>JAQPPZ010016816.1:0-5128808 GCA_028583015.1 Wollemia nobilis
ATGTTCTAGGTCCTATTTCATCGTCAATTATGTAAGGACCTAACCAGTTTGCCATGAACTTGTCCCTTAGATGGGGTGGCAAGTAATAATTTTTTTGGTTCTCTTTTAAGACCAGGTCACCAACCTGAAAGTCCCTCAAGTGAACTTTCATGTTGTATGCTCTCTTAATTCGCTCTTGGTAGATACGCAAATGCTCGAGAGCATGAACACGTCGTTTGTCAAGCAACGTAAGCTGATCTAACCAGGCCTGCCATGCAGTGTCATCATCGATGAACTCTTGCATTGATATGCGTAGGGAAGGAATTTCCAGCTCGAGAGGCATGACTGCCTCAGATCCTTACACCAGCAAAAATAGAGTTGCCCCGATGGGCATTCGAATGCTAGTGCGATAAGACCAAAGGGCAAGCGAGATCTGAATGTGCCAATCCTTATGACTATCTACGACTATATTTTTGAGGATGGCAACTAGCATTTTGTTTGATGCCTCTACTTGCCCATTTGTATGTGGATAGTAGGGTGTGGAAAAACTATGCTGAATCTATGGTAGTTGTCATTAACAGGACAATCCTTTCGTACCGCCTATGTTCCATGTACCATCTGCTCTCATGTACCTATAGCTTTCCTCTCATAAGGGCGGGTATATAGAGAGGTTGGTATATCGGTCCAACAATGGTATATTGAAGGGGCGACCATTTATGGGATTCATATGAGCCAACATTCTACATTTAAACGTTATTCAAAACTTTCAAAAACAAAACAAAAACATCAAAATGCACTCAACCAGTTTAGGACACACCATTAATATTTAAAAGAGATAATCACCATTTGTGTATGTGTGTGTTCATTTATGCTTAGTGTAACAAAAAAATCAGACAAATCATAAACAAAAGATAAAAATCTATGTATTTTGTCACTCGCTCTAAAAGCTCCAAGGATTCCCGCAATCGCTTGGTCGCTCCGAAATGCCCCAAAGGTGTCCATGAACCCTTTGGTCAACCCAAGAGCACCCCAAAGGTGCCCATAAGTGATGCAGGAGCATCCAACAAAATAAGGGAAATCTTATATTTTTTTCTAAATTTTAGTGCATCTTTTCGGGGCCATAACTTCTCAACCGTAGCTCCGATTGACGTGAAATTTTACAGGGAGCTGGTTAGGGTTGACCAAGCGATATGAGAATCCTTGGAGCTTTTGGGGTTGACCAAGCGATTATGGGAATCCTTGGAGATTTTTGGGGTTGACCAAGTGATTATGGGAATCCTTATAGCTTTTGGGGTTGACCAAGCGATTATTGAAATCCTTGGAGCATTTTTGGGGTTGACCAAGCGATTGTGGGAATCCTTAGAGCTTTTTGGGTTTGACCAAGCAATTGCGAGAATCCTTGGAGCTTTTGGTTTGACCAAAGGATTTGTGGACACCTTTGGGGCATTTTGGGTTATGGCTCTTTTAAATATGCAATGGCCTCAAATGACTGATGTTCAAAGGTTCTAGTTCCTTGATTCCGTCAAGAGAGGCTAGCCGGTATGTTCTCAGTCCTGTTTCATCGTCAATTACGTAAGGACCTAACTAGTTTTCCGTGAACTTGTCCCTTAGATGTGGTGGCAAGTTAGAATTTTGTTGGTTCTCTTTTAGGACCATGTCACCAACCTAAAAGTCCCTCAAGTGAACTTTCATGTTGTATGCTCTCTTAATTTGCTCTTGGTAGATACGCAAATGCTCGAGAGCATGAATACATTGTTCGTCAAGCAACGTAAGCTGATCTAACTAGGCTTGCCATGCAGTGTCATCATCGATGAACTCTTGCATTGATATGTGTAGGGAAGGAATTTCCAACTCGATAGGCATGACTGCCTCAGAGCCATACACCAACGGAAATAGAGTTGCCTTGATGAGCGTTCGAATGCTAGTGCGATAAGCCCAAAGGGCAAGCGGGATCTAAATGTGCCAATCCTTATGACTATCTACGACTATATTTTTGAGGATGGCAACTAGCATTTTGTTTGACGCCTCTACTTGCCCATTTGCATTTAAATAGTAGGGTGTTGAAAAACTATGCTGAATATTGTACTTTGTGGTCAAAGCACACACGTATTTGTTTTTGAATGACATCCCATTATCCGATATTATCTTGGATGGAATACCAAAATGACATATGATGTTATGTAAAATAAACTCTGCAATGCGGGATCCAGTCGTAGAGGTAAGTGGAATTGCTTCCACCCATTTAGTAAAATACTCTATGGCCATTATGATGAACGTGTGACGACCTGACGACATAGGGGAGATATTTCTAATTAGTCTAAGCCCCACTACAAAAATGGCCAAGTTGATTATATCGGTTGCAAGGCCTGAGAAGGTACGTGTGTCAAATTAGCATGGTTTTGACACTTCACACACTTCTTTACATAAGCGCAACAATATTGCTCTAAAGATGGCCAATAATAGCCCATGCAAAGAAAGCACTTTGCGATGGCCATACTGCTGAAGTGGCTTGATTTTGCATCCATTTCCCTGATTGCCACTATTGTTAAGCGTAAATCCTGACGAAAGCTGATCGAGTGTTGCTGAGATGATTTCCATGTGCGCGAGGATAAGTCTTCTATGCTAGGTGTCATTAACAGGACAATCCTCCTTCTATACCGCCTATGTTCCACGTACCATCTGCTCTCACGTACCTATAGTTTCCCTCTCGTAAGGGTGGGTATATAGAGAGGTTGGTATATCGGTCCGATAATGGTATATTGAAGGGGCGACCATTTATGGGAGTCATATGAGCCAACATTATACATTTAAATGTTCTTCAAAACTTAAAAAAAAAACAAAAACATCAAAATGCACTCAACCAGTTTAGGAAACACCTTTAATATTTAAAAGAGATAATCACCGTTTGTGTATGTGTGTGTTCATTTCTGCTTAGTGTAACAAAAAAATCATAAAAAAAATATAAAAATCTACGCATTTTGTCACTCACTCTAAAAGCTTCAAGGATTCCCGCAATCGCTTGGTCGCTCCAAAATGCCCCAAAGGTGTCCATGAACCCTTTGGTCAACCCAAGAGCACCCCAAAGGTGCCCATAAGTGATGCAGGAGAATCCAACAAAATATGGGAAATCTTGTATTTTTCCCTAAATTTTAGTGCATCTTGCCGGGGCCATAAATTCTCAACCGTAGCTCCGATTGACGTGAAATTTTACAGGGAGCTGGTTAGGGTTGACCAAGCGATATGAGAATCCTTAGAGCTTTTGGGGTTGACCAAGCGATTATGGAAATCCTTGGAGATTTTTGGGGTTGACCAAGCGATTATGGGAATCCTTGGAGCTTTTGGGGTTGACTAAGCGATTATGGTAATCCTTGGAGCATTTTTTGGGTTGACCAAGCGATTGTGGGAATCCTTAAAGCTTTTTGGGTTTGACCAAGCAATTGCGAGAATCCTTGGAGCTTTTGGTTTGACCAAAGGGTTTGTGGACACCTTTGGGGCATTTTGGGTTATGGCTCTTTTAAATATGGAATGGCCTCAAATGACTGATGTTCAAAGGTTCTAGTTCCTTGATTCCGTCAAGAGAGGCTAGCCGGTATGTTCTAGGTCCTATTTTACTGTCAATTACGTAAGGACCTAACCAATTTGCCATGAACTTGTCCCTTAGATGGGGTGGCAAGTTAGAATTTTGTTGGTTCCCTTTTAAGACCAAGTCACCAACCTGAAAGTCCCTCAAGTGAACTTTCATGTTGTATGCTCTCTTAATTTGCTCTTGGTAGATACGCAAATGCTCGAGAGCATGAACACGTCATTCGTCAAGCAACGTAAGCTGATCTAACCAGGCCTACCATGCAGTGTCATCATCGATGAACTCTTGCATTGATATGCGTAGGGAAGGAATTTCCAACTCAAGAGGCATGACTGCCTCAGAGCCATACACCAGTAAAAATAGAGTTGCCCCGATGGGCATTCGAATGCTAGTGCGATAAGCCCAAAGGGCAAGCGAGATCTGAATGTGCCAATCCTTATGACTATGCTGAATCTTGTACTTTGTGTTCAAAGCACACACGTCTTTGTTTTTGAATGACGTCCCATTATCCGATATTATCTTGGATGGAATACCAAAATGACATATGATGTTATGTAAAATAAACTCTGCAATGCGGGATCCAGTCGTAGAGGTAAGCGAAATTGCTTCCACCCATTTAGTAAAATACTCTATGGCCATTATGATGAACGTGTGATGGCCTGACGACGTAGGGGAGAAATTTTTGATGAGATCTAAACCCCACTACAAAAATGGCCAAGTCGATTAGATCGGTTGTAAGGCCTGAGAAGGTACGTGTGTCAAATTAGCATGGTTTTAACACTTCACACACTTCTTTACATAAGCGCAACAATATTGCTCTAAAGATGGCCAATAATAGCCCATGCAAAGAAATCGCTTTGCGATGGCCATACCACTGAAGTGGCTTGATTTTGCATCCATTTCCCTGATTGTCACTGTTGTTAGGCATAAATCCTAATGAAAGCTGACCGAGTGTCACTGGGGTGATTCCCATGTGTGCGAGGATAAGTCTTCTATGGTAGTTGTCATTAACAGGACAATCCCCCTTCCGTACCGCATATGTTCCATGTACCATCTGATCTCACGTACCTATAGTTTTCCTCTCATAAGGGCGGGTATATAGAGAGGTTGGTATATAGGTCCAACAATGGTATATTGAAGGGGCGACCATTTATGGGATTCATATGAGCCAACATTCTACATTTAAACGTTCTTCAAAACTTTCAAAAACAAAATAAAAACATCAAAATGCACTCAACCAATTTAGGACACACCATTAATCTTTAAAAGAGATAATCACCGTTTGTGTATGTGTGTGTTCATTTATGCTTAGTGTAACAAAAAAATCAGACAAATCATAAACAAAAGATAAAAATCTATGCATTTTTTCACTCGCTCTAAAAGCTCCAAGGATTCCTGCAATTGCTTGGTCGCTCCAAAATGCCCCAAAGGTGTCCATGAACCCTTTGGTCAACCCAAGAGCACCCCAAAGGTGCCCATAAGTGATGTAGGAGCATCCAACAAAATAAGGGTTTGTGGACACCTTTGGGGCATTTTGGGTTATGGCTCTTTTAAATATGGAATGGCCTCAAATGACTGTTCAAAGGTTCTAGTTCCTTCATTCCGTCAAGAGAGGCTAGCCGATATGTTCCAGGTCCTATTTTACTGTCAATTACGTAAGGACCTAACTAGTTTGCTGTGAACTTGTCCCTTAGATGTGGTGGCAAGTTAGAATTTTGTTGGTTCTCTTTTAAGACCATGTCACCAACCTGAAAGTCCCTCAAGTGAACTTTCATGTTGTATGCTCTCATAATTCGCTCTTGGTAGATACGCAAATGCTCGAGAGCATGAACACGTCATTCGTCAAGCAACATAAGCTGATATAACTAGGCCTGCCTTGTAGTGTCATCATCGATGAACTCTTGCATTGATATGCGGAAGGAATTTCCAACTCAAGAGGCATGACTACCTAAGAGCCATACACCAGCAAAAATAGATTTGCTCGGATGGACGTCCGAATGCTAGTGCAATAAGCCAAAAGGTCAAGCAGGATCTAAATGTGCCAATCCTTATGACTGTCTGCAATTGTATTTTTGAGTATGGCAACTAGCATTTTGTTTGATACCTCTACCTGCCCATTTGCATGTGGATAGTAGGGTGTTGAAAAACTATGCTGAATCTTGTACTTTATTGTCAAAGCACACACGTCTTTGTTTTTGAATGACGTCCCATTATCCGATATTATCTTGGATGGAATACCAAAATGACATATGATGTTATGTAAAATAAACTCTGCAATGCGAGATCCACTCGTAGAGGTAAGCGGAATTGCTTCCACCCATTTAGTAAAATACTCTATGGCCATTATGATGAACGTGTGACGGCCTGACGACGTAGGGGAGATATTTCTGATTAGATCTAAGGCCCACTATGAAAATAGCAAAGTCCATTAGATCGGTTGTAAGGCCTGAGAAGGTAAGTGTGTCAAATTAGCATGGTTTTGACACTTCACACACTTCTTTACATAAGCGCAACAATATCGCTCTAAAGATGGCCAATAATAGCCCATGCGAAGAAAGCACTTTGTGATGGCCATACCGCTGAAGTGGCTTGATTTTGCATCCATTTCCTTGATTTTCATTGTTGTTAGGCATAAATCCTGACGAAAGCTAACCGAGTGTCACTAGGGTGATTCCCATGCACGCAAGGATAAGTATTCTATGGTAGGTGTCATTAACAGGACAATCCCCCTTCCATACCGCCTATGTTCTACGTACCATCTGCTCTCACGTACCTATAGTTTCGCTCTTGCAAGGGCGGGTATATATAGAGGTTGGTATATCGGTCCGGCAATGGTATATTGAAGGGGCGACCATTTATGGGAGTCATATGAGCCAACATTCTACATTTAAACATTCTTCAAAACTTTCAAAAACAAAACAAAAACATCAAAATGCACTCAACCAATTTAGGACACACCATTAATATTTAAAAGAGATAATCACCGTTTGTGTATGTGTGTGTTCATCTCTGATTAGTGTAAAAAAAAAATCAAAAAAATCATAAACAAAAGATAAAAATCTACGCATTTTGTCACTCGCTCTAAAAGCTCCAAGGATTCGCGCAATCGCTTGGTCGCTCCAAAACGCCCCAAAGGTGTCCATGAACCCTTTGGTCAACCCAAGAGCACCCCAAAGGTGCCCATAAGTGATGCAGGAGCATCCAAAAAAATATGGGAAATCTTATATTTTTCCCTAAATTTTAGTGCATCTTGTCGGGGCCATAACTTCTCAACCGTAGCTCCGATTGACGTGAAATTTTACAGGGAGCTGGTTAGGGTTGACCAAGGGATATGAGAATCCTTGGAGCTTTTGGGGTTGACCAAGTGATTATGGTAATCCTTGGAGATTTTGGGGGTTGACCAAGAGATTATGGGAATCCTTGGAGATTTTGGTGTTGACCAAGCGATTATGGGAATTCTTGGAGCATTTTTGGGGTTGACCAAGCGATTATGGGAATAATTAGAGCTTTTTGGGTTTGACCAAGCAATTGTGGGAATCCTTGGAGCTTTTGGTTTGACCAAAGGGTTTGTGGACACCTTTGGGGAATTTTGGGTTACGGCTCTTTTAAATATGGAATGGCCTTAAGTGACTGATGTTCAAAGGTTCTAGTTCCTTGATTCCGTCAAGAGAGGCTAGCCGATATGTTCCAGGTCCTATTTTACTGTCAGTTACGTAAGGACCTAACTAGTTTGCCAAGAACTTGTCCCTTAGATGTGGTGGCAAGTTAGAATTTTTTTGGTTCTCTTTTAAGACCAGGTCACCAACCTGAAAGTCCATCAAGTGAACTTTCATGTTGTATGCTCTCTTAATTCGCTCTTGGTAGATACGCAAATGCTCGAGAGCATGAACATGTCATTCATCAAACAACGTAAGCTGATCTAACCAGGCCTACCATGTAGTGTCATCATTGATGAACTCTTGCATTGATATGCGTAGGGAAGGAATTTCCAACTTGAGAGGCATGACTGCCTCAGAGCCATACACCAGCGAAAATAGAGTTTCCCCGATGGGCGTCCAAATGCTAGTGCGATAAGCCCAAAGGGCAAGCGGGATCTAAATGTGCCAATCCTTATGACTATCTACGACTATATTTTTGAGGATGGCAACTAGCATTTTTTTTGATGCCTCTATTTGCCCATTTGCATTTGGATAGTAGGGTGTTGAAAAACTATGTTGAATCTTGTACTTTGTAAAATGGAATACCAAAATGACATATGATGTTATGTAAAATAAACTCTGCAATGCGGGATCCAGTCGTAGAGGTAAGCGGAATTGCTTCTACCCATTTAGTAAAATACTCTATGGCCTGACGACGTAGGGGAGATATTTTTGATTAAATCTAAGCCCCACTACGAAAATGGCCAAGTCGATTAGATTGATTGCAAGGCCTAAGAAGGTACATGTGTCAAATTAGCATGGTTTTGACACTTCACACACTTCTTTACATAAGCGCAACAATATCGCTCTAAATATGGCCAATAATAGCCCATGCAAAGAAAGTGCTTTGCGATGGCCATACCACTGAAGTGGCTTGATTTTGCATCCATTTCCATGATTGTCACTGTTGTTAGGCATAAATCCTGATGAAAGCTGATCGAGTGTCGCTGGGGTGATTCCCATGCGCGTGAGGATAAGTCTTCTATGGTAGGTGTCATTAATAGGACAATCCCCCTTTCGTACCACCTATGTTCCATGTACCATCTGCTCTCACATACCTATAGTTTCCCTCTCGTAAGGGTGGGTATATAGAGAGGTTGGTATATCGGTCCGACAATGGTATATTGAAGGGGCGACCATTTATGGGAGTCATATGAGCCAACATTCTACATTTAAACGTTCTTCAAAACTTTCAAAAACAAAACAAAAACATCAAAATGCACTCAACCAGTTTAGGACACACCATTAATCTTTAAAAGAGATAATCACCGTTTGTGTATGTGTGTGTTCATTTCTGCTTAGTGTAACAAAAAAAATCAGAAAAATCATAAACAAAAGATAAAAATCTACGCATTTTGTGACTCGCTCTAAAAGCTCCAAGGATTCCCGCAATCGCTTGGTCGCTCCAAAATGCCCCAAAGGTGTCCATGAACCCTTTGGTCAACCCAAGAGCACCCCAAAGGTGCCCATAAGTGATGCAGGAGCATCCAAAAAAATATGGGAAATCTTATATTTTTCCCTAAATTTTAGTGCATCTTGTCGGAGCCATAACTTCTCAACCGTAGCTCCGATTGACGTGAAATTTTATAGGGAGCTGGTTAGGGTTGACCAAGTGATATGAGAATCCTTGGAGCTTTTGGGGTTGACCAAGTGATTATGGGAATCCTTAGAGATTTTTGGGGTTGACCAAGCGATTATTGGAATCCTTGGAGCTTTTGGGGTTGACCAAGCGATTATGGGAATCCTTGGAGCATTTTTGGGGTTGAGCAAGTGATTGTGGGAATCCTTAGAGCTTTTTGGGTTTGACCAAGCAATTGCGGGAATCCTTGGAGCTTTTGGTTTGACCAAAGGGTTTGTGGACACCTTTGGGACATTTTGGGTTATGGCTCTTTTAAATATGGAATGGCCTCAAATGACTGATGTTCAAAGGTTCTAGTTCCTTGATTCCATCAAGAGAAGCTAGCCGGTATGTTCCAGGTCCTATTCTACTATCAATTACGTAAGGACCTAACCAGTTTGCCATGAAATTGTCCCTTAGATGGGGTGGCAATTTAGAATTTTGTTGGTTCTCTTTTAAGACGAGGTCACCAACCTGAAAGTCCCTCAAGTGAACTTTCATGTTGTATGCTCTCTTAATTCGCTCTTGGTAGATACGCAAATGCTCGAGAGCATGAACATGTCGTTCGTAAAGCAACGTAAGCTTATCTAACCAGGCCTTCCATGCAGTGTCATCATCGATGAACTCTTGCATTGATATGCGTAGGGAAGGAATTTCCAACTCGAGAGGCATGACTGCCTCAGAGCCTTACAACAACAAAAATAGAGTTGCCCCGATGGGCGTTCAAATGCTAGTGCGATAAGCCCAAAAGGCAAGTGGGATCTGAATGTGCCAATCCTTATGACTGTCTACGACTATATTTTTGAGGATGGCAACTAGCATTTTTTTTTATGCCTCTACTTGCCTATTTGCATGTGGATAGTAGGGTGTTGAAAAACTATGTTGAATCTTGTTCTTTGTGGTCAAAGAACACACGTCTTTGTTTTTGAATGACGTCCCATTGTCTGATATTATCTTGGATGGAATACCAAAATGACATGATGTTATGTAAAATAAACTCTACAATGCAGTATCCAGTCGTAGAGGTAAGCGAAATTTCTTCCACCCATTTAGTAAAATACTCTATGGCCATTATGATGAATGTGTGACAGCCTGACGACGTAGGGGAGATATTTTTTATTAGATCTAATCCCCACTACAAAAATGGCCAAGTCGATTAGATCGATTGTAAGGCCTGAGAAGGTACATGTGTCAAATTAGCATGGTTTTGATACTTCACACACTTCTTTACATAAGCACAACAATATCGCTCTAAAGATGGCCAATAATAGTTCATGCGAAGAAAGTGCTTTGCGATGGCCATACCACCGAAGTGGCTTGATTTTGCATCCATTTCCTTGATTGTCACTATTGTTAGGCATAAATCCTAACGAAAGCTGACCAAGTGTCGCTGGGGTGATTCCCATGCGTGCGAGGATAAGTCTTCTATGGTAGGTGTCATTAACATGACAATCCCCCTTCCGTATCGCCTATGTTCCACGTACCATCTGCTCTCACGTACCTATAGTTTCCCTCTCATAAGGGCGGGTATATAGAGAGGTTGGTATATCGGTCCGGCAATGGTATATTGAAGGGGCAACCATTTATGGGAGTCATATGAGCCAACATTCTTCATTTAAACGTTCTTCAAAACTTTCAAAAACAAAACAAAAACATCAAAATGCACTCAACCAGTTTAGGACACACCATTAATCTTTAAAAGAGATAATCACTGTTTGTGTATGTGTGTGTTCATTTCTGCTTAGTGTAACAAAAAAATTAAAAAAATCATAAACAAAAGATAAAATCTATGCATTTTGTCACTGCTCTAAAAGCTCCAAGGATTCCCACAATCGCTTGGTCGCTCCAAAATGCTCCAGAGGTGTCCATGAACCCTTTGGTCAACCCAAGACCACCGCAAAGGTGCCCATAAGTGATGCAAGAGCATCCAACAAAATATGAGAAATTTTATATTTTTCCCTAAATTTTAGAGCATCTTGTTGGGGCAAGAGCATCCAACTTGAAAGTCCCTCAAGTGAACTTTCATGTTGTATGCTCTCTTAATTCTCTCTTGGTAGATACGAAAATGCTCGAGAGCATGAACATGTCGTTCGTCAAGCAACGTAAGCTGATCTAACTAGGCCTGCCATGCAGTGTCATCATCGATGAAATCTTGCATTGATATGTATAGGGAAGGAATTTCCAACTCGAGAGGCATGACTGCCTCAGAGCCATACACCAGTGAAAATAGAGTTGCCCCGATGGGCATCCGAATGCTAGTGCGATAAGCCCAAAGGGCAAGCGGGATCTGAATGTGCCAATCCTTATGACTGTCTGTGACTGTATTTTTGAGGATGGCAACTAGCATTTTGTTTGGCACATCTACTTGTCTATTTGCATGTGGATAGTAGGGTGTTGAAAAACTATGCTGAATCTTGTACTTTATGGTCAAAGCACACACGTCTTTGTTTTTGAATGACGTCCCATTCTCTGATATTATCTTGGATGGAATACCAAAATGACATATGATGTTATGTAAAATAAACTCTGCAATGCGGGATCCAGTCGTAGAGGTAAGCGGAATTGCTTCCACCCATTTAGTAAAATACTCTATGGCCATTATGATGAACGTGTGACGGCCTGACGACGTAGAGGAGATATTTTTGATTAGATCTAAGCCCCACTACGAAAATGGCCAAGTCAATTAGATCGGTTGCAAGGCCTGAGAAGGTACATGTGTCAAATTAGCATGGTTTTGACACTTCACACAATTCTTTACATAAGTGCTACAATATCGCTCTAAATATGGCCAATAATAGCCCATGCAAAGAAAGTGCTTTGTGATGGCTATATAGCTGAAGTGGCTTGATTTTGTATCCATTTCTTCGATTGTCACTGTTGTTAGGCATAAATCCTGATGAAAGCTGATCGAGTGTCGCTGGGGTGATTCCCATGAGCACGAGGATAAGTCTTCTATGGTAGGTGTCATTAATAGGAAAATCCCCATTCCGTACCGCCTATGTTCCACATACCATCTGGTCTCACGTACCTATAGTTTCCCTCTCGTAAGGGCGGGTATATAGAGAGGTTGGTATATCGGTCCGACAATGGTATATTGAAGGGGCGACCATTTATGGGAGTCATATGAGCCAACTTTCTACATTTAAATGTTCTTCAAAACTTTCAAAAATAAAACAAAAACATCAAAATGCACTCAACCAGTTTAGGACACACCATTAATCTTTAAAAGAGATAATCACCGTTTGTGTATGTGTGTGTTCATTTCTACTTAGTGTAACAAAAAAATCAGAAAAATCATAAACAAAAGATAAAAATCTACGCATTTTGTCACTCGCTCTAAAAGCTCCAAGGATTCCCGCAATCGCTTGGTCGCTCCAAAATACCCCAAAGGTGTCCATGAACCCTTTGGTCAACCCAAGAGCACCCCAAAGGTGCCCATAAGTGATGCAGGAGCATCCAACAAAATATGGGAAATCTTATATTTTTCCCTAAATTTTAGTGCATCTTGCTAGGGCCATAACTTCTCAACCGTAGCTTCGATTGACGTGAAATTTTTACAGGGAGCTGGTTAGGGTTGACCAAGCGATATGAGAATCCTTGGAGCTTTTGGGGTTGACCAAGCGATTATGGGAATCCTTGGAGATTTTTGGGGTTGACCAAATAATTATGGGAATCCTTGGAGCTTTTGGGGTTGAACAAGTGATTATGGGAATCCTTGGAGCATTTTTGGGGTTGACCAAGCGATTGTGGGAATCCTTAGAGATTTTTGGGTTTGACCAAGCAATTATGAGAATCCTTGGAGCTTTTGGTTTGACCAAAGGGTTTGTGGACACCTTTGGCGAATTTTGGGTTCTTGCTCTTTTAAATATGGAATGGCCTCAAATGACTGATGTTCAAAGGTTCTAGTTCCTTGATTCCGTCAAGAGAGGCTAGCCGGTATGTTCCAGGTCCTATTTTACTATCAATTACATAAGGACCTAACTAGTTTGCCATGAACTTGTCCCTTAGATGGGGTGGCAAGTTAGAATTTTGTTGGTTCTCTTTTAAGATGAGGTCACCAACTTGAAAGTCCCTCAAGTGAACTTTCATGTTGTATGCTCTCTTAATTCGCTCTTGGTAGATACGCAAATGCTCAAGAGCATGAACACGTCGTTCATCAAGCAACATAAGCTGATCTAACCAAGCCTGCCATGTAGTGTCATCATCGATGAACTCTTGCATTGATATGCGTAGGGAAGGAATTTTTAACTCGAGAGGCATGATTGCCTCAGAGCCATACACCAACGAAAATAGAGTTTCCCCGATGGGCATCCGAATGCTAGTGCGATAAGCCAAAAGGGCAAGCAGGATCTAAATGTGCCAATCCTTATGACTGCCTCAGAGCCATACACCAGTGAAAATAGAGTTGCCCCGATGGGCGTCCGAATGCTAGTGCGATAAGCCCAAAGGGCAAGTGGGATCTGAATGTGCCAATCCTTATGACTGTCTATGACTATATTTTTGAGGATGGCAACTAGCATTTTGTTTGACGCCTCTACTTGCCCATTTGCATGTGGATAGTAGTGTGTTGAAAAACTATGCTGAATCTTGTACATTGTGGTCAAAGCACACACATCTTTTCTTCTGAATGACGTCCCATTATCCGATATTATTTTTGATGGAATACCAAAATGACATATGATGTTATGTAAAATAAACTTTGCAATGCGGGATCTAGTTGTAGAGGTAAGTGGAATTGCTTCCACCCATTTAGTAAAATACTCTATGGCCATTATGATGAACGTGTGATGGCCTGACGAAGTAGGGGAGATATTTTTGATTAAATCTAAGCCCCACTATGAAAATGGCCAAGTCGATTAGATTGGTTGCAAGGCCTGAGAAGGTACGTGTGTCAAATTAGCATGGTTTTAACACTTCACACACTTCTTTACATAAGCGCAATAATATCGCTCTAAATATGTCCAATAATAGCCCATGCGAAGAAAGTGCTTTGCGATGCCCATACCGCTGAAGTGGCTTGATTTTGCATCCATTTCCTTGATTGTGATTGTTGTAAGGCATAAATCCTGAAGAAAGCTGACCGAGTGTCGCTGGGGTGATTACCATGCGTGCGAGGATAAGTCTTCTATGGTAGGTGTCATTAACAGGACAATCCCCCTTCTGTACCGCCTATGTTCCACATACCATCTGCTCTCACGTACCTATAGTTTTTGTCTCGTAAGGGCAGGTATATAGAGAGGTTGGTATATCGGTTCGGTAATGGTATATTGAAGGGGCGACCATTTATGGGAGTCATATGAGCCAACATTCTACATTTAAACATTCTTCAAAACATTCAAAAACAAAATAAAAACATCAAAATGCACTCAACCAGTTTAGGACACACCATTAATCTTTAAGAGAGATAATCACCGTTTGTGTATGTGTGTGTTCATTTCTGCTTAGTGTAACAAAAAAATCAAAAAAATCATAAACAAAAGATAAAAATCTACGCATTTTGTCACTCGCTCTAAAAGCTCCAAGGATTCCCGCAATCGCTTGGTCGCTCCAAAATGCACCAAAGGTGTCCATGAACACTTTGGTCAACCCAAGACCACCCCAAAGGTGCCCATAAGTGATGCAGGAGCATCCAAAAAAATATGGGAAATCTTATATTTTTCCCTAAATTTTAGTGCATCTTATCGGGTCCATATCTTCTCCACCGTAGCTCCGATTGACATGAAATTTTACAGGGAGTTGGTTAGGGTTGACCAAGCGATATGAGAATCCCTGGAGCTTTTGGGGTTGACCAAGTGATTATGGGAATCCTTGGAGATTTTTGGGGTTGACCAAGTGATTATGGGAATCCTTGGATCTTTTGGGGTTGACCAAGCGATTATGGGAATCCTTGGAGCATTTTTGGGGTTGACCAAGTGATTGTGGGAATCGTTAGAGCTTTTTGGGTTTGACCAAGCAATTGCGGGAATCCTTGGAGCTTTTGGTTTGACCAAAGGGTTTGTGGACACCTTTGGGGCATTTTGGGTTATGGCTCTTTTAAATATGGAATGGCCTCAAATGACTGATGTTCAAAGGTTCTAGTTCCTTGATTTTGTCAAGAGGCTAGCCGGTATGTTCCATGTCCTATTTTATTATCAATTACGTAAGGACATAACTAGTTTGCCGTGAACTTGTCCCTTAGATGGGGTGGCAAGTTAGAATTTTGTTGGTTCTCTTTTAAGACGAGGTCACCAACCTGAAAGTCCCTCAAGTGAACTTTCATGTTGTATGCTCTCTTAATTCGCTTTTGATAGATACGCAAATGCTCGAGAGCATTAACACGTCATTCGTTAAGCAACGTAAGCTTATCTAACCAGGCCTACCATGCAGTGTCATCATCGATGAACTCTTGCATTGATATGCGTAGGGAAAGAATTTCCAACTCGAGAGGCATGACTATCACCAGCGAAAATAGAGTTGCCCCAATGGGCATCTGAATGCTAGTGTGAGAAGCCCAAAGGGCAAGTGGGATCTAAATGTGCCAATCCTTATGACTGTCTATGACTATATTTTTGAGGATGGCAACTAGCATTTTGTTTGACGCCTCTACTTGCCCATTTGCATGTGAATAGTAGGGTGTTGAAAAACTATGCTGAATCTTGTACTTTGTGGTCAAAGCACACACATCTTTTCTTCTGAATGACGTCCCATTATCCGATATTATTTTTGATGGAATACCAAAATGACATATGATGTTATGTAAAATAAACTCTGCAATGCGGGATCCAGTTGTAGAGGTAAGCGGAATTGCTTCCACCCATTTAGTAAAATACTCTATGGCCTAACGACGTAGGGGAGATATTTCTGATTAGATCTAAGCCCCACTACGAAAATGGCCAAGTCGATTAGATCAGTTGCAAGACCTGAGAAGGTACATGTGTCAAATTAGCATGGTTTTGACACTTCACACACTTCTTTACATAAGCGCAACAATATCGCTCTAAAGATGGCCAATAATAGCCCATGCAAAGAAAGCGCTTTGCGATGGCCATACCACTAAAGTAGCTTGATTTTGCATCCATTTCCTTGATTGTCACTGTTGTTAGACATAAATCCTGATGAAAGTTGATCGAGTGTCATTGGGGTGATTACCATGCACGCGAGGATAAGTCTTCTATGTTAGGTGTCATTAACAGGACAATCCCCCTTTCGTACCGCCTATGTTCCACGTACCATCTGCTCTCATGTACCTATAGTTTCCCTCTCGTAAGGGCGGGTATATAGAGAGGTTGGTATATCGGTCCGGAAATGGTATATTGAAGGGGTGACCATTTATGGGAGTCATATGAGCCAACATTATAAATTTAAACGTTCTTCAAAACTTTCAAAAATAAAACAAAAACATCAAAATGCACTCAACCAGTTTAGGACACACCATTAATATTTAAAAGAGATAATCACCGTTTGTGTATGTGTGTGTTCATTGCTGCTTAGTGTAATAAAAAAATTAGAAAAATCATAAACAAAAGATAAAAATCTACGCATTTTGTGACTCGCTCTAAAAGCTCCAAGGATTCCCGCAATCGCTTGGTCGCTCCAAAATGCCCCAAAGGTGTCCATGAACACTTTGGTCAACCCAAGACCACCCCAAAGGTGCCCATAAGTGATGCAGGAGCATCCAAAAAAATATGGGAAATCTTATATTTTTCCCTAAATTTTAGTGCATCTTATCGGGGCCATATCTTCTCAACCGTAGCTCCGATTGACATGAAATTTTACAGGGAGTTGGTTAGGGTTGACCAAGCGATATGAGAATCCCTGGAGCTTTTGGGGTTGACCAAGTGATTATGGGAATCCTTGGAGATTTTTGGGGTTGACCAAGTGATTATGGGAATCCTTGGAGCTTTTGGGGTTGACCAAGCGATTATGGGAATCCTTGGAGCATTTTTGCAGTTGACCAAGTGATTGTGGGAATCGTTAGAGCTTTTTGGGTTTGACCAAGCAATTGCGAGAATCCTTGGAGCTTTTGGTTTGACCAAAGGTTTTGTGGACACCTTTGGGGCATTTTGGGTTATGGCTCTTTTAAATATGGAATGGCCTCAAATGACTGATGTTCAAAGGTTCTAGTTCCTTGATTTTGTCAAGAGAGGCTAGCCGATATGTTCCAGGTCCTATTTTACTATCAATTACGTAAGGACCTAACCAGTTTTCCGTGAACTTGTCCCTTAGATGGGGTGGCAAGTTAGAATTTTGCTAGTTCTCTTTTAAGACGAGGTCACCAACCTGAAAGTCCCTCAAGTGAACTTTCATGTTGTATGCTCTCTTAATTCGCTTTTGATAGATATGCAAATGCTCGAGAGCATTAACACGTCATTCGTTAAGCAACGTAAGCTTATCTAACCAGGCATACCGTGCATTGTCATCATCGATGAACTCTTGCATTGATATGCGTAGGGAAAGAATTTCCAACTCGAGAGGCATGACTACCACCAGCGAAAATAGAGTTGCCCCAATGGGCATCTGAATGCTAGTGTGAGAAGCCCAAAGGGCAAGTGGGATCTAAATGTGCCAATCCTTATGACTGTCTATGACTATATTTTTGAGGATGGCAACTAGCATTTTGTTTTACGCCTCTACTTGCCCATTTGCATGTGTATAGTAGGGTGTTGAAAAACTATGCTGAATCTTGTACTTTGTGGTCAAAGCACACACATATTTTCTTCTGAATGACGTCCCATTATCCGATATTATTTTTGATGGAATACCAAAATGACATATGATGTTATGTAAAATAAACTCTGCAATGCGGGATCCAGTCGTAGAGGTAAGCGGAATTGCTTCCACCCATTTAGTAAAATACTCTATGGCCTAACGACGTAGGGGAGATATTTCTGATTAGATCTAAGCCCCATTACGAAAATGGCCAAGTCGATTAGATCAGTTGCAAGACCTGAGAAGGTACATGTGTCAAATTAGCATGGTTTTGACACTTCACACACTTCTTTACATAAGCGCAACAATATCGCTCTAAAGATGGCCAATAATAGCCCATGCGAAGAAAGCGCTTTGCGATGGCCATACCACTAAAGTAGCTTGATTTTGCATCCATTTCCTTGATTGTCACTGTTGTTAGACATAAATCCTGATGAAAGCTGATCGACTGTCATTGGGGTGATTCCCATGCGCGCGAGGATAAGTCTTCTATGGTAGGTGTCATTAATAGGACAATCCCCCTTCCGTACCTCCTATGTTCCACGTACCATCTGCTCTCATGTACCTATAGTTTCCCTCTCGTAAGGGCGGGTATATAGAGAGGTTGGTATATCGGTCCGGCAATGGTATATTGAAGGGGTGACCATTTATGGGAGTCATATGAGCCAACATTCTAAATTTAAACGTTCTTCAAAACTTTCAAAAACAAAACAAAAACATCAAAATGCACTCAACCAGTTTAGGACACACCATTAATATTTAAAAGAGATCATCACTGTTTGTGTATGTGTGTGTTCATTGCTGCTTAGTGTAATAAAAAAATTAGAAAAATCATAAACAAAAGATAAAAATCTATGCATTTTGTGACTCGCTCTAAAAGCTCCAAGGATTCCCGCAATCGCTTGGTCGCTCCAAAATGCCCCAAAGGTGTCCATGAACCCTTTGGTCAACCCAAGAGCACCCCAAAGGTGCCCATAAGTGATGCAGGAGCATCCAACAAAATATGGGAAATCTTATATTTTTCCCTAAATTTTAGTGCATCTTGTCGGAGCCATAACTTCTCAACCGTAGCTCCGATTGACGTGAAATTTTACAGGGAGCTGGTTTGGGTTGACCAAGCGATATGAGAATCCTTGGAGCTTTTGGGGTTGACCAAGCGATTATGGGAATCCTTAGAGATTTTTGGGGTTGACCAAGCGATTATGGGAATCCTTGGAGCTTTTGGGGTTGACCAAGCGATTATGGGAATCCTTGGAACATTTTTGGGGTTGAGCAAGTGATTGTGGGAATCCTTAGAGCTTTTTGGGTTTGACCAAGCAATTGCGGGAATCCTTGGAGCTTTTGGTTTGACCAAAGGGTTTGTGGACACGTTTGGGACATTTTGGGTTATGGCTCTTTTAAATATGGAATGGCCTCAAATGACTGATGTTCAAAGGTTCTAGTTCCTTGATTCCATCAATATAAGCTAGCCAGTATGTTCCAGGTCCTATTCTACTATCAATTACGTAAGGACCTAACCAGTTTGCCGTGAAATTGTCCCTTAAATGGGGTGGCAAGTTAGAATTTTGTTGGTTCTCTTTTAAGACCAGGTCACCAACCTGAAAGTCCCTCAGGTGAACTTTCATGTTGTATGCTCTCTTAATTATCTCTTGGTAGATATGCAAATGCTCGAGATCATGAACATGTCGTTCGTAAAGCAACGTAAGCTGATCTAACCAGGCCTGCCATGCAGTGTCATCATCGATGAACTCTTGCATTGATATGCGTAGGGAAGGAATTTCCAACTCGAGAGGCATGACTGCCTCAGAGCCGTACAACAACAAAAATAGAGTTGCCCTGATGGGCGTTCGAATGCTTGTGCGATAAGCCCAAAAGGCAAGCGGGATCTGAATGTGCCAATCCTTATGACTGTCTACGACTATATTTTTGAGGATGGCAACTAGCATTTTGTTTGATGCCTCTACTTGAACATTTGCATGTGGTTAGTAGGGTGTTGAAAAACTATGCTGAATCTTGTACTTTGTGGTCAAAGAACACACATCTTTGTTTTTGAATGACGTCCCATTGTCTGATATTATCTTGGATGGAATACCAAAATGACATATGATGTTATGTAAAATAAACTCTGCAATGCAGGATCCAGTCGTAGATGTAAGCGAAATTGCTTCCACCCATTTAGTAAAATACTCTATGGCCATTATGATGAATGTGTCACGACCTGACGACGTAGGGGAGATATTTTTTAATAGATCTAATCCCCACTACAAAAATGGCTAAGTCGATTAGATCGGTTGCAAGTCTTGAGAAGGTACATGTGTCAAATTAGCATGGTTTTGATACTTCACACACTTATTTACATAAGCGCAACAATATCGCTCTAAAGATGGCCAATAATAGCTCATGCGAAGAAAGTGCTTTGCGATGGCCATACCACTGAAGTGGCTTGATTTTGCATCCATTTCCTTGATTGTCACTATTGTTAGGCATAAATCCTAACGAAAGCTGATCGAGTGTCGCTGGGGTGATTCCCATGCGTGCGAGGATAAGTCTTCTATGGTAGGTGTCATTAACAGGACAATCCCCCTTCCGTACCGCCTATGTTCCACGTACCATATGCTCTCACGTACCTATAGTTTCCCTCTCATAAGGGCGGGTATATAGAGAGGTTGGTATATCGGTCCGAGCAATGGTATATTGAAGGGGCGACCATTTATGGGAGTCATATGAGCCAAAATTCTACATTTAAAGATTCTTCAAAACTTTCAAAAACAAAACAAAAACATCAAAATGCACTCAACCAGTTTAGGACACACCATTAATCTTTAAAAGAGATAATCACTGTTTGTGTATGTGTGTGTTCATTTCTGCTTAGTGTAACAAAAAAATTAAAAAAATCATAAACAAAAGATAAAAATCTATGCATTTTGTCACTGCTCTAAAAGCTCCAAGGATTCCCACAATCGCTTGGTCGCTCCAAAATGCTCCAAAGGTGTCCATGAACCCTTTGGTCAACCCAAGACCACCGCAAAGGTGCCCATAAGTGATGCAGGAGCATCCAACAAAATATGAGAAATCTTATATTTTTCCCTAAATTTTAGTGCATCTTGTTGGGGCCATAACTTCTCAACCATAGCTTTGATTGACGTGAAATTTTATAGGGAGATGGTTAGGGTTGACCAAGCGATATGAGAATCTTTGGAGATTTTGGGGTTGACCAAGCAATTTTGGGAATCCTTAGAGATTTTTGGGGTTGACCAAGCGATTATGGGAATCCTTGGAGCTTTTGGGGTTGACGAAGCGATTATGGGAATCCTTGGAGCATTTTTGGGGTTGACCAAGCGATTGTGGGAATCCTTAGAGCTTTTTGGGTTTGACCAAGCAATTGCGGGAATCCTTGGAGTTTTTGGTTTGACCAAAGGGTTTGTGGACACCTTTGGAGCATTTTGGGTTATGGCTATTTTAAATATAGAATGGCCTCAAATGACTGATGTTCAAAGGTTCTAGTTCCTTTATTCCATCAAGAGAGGCTAGTCGGTATGTTCCAGGTCCTATTTTACTGTCAATTACGTAAGGACCTAACTAGTTTGCTGTGAACTTGTCTCGTAGATGGGGTGGCAAGTTAGAATTTTGCTGGTTCTATTTTAAGACTAGGTCACCAACTTGAAAGTCCCTCAAGTGAACTTTCATGCTGTATGCTCTCTTAATTCGCTCTTGGTAGATACGAAAATGCTCTAGAGCATGAACATGTCGTTCTTCAAGCAACGTAAGCTGATCTAACCAGGCCTGCCATTCAGTGTCATCATCGATGAACTCTTGCATTGATATGTGTAGGGAAGGAATTTCCAACTCAAGAGGCATGACTGCCTCAGAGCCATACACCAGTGAAAATAGAGTTGCCCCGATGGGCATCCGAATGCTAGTGCGATAATCCCAAAGGGCAAGAGGGATCTGAATGTGCCAATCCTTATGACTGTCTCATGACTGTATTTTTGAGGATGGCAACTAGCATTTTGTTTGGTGCCTCTACTTGCCCATTTGCATGTGGATAGTAGGGTGTTGAAAAACTATGCTGAATCTTGTACTTTATGGTCAAAGCACACACGTCTTTGTTTTTGAATGACGTCCCATTGTCTGATATTATCTTGGATGGAATACCAAAATGACATATGATGTTATGTAAAATAAACTCTGCTATGTTGGATCCAGTCGTAGAGGTAAGCGGAATTGCTTCCACCCATTTAGTAAAATACTCTATGGCCATTATGATGAACGTGTGACGACCTGACGACGTAGGGGAGATATTTTTGATTAGATCTAAGCCCCACTACAAAAATGGCCAAGTCGATTAGATCGGTTGCAAGGCCTGAGAAGGTACATGTGTCAAATTAGCATGGTTTTGACACTTCACACACTTCTTTACATAAGTGCAACAATATCACTCTAAATATGGCCAATAATAGCCCATGCAAAGAAAGCACTTTGCGATGGCCATACAGCTGAAGTGGCTTGATTTTGTATCCATTTCTTCGATTTTCACTGTTGTTAGGCGTAAATCCTGACGAAAGCTGATCGAGTGTCGCTGGGGTGATTCCCATGCACACGAGGATAAGTCTTCTATGGTAGGTGTCATTAACAGGACAATCCCCCTTCTGTACCGCCTATGTTCCACGTACCATCTGGTCTCACGTACCTATAGTTTCCCTCTCGTAAGGGCGGGTATATAGAGAGGTTGGTATATCGGTCCAACAATGGTATATTGAAGGGGCGACCATTTATGGGAGTCATATGAGACAACATTCTACATTTAAACGTTCTTCAAAACTTTCAAAAATAAAATAAAAACATCAAAATGCACTCAACTAGTTTAGGACACACCCTTAATCTTTAAAAGAGATAATCACCGTTTGTGTATGTGTGTGTTCATTTCTACTTAGTGTAACAAAAAAATCAAAAAAATCATAAACAAAAGATAAAAATCTACGTATTTTGTCACTCGCTCTAAAAGCTCTAAGGATTCCCGCAATCGCTTGGTCACTCCAAAATGCCCCAAAGGTGTCCATGAACCCTTTGGTCAACCCAAGAGCACCCCAAAGGTGCCCATAAGTGATGCAGGAGCATCCAACAAAATATGGGAAATCTTATATTTTTCCCTAAATTTTAGTGCATCTTGTTGGGGCCATAACTTCTCAACCGTAGCTTCGATTGACGTGAAATTTTACAGGGAGCTGGTTAGGGTTGACCAAGCGATATGAGATTCCTTGGAGCTTTTGGGGTTGACCAAGCGATTATGGGAATCCTTGGAGATTTTTGGGGTTGACCAAGTAATTATGGGAATCCTTGGAGCTTTTGGTGTTGACCAAGCGATTATGGGAATCCTTGGAGCATTTTTGGGGTTGACCAAGCGATTGTGGGAATCCTTAGAGCTTTTTGGGTTTGACCAAGCAATTACGGGAATCCTTGGAGCTTTTGGTTTGACCAAAGGGTTTGTGGACACCTTTGGGGAATTTTGGGTTATGGCTATTTTAAATATGGAATGGCCTCAAATGACTGATGTTCAAAGGTTCTAGTTCCTTGATTCCGTCAAGAGAGGCTAGCCGGTATGTTCTAGGTCCTGTTTTACTGTCAATTACGTAAGGACCTAACCAGTTTGCCATGAACTTGTTCCTTAGATGGGGTGGCAAGTTAGAATTTTGGTGGTTCTCTTTTAAGACAAGGTCACCAACCTGAAAGTACCTCAAGTGAACTTTCATGTTGTATGCTCTCTTAATTTGCTCTTGGTAGATATGCAAATGCTCAAGAGCATGAACACGTCGTTCATCAAGCAACATAAGCTGATCTAACCAAGCCTGCCATGCAGTGTCATCATCAATGAACTCTTGCATTGATATGCGTAGGGAAGGAATTTCCAACTCGAGAGGCATGATTGCCTCAGAGCCATACACCAATGAAAATAGAGTTTCCCCGATGGGCGTCCGAATGCTAGTGCGATAAGCCCAAAGAGCAAGCGAGATCTAAATGTGCCAATCCTTATGACTGTCTATGACTATATTTTTGAGGATGGCAACTAGCATTTTGTTTGATGCCTCTACTTGCCTATTTGCATGTGGATAGTAGGGTGTTGAAAAACTATGCTGAATCTTGTACTTTGTGGTCAAAGCACACACATCTTTTCTTCTGAATGATGTCCCATTATCCGATATTAATTTTGATGGAATACCAAAATGACATCTGATGTTATGTAAAATAAACTCTGCAATGCGGGATCCAGTTGTAGAGGTAAGTGGAATTGCTTCCACCCATTTAGTAAAATACTCTATGGCCATTATGATGAACGTATGATGACCTGACGAAGTAGGGGAGATATTTCTGATTAGATCTAAGCCCCACTACAAAAATGGCCAAGTCGATTAGATTGGTTGCAAGGCCTGAGAAGGTATGTGTGTCAAATTAGCATGGTTTTAACACTTCACACACTTCTTTACATAAGCGCAATAATATCACTCTAAATATGGCCAATAATAGCCCATGCAAAGAAAGTGCTTTGCGATGCCCATACCACTGAAGTGGCTTGATTTTGCATCCATTTCCTTGATTGTGACTGTTGTTAGGCATAAATCCTAAAGAAAGCTGACCGAGTGTCGCTGGGGTGATTACCATGCGTGCGAGGATAAGTCTTCTATGGTAGGTGTCATTAACAGGACAATCCCCCTTCTGTACCGCCTATGTTCCACGTACAATCTGCTCTCACGTACCTATAGTTTTCGTCTCGTAAGGGCAGGTATATAGAGAGGTTGGTATATCGGTCCGATAATGGTATATTGAAGGGGCGACCATTTATGGGAGTCATATGAGCCAAAATTCTACATTTAAACATTCTTCAAAACTTTCAAAAACAAAATAAAAACATCAAAATGCACTCAACCAGTTTAGGACACACCATTAATATTTAAAAGAGATAATCACCGTTTGTGTATGTGTGTGTTCATTTCTGCTTAGTGTAACAAAAAAATCATAAACAAAAGATAAAAATCTACGCTTTTTGTCACTCGCTCTAAAAGCTCCAAAGATTCCCGCAATCGCTTGGTCGCTCCAAAATGACCCAAAGGTGTCCATGAACACTTTGGTCAGCCCAAGACCACCCCAAAGGTGCCCATAAGTGATGCAGGAGCATCCAACAAAATTTGAGAAATCTTATATTTTTCCCTAAATTTTAGTGCATTTTGTCGGGGCCATATCTTCTCAACCGTAGCTCCGATTGACATGAAATTTTACAGGGAGTTGGTTAGGGTTGACCAAGCGATATGAGAATCCTTGGATATTTTTGGGTTGACCAAGTGATTATGGGAATCCTTGGAGATTTTTGGGGTTGACCAAGTTATTATGGGAATCCTTGGAGCTTTTGGGGTTGACCAAGCGATTATGGGAATCCTTGGAGCATTTTTGGGGTTGACCAAGTGATTGTGGGAATCCTTAGAGCTTTTTGGGATTGACCAAGCAATTACGGGAATCCTTGGAGCTTTTGGTTTGACCAAAGGGTTTGTGGACACATTTGGGGCATTTTGGGTTATGGCTCTTTTAAATATGGAATGGCCTCAAATGACTGATGTTCAAAGGTTCTAGTTCCTTGATTTTGTCAAGAGAGGCTAGCCGGTATGTTCCAAGTCCTATTTTACTATCAATTACGTAAGGACCTAACCAGTTTTCCGTGAACTTGTCCCTTAGATGGGGTGGCAAGTTAGAATTTTGTTGGTTCTCTTTTAAGACGAGGTCACCAACCTGAAAGTCCCTCAAGTGAACTTTCATGTTGTATGCTCTCTTAATTCGCTTTTGATAGATATGCAAATGCTCGAGAGCATTAACACGTCATTCGTCAAGCAACGTAAGCTTATCTAACCAGGCCTACCATGCAATGTCATCATTGATGAACTCTTGCATTGATATGCGTAGGGAAAGAATTTCCAACTCGAGAGGCATGACTACCACCAGCGAAAATAGAGTTGCCCCAATGGGCATCTGAATGCTAGTGTGAGAAGCCCAAAGGGCAAGTGGGATCTAAATGTGCCAATCCTTATGACTGTCTATGACTATATTTTTGAGGATGGCAACTAGCATTTTGTTTGACGCCTCTACTTGCCCATTTGCATGTGTATAGTAGGGTGTTGAAAAACTATGTTGAATCTTGTACTTTGTGGTCAAAGCACACACGTCTTTGTTTTTGAATGACGTCCCATTATCCGATATTATCTTGGATGGAATACCAAAATGACATATGATGTTATGTAAAATAAACTCTGCAATGCGGGATCCAGTCGTAGAGGTAAGCGAAATTGCTTCCACCCATTTAGTAAAATACTCTATGGCCTAATGACGTAGGGGAGATATTTCTGATTAGATCTAAGCCCCACTACGAAAATGGCCAAGTCGATTAGATCAAGTGCAAGACCTGAGAAGGTACATGTGTCAAATTAGCATGGTTTTGACACTTCACACACTTCTTTACATAAGCACAACAATATCGCTCTAAAGATGGCCAATAATAGCCCATGCGAAGAAAGCACTTTGCGATGGCCATACCACTAAAGTAGCTTGATTTTGCATCCATTTCCTTGATTGTCACTGTTGTTAGATGTAAATCCTAATGAAAGCTGACCGAGTGTCACTGGGGTGATTCCCATGTGCGCGAGGATAAGTATTTTATGGTAGGTGTCATTAACAGGACAATCCCCCTTCCGTACCCCCTATGTTCCACATACCATCTGCTCTCATGTACCTATAGTTTCCCTCTCATAAGGGCGGGTATATAGAGAGGTTGGTATATCGGTCCGGCAATGGTATATTGAAGGGGTGACCATTTATGGGAGTCATATGAGCCAACATTCTAAATTTAAACGTTCTTCAAAACTTTCAAAAACAAAACAAAAACATCAAAATGCACTCAACCAGTTTAGGACACACCATTAATCTTTAAAAGAGATAATCACTGTTTGTGTATGTGTGTGTTCATTGCTGCTTAGTGTAATAAAAAAATTAGAAAAATCATAAACAAAAGATAAAAATCTATGCATTTTGTGACTCGCTCTAAAAGCTCCAAGGATTCCGGCAATCGCTTGGTCGCTCCAAAATGCCCCAAAGGTGTCCATGAACCATTTGGTCAACCCAAGAGCACCTCAAAGGTGCCCATAAGTGATGCAGGAGCATCCAACAAAATATGGGAAATCTTATATTTTTCCATAAATTTTAGTGCATCTTGCTGGGGCCATAACTTCTCAACCGTAGCTCCAATTGATGTGAAATTTTACAGGGAGCTAGTTAGGGTTGACCAAGAGATATGAGAATCCTTGGAGTTTTTGGGGTTGACCAAGCGATTATGGCAAGTTAGAATTTTGTTGGTTCTCTTTTAAGACCAGGTCACCAACCTGAAAGTCCCTCAAGTGAACTTTCATGTTGTATGCTCTCTTAATTCGCTCTTGGTAGATACGCAAATGCTTGAGAGCATGAACACGTAATTCATCAAGCAACGTAAGCTGATATAACCAGGCCTACCATGTAGTGTCATCATCGATTAACTCTTTCATTGATATGCATAGGGAAGGAATTTCCAACTCAAGAGGCATGACTGCCTCAAAGCAGTACACCAGTGAAAATAGAGTTTCCCCGATGGGCGTCCGAATGCTAGTGCAATAAGCCCAAAGGGCAAGCGGGATCTGAATGTGCCAATCCTTATGACTGTCTATGACTATATTTTTGAGTATGGCAACTAGCATTTTGTTTGACGCCTCTACTTGCCCATTTGCATGTGGATAGTAGGGTGTTGAAAAACTATGGTAAATCTTGTACTTTGTGGTCAAAGCACACACGTCTTTGTTTTTGAATGACGTCCCATTATCCGATATTATCTTGGATGGAATACCAAAATGACATATGATGTTATGTAAAATAAACTCTACAATGCAGGATCCAGTCGTAGAGGTAAGCGAAATTGCTTCCACCCATTTAGTAAAATACTCTATGGCCATTATGATGAATGTGTGACGTCTTGACGACGTAAGGGAGATATTTTTGATTAGATCTAAACCCCACTAAAAAAATGGCAAAGTCGATTAGATCAGTTGCAAGGCCTGAGAAGGTACGTGTGTCAAATTAGCATGGTTTTGAAACTTCACACACTTCTTTACATAAGCGCAACAATATCGCTCTAAATATGGCCAATAATAGCCCATGCAAAGAAAGCGCTTTGCGATGGCCATACCGCTGAAGTGGCTTGATTTTGCATCCATTTCCCCGATTGTCACTATTGTTAGGCGTAAATCCTAATGAAAGTTGATCGAGTGTCGCTGGGGTGATTCCCATGCATGCGAGGATAAGTCTTCTATGGTAGGTGTCATTAACAAGAGAATCCCCATTCCGTACCACCTATGTTCCACGTACCATCTGCTCTCACGTACCTATAGTTTCTCTCTCGTAAGGGCGGGTATATAGAGAGGTTTGTATATCTATCCGGCAATGGTATATTGAAGGGGCGACCATTTATGAGAGTCATATGAGCCAACATTCTACATTTAAACGTTCTTCAAAACTTTCAAAAACAAAACAAAAACATCAAAATGCACTCAACCAGTTTAGGACATGCCATTAATCTTTAAAAGAGATAATCACCATTTGTGTATGTGTGTTCATTTTTGCTTAGTGTAACAAAAAAACCAAAAAAATCATAAACAAAAGATAAAAATCTATGAATTTTGTCACTCACTCTATAAGCTCCAAGGATTCCCGCAATCGCTTGGTCCCCCCAAAATGCCCCAAAGGTGTCCATGAACCCTTTGGTCAACCCAAGAGCACCCCAAAGGTGCCCATAAGTGATGCAGGAGCATCCAACAAAATATGAGAAATCTTATATTTTTCCCTAAATTTTAGTGCATCTTGTCGGGGAAATAACTTCTCAACCGTAGCTCCAATTGATGTGAAATTTTATAGGGAGATGGTTAGGGTTGACCAAGCGATATGAGAATCCTTGGAGCTTTTGGGGTTGACCAAGCGATTATGGGAATCCTTGGAGATTTTTGCGGTTGACCAAGCAATTATGGAAATCCTTGGAGCTTTTGGGGTTGACCAAGCAATTATGGGAATGCTTGGAGAATATTTGGGGTTGACCAAGCGATTGTGGGAATCCTTACAGCTTTTTGGGTTTGACCAAGCAATTGAGAGAATCCTTGGAGCTTTTGGTTTGACCAAAGAGTTTGTGGACACCTTTGGGGCATTTTGGGTTATGGCTCTTTTAAATATGGAATGGCCTCAAATGACTGATGTTCAAAGGTTCTAGTTCCTCGATTTTGTCAAGAGAGGCTAGCCGGTGTGTTCCAGGTCCTATTTTACTTTCAATTACGTAAGGACCTAACCATTTTGCTATGAACTTGTCCCTTAGATGGGGTGGCAAGTTAGAATTTTGTTGGTTCTCTTTTAAGACCAGGTCACCAACCTGAAAGTCCCTCAAGTGAACTTTCATGTTGTATGCTCTCTTAATTCGCTCTTGGTAGATATGCAAATGCTCGAGAGCATGAACACGTCATTCGTCAAGAAACATAAGCTGATCTAACCAGGCTTGCCATGTAGTGTCATCATCGATGAACTCTTGCATTGATATGCGTAGGGAAGGAATTTCCAACTCGAGAGGCATGACTGCCTTAGAGCCATACACCAACGAAAATAGAGTTGCCCCGATGGGAGTCTGAATGCTAGTGTGATAAACCCAAAGGGAAAGCGGGATCTGAATGTGCCAATCCTTATGACTGTCTACGACTGTATTTTTGAGGATGGCAACTAGCATTTTGTTTGACGCCTCTACTTGCCCATTTGCATGTGGATAGTAGGGTGTTGAAAAACTATGCTTGAATCTTGTACTTTGTGGTCAAAGCACACACGTCTTTGTTTTTGAATGATGTCCCATTATCCGATATTATCTTGGATGGAATACCAAAATGACATATGATGTTATGTAAAATAAACTCTGCAATGCGGGATCTAGTCATAGAGGTAAGCAGAATTGCTTCCACCCATTTAGTAAAATACTCTATGGCCATTATGATGAATGTGTGACGTCTTGTTGACGTAGGGGAGATATTTTTGATTAGATCTAAGCCCCACTACAAAAATGGCCAAGTCGATTAGATCGGTTGCAAGGCCTGAGAAGGTATGTGTGTCAAATTAGCATGGTTTTGACACTTCACACACTTCTTTACATAAGTGCAACAATATCGCTCTAAAGATGGCCAATAATAGCCCATGCGAAGAAAGCGCTTTGCGATGGCTATACCACTGAAGTGGCTTGATTTTACATCCATTTCCTCGATTGTCACTATTGTTAGGCATAAATCCTGATGAACTTTGACCGAGTGTCACTGGGGTGATTCCCATGCGCGCGAGGATAAGTCTTCTATCGTAGGTGTCATTAACAGGATAATCCCCCTTCTGTACCGCCTATGTTCCATGTACCATCTGCTCTCACGTACCTATAGTTTCCCTCTCATAAGGGCGGGTATATACAGAGGTTGGTATATTGGTCCGACAATGGTATATTGAAAGGGCGACCATTTATGGGAGTCATATGAGCCAACATTCTACATTTAAACATTCTTCAAAACATTCAAAAACAAAACAAAAACATCAAAATGAACTCAACCAGTTTAGGACACACCATTAATCTTTAAAAGAGATAATCACCGTTTGTGTATGTGTGTGTTCATTTCTTCTTAGTGTAATAAAAAAATTAGAAAAATCATAAACAAAAGACATATTATGTTATGTAAAATAAACTCTACAATGCGGGATCCAATCATAGAGGTAAGCGAAATTGCTTCCACCCATTTAGTAAAATACTCTATGGCCATTATGATGAACGTGTGATGGCCTGACGACATAGGGGAGATATTTATGATTAGATCTAAGCCCCACTACAAAAATGGCCAAGTCGATTAGATCGGTTGCAAGTCCTGAGAAGGTACGTGTGTCAAATTAGCATGGTTTTGAAACTTCACACACTTCTTTACATAAGCGTAACAATATCGCTCTAAATATGGCCAATAATAGCCAATGCAAAGAAAGCACTTTGCGATGACCATACCGCTGAAGTGGCTTGATTTTGCATCCATTTCCTCGATTGTCACTGTTGTTAGGCGTAAATCCTGACGAAATCTGACCGAGTGTTGCTGGGGTGATTCCCATGCATGCGAGGATAAGTCTTCTATGGTAGGTGTCATTAACAGGACAATCCCCCTTTCGTACCCCCTAAGTTCCACGTACCATCTGCTCTCACGTACCTATAGTTTCCCTCTCGTAAGGGCGGGTATATAGAGAGGTTGGTATATCAGTATGGCAATGGTATATGAAAGGGGCGACCATTTATGGGAGTCATATGAGCCAACCTTCTACATTTAAACATTCTTCAAAACTTTCAAAAACAAAACAAAAACATCAAAATGCACTCAACTAGTTTAAGACACACCATTAGATAATCACCGTTTGTGTATATGTGTGTTCATTTCTGCTTAGTGTAACAAAAAAATCAGAAAAATCATAAACAAAAGATAAAAATCTACGCATTTTGTCACTCGCTATAAAAGCTCCAAGGATTCCCGCAATCACTTGGTCACTCCAAAATGCCCCAAAGGTGTCCATGAACCCTTTGGTCAACCCAAGAGCACCCCAAAGGTTCCCATAAGTGATGCAGGAGCATCCAAAAAAATATGGGAAATCTATATTTTTCCCTAAATTTTAGTGCATCTTGTAGGGGCCATAACTTCTCAACCATAGCTCTGATTGACGTGAAATTTTACAGGTATCTGGTGAGGGTTAATCAAGCGATATGAGAATCCTTGGAGCTTTATGGGTTGACCAAGCGATTATGGGAATCCTTAGAGATTTTGGGGGTTGACCAAGCGATTATGGGAATCCTTGGAGCTTTTGGGGTTGACCAAGCGTTTATGGGAATCCTTGGAGCATTTTTGGGGTTGACCAAGCGATTGTGGGAATCCTTAGAGCTTTTTGGGTTTCCCCAAGCAATTGCGGGAATCCTTGGAGCTTTTGGTTTGACCAAAGGGTTTGTGGACACCTTTGGAGCATTCTGGGTTATGGCTCTTTTAAATATGGAATGGCCTCAAATGACTGATGTTCAAAGGTTCTAGTTCCTTGATTCCGTCAAGAGAGGCTAGCCGGTATGTTTTAGGTCCTATTTTACTGTCAATTACGTAAGCACCTAACCAGTTTGCCATGAACTTGTCCCTTAGATGGGGTGGCAAGTTAGAATTTTGGTGGTTCTCTTTTAAGACCAGGTCACCAACCTGAAAGTCCCTCAAGTGAACTTTCATGTTGTATGCTCTATTAATTCGCTCTTGGTAGATACACAAATGCTCGAGAGCATGAAATCGTCGTTCGTCAAGCAACGTAAGCTGATCTATCTAGGCCTGCCATGCAGTGTCATCATCGATGAACTCTTGCATTGATATGCATAGGGAAGGAATTTCCAACTCGAGAGGCATGACTGCCTCAGAGCCATACACCAATGAAAATAGATTTGCCCCAATGGGCATCCGAATGCTAGTGCGATAAGCCCAAAGGGCAAGCAGGATCTGAATGTCCCAATCCTTATGACTATCTATGATAGTATTTTATAGGATGGCAACTAGCATTTTGTTTGACACCTCTACTTTCCCATTTGCATGTGGATAGTAGGGTGTTGAAAAACTACGCTGAATCTTGTACTTTGTGGTCAAAGCACACACATCTTTGTTTTTGAATGACATCCCATTATCCGATATTATCTTGGATGGAATACCAAAATGACATATGATGTTATGTAAAATAAACTCTACAATGCGGGATCCAGTTGTAGAGGTAAGTGGAATTGCTTCCACCCATTTAGTAAAATACTCTATGGCCATTATGATGAACGTGTGACGGCCTGACGACGTAGGGGAGATATTTTTTATTAGATCTAAGCCCCACTACGAAAATGGCCAAGTCGATTAGATCGGTTGCAAGGCCTGAGAAGGTAAGTGTGTCAAATTAGCATGGTTTTGAAACTTCACACACTTCTTCACATAAGCGCAACAATATCGCTCTAAAGATGGCCAATAATATCCCATGCGAAGAAAGCGCTTTGCGATGGCCATACCGCTGAAGTGGCTTAATTTTGCATCGATTTCCCTGATTGTCACTGTTGTTAGGCGTAAATACTGACAAAAGTTGACCGAGTGTCACTGGGGTGATTCCCATGCACACGAGGATAAGTCTTCTATGGTAGGTGTCATTAATAGGACAATCCCCCTTTCGTATCGCCTATGTTCCATGTACCATCTGCTCTCACATACCTATAGTTTCCCTCTCGTAAGGGCGGGTATATAGAGAGGTTGGTATATCGGTCCGACAATGGTATATTGAAGGGGCGACCATTTATGGGAGTCATATGAGCCAACATTCTACATTTAAACGTTCTTCAAAACTTTCAAAAACAAAACAAAAAAATCAAAATGCACTCAACCAGTTTAGGACACACCATTAATCTTTAAAAGAGATAATCACCGTTTGTGTATGTGTGTGTTCATTTCTGCTTAGTGTAACAAAAAAATTAGAAAAATCATAAACAAAAGATAAAAATCTACGCATTTTGTCACTCGCTCTAAAAGCTCCAAGGATTCCCGCAATCACTTGGTCGCTCCAAAATGCCCCAAAGGTGTCCATGAACCCTTTGGTCAACTCAATAGCACCCAAAGGTGCCCATAAGTGATGCAGGAGCATCCAAATAAATATGGAAAATCTTATATTTTTCCTTAAATTTTAGTGCATCTTGTCGAGGCCATAAATTCTCAACCATAGCTCTGATTGACGTGAAATTTTACAGTGATCTGGTTAGGGTTGACCAAGCGATATGAGAATCCTTGGAGCTTTTGGGGTTGACCAAGTGATTATGGGTATCCTTGGAGCTTTTGGGGTTGACCAAGCGATTGTGGGAATCCTTAGAGCTTTTTGGGTTTGACCAAGTAATTGCGGAAATCCTTGGAGCTTTTGGTTTGACCAAAGGGTTTGTGGACACCTTTGGGGTATTTTGGGTTATGGCTCTTTTAAATATGGAATGGCCTCAAATTACTGATGTTCAAATGTTCTAGTTCCTAGATTCTATCAAGAGAGGCTAGCCGGTATGTTCCAGGTCCTATTTTACTATCAATTACGTAAGGACCTAACCAGTTTGCTGTGAACTTGTCCCTTAGATGGGGTGGCAAGTTAGAATTTTGCAGGTTCTCTTTTAACAACAGGTCACCAACCTGAAAGTCCCTCAAGTGAAATTTCATGTTGTATGCTCTCTTAATTCACTCTTGGTAGATACACAAATGCTCAAGAGCATGAACACATCATTCGTCAAGCAACATAAGTTGATCTAACCAGGCCTGCCATGCAGTGTCATCATCAATGATCTCTTGCATTGATATGCATAGGGAAGGAATTTCCAACTCAAGAGGTATGACTGCCTCAGAGCCATACACCAACGAAAATAGAGTTGCCCCGATGGGCATCCGAATGCTAGTGCAATAAGCCCAAAGGGCAAGCAGGATCTGAATGTGCCAATCCTTATGACTATCTGCTACTGTATTTTTGAGGATAGCAACTAGCATTTTGTTTGACGCCTCTACTTGCCCATTTGCATGTGGATAGTAGGGTGTTGAAAAACTATGCTTAATCTTGTACTTTGTGGTCAAAGTACACATGTCTTTGTTTTTGAATGACGTCCCATTATCTGATATTATCTTGGATGGAATACCAAAATGACATATGATGTTATGTAAAATAAACTCTGCAATGCGGGATCCAGTCGTAGAGGTAAGCAAAATTGCTTCCACCCATTTAGTAAAATACTCTATGGCCATTATGATGAACGTGTGATGGCTTGACGACGTAGGGGAGATAGTTTTTATTAGATCTAAGCCCCACTACAAAAATGGCCAAGTCGATTAGATCGGTTGCAAGGCATGAGAAGGTATGTGTGTCAAATTAGCATGGTTTTGACACTTACACACTTCTTTACATAAGCGCAACAATATCGCTCTAAATATGGCCAATAATAGCCCATGCGAAGAAAGCGCTTTGCGATGGCCAAACCATTGAAATGGCTTTATTTTGCATCCATTTCCTCGATTGTCACTGTTGTTATGCGTAAATCCTGATGAAAGATGATCGAGTGTCACTGGGGTGATTCCCATGTGCACGAGGATAAGTCTTCTATGGTAGGTGTCATTAACAGGACAATACCCCTTCTATACCGCCTATGTTCCACATACCATCTGCTCTCACGTACCTATAGTTTCCCTCTTGTAAGGGCGGGTATATAGAGAGGTTGGTATATCAGTCCGACAATGGTATATTGAAGGGGCGACCATTTATGGGAGTCATATGAGCCAACATTCTACATTTAAACGTTCTTCAAAACATTCAAAAACAAAACAAAAACATCAAAATGTACTCAACCAGTTTTGGACACATCATTAATCTTTAAAAGAGATAATTACCGTTTGTGTATGTGTGTGATCATTTCTGCTTAGTGTAACAAAAAAATCAGAAAAATCATAAACAAAAGATAAAAATCTATGCATTTTGTCACTCGCTCTAAAAGCTCCAAGGATTCCCGCAATCGCTTGGTCCCTCTAAAATGCCCCAAAGGTATCCATGAACCCTTTGGTCAACCCAAGAGCACCCCAAAGGTGCCCATAAGTGATGTAGGAGCATCCAAAAAAATATGAGAAATCTTATATTTTTCCCTAAATTTTAGTGCATCTTGTCGGGGCCATAACTTCTCAACCGTAGCTCCAATTGACGTGAAATTTTACAAAGAGCTGGTTAGGGTTGACCAAGCGATATGAGAATCCTTGGAGCTTTTGGGGTTGACCAAGCGATTATGGGAATCCTTGGAGATTTTTTGGGTTGACCAAGCAATTATGGGAATCCTTGGAGCTTTTGGGGTTGACCAAGCGATTATGGGAATCCTTGGAGCATTTTTGGGGTTGACCAAGCGATTATGGGAATCCTTAGAGCTTTTTGGGTTTGACCAAGCAATTGTGGGAATCCTTGGAGCTTTTGGCTTGACCAAAGGGTTTGTGGACAACTTTGGGGCATTTTGGGTTATGGCTCTTTTAAATATGGAATGGCCTCAAATGACTGATGTTCAAAGGTTCTAGTTCCTTGATTCTGTCAAGAGAGGATAGTCGGTATGTTCCAGGTCCTATTTTACTGTCAATTACGTAAGGACCTAACCAGTTTGCCGTGAACTTGTCCCTTAGATGGGGTGGCAAGTTAGAATTTTGCTGGTTCTCTTTTGAGACCAGGTCACCAACCCGAAAGTCCCTCAAGTGAACTTTCATGTTGTATGCTCTCTTAATTCGCTCTTGGTAGATACGCAAATGCTCGAGAGCATGAACACATCGTTCATCAAGCAACGTAAGCTGATCTAACTAGGCCTGCCATGCAGTGTCATCATCGATTTACTCTTGCATTGATATGCATAGGGAAGGAATTTCCAACTCGAGAGGCATGACTGCCTCAGAGCGATACATAAACGAAAATAGAGTTGCCCTAATGGGTGTCCGAATGCTAGTGCGATAAGCCCAAAGGGCAAGCGAGATCTGAATGTGCCAATCCTTATGACTTTCTACGATTGTATTTTTTAGGATGGCAACTAACATTTTGTTTGACGCCTCTACTTGCCCATTTGCATGTGGATAGTAGGGTGTTGAAAAACTATGCTGAATCTTGTACTTTGTGGTCAAAGCACACACGTATTTGTTTTTGAATGACATCCCATTATCTGATATTATTTTGGATGGAATACCAAAATGACATATGATGTTATGTAAAATAAACTCTGCAATGTAGGATCCAGTCGTAGAGGTAAGCGGAATTGTTTCCACCCATTTAGTTAAATACTCTATGGCCATTATGATGAACGTGTGATGGCCTGACGATGTAGGGGAGATATTTTTGATTAGATCTAAGCCCCACTACGAAAATTGCCAAGTCGATTTGATCGGTTGCAAGGCCTGAGAAGGTACGTGTGTCAAATTAGCATGGTTTTGACACTTCACACACTTCTTTACATAAGTGCAAAAATATCGCTCTAAATATGGCCAATAATAGCCCATGCGAAGAAAGCGCTTTGCGATGGCCATACCGTTGAAGTGGCTTGATTATGCATCCATTTCCCCGATGGTCACTGTTGTTAGGCATAAATCCTGACAAAAGCTGATCGAGTGTCACTGGGGTGATTCCCATGCCCGCGAGGATAAGTCTTCTATGGTAGGTGTCATTAACAGGACAATCCCCCTTCCGTATCGCCTATGTTCCACGTACCATCTGCTCTCACGTACCTATAGTTTCCCTCTCGTAATTGCGGGTATATAGAGAGGTTGGTATATCGGTCCGGCAATGGTATATTGAAGGGGCGACCATTTATGGGATTCATATGAGCCAACATTCTACATTTAAACGTTCTTCAAAACATTCAAAAACAAAACAAAAACATCAAAATGCACTCAACCAGTTTAGGACACACCATTAATATTTAAAAGAGAATCACTGTTTGTGTATGTGTGTGTTCATTTCTGCTTAGTGTAACAAAAAAATCAGAAAAATCATAAACAAAAGATAAAAATCTACGCATTTTGTCACTCGCTCTAAAAGCTCCAAGGATTCCCGCAAAATATGGGAAATATATATTTTTCCCTAAATTTTAGTGCATCTTGTCGGTGCCATAACTTCTCAACCGTAGCTCCGATTGACGTGAAATTTTACAGGGAGCTGGTTAGGGTTGACCAAGCGATATGAGAATCCTTGGAGCTTTTGGGGTTGACCAAGCGATTATGGGAATCCTTGGAGATTTTTGGGGTTGACCAAGCAATTATTGGAATCCTTGGAGCTTTTGCGGTTGACCAAGCGATTATGGGAATCCTTGGAGCATTTTTGGGGTTGACCAAGTGATTGTGGGAATCCTTAGAGATTTTTGGGTTTGACTAAGCAATTGCGAGAATCCTTGGAGCTTTTGGTTTGACCAAAGGGTTTGTGGACACGTTTGGGGCATTTTGGGTTATGTCTCTTTTAAATATGGAATGGCCTCAAATGAATGATGTTCAAAGGTTCTAGTTCCTTGATTCGGTCAAGAGAGGCTAGCAGGTATGTTCCAGGTCCTATTTTACTGTCAATTACATGAGGACCTAACCAGTTTGCTATGAACTTGTCCTTTAGATGGGGTGGTAAGTTAGAATTTTTTTGGTTCTCTTTTAAGACAAGGTCACCAACCTGAAAGTCCCTCAAGTGAACTTTCATGTTGTATGCTCTCTTAATTTGCTCTTGGTAGATACGCAAATTCTCGAGAGCATGAACACATCGTTCGTAAAGCAACGTAAGCTGATCTAACCAGGCCTGCCATGCAGTGTCATCATTGATGAACTCTTGCATTGATATGCGTAGGGAAGGAATTTTCAACCCGAGAGGCATGACTCCCTCAGAGCCATACATCAGCAAAAATAGAGTTGCCCCGATGGGCGTCCGAATGCTAGTGCGATAAGCCCAAAGGGCAAGCGAGATCTGAATGTGCCAATCCTTATGACTATTTGCAACTGTATTTTTGAGGATGGCAACTAGCATTTTGTTTGACGCCTCTACTTGCACATTTGCATGTGGATATAAGGGTGTTGAAAAACTATGCTGAATCTTGTACTTTGTGGTCAAAGCACACACGTCTTTGTTATTGAATGACGTCCCATTATTCGATATTATCTTAGATGGAATACCAAAATGACATGATGTTATGTAAAATAAACTCTGCAATGCGGGATCCAGTCGTAGAGGTAAGCGGAATTGCTTCCACCCATTTAGTAAAATACTCTATGGCCATTATGATGAACGTGTGATGGCCCGACGACGTAGGGCAGATATTTTTTATTAGATCTAAGCCCACTACAAAAATGGCCAAGTCAATTAGATCAGTTGCAAGGCCTGAGAAGGTACGTGTGTCAAATTAGCATGGTTTTGACACTTCACACACTTCTTTACATAAGCGCAACAATATCGCTCTAAAGATGGCCAATAATAGCCCATGCGAAGAAAGCACTTTGCGATGGCCATACCGCTAAAGTGGCTTGATTTTGCATCCATTTCCTCGATTTTCATTGTTGTTAAGCATAAATCCTGATGAAAGCTGACCGAGTGAAGCTGGGGTGATTCCCATGCATGCGAGGATAAGTCTTCTATGGTAGGTGTCATTAACAGGACAATCCCCCTTTCGTACCGCCTATGTTCCATGTACCATCTTCTCTAACGTACCTATAGTTTCCCTCTCATAAGGGCTGGTATATAGAGAGGTTGGAATATCGGTCTGAAAATGGTATATTGAAGGGGCGACCATTTATGAGAGTCATATGAGCCAACATTCTACATTTAAACGTTCTTCAAAACATTCAAAAACAAAACAAAAACATCAAAATGCACTCAACCAGTTTAGGACACACCATTAATCTTTAAAAGAGATAATCACCGTTTGTGTATGTGTGTGTTCATTTTTGCTTAGTGTAACAAAAAAATAAAAAAAATCATAAACAAAAGATAAAAATCTACGCATTTTGTCACTCGCTCTAAAAGCTCCAAGGATTCCCGCAATCGCTTGGTCGCTCCAAAATGCCCCAAAGGTGTCCATGAACCCTTTGGTCAACCCAAGAGCACCCCAAAGGTGCCCATAAGTGATGCAGGAGCATCCAACAAAATATGGGAAATCTTATATTTTTCCCTAAATTTTAGTGCATCTTGCGGGGGCCATAACTTCTCAACCGTAGCTCCGATTGACGTGAAATTTACAGGGATCTGGTTAGGTTTGACCAAGCAATATGAGAATCCTTGGAGCTTTTGGGGTTGACAAAGCGATTATGGGAATCTTTGGAGATTTTTGGGGTTGACCAAGCGATTATGGGAATCCTTGGAGCTTTTGGGGTTGACCAAGCGATTATGGGAATCCTTGGAGCATTTTTGAGGTTGACCAAGCGATTGTGGGAATCCTTAGAGCTTTTTGGGTTTGACCAAGCAATTGCGGGAATCCTTGGAGCTTTTGGTTTGACCAAAGGGTTTGTGGACACCTTTGGGGAATTTTGGGTTATGGCTCTTTTAAATATGGAATGGCCTCAAATGACTGATGTTCAAAGGTTCTAGTTCCTTGATTTCATCAAGAGAGGCTAGCCAGTATGTTCCATGTCCTATTTTACTGTCAATTACATAAGGACCTAACCTTTTTTTCGTGAACTTGTCCCTTAGATGGGGTGGCAAGTTAGAATTTTGCTGGTTCTCTTTTAAGACTAGGTCACCAACCTGAAAGTCCCTCAAGTGAACTTTCATGTTGTATGCTCTCTTAATTCGCTCTTGGTAGATACGCTAATGCTCGAGAGCATGAACACGTTGTTCATCAAGCAACATAAGCTGATCTAACCAAGCCTGCCATGTAGTTTCATCATCGATGAACTCTTGCATTGATATGCGTAGGGAAGGAATTTCCAACTCGAGAGGCATGACTGCCTCAGAGCCATACACCAACAAAAATAGAGTTGCCTCGATGGGCGTCCGAATGCTAGTGCGATAAGCCCAAAGGGCAAGCGAGATCTGAATGTGCAAATCCTTATGACTGTCTGCGACTGTATTTTTGAGAATGGCAACTAGCATTTTTTTTGACGCCTCTACTTGACCATTTGCATGTGGATAGTAGGGTGTTGAAAAACTATGCTGAATCTTGTATTTTGTGGTCAAAGCACACACGTCTGCAATGCGGGATCCAGTCATAGAGGTAAGTGGAATTGCTTCCACCCATTTAGTAAAATACTTTATGGCAATTATGATGAACGTGTGATGGCCTGACAATGTAGGGGAGATATTTTTGATTAGATCTAAGCCCCAATACAAAAATGGCAAAGTCGATTAGATCGGTTGCAAGGCCTGAGAAGGTACGTGTGTCAAATTAGCAAGGTTTTGACACTTCACACACTTCTTTACATAAGCACAAAAATATCACTCTAAAGTTGATCGAGTGTTGCTGGGGTGAATTCCTTGCATTTGAGGATAAGTATTCTATGGTAGGTGTCATTAACAGGACAATCCCCTTTCCGTACCGCCTATGTTCCATGTACCATCTGCTCTCACATACCTATAGTTTCCCTCTCATAAGGGCGGTTGTATAGAGAGGTTGGTATATCGTTTCAACAATGGTATATTGAAGGGGCGACCATTTATAGGAGTCATATGAGCCAACATTCTACATTTAAACGTTCTTCAAAACCTTCAAAAACAAAACAAAAACATCAAAATGCACTCAACCAGTTTAGGACACACCATTAATCTTTAAAAGAGATAATCACCGTTTGTGTATGTGTGTGTTCATTTCTGCTTAGTGTAACAAAAAAATCAGAAAAATCATAAACAAAAGATAAAAATCTACGCATTTTGTCACTCGCTCTAAAAGCTCCAAGGATTCTCGCAATCGCTTGGTCGCTCCAAAATGCCCCAAAGGTCCCCATGAACCCTTTGGTCAACCCAACAACACCGCAAAGGTGCCCATAAGTGATGCAGGAGCATAAAAAAAATATGGGAAATCTTATATTTTTCCCTAAATTTTAGTGCATCTTGCTAGGGCCATAACTTCTCAACCGTAGCTTCGATTGACATGAAATTTTATAGGGATTTGGTTAGGGTTGACCAAGCGATTATGAGAATCCCTGGAGATTTTGGGGTTGACCAAGCGATTATGGGAATCCTTGGAGATTTTTGGGGATGACCAAGCGATTATGGAAATCCTTGGAGCTTTTGGGGTTGACAAAGTGATTATGGGAATCCTTGGAGCATTTTTGGGGTTGACCAAGCGATTGTGGGAATCCTTAGAGCTTTTTGGGTTTGACCAAGCAATTGCGGGAATCCTTGGAGCTTTTGGTTTGACCAAAAGGTTTGTGGATACCTTTGGGGAATTTTGGGTTATGGCTCTTTTAAATATGGAATGGCCTCAAATGACTGATGTTCAAAGGTTCTAGTTCCTTAATTCTGTCAAGAGAGGCTAGCCGGTATGTTCTAGGTCCTATTTTACTGTCAATTACGTAAGGACCTAACCAGTTTGCCATGAACTTGTCCCTTAGATGGGGTGGCAAGTTAGAATTTTGGTGGTTCTCTTTTAAGACTAGGTCACCAACTTGAAAGTCCCTCAAGTGAACTTTCTTGTTGTATGCTCTCTTAATTTCCTCTTGGTAGATACGCAAATGCTCGAGAGCATGAACACGTCATTCGTCAAGCAACGTAAGCTGATCTAACTAGGCCTGCCATGCAGTGTCATCATCGATGAACTCTTGCATTGATATGCGTAGGGAAGGAATTTCCAACTCGAGAGGCATGACTACCTCAGAGCCATACACCAGCAAAAATAGAGTTGCCTCGATGGGCATCCGAATGCTAGTGCAATAAGCCCAAAGGGCATGCGGAATCTAAATGTGCCAATCCTTATGACTATCTGTGACTATATTTTTGAGGATGGCAACTAGCATTTTTTTTTATGCCTCTACTTGCCCATTTGCATGTAGATAGTAGGGTGTTGAAAAACTATGCTAAATATTGTACTTTGTGGTCAAAGCACACACGTCTTTGCTTTTGAATGACGTCCCATTATCCGATATTATCTTGGATGGAATACCAAAATGACATATGATGTTATGTAAAATAAACTCTGCAATGCGGGATCCAATCATAGAGGTAAGCGGAATTGCTTCCACCTATTTAGTAAAATACTCTATGGCCATTATGATGAACGTGTGACGACCTGATGTCATAGGGGAGATATTTTTTATTAGATCTAAGCCCCACTACGAAAATGGACAAGACAAATAGATTGATCGCAAGGCTTGAGAAGGTACGTGTGTCAAATTAGCATGGTTTTGACACTTCACACACTTCTTTACATAAGCGCAACAATATCGCTCTAAAGATGTCCAATAATATCCCATGCGAATAAAGCGTTTTGCGATGGCCATATCATTGAAGTGGCTTGATTTTGCATCCATTTCCTCGATTGTCACTGTTGTTAGGCATAAATCCTGACGAAAGCTGACCGAGTGTCACTGGGGTGATTCCCATGTGCGTGAGGATAAGTCTTCTATGGTAGGTGTCATGAATAGGACAATCCCCCTTCTTTACCACCTATGTTCCATGTACCATCTACTCTCACGTACCTATAGTTTCCCTCTCGTAAGGGCAGGTATATAGAGAGGTTGGTATATCGGTCCGGCAATGGTATATTGAAGGGGCGACCATTTATGGGAGTCATATGAGCCAACATTCTACATTTAAACATTGTTCAAAACTTTCAAAAACAAAAAATCAGAAAAATCATAAACAAAAGATAAAAATCTATGCATTTTGTCACTCGCTCTAAAAGCTCCAAGGATTCCTGCAATCTCTTGGTCACTCCAAAATACCCCAAAGGTGTCCATGAACACTTTTTTCAACCCAAGAGCACCCCAAAGGTGCCCATAAGTGATGCAGGAGCATCCAAAAAAATATGGGAAGTCTTATATTTTTCCTTAAATTTTAGTGCATCTTGTCGGGGCCATAACTTCTCAACCGTAGCTCCAATTGACGTGAAATTTTACTGAGATCTGGTTAGGGTTGACCAAGAGATATGAGAATCCTTGGAGCTTTTGGGGTTGACCAAGCGATTATGGGAATCCTTGGAGATTTTTGGGTTTGACCAAGCAATTATGGGAATCCTTGGAGCTTTTGGGGTTGACCAAGCAATTATGGGAATCCTTGGAGCATTTTTGGGGTTGACCAAGCGATTGTGGGAATCCTTAAAGCTTTTTGGGTTTGACCAAGAAATTGCGGGAATCCTTGGAGCTTTTGGTTTGACCAAAGGGTTTGTGGACACCTTAGGGGCATTTTGGGTTATGGCTCTTTTAAATATGGAATGGCCTCAAATGACTGATGTTCAAAGGTTCTAGTTCCTTGATTCCATCAAGAGAGGCTAGCCGGTATGTTCTAGGTCCTATTTTACTGTCAATTACATAAGGACCTAACCAATTTTCCGTGAACTTGTCCCTTAGATGGGGTGGCAAGTTAGAATTTTGTTGGTTCTCTTTTAAGACCAGGTCACCAACCTGAAAGTCCCTCAAGTGAACTTTCATGTTGTATGCTCTCTTTATTCACTCTTGGTAGATACGCAAATGCTCGAGAGCATGAACACGTCGTTCATCAAGCAACATAAGCTTATCTAACCAGGCCTGCCATGTAGTGTCATCATCGATGAACTCTTGCATTGATATGCGTAGGGAAGGAATTTCCAACCCGAGAGGCATGACTGCCTCAGAGCCATACACCAGCAAAAATAGAGTTGCCCCAATTGGCATCCGAATGCTAGTGCGATAAGCCAAAAGGGCAAGCGGGATCTGAATTTGCCAATCCTTATGATTGTTTGCGACTATATTTTTGAGGATGGCAACTAGCATTTTGTTTGACGCCTCTACTTGCCCATTTGCATATGGATAGTAGGGTGTTGAAAAACTATGTTGAATCTTGTACTTTGTGGTCAAAGCACACACGTCTTTGTTTTTGAATGATGTCCCATTATCCGATATTATCTTGGATGGAATACCAAAATGACATATGATGTTATGTAAAATAAACTCTACAATGCGAGATCTAGTCGTAGAGGTAACCGGAATTGCTTCCACCCTTTTAGTAAAATACTCTATGGCCATTATTATGAACGTGTGATGGCCTGAAGACGTAGGGGAGATATTTCTGTTTAGATATAAGCCTCACTATGAAAATGGCCAAGTCGATTAGATCATTGCAAAGCCTGAGAAGGTACGTGTGTCAAATTAGCATGGTTTTGACACTTCACACACTTCTTTACATAAGCGCAACAATATCGCTCTAAAGATGGCCAATAATAGCCCATGCGAAGAAAGCGCTTTGCGATGGCCATACCGCTGAAGTGGATTGATTTTGCATCCATTTCCCCGATTGTCACTATTGTTAGATGTAAATCCTAAAAAATCTGACCGAGTGTCGCTGGGGTGATTCCCATGCACGCGAGGATAAGTCTTCTATGGTAGGTTTCATTAACAAGACAATCCCCTTCCATACCACCTATGTTCCATGTACCATCTGCTCTCACGTACCTATTGTTTCCATCTCGTAAGGGTGGGTATATAGAGAGGTTGGTATATCAGTCCAGCAATGGTATATTGAAGGGGTGACCATTTATGGAAGTCATGTGAGCCAACATTCTACATTTAAACGTTCTTCAAAACTTTCAAAAACAAAACAAAAACATCAAAATGCACTCAACCAGTTTAGGACACACCATTAATCTTTAAAAGAGATAATCATCATTTGTGTATGTGTGTGTTCAATTCTGCTTAGTGTAACAAAAAAATCAAAAAAATCATAAACAAAATATAAAAATCTACGCATTTTGTCACTCACTCTAAAATCTCCAAGGATTCCCTCAATCGCTTGGTTGCTCCAAAATGCCCCAAAGGTGTCTATGAATCCTTTGGTCAACCCAAGAGCACCCCAAATGTGCCCATAAGTGATGCAGGAGCATCCAAAAAAATATGGGAAATCTTATATTTTTCCCTAAATTTTAGTGCATCTTGTCGGGGCCATAACTTCTCAACCGTAGCTCCGATTGACATGAAATTTTACAGGGAGCTGGTTAGGGTTGACCAAGGGATATGAGAATCCTTGGAGCTTTTGGGGTTGACCAAGCGATTATGGGAATCCTTGGAGATTTTTGTGATTGACCAAGTGATTATGGGAATCCTTGGAGCCTTTGGGGTTGACCAAGTGATTATGAGAATCCTTGGAGCATTTTTGGTGTTGACCAAGTGATTGTGGGAATCCTTAGAGCTTTTTGGGTTTGACCAAGCAATTGCAAGAATCCTTGGAGCTTTTGGTTTGACCAAAGGGTTTGTGGACATATTTGGGGCATTTTGGGTTATGGCTCTTTTAAATATGGAATGGCCTCAAATGACTGATGTTCAAATGTTCTAGTTCCTTGATTCCGTCAGGAGAGGCTAGCCGGTATGTTCCAGGTCCTATTTTACTGTCAATTATGTAAGGACCTAACCAGTTTATCATGAACTTGTCCCTTAGATGGGGTGGCAAGTAAGAATTTTGCTGGTTCTCTTTTAAGACCAGGTCACCAACCTGAAAGTACCTCAAGTGAACTTTCATGTTGTATGCTCTCTTAATTCGCTCTTGGTAGATATGCAAATGCTTGAGAGCATGAACATGTCGTTCGTCAAGCAATGTAAGATGATCTAACTAGGCCTGCCATGCAGTGTCATCATCGATGAACTCTTGCATTGATATGCGTAGGGAAGGAATTTCCAACTTGAGAGGAATGAATGCCTTAGAGCCATACACCAACAAAAATAGAGTTACCCCGATGGGCGTCCGAATGCTAGTGCGATAAGCTCAAAGGGCAAGCAGGATCTGAATGTGCCAATCCTTATGACTGTCTATGACTATATTTTTGAGGATGGCAACTAGCATTTTGTTTGACACCTTTACTTGCCCATTTGCATGTGGATAGTAGGGTGTTGAAAAACTATGCTGAATCTTGTACTTTGTGGTCAAAGCACACACGTCTTTGTTTTTGAGTGACATCCCATTTGCCGATATTATCTTGGATGGAATACCAAAATGACATATGATGTTATGTAAAATAAACTCTGCAATGCAGGATCCAGTCGTAGAGGTAAGAAGAATTGCTTCCACCCATTTAGTAAAATACTCTATGGCCATTATGATGAACGTGTGAGGGCCTAACGATGTAGGGGAGATATTTTTGATTAGATATAAGCCCCACTATAAAAATGGCCAAGTCGATTAGATCGATTGCAAGGCCTGAGAAGGAACGTGTGTCAAATTAGCATGGTTTTGACACTTCACACACTTCTTTACATAAGCGCAACAATATCGCTCTAAAGATGGCCAATAATAGCCCATTGGAAGAAAGCGCTTTGCGATGGCCATACCGCTGAAGTGGCTTGATTTTGCATCCATTTCCCTGATTGTCACTATTGTTAGGCAAAAATCCTGACGAAAGTTGACCGAGTGTCATTGGAGTGATTCCCGTGTGCACGAGGATAAGTCTTTTATGGTAGGTGTCATTAATAGGACAATCCCCCTTCCGTACCGCCTATGTTCCATGTACCTATAGTTTCCCTCTCATAAGGGCGGGTATATAGAGAGGTTGGTATATCGGTTCGAAAATGGTAGATTGAAGGGGTGACCATTTATGGGAGTAATATGAGCCAACATTCTACATTTAAACGTTCTTCAAAACTTTTAAAAACAAAACAAAAACATCAAAATGCACTCAACTAGTTTATGACACACCATAAATCTTTAAAAGAGATAATCATCGTTTGTGTATGTGTGTGTTCATTTCTGCTTAGTGTAACAAAAAAATCAGAAAAATCATAAACAAAAAATAAAAATCTATGCATTTTTTCACTCGCTCTAAAATCTCCATGGATTCCCGTAATCGCTTAGTCGCTCCAAAATGTCCCAAAGGTGTCCATGAACCCTTTGGTCAACCCAAGAGCACCCCAAAGGTGCCCATAAGTGATGCAGGAGCATCCAATAAAATATGGGAAATCTTATATTTTTTCCTAAATTTTAGTGCATCTTGCCGGGGCCAAACTTCTCAACCGTAGCTCCGATTGACGTGAAATTTTATAGGGAGCTAGTTAGGGTTGACCAAGCGATATGAGAATCCTTGGAGCTTTTGGGGTTGACCAAGCGATTATGGGAATACTTGGAGATTTTTGGGGTTGACAAAGTGATTATGGGAATCCTTGGAGCTTTTGGGGTTGACCAATCGATTATGGGAATCCTTGGAGCATTTTTGGGGTTGACCAAGTGATTGTGGGAATCCTTAGAGCTTTTTGGGTTTGACCAAGCAATTGCGGGAATCCTTGGAGCTTTTGGTTTGACCAAAGGGTTTGTGGACACCTTTAGGGCATTTTGGGTTATGGCTCTTTTAAATATGGAATGGCCTCAAATGACTGATGTTCAAAGGTTCTAGTTCCTTGATTCCATCAAGAGAGGCTAGCCGGTATGTTTCAGGTCCTATTTTACTGTCAATTACGTAAGGACCTAACCAGTTTGTCATGAACTTGTCCCTTAGATGGGGTGGCAAGTTAGAATTTTGCTGGTTCTCTTTTAAGACCAGGTCACCAACCTAAAAGTCCCTCAAGAGAACTTTCATGTTGTATGCTCTCTTAATTTGCTCTTGGTAGATACGCAAATGCTCAAGAGCATGAACATGTTGTTCATCAAGCAACGTAAGCTGATCTAACTAGGCTTGCCATGCAGTGTCATCATCGATGAACTCTTGCATTGATATGCGTAGGGAAAGAATTTCCAACTTGAGAGGCATGATTGCCTCAGAGCCATACACCAACAAAAATAGAGTTGCCTCGATGGGCGTCCGAATGCTAGTGCGATAAGCCCAAAGGGCAAGCGAGATATGAATGTGCCAATCCTTACGACTGTCTGCGACTGTATTTTTGAGGATGGCAACTAGCATTTTGTTTGAAACCTCTACTTGCCCATTTGCATGTGGATAGTAGGGTGTTGAAAAACTATGCTGAATCTTGTACTTTGTGGTAAAAGCACACACATCTTTGTTTTTGAATGACGTCCCATTATCTGATATTATCTTGGATGGAATACCAAAATGACATATGATGTTATGTAAAATAAACTCTGCAATGTGGGATCTAGTTGTACAGGTAAGCGAAATTGCTTTCACCCGTTTAGTAAAATACTCTATGGCCATTATGATGAACGTGTGACGGCCTGATGACATAGGGGAGATATTTCCGATTAGATCTAAGCCCCACTACAAAAATGGCCAAGTCGATTAGATCGATTGCAAGGCCAGAGAAAGTACGTGTGTCAAATTAGCATGGTTTTGACACTTCACACACTTCTTTACATAAGTGCAAAAATATCGCTCTAAATATGGCCAATAATAGCCCATGTGAAGAAAGCGCTTTGCGATGGCCATACCGCTGAAGTGGATTGATTTTGCATCCATTTCCTTGATTGTCACTGTTAGGCGTAAATCCTGATGAAAGTTGACCGAGTGTCGCTGGGGTGATTCCCATGTGTGCGAGGATAAGTCTTCTATGGTAGGTTTCATTAACATGACAATCCCCCTTCCATACCGCCTATGTTCCACGTACCATCTGCTCTCACGTACCTAAAGTTTCCCTCTCGTAAGGGCGAGTATATAGAGATTTTGGTATATCGGTCCGGCAATGGTATATTGAAGGGGCGACCATTTATGGGAGTCATATGAGCTAAAATTCTACATTTAAACATTCTTCAAAACTTTCAAAAACAAAACAAAAACATCAAAATGCACTCAACCAGTTTAGGACACACCATTAATTTTTAAAAGAGATAATCACCATTTGTGTATGTGTGTGTTCATTTCTGCTTAGTGTAACAAAAAAATCAGAAAAATCATAAACAAAAGATAAAAATCTATGCATTTTTTCACTCGCTCTAAAAGCTCCAAGGATTCCCGCAATCGCTTGGTCACTCCAAAATGCACCAAAGTTGTCCATGAACCCTTTAGTCAACCCAAGAGCACACCAAAGGTGCCCATAAGTGATGTAGGAGCATCCAAAAAATATGGGAAATCTTATATTTTTCCCTAAATTTTATTGCATCTTGTCGGGGCCATAACTTCTCAACCGTAGCTCTGATTGACGTGAAATTTTACAGGGAGCTGGTTAGGGTTGACCAAGCGATATGAGAATCCTTGGAGCTTTTGGGGTTGAAAAAGCGATTATGAGAATCATTGGATATTTTTGGGGTTGACCAAGCGATTATGGTAATCCTTGGAGCTTTTGGGGTTGACCAAGCGATTATGGGAATCCTTGGAGCATTTTTGGGGTTGACCAAGCGATTGTGGGAATCCTTAGAGATTTTTGGGTTTGACCAAGCAATTGCGGGAATCCTTGGAGCTTTTGGTTTGACCAAAGGGTTTGTGGACACCTTTGGGGCATTTTGGGTTATGGCTCTTTTAAATATGGAATGGCCTCAAATGACTGATGTTCAAAGGTTCTAGTTCCTTGATTCCGTCAAGAGAGGCTAGCCGGTATGTTCTAGGTCATATTTTACTGTCAATTACGTAAGGACCTAACCAGTTTGCCATGAACTTGTCCCTTAGATGGGGTGGCAAGTTAGAATTTAGCTGGTTCTCTTTTAAGACTAGGTCACAAACCTGAAAGTCCCTCAAGTGAACTTTCATGTTGTATGCTATCTTAATTTGCTCTTGGTAGATACGCAAATGCTCGAGAGTATGAACACGTCGTTCGTCAAGCAACGTAATCTGATCTATCTAGGCCTGCCATGCAGTGTAATCATCAATGAACTCTTGCATTGATATGCATAGGGAAGGAATTTCCAACTCGAGAGGCATGACTGCCTAAGAGCCATACACCAACAAAAATAGAGTTGCCTCGATGGGCGTCTGAACGCTAGTGCGATAAGCCAAAAGGGCAAGTGGGATCTGAATGTGCCAATCCTTATGACTGTCTGTGACTGTATTTTTGAGGATGGCAACTAGCATTTTTTTTGATGCCTCTACTTGCCCATTTGCATGTGGATAGTAGGGTGTTGAAAAACTATGCTGAATCTTGTACTTTATGGTCAAAGCACACACATATTTGTTTTTGAATGACGTCCCATTATCCGATATTATCTTGGATGGAATACCAAAATGACATATGATGTTATGTAAAATAAACTCTGCAATGCGGGATCCAGTCGTAGAGGTAAGCGGAATTGCTTCCACCCATTTAGTAAAATACTTAATGGCAATTATGATGAACGTGTGATGGCATGACGATGTAGGGGAGATATTTCTGATTAGATCTAAGACCCACTACAAAAATGGCCAAGTCGATTAGATCGGTTGCAAGGCCTGAGAAGGTATGTGTGTCAAATTAGCATGGTTTTGACACTTCACACACTTCTTTACATAAGCACAATAATATCGCTCTAAATATGGCCAATAATAGCCCATGCAAAGAAAGTGCTTTGTAATGGCCATACCGCTGAAGTGGCTTGATTTTGCATCCATTTCCCCGATTGTCACTCTTGTTAGTTGTAAATCCTGACAAAAGCTGACCGAGTGTCATTGGGGTGATTCCCATGCACGCGAGGATAAGTCTTCTATGGTAGGTGTCATTAACAGGACAATCCCCCTTCTATATCGCCTATGTTCCACGTACCATCTACTCTCATGTACCTATAGTTTCCCTCTTGTAAGGGCGGGTATATAGAGAGGTTGGTATATCGGTCCGACAATGGTATATTGAAGGGGTGACCATTTATGGGAGTCATATGAGCCAACATTCTACATTTAAACGTTCTTCAAAACTTTCAAAAACAAAACAAAAACATCAAAATGCACTCAACCAGTTTAGGACACACCATTAATCTTTAAAAGAGATAATCATCGTTTGTGTATGTGTGTGTTCATTTCTGCTTAGTGTAACAAAAAAATCAAAAAATTCATAAACAAAAGATAAAAATCTACGCATTTTATCACTCGCTCTAAAAGTTCCAAGGATTTTTGCAATAGCTTGGTCGCTCCAAAATGCCCCAAAGATGTCCATGAACCCTTTGGTCAACCCAAGAGCACCTCAAATGTGCCCATAAGTGATGCAGGAGCATCCAACAAAATATGGGAATCCTTGGAGCATTTTTGGGGTTGACCAAGCGATTGTGGGAATCCTTAGAGCTTTTTCGGTTTGACCAAGCAATTGCGGGAATCCTTGGAGCTTTTGGTTTGACCAAAGGGTTTGTGGACACCTTTGGGGCATTTTGGGTTATGGCTCTTTTAAATATGGAATGGCCTCAAATGAATGATGTTCAAAGGTTCTAGTTCCTTGATTCCATCAAGAGAGGCTAGCCAGTATGTTCCAGGTCCTATTTTACTGTCAATTACGTAAGGACCTAACCAGTTTACCGTGAACTTGTCCCTTAGATGGGGTGGCAAGTTAGAATTTTTCTGGTTTTCTTTTAAGACTAGGTCACCAACCTGAAAGTCCCTCAAGTGAACTTTCATGTTTTATGCTCTCTTAATTCGCTCTTGGTAGATACGCAAATGCTCGAGAGCATGAACACGTCATTCATCAAGCAATGTAAGCTGATCTAACTAGGCCTGCCATGCAATGTCATCATCGATGAACTCTTGCATTGATATGCGTAGGGAAGGAATTTCCAACTCGATAGGCATGACTGCCTTAGAGCCATACACCAGAAAAAATAGAGTTGCCCCAATGGGAATCCGAATGCTATTGCGATAAGCCCAAAGGGCAAGCGAGATTTGAATGTGCCAATCCTTATGACTGTCTACGACTATATTTTTGAGGATGGCAACTAGCATTTTGTTTGACGCCTCTACTTTTCCATTTGCATATGGATAGTAGGGTGTTGAAAAACTATTCTGAATCTTGTACTTTATGGTCAAAGCACACACGTCTTTGTTTTTGAATGATGTCCCATTATCCGATATTATCTTGGATGGAATACCAAAATGACATATGATGTTATGTAAAATAAACTCTGCAATGCGAGATCCAGTCATAGAGGTAAGCGAAATTGCTTCCACCCATTTAGTAAATACTCTATGGCCATTATGATGAACGTGTGACGTCCTGACGACGTAGGGGAGATATTTCTGATTAGATATAAGCCCCACTATGAAAATGGCCAAGTCGATTAGATCGGTTGCAAATTCTAAGAAGGTAAGTGTGTCAAATTAGCATGGTTTTGACATTTCACACACTTCTTTACATAAGCACAACAATATCTCTCTAAAGATGGCCAATAATAGCCCATGCGAAGAAAGCACTTTGCGATGGCCATACCACTGAAGTGGCTTGATTTTACATCCATTTCCTCGATTGTCACTGTTGTTAGATGTAAATCCTGACGAAAGCTGACCGAGTGTCACTGGGGTGATTCCCATGCGCGTGAGGATAAGTCTTCTATGGTAGATGTCATTAACAGGACAATCCCCTTCCATACCGCCTATGTTCCACGTACCATCTGCTCTCATGTACCTATAGTTTCTCTCTCGTAAGGGCAAGTATATAGAGAGGTTGGTATATCGGTACAACAATGGTATATTAAAGGGGTGACCATTTATGCGAGTCATATGAGCCAACATTCTACATTTAAACGTTCTTCAAAACTTTCAAAAACAAAACAAAAACATCAAAATGCACTCAACCAGTTTAGGACACACCACTAATATTTAAAAGAGATAATCACCGTTTGTGTATGTGTGTGTTCAATTCTGCTTAGTGTAACAAAAAAATCAGAAAAATTATAAATAAAAGATAAAAATCTACGCATTTTGTCACTCGCTCTAAAAGCTCCAAGGATTCCCGCAATCGCTTGGTCACTCCAAAATGCCCCAAAGGTGTCCATGAACCCTTTGGTCAACCCAAAAGCACCCCAAAGGTGCCCATAAGTGATGCAAGAGCATCCAACAAAATATGGGAAATCTTATATTTTTCCCTAAATTTTAGTGCATCTTGTCGGGGCCATAACTTCTCAACCGTAGCTCCGATTGACGTGAAATTTTACAGGGAGCTGGTTAGGGTTGACCAAGGGATATGAGAATACTTCGAGCTTTTGGGGTTGACCAAGTGATTATGGGAATCCTTGGAGATTTTTGAGGTTGACCAAGCAATTATGGGAATCCTTGGAGCTTTTGGGGTTGACCAAGTGATTATGGGAATCCTTGGAGCATTTTTGGTGTTGACCAAGTGATTGTGGGAATCCTTAGAGCTTTTTGGGTTTGACCAAGCAATTGTAGGAATCCTTGGAGCTTTTGGTTTGACCAAAGGGTTTGTGGACATCTTTGGGGCATTTTGGGTTATGGATCTTTTAAATATGGAATGGCCTCAAATGACTGATGTTCAAAGGTTCTAGTTCTTTGATTCCGTCAGGAGAGGCTAGCCGGTATGTTCCATGTCCTATTTTACTATCAATTACGTAAGGACCTAACTAGTTTACCATGAATTTGTCCCTTAGATGGGGTGGCAAGTTAGAATTTTTTTGGTTCCCTTTTAAGACCAGGTCACCAACCTGAAAGTCCCTCAAGTGAACTTTCATGTTGTATGCTCTCTTAATTCTCTCTTGGTAGATACGCAAATACTCGAGAGCATGAAATGTAAGCTGATCTAACCAGGCCTGCCATGTAGTGTCATCATTGATGAACTCTTGAATTGATATGCGTAGGGAAGGATTTCCAACTCGAGAGGCATGACTGCCTCAGAGCCATACACCAGCAAAAATATAGTTGCCCGATGGGCGTCCGAATGCTAGTGCGATAAGCTCAAAGGGCAAACGGGATCTGAATGTGCCAATCCTTATGACTGTCTGTGACTATATTTTTGAGGATGGCAACTAGCATTTTGTTTGACACCTCTACTTGCCCATTTGCATGTGGATAGCAGGGTGTTGAAAAACTATGCTAAATCTTGTACTTTGTGGTCAAAACACACATGTCTTTGTTTTTGAATGACATCCCATTATCCGATATTATCTTGGATGGAATACTAAAATGACATATGATGTTATGTAAAATAAACTCTACAATGCGGGATCCAGTCGTAGAGGTAAGCAGAATTGCTTCCACCCATTTAGTAAAATACTCTATGGCCATTATGATGAACGTGTGATGGCCTGATAATGTAGGGGAGATATTTCTGATTAGATCTAAGCCCCACTACGAAAATGGCCAAGTCGATTAGATCGGTTGCAAGGCCTGAGAAGGAACATGTGTCAAATTAGCATGGTTTTGACACTTCACACACTTATTTACATAAGCGCAACAATATCGCTCTAAAGATGGCCAATAATAGCCCATTGGAAGAAAGCGCTTTGTGATGGCCATATCGTTGAAGTGGCTTGATTTTGCATCCATTTCCTCGATTGTCACTATTGTTAGGCATAAATCCTGATGAAAGTTGACCGAGTGTCATTGGAGTGATTCCCGTGTGCACGAGGATAAGTCTTCTATGGTAGGTGTCATTAACAGGACAATCCCCCTTTTGTATCGCCTATGTTCCACGTACCTATAGTTTCCCTCTCGTAAGGGCGGGTATATAGAGAGGTTGGTATATCGGTCCGGAAATGGTATATTGAAGGGGCGACCATTTATGGGAGTCATATGAGCCAACATTCTACATTTAAACATTCTTCAAAACTTTTTAAAATAAAACAAAAACATCGAAATGCACTCAACCAGTTTAGGACACACCATTAATCTTTAAAAGAGATAATCATCGTTTGTGTTTGTGTGTGTTCATTTCTGCTTAGTGTAACAAAAAAATCAAAAAAATCATAAACAAAAGATAAAAATCTATGCATTTTGCCACTCGCTCTAAAATCTTCGAGGATTCCCGTAATCGCTTGGTCGCTCCAAAATGTCCCAAAGGTGTCCATGAACCCTTTGGTCAACCCAATAGCACCCCAAAGGTGCCCATAAGTGATGCAGGAGCATCCAACAAAATATGGGAAATCTTATATTTTTCCCTAAATTTTAGTGCATCTTGCCGGGGCCATAACTTCTCAACCGTAGCTCCGATTGACGTGAAATTTTACAGGGAGCTGGTTAGGGTTGACCAAGCAATATGAGAATCCTTGGAGCTTTTGGGGTTGACCAAGCGATTATGGGAATCCTTGGAGATTTTTGGGGTTGACCAAGCGATTATGGGAATTCTTGGAGCTTTTGGGGTTGACCAAGCTATTATGGGAATCCTTGGAGCATTTTTGGGGTTGACCAAGTGATTGTGGGAATCCTTAGAGCTTTTTGGTTTTGACTAAGCAATTGCGGGAATCCTTGGAGCTTTTGGTTTGACCAAATGGTTTGTGGACACCTTTGGGGCATTTTGGGTTATGGCTCTTTTAAATATGGAATGGCCTCAAATGACTGATGTTCAAAGGTTCTAGTTCCTTGATTCCATCAAGAGAGGCTAGCCGGTATGTTTCAGGTCCTATTTTATTGTCAATTACATAAGGACCTAACCAGTTTATCGTGAACTTGTCCCTTAGATGGGGTGGTCAGTTAGAATTTTGCTGGTTCTCTTTTAAGACCAGGTCACCAACCTGAAAGTCCCTCAAGTGAAATTTCATGTTGTATGCTCTCTTAATTCGCTCTTGGTAGATACGCAAATGCTCGAGAGCATGAACACATCGTTCATCAAGCAACGTAAGCTGATCTAACTAGGCCTGCCATGCAGTGTCATCATCGATGAACTCTTGCATTGATATGCATGGGGAAGGAATTTCCAACTCAAGAGGCATGACTGCCCATTATCCAATATTATCTTGGATGGAATACCAAAAATGACATATGATGTTATGTAAAATAAACTCTACAATGCGGGATCCAGTCGTAGAGGTAAGTGGAATTGCTTCCACCCATTTAGTAAAATATTCTATGGCCATTATGATGAACATGTGATGGCCTGATGACATAGGAGAGATATTTTTTATTATATCTAAGCCCCACTACGAAAATGGCCAAGTCGATTAGATCAGTTGCAAGGCCTGAGAAGGTACGTGTGTCAAATTACCATGGTTTTGACACTTCACACACTTCTTTACATAAGCGCAACAATATCGCTCTAAATATGGCCAATAATAGCCCATGCGAAGAAAGCGCTTTGCGATGGCCATACCATCGAAGTGGCTTGATTTTGCATCCATTTCATCGATTGTCACTATTGTTAGGCGTAAATCCTGATGAAAGCTGACCGAGTGTCGCTAGGGTGATTCCCATGCACGCGAGGATAAGTCTTCTATGGGAATCCTTGGAGAATTTTTGGGGTTGACCAAGTGATTGTGGGAATCCTTAGAGCTTTTTGGGTTTGACCAAGCAATTGCTGGAATCCTTGGAGCTTTTGGTTTGACCAAAGGGTTTGTGGACACCTTTGGGGCATTTTGGGTTATGGCTCTTTTAAATATGGAATGGCCTCAAATGACTGATGTTCAAAGGTTCTAGTTCCTTGATTCCATCAAGAGAGGCTAGCTGGTATGTTTCAGGTCCTATTTTACTGTCAATTACATAAGGACCAAACCAGTTTACCATGAACTTGTCCCTTAGATGGGGTGGCAAGTTAGAATTTTATTGGTTCTCTTTTAAGACCAGGTCACCAACCTAAAAGTCCCTCAAGTGAACTTTCATGTTGTATGCTCTCTTAATTCGCTCTTGGTAGATATGCAAATGCTCGAGAGCATGAACACGTCGTTCGTTAAGCAACGTAAGCTGATCTAACTAGGCCTGCCATGCAATGTCATCATCGATGAACTCTTGCATTGATATGCGTAGGGAAGGAATTTCCAACTCGAGAGGCATGACTACCTCGGAGCCATACACCAGAAAAAATAGAGTTGCCCCAATGGGCGTCTAAATGCTAGTGCGATAAGCCCAAAGTGCAAGCGAGATCTGAATGTGCCAATCCTTATGACTGTCTGTGACTGTATTTTTGAATATGGCAACTAGCATTTTGTTTGATGCCTCTACTTGCCCATTTGCATGTGGATAGTAGGGTGTTGAAAAACTATGCTGAATCTTGTACTTTGTGGTCAAAGCACACACGTCTTTATTTTTGAATGACGTCCCATTATCCGATATTATCTTGTATGGAATACAAAAATGACATATGATGTTATCTAAAATAAACTCTGTAATGTGAGATCCATTCATAGAGGTAAGCAGAATTTCTTCCACGCAATTAGTAAAATACTCTATGGCCATTATGATGAAAGTGTGACGGCCTGATGACGTAGGGGAGATATTTTTGATTAGATCTAAGCCCCACTACAAAAATGGCCAAGTCGATTAGATCGGTTGCAAGTCCTGAGAAGGTACGTGATGAGGCCTAGATAAGCCTCATTTATAGCATGTTTTAAATATTTAAAACTGCCTAAAACTACCTAAAACTCTTGTGAATTATCTTATATGCTAGTTTAGTTGATTTAATATGCTCTGTATTAACTGTTTGTATGATTGTAGTGTTAAGGTCATTATATTCTGATTTTTAACAATTTTTGTATAGTTTTATGTTATATTTTTATGCTTAGGTTGACAACAACATTTTATTAGTCTTATTTTGATGATCATTAAGCATTAGTTTCTCTAAATTCAACAAATAGTACAAAGACTTATTACTGTGCAGCAGAAAACTGGTTTTTCCATATAAATTCCAGCAAGCTACCAATGAATGGCAAGGCATGGAATTCACATCCAAGGAAGAATGAAGACTATTGCAATCTGATACTGAGGTCTAATACACTTGAGAAATGCAGCCAAAACCATTTGGAGTCAACATAGTTGGTCATTCTAAAGATCTTCGAAATGAACATAGTGTCTTCGAAATGAACAGATATCTTCGAAATGAGAAAACACAGTGTCTTTAGAATGAGCAGATCTTTGGAATGAGAATTGCAGTATCTTTGGAATGAGTGGATCTTTGAAATAAGAATTGCAGTATCTTCAAAATGAGCGGATCTTCGAAATGAGAATTGCAGTATCTTCGGAATGAGCCACTTATCTTCGAAATGAAAACATAATGGACTTTTTGACTTGTTGACTGACTTTTGGCAGTGAAAAATGGGATAAGAAGGTTGAGAAATTTAAGGGAAATATCTCCCAACTAACTTTGCCGTCCAAAGCCACCATTTATGGAAAATATCAGATTGATTCTATTTTAGGATAAATGCAGGAAATTTTGCAGGATATTAGGACAGCATATTTTATGTTTGTAATTAGATTTTAGGCATCTATAAAAGATAGCTCCCATACAGGTTGAGCTATTAAGAAGATTAGATTAGACATATTAGAGATATTAGAGAGGAGATCAGAAATAGGATAGATGAGATAGCAGTTTTTCAGATCTGTAACAGTTAGCAGCAAATTCTGTAATTATGATTCTAAGGCAATAAAGTGCAGTTTTATTCTATCTATATTATGTTTGAGTGTGAGTAAGACTTAGAGAAGAAATTATACCTTCTTCTAGAAAAGGAGGCCGGCCACTTTCAGATCTAGGAGAAGGACTAACAGACAGGTTTTCAGTCCTGATTTTGCTACAGCAGAATAAGTAGTGGAACTTGTCAACTTCAACATTTTGTGGTATTTGATTTCTGTTTTAGTTTTTATCCATCTATTTTACATTTGTGATGTAATCAGCAATAGATATAATTAGTTTCTTTATTTTATAGTAATTTTCCAATTCCCTGCAATTTACATTTCCAGCAATTTACAAGTTTTCTATAATTTCCTGCATTCTTGTTTTTTTTGTCAAACACTGCACAGAAGATTGATGACCTTCTATTTCAGAGTATTGACGAAGTTGATTACTTGTTTTATCTCATCATTGCAAAAGTAAATAGGTTTCTCATTTAGCAACTCGTAATTAGGATTTTCCTTCGCAAATCAATTAAGTCTCAATTTAGCAATTGTAATTAGGACTTTATTTCTGTAGATAGCAATTAGTTTTTCATTCTTGCAAATAGATTAAAGTTAAATTTATGCAATTTAGGGATATAAGTGACACAAATCCCCCACACAATAAATCCTACCAATAAAGACCTATTGCTCCTAAATGAGCTGAAATGCAACTCTGTTTGAACATTCTATCGTAGACAGCCTTAGACACCACCTCAGATTGATAAGATCTTTGAGATTTAATTATGGTATAACGACTACGCATCAGTACGTGTGTCAAATTAGCATGGTTTTGACACTTCACACACTTCTTTACATAAGTGCAACAATATCACCCTAAAGATGGCCAATAAAAGCCCATGCGAAGAAAGCACTTTGCGATGGCCATACTGCTGAAGTGGCTTGATTTTGCATCCATTTCCCCAATTGTCACTGTTGTTAGGAGTAAATCCTAACAAAAGCTGACCGAGTGTCACTAGGGTGATTCCCATGCACACAAGGATAAGTCTTCCATGGTAGGTGTCATTAACAGGACAATCCCCCTTTCGTACAGCCTATGTTCCATGTACCATCTACTCTCATGTACCTATAGTTTCCCTCTCATAAGGGCGAGTATATAGAGAGGTTGGTATATAGACACACCATAAATATTTAAAAGAGATAATTATCGTTTGTGTATGTGTGTGTTCATTTCTGCTTAGTGTAACAAAAAAATCAAAAAAATCATCAACAAAAGATAAAAATCTACGAATTTTTTCACTCACTCTAAAATCTCCAAGGATTCCCGCAATCGCTTGGTCGCTCCAAAATGCCCCAAAGGTGTCCATGAACCCTTTGGTCAACCCAAGAGCACCCCAAAGGTGCCCATAAGTGATGCAAGAGCATCCAACAAAATATGGGAAATCTTATATTTTTCCCTAAATTTTAGTGCATCTTGTCGAGGCCATAACTTCTCAATCGTAGCTCCGATTGACGTAAAATTTTACAGGGAGCTGGTTAGGGTTGACCAAGCTATATGAGAATCCTTGGAGCTTTTGGGGTTGACCAAGCGATTATGCAAATCCTTGGAGATTTTTGGGGTTGACCAAGCGATTATGGGAATCCTTGGAGCTTTTGGGGTTGACCAAGCGATTATGGGAATCCTTGGAGCATTTTTGGGGTTGACCAAGTGATTGTGGGAATCCTTAGAGCTTTTTGGGTTTGACCAAGCAATTGCGGGAATCCTTGGAGCTTTTGGTTTGACCAAAGGGTTTGTGGACACCTTTGGGGCATTTTGGGTTATGGCTCTTTTAAATATGGAATGGCCTCAAATGACTGATGTTCAAAGGTTCTAGTTCCTTGATTCCATCAAGAGAGGCTAGCCGGTATGTTCCAAGTCCTATTTTACTGTCAATTACATACGGACCTAACCAGTTTGCCGTGAACTTGTCCTTTAGATGGGGTGGCAAGTTAGAATTTTGTTGGTTCTCTTTTAAGAATAGGTCACCAACCTAAAAGTCCCTCAAGTGAACTTTCATGTTGTATGCTCTCTTAATTCGCTCTTGGTAGATATGCAAATGCTCGAGAGCATGAACACGTCGTTCATCAAGCAACGTAAGCTGATCTAACCAAGACTGCCATGTAGTTTCATCATTGATGAACTCTTGCATTGATATGCGTAGGGAAGGAATTTCCAACTCGAGAGGCATGACTGCCTCAGAGCCATACACTAGCAAAAATTGAGTTTCCCTAATGAGCGTCCGAATGCTAGTGCGATAAGCCCAAAGGGCAAGCGGGATCTGAATGTGCCAATCCTTATGACTGTTTGTGACTGTATTTTTGAGGATGGCAACTAGCATTTTTTTTGATGCCACTACTTTCCCATTTGCATGTGGATAGTAGGGTGTTGAAAAACTATGCTGAATCTTGTACTTTCTGGTCAAAGCACACACGTCTTTGTTTTTGAATGACGTCCCATTATCCGATATTATGTTGGATGGAATACCAAAATGACATATGATGTTATGTAAAATAAACTCTGCAATGCGGGATCCAGTCATAGAGGTAAGCGAAATTGCTTCCACCCATTTAGTAAAATAATCTATGGCCAGTATTATGAATGTGTGATGGCCTGACGACGTAGGGGAGATATTTTTGATTAGATCTAAGCCCCACTACAAAAATGGACAAGTCGATTAGATCGTTTGCAAGGCCTAAGAAGGTACGTGTTTCAAATTAGCATGGTTTTGACACTTCACAAACTTCTTTACATAAGCGCAACAATATCGCTCTAAAGATGGCCAATAATAGCCCATGTGAAGAAAGCGCTTTGTGATAGCCATACTGCTGAAGTGGCTTGATTTTGCATCCATTTCCTCGATTGTCACTGTTTTTAGGCGTAAATCTTGACGAAAGCTGATCGAGTGTCGTTGGGGTGATTCCCATGCGCACGAGGATAAGTCTTCTATGGTAGGTGTCATTAACAAGAAAATCCCCCTTCCGTATCGTCTATGTTCCACGTACCATCTGCTCTCACGTACCTATAGTTTCCCTCTCGTAAGGGTAGGTATATAGAGAGGTTGGAATATTGGTCCGAAAATGGTATATTGAAGGGGCGACCATTTATGGGAGTCATATGAGCCAACATTTTACATTTAAACGTTCTTCAAAACTTTCAAAAACAAAACAAAAATATCAAAATGCACTCAACCAGTTTAGGACACACCATTAATATTTAAAAGAGATAATCACCGTTTGTGTATGTGATGTTCATTTCTGCTTAGTGTAACAAAATAATCAAAAAAATCATAAACAAAAGATAAAAATCTACGCATTTTGTCACTTGCTCTAAAAGCTCCAAGGATTCCCGTAATCGCTTGGTCACTCCAAAATGCCCCAAAGGTGTCCATGAACCCTTTGGTCAACCCAAGAGCACCCCAAAGGTGCCCATAAGTGATGCAGGAGCATCCAAAAAAATATGGGAAATATTATATTTTTCCCTAAATTTTAGTGCATCTTGCTGGGGCCATAACTTCTCAACCGTAGCTCCGATTGAAGTGACATTTTATTGGGAGCTAGTTAGGGTTGAGCAAACAATATGAGAATGCTTGGAGCTTTTGGGGTTGACCAAGCGATTATGGGAATCCTTGGAGATTTTTGGGGTTGACCAAGCGATTATGGTAATCCTTGGAGCTTTTGGGGTTGATCAAGTGATTATGGGAATCCTTGGAGTATTTTTTGGGTTGACCAAGCGATTGTGGGAATCCTTAGAGCTTTTTGGGTTTGACCAAGCAATTGCAAGAATCCTTGGAGCTTTTGGTTTGACCAAAGGGTTTGTGGACACCTTTGGGGCATTTTGGGTTATGGCTCTTTTAAATATGGAATGGCCTCAAATGACTGATGTTCAAAGGTTCTAGTTCCTTGATTCTGGCAAGAGAGGCTAGCCGGTATGTTCAAGGTCCTATTTTACTATCAATTACGTAAGGACCTAACCAGTTTGCCGTGAACTTGTCCCTTAGATGGGGTGGCAAGTTAGAATTTTTTTGGTTCTCTTTTAAGACCAGGTCACCAACCTGAAAGTACCTCAAGTGAACTTTCATGTTGTATGCTCTCTTAATTCATTCTTGGTAGATATGCAAATGCTCGAGAGCATGAACACATCGTTCATCAAGCAACGTAAGCTAATCTAACCAGGCCTACCATGTAGTGTCATCATCGATGAACTCTTGCATTGATATGCGTAGGGAAGGAATTTCCAACTCGAGAGGCATGACTGCCTCAGAGCCATACACCAACGAAAATAGAGTTTTCCCGATGGGCATCCGAATGCTAGTGTGATAAGCCCAATGGGCAAGCGAGATCTGAATGTGCCAATCCTTATGACTGTCTGCGACTATATTTTTGAGGATGGCAACTAGCATTTTGTTTGATGCCTCTACTTACCCATTTGCATGTGGATAGTAGGGTGTTGAAAAACTATGCTAAATCTTGTACTTTGTGCTCAAAGCACACACGTCTTTGTTTTTGAATGATGTCCCATTATCCGATATTATCTTGGATGGAATACCAAAATGACATATGATGTTATGTAAAATAAACTCTACAATGCAGGATCTAGTCGTAGAGGTAAGCAGAATTGCTTCCACCCATTTAGTAAAGTACTCTATGGCCATTATGATGAATGTGTGACGACCTGACGACATAGGGGAGATATTTCTGATTACATCTAAGCCCCACTATGAAAATGGCCAAGTCAATTAGATCGGTTCCAATGCCTGAGAAGGTACATGTGTCAAATTAGCATGGTTTTGACACTTCACACACTTATTTACATAAGCGCAACAATATCGCTCTAAATATGGCCAATAATAGCCCATGCGAAGAAAGCGCTTTGCGATGGACATACCGCTGAAGTGGCTTGATTTTGCATCCATTTCCTCAATTGTCACTGTTGTTAGGCATAAATCCTGACGAAAGCTGACCGAGTGTCACTGGGGTGATTCCCATGCGTGCGAGGATAAGTCTTCTATGGTAGGTGTTATTAACAGGACAATCCTCCTTCTGTACCGCCTATGTTCCATGTACCATCTGCTCTCACGTACCTATAGTTTCCCTCTCATAAGGGCGGGTATATAGAGAGGTTGGTATATCGGTCCGACAATGGTATATTGAAGGGGCGACCATTTATGGGAGTCATATGAGCCAACATTCTACATTTAAACGTTCTTCAAAACTTTCAAAAACAAAACAAAAACATCAAAATGCACTCAACCAGTTTAGGACACACCATTAATATTTAAAAGAAATCATCGTTTGTGTATGTGTGTGTTCATTTTTGCTTAGTGTAATAAAAAAATCAGAAAAATCATAAACAAAAGATAAAAATCTACGCATTTTGTCACATGCTCTAAAAGCTCCAAGGATTCCCGCAATCGTTTGGTCACTCCAAAATGCCCCAAAGGTGTCCATGAACCCTTTGGTCAACCCAAGAGCACCCCAAAGGTGCCCATAAGTGATGCAGGAGCATCCAAAAAAATATGGGAAATCTTATATTTTTCCCTAAATTTTAGTGCATCTTGTCGGGGCCATAACTTGTCAACTGTAGCTCCGATTGATGTGAAATTTTACAAGGAGCTGGTTAGGGTTGACCAAGCGATATGAGAATCCTTGGAGCTTTTGGGGTTGACCAAGCGATTATGGGAATCCTTGGAGATTTTTCGGGTTGACCAAGCGATTATGAGAATCCTTGGAGCTTTTGGGGTTGACCAAGCGATTATGGGAATCCTTGGAGCATTTTTTGGGGTTGACCAAGCGATTGTGGGAATCCTTAGAGCTTTTTGGGTTTGACCAAGCAATTACGAGAATCCTTGGAGCTTTTGGTTTGACCAAAGGGTTTGTGGACACATTTGGGGCATTTTGGGTTATAGCTCTTTTAAATATGGAATGGCCTCAAATGACTGATGTTCAAAGGTTCTAGTTCCTTGATTCCATCAAGAGAGGCTAGCCAGTATGTTCCAGGTCCTATTTTACTGTCAATTATGTAAGGACCTAAGAAGTTTGCCATGAACTTGTCCCTTAGATGGGGTGGCAAGTTTCAATTTTGTTGGTTCTCTTTTAAGACTAGGTCACAAACCTGAAATTACCTCAAGTTAACTTTCATGTTGTATGCTCTCTTAATTTGCTCTTGGTAGATATGCAAATGCTCGAGAGCATGAACACATCGTTCATCAAGCAACGTAAGTTGATCTAACCAGGCCTGCCATTCAATGTCATCATCGATGAACTCTTGCATTGATATGCGTAGGGAAGGAATTTCCAACTCGAGAGGCATGACTGCCTCAGAGCCATACACCAACAAAAATAGAGTTGCCTTGATGGGTGTTCGAATGCTAGTGCGATAAGCCCAAAGGGCAAGCGAGATCTGAATGTGCCAATCCTTATGACTGTCTGTGACTATATTTTTGAGGCTGGCAACTAGCATTTTGTTTGATGCCTCTACTTGCCCATTTGCAACTTCTCAACCGTAGCTCTGATTGACATGAAATTTTGGGTTATGGCTCTTTTAAATATGGAATGGCCTCAAATGACTGATGTTCAAAGGTTCTAGTTCCTTGATTCCTTCAAGAGAGGCTAGCCGGTATATTCCAAGTCCTATTTTACTGTCAATTACGTAAGGACCTAACCAGTTTGTCGTGAAATTTTCCCTTAGATGGGGTGGCAAGTTAGAATTTTGTTGGTTCTCTTTTAAGACCAGGTCACCAACCTAAAAGTCCCTCAAGTGAATTTCATGTTGTATGCTCTCTTAATTCGCTCTTGGTAGATATACAAATGCTCGAGAGCATGAACACGTCGTTTGTCAAGAAACGTAAGCTGATATAACCAGGCCTGCCATGCAGTGTCATCATTGATGAACTCTTGCATTGATATGCGTAGGGAAGGAATTTCCAACTCGAGAGGCATGACTGCCTCAGAGCCATACACCAACAAAAATAGATTTGCCCTGATGGGCGTTCGAATGCTAGTGCGATAAGCCCAAAGGGCAAGCGGGATATGAATGTGCCAATCCTTATGACTGTCTGTGACTGTATTTTCAGGGATGGCAACTAGCATTTTGTTTGATGCCTCTACTTGCCCATTTGCATGTGGATAGTAGGGTGTTGAAAAACTATGCTGAATCTTGTACTTTGTGGTCAAAGCACACACGTCTTTGTTTTTGAATGACGTCCCATTATTCGATATTATCTTGGATGGAATACCAAAATGACATATGATGTTATGTAAAATAAACTCTGCAATGCGGGATCCAGTCGTAGAGGTAAGCGGAATTGCTTCCACCCATTTAGTAAAATACTCTATGGCCATTATGATGAATGTGTGATGGCCTGACGACGTAGGGGAGATTTTTTTGATTAGATCTAAGCCCCACTCTAAAAATGGCCAAGTCTATTAGATCGGTTGCAAGGCCTGAGAAGGTACGCATGTCAAATTAGCATGGTTTTGACACTTCACATACTTCTTTACATAAGCGCAACAATATCGCTCGAAAGATGGCCAATAATAGCCCATGCGAAGAAAGTGCTTTGCCATGGCCATTTCGCTTAAGTGGCTTGATTTTGCATCCATTTCCTTGATTGTCACTTTTGTTAGGCGTAAATCCTGAAGAAATCTGACCTAGTGTCGCTGGGGTGATTTCCATGCATGCGAGGATAAGTCTTCTATGGTAGGTGTCATTAACAAGACAATCCCCCTTTCGTACCGCCTATGTTCCATGTACCATTTGCTCTCATATACCTATAGTTTCCCTCTGGTAAGGGTGGGTATATAGAGAGGTTGGTATATCGGTCCGACAATGGTATATTGAAGGGGTGACCATTTATGGAAGTCATATGAGCCAACATTCTACATTTAAATGTTCTTCAAAACTTTCAAAAACAAAACAAAAACATCAAAATGCACTCAACCAGTTTAGGACACACCATTAATATTTAAAAGAGATAATCATTGTTTGTGTGTGTGTGTGTTCATTTCTACTTAGTGTAACAAAAAAATAAAAAAAATCATAAACAAAAGATAAAAATCTACGCATTTTGTCACTCGCTCTAAAAGCTCCAAGGATTCCCGCAATCACTTGGTCGCTCTAAAATGCCCCAAAGGTGTCCATGAACCCTTTGGTAAACCCAAGAGCACCCCAAAGGTGCCCATAAGTGATGCAGGAGCATCCAACAAAATATGGGAAATCTTATATTTTTCCCTAAATTTTAGTGCATCTTGTTGGGGCCATAACTTCTCAACCGTAGCTCCGATTGACGTGAAATTTTACAGGGAGCTGGTTAGGGTTGACCAAGCGATATGAGAATCCTTGGAGCTTTTGGGGTTGACCAAGCGATTATGGGAATCCTTGGAGATTTTTGGGGTTGACCAAGCGATTATGGGAATCCTTGGAGCTTTTGGGGTTGACCAAACGATTATGGGAATCCTTGGAACATTTTTGGGGTTGACCAAGTGATTGTGGGAATCCTTAGAGTTTTTTGGGTTTGACCAAGCAATTGCGGGAATCCTTGGAGATTTTGGTTCGACCAAAGGGTTTGTGGACACCTTTGGAAAATTTTGGGTTATGGCTCTTTTAAATATGGAATGGCCTCAAATGACTGATATTCAAAGGTTCTAGTTCCTTGATTCCATCAAGAGAGGCTATCTGGTATGTTCCAAGTCTTATTTTACTATCAATTATGTAAGGACCTAACCAGTTTGTCATGAACTTGTCCCTTAGATGGGGTGGCAAGTTAGAATTTTGTTGGTTCTCTTTTAAGACCAAGTCACCAACCTGAAAGTCCCTCAAGTGAACTTTCATGTTGTATGCTCTCTTAATTTGCTCTTGGTAGATACGCAAATGCTCGAGAGCATGAACACATCATTCGTCAAGCAACATAAGCTAAACTAACCAGGCCTGCAATGTAGTGTCATCATCGATGAACTCTTGCATTGATATGCATAGGGAAGGAATTTCCAACTCGAGAGGCATGACTGCCTCAGATCCATACACCAACGAAAATAGAGTTGACCAAGCGATATGAGAATCCTTGGAGCTTTTGGGGTTGACCAAGTGATTATGGGAATCCTTGGAGATTTTGGGGTTGACCAAGCGATTATGGGAATCCTTGGAGCATTTTTTGGGTTGACCAAGCGATTGTGGGAATCCTTAGAGCTTTTTGGGTTTGACCAAGCAATTGCGGAAATCCTTGGAGCTTTTGGTTTCACCAAAGGGTTTGTGGACACCTTTGGAGCATTTTGGGTTATGGGTTTTTTAAATATGTAATGGCCTCAAATGACTGATGTTCAAAGGTTTTAGTTCTTTGATTCCGTCAAGAGAGGCTAGCCGGTATGTTCTAGGTCCTATTTTACTGTCAATTATGTAAGGACCTAACTAGTTTGCCGTGAACTTGTCCCTCAAGTGAACTTTCATGTTGTATGCTCTCTTAATTCGCTCTACGTAGATACGCAAATTCTCGAGAGCGTAAACACGTCGTTCGTCAAGCAACATAAGTTGATCTAACTAGGCTTGCCATGCAGTGTCATCATCGATGAACTCTTGCATTGATATGCCGAAAAGCTCCAAGGATTCCCGCAATCGCTTGGTCGCTCTAAAATGCCCCAAAGGTGTCCATGAACCCTTTGGTCAACCCAAGAGCACCACAAAGGTGCTCATAAGTGATGCAGGAGCATCCAACAAAATATAGGAAATCTTATATTTTTCACTAAATTTTAGTGCATCTTGCCAAGGCCATAACTTCTCAACCGTAGCTCCGATTGACGTGAAATTTTATAGGGAGATGGTTAGGGTTGACCAAGCGATATGAGAATCCTTGGAGCTTTTGGGGTTGACCAAGTGATTATGGGAATCCTTAAAGATTTTTGGGGTTGACCAAGCGATTATGGGAATATTTTGAGCTTTTCGGGTTGACCAAGCAATTATGGGAATCCTTGGAGCATTTTTGGGGTTGACCAAGCAATTATGGGAATCCTTAGAGCTTTTTGGGTTTGACCAAGCAATTGCGGGAATCCTTGGAGCTTTTGGTTTGACCAAAGGGTTTGTGGACACCTTTGGGGCATTTTGGGTTATGGATATTTTAAATATGGAATGGCCTCAAATGACTGATGTTCAAAGGTTCTAGTTCCTTGATTTCGTCAAGAGAGGCTAGCTGATATGTTCCAGGTCATATTTTACTATCAATTAGATGGGGTGGCAAGTTAGAATTTTGCTGGTTCTCTTTTAAGACAAGGTCACCAACCTGAAAGTCCCTCAAGTGAACTTTCATGTTGTATGCTCTCTTAATTCGCTCTTGGTAGATACGCAAATGCTCGAGAGCATGAACACGTCATTCGTCAAGCAACATAAGCTGATCTAACCGGGCCTGCCATGCAGTGTCATCATTGATGAACTCTTGCATTGATATGCATAGGGAAGTAATTTCCAACTCGAGAGGCATGATCGCTTCAGAGCCATACACCAGCGAAAATAGAGTTGCCCCAATGGGCGTCTGAATGTTTGCGATAAGCCCAAAGGGCAAGCGGGATCTGAATGTGCCAATCCTTATGACTGTCTACGACTGTATTTTCGAGGATGGCAACTAGCATTTTGTTTGATGCCTCTACTTGCCCATTTGCACGTGGATAGTAGGGTGTTGAAAAACTATGCTGAATCTTGTACTTTGTGGTCAAAGCACACATGTCTTTGTTTTTGAATGACGTCCCATTATCCGATATTATCTTGGATGGAATACCAAAATGACATAAGATGTTATGTAAAATAAACTCTGCAATGCAGGATCCAGTCGTAAAGGTAAGCGAAATTGCTCCCACCCATTTAGTAAAATACTCTATGGCCATTATGATGAACGTGTGATGGCCTGACGACATAGGGGAGATATTTTTGATTAGATCTAAACCCCACTATGAAAATGGCCAAGTCGATTAGATCTGTTGCAAGGCCTGAGAAGGTATGTGTGTCAAATTAGCATGGTTTTGACACTTCACACACTTCTTTACATAAGCGCAACAATATCGCTCTAAAGATGCAAAGAAAGCGCTTTGCGATGGCCATACCGCTGAAGTGGCTTGATTTTGCATCCATTTCCCCGATTGTCATTGTTGTTAGGAATAAATCCTGATGAAAGTTGACCGAGTGTCACTGGGGTGATTCCCATGCATGGGAGGATAAGTCTTCCATGGTAGGTGTCATTAATAGGACAATACCCCTTTCGTACCGCCTATGTTCCACATACCATCTGCTCTGACATACCTATAGTTTCCCTCTTGTAAGGGTAGGTATATAGAGAGGTTGGTATATCGGTCCGACAATGGTATATTGAATGGGTGACCATTTATGGGAGTCATATGAGCCAACATTCTACATTTAAACGTTCTTCAAAACTTTCAAAAACAAAACAAAAACATCAAAATGCACTTAACCAGTTTAGGACACACAATTAATCTTTAAAAGAGATAATCACCGTTTGTGTATGTGTGTTTTCATTTCTGCTTAGTGTAACAAAAAAATCAAACAAATCATAAACAAAAGATAAAAATCTACGTATTTTGTCACTCGCTCTAAAAGCTCCAAGGATTCCTGCAATCGCTTGGTCGCTCCAAAATGCCCCAAATGTGTCCATGAACCCTTTGGTCAACCCAAGAGCACACCAAAGGTGCCCATAAGTGATGCAAGAGCATCCAACAAAATATGGGAAATCTTATATTTTTCCCTAAATTTTAGTGCATCTTGCTGGGGCCATTACTTCTCAATCGTAGCTCCGATTGACATGAAATTTTTCATGGAGCTGGTTAGGGTTGACCAAGCGATATGAGAATCCTTGGAGCTTTTGGGGTTGACCAAGTGATTATGGAAATCCTTGGAGATTTTTGGGGTTGACCAAGTGATTATGGGAATCCTTGGAGCTTTTGGGGTTGACCAAGCAATTATGGGAATCCTTGGAGCATTTTTGGGGTTGACCAAGCGATTGTGGGAATCCTTAGATATTTTTGGGTTTGACCAAGCAATTGCGGGAATCCTTGGAGCTTTTGGTTTCACCAAAGGGTTTGTGGACACCTTTGGGGCATTTTAGGTTATGGCTCTTTTAAATATGGAATGGCCTCAAATGACTGATGTTCAAAGGTTCTAGTTCCTTGATTCCATCAAGAGAGGCTAGCCGGTATGTTTCAGGTCCTATTTTACTGTCAATTACGTAAGGACCTAACCAGTTTGTCATGAACTTGTCCCTTAGATGGGGTGGCAAGTTAGAATTTTGTTGGTTCTCTTTTAAGACCAGGTCACCAACCTAAAAGTCCCTCAAGAGAACTTTCATGTTGTATGCTCTCTTAATTTGCTCTTGGTAGATACGCAAATGCTCGAGAGCATGAACACGTCATTTATCAAGCAACGTAAGCTGATCTAACCAGGTCTGCCATGCAGTGTCATCATCGATGAACTCTTGCATTGATATGCATAGAGAAGGAATTTTCAACTCGAAAGGCATGACTGCCTCAGAGCCATACACCAGCAAAAATAGAGTTACCTCGATGGGCGTCTGAATGCTAGTGCGATAAGCCAAAGGGGAAGCGGGATCTAAATGTGCCAATCCTTATGACTGTCTACGACTATATTTTTGAGGATGGAAACTAGAATTTTGTTTGATGCCTCTACTTGCCCATTTGCAAGTGGATAGTAGGGTGTTGAAAAACTATGCTGAATCTTGTACTTTGTGGTCAAAGCACACACGTATTTGTTTTTGAATGACGTCCCATTATCCGATATTATCTTGGATGGAATACCAAAATGACATATGATGTTATGTAAAATAAACTCTGCAATGCAGGATCTAGTCGTAGAGGTAAGCGGAATTGCTTCCACCCATTTAGTAAAATACTCTATGGCCATTATGATGAACGTGTGATGGCCTAACGACGTAGGGGAGATATTTTTGATTAGATCTAAGCCCCACTATGAAAATGGCCAAGACGATTAGATCGGTTGCAAGGCCTGAGAAGCTAAGTGTGTCAAATTAGCATGGTTTTGACACTTCACACACTTCTTTACATAAGCGCAACAATATCGCTCTAAAGATGGCCAATAATAGCCCATGTGAAGAAAGCGCTTTGCGATGGCCATGCCACTGAAGTGGCTTGATTTTGCATCCATTTCCCCAATTGTCACTGTTGTTAGGCGTAAATCCTAACGAAAGCTGATCGAGTGTCGCTGGGGTGATTCCCATGCACGGGAGGATAAGTCTTCTATGGTAGGTGTCATTAACAGCACAATCCCCTTTCCGTACCGCCTATGTTCCATGTACCATCTGCTCTCACATACCTATAGTTTCCCTCTCATAAGGGCAGGTATATATAGAGGTTGGTATATCGGTACGACAATGGTATATTGAAGGGGCGACCATTTATGGGAGTCATATGAGCCAATATTCTACATTTAAACGTTCTTCAAAACTTTCAAAAACAAAAAAAAAAACATCAAAATGCACTCAACCAGTTTAGGACACACCATTAATATTTAAAAGAGATAATCATTGTTTGTGTGTGTGTGTTCATTTCTGCTTAGTGTAACAAAAAAATTAGAGAAATCATAAACAAAAGATAAAAATCTATGCATTTTGTCACTCGCTCTAAAAGCTCCAATGATTCCCGCAATTGCTTGGTCACTCCAAAATTCCCCAAAGGTGTCCATGAACCCTTTGGTCAACCCAAGAGCACCCCAAAGGTGCCCATAAGTGATGCAGGAGCATCCAAAAAAATATGGAAAATATTATATTTTTCCCTAAATTTTAGTGCATCTTGTCAGGGCTATAACTTCTCAACCGTAGCTCTGATTGACATGAAATTTTACAGGGAGCTGGTTAGGGTTGACCAAGCGATATGAGAATCCTTGGAGCTTTTGGGGTTGACCAAGCCATTATGGGAATCCTTGGATATTTTTGGGGTTGACCAAATGATTATGGGAATCCTTGGAGCTTTTGGGGTTGACCAAGCGATTATGGGAATCCTTGGAGCATTTTTTGGGTTGACCAAGCGATTGTGGGAATCCTTAGAGCTTTTTGGGTTTGACCAAGCAATTGCGGGAATCCTTGGAGCTTTTGGTTTGACCAAAGGGTTTGTGGACACCTTTGGGGAATTTTGGGTTATGGCTCTTTTAAATATGGAATGGCCTCAAATGACTGATGTTCAAAGGTTCTAGTTCCTTTATTCCGTCAACAGAGGCTAATTAGTATGTTCCAGGTCCTATTTTACTGTCAATTAGGTAAGGACCTATCCAGTTTGTCGTGAACTTGTCCCTTAGATGGGGTGGCAAGTTAGAATTTTGCTGGTTCTCTTTTAAGACCAGGTCACCAACCTGAAAGTCCCTGAAGTGAACTTTCATGTTGTATGCTATCTTAATTCGCTCTTGGTAGATACGCAAATGCTCGAGAGCATGAACACGTCGTTCATCAAGAAACGTAAGCTAATCTAACTAGGTCAGCCATGCAGTATCATCATCGATGAACTATTGCATTGATATGCTTAGAGAAGGAATTTCCAACTCGAGAGGCATGACTGCCTCAGAGCCATACACTAGCAAAAATAGAGTTGCCCCGATGGGCATCTGAATGCTAGTGCGATAAGCCCAAAGGGCAAGCGGGATCTGAATGTGCCAATCCTTATGACTGTCTATGATTGTATTTTCGAGGATGGCAACTAGCATTTTTTTTTGTGCCTCTACTTGCCCATTTGCATGTGGATAGTAGGGTGTTGAAAACTATGCTGAATCTTGTACTTTGTGGTCAAAGCACACACGTCTTTATTTTTGAATGACGTCACATTATGCGATATTATCTTGGATGGAATACCAAAATGACATATGATGTTGTGTAAAATAAACTCTGCAATGCGGGATCTAGTCGTAGAGGTAAGCAGAATTGCTTACACCCATTTAGTAAAATACTCTATGACCATTATGATGAACGTGTGATGGCCTGACGACGTAGGGGAGATATTTCTGATTAGATCTAAGCCCCACTACAAAAATGGCCAAGTCGATTAGATCGGTTGCAAGGCCTGAGAAGGTACATGTGTCAAATTAGGATGGTTTTGACACTTCACACACTTCTTTACATAAGCGAAACAATATCGCTCTAAAGATGGCCAATAACAGCCCATTCGAATAAAGCGCTTTGCGATGGCCATACCATTGAAGTGGCTTGATTTTGCATCCATTTCCCTGATTGTCACTGTTGTTAGGCGTAAATCCTTATGAAAGCTGACCGAGTGTCACTGGGATCATTCCCATGCGTAGGAGGATAAGTCTTCTATGGTAGCTGTCATTAATAGGACAATCCCCCTTCCGTACGGCCTATGTTCCACGTACCCTCTGCTCTCACGTACCTATAGTTTCCCTCTCGTAAGGGTGGGTATATAGAGAGGTTGGTATATTGGTCCGTCAATGGTATATTGAAGGGGCGACCATTTATGGGAGTCATATGAGCCAACATTGTACATTTAAACGTTCTTCAAAACTTTCAAAAACAAAACAAAAATATCAAAATGCACTCAACCAGTTTAGGACACACCATTAATCTTTAAAAGAGATAATCACCGTTTGTGTATGTGTGTGTTCATTTCTGCTTAGTGTAACAAAAAAATCAAAAAAATCATAAACAAAAGATAAAAATCTATGCATTTTGTCACTCGCTCTAAAAGCTCCAAGGATTCCCGCAATCGCTTGGTCGCTCCAAAATGGCCCAAAGGTGTCCATGAACCCTTTGGTCAACCCAAGAGCACCCCTAAGGTGCCCATAAGTGATGCAGGAGCATCCAACAAAATAGGGGAAATCTTATATTTTTCCCTAAATTTTAGTGCATCTTGTCGGGTCTATAACTTGTCAACCGTAGCTCCGATTGATGTGAAATTTTACAAGGAGCTGGTTAGGGTTGACCAAGCGATATAAGAATCCTTGGAGATTTTGGGGTTGACCAAGCGATTATGGGAATCCTTGGATATTTTTGGGGTTGACAAAGCGATTATGGGAATCCTTGGAGCTTTTGGGGTTGACCAAGCGATTATGGGAATCCTTGGAGCATTTTTTGGGTTGACCAAGCAATTGTGGGAATCCTTAGAGATTTTTGTTTTTGACCAAGCAATTGTGGGAATCCTTGGAGCTTTTGGTTTGACAAAAGGGTTTGTGGACACCTTTGGGGCATTTTGGGTTATGGCTCTTTTAAATATGGAATGGCCTCAAATGACTGATGTTCAAAGGTTCTAGTTCCTTGATTCCTTCAAGAGAGGCTAGCCGGTATGTTCCAGGTCCTATTTTACTGTCAATTACGTAAGGACCTAACCAGTTTGTCATGAAATTTTCCATTAGATGGGGTGGCAAGTTAGAATTTTGTTGGTTCTCTTTTAAGACCAGGTCAGCAACCTAAAAGTCCCTCAAGTGAACTTTCATGTTGTATGCTCTCTTAATTCGCTCTTGGTAGATACGCAAATGCTCTAGAGCATGAACACGTCGTTTGTCAAGAAATGTAAGCTGATATAACTAGGCTTGCCATGCAGTGTCATCATCGATGAACTCTTGCATTGATATGCATAGGGAAGGAATTTCCAACTCGAGAGGCATGACTTCCTCGGAGCCATACACCAACGAAAATAGAGTTGCCCCGATGGGCGTCCGAATGCTAGTGCGATAAGCCCAAAGGGCAAGCGGGATATGAATGTGCCAATCCTTATGACTATCTGTGACTGTATTTTCATGGATGGCAACTAGCATTTTGTTTGACGCCTCTACTTGTCCATTTGCATTTGGATAGTAGGGTGTTGAAAAACTATGCTGAATCTTGTATTTTTTGGTCAAAGCACACACGTCTTTGTTTTTGAATGACGTCCCATTAACCGATATTATCTTGGATGGAATACCAAAATGACATATGATGTTATGTAAAATAAACTCTGCAACGCAGGATCCAGTTGTAGAGGAAAGCGAAATTGCTTCCACCCTTTTAGTAAAATACTCTATGGCCATTATTATGAACATGTGATGGCCTGACAACGTAGGGGAGATATTTCTGATTAGATCTAAGCCCCACTACGAAAATGGCCAAGTCGATTAGATCAATTGCAAGGCCTGAGAAGGTACGTGTGTCAAATTAGCATGGTTTTGACACTTCACACACTTCTTTACATAAGTGCAACACTATCGCTCTAAATATGGCCAATAATATCCCATGCAAAGAAAGCGCTTTGCGATGGCCATACCGTTGAAGTGGCTTGATTTTGCATCCATTTCCCCGATTGTCACTGTTTTTAGGCGTAAATCCTGACTAAAGCTGATCGAGTGTCACTGGGATGATTCCCATGCACACAAGGATAAGTCTTCTATGGTAGGTGTCATTAACAGGACAATTCCCCTTTTGTACCGCCTATGTTGCACGTACCATCTGCTCTCACATACCTATAGTTTCCCTATCGTAATGGTGGGTATATAGAGAGGGTGGTATATCGGTCCGGCAATGGTATTTTGAAGGGACAACCATTTATGGGAGTCATATGAGCCAACATTCTACATTTAAACGTTCTTCAAAACTTTCAAAAACAAAACAAAACATCAAAATGCACTCAACCAGTTTAGGACACACCATTAATATTTAAAAGAGATAATCACCGTTTGTGTATGTGTGTGTTCATTTCTGCTTAGTGTAACAAAAAAATAAAAAAAATCATAAACAAAAGATAAAAATCTACGCATTTTGTCACTCGCTCTAAAATCTCCAAGGATTCCTACAATCCCTTGGTCGCTCCAAAATGCCCCAAAGGTGTCCATGAACCCTTTGGTCAACCCAAGAGGACCCCAAAGGTGCCCATAAGTGATGCAGGAGCATCCAACAAAATATGTGAAATCTTATATTTTTCACTAAATTTTAGTGCATCTTGTCGGGTCCATAACTTCTCAACCGTAGCTCTGATTGACGTGAAATTTTATAGGGAGCTGGTTAGGGTTGACCAAGCGATATGAGAATCCTTAGAGCTTTTGGGGTTGACCAAGCGATTATGGAAATCCTTGGAGATTTTTGGGGTTGACCAAGCGATTATGGGAATCCTTGGAGCTTTTGGGGTTGACTAAGCGATTATGGGAATCCTTGGAGCATTTTTTGGGTTGACCAAGCGATTGTGGGAATCCTTAAAGCTTTTTGGGTTTGACCAAGCAATTGCGAGAATCCTTGGAGCTTTTGGTTTGACCAAAGGGTTTGTGGACACCTTTGGGGCATTTTGGGTTATGGCTCTTTTAAATATGGAATGGCCTCAAATGACTGATGTTCAAAGGTTCTAGTTCCTTGATTCCGTCAAGAGAGGCTAGCCGGTATGTTCTAGGTCCTATTTTACTGTCAATTTGCCATGAACTTGTCCCTTATATGGGGTGGCAAGTTAGAATTTTGTTGGTTCTCTTTTAAGACAAGGTCACCAACCTGAAAGTCCCTCAAGTGAACTTTCATGTTGTATGCTCTCTTAATTCGCTCTTGGTAGATACACAAATGCTCGAGAGCATGAAAATGTCGGTCGTCAAGCAACGTAAGATGATCTAACTAGGCCTGCCATGTAGTGTCATCATCGATAAACTCTTGCATTGATATGCGTAGGGAAGAAATTTCCAACTCGAGAGGCATGACTACCTCAGAGCCATACACCAACAAAAATAGAGTTGCCCCGATGGGCGTCCGAATGCTAGTGCGATAAGCCCAAAGGGCAAGCAGGATCTGAATGTGCCAATCCTTATGACTGTCTACAACTGTATTTTTGAGGATGGCAACTAGCATTTTTTTTGACGCCTCTACTTGCCCATTTGCATGTGGATAGTAGGGTGTTGAAAAACTATGCTAAATCTTGTACTTTGTGGTCAAAGCACACACGTCTTTATTTTTGAATGACGTCCCATTATCTGATATTATCTTGGATGGAATACCAAAATGACATGATGTTATGTAAAATAAATTCTACAATGCGGGATCTAGTCGTAGAGGTAAGTGGAATTGCTTCCACTCATTTAGTAAAATACTCTATGGCCATTATGATGAACGTGTGATGACCTGACGACATAGGGGAGATATTTTTGATTAGATCTAAGCCTCACTACAAAAATGGCCAAGTCGATTAGATCGGTTGCAAGGCCTGAGAAGGTACGTGTGTCAAATTAGCATGGTTTTGACACTTCATACACTTCTTTACATAAGCGCAACAATATCGCTCTAAATATGGCCAATAATAGCCCATGCGAAGAAAGCGCTTTGCGATGGCCATACCGTTGAAGTGGCTTGATTTTGCATCCATTTCCTCGATTGTCACTGTTGTTAGCTGTAAATCCTGATGAAAGCTGACCGAGTGTCGCTGGGGTGATTCCCATGCGCGCGAGGATAAGTCTTCTATGGTAGGTGTCATTAACAGGACAATCCCCATTTCATATCACCTATGTTCCACGTACCATCTGCTCTCATGTACCTATAGTTTCCCTATCGTAAGGTTGGGTATATAGAGAGGTTGGTATAACGGTCTGGTAATGGTATATTGAAGGGGCAACCATTTATGGGAGTCATATGAGCAAACATTCTACATTTAAACATTCTTCAAAACTTTCAAAAATAAAACAAAAACATCAAAATGCACTCAACTAGTTTATGACACACCATTAATCTTTAAAAGATATAATCACCGTTTGTGTATGTGTGTGTTCATTTCTGCTTAGTGTAACAAAAATATCAAAAAAATCATAAACAAAAGATAAAAATCTACGAATTTTGTCACTCGCTCTAAAAGCTCCAAGGATTCCCGCAATCGCTTGGTCGCTCCAAAATGCCCCAAAGGTGTCCATGAACCCTTTGGTCAACCCAAGAGCACCCCAAAGGTGCCCATAAGTGATGCAGGAGCATCCAACAAAATATGGGAAATCTTATATTTTTCCCTAAATTTTAGTGTATCTTATCGGGGCCATAACTTCTCAACCATAGCTTCGATTGACGTGAAATTTTGCAGGGATCTGGTTAGGGTTGACCAAGCGATATGAGAATCCTTGGAGCTTTTGGGGTTGACCAAGCGATTATGGGAATCCTTGGAGATTTTTGGTTTTGACCAAGCAATTATGGGAATCCTTGGAGCATTTTTGGGGTTGACCAAGAGATTGTGGGAATCCTTAGAGCTTTTTGGTTTTGACCAAGCAATTACGGGAATCCTTGGAGCTTTTGGTTTGACCAAAGGGTTTGTGGACACCTTTGGGGTATTTTGGGTTATGGCTCTTTTATTCCAGTTCTAGTTCCTTAATTCCGTCAAGAGAGGCTAGCCGGTATGTTCCAGGTCCTATTTTACTGTCAATTATGTAAGGACCTAACCAGTTTGTCGTGAACTTGTCCCTTAGATGGGGTGGCAAGTTAGAATTTTGATGGTTCTCTTTTAAGACAACGTCACCAACATGAAAGTCCCTCAAGTGAACTTTCATGTTGTATGCTCTCCTAATTCGCTCTTGGTAGATACGCAAATGCTCGAGAGCATGAACACGTCGTTCGTCAAGCAACGTAAGCTGATCTAACCAGGCCTGCCATGCAGTGTCATCATTGATGAACTCTTGCATTGATATGCGTAGGGAAGGAATTTCCAACTTGAGAGGCATGACTGCCTTAGAGCCATACACCAGCAAAAATAGAGTTGCCCCAATGGGCGTCCGAATGCTAGTGCGATAAGCCCAAAGGGCAAGCAGGATCTGAATGTGCCAATCCTTATGACTGTCTATGACTGTATTTTTGAGGATGGCAACTAGCATTTTGTTTGACACCTCTACTTGCCCATTTGCATGTAGATAGTAGGGTGTTGAAAAACTATGCTAAATCTTGTACTTTGTGGTCAAAGCACACACGTCTTTGTTTTTGAATGACGTACCATTATCTGATATTATCTTGGATGGAATACCAAAATGACATATGATGTTATGTAAAATAAACTCTTCAATGCGGGATCCAGTCGTAGAGGTAAGCAAAATTGCTTCCACCCATTTAGTAAAATACTCTATGGCCATTATGATGAACGTGTGACGACCTGACGACGTAGGGGAGATATTTCTGATTAGATCTAAGCCTCACTATGAAAATGGCCAAGTCGATTAGATCGGTTGCAAGGCCTGAGAAGGTACATGTGTCAAATTAGCATGGTTTTGACACTTCACACACTTCTTTACGTAAGCATAATAATGTCGCTCTAAATATGGCCAATAATAGCCCATGCAAAGAAAGCACTTTTTGATGGTCATATCGCTGAGGTGGCTTGATTTTGCATCCATTTCCCCGATTGTCACTGTTGTTAGGCGTAAATCTTGATGAAAGCTGATCGAGTGTCACTGGGGTGATTCCCATGCACGCGAGGATAAGTCTTCTATGGTAGGTGTCATTAATAGGACAATCCCTCTTTTGTACCGCCTATGTTCCATGTACCATCTGCTCTCACGTACCTATAGTTTCCCTCTTGTAAGGGCGGGTATATAGAGAGGTTGGTATATCGGTCCGGCAATGGTATATTGAAGGGGCGACCATTTATGGGAGTCATATGAGTCAACATTCTACATTTAAACGTTCTTCAAAACTTTCAATCACAAAACAAAAACATCAAAATGCACTCAACCAGTTTAGGACACACCATTAATATTTAAAAGAGATAATCATCGTTTGTGTATGTGTGTGTTCATTTTTGCTTAGTGTAACAAAAAAATCAGAAAAATCATAAACAAAAGATAAAAATCTACACATTTTATCACTCGCTCTAAAGGCTCCAAGGATTCCCGCAATCGCTTGGTCGCTCCAAAATACCCCAAAGGTGTCCATGAACCCTTTTGTCAACCCAAGAGCACCCCAAAGTTGCCCATAAGTGATGCAGGAGCATCCAACAAAATATGGGAAATCTTATATTTTTCCCTAAATTTTAGTGCATCTTGCCAGGGCCATAACTTCTCAACCGTAGCTCCGATTGACGTGAAATTTTATAGGGAGCTAGTTAGGGTTGACCAAGCGATATGAGAATCCTTGGAGCTTTTGGGGTTGACCAAGTGATTATGGGAATCCTTGGAGATTTTTAAGTTTAACCAAGCGATTATGGGAATCCTTGGAGCTTTTGGGGTTGACCAAGCGATTATGGGAATCCTTGGAGCATTTTTGGGGTTGAACAAGCGATTGTGGGAATCCTTAGAGCTTTTTGGGTTTGACCAAGCAATTGCGGGAATCCTTGGAGCTTTTGGTTTGACCAAAGGGTTTGTGGACACCTTTGGGGCATTTTGGGTTATGGCTCTTTTAAATATGGAATGGCCTCAAATGACTGATGTTCAAAGGTTCTAGTTCCTTGATTCCATCAAGAGAGGCTAGCCGGTATGTTCCAAGTCCTATTTTACTGTCAATTACATACGGACCTAACCAGTTTGCCGTGAACTTGTACTTTAGATGGGGTGGCAAGTTAGAATTTTGTTGGTTCTATTTTAAGAATAGGTCACCAACCTAAAAGTCCCTCAAGTGAACTTTCATGTTGTATGCTCTCTTAATTCGCTCTTGGTAGATATGCAAATGCTCGAGAGCATGAACACGTCGTTCATCAAGCAACGTAAGCTGATCTAACCAAGACTGCCATGTAGTTTCATCATTGATGAACTCTTGCATTGATATGCGTAGGGAAGGAATTTCCAACTCGAGAGGCATGACTGCCTCAGAGCCATACACTAGCAAAAATTGAGTTTCCCTAATGAGCGTCCAAATGCTAGTGCGATAAGCCCAAAGGGCAAGCGGGATCTGAATGTGCCAATCCTTATGACTGTTTGTGACTGTATTTTTGAGGATGGCAACTAGCATTTTTTTTGATGCCACTACTTTCCCATTTGCATGTGGATAGTAGGGTGTTGAAAAACTATGCTGAATCTTGTACTTTCTGGTCAAAGCACACACGTCTTTGTTTTTGAATGACGTCCCATTATCCGATATTATCTTGGATGGAATACCAAAATGACATAAGATATGTAAAATAAACTCTGCAATGCGGGATCCAGTCATAGAGGTAAGCGGAATTGCTTCCACCCATTTAGTAAAATACTCTATGGCCATTATGATGAACGTGTGACGACCTGACGACGTAGGGGAGATATTTCTGATTAGATCTAAGCCTCACTACGAAAATGGCCAAGTCGATTAGATCGGTTGTAATGCCTGAGAAGGTATGTGTGTCAAATTAGCATGGTTTTGACACTTCACACACTTCTTTACATAAGCGCAACAATATCACTCTAAAGATGGCCAATAATAGCCCATGCGAAGAAAGCACTTTGCAATGGCCATACCACTGAAGTGGCTTGATTTTACATCCATTTCTCTGATTGTCACTATTGTTAGGCATAAATCTTGATGAAAGCTAATCGAGTTTCGTTGGGGTGATTCCCATGCGCGCGAGGATAAGTCTTCTATGGTAGGTGTCATTAACAGGACAATCCCCCTTTTGTACCACCTATGTTCCACGTACCATCTGCTCTCATGTACCTATAGTTTCCCTCTCATAAGGGCAGGTATATAGAGAGGTTGGTATATCGGTCCGACAATGGTATATTGAAGAGGTGACCATTTATGGGAGTCATATGAGCCAACATTCTACATTTAAACGTTCTTCAAAACATTCAATCACAAAAAAAAAAATCAAAATGCACTCAACTAGTTTAGGACACACCATTAATCTTTAAAAGAGATAATCGTCGTTTGTGTATGTGTGTGTTCATTTCTGCTTAGTGTAACAAAAAAATCAAAAAAATCATAAACAAAAGATAAAAATCTATGCATTTTATCACTCTCTCTAAAGGCTCCAAGGATTCCCGCAATCGCTTGGTCGCTCCAAAATACCCCAAAGGTGTCCATGAACCCTTTGGTCAACCCAAGAGCACCCCAAAGGTACCCATAAGTGATGCAGGAGCATCCAAAAAAATATGGGAAATCTTATATTTTTCCCTAAATTTTAGTGCATCTTGCCAGGGCCATAACTTTTCAACCGTAGCTCTGATTGACGTGAAATTTTATAGGGAGATGGTTAGGGTTGACCAAGCGATATGAGAATCCTTAGAGATTTTAGGGTTGACCAAGTGATTATGGGAATCCTTGGAGATTTTTGGGGTTGACCAAGCGATTATGGGAATCCTTGGAGCTTTTGGGGTTGACCAAGCAATTATGGGAATCCTTGGACCATTTTTGGGGTTGACCAAGTGATTGTGGGAATCCTTAGATCTTTTTGGGTTTGACCAAGCAATTGCGGGAATCCTTGGAGCTTTTGGTTTGACCAAAGGGTTTGTGGACACCTTTGGGGCATTTTGGGTTATGGCTCTTTTAAATATGGAATGGCCTCAAATGACTGATGTTCAAAGGTTCTAGTTCCTTGATTCCATCAAGAGAGGCTAGCCAGTATGTTCCAAGTCCTATTTTACTGTCAATTACATAAGGACCTAACCAGTTTGCTATGAACTTGTCCCTTAGATGGGGTGGCAAGTTAGAATTTTACTGGTTCTCTTTTAAGACAAGGTCACCAACCAAAAAGTCCCTCAAGTGAACTTTCATGTTGTATGCTCTCTTAATTCGCTCTTTGTAGATACGCAAATGCTCGAGAGCATGAACATGTCATTCATCAAGCAACGTAAGCTGATCTATCCAGGCTTGCCATGCAGTGTCATCATCAATGAACTCTTGCATTGATATACGTAGGGAAGGAATTTCCAACTCGAGAGGCATGACTGCCTCAGAGCCATACACCAACAAAAATAGATTTGCCCCGATGGGCGTTCGAATGCTAGTGCGATAAGCCCAAAGGGCAAGCAGGATCTGAATGTACCAATACTTATGACTATCTGTGACTGTATTTTTGAGGATGGCAACTAGCATTTTGTTTGACGCCTCTACTTTCCCATTTGCATGTGGATAGTAGGGTGTTGAAAAACTATGCTGAATCTTGTACTTTGTGGTCAAAGCACACACGTCTTTGTTTTTGAATGAGGTCCCATTATCGGATATTATCTTGGATGGAATACCAAAATGACATATGATATTATGTAAAATAAACTTTGCAATGCAGGATCCAATCGTAGAGGTAAGCGGAATTGCTTCCACCCATTTAGTAAAATACTCTATGGCCATTATGATGAACGTGTGACGACCTGACGACGTAGGGGAGATATTTTTGATTAGATATAAGCCCCACTACGAAAATGGCCAAGTCCATTAGATCGATTGCAAGGCTTGAGAAGGTACATGTGTCAAATTAGCATGGTTTTGACACTTCACACACTTCTTTACATAAGCGCAACAATATCGCTCTAAAGATGGCCAATAATAGCCCATGCGAAGAAAGCGCTTTGTGATGACCATACCGTTGAAGTGGCTTGATTTTGCATCCATTTCTCTGATTGTCACTGTTGTTAGGCATAAATCCTGACGAAAGCTGATAGAGTGTCATTGGGGTGATTCCCATGCGCACGAGGATAAGTCTTCTATGGTAGGTGTCATTAACAGGACAATCCTCCTTTCATACCGCCTATGTTCCATGTACCATCTGCTCTCACGTACCTATAGTTTCTCTCTCGTAAGTGCGGGTATATAGAGAGGTTGGTATATCGGTCCGACATTGGTATATTGAAGGGGCGACCATTTATGGGGGTCATATGAGCCAACATTCTACATTTAAAGGTTCTTCAAAACTTTCAAAAACAAAACAAAAACATCAAAATGCACTCAACCAGTTTAGGACACACCATTAATATTTAAAAGAGATAATCACTGTTTGTGTATGTCTGTGTTCATTTATGCTTAGTGTAACAAAAAAATCAGAAAAATCATAAACAAAAGATAAAAATCTATGCATTTTGTCACTCGGTCTAAAAGCTCCAAGGATTCCCGCAATCACTTGGTCACTCCAAAATGCCCCAAATGTGTCCATGAACACTTTGGTCAACCCAAGAGCACCCCAATGGTGCCCATAAGTGATGCAGGAGCATCCAACAAAATATGGGAAATCTTATATTTTTCACTAAATTTTAGTGCATCTTGTCGGGTCCATAACTTCTCAACCGTAGCTCCGATTGACGTGAAATTTTATAGGGAGCTGGTTAGGGTTGACCAAGCGATATGAGAATCCTTGGAGATTTTGGGGTTGACCAAGCGATTATGGGAATCCTTGGAGATTTTTGGGGTTGACCAAGCAATTCTGGGAATCCTTAGAGCTTTTTGGGTTTGACCAAGCAATTGCAGGAATCCTTGGAGATTTTGGTTTCACCAAAGGGTTTGTGGACACCTTTGGGGCATTTTGGGTTATGGCTCTTTTAAATATGGAATGGCCTCAAATGACTGATGTTCAAATGTTCTAGTTCCTTGATTCTGTCAAGAGAGGCTAGCCGGTATTTTCCAGGTCCTATTTTACTGTCAATTACGTAAGGACCTAACTAGTTTGCCGTGACCTTGTCCCTTAGATGGGGTGGCAAGTTAGAATTTTGCTGGTTCTCTTTTAAGACCAGGTCACCAACTTGAAAGTCCCTCAAGTGAACTTTCATGTTGTATGCTCTCTTAATTCACTCATGGTAGATACGCAAATGCTTGAGAGCATGAACATGTCGTTCGTCAAGCAACGTAAGCTGATCTAACCAGGCCTGCCATGAAGTGTCATCATCGTTGAACTCTTGCATTGATATGCATAGGGAAGGAATTTCCAACTCGAGAGGCATGACTGCCTCAGAGCCATACACCAGCAAAAATAAAGTTGTCCCAATGGGCGTCCAAATGCTAGTGCAATAAGTCCAAAGGGTAAGCGGGATCTGAATGTGCCAATCCTTATGACTATCTACGACAGTATTTTTGAGGATGGCAACTAGCATTTTGTTTGACGCCTCTACTTGCCCATTTGTATGTGGATATTAGGGTGTTGAAAAACTATGCTGAATCTTGTACTTTGTGGTCAAAGCACACACGTCTTTGTTTTTGAATGACGTCCCATCATCCGATATTATCTTGGTTGGAATACCCAAATGACATATGATGTTATGTAAAATAAACTCTACAATGCGGGATCCAGTCATAGAGGTAAGTGGAATTGCTTCCACAAATTTAGTAAAATACTCTATGGCCATTATGATGAATGTGTGACGGCCTGACGATGTAGGGGATATATTTCTGATTAGATCTATGTGCCACTAAGAAAATGGCCAAGTCGATTAGATCGGTTGCAAGGCTTGAGAAGGTATGTGTGTCAAATTTGCATGGTTTTGAAACTTCACACACTTCTTTACATAAGTGCAACAATATCACTCTAAAGATGGCCAATAATAGCCCATGCGAAGAAAGCGCTTTGCAATGGCCATACCGCTGAAGTGGCTTGATTTTGCATCCATTTCCCTGATTGTCACTGTTGTTAGGCATAAATCTTGATGAAAGCTGACCGAGTGTCAATGGGGTGATTCCCATGTGCACGAGGATAAGTCTTCCATGGTAGGTGTCATTAACAGGACAATCCCCCTTCCGTATCGCCTATGTTCCATGTACCATCTGCTCTCACATACCTATAGTTTCCCTCTCATAAGGGCAGGTATATAGAGAGGTTGGTATATCAGTCTGGCAATGGTATATTGAAGGGACGACCATTTATGGGAGTCATATGAGCCAACATTCTACATTTAAACGTTCTTCAAAACTTTCAAGAACAAAACAAAAACATCAAAATGCACTCAACCAGTTTAGGACACACCATTAATATTTAAAAGAGATAATCACCATTTGTGTATGTGTGTGTTCATTTCTACTGAGTGTAACAAAAAAATCAAAAAAATCATAAACAAAAGATAAAAATCTACGCATTTTGTCACTCGCTCTAAAAGCTCCAAGGATTCCCGCAATCGTTTGGTCGCTCCAAAATACCCCAAAGGTGTCCATGAACCCTTTGGTCAACCCAAGAGCACACCAAAGGTACCCATAAGTGATGCAGGAGCATCCAACAAAATATGGGAAATCTTATATTTTTCCCTAAATTTTAGTGCATCTTGTCGGGGCCTTAACTTCTCAACCGTAGCTTCGATTAACGTGAAATTTTACAAGGAGCTGGTTAGGGTTGACCAAGCGATATGAGAATCCTTGGAGCTTTGGGGGTTGACCAAGTGATTATGGGAATCCTTGGAGATTTTTGGGGTTGACCAAGCGATTATGGGAATCCTTGGAGCTTTTGGGGTTGACCAAATGATTATGGGAATCCTTGGAGCATTTTTGGGGTTGACCAAGCGATTATGGGAATCCTTAGAGCTTTTTGGGTTTGACCAAGCAATTGCGGGAATCCTTGGAGATTTTGGTTTGACCAAAGGGTTTGTGGACACCTTTGGGGCATTTTGGGTTATGGCTATTTTAAATATGGAATGGCCTCAAATGACTGATGTTCAAATATTCTAGTTCCTTTATTCCATCAAGAGAGGCTAGCCGGTATGTTCCAGGTCCTATTTTACTGTCAATTACGTAAGGACCTAACTAGTTTTCCGTGAACTTGTCCCTTAGATGGGGTGGCAAGTTAGAATTTTGTTGGTTCTCTTTTAAGACCAGGTCACAAACCTGAAAGTCCCTCAAGTGAACTTTCATGTTGTATGCTCTCTTAATTCGCTCTTGGTAGATACGCAAATTCTCGAGAGCATGAACACGTCGTTCATCAAGCAACATAAGCTGATCTAACCAGGCCTGCCATGCAGTGTCATCATCGATGAACTCTTGCATTGATATGCATAGGGAAGGAATTTCCAACTCAAGAGGCATGACTGCCTCAGAGCCATACATCGACAAAAATAGAGTTGTCCCGATGGGCGTCCAAATGCTAGTGCGATAAGCCCAAAGGGCAAGCGGGATCTAAATGTGCCAATCCTTATGACTCTCTACGACTGTATTTTTGAGGATGACAACTAGCATTTTGTTTAACGCCTCTACTTGCCCATTTGCATGTGGATAGTAGGGTGTTGAAAAACTATGTTTAATCTTGTACTTTGTGGTCAAAGCACACACGTATTTGTTATTGAATGACGTCCCATTATCCGATATTATCTTGGATGGAATACCAAAATGACATATGATGTTATGTAAAATAAACTCTGCAATGCGAGATCCAGTCGTAGAGGTAAGCGGAATTGCTTCCACCCATTTAGTAAAATACTCTATGTCCATTATGATGAACGTGTGATTGCCTGACGACGTAGGGGAGATATTTCTAATTAGATCTACTCCCCACTAAGAAAATGGCCAAGTCGATTAGATCAGTTGCAAGGCTTGAGAAGGTACGTGTGTCAAATTAGCATGGTTTTGACACTTCACACACTTCTTTACATAAGCGCAACAATATCGCTCTAAATATGGCCAATAATAGCCCATGCAAAGAAAGCGCTTTGCGATGGCCATACCGCTGAAGTGTCTTGATTTTGCATCCATTTCCCTGATTTTCACTATTGTTAGGCGTAAATCCTAACGAAAGTTGACCGAGTGTCGCTGGGGTGATTCCCATGTGCGCGAGGATAAGTCTTCTATGGTAGGTGTCATTAACAGGACAATCCCCCTTTCATACCGCCTATGTTCCACATACCATCTGCTCTCACGTACCTATAGTTTCCCTATCGTAAGGGCGGGTATATAGAGAGGTTGGTATATCGGTCCGACAATGGTATATTAAAGGGATGACCATTTATGGGAGTCATATGAGCCAACATTCTACATTTAAACATTCTTCAAAACTTTCAAAAACAAAACAAAAACATCAAAATGCGCTCAACCAGCTTAGGACACACCATTAAAATTTAAAACAGATAATCACCGTTTGTGTATGTGTGTGTTCATTTCTGCTTAGTGTGACAAAAAAAATAGAAAAATCATAAACAAAATATAAAAATCTACGCATTTTGTCACTCTCTCTAAAAGCTCCAAGGATTCCCGCAATCGCTTGGTCGCTCCAAAATACCCCAAAGGTGTCCATGAACCCTTTGGTCAACCCAAGAGCACCCCAAAGGTGCCCATAAGTGATGCAGGAGCATCCAAAAAATATGGGAAATCTTATATTTTTCCCTAAATTTTAGTGCATCTTGCCGAGGCCATAACTTCTCAACCATAGCTCCGATTGACGTGAAATTTTACAAGGAGCTGGTTAGGGTTGACCAAGCGATATGAGAATCCTTGGAGCTTTTGGGGTTGACCAAGTGATTATGGGAATCCTTGGAGATTTTGGGGGTTGACCAAGCGATTATGGGAATCCTTGGAGCTTTTTGGGTTGACCAAGCGATTATGGGAATCCTTGGAGCATTTTTGGGGTTGACCAAGCGATTGTGGGAATCCTTAGATATTTTTGGGTTTGACCAAGCAATTCAGGAATCCTTGGAGTTTTTGGTTTGACCAAAGGGTTTGTGGACACCTTTGGGGCATTTTGGGTTATGGCTCTTTTAAATATGGAATGGCCTCAAATGACTGATGTTCAAAGGTTTTAGTTCCTTGATTCCGTCAAGAGAGGCTATCCAGTATGTTCCAGGTAGTATTTTACTGTCAATTACGTAAGGACCTAACCAGTTTTCCGTGAACTTGTCCCTTAGATGGGGTGGCAAGTTAGAATTTTGCTGGTTCTCTTTTAAGACCAGGTCACCAACCTAAATGTCCCTCAAGTGAACTTTCATGTTGTATGCTCTCTTAATTCGCTCTTGGTAGATACACAAATGCTCGAGAGCATGAACACGTCGTTCGTCAAGCAACATAAGCTGATCTAACCAGGCCTGCCATGCAGTATCATCATCGATGAACTCTTGCATTGATATGCATAGGGAAGGAATTTCTAACTCGAGAGGCATGACTGCCTCAGAGCCATACACCAATGAAAATAGAGTTACCCCGATGGGCGTTCGAATGCTAGTGTGATAAGTCCAAAGGGCAAGCGGGATCTGAATGTGCCAATCCTTATGACTATCTGCGACTGTATTTTTGAGGATGGCAACTAGCATTTTTTTTGACGCCTCTACTTGCCCATTTGCATGTGGATATTAGGGTGTTGAAAAGCTATGCTGAATCTTGTACTTTGTGGTCAAAGCACACACGTCTTTATTTTTGAATGACGTCCCGTTATCCAATATTATCTTGGATGGAATACCAAAATGACATATGATTTTATGTAAAATAAACTCTGCAATGCGGGAACCAGTCGTAGAGGTAAGCAGAATTGCTTCCACCCATTTAGTAAAATACTCTATGTCCATTATGATGAACGTGTGACGGCCTGGCGACATAGGGGAGATATTTCTGATTAGATCTAAGCCCCACTACGAAAATGGCCAAGTCAATTATATCGGTTGCATGGCTTGAGAAGGTATGTGTGTCAAATTAGCATGGTTTTGACACTTCACACGCTTCTTTACATAAGCGCAACAATATCACTCTAAAGATGGCAAATAATAGTCCATGCAAAGAAAGCACTTTGCGATGGCCATACCATTGAAGTGGCTTGATTTTGCATCCATTTCCCCGATTGTCACTGTTGTTAGGTGTAAATCCTAACGAAAGCTGACTGAGTGTCATTGGGGTGATTTCGATGCGTGCGAGGATAAATCTTCTATGGTAGGTTTCATTAACAGGACAATCCCCCTTCCGTACCATCTGCTCTCACGTACCTACTGCTCTCACGTACCTATAGTTTCCCTCTCATAAGGGCGGATATATAGAGAGGTTAGTATATCGGTCCGACAATGGTATATTGAAGAGGTGACCATTTATGGGAGTCATATGAGCCAACATTCTACATTTAAACGTTCTTCAAAACTTTCAAAAACAAAACAAAAACATCAAAATGCACTCAACCAGTTTAGGACACACCATTAATATTTAAAAGAGATAATCACCGTTTGTGTATGTGTGTGTTAATTTTTGCTTAGTGTATCAAAAAAATCAGAAAAATCATAAACAAAAGATAAAAATCTACACATTTTGTCACTTGCTCTAAAAGCTCCAAGGATTCCTGCAATCGCTTGGTCTCTCCAAAATGCCCCAAAGGTGTCCATGAACCCTTTGGTCAACCCAAGAGCACCCCAAAGGTGCCCATAAGTGATGCAGGAGCATCCAAAAAAATATGGGAAATCTTATATTTTTCCCTAAATTTTAGTGCATCTTGTTGGGGCCATAACTTCTCAACCGTAGCTCCAATTGACATGAAATTTTACAGGGAGCTGGTTAGAGTTGACCAAGCGATATGAGAATCCTTGGAGCTTTTTGGGTTGACCAAGTGATTATGAGAATCCTTGGAGATTTTTGGGGTTGACCAAGCAATTATGGGAATCCTTGGAGATTTTGGGGTTGACCAAGCAATTATGGGAATCCTTGGAGCATTTTTGGGGTTGACCAAGCGATTGTGGGAATCCTTAGAGCTTTTTGGGTTTGACCAAGCAATTACGGGAATCCTTGGAGCTCTTGGTTTGACCAAAGGGTTTTTGGACACCTTTGGGGCATTTTGGGTTAAGGCTATTTTAAATATGGAATGGCCTCAAATTACTGATGTTCAAAGGTTCTAGTTCCTTGATTTCGTCAAGAGAGGCTAGCCGGTATGTTCCAGGTCCTATTTTATTATCAATTATGTAAGGACCTAACCAGTTTGCCGTGAACTTGTCCCTTAGATGGGGTGGCAAGTTAGAATTTTGTTGGTTCTCTTTTAAGACCAGGTCACCAACTTGAAAGTCCCTCAATTGAACTTTCATGTTGTATGCTCTCTTAATTCGCTCTTGGTAGATACGCAAATGCTCGAGAGCATGAACACATCGTTATTTAAGCAATGTAAGTTGATCTAACCAGGCCTGCCATGCAGTGTCATCATCGAAGAACTATTGCATTGATATGCATGGGGAAGGAATTTCCAACTCGAGAGGCATGACTGCCTAAGAGCCATACACCAGCGAAAATAGAGTTGCCCCGATGGGCATCTAAAAGCTAGTGCGATAAGCCCAAAGGGCAAGCGAGATCTGAATGTGCCAATCCTTATGACTGTCTGTGATTGTATTTTTGAGGATAACAACTAGCATTTTGTTTGATGCCTCTACTTGCCCATTTGCATGTGGATAGTAGGGTGTTGAAAAACTATGCTAAATCTTGTACTTTGTGGTCAAAGCACACATGTCTTTGTTTTTGAATGACGTCCCATTATCCGATATTATCTTGGATGGAATACCAAAATGACATATGATGTTATGTAAAATAAACTTTGCAATGCAGGATCCAGTTGTAGAGGTAAGCGGAATTGCCTCCACCCATTTAGTAAAATACTCTATGGCTATTATGATGAAAGTGTGATGGCCTAGGGGAGATATTTCTGATTAGATCTAAGCCCCACTACAAAAATGGCCAAGTCGATTAGATCGGTTGCAAGGCATGAGAAGGTACGTATGTCAAATTAGCATGGTTTTGACAATTCACACACTTCTTTACATAAGCACAACAATATCGCTCTAAAGATGGCCAATAACAGCCCATGCAAAGAAAGTGCTTTGTGATGGCCATACCAATGAAGTGTCATTAATAGGACAATCCCCCTTCTGTACCGCCTATGTTCCACATACCATCTGCTCTCATGTACCTATAGTTTCCCTCTCGTAAGGGCGTGTATATAGAGAGGTTGGTCTATCGGTCCGGCAATGGTATATTGAAGGGGCGACCATTTATGGGAGTCATATGAGCCAACATTCTACATTTAAACATTCTTCAAAACTTTCAAAAACAAAACAAAAACATCAAAATGCACTCAACCATTTTAGGACACACCATTAATCTTTAAAAGTGATAATCACTGTTTGTGTATGTGTGTGTTCATTTCTGCTTAGTGTAACAAAAAAATCAAAAAAATCATAAACAAAAGATAAAAATCTACGTATTTTGTCACTCGCTCTAAAAGCTCCAAGGAATTCCGCAATCGCTTGGTCGCTCCAAAATGCCCCAAAGGTGTCCATGAACCCTTTGGTCAACCCAAGAGCACCCCAAAGGTGCCCATAAGTGATGTAGGAGAATCCAAAAAAATATGGAAAATCTTATATTTTTCCCTAAATTTTAGTGCATATTGCCAGGGCCATAACTTCTCAACCCTAGCTCCGATTGATGTAAAATTTTACAGGGAGCTGTTTAGGGTTGACCAAGCGATATGAGAATCCTTGGAGCTTTTGGGGTTGACCAAGCGATTATGGGAATCCTTGGAGATTTTTGGGGTTGACCAAGCGATTATGGGAATCCTTGGAGCTTTTGGGGTTGACCAAGCGATTATGGAAATCCTTGGAGCATTTTTGGGGTTGACCAAGCGATTGTGGGAATCCTTAGAGCTTTTTGGGTTTGACCAAGCAATTGCGGAAATCCTTGGAGCTTATGGTTTGACCAAAGGGTTTGTGGGCACCTTTGGGGCATTTTAGGTTATGGCTCTTTTAAATATGGAATGGCCTCAAATGACTGATGTTCAAAGGTTCTAGTTCCTTGATTTCATCAAGAGAGGCTAGCCGGTATGTTCCAGGTCCTATTTTACTGTCAATTACTTAAGGACCTAACCAGTTTGTCGTGAACTTGTCCCTTAGATGGGGTGGCAAGTTAGAATTTTGCTGGTTCTCTTTTAAGACCAGGTCACCAACTTAAAAGTCCCTCAAGTGAACTTTCATGTTGTATGCTCTCTTAATTCGCTCTTGGTAGATATGCAAATGCTCGAGAGCATGAACATGTCGTTCATCAAGCAACGTAAGCTGATATAACCAGGCCTGCCATGCAGTGTCATCATCATTGAAATATTGCATTGATATGCGTAGGGAAGGAATTTCCAACTCAAGAGGCATGACTGCCTTAGAGCCATACACCAGTGAAAATAGAGTTGCCCCGATGGGCGTCCGAATGCTAGTGCGATAAGCCCAAAGGGCAAGCGGGATCTGAATGTGCCAATCCTTATGACTGTCAACGACTATATTTTTGAGGATGGCATCTAGCATTTTGTTTGATGCCTCTACTTGTCCATTTGCATGTGGATAGTAGGGTGTTGAAAAACTATGCTGAATCTTGTGCTTTGTGGTCAAAGCACACACATCTTTGTTTTTGAATGACGTCCCATTATCCGATATTATCTTGGATGGAATACAAAAATGACATATGATGTTATGTAAAATAAACTCTGCAATGCGGGATCCAGTCGTAGAGGTAAGCGAAATTGCTTCCACCCATTTAGTAAAATACTCTATGGCCATTATGATGAACGTGTGACGGCCTGATGACGTAGGGGAGATATTTCTGATTACATCTAAGCCCCACTACGAAAATGGCCAAGTCGATTAGATCGATTGCAAGGCCTGAGAATGTATGTGTGTCAAATTAGCATGGTTTTGACACTTCAAAGAAAGCGCTTTACGATGGCCATACCGCTGAAGTGGCTTGATTTTGCATCCATTTTCTCGATTGTCACTATTGTTAGGTGTAAATCCTAACGAAAGCTGACCGAGTGTCACTGGGGTGATTCCCATGCATGTGAGGATAAGTCTTCTATGGTAGGTGTCATTAACAAGACAATCCCCCTTCCATACCGCCTATGTTCCACATACCATCTGCTCTCACGTACCTATAGTTTCCCTATCGTAAGGTCGGATATATAGAGAGGTTGGTATATCGGTCCGACAATGGTATATTGAAGGGGCTACCATTTATGGGAGTCATATGAGCCAACATTCTACATTTAAACGTTCTTCAAAAATTTTAAAAACAAAACAAAAACATCAAAATGCACTCAACTAGTTTAGGACACACCATTAATCTTTAAAAGAGATAATCACCATTTGTGTATGTGTGTGTTCATTTCTGCTTAGTGTAACAAAAAAATCAAAAAAATCATAAACAAAAGATAAAAATCTACGCATTTTGTCACTCGTTCTAAAAGCTCCAAGGATTCCCGCAATCGCTTGGTCGCTCCAAAATGCCCCAAAGGTGTCCATGAAACCTTTGGTCAACCCAAGAGCACCCCAAATGTGCCCATAAGTGATGCAGGAGCATCCAACAAAATATGGGAAATTTTATATTTTTCCCTAAATTTTAGTGCATCTTACCGGGGCCATAACTGCTCAACCATAGCTCCGATTGACGTGAAATTTTATAGGGAGCTAGTTACGGTTGACCAAGTGATATGAGAATTCTTGGATCTTTTGGGGTTGACCAAGCGATTATGGGAATCCTTGGAGATTTTTGGGGTTGACCAAGCGATTATGGGAATCCTTGGAGCTTTTGGGGTTGACCAAGCGATTATGGGAATCTATGGAGCATTTTTGGGGTTGACCAAGCGATTGTGGGAATCCTTAGAGCTTTTTGCGTTTGACCAAGCAATTGCATGAATCCTTGGAGCTTTTGGTTTTACCAAAGGGTTTGTGGACACCTTTGGGGCATTTTGGGTTATGGCTCTTTTAAATATGGAATGGCCTCAAATGATTGATGTTCAAAGGTTCTAGTTGCTTGACTCCGTCAAGAGAGGCTAGCCGATATGTTCTAGGTCCTATTTTACTATCAATTACATAAGGACCTAACCAGTTTATCTTGAACTTGTCCCTTAGATGGGGTGGCAAGTTAGAATTTTGTTGGTTCTTTTTTAAGACTAGGTCACCAACTTGAAAGTCCCTCAAGTGAACTTTCATGTTGTATGATCTCTTAATTCGCTCTTGGTAGATACGCAAATGCTCGAGAGCATGAACACATCATTCGTCAAGCAACGTAAGCTGATATAACCAGGCCTACCATGTAGTGTCATCATCGATGAACTCTTGCATTGATATGCGTAGGGAAGGAATTTCAAACTCGAGAGGCATGACTGCCTCAGAGCCATACACCAGCGAAAATAGAGTTGCCCTGATGGGCGTTCGAATGCTAGTGTGATAAGCCCAAAGGGCAAGCGGGATCTGAATGTGCCAATCCTTATGACTGTATGCGACTGTATTTTTGAGGATGGCAACTAGCATTTTGTTTGACACCTCTACTTGCCCATTTGCATATGGATAGTAGGGTGTTGAAAAACTATGCTAAATCTTGTACTTTGTGGTCAAAGCACACACGTCTTTGTTTTTGAATGATGTCCCATTATCCAATATTATCTTGGATGGAATACCAAAATGACATATGATGTTATGTAAAATAAACTCAGCAATGCGAGATCCAGTCATAGAGGTAAGCAGAATTCCTTCCACCCATTTAGTAAAATACTCTATGGCCATTATGATGAACTTGTGATGGCCTGACGACGGAGGGGAGATATTTTTGATTAGATCTAAGCCCCACTACAAAAATGGCCAAGTTGATTAGATCGGTTGCAAGGCCTAAGAAGGTATTTGTGTCAAATTAGCATGGTTTTGACACTTCACACACTTCTTTACATAAGCGCAACAATATTGCTCTAAAGATGGCCAATAATAGCCCATGTGAAGAAAGCGCTTTGTGATGGCCATACCACTGAAGTGGCTTGATTTTGCATCCATTTCCCTGATTGTCACTGTTGTTAGGCATAAATCTTGATGAAAGCTAACCGAGTGTCATTGGGGTGATTCCCATACACGCGAGGATAAGTCTTCTATGGTAGGTGTCATTAACAAGACAATCCCCCTTTCGTACCGCCTATGTTCCACGTACCATCTGCTCTCACGTACCTATAGTTTCCCTCTCGTAAGGACGGGTATATAGAGAGGTTGGTATATCGGTCCGACAATGGTATATTGAAGGGGCGACCATTTATGGGAGTCATATGAGCCAACATTCTACATTTAAACGTTCTTCAAAACTTTCAAAAACAAAACAAAAACATCAAAATGCACTCAACCAGTTTAGGAAACACCATTAATATTTAAAAGAGATAATCACCATTTGTGTATGTGTGTGTTCATTTCTGCTTAGTGTAACAAAAAAATCAAAAAAATCATAAACAAAAGATAAAAATCTACGCATTTTGTCACTTGCTCTAAAAGCTCCAAGGATGCTTGCAATCGCTTTGTCGCTCCAAAATGCCCCAAAGGTGTCCATGAACCCTTTGGTCAACCCAAGAGCACCCCAAAGGTGCCCATAAGTGATGCAGGAGCATCCAAAAAAATATGGGAAATTTTATATTTTTCCCTAAATTTTAGTGCATCTTAGCTCCGATTGACGTGAAATTTTACAGGAAGCTGGTTAGGGTTGACCAAGCGATATGAGATTCCTTGGAGCTTTTGGGGTTGACCAAGTGATTATGGGAATCCTTGGAGATTTTTGGGGTTGACCAAGCGATTATGGGAATCCTTGGAGCATTTTTGGGGTTGACCAAGCAATTGTGGGAATCTTTAGAGCTTTTTGGGTTTGACCAAGCAATTGCGGGAATCCTTGGAGCTTTTGGTTTGACCAAAGGGTTTGTGGACACCTTTGGGGCATTTTGGTTTATGGCTTTTTTAAATATGGAATGGCCTCAAATGACTGATGTTCAAAGGTTCTAGTTCCTTGATTCTGTCAAGAGAGGCTAGCTGGTATGTTACATGTCCTATTTTACTGTCAATTACGTAAGGACCTATACAGTTTGCCGTGAACTTGTCCCTTAGATGGGGTGGCAAGTTAGAATTTTGCTGGTTCTCTTTTAAGACCAGGTCACCAACCTGAAAGTCCCTCAAGTGAACTTTCATTTTGTATGCTCTCTTAATTCGATCTTGGTAGATACGCAAATGCTCGAGAGCATGAACATGTCATTCGTCAAGCAACGTAAGCTTATCTAACCAGGCCTGCCATGCAATGTCATCATCGATGAACTCTTGCATTGATATGCGTAGGGAAGGAATTTCCAACTCGAGAGGCATGACTGCCTCAGAGCCATACACTAGCGAAAATAGAGTTGCCCCGATGGGCATCCGAATGCTAGTGCGATAAGCCCAAAGGGCAAGCGAGATCTAAATGTTCCAATTCTTATGACTGTCTGTGACTATATTTTTGAGGATGGCAACTAGCATTTTGTTTGATGCCTCTACTTGCCCATTTGGATGTGGATAGTAGGGTGTTGAAAAAATATGGTGAATCTTGTACTTTGTGGTCAAAGCACACACGTCTTTGTTTTTGAATGACGTCCCATTATCCGATATTATCTTGGATGGAATACCAAAATGACATATGATGTTATGTAAAATAAACTCTGCAATGCGGGATCCAGTCGTAGAGGTTAGCAGAATTGCTTCCACCCATTTAGTAAAATACTCTATGGCCATTATGATGAACGTGTGACGGCCTAATGACATATGGGAGATATTTTTGATTAGATCTAAGCCCCACTACGAAAATGGCCAAGTCGATTAGATCGGTTGCAAGGCCTGAGAAGGTACGTATGTCAAATTAGCATGGTTTTGACACTTCACACACTTCTTTACATAAGCACAACAATATCGCTCTAAAGATGGCCAATAATAGCCCATGCGAAGAAAGCACTTTGCGATGGCCATACCGTTGAAGTGACTTGATTTTGCATCCATTTCCCTGATTGTCACTGTTGTTAGGCGTAAATCCTGACAAAAGTTGATCGAGTGTCCCTGGGGTGATTCCCATGCGCGCGAGGATAAGTCTTCTATGGTAGGTGTCATTAACAGGACAATCCCCCTTCCGTACCACCTATGTTCCACATACCATCTGCTCTCATGTACCTATAGTTTCCCTCTCATAAGGGCGGGTATATAGAGAGGTTGGTATATCGGTCCGACAATGGTATATTGAAGGGGCGACCATTTATGGGAGTCATATGAGCCAACATTCTACATTTAAACGTTCTTCAAAACTTTTAAAAACAAAACAAAAACATCAAAATGCACTCAACCAGTTTAGGACACACCATTAATATTTAAAAGAGATAATCACTGTTTGTGTATGTGTGTGTTCATTTCTGCTTAGTGTAACAAAAAAATCAGAAAAATCATAAACAAAAGATAAAAATCTATGCATTTTGTCACTCGCTCTAAAAGCTCCAAGGATTCCCGCAATCGCTTGGTCACTCCAAAATGCCCCAAAGGTGTCCATGAACCCTTTGGTCAACCCAAGAGCACCCCAAAGGTGCCCATAAGTGATGCAGGAGCATCCAACAAAATATGGGAAATCTTATATTTTTCCCTAAATTTTAGTACATCTTGCCAGGGCCATAACTTCTCAACCATAGCTCCGATTGACGTGAAATTTTACAGGGAGCTGGTTAGGGTTGACAAAGCTATATGAGAATCCTTGGAGCTTTTGGGGTTGACCAAGCGATTATGGGAATCCTTGGAGCTTTTGGGGTTGACCAAGCGATTATGGGAATCCTTGGAGCATTTTTGGGGTTGACCAAAGGGTTTATGGACACCTTTGGGGCATTTTGGGTTATGGCTCTTTTAAATATGGAATGGCCTCAAATGACTGATGTTCAAAGGTTCTAGTTCCTTGATTCCATCAAGAGAGGCTAGCCGGTATGTTCTAGGTCCTATTTTACTGTCAATTACGTAAGGACCTAACCAGTTTGTCGTGAACTTGTCCCTTAGATGGGGTGGCAAGTTAGAATTTTGTTGGTTCTCTTTTAAGACCAGGTCACCAACTTGAAAGTCCCTCAAGTGAACTTTCATGTTGTATGCTCTCTTAATTTGCTCTTGGTAGATACGCAAATGCTCGAGAGCATGAACATGTTGTTCGTCGAGCAACGTAAGCTGATCTAACCAGGCCTGCCATGTAGTGTCATCATCGATGAACTCTTGCATTTATATGCGTAGGGAAGGAATTTCCAACTCAAGAGGGATGACTGCCTCAGAGCCATACACCAGCAAAAATAGAGTTGCCCCGATGGGTGTCCGAATGCTAGTGTGATAAGCCCAAATGGCAAGAGAGATCTGAATGTGCCAATCCTTATGACTGTCTACGACTGTTTGATGCCTCTACTTGCCCATTTGCATGTGGATAGTAGGGTGTTGAAAAACTATGCTGAATCTTGTACTTTCTGGTCAAAGCACACATGTCTTTGTTTTTGAATGACGTCCCATTATCCGATATTATCTTGGATGGAATACCAAAATGACATATGATGTTATGTAAAATAAACTCTACAATGTGGGATCCAGTTGTAGAGGTAAGCGGAATTGCTTCCACCCATTTGGTAAAATACTCTATGGCCATTATGATGAACATGTGATGGCCTGACGATGTAGGGGAGATATTTCTGTTTAGATATAAGCCTCACTACAAAAATGGCCAAGTCGATTAGATCGGTTGCAAAGCCTGAGAAGGTACGTGTGTCAAATTAGCATGGTTTTGACACTTCACACACTTCTTTACATAAGTGCAACAATATCGCTCTAAAGATGGCCAATAATAGCCCATGCGAAGAAAGCGCTTTGCGATGGCCATACCGCTGAAGTGGCTTGATTTTGCATCCATTTCCACGATTGTCACTATTGTTAGATGTAAATCCTGATGAAAGCTGACCGAGTGTCGCTGGGGTGATTCCCATGTGCACAAGGATAAGTCTTCTATGGTAGGAGTCATTAACAGGACAATCCCCCTTTCGTATCGCCTATGTTCGACGTACCATCTGCTCTTATGTACCTATAGTTTCCATCTCGTAAGGGTGGGTATATAGAGAGGTTGGTATATCGGTCCGACAATGGTATATTGAAGGGGCGACCATTTATGGGAGTCATATGATCCAACATTATACATTTAAACATTCTTAAAAACTTTCAAAAACAAAACAAAAACATCAAAATGCACTCAACCAGTTTAGGACACACCATTAATCTTTAAAAGAGATAATCACAGTTTGTGTATATGTGTGTTCATTTTTGCTTAGTGTAACAAAAAAATCAAAAAAATTAGAAACAAAATATAAAAATATATGCATTTTGTCACTCGCTCTAAAAGCTCCAAGGATTCCCCCAATCACTTGGTCGCTCCAAAATGCCCCAAAGGTGTCCATGAACCCTTTGGTCAACCCAAGAGCACCCCAAAGGTGCCCATAAGTGATGCAGGAGCATCCAAAAAAATATGGGAAATCTTATATTTTTCCCTAAATTTTAGTGCATCTTGTCGGGGTCATAACTTCTCAACCGTAGCTTTGATTGACGTGAAATTTTACAGGGAGCTGGTTAGGGTTGACCAAGAGATATGAGAATCTTTGGAGCTTTTGGGGTTGACCAAGTGATTATGGGAATCATTGGAGATTTTTGGGGTGGACCAAGCAATTATGGGAATCCTTGGAGATTTTGGGGTTGACCAAGCGATTATGGGAATCCTTGGAGCATTTTTGGCGTTGACCAAGCGATTGTGGGAATCCTTAGAGCTTTTTGGGTTTGACCAAGCAATTGCGGGAATCCTTGGTGCTTTTGGTTTGACCAAAGGGTTTGTGGACACCTTTGGGGAATTTTGGGTTATGGCTCTTTTAAATATGGAATGGCCTCAAATGACTGATGTTCAAATATTCTGGTTCCTTGATTCTATCAAGAGAGGCTAGCCGGTATGTTCCAGGTCCTATTTTACTGTCAATTACGTAAGGACCTAACTAGTTTGTCGTGAACTTGTCCCTTAGATGGGGTGGCAAGTTAGAATTTTGTTGGTTCTCTTTTAAGACCAGGTCACCAACCTGAAAGTCCCTCGAGTGAACTTTCATGTTGTATGCTCTCTTAATTCGCTCTTGGTAGATACGCAAATGCTCGAGAGCATGAACATGTCGTTCATCAAGCAACGTAAGCTGAACTAACCATGCCTGCCATGAAGTGTCATCATCGATGAACTCTTGCATTGATATGTGTAGGGAAGGAATTACCAACTCGAGAGGCATGACTGCCTCAGAGCCATACACCAACAAAAATAGAGTTGCCCCGATGGGCGTCAAAATGCTAGTGCGATAAGCCCAAAGGGCAAGCGAGATCTGAATGTGCCAATCCTTATGACTATCTGTGACTGTATTTTTGAGGATGACAACTAGAATTTTGTTTGATGCCTCTACTTGCCCATTTGCATGTGGATAGTAGGGTGTTGAAAAACTATGCTGAATCTTGTACTTTGTGGTCAAAGCACACACATCTTTGTTTTTTAATGACATCCCATTATTCGATATTATCTTGGATGGAATACCAAAATGACATGATGTTATGTAAAATAAACTTTGCAATGTGGGATCCAATCGTAGACGTAAGCGGAATTGCTTCCACCCATTTAGTAAAATACTCTATGGCCATTAAGATGAACGTGTGACAGACTGACGACGTACGGGAGATATTTTTGATTAGATCTAAGCCCCACTACAAAAATGGCCAAGTCGATTAGATCGGTTGCAAGGCCTGAGAAGGTACATGTGTTAAATTAGCATGGTTTTGAAATTTCATAAACTTAATTACATAAGCACAACAATATCGCTTTAAAGATGGCCAATAATAGCCCATGCAAAGAAAGTGCTTTGCGATGGCCATACCGTTGAAGTGGCTTGATTTTGCATCCATTTCCACGATTGTCACTGTTGTTAGGCATAAATCCTGATGAAAGTTGATCGAGTGTCATTGGGGTGATTCCCATGCATGCGAGGATAAGTCTTCTATGGTAGGTGTCATTAACAGGACAATCCCCCTTTTGTACCGTCTATGTTCCATGTACCATCTGCTCTCACATACCTATAGTTTCAAGGATTCTTGCAATCGTTTGGTCGCTCCAAAATGCCCCAAAGGTGTCCATGAACCCTTTGGTAAACCCAAGAGCACCCCAAAGGTGCCCATAAGTGATGCAAGAGCATCCAACAAATATGGGAAATCTTATATTTTTCCCTAAATTTTAGTGCATCTTGTCGAGGCCATAACTTCTCAACCGTAGCTTTGATTGACGTGAAATTTTACAGGGAGCTGGTTAGGGTTGACCAAGCGATATGAAAATTCTTGGAGCTTTTGGGGTTGACCAAGCGATTATGGGAATCCTTGGAGATTTTTGGGGTGGACCAAGCGTTTATGGGAATCCTTGGAGCTTTTGGGGTTGACCAAGCGATTATGGGAATCCTTGGAGCATTTTTGGGGTTGACCAAATGATTGTGGGAATCCTTAGAGCTTTTTGGGTTTGACCAAGCAATTGCAAGAATCCTTGGAGCTTTTGGTTTGACCAAAGGGTTTGTGGACACATTTGGGGAATTTTGGGTTATGGCTCTTTTAAATATGGAATGGCCTCAAATGACTGATGTTCAAAGGTTCTAGTTCCTTGATTCCGTCAAGAGAGGCTAGCCGATATGTTTCAGGTCCTATTTTATTGTCAATTACGTAAGGACCTAACCAGTTTGCCGTGAACTTGTTCCTTAGATGGGGTGGCAAGTTAGAATTTTGCTGGTTCTCTTTTAAGATCAGGTCACCAACCTGAAAGTCCCTCAAGTGAACTTTTATGTTGTATGCTCTCTTAATTCGCTCTTGGTAGATACGCAAATGCTCGAGAGCATGAACACGTCGTTTGTCAAGCAACGTAAGATGATCTAACAAGGCCTGCCATGCAGTGTCATCATCGATGAACTCTTGCATTGATATTCGTAGGGAAGGAATTTCCAACTCGAGAGGAATGACTGCCTCAGAGCCATACACCAGCAAAAATAGAGTTGCCTCGATGGCCGTCCGAATGCTAGTGCGATAAGCCCAAAGGGCAAGCGGGATCTGAATGTGCCAATCCTTATGACTGTATATGACTGTATTTTTGAGGATGGCAACTTGCATTTTGTTTGATGCCTCTACTTGCCCATTTGCATGTGGATAGTAGGGTGTTGAAAAACTATGCTAAATCTTGTACTTTGTGGTCAAAGCACACACGTCTTTGTTTTTGAATGACATCCCATTATCCAATATTATCTTGGATGGAATACCAAAATGACATATGATGTTATGTAAAATAAACTCTGCAATGCAGGATCCTGTCGTAGAGGTAAGTGGAATTGCTTCCACCCATTTAGTAAAATACTCTATGGACATTATGATGAACGTGTGACGGCCTGACGACATAGGGGAGATATTTCTGATTAGATCTAAGCCCCACTATGAAAATGGCCAAGTCGATTAGATCGATTGCAAGTCTTGAGAAGGTATGTGTGTCAAATTAGCATGGTTTTGACACTTCACACACTTCTTTACATAAGCGCAACAATATCGCTCTAAATATGGCCAATAATAGCCCATGCAAAGAAAGAGCTTTGCGATGGCCATACCGCTGAAGTGGCTTGATTTTGCATCCATTTCATCGATTGTCACTGTTGTTAGGCATAAATCCTGATGAAAGTTGATCGAGTGTTGCTAGGGTGATTCCCATGCGCATGAGGATAAGTCTTCTATGGTAGGTGTCATTAACAGGACAATCCCCCTTCCGTACCGCCTATGTTCCACGTACCATTTGCTCTTACGTACCTATAGTTTTCCTCTCGTAAGGGCGGGTATATAGAGAGGATGGTATATCGATCCGACAATGGTATATTGAAGGGGCGACCATTTATGGGAGTCATATGAGCCAAAATTCTATATTTAAATGTTCTTCAAAACTTTCAAAAACAAAACAAAAACATCAAAATGCACTCAACCAGTTTAGGACACACCATTAATCTTTAAAAGAGATAATCACCGTTTGTGTATGTGGGTGTTCATGTCTGCAATCACTTGGTCGCTCCAAAATGCGCCAAAGGTGTCCATGAACCCTTTGGTCAACCCAAGAGCACCCCAAAGGTGCCCATAAGTGATGCAGGAGCATCCAACAAAATATGGGAAATCTTATATTTTTCCCTAAATTTTAGTGAATCTTGCTGGGGCCATAACTTCTCAACCATAGCTCCGATTGACATGAAATTTTTTAGGGAGCTAGTTAGGATTGACCAAGCGATATGAGAATCCTTGGAGCTTTTGGGGTTGACCAAGCGATTATGGGAATCCTTGGAGATTTTTGGGGTTGACCAAGCGATTATGAGAATCCTTGGAGCTTTTGGGGTTGACCAAGTGATTATGAGAATCCTTGGAGCATTTTTAGGGTTGACCAAGCGATTGTGGGAATCATTAGAGATTTTTGGGTTTGACCAAGCAATTGCGGGAATCCTTTGAGATTTTTATTTGACCAAAGGGTTTGTGGACACCTTTGGGGCATTTTTGGGTTATGGCTCTGTTAAATATGGAATGGCCTCAAATGACTGATGTTCAAAGGTTCTAGTTCCTTGATTCCATCAAGAGAGGCTAGCCGGTATGTTCCAGGTCCTATTTTACTATCAATTATGTAATGACCTAACCAGTTTGCCGTGAACTTGTCCCTTAGATGGGGTGGCAAGTTAGAATTTTATTGATTCTCTTTTAAGACCAGGTCACCAACCTGAAAGTCCCTCAAGTGAACTTTCATGTTGTATGCTCTCTTAATTAGCTCTTGGTAGATATGCAAATGCTCGAGAGCATGAACACGTCGTTCATCAAGCAATGTAAGCTGATCTAACCAGGCCTATCATGCAGTGTCATCATCGATGAACTCTTGCATTGATATGCGTAGGGAAGGAATTTCCAACTCGAGAGGCATGACTGCCTCAGAGCCATACACCAGTGAAAATAGAGTTGCCCCGATGGTCATCCGAATGCTACTATGATAAGCCCAAAGGGCAAGCGAGATCTAAATGTGCCAATCCTTATGACTGTCAACGTCTATATTTTTGAGGATGGCAACTAGCATTTTGTTTGACGCCTCTACTTGCCCATTTGCATGTGGATAATATGGTGTTGAAAAACTATGCATAATCTTGTACTTTGTGGTCAAAGCACACACGTCTTTGTTTTTGAATGACGTCCCATTATCCGATATTATCTTGGATGGAATACCAAAATGACATATGATGTTATGTAAAATAAACTTTGCAATGCAGGATCCAGTCATAGAGGTAAGCGGAATTGCTTCCACTCATTTAGTAAAATACTTTATGGTCATTATGATGAACATGTGACAGCCTGACGATGTAGGGGAGATATTTTTGATTAGATCTAAGCCCCACTACGAAAATTGCCAAGTCAATTAGATCGGTTGCAAGGCCTGAGAAGGTACGTGTCAAATTAACATGGTTTTGACACTTCACACACTTCTTTACATAAGCGCAACAATATCGCTCTAAAGATGGCCATACCGCTGAAGTGGCTTGATTTTGCGTCCATTTTCCCAATTGTCACTGTTGTTAGGCATAAATCCTGACGAAAGCTGACCGAGTGTCATTGGGGTGATTCCCATGCACGTGAGGATAAGTCTTCTATAGTAGGTGTCATTAACAGGACAATCCCCCTTCCGTACCGCCTATGTTCCACATACCATATGCTCTCACATACCTATAGTTTTCCTCTCATAAGGGTGGGTATATAGAGAGGTTGTTATATCGATCCGGCAATGGTATATTGAAGGGGCGACCATTTATGGGAGTCATATGAGCCAACATTCTACATTTAAATATTCTTCAAAACTTTCAAAAACAAAACAAAAACATCAAAATGCACTCAACCAGTTTAGGACACACCATTAATATTTAAAAGAGATAATCACCATTTGTGTATGTGTGTGTTCATTTCTGCTTAGTGTAACAAAAAAATCATAAAAATCATAAAAAAAAGATAAAAATCTACGCATTTTGTCACTCGCTCTAAAAGCTCCAAGGATTCCCGCAATTGCTTGGTCGCTCCAAAATGCCCCAAAGGTGTCCATGAACCATTTGGTCAACCCAAGAGCACCCCAAAGGTGCCCATAAGTGATGCAGGAGCATCCAACAAAATATGGGAAATCTTATATTTTTCCCTAAATTTTAGTGCATCTTGTCGGGGCCATAACTTCTCAACCGTAGCTCCGATTGACGTGAAATTTTACAGGGAGCTAGTTAGGGTTGACCAAGCGATATGAGAATTGTTGGAGCTTTTGGGGTTGACCAAGCGATTATGGGAATCCTTGGAGGATTTTTGGGGTTGACCAAGCGATTGTGGGAATCCTTAGAGCTTTTAGGGTTTGACCAAGCAATTGCGGGAATCCTTGGAGCTTTTGGTTTGACCAAAGGGTTTGGGGACACCTTAGGGGCATTTTGGGTTATGGCTCTTTTAAATATGGAATGGCCTCAAATGACTAATGTTCAAAGGTTCTAGTTCCTTGATTCCATCAAGAGAGGCTAGTGGGTATGTTTCAGGTCCTATTTTACTATCAATTATTTAAGGACCTAACTAGTTTGCCGTGAACTTGTCCCTTAGATGGTGTGGCAAGTTAGAATTTTGCTGGTTCTCTTTTAAGATCAGTTCACCAACTTGAAAGTCCCTCAAGTGAACTTTCATGTTGTATGCTCTCTTAATTCGCTCTTGGTAGATATGCAAATGCTCGAGAGCATGAACACGTCGTTTGTCAAGCAACGTAAGCTGATCTAACAAGGCCTGCCATGCAGTGTCATCATCGATGAACTCTTGCATTGATATGCATAGGAAAGGAATTTCCAACTCGAGAGGCATGACTGCCTTAGAGCCACACATCAGCAAAAATGGAGTTGCCCCAATGGGCATCCGAATGCTAGTGCGATAAAGCCAAAGGGCAAGCGGGATCTGAATGTGCCAATGCTTATGACTGTCTATGACTGTATTTTTGAGGATGGCAACTAGGATTTTGTTTGACGCCTCTACTTGCCCATTTGCATGTGGATAGTAGGGTGTTGAAAAACTATGCTGAATCTTGTACTTTGTGGTCAAAGCACACACGTCTTTGTTTTTTAATCACATCCCATTATCCGATATTATCTTGGATGGAATACCAAAATGACATATGATGTTATGTAAAATAAACTCTGCAATGCAAGATCCAGTCATAGAGGTAAGTGTAATTGCTTCCACCCATTTAGTAAAATACTCTATGGCCATTATGATGAACGTGTGATGGCCTGACGACGTAGGGGAGATATTTCTGATTAGATCTAAGCCCCACTATGGAATCCTTTGGGGCATTTTGGGTTATGGCTGTTTTAAATATGGAATGGCCTCAAATGACTAATATTCAAAGGTTCTAGTTCCTTGATTCTGTCAAGAGAGGCTAGCCGATATGTTCCAGGTCCTATTTTACAGTACCACCTATGTTCCACATACCATCTGATCTCACGTACCTATAGTTTCCCTCTTGTAAGGGCAGGTATATAGAGAGGTTGGTATATCCTTTCGACAATTGTATATTGAAGGGGCGACCATTTATGGGAGTCATATGAGACAACATTCTACATTTAAACGTTCTTCAAAACTTTCAAAAACAAAACAAAAACATCAAAATGCACTCTACCAGTTTAGGACACACCATTAATCTTTAAAAGAGATAATCACTATTTGTATATGTGTGTGTTCATTTCTGCTTAGTGTAACAAAAAAACAAAAAAATCATAAACAAAAGATAAAAATCTACGCATTTTATCACTCGCTCTAAAAGCTCCAAGGATTCCCGCAATCGCTTGGTCGCTCCAAAATGCCCCAAAGGTGTCCATGAACCCTTTGGTCAACCTAGGAGAATCCCAAAGGTGCCCATAAGTGATGCAGGAGCATCCAAAAAAATATGGGAAATCTTATATTTTTCCTTAAATTTTAGTGCATCATGTCAGGGCCATAACTTCTCAACCGTAGCTCTGATTGACGTGAAATTTTATAGGGAGCTAGTTAGGGTTGACCAAGTGATATGAGAATCCTTGGAGATTTTGGGGTTGACCAAGCGATTATGGGAATCCTTAGAGATTTTTGGGGTTGACCAAGAAATTATGGGAATCCTTGGAGCTTTTGGGGTTGACCAAGCGATTATGGGAATCCTTGGAGTATTTTTGGGGTTGACCAAGCAATTGTGGGAATCCTTAGAGCTTTTAGGGTTTGACCAAGCAATTGCGGGAATCCTTGGAGCTTTTGGTTTGACCAAAGGGTTTGTGGACACCTTAGGGGCATTTTGGGTTATGGCTCTTTTAAATATGGAATGGCCTCAAATGACTGATGTTCAAAGGTTCTAGTTCCTTGATTACATGAAGAGAGGCTAGTCGGTATGTTCCAGGTCCTATTTTACTATCAATTACGTAAGGACCTAACTAGTTTGCCGTGAACTTATCCCTTAGATGGGGTGGCAAGTTAGAATTTTGCTGGTTCTCTTTTAAGATCAGGTCACCAACCTGAAAGTCCCTCAAGTGAACTTTCATGTTGTATGCTCTCTTAATTCGCTCTTGGTAGATACGCAAATTCTCGAGAGCATGAACACGTCGTTTGTCAAGCAACGTAAGCTGATCTAACAAGGCCTGCCATGAAGTGTCATCATCGATGAACTCTTGCATTGATATGCGTAGGGAAGGAATTTCCAACTCGAGAGGCATGACAGCCTCAGAGCCATACACCAACAAAAATAGAGTTGCCCCAATGGGCATCCGAATGCTAGTGCAATAATCCCAAAGGGCAAGCGGGATCTGAATGTGCCAATCCTTATGACTGTCTATGACTGTATTTTTGAGGATGGCAACTAGCATTTTGTTTGATGCCTCAACTTGCCCATTTGCATGTGGATAGTAGGGTGTTGAAAAACTATGCTGAATCTTGTACTTTGTGGTCAAAGCACACACGTCTTTGTTTTTGAATGACATCCCATTATCCGATATTATCTTGGATGGAATACCAAAATGACATATGATGTTATGTAAAATAAACTCTGCAATGCGGGATCCAGTCGTAGAGGTAAGTGGAATTGCTTCCATCCATTTAGTAAAATACTCTATGGCCATTATGATGAACGTGTGATGGCCTGACAATGTAGGGGAGATATTTTCGATTAGATCTAAGCCCCACTACGAAAATGGCCAAGTCGATTCGATCGGTTGTAAGGCCTGAGAAGGTATGTGTGTCAAATTAGCATGGTTTTGACACTTCACACACTTCTTTACATAAGCGCAACAAAATCGCTCCAAATATGGCCAATAATAGCCCATGCGAAGAAAGCGCTTTGCGATGGCCATAATGCGTAAGTTGCTTGATTTTGCATCCATTTCCCTGATTGTCACTATTGTTAGGCGTAAATCTTGACAAAAACTGACCGAGTGTCACTGGGGTGATTCTCATGCACACGAGGATAAGTCTTCTATGGTAGGTGTCATTAACAAGACAATCCCCCTTTCATACCGCCTATGTTCCACATACCATGTGCTCTCATGTACCTATAGTTTCCTTCTCGTAAGGGTGGGTATATAGAGAGGTTGGTATGTCGGTCCGACAATGGTATATTGAAGGGGCAACCATTTATGGGAGTCATACGAGCCAACATTCTACATTTAAACGTTCTTCAAAACTTTCAAAAACAAAACAAAAACATCAAAATGCACTCAACCAGTTTAGGACACACCATTAATCTTTAAAAGAGATAATCACTATTTGTATATGTGTGTGTTCATTTCTGCTTAGTGTAACAAAAAACAAAAAAATCATAAACAAAAGATAAAAATCTACGCATTTTGTCACTCGCTCTAAAAGCTCCAAGGATTCCCACAATCGCTTGGTCGCTCCAAAATGCCCCAAAGGTGTCCATGAACCATTTGGTCAACCCAAGAGCACCCCAAAGGTGCCCATAAGTGATGTAGGAGCATCCAACAAAATATGGGAAATCTTATATTTTTCCTTAAATTTTAGTGCATGTTGCTAGGGCCATAACTTCTCAACCGTTGCTCTGATTGACGTAAAATTTTACAAGGAGCTGGTTAGGGTTGACCAAGCGATATGAGAATCCTTGGATCTTTTGGGGTTGACCAAGCGATTATGGGAATCCTTGGAGATTTTTGGGGTTGACCAAGCGATTATGGTAATCCTTGGAACTTTTGGGGTTGACCAAGCGATTATGGGAATCCTTGGAGCATTTTTGGGGTTGACCAAGCGATTGTGGGAATCCTTAGAGCTTTTTGGGTTTGACCAAGCAATTACGGGAATCCTTGGAGCTTTTGGTTTGACCAAAGGGTTTGTGGACACCTTTGGGGCATTTTGGGTTATGGCTCTTTTAAATATAGAATGGCCTCAAATGACTGATGTTCAAAGGTTCTAGTTCCTTGATTCCGTCAAGAGAGGCTAGCCGGTATGTTCTAGGTCCTATTTTACTATCAATTACGTAAGGACCTAACAAGTTTGTCGTGAACTTGTCCCTTAGATGGGGTGGCAAGTTAGAATTTTGTTGGTTCTCTTTTAAGACCAGGTCACCAACCTGAAAGTCCCTCAAGTGAACTTTCATGTTGTATGCTCTCTTAATTCGCTCTTGGTAGATACACAAATGCTCGAGAGCATGAACACATCATTCGTCAAGCAACATAAGCTAATATAACTAGGCCTGCCATGTAGTGTCATCATCGATGAACTCTTGCATTCATATGCGTAAGGAAGGAATTTCCAACTTGAGAGGCATGACTGCCTCAGAGCCATACACCAATGAAAATAGAGTTGCCTCGATGGGCGTCTGAATGCTAGTGCGATAAGCCCAAAGGGCAAGAAAGATCTGAATGTGCCAATCCTTATGACTGTCTGCGACTATATTTTTTAGGATGGCAACTAGCATTTTGTTTGACGCCTCTACTTGCCCATTTGCATGTGGATAGTAGGGTGTTGAAAAAATATGCTAAATCTTGTACTTTGTGGTCAAAGCACACACATCTTTGTTTTTGAATGATGTCCCATTATCCAATATTATCTTTGATGGAATACCAAAATTACATATGATTTTATGTAAAATAAACTCTACAATGCGGGATCAAGTCGTAGAGGTAAGCGGAATTGCTTCCACCCATTTAGTAAAATATTCTATGGCCATTATGATGAACATGTGATGGCCTGATGACATAGGATAGATATTTTTGATTATATCTAAGCCCCACTACAAAAATGGCCAAGTCGATTAGATCGGTTGCAAGGCCTGAGAAGGTACATGTGTCAAATTAGCATGGTTTTGACACTTCACACACTTCTTTACATAAGTGCAACAATATCGCTCTAAATATGGCCAATAATAGCCCATGCGAAGAAAGCGCTTTGCGATGGCCATACTACTGAAGTGGCTTGATTTTGCATCCATTTCATCGATTGTCACTATTGTTAGGCGTAAATCCTGATGAAAGCTGACCGAGTGTCACTGGGGTGATTCCCATGCACGCGAGGATAAGTCTTCTATGGTAGGTGTCATTAACAGGACAATCCCCCTTTCGTACCGCCTATGTTCCACATACCATCTACTTTCTCATACCTATAGTTTCCCTCTCGTAAGGGAAGGTATATAGAGAGGTTGGTATATCCTTTCGACAATGGTATATTGAAGGGGCGACCATTTATGGGAGTCTTATGAGCCAACATTCTACATTTAAACGTTATTCAAAACTTTCAAAAACAAAACAAAAACATCAAAATGCACTCAACCAGTTTAGGACACACCATTAATATTTAAAAGAGATAATCACCGTTTGTGTATGTGTGTGTTCATTTCTGCTTAGTGTAATAAAAAAATCAAAAAAATCATAAACAAAAGATAAAAATCTACGCATTTTGTCACTCGCTCTAAAAGCTCCAAGGATTCCCGTAATCGCTTGGTCGCTCCAAAATGCCCCAAAGGTGTCCATGAACCCTTTGGTCAACCCAAGAGCACCCCAAAGGTGCCCATAAGTGATGCAGGAGCATCCAACAAAATATAGGAAATCTTATATTTTTCCCTAAATTTTAGTGCATCTTTTCGGGGCCATAACTTCTCACCGTAGCTCCGATTGACATGAAATTTTATAGGGAGCTTGTTAGGGTTGACCAAGTGATATGAGAATCCTTGGAGCTTTTGGGGTTGACCAAGCGATTATGGGAATCCTTGGAGATTTTTGGGGTTGAACAAGAAATTATGGGAATCCTTGGAGCTTTTGGGGTTGACCAAGCGATTATGGGAATCCTTGGAGCATTTTTAGGGTTGACCAAGAGATTGTGGGAATCCTTAGAGCTTTTTTGGGTTTGACCAAGCAATTGTGGGAATCCTTGGAGCTTTTGGTTTGACCAAAGGGTTTGTGGACACCTTAGGGGCATTTTGGGTTATGGCTCTTTTAAATATGGAATGGCCTAAAATGACTGATGTTCAAAGGTTCTAGTTCCTTGATTCCGTCAAGAGAGGCTAGCCGGTATGTTCTAGGTCCTATTTTACTATCAATTACATAAGGACCTAAACAGTTTGTCATGAACTTGTCCCTTTGATGGGGTGGCAAGTTAGAATTTTTCTGGTTCTCTTTTAAGACCATGTTACCAACCTAAAAGTCTCTCAAGTTAACTTTCATGTTGTATGCTCTCTTAATTCACTCTTGGTAGATACACAAATGCTCAAGAGCATGAATACGTCGTTCATCAAGCAATGTAAGCTGATCTAACTAGGCTTGCCATGCAGTGTCATCATCGATGAACTCTTGCATTGATATGCGTAGGGAAGGAATTTCCAACTCGAGGGGCATGACTGCCTCAGAGCCATACACCAACAAAAATAGAGTTGCCCCGATGGGAATCTGAATTCTAGTGCGATAAGCCCAAAGGGCAAGCAAGATCTGAATGTGCCAATCTTTATGACTGTCTGCGATTGTATTTTTGAGGATGGCAACTAGCATTTTGTTTGACACCTCTACTTGCCCATTTGCATGTGGATAGTAGGGTGTTGAAAAACTATGCTGAATCTTGTACTTTGTGGTCAAAGCACACACGTCTTTGTTTTTGAATGACGTCCCATTATCCGATATTATCTTGGATGGAATACCAAAATGACATATGATGTTATGTAAAATAAACTCTGCAATGCGGGATCCAGTCGTAGAGGTAAGCGGAATTGCTTCTAACCATTTAGTAAAATGCTCTATGGCCATTATGATGAACGTGTGATGGCCTGACGACAAAGGGGAGATATTTCTAATTAGATCTAAGCCCCACTATGAAAATGGCCAAGTCGATTAGATCGGTTGCAAGGCCTGAGAAGGTATGTGTGTCAAATTAGCATGGTTTTGACACTTCACACACTTCTTTACATAAGCGCAACAATATCACTCTAAATATGGCCAATAATGGCCCATGCAAAGAAAGCGCTTTGCGATGGCCATACTACTGAAGTGGCTCGATTTTGCATCTATTTCCTCTATTTTCACTTTTGTTAGGCATAAATCTTGACGAAAGCTGACCGAGTGTCACTGGGGTGATTCCCATGCACGCGAGGATAAGTCTTCTATGGTAGGTGTCATTAATAGGACAATCCCCCTTTCGTACCGCCTATGTTCCATGTACCATCTGCTCTCACATACCTATAGTTTCCCTCTCGTAAGGGCGGGTATATAGAGAGGTTGGTATATCGGTCCGGCAATGGTATATTGAAGGGGTGACCATTTATGGGAGTCATATGAGCCAACATTCTACATTTAAATGTTCTTCAAAAGTTTTAAAAATAAAACAAAAACATCAAAATGCACTCAACCAATTTAGGACACACCATTAATCTTTAAAAGAGATAATCACCATTTGTGTATGTGTGTGTTCATTTCTACTTAGTGTAACAAAAAAATCAAAAAAATCATAAACAAAAGATAAAAATCTACGCATTTTGTCACTCGCTCTAAAAGCTCCAAGGATTCCCGCAATCGCTTGGTCGCTCCAAAATGCCCCAAAGGTGTCCATGAAACCTTTGGTCAACCCAAGAGCACCCCAAAGGTGCCCATAAGTGATGCAGGAGCATCCAAAAAAATATGAGAAATCTTATATTTTTCCTTAAATTTTAGTGCATCTTATCGGGGCTATAACTTCTCAACCGTAGCTTCGATTGACGTGAAATTTTACAGAGATCTGGTTAGGGTTGACCAAGCAATATGAGAATCCTTGGAGCTTTTGGGGTTGAACAAGTGATTATGGGAATCCTTGGAGATTTTTGGGGTTGACCAAGCGATTATGGGAATCCTTAGAGCTTTTGGGGTTGACCAAGCGATTATGGGAATCCTTGGAGCATTTTTGGGGTTGACCAAGCGATTGTGGGAATCCTTAGAGCTTTTTGGGTTTGACCAAGCAATTACGGGAATCCATGGAGCTTTTGGTTTGACCAAAGGGTTTGTGGACACCTTTGGGTTATTTTGGGTTATGGCTCTTTTAAATATGGAATGCCCTCAAATGACTGATGTTCAAAGGTTCTAGTTCCTTGATTTCGTCAAGAGAGGCTAGCAAATATGTTCCAGGTCCTATTTTACTATCAATTATGTAAGGACCTAACCAGTTTATCGTGAACTTGTCCCTTAGATGGGGTGGCAAGTTAGAATTTTGTTGTTTCTCTTTTAAGACCAGGTCACCAACCTGAAAGAACCTCAAGTGAACTTTCATGTTGTATGCTCTCTTAATTTGCTCTTGGTAGATACGCAAATGCTCGAGATCATGAACACGTCGTTCATCAAGCAATGTAAGTTGATCTAACCAGGCTTGCCATTCAGTGTCATCATCGATGAACTCTTGCATTGATATGCATAGGGAAGAAATTTCCAACTCGAGAGGCATGACTGCCTCAGAGCCATACATCAACAAAAATAGAGTTCCCTCGATGGGCGTCCGAATGCTAGTGCCATAAGCCCAAAGGGCAAGCGAGATCTAAATGTGCCAATCCTTATGACTGTCTATGACTGTATTTTTGAGGATGGCAACTAACATTTTGTTTTACGCCTCTACTTGCCCATTTGCATGTGGATAGTAGGGTGTTGAAAAACTATGCTGAATCTTGTACTTTGTGGTCAAAGCACACATGTCTTTGTTTTTTAATGACATCCCATTATATGATATTATCTTGGATGGAATACCAAAATGACATATGATGTTAAGTAAAATAAACTCTGCAATGCATGATCCAGTCGTAGAGGTTAGCAAAATTGCTTCCACCCATTTAGTAAAATACTCTATGGCCATTATGATGAACGTGTGACAGCCTCACAACGTAGGGGAGATATTTCTGATTATATCTAAGCCCCACTACGAAAATGGCCAAGTCGATTAGATCGGTTGCAAGGCTTGAGAAGGTACATGTGTCAAATTAGCATGGTTTTGACACTTCACACACTTCTTTACATAAGCACAACAATATTGCTCTAAAGATGGCCAATAATAGCCCATGTGAAGAAAGCGCTTTGCGATGGGCATACTGCTAAAGTGGCTTGATTTTGCATCCATTTCTTTGATTGTCACTGTTGTTAGGCATAAATCCTGATGAAAGCTGACCGAGTGTCGCTGGGGTGATTCCCATGCGCACATGGATAAGTCTTCTATGGTAGGTGTCATTAACAAGACAATCCCCCTTTCGTACCGTCTATGTTCCACGTACCATCTGCTCTCACGTACCTATAGTTTCCCCCTCGTAAGGGCGGGTATATAGAGAGGTTGGTGTATCAGTCCAACAATGGTATATTAAAGGGGCGACCATTTATGGGAGTCATATGAGCCAACATTCTACATTTAAACGTTCTTCAAAACTTTCAAAAACAAAACAAAAAGATCAAAATGCACTCAACCAGTTTAGGACATGCCATTAATATTTAAAAGAGATAATCACCGTTTGTGTATGTGTGTTCATTTATGCTTAGTGTAACAAAAAAATCAAAAAAATCATAAACAAAAGATAAAAATCTACCCATTTTGTCACTCGCTCTAAAAGCTCCAAGGATTCCCGCAATCGCTTGGTCGCTCCAAAATGCCCCAAAGGTGTCCATGAACCCTTTGGTCAACCCAAGAGCACCCCAAAGGTGCCCATAAGTGATGCAGGAGCATCCAACAAAATATGGAAAATCTTATATTTTTCCCTAAATTTTAGTGCATCTTGCTAGGGCCATAACTTCTCAACCGGAGCTCCGATTGACGTGAAATTTTACAAGGAGCTGGTTAGGGTTGTGTATCGCTCCAAATTTTTTGCATCCCTACATTTAGTCTATAGGTTCCATTCTCGGAAGGAGGATGGGAAAAGGATGGCACGGTACCTCAAACTGAGAGGACTTTGCAAAGGGCCTGCCTCTCAAGGGAGGTGCATTTTGATGATTTTTTGACGGATGGTGGGTTCACCAAGAAACATTTAGCGACAGTTTCCACGCCTAGGTTTTGGAATGTGTTTGATGAGTTCATTTTAACCTTAAGCATTCATCCTAGGTTTGGCCGAATGAAACTAGATTAATCTATATGAAAATGCAAGTTCAATGAATACAAAAAACAGATTTAAAAGCAAAAAACAAAGAATTTATAGGATGCAAATGAAGAATATCTGATCCAGATTTCTGAAGAATATTCTAACGTTTGAAGTAGTCTGGATCATCTGGAATTTTACAGAATCGCCTGCAATCTGACAGAATCGTCTGATACTGACAGAATCATCTAAAATCTGACGAATTCGTCAGATGAATTCTTCAGAGACCTGCAAGACAGAAAACAGATGCAAAATACAAGAAGTCCTACTATGCAAACAGAGGCAAATTATACCAAATAGTAGTACGAATCACTGAATAATATTTAAGAACAAAAATTCAAGCAAATTACTGTACTTTAATGGCAAAATATGATCTTAGTATGCAATCTAGGATAAATGGGTGAACTCCAAATGCAAAATAATATAAAAACTGAATAAATGATCTAATTTGTAGCATAAAATGATAGGGAAAAGATGAGAAAAGCAAACTTTAGGCACTGATTGCCTCGATGTGGACTGTAGTCGAGATCGTCTTGCATCGCATACGAAATCACCTCGAATTTGACAGGATCGTCTCCAATCTGGACAGGTTCATCGACAACGATGGGTGCTGGCTCTGGTTGAAAAATAATGATATACCTACAACAAAATTAGTATGGGACTAATGCAAATGCAAGATCAGGATGTTTTAACATAGAGGGAGTCAATTTACAGATAATTTCAGCCAAGGGTTGGGGAGGGAAAATCCTAGAGATTAAATAGGCTTAGGGGAGTTGTTGGGAGGTTGGAGATCATCCCAATTTGGGAGATCTCCAATGGGGGGAGGGTCCCAATGGCGTAGACACGCTTCTACCCAGATTGGAGACCCGTTGGAATAGATTCCAACTTTGCAAATTTGGTTTTGCGATAAGATCATCGGGACGTCCTAGTCTAGATGAAATCATCCAATATGGGGCGATATCGTCTGATCGGTGACGATATCGTCAAACGGTCAAAACAACCTCTAAAATTGGCACGAAAAAAAGGGGAAACTAAATACTCGGCGGTTAACGGGCGGTTTGGGAGGTTAAATTTGAATTTGAAATTATTTACTAAGGTGAATATAATTTTTATAATTTTACTGTGTCAATTTTAGGGTGCTACATTTTGCCCCCTCTTTAGTGAATTTTTCGAAGAAAATGCGTTAAAGATGAGTTCTTCTCGATCTACGAGAAAACAAAAAATTATACCCATTTTTAAGCGACGATTCATGGTCGAATCGTATGACAGCTTACTATGGTGCCCCCTCCGTGTTTTTACCCAAATCGAACGTTTGAGGTAAAAAAGCAGAAAAGCAAAGTTATTTTTGAATTATTTTGAATAAAATTAAGAAAAATGGGGTAAAACCCTAATTCATTGTTACTGTTTATTTTTACTATTTTTAGAGCTCTGAAGCAAAAAATGGTGGAGACGACGCACAGATCAGCAGAGGTCCGATGTGGTCTACGGGTAGGGTCTAGACTCAACTTAGACTGATTTAATTTGAATTTACATGCTTTACAGGTAGATTTTTAGGTGAATTTTGAGCATCATGGCCGTTTTTGGCCATCGACGTCAGCGGGACGAAATTGTCCCGATTTTGACGAAATCGTCTCAATTTCGTCAATTTCGCCCAAGGGCGAAATCGACGAAAGGGGGACGATTTCGGCAAGCGAAATCAAAAAAGATTATGCTCAAATTTGGGATGATATCATACAATAGTGGGCGATATCATCAATTACATGAAATTGATCTTTAAGTTGCATTATTAATTACTGGAATTGTTATTAATGATTGTTTGTTGTTTATTGTTTATGTTGCAGAGAGGTTTGCTAAAGAGCAGAGAATGGAAGTATGGAGGATTAAGAGATGACTTGGCCACTTTGACACAGGCAGAGCGAGATCTGCTGGCACAGGCCGGCTTGCAGCATGTGGCAGAGATGCCACAAGTGTCCACAGATATGGTGCTTCTAACAACCCTAGCAGAGAGATGGTATCCGGGTTCTTCCTATTTTTAGTTATCAACAGGGGAGATGACTCCCACACTAGAGGATTTATGGAGGATTCTGAGAGTCCCCATACAAGGACAGATGATCACTCCTATGGCCAATCAGGGCCACGCTATGGTACGGCTGTGCGGTGACCCGAGCTTCACCCTGGAGAAGGGCGGAGTTAATATCGAGACACTGCGCCAGATGCCTGGGGCATCTAGACTCACACGGGTGCTAGCTGGAGTGGTTGGTGGACTTCTGCTATGCCACCAAAGTTGGTGCAAGGTGCCATGGATTCTCACGGATGTGGTCTATGACATGAGAGATCACGGCTACAGGTTTTCTTGGGGCAGTTTTGTTTTATGCCGATTGTACAGGATCCTATATGGGGTTGTGTACAAGGGTGGCCGATGTCTGGTTATGACATCACTACTACAGGTTTGGTGCTGGGAGCACATTGCGGTGTGGAGGCCAGTAGGGCTTCCTCTGATAGGGATAAACGGGGAGAGGTCCCAAGTATTCTACTGGTGGCTCTAGAGAGGGTCACAATGGTGGATCGACCTATCGATGTCTCGGAGGCTACTGGATGACTTGGTCCTGGACCAGATCACCTAGAGACCATGGAGAGGGCACCCAGGGTGGGTCGAGGATGGATAGGAGCTGGCTCGCATCAGGTGAGTCTACTGGTTGTGAATGGAGAGAGGAGAGGTGGAGCTCCATCGCTATGACCGAGTTTTGAGATAGTTCGGTCTATAGCAGGGGATCCCATCTCTAAGGGATTACAAGTTTTCTCGGACTATCCGGGATAACACTACGGTTAGCGGGGCTCCCGACATGCAACGGTTCTAGAGCCAGGATGTGGACGATGCCCCCATCCAGCCAATGGATGGGGACGACGCAGGGGTAGCCGATGGCTATGATTCTTGGTACACAGGCATTCGCCCTCCTCGAATGACGAGGGCAAAGGGTCCGATCCATGCGGTTATGTGTCGGATAGGGAGGCGGTGCCAGGCAACGATAAAGATGGCCCAGGGTCACGACGAGAGGGAGCAGAGGAGGCCATAGGCACAGGAGAGGCCGTGACAGTGGGAGAGGAGGGAGGAGAGACCCCCATATCCACAGAGAGAGAGACCACCATCGCTCGATAAGGGCAAGGGAATGGACACTAGGGAGAGCAGCGAGACAATGACTCTCTAAGCTGAGGTTGTTCGCTTGTGGGCTCAGGTGCAGACACTATAGGAGGAGGCTACACGGCTCAGAGCTCGGGGCGGAGGAGCGAGCACTCAAGATTTAGCACGTGCTATCACCCAGATCACTTTTTATCAGGCTCTATACTACCAGGCGGTGCCAGCAGAGCAGAGGGTGCCATTACCAGCACACATTGCAGAGCCTCTCATGATGGGGTCATCTAGGACATCATCATAATCTGCATCCTGAACTCACAGCACCACATAAACTGTAATGGGGCCACCTCCTCCACCTCAGGGGGGGAGGAGATGAGGCTGAGAGCTCGAGGGGCTCTCGAGACACTACATAGAGGGTATTTGATTAAGTATGCCAAGATATAGATTGTGGCATACCAGTCTAGATGATGTGATGTACATATATTTGTGATATATATAGGAGATATTTTTGATCATATGACTTATGTTTTGAGTATGTTTATGATGCTTTTGTGTTTGATTGATTGATTTGATAATTCATGTAATTATGTCATTAAAAATATTATAATTGGAATGTCATGCTATAAAATTTTAAATGAAATAATCTGATGTAACAAATTGATTGTTTGTGATGAGATGAAATAAAAGATAAAAAGAGACTTCTAACAAAATTTCAAAGGACATTGTCGCTATTATAGACCATTTCATGGAGTCGCTGCACTCGGTCATCAAGCTAATCACATTTATAGAAATATTGTTAAAAGTAATAGAGTGCTTAAGATACTGTCTTAAGACTTTGGTGCAATAGTGCAACTGGTGATGATGATGGTTGGTTTGTTTTCAGATTTTCATGAAAAATATTTGTGCATGAAATAATGTTTAAAATGATTTTTACTAGGCATAAATTCCTAAGTGTGATAAGATTTTTGAATAATTCCTTAGGAATTATACCATCATTGCAAAGTTGAAGGTTGACATAATGATAGAAAATAGTGAAAAAAAATGGGTTTGCTTTTGAAAAGGCATAATTTGTGTAACATAAAATGAAGTCATATGGTTTTTATGATTTTTTGATAAATGGGGAATAAAAATTGTTACAATGGTTTGTGCTAGGCATAGAATATGTACGTATAGACTTATACCATCATCGCGAAGATCCAAAAAAAGATAGTTTTATTGCAAGGTTGATTTTTGATGAACGGAAAATATGAAAAGGAGGGCTTGCGCTAGGCATTCAATTCCAATTTTGGTTTTGAAACTATACCATCATCGCGAAAGTCAATCAGATATATATGTATATGTTTTGATTGTATAGTTTGAAATAAATTTTTGATTTTTTTGTTATATAGTTGTCTTTGTGATAAACAACTGTACTTGATTTATTCCAGACAAGTTGCAAAAATAATATTTCAAATTATTTTAAAGAAAAAAGTTAGATTTATAAGGAATCCCATGTGCATATGTGAATTCAGTTTCGATCTTGATTTATCATAATGATACATAAAATCTCTCAAATACAAATGTGTGTGCAATTGCTATGTTCATTTACCAGCAAGATACTATGATACAAGTGATTTGAAGAAACCAAATAAGTGTTCATTAACCATGATGTAGATGCATATAACCATATTAGACTACTATGTAGGTCGGATTATCAAGAGCTAGCTAATCCATAAGCAGACATAGGTCTGTACAAAATAAGGTTGCTAATGTGACAGACATATCGCCACGCTAGGAGTTACCCAAGGCCAAGCGGGTTGGGCACAAACCACCTGTTATGGGGCTTACCTCACAATTTTTGAATAATTGAGAATTCCAGGGATTCAAGCTCATCAACCCTTCTTTTCTTTTCAAAGGGTAGGGAAAGGGATTTTATTGCTTTTGCTTTCTGCTTTCTTTTGCTTTTCTTCTAAACTTTGCTTCTTTTTATTTTTGTATTTTTTATTGATTTTTGAGATAATACTTGAAATATTGCTGTGATGATTCAAAATAACATTTTTATTTTTCTTTTTTTCTTGAACTTTGCTTTTGTTTTTTTTTTGTTCTATACTAGGGATACTTGCTCAGATTAGCTGTAGAGCAAGGGATTTTTATTCTGGGTAGGGGTGAGCTTGTCCTTTTGCCAATTCTCAAATATTCTAGACCATGTGCATGATAGGATAGCAGGGGAAGCTTTTCACTCAAGAAATCACTTCTACTATGTAGCAAAACATGGAAATTACAAATATAATCATTTTATTGTGAAAGATGTGCTTGGTTTAAGTAAATAACAAGATCAATTCTCTATGCTCAAACTTTATTAATTTGAATTTTGTGGACTTTGATATAAGAGATATTAGTAATCATGCCAAATAAAATCAAGATATTTATTTTTGTGAGTGTGCAAGTGAGGGATTCCGAATAAATGCTAATTTATCCTGAATAATTTGAAACATATAACTGCAATAATTGTAAGAAAATATATAATAAATTTTTGAGAAGTTTTTGAGAATGTTTGACTCTCTCTTTCTTCATTATTTTGTTTTGGGTTTCGAAAGAGTCAAGCATATTGTTGTTTTTATCATTATTTTTGTTTTGATTTTTGTTTGTGAAAAAAAAAAGCTAACAAGTGCCATAAATAAATGCAACAAATTGTTTTGAAAATTTTGGTGATTATGAATGTTTTTGATGTTTTCGGATTTTTATATTTTATAAATTTAAAAGAAAACAAGATAATGGTTTTGAAATATGCAAAATAAATATGTATGTACAAGAATGAAATAATCACATTTTATGCATAGTAACGTTTAAGATGTAAAATATTCATGGGTTCTTTAAGTTCTTTACCATCTAAGGTAGATAATTTGTAAGCTCCTGATTCAAATTTAGAAGTAATAATATATGGTCCAAGCCAGTTGGGCTCAAATTTACCTTTAAGGTCCTTAGTTGCATTAGTATTTTTTTGAAGATTTTGATTTTTTTTTTTGTATTTTGATTTTAATTTATGAATTGAAATTGGTGGTATATACAAAATGATCTATATACACTATACAAGGTTATTTGAGTATAGCATGTCTAAGGTTGCTTCAAAATCAAAGGAGGTTTTGAAGGATAATCTGGTTGAGGTGAAGGTAAGAATAGAAGGTGATGAATAAAAGGTAGTAGAATAATGTAGAAAAAAATTTGACTTTTATATGTGTAAAATTGATCATGTTACAAAATAAAATGTAAGAAGGATAAGAAAGTTCTTCATTCTTATCACTATATTCCAAGTTTTGATAAGATGGAGAAAGTATATGTGAAAGATATGCATGAATGTTATTTTGTAAACAAGGATGATCATATATGAATGAAGAAAAGTGATGGATAGAAGATAATTGTGACAATAGAGAATGTATAAAACTTGATGTTTCAATCGTTAAACATTCTTCAAATGGTTTTGCGTCACCCTGTATGGTAACAATTTTATTTGCAAGTTCAAACTTCAAAAATTGGTGAAGAGTGGAAGGGAAAACCCTCATCGTATGAATCCAAGGACTCTGGAGAAATAGGTTGTAAGGTGAAGGACAATATCCTACATATAATAAAATATCCAGGATCTTGGATCCAATATTAAAGGGAAGAATTATAGTATCTTGAGCTTCTTGAATTTCATTGTTAAAATATTTTATAAGAACATTTGATTTATTAATATCTTCTTCCTTTAATTTGAGTTTTTGGAATAATTGATGAGTGCATAAATTAAGAGAGGAGTCATTATCTACCATGATAGTTCTAACAAGTGTTTCTTTACTAGATTTGATAATGTAAAGATAGGAGTCTTCTTGTGGAGTAGAGGAAGGAATATCCTCATCATAGAATGAAATAGGGTTAACCTCAAGAGGGTTTACACCATTAGTTATGATTTTAGAGAAAATATGATGAGGAACAAATTGTTGGCTAGGTATTTTGAACAAAATTTCCTTGTGATAAATTTGTAATACTTCTAAAAGGGATATATTTGTTTGAGAATTAATCACTTGTTGTTGGCTATCAAAGTAGATTTCAGATTGAGATTTTAATTCTAAGGATGAGCTTTCTATGTTTACATTCCATTTTGTATCATTCTCTAGAGCCAAAGATAGTTTTGAAGGTTGGTCAAATGAGGAATCCATATCTTGAATATCAGATTGGGTTGATTGAATTTGAGGTTGCTCATTTGTAGTTTTTGTTACAATATTAATAATATCATCATGATGGGACACATTAACATGCAATATTTGATTGGTCTCTTGTTGTTGATAATTGAATAGGGGTTCTTAGGAGATCCCCATGTCTTGATTGATTATTAGTATTTGTTGTGTAGGAGTTTGATTGTGTACTGGAGATTTATAATCAGTTGTAGATTGTAATTCCTTGATATTAAAAAGATTCTTATCAATCAAATCTTGAATTGCACATCTTAAATCTTTACAATTTTGTGTCATATGTCCATCTACTCTATGATATTCACAATGTAGCTTAGGTTTAAACCAATCTATTGTGGTATTAGGTTGTCTTATGGAAGGGAATTCAATCTTATTTGTGTCAAGTAAATACTTGAGAATTATATCCATTGGTTGATTGAGCTTAGTAAATTTACGTGATGAATATTTTTGAGAGGTTTTTGATATGTGACTTAGAAATTTCATCATAAAAGGGCCTAATGGTTTCTCACCTCTATTTTATTTATTATGGGTTGAATGATGATAGGAAGATTGCGAAGTAGGAGGTGAGTGTATGGTAGAATTGGAAGAATAAGTATTTTCTTGTTGAAATGGATGTGTTGTATTGAAAGAAGAGTATTGAAAAGGTGGAGGAGGATTATATGTGGGTTGATAGACATAAAATGGATATGTGGGAGAATAGATAATATCATTATGAAGAGGATTGGAAAAGGGATTGTCCTATTGGGTTATGGATGAAAAATGAGAAGAGTGTGATGGAAGTGGTGTTGAATAGGGATGAGGTTGGTCATAATCAACAAATGTATTTGGCTGAATTCTTCCAACATTACTAATGGGCTCATATTGATTTGAGTAAAAACTCATGGTTTCTTTAGTACTTCTAAAAGTAATATTTAGCATCTATTATTTAGAATTGAATCTAAAACATATAAACATGAAATGATGATTTTGTTTTTGTTTTTCTTGTATACATATATATATTTTTTTGTTTTTGTTTTCAAAAGGTTTAAAATGCATTCACGTCGGGTTCACCAAAATGTATTGCTCCAAATTTTTCTCATCCCTACCTTCAGGCTATAGGATCCGTTCCCGGAAGGAGGATGGGAAAAGGATGGCGTGGTACCTCGGACTGAGAGGACTTTGCGAAGATCCCGCCTCTTAAGGGAGATGCATTTTGATGATTTTTCGACGGATGGTGGGTTCACCAGGAAACATTTAGAGGCAGTTTCCACGCCTAGGTTTTGGAATGTGTTTGATGAGTTCGTTTTAACCTTAAGAATTCATCCTAGGTTTGGCCGAATGAAACTAGATTAATCTATATGAAAATGCAAGTTCAATGAATACAGAAAACAGATTTAAAACCAGAAAACAAAGAATTTATAGGATGCAAATGAAGAATACCTAATCCGAATATTTGAAGAAGATTCTGATGTTTGAAGCAGTCTGGATCGTCTGGAATTCGACAGAATCGCCTGTAATCTGACAGAATCATCTGATACTGACAGAATCGTCTGAAATTTGACAAATTCGTCAGACGAATTCGTCAGAGACCTGCAAGACAGAAAATAGATGCAAAATACAAGAAGTCCTACTGTGCAAACAGAGGCAAATTATACCAAATAGTAGTACGAATACTGAACAATATTTAAGAACAAAAATTCAAGCAAATTACTGTACTTTAATGGCAAAATATGATCTTAGTATGCAATCTAGGCTAAATGGGTGAACTCCAAATGCAAAATAATATAAAAACCGAATAAATGATCTAATTTGTAGCATAAAATGACAGGGAAAAATATGAGAAAAGCAAACTTCAGGCACTGATTGCCTCGATGTGGACTGTAGTCGAGATCGTCTCGCATCAGTACGAAATCACCTCGAATTTGACAAGATCGCCTCCGATCTGGACAGGTTCATCGACGACGATGGGTGCTAGCTTCGGTTGAAAAATAATGATGTACCTACAATAAAATTAGTATGGGACTAATGCAAATGCAAGATTAGGATGTTTTAACGTAGAGGGAGTCAATTTACAGATAATTTCAGCCAGGGGTTAGGGAGGGAATATGCTAGAGATTAAATAGGCTTAGGGGAGTTGTTGGGAGGTTGGAGATCATCCCAATTTGGGAGATCTCCAATGGGGGGAGGGTCCCAACGACGCAGACACGCTTCTACCCAGATTGGAGACCCGTTGGAATAGATTCCAACTTTGCAAATTTGGTTTTGCGACAAGATCATCGGGACGTCCTAGTCCAGACAAAATTGTCCAATATGGGGCGATATCGTCTGATCGGCGACGATATCGTCAAACGGTCAAAACAACCTCTAAAATTGACACGAAAAAAAGGGGAAACGGAATACCCGATGGTTAACGGGTGGTTTGGGAGGTTAAATTTGAATTTGAAATTATTTACTAAGGTGAATATAATTTTTATAATTTTACTGCACCAATTTTAGGGTGCTACAGGTTGACCAAGCGATATGAGAATCCTTGGAGCTTTTGGGGTTGACCAAGCGATTATGGGAATCCTTGGAGATTTTTGGGGTTAACCAAGCGATTATGGGAATCCTTGGAGCTTTTGGGGTTGACCAAGCAATTATGGAAATCCTTAGAGCATTTTTGGGGTTGACCAAGTGATTGTGGGAATCCTTAGAGCTTTTTGGGTTTGACCAAGCAATTGCGGGAATCCTTGGACCTTTTGGTTTGACCAAAGGGTTTGTGGACACCTTTGGGGCATTTTGGGTTATGGCTCTTTTAAATATGGAATGGCCTTAAATTACTGATGTTCAAAGGTTCTAGTTCCTTGATTCCATCAAGAGAGGCTAGCCGATATGTTCCAGGTCCTATTTTACTGTCAATAATGTAAGGACCTAACCAGTTTGCTGTGAACTTGTCCCTTAGATGGGGTGGCAAGTTAAAATTTTGCTGGTTCTCTTTTAAGACCAAGTCACCAACCTGAAAGTCCCTCAAGTGAACTTTCATGTTGTATGCTCACTCTTGGTAGATACGCAAATGCTCGAGAGCATGAACATGTCATTCGTCAAGCAACATAAGCTGATCTAACCAGGCCTGCCATTTAATGTCATCATCGATGAACTCTTGCATTGATATGCGTAGGGAAGGAATTTCCAACTCGAGAGGCATGATTGCCTCAGAGCCATACACTAGCCAAAAAAAAATGTTGCCCCGATGGGCATCCAAATGCTAGTGTGATAAGCCCAAAGGGCAAGCGGGATCTGAATGTGCCAATCCTTATGACTGCCTATGACTATATTTTTGAGGATGGCAACTAGCATTTTGTTTGAATCCTCTACTTACCCATTTGCATGTGGATAGAAAGGTGTTCAAAAACTATGCTGAATCTTGTACTTTGTGGTCAAAGCACACACGTCTTTGTTTTTGAATGACGTCCCATTATCCGATATTATCTTGGATGGAATACCAAAATGACATATGATGTTATGTAAAATAAACTCTGCAATGCAGGATCCAGTCGTAGAGGTAAACAGAATTGCTTCCACCCATTTAGTAAAATACTCTATGGCCATTATGATGAACGTGTGACGGCTTGACGACATAGGGAAGATATTTTTGATTAGATCTAAGCCCCACTATGAAAATGGCCAAGTCGATTAGATCGGTTGCAAGGCTTGAGAAGGTACGTGTGTCAAATTAGCATGGTTTTGACACTTCACACACTTCTTTACATAAGTGCAACAATATCGCTCGAAAGATGGCCAATAATAACCCATGCGAAGAAAGCGCTTTACGATGGCCATACTACTGAAGTGGCTTGATTTTGCATCCATTTCCTTGATTGTCACTGTTGTCAGGCGTAAATCCTGACGAAAGCTATCCGAGTGTTGTTGGGGTGATTCCCATGCACACGAGGATAAGTCTTCTATGGTAGGTGTCATTAACAGGACAATCCCCCTTTCGTATCACCTATGTTCCACGTACCATCTGCTCTCACACACCTATAGTTTCCCTCTCGTAAGGGCGGGTATATAGAGAGATTTGTATATCGGTCTGGCAATGGTATATTGAAGGGGCAACCATTTATGGGAGTCATATGAGCCAAAATTCTACATTTAAATGTTCTTCAAAACTTTCAAAAACAAAACAAAAAAATCAAAATACACTCAACCAGTTTAGGACACACCATTAATCTTTAAAAGAGATAATCATCGTTTGTGTATGTGTGTGTTCATTTCTACTTAGTGTAACAAAAAAATCAAAAAAATTATAAACAAAAGATAAAAATCTACGCATTTTGTCACTCGCTCTAAAAGATCCAAGGATTCTCGCAATCGCTTGGTCACTCCAAAATGCCCCAAAGGTGTCCATGAACCCTTTGGTCAACCCAAGAGCACCCCAAAGGTGCCCATAAGTGATGTAGGAGCATCAAACAAAATATGGGAAATCTCATATTTTTCCCTAAATTTTAGTGCATCTTGCTGGGGCCATAACTTCTCAACCGTAGCTCCGATTGACGTGAAATTTTATAGGGAGCTGGTTAGGGTTGACCAAGCGATATGAGAATCCTTGGAGCTTTTGGGATTGACCAAGTGATTATGGGAATCCTTGGAGATTTTTGGGGTTGACCAAGCGATTATTGGAATCCTTGGAGCTTTTGGGGTTGACCAAGCGATTATGGGAATCCTTGGAGCATTTTTGGGGTTGACCAAGCGATTATGGGAATCCTTAGAGCTTTTTGGGTTTGACCAAGCAATTGTGGGAATCCTTGGAGCTTTTGGTTTGACCAAAGGGTTTGTGGACACCTTTGGGGCATTTTGGGTTATATCTCTTTTAAATATGGAATGGCCTCAAATGACTGATGTTCAAAGGTTCTAGTTCCTTGATTCCGTTAAGAGAGGCTAGCCGGTATGTTCCAGGTCCTATTTTACTGTCAATTACGTAAAGACCTAACCAGTTTTCCGTGAACTTGTCCCTTAGATGGGGTGGCAAGTTAGAATTTTGCTGGTTCTCTTTTAAGACCAGGTCACCAACCTGAAAGTCCCTCAAGTGAACTTTCATGTTGTATGCTCTCTTAATTCGCTCTTGGTAGATACGCAAATGCTCGAGAGCATGAACACATCGTTCATCAAGCAACATAATCTAATCTAACCAGGCCTTCCATGCAGTGTCATCATCGATGAACTCTTGCATTGAAATGCGTAGGGAAGGAATTTCCAACTCAAGAGGCATGACTGCCTCAGAGCCATACACCAGTGAAAATAGAGTTGCCCCGATGGGCGTCCGAATGCTAGTGTGATAAGCCCAAAGGGCAAGCGGGATCTGAATGTGCCAATCCTTATGACTGTTTGTGACTGTATTTTTGAGGATGGCAACTAGCATTTTTTTTTATGCCTCTACTTGCCCATTTGCATGTGGATAGTAGGGTGTTGAAAAACTATGCTGAATCTTGTACTTTATGGTCAAAGCACACACGTTTTTGTTTTTGAATGACGTCCCATTATCCGATATTATCTTGGATGGAATACCAAAATGACATATGATGGTATATAAAATAAACTCTGCAATGCGGGATCTAGTCGTAGAGGTAAGCGAAATTGCTTCCACCCATTTAGTAAAATACTCTATGGCCATTATGACGAACATGTGACGGCCTGATGACATAGGGGAGATATTTTTTATTAGATCTAAGCCCCACTACGAAAATGGCCAAGTCGATAAGATCGGTTGCAAGGCCTAAGAAGGTACGTGTGTCAAATTAGCATGGTTTTGACACTTCACACACTTCTTTACATAAGCGCAACAATATCGCTCTAAAGATGGCCAATAATAGCCCATGCAAAAAAAGCACTTTGCGATGGCCATACCGTTGAAGTGGCTTGATTTTGCATCAATTTCCTCGATTGTCACTGTTGTTAGGCGTAAATCCTGATGAAAGCTGACCGAGTGTCGCTGGGGTGATTCCCATGCGCGCGAGGATAAGTCTTCTATGGTAGGTGTCATTAATAGGACAATCCCCTTTCCGTACCGGCTATGTTCCATGTACCATTTGCTCTCACGTACCTATAGTTTCCCTATCGTAAGGGCGGGTATATAGAGAGGTTGGTATATTGGTCCGACAATGGTATATTGAAGGGGTGACCATTTATGGGAGTCATATGAGCCAACATTCTACATTTAAACGTTCTTCAAAACTTTCAAAAACAAAACAAAAACATCAAAATGCACTAAACCAGTTTAGGACACACCATTAATCTTTAAAAGAGATAATCACCATTTGTGTATGTGTGTTCATTTCTCATTAGTGTAACAAAAAAATCAAAAAAATCATAAACAAGAGATAAAAATCTATGCATTTTGTCACTCGCTCTAAAAGCTCCAAGGATTCTCACAATCGCTTGGTCGCTCCAAAATGCCCCAAAGGTGTCCATGAACCCTTTGGTCAACCCAAGAGCACCCCAAAGGTGCCCATAAGTGATGCAGGAGCATCCAAAAAAATATGAGAAATCTTATATTTTTCTTGAAATTTTAGTGCATCTTGCCAGGGCCATAACTTCTCAACCGTAGCTCCGATTGACATGAAATTTTACAGGGAGCTGGTTAGGGTTGACCAAGCAATATGAGAATCCTTGTAGCTTTTGGGGTTGACCAAGCGATTATGGAAATCCTTGGAGATTTTTGGGGTTGACCAAGCGATTATGGGAATCCTTGGAGCTTTTGGGGTTGACCAAGCGATTATGGGAATCCTTGGAGCATTTTTGGGGTTGACCAAGTGATTGTGGGAATCCTTATAGCTTTTTGGGTTTGACAAATCAATTACGTGAATCCTTGGAGCTTTTGGTTTGACCAAAGGGTTTGTGGACACCTTTGGGGCATTTTGGGTTATGGCTCTTTTAAATATGGAATGGCCTCAAATGACTGATGTTCAAAGGTTCTAGTTCCTTGATTCCATCAAGAGAGGCTAGCCGGTATGTTCCAGGTCCTATTTTACTATCAATTACATAAGGACCTAACCAGTTTTCCGTGAACTTGTCCCTTGGATGGGATGGCAGGTTGGAATTTTGCTAGTTCTCTTTTAAGACCAGGTCACCAACCTGAAAGTCCCTCAAGTGAACTTTCATGTTGTATGCTCTCTTAATTCGCTCTTGGTAGATACGCAAATGCTCGAGAGCATGAACACATCGTTCATCAAGCAATGTAAGCTGATCTAACCAGGCCTGCCATGCAGTGTCATCATCAATGAACTCTTGCATTGATATACGTAGGGAAGGAATTTCCATCTCGAGAGGCATGACTGCCTTAGAGCCATACACTAGCAAAAATAGAGTTGCCCCGATGGGCGTCCGAATGCTAGTGCAATAAGCCCAAAGGGCAAGCTGGATCTGAATGTGCCAATCCTTATGACTGTCTGCGACTGTATTTTTGAGGATGGTAACTAGCATTTTTTTTTATGCCTGTACTTGCCCATTTGCATGTGGATAGTAGGGTGTTGAAAAACTATGCTGAATCTTGTACTTTGTGGTCAAAGAACACACGTCTTTGTTTTTGAATGACGTCCCATTATCCAATATTATCTTGGATGGAATACCAAAATGACATATGATGTTATGTAAAATAAACTCTGCAATGCGGGATCCAGTCGTAGAGGTAAACGGAATTGCTTCCACCCATTTAGTAAAATACTCTATGGCCATTATGATGAACGTGTGACGGCCTGACGACATACGGGAGATATTTTTGATTAGATCTAAGCCCCACTACGAAAAATGGCCAAGTTGATTAGATCGGTTGCAAGGCCTGAGAAGGTACGTGTGTCAAATTAGCATGGTTTTGACACTTCACACACTTCTTTACATAAGCGCAACAATATCGTTCGAAAGATGACCAATAATAACTCATGCGAAGAAAGCACTTTGCGATGGCCATACTGCTGAAGTGGCTTGATTTTGCATCCATTTCCTCGATTGTCACTATTGTCAGGTGTAAATCCTGACGAAAGCTATACGAGTGTTGCTGGGGTGATTCCCATGCACGCGAGGATAAGTCTTCTATGGTAGGTGTCATTAATAGGACAATCCCCCTTTCATATCGCCTATGTTCCACGTACCATCTGCTCTCACGTACCTATAGTTTCCCTCTCGTAAGGGCGGGTATATAGAGAGATTTGTATATCGGTCTGGCAATGGTTTATTGAAGGGGCGGCCATTTATGGGAGTCATATGAGCCAACATTCTACATTTAAATGTTCTTCAAAACTTTCAAAAACAAAACAAAAATATCAAAATACACTCAACCAGTTTAGGACACACCATTAATTTTTAAAAGAGATAATCATTGTTTGTATATGTGTGTGTTCATTTCTGATTAGTGTAACAAAAAAATCAAAAAAATCATAAACGAAAGATAAAAATCTACGCATTTTGTCACTCGCTCTAAAAGCTCCAAGGATTCTCACAATCGCTTGGTCGCTCCAAAATGCTCCAAAGGTGTCCATGAACCCTTTTGTCAACCCAAGAGCACCCCAAATGTGCCCATAAGTGATGTAGGAGCATCCAAAAAAATATGGAAAATCTTATATTTTTCCCGAAATTTTAGTGCATCTTGCTGGGGCCATAACTTCTCAACTGTAGCTCTGATTGACGTGAAATTTTATAGGGAGCTGGTTAGGGTTGACCAAGAGATATGAGAATCCTTGGAGCTTTTGGGGTTGACCAAGTGATTATGGGAATCCTTGGAGATTTTTGGGGTTGACTAAGTGATTATGGGAATCCTTGGAGCTTTTGGGGTTGACCAAGCGATTATGGGAATCCTTGGAGCATTTTTGGGGTTGACCAAGTGATTGTGGGAATCCTTAGAGCTTTTTGGGTTTGACCAAGCAATTACGTGAATCCTTGGAGCTTTTGGTTTGACCAAAGGGTTTGTGGACACCTTTGGGGCATTTTAGGTTATGGCTCTTTTAAATATGGAATGGCCTCAAATGACTGATGTTCAAAGGTTCTAGTTCCTTGATTCCATCAAGAGAGGCTAGCCGGTATGTTCCAGGTCCTATTTTACTATCAATTACGTAAGGACCTAACTAGTTTGTCGTGAACTTGTCCCTTAGATGGGGTGGCAAGTTAGAATTTTGCTGGTTCTCTTTTAAGACCAGGTCACCAACCTAAAAGTCCCTCAAGTGAACTTTCATTTTGTATGCTCTCTTAATTCGCTCTTGGTAGTTACGCAAATGCTCGAGAGCATGAACACATCGTTCATCAAGCAACGTATGCTGATCTAACTAGGCCTGCCATGCAGTGTCATCATCGATGAACTCTTGCATTGATATGCGTAGGGAAGGAATTTCCAACTCAAGAGGCATGACTGCCTCAGAGCCATACACTAGCGAAAATAGAGTTCTCCGATGGGCGTCTGAATGCTAGTGCAATAAGCCCAAAGGGCAAGCAGGATCTGAATGTGCCAATCCTTATGACTGTCTGCGACTATATTTTTGAGGATGGTAACTAGCATTTTTTTTTATGCCTCTACTTGCCCATTTGCATGTGGATAGTAGGGTGTTGAAAAACTATGCTGAATCTTGTACTTTGTGGTCAAAGCACACACGTCTTTGTTTTTGAATGACGTCCCATTATCCGATATTATCTTGGATGGAATACAAAAATGACATATGATGTTATGTAAAATAAACTCTGCAATGCGGGATCTAGTCATAGAGGTAAGCGAAATTGCTTCCACCCATTTAGTAAAATACTCTATGGCCATTATGATGAACATGTGACGACTTGACGACGTAGGGGTGATATTTTTGATTAGATCTAATCCCCACTACAAAAATGGCCAAGTCGATTAGATCAGTTGCAACGCTTGAGAAGGTACGTGTGTCAAATTAGCATGGTTTTGACACTTCACACACTTCTTTACATAAGCGCAACAATATCGCTCTAAAGATGGCCAATAATGGCCCATGCAAAGAAAGTGCTTTGCGATGGCCATACCACTGAAGTGGTTTGATTTTGCATCCATTTCCCTGATTGTCACTGTTGTTAGGCGTAAATCCTAACCAAAGCTGATCGAGTGTCATTGGGGTGATTCCCATGTGCGCGAGGATATGTCTTCTATGGTAGTTGTCATTAACAGGACAATCCCCCTTCCGTACCGCCTATGTTCCATGTACCATCTGCACTCACGTACCTATAGTTTCCCTCTCGTAAGGGCGGATATATAGAGAGGTTGGTATATCAGTCCGACAATGGTATATTGAAGGGGCGACCATTTATGGGAGTCATATGAGCCAACATTCTACATTTAAACGTTCTTCAAAAATTTCAAAAACAAAAAAAAAAACATCAAAATGCACTCAACCAGTTTAGGACACACCATTAATCTTTAAAAGATATAATCACCGTTTGTGTATGTGTGTGTTCATTTCTGCTTAGTGTAACAAAAAAATCATAAACAAAAGATAAAAATCTACGCATTTTGTCACTCGCTCTAAAAGCTCGAAGGATTCCCACGATCGCTTGGTCACTCCAAAATGTCCCAAAGGTGTCCATGAACCCTTTGGTCAACCCAAGAGCACCCCAAATGTGCCCATAAGTGATGTAGGAGCATCCAACAAAATATGGAAAATATTATATTTTTCCCTAAATTTTAGTGCATCTTGTCGGGGCCATAACTTCTCAACCGTAGCTCCGATTGACGTGAAATTTGACAGGGAGCTGGTTAGGGTTAACCAAGCGATATGAGAATCCTTGGAGCTTTTGGGGTTGACCAAGTGATTATGGGAATCCTTGGAGCATTTTTGGGGTTGACCAAGTGATTGTGGGAATCCTTAGAGCTTTTTGGGTTTGACCAAGCAATTACGTGAATCCTTGGAGCTTTTGGTTTGACCAAAGGGTTTGTGGACACCTTTGGGGCATTTTGGGTTATGGCTCTTTTAAATATGGAATGGCCTCAAATGACTGATGTTCAAAGGTTCTAGTTCCTTGATTCCATCAAGAGAGGCTAGCGGGTATGTTCCAGGTCCTATTTTACTATAAATTACATAAGGACCTAACCAGTTTGCCATGAACTTGTCCCTTAGATGGTATGGCAAGTTAGAATTTTGTTGGTTCTCTTTTAAGACCAGGTCACCAACCTAAAAGTCCCTCAAGTGAACTTTCATGTTGTATGCTCTCTTAATTCGCTCTTGGTAGATACGCAAATGCTCGAGAGCATGAACACATCATTCGTCAAGCAACGTAAGCTGATCTAACCAGGCTTGCCATGCAGTGTCATCATCGATGAACTCTTGCATTGATATGCGTAGGGAAGGAATTTCCAACTCGAGAGGCATGACTGCCTCAGAGCCATACACCAACAAAAATAGAGTTGCCTTGATGTGCGTCTGAATGCTAGCGTGATAAGCGCAAAGGGCAAGCGAGATCTAAATGTGCCAATCCTTATGACTATTTGTGACTATATTTTTCAGGATGGCAACTACCATTTTGTTTGACACCTCTACTTGCTCATTTGCATGTGGATAGTAGGGTGTTGAAAAAATATGCTAAATATTGTACTTTGTGGTCAAAGCACACACGTCTTTGTTTTTGAATGACGTCCCATTATTTGATATTATCTTGGATGGAATACCAAAATGACATATGATGTTATGTAAAATAAACTCTACAATACGGGATCCAGTCGTAGAGGTAAGCGGAATTACTTCCACCCATTTAGTAAAATACTCTATGGCCATTATGATGAACGTGTGATGGCCTGACAACATAGGGGAGATATTTCTAATTAGATCTAAGCCCCACTACTAAAATGGCCAAGTCGATTAGATCGGTTGTAAGGCCTGAGAAGGTACGTGTGTCAAATTACCATGGTTTTGACACTTCACACAATTCTTTACATAAGCACAACAATATCTCTCTAAATATGGCCAATAATAGCCCATGTGAAGAAAGCGCTTTGCGATGGCCATACCTCTGAAGTGGCCTAATTTTGCATCCATTTCCTTGATTGTCACTGTTGTTAGGCGTAAATCCTGAAGAAAGCTAACTGAGTGTCACTGGGGTGATTCCCATGTGTGCGAGGATAAGTCTTCTATGGTAGGTGTCATTAACAGGAAAATCCCCCTTTCGTACCGCCTATGTTCCACGTACCATCTGCTCTCACGTACCTATAGTTTCCCTCTCGTAAGGGTGGATATATAGAGAGGTTGGTATATCGGTCTAGCAATGGTATATTGAAGGGGCGACCATTTATGGGAGTCATATGAGCCAACATTCTACATTTAAACGTTCTTCAAAACTTTCAAAAACAAAACAAAAACATAAAAATGCACTCAACCAGTTTAGGACACACCATTAATCTTTAAAAGAGATAATCATCGTTTGTGTATGTGTGTGTTCATTTCTACTTAGTGTAACAAAAAAATCAAAAAAATCATAAACAAAAGATAAAAATCTACGCATTTTGTTACTCGCTCTAAAATCTCCACGGATTCTCGCAATCTCTTGGTCACTCGAAAATGCCCCAAAGGTGTCCATGAACCCTTTAGTCAACCCAAGAGCACCCCAAAGGTGCCCATAAGTGATGCAGGAGCATCCAAAAAAATATGGGAAATCTTATATTTTTCTCTAAATTTTAGTGCATCTTATCGGGGCCATAACTTCTCAACCGTAGCTTCGACTGACTTAAAATTTTACAGGGAGATGGTTAGGGTTGACCAAGCGATATGAGAATCCTTGGAGCTTTTGGGGTTGACCAAGTGATTATGGGAATCCTTGGAGATTTTTGGGGTTGACCAAGTGATTATGGAAATCCTTGGAGCTTTTGGGCTTGACCAAGTGATTATGGGAATCCTTGGAGCATTTTTGGGGTTGACCAAGCGATTGTGGGAATCCTTAGAGCTTTTTGGGTTTGACCAAGCAATCGCAGGAATCCTTGGAGATTTTGGTTTGACCAAAGGGTTTGTGGACACCTTTGGGACATTTTGGGTTATGGATCTTTTAAATATGGAATGGCCTCAAATGACTGATGTTCAAAGGTTCTAGTTCCTTGATTCCGTCAAGAGAGGCTAGCCGGTATGTTCCAGGTCCTATTTTACTATCAATTACTTAAGGACCTAACCAGTTTTCTATGAACTTGTCCCTTAGATGGGGTGGCAAGTTAAAATTTTGCTGGTTCTCTTTTAAGACCAGGTCACCAACCTGAAAGTACCTCAAGTGAACTTTCATGTTGTATGCTCTCTTAATTCGCTCTTGGTAGATACGCAAATGCTCGAGAGCATGAACACATCATTCGTCAAGAAACGTAAGCTGATATAACCAGAACTGCCATGCAGTGTCATCATCGATGAACTCTTGCATTGATATGCGTAGGGAAGGAATTTCCAACTCGAGAGGCATGACTGCCTCAGAGCCATACACCAGCAAAAATAGAGTTGCCCCGATGGGCGTCCGAATGCTAGTGCGATAAGCCCAAAGGGCAAGTGAGATCTAAATGTGCCAATCCTTATGACTGCCTGTGACTATATTTTTGAGGATGGCAACTAGCATTTTGTTTGACTCCTCTACTTGCCCATTTGCATGTGGATATAAGGATGTTGAAAAACTATGCTGAATCTTATACTTTGTGGTCAAAGCACACACATATTTGTTTTTGAATGACGTCCCATTATCCGATATTATCTTGGATGGAATACCAAAATGACATATGATGTTATGTAAAATAAACTCTACAATGCAGTATCCATTCGTAGAGGTAAAAGAAATTGCTTCCACCCATTTAGTAAAATAATCTATGGCCATTATGATGAACGTGTGACGGCCTGACGACGTAGGGGAGATATTTCTAATTAGATCTAAGCCCCACTATGAAAATGGCCAAGTCAATTAGATAGGTTGCAAGGTCTGAGAAGGTACGTGTGTCAAATTAGAATGGTTTTGACACTTCACACACTTCTTTACATAAGCGCAACAATATCGCTCTAAATATGGCCAATAATAGCCCATGCGAAGAAAGCGCTTTGTGATGGCCATACCGCTAAAGTAGATTGATTTTGCATCCATTTCCTCGATTGTCACTATTGTCAGGCGTAAATCCTGATGAAAGTTGTCCGAGTGTTGCTGGGGTGATTCCCATGCACTCGAGGATAAGTCGTCTATGGTAGGTGTCATTAACAGGACAATCCCCCTTTCATACCGCCTATAGTTTCCCTCTCGTAAGGGCGGGTATATAGAGAGATTGGTATATCGGTCTGGCAATGGTATATTGAAGGGGCGACCATTTATGGGAGTCATATGAGCCAACATTCTACATTTAAATGTTCTTCAAAACTTTAAAAAACAAAACAAAAACATCAAAATGCACTCAACCAGTTTAGGACACACTATTAATCTTTAAAAGAGATAATCACCGTTTGTGTATGTGTGTGTTCATTTCTGCTTAGTGTATCAAAAAAATAATAAACAAAAGATAAAAATCTACGCATTTTGTCACTCGCTCTAAAAGCTCCAAGGATTCCCACAATCGCTTGGTCGCTCCAAAATGCCCCAAAGGTGTCCATGAACCCTTTGGTCAACCCAAGAGCACCCCAAAGGTGCCCATAAGTGATGTAGGAGCATCCAAAAAAAATTAAGTGCATCTTGCCGAGGCCATAACTTCTCAACCGTAGCTCCGATTGACGTGAAATTTTACAGGGAGTTGGTTAGGGTTGACCAAGCGATATGAGAATCCTTGGAGCTTTTGGGGTTGACCAAGTGATTATGGGAATCCTTGGAGCTTTTGGGGTTGACCAAGTGATTGTGGGAATCCTTAGAGCTTTTTGGGTTTGACCAAGCAATTTCATGAATCCTTGGAGCTTTTGGTTTGACCAAAGGGTTTGTGGACACCTTTGGGGCATTTTGGGTTATGGCTATTTTAAATATGGAATGGCCTCAAATGACTGATGTTCAAAGGTTCTAGTTCCTTGATTCTGTCAAGAGAGGCTAGCTGGTATGTTTCAGGTCCTATTTTACTATCAATTATGTAAGGACCTAACCAGTTTGCCGTGAACATGTCCCTTAGATGGGGTGGCAAGTTAGAATTTTGCTGGTTCTCTTTTAAGACCAGGTCACCAACCTGAAAGTCCCTCAAGTGAACTTTCATGTTGTATGCTCTATTAATTTGCTCTTGGTAGATACGCAAATTCTTGAGAGCATGAACACATCGTTCGTCAAGCAACGTAAGCTGATCTAACCAGGCCTACCATGCAGTGTCATCATCGATGAACTCTTGCATTGATATGCGTAGGGAAGGAATTTCCAACTCGAGAGGCATGACTACCTCAGAGCCATACACCAACAAAAATAGAGCTGCCCCGATGGGCATTCGAATGCTAGTGCGATAAGCCCAAAGGGCAAGCAAGATCTGAATGTGCCAATCCTTATGACTATCTGTGACTGTATTTTTGAGGATGGCAACTAGCATTTTGTTTGATGCCTCTACTTGCCCATTTGCATGTGGATAGTAGGGTGTTGAAAAACTATGCTGAATCTTGTACTTTGTGGTCAAAGCACACACGTCTTTGAATGATGTCCCATTATTCGATATTATCTTGGATGGAATACCAAAATGACATATGATGTTATGTAAAATAAACTCTTCAATGCGGGATCCAGTCGTAGAGGTAAGTGAAATTGCTTCCACCCATTTAGTAAAATACTCTATGGCCATTATGATGAACGTGTGACGGCCTGACGACGTAGGGGAGATATTTTTTATTAGATCTAAGCCCCACTACGAAAATGACCAAGTCGATAAGATCGGTTGCAAGGCCTGAGAAGGTACGTGTGTCAAATTAGCATGGTTTTGACACTTCACACACTTCTTTACATAAGCGCAAGAATATCACTCTAAAGATGGCCAATAATAGCCCATGCGAAGAAAGCGCTTTGCGATGGCCATACCGTTGAAGTGGCTTGATTTTGCATCCATTTCCCTGATTGTCACTGTTGTTAGGCGTAAATCCTAATGAAAGCTGACCAAGTGTCACTGGGGTGATTCCCATGCGTGCGAGGATAAGTCTTCTATGGTAGGTGTCATTAACAGGACAATCCCCATTCCATACCGCCTATGTTCCATGTACCATCTGCTCTCGCGTATCTACAGTTTCCCTCTCGTAAGGGCGGGTATATAGAGAGGTTGGTATATCAGTCCGACAATGGTATATTGAAGGGGCGACCATTTATGGGAGTCATATGAGCCAACATTCTACATTTAAACGTTCTTCAAAACTTTCAAAAACAAAACAAAAACATCAAAATGCACTTAACCAGTTTAGGACACACCATTAATCTTTAAAAGAAATAATCACTGTTTGTGTATGTGTGTGTTCATTTCTGATTAGTGTAACAAAAAAATAAAAAAAATCATAAACAAAAGATAAAAATCTACGCATTTTGTCACTCGCTCTAAAAGCTCCAAGGATTCTCACAATCGCTTGGTCGCTCCAAAATGCCCCAAAGGTGTCCATGAACCCTTTGGTCAACCCAAGAGCACCCCAAAGGTGCCCATAAGTGATGTAGGAGCATCCAAAAAAATATGAGAAATCTTATATTTTTTTCAAAATTTTAGTGCATCTTGTCGGGGCCATAACTTCTCAACTGTAGTTCCGATTGACGTGAAATTTTACAAGGAGCTGTTTAGGGTTGACCAAGCGATTTGAGAATCCTTGGAGCTTTTGGGGTTGACCAAGTGATTATGGGAATCCCTGAAGATTTTTGGGGTTGACCAAGCGATTATGGGAACCCTTGGAGCTTTTGGGGTTGACCAAGTGATTATGGGAATCCTTGGAGCATTTTTGGGGTTGACCAAGTGATTGTGGGAATCCTTAGAGCTTTTTGGGTTTGACCAAGCAATTACGTGAATCCTTGGAGCTTTTGGTTTGACCAAAGGGTTTGTGGACACCTTTGGGGCATTTTGGGTTATGGCTCTTTTAAATATGGAATGGCCTCAAATGACTGATGTTCAAAGGTTCTAGTTCCTTGATTCCATCAAGAGAGGCTAGCGGGTATGTTCCAGGTCCTATTTTACTATCAATTACATAAGGACCTAACCAGTTTGCCATGAACTTGTCCCTTAGATGGGGTGGCAAGTTAGAATTTTGCTGGTTCTCTTTTAAGACCAGGTCACCAACCTAAAAGTCCCTCAAGTGAACTTTCATGTTGTATGCTCTCTTAATTCGCTCTTGGTAGATACGCAAATGCTCGAGAGCATGAACACATCGTTCATCAAGCAATGTAAGCTGATCTAACCAGGCCTGCCATGCAGTGTCATCATCGATGAACTCTTGCATTGATATGCGTAGGGAAGGAATTTCCAACTCGAGAGGCATGACTGCCTCAGAGCCATACACTAGCAAAAATAGAGTTTCCCCGATGGGCGTTCGAATGCTAGTGCAATAAGCCCAAAGGGCAAGCAGGATCTGAATGTGCCAATCCTTATGACTTTCTGTGACTGTATTTTTGATGATGGTAACTAGCATTTTTTTTTATGCCTCTACTTGCCCATTTGCATGTGGATAGTAGGGTGTTGAAAAACTATGCTGAATCTTGTACTTTGTGGTCAAAGCACACACGTATTTGTTTTTGAATGACGTCCCATTATCTGATATTATCTTGGATGGAATACAAAAATGACATGATGTTATGTAAAATAAACTCTGCAATGCGGGATCCAGTTGTAGAGGTAAGCAAAATTGCTTCCACCCATTTAGTAAAATACTCTATGGCCATTATGATGAACGTGTGACGGCCTGACGACGTAGGGGCGATATTTCTGATTAGATCTAAGCCCCACTATGAAAATGGCCAAGTCGATTAGATCAGTTGCAATGCTTGAGAAGGTACATGTGTCAAATTAGCATGGTTTTGACACTTCACACACTTCTTTACATAAGCGCAACAATATCTCTCTAAAGATGGCCAATAATAGCCCATGCAAAGAAAGTGCTTTGTGATGGCCATACCACTAAAGTGGTTTGATTTTGCATCCATTTACCTTATTGTCACTATTTTTAGGCATAAATCCTAATGAAATCTGACCGAGTGTCATTGGGGTGATTCCCATGTGCGCGAGGATAAGTCTTCTATGGTAGTTGTCATTAACAGGACAATCCCCTTTTCATACCGCCTATGTTCCATGTACCATCTGCACTCACGTACCTATAGTTTCCCTCTCGTAAGGGCGGTTATATAGAGAGGTTGGTATATCAGTCCGACAATGGTATATTGAAGGGGCGACCATTTATGGGAGTCATATGAGCCAACATTCTACATTTAAACGTTCTTCAAAACTTTCAAAAACAAAACAAAAACATCAAAATGCACTCAACTAGTTTACTACACACCATTAATATTTAAAAGAGATAATCACCGTTTGTGTATGTGTGTGTTCATTTCTACTTAGTGTAACAAAAAAATCAAAAAAATCATAAACAAAAGATAAAAATCTACGCATTTTGTCACTCGCTCTAAAAGCTCCAAGGATTCCCACAATCGCTTGGTCGCTCCAAAATGCCCCAAAGGTGTCCATGAACCCTTTGGTCAACCCAAGAGCACCCCAAAGGTGCCCATAAGTGATGTAGGAGCATCCAAAAAAATATGGAAAATCTTATATTTTTCCCTAAATTTTAGTGCATCTTGTCAGGGCCATAACTTCTCAACCGTAGCTCCGATTGACGTGAAATTTTATAGGGAGCTGGTTAGGGTTGACCAAGCGATATGAGAATCCTTGGAGCTTTTGGGGTTGACCAAGTGATTATGGGAATCCTTGGAGATTTTGGGGTTGACCAAGCGATTATGGGAATCCTTGGAGCTTTTGGGGTTGACCAAGCGATTGTGGGAATCCTTAGAGCTTTTTGGGTTTGACCAAGAAATTACGTGAATCCTTGGAGCTTTTGGTTTGACCAAAGGGTTTGTGGACACCTTTGGGGCATTTTGGGTTATGGCTCTTTTAAATATGGAATGGCCTCAAATGACTGATGTTCAAAGGTTCTAGTTCCTTGATTCTGTCAAGAGAGGCTAGCCGGTATGTTCTAGGTTCTATTTTACTATCAATTATGTAAGGACCTAACCAGTTTGCCATGAACTTGTCCCTTAGATGGGGTGGCAAATTAGAATTTTGTTGGTTCTCTTTTAAGACCAGGTCACCAACCTGAAAGTCCCTCAAGTGAACTTTCATGTTGTATGCTCTCTTAATTCGCTCTTGGTAGATACACAAATGCTCGAGAGCATGAACACATCGTTCGTCAAGCAACGTAAGCTGATCTAACCGGGCCTGCCATGCAGTGTCATCATTGATGAACTCTTGCATTGATATGCGTAGGGAAGAAATTTCCAACTCGAGAGGCATGACTGCCTTAGAGCCATACACCAACAAAAATAGAGTTGCCTTGATGTGCGTTCGAATGCTAGCATGATAAGCCCAAAGGGCAAGCGGGATCTGAATGTGCCAATCCTTATGACTGTTTGCGACTATATTTTTGAGGATGGCAACTAGCATTTTGTTTGACACCTCTACTTACCCATTTGCATGTGGATAGTAGGGTGTTGAAAAACTATGCCAAATCTTGTACTTTGTGGTCAAAGCACACACGTCTTTGTTTTTGAATGACGTCCAATTATTCGATATTATCTTGGATGGAATACCAAAATGACAAATGATGTTATGTAAAATAAACTCTACAATGCGGGATCCAGTCATAGAGGTAAGTGGAATTACTTCCACCCATTTAGTAAAATACTCTATGGCCATTATGATGAACGTGTGACGGCCTGACGACGTAGGGGAGATATTTCTAATTAGATCTAAGCCCCACTACGAAAATGGCCAAGTCGATTAGATCGGTTGTAAGGCCTTAGAAGGTACGTATGTCAAATTAGCATGGTTTTGACACTTCATACACTTCTTTACATAAGCGTAACAATATCGCTCTAAAGATGGCCAATAATATCCCATGTGAAGAAAGAGCTTTGTGATGGCCATACCGCTGAAGTGGCTTGATTTTGCATCCATTTCCCTGATTGTCACTGTTGTTAGGCATAAATCCTGATGAAAGCTAACTGAGTGTCACTATGGTGATTCCCATGCGTGCGAGGATAAGTCTTCTATGGTAGGTGTCATTAACAGGACAATCCCCCTTTTGACGTGAAATTTTACAGGGAGCTGGTTAGGGTTGACCAAGTGATATGAGAATCCTTGGAGCTTTTGGGGTTGACCAAGTGATTATGGGAATCCTTGGAGATTTTTGGGGTTGACCAAGCGATTATGGAAATCCTTGGAGCTTTTGGGCTTGACCAAGTGATTATGGGAATCCTTGGAGCATTTTTGGGGTTGACCAAGCGATTGTGGGAATCCTTAGAGATTTTTGGGTTTGACCAAGCAATTGCAGGAATCCTTGGAGCTTTTGGTTTGACCAAAGGGTTTGTGGACACCTTTGGGGCATTTTGGGTTATGGCTCTTTTAAATATGGAATGGCCTCAAATGACTAATGTTCAAAGGTTCTAGTTCCTTGATTTCGTCAAGAGAGGCTAGCTGGTATGTTCCCGGTCCTATTTTATTGTCAATTACATAAGGACCTAACCAGTTTTCCGTGAACTTGTCCCTTAGATGGGGTGGCAAGTTAGAATTTTGTTGGTTCTCTTTTAAGACCAGGTCACCAACCTGAAAGTCCCTCAAGTGAACTTTCATGTTGTATGCTCTCTTAATTCGCTCTTGGTAGATACGCAAATGCTCGAGAGCATGAAAACATCATTCTTCAAGCAATGTAAGCTTATCTAACCAGGCCTACCATGCAGTGTCATCATCGATGAACTCTTGCATTGATATGCGTAGGGAAGGAATTTCCAACTTGAGAGGCATGAATACCTCAAAGCCATACACCAGCAAAAATAGAGTTTCCCCGATGGGCGTTCGAATGCTAGTGCGATAAGCCCAAAGGGCAAGCGGGATCTGAATGTGCCAATCCTTATGACTTTTATGACTGTATTTTTGAGGATGGCAACTAGTATTTTTTTTGACGCCTCTACTTGCCCATTTGCATGTGGATAGTAGGGTGTTGAAAAACTATGCTGAATCTTGTACTTTGTGGTCAAAGTACACATGTCTTTTTTTTTGAATGACATCCAATTATCCGATATTATCTTGGATAGAATACAAAAATTACATATGATATTATGTAAAATAAACTCTGCAATGCGGGATCCAGTCGTAGAGGTAAGCGGAATTGCTTCCACCCATTTAGTAAAATACTCTATGGCCATTATGATGAACGTGTGACTGCCTGACGACGTAGAGGAGATATTTCTGATTAGATCTAAGCCCCACTATGAAAATGGCCAAGTCGATTAGATCGGTTGCAAGGCCTGAGAAGGTATGTGTGTCAAATTAGCATGGTTTTGACACTTCACACACTTCTTTACATAAGCGCAAGAATATCGCTCTAAAGATGGCCAATAATAGCCCATGTGAAGAAAGCGCTTTGCGATGGCCATACCATTGAAGTGGCTTGATTTTGGATCCATTTCCTTGATTGTCACTGTTGTTGGGCGTAAATTCTGATGAAAGCTGACCGAGTGTCGTTGGGGTGATTCCCATGCATGCGAGGATAAGTATTCTATGGTATGTGTCATTAACAGGACAATCTCCCTTCTGTACCGCCTATGTTCCACATACCATCTGCTCTCACGTACCTATAGTTTCCCTCTCGTAAGGGCAGGTATATAGAGAGGTTGGTATATCGGTCCGACAATGGTGTATTGCAGGGGCGACCATTTATGGGAGTCATATGAGCCAACATTTTACATTTAAACGTTCTTCAAAAATTTCAAAAACAAAACAAAAACATCAAAATGCACTCAACCAGTTTAGGACACACCATTAATCTTTAAAAGAGATAATCACTGTTTGTGTATGTGTGTGTTCATTTCTGCTTAGTGTAACAAAAAAATAAAAAAAATCATAAACAAAAGATAAAAATCTACGCATTTTGTCACTCGCTCTAAAAGCTCCAAGGATTCCCGCAATCGCTTGGTCTCTCCAAAATTCCCCAAAGGTGTCCATGAACCCTTTGGTCAACCCAAGAGCACCCCAAAGGTGCCCATAAGTGATGTAGGAGCATCCAACAAAATATGGGAAATCTTATATTTTTTTCTAAATTTTAGTGCATCTTGTCAGGGCCATAACTTCTCAACCATAGCTCCGATTGACGTGAAATTTTACAGGGAGCTAGTTAGGGTTGACCAAGCAATATGAGAATCCTTGGAGCTTTTGGGGTTGACCAAGTGATTATGGGAATCCTTGGAGATTTGTGGGGTTGACCAAGCGATTATGGGAATCCTTGGAGCTTTTGGGGTTGACCAAGCGATTATGGAAATCCTTGGAGCATTTTTGGGGTTGACCAAGCGATTGTGGGAATCCTTAGAGCTTTTTGGGTTTGACCAAGTAATTGCGGGAATCCTTGGAGCTTTTGGTTTGACCAAAGGGTTTGTGGACACCTTTGGGGCATTTTGGGTTATGGCTCTTTTAAATATGGAATGGCCTCAAATGACTGATGTTCAAAGGTTCTAGTTCCTTTATTCTATCAAGAGAGGCTTGTCGGTATGTTCCATGTCCTATTTTACTACCAATTACGTAAGGACCTAACCAATTTGCCATGAACTTGTCCCTTAGATGGGGTGGCAAGTTAGAATTTTTCTAGTTCTCTTTTAAGACTAGGTCACCATCCTAAAATTCCCTCAAGTGAACTTTCATGTTTTATGCTCTCTTAATTCACTCTTGGTACATACGTAAATGCTCGAGAGCATGAACACATCGTTCGTCAAGCAATGTAAGTTGATCTAACTAGGCCTTCCATGCAGTGTCATCATCGATGAACTCTTGCATTGATATGCGTAGGGAAGGAATTTCCAACTCGAGAGGCATGACTACCTCAGAGCCATACACCAGCGAAAATAGAGTTGCCCCGATGGGCGTCCGAATGCTAGTGCGATAAGCCCAAAGGGCAAGCGAGATCTGAATGTGCCAATCCTTATGACTATCTATGACTGTATTTTTGAGGATGGCAACTAGTATTTTTTTTGACGTCTCTACTTGCCCATTTGCATGTGGATAGTAGGGTGTTGAAAAACTATGCTGAATCTTGTACTTTGTGGTCAAAGCACACACGTCTTTGATTTTGAATGACGTCCCATTATCCGATATTATCTTGGATGGAATACCAAAATGACATATGATGTTATGTAAAATAAACTCCGTAATGTGGGATCCAGTCGTAGAGGTAAGCGGAATTACTTCCACCCATTTAGTAAAATACTCTATGGCCATTATGATGAACGTGTGACGGCCTGACGACATAGGGGAGATATTTCTGATTAGATCTAAGCCCCACTATGAAAATGGCCAAGTCAATTAGATCGATTGCAAGGCCTGAGAAGGTACGTGTGTCAAATTAGCATGGTTTTGACACTTCACACACTTCTTTACATAAGCGCAACAATATCACTCTAAATATGGCCAATAATAGCCCATGCAAAGAAATAACTTTGTGATGGCCATACCGCTGAAGTGGCTTGATTTTGCATCCATTTCCCCTATTGTCACTATTGTTAGGCGTAAATCCTAACAAAATCTGACCGAGTGTCACTGGGGTGATTCCCATGTGTGCGAGGATAAGTCTTCTATGGTAGGTGTCATTAACAGGATAATACCCCTTCCGGACCGCCTATGTTCCATGTACCATCTGCTCTCATGTACCTATAGTTTCCCTCTCGTAAGGGCGGGTATATAGAGAGGTTGGTATATCGATCCGGCAATGGTATATTGAAGGGGCGACCATTTATGGGAGTCATATGAGCCAACATTCTACATTTAAACGTTCTTCAAAACTTTCAAAAAGAAAACAAAAACATCAAAATGCACTCAACCAGTTTAGGACACACCATTAATCTTTAAAAGAGATAATCACCGTTTGTGTATGTGTGTGTTCATTTCTGCTTAGTGTAACAAAAAAATCAAAAAAATCATAAACAAAAGATAAAAATCTATGCATTTTGTCACTCGCTCTAAAAGCTCCAAGGATTCCCGCAATCGCTTGGTCACTCTAAAATGCCCCAAAGGTGTCGATGAAACCTTTGGTCAACCCAAGAGCACCCCAAAGGTGCCCATAAGTGATGCAGGAGCATACAACAAAATATGGGAAATCTTATATTTTTCCCTAAATTTTAGTGCATCTTGTCGGGGCCATAATTTCTCAACTGTAGCTCCGACTGTCGTGAAATTTTACAGGGAGCTGGTTAGGGTTGACCAAGTGATATGAGAATCCTTGGAGCTTTTGGGGTTGACCAAGTGATTATGGGAATCCTTAGAGATTTTTGGGGTTGACCAAGCGATTATGGGAATCCTTGGAGCTTTTAGGGTTTACCAAGCAATTATGGGAATCCTTGGAGCATTTTTGGGGTCGACCAAGCGATTGTGGGAATCCTTAGAGATTTATGGGTTTGACCAAGCAATTGCAAGAATCCTTGGAGCTTTTGGTTTGACCAAAGGATTTGTGGACACCTTTGGGGCATTTTGGGTTATGGCTCTTTTAAATATGGAATGGCCTCAAATGACTGATGTTCAAAGGTTCTAGTTCCTTGATTTCGTCAAGAGAGGCTAGCCGGTATGTTCTAGGTCTTATTTTACTATCAATTACGTAAGGACCTAACCAGTTTGCCATGAACTTGTCCCTTAGATGGGGTGGCAAGTTAGAATTTTGTTGGTTCTCTTTTAAGACCAGGTCACCAACTTGAAAGTACCTCAAGTGAACTTTCATGTTGTATGCTCTCTTAATTCACACTTGGTAGATATGCAAATGCTCGAGAGAATGAACATGTTGTTCGTCAAGCAACGTAAGCTAATCTAACCAAGCCTGCCATGTAGTGTCATCATCGATGAACTCTTGCATTGATATGTGTAGGGAAGGAATTTCCAACTCGAGAGGCATGACTGCCTTAGAGCCATACACCAGCAAAATTAGAGTTGCCTCGATAGGCATCCGAATGCTAGTGCGATAAGCAAAAAGGGCAAGTGGGATCTGAATGTGGCAATCCTTATGATTGTCTATGACTATATTTTTTAGGATGGCAACTAGCATTTTGTTTGATGCCTCTACTTGCCCATTTGCATATGGATAGTTTTGGTACAACTTTTATACACACCCTGTGAAGAATGAGCATGAAACTATGATAACACTTATAAGGGATAAATCCCACTCACTTTAGGATCTGGCTGGTTATCCAAGGTGTGAGTTACAGAGTTGGGTCGAATGTCTATTCACTCTTTTCTGCTTCTAGAATAGTTTTCAATATGGACTATCTATTACCTTACAACGGGCTCTAAACTTGTTCAGTAATGTTTATAAGTTGTCACTTGTTGACAATCAGATTTAAAATCAGTTCTTTGATATAGCTCTTATGGGTCAGTGAATTTAAATAAAAGGCAAATTAAAGAAAATAAAAATGGATCATTTCATGGTAAAACAGAGAGGGTAGGGTAAGGCAGAAAGAGAAGTTTATCAAACTTAGCTATAAAAAAAAAACTACCAATTTTATTTATACTATCAGCTTCATAATAGAACAAATCAAAAAAGGTGTCCAGATTTCTAAGATCACCTTCTACTAAGAGCATAAGATAGAGATGGAACAGATCTGAAAGAAAATCATAAACAGAAGGGAAGTCGGTTAAAATTGGTATCATTCACCAATAGCATAGCTCACATAGTGAGGACAGAGCAATTAGAACATACTTGAACCTTAAATCTATGGTTTTCCCTAGCATACAATAAAACAACTGAAGCCCAACAACATATTTAATCTTGATATCATGGATTTACAACATATATTTAATAAAATTTAATGAAATGAATAACAAAAGAAGATGAACTTATCAAAATTTGAAAGAGATTAGGCTCCTGGCCATGCTATCACAGAAAACAAAAGCACATCAACTCCAAGTCCAGAAATAAAGCATTTAACAAGATTTGCAAGAAATTGCTTCAATAGCATTTTATTTCTAAGTCTCTACCTCCTGCGATTACATTTAGAAGAAGTATTTATAGACTTCGGATAGACCCTGATCTTTTCAGAAATATCTTCTTCTCAAACCTTAAATCTTATCATCTTAAACCCTACTACCCGGGTTTTACAATATAAGCCCTTTTAAAATAAAGTTTTGATAAAACTTAACCATTCTACAAATTAGTGTAGTTACTTGCCATAAATGGAGAAGACAGAATTCAAATGCCACTTGCATTCACCTGCAACTGTGTGTAAATGTCCTCATTAATTCCCTCGAGAAATTTGGATGAGTCACCACTTCTCTGACATTTCATCTCCGTAGAGCCATCCCTAAGTTGAAAATCTCTACACGCCATTACTTCTACCATAAATTTTCATTAAATGCATCCATCGGCAAATTTCTGTAATCAAGTGTAGATATCTTCATTTTCTGACCAATTCTCGACATACTCCATTAAATGGGCAGCTGCTTAGTCATCATAAAGTATCTTTGCGGCCAGATCTACAAAATTTGGATGAAACAGCAATTCTCGGCATCTCTCATTTTAATATGACAGTCCTCGATTAATTTGCGCTTAACTTTGTCTTTCTGGCCATTTCTCCCATTATCATGCAAGTGCCAGATGGATTTTTGTAAAAAAGACAAAAAATGGATTAGTACTTTAATTAAATCAGATTAAAACTTTAATCATTAAATCACCCGCTAAAGTTCATTACATGTTGGCCTGCTTCGTGTTGACACGTGTCACAAAAATCGTTACACGTGTCCATTTCTAGCTATTTTCCATTCTATGCTGTTTTACTGCCATGGTCGCAAAAATGCGACATGTCGCGAAATCGCGACCTATTTTTCCCTGGGCCCTTCTTTGCTATTACTGCCGCGAAAATGCGACATGTTGCGATTTCGTGACATGTTGCAAAATTTTGACCTTTCCTTTGCACTTGTCCTCTCTCTGAAATGTATCACGATATCGCTACGCGTTTGTGCACTGGGCCCCTTTTGACTTCATCTATAGCAAAAATGCGACATGTCACGATTTCGTGACATGTCACGAAATCGCGCCCTTTTTCTGCCCATTGTACCTTTCTGCTTTGTAATCCGTGAAAATGCGACATGTCACGATTTTGTGATGTGTCGCGAAATCATGCCCTATTTTGGCCCTTAAGCGCTTTTGCCTCCATCTGTCGTGAAACCGTGACATGTCATGATTTTGTGACATGTCATGAAATCGCGACCTTCCCTGTGCCTCATGCTCTTTTTGCTTGGACCCACCACAAAACCGCGACATGTCACGATTTCATGACATGTCACGAAATTGCGACAGTCCGTACCCCTTGGTTGTAATTCGCCGAATGCGTCACGATTTCGCTACGTGCTTGCTCCTTCTTTGTTTCTTTCTGGCTGGCTTTAGCCATTTCTTTCTTTGCTCCCCTTGGGCTTTGCCTTTGGTTTCACCTTGCTGGCTCAGCTTCTTTCATTTTTTGCTTGGACCCCCAGTGAAATCGCAACATGTCACGATTTCGCGACATGTCGCAAAATTACGACAGTCCGTATGCCTTGGGGCCCTTCTTCAAAAAACGTCGTGATTTCGTGACATCGTGATTTTGCTACATGTTTACGACTTGTGCCTTTTCTCTCCAATGTGCCGCAAAAATGTGACATGTCACGATTTTTTGACGTGTCATGAAATCGCGCCCTCTTTCATGCCTTGGCGACTTTCTGCTTTCTGCATCGTGAAAACGTGACATGTCACGATTTTGTGACGTGTCACAAAATCGTGCCCTCTTTCATGCCTTGCTTCCATCTGCTTTCTGCACCGCAAAAATGTGACATGTCACGATTTCACGACGTGTCGTGAAATCGTGCCCTCTTTCATGCCTTGCTTCCATGCTCCAAAACTTGTCACAATTTCGCGACATCCCGAAGACGTCATGATTTCGCTACACTTTCTTGCCTTAACCACTTTCTCGCTCTGGCAACCGCGAAACTGTGACACGTCGCGATTTCACGACATGTCGCAAAATCACGATGCTTTCTATGCTTGATCTCCTTTTGCCTCATGGTGCAGCAAAAATGTGACATGCCACGATTTCATGACATGTCACGAAATCGCTACGTTCCGTATGCACTTGCTCTCTCTCTCCAAACCCATCGCGATTTCGTGACATTTTCAAAAATGAAAGTGTCGCGATATCATGACATTTCCAAAAATGGAAGTGTCGCGATTTCGCTACGCGTTTGCGACTTGGCCGATTTTTTCAAAACCCGTCGCGATATCGTGACATTTCCAAAAATGGAAGTGTCGTGATATCGTGACATTTCCAAAAATGGAAAGTTTTGGCTTCTAATGAATTTATCTATCTGTATTCTGCATTTTTTCATATCAGTGAAAGATTTTCTTTATTCATGAATGATTCTAACATGTGAAAAATGAATTCTAAAATAAATCAAATCCAGATGCAAATAAATGCACAACTTGAAAAATGAGGCAAGCAAATTTGGAATTTAAAACCTAGAAAACTCAAGAGGGTCCTTACTGCAAAATGAAAGCTCAATATTTTCAAAGGATGGAAATTCATTTTTTAGTGGGGGTGTGTTGCTTCTCAACAAATGGCGATATCTACGGGTAAAATAGTAGCATTATTTTAGAACCCAGGACTCTAGTTTCAAAACAACATAGACCATGTATCATGCCTTGCCACATATATTCTTCAAAATAATTTAACTACTAGCTGATAGTTGTCAAAATTTCCCAAGGACATATTAGGCTAAATATTTTAAGGAAGATTTCTGATGTGCAATTACAAGCGTATAAAAATTTCTTCAAGAATGACTGGGCCTTCGAATGTTGAACTCTGGATTGATCAGCTTTTCTAGATTGTAAAAGGGGAAACCGAGTAGAGCTCTGTTTACTAGTTTAGCCTTTTACGACCTCGACAGAGTTACCTTTTAGATTTACACGACCTAGATTCACAACTGTAAGGTAGAATCTACAACTTGGTAGAAGAAAAACATCTTTTGAAGTCTTGGCTGCCTCTTTCATTACATAACTTTTCCCTTCTCTTTTTTTTTTTTTTTTTTTCTTTATATAGGAAATAACAGAGTGCCAATTCTATGTTGTCTTGTTCAACTTTCATCTTCTCTCTCTCTTCTTTGAAATATACCGAAGTCTGAAAAGCCTTTAAAAGAAGAACAATAATTTTTCTTTTAATATCTCATCAGTCTGGAACTGCTTGCCTGGGTGCTGATAGCCTCTATGGATACTCAAATAATTTTATGAATCATAGTCCCCTCTTATGACTAACTTTTCTTGGATTCCCTGGGAGTTTCTCCGACCAAACAAGTATAGCAGTTTCTTTATAATTAAAATAACTGTGGCAAGCAAGGCACAAAATCCAATCATCTTTCTACTGTTTTTCTGACTAAAAAAATAGTTCCACTGTTCTGTTTAAACAGACTATCTCACAATTAGGATAATGAACACTAGATTCTAGACTCAGAATAAAACAATTTTTAGAAGGTTGACTTTTCATGATGCTCAGGAAAAGCTTAAAGAACAAAATTTTTAAAATAAAATAAACTGCACAGACCTCAAGGATAAACACAAATAAACAAAAACTTAAAAACAAATAAAACTGCACAGACCTTTAAAATAAAATAAAATCAAATAAAACAAAATAAAACTGTAATACATCAAAGGAAAACTAAAATAAAATAACACTGTACAGACATTAAAATAAAATAAAATTGAAAAACACTGCACAAACCTTTCACACTCAAAAATATGCAATAGATGGAAAAGTAGATAAATAGTGCCTTGAAAAAATTTGCCCATTTGCAGGTAAATTTTAAAAAATTACCTTTCAGGTCCTATTGACGAAATGCACTCCAGACTATGCTTCAAAATTTTTTGCTACCTGGGAAAGACTTGTGTTTACCGTCTTCCCTCTCTTTTTTTTTTTTTTTTAAATTTTTTTTATGGATCTTGTCCCATTGAAAAGCAAATTTGCAACTCTTTCAAATTAAACAAATCATAACATGTTTATGCTTCTACTTGAAGGGTTTGCAGAATTCTTTCAAAGGGACGGAATGTAAAAACCTCCAGGATCAAATACCTTAAAGCCTTTATAGACCCAGATCATCACATCTTCAGATTTACGAAATAACTCAAAGAGATCATATTTTATTCGTATGTCCTGGTTCTTAATAGCTTGAACATTTTGTGGTTGCTCTACTGCTTCAATATCCAAGATTTCAATTTTTATCCCTCTAGTAGAATTTTCATAATTTGTTCTTTCACCTGAGACTTGCTTAGATTTAACCCCATCAATGTGTAATGTCCAAACATCATTGTTGTAATTGGTCAGAGCTGTAACCCGTCTTACCTTCTTGGTTGCCAAATTATAAACTCCAATATCTGCATCAACACGGTTTACAACCTTTTCTTTGATATTATGTTCAGTAGTCAAAGGCTTATACTGAGACTCTTTATCTATTCCAAGTTGGTTGACCACATTCACATTTACTATCTTTTCCTCCTTTTCTTGAAATTCAATAGGTGGTCCAGAGTAAGCTTCAATAAAGTTATCTTTTTGTTCAACAATCTGGGCCAGCTCATGGAGGGTGATGTTAGCTTTAATTTTCTTCATATCCTCAATGATGTTATCCTCCTTCCTAGTTACTTCTGCATAGTGATATTGAATCTCATTTTCATCATCCTTTGGTGAGGAAGGATCATTGGTAGGTTCTGGACTTTCACATCTCAAATTATAACTATCCCTTTTGAACTATTGAAAATCCTGTATTTCATCCATAGGAATCTCTATAAGATTTTCTGACTCTTCGGGAAAAGAATATGAAACCCTGGTCGTACTATTTTTAGATGAACCATAAATATCAATATTTTTTTAATTTCTAGGAAAATTTAACTCACCAGAAAAAACTTCAAATTTGGGTAATGCTAGATCACAAATTTTTACTTCAAGCACTTTCACTTTGAACTTGTCAGAACCTTTCTCTATATTTTGCACATGCTAAGTGGATGTCACAATTAACGGAGTTTCCTTGGGTAGAGCATTATATGTTGGCACTAACTCATGATGTGGAATGGGATCCAAAATAGGCATGTTCTATGTAACATAGGATATCAAAGGACTGCTCAAAATTTGAGGTCCTAACTATCTTTCAAGAATTAAAGCTTCTTTATAAGCTCATGCCAGGGTTGTGATTTTGATGTCTCTTTTGAGGAAAATAGAGGTCACCAAATCCAATGCATTCTTATAGATTTCTAAGGCCATATTTGCATTTGGGATGTAATGACCAGTCATTCTACCATAAGCTCTTTGGAACCTCATATTGAATGACCTGACAGCTTCTCCCGACTCTCTCTTGATGCTGGAAAATTATTGGTATAACACATTGGGGTCTATCACTTCCCCTAATTATGATATAAAAAATTTCTCTAGGTCATTCCAACTGGTAATAGAATTGCTAGTGAGATTTAGAAACCAGTCATAAGCTCCCTCTTGGAGAGTGAACGGGAACAATCTACAAGCAACATCTTCATGCTGTATATTTAACAATTTTAGAGCATTCTTGAATGCTACCAGATGTTCCTCTACTGTCCTAGTCCCATCATGCTTGTATCTAGGAAGATATCTCTTCGGATTTCTGGGTAGGTCATGGGCTATACCCGAAATATTTAAAGCAGTGGAACCCAACCAGTTTGCCATTACTACTTGATTGATGGTGATATTATGAGTTGTAGTTGGAGTAACTACCAGTGGTGATAAAACTATTTCAGATAGAGACTTGGCCCTTTTGAGGCTACTTCTTCTTGAAGTTTCTAATTCAGGCACAAGGAGCTCTCCAACTCTGGGGTGGGACCTTGTTACCCTGTATGTAGAATCCAGCTTTTCACAAGCAACTTATAATCTCACAATCCTTAACAGACTACTGAATTTGGCCCTCTTTTTTGGCAAGTTTAAAAATTATACAGACAATTTACAATACTGACCGGAGTTCAGTGGGCCCTCCTTCTAGCGCCATTTTTAAATGTTGGTCCGACTTTTATACACACCCTATGAAGAATGAGAATGAAACTCTGATAACACTTATAAGAGATAAATCCCACTCACTTTAGGATCTGGCTGGTTATCCAAGGTGTGAGTTACAGAGTTGGGTTGAATGTCTATTCACTCTTTTTCACTTCTAAAATAGTTTTCAATATGGACTTTCTGTTACCTTACAACGGGCTTTGAACTTGTTCAATAATGTTTAGAAGTTGTCACTTGTTGACAATCAGATTTAAAATCAATTCTTTGATCTAGCTCTTATGGGTCAACAGATTTAAATAAAAGGCAAATTAAAGAAAATAAAAATGGATCATTTCACGATAAAATAGAGAGGGTAGGGTAATGCAGAAAGAGAAGTTTATCAAACTTAGTTGTAAAAACAAAACTACCAATTTTATTTATACTATCAGCTTCACAATAGAACAAATCAAAGAAGAAGGTGTCCAGCTTTCTAAGATCACCTTCTACTAAGAGCATAAGACAGAGATAGAACAGATCTGAAAGAAAATCATAAATAGAAGGGAAGTCGATTAAAATTGGTATCATTCACCAGCAGCATAGCTCACACAGTGGGGACAAAGCAATTAGAACAGACTTGAACCTTAAATCTATGGTTTTCCTTAGCATACAATAAAACAACTGAAGCCCAACAGAATATTTAATCTTGATATCACGGATTTATAGCATATATTTAATAAACTTTAATGAAACGGATAACAAAAGAAGATGAACTTATCACAATCTGAAAGAGATTAGGCTCCTAGCCAGGCTATCACAGAAAACAAAAGCACATCAACTCCAAGTCTAGAAATAAAGAATTTAACAAGATTTGCAAGAAATTGCTTCAATAGCCTTTTATTTCTAAGTCTCCGCCTCTTGCGATTATATTTAGAAGAAGTATTTATAGACTCAGGACAGACCCTGATCTTTTCAGAAATATCTTCTTCTCAAACCCTAAATCTTATCATCTTAAACCCTACTACCCGGGTTTTACAATATAAGCCCTTTTAAAATAAAGTTTCGATAAAACTTAACCATTCTGCAAATCAGTGCAGTTACTTGCCATAAATGGAGAAGACAAAATTTGAATGCCACTTGCAGTGTGTAAATGTCCTCATTAATGTGTAAATGTCCTCATTAATCTCACAATCTCAAAATTTGAATGCCACTTGCAGTGTGTAAATGCAGTGTGTAAATGTCCTCATTAATTCCCCCGGGAAATTTGGATGAGTCACCACTTCTCTGACATTTCATCTCTATAGAGCCATTCCTGAGTTGAAAATCTCTACACGCCATTACTTCTGCCATAAATTTTTATTAAATGCATCCATCGGCAAATTTCGATAACCGAGTGTAGATATTTTCATTTTTCGACCAATTCCCGACATACTCCATTAAATGGGTAGCTGCTTAGTCACCATAAAGTATCTTTGCGGCCAGATCTGCAAAATCTGGATGAAATAACAATTCTCGACATCTCTCATTTTAATATGACGGTCCTCGATTAATCTGCACTTAACTTTGTCTTTCTGGCCATTTCTCCCATTATCATGCAAGTGCCAGATGGCTTTCTGCAAAAAAGACAAATTATGGATTAGTACTTTAATTAAATCAAATTAAAACTTTAATCATTAAATCACCCGCTAAAGTTCATTACATGGTGGCCTGCTTCGTTTTGACACGTTTCACAAAAATCGTGACACGTGTCCATTTCCAGCTGTTTTCCATTCTGTGTTGTTTTCCTGCCATGGTCGCAAAAATGCGACATGTCGCGATTTCGCGACATGTCACAAAATCACGACTTGTTTTGCCTTGGGCGCTTCTTTGTTGTTACTGCCACGAAAATGTGACATGTCACGATTTTACGACATGTCACGAAATCGCGACCTTTCCTTTGCATTTGGCCTCTCTCTGAAATGCATCCGATATCGCTACGCGTTTGTGCACTGGGCCCCTTTTGACTTCCTCTACAGCGAAAACGCGACATGTCACGATTTTGTGACATGTCGCGAAATCGTGCTCTTTTTTTGCCCCTTGCACCTTTCTACTTTGTAAGCCATGAAAACGTGACATGTCGTGATTTCGCGACGTGTCATGAAATCGTGCCCTGTTTTGGCCCTTAAGCGCTTTTGCCTCCATCTGTCGCAAAATCGTGACATGTCGCGATTTCACGACATGTCGTGAAATCGAGACCTTCCTTGCGCCTCATGCTCCTTTTGCTTGGACCCATCATGAAACCATGACATGTCACAATTTCATGATATGTCATGAAATCAATACAGTCCGTACCCCTTGGTTGCCATTCGTCGAATGCGTCGCGATTTCGCTACGCGCTTGCTCCTTCTTTGTTTCTTTCTGGCGGGCTTTAGCCATTTCTTTTTTTGCTTCCCTTGGGCTTTGCCTTTGGTTTCCCCTTGCTAGCTCAGCTTCTTTCATTTCTTGCTTGGACCCATCGCGAAACCGTGACATGTCACGAAATCATGACGGTCCATACGCTTTGGGGCCCTTCAAAAAATGTCATGATTTTGCGACGTTGCGATTTCGTGACGTCGCGATTTCGCTACATGTTTGCGACTTGCGCATTTTCTCTCCAATGTGCCACGAAAATGTGACATGTCATGAAATTGTGCCCTCTTTCATGCCTTGGCAACTTTCTGCTTTTTGCATCGTGAAAACGTGACATGTCGCGATTTCGCGATGTGTCGCAAAATTGCACCCTCTTTCATGCCTTGCTTCCATCTGCTTTCAGCACCGTGAAAACACAACATGTCATGATTTCATGATGTGTCACGAAATCGTGCCCTCTTTCATGCCTTGCTTCCATGCACCAAAACTTGTCATGATTTTGCGATGTCCCGAAGACGTCGCGATTTCGCTACACTTTCTTGCCTTAACCACTTTCTCACTCTGGCAGCCACGAAACTGTGACACGTCGTGATTTTGTGACATGTCGCAAAATCGCGACGCTTTCTATGCTTGCTCTCATTTTGCCTCATAGTGCAGCAAAAATGCGACATGTCACGATTTCACGACATGTCACGAAATCGCTACGTTCCGTACGCACTTGCTCTCTCTCTCCAAACCCGTCGCGATTTCGTGACATTTCCAAAAATGGAAGTGTCACGATATCGTGACATTTTCAAAAATGGAAGTGTCACGATTTCGCTATGCGTTTGCGAATTGGTCGATTTTATCAAAACCCATCGCGATATTGCGACATTTCCAAAAATGGAAGTGTCGCGATATCACGACATTTCCAAAAATAGAAAGTTTTGGCTTCTAATGAATTTATCCATCTGTATTTTGCATTTTTTCATATCAGTGAAATATTTTCTTTATTCATGAATGATTCTAACATGTGAAAAATGAATTTTGAAATAAATCAAAGCCAGATGCAAATAAATGCACAACTTGAAAAAGGAGGCAAGCAAATTTGGAATTTAAAACCTGGAAAACTCAAGAGGGTCCTTACTGCAAAATGAAAGCTCAATATTTTCAAATGATGGAAATTCATTTTTTAGTGGGGGTGTGTTGCTTCTCAACAAGATAGTAGGGTGTTGAAAAATTATGCTGAATCTTGTACTTTGTGGTCAAAGCACACACGTCTTTGTTTTTGAATGACGTCCCATTATCCGATATTATCTTGGATGGAATACCAAAATGACATGATGTTATGTAAAATAAACTCTACAATGCGGGATCCAGTCGTAGAGGTAAGTGAAATTGCTTCCACCCATTTAGTAAAATACTCTATGGCCATTATGATGAACGTGTGACGGCCTGACGACGTAGGGGAGATATTTCTGATTAGATCTAAGCCCCACTATGAAAATGGCCAAGTCAATTAGATCGGTTGCAAGGCCTGAGAAGGTACATGTGTCAAATTAGCATGGTTTTGACACTTCACACACTTCTTTACATAAGCACAACAATATCGCTCTAAAGATGGCCAATAATAGCCCATGCGAAGAAAGCGCTTTGCGATGGCCATATCGCTGAAGTGGCTTGATTTTGCATCCATTTCTCCGATTGTCACTGTTGTTAGGCGTAAATCCTGATGAAAGTTGATCGAGTGTCACTGAGGTGATTCCCATGCGTGTGAGGATAAGTCTTCTATGGTAGGTGTCATTAACAGGACAATCCCCCTTTCGTACCGTCTATGTTCCACGTACCATCTGCTCTCACGTACCTATAGTTTCCCTCTCGTAAGGGCGGTTATATAGAGAGTTTGGTATATCTGTCCAGCAATGGTATATTGAAGGGGCGACCATTTATGGGAGTCATATGAGCCAACATTCTACATTTAAACATTCTTCAAAACTTTCAAAAACAAAACAGAAACATCAAAATGCACTCAACCAGTTTAGGACACACCATTAATCTTTAAAAGAGATAATAACCGTTTGTGTATGTGTGTGTTCATTTCTGCTTAGTGTAACAAAAAAATCAAAAAAATCATAAACAAAAGATAAAAATCTACGCATTTTGTCACTCGCTCTAAAAGCTCCAAGGATTCCCACAATCGCTTGGTCACTACAAAATGCCCCAAAGGTGTCCATGAACCCTTTGGTCAACCCAAGAGCACCCCAAAGGTGCCCATAAGTGATGCAGGAGCATCCAACAAAATATGGGAAATCTTATATTTTTCCCTAAATTTTAGTGCATCTTGTCGGGGCCATAACTTCTCAACCGTAGCTTCGATTGACATGAAATTTTACAGGGAGCTGGTTAGGGTTGACCAAGTGATTATGGAAATCCTTGGAGCTTTTGGGGTTGACCAAGTGATTATGGGAATCCTTGGAGATTTTTGGGGTTGACCAAGCGATTATGTGAATCTTTGTCGCTTTTGGGGTTGACCAAGCGATTATGGGAATCCTTGGAGCATTTTTGGGGTTGACCAAGAGATTGTGGGAATCCTTAGAGCTTTCTGGGTTTGACCAAGCAATTGTGGGATCCAATCGTAGAGGTAAGCAAAATTGCTTCCACCCATTTAGTAAAATACTCTATGGCCATTATGATGAACGTGTGACGGCTTGACGACGTAGGGGAGATATTTTTGATTAGATCTAAACCCCACTACGAAAATGACCAAGTCGATTAGATCGATTGCAAGGCTTGAGAAGGTACGTGTGTCAAATTAGCATGGTTTTGACACTTCACACACTTCTTTACATAAGCGCAACAATATTTCTCTAAAGATGGCCAATAATAGCCCATGCAAAGAAAGCGCTTTGCGATGGCCATACCACTGAAGTGGCTTGATTTTGCATCCATTTCCTCGATTGTCACTGTTGTCAGGTGTAAATCCTGACGAAAGCTGACCGAGTGTCGTTGGGGTGATTCCCTAGCATGCAGGGATAAGTCTTCTATGGTAGGTGTCATTAACAAGACAATCCCCCTTCCGTACCGCCTATGTTCCACGTACCATATGCTCTCACGTACCTATAGTTTCCCTCTCGTAAGGGCGGATATATAGAGAGGTTGGTATATCAGTCCGACAATGGTATATTGAAATGGCGGCCATTTATGGGAGTCATATGAGCCAACATTCTACATTTAAACGTTCTTCAAAACTTTCAAAAACAAAATAAAAACATCAAAATGTACTCAACCAGTTTAGGACACACCATTAATATTTAAAAGACATAATCATCGTTTGTGTATGTGTGTGTTAATTTCTGCTTAGTGTAACAAAAAAATAAAAAAAATCATAAACAAAAGATAAAAATCTACGCATTTTGTCACTCGCTCTAAAAGCTCCAAGGATCGCTTGGTCGCTCCAAAATGCCCCAAAGGTGTCCATAAACCCTTTGGTCAACCCAAGAGTACCCCAAAGGTGCCCATAAGCGATGCAGGAGCATCCAACAAAATATGGAAAATCTTATATTTTTCCCTAAATTTTAGTGCATTTTGTTGGGGCCATAACTTCTCAACCGTAGCTCCGATTGACGTGAAATTTTACAGAAAGTTGGTTAGGGTTGACCAAGCGATATGAGAATCCTTGGAGCTTTTGGGGTTGACCAAGCGATTATGGAAATCCTTGGAGATTTTTGGGGTTGACCAAGCGATTATGGGAATATTTGTCACTTTTGGGGTTGACCAAGCGATTATGGGAATCCTTGGAGAATTTTTGGGGTTGACCAAGCGATTGTGGGAATCCTTAGAGCTTTTTGGGTTTGACCAAGCAATTGCGAGATCCAGTCGTAGAGGTAAGCAAAATTGCTTCCACCCATTTAGTAAAATACTCTATGGCCATTATGATGAACGTGTGACGGCCTGACGATGTAGGGGAGATATTTCTGATTAGATCTAAGCCCCACTACAAAAATGGCCAAGTCGATTAGATCGGTTGCAAGGCCTGAGAAGGTACATGTGTCAAATTAACATGGTTTTGACACTTCACAAACTTCTTTACATAAGCGCAACAATATCGCTCTAAAGATGTCCAATAATAGCCCATGCGAAGAAAGCGCTTTACGATAGCCATATCGTTGAAGTGGCTTGATTTTGCATTCATTTCCTCGATTGTCATTGTTGTTAGACATAAATCCTGATGAAAGCTAACTGAGTGTCACTGGGGTGATTCCCATGCGCACGAGGATAAGTCTTCTATGGTAGGTGTCATTAACAGGACAATCCCCATTCCATTCCGCCTATGTTCAACGTACCACCTGCTCTCACGTACCTATAGTTTCCCTCTAGTAAGGGTGGGTATATAGAGAGGTTGGTATATCTGTCCAGCAATGGTATATTGAAGGTGCGACCATTTATGGAAGTCATATATGCCAACATTCTACATTTAAACGTTCTTCAAAACTTTCAAAAACAAAACAAAAACATCAAAATGCACTCAACCAGTTTAGGACACACCATTAATCTTTAAAAGAGATAATCACCATTTGTGTATGTGTGTGTTCATTTCTGCTTAGTGTAACAAAAAAATCAAAAAAATCATAAACAAAAGATAAAAATCTACGCATTTTGTCACTCACTCTAAAAGCTCCAAGGATTCCCGCAATCGCTTGGTCGCTCCAAAATGCCCCAAGGGTGTCCATGAACACTTTGGTCAACCCAAGAGCACCCCAAAGGTGCCCATAAGTGATGCAGGAGCATCCAACAAAATATGGGAAATCTTATATTTTTCCCTAAATTTTAGTGCATCTTGTCGAGGCCATAACTTCTCAACCGTAGCTCCAATTGACGTGAAATTTTATAGGGAGCTGGTTAGGGTTGACCAAGCGATATGAGAATCCTTGGAGCTTTTCGAGTTGACCAAGTGATTATGGAAATCCCTGGAGATTTTTGGGGTTGACCAAGCGATTATAGGAATCCTTGGAGCTTTTGGGGTTGACCAAGCGATTATGGGAATCCTTGGAGTATTTTTGGGGTTGACCAAGCGATTGTGGGAATCCTTAGAGATTTTTGGGTTTGACCAAGCAATTGCAAGAATTCTTGGAGCTTTTGGTTTGACCAAAGGGTTTTTGGACACCTTTGGGGCATTTTGGGTTATGGCTCTTTTAAATATGGAATGGCCTCAAATGACTGATGTTCAAAGGTTCTAGTTCCTTGATTTCGTCAAGAGAGGCTAGCCGGTATGTTTTAGGTCCTATTTTACTGTCAATTACGTAAGAACCTAACAAGTTTGTCGTGAACTTGTCCCTTAGATGTGGTGGTAAGTTAGAATTTTGCTGGTTCTCTTTTAAGACCAATTCACCAACTTGAAAGTCCCTCAAGTGAACTTTCATGTTGTATGCTCTCTTAATTCGCTTTTGGTAGATACACAAATGCTCGAGAGCATGAACACGTCGTTCATCAAGTAACGTAAGCTGATCTAACTAGGCCTACCATGCAGTGTTATCATCGATGAACTCTTGCATTGATATGCGTAGGGAAGAAATTTCCAACTCGAGAGGCATTACTGCCTTAGAGCCATACACCAACGAAAATAGAGTTGCTCCGATGGGCATCCGAATGCTAGTGCGATAAGCCCAAAGGGCAAGCGAGATCTGAATTTGCCAATCCTTATGACTATCTGCGACTGTATTTTTGAGGATGGTAACTAGCATTTTGTTTGACGCCTCTACTTGCCCATTTGTATGTAGATAGTAGGGTGTTGAAAAACTATGCTGAATCTTGTACTTTGTGGTCAAAGAACACACGTCTTTGTTTTTGAATGACGTCCCATTATCCGATATTATCTTGGATGGAATACCAAAATGACATATGATATTATGTAAAATAAACTCTGCAATGCGGGATCCAGTCGTAGAGGTAAGTGGAATTGCTTCCACCCATTTGGTAAAATACTCTATGGCCATTATGATGAACGTGTGACGGCCTGACGACATAGGGGAGATATTTTTGATTAGATCTAAGCCCCACTACGAAAATGGCCAAGTCGATTAGATCGGTTGCAAGGCCTGAGAAGGTACATGTGTCAAATTAGCATGGTTTTGACACTTCACACACTTCTTTACATAAGTGCAACAATATCGCTCTAAAGATGGCCAATAATAGCCCATGCGAAGAAAGCTCTTTGCGATGGCCATACCGCTGAAGTGGCTTGATTTTGCATCCATTTCCCCGATTGTCACTGTTGCTAGGCGTAAATCTTGACGAAAGCTGATCGAGTGTCACTGGGGTGATTCCCATGCGCGCGAGGATAATTCTTCTATGGTAGGTGTCATTAACAAGACAATCTCCCTTCCATACCACCTATGTTCCATGTACCATCTGCTCTCATGTACCTATAGTTTCCCTCTCGTAAGGGCGGGTATATAGAGAGGTTGGTATATCAGTCCGACAATGGTATATTGAAGGGGGGACCATTTATGGGAGTCATATGAGCCAACATTCTACATTTAAAAGTTCTTCAAAACTTTTAAAAATAAAACAAAAAACATCAAAATGCACTCAACTAGTTTAGGACACACCATTAATCTTTAAAAGAGATAATCACCGTTTGTGTGTGTGTGTTCATTTCTGCTTAGTGTAACAAAAAAATCATAAACAAAAGATAAAAATCTATGCATTTTGTCACTCGCTCTAAAAGCTCCAAGGATTTCCGCAATTGCTTGGTCACTCTAAAATGCCCCAAAGGTGTCCATGAACCCTTTGGTCAACCCAAGAGCACCCCAAAGGTGCCCATAAGTGATGCAGGAGCATCCAACAAAATATGAAAAATCTTATATTTTTCCCTAAATTTTAGTGCATCTTGTCAGGGCCATAACTTCTCAACCGTAGCTCCGATTGATGTGAAATTTTATAGGGAGCCGGTTAGGGTTGACCAAGCGATATGAGAATCCTTGGAGCTTTTGGGGTTGACCAAGTGATTATGGGAATCCTTGGAGATTTTTGGGGTTGACCCAATGATTATGGGAATCCTTGGAGCTTTTGGGGTTCACCAAGCGATTATGGGAATCCTTGGAGCATTTTTGGGGTTGACCAAGCGATTGTGGGAATCCTTAGAGATTTTTGGGTTTGACCAAGAAATTGAAGGAATCCTTGGAGCTTTTGGTTTGACCAAAGGGTTTGTGGACACATTTGGGGCATTTTGGGTTATGGCTCTTTTAAATATGGAATGGCCTCAAATGACTGATGTTCAAAAGTTCTACTTCCTTGATTTCGATATGTTCCAGGTCCTATTTTACTGTCAATTACGTAAAGACCTAACCAGTTTACCGTGAACTTGTCCCTTAGATGGGGTGACAAGTTAGAATTTTGCTGGTTCTCTTTTAAGACCAGGTCGCCAACTTGAAAGTCCCTCAAGTGAACTTTCATGTTGTATGCTCTCTTAATTCGCTCTTGGTAGATATGCAAATGCTCGAGAGCATGGACACATCATTCGTCAAGCAACGTAAGCTGATCTAACCTGGCCTACCATGCAGTGTCATCATCGATGAACTCTTGCATTGATATGTGTAGGAAAGGAATTTCCAACTCGAGAGGCATGACTGCCTCAAAGCCATACACCAGCAAAAATAGAGTTGCCTCGATGGGCGTCTAAATGCTAGTGTGATAAGCCCAAAGGGCAAGCAGGATCTGAATGTGCCAATCCTTATGACTCTCTGCGACTATATTTTTGAGGATGACAACTAGCATTTTGTTTGACGCCTCTACTTGCCCATTTGCATGTGGATAGTAGGGTGTTGAAAAACTATTCTGAATCTTGTACTTTGTGGTCAAAGCACACACGTCTTTGTTTTTGAATGACGTCCCATTATCCGATATTATCTTGGATGGAATACCAAAATGACATGATGTTATGTAAAATAAACTCTGCAATGTGGGATCCAGTCGTAGAGGTAAGCATAATTGCTTCCACCCTTTTAGTAAAATACTCTATGGCCATTATGATGAACATGTGACGGCCTGACGTCGTAGGGGAGATATTTCTGATTAGATCCAAGTCCCACTACGAAAATGGCCAAGTCGATTAGATTGGTTACAAGGCCTGAGAAGGTACGTGTGTCAAATTAGCATTGTTTTTACACTTCACACACTTCTTTACATAAGCGCAACAATATCGCTCTAAAGATGGCCAATAATAGCCTATTCGAAGAAAGCGCTTTACGATGGCCATACCACTGAAGTGGCTTGATTTTGCATCCATTTCTTTGATTGTCACTATTGTTAGGCGTAAATCCTGACGAAAGCTGATCGAGTGTCACTGGGGTGATTCCCATGCATGCGAGGATAAGTCTTCTATGGTAGGTGTCATTAACAGGACAATCCCACTTCCATACCGCCTATTTTCCATGTACCATCTTCTCTCACTTACCTATAGTTTCCCTCTCGTAAGGGCGGGTATATAGAAATGTTGGTATATCGGTTCGGCAATGGTATATTGAAGGGGCGACCATTTATGGGAGTCATATGAGCCAACATTCTACATTTAAACGTTCTTCAAAACTTTCAAAAACAAAACAAAAACATCAAAATGCACTCAACCAGTTTAGGACACACCATTAATCTTTAAAAGAGATAATCACCGTTTGTGTATGTGTGTGTTCATTTCTGCTTAGTGTAACAAAAAAATCATAAACAAAAGATAAAAATCTACGCATTTTGTCACTCGCTCTAAAAGCTCCAAGGATTCCCGCAATCGCTTGGTCACTCCTAAATGCCCCAAAGGTGTCCATGAACCCTTTGGTCAACCCAAGAGCACCCCAAAGGTGCCCATAAGTGATGCAGGAGCATCCAATAAAATATGGGAAATCTTATATTTTTTCCTAAATTTTAGTGCATCTTGTCGGGGCCATAATTTCTCAACCGTAGCTCCAATTGACGTGAAATTTTACAGGGAGCTGGTTAGGGTTGACCAAGCGATATGAGAATCATTAGAGATTTTGGGGTTGACCAAGGGATTATGGGAATCCTTGGAGATTTTTGGTGTTGACCAAGCGATTATGGGAATCCTTGGAAATTTTGGGGTTGACTAAGCGATTATGGGAAACCTTGAAGCATTTTTGGGGTTGACCAAGCGATTGTGGGAATCTTTAGAGCTTTTTGGGTTTGACCAAGCAATTGCGGGAATCCTTGGAGCTTTTGGTTTGACCAAAGGGTTTGTGGACACCTTTGGGGAATTTTGGGTTATGGCTCTTTTAAATATGGAATGGCCTCAAATGACTGATGTTCAAAGGTTCTAGTTCCTTGATTCCGTCAAGAGAGGCTAGCCGGTATGTTCCAGGTCCTATTTTACTGTCAATTATGTAAGGACCTAACTAGTTTGCCGTGAACTTGTCCCTTATATGGGGTGGCAAGTTAGAATTTTGCTGGTTCTCTTTTAAGACCAGGTCACCAACTTGAAAGTCCCTATAGTGAACTTCCATGTTGTATGCTCTCTTAATTCGCTCATGGTAGATACGCAAATTCTCGAGAGCATGAACATGTCGTTCGTCAAGCAACGTAAGCTGATCTAACCAGGCCTACCATGCAGTGTCATCATCGATGAACTCTTGCATTGATATGCGTAGGGAAGGAATTTCCAACTCGAGAGGCATGATCGCCTCGAGCCATACACCAGCGAAAATAGAGTTGCCCCGATGGGCGTCTGAATGCTAGTGCGATAAGCTCAAAGGGCAAGCGGGATCTGAATGTGCCAATCCTTATGACTATCTGCGACTGTATTTTTGAGGATTGCAACTATCATTTTGTTTGACATCTCTACTTGCCCATTTGCATGTGGATAGTAGGGTGTTGAAAAACTATGCTGAATCTTGTACTTTGTGGTCAAAGCACACACGTCTTTGATTTTGAATGACGTCCCATTATCCGATATTATCTTGGATGGAATACCAAAATGACATATGATGTTATGTAAAATAAAATCTGCAATGCGAGATCCAGTCGTAGAGGTAAGCGAAATTGCTTCCACCCATTTAGTAAAATACTCTATGGCCATTATGATGAACGTGTGACGGCCTAACGATGTAGGGGAGATATTTCTGATTAGATCTAAGCCCCACTACAAAAATGGCCAAGTCGATTAGATCGGTTGCAAGGCCTGAGAAGGTACATGTGTCAAATTAGCATGGTTTTGACACTTCACACACTTCTTTACATAAGCGCAACAATATCGCTCTAAAGATGGCCAATAATAGCCCATGCGAAGAAAGCACTTTGCGATGGCCATACCGCTGAAGTGGCTTGATTTTGCATCCATTTCCCTGATTGTCACTATTGTTAGGTGTAAATCCTGATGAAAGCTGATCGAGTGTTGTTGGGGTGATTCCCATGCATGCGAGGATAAGTCTTCTATGGTAGGTGTCATTAACAGGACAATCCCCCTTTCGTACCACCTATGTTCCATGTACCATCTTCTCTCAAGTACCTATAGTTTCCATATCGTAAGGGCGGATATATAGAGAGGTTGGTATATCGGTTCGACAATGGTATATTGAAGGGGCAACAATTTATGGGAGTCATATGAGCCAACATTCTACATTTAAACGTTCTTCAAAACTTTCAAAAACAAAAAAAAAACATCAAAATGCACTCAACCAGTTTAGGACACACCATTAGTCTTTAAAAGAGATAATCACCGTTTGTGTATGTGTGTGTTCATTTATGCTTAGAGTAACAAAAAAATCAAAAAAATAATAAACAAAAGATAAAAATCTACGCATTTTGTCACTCGCTCTAAAATCTCCAAGGATTCTCGCAATCGCTTGGTCGCTCCAAAATGCCCCAAAGGTGTCCATGAACCCTTTGGTCAACCCAAGAGCACCCCAAAGGTGCCCATAAGTGATGCAGGAGCATCCAACAAAATATGGGAAATCTTATATTTTTCTCTAAATTTTAGTGCATCTTTTCGGGGCCATAACTTCTCAACCGTAGCTCCGATTGACATGAAATTTTACAGGGAGCTGGTTACGGTTGACCAAGTGATTATGGGAATTCTTAGAGCATTTTTGGGGTTGACCAAGCAATTGTGGGAAACCTTAGAGCTTTTTGGGTTTGACCAAGCAATTACGGGAATATTTGGAGCTTTTGCTTTGACCAAAGGGTTTGTGGACACCTTTGGGGCATTTTGGGTTATGGCTCTTTTAAATATGGAATGGCCTCAAATGACTGATGTTCAAAGTTTTTAGTTCCTTGATTTCGTCAAGAGAGGCTAGCCGATATGTTCCAGGTCCTATTTTACTATCAATTACGTAAGGACCTAACCAGTTTGCCGTGAACTTGTCCCTTAGATGGGGTGGCAAGTTAGAATTTTACTGGTTCTCTTTTAAGACCAGGTCACCAACCTGAAAGTCCCTCAAGTGAACTTTCATGTTGTATGCTATCTTAATTCGCTCTTGGTAGATACATAAATGCTCGAGAGCATGAACACATCGTTCGTCAAGCAACGTAAGTTGATCTAACTAGGTTTGTCATGCAGTGTCATCATCGATGAACTCTTGCATTGATATGCGTAGGGAAGGAATTTCCAACTCGAGAGGCATGACTGCCTCAGAGCCATACACCAGTTAAAATAGAGTTTCCCCGATGGGAGTCCGAATGCTCATGCGATAAGCCCAAAGGGCAAGCAAGATCTGAATGTGCCAATCCTTATGACTGTATTTTTGAGGATGGCAACTAGCATTTTGTTTGATGCCTCTACTTGCCCATTTGCATGTGGATAGTAGGGTGTTGAAAAACTATGCTGAATATTGTACTTTGTGTTCAAAGCACACACATCTTTGTTTTTGAATGACGTCCTATTATCCGATATTATCTTGGATGGAATACCAAAATGACATATGATGTTATGTAAAATAAACTCTGCAAAGCGGGATCCAGTCGTAGAGGTAAGCGGAATTGCTTCCACCCATTTAGTAAAATACTCTATGGCCATTATGATGAACGTGTGATGGCCTGACGACATAGGGGAGATATTTTTGATTAGATCTAAGCCCCACTACAAAAATGGCCAAGTCGATTAGATCTGTTGCAAGGCCTGAGAAGGTACGTGTGTCAAATTAGCATGGTTTTGACACTTCACACACTTCTTTACATAAGCACAACAATATCGCTCTAAAGATGGCCAATAATAGCCCATGCGAAGAAAGCGCTTTGCGATGGCCATACCGCTGAAGTGGCTTGATTTTGCATCCATTTCCTCGATTGTCACTGTTGTTAGGCATAAATCTTGACGAAAGCTGACCGAGTGTCACTAGGGTGATTCCCATGCGCATGAGGATAAGTATTCTATGGTAGGTGTCATTAACAGGGCAATCCCGCTTTCGTATCGCCTATGTTCCATGTACCTTCTGCTCTCACGTAACTATAGTTTCCCTCTCGTAAGTGCGGGTATATAGGGAGGTTGGTATATCAGTTCAGCAATGGTATATTGAAGGGGCGACCATTTATAGGAGTCATATGAGCCAACATTCTACATTTAAACGTTCTTCAAAACTTTCAAAAACAAAATAAAAACATCAAAATGCACTCAACCAGTTTAGGACACACCATTAATCTTTAAAAGAGATGATCACCGTTTGTGTATGTGTGTGTTCATTTCTGCTTAGTGTAACAAAAAAATCAAAAAAATCATAAACAAAAGATAAAAATCTACATATTTTGTCACTCGCTCTAAAAGCTCCAAGGATTCCCGCAATCGCTTGGTCGCTCCAAAATGCCCCAAAGGTGTCCATGAACCATTTGGTCAACCCAAGAGCACCCCAAAGGTGCCCATAAGTGATGCAGGAGCATCCAAAAAAATATGGGGAATCTTATATTTTTCCTTAAATTTTAGTGCATCTTTCCGGTGAAATAACTTCTCAACCATAGCTCCGATTCACATGAAATTTTACAGGGAGCTGGTTAGGGTTGACCAAGCGATATGAGAATCCTTGGAGATTTTGGGGTTGACCAAGTGATTATGGGAATCCTTGAAGATTTTTGGGGTTGACCAAGCGATTATGGGAATCCTTGGAGCTTTTAGGGTTGACCAAGCGATTATGAGAATCCTTGGAGCATTTTTGGGGTTGACCAAGAGATTGTGGGAATCCTTAGAGCTTTTTGGGTTTGACCAAGCAATTACGGGAATCCTTGGAGCTTTTGGTTTGACCAAAGGGTTTGTGGACACCTTTGGGGCATTTTGGGTTATGGCTCTTTTAAATATGGAATGGCATCAAATGACTGATGTTCAAAGGTTCTAGTTCCTTGATTCCTTCAAGAGAGGCTAGCCGGTATGTTTCAGGTCCTATTTTACTATGAATTATGTAAGGACCTAACCAGTTTGCCATGAACTTGTCCCTTAGATAGGGTGGCAAGTTAGAATTTTGCTGGTTCTCTTTTAAGACCAGGTCACCAACCTAAAATTCCCTCAAGTGAACTTTCATGTTGTATGTTCTCTTAATTTGCTCTTGGTAGATACACAAATGCTCGAGAGCATGAACACGTCATTCATCAAGCAATGTAAGTTGATCTAACCAGGCCTGCCATGCAGTGTCATCATCGATGAACTCTTGCATTAATATGCGTAGGGAAGGAATTTCCAACTCGAGAGGCATGACTACCTCGGAGCCATACACCAACAAAAATAGAGTTGCCCCGATGGGCATCCGAATGCTAGTGTGATATGCCCAAAGGGCAAGCGAGATTTGAATGTGCCAATCCTTATGACTGTCTGCGACTGTATTTTTGAGGATGGAAACTAGCATTTTGTTTGATGCCTCCACTTGCCCATTTGCATGTGGATAGGAGGGTGTTGAAAAACTATGTTGAATCTTGTACTTTGTGGTCAAAGCACACACATCTTTGTTTTTGAATGACGTCCCATTATTTGATATTATCTTTGATGGAATACCAAAATGACATATGATGTTATGTAAAATAAACTTTGCAATGCGATATCCAGTCGTAGAGGTAAGCAGAATTGCTTCCTCCCATTTAGTAAAATTCTCTATGGCCATTATGATGAACGTGTGACGGCCTGACAACGTATGGGAGATATTATTTGTTAGATCTAAGCCCCACTACGAAAATGGCCAAGTCGATTAGATCGGTTGGAAGGCTTGAGAAGGTACGTGTGTCAAATTAGCATGGTTTTGACACTTCACACACTTCTTTACATAAGCGCAATAATATCGCTCTAAAGATGGCCAATAATAGCCCATGCGAATAAAGCGCTTTGCGATGGCCATACCACTGAAGTGGCTTGATTTTGCATCCATTTTCTCGATTGTCACTGTTGTTATTCGTAAATCCTAATGAAAGTTGATCGAGTGTCGCTGGGGTGATGTCCATGCGCACGAGGATAAGTCTTCTATGGTATGAGTCATTAATAGGACAATCCCCCTTTCATACCGCCTATGTTCCATGTACTATCTGCTCTAATGTACTAATAGTTTCCCTCTCATAAGGGCGGGTATATAGAGAGGTTGGTATATCGGTCCGGTAATGGTATATTGAAGGGGCGACCATTTATGGCAGTCATATGAGCCAATCAGTTTAGGACACACCAAAAACATCAAAATGCACTTAACCAGTTTAGGACACACCATTAATCTTTAAAAGAGATAATCACCACTTGTGTATGTGTGTGTTCATTTCTGCTTAGTGTAACAAAAAAATCAAAAAAATCATAAACAAAAGATAAAAATATATGCATTTTGTCACTCGCTCTAAAAGCTCCAAGGATTCCCGCAATCGCTTGGTCCCTCCTAAATGCCCCAAAGGTGTCCATGAACCCTTTGGTCAACCCAAGAGCACCCCAAAGGTGCCCATAAGTGATGCAGGAGCATCCAACAAAATATGGGAAATCTTATATTTTTCACTAAATTTTAGTGCATCTTGCCTGGGCCATAACTTCTTAACCGTAGCTCCGATTGATGTGAAATTTTACAAGGAGCTGGTTAGGGTTGACCAAGCGATATGAGAATCCTTGGATCTTTTGGGTTTGACCAAGAAATTATGGGAATCCTTGGAGATTTTTGGGGTTGACCAAGTGATTATGGGAATCCGTGGAGATTTTGGGGTTGACCAAGCGATTATGGGAATCCTTGGAGCATTTTTGTGGTTGACCAAGTGATTATGGGAATTCTTAGAGCTTTTTGGGTTTGACCAAGCAATTACGGGAATCCTTGGAGCTTTTGGTTTGACCAAAGGGTTTGTGGACACCTTTGGGGCATTTTGGGTTATGGCTATTTTAAATATGGAATGGCATCAAATGACTGATGTTCAAAGGTTCTAGTTCCTTGATTCCTTCAAGAGAGGCTAGCTGGTATGTTTCAGGTCCTATTTTACTATCAATTACGTAAGGACGTAACCAGTTTGCCGTGAACTTGTCCCTTATATGGGGTGGCAAGTTAGAATTTTGCTGGTTCTCTTTTAAGACCAGGTCACCAACCTGAAAGTCCCTCAAGCAAACTTTCATGTTGTATGTTCTCTTAATTCGCTCTTGGTAGATACACAAATGCTTGAGAGCATGAACACGTCATTCATCAAGCAATGTAAGCTGATCTAACCAGGCCTACCATGCAGTGTCATCATCGATGAACTCTTGCATTAATATGCATAGGGAAGGAATTTCCAACTCGAGAGGCATGACTACCTCAGAGCCATACACCAACGAAAATAGAGTTGCCCCGATGGGCGTCTGAATGCTAGTGTGATAAGCCCAAAGGGCAAGCGAGATCTGAATGTGCCAATCCTTATGACTGTTTGCGACTGTATTTTTGAGGATGGCAACTAGCATTTTGTTTGACGCCTCTACTTGCCCATTTGCATGTGGATAGTAGGGTGTTGAAAAATGATGCTGAATCTTGTACTTTGTGGTCAAAGCTCACACGTCTTTGTTTTTGATTGACGTCCCATTATTCGATATTATCTTTGATGGAATACCAAAATGACATATGATGTTATGTAAAATAAACTCTGCAATGCAAGATCCAGTCATAGAGGTAAGCAGAATTGCTTCCACCCATTTAGTAAAATACTCTATGGCCATTATGATGAACGTGTGATGGCCTGACGACGTAGGGGAGATATTATTTGTTAGATCTAAGCCCCACTACGAAAATGGCCAAGTCGATTAGATTGGTTGGAAGGCCTGAGAAGGTACATGTGTCAAATTAGCATGGTTTTGACACTTCACACACTTCTTTACATAAGCGCAATAATATCGCTCTAAAGATGGCCAATAATAGCCCATGCGAAGAAAGCGCTTTGCGATGGCCATACCGCTGAAGTGGCTTGATTTTGCATCCATTTCCTCGATTTTCATTGTTGTTATTCGTAAATCCTAACGAAAGCTGACTGAGTGTCACTGGGGTGATTCCCATGCGCATGAGGATAAGTCTTCTATGGTAGGAGTCATTAATAGGACAATCCCTCTTTCGTACCGCCTATGTTCCATGTACCATCTGCTCTAATGTACCTATAGTTTCCCTCTCGTAAGGGCGTGTATATAGAGAGGTTGGTATATCGGTACGACAATGGTATATTGAAAATGCGACCATTTATGGCAGTCATATGAGCCAACATTCTATATTTATACGTTCTTCAAAACTTTCAAAAACAAAACAAAAACATCAAAATGCACTTAACCAGTTTAGGAAACACCATTAATCTTTAAAAGAGATAATCACCGCTTGTGTATGTGTGTGTTCATTTCTACTTAGTGTAACAAAAAAATCAAAAAAATCATAAACAAAAGATAAAAATATACGCATTTTGTCACTCGCTCTAAAATCTCCAAGGATTCCTGCAATCGCTTGGTCCCTCATAAATGCCCCAAAGGTGTCCATGAACCCTTTGGTCAACCCAAGAGCACCCCAAAGGTGCCCATAAGTGATGCAGGAGAATCCAACAAAATATGGGAAATCTTATATTTTTCCCTAAATTTTAGTGCATCTTGCCTGGGCCATAATTTCTCAACCGTAGCTCCGATTGATGTGAAATTTTACAAGGAGCTGGTTAGGGTTGACCAAGCGATATGAGAATCCTTGGAGCTTTTGGGGTTGACCAAGTGATTATGGGAATCCTTGGAGATTTTTGGGGTTGACCAAGTGATTATGGGAATCCGTGGAGCTTTTGGGGTTGACCAAGCAATTATGGGAATCCTTGGAGCATTTTTGTGGTTGACCAAGCGATTATGGAAATCCTTAGAGCTTTTTGGGTTTGACCAAGCAATTGCAGGAATCCTTGGAGCTTTTGGTTTGACCAAAGGGTTTGTGGACACCTTTGGGGAATTTTGGGTTATGGCTCTTTTAAATATGGAATGGCATCAAATGAATGATGTTCAAAGGTTCTAGCTCCTTGATTCCTTCAAGAGAGGCTAGCCGGTATGTTTCAGGTCCTATTTTACTGTGAATTACGTAAGGACATAACCAGTTTGTCGTGAACTTGTCCCTTAGATGGGGTGGCAAGTTAGAATTTTGTTTGTTCTCTTTTAAGACCAGGTCACCAACCTGAAAGTCCCTCAAGCGAACTTTCATGTTGTATGTTCTCTTAATTCGCTCTTGGTAGATACACAAATGCTCGAGAGCATGAACACGTCATTCGTCAAGCAATGTAAGCTGATCTAACCAGGCCTGCCATGCAGTGTCATCATCGATGAACTCTTGCATTAATATGCATAGGGAAGGAATTTCCAACTCGAGAGGCATGACTGCCTCAGAGCCATACCCAAACGAAAATAGAGTTGCCCCGATGGGCATCAGAATGCTAGTGTGATAAGCCCAAAGGGCAAGCGAGATCTGAATGTGCCAATCCTTATGACTGTCTACGACTATATTTTTGAGGATGGCAACTAGCATTTTGTTTGACGCCTCTACTTGCCCATTTGCATGTGGATAGTAGGGTGTTGAAAAACTATGCTGAATCTTGTACTTTGTGGTCAAAGCACACACGTATTTGTTTTTGAATGACGTCCCATTATTCGATATTATATTTGATGGAATACCAAAATGACATATGATGTTATGTAAAATAAACTCTGCAATGCGAGATCCAATCGTAGAGGTAAGCAGAATTGCTTCCACCCATTTAGTAAAATACTCTATGGCCATTATGATGAACGTGTGACGGCCTGACGACGTAGGGGAGATATTATTTTTTAGATCTAAGCCCCACTACAAAAATGGCCAAGTCGATTAGATCGATTGGAAGGCCTGAGAAGGTACGTGTGTGAAATTAGCATGGTTTTGACACTTCACACACTTCTTTACATAAGCGCAATAATATCGCTCTAAAGATGGCCAATAATAGCCCATGCGAAGAAAGTGCTTTGCGATGGCCATACCAATGAAGTGGCTTGATTTTGCATCCATTTCCTTGATTTTCATTGTTGTTATTCGTAAATCCTAACGAAAGCTGACCGAGTGTCGCTGGGGTGATTCCCATGCGCACTAGGATAAGTCTTCTATGGTAGGAGTCATTAATAGGACAATCCCCCTTCCGTACCGCCTATGTTCCATGTACCATCTGCTCTAATGTACCTATAGTTTCCCTCTCATAAGGGCGGGTATATAGAGAGGTTGGTATATCGGTCCGGAAATGGTATATTGAAGGGGCGACCATTTATGGCAGTCATATGAGCCAACATTCTATATTTATACGTTCTTCAAAACTTTCAAAAACAAAACAAAAACATCAAAATGCACTTAACCAGTTTAGGACACACCATTAATCTTTAAAAGAGATAATCACCGCTTGTGTATGTGTGTGTTCATTTCTGCTTAGTGTAACAAAAAAATAAAAAAAATCATAAACAAAAGATAAAAATATACACATTTTGTCACTCGCTCTAAAATCTCCAAGGATTCCCGCAATCACTTGGTCCCTCCTAAATGCCCCAAAGGTGTCCATGAACCCTTTGGTCAACCCAAGAGCACCCCAAAGGTGCCCATAAGTGATGCAGGAGCATCCAACAAAATATGGGAAATCTTATATTTTTCACTAAATTTTAGTGCATCTTGCCTGGGCCATAACTTCTCAACCGTAGCTCCGATTGATGTGAAATTTTACAGGGAGCTGGTTAGGGTTGACCAAGAGATATGAGAATCCTTGGAGCTTTTGGGGTTGACCAAGAAATTATGGGAATCCTTGGAGATTTTTGGGGTTGACCAAGTGATTATGGGAATCCTTGGAGCTTTTGGGGTTGACCAAGCGATTATGGGAATCCTTGGAGCATTTTTGTGGTTGACCAAGCGATTATGGGAATCCTTAGAGCTTTTTGGGTTTGACCAAGCAATTGCGGGAATCCTTGGAGCTTTTGGTTTGACCAAAGGGTTTGTGGACACCTTTGGGGAATTTTGGGTTATGGCTCTTTTAAATATGGAATGGCCTCAAATTAATGATGTTCAAAGGTTCTAGTTCCTTGATTCTGTCAAGAGAGGCTAGCCGGTATGTTCCACGTCCTATTTTACTATCAATTATGCAAGGACCTAACCAGTTTCCCATGAACTTGTCCCTTAGATGGGGTGGCAAGTTAGAATTTTGTTGATTCTTTTTTAAGACTAGGTCACCAACCTGAAAGTCCCTCAAGTGAACTTTCATGTTGTATGCTCTCTTAATTCGCTCTTGGTAGATACGTAAATGCTCGAGAGCATGAACTCGTCGTTCGTCAAGCAACGTAAGCTGATCTAACCAGGCCTGCCATGTAGTGTCATCATCGATGAACTCTTGCATTGATATGCATAGGGAAGGAATTTCCAACTCGAGAGGCATGACTGCCTTAGAGCCATATACCAGCGAAAATAGAGTTGCCCCCATGGGCGTTTGAATGCTAGTGCGATAAGCCCAAAGGGCAAGCGGGATGTGAATGTGCCAATCCTTATGACTATTTGCGACTGTATTTTTGAGGATGGCAACTAGTATTTTTTTTGATGCCTCTACTTGTCCATTTGCATGTGGATAGTAGGGTGTTGAAAAACTATGCTGAATCTTGTACTTTATGGTTAAAGCACACACGTCTTTGTTTTTAAATGACGTCCCATTATGCAGGATCCAATCATAAAGGTAAGCAAAATTGCTTCCACGCATTTAGTAAAATACTCTATGACCATTATGATGAACGTGTGACGGCCTGACAACATAGGGGAGATATTTCTGATTAGATCTAAGCCCCACTACGAAAATGGCCAAGTTGATTAGATCGATTGCAAGGCCTGAGAAGGTACATGTGTTAAATTAGCATAGTTTTGACACTTCACACAATTCTTTACATAAGCGCAACAATGTCGCTCTAAATATGGCCAATAATAGCCCATGCAAAGAAAGTGCTTTGCGATGGCCATGCCGCTAAAGTGGCTTGATTTTGCATCCATTTTCTCGATTGTCACTATTGTTAGGCATAAATCCTGGCGAAAGTGGATTGAGTGTCGCTGGGGTGATTCCCATGCACGCAAGGATACTTCTTTTATGGTAGGTGTCATTAACAAGACAATCCACCTTCTGTACCGCCTATGTTCCACGTACCATCTGCTCTCACGTACCTATAGTTTTCATCTCGTAAGGGCGGGTATATAGAGAGGTTGGTATATCGGTCCGTAAATGGTATATTGAAGGGGCGACCATTTATGGGAGTCATATGAGCCAACATTCTACATTTAAACGTTCTTCAAAACTTTCAAAAACAAAACAAAAACATCAAAATGCACTCAACTAGTTTAGGACACACCATTAATATTTAAAAGAGATAATCATCGTTTGTTTATGTGTGTGTTCATTTTTGCTTAGTGTAACAAAAAAATCAAAAAAATCATAAACAAAATATAAAAATCTATGCATTTTGTCACTCGCTCTAAAAGCTCCAAGGATTCCCGCAATCGCTTGGTCTCTCCAAAATGCCCCAAAGGTGTCCATGAACCCTTTGGTCAACCCAAGAGCACCCCAAATGTGCCCATAAGTGATGCAGGAGCATCCAACAAAATATGGGAAATCTTATATTTTTCCCTAAATTTTAGTGCATCTTGTCGGGGCCATAACTTCTCAACCGTAGCTCCGATTGACATGAAATTTTATAGGGAGCTGGTTAGGGTTGACCAAGCGATATGAGAATCCTTGGAGCTTTTGGGGTTGACCAAGCGATTATGGGAATCCTTGGAGATTTTTTGGGTTGACCAAGCAATTATGGGAATCCTTGGAGCTTTTGGGGTTGACCAAGCAATTGCAGGAATCCCTGGAGCTTTTGGTTTGACCAAAGGGTTTGTGGACACCTTTGGGGCATTTTGGGTTATGGCTCTTTTAAATATGGAATGGCCTCAAATGACTGATGTTCAAAGGTTCTAGTTCCTTGATTCCATCAAGAGAGGCTAGCCGATATGTTCCAAGTCCTATTTTACTGTCAATTACGTAAGGACCTAACCAGTTTGTCGTGAACTTGTCCCTTAGATGGGGTGGCAAGTTAGAATTTTGCTGGTTCTCTTTTAAGACCAGGTCACCAACCTAAAAGTCCCTCAAGTGAACTTTCATGTTGTATGCTCTCTTAATTCACACTTTGTAGATACGCAAATGCTCGAGAGCATGAACACGTCGTTCGTCAAGCAACGTAAGCTGATCTAACCAGGCCTGCCATGCAGTGTCATCATCGATGAACTCTTGCATTGATATGTGTAGGGAAGGAATTTCCAACTCAAGAGACATGACTGCCTTAGAGCCATACACTAGCAAAAATAGAGTTGCCCCGATGGGCGTCCGAATGCTAGTGCGATAAGCCCAAAGGGTAAGCAGGATCTGAATGTGCCAATCCTTATGACTGTCTGCGACTGTATTTTTGAGGATGGCAACTAGCATTTTGTTTGACGTCTCTACTTGCCCATTTGCATATGGATAGTAGGGTGTTGAAAAACTATGCTGAATCTTGTACTTTTTGGTCAAAGCACACACGTCTTTATTTTTGAATGACATCCCATTATTCGATATTATCTTGGATGGAATACCAAAATGACATATGATGTTATGTAAAATAAACTCTGCAATGTAGGATCCAGTCGTAGAGGTAAGCGGAATTGTTTCCACCCATTTAGTAAAATACTCTATGGCCATTATGATGAACGTGTGACGGTCTAGCGACGTAGGGGAGATATTTTTTATTAGATCTAAGCCCCACTACGAAAATGGCCAAGTCGATTAGATCGGTTGCAAGGCTTGAGAAGGTACATGTGTCAAATTAGCATGGTTTTGACACTTCACACACTTCTTTACATAAGTGCTACAATATCTCTCTAAAGATGGCCAATAATAGCCCATGTGAAGAAAGCGCTTTGTGATGGCCATACCACTGAAGTGGCTTGATTTTATATCTATTTCTTTGATTGTCACTGTTGTTAGGTGTAAATCCTGACAAAATCTAACCAAGTGTCACTGGGGTGATTCCCATGCGCTCGAGGATAAGTCTTCTATGGTAGGTGTCATTAACAGGACAATCCCCCTTCCATACCGCCTATGTTCCACGTACCATCTGCTCTCACGTACCTATAGTTTCCCTCTCGTAAGGGCGGGTATATAGAGAGTTTGGTATATCGGTCTGGCAATGTTATATTGAAGGGGCAACCATTTATGGGAGTCATATGAGCCAACATTCTACATTTAAATGTTCTTCAAAACTTTCAAAAACAAAACAAAAACATCAAAATGCACTCAACCAGTTTAGGACACACCATTAATCTTTAAAAGAGATAATCAGCGTTTATGTATGTGTGTTCATTTTTGCTTAGTGTAACAAAAAAATTCAAAAAAATAATAAACAAAAGATAAAAATCTACGCATTTTGTCACTTGCTCTAAAAGCTCCAAGGATTCTCGCAATCGCTTGGTCGCTCCAAAATGCCTCAAAGGTGTCCATGAACCCTTTGGTCAACCTAAGAGCACCCCAAAGGTGCCCATAAGTGATGTAGGAGCATCCAACAAAATATGGGAAATCTTATATTTTTCCTTAAATTTTAGTGCATCTTATCGGGGCCATAACTTCTCAACCGTAGCTCCGATTGACGTGAAATTTTACAGGGAGCTGGTTAGGGTTGACCAAGCGATATGAGAATACTTGGAGCTTTTGGGGTTGACCAAGTGATTATGGGAATCCTTGGAGATTTTTGGGGTTAACCTAACAATTATGGGAATCCTTAGAGCTTTTTGGGTTTGACCAAGCAATTGCAGGAATCCTTGGAGCTTTTGGTTTGACCAAAGGGTTTGTGGACACCTTTGGGGCATTTTGGGTTATGGATCTTTTAAATATGGAATGGCCTCAAATGACTAATGTTCAAAGGTTCTAGTTCCTTTATTCCATCAAGAGAGGCTAGCCGATATGTTCCAGGTCCTATTTTACTGTCAATTATGTAAGGACCTAACCAGTTTGTCATGAACTTGTCCCTTAGATGGGGTGGCAAGTTAGAATTTTGCTGGTTCTCTTTTAAGACCAGGTCACCAACCTGAAAGTCCCTCAAGTGAACTTTCATGTTGTATGCTCTCTTAATTCGCTCTTGGTAGATACGCAAATGCTCGAGAGCATGAACACGTTGTTCGTCAAGTAACGTAAGCTGATCTAACCAGGCCTACCATGCAGTGTCATCATCGATGAACTCTTGCATTGATATGCGTAGGGAAGGAATTTCCAACTCGAGAGGCATGACTACCTCAGAGCCATATACCAATGAAAATAGATTTTCCCCGATGGGCGTCCGAATGCTAGTGTGATAAGCCCAAAGGGCAAGCGGGATCTGAATGTGCCAATCCTTATGACTGTCTGTGACTATATTTTTGAGGATGGCAACTAGCATTTTGTTTGACGCCTCTACTTGCCCATTTGCATGTGGATAGTAGGGTGTTGAAAAAATATGCTGAATCATGTACTTTGTGGTCAAAGCACACACGTCTTTGTTTTTGAATGACGTACCATTATCTAAAATTATCTTGGATGGAATACCAAAATGACATGATGTTATGTAAAATAAACTCTGCAATGTGGGATCTAGTCGTAGAGGTAAGCGAAATTGCTTCCACCCATTTAGTAAAATACTCTATGGCCATTATGATGAATGTCTGACAGCGTGATGACGTAGGGGAGATATTTTTGATTATATCTAAGCCCCACTACGAAAATTGCCAAGTTGATTAGATCGGTTGCAAGGCCTGAGAAGGTACGTGTGTCAAATTAGCATGGTTTTGACACTTCACACACTTCTTTACATAAGTACAACAATATCACTCTAAATATGGCCAATAATAGCCCATGCGAAGAAAGCACTTTGCGATGGCCATACCGCTGAAGTGGCTTGATTTTGCATCCATTTCCCTGATTGTCACTATTGTTAGGCGTAAATCCTAATGAAAGTTGACTGAGTGTTGCTGGGGTGTTTCCCATGCACACGAGGATAAGTCTCCTATGGTAGGTGTCATTAACAGGATAATCTCCCTTCCGTATCGCCTATGTTCCACATACCATCTGCTCTCACGTACCTATAGTTTACCTCTCGTAAGGGCGGGTATATAGAGAGGTTGGTATATCGGTCCGACAATGGTATATTGAAGGGGCGACCATTTATGGGAGTCATATGAGCCAACATTCTACATTTGAACGTTCTTCAAAACTTTCAAAAACAAAACAAAAACATCAAAATGCACTCAACCATTTTAGGACACACCATTAAAATTTAAAAGAGATAATCACCGTTTGTGTATGTGTGTGTTCATTTCTACTTAGTGTAACAAAAAAATCATAAACAAAAGATAAAAATCTACGCATTTTGTCACTCGCTCTAAAAGCTCCAAGGATTCCCGCAATCTCTTGGTCGCTCCAAAATGCCCCAAAGGTGTCCATGAACCCTTTGGTCAACCCAAGAGCACTCCAAAGGTGCCCATAAGTGATTCAGGAGCATCCAACAAAATATGGGAAATCTTATATTTTTCCCTAAATTTTAATGCATCTTGCTGGGGCCATAACTTCTCAACCGTAGCTTCGATTGACTTGAAATTTTACAGGGAGCTGGTTAGGGTTGACCAAGCGATATGAGAATCCTTGGAGCTTTTGGGGTTGACCAAGCGATTATGGGAATCCTTGGAGATTTTTGGGGTTGACCAAGCGATTATGGGAATCCTTGGAGCTTTTGGGGTTGACCAAGCGATTATGGGAATCCTTGGAGCATTTTTTGAGTTGACCAAGCGATTGTGGGAATCCTTAGAGCTTTTTGGGTTTGACCAAGCAATTGCGGGAATCCTTGGAGCTTTTGGTTTGACCAAAGGGTTTGTGGACACCTTTGGGGCATTTTGGGTTATGGCTCTTTTAAATATGGAATGGCCTCAAATGACTGATGTTCAAAGGTTCTAGTTCCTTGATTTCGTCAATAGAGGCTAGTCGATATGTTCCTTGAACTTTCATGTTGTATGCTCTCTTAATTTGCTCTTGGTAGCTATGCAAAAACTCGAGAGTATGAACACGTCGTTCGTCAAGCAACGTAAGCTGATCTAACCAGGCCTGCCATGCAGTGTCATCATCGATGAACTCTTGCATTGATATGCGTAGGGAAGGAATTTCCAACTCAAGAGGCATGACTACCTTAGAGAAATACACCAATGAAAATAGAGTTGCCCCGATGGGCATCCGAATGCTAGTGTGATAAGCCCAAAGGGCAAGGGGGATCTGAATGTGCCAATGCTTATGACTGTCTGCGACTGTATTTTTGAGGATGGCAACTAGCATTTTGTTTGACGCCTCTACTTGCCCATTTGCATGTGGATAGTAGGGTGTTGAAAAACTATGCTGAATCTTGTACTTTGTGGTCAAAGCACACACGTATTTATTTTTGAATGACGTCCCATTATCCGATATCATCTTGGATGGAATACCAAAATGACATATGATGTTATGTAAAATAAAATCTGCAATGCGGGATCCAGTCGTAGAGGTAAGCGGAATTGCTTCCACCCATTTAGTAAAATACTCTATGGCCATTATGATGAACATGTAATGGCCTGACGACGTAGGGGAGATATTTTTGATTAGATCTAAGCCCCACTACAAAAATGGCCAAGTCGATTAGATCGATTGTAAGGCCTGAGAAGGTACGTGTGTCAAATTAGCATGGTTTTGACACTTCACACACTTTACATAAGCGCAACAATATTGCTCTAAATATGGCCAATAATAGCCCATGCAAAGAAAGCGCTTTGCGATAGTCATACCACTGAAGTGGCTTGATTTTGCATCCATTTCCTCGATTGTCACTGTTGTTAGGTGTAAACCCTGATGAAAGCTGACCGAGTGTCACTGGGGTGATTTCCATGCATGCGAGGATAAGTCTTCTATGGTAGGTGTCATTAACAAGACAATCCCCCTTTTGTACCGCCCATGTTCCACGTACCATCTGCTCTCATGTAACTATAGTTTACCTATCGTAAGGGCGTTTATATAGAGAGGTTGGTATATCGCTGCGACAATGGTATATTGAAGGTGCAACCATTTATGGGAGTCATATGAGCCAACATTCTACAATTAAACGTTCTTCAAAACTTTCAAAAACAAAACAAAAACATAAAAATGCACTCAACCAGTTTAGGACACACCAATAATCTTTAAAAGAGATAATCACCGTTTGTGTATGTGTGTGTTCATTTCTGCTTAGTGTAACTAAAAAATCAAAAAAATCATAAAAAAAGATAAAAATCTATGCATCTTGTCACTCTCTCTAAAAGCTCCAAGGATTCCCGCAATCGCTTGGTCACTCCAAAATGCCCCAAAGGTGTCCATGAACCCTTTGGTCAACCCAAGAGCACCCCAAAGGTGCCCATAAGTGATGTAGGAGCATCCAACAAAATATGGGAAATCTTATATTTTTCCCTAAATTTTAGTGCATCTTGTCGGGGCCATAATTTCTCAACCGTAGCTCTGATTGACGTAAAATTTTACAGGGAGCTGGTTAGGGTTGACCAAGCGATATGAGAATCCTTAGAGCTTTTGGGGTTGACCAATTGATTATGGGAATCCTTGGAGATTTTTGGGGTTGACCAAGCGATTATGGGAATCCTTGGATTTTTTGGGGTTGACCAAGCGATTATAGGAATCCTTGGAGCATTTTTGGGGTTGACCAAGCGATTGTGGAAATCCTTAGAGCTTTTTGGGTTTGACCAAGCAATTATGGGAATCCTTGGAGATTTTGGTTTGACGAAAGGGTTTGTGGAAACCTTTGGGGCATTTTGGGTTATGGCTCTTTTAAATATGGAATGGCCTCAAATGACTGATGTTCAAAGGTTCTAGTTCCTCGATTTTGTCAAGAGAGGCTAGCCGGTATGTTCCAGGTCCAAGCGATTATGGGAATCCTTAGAGATTTTTGGGGTTGACCAAGAGATTATGGGAATCCTTGGAGATTTTGGGGTTGACCAAGCGATTATGGGAATCCTTGGAGCATTTTTGGGGTTGACCAAGCGATTGTGGGAATCCTTAGAGCTTTTTGGGTTTGACCAAGCTATTGCGGGAATCCTTGGAGCTTTTGGTTTTACCAAAGGGTTTGTGGACACCTTTGGGGAATTTTGGGTTATGGCTCTTTTAAATATGGAATGGCCTCAAATGACTAATGTTCAAAGGTTCTAGTTCCTTGATTCCATCAAGAGAGGCCAGCCGGTATGTTCCAGGTCCTATTTTAATGTCAATTACGTAAGGACCTAACCAGTTTGTCATGAACTTGTCCCTTAGATGGGGTGGCAAGTTAGAATTTTGTTGGTTCTCTTTTAAGACCAGGTCACAAACCTGAAAGTCCCTCAAGTGATCTTTCATGTTGTATGCTCTCTTAATTCACTCTTGGTAGATATGCAAATTCTCGAGAGCATGAACATGTCGTTCGTCAAGCAATGTAAGCCGATCTAACTAGGCCTGCCATGCATTGTCATCATCGATGAACTCTTGCATTGATATGCATAGGGAAGAAATTTTCAACCCGAGAGGCATGACTGCCTCAGAGCCATACACCAGCAAAAATAGAGTTGCTTTGATGGGCGTCCAAATGCTAGTGCGATAAGCCCAAAGGGCAAGCAGGATCTGAATGTGCCAATCCTTATGACTGTCTGCGACTATATTTTTGAGGATGGCAACTAGCATTTTGTTTGATGCCTCTACTTGCCCATTTGCATGTGGATAGTAGGGTGTTGAAAAACCATGCAGAATCTTGTACTTTGTGGTCAAAGCAAACACGTCTTTGTTTTTGAATGACGTCCCATTATCCGATTTTATCTTGGATGGAATACCAAAATGACATATGATGTTATGTAAAATAAACTCTGCAATGCGGGATCCAGTCGTAGAGGTAAGCGGAATTGCTTCCACCCATTTAGTAAAATACTCTATGGCCATTATGATGAACATGTGACGACCTAACGACATAGGGGAGATATTTCAGATTAGATCTAAGCCCCACTACAAAAATGGCCAAGTCGATTAAATCGGTTGCAAGGTCTGAGAAGGTACATGTGTCAAATTAGCATGGTTTTGACACTTCACACACTTCTCTACATAAGCACAACAATATCGCTCTAAAGATGGCCAATAATAGCCCAGGCAAAGAAAGTGCTTTGAGATGGCCATACCGCTGAAGTGGCTTGATTTTGCATCCATTTCCCCGATTGTCACTATTGTTATTCGTAAATCCTGACGAAAGCTGACCGAGTGTCACTGGGGTGATTTCCATGCGTGCGAGGATATGTCTTCTATGGTAGGAGTCATTAACAGGACAATCCCCCTTCCGTACTGCCTATGTTCCACATACCATCTGCTCATACATACCTATAGTTTCCCTCTCGTAAGGGCGGGTATATACAAAGGTTGGTATATCGGTCCGACAATGGTATATTGAAGGGGCGACCATTTATGGGAGTCATATGAGCCAACATTCTACATTTAAAAATTCTTAAAAACTTTCAAAAACAAAACAAAAATATCAAAATGCACTCAACCAGTTTAGGACACACCATTAATATTTAAAAGAGATAATCACCGTTTGTGTATGTGTGTGTTCATTTTTGCTTAGTGTAACAAAAAAATCATAAACAAAAGATAAAAATCTACGCATTTTGTCACTCGCTCTAAAAGCTCCAAGGATTCTCGTAATCGCTTGGTCGCTCCAAAATGCCCCAAAGGTGTCCATGAACCGTTTGGTCAACCCAAGAGCACCCCAAAGGTGCCCTTAAGTGATGCAGGAGCATCCAACAAAATATGGGAAATCTTATATTTTTCCCTAAATTTTAGTGCATCTTGTCGGGGCCATAACTTCTCAACAATAGCTCCGATTGACGTGAAATTTTATAGGAAGCTGGTTAGGGTTGACCAAGCGATATGAGAATCCTTGGAGCTTTTGTGGTTGACCAAGCGATTATGGGAATCCTTGGAGATTTTTGGGGTTGACCAAGCAATTATGGGAATCCTTGGAGCTTTTGGGGTTGACCAAGCGATTATGGGAATCCTTGGAGATTTTGGGGTTGACCAAATGATTATGGGGATCCTTGGAGATTTTGGGGTTGATGTGAAATTTTACAAGGAGCTGGTTAGCGGTGACCAAGCGATATGAGAATCCTTGGAGCTTTTGGGGTTTACTAAGCGATTATGGGAATCCTTGGAGATTTTTGGGGTTGACAAAGTGATTATGGGAATCCTTGGAACCTTTGTGGTTGACCAAGCGATTATGGGAATCCTTGGAGCATTTTTGGGGTTGAGTAAGTGATTGTGGGAATCCTTAGAGCTTTTTGGGTTTCACTAAGCAATTGTGGGAATCCTTGGAGCTTTTGGTTTGACCAAAGGGTTTGTGGACACCTTTGGGGCATTTTGGGTTATGGCTCTTTTAAATATGGAATGGCCTCAAATGACTGATGTTCAAAGGTTCTAGTTCCTTGATTTCATCAAGAGAGGCTAGCCGGTATGTTCCAGGTCCTATTTTACTGTCAATTACGTAAGGACATAACCAGTTTGCCATGAACTTGTCCCTTATATGGGGTGGCAAGTTAGAATTTTCTGGTTCTCTTATAAGACTAGGTCACCAACCTGAAAGTCCCTTAAGTGAACTTTTCTATTGTATGCTCTCTTAATTCATTGTTGGTAGATACACAGATGCTCAAGAGCATGAACACGTCGTTCGTCAAGCAATGTAAGCTGAGCTAACCAGGCCTGCCATGTAGTGTCATCATCGATGAACTCTTGCAATGATATGCATAGGGAAGGAATTTCCACCTCGAGAGGCATCACTACCTCAAAGCCATACACCAGTGAAAATAGATTTGCCTCGATGGGCGTTCGAATGCTAGTGTGATAAGCCCAAAGGGCAAGCGGGATCTGAATGTGCCAATCCTTATGACTGTTTGCAACTGTATTTTTGAGGATGGCAACTAGCATTTTCTTTGACACTTCTACTTGCCCATTTGCATGTGGATAGTAGGGTGTTGAAAAACTATGCTAAATCTTGTACTTTGTGGTCAAAGCACACACGTATTTGTTTTTGAATGACGTCCCATTATCCGATATTATCTTGGATGGAATACCAAAATGACATATGATGTTATGTAAAATAAACTCTGCAATGCGGGATCCAGTCGTAGAGGTAAGCGGAATTGCTTCCACCCATTTAGTAAAATACTCTATGGCTATTATGATGAACGTGTGATGGCCTGACGACGTAGGGGAGATATTTTTGATTAGATCTAAGCCCCACTACTAAAATGGCCAAGTCGATTAGATCAGTTGCAAGGCCTAAGAAGGTACGTGTGTCAAATTAGCATGGTTTTGACACTTCACACACTTCTTTACATAAGCGCAACAATATTGCTCTAAAGATGGCCAATAATAGCCCATGCGAAGAAAGTGCTTTACGATGACCATACCGCTGAAGTGGCTTGATTTTGCATCCATTTCCCCGATTGTCACTGTTGTTAGGCATAAATCCTAATGAAAGCTGATCGATTGTGGCTAGGGTGATTCCCATGCGTGTGAGGATAAGTCTTCTATGGTAGGTGTCATTAACAAGACAATCCCCCTTTCGTACCGCCTATGTTCCACATACCATCTGTTCTCACGTACCTATAGTTTCCCTCTCGTAAGGGTGGGTATATAGAGAGGTTGGTATATCGGTCCGACAATGGTATATTGAAGGGGCGACCATTTATGGGAGTCATATGAGCCAAAATTCTACATTTAAACGTTCTTCAAAATATTCAAAAACAAAACAAAAACATTAAAATGCACTCAACCAGTTTAGGACATACAATTAATATTTAAAAGAGATAATCACCGTTTGTGTATGTGTGTGTTCATTTCTGCTTAGTGTAACATAAAAATCAAAAAAATCAAAAACAAAAGATAAAAATCTACGCATTTTGTCACTCGCTCTAAAAGCTCCAAGGATTCCTGCAATCACTTGGTCGCTCCAAAATGCCCCAAATGTGTCCATGAACCCTTTGGTCAACCCAAGAGCACCCAAAAGGTGCCCATAAGTGATGCAGGAGCATCCAAAAAAATATGGGAAATCTTATATTTTTCCCTAAATTTTAGTGCATCTTGTCGGGGCCATAACTTCTCAACCGTAGCTCCGATTGACGTGAAAATTTATAGGGAGCTGGTTAGGGTTGACCAAGTGATATGAGAATCCTTGGAGCTTTTGGGGTTGACCAAGCGATTATGGGAATCCTTGGAGATTTTTGTGGTTGACCAAGTGATTATTGGAATCCTTGGAGCTTTTGGGGTTGACCAAGCGATTATGGGAATCCTTGGAGCATTTTTGGGGTTGACCAAGCGATTGTGGGAATCCTTAGAGCTTTTTGGGTTTGACCAAGCAATTGCGGGAATCCTTGGAGATATTGGTTTGACCAAAGGGTTTGTGGACACATTTGGGGCATTTTGGGTTATGGCTCTTTTAAATATGGAATGGCCTCAAATGACTGATGTTCAAAGGTTCTAGTTCCTTGATTCCATCAAGAGAGGCTAGCTGGTATGTTCCAGGCCCTATTTTACTATCAATTATGTAAGGACCTAACCAGATTGCCATGAACTTGTCCCTTAGATGGGGTGGCAAGTTAAAATTTTGCTGGTTCTCTTTTAAGACCAGGTCACCAACCTGAAAGTCCCTCAAGTGAACTTTCATGTTGTATGCTCTCTTAATTCGCTCTTGGTAGATACGCAAATGTTCAAGAGCATGAACAAGTTGTTTGTCAAGCAACGTAAGCTGATCTAACTAGGCCTGCCATGCAGTGTCATCATCAATGAACTCTTGCATTGATATGCGTAGGGAAGGAATTTCCAAATCGAGAGGCATGATTGCCTCAGAGCCATACACCAACAAAAATAGAGTTGCCCCGATGGGTGTTCGAATGCTAGTTCAATAATCCCAAAGGGCAAGCGGGATCTGAATGTGCCAATCCTTATGACTGTCTACGATTGTATTTTTGAGGATGGCAACTAGCATTTTGTTTGATGCCTCTACTTGCCCATTTGCATGTGGATAGTAGGGTGTTGAAAAACTATGCTGAATCTTGTACTTTGTGGTCAAAGCACACACGTCTTTGTTTTTGAATGACGTCCCATTATCCGGTATTATCTTGGATGGAATACCAAAATGACATATGATGTTATGTAAAATAAACTCTGCAATGCAGGATCCAGTCGTAGAGGTTAGAGGAATTGCTTCCACCTATTTTGTAAAATACTCTATGGCCATTATGATGAACGTGTGACGGCCTGACGACGTAGGGGAGATATTTCTGATTAGATCTAAGCCCCACTACAAAAATGGCCAAGTTGATTAGATCGGTTGCAAGGCCTGAGAAGGTATGTGTTTCAAATTATCATGGTTTTGACACTTCACACACTTATTTACATAAGTGCAACAATATCACTCTAAAGATGGCCAATAATAGCCCATGCGAAGAAAGCACTTTACGATGGCCATACCGCTGAAGTGGCTTGATTTTGCATCCATTTCCCCGATTGTCACTGTTATTAGGCGTAAATCCTGACGAAAGCTGACCGAGTGTCACTGGGGTGATTCCCATGCGTGCGAGGATAAGTCTTCTATGGTAGGTGTCATTAACAGGACAATCCCCCTTCCGTACCGCCTATGTTCCACGTACCATCTACTCTCATGTACCTATAGTTTCCCTCTCATAAGGGCGGGTATATAGAGAGGTTGGTATATTGGTTTGACAATGGCATATTGAAGGGGCAAACATTTTTGGGAGTCATATGAGCCAACATTCTACATTTAAATGTTCTTCAAAACATTCAAAAACAAAAAAAAAACATCAAAATGCACTCAACCAGTTTAGGAAACACCATTAATCTTTAAAAGAGATAATCATCATTTGTGTATGTGTGTGTTCATTTCTGCTTAATGTAAACAAAAAAATCATAAACAAAAGATAAAAATCTACTCATTTTGTCAATCGCTCTAAAAGCTCCAAGGATTCCCGCAATCGCTTGGTCACTCCAAAATGCCCCAAAGATGTCCATGAACCCTTTGGTCAACCCAAGAGCACCCCAAAGATGCCCATAAGTGATGCAGGAGAATCCAACAAAATATGGGAAATCTTATATTTTTTCCTAAATTTTAGTGCATCTTGTCGGGGCCATAACTTCTCAATCGTAGCTCCGATTGACGTGAAATTTTATAGGGAGCTTGTTAGGATTGACCAAGCGATATGAGAATCCTTGGAGCTTTTGGGGTTGACCAAGCGATTATGGGAATCCTTGGAGATTTTTTGGGTTGACCAATCGATTATGGGAATCCTTGGAGCTTTTGGGGTTGACCAAGCGATTATGGAAATCCTTGGAGCAATTTTGGGGTTGACCAAGCGATTGTGGGAATCCTTAGAGCTTTTTGGGTTTGACCAAGCAATTGCGTGAATCCTTGGAGCTTTTGGTTTGACCAAAGGGTTTGTGGACACCTTTGGGGCATTTTGGGTTATGGCTCTTTTAAATATAGAATGGCCTCAAATGACTGATGTTCAAAGGTTCTAGTTCCTTGATTCCGTGAAGAGAGGCTAGCCTGTATGTTCCATGTCCTATTTTACTGTCAATTGCGTAAGGACCTAACCAGTTTGCCATGAACTTGTCCCTTAGATGGGGTGGAAAGTTAGAATTTTTCTGGCTCTCTTTTAAGACCAGGTCGCCAACCTGAAAGTCCCTCAAGTGAACTTTCATGTTGTATGCTCTCTTAATTCGCTCTTGGTAGATACGCAAATGTTCAAGAGCATGAACAAGTTGTTTGTCAAGCAACGTAAGCTGATCTAACCAGGCCTGCCATGCAGTGTCATCATCGATGAACTCTTGCATTGATATGCGTAGGGAAGGAATTTCCAACTCGAGAGGCATGACTGCCGCAGAGCCATACACCAGAAAAAATAGAGTTGCCCCGATGGGCATCCGAATGCTAGTGCGATAAGCCCAAAGGACAAGCGGGATCTGAATGTGCCAATCCTTATGACTGTCTACGACTATATTTTTGAGGATGGCAACTAGAATTTTGTTTGACGCCTCTACTTGCCCATTTGCATGTGGATAGTAGGGTGTTGAAAAACTATGCTGAATCTTGTACTTTGTGGTCAAAGCACACATGTCTTTGTTTTTGAATGACGTCCCATTATACGATATTATCTTGGATGGAATACCAAAATGACATATGATGTTATGTAAAATAAACTCTGCAATGCGGGATCCAATCATAGAGGTAAGCGAAATTACTTCCACCCATTTAGTAAAATACTCTATGGCCATTATGATGAACGTGTGACAGCCTGACGACGTAGGGGTGATATTTTTGATTAGATCTAAGCCCCACTACGAAAATGGCAAAGTCGATTACATCAGTTGCAAGGCTTGAGAAGGTATGTGTGCCAAATTAGCACGGTTTTGACACTTCACACACTTCTTTACATAAGAACAACAATATCGCTCTAAAGATGGCCAATAATAGCCCATACGAAGAAAGCACTTTGTGATGGCCATACCGCTAAAGTGGATTGATTTTGCATTTATTTCCTCGATTGTCACTGTTGTTAGGCATAAATCCTGATGAAAGCTGACCGAGTGTCGTTGGGGTTATTCCCATGCACACGAGGATAAGTCTTCTATGGTAGGTGTCATTAACAGGACAATCCCCCTTCCATACCGCCTATGTTCCATGTACCATCTGCTCTCACGTACCTATAGTTTCCCTCTCATAAGGGCGGGTATATAGAGAGGTTGGTATATCGGTCCGAAAATGGTATATTGAAGAGGTGACCATTTATGGGAGTCATATGAGCCAACATTCTACATTTAAACGTTCTTCAAAACTTTCAAAAACAAAACAAAAACATCAAAATGCACTCAACCAGTTTAGGACACACCATTAATCTTTAAAAGAGATAATCACCGTTTGTGTATGTGTGTGTTCATTTTTGCTTAGTGTAACAAAAAAATCATAAACAAAAGATAAAAATTTACCCATTTTGTCACTCGCTCTAAAAGCTCCACGGATTCCTGCAATCTCTTGGTCGCTCCAAAATGCCCCAAAGGTGTCCATGAACCCTTTGGTCAACCTAAGAGAACCCCAAAGGTGCCCATAAGTGATGCAGGAGCATCCAAAAAAATATGGGAAATCTTATATTTTTCCCTAAATTTTAGTGCATCTTGTCGGGGCCATAACTTCTCAACCGTAGCTTCGATTGACGTGAAATTTTATAGGGAGCTGGTTAGGGTTGACCAAGCGATATGAGAATCCTTGGAGCTTTTGGGGTTGACCAAGAAATTATGGGAATCCTTGGAGATTTTTGGGGTTGACCAATCGATTATGGGAATCCTTGGAGCTTTTTGGGTTGACCAATCGATTATGGGAATCCTTGGAGCATTTTTGGGGTTGACCAAGCGATTGTGGGAATCCTTAGAGCTTTTTGGGTTTGACCAAGCAATTGCGGGAATCCTTGGAGCTTTTGGTTTGACCAAAGGGTTTGTGGACACCTTTGGGGCATTTTGGGTTATGGCTCTTTTAAATATGGAATGGCCTCAAATGACTGATGTTCAAAGGTTCTAGTTCCTTGATTCCGTCAAGAGAGGCTAGCCGGTATGTTCCAGGTCCTATTTTACTATCAATTACATAAGGACCTAACCAGTTTGCCATGAACTTGTCCCTTAGATGGGGTGGCAAGTTAGAATTTTGTTGGTTCTCTTTTAAGACCAGGTCACCGACCCGTAAGTCCCTCAAGTGAACTTTCATGTTGTATGCTCTCTTAATTCGCTCTTGGTGTATACACAAATTCTCGAGAGCATGAACACGTCGTTCGTCAAGCAACGTAAGCTGATCTAACCAGGCCTACCATGTAGTATCCTCATCGTTGAACTCTTGCATTGATATGCTTAGGGAAGGAATTTCCAACTCGAGAGGCATGACTGCCTCAGAGCCATACACTAGCAAAAATAGAGTTGCCCCGATGGGAATCTGAGTGTCATAAGCCCAAATGGCAAGCAGGATCTGAATGTGCCAATCCTTATGACTTTCTACGACTGTATTTTTGAGGATGGAAACTAGCATTTTGTTTGACGTCTCTACTTGCCCATTTGCATGTGGATAGTAGGGTGTTTAAAAACTATGCTGAATCTTGTACTTTACAGTCAAAGCACACACGTCTTTGTTTTTGAATGACGTCCCATTATGCGATATTATCTTGGATGGAATACCAAAATGACATATGATGTTATTTAAAATAAACTCTGCAATATGGGATCCAGTCATAAAGGTAAGCAGAATTGCTTCCACCTATTTAGTAAAATACTCTATGGCCATTATGATGAACTTGTGATGGCCTGACGACGTAGGGGAGATATTTTTGATTAGATCTATGCCCCACTACAAAAATGGCCAAGTCGATTAGATCGGTTGCAAGGCCTGAGAAGGTACGTGTGTCAAATTAGCATGGTTTTGACACTTCACACACTTCTTTACATAAGCGCAACAATATCGCTCTAAAGATAGCCAATAATAGCCCATGCGAAGAAAGTGCTTTGCGATGGCCATACCGCTGAAGTGGCTTGATTTTGCATCCATTTCCCCGATTATCATTATTGTTAGGCATAAATCCTGATGAAAGCTGATCGAGTGTCGCTGGGGTGATTCCCATGCGCACGAGGATAAGTCTTCTATGGTAGGTGTCATTAACAGGACAACCCCCTTTCGTGCCGCCTATGTTCCACATACCATCTGCTCTCACGTACCTATAGTTTCCCTCTCGTAAGGGTGGGTATATAGAGAGGTTGGTATATCTGTCAGAAAATGGTATATTGAAGTGGCGACCATTTATGGGAGTCATATGTGCCAACATTCTACATTTAAAATTTCTTCAAAACTTTCAAAAACAAAACAAAAACATCAAAATGCACTCAACTAGTTTAGGACACAACATTAATCTTTAAAAGAGATAATCACCGTTTGTGTATGTGTGTGTTCATTTCTGCTTAGTGTAACAAAAAAATCAAAAAAATCATAAAAAAAAGATAAAAATCTACGCATTTTGTCACTCGCTCTAAAAGCTCCAAGGATTCCCGCAATCTCTTGGTCGCTCCAAAATGCCCCAAAGGTGTCCATGAACCCTTTGGTCAACCTAAGAGCACCCCAAAGGTGCCCATAAGTGATGTAGGAGCATTCAACAAAATATGGGAAATCTTATATTTTTCCCTAAATTTTAGTGCATCTTGCCGGGGCCATAACTTCTCAACCGTAGCTCCGATTGACATGAAATTTTATAGGGATCTGGTTAGGGTTGACCAAGCGATATGAGTATCCTTGGAGCTTTTGGGGTTGACCAAGTGATTATGGAAATCCTTGGAGATTTTTGGGGTTGACCAAGCAATTATGGGAATCTTTGGAGCTTTTGGGTTTGACCAAGCGATTATGGGAATCCTTGGAGCATTTTTTGGGTTGACCAAGCGATTGTGGAATCCTTAGAGTTTTTTGGGTTTCACCAAGCAATTGCGGGAATCCTTGGAGCTTTTGGTTTGACCAAAGGGTTTGTGGACACCTTTGGGGCATTTTGGGTTATGGCTCTTTTAAATATGGAATGGCCTCAAATGACTGATGTTCAAAGGTTCTAGTTCCTTGATTCCGTCAAGAGAGGCTAGCCGGTATGTTCCAGGTCCTATTTTACTATCAATTACGTAAGGACCTAACCAGTTTGCCACGAACTTGTCCCTTAGATGGGGTGGCAAGTTAGAATTTTGCTGGTTCTCTTTTAAGACCAGGTCACCAACCTGAAAGTCCCTCAAGTGAACTTTCATGTTGTATGCTCTCTTAATTCGCTCTTGGTAGATACGCAAATGCTCGAGAGCATGAACACGTCATTCATCAAGCAACGTAAGCTGATCTAACCAAGCCTGCCATGCAGTGTCATCATCGATGAACTCTTGCATTGATATGCATAGGGAAGTAATTTCCAACTCGAGAGGCATGACTGCCTCAGAGCCATACACCAATGAAAATAGAGTTGCCCCGATGGGCGTCCGAATGCTAGTGCGATAAGCCCAAAGGGCAAGCGGGATGTGAATGTGCCAATCCTTATGACTGTCTGTGACTGTATTTTTGAGGATGGCAACTAGCATTTTGTTTGACGCCTCTACTTGCCCATTTGCATGTGGATAGTAGGGTGTTGAAAAACTATGCTGAATCTTGTACTTTGTGGTCAAAGCACACACGTCTTTGTTTTTGAATGACGTCCCATTATCCGATATTATCTTGGATGGAATACCAAAATGACATATGATGTTATGTAAAATAAACTCTGCAATGCGGGATCCAGTTGTAGAGGTAAGCGGAATTGCTTCCACCCATTTAGTAAAATACTCTATGGCCATTATGATGAACATATGACGACCTGACGACGTAGAGGAGATATTTCTGATTAGATCTAAGCCCCACAATGAAAATGGCCAAGTCGATTAGAATGGTTGCAAGGCCTGAGAAGGTACGTGTGTCAAATTAGCATGGTTTTGACACTTCACACACTTCTTTACATAAGTGCAACAATATCGCTCTAAAGATGGCAAATAATAGCCCATGCGAAGAAAGCGCTTTGCGATGGCCATACCGCTGAATTGGATTGATTTTGCATCCATTTCCTCGATTGACACTGTTGTTAGGCGTAAATCCTGATGAAAGCTGATCGAGTGTCGCTAGGGTGATTCCCATGCACGCGAGGATAAGTCTTCTATGGTAGGTGTCATTAACAGGAAAATCTCCCTTTCGTACCACCTATGTTCCACGTACCATCTACTCTCACGTACCTATAGTTTCCCTCTCGTAAGGGCGGGTATATAGAGAGGTTGGTATATTAGTCCGGCAATGGTATATTGAAGGGGCGACCATTTATGGGAGTCATATGAGCCAACATTCTACATTTAAACGTTCTTCAAAACTTTCAAAAACAAAACAAAAACATCAAAATGCACTCAACCAGTTTAGGACACACCATTAATCTTTAAAAGAGATAATCATCATTTGTGTATGTGTGTGTTCATTTCTACTTAGTGTAACAAAAAAATCAAAAAAATCATAAACAAAAGATAAAAATCTATGCATTTTGTCACTCGCTCTAAAAGCTCCAAGGATTCTTGCAATCGCTTGGTCGCTCCAAAATGCCCCAAAGGTGTCCATGAACCCTTTGGTCAACCCAAGAGCAACCCAAAGGTACCCATAAGTGATGCAGGAGCATCCAACAAAATATGGGAAATCTTATATTTTTCCCTAAATTTTAGTGCATCTTGCTAGGGCCATAACATCTCAACCGTAGCTCCGATTGATGTGAAATTTTACAGGGAGATGGTTACGGTTGACCAAGCGATATGAGAATCCTTGGAGCTTTTGGGGTTGACCAAGCGATTATGGGAATCCTTGGAGATTTTTTGGGTTGACCAAGCGATTATCGAAATCCTTGGAGCTTTTGGGGTTGACCAAGCGATTATGGGAATCCTTGGAGCATTTTTTGGGTTGACCAATCGATTGTGGGAATCCTTAGAGCTTTTTGGGTTTAACCAAGCAATTGCGAAAATTCTTGGAGCTTTTGGTTTGACCAAAGGGTTTGTGGACAACTTTGGGGCATTTTGGGTTATGGCTCTTTTAAATATGGAAAGGCCTCAAATGACTGATGTTCAAAGGTTCTAGTTCCTTGATTCCATCAAGAGAGGCTAGCCGGTATATGTTCTTGGTCCTATTTTACTATCAATTATGTAAGGACCTAACTAGTTTGCCGTGAACTTGTCCCTTAGATGGGGTGGCAAGTTAGAATTTTACTGGTTCTCTTTTAAGACCAGGTCACCAACCTAAAAGTACCTCAAGTGAACTTTCATGTTGTATGCTCTCTTAATTCTCTCTTGGTAGATATGCAAATGCTCGAGAGCATGAACATGTTGTTCGTCAAGCAATGTAAGCTGATCTAACAAGGCCTGCCATGCAGTGTCATCATCAATGAACTCTTGCATTGATATGCGTAGGGAAGGAATTTCCAACTCGAGAGGCATGACTGCCTCAGAGCCATAAACCTAAAAAAATAGAGTTGCCCCGATGGGTGTCCGAATGCTAGTGCGATAAGCCCAAAGGGCAAGCGGGATCTGAATGTGCCAATCCTTATGACTGTCTGCAACTGTATTTTTGAGGATGGTAACTAGCATTTTGTTTGACGCCTCTACTTGCCCATTTGCATGTGGATAGTAGGGTGCTGAAAACTATGCTGAATCTTGTACTTTGTGGTCAAAGCACACACGTCTTTGTTTTTGAATGACGTCCCATTATCCGATATTATCTTGGATGGAATACCAAAATGACATATGATGTTATGTAAAATAAACTCTGCAATGCGGGATCCAGTCGTAGAGGTAAGCGAAATTGCTTCCACCCATTTAGTAAAATACTCTATGGCCATTATGATGAACGTGTGATGGCCTGACGACGTAGGGGAGATATTTTTGATTAGATTTAAGCCCCACTACAAAAATGGCCAAGTCGATTAGATCGATTGCAAGGCATGAGAAGGTACGTGTGTCAAATTAGCATGGTTTTGACAGTTCACACACTTCTTTACATAAGCACAACAATATCGCTCTAAAGATGGCCGATAATAGCCCATGTGAAGAAAGCACTTTACGATGACCATACTGTTGAAGTGGCTTGATTTTGCATCCATTTCCCCGATTGTCACTGTTGTTAGGCGTAAATCCTAACGAAAGCTTATCGAGTGTCACTGGGGTGATTCCCATGCACGTGAGGATAAGTCTTCTATGGCAGGTCTCATTAACAGGACAATCCCCCTTCTGTACCGCCTAGGTTCCACGTACCATTTGCTCTCACGTACCTATAGTTTCCCTCTTGTAAGGGCGGGTATATAGAGAGGTTGGTATATCGGTCTAACAATGGTATATTGAAGGGGCGACCATTTATGGGAGTCATATGAGCCAAAATTCTACATTTAAACGTTCTTCAAAACTTTCAAAAACAAAACAAAAACATCAAAATGAACTCAACCAGTTTAGGACACACCATTAATATTTAAAAGAGATAATCACCGTTTGTGTATGTGTGTGTTCATTTCTGCTTAGTGTAAAAAAAAAATCAAAAAAATCATAAACAAAAGATAAAAATCTATGCATTTTGTCACTCGCTCTAAAAGCTCCAAGGATTCCCGCAATCACTTGGTCGCTCCAAAATGCCCCAAAGGTGTCCATGAACCCTTTGGTCAACCCAAGAGCACCCCAAATGTGCACATAAGTGATGCAGGAGCATCCAAAAAATATGGGAAATCTTATATTTTTCCCTAAATTTTAGTGCATCTTGTCGGGGCCATATCTTCTCAACCATAGCTCCGATTGACGTGAAATTTTATAGGGAGATGGATAGGGTTGACCAAGCGATATGAGAATCCTTAGAGCTTTTGGGGTTGACCAAGCGATTATGGGAATCCTTGGAGATTTTTGGGGTTGACCAAGCGATTATGGGAATCCTTGGAGCTTTTGGGGTTGACCAAGCGATTATGGGAATCCTTAGAGCATTTTTGGGATTGACCAAGTGATTGTGGGAATCCTTAGAGCTTTTTGGGTTTGACCAAGCAATTGCGGGAATCCTTGGAGCTTTTGGTTTGACCAAAGGGTTTGTGGACACCTTTGGGGCATTTTGGGTTATGGCTCTTTTAAATATGGAATGGCCTCAAATGACTGATGTTCAAACGTTCTAGTTCCTTGATTCCATCAAGAGAGGCTAGCCGGTATGTTCCAGGTCCTATTTTACTATCAATTATGTAAGGACCTAACCAGTTTGCCGTGAACTTGTCCCTTAGATGGGGTGGCAAGTTAGAATTTTGCTGGTTCTCTTTTAAGACCAGGTCACCAACCTGAAAGTCCCTCAAGTGAACTTTCATGTTGTATGCTCTCTTAATTCGCTCTTGGTAGATATGCAAATGCTCGAGAGCATGAACACGTCATTCGTCAAGCAACGTAAGCTGATCTAACCGGGCTCGCCATGCAGTGTCATCATCGATGAACTCTTGCATTGATATGCGTAGAGAAGGAATTTCCAACTCGAGAGGCATGACTGCCTCAGAGCCATATACCAGCAAAAATAGAGTTTCCCCGATGGGTGTTCGAATGCTAGTGCGATAAGCCCAAAGGGCAAGCGGGATCTGAATGTGCCAATCCTTATGACTGTCTGCAACTGTATTTTTGAGGATGGCAACTAGCATTTTGTTTGACGCCTCTACTTTCCCATTTGCATGTGGATAGTAGGGTGTTGAAAAACTATGCTGAATCTTGTACTTTGTGGTCAAAGCACACACATCTTTGTTTTTGAATGACGTCCCATTATCCGATATTATCTTGGATGGAATACCAAAATGACATATGATGTTATGTAAAATAAACTCTGCAATGCGGGATCCAGTCGTAGAGGTAAGTGGAATTGCTTCCACCCATTTAGTAAAATACTCTATGGCCATTATGATGAACGTGTGATGGCCTCACGATGTAGGGGAGATATTTCTGATTAGATCTAAGCCCCACTACAAAAATGGCCAAGTCGATTAGATCGGTTGTAAGGCTTGAGAAGGTACGTGTGTCAAATTAGCATGGTTTTGCCACTTCACACACTTCTTTACATAAGCGCAACAATATCGCTCTAAAGATGGCCAATAATAGCCCATCCGAAGAAAGCGCTTTGCGATGGCCATACCGTTGAAGTGGCTTGATTTTGCATCCATTTCCCTGATTGTCACTGTTGTTAGGTGTAAATTCTGATGAAAGCTAATCGAGTGTCACTGGGGTGATTCCCGTGCATGCGAGGATAAGTCTTCTATTGTAGGTGTCATTAACAAGACAATCCCCCTTTTGTATAGCCTATGTTCCACGTACCATTTGCTCTCATGTACCTATAGTTTCCCTCTCGTAAGGGCGGGTATATAGAGAGGTTGGTATATCGGTCCGAAAATGGTATATTGAAGGGGCGACCATTTATGGGAGTCATATGAGCCAACATTCTACATTTAAACGTTCTTCAAAACTTTCAAAAACAAAACAAAAACATCAAAATGCACTCAACCAGTTTAGGACACACCATTAATATTTAAAAGAGATAATCACCGTTTGTGTATGTGTGTGTTCATTTTTGCTTAGTGTAACAAAAAAATCAAAAAAATCATAAACAAAAGATAAAAATCTACGCATTTTGTCACTCGCTCTAAAAGCTCCAAGGATTCCCGCAATCGCTTGGTCGCTCCAAAATGCCCGAAAGGTGTCCATGAACCCTTTGGTCAACCCAACAGCACCCCAAAGGTGCCCATAAGTGATGCAAGAGCATCCAACAAAATATGGGAAATCTTATATTTTTCCCTAAATTTTAGTGCATCTTGTCGGCGCCATAACTTCTCAACCGTAGCTCCGATTGACATGAAATTTTATAGGGAGCTGGTTAGGGTTGACCAAGCGATATGAGAATCCTTGGAGCTTTTGGGGTTGACTAAGCGGTTATGGGAATCCTTAGAGATTTTTGGGGTTGACCAAGCGATTATGGGAATCCTTGGAGCTTTTGGGGTTGACCAAGCGATTATGGGAATCCTTGGAGCATTTTTGGGGTTGACCAAGCCATTGTGGGAATCCTTAGAGCTTTTTGGGTTTGACCAAGAAATTGCAGGAATCCTTGGAGCTTTTGGTTTGACCAAAGGGTTTGTGGACACCTTTGGGGTATTTTGGGTTATGGCTCTTTTAAATATGGAATGGCCTCAAATGACTGATGTTCAAAGGTTCTAGTTCCTTGATTTTGTCAAGAGAGGCTAGCCGGTATGTTCCAGGTCCTATTTTACTGTCAATTACATAAGGACCTAACCAGTTTGCCATGAAATTGTCCCTTAGATGGGGTGGCAAGTTAGAATTTTGCTGGTTCTCTTTTAAATTTAGGTCACCAACCTGAAAGTCCCTCAAGTGAACTTTCATGTTGTATGCTCTCTTAATTCGCTCTTGGTAGATACACAAATGCTCGAGAGCATGAACACATCGTTCATCAAGCAACGTAAGCTGATCTAACCAGGCCTACCATGCAGTGTCATCATCGATGAACTCTTGCATTGATATGCGTAGGGAAGGAATTTCCAACTCGAGAGGCATGATTGCCTCAGAGCCATACACCAACGAAAATAGAGTTGCCCCGATGGGCGTCCAAATGCTAGTGCGATAAGCCCAAAGGGCAAGCGGGATCTGAATGTGCCAATCCTTATGACTGTCTGTGACTGTATTTTTGAGGATGGCAACTAGCATTTTGTTTGACGCCTCTACTTGCCCATTTGCATGTGGATAGTAGGGTGTTGAAAAACTATGCTAAATCTTGTACTTTATGGGCAAAGCACACACGTCTTTGTTTTTGAATGACGTAGAGGAGATATTTCTAATTAGATCTAAGCCCCACTACAAAAATGGCCAAGTCGATTAGATCGGTTGCAAGGCCTGAGAAGGTACGTGTGTCAAATTAGCATGGTTTTGACACTTCACACACTTCTTTACATAAGCGCAACAATATCACTCTAAAGATGGCCAATAATAGCCCATGCAAGGAAAGCACTTTGCGATGGCCATACCGCTAAAGTGGCTTGATTTTGCATCCATTTCCCTGATTGTCATTGTTGTTAGGCATAAATCCTGATGAAAGATGACCGAGTGTCACTGGGGTGATTCCCATGCACGCGAGGATAAGTCTTCTATGGTAGGTGTCATTAACAAGACAATCCCCCTTCCGTACCGCCTATGTTCCACGTACCATCTGCTCTCACGTACCTATAGTTTCCCTCTCGTAAGGGCGGGTATATAGAGAGGTTGGTATATCGGTCCGGCAATGGTATATTGAAGGGGTGACCATTTATGGGAGTCATATGAGCCAACATTCTACATTTAAACGTTCTTCAAAACTTTCAAAAACAAAACAAAAACATCAAAATGCACTCAACCAGTTTAGGACACACCATTAATCTTTAAAAGAGATAATCACCGTTTGTGTATGTGTGTGTTCATTTCTACTTAGTGTAACAAAAAAATCAAAAAAATCATAAACAAAAGTTAAAAATCTATGCATTTTGTCACTCGCTCTAAAAGCTCCAAGGATTCCCGCAATAGCTTGGTCGCTCCAAAATGCCCCAAAGGTGTCCATGAACCCTTTGGTCAACCCAAGAGCACCCCAAAGGTGCCCATAAGTGATGCAGGAGCATCCAACAAAATATGGGAAATATTATATTTTTCCCTAAATTTTAGTGCATCTTGTCGGGGCCATAACTTCTCAACCGTAGCTTCGATTGACGTGAAATTTTACAGGGAGCTGGTTAGGGTTGACCAAGTGATATGAGAATCCTTGGAGCTTTTGGGGTTGACCAAGGGATTATGGGAATCCTTGGAGATTTTTGGTGTTGACCAAGTGATTATGGGAATCCTTGGAGCTTTTGGTGTTGACCAAGCGATTATGGGAATCCTTGGAGCATTTTTGGGGTTGACCAAGCGATTGTGGGAATCCTTAGAGCTTTTTGGGTTTGACCAAGAAATTGTGGGAATCCTTGGAGCTTTTGGTTTGACCAAAGGGTTTGTGGACACCTTTGGGGCATTTTGGGTTATGGCTCTTTTAAATATGGAATGGCCTCAAATGACTGATGTTCAAAGGTTCTAGTTCCTTGATTCCATCAAGAGAGGCTAGCCGGTATGTTCCAGGTCCTATTTTACCATCAATTATGTAAGGACCTAACCAGTTTGCCATGAACTTATCCCTTAGATGGGGTGGCAAGTTAGAATTTTGTTGGTTCTCTTTTAAGAATAGGTCACCAACCTGAAAGTCCCTCAAGTGAACTTTCATGTTGTATGCTCTCTTAATTCGCTCTTGGTAGATACGAAAATGCTCGAGATCATGAACACGTCATTCGTCAAGCAACGTAAGCTAATCTAACCAGGCTTGCCATGCAGTGTCATCATCGATGAACTCTTGCATTGATATGCGTAGGGAAGGAATTTCCAACTCGAGAGGCATGACTGCCTCAGAGCCATACACCAACGAAAATAGAGTTGCCCCGATGGGCGTTCGAATGCTAGTGCGATAAGCCCAAAGGGCAAGCAGGATCTGAATGTGCCAATCCTTATGAATATTTGCGACTGTATTTTTGAGGATGGCAACTAGCATTTTGTTTGACGCCTCTACTTGCCCATTTGCATGTGGATAGTAGGGTGTTGAAAAACTATGCTTGAATCTTGTACTTTGTGGTCAAAGCACACACGTCTTTGTTTTTGAATGACATCCCATTATCCGATATTATCTTGGATGGAATACCAAAATGACATATGATGTTATGTAAAATAAACTCTGCAATGCGGGATCCAGTCGTAGAGGTAAGCGGAATTGCTTCCACCCATTTAGTAAAATACTCTATGGCCATTATGATGAATGTGTGATGGCCTGACGACCTAGGGGAGATATTTCTGATTAGATCTAAGCCCCACTACAAAAATGGCCAAGTTGATTTGATCGGTTGCAAGGCCTGAGAAGGTACATGTGTCAAATTAGCATGGTTTTGATACTTCACACACTTCTTTACATAAGCGCAACAATATCGCTCTAAATATGGCCAATAATAGCCCATGCGAAGAAAGCGCTTTGCGATGGCCATACCGCTGAAGTGGCTTGATTTTGCATCCATTTCCTTGATTGTCACTGTTGTTAGGCGTAAATCTTGACGAAAGTTGATCGAGTGTCGCCGGGGTGATTCCTATGCGTGTGAGGATAAGTCTTCTATGGTAGGTGTCATTAACAGGACAATCCCTCTTCCGTACCGCCTATGTTCCACGTACCATTTGCTCTCACGTACCTATAGTTTCCCTCTCGTAAGGGCGGGTATATAGAGAGGTTGGTATATCGGTCCGACAATGGTATATTGAAGGGGCGACCATTTATGGGAGTCATATGAGCCAACATTCTACATTTAAACGTTCTTCAAAACTTTCAAAAACAAAACAAAAACATCAAAATGCACTCAACCAGTTTAGGACACACCATTAATATTTAAAAGAGATAATCACCGTTTGTGTATGTGTGTGTTCATTTCTGCTTAGTGTAACAAAAAAATCAAAAAAATCATAAACAAAAGATAAAAATCTATGCATTTTCTCACTCGGTCTTAAAGCTCCAAGGATTCCCGCAATCGCTTGGTCGCTCCAAAATGCCCCAAAGGTGTCCATGAACCCTTTGGTCAACCCAAGAGCACCCCAAAGGTGCCCATAAGTGATGCAGGAGCATCCAACAAAATATGGGAAATCTTATATTTTTCCCTAAATTTTAGTGCATCTTGTCGGGGCCATAACTTCTCAACCGTAGCTCCGATTGACGTGAAATTTTATAGGGAGCTGGTTAGGGTTGACCAAGCGATATGAGAATCCTTGGAGCTTTTGGGGTTGACCAAGCGATTATGGGAATCCTTTGAGATTTTTGGGGTTGACCAAGCGATTATGGGAATCCTTGGAGCTTTTGGGGTTGACCAAGCGATTATGGGAATCCTTGGAGCATTTTTGGGGTTGACCAAGCGATTGTGGGAATCCTTAGAGTTTTTTGGGTTTGACCAAGCAATTGTGGGAATCCTTGGAGCTTTTGGTTTGACCAAAGGGTTTGTGGACACCTTTGGGGCATTTTGGGTTATGGCTCTTTTAAATATGGAATGGCCTCAAATGACTAATGTTCAAAGGTTCTAGTTCCTTGATTCTATCAAGAGAGGCTAGCTGGTATGTTTCAAGTCCTATTTTACTATCAATTATGTAAGGACCTAATCAGTTTGCCATGAAATTGTTCCTTATATGGGGTGGCAAGTTAGAATTTTGTTGGTTCTCTTTTAAGACCAGGTCACCAACCTGAAAGTCCCTCAAGTGAACTTTCATGTTGTATGCTCTCTTAATTCGCTCTTGGTAGATACGCAAATGCTCGAGAGCATGAACACGTCATTCGTCAAGCAACGTAAGCTGATCTAACCAGGCCTGCCATGCAGTGTCATCATCGATGAACTCTTGCATTGATATGCGTAATATAGACAGCACCACGATAAAGAGGGCGTGCAGACAACACCAGCCATCTCAGCCAGGGCCTGGAACAGGACCAAACGGGGGGGGCGACGCGGCCACGGGAAGTGGGGACCAAGAGGCCGGGGGGCCAGGGGGCACCGGGGGACCGCAGAATACGTAGGGAAGGAATTTCCAACTCGAGAGGCATGACTACCTCAGAGCCATACACCAACGAAAATAGAGTTGCCCCGATGGGCATCCGAATGCTAGTGCGATAAGCCCAAAGGGCAAGCGGGATCTGAATGTGCCAATCCTTATGACTATCTGTGATTGTATTTTTGAGGATGGCAACTAGCATTTTGTTTGACGCCTCTACTTTCCCATTTGCATGTGGATAGTAGGGTGTTGAAAAACTATGCTGAATCTTGTACTTTGTGGTCAAAGCACACACGTCTTTGTTTTTGAATGACGTCCCATTATCCGATATTATCTTGGATGGAATACCAAAATGACATATGATGTTATGTAAAATAAACTCTGCAATGCGGGATCCAGTCGTAGAGGTAAGCGGAATTGCTTCCACCCATTTAGTAAAATACTCTATGGCCATTATGATGAACGTGTGATGGCCTGACGACGTAGGGGAGATATTTTTGATTAGATCTAAGCCCCACTACAAAAATGGCCAAGTTGATTAGATCGGTTGCAAGGCCTAAGAAGGTACGTGTGTCAAATTAGCATGGTTTTGACACTTCACACACTTCTTTACATAAGCGCAACAATATCGCTCTAAAGATGGCCAATAATAGCCCATGCGAAGAAAGCGCTTTGCGATGGCCATACCGCTGAAGTGGCTTGATTTTGCATCCATTTCCCTGATTGTCACTATTGTTAGGCGTAAATCATGACGAAAGCTGACCGAGTGTCATTGGGGTGATTCCCATGCGTGCGAGGATAAGTCTTCTATGGTAGGTGTCATTAACAGGACAATCCCCCTTCCATACCGCCTATGTTCCATGTACCATCTGCTCTCACGTACCTATAGTTTCCCTCTCGTAAGGGTGGGTATATAGAGAGGTTGGTATATCGGTCCGATAATGGTATATTGAAGGGGAGACCATTTATGGGAGTCATATGAGCCAACATTCTACATTTAAACGTTCTTCAAAACTTTCAAAAACAAAACAAAAACATCAAAATGCACTCAACTAGTTTAGGACACACCATTAATCTTTAAAAGAGATAATCACCATTTGTGTATGTGTGTGTTCATTTCTGCTTAGTGTAACAAAAAAATAAAAAAAATCATAAACAAAAGATAAAAATCTACGCATTTTGTCACTCGCTCTAAAAGCTCCAAGGATTCCTGCAATCGCTTGGTCGCTCCAAAATTCCCCAAAGGTGTCCATGAACCCTTTGGTCAACCCAAGAGCACCCCAAAGGTGCCCATAAGTGATGCAGGAGCATCCAACAAAATATGGGAAATCTTATATTTTTCCCTAAATTTTAGTGCATCTTGCCGGGGCCATAACTTCTCAACCATAGCTCCGATTGACGTGAAATTTTATAGGGAGCTGGTTAGGGTTGACCAAGCGATATGAGAATCCTTGGAGCTTTTGGGGTTGACCAAGCGATTATGGGAATCCTTGGAGATTTTTGGGGTTGACCAAGCGATTATGGGAATCCTTGGAGCTTTTGGGGTTGACCAAGCGATTATGGGAATCCTTGGAGCATTTTTGGGGTTGACCAAGCGATTGTGGGAATCCTTAGAGATTTTTGGGTTTGACCAAGCAATTGCGGGAATCCTTGGAGCTTTTGGTTTGACCAAAGGGTTTGTGGACACCTTTGGGGCATTTTGGGTTATGGCTCTTTTAAATATGGAATGGCCTCAAATGACTGATGTTCAAAGGTTCTAGTTCCTTGATTCCATCAAGAGAGGCTAGCCGGTATGTTCCAGGTCCTATTTTACTATCAATTATGTAAGGACCTAATCAGTTTGCCATTAACTTGTCCCTTAGATGGGGTGGCAAGTTAGAATTTTGCTGGTTCTCTTTTAAGACCAGGTCACCAACCTGAAAGTCCCTCAAGTGAACTTTCATGTTGTATGCTCTCTTAATTCACTCTTGGTAGATATGCAAATGCTCGAGAGCATGAACACGTCGTTCGTCAAGCAACGTAAGCTGATCTAACCAGGCCTGCCATGTAGTGTCATCATCGATGAACTCTTGCATTGATATGCGTAGGGAAGGAATTTCCAACTCAAGGGGCATGACTGCCTCGGAGCCATACACCACCAAAAATAGAGTTGCCTCGATGGGCGTCCGAATGCTAGTGCGATAAGCCCAAAGGGCAAGCGGGATCTAAATGTGCCAATCCTTATGACTGTCTACGACTATATTTTTGAGGATGGCAACTAGCATTTTGTTTGACGCCTCTACTTGCCCATTTGCATGTGGATAGTAGGGTGTTGAAAAACTATGCTGAATCTTGTACTTTGTGGTCAAAGCACACACGTCTTTGTTTTTGAATGACGTCCCATTATCCGATATTATCTTGGATGGAATACCAAAATGACATATGATGTTATGTAAAATAAACTCTGCAATGCGGGATCCAGTCGTAGAGGTAAGCGGAATTGCTTCCACCCATTTAGTAAAATACTCTATGGCCATTATGATGAACGTGTGACGGCCTGACGACGTAGGGGAGATATTTTTGATTAGATCTAAGCCCCACTACAAAAATGGCCAAGTCGATTAGATCGGTTGCAAGGCCTGAGAAGGTACGTGTGTCAAATTAGCATGGTTTTGACACTTCACACACTTCTTTACATAAGCGCAACAATATCGCTCTAAAGATGGCCAATAATAGCCCATGTGAAGAAAGCGCTTTGCGATGGCCATACCGCTGAAGTGGCTTGATTTTGCATCCATTTCCCCGATTGTCACTGTTGTTAGGCGTAAATCCTAACGAAAGCTGACCGAGTGTCGTTGGGGTGATTCCCATGTGTGCGAGGATAAGTCTTCTATGGTAGGTGTCATTAACAGGACAATCCCCCTTCCATACCGCCTATGTTCCACGTACCATCTGCTCTCACGTACCTATAGTTTCCCTCTCGTAAGGGCGGGTATATAGAGAGGTTGGTATATCGGTCCGACAATGGTATATTGAAGGGGCGACCATTTATGGGAGTCATATGAGCCAACATTCTACATTTAAACGTTCTTCAAAACTTTTAAAAACAAAACAAAAACATCAAAATGCACTCAACCAGTTTAGGACACACCATTAATCTTTAAAAGAGATAATCACCGTTTGTGTATGTGTGTGTTCATTTTTGCTTAGTGTAACAAAAAAATCAAAAAAATCATAAACAAAAGATAAAAATCTACGCATTTTGTCACTCGCTCTAAAAGCTCCAAGGATTCCCGCAATCGCTTGGTCGCTCCAAAATGCCCCAAAGGTGTCCATGAACCCTTTGGTCAACCCAAGAGCACCCCAAAGGTGCCCATAAGTGATGCAGAAGCATCCAACAAAATATGGGAAATCTTATATTTTTCCCTAAATTTTAGTGCATCTTGCTGGAGTTGACCAAGCGATATGAGAATCCTTGGAGCTTTTGGGGTTGACCAAGTGATTATGGGAATCCTTGGAGATTTTTGGGGTTGACCAAGTGATTATGGGAATCCTTGGAGCTTTTGGGGTTGACCAAGCGATTATGGGAATCCTTGGAGCATTTTTGGGGTTGACCAAGCGATTGTGGGAATCCTTAGAGCTTTTTGGGTTTGACCAAGCAATTGCGGGAATCCTTGGAGCTTTTGGTTTGACCAAAGGGTTTGTGGACACCTTTGGGGCATTTTGGGTTATGGCTCTTTTAAATATGGAATGTCCTCAAATGACTGATGTTCAAAGGTTCTAGTTCCTTGATTACGTCAAGAGAGGCTAGCCGGTATGTTCTAGGTCCTATTTTACTGTCAATTACGTAAGGACCTAATGAGTTTGCCATGAACTTGTCCCTTTGATGGGGTGGCAAGTTAGAATTTTGCTGGTTCTCTTTTAAGACCAGGTCACCAACCTGAAAGTCCCTCAAGTGAACTTTCATGTTGTATGCTCTCTTAATTCGCTCTTGGTAGATACGCAAATGCTCGAGAGCATGAACACGTCGTTCATCAAGCAACGTAAGCTGATCTAACCAGGCCTGCCATGCAGTGTCATCATCGATGAACTCTTGCATTGATATGCGTAGGGAAGGAATTTCCAACTCGAGAGGCATGACTGCCTTAGAGCCATACACCAACGAAAATAGAGTTGCCCCGATGGGCGTCCGAATGCTAGTGCGATAAGCCCAAAGGGCAAGCGGGATCTGAATGTGCCAATCCTTATGACTGTCTGTGACTGTATTTTTGAGGATGGCAACTAGCATTTTGTTTGACGCCTCTACTTGCCCATTTGCATGTGGATAGTAGGGTGTTGAAAAACTATGCTGAATCTTGTACTTTGTGGTCAAAGCACACACGTCTTTGTTTTTGAATGACGTCCCATTATCCGATATTATCTTGGATGGAATACCAAAATGACATATGATGTTATGTAAAATAAACTCTGCAATGCGGGATCCAGTCATAGAGGTAAGCGGAATTGCTTCCACCCATTTAGTAAAATACTCTATGGCCATTATGATGAACGTGTGACGGCCTGACGACGTAGGGGAGATATTTTTGATTAGATCTAAGCCCCACTACAAAAATGGCCAAGTTGATTAGATCGATTGCAAGGCCTGAGAAGGTACGTGTGTCAAATTAGCATGGTTTTGACACTTCACACACTTCTTTACATAAGCGCAACAATATCGCTCTAAAGATGGCCAATAATAGCCCATGCGAAGAAAGCGCTTTGCGATGGCCATATCGCTGAAGTGGCTTGATTTTGCATCCATTTCCATGATTGTCACTGTTGTTAGGCGTAAATCCTGACGAAAGCTGACCGAGTGTCGCTGGGGTGATTCCCATGCGCACGAGGATAAGTCTTCTATGGTAGGTGTCATTAACAGGACAATCCCCCTTTTGTACCGCCTATGTTCCATGTACCATCTGCTCTCACGTACCTATAGTTTCCCTCTCGTAAGGGCGGGTATATAGAGAGGTTGGTATATCGGTCCGGCAATGGTATATTGAAGGGGCGACCATTTATGGGAGTCATATGAGCCAACATTCTACATTTAAATGTTCTTCAAAACTTTCAAAAAAAAAAACAAAAACATCAAAATGCACTCAACCAGTTTAGGACACACCATTAATCTTTAAAAGAGATAATCACCGTTTGTGTATGTGTGTGTTCATTTATGCTTAGTGTAACAAAAAAATCAAAAAAATCATAAACAAAAGATAAAAATCTACGCATTTTGTCACTCGCTCTAAAAGCTCCAAGGATTCCCGCAATCGCTTGGTCGCTCCAAAATGCCCCAAAGGTGTCCATGAACCCTTTGGTCAACCCAAGAGCACCCCAAAGGTGCCCATAAGTGATGCAGGAGCATCCAACAAAATATGGGAATCCTTGCAGCTTTTGGGGTTGACCAAGCGATATGAGAATCCTTGGAGCTTTTGGGGTTGACCAAGCGATTATGGGAATCCTTGGAGATTTTTGGGGTTGACCAAGCGATTATGGGAATCCTTGGAGCTTTTGGGGTTGACCAAGCGATTATGGGAATCCTTGGAGCATTTTTGGGGTTGACCAAGCGATTGTGGGAATCCTTAGAGCTTTTTGGGTTTGACCAAGCAATTGCGGGAATCCTTGGAGCTTTTGGTTTGACCAAAGGGTTTGTGGACACCTTTGGGGCATTTTGGGTTATGGCTCTTTTAAATATGGAATGGCCTCAAATGACTAATGTTCAAAGGTTCTAGTTCCTTGATTCCATCAAGAGAGGCTAGCCGGTATGTTCCAGGTCCTATTTTACTATCAATTACGTAAGGACCTAACCAGTTTGCCATGAACTTGTCCCTTAGATGGGGTGGCAAGTTAGAATTTTGTTGGTTCTCTTTTAAGACCAGGTCACCAACCTGAAAGTCCCTCAAGTGAACTTTCATGTTGTATGCTCTCTTAATTCACTCTTGGTAGATACGCAAATGCTCGAGAGCATGAACACGTCGTTCGTCAAGCAACGTAAGCTGATCTAACTAGGCCTACGATGCAGTGTCATCATCGATGAACTCTTGCATTGATATGCATAGGGAAGGAATTTCCAACTCCAGAGGCATGACTGCCTCAGAGCCATACACTAGCGAAAATAGAGTTGCCCTGATGGGCGTTCGAATGCTAGTATGATAAGCCCAAAGGGCAAGCGGGATCCGAATGTGCCAATCCTTATGACTGTCTGCCACTGTATTTTTTAGGATGGCAACTAGCATTTTGTTTGACGCCTCTACTTGCCCATTTGCATGTGGATAGTAGGGTGTTGAAAAACTATGCTGAATCTTGTACTTTGTGGTCAAAGCACACACGTCTTTGTTTTTGAATGATGTCCCATTATCCGATATTATCTTGGATGGAATACCAAAATGACATATGATGTTATGTAAAATAAACTCTGCAATGCGGGATCCAGTCGTAGAGGTAAGCGGAATTGCTTCCACCCATTTAGTAAAATACTCTATGGCCATTATGATGAACGTGTGACGGCCTAATGACGTAGGGGAGATATTTTTGATTAGATCTAAGCCCCACTACGAAAATGGCCAAGTCGATTAGATCGGTTGCAAGGCCTGAGAAGGTACGTGTGTCAAATTAGCATGGTTTTGACACTTCACACACTTCTTTACATAAGCGCAACAATATCGCTCTAAAGATGGCCAATAATAGCCCATGCGAAGAAAGCGCTTTGCGATGGCCATACCGCTGAAGTGGCTTGATTTTGCATCCATTTCCCCGATTGTCACTGTTGTTAGGCGTAAATCCTGACAAAAGCTGATCGAGTGTTGCTGGGGTGATTCCTATGCACGCGAGGATAAGTCTTCTATGGTAGGTGTCATTAACAGGACAGTCCCCCTTCCATACTGCCTATGTTCCACGTACCATCTGCTCTCACATAGCTATAGTTTCCCTCTCGTAAGGGCGGGTATATAGATAGGTTGGTATATCGGTCCAACAATGGTATATTGAAGGGGCAACCATTTATGGGAGTCATATGAGCCAACATTCTACATTTAAACGTTCTTCAAAACTTTCAAAAACAAAATAAAAACATCAAAATGCACTCAGCCAATTTAGGACACACCATTAATATTTAAAGATGATAATCACCTTTGTGTATGTCTGTGTTCATTTTGCATAGTGTAACAAAAAAATAAAAAAAATCATAAAAAAAAGATAAAAATCTATGCATTTTGTCGCTCTAAAAGCTCCAAGGATTCTTGCAATCGCTTGGTCGCTCCAAAATGCCCCAAAGGTGTGCGGGATCTAGTCGTAGAGGTAAGCGAAATTGCTTCCACCCATTTAGTAAAATACTCTATGGCCATTATGATGAATGTGTGATGGTCTGACGACGTAGGGGAGATATTTTCTGATTAGATCTAAGCCTCACTACGAAAATGGCCAAGTCGATTAGATCGGTTGCAAGGCCTGAGAAGGTACGTGTGTCAAATTAGCATGGTTTTGACACTTCACACACTTCTTTACATAAGCGCAACAATATCGCTCTAAAGATGGCCAATAATAGCCCATGCAAAGAAAGCGCTTTGCGATGGCCATACCGCTGAAGTGGCTTGATTTTGCATCCATTTCCCCGATTGTCACTGTTGTTAGGCGTAAATCCTGATGAAAGCTGACCGAGTGTCGCTGGGGTGATTCCCATGTGTGCGAGGATAAGTCTTCTATGGTAGGTGTCATTAACAAGACAATCCCCATTTCGTACCGCCTATGTTCCATGTACCATCTGCTCTCACGTACCTATAGTTTCCCTCTCGTAAGGGCGGGTATATAGAGAGGTTGGTATATCGGTCCGACAATGGTATATTGAAGGGGCGACCATTTATGGGAGTCATATGAGCCAACATTCTACATTTAAACGTTCTTCAAAACTTTCAAAAACAAAACAAAAACATCAAAATGCACTCAACAAGTTTAGGACACACCATTAATCTTTAAAAGAGATAATCACCGTTTGTGTATGTGTGTGTTCATTTCTGCTTAGTGTAACAAAAAAATCATAAACAAAAGATAAAAATCTACGCATTTTGTCACTCGCTCTAAAAGCTCCAAGGATTCCCGCAATCGCTTGGTCGCTCCAAAATGCCCCAAAGGTGTCCATGAACCCTTTGGTCAACCCAAGAGCACCCCAAAGGTGCCCATAAGTGATGCAGGAGCATCCAAAAAAATATGGGAAATCTTATATTTTTCTCTATATTTTTCCCTAAATTTTAGTGCATCTTGCTAGGGTTGACCAAGCGATATGAGAATCCTTGGAGCTTTTGGGGTTGACCAAGCGATTATGGGAATCCTTGGAGATTTTTGGGGTTGACCAAGCGATTATGGGAATCCTTGGAGCTTTTGGGGTTGACCAAGCGATTATGGGAATCCTTGGAGCATTTTTGGGGTTGACCAAGCGATTGTGGGAATCCTTAGAGCTTTTTGGGTTTGACCAAGCAATTGCGGGAATCCTTGGAGCTTTTGGTTTGACCAAAGGGTTTGTGGACACCTTTGGGGCATTTTGGGTTATGGCTCTTTTAAATATGGAATGGCCTCAAATGACTGATGTTCAAAGGTTCTAGTTCCTTGATTCCATCAAGAGAGGCTAGCCGGTATGTTCCAGGTCCTATTTTACTGTCAATTACGTAAGGACCTAACTAGTTTGCCGTGAACTTGTCCCTTAGATGGGGTGGCAAGTTAGAATTTTTCTGGTTCTCTTTTAAGACCAGGTCACCAACCTGAAAGTCCCTCAAGTGAACTTTCATGTTGTATGCTCTCTTAATTTGCTCTTGGTAGATACGCAAATGCTCGAGAGCATGAACATGTCGTTCGTCAAGCAACGTAAGCTGATCTAACCAGGCCTACCATGCAGTGTCATCATCAATGAACTCTTGCATTGATATGCGTAGGGAAGGAATTTCCAACTCGAGAGGCATGACTGCCTCGAGCCATACACCAACAAAAATAGAGTTGCCCCGATGGGCGTCCGAATGCTAGTGCGATAAGCCCAAAGGGCAAGCGGGATCTGAATGTGCCAATCCTTATGACTGTCTATGACTGTATTTTTGAGGATGGCAACTAGCATTTTGTTTGACGCCTCTACTTGCCCATTTGCATGTGGATAGTAGGGTGTTGAAAAACTATGCTGAATCTTGTACTTTGTGGTCAAAGCACACACGTCTTTGTTTTTGAATGACGTCCCATTATCCGATATTATCTTGGATGGAATACCAAAATGACATATGATGTTATGTAAAATAAACTCTGCAATGCGGGATCCAGTCGTAGAGGTAAGCAAAATTGCTTCCACCCATTTAGTAAAATACTCTATGGCCATTATGATGAACGTGTGATGGCCTGACGACGTAGGGGAGATATTTTTGATTAGATCTAAGCCCCACTACGAAAATGGCCAAGTCGATTAGATCGGTTGCAAGGCTTGAGAAGGTACATGTGTCAAATTAGCATGGTTTTGACACTTCACACACTTCTTTACATAAGCACAACAATATCGCTCTAAAGATGGCCAATAATAGCCCATGCAAAGAAAGCGCTTTGCGATGGCCATACCGCTGAAGTGGCTTGATTTTGCATCCATTTCCCTGATTGTCACTGTTGTTAGGCGTAAATCTTGATGAAAGCTGACCGAGTGTCGCTGGGGTGATTCCCATGCGTGCGAGGATAAGTCTTCTATGGTAGGTGTCATTAACAGGACAATCCCCCTTCCGTACCGCCTATGTTCCACGTACCATCTGCTCTCACGTACCTATAGTTTCCCTCTCGTAAGGGCGGGTATATAGAGAGGTTGGTATATCGGTCCGGCAATGGTATATTGAAGGGGCGACCATTTATGGGAGTCATATGAGCCAACATTCTACATTTAAACGTTCTTCAAAACTTTCAAAAAAAAAAAAAAAACATCAAAATGCACTCAACAAGTTTAGGACACACCATTAATCTTTAAAAGAGATAATCACCGTTTGTGTATGTGTGTGTTCATTTCTTCTTAGTGTAACAAAAAAATCAAAAAAATCATAAACAAAAGATAAAAATCTACGCATTTTGTCACTCGCTCTAAAAGCTCCAAGGATTCCCGCAATCGCTTGGTCGCTCCAAAATGCCCCAAAGGTGTCCATGAACCCTTTGGTCAACCCAAGAGCACCCCAAAGGTGCCCATAAGTGATGCAGGAGCATCCAAAAAAATATGGGAAATCTTATATTTTTCCCTAAATTTTAGTGCATCTTGCCGGGGCCATAACTTCTCAACCATAGCTCCGATTGACGTGAAATTTTACAGGGAGCTGGTTAGGGTTGACCAAGTGATATGAGAATCCTTGGAGCTTTTGGGGTTGACCAAGTGATTATGGGAATCCTTGGAGATTTTTGGGGTTGACCAAGCGATTATGGGAATCCTTGGAGCTTTTGGGGTTGACCAAGCGATTATGGGAATCCTTGGAGCATTTTTGGGGTTGACCAAGCGATTGTGGGAATCCTTAGAGCTTTTTGGGTTTGACCAAGCAATTGCGGGAATCCTTGGAGCTTTTGGTTTGACCAAAGGGTTTGTGGACACCTTTGGGGCATTTTGGGTTATGGCTCTTTTAAATATGGAATGGCCTCAAATGACTGATGTTCAAAGGTTCTAGTTCCTTGATTCCGTCAAGAGAGGCTAGCCGGTATGTTCCAAGTCCTATTTTACTATCAATTACATAAGGACCTAACTAGTTTGCCGTGAACTTGTCCCTTAGATGGGGTGGCAAGTTAGAATTTTGTTGGTTCTCTTTTAAGACCAGGTCACCAACCTCGAAAGTCCCTCAAGTGAACTTTCATGTTGTATGCTCTCTTAATTCGCTCTTGGTAGATACGCAAATGCTCGAGAGCATGAACACGTCGTTCGTCAAGCAACGTAAGCTGATCTAACCAGGCCTGCCATGCAGTGTCATCATCGATGAACTCTTGCATTGATATGCGTAGGGAAGGAATTTCCAACTCGAGAGGCATGACTGCCTCAGAGCCATACACCAGGGAAAATAGAGTTGCCCCGATGGGCATCCGAATGCTAGTGCGATAAGCCCAAAGGGCAAGTGGGATCTGAATGTGCCAATCCTTATGACTGTCTGTGACTATATTTTTGAGGATGGCAACTAGCATTTTGTTTGACGCCTCTACTTGCCCATTTGCATGTGGATAGTAGGGTGTTGAAAAACTATGCTGAATCTTGTACTTTGTGGTCAAAGCACACACGTCTTTGTTTTTGAATGACGTCCCATTATCCGATATTATCTTGGATGGAATACCAAAATGACATATGATGTTATGTAAAATAAACTCGCAATGCGGGATCCAGTCGTAGAGGTAAGCGGAATTGCTTCCACCCACTTAGTAAAATACTCTATGGCCATTATGATGAACGTGTGATGGCCTGACGACGTAGGGGAGATATTTTCGATTAGATCTAAGCCCCACTACGAAAATGGCCAAGTCGATTAGATCGGTTGCAAGTCCTGAGAAGGTACGTGTGTCAAATTAGCATGGTTTTGACACTTCACACACTTCTTTACATAAGCGCAACAATATCGCTCTAAAGATGGCCAATAATAGCCCATGCGAAGAAAGCGCTTTGCGATGGCCATACTTCTAAAGTGGCTTGATTTTGCATCCATTTCCCCGATTGTCACCGTTGTTAGGCGTAAATCCTGACGAAAGTTGATCGAGTGTCATTGGGGTGATTCCCATGCGCATGAGGATAAGTCTTCTATGGTAGGTGTCATTAACAGGACAATCCCCCTTCCATACCGCCTATGTTCCACGTACCATCTTCTCTCACATACCTATAGTTTCCCTCTCGTAAGGGCGGGTATATAGAGAGGTTGGTATATATCGGTCCAAAAAAGACAATGTATATTAAAGAATAAAGAGGGGGACCATTTATGGGAGTCATATGAGCCAACATTCTACATTTAAACGTTCTTCAAAACTTTCAAAAACAAAACAAAAACATCAAAATGCACTCAACCATTTTAGGACACACCATTAATCTTTAAAAGAGATAATCACCGTTTGTGTATGTGTGTGTTCATTTCTACTTAGTGTAACAAAAAAATCAAAAAAATCATAAACAAAAGATAAAAATCTACGCATTTTGTCACTCGCTCTAAAAGCTCCAAGGATTCCCGCAATCGCTTGGTCGCTCCAAAATGCCCCAAAGGTGTCCATGAACCCTTTGGTCAACCCAAGAGCACCCCAAAGGTGCCCATAAGTGATGCAAGAGCATCCAAAAAAATATGGGAAATCTTATATTTTTCCCTAAATTTTAGTGCATCTTGTCGGGGCCATAACTTCTCAACCGTAGCTCCGATTGATGTGAAATTTTAGAGGGAGCTGGTTAGGGTTGACCAAGCGATATGAGAATCCTTGGAGCTTTTGGGGTTGACCAAGCGATTATGGGAATCCTTGGAGATTTTTGGGGTTGACCAAGTGATTATGGGAATCCTTGGAGCTTTTGGGGTTGACCAAGCGATTATGGGAATCCTTGGAGCATTTTTGGGGTTGACCAAGCGATTGTGGGAATCCTTAGAGCTTTTTGGGTTTGACCAAGCAATTGCGGGAATCCTTGGAGCTTTTGGTTTGACCAAAGGGTTTGTGGACACCTTTGGGGCATTTTGGGTTATGGCTCTTTTAAATATGGAATGGCCTCAAATGACTCGATGTTCAAAGGTTCTAGTTCCTTGATTCCGTCAAGAGAGGCTAGCCGATATGTTCCAGGTCCTATTTTACTGTCAATTACGTAAGGACCTAACCAGTTTGCCATGAACTTGTCCCTTAGATGGGGTGGCAAGTTAGAATTTTGTTGGTTCTCTTTTAAGACCAGGTCACCAACCCGAAAGTCCCTCAAGTGAACTTTCATGTTGTATGCTCTCTTAATTCGCTCTTGGTAGATACGCAAATGCTCGAGAGCATGAACACGTCATTCGTCAAGCAACGTAAGCTGATCTAACCAGGCCTGCCATGCAGTGTCATCATCGATGAACTCTTGCATTGATATGCATAGGGAAGGAATTTCCAACTCGAGAGGCATGACTGCCTCAGAGCCATACACCAGCGAAAATAGAGTTGCCCCGATGGGCGTCCGAATGCTAGTGCGATAAGCCCAAAGGGCAAGCGGGATCTGAATGTGCCAATCCTTATGACTATCTGCGATTGTATTTTTGAGGATGGCAACTAGCATTTTGTTTGACGCCTCTACTTGCCCATTTGCATGTGGATAGTAGGGTGTTGAAAAACTATGTTGAATCTTGTACTTTGTGGTCAAAGCACACACGTCTTTGTTTTTGAATGACGTCCCATTATCCGATATTATCTTGGATGGAATACCAAAATGACATATGATGTTATGTAAAATAAACTCTGCAATGCGGGATCCAGTCATAGAGGTAAGCGGAATTGCTTCCACCCATTTAGTAAAATACTCTATGGCCATTATGATGAACGTGTGATGGCCTGACGACGTAGGGGAGATATTTCTTATTAGATCTAAGCCCCACTATGAAAATGGCCAAGTCGATTAGATCGGTTGCAAGGCCTGAGAAGGTACGTGTGTCAAATTAGCATGGTTTTGACACTTCACACACTTCTTTACATAAGCGCAACAATATCGCTCTAAAGATGGCCAATAATAGCCCATGCAAAGAAAGCGCTTTGCGATGGCCATACCGCTGAAGTGGCTTGATTTTGCATCCATTTCTTCGATTGTCACTTTTGTTAGGTATAAATCCTGATGAAAGCTGATCGAGTGTCACTGGGGTGATTCCCATGCGTGCGAGGATAAGTCTTCTATGGTAGGTGTCATTAACAAGACAATCCCCCTTTCGTACCGCCTATGTTCCACGTACCATCTGCTCTCACGTACCTATAGTTTCCCTCTCGTAAGGGCGGGTATATAGAGAGGTTGGTATATCGGTCCGACAATGGTATATTGAAGGGGCGACCATTTATGGGAGTCATATGAGCCAACATTCTACATTTAAACGTTCTTCAAAACTTTCAAAAACAAAACAAAAACATCAAAATGCACTCAACCAGTTTAGGACACACCATTAATCTTTAAAAGAGATAATCACCGTTTGTGTATGTGTGTGTTCATTTCTGCTTAGTGTAACAAAAAAATCAAAAAAATCATAAACAAAAGATAAAAATCTACGCATTTTGTCACTCGCTCTAAAAGCTCCAAGGATTCCCGCAATCGCTTGGTCGCTCCAAAATGCCCCAAAGGTGTCCATGAACCCTTTGGTCAACCCAAGAGCACCCCAAAGGTGCCCATAAGTGATGCAGGAGCATCCAAAAAAATATGGGAAATCTTATATTTTTCCCTAAATTTTAGTGCATCTTGTCGGGGCCATAACTTCTCAACCGTAGCTCCGATTGACGTGAAATTTTACAGGGAGCTGGTTAGGGTTGACCAAGCGATATGAGAATCCTTGGAGCTTTTGGGGTTGACCAAGCGATTATGGGAATCCTTGGAGATTTTTGGGGTTGACCAAGCGATTATGGGAATCCTTGGAGCTTTTGGGGTTGACCAAGCGATTATGGGAATCCTTGGAGCATTTTTGGGGTTGACCAAGCGATTGTGGGAATCCTTAGAGCTTTTTGGGTTTGACCAAGCAATTGCGGGAATCCTTGGAGCTTTTGGTTTGACCAAAGGGTTTGTGGACACCTTTGGGGAATTTTGGGTTATGGCTCTTTTAAATATGGAATGGCCTCAAATGACTGATGTTCAAAGGTTCTAGTTCCTTGATTCCATCAAGAGAGGCTAGCCGGTATGTTCCAGGTCCTATTTTACTGTCAATTACGTAAGGACCTAACCAGTTTGCCATGAACTTGTCCCTTAGATGGGGTGGCAAGTTAGAATTTTGTTGGTTCTCTTTTAAGACCAGGTCACCAACCTGAAAGTCCCTCAAGTGAACTTTCATGTTGTATGCTCTCTTAATTCGCTCTTGGTAGATACGCAAATGCTCGAGAGCATGAACACGTCGTTCATCAAGCAACGTAAGCTGATCTAACCAGGCCTGCCATGCAGTGTCATCATCGATGAACTCTTGCATTGATATGCATAGGGAAGGAATTTCCAACTCGAGAGGCATGACTGCCTCAGAGCCATACACCAACGAAAATAGAGTTGCCCCGATGGGCGTTCGAATGCTAGTGCGATAAGCCCAAAGGGCAAGCGGGATCTGAATGTGCCAATCCTTATGACTATTTGTGATTGTATTTTTGAGGATGGCAACTAGCATTTTGTTTGACGCCTCTACTTGCCCATTTGCATGTGGATAGTAGGGTGTTGAAAAACTATGTTGAATCTTGTACTTTGTGGTCAAAGCACACACGTCTTTGTTTTTGAATGACGTCCCATTATCCGATATTATCTTGGATGGAATACCAAAATGACATATGATGTTATGTAAAATAAACTCCGCAATGCGGGATCCAGTCATAGAGGTAAGCAGAATTGCTTCCACCCATTTAGTAAAATACTCTATGGCCATTATGATGAACGTGTGATGGCCTGACGACGTAGGGGAGATATTTCTGATTAGATCTAAGCCCCACTAAGAAAATGGCCAAGTCGATTAGATCGGTTGCAAGGCCTGAGAAGGTACGTGTGTCAAATTAGCATGGTTTTGACACTTCACACACTTCTTTACATAAGCGCAACAATATCGCTCTAAAGATGGCCAATAATAGCCCATGCGAAGAAAGCGCTTTGCGATGGCCATACCGCTAAAGTGGCTTGATTTTGCATCCATTTCTTCGATTGTCACTTTTGTTAGGCATAAATCCTGAGGAAAGCTGACCGAGTGTCATTGGGGTGATTCCCATGCGCGCGAGGATAAGTCTTCTATGGTAGGTGTCATTAACAGGACAATCCCCCTTTCATACCGCCTATGTTCCACGTACCATCTGCTCTCACGTACCTATAGTTTCCCTCTCGTAAGGGCGGGTATATAGAGAGGTTGGTATATCGGTCCGACAATGGTATATTGAAGGGGCGACCATTTATGGGAGTCATATGAGCCAACATTCTACATTTAAACGTTCTTCAAAACTTTCAAAAACAAAACAAAAACATCAAAATGCACTCAACCAATTTAGGACACACCATTAATCTTTAAAAGAGATAATCACCGTTTGTGTATGTGTGTGTTCATTTCTGCTTAGTGTAACAAAAAAATCAAAAAAATCATAAACAAAAGATAAAAATCTACGCATTTTGTCACTCGCTCTAAAAGCTCCAAGGATTCCCGCAATCGCTTGGTCGCTCCAAAATGCCCCAAAGGTGTCCATGAACCCTTTGGTCAACCCAAGAGCACCCCAAAGGTGCCCATAAGTGATGCAGGAGCATCCAACAAAATATGGGAAATCTTATATTTTTCCCTAAATTTTAGTGCATCTTGCCGGGGCCATAACTTCTCAACCGTAGCTCCGATTGACGTGAAATTTTACAGGGAGCTGGTTAGGGTTGACCAAGCGATATGAGAATCCTTGGAGCTTTTGGGGTTGACCAAGCGATTATGGGAATCCTTGGAGATTTTTGGGGTTGACCAAGCGATTATGGGAATCCTTGGAGCTTTTGGGGTTGACCAAGCGATTATGGGAATCCTTGGAGCATTTTTGGGGTTGACCAAGCGATTGTGGGAATCCTTAGAGCTTTTTGGGTTTGACCAAGCAATTGCGGGAATCCTTGGAGCTTTTGGTTTGACCAAAGGGTTTGTGGACACCTTTGGGGCATTTTGGGTTATGGCTCTTTTAAATATGGAATGGCCTCAAATGACTGATGTTCAAAGGTTCTAGTTCCTTGATTCCGTCAAGAGAGGCTAGCCGGTATGTTCCAGGTCCTATTTTACCGTCAATTACGTAAGGACCTAACCAGTTTGCCATGAACTTGTCCCTTAGATGGGGTGGCAAGTTAGAATTTTGTTGGTTCTCTTTTAAGACCAGGTCACCAACCTGAAAGTCCCTCAAGTGAACTTTCATGTTGTATGCTCTCTTAATTCGCTCTTGGTAGATACGCAAATGCTCGAGAGCATGAACACGTCGTTCGTCAAGCAACGTAAGCTGATCTAACCAGGCCCTGCCATGCAGTGTCATCATCGATGAACTCTTGCATTGATATGCGTAGGGAAGGAATTTCCAACTCGAGAGGCATGACTGCCTCAGAGCCATACACCAGTGAAAATAGAGTTGCCCCGATGGGCGTCCGAATGCTAGTGCGATAAGCCCAAAGGGCAAGCGGGATCTGAATGTGCCAATCCTTATGACTGTCTACGACTGTATTTTTGAGGATGGCAACTAGCATTTTGTTTGACGCCTCTACTTGCCCATTTGCATGTGGATAGTAGGGTGTTGAAAAACTATGCTTGAATCTTGTACTTTGTGGTCAAAGCACACACGTCTTTGTTCTTGAATGACGTCCCATTATCCGATATTATCTTGGATGGAATACCAAAATGACATATGATGTTATGTAAAATAAACTCGCAATGCGGGATCCAGTCATAGAGGTAAGCGGAATTGCTTCCACCCATTTAGTAAAATACTCTATGGCCATTATGATGAACGTGTGACGACCTGACGACGTAGGGGAGATATTTCTTATTAGATCTAAGCCCCACTACGAAAATGGCCAAGTTGATTAGATCGGTTGCAAGGCCTGAGAAGGTACGTGTGTCAAATTAGCATGGTTTTGACACTTCACACACTTCTTTACATAAGCGCAACAATATCGCTCTAAAGATGGACAATAATAGCCCATGCGAAGAAAGCGCTTTGCGATGGCCATACCGCTGAAGTGGCTTGATTTTGCATCCATTTCCTCGATTGTCACTATTGTTAGGCATAAATCCTGACGAAAGCTGATCGAGTGTCACTGGGGTGATTCCCATGCACGCGAGGATAAGTCTTCTATGGTAGGTGTCATTAACAAGACAATCCCCCTTTCGTACCGCCTATGTTCCACGTACCATCTGCTCTCACGTACCTATAGTTTCCCTCTCGTAAGGGCGGGTATATAGAGAGGTTGGTATATCGGTCCGACAATGGTATATTGAAGGGGCGACCATTTATGGGAGTCATATGAGCCAACATTCTACATTTAAACGTTCTTCAAAACTTTCAAAAACAAAACAAAAACATCAAAATGCACTCAACCAGTTTAGGACACACCATTAATCTTTAAAAGAGATAATCACCGTTTGTGTATGTGTGTGTTCATTTCTGCTTAGTGTAACAAAAAAATCAAAAAAATCATAAACAAAAGATAAAAATCTACGCATTTTGTCACTCGCTCTAAAAGCTCCAAGGATTCCCGCAATCGCTTGGTCGCTCCAAAATGCCCCAAAGGTGTCCATGAACCCTTTGGTCAACCCAAGAGCACCCCAAAGGTGCCCATAAGTGATGTAGGAGCATCCAACAAAATATGGGAAATCTTATATTTTTCCCTAAATTTTAGTGCATCTTGTCGGGGCCATAACTTCTCAACCGTAGCTCCGATTGACGTGAAATTTTACAGGGAGCTGGTTAGGGTTGACTAAGAGATATGAGAATCCTTGGAGCTTTTGGGGTTGACCAAGCGATTATGGGAATCCTTGGAGATTTTTGGGGTTGACCAAGCGATTATGGGAATCCTTGGAGCTTTTGGGGTTGACCAAGCGATTATGGGAATCCTTGGAGCATTTTTTGGGGTTGACCAAGCGATTGTGGGAATCCTTAGAGCTTTTTGGGTTTGACCAAGCAATTGCGGGAATCCTTGGAGCTTTTGGTTTGACCAAAGGGTTTGTGGACACCTTTGGGGCATTTTGGGTTATGGCTCTTTTAAATATGGAATGGCCTCAAATGACTGATGTTCAAAGGTTCTAGTTCCTTGATTCCATCAAGAGAGGCTAGCCGGTATGTTCCAAGTCCTATTTTACTATCAATTACGTAAGGACCTAACCAGTTTGCCATGAACTTGTCCCTTAGATGGGGTGGCAAGTTAGAATTTTGTTGGTTCTCTTTTAAGACCAGGTCACCAACCTGAAAGTCCCTCAAGTGAACTTTCATGTTGTATGCTCTCTTAATTCGCTCTTGGTAGATACGCAAATGCTCGAGAGCATGAACACGTCGTTCGTCAAGCAACGTAAGCTGATCTAACCAGGCTTGCCATGTAGTGTCATCATCGATGAACTCTTGCATTGATATGCGTAGGGAAGGAATTTCCAACTCGAGAGGCATGACTGCCTTAGAGCCATACACCAACGAAAATAGAGTTGCCCCGATGGGCGTCCGAATGCTAGTGCGATAAGCCCAAAGGGCAAGCGGGATCTGAATGTGCCAATCCTTATGACTGTCCCCTTTTTAGCACTTTTTTTTTCCCCCTTTGCATGTGGATAGTAGGGTGTTGAAAAACTATGTTGAATCTTGTACTTTGTGGTCAAAGCACACACGTCTTTGTTTTTGAATGACGTCCCATTATCCGATATTATCTTGGATGGAATACCAAAATGACATATGATGTTATGTAAAATAAACTCTGCAATGCGGGATCCAGTCGTAGAGGTAAGCGGAATTGCTTCCACCCATTTAGTAAAATACTCTATGGCCATTATGATGAACGTGTGATGGCCCGACGACGTAGGGGAGATATTTTTGATTAGATCTAAGCCCCACTACAAAAATGGCCAAGTCGATTAGATCGGTTGCAAGGCCTGAGAAGGTACATGTGTCAAATTAGCATGGTTTTGACACTTCACACACTTCTTTACATAAGCGCAACAATATCGCTCTAAAGATGGCCAATAATAGCCCATGCGAAGAAAGCGCTTTGCGATGGCCATACCGCTGAAGTGGCTTGATTTTGCATCCATTTCCATGATTGTCACTGTTGTTAGGCGTAAATCCTGATGAAAGTTGACCGAGTGTCGTTGGGGTGATTCCCATGCGCGTGAGGATAAGTCTTCTATGGTAGGTGTCATTAACAAGACAATCCCCCTTCCGTACCGCCTATGTTCCACGTACCATCTGCTCTCACGTACCTATAGTTTCCCTCTCGTAAGGGCGGGTATATAGAGAGGTTGGTATATCGGTCCGGCAATGGTATATTGAAGGGGCGACCATTTATGGGAGTCATATGAGCCAACATTCTACATTTAAACGTTCTTCAAAACTTTCAAAAACAAAACAAAAACATCAAAATGCACTCAACCGAGTTTAGGACACACCATTAATCTTTAAAAGAGATAATCACCGTTTGTGTATGTGTGTGTTCATTTCTGCTTAGTGTAACAAAAAAATCAAAAAAATCATAAACAAAAGATAAAAATCTACGCATTTTGTCACTCGCTCTAAAAGCTCCAAGGATTCCCGCAATCGCTTGGTCGCTCCAAAATGCCCCAAAGGTGTCCATGAACCCTTTGGTCAACCCAAGAGCACCCCAAAGGTGCCCATAAGTGATGCAAGAGCATCCAAAAAAATATGGGAAATCTTATATTTTTCCCTAAATTTTAGTGCATCTTGCCGAGGCCATAACTTCTCAACCATAGCTCCGATTGACGTGAAATTTTACAGGGAGCTGGTTAGGGTTGACCAAGCGATATGAGAATCCTTGGAGCTTTTGGGGTTGACCAAGCGATTATGGGAATCCTTGGAGATTTTTGGGGTTGACCAAGCGATTATGGGAATCCTTGGAGCTTTTGGGGTTGACCAAGCGATTATGGGAATCCTTGGAGCATTTTTGGGGTTGACCAAGCGATTGTGGGAATCCTTAGAGCTTTTTGGGTTTGACCAAGCAATTGTGGGAATCCTTGGAGCTTTTGGTTTGACCAAAGGGTTTGTGGACACCTTTGGGGCATTTTGGGTTATGGCTCTTTTAAATATGGAATGGCCTCAAATGACTGATGTTCAAAGGTTCTAGTTCCTTGATTCCGTCAAGAGAGGCTAGCCGGTATGTTCCAGGTCCTATTTTACTATCAATTACGTAAGGACCTAACTAGTTTGTCATGAACTTGTCCCTTAGATGGGGTGGCAAGTTAGAATTTTGTTGGTTCTCTTTTAAGACCAGGTCACCAACCTGAAAGTCCCTCAAGTGAACTTTCATGTTGTATGCTCTCTTAATTCGCTCTTGGTAGATATGCAAATGCTCGAGAGCATGAACACGTCGTTCGTCAAGCAACGTAAGCTGATCTAACCAGGCCTGCCATGCAGTGTCATCATCGATGAACTCTTGCATTGATATGCGTAGGGAAGGAATTTCCAACTCGAGAGGCATGACTTCCTCAGAGCCATACACCAGGAAAAATAGAGTTGCCCCGATGGGCGTCCGAATGCTAGTGCGATAAGCCCAAAGGGCAAGTGGGATCTGAATGTGCCAATCCTTATGATTGTCTGTGATTGTATTTTTGAGGATGGCAACTAGCATTTTGTTTGACGCCTCTACTTGCCCATTTGCATGTGGATAGTAGGGTGTTGAAAAACTATGCTGAATCTTGTACTTTGTGGTCAAAGCACACACGTCTTTGTTTTTGAATGACGTCCCATTATCCGATATTATCTTGGATGGAATACCAAAATGACATATGATGTTATGTAAAATAAACTCGCAATGCGGGATCCAGTCGTAGAGGTAAGCGGAATTGCTTCCACCCATTTAGTAAAATACTCTATGGCCATTATGATGAACGTGTGACGGCCCGACGACGTAGGGGAGATATTTTCGATTAGATCTAAGCCCCACTACGAAAATGGCCAAGTCGATTAGATCGGTTGCAAGGCCTGAGAAGGTACGTGTGTCAAATTAGCATGGTTTTGACACTTCACACACTTCTTTACATAAGCGCAACAATATCGCTCTAAAGATGGCCAATAATAGCCCATGCAAAGAAAGCGCTTTGCGATGGCCATACCGCTGAAGTGGCTTGATTTTGCATCCATTTCCTCGATTGTCACTGTTGTTAGGCGTAAATCCTGACGAAAGCTGACCGAGTGTCGCTGGGGTGATTCCCATGCGCATGAGGATAAGTCTTCTATGGTAGGTGTCATTAACAGGACAATCCCCCTTCCATACCGCCTATGTTCCACGTACCATCTGCTCTCACGTACCTATAGTTTCCCTCTCGTAAGGGCGGGTATATAGAGAGGTTGGTATATCGGTCCAACAAGGAAAAAGGAAGGGGTATTGATGTGACGGGAGCTATGAGCCAACATTCTACATTTAAACGTTCTTCAAAACTTTCAAAAACAAAACAAAAACATCAAAATGCACTCAACCAGTTTAGGACACACCATTAATCTTTAAAAGAGATAATCACCGTTTGTGTATGTGTGTGTTCATTTCTACTTAGTGTAACAAAAAAATCAAAAAAATCATAAACAAAAGATAAAAATCTACGCATTTTGTCACTCGCTCTAAAAGCTCCAAGGATTCCCGCAATCGCTTGGTCGCTCCAAAATGCCCCAAAGGTGTCCATGAACCCTTTGGTCAACCCAAGAGCACCCCAAAGGTGCCCATAAGTGATGCAGGAGCATCCAACAAAATATGGGAAATCTTATATTTTTCCCTAAATTTTAGTGCATCTTGTCGGGGCCATAACTTCTCAACCGTAGCTCCGATTGACGTGAAATTTTAGAGGAGCTGGTTAGGGTTGACCAAGCGATATGAGAATCCTTGGAGCTTTTGGGGTTGACCAAGCGATTATGGGAATCCTTGGAGATTTTTGGGGTTGACCAAGTGATTATGGGAATCCTTGGAGCTTTTGGGGTTGACCAAGCGATTATGGGAATCCTTGGAGCATTTTTGGGGTTGACCAAGCGATTGTGGGAATCCTTAGAGCTTTTTGGGTTTGACCAAGCAATTGCGGGAATCCTTGGAGCTTTTGGTTTGACCAAAGGGTTTGTGGACACCTTTGGGGCATTTTGGGTTATGGCTCTTTTAAATATGGAATGGCCTCAAATGACTGATGTTCAAAGGTTCTAGTTCCTTGATTCCGTCAAGAGAGGCTAGCCGATATGTTCCAGGTCCTATTTTACTATCAATTACGTAAGGACCTAACCAGTTTGCCATGAACTTGTCCCTTAGATGGGGTGGCAAGTTAGAATTTTGTTGGTTCTCTTTTAAGACCAGGTCACCAACCTGAAAGTCCCTCAAGTGAACTTTCATGTTGTATGCTCTCTTAATTCGCTCTTGGTAGATACGCAAATGCTCGAGAGCATGAACACGTCATTCGTCAAGCAACGTAAGCTGATCTAACCAGGCCTGCCATGAAGTGTCATCATCGATGAACTCTTGCATTGATATGCATAGGGAAGGAATTTCCAACTCGAGAGGCATGACTGCCTCAGAGCCATACACCAGCGAAAATAGAGTTGCCCCGATGGGCGTCCGAATGCTAGTGCGATAAGCCCAAAGGGCAAGCGGGATCTGAATGTGCCAATCCTTATGACTATTTGCGATTGTATTTTTGAGGATGGCAACTAGCATTTTGTTTGACGCCTCTACTTGCCCATTTGCATGTGGATAGTAGGGTGTTGAAAAACTATGCTGAATCTTGTACTTTGTGGTCAAAGCACACACGTCTTTGTTTTTGAATGACGTCCCATTATCCGATATTATCTTGGATGGAATACCAAAATGACATATGATGTTATGTAAAATAAACTCTGCAATGCGGGATCCAGTCGTAGAGGTAAGCGGAATTGCTTCCACCCATTTAGTAAAATACTCTATGGCCATTATGATGAACGTGTGACGGCCTGACGACGTAGGGGAGATATTTCTGATTAGATCTAAGCCCCACTATGAAAATGGCCAAGTCGATTAGATCGGTTGCAAGGCCTGAGAAGGTACGTGTGTCAAATTAGCATGGTTTTGACACTTCACACACTTCTTTACATAAGCGCAACAATATCGCTCTAAAGATGGCCAATAATAGCCCATGCGAAGAAAGCGCTTTGCGATGGCCATACCGCTGAAGTGGCTTGATTTTGCATCCATTTCCTCGATTGTCACTATTGTTAGGCATAAATCCTGACGAAAGTCGACCGAGTGTCGCTGGGGTGATTCCCATGCGCGCGAGGATAAGTCTTCTATGGTAGGTGTCATTAACAGGACAATCCCCCTTTCATACCGCCTATGTTCCACGTACCATCTGCTCTCACGTACCTATAGTTTCCCTCTCGTAAGGGCGGGTATATAGAGAGGTTGGTATATCGGTCCGACAATGGTATATTGAAGGGGCGACCATTTATGGGAGTCATATGAGCCAACATTCTACATTTAAACGTTCTTCAAAACTTTCAAAAACAAAACAAAAACATCAAAATGCACTCAACCAGTTTAGGACACACCATTAATCTTTAAAAGAGATAATCACCGTTTGTGTATGTGTGTGTTCATTTCTGCTTAGTGTAACAAAAAAATCAAAAAAATCATAAACAAAAGATAAAAATCTACGCATTTTGTCACTCGCTCTAAAAGCTCCAAGGATTCCCGCAATCGCTTGGTCGCTCCAAAATGCCCCAAAGGTGTCCATGAACCCTTTGGTCAACCCAAGAGCACCCCAAAGGTGCCCATAAGTGATGCAGGAGCATCCAAAAAAATATGGGAAATCTTATATTTTTCCCTAAATTTTAGTGCATCTTGTCGGGGCCATAACTTCTCAACCATAGCTCCGATTGACGTGAAATTTTACAGGGAGCTGGTTAGGGTTGACCAAGCGATATGAGAATCCTTGGAGCTTTTGGGGTTGACCAAGCGATTATGGGAATCCTTGGAGATTTTTGGGGTTGACCAAGCGATTATGGGAATCCTTGGAGCTTTTGGGGTTGACCAAGCGATTATGGGAATCCTTGGAGCATTTTTGGGGTTGACCAAGCGATTGTGGGAATCCTTAGAGCTTTTTGGGTTTGACCAAGCAATTGCGGGAATCCTTGGAGCTTTTGGTTTGACCAAAGGGTTTGTGGACACCTTTGGGGCATTTTGGGTTATGGCTCTTTTAAATATGGAATGGCCTCAAATGACTGATGTTCAAAGGTTCTAGTTCCTTGATTCCGTCAAGAGAGGCTAGCCGGTATGTTCCAGGTCCTATTTTACTATCAATTACGTAAGGACCTAACCAGTTTGCCGTGAACTTGTCCCTTAGATGGGGTGGCAAGTTAGAATTTTGTTGGTTCTCTTTTAAGACCAGGTCACCAACCTGAAAGTCCCTCAAGTGAACTTTCATGTTGTATGCTCTCTTAATTCGCTCTTGGTAGATACGCAAATGCTCGAGAGCATGAACACGTCGTTCGTCAAGCAACGTAAGCTGATCTAACCAGGCCTGCCATGCAGTGTCATCATCGATGAACTCTTGCATTGATATGCGTAGGGAAGGAATTTCCAACTCGAGAGGCATGACCGCCTCAGAGCCATACACCAGACAAAAATAGAGTTGCCCCGATGGGCGTCCGAATGCTAGTGCGATAAGCCCAAAGGGCAAGCGGGATCTGAATGTGCCAATCCTTATGACTATTTGCGACTGTATTTTTGAGGATGGCAACTAGCATTTTGTTTGACGCCTCTACTTGCCCATTTGCATGTGGATAGTAGGGTGTTGAAAAACTATGTTGAATCTTGTACTTTGTGGTCAAAGCACACACGTCTTTGTTTTTGAATGACGTCCCATTATCCGATATTATCTTGGATGGAATACCAAAATGACATATGATGTTATGTAAAATAAACTCTGCAATGCGGGATCCAGTCGTAGAGGTAAGCGGAATTGCTTCCACCCATTTAGTAAAATACTCTATGGCCATTATGATGAACGTGTGATGGCCTGACGACGTAGGGGAGATATTTTTGATTAGATCTAAGCCCCACTACGAAAATGGCCAAGTCGATTAGATCGGTTGCAAGGCCTGAGAAGGTACGTGTGTCAAATTAGCATGGTTTTGACACTTCACACACTTCTTTACATAAGCGCAACAATATCGCTCTAAAGATGGCCAATAATAGCCCATGCGAAGAAAGCGCTTTGCGATGGCCATACCGCTGAAGTGGCTTGATTTTGCATCCATTTCCCCGATTGTCACTATTGTTAGGCATAAATCCTGATGAAAGCTGACCGAGTGTCGCTGGGGTGATTCCCATGCGTGCGAGGATAAGTCTTCTATGGTAGGTGTCATTAACAGGACAATCCCCCTTCCGTACCGCCTATGTTCCACGTACCATCTGCTCTCACGTACCTATAGTTTCCCTCTCGTAAGGGCGGGTATATAGAGAGGTTGGTATATCGGTCCGACAATGGTATATTGAAGGGGCGACCATTTATGGGAGTCATATGAGCCAACATTCTACATTTAAACGTTCTTCAAAACTTTCAAAAACAAAACAAAAACATCAAAATGCACTCAACCAGTTTAGGACACACCATTAATCTTTAAAAGAGATAATCACCGTTTGTGTATGTGTGTGTTCATTTCTGCTTAGTGTAACAAAAAAATCAAAAAAATCATAAACAAAAGATAAAAATCTACGCATTTTGTCACTCGCTCTAAAAGCTCCAAGGATTCCCGCAATCGCTTGGTCGCTCCAAAATGCCCCAAAGGTGTCCATGAACCCTTTGGTCAACCCAAGAGCACCCCAAAGGTGCCCATAAGTGATGCAGGAGCATCCAAAAAAATATGGGAAATCTTATATTTTTCCCTAAATTTTAGTGCATCTTGTCGGGGCCATAACTTCTCAACCGTAGCTCCGATTGACGTGAAATTTTACGAGGAGTCTGGTTAGGGTTGACCAAGCGATATGAGAATCCTTGGAGCTTTTGGGGTTGACCAAGCGATTATGGGAATCCTTGGAGATTTTTGGGGTTGACCAAGTGATTATGGGAATCCTTGGAGCTTTTGGGGTTGACCAAGCGATTATGGGAATCCTTGGAGCATTTTTGGGGTTGACCAAGCGATTGTGGGAATCCTTAGAGCTTTTTGGGTTTGACCAAGCAATTGCGGGAATCCTTGGAGCTTTTGGTTTGACCAAAGGGTTTGTGGACACCTTTGGGGCATTTTGGGTTATGGCTCTTTTAAATATGGAATGGCCTCAAATGACTGATGTTCAAAGGTTCTAGTTCCTTGATTCCGTCAAGAGAGGCTAGCCGGTATGTTCCAGGTCCTATTTTACTGTCAATTACGTAAGGACCTAACCAGTTTGCCGTGAACTTGTCCCTTAGATGGGGTGGCAAGTTAGAATTTTGTTGGTTCTCTTTTAAGACCAGGTCACCAACCTGAAAGTCCCTCAAGTGAACTTTCATGTTGTATGCTCTCTTAATTCGCTCTTGGTAGATATGCAAATGCTCGAGAGCATGAACACGTCGTTCGTCAAGCAACGTAAGCTGATCTAACCGGGCTTGCCATGCAGTGTCATCATCGATGAACTCTTGCATTGATATGCGTAGGGAAGGAATTTCCAACTCGAGAGGCATGATTGCCTCAGAGCCATACACCAACGAAAATAGAGTTGCCCCGATGGGCGTCCGAATGCTAGTGCGATAAGCCCAAAGGGCAAGCGGGATCTGAATGTGCCAATCCTTATGACTGTCTGCAACTGTATTTTTGAGGATGGCAACTAGCATTTTGTTTGATGCCTCTACTTGCCCATTTGCATGTGGATAGTAGGGTGTTGAAAAACTATGTTGAATCTTGTACTTTGTGGTCAAAGCACACACGTCTTTGTTTTTGAATGACGTCCCATTATCCGATATTATCTTGGATGGAATACCAAAATGACATATGATGTTATGTAAAATAAACTCTGCAATGCGGGATCCAGTCGTAGAGGTAAGCGGAATTGCTTCCACCCATTTAGTAAAATACTCTATGGCCATTATGATGAACGTGTGTCAGCCTGACGACGTAGGGGAGATATTTTTGATTAGATCTAAGCCCCACTACGAAAATGGCCAAGTCGATTAGATCGGTTGCAAGGCCTGAGAAGGTACGTGTGTCAAATTAGCATGGTTTTGACACTTCACACACTTCTTTACATAAGCGCAACAATATCGCTCTAAAGATGGCCAATAATAGCCCATGCAAAGAAAGCGCTTTGCGATGGCCATACCGCTGAAGTGGCTTGATTTTGCATCCATTTCCCCGATTGTCACTGTTGTTAGGCATAAATCCTGACGAAAGCTGACCGAGTGTCACTGGGGTGATTCCCATGCATGCGAGGATAAGTCTTCTATGGTAGGTGTCATTAACAAGACAATCCCCCTTTCATACCGCCTATGTTCCACGTACCATCTGCTCTCACGTACCTATAGTTTCCCTCTCGTAAGGGCGGGTATATAGAGAGGTTGGTATATCGGTCCGACAATGGTATATTGAAGGGGCGACCATTTATGGGAGTCATATGAGCCAACATTCTACATTTAAACGTTCTTCAAAACTTTCAAAAACAAAACAAAAACATCAAAATGCACTCAACCAGTTTAGGACACACCATTAATCTTTAAAAGAGATAATCACCGTTTGTGTATGTGTGTGTTCATTTCTCGCTTAGTGTAACAAAAAAATCAAAAAAATCATAAACAAAAGATAAAAATCTACGCATTTTGTCACTCGCTCTAAAAGCTCCAAGGATTCCCGCAATCGCTTGGTCGCTCCAAAATGCCCCAAAGGTGTCCATGAACCCTTTGGTCAACCCAAGAGCACCCCAAAGGTGCCCATAAGTGATGCAGGAGCATCCAACAAAATATGGGAAATCTTATATTTTTCCCTAAATTTTAGTGCATCTTGTCGGGGCCATAACTTCTCAACCGTAGCTCCGATTGACATGAAATTTTACAGGGAGCTGGTTAGGGTTGACCAAGCGATATGAGAATCCTTGGAGCTTTTGGGGTTGACCAAGCGATTATGGGAATCCTTGGAGATTTTTGGGGTTGACCAAGCGATTATGGGAATCCTTGGAGCTTTTGGGGTTGACCAAGCGATTATGGGAATCCTTGGAGCATTTTTGGGGTTGACCAAGCGATTGTGGGAATCCTTAGAGCTTTTTGGGTTTGACCAAGCAATTGCGGGAATCCTTGGAGCTTTTGGTTTGACCAAAGGGTTTGTGGACACCTTTGGGGCATTTTGGGTTATGGCTCTTTTAAATATGGAATGGCCTCAAATGACTGATGTTCAAAGGTTCTAGTTCCTTGATTCCGTCAAGAGAGGCTAGCCGGTATGTTCCAGGTCCTATTTTACTATCAATTACGTAAGGACCTAACCAGTTTGCCATGAACTTGTCCCTTAGATGGGGTGGCAAGTTAGAATTTTGTTGGTTCTCTTTTAAGACCAGGTCACCAACCTGAAAGTCCCTCAAGTGAACTTTCATGTTGTATGCTCTCTTAATTCGCTCTTGGTAGATATGCAAATGCTCGAGAGCATGAACACGTCGTTCGTCAAGCAACGTAAGCTGATCTAACCAGGCCTGCCATGTAGTGTCATCATCGATGAACTCTTGCATTGATATGCGTAGGGAAGGAATTTCCAACTCGAGAGGCATGACTGCCTCAGAGCCATACACCAACAAAAATAGAGTTGCCCCGATGGGCGTCCGAATGCTAGTGCGATAAGCCCAAAGGGCAAGCGGGATCTGAATGTGCCAATCCTTATGACTGTCTGCAACTGTATTTTTGAGGATGGCAACTAGCATTTTGTTTGATGCCTCTACTTGCCCATTTGCATGTGGATAGTAGGGTGTTGAAAAACTATGTTGAATCTTGTACTTTGTGGTCAAAGCACACACGTCTTTGTTTTTGAATGACGTCCCATTATCCGATATTATCTTGGATGGAATACCAAAATGACATATGATGTTATGTAAAATAAACTCTGCAATGCGGGATCCGAGTCGTAGAGGTAAGCGGAATTGCTTCCACCCATTTAGTAAAATACTCTATGGCCATTATGATGAACGTGTGATGGCCTCGACGACGTAGGGGAGATATTTCTTGATTAGATCTAAGCCCCACTATGAAAATGGCCAAGTCGATTAGATCGGTTGCAAGGCCTGAGAAGGTATGTGTGTCAAATTAGCATGGTTTTGACACTTCACACACTTCTTTACATAAGCGCAACAATATCGCTCTAAAGATGGCCAATAATAGCCCATGCGAAGAAAGCGCTTTGCGATGGCCATACCGCTGAAGTGGCTTGATTTTGCATCCATTTCCTCGATTGTCACTTTTGTTAGGCATAAATCCTGACGAAAGCTGACCGAGTGTCACTGGGGTGATTCCCATGCGTGCGAGGATAAGTCTTCTATGGTAGGTGTCATTAACAGGACAATCCCCATTTCGTACCGCCTATGTTCCACGTACCATCTGCTCTCACGTACCTATAGTTTCCCTCTCGTAAGGGCGGGTATATAGAGAGGTTGGTATATCGGTCCGACAATGGTATATTGAAGGGGCGACCATTTATGGGAGTCATATGAGCCAACATTCTACATTTAAACGTTCTTCAAAACTTTCAAAAACAAAACAAAAACATCAAAATGCACTCAACCAGTTTAGGACACACCATTAATCTTTAAAAGAGATAATCACCGTTTGTGTATGTGTGTGTTCATTTCTGCTTAGTGTAACAAAAAAATCAAAAAAATCATAAACAAAAGATAAAAATCTACGCATTTTGTCACTCGCTCTAAAAGCTCCAAGGATTCCCGCAATCGCTTGGTCGCTCCAAAATGCCCCAAAGGTGTCCATGAACCCTTTGGTCAACCCAAGAGCACCCCAAAGGTGCCCATAAGTGATGCAGGAGCATCCAACAAAATATGGGAAATCTTATATTTTTCCCTAAATTTTAGTGCATCTTGTCGGGGCCATAACTTCTCAACCGTAGCTCCGATTGACGTGAAATTTTATAGGGAGCTGGTTAGGGTTGACCAAGCGATATGAGAATCCTTGGAGCTTTTGGGGTTGACCAAGCGATTATGGGAATCCTTGGAGATTTTTGGGGTTGACCAAGCGATTATGGGAATCCTTGGAGCTTTTGGGGTTGACCAAGCGATTATGGGAATCCTTGGAGCATTTTTGGGGTTGACCAAGCGATTGTGGGAATCCTTAGAGCTTTTTGGGTTTGACCAAGCAATTGCGAGAATCCTTGGAGCTTTTGGTTTGACCAAAGGGTTTGTGGACACCTTTGGGGCATTTTGGGTTATGGCTCTTTTAAATATGGAATGGCCTCAAATGACTGATGTTCAAAGGTTCTAGTTCCTTGATTCCATCAAGAGAGGCTAGCCGGTATGTTCCAGGTCCTATTTTACTGTCAATTACGTAAGGACCTAACTAGTTTGCCGTGAACTTGTCCCTTAGATGGGGTTGCAAGTTAGAATTTTGTTGGTTCTCTTTTAAGACCAGGTCACCAACCTGAAAGTCCCTCAAGTGAACTTTCATGTTGTATGCTCTCTTAATTCGCTCTTGGTAGATACGCAAATGCTCGAGAGCATGAACACGTCGTTCATCAAGCAACGTAAGCTGATCTAACTAGGCTTGCCATGTAGTGTCATCATCGATGAACTCTTGCATTGATATGCGTAGGGAAGGAATTTCAAACTCGAGAGGCATGACTGCCTCAGAGCCATACACCAACGAAAATAGAGTTGCCCCGATGGGCGTCCGAATGCTAGTGCGATAAGCCCAAAGGGCAAGCGGGATCTGAATGTGCCAATCCTTATGACTGTCTGCGACTATATTTTTGAGGATGGCAACTAGCATTTTGTTTGACGCCTCTACTTGCCCATTTGCATGTGGATAGTAGGGTGTTGAAAAACTATGCTGAATCTTGTACTTTGTGGTCAAAGCACACACATCTTTGTTTTTGAATGACGTCCCATTATCCGATATTATCTTGGATGGAATACCAAAATGACATATGATGTTATGTAAAATAAACTCTGCAATGCGGGATCCAGTCGTAGAGGTAAGTGGAATTGCTTCCACCCATTTAGTAAAATACTCTATGGCCATTATGATGAACGTGTGACGGCCTGACGACGTAGGGGAGATATTTCTGATTAGATCTAAGCCCCACTACGAAAATGGCCAAGTCGATTAGATCGGTTGCAAGGCCTGAGAAGGTACGTGTGTCAAATTAGCATGGTTTTGACACTTCACACACTTCTTTACATAAGCGCAACAATATCGCTCTAAAGATGGCCAATAATAGCCCATGCGAAGAAAGCACTTTGCGATGGCCATACCGTTGAAGTGGCTTGATTTTGCATCCATTTCCCCGATTGTCACTATTGTTAGGCGTAAATCCTGATGAAAGCTGATCGAGTGTCGCTGGGGTGATTCCCATGCATGCGAGGATAAGTCTTCTATGGTAGGTGTCATTAACAGGACAATCCCCCTTTCATACCGCCTATGTTCCACGTACCATCTGCTCTCACGTACCTATAGTTTCCCTCTCGTAAGGGCGGGTATATAGAGAGGTTGGTATATCGGTCCGACAATGGTATATTGAAGGGGCGACCATTTATGGGAGTCATATGAGCCAACATTCTACATTTAAACGTTCTTCAAAACTTTCAAAAACAAAACAAAAACATCAAAATGCACTCAACCAGTTTAGGACACACCATTAATATTTAAAAGAGATAATCACCGTTTGTGTATGTGTGTGTTCATTTCTGCTTAGTGTAACAAAAAAATCAAAAAAATCATAAACAAAAGATAAAAATCTACGCATTTTGTCACTCGCTCTAAAAGCTCCAAGGATTCCCGCAATCGCTTGGTCGCTCCAAAATGCCCCAAAGGTGTCCATGAACCCTTTGGTCAACCCAAGAGCACCCCAAAGGTGCCCATAAGTGATGTAGGAGCATCCAACAAAATATGGGAAATCTTATATTTTTCCCTAAATTTTAGTGCATCTTGTCGGGGCCATAACTTCTCAACCGTAGCTCCGATTGACGTGAAATTTTACAGGGAGCTGGTTAGGGTTGACCAAGCGATATGAGAATCCTTGGAGCTTTTGGGGTTGACCAAGCGATTATGGGAATCCTTGGAGATTTTTGGGGTTGACCAAGCGATTATGGGAATCCTTGGAGCTTTTGGGGGTTGACCAAGCGATTATGGGAATCCTTGGAGCATTTTTGGGGTTGACCAAGCGATTGTGGGAATCCTTAGAGCTTTTTGGGTTTGACCAAGCAATTGTGGGAATCCTTTGAGCTTTTGGTTTGACCAAAGGGTTTGTGGACACCTTTGGGGCATTTTGGGTTATGGCTCTTTTAAATATGGAATGGCCTCAAATGACTGATGTTCAAAGGTTCTAGTTCCTTGATTCCATCAAGAGAGGCTAGCCGGTATGTTCCAGGTCCTATTTTACTATCAATTACGTAAGGACCTAACCAATTTGCCGTGAACTTGTCCCTTAGATGGGGTGGCAAGTTAGAATTTTGTTGGTTCTCTTTTAAGACCAGGTCACCAACCCGAAAGTCCCTCAAGTGAACTTTCATGTTGTATGCTCTCTTAATTCGCTCTTGGTAGATACGCAAATGCTCGAGAGCATGAACACATCGTTCGTCAAGCAACGTAAGCTGATCTAACCAGGCCTGCCATGTAGTGTCATCATCGATGAACTCTTGCATTGATATGCGTAGGGAAGGAATTTCCAACTCGAGAGGCATGACTGCCTCAGAGCCATACACCAACGAAAATAGAGTTGCCCCGATGGGCGTCCGAATGCTAGTGCGATAAGCCCAAAGGGCAAGCGGATCTAAATGTGCCAATCCTTATGACTGTTTATGACTGTATTTTTGAGGATGGAAACTAGAATTTTGTTTGACGCCTCTACTTGCCCATTTGCATGTGGATAGTAGGGTGTTGAAAAACTATGCTGAATCTTGTACTTTGTGGTCAAAGCACACACATCTTTGTTTTTGAATGACGTCCCATTATCCGATATTATCTTGGATGGAATACCAAAATGACATATGATGTTATGTAAAATAAACTCTGCAATGCGGGATCCCATCGTAGAGGTAAGCGGAATTGCTTCCACCCATTTAGTAAAATACTCTATGGCCATTATGATGAACGTGTGATGGCCTGACGACGTAGGGGAGATATTTTTGATTAGATCTAAGCCCCACTACAAAAATGGCCAAGTCGATTAGATCGGTTGCAAGGCCTGAGAAGGTACGTGTGTCAAATTAGCATGGTTTTGACACTTCACACACTTCTTTACATAAGCGCAACAATATCGCTCTAAAGATGGCCAATAATAGCCCATGCGAAGAAAGCACTTTGCGATGGCCATACCGTTGAAGTGGCTTGATTTTGCATCCATTTCCCCGATTGTCACTATTGTTAGGCATAAATCCTGACGAAAGCTGATCGAGTGTCGCTGGGGTGATTCCCATGCATGCGAGGATAAGTCTTCTATGGTAGGTGTCATTAACAAGACAACCCCCCTTTCATACCGCCTATGGTCCACGTACCATCTGCTCTCACGTACCTATAGTTTCCCTCTCGTAAGGGAGGGTATATAGAGAGGTTGGTATATCGGTCCGACAATGGTATATTGAAGGGGCGACCATTTATGGGAGTCATATGAGCCAACATTCTACATTTAAACGTTCTTCAAAACTTTCAAAAATAAAACAAAAACATCAAAATGCACTCAACTAGTTTAGGACACACCATTAATATTTAAAAGAGATAATCACTATTTGTGTATGTGTGTGTTCATTTCTACTTAGTGTAACAAAAAAATAAAAAAAATGATAAACAAAAGATAAAAATCTACGCATTTTGTCACTTGCTCTAAAAGCTCCAAGGATTCCCGCAATCGCTTGGTCGCTCCAAAATGCCCCAAAGGTGTCCATGAACCCTTTGGTCAACCCAAGAGCACCCCAAAGGTGCCCATAAGTGATGTAGGAGCATCAAACAAAATATGGGAAATCTTATATTTTTCCCTAAATTTTAGTGCATCTTGTCGGGGCCATAACTTCTCAACCGTAGCTCCAATTGACATGAAATTTTACAGGGAGCTGGTTAGGGTTGACCAAGCGATATGAGAATCCTTGGAGCTTTTGGGGTTGACCAAGCGATTATGGGAATCCTTGATATGTATAGGGAAGGAATTTCCAACTAGAGAGGCATGACTGCCTTAGAGCCATACACCAGCAAAAATAGAGTTGCCCTGATGGGCGTCCTAATGCTAGTGCGATAAGCCCAAAGGGCAAGCGGGATCTGAATGTGCCAATCCTTATGACTATCTACGATTGTATTTTTGAGGATGGCAACTAGCATTTTGTTTGACGCCTCTACTTGCCCATTTGCATGTGGATAGTAGGGTGTTGAAAAACTATGTTGAATCTTGTACTTTGTGGTCAAAGCACACACGTCTTTGTTTTTGAATGACGTCCCATTATCCGATATTATCTTGGATGGAATACCAAAATGACATATGATGTTATGTAAAATAAACTCTGCAATGCGGGATCCAGTCGTAGAGGTAAGCGGAATTGCTTCCACCCATTTAGTAAAATACTCTATGGCCATTATGATGAACGTGTGACGGCCTGATGACGTAGGGGAGATATTTTTGATTAGATCTAAGCCCCACTACAAAAATGGCCAAGTCGATTAGATCGGTTGCAAGGCTCGAGAAGGTACGTGTGTCAAATTAGCATGGTTTTGACACTTCACACACTTCTTTACATAAGCGCAACAATATCGCTCTAAAGATGGCCAATAATAGCCCATGCGAAGAAAGCACTTTGCGATGGCCATACCATCGAAGTGGCTTGATTTTGCATCCATTTCCTTGATTGTCACTGTTGTTAGGCGTAAATCCTGATGAAAGCTGATCGAGTGTCACTGGGGTGATTCCCATGCGCGCGAGGATAAGTCTTCTATGGTAGGTGTCATTAACAAGACAATCCCCCTTCCGTATCGCCTATGTTCCACGTACCATCTGCTCTCACGTACCTATAGTTTCCCTCTCGTAAGGGCGGGTATATAGAGAGGTTGGTATATCGGTCCGACAATGGTATATTGAAGGGGCGACCATTTATGGGAGTCATATGAGCCAACATTCTACATTTAAACGTTCTTCAAAACTTTCAAAAACAAAACAAAAACATCAAAATGCACTCAACTAGTTTAGGACACACCATTAATCTTTAAAAGAGATAATCACCATTTGTGTATGTGTGTGTTCATTTTTGCTTAGTGTAACAAAAAAATCAAAAAAATCATAAACAAAAGATAAAAATCTACGCATTTTGTCACTCGCTCTAAAAGCTCCAAGGATTCCCGCAATCGCTTGGTCGCTCCAAAATGCCCCAAAGGTGTCCATGAACCCTTTGGTCAACCCAAGAGCACCCCAAAGGTGCCCATAAGTGATGTAGGAGCATCCAAAAAAATATGGGAAATCTTATATTTTTCCCTAAATTTTAGTGCATCTTGTCGGGGCCATAACTTCTCAACCGTAGCTCCGATTGACATGAAATTTTATAGGGAGCTGGTTAGGGTTGACCAAGCGATATGAGAATCCTTGGAGCTTTTGGGGTTGACCAAGCGATTATGGGAATCCTTGGAGATTTTTGGGGTTGACCAAGAGATTATGGGAATCCTTGGAGCTTTTGGGGTTGACCAAGCGATTATGGGAATCCTTGGAGCATTTTTGGGGTTGACCAAGCGATTGTGGGAATCCTTAGAGCTTTTTGGGTTTGACCAAGCAATTGCGGGAATCCTTGGAGCTTTTGGTTTGACCAAAGGGTTTGTGGACACCTTTGGGGCATTTTGGGTTATGGCTCTTTTAAATATGGAATGGCCTCAAATGATTGATGTTCAAAGGTTCTAGTTCCTTGATTCCATCAAGAGAGGCTAGCCGGTATGTTCCAGTCCTATTTTACTCGTCAATTACGTAAGGACCTAACCAGTTTGCCATGAACTTGTCCCTTAGATGGGGTGGCAAGTTAGAATTTTGCTGGTTCTCTTTTAAGACCAGGTCACCAACCTGAAAGTCCCTCAAGTGAACTTTCATGTTGTATGCTCTCTTAATTTGCTCTTGGTAGATACGCAAATGCTCGAGAGCATGAACACGTCGTTCGTCAAGCAACATAAGCTGATCTAACCGGGCCTACCATGTAGTGTCATCATCGATGAACTCTTGCATTGATATGCGTAGGGAAGGAATTTCCAACTCGAGAGGCATGACTGCCTCAGAGCCATACACCAACAAAAATAGAGTTGCCTCGATGGGCGTCCGAATGCTAGTGCGATAAGCCCAAAGGGCAAGTGGGATCTGAATGTGCCAATCCTTATGACTTTCTGCAACTGTATTTTTGAGGATGGCAACTAGCATTTTGTTTGACGCCTCTACTTGCCCATTTGCATGTGGATAGTAGGGTGTTGAAAAACTATGTTGAATCTTGTACTTTGTGGTCAAAGCACACACGTCTTTGTTTTTGAATGACGTCCCATTATCCGATATTATCTTGGATGGAATACCAAAATGACATATGATGTTATGTAAAATAAACTCTGCAATGCGGGATCCAGTCGTAGAGGTAAGGCAAATTGCTTCCACCCATTTAGTAAAATACTCTATGGCCATTATGATGAACGTGTGACGGCCTGACGACGTAGGGGAGATATTTTTGATTAGATCTAAGCCCCACTATGAAAATGGCCAAGTCGATTAGATCGGTTGCAAGGCCTGAGAAGGTACGTGTGTCAAATTAGCATGGTTTTGACACTTCACACACTTCTTTACATAAGCACAACAATATCGCTCTAAAGATGGCCAATAATAGCCCATGCGAAGAAAGTGCTTTGCGATGGCCATACTGCTGAAGTGGCTTGATTTTGCATCCATTTCCTTGATTGTCACTATTGTTAGGCGTAAATCCTGATGAAAGCTGATCGAGTGTCACTGGGGTGATTCCCATGCATGCGAGGATAAGTCTTCTATGGTAGGTGTCATTAACAGGACAATCCCCCTTTCGTACCGCCTATGTTCCATGTACCATCTGCTCTCACGTACCTATAGTTTCCCTCTCGTAAGGGCGGGTATATAGAGAGGTTGGTATATCGGTCCGACAATGGTATATTGAAGGGGCGACCATTTATGGGAGTCATATGAGCCAACATTCTACATTTAAACGTTCTTCAAAACTTTCAAAAACAAAACAAAAACATCAAAATGCACTCAACCAGTTTAGGACACACCATTAATCTTTAAAAGAGATAATCACCATTTGTGTATGTGTGTGTTCATTTCTACTTAGTGTAACAAAAAAATCAAAAAAATCATAAACAAAAGATAAAAATCTACGCATTTTGTCACTCGCTCTAAAAGCTCCAAGGATTCCCGCAATCGCTTGGTCGCTCCAAAATGCCCCAAAGGTGTCCATGAACCCTTTGGTCAACCCAAGAGCACCCCAAAGGTGCCCATAAGTGATGCGAGGAGCATCCAAAAAAATATGGGAAATCTTATATTTTTCCCTAAATTTTAGTGCATCTTGTCGGGGCCATAACTTCTCAACCGTAGCTCCGATTGACGTGAAATTTTACAGGGAGCTGGTTAGGGTTGACCAAGCGATATGAGAATCCTTGGAGCTTTTGGGGTTGACCAAGTGATTATGGGAATCCTTGGAGATTTTTGGGGTTGACCAAGAGATTATGGGAATCCTTGGAGCTTTTGGGGTTGACCAAGCGATTATGGGAATCCTTGGAGCATTTTTGGGGTTGACCAAGTGATTGTGGGAATCCTTAGAGCTTTTTGGGTTTGACCAAGCAATTGCGGGAATCCTTGGAGCTTTTGGTTTGACCAAAGGGTTTGTGGACACCTTTGGGGCATTTTGGGTTATGGCTCTTTTAAATATGGAATGGCCTCAAATGACCGATGTTCAAGGGTTCTAGTTCCTTGATTCCATCAAGAGAGGCTAGCCGGTATGTTCCAGGTCCTATTTTACTGTCAATTACATAAGGACCTAACTAGTTTGCCATGAACTTGTCCCTTAGATGGGGTGGCAAGTTAGAATTTTGTCTGGTTCTCTTTTAAGACCAGGTCACCAACCTGAAAGTCCCTCAAGTGAACTTTCATGTTGTATGCTCTCTTAATTCGCTCTTGGTAGATACGCAAATGCTCGAGAGCATGAACACGTCGTTCGTCAAGCAACGTAAGCTGATCTAACCAGGCCTGCCATGCAGTGTCATCATCGATGAACTCTTGCATTGATATGCGTAGGGAAGGAATTTCCAACTCGAGAGGCATGACTGCCTTAGAGCCATACACCAGCAAAAATAGAGTTGCCCCGATGGGCGTCTGAATGCTAGTGCGATAAGCCCAAAGGGCAAGCGGGATCTGAATGTGCCAATCCTTATGACTATCTGCGATTGTATTTTTGAGGATGGCAACTAGCATTTTGTTTGACGCCTCTACTTGCCCATTTGCATGTGGATAGTAGGGTGTTGAAAAACTATGTTGAATCTTGTACTTTGTGGTCAAAGCACACACGTCTTTGTTTTTGAATGACGTCCCATTATCCGATATTATCTTGGATGGAATACCAAAATGACATATGATGTTATGTAAAATAAACTCGCAATGCGGGATCCAGATCGTAGAGGTAAGCGGAATTGCTTCCACCCATTTAGTAAAATACTCTATGGCCATTATGATGAACGTGTGATGGCCTGATAACGTAGGGGAGATATTTTTGATTAGATCTAAGCCCCACTACAAAAATGGCCAAGTCTATTAGATCGGTTGCAAGGCCTGAGAAGGTACATGTGTCAAATTAGCATGGTTTTGACACTTCATAGACTTCTTTTCATAAGCACAACAATATCGCTCTAAAGATGGCCAATAATAGCCCATGCAAACAAAGAACTTTGCAATGGCCATACCACTGAAGTGGCTTAATTTTGCATCCATTTCCTTGATTGTCACTGTTGTTAGGCATAAATCCTGATGAAAGCTGATCGAGTGTCGCTGGGGTGATTCCCATGCATGCGAGGATAAGTCTTCTATGGTAGGTGTCATTAACAGGACAATCCCCCTTCCGTACCGCCTATGTTCCATGTACCATCTGCTCTCACGTACCTATAGTTTCCCTCTCATAAGGGCGGGTATATAGAGAGGTTGGTATATCGGTCCGACAATGGTATATTGAAGGGGCGACCATTTATGGGAGTCATATGAGCCAACATTCTACATTTAAATGTTCTTCAAAACTTTAAAAAACAAAACAAAAACATCAAAATGCACTCAACTAGTTTAGGACACACCATTAATCTTTAAAAGAGATAATCACCGTTTGTGTATGTGTGTGTTCATTTCTGCTTAGTGTAACAAAAAAATCAAAAAAATGATAAACAAAATATAAAAATCATCGCATTTTGTCACTCGCTCTAAAAGCTCCAAGGATTCCCGCAATCGCTTGGTCACTCCAAAATGCCCCAAAGGTGTCCATGAACCCTTTGGTCAACCCAAGAGCACCCCAAAGGTGCCCATAAGTGATGTAGGAGCATCCAAAAAATATGGGAAATCTTATATTTTTCCCTAAATTTTAGTGCATCTTGTTCGGGCCATAACTTCTCAACCATAGCTCCGATTGACGTGAAATTTTATAGGGAGCTGGTTAGGGTTGACCAAGCGATATGAGAATCCTTGGAGCTTTTGGGGTTGACCAAGTGATTATGGGAATCCTTGGAGATTTTTGGGGTTGACCAAGAGATTATGGGAATCCTTGGAGCTTTTGGGGTTGACCAAGCGATTATGGGAATCCTTGGAGAATTTTTGGGGTTGACCAAGCGATTGTGGGAATCCTTAGAGCTTTTTGGGTTTGACCAAGCAATTGCGGGAATCCTTGGAGCTTTTGGTTTGACCAAAGGGTTTGTGGACACCTTTGGGGCATTTTGGGTTATGGCTCTTTTAAATATGGAATGGCCTCAAATGACTGATGTTCAAAGGTTCTAGTTCCTTGATTCCATCAAGAGAGGCTAGCCGGTATGTTCCAGGTCCTATTTTACTATCAATTACGTAAGGACCTAACTAGTTTGTCGTGAACTTGTCCCTTAGATGGGGTGGCAAGTTAGAATTTTGTTGGTTCTATTTTAAGACTAGGTCACCAACCTGAAAGTCCCTCAAGTGAACTTTCATGTTGTATGCTCTCTTAATTCACTCTTGGTAGATACGCAAATGCTCGAGAGCATGAACACGTTGTTCGTCAAGCAACGTAAGCTAGTCTAACCGGGCTCGCCATGCAGTGTCATCATCGATGAACTCTTGCATTGATATGCATAGGGAAGGAATTTCCAACTCGAGAGGCATGACTGCCTCAGAGCCATACACCAACGAAAATAGAGTTGCCCCGATGGGCGTCCGAATGCTAGTGTGATAAGCCCAAAGGGCAAGCGGGATCTGAATGTGCCAATCCTTATGACTATTTGCGACTATATTTTTGAGGATGGCAACTAGCATTTTGTTTGATGCCTCTACTTGCCCATTTGCATGTGGATAGTAGGGTGTTGAAAAACTATGTTGAATCTTGTACTTTGTGGTCAAAGCACACACGTCTTTGTTTTTGAATGACGTCCCATTATCCGATATTATCTTGGATGGAATACCAAAATGACATATGATGTTATGTAAAATAAACTCCGCAATGCGGGTCCTAGTCATAGAGGTAAGCGGAATTGCTTCCACCCATTTAGTAAAATACTCTATGGCCATTATGATGAACGTGTGATGGCCTGACGACGTAGGGGAGATATTTCTTATTAGATCTAAGCCCCACTATGAAAATGGCCAAGTCGATTAGATCGGTTGCAAGGCCTGAGAAGGTATGTGTGTCAAATTAGCATGGTTTTGACACTTCACACACTTCTTTACATAAGCGCAACAATATCGCTCTAAAGATGGCCAATAATAGCCCATGCGAACAAAGCACTTTGCGATGGCCATACTGCTGAAGTGGCTTGATTTTGCATCCATTTCTCTGATTGTCACTTTTGTTAGGCATAAATCCTGACGAAAGCTGATCGAGTGTCGCTGGGGTGATTCCCATGCGTGCGAGGATAAGTCTTCTATGGTAGGTGTCATTAACAGGACAATCCCCCTTTCGTACCGCCTATGTTCCACGTACCATCTGCTCTCATGTACCTATAGTTTCCCTCTCGTAAGGGCGGGTATATAGAGAGGTTGGTATATCGGTCCGACAATGGTATATTGAAGGGGTGACCATTTATGGGAGTCATATGAGCCAACATTCTACATTTAAACGTTCTTCAAAAATTTCAAAAACAAAACAAAAACATCAAAATGCACTCAACCAGTTTAGGACACACCATTAATATTTAAAAGAGATAATCACCGTTTGTGTATGTGTGTGTTCATTTCTGCTTAGTGTAACAAAAAAATCAAAAAAATCATAAACAAAAGATAAAAATCTATGCATTTTGTCACTCGCTCTAAAAGCTCCAAGGATTCCCGCAATCGCTTGGTCGCTCAAAAATGCCCCAAAGGTGTCCATGAACCCTTTGGTCAACCCAAGAGCACCCCAAAGGTGCCCATAAGTGATGCAGGAGCATCCAATAAAATATGGGAAATCTTATATTTTTCCCTAAATTTTAGTGCATCTTGCCGAGGCCATAACTTCTCAACCGTAGCTCCGATTGACGTGAAATTTTACAGGGAGTTGGTTAAGGTTGACCAAGCGATATGAGAATCCTTGGAGCTTTTGGTGTTGACCAAGCGATTATGGGAATCCTTGAAGATTTTTGGGGTTGACCAAGCGATTACGGGAATCCTTGGAGCTTTTGGGGTTGACCAAGCGATTATGGGAATCCTTGGAGCATTTTTGGGGTTGACCAAGCGATTGTGGGAATCCTTAGAGCTTTTTGGGTTTGACCAAGCAATTGCGGGAATCCTTGGAGCTTTTGGTTTGACCAAAGGGTTTGTGGACACCTTTGGGGCATTTTGGGTTATGGCTCTTTTAAATATGGAATGGCCTCAAATGACTGATGTTCAAAGGTTCTAGTTCCTTGATTCCGTCAAGAGAGGCTAGCCGGTATGTTCCAGGTCCTATTTTATTGTCAATTACGTAAGGACCTAACCAGTTTGCCATGAAATTTTCCCTTAGATGGGGTGGCAAGTTAGAATTTTGTTGGTTCTCTTTTAAGACCAGGTCACCAACCTGAAAGTCCCTCAAGTGAACTTTCATGTTGTATGCTCTCTTAATTCGCTCTTGGTAGATACGCAAATGCTCGAGAGCATGAACACGTCGTTCGTCAAGCAACATAAGTTGATCTAACCAGGCCTGCCATGCAGTGTCATCATTGATGAACTCTTGCATTGATATGTGTAGGGAAGGAATTTCTAACTCGAGAGGCATGACTGCCTCATAGCCATACACCAGCAAAAATAGAGTTGCCCTGATGGGCGTCTGAATGCTAGTGTGATAAGCCCAAAGGGCAAGCGGATCTAAATGTGCCAATCCTTATGACTGTTTATGACTGTATTTTTGAGGATGGCAACTAGCATTTTGTTTGATGCCTCTACTTGCCCATTTGCATGTGGATAGTAGGGTGTTGAAAAACTATGCTGAATCTTGTACTTTGTGGTCAAAGCACACACATCTTTGTTTTTGAATGACGTCCCATTATCTGATATTATCTTGGATGGAATACCAAAATGATATATGATGTTATGTAAAATAAACTCTGCAATGCGGGATCCAGTCGTAGAGGTAAGTAGAATTTCTTCCACCCATTTAGTAAAATACTCTATGGCCATTATGATGGACGTGTGACGGCCTGACGACGTAGGGGAGATATTTCTGATTAGATCTAAGCACCACTACAAAAATGGCCAAGTCGATTATATCGGTTGGAAGGCCTGAGAAGGTACGTGTGTCAAATTAGCATGGTTTTGAAACTTCACACACTTTTTTACATAAGCCCAACAATATCGCTCTAAAGATGGCAAATAATAGCCCATGCGAAGAAAGCGCTTTGCGATGGCCATACCATTGAAGTGGCTTGATTTTGCATCCATTTCCCCGATTGTCACTATTGTTAGGCATAAATCCTGATGAAAGCTGATCGAGTGTCGCTGGGGTGATTCCCATGCATGCAAGGATAAGTCTTCTATGGTAGGTGTCATTAACAAGACAATCCCCCTTTCATACCACCTATGTTCCACGTACCATCTGCTCTCACGTACCTATAGTTTCCCTCTTGTAAGGGCGGGTATATAGAGAGGTTGGTATATCGGTCCGACAATGGTATATTGAAGGGGCGACCATTTATGGGAGTCATATGAGCCAACATTCTACATTTAAACGTTCTTCAAAACTTTCAAAAACAAAACAAAAACATCAAAATGCACTCAACCAGTTTAGGACACACCATTAATATTTAAAAGAGATAATCACCGTTTGTGTATGTGTGTGTTCATTTCTGCTTAGTGTAACAAAAAAATAAAAAAAATCATAAACAAAAGATAAAAATCTATGCATTTTGTCACTCGCTCTAAAAGCTCCAAGGATTCCTGCAATCGCTTGGTCGCTCCAAAATGCCCCAAAGGTGTCCATGAACCCTTTGGTCAACCCAAGAGCACCCCAAAGGTGCCCATAATGATGTAGGAGCATCCAACAAAATATGGGAAATCTAATATTTTCCCCTAAATTTTAGTACATCTTGCTGGGGCCATAACTTCTCAACCGTAGCTCCGATTGACGTGAAATTTTACAGGGAGCTGGTTAGGGTTGACTAAGAGATATGAGAATCCTTGGAGCTTTTGGGGTTGACCAAGCGATTATGGGAATCCTTGGAGATTTTTGGGGTTGACCAAGCATTTATGGGAATCCTTGGAGCTTTTGGGGTTGACCAAGCAATTATGGGAATCCTTGGAGCATTTTTGGGGTTGACCAAGCGATTGTGGGAATCCTTAGAGCTTTTTGCGTTTGACCAAGCAATTGCGGGAATCCTTTGAGCTTTTGGTTTGACCAAAGGGTTTGTGGACACCTTTGGGGCATTTTGGGTTATGGCTATTTTAAATATGGAATGGCCTCAAATGACTGATGTTCAAAGGTTCTAGTTCCTTGATTTCATCAAGGGAGGCTAGCCGGTATGTTCCAAGTCCTATTTTACTATCAATTACATAAGGACCTAACCAATTTGCAGTGAAGTTGTCCCTTAGATGGGGTGGCAAGTTAGAATTTTGCTGGTTCTCTTTTAAGACCAGGTCACCAACCTGAAAGTCCCTCAAGTGAACTTTCATGTTGTATGCTCTCTTAATTCGCTCTTGGTAGATACATAAATGCTCGAGAGCATGAACACATCGTTCGTCAAGCAATGTACGCTGATCTAACGAGGCCTGCCATGTAGTGTCATCATCGATGAAATTTTGCATTGATATGCATAGGGAAGGAATTTCCAACTCGAGAGGCATGACTGCCTTAGAGCCATACACCAACGAAAATAGAGTTGCCCCGATGGGCGTCCGAATGCTAGTGCGATAAGCCCAAAGGGCAAGCGAGATCTGAATGTGCCAATCCTTATGACTGTCTGTGACTGTATTTTTGAGGATGGTAACTAGCATTTTGTTTGACGCCTCTACTTACCCATTTGCATGTGGATAGTAGGGTGTTGAAAAACTATCCTGAATCTTGTACTTTGTGGTCAAAGCACACACATCTTTGTTTTTGAATGATGTCCCATTATCCGATATTATCTTGGATGAAATACCAAAATGACATATTATGTTATGTAAAATAAACTTTGCAATGCGGGATCCAGTCGTAGAGGTAAGCGGAATTGCTTCCACCCATTTAGTAAAATACTCTATGGCCATTATGATGAACATGTGATGGCCTAACGACGTAGGGGAGATATTTCTGATTAGATCTAAGCCCCACTATGAAAATTTCCAAGTCGATTAGATCGGTTGCAAGGCCTGAGAAGGTACATGTGTCAAATTAGCATGGTTTTGACACTTCACACACTTCTTTACATAAGTGCAACAATATCGCTCTAAAGATGGCCAATAATAGCCCATGCGAAGAAAGCACTTTGCGATGGCCATACCGCTTAAGTGGCTTGATTTTGCATCCATTTCCCTAATTGTCACTGTTGTTAGGTGTAAATCCTAATGAAAGCTGACCGAGTGTCGCTGGGGTGATTCCCATGCACGCGAGGATAAGTCTTCTATGGTAGGTGTCATTAATAGGACAATCCCCCTTTCATATCGCCTATGTTCCACGTACCATCTACTCTCATGTACCTATAGTTTCCCTCTCATAAGGGCGGGTATATAGAGAGGTTGGTATATCGGTTCGACAATGGTATATTAAAGGGGCAACCATTTATGGGAGTCATATGAGCCAACATTCTACATTTAAACGTTCTTCAAAACTTTCAAAAACAAAACAAAAACATCAAAATGCACTCACCCAGTTTAGGACACACCATTAATCTTTAAAAGAGATAATCACTGTTTGTGTATGTGTGTGTTCATTTCTGCTTAGTGTAACAAAAAATCAAAAAAATCATAAACAAAAGATAAAAATCTACGCATTTTGTCACTCGCTCTAAAATCTCCAAGGATTCCTGCAATCGCTTGGTCGCTCCAAAATGCCCCAAAGGTGTCCATGAACCATTTGGTCAACCCAAGAGCACCCCAAAGGTGCCCATAAGTGATGCAGGAGCATCCAAAAAAATATGGGAAATCTTATATTTTTCCCTAAATTTTAGTGCATCTTGCGGGGGCCATAACATCTCAACCGTAGCTCCGATTGACGTGAAATTTTACACGGAGCTGGTTAGGGTTGACCAAGCGATATGAGAATCCTTGGAAATTTTGGGGTTGACCAAGCGATTATGGGAATCCTTGGATATTTTTGGTGTTGACCAAGCGATTATGGGAATCCTTGGAGCTTTTGGGGTTGACCAAGCGATTATGGGAATCCTTGGAGAATTTTTGGGGTTGACCAAGCGATTGTAGGAATCATTAGAGCTTTTTGGGTTTGACCAAGCAATTGCGAAAATCCTTGGAGCTTTTGGTTTGACCAAAGGGTTTGTGGACACCTTTGGGGCATTTTGGGTTATGGCTCTTTTAAATATGGAATGGCCTCAAATGACAGATGTTCAAAGGTTCTAGTTCCTTGATTTCGTCAAGAGAGGTTAGCTAGTATGTTCCAGGTCCTATTTTACTGTCAATTACATAAGGACCTAACCAGTTTGCCATGAACTTGTCCCTTAGATGGGGTGGCAAGTTAGAATTTTGCTTGGTTCTCTTTTAAGACCAGGTCACCAACTCGAAAGTCCCTCAAGTGAACTTTCATGTTGTATGCTCTCTTAATTTTCTCTTGGTAGATACGCAAATGCTTGAGAGCATGAACACGTCGTTCGTCAAGCAACATAAGCTAATCTAACCAGGACTGCCATGCAGTGTCATCATCGATGAACTCTTGCATTGATATGTATAGGGAAGGAATTTCCAACTAGAGAGGCATGATTGCCTTAGATCCATACACCAGCAAAAATAGAGTTGCCCTGATGGGCATCCGAATGCTAGTGCGATAATCCCAAAGGTTGGTATATCGGTTCGGCAATGGTATATTAAAGGGGTGACCATTTATGGGAGTCATATGAGCCAACATTCTACATTAAAATGTTCTTCAAAACTTTTAAAAACAAAACAAAAACATCAAAATGCATTCAACCAGTTTAGGACACACCATTAATATTTAAAAGAGATAATCACCATTTATGTATGTGTGTGTTCATTTCTACTTAGTGTAACAAAAAAATAAAAAAAATCATAAACAAAAGATAAAAATCTACGCATTTTGTCACTCGCTCTAAAAGCTCCAAGGATTCCCGCAATAGCTTGGTCGCTCCAAAATTCCCCAAAGGTGTCCATGAACCCTTTGGTCAACCCAAGAGCACCCCAAAGGTGCCCATAAGTGATGCGACGACATCCAACAAAATATGGGAAATCTTATATTTTTCCCTAAATTTTAGTGCATCTTGTCGGGGCCATAACTTCTTAACCGTAGCTCCGATTGACGTGAAATTTTATAGGGAGCTGGTTAGGGTTGACCAAGAGATATGAGAATCCTTGGAGCTTTTAGGGTTGACCAAGCGATTATGGGAATCCTTGGAGATTTTTGGGGTTAATCAAGAGATTATGGGAATCCTTGGAGCTTTTGGGGTTGACCAAGCGATTATGGGAATCCTTGGAGCATTTTTGGGGTTGACCAAGTGATTGTGGGAATCCTTAGAGCTTTTTGGGTTTGACGAAGCAATTGCGGGAATCCTTGGAACTTTTGGTTTGACCAAAGGTTTTGTGGACACCTTTGGGGCATTTTGGGTTATGGCTCTTTTAAATATGGAATGGCCTCAAATGACTGATGTTCAAAGGTTCTAGTTCCTTGATTCCGTCAAGAGAGGCTAGCCGATATGTTCCAGGTCCTATTTTACTATCAATTACGTAAGGACCTAACCAGTTTGCCATGAACGTGTCCCTTAGATGGGGTTGCAAGTTAGAATTTTCTCTGGTTCTCTTTTAAGACCGAGTCACCAACTCTGAAAGTCCCTCAAGTGAACTTTCATGTTGTATGCTCTCTTAATTCGCTCTTGGTAGATACGCAAATGCTCAAGATCATGAACACGTTGTTCATCAAGCAATGTAAGCTGATCTAACCAGGCCTGCCATGTAGTGTCACCATCTAACGTAAGCTGATCTAACATAAGCTGATCTAACCAGGCCTACCATGCAGTGTCAAGAGAGGCTAGCCGATATGTTCCAGGTCCTATTTTACTATCAATTACGTAAGGACCTAACCAGTTTGCCATGAACTTGTCCCTTAGATGGGGTGGCAAGTTAGAATTTTGCTAGTTCTCTTTTAAGACCAGGTCACCAACCTAAAAGTCCCTCAAGTGAACTTTCATGTTGTATGCTCTCTTAATTTGCTCTTGGTAGATACGCAAATGCTTGAGAGCATGAACACGTCATTCGTCAAGCAACATAAGCTAATCTAACCAGGCCTGCCATGCAGTGTCATCATCGATGAAATCTTGCATTGATATGTGTAGGGAAGGAATTTCCAACTAGAGAGGCATGATTGCCTTAGAGCCATACACCAACAAAAATAGAGTTGCCCCAATGGGCGTCCGAATGCTAGTGCGATAATCCCAAAGGTTGGTATATCGGTTCGGCAATGGTATATTAAAGGGGCGACCATTAATGGGAGTCATATGAGCCAACATTCTACATTAAAACGTTCTTCAAAACTTTTAAAAACAAAACAAAAACGTCAAAATGCACTCAACCAGTTTAGGACACACCATTAATATTTAAAAGTGATAATCACCATTTATGTATGTGTGTGTTCATTTCTACTTAGTGTAACAAAAAAATAAAAAAAAATCATAAACAAAAGATAAAAATCTACGCATTTTGTCACTCGCTCTAAAAGCTCCAAGGATTCCCGCAATAGCTTGGTCGCTCCAAAATTCCCCAAAGGTGTCCATGAACCCTTTGGTCAACCCAAGAGCACCCCAAAGGTGCCCATAAGTGATGCAGCAGCATCCAACAAAATATGGGAAATCTTATATTTTTCCCTAAATTTTAGTGCATCTTGTCGGGGCCATAACTTCTCAACCGTAGCTCCGATTGACGTGAAATTTTATAGGGAGCTGGTTAGGGTTGACCAAGCGATATGAGAATCCTTGGAGCTTTTGGGGTTGACTAAGCAATTATGGGAATCCTTGGAGATTTTTGGGGTTGACCAAGCTATTATGGGAATCCTTGGAGCTTTTGGGGTTGACCAAGCGATTATGGGAATCCTTGGAGCATTTTTGGGTTTGACCAAGTGATTGTGAGAATCCTTAGAGATTTTTGGGTTTGACCAAGCAATTGCGGGAATCCTTGGAGCTTTTGGTTTGACCAAAGGGTTGTGGACACCTTTGGGGAATTTTGGGTTATGGCTATTTTAAATATGGAATGGCCTCAAATGACTGATGTTCAAAGGTTCTAGTTTCTTGATTCCATCAAGAGAGGCTAGCCGGTATGTTCCAGGTCCTATTTTACTGTCAATTATGTAAGGACCTAACTAGTTTGCCATGAACTTGTCCCTTAGATGGGGTGGCAAGTTAGAATTTTGTTGGTTCTCTTTTAAGACCAGGTTACCAACCTGAAAGTCCCTCAAGTGAACTTTCATGTTGTATGCTCTCTTAATTCGCTCTTGGTAGATACACAAATGCTTGAGAGCATGAACACGTCGTTCATCAAGCAACATAAGCTAATATAACCAGGCCTACAATGCAGTGTCATCATCGATGAACTCTTGCATTGATATGTGTAGGGAAGGAATTTTCAACTAGAGAGGCATGATTGCCTTAGAGCCATACACCAGCAAAAATAGAGTTGCCCCGATGGGCGTCTGAATGCTAGTGCGATAATCCCAAAGGGCAAGCAAGATCTGAATGTGCCAATCATTATGACTATCTACGATTGTATTTTTGAGGATGGCAACTAGCATTTTGTTTGACGCCTCTACTTGCACATTTGCATGTGGATAGTAGGGTGTTGAAAAACTATGCTGAATCTTGTACTTTGTGGTCAAAGCAAACACGTCTTTGTTTTTGAATGACTTCCCATTATCCGATATTATCCTGGATGGAATACCAAAATGACATATGATGTTATGTAAAATAAACTCTGCAATGCGGGATCCAGTCGTAGAGGTAAGCCGAATTACTTCCACCCATTTAGTAAAATACTCTATGGCCATTATTATGGATGTGTATCCGATATTATCTTGGATGGAATACCAAAATGACATATGATGTTATGTAAAATAAACTCTGCAATGCGGGATCCAGTCGTAGAGGTAAGCCGAATTACTTCCACCCATTTAGTAAAATACTCTATGGCCATTATTATGGATGTGTGATGGCTTGACGATGTAGGGGAGATATTTTTGATTAGATCTAAGCCCCACTATGAAAATGGCCAAGTCAATTAGATCAGTTGCAAGGCCTGAGAAGGTACATGTGTCGAATTAGCATGGTTTTGACACTTAACACACTTCCTTACATAAGCACAACAATATCGCTCTAAAGATGGCCAATAATAGCCCATGCGAAGAAAGTGATTTGCGATGGCCATACCACTGAAGTGGCTTGATTTTGCATCCATTTCCTTGATTGTCACTATTGTTAGGCGTAAATCCTGATGAAAGCTAATCGAGTGTCGTTGGGGTGATTCCCATGCATGCAAGGATAAGTCTTCTATGGTAGGTGTCATTAACAGGACAATCCCCCTTTCGTACCACCTATGTTCCATGTACCATCTGCTCTCACGTACCTATAGTTTTCCTCTCGTAATGGTGGGTATATAGAGAGGTTGGTATATCGGTACGACAATGGTATATTGAAGGGGCGACCATTTATGGGTGTCATATGAGCCAATATTCTACATTTAAATGTTCTTCAAAACTTTTAAAAACAAAACAAAAACATCAAAATGCACTCAACCAGTTTAGGACACACCATTAATATTTAAAAGAGATAATCACCATTTGTGTATGTGTGTGTTCATTTCTACTTAGTGTAACAAAAAAATAAAAAAAATCATAAACAAAACATAAAAATCTACGCATTTTTTCACTCGCTCTAAAAGCTCCAAGGATTCCTGCAATAGCTTGGTCGCTCCAAAATTCCCCAAAGGTGTCCATGAACCCTTTGGTCAACCCAAGAGCACCCCAAAGGTGCCCATAAGTGATGCAACAACATCCAACAAAATATGGGAAATCTTATATTTTTCCCTAAATTTTAGTGCATCTTGTCGGGGCCATAACTTCTCAACCGTAGCTCCGATTGACGTGAAATTTTACAGGGAGCTGGTTAGGGTTGACCAAGCGATATGAGAATCCTTGGAGCTTTTGGGGTTAACCAAGCAATTATGGGAATCCTTGGAGATTTTTGGGGTTGACCAAGCGATTATGGGAATCCTTGGAGCTTTTGGGGTTGACCAAGCGATTATGGGACCTTGGAGCATTTTTGGGTTTGACCAAGTGATTGTGAGAATCCTTAGAGATTTTTGGGTTTGACCAAGCAATTGCGGGAATCCTTGGAGCTTTTGGTTTGACCAAAGGGTTTGTGGACACCTTTGGGGAATTTTGGGTTATGGCTCTTTTAAATATGGAATGGCCTCAAATGACTGATGTTCAAAGGTTCTAGTTCCTTGATTCCATCAAGAGAGGCTAGCCGGTATGTTCCAAGTCCTATTTTACTGTCAATTATGTAAGGACCTAACTAGTTTGCCATGAACTTGTCCCTTAGATGGGGTGGCAAGTTAGAATTTTGCTGGTTCTCTTTTAAGACCAGGTTACTAACCTGAAAGTCCCTCAAGTGAACTTTCATGTTGTATGCTCTCTTAATTCGCTCTTGGTAGATATGCAAATGCTTGAGAGCATGAACACGTCGTTCGTCAAGCAACATAAGCTAATCTAACCAGGCCTGCCATGCAGTGTCATCATCGATGAACTCTTGCATTGATATGTGTAGGGAAGAAATTTCCAACTAGAGAGGCATGATTGCCTTAGAGCCATACACTAGCAAAAATAGAGTTGCCCCGATGGGGGTCCGAATGCTAGTGCGATAATCCCAAAGGGCAAGCAAGATCTGAATGTGCCAATCATTATGACTATCTGTGATTGTATTTTTGAGGATGGCAACTAGCATTTTGTTTGATGCCTCTACTTGCCCATTTGCATGTGGATAGTAGGGTGTTGAAAAACTATGCTGAATCTTGTAATTTGTGGTCAAAGCACACACGTCTTTGTTTTTGAATGACGTCCCATTATCCGATATTATCTTGGATGGAATACCAAAATGACATATGATGTTATGTAAAATAAACTCCGCAATGCGGGATCCAGTCGTAGAGGTAAGCCGAATTGCTTCCACCCATTTAGTAAAATACTCTATGGCCATTATTATGGATGTGTATCCGATATTATCTTGGATGGAATACCAAAATGACATATGATGTTATGTAAAATAAACTCTGCAATGCGGGATCCAGTCGTAGAGGTAAGCCGAATTACTTCCACCCATTTACTAAAATACTCTATGGTCATTATTATGGATGTGTGACGGCTTGACGACGTAGGGGAGATATTTTTGATTAGATCTAAGCCCCACTATGAAAATGGCCAAGTAAATTAGATCGGTTGCAAGGCCTGAGAAGGTACGTGTGTCGAATTAGCATGGTTTTGACACTTCACACACTTCTTTACATAAGCACAACAATATCGCTCTAAAGATGGCCAATAATAGCCCATGCGAAGAAAGTGCTTTGCGATGGCCATACCGCTGAAGTCGCTAATTTTGCATCCATTTCCTTGACTGTCACTATTCTTAGGCGTAAATCCTGATGAAAGCTAATCGAGTGTCACTGGGGTGATTCCTATGCATGCAAGGATAAGTCTTCTATGGTAGGTGTCATTAACAGGACAATCCCCCTTTCGTACCACCTATGTTCCATGTAACATCTGCTCTCACGTACCTATAGTTTTCCTCTCATAATGGCGGGTATATAGAGAGGTTGGTATATCGGTCCGACAATGGTATATTGAAGGGGCGACCATTTATGGGAGTCATATGAGCGAACATTCTACATTTAAATGTTCTTCAAAACTTTTAAAAACAAAACAAAAACATCAAAATGCACTCAACCAGTTTAGGACACACCATTAATCTTTAAAAGAGATAATCACCATTTGTGTATGTGTGTGTTCATTTCTATTAAGTGTAACAAAAAAATTAAAAAAATCATAAACAAAAGATAAAAATCTACGCATTTTGTCACTCGCTCTAAAAGCTCCAAGGATTCCCGCAATAGCTTGGTCGCTCCAAAATTCCCCAAAGGTGTCCATGAACCCTTTGGTCAACCCAAGAGCACCCCAAAGGTGCCCATAAGTGATGCAGCAGCATCCAACAAAATATGGGAAATCTTATATTTTTCCCTAAATTTTAGTGCATCTTGTCGGGGCCATAACTTCTCAACCGTAGCTTCGATTGACGTGAAATTTTATAGGGAGCTAGTTAGGTTTGACCAAGCAATATGAGAATCCTTGGAGATTTTGGGGTTGACCAAGAAATTATGGGAATCCTTGGAGATTTTTGCGGTTGACTAAGCGATTATGGGAATCCTTGGAGCTTTTGGGGTTGACCAAGCGATTATGGGAATCCTTGGAGCATTTTTGGGTTTGACCAAGTGATTGTGAGAATTCTTAGAGATTTTTGGGTTTGACCAAGCAATTGCGGGAATCCTTGGAGCTTTTGGTTTGACCAAAGGGTTGTGGACACCTTTGGGGCATTTTGGGTTATGGCTCTTTTAAATATGGAATGGCCTCAAATGAATGATGTTCAAAGGTTCTAGTTTCTTGATTCCATCAAGAGAGGCTAGCCGATATGTTCTAGGTCCTATTTTACTATCAATTACGTAAGGACCTAACTAGTTTGCCATGAACTTGTCCCTTAGATGGGGTGGCAAGTTAGAATTTTGCTGGTTCTCTTTTAAGACCAGGTCACCAACCTAAAAGTCCCTCAAGTGAACTTTCATGTTGTATGCTCTCTTAATTCGCTCTTGGTAGATACGCAAATGCTTGAGAGCATGAACATGTCTTTCGTCAAGCAACATAAGCTAATCTAACTAGGCCTACCATGCGGTGTCATCATCGATGAACTCTTGCATTGATATGTGTAGGGAAGGAATTTCCAACTAGAGAGGCATGACTACCTTAGAGCCATACACCAGAAAAAATAGAGTTGCCTCGATGGGCGTCCGAATGCTAGTGCGATAAGCCCAAAGGGCAAGCGGGATCTAAATGTGCCAATCCTTATGACTATATGCGATTGTATTTTTGAGGATGGCAACTAGCATTTTGTTTGACGCCTCTACTTGCCCATTTGCATGTGGATAGTAGGGTGTTGAAAAACTATGTTGAATCTTGTACTTTGTGGTCAAAGCACACACGTCTTTGTTTTTGAATGACGTCCCATTATCCGATATTATCTTGGATGGAATACCAAAATGACATATGATGTTATGTAAAATAAACTCTACAATGCGGGATCCAGTTGTAGAGGTAAGCGAAATTTCTTCCAACCATTTAGTAAAATACTCTATGGCCATTATGATGGATGTGTGACGGCCTGACGACGTAGGGGAGATATTTTTTATTAGATCTAAGCCCCACTACAAAAATGGCCAAGTCGATTAGATCGGTTGCAAGGCCTGAGAAGGTACATGTGTCAAATTAGCATGGTTTTGACACTTCACAAACTTCTTTACATAAGCACAACAATATCGCTCTAAAGATGGCCAATAATAGCCCGTGCGAAGAAAGCACTTTGCAATGGCCATACCACTGAAGTGGCTTGATTTTGCATCCATTTCCTCGATTGTCATTTTTGTTAGGCATAAATCCTGATGAAAGCTGATCGAGTGTTGCTGGGGTGATTCCCATGCGTGCAATGATAAGTCTTCTATTGTAGGTGTCATTAACAGGACAATCCCCCTTTCGTACCGCCTATGTTCCACCTACCATCTGCTCTCACGTACCTATAGTTTCCCTCTCATAAGGGAGGGTATATAGAGAGGTTGGTATATCGGTTCGACAATGGTATATTGAAGGGGTGACCATTTATGGGAGTCATATGAGCCAATATTCTACTTTAAAACGTTCTTCAAAACTTTCAAAAATAAAACAAAAACATCAAAATGCACTCAACTAGTTTAGGACACACCATTAATATTTAAAAGAGATAATCACTGTTTGTGTATGTGTGTGTTCATTTCTGCTTAGTGTAACAAAAATATCAAAAAAATGATAAACAAAAGATAAAAATCTACGCATTTTGTCACTCGCTCTAAAAGCTCCAAGGATTCCCACAATCGCTTGGTCGCTCCAAAATGCCCCAAAGGTGTCCATGAACCCTTTGGTAAACCCAAGAGCACCCCAAAGGTGCCCATAAGTGATGTAGGAGCATCCAAAAAAATATGGAAAATCTTATATTTTTCCCTAAATTTTAGTGCATCTTGTTGGGGCCATAACTTCTCAACCGTAGCTCCGATTGACGTGAAATTTTATAGGGAGCTGGTTAGGGTTGACCAAGCGATATGAGAATTCTTGGAGCTTTTGGGGTTGACCAAGCGATTATGGGAATCCTTGGAGATTTTTGGGGTTGACCAAGAGATTATGGGAATCCTTGGAGCTTTTGGGGTTGACCAAGCGATTATGGGAATCCTTGGAGCATTTTTGGGGTTGACCAAGCAATTGTGGGAATACTTAGAGCTTTTTGGGTTTGACCAAGCAATTACGGGAATCCTTGGAGCTTTTGGTTTGACCAAAGGGTTTGTGGACACCTTTGGGTCATTTTGGGTTATGGCTCTTTTAAATATGGAATGGCCTCAAATGACTAATGTTCAAAGGTTCTAGTTCCTTGATTCCATCAAGAGAAGCTAGCCGGTATGTTCCAGGTCCTATTTTATTGTCAATTACATAAGGACCTAACCAGTTTGCAATGAACTTGTCCCTTAGATGGGGTGGCAAGTTAGAATTTTGCTGGTTCTCTTTTAAGACCAGGTCACCAACCTAAAAGTCCCTCAAGTGAACTTTCATGTTGTATGCTTTCTTAATTCGCTCTTAGTAGATACGCAAATGCTCGAGAGCATGAACACGTCGTTCGTCAAGCAACGTAAGCTAATCTAACTAGGCCTGCCATGCAGTTTCATAATCGATGAACTCTTGACCCAAGGTAAGATTTTAGAGCTCCCAAGGCCCAACTTACATGAGGCTCCTTTCAAAGAGGATCAACCTCTGATCGTAAGGCTACCTGATGATGCAGTCCTCCATGTATTAGAATCTCTAGATTTTGATGATTTGTACTCATTGGCCGAAGGTGAGGATAAAATAGAGATAGCCCAAAATAATCACATGCGATGGCATCGACATCCCATAAATATCGATGAAGCAATTCAACAGCTAAACATAATACTAGGGCATGAGTGGCACGTTAACCCACTGCAGTGGGACCAAGTGTTACATCCACCACATTGGGCATACAGAGATCAAATTCTAGCCAGAGATCCCATAGAAATATCAGTGTTGAGGGCAGATCCTGCCCTCATCTCCGTGCATAGGGCCAATCCATTCGTGCCAATCCCTACAGATCTAGATCCAAAGCACAAAGACCATCAAGCTGGGGGTACCTCTATCCCCTGAAGAGCCATAGTCCAAACCAAAAGGCTCCAAGGATTCTCGTAATCGCTTGGTCAAAAACCCAAAATGCTCCAAGGATTATCGCAATCGCTTGGTCACCCCAAAAGCTCCAAGGATTATTGCAATCGCTTGGTCATCCCAAAGGCTCCAAGGATTATTGCAATCACTTGGTCAAACCCAAAAGCCCCAAGGATTATCGTAATCGCTTGGTCATCCCAAAATGCTCCAAGGATTATCACAATCACTTGGTCACCCCAAAAGCTCCAAGGATTATCGCAATCACTTGGTCACCCCAAAAGCTCCAAGGATTATCGCAATTCCTTGGTCACCCCAAAGTCTCCAAGGATTATCGCAATCGCTTGGTCAAAACCCAAAAGCTCCAAGTATTATCGCAATCGCTTGGTCATCCCAAAATGCTCCAAGGATCCCTAAAATCGCTTGGTCAACCCCAAAATGCTCCAAGGATTTCCATAATCGCTTGGTCAAAAATAAGAAAAGTCAAAATTCAAAAATCATCAAAAACAACAAAAAAATTTGCATCTCATTTCGAGGCATGCTCAAATTCCTTAAAAAACACTTCTCACATCTCATCTTCATATTCACAAAAACAATCCATCAAAAATACAAAAAATATGTAGCTGCATTAAGCATCGCACCCATACATTGCATATTTGTGGTCATACAGGTCAAAGGCACCATAGGCTGTAATTGCTCTGCTAGTCCATCTGGTTCCACAAGGTTCCATCTTATAAAACAAACAAACAAATGCCATTTACTACTTTTTACCACAATAGAGTCAGTGGTCTTATAATGTATCAAGAGTTTTCGTAATTCAGTCATCATTTTGCTCTTTAGCCACGTAATGTACCTAGTTAGACAGATTTTACGAAGGTAGAGTCACACTTGAAATACACCTTGTTACATAGCATCCCAACACAAATTAAAACACATAAAAATTCCCAAGTTGTATGAATGAAAGATGAAACCTGCATAGTAATCCAGGTCCCATAAGCGAAACAGTTATCTTGCTCATCCCCCTGTGCGAATGGTTCTAGAATGCTAAGAATTGATAAAAGGATGAGCTCTTCCCTATTCATTCACCTTCATATATAGTGGTTTTTACCACTACCAAATCCCAATCATAGTTGGGTCCCAAAGTTGTAAGGATTCGTACTACACGTCCCTACCAAGGATGGGTAGTCGTCCCCAAGACCTACAAGGATCAACGCCATTCATGAACAAAAATTCCAATAAATCATCATCCTAACACTTTCCATTCACCTTTGGTCTCCAAGTTGTAAGGATTCATACTATTCACCCCTAACCAGGATGGGTAGTCATCCCAAAGGCCTAAAAGATCAATGCCTCTACTTCATAACCTCCATCATCTCCTTAGTCTCCAACATTGTAAGGATTCATAATATCCGCCCCTAACTAGGATGGGTAGTCATCTCCAAGTCCACAAGGATCAAGGCCATTCACAATCTCAAACTCACACTGCTCAAAATACAAAATCAAGTAACAGTGGTTATCACTACTATTCAAAATCCTTGCTCAAAAAGAAAATTAAATAGAAAAATAAACAGTGATTTGCATCACTATATAGACGAGCAACTCTCCCAAATCATTCAGCCAACAGACAACCTGAACTTGAATCTTTGGAATTCTCAGCATTCGAAAACCATCTAGGTGATCCTCATTATAGGTTTGGTTGACAGCCTATCTGGCAATGGTGGTATCCTACCCACATGATGATATGTCTGTCACATTCACTTTGCGTATATGTAGACCAATGTTTGCATAAGGATGAGCTAGATTATGGTATCCTGGATAACACCATAGATTAATCTAACTAAATACAACAAAGGAGTTAGTGGAGCTAGTTAGGTGATCCTCAGTACGAGGTTACGTTGAAAGCCCATCTGGCACTGGCGGTATCCTGAAAAATACCACATAAATGAACTCAATTGCACACACAGGGATGTGAAATAGCTTGGTCAAAAACAAGTTTGATTCATACCTTGGTCAAAAGTCTTGTAAGACAAAGTACAGTCATGGCTAGTGAGTTAAAACCATCTGAGTCTCAGAAAACCTTAGCTACATTTCTAAACCAACTGCACTACTTTTCATCTTTTCAATACCATCAAAAAATACAAAAAAAGAGAGAGAAAAACCACATGTATACATACAAATTCATGCATCATAGCAATCACCTAACAAAAAAAATAACAGAGTTCTAAACAGTCTATGGTGCCATAGCCAAACACCACAAATCCCATTCATCCATTTCATTTCTACACATCACATATAAATAAAAAACATTTGCATTCATCATAGCATATGCATCCATAAAAATAAATAAATATGCATACATCAATACAAAGTAGCATGCATCCATAAAAATCAATCATTGTGCATAACATGAAATTATGACATATACACAAAGCAAGAAAATCAAAACAACAAAAATAGCAAATATCCACAAACACACAACAATAAACATTGCCGGACACAAGTGCTCTTGCACTTAACCTCTTGGCATAGAAAATCGATTTCGGGGCTCAAATTGTCACTCTCCTACTTCCCCAAGAAGGCTACCATAGCCGGACTACTCCACGAGAGGACATACTTTCGACAATTTAATCCCCAAATGGTGTCACAAAAAAATCAAAACAACAAAAAATGCAACATAAAAACAAAGCAATAAGCATTGCCGGACACAAGTGCTCTTGCACTTAACCTCTTGGCATAGAAAATTGATGTCGAGGCTCAAATTATCACTCTCCTACTTCCCCAAGAAGGCTACCATAGCCGGACCGCTCCACAGGAAGACGGGTTTTCGATGATTTCACCCCATTATGGCATCACCAAAAGGGTTAACACCCACCAAAAATAGGTCTAAATGTTGGAAAAATTGCACATGCTTAACGATAAACCATCTAAAGGCACCCTTGCACAAGTCATCTTGGGTCAAGCGACTCGTCACTTTTCTCATGAAGGTCATTCCCTCATCGATTCGTCGCTTGAGGGGGTAGTCACACTTAGTCACCAATCAACAAACACACACCCAATCAAGGCAATGACATGCATTCAAAGAATCATTGACAAAGACAATCACGCTCCTGCTTGGGGCAATAAACAAGCAATTATCACAAATTTATCAAACACTTGGCATTCTCGAAGCATGAACACAAGGTTCCCATGTGGATAAAAGGTTGTGCCCTTTGCCTAATCATGACTGATCAATGTCCAAGCTCAAGTCACACCTCACAAAAACAGGTTAATACTTGAAATAAAATTTCTTAGCTTGTCAAAAGCAAGGATTCAAGAATGCATGCCCTTTCCATGCTTGGGGCATCAAAATTTGGTTAGGTTACCAAGAAACCCTAATCATTAGTGCTTTGGTTATCTATTTTTGCTCGACACTACGCCATACACAGCGTATCCCAAAAATGGGCATATGTAGACACCAAAACAACACCAATCCGATTATGTGACTACAAACACTAATCGCTTTGACACACACAACCCCCAGGGCAGCCCTCAGAGGTTAAACAGTGGTCCTAACCACTTTCATAGCAATTTTGTAAGGTCAAGAAGCAATTTGGCACATTTAGGCACTTTGCCCAGTATTCGTCTCACCCAGGGACAAATACTAACTGGGATTTGTCTCACCCAGGGACGAATTCTGAAATCATATTTGGTCAGGATGAATTCCAAGTTTAACAGGAAAAAATAAGAATTTTGCCAAGTGGTAGCCAAAGACAGTCAATTATTGCCTCCTACCGTGCATGCGCGTGTAGGTGGGTAGGTTGGCAGTTAGAGGACTGTCACAAGGGCAGTCATGGAAGCCCAAGTCATGGAGGAGTCTTCTCCCTCTTGGGAATGCATGGATGCCACATGGCATCCCTGCATGCCCCTCCAAAGAGATCCCATGGGTCTATAAAATGGTGGACTTTCCCACCCAAAGGAATACAGGTTGGAAGCATTTTCAAGCAACAAAGTGCTACCAAATTGAACACCTCATTGCACCCTTTTTTGATTCACCCTTTCACATCCATTAATATATTTCACAAGAGAGGTTCTTGGGTGGCTTTTGGAAGTGTGGATCTGAACCCAAACCCAACATTTGACCACCTTAAACCACCAATTTTCCGACAACCCATCCCAAGAGATTTTGGGCCCATCCCTAGTGGATTGGTGTCGAAATCAAGTTCTAACGGGGGCGGCCCGCTTGGGCACCCCACACTTTTTTGTTAGTTTCATTTTAGTCTATTCTGTTATTACTTTTTTATCCTACATTACATTCTATGCTATTTAGATAGCTCACAATCTTAATTTTAGAAGACATTTATCAAATATGACCATGCTTTGTCAATTTTGTGGCCCTCACTAACTTGCAGGTAGCGACGTCGAATTCCCATTGATAAAGAAAAAATTGGGAGAATCCGACCATCTGGGTCGTCTCAAAATGGCCTCAATTACTTAAACCCTCTATTTATAGGTGTTTTGGAGATCCCAAGGTTTGACATTTAGACGACATCACTTCAACTTTTCATCACAGGTGAATTCATCCTACCCGGGGACGAATTACAGTAGAATTCATCCTACCCAGGGACGAATTCTAGTTGAATGCAAATTGGCCAACTTTTTCAATGGTAGTGGCCCTCTAGTAAGGTCTTTTGGTCTCTGTCAGATTTGCAGGTGATTTAGATTCATTTTACTCACTGATTTCGATAATCTTATGCATGCATCTTTTATCATTTTTTAGAGAACAAGTGCTTCTTCTTTGCAACAGGTGCTACTAACAATGTCGTTATGTCTTTGAATGTAGGATAAGCAACGAGAAGCAAGGATTCATCAGCATAAACAACGACAACACTTTGGTCTGCCCATTTCACATGTGGGCATGCGAAAGAAGGAGTATTGATCACGATTGTAACCAAAACATGCTAACACTCCTAGCCTCTAAAAGGGGAGGAGATGAATTGTAACCGAGTTTGGAATCACATTAATATGAAAGGGCTGTTCTCTTGCTTTCTCTTTATGTTTGGTCTTGATTTGATTATGTTCGTCCTATTTCATGCATCGAGTTAGTTTTTGTTTATATTGCATCTCAATACTGTTTTTCTTCCGAAATCTCATGCTTTCACATCTCTCATATGCATTTTGGACAATGAATACATACTACAGTCAACACCCATGCACCATATTATGATAGTGAATCTATACTAGATCTAATTAATAGCACTTCACGGTCTCCATTGGTGGTATTCTCTCAAGCAACAAAAAACCTTCATCCTCTCACTATAGCATGGTACATATACTAGGATTTTGTGGTTATAGGCCTACTCATAACTAATTGGTTATACCATTCCATTCCCCAACTTGTTATTTTTATTCTATTATTCTATAATCAATTCATTATTTCTTCCTAATTTTATCTTTGACTAGCATCCAAACTATCTATTATTATTTTATCTATCATTATAGTTGTAGGTTTTAGCATTAGTTAACTTTACCTATTTGTATCTACTTGATTATCATTATCTTTATCTTACTATTTATCTTACAAGCATCTTATTAGGGTACACTAATCTTGTATTCATCTAGTAGCTATCTCATTTATCATTATTTAACTATAATCATTATTGTTTTTTCTATTAGAGATCACTATTAGCTTATCATCTTCATCTATATCCTTCCACCTCTTGGCTAGGGATTATCACCGAATGACTTATGAGTCAAGGAGTTTTTACTCAAATACTCATTTTATTATACCTATAGGTGGATGCACTACAGGGTTTTCATATCAATAACTGAAAGCACGAGATTCCGAAAGTGGAAAGGAAAACTAATGCGATGCATTCGAAGCAAAGCTAACGCTTAAATCCTAGAAATTGAAATGCATGAAATAAGAGAAAAGGGACGAATTGAAATGAAATTAAAACAAGAATAGAAAGCACAACCATTTTTATTTATACTATTTTAACATCAGTTACAAAGACGTCTCCTCCATTTTTAGGGGCTAGGAGCGTTAACATGTTTTCAGTTACAATCATGTATCAAGGATCCTTTCTTTCGCGTGCCCACATGTAAGGTGGGTGGACCAAAATGTCGCTGTCGCTTGCATTGATGAATGCTCACTCCTTGCGGCTCATCTTGCTTTCAAAGAAACAACAAACTGTTAGTAGCACCTGTAAATGAAATGAAATATATGATCTCAAAAGCAATGAAGGATGCATGCACAAGATTGAATAAAGCGATAAGTGAAATAACTCCAAATGACCTGAAACTTTTATAGAGGCATGAAAACATTACCATAGGGCCACTACCATTGAAACAGTTAAGAAATATGCCATGAATTTCTATTCATCCTAGGGTGATCCAGGTAAAACTACAACAAAACTATATTCATCCCGGGGTGAGCCAGATAAACTTGCAACAAAACTGTATTCATCCCGGGGTGAGCCAGATAAACCTGTAACAAAATGGTTAAGGTAACTGCTCAAAATGTACTATCTCAGAGGCTCCAAATGACCTACAAAGTTGGGGTTAGGTAAATGGGGGTATTTTGGTAAGACCCAGAAGGTCAGATTTCCCCAATTTGGCCTCAGTCACCAGGAATTTGACAATGTCACCTACATGTTAGTGAAGACAAAATATGACGAAAACATGGTAAAAAATGATCAAAATGAGATGAAACTTGAAATGCAACCTATTTAAGCAACACATAATTTAATGCAAAAATAACAGAAAACAAATCTACCATAGATTCCTAAATGTCTTGGGGTGAGCCGAATAGACCTGTAGTAATGTGGGGGGCACCCACGGGTAGGATGCCCATCGTTGGAACTTTGTTTCGACACCAATCCACTTGGAATTGGTCCAAAACCTATTATTAAGTATTGTAAAAAAAATGGGTGGAACAATGTGGTCAAGCATTGGGTTTTGGGATCTGAATTTGCGCTTCCAATAGTCACCCAATGACCTCCCTTACGAAAGAGATCAAGGATGTGGAATGCACAAATCAAATGGGAATGTGAGGTAGTAAATCGACAACACTTCATGGCTCAAAATGCTCCTTCTCTCTTTTCTTTTTTGGGTGGGGAGACCCACCATTTTATAGACCTGACAGGTCTCTTGGATGAGCATGTAGAGGCACCACTTGGCAATCATGCCCTCCCATGAGGGAGGAGATTCCTCCCTGATTTGGGACTTCATGACTGCATCTGTAAGAGCCTCTAACACTAAAAAATTCTCACTCACCCTCACATGCAAGGAAGGAGGAATTAAGTGGCGAGTTTGAGCTACCATTTGTCAAGATTTGACTTTTTTGCCTGTCAAACCTGTAATTCGCCCCACCCAAGGACGAATACATATTCATCCCTGGGTGAGACGAATACCAGTTTGTATTCATCCCTGGGTGGGACGAATAAGGAGCAGAGTGTCAGAAAGGTGCCAAATTGATCTCTGACCTTCCAAAACTACTGCAAGAGTGGTTAGGACCATTATTTAACCTTTAAGGGCTGCCCTGGGGGCTGTGTGTGTCAAAGTGATCAGTGTTTGCAGTCACATAATTAGATTGGTGCTGTTTTTGTGTCTATAGATGCCCCTTTTTGGGGTGCGCTGTGCATGGTGCAATGCTAAGAAAAAAAAGATAACCAAAGCTCTAATGATTAGGGTTTCTTAGTAACCTAACCAGCTTTTGATGCCCCAAGCATGGAAAGGGCATGCATTCTTGAATCCTTGCTTCTAACAAGTGAAGGAACTTAATTTCAAGTGTTAACCTATTTTGGTGAGGTGTGACTTGAGCTTGGACATTGATCAGTCATGAATAGGCAAAGGGCGTGACCTTTTGTCCATGGGGGAACCTTGTGTTCATGCTTTAGAAATGCCAAGTGTTTTATCAGCTTGTGATTATTGCTTGTTTGCTGCCCCAAGCAGGGGCATGATTGTCTTTGTCAATGATTCTTTGAATGCATGCCATTTCCTTTATTGGGTGTGTATTTGTTGATTGGTGACTAAGTGTGACTACCCCCTCAAGCGACGAATCGATGAGGGAATGACCTACATGAGAAAAGCGACGAGTTGCTTGACCCAAGATGACTTATGTAAGGGTGCCTTCAGATGTTTTCTGTTGAATGCTTGAGCAGTTTCCCAACATTGTGACCTATTTTTGGTGGGTAAAAACCCTTTTGGTGATGCCATTATGGGGTGAAAGTATCAAAAGTACATCTTCCCATGGAGTGGTACAACTATAATAGCCTTCTTAGAGAGTAGGATAGTGATAATTTGTGACCCCAATGTCAGTTTTGTATGCCAAGAATCGCAGGCGCATAGGTGCCTTTGTTCGGCAATTTTATTGCTATTTTTTTTGTGCATTTTGGTTGCAGTTTTTGTTGTTTTTGATTTTTTTTTTGTGAGGTCAGGGGATCATATTATTGTAGCCTGAGGGCATATTTGATGATATATATACATATGTATTTTTTTTTGTTTATACATGTTATAGCACCCTAAAATTGGTGCAGTGAAATTGTCATAACTACATTCACCTTAGTAAATAATTTAAATTCAAATTTAACCTCCCAAACTACCCGTTAACCGTCGGGTAATCCATTTCCCCCTTTTTCGCGCCATTTTTAGAGGTTGTTTTGACCGTTTGATGATATCGTCACCAATCAGATGATATCGTCCCAGATCTGACGATTTCATCTGGGCTAGGACATCCAGACGATCTTGTCACAAAACTGATTTTGCAAAGTTAGCTTCTGTTCCAACGGGCCTCTAATCCGGGCAGAAGCATGTCTGTGTCATTAGAGACCCTCCCCCATTGGAGATCTCCCAAATAGGGATGATCTCCAACCTCCTAACTACTCACCTAAGCCTATTTAGTCCCTAGGACCTTCCCTTCCCAACCCCTGGCTGAAATTCTCTGAAACCTAGATTCATGCACATTAAATCATCCTAATTTTTCATTTGCAGTAGTCCTATACCAATTTTGTTGCAGGTATCATCTTGTTTTTCAGTTGGAGCAAGCATACATTATCACTGACGAAACTGTTCAGATCGAAGGCAATCTTGTCGAATCAGAGACAATTTTGTACCGATGCGAGATGATCTCGACTGCAGTCCACATTGGGGCAATCAGTGCCTAAAGTTTGCACTTCTCAACCTTTTCTTTGTTGTTTTGTTCTGCAAATTAGATAGTTTATTCAGTATTTTATACTACTTTGCATTTGGAGTTCACCCATTTAGATTAAGTGCATAATTAAATCCTAATTATCATCTAATTAGCATGATTCATTCCTATTTTTGTGCTTAAGTTCCAGTTTGATAACACTATTGTCATTTCATATCATTTTCCTTTGTTATCATTGTTGTATTCTTTGTATTCTGCATCTATTTTTTTGTTTGCAGGTCTCTGACGAATTTGTCCGACGAATTCATCAGATCTTAGACGATTTCGGCAGATCTCAGATGATTCTATCGAATTCCAGACGATCTTGACTGCCTCAAACACCAGAATCTTCATCAGACATATAGATCAGATATTCTACTTTTACTATTCAGTAGTTTCTCTATTGTTTTGTTTTAAATCTATTTTTGTACTCATTAAATCTGCATTTTTATTTAGATTAATTTAGACTCATTTGGCCAAACCTAGGATATGAATGCAGACTAAAAATGAACACATAAAAACACATTCCAAACCTAGGCGTGGAAACTGCCATTAAATATTTCTTGGTGAACCCACCATCCATCGAAAAATCATCAAAATACACCTCCCTTGAGAGGCGGGACCTTCACAAAGTCCTCTTAGTCCGAGGTACCACGACATCCTTTTCCCATCCTCCTTCCGGGCACGGATCCTATAGCCTGAAGGTAAGGATGCGAAAAATTTGGAGCGATACATTTTGGTGAACCCGATGTGAATGCATTTTAAACCTTTTGAAAACAAATATATATATATATATATATATATATATATATATATATATGTATACAAGAAAAACAAAAACAAAATCATCATTTCAAGTTTTGTATGTTTTAGATTCAATTCTAAATAGTAAATGTTAAATATTACTTTTAGAAGTACTAAAGAAACCATGAGTTTTTACTCAAATCAATATGAACCCATCAGTAATGTTGGAAGAATTCAGCCAAATACATTTGTTGATTATGACCAACCTCATCCCTATTCAACATCACCTCCATCACACTCTTCTTATTTTTCATCCATAACCCAACAAGACAATCCCTTTGCCAATCCTCTTCATAACGATATTATCTATTCTACCATATATCCATATTATGTCTATCAATCCACATACAATCCTTCTCCACCCTTTCAATATTCTTCTCTCAATACAATACATCCATTTCAACAAGAAAATACTTATTCTTCCAATTCTACCATGCACTCACCTCATGCTTCACAATATTCCTATCATCATTCAACCCATAATAAAGAAAGTAGAGGTGAGAAACCATTAGGTCCTTTTATGACGAAATTCCTAAGGCATTTATCAAAAACCTCTCAAAAACCTTCATCACGTAAATTTACTAAGCTCAATCAACCAATGGATATAATTCTCAAGTATTTACTTGACACAAATAAGATTGAACTTCCTTCCATAAGACAACTTGATACCACAACAGATTGGTTTAAGCCTGAGCTACATTGTGAATATCATAGAGTGGATGGACATATGACACAAAATTGTAAAGATTTAAGATGTGCAATTCAAGATTTGATTGATGATGGTATTTTTAATATAAAGGAATTACAATCTACAACTGATTATAAATCTTCAATAAACTATCAAACTCCTACACAACAAATACCAATAATCAATCAAGACATGGAGATCTCCCAAGAACCCCTATTCAATTATCAACAATAGGAAACCAATCAAATATTTCATGTTAATGTGTCCCATCATGATGATATTATTAATATTGTAACAAAAACTACAAATGAGCAACCTCAAGTTCAATCAACTCAATCCGATATTCAAGATATGGGTTCCTCATTTGACCAACCTTCAAAACTATATTTGGCTCTAGAGAATGATCCAAAATGGAATGTAAACATAGAAAGCTCATCTTTAGAATCAAAATATCAATCTGAAATCCACTTTGATAACCAACAACAAGTGATTAATCCTCAAGCAAAGATATCCCTTTTAGAAGTATTACAAATTGCTCATAAAGAAATTTTGTTCAAAATACCTAGCCAACAATTTGTTCCTCATCATATTTTCTCTAAGAACATAATTAATGGTATAAACCCTCTTGAGGTTAACCATATTTCATTCTATGATGAGGATATTCCTTCCTCTACTCCACAAGAAGACTCTTATCCTTACATTACGAGATCTAATAAAGAAATACTTGTTAAAACTATCATGGTAGATAATGGTGCCTCTTTTAATTTATGCACTCATCAATTATTCCAAAAACTCAAAATAAAGGAAGAAGATAGTAATGAATCAAATGTTATTATAAAATCTTTTAAAAATGAAATTCAAGAAGCTCAAGGTACTATAATGTTTCCCCTCAATATTGGATCCAAGATCCTGGATATTTTATTCTATGTAGGATATTGTCCTTCACCTTACAACCTATTTCTCCAGAGTCCTTGGATTCATACGATGAGGGTTTTCCCTTCCACTCTTCACCAATGTTTGAAGTTTGAATTTGCAAATGAAATTATTACCATACATAATGACCCAACACCATTTGAAGAATATTTAACGGTTGAAACATCAAGTTCTATATATTATTTATTATCACAATTATCTTCTATCCATCACTTTTTTTTATCCATATATGATCATCCTTGTTTACCAAATAACACTCATGCATATCTTTCACATATACTTTCTCCATATTATCAAGACTTGGAAGATAGTGATAAGAATGAAGAACTTTCTTATCCTTCTTACATTTTATTTTGTAACATGATCAATTTTACACATATAAAAGTCAAATATTTTTCTACATTATTCTACATTATAACAAAGCTTTTGTTATCACTACCTTTTATTTATCATCTTTTGTCCTTACCTTCACCTCAACCAAATTATCCTTCAAAACCTCCTTTGATTTTGAAGCAACCTTAGACATGTTATACTCAAATAACCTTGTATAGTGTATATAGATCATCTTGTATATACCACCAATTTCAATTCATAAATTAAAATAAAAATACAAAAAGATCAAAATCAAAAAAATACTAATGAAACTAAAGACTAAAAGGAAATTCCGGCCATGAACCAATTGCTACCTTAAGCAAAGAACTAACCATTCTACTGCTGGTATTCCTGTGGCAAAACACCTTGTTTCTTTCAAAATAAAATTCAAAAAAAAAACAAAAACACCAAAAACATTCATAAATTGACAAAATCTTCAAAACTATTTGTTGCATTTATTTATAGCACTTGTTAAATTTTTTGCTCAAAAACAAAAAATAAAACCAAAAATCAAAATAATGATAAAAATATAGAAACACCAATATGCTTGACTCTTTCGAAACCAAAAAAATATAAAGAAGAAAGAAGAGTCAACATTCTCAAAACTTCTCAAAAGTGTTTATATATATTTTCTTACAAATGTTGCAGTTATATGTTTCAAATTATTTTGGATAAATTAGCATTTATTTGGAATCCCTCACTTGCACACTCACAACAATAAATATCTTGATTTTATCTGGCATGATTACTAATCTCTCTTATATCAAAGTCCACAAAATTCAATTAAATCAAGTTTGAGCATAGAGAATTGATCTTGTTATTTACTTAAACCAAGCACATCTTTTCACAATAAAATGATTATATTTGTAATTTCCATGTTTTGCTACATAGTAGATGTGATTTCTTGAGCAAAAAGTTTCCCCTGCTATCCTATCATGCACATGGTCTAGAATCTTTGAGAATTGGAAAAAGGACAAGCTCACCCCTACCCAGAATAAAAATCCCTTGCTCTACAGCTAATCCGAGCAAGTATCCCTATCAAAGAAAAAGAAAAGAAAATTTCAAGAAAAAGAGAAAAGAAAAATGTTATTTTATATCATTACAACAATATTTCAAGCACTATCTCAAAAGAAAAAATTATCAAGCAAAAAAAATACAAAAAGAAAAAGAAGCAAAGTTCAAAATAAAAGCAAAAGCAAAAGCAATAAAATCCCTTTCCCTACCCTTTGAAAAGAAAAGAAGGGTTGATGAGCTTGAATCCCTGGAATTCTCAATTATTCAAAAACTGTGAGGTAAGCCCCATAACAGGTGGTTTGTGCCCAACCTGCTTGGCCTTGGGTAACTCCTAGCGTGGCGATATGTCTATCACATTAGCGACCTTCTTTTGTACAGACCTATGTCTACTTATGGATTAGCTAGCTCTTGATAATCCGACCTACATAGTAGTCTAGTATGGTTATATGCATCTACATCATGGTTAATGAACACTTAGTTGGTTTCTTCAAATCACTTATATCATATTATCTTGCTCAAAACTGGTAAATGCACAAAGCAATTGCACACACATTTGTATTTGAGAGATTTTGTGTATCATTATGATAAATCAAGATCGGAAATGAATTCACATATGCACATGGGATTCATTATAAATCGAACTTTTGTCTTCAAAATACTTTGAAATATTATTTTACGACTTGTTTGGAATAAATCAAGTACAGTTGTTTACCATAAAGACAACTATACAATAGAAAAATCAAAAATTTCTTTCAAAATATACAATCAAAACATATATATCTGGTTGACTTTCGTGACGATGGTATAGTTCCAAAACCAAAATTGGAATTTTATGCCTAGCGCAAGTCCTCATTTTCATATTTTCTATTTATCAAAAATCAACCATGCAATAAAACTATCTTTTTTTGGATTTTCGCGATGATGGTATAAGTCTATACCTACATATTCTATGCCTAGCGCAAATCATTGTAACAATTTTATTCCCCATTTATTAAAAATCATGAAAAACATATGACTTAATTCATTATGTTACACAAATTATGCTTTTAAAAAGCAAACACATTTTCATTATTTCATGTTATTATGTCAAACTTTCAATTTTGCAATGATGGTATAATTTCTAAGGAATTATTCCAAAATTTTATCACACTTAGGAATTTATGCCTAGCAAAAATCATTTTAAACATTATTTCATGCATACTATTTTCATGAAAATCTGAAAACCAACCATCATCATCATCATCATTTGCACTATTGCACCAAAGTCTTAAGACAACCTCTTAAGCACTCTTTTACTTTTAACAATATTTCTATAAATGGGACTAGCTTGATGACCGAGTGAGCAACGACTCCATGAAATGGTCTATACTAGTGATAATGTCCTTTGAAATTATTGTTAGAAGTCTCTCTTTTATTTTTTATCACATTTCATCACAAACAATCAATTTGTTACATCAGATTATTTCATTCAAAATATTATAGCATGACATCAAAGTTATAAATTTTCAAAATGACATAATTTCATGAATCCTCAAATTAATCAATCCAACATAAAAGCATCATCAAAATTCATAACACAAGTCATATGATCAAAAACATATCATATCTATGTCAACAATATATATACACATCATCAAAACTGGATTGGTATGCCACAATCTGTACCTCGGCATACTCAATCCTCTATCAACAAAAATAATAAAAATACAATGTCAGTCTGTACAATGCCGTGCAGTACTCTAGCCTCGAGAGCCCCTCGAGCTCTCCACCTCATCTCCTCCCCCAACTTAAGGTGGACGACGTGGCCCCATAGCAGTCTGAGTAGTCCTAGTCCTTGACCGGGACGTGGTCCTCGACGATCCGATCCTGATCGGATCTGCAATGTTAGCTGGAAGGGGTAGTCTATCCACCTCTGGCACCAGTTGATAATACAATGTCTGGTAGAATGTAAGTTGGGCAATAGCCTGTGTCAGCTCCCCAAAGCTCACCCCTCCACCTCGTTCCCTGAGGCATGCAATCTCGTCCTGAAGCTATGCCACCTCAGCTCGATGGCATGCAGCCTCATCCTGTAGAGTCTGCACCTGTGCCTGGAGATGATCTCTCTCCACTCGAAGAGTAGCCATCTTGCTACTCTCTCCTATCTTGATGTCTTTGCCCTTATCGAGCAATGGTGGCCTCTCCCTCTATGGAGATGGGGGTCTCACCTCCCTCCTCTCCCTTTGCCATGGCCTCTCCTGTGCCTGTGGCCTCCTCGGCTCTCTCCCGTCGTGACCCTGGGCTGCCTCCATCATTGCCTAGCATCGCCTCCCTATCCGATGCACAACCCTATGTATTAGACCCTATGCCCTCGTCATCCGAGGAGGGCGGATGCCTACATACCAGGAATCATAGCCATCGGCTACCCCTGCATCGTCACCATCCATTGGTTGGATGGGGGCATCGTCCGCGTCTTGGCTCCAGAACCGCTGCATGTCTGGCACCCCACTAACTATGGTGTTATCCTGAACAGTCCGAGAAAACTCATAATCCCTCAGAGATGGGATCCCCTGCTGTAGACCGAACTAATGCAAAACTCGGTCATAGCGATGGAGCTCCACCTCTCCCCTCTCCATCCGCAGCCAGCAAACTCGCCTGACGCGAGCCAACTCCTATCCGTCCTCAACCCACCTTGGATGCTCCCTCCATGGCCTCTAGGTGATCTGGTCCAGGACTAAGTCATCCAATAGTCTCCGGGACATAGGGAGGTCGATCCACCGCTATGACCCTCTCCGGAGCCACCAATAGAAGACTCGGGGCCTCTCCTCATCTACCCCTATCAGAGGAAGCCCTATCGGCCTCCGCACTGCAATGTGCTCCCACACCAAACCTGTAGAAGCGATGTCATAGCCAGAAATCGGTCGCCCTTATACATGACCCCATATAGGATCCTATACAATCGGCATAGTACATAGATACCCCAAGAAAACTTGTACCTGTGGTTCCTGCATGTCGTAGATCACATCTACCAGCATCCACGACACCTTGCACCCACTTTGGTGGCATAGTAAAAGTCCACCAACTACTCCAGCTAGCACCCATGTGAGTCTGGATGCCCCAGGCATATGGCGTAGTGCCTCGATATTAACTCTGCCCTTCTCCAGGGTGAAGCTCGGGTCACCACACAGTCATCCCATCGCATGGCCCTGATTGGTCGCAGGAGTGATCAAGCGTCCTTGTATGGGGATTCTTAGAATCCTCCATACATCCTCTAGAGTGGGAGTCATCTCCCCTATCGATAGCCAAAAACATGAAGAGCCCGGATACCATCTCTCTGCTAGGGCTGTCAGTAGCCCCATGTCTATGGACACCTGTGGCATCTCTGCCACATGCTGCAAGCCAGCCTGTGCCATCTGATATCGCTCTGCTTGTGTGAGAGCAGCCAAGTCATCCCTCAAACCTCCATATTTCCATTCCCTTATCTTTAGCAAACCTCTCTGCAAACATAAACAACAAAACAACAAACAATCATTAATAAACAAATCAAGTAATTAATAATGCAAGTTAAAATTCAATTTTATGCAATTGATGATATCGCCCACTATTGGACGATATCGTCCCAAATTTGAGCATAATTGTCTCTAATTTCACAAGCCGAAATCGTCTCTAATTTGACGAAATCGTCCCCCTTTCGTCGATTTTGCCCTTGGGAAAAATTGACGAAATTGAGACGATTTCGTCGAAATCGGGATGATTTCGTCCCGATGACGTCGATGGCCCAAAAATGGCCACGATGCTCAAAATTCATCTAAAAATTACCTACAAAGCATGTAAAATTAAATTAAAGCATTCTAGTTAAGTCTAGACTCTTACCCGTAGACCGCGCCGGACCTCTGTCGATCTGTGCATCGTCTCCACCATTTTTGCTTCAGAGCTCTAAAAAACTAGAAAATGAAAAATAAAAATGAATTAGGGTTTTACCCTATTTTTCTTAATTTTATTCAAAAATAATTTTTTGCTTTTTCGTGTTTTTACCTCAAACGTTCGATTTGGGTAAAAACATGGAGGGGGCACCATAGTCAGCTGTCGTACGATTCGACCAAGAATCGTCGCCTAAAAATGGGAATAATTTTTGCTTTCTCGTAGATCGAGAAGAACTCATCTTTAACGCATTTTCTTTGAAAAATTTTCTAAAGAGGGGGCAAAATGTAGCACCCTCAAATTGGCGCAGTGAAATTGTCATAATTACATTCACCTTAGTAAATAATTTAAATTCAAATTTAACCTCCCAAACCGCCCGTTAACCATTGGGTAATCCGTTTCCCCCTTTTCCACGCCATTTTTAGAGGTTGTTTTGACCGTTTGATGATATCATCGTCGATCAGACGATATCATCCCAGATCTGATGATTTTGTCAGGGCTAGGACGTCCAGACGATCTTGTCGCAAAACTGATTTTGCAAAGTTAGATTCTGTTCCAACGGGCCTCTAATCCAGGCAAAAGCGTGTCTGTGCCGTTAGAGACCATCCCCCATTGGAGATCTCCCAAATAGGGATGATCTCCAACCTCCTAACTACTCCCCTAAGCCTATTTAGTCCCTAGGACCTTCCCTTCCCAACCCTTGGCTGAAATTCTCTGAAACCTAGCTTCATGCACGTTAAATCATCCTAATTTTTCATTTGCAGTAGTCTTATACCAATTTTGTTGCAGGTATCATCTTTTTTTTCAGTCGGAGCAAACATACATCATCGTCGATGAACCTGTTCAGATCGAAAGTGATCTTGTCGAATCAGAGATGATTTCGTACTGATGCGAGACGATCTCGACTGCAGTCCTCATTGAGGCAATCAGTGCTCGAAGTTTGCACTTCTCAACCTTTTCTTTGTTGTTTTGTTCTACAATTTAGATAGTTTATTCAGTATTTTATACTACTTTGCATTTGGAGTTCACCCATTTAGATTAAGTGCATAATTAAATCCTAATTATCATCTAATTAGCATGATTCATTCCTGTTTCTATGCTTAAGTTCCAGTTTGATAACACTATTGTCATTTCATATCATTTTCCTTTGTTATCATTGTTGTATTCTTTGTATTCTGCATCTATTTTTCTGTTTGCAGGTCTCTGATGAATTCGTCAGATGAATTCGCCAGATCTTAGATGATTCTAGAAGATCTCAGACGATTCTGTCGAATTCCAGACGATCCTGACTACCTCAAACACCAGAATCTTCATCAGACATCCGGATCAGGTATTCTGCTTTTACTGTTCAGTAGTTTCTCTGTTGTTTTGTTTTAAATCTATTTTTGTACTCATTAAATCTGCATTTTCATTTAGATTAATTTAGACTCATTTGGCCAAACCTAGGATATGAATGCTTAAGACTAAAAACAAACACATAAAAACACATTCCAAACCTAGGCATGGAAACTGCCATTAAATGTTTCCTGGTGAACCCACCATCCGTCAAAAAATCATCAAAATACACCTCCCTTGAGAGGCGGGACCTTCACAAAGTCCTCTCAGTCCGAGGTACCACGACATCCTTTTCCCATCCCCCTTCCGGGCATGGATCCTATAGCCTGAAGGTAAGGATGCGAAAAATTTGGAGCGATACACGTGTTGTGATTTTATTGTTATCTTTATGCACATTGATTGATGTTGATGGATGCATGTTTATTTACTTTGATGGATGCATATGGTATGATGAATGCAAATGTTTCTGATTTATATGATATGTAATGGAATGAATGAAAATTGATTTGTTGATAACTTGGCGTTGGCACCATAGACTGTATAGGACTTATGGCTTTGTGTACAAGGCGATTGTTGTGGTAAATGACTTTTGTGTATGTGTGTTGCTTTTTTTTTTTTTTGCATTTTTTGATGGTAATGTAAGGGTTGGCATAGAATGTAGCTAAGTTTTTCTGAGACTCAGATGTTTTAACTAACTAGCCAAGACTGTACTGTTGTCTTACAAGATGTTTGAACAAGGTATGAATCATGCTTGTTTTTGACCAAGTTATTTCACATCCCTGTGTGTGCAATTGAGTTTGTTTATGTGGTATTTGTCAGGATACAGCCAGTGCCAGATAGGCTTTCAACCAAACATGTACTGAGGATCACCTAATTAGCTCCACTAACTCCTTTGTTGTATTTAGTCATATTAATCTGTTTTACGATCTAGGATACCATAAGCTAGCTCATCCACATGCAAACATTGATCTGCACACAAGTAAATGTGATAGATATATCGTCATGCGGGAGGTTTGCCGCCAGTGACCGATAGGCTATCCACCAAACCGATACTGAGGTTTACCTCATGACCTTCTGAATGCTGAGAGTTCCAGGGATTCAAGTTTGACTCCCTTCTTTTCTTCATTTGTATTGGGATACTTGCTCTTTTGTAGTGATGAAAATCACTGTTTATTTTTGTTTTTTCTTTCTTTTGAGCAAGGGATTTTGAATTTTGGAGTGATGAGAATCACTATTGCTTGTGCTTTTTGATGTATGCACTTTGTGGGATTTGATGTCAATGTTTTGGAGTATTGACGTTTGCAAATTTTTGATGTTTTGCAACTTTTTGAGAACTTGGGATTCTTGGGGAATTGGGTAGGGAAGATTCTTGTCCTTTTGCCAACTCTCAGCATTCTTGGGGTCATTCGCACAGGGGGATGAGCAAGATAACCTTTTCACTGTATGGTATCCTGAATTGCTTTACAGGTTTCATCTTTCATTTACACAACTTGGGAGTTGTTTTATGTGTTTTAGCTTGTGATGGGATGCTACGTAACAAGGTGTATTTCAAGTGTGACTCTACCTTTGTAACATCAATTTGACTTTGTATAGTTCTTGGCTAGAAATCTAAAGATAGCTGAATGACAAAAACTCTTGATACATTTAGATGACAACTGACTATGATATGGCAAAATGGTGAATGGCGTTTATTTGTGTTGTATTGTTTGCAAAATGGAAAATGTGAAAAATGGTGTGCTTGCCAAGTAATGACAGTCCATGGTGCCTTTGACCTCTATGATCAACAAATATGCAATATATGGATGTGATGGTTAATGCAGCTATTATGTAGTGCTTTGATTGATGAAGTATGCATGAGAATGAGATGCAGATTTTTTGTGATTTTGATGATTTTGATGTTTTTGAATTTTTTGATGGTGACCAAGCAATTGCGAGAATCCTTGGAGCTTTTGGGTTGACCAAAGGGATTGTGGGCACCTTTGGGGCATTTTTGGGATTGACCAAGCGATTGTGGGAATCCTTGGAGATTTTTGGTTTGACCAAGGGGGTTGTGGGCACCTTCGGAGCTTTTTGGTTTTGACCAAGGGATTGCGGGAATCCTTGGAGCTTTTGGGTTTTGACCAAGGGATTGCGGTAATCCTTGGAGCTTTTTGGGTTTTGACCAAAGGGATTGTGGTAATCCTTGGAGCTTTTTGGTTTTGACCAAGGGATTGCGGGAATCCTTGGAGCTTTTGGGTTTTGACCAAGGGATTGCGAGAATCCTTGGAGCTTTTGGGTTTTGACCAAGGGATTGCGGGAATCCTTGGAGCTTTTGGGTTTTGACCAAGGGATTGCGGGAATCCTTGGAGCTTTTGGGTTTTGACCAAGGGATTGTGGTAATCCTTGGAGCTTTTGGGTTTTGACCAAGGGATTACGGGAATCCTTGGAGCTTTTGGGTTTTGACCAAGGGATTGCGGTAATCCTTGGAGCTTTTTGGTTTTGACCAAGGGATTGCGGGGATCCTTGGAGCTTTTGGGTTTTGACCAAGGGATTGCGAGAATCCTTGGAGCTTTTGGGTTTTGACCAAGGGATTGTAGGAATCCTTGGAGCTTTTTGGTTTTGGCTTCCTCTTCGAGGGATAGAGGTACCCCTAGCTTGATGATCTTTGTGCCCCGGATCTTGCTCTATAGGGAATGACACGAATGGATCAGCCCTATGCACGGATAGGAGGACAGGATCTACCATCGACGTTGTTATTACTATGGGGTCTCTGGGCGAAAGTTGATCTCTATATACCCAAAGTGGCGGATTCAACATTTGATCCCACTACGCTGGGTTAACGCACCACTCATGCCCTAGCCTTATGTTTAACTATTGAAGTGCATCATCAGTATCCATGGGGTGTGGATGTTGTTGCATGTGATTGATGTCAGCCATCTCTGTTTCATCCTCATATTTAGCCAGTGAGTCAAGCTCATCAGAATCTGGCGATTCTGAGGCATGGAAGACTCCATCGTTGGGTAGCGCTATGATCAGAGGATGATCCCCTTCGAAAGGAGCCTCATGTAAGTTGGGCTTTTGGGGCCCCAAAATCTTGGTCTCTATCGACTCTAAGTGCTCTAGTGCTTTGCATGTATCGGGGGATTTGAGCTCCTCCTCTTTGGTTTGTCCCCATTGCAGGTTGTAGGGAACTTGGGGCCTTGGGAAGGGTGGCCGGATAGCACACCCCATGCCTTGGTATGGCATTTCATCATGCTCTTCTTCTCGCTCAGATTCCTCAGAGGCTTCTTAAGGAATTTCTAAGGGTGGCTCATAAACCTGGGTGGGTGTCTGAGGAAGGTGCCCATCATTGGTTCTAGGAGTGGCCTCCCACTCAGGTCTAGGAGGCGTCGGGGGCTAGCACTTGATAAGGTCACGAAGACCTATCTCGCACCCAAGGGTTGTGCCTCTCATAATGTTTTGTATTATGCATGCGAGGGGTTGGAGTCTTCGCCCGCATAGTGTGCTAGAACAACTCATCCTTCTGGTGCTGAATGCACTCTTTTTTTAGAAGATACAGTTGATCTAACTATTGTCGCTCTAGCTCAAGTTGTGTGAGTTGCGCTTGGTGGGTGACATGTTTGGCAAATGCTAAGACAATTTGTTCTGATGTCTCATGTCTAGAAGGGCTAGATGCCTCTCCTACATATCTATCTCGGTCGTAGTGATCCGAGATCTCTATAGGCCACCTCCCTCTGTTGAGGGCAATAGTATTTCCTCAAGGCTTTGGCCTCGATAGGTGATCCTGATAGATAGAAGGTGCGAAAGCACATTGCTCCCACATTGTATATTGCTCTCGAGGAAGGTAGGGGTCTTCCTCGTGCTCTCTTTCATAAGTGAAAAAGGGACGGGTGGAGTTGGCTCGCCCCGCCTGAAGAGCCTTGCACTCTAGACTTGGCCGGTTGTTGCTAACAGTGATGAGGGGTACAGGAGGGATGGCATAATCATGTGGCCCCTCCTTATGGACCCCTTGCCATTCTAGCGCTTCATCGCGCGGTGGCCACTCATAGTGAGTGTCTAAGGGAGCCCTCCTACGAGGGTACCCCTCCTGAAAGGGTGTGCGTTGGGTGTTGTGCTGGTAGGGGGTGTCCCTAAAAGGGGTGCCCCTATAGTCCCATTTCGTCAGGGTGCAGAGGGGACTGCCTTGTGTGTCAGGCCACCAAGGTGGTATGACCAAATCCTTGGGGCTGTACTGGAGGTGACTGGTGCCCCCTTGGACATTCTTCGCAACGTTCGCTTGTGATTGGGCTTGGCTGCGGGTGAAAACCATGACGATGCCTCTCTACAAAATGCGTAGATTTTTTTTATTTTTTTTTTTTTTGTTTTTATGTTACACTAAACATAAAAGAGCACACACACACAAAGCAGTGATTATCTCGTTTAAATATTAATGGTGTGCCCTAAACCTGTTTAGTGTGTTTTGATTTGATTTTTGTTTTTTTTTGTTTTGATTTTGAAGGTTTTTGTAAAGAACATTTAAATGCAAAATGAAGGCTCTTATGGCTCCCATAAATGGTCGCCCCTTTGATATACCATTGTCAGGCCGATATACCAACCTCTCTATATACCCACCCTTACGAGAGGGAAACTATAGGTACGTGAGAGAAGATGGTACGTGGTACGTAGGCGGTATGGAAGGGGGATTGCCCTATTTATGACACCTACCATAGAAGACTTATCCTCGCATGCTGGGAATCACCCCAGCGACACTCGATCAGCTTTCATCAGGATTTACGTCTAGCAATAGTGGCAATCAGGGTAAATGGATGCAAAAATCAAGCCAAGGTGGTGATGAAATCCACTATTGATCTTGATCAAGGGCTGGGGTTTTATGACCAGATCCTTGGTTTAGAAATGTCACGTGATGTGTGTGGGGTTCTTTTTAATAAAAAATGAAACATGCAGCAACAAATTTCCCTAAGCAAACAAAAACAGACAAAAAATAGAAACAAAAAAATGACAGAGGCAGTTAAGAACCCCTACCTTTTCTCTACCCAAATCGGCTGTCTCTGACTCTCGGCCCTGAAATTGCACAGACAAAAATTCATCTCTGGGTGAGACGAATACCAGAACATAATTCATCCTAGGTTGAGAGGAATTCAAATTCATCCCTAGGTCAGACGAATTACAGTCCTGTATTTGCCATAGGCTGGAATGAACAACAGTCAGTGTTCGAAAAACGGTACCTATAAGCAAGAAAAACAACTTTTGATCAGCTTCTTGATCCAAAAAATAGAGGGACAGGGTCCCACCGTGATCGCCATTAAAAGCACGAGGATTACGAAAGTGGAAAGGAAATACTAAGATGTGATGTAAACGAAACTAACTTGATGCTAAATCCTATGGAATGAGCATGCATGAAAGAAGAGAAAAGGGACGAATTGAAACGAAATTAAAACAAGTATAGAAAGCACAACACTTTTTATTTATACTCTTTTAAAATCGGTATCAAATATGTCTCCTCCCATTTCAGGGGCTAGGAGCATCAACATTGTTTCATTTACAATCATATATCAGTGATCCTTTCTTTTGCGTGCCCACATGTAAGGTGGGCGGACCAAAATGTCGTCGTCGCTTGCGTTGATGAATGCTCACTCCTTGCTGCTCCTCCTGCGTTCAAAGAAACAACAAACCATTAGTAGCACCTATAAATGAAATGAAATATATGATCTCAAAAGCGATGAAGGATGCATGCACAAGATTAAATAAAGCGATAAGTGAAATAACTCCAAATGACCTGAAACTTTTACAGAGGCATGAAAACATTACCAGAGGGCCACTGCCATTGAAACAGTTGGGAAATCCACCATGAATTTCTATTCATCCGGGGGTGAGCTAGATAAACCTACAACAAAATTGTATTCATCCTGGGGTGAGCCAGATAAACCTGCAACAAAACTGTATTCGTCCCGGGGTGAGCCAGATAAACCTGCAACAAAATGGTTAAGGGCACTGCTCAAAATGTCCTATCTCAGAGGCTCCAAATGACCTACAAAGTTGGGGTTAGGCAAATGGGGGTATTTTGGGAAGACCCAGAAGGTCAGATTTCCCCAATTCATCCTCGGTCACCGGGAATTTGACAATGTCACCTGCATGTTAGTGAAGACAAAATATGATGGAAACATGGTCAAAAATGATCAAAACGAGATGAAACTTGAAATGCAACCTATTTAAGCAACATCTAATCTAATGCAAAAATAACAGAAAACAAATCTACCATAGATTCCTAAACGTCTCGGGGTGAGCCGAATAGACCTGTAGCAATGCGGGGGGCGCCCATGAGCAGGATGCCCACCGTTGAAGCTTTGTTTCGGCACCAATCCACTTGGAATTGGTCCAAAACATATTATTAAGTATTGTCAGCAAATTGGGTGGAATAATGTGGTCAAGTGTTGGGTTTTGGGATCCAGATTTGCACTTCCAATAGTCACCCAATGACCTCCCTTGCGAAAGAGATCAAGGATATGGAATGCACAAATCAAAGGGGAATGTGAGGTAGTAAACTGGCAGCACTTCATGGCTCAAAATGCTTCTTCTCTATATTTTATTTTTTGGGTGAGGAAACTCACCATTTTATAGACCCAAGGGGTCTCTTTGGATGGGCATGCATGGGCACCACGTGGCAATCATGCCCTCCCATGAGGGAGGAGATTCCTCCCTGATTTGGGACTTCATGACTGCCCCTGTAAGAGCCTCTAATGCTCAAAAATGCTCACTCACCCTCACATGCAAGGAAGGAGGAATTAAGTGGCGAGTCCTTAGCTACCACTTGTCAAGATTTTTCTTTTTGCTCGTTGAACCTGGAATTCGCCCTACCCAGGGACGAATACTGGTATTCATCCCTGGGTGGAACGAATTCCAGTCTGAATTCATCCTGGGGCAGGACGGATTTGGAGTAGAGTGCCTAAAGGTGCCAAATTGATCTCTGACCTTCCAAAACTACTGCAAGAGTGGTTAGGACCAGTGTTTAACCTCTGAGGGCTGCCCTGGTGGTTGTATGTGTCAAAGCGATCAGTGTTTGCAGTCACATAATTGGATTGGTGCTATTTTGGTGTCTACAATAACACCCCATGCTTTGTTTTTGCTATAATATAATACTAAGACTCTATGGTCATAGTTAGTCACTAAGAGAAAAATTAGTACTAGTTAGTAAAAGAACTGACAATGCTATCACTCTCCAACAATGTTTTTAACACTATTATAATAATCATAATTTTAATTTTTGAATCTCTTTTATCATTAATTTGTAAATAGAAATCCAATAATGATAATGGGAGTTACACATTCTTCATTGATCTAGGCACACCCCTCTACTACTATCTCAATCGTCTTCTATCTATATTGCAAGTTTTGGAAGTTAATAATCAATTAATAAAAATATTTCTAGATAGTGATAGGACTAGTACTACTTTCACCTTCCCACCAGTGCTTTTTCCATTAAGAAAATAATAAGAATCAAGTTAATTTTTTTTTTCTACTATTCTAGATCAAAGATGCTACTTTTTGTTGATTTTGCATCTTTATCTATTATTCTAGATTTTCTATCTCATTCATTAAAGAATAAAAGTAAAAGAAAACAAAATTTTATCTTTAATAACATTATGGGACCATCCATAGTCTTGTGTCACATTTAAAATTGAACTGCATGTAGACATTAGGGCTTGCTTGACTACATTATGTTCTTACATTCTTGTTTTAATAATATATCTTCATATTGATCATTAGAAAATAAAAAAGCTTATAGTTCATAGGTCTTTTTTTCTACACTTTATTGATGCATTTGTAGTTAAGATATGATCATATTAAAGTTAAAATAGTCAAGGAAAGATCTTATGCAAAAACATAGGTGTTCTATAAATAATCAATCAAATAGTCTTAGGATCATAATTACCCTATCATTGAGGTGAGAAATCATGGATCCCCATGTAAGTAAGCACAAAAGTGCATCTAATCCCATAAGCCAAGTTAGAGGTCCCCTTGACTTACCTATCTCATACTAGGAAAGGGAAATCATTGATCTATGGGTACAATACAATTGTAGGTGGTGCAGTAATGTGTCAATCACTCAACCTCTATTGTTAGGCCCTCCATAACTACGTTGCCTCAAATTATATTTTCATAGTCTTAGCAATGTGCCTCTATTACATAAAAACCATATGGTCTAGTAATATCTATATCATTTGACTATCTCCACCTCCATACAAAGCTATGTCTTGCTTTGTCATAAAGTTGAGAATTATGGATTATATAACTAAAGTCTATTAGAATAGCTAGTCTTACTCCTAAGTCAACATTGACCATAGATGTGTCCTACTTTACCATGAAAATCAAAATGGTGGGATACATAGCATAATATACTAGACTAGTTGGTTTCACTCATGAGTTTTAATCATTTTCTCTGCCTAGGATGCATCTCACTTGGTCATCAAGACCAACATCATGACCTGAAGATTAGCCACCTATCATGCTAATTCATATAATTTTGCATCCATCATTGAATATGGTGTTTTTCTTGGGCTATCCTCTTCTAATTTAATCTTTGACATAGCTTCCATTCCTCTTAGGATGACTATAACAAAATTTCTCCCCTTTACCTCCTAAGAACTATCACTACCTGACTAAGTATGACACCTATTATTGTGCTCACCTTATCCATTACCCCATCCTCATCCTTTGAGTACCATATAGCATGATTTCCATGACTCTCTATGGACTAAGAACTTAGTACCAACCCTAGTAGTGGTTATTTATGTTTGTGTCAACCATCCCAAAGTTGAAAATAAAGAGATTATCCATATCTAGATCTGGGTATAAATTAATATTTGACAGTCCTTCAAATACCCACTCTCAAGATACCTATTGGTATTACATCGGATTAGGAGGGTTGACCTAGTAGGATAAATTAATATACCATGTGGTCCAAATAGCCACTCCATTGCATCAAATATACCAATTGGTAATCATCCTCTACCTAGTATAAATATCCTTTGTAAGGATATAATATGAAGTCCTAATTACATAGATAGTTGATGAGCCACTAATCACTTCTTCAATATTCTTGGTGTGGGTGATTCTAGTTGATATCAAAATAATTGTCCCACTTGTAAGTAAGAAAAATATATCTATCATAAATTTAGACTAATATCCTAGGAGGTTATGCCACTACAATATGCTCACCCACATTCGTAGGAGTGTACATTAAATAATGTTCTTATTGCCACTATATGCTACAAGATGAAGGAAGCTATAGAATCATACTAAGATAGTCTATCCCTACATAAAGATTGTTTGATGCTCCAACATATCTCCTATCACCTATCCTAAATCCTAGTGGAAGACCTACCTACTAGAATAAAATAATAGGATGTTTGATCCCAATAAATCTAGCAATGTTTCCAATTTGTTTGAGTGACCCTTGACATATGTGGCATTGATGTCAATGTTAGAACATACTAGTCAAAATTAAAAGTTGTCAATCATACATGCTAGCTATCATTGATACAAGATAGGGTATCCTATATAGGTATGCATAAGATCCTCAACACATCTTCAAGTTGATTCTTAACATGGAAACTAAAAGGTATTCATACTCAAATACTATAGATTTACTAATATTGTTAGTAGTTCTTGGTCAAAATCTACCTTCAACATAAGGTCCACATGGTATAGTCCCATTGCAATAGAAGAGCATAGTCTTCTCATGTATAAAGTATGAGATTCATCTCCAATACATAAGGATTATTCTTAGGTAATCCAAAACCTAACCACACCACAATAAGTAACATGTCATCATATATTAATCTACCTTGCAAAACAAAATATCTCAAAATATTAAAAGTTCATCTAAAACTTAAGTGTGGCAAAAGTGCCAAAATCTTGTGAAACTAGCATAGTTGGTAGAAATATATCATCTATGTCATAATACCATAGTAGCATGAAAGCGTATGCAATTGCATTTTCAATTTTAAAAGCATTGTGTAATAGTGCCAGTGCATAACAAAATTATTAATCCTTTTGTTCAAGACTAAAATTTGGAAAATATTATTAAAATTAAACAAGCTTCATAGCCCTTTCTTGAGGCTAATCTCCTCTCCCAACCACCTATGGTTGGAGCATATTGTTGCAATATATAAATCTTGCTTGGTGAACCATTAACAATATTTTTCATGTATCTAGAGATCTATCTCATGATCATGAATGGAAAATATATTTTTTTTACCCCTACCCATTTTACTCTTTCCTCATTGACAATTTCTTCTCCCATAATCACATTATATCATCACTTTAGTTGTATGCATGCTAGTTACATTGAATTTTCTTAACAACATAATTTTTTCTCAAAAATTTGGTGACACACATGGGTATGACAACATAAAGTTATATTTTTCATTATACACAAACAAATTTTAAAATCATTAATCATACCAAATCATAAATCTAAGTAATTATGTAAGGAAATCCTCATAAAATTAGGGCATGCAAGACAATTTTTGATATATTCATTATTTTATGAATGCAATAAAAAGGAAAAAATTAGACACTTAATTTTAAGCAACCAATTACAAGTACCCCATCAAAGACAAAAAATATAAGTAAATGACCAAGTCCAAAATGATAAAATATGTATCTAAATGTCCCACATCAAAAGCATTATCCTAGAAGCAATAGTTCCATAAAAATTATAGTATGTAAATCAATGCTAATGTTTAGAGTTCAAATATGATTCCTTTCTTACTCAACCTTCCCACCAATGGTCATCTTTCACATTAGCACTAGGACATTGATATTTAATATTATTGCTTGATCATGAATAAAAATATAACATGTGGTTAACTAATGTTAGCTTCTTGTCAACATAATTTTTTATCCGCTCCACCAATCATGAATCTCATGCAATATCCTTTAATTGATAATTACATTCTATAACTTGTGATCACACCAGTGCACTCTTAATTATATCTTTCAAACTAATTCTCCAAGCTAGTTAACTAAATCTAACTCCTAATTAGGATCTTGTCACTACAATTCATATAAGCTAGACTACCAATCATATATTGTGGAACTATATCTCCCATTGACAAATTTACATCTCATTATATTGTCTATGTATCCTTTTAATTATGCATCCTCCAATGTAGCAACCATGAAACTTCAAAAAAACCTATCCTTAAGGTATGCAAATCTATGTTTCAATAGGTCTATTAAAGCTCTACCCAATTTTCTAATCAAAGCAATTTTTTTTGCATCACATATGGAAGCTTTGTTAACATTCTTAATCACAAGAAAATATAGTATTTGGAATAATCTATAGAAGATCTATTGGAATCTCTAATTGCTGACATATCAAAGATAATATTCATCTATATCTACACAACTAAAGGGGAAACCAATATTTCATCTCTAAACTATTGGATTTTTTTCCAAATCTATATCTTTTCTATTATCTACTTTATCTCTTTATTTATTTAGATTAACTTTTTAAACATATTCATATCCATTTTCTCTTAAGATAATTTTAATTTATTAGAATTTATCATCACTTTGAATTAGATCCCTACATTTCCATTATTAAATTTATATTTAATTCTTATTTTACTAGTCATTATGTAGGCACTTGGATTGATTAACTATTGTTGTTGTCACACAACATACCCCAATTTGGGGACCCACTTGAAATTTTGTGGTTAATCTCAAGTTTTGTTTGCATTAAGTGATTTGTTGTTTAGCATATATCTAGAATTTTTGCAATGTAGATTACAAGGTTTTGAAAATTATAGGTCAAGTGCTAAAGTGTGTTCAAATTTAAAGTCTTGTAGGAAAGGCCCTTCACAAAAGCTCAATGGTTAAATTCCTAAAAGTTCAAATATTTCAACAAAATATGTGTGGATAATATTACTATATGATGATGTACGTAAGATGACGTATTGATAGTTGCCACTGTTGTAATATATTTGGAAGCAATATTTTCATCGAGATCATATTTATAGGTAGTGTATTTATATTTTGTGTCATTAAACCACCATTACCGCCTTCACCGAGATAGTAATTATATCAAACATTTTAATAAGCTTAGTTTATTAAACACTGTTATTGTAATCATTGCCATATCATTTTTTCAGAGCCATTGTGATGGTCGTTTCCAACCCTTTGGCGATATCATTGGTAGAATCTTCGTTGGATTTGACATGAGACATGGCTTGGTTTATTAGTTTTCATTCACGTGGCCAAATAAATATATGTTTAGTTTTTATATTAAATCATTTTTTTTTGTTTTTAAGCCCCACTGATTATCTCACATTTTCATATATCAATAAAAAATAAAAAAATAAAATAAAATGTAGAAAAATGATGTATATTGGCTAAGTACCTACATATTGTTATACAAAGATAAAATTAAGGAAAAATATAATGTATAAATGGATGTTCTACAAAATGTTATTCTTGATGTGTAGACACAGTTTAAAGTGTAGTTAAGTACAATTGATGTGTGGATGTGGCTCCGTATTCATTCAATGCTAGTAAACCTTCACAAGTGCTTATGCACCATCAAAATATCATGGTCATGGATGCTCTTCTATCAGGATGCAAGTTGTATGAGAGGCTGATCATGAAATTTGCAAGAGGTATTGATCCCTATGATGAAAGGTATGAATAGGCAAAAGGGATATTCATGGAACAAAAAATTCCCATCGATGAGCGTGTGCACCAAAGACCAAAAATATGACAAGTTGACCAAAATACAAGCATCACGAAGTGCCACATGATTCGAATTTGAAGTTAGCTATTCAAAAATCATTTTAGAGGTCCAAGTTGAAAAATATTTGAAGTAATAAAGCATTTGGTAGTGAGCATCATGTTGTGAAAGAAAACACAGTGGGTAGCCCATGCAAACTTGATATGCATGCGATAAGTTTCAAACTCAAGTATTTGATCGAGAAGAATTTGCTTCACAGAGATATTGATGAAGATCTACATAGGCATGGTTCATTTTTAAACTGGTTCGTTGAGTTCTTATAGGTAAAAATGACTACACTAAGGGGAATGAAGAGATTTTCCAAAATTTTGCAAGTATAGAAAAGAGTCACGATTTCATGATCGACCTTGTTTTTACAGGCTGAGAGCCAGGAAGATTTGGAAGATGGAAAATAGTCATGATTTTGTGATCGATATTATTTTCGTGGGTCAAGATCTAGGAATATCTAGAATATGGAAAATAGTCACGATTTCATGACCAACCTTGTTTTCACGGGCTGAGAGCCAGGAAGAGCTGGAATATGGAAAACAATCATGATTTCAAAATCGACCTTGTTTTTACGGTCCGAGAGCTAGGAAGAGTTGTAATATGGAAAACAATCACGATTTTACGATTGACCTTGTTTTCGCAGGCCGATAGCTTGAGATACAAATGAGTGAAAGATAGTTAGGACACCATGTATCCAAGAAGATTGATGTGAATGTTCTATAATCAAAGAATCCTAACTACGTGTTGTCAAAGACCCCACTACTTTGTTCCTCCTTGATCCAATAGATGTTGTTTAATATCTTACTTGAATAGGCTAGCTGGCATATTGTTGTAATAGACTTTAGTATTTTTGTTGTAAGGAGATGTATATATAGGATGAGTGACTCTAATAAAGGGTCAGCTCTTGGATGTTTACAAGATCAAATGTATATAGACTTCTAAAAGCAATAAAGATAAACTCCTTATTTTGGCTTCTAGTTCAATGGTGTGCAGTCATGTATGTATGAATGAATTGATACTTCTATACAAACTATATGGAATGTGAACCGCTTTAATTCTATCTCTATATTTTTGTATTTTAGTTTCAATAGTTATAGAGTTAATGATTCTAGTGGGTTAATGATTGATTTAATCTACACCAGAGAACTGGTTGTTTTTATTTAGTGGTTTAAAGAATACTTATTTACAAAAATTATATGTATTTACTTACTGTTGTCTAACCCATACCTCTCTAATATTTCTAGCAATAGCTATATTCCCCCTCTTTATGCATTTTACTCTTTCCATTTTCCTATAACTACGTAAGGAATCACCGTTATCTGGAGATTGAGTTGGGTAGTCTTTATTTTAAACCCGATCATTCAATGTTGGTAAAGTCTGAGGTGTAAACGTAACCAAAGGCAAATTTTGCACCAACAATTCTATGTTGGTTTATTATCAATTCAAAGTGGATATAAAATTATTCAAATATCCATAGTGGTATTAGAGAAACTTTTCATCTCTTATGGTGTTAGCATGACATCAATAGTGATTAAGGGTGATAAATGAGCACATAAAAATCAAATAAAAAATAATGTAACTACTATTTTCCAAAATGTGCATTGGAAATCTCATGAATTCTGATAGTCTTCCCTCATGATTTCAATTTTTTTTACCTTCGAGGAAAATTTTAGTGCATAAGATGATATTGGGAAATGGAAAGATGCCGCTATTTTTCATATGCTGTGTTTCATTTTCATTATTTGCATCAACTGTTTGTGGTACAGTTGGAAATGGTATGGTTAATATAGGTATCATCTTGGATTCCATTACCTGGGTGGGGAAGATAATTAAGACCACCATATAATTAGCTGTAGATGATATCAACAACTCCACAAAGCATAGTGAACGAATGTCATTATGCTTGAATACCACTCTTTTAATAGCTTAATGGAGTCAAATAAAAAGAGAGAACAAAATTTATTTCTTCACAGCGATGATAGATCAACATGATTTAGACTATATTTTCCATTCAATGAAAGCATAATTCTAGAGCATTTTGTACAGAAATAAAAATACAATATGAACACTTTTTTGTGGTGCACATGATTCTAACAACTTTTCATGAGTGCAGCAAAGGAGGATTGTTGTCAATTAATGAAATTTAGAGACTCATAATTTCATTTTCACAAATCACATGATGTTAGATGATGGATAATGTGAATATAATATGTTCATGTAACCAAAGTATTATTGTATTTATAGCCCTAATCAAGATCATACATATTTACACCATGCAAGAAGATTCTCTATAGCAGATTGATAGAAAATGTCATATGATAAATACACAAAGATTTGACAATACCTCTCCTATGTGAAGAGAATATAATGAGGTATCCATGTTTCTATGAATAGAAATATTACATTTCAGGGTTTATATTCAACAGAAGAGGGTTAAAGTATAATAAATGATATTTCAAGAGATCTTTGGTAAATCCATTAAAATGTGATAAGGGTAGCCCATTAAACTATTTATTAGGGTTCTCTTTCATAAATAAGGGTATTGATATAAAAATATGATTTCTGACTCAATTGGTTAAACTATTTAAATTAATATTTAAAGAAGATAAGGAGAACGAATTTTGGTGAAGAGAATGGTTATAAAATTCATTTCAAATATGGTTATGAAAATGAACAAACTAGAGATTTTGAAATTATAAATAGTTACTGACACTCGAGAAGAAGAGGTTGGAATCATTTTGGAAGAAGAGGAATTGGGGATCAGAGTTCGTTGTTGAAGAAAGAATTTCCTCCTGGGTTTCTCGATCGAAGATTTTCATCTATTGTAATTTCCAGATTCAAGGTTTTTTGAAGAAGCATTTAATTGAATATTTTTTTATTTCAATATATTAAATTTATTTGAATAATGTATGCGAATGTGGATGGTGTCATTATTTAAACAATAATTTTTAATATATTATTTATTTCCTTAGAATATTGCACTAGGTTTAATGTAGATTGTGTGAAGATAGGTCTGTTTAAGTTTGGTTAATGTTCATATTATCTTAGTTACAATAACTTGTTATGTTTCTTTTTATTTATTTTATTTTATTTCATTTTATTTTTCCCAAACCTTAGATTTTGCATTTTATTTTAAAATTCATTGAATAAAAAATCAAAACCCTAAAAAATACATAAATATAAAAATTCAAATTTCAAAATTTCATTAAGGTAAATGATTATTTCAATATGAAAATTTTAAGTCCCGACATTGCATAGATTATAATAATAATTGATTTTGTCCAAATAATAATATTAAATGTAAACATTATAAATATTGGATAATTTTATTAAAATAAGTTTCAAAGGTTAAAATCAAATATTTATTGAATTTCAAGGTTATTATTATGAAGTGAATATTTGATAATTAACTACACATTTTAACAATTTTCATGAACAACAAAGTTTTTACAAACTTAAATTTTTGTAAATTAGATCAATTAAATAGGCCCCTTGTTAACAATCATGTGCATTTCTAAGATATCCAACTAACTCTACATTTCATATATTGATAAGCTTACAAATATTGAATACATCAAACAGAACCTTAGGAAATTAAAACATTTATTTTAAGAGAGAATATCCTGATAGAATCCTGCCTCTAGGTATGTTTTTATAATTGGATAAAAATATCACTCAACATTACCCTCTATAATATCTATATATAGTATTACGATCTAGCAATGTTATCATTAGCACCATAACACTAACGTTAGTGCCATTTCATTGCAATACTTTTGTAGGTATGATTAGAGATCTTGAGGCTTTCCATAGATTTCTATACTTTAAGAGTTTTTTAATTTCATAGAACATGGTTCTTATTGAGGTAGAACCTTAAACCCCTAACCATTTGCCAAGTTTACATATGTAGGTTTTTCTTTGTGTGAAATAATTATTAAAAGTTATAGAAATCAATGTCAAGACACTCAGTTGTATTAGGAGCACAAAATATATTTTATATACTCTTTGTCCCTCTTTCCTTTAGTTCAAATCTATAGCTATTCTTATTTAGTTTCAATATAAACCTTGTCATGCTACATACAATAATATAGTTTAAGTCTTTGTTATCCTATGCCATTGTTTACCTTTACATTTTATTTACAATCTAGTAGATCAACACCTAGGATATATTACACCTATAAATACAATTGAGGTGCAAATGGTCTAGTTTACATGGTTTCATTATTTGCTTTATATTATCGCTTCTATTTAGCAACTTGATCAATTATTGCATTCGTATAGAATATTAATTGCATATAGTTTATAACTATATGTGTTACATATGATTTATTTTACCTTACTTTAAAAATTAAAAGAGAAAAGAGAAAAGAGAATATTTCCTTTTTGTTATCATTTAAAGCTGAAGTGCATGTAGTATAGGGACTTGTATGTTTGCATCTTGCATACTTTTTTTTCTAAGGTTTATCATCCTTTTTCCTTTCCTAAGGTTGATTAAGCTTTTGGTTGTTGATTTTATATTATTTTGTTAGAATTTCACAATAATAGATATGCAAAGTATTACACAAAATATGAAGAGAAGAGTGGAACTGATTGATTTATCTCTAGGATCAACTCTGTATAAATAGCAGAGTTGATCATTGAGAGTCATTGGATTACAAAAACTCATCAAACCTGATGAAGACACCACTAAGAGTTCTCCTGACACATGGAGGAGTGGAAACTCAAGTGTGTATCCTAGTGAAACTTAAGAGAATATTCACTTATTCTAACATCTCCTTTAAGTTATACTAGGGGAGATTCTACAAATGAATCTCGATAATGAGGCCTGATTAGGTACTCATGTACAACATTGATAGTTGGTGGAAAAAACCCCTTTGGGGAAGAACCAACTATCACCCTTTTTTTTTTAATGATGGTAAAAACCCAATGGGAAAATACATCAATCAAAATAAAAGAAGTATAAAAAAGGCTTGTCTTCAGATGGTGAAGATTGTCCTCTTTAACAAATAAAATATGAGTCCCGACAAGAAGGCTTGATGAGGTACTCATGTACAATATAGTGAGAGGTGGAAGACCTCTTTGTCAATGCAGTTGTAACACTCCAAGTTTTTCTCGGTAACGTGGAGAAGAAAATGACTTGGTGAAGATGTTTGCAAGTTGATTCTCTGTTGGAATATATTCCAAGTGTATATCCCTATTTTTAATATGTTGCTTAATGAAGTGCATGTGGATCTCAATGTGTTTGGTGCACTTATTCTCAACTGGATTACATGCAATATGAATTGTGCTTTGATTGTCACACCAAAGAGTTATAGGCCCCTTATGAAAGAAACCAAATTATTTGAGAATTTGATGAAGCCAAAGGGCTTCCTGACTGGTTGAAACTACTACTCTGTATTCTGCCTCTATAGAATATAATGCTACTGTTTGTTATTTCTTGCATAACCAGGCTATTGGTGAAGAACCAAGGCATAAAACATATCCAAAGGTAGAACATCTGTCATATACTAATTTTTCCCTATCTAAATTTGTATAGCCAATGATATCCATGGAGTCTCCCTTATAGATGAGCCCAAAGTGTATAGTACCCTACAAATAACAAAGAATTATTTTAGCTGATTGCCAATGGCTAAAATGAGGGTTATGATAGAACTTGGATATGAGCCCAATAACATAGGAGATATCAAGGTGAGTATGAGTAAGATATAATAGACTACCTACAGGTTTATGGTATAGAGTAGCATCATAAGGAGGGGATGAGAAGGAAGTACTAAGATGAATTCTAGATTGAAAGGGGGTAGGAGAAGGTTTGCAATTTATCATTTTAAAATTTTGAAGGAGATCTTGAGTGTACTTTTGTTGACATTAGGTGATTCCTACTTTATTTTATTTTATTTGAATTCCAAGGAAGAAATGTGCTAGACCTAGATCAGCCATTTCAAATTTTTTAGAGAGGGAGGCTTTTATATTCTAAATGTGAGTGAGGTTACTACCAGTGAGAAGAAGACCATCAACATAAAGAAAAAAAATGGTGATATTTCATTTACTTATCCAAATGTAAAATGTATTGTCAGACTCACAATGAGAAAAACCTACTGAAAGAAGGAAGGAGTCCACATTTTAATACCAAGCTCTAGGGGCTTGTTTGAGGCCATAAAAATATTTTTTAAGCCAAAAAAGAAGAGAAGTCTTGAGTAAAACCAGCAGGTTGTTCCATGAATATTTCTTCTTTTAAATTTCCATGTGAAAAGGCACTTTTCACATCCATTTGATAGATTGACTATTTATGGGAAGCAGACAGAGCAAGAACCAATGTAACAGAATCTATTTTAGCAACAGGAGCAAAGGTTTCTATATAATCAATACCCTCTATTTGAGAAAAACCTTTGGCTACAAGATGAGCCTTGTGTTTATCTATTTCTCCATTAGGACCATATTTGGTTTTGAAGATCCATTTACAATGAACTAATTTTCTTCCCTTAGGTAAGGGAACTAAATCCCAAGTATCATTTTGATCAAGAAAAATCGTTATCCATGGCATCTTCCCATTCTTTTATACCTGAGGCTTCTTTGAAGGATTGAGGATAAGAGGAAATGGATTGACATACAAGACTAGTACCTATGGGGTTGGATGATCTATTTGAAGGAAGATTTTGAATGTAGGGAGTAGCTTCTTTAACAATGGCGAGAGCCTATTTTGGCATAGAAGGAGTTGAAAGACATTGAGAAAGGGTTATAGGTTCTTCATAGTAATTATAAATAACCAAATTAACTTCAAGGGTTGGCTCTTCATAATATTGAGGTTCTACTATAGGAGAAGGCTCAATGGAGGAAGAGACCTTTGGAGGATATTTTTGAGGGAATGTTTCATCAAATTGGACATTCCTATGAAAGAATACCTCATGAGTCGAGGGATCAAGAATCCTGTATACTTTCAATTCTTCACAATAATAGATAAAGATAAGCTTTCTGCTTTTATTATAAAGAGCCTTCCTTTTCTTCTTTGGGATGTGAGCCCAAGCAGTACATCCAAAAATATTAAAATTAGAAACATCTGGTTTTAAGCCAGACCATGATTCTTCAAGGGTTATTTTGTCAAGAGCTTTATGAGGTGTGCAATTTTGAATATAATTTGCATAGTTAATAGCCTCTAGCCAAAAAACTTTTGGAATATATCTTGAATGGAGCATAAAATTAGCCATCTCTTTTAAAGTCCGATTTTTCCTTTTTGCAATACCATTTTGTTGAGGATTATGGGAGACAGAATGTTGATGTATTATACCATGATTAGAAATAATTATGGAGAACTCATTACTACATTATTCTCCCCATTATCAGTACGAATCTTCTTGATTTTGCAAGAAGCTTGATTTTCAACTAAGGCTTTAAAGACTTTAAAGTGGGATAACACATCACTTTTATATTTGAGGAAGTAGACCTAGGATCTTCTAGAAAAATCATCAATAAAGGTAAGAACATACTTTGCTCCTTTGAAATATGTTTCAACAAAGGTCATTAAGTCACTATTGATTAAATCTAGAGGAGATGAGGTTTTTAGAGAACTACTTGGGTGGAAAGGATCTTGATGCTACTTTCTAAGAGCACATCCAAGACAAACCCTATCACTAGAAGAGACTTGGGGTAATACTTTAACCATATTATGGGTGCATAAATCCTTTAGGTAGTTATAATTAATATGACCAAACCTTTCATGCCAAATTTGATGTTCAATATTACTATGAGCCATAAAATAGGAGGCTCCTTCTATATTTTGAAAGCATTTGAAGTGGAAAATATGAGATTTATGATAAATATTACCTTTAGCTACAAGAGAATGAGGGAGTTGAAAATCTCTTATCTCAACTCCTATTGGGTAGAAGAGAACATTTTTCCCATTTCCAGAAGTATAAATTTGATAAATGGATAGAATATTGGTGGTAATGACTGGAACATAGAGAACATTGTTTATAGAGCCACCATCAATGGTTATATCCCCTTTCCCTTTGACAAGGATGAAGGAAGAGTCTCCTACTTCTATGCTATGAGTAGATCTAGAGGAGATAGAAGAGAAAGACTTATCTAAAGCAGACATGTGATGAGTTGCTCCATAATCTAGGACCTAGTAATTAGAGGAAGCATTGGAGGTTTTCCTTGAACATTAAGGGCTTTTCCTATTTGCCTATTATTTTCTATATTTTGATCCTTTATAGCTTACTCTAGTTGTAATATTTTCCAGCATTTGTTAGCAGAGTGACCATTATTTTTACAGTGAGTACAGGTAATGGGAGTCTTTTGCTTCTTTTTGAATTTTTCTTTAGAGGAGGTGGAGGCTACTGAAAGCATGAGGATACGAAAACAAAAAGGACACACCAAGTGCGATGCATGCGAAGCAAAAGATAACGCCAAATCCTATGAATTGAAAATGCATGAAAGGAAGGAAGAGCAAACGAATTGAAAACAAGATAGAAAGCAAATGTGGAAGTACAACCCTTTTATTAATTTGCTTTAAATCTTAGTTACAAGACGTCTCCTCCCTTTTTAGGGGCTAGGAGCATTAACATGACTTTGTTACAACATGGATTGGTAAGCCTTCTTCCACGTGCCCACATGTAAAATAGGTAGACCAAAACATTGCCGCCGCTTGTACGGATGAGTCTTCAGTTCCTTACTGCTCCTTGGGTTTCGAAGTCCTCGATTCAGAGAAACAAAAAAGATTAGTAGCACCTGCGGATAAAGTAAAACATGCGATTCCCAAGGCCTACTATTAGTGCATGCATGAAAACATTAAAATGATAACCAAATAGCATCAGAATGACCTAAAAATTTAACAAAAGCATGAGGACATTACCAGGAGGGCATTGCAATTGGAACAATCGGGAAATTTGCCACGAATTTCTAATTGCTCCAGGGTGGGACGATTAGACCTACAAAAAAACGTCAGAAAGAACTACCCTAAATGTCTTATCCTAGAGGCTCCAAATCACCTAAAAAGTTGGGGGTTAGGTGAAACGAAGTATTTTGGGAAGACCTAGAAGGTTAGATTTTTCTAATTCGGCCTCTATCACCGGGAATCTTATGATGCTACCTATATGTTAGTGAAAGCGGGAAATAACAAAAACATGATCAAAACTACTCAGAATCACATGAAATTTTGATGCAAGCCTATTTAAGAAACCTAGAATAAAATACAAAAAGAACAGAACTAAAATCTGCTATAGATTTCTAATCGGTCTGGGGTGGGGCGATTAGGACTGTAGCAGTGTGGGGGGCACTCGGGGGCAGGACGCCCACAATTTGGGGCCCGATTTTGGCACCAATCCACTTGGGATGGGTCCAAAACCTCTTGTGGGGTGTTGTAAAAAAATTTGGGTGGGATACTGTGGCCAAATGTCGGGTTTTGGGTTTGGATTGCGCTTCCAATAACCACCCAATGACCTCCCTTCCAAAAATAAATCAAGGATGTGAAAGGCACAATCAAAATATGAGTATGTAAAATGACAACACTTCATTGCTAAAAATGCTCCTTATATGTATTTTTTTAGGGTGAGAAGACTCACTATTTTATAGGCTTGCCGATCTCTATGTATGAGCATGCAGAGGCACCACTTGGCAATCATGCCTTCTCAGGAGGGGGAATTTTCCTCTCTAATTTAGGACTCCATGAATGCCTCTGTAATTGCCTCTAGCGCTAAAAAAATGCTCACTCACACTCCCATAAAATGTAGGAGGAGTTAAGTGGTGGATCTGAGCTACCATTTGTTAATATTTGACTTTTTTCTCGTCAAACCTGCTATTTGACTCACCCTAGAGCGAATACTTCTAATCATCATAGGGTGGGATGAATACCAGTTTGTAATCGTCCCTGGGTGGAACGAGTAGAGAGCAGAGTGCCTGAAAGGTGCCAAATTGACCTATGACCTTCCAAAACTGCTATGAGAGTGGTTAGGACCAATGTTTAACCTCTAGGGGCTGCCTTGGGGGCTGTGTGTCAATGCGATAGAGTGTTTGCAATCACATAATCAGATTGGTGCTATTTTGGTGTCTACAGATGCCCCTTTTTGGGAAGCGCTATGCGTGGCGTAGTGTTGAGAAAAAAAATAGATAACCAAAGCATGAATTATTAGGGTTTCTCAGTAACCTAACCAAATTTTGATGCCCCAAGTATGGAAAGGGCATGCATTCTTGAATCCTTGCTTCTGACGAGCTAAGGAACTTAATTCAATTGTTAACCTTTTTTGGTGAGGTGTTACTTGAGCTTGGACATTGATTAGTCATGAATAGGCAAATGGTGTAACCTTTTGTCTATGGGAACCTTGAGTTCATGATTCATGAATGCCAAGTGTTTGATCAACTTGTGATTATTGCTTGTTTTTTTCCCCAAGTAGGAGCGTGATTGTTTTTGTCAATGATTCTTTGAATGCATGCCATTTCCTTGATTGGGTGTGTATTTTTTGATTGGTGAGTAAGTGTGACTACACCCTCAAGCGACGAATAGATGAGGGAATGACCTACATGAGAAAAGCGACGAGTCACTTGACCCAAGATGACTTAGGTAAGGGTGCCTTCAATTGTTTTTATTTTAACGCTTATACAGTTTCCCAACATTTAGACCTATTTTTGGTGGGTTTGAACCCTTTTTGGGATGCCAGTTGGGGATGAAAATGTTAAAAATTCGTCCTCTCATGGAGCGGTATGGCTATGGTAGCCTTATTAGGGAGTAGGATAGTGACAATTTGTGACCCCGATGTCAATTTTTATGCCAAGAATGTCAAGCGCGGAGGCGCCTTTATTCAAAAATTTTATTGTTATTTTTGGTGGGTTTTTGACCCTTTTGTGATGCCTTTTGGGGATGAAATTGGCAAAAATCTATCCTCCCATGGAGCGGTCTGGCTATGGTAGCCTTCTTAAGGAGTAGGATAGTGACAATTTGTGACCTCGACATCAGTGTTTTATGCCAATATTATCAAGTGCAAAGGCACTCTTATTCGACAACTTTATTGCATTTTGTTGATGTGTATTTTATTGTTTTTTTATTTTCTTGCTCTGTAATCGTCCTAGGGTGGGACGAATACCAGTTTAGTAATCATCCCAGGGTGGGACAAGCACTAACTAGAGTGCTCATCCCAGGGTGGAACGATTACAGGCCTAAAAGCCTATATTAGGGCCAAAACTAGGGTTTGGGCTCATTTGCATTTGAATTTTCTAGCGATTTGGAGGTCTGAGGAGGAGGTCGATTCTGTGAAGCAAAGTGCTACCGAATTTCTTTGGACACCATGAGTTCGTAGATCGGGTCATCAAGTGGCGGACCTATACTAAAGTAAATTGCTAGGTATTGCCCCACCTATCATGATCAACATTATTGTTGTTGCCCCTCCTACTACTATTAGTGTTTCTACCATCCACCTCATCTAGCGGTACTCTTGATACCATCTTAGTAGTTGCAAAATCACTTATTACACTCCATGAGTCTAACTTCTTGGTTACATATGCTTATCTATCCTTAGGTCATCTATAATAAACCTTAGAGGATGGATAATATAATACCACACCTAATAGTTGACATAATTTCCTTATAAATTAAGAATAACTAGATCATCTATGTATGGATCCTAGTATGTGCAAAGGTTTGACTAAGTCCTAAAACCCTACTCCCATGTAGACCTATGATACTAGACAATCCTTTTTAGAATCCCTTATTATAGTCCAAACTACTAGACCATCATATTAAAATAAATGAGCTTATGCTCTTCCCATGATCCAATAAGCCATCTCACTCTCCTAACTCAGTCTAGTTGGTAGGTATTCTTTCCCCACCCTAGATGTTGCATGTAGGGATGCCATGTCACCTACTCCTAACTTAGGTTATTAATAAATCTATGGGCTCTACCAAAATGCCCCTATGAGATCTCCACTATCCTACCTCTAGATGATAGTCCAACTGATATATTTGTGGTACCTTTGAGTCTCCCACCTATCCTAGAAATCCTAGTAGCCATTGCATAGTTATGTGCTCTCATTCCTAGGCCCATAACAACATATATCATGACAACTACCTTCCTCCTATATACACCACCCAATGTTGCAAGTGGTATAGTCTAATCAAAATTATAGATCCTGAGGAAAACACCATCTACTACTCAATCATGTCAAAAAATGCCTTAACCTATCCCCAATGCATGACTCTCTAGTTAGTGTCTCCAATCAATACCTTGGATACCAGTGTAAATAAAAAATTTATCTATCCATTTATATAACCTCCAACATAGGCGTAATTCATGTCAATGTTGGTCTTACAACTAAGAAACATGCATCACCAATGATAGCTATAGGCTCTGTCATTGATCCTAGATCATATAAATAATCCCTTTGATAAGCACCCTCAAGATTTTCCATTCATCCTTCAATGTAAACATGAGATCTCTAGAGACCAACTAAAATGTATTCATCATTTGATGCAGAAGCCTATCTTTAGAGGGTTTTTTTAAAATGAGTTTTAAAATAATTTTTTTATTACTATTTTTCGAAAATGGTAATTACTAAAAAAGGTAAATTTTGATGAAAAATAAATTGCCAAAAATAGTATTACTTAAAAAGGTAGTTTTTGGTGGAAAAATCAATTTGCCAAAAATAGTGTTTTTTTATTTTTAGGGCTTTAAGATTTAGGGTTTTCTTTTAGGGTTTATTTTAGGGCTTCAAGCTTTAGGGTTTTATTTTAGGGTTTCTTTGGGGATATATATTCCCTTGGTATTGCATTGTAAAGGGGGAGGCAAATCCATGAATGGAAAATGGGAATTTTTATTGGTTTATTTCCATATATTGTAGTTTTTATGTGAATGGAGGGTTTTACTGATTATTTTCATTTATTGCAATTTTTATGTAAATGGAGGGTTTTACATATTATTTCTATTTACCGTTTTTATGTAATGAGAGGTATTTTTTTTTGACCTCTTGCAGTTGGATTTACATCATTTGGTATCAGAGCAAGTTGGATCTTTTTGGGGGAGAAAAAAGAGAAGAGAAGGAGAGGAGAGAAAAGGGGCTCCACATAAATTGGCACTCTGTGCAGTGCTTGCAGAAGGTTTGTAAAACCTTGAAGAAAGAAATTGACACTTTGTGTAGTGCTTGCAGGAGGTTTTTTTATGTAAAATCCTCAGAGAAAGAGATTGGCACTTTGTGTAGTGCTTGTAGAAGGTTTGTAAAACCTTGGAGAAAGAAATTGGCACTTTGTGTAGTGCTTATTTAAAACCAAAAAAATTTTCTTGCATGAGTTTTTTTTTTTTTATGTAAAACCTCAAAAGGAGGAATTGACACTTTGTGTAGTGCTTACATAAGGTTTGTAAAACTTTAGAGAAAGAAATTAGCATTCTGTGTAGTGTTTGCAGGAGGTTTTTTCATGTAAAACCTCGAAGGAAGAAATTGGCACTATGTGTAGTGCTTGTAGGAGATTTGAGATATAGAACCTTTGAAAGATATTGGTACTTTAAGGAGTACTTGTAGATGTGTGGCCTTATATGGAGAGAAATTATGAGTTTGATCAAAGGAACTCGCAGGAGCAGAGTTCTTTTCAACCAGAGGAGAATGATGCAGGAGCCTATCTTTAGAGGGTTTTTTTAAAATGAGTTTTAAAATAATTTTTTTATTACTCAAAATGAAAATATTTGACACAAAAATAATTTTTCGAAAATGGTAATTACTAAAAAAGGTAAATTTTTATGAAAAAATAATTTGCCAAAAATAGTAATTACTTAAAGAGATAATTTTTGGTGGAAACATCAATTTGCCAAAAATAATAATTTTTTTTATTTTTAGGGCTTTAAGCTTTAGGGTTTTATTTTCGGGTTTCTTTTAGGGCTTCAAGCTTTAGGGTTTTATTTTAGGGTTTTGTTGGGGACATATATTCCCTTGGTATTGCATTGTAAAAGGGGGAGGTGAATCCATGAATAGAAAAGGAAAATGTTTATTGGTTTATTTCCATGTATTGTAGTTTTTATGTGAATGGAGGGTTTTACTAATTATTTCCATTTATTGCAGTTTTTATATAAATGGAGGGTTTTACATATTATTTCTATTTATCACAATTTTTATGTAATGAGAGGTATTTTATTTTGATCTCTTGCAGTTGGATTTACATCATCATTGAATATCATATTGATACTAGGGCTATCAGTAGTGACCTATCGTACTCCATTCTTGGCATTAGGACCATATGGTATAATCCTACTACCATGAAAAAATCATGATCCATAAAATCTAGGAGATCCAAGATCATATATAATGCATTGGGTCTCCTCTCCCTAAAGTACAGGGTCTATAATTTCTCTTGCAATAATTCAACCCAATCACTCATTAGTCTTCTCAAATTTTCTTAGAAAAAAATCTACACTAAATTAATCAATAACCTTAGGAAAAATCACCATAGGGTAGAAAAAGTGCCACTAGGTGATGATTATAGGTTGGTGATAATATTTATCGATAGAAAAAGTACCATTGAAGCATGAAAGTACTACCAAATAATGTTAGTACTAGTGAAATATCATCACTAACATGTAGAAGAATTTCCATTATCTTCAAGCATTTTTTTGAGGAAAAAACATGAAAAAGTTTTTAGTTTTGAAGCCTCCTACCTGGAACTACCCTCATCTTAATGTTAGTGACCTCAATTAGTTTACATAATGTGGTGGTGTCCCCTAATGCATCATCAAAATATGTTTCATAATCACACATTTGGATATCTCTATTCATGATAATTAGTGGTAAAAATAATTTTATTTTTACCTCCCTATCCATTTTACCCCCATCTCACCCCAAATTATTTCTATCATTTCTCCTAAATATTTCACCATTTCACTAGTGTGTATCTTAGTCAAGTCAAGTTTCCTTGGGCAAACATGATTTTCCCATAGAAACCCAAGGGGCACATCGAGGCATAAAAATATTTAATGCTCTCATAAAATACAAAATCTAATGTCATCAATAATAAAAAATCAAATGCATTAGTCATTTTATATCATAAATCCTAAACAACATAAAATTTATCCATTTCAAAATTGGGGCATGAAGATAAATATTTATGCATTCATAATCCAATAATTACATAAAAAATGGGCAAATGTAGACACCCAATTTTGAGCAAGTCTCCAAAACTCACCAATATATTCATTATCTATCCAATAAAATATCTAAATCAAATTAATCATCTTCAAGATCAAACTAACAATATTTATTACTCTAAAAGAAAAAATACCAAGATTGTAGTGGTTCATCAATGATGCATCTACTTGATTGGCAGTGTTTTTACAAAATTTTAAAGTTTATTATTTCTTGCCAAATCAAGCTTAGCAACAATCATTTGGTACTAGAATCACCAATGCTTTTGACTGATATAATGGAAAAAAATTATAAGGATACTACCCACCACCCATGAAATCCATATGAAGTTGCACCAAAAATGTCCATCATCACCCTGAATGCATCATGGTATTAGAATTCACCAAGCCAAGAAAATAGTACCACCTATTTGGATGTCACTCTCGATAAATTCTCTTGAGGATACCCAAGGGATCCTTAACTTCCTATAAAGTTAGCCCTCATATGAGCCAAACACTAACATTTTTTGATAGTGAAGCTCTACAAAAATAGTACTCCACATCTATTCTATGTGATAACAAAAAATCTATCAATATCATATCATATGCATTTTGGATAATGAAGATATACTACAGTCAACACCCACACACCATCCTATGATAGTGAAGCTATACTAGATCCAATTGATAGCACTTCATGGTATTAATTGGTGGCCTTCTCTCAAGCAATAATAAATCATTATCCTCTCACTATAGCATGGCATATCTACTAGTATTTTGTGGTTATAGGCTTCCTCATAGATAATTAATTATGCATTTCCATTCCCTAACTTGTTATTTTTGTTCTATTATTTTATAATCAATTCATTATTGCTTCCTAATTTTATCTTTGACTAGCATACAACTTATCTATTATTATTCTATCTATCATTATAGTTGTAGGTTTTAGCATTAGTCAACTTTACCTAGTTGTCTCTACTTGAATATCATTATCTTTATCTTACTATTTCTCTTACAAGCATCTTATTAGGGCACACTAATCTTGTTTTCATCTACTAGCTATCTCATTTATCATTATTTAATTATAATCATAGTTGCATTTTCTATTAGAGATCACTATTAGCTTATCATATTCATATAGATCCCTCCACCTCTTGGCTAAGGATTATCACCGAATGACTTATGAGTCAAGAATTTATTCCTTAAAGACTTGTTTTATTATACCTGTAGGTGGATGCACTATATGTTTTTCATATCAATGACACCCTTTGCTTTGCTTTTGCTATAATATAATACTAAGACTCTATAGTCATAGTTAGGCACTAAGAGCAAAATTAGCATTAGTTGGTAAAATCACCAGTAATGTTATCACTCTCCAACAATGTTTTTTCCACTAATCTAATAATCATAATTTCAATTTTTGAATATCTTTTATTATTACTTTATAAATAGAAATATAATAATGATAAATGGAGTTACACATTCTTCACTGATCTAGGTACACCCCTCTACTACTAGCTCTATCCTCTTCTATCTATCTTGCAAGTTTTGGAAGTTCAAAAGCAATCAATAAAAGTATTTCTAGATAGTGATAGGATTGGTACTACTTTAACCTTCCCACCAGTGCTTCTACCATTAAGAAAAAATAGGTACCAAGTTTCTTTTTTGTTTCTACCATTCTAGATCAAAGATACTACTTTTGGTTGATTTTGTATATTTATCTATTATTCTAAATTTTCTATCTCATTCATTAAAGAATAAAAGTAAAAGAAAACAAAATGTTATCTTTAACGATATTAGAGGATCATCCACAGTCTTGTGTCACATTTAAAATTGAACTGCATGTAGACTTTAGGGCTTTCTTGACTATATTATGTTCTTACATTCTTGTTTTAATAATAGATCTTCATATTGATCATTATAAAATAAAAAATCTTATAGTTCATAGGTCTTGTTTACTACACTTGATTGATGCATTTGTCGTTAAGATATGATCATATTAAAGTTAATGTAGTCAAGGAAATATCTTATGCAAAAAATTAGATGTTCTTTAATTAATAAATCAAATAATTTTAGGATCAAAATTACCCTATCCTTGAGGTGAGACATCATGGACACCCATGGAAGCAAGTGCACTAGTGCACCTAATACCATAATCCAAGTTAGAGGTCCCCTTGACTTTCCTGTCTCATACTAGGCAAGGATAATTATTGATCTATGGGCATAATACAATTATAGATGGTGTAGTAATGTGTCAATCACTCAACCTTTATTATTAAGTCCTCTATAACTACATTATCCCAACTTGCATTATCATAATATTAGCAATGTGCCTCTATTACATCAACACCATTTGGTCTAGTAATGTCTATGATAAGGAATGACATGTAAAAATTTCTATTTTTCTGTATATGGATATACATTCTATTTTGTAATGTATAGTTTTTATGGATAAGATTTTGATAGCTCCATTCTTATCCAGTTGTAATAGCCTATTTATAGGTTCTTTATGCAAATAATAATCAGTTCTTTTTCATCAAATTATTTGTGTGTGGGTGCTCTTTGCTTATTATTTTCTATTTGTTTGTTTGAGGAATCATGCTTCCTAAAAAGAGTATTTCTCTCAAAGAGATCTCTCAAAGAGCCAAAGCACTCTTGACGGATATTGAGTTCATTCGTGTTGCTATGCTAGCAGAAGAAATGACATCTACTGAAGATGAAGTTCTTCCTATCGAAAAGGAAGAAGATGTTGAAAAAGAAGTAAATTTACCACTCCTTGAAGGGAATGTTCCTAATGTTGTTTCTTTTAATGGTGATCTTGTTTTGTTTGATGCAACTCTAAAAATTATAGATTCATTTGAGGACTCTTCTAATGAAGCCCATGAAGTTGAAGCTGACAAGATGCAAATTCCTGATCTATCTTACAATGACTCAAAAGAGGAGCTTGTGGATTCCATGCTACCTCAATTTATTCTCTGTGGTCCGCTGGCATCACTTGCCTTCATCAACAACATAAACTATGTCCCTCAACATTTCTACAACTCTATCCTCCTCTTTGGCTACTCTATGTTGTTCCTATTTTCTTGTGGCCCTACTTTGTGTGCTCCCCAACCAACACGTGCCCCACCATGGCCACCTCCCATAGTTTTTTTGTGCAGTTTTTCTATGTAGTTTTCCTATGCATTTTTCCTATGCAGTTTTCCTATGCAATTTTCCCTCCTAGCATTTTATAGTGGATCTTTGTTCTTCTTTCCTCCACATCATGCGGGCACCACACATGTTGGTCCACATACATTGATCATGTAGCGTACTTTATTAAATCATTAAATAATAATCATACAAAATTAAACAAAAATATCTTTCTCTGTATGCATTGGGGACCAATGCTTTTATAGTGGGGAGGAATGATAAGGAATGATGTGCATGACTTTATATTTTACAATGAATAAGATTTTATGCATGTTATAATTTCTATATTATGCACCAGATAAGATTTTGGAACAACTATTATGCTTATCCTAAAAGATGTTAAATTTGTTATAAATAGTCCTTCAATATAAGCATTATGCAGTTCTTTTTCTGCAATATTCTCTATTTTGTGGATGTGAGTTTTCCTGTGGGTAAATCCACATCAGTCTAGGAAATATGACTATATCCACCTCATACCAAAGATATGTATTGATTTGCCATGAATATTAGAATGGTGGATTACATAGCTAAAGTCTATTAGAGTAGCTAGTCTTACTCCTAAGTCAACATTGACCATAATTGTGTTTCACTCTACCATAAAGCTCAAAATGATGTGATACATAGCATAATATACTAGACTAGTTGGTCTCACTCTTGAATTTACATTATTTCCTTTGCCTAGGATGCATCTCACTTGGTCATCAAGGCCAACATTATCACCTGAAGACTAGCCACCTATCATGCCAATCCATCAACTTTTGTCCCCATCATCGACTATGGTGACTTTCTTGGGCTATCCTCTTCTAATTTAACCTTTAACATAGATCCCTTTCCCCTTGGGATGGCTATAATAAACTTTCTCCTCTTTATCTCCTAAGAACTATCACTATCTAACTATGGGTGGCACCTATTATTATACCCATCTTGGTATTTATCCCATCCTCATCCTTTGAGTAGCATGTAGCATGATTTCCATGACTCTATATGGCCTAAGAACTTAGTACCAATCCTAGTAGTGGTTATTTATATTTGGATTTTTAATCCCAAAGTTGAGAATCAAGATATTATCCATATCTAGCTTTGGGTATAAATTTAGATTTGATAGTCCTTCAAATCCCTACTCTCAAGATACTTATTGGTATTACATAGGATTAGAATGGATGACCTATTGTAGGATAAATTAACATACCATGTGGTCCAAATAGCCACTCCATTGCATCACCCATGGCAACTAGTAATCATCCTCTACCCAATGTAAATATCCTTTGTAAGGCTACCATATAAAGTCCTACTTACATAGATAGTTGATGAAACACTAATCACTCCTTAAGGATTTTTGGTGTGGATGATTCTAGTTGATCTCAAAATAATTGCCCCACTTGTAAGTATGTAAAACATCACTATCATCAATTTGGCCTAATATCCTAAGAGACTATGCCACTACAATATGCTCCTAGACCCACAACCGTAGGAGTGTACATCAAATGGTGTTCTTATTGCCACTATATGCTACAAGATGAAGGAAGCTATAGAATTTGACCAAGATAGTCTATCCCTACACAAAGATTATTTGATGCTCTAACATATCTCCTATCACCTATCCTAAATCTTAGTGGAAGACCTACCTACTACAATCAAATAATAGGATGTTTTATCCCAATTAATCTAACAATGTTTCCAATCTGTTTGAGTGACCCTTGACATATGTGGCATTGATGATAATGTTAGACCATACTAGTCAAAATTAAAATTTGTCAATCATCCATGCTAGCTATCATTGATGCAATATAGAGTATACCATATAGGTAGCATAAGATCCTCAACACATATTCAAGTTGATTCCTCATATAGAAAGTAAAAGGTATTCATCCTCGAATACTGTAGATTTACTAATGTTTTTAGTAGTTCTTGGTCAAACTCTACCTTCAATATAAGGTCCACATGGTATAGTCCCATTGCAATAGAAGAGCATAGTCTTCTCATATACAAAGTATGAGATTCATCTCCAATTCATAAGGATGATGCTTAGGTAATCCAAAACCTAGCCTCACCATAAAAAGTAACATGCCATCATATATTAGTCTACCTTGCAAAGAAAAATATCTCAAAATATTAAAAGTTCATCTAAAACTTAAATGTGGTAAAAGTACCAAACTCTTGTGAAACTGGCATAGTTGGCAGAAATATTATATTTATGCAAGTGTCATCTATGTAATAGTGCCATAGTAGCATGAAGGCATATGCAATTGTATTGTCAATTTTAAAAACATTATGTAATAGTGCAAGTGCATGATAAAATCATTAATCCTTTTGTTCAAGACTAAAATTTGGAAAATAATATTAATATAAACAAAGCTTTAGAGCCCTTGCTTGAGTCTGATCTCTTCCCCCAATCATCGATGGTTGGAGCACATTGTTGCAATATACTAGTCTTGCTTGGTGAGCCATCAAAAATATTTTTCATGTATCTAGAGATCTACTAATGATCATGAATGGAAAATATATTTTTATCACCCCTACCCATTTTAATTTTCCCCACTGACCATTTATTCTCCCATAATCACTTTATCTCATCACTTTAGTTGTATGCATGCTAGTTACATTGAGTATTCTTATCAACATAAATTTTTTCTCAAAAACTTGGTGACACACATGGGTATGATAACATGTAATTCTGTCATAAAAGTAGATTTTTCATTATATACAAACACATTTTAAAATTCATTAATCATACCAACTATTAAATCTAAATCATTATGTAAGGAAATCCTCATAAAATTAGGGTATGCAAACCAATTTTTGATATATTCATCATTTGATGAATGAAACAAAAAGAAAAAATTTAGACACTTAATTTTACATAGCAAATTACAAGTACCCCAGACATAAAAATATGAGTAAATTACCAAGTCCAAAATGATTAAATATGTATCTAAATATCCCACATCAAAAGCAATTTTCTAGAAGTAATAGTGCCATAACACTTCTACTATGTAAAATAATGCTAATGTTCAGAGTTCAAATATGATCTATTTCCTACTCAACCTTCCCAACAATGGTCATCTTTCACATTAGCACTAGGAAATTATTAGTGCCATAATACTTTTGACATTTAATGTTATTGCTTGATCATGAATAAAAAGAGAATAGGTGGTTAATTAATGTTAGCTGCTTGTCAATATATATTTTTGTCTCCTCCATCAATCATGAATCTCATGCAACCTCCTTTAATTGATAATTACATTCCCTAACTTTTAATCACATAAGTGCACTCCTAATCATATCTTTCATTCTAATTCTCCAAGCTAGTTAACTAAAGCTAATTCCAATCAAGATCTTGTAACTAATTCATATAAACTAGACTACCAATCATATCTTGTGGAACTATATCTCCCATTGATAGATTTACATCTCATCATATTTTCAATGTATCCTTTTAATTACACATATTCCAATGTAGCAACCATGAAACTTCTAAAAAACCTATCCTTAAGATATGCAAATCTAAGTTTCAATAGATCTATTAAAGCTCTACCCAATTTTCTAATCAAAGCAATTTTTATTTTGCATAAAATATGAAAGCTTTGTTAACATTCTTAATCACAAGAAAATATAGTTTTTGGAATGGTCTATAGAAGCTCTATTGGAATCTCTAACTACTGACATATCAAAGATAAGATTCATCTATATCTACACAACCAAAAGGGAAACCAATTTTTCATCTCCAAACTCTTGGATTTTTTCTCAAATATATCTATTTTATATTATCTACTTTATCTATTTATTTATTTAGATTAGCTTTTTGAACACATTCATCTCCAGTTTCTCTTAAGATCATTATAATTTATTAGAATTCATCATCACTTTGAATTAGATCCCTACATTTCTATTATTAAATTTATATCTAATGCTTATTTCACTAGTCATTATGTAGGTACTTGGATTGATTACCCTCTATAATATCTATATGTAATAATATTTTTCATAATTTTGGGGCCTTAACCCCCCCGTCCCCCAAACCCCCCCCCCCCCCCCCCGCAAAAAACCCCCCCACTGGGCCCCCAAAAAAAAACCCCCCCCACCCCCCCCCCCCAATTTTGCCGCCCTCGCCCGCCGCGCGGCGGGGCGCCGCGGGGCCCCGGCCCCCCGGGCCGGGGGGGGGGGGGGGGCGGGGGGGGGGGGGGCGGGGGGCCGCCGCGCCGCCGCCCCCGCGCCGCGCCCCCCCCCCCCCCCCCCCCCCCCCCCCCAAAAACGGGCGGCGCCCGCCGCCGCCGGGCGCCCCCGCGCCCTCCGCGGGCGCCGCGCGGGCGCCCCCGCCAGGGGCGGGCGGGCCGGGCCGCCGCCCCGCGGCCCCGCCCCCCCCGCGGGCCGCGCGGCCGGCGGGGGCCGGGCGGCCCGCGGCGCCCCCGCGCCCCCGCGCCCCCCCCGCCCCGCGCCCCCGCCGCCCCGCCCCCCGGCCGCCGCGCGGCCGCCCCGGCCGCGGGGGGGCCCGGCGGGCGCCCCCCCCCCCCCCGCGGCGCGGCCCCGCCCGGCGCGCCCCGGCGGGGGCGCAAGGGCCCCCGCCGCCCCCCCCCCCCCGCGCCCGCCCCGCCCCGGCGCCCCCCCGCGCCCCCCCCCCGCCCCCGCCCCCCCCCCCCCCCCCCAAATGCCCCCGCCCGGCCGCGCCCCGGCCGCGCGGCCGCGCCGCCGCGGCGGCCGGGGGCCGCGCCGGGGGGGGGCGGGGGGGGGGGGGGGGGGGGGGGGCGCGCGGGGGGGGCGGCGGGGGGGGGGGGGGGGGGGGGGGGGGGGGGGGGGGGGGGGGGGGGGGGGGGGGGGGGCCGGGCCCCGCGCCGCGGGGGGGGGGGGGGGGGGGGGGGGGGGGGGGGGGGGGGGGGGGGGGGCCGGCAGCGCCGGGCGGGCGTGGGGGGGGCCGCGCGCGGGGGGGGGGCGCGGGGGGCGCGGGGGGGCCGGGGGGCGGGCGCCGGGGCGGGCGGGGGCGCGCGGGGGGGGGGCCCCCGCCCGCCCGCCCCCCCGCCCCCGCGCCCCGGCCGCCCCCGCGCGGGGGCGGCGCGCCGCGCGGGGCGGGGGGGGGGCGGGGCGGGGGCCGCGGCCCCCCCCCCCCCCCGCCCCCCCCCCGCCCCGCCCCCCCTCCGCAGCCGCGGGGGGGCGGATAGAATTATGATATAGTAATGTTATCATTAGCACCATAACACTAACATTAGTGTCATTCCATTGCAACACTTTTGTAGGTATGATTAGAGAACTTGAGGATTTCCATCTATTTCTATATTTTAGGATTTTTTTAATTTCATAGAACATGGTTCTTAGTGAGGTAGAACCCTATACCCCTAACCCTTTGTCAAGTTTACATGTGTAGGTTTTGCTTTGTATGCAACATTGATTGAAAGTTATAAAAGTCAATATCAAGACACTCAACTATATTAGGAGCACAAAACACGTTTTATATACTCTTTATCCCTATTTTATTTAGTTCAAATCTATAGCTATTGTTATTTAGTTTCACTCTTAACCTTGTCATTCTACATAGAATAATATAGTTTAAGTCTTTGTTATCCCATGCCATTGTTTACCATTATATTTTATTTATAATCTAGTATATCAACACCTAGGATAGATTACACCTATAAAGACAATGGAGGTGTAAATTGTCTAGTTTGCATGGTTTCATTATTTGCTTTACCTTATCACTTATATTTAACAACTTTATCAATTTTTGCATTCATAAATAGTCTTAATTACATATATTATAGAACTCCATCTGTTGCATATGACTTCTTTTACCCTTACTTCAAAAAGAAAAAGAGAAAAGAGAATATTTACTTCTTGTTATTATTTAAAGGTGAAGTACATGTAGTATAGGGACTCGTATATTTGCATATTGCATCATTTTTTCTTTACTAAGGTTTATTAGGCTTTTGGTTGTTGATTTTATATTATTTATAAGAGAAAAAGTAAGAAAGACATTAAGGAAACCATAGGTGTATTTTTCAAATAAACCCATAAAATTTAATCATATCACACATCAAATATTCTCTTTTATCTCTTGAAAGTACATGAGAGAGTGTGAGAGAGATATATCCTCTCTTTTTCTTATTTCTCTTAGTATTATAGGAACACTAACATTCAAAAAAATCTATGTATGTTAGAATAAAACATTGAATTTTATTTTAAAAAAAATAAAAGGCCTTATTCAATAGTCTTCTTATGCTTATAATCTTATATGGTCATGAGATATCATGTGGTAGTCTATCTTGAATTTCCTAGAATAAAATCAAGTAAATAGAAAATTAATATATTACAAAATACTTTAAGTTGAAGAAACAAACACCTTAGGACATTCATCTATGGATATAAGTTTAAGAAACATTGAAATTAAAGCATTGAAAGCATTATTTACTATATAAACACAAACTAGCTGATCCTAGCCAACATAAACTCAACATTAGTAAAAAATATTGTTTAATTAATTTATAATTAAATAAAGTATTACAAAATAGTTCCAAAATTTTTTGCAAGGAACCTCTATAATACCTAGCTTGGTGCAAACTAGCTTATCCTAGCCAACATAAACTCAACATTAGTAAAAAATCTTGTTTAATTAATTTATAATTAAATAAAATATTACAAAATAGTTCCAACATTTTCTCATAGGGAACCTCTATAATACCTAGCTTGGTGGGTAAAGATAAATTCAATGGTATCCTTGACCCTCTACGGAATCAAACCGAAGCAACCCATCGGCAATCACTTGACCACGATCAACTGACTTATTCCTTTATGTGTAAAATAGTTCCAACATTTACTTATGTGGTAATTTAAATATTGATAAGAAATTATCTCTTGAAAGAAGATATAAACTAGAATCACATATTTATAATAAGGGCATTAATATTTAGAATGATGAAAACAAAAAGTGTTACTACTGCTAGAACACTACCATTTTCAACCATCATGCCTATCTCAATAATATGGCTTATGCTAAGAGAAAAAACTATTTTTTAAATTAAAATCCAACTCACATAATGTGCTTGGAAAAACTAATAAATGGGCACATCCAAAGACCCTCCCGGAAAAAAAAAAATATAATATAAATAAAATAGAAGATGAAAATTCTATAATGATATTAGATGTAAATTTCAATATTTTCATTTATTTTATATATTAAAATTTAAACCAACCCAATTAAATAACATTACAAAATTTCATAACAAAGCTCAAACACTATAAAAATTATTTTATAATTAACCATATGTAAATAATACTTAGATAGATACCTTGTAAACTTCTTTGATATAAAAGGATATTAAGAATCATTGTCATAATAAGCACGTATACATCAACTTGCATATAACTATTCACCGCATAAAATTTTAGTTCTCATTTCATTAATAGTAAAAATCAACTCTTATGTAATAATATATATATTTTTTAAGCACCTTTTAATCCTTTAAAATGAAATACAAAACTATTTAAACCCTGTAGAAAGCCCTATACATCAAACCTTTAGATTTAATTCTTTAGTTCAAGCATCCCAAAATTATACAACAAAAAAATATTACAAAATGATATTCCCGTAACAAAGCGTTAAAGTGGATAGTGTGATAACGTTTTTAAAGTGGATAGTGTGATAACGTTTTTAACAAGCTACATAAATGTTTAACTCCAACCCTTAGGAGTCACCTATATGAACATGGAAGCTTTTGCACTTCTAACCCATAATCATAATCTTGTACTTCCGGATACTGGTATTTAACCAACAGCCAAATCCATCATGACATCTAAATTGGAAGACTTTTCGTTTACCTATATCTTCAAAAACATTGAAGATGTATGAAATTACGAATATTCGGTGCCCGACTGGCTTTCCTTAGCTTCATCGACTTCTGTCTGGAACGGGCAACTCAAAAACTACAGGAATTGAAAATAAATCAAAAGATACGACGGATTGTTACGAGTTACGACAATGTACAGAATAATGCACCGAGATGGCCTGTGAGGCCTTTCAAGGCCTTAGTCCAGGAGGATTTCCGCGCCGAGGTTCGGGCTGGATTAGGATGACTGTCATCAACATCCCCCTTTTGGCTGCTACCTGCAAATTTAACTTCTAGCGAAGGAAAGACCTTAGACTGGCTAAAATGTTCAAGTCATTCTATGGCTTTGGTGGAAATTTTAGAGCTTGCAGATATATTCGATCTCGATGGCACCTTCTCTGGTGCACGCGAGATTCTATTGGCATTATTCTTGACTTCCATGGCTCTCTGGTGAGCAGCTCCATCAAAAAAGAAAGCAAATAACGAGAATAGGAGTACAAGAATAAAAATGTAACCCTTCATTATAGCAGAAATTGCTTTATGAAGGTTGATGTGAGAAAAAATGAGAAAACATAGTGAAACGAAAGGAGAGGCTGGGAACAAATATGAAATCTAAAATTGAGGATGAGGGTCGGTGACCTATTTAATATATCACGTCCAGAAATCATGGACGATAAAGGCGGTTCTATGCATGCGGCTATGACTTTCATGAACATCTAAATCAAATACGAAACCATAAAGATTCCATGAAGTATTGTTGAAACCATGAAGATTCCATGAAGTATCGCTGAAAGACCTTGGCAGCGAGATTGAAATAAAAATGAATCTCTATAAACACAACTTGAATTGTTCAATGGTCTAAGAGAGTTCTCAGGTACTCAATGTCAATATGAATTTTTTTCACTTGAAATTGTATCTAAAGCCAAGAATTAAAAAATACAATACTAAAGAAAAGGAATCAGAAGTTGTGCCTGTGGAAAAAACTATATTGTTTTTGGTCTTCCATAAATGAAAAGAAATATTGACTCTAAAAATATTTTAGACAGACACAAGAGGAATAGAAAAATTAGGAGCATCGCCTAGTAGGGAATGGTGCCAAGAAAAAGAAGTGGCCATATAAGGTCGAAAGAAATATTCCAACCACTTCCAAGCCATTTGAGCTTTACGACATGACCAGAAAACATGAGTGTAATCTTCAGGTTCATTGCAAAAATAACATTTGGGATTAGCCACACCCAAGTATTTCAACCGTTTCCCCATAGGCAAACCTTGAAGAAGCAGACTCCAAGCAAGAAAATCCAGCTTTGGCTCAAGATAAGAGGCCCAGACCATGTTAAAACACAATTTCCACTGTGAAGGCTTGGAGATTAAGTCCCAACACTTGTTCAAATTACCCACCATGGGCAAGTGTGGAGAAAGCTAGGAATATCCCAAACGGGCCTTGTATTGAATTAACGAGATGTTCTTCGGCCAGGTCCAGTCCGACCACCAAGGTTTTTGGAGATACCTTGTAATTTTTTGCCAAAAAAGAGAAGGAATTCTATCTAACACAATATCATACGTGGTCTTATCTTCTGGTTTTAAATTATGAAGCCATCTGAAAACCTCCCAAGGAATCCAATATTTGGTATGAGAAGAGAAGAAATCAAAAATGATAGCAATTCCCTTCTTGAAAAATTGCTAAGCATGAATCCATTAAAACGAGGCCAAAGGGAAGCCTTGGTAAGTAATGACAAACAACCACCATACACTAAGAGAGGCTATATAAGCCCCTTTTTTCACCAATCACCAGACCAAAAAAACCAGGGTTTAAGAGCCTCCCAAACTCGCCAAATTCTTTGGATCACAAAGGAGCCTTGAATTTTAATAAACACAAGGGCTGTAACAATAGAAGGGAGAGATATCCATCGCTGATTTTTTTACCCAAAGGAAAGCCTATAAAAATACAGTGCCAAATTAGGACCTTTCAGGTTTTTGGGCCATCAATAGCTATAAAAACTCACTTTGCACACAAAGCAAATCCTTGGTTTATAACAATAATTTAACCATTATATATGCATCTCTTGGTTAGACTCAAATTTAGGTCTTTTTCTTGAAAGTTAAGAATTTAATTAGTTGAATTAATATCATTTAATAAAATTTATCTTATTGGTAAAATTATTAAGATAATATAAAATATGCTCATTATATTTATATTTATATCATATAAAATTACATATAAAAAATTAATTTTTAAATGATATACTTCAATCTAGGAAAAATAAAATAAAATAAATATAATTAAAATATAAAAAATAAAATATATTTTGTTTAATTTTAACTAATAAATTTTAATATCAATTCCACATAATTAATATTTTTTGATGGTGTGTACTTATTAGTGAGGGTTTTACAAGTTTGAGGCCTATTTATATCAAAAGTTAAAAATATTGAGGCCTATTTATATCAAAAGTTAAAAAGAAAAATATATATTTTTAGAACTAAGATCAAGAGCATTAAAAAATAGAATAAAATAAGAAACCCAAAGGAATATTAATTTCAAAAATTAAAAACAAATATAACCAATGTTATAAGAAGCGGGGCAAACCATGATAGAGATTGAAATATTTAAAGTATGGGTATAACACTAAAAAATAATTAAGAAATTAATAAATTATTATAGTCCTTCGTTTATTTTAATTAAATAAATAAAAAAATAAAATTAAATTAGTGTAGAATGTTAAAAGGTATTTGAAATGATTTGGAAGTTTAGGGTTTGTCTAGGGATTTTTGTTATGAAAGATTTAGGACTAACATTACATTGACATAAGATGATCACAAATGGGATTGACAATTCCTAGAAGTAAGAAGTGATTGTGTCATTGGCATTTTATATAGGAAATAGGAAGATATGAAAATTGGGGTCATAAATGCACATGTTTCAAAAATAGTCACTCTTCGAGCTTAGATGCTTAAATAATCTCATTTTATTTATGTCAAATTTAATTTTAAGTCATATTTCTTGGATTCCTAGAGGCAACTTTAACACACTTCTATCTTATTAGAAAAAGAATGATAGTACTCTTTGGTAGTCTAGATAAATGGAAGAATTTGCTTCATTTATCAATTTAAATGGCCTTTGGGATTTTTTTTTAAGCATTCAATATACATGGGATAGTAAGTATTTTGTGCAATCTCATGTTGTAGGAAGATCATATATTTTTTTATGTATAATAGTTGGGTATAAACAACAAATGAAATCTCTTAAAATATTTTATTGTGAGTAGGATTAGATCACAAACCAATTCCTTTGAGGCGTGATCTAACCAATTATAGTCATTCAAATCCATTTCACTTTTAATCTGTATAGTTTCAAAATCTTGATATGTTCAAAATGGTTATGTTGTGGTGGGATGAACCAATTTTTGAAATATCATGTATATACAATTTTGTTCAAGATATAAAATTTCTAAACACAAAGATGGTCTAAAATCATCAAATCATTTGGTGGTATATTTAAAGAAAGAAACTAAATCGAAGATCAATAATTTATAAAATATTTCATAAAAATTACTAGAAAGGAAAAAGAAACTTACATGTAAGTAAAACAAGTAGTTTATAATTATCATAACATACTACAAAAAGAAGAGTCATACTAGAAATACAAATCCAAGGAGAGATGGATTAAGAAGGATGATAGAAATATTAAATTTTTTCATGCTACTACCAAAATAGATGTCCTTTATTGGATCAAAATTATTTTAATTCTAGATGAAATAATTGATAATGATCAAGAGATTAAGAAGGAAGCAATCGATTATTTCAAATATATTCTATTAGAAGTTAGTTAAGATAAGAAGGGACAAAATGAGGTTTTGTAAAATGTTCGATCAATTATTATACAAAAGCAAAATAAATGCTTATGAAAAATATCTTAATTGAATATCTACAAGATGTAATTTTCTCTTTCCACCCTTATAAGGCATTTAGCCCTAATGGATTTTCTAAAATTTTATTCAATTTTTTTTTTGAGATATATTGAAGAATAAGATGTTAAATACCATTGAAAGGACTAGCAAAACAAAAGGGCTACAATAAATAAAATTAATATTATATTTATTGCATTGATTCCCAAGAAAGGTAAAAAAAAAATCCATCTTATTAACCTTTGTAATATCATTTATAAAATAATTTTAAAAATGATGACAAATAAATTGAAAAACATTCTAAATTTTGTTATCTTAGAGGGACAAGTTGGTTTTCCTCCTGGCAAACTAACTATTAATTATATAATCATTGAATAAGAGGCCATAGATTCTCTTTAGTTAATAAAGATATTGTAAAATTAGTTATGAAAAAACAAATAATAGGTTTTCTAAAGATTCCCATATAATAGGGTATGCTTATTCTTGATAAAGGTTGATGTGAATAAGTTAGATGTTTTATTTTTTTAATAAGCTATGTGGTGCCACTCCCATTTCAAAACAAAACATTACATTGCTCTTATTATATTTCTAACACGTTAATTAAAAAATATTCATTTTTGTCTTCCTATCAAAAATATTCTTCATCTTCCTCTACTAAATTTCCATATTCAACTTTATTTTTTAAAAAACTAACAACAAAAACAACCGTCTAAAGAGGATTTCGGCAGCAAGAATGAGGCACATGTTTCTTTGGATTAGGATGACTCTCATCAACCTCCCCCTTTTAGCTGCTTCCGGTACATTTAACTTCTGGCGAAGGAAAAGCCTTAGACTGGTTAAAATGTCCAAATCCTTCCATGGGTTTGGTGGAAAGTTTAGAGCTTGCAGATATATTCGGTGTCGATGCCACCTTCTCCAGTGTATTTGGGCTTCTATTGGAGTTACTATTGACTTCCATGACTTTCTGGTGAACAACTCTGCCAAAACTGAAAGTAAATAACTGTTACAAATATTAATCCAGATTTCATGCCTCCACGAGATTGTGCTTAGAACTTGGGTAAAACCGAACTGCGCTCGCGTAGTCGGGGATCCCGAAAAAAATTTTGACTTGACGTCGCACGTGCCTTCTAACAGATGTGACGTCTAACAGATCCGATCACCGCAGAAGTTAATGCCAGTTCGACGATTGGTTAGAGAAGTTAATGCCAGTTCGACGATTGGTCAAAAACCCTAATTCAGAGTCTGTGAGAACCTGTCAGAGGATAACCTCTATCCTCCTCTTCCCATGGCTATATAAGGCAGTTTGGGTCTTCAGACATAGGTGTGGAAGAACGTAGAGAGAAACAGGAGAGTGGAGGAAGGCAAGAGAAAAATAGTCATTCGTAGAGTAGCGGACGAGACTGTTTTGTGAGCAGTGTAGCTCATCTATTTAATGTTCGAGCAGCCGACTCGACATTTGTTTTCCTTTTAGTTTATCCTGTAGCTTAGTCTGTAGATGTTAGTATTTCCTCAGTTGAGGACTTTTGTAACCCTCGTCTTATATGAATAAAATTTGTTTTTGTTTAAGGCATTTGAAGGGTTTGCGGTTATCCTTGTCTACATATAATCTGTTGTTCTCTATACAAATCACCTCAGAGCGATTTATTTTGGGTTCTATAAGTTTGAGCTTAGATCTGAAACATTGCACTCAGATTCAGAGTTTGTCTCCTCTCGTACAGTTCTTGCCAAGCCTGGCAAACCAATGCCGAAGTCGTTCAAGCCTCCGGACAGAAAATTTTGCAAGGCCAAAATCTGGGTAAGTCTGGAGCTATCTTCCCAATTGCGCAGCGAAGTCGGGTGTTGACCATTCGCTCCCCAAAATTTGGCTAAGTCTGGAGCTGTCTTCCCAACTGCGCAGCGAAGTCGGACTTTGCTGCCTTTGACCAGCGAAGTCGGGCATTGACCAGCCACTCCCCAAAATTTGGCTAAGTCTAGAGCTGTCTTCCCAACTGCGTAGCGAAGTCGGACTTCGCTGCCTTTGACCAGCGAAGTCGGGCGTTGACCGAGCGCAACCCGACTTAGCAAATTTTTCCGAGCGCAACCCGATTGCGCCAGTTTTTCGAGCGCAACCCGATTGCGGCTGCGCACCCCGACTTCGGGCCCTCCCTTCTCCGCACTTCGCATTGCGCACTTCGCTCGCGCTCTCGACTTCGCTCCTGACGGCAAATAAAAAATAAAAAATTCCTTCAATAACGGGAATAGGAGCACGAGAATAAGGGAATAGGAGCATGAGAATAAAAATGTAACCCTTCATTATAGCAGAAACTGCTTTCTGAAGGTTGATGTGAGGACAAATGAGAAAACAAAGAGAAATGAAAGTAGAGGCCGGGAGCAAAAATGAACTCTGAAATTGAGGATGAGGGTCGGTGACCTATTTAATATACCACGTCTAGAAATCATGGATGATAAAGGCGGCTTGACTTTCATGAACATCTAAATCAAATACCAAACCATGAAGCTTCCACGAAGTATCGCTTAAAGACCTTGGCAACGAGATTGAAATAACAACGAATCTGTATTAACACAACTTGAACGTATATTCCATCCTGACGTGTTTCTTCAACTTCGAATTAAGAGCCCACTGTAATTATTATAGATATAATAAAATTAAGCGACAGTTGTTTATTATCGTATAACCAAGGTTCGTTTAGCTCGTTAAGCTCATACAGAATTTCAGAAAAGCAGTTAGTCGTGACTCTGCAACTGGACATTCATCCATCAGAAAAACTAGAAATTGTAGAAACACAAAAACAGAAAGTAAGTTACAGATTTTATTTATTTTTTAAATAAATATTATATCAAAATTAATATCGTCTACCCATTCGAACGTCTGCAGGTTGCACTTTTGTTTGACGTAGATCACCTCTTTTCTTACTATTCGAAATCGACCTAACTTTGGGTTATATATTTTAAATTGGGAAAACGTTTATATTATCCTTGCTTTTTAAGAACGAGGTAAACAATTGCATTGTTACCGCTACTTTCCACTAGTCTCTCTTATCACTTTTGGCCTCATGTGCCTCACAATTTTTTCCTTTCTCTTTTTATCAATCATAAAAATGGGGCCACCCACCTGATCCAATTTTTTGTGAGTTTATGGCAGACAAAAATGGGGCCACCCACATGATCCTAATATCGATTTACAATCATTGTGATCTATTTTATTTTTATGCTATTAAGTAAAAATATTTCTCATTTATATACGAACATTTAAAATACATCATGTTTTAATGTTATGGTTATATGAAATTAAAATGGGTGTAATTTATATTATTACATAGTATTATAAAAATAATTTAATTATTATATATGTATTTTTTTTAGTGAGACTTAAATTTAGATCTTTTCCTTGAAAGTTACGAATTTAATTACATAGACTAATATCATTTAATAGAATTTATTTTATTGTTAAAATTAATAAGATAATATAAAATATAAATATGTAAAGATCATTTATATATTTATATTTATGTCATATAAAATTACAAATAAAAAAATTATTTTTAAATGATATACTTAAATCAAGGAAAAAATAAAATAAAATAGATATGATTAAAATATAGTAAAAAAAATATTTTGTTTAAGTTCAATTAATAAATTTTAGTATCAATTTAACATAATTAATTTTTTGATGGTGTTAGTTATTGATGTAAATCCAGTTGCAAGAGGTCAAAACAAAATACCTTTTATTACATAAAAACTACGATAAATGAAAATAATATGTAAAACCCTCCATTTACATAAAAACTGCAATAAATGAAAATAATCAGTAAAACCCTCTATTCACATAAAAACTATAATACATGGAAATAAACCAATAAATATTTTCTTTTCTCATTCCTGGATTCACTTTTCCCTTTTACAATGCAATACCAAGGGAATATATATCTCCAAAGAAACCCTAAAAGAAAACCCTAAAGCTTGAAGCCCTAAAAGAAAACCCTAAAGCTTAAAGCCCTAAAAATAAAAAATTACTATTTTTGGCAAATTGATTTTTCCACCAAAAATTGCCTTTTTAATGTTAGAATTTCACAATAATAGATATGCAAAATATTACACAAAAGATGAAGAAAAGAGTAGAACTGATTGATTTATCTCTAGGATCAAGTAGAGTTGATCATTGAGAGCCATTAGATTACAACAACTCATCAAACCCTATGAAGGCACAACTTAGATTTCTTCTGACACATGGAGGAGTGGAAACTCAAGTGTGTATCCTAGTGAACTTTAGAGAATATTCACTTATTCTAACACCCCCCTTAAGTTATACTAGGAGATATTCTATAAATGTGTCCCGCCAATGAGACCTGATTAGGTACTCATGTATAACATAGATAGTTGGTGAAAAAAATCCCTGTGGGAAAAAACCATCACTTTTTTTTTTGAAATGATGGTAAAAACCAGTGGGAAAAGCCACCAATCAAAAGCAAAGAAGTATGAAAGAGGCTTGTCTTCGGATGACGAATATTGTCCTCTTTAACAAGTAAAAGATGAGTCCCAAAAAGAAGGCCTGATTAGGTACTCATGTACAATATAAAGAGAGGTGGAAGACCTCTTTGTCAATGCAGTTTTAACACTCCAAGTTTCTCTCACAACTGAAGGTATCATGGAGAAGGAAATGACTTTGTGAAGATGTCTACAAGCCGGTTCTCTATTGGAATATATTCCAAAAGTATATCCCCATTTTGAATATGTTGCATGATGAAGTGCATGTGGATCTCAATGTGTTTGGTGCGTTGATGTTCAACTGGATTGTGTGCAATATGAATTATGCTTTTATTGTCACACCATAGAGTTATAGGCACTTCCTAGAAAAAACCAAATTTTTTAAGAATTTGACAAAGCCATAGGGCTTCCTGACTAGCTATAACTGTTGCTCTGTATTTTGCCTCTGTAGAAGATAATGCTATTGTCTGTTATTTCTTGCATAACCAAGCTACTGGTGAAGATCCAAGGTAAAAAACATATCCAGAGGTAGAACATCTATCATATAATGATCCTTCCCAATATGAATCTGTATAGCCAATGATATCCATGGACTCTCCTCTATAGGTGAGCCCAAAGTTTGTAGTACCCTGCAAATAATAGAGAATTCTTTTAGCTGCTTGCCAATGACTGAAATGAGGGTTATGAGAGAACTTGGATATGAGCCCAATAACATATGAGATATATGGGTGAGTATGAGTGAGGTATAACAGATTGCCTACAAGCTGACGATATAGAGTAGCATCATAAGGAGGGGATGAGCAAGAAGTACTGAGATGAATGCCATACTGAAAGGGGGTGGGAGAAGGTTTACAATCTGTCATTTGAAACTTCTTATGGAGATCTTGAGTGTACTTTTGTTGACATAAGGTGATCCCTGCTTTATTTTGTTTTATTTGAATCCCAAGGAAAAAATGAGCTAGACCTAGATTAGCCATTTCAAAATTCCTAGAGAGGGAGTCTTTTATATTCTGAATGTGAGTGAGGTTACTATTAGTGAGGAGGTCATCAACATAAAGAACAAGAATGGTGATATTTCTTTTACTTCTCCAAATATAAACTATATTATCAGACTCACAATGAGAAAATCCTGCTAAAATAAGGAAGGAGTCCATCTTTTCATACCAATATCTAGGGGCTTGTTTGAGGCCATATAGATATTTTTTAAGCTAACAAACAAGAGAGGAGTCTTGAGTAAAACCAGGGGGTTGTTCCATGAATATTTCTTATTTTAAATTTCCATGTAAGAAGGCACTTTTTACATCCATTTGGTAGAATGACCATTTATGGAAAGCAACCAAAGCAAGAACTAATCTAACAGAATCTATTTTAGCAACAAGATTAAAGGTTTATGTATAATCAATACCCTCTATTTGAAAAAAACCTTTGGCTACAAGACGAGCCTTGTGTTTATCTATTTTCCCATTTGGTCCTTATTATGTTTTGAAGATCCACTTACATCTAACTAATTTTCTTTCCTTAGGTAAGGGAACTAAATCCAAGTATCATTTTTGATCAAGGAAGAAAATTCGTTATCCATGAAATCTTCCCATTATTTTATACTTGAGGCTTCTTTGAAGGATTGAGGATCAGAGGAAATGGATTGACATACAATACTAGAACTCGTGGGGTTGGCTGATTTGTTTGATGGAAGATTTTGAATGTAGGAAGTAGCTTCTTTAAAAATTGTGCGGGCCCATTTTGGCATAGAAGAGGGAGTTGAAGGAGTTGAAAGACTTTGAGAAGGAGTTACAGGATCTTCATCTTGATTATCAATAATCAAATTAACTTCAAGGGTTGGTTCTTCATAATATTGATGTTCCACTATAGGAGAAGGCTCAATGGAGGAAGAGTCCTTTGGAGGTTCTTTTTTAGGGAATGTTTCATCAAATTGGACATTCCTATGAAATAATACCTCATGATTTGAGGGATCAAGAAGTCTGTATGCTTTCAATTCTTCACAATAATCGACAAAGATGAGTTGTATAATTTTATTATCAAGAGCCTTCCTTTTCTTCTTTGGAATGTGAGCCCAAGCTATACATCCAAATTTTTTGAAATTGGAAACATCTGGTTTTAAGCCAGACCATGCTTCTTTAGGGGTTATTTGGTCAAGGGCTTTATGAGGTGTGTGATTTTGAATATAATTTACATAGTTAATAGCCTTTGCCCAATTTTTTTTGGAAGATCTCTTGAATGGAGCATACAATTAGCCATCTCTTTTAATATCCGGTTTTTCCTTTCTACAATGCCATTTTGTTGAGTATTATGAGAGATAGAATGTTGATTAATTATACCATGATTAGAAATAAATATGGAGAACTCATTACTGCAGTATTTTCCCCCATTATCAGTTCGAATCTTCTTGATTTTGTAAGAAGCCTGATTTTCAACTAAGACTTTAAATATTTTAAAGTGGGATAACACATCACTTTTATATTTGAGAAAGTAGACCCAGGACCTTCTAGAAAAATCATCAATACAGGTAATAGCATACTTTGCTCCCTTAAAAGAATTTTCAGGAAAGGTCATTAAGTCACTATGGATTAAATCTAGAGGGGATGAGGATTTTAGAGAGCTACTTGGGTGGAAAGGATCTTGATGCTACTTTCCAAGAGCACATCCAAAGAAAACCCCATCAGTGGAAGAGACTTAGGGTAATTCTTTAACCATATTATGGGTGTGTAAATCCTTTAGGTAGTTATAATTAATATGACCAAACCTTTCATGCCAAATTTGACTTTCAAGATTACTATGAGCCACAAAATAGGAGGCTCCTTCTAGATTTTGAAATATTTTGAAGTAAAAAAGATGATATTTATGATCAATATCCCATTTTTCTATAAGTGAATGAGGGGGTTGAAAATATCTTATCTCAACTCCTATTGGGGAGAAGAGAATAGTTTTCTCATTTCCAAAAGTACAAATTTGATAAATGGATATGAGATTGGTGGCAATGTATGGAATATAGAGAACATTTTTTATAGAGCCACCATCAATGGTTATATTCCCTTTCCCTTTGACAGGAATGAAGGAAGAGTCTCCTAATTCTATGCTATGAGTAGAGCTAGAGGAGATATAAGAGAAAGACTTGTCTGAGGCAGACATGTGATGAGTTGCTCCAGAATATAGGACCCAATAATTAGAGGAATATTTGGAGGTTTTTCCTTGAACATTAAGGGATTTTTCTATTTGCTTATTATTTTATATATTTTGATCCTTTATGGTTGCCTCTAGTTGCTGTAATCTTTTCCAGCATTTGTTAGCAGAGTGACCATTCTTTTTATAGTGGGTACATGTAATGGGAGTCTTTTCCTTCTTTTTGAATTTTTCTTTAGAGGATGTGGAGGCTACTAAGGCTTTTGAAGAAGAGTTTTCATATCTAGCAAGTTTGGTCTCTTCCCTAGTTAATCTATCACAAAATTCTTCTAAAGAGGGCATTTTAAAGGTTGCACCAAGAACATATTTAGTATATATGAAGGTGGTTGCAAATATTTGAAAAACACCATTTAGTTTTTAAAGGATTAGATAAATACATTATTATTCTGACTTAGTCTTCCCACTACCTTTATATTGAGTGAGGATTTCTTTGAACTTAGTGAGGAAATCAATAATACTACTAAAATCTTCAGGAGATAAAGAAGTTAATTCAGCTTCTAGTTGTATTGATCTCATCTAATCTACTTTTCCAAATAGGGTTTTTAATTTCTCCAAAATTTCATGAGGAGTTTTACAATTTGTAATATGAAACCACAAGATTTCATGAATATTGGTGCTAATAATACCAATAGTTTCATGAATTTTCCCTTTATGAACAAATATTTCATATTATTTATCAAATTCTGGTTGTTTTTCTTCTAATAAATGAGTAATATATTTTTGAGAGATGAGATTTAGAATTTTAGGTTTCCAAGTGTGAAAATTATGAGGGGTGAGAGGCTCAATTGAATTCATTTTTGAATATTTTAAGATAATTAATATACCCCCCTTTAAAATTTCAAAAAAGGAAGATAAAGAGGAAAATGAAGCTTGTTCAAAAATAGGTAACTCAAATATACTCTCCCTTACTAGAGGGAAACTATAAGTATAAAGAGTCCTATGACTGTTTGCTTTAGATTGCCAAATATTCAATGGATCACAGTACCCACCCTTACTTGAGGGAAACTATAAGTATTGTAAGCATAAGAAGTTTTTTGGTTTGAAATGCATGGGGGGCAAAAATTTTGAAAGGTGATCTCAACAACCTACCCTTATGAGAGGGAGACTATAAGTTGAGAGATGTCCAAAGTAAACTTTTTGATAAGAAAATATTTTTCAGGCCGTTATACCAAGTTTCCAAAAAACCCACCCTTATGTGAGGGAGACTATAAGTTTTTAGGACCTTGATACATGGAACGTAGACAAAATATATTTATGGAAAAAGAAAGGAAGTTTTGAAACTTTTTAATATATTGCTTAAACAAAACTTAAAACAATTATTTAGATATGTAATATGAAAGCAATTAAGTTTTGAATATATCAATATTTAACATATTTGTTTATAAATATATTTTGGAATAAATACCAAAAATGATAATTTCCTTTGAAAAAATAAAATAATTTATATATATGTAATCTGAAAAGAAAATTAACTTTATAACCCAAATGTTGTAAATAAAATTTTATAAATTAATGAAAAGAATTATTAGTTTTCTAATCTAATATACTATTGAGTATATTCCATTGAAAAATCAAACATTTATTTTAATTTGAATTTGAAATTAACCTTTATAAATGAAATGAACTTTTAGATATCTAATCTAATATACTAGTGGGAGATATTATGCAAAGAAAATATTAGAAAGTAAAAACCCCCCTCTGCACATAAGAGTGAAAAAATATGCACTCTAGAGCCCCCCTAAAGGAATATTTTATATATTTAATACAAATTATGTCTATGTTGTAAATGGGTGACCCAAAAAGGAGGGCAACCAAAAGAACAAAGACAAAGGAGCTCACGTTAATCGATATCCACCCTAAAGAAATGCAGGAAAAAATATACAAACTCTTTTCCAAAATAGTAAGAGGGAAAATCAGTTGAACAGAATTACGACAATTATATTCCAAAGGCTTCGTAGAGATATTAATGCTGTGGATCTCAGACATACAAAAAATGGGTTACAAAGAGGAAATCCCTTTACCAGTGAAGCTCACCAGTGATGCTTCTCGAAACTCACCAGCGAAGCTCTCTTTCACATACACTACAGAAAATATATATCTAAAAGAAAAAAAAATTGTCAAGAGGACATTTTTTTAATAATATATTTCCCTACGAAAAATATTATATTGTTGCTGCCTAAAACTGACAACATCAAAGATTGCCTTTGATATTGAAATAACATGCAGTATTTATAAAATGAAGGAGACAACAATGAAAAAATGACAGTCTACAATACTTCCTTATATTTAAATAGCAATATTTAAATATTTTTGAGAAAGCATTCAAAAATAAATGAAACCTACAAAAAATTGTTAGATATTTGTATGTTAAGTAAAACTAAGAGAAGCCTCAAAGAACGCTTCAAAAGTAGAAGAACCTGCAGAACTTCAAGCTAAAAACGAGAAGTGAAATATGCATAAAAGTAATATTATCTTAGAAACTCAAAATATGTGTAAAAGTTTTGAAAGCATGAAATATATATACCCTTAAATTAAAGAGCATCGTTGAGCGAGACTGGAGTGCGCTGGATCTTATTTGAGTACGAACGAGAGTTAAGAGGATGATGCCAAGTAGAGAGGAAGCTCCAAAAACTAGAAAATATTAGTCTAGATCGAAGGAGGCCAATAGTCTATGAGAGAGCGTTGGAGCCTAGAGGCCCAAAAAAAAAGGACCAATCTCTAGTTCGATCGAGAGACCCCATACCACAGATTCTCAATGATTAGAACAATGTCAAGGAGAGGTAGTTCTCTCAACGTCTAGAAAAATGATCATTGAGAGGATATTAAATGTAGAGTAAAAGTGATGTTTAATTAAAAAACTCACTAATAAATATAAACTCTACTCAATATCTAAAAAAACTTGAGTTATTTCATTTCTTTAAAAGCATAAAATAATAACTAGAAGTTTAGAATACGATTTCCAACAAGAATGCATCGAGAGGAAAAAAAATAAAATAAAAAATGCTATTTTCCTTAGATTTGAAGGATGAGAGAAATGCCTACACAACAGGGTAAACTATGTTTAAAGAAAGAAAATAACTATTTTTCTTAAAAAATTTCCTCAAGCATTCAAGAGTATTCAACATAAAAAAAATATGCTAAAAGAGAGAAAAAAAATTACAATGGATAAAAGGAGACTTAAAGCAAACTTTTGAAGTTTAGATAGTAAAAAAAAATCCAAAGTAAAGAATCAGATCTTAAAACCTTCAAGAGAGAATACTAGAAAAATCTATCTTGCTCTGGTACCATGTTAGAATTTCACAATAATAGATATGCAAAGCATTACACAAAATATGAAGAGAAGAGTGGAACTGATTGATTCATCTCTAGGATCAACTCTATATAAATAGTAAAGTTAATCATTGAGAGTCGTTAGATTACAACAACTCATCAAACATGATGAAGACACAACTTAGAGTTCTAACACATGGAGGAGTGGAAACTCAAGTGTGTATCCAAGTGAACTTAAGAGAATATTCACTTATTCTAACATTTAAGTATTACTATTTTCAATAAATTATTTTTTCTTTAAAATTTGCCTTTTTTAGTAATTACCATTTTTGGTAAATTATTTTTGCATCAAAGAATACCATTTTGAGTAATAAAACAAATATTTTAAATCTTCTTTAAAAAAACCTTCTAAAGATAGGCTTCTCCATCATTCTCCTTTGGTTGAAAAGACTCTGCTCCTGCGAGTTCCTTTGATCAGACTCATAATTGCTCTCCATATAGGGTCACACATTTGCAAGTACTCCTTAAAGTACCAATATCCTTCCGAGGTTCTATATCTCAAACCTCCTGCAAGCACTACACATAGTGCCAATTTCTTCCTTCAAGGTTTTACATGAAAAAAAAACCTCCTATAAACACTACACAGAATGCCAATTTCTTTCTCTAAGGTTTTACAAACCTTCTACAAGCACTACACAAAGTGTCAATTCCTCCTTCTGAGGTTTTACATAAAAAAACCTCCTACAAGCACTACATAGAGTGCCAATTTATTTCTCCAAGGTGTTACAAACCTTCTACAAGCACTACACAAAGTGTCAATCTCTTTCTTTGAGGCTTTACATTAAAAAAAAACCTTCTGCAAGCACTACACAGAGTGCCAATTTCTTTCTCCAAGGTTTTATAAACCTTCTGCAAGCACTGCATAGAGTGCCAATTTTCTTGGAGCCCTTTTTCTCTCCTCTCATTTTCTCTATTTTTCTCTTCTCTTTTCTTCCCCAGCAAGATCCAACTTGCTCTGATACCAAATGATGTAAATCCAACTGCAAGAGGTCAAAATAAAATACCTCCTATTACATAAAAATTGTGATAAATGAAAATAATATGTAAAACCCTCCATTTACATAAAAACTGTAATAAATGAAAATAATCAGTAAAACCCTCCATTCACATAAAAACTATAATATATGGAAATAAACCAATAAATATTTTCTTTTCTCATTCTTGGATTCACTTCCCCCTTTTACAATGCAATACCAAGGGAATATATATCCCCAAAGAAACCCTAAAATAAAACCCTAAAGCTTGAAGCCCTAAAAGAAAACCCTAAATTTTAAATCACTAAAAATAAAAAATTACTATTTTTGGCAAATTAATTTTCCACCAAAAATTGCCTTTTTAAGTATTATTATTTTCGACAAATTATTTTTCATCAAAATTTGTCTTTTTTAGTAATTACCATTTTTGGCAAATTATTTTTGCATCAAAGAATACCATTTTGAGTAATAAAAAATTATTTTAAAACTTCTTTAAAAAAAACCTCTAAAGATAGGCTCCTGCATTAATTATTAGTGAGGGTTTTACAAATTTGAGGTCTATTTATATCAAATGTTAAGAATATTTCTATTTTTAGAACTAAAATCAAGAGCATTAAAAAATAGAATAAGAAACCGAGAGGGATATTAATTTCAAAAATTAGAAATAAATATTACCAATGTTATAAGAAGTGGGGCAAACCACACAAAATAAGAATAAAAACTAATGATAAAGATGATATATTAGAATATTTAAAGTATGGGTATAACACAAAAAAATAATTATCAAGAAATTAATAAATTATTATAGTTCTACATTTATTTTAATATATAAAAAAATTAGTGAAGAATGTCAAAAAGCATTTGAAATTATTTGGAATTTTAGGGTTTGTTTAGGTATTTTTATTATGGAAACTTTAGGACTCACATTACAATGATATGAGATGATCAAAAATGGGATTGACAATTCCTAGAAGTAAGAAGTGATTCAGATTGTGTCATTGGTCTTTTCTAAAGAAAATAAGAAGAGATAAAAATTATAGCCATAAATGCATATGTTCCAAATATAGTCATTCTTTGAGATTATATTCTAAAATGATCTCAGTTTATTTATGTCAAATTCAATTTTCAGTTATAATTTTTGGATTCCTAGAGGCAACTTTAATACACTTCTATCTCCTTAGAAAAAGGTATTGAAGTTGACCCTCATAAGATATAAACCATTGTCAATATGCCACCTCCTCAAACCCTAATCCAAATTAGGATTCTTCAATAAAAAATTAATCCATTCAGAGATTCATCTCCAAACTAGTTGGCAAATTTTAACCTTTCACAAAGTTGTTATGGAAGTATGTAGTTTTCAAATGGGATGCTAGATTCCAAGCTTCCTTTAATGCTCTCAAATCCTACCTTCTGTTCCATTAGAACATGGTTGCTATACATAGAAACCACCAACTATATTTTAGGTCATACTTTGGAACAATTATACCCAACATAGAGAAATGGCTATTCATTACATCAACCAAAACTTAGTTATCTACAAAGTCTGATATATGCCCTTAGAGAAGCCTTGCCTAGTCATAATGTTTACCTCTTAGAATATTAGTTATTATATGTTTAGCCACAAGATCTTTTTCATTATAAGAGTTGATCCCTTACAATAATTCATGTATTAAATTCGATTCTTAGGATGAATTTCTAAGTGGGTAATCACGTTTAGAAAACTTTATCTAGAGTTTATCAATTTGAAATATATGAAAGTCCAATATATTATTGACCAATTAGATAGTACACCTTTAGAATCTAGTAGACCATTAGTGGTAGAATTTTTTGATGATTCGATCTTCAACCTTGAAGCAAACCACCTCGATCCTTCAACCTTGTACTTTGATGGAGCTAGATGGAAGGATATATCTATCCTTCTGCACAATGAGAAATATAGAGAGAGATTTCCGAAACATAATGACAAATATAATATATCAAATAAGAATTTGCAGCGGAAGAATAAAAATAATTAAATGCCACTTGAGGTGGGCACACTCGCTGTATACGCCAATGCGAATAACGCAAATGAATTTTTAAAAATAAGATTGATGATTTCAAATAAACTATTGTGAATCAATATATACTAAATATTAAACACTTAGAAAACATAGCTGACGCAGGCTATGTTTGGAATGTAACATGACTCCCCTCCTCGGAAAGCTTTGTCCTCAAAGCTGGAAATGTCTGGAAAATACTGTCAGGTTCCCATGTGGCATCCTCCTCTGGTAAATCTTGCCATTTGATGAGAAATTCTTGAATTTGACGTGATCATAGTCTTTGTATTCTGTGATGTAGTATATCTTTAGGTTGGAGATGTATGCGTCCTTCCTCATCGAGCACTGGTAATTCTGATTGACTGTGCACTTTCTGACCAATTAATTTTTTGAGACATGAAACATGAAATACCGGGTGTATTCGTGATGAATTTGGTAGCTCTAATTGATAGGCTACTTCTTCGATGCGGCGCACAATTTTGTAAGGACCATAGAATCGTGGAGCCAACTTTTGGCTAGATTTTATCCTTAATGATGATTGTTTGTAAGGTTGCAACCTTAGGAAAACCCAATCACCTATATTAAAAGTTTTTTTTTATCGGTGCAAGTCCTGTTGTTGTTTCATACGATTTTGTGCTTGGACTAAATTCTCTTTGAGGATGGTTAGTGTAGACTGCATTTGTTGGAACCAATCATCCACCTTGGCGACTTTGGATGATCCTTGTACGTAATCTGTGACGATTGGAGGCTTGGTGCCATACAATGCTTCAAATGGAGACATCTTAATTGAGTAATGGTAAGAAGTGTTGTACCACCATTTTGCCAATGCTAACCACCGGCTCCATTGGTATTGTTTATCTTGAGCAAAACATCTTAAGTACGTACCCAAACATTTGTTAACTACTTCTGTTTGACCATCTGTCTATGGATGGTAGGCTGAAGACATGTTCAATTTGGTACCACTAAGTCAAAATAATTCCCGCCAAAAGTTACTAGTGAAAATGGGGTCTCTATCACTTACAATATTTTTTGGCATACCATGTAATTTGAAAATTGAATCCATAAATACCTTTGCCACCTTGCTTGCGGAAAATGGATGTTGTAAAGCCTAAAAGTGAGCGTATTTGGATAACCGGTCTACGACGATGAAAATTACTGTCCTACCTTTTGATTTTGGAATACCTTCAATAAAATCCATGGATATATGTTCCCAATGTCGGTCAGGTATGGGTAATGGTTGTAACAACCCTGGTGATTTGATTTTTTCACCTTTATTACACTGGCAAACTTCGCATTCTGCTACCCATTGTTTGACTTCTGCTTTTAATCCTTTCCAACAAAATTATTGTTTCACTCTTAAATATGTTTTCAAAAAATCTTGAATGTCCTACTGATGGAGAAGCATGTGATTCATCGAGGATCTTCGATTTGAGTTTTGAATTGTGTGGAATGTAAATGCGATTCTTCTTTTAGAGGATTTTATCTTCATAAGAGAACAAAGGGTGTTTAGAGGAACCGATAGACAATTCTTGAATTATCTTAGCAGTTTCGCTATTGGCTAACTAGTCATATTGTAATTGAGTCACCCATTGGGAGCAAGGACCTAAAATAGCATTAATGACTACTTCATCTTCATATTTCCAGGACAACGCATCGACGGCTACATTTTCCTTCCCTTTCTTGTATTCGATAACAAAATCATAACCCAATAGTTTGGTTAACCACTTATTTTGTTCTGGATAAGAAAACCTCTGCTCAAGAAAATGTTTGAGACTACTATGATCTGTTTTGATAATGAAGCGACTATTGATTAGGTAGTGTCTCCATTTTTCTACTACATGAAGAATAGCCAACATTTCTTTTTCGTATGTTGATCTTCCCAAATTTTTCCCGGAGAGTTGTTTACTTTCAAATGCCAACGGATGACCTTCTTGCATTAATATAGCCCCAATTCCCTGTTCTCGATGCATCACACTCGATAATAAATGGTTTGTTAAAATTGGGAGTTGCTAATACTGGAGTTGTACACATGGCCTTCTTAAGAGCTTCGAAGGCTTGAGTAGCCTCTGTCGACCAGCGAAAAGCATCCTTCTTTGTGAGTGCGGTAAGAGGTGCTGCAATCTTACCATAATTTTGTACAAACTTGCGATAGTAACCCGTGAGACCCAAAAAACCATGAAGTTTCTTGATGGTTTTAGGTAAAGGCCACTCTTGAATTGCCTTAATCTTATTGGGATCCACTTTGACACCATCGTGTGAAACTAAATGACCAAGATACTCAACTTCTTGAACACCAAATGAACATTTGGAACATTTGACAAATAACTTTTCTTTGTGTAAAATGTGAAGGGCCTTATCCACATGATGTAAATGATTCGTCCATGTTTTGCTATATATGAGAATATCATAAAAAAAACTAACACAAACTTACGGAGGAGTGGACGAAACACTTGGTTCATGAGACTTTGGAATGTGGATGGTGCATTGGTGAGACCAAAAGGCATGAACAAAAATTCGTAATGACCTTCATGAGTACGAAAAGCAGTTTTAGGAATATCTTCTCTAACATGGATTTGCTGAAATCCGGAGCGAAGGTCTAATTTTGTAAAAAATTTTGCACCATGCAACTCATCTAGTAGGTCATCTATGATAGGGATAGGAAATTTGTCCTTGATAGTGAGTTTATTGAGAGAACGAAAGTCAAGACACATATGCCAAGAGTTATATTTTCATCTAGCTAGAACTACAAGTGAGGAATAAGGACTAGTGCTATGATGAATGACTCCATGATCCAACAAATCCTGAACGATCTGTTCGATTTCTATCTTTTGTGGTTGAGGATAGCGATAAGGACGATTGTTAGGTGGGACACTCCCTGGAATAAAATGGATGGCATGGTCATGAGATCATTTAGGTGGTAATCCTTTAGGTTCTTGGAAAACCTCTTCGTAATGTGTTATGATGTCTTGTAACTCTAGAGCAGTAATATCCGAAGTTGCTTGAGATTGTTTTTCCAAACAATTAATTTGAGCTATAAACCCATATCCACCCTTTTTTAACATCTTCTCCATACTATGAGAGCTCACCATTTGTTATGGAGGAGTAGTAATGCCTTGTAAGCGAATGACTCGTCCGTTTTCCTTCCATTCCACAAATAATTTTTTGAAGTTGAAGCTAACCATGTCTAATGTTTCCAACCATTCAACTCCCAAAATGACATCAGAGTTCCCAAAATTCATGATGAAAAGGTATCCAAACCAGGTATAAGTTCCCATATTTATGGAAACTTGAGATGTGTGACCAACACATTGTGCGTTCACCCCATTGGCCACTAGAACCTAGAATTTGTCTTTGTTGGAAGAGTTAATGAATAAATTCAAAGCTTTTGCTATTTTGATGTCGATAAAATTGTGGGTACTACCAGAATCAATTAGCACATTCACATTTTTCTAGCGGAGAAATCTTGGTACCTTGATGGTATGGTGGGCGGTTAAACCGATGAGGGCATGCACAGATATCACCATTGTATCCTCTTCTTTTTCTTCTAGAGTACTTGGTAGTTCTTCTGGCATAGGTTATTCTGGTTGGTAAGGTTCTTCCTCTTCTCCTTCATATTGATCGCCTTCAATATGAAAGTTTTATTTTTGGGCACATGCTTGTTCCTTGGGGTGATGAGTGCGACATTTATAGCAAAAGTATCTTGATGGTTGATCATTTCTACGAAAGGAATTGTTGCGATACGAAGGACGACTATAAGTGTCACGTCGTGCAGACAACTGATTTCTCTTTTTGGCCAGCTTAGCTATTCTTATACAATCATTCAGCAAGGTTGGATTGTGCATGTCTACCTCCACTCGAATATTTTCTTTCAATCCATTGCGAAAATCTCCTACCACTGTGTCGGGACTGAGGTCTAAAGTGTATGGTAGTAAATTGGTAAACTCCGAAATGAATTCGCTAACCGATCCTTCTTGTTTAAGAGATAACAGTCTTACTGTGTATGATGATGTAGCTCCTTCATCAAATATTTCTAAAAAATAGGTAGTGAATTTTCTCCAATTAATAGTAGCTCCTTTCTCTCGTTTAAGCCATACGAACCATTGGTAGGCCTCAGTGCCTAATTTTGATGCAGCGAAAGGGACTTTATCAAATTCCTTAATTTGGTATAAGTCGAGAATGCCTTCCATTTTGGCTATCCAACCACGAGGATCATGACCTTCAAAAGTGGGCATATCAATGCGTGGAAAATTATTAGGGCCTCTCGATTGGTGATAACCCGTATCCCTTTATTGATCTTGGTTATACCGCTGTCTATGATAGCGGTCCATGTTATTATTCGAATCGCCTCTTTGCTATTCCCAATCATCATCATGATCGACATCTTCATTCCTTTGGGCATGGGAGTGATTTTGGGGATTAGTGTTGGGATTAAGCTGGATTTGTGCTCACACTAGGGTTTTTAGGTTGAGACTAATTTTGTTCATACCCTCTAGTAAGAGTCGAAGAGATTCATCGTTGGAAACGGCTGAGTTACTTGAGTTTCCTTGTGTGATGTTTTCATGAGTTGGGGGAGGGTTAGTAGCCATAGGGTCTACCAGTGGATGATGTGGATTATAACTACCAATTTTGAAAGGAGAAGGAGAATTTTTTGTACCTAGGCTTCGATTAGGTCTTCTTGCACTTGTATTGGGAATCTCTGAACTTGATAGTCGACCGTCAGGTCCCTTGGTCCAACTTCTACTCATGCACTGTTCAATAGTGCCTGCTTAGGAATCCTTGAGCTTTGATTTTTGTGATAATTCAGTTGAATTTGGCAAAAAAATTTTGTTTTCCACTTCAACTGTCACTCCCACTGTGACACGAAATTGAATTTGGATGGCCTCCTTGACCACAATCTCAACAATTTTTGACAACTTTTCTTGACTGTAATTTATTTGACAGCTTTTGACAATTTTGACAACTTTTCTTAACCACTAACCACGGACTAGAGACAACAATGATGCGAGCGGACGTGGACCGGACACGAGACGTGTGAGCGGACCAGACCATGACGATGCGAGTGGACCAGACACGAGACGCGAGAACAAGAGAACGACAAAGCGACACAAGACACAACGACGCGAGCGGACAACGAGGACGCGAATAGACCGGACATGGGACATGAGAACAAGACCACGACCAAGCGACACAACAAAATGGACAAAGGACCAGTGACCAGGGACTAGGACGCATGGACAAGACATGGAGAACAGGATACGAACAGACAAGACAACTAAGGAAAACAGAGAGCTAGGACACGGGGATGATAGAATGACAGGAAGGTTACAAGCGCGGATGAGAATCGAGTGTGACCAAAGTCACATTCAAAAAGGGTGGCATAGTTGATTATAAACTCCCACCAACCTCCCACATAGAGTATGTGGGATAAAGCGCATGGCAAAAAGTTTAAAAAATAGAATAATTTCCTCGTACCTTAGTTATAATTGCAAATCGCATTTAATTCTCATTTCTTATTGGCCAAAGGCTTCGGCTTGCATGCGCTATGTTTCGTGACTTTTCTTCTGAGATTTGTAGGATAGATGAATTGACACGATAATTAGGCGATTGTTCTGAGGTTGCCCCACCCGCCAAAAAAGAAAATGACGTCAGATTTCCTGGGAGGAGCTTTGTTGGAGGAGTGATTTTTTGGACCGAAGACGTGCGCTATCTCGAAATCGTTCACCTTCGTGCGCTGTCTCGAAATCGTTCACCTTCGTGCACTGTCTCGAAATCGTTCACCTTCAAAACTGGTTCCCTAAGACTGTGATTTTTTGGACCAAAGATGTGCGCTGTTTCTGACTGTATTATACAGCAAAATGGTAAGGCTTTAGTCCCACTACTACCGTGCCTCAATTCACTAAAACGGTGGTCGTTGTGTAGTTCCCCCCATGCCTATTTCTAGCCGAAACGCCTTGCTTGGATCGAAGACCACTGATACCACTTGGAAGGATATATCTATCCTTCTGCACAATGAGAAATACAGAGAGAGATTTCCAAAATAGAATGACAAATATAATATATCGAATAAGAATTTGCAGCAGAAGAATAAAAATAATTAAATGCCACTTGAGGTGGGCACACCCTCGCCGTATAGGCCAATGCGAATAACGCAAATGAATTTTGAAAAATAAGATTGATTATTTCAAATAAATTATTGTGAATCAATATATACTAAATATTAAACACTTGGAAAACATAGCTGACGCAGGCTATGTTTGGAATGTAACACTAGATGTTTCAATGGGATAGGAATAGGAGTAATCTTAGTCACTCCTCAACAATAGGTAATCCCTTTGTCCTTTAAACTCAAATTCTCATATACCAACAACACTCTTGAATACAAATCTCTTATCATAAGAATACATGTGGCATTAGATCTCTAGGTTAGAATCCTTTCTATATTTAGGGATTACCAACTAGAATTCAACCAAGTCAATGGTGTTTGTCAACCAAAGATGAAGCTTAAGTTATATAAATAAATTATTAATAAACTAATGGTAACTTTTTGTAAAATGACTATTGATGCTATCCCTATATCTAGAAACCACCATGCTAATATTATGAAATTTGTTGTATATTTGATCCCCTTAGAGCTAGTCGATGAATACGTTATGATCATCATTTGATAAATTAGAAAACCTTCAACCCTAGAATCTAATAAAATTTCCCTAGAAGTCTTTTCCATGGAAGACTCTTTCTCCCCCATTCTTAATACAAGGATATATTTATTTATCTTAAGGATGATATGATGCTTAATGGTTTGAACTATACTGAGTGCAAGAACCTCAAGCAACAAGCTTGTAGGTATGTCAATATTGGAAATATTTTATATTGCAACATCTTTGATGGCATTTTTATTAGGTGTATAGACTCAATCCAATCCTAAAAAATCATTAGAGATGCCCATGATGGATCATGTGGTGGTTTCTTTAGCGATGTTGTCATCACTAAGGAACTCATATGGATGGATTATTACTAACCCTCAATGGAAAAATACTCTTATGACTATGTTAAGAGGTGTGATAATTGTCATGGTAACCTTATCCACACTCCATCCCAATCCTTTCAATCCCTAACCTCTCCATGGTCTTTCTCTATTTGGATATTGGACATTATTAGAAAGATAAATCCCATGCCTTTTAATAGACCTAAGTTTATCATAGCTACTACTGAATATTTACTGATTGGGTCAAACTTACACCTTTAGTCTCAACCATTGGATTCCAAGTCTCCAAATTCATCCTTAAATATATTCTTAGCCTTTATGGAATCATTTTATTATAATCTCAGAAAATAGAAAACATTTTAAGAACAATGATGTATAATGTTTTTCCAAATACAAGATTTAGTACAAATGTTCTACTCCTCGTTATCCCCAATATAATTATCAATTTGAATCCTCTAATAAAACTCATATAAAAATCCTTAAGAAGCTAACTAGCAAGATTCATAGAGATTGACATCTCTAGTTATATCTAACCTTATGGGTATATTGCACTAGTATTTGAATATCCACTAGCATGAAACCGTACATTTTGGTCTAAAAAATAAAAGTAGTGTTTTCCTTTGAAGTTGAAATTCCTTTTTTTCTGCATTTTATTTCAAGAAGCCTCTATTATACATGAATTTTGTCTCATCTACCTTAGCCAACTATAACTAATGAAAAAAAAAGGTTCCATGTATTAGAACACTTGAGAATATACCAATAAAATATTAGATATGCATATGACAAGAAGGTATGATATTAACCCTTTGAAGTTAGTGATATTATTATTAAAGAGAACTAGAACACCAATGTTAACACATATCTCAAACATAAATTCAATCCTAATTGGCTAGGTTCATGCAACATATGCATCAAGTCTGGTTTTGGTGCTTATCACCTCATCAAACTTGATGGAAAAGAACTTAAAATCCAATGAACATAATGCATTTTAAAATGCATTACATCTAAAGTTGCATTGGCTACCTATTTTATTTTAAATTCCTATCATTGTTTGCTTTCATTTCTACCTAACATCATATCTGGCTTTATCCACATGCCTATCTCTACTTAAATTACCTTTAAAAAGAGATTTAGTGGTCCATTATAACATGCAAATGATGATCCTATATAGGATAGTTTATTTTACTTCTAACTAGGTGATTAACGCGAGTAATTCCTCCATAGTACCATCTTGTCAACTAATGATGGTGGAAAGATCAATCTTGTCAACTAATGATGGTATAACAATATATTATTTCTTCCATCATAAACTCTCTTATCTTCATCCTATAATATTTTCATATCTCCATCTCATCAACATCCTACCATATGATGAATATTGTGATGTTCATAGGTGATGGTGGAAAGATCAATCTTGTCATATTTTATCTCCTATATATCATCATGTCCCTTCACCTTTCTATACACAAAGCATAGGGATAATATATATCATATTAGATTCTTCCATAACTAGGTAGAAAAATATAATCACATCAACCACATCAAAAATCCTCTACAACATTCATCTAGAGGTAAATCATCACCATTTGGCACATCTTGGAATTCCTCTATAATATTCATTCAAAAATAAATTCTTCAATCAAAAGTACTTTATGACATTTATCAATAAGAAAAGCAAAAGTCCTTTAGACATTCATTTAAAGTAAAATACATAAATGGAAGTCCTGTATGGCATTTTTCTACAATAAAAGCAAAAGTCCTTTAGACATTTGTTTAAAGGTAAATCCATCACCATAATTCCTGCATGGAATTTATCTATAGGAAAAGTAGAAGTCCTATAGGCATTTTTATAAAGTCAAGTCTATCAACAAAAATCATATAAGGAATTTCTCTACAGGTAAAGTAGAATTCCTTTAGATATTTATTTAAAGATAAATCCATCGATAAAAGTCTTGTATGCTATTTATCTACAAGTAAGGCATAAGTCCTTTTGATATTTATTTAAAGGTAAATCCATATATAGAATCCCTCTATAATATTTGTTAATAGACAAATAAAAATTACTTTAAATAAATATCTAAATTTAAATATATTAGTAGAAGTACTCTATTATATTTATCGAGTGACAAGTATATTGCCATTTGGGACATCTATAAAGTCCTCACAAATATTTTTTTGAGGCCAATCTATTTACAACTTTCAACTTAATCATAAAATGCTCATTTTAACATTTGTCTAGGGGTACCAATAATAATATATTTAGCATGTATCATAGCTATGCATTATCGAATTACCTAAAATCCCCTTGGGAGCATATTTTATCTATATCATAGCTAAAGTCCCCCTGGGAAAATTTTTATTTGCATCATAGCTTGTATCATAGCAATGCCTCACAACATTATCTAAAGATCCCCTTGGTAATTTTTTATCTATGTCATGGCATATATCATACCAATATCTCATGATCTAAAGTACCCCTAGGAACATATTTTATCTATATCATAGCTAAAGTCCCCTTGGGCAAATTTTTATCAATATCATAGCATGTTTCATAGTAATGTTTTATGGTATTATCCAAAGTCCCCCTAGGGAAATATTTATTTGTATTATATCTTGTACGATAGAAATTACTTATATCATTAACAAAATTTTCCTTGGGCATATAATTTTATAGTCTCAATCACACATCTATCTACATCATACAATATTTACATCTAAAATTTGTAGCCATTATCTACTACTAGTCATCACAACTCAACATCTATATGTCTTAATAAACTACACCTTTAACATCATCATCATCATCATCTTCATAAAACATAACATAAATACATTCCATTAAACATTATATCAAGTATAAATTAAGTCAAGTTACCATAACACATGTTGCAACCATAACAAACAGTAATCATCCATCACATGAAATTGATACAAGATCATAATAAATGCTCATATATGTGTGTATGTATGTGTGTGTATGTATATATATGTATGTATATATACAGTATGTATGTATATCATAATATACATAGTCATTATCCCTTGCAGGGGCAATTAGTTATAGTATCTTGTATTAGGTGTTCTGGGATAGTGTGTGTATGTATGCATATATATGTATGTGTATATACAATATGCTTGTATTTCATAATATACAAGCAACAAATGATTAAAACTAGCCCTCGTAGGGGTAATTAGCTTTGGGATCTTATATTAGGTACTCTTACTCCTTATTTAGGTGATGGTGGCATCCTCACAAACTATTATAATTACTAAGTCATGGACCATGAATGTGTTTGCATTGTCCTCATTTGTGACTTTATTAGTGAAGGTAGCCAATGGTTTGTTGGTATAGTTGCATGTAGGCAGTCCTATAGTAGATAAAGTACTCACACTCCATTATTATATCTTCCTACACCTATGCTAGGTCTATTTAATATTGTTTCTACATATCAACCATATTGTCTAGGAGAGTTTGAACAAGCTAACTATTGCTAGCTCCACCTATCATTGTGGCCTTCGTCACAATTACATCCCTCTTTGTGGTTAGTCTCAAGATAGTTTATTGCATCATAGATTTATAGTGGAAAATCCTATCTCTCTCCACTATCCAAGCCACTACCTCTACCCAAGTTGAATCCCTCTCTATCTCCATTGTAGATTGATGTGAACTGCTAGGTCTTGCCACACCTATCATGATCAACATTATTTTTGCTGCCCCTCCTACTACTATTGGTGTTTCTACCCTCTATCTCATCTAGCAGTACTCTTGATACCATCTTAGTAGTTGTAAAACCATTTATTACACTCATTGAGTTGGAATTATTGGTTACATATGCTTATCTATCCTTAGGCCATCTATAATAAATCTTAGAGGATGGATAATATAATACCACTCATAATAGTTGGAATTAACTCTAGGTCATTGCATCCTAAATTAAGAAAAACCAAATCATCTATGTATGGCTCCTAGTATTGGTTAAGATTTGACTAAGTCACAAACCTCTACTCCCATGTAGACCTATGATACTAGACAAGCCTTGCTATAATCTCTTATAATAGTCTGAACTACTAGACCACCATATTAAAATAAATAAGCTTACAATCTTCTCTTGATATAATAAGCCATATCACTCTCCTAACTCAGTCTAGTTGGTAGGTATTCTTTCCTCACACTAGATGTTGCATGTAAGGATGCCATGTCACCTACTCCTAACTTAGGTTATCAATAAATCTATGGGATCTCCCAAAATATCCCTATGAGATATCCCCTACCCTACCTCTAGATGATGGTCCAACTGATATGTTGGTGGTACCTCTAAGTCTCCCACCTATCCTCGAAATCCTAGTATCCATTGCATAGCTATGTGCTTCCATTCCTAGATCCATAAAAACCTATAGCATGAAAAATCCCTTCCTCCTATATACCCCATACAATATTACAAGTGGTATAGTCTAATAATTTTATAGGTCTTGAGGAAAATACCATCTACTACTTAATCATGCTAGCAACTACCTTACCCTCTCTCCAATGCATGAATATATAGTTGAAAGCAAGAGATTTCGAAATGGAAAGGAAAACTAATGCGATGCATTCGAAACAAATCTAACGCTTAAATCCTAGAAATTGAAATGCATGACATAAGAGAAAAGGGACAAATTGAAACAAAATTAAAACAAGTATAGAAAGCACAACCTTTTTTATTTATACTCTTTTAACATTGGTTACAAATACGTCTCCTCCCTTTTTAGGGGCTAGGAGCGTTAACATGTTTCGGTTACAATCGTGATTAGTGATCCTCCTTTCGCGTGCCCACATGCAAAATGGGCGGGCCAAAGTGTCACTGCCGCTAGTGTCAATGAATCTTCCTTCCTCGCTGCTCCTCATGCATTCAAAGAAACAACAAGACCATTAGTAGCACATGTAAATGAAATGAAACATATGATCTCAAAAGCGATGAAGGATGCATGCACAAGATTAAATAAAGTGATAAGTGAAATGACCCCAAAAGACCTGAAACTTTTACAGAGACATGAAAACATTACCAGAGGGCCACTTCCATTGAAATAGTCAGGAAATACACCATGAATTTCTATTCATCCTGGGGTGAGCCAGATAAACCTGCAACTAAACTGTATTCGTCCCGGGGTGAGCCAGATAAACCTGCAACTAAACTGTTAAGGGCACTGCTCCAAATGTCCTACTCTGGGAGATCTAGATGACCTACAAAGTTAGGGTTTAGGTAAATGGGGGTATTTTGGGAAGACCCAGAAGGTCATATTCCTCCAATTTTTCCTCTATCACCCAAATTTGGATGGTGCCACCTGTAGGTTAGTGAAAGCGAGAAATGATAACAAAATGGTCAAAAATGCTTGAAACGATATGAAACTTGAAATATAACCTATTTAAATAGCATAAAAACAAATGTGAAAAGAATAGTGGGCAAATATACCATAGATCCAAAATCATCTCGGGGTGAGCCGAATAGACTTGCAATAATGCGAGACATGCTCGCGAGCAAAGCGCCCGCCGTTTAGGTCTCTGTTTTGACACAAATCCACTTGGAATTGGCCCAAAACTTGTTTATTTAGTGTTTTCAAAAAATTGGTGGGGCAATATGGTCAAATGTTGGGTTTTGGAATCCGGATTCACGCTCCCAATAGCCACCCAATGACCTCTCTTGCAAAAGAGATCAAGGATGTGGAAGACGTGAATCGAAGGTGAGGTGTGGTAGTAAATTGATAACACTTCATTGCTCAAAAATGCTCTCTACTTCTCCCCTTTTGGGTGAGGAAACTCACCATTTTATAGACCCAGGGGGTCTCTTTGGATGGGCATGCATGGGCGCCATGTGGCAGTCATGCATTCCCAAGAGGGAGGATATTCCTCCCTGATTTGGGCCTTCATGACTACCCTTGCGACAATCCTTAATGCTCAAATCTGCTCACCTACATGCGCATGCAAGGCAGGAGGCATTAATTGACTGTCCTTAGCTGCCACTTGTCAAGATTTTTCTTTTTTTCCGTTGAACCTGGAATTCTCCCTACGTAAAAATAAATTGGTATTCGTACTTGGATGGAATGTATTCCAGTCTATATTCATCTCGGGATGGGACGGATTTGGAGCAGAGTGCCTGGAGGTCCCAAATTGCTTTCTGACCTTCCAAAACTTTTGCAAGAGTGGTTAGGACCACTGTTTAACCTCTGAGGGATGCCCTGGGGGCTGTGTGTGTCAACGCAATTAGTTTTTGCAGTCACATAATCGAATTGGTGTTGTTTTGGTGTCTACAGATGCCCCTTTTTGCAAAGTGCCTGTTGTTTGGGTCTCTTTTTCGGCACCAATCCACTTGGAATTGGCCCAAAACTTGTTTATTGAGTGTTGTCGGCAAATTGGTGGGGCAATGTGGTCAAATGTTGGGTTTTGGAATCCGGATTCGCGCTCCCAATAGCCACCCAATGACCTCTCTTGCAAAAGAGATCAAGGATGTGGAAGACGTGAATCGAAGGTGAGGTGTGGTAGTAAATTGGCAGCACTTCGTTGCTCAAAAATGCTCTCAACTTGTCCCCCTTTTTGGGTGAGGAAACTCACCATTTTATAGACCCAAGGGGTCTCTTTGGATGGGCATGCATGGGCGCCACGTGGTAGTCATGCCTTCCCATGAGGGAGGAGATTCCTCCCTGATTTGGGCCTTCATGACTGCCCTTGCAACAGTCCTTAACGCTCAAATCTGCTCACCTACATGCGCATGCAAGGAAGGAGGCATTAATTGACTGTCCTTAGCTGCCACTTGTCAAGATTTTTCTTTTTTCCCGTTGAACCTGGAATTCGCCCTACCCAGAGATGAATTGGAATTCGTCCCTGGGTGGAACGAATTCCAATCTGAATTCGTCCCGGGGCGGGACGGATTTGGAGCAGAGTGCCTGAAGGTGCCAAATTGCTTTTTGACCTTCCAAAACTATTGCAAGAGTGGTTAGGACCATTGTTTAACCTCTGAGGGCTGCCCTGGGGGCTGTGTGTGTCAAAGCGATCAGTGTTTGCAGTCACATAATCGGATTGGTGTTGTTTTGGTGTCTACAGATGCCCCTTTTTGGAAAGCGCTACGGGTGATGCAGTGCTGAGCAAAAATAGATAACCAAAGCACTAATGATTAGGGTTTCTTAGTAACCTAACCAGCTCTTGATGCCCCAAGCATGGAAAGGGCATGCATTCTTGAATCCTTGCTTCGGACGAGCTAAGGAATTTGATTTCAAGTATTAACCTATTTTGGTGAGGTGTGACTTGAGCTTGGACATTGATCAGTCATGAATAGGCAAAGGGCGCAACCTTTTGTCTGTGGGAACCTTGTGTTCATGATTCACGAATGCCAAGTGTTTGATCAGCTTGTGATTATTGCTTGTTTGCTGCCCCAAGCAGGAGCGTGATTGTCTTTGTCAATGATTCTTTGAATGCATGCCATTTCCTTGATTGGGTGTGTATTTGTTGATTGGTGACTAAGTGTGACTACCCCCTCAAGCGACGAATCGATGAGGGAATGACTGCCATGAGAAAAGCGACGAGTCGCTTGACCCAAGATGACTTAGGTGAGGGTGCCTTCAGATGTTTTTCTTTTAATGCTTATGCAGTTTCCCAACATTTGGACCTATTTTTGGTGGGTTTTAACCCTTTTGGCGACGCCGTTTGGGGATGAAATTGGCAAAAATCCGTCCTCCCGTGGAGCGGTCCGGCTATGGTAGCCTTCTTGGGGAGTAGGATAGTGACAATTTGTGACCCCGACATCAGTTTTGCATGCCAAGAATGTCAGGCACGGAGGCGCCTTCGTTCGGCACTTTTATTGCTATTTTTGGTTGGTTTTTGACCTTTTTGTGACGCGTTTTGGGGGTGAAATTGGCAAAAATCCGTCCTCCCGAGGAGCAGTCCGGCTATGGAAGCCTTCTTAGGGAGTAGGATATTGACAATTTGTGACCCCGACATCAGTTTTGCATGCCAAGAATGTCAAGTGCAAAGGCACTCTTATTCGGCAACTTTATTGCATTTTTTTGGTGTATTTCTTGTTGTTTTTGCTATTTTTTTTATTTTCTTGCTTTGTAATCATCCCAGGGTGGGACGAATACCTATTTAGAATTCATCCCAGGGTGGGACGAGTGCTAACTAGAGTGCTCATCCTAGGCAAGAACGAATTCAGGCCAAAAAGCCTATTTAAGGGCCAAAACTAGGGTTTGGGCTCATTTGCATTTGATTTTTCTAGCGTTTGGAGCTCTAAGGAGGAGGAGAGAGATTCTACGAAGTGAAGCGCTACAAAATTTCTTCCAGCAACCATGAGTGCACGAACCGGGTCATCCAACGGAGGAGCCGAGGTGAGACCAGTAAGTGCACTGCACTCTCTATTTTGTTTGTAAAAGTTTAAATGTGCAATTTTTTTCTTTTGTTTTTAAACTTAAAATCAAAACCCTAAATTACAAATGGAAATGAATGATTTATTTTATGCTTTGCTTTGGATTTGAAAAAATAAACGTCAAGTTAACAAGATCACTAAAATTGTAACAAATTAACCGAAGTTAAACTGCATCCTGAAGTTAACCTGCAACTGAAGTTAAACTGAAACCCTCGGATAGACTAACTGTAAAACCCTAGGTGAAAGCTAAACCTGAAAATACACGGAACGCAAACCCTAGGTGAACATTGAAACCCTATAATCTAGAAACCCTAGAATGTAGTGAATGCAAAACCCTAGGTTAAACTTAGGTGAAAACTATTTTTCTTTTGTTAATTTTTTTGTCAGGTAGAACTAGGTTGTGAACCGTAGTTAAACTGTTTTTATTGTTTTTTTTATTATTTTTGTCGTTCAAACTAGGCTACACCATAGTTAAACTATTTTTATTGTTTTTTTTTTTTTTTTTTTTTTTGTAAACTAGGAAACCTAGTTAAACTATTTTTATTTTTTTTTTTTTGTCTTAAACTAGGAACCTAGTTAAACTATTTTTATTTTTTTTTTTTTTGTCTTAGAACTAGGTATAAACCTAGGTTAAACTATTTTTATTGTTTTTTTTTTTTTTGTCATTAAAACTAGAAACCTAGGTTAAACTATTTTTTTTTTTTTTTTTCTTTTTATTTAAAATAATACTAAAGTTTTTTTGATATTTTGCTTACTATACATTATTAAATGTATTATTGTTGTACATTATGCTTTTCATGCATGTTTTTAATGTTTTTGTGCTTGTTTTTGATTTGCAAGTGGTGAAGAGCCGGTACCAGGTGCCTACGGTGTTCTCAGACACCCGAGAGGCCTTGTCAGTAGAGGACTAGGAGTGGCTTGATGCCCTAGGGCTCAAGCACGTGGCTCGATTAGAGCCAGTGGTGGGGGATCGGGCTTACCTGATGGCATTGATCAGTTTATGGGATGTGAGGACTAACACCTTCCATCTCCCGACAGGGGAGATGACAGTGACATTAGAGGATATCTATCGGATTCTTTGGATTTTGATAGATGGACTTTCGATCAGGATGACATCCCGGGATCAGAGGACAATAGTGTTGACACGCTGCTTTGGACATGGGGAGGAGGTGGGTGTGGAGGACCCGGTGGAGAGGGCAGAGAATGATTGTCAGATTGGCGGCATTTTGGTTCGATGGTGGTATGAGCAGGGCGTGTTGGGAGTGAGACACACATTCTTGATGAGTCTCATTTCCAGCATGCTACTACCAGACTCCTCAGGCATGAGGTTCCCTTGGAACCTGCTGGAGGTGGTACTTCGACTGGTGGAGTGCCCGATTGAGGAGCCCCTGATCATGAGGTGGGGCCAGACACTGCTTGCATAGCTCTATGATGAGTTGTATGAGGTCCGCTATCGGAGGTGAAAGGGGATTGGATGTAGTTACCTACTACAAAGCTGGGCATGGCAGCACATAGTGGTGGATCGACCGCTAGGGTTACCATCAGTGACTCGGGTGGACCTGGTTGATAGGGACATAGGGTATGCAGCATTGTGGTATAGATCGGATGAGAGGGGACATAGCCGATGGTGGGTAGGTGATGTTGGTCACTACATCGAGACCTTTGCATAGCTTACTCTGGGAGATGTGGTTTGGAGACCATACCGAGACTGTCCCGCATGGCCTGAGGCTAGGGAGTGGCTCCGACGGGTTCGGAGGGGTCGATGGCTGATTGGGTGACATGGGACCGAGCAGGAGTACTTCCCATACGTCCGGGTGACATGACAGTTTGGGGTGTGCCAGGGGTTACCTGGGGAGCCATTGGTCTATCGGCGTCGAGGGGATGAGAGGGACCTTGCATGGCCGATCATCGTGCCACTAGGGGAGGAGTCGGACACAGCTATTGACATCCTAGACGTGGACAACGTCGGGGTGACAGCTGAGTATGAGGGATGGTGGACACTATGGTGATGGCGGGGAGAGGGGCCGCTAGGAGGAGATGAGGTGGTAGCGATAGGCGAGGAGGGTGCAGAGGCACTAGGAGAGGGTTGGGGAGCTCCTTTGGAGGATGTTGACATGGTTGAGGTGGATGATGTGGGTGAGGACTTTGGGTTTTCGGATCAGCCAGAGGATCAGGATGTCCTAGAGTAGTGGGAGCCTGAGCAGGCTACCGCTCCAGAGATGCCTATGCCTCAGACTATTTTGGGGGATGCAGATGCAGGGTTGCATGCAGAGATTGCATGGTTGGTGGTCAGGTTAGGGGATGCATGGCAGGAGATTGTGCACTTGGTGGGGTTGCTCCAAAGCTAGGATGGGGAGCTTGGGGTTGCGTTGTAGGAGAGGGATCACCTACGAGCATAGCTAGCACAGCGCAACACGATGATGGATACGTATCATCGGTGGGAGATGGAGTGGATGCGCTATCGGTTGGATCTGGAGGCGGAGATTGAACGCCTTGGTGGGCAGGTTCCTACATATTCACTAGGTGGATCATCACACCGCTCGAGAGGGAGCGAGACTGAGCAGTCAACATCCTCTCGATGTAGGCGACTGGATGAGGGAGGGGCTAGTAGGCATGATGCAGGGGCTAGCAGTAGCCGCCCTGAGGGGTCACATAGGACCCACACCATGGGGGGTAGTTCCCGTCGCACCGATCCTGCATGATCATGGTGGTCGACGCCCTAGGCATGGGGGTTTTTGAGTTTTTGTTTTATGATTGCGGGGTCAGAGGACCAGTTATTGTAGCCTACGGGCATTTTTGATGATATATACAGATGCTTTATTTTGTTTATACACTTTGTGTTTTGATTTTATGCAAGTGTTTGATGTTGATGAATGCATGTGAATTTGCTTTGATGGATGCATATGGTATGATAAATGCAAATGTTGCTGATTTATATGATATGGAATGGAATGGATGAAATGATTTGTTGATAACTTGGCATTGGCACCATAGACTGTATAGACTTTTGGTTTGGTAGTATTTTGGGTTTTAATTTTTTTTTTTTTTTTTTTTTTTTTGAAAAAAAAATGAACAAAAAATTAATTTGCTTTTTTGGGCGGTTTTTGACATCCATGTGTGTGCAATTGAGTTTGTTTATGTGGTATTTGTCAGGATACCGCCAGTGCTAGATAGGCTTTCAACCAAACCTGTATTGAGGATCACCTAATTAGCTCCACTAACTCCTTTGTTGTATTTAGTCAGATTAATCTATTTTACGATCTAGGATACCATAAGCTAGCTCATCCACATGCAAACATTGATCTACACACAAATAAATGTGACAGATATATCGTCATGCGAGAGGTTTGCCACCAGTGACCGATAGGCTATCCACCAAACCGGTACTGAGGTTCACCTCATGACCTTCTGAATGCTTGAGAGTTCCAGGGATTCAAGTTCGACTCCCTTCTTTTCTTCATTTGTATTGGGATACTTGCTCTTTTATAGTGATGAAAATCACTATTTATTTTTGTTTTTTCTTTCTTTTGAGCAAGGGATTTTGAATTTTGGAGTGATGAGAATCACTATTGCTTGTGCTTTTTGATGTATGCACTTTGTGGGATTTGATGTCAATTTTTGGAGTATTGACTGTTTGCAAATTTTTGATGTTTTGCAACTTTTTGAGAACTTGGGATTCTTGGGGAATTGGGTAGGGAAGATTCTTGTCCTTTTGCCAACTCTCAGCATTCTTGGGGTCATTCGCACAGGGGGATGAGCAAGATAACCTTTTTCACTTGTATGGTATCCTAAATTGCTTTACAGGTTTCATCTTTCATTTACACAACTTGGGAGTTGTTTTATGTGCTTTTGAACTTGTGATGGGATGCTACGTAACAAGGTGTATTTCAAGTGTGACTCTACCTTTGTAACATCAGTTTGACTTTGTACAGTTCTTGGCTAGAAATCTAAAGACAGCTGAATGACGAAAACTCTTGATACATTTAGACGACAACTGACTTATGATATGGTGAAATAGTGGATGGCATTTATTTTTGTTGTATTGTTTTCAAAATGGAAAATGTGAAAAATGGTGTGCTTGCCAAGTAATGACAGTCTATGGTGCCTTTGAATTCTATGATCAACAAATATGCAATATATGGATGTGATGGTTAATGCAGCTATTATGTAGTGCTTTGATTGATGAAGTATGCATGAGAATGAGATGCAGATTTTTTTGTGATTTTGATGATTTTTGTTGTTTTTGAATTTTCTTGATGGTGACCAAGTGATTGTGAGAATCCTTGGAGCTTTTTGGTTTGACCAAAGGGATTGTGGGCACCTTTGGAGCATTTTTGGGATTGACCAAGCGATTGTGAGAATCCTTGGAGCTTTTTGGTTTGACCAAAGGGATTATGGGCACCTTTGGGGCATTTTTGGGATTGACCAAGCGATTGTGGGAATCCTTGGAGCTTTTTGGTTGGGCTATGGCTCTCTTAGATATGGAATGGCCTCAAATGACTGATGTTCAAGGGTTCTAGTTCCTTGATTCCATCAAGAGAGGCTAGCCGGTATGTTCCAGGTCCTATTTTACTTTCAATCACATAAGGACCTAACCAGTTTGCCGTGAACTTGTCCCGGAGATGGGGAGGCAAGTTAGGGTTCTGTTGGTTCTCTTTTAAGACTAGGTCACCAACCTGAAAGTCCCTCAGGTGAACTTTCATGTTGTATGCCCTCTTAAGTCGCTCTTGGTAGATACGCAAATGCTCGAGAGCATTGATGCGTCGTTCGTCAAGCAACGTAAGCTGGTCTAACCGGGCTTGCCATGCAGTGTCATCATCGATGAACTCTTGCATTGATATGTGCAGGGAAGGAATCTCCAACTCAAGAGGCATGACTGCCTCAGAGCCATACACCAGCAAAAATGGAGTTGCCCTAGTGGGTGTCCGAATGCTAGTGCGATAAGCCCATAGGGCAAGTGGGATCTGAATGTGCCAATCCTTATGACTGTCTATGACTATCTTTTTGAGGATGGCAACTAGCATTTTGTTTGATGCCTCTGCTTGCCCATTTGCTTGTGGATAATAGGGTGTTGAAAAACTATGTTGAATCTTGTACTTTGTGGTCAAAGCACGCACGTCTTTGTTCTTGAAGGATGTCCCATTATCCAAGATTATCTTGGATGGAATACCAAAATGACATATGATGTTGTGCAAAATAAACTCCGCGATGCGGGTTCCTATCATAGAGGTAAGCGGAATTGCTTCCACCCATTTAGTAAAATACTCTATGGCCATTATGATGAACGTGTGATGGCCTGACGACGTAGGGGAGATCTTTTCGATTAGATCTAAACCCCACTGCGAAAAGGGCCAAACCGATTGGATCGGTTGCAAGGCCTGAGAAGGTACGTGTGTCAAATTAGCATGGTGTTGACACTTTACGCACTTCCGAACATAAGCGCAACAATCTCGCTCTAAATATGGCCAATAGTAGCCCATGCGAAGAATGCGCTTGGCGATGGCCATACCGTTGAAGTGGCCACCGCATGTACCATCGTGCGCTTGGGCGATCGCCCAAGTGGACTCTTGCTGGTCCAAGCAATGAAGGAGGATTCCCTCATAGCTATGATGGTACAGAATGTCTCCTAACAAGACATGTTTTGCCGCTCTCTATTTAAATGATCTCTTTGTGGCTTGCGACAATCCAAGTGGGAGGCTACCTAACTTGAGGTAGTCTCGGATGGGTGAATACCAATCCTGCTGATCTGAAACCTCGATGGCATGAACAGCCAATCCCTCTTGAAGTTCATCCCTAGCAAAAGTTGAGCGGGAAAGAATCTGCAAGAATAGCATTGTGTTGCTATTGATGGGAGTAGGGGAGAACAAGGACCCCCAGTTGGCATGATTCAAATGATCGAGGATTCGAGTGAACTTATCCGGAGATGGTTCAATCTGGATCAAATGGACTCCTGGCGTTGAGTCAGAGCTTGCACGCTCCATCGCGGATTGCGATAGTGTTTTGACTTGAATAGTTGTCATATCACCAGAAAGGTCTTGCGGGATTAGTGACCCCAAGGAGGCCATAGTGTCCGCAAAATGATTCGATGATCGAGGGAGTGCCTCGATGTCGTACCATTCAAGATTTGCCAGGAGTTTGTCCACAAGGGCTTTGTAGGCCTGCAGGACTGGGCATTTACACTGAAATACCCCTTTCACTTGGTTGACTATTAGCAGTGAATCACCAAAGATATTCAAGCATTTGATGTTCATGGTGATTGTTGTCTGAAGACCTATGAGCAAGGCTTCATATTCAGCGTTATTATTGGTGCATGGGAAGTCAAGTTTAAATGACAAGGGGATTGGAGCCCCTTGCGGTGTGAAGAATACAATTCTCGTGCCACCTCCTTGCTCACATTTAGAACCATCGAAGAACAGGGTTATGTCGGCCTGTGACTCAGGCGCATCAGAATCTGGTGATTCTGAGACATGGAAGACCCCATCATCGGGTAGTTCTATTGCCAGAGGCTGATCATCTTCAAGAGGAGCCTCTGCTAGTTGATCGGCGATGACTTGACCTTTGATGGATTTTTGTCCAATGAACTCTATGTCAAACTCCGTCAACAACATGATCCATTTCGCCGTGCGGCTACTATGATAAGTACGACTCATCATGTATCGCAATGGATTCTCCTTAGACACAACATACGTCGTGTTGCCCAACATGTAATGGCATAGCTTTTTGGTAGCAAACACCACTGCCAAGCAGAGCTTCTCGACGTATGCATAGTTAAGTTCGTAACTGACCAGGGTGCGGCTAAGATAGTATGTAGCCTATTCTTTGTGAAGTTCATTCTTCTGGGCTAGCATGGCTCCCAGTGCCACCTCAGTAGCTGAGATGTATAAGTAGAATGACACTCCTGGTCTAGGTGGTGCCAATACTGGCGATGAAGCCAAGTATTATTTTATGTCATCAAAGGCTGACTGGCACTCGTCATCCCAGTGGAATGCTACCCCCTTGTGCAATAATTTGTTCATGGGTCGGCACTTGTCAGATAGCTGCGCTATGAAGTGCTTGATCGATGTGACCTTTCCCTGCAGGCTTCTGAGCTGCTTGATGGTAGTTGGGGGGAGCATTTCAAGGATTGCCTTGACTTTGTTTGGGTCCACCTCGATTCCTCGCTTTGAGACTATGAAACCCAAGAGTTTTCCAGATGTGATGCCAAAGACGCACTTCTTGGGGTTTAGTCTGACTTTATGCTCTATGAGGTGATCGAGGATCTTGCTCAAGTCATCGAGATGATCGGGGCGCAAGAGGGACTTGGCCAACAAATCATCCATGTAATCTTCCAAAGTTTTGTGCATGTAATCATGGAAGATGTACGTCATGGCACGTTGGTAGGTGGCGCCAACATTTTTAAGGCCAAAAGGCATGACCTTATAACAAAATGTCCCCCAAGGCATTGTGAATGCCATTTTGAGTTGGTCCTCGGGATTGATACGAATTTGATTGTATCCCGAGAAACCATCCATTAGGGAGAGCATTTCGTGACCTACTTTCATGTCTACCAATGCATCGATGCTTGGCAAGGGAAAATCATCCTTAGGACTCACTTTGTTAAGATCTCAAAAATTAGTGCATATGCGAATCCTCCCATCGGGCTTCTTGACGGGAACCATGTTGGACAACCATGGTGGATAATCCATGCAGATGACAAACTGTGCATCCAACAACTTCTGCAATTCATCTTTGACCATTAAGGCCACTGTTGGGTGCATCTTGCATAGTTTTTGCTTCATTGGCTTGACTGTCGGATCAAGCGTCAGGTTATGCGTGACTAGCTATGGATCTAGCCCCGACATATCTTTGTATGACCATGCAAAAACCTCCTTCTTCTCTTTGAGAAGGGCAATGTAGTCGGCTTGCTCTTCGGGGGATAGGCTTACCCCCAGCTTGAGAATCTATGGATTCATTGGATCTGAGCCGATGTCTACGTCAGTTGTCTCCTCAACTGACATGTGCGACCCATCCTCCAACTGGTGTGGAGTCGGGATCAAGTGGATATCATTTGCTGAATTAAGATCTACGTTGGGAACCTCGGGTTCCTCTTCAGCATGAAAGATATCCTGAGTTGGCCCAGGGGTGAAATGAAGCATCTCACCGAAAGGCCAATACTCTGATGGTGATGGGGGTGAATTAGCATGATCCCAGCCTATGGCATCTAGGTCTAGATGCAATGGCCATGCTGGATCAGCTGGATTGTGGATGGGGGTGGTTAAGTCAATGGAGATCATGTTGATGAAATGGGTTTTATCTCCATTACCATGGGTGTGATACTTCTGACTTCTTAGATGATCTCCGTGCTCCGGATCTGGCTCTGTAGGGATTGGCACGAATGGATCGGCCCTATGCATGGATAGGAGGATAGGGTCCGCCCTCGGTACTGATGTTGCTATGGGGTCTCTGGGTGGAAGTTGCTCTCTGTATGCCCAAAGTGGCGGATTCAACATTTGGTTCCACTAGGTTGGGTCTATGCGCCACTCATGCCCTAGCCTTATGCCTAGTTGTCCAAATAGTTCTTCAATGTTTATGGGGTGATTGTGCTATCGTGCATGATTGAGATACTCCATCTCAGTTTCATCTTCATAGTCACTATCAAAAATCCAAAAGCCCTCGTTGGCCTCGATAGCTACCTATGACATATGCTAGGCTCTTCTTGCTCGAGCAAATTGATGTGGTCCCAATGGGGTTGTTCCGCTCTTTGCGAGGGGACCTGATTTCCGTGATGCGGTGCTTGCTCGACTGGCGCTTCTAGAGGGAATAGTTGCAAGAGACTTTCTTGAAAATCGTCCATGGGAACCACCTGTGAATGATTACTATCTGATTCGAATGGGTCCCATGGAGCTACCTCATATGCGGACTCATCCTCGAAAGATTCTTTTGGACCTTGTCGATACCCCTCTTGTGGGTGAGTCCTTGAGCTTTCTCCTCTTTCAAGCGAAGGGAGAGGGTTGTGGAGGCTAACAAGGTTAGTTGTCCATGATGGGAGATAGTCCCCAAATGTGTAGGTCATGTTAGGGTTGGCATATGGGTCTAATGCCATCCCATCCTTGTTGCCTATCCCTAGGCCTTGCATATCTTCGACCAAGATGTCTAGGGGCAGGGGGTGGTTGAACCCTATGCCCGACTTGTCATACGACATCTGGTACCTTGGTTGGTAGAGGACCCGTATGCCTTGCTCATACCTGCCTAACCCATATCCATGCCAATTGCATTGGTCAAGATACTTTAAAGCAAAATCTGGGTTAGAGAGATAATTGACATCTTCTGTGAAAGGCTCTTCATCATCTACCTCTTGTATGCATGGTTCACTGCCATGATCAAGGCCCCCATACACAAAATTTGTCTGGTTTGGTGGGTAGCCTAGAGGGACGATAGTACCAATGGGGAGGCGAGGTCTCCCCATGTCCTGCATGGACTCCAATGTGGGTGTTGCTATGACATTCCGCACTAGATACTCCCCCAGGCCCGTGTTGGCCATTTCAACAGTGATTGTTGGCGATTGGGGGGGAGGGAATGGGAGTTCTTCCTATATCCACTCCATGTCGGGTGGACTAGGTGTCTCTACTTCCATTCTACTAGGTACCTCCTCGGTGGAGATGGTTGAGACTGAAGGTGTTACTTCTTCTATGGGTCTCTTCCCTTTATCCTTCGTTGTGGCCACTTCTGGTGGCATCGTTGGTGAAGGATCAGTCGATGAAGATGGACCCGACTGAGGCATTGGTGGACTTGACAGTGGGGATGCCTTCGGAATCGGACCCTGTTTGGATGGATTTAACTGGAAATCCATGTGCGTTGAAGGAAGGGTCGATTGGGGCATCAATTGCATCGTGTTGCAGTATTTGAAGGGTTCTAAGTCCGCTGGGACTACGTGCACTTGACCTTCAAATGTATACTTCAAACACTGGTGGGCTATTGAAGGGACACACTTCATGTCCCTAATCCATGGCCTGCCCAACAAGATGTTGTAGGCCATTTCTCCCTCCAGTATATGGCACAATGTAGGGATTGTCTTTTGTCCCACTTGGATGGGTAGGACAATTGTGCCCACTGTCGAGCATATTGCATCATTAAATGCTCGTAGTGTATAGGTTGAAGCCACGATATGAGAAGCGGGCAACTTTAGGTGCTTCAAGGCCGTTGTCGTTATGATGTTACTGGATGAGCCAGTATCCACCAATACTCTCTTGTAGGGGATCCCGTTGACCCGCGTGATAACGTGCAGGGGTGGATCCGCCATGTCGCCAGTCACTGACTTTAACTCATCCTCCCTGAAGGTGATGACTGGCTCGTGCATCTTTTAACATGCCCCATGAAATTATTGAAAGAATTTGCCTCATGGGGCTGCAACTCGATGGCTTTTAGAATCTCCATTAGAGCTTCTCGATGAGGTGGTGATTGTTGTATAAGCTCATATATGGAGAGCCTAGCCGATGTGGTCTTTAAGCTCTGGGTAAGCTTGTTCTGAATTGTGACCACAGGTCTAGGCGGAGGAGGTTGTGCAGGGTGCTGTTGTTGTTGGGATGTTGTTGGCACCTCTCCTACAGTTGCCATGGGGGCAGCTGTGCTCGGATACCTCCTGTTTCGAGTCACTATGCTGATCATTCCAACATACCCCTGCATTGGGCAATTCTGCGTGACTTCATTCACTTGGAGGGGTTTCATCGATGCATCATGAGTGGGCAAAGGGTCCTTGAAGACCTCCATATTTTGGTTGCCTGGTGCTATGGGGTTGTCCACCACCAATGTTTTGTTATCTATTAAATCTTGCACCAAGCCTTTGAACGTCCAACAAACGTTAAGGTCATGTCCCCTCCGTCGATGAAACCGACAGTACAATTCTTCTCTATAGCCCTTTGGTTTCGGCGCGTTGGGGTCTATAGGTTGGACCTCTGGGAGGTTGATCAAATTCATCGTAGACAAGCGGTCAAATAGGGAGTCTCTAGACTCCGTATAGGGTGTAAACTATCACCGAGGGTGACGCGGCTGATTCTGCTTTTGTCGATTGTTCTCTTGCTCATAGTTGTTGGGAGGCACTGCCTGATAATTAGCCTTTTGAGGTTGTGTTGCTTGGACAGGCTTAGGGACATTGATTGCAACCTGATTAACCATAGCGGGTTTTTGTTGCGTGGTCCCAGTCTTGTTGTTGCTTTTGGACCATTCCTTTTTCTTAGGTTTTGCAATTTCGCCATCATGAACTTTAATCTCCTCTATGATCCTGGCTTGCGCCAAGGCTTCTTCCAAGGTGGCATATTGTTGCAGCTGCAATAGCCCAGAGATTGGTCTTAAACAACTCTTGGAAAACATCTGTGTGAGATCAGACATCGGAGGGAGGTATGGCAGCTTTGAAAGCAGCGTCCTCCATCGATTCCCATATGCTGCCATGGTTTCCTCTTCATATTGCTTGAGGCTAGCAAGATCACTTAGCGATGCCTTCTTCTTAGTGTTGAAGGCAAAGCATTCAAGGAATGCATCGACTAACTGATCCAAGTTGTGGATGCTATGCTTTGGTAATTGTGTGAACCAGTCCGAGGTAGGGCCTACGAACGTGGTTATCAAAGTTCTCAATAGCAAGGCATCATTGTCTTGAATGCCGAAGCATTGGCTCAGGAACCTAGTTATATGCTCTTGAGCATCCTCCTCCCCTTTAAAGGTTGCCAACTGGGGTAGCTTGAAATGTTCTGGGTAAGGAGGTGCTGGTACTGATGGATGCACTGGATTACTACGGAGTAATCGTAAGGTGGGCTTTTGGGGCCCAAAAGTTTTAGTTTCCATAGATTCCAAACGCTCTAACAGCGCCTTGTATGCATCGAAGGACTTGATCTCCTCCTCCATAACTTGTTCCCATTGCGCATTACGAGGAACTGGAGGCCTATAGAGGGGTGGCCGGATAGCACCGCCTCTGCCTTGATAGGGCATTTCAGCCCGCTCTTCCTCTTGTTCATACTCCTCATAAGCTTCTCGAGGAGTTACTGGGAGAGACCTATGAACAGGGGTGGGTACCCATGGAGGGTACCCATCATTGTTCCTGGGAGTGGCCTCTCGCTCATGTCTATGGGGTCTTAGAGGCACCTCTTGGTAAGGTCTTGGAGACCTATCTTGCACTATAGGGTTGTGCCTCTCATACCTTTCTATCCTCTATGTTTGCGGGGTCTGCACCCTCTCAGGCATAATGGTGTGGAGAAGCTCCTCTGTCTAGCATCGGATGGGCTCTTTGCTAAGGCGGTATAACTACTCTAGCTACTGTTGATCCTACTCAAGTTACATAATCTGTGCTTGGCGGGTGGCATGTCTAGCAAATTCTAAGTCAATTTGCTCTACCATCTTGATCCTAGGAGGCCTAGATGCCTCTCCTACATACCTATCTCGGTTTTGGGGATCCGAGTTTTCCATAGGGTGCTTCCCTCTATCGAGGTTGGCGGCATTCACCTGAGGCTCTGGCCTCAATGGGTGACCCTGATATATAGCGGGTGCGGAAGCGCATTGCTCCCATGTTGTATATTGCTCTTGAGGAAGGTAAGGGTCTTCCTCATGCTCTTTTTTGTAAGTGAAAAAGGGACGGGTGGAGTTGGCTCACCCCGCCTGATGAGCCTTGTGCTCTGGATTTGTCCTTGTAGTTCTGACAACTAGAGGGGGTAAAGGAGGGATAGTGTAATCATGTGGTCCCTCTCGTCGAACCCTACGTTGTCCTAGCGCTTCACTGCATGGTGACTGTGCATACTGGGCATTTATGGGATCTTTCCCATCTATATCGAGTGCCACATGTATGGAATCTTCCCGAAAGGGGCTATGTTGAGTGGGTGTGCCCCTCAAAGGGGTGCCCCTATAGCCTCATTCTGTCAAGGCACAAAGTGGACTATTGTGTGTGTCGGGCCGCCAAGGTGGAATAACCAAATCCTTGGAGCTGTAGCGGAGGTGACCTGTCCCCCCTTGCACACTCTCTACAGCCTCTGCCCATGAGTGGGCAGGTTCCGCCCGTGAGTGGGCTTGGCTACGAGTGAATACCATGGTGGTACCCCTCTACAAGATGTGCAAATTTTTGTCTTTTTATGATTTTTCTAATTTTTATGTTACACTAAGCAGAAAAGAACACACACACACAAAGCGATGATTATCTCGTTTAAAGATTAATGGTGTGTCCTAAACCTGGTTTTAGTGTGTTTTTGATGATTTTTGTTTTGTTTTTGAAGGTTTTTGTAAAGAACGTTTAAATGCAAAATGAAGGCTCATATGACTCCCATAAATGGTCGCCCCTTCGATATACCATTGCCAGGCCGATATACCAACCTCTCTATATACCCGCCCTTACGAGAGGGAAACTATAGGTACGTGAGAGCAGATGGTACATGGTACATAGGCGGTACGAAAGGGGGATTGCCCTATTTATGACACCTACCATAGAAGACTTATCCTCGCACGTTGGGAATCACCCCAGTGACACTCGATCAGCTTTCATCAAGATTTACGTCGAGCAACAGTGACAATCGGGGTAAATGGATGCAAAAATCAAGCCAAGGTGGTGATGAAATCCACCGTTGGTCTTGATCAAGGGCTGGGGTTTTACGACCAGCTCCTTGGTTTAAAAATGCCACGTGATGTGTGTGGGGTTATTTTTAATAAAAAATGAAACAGGCAACAACAACTTTCCCTAAGCAAGCAAAAATGGACAGAAAATAGAAAACAAAAACAGAAAAATGATAGAGGTAGTTAAGAACCCCTACCTTTTCTCTACCCAAATCGACTATCTCTGACTCTTAGCCCTGAAACTACATAGACATAAATTCATCTCTGGGTGAGATGAATACTAGAATAGAATTCGTCCCAGGTTGAGATGAATTCGAATTCGTCCCTGGGTGAGACGAATTACAGTCCTGTATTCGCCATAGGCTGGAACGAACAATAGTGAGAGTTCAAAAAATGGTACCTGTAAGCAAGAAAAACAAGTTTTGATCAGTTTCTTGATCTCAAAAAAGTAGGGGACAGGGTCCCACCATGATCGCCACTGAAAACATGAGATTCCGAAAGTGGAAAGGAAAACTAATGCGATGCAATGCAAAACAAAGCTAACGCTTAAATCCTATGAAATTGAAATGCATGAAATAAGAGAAAAGAGACGAATTGAAACGAGATAAAACAAGTATAGAAAGCACAACCCTTTTTATTTATACTCTTTTAACATCGGTTACAAAGACGTCTCCTCCCTTTTCAGGGGCTAGGAGCGTTAACATGTTTCGGTTACAATCATGATTAGTGATCCTCCTTCCACGTGCCCACATGTAAAATGGGCGGGCCAAAGTGTTGCCGCCACTGGTGTTGATGAATCTTCCTTCCTTGCTACTCCTCCTGCATTCAAAGAAACAACAAAATCATTAGTAGCACCTATAAATGAAATGAAATATATGATCTCAAAAGCAATGAAGGATGCATGCACAAGATTAAATAAAGCGATAAATAAAATGACTCCAAATAACCTGCAAATTTTACAGAGACATGAAGAACATTACCAGAGGGCCACTGCCATTAAAATAGTCGAGAAATCTACCATGAATTTCTATTCATCCCGGGGTGAGCCAGATAAACCTGCAACTAAACTGTATTCGTCCCGGGGTGAGCCAGATAAACCTGCAACTAAATGGTTGAGGGCACTGCTCAAAATGTCCTATCTAGGAAGCTCCAGGTGACCTGCAAGGTTAGGGTTTAGGTAAATGGGGGTATTTTGGGAAGACCCAGAAGGTCGGATTCCTCCAATTTTGCCTCTATCACCCAGATTTGGATGGTGCCACCTGTAGGTTAGTGAAAGCGAGAAATGATAACAAAATGGTCAAAAATGCTCCAAACGAGATGAAACTTGAAATATAACCTATTTAAACAGCATAAAAACAAATGCAAAAAATAATAGTGGGCAAATCTGCCATAGATCCGAATTCATCTCGGGGTGAGCCGAATAGACCTACAGCAATGCGGGGCGCGCCCACGGGCAAAGCGCCCATCGTTTGGGTCTCTGTTTTGGCACCAATCCACTTGGAATTGGCCCAAAACTTGTTATTGAGTGTTGTCGGCAAATTGGTGGGGCAATGTGGTCAAATGTTGGGTTTTGGAATCCGGATTCACACTTCCAATAGCCACCCAATGACCTCCCTTGCAAAAGAGATCAAGGATGTGGAAGAGGTGAATCAAAGGTGAGGTGTGGTAGTAAATTGGTAGCACTTCATTGCTCAAAAATGCTCCCAACTTGTCCTCCTTTGGGTGAGGAAACTCACCATTTTATAGACCCAAGGGGTCTCTTTGGATGGGCATGCATGGGCGCCACGTGGCGGTCATGCCTTCCCATGAGGGAGGAGATTCCTCCTTGATTTGGGCCTCCATGACTGCCCTTGCAATAGTCCTTAATGCTCAAATCCGCTCACCTACACGCGCATGCAAGGCAGGAGGCATTAATTGACTGTCCTTAGCTGCCACTTGTCAAGATTTTTCTTTTTTCCCGTTGAACCTGGAATTCGCCCTACCCAGAAACGAATTGGAATTCATCCCTGGATGGAATGAATTCCATTCTGAATTCGTCCCGGGGTGGGACGGATTTGGAGCAGAGTGCCTGAAGGTGCCAAATTGCTTTTTGACCTTCCAAAACTATTGCAAGAGTGGTTAGGACCACTGTTTAACCTCTGAGGGCTGCCCTGGGGGCTGTGTGTGTCAAAGCGATCAGTGTTTGCAGTCACATAATCGGATTGGTGTTGTTTTGGTGTCTACACTATTTGGTGTATCTAATAAATACCTTGGATACCAGTGCACATAGGAAATTTATCTATCCATTTATATAACCTCTAACATAGGGGTAATTCATGTCAATTTTGGATCTTGCAACTAAGAAATATGCATCATAAATGAGTAGCTATAGGCTTTGTCATTCATCCTAGCTCATATAAATAGGGATTCCTTTGATAAGCACCCTCAATATTTACCATTCATCCTTTAATGTAAACATGATATCTCTAGAGTTCAACTAAAATTTATTCATCATTGAATACCATATTGCTAATAGGGTATCATACTCTATTTTTGGCATTAGGACCATATGGTACAATCCTACTACCATGAAAAAAGCATGATCCATAAAATCTAGGAGATCCAAGATCATCTCCAATTCATGGAGTCTCCTCTCCCTAAAGTATAGGGTCTATAATCTCTCTTGCAAGTAATCAATCCAATCACTCATTAGTCTTCTCAAATTTTCTTAGCAAAAAAAATAAACTAAAAAATGTAATTACCTTAGGAATAATCACCATCAAGTGGCAAAAATGCCACTAGGTGATTATGCTAGGTTGGTGATAACACCCCTACATGGAATAAGTACCATTGAAGCATGAAAGTGCTACCAACTAATGTTAGCACTAGTGCAATATCATCACTAGCATGTAGAAGCATTTCCATTATATTCAAGCATTCTTTCTGAGGCAAAAACATGAAAAAGTTTTGAGTTTTGAAGCCTCTTACATGGAACTATCCTCATATTGTTAGTGATCTCATTTAGTTTACATAGTGTGGTGGTGTATCCTAATGCATCATAAAAATATATTTCATAATCACACATTTGGATATCTCTATTCATGATAATTAGTGGTAAAAATATATATTTTTTTACCTCCCTATCCATTTTACCCCCATCTCACCCTAGCTTATTTCTATCATTTCTTCTCAATATTTCACCATTTTACTAGTGTGTATCTTATTCAAGTTAATTTTCCTTGGGTAAACATGTTTTTTCCTTGAAAACCAAGGGGCACATTAAGGCATGAAAATATTTAATGCTATTAAAAATTGTAAAATCTAATGTCATCAATAATAAAAAATCAAATGCATTGGTCATTTTACATCATAAATCCTAAACAACATAAAATTTATCCATCTTAAAAGTGGGGATGAAGGTCAATATTTATGCATTCATCATCAAATAATTACATAAAAATGGACAAATGTAGACACTCAATTTTGAGCAAGTCTCTAAAACTTACCAATATATTCATTATCTATCCAATCAAATATCTAAATCAAATTGATCATCTTAAGTATCAAACTAACAATATTTAATACTCTAAAATAAAAAGTACCAATATTGTAGTGGTCCATCGATGATGCATCTACTTGAATGATAGTGTTTTTACAAAATTTTAAAGTTTATTATTTCTTGCCAAATCAAGATTAGCAATAATCATTTTGTACTAGCATCGCCAATGCTCATGAAGCCAATGCTATTGACTAATATAATGGAAAAATATGATAAGGATACTACCCACAACCCATGAAACCCATAATAAGTTGCACCAAAAATATTCATCATCATTATGAATGCATCATGGTCTTAGAATTCACCAAGACAGGAAAAAATACCACCTATTTGGATGTCGCTCTTGAAAAATTCTCTTGAGGATCCCCAAGGGAGCCTCAACTTTATATAAAGTTAGCCCTCAGGTGAGCCAAACACAATAATATTTTTTTATGGTGAAGCTCTACAAAAATAGTCTTCCACATTTATTCTATGTGATAATAAAAATCTATTGATATCATATCTCATATGCATTTTGGACAATGAAGACATACTACAGTCAACACCCATGCACCATCTTATGATAGTGAATCTATACTAGATCTAGTTGATAGAACTTCATGGTCTCCATTGGTGGTCTTATCTCAAGCAACAACAAACCTTCATCCTCTCACTATAGCATGGTACATATACTAGGATTTTGTGGTTATAGGCCTACTCATAACTAATTGGTTATACCCTTCCATTCCCCAAATTGTTATTTTTATTCTATTATTTTATAATCAATTCATTATTTCTTCCTAATTTTATCTTTAACTAGCATCCAAACTATCTATTATTATTTTATCTATCATTATAGTTGTAGGTTGTAGCATTAGTTAACTTTACCTATTTGTATCTACTTGATTATCATTATCTTTATCTTACTATTTCTCTTACAAGCATCTTATTAGGGCACACTAATCTTGTATTCATCTAGTAGCTATCTAATTTATCATTATTTAACTATAATCATTATTGTTTTTTCTATTAGATATCACTATTAGCTTATCATATTCATCTATATCCTTCCACCTCTTGGCTAGGTATTATCACCGAATGACTTATGAGTCAAGGAGTTTTTACTCAAATACTTGTTTTATTATACCTATATGTGGATGCACTATAGGGTTTTCATATCAATAACACCCCGTGCTTTGATTTTTCTATAATAGAATACTGAGACTCTATGGTCATAGTTAGTCACTAAGAGCAAAATTAGTACTAGTTAGTAAAAGAACTGACAATGCTATCACTCTCCAACAATGTTTTTACCACTAATATAATAATCATAATTTTAATTTTTGAATCTCTTTTATCATTACTTTGTAAATAGAAATCCAATAATGATAATGGGAGTTACACATTCTTCATTGATCTAGGCACACCCCTCTACTACTATCTCAATCATCTTTTATATATCTTGTAAGTTTTGGAAGTTAATAATCAATTAATAAAAGTATTTCTAGATAGTGATAGGACTAGTACTACTTTCACCTTCCCACCAGTGCTTTTGCCATTAAGAAAATAATAAGTATCAAGTTAATTTTTTTATTTCTACTATTCTAGATCAAAGATACTACTTTTGGTTGATTTTGCATCTTTATCTATTATTCTATATTTTCTATCTCATTCATTAAATAATAAAAGTAAAAGAAAAAAAAATGTTATCTTTAATGACATTATGGGACCATCCATAGTCTTGTGTCACATTTAAAATTGAACTGCATGTAGACATTAGGGCTTGCTTGACTACATTATGTTCTTACATTCTTGTTTTAATAATAGATCTTCATATTGATCATTAGAAAATAAAAAAGCTTATAGTTCATAGGTCTTGTTTTCTACACTTTATTGATGCATTTGTAGTTAAGATATGATCATATTAAAGTTAAAGTAGTCAAGGAAATATCTTATGCAAAAACATAGGCGTTCTCTAAATAATGAATCAAATAGTCTTAGGATCATAATTACCCTATCATTGATGTGAGACATCATGGATCCCCATGGAAGTAAGCATAGAAGTGCATCTAATCCCATAAGCCAAGTTAGAGGTCCCCTTGACTTACCTATCTCATACTAGGCAAGGGAAATCATTGATCTATGGGTATAATACAATTGTAGGTGGTGCAGTAATGTGTCAATCACTCAACATCTATTGTTAGGCCCTCCATAACTACGTTGCCTCAAATTATATTTTCATAGTCTTAGCAATGTGCCTCTATTACATAAAAACCATATGGTCTAGTAATATCTAGGTCATTTGACTATCTCCACCTCCAAAAAAAGCTATGTCTTGCTTTGTCATAAAGTTGAGAACGGTGGATTATATAACTAAAGTCTATTAGAATAGCTAGTATTACTCATAAGTCAACATTGACCATAGATGTGTCCCACTCTACCATAAAAATCAAAATGGTGGGATACATAGCATAATCTACTAGACTAGTTGGTCTCACTCTTGAGTTTTAATCATTTTCTCTGCCTAGGATACATCTCACTTGGTCATCAAGACCAACATCATCACCTGAAGATTAGCCACCTATCATGCTAATTCATATAATTTTGTATCCATCATTGAATATGGTGATTTTATTGGGCTATCCTCTTCTAATTTAATATTTGACATAGATTCCATTCCTCTTAGGATGGCTATAACAAATTTTCTTCTCTTTAGCTCCTAAGAACTATCACTACCTAACTAAGTATGGCACCTATTATTGTGCTCACCTTATCCATTACCCCATCATCATCCTTTGAGTATCATATAACATGATTTCCATGACTCTCTATGGACTAAGAACTTAGTACCTACCGTAGTAGTGGTTATTTATGTTTGGGTCATCCATCCCAAAGTTGAAAATAAAGAGATTATCCATATCTAGATCTGGGTATAAATTTATATTTGATAGTCCTTCAAATACCCACTCTCAAGATACCTATTGGTATTACATAGGATTAGGAGGGTTGACCTAGTAGGATAAATTAATATACCATGTGGTCCAAATAGCCACTCCATTGCATCAAATATACCAATTGGTAATCATCCTATACCTAGCATAAATATCCTTTGTAAGGATATAATATGAAGTCCTAATTACATAGATAGTTGATGAGCCTCTAATCACTTCTTCAAGATTCTTGGTGTGGGTGATTCTAGTTGATATCAAAATAATTATCCCACTTGTAAGTAAGAAAAATATCTCTATCATCAATTTGGACTAATATCCTAGGAGGTTATGCCACTACAATATGCTCACCCACATTCGTAGGAGTGTACATTAAATAATGTTCTTATTGCCACTATATGCTACAAGATGAAGGAATCTATAGAATCAGACTAAGATAGTCTATCCCTACATAATATTGTTTGATGCTCCAACATATCTCCTATCACCTATCCTAAATCCTAGTGGAAGACCTACCTACTAGAATAAAATAATAGGATGTTTGATCCCAATAAATATAGCATTGTTTCCAATCTGTTTGAGTGACCCTTGACATATGTGGCATTAATGTCAATATTAGAACACACTAGTAAAAATTAAAAGTTATCAATCATACATGCTAGCTATCATTGATACAAGATAGGGTATCCTATATAGGTATGCATAAGATCCTAAACACATCTTCAAGTTGATTCTTCACATGGAAACTAAAAGGTATTCATACTCGAATACTATAGATTTACTAATATTGTTTGTAGTTCCTGGTCAAACTCTACCTTCAACATAAGTTCCACATGGTATAGTCCCATTGCAATAGAAGAGCATAGTCTTCTCATGTACAAAGTATGAGATTCATCTCCAATATAGAAGGATTATTCTTAGGTAATCCAAAACCTAACCTCACCACAAAAAGTAACATGTCATCATATATTAGTCTCCCTTGCAAAACAAAATATCTCAAAATATTAAAAGTTCATCTAAAACTTAAGTGTGGCAAAAGTGCCAAACTCTTGTGAAACTGGCATAGTTGGTAGAAATATATCATCTATGTCATAGTACCATAGTAGCATGAAAGCATATGCAATTGCATTGTCAATTTTAAAAGCATTGTGTAATAGTGCCAGTGCATAACAAAATTATTAATCCTTTTGTTCAAGACTAAAATTTGGAAAATATTATTAAAATTAAACAAGCTTCATAGCCCTTGCTTGAGGCTAATCTCCTCTCCCAACCACCTATGGTTGGAGCATATTGTTGCAATATATCAATCTTGCTTGGTGAACCATTAACAATATTTTTCATGTATCTAGAGATCTATCTCATGATCATGGATGGAATATATATATATTTTTACCCCTACCCATTTTATTCTTTCCTCATTGACAATTACTTCTCCCATAATCACCTTATCTCATCACTTTAGTTGTATGCATGCTAGTTACATTGAATTTTCTTAACAACATAATTTTTTCTCAACAATTTGATGACACACATGGGTATGACAACATGTAATGTTGTCATAAAGTTATATTTTTCATTATACACAAACAAATTTTAAAATCATTAATCATACCAAATCATAAATCTAAGTAATTATGTAAGGAAATCCTCATAAAATTAGGGCATGTAAGCCCATTTTTGATATATTCATTATTTGATGAATGCAATAAAAAGGAAAAAATTAGACACTTAATTTTAAGCAGCCAATTACAAGTACCCCATCAAAGAAAAAAAATATAAGTAAATGACCAAGTCCAAAATGATCAAATGTGTATCTAAATGTCCCACATCAAAAGCATTATCCTAGAAGCAATACTTCCATAACAATTCTAGTATGTAAATCAATGCTAATGTTTAGAGTTCAAATATGATTCCTTTCCTACTCAACCTTCCCACCAATGGTCATATTTCACATTATCACTAGGACATTGATATTTAATATTATTGCTTGATCATGCATAAAAATAGAACATATGGTTAACTAATGTTAGCTGCTTGTGAACATAATTTTTTATCCCCTCCACAAATAATGAATCTCATGCAATCTCCTTTAATTGATAATTACATTCTCTAACTTGTGATCACACCAGTGCACTCTTAATTATATCTTTCAAACAAATTCTCCAAGCTAGTTAACTAAATCTAACTCCTAATCAGGATCTTGTAACTACAATTCATATAAGCTAGACTACCAATCATATCTTGTGGAACTATATCTCCCATTGACAAATTTACATCTCATTATCTTTTCTATGTATCCTTTTAATTACACATCCTCCAATGTAGCAACCATGAAACTTCTAAAAAAACTATCCTTAAGGTATGCAAATCTATGTTTCAATAGGTCTATTAAAGCTCTACCCAATTTTCTAATCAAAGCAATTTTTTTTGCATCACATATGGAAGCTTTGTTAACATTCTTAATCACAAGAAAATATAGTTTTTGGAATAATCCTAATTGTTGACATATCAAAGATAATATTCATCTATATCTACACAACCAAAGGGGAAACCAATCTTTCATCTCTAAACTGTTGGATTTTTTTCCAAATCTATATCTTTTCTATTATCTACTTTATCTCTTTATGTATTTAAATTAACTTTTTAAACATATTCATATCCATTTTCTCTTAAGATAATTTTAATTTATTATAATTTTTCATCACTTTGAATTAGATCCCTACATTTCCATTATTAAATTTATATTTAATTCTTATTTTACTAGTCATTATGTAGGCACTTGGATTGATTAACTATTGTTGCTATCACACAACATACCCCAATTTGGCGACCCACTTGAAATTTTGTGGTTAATCTCAAGTTTTGTTTGCATTAAGTGATTTTTTGTTTAGCATATATCAAGAATTTTTGCAATGTGGATTACAAGGTTTTGAAAATTACAGGTCAAGTGCTAAAGTGTGTTCAAATTGAAAGTCTTGTAGGAAATGCCCTTCACAAAAGCTCAACGGTTAAATTCCTCAAAGTTCAAATATTTCAACAAAATATGTGTGGATAATATTACTATATGATGGGTAAAAGAAGGTGAAAACCTTGTAGAGGAAGGTAAGATTAATGTCCTTCCCAACTTTTTTAGCCCTAATATTAATGAAGATCATCACTTGGAATATTAGAGGACTCAAAGGGAGTCTTTCAAAACAAAATGAAATTAGAAAAATGATTCAGATAAATCATCCACATCTTGTTTTCCTTCAAGAAACAAAGATGTCAATGGAGGATATGGACTTAATTGCCAGTAAAATTTGGCCAGTTGGAAAAGTGGTTTCCCTCAGTTCCCAAGGGACTTCGGGTGGCATTGCTTGTCTTTGGTACCCAAAATAGGTATTTATTCACCATATGGTGGGTAGTTGGGGTTTGTTGGCTATAACTATTCAAAGTAGACATTCCAACCAGATTATGCTTTGCATTACTGTTTATGCCCCAACTTCTTTGGAGGAAAAAAGAAGACAGTGGAAGGATATTACTCATATTATCTCTCATTTTCCTAAAGCTTGGATCTTGATCGATGGAGATTTCAATACCATCCTCTCTCTAGATGAGAAAATGAGTAAATAGAAATTTGGACAAAAGCACTAACCTCATGAGCGAATATATTGCAAACCTCCATCTTGTGGATATCCAACCAAATAATGGCCTTATGACTTGGTCTAACATAAGGCAAGGCTTAGCTTGTATAATGGAGATATTGGATAGGTTTTTGCTCTCTAAAAATTTCTTAATCCATGGTCACATTCCTAAAGTGAAGACTCTTAATAATGTTGGTTCGGATCATTGGCCAATCATGGTGGAAATGTGGAAAACCAATGTGAGTTTCTATCCTTTTCATTTTCAATTAATGTGGCTTAGAGACATTTCCTTCAGAACTTGTGTGCAACAATGGTGGAAGGAAGGTAAACCTAGGCATGGGACTAAGATGTTCTGTTTTGCCAAAATACTGCAATACATTAAATCCAAAATCAAGACTTGGAACTAGAAAGAGTTTGGGGATCTTCATAAAAAAAAACATGAAGTTATTTCTCATCCTAAAAATTTGAATAAGAAAATCTATTTAGATGGCCTCACAGAGAAGAGAAGTGTAGATAAAATTAAACTCACAACTCAGTTAGAGGAATGGGAAAAAAGAGAAGAAATCTTATGGAAGCAAAAATCTAGAATTCAATGGCTCAAAGAAGGAGATCGAAACACAAATTTCTTTCACAAATCTCTTCTAGCTCGAAGATCTCACAACTTTATTTTATTCCTTAAAATAATATTCTTGAGATGTTGTTTATACTTGGGATGGCATGAACTCTATTGTTGTTGATTACTTTTCCAATATTTTTGTTGCTACTCCTCTTGACTCGGCTTCACAACAAAATTTTCTTCAAGCAATCCCTTCTCTTATCACTTTTGAGGAGAACTCTATTTTGACTGCTCCTATTACTATCAATGAGCTTCAACAAGTAGTTTTTAAAATGCAAAAATGGAAAACCCTAGGTCCTGATGGTTTTCCTATTGAGTTCTACCAAGAGTTCTGGGATATCCTTCATGTTGATTTATTAGAGGTGGTGGAAGAAGCCAAGAAAGCCAAAGAAATTTTGAAGGTTATCAATAAAACTTATATTACTCTTGTTCCAAAATCTCAAGAGGTTGATCATATCTCATATTTTAGACCTATTGCTTTATGTAATGTTCTTATCAAAATCATTACTAAAATCATGGCAGAAAGGTTGAAGCCTCTTTTGCATAAGATTATTTTCCCAGAGCAATGGGGATATGTGGAAGGACGTCAAATAGTAGATGAGATAGTTCTTGCTCAGGAAGCCATCCATTCCATGGATATGCAAAATTCTCCTTCTATGTTCATTCGGTTAGACTTATCCAAAGCTTATGACAAAGTGGATTGGCACTTCCTTATCAAAGTTTTGAGGCAATTTGGTTTCTCTAAGGATTGGATGGATTGGATTATGGGATGTATCTCTTCAGTTTCCTACTTAGTTCTTATCAATGGCAGGCCTTCTCAGTCTTTCCCAGATTCCAGAGGTATTAGGCAAGGTGACCCGCTATCCCCTTATTTATTCATCATTCTTGTTGAATGCTTGGGTAGGACTATAACCAAAAAGAGGGAAAACAAAACCCTTGAGGGAGTTACCATTGCTCATGGAGCTAGAACTATCTCTCATCTTCAATTTGTGGATGACTCTACTCTTTTAGGTAAAGCTACAGTTAAGGAAGCTTCTAATATTAAGCAAATCATTAGCTATTTTTCTAAGGCTATTGGGCAGTTGATCAATGAAGACAAATCTAAAGTTATTTTCTTTCATTGCTCTGCTAGACGAGGAATCCATGGTCTTGGATAAATTAAGATATAAGAAGACCTCTCTTCCAATCACTTATTTAGGTATTCCCATAAATATTCAAAGGCAGAAAAATAAAGATTGGAATTGGTTGTTGGACAAAGTCAAGAAGAAAATTGGAAAGTGGACCAACAAGTGGCTTTCTTCTGGGGGTAGAATCACCTTGGTAAAATCAGTCCTTCAAGCTATTCCTATTTATGTTTCTTCCATTTTGAATATCCCAAAGGTTGTTCTTCGAGAATTGGATCAAATCGAGTCATCGTTTCCTTTGGAGTGGTACTAAGGAGAAAAGAAAATGGGCCTTGGTGAAATGGGATACTTTATGTCTTCCTAAGAGTGAAGGGGGGTTAGGATTTTGGTCTTCAATTAATAACAACAAAGCTTTAGCTGCTAAATTATATTGGAGGATGTTGCATAAACCCAATGCTCTTTGGGCCAATAATCTCCATGCTAAATATGCTGAGAACAAAAGTCCTGAAGACCTTGTTCGCTATCAACTTCCTACCAAAGGTTCTCCCATTTTAGTAGTTCTTAAGACTGGTGAGGATTTGATAAAGAAAAAATTATTTTGGATCATTCATAATGGTCAACATGCAAATTTTTGGATAGATTCTTGGGATGGTCACAAGCCTTTGATAACTCAGTTTCCCAATTGGAGGCCTTGGATGGAGGAGCTTCATCGAGCTAATTGGATAAAGGTGGCTAATTACTATTGGTACCATACTGGTAATTCAAAGGTTGGTAGATATTGGATCCCTATTGAGGACTGGCCTATTCAAATCCTAGAAAGGCAAAGACAAGATATCCAAGGCATCCTTCATATGATATCCCTCTCTTGGTCCCATGAAAAAGATTGTTTTGGATGGAACAACACTACTAAGGGTGAGTATTCAGTTGCTCAAGGTTATTTGACCTTATGCCATAATAATCCCAACCATTCTTCGACATATTTTCTCAATTGTGGGCTCAAAAGCTCTGGCCTAAGGTGAGGTTCTTTAATTGGCTTTTATTGCATCGTAGGGTGCTTAGTGGTGAGCAACTTATGAAGCATGGTTTTAATGGCCCTTTTAGATGTGAAATGTGTGAAGAGAATGTAGAAAATATCAACCATATTTTTATTGAGTGTACTTTAGCCTCTGAGCTATGGAGGAGAATGGCCACTTTACTTGGCTTACAGTGGTCCAATTTTTTTACTTTTGAACAGCTTTGGAGGGATTGGCCTAATCAAGAGGGTGTTGATCATTTTATTAGGTAGTTAGTTTGGATGGGTTCTACCATTCTTCTTTGGAATATTTGGAATGAAAGGAAAAGCCAAATTTTTAATCAAGATAGGAAGGATATTCACTATATTTGGCAAAATACCATAGCCAACTTAGTTGAATCAATCCATCAACTCCTTAATCACCCCCAAAACTCCCACCAAATATGGGATCAAGTGATGCAAAGATTGAAGATTAAACCTTCTAAGGGCAACCAACTTAAAGGGAATGTGAGTATTAGTAAGATGGATAGGACTAGAAATTGGCAACCTCCTCCTACGGATTTTGGAAAAGTCAATACTTATGGAGCCTCTAGAGGGAACCCTGGAAAAGCCAATGTGGGAGGAATTGGTAGACTTTCAGATGGCTCCCTGGTTTTTACTTTTGTTGAGAATTTGGGTATTCTTTCCAATAACCTTGTTGAGGGGTATGGTATCCTTAGAGGCCTTCAGGAGGATACTAAGGTTGGATGGGAAAAGGTGTTAGTTGAGTCTGACTCTCAAATTATGATTAATCTCTTGAAGACTCCTTCTAAGAATCATAAGGTGGATTGGAGAATAAAAAGAATTATTGAGAAGATTCAATTAATCCAGATGGGATTTTTGAAAGTTGATTACAATCATGTGGTCAGAGATCAAAACAAGAGTGTTGATGCTTTAGCTAATTGGGATTTGGACAAAGGTGATCTTACTTGTTATGGCCACCCTCCTATATGGTGGGCTTCTCAAATTAGGGAAGCTCTTATTTCTATCATTTCTTTGGATGGCTCCAGTTCTGAAGGTACCTAGTTTCTTCTTGTTTTTTTTTTTGCTTCTCTTTGGTTCATTCAGTTTTTTTAGTTCCCTAGCTCATTCTATTCTTTATTTTGTTTCCTCTGTTGATTCTTTCCTTAATAGTCTTATGGTCTAGATAGGTCATTGTTTTGTTAATTTTTTTTTTTTTTTCTTCTTTGTTTTTTTTTGTTTAGTTTTTTAAGGTGGGTGGGTTCTTTTGTTTTGTTTTGTTTTTGTGTTCTTTGTGTTGTTTTTTGTTGTTCTTGTTGTTGTTTGTTTTTTTTTTTTTAATGTTTTTTGTTATTGTTCTTGTGTTTTTTTCATTCTTGTTCTTGGGTTTCTCTTTGTTTGTGTTATTTCATGTTTTTATGTGTGAGTGTTTTCTATGTTTTTTGTTTTTGTTTATTGTCTGTTGTTGGTTGTTTTTTTTTATTTTTATTTTATTTTTTATTTTTTAGGTTTTGGTTGTGTTTATTTTTCATGTTTTTTTTTGGGTTATGTCTTTGTAGTGTTATGTTGTTTTTGTCTTGTTTGTGTTTGTTATGTGGTTCTTGTGTTTTTCTATGTGGTTTGTGTTGTGGTTTCTTTTATCTTATTGTGCGTGTTTGGTTGTGCTTTTGTTTTTGACACACTCAAGGAGCATGTTTTTTATTTATTTTTTATTATTTTTGTTGTTATTTACTTATTTTTAAATTGGTTTTGTGTGTTTGTTTGCTCCTTGAGTATGTCAAAGGTGGTAGGCCAGGTCCGAGTCCTAGGCATTTTTTGTGGAATGGATACCCATGCCTCCTTGGGTCTTACCCAAAAGTGGCATCCATTTTGGGATGTTTTCCACAAATAAAAAAAATTACTATATGATGATGTACGTAAGATGACGTATTGATAGTTGCCATTGTGGTAATATATTTGGAAGCAATATTTTCATCGAGATCATATTTATAGGTAGTGTATTTATATTTTGTGTCATTAAACCTCCATTACCGCCTTCACCGAGATAGTAATTATATCAAACATTTTAATAAGCTTAGTGTATTAAACATTGTTATTGTCATCATTGCCATATCATATTTTTAGAGCTATTGTGATGGTCATTTCCAACCCTTTGGCGATATAATTGGTAGAATCTTCATTGGATTTGACATGAGACATGGCTTGGTTTATTAGTTTTCGTTCACATGGCCAAATAAATATATGTTTAGTTTTTATATTAAATCATTTTTTTTTGTTTTTAAGCCCCACTAATTATCTCACAATTTCACATATCAATAAAAAATAAAAAAATAAAATAAAATGTAGAAAAACGATGTATACTAGTTGAGTACCTGCATATTGTTATACAAAGATAAAATTAAGGAAAAATATAATGTATAAATGGATGTTCTACAAAATGTTATTCTTGATGTGTAGACATAGTTTAAAGTGTAGTTAAGTACAATTGATGTGTGGATGTGGCTCCGAATTCGTGCAATGCTAGTAAACCTTCACAAGTGCTTATGCACCATCAAAATATCATGGTAATGGATGCCCTTCTATCAGGATGTAAGTTGTATGAGAGGCTGATCATGAAATTTTCCAGAGGTATTGATCCCTATGATGAAAGGTATGAATAGGCAAAGCGGATATTCATGGAACAAAAAATTCCTATCGATGAGTGTGCACACGAGAGACAAAAAATATGACAAGTTGACCAAAAGATGAGCATCACGAAGTGCCACACGATTCAAAAATCATTTCAGAGGTCCAAGTTGAAAAATATTCAAAGTAATAAAGCATTTGGTAGTGAGCATCAGGTTGTGAAAGAAAACACAGTGGGTAACCCATGCAAACTTGATATGCATTCGATAAGTTTTGAACTCAAGTATTTGATCGAGAAGAATTTGCTTCATGGAGATATTGACGAAGATCTGCTTAGGCATGGTTCATTTTAAAATTGGTTCCCTGATTTCTTGTAGGTAAAAATGACTACATTAAGGGGAATGAAGAGATTTTCCAAAATTTTGCAAGTATAGAAAAGAGTCACGATTTCATGATCGACCTTTTTTTTACAAGTTGAGATCCAGGAAGAGTTGGAAGATGGAAGATAGTCATGATTTTGTGATCGGTATTATTTTCATGGGTCAAGATCTAGGAAGATCTAGAAGATGGAAAATAGTCATGATTTCACAACCAACCTTGTTTTCACGGGCTAAGATCTGGAAGATGGAAAACAATAATGATTTTATAATTGACCTTTTTTTTATGGTCCGAAAGATAGGAAGAGTTTTTATATGGAAAATGATCACGATTTTATGATTGACCTTGTTTTCGCAGGTCGATAGCTTGAGATACAAAGGAGTGAAAGATAGTTATGACACCATGTACCCAAGAAGATTGATGTGAATGTTCTATAATCAAATAATCCTAACTACTTGCTATCAAATACCCCACTACTCTGTTCCTCCTCAATCCAATAAATGTTGTTTAACATATTACTAGAATAGGCTAGCTGGCATATTGTTGTAATAGACTTTAGTATTTTTGTTGTAAGGAGATGTATATATAGGATGAATGACTCTAATAAAGGATCAGATCTTGGATGTTTACAAGATAAAATGTATATAGAATTCTAAAAGAAATAAATATAAACTCCTTATTTTGGCTTCTTGTTCAATGGTGTGAAGTCATGTATGTATGAATGAATTGATACTTCTATACAAACTATATGGAATGTGAACCGCTTTAATTCCATATCTATATTTTTGTATTTTAGTTTCAATAGTTCTAGAGTTAACGATTCTAGTGGGTTAATGATTGATTTAATCTACACCAGAGAACTGGTTGTTTTTATTTAGTGGTTTAAATAATACTTATTTGCAAAAATTATATGTATTTCCTTAGTGTTGTCTAACCCATACCTCTCTAATGTTTCTAGTAATAGCTTTATTCCCCCTATTTATGCATTTTACTCTTTACCCTTTCCTATAACTAAGTAAGGAATCATCCAATGTTGGTAAATTCTGAGGTGCAAATGTAACCAAAGGCAGATTTTGCACCAACAATTCTATGTTGGTTTATTATCAATTCAAAGTGGATATAAAATTATTCAAATATCCATAGTGGTATTAGAGAAAATTTTCATCTCTTATGGTGTTAGAATGACATCAATAGTGATTAAGGGTGATAAACGAGCACATACAAATCAAATAAAAAATAATGTAACTACTATTTTCCAAAATGTGCATTGGAAATCTCATGAATTTTGATAGTATTCCCTCATGATTTCAATTTTTTTACCTTCGAGGAAAATTTTAGTGCATAAGATGATATTGGGAAATTGAAAGATGCCACTATTTTTCATATGTTGTGTTTCATTTTCATTATTTGCATCAACTATTTGTGGTACAGTTGTAAATGGTATGGTTAATATAGGTATCATCCTAGATTCCATTACCTGGGTGGGGAAGATAATTAAGACCACCATATAATTAGCTGTAGATGATATCAACAACTCCACAAAGCATAGTGACGAATGTCATTGTGCTTGAATACCACTCTTTTAATAGCTTAATGGAGTCAAATAAAAAGAGAGGACAAAATTTATTTCTTCAGAACGATGATAGATCGACATGATTTAGACTATATTTTCCATTCAATGAAAGCATAATTCTAGAGTATTTCATAAAGAAAGAAAAATACAATATGAACACTTTTTTGTGGTGCACATGATTCTAACAACTTTTCATGAGTGCAGCATACGAGGATTGTTGTCAATTAATGAAATATGGAGACTCATAATATCGTTTTCACAAATCGCATGATGTCGGATGATGGATAATGTGAATATAATGTGCTCATGTAACCAAAGTATTATTGTATTTCTAGCCCCAATCAATATCATACATATTTACACCATGCAAGAAGATTCTCTATAGCAGATTGATAGAAATTGTCATATGATAAATCCACAAAGATCTGACAATACCTCTCCTATGTGAAGAGAATCTAATGAGGTATCCATGTTTATATGAATAGAAATATTATATTTTAGGGGTTATATTCAACAGAAGAGGGTTAAAGTATAATAAATGATATTTCAAGAGCTCTTTGGTAAATCCATTAAAACGTGAGAAGGGTAGCCCGTTAAACTATTTATTAGGGTTCTCTTTCATAAATAAGGGTATTGATATAAAAATATGAAATCTTAATTTGGGATGAATTTTTGACTCAATTGGTTAAACTATTTAAATTAATATTTAAATAATATTAAGGAGAACGAATTTTGGTGAAGAGAATGGTTATAAAATTCATTTCAAAGATGGTTATGAAATTGAACAAACTAGAGATTTGGAAATTATAAATAGTTATTGAAACTTGAGAAGAAGGGGTTGGAAGCATTTTGGAATAAGAGGAATTGGGGATAAGAGTTTGTTGTTGAAGAAAGAGTTTCCTCCTGGGTTGCTTGATTGAAGATTTTCATCCATTGTAATTAACAGATTCAAGGTTTTTTGAAGAAGCATTTTTTTGAAGATTTTTTATATCAATATATTAAATTTATTTGAATAATGTATGCGCATGTGGATGGTGTCATTATTTAAACAATAATTTTTAATATATTATTTATTTCCTTAGAATATTGCACTAGGTTTAATGCAGATTGTGTGAAGATAGGTCTGTTTAAGTTTGGTTAATGTTCATATTATCTTATTTACAATTTAGGGTGAAATTTCATAGGTTACAGTAACTTGTTATGTTTCTTTTTATTTATTTTATTTTATTTCATTTTTATTTTTTTCCAAACCCTAGATTTTGCATTTTATTTTAAAGTTCATCGAATAAAAAATCAAAACCCTAAAAAATACATAAATATGAAAATTCAAATTTCAAATTTTCATTAAGGTAAATGATTATTTCAATATGAAAATTTGAAGTCCCGACATTGCATAGTTTATAATAATAATTGATTTTGTCCAAATAATAATATTAAATGTAAACGTTATAAATATTGGATAATTTAATTAAAATAAGTTTCAAAGGTTAAAATCAAATATTTATTAAATTTCAAGGTTATTATTCTGAAGTGAATATTTGATAATTAACTACACATTTTAACAATTTTCATGAACAACAAAGTTTTTACAAACTTAAGATTTTTTAAATTAGATCAATTAAATAGGCCCCTTGTTAACAGCCATGTGCATTTCTAAGGTATCCACCTAACTCTACATTTCATATATTGATAAGCTTACAAGAATATTGAATACATCAAATAGAACCTTAGGAAATTAAAACATTTATTTTAAGAGAGAATATCTTGATAGAATACTGCCTCTAGGTATGTTTTTATAATTGGATAAAAATATCACTCAACATTACCCTCTATAATATCTATATGCAATAGTATTATGATCTAGCAATGTTATCATTAGTACCATAACACTAACGTTAGTGCCATTTCATTGCAATACTTTTGTAGGTATGATTAGAGATCTTGAGGCTTTCCATCTATTTCTATAATTTAAGAGTTTTTTAATTTCATAGAACATGGTTCTTATTGAGGTAGAACCTTAAACCCCTAACCCTTTGCCAAGTTTACATGTGTAGGTTTTTCTTTGTGTGAAAGAATGATTAAAAGTTATAGAAATAAATGTCAAGAAACTTAGTTGTATTAGGAGCACAAAATATATTTTATATACTCTTTGTCCCCATTTCCTCTAGTTCAAATATATAGCTATTCTTATTTAGTTTCAATATAAACCTTGTCATGCTACATACACTATTATAGTTTAAGTCTTTGTTATCCTATGCCATTGTTTGCCTTTACATTTTATTTACAATCTAGTAGATCAACACCTAGGATATATTACACCTATAAATACAATTGAGGTGCAAATGGTCTAGTTTTCATGGTTTAATTATTTGCTTTATATTATCGCTTCTATTTAGCAACTTGATCAATTATTGCATTCATATAGAATCTTAATTGCATATAGTTTAGAGTTGTATGTGTTGCATATGATTTATTTTACCCTTACTTCAAAAAGTAAAAGAGAAAAGAGAAAAGAGAAAAGAGAATATTTCCTTTTTGTTATCATTTAAAGGTGAAGTGCATGTAGTATAGGGACTTGTATGTTTGCATCTTGCATTCTTTTTTTTTCTAAGGTTTATCATCCTTTTTCCTTTCCTAAGGTTGATTAAGATTTTGGTTGTTGATTTTAGATTATTTTGTTAGAATTTCACAATAATAGATATGCAAAGTATTACACAAGAGATGAAGAGAAGAGTGGAACTGATTGATTTATCTCTAGGATCAACTCTGTATAAATAGCAGAGTTGATCATTGAGAGTCGTTGGATTACAACAACTCATCAAACCTGATGAAGACACCACTGAGAGTTCTCCTGACACATGGAGGAGTGGAAACTCAAGTGTGTATCCTAGTGAAACTTAAGAGAATATTCACTTATTCTAACACCCCCCTTAAGTGATACTAGGGGAGATTCTACAAATGAGTCCCGACAACGAGGCCTGATTAGGTACTCATGTACAACATAGATAGTTGGTGGAAAAAACCCTTGTGGGGAAAAACCAACTATCACCCCTTTGTTTTGAAATGATGGTAAAAACCCAGTGGGAAAAGCCATCAATCAAAAGCAAAGAAGTATGAAAGAGGCTTGTCTTCGGATGGTGAAGATTGTCCTCTTTAACAAATAAAATATGAGTCCCGACAAGAAGGCCTGATGAGGTACTCATGTACAATATAGTGAGAGGTGGAAGACCTCTTTGTCAATGCAGTTGTAACACTCCAAGTTTTTCTTGCAACTGAAGGTAACGTGGAGAAGGAAATGACTTGGTGAAGATGTCTGCAAGTTGATTCTCTATCGAAATATATTCCAAGTGTATATCCCCATTTTGAATATGTTGCCTGATGAAGTGCATGTGGATCTCAATGTGTTTGGTGCGCTGATGCTCAACTGGATTGCGTGCAATATGAATTGTGCTTTGATTGTCACACCAAAGAGTTATAGGCCCCTTATGGAAGAAACCAAATTCTTTGAGAATTTGATGAAGCCAAAGGGCTTCCTGACTGGCTGAAACTGCTGCTCTGTATTCTGCCTCTGTAGAAGATAATGCTACTGTTTGTTGTTTCTTGCATAACCAGGCTATTGGTGAAGAACCAAGGCAGAAAACATATCCAGAGGTAGAACATCTGTCATCTACTGATCCTGCCCAATCTGAATCTGTATAGCCAATGATATCCATGGAGTCTCCCTTATAGATGAGCCCAAAGTGTGTAGTACCCTACAAATAACGAAGAATTCTTTTAGCTGCTTGCCAATGACTGAAATGAGGGTTATGAGAGAACCTGGATATGAGCCCAACAACATAGGAGATATCAGGGCGAGTATGAGTAAGGTATAACAGACTACCTACAAGCTGACGGTATAGAGTAGCATCACAAGGAGGGGATGAGCAGGAAGTACTGAGATGAATGCCAGATTGAAAGGGGGTAGGAGAAGGTTTGCAATCTATCATTTTAAACTTTTGAAGGAGATCTTGAGTGTACTTTTGTTGACATAAGGTGATTCCTGCTTTATTTTGTTTTATTTGAATTCCAAGGAAGAAATGTGCTAGACCTAGATCAGTCATTTCAATTTTTTTAGAGAGGGAGTCTTTTATATTCTGAATGTGAGTGAGGTTACTACCAGTGAGAAGAAGATCATCAACATAAAGAACAAGAATGGTGATATTTCCTTTACTTCTCCAAATGTAAACTGTATTGTCAGACTCACAATGAGAAAAACCTATTGAAAGAAGGAAGGAGTCCATATTTTCATACCAAGCTCTAGGGGCTTGTTTGAGGCCATATAGAGATTTTTTAAGCCGACAAACAAGAGAGGAGTCTTGAGTAAAACCAGCGGGTTGTTCCATGAATATTTCTTCTTTTAAATTTCCATGTAAAAAGGCACTTTTTACATCCATTTGATAGACTGGCCATTTATGGGAAGCGGCCAGAGCAAGAACCAATCTAACAGAATCCATTTTAGCAATAGGAGCAAAGGTTTCTGTATAATAAATACCCTCTATTTGAGAAAAACCTTTGGCTACAAGATGAGCCTTGTGTTTATCTATTTCTCCATTAGGCCCATATTTGGTTTTGAAGATCCATTTACAATGAACTAATTTTCTTCCCTTAGGTAAGGGAACTAAATCCCAAGTATCATTTTTGATCAAGGAAGAAAATTCGTTATCCATGGCATCTTCCCATTATTTTATACCTGAGGCTTCTTTGAAGGATTGAGGATCAGAGGAAATGGATTGACATACAAGACTAGTACCTATGGGGTTGGATGATCTATTTGAAGGAAGATTTTGAATGTAGGGAGTAGCTTCTTTAACAATGGTGTGGGCCCATTTTGGCATAGAAGAAGGAGTTGAAGGAGTTGAAAGACATTGAGAAGGAGTTACGGGTTCTTCATATTGATTATCAATAACCAAATTAACTTCAAGGGTTGGCTCTTCATAATATTGAGGTTCTACTATAGGAGAAGGCTCAATGGAGGAAGAGGCCTTTGGAGGATATTTTTGAGGGAATGTTTCATCAAATTGGACATTCCTATGAAAGAATACCTCATGAGTTGAGGGATCAAGAAGCCTGTATGCTTTCAATTCTTCACAATAACCGATAAAGATGAGCTTTCTGCTTTTCTTATCAAGAGCCTTCCTTTTCTTCTTTGGGATGTGAGCCCAAGCAGTACATCCAAAAATATTGAAATTGGAAACATCTGGTTTTAAGCCAGACCATGCTTCTTCAAGGGTTATTTGGTCAAGAGCTTTATGAGGTGTGCGATTTTGAATATAATTTGCATAGTTAATAGCCTCTGCCCAAAAAACTTTTGGAAGATCTCTTGAATGGAGCATACAATTAGCCATCTCTTTTAAAGTCTAGTTTTTCCTTTCTACAATACCATTTTGTTGAGGATTATGGGAGACAGAATGTTGATGTATTATACCATGATTAGAAAGAAATATGGAGAACTCATTACTGCAGTATTCCCCCCATTATCAGTATGAATCTTCTTGATTTTGCAAGAAGCCTGATTTTCAACTAAGGCTTTAAAGACTTTAAAGTGGGATAACACATCACTTTTATATTTGAGGAAGTAGACCCAGGACCTTCTAGAAAAATCATCAATAAAGGTAAGAGCATACTTTTCTCCTTTGAAAGATGTTTCAGGAAAGGTCATTAAGTCACTATGGATTAAATCTAGAGGAGATGAGGTTTTTAGAGAACTACTTGGGTGGAAAGGATCTTGATGCTACTTTCCAAGAGCACATCCAGGACAAACCCCATCACTGGAAGAGACTTGGGGTAATCCTTTAACCATATTATGGGTGCACAAATCCTTTAGGTAGTTATAATTAAGATGACCAAACCTTTCATGCCAAATTTGACTTTCAAGATTACTATGAGCCACAAAATAGGAGGCTCCTTCTGGATTTTGAAAGCCTTTGAAGTGGAAAAGATGAGATTTATGATCAATATTCCCTTTAGCTACAAGAGAATGAGGGAGTTGAAAATCTCTTATCTCAACTCCTGTTGGGGAGAAGAGAATAATTTTCCCATTTCCAGAAGTACAAATTTGATAAATGGATAGGAGATTGGTGGCAATGTCTAGAACATAGAGAACATTGTTTATAGAGCCACCATCAATGGTTATATCCCCTTTCCATTTGACAGGGATGAAGGAAGAGTCCCCTACTTCTATGCTATGAGTAGAGCTAGAGGAGATAGAAGAGAAAGACTTGTCTGAAGCAGACATGTGATGAGTTGCTCCAGAATCTAGGACCCAGTAATTAGAGGAAGCATTGGAGGTTTTTCCTTGAACATTAAGGGCTTTTCCTATTTGCTTATTATTTTCTATATTTTGATCCTTTATAGCTGCCTCTAGTTGTTGTAATATTTTCCAGCATTTGTTAGTAGAGTGACCATTCTTTTTACAGTGAGTACAGGTAATGGGAGTCTTTTCCTTCTTTTTGAATTTTTCTTTAGAGGAGGTGGAGGCTACTAAGGCTTTTGAAGAAGAAGAAGAGATTTCATATCTAGCAAGTTTGGTTTCTTCCCTAGTTAATCTATCACAAAATTCTTCTAAAGAGGGCATTTTAAAGGTTGCACCAAGAGCATATTTAGTAGATATGAAGGTGGTTGCAAAAATTTGAAAAACACCATTTAGCTTAGAAAGGATTAGATAAATGCATTCTTCTTCTGTCTTAGTCTTCCCACTACCTTTGTATTGAGTGAGGACTTCTTTGAACTTAGTGAGGAAGTCAACAATACTACTAAAATATTCAGGAGATAGAGATGTGAGTTCGGCTTCTAATTGCATTGATCTCATCTGATCTACTTTCCCAAATAGAGTCTTCAATTTCTCCCAACTTTCATAAGGAGTTTTGCAATCTGTAATATGAAACCACAAACTTTCATGAACATTAGAGCTAATAATACCCATAGTTTCGTGCATTTTTCCTTTATGAACAAAGATTTCATATTCTTTATCAAATTCTGGTTGCTTTTCTTCTAACAAATGAGTAAGACCTTTTTGAGAGATAAGATTTAAAATTTTAGGTTTCCAAGTGTGAAAGTTATGAGGGGTGAGAGGTTCAATTGAATTCATATTTTTAAAAGGATTGAAGTTTTATAATTAACCAATATATCCCCCTTAGAACTTCAATTAATTGATTAATGCAAATGGAAGAAAGAAAAGATATGAAGCTTTTCAATATATATTACTCAAAATACCCGCCCTAACGAGAGGGAAACTATAAGTATAATGAGTTTTTAATATTGTTTGCTTTGAGAGAGCCAAATCCTTTTTTATTCTTCACAATACCCACCCTTACTTGAGGGAGACTGTAAGTAGAGAGAAGAATTTGGAAGGGTGTTGGCTTGATATGTAGGGAAACAATCAGTTTATTTGGTGTTTTCTCAAAAACTTGCCCTTACGAGAGGGAAACTATAAGTTAGAGAGATACCCAAAGAAACGGATTATAGAAAAATATTTTCCAGGCCTTTATACCAATTGCCTCAAAAAACTCACCCTTACGAGAGGGAAACTATAAGTTTTTATAGGTACTGATACATGGAACGTAGGCAAAAGATATTTGAAAAAAGAAGGAATTATTTTGAAATCTTGTAAATTTAAATTAATGATTTTTTTAAAAAAACACTTAAAAGGAAATGATGGGAGAAACAAAATTTTCTTTTAAAAAATAATCTTATCTATGAAATAAACAAGGTTATAATGAACAAATATAATTTATAATTGCCAAAGAGAAAATTGTTTGTATAAAATAGATGGGCCTCTTAAATGTTTTGAATTTAATAGTAAACTTGAGAAATTTTAAAGTGTATATTAAATCAAATAAAAGACAAAGATAGCAATAATTTAAAGATAGGCCCCCCTTTTTGTATAAAGCAATTTTAAGGATTTAATGTGATTTTCTCTATGAAATTTAAATTAACATTTAAAAAATATAACCTCATAAATTTACTTGAAATAAATAAAAGGCATAGATGAAGATAGACAAAAGAAAGCACACCCCCCTTAAATGATGGACCAATTGAGTGCAAAAAATGCACTCACCCCCTTCCCAAAAAAAACTTTTATTAAAAATTTACAATATGTGTCATCTGCCATTTTTGTGGAGAGCCACAATAATTAATTTGAGGCCTTCCAAAAAATGTAGACAAAGGAACTTCGAAACACCACGATTCAAAGGAATCAAATGCTAACAAAAGGAAATGCAAAAATAAAAATTTACAAACTTTCGGCCTGAAATAGCAAGTGGCGAAAAGCGAAACCAGGGAACGTGGAGAGAGGAAACCATCGAGAGAGAGGTCACTATGGTGTTACACCGATGAAAGAGATAACGATCAATCCTTAGCTCTCAAAACACGTAACGCTGTAGAAATCATTAGATAAAATAGCCCTAGCTCTCTAAACACGTAACGCTGCAGAAATTGTTAGATAAAATAAAAAAATGATGAAATTAAAATAATTTTCAATAAGCATTTTCAAAAGAAAGAAAATATTTTGGAAACCGTATGAAAGCAGTGAAATATTTCAAATAAATGTGTCGCTGCCTGCGTTAAAACCGAGAGACCTGCAGAATACGTTAAAAGGAGATGCCTCTTCCTAAAGCGCCGTATGGGCGGAAGTTAGAGCGCTTCCTAGACGAAGAGCGAACCTGCACAATACGACTAAAAGGAAGGAGCACAATTTCACATTCACTTTAGACAACAAAAATAATCATAAAGAAATAATATTTTGAAATGAACTGCAGGGAGATTGATATAAATACCGATTGAGAGAGAGAGCACCGATGGAAAATGACTCCGAGAGGAACAGCGAACCAGACGGGCAAACGGGAGACGTCTAAATTCAACGTTGAGTGTGCTAGAGAGATTGTTAGAGGTCCAAGTAGTAACGGAACCAAGAACTCTTATTAATCCACCACAAACCCGTAACTCAACGTTAATTAATAATAGCACCAACGAGAGCGCCAGGCCCTCTCTAACATCGATATTATGAATTTAATAATAATACAGAGCGCCAGAGAACTTTGAGGTCCAACGTCGAGAGCGCCAGAGATCTTTGAGTTTAATAATAATGAGTGAGGGATTTTATTTCCTCCACGAGCGAATAAAAGAAACTCAAAAAAAATCTCTAAGATAACACTTGGAGTTAATCCGAGATTTTTGCTATAAGTATAAGCGGAAAAAAGGGATATAACTAGAAATGTGGGCCTCTAAGTGTTAGAATAACATGAATACGTTGAGAAAAAAATAAATAAATAAAATAAAGAGGCTATTTTCCTTTGAAAAAAAAGGCGAGAAAAGCGCCTTCACATAGGGTAAACCGCGTGTTTTAAAGAAAGGAAATAGCTATATTTTCTTAAAAGTTTTCTTCAAGCACGAATTCAATATAGATATGAAAGAATATGCAACATATATAAAAATAAATATGCTGAAAGAGTAAAAAAAATAACAATGGATAAAAGGAGACTAATGCAAACTTTGAAGTTAGATAGCCAAAAAAAATTATCCAAAGTAAATGAATCAGATCCTAGAACCTTCAAGAGAGAATACTAGCAAAATCTATCCTGCTCTGGTACCATGTTAGAATTTCACAATAATAGATATGCAAAGTATTACACAAAATATGAAGAGAAGAGTGGAACTGATTGATTTATCTCTAGGATCAACTCTGTATAAATAGCAGAGTTGATCATTGAGAGCCATTGGATTACAACAACTCATCAAACCTGATGAAGACACCACTGAGAGTTCTCCTGACACATGGAGGAGTGGAAACTCAAGTGTGTATCCTAGTGAAACTTAAGAGAATATTCACTTATTCTAACATATTTAAAAGAGGTAGAAGAAGGCATTAAGAAAACCATAGGTGTATTGTTCAAATAAACCCATGAAATTTAATTATATCACACATCAAATACTCTCCTTTATCTCTTGAAAGTACATGAGAGAGAGTGAGAGAGAACCTCTCTTTTTCTTATTTCTTCTCGTCTTATAGGAACACTATCATTAAAAAAGAATCTATACATGTTAGAATAAAACATTGAATTTTATGGTTGAAAAAATAAAAGGCCTTATTATATAGTCTTTTTATGCTTATAATATTATATGATCGTGAGCTAACGTATGGTAGCCTATCTTAAATTTCTTGGAATAAAAGTGAGTAAATTGAAAATGAATATATTATAAAAAATTAAACTGAAGAACCAAGCACCTTAGGACATTTGTAAATGGAGACAAGTTTAATACACATTGAAAATAAAATATTGAAAGCATTAATCACTATATAAACAAAAACTATTTGATCCTAGCCAACATAAACTCGACATTAGTACTAAATATTATTTAATTAATTTATAATTAAATAAAAGATTGCAAAATAGTTTCAACATTTTTTCATAGAAAACCTCTATAATACCTAGATTTTTGGTTAAACATAAAGTCAATGGCATCCCCGATCCTCTAAGAAATTGAAGGTAACCCATCGACAATCACTTAGACATGACCAACCCACCTATCCCTTTGTGGGTAAAATAATTCCAATATTTACTTATATGTAATTAGAATATTGATAATAAATCATCTCTTGAAATAAGGTATAAACTAGAATCACATATTTATAACAAGGGCATTCATATTTAGAATGATCAAATCATAAAAGAGAACAAAAAAGTCTTACTACTACTAGAACACTACCCTTTTCAACCATCATGCCTATCTTAATGATGTGGCTTATGCTAAAAAGAAAAAAACTATTTGTTAAATTAAAAACCAACTCACATAATGTGCATAAAAACTAATAAATGGGCACATCCAAAGACCCTCCCTTCTAAACAAAAATATATAATCCAAATAAAATAGAATATCAACATTTTATAATGGTATTAGATATAAATTTCAACATTTTTATTTATAACTTTATATATTAAAATCTAAACCAACCCAATTAAATGACATTACAAAATCTTATAATAGAACTCAAACACTATAAAAATTATTTTACATAAATAATACTTATATAAATAACTTGTAAACCTATTTGATCTAAAATATGTTAAAAATAATTATCATAATAAACACATGCATCAACATGCATATATCTATTCATCACATAAAATTTTAGTTCTTATTTTGTTAATAATAAAGATCGACTGTTATGTAAAGACATCATGCTATTTTTTTATGACCCATTTAATCCTTTAAAATGAATACAAAACTATTTAAAACCTATGTTGTGCAAAGCTCTATACAACAAACCTTTAAATTTGACTCTTTAGTTACGCATCACAAAATTTTATGTTAAATAAATTATATAACTTATATTTTTTTAAGTTTTTTTAAGTTTTAAATTTGACTCTCGTTAAACATCACAAAATCTTATGTTAAATAAAATATTTAAATTTATTATTAGGAGCTTTAGATTTGACTCATGAGTCCAAGCATGGCAAAACTTTATGTTAAATAGGTTATTTAGCTTTTATAGGAGTCACTTGAAGGTGTAAAAATTTGGCTTTAGAATGCTAAAACCTTCAGCCTTAGACCCATTCGGCCAAGCTATTTAAATATAAAATATTAATTCAAAGTAACGGCTTGCATTTGTCGGTTTCGAATTTATCCTGAGTCCAACCTTCCTTATTTAACTGTGCATTACAGAAATGGCGATGGAAACTGGTGCTTGACACTCTTCAGGTCTGTGGTCGTTGAGATAGACGTTATTCTTTCAATTTGGAATATTAATTATATATTAAAGTCTGCTTTACAATATGCAACGGGCATGGAAACTTGAAGACAAAGAAAGGTTTAAAAACATAAAATATAAAATGGTATTACTGAAATCGATAGTTGCTTGCCTGACAGTTGCTACCTTTCTAACCCTACGTCTGCATCAAGTTTGAAAATTGCAGAAATGCAGAAAAAATGTTAATTGAAAGCACGTATTTTGAACGAAAGAATATACGATGACGCGGATACAAATATCTGTCTTTCTAGGATTGAAGCAAAAGTCCACCGATGTCCCCCCTGCCTACGGCTTATGCAGACAAAACCTTTTTTCCTTTATTAGGCACGATATATCTCAGCCACCCGTTATCAGAGCTCTCCCATCTCTATTACCTTTCTCTACATCAATCTCTCTCAACATGCTGGTATTATTATTTTCAATTAACATTATGCACTGAGTTCGGTTATCACAGTTCTCCCATCTCTATCAGTTTTCTCTGCATCAATCTCTCTCTCAACATGTTGGTATATTTTAACATAACATTATGCGCTGAGTTTTGTTTCATAATGAATAATTGAGGTGTCTTTGACGAAATAGTCATAACTCTTTTACAAATATGAACCCTTCATATTTGTAACATAAAAATGTAACCCTTCATTATAGCAGAAACTGCTTTCTGAAGGTTGATGTTACAACAAATGAGAAAACAGAGAGAAACAAAAGGAGAGGCCGGGAACAAAAATGAACTCTGAAGTTGAGGATGAGGGTTGGTGACCTATTTAATATACCACGTTCAGAAAACATGGATGATAAGGGCGGCTTTGACTTTCAGGAACATCTAAATCAAATACCAAACCATGAAGCTTCCACGAAGTATCGCTGAAAGACCTTGGCAGCGAGATTGAAATAACAACGAATCTGTATAAACACAAAGTTGAACGTATATTCCATCCTGACGTGTTTCTTGAACTTCGAATTCAGAGCCCACTGTAATTATTATAAATATAACTGACAGTTGTTTACTATTGTGTAACCAAGGTTAGTTAACTCGTTAAGCTCATACAGATTTTCAGAAAAGCAGTTACTCGCGACTCTGCAACTGGACATTCATCCATCAGAAAAACTAGAAACTGGAGGAACACAAAAACAGAAAGTAAGTTAAAATTTTGTTTGTTTTAAAAAAAATTATTATATCAAAATTAATATTGTCTACCCATTCGAGTGTTTGCATGTTGCAATTTTCTTTGACGTAGATCACCTCTTTTAATACTATTCGAAATCGACCTAACTTTGGGTTATCTATTGTAAAGTGGGAAAACGTTTATATTATAGTTGCCTTTTAAGAACGAGGTAAACAATTGCATTGTTACCGCTACTTTTCTCTCGTCTCTCTTATCACTTTTGTCCTCATGTGCCATTCTTTTCTTTTACCATTCATGGATGCTTTTGTGAGTTTATGGCAGACAAAAATGGGGCCACCTACATGATAGTAAAATCGATTTGCAATACATTTTGAACTCTTATGCTTTCATGCTTAAGAATTACGAAGATAAAATGATTCCTTATTTATTTTTTTTTGAATGAAAGGACCTTATATTAATTGGAAATAATCACTTTCATACAAAAATGTTGGGTGGAATTAACACACCTCATGGCACACACCCAAAAAAATTACAGGATCACATGAATCAACTCAAAAAGCCAATATTATATCAGAACTGAGTAAAGAAAAGAAGACAAAACAGGGACAACTGTATGCAGTTACTGGATCAATTGGAATCAAGCAAACATCCCATCCACTAGAGGTGCGGAATTGGACTACAGTGGAGACCAATGATGCTAAGAAGTTGGAGCAGATAAATGATCTCTTCGACCACTGTGAGAACGAGCTGAAGGTGAGCCTATGCGAGAGAAGCCACGAGTTCTGGACACATGGTTGTTGGAAGGAAGTCGGCTAACAGAGCAAGGTGCATTAGCCCAATGATCCAGAAGTGATCTAAGATATTGCAGCTCCACCTAAGTAAGGATCTGTAACCAACAATCATAGAAGAGAGCATATCTAGCAGCAACAGAGAAGGAGGTAGAAACCTCCTGTCTCCCAAAGATAATATTATTTCTTGTTTTCCAGAGATGGTATAAAATACTAAGACGAAAAATATGCCAAACTTCATTGAGGGGAAGAGAAAAATCTAGGGGATCTCCAAGTAGTGCATTAACCCAAGAACATTGCTCCAGTAAAAAGGAATTGAAAAAACAAAGAACCCAATCCCAAGCATTTTTAACTGTTTGACAAGCCCAAAACACATGAACAAAATTGTAAGGACCTCTACAAAAAGCACAAACAGAATTAGCAATCCCCATATATTGTAACCTATGACCAAGGGGAAGGCCTTGATGTAATAAAATCCAGGCAAAAAAACAATGCTTAGGTTCAAGATAGGACTGCCAAACCACAAAAAAGTGAAGGCTCCATCTAGATTGAGAAGAAACTAGATCCCAACGGTGGTTTAAAGTATCAACTAAATGATTCCTTATTTACATACAAATATTTAAAATAAAATATGTTTGGCGTTACTTTTAATTAGTTATAAAAATATGAAATTGAAATGACTTCATTTATATTATTACATTATAATTATATAGTATTATAACAATAATTTGACTATTATGTATGTATTTCGATTCAAATTTTATTAGCTAACTAATATTATTTAATAGAATATATATATATATATATATATATATATATATATATATATATATATAGAGAGAGAGAGAGAGAGAGAGAGAGAGAGAGAAACCCTACGTTCAATGATGTTCAAGGTTGGACATCCCCACCCCTCACACACTTGCCCATGATGCGGTTTGAACCTTAGACCATTCAAAGAAGAGACAAAGCCTAAACCTGCCCCGGACTAGAATTTTAAAAAAGATAATATAAAATTTAATATATAAATATTTTAATCATATTTATATTTATATTATCTAAAATTAAATATATATAAAAATAATAATTTTTAAATAATACTTAAATGAAAGAAAAAATAAAATCAAACAAATATGATTAAAATATAAAAAATAAGACATATTTTGTTTAAGTCCAATTAATAAATTTTAATATCAATTCAATATAATTATTAATTTTGATGGAACTTGAAATCTTACTATAGTGGTAAGGGCTTTGGCCTCTCTTTGAGAGGTTCAAGGTTCAAACCCTACTCAATATGAGGGGACTATGACCCCTCATAAAAACCTATGTAAAATCATTGAAAAGCTCATTAAAAAATTAATATTTTTGATTGTGTGTATTTAATAGTAAGGGTTTTATAATTTTAAGGCCTATTTATATCAAATGTTAAGAAGAGTTTTCTTTTTTGAACTAATATCAAGAACATTAACAAATAGAATAAGAAACCCAAAGAATATTAATTTTCAAAACTAGAAATAAATATCACCAATGTTATAAGAAGTGGGACAAACCACATAAACTAATAATAGAAACTAATTATAAATATGATATATGGGAATACTTAAAGTATTGGTATAACACTCAAAAAATAATTATCAAGAAATTAATAAAATATTATACTCCTAAGTTTATTTTAATATGAAAAATATTAGTGAAGAATGTTAAAAAATATTTGAAATGATTTGGAATTTTAGGGTTTGTTTAGGTATTTTTGTAATGGAAGCTTTAATATGACACTACAATGACATGAGATGATCTCAAATGGGATTGATAATTCCTATAAGTAAGAAGTGATTGCATCATTGGAATCTTCTATAGAAAAGAGGAAGATATGAAAATTGGAATCATAAATTCATTAGTTCCAAATATAGTCACTGTTTGAGATATAGATGCTAAAAAAATCTTAGTTTATTTATGTCAAATTCACTTTTGAGTTAAATTTTTGGATTCTTGGAGGTAACTTTAACACACTTCTATCTCCTTAGAAAAATAGTGATAGCACTCTTTGGTAGTCTAGATAAATTGAAAAATTTGTTTCATTTATCAATTTAAATGACCTTTGGGATGTTATTTCAAGCATTCAATATACATGGGATAGTAAGCATTTTGGGCAATCTCATGTGGTAAAAATATCAGATAAGTTTTGATGTCTAATTGTTGGGTATAAACAAAATATGTAATCTCTTCAATTATTTTGTTGTGAGTAGGATTAGATCACAAACCAATTCCTTTCAGATGTGATATATGATAGTCATTCAAATCAATTTTGCTTTTAATATATATAAATTCAAAACCTTGATATGTTCAAAATGACTATGTCATGGTGGAATAAACCGAAGTTTTAAGGATCATGTATGTACAAGTTTATTCAAGATATAAAAATTCTAAAGAGGAAGATGGTCAAAAATATCAAATTATTTGGTGGTATATATAAAGAAAGAAAGAAATTAAATCCAAGATCAGTTATTTATAAAACATTCCATGAAAATCACTTGAATGGAAAAATAAACTTACATGTAAGTAAAATAATTAATTTATGATTATCATAACATACTACAAAAATAAGAGTCATACTAGAAACAAAAATCCAAGGAGATATGGATTAAGAAGCATGATAGAAATATTGATTTTTTTCATGCTACTAATAAAATAGATATGTCCTTCATTGGATTAAGATTATTTTAACTCTAGATTGAATAATTAATGAAGATAATCAAGAGATTAAGAAGAAAGCAATAAATTATTTCAAATATATTCTATCAAAATTTGGTTAAGATAAGGAGGAAAAAAATGAGTTTTTGTAAAATATTCCATCAATTACTATACAAAATCAAAATGAATGCTTGATGAAAATATCTTAATTGAGCAGCTACAAGATGCAATTTTCTCTTTCCACCCTTATAAGGCATTTAGCCCTAATGGATTTCCTAAAATTTTATTTAAAATTTTAGGAGATATATTGAAGAATAAGATGTTAAATGTCATTGAAGAGACTAGCAAAAAAAAAGGCTACAATAAGTGAAATCAATGTTATATTTATTGCATTGATTCCTAAGAAAGGTAAAAAGGAATCCATCTTATTAGCATTTATAATATTATTTATAAAATAAATTTAAAAATGATGGCAAATAAATTGAAAAACATTCTACATTTTGTTATCTTAGAGGAACAAGTTGAATTTCTTCATGGCAAGCAAATTTGTTCTTGATTGAGGTTGATGTGAATGGGTTAGATGTTGTTAGAACACTCCCATATATTTTATTTTGATCAATAGATCTTCAATTTGATATGTTGAATCATCCTATAGTTTTCACTAGGGTGGCCCATTATCTTCTTATATTTTCATTATTCTTATTGAGGCTTTGGGAAGAGATATTTCAAAGGAAATTCTTGTCACAACTAAAATTTATTTGATTATAAAAATATAATTTTAGCATATCACTAAATTATGATAACATGTGGCTATGATGTCATGGAAAATGGTGAAAATCATTATGATATGTGATTTATTTTATAGATTTATGCAATGATTTTTAGATTTCACTTAAAATATTATGTACAATTTATCGTCTTATAACAATCCTATTTATATAATTGGATTGAGTGCTTGATGGGGGTTGCCCTCAATTGAGATTGAGATAGAGAATATCATTGAAAATAGGATAAAAAATATTATATTAGAGCTTAAACCAAAAGCAAAATTGTTCACCCACAACATAATGTATTTAGATGTAAGAATACATGTTTGCTTGTATTTTTTTTAAAGCAAAAAACCCCTTGTGGGGCCACCTTGGTTTGAGAGACCACGACCAGGGGGTTCTACACCGTCAAAGTCACCCGGGAGTCGTGCCCGACCCTACCCACACCAACATTATCGATTGTATTTTGGGTACCCAATTCAACTTTTTGGTAGGGTGGAGATTCAAACTTGGGACCTCCCTTGGAGGATTACCCTCTCCTCTCCAACTCACCTACAACACCTAGGTGATGTTTGCTTGTATTAAATTACTATAGAAAAAATACATTAAAATTTAAGTTGATGAATATATCTTCTTATGGCATTGTAAAATCATTAGTTGTTGCTTGCAATATTGTGAATTGTGTTCAATAATTTAAAAATTTGCATATAGACATCATTATGATTAGGAAGTCTCAAGAAATTCAAATGGAACCATGTTTCCTTGAACACCTTAGTGAGACACACTCTTGGTTTTGAAAAATAATCAATTACCTTGAGAGTGAAGGAAAAGGTGGGACATATATCACAAATGTATAAATATATAAATTTTACTCTTTTGCTTTTAGTACTTGGAAGGAAAAGTAAAGCATATGGACTCCAAAAGCTTAGAATTAAATTTATAAGTATTCTCTTTTTCATGCATTATCTTTTAATATTATAAGACTTTTATTTTTTGGGCATCTTCTTTTTTATATTTCTTGGAGAAAAGAAAAAGTATTAGCAATTCCCTAAGAATAATACCTCGATTGCACAAAGTAAAAATAGAAGAAACTTGAAAGAGCCAATTCTAGTAAGGGTATTCTATTTCTAGAGAAAGTTATTTGACAAAAAAAGAAGGTTTTGGAGGTGGAAATATACCTGCAAATCAATTATTTAAACCCACCCTAGGAGGAGGTTGGTACAAAAATACAAATAAAGAAAAGATAGAAAGAAGAGACAAAGGAGGTGGAAAAATACCTGGAAATCAATTATTTATACTAATGCTTGTCAATTAAAATTTTGCTAGATAATACTTTTGCATGACACATTAGCAATTAGTATATTTTTCTAGGTTTCAAACAAGAACATGACATCACTAAAATAAAATATCCTTACAAATCTCATCTATTCACAACATACCTAAAGTAAATGATGACAAGTTCTTAGTATTCAGTTACATTCAATGTAAAATATAGTGTGATTCCTTTCATTTATAAGAAGTAAAATTTTACCAAAAAAAAGCCACACAAAGAATTTTAAGCACCAAAAATGACTAGAAAATATGCACCTTATATATATATATATATATATATATATATATATATATATATATATATATATATATAATGTAATGTATTAGAATTTATCATACCTCTAAAATTTAATATAATGTATTAGAATATAAATAACTCATGATGGATAGATTAACATCAATAAAATATAATTTGTTCCATATTTGAGTAACAAAATATTTTCAAGAATCACAAGTTTATATACATCATAAAATTTCATTGTAAATTACATTATTACATTATAATTATATAGTATTATAACAATATATAAATATAAATATAAATATATATATATATATATATATATATATATATATATATATATATATATATATATATATATATATATATATATATATATATTGATATATAGAAGCAATGGTTACAATCACGATTTTTAGTAACTACCAGCACAGCTGGTAGGGTTCAAACTATCTACCAAGGCTCCCATGACTTCCACCGTCTTGGTACATGGTAACCCAACATGAGATGGTTCAATAATTTGACTATTATACTCAAATCTAAATATTTTCCTTAAAAGTTAAGCATTTAATTAGTTGATTAGTATTATTTAATAGAATTTATATATATATATATATATATATATATATATTTAAGGTTAGTGTGAGAAACCCCTACAACCAATGATGTTCAAGGTTTGACATCCCCATCCCAACCATGACCTCTGATAAGGGTGAGAGCTGAGCTTATCAATAGGGACCAAACATACAACCATACACACCCACCCCTCACACACTCGCCCATGCTACAATTTGAACCTTAGACCTCCGAAAGAAGAGAGAACCTAAACCTGTCCCCTTGACTAGAATTTATATTATTATTAAAAAATATATATTATGAAATTTAAATATATAAATGAAAACATGAGATTCCGGAAGAAAAGCAATACTAAGATGCAATATAAACAAACTAACTTGATGCCAAATGAACATGCACGAAATAAGACGAACGTAATCAAATCAAAATGAACATAAAGGAGAAACAGGAGCACAACCCTTTTTATTAATATAATTCTGGATTCGGTTACAATATCTCTCCTTCCCCTTTAATGGCCAGGAGGGTTAACATGCTTTGGTTACAATCGTCTTTAGTAGTCTTCCTTCCGCGTGCCCACATGTAGAATGGGCGGGCCAAACCGTCGCCGCAGCTTGTGTTGGTGAATCTTCGATCTTTTTCGCTTCTCCTACGTTCAAATAAACAACAAAAAGACTTAGTAGCACCTGTGTTAAAATAAAGCATCTGATATTTAAAACAAATAGAACATGCATGCAGAAGATGATTAAAACAGTAGATTGGAATTTGTCCCGGGTCGGGACGAGTTTGACTATGATAGATTGGAATTCGTCCCAAGTAGGGACAAATTTGAATGTGTCAATTTGGGATTCGTCCCGGGTAGGGACGAATTTGCCTGCATCAGATTAGGCCTACATCAATCAGCCTCAGATTGGGATTCGTCCCAGGCAGGGATGAATTCTACTAAGCCAGATTAGGATTCATCCTGGGCAAGGACGAATTCGACTGCACAAAGCAGTTGAAAATGTTGCGCAAAGAGACCCGTCTCCGACGTCCACGATAACTTGTGCAGTTGGATTTTTAGATAAAACAAGGTATTCTGAGGATTTGCATATTAGTAAGAACAAAATGAAACAACTAGATAACAACATGCTTGAAATCAAAACCCCGAAATCATAATGCAAAAGAAATGAGAATAAAATAGTAAGGTGTTGTTGGCAAATAAATGGATCCATGGATCCAGATTCATGTTCCCATAAACACCCGATGACCTCCCTTGCAAAAGAGATCACAGATGCGGAAGAAGGGAATCAAAGGCAGAGCATCTAGTGGCAAATCGATAGGGCTTCGCTGCTCCGAAATGTTTCTTCTCATTTTTTGTTTCGGTGAGAGAACTCTATGATTTATAGAATTCCCAGGGTGCAGATTGGTATGGGCATGCGAGGATGCCAGTTGGTGTTATGCTGGTGCATGATGGGGAAAATTCTTCCTGTCTGGCTTGCCCATGCTTGTCTGCGTGATAGTTTGTTGGTCGTCCACTCGCGCACATGCGAGGCAGGGAGAAGTGGTTACTGACTTCCCCTATTGCATGTCACGATTTTTTTTATTTTTGCCTGTTAAACTTGGAATTCGTCCCAACCCGGGACGGATTGGAATTTGTCCTACCCAGGGATGGATTGGAATTCATCCTTGGTCGGGATAAATTAAAGTTTGCATTTCGTCCCGAGGTGAGACGAATTTGAAGCAGAGTGTCTGGAGGTGCCAAATTACTTTTTGACCTTCCAAAACTACTGTTTAAGTGGCTAGGGCCACTGTTTGACCTCTGAGGGCTGCCTTGAAGGCTGTGTGTGTCAATGCGATTAGTGTTTGCAGTCACATAATCAAATTGGTGCTATTTTGGTGTCTACAAATGCCCCTTTTTGGAAAGCACTATGGGTGATGTAGTGCTGAGCAAAAATAGATAACCAAAGCACTAATGATTAGGGTTTCTTAGTAACCTAACCAACTTGTGATGCCCCAAGCATAGAAAGGGCATGCATTCTTGAATCCTTGCTTCTGACGAGCTAAGGAATTTGTTTTCAAGTATTAACCTATTTTGGTGAGGTGTGACTTGAGCTTGGACATTGATCAACCATGACTAGGCAAAGGGCACAACCTTTTATCCATGAGGGAACCTTGAGTTCATGATTCACGAATGTCAAGTGTTTGATTAATTTGTGATTATTGCTTGTTTGTTGCCCCAAGCAGAAGCGTGATTATTTTTGTCAATGATTCTTTGAATATATGCCATTGCCTTGATTGGGTGTGTGTTTGTTGATTGGTGACTATGTGTGACTACCCCCTCAAGCGACGAATCGATGAGGAAATGACTGCCATGAGAAAAGCGACGAGTCGCTTGACCCAAGATGACTTAGGTTAGGGTGTCTTCAGATGTTTGACCGTTGAATGTTCAAGCAATTTCTTGACATTTTGGACCTATTTTTGGTGGGTAAAACCCATTTAGGTGATGCCATAATGGGGTGAAAGTGTCAAAAATTCATCTTCCCGTGGAGCGGTCCGGCTATGGTAACCTTCTTAGGGAGTAGGATAGTGACAATGTAGACCTCGACATCGATTTTATATGCCAAGAGGTTAAGTGCAAGAACACTTGTGTTCGGCAATTCTTATTGCTTTTTGTTTTTATTTTATTGCATTTTTTTGTTGTTTTTGAGTGGGTTTTGACCCTTTGGTGATGCCATTTGGGGGTGAAATTGTCAAAAATTTGTCTTTCCGTGGAGCGGTCCGGCTATGGTAGCCTTCTTAGGGAGTAGGATAGTGACAATTTGTGTCCCCGACATCATTTTTGTAGTCCAAGAATGTTAGGCATAGAGGAACTTTTTTTTGGCGCTTTTATTGCTATTTTTGATCATTTTGTGATGCGTTTTGGAGATGAAATTGGCTGAAATCGGTCCTCCTGAGGAGTGGTACGGCTATGGTAGCCTTCTTGGGGAGTAGGATAGTGACAATTTGTGGCCTCAAAATCAGTTTTGTAGGCCAATAATTTTAGGCGTGAAGGAACTTTCATTTGGCGCTTTTATTGCTATTTTTGATCATTTTGTGATGCATTTTGGGGATGAAATTGGCTAAAATCGGTCCTCCCGAGTAGCGGTTCGGCTATGGTAGCCTTCTTGGGGAGTAGGATAGTGACATTTTGTGGCCCTGACATCAGTTTTTTAGGCCAATAATGTTAGGCGAAGAGGCACTTTTGTTTGGCACTTTTATTGTTTTTTTTGGTATTTTTTGCTATTTTTTGATTTTTTTGTTTTGAATTCATCCCATGGAGGGACGAATTCCCTTTTAGAATTCGTCCCAGGGTGGGACGAGCGCAAACTGGGGTGCTTGTCCTAGGCAGGGACAAATTCTGGCCAAATAGGTCTATTTAAAGGCAAAAAGGAGGATTTGGGCTCATTTGCATTTTTTTTTTTGGCGTTTGGAGCTCTGAGGAGGAGGGGGGTAATTTGCGAAGCGAAGCGCTACCGGATTTTCGAGCCACCATGAGTGCACAGACTGGGTCGTCGAGTGGAGGAGCTGAGGCGAAGATGGTAAGTGTTCTAACCACCTTTTGTTTTTATTGTGTTTCAAAATTGTTTTTTTTTTTTTTTTTTTGACCGGTTAACTTAGGTAAAAACCGTAAATAGACCATGTCAAAATTTTGTTTTTTTTTTAGAGTTAAATGAAACCCTAGATGCAAATGAATGAATTTTGTGTGTTTTTACCTATTGACTTAGGTAAAAACTGAAAATAGACCATGTCAAAATTTCGTTTTTGTTTTTAGAGTTAACTGAAACCCTAGATGCAAATGAATGAATTTTGTGTGTTTTGACCGGTTGACTTAGGTAAAAACCGTAAATAGACCGTGTCAAAATTTTGTTTTTGTTTTTAGAGTTAACTAAAAACCTAGATGCAAATGAATGAATTTTTTTGTGTTTTGACTGGATGACTTAGTTAAAAAAAACCGTAAATAGACCATGTCAAAATTTTGTTTTTGTTTTTAGAGTTAAATGAAACCCTAGATGCAAATGAATGAATTTTTTTGTGTTTTGACCGATTGACTTAGGTAAAAACCGAAAATAGACAATGTCAAAATTTTGTTTTTGTTTTTAGAGTTAACTGAAACCCTAGATGCAAATGAATGATTTTTTTTGTGTTTTGACCGGTTGACTTAGGTAAAAAAATCGTAAATAGACCGTGTCAAAATTTTGTTTTTGTTTTTAGAGTTAACTGAAACCCTAGATGCAAATGAATGAATTTTTTTCTGTTTTGACCGGTTGACTTAGGTAAAAAATCGTAAATAGACCATGTCAAAATTTTGTTTTTGTTATTGTTTTTTTTGCCAGTTTGCACTAGAGTTGGAACTCTAGGTACTGTTTTGTTGTTTTGTTAGTTTTAATTAAGATTCGAGACCCTAAGAAAACTATTTTTATTATGTTGTTTGTTTTTGTCAGTTAGAACTATGCTAAAAAAAAAAGAACATAGTTAAACTGTTTTTATTTGTTGATTGTTTTGTCAGTTGTGCGTTTTAGTGTAGAAATTGTGGATTCTGACAAGTTTTTTTTTTTTTTTTTTGTTGTGTTGTACAGTTGTTGTCTATTTATTAATGTTGTATATTGCTATTTTTTGTTTTGGTTTTCCATGTTTTAATGTTTTTGTGTTTTTTTTGATGTGCAGGTTATGAAGAGTCGGTATCGGGTACCGACCGTGTTCTCTTATGCCCGAGAGGCATTGACTATGGAGGACTGGGCTTGGCTTGATGCCCTTGGGCTCAAGCATGTGACATGGCTGGAGCTGATGGTTGGGGATCAGTTTTAACTTACGACTTTGATTAGTCTATGGGATGTGCGGACTAACACATTCCATCTCCCGACAGGGGAGATGACTGTCACTTTGGAGGATGTTTATCGAATTCTGTGGATTCTGATAGACGGCTTACCTATCAGGACGACACCATGGAGTCAGCGAATAGCTATACTGACTCGATGTTTTGGACATGAAGCAGGTGTGGAGAACCTAGTGGAGAATGCGGAGGAGGACTGTCAGATTGGGGGAATTTTAGTGTGATGGTGGTATGAGAGGGGGGTGTTGGGAGTAAGGCATGCACTTTTGATGGGCCTTATTTCCACCATGTTGTTGTTGGATTCTTCGTGTGCGAGGTTCCCATGGAACCTACTGGAGGTGGTATATCAGCTGGTGGACTGCCCAATTGAGGAGCCCCTGATTATGAGGTGGGGTCAGACATTGTTGGCTCAGTTATATGAGTTGTATGAGGTCTGGTATCGGGGGCAAAAGGGGATCAGCTGTAGTTTCTTGTTACAGAGTTGGGCCTAGCAGCATATAGCGATGGATCGGCCACTAGGGCTACCGTGGACGACATGGGCTGATATGGTAGATAGAGACATTGGCTATGCGGCATTATGGTATCGGTCCGAGGTGTGTGGACATAGTCGATAGTTTGCTGGCGATGTAGATCACTACATTGAGACATTTGCATGACTTATGCCAGGGGATGTAGTATGGAGGCCATACCGAGATTGTCCTACATGGCCTGAGGTAGGGGAGTGGCTTCGATGAGTTCAAAGGGGGCGGTGGCTTATTGGCCGTCATGGGACAGAGCAAGAGTATTTTTCTTATGCCCGGGTCACACGACAGTTTGGGGTGTGCCAGGGGTTGCCTGGGGAGCCCTTAATCTATTAGTGCCGAACTGATGAGAGGATCTTGGCAGTGCCCATCATCGAGCCTCTGGGGGAGGAGACAGATGCAGTACTTGATATCCCAAATGTGGATGATGTCAGGGTTACTACCGAGTATCAAGAGTGGTGGACAATTCAATGATGGCGAGGTGAGGGGCCATTAGGGGGGGATGAGGAAGTAGCCAGCAGGGAGGGTGCATGGGTGCCAAGAGAGGGTTGGGGAGCTCCAATGACTAATGTGGAGATGGTAGAGATTGCAGATGCAAGAGAGGAGTTTGGGCGAGCAGAGCAACAAAAGATGCAGGATGCTCCAGAGCAATGGGATCCTGAGCAGGCTGGGGTCCTGAAGAGGCCGATGCATCAGGCAGCTTCATGGGATGTAGATGCGGGATTGCGCACGGAGGTGGTGCGGTTTACTGAGCTATTATAGAGACAGGATCAAGAGCACCAGGCCGAGATGGAATGTATGCGTGCTCAGTTGGTGCATCGAGATGATGCATTGGCTGAATTACGCTGGCGAGATGGTGATGTAGAGGCTACGCGATAGGTGGACCGTCTATGAGCACGGTTGGCATAGCAGGATGATGTGCTGGCATCATATGGTCAACAAGATTTGGAGTGGCAATGATGTCTGGTGGATATGGAGCTAGATATTATCCGCCTTGAGGGATGGTTATCGACATTTTTTGTTAGTGGATCATCGCGATGTTCGAGAGGGAGCGATACTGAGCAGTTAGCTTCTTCTTGGCGTAGGCGACGGGATGAGGGAGGGGCTAGCAGGGGTGATGTGGGGGCTAGTAGTAGCTACCCCGAGGGGTCACTGAAGACCCATACCATAGGGGGTAGTTCTCATTGTACCGATCCTACATGATCATGGTGGTCAACGCCCTAGGCTTGGGATTTTTGGGTTTTTTGTTTTATGATTGTGGGGTTAGAGGACTAATTATTGTAGCCTGTGAGCATTTTTGATGATATATATATAGATGACTTTTTAGATTTATAATACATGTGTTTTGATTTGATTTGATTTTATGCATAGTGTTTGATGTTTATGAATGTGTGTGAATTTTCATTGATGGATGCATATGATAAATGTTTTTTTGATTTATATGCCATGTGATGGAGTGGATGAGATGATTTGTTGATAACTTGGCGTTGGCACCATAGACTATACATGACTTATGGCTTTGTGTATGATATGATTGCTGCATGATGTGTCTTTGAAATGGTTGGCATATAATATAGCTAAGTGTTTCTGAGATTCAGATGTTTTAACTAACTAGCCACGACTGTACTTGTGATCTGACAAGATTGGTGAACAAGGTATGAATCGGAATTGTTTTTGACCAAGTTATTTTACATCGTTGTGTGTGAAATTGAGTTTGTTTATGTTGTATTTGTCAGGATACCGCCAGTGCCAAATGGGATTTCAACCAAACCTGTACTGAGGATCACCTGATTACTGCCACTAATTCCTTTGTTGTATTTTGTCAGATTAATCTGTTTTGTGATCTAGGAGACCATAAGCTAGCTCATCCACATGCAAACATTGATCTGCACACAAGTAAATGTGACAGATATATCATCATGCGAGAGGTTTACCGTCAGTGACTAATAGGCTATCCACCAAACCAGTACTGAGGTTTACCTCATGACCTTTTGACTGCTGAGAGTTCCAGGGATTCAAGTTCAACTCCCTTCTTTTCTTCATAGTGAAGAGAATCACTATTTATTTTGTTTTTGTTTCTTTTGAGCAAGGGATTTTGACTTTTGATTTTGATAATTTGGGATTCTTGGGGAATTGGGTAGGGAAGATTCTTGTCCTTTTGCCAATTCTCAGCATTCTTGGGGTCATTCGCATAGGGGGATGAGCGAAATAACCATTTTCACTGTATGGTATCCTGAATTGCTTTACAGGTTTCATCTTTCATCGACACAACTTGGGAATTATTTGTATGTGCTTTTGAACTTGTGATGGGATGCTACGTAACAAGGTGTATTTCAAGTAAAACTCTACCATTGTAACATCAGTTTGAATTTTGTACAGTTCTTGGCTAGAAACCTAAAGACAACTGAATGACGAAAACTCTAGATACATTTAGATGACAACTGACTTATGATATGGCGAAATGGTGAATGGCATTTATTTTGGTGTACTTTTGTTCAAAATGGAAAATGTGAAAGGTGGTGGTTTTTCCAAATAGTGACAGTCTATAGTACCTTTGCCTTGTGTGATCAACAATATGCAATGGATGGATGCGATGTTTATGCAGCTATATGTATTTTGATTTTTGAAGTATGCATGAAATTGAGATGCAGATTTTGTTTGTTTTTGATGATTTTGTTTTTGTTTTTTTTGGATTTTCTTGACCAAGCGATTGTGATAATCCTTGGAGCTTTTGGGGTTGACCAAGAGATTGCGATAATTCTTGGAGCTTTTGGGGTTGACCAAGAGATTTGTAGGCACCTTTGGGTCATTTTGGGGTGACCAAGTGATTGCGATAATCCTTGGAGCTTTGGGTGTGACCAAGAGATTACAATAATCCTTGGAGCTTTTGGGATTGACCAAGCGATTTAGGAATCCTTGGAGCTTTTTGGGGTTGACCAAGAGATTGCAATAATCCTTGGAGCTTTTGGGGTTGACCAAGATATTGTGATAATCCTTGGAGCTTTTTGGTGTGACCAAAGGGTTTGTAGGCACCTTTGGGGCATTTTGGGGTGACCAAGTGATTGCGATAATCCTTGGAGCTGTTGGGGTGACCAAGGGATTGCGATAATCCTTGGAGCATTTTGGGGTTGACCAAGCGATTACGAGAATCCTTGGAGCTTTTTGGGTTTTGACCAAGAGATTGCGATAATCCTTGGAGCTTTTTGGGGTGTTTGACCAAGGGATTTAGGAATCCTTGGAGATTTTTGGGGTTGAACAAGAGATTGCGATAATCCTTGGAGCTTTTTGGGGTTGACCAAGAGATTGTGATAATCCTTGGAGCTTTTTTTTTTTTTTTTTGGTGTTTGATCAAGGGATTTCTGGTAATCCTTGGAGTCTTTTGGGTTGACCAAGCGATTATGGTAATCCTTGGAGCTTTATTTTTTTTTTTTTTGTGTTTGACCAAGGGATTGCTAGGAATCCTTGGAGCCTTTTGGGTTGACTAAGCGATTGCGGTAATCCTTGGAGCTTTTTGTGTTGACCAAGCAATTGTGGTAATCCTTGGAGCTTTTTGGGTTGACCAATTGATTACGGTAATCCTTGGAGATTTTTGGGTTGACCAAGCGATTGCAGTAATCCTTGTAGCTTTTTGGGTTGACCAAGTAATTGTGGTAATCCTTGGAGCTTTTCAAGGGATAGATGTACCCCCAACTTGATGATATTTGTGCTTCGGATCTGGCTCTGGAGGGATTGGCATGAATGGATCGGCCCTATGTACAGATATGAGGATGGAGTCCACCCTCGGTACTGATGTAGCTATGGGGTCTCTAGGCGGAAGTTGATCTCTATATGCCAAAAGTGGCAGATGTAATGCTTGCTCCCACTGTGCTAGGTTAACGTGTCACTCATGTCGTGGCCTTATGTTCACCTATTGAAGCGCGTCATCAATATCCATGGGGTGTTGATGCTATCACATGTGATTGATATGGGCCATCTCTGTGTCGTCTTTATAGTTATTGTCAGAAATCCAAAAGCCCTCATTGGCCCCAACAGCTACCTGTGACATGCTAGACTCTTTTTGTTCAAGCATATTGATGTGGTCCCCATGGTGTTGTTCCACTCTTTACCGGGGGGCCTAATTTCCTTGTGGGGGCGCTAGCTCGGCTAATGCCTCTAGAGGGATTATTGACATTAAGCTCTCTTGGTAGTCATCCATGGGAATCACTTGTGAGTGATTACTATCAGACTCGACCGATTCCCATGGTGCTACCTTGTATTCTGACTTGTCTTTGGCTAGCAAATTAGGTTCATCAGAATCTGGTGATTCTGAGACATGGGAGATCGCATCATTAGGTAGTTCTACGGCTAGAGACTGATCCTATTCGAAAGGAACCTCTTGTATGTTGGGATTTTGGGGTCCCAAAGTCTTGGTTTTTGTCGACTCTAAGCGCTCTAGTAGCGCAGTGCATGTATCGGGGGATTTGAGCTCCTCCTCTATGGTTTGTTCTCGTTGCAAGTTGGAGGGAACTTGGGGCCTTGGGAGGGGTAGCTGGATAGCACCCCCCATGCCTTGGTATGGCATTTCATCCTGCTCTTTTTCTTGCTTAGATTCCTCAGAGGCTTCTTGAGGGATTTCTAAGGGTGGCCTATGAACTTGGGTGGGTGCCCAAGGAATCGGGGGAGTGGCCTCTCGCTCCTATCTAGGAGGCATTGGGGGTAGCGCTTGATAAGGTCACGATGACTTGTCTCGCCCCCAGGGGTTGTGCCCCTCATAATGTTTTGTATTATGCATGTGAGGGGTTGGAGTCCTCGCCTGTATAGTGCGTTGGAACAACTCATCCTTCTAGCATTGGATGCACTCTTCATTAATATGGTATAGTTCCTCTAACTATAGTCAGTCTATCTCATGTTGCATGAGTTGCACCCGACGTGCAATATATTTGGTAGATTCTAAGATAGTTGGTCCTACTTTCTCATGTCTAGAAGGCCTAGATGCCTCTCCTAGATATTTATCTCGATCATGGTGATCTGAGATCTCTATAGGTCGCATCCCTGTATTGAGGGCAGCAGCATTCCCCTGAGGGTTTGGCCTCAGTAGGTGATCCTGATAGCTAGTAGGTGGGAATGCGTATTGCTCCCACGATTTATATTACTCTTAAGGAAGGTAAGGGTTTTCCTCGTGCTCTCTTTCGTAAGTGAAAAGGGGATGAGCCGAGTTGGCTCACCCCGCCTGAGGAGCCTTGTGCTCTGGATTTGATTGGTTGTTGCTAACAGTGATGCGGGGTACAGGAGGGGTGGCATAATCATATGGCCCTTCCTTATGGACCCCCTGCCATTCTAGCGCTTCATCGCATGGTGGCCAATTATAGTGGGTATCTAAGGGAGATTTCCTATGGGTGTACCCCTCCTATACATATCTATCTCGAACATAGTGATCCGAGATCTCTATAGGTCGCCTTCCTCTATTGAGGGTAGCAGCATTCCCCCGAGGGTTTGGCCTCGGTAGGTGATCCTGATAGCTAGTAGGTGGGGAGGCGTATTGCTCTTGTGATGTATATTGCTTTTGAGGAAGGGAAGGATTTTCCTCGTGCTCTCTTTTGTAAGTGAAAAATGGACAGGCGTAGTTGGCTTGCCCCGCTTGAGGAGCCTTGTGCTCTAGACTTGTCCTTGTAGTCCTGACAACTAGAGGGGGTGAAGGAGGGATAGTGTAATCATGTGGTTCCTCCCGTCGAACCCTATGTTGACTTAGCGCTTCATTGTGCGGTGACCACTCATAGTGAGCATCTAAGGGAGCTCTCCTACGGATGTAACCCTCATGGAAGGGTGTGTGTTAGGTGCTATGCTGGATGGGAGTGCCCCTAGAAGGGGTGCCCCTATAGTCCCATTCTGTTAAGGTGTGGAGGGGGCTGCCTTGTGTGTTCAGTCACCAAGGTGGTATGACCAAATCCTTCGGACTATAACGGAGGCGACTCGTGCCTCCTTGGACATTCTTCGCAGCGTCTGCCCATGAGTGGGCTTGACTGCGGGTGAATACCATGGTAATGACTCGTTACAAGCTACATAGATTTTTATATTTTGTTTATGATTTTCTTTATATATATATATTTTTTTGTTTTGTTTGTTTTGTGAAGCGTGCATGAAAGTAAAATGTAGATTATTGTTTATTTTTTATGATTTTGTTGTTTTTGAATTTTTTTTTAGGATGGCCAAGTGATTGTGGGAATCCTTGGAGCTTTTTGGTTTGACCAAAGGGATTGTGGGCACCTTTGGGGTGACCAAGCGATTGCGATAATCCTTGGAGTTTTTGGGGTGACCAAGCGATTGCGACAATCCTTGGAGATTTTTGGTTTAACCAAAGGGATTACGGGCACCTTTGGGGTGACCAAGCAATTGCGGGAATCCTTGGAGCTTTTTGGTTTTGCCCAAGGGATTGCTGGAATCCTTGGAGATTTTGGGTTTTTACCAAGGGATTTTTGATGGAGATCCAATCTTGCTCAAACCAATTCTCATTCAAAAGTTGGAAAATATTACCTCACGAATCCTCATTCTGTGGCTATATAGCTAAAAAAAAACCCTAAAATTGAAATGAGTCATATGGGGCCCAAAATTGGGGTGCGCATCCCTATTACAATAGATAAGCCATAAGTAAAGTTTCAAGTCCTAACTCCAAATACATTAGGAGATATTAACCTTCGAACAGCTCAAAAAGCATAAAAAAATAGGTGAGTAATTTTAAAACCTAATTTTGGGGCACTAGATGATGGCATTTGGACCCAAAAACTAGTTTTCTGGACAAATACAACATTTGGCTATGGTTGAGAAGTTATGGCCCCAGCAAGATGCACTAAAATTTAGGAAAAATAAATAAAATTTATAAAATTTCCCAAATCTCATTGGATGCTCCTACATCATTTATAGGCACCGTTGGGGCACTTCTGGGTTGACCAAAGGGTTTATGGACACATTTGGGGCATTTTGGGGATGACCAAGCGATTATGGGAATCCTTGGAGCCTTTTGGGTTGACCAAGCGATTTGCGGGAATCCTTGGAGCTTTTGGAGCGAGTGACAAAATGCGTAGATTTTTATCTTTTGTTTATGATTTTTTTGATTTTTATGCTACACAAAATAGAAAAGATCACACACATGCAAGTGATGATTATCTCTTTTAAAGATTAAAAGTGTGCCCTAAATCTGGTTTCGTGTGTTTTAATGTTTGTTTTTGAACTTTTTGAAGAACATTTAAATGTAGTATGAAGGCTCTTATGACTCCCATAAATGGTTGCCACTTCGATATACCATTGCCAGGCCGATATACCAACCTCTCTATATACCCGCCCTTATGAGAGGGAGACTATAGGTACATGAGAGCAGATGATACATGGTGCATAGGCGGTACGGAAGGGGAATCACTATGTTTATGACACCTACCATAGAAGACTTATCCTCATGTGCTAGGAATCACCCTAGCAACACTTGGTCAGCTTTCGTCAGGATTTACGTCTACCAACAGTCGTGATTGGGGTAATGGATGCAAAATCAAGCCAAGGTGGTGATGAAATCCACCGTTGGTCTTGATCAAGGGTTGGGGTTTTACAACCAGCTCCTTGGTTTAGAAATATTGCGTGAAGTGTGTGTGGTTATTTTGATTTAAAAAAATGAAACAGGCAACAACCACTTTCCCTAAGGAGGCAAAATTGATAGAAAACAAAAATATAACAACAAAAAATGATAGGGACAATTAGAAACCATTACCTCTTTTCCATGCAAATGGGTTGTTTTTGAATCTCAGCCCTGAAACTGCACAGACATAATTTGTACCTAGGTGAGACGAATCCCAGAACAAAATTCGTCCCAGGTTGGGACGAATTCGAATACGTCCCTAGGTAGGATGAATTTTTGGACTGGATTCGTCACAGGCTGGAATGAACCACAGTAAATACTCAAAAAATGGTACCTGTAAGCACAAAACACAAATTTTGATCAGTTTCTTGATCTTAAAAAGCAAGGGATAGGTCCCACCATGATCGCCACTGAAAACATGAGATTTTGAAAGTTTGAAAGGAAAAACCAATGCGATATGTCCGAAACAAAGCTAACACTTAAATCCTACAAACTACATGAAATGAGGAAAAGAAACGACTCAAAACGAAATGAAAGAAATATAGGAAGCACAACCCTTTTGTATTTATTCTCTCTCAATATCGGTTATAGAGACGTCTCCCACCTTTTCGGGGGCTAGGAGCATTAACATAGTTTCGGTTACAAGGGAGACGGGTGATCCTTCTTTCGCGTGCCCACATGTAAAATGGGCAGGCCAAAGTGTTGCCGTCGCTTGTGCTGATGAATCCTAGATCCCTGCTGCTCTTCCTACACTCAAAGAAACAATGAAAAGAGTTAGTAGCACCTGTGTCAAAATGAAGCATTCGATCCTCAAAACAAATGAAACATGTATGCAAAAAATAGCAGACTGGAATTCATCCCGATTCGAGACAAGTAGGCCTGCAACTGATCAGAATTCGTCTCGGGTAGGAACGAATTCTATTGTGTCAAATTGGGACTCATCCCGGGCAAGGACAAATTTTATTGCATCAGATTAGACCTGCATCAAAAAGGGATTCATCCTAGGCAGGGACGAATCATACTCAGATTGGAATTTGTCTCAGGCGGGGATAAATTCTACTAGGTCAGATTAGGATTCGTCCCGAGCAGGGACGAATTCGACTGCACAAAACAGATAGAAATAGCACGTAGAAAAACCTGTCTTCGAAGCCAGTGATAACCTTCATAGTTGGGTTTTAGCTAAAACAAGGTATTCTGAAGATCTTGACAATAGTAGCCTGCATGTTAGTGAGAGCGACATGAAATAAAACCCAATGAATGCATGCTTGAAATCAAAATCTCGAAATCATGATGCAAAGGAAATAAAATAGCACAATAAGTATTGTCAGCAAATGAGATTCATGTTGTCCATAAACACTCAATGACCTCCCTTGCAGAAGAAATGAATCAAAGGAAGAACGATGTCTGGTGGCAAACTGGCAGTGCTTCACTGCTCCAACGTTTCTTCTCCATTCCCTCTGGTGTTTTTGGTGAAAAGGCTTATTTATAATCCATCGGGGTGCAGCTTGTATGGGCCTGTCAGTTGGGGCCATGCTTGTGCGTGATGGGGAAAATTATCCCTATCTGGCCTGCCCTCATGACAGTCCTCCATCTGGATTGGAATTTGTCCTACCCAGGGATAGATTGGAATTCATCCCTGGTCGAAATGAATTCAAGATTGCATTTCATCCCGAGGTGAGACGAATTTGATGCAAAGTTTTTGGAGGTGCCAAATTATTTTTTGTCCTTCCAAAACTGTTGTGTAAGTGGCTAGGACCACTGTTTGACCTTTGAGGGCTGCTAGAAGGCTGTGTGTGTCAATGTAATCAGTGTTTGCAGTCACATAATCGAATTGGTGCTGTTTTGGTGTCTACAATAAATATTTATATTTATATTTAAATTATCTAAAATTAAATATATAAGAAAAAAATAATTTTTAAATGATACTTAAATGAAGTAAAAAATAGAATCAAACAAATATAATTAACATATAAAAAATGAGATATATTTTGTTTAAGTTCAGTTAATAGATTTTAATATCAATTCAACATAATTATTATTTTCGATGGAAGTTGCAAGCTTACTACACTCTCTTTGAGAGGTTCAAGGTTCAAACCCTAGTCAATATGAGGGGACTAGGACCCCTTATAAAAACCTATGTAAACTTATTGGAAAGCTTATTAAAAAAAATTAATATTTTTGATAGTGTATTTATTAGTGAGGGTTTTACAATTTTGAGGTCTATTTATATTAAATGTTAAGAATATTTTTTTGAACTACGATGAAGAGCATCAACAAATAGAATAAGAAACCCAAAGGATATTAATTTAAAAAACTAGACATAAAATGTTATAAGAAGTGGGACAAACCACACAAACTAAGAATAGAAACTAATGATGAAGATGGTATATTGGAATACTTAAAGTATGGGTATAACACTTTAAAAAGTAATTATCAAGAAATTAATAAATTATTATAGTCCTAAATTTATTTTAATAAGGAAAAAAATTAGTGAAGAATGTTAAAAAACATTTGAAATGATTTGGAATTATAGGGTTTGTTTAGAGATTTTTGTTATGGAAGCTTTAAGATTGACATTGCAATGACATGAGAGGATCCCAAATGGGATTGACAATTCTTAGAAGTAAGAAGTGAAGTGTTCTTTCAAGCATTCAATATACAAATCTATGTTTCAATAGGTCTATTAAGGTATGCAAATCTATGTTTCAATAGGTCTATTAAAGCTATACCCAATTTTCTAATCAAAGCAATTTTTTTTGCATCACATATGGAAGCTTTGTTAACATTCTTAATCACAAGAAAATATAGTTTTTGGAATAATCTATAGAAGCTCTATTGGAATCTCTAATTGCTGACATATCAAAGATAATATTCATCTATATCTACACAACCAAAGAGGAAACCAATCTTTCATCTCTAAACTGTTGGATTTTTTTCCAAATCTATATCTTTTCTATTATCTACTTTATCTCTTTATTTATTTAAATTAACTTTTTAAACATATTCATCTCCATTTTCTCTTAAGATAATTTTAATTTATTATAATTTTTCATCACTTTGAATTAGATCCGTACATTTCCATTATTAAATTTATATTTAATTCTTATTTTACTAGTCATTATGTAGGCACTTGGATTGATTAACTATTGTTGCTATCACACAACATACCCCAATTTGGGGACCCACTTGAAATTTTGTGGTTAATCTCAAGTTTTGTTTGCATTAAGTGATTTTTTGTTTAGCATATATCAAGAATTTTTTCAATGTGGATTACAAGGTTTTAAAAATTACAGGTCAAGTGCTAAAGTGTGTTCAAATTGAAAGTCTTGTAGGAAAGGCCCTTCACAAAAGCTCAACGGTTAAATTCCTCAAAGTTCAAATATTTCAAAAAAATATGTGTGGATAATATTACTATATGATGGGTAAAAGAAGGTGAAAAACTTGTAGAGGAAGGTAAGATTAATGTTCTTCCCAAATTTTTTAGCCCTAATATTAATGAAGATCATCACTTGGAATATTAGAGGACTCAAAGGGAGTCTTTCAAAACAAAATGAAATTAGAAGAATGATTCAGATAAATCATCCACATCTTGTTTTTCTTCAAGAAACAAAGATGTCAATGGAGGATATGGACTTAATTGCCGATAGAAATTTGGCCAGTTGGAAAAGTGGTTTCCCTCGGTTCCCAAGGGACTTCGGGTGGCATTGCTTGTCTTTGGGACCCAAAAGAGGTAGTTATTCACCATATGGTGGGTAGTTGGGGTTTGTTGGCTATAGCTATTCAAAGTAGACATTCCAACCAGATTATGCTTTGCATTACTGTTTATGCCTCAACTTCTTTGGAGGAAAAAAGAAGACAGTGGAAGGATATTACTCATATTATCTCTCATTTTCCTAAATCTTGGATCTTGATCGGTGGAGATTTCAATACCATCCTCTCTCTAGATGAGAAAATGAGGAAATAGAAATTTGGACAAAAGCCCTAACCTCATGAGCGAATATATTGCAAACCTCCATCTTGTGGATATCCAACCAGATAATGGCCTTATGACTTGGTCTAACAGAAGGCAAGGCTTAGCTTGTATAATGGAGATATTGAATAGGTTTTTTCTCTCTAAAAATTTCTTAATCCATGGTCACATTCCTAAAGTGAAGACTCTTAATAATGTTGGTTCGGATCATTGGCCAGTCATGGTGGAAATGTGGAAAACCAATGTGAGTTTCTATCCTTTTTGTTTTCAATTAATGTGGCTTAGAGACATTTCCTTCAGAACTCGTGTGCAACAATGGTGGAAGGAAGGTAAACCTAGGCATGGGACTAAGATGTTATGTTTTGCCAAAATACTGCAATACATTAAATCCAAAATCAAGACTTGGAACTAGAAAGAGTTTTGGGATGTTCATAAAAAAAAACATGAAGTTATTTCTCATATTGAAAATTTGAATAAGAAAATCCATTTAGATGGCCTCACAGAGAAGAGAAGTGCAGATGAAATTAAACTCACAACTCAGTTAGAGGAATGGGAAAAAAGAGAAGAAATCTTATGGAAGCAAAAATATAGAATTCAATGGCTCAAATAAGGGGATAGAAACACAAATTTATTTCAAAAATATCTTCTAGCTCGAAGATCTCACAACTTTATTTCTTCCTTAAAATAAGATTCTTGAGATGTTGTTTATACTTGGGATGGCATGAACTCTATTGTTGTTGATTACTTTTCCAATATTTTTGCTGCTACTCCTCTTGACTCAGCTTCACAACAAAATTTTCTTCAAGCAATCCCTTCTCTTATCACTTTTGAGGAGAACTCTATTTTGACTACTCCTATTACTATCAATGAGCTTCAACAAGTAGTTTTTAAAATGCAAAAAGGGAAAACCCCAGGCCCTGATGGTTTTCCTATTAAGTTATACCAAGAGTTATGAGATATCCTTCATGTTGATTTATTAGAGGTGGTGGAAGAAGCCAGGAAAGCCAAAATTTTTTTGAATGTTATCAATAAAACTTATATTACTCTTGTTCCAAAATCTCAAGAGGTTGATCATATCTCAGCTTTTAGACCTATTGCTTTATGTAATGTTCTTATCAAAATCATTACTAAAATCATGGCAGAAAGGTTGAAGCCTATTTTACATAAGATTATTTCCATAGAGCAAGGGGGATATGTGGAAGGACGTCAAATAGTAGATGAGATAGTTCTAGCTCAAGAAGCCATCCATTCCATGGATATGCAAAATTCTCCTTCTATGTTCATTCGGTTAGACTTATCCAAAGCTTATGACAAAGTGGATTGGCACTTCCTTATCAAAGTTTTGAGGCAATTTGGTTTCTCTAAGGATTGGATGGATTGGATTATGGGATGTATCTCTTCATTTTCCTACTTAGTTCTTATCAATGGCAGGCCTTCTCAGTCTTTCCCAGATTCCAAAGGTATTAGGCAATGTGACCGCGATCCCCTTATTTATTCATCATTCTTGTTGAATACTTGGGTAGGACTATAACCAAAAAGAGGGAAAACAAAACCCTTGAGGGATTTACCATTGCTCATGGAGCTAGAACTATCTCTCATCTTAAATTTGTTGATGACTTTACTCTTTTAGGTAAAGCTACAGTTAAGGAAGCTTCTAATATTAAGCAAATCATTAGCTATTTTTATAAGGCTACTGGGTAGTTGATCAATGAAGATAAATCTAAAGTTATTTTCTTTCACTGCTCTGCTAGACAGGAATCCATGGTCTTGGAAAAATTAATATATAATAAGACCTCTCTTCCAATCACTTATTTATGTATTCCCATAAATATTCAAAGGCAGAAAAATAAAGATTGGAATTGGTTGTTGGACAACGTCAAGAAGAAAATTGGAAAGTGGACCAACAAGTGGCTTTCTTCTGGGGGTAGAATCACCTTGGTAAAATCAGTCCTTCAAGCTATTCCTATTTATGTTTCTTCCATTTTTAATATCCCAAAGGCTATTCTTATAGAATTGGATCAAATCAGTCATCGTTTCCTTTGGAGTGGTACTAAGGAGAAAAGAAAATGGGCCTTGGTGAAATGGGATACTTTATGTCTTCCTAAAAGTGAAAGGGGGTTAGGATTTCGGTCTTCAATTAATAACAACAAAGCTTTAGATGCTAAATTATATTGGAGGATGTTGAATAAACCCAATGCTCTTTGGGCCAATAATCTTCGTGCTAAATAACATATTTGGAGGGATTGGCCTAATCAAGAGGGTGTTGATCATTTTATTAGGTAGTTAGTTTGGATGGGTTCTACCATTCTTATTTGGAATATTTGGAATGAAAAGAACAACCAAAATTTTAATCAAGATAGGAAGGATATTCACTATATTTGGCAAAATACCATAGCCAACTTAGTTGAATCAGTCCATCAACTCCTTAATCACCCCCAAAACTCCCACCAAATATGGGATCAAGTGATGCAAAGATTGAATATTAAACCTTCTAAGGGCAACCAACTTAAAGGGAATGTGATTATTAGTAAGATGGATAGGACTAGAAATTGGCAACCTCCTCCTAAGGATTTTGGAAAAGTCAATACTTATGGAGCCTCTAGAGGGAACCCTAGAAAAGCCAGTGTGGGAGGAATTGGTAGACTTCAGATGGCTCCCTAGTTTTTACTTTTGTTGAGAATTTGGGTATTCTTTCCAATAACCTTACTGAGGGGTATGGTATCCTTAGAGGCCTTCAGGAGGATCCTAAGGCTGGATGGTAAAATGTGTTAGTTGAGTCTGACTCTCAAATTATGATTAATCTCTTGAAGACTCCTAAGAATAATAAGGTGGATTGGAGAATAAAAAGAATTATTGAGAAGATTCAGTTAATACATATGGGATTTTTGAAAGTTGATTACAATCATGTGGTCAGAGATCAAAACAAGAGTGCTTATGCTTTAGCTAATTGGGCTTTGTACAAAGGTGATCTTACTTGTTATGGCCACCCTCCTATATGGTGGGCTTCTCAAATTAGGGAAGCTCTTCTTTCTATCATTTCTTTAGATGGCTCCAGTTCTGAAGGTACCTAGTTTCTTCTTGTTTTTTTTTTTTGCTTCTCTTTGGTTCTTTCAATTTTTTTTAGTTCCCTAGCTCATTCTATTTTTTATTTTGTTTCCTCCGTTGATTCTTGCCTTAATAGTCTTATGGTCTAGATAGGTCATTGTTTTGTTCATTTTTTTTTTCTTTTTTCTTCTTTGTTTTTTTTTTTTAGTTTTTAAAAGTGGGTGGGTTCTTTTGTTTTATTTTGCTTTTGTGTTCTTTGTGTTGTTTTTTGTTGTTCTTGTTGTTATTTTTTTTTTTTGAATTTTTTTTGTTATTGTTCTTGTGTTTTTTTCGTTCTTGTTCTTGGGTTTCTCTTTGTTTGTGTTATTTCGTGTTTTTATGTGTGAGTGTTTTCTATGTTTTTTGTTTTTTTTTTATTGTCTATTGTTGGTTGTTTTTTATTTTTATTTTTTATTTTTTATTTTTTTTTTAGGTTTTGGTTGTGTTTATTTTTCATGTTTTTTTTTGGGTTATGTCTTTGTAGTGTTCTGTTGTTTTTGTCTTGTTTTTGTTTTTCTATGTGGTTTGTGTTGTGGTTTCTTTTATCTTATTGTGCATATTTGGTTGTGCTTTGGTTTTTGACACACTCAAGGAGCATGTTTTTTATTTATTTATTATTATTTTTGTTGTTATTTACTTATTTTTAAATTGGTTTTGTGTGTTTGTTTGCTCCTTGAGTATGTCAACGGTGGTAGGCCACGTCCGAGTCCTAGCCATTTTTTTTTGAATGGATACCCCTTCCTCCTTGGGTCTTACCCGAAAGTGGCATCCCTTTTGGTATGTTTTCCACAAATTAAAAAAAAAATTACTATATGATGATGTACGTAAGATGACGTATTGATAGTTGCCACTATGGTAATATATTTGGAAGCAATATTTTCATCGAGATCATATTTATAGGTAGTGTATTTATATTTTGTGTCATTAAACCTCCATTATCGCCTTCACCGAGATAGTAATTATATCAAACATTATAATAAGCTTAGTGTATTAAACATTGTTATTGTCATCATTGCCATATCATATTTTTAGAGCCATTGTGATGGTCGTTTCCAACCCTTTGGCGATATCATTGGTAGAATCTTCGTTGGATTTGACATGAGACATGGCTTGGTTTATTAGTTTTCGTTCACGTGGCCAAATAAATATATGTTTAGTTTTTATATTAAATCATTTTTTTTTGTTTTTAAGCCCCATTGATTATCTCACAATTTCATATATCAATAAAATATAAAAAAATAAAATAAAATGTAGAAAAATGATGTATACTGGTTGAGTACCTGCATATTGTTATACAAAGATAAAATTAAGGAAAAATATAATGTATAAATGGATGTTCTACAAAATGTTATTCTTGATGTGTAGACACAGTTTAAAGTGTAGTTAAATACAATTGATGTGTGGATGTGGCTCCGAATTCGTGCAATGCTAGTAAACCTTCACAAGTGCTTATGCACCATCAAAATATCATGGTCATGGATGCCCTTCTATCAGGATGTAAGTTGTATGAGAGGTTGATCATGAAATTTTCCAGAGGTATTGATCCCTATGATGAAAGGTATGAATAGGCAAAGGGGATATTCATGGAACAAAAAATTCCTATTGATGAGTGTGCGCACGAGAGACAAGATCGGTATTATTTTTGTGGGTCAAGATCTAGGAAGATCTAGAAGATGGAAAATACTCACGATTTCACAACCAACCTTGTTTTCATGGGCTGAGAGCTAGGAAGAGCTGGAAGATGGAAAACAATCATGATTTTATAATTGACCTTGTTTTTATGGGCCGAAATCTAGGAAGAGTTTTTATATGGAAAACAATCACGATTTTATGATTGACCTTGTTTTCGCAGGTCGATAGCTTGAGATACAAAGGAGTGAAAGATAGTTATAACACCATGTACCCAAGAAGATTGATGTGAATGTTCTATAATCAAATAATCCTAACTACTTGCTATCAAAGACCCCACTACTCTATTCCTCCTTGATCCAATAAATTTTGTTTAACATATTACTAGAATAGGCTAGCTGGCATATTGTTGTAATAGACTTTAGTATTTTTGTTGTAAGGAGATGTATATATAGGATGAACGACTCTAATAAAGGATCAGATCTTGGATGTTTACAAGATAAAATGTATATATAATTCTAAAAGAAATAAATATAAACTCCTTATTTTGGCTTCTTGTTCAATGGTGTGAAATCATGTATGTATGAATGAATTGATACTTCTATACAAACTATATGGAATGTGAACCGCTTTAATTCCATATCTATATTTTTGTATTTTAGTTTCAATAGTTCTAGAGTTAATGATTCTAGTGGGTTAATGATTGATTTAATCTACACCAGAGAACTGGTTGTTTTTATTTAGTGGTTTAAATAATACTTATTTGCAAAAATTATATGTATTTCCTTAGTGTTGTCTAACCCATACTTCTCTAATGTTTCTAGTAATAGCTTTATTCCCCCTCTTTATGCATTTTACTCTTTACCCTTTCCTATAACTAAGGAATCATCCTTATCTGGAGATTGAGTTGGGTAGTCTTTATTTTAAACCCAATCATTCAATGTTGGTAAATTTTGAGGTGCAAACGTAACCAAAGGCAGATTTTGCACCAACAATTCTATGTTGGTTTATTATCAATTCAAAGTGGATATAAAATTATTCAAATATCCATAGTGGTATTAGAGAAAATTTTCATCTCTTATGGTGTTAGAATGACATCAATAGTGATTAAGGGTGATAAACGAGCACATACAAATCAAATAAAAAATAATGTAACTACTATTTTCCAAAATGTGCATTGGAAATCTCATGAATTCTGATAGTATTCCCTCACGATTTCAATTTTTTTACCTTCGAGGAAAATTTTAGTGCATAAGATGATATTGGGAAATGGAAAGATGCCACTATTTTTCATATGTTGTGTTTCATTTTCATTATTTGCATCAACTATTTGTGGTACAATTGTAAATGGTATGGTTAATATAGGTATCATCCTAGATTCCATTACCTGGGTGGGGAAGATAATTAAGACCACCATATAATTAGCTGTAGATGATATCAACAACTCCACAAAGCATAGTGAACAAATGTCATTGTGCCTGAATACTACTCTTTTAATAGCTTAATGGAGTCAAATAAAAAGAGAGGACAAAATTTATTTCTTCAGAACGATGATAGATCGACATTATTTAGACTATATTTTCCATTCAATGAAAGCATAATTCTAGAGTATTTCGTAAAGAAAGAAAAATACAATATGAACACTTTTTTGTGGTGCAAATGATTCTAACAACTTTTCATGAGTGCAGCATAGGAGGATTGTTGTCAATTAATGAAATATGGAGACTCATAATATCTTTTTCACAAATTGCATGATGTCGGATGATGGATAATGTGAATATAATGTGTTCATGTAACCAAAGTATTATTGTATTTCTAGCCCCAATCAAGATCATACATATTTACACCATGCAAGAAGATTCTCTATAGTAGATTGATAGAAATTGTCATATGATAAATCCACAAAGATCTGACAATACCTCTCCTATGTGAAGAGAATCTAATGAGGTATCCATGTTTATATGAATAGAAATATTATATTTTAGGGTTTATATTCAACAAAAGAGGGTTAAAGTATAATAAATGATATTTCAAGAGCTCTTTGATAAATCCATTAAAACATGAGAAGGGTAGCCCGTTAAACTATTTATTAGGGTTCTCTTTCATAAATAAGGGTATTGATATAAAAATATGAAATCTTAATTTGGGATAAATTTCTGACTCAATTGGTTAAACTATTTAAATTAATCTTTAAATAATATTAAGGAGAACGAATTTTGGTGAAGAGAATGGTTATAAAATTCATTTCAAAGATGGTTATGAAACTGAACAAACTAGAGATTTGGAAATTATAAATAGTTATTGAAACTTGAGAAGAAGGGGTTGGAAGCATTTTGGAATAAGAGGAATTGGGGATCAGAGTTTGTTGTTGAAGAAAGAGTTTCCTCATAGGTTGCTTGATTGAAGATTTTCATCCATTGTAATTTACAGATTCAAGGTTTTTTGAAGAAGCATTTTTTTGAATATTTTTTATATCAATATATTAAATTTATTTGAATAATGTATGCGCATGTGGATGGTGTCATTATTTAAACAATAATTTTTAATATATTATTTATTTCCTTAGAATATTTTACTATGTTTAATGCAAATTGTGTGAAGATAGGTCTGTTTAAGTTTGGTTAATGTTCATATTATCTTATTTACAATTTAGGGTGAAAATTCATAGGTTACAGTAACTTGTTATGTTTCTTTTTATTTATTTTATTTTATTTCATTTTATTTTTTCCCAAACCCTAGCTTTTGCATTTTATTTTAAAGTTCATCGAATAAAAAATCAAAACCCTAAAAAATACATAAATATGAAAATTCAAATTTCAAATTTTCATTAAGGTAAATGATTATTTCAATATGAAAATTTGAAGTCCCGACATTGCATAGTTTATAATAATAATTGATTTTGTCCAAATAATAATATTAAATGTAAACGTTATAAATATTGGATAATTTAATTAAAATAAGTTTCAAAGGTTAAAATCAAATATTTATTAAATTTCAAGGTTATTATTCTGAACTGAATATTTGATAATTAACTACACATTTTAACAATTTTCATGAGCAACAAAGTTTTTACAAACTTAAGATTTTTTAAATTAGATCAATTAAATAGGCCTCTTGTTAACAGCCATGTGCATTTCCAAGGTATCCATCTAACTCTACATTTCATATATTGATAAGCTTACAAGAATATTGAATACATCAAATAGAACCTTATGAAATTAAAACATTTATTTTAAGAGAGAATATCCTGATAGAATACTGCCTCTAGGTATGTTTTTATAATTGGATAAAAATATCACTCAACATTACCCTCTATAATATATATATACAATAGTATTATGATCTAGCAATGTTATCATTAGCACCATAACACTAACGTTAGTGCCATTTCATTGCAATACTTTTGTAGGTATGATTAGAGATCTTGAGGCTTTCCATCTATTTCTATAATTTAAGAGTTTTTTAATTTCATGGAACATGGTTCTTATTGAGGTGGAACCTTAAACCCCTAACCCTTTGCCAAGTTTACATGTGTAGGTTTTTCTTTGTGTGAAAGAATGATTAAAAGTTATAGAAATCAATGTCAAGAAACTTAGTTGTATTAGGAGCACAAAATATATTTTATATACTCTTTGTCCCCATTTCCTCTAGTTCAAATATATAGCTATTCTTATTTAGTTTCAATATAAACCTTGTCATGCTACATACACTATTATAGTTTAAGTCTTTGTTATCCTATGCCATTGTTTTCCTTTACATTTTATTTACAATCTAGTAGATCAACACCTAGGATATATTACACCTATAAATACAATTGAGGTGCAAATGGTATAGTTTTCATGGTTTAATTATTTGCTTTATATTATCACTTCTATTTAGCAACTTGATCAATTATTGCATTCATATAGAATCTTAATTGCATATAGTTTAGAATTGTATGTGTTGCATATGATTTATTTTAGCCTTACTTCAAAAAGTAAAAGAGAAAAGAGAAAAGAGAACATTTCCTTTTTGTTATCATTTAAAGGTGAAGTGCATGTAGTATAAGGACTTGTATGTTTGCATCTTGCATTCTTTTTTTTCTAAGGTTTATCATCCTTTTTCCTTTCCTAAGGTTGATTAAGATTTTGGTTGTTGATTTTAGATTATTTTGTTAGAATTTCACAATAATAGATATGCAAAGTATTACACAAAAGATGAAGAGAAGAGTGGAACTGATTGATTTATCTCTAGGATCAACTCTGTATAAACAGTAGAGTTGATCATTGAGAGCTATTGGATTACAACTTATCAAACCTGATGAAGACACCACTGAGAGTTCTCCTAACACATGGAGGAGTGGAAACTCAAGAGTGTATCCTAGTGAAACTTAAGAGAATATTCACTTATTCTAACACCCCCCTTTATTTAACTAGGGGAGATTCTACAAATGAATCCCGATAATGAGGCCTGATTAGGTACTCATGTGCAACATAGATAGTTGGTGGAAAAAAACCCTTTAGGGACTATCACCCCTTTTTTTGAAATGATGGTAAAAACCCAATGGGAAAATCCATCAATCAAAAGAAAATAAGTATGAAAGATGCTTGTCTTCGGATGGCGAAGATTGTCCTCTTTAATAAATAAAATATGAGTCCCGACAAGAAGGCTTGATGAGGTACTCATGTACAATATAGTGAGAGGTGGAAGAGCTATTTTTCAATGCAGTTGTAACACTCCAAGTTTTTCTCACAACTGAAGGTAACGTGGAGAAGGAAATGACTTAGTGAAGATGTCTACAAGTTGATTCTCTGTCAAAATATATTCCAAGTGTATATCCCCATTTTGAATATGTTTCCTGATGAAGTGCATGTGGATCTCAATGAGTTTGATGCACTTATGCTCAAATGGATTACGTGCAATATGAATTGTGCTTTTATTGTCACACCAAAGAGTTATAGGCCCCTTATGAAAGAAACCAAATTATTTGAGAATTTGATGAAGCCAAAGGGCTTCCTGACTAGCTGAAACTACTACTCTGTATTTTGTCTCTATAGAAGATAATGCTACTATTTTTTTATTCCTTCTATAACTAGGCTATTGGTGAAGAACCAAGGTAGAAAAAATATCTAGAGGTAGAACATCTGTCATCTACTGATCTTGTCCAATCTAAATTTGTATACCCAATGATATCCATGGAGCCTCCTTTATAGATGAGCCCAAAGTGTATAGTACCCTACAAATAACAAAGAATTATTTTAGCTGATTACCAATGACTAAAATGAGGGTTATGATAGAACTTGGATATAAGCCCAAAAACATAGGAGATACCGGGGCGAGTTGAGTAAGGAATAATAGACTACCTACAAGTTTATGGTATAGAGTAGCATCACAAGAAGGGGATGAGCAGGAAGTACTGAGATTAATTCCAGATTGAAAAGGGGTAGGAGAAGGTTTGCAATTTATCATTTTAAAATTTTGAAGGAGATCTTGAGTGTACTTTTGTTGACATTAGGTGATTCCTTCTTTATTTTATTTTATTTGAATTCCAAGGAAGAAATCTGCTAGACCTAGATCAGTCATTTAAAATTTTTTAGAGAGGGAGTCTTTTATATTCTGAATGTGAGTGAGGTTACTACCAGTGAGAAGAAGATCATCAACATAAAGAACAAGAATAGTGATATTTAATTTAATTCTCCAAATGTAAACTATATTATCAGACTCACAATGAGAAAAACCTACTAAAATAAGGAAGGAGTCCATATTTTCATACCAAGCTCTAGGGGCTTGTTTGAGGCCATAAAGGGATTTTTTAAGCCGACAAAGAAGAGAGAAGTCTTGAGTAAAACTAGCAGGTTATTCCATGAATATTTCTTCTTTTAAATTTCCATGTAAAAAGCCACTTTTTACATCCATTTTATAGACTGGCTATTTATGGGAAGCAGACAGAGCAAAAACCAATCTAACAGAATCTATTTTAGCAACATAAGCAAATGTTTCTATATAATAAATAACCTCTATTTGAGAAAAACATTTAGCTATAAGATGAGCCTTGTGTTTATCTATTTCTCCATTAGGACCATATTTGGTTTTTAAGATCCATTTAAAACGAACTAATTTTATTCCCTTAGGTAAGGGAACTAAATCCCAAGTATCATTTTTGATCCAGGAAGAAAAATCATTATCCATGGTATCTTCCTATTATTTTATACCTGAGGCTTCTTTCAAGGATTGAGGATCAGAGGAAATGGATTGAAATACAAGACTGGTACCTATAGGGTTGGATGATCTGTTTGAAGGAAGATTTTGAATGTAGGGAGTAGCTTCTTTAACAATGGTGTGAGCCCAATTTGGCATAGAAGAAGGAGTTGAAAGACATTGAGAAGGAGGTACAGGTTCTTCATCTTAATTATAAATAACCAAATTAACTTCAAGGGTTGGCTCTTCATAATATTGAGGTTCTACTATAGGAGAAGGATCAATGGAGGAAGAGACCTTTGGAGGATTTTTGAGGTAATGTTTCATCAAATTGGACATTTTTATGAAAGAATACCTCATGATTTGAGGGATCAAGAATCTTGTATGCTTTCAATTCTTCATAATTATCGATAAATATGAGCTTTCTGGTTTTCTTATCAAGAGCCTTCCTTTTCTTCTTTGGGATGTGAGCCCAAGCAGTACATCCAAAAATCTTGAAATTGGAAACATCTGGTTTTAAGCCAAACCATGCTTTTTCAAGGGTTATTTGGTCAAGATATTTATGAGGTGTGCAATTTTGAATATAATTTGCATAGTTAATAGCCTCTGGCCAAATTTTTTTTGGAAGATCTCTTGAATGGAGCATAAAATTATCCATCTCTTTTAAATTCTGGTTTTTCTTTTCTGCAATACCATTTTGTTGAGGATTATGGGAGATAGAATGTTGATGTATTATACCATGATTAGAAATAATTATGGAGAACTCATTACTGCATTATTCCCCCCATTATCAGTACGAATCTTTTTTATTTTGCAAGAAGCTTGATTTTCAACTAAGGCTTTAAAGACTTTAAAGTGGGATAACACATCACTTTTATATTTGAGGAAGTAGCCCCAGGATCTTCTAGAAAAATCATCAATAAAGGTAAGAACATACTTTTCTCCTTTGAAAGATGTTTCAGGAAAGGTCATTAAGTCACTATGGATTAAATCTAGAGGAGATGAGGTTTTTAGAGAACTTCTTGGGTGGAAAGGATCTTGATGCTACTTTCCAAGAGCACATCCAGGACAAACCCTATCAATAGAAGAGACTTCGGGTAATACTTTAACCATATTATGGGTGCATAAATCCTTTAGGTAGTTATAATTAAGATGACCAAACCTTTCATGCCAAATTTGATGTTCAAGATTACTATCAGCCACAAAATAGAAGGCTCCTTCTAGATTTTGAAAGCTTTTGAAGTGGAAAAGATGAGATTTATGATCAATATTACCTTTAGCTACAAGAGAATGAAGGAGTTGAAAATCTCTTATCTCAACTCCTATTGGGGAGAAGAGAACATTTTTCCCATTTCCAAAAGTACAAATTTGATAAATGGATAGGAGATTGGTGGTAATGTCTGGAACATAGAGAACATTGTTTATAGAGCCACCATCAATGGTTATATCCCCTTTCAATTTGACAAGGATGAAGGAAGAGTCCCCTACTTCTATGCTATGAGTAGAGCTAGAGGATATAGAAGAGAAAGACTTATCTGAAGCAGACATGTGATGAGTTGCTCTAGAATATAGGACCCTGTAATTAGAGGAAGCATTACAGGTTTTTCCTTGAACATTAAGGGCTTTTTCTATTTGCTTATTATTTTCTATTTTTTTATCCTTTATAGCTGCCTCTAGTTGCTATAATATTTTTCAGCATTTGTTAGCAGAGTGACCATTCTTTTTACAGTGAGTACAGGTAATGGGAGTCTTTTCCTTCTTTTTGAATTTTTCTTTAGAGGAGGTGGAGGCTCCTAAGGCTTTTGAAGAAGAAGAAGAGATTTTATATCTAGAAATTTTGGTTTCTTCCCTAGTTAATCTATCATAAAATTCTTCTAAAGAGGGCATTTTAAAGGTTGCACCAAGAGCATATTTAGTAGATATGAAGGTGGTTGAAAAATTTTAAAAACACTATTTATCTTAGAAAGGATTAGATAAATGCATTCTTCTTATGTATTAGTCTTCCGACTACCTTTGTATTGAGTGAGGACTTCTTTGAACTTAGTGAGGAAGTCAACAATACTACTAAAATATTCAGGAGATAGAGATGTGAGTTCAAATTCTAATTGCATTGATATCATCTGATCTACTTTTCCAAACAGAGTCTTAATTTTCTACCAACTTTCATATGGAGTTTTGTAATCTGTAATATGAAACCATAAAATTTCATGAACATTAGAGCTAATAATACCCATAGTTTCGTGCATTTTTTCTTTATGAACAAATATTTCATAATATTTATCAAATTCTGGTTGCTTTTCTTCTAACAAATGAGTAAGACCTTTTTGAGAGATAAGATTTAAAATTTTAGGTTTCCAAGTGTGAAAGTTATGAGGGGTGAGAGGTTCAATTGAATTCATCTTTTTAAAAGGATTGAAGTTTTATAATTAACCAATATATCCCCCCTTAGAACTTCAATTAATTGATTAATACAAATGGAAGAAAGAAAAGATATGAAGCTTTTCAATATATATTACTCAAAATACCCTCCCTAACGAGAGGGAAACTATAAGTATAATGAGTTTTTAATATTGTTTACTTTGAGAGAGCCAAATCCTTTTATTCTTCACAATACCTGCCCTTACTTGAGGGAGATTGTAAGTAGAGAGAAGAATTTGGAAGGGTGTTGGCTTGATATGTAGGGAAACAATCAGTTTATTTGGTGTTTTCTCAAAAACTTGTCCTTACGAGAGGGAAACTATAATTTAGAGAGATACCCAAAGAAACGTATTATAGAAAAATATTTTCCAGGCCTTTATACCAATTGCCTCAAAAAACTCGCCCTTACGAGAGGGAAACTATAAGTTTTTATAGGTATTGATATATAGAACGTAGGCAAAAGATATTTGAAATCTTATAAATTTAAATTTGTTTTCAAGTATTAACCTATTTTGGTGAGGTGTGACTTGAGCTTGGACATTGATCAGCCATGACTAGGCAAAGGGCACAACCTTTCATCCATGGGGGAACCTTGAGTTCATGATTCACGAATGTCAAGCGTTTGATTAATTTGTGATTATTGCTTGTTTGCTGCCCCAAGCAAGAGCATGATTGTCTTTGTCAATGATTCTTTGAATATATGCCATTGCCTCGATTGGGTGTGTGTTTGTTGATTGGTGACTACATGTGACTACCCCCTCAAGCGACGAATCGATGAGGAAATGACTGCCATGAGAAAAGCAACGAGTCGCTTGACCCAAGATAATTTACGTTAGGGTGTCTTCAGATGTTTGACCGTTGAATGTTCAAGCAGTTTACCGACATTTTGGACCTATTTTTGGTGGGTAAAACCCATTTAGGTGATGCCATAATGGGGTGAAAGTGTCGAAAATCCATCTTCCTGTGGAGCGGTCCGGCTATGGTAGCCTTCTTAGGGAGTAGGATAGTGACAATGTAGACCTCGACATCGATTTTCTATGCCAAGAGGTTAAGTGCAAGAACACTTGTGTTTAGAAATTCTTATTGCTTTTTGTTTTTATTTTATTGCATTTTTTTGTTGTTTTTGAGTGGGTTTTGACCCTTTGGTGACACCATTTGGGGGTGAAATTGTCGAAAATTCGTCTTCCCGTGGAGCGGTCCGGCTATGGTAGCCTTCTTAGGGAGTAGGATAGTGACAATTTTTGTCCTAGACATTAGTTTTGTAGGCCAAGAATGTCAGGCACAGAGGCACTTTTGCTTGGCACTTTTATTGCTGTTTTTGATCGTTTTGTGATGCGTTTTGGGGATGAAATTGGCTGAAATCGGTCCTCCTGAGGAGCGGTATGGCTATGGTAGCCTTCTTGGGGAGTAGGATAGTGACAATTTGTGGCCTCGACATAAGTTTTGTCGGCCAATAATGTTAGGTGCGAAGGCACTTTCATTTGGAACTTTTATTGCTATTTTTGATCATTTTGTGATGCATTTTGGGGGTGAAATTGGCTAAAATCGGTCCTCCCGAGGAGCGGTCCGGCTATGGTAGCCTTCTTGGGGAGTAGGATAGTGATAGTTTGTGGCCTTGAAATTGGTTTTGTAGGCCAATAATGTTATACGTGGAGGCACTTTTGTTTGGCGCTTTTATTGCTATTTTTGGTATTTTTTGGTATTTTTGGTATTTTTTGATTTTTTTGTTTTGAATTCGTCCCATGGAGGGACAAATTCCCTTTTAGAATTAGTCCTAGGGTGGGACGAGCACAAACTGGGGCGCTTGTCCTAGGAAGGGATGAATTCTGGCCAAATAGGTCTATTTAAAGGCAAAAAGTAGGATTTGGGCTCATTTGCATTTTTTTTTTTTTTGGCATTTGGAGCTCTGAGGAGGAGGAGGTTAATTTGCGAAGCGAAGCGCTGCCGGATTGTTGAGCCACCATGAGTGCACAGACTGGGTCATCGAGTGGAGGAGCTGAGGCAAAGCTGGTAAGTTTTCTAACCACCTTTTGTTTTTATTGTGTTTCAAAATTGTTTTTTTGTTTTTTTTTTGTTTTGACCGGTTAACTTAGGTAAAAACCATAAATAGACCATGTCAAAATTTTGTTTTTTTTTTTAGAGTTAAATGAAACCCTAGATGCAAATGAATGAATTTTGTGTGTTTTGACCGGTTGACTTAGGTAAAAACCAAAAATAGACCATGTCAAAATTTTATTTTTGTTTTTAGAGTTAACTAAAACCCTAGATGCAAATGAATGAATTTTGTGTGTTTTGACCGGTTGACTTAGGTAAAAACCGTAAATAGACCGTGTCAAAATTTTGTTTTTGTTTTTAGAGTTAACTGAAACCCTAGATGCAAATGAATGAATTTTTTTGTGTTTTGACCGGTTAACTTAGGTAAAAAAAACCGTAGGTAGACCATGTCAAAATTTTGTTTTTGTTTTTCGAGTTAAATGAAACCCTAGATTAGAATGAATGAATTTTTTTGTGTTTTGACCGGTTAACTTAGGTAAAAACCGTAGGTAGACCATGTCAAAATTTTGTTTTTGTTTTTAGAGTTAACTAAAACCCTAGATGCAAATGAATGATTTTTTTTGTGTTTTGATCGGTTAACTTAGGTAAAAAAAACCGTAAATAGACCATGTCAAAATTTTGTTTTTGTTTTTAGAGTTAACTGAAACCCTAGATGCAAATGAATGAATTTTTTTATGTTTTGACCGGTTGACTTAGGTAAAAAATCGTAAATAGACCATGTCAAAATTTTGTTTTTGTTATTGTTTTTATTGCCAGTTTGCACTAGAGTTGGAACTCTAGGTACTGTTTTGTTAGTTTTAATTAAGATTCGAGACCCTAAGAAAACTATTTTTATTATGTTGTTTGTTTTTGTCAGTTAGAACTATGCTAAAAAACCATAGTTAAACTATTTTTATTTGTTGATTGTTTTGTCAGTTGTGCGTTTTAGTGTAGAAATTGTGGATTCTGACAAGTTTTTTTTTTTTTTTTTTTTGTACAATTGTTGTGTGTTTATTAATGCTGTATATTGTTATTTTTCATGCTGGTTTTCCATGTTTTAATGTTTTTGTGTTTTTTTTGATGTGCATGTTGTGAAGAGTTGGTACCGGGTACACGTCATGTTCTCTTACGCCCGAGAGGCATTAACTATGGAGGACTGGGCTTGGCTTGATGCCCTTGGGCTCAAGAATGTGACGTGGCTGGAGCCGATGGTTGGGGATCGGTCTTACCTTATGGATTTGATTAGTCTCTAGGATGTGCAGACTAACACATTCCATCTCCCGACAGGGGAGATGACTGTCACTTTGGAGGATGTTTATCAGATTCTTCGGATTTTGATAGACGGGTTACCTATCAGGACGACACCATGGAGTCAACGGATAGCTGTACTGACTCGATGTTTTGGACACGGAGCAGGTGTGGAGAACCCAGTGGAGAAGGCAGAGGAGGACTATCATATTGGGGGAATTTTAGTGCGATGGTGGTATGAGAGGGGGGTGTTGGGAGTGAGGCATGCAGTTTTTATGAGCCTTATTTCCACCATGCTGTTGTTGGATTCTTCATGTGCGAGGTTCCCATGGAACCTACTGGAGGTGGTATATCAGCTAGTGGACTGCCCGATGGAGGAGTCATTGATTATGAGGTGGGTTCAGATGCTGTTGGCACAGTTGTATGAGGAATTGTATGATATCCACTATTGGGGGCGAAATGGGATCAGCTGCAGTTTCTTGTTATAGAGTTGGGCCTGGCAGCATATAGTGATGGATCGGCCACTAGGGCTACCATGGATGATGTGGGCTGATATGGTAGATAGAGACATTGGCTATGCGAAATTATGGTACCGATTCGAGGAGTGTGGACATAGTCGACGGTTTGCTGGCAATGTAGATCACTACATTGAGATGTTTGCATGACTTATGCTAGGGGATGTAGTATGGAGGCCATACCGGGATTGTCCTACATGGCCTGAGGTAGGGGAGTGGCTCCGACGAGTTCAAAGGGGACAATGGCTTATTGGGCATCATGGGACAGAGTAGGAGTATTTTTCCTATGCCTGGGTCACATGACAGTTTGGGGTGTGCCAGGGGTTGCCTGGGGAGCCCTTAATCTATCAGTGCCAGACTAATGAGAGGATCTTGGCAATGCCCATCATCGAGCCTCTAGGGGAGGAGACAGATGTAGTACTTGATATCCTGGATGTGGATGATGTCGAGGTTACTATCGAGTATCAGGAGTGGACACTTCGACGATGGCGAGGTGAGGGGCCATTGGGGGGGATGAGGTAGCAGCCAGTGGTGAGGGTGCAGGGGTGCTAGGAGAGGGTTGGGGATCTCCAACGACTAATGTGGAGATGGTAGAGGTTGCAAATGTGGGAGAGGATTTTGGGCGAGCAGAGCATCCAGAGATGTAGGATGCTCCAGAGCAGTGGGATCCTGAGTAGGCTGGGGTACCGAAGAGGCCAATGCATCGGGCAGCTCCATGGGATGCAAATGCGGGATTGCATGCAGAGGTGATGCGATTTACTAAGTTATTGCAGAGACAAGATCAAGAGCACCAGGTTGATATGGAATGTATGCGTGCTCAGTTGGTGCAGCGGGATGACGCATTGGCTGCATTACGTTGGCAGGATGGTGATGTAGAGGTTGCGCGAGAGGTGGACTGCCTGTGAGCATGGTTGGCATAGCAGGATGATGTGCTGGCGTCATATGGTCAATAGGATTTGGAGTGGCAATGATGTCGGGTGGAGATGGAGCTAGATATTATCCGCCTTGTGGGATGATTATTGACATTTTTTGTTAGTGGATCATCATGATGTTCGAGAGGGAGCGATACTGAGCAGTCAGTTTCTTCTCGACGCAGGCGATAGGATGAGGGAGGGGCTAGCAGGGGTGATGCGGGGGCTAGCAGTAGCTACCCCGAGGGGTCATCGAGGACCCATACCATAGGGGGTGGTTCTCATCATACCAATCCTGCATGATCATGGTGGTTGATGCCCTAGGCTTGGGGTTTTTGGGTTTTTTGTTTTATGATTGCGGGGTTAGAGGACTAATTATTGTAGCCTACAGGCATTTTTGATGATATATATACAGATGAATTTTAGGATTTATAATACATGTGTTGTGATTTGATTTGATTTTATGCATAGTGTTTGATGTTTATGAATGTGTGTGAATTTTCATTGATGGATGCATATGATAAATGTTTTTTTTATTTATATGCCATGTGATGGAGTGGATGAGATGATTTGTTGATAACTTGGCATTGGCACCATAGACTATACATGACTTATGGCTTTGTGTATGAGATGATTGCTGTGTGATGTGTCTTTGCAATGGTTGGCGTATAATATAGCTAAGTTTTTCTGAGATTCAGATGTTTTAACTAACTAGCCAAGACTGTACTGTTATCTGACAAGATTGGTGAACAAGGTATGAATCGGAATTGTTTTTGACCAAGTTATTTTACATCATTGTGTGTGCAATTGAGTTTGTTTATGTGGTATTTATCAGGATACCACCAGTGCCAGATGGGCTTTCAACCGAACCTGTACTGAGGATCACCTGATTAGTGCCACTAAATCCTTTGTTGTATTTTGTTAGATTAATCTGTTTTGTTATCTAGGAGACAATAAGCTAGCTCATCCACATGCAAACATTGATCTGCACACAAGTAAATGTGACAAATATATCGTCATGCAAGAGGTTTGTCGTCAGTGACCGATAGGCTATCCACAAAACTGATACTAAGGTTTACCTCATGACCTTTTGAATGCTAAGAGTTCCAGGGATTCAAGTTCAACTCCTTTCTTTTCTTCATAGTGAAGAGAATCACTATTTATTTTGTTTTTTTTTATTTTGAGAAAGGGATTTTGACTTTTGATTTTGAGAATTTGGGATTCTTGGGGAATTTGGTAGGGAATATTCTTGTCCTTTTGCCAATTCTCAGCATTCTTGGGGTCATTCACATAGGGGGATGAGCGAGATAACCATTTTCACTGTATGGTATCCTAAATTGCTTTACAGGTTTCATATTTCATCGACACAACTTGGGAATTGTTTGTATGTGCTTTTGAACTTATGATGGGATGCTATGTAACAAGGTGTATTTCAAGTAAAACTCTATCATTGTAACATCAGTTTGAATTTTGTACAGTTCTTGGCTAGAAACCTAAAGACAGCTGAATGATGAAAACTCTGGATACATTTAGACGACAACTGACTTATGATATGGCAAAATGGTGAATGGCGTTTATTTTGGTGTACTTTTGTTCAAAATGGAAAATGTGAAAGGTGGTGGTTTTGCCAAATAGTGATAGTCTATGGTACCTTTGCCTTGTGTGATCAACAATCTGCAATGGATGGATGCGATGTTTATGCAGCTATATGTATTTTGATTTTTGAAGTATGCATGAAATTGAGATGCAGATTTTGTTGGTTTTTGATGATTTTGTTTTTTTTTTTTTTGGATTTTCTTGACCAAGTGATTGTGATAATCCTTGGAGCTTTTGGGGTTGACCAAGAGATTGCGATAATTCTTGGAGCTTTTGGGGTTGACCAAGATATTTGTAGGCACCTTTGGGTCATTTTGGGGTGACCAAGTGATTGCGATAATCCTTGGAGCTTTGGGGGTGACCAAGGGATTGCGATAATCCTTGGAGCATTTTTGGGATTGACCAAGCGATTTAGGAATCCTTGGAGCTTTTTGGTTTGACCAAGAGATTGTGATAATCCTTGGAGCTTTTGGGGTTGACCAAGAGATTGCGATAATCCTTGGAGCTTTTGGGGTTGACCAAGAGATTGCGATAATCCTTGGAGCTTTTTGGTGTGACCAAAGGGTTTGTAGGCACCTTTGGGGCATTTTGGGGTGACCAAGTGATTGCGATAATCCTTGGATCTTTTGGGGTGACCAAGGGATTGCGATAATCCTTGGAGCATTTTGGGGTTGACCAAGTGATTGCGGGAATCCTTGGAGCTTTTTGGGTTTTGACCAAGAGATTGCGATAATCCTTGGAGCTTTTTGGGGTGTTTGACCAAGGTATTTAGGAATCCTTGGAGCTTTTTGGGGATGACTAAGAGATTGCGATAATCCTTGGAGCTTTTTGGGGTTGACCAAGAGATTACGATAATCCTTGGAGCTTTTTTTTTTTTAGTGTTTGATCAAGGGATTGCTGGGAATCCTTGGAGTCTTTTGGGTTGACCAAGCGATTATGGTAATCCTTGGAGCTTTTTTTTTTTTTTTTTGTGTTTGACCAAGGGATTTCTAGGAATCCTTGGAGCCTTTTGGGTTGACCAAGTGATTGCGATAATCCTTGGAGCTTTTTGTGTTGACCAAGCGATTGCGGTAATCCTTGGAGCTTTTTGGGTTGACCAAGAGATTGTGGTAATCCTTGGAGATTTTTGGGTTGACCAAGCGATTGCGGTAATCCTTGGAGCTTTTTGGGTTGACCAAGCGATTACGGTAATCCTTGGAGCTTTTTAGGGGATAGATGTACCCCCAGCTTGATGATATTTATGCTTCGGATCTGGCTCTGGAGGGATTGACATGAATGGATCGGCCCTATGTACAGATATGAGGATGGGGTCCACCCTCGGTACTGATGTAGCTATGGGGTCTCTAGGTGAAGGTTGATCTCTGTATGCCCAAAGTGGCAGATGTAACGCTTGGTCCCACTGTGTTAGGTTAACGCGCCACTCATGCCCTGGCCTTATGTTCACCTATTGAAGTGCATCATCAATATCCATGGGGTGTTGATGTTGTCGCATGTGATTGATGTGGGCCATCTATGTGTCATATTTATAGTTACTGTAAGAAATCCAAAAGCCCTCATTGGCCCCGACAACTGCCTGCGACATGCTAGACTCTTTTTGTTCGAGCATATTGATGTGGTCCCCATGGGGTTGTTTTGCTCTTTGCAGGGGGCCTAATTTCCTTGTGGGGGCGTTGGCTCGGCTGATGCCTCTAGAGGGATTATTGACATTAAGCTCTCTTGGTAGTCATCCATGGGAATCACTTGTGAGTGATTACTGTCAGACTCGACCGAGTCCCATGGTGCTACCTTGTATTTTGACTTGTCTTTGGCTAGCAAATTAGGTTCATAAGAATCTGGTGATTTTGAGACATGGGAGACCGCATCATTAGGTATCTCTACGACTAGCTACTGATCCTCTTTGAAAGGAACCTCTTGTATGTTAGGATTTTGGGGTCCTGAAGTCTTTGTTTTTGCCGACTCTAAGCACTCTAGTAGCGCAATGCATGTATCGAGGGATTTGAGCTCCTCCTCTGTGGTTTATTCCTGTTGCAAGTTGGAGGGAACTTGGGGCCTTGGGAGGGGCAGCTAGATAGCACCCCCCATGCCTTGGTATGGCATTTCATCCCACTCTTTTTCTTGCTCAGATTCCTCGAAGGATTCTTGAGGGATTTCTGAGGGTGGCCTATGAACTTGGGTGGGTGCCCGAGGAATCAGGGGAGTGGCCTCCCACTCCTATCTAGGAGGAATTGGGGGTAGTGCTTGATAAGGTCACAACAACTTGTCTCGCCCCTAGGGTTTGTGCCCCTCATAATGTTCTGTCTTATGCATGTGGGGTTGGAGTCCTCACCTGTATAGTGCATTGGAACAACTCATCCTTCTGGCGTTGGATGTGCTCTTCGTTAATATGGTATAGTTCCTCTAACTGTAGATGGTCTAGCTCATGTTGCGTGAGTTGCACCCGACATGCGATATATTTGGCAGATTCTAAGATAGTTGGTCCTGTTGTCTCATCTCTAGAAGGCCTATATGCCTCTCCTAGATATCTATCTCGATCGTGGTGATCCGAGATCTCTATAGGTTGCATCCCTCTATTGAGGGTAGCAACATTTTCTTGAGGTTTTGGCATCAGTAGGTGATCCTGATAGCTAGTAGGTGGGAAGGCGTATTGCTCCCACGATGTATATTACACTTGAGGAAGGTAAGGGTTTTCCTCGTGCTCTCTTTCGTAAGTGAAAAGGGGACGAGTAGAGTTGGCTTGCCCCACATGAGGAGCCTTGTGCTTTGGATTTGATTAGTTGTTGCTAACAATGACGCAGGGTATAGGAGGGGTGGCATAATCATATGGCCCTTCCTTATGGACCCCCTGCCATTCTAGTGCTTCATCATGTGGTGGCCAATTATAGTGGGTATCTAAGGGAGATTTCCTACGGGTGTACCCCTTCTATACATATCTATCTTGGTCATAGTGATCCGAGATCTCTATAGGTCACCTTCCTCTATTGAGGGCAGCAACATTACCTCGAGGGTTTCGCCTCGGTAGGTGATCCTGATAGCTAGCATATGGGGAGGTGTATTGCTCCTGCGATGTATATTGCTTTTGAGAAAGGGAAGGATTTTCCTCGTGCTCTCTTTTGTAAGTGAAAAAGGGACAGGTGGAGTTGGCTTGCCTCGCCTGAGGAGCCTTGTGCTCTGGACTTGTCCTTGTAGTCCTGACAACTAGAGGGGGTGAAGGAGGGATAGTGTAATCATGTGGTTCCTCCCGTTGAACCCTATGTTGAATTAGCGCTTCATCGTGCGGTGACCACTCATAGCGAGCATCTAAGGGAGCTCTCCTATGAATGTACCCCTCATGGAAGGGTGTGTGCTGGGTGCTATGCTGGATGGGAGTGCCCCTAGAAGGGGTGCCCCTATAGTCCCATTTCGTTAAGGTGTGGAGGGGGTTGCCTTGTGTGTTCGGTCACCAAGGTGGTATGACCAAATCCTTGGGACTATAACGGAGGCGACTAGTGCCTCCTTGGACATTCTCTACAGTGTCTGCCCATGAGTGGGCTTGACTGTGGGTGAATACCATGGTAATGACTCGCTACAAGCTACGTAGATTTTTATCTTTTGTTTATGATTTTCTTTATATATATATATATATATATTTGTTTGTTTTGCGAAGCGTGCATGAAAGTAAAATGTAGATTATTGTTTATTTTTTATGATTTCATTGTTTTTGAATTTTTTTTTAGGATGGCCAAGTGATTGCGGGAATCCTTGGAGCTTTTTGGTTTGACCAAAGGGATTGCGGGCACCTTTGGAGTGACCAAGCGATTACGGGCACCTTTGGGGTGGCCAAGCGATTGCGATAATCCTTGGAGTTTTTTGGGTGACCAAGCGATTGCGACAATCCTTGGAGCTTTTTGGTTTGACCAAAATGATTACGGGCACCTTTGGGGTGACCAAGCGATTGCGGTAATCCTTGGAGCTTTTGGGTTTTGACCAAGGGATTACGAAAATCCTTGGAGATTTTGGGTTTTGACCAAGGGATTTTTTATGGAGATCCAAGCTTGCTCAAACCAATTCTCATTCAAAAGTTGGAAAATATTACCTCACGAATCCTCATTATGTGGCTATATAGCTAAAAAAAAACCCTAAAATTGAAATGAGTCAGATGGGGCCCAAAATTGGGGTGCGCATCCCTATTACAATAGATAAGCCATAAATAAATTTTCAAGTCCTAACTCCAAATACATTAGGAGAGATTAACCTTCGAATAGCTCAAAAAGCATAAAAAAATAGGTGAGTAATTTTAAAACCTAATTTTGGGGCACTAGATGATGGCATTTGGCCCCGAAAACTAGTATTATGGACAAGTTATGGCCTCGACAAGATGCACTAAAATTTAGGAAAAATAAATAAAATTTCCCAAATTTTGTTGGATGCTCCTATATCATTTATAGGCACCGTTGGGGTGCTTCTGGGTTGACCAAAGGTTTTATGGACACCTTTGGGGCATTTTGGGGATGACCAAGCGATTATGGGAATCCTTGGAGCCTTTTGGGTTGACCAAGCGATTTGCAAGAATCCTTGGAGATTTTGGAGCGAGTGACAAAATGCGTAGATTTTTATCTTTTGTTTATGATTTTTTTGATTTTTATGCTACACAAAACAGAAAATATCACACACATGCAAGCGATGATTATCTCTTTTAAAGATTAAAAGTGTGTCCTAAATCTGGTTTCGTGTGTTTTAATGTTTGTTTTTGAACTTTTTGAAGAACATTTAAATGCAGTATGAAGGCTCTTATGACTCCCATAAATGGTTGCCCCTTCGATATACCATTGCCGGGCCGATATACCAACCTCTCTATATACCCGCCCTTACGAGAGGAAAACTATAGGTACATGAGAGCAGATGGTACATGGAACATAGGCGGTATGGAAGGGGGATTGTCCTGTTAATGACACCTACCATAGAAGACTTATCCTCATGCACTAGGAATAACCCTAGCAACACTTGGTTAGCTTTCGTCAGGATTTACATCTACCAACAGTCGTGATTGGGGTAATGGATGCAAAATCAAGCCAAGGTGGTGATGAAATCCACCATTGGTCTTGATCAAGGGCTGGGGTTTTACAACTAGCTCCTTGGTTTAGAAATATTGCGTGAAGTGTGTGTGGTTCTTTTGATTTAAAAAATGAAACAGGTAGCAACCACTTTCCCTAAGGAGGCAAAATTGATAGAAAACAAAAATATAATAGCAAAAAATGATAGGGACAGTTAGAAACTGTTACCTCTTTTTCGTGCAAATGGGTTATTTTTGACTCTCAACCCTAAAACCGCATAGACAAAATTCGTCCCTGGGTGAGACGAATTCCAGAACAGAATTCATCCTAGGCTGGGACGAATTCGAATTCGTCCCTAGGCGGGATGAATTTTTGGACTGGATTTGTCACAGGCTGGAATGAACCACAGTCAATACTCAAAAAATGGTACCTGTAAGCACAAAACACAAATTTTTGATCAGTTTCTTGATCTTAAAAAGTAGGGGATAGGTCCCACCGTGATCGCCACTGAAAACATGAGATTTTGAAAGTTTGAAAGGAAAAACCAATGCGATATGTCCGAAACAAAGCTAACACTTAAATCCTACAAACTGCATGAAATGAGGAAAAGAAACGAATCAAAATGAAATGAAAGAAATATAGGAAGCACAACCCTTTTGTATTTATTCTCTCTCAATATCAGTTACAAAGACGTCTCCCGCATTTTTAGGGGCTAGGAGCGTTAACATAGTTTCAATTACAAGGGAGACGGGTAATCCTTCTTCTACATGCCCACATGTAAAATGGGCAGGCCCAAGTGTTGCTGCCGCTTGTGCTGATGAATCCTAGATCCCTGCTGCTCTTCCTGTACTAAAAGAAACAATGAAAAGAGTTAGTAGCACCTGTGTCAAAATGAAGCATTCGATCCTCAAAATAAACAAAACATGTATGCCAAAAATAGCAAATTGGAATTCATCCTGGGTTGGGACAAGTAGGCCTGCAACTAATCAAAATTCGTCTCGGGTAGGAAGGAATTCTATTGTGTCAAATTGGGACTCGTCCTAGGCGAGTACGAATTTGACTATGTTAGATTAGACCTGCATCAAAAAGGGATTCATCCTAGGTAGGGATGAATCAAACTCAGATTGGAATTCATCCCGGGTGGGGATGAATTCTACTAGGTCAGATTAGGATTCATCCCGGGTAGGGATGAATTCAACTGCACAAAACAGTTAGAAATAACATGCAAAAAAACCCATCTTCGAAGCCCGTGATAACCTTCACAGTTGGGTTTTAGCTAAAACAAGGTATTCTAAAGATCTTGACAATAGTAGCCTGCATGTTAGTGAGAGCGACATGAAATAAAACTCGATGAATGCATGCTTAAAATCAAAATCCTGAAATCATGATGCAAAGGAAATAAAACAGCACAATAAGTATTGTCAAAAAATGAGATTCATGTTGTCCATAAACACTCAATGACCTCCCTTGCAGAAGAGATCACGAATGTGAGAGAAATGAATCAAAGGAAGAATGATGTCTGGCAGAAAACTGGTAGGGCTTCACTGCTCCAACGTTTCTTCTCCATTCCCTCTGGTATTTTTGGTGAAAAGGCTTATTTATAAGCCATCGGGGTGCAACTTGTATGGGCTTGTCAGTTGGGGCCATGCTTGTGCGTGATGGGGAAAATTCTCCCTGTCTGGCCTGCCCTCATGACAGTCCTCCATCGATGGACTAACGTGCATGCAAGGTAGGGATAAGTGGTCGCTGACTTCCCCTACCGCATGTCACGGGTTTTTTTATTTTTTCCCGTTAAACCTGGAATTCGTCCCAACCCGGGACGGATTGGAATTCGTCCTACCTAGGGATGGATTGGAATTCGTCCCTGGTAGGAACGAATTCAAGTTTGCATTTCGTCCCGGGGTGAGATGAATTTGAAGCAGAGTTTTCGGAGGTGCCAAATTATTTTTTATCCTTTCAAAACTACTGTGTAAGTGGCTAGGACCACTGTTTGACCTCTGAGGGCTGCCCTGAAGGCTGTGTGTGTCAATGCGATCAGTGTTTGCAGTCACGTAATCGGATTGGTGTTGTTTTGGTGTCTATAATAAATATTTATATTTATATTTAAATTATCTAAAATTAAATATATAAGAAAAAAATAATTTTTAAATGATACTTAAATGAAGTAAAAAATAGAATCAAACAAGTATAATTAACATATAAAAAATGAGATATATTTTGTTTAAGTTCAATTAATAGATTTTAATATCAATTCAACATAATTATTATTTTCGATGGAAGTTGCAAGCTTACTACACTCTCTTTGAGAGGTTCAAGGTTCAAACCCTAGTCAATATGAGGGGACTAGGACCCCTCATAAAAAACTATGTAAACTTATTGGAAAGCTTATTAAAAAAAAATAATATTTTTTATAGTGTATTTATTAGTGAGGGTTTTACAATTTTGAGGTCTATTTATATTAAATTTTAAGAATATTTTTTTGAACTAAGATGAAGAGCATCAACAAATAGAATAAGAAACCCAAAGGATATTAATTTAAAAAACTAGACATAAAATGTTATAAGAAGTGGGACAAACCACACAAACTAAGAATAGAAACTAATGATGAAGATGGTATATTGGAATACTTAAAGTATGGGTATAACACTTTAAAAAGTAATTATCAAGAAATTAATAAATTATTATAGTCCTAAATTTATTTTAATAAGGAAAAAAATTAGTGAAGTATGTTAAAAAACATTTGAAATGATTTGGAATTATGGGGTTTGTTTAGAGATTTTTGTTATGGAAGCTTTAAGATTGACATTGCAATGACATGAGAGGATCCCAAATGGGATTGACAACTCTTAGAAGTAAGAAGTGAAGTGTTCTTTCAAGCATTCAATATACATGGGATAGTAAGCATTTTGGGCAATATCATGTGGTAAAAACATCAGATAAGTTTTGATGTCTAATAGTTGGGTATAAACAAAATATTCAATCTCTTCAATTTTTTTGTTGTGAGTAGGATTATATTACAAACCAAACCAATTCCTTTCAGGTGTGATCTAATCAATTATAATCATTCAAATCCATTTTGCCTTTAATATATATATAGCTTCAAAACCTTGATATGTTCAAAATGACTATGTTGTAGTGGAATGAAACAAAGTTTGAAGGATCTGTACAATTTGGTTCAAAATGACTATGTTGTAGTGCACTGAACCAAAGTTTGAAGGATTTGTACAAGTTTGTTCAAGATATAAAAATTCTAAAGAAGAAGATGATCTAAAATATCAAATATTTTGATGGTATATTTAAAAAAAAGAATTTAAATCTAAGATCAGTTATTTAGAAAACATTCCATGAAAATCACTAAAATGGAAAAAGACTTCTGTCTACAACAGGCCACTAAAAAATAAAAGCAATTGAAAAAAAAAAAACAAAAAATACGATGGATAATTACAAGAATGTACAAAATAATACACCCAAATGATCTGTGAGGCCTTTCAAGGCCTTGGTCTAGGAGGATTTTCGCAGTGAGGTTTGGGAACATATGCCTTTGGATTAGGACGACTCTCATGAACCTCTCCCTTTGGGCTGCTATCAACAAATTTAACTTATGGCGAAGGAAAAACCTTGGAATCGTTAAAATGTCCAAATCCTTCTATGGCTTTTGTGGAAATTTTAGAGCTTGCAGATATATTTTGCATAGATGCCACCTTCTCTAGTGCATGCAGGATTCTAGTCGCATTATTATTGACTTCCATGACTCCCTGGATAGCAGCTCCGCCAAAAAAGCAAGCAAATAAGGGGAAGATGAGCATGCAAGTAAAAATGTAGTCCTGCATTATCACATAATCTACTTTATGAAGGTTGAACAAATGAGAAAACAGAGAGAAAATGAAAGGGTAGGCCGAGCAAAAATGAAATTTAAAATTGAGGATGAGGGTTGGTGACCTATTTAATATACTCTAAATCATGGATGATAAAGGGGGTTTCCTGCATGCGGCTTTGAATTTTATGAACATCTAAATACCATCTAAATTAAATACCAAACCATGAAGCTTCCATGAAGTATCCCTTAAAGATCTTGGCAGCAAGATTGGTATAAACGACTAAAAGGAAGGAGCACAATTTCACATTCGCTTTAGACAACAAAAATAATCATAAAGAAATAATATTTTGAAATGAACTATAGGGAGATTGATATAAATACCGACTAAGAGAGAGAGAACCAGTGGAAAATGACTTCGAGAGGAACATCGAACCAGACAGGCAAACATAAGATGTCTAAATACAACGTTGAATGTGCTAAAGAGATTTTTAGAGGTCCAAGTAGTAATGGAACCAAGAACTCTTATTAATCCACCACAAACCTGTAACTCAATGTTAATTAATAATAGCACCGAGAGTGCCAGGCCCTCTCTAACATCGATATTATGAATTTAATAATAATACATAGCACTAGAGAACTTTGAGGTCTAACATCGAGAGCATAAAATATATTTGAGTTTAATAATAATGAATGAGGAATTTTATTTCCTTCATGAGCGAATAAAAGAAACTCAAAAAAAATCTCTAAGATAACACTTGGAGTTAATCCAAGAATTTTGCTATAAGTATAAGTATAAAAAAGGGATATAACTAGAAATTTGGGCCTCTAAGTGTTAGAATAACATGAATACGTTGAGAAAAAAATAAATAAAGAAAATAAAGAGGCTATTTTCCTTTGAAAAAAAAAGATGAGAAAAGCACCTTCACACAGGGTAAACCACGTGTTTTAAATAAAGGAAATAGTTATATTTTCTTAAAAGTTTTCTTCAAGCATGAATTCAATATAGATATGAAAGAATATGCAACATATATAAAAATAAATATGTTGAAAGAGTAAAAAAATAACAATGGATAAAAGGAGACTAATGCAAAATTTGAAGTTAGATAGCCAAAAAAAAATTATCCAAAGTAAATGAATCATATCCTAGAACCTTCAAGTGAGAATAATGGCAAAATCTATCCTGCTCTTATACCATGTTAGAATTTCATAGTAATAGATATGCAAAGTATTACACAAAAGATGAAGAGAAAAGTGGAACTGATTGATTTATCTCTAGGATCAACTCTGTATAAATAGTAGAGTTGATCATTGAGAGCCGTTGGATTATAACAACTCATAAAACCTGATGAAGATACCACCGAGAGTTCTCCTGACACATGGAGGAGTGGAAACTCAAGTGTGTATCCTAGTGAAACTTAAGAGAATATTCACTTATTCTAACATATTTAAAAGAGGTAGAAGAAGGCATTAAGAAAACCAAAGGTGTATTGTTCAAATAAACCCATCAAATTTAATTATATCACACATCAAATACTCTCCTTTATCTCTTGAAAGTACATGAGAGAGAGTGAGAGAGAACCTCTCTTATTCTTATTTCTTCTAGTCTTATAGGAACACTATCATTAAAAAAGAATCTATACATGTTAGAATAAAAAATTGAATTTTATGGCTGAAAAAATAAAAGGCCTTATTATATAGTATTTTTATGCTTATAATATTATATGATCGTGAGCTAATGTGTGGTAGCCTATCTTAATTTTCTTGGAATAAAAGTGAGTAAATAGAAAATGAATATATTATAAAAATTTAAGCTGAAGAACCAAGCACCTTAGGACATTTGTATATGGAGACAAGTTTAACACACATAGAAAATAAAATATTGAAAGCATTAATTACTATATAAACACAACATAAACTCAACATTAGTACTAAATATTGTTTAATTAATTTATAATTAAATAAAAGATTGAAAATAGTTTAAACATTTTTTCATAGAAAACCTCTATAATACCTAGCTTGTTGGGTAAATATAAAGTCAATGGCATCTTCGATCCTCTAAGGAATTGAACCGAGGCAACCCATCGACAATCACTTAGACATGACCAACCCACCTATCCCTTTGTGGGTAAAATAATTCCAATATTTACTTATATGTAATTAGAATATTGATAAGAAATCTTCTCTTGAAATAAGGTATAAACTAGGATCACATATTTATATCAAGGGCATTATTATTTAGAATGATCAAATCATAAAAGAGAACAAAAAAGTCGTACTACTACTAGAACACTACCCTTTTCAACCATCATGCCTATCTTAATGATGTGGCTTATGCTAAAAAGAAAAAAACTATTTGTTAAATTAAAAACCAACTCACATAATGTGCATAAAAACTAATAAATGGGCACATCCAAAGACCCTTATTTCTAAACAAAAATATATAATCCAAATAAAATAGAAGATCAACATTCTATAATGGTATTAGATGTAAATTTCAACATTTTATTTGTAACTTTATATATTAAAATCTAAACCAACCCAATTAAATGACATTACAAAATCTTATAATAAAACTCAAACACTATAAAAATTATTTTATAATTAACTATATGTAAATAATACTTATATAAATAACTTGTAAACTCATTTGATCTAAAATATGTTAAAAATCATTATCATAGTAAACACATGCATCAACATGCATATATCTATTCATCACATAAAATTTTAGTTCTTATTTAATTAATAATAAAGATCAACCGTTATGTAATGACATCATGCTATTTTTTTATCACCCATTTAATCCTTTAAAATGAATACAAAACTATTTAAAACCTATGTTGTGCAAAGCTCTATACAACAAACCTTTAAATTTGACTCTTTAGTTAAGCATCCCAAATTTTTATGATAAATAAATTATGTAACTTATATTTTTTTTAAGTTTTAAATTTGACTCTGGTTAAACATCACAAAATATTATGTTAAATAAACTATTTAAATTTATTATTAGGAGCTTTAGATTTGACTCATGAGTCCAAGCACGGCAAAACTTTATGTTAAATAGGTTATTTAGCTTTTATTGTTAGGAGTCACTTGAAGGTTTAAAAATTTGGCTTTAGAATGCTAAAACCTTCGGCCTTAGACCCATTCGGCCAAGCTATTTAAATATAAAATATTAATTCAATGTAATGGCTTGCATTTGTCGGTTTCGAATTTATCCTGAGTCCAACCTTCCTTATTTAACTGTGCATTACAGAAATGGCGATGGAAACTGGTGCTTGACACTCTTCAGGTCTGTGGTCGTTGAGATAGACGTTATTCTTTCAATTTGGAATATTAATTATATATTAAAGTCTGCTTTACAATATGCAACGGGCATGGAAACTTGAAGACAGAGAAAGGTTTAAAAACATAAAATATAAAATGGTATTACTGAAATCGATAGTTGCTTGCCTGACAGTTGCTACCTTTCTAACCCTACGTCTGCATCAAGTTTGAAAATTGCAGAAATGCAGAAAAAATGTTAATTGAAAGCACGTATTTTGAACGAAAGAATATACGATGACGCGGATACAAATATCTGTCTTTCTAGGATTGAAGCAAAAGTCCACCGATGTCCCCCATGCCTACGGCTTATGCAGACAAAACCTTTTTTCCTTTATTAGGCACGATATATCTCCGCCACCCGTTATCAGAGCTCTCCCATCTCTATTACCTTTCTCTACATCAATCTCTCTCAACATGCTGGTATTATTATTTTCAATTAACATTATGCACTGAGTTCGGTTATCACAGTTCTCCCATCTCTATCAGTTTTCTCTGCATCAATCTCTCTCTCAACATGTTGGTATATTTTAACATAACATTATGCGCCGAGTTTTGTTTCATAATGAATAATTGAGGTGTCTTTGACGAAATAGTCATAACTCTTTTACAAATATGAACTATTACATGCTCTCTGGTGAGCAGTTCCGCCGAAAAAGAAAGCAAATAACGGGAAGAGGAGCACGAGAATAAAAATGTAACCCTTCATTATAGCAGAAACTGCTTTCTGAAGGTTGATGTTACAACAAATGAGAAAACAGAGAGAAACAAAAGGAGAGGCCGGGAACAAAAATGAACTCTGAAGTTGAGGATGAGGGTTGGTGACCTATTTAATATACCACGTTCAGAAAACATGGATGATAAGGGCGGCTTTGACTTTCAGGAACATCTAAATCAAATACCAAACCATGAAGCTTCCACGAAGTATCGCTGAAAGACCTTGGCAGCGAGATTGAAATAACAACGAATCTGTATAAACACAAAGTTGAACGTATATTCCATCCTGACGTGTTTCTTGAACTTCGAATTCAGAGCCCACTGTAATTATTATAAATATAAGCGACAGTTGTTTACTATTGTATAACCAAGGTTAGTTAACTCGTTAAGCTCATACAGATTTTCAGAAAAGCAGTTACTCGCGACTCTGCAACTGGACATTCATCCATCAGAAAAACTAGAAACTGGAGGAACACAAAAACAGAAAGTAAGTTACAATTTTGTTTGTTTTTAAAAAAATTATTATATCAAAATTAATATTGTCTACCCATTCGAGTGTTTGCATGTTGCAATTTTCTTTGACGTAGATCACCTCTTTTACTACTATTCGAAATCGACCTAACTTTGGGTTATCTATTGTAAAGTGGGAAAACGTTTATATTATAGTTGCCTTTTAAGAACGAGGTAAACAATTGCATTGTTACTGCTACTTTTCTCTCGTCTCTCTTATCACTTTTGTCCTCATGTGCCATTCTTTTCTTTTTACCATTCATGGATGCTTTTGTGAGTTTATGGCAGACAAAAATGGGGCCACCCACGTGATAGTAAAATCGATTTGCAATACATTTTGAAAAATTACATCAAAAACTTACCTCCTTCTATTGGGTAGGAATGAAAAATTACAATAGTAAACAATGAAAAATTACCTCCTTCTATTGGGTAGGAATGAAAAATTACATCAAAAACTTTGTAAAAGAATGTGAAGTGTGCCAAAGACAAAAGGGGGAGACCATCGCTATTCCCGGATTACTTCAACCTCTTCCTATACCCACCAAAACATGGGCAGATATTTCTATGGACTTTATTGAAGGATTACCTAAATCAGGCGGAAAAACAACCATTTTCGTAGTCGTTGATCGTTTATCTAAATACGCCCATTTTTGTCCAATGGCTCATCCTTATACCTCTAGCACTATAGCCCACCTCTTCCTCGATAACATCTTTAAATTACATGGTATGCCCTCCACAATTATTAGTGATCGTGACCCAACTTTCACTAGTACCTTTTGGAAGGAATTATTCAAATTACAAGGTACTCAACTTCGTATGAGCTCCGCTTACCATCCTCAAACCGATGGCCAAACCGAAGTTGTAAATAAATTCTTGGAAACCTACCTTCGATGTTTTGTTTCTACTCAATCACTCCATTGGGTAAGGTGGCTTTCACTAGCGGAATGGTGGTATAACACTTCATACCATACGTCCATCAAAATGACTCCTTACGAAGCACTATATGGTCAAACACCACCATCCCTCACTTCCTATATTCCAGGGACTACAAAAGTCCATGCGGTGGAAACGAAACTTGCTAATAGAGATGACATACTACGGATCCTAAAAGAGAACCTACACACCGCCCAACATCGCATGAAGCAGCAAGCCGATCAACATAGAAGCAAACGTAGTTTCCACAAGGGTGATATGGTTTTCTTATGTCTCCAACCTTACCAGCAAACCTCTCTTAAACAAAAAGGTTCTCAGAAGTTAGCACATAAATTTTACGGGCCGTATAAAGTTCTCCAATGTATTGGGACCGTTGCTTACAAACTTGAGCTTCCTCCCTCTTCCAAACTTCACCCCGTATTTCATGTATCTTGCCTTAAGCTCGCAATCGGAACACATATCACGACACAAACCACTCTTCTAGAATTCTTCGAGGATGGAGTACTTTTAGTCGAGCCAGAAGCTATCTTGGATCGCCACTCTCGTCACCTTCGTACTCGTGATATCACGAAAGTTTTAATCCATTGGAAAGGTCTACCTTTAGAAGACACGACGTGGGAAACTCTTCACGATATCCAACATCAATTTCCAAATTTCCAGCTTTGAGGACAAAGCTCCTTTAAGGGGGGTGGCATGTTAGGACCTTCCTAACATATTGTAATTATATTTAGCAAGGGTGCATTTTTCCAATCGCACCCCATCCTTCATATTTATGGTACATCACCATATTCATTTTAAAACATCAAATCAAATACATTTTATATATATCAATATTGCAGGTTTAAACCCAATATTCCAAAAGCGATTCATATCATCAAGCGATACATTAATTTCTATTTTGCAATCCATTTTATACTGTGGTATCCTAACATCCTGTGGTATCCTAACAGATGATAAAGGGGGCTACCTGCATGCGGCTTTGAATTTTATGAACATCCAAATACCATATAAATTAAATACCAAACCATGAAGCTTCCATGAAGTATCCCTTAAAGATATTGGTAGCAAGATTGGTATAAACGACTACAAGGAAGGAGCACAATTTCACATTCGCTTTAGAAAACAAAAATAATCATAAAGAAATAATATTTTGAAATGAACTGCAGGGAGATTGATATAAATACCGACTAAGAGAGAGAGCACTAGTGGAAAATGACTTTGAGAGGAACATCGAACCAGATGGGCAAACGTGAGATGTCTAAATTCAATGTTGAGTGTGCTAGAGAGATTGTTAGAGGTCCAAGTAGTAATGGAACCAAAAACTCTTATTAATCCACCACAAAACCGTAACTCAACGTTAATTAATAATAGCACCAACGAGAGCGCCAGGCCCTCTCTAACATCGATATTATGAATTTAATAATAATACATAGCACCAGAGAACTTTGAGGTCCAACGTCGAGAGTGCCAAAGATATTTGAGTTTAATAATAATGAATGAGGAATTTTATTTCCTTCACGAGCGAATAAAAGAAACTCAAAAAAAATCTCTAAGATAACACTTGGAGTTAATCCAATATTTTTTCTATAAGTATAAGTAGAAAAAAGGGATATAACTAGAAATGTGGGCCTCTAAGTGTTAGAATAACATGAATACGTTGAGAAAAAAATAAATAAAGAAAATAAAGAGGCTATTTTCCTTTGAAAAAAAAAGACGAGAAAAATGCCTTTACACAGGGTAAACCGCGTGTTTTAAATAAAGGAAATAGCTATATTTTCTTAAAATTTTTCTTCAAGCACGAATTCAATATAGATATGAAATAATATGCAACATATATAAAAATAAATATGTTGAAAGAGTACAAAAATAACAATGGATAAAAGAAGACTAATGCAAAATTTGAAGTTAGATAGCCAAAAAAAAATTATCCAAAGTAAATGAATCAGATCCTAGAACTTTCAAGTGAGAATACTAGCAAAATCTATCCTGCTCTTATACCATGTTAGAATTTCACAATAATAGATATGCAAAGTATTACACAAAATATGAAGAGAAGAGTGGAAATGATTGATTTATCTCTAGGATCAACTCTGTATAAATAGCAGAGTTGATCATTGAGAGATCTTGGATTATAACAACTCATCAAACCTGATGAAGATACCATTGAGAGTTCTCCTGACACATGGAGGAGTGGAAACTCAAGTGTGTATCCTAGTGAAACTTAAGAGAATATTCACTTATTCTAACATATTTAAAAGAGGTAGAAGAAGGCATTAAGAAAACTAGAGGTGTATTGTTCAAATAAACCCATCAAATTTAATTATATCACACATCAAATACTCTCCTTTATCTCTTGAAAGTACATGAGAGAGAGTGAGAGAGAACCTCTCTTTTTCTTATTTCTTCTCGTCTTATAGGAACACTATCATTAAAAAAGAATCTATACATGTTAGAATAAAACATTGAATTTTATGGTTGAAAAAATAAAAGGCCTTATTATATAGTATTTTTATGCTTATAATATTATATGATCGTGAGCTAACGTGTGGTAGCCTATCTTAAATTTCTTGGAATAAAAGTGAGTAAATAGAAACTGAATATATTATAAAAATTTAAGCTGAAGAACCAAGCACCTTAGGACATTTGTATATGGAAACAAGTTTAATACACATTGAAAATAAAATATTGAAAGCATTAATTACTATATAAACACAACATAAAGTCAACATTAGTACTAAATATTTTTTAATTAATTTATAATTAAATAAAAGATTGCAAAATAGTTTCAACATATTTTCATAGAAAACCTCTATAATACCTAGCTTTTTGGGTAAATATAAAGTCAATGGCGTCCTCGATCCTCTAAGGAATTGAACCGAGGCAACCCATCGACAATCACTTAGACATGACCAACCCACCTATCCCTTTGTGGGTAAAATAATTCCAATATTTACTTATATGTAATTAGAATATTGATAAGAAATCATCTCTTGAAATAAGGTATAAACTAGAATCACATATTTATAACAAGGGCATTAATATTTAGAATGATCAAATCATAAAAGAGAACAAAAAAAGTCTTACTACTACTAGAACACTACCCTTTTCAACCATCATGCCTATCTTAATGATGTGACTTATGCTAAAAAGAAAAAAACTATTTGTTAAATTAAAAACATGTGCATAAAAACTAATAAATGAGCACATCCAAAGACCCTTCCTTCTAAACAAAAATATATAATCCAAATAAAATAGAAGATCAACATTCTATAATGGTATTAGATGTAAATTTCAACATTTTTATTTGTAACTTTATATATTAAAATCTAAACCAACCCAATTAAATGACATTACAAAATCTTATAATAGAACTCAAACACTATAAAAATTATTTTATAATTAACTATATGTAAATAATACTCTTATAAATAACTTGTAAACTTATTTGATCTAAAATATGTTAAAAATCATTATCATAGTAAACACATGCATCCACATGCATATATCTAATCATCACATAAAATTTTAGTTCTTATTTCATTAATAGTAAAGATCAACCGTTATGTAATGACATCATGCTATTTTTTTATCACCCATTTAATCCTTTAAAATGAATACAAAACTATTTAAAACCTATGTTGTGCAAAGCTCTATACAACAAACCTTTAAATTTGACTCTTTAGTTAAGCATCCCAAATTTTTATGATAAATAAATTATGTAACTTATATTTTTTTTAAGTTTTAAATTTGACTCTGGTTAAACATCACAAAATCTTATGTTAAATAAACTATTTAAATTTATTATTAGGAGCTTTAGATTTGACTCATGCGTCCAAGCACGGCAAAACTTTATGTTAAATAGGTTATTTAGCTTTTATTGTTAGGAGTCACTTGAAGGTTTAAAAATTTGGCTTTAGAATGCTAAAACCTTCGGCCTTAGACCCATTCGGCCAAGCTATTTAAATATAAAATATTAATTCAAAGTAATGGCTTGCATTTGTCGGTTTCGAATTTATCCTGAGTCCAACCTTCCTTATTTAACTGTGCATTACAGAAATGGCGATGGAAACTGGTGCTTGACACTCTTCAGGTCTGTGGTCGTTGAGATAGACGTTATTCTTTCAATTTGGAATATTAATTATATATTAAAGTCTGCTTTACAATATGCAACGGGCATGGAAACTTGAAGACAAAGAAAGGTTTAAAAACATAAAATATAAAATGGTATTACTGAAATCGATAGTTGCTTGCCTGACAGTTGCTACCTTTCTAACCCTACGTCTGCATCAAGTTTGAAAATTGCAGAAATGCAGAAAAAATGTTAATTGAAAGCACGTATTTTGAACGAAAGAATATACGATGACGCGGATACAAATATCTGTCTTTCTAGGATTGAAGCAAAAGTCCACCGATGTCCCCCATGCCTACGGCTTATGCAGACAAAACCTTTTTTCCTTTATTAGGCACGATATATCTCAGCCACCCGTTATCAGAGCTCTCCCATCTCTATTACCTTTATCAGAGCTCTCCCATCTCTCAACATGCTGGTATTATTATTTTCAATTAACATTATGCACTGAGTTCGGTTATCACAGTTCTCCCATCTCTATCAGTTTTCTCTGCATCAATCTCTCTCTCAACATGTTGGTATATTTGAACATAACATTATGCACCGAGTTTTGTTTCATAATGAATAATTGAGGTGTCTTTGACGAAATAGTCATAACTCTTTTACAAATATGAACTATTACATGCTCTCTGGTGAGCAGTTCCGCCGAAAAAGAAAGCAAATAACGGGAAGAGGAGCACGAGAATAAAAATGTAACCCTTCATTATAGCAGAAACTGCTTTCTGAAGGTTGATGTTACAACAAATGAGAAAACAGAGAGAAACAAAAGGAGAGGCCGGGAACAAAAATGAACTCTGAAGTTGAGGATGAGGGTTGGTGACCTATTTAATATACCACGTTCAGAAAACATGGATGATAAGGGCGGCTTTGACTTTCAGGAACATCTAAATCAAATACCAAACCATGAAGCTTCCACGAAGTATCGCTGAAAGACCTTGGCAGCGAGATTGAAATAACAACGAATCTGTATAAACACAAAGTTGAACGTATATTCCATCCTGACGTGTTTCTTGAACTTCGAATTCAGAGCCCACTGTAATTATTATAAATATAAGCGACAGTTGTTTACTATTGTATAACCAAGGTTAGTTAACTCGTTAAGCTCATACAGATTTTCAGAAAAGCAGTTACTCGTGACTCTGCAACTGGACATTCATCCATCAGAAAAACTAGAAACTGGAGGAACACAAAAACAGAAAGTAAGTTACAGATTTTGTTTGTTTTTTAAAAAATGATTATATCAAAATTAATATTGTCTATCCATTCGAGTGTTTGCATGTTGCAATTTTCTTTGACGTAGTTCACCTCTTTTAATACTATTCGAAATCGACCTAACTTTGGGTTATCTATTGTAAAGTGGGAAAACGTTTATATTATAGTTGGCTTTTAAGAACGAGGTAAACAATTGCATTGTTACCGCTACTTTTCTCTCGTCTCTCTTATCACTTTTGTCCTCATGTGCCATTCTCTTCTTTTACCATTCATGGATGCTTTTGTGAGTTTATGGCAGACAAAAATGGGGCCACCCACATGATAGTAAAATCGATTTGCAATAACTCTTATGCTTTCATGCGGCCATCCACATGATAGTAAAATCGATTTGCAATAACTCTCATGCTTTCATGCTTAAGAACTATGAAGTTAAAATGATGCCTCATTTACATACAAATATTTAAAATAAAATATGTTTGGAGTTACTTTTAATTAGTTATAAAAATATGAAATCGAAATAACTTCATTTTTATTATTACATAGTTATTATAACAATAATTTGACTATTTAAAAAAAAAAAAAATTACATGGTGGAATCGGTAGCTACCACGAATCCAGGTATGCTATCCAACTTTTATGGCCGCCACAGTATTCTACGATGTCCGTGCCCCAGAAGTGGGCACACAGATGTTCGCGCAGTCCGCTCCTATAACTACCATAACTACCATGCTACAATCATTTTAAACCTTTTACACCGCTGAAAGCACCAGGAAAGGGACAAGTGTTCAGTCCGGGGAACAATAATTTGACTATTATATATGTATTTTGATTCAAATTTAAATATTTTCCTTGAAAGTTAAGCATTTTATTAGCTAACTAAAATTATTTAATAGAATTATATATATATATATATATATATATATATATATATATATATATATATATATATATATATATATATATATATATATATTTAGGTTAGTGTGAGAAACCCCTACGTTCAATGATGTTCAAGGTTCGACATTCCCATTCCGATCACCTTCAATTGAGCTTATCAATAGGGGCCAAACACCCACCCCTCACACACTCGCCCATGGTGCGCTTTGAACCTTGGACCTTTCAAATAAGAGTCAAAGCCTAAAATTGTCCCTACTATAATTTATATTATTGTTAAAAAAGATAATATAAAATTTAAATATATAAATATTTTAATTATATTTATATTTATATTATCTAAAATTAAATATTAAATTTTTTTTTTTTTTTTAAATAATACTTAAATGAAAGAAAAAATAAAATCAAACAAATATGATTAAAATATAAACAATAAGACATATTTTGTTTAATTCCAATTAATAAATTTTAATATCAATTCAATATAATTATTAATTTTGATGGAAGTTGAAATCTTACTATAGTGGTAAGGGCTTTGGCCTCTCTTTGAGATGTTCAAGGTTCAAACCCTACTCAATATGAGGGGACTATGACCTCTCATAAAAACCTATGTAAAATCATTGAAAAACTTATTAAAAAAATTAATATTTTTGATTGTGTGTATTTAATAGTAAGGGTTATATAATTTTAAGGCCTATTTATATCAAATGTTAAGAAGAATTTTCTTTTTAGAACTAAGATCAAGAAAATTAACAAATAGAATAAGAAACCCAAAGAATATTAATTTTCAAAACTAGAAATAAATATCACCAATGTTATAAGAAGTGGGACAAACCACATAAACTAATAATAGAAACTAATGATAAATATGGTATATTGGAATACTTAAAGTATTGGTATAACTCTTAAAAAAATAATTATCAAGAAATTAATAAAATATTATACTCCTAAATTTATTTTAATGTTAAAAATATTTGAAATGATTTAGAATTTTAGGGTTTGTTTAGGTATTTTTGTTATGGAAGATTTAATACTAACATTGCAATGACATGAGATGATCTCAAATGGGATTGATAATTCCTATAAGTAAAAAGTGATTTTGTCATTGGGATTTTCTATAGGAAAGAGGAATATATGAAAATTGGAATCATAAATGCATTAGTTCTAAATATAGTCACTCTTCGAGATATAGATGCTAAAACAATCTAAGTTTAGTTATGTCAAATTCACTTTTGAGTTACAATTTTTGTATTCTAGGGGGTAACTTTAACACACTTCTATCTCCTTAGAAAAACAATGATAGCACTCTTTGGTAGTCTAGATAAATGGAAGAATTTGTTTCATTTAGCAATTTAAATGACCTTTGGGATGTTCTTTCAAGCATTCAATATACATGGGATAGTAAGCATTTTGGGAAATCTCATGTGGTAATAATATTAGATAATTTCTAATAGTCCGGTATAAACAAAATATGCAATCTCTTCAATTATTTTGTTGTGAGTAGGATTAGATCACAAACCAATTCTTTTCATGTGTGATCTAATCAATGATAGTCATTCAAATCCATTTTGCTTTTAATATATAGCTTCAAAACCTTGATGTGTTCAAAATGACTATGTCATGGTGGGATAAACTGAATTTTGAAGGATCATGTATGTACAAGTTTTTTCAAGATATAAAAATTCTAAAGAGGAATATGGTATAAAATATCAAATCCTTTGGTGGTATATTTAAAGAAAGAAAAAAAAAAATCCAAGATCATATGTTTATAAAACATTCCATGAAAATCACTAGAATGGAAAAATAAACTCACATGTAAGTAAAATAATTAATTTATGATTATCATAACATACTACAAAAATAAGATTCATACTAGAAACAAAAATCCAAGGAGATATGGATTAAGAAGCATGATAGAAATATTGATTTTTTTATGCTACTAACAAAGTAGGAATGTCCTTCATTGGATTAAGATTATTTTAACTCTATATTGAATAATTAATGAAGATAATCAAGAGATTAAGAAGGAAGAAATCAATTATTTCAAATATATTCTATCAAAAGTTGGTTAAGACAAGGAGGGAAAAAATGAGTTCTTATAAAATATTCCATCAATTACTATACAAAATAAGAATGAATGCTTGATGAAAATATCTTAATTGAGTAGCTACAAGATGCAATTTTCTCTTTCCACCCCTATAAGAAATTTAGCCCTAATGAATTTTCTAAAATTTTATTTAAATTTTTTAGAGATATATTGAAGAATATGATGTTAAATAACATTGAAGAGACTAGCAAAAAAAAAGGCTACAATAAGTGAAATCAATGTTATATTTATTTCATTTATTCCTAAGAAAGGTAAAAAAGAATCCATCTTATTAGCCTTTATAATATTATTTATAAAATAAATTTAAAAATGATGGCAAATAAATTGAAAAACATTCTAAATTTTTTTATCTTAGAGGAACAAGTTGGTTATCTTCATGGCAAGAAAATTCTTAATTATATAATCATTTTATAAGAGGCCATATATTCTCTTTAGTCAGTAAAAATAAGTATGATTGTAAATCATTTATGAAAAAAAACATATAATAGTGTTTTATAGAGTTTCCCATATGATACACTTAGAAACTTTGTTCTTGATTGAGGTTTATGTGAATGGGTTAGATGTTGTTAGAACACTCGAAGATATTTTATTTTTATCAATAGATATCCAATTTGATATGTTGAATCATCCTATAGTTTTCACTAGGGTGGACCATTATCTTCTTATATTTTCATTATTCTTATTGAGGCTTTGGGAAGAGATATTTCAAAGGAAATTCTTGTCACAACTAAAATTTATTTGATTATGAAATTATAATTTTAGCATATGACTAAATTATGATAACATGTGGCTATGATGTCATGGAAAATGGTGAAAATCATTATGATTTGTGATTTATTTTATAGATTTATGTAATGATTTTTATATTTCACATAAAACATCGTGTACAATTTATTGTCTTATAACAATCCTAACTATATAATTGGATTGAGTGCTTTATGGGGGTTGCCATCAACTGAGATTGAGAGAGAATATCATTGAAATAGGATAACAAATATCATATTAGAGCTTAAACCAAAATAAAAATTGTGCACCCACAACATAATGTATTTAGGTGTAAAAATACATGTTTTCTTGTATTAAATTACTATAGAAAAATACATTAAAATTTAAGTTAATGAATATGTATTCTTATGGCATTGTAAAATAATTAGTTGTTGCTTGCAATAATGTGAATTGTGTTCAATAATTTAAAAATTTGCATATACATCCTTATGATTAGGAAGTCCTCAAGAATTTCAAATGGAACCATGAGCCTAAAAAGGGATGATTGAGTGTTTTTTTCCCTTGAACACCTTAGTGAGACACACTCTTGGTTTTAAAAAACAATCAATTACCAAGGAAAATGTGGGACATATATCACAAAAGTATAAATAAATAAATTTTACTCTTTTGCTTTTAGTACTTGGAAGGAAAAGTAAAGCATATGGATTCCAAAAGATTAGAATTAATTTTACAAGTCTTTTTTTCATGTATTATTTTTTAATATTATAAGCCTTTTCTTTTTTGGGCATATTATTTTTTATATTCTTGGAGAGAAGAAAAAGTATTAGCAATTCCCTAAGAATAAGATCTCGATTGCACAGAGCAAAAATAGAAGAAACTTCAAAGAGCCAATTCTAGTAAGGACATTCTATTTCTAGAGAAAGTTATTTGACAAAAAATGAAGGTTTTGGAGGTGGAAATATGCTTGTAAATCAATTATTTAAACCCACCCTAGGAGGAGGCTGATACAAAAATAAAAATAAAGAAAAGATAGAAAGAAGAGACAAATGAGGTGGAAACAGAGGTGGAAACATGCCTGCAAATCAATTATTTATACTAATGCTTGTCAATTAAAATTTTGCTAGATAATATTTTTGTATGACACATCAATAATTAGTATATTTTTCTAGGTGTCAAACAAGAACATGACATCAATAAAATAAATTTTCCTTACAAATTTCATTTATTGACAACATACATAAAGTAAATTATAACAAGTGCTTAGTATTTTGTTACATTCAATGTAAGAGATAGTGTGATTCCTTTCATTTATAAGAAGTAAAATTTTACCAAAACAAATCCACATAAAGAATTTTAAGCACCAAAAATGACTAGCAAATATGCACCCATATATATATATCACCTAGAATTTCAATATCATACCTTTAAAACTTAATATAATGTAGTAGAATATAAATAATTCATGATGGATAGATTGACATCAATAAAATATTATTTGTTCCATATTTGAGTAACAACATACTATCAAGAATCACAAGTTTATATACATCATAAAATTTACTTTAAATTCTAGAAGAAGAAGAATTATGGATAGATTGACATCAATAAAATATTATTTGTGCCATATTTGAGTAACAACATACTGTCAAGAATCACAAGTTTATATACATCATAAAATTTACTTCAAATTCTAGAAGAAGAAAATTTACAACAACCGCATATAAATATCAAAGAATCATCTTAGAGTAGTTTACAATATAATTATGAACATTCAATATTTGAAAAAAATGAATTTCACATTTAAGTCCAATATGTTATTGAATAGAAATAAATAGAATAAGATTACACTTAAAGTAATTATAGCTAAATCCTGTACTTAAATCTAACCTATCCCTATAAATGAAATAGATGAGGAAAGGAATCATTAGAGAACTTTAATACCCAACCAAGTGGTATTAAATAACTCCATCTCAACTTCATACTAAAGTTTTTAACCTTCACAAGGGAACATATATATGCAAACAAGATATTACATAGATTGTTCTAGAAGTAGGGGTTTGAGATTACCCACAAGTCGTTCAAGAGTTAACTAGTTTTATATAAATAAATGAAAGGAAAGCTTACAAATATATAATTATAAACATGTTTATCCTTTACAAAGCTATTGCTACACCTATATATATATTACAAAGGGAGGGCTTTCCCTTAAAATATCATGTAGATATTCTTAGGTGGTTTTCATTTCATATACTGAGTCATATCTCATCTAATTATTTATCCCTTTGAGATCCTCTAGATTTGAAGTTATGAATATCAATTTATCCTGAGCCCTTGTATGAGCATCTACCATCTTCATTGCCATATACCCATTTTTTGGGATTGCCATCACCTGGGAATAGAATATTGATTTAATTAATACTTTCAATATTTTTGCTACTTTTGATGTGGTTCCATGCTATTGTTATTATTTCTCAAGTATCGAGATCTTTATGTAAGAAAGGATAATATTCCTTAATGAATGTGCACTCATTGGTTTAACTTTAAAGGCATCGGTGTTGTCTTCTTTGGGAGTTTCACTTCATCACTTGGGACCACTTATCTTAAGATCTTTGAGACTTTTGCCTCTTGTACCTTTATCAAGAATTTTGCTCCTTGTCTTCTATCCATAACTTAGGAACTTTTTAATTTTATATATTCTTTTGTCATGACATCTAACCTCTGATCATTGAACCTTTTTTATTGGGTTCTTCTCAAGTGCTTTTTTATGACTCAAAATTTTACTTTCAAAATTTGTAGTGATTTATCACTATATTTCTAGTGGCTCTCAAGGGATATTTATCCCATTGAAGATAAATATCCTAATAAGTTGACACCTTTATCCATTGGGTACATAGTCAGAAAACATTTCCTCTAAAAATAAAAATTTTCTACGATCAAGCCACATATTTAAAATTCTGTAGGTGCTCAAGACTTTTTCCATCTCATAAAATTCAGATCACTTATGGTACATATGTATAAATTTTTAAGTGAGTAACTTTTATCCATTTGGTATGGAGTGAAAAAGACCTACCCAATAGCTGCTCACATCCTTTCTTTATTCTTTTTTCTCCAATTTATTGGATGAAAAATAGTCACCTTAATAAAACTAGGACTTTGTTACAACTTTCTCATGCCAAGTAGGTATGTTCTAGAGATAATACTATAGTTGGTACCATTGGAGTGAGTCCCCATTTGTCAATTGAGCCTTCTGAGGTCCTTTCACCCTTGTAGATGAAGAGTTTCTTTACATACACTTGCTTGGTCTCTTTAGAAGGTAGGGTGTCCAATGTGAAATTTCTCATCATTTCGCTTGGTTAGAAAAAGGGTAGAGGAGATTTAACCCAAAATTTTCCTCCTCATCATGAGTATTTTTATCTTTTAGTTTATTTTTAGACCCATGTACTTTTTGATGTATGTGGAGGGAATCCTATGAGATCTACTCTTATTGTTGAGGGAGGTGGAAGATCTCATTTTTATCCTCCACATGGATGCTTTGCATATCCTCTTCTGATGCATCTATGGGAGAGTACCTAGCTTAGGTTCCATTCTATCTACTTCTTGTGTGAAGTTATTTATGATGAAGAAAATAAGCTAATCTTAGTTAGATATTGAATGGTAAGCCTTACCTTTTAGAAAAACCACCAATAGCCTGAGGGTCACATCCTACTTTGTGATGGTGTGCACCTAGTTAGTGGAAACCATTTTTTATAGGTGATCCAATGGGGATGTTGGGATATCACTAGTATATTCAGGTAAAATTTCTAGCAGTGATACTAGAATTTCTCCCTAAATAGTTGATGTATTTGGAGATCATAATGGGTTTTTTCTCTCTAGGTAGGAGATAGCTCTTGAGATGAGATAGCCATCTTGGACCTATGGGTTCTTTGAATTGTTGTAGAGTTTCTAGGTGAATTCAATTTCTTACTTCTAGATACCAAATAGATAGAGATCTCCACCTAAACCTTGACCTGATATCTTCAAAAATAGCTTCTTATGATGTTCATTCTAGAGCAAAGTCACTAGGTGAGTAAATAGACACTTCAATAACATACCAATATCCTTACAAAGTCTCAGCCCTACTTCTTGTTGTAATTTTAGGACCAATGATTTATCACTAGGGTCCCATTGGGTATAGCATTAAACTATTATTATCTTTGATTATATTGGATAGGGATAATTATGCCTTGTGAGGAGCGACACAACATGACCATAGCCAATAGCATAGGGCTTGGCTTGGTTAGGGTGTCTCCAAGAGTTCTTTACAAGGTTGACTCCTTGATAGGATGTGATTTTCAAGATGAAATTATGCTCACTAAATGAAAAAATGGATGCAATAAAGTAAAAGAAAAAACTCAACAAAAAAAAAGAGGGGTGATGCACTAAGATATTTTATAAGATATTCCTATAAAATAGGCCTGAACGCTATGTGCCAATGGTGAACACTTCCTCTCCTCAACACAATAAAGCATAAATGAGAGTTATCAGTTATATGCATGTATAAGAAGGTAGGTTACATTGGAGATTCAAGCAAGTGAATTGGTCCAAAACTAGATGTAGGCCCTCACACATAAATACATTTAATAAAACCTAAAATTCAAGCAAAATATCACAAACAAATACATACTCACAAATATGGGTTTGTAGAAGGCCATAAATGGATATATCAAAATATAGACATAGGCTCCTGTGTGTGTATCTATATCTATATCTATGTATATCTATCTATATTGAAGTTATGAATGACAATTGATCCTAAGCTCTTAGATGAGTAGATTTTATCTTTTTTATTATCTACACATTTTTTGGAATTTCTATTGCTTGGGTGTAGAAGATTACTTGAATTAATACGTTGTATCTTTGAGCTACTTCTAACATGAATCCATATTATTGTTCTCATTTCTTTAAGATACAAGATATTTTTGCAGGAAAGGACAATCTTCCTCGAAGAATGCACAACTCATTAGTTTAAATTTTGAGGCATTAGTGTTATCTTCTTTAGGAAGTTTACTTCATCACTTGGGACTGCTTGTCTTAAGATCTTTGAGACTTTTGCCTCTTGTACCTTTGTTGACACTTTTACTTCTTGTATTCTATCTGTAACTTAGGAAATTTTGATTTTTGTATATTCTTTGCTCATGAGATCTAGCCTCTTATCACCAAATATTTTTTATTGAGCTTTTCTCATGTGCTTGTCCATGATTTAAAATTTTACATTTGAAAAGTGTAGTGATTTATCACTACAATAACCAACTAGTTAGAGAGGTTTATTACATGTAAAATTTACAATACTCAACCATTCATGTAGAAAATATAAATAAAATTATGAGTACAAACTCACAACTTTATCTAGAATTTTATTGTAACAATAAACTTACACCTAGATAAATATAACAAATATATTTCTATAATACCCATTAATATTTGTACAACCAATATGTAGTCAAGTCATCATAATGATTGTACACTTCTAGGTATGCATAAATTAGCATATTATCCCTAAGTTTATTATGTGAAAGTCATCATATTAGATATCATCTTAAGGTTCTATATCATCATTCAATTATAAAGGAGAATATACTCTTTTGTAATAGAATATGCTTACCTTGTAGATACTACAATACCACACTTATAATTATTAAATTTATTAATTAATACAAATATATATATATCTGTGTGTGTGTGTGTGTGTGTGTAGATTCTTACCATGTTATCCACTAGTGAAAAAAATACCACCAAATACATACATTTATAGGTCACCCACAAACATAGAACTTAGTAAATAAAAAATACCATGCTCAAGAACTACCATCACCTTGTATAATAACAAAGTAAATTCATGGTTTCCATACATGCAAACAAACTCCTAATTAACTTATATGTAACACAAATGACACACTAATAATAGTCAAAAGAACAAAAAGAAGTAAAGGAAGAGTAACAACATTAAGTTTTATTGTAATAGACTACAAACATCTAGTTTATATGATCAATAATAGAATCGATTAATCACATCTTTGATTTCAAAAAAATAAAACCCAATCACAGTGGGACCCCTGTCCCTTGATTTTTAAGATTAACTTTCTGATTAAAGTTGCTTGTTCTTTTGATTACAAGTACCAAGTTTTCTAACACTAGACTATTTCAGAGTAGAAATTCAGAGAGATCCAACTTGGGCAGAGAAGAGGTAGACGTCTTAAACACCTTTTGTCAATTCTTTTCTTTATGTATTTGGTTATTTGCTTGCATAGGAGAGTTTGAATGCTTGCGTGCTTCATTTATGCAACTTAAAAGGAACCCCACACACAACGTGGTAACTGAAACAACAAGGCATTGGTCGAAAAACCCCAACCCTTGCGCAAGACCAAAAGTGGATTCCATTATCACTTTGGCTTGAGATATTGCATCCATTACCCTGATCGCGACTGTTGCTAGACGTAAATCCTAATGAAAGCTGACCAAGTGTAGTGGGGATGATTCCTAGTGCATGAGGATAAGTCTTCTATGGTAGGTGTCATAAACAGAACGATCCCCCTTCAGTACTGCCTATGTTCCATGTACCATCTGCTCTCACATACCAATAGTTTATGTCACGTAAGGGCAGGTGTATAGAGAGGTTGGTATATCAGTCTAGCAACGGTATATCAAAGGGGCGACCATTTTTTGGGAGTCATAAGAGCCCTCATTTTTGCATTTAAACATTCTTTCACAAAGCTTTCAAAACAACATCAAAACACACTAAAACCAGATTTTAGGGCACACTTTTAAATCTTTAAACGAGATAACCACTGCATTGATTGTGTGTTTCCTTTATGTTAAGTGTAGTGTAAAAAATCCTAAAAGAGATAAAAATCTACTCATCTTTAGGAGCACATCACTATGGTGTTCACTCGTAGCCGAGCCCGATCACGGGCAAGCGCTCCAAAAAGTGCACCAAGGGGGACAAGTCGCCTTCGATATAGTCTTGAAGACCTGGTCATCCCGCTTTGGTGGCCTAACCCACAAGAGAGTCCACATAATGCCATAATATAACAAGACTATAGAGGTACCTCTTTGTGGGGCAGCCCTACTCAACATAGGTCCTTCCAAGAACAGAACCTATACGTAGCACTTAATGTAGATAGGAGACCACCCTTAGAAATCCGTTATGGGTGGCCTAGCGATGAACTACTAGAGCAATAGAGGGTCTAGCCAGAGGTGCCATAGGATTTTGTCCTCCCTCCTCTACCTTGCATTGTTGTTAGAAACACTAGATAGTGTACCGAGTATCAAGATTTCCAAGCAAGGAAAGACAATTCTGCCTGCACCTTTTATGCATATGAAAGAGAGGATGAGGAATATTACCACATTCCTCAAGAGTAGTAGATAGTGTAGGAGCGATGTACCTCCATGCTTGCCCTATATCAAGATCACCCATCGAAGCTACAGCCTCAAGTTAATGCAGCCAACCTCGACAGAGGGAAGCAACCCATAGAGGTCTTGGATCACCACGATCGAGGTAGACATATAGGGGAGGCATCTAGGCTTCCTAAACAAGAGACAGAGAAACAAAGTGACTTGGCGTTTGCTAAAAAAATTGCCTGCCAAGCACAAATCATGCAGCTTAGGCAAGATCAAGAGCAGTTATAGCATCTTTGTCAGCTTAACAAAGAGCGCATTCAGCATCAGACAACTGAATTACTGCATAACAATGTGCTTGCGAAGGTTCCAAACCCTCACACACACAAAGTAGATGTGTATGAGAGGCATAACCCTTTGGTACGAGAGAGGTCCAAGCGACCTTATCAAGTATTGCCTTTGAGACCTCTTAGACTTGAGCAGGAGGCCACTCCCAAAAACAATGATGGGCACCCTCCGCGGGCACCTACCCATGTGAATAGGACTCGACTAGCCACTCCTTAGGAAGCTTAGGAAGAATATGAACAAGAAGAAGAGAGGGCCAAAATGCTCTATCAAGGCAGAGGGGGTGCTACTTAGCTACTTCTCAATAGGCCTCAGGCTCCCTGCAACCCACAACAGGAGCAAACTAAGGAGGACAAAATCAAATCCTCTGATGAATATAAAGTGTTGTTAGAGCGCTTAGATTCTATGGAGATCAAGACTTCTAGGCCCCAAAATCCCACTTTATGCCAACTCCATAGTCATCCTGTGCATCCGTCAGTGCCGGCACCTCCATACCCGAAACACTTTAAGTTGCCCCAGTTGGCACTCTTTAGAGGGGAGGAGGACGCCCAAGAGCATGTGACCATATTCTTAAGATAGTGCTTTGGTATTCAAGATAACGATGCTTTGTTGTTGAGAAAATTTATAACCACATTCGTAGGCCCTGCCTCGGTTTGGTTCACCCAATTACCAAAACATAGCATCACTAATTTGGATCAGCTAGTGGACACGTTCCTTGAATGCTTCACCTTCAACACTAAGAAAAAGGCATTATTGAGTGACCTAGCTAGCCTCAAATAGTATGTGGAAGAGACCATGGTAGCATACGAGAATCGGTGGAGTGCATTGCTTGCGAAGCTGCCTTACCTCCATCCCATTGCAGATCTGACCCATATGTTCTCGAAAAGTTGTTTGAGATCAATCTTCGTGCTATTGCAGCTGCAGCAATATGCCAGTTTAGAAGAAGCTCTGGCATAATCCAGAGTTATTGAGGAGATTAAGATACAGGATGGTGAGATCACCAAACCTAAGAATAAAGAATGGACAAAGAGCACTAAACCAGGGACCACGCAACCAAAACTTGCTACGGTTAATCAAGTTGCCATCAATGTCCCCAAGCCTGCACAAGCAATGTAGCCTCAAAAGGCTAATTATCAGGCGGTGCCTCCCAAAAACTATGAGAGATAAAATCAAAGGCAGGAGCAAAATTAGCAGCGTCACCCTAGGCGACAATTTACTCCTTATATAGAGTCCAGGGACTCTTTGTTTGATCGCTTGTCAGTGATGAATTTGATCAATCTTCTAGAGATTCAAACTATAGATCCCAATGCACCGAAGCCTAAAGGGTATAGAGAAGACTTGTACTATAGGTTTCATAGGCGTAAATGACATGATCTTAATGCATGCTAGAAGTTCAAAGGTTTGGTACAAGATCTCATTGACAATAAGACATTGGCGGTGGACAACCCCGTAGCGCAAAATAATCAACATATGGGAGTATTCAGAGACCCCTTGCCTACCCATGAGGTGCTAGAAAAACTCCTTCAAGTCAATGAGGTGCAACAGAATTGCCCTATGCAAGGATATGTGGGGATGATAAGCATAGTGACTAGGAACAAGAAGTACCCAGGACCTGCTCCCGTGGTAGCCACAAGAGAGGTTCCATCATTGTCACAGGATCAACAACACCCTATGCAACTTCCCTCGCCTAGACCAGTGGCCACAATTTGAACTAGACTTACCCAAATTCTAAGGACCACATCGGCTAGGCTCTCCATATACGAGCTAATTCAACAATCAGAACCCCATCCAGAGACTCTCATGGATATTTTAAAAGCAATCGAGCTGCCACCCCATGAAGCAAATTCATTCAACAATTTTGTGGGGCATGTAAAATAGTGTACAGAACCAGTTATCACCTTTAGAGAAGATGAGTTGAAAATAGTGACTGGTGATGTGGCGGATCCACCCCTACATGTTATCATGCGGGTCAACGGGATTCCATATAAGAGAGTGTTGGTGGACACTGGCTTGTCCAATAATATCATCACTACAGTAGCTCTAAATCATTTGAAGTTGCCAGCATCTCATATCGTGGCTTCCACTTACACACTACGTGCATTCAAAGATGCAATCTGCTCGACAGTAGGCACAATTGTCCTACCTATCCAAGTGGGACAAAAGACCATTCATACATTGTGCCATATTTTGGAAGGTGAGATGGCTTATAATATCCTGCTAGGCCGGCCTTGGATTCGGGACATGGAGTGTGTCCCTTCAATCCCACATCAGTGCTTAAAGTACACATTTGACGAACAAGTGCATGTAGTCCCGACGAACTTGGAACCTTTCAAATACTGCAATACAGTGCAATTCATACTGCAATCAACCCTTCTGTCAGCACATTTGTATTTTCAATTGAATCCATCTCAATAGGGTCCAATTCTATAGGCATATCCAGTAATTAATCCATCGAGTCCTTAGCTGGGGCCATCTTCTTCTGCCAGTCCTTCCACAACGATGCCACCTACGATGGCCACATCCAAGGACAAGGGAAAGCAACCCTTAAAAGAAAAACCACCTCTAATCTCAACCATCTCGATAGAAGAGATACCTAGTAGAATGGAAGTTGAGACACCTAGTTCACCCCACATGGAGTGGACTCAGGAAGGGCTCCCATTTGCTCCTCCTCAACTACCAACGGTCATTGTTGAAATGGCCAGCACGAGCCTGGGGGAGTATCTAGTGAGGAACATTATAGCAACACCCACGCTCGAGTCCATGCAAGACATGGGGAGGCCTCGACTCCCCATCGGCTCAGTGGTTCCTTTAGGCTACCGACCCAATCAAAAAAATTTTGTTTATGGGGGTTTGGATAATGGTGTTGAGATTTACATGCAAGAAGATGAAGACGAAGAGCCCTTTGTGGAAGATGTAAACTATCTATCCAACCCTGATTTTGCTTCAAGATATCTAGGCCAATGCAATTGGCATGGATATGTGTTGGGTAGGTATGAGCAAGGAGTGCATGTTCTTTGTCAATCGAGATATCAAATGTCGTATGACAAGTCAAGAGTAGGGTTAAACCACCCCTTGCCCCTAGACATCTTGGTTGAAAACATGCAAGGCCTAGGGATAGGCAATAAGGATGGGTTGGCATCAGGTCCATATGCCAATCCTAACACAAACTATACATTGGGATATTATCTCCCATTGCTAACAACCAACCTTGCTGACCATAACAACCCTTTCCCTTTGACTGAACAAGGAGAAAATTCAAGGATTCACCCACAGGGGGGATATTGACAAGACCAATAAGGGTCTTTAGAAGATGAGTCAAAGTACAATCAGTCACAAGAATATCCCATGAATGATGATCAAGAAAGCTTCCTGACAATGTTCCCATTGGTCGCTCCATTTGAGCACATGCCACTTCAAGACAATCAGGTCCCCCTCGTAGAGAGCAGAACAACCTAGATGGGACCACATCAATTTTCTTGAACAAGATGAGCCTCCTGTGTCGTAATCAGCTGTTGGAGATAACAAAGGCTTTTGGATCTCCAACAATGATTCAGAAGATGAAACTAAGATGGCCTATATCAACCACATGTGACAAATGCAACAACGATACCCTTTGGACATAGATGACATATTTGAACACTTACATATAGGTCCAAGACATAGGTGGCATCTCAACCCGGTGTAGTTATAGCAATTATTTCACCCACCACTCCAGGTACATAGAGAGCATCTTTCGCTTGGAGACCCTATCAAACCATCAGTGCCTAGGGCGGACCCTATCTTTGTCTCCACACATAGGGCTGATCCCTTTGTGCTAGTGCCCACAGAGCCAGATCTAGAGCACATATATTGTATAGGATTTCTGAGTTGTAACACCTACGATAATGGAGACCATAATCATTTCATCAATATGATCTCCATTGACATAATCGCACCCATCCATGATCTAGCCGACCTGACACGGCCATTGTATCTAGATATAGATGTTATTGACTAGGATTGCACTGACACACCACCATCCCCATCAGAGTACTAGCCTTGCAGAGGAATGTTCCATTTCATCCCCGGATAGACTCAGGATGTATTTCATGTTGAAGAGGAACTTAACGTTCTAAACGATGATCTAAATTCAACAAATGATATCCATTTGATCCCAAATCTACACCAGTTGGAAGACGGATCCCACATGTCGGTTGAGGAGACGACTAATGTAGACATCGGCTCAGATTCAGTGAATTTGCAAATCATCAAGCTGGGGGTAATTTTATCCCCAAAAGAGCAAGTCGACTACATTGCCCTTCTCAAAGAGAAGAAGGAGGTTTTTGCATGGTCATACAAGGACATGTTGGGACTAGACCCACAACTAGTCATGCATAATTTAATGCTTGATCCGATAATCAAGCCAGTAAAGTAAAAACTATGTAAGATGCACCCAAAAATGGCCTTAATGGTCAAATATGAATTACAAAAGTTGTTGGATGCACAATTTGTCATCTGTGTGGATTATCCGCCATGGTTGTCTAACATGGTTCTCGTCAAGAAGCCCGATGGGAGGATTCGCATCTGCATCAATTTTTGAGATCTAAATAAAGCGAGTCCTAAGGATGATTTTCCCTTGCCGAGCATCGATGCGTTGGTAGACGCTACAACGGGCCACGAAATGCTTTTCGTCATGCATGGTTTCTCAAGATACAATCAAATTCGTATCAATCATGAGGACCAACTAAAAATTGTGTTCACAATGCCTTGGGGGACATTTTGCTATAAGGTCATGCCTTTTGGCCTTAAAAATGTTGGAGCCACCTACCAACATGCCATGACGTACATTTTCCATGATTACATGCACAAAACTTTGGAGGATTACATGGATGATTTGTTGGCCAAATATCTTTTGTGCCCAGATCATCTCGATGATTTAAGCAAGATCCTCAATCGCATCATGGAGCATAAGGTCAGACTAAACCCCAAGAAGTGCATTTTTGGCATCACATCTAGAAAGCTCTTGGGTTACATAGTCTCTAAATGAGGAATCTAGGTAGACCCACACAAAGTCAATGCAATCCTTGAAATGCCTCCCCCAACTACCATCAAGCATCTCAAGATTCTGCAGGGAAGGTCGCATTGATCAAGCGCTTCACAGTGTAGTTGTATGACAAGTGCTGACCCATGAATAATTTATTGCATAATGGGGTCACATTTCATTGGGATGATGAGTGCCAGTTAGCCTTTGATGACATTAAATAGTACTTGGATTCACCGCTAGTATTGGCACCACCTAGACCAGGAGTGCCATTCTATTTATACATCTTAGCTACTAAGGTGGCATTGGGTGCCATGCTATCCCAGAAAAATGAACTTCACAAAGAACAGGCTACATACTATCTTAGCTGCATCCTGGTCAGTTATGAATTTAACTATGCATACATTGAGAAGCTCTACTTGGCAGTGGTGTTTGCTACCAAAAATCTATGCCACTACATGCTTGGTCATATGACGTATGTTGTGTCTAAGGAGAATCCATTGCGATACATGATGAGTCATACTTATCATAGTAGCCGCACGATGAAATGGATCATGTTGTTGACAGAGTTTGACATAAAGTTCATTGGACAAAAATCCATAAAAGGTCAAGTCATCACCGATCAACTGGTAGAGGCTCCTCTTGAAGAAGATCAGCCTCTGATCGTAGAATTATTGGATGATGGGGTTTTTCATGTTTCAGAATCGCCAGATTTTGATGAGCCTGAGTCATAGGCTGACATGACCCTATTTTTTGATGGTTCTAAATGTGAGCAAGGAGGTGGCACAAGAATTGTATTCTTCACTCTACAAGGGGCTCCAATGCCTCTGTCATTTAAATTAGACTTCCCATGCACCAACAACAATGCAAAATACGAAGCCTTGCTCATAGGTCTTCAGACAACAATCACCATGAACATAAAATGTTTAAAAATATTTGGTGATTCGTTGTTGATTTTCAATCAAGTAAAGGGGATTTTCTAATATAAATGTCTAGTTCTACAGGCCTACAAAGCCCTTGTGGACAAATTCCTGGCACAACTTGAATGGTATGACATCAAGGCACTCCCTCGATCATCAAATCATTTTGTGGATACTATGGCATCCCTAGGGTCACTAATATTGCAAGACCTTTCTGGTGAAATGAAAACCATTTAGATTAAAACATTATCGCAATTCATGATGGAGCATGCAAGCTCTGATCTAACACTAGGAATCCACCTGATCCAGATTGAACCATCTTAGGATAGGTTCTCTCAAATCCATGATTGTCTGACTCGAGCCAACTGGGGGTCCTTGTTCTCCTTGACCCCTCTTAATAGCAACACAACATTGTTTTTACAAGTTATTTCCCACTCAGCTTTTTCTAGGGATGGACTTCAAGAGGAATTGGTCATGCATACTATCGAGGTTTCTGATCAGCAGGATTGGTACACACCCATTAGCGATTACCTCAAGCTAGGTAACCTCCCACTTGGATTGACACAAGCCATGAAAATATCATTCAAACAAAAAAATGAAAAGCATGTCTTGTTAGGAGACATTTTGTATCGTCGAAGCTATGAAGGAATCCTCCTTCGTTTCTTGGACCAACAAGAGTCCGCTTGGGTGATCACCCAAGCACACGATGGTACATGTGGTGGCCTCTTCAGTGGTATGGCCATCGCAAAATGCATTCTTCGCATGGGTTATTATTGGCCATCTTTAGAGCAAGATTTTTGTGCATATGTGAAGAAGTGCATGAAGTGTCAACACCATGCTAATTTTACACACGTACCTTCTCAAGCCTTACATCCAATCCAATCGGCTTGGCATTTTTCATAGTGGGGCTTTGACCTAATTGGAAAGATCTCCCCTGCATCATCTAGTCGTCACACATTCATCATAACAGCCACAGTGTATTTTACCAAATGGGTGGAAGCATTTTCGTTAACCTCTATGACTAGATCCCGCATTACAGAGTTCATTTTCCATAACATCATGTCATTTTGGTATTCCATCCAAGATCCTATAAGATAATGGGACACCATTCAAGAACAAATATGTGCATGCTTTGACCACAAAGTACAAAATTTAGCATAGTTTTTCAACACCCTATTATCCACAGGAAAATGGGCAAGAAGAGGCATCAAACAAAATGCTAGTCGCCATTCTCAAAAATATAGTCACAGAAAATCATAAGGACTGGCACATTCAGATCCCACTTGCCCTATGGGCTTATCGCACTAGCATTCAAACGCCCACTGGGACAACTCCATTTTTGCTAATGTATGGCTCCGAGGTAGTCATGCCTCTTGAGTTGGAAATCCCTTCCCTATGCATTTCAATGCAAGAGTTCATCGATGATGACACTGCATGGTAGGCCCGGTTAGATCAACTAATGTTGCTCGATGAACGATGCGTTAATGCTCTCGAGCATTTGCGTATCTATCAAGAGTGACTTAAGAAAGCATACAACATGAAGGTCCACCTCAAGGAATTTTAGGTTGGTGACTTGGTCTTAAAAGAGAACCAACAGAATTCTAATTTGCTGTCCCATCTCAGGGACAAGTTCATGGTAAACTGGTTAGGTCCTTATGTCATTGCCAGTAGAATAGGACCTGGGACATACCGACTTGCCTCTCTTGAAGGAATCAAGGAAACAAAACCCTTGAACATCAGTCATTTGAGTCCATTCCACATCTAGAGAGCCATAGTCCAACCAAAATCTCCAAGGATTCTCATAATCGCTTAGTCAACCCAAAAATTCTCCAAAGGTATCTATAAACCCTTTGGTCAAAACCAAAAGCTCCAAGGATTCTCATAATCGCTTGGTCAATCCAAAAACGCTCCAAAGGTATCTATAAACCCTTTGGTCAAGCCAAAATCTCCAAGGATTCTCCTAATCGCTTGTTCAACCCAAAAATTCTCCAAAGGTATCCATAAACCCTTTGGTTAACACCAAAAGCTCCAAGTGTTACCATAACTGCTTGGTCAAAAAAATGTGCAAAAACAAACAAAAACAATAAAATCATCAAAAATCACAAAAAAAAATTTACTCATAAAAATCAAAACTCACAAAAATATTGCATTTCATTTCATGCATACTCATCAAAATCAAAATACAAAAATATAGGTTGCATTAGGCATCGCATCCATACATTGCATATTTACTAGGTCATACCAGTCAACAGCACCATAGAATGTCATTACTTGGCCATTCCCTCATTTTCAACATCAAATCCATTTCCTAAATGCATACATCTAGAATAACACCATAATCATTTGTAGCTTAGTCAATTGTCTCCTAATGTATATAGGGTTTTTATCATTCAGTTGTCTTTAAATTTCTAGCCAAAACTGTACACAGTTCAACAGATTTTACATGGGAAAATTTTACTTGGATCACGCCTTGTTACGTAGCATCCCAACACAAATTCAAACACATAAAATAATTCCTAAGTTGTGTGAATGCAAGAGGAACCTACAAAGTAGTCTAGGGTACCATAGGTGAAATATTAGCCTGTTCATCTCCCTGTGTGAATGGTTCTAGAATGCTGAGAATTGGCAAAAGGACGAGCTCTTCCCTATCAATTGCACATCATAAATAGTGGTTTTCACCACTCACACAAATCCCAATCATAGTTGGTCCCCAAAGTTGTAAGGATTCGTACTACATGTCCCTGCCAAGGATGGGTAGTCGTCCCCAAGACCTAAAACGATCAACGCTATTCAAAAAAAAAATTCCAACAAACCACCATCACAACCATCTCCATTCACATTTGGTCTCAAAGTTGTAAGGATTCGTACTACATGTCCTTGACTAGGATGGGTAGTCATCCCCAAGGCCTAAAATATCAATGCCCTTTATAAATCTCCATCATCCCCTTGGTTCCCAAATTTGTAAGGATTCATACTACACATCCCTAAATAGGATGGGTAGTCATCCTCAAGGCCAACAGGATCAAGTCCATTCACAAGTTCAACCTTACAAAGCTCAAAATGCAAACTCAAATAACAGTGGTTATCACCACTATTCAAAATCCTTGCTCAAAAAGAAAAAAAATTAAAAAATAAATAGTGATTTTCATCATTATATAGATGAGCAAGTATCCCAAACCCTTAAGCCAATACACAGCCTGAAATTGCCCTTCTAGAATTCTCAGCATTTGACAAACCATCTAGGTGATCCTCATTACAAGTTTGGTTGATAGCCTACCTGGCAATGGTGGTATCCTAACCGCATGACGATATATCTGTCACATTAGCTTTGCGTGTGCATGACCAATGTTTGCATGTGGATGAGCTATCTTATGGTACCTTAGATTATCTCGTGGATTAATATTGCTAAACACAACAACGAAGTTAGTGGAGCTAATTAGGTGATCCTCAGTACAGGTTTGGTTGATAGCCTATCTAGCACTGGTGGTATCCTAACAAATATCACATAAACGAACTCAATTGCACACACAGGGATGTGAAATAACTTGGTTAAATTCAAGTCTTATTTATACCTTGTTCAAAATTCTTATGAGATAAATGTATAGTCTTGGCTAGTTAGTTAAAATATCTGAATCTCAGAAAATCTTAAACTACATTTTAAAACAACTGTCACATTTCATTCCGTCTATCACCATCCGAAAATATGCAAAATACAAAAACAAAGTTTTCACATGCACAGTCATTCCACAAAGTCATCCCATTAGTATAGCAAGTCAGTCAAATCTTGCACAGTCTATGGTGCCATTGACAAAACATCAACAACTCATTTCATCCATTACATATGAATACATCATACAAATTAGAAACATCGCATTCATCATCACATATGCATACATCAATGTAAAAACATGTACATAACAACAAACCATGAAAAATGTCTAAACACAAAAAGAGTCATTTGTATATATATATCATAACAAAAATGCCCGCAGGCTACAATGAGCTGGTCCTCTGACCCTGCAACAAAAATCCAAAAACTCAAAAACCCCCAAGCCTAGGGCATCGTACACCATGTTCAAGCAGGATCGATGTGACGAGAACTATCCCCCATAGTGTGGGTCCTTTGGGACCTCTAAGGATGATATCTGCTCACCCCTACATCACACCCACTAGTGCCTCCCTCATCTAGCTACCTACGATAGGATGATGCTGACTGCTCAGTCCTGCTGTCCCTCGTATGATGCGATGAGCCACCTCCAGGGGGCTCATGTATCTACCCGCCAAGGTGGATAATCTCTCCCTCCATATCCAGCTGATATCGCCACTAATCTAACTCTTGATGTCGCCAATATGACTCCCACCAGCCCCATTCTACCTCTCGTCGACCCCATTCTGCCTCCCACCAATGATAGTAAGCTACTACATCGTCGCACTGTGCTAGTTACGCTCGTAGGATATCCCGCTCCCATACAACATCGGTCTCCTCCTCCTGTCGATGAGATGCAGCCCATGCATTCTCTCGCTCTACCAGATGAGTCCATAGGAGATCTCTCTCCCGCAAAGCCTCTCTCAGCTCCCCATATCATCTTCGTAGCAAGTCCTCCAATTGTGCTATCTCAGTGCTGTGTCTCGCCTCCACCTCCTTCGAACCTGCCTAAGGCATAGGTGACTCCGAGACAACAGCCTGCTCTGGCTCCCACTACTTCGGGATGTCCTGCATCTCTGGCTAGTCCGATACCCCAAAATCCCTTCCAACATCATCAACCTCGACCATGTCTACATCATCATGTGGAGCACCCCAACCCTCATTTGGTACCTTTGTACCCTCATCCCCTATTGCTGCTGCTGCTTCTGCACCCCCTAAAGGTCCCTCGCCTTGCCATTGTCGTAGCGTCCACCACTGCTCATACTCAGTAGTAACCCCGATGTCATCCACATCTGGGACGTCAATAACCTTAAGGTCTATAAATTGGGGAGTTTTCCCACCCAAAATATATACAGAGAAGGAGCATTTAAGCAATGAAATGCTACCAACTTACCCACCTATGATTTGTGCTTTTACATCCTTAATCTCTCATTCAAAAAGGAGGTTATTCAGTGACTATTGGAGGCGCAAATCCTTACCCAAAACATGATTTTGGCCACAACTATCCACTAAATTTGTTGAAAACCCTCCATAACTAGTTTTGGACCCATCCCAAGTGGATTAGTGCCAAAACAGTGCCTCAAACGATGGGCGTCCTACCCCCAGACGCTCCCCAAGCTATCACAGTGCTATTCGCCCCACCCCAGGATGATTAGAAATTTGTGATAGATTTCTTTGTTTTTTCTTTTGAATCTGATTCTAAATAGGTTAAATAGGTTATAGTTCAAATTTCATTTCATTCTGAGTAGTTTTGACCAGGTTATTGTTATTTCTCGCTTTCACTAACTTGTAGATGCCATTTTTCAAAATCTGGGTGCTAGAGGCAAAATTGGAGAAATCTGATCATCTGGGTCTTCCCAAAATGTCCCCAATTAGGTCACCCCAACTTTAAAGGTCTTTTGGAGCTTCCTAAGCTGGACATTGAATATGGTACTTTCTGGCAAATTGTCATAGTCCTATTCGTCCCACCCTGGAGCAAATACAAATATGTGAGGAATTTCTAGATTTTTCTTTTTGCAATGGTCTTCTGATGATATTTTTATGTTTCTGTCAAAGTTTCAGGTCAATCAGAGGTCATCTGATAGTTGCTTTATTATTTTCATGCATACACTGACAATAGGCTTTGGGAAATACATGTTTCATTCTGTCTGTAGGTATTACTAATATTTTTTGTTTCTTTGAATGTAGGTTTTCGATAGCAAAAGAGCATGAAAGAGAAAATAATCACATACGCAAGCGGCGGCGACGTTTTGGTCCACCCATATTACATGTGGGCACGCATAAGAAGGATTGTTAGCCATGGATGTTGTGACAAGAAAGACATTTGACGCTTCTATCCCTTAAAAAGGAAGGAGACGTATTGTAACACAATTTATAAAGTGTATCAATAAAGAGATTACCATATTTCGTATTGCTTTTATCTTGTGTCAATTTTTATATGTTCTTTCTTGTTCTTTTCTTGTGGCATATTCCTTTTTGTTTCCGTATCCTCGTGTTTTCATAAACTTCATGCAATCTTTGTTTATGCAAGGAGGTATACAATCTACACTTCCATAAAATATGCATGTCATGATTTTAAAATAAAACTCCAACTAGAGTTTTATAATGAAATCATAAAAAAGAAATAAAATGTTAATACTACAAGAACACAATCATTTTCAACCATCCTACATATCTTAATAATGTGGCTTATGCTGAGAAGAAAAATATATTTATTAAATTTAAAACCAACTCACATGATATGCATAGCAAAACTAAAAAATAAGCACGTGGGAAAACCCTTCCTAGAAAACAAAAATATGTAATCCAAATAAAATAGAAAATAAACATTCTACAATGACATAAATGTAAATTTCATAATTTTCATTTATAATTTTTTATATTAATTTTTTTTTTTTTTTTTGGGTGGTGGCCACAAGGGGTAAACAGACTGTGACCACGAGGAAACCATTACATAACATATCCGCAACATGTGAGGCGAGAGATTTGAACCTGAGCCTCTCAACAACTAGAGAGGTTTAACTACCCACTTGCTCTCCAACTCCTCTACATGGGCGGATATTTTTTATATTAAAATTTTAACAACCGAGTGAAATTAAATTAAAAGTTCTTATAATAGAACTCAAACACTATAAAAATTATTTTATGATTAACTAATACCTATATAGATAACCTTCAACTTATTTGATCTAAAAGATGTTAAAATTCATTTTCAATATAAACAGGCATACATCCATCACAATTCTAAACCTGCATATATTTATTCATGGCATAAAATTCTAGTTCTCATTTCATTAATAGTAAAGATCAACTGTTATGTAATGAAATCTATACTCTTTTTTACCAACCTTAAAATGCGAACTATTTAGAACCTATGATATTTATTGCTTTATAAAACAAACCTTTAGATTTGAATCTTAAGTTCAAACAGTCCAAAATTTTATATTAAATAAATTATATAACTTTTATTTTTAAAAATTTTAAAAACACCACAAAAATAAATTATTTAACTTTTGTTATTAGTCCAAGCATGGCAAAATTTTATATTAAATAAATTATTTAGCTTTTATTGTTGGGAGCCAATGGAAGTGTAAATCTTTGACCTTCAATTTTAAAGATCAGAACTTTTATTTAGAATGTTAAAACCTTCGGCCAAGCTTAAAATATTTATTCACATAGAGAAATAATGGCATGCATTTGTTTCGCTGAGTCCAACCTTCCTCATTTGACTAATGTGCATTAGAAAAATGGCGATGGAAACTGGTACTTAACACTCTTACGGTATGTGGGGTTGTTGAGATAGGTTTTATTTTTTAAGTTGGAAGATTCACCAGGTATGCACGGGCATGCAAACTTGAAGAGGAAGAAAGGTTTTTAAAAAATAAAATAAATAGTAGTATAACTGAAATCTATAGTTGCTTGCCCAACAGGTTGTCAGCTTTCTAACCCTTCGTCTGCAACAAGTTTGAAAATTGCACACTTTGGAAATGCAGGCTGAACAAAAACAACATACGAGGACGGGGTTTATAATATCTTTCCTTCTAGGATTGAAGAAAAAGGTCCACCGATCTCTATCCGCTTTGTCTGCAAAATCTCTCTCTCAACATACTGGTCTTCTTGCTATTTCTAATTAACATCTTGCATTGAGTTTTGTTTCATAAGGAATAATTAACATGTGCCTTTGACGAAATAAATATGAACAATTAATAGTGAATAAATGCGTAGGATGAGCGGCAAAACAATTGATAGCCAACAGCATCGCATAATTATAACCTTTCTTAAACCAACAACCAAATCCATCTTGACATCTAAATTAGAAGACTAGCTACTTACCTATATCTTCAAAAATATTGAATATGTATGAAATCACATTCGGCGATTGAGCTACTGGAACGCAAGACATTTCCCAACCGGCTTTCCTTAGCTACACAGACTTCTGTCTACAACAGGACACTCAAAAACAAAACAAAAGTAATTGAAATATAAAGATACTATGAATAATTACAAGAATGTACAGATAATTCACCCAAATGGCCTGTGAGGCCTTTCAAGGCCTTGGTCGAGGAGGATTTCCGCGGTGAGGTTCGGGCACATATGCCTTTGGATTAGGATGTCTCTCATCAACCTCTTCCTTTGAGCTGCTACCGGCAAATTTAACTTCTGGCGAAGGAAAAACCTTGGACTGCTAAAATGTCCAAGTCCTTCTACGGTTTTGGTGGAAAGTTTAGAGCTTGCAGATATATTCTGCGTCGATGTCACCTTCTCCAGTGCATGCGGGCTTCTAGTGGCGTTATTCTTGACTTCCATGCCTCCCTGGTGAGCAGCTCCGCCAAAAGAAAAAGGAAATAACGGGAAGAGGATCACGAGAATAAAAATTTAACCCTTCATTATAGCAGAATCTGCTTTCTGAAGGTTGATGTGAGAACAGATGAGAAAACAGAGAGCCGGAGCAAAAATGAACTCTGAAATTGAGGATGAGGGTTGGTGACCTATTTAATATACCACGTTCAGAAATCACGGATGATAAAGGCGGCTGTGTGCATGGGGCTATGGCTTTCATGAACATCTAAATCAAATACGTAACCATGAAGCTTCGACGAAGTATCGCTGAAAGACCTTGGCAGCGAGATTGAAATAACAACGAATCTCTATAAACACAGAGTTGAACGTATATTCCATCCTGACGTGTTTCTTCAACTTCGAATTCAGAGCCCAGTGTAGTTATTATAAATATAATAAAATTAAGCGACAGTTGTTTACTATCGTATATCCAAGGTTCGTTTAGCTCGTTAAATCTTGTTGTTTCAGACAAACCATTCAAAAATCTCACGCCTCATATGGAAGCAATTAGAAAAGCAAGGACCAAACCCAAGGGAATGCTCATGTGGTTGAGAAAGAGCATGGAAGATTGTAGTACCCTGGGATCTACTTTCAATAAACTGATTAAATAGCATTAGTTGAAAAAGAAAGAGAATAAGGTTGTTGAAAAAGGACCCATCGAATTAAATTGAATTTGATAGATGGGTCAACCGTTTCTTAGTGGGTACTGCAAGGATTGTCTTTCTTACGAAATTATCTCCGCGGCCGTTCACTATTCTAAGGAGCTCTCATGTCTCCGTAACTACTACGACCAACTGGTCAATGAATAATTTCTCCTTGATTTGTTATGGCGACGATATTCATAAATCCTATGAACGTGAACCACATTAAAAACATATCAAGACTTGCGGGACCCTCACTCTGTCCATGTTTTTGGGACCCTACTGTCCCAGCTATCTTTAGCAATCCGCTAAACATATATACATACAGATTTTCGTTAAGCTCATACAGATTCATCCATAAGAAAAACTAGAAACTGGAGGAACATAACTACAGAAAGTAAGTTACAATTTTTTTCGTTTGTTAAAAAAATTATCATATAAAAATTAATATCGTCTTGGAGATTGCAATTTTGTCTGACGTAGATCACCTCTTTTAACACTATTCAAAATCGACCTAACTTTGGGTTATATATAAAAAGGTTATATTATCCTTGCCTTTTAAGAACGAGGTAAACAAATGCATTGTTACCGCTTCTTTTCTCCCGTCTTTATTATCACTTTTGTCCTCATGTGCCATTCTCTTCTTTGACCATTCAAGGGTGCTTTTGTGAGTTTATGGTAGACAAAACTGGGGCCACCCACATGATAGTAATATCGATTTGCAATACATTTCGAAGTCTTATGTTTTTGTGATTGGTAGAAAGGGTTTTGAAAAGGTTTCTGAACCTTGTACAACAAAAGATTGAGAAGCTAGACCAACAAAAGGAGAGGAAACCTAGCAAGGCAGCTGAGAGACCACCCAGGAAAGACACGAGCAAGAGCTCACAACAAAACCCAACCACAAAACAAGAGTACCAACAAAAAACCAGAGGCTACGTAAAAGCCATCGGAAAAGACCACTAACAGAACTAGCAGAAGAACAAAGGCTATGAAAGAGCCAAAGTAAAACACCACTAGCAAACCCTAAAAATCCAAGCATGACAAAGGGGAACTTGAATATAAACAAAACTTACTCCAGAGAAGGGTTATCCGTACTGTTCTTTTCGTCAGGAAAGGTAACCTTGTACTTCTTCGATTTGCTAGCATTGATGGCCTTTGAGATGCGGATTGCATCTCAAGGCCAGTTAAGGCCTTAGATTGAGTCTGGTAGATATTTTGTAGCATCTTGGTGAGGATTTTAGGGGGGTGACATTTAGCTCTCCACATAGTTCTAACATCAATGAGAGCTTGATTCAATGAAGGCTCATTTTTAGAGATGATTTGTTTGAGGCTCTTCCTCTTGCCCAACTCCCTTCGAGTGCCTCTACGGTTGGTGGAGCTTCGACTATTCATCATAGCATCAACAACAGACTGTTCCTCACAGCATCAACATCAGATTGGTCCTCCTCAACAGACAGGAAAGGGTTTTCAAATCCACCTTGGTGGCAACTTTCTTATATTTTCATGCTTAAGAATTATTAACTTAAAATGATTCCACATTTACAAACAAATATTTAAAATAAAACATGTTTTGAGTGACTTTTAATTGGTTATATGAAATTCTGAGAGGCCAGCCAAGGGAAAATTCCCACTTTGGTTATGATGTTTTTTCCCCACAGATTTTAGCAATGTCCCAACTAGCAGCATGAGGCTCAAGACTGTAGTAGGCAGATTTGACGGAGTAGGTTCCAGCTTCAGAAAGCCTCCAGATCGAGGTGTCAGGCAAGTGGGAGTTGCGGATGACGTGGACACGAAGGAGGTTTTGTAGTTGTCTAGTAGCTTGAGTCATTTGGAGAGGTAAGTTAATGATGGAAAATTCCTTCCACTACCATCTAGTAGGGCCCTGGGTGATGAAATCAGCAACAACTCCAAAAATGGCATCAGTGAATGGATTTAGGGCAGAAATGTGGGGGTCATTACTAAGTGGCTGGTCTTGGAGCCACAGGTTATTCCAAAAGCTAATATTAGACCTAGAGCCTAACCACAAACGTAACCCTATTTGGATGATGTCCCTGGTATAAATAAGAGAGTTCCAAAAAAAGAGCCATGGGGGAGGCGATGGTCACCCATAAAAGGCAAATGATGAAGGTATTTAGCTTTAACGATGTCTATCCAGGTTGAATTGTCATTAATGACTACTCTCTAGGACTGTTTTGAAATCAAAGCATTGTTCATTCTACTAATTTTCTTAAATCCTAGGCCTCCGTTCATTTCCATTGAACAAAATCTGTCCAAAGTGACCAGAGCAAACCTGTTCTAATTTTTGTTGCCTCCATATTTGCTTGATTTTGCTACGTATGGACCTCGAATCTTTGAATATCATTAGGAAGTAGACTGGTATATTTTGAAGACATGCTTGAACTAGAGTGGCTTTTGTTACTTGATTGAAAATTCCACTTTTCCATCTGGCAAGTTTCTTGTTGATGCGTTCGAGAACATTGGCCCACATTGTCGGTGAAACCCTACCATGAAACAGAGGTAGACCCAGGTATTTGGTGGGAAGGTTGGCTATGTTGCACCCAAGAATTTTAGCAATTCTATTTTGTTTGATGATGGGAGTGTTAAGGAAATACAAACTGCTTTTGTTGTAGTTTGTCTTCTGACCAGTTGCAAGTTCATAGTAATTAAGAATTGTTTTGATAATCTTGGCTTCATGAACAGAAGAAGAAGAAGCTAGGATTGTGTCATCAATGAACTATTGATGGGTGATGGCCTTGGAAATAATGGTGGGTTTGATCCCTGAAATCATCCCTCTAGATCAGGCAACAAATAGAGATATCCCAAGTGCTTCAACCATTATGATGAAAATAAAATGGGATAGGGGGTCGCATTGATGAATGCCTTTAAAGCTCTGAAAGAAACCAGTTGGAGAGTCATTGACAATGATGGAAAACCAGGCTATGGAGATGCATTCTTTGACTAAGTCTATCCACTCTTTATGGAAGCTAAATATGTCAAGGACCTCAAGAAGAAATTGCCATGACACTCTATCGAATGCTTTATTCATGTCTAGTTTGAGAAGCATGCTTGGCTTTTTGTTGTGGGCAACCGAGTGGACCAGTTCATGGACTGCAATAACCCCGTTAGTGATGAACCTACCTTTGATTGAGCTACCTTGACAATGGTCAATGATGGAGGGAAGAATGTCTCTTAGCCTATTTGCCATGACTTTGGTTATGAGTTTGTAAATCACACTGCAAAGACTAATGGGTCGGTAGTCAGAGAAGGATTTGCAAGTTTGGGATTTTGGGACAAGCACAATGAAGGTGGCATTTGCTTCTCTAGGCATTTTCTTGGCTCTTTGAAAGTATTGAATTGCTTTTGTGATCTCCTTGCCCATTATGTCCAAACAATTCTAGAAAAACTAGGGAGGATAGTCGTCAAGCCCTAGCGCTTTATCCGGATCCATAGAAAATAAGGCCTCTTGAATTTCATCATCAATGAAGGCTTTTAGCAAATTGCCATTGAAGTCTTGAGAAACTAGGCTAGGGATTTTTTGGAGTAGAGAATTTTTAATGTGGGGGGAATACAAGAGACTAGGGACTGAGAATCTCTTGAAAGTGAGACACAACTTCTTCTCTTATTTATTGGATGTCATTCGTAGTAGATCTATCTCCCTTAGTGATTTCTCTGATGCAATTTGAGCTCCTTTGTCTCAAAGTGGAAGCGTGAAAGAATTTAATGTTCATGTCTCCTTCCTTTAACCATAGCACTCTGGACTTTTGCCTCCAAAATGCTTCCTCCTTGGAAATATTATTGTGGAAATTAGCAAGGAGGGATTTTTCATCCTAAAAGATATTAGGCCCTGGGAATCTGGATTGGATGATCTATTCAACTCTTTGAAGCTCCTCCTCGATGAGTTTTTTTTCCCAAAAATTATTACTTAACATTAATGTTCCACTCTTTTAGTTTGAATTTGATAAACTTGAGTTTCCTATACAATCTTGAAATTGGATTGCCTGGGGTGTCATGCTACCACCATTCATCAATGCACATTTTGATATCTGGATGATTTAGCCACATCTTCTCAAACTTGAACGAAGTTTTGTAAGGATGTATTTTGTGGTTACAATCCAAGATCAGAGGGTTATGGTCGGACCCAATTTTAGATTGAGCAAAAATTATATTTTCGCCTAAAAGTTTGATGATCTCTTTAGACATAAGGAACCTATCAAGCCTGATTTGAATAAGTTGGTTGCCAAGTCATTTGTTGCTCCAAGTATAGTTTCATCCTCGAAGTTGGACATCCATGAGTTCATTGTTGTTGACAAACTCGCTAAAATCCTCAGTGCATCTGGGAGTGATGGGTATCCACATTTTTTGTTGGACGAGAAAATGGGAGAGTTGAAATCTCCCGCAAGCATCCATGGAAATTGCTCAAAATTATTGTGCATATCTGTGAGGATGTCCCAAAAAGTTTTCTTGCTAGGAGAGTTATTAGGAGCATAAATGTTGGTGTTGATCCACTAGAGGTTTATTGTTTTTTTGGTGAAAAGAATGTTGATGGCTCTGTCTGAGATGGCAATAGTTCTGCCTTCAATGGTTTTCGGGTCCCATAGACACAACAGACCCCCGATGCACCTTGGGATGGGCTGAAAGCAAAATTGTTGTTCTTCCATATGGATTTGCATACATTTATACTACTTTGCGCATTCATTTTAGTTTCCTAAAGTAGCATGATATTTGGTTTTACTTATTTTCTGATTGATCTAACTGTCCTCTATTTTGTAGCCCTGTTGAGGCCTCTTACGTTCCAAAACATAATCTTCATTTAGACGATTTGGATGAGGATTTCTTACCTCTGCCTCTCCCTTGAGATGGAGTTGATTTGTTTTTTTTCCCCCATCAGAGGAATGTTTCACATTGGACATGTCTAGGATGCACAACAAGATGGTTGGTTGCAGGCCATTGGCTATGGCATCTTCATTATCTTTGATTCTTTTTTCAATGTTAGAGGGTTTACCTCTCCTTTTATCACTTCCTGTATCTGTGGTGGATGCAATTTTGGGTGACACCTGGATTGGGGAGGGAGAAAGGACTTGATGGATAGAGGCTCCTGAGGTCGGTCTTGAGGAGGACTTAGGAGATAGGGGTGTGTGAGTAGCTTCCTGAAAAGATATGGGGATGGAGATGGTGTGGCAACCAAATTATAAAGGTAGTGAGGGGGATGAGGGGATAATAGGTGAGGTAGAAGGCCTCGATGTCACCATAGGACTAACACCATTGCTACCAGGGGAAGCAGAGAATCATACAGATGACAAGGGGGGTGGATGGGACAATCCTGAGTGAGAAGGGGATGTGGGATCACTATGTACCACACTTTTATTGCAAAGATGGGAGATGGGGATGGAATATATCAACTGAGGGATAGGATCGACTTCTGTAACCTGAAGATTACCATGCATGATAAAAGGATTAGATTTAGAAAATAGAGAATGAACCTGATTTAAATTTTGGGAAGGGTGGGAAGGAGGTTACACCTGATGTTGGGACTATTTTCCTTTCTTGGACTACAAATTATTTTCAAACCTTTGGTTCTATCATGGGATCTTCCTAACATTGTCTTTAGGAGCCTCCTTCCTCAAATTTAGGCACTACAACCTTAGATGACCCTATGTTTTACACTCAATGTAGTGGGCAGGTTTGTTTTCATACTCAATGCCTTGGCATCACTTATAATCACCAATGATGAGTTCAACAAACATGGGTAGGGCCAAATCTAGATTAGCAAGAATGTAGATGTAGGCATAGGTCATCCTGAATTTGGCTTTGGTAGCAGGATTGACACCCACAAGTTCATCGATGGTCTAAGAAATTTCTTTGAGGGTGTTGTTGTAAAAGAATTGGGAGGAGACCATGGAGCTTGACCCAGATTAGAGCTGAGTTGATGCTCTAAGTTTTAGGGTCAAATTATTCACCCCATCTACACAAAAAAAGACTATGGTAGCCAAAGAACCATGGCCCGTCAGTAAGGATGTGGTGAGAGTCAAAGGTATTTTTGAGCCTGATCATGAAAAAACCTAGCAAGAAGACCACCAGGTCCATGTTGCTGAAAAGGCACCATTTAGACAATGCCCATTCATGAGTGGTTACAATATTTGGCTCAGTGTCAACAAAATTTTCAATCAGGGATATGGATTCCTCAAAAACTAGGGTTTCTATAGATTCACGTGGGAAGGAAATTACATTGCCTGAGATTGAGAAAGAAATTGAGATATGGAAAGGATAATTTTGAAAGGTAGCCCTAAATTTATACACATATATTGAAGATGTCCATGGGGGTGCTTTGGGGTTAACACCCATCGAAACCCTAAGAAGATCAAATCTGTGATGGCCAGCCTCACCGTATGGTGGTTCCTTGAGGCTGCCATCATCATCACAAGAAAAAACTCCACCTAAAGATCCCAAAAGTGGTGGTCCACCACCTAAAAATGTTGTAGAATTTCTTTATCTTCTAGTAGCACATTCATTCATTGCTCTTATCGCACCATGGACAATATCATTACTAGAGGTCTTCCTATCCCCAAATGGTGCGTGCTCTGTAAATCAAATTGGGAATCCATGGAAAAATTTTTCTTAGGATGTCCTTTCTCCCAGGCTATGCTTAAATCGATATATGAAAACTTTAGCTTATCCATAGTCCTCCCAACTACTACTCATCAACTATTTCAACAGTGGGCTAAACCTTTCAAAAATAATTAGCTCAACTTTCTCTAGCATTCTTTTCTCCACCATTACCTATGGCAGATATGGTTAGAATGCAACTCTAGAATTTTCAAAAGCCAATCCATTGATTGCCATAAAATCACTCTAAAAATCCTTTCCATGGTAATTGAGAATGCATCCATTGTATCCTCCCCTGAAGCGTCCCCCTTGGTCTGGAGATGCCCCTTGCCAACATATTTAATTTTACTAACATTTCTAGTGCTCATATTTTTGTCAGTAGGTAATCTATTAGGTGGATTCCCCTACCACTTGGGTGGTTAAAAATAAAATTCAACGGGGTGTCTAAAAGAAATCCAGGAAACACTAGCGAGATAGGCATCCTTAGAAATGGTGAAGGGAAAATCTTACTTGCATTTGTAGAAAACTTGGGGACTTAGATGAACAATATGGCCGAATCTAGAGCTCTTTTTCAAAGCCTCTAGCTTATTGACAACATGGACATTGACCATTTGATCATTGAAGGGGACTCTCTCCTCATAATTAATTTTCTCAGAGGTAATGCCAACCCTCCCTAGTATTTGGAAAACATTCTCCATGAATGCAAAGCTTTCATAGCTAGATATACTCACATTGTCATCCAACACCAATACCAAGAAGGGAACAAAGCGATGGACTGAATAGCCAACAAGGGGGTTATTGAAACCACTATTTAGGTGTGGAGGAGTGAATTTCCCCATAACCTTAGAATTGATATTTCTAGACCCGATGTCTACACTCTCTAATCTTCTCATGAGGACCCACAAACTCCTGGTGGTTCATATGGGATTCTCAACCAAATTTGTGGATCATAATGCCAATTGGATTGCCCTATCCACTATGGCATTCTCTTAGTGGCCACGTATCACTTCCTCTAAGCTTCACAACACCCCTAGAAATATGTTGAAGCCTTCTCAGCTCAATCGCGTTAGCTTCACCAAGCCTCATGGACAAAATCTAATGATGAAGTGGTAGATATTTAGAGGTGGATACCAAATTTTGGGTTTCAATCATCAGTGGCATAGTTTCGGTCTTGGAAGTGGGAAATATGTCACTCCTAGGGCTCATCATCGTAGTTTGACTCATAAAACCCACCCCAAAATCCCCCATAATCACAACGACCTATATCTAAACCATGGCAAACCCCCCATCCATGCTCACCTTAGAAATTATCACAACTTTGATTTCTCCACTTTGGTGTAGGAAGTCATCATTTTTCTATCTATCGTTAATCCTTGCTTTTGTGTCTTTCATGAGTTCAAGCACCCCAATGCCCCTCGATTGGTGTGTGTGGCTTTTCTCGCAACCTCTAAATCAACAAAAATAATTATCCCAATGACTTGGCATCCTTCACCCCCTATATTTCCATTCCTTTACAAGATTGGGTCCAATGTCAACCAATCAGACGCAACCACTTCCACCTCCAAGTCCCCATCCAACCCATTTTCTTCACCAAAGTCCACCTTGTTTTTCTCTCGAGAAACCATTGGAACCATTTCTGGTTTAGAGTCCCATGTGATTACCCTCATCCATCCTTTTATTCCAATCATGTCAGTTTCATCAGTCACCTCATAGTTTCTTTGTTCGAAGTTGCATCCAGTGAGCCCCTCTTTGCCTGAATTAACTCCCCTCTACTTTCGATGGCCATCATTGAACTTGACTCTCTCACCCTAGAGGATGATATCCATAAAATCTTCCTCAACCATGGTTTCATTCCCTTCCTCAAGAAATTTAGGGGGCACGATGAGGTGATCACCAAAGACTTTGCCAATACTTGGGTCAATGGGCAAGTCTTAGTTAGGGGAATGAAATTCTCTATTTCTATCAAGCTATTAGCAAAAATTACAGAGCTCCCCAATGAAGGCTTCAAAATCCATAGAGACAACCATTCCATTCAAGAGGAGCTAAAACATTTTGTAGACAAAGGGAAGAAACTGACGAGATACGATAAAGGTATCATTCATGAAAGGCTTCCCGATCCATGGAGCAGGGCTCTGATCCTTGTCATGTAGTACATTACGATAGAAAGGTGGACGAACTAGTGAGAATTTTCCACCTTGCATTTCTCAATGTGCTCTGGTATATTAAAGAGGTCAGTGTTCCTAAGTATCTAAGATGATCCATAGAAGTCTCGATTGAGAACTACCAGAAAAGGGTGGACTCATAGATAAAACATCAAGGTTTGTTCCTGGTCAATTACGATCACATATTGCAGAAAATCTTCACCAAATTAGATTCAAATACTTTCATGAGAACTGATGAGGAGCTTACTAAGGTTGATGCGGAAATGCAAATCCGCAAATCCAACAATAATAGAAGAAAAATGAACTCTGCTGGGAAACACAAGATCTTTGAACAACTCACTTCTGAGAACACCATTCCAATATTGGAGAAATCCTTAGAGAATTCAAGAGTGATGGCCACCTCCAAACATGACCCTTCTGAAATTCTGACAGAGTTGCTGGAAAACATCTACCAGTCCTAGTCCAAGGCTCTTATCGGACTTGATCATGCAATTAGGATTTCAAAATCCATTATGGCTAGCAAGTTCGAGACCTTTCAAGTCATCCTCCCCATTGAGAAGACCAACGTTGGTGAGTCCATACCATAGTAAGCTAGTCGGTTACTTCTGTTTTTCCTTTGCTCTGGTTGGATTTTTCCAGTCTCTTTTTTATTTGCTTGGTTCTCTTCTTGGCATCTATCTTCGTCAGGTGGTGTTTTGTTGTTCCAGTTTAACTCCCGTTAATATTATGTTTTAAGTGGGAGGTTTCCTTTATGTCCTGGTTTTTCTTTCAGGTTTGCTTGTACAAGGTTCAAGGACCCTTTCAAAACCCTTTCTACCAATTAAAAAAAATTGGTTATATGAAATTAAAGTGGGTTCATCTAAATTTTTAGATCACAATTAATATAAGCTTATAATAATAATTTGATTATTATGTATGTATATAGACTCAAATCTATTTTTTTTTTCTTAAAAGTTAATAGTTTAATAAGTTATCTAGTATCATATAATATAATTTATAGTATTATTAAAATTAATAAGATAATACAAAATTTAAATATATAAATATTTTAATCATATTTATATTTATATCATATAAAATTACATATAAATAATTAAATTTTATTCCCGTGAGTGTGGTCTAATGGCAAGGACGCCACTTACAATATCGATAATGTGACCTTGGTTCAATCCCCATGGTGGATGTGTATAATAAGTATTACTCAAAAAAAAAATTAAATTTTAAATGATTTACTTAAATCAAGAAAAAAATAAAATAAAATAAATATAATTAATATAATGAATGAGATGTTTAAGTTCAATTAATATTTTTTTTTGTTTGATGAAAATGAGATTATATTAATAAAATAATGTCTAATCATAAAAAAGGGTGGGTGGGATTAGCACACCCCATAAACCAATACACTAACCACTATGGTTAGGAGTATACAAGAGTGTCAAAAACAGTCCACAATTTTAATATCAATTCAACATAATTATTATTTTTAATAGAAGCCAAAAGCTTACAGTGGTAAGGGGTTTGGCCTTTCTTTGAAAGGTACAAGGTTCAAACCCCACTCATTATTATGGAACTAGGATCCCTCATGAAAACCTATGTAAACTCATTGAAAAGCTTATTCTATCACACATATATTTTGATGGTGTGTATTTATTAGTGAGGGTTTTACAGTTTTGAGTTCTATTTATATCAAATATTAAGAAGAAAAATATTTTTTAACAGTTAAGATAAATAGTGTTAATAAATAGAATAAGAAACCCAAAGGGATATTAATTTCAAAAACTAGAAGTAAATATCACCAATATTATGGGGTAAACCACATAAACAAAGAATAAAAACTACTGATAAAGATGGTATATTGGAATATTTAAAGTATGGTAATAACACTAAAAAAATTATTATCAAGAAATTAATGAAATATTATAATCCTAAATTTATTTTAATATGGAAAAAAATTAGTAAAGAATGTTAAAAAATATTTGAAATGATTTAGAAGTTTAGGGTTTATTTAGGGATTTTTGTTATGGAAGCTTTAGGACTGACATTACAATGATATGAAATTATTACAAATGGGATTGAAATTTCCCTGAAGTAAGAAGTGATTGTGTCATTGGGCTATTCTGTTGGAAATAAGAGATGAAATTTTGAGTCATAAAATCATATGTTCCAAATATAGTCATTCTTCAAGATTAGATACCAAAACAATCTTAGTTTATTTATGTCAAACTCAATTTTGACTTACAATTTTTGGATTCTTGGAGGTAACTTTGACACATTTCTATCTCCTTAGAAAAGTAATGATAGTACTCGTTGGTTGTCTAAAACAATGTAAGAATTTACTTCATTTATCAATTTAAATAGCCTTTGGGATGTTCTTTCAATCATTTAATATATGTGGGACGGTAAGTATTTAGAGTAATCTCATGTGGTAAAAATATCAAATAATTTTTGATATTTAATCATTGAGTATAAACAAAGTATGCAATCTCTTCAATAATGTTATTATGAGTAGGATTAGATCACAAAATAATTCCTTTCCGGTATAATCATTGATAGTCATTCAAACCCATTTTTATTTTAATATCTATAGCTTCAAATCCTTGATATGTTCAAAATGGTTATATTGTGGTGGGATGGACCAAAGTTTGAAGGATCATGTATGTACATGTTTGAACAAGATATAAGAATTCTAAAGATAAATATGGTCTAAAAAGTCAAATCCTTTGGTGGTATATTTAAATAAAGAAAGAAATTAAATCCAAGATCAATGATTTATAAATGTTAGAATAAGTGAATATTCTCTTAAGTTTCACTAGGATACACACTTGAGTTTCCACTCCTCCACATGTCAGGAGAACTCTTAGTGGTGTCTTCATTAGGTTTGATGAGTTGTTGTAATCCAACGACTCTCAATGATCATTTTTGCTATTTATACAGAGTTGATCCTAGAGATACATCAATCAGTTTCACTCTTCTCATCATATTTTGTGTAATACTTTGCATATCTATTATTGTGAAATTCTAGCATGGTACCAGAGCAATATAGATTTTTCTAGTATTCTCTCTTGAAGGTTCTAGGAATTGATTCATTTACTTTGGATAATTTTTTTTTGGCTATCTAACTTCAAAGTTTGCATTAGTATCTTTTTATCCATTGTTATTTTTTTTACTCTTTTAGCATATTTATTTTTATATATGTTGCATATTATTTCATATCTAAATTGAATTAATGCTTGAAGAAAATTTTTAAGAAAATATAGTTATTTTCTTTCTTTAAAACACACGGTTTACCCTATGTGAAGGTGCTTTTCTTGCCTTTTTTTCAAAGGAAATTAGCCTCTTTATTTTCTTTATATCCATTTTTTTTGCTTATAGCGAAAATCTCGGATTAACTCCAAGTGTTATCTTAGAGATTTTTTTTGAGGTTATTTTATTTGCTCGTGGAGGAAATAAAATCCCTCACTCATTATTATTAAAATCAAATATCTCTAGAGCTCTCGAAGTTGGACCAAAAAGTTCTCTGACACTCTATTATTATTAAATTCATAATATCGATGTTAGAGAGGGCCTGGTGCTCTCGTTGGTGCTATTATTAATTAACGTTGAGTTACAGGTTTGTGATGGATTAATAAGAGTTCTTTGTTTCGTTACTACTTGGACCTCTAAAAATCTCTCTAGCGCACTCAATGTTGAATTTAGACATCTCCCATTTTCCCGTCTGGTTCGTTGTTCCTCTTGGAGTCATTTTCCACTAGTGCTCTCTCTCTCAGTCAGTATTTATATCAATCTCCCTACATTTCATTTCAAACTATTAATTCTTTATTATTATTTTTATTTTCTAAAGAAATTGTGATATTGTGCTCCTTCCTTTTAGTCATATTGTGTAGGTTTTCTCTTCGTCCAAGAAGCACTCTAACTTACGCCCATACGATGCTTTAGGAAGCACTCTAACTTGCTATATTTGTATTTTATTTGATTTAATATACACTTTAAAATTTCTCAAGTTTACTATTAAATTCAAAACATTTAAGAGGCCCATCTATTTTATACAAACAATTTTCTGTTTGGCAATTATAAATTATATTTGTTCATTATAACCTTGTTTATTTCATAGATAAGATTATTTTTTTTTTGTTTCTCCCATCATTTCCTTTTAAGTTTAAAAAAAAAAAAAATCATTAATTTTAATTTACAAGATTACAAAATAATTCCTTCTTTTTTCAAATATCTTTTGCCTACGTTCCATGTATTAATACCTATAAAAACTTATAGTTTCCCTCTCGTAAGGGTGAGTTTTTTGAGGCAATTTGTATAAAGGTCTAGCAAATATTTTTCTATAATCCGTTTCTTTTGGTATCTCTCTAACTTATATTTTTCCTCTTGTAAGGGCAAGTTTTTGAGAAAACACCAAATAAACTTATTGTTTCCCTACATATCAAGTCAACACCCTTCCAAATTCTTCTCTGTACTTACAGTATCCCTCAAGTAAGGGTGGGTATTGTGAAGAATAAAAGGATTTGGATTTCTCAAAGCAAACAATATTAAAAACTCATTATACTTATAGTTTCCCTCTCGTTAGGGCGTATATTTTGAGTAAAAAATATTGAAAAGCTTCATATATTTTATTTCTTACATTTGCATTAATCAATTAATTGAAGTTCTAAGGGGGGATATATTGGTTAATTATAAAAATTCAATCCTTTTAAAAAGATGAATTCAATTGAACCAGTCACCCCTCATAAATTTCACACTTGGAAACCTAAAATTTTAAATCTTATCTCTCAAAAAGGTCTTACTCATTTGTTAGAAGAAATTCAACCAGAATTTGATAAATAATATGAAATATTTATTCATAAAGGAAAAATCCATGAAACTATGGGTATTATTAGCTCTAATGTTCATGAAAGTTTGTGGTTTCATATTACAGATTGCAAAAATCCTTATGAAAGTTGGGAGAAATTGAAGACTCTGTTTGGGAAAGTAGATTAGATGAGATCAATGCAATTAGAAGCCGAACTCACATCTCTATCTCCTGAAGATTTTAGTAGTATTGTTGAATTCCTCACTAAGTTCAAAGAAGTCCTCACTCAATACAAAGGCAGTGGGAATACTAAGACAGAAGAAGAATACATTTATCTAATCCTTTCTAAGCTAAATGGTGTTTTTCAAATTTTTGCAACCACCTTCATATCTACTAAAGATGCTATTGGTGAAACCTTTAAAATACCCTCTTTAGAATAATTTTATGATAGATTAACTAGGGAAGAAACCAAAATTGCTAGATATGAAATCTCTTATTCTTATTCAAAAGCCTTAGTAGCCTCCACCTCCTCTAAAGAAAAATTCAAAAAGAAGGAAAAGACTCACATTACCTGTACTCACCATAAAAAGAATGGCCACTCTGCTAACAAATGCTGGAAAATATTATAGCAACTAGAGCCAACTATAAAGGATCAAAATATAGAAAATAATAAGCAAATATAAAAAGCCCTTAATATTCAAGGAAAAACCTCCAATGCTTCCTCTAATTACTAGGTCCTAGATTATGGAGCAACTCATCACATGTCTACTTCAGACAAGTCTTTCTCTTCTATCTCCTCTATCTCTACTCATAGAATAGAAGTAGGGGACTCTTCATTCATCCCTATAAAATGGAAATGGGATATAACCATTGATGGTGGCTCTATAAACAATGCTCTCTATGTTCTAGACATTGCCACCAATATCCTATCCATTTATCAAATTTGTACTTATGGAAATGGGAAAACTGTTCTCTTCTCCCCAATAGAATTCGATAAAGGAGATGGCTAATTGTATGCTCTATTCAAGAGATCTTCCAATTTTTTTTGGTAGAGGCTATTAACTGTGCAAATTATATTCAAAATCACACACCTCATAAATCTCTTGACCAAATAACACCTGAAGAAGCATGGTCTGGATTAAAACCAGATGTTTCCAATTTTAATATTTTTGGATGTACTACTTGGGTTCACAACCCAAAGAATAAAATGAAGGCTCTTGATAAGAAAAGCATAAAGCTCATCTTTATCAATTATTGTGAAGAATTGAAAGCATAGAGGCTTCTTGATCCCTCAACTCATGAGGTATTCTTTCCTAGGAATGTCCAATTTGATGAAACATTCCCTCAAAAATATCCTCCAGAGGCCTCTTCCTCCATTGAGCGTTCTCCTATAGTAGAACCTCAATATTATGAAGAGCCAAACCTTGAAGTTAATTTGGTTATTGATGATCAAGATTAAGAACCTGTAACTCCTTCTAAATAACTTTCAACTCCTTCAACTCCTTATTCTATGCCAAAATGGGCCCAAACCATTGTTAAAGAAGCTAATCCCTATTCAAAATCTTCCTTCAAACATATCATCCAACCCCATATGTACTAGTCTTGTATTTCAATCCATTTCTTCTAATCCTTAATCCTTCAAAGAAGCCTTAGGTATAAAATAATGGGAAGATGCCATGGATAACAAATTTTCTTCCTTGATCAAAATTGATACTTGGGATTTAGTTCCCTTACCTAAGGGAAGAAAATTAGTTCAATGTAAATGGATCTTCAAAACCAGATATGGGCCTAATGGACAAATAGATAAACACAAGGCTCGTATTGTAGGCAAAGGTTTTTCTCAAATAGAGGGTATTGATTATACATAAAACTTTGCTCCTATTGCTAAAATAAAATTTGTTAGATTGGTTCTTTCTCTGGCCGCTTCCCATAAATAGCCAGTCTATCAAATGGATGTAAAAAGTGTTTTTTTACATGGAAATTTAAAAGAAGAAATATTTATGGAACAACCTGTTGGTTTTACTCAAGACTCCTCTCTTGTTTTTCGGCTTAAAAAATATCTATATGGCCTCAAACAAGCCCCTAGAGCTTGGTATGAAAACATGTACTCCTTCCTTCTTTCAGAAGTTTTTTATCATTATGATTCTAACGATACAGTTTACATTTGGATAAGTAAAGGAAATATCACCATTCTTGTTCTTTATGTTGATTATCTTCTTCTCACTAGTAGTAACCTCACTCACATTCAGAATATAAAAGACTCCCTCTCTAAAAACTTGAAATTATTGATCTAGGTCTAGCATATTTATTCCTTGGAATTCAAATAAAACAAAGTAAAGTAGGAATCACCTTATGTCAACAAAAGTACACTCAAGATCTCCTTAAGAAGTTTAAAATGATAGATTTCAAACCTTCTCCTACCCCCTTTCAATCTAGAATTCATCTCAGTACTTCCTTCTCATCCCCTCCTTGTGATGCTACTCTATACCGTTAGCTTGTAGGCAGTTTGTTATACCTCACTCATACTTGCCCAAATATATCATATGTTGTTGGGCTCATATCCAGGTTCTCGCATAACCCTCATTTTAGTCATTGGAAAGTATCTAAAAGAATTCTTCATTATTTGTAGTGTACTACACAATTTGGGATCATCTATAAGGGAGACTCCATGGATATCGTTGGCTATATAGATTCAGATTGGGCAAGATCAGTAGATGAAAGATGTTCTACCTTTGGATATGTTTTCTGCCTTGGTTCTTCACCAATAGCCTAGTTATGCAAGAAATAAAAAACCATAGCACTATCTTCTATAGAGGCAGAATACAAAGTAGTAGTTTCAACCAGTCAAGAAGCCCTTTGGCTCTGTCAAATTCTCAAAGAATTTGGTTTCTTCCACAAGGGGCTTATAACTCTTTGGTGTGACAATCAAAGCACAATTCATATTGCACACAATCTAGTTGAGCATTAGTGCACCAAACACATTGAGTTCCACATCCACTTCATCAGGCAACATATTAAAAATGGGGATATACACTTGGAATATATTACCATGAAGAATCAACTTGTAGACATCTTCACCAAGTCATTTCCTTCTCCACGTTACCTTCAGTTGCAAGAAAAACTTGGAGTGTTACAACTGCATTGACAAAGAGGTCTCCCACCTCTCACTATATTGTACATGAGTATCTCATTAGGTCTTCTTACCAGGACTCATATTTTATTTGTTAAAGAGGACAATCTTCACCATCCAAAGACAAGCCTCTTTCATAAATTTTTGCTTTTTATTGATGGTTTTTCCCATTGGGTTTTTACCATTATTTCATAACAAAGGGGTGACAGTTGGTATTTTCCCATAGGTATTTTTCCACCAACTATCTATGTTGTACATGAGTACGTAATTCGGTCTCGTTATCGAGACTCATTTGTAGAATCTCCCCTAGTATCACTTAAGGGGAGGTATAAGTGAATATTCTCTTAAGTTTCACTAGGATACACACTTGATTTTCCACTCATCCATGTGTCAGGAGAACTATAACTGGTGTCTTCATCAAGTTTGACAAGTTGTAATCCAACGACTCTCAATGATCAACTCTGCTATTTATACAAAGTTGATCCTAGAGATAAATAAATCAGTTCTACTCTTCTCTTCATCTTTTGTGTAATACTTTGCATATCTATTATTGTGATATTCTAACAATAAAATATTCCATGAGAATGGAAAAATAAACATACATGTAAGTAAAATATTTAATTTATGATTATCATAACATACTACAAAAATAAGAGTTAGACTAGAAAAAATCCAAGGAGAGATGCATTAAGAAGGATGATAGAAATATTGTATTTTTTCAATGCACTAACAAAATAGATATATCCTTCATTGGATAAAAATTATTTTAACTCTAGATGAAATAATTAATGAAAGATATTAAGAAAGAAACAATCAATTATTTCAAATATATTCTATCAGAGTTAAGATAAGGAGGGACAAAGTGATATTTGTAAAATATTCCATCAATTACTAGACAAAATCAAAATCAATGCTTGATGAAAATATCTTAATCGAGAAACTACTTGATTTCCAAGAAAGGTAAAAAAATCCATCTTATTAGCCTTTGTAATATTATTTATAAAATAGGTTAAGTTTTTGGTTAAGTTTTTGGGCTTCCAGCATTTTCTATGGGGGTTTGGTGTTCGACCACCCGTTTCCCTCATTTTTCGGTTTTTGATTTCACATTTTTCCTTGGCATATTGTTTCTTGCCCTCTACCCATCCTCTCGTCACTTCCTAGGGCTGGCCGGGTGCCTTCCCTAACTCCCAAAACTAGGTTGTGCCAGCAAAATGATTCTCGTAGGAACTCTCGATGGCGACGCACTTAGATCCTGATTGTTGTAGTAGAGACATCGAGGGATCCGTCAATCCTGGCACCATGGCCAAACAAGGGCCCCATATCCTAGGTAAGGTTCTAACAGTATGCGGTAAGCCATCCTTTGCTGACTTGCTCCAAAAAAATTGAATTCCTATGTTGTCTATGGCCAGTGAATTCATCACGCAAGTGAATAATGTTCTATGCGCTAAATCCCTCATGGAAAAATGTGAATCCTGGGATACCAACTCCTTGGTAGGCAAATTCATCAATGGGTGACTTGAATTAGATGCTATTTGTAGATGAGTGGCTTAAAAATAGAAAACCTTAGGCAACTTGGAGATCTCGTCAATGACAAGGGGTTTTTTCATTATTTAACTCAATTCCCATGAATACGCAGAGCGTATCTTATCTAGAGGGCCCTGGTTCTATGGAATGCAAAGTCTATTCCTTAAAAAATGGTAACCAGACTTCAATCCCAGCTCCTAGAAAATCAATTTCACCCCCATCTAGGTTAGACTTCCAAATATCCTAGCCCACTTCTTTTATGAAGATGCCTTGATTGGTATTTTTAAGGCAATCTATGAGCTTGTGGCTATAGACCTGGCCACATAGGAAAGAACCCAACTAACCCAAGCCCACATTTGCATGAACGTGAACCTAAAAATTTAGCTTCTAGACCACCCGAACCTCATCTATGGTAACTTCAACTAGAAACAACCACTCTTCTATGAAAACAATCCAGATTCTTGTCCTGAGTGCTAGTCCTAGGGCCATATTCAATCGTAGTGCCCCAAAATCCAGATCCCCCTATAGTCAAAACCTGCTAGGGACCAGTCAAATAAGATGTAGCATCAACCCTCGCATATCTTGCCAATGACCAACAAAGCTATTTCTAGACCCCCTCTAGGCCCGCTCAATCATAAGGCAAGTACATTTGTTCCTCTAATCAATAAATTCAATCCTTTGCATAGTTCTGTTATTAGTGAGGATTATGAGGAAGGCGAGATCCCAACCACCTTTAAAAAAATGGCCATCCCATCGCCTCCTCGACCTCCCCTAGTCTGACCCACTACCACCCCCATCCATAATCCTCCTCTCATCCTAGGTGCCCCCACTTCCCCTATAATCCCTAAAGGCCCACCTCCCCTCTCTCCTCCTTCGTCCCCCTGCCCGAGTCCTGAAGACCTAACCTCTCCTGTGTACTCAGACTATGTCTTTGCTAATGATGAAGTCGAGGACCAGTAATCCCTTGAGAAAAGTAGTCCCAAGATAACTCGGAGCTCCCAAAAATCCATGATGGATGTAGGAGGGGAAAAAAGAGAGGAAGACCCTCTGATTCGGACATAAGGAACAAAAATGTGGCTAAAGATATAGCCAATGGAACCCAAAGAATGCTATTTTAGGAAATAGCAAACAATTCCAAAGATGAAAGTCAAAGATCCAAACCCCCTGATCAACAAGGAAAATGAGGCAAGAGAATTTCCAAGAGTTTGAAATGAAAGTCCTCTCCTGGAATGCAAGAGGCCTAAATGAGGCAGCTGAATAGAGACTGGTTACAACCATGAGGAGAGAACATAATCCAAAACTAATTTTCTCATTCAGGAAACAAAATTGGGTGATCAATGGTCCCCTAACATTGCTAGAAATATTTGGTGAAACTGTAATTTCATTCATTCATCGGCTTCTAGGACATTGGGAGGGCTCCTGTGTCTTTGGAATCCTTCCAATCTCTAGGGATACCTTATTTTGGTCCATGATATGGTAAGCATCATCCTATTCTAGGATATTGAATCCTAGAATTGTCTATGCATCGAACACCTCTGTGGGTAGAGAAGCTCTATGGAAAATGCTCACTTCAATGAGGTAGGTCTTCGAAGGAAATTCCTGGATCCTGGAAAGGGAATTCAATTCTCCTTTGCACCTCAAGGACAAAAAAAGAGGGAACATCATAACTCACAGAGATACTGTGAACCTAAGAAAATTCATTAATTCCAACACTCTCATGGATGTCTAGCTTTAGGAGTCCCTTTTCACTTGGAGCAATAGAAGTAAGGGCACCAATATGATCCAAGAGCACCTAGATAGATTTCTACTTTTCCAAGAAGCCCTCCTCGACTTTAGGGATGCCAGTTTGTGAGCCCTCCCAAAGATAGGCTCTGATCATAGTCCCCTCATCCTGAAATTAGATTCTAGATCGTAGTTCAAGATCCCTTTTAGGTTTTAAGCAATGTGGATTCACCACAAGTATCTCAAGGGCTTGATACAGTAATGGTGGAGTCAGAAATTCTTGGGGTCTGCTATTAACCAGGTAACCCATAAACTTAGGTTCATCAAAGGGAACTTGAAAAAGTGGAATAAGGAAACCTTAAGGAACATATTCAAAGACAAATAGTAGGTCAAATCCCAAATCAACCAGATTGAGGAGTCCTTTCAAAAAGCCAAAGGCAGTGATAGTATTAGGGATGAGGATAGCGCCTTGTTGTTTGAGTACCACAACATCCTCACCAAGGAGGAAAGTTTCTAGCACCAGAAGTAAAGACAACTTTGGCTCAAGGAAGGTGATGCCAATACCAAGCTCTTCCACATCTCAACCTTGAGGCATAGGAGTGCCAATAAGATAAAAAGCCTTGTCTTTCAGGATGGGGCAGCCATTTTGGATATCCATGCAATCAGAGAAGAAACCATCAACATCCTCACCAAGGAGGAAAGTTTCTAGCACCAGAAGTAAAGACAACTTTGGCTCAAGGAAGGTGATGGCAATACCAAGTTCTTCCACATCTCAACCTTGAGGCATAGGAGTGCCAATAAGATAAAAAGCCTTGTCTTTCAGTACGGGGCAGCCATTTTGGATATCCATGCAATCAGAGAAGAAGCCATCAACCATTTTATAATCTTCCTAGGTTCTAGCCAGCCCCAAGCCCCCGAGGCCATGGAATACCTCCTGGACATCATCCCCACCATCATCTCCTAGGAATAAAATGATTTTCTCCTTAGCATCATCTCCCAGGATGAAGTTCCCCGGACCCTCTTTTCCATGAAACTCGATAAAGCCCCTAGGCTAGATGGGTTCTCTCTCAAGTTTTTCCAGACCTTATAGGACATCCTAGGGTAGGATATTTATAACACCATTAGGGAAATGCAAATCTCTAGGTCCATTCCCAGATATGTGAATTCCACCTTCTTAGATATCATCCCCAAAGGGGCCAATTATTGATCCCTCTCTAACTACCGATCCATCAGCCTGTGCAATGTCATTTACAAAATCCTCACCAAAGCCCTGGCATCTAGTCTATCCAATATTCTTCGATACATCATTGAACCATGTCAGGGGAGCACAGTCAAAGGACACAATATTCTCGATGGGGTCATCACCATCCATGAATTGATCCCTTCATCCCAATTTTCAGACACAACTACCTTCTTCCTCAATCTAGACATGAACAAGGCATTTGATAGAGTCAACAAGAAATTCCTTAGCCAAATCCTTCTCAAGTTCGGGTTCCATGAGTCCTGGGTAAACTTGATCTACAACTGCATTTCATCTTCTGGGTTATCTATCATGGTAAATGGTTCTGCTATGATTTACTTCCCAAGTTCTTGGGGCCTAAGGCAGGGTGACCCTCTATCCCCCATTCTATTCATCATCCTGACAGAGATTTTAGGGAGAACTATCAAGGATGTATGCTCTTGCAGTCAACTTTCTAGGATCAGGGCAACATTCAGGGTTACCCCCACAACTCACCAACAGTTTTTAGATGACATGTTGATGTCTACTAAGGCTTCGATAGCAGATGCCAAGGTGATCAAGGATATTCTCAATCGCTTCAAGGAAGCTGCTGGCCAAAAAATCAATTAAACTAAAAGCAAGTTGTTCTTCATCCATACCCTGGCCAAAATGCAGTGTAAGATCACCAAAATCCTGGGATGTTCCATTTCTAAGTTCCTGACCACTTACCTTGGGTTCCTCATGTTCCATGGTAGGGCCTGACCAACCATGTGGGAAAATGTGGTGGACAAGATCCGTAACAAGTTAGATGGGTGGAAAGGGGCCTTGCTCACCAGTGCAAGGAAGGTAACTTTGGTCAAATTTGTCTTGTAGATCATCCATGCATATTTCATGTCTGTGTTCAAAATCCTGGTCTTTGTGGGAGAAGCCATTGAAAAAATTCAAAATCAGTTCCTTTGTTCTGGATCAGAGGCCTCAAGAAAGCTCCACCTAGTTTGGATAAAGTTTACTCCACCAAAGATTAGGGAGGTCTTGGTCTACACCGAATATCATTTGCCAACCTAGCTCTCCTAGCCAAGCAGTCTTGGAGAGTAGTGACTAAGACCAATATTGAATGGTTAAACATCGTGAAAAGAAAGTACCTTCAACACTAGGCCTTCCTCCAAGTGCCTCCCCCATTCAATGGTTCCCATTTTTGGAAATATATCACTAATACCTAGAACATCATCCTCGAAGGATCTTCCTGGAAGCTGGGGAATGGGGCCAACATCAACTTATAGGAAGAAACCTGGATCGAGAATTCCCCTCTCATCAGCAATCCAATTTTGATCCCTACCAGGCATTTGATTGACAGCAGATTCAGGCCTAGGGTTGCAGACTTCATTTCCTCCAGCTCGAAAGCCTAAGAGTGGAAGAAGATCAATTTTAGAATAAGAAATGAACCCATCAAGGAATCCATGAAAGGGATTCAGGAGATCCAATGATCAAATTTCTTCCCCCGTTTCAATAAGAGAGATGAGTGGTGTTAGAAAGTGTAGACATCAAAACAACACCAATCTGATTATGTGACTACAAAACACTGATCGAGTTGACGCACATAGCCCCCATGGCAGCCCCCAGAGGTTAAGCAGTGGTCCTAACCACCCTCACAACATTTTTGGAAGTTTAGAGGTCAATTTGGCACCTTTCAGGCACTCTGCTCCATAATCATTCCACCCTAGGATGATTGCAAACTAGTATTCATTCCACCCAGGGAAGATTAACAGTATTCACTCCAGGGTGGGGCGAATAGCAGGTTTAATTGGAAAAAGGTCAAATATCGACAAATGGCAACACAAATCCACCACTTAAATCCTCCTTCATTGCATGGGAGTGCAAGTGAGTGTTTTGGAGTGCTAGGGGTAGTTATAGAGGTAGTCATGGAGCCCTTAATCAGGGAGGAATCTTCTCCCCCCTAGAAGGGCATGATTGCCAAGTGGCGCCTATGCATGCTCATACATAAAGACCATCAGGTCTATAAAATGGTGAGTCTTCTCACCCCAAAAAGGGACAGAGGAAGAGAATTTTTGAGCAACGAAGTGCTATCATTTTGCATACTCACTTTTGATTGTGCCTTTCACATCCTTGATCTCTCTTTTGGAAGGGAGGTCATTGGGTGGTTATTGGAAGTGCAATCTGGACCCCAAACCCAAAATTTGGCCACAGTATCCCACCCAATTTTTTTGACAACACCTCACAAGAGATTTTGGACCCATCCCAAGTAGATTGGTACCAAAATCAGGCCTCAAATGGTAGGCATCTTGTCCTCGAATGCCCCCCACACTACTGCAGTCTGAATAGCCCCACCCAAGAGCGATTAGAAATCTGTAGCAAATTTTAGTTATGTTATTTCTGCATTTTATTCTAGGTTTCTTAGATAGGCTTACATTCAAATGTCATGTAATTTTGAGCAGTTTTGATCATGTTTTTGTTATTTCTCGCTTTCGCTAACATGATGGTAGCATCATAAAATTATCAAAGATAGACATCGAATTGGAAAAATCTGACCTTCTGGGTCTTTCCAAAATACCCCATTTTACCTAATCCCCAACTTTGTATGTGATTTGGAGCCTCCTAGATGGGACATTTGGGATAGTGCCTTTTGACATTTTGTTGTAGGTCTAATCTTCCCACCCCGAAGAGATTAGAAATCCGTGGTGAATTTTTTGACTGTTCCTTTTACAGTGCCTTCCCAGTGATGTTCTCATGCCTCTATCAAATTTTTAGCTCATTTTTATCTATTCTAGTTGTCGTTTTATTTATTATTTGCTTGCACTAATCTTAGGCTTGGGGATTGCATGTTTCATTTCATCTGCAGGTGCTACTGATTGTTTTCTATTTCTTTGAATGTAGGATCTTGACATAGAAGGAGCAACAAAGAATCAAAGACCCTTTCATGCAAGCAGTGACAACTTTTGGTCTGCTCATTTTACATGTGGGCACACGAAAGAAGGCATATCACCCATGGTGTAATGAAACCTTATTTACCGCTCCTAGCCCCTAAAAATGGAGGAGACATGTTGTAACCGAGCTTTAAAGAAAACTAATAAAAAGGGTTATACTCCATATTTGCTTTCCATCTAGTTTTGATTCATTTATGTTTCTCTCCTTTCATGTATTTTTCAATTCATAGGATTTAGTGTCATCTTTGGTTTCGCTTGCGTCGCACTTGGTGTTTCCTTTTTGCTTTTGTATCCTTGTGATTTCAGTGGCGATCATGGTGGGACACTATCCTCTATTTTTGAGATCAAACTTTTGATCAAAAATTGCTTGTTTTGCTTGCAAGTACCAAGTTTTCAAATGCTGGACTACTATTTGTTCCAGTCTGTGACGAATACAGAGCTGGAATTCATCTTACCTAGGGACGAATGGGCATTCACCCCACCCTATGATGAATGCAGTTTTGTTATTCATCCCACCTAGGGAAGAATAGCTCCCTATGCAATTTTAGGGTAGAAAATCAGAACCATATGATTTGGGCAGATAAGAGGTAGGGGTCCTAAACACCTTCTATCATTTTCTCTTTTTTGTCTTCTATTTTTTGGTTATTTGCTTGCATAAGAGAGTTTTAATGCTTGTTTTCTTCATTTATGTAAATTAAAAATAACCCCACACACCATGTGGTAATTTAAACTACAAGGAGTTGGTAATAAAACTCCAACCATTGATCAAGACCAACGGTGGATTTCATCACCACATTGGCTTGAATTTTTGCATCCATAACCCCGATCGCTACTGTTGTTAGACATAAATCCTAATGAAAGTTGACCGAGTGTAGTTGGGGTGATTCCTAGTGCATGAGGATAAGTCTTCTATTGTAGCTTTCAAAAATAGGGTGATCCCCCTTCTGTACCACCTATGTTCCATGTACCATTCTGCTTTCACATACTAATAGTTTCCCTCACATAAGGGCGGGTATATTGATAGGTTTGGTATAACGGCCTGGCAGTGGTATATCGAAGGGGTGACCATTTTGGGAGACATAAGAGACATCATATTGCATATACAACAACACGTTCTTTACAAAGCTTTCAAAATAAAAATCAAAACACACTAAACCATATTTAGGGCACACCTTTAATCTATAAATGATATAATAACTTCTTTGATTGTGTGGCTCTTGTTTGTTTAGTGTAGCATTAAAAAAATCATAAAAAAGATAAAAACCTATGTAGATTGTATAGAGACACCACCATGGTGTACACCCATAACCAATCCAAATCGCAGGCAGGAGCTACGAAAGTGTAGAAGGGGGAACAAGTCACCTCTTCTATAGCCCCAAGGACTTGGTCATACCACCTTGGTGACATGAACCACAAGATAGTCCACATCATGCCATTTCAAAATGGGAATATAGAGGCACCCCTTTGAGGGGCACTCCCATCCAACATAGACCCTTTCAGGAGGAGTCCCTACATGTGGCACTCAATATAAATGGGAAGGCTCCCTTAGACACTTGGTATGAGTGGCCACCATGCAATGAAGTGCTAGAACAACATAGGGTCCATGAGGAGAGGCCACATGATTATTTCATCCCTCCTTTACCCCCCATCACTATTAGGAATAATAAGCCAAATCCAGAGCACAAGGCTCTTCAAACAGGGCAAGCCAACTCTGCCCACCCCTTTCACATATATGAAAGGGAGCACAAGGAAGACTATCACATTCCTTAAGAGCAATACATAACATGGGAGCAATTCACCTTTGCACCTGCTATTTACCAGAATCACCTACTGAGGCCCAAACCTCGGGTGAATGTCGCCAACCTCGATAGAGGAAAGCGACCTATAGGGGTCTCAGATCATCACAACCGATATAAAGATGTAGGAATGGCATCTAGGCCCCCTAGACCTAATATGGTAGAACAAATTGACTTGAAATTTGCCAAACATGCCACCCACCAAGTGCAAATCACACATCTTGAGCAAGACCAACAACAGTTGGAGCACCTGTATCACCTTAGCAAAGAGCGCATTCGATGCCAAACAGATGAGCTGCTCCATAACACTATGCCTGAGAGGTTTCCAACCCCTCAAACCCAAAGAACAAAACTATATGAGAGGCACAACCCCTTGGTGCAAGATAGGTCCCCACGATCTTACCAAGTTTTGCCTCTGAGACCTCCTAGACCTGAGCGGGAGGCCACCCCTAGGAACAATGATGGGCAACCTCTGCAGGGACCCACCCATGTTTATAGGTCTCACCTAGAAACTCCTCAAGAAGCCTATGAGGAGTATGAGAAAGAAGAAGAGTGGGCCGAAATGCCCTACCAAGGCAGAGGGAGTGCTATCCGGCCACCCCTCCATAGGCCTTAAGTTCCCCACAACCCACAACGGGAACTAACCAAGGAGGAAGAGATCAAATATTTTGATGCATATAAAGCACTGCTAGAGCGCTTAGAGTCTATGGAGACCAAGAATTATGGGCCCCAAAAGCCCACTTTATGCCAACTCCGTAGTCACCCTGTGCATCCATTAGTGACAGCATCCCCATACCCTAAACATTTTAAGCTACCCCAGTTGGCAATATTTAGGGGTGAGGAGGATGCCCAAGAGCACGTGACTAGATTCCTGACCTAATGCTTTAGCATTTAGGACAATGATGATTTGTTGTTAAGAACATTTATAACCATGTTCACAGGCCCTACCTCATATTGGTTCACTCAATTACCAAAGCACAACATCAGTAACTTAGAGCAGCTAGAGGATGTGTTCCTCGAACACTTTGCCTTCAACACCAAGAAGAAGGAGTCATTAAGTGACCTAGCTAGCCTCAGGCAGTATGAGGAAGAAACCATGGCAACCTATGGGAATAGGTGGAGGACGTTGCTTTCAAAGCTGCCCTACCTCCCTCCTATGGACAACCTTACCCAAATGTTCTCAAAGAGTTATTTGAGATCGATCTCCATGCTATTACAGTTGTAGCAATATGCCACTTTAGAGGAAGCTCTGGTGCAAGCCAAAATCATTGAGGAGATCAAGATTCAGGATGGTGAGATTGCCAATACAAAGAAGAAAGAATGGTCTAAAAATTCCAAGACAGGGACCATGCAACCGAAACGTATCACGGTCATTCAGGTTGCTATAAATGTACCTAAGTCTGTACAAGAAACACAACCCCCAAAGGCTAACTATCAGGCGGTTCCTCTTGACATTTATGAAAGATAAAACCATGTGCAAGATCAAAATCAGCAGTGTCTCCCTAGGTGACAATTTACACCCTTTATAGAGTCTAAAGACTCCTTGTTTGACATCTTGTTAGCAAAAGACTTGATGAACTTTCCAGAGAGTCGAATTGTAGATCCCAACATGGCAAAACCCAAAGGTTATAGGGGAGACTTGTACTGAAAGTTTCACTAACAGAAGGAATATGACCTCTATGTGTGTTGAAAGTTTAAAAGCTTCATGCAAGACCTAATCGACAACAAGATGCTAGTGGTGGATAATCTAGTAGCACCAAATAACCAACAGATGGAGGTCTTCAAAGACCCCCTGCATACCCATGATGTGCAGGACAAGACCCTACAAATCAATGAGTGACATAGAACTACCCCATGCAGGGGTATGTAAGGATGATTAGTATAGTGACTCGAAACAAAAGGTACCTGAGCACAGCTGCCCTTGCGACGACTATAAGAGAGGTGCCAAAAATGTCACAACCAAAAAAACATCCTACGCAACCTCCTCTACCTAGACCAGTGGCCACAATTCGGACCAAATTCACCTAGAGTTTGAGGACCACGTCGGCTAGGCTCTCCATTTACGAGATCATAAAACAATCATCACCCCATCAGGAGGCTCTAATAGAGATATTAAAAGCCATTGAGTTGCATCCCCATGAAGCAAACACTTTCAACAAATTTGTGAGACATGTCAAAATATGCACCGATCCAGTCATCACCTTTAGAGAGGACGAATTAAAATTAGTTACTAGTGACATGGCGGATCCACCCTTGCACGTTATTGTGTGGGTGAACGAGATTCCATATAAGAGGGTGTTGGTGGACACTGGCTCATCTAGTAATATCATTACAACAACAACATTGAAACATTTGAAGTTTCCAGCATCTCACATCGTGGCCTCCACCTACACTCTACGAGCATTCAATGATGCGATATGTTTGACAGTTGGCACAATTGTCCTACCCATCCAAGTGGGACAAAAGACTATTCCTACATTGTGCCACATCTTGGAGGGTGAGATGGCTTATAAAATTTTCCTAGGTCGACCATGGATTAGGGACATGAAGTGTGTCCCTTCAATAGCCCACTAATGCTTAAAGTATACATTTGAAGGGTAGGTGCATGTAGTCCCGGTGGACTTAGAACCTTTCAAATATTGCAATGTGGTGTAGTTGATGTCGCAATCGACCCTTCCATCAAAACATTTGGATTTTTAGTTGAATCCATCTAAACATGGTCTGATTTTGCATACATCCCCATTGTTAAGTCCATAAAATCCCTAGTTGGGTCCATCTTCATCATTTGGTCCTTCACCAATGATGCCACCTATGGTGGCCACATCAAAGGACAATGGGAAGAAACCCTTGGAAGAGGCACCGCCATTAGTCTCAACCATATCTACTAAAGAGATGCCTAGCCGAATGGAAGTCGAGATGCCTAGTTCACCTAACATGGAGTGGACTCAAGAATAACTCCCATTCCCTCCCCCTCAATCGCCAACAATCACTTTTGAGATGGCCAACACATGCCTGGGGGAGTATCTAGTGCGAAACATTGTGGAAACACCTGCACTTCAGTCCATGCAGGACATGGGGAGAACTCGCCTTCCTATAGGAACCATTGTTCCTCTAGGCTACCTGCAAAACCAAACAAAAATTGTATATGGGGGCCTTGATAATGGCATTGAAACTTACATGCACGAAGACGAAGATGAAGAGCCCTTTGTTGAAGATGTCAACTATTTGTCCAACCTATATTTTACTTTGAGATATCTTGGCCAATGCAATTGTCATGGATATGGGTTAGGTAGATATGAGCAAGGAGTGCGCGTTCTTTTCCAACCAAGATATCAGATGCCATAAAACAAGTTAGGAGTAGGGTTCAACCACCCCTACCCCTGGACATCTTGGTAGAGAATAAGCAAGGCCTAGGGATAGGCAACAAGGATGGGTTGGCATTAGATCCATATGCCAATCCTAACACAACATATACATTGGGGGATTATCTCCCATTATTGGCAACCAACCTTGTGGACCTTCGCAACCCCTTCCCTTTGATCAAGAAAGGAGAAATCTCAAGAGCTCACCGACAAGGGGGATATAGACAAGGTCAGGAAGGATCTTCAGAAGACGAGTCAGAATATGAGGTAGCACCATGGGACCCCTTCGAATTAGATAGCAATCACTCACAAGTGACCCCCATGGATGGTTATCAAGAAAACCTCTTGGCAATGTTCCCTTTGGATGCTCCAATCGAGCAAGTGCCACCTCAAGAAAATTAGGACCCCTCATAGAGAGCAAAACAACCTCGATCGGGCTAGATCAATTTTATCGAGCAGGATGAGCCTCACACATCGCAAATGGTTGTTGGAACCAACAAAGGCCTTTGGATATTTGACAATGATTATGAAGATGAAACTGAGATGGCATATCTCAATCACATGTGACAAATGTAGCAACAATACCCCATAGATATTGATGACATGTTTAAATAGCTAAACATAGGGCCAAGGTATAGGTGGCACCTAAACCTAGCACAATTGGACCAAGTGCTGCATCCGCCACTTTGGGAATACAGAGAGCACCTTCTGCCCAGATACCCTATAGCAAGATTAGTGCCGAGGGCAGACCCTATCATCCTCTCCGCACATAAGTTCGATCCATTCATGCCAATACCTCTAGAGCCCGATCTGGAGCATAAAAATCATCCAAGATGTCTGATTCACTGCACCCATAGTAATGGAGACCAAAATCATTTCATCAACATGATCTCCATTGACTTAACCGCCCCCATCCACAATCCAACCGATCCAACAAAGTCATTATATCTAGACATAGATGCCATAGACTGGGATCATGTCAATTCACCACCATCCCCATTAGAGTACTAGCCTTATGGTGAGATGCTTCATTTCACCCCAGGACCAACTCAGGATATCTTCCATGCTAAAGAGGAACCCAAAGTTCCTAACACAAATTTGAATTCAGTGAATGATATCCACTTGATCCCGAATCCACACCAGTTGGAGGATGGGTCCCACATGTCAGTTGAGGAGATGATTGATGTATAAATTGGCTTTGATCCAATGAATCTACAAATAATCAAGCTGGGGGTAAGCCTATCCCCTGAAGAGCAATACGACTACATGACCCTTCTTAGAGAAAAGGAGGTTTTTGCATGGTCCTACAAAGACATGTCGAGGCTAGATCCATAGCTAGTCATGCATAATCTAATGCTTGATCCGACAGTCAATCTAGTTAAGAAAAAACTATGCAAGATGCACCCAAAAGTAGCTTTGATGGTCAAATATGAATTAAAAAATTTGTTGGATGCATAGTTTGTCATCTACGTGGATTACCCACCATGGTTGTCCAATATGGTACTCATCAAGAAGCCTGATAGGAGGATTCACATATGCACTAATTTTTGAGATCTAAACAAAGCAAGCCCTAAGGATGATTTCCCCTTGCCTAGCATCGATGCATTGGTAGATGCTACAATGGGCCATGAAATGCTTTCCATCATGGATGGTTTCTCGAGATACAATAAAATTTGTATCAATATCAAGGACCAACTAAAAACAACATTCACAATGCCTTGGGGGACATTTTGTTATAAGGTCATGCCCTTTGGCCTTAAAAATTCTGGTGCCACCTACCAACGTGCCATGACATACATCTTCCACGATCACATGCATAAAAATTTGGAAGATTACATGGATGATTTGTTGGCACCTAGATCACCTCGATGACTTAAGCAAGATCCTCGATCTCCTCATCAAAAATAAAGTCAGACTGAACCCCAAGAAGTGTGTATTTGGTGTCACATCTAGAAAACTCTTGGGTTTCATAGTCTCAAAGTGAGGCATCGAGGTGGACCCAAACAAAGTTAAGGAAATCCTTGAAATGCTAACCCCAACTACCATCAAGCATATCAAAAGCCTACAGGGAAAGGTCACGTGAATCAAGCACTTCATAGCGTAGCTATTTGACAAGTGCCAACCCATGAATAAATTATTGCACAAGGGGGTAGAATTTCACTAGGATGACGAGTGCCAGTCAGCCTTCGATGATATTAAACAATACTTGGCTTTGCTTCTAGTATTGGCACCACCTAGTCCAGGAGTGTCGTTCTACTTATACATCTTATCTACTGAGGTGGCACTGGGTGCCATGCTAGCCTATAAAAATGAACTACACAAAGAATAGGCTACTTACTATCTTAGCCGCACCCTGGTCAGTTATGAATTTAACTATGCATACGTTGAGAAGCTCTGCTTGGCAGTGGTGTTTGCTACCAAAAATCTATTCCATTATATGCTGAGCAACATGATGTATGTTGTGTCTAAGGAGAATCCATTGTGGCACATGATGAGTCGTACTTATCATAGTAGCCACATGACAAAATGGATCATGTTGACATAGTTTGACATCGAGTTCATTGGATAGAAATCCATCAAAGTTCAAGTCATCGTCGATCAACTAGTAGAGGCTCCTCTTGAATACGATCAACATATGACCATAAAGTTACTCGATGATGGGGTCTTCCATGTCTCATAATCACCAGATTCTGATGAGCCTGAGTCCTAGGACGACATAACCCTATTTTTTGATGGTTCCAAATGTGAGCAAGGTGGTGGCATGGGAATTTTATTATTTACACTGCAAGGGGCTATAATTCCTCTGTAATTTAAATTATACTTCCTATGCACCAACAACAATACAGAGTATGAAGCCTTGCTCATAGGTATTCAGACAACAACCACCATGAACATCAAATGATTAAACATCTTTGGTGATTCCTTGCTAATTGTCAACCAAGTTAAAGGGGTATTCCATTGTAAATGTTTGGTTCTGCATGCCTACAAATCCCTTGTGGATAAATTCCTAGAAAAACTTGAATGGTATGACATTGAAGCACTCCCTCGGTCATCAAATCATTTTGTGAACACTATGGCCTCCTTCGGGTCACTAATCCTGCAAGACATTTCTAGTGATATGACAACCATTCAAGTCAAAACACTATCACAATATGCGATGGGGTGTGTAAGATCTAACTTAATGCTAGGAATCCACCTGATCCAGATTGAACCGTCCCTGGACAAGTTCTCTCGAATCCATGATTGTTTGAATCACACCAATTGGGGGTCCTTGTTCTCCCCTACTCCCCTTAATAGCAACACAATGCTATTCTTACAAGTTCTTTCCCACTCAGCTTTTGCTAGGGATGAACTTCAAGAGGGATTGGTTGTTCATACTATCAAGGTTTATGATCAACAGGATTGGTATACACCCATACGAGATTACCTCAAGCTAGGTAAGGTCCTACTTGGATTGACGCATGCTGCAAAATGATCATTCAAATAGAAAGTGACTAAACATGTCTTGTTAGGAGACATTTTGTACCATCAAAGCTATGAAGGGATCCTCCTTCGTTGCTTAGACCAACAAGAGTCCACTTGGGTGATCACCCAAGCACACGATGGTACATGCGGTGGCCACTTTAGTCATATGGCCATCACAAAGCACATTCTCTGCATGGGCTATTATTGGTCATCTTTAGAGTGAGATTTTTGTGCCTATGTAAGGAAGTGCATGAAGTGACAACACCATACCAATTTGACACATGTACCTTCTTAGGCCTTGTAGTCAATCCAGGCGACTTGGCCATTTTTATAGTGGGGCTTAGATCTAATCAGAAAGATCTCCCCTGCATCGTTGGGTCATCACACATTCATCATAATGGCCATAGAGTACTTCACCAAGTGGGTGGAAGCAATTTCGCTAACCTCTACAATTGAACCCCGCATTTAGAAGTTCATTTTACATAACATCATATGTCATTTTGGTATTCCATCCAAGATCATCTCAAATAATGGGACGTCATTCAAGAACAAAGACATGCATGCTTTGACCATAAAGTACAAAATTTAGCATAGTTTTTCGACACCCTATTATCCATAGGCAAATGGGCAACCAGAGGCATCAAACAAAATGCTAATCGCCATCCTCAAAAATAAAGTCGTAGATAGTCATAAGGATTGGCACATTCAAATCCCACTTGATTTATGGGCTTATCGCACTAGCATTCGAACGCCCACTGGGGCAACTCCATTTTTATTGGTGTATGGCTCTGAGGCAGTCATGCCTCTAGAGTTGGAAATCCCTTCCCTGCGCATATCAATGCAAGAGTTCATCGATGATGACACTACGTGACAGGCCTGATTAGACCAACTTATGTTGCTCAATGAATGACGCATCAATGCTCTCGAGCATTTGCGTATCTATCAAGAGCGACTTAAGAAATCATACAACATGAAGGTTTACCTGAGGGACTTTTAGGTTGGTGACTTGGTCCTAAAATAGAACCAATAGAACTCTAACTTTCCGCCCCATCTAAGGGACAAGTTCATGGCAAATTGGTTAGGTCCTTATGTAATTGATAGTAAAATAGGACCTAGAACATACCAACTCACTTCTATTGATGGAATCAAGGAACTAGAACCCTTGAACATTAGTAATTTGTGACCATTCAATATTTAAAAGAGCCAGAGCCCAAACCAAAAGCTCCAAGGATTCCCACAATCGCTTGGTCAAACCTCCCAAAATGCCCCAAAGGTGTCCATAAACCCTTTGGTCAAACCAAAATGCCCCAAAGGTGTCCATAAACCCTTTGGTCAAACCAAAAGCTCCAAGGATTCCCACAATCGCTTGGTCAAACCCCCCAAAATGCCCCAAAGGTGTCCATAAACTCTCTTGTCAAACCAAAATGCCCCAAAGGTACCCATAATCCCTTTGGTCAAACCAAAAGCTCCAAGGATTCTCATAATCACTTGGTCACCTAAAAACACCCCAAAGGTGCCCACAAACCCTTTGGTCAAACCAAACCACCCCAAAGGTACCCATCATCCCTTTGGTCAAACCAAAAGCTCCAAGGGTTCCCACAATCGCTTGGTCACAAATAATAAAATTCAAAAACATTAAAATCATCAAAAATAACAAAAAATTTCATCTCATTTCCATGCATACTCAAAATCATCACAACAATAAAGACCTCTTTTGCATCTCATTTTCATACTCACAAAAAAACAATCAATCGAAGACACAAAAATAATAGCTGCATTTAGCATCACATCCATACATTGCATATTTGTTGGTCATACAGGTCAAAGGCACCACAAACTGTCATCACTTAGCAAACCCATCATTTTTTACATTTCTCCACTCTATAAACAGTCCATAAAAAATAAACGCCATTCACATCTTTTTTTCCCTATCATAGTCAATTGTCTTCTAATGTATCAAGAGTTTTTGTCATTCAGATGTCATTAGATTTCTAGCCAAATACTATACAAAGTAAGACAATTTTTAAAAAGGTAGATTTCTACTTGGATCACACCTTGTTACGTAGCATCCAAAACAAGTTAAAACACGTAAAAAGTCCCAAGTTGTGTGCATGAAAGATGAAACCTACAAATTAATCTAGGATACCATCTAGTAAAAATGTTATCTTGCTCAGCCCCCTGTGCGAATGACCCCAAAAATGCCGAGAGTTGGCAAAAGGACAAGCATCTTCCCTACCCAATTCCCCAGGAATCCCAAGTTCTCAAAAAGTTGCAAAATATAAAAAATTTGCAAAATTCAATACTATAAAGTTTGACATCAAATCCCACAAAGTGCATACATCAAATAGCAAAGGAAATAGTGATTCTAATCACTCAAAATTCAAATACCTTGCTCAAAAACAAAAGAAAAACAAAAATAAATAGTGATTTTTATCACTATATAAGACCAAGTATCCCAATACAATTGAAGAAAAGAAGGGAGTTGAACTTGAATCCCTAGAACTCTCAGCATGGAGAAGGTCATGAGGTAAAACCTTAGTATTGGTTTGGTGAGTAGCCTATCGGTAATTGGTGGCAAACCTCACTTGTGTGTAAACCAATATTTGCATGTGGATGAGCTAGATTATGGTATTCTAGATAGCACTACAGATTAATCTAACCAAATACAACAAAGGAGTTAGTGGAGCTAATTAGGTGATCCTCAATACAGGTTTGGTTGACAACCTATCTAGCACTGGCGATATCCTGACAAATACCACATAAACAAACTCAATTGCACACACAGGGATGTGAAATCAATTGGTCAAAGACAAGTTAGATTCATACCTTGTTCAAAAGTCTTTTAATATAAAAGTATAGTCTTGGATAGTTAGTTAAAACATCTAAGTCTTAGAAAACCTTAACTACATTCTACACCAACTGTGATATCTTTCATCCTTGCATCGCCATCAGAAATTACAAAAAACAACATGTATACATGAAAAGTCATTTACCATAGCAATCACCTAGGACAAAAAGCCATAAGTTCTAAATAGTCTATGGTGCCACTGCAAAAAATCACAAATTCAATTCATCCATTCCATTTGCATATCATATAAACTAGAAATATTAGCATTCATCACAACATATCCATACATAATATAAATTAACATGCATCCGTAAAACATTAGTCATTGTGTATAAAATCAAATCACAACACATGTATAGACAAAAGAAAGTCATTCATATATATATCATCAAAAATACTCGTAGGTTACAATAAACTGGTCCTCTAACTTCGCAAAAAGGCAAAAGCTCAAAAACCCCTAAGACTACGATGTCGGCCACCATGATCATGCAGGATTGGTACGACAAGAACTACCCCCCATGGTGTGGGTACTGCTAGCCCCTACATCATGCCTACTAGCACCTCCCTCATCTAATTGCCTACACCAAGAGGATGCTGACTGCTCAGTATCACTCCCTCTCATGCGATGTGATGATCTGCCTCCACTAACCATAGGGATCCACCCATTGAGGTAGATAATCTCTGCCTCTAGCTCAAATCGATGTCGAATCAAATCCATCTCCTGTTGATGAACCATCACCAAGTTATCATCGCACTGCGCCAACTGCATCCACAGGAGATCCATATCTCGTGCAGCATCTATATCCCCATATCAATGGTGATACATAGCAAATGTGGTCTCCCTCTCCACCAGTTGTGTTCGTAGGAGATCCCTCTCCTGCAACGCATCCCCGAGCTCCTCATCCTGTCTCTGGAGTAGCCCCTCAAATCATGCTATCTTAGTGTGCAACCCTACCTCCATATTCTCTAGGACTGCCTGAGGCATAGGCATCTCCAAAATGGCACCCTACTCCAGCTCCCACTATTTTGGGACGTCCTACATATTCGGTTGCTCTGGAACCCAAAAATCCTCACCCACCTCATCAACCTCCACCATGTCTACATCATCCACTAGAGCCCCCCCAACCCTCTCATGGTGCCTCTACACCCTTGCCACCTGTTGTTGCCACCTTTGTTCCCCCTATAGGCCCCTCACCTCTCCACCACTACTCATACTCAACAGTAACCCCGATGTCGTCCACATTTGGGACGTCAATCATTGTATTTGAATCCTCACCTAGCGGTGTAATTACCAACCAGTCCAATGTCCTCTCATCACCATAACGCTGATATATCAAGGGATCTCCAAGAAATCCATGGTGCACCCCAAAATGTCACGTCACCTAGTCGTATAGGAAGAACTCCTGCTTGGTACCATGTCACCCGATCAGCCACCTTCCCCTGTGAACCCATCAAAGCCACTCCCTAGTCTCAAGCCAAGTTGGACAATCTAGGTATGGCTACCAGACTACCTCCCCAAGAGCAAGCTACAAGAAGGCATTAGCATAGTGCCCCACGACACCTGCTCACCACTGAATATGCCCCAGATCCTCTAACCGGTGCCACAATACCCCATACCTGATCTCTCTGTCTACCATCTCCACTCGAGTCATCCACGATAACCCCACCGACCTATCCATAGCTATGTGCTACCCAGCCCAACACTACAACAGGCAACTGCATCCAATACCATTCTGCCTCTGATAGCGAACCTCGTACAGCTCATCATAGAGCTATGCCAGCAGTGTCTAACCCCATCTCATAATTAGGGGCTCTGTAGTTGGACACTCCACCAACTTGAAGACCACCTCCAACAGGTTCCACAAGAACCTCGTTCTTGAAGAGTCGGGCAATAGCATGTTGGAAATGAGGCTTATCAGTAATGCATGCCTCACTCCCAACATGCCCCTCTAGCCACCACCATACCAAAATTCCACCAATATGGTAGTCGCCCTCTGCCCTCTCCACTGGGCTGTCCACACCCAACTCCTCCCCATGCTCGAAGCATCACGTCAGTACAACTATCTATTGATCATGCGGTGTCATCCTGATCGGGAGATTGTCTATCAAAATCCATAGAATTTGATAGACATCCTCTAGAGTCACTGTCATATTACCTGTTGCGAGATGGAAGGTATTGGTGCAGGGATCCCATAGGTTGATCAATGCAGTCAGGTACGTCCGATGCCCCACCACTGGCTCTAGCTACATCACATGCTTGAGCCCAAGGGCATCATGCCATTCCCAATCCACCAAATTCAACACCCCCCGGGCATCAAAAAACACTATCGACTGACGATATCGACTCTTAACCACCTGCAAAACAAAACAACAAAAAATAACATTAAAAACATGATAAAATGTATAACAATAACATGAATATACAACAATGCATAAAAAAATGTACAACTAAAAATAGACAAATCATAAGCAACAAAAAATTAAAAAAAACATTTGTTAGTCTTAGGGTTTTTAACTCTAACGTTCAACTGATAAATAAAAACAAAACAAAAAATTCAAAAAAATTCAAAAAAAAAACATTTGTCAGTCTTAGGGTTTTTAACTCTAACATTGAATGAATGAATGAATGAAAGATTTTAATTACGTCCGCGAGACCCAAATATGGTCTATGGGACCTCAAATATGGAAGTACAATTACTCAAATCATATCATATGATCTTTAATATCTTTGAGAAGGTTGTTCCTTCTCCTCGCTGATTTGTGTTAGCAATTCTCCAACTTTTTTTATTTTCCTGTCTTCAAATAAATCTGTAATAAACTCGTTCCCAAGTGTTTCTTTGTATTTGTCATGGATATCTGAAAAACTCGGGCATTTATAGATGAAGTGTTCCTTTGTCTCTACTGCCCTTGTGCTGCATAGAGTACATATTCTTTCTTCCCATTGTTCTTTGGGTGTTGTCCATCTCCTCGTTTCACATCTAAGCCTATGAGAGCTAGTCCTTATCTCGAGCAATGAGTATTTTTTCCTTCCACTTGATTTCAGCGCCTATATACGCTTTTTCCTTGTGGTCATACGTTGGATTAAACTTTGCCATATAATATTGTCTTTTCCTGCTTGCATTTTTCCACATTCCACTTCTGAACTTTTCATTCACATAATTTTTAATGTCTTTGTTGACATTTGGGCATTCATTTATGTTGATTTCCCAACGTTTCATCCATTTCTGATTTTGTTTCATCCACGTATTCTTTCGCCTATGTAACACTTCATCCTTAACTACTCTAGGCCATCTATCATTTGTCATGTTTTCTATTTTTTTCAAGTAACATAACAGCTTGGTCATAGCAATTGCTTATAAAGGGAACATTCCAGTTTCAGCTAGAATAATTTCATAAGGGGTTGTGGCCGTAATTTTGAGAAATTTTGTGATTAGATATTTTTGAATCCTTTCTATTTGCCTCCATTTTGCATTTGTTGTGCCACTAGCCCACACCTGGCAACCATACAACAGAACCGGTGTAACAAGTAGGCAAAATAAGACCTTGGTGGTCTTCCAGTCCCACAACTCGGCATTCCTACACCTGTTTTGAAGGGCATTCAACTAATAAATAAAAACAAAACAAAAAAATTCAAAAAAACATTTGTTAGTCTTAGGGTTTTTAACTCTAATGTTCAACTGATAAATAAAAACAAAACAAAAAAAAAAAATTCAAAAAAAACATTTGTCAGTATTAGGGTTTTTAACTCTAATGTTCAACTGATAAACAAAAACCAAAACAAATTCAAAAACAGTTTGTCAGTACCTAGGGTTTTTAACTCTACGTTTAAACTAATAAATAAAAACAAACAAATCAAAATCAAAATAATAGTTTTTCGTTAACCTCGGGTTTATAACTGAAGTTAACGAAAATACAAAAATCAGAACAAATTTTTTTTTTCTAAAGCTAGGGTTTTTCTCTAAGTTTAACCTAGGGTTTTAGTTTCAAAACAAAACAAAACAAGCACACATTTCAATCTAGAGTTTTTTAAATGAAAATACAAAAATTTAAATTAAAACAATTAGTTTTGCTCTCAGTTTAACCTAGGGTTTTAGTTTTAAAATAGTAAAAACATCGCATTTAAACCTAGGGTTATTTTATATAACCTTAACAAAAATACAAACAAAAAACTAAAAAACATTTCTTTTTAAACTCGGGTTTTACCTTAGTTTAAACAGAAAAACAAATTGCAAAATACATTACGGTTCTTTAACTGAAAAACAAAACAAAAGCAAATAACGAAGAGGAGCACTCACCGGTCTCGCCTCGGCTCCACCACTAGAAGACCCGGTTCGTGAACTCATGGTGTCGGGCAAAAATCAGCAGCACTTCGCTTCGCAGACTCGACCTCCTCCTCCTCAGAGCTCCAAATCGCTAGAAAAATCAAATGCAACTGAGCCCAAACCCTAGTTTTGGCCCTTAAATAGGCTTTTTAGCCTGTAATCGTTTCACCCTAGGACGAGCGTTCTAGTTAGCACTCGTACCACCCTAGGATGATTACAAAACTAGTATTCATCCCACCCAGGGATGATTATAGAGCAAAAATTTCAAAAATAGAAAAAACTACACAAAATGCACAAAAACAAGCAATAAAATTGTCCAATAAGAGTGTTGTTGCACTTGAAATTCTAGGCATTCAAAACAGATGTCAAGGTCACAAATCCTCACTATCCTACTCCATAATAAGGCTACCATAGCCGAAATGCTCCACGAGAGGATGAATTGTCAAGAATTTCATTCCCAAATGACGTCCCAAAAAGGGTCCAAACCCACCCAAAAATAGCAATAACATTGCCGAACAAGGTGCCTTTGCGCCTCTGCTTCTTGGCATTCAAAATAGATTTCGGGGTCACAAATACTCACTATCCTACTCCCTAAGAAGGCTACCATAGCTGGACCGCTCCACGGGAGGATGGATTGTCGAGAATTTCAACCCCAAACGACATCACCAAAAGGGTTAACACCCAACCAAAAATAGGTCTAAATGTTGGGAAACTACACACACATTCATAGATAAACAACTGAAAGGCACCCTTACACAAGTCATCTTGGGTCAAGTGACTCATCGCTTTTCTCATGTCGGTCATTCCCTCATCGATTAGTCGCTTGAGGGGGTAGTCACACTTAGTCACCAATCAACAAATACACACCCAATCAAGGAAATGACAGACATTCAAAGAATCATTGAAAAAGATAATCATGCCCCTTCTTGGGGCAGCAAACAAGCAATAATCACAAGCTGATCAAATGACTTGGCATTCATGAATCATGAACTCAAGGTTCCCATAGACAAAAGGTTGTGCCCTTTGCCTATTCATGATTGATCAATGTGCAAGCTCAAGTAACACCTCACCGAGAAAAGGTTAACACTTGAATTAAGTTCTTTAGCTCGTCAGAAGCAAGGATTCAAGAATGCATGCCCTTTCCATACTTGGGGTATCAAAATTTGGTTAGGTTATTGAGAAAACCCTAATAATTAGTGCTTTGGTTATCTATTTTTGCTCAGCACTGCGCCACACACAGCGCTTCCTAAAAAGGGGCATTTGTATACACCAAAATAGCACCAATCCAATTATGTGTCTACAAAACACTGATTGAGTTGATGCATACAGCCCTCAGGGCATCTCCCAAAGGTTAAAAAGTGGTCCTAACCACCCTCACAGTAGTTTTGGAAGGTCATAGGTCAATTTTGCACCTTTCAGGCACTCTGCTCCATACTCGTTCCACCCTGGGATGATTACAAATTGGTATTCGTTCCACCTAGGGATGATTAGCAATATTCACTCTAGGGTGGGGTGAATAGTAGGTTTGACTAGAAAAAGGTCAAATATTGACAAATGATAGCCCAGATCTTCCACTTAACTCCTTCATTGCATGGGAGTGCGAGTGAGCATTTTGGAGCACTAGGGGCAGTTACAGAGGCAGTCATGGAGCCCTTAATCAGGGAGGAATCTTCTCCCCCCCGAAAGGGCATGATTGCCAAGTGGCACCTCTGCATGCTCATGCATAGATACCGTCAGGTCTTTAAAATGGTGAGTCTTCTCACCCCAAAAAGGGACAGAGGAGGAGCATTTTTGAGCAATGAAGTGCTACCATTTTGCATACTCACTTTTGATTGTGCCTTTCACATCCTTGATCTCTCTTTTGGAAGGGAGGTCATTGGGTGGTTATTGGAAGCACAATCTGGACCCCAAACCTAACATTTGGCCATAGTATCCCACCCAAATTTATTGAAAACAACCCATAAGAGATTTTGGACCCATCCCAAGTGGATCGGTACCAAAATCGGGCCCCAAATGGTGGGCGTCCTGCCCCCGGGTGCCTCCCGCACTGCTATAGTCCTAATTGCCCCACCCTAGAGTGATTATAAATCTATAGAAAATTTTAGTTCTATTCTTTTTGCATTTTATTCTATGTTGCTTAGATAGGCTTGCATTCAAATTTCATGTAATTCTGAGCAATTTTGATGTTTTTGTTATTTCTCGCTTTCGCTAACATGCAAGTAGCATCATAAAATTCTCGGTGATAGAGGCCGAATTGGAAAAATATGACCTTCTAGGTCTTTCCAAAATACCCCATTCTACCTAACCGCCAACTTTGTAGGTGATTTGGAGCCTCCCAGATGGAACATTTGGGACGGTGAATTTTGACATTTTTTTGTAGGTCTAATCGTCCCACCCCGGAGCGATTAGAAATCCGTGGCAAATTTTCTAACTGTTCCTTTTGTAGTGCCTTCCCGATGATATTCTCATGCCTCTATAAAGTTTTTAGCTCATTTTGATGTATTATATTTGTTGTTTTATTTATTCTTTGCATGCACTAATCTTAGGCTTAGGGATTGCATGTTTCATTTCATCCGTAGGTGCTACTGATTGTTTTCTATTTCTTTAAATGTAGGATCTCAACATCGAAGGAGCAGCAAAGAATCAAAGACCCTTTCACACAAGCAGTGGCAATGTTTGGTCTGCCCATTTTACATGTGGGCATGCGGAAGAAGGCATACCACCCATGGTGTAACAAAACCTTATTTAACGCTCCTAGCCCCTAAAAATGGAGGAGATGTGTTGTAACCAAGCTTTAAAGAAAACTAATAAAAAGTGTTGTACTCCATATTTGCTTTCCATCTAGTTTTGATTCGTTTATGTTTCTCTCCTTTCATGAATTTTTCAATTCATAGGATTTAGCGTCATCTTTGGTTTCGCTTGCGTTGCACTTGGTGTTTCCTTTTTGCTTTCGTATCCTCCTGCTTTCAGAAAGGCACCAATAATGGGAATTTCTCTGTCAATACCATGAACTAGATTATTGTGAATATGGATTCCCATGGCACCCCCAACTGTGAGAAGTTGGTCGGTAACAAGGTGTGGATCAAATCCCTCATTCCCAAAATTGCACACTTCTACTGGACGACCATCCACAACAAAATCCTTACTAGGGATAATATCATGCGATGAGGGATTATGGTGCTGAATATATTTTTTCTATGCCTCCAGGCCTAGGAATCTGTTCACCACATCTTGATGGATTTCCCCTACTACAAAAGTGTTTTCTCCCTAGCCACCCAAAGCTTTCAGGTTAGCTGGACCTGGGCAAACTCTATCGAATAATTCATTTGGTAATGGCCTAAGCCCTTCAAGCATCCCAGGATAAGATTTTTGTGGGAAGTACTCATCCATCACATATTTTGATAGCTCTAGTTGGTGCGCAATAGGCAAATTTTCAACAAAGGACCCAGAACCCGTGAAGTCGTAGCTACCAGAGCCCTTGCTTACGCCACCAAAAATTTTGGACTCATCCCTTGTAAGGCCAGCCCTACTCTAGGGATTGAATAATTGCTCTGTTCCACCCTCAAGATTCTCCAATATCATAGTAAATCTCAGAAACCCAAGAAATATAGATTTCAAGTCACTTAGGTCCCTCCCCCCAAGGTTGGCTCAAGGCTAACTTCGATGGTGCTTCCAAAGGGAACCCAAGAAAAGCAAGAGTAGGAGGGGTCTTCAGAGATCATAGTGGCTAAATCCTTAAGACCTTTGTTGAAAATATGGGGTCCCAGACCAACAACTTCGTAGAAGCCAGTGCCCTCTGGATATGTATTGAAATTTCCAAAAACCTGGTAGCCCCTGTCATCTACGAAGGGCACTCAGAGATCATTGTCAAAATCATCCAAAAAAATAGCAAGGGTGGGAAAAATATAGAGAACATATCCAAGAATTCTAGCTAGGCCTTTGCAACAGTGAGCAATCCTAGATCAAGCATGTGTTCAGGGAGGCCAATCAAGTGGTCGACACCTTGCCAAACAGAGCAATCAAAGAGAGCTCCCTCACCATTTGGGAAGACAACTTTCCCATGGAAGTCATCGAGAAAGTCAACATGGATAATGACAAAAGATCAAACACTTAGCTTTGCCAAAGTAGGAGGGTGCCTCTTCTCTAACGCTATTATAATGTTCAGAAAGGCCAATCATAATTGGCCAAATTTTACTAGTGGTTCTAACCACCTAAAAGGTGTCTCTTTGACACCACCGGTTAGTTTGTTTTGGTTTAGCTCGACTATTAGTTTTTGTTGGTTTCTGAATGTGGTGCTGGTGTTTTTGCCTTGCATTACAAATGCATATGAACTATTGTAAATTGGTGTTTTTGATCTGCATTTCGAATGCAGGTGATCTTCTTGTAAATAGGGGTGTTGTCCCTTCAACCAGTAAGTAAATAAATTTTACTTTACCTACCAAAAAAAATATTATTTATAAAATAAATTTTAAAATGATGGCAAAGAAATTGAAAAACATTCTAAATTTTGTTATCTTAGAGGAAAAAGTTGGTTTTGTTCATGGCAAACAAAATATTAATTATATAATCATTGAATAAGAGGTAATAGATTCTCTTTAGTTAATAAAAAAATAAGTATGCTTGTAAAATTAGTTATGAAAAAACATATAATAGAGTTTTCAAGATATTCCCATATAATAGGGTATGCTTATTCTTGATAAAGGGTTGATGTGAAAGAGTTAGATGTTTTATTTTGTTAATAAGTTATGTGTAGTTTCTATTGGGACCACTCCCATTACAAAAACAAAACATTACATTGTTCTTATTATACTTCTAACAAGTTAATTAAATAATATACATTTTTTTCTTTCTATCAAAGATATTTTCCATCTTCCTCTACTAAATTTCCATATTCAACTTCTTTTTTCTTTAACAAACTAACAATAAGAACAACCTTCACATGACACATAAAAATAAAACAAACATAACAATCATTCATGAAATATTATTTCAGCAGTGAGGTTCAGGCACATATTTCTTTGGATTAGGATGACTCTCATCAACCTCTTCCTTTTGGTTGCTTCTAGTAAATTTAACTTCTGGCAAAGGAAAAACCTTAGACTAGTTAAAATTTCCAAATCCTTCTATGGGTTTTGTGGAAAGTTTAGAGCTTGATATTTGGTGTCGATGCCACCTTCTCTAGTGTATGTTGGCTTTTAGTGGAGTTACTGTTGACTTCCATGGCTCTCTGGTGAACAACTCCACCAAAAATAAAAGCAAATAATGGGAATAGGAGCACAAGAATAAAAATGTAACCCTTCATTATAGCAAAAACTACTTTTTGAAGGTTTACATGAGAACAAATGAGAAAACAAAAAGAAATGAAAGTAGAGGTCGGAAGCAAAAATGAACTCTAAAATTAAGGATGAGGGTCGGTGACCTATTTAATATACCACATCCAAAAATCATGGATGATAAAGGTAGCTTGAATTTCATGAACATATAAATCAAATACCAAACCATGAATCTTCCACAAAGTATCGCTTAAATACCTTAGCACGAGATTGAAATAACAACGAATCTGTATTTGAAGTTTCAATTATAATTTCAAATGTCGGACTGTGCAAATTTTAGCCATGAAGTCGGGCTATGCAAGACCAAACTTGCAACAGTGGGTGGACTAGGCAGTCAACGTCTGACTGAGCTAGTCAAAGGGAGCATCGTCAGACTGCACTGCGCACTCAGGTGGCTCCTAGGGACTTAGCAAAATTTTTAGCTGCCCCGTCAGGCTGCGCACAACAAAACTTGCATAGTAGGATTGTGCTATGCAAGTGGGTTGGGGCTAAATGCCTTAGCCAAATTTTTGAAGAGGGAGCCCATCAAGCTGCATTCAAAATAGCATGCATAGTTGGACTATGTTGCATAGTCGAGTAGGCTATCCCACACTTAGGTAAAATTTTACCTATCAAACCAGTTGTTCAAATATGTATGAGAAGGTGGCAATGCCTTGCTTAGTTGTTCTAGTGTTGTGCGATAGCTGACGAGCTCTAAAAATGGAAACCATAAATACCAAGTCTAAGTGCAGTTTGAAATCACTCTATTGGGAGATAATTGAAGAGGTTCCAGAGAACACCGTCAGTGAGGGTAAATAGTCAACAATGTAATAAAACAACAATAAAAATAAGGGAGCAAGACACAAGGATGCAGAAAGAGTTAAATAAAGACCCTTCAAAAATGTCTAAAATAGGGGAGATTTTATTAAAAAAAAATGAGGGTTACAAATATCCTCAGTAGATGATTTACAAAATTTTGTAGATAAATGTATGTAGGATAAACTAACAAAAACAAACTGCTGAGATGGTTGCTCGGAGTTGATCCAGATGAACGACTCTGCTCACTAAACTGCTCTACAAAAATGATTGATCCTCTAGAATCCCCCACTCTACTCTCACTTGAAAGACAACCAAGCTAGGGTTTATATAGCATGGGCTAAGTACTCAATCATCAACTACCGCACGAAAGAGATCAATGCAAATTGGACAGATGTTAGAGGACATGTGCGATGTCACATCAAACATTTTGATGAATCACCCAGCTTCACTATTTTTGTTGAGAAAAGTCTAGTTGTGTTCAATTTTGGTGCATAGTTTGGCGACTCATGAAAGGTGGGTTTAATAACACCCTCATTTAAACCTGATTTCATGACCACTTTGATTCCTAGCTGATCTCACAACCTGTTGAAGTCTTCCTCCTTCAAATGTTTCATGAAAATATCAATGATCTGCTCCTTGGATCTGCAAAACTATAGCTAAATTTCCCCTAACTTCACCAGCTCTATGAAGTGATAACGGATGTCAATGTGCTTCATTCGACCATGGAAAACTAGATCCTTTGATAGTTCTATGGTAGAATTGTTGTCACAAAAAATAGTTGTCATGACTTTTGGTGGATGGTTTAGTTCACCCAAAACTCTTTGCAACCAAACTTCCTGGCATACAACTAACGTGGCGATGGTGTACTCTACTTCAATTGTGGATAATGCAATTATTGGTTTCTTCTTGGATGCCCATGAGACTACCCTTGATCCAATATAGAAAGCATATCCAAAGGTGCTCTTTTGATCGTCGGTGTTGCCAACCCAATCACTGTTTGTGTAGCCCACCAATTCGTCCTGTCTGGCATAAAATAAGCCATTGTTCTGCATCCCATTGAAATAGCATAATATCCTCTTACCTGATTGCCAGTGTGTGTCCTTTAGAGTATCCATAAAGTGACTAATTAGAATAACTCTAAACATCAGATCAAGTCAAGTTGCAGTCAAATACATCAAACTGCCAACCAGCCACTTGAACAAGATTGGATCAACACTTCTCCCTGGATCCATCTTGCTCAACTTCAAACATGTGGCAATGTGATGGAAGGTTTGATGTCCTCCATATTGAACCACTTTAGGAAATATTTCACATACTTTCTGTAGACACCAAAATAGCACCAATCCGATTATGTGACTGCAAACACTGATCGCTTTGACAAACACAGCCCCCAGGGCAGCCCTCAGAGGTCAAACAGTGGTCTTAACCACTTTCATAGCAATTTTGTAAGGTCAAGGAGCAATTTGGCACACTTGGGCACTTTGCCCGACATTCGTCTCACCCAGGGACGAATTCAAAATAGAATCCGTCCCACCCCAGACTGACTTCGAATCCGTCCCCGGGTGGGACGAATTCTAAGCTTAACGGGCAAAAGGGCAAATGGTGCCAAGTGGCAGCCCGCAACAGCCGGCTAAGGGCTCCTACCTTGCACGCATGTGTAAGTGGACGAGAGGGGCCGTTAGAGGACTCGTTACAAGAAGCATTTATCAAAGTTCAAGTCAGTGAAGGACTCCCCTCCCTCATGGGAAGACAAGACCGCCACATGGCGCCCATGGTCAACACTTGGCTTTTGTGCTTCCCTCCCAAAAGAGACCCCTTGGGTCTATAAAAGGTGGGAATTTTCTCACCCAAAATATGCAGGTGGAAGGAGTGTTCAAGCAACGAAGTGCTGTCGAATCGAAGACTCATTTGCATCCCCCTTTGTTCACCTTCCTACATCCATCAATCTCTTTTGCAAGGGAGGTTGTTGGGTGGCCTTTGGAAGCTCGAACCTTACTCAAATCCGACGCATGGACATCTGAACCTACCAAGTCGCCGACCCCCCAATCCTAAAAGGTTTTGGGCCCATCCTTGGTGGATTGGCTCCAAAATCGAGGGCCAACGGTGGGAGGCCCACTTGGGCACCCCCGCACCCCCAAATTCTAATTTCAGTTTTTGAGCACTTTAGATTAATTTTTAGATTGCATTCTGTGTTACTAGGTCTGATTAGTCTATAATTGCAATTTTGTAGCTTTTGGTCAGAGTTTAGGGTGTTTTGTATTGCTTTATCGTTTCGCTAACTTGCAGGTGTCAAGGTTAAATTCCCGAGGGAGGAGGTCAAATTGGGAAAATCCGACCATCTGGGTCGTCCCAAAATGGCCCCAATTACCTAACCCCCTGTTTGCAGGAGTTTTGCAGGTCCCGAGATCTGACATTGGAGCAGCAGCAGGTCGATTTCTCCTATTCAGAAGAATTCGTCCCACCCAGGGACGAATTACAGTCAGAATTCGTCCTGCCCAGGGACGAATTCCAGTTTAAGGTGAATTGGCCACCGCCTCGGTGGCGGTGGCCTTCGGTGACTGTTCTTACCTTCCGTCAGATTTTGAAGCAATTTGGATTCACTCGTTTTCATGGTTTCGAGCAAATATTCGTATGCATACGTTGTTAGTTTTAGAGAGAGAATGATTTTCATGTGCAACAAGTGCTACTAACGTCTTGATCATTTCTTTGTTTGCAGGAGAAGCAATAGAGGCGAAGAACCCATCAACATCAGCGGCGGCATCATCTTAGCCCGCCCAGTGCAATCGTGGGCACGCGGAAGGAGGAACCATTCAACGATTGTAATCAAACCTTATTTGCGCTCCTAGCCCCTGAAAAGGGAGGAGGCATTATTGTAACAGAGATCGAAAGAAATTAATGAAAGGGCTGTTTTTCTTTATCTGATTGCGTCTCTTACAACATGTCTCTTTTCGTTTCATGCAATGTACATTCCTAGGACTTAAGCGTGATTAATTTTGAATGCAATTGCACTTGGTGTTTCTTTTGACCGGAATCTCGTGCTTTCAGTGGCGATCACGGTGGGACCCTGTTCCCTGGTTTTGAAATCACAGAAACTGATCAAAGTTTTGTGTTTGTGCTTGACAGGTACACTTTTTTTGTTGCAGACTGCTATTCGTCTCTGACAGGGACGAATCCTTTTCTGTAATTCGTCTGATCCTGAGACGAATTCAAATTCGTCTCTAGGTGGGACGAATTTTGTTCTGCAATTCATCTCCCGTAGGGACGAATTCCTCGTCTCATGGATTTTCGTAGCAGAAATTCGGAGATAACAGGAGCAGCAGAGAAGAGGTAGGGATTTTCATGATCTCTCGTTATAATTTTCTCGTTTCGTTTCTCGTTTCTCGCTTCGTTAATTGTTTTCATTTAATCTTGCATTGCATTAGGAAAAGTCATGTATGCTAGTTTCATTTTATTGGATAAAACGAATCCCACACACATCACGAGACAACTTTAAACCAAGGAGCTGGTCTTAAGACCCCAGCCCTTGATCAAGACCATTGGTGGATTTAATCACCGCCTTGGCTTGATTTGCATCCATTTCCCGATTGTCAACTGTTGTTAGGCGTAAATCCTGACGAAGACAGACCGAGCGTAGCTGGGGTGATTCCCATGCGCGCGAGGATAAGTTTTCTATGGTAGGTGTCATTAACAGGACAATCCCCCTTCCGTACCGCCTATGTACCACGTACCTTCTCGCTCTCACGTACCTATAGTCTCCCTCTCGTAAGGGCGGGTATATAGAGAGGTTGGTATATCGGCCTGGCAGGTATATTGAAGGGGCGACCTTTTGGAGTTATAAGAGCCTACATGATGCATTTAAACGTTCTACAAAACCTACAAAAACAAAACAAAACATCAAAATGCACTAAACCAGTTTAGGGCACACCAAGAATCCTTAAAAGAGATAATCACGGTCTTGTGAATGTGTGTGTTTAATTCTGCTTAGTGTAGACAAAAAAAAAAAAAAGAGAAAATCATAAAACGAGATAAAAACTTATTTAGATAGCATAGAAGCACCGCAATGGTGTACACCCGTAGTCAAGCCCAATCAAGGGCAGAAGCTCCGAGAGGTACACAAAAAGCATGCACAAGTTGCCTTCACTTCAGTCCTGAGGATTTGGTTATACCGCCTTATCGGTCTAACCTACAAAAGAATCCAATTCGGGTATTCCTATTCAAAGCAGCCCCTTTCGGGAAGATGCCTTACATGTAGACCTTGACATAAATAGAGAATCACCTCTTGAAGGTAGGCATGAGTGGCCACCGCGCAATGAAGCGCTAAACAGGCACACTGTCCATTTAGAGGGGCAACATGGATATGGCGTCCCTTCTTTACCTATCATCAGAACAGAAAGACCACATCCGGAGCGCAGGGCTCCTTACATAGGGCGACCTAACTCCGCCCATCCCATTTACACTCATGAAAGGGAGTATGAGGAAAACCATCACATTCCTCGAGAGCAACAAACAATGCGGGAACCTTGCATTTCCGCACCAGCAGGATATCATGATCACCCCTTGAGGCCAGAACCTCGAGCACATACCACCTACCTCGACAGAGGGAAGCGACCCATTGAAACCTTAGAGCATCAAAATCAAGGTAGACCCATAGGAGGAACATTTGAACCTCCCAAACAAAATAGGGTAGAACAAATTGATCCGGCTGTCGCAAGATATACCACCCGTCAAGCCCAAATCATGCGGCTTAAACAAAGTCAACAAGAGATAGAGTATCAATACCGCTTGGATAAAGAACGCATGCAACGCGAAGCGGATGAGTTACGCTATGAAATACCTGAGAGGGGGCCAACCCCTCGCATCCAAAGAGCTGAACAGTATGAGAGGCGTAATCCGTTGGCGCAAGACAGTCTCCACGACCTCGTCAAAATCTGCCTCCAAGACCCCATAGATTTGAAAGGGAGGCAACTCCCCGAAACAATGATGGGTACCTTCAAGCAAGAACTTGATCGTGGTCATAGGTTTCGCCCGAGACTCCTCAAGAATTTTACGAGGAGTATGAACCGTAAGAGGAGTATATCGAAACTCCCCATCAAGGCAGGAAGGATGCCATTCGGCCACCCCTCCATAGGCCTCCAGTTCACCGTAACTTGCAACAAGAGCGAACAAGAGAGGAAGAAATAAAATCTTCCGATGCATACCAAGCGCTATTGGAGCGTTTAGAGTCGGTGGAGACAAAAGCTGCTGGGCATAAAAAACCCACATTACGTCTACTCCGCAATAATCCGGTGCATCCCTCAGTGCCTACACCTCTCTACCTCGAACACTTTAAGTTGCCTCAATTGGCGCTTTTAAAGGTGAAGAGGACGCACAGAACATGTTACACGGTTTCTAAGCCAATGCTTCGGCATTCAAGATAATGACGCGTTATTGCTTAGAACATTCATAACCACATTCGCAGGCCCCGCCTCGGATTGGTTCACACACCTGCCCAAACACAAAGATAAGCAGCCTTAGATCAACTAGTAGATGCGTTTCTTGAACGCTTCGCCTTCAACACAAGGAAGAAGGCATCACTTAGTGATCTTGCTAGCCTTAAACAATTTGAGGAGGAAACAATGGCAGCGTACGGGAACCGATGGAGAGCTTTGCTTTCTAAGTTACCCTACCGTCCTCCCATGTCGGACCTCACGCAAATGTTCGCGAAAAGTTGTTTAAAATCAATCTCTGGTCTATTGTTGTTGCGACAATACGACGCATTAGAAGAAGCTTTGGCGCAAGCCGGAGTCATAGAAGAGATTAAGATAGGCGAAGGCGCAATTGCCAAGCCTAAGAAGAAAGAGTGGAATAAAACCACTAAAACCGGGACAACGCAACCACAACACGCCGCAGTCAACCAAGTTGCGATAAATGTCCCGACGCACGTGCAAGAAACGCAGCCTCAAAAGGCTAACTACTGTGCAAGGGCCTCCCGCTACGAAAGAGATAACAGGAGACAAGAACAGTATCAGCAGCATCACCCTAGGCGACAATTCACCCCGTATGCGGAGTCTAGGGACTCCTTATTTGACCGCTTGTCGCGGCGAATCTAGTTACTCGCCGTAAATCCAAATTTTTGACCCTAGCGTTCCTAAGCCTAAGGGGTATAGGGAGGAATTGTATTGCAGATTTCATAGACGCAGAGGACATGACCTAAATGGGTGCTGGAAATTCAAAGAACTAGTCCAAGATTTGATCGACAATCGAACATTGGTCGTGGACAACCCCATCGCACCTAACAACCAACAAATGGGGGTATTCAAGGACCCCTTGCCTGCCCACGAGGCGCAGACAAAACCGCTCCAAATAAACGAGGTGCGACAAGATCTTCCCGCACAAGGATTTGTGGGAATGATTAGCATTGTAACAAGGAACAGAAAATACCCAGCAGTTGCCCCCGAGGTACCTGCGAGGGAAGTTCCGTCGACATCGCAGCCTCAACAACGCCCGATGCAGTTACCTCCGCCTAGACCTGAGGTCACGATACGAACCAAACTCACGCAGAGTTTGCGGACCACGTCAGCTAGGCTGTCCATCTACGAGCTTATTCAACAATCAGCTCCACATAGAGAAGCTCTTATGGACATCTTAAAAGCCATTGAAGTACAACCCCACGAAGCTAATTCTTTCAACGCTTTCGTGGGACATGTGAAACAATGTACGGAGCCTGTCATCACATTCAAAGAAAATGAGGTCAAAACAATATCGAATGACATGCCGGATCCACCCCTACACGTTATCATGCAGGTCAACAGGATCTCGTACAAGAGAGTGCCGATAGATACCGGCTCGTCCAAAGAACATTATAACCACCGCTGCGTTAAAGCATTTAAAATCGCCACCTCTCACATCACAGCTTCCACGTACACACTGCGAGCTTTTAACGATGCAATTTGCTCGACAGTCGGCACGGTTGTTCTGCCTATACAGGTAGGACAAAAGTCAATACCCACACTATGCCATGTGTTGGAAGGCGAAATGGCTTATAACATACTGCTGGGCGGCCTTGGATCAGGGACATGAAGTGTGTCCCCTCGATCGCACACCAGTGCTTGAAGTATGCCTATGAAGGGCAAATACATGTAGTCCCAATGGACTTAGAGCCCTTCAAGTATTGCAATGCGGTACAATTCATACCTCAATCGACCCTACCATCAACGCATTTGGATTTTCAATTAAATCCATCTAAACAGGGTCCGATACCGCAGGCACAACTGGTGGCCAATAAGGTAAAATCCCAGCCAGGTGAGATGTCATCATTGGCTCCTTCATCATCAGCGCCACCTATCGTGGGCCCAACTGAAGGACAAGGGAAAGCAAATCATGGAGGAGGTTAAGCCTCTAGAAGAGGGGTTGCCCACGATCTCAACAATATCAACGAGAGGAAGCGCCCAACGCAACGGAAACCAAGATTCCCGAACCACCAAACATGGAATGGACTCGAGAAGGACTACCGCTTCCTCCTACCCAATCATCAACAATCATCGTTGAGATGGCCAAGACAGGCCCGGGAGAGTACATAGTGCAAAATGTTGTGGCAACCCCCACACTCGGAGTCAAGACAAGACATGGGAAGACCTCGCCTTCCCATTGGAACAATCGTCCCTTTAGGCTACCCACCGAACCAAACGAATTTTGTGTATGGGGGCCTTGATCATGGTTCTGAACCATGCGAACAAAAGGAAACAGATGAAGAACCTTTTGTCAAAAACATCAATTATCTGTCGAACCCATAATTTGCCCTAAAATATCTCGAACAATGCAATTGGCATGGGTATGGGCTAGGCAGATACGAGCAAGGGATGCGGATCCTTTGTCAACCAAGATATCAGATGCCATACGACAAGTCGGGGGTAGGGTTCAACCATCCCCTGCCATTAGACATCTTGGTTGAAAACATGCAAGGCCTAGAAATAGGCAACAGGGGGGGATTGGCACAAGACCCATACGCCAATCCAAACACATAATACACATTGGGGGATTATCTCCCATGGTCTACAAACACCCCTGGTAACAACAATAATCCCTCTCCTTTGCTAGAGAGAGGTGAAAGTTCAGAGAGCAGTCCTCGAAAAGAACAACAACGGCTTCCAGATATTTTTCTGAAACTGTTCCCCTTAGAGGTTCCAGACGAAATAACGCAGTCTCAAAAGAATCAGGTCCCTCCACTAAGAGTGGAACAACCGCAATGGGATCAGATTAATTCACTGGAACAAGAAGAGTCCTCAATGTCGGAAGCAACAGATGCTGAAGAGGATGAGCAATTTTGGATCTATGAAAGCGATTCAGAAGACGAGACTGAGATGGACTATCTCATACATGCGCGACGACATCACCACGCTCTAACCCATGAAGATCTAATGGGACAAATGGGTATACGGTTGGGACATGAATGGCACTTAGACCCAACGAGGTGGGACCAAGTGCTAGGCCTATGGCTCCAAATTCAAGTTGAGCATCGTCCACCTCAAGATCCCATCAGGACAACAATCACCAAGGGAAGACCCCGCCTTCCTTTCCGCACATAGAGACGAATTTGCACCTAGAGAGGATCCATTCGTGCCTCGCTCCCGTAGAGCCGCACCCGTAATATAGGGAACATCCGAAAGAATCAAGTCGTCACACCCGTGGTTCCGGAGACCAAATTCATTCCATCCACATGATCTCCATTGATTTGACCACACCCATCCGCAATCCGACCGATCCATCACGGTCATTACATCTAAACACGGATGCCATTGAATGGGATCGCGTCAACTCACCATTGTCACCATCATAGTACTGGCCTTTCGGTAAAATGCTTCATTTTACCCCAAGGACAACTCAAGATATTTTTCAAGCCAAGAGGGACCCAAAGTCCCCAACGCAGATCTTAACTCACCGATGATATCCATTTAATCCCAACTCCACATCGCTTGGAGGACGGATCTCACATGTCGGGCCGAAGAGACGACCGACGTAGACATCGGCATGCATCCAATGAATCCACGAATTCTCAAGCTAGGGGTAAGCCTTTCCCCGGAAGAGCAAGCCGATTACATTGCCCTTCTTAAAGAAAAGAAGGAGGTTTTTGCATGGTCATACAAAGATATGCCAGGACTAGACCCGCAGCTAGTCATGCACAATTTAACGCTTGATCCGAAAATCAAGCCGCAAAGTAAAAACTAAGAAATATGCACCCAACAAGTGGCCTTGATGGTCAAAGACGAATTACAAAAGCCGTTGGATGCACAATTTGTCATCTCACGTGGATTATCCGCCATGGTTGTCCAACATGGTTCCCGTCAAGAAGCCCGATGGGAGGATTCGCATATGCACCGACTTTCGAGACTTAAACAAAGCGAGTCCTAAGGATGATTTCCCCTTGCCAAGCATCGACGCATTGGTAGACGCTACAAGCAGGTCACGAAATGCTCTCCCTAATGGACGGTTTCTCAGATACAATCAAATTCGTATCAATCTTGAAGACCAACTCAAAACGGCATTCACAACGCCTTGGGGGACATTTTGTTATAAGGTCATGCCTTTTGGCCTTAAAAACGCCGGCGCTACATACCAACGTGCTATGACGTATATCTTCCACGATTACATGCACAAAACTTTGGAAGATTACATGGATGATTTGTTAGCCAAGTCTAAATTGCGCTCAGATCATCTCGGTGACTTAAGCAAGATCCTCGATCGCCTCATAGAGCATAAGGTCAATCTGAATCCCAAGAAGTGCGTGTTCGGCGTCACATCCGGAAAACTCTTGGGTTTTATAGTCTCCAAAAGAGGCATCGAAGTGGACCCAAACAAAGTCAAGGCAATCCTTGAAATGGCTCCCCCAACCACTATCAAGCAAACTCGAAGTCTACAAGGAAAGGTCGCGTCGATTAAACGCTTCATAGCGCAATTATCCGACAAATGCCGACCAATGAACAAATTATTGCACAAAGGGGTCACATTTCATTGGGATGACGAGTGCCACTCACCTTTGACGAAATCAAACAATACTTGGCTTCGCCGCCGGATTGGCACCGCCTAGACCAGGTGTGCCGTTCTACTTATACATCTCAGCCTATCGAGGTGGCACCGGGCGTAATGCTAGCCCGAAGAATGAACTTCACAAAGAACAGGCTACTTACTATCTTAGCCGCACCTCGGTCGGCTACGAACTTAACTATGCATACGTTGAGAAACTCTGCTTGGCAGTGGTGTTTGCCACCAAAAGGCTACGCCACTATATGCTGAGCAACACGACGTATGTTGTGTCTAAGGAGAATCCATTGCGATACATGATGAGTCGTACTTATCATAGTAGCCGCACGGCGAAATGGATCATGTTGTTGACGGAATTTGACATTGAGTTTATTGGACAAAAATCTATAAAAGGACAAGTCATAGCCGATCAACTAGCAGAGGCTCCTCTTGAAGACGATCAGCCTCTGGTCATAGAACTACCCGATGATGAGGTCTTCCATGTCTCATAATCGCCAGATTCTGAAGAGCCTGAGTCTCAGGCCGACATAACCTTATTTTTCGATGGTTCTAAATGCGAGCAAGGTGGTGGCGCAAGAATTGTATTCTTCACACCGCAGGGCGCTCCAATGCCCCCGTCATTTAAATTAAACTTCCAAAGGCACCAACAACAATGCATAATATGAAGCCTTGCTCCTAGGTCTTCGGACAAGAATCGCCATGAACATCAAAAGATCGAACATCTTTGGCGATTCGCCGTTAATCGTCAATCAAGTCAAAGGGGTATATCAATGCAAATGCCCAGTTCTAAAGGCCTATAAAGCCCTCGTGGATAAATTCTTGGCAAAATTTGAGTGGTATGACATCGAGGCACTCCCTCGATCATCGAATCATTTTGCGGACACAATGGCCTCCTTGGGGTCACTAATCCCGCAAGACCTTTCCGGTGATATAACAACCATTCAGGTCAAAACCTTATCGCAACCCGCGATGGAGCGCGCAAGCTCAGACTTGACGCCAGGAATCCACATGATCCAGATCGAACCATCTTCGGATAAGTTCTTTCGAATCCGAGACTATTTGAAACACGCCAACTGGGGGTCTTTGTTCTCCCCCATTCCCATTAATAGCAACACAACGCTATTTTTACAAGTTTTATCCCAATCAGCATTTGTTAGGGAAGAACTCCAAAAGGGATTGGCTGTTCAAACTGTCGAGGTATCTGATCAACAGGACTGGTATTTACCCATAAGAGATTACCTCAAGTTAGGTAATCTACCCCTTGGATTGACGCAAGCCGCAAAACGAACATTCAAACAGCAAGCGGCAAAATATGTCTTGATAGGAGACATTTTGTATCGTCGCAGCCTACGACGGAATTCTTCTTCGTTGCTTGGACCAAGAAGAGTCCACTTGGGCAGTCACCCAAGTGCATGACGGTACATGTGGCGGCCACTTTAGTGGTATGGCCATTGCAAAGCGCATTCTTCGCATGGGCTATTATTGGCCATCTTTAGAGCGAGATTGCTGCGCATATGTCAAGAGGTGTGTGAAATGTCAACATCATGCCAATCTGATGCACGCACCTTCCCATGCCCTACAGACAGTCCAGTCTGCTTGGCCATTTTCGTAGTGGGGCCTCGATCTAATTGGAAAGATCTCCCCTGCATCGTCAGGCCGTCACACGTTTATCATAACGGCCACATAATATTTTACCAAATGGGTGGAAGCAATTCCGTTAACCTCTACGACAGGACCCCGCATTGCGGAGTTCATTTTGCATTACATCATATGTCGTTTTGGTATTCCATCCAAAATAATCTCGGATAATGGGCCATCATTCAAGAACAAAGACGTGCGTGCTTTAACCACAAAGTACAAAATTCAGCACAACTTTTCAACACCATATTATCCGCAAGCAAATGGGCAAGCAGAGGCGTCAAACAAAACGCTAGTCGCCATCCTTAAAAAGACCGTCGCAGACAGTCATAAGGATTGGCACATACAAATCCCACTTGCCCTTTGGGCCTATCGCACTAGCATTCGGACGCCCACCGGGGCAACTCCGTTTTCACTAGTGTATGGCTCAGAGGCAGTAATGCCTCTCGAGTTGGAAATTCCTTCCCTCCGCATATCAATGCAGGAATTCATCGATGATGACACTGCGCGGCAGGCCCGGTTAGACCAGCTTACGTTGCTTGATGAAAGACGCGTTAATGCTCTCGAGCACTTACGTATCTATCAAGAGCGGCTTAAGAGAGCTTACAACATGAAAGTTCACCTAAGAGAATTTCGGGTTGGTGATCTGGTTCTGAAGGAAAACCAACAAAACTCTAATTTGCCGTCCCATATGAGGGACAAATTTGCGGCAAATTGGTTAGGTCCGTATGTCATTGATAGCAAAATAGGACCAGGAACGTACAGGCTAGCTTCTCTTGACGGTATCAAGGAAACGGAACCCTTGAATATCAGTCATTTACGACCATTTCATATCTAAGACAACCATGTACCAAAAAAAAAAAAAAATTCAACAAAAACAAACAAACAAAAAGCTCCAAGGATTATCGCAACTCTCTTGGTCAACCCAAAAAGCTCCAAGGATTATCGCAATCTCTTGGTCAACCCAAAAAGCTCCAAGGATTATCGCAATCTCTTGGTCAACCCAAAAAGCTCCAAGGATTATCGCAATCTCTTGGTCAACCCAAAAAGCTCCAAGGATTATCGCAATCTCTTGGTCAACCCAAAAAGCTCCAAGGATTATCGCAATCTCTTGGTCAACACAAAAAGCTCCAAGGATTATCGCAATCTCTTGGTCACCTAAAAAGCTCCAAGGATTATCGCAATCTCTTGGTCAATACAAAAAGCTCCAAGGATTATCGCAATCTCTTGGTCAACCCAAAAGCTCCAAGGATTATCGCAATCTCTTGGTCAAACAATCAAGAAATTCAACAAAAACAAAACAACAAAAATCATCAAAAATAAAAAGATTTGCATCTCAATTCTAGGCATACTCGAATTCATCAAAATCAACAAAAACACCATGCATAAATTTTACCACACTACAGACATGGTCCTGGGAATGTACTAGGAGTTTCAAGAATTCACTATCATTTTCCTCTTTAGCCATGTAGTGTACCAAGTCGAACGGATTTTATAAAGGTAGAGTCATACTCGAAATACACCTTGTTACGTAACATCCCAACACAAATTAAAACACTAAAATTCCCAAAATCGTGTGAACGAAAGATGAAACCTGCAAAATAACTAGGTCACCACAAGCGAAACGGTTATCTTGCTCATCCCCTTGTGCGAATGACCCCTAGAATGTTGAGAGTTGGCAAAAGGACAAGCTTCCTCCCTACCCAATTCCCTAAGAATCCCAAAAGTTCTCAATAGCTGCAAAACACAAAAATTTGCAAAATGTCAAAACTCAAAAATTTGACAAAATATAGTGCACACATCAAAAGGCACAAACAACAGTGATTTTCGTCACTCCATATCCCCAATCCCTTGCTCAAAAGAAAAATCAATAAAAATAAACAGTGATCTTATCACTACAAAAGAGCAAGTATCCCAATACAATTGAAAAAAGAAGGGAGTTGACCTTGAATCCCTGGAACTCTCAAGATTCTGTAGGTCATAAGGCAAGCTTCAATACCAACTCGTGAATGTAGTAAACCTCCCGCATGACGATATATCTGTCACATTAACTTGTGTACAGATCAATGTTTGCATGTGGATGAGCTAGCTTATGGCAGCCTGGATTACAACGCAGATTAATCTTAGTACATACAACAAAGGAATTCGTGGAGCTAATTAGGTGATCCTCAGTACAGGTTCGGTTGAAAGCCCATCTGGCACTGGCGGTATCCTAACAAATACCACTAAATGAACTCAATTGCACACACAGGGATGTGAAATAGCTCGGTCAAAAACAAGTTTGATTCATACCTTGTTCAAAAGTCTTGTAAGATAAAGTACAACGTGGATAGTGAGTTAAAACTGTCTCGAATCTCGTAAAATCTTACACTCATCCCGAAACCCATCTGCCCTACTTATCATTCTTATGATACCATCGTAAAATACAAAAACAACAAAGAAAAACCAGATAAATAAAAATAGCATTCATCCATTTTGCATATCACATAGGCATCTAAAACAATTCAATTCATCTGCATCCATCAAACAAATAAACATGCATAACAAAAATCAATCACATCATCACATGTACAAATCCAAAAATAAAACCGATATATATATATATATCGTCAAAAAAAGATGCCCGCAGGCTACAAAAACAGGTCCTTAGACCCCGCAATCATATCCAAAACCCAACCTAAGACGTCGGCCACCATGATCACGCAGGATCGGTGCGACGGGAACTACCCCCCGTGGTGTGGGTCCTACGGGACCCAGCAGGGCGACTACCGCTAGCCTCCGCATCATGCCTACTACCACCCCCTCATCCAACCGCCCGCGGCGAGATGATGCTGACTGCTCAGTCAGACTATCCCTCGTCCGTCGAGAAGATCTGCTGATAGAAGGCTCAGGGAGCCGCCCGCCAAGGCGGATGACCTCCCTCTCCAAGTCTATCCGGTATAGACACCACTCTGCCTCCCGCCGATGATAGATAGACAAGGCATCATCGCGCTGCGCCAAAACGCTATCCCGCTCTGCCAACTGAACCCGTAGAAGATCCCTCTCTAGATCCCGCATCCGTAGTAGCTCTGTAAGCCACGCAACCTCATCGCCTACATCCGACCCCACCCCCTCCGTATCTGTCGGACGCATAGGACTCCCGGGGACAGTAGCCTGCCCAAGCTCCAACTGCTCCTCCACATCCTACATGTCCGGCTGCTCCGAACACCCAAGTCCACATCCGCCATGTCCGCATCATCCAACGGCCCTCCCCAATCACCCCCGTCGCCTCAAAGCATCCTCCACCGCCGCCTCCGCACCTCCCGGAGGACCCTCACCTCTCCAACGCCGCAAAACCCACCACGAGTCATACTCATGGTAGTACCTACGTCATCCACATCCAACACCTCAATAACAAGATCCGACTCCTCGCCCAATGGCACGAGGACAGTGGCTCCGCATCCCTCTCATCTCCCCGACGCCGATAGCCTACGGGTTCACCAGCAACCCCGGCGCACCCCAAACCGTCGTGTAACCCGGTGGTACGGAAAGAACTCATGCTCCGTCCCGTGCCGCCTGACCAACCATCGCTCCCTCCGTACCCGTCGGAGCCACTCTCCACCCTCAAAGCCGGCCGGGACACCCCGATAGGGACGCCAAAACACCTCCCCGGAGTGAGCCATGAAAAGGCATCAATGTAGTGCTCAACTGCACCTGCCCATCGCCGACTCTGCCCCTGCTCCGCAGACCGTCGCCACAACGCTGCATAACCAATCTCATCATCCTCCATCGCCACCCGAGTCGTCCACGGTAACCCAGTAGGCCTCTCAACAGCTATGTGCTGCCAACCCCAGCACTGCAACAAAAAGCTACAACTGACACCCTTCCGCTGTCGACAGCGGACCCCGTACAGCTCTCCGTAAAGCTGCGCCAACAAAGTCCGTCCCCATCTCGAGATCAACGGTGCCTCTACCGGGCACTCGCCAACCGCCACACCAAATCCAAGCAGTTCCACGGGAACCTCGCGCTCGACGAATCGGGGAGAAGAATGTTAGAAATGAGGCCCATCGAGAATGCGTGCCTCACTCCTAACACCCCCTCTCCTTCCACCAGCCAACCAAAATCCCGCCACTGGCAATCCACCTCGCTGTCTCCACCGGGTCCGCTACACCCCTCCCCCCATGCCCAAAACATCTCGTGAGTATAGCACCGCTGATCGAACGGAGATGTCCTAATAGGCGAACCATCTATCGGAATCCGAAGCAACCGATAGACGTCCTCAAGAGTCACCATCTCCCCGTCGGGAGATGGAAAGTATTGGTCCTCGGATCCCAAAGCTTGATCGTGGCCGCGATAGGCCCGATCCGAAACCACAGCTCCAGCCGAGCCACCCGCTTAAGCCCAAGGGCATCAAGCCATTCCAGCCGTCATCGCCAAGGCCAACCGCGCTCAGAAAGGCAATGGTACACGGTACCGGCTCCTAACAACCTGCAAAAAAAAAAAAAATAATAATAATAATAAATAAAATAAAAATAAAATTTTCAATTCTAAGGTTTCTAACCTTAGTTGTTAAACAAAAAACATTACAAAAAATTCTTAAGGTTTTGAAAAGCGCAACACAAAAACAATGCATTCAGTTAAAGCAAAATAAGCCCTAGGGTCACTTACAGGCTCCGCCTGGCTCCGCCGTCGAATCCGCTTGTGCACTCATGATGGCAGAGAGAATTCCAAGAGCGCTTCGCTTCGCAATTACTTCCTCCTCCCGCAGCTCCAAAATCGCAAGAAAAAATGACACAAATGAGCCCAAAATCAAGTTTTGGCCCTTAAATAGGCCTTTTGCACCGGAATTCGTCCTTGACTGGGACGAGCGCTCTGATTAGCGCTCGTCCCACCCAGGGACGAATTCTACAGATGGAATTCGTCCCACCCAGGGACGAATTCAGGCCAGCACAAAAAAAATTAAGAAAAATGACTAAAAATGCACTAAAAAGACAATAAAACTGCCTGACAGGATTGCAAATGCAACTGACAACATGGGCATACAAAATCGACATCGGGGTCACAAATTATCAATATCCTACTCCCTAAGAAGGCTACCATAGCCGGACCGCTCCAAGGGAAGACAGATTTTGAAAATTTAATCCCCAAAATAATGTCACAAAAACAACAAAAACAAGACAAAATTTAACAAAAACACAACAAAAGCATTGCCGAGCATAAGTGCTCATGCACTTAACCTCTAGGCAAAGAAAATCGATGTCGAGGTCCAAATTATCGCTCTCCTAGTTCCCCAAGAAGGCTATCATAGCCGGACCGCTCCACGGGAAATAGGTTTTCGACGATTTCACCTCATTATGACGTCACCAAAAGGGCTAACACCCACCAAAAATAGGTCCATATGTTGGAAAAATTGCACACGCTTAACGGTAAACCCTCTAAAGGCAAACCTTGCACAAGTCATCTTGGGTCAAGCGACTCGCCGCTTCTCTCACGAAGGTCATTCCCTCATCGATTCGTCGCTTGAGGGGGTAGTCACACTTAGTCACCAACCAACAATCACACACCCAATTAAGGAAAACGACATGCATTCAAAGAATCATTGACAAAGACAATCACGCTCCTGCTTGGGGCAGAAAACAAGCAACAATCAAATCAATCAAACACTTGGCATTTCGTGAATCATGAACACAAGGTTCCCCCTGAGGATAAAAACGCCCTTCACTTGTTCATGATCGATCAATGTCCAAGTTCAAGTCACACCTCACCAAAACAAAGTTAATACTTGAAATCAAATTCCTTAGCTCGTCGAAGCAAGGATTCAAGAATGCATGCCCTTTCCATACTTGGGGCATCAAAAGTTGGTTAGGTTACCAAGAAACCCTAATCATTAGTGCTTTGGTTATCTATTTTTGCTCAAGGATCGCGTCACCCGCAGCCGCTTCCCAAAAAGGGGCATCTCGTAGACACCAAAACAGCACCAATCCGATTATGTGACCGCAAACACCGATCGCTTTGACAAACACAGCTCCCTGTGGCAGCCCTCAGAGGTCAAACAATGGTCTTAACCACTTTCATAGCAATTTTGTAAGGTCAAGGAGCAATTTGGCACACTTGGGCACTTTGCCCAAGCATTCGCCTCACCCAGGGACGAATTCAAAATAGAATCCGTCCCACCCCAGACGAATTCTCGAATCCGTCCCCGGGTGGGACGAATTCTAAGCTTAACGGGCAAAAGGGCAAATGGTGCCAAGTGGCAGCCCGAATCGCCGGCTAAGGGCTCCTACCTTGCACGCATGTGTAAGTGGACAGAGGGGCCGTTAGAGGACTGTTACAAGAAGCATTTATCAAAGTTCAAGTCGGTGAAGGACTCCCCTCCCTCATGGGAAGACAAGACCGCCACATGGCGCCCATGGTCAACACTTGGCTTTTGTGCTTCCCTCCCAAAAGAGACCCCTTGGGTCTATAAAAGGTGGGAATTTTCTCACCCAAAATATGCAGGTGGAAGGAGTGTTCAAGCAACGAAGTGCTGCCGAATCGAAGACTCATTTGCATCCCCCTTTGTTCACCTTCCTACATCCATCAATCTCTTTTGCAAGGGAGGTTGTTGGGTGGCCTTTGGAAGCTCGAACCTTACTCAAATCCGACGCATGGACATCTGAACCTACCAATTCGCCGACCCCCCAATCCTAAAAGGTTTTGGGCCCATCCTTGGTGGATTGGCTCCAAAATCGAGGGCCAACGGTGGGAGGCCCACTTGGGCACCCCCGCACCCCCAAATTCTAATTTCAGTTTTTGAGCACTTTAGATTAATTTTTAGATTGCATTCTCGTGTTACTAGGTCCGATTAGTCTATAATTGCAATTTTGTAGCTTTTGGTCGTAGTTTAGGGTGTTTTGTATTGCTTTATCGTTTCGCTAACTTGCAGGTGTCAAGGTTAAATTCCCGAGGGAGGAGGCCAAATTGGGAAAATCCGACCATCTGGGTCGTCCCAAAATGGCCCCAATTACCTAACCCCCTGTTTGCAGGAGTTTTGCAGGTCCCGAGATCCGACATTGGAGCAGCAGCAGGTCGATTTCTCCTATTCAGAAGAATTCGTCCCACCCAGGGACGAATTACAGTCAGAATTCGTCCTGCCTGTGGACGAATTCCAGTTTAAGGTGAATTGGCCAGCTGCCTCAGTGGCAGTGGCCTTCTGGTGACTGTTCTTACCTTCCGTCAGATTTTGAAGCAATTTGGATTCACTGTTTTCATGGTTTCAGGCAAATATTCGTATGCATATTTTGTTAGTTTTAGAGAGAGAATGATTTTCATTTGCAACAGGTGCTACTAACGTCTTGATCATTTCTTTGTTTGCAGGAGAAGCAACAGAGGCGAAGAACCCATCAACATCAGCGGCAGCATCATCTTAGCCCGCCCAATGCAATCGTGGGCACGCGGAAGGAGGAACCATTCAACGATTGTAATCAAACCTTATTTGCGCTCCTAGCCCCCGAAAAGGGAGGAGGCATTATTGTAACATAGATCGAAAGAAATTAATGAAAGGGCTGTTTTTCTTTATCTGATTGCGTCTCTTACAACATGTCTCTTTTCGTTTCATGCAATGTACATTCCTAGGACTTAAGCGTGATTAATTTTGAATGCAATTGCACTTGGTGTTTCTTTTGACCGGAATCTCGTGCTTTCACTTTCCATGAGAAATGAAGATGCCATCTATCAATTGGTCAACTTTGATGCCTTAGAAATATTTAATTAGACCTAAGTCCATCATATCGAACTCCTTCATGGTTGTTCTGAACTGGTTGAATAGGACATTGCTATTTCCAGTGTAAATCAAATCGTCCACATACAAATAGACAATGATGAGTTATCCTACTTCATTTATCTTCACGTACAGGGTGTGCTCATATGGGAATTTTACAAACCCATTCTCTTGAAAATAGCTATCAATCCAACTATACCAAGCCTGTGGTGCCTTCTTCAAACCATATAGGGCCTTTTTCAGCTTCAATACTTTACCCTCCTGGCCTTTAATCTCATAACTGGGTGGCTGGTCTATGTAGACATTCCCCTCCAAAAATTCATTGAGGAAGGCTAACTTGACGTCCATCTAGTAAACACTGCAACCCTTATGAGCTTCCAGTGCTAGGATCATCCTCACTATGTCAAGTTAGGATACAGGCACATATACCTCATGATAGTTAATGCCTAACTTCTACTTGTAGCCTTTTACCACCAATCTGGCCTTATGCCGATCAACTTCACCTTGGGCGTTGAACTTTATCTTATACACCCACTTTACCCCAATGGGCTTCTTCCCTACTAGAAGATTTTCCAGTTGCCATGTGTCATTCTTCTCAATGGCTTCTATCTCCTCATCCATCACCTTCACCCACTTTTTATTCTGACTTGCATCCTCAAACTCAACTAGATCAACCTCAGTAAGAATGCAAAGTCAAAGTATTCCTCATATTGATGAGTTTGGGTTGCCTTGCAGATATCTTGTAAGCTCTTCATATTCACCAAAGTCTTCAATTTCGAGATCCTACTTTCAAGTGGTGACGATCGAGATGGAGAGGTTGTGCTACTGCTGGCATCGTTGCTACTACTTAAGGCTATAGGTGGTAATACGCTGCTCTCCTCCAAGTCAACAAACTCAACAACTACTAGCTCAGGCTGGCCAGATTTAGATTTCCAGTTCTAGGCTTCATCTTCCAAGATCTTCACATGACGACTGATGATGAGCTTCTTCATCATAGGGTTTTATAGCCTATAAGCCTTCGCCTGCTCACTGTACCTTGTGAAGATACACTTCTCCACTCTATCATTTAGTTTTTGTTGCTTCTCTTCTAGAACATGTGCATATGCAATGCACCCGAACACACGTAGATGAGCCACACTTGGCTTCAAACCGCTTCAGGTCTCTTGAAGGATTTTGTCCTTCACAATTTTGGTGGGACATCTATTCAGCAGGTAGACTACATAGCTTATAGCCTCTACCCAGAACTCATGCAGTAATCTCTTCGCATTCATCATGCTACGCTCCATCTCCATGATGGTACAGTTCTTCCTCTTAGCTATGTCGTTCTGCTACAACATGTATCTAACAGTGAGCTACCTCCAAATTCCATGCTTCTTGTAGAAGTTATGGAATTCATTGGAGACATATTCACCTCCACCATCTATCCTAAGAGTATTGATCTAATATCTACTTTGTTTCTCCACTAGAGCCTTGAACTCCCGAAATCTAGCAAATGCTTCTAACTTTAGCTTGATGGGATAAATCTAGGTTTTCTAGATAAAGTCATCTATGAACGTCAAGAAGTATTTGTTGTCGGCAAATGTGCTAGTCTGCATCGGACCACAAATGTCCGAGTGCACCAAATCCAATGTTTGTGATGCTATCTAAGACTAACCGAAAGGGAATGAATCTTTAAGTTGTTTTTCGACTAAGAAACCTTCATAAATCTGATTTTGTTGCTCAATAAGGGGTAAACCCTTCACCATATGCTTCTTTTGCAATAGATTTAGGCCACTAAAACTCAGGTGATCGAACATCAGATGCCACAACCATGTAGCATCTTTCACAACTACACTCAGAGACATCAAAGATTCATTATGAATCTATAGCAGAAATATTTTGTTCTTCATCATGGACACCATTGCAATCTTCCCATGTGACTTGTATCTGATGGTGCATACCTCATCTTCGAACTAGATGGTATGTCCCTTCTGTATGAGTTGTCCAATTCTCAACAGGTTTTGCTTAAGACCAAGCACATAATACGCATCACAAATCTACTTTCATTCATCGTGCCTGGTGTGGATGAGGATTTTTTCTTTCCCCATCATGGGAACCTTGCTATTGTTCCCCATATTGACCTCAGATAGGACTATTTCATCCAGTTATGAGAACATCTCCTTGTTCCCCGTCATGTGGTTGCTACACCTGAGTCAAGATACTAGATGTTCTTCTAGCTTTCCTAGTCAATATTGCAAGTCAGCAACATGTTCCCTCCTACCGCATTTCCAGGTTTTTCCATGTAATGGGTTTGCTACTGGTTCTCCTTGGCCATCCTCTTTCGGCACTATGAGATGTAATGGCTAAATTTCTTGCAATATTAGAACCAAAATTTTTACATGTCCTTCTTTTGACCAGATTCAGCTTACTGGTTCTTTGCACTGCTTCTTCCTCCTTGCTGATGGAAGTTATAGTTGGTCTCTCCCTCACTAGGTTTTGACCATCCACTTGACTTGTTTCCTTTTCCACATCTATCTCTGCCTTTTCATCCTTGAGAGCTAGAAGCGCCATGGTGGGATTCTTGTCTACCGCTATCTCAAAATGAGAGCTAAGCTTTGAATGCTTGCTCCAGAGAGGTTTGAGATGAACGGCTCAACATCTACTCATGTTTCTACAATGAACCCATGAGATCATCTGTCGAGAGGGTTGTCAAATCCCTCGACTCCTTTATCACAATAACAATAGAATCAAATTTGGTAGGCAAGCTTCTAAGAATCTTCTCCATGATTCTCTGGATTTGCATTATTTCTGCATTCAACTGCATCTGGTTGATGATGTCTATCATCCAGGTGAATAAGTCGCTCATGGACTCAGACTCACTCATTTGTAGGTTCTCAAACTCTCTCTTAAGCATCTACAGTTTCACCAACTTCACCTTGTTGGTGCCCTGGTATGAACTAGCCAAAATCTCCCAGGCATGCTTTGCCTTGGTGGCCAATGCAATCCATGGGGAGATGGTCTCCTCGATCGCATACATAATGTAGAAGAGGGCCTTTTGGTCCTTCTTCGTGTTCTCCTTCAACAGGTCTTTGTCTACTTGGGAGAAGGCAGCCAGTGCTGCTACGTCTATTGGTTCTATGTTGTCGTTATCGACTAACTCCCACAGCTCCTGAGATCAGAATAGGATCTTCATCTGGATGCTCTAGTAATCATGGTTCTTACCATTGAAGTGCGGGATTTGCAATTGTAGTGAATAGTTTCTTCTAGAAGCCATTCTGCTTCGGTCCCTGTGTCAAGGTAACTATAGCTCTGATACAAATTTTGATGTTTTGATTTTAATTTCAAATTTTGACTGCGCAAATTTTACCTGCGAAGTCGGGCTACGCAAGACCAAACTTGCGACAGTGGGCAGACTGGGCAGTCAATGCTTGATTGCACTGGTCAAAGGGAGTGTTGTTGGACTGCGCTGCATAGTTGGGCAGCTCCCGAGAACTTAGCCAAATTTTTGGCTGTCCCGTCTGGCTGAACACAACAAAACTTGCGCAGTCGGACTACGTTGCGCAAGCGAGCGGGGGCTAAATACCTTAGCCAAATTTTTGAAGAGGGAACCCATCGGATTGCGCTGCACAGTCGGGCGGGCTATCCCACACATAGGCAAAATTTTACCTATTGAACCAGTTGTTCAAAGATGTGCGAGAAGGTGGCGATGCCTTGCTTAGCTTGTCTAGTGTTGTGCGGCAGTTGATGAGCTCTAAAACTGGAAACCACGAATACCAAGTCTAAATGAGGTTCGAAATCGCTCTGTTAGGAGATGATTGAAGAGGTTCTAGAGAACGTCGTCAGTGAGGGTAAATAGTCAACAAATTTAGACAAATGACTGCAATAAAACAATGATAAAACTAAGGGAGCAAGACACAAGGATGCAAACAGAGTTAAATAAAGACCCTTCCAAAATGTCTGAAACAAGGGAGATTTTATTTAACAGAAATGAGGGTTACGAAGATCCTCAGCAGAGGATTTACAAACTTCTGCAGACAAATGTCTGCAGGATAAACTAACAAAAACAAACTGCGGAGACTGCTGCTCAGAGTTGAGCTAGATGAGTGACTCTACTCACTGAACTGCTCTACAAAATGACTACTCCTCCAGAATCCCCCACTCTACTCTCTCTTGAATGACAACCAAGCTAGGGTTTATATAGCATGGGCTGAGTACCCAATCACCAACTACCTCACGGAAGAGATTAATGTAGATTGGGCAGATGTCAGAGGACACGTGCGATGTCACATCGAACATTTTGACGAACCGCCCAGCTTCGCTGTTTCTACCGACCAAAGTCCTGCTGTGCTCGACTCGTGAAAGGCAGGTTTAATATTTCTAACAGTATTAACACAACTTGAACGTATATTCCATCCTGACGTGTTTCTTCAACTTCCAATTCAGAGCCCACTATAATTATTATAAATATAATAAAATTAAGCGACAGTTGTTTACTATCGTATAACCAAGGTTCGTTTAGCTCGTTAAGCTCATACAGATTTTCAGAAAAGCAGTTACTCGCGACTCTGCAACTGGACATTCATCAATCGAAAAAACTAGTAACTTGAGGAACACAAAAACAGAATGTAAGTTACAGATTATGTTTGTTTTAAAAAAAATTATTATATCAAAATTAATATCGTCTACCCATTCGAACGTTTGCAGGTTGCAATTTTGTTTGACGTAGATCACCTCTTTTAATACTATTCGAAATCGATCTAGCTTTGGGTTATATATTGTAAAGTGGGAAAACGTTTATATTATCCTTGCCTTTTAAGAACGAGGTAAACAATTGCATTGTCACCGCTACTTTCCACTAGTCTCTCTTATCACTTTTTTCCTCATGTTCTCTTCTTTTTATCAATCATGGATGCTTTATGATTTTGTGGGTTTATGACAGACAAAAATGGGGCCACCCACATGATCTAATATCGATTTGCAATACATTTTGATCGATTATATTTTTATGCTTAAGAATTGTTAAGTAAAAATATTTCACATTTATATACAAATATTTAAAATAAATCATGTTTTAATAGGTTATATGAAATTAAAATGAATGTAATTATCTATTACTTTTAATTGGTTATATGAAATTAAAATGAATGTAATTATCTATTACTTTTAATTGGTTATATGAAATTAAAATGAATGTAATTATCTGCCCATGGGAGGAGTTGGAGAGAAGTGGGTAGTTAAAACTCTGGTGTTGGAGAAGCCCCAGGTTCAAATCTCTCCCTCTCATATGTTGCACATTTTAAAAATGAATGTAATTTATAGTATTTTTTAAAGCGAAAAACTCTTTGCGGGTTGTCTTGGTTTGAGAGACCATGACCAGTTCAACATTTTTGGTACCCAATTCAACTTTTTGGTAGGGTAGAGATTAGAACCTAGGACTTCTATTGAAGGATTGCCCTCTCCTCTCCAACTCACAACTCACAATTGGGTAATATATTAATACATCATAATTGTTATAGTATTATAACAATAATTTATCTATTTTTTTTTTAGTGAGACTAAAATATAGATCTTTTTCATTGAAGTTAAGAATTTAATTACTCTGACTAATATCATTTAATAGAATTTATATTATTGTTAAAATTAATAAGATAATATAAAATATAAATATGTAAATATTATTTATATATTTATATTTATATCATATAAAATTACATATAAAAAATTAATTTTATAATTGGATATTATACTAATACATCATAGTTGTTATAGTATTATAACAATAATTTAACTATTATGTATGTATTTTTTTAGTGAGACTTAAATTTAAATCTTTTCATTGAAGTTAAGAATTCAATTACTTAGACTAATATCATTTAATAGAATTTATATTATTGTTAAAATTAATAAGATAATGTAAAATATAAATATGTAAAGATTATTTATATATTATTTATATTTATATATTTATATTTATATCATATAAAATTACATATAAAAAATTAATCTTTAAATGGTATACTTAAATCAAGGAAAAAATAAAATCAAATAAATATGATTGTAATATAGTAAATAAGATATATTTTGTTTAAGTTCAATTAATAAATTTTAGTATCAATTCAACATAATTATTTTTCAAGGTGTGTAGTTATTAGAGAGGGTTTTACAAATTTGAGGTCTGTTTATATCAAATGTTAAGAAGATTTTTTTTTTTTACAACTAAGATCAAGAGCATTAACAAATAGAATAAGAAACGAGAGGGGTATTAATTTCAATAATTAGAAACAAATATTACCAATGTTATAAGAAGTGGGGTAAACCACATTAAATAAGAATAAAAACTAATGATAAAGATGGTATATTAGAATATTTAAAATATGGATACAACACAAAAAAATTAATTATCAAGAAATTAATAAATTATTATAGTTTTATATTTATTTTAATATATAAAAAAATTAGTGAAGAATGTTAAAAAGAAATTGAAATTATTTGGATTTTTAGGGTTTATCTAGATATTCTTTTTATGGAAGCTTTAGGACTGATATTACAATGACATGAGATGATCACAAATGGGATTGACAATTCCTAGAAGTAAGAAGTGATTCATATTGTATCATTGACCTTTTCTATAGAAAATAGGAAGATATAAAAATTAAAGCAATAAATGCATATGTTCCAAATATAGTCATTCTTTGAGATTAGATTCTAAAACGCTCTCAATTAATTTATGTCAAATTCAATTTTCAGTTACAATTTTTGGATTCTTGGAAGTAACTTTAACACACTTCTATCTCCTTAGAAAATACTGATATTACTCTTTGGTAGTCTCAATCAATGGAATAATTTGCTTTATTTATCAATTTAAATGGCTTTTGGGACGTTCTTTCAAGCCTTCAATATACATGGGATCGTAAGCATTTTGGGAAATTTCATGTGGTAGGAATATCATATAGGTTTTGATGTCTAATAGTTGGGTATAAACAAAATTTGCAATATCTTCCATTATTTTGTTGTGAGTAGGATTAGATAACAAAGCAATCCCTTTTAGATTTTATCTAATCAATTATAGTCATTCAAATCCATTTCATTTTTTATCTATATAGATTCAAAACTTTGATATGTTTAAAATGGTTATGTTGTGGTGAGATGAACCAAATATTGAAGGATCATGTATGTACAAGTTTATTCAAGATATAAAATTTCTAAAGAGAAATATGGTCTAAAACATCAAATCATTTGGTGGTATATTTAAAGAAAGAAAGAAATTAAATCCAAGGTGAATGATTTATAAAATATTTTATGAAAATTACTAGAATGGAAAAAGAAACTTACATGTAAGTAAAATAATTAGTTTATGATTATCATAACATACTACAAAAAGAAGAGTCGTACTAGAAATAAAAATCCAATAATATATGGATTAAGAAGGATGATAGAATTATTAAATTTTTCATAGATATGTCCTTTATTGGCTCAAAATTATTCTAACTCTGGATGATATAATTAATTAAGATTTTTTTTTTTAAGCAAAAAACCCCTTGTAGGGCCGCCTTGGTCTAAGAGACCACGAACAGGGGGTTCTACACCGTCAGAGTCACCTGAGGGTCGCACCTGACCCTTCCCACACTAACATTATCAATTGGATTTTGGGTACCCAATTCAGCTTTTTGGTAGGGTGGAGATTTGAACCTGGGACCTCCCTTGGAGGATTGCCCTATCCTCTCAAACTCACCTACAACACCTGGGTTATTAATTAAGATTATTAAGATATTAAGTAGGAAACAATCAATTATTTCAAACATATTGTATTAGAAATTGGTTAAGATAAGGATGGACAAAGTCAACTTTTTAAAATATTCCATTAATTCCTATACAAAATCAAAATGAAAACTTGATGAAAATATCTTAATTAAGTATCTACAATATTAAATATTATATTTTCATCCCTATATGGTATTTAGCCCTAATGGATTTCCTAGAATTTATTTAATTTTTTTGGGATATATTAAAGAATAAGATGTTAAATATCATTGAAGAGTTTAGCAAAAAAAAATAGCTACAATAAATGAAATCAATGTTATATTTATTGCATTGATTACTAAGAAAGATAAAAATAAATTCCATCTTATTAGCCTTTGTAATATTATTTATAAAATAATTTTAAGAATGATGACAAATAAATTGAAAAACATTCTAAATTTTGTTATCTTAGCAGAACAAGTTGGTTTTCTTCATGGAAAGCAAATTATTAATTATATAATCATTTAATCAGAAGCCATAGATTCTTTTTAGTCAATAAAACAATTGTATGCTTGTAAAATTAGTTATGAAAAACATATCATAGGGTTTTCTAGAGTTTCTCATATGATACACTTAGAAAAAATGTCCTTGATCAAGGTTGATGTGAATGGGTTAGATGTTGTTAGAACACTCCAAGATATTTTATTTTGATAAATGGATCCCCTATTTGATATATTGAATCATCCTATAATTTTCTCTAGGATGACCTATTATCTTCTCATATTTTCATTTTTCTTGTTGAGGCTTTGGAATGAGCTCTTTCAAAGGAAATTCTTGTCACACCTAAAATTTATTTGATTATGAAAATAAAATTTTAGCATATGATTAATTTATGATAACATGTAGCTGTGATGACATGGAAAATGGTGAAAATAATTATAACATATGATTTATTTTATATATTTATGTAATGATTTTTAGATTTCAATTGAGATATTATGCCCAATTTTATCATTTTATAAAAATCCTAATTATAGACATGGCTTGAGTGCTTGATGGATGTTACAATCAACTAAGATCATGAGTGAGAATATCATTGAGAAGAGGATAACAAATATGATATTAGTGTTAGCTTTTTATGCCACATACATTGGGAGAGACCAATCACAAGATGCAGAAATAAACAAAATAGATCTGTGAGATGATTGAAATATGCTATAAATAGAAATGGTGAAAACATTACAATAGTAGTTATGGAGGAAATGAGCACTCCATAATATATGCTACTGCTCCATGAGGGAGCTCTGAGCTTATAGCTCACATACACTACCCTACTACCTATCTACCATACACTGACTGTGATGTTGATGTATGATGATTGATTATATTCTACATCTATGGCCATTATATAGGAAGATAAGTTCCTTAGCCAGCACTCTATCTAGTTGTAAAAGTGGACACCTTGGACATTGACACTTATACATTTATTACATTGCACGAAGTAACTAGATAAATCCCCCTAATGTAACTTAATGTCCTAAGTGTATACTAAAGAAGGTATATTTACATGATCCAAATAATGTAATATGCTCTATTTCTAACAATCAGAGCTTAAACCAAAATAAATATTGTGCTAACATAATTGTATTTAGATTTAAAAATACATGTTTTGTTGTGTCAAGTTACTATAGAAATAATACATTGAAATTTAAGCTTATGAATATGTCTTCTTATGGCATTGTAAAATACTTAATTGTTGCTTGCTATATTGTAAATTGTGTTCAATAACTTAAAATGTTGCATATAAAAATCCTTATGCGTAGAAAGGCCTCAAGAAATTAAAATATAACCATGATCCTAAAAAGGGATAATTGAGTGATTTTTCGCTTGAACACCTTAGTGAGACACACTCTTCGTTTTGAATTGTAAAATAATTAATTATTGCTTGCTATATTGCAAATTGTGTTCAATAACTTAAAATGTTGCATATAGACATCCTTATGCTTAGGAAGGCCTCAAGAAATTCAAATATAACCATGAGCCTAAAAAGGGATAATTGAGTGATTTTTCCCTTGAACACCTTAGTGAGACACACTCTTGGTTTTGAAATTAATCAATTACCTTGAGAGTAGAGGAAAATATGGAAAATATGTCACAAAAGTATAAATAAATAAATTTTACTCTTTTGCTTTTAGTACTTGGAAGGAAAAGTAAAGCATATGGACTCCAAACGATTAGCATTAATTTTATAAGACTTTTCTTTTTCATGTATTATCTTTAAATTTTATAATCCTTTTATTTTTTGGGCATCTTATTTTTATGTTTTTTTTGGAGAGAAAAAAAAATATTAGAAATTCCTTAAGAAGAAAACCTCAATTGTACATTGTAAAAATAGAAGAAACTTTAAAGAGCCAATTCTAGTGAGGGCATTCTATTTCTAGAGAAAGTTATTTGGTAAAAAATAGAAGGTTTGAAGGTGGCAATATGCCTTCAAACCAATTATTAAACCCACCCTTCGAGGAGGGTGCCACAAAAATACAAATAAAGAAAAGATAAAAAGAAGACACAAAGGACACATGCAATGTGATGCACCTTGCTAGGGCTATAACTTTTGCTCCGAGTGTATATTTTTCTCTATTCTTTTTTTAGAACGTGCTGAATGACATGAAGAACCTAAGGAAAGTGGCTCATATGTTTTTCGATGCGAAAATACCTCTAAGAGGCCCAAAATTAGCTTTTAATGTAATTTTCATTTTTCACAATGGAAAAGTTATCATAACTATTAGTGTAGAACTAGAGTGGGGTTGCTATCTTGGGGTAGTGGGTTTTATTTAATAATGGGTGCATGATTCCATTTTGGATGTCATTCGAGTTTTTTTTAGGATTACTAAAAATAGCAAGTGAGTTGCTAAAAATAGAAAGTTACTAAAAATAGTAAGGGGTAGTGTAGGCTAGGGTTTTTATTTTTTGTGAGTATAAGAAGTAGGAGACTCTATTGTAAGGAGGATGGAAATTTAGTTAATGAAAATAAGTATTTGTAAGTTTATTTTATTGTTGTATTTTGTATGATGTCTTGTCTTGTAATTTTACCCTTGGAGTCCATTGACGGTCTCTTGCAGTGAATTTTCATCATAATATTATGAGTTTGTGGTGTGGAAGTACTGATTTCCTTGAGTAATAACAATAATGATTTAGTACTTCATCTCAAATTGCATGTCACAACACAACCAACAACAATATAGTAATTCTTCTCAATTTGTGCATGATATCCCAACTAATATTGTTTCCATATTAGCTTAAGAATCAAAGCCTAACTAAGTATTATTGTGTAGCGTTTGTGTTAGATTAATGAATTGGTATACAAAGTATTTGTGTTCATATTTGAATGAAAAACCAAACTTCTTTCAAAAATAAAACATAGTGAATTCTTGTGTTGTTAAATAAAGAATAGAACTAGATCTAGGGTTTGGTTGGTTGGTAAAGTACCCCGTTTGGCATGTGTAAACCTAATTCAAATATTAGGGTTTTGTAGTATCGAAGGGCAGGTCACACCATTTCCATTGGCTATAGTAAATAATTTAACCAGCATAAATAGGGGTTATAGTGGTAGAAAGGAGTAGGATTCAAACCCATGAAGAGGTGATGAAAAATGAAATGAGTTATTGATTCCTCTACTACACACAAAAAAAATTCTCAAGTGTAGGATTTATTTGGGAAATATTATCATGTAAAGGGAAGAAAAGAGAAATGTGTTATACTATTTGAAATGCATACAATAATATTGGTTGTTCTTCTTGTGTCTCCTTTACTCATCTTTGAACTTGAAATATGATGGTGCATTGATATAAACACTATGCTATAGCATGTGTTAGTTTTTAGTTTGTACTAGTAGCATTGATAATGCGATCAGTTTATTCTAGTGGAGTTGACACCATGGTCAGTCAATGCGATATCTAGAAGTTGACCCAAATTCTGTACCTAGGTACCAATTGAATGAACCTTCCTAAAATTATGTTTTTCTTTGGATGAGTAAATTTATTTTCATATGTGTAGTTATGACAACACAAACTCTAATAGTATGGGTTATTTTGGTACCTAAGTGTGGGGATTGGGTAAAACTTAACAAAACTTATTTTATATAAATATGAACATAAAGAGAATAAACATTTTCCTTGGTAACCTTTGAATGAATGAGTCCCCTTTCGATGAGTTTAACGTTGTCTAAGAAAGCATTAAATTTTCAAAATATTTTTGGATCCTAAGTTTAAAACTTAGAAATAGATAAAATGAACTATTCACAAGCAAGCATTAGCTTTGTACAAATAAACCATAGCCTATAGGAATTTTGACCTTGCATGATGAACTATTCTGAAAAACATTTTTGGGTTACAAATAAGTATGTTTGGGCATGTAACATATACTATTTATGCCTATAGAGTTGGTTGCATGCCAAGGGAGTTAGCATCATGCATTGAATATTTATGTCAATAATTCAACACTATGTGCTAAAAAATGACATCAGTAGAGTGATACCAAACACAGAACTTGACACCATAGGTAGACTTGACATAATTTTGGAGATGTGGCCCTTAATAATGCAAAACATAACTTCCTTGATTTTATAGAGTTAATTTGAGACTAAATTATTATGGACCTTGTAAGTCCAAGTGCTTATGTAATAACTAGCCACTTGATTATATTTTTGAACTAAATATTTCAACCTATGAATTTGTCATTACATTGTTTAATTGCAAGGATGGTTGTATGATGCTTATACAAAGCACAAAAGATGTTATGATAAAAGTGATATTTTTTATGTTTATAGCTAAGTGTTACATGTTTATACTACACTTGAGTGCTTCATGTTTTTTACTTTTTAAAGGTTACAACTATGTTTTTGATTTGTGATTATTAAGTTGAGACTATCATATGCTACTTAGAAGTTAGTTATAAACTTGTAAAGTTTAGAAGTTAGTTATAAAATTGTAAAGTATGCTTGACATGAATTATTTAAGGCTCTACTAATATGAAAAAGTATGTGCATATAGAGATTGTTTTATTGTTGTAGTTAAATTCATGAATTGTAGACATCTAATAGGGTATTTGTGGAAATAGAAATTTGTTTAGGGATGGTTCTATAATAATTGTCTAAAGAATAAAAGGTATTCTGATATAAATGTTTGTGCTTGATATTTATAATTTAGTTCTACATATTGATACTATACTTGAGTGTTTTATGTTTGATACCTATTAAAGGTTATAACTATTTATTTGTTTTGTTTTTGAGTATTCAAATGAGACAAAACCATATGCTACTTGGAAGCTAGTTGCAAAATCACTGAGGGTTCTTGATATGAATGGTTTAATGATATTCTATTATGGAAAAGTAAGAGTGTATATATTTTCTACCTTATTTTTGTAGTTTGTTACTTGCATTCTAGACATAAAATAGGTTATTTATAAAAATAGAACCTTGTTTAGGGTTGGTGTATTCTAGCTTAAAATTTATTTCTTCTTCAGTAAAAATAGTCCAAAAATGAAATTTAATTTTTGACATGAACAATTATGTCCAAATTGTTATTGGTATTCTCTTTGATACATTGCTTTATACCAAGGATGATGGTTTTATAATATTTTTATTAAAAATTTAATTGCTAACCCAAATTTCACTTACATATAGTCTATCAAACATGTCTAACATCCTTCCAAGTCAATATTCAAATTTGAATATAGGATCATCATATTTAAGTTTAAACCTTGCTTAAAATATACAAGTGATGGTTGGACAAATGTTTCCATATATATCCTTGGAAAACATCTAGGGATTAACACTACATCTAGTCAAGCATAGAAAAATGTACAAGGTTCACCTCTCCAAAACCAACAAATGCTATTGATAGATATAAATTATCCTTTGCCACAACAAAATATTCAATAGCCTACAAATCAATAGTGGGTTTACAATAATTTACTACCTCAATACCCTCCACCTTATTATCCTCCATATATATCCTCATACATTCTATAAAAACCTCATGGATTATGATTTGGAGGTGTGGAATTACATAATTCCTTGAGGAATAACAATAGGTTTTGGTCTGTCTTTAGGTTTGTCTCTGGGTCATTATCTCTGGGACTGCCACTCGGTCTATCACTGGATTTTCCTGTGGGTCTACCATAGGTTTTACCTTTTCGGTAGAAGCCATACAACATTTCTTTCATCATGGTCCATTGTGTGAAATCTGTCCATCCACAATCAATATGAACCTCGTTGGCCATTTTCATTTTATACCAACATCGTGAAGAAGAGTGATTAGTACATCCATAAAAAACACAAGGATGTAATCTCCAACACTTAGTTGCAACATGTCCTATCTTTCCACAGTGACTGCAACAATGCTTTTTAGGAGTTTTAGGAGATTTAGGTTTTACAAACATAGAATTACTAGTACTTGCATGTCCAGTATAGCCAAGGCCTTCATGTTTTGCCCTGAAACTTAGCATTATTGGAGATTTAATGCCTTGTTATTGTTTACCTAATCTCTCACCATTGAATCCCATTTTATTCATCATTTTGGAACCAAATCCTTTGGTGTGTTTTTCAAAACACCCAATTTCAACATCTTCATCAATGCTTTTAACAATATTGCATTTGTCGCTATTGATGAGATTATGGAGCTCTTTTTGAGGAGGTTCAGTTGTTAAGTCACTAGTGTCACAAGAAAAATCTACTACTGAAATGAGATCACTTTTGCTACAACTAATATCTACCATAGAAGGTATGAGGTCACCTGTATCACAACAAGCATGTGCCATAATGGACTGAAGGTCACTCGTGTCACAACAAGCATTTGCCACAATGGGTTGAAGGTCACTTGTATCACAACAAGCGGTCGCCTTTAGGACCTCGCTTTCCTCACTAATGTCCCTTTTCTGTTGTGCTTTGTCAAGAGCATAAAATGACATGAATATGCCCATTATAGCACCAATAGGGATTAGAACACCATTTTTTTGCATGTCTCCACAAGACGCAGAATCATTGATTATGGCATTTACACCACTCCTTAGTGTACCAAATGTGCCATATTCATAATAATCTATCCCTTTCAGGTGTGGGAAAAAATATGGGCCTTTAACTGATTTTGCAACATCATCAGTTTGTTTTGGGATAGGTTTCTTCTTTGATCTACCCATTCTTAAGGTGTCGGTCTCTACCGAAAATGCACCTTTTACAATGAAATTTTGCAAAAATAATTTGACTAAGGTGTCGGTCACTACCAAAAATGCACCCTTATAAGTCTTCCCCCTTTGTTTTGCAAAAAAATTATATCTCCCCTGTATGGGGTTCCAAGGGGCAGCGCAAAATGGGTGCTCCAGAAGGCTTGTCCCCCCTTGGTGTTGCAAAATTTATCCCCTCTTACAAAGCTTGCCTCCTAGGCAAATTAGCACAAAATGTCACAAAAAAAAATCCCCCCTATGTGAAGTACTTCAAACAAACAAAGTTTACTATTTATGAAGCCTAGAAAAATAGGTGTGGAGGTGTGATGAGTTTAATGCATTATTTGATGATGGAGAAAAAAAATTGATCCCCTTTTCAAAATAAATTTGATCTCCTTTGCAAAATAAATAAGTTCCCTTTTGCAAATTAAGTTTGATCAATCTTTAAATTAATAATAAAATAATTTTGATTAAAAAGAAATCAAAAATTTAAAAATATATAATTTTTAATAAAAAAAATTAAATTATTAAAAAAAATTGAAAAAAACTTAAATAAAATGCAAAAAAAATAAACCTTTGGGGGGGGTCGATGGGGTTTGAACCCTCGACCTCGAGCTTCCAAAGCTTGGTCGCTAACCAGCCGAGCTAGCTCCTCGGCTGGGATATAAAGGGTAGGGCCCTTTATTTACCTTGAAGCGGTGCCTCCCTTATTTGGTGGCACCCTCACCCGCTAGTGGAGATGCTGCTTCCTGTGGCACCACCTCCTACATTGGCGCTGCCTCCTACGGCACCTCTACAACCAAACCTCAAAAAACATTGGTCCCTCTGCCTGGACTATCCACAAACGGTGCCTCCTTCTACTAGAGTTGCACTTTCGAAGATCGATGGCCAATGATGTGACCACAACGATGGCAGTGACCCTTCCTCCTGCAGGCGATGACAATTTTTTTTTCCTGTGTGCGATCCACCCTCTTGCTATGGTGGGAATGGAACTCCCAACCTCAATCCTTGCTATGTCTGAATGCTTAGCAATCCACCACTCTGGTATGGTAGTGCTACCAATAGTGGTGGCTCTCCACCTGGGTGGCGTGGTTGTTCTGCCAAGTGCTTCACCCATAAAATCCTTGCTCTACCGTCTACTTCAGTGGCATTGCTGGTGGTGCTCACTAGCACTTGGACGGCACTTTTGGGTAGCGCGATGACACAGATACCTCTTAGCAGTTGGTGTATCAAAATACACATAAATTTGATGCAAATATTTGCTCTCTGTCGATCAAATGCCAGGACTCCTTAGCTATCTAACTGTATTGCATAGCCACCAAAGTGATTTTGTGTCTTGTAGATGCAGCAGTTGATTCAGGTGTGTGGCGTTTGGCAAGTACATTTCTTAGAATATCTACAAATGTGTTGCTCAGACTTCAACGATCTAACATGCCAACAAGGATATCTCCTCAAGGTTGGCTCTCACTAAAAAAATTCTCTAGGATGCAAATGGCTCTGCCTGCTGTTGTGGCAGTTCTCCCGTGAGTTTTTGTGTCCAATCTGACTGCTACCAGTGTCTCGGTTGCATAGTGTTGTCAAAATATGCAACCAAAAATGGCAACATTTTGTCGATCCACTATGTCTACAACTAGGAAATCGGGGAAGAGTTCACACCTTCTCTGTTGGGTGGCTTAGAATACCATTAGTGATGTTCCTTGATCCTCATTTCACCCAGATTAGTAGTCAGACTATCTGCCTATAGCAGATCACAACGGATTCACCAAAATAAGTCTCCTCATGCTCTCGGCTACGAATGAGCCCAGAGTTCTATAGCTCTGATACCATATTGGGCACTATGCAATATATTATTATTGATGGTAATGAAATATATATACAAAGCTTAGGCTAGGAATAGCCTAACGTGTTACCATGAATATAGGTAACAAACCAACAATAATAATACTAACAATAATATATGCCTAATAATAAAGTATTCGGCCAACAATAGAAATGTTGATATCTAACATAGGGAGTAAAGAAACTAACCTAGGGTAGGAAATACTAACCAAAGAAGGTAATAACAATAGATTTACTATAGTAACTCTAACAAATAATTTAGTAATTCACCTTAACTTGTATGTCACAACACAACCAATAACCATATGGTAACTCTTCTCAATTTGTACATGATATCCAACTAATATTTTTTATCTTAGTTTAATCATCAAAGCCTAACCAAGTATTATTGTGTAGCTTTTGTGTTATCTTAATGCATGGGTATGCAAAATTTTTGTGTTTATATTTGAATGATAAACCAAAATTATTTAAAAAATAAAAGACAATGGATTCTTAATAATATATTTCAAATTGATGCTCTAATTTAATTAACTAAAACTAACTTCTATACTACCAATCATATATTATAGAACTACATCTCTTATTGATATATTTACATCTCATCATCTTATCAATGTTTACTTTTAGTTAAACATCTTCCAAAGTAGCAACCATGAAAATTCTATAAATTCTTAGGCTTAGATAGGTCTACTAAATATTTACCAAATTCTATAAATTCTTAGGACATTTAAATCTAAGTTTAGATAGGTCTACTAAATATTTACCCAATTTTAAAATCAAATCAAATCAAGAAATATTTGCATCACAAATGAAAGCTTTGTTAAAATTTCTAGTCACATGCAAATATACTTTTGGAATTACTTCTATATTGTAATCTCTAATTACTTAGATATAAAATAAAAGATCCATGCAAATATATAGAAGCTATATTGTAATCTCTAATTACTTAGATATAAAATAAAAGATCCATTCATATTTACCTAGTGAATGGGGAAACCAATATTTCATCTCTAGGATCTTGTATTTGTTCTTGAAACCATCTCCTTTCTATTATTTGCTTCATCTCTTTGTTCATTTAACTTCTTAACTTTTTTAATACTTCATTTCCATTTTCTCTTAAGATTTATTGGAATTTGTCTTTGAACTACATTCTTACATTTCTATTATTATTTCATTAGTTATTATGTAGGCTCTTGGATTGAAGTATCCTTTTAAATATCTATCTCTTTGTTCATTTAACTTCTTAAATTTTTTAATACATTCATTTCCATTTTATCATTTTCTCTTAAGATTTATTGGAATTTGTCTTTGAACTACATTCTTACATTTCTATTATCAAATTTATATATAATGCTTATTTCATTAGTTATTATGTAGGTTCTTAGATTGAAGTATCCTTTTAAATATCTACAACCAATAATATTATCATCTAGTATTGCTATCTTTAGCACCATAACACTAAACTTAGTATCATTTTGTTGTAATACTTTTGTAGGTTTGATTATAGGCTTTCCATCTATTTTTTATTTTTGGGTTTCTTTTTGGTTTCATAGAATAGGGTCCGTATTGAGGAAAACCCCAAAACCCCTAATCCTTTTGTTAATTTTGCATGTGCATGTGCATAGGTTTTTCTTTATATGCGGTTATAATAATCAATTTCAAGACACTCAATTGAATTAGAAGCATAAAATAAGTTTTATACACTCATTAGTTTAAATCTATAACTATTATTATTTAGTTTCTTTTTTAACCTTTTCATGTTAAATACAATAATTTATATTTAAGTCTTTGGTATCCTATATTTAAGTCTTTGGTATCCTATGTCATTGTTTACCTTTATATGTTATCTGCAATATAATAGATCAAACACCTAGGATAGATTACACTTGTAAAGAGAGTGGAGCTAAAAATGGTTTAGTTTGTGTGGTTTCATTATTTGATTTATCTTATCATTTCTATTTAGCAACCTAATTAATTCTTGCATTTACAAGAAATATTAATTGCATATATTATAGAATTAGAATTTAATATTAATTGCATATATTATAGAATTAGAATTCTATGTGTTGCATGCGATTTATTGCATCCTTATTCAAGGAGAAAAAAGAAAACATTTCATTTTTGTCTTCATTTAAAGGTGAAGTGCATGTAGTATAGGAACTTGTTTGTTCGCATATTGCATTGCATATTGCATCATTTTTACTTTACTAAGTTTGATTAGGATTTTAGTTGTTGCTTTTAAATTATTTAAAAGAGATACAAGTAGGAAAATCTCTAAAGGAAACTATGGGTATGTTGTTCAAGTAAACCCATAAAAATTAATCATATCACACATCAAATACCCTCCTTCCTTATATCTTGAATGTATGTATGTGTGAGATATTCTCTTTTTTCATTTATCCCAATCATATAAGAACACTAACATGGTAAAAAATCTATATATGTTATAAAGTATTTTATTTTTTAAAAAGTAAGTGCTAAAACATTGAATTGTATGGTTGAAACAAATGAAAATACCTTATTCTATAGTTTTATTATGCTTATGATCTTATATGGTTTTGTTTTTGAGATATTGGATGGTAATCTATCTTGAATTTCTTAGAATAAAATTGAGCAAATAGAAAATAATATATCCCAAAATGCTTTAAGCTAAAGAACCAAATACCCTTCTTATGGAGGTAGAGGTAAATCTAATACACATTGAAAGTGAAATACTTAAAGAATTAATTACTATATAAACATAAACTAGAGGTAAATCTAATACACATTGAAAGTGAAATACTTAAAGAATTAATTACTATATAAACATAAACTAATAGATCCTAGCCAACATAAACTAAACCTAAGTTAAAAAAATTGTTTAAATAATTTATAATTAAATAAAATATTATAAAATAATTCCAAAAAATACTAAGATAATTAGAATATTAATAAGAAATCATCTATTAAAATAAAAAATAAACTAGAATCACATGTTTATAATAAGAATATTAATAACTAGAATGATGAAATCATAAAAAAGAACAAAGATAATGTTACTACTATAATATATTGTCATTTTTAACCATTATATCTATCCTAAAAATGTGGCTTATGCTAAGAAGAAAATATTTTAATCAAATTATTAACCAACTCACAGAAAATCCTTTAATCAAATTATTAACCAACTCACAGAAAATATTTTAATCAAATTATTAACCAACTCACATGATGTGAGCATCAAAACTAATATATGGACACATCCAAAGACCCTTCCTTAGAAAAAAAATATGCAATTCAAATAAAATATAAGATGAACATTCTAAAATAACATTAGATATAAATTTCAATATTTTCATTTATAACTTTATCTTTTAAAATTTAAAAGAATCCTATTAAATTAGATTAAGAAATATTATAGCAGAACTCAAACAAGATAACAACTATTTACAATAAAACATATACTTATTTGTTCTTTATTTGATCTAAAGAATGTAAAAAATTATTATCATAAATAATTATACCTACCTCACAATTATAAACCTGCATACATCTATTCATAACACAAAATTCTAGTTCCCATAGTAAAGATTATATAATGGAATCCATGCTATTTTTTTTAGCAACCATTCATTTAATATTTTAGAATGAAATACAAAACTACTTAAAACCTATGTTGTATAAAGCTCTATATAAAAAACCTTTAGATTTGACTCTTTAGTTCAAGCATCCCAAAAATATTTTTTTGAGAAGCTTGTTCCTGTGTGGTATATCTTTAGAGTGGGGATTCTTTTCATTTGTAGAAAAATCACAACAAAATGATTTTTAGCTAGTAGGAGCCTTCTACTTTTTTTCTTGGTGATAAGTATCAGGTTTTCTATGATTGTTGGCTGCAGATTTCAATGCTACAGATTTCAATGCAAGCAAAAAAAGTGAATACAGAGCCTCATCACTTAAGCGACTTTATTGATCATTGGGATAATGCTCCTTGTGCACTGAATCCTATTTCTCCAGCCCTTACACAGCAATGATGCATAGTCTATTAGTTGTTTTTTTATAGAGTTCTGTGTTTGGTTTTCTTGTGAACTTCTGAAAGTTATTTTGGTATCTTTGCTAGCTGTTTAGAACACAGTTAGTGTATTGGTTGTGTGTTCGGGATGTGCTAATTTCACCCACTTTTTTTGTATGATTAAATCATTTTAATATAATATTTTTTTCATCCAAAAAAATCTAATATTAAATAAATTATATAAAATTTATTTTCAAATTTAACTCTTGTGAAACACCAAAAAAAAAATTTAAGTTAAATAAAATATTTAGCTTAGAAGATTTAGATTTGACCCAAGCATGATAAAAAAATAAAAAAATAAAAAAATAAAAAAAAATATATATATATATATATATATATATATATATATATATATATATATATATATATTTAAGTTAAATACTTTATGTTATTGTTGGGAGCCACTCGAAGGTGTAAATCTTTGACCTTCAATTTTGAAGATGAGAACTTTTATTTAGAATGTTAAAATCTTCAACCTTAGACCCATTCGGCCAAGCTAAAATATTAATTCACATAGAGAAATAATGGCATGCATTTGTTTCGCTGAGTCCAACCTTCCTCATTTGAGGAATGTGCAAAAATGGCAATGGAAACTGGTGCTTGGCACTTTAACGGTATGTGGGGTTGTTGAATTTTTTAAAGTTGGAATATTCACCAGGGATGCACGGGCATGCAAACTTGAAGAGGAAGAAAGGTTTTTAAAAAATAAAATAAAAAGTAGTATAGCTGAAATCTATAGTTGCTTGCCCGACAGGTTGTCAGCTTTCTAACCCTTCGTCAGCAACAAGTTTGAAAATTGCACACTTTGGAAATGCAGAAAGAATAATAATTGAAAAGCACTTCTAGACAAAAAGAACATAAGAGGACGGGGATTATAATAGACAAAAACAACATAAGAGGACGGGGATTATAATATCCTTCTTTCTAGGATTGAAGAAAAAAGTCCACCGATCTCTATCCGCTTTGTCTGCAAAATCTCTCTCTCAATGTACTGGTCTTCTCGCTATTTTTAATTAACATCTTGCATTGAGTTTTGTTTCATAACGAATAATTGACATGTGCCTTTGACGAAATAAATATGAACATTTAATAGTGAATAAATAATTATAACCTTTCTTATCGTCTTTTATATTATATTTAAGTTTTAAAAAAACGTTTCATTGCTTCGAGGCGATCCAAGATACTTGGACACACGTATTTTTGGTTTTTTTTTTTTTTAAAGTAAAAATTTATTAGATCAAATAAACCTTACAGCAGTAAACAAACAACTAGCAAAAATAGCCAACAAAAACCTCAAACAGACATATCCTCAGCAAATAAATTATGAAGTTGCTGAGAAAAGTCTAAAGGGAGGTTATCCCAACCCTTAACAGACCAATTCTCCTGAAACTGAGAAGCCCATTTGGCCAAATAGTCTGCAACCCTATTCCATTCCCAAGGAATGTGAACAAAAGAGATAAACTCCAAATTACAACAGATTTGAAGAATCTGTCGAACAACCAAAGTCAACCTCCAGTGAACATTATCAAGATGGTGAGTCCTTAACAAATTTATAATAATCTTGAATCGGACTCACGGATTATCCTCCGCCAACCCATAGCCAACCCTTGTTCCAAAGCACAACGAGATAGCAAGAGCCTCCATATAATTATTAGAGTGTATCCCCTTATAGCATGAAAAAATGAAACAAGCATTCCCAAGCACTATCTCTCCCAACTCCTCCCATACCAGCATGCCCAGGATTACCTCGAGAAGACCCATCCGTATTGATCTTGAACACCCCTGGAGGAGGAGGATGCCATCTCCCATCTCTCTGCATTTTTTTCCATCTCGGTTTCTAGATGAAATAACAGAACGAGGACCATTCTCTCTGCATTTTTTTCCCATCTCGGTTTCTTTTAAATGGCTTTTAACTTCTTTTTTTAAAAGAATCTTCGTCACACTTTTGTTTGAATGTAGACCCGACTCACTTTCCCGGAACTTTCCCCGTATTGTCGCGTCTGCCTCAGTGAGAATAGTAGGGGCATGATAGGGCTTTGGAATGATGGCCTTCACCCACATAAGCGTATAGCTGGTTTCCACGACGTAGGGTCGGCGGTTACCAGAAAAAATCTAGAGAGACGAAAAGGAGATTAGAAAATGACATTTCCGTAACTAAGCGTTAAAAGTGATACAGTATTTACAAGCTGCATAAATGTTTACTCTAGCCATTGGAAGCATGGAAGCATTTCGATTTCTAACCGATAATCATACTCTTGTACTTCCGGATACCGGTATTGAACCAACAGCCAAATCCATCTTGAACCAACAGCCAAATCCATCTTGACATCTAAATTAAAAGACTTGCTGTTTACCTATATCTTCAAAAATATTGAATATGCATGAAATCACATTCGGCGAATGAGCTACTGGAACACAAGACATTTCCCAACTGGCTTTCCTTAGCTACACCGACTTCTGTCTACAACAAGCCACTCAAAAACAGAACAAAAGTAATTGAAATAAAAACATAATGGTGAGGCTTTTCAAGGCCTTGGTCCAGGAGGATTTCCGCAAAAATATTGAATATGCATGAAATCACATTCGGCGAATGAGCTACTGGAACACAAGACATTTCCCAACTGGCTTTCCTTAGCTACACCGACTTCTGTCTACAACAAGCCACTCAAAAACAGAACAAAAGTAATTGAAATAAAAACATAACGGTGAGGCTTTTCAAGGCCTTGGTCCAGGAGGATTTCCGCGGCGAGGTTCGGGCACATATGCCTTTGGATTACGATGACTCTCATCAACCTCTCCCTTTGGGCTGCTACCGGCTGCTAGCGGCAAATAAGGAAAAACCTTGGACTGGCTAAAATGTCCAAATCCTTCTATGGTTTTGGTGGAAAGTTTAGAGCTTGCAGATATATTCTGCGTCGATGTCACCTTCTCCAGTGTATGTGGGCTTCTAGTGGAGTTACTGTTGACTTCCATGGCTCTCTGGTGAACAGCTCCGCCAAAAATGAAAGCAAATAACGGGAATAGGAGAACGAGAATAAAAATGTAACCCTTCATTATAGCAGAAACTGCTTTCTGAAGGTTGATGTGAGAACAAATGAGAAAACAGAGAGCCGGAGCAAAACTGAACTCTGAAATTGAGGATGAGAGTTGGTGACCTATTTAATATACCACGTCCAGAAATCACAGATGATAAAGGCGGCCGTGTGCATGTGGCTATGGCTTTCATGAACATCTAAATCAAATACCTAACCATGAAGCTTCCACGAAGTATCGCTGAAAGACCTTGGCAGCGAGATTGAAATAACAACGAAACTTTATAAACACACCTCCTACCCATCCGAACTCTATACCGATTGAAACGATGAACTGGGAAGCTGATGGAATTGGATACAGCGGAGCTAAACCCTCTTCCCATGATCTCTTGTCTCGGGGTAAGGCGGGGAGACCCGAGCCATACCTAGGGCAAGGCCCCGGAGACCTTATAAAGAGTGAATGGGCTGTTTGACCCCAAGGCAAGTCCTACCCATATCCAGTTGAACGTATATTCCATCCTGACGTGTTTCTTCTAATTCAGAGCCCACTGTAGTTATTATAAATATAATAAAATTAAGCGACAGTTTACTATCGTATATCCAAGGTTCGTTTAGCTCGTTAAATCTTGTTGCTTTAGATAAAGCACTAAAAAATCTCATGCCTCACATGGAAGCAATTATAAAAGCAAGGACCAAACAAAGCAAGGACCAAACCCAAGGGAATGCTCATGTGGTTGAGAAAGAGCATGGAAGATTGTAGTACCCTGTTTCTACTTCCAATAAACTGATTAAATAGCATTAGTTGAAAAAAAATAGAGAACATGGTTGTTGAAAAAGGACCCATCGAATCAAATTGAATTTGATAGATGGGTCAACCGTTTCATAGTGGGTACTGCAAGGATTGTCTTTCTTACGAAATTATCTCCCCAGCCGTTCACTATTCTAAGGAGCTCTCATGCATCCGTAACTATTACGACCAACTGGTCAATGAATAATTTCTCCTTGATTTGTTATGGCGACGATATTCATAAATCCCATGAACGTGAACCACGTTAAAAACATATGCAGGACCCTCACTCTGTCCATGTTTTTGGGGCCCTATTGTCTCAGCTATCTTTAGCAATCCGCTACACATATATGTATACAAATTTTCGTTAAGCTCATACAGATTCATCCATAAGAAAAATTAGGAACTGGAGGAACATAACAACAGAAAGTAAGTTACAATTTTTTCTTTGTTTTTTTAAAAGAATATCATATAATAATTAATATCGTCTACCCATTTGAATGTTTGGAGGTTGCAATTTTGTCTGACATGTATCATAGATCACCTCTATTCAAAATCGACCTAACTTTGGGTTATATATAAAAAGGTTATATTATCCTTGCCTTTTAAGAACGAGGTAAACGGATGCATTGTCACCGCTTCTTTTCTCCCGTCTTTCTTATCACTTTTGTCCTCAAGTGCCATTCATGGATGCTTTTGTGAGTTTATGGCAAACAAAATTGGGGCCACCCACATGATTGTAACAACCCAAAATTTTTCACCATTTAAAAAAAAAAATTTAAGTGTATCAATGTTTTGCTTGAATTCCCATCAAAATGTTAGTTTAGGCATATATCGATTTATGGCAAACAAAAATGGGGCCACCCACATGATTCTAACATCCCAAAATTTTTCACCATTTAAAAAAAACAAAAATTAAGTGTATCAATGTTTTGCCTGAATTCCCATCAAAAAGTTAGTTTACACATACCAAGTAAACACACTTCAAGTATAAATACCACTGCAGTTGTTGACTTAAGTGCTCAGGACTAGTTCCATCCCGCGATTCGCCATGTAAGATTCTAACTCCTCTTTTGATTTTAATGGAATCCGACGAAGGGTTAGCCATTCAGGGCCCATATCACCTGAATGGGGTACGCTACTTCCCTTGTCCAAAGTTAGTGGAACTCACAGTCTTTTGAGTACTCAACTCAAAGCTTTGGAACCAACGTTCGTATGCTGGTACTAGCCATTGGACCTCTTCTCGGGTTTAATTAGAGTCCGCCATCACATAGCCTCAGGACTAGACATTCATATCCTTCTTGGTCTTACGACAATGCTGCCCATAACCATCTATCATTGGGTTGACGGTAACATGGATAGCACTCTAGCCATGCATTCTTCAGGGTTTTCCCCTCCAGTCCCAAGTGGATGGATGAAAGTCATCACCCTAACCAATTGTTCGCCTGAGTGACATCCCAAACCGCCGCTTGTTACACTCAACGGCTTGGACCTCTGTCATGAAAATTGCGACCAATTGTTCACCTAAAGTGACGTCCCAAACCGCCTTGAAGTGACGTCCCAAACCGCCGCTCATTACACTCAACGGCTTGGACCTCTGTCCTGAAAATTGCCGAAGTACAGTGACTTAGTTTCACACAGGTCATCATGTGACATGTGCTGAAGGAATGACTAAGTCCTTGCCCGACTTTAGTAAGTCAAGCAGAATATATTTACTCATGCAGAATATATTTTCTCGAGTGGTATGATTGGAAATTTGTCCGTGTTTTTTTTAAAAAAAGGATACTATCTCGTACATCCTCATTCTTCAAACCTTTTTCTAATACACATTCATGATTTATATTTTAAAACAACATTAAAATATATCATGTTCTTATGACATTAAGATATTCTACTTCAAATATTACACTAATATTTCTCTTTTCCACTATCATTCACCTAATTCTCAACTATGTTTGAAATTTACGTGTTTTTACAGGAAACTAGAAGCTTTATACAACAATATAAATTAAATTTATTTCTTCTAAATGAAATTGCGTAGGACACCCAATTTAAAAAAAAAAACCAATAGACTATATTATTATTTGGAAATCAACTTTCAGATTACTTTGAAAGCATATGAAATTCGGGTTAGTATAAGCAAATAAATCATGAGAAGTCATAATTTTTCATAGTTTCTCCCAATGTCATAATTTTTTTACAATTTATATTTTAAATTATGAGCCACAATTTATATTTTAAATTAAGAGCCACAACAACTATATTACAAGTCTCTTATACACAGAAATACTATAGCGAACCATTGAGTGAAGGAAGCTAGACTATAGCAGGGTTGACCCAATACTGATTTGATTGGCATACAATTCAATTCCTTTCCACGGTGGTGTGACTCTTCGATGTCGTCAGCGGTGGTGTGACTCTTCGATGTCGTCAGCGTGCTTCTATTCCGGTAAACCTCACACGAATTTTCATTGCATAACTTACAGCCAGGCGTGAAAGGAAGAGAAACGGCCCTGACAACTATATGACATGCATTCACTTCCAACACATCACTTCCAACACACGAAAATAAATGCATATATAAATCATATAAACACAAAATTTTCCTTCTCGGATATTTAAAAATAGCAGTATGACTTCACAGACGTACAGGGTCAATATAGACAAGCACAACTAGCCGGAAAAAAATACATAAAAATACATTTCTGCCAGAGAAAACGACGACCTCATGCAGGCAAATCAAATCGATTGAGACCACAATGCATATAGTTTAACCATGTTTAGAATAATTTATGCGTTTTCCGGCAACTCCATATATATTTATTTAAAGTTTATTTTTTCTTAATTTTAATTTACAGATTTTCTTTTGACCATACGAAGATTATATACTGCGTTCCCAGCTTTTTCCCTATTAAATCTGCTTTTCTTTCTAGAGAATTTCAGGTTACATACTACCTAAAGCTTCGGCAATAATTTATCAATTAAAAATTTTCATCTATTTCTTTAAAATCGAAAACTTAGAAACTCTTCTTAATATTTCAATCATGAAGGAAACAATTAAATCAATTATTAAGAAGTACGATAGCTTCCTGACCTTCACACTACGCAGTTCGTTCTTTTCTTCTGCCCGCAGCCGCTTCCCGATTTCACTCCTCTCCTCTGATGTACTTCGGGACTCAGCAACCAAACTCCCAAACACCATCAACAATGCCCCTTTCAGCTATCCGGATATTGGTCTAAAAGAATGAGTGAGCATTCATTTTAACGACACCTTGCATTTTTTATTGCTAGGTTGAGTTTTTTAAACTTTCCCAAGTGGAGGTGATTTCGCAAGGCGTGCTTAAACTTCGTTACCAAATTTTAGTTAATTAATAATTATTATTTCTATAATAATTTTATTATCATTTAAATGTATTTTGATCTTCCGCTTCTTATAATATGAAAATTGGGCATTATCTTAGGAAGACTTTAGTTCTTCCTTCATCATGCTATTCTAATATTTTTAAATATGTTTGTATTTATACATAATATTTTTATATATATTAGAAAACTAGTTTTTTTTTTATTTTAATATTTATAAATAATTATTCATAACTGATCAAAATTTATTATTTAATTATCTTTTATTTATATCTTATTTATTTTGATTTTATAATATTATCATAATATTTTATTATTATTTTTATTATTTATATTTTTCGAGAAAGGTAAGCAACACATATTCACAAACAAACAGGCAAACATGTCAGGCAAAGTGCAATGCAGACAAATCTCTACGGTGGGCTTCCATGTACCCACAAACCACAGTGCTCAAAGCACAACATCACATATAGCTTACCTGGCATCCCCAGTCCATTACCTTGGTTGTGGTTAGTTGCTCTCATCCGTAACTGATGTGGGGTCCTGCATCTACATCCCAAAACACAGTATCACATTCCTCAAGGAAAACTTAATCATTACTAATGGGAATGTGATATACTTCCCCTTATAATAACATAGTCCCTGTGTTAGTTATAAATTATCAAGCATATGATGATATAATCAATTAACCTCAAGGCATCATAAACATCTCCTCTCATCATCATTTTATTGTAGCATAAATATTACAACATCCAATCAACACATATAATTATATCGTAAAACAACTCCTAACATTATCATGTTTCAAACAAAACTTTAGATATGTATTTGCAACAAGTTTTTCAATACATCATTGTAAAAGTTTTCAACAATTTGCTTCCAATTATTAATTCTCAAAAAAGTAAGGAAACTAAATTTTCATGCTAATAGTATCCTAATTCTCAAAAAAAGTAGGGAAACTAAATTTTCATGCTAATAGTATCCTCCCAGGCGACTTTTCTTTCAGAAAACTAGTCCCACTACACTCTACACTGGTCCACAGTTCTCTTAACCTGCTTGGTTCTAAAGCCCAGAATTTTTATTGGTCACACCTTAATGAGTTGCGGGTCCTACATCTACAAATGAGTAATATCCAAGATATGAGTTGGGTCAACAATATATTTTCCAAGTAGGGATACATGAAATACATTGTGGATTTTTGACAAATTTGGTGGCAATGCAAGCTTGTAGGCAACGAGACTGATTTTGGTAAATATTTCAAAAAGTCCTAAAAATCTAGGGCTTAATTTGGTGGACTTAATTGAGATTTTAGTAAGGTTGACTCTAAGGAAGACCTTGTGTCCTACTGCAAATTTTGGAGGTGCTATTTTTAAATCAGCATAGCTTTTATGTCGGTCAGCTACCTCATGCAATCCTTGATTGATGTCTTTTAGTTGGTTTTCCATCTACTTCACAGCTTCAGGACCGATCACCTCTAGATCATCCATATTGTCCTACGTTAACGGTCTCTTGCACCTATGCCCATATAGAGCCTCAAATGGGTCCATGCCCAACGTGGAATGATAGCTATTATTGTAAGCAAATTCTACTAGGAGAGATAGTCCTCCCATTTGTTTTGATGATCCATGCAATACATGCATAGCATGTCCTCCAACACTTGGTTGACCCTCTCGATTTGTCCATCTGTCTGAGGATGATAAGGAGTGCTAATATTAAGCCTCGTTCCCTAGGCTCGATGCAAAAATTGCCAAAATTTAGATGTAAATCGAGAGTCTCTATCAGATATAATAACTTTAGGAAATCCGTGGTCTTACAATTTCTTGAGCAAATTTCTGAGCAATTGTTGATGCATCATTGTGTGTGATACCAAGTATGAAATGTGCTACCTTGGTCAATTTGTCTACCACAACAAATATTGCATCATGCTAGAATCAGGTTTTAGGAAGTCCTACAATGAAATACATGGTTATAGCCTACCATTTATGCTCTGGTATCTCAAATAAATGCAATTTCCCACCAGGGTGCTGATGTTCAGCCTTCACATTTTGACATTCGAGATATTTTGCCACAAATTGCACTATGTGTTTTTTCATGCCAGGCCAGTAGTAGTCCTTCTTCAAATTCTCCCTCATCTTGACTACTCTTGGGTGTGCTGAATATGGTGCACAATGAGCCTCTTGCAGGATAATTCTTCTAAGCTCTTCTTTATTGGGTACAATAATTCGGTTGCGAAAACATACCAACTCATCTCTAATGCTATATTCCGTAGAAATTCCTTGTTCAATTCTCTCCTGGTAAGATTTACAAAACTCATCCATCCTTTGTAAGTTTGCAATTTGCTTTTTAAATCCTTTGTAAGTTTGCAATTTGCTTTTTAAATCCATACTAACATCTTGTAATAGCAACTATATGTTTCCTTCTACTAAGAGCATCTGCTAAGTTATTTTCCTTATCCTTGATATATTCAATACCAAAATCATATTTAGCTAAAAACTCCATCCACCTTCGTTGTAGAGAATTTAGCATTGGCTGAGTAAATATATACTTTAGACTTTGGTGGTTGGTTTTAAGATCAAAAGGTATTTCCCAATAGGTAATGCCTCCAAATTTTGAGAGCAACTGCTAGTTCCAGGTCATGTGTGGCATAATTTATCTCATGCTTCTTGATTTTCCTAAACTCATAAGCTATCACAGCCTCCTCTTGCAGCAATACCCCTCCTAATCCCTCTATAGATGGATCGGTGCATACTATAAATGGTTGGTTTAGGTCAGGTATTCTTAGTATTGATGCAATTGTCAGCTTTTCTTTGAGAACTCTAAAGGCTTCTTCACACTGCTTCCACTTATATGCCTTCCCTTTCCTTTGTAGGTTGGTTATAGGATAGGCTATTTTTGAAAAACCTTTGACAAACCGTCGGTAATAGCCAGCCATTCCCATAAAATTCCTCACCTCTAACACATTAGTAGGAGCTGGCCAATCTATAATTGCTTCAATATTCCTAGGATCTACCGCTATAGCTCCAGATAATATGATATGCCCTAAATACTGCACTTGAGGTAATTAGAATTCGCACTTAAACAGTTTCTCATATAGCTGAATTTTCTTGAGAATCTCTAACACAATGCTCATGTGTTCATCATGCTCTTATTTGTTTTGAGTAGATCAATATGTCATTCAAGAATATAAGGACAAATTGGTCTAACTATTCACAGAATACACTATGCATCAGGTTCATAAAGGCTATTGGTGCGTTGGTTAAACCAAAAGGTATTACCGTGAACTCATAGTGCCCATATCTTATTCTAAAGGTAGTTGTGAAGGTATCTTCCTCCCGTATTCTTAGTTGGTGGTAACCTGACCAAAGATCAATTTTGGAAAATATTGTAGCTCCTCTAAGTTGGTCAAACAAATCATCAATCCTAGGCAAAGGATATCTGTTATTGATTATCATTTTGTTAAGCATTCTGTAATCAATGCATACTCTTAAAGTACCATCTTTATTTTCGACAAAAAAAAATTGGTGCCCCCAAGGTGATACACTGGGTTTAATATGCCTTTTCTCTAATGATTCTTGTAGTTGGATTTTGAGTTCTTGTATCTCAAGTGATTTCATTCTATATGGTGTATGAACTACTGACATTGCCCCAGGCAATAATTCAATAGAGAAATCAATTTCTCTTTGGTGGCAATCCTGGTAGATCTTCTGGAAATACATCTCTAAATTCTCCTAGCACCAAGTATTGTTGGAATAATGTCGAGCTTGGGTCTGATTCTTATTTTTTATTCATATTGATTACATACAATCTACACCCATTTTTCTAGGTCTTTTTAGCTTGCATGTTACTTATTAAATGAGGTTCAATGGAGGCTCTACTACAATGGATGCAAATTATTTGATTGGCTTCATTAGTATAATCCATCCATCTCCCCTCAAAGTTTAATATAACCTTATATGATTTCAGTCAGTCTAGTCTAAAATCACATCAAATGCATGTAAATCAAATGCATGTAAATGGACTACATACAAATGCCAGTTGATTTTTCCTTGAGGTATTTCTACTGTTGAATCAAATAGGCATTGGTTTACTAAGTAAGTTTATCCCGAGCCATATTCTACTTTCCAACAATTTGTCGTAATCCCAGGTTTAACAAGTATATCGCTCAAAACATTATTTGAAATAAAGCTATCAGTAGCACCACTATCTATTAAAAATTTCACATCTCTTTTGCCAATTCTTACCTTAATAAAAAATAGAGTAGTTTGTACTTCTAGTTTAGGATTACCTGTAGCAACAAAAATTCTATGGGGTTCCTCTTCGAAAGGATTCCTGGGATCAACTTTCTTGGGGCACTATCTTGTAAAGTGATCCAATGTTCCAAATACATAGCATGCATTAGGTCCATCATTCCTTGGCTTATCATTCATTTGATTATGGATTCCAGTCTTGTTTTTGCTACTGTTGTTGGATTTCTTATCCTAGAAACCTCTTAGATCAGACTATCCTTTGCTTCCATGGTTTCTATTTCTATTGTGATTATCATATATTTCGTAACCCTTATCCTTATACCTATGGTTTTGGTTAGAAGAATGATTTTGCTTAGTATTCTTTCTTTTCTTTGAGTTGTCCTTCTCTTGCTGATAAGAAAATTTTACTTCCTTTTGAATTGACTCAAAGAATTGAGCTGTGTCATAAGCTGCGATCAGGGTTTCAGGAGTTTTTTCTCCCACATGCAGGCTGAATTTTGGGTGTAATCCCATGATGAATCCCATGATGAATCTCTTATGAATCTATTGGCTTATTTTTCTTTCTAACCATGTGCTATGGTTTTTTAGTAGTTTGTGCTCTTTATGAATCTCTTATGAGTCATCGGAGTACCCTTTTGTACTTTCCTCTTGCAAACTCATACTAGGTCTCCAAGAAGTACCTGCCATCTGGCATTAAAATTTTTGTTAGGGAATTATTTTAACCAGGTTTTCACAAACCTAGGCTTTGATACCAACTGTAGAAACCCAAAAAATTTCACCATTTAAAAAAAATAAAAAGTTGAGTGTATCAATGTTTTGTTTGACTTCCCATCAAAATGTTAGTTTAGTCACACCGAGTAAACACACTTCAAGTATAACCACCATTGTAGCTGGTGACTTAAGTGCTCGAGACTGGCCCCATCCTACGATTTTCCATGTAAGATTCTAATTCCTCTCTTGAGTTTAATGGAATTCAATGAAGGGTTAGCCATTCAAGGCCCATATCACCTGAATGGGGTATGCTACTTCCCTTGTTCAAAGCTAGTGGAATGCACAGTCCTTTGAGTACTCAACTCAAAGCTTTGGAACCAATGTTCATATGTTGGTGCTAGCCATTAGTCCTCTTCTTGATTTTAACTAGAGTCCACCATCACATGGCCTCAGGACTAGACATTCATATTTTTCTTGGTTTGACGACAATGCTACCCATAACCATCTGTTGTTGGGTTGACCATAGCATTGATAGCTCTATAGACATGCGTTCTTCTGGGTTTTCCCCTCCAGTCCCAAGTAAATGGATGAAAGTCATCATCCTAACCAATTGTTCACTTGGAACGACGTCCCATACCGCCACTCGTTACACTCAATGGCGTGGACCTGTCCTAAAAATTTTCAGAGTACGATGACTCAGTTTCACACAGTTCATCATATGACATGTGTAGAAGGAATGCCTTACTCTTACTAAAGTCGATCAGAATATATTTACTCAAACATAATATATTTTCTCTATTGATATGAAAAATTTATCAAAAGATACTATCTCATACATCCTCATTCTTCAAACCTTTTTCTAATACACATTCATGATTTATAAAGTAAATAATCCACTTTCCAATTAAAGAAAATAAAATGAAACTGTATAACTTTACTTAAAATAACATTAAAATATTTCATGTTCTTATGACATTAAGATATTCTACTTCAAATATTACACTAATATTTCTCTTTTCCACTATCATTCACCTAATTCTCAACTACGTCAAAATTTACGTGTTTTTACAGGAAACTAGAAGCTTTGTACAACAATATAAATTAAATTTATTTACGTGGACCTGTCCTAAAAATTTTTAGAGTACGGTGACTCAGTTTCACACAGGTCATCATATGACATGTGCAGAAGGAATGAGTAAGGCCTTACTCGACTTACTAAAGTCGATCAGAATATATTTACTCAAACATAATATATTTTCACGATTGGTATGAAAAATTTATCAAAAGATACTATCTCATACATCCTCATTCTTCAAACCTTTTTCTAATACACATTCATGATTTATAAAGTAAATAATCCACTTTCCAATTAAAGAAAATAAAATGAAACTGTATAACTTTACTTAAAATAACATTAAAATATTTCATGTTCTTATGACATTAAGATATTCTACTTCAAATATTACACTAATATTTCTCTTTTCCACTATCATTCACCTAATTCTCAACTACGTCAAAATTTACGTGTTTTTACAGGAAACTAGAAGCTTTGTACAACAATATAAATTAAATTTATTTACGTGGACCTGTCCTAAAAATTTTTAGAGTACGGTGACTCAGTTTCACACAGGTCATCATATGACATGTGCAGAAGGAATGAGTAAGGCCTTACTCGACTTACTAAAGTCGATCAGAATATATTTACTCAAACATAATATATTTTCACGATTGGTATGAAAAATTTATCAAAAGATACTATCTCATACATCCTCATTCTTCAAACCTTTTTCTAATACACATTCATGATTTATAAAGTAAATAATCCACTTTCCAATTAAAGAAAATAAAATGAAACTGTATAACTTTACTTAAAATAACATTAAAATATTTCATGTTCTTATGACATTAAGATATTCTACTTCAAATATTACACTAATATTTCTCTTTTCCACTATCATTCACCTAACTCTCAACTACGTCAGAATTTACGTGTTTTTACAGGAAACTAGAAGCTTTGTACAACAATATAAATTAAATTTACTTCTTCTAAATGAAATTGCGTAGGACACCCAATTTAAAAAAAAAAACAATAGACAATATTATTATTTGGAAATCAGCTTTCAAATTACTTTGACAGCATATGAAATTCGGGTTAGTATAAGCAAATAAATCTAGTTATGCTTCTCATGAGAATACGTCCTTCTTGACAAAAAAAAAAATGAGGTTTCAGTTGAAATATCTACATTGATAACCTTCCTGTGATATTTTTCATAGTTTCTCCCAAAGTCATAATTTTTTTTTACAATTTATATTTTACATTAAGAGCCACAACAACTATATTACAAGTGTCTTATACACAGAAATACTATAGCGAACCATTGAGTGAAGGAAGCTACACTATAGCAGGGTTCACCCAATACTGATTTGATTGGCATACAAGTCAATTCCTTTCCACGATGGTGTGACTCTTCACTGTCGTCAGTGTGCTTCCATTCTAGAAAAGCTCACACGAATTTCCAGTGCATAACTCACAGCCAGGCGTGGAAGGAAGAGAAATGGGTTATTTTGGATCAGCGTGGCCCTGACTACTATATGATATACATTCACTTCCAACACACGAAAAGAAATGCATATACAAATCATATAAACACAAAATTTTCCCTTCTCGGATATTTAAAAATAGCAGTATGACTTCACAGACATACAGGGTCAATATAGACAAGCACAGCTAGCCGGAAAAAAATACATTTCTTCCAGAGAAAATGAAGACCTCATGCAGGCGAATCAATTGAGACCACAATGCATATAGTTTAACCATGTTTAGAATACTTTATGTGTTTTCGATAAATCCATATATATTTATTTAAAATTTATGTTTTCTTAATTTTACTTGACATATTTTCTTTTGGCCATACGAAGATTATATACTGCGTTCCGAGATTTTTCCCTATTAAATCTGCTTTTCTTTGTAGAGAATTTCAGGTTACATACTACCTAAAGCTTCGGCAATAATTTATCAATTAAAAATAAAATCGAAAACTTAGAAACTCTTCTTAATATTTCAATCATGAAGGAAACAATTAAATCAATTATGAAGAAGTACGATAGCTTCCTGACCTTCACGCTGCGCAGTTCGTTCTTTTCTTCTGCCGGCAGCCGCTTCCCGACTTCACTCCTCTCCTCTGATGTACTTCGGAACTCAGAAACCAAACTCCCAAACACCATCAACAATGCCCCTTTTAGCTATCCGGAGATTGGTTTAAAATAATGAGTGAGCATTCATTTTAACGACACCTTGCATTTTTTAGTTGAGTTTTTAAACGTTGCCAGGTGGAGGCGATTTGGCAAGGCGTGCTTAAACTTCATTACTAAATTTTAGTTAATTAATAATTATTATTTATATAATAATTTTATCATCATTTAAATGTATTTTGATCTTCCGCTTCTTATAATATGAAAATTGGGCATTATCTTAGGAAGACTTTAGTTCTTCCTTCATCATTCTATTCTAATAGTTTTAATATATATATATATATATATATATATATATATATATATATATATTTTAGAAAACTATTTCTTTTTAATTTAATATATATATATATATATATATATATATATATATATATATATATATTATAGAAAACTAGTTATTTTTAATTTAATAGTTATAAATAATTATTCATAACTGACCCAAATTTATTATTTAATTATCTTTTATTTATATCTTTTTATTTTGATTTTATAATATTATCATAATATTTTATTATTATTTTTATTGTTTATATTTTTCGAGGAAGGTAACCAACACATATTCATAAACAAACAGGCAAACATATCAGGCATAGTGCAATGCAGAGAAATCCCTAGGTTTGTTTCTATGTACCCACGGACCACGATGCTCGAGGTATGACATCACATCCATCTTACCTAGCATCCTCAGTCCACTGCCTTGGAAGTGGTTAGTTGCTCCCGTCCGTAACTAATGTGGGGTCCTGAACCTGCATCAAAAAACTAAAAACAGTATCACATTCCTTAAGGAAACTTAATCATTACTTGTGGGGATGTGACATGATAGTAATATCGATTTGCAATATATTTTGAACTCTTATGTTTTCATGCTTAAAAATTATTAACTTAAAATGATTCCATATTTACAAACAAATATTTAAAATAAAACATGTTTTGAGTGACTTTTAATTGGTTATATGAAATTAAAGTGGATGTTATTTAAATTATTAGATCATAATTTATATATTTTTATAAAAATAATTTAACTATTATGTATGTATATAGATTCAAATTTAAATTTTTCTATGAAAGTTAAAAATTTAATAAGTTATATAATATCATATAATATAATTTATATTATTACTAAAATTAATAAGATAATATAATATTTAAATATATAAATATTTTAATCATATTTATATTTATATCATATAAAATTACATATAAATAATTAAATTTTAAATTATATACTTAAATCAACAAATAAAGTAAAATAAAATAAATATGATTAATATAATGTATGAGACATATTTTTTTAAGCTCAACTAATAAATTTTAATATCAATTTAACATAATTATTATTTTTAATAGAAGCTACAAGCTCACATTGGTAAGGGCTTTGGCCTCTCTTTGAAAGGTCCAAGGTTCAAACCCCATACATTATTAGGGGACTAGGATCCCTCATGAAAACCTATGTAAACCCATTGGAAAGCTTATTTTCTTTCTCTTATATATATATATATATATATATATATATATATATATATATATATATATATATTTTTGATGGTGTGTAATTATTAGTGGGGGTTTTACAATTTTTATGTCTATTTATGTCAAATATTAAGAAGAAAATATTTTTTACAGGTAAGATTAGTGTTAATAAATAGAATAAAAATCCCAAAGGGATATTAATTTAAAAACTAGAAATAAATATCACCAATATTATAAGAAGTGGGCCAAACCACAAAAAATAATGATAAAGATGGTATATTAGAATATTTAAAGTATGACAATAACACTAAAAAAATAATTATCAAGAAATTAATAAAATATTATAATCCTAAATTTATTTTAATTTAAAAAAAAAAATAGTAAAGAATGTTAAAAAAAAATTGAAATGATTTAGAAGTTTAGGGTTTATTTAGGAATTTTTGTGATGAAAGTTTTAGGACTAACATTACAATCATATGAGATTATTACAAATGGGATTAAAAATTCCTAGAAGTAAGAAGTGATTGTGTCATTGGGATTTTCTATTGGGAAGAAGAAGCTATGAAAATTGGAGTCATAAAAGCATATGTTCCAAATATAGTCACTCTTCCAGATTAGATACTAAAACAATCTTAGTTTATTTATGTCAAATTCAATTTTGAGTTACAATTTTTGGATTCTTGGAGGTAACTTTGACACATTTCTATCGCCTTAGAAAAGCAATAATAGTACTCGTTAGTAGTCTAGATCAATGGAAAAATTTGCTTCATTTATCAATTTAAATAGCCTTTGGGATGTTCTTTCAAGCATTCAATATATGTGGGATAGCAAGTATTTTGAGTAATCTCACGTGGTAAAAAGATCAAATATGTTTTAATATTTAATAGTTGAGTATAAAAACAGTATGCAATCTCTTCAATTATGTTAGAGTAGGATTAGATCACAAACCAATTCCTTTCAGGTATAATCATTGATAGTCATTCAAACCCATTTTGATTTTAATATGTATAGCTTCAAAAACTTAATATGTTCAAAATAGTTATGTTGTGGTGGGATGGACCAAATTTTGAAGGATCATGTATGTACAAGTTTGTACAAGATATAAAAATTCTAAAGATAAAATATGGTCTAAAATATCAAATCCTTTGGTGGTATATTTAAAGAAAGAAAAAAATTAAATTCAAGATCAATGATTTATAAAATATTCCATGAGAATGGAAAATTAAAAGTACATGTAAGTAAAATATTTAGTTTAAGATTATCATATCATACTACAAAAAGAAGAGTTAGACTTGAAAAAAAATCCAAGGAGAGATCTTTGATAGAAATATTGAATTTTTTCATGCTATTAATAAAATAGATATGTCCTTCATTGGATCAAAATTATTTTAACTCTAGATGAAATAATTAATGAAAGAGATTAAGAAGGAAGCAATCAATTATTTCTAATATATTCTATTAGAGTTAAGATAAGGAGGAAAAAAGTGAGCTTTTGTAAAATATTCCATCAATTACTATACAAAATTAGAATGAATGCTTGATGAGAAATATCTTAATGGAGAAACTACTTGATTTCCAAGAAAAGCAAAAAAATCCATCTTATTAACCTTTGTAATATTATTTATAAAATAATTTTTAAAATGATGGCAAAGAAATTGAAAAACATTTTAAGTTTTGTTATCTTAGAGGAAGAAGTCGGTTTTCTTCATGGTAAAAAAAACTATTAATTATATAATCATTGAATAAGAGGCCACATATTCTCTTTAGTTAATAAAAAAATACGCATGCTTGTAAAATTGGTTATGAAAAAAACATATAATAGAATTTTCAAGAGATTCCCATATAATATAATAGGATATGTTTATTCTTGATATAAGTTAATGTAAATGGGTTAGATATTTTATTTTTTTAATAAGCTATGTGGTTTCTATTGAGACCACTCCTATTACAAAAACAAAACATTATATTGCTCTCCTTATATTTATTACAAGTTAATTAAAAAATATCCATTTTTGTCTTTCTATAAAAGATCTTCTCCATCTTCCTCTACTAAATTTCCATTTCAACTTTCTTTTTAATAAACTAACAACCAAAACAACCCTCACATAACACATAACACATAAAAATAAAAATAAAACAAACAGTGAAAGAGGATTTCGGCAGCGAGGTTCACGCACATGTTTCTTTGGATTAGGATGACTCTCATCAACCTCCCCCTTTTGGCTGCTTCCGGTAAATTTAACTTCTGGCGAAGGAAAAACCTTAGACTGCTAAAATGCCCAAATCCTTCTATGGGTTTGGTGGAAAGTTTAGAGCTTGCAGATATATTCGGCGTCGATGCCACCTTCTCCAGTGTATGTGGACTTCTAGTGGAGTTACTGTTGACTTCCATGGCTCTCTGGTGAACAGCTCCGCCAAAAATGAAAGCAAATAACGGGAATAGGAGCACGAGAATAAAAAAGTAACCCTTCATTATAGAAAAAACTGCTTTGTGAAGGTTGATGTGAGAACAAATGAGAAAACAAAGAGAAATGAAAGGAGAGGCCGGCAGCAAAAATGAACTCTGAAATTGAGGATGAGGGTCGGTGACCTATTTAATATACCGCGTCCAGAAATCATGGATGATAAAGGCGGATTGACTTTCATGAACATCTAAATCAAATACCAAACCATGAAGGTTCCACGAAGTATCGCTTAAAGACCTTGGCAGCGAGATTGAAAAAACAACGAATATGTATAAATACATCTTGAACGTATATTCCATCTTGACGTGGTTCTTCAACTTCGAATTCAGAGCCCACTGTAATTATTATAAATATAATAAAATTAGGCGACAGTTGTTTACTATCGTATAACCAATGTTCGTTTAGCTCGTTAAGCTCATACAGAATTTCAGAAAAGCAGATACTCGCGACTCTGCAACTGGACATTCATCCATCAGAAAAACTAGTAACTGGAGGAACACAAAAACAGAAAGTAAGTTACAGATTTTGTTTATTTAAAAAAAAATTATTATATCAAAATTAATATTGTCTACCCATTCGAACGTTTGCAGGTTGCAATTTTGTTACTTTTAATTGGTTTTATGAAACTAAAATGAGTGTAATTCATATTATTACATTAGATACATGTGTATATCGTTCTGCTCAACAGTTGTGGCTCTTCGCTCTGGTGGATCTTGGGTTGGATTTCATCGGTTTGCATTCATGTTTGGATTCTTGTGGTTGTCTGAGCGGTTCTCTCGTTTGGTCCTCTCTTTTGCGTTGCTAATGTGATTTTTATGAAATGTGGTATCCGGGTGAGGAAGCTCTTGACGAACCGGTGGAATCTCTTTCTTTGGAAAAGCCTTGTGGCCAAGATATTGGGGAGGCTGCACCCAAAAGAAATGCGGGGAGGGTAGACTTAGCCAAATGGGTTGTTGATGGAGATGTTCATCCCCAACTCGAAATATCTGTATCTGATTCAACTGTGTCCTCTCTATTGGTGAATCTGTTGTATTTATAAAAAGCACTTGAACCTATTCCACTTATCAATTTAGAAATGGAAGCTAAAAATAATGAACATGAAAATAAATCTACACTAAAACATCAAAAGAAAAATAAAATCTCTCTCAAAATGATTTAATAGAGAAAGCATCATATCTTGAATAGTTTGAAATATCAAAAATAACATCTTTCACAATTAGGTTTGATAAAGGAATTAAAATATTTAACTGTTACAATAACTTTACATCAAGTTATTAAATATATACCTATAATTAATAATATTGTTCAAGAAATGTGTATTAATAAAACAATAAAAAATAAGAAAATATATCCTGAAACAATATATGTAGATGGATAATTAGCAGACATGCTTAGAGGAAAAATTACTCCACCTAAGTATGATTTTCTAGGAAGTCTATTGTTCCTTGAATAACATAAGGAAAATGAAAAGAACATTTCAACTTTGGCCTCTATAGTTGTAAATGATAATGTAGAAGAGTTGGATTCATCCAAAAGGCTTATTTTTTATTTATATTTTAGAGATCAATCAATTACTGTTCAACAATTACTACGGAATGATGAAAAACAAAATCCTGAACATTTATCATCCATTCCAATACAAAACAATTTTATTCATTCACCACATGGATGGCATCATCATTTTCTCTCATATTTTCTTTTGTATTCATAAAATTTAATTCCTTCAAGAATTGTTTTTTTATAAAGATACATAGATTTTTCATTCTTTTCTACCACACCATTGCTCTCTTAATTCATGAATGCGTCATTTTTAAAGAATCAATTCGATACATCTTGGTATGACACAAACTGAAACATGACCAAAAAAACCTTTGAATATCAATAGTTGGTTGAATTATTACCAGGAAGCAAAATTGTTTAATGCATTGATCCAACATACTAATACTATACTAACTCTTTATACATCTTTAGAAGTTGCCATTGAGTTGTTGTAGGTACAAAAAAACCAAATTTTGTAACTGAATGCATTGGATGAAATTTGGTTGGAGGTACTTCACCAAATATAGTTCATTCAACAAAAAATAAAAATGTGGTATGATGATCACATTAAGAGTAGCAAGGATGAACCAAAAGTGTTTGAGAATGAAGTTGTTCAACTTTCTTCGATTGATGATTTAAGGAGGACATTAGTGGTGAATGGACATCATTTATAGTTGTACCATAAGCCATTAACAAAGGTGGAATTTAATCGATATTTCACACAGTCAAACTTGCATATGATAGAAGAGGCTTCGTATTCTGACAAATATTCCAAATGATCATATTTTTGAATTTTGAAAAGAGAGAGAGAGAGAGAGAGAGAGAGAGAGAGAGAGAGAGAGAAGAATTTATAGCATAAAGCATGTCCCAAAAAATGTGAATACATGAGGATATTCATCAATTTCAATGAGGAGGAACAATAAATTCAATATTTTATTTCCAGTAATAAGCAGGTAATGATGACATAAGAAGATTCTTATTGCTCATCTAGAAAAAATGGTGCATGATTGTTGCAGCTTTCAATAGAAAAAAAGATGTTTTCATACAAAAAAAATTGATATGCTTTTTATAGAATAAGGATTGTTCTTATCCAAATAAAAATGAGATACATTCTATCTCATTATAGCCTCATGAGAGACATTCTATCTCATTGAAGCACCTAAAAAAATAGAATTTGGTTGAAAACCAGAAATGGTAGTCTCTTCTGATTAAAATAAATATAAAAGTTAGTTGAAAATCAGAAATGGCAGTCTCTTATAAAAAAAATATGAATAATTTAGTAGTGAAAACCTCTTTGGAGGTGCTGCTGACTTGGCTTACATGAAAATTGGTTTGTTGACTGCATTACCTTGATTTTAGATACCCATCAGTGTTCCACCATTGTACAAATATTACCTACTGCACGCATTGTTTTTATTCCAAAAAATCAGTTAACAATCATCGAAAGTAGTTTGTAAGGTGCATGATAAATTTTCAGGATAATAAAGTATGTGTTTCTTTTATTTAGTCACAGTAGATATTTAGTATTTAGTGTATGATAATCGATAGTTGGCATAAACTATTTATAAAATATTGGTAATTTAAAATGGAACGTGTTGTTCAAAATGTCAAGAACACTCCCTTTTGCCCTTAGTTGCATGAGAAATTCAAAATTGTCTATAAAAGCCTGATTTTGGGATAGACATGGTGACAATTCTATTTGAATTAGCAAGGCAAGTTCTAGAAGGAGAACTACAAGTTGATATCCCACAATTGTCTCATAAATATAAGGAGGATAATCTAGAAAATGCACCTAAAGATTTTGTTTTACCACTATTGCAATAAAATGACAACATACAAAACAAAGAATAACATCTAAAAAAAATGATAGAGAAAGGATTTTTGATGTTATGGAAGGCTTACACACCTTAGAGATGGACCACAATAGAATATGTAGCTAACTTTTGCATAGGAGACCATTCTAGAACTTTTGGGCACAACTTCAGAATGAGAGTGTGCAACTTCAGAATGACAGTCTCATTTCGAAGATTCTTGAGAATGAGATAAAATATACCAAAATACCCTGAAACTACTGTAAAACAATAGAAAAAACAAGACACATAAAAGTTTTAGATCCCTTAAGCTCAGAACATCCCACCATAAGTGAGCACATCCCTTAAGAAGATTTAAAATTAAAGTTTTTGTCAATTCTATTTCAAAAGTGCAAACAACAAAAAATAAGTATTCAAGTTGAAATGTTGTTAGAATAGAAAATTCTACCAGTAATAGTGCATATTCTATATATGATTCCATTAGAAAAACACAATGATTCTATTGCAATATGAATCACATGCTATCAAGCCTTTAAGAGGTAACTTGCAACACTAAAACTTGTAGAAGGGCAAAAAAAGAGTCAAAACTATAGGAATTGCAATATTGAAGGATGAAAGTACAAAAATCAAAGAATTGAAATATGAAAATGAAAATTTTGAAAAATGCAAGAACAAAAAAAAGAGGAGAATAAAAAAAAGAGGAAGAAAAGAAAAAAAATTGCAAAAATTCCAGAAATTGAAAAATTGTAAAGTTGCATAAAATGGAAATACATGTGCTTAATTGCAAAATGCTTAGTGTAGTGTAGCAAGGATAAATTTAACACGTGGTAGGTAATGTGAACTATTCAAAAATTTTCAAAAAAGTACATTAGTTTCATATTTTCAACATCACATTTTCAAAAATTACAGTACTTTTAGATTTTTCAACATTTTGAACCATTTTCATAAAATTACAACAATTTTAGAAATTGCAGCATCTTTATCATTTGTCAAAAATTACAAAAATTTCTCAAGTGGCAAAATATGTTGTTTAAAAGGATAAAACCTACATATTGCTATGGCCTACTAGGATGCATGAGGGCATGCATCAGTTCAAGCTGGGGGGATGATGAGGCCCAAAAATACCTCATTTTTATGCTATGTTTGACATATATAAAACTACCATATTACAAAGCATAAAAAAATTAATTGCCAAATAGTGATATGCTATTTGTTATGTTTTTACATGATTTTATGTTAGGAATATTATACCCCTGTTTTGACAGTTTTTTTGCATTTTGTGACTGTTTTTGACATGATTTTATTGGTGAAAATTGCATGTAAAAATAAAGCAAATAAGCATGTTCAGATCTAAAGTCATCCCATTTAAAAACTAAATTTTTCAAGTGATCTGACATCAAAATAACCTCTACTGCAAAATAGGGTAGTGATAAGTTTTGTGCAACATACAAAAATCAACAAGCTATTACATTAAAGGATCACCTTGAAGTTGTCAAGAAAAGCATGGGAAAATGCATGGAATGTGTTCACAAGGATTAAATAAGACCTCTGAACCACTTGGATGCATTCCCATATGGTTTAAACAAAAAACAACAAGGCATAACAAATCAAGGACAATTGTGTAGTACTATTGCACTGTTTTAGTTTGGTTATTTAGTGATTAAAAGGTGTAATTTAAGTAGCAGAATGATGTGTGCTAAGGTGTATCCATTAATAATGGTATTTTAATGTTTTATTGCCTTCCAATTGATTTAAATTGTAAACTAGCACCAAAATATTAGAAGTGTACAAGAAATCTGGAAAATGTAGGACACAATCATACAAATTCCAGCCAATTGTTAATAAATGGCATGGCTTGGAATTTGTTAGAATTGGAATGCAAAACTTATTGGATCCAACTTTTGAGGGATAGGAGATATGTCCTATTTGGTTAAACCTTATTTTTCAGCCATTTTGATAGCTTCTGAGCATAAAGTATGTTACATAGCCATATATTTCAAAGAATCTCTAGAATGAGGGGAAAAGTAGCTAGTTTTAACCAAATAAAGAATTTAGCACCCATAACGGTAAGGAAGGGATACTTTAATATGGAGATAGGTGTACATGACCATTTATAACCTCCTCCAAATCACTCCCACTACTAGATATGCATCCCAAGGACCAATGAACATTGTTGCAACATATATTATCTTAATTTAGACTAGGTTAATTTTAGAACTGATTGGCAAATCATTGTAAAATAGCAACACAACTAATTTGAGCATGAGGTAAATGTAATAGGATATTATAAATAACATATCTCCCTCATTGGTTGAGGTAATATATAGTAGAGAGTAGGTAGTAGTAGAAAATAATATTTGACATAGTGTAATATTTTCCTGTAATAGTTCAACATGTTTTGATAGAAATAAAGTGCATTTTTTCAATCATATTTTGTTTATGAGTGAGTGTGAATTCTAAGTAGTTAGAAGCACTTATTTACCTTCTTATGGATTAGGAAGTGTAGAAACCAAAACAACACCAATCCGATTATGTGACTGCAAACACTGATCGCATTGACATACATAGCCCCTAGGGAAGCCCCCAGAGGTTAAATAGTGGTCCTAACCACTCCCACAATAGTTTGGAAGGTCAGAGATCAATTTGGCACATTTTTTGCACTTTTCTCCCTACTCGTCCCACCCTGGGATGATTACAAACTGGTATTTGTCTCACCCAGGGACGATTAGCAACATTCGCTCCAGGGTGGGGCAAATAGCAGGTTTGACTGGAAAAAAGTCAAACCTCGACAGGTCCACCACTTAACTACAACTTCAGGACATGCAATTGTGAGGAACGACTTCAAATAGAGAGAGAGACTTCAATCATGCATGCCTTGATTTTTGGAGGCCTCATGCAAGGAGACTCTAAATCAAGAAATAATATTTTCTCTCAAAATAGGACAAGCAACTCAAGTGGCGCCCTCACATGCGCATTCAAAGAGGGAGACCCTAGGTCTATAAATTGGTGAGTCTTATCACCCCAAAATGGAGAACATAGAGGAGCTTTTGGAGCAACGAAGTGCTACCAAATTATATCCTCACCCATCATTTGTGCTTTTACATCCTTGATCTCTCTTGGAAGGGAGGTTATTGGGTGATTATTGGAAGCACAATCCGGACCCAAACCCAAACATTTGGCCATAATATCCCACCAAATTTGCCAAAACAACCCCATAAGAGGTTTTGGACCCATACCAAGTGGATTGGTGCTGAAAAAGAGTCCCAAACGGTGGGCGTCCTACCCCCGGGCGCCCCCCAAACTATCGTAGTTCTAATCGCCCCACCCCAGAGTGATTAGAAATCTATGGTAGATTTCCATAATTTTTATTTTGCATCTGATTCTAGGTTGTTTACATATGCTGTCATTTAAATTTCATGGGATTATGACAAGTTTTGATCATGCTTTTGTTATTTCTCGCTTTTACTAACATGCAGATAGCATCATCATATTATGGGTGATAGAGGCCGAATTGGAAAAATATGACCATCTGGGTTGTCCCAAAATACCCCGTTTTACCTAACCCCAAATTTGTAGGTGATTTGGAGGCCTCAAGACCAAACATTTGAGAGGTGGCTTTCGGACAGGTTATGATAGTCCTAATCGTCCCACCCCAGAGTGATTAGAAATCTATGTAATATTTCTAGACTGTTCCTTTTGCAGTGGCTTCCTGGTAATTTTTTATTGCTTCTATCAAATTTTCAGCTCATTATGATATGTTTCAGTTATCATTTTAATCATTTTATGCATACACTGACCGTAGGCCTTGGGGATCGCATGTTTCTCTCCATCCGCAGGTGCTACTAATCCTTTTCTATTTCTCTGAACGTAGGATCTCGACACCAGAGGAGCAACAAGGAATCAAAGACATATTCATGCAAGTGGCGGTGAATTTTGGTCCGCCCATTTTACATGTGGGCACGTGGAAGAAAATGTATCAATTCGTGGTGTAATAGAGCTCTACTTAACGCTCCTAGTCCCAAAAATGGAGGAGATGTATTGTAACATGATTTTAAAGCAAATTAATAAAAAGGGCTGTATTCGATATTTACTTTCTATCTTGTTTCAATTGGTTTACGTTTCTCTCCTTTCATGTGTTTCAGTTCGTAGGACTTAGCGTTACGTTTCACTTTTGCATACATCGCACTTGGCATTTCCATTTTTGTTTCCGTATCCTCATGATTTTAGTGGTGATCACGGTGGGACCTCTATCCCTTGATTTTAAGATTAAATTTTTGATCAAAATTTGTGTGTTTTTGCTTACAGATATCAATCTTTCAAGCACTGGACTGCTACTCGTTCCATCCTGCAATGAATAGAGAGCTAGAATTCATGCCACCCTAAGATGAATAGGAATTTGTCCCACCCTGAGATGAATACATATCTATTATTCATCTCACCCTAGGATGAATAGCTCTCTATGCAATTTTAGGGCAAAAATTCAGAGGCATCCGATTTGGGAAGAGAAGAGGTAGGGGTCCTAAACACCTTCTATCATTTTCAGCTTTTTGTTTTCTATTTTTTGGTTATTTTCTTGCATAGGAGAGTTTTAATGCATATTTTCTTTTTTATGCAAAATAAAAGGAACCTCACACATCATGAGATAATATGAACACCAAGGAGTTGGTCGTAAAACCCCAACCCTTGATCAAGACCAATGGTGGATTTCATCACCACCTTGGCTTGAAATATTGCATACATAACCTCGATCGCGATTGTTGCTAGATGTAAATCCTGATGAAATCTGACCAAGTGTAGCTGGGGTGATTCCCAGTGCATGAGGATAAGTCTTCTATGGTAGGTGTCATAAATAGAGCGATTCCCCTTCCATACCGCCTATGTTCCACGTACTGTTCTGCTCTCACATACCTATAATCTCCCTCACGTAGGGGCGTATATAGAGAGAGGTTTAGTATAATGGCCTGGCAGTGGTATATTGAAGGGGTGACCATTTTTGGGAGATATAAGAGCCCTCATATTGCATATACACAATTTTCTTTACAAGGTTCTCAAAACAAACATCAAAACACATCGAACCAGATTTAGGGCACACTTTTAATCCATAAACAAGATAATCATTGCTTTGATTGTGTGTTTCCCTTTTGTTTAGTGTAGCATAAGGAATCCTAAAGAAGATAAAAATGTACACATATTTAGGTAAACATCAACATGGTGTACACCCGTAGCCGAGCCCAATCACGGGCAGGAGCTGCAGAAAGTGTACAAAGGGGGACAAGTCACCTCCGATATAGTCCTGAGGACTTGGTCATACCGCCTTGGTGGCCTAATCCACAAGATAGTCCACATCATGCCATTACAGAATGGGACTATGGAGGCACCCCTTTGAGGGGCACTCCCACTCAGCATAGACCCTTTCAGGAGGAAGCCCTACACGTGTCACTCAACATAGATGGGAGGGCTCCCTTAGACACTCGTTATGAGTGGCCACCGCATGAGGAAGTGCTAGAGCAACATAGGGTCCATAAAGAGGGGCCACATGATTTCGTCATCCCTCCTTTACCCCTTATTACTATTAGAAACACTAGGCCAAATCCAGAGCACAAGGCTCTTCAGATAGGGCAAGCCAATTCTTCCCACCCCTTTCACACATACGAAAGGGAGTATGAGGAAGACCACTACATTCCTCAAGAGCAATACACAACATGGGAGAAATGTGCCTCTACACCTACTATGTATCAGGATCACCCACTGAGGCCAGAGCCTCAGGCGAATGTTGCTAACCTCGATAGAGGAAAGCAACCCATAGGGATCTTGGATCACCATGACCGAGATAGACATGTAGGGGAGGCATCTAGGCTTCCTAAGCACAAGACAGTGGAAAAAATTGACTTGGAATTTGCCAAACATGCCGCCCACCAAGTGCAAATCATGTAGCTCAGGCAAGACCAACAATAGTTAGAGCATCTATATCGCCTTAGCAAAGAGTGCATTCGACACCAAACAAATGAGCTGCTCCACAACACTATGCCTGAGAGGGTTCCAACCCCTCGAACACAGAGGGCATAAAGGCATAACCCCCTAGTGCAAGACAGGCCTCCAAGACCTTACCAAGTGCTACCTCCGAGACCCCCTAGACCTGAGCGGGAGGCCACTCCTAGGAACAATGAGGGGTACCCTCCGTGGGCGCCCACCCATGGTCATGGGTCTCACTCGAGAACTCCTCAAGAAGCTTATGAGGAGTATGAGCAAGAAGAAGAGCGGGCATAAATGCCCTACCAAGGCAGAGGGGGAAAATTCGGCCACCCCTCTATAGGCCTCAATTTCCCCATCACCCGCAATAGGAACAAACTAAGGAGGAAGAGATTAAATATTTCGATGCATATAAAGCGCTGCTAGAGCGCTTGGAGTCTATGGAGACCAAGAATTTTGGGCCCCAAAAGCCCACTTTACGCCAACTCTGTAGTCATCCTGTGCATCCATCAGTGCCAGCACCCCCTTACCCTAAACACTTTAAACTGCCTCAGTTGGCAATATTTAGAGGGAAGGAAGATGCCCAAGAGCATGTGACTAGATTCCTGAGCCAATGCTTTGGCATTCAAGACAATGATGCTTTGCTTCTAAGAACATTCATCACCACGTTCACAGGCCCTGCCTTAGATTAGTTCACTCAATTGCCAAAACATAGCATTAGAAACTTGGATCAGCTAGTGGACGCATTCCTCGAATGCTTCACCTTCAACACCAAGAAAATGGCATCACTAAGTGACCTAGCTAGCCTCAGGAAGTATGAGGAAGAAACCATGGTGGCCTATGGGAATCGATGGAGGACGTTGCTTTCAAAGCTACCCTACCTCCCTCCCATGTTCGACCTCACCCAAATGTTCTCAAAAAGTTGTTTGAGATTGATCTATGTGCTATTCCAGTTGCAACAATATGCCACTTTAGAGGAAGCCTTGGCACAAGCCAGAATCATTGAGGAGATCAAGATTCAGGATGGCGAGATAGCCAAGCCAAAGAAGAAATAATGGTCTAAAAACACCAAGACAGGGACCATGCAATAGAAACCCACTACGGTCAATCAGGTTGCTATAAACGTCCCTAAGCCTGCACAAGAAACACCACCCCAAAAGGCTAACTATCATGCAGTGCCTCTTAAAAGTTATGATAGAGAAAATTAGAGGCAACAACAAAATCAGCAACGTTGCCCTAGGCAACAATTCACACCTTACACAGAGTCCAAAGACTCCCTGTTTGATCACTTGTCAGCAGAAAATTTGATCAACCTGCCCAAGATTCAACCCATAGACCCCAATGCACCAAAGCCTAAGGGCTACAGGGAAGACTTGTACTGTAGGTTCCACAGATGGAAGGGACATGACCTTAATGCATGTTGGAAGTTTAAAGGCTTGGTGCAAGACCTAATAGACAACAAGATGCTGGTGGTGGACAACCTCGTAGCACCAAACAACCAATAGATGGGAGTCTTCAAAGACCCCCTACCTGCCCATGATACGTAGGCAAAGAACCTTCAAGTCAATGAGGTAACACAGAATTTCCCCATGCAGGGGTATGTAGGGATGATAAGCATAGTGACTAGGAATAAGAGGTACCTAGGAGCTGCCCCCGCGGTGGCCACAGGAGAGGTTCCATCGACGTCACAACCTCAACAACACCCTATGCAACCTCCCCTACCTAGACCAGTGGCCATGATTCGGACTAGACTTACCCAAAGTCTAAGGACCACGTCGGCTAGGCTCTCCATTTATGAGCTCATTCAACAATCAGCACCCCATTGGGAGGCTCTAATGGAGATATTAAAAGCCATCGAGCTGTAGCCCCATGAAGCAAACTCTTTCAACAACTTTGTGGGACATGTAAAATAATGTACAAAAGTGGTCATCACCTTTAGAGAAGATGAGCTAAAATTGGTGACTGGTGATATGGCGGATCCAACCCTGCACGTCATTGCACGGGTCAACGGGATTCCATATAAGAGGGTGTTGGTGGACAATGGCTCGTCCAGTAATATAATTACAATAGTCACATTGAAACATCTAAAGTTGCCAACATCTCACATCATGGCCTCCACCTACACTCTGCGAGCATTCAATGATGCGATATGCTCAACGATTGGCACTATTGTCCTACCCATCCAAGTGGGACAAAAGACTATTCATACATTGTGCCACATCTTGGAAGGTGAGATGGCCTATAATATCTTGTTGGGGCAGCCTTGGATCAGGGACATGAAGTGTGTCCCTTCAATAGCTCATTAGTGCCTAAAGTACACATTCGAAGGGATAGGCAACTATTTGTCCAATATAGACTTTGCTTTGAGATATCTTGGCCAATGTAACGCATATATGGGTTGCAACAAGTCTCTGCCAACCAAGATATCAAAACGATGACAAGTTAGGAGTAGGGTTCAACCACCCCCACCCCTCGACATCTTGGTAGAGAACATGCAAGGCCTAGGGATAGGCAACAAGGATGGGTCGGCATTAGATCCATATGCCAATCCTAACACAACATATACATTGGGGGATTATCTCCCATTGCTAACCACCAACCTTGTTGACCTTAAAAACCCTTTCCCTTCAGTCAAAAAGGGAGAAAGTTCGAGGACTCACCTACAAGAGGGATATAGACAAGACCAAGAAGGGTCTTTAGAAGATGAGTCAAAGTATGAGGTAGCGCCTTGGGATCCTTTCGAGTCTGATAGCAATAATTCACAAGTGACACCCATAGATGATTATCAAGAGAGCTTCATGACAATGTTCCCTTTGGATGCTCCAAGTGAGCAAGTACCACCTCAAGAGAATCTTGCCCCCTCGCCCAAAGCAGAACAACCTCGATGGGACCATATTAATTTGCTTAAGAAGGATGAGCCTCACATGTCACAAATAGCTATCAGAGCCAACAAAGGCCTCTGGATCTCTAATAGCGATTATGAAGACGAGACTGAGATGGCCTATCTCAATCATATGCGGTAGATGCAACAACAATATCCTATGGATATAGATGACATGTTTGAACAACTAAACATAAGGCCAGGGCATGAGTGGCACCTAAACCCAGTGTAGTGGGACCAAGTGTTGAATCTACCACTTTGGGCATATAGAGAACACCTACCGCCCAGAGACCCTATAGAGATATCAATGCCAAGGGTAGACCCTATCCTCCTCCCCACACATAGGGCCGATCCATTTGTGCCAATACCCACAGAGCCATATCTGGAGCACAAAGATCACCTAGGATGTCCGAGTCACCACACCCATGATAATGGAGACAAAAATCATTTCATCAACATGATCTCCATTGACTTAACCGCCCCCATCCACAATCCGGCCGATCCAACATAGTCATTGTATCTAGACATAGATGCCATAGACTGGGATCACGTCAATTCACCACCATCCCCATTAGAGTACTGGCCTTTTAGTGAGATGCTTCATTTCACCCCAAGGCCAACTCAGGATATCTTTCATGCTGAAGAGGAACCCGAGGTTCCCAACATAGATCTAAACTCAGCAAATGATATCCACTTGATCCCAACTCCGCACCAGTTGGAGGACGGATCCCACATGTTGATCGAGGAGACGACTGACGTAGACATTGGCTCTGATCCAATGAATCCATAGATTATCAAGCTGGGGGTAATTCTATCCCCCGAAGAGCAAGCCGACTACATTTCCCTTCTCAAAGAGAAGAAGGAGGTTTTTGCATGGTCCTACAAAGACATTCCGGGGCTAGATCCATAGCTAGTCATGCATAATTTAACGCTTGATCCGACAGTCAAGCCAGTTAAGAAAAAACTACGTAAGATGCACCCAACAGTGGCCTTAATGGTCAAAGATGAATTACAAAAGTTGTTGGATGCACAATTTGTCATCTCGCATGGATTACCCACCATGGTTGTCCAACATGGTACCCATCAAGAAGCCTGATAGAAGGATTCGCATATGCACTAATTTTTGAGATCTAAACAAAGCGAGTCCCAAGGATGATTTCCCCTTGCCTAGCATCGATGCATTGGTAGACGCTACAGTGGGCCATGAAATGCTTTCCCTCATGGATGGTTTCTTGGGATACAATCAAATTCGTATTAATCCCGAAGACCAACTAAAAATGGCGTTCACAACGCCTTGGGGGACATTTTGTTATAAGGTCATGCCCTTTGGCCTTAAAAATGTTGGCACCACCTACCAACGTGCCATGACATACATCTTCCATGATCACATGCATAAAAATTTGGAAGATTACATGGATGATTTGTTGGCCAAATATCTTTTGTGCCCAGATCATCTCGATGACTTAAGCAAGATCCTCGGTCGCCTCATTGAACATAAAGTCAGACTAAACCCCAAGAAGTGCGTATTTGGCATCACATCTAGAAAACTCTTGGGTTTCATAGTCTCAAAGAGAGGAATCGAGGTGGATCCAAACAAAGTCAAGGCAATCCTTGAAATGCTTCCCCCAACTACCATCAAGCAGCTTAGAAGCCTGTAGGGAAAGGTCACGTCAATCAAGCGCTTCATAGCGCAACTATCTGACAAGTGCCGACCCATGAATAAATTATTGCACAAGGGGGTAGCATTTCACTGGGATGACGAGTGCCAGTTAGCCTTTGATGACATCAAACAATACTTGGCTTCACCACCATTATTGGCACCACCTAGACCAGGAGTGTCATTCTACTTATACATCTCAGCTACTGAGGTGGCACTGGGTGCCATGCTGTCCCAAAAAAATGAACTACACAAAGAACAGGCTACTTACTATCTTAGCCGCACCTTGGTCAGTTATGAACTTAACTATGCATACATCGAGAAGCTATGCTTGGCAGTGGTGTTTGCTACCAAAAAGCTATGCCACTACATGCTCAGCAATATGACGTATGTTGTGTCTAAGGAGAATCCATTGCGATACATGATGAGTCGTACTTATCATAGTAGCCACACGGTGAAATGGATCATGTTGTTGATGGAGTTTGACATAGAATTCATTGGAAAAAAATCCATAAAAGTTCAAGTCATCACCGATCAACTAGTAGAGGCTCCTCTTGAAGATGATCAACCTCTGACCATAGAACTACCTGATGATGGGGTCTTCCATGTTTTAGAATCACCATATTCTAATGAGCCTGAGTCACAGGCCGACATGACCCTATTCTTTGATGGTTCTAAATGTGAGCAAGGGGGTGGCATAGGAATTGTATTCTTCACACCGCAAGGGGCTCCAATGCCTCTATCATTTAAATTAGATTTCCCATGCACCAAAAACAATGCCGAATACGAAGCCTTGCTCATAGGTCTTCAGACAACAATCACCATGAACATCAAATGCTTAAACATCTTTGGTGATTCACTATTAATTGTCAACCAAGTAAAGGGGGTATTCCAATGTAAATGCCCAGTTTTGTAGGCCTACAAAGCCCTTGTGGACAAATTCCTGGCACAACTTGAATGGTATGACATCGAGGCACTCCCTCGATCATCGAATCATTTTGCGGACACTATGGCCTCCTTGGGGTCACTAATCCCATAAGACCCTTCCGGTGAGATGACAACCATTCAGGTCAAAACATTATCACAATCCATGATGGAGCGTGCAAGCTCTGACCTAACGCCAAGAATCCACCTAATCCAGATTGAACCATCTCAGGATAGGTTCTCTCGAATCCATGATTTTCTGACTCAAGCCAACTAGGGGTCCTTGTTCTCCTCGACCCCTCTTAATAGCAACACAATGCTATTTTTACAAGTTCTTTCCCGCTCAGCTTTTGCTAGGGATGAAATTCAAGAGGGATTGGTCATTCATACCATCGAGGTTTTTGATCAGTAGGATTGGTACACACCCATAAGGGATTACCTCAAGCTAGGTAACCTCCCACTTGGATTGACACACACCGTGAAAAGATCATTTAAACAGAAAGCGGCAAAACATGTCTTGCTAGGAGACATTTTGTACCGTCATAGTTATGAAGGAATCCTCCTTCGTTGCTTGGACCAATAGGAGTCCACTTGGGTGATCACCCAAGCGCACGATGGTACATGCGATGGCCACTTCAGCGGTATGGCCATCGCAAAGCGCATTCTCCGCATGGGCTATTATTGGCCATCTTTAGAGCGAGATTGTTGCACATATGTAAGGAAGTGCATGAAGTGTCAACACCATGCTAATTTGACACACGTACCTTCTTAGGCCTTACAACCGATCCAATTGGCTTGGCCATTTTCGTAGTGGGGCTTTGATCTAATCGAAAAGATCTCCCCTGCATCGTCGGGTCATCACACGTTCATCATAACGACCATAGAGTACTTCACCAAGTGGGTGGAAGCAATTTCGCTAACCTCTACGACTGGAACCCGCATTGCGGAGTTTATTTTACATAACATCATATGTCATTTTGGTATTCCATCCAAGATTATCTTGGATAATGGGACATCATTCAAGAATAAATATGTGCGTGCTTTGACAACAAAATACAAAATTCAGCATAGTTTTTCAACACCCTATTATCCACAGGAAAATGGGCAAGCAGAGGTGTCCAAAAAAATGCTAGTCGCTATCCTCAAAAATATGGTCACAAATAGTCACAAGGATTGGCACATTCAAATCCCGCTTGCCCTATGGGCTTATCGCACTAGCATTTGGACGCCCACTGGGGCAACTCCATTTTCATTGGTGTATGGCTCCGAGGTTGTCATGCCTCTCGAGTTGGAAATCCCTTCACTACGCATATCAATGCAAGAGTTCATCGATGATGACACTACGTGGCAGGCCCGGTTAGACCAACTTACGTTGCTCGACGAACGACACGTCAATGCTCTCAAGCATTTATGTATCTATCAAGAGCGACTTAAGAAAGCATACAACATGAAGGTTCACCTGAGGGACTTCCAGGTTGGTGACTTGGTCTTAAAAGAGAACCAACAAAATTCTAACTTGCCGCCCCATCTAAGGGACAAGTTCACGGAAAATTGGTTAGGTCCTTATGTCATCAATAGTAAAATAGGACCTGGAACATACCGGCTCACCTCTCTTGAAGGAATCAAGGAACTAGAACCCTTGAACATCAGTCATTTGAGGCCATTCCACATTTAGAGAGCCATGGCCCACCCCAAACGCTCCAAGGATTCCCATAATCGCTTGGTCAACCCAAAATGCCCCAAAGGTGTCCATAAACCCTTTGGTCAAACCAAAAGCTCCAAGGATTCCCACAATCTCTTGGTCAACCCCAAAATGCCCCAAAGGTGTCCATAAACCCTTTGGTCAAACCAAAAGCTCCAAGGATTTTTGCAATCTCTTGGTCAACCTAAAATACCCCAAAGGTATCCATAAACCCTTTGGTCAAACCAAAAGCTCCAAGGATTCCCACAATCGCTTGGTCAACCCCAAAATGCCCCAAAGGTATCCATAAACCCTTTGGTCAAACCAAAAGCTCCAAGGATTTCTGCAATCGCTTGGTCAACCTAAAATGCCCCAAAGGTATCCATAAACCCTTTGGTCAAACCAAAAGCTCCAAGGATTTTTGCAATCGCTTGGTCAACCTAAAATGCCCCAAAGGTATCCATAAACCCTTTGGTCCAACCAAAAGCTCCAAGGGTTCCCATAACCGCTTGGTCAAAAACAAATATTCAAAAACAAACAAAAACAATAAAATAACTCAAAAATAACAAAAAAAATTGCATCTCAATTCCATGCATACTCGTAAAAATCAAAATACAAAAATATAAGTTGCATTAGGCATCGCATCCATACATTGCATATTTCCTGGTCATACATGTCACAAGCACCATAGACCGTAATTACGTGGCAATTCTATCATTTTCCACTTTCCATCCATTTTATAAACACATACATCCAGAATAACACCATCCCCATTTTTAGCATAGTCAGTTGTCTCCTAATGTATGTCGGGTTTTCGTCATTCAACTGTCTTTAAATTTCTAGCCAAAAACTGTACAAAGTTAAATGGATTTTACAAGGGAAAGTTTTACTTGGATCACACCTCGTTATGTAACATCCCTACACAAGTTAAAACAAATAAAATAATTCCCAAGTTGTGTGAATGGAAGATGAAAACTACAAAGCAATCTAGGATACCATAGGTGAAAGGTTAGCCTATTCATCCCCCTATGCGAATGGTTCAAGAGTGTTGAGAATTGACAAAAGGACAAGCTTTTCCCCATCAATTCCCCCTAATAAATAGTGGTTTTCACCACTCACAAAAATCCCAATCACCGTTGGTCCCCGAAGTTGTAAGGATTCGTACTACATGCCCCTGACAAGGATGGGTAGTCATCCCCAAGGCCTAAAAGGATCAATGCCATTCAAAAGAAAAATCCCAACAAGCCATCATCACGAACATCTCCAATCACCTTGGTCTCCAAAGTCATAAGGATTCGTACTACACACCCATGACAAGGATGGGTAGTCATCCCCAAGGCCTAAAAGATCAATGCCCTTACTTCATAATATCCCTAATCCCCTTTGGTTCCCAAAGTCGTAAGGATTCATACTACACGTCCCTGAATAGGATGGGTAGTCATCCCCAAGACCAAAAGGATCAAGGCCATTCAGAAGCCCAAAACCTACGAGCTCAACTTTGCAACCTAAAATGCACAATCAAATAACAGTGGTTATTACCACTATTCCAATCCCTTGCTCAAAAAGAAAAACAAAAGAGAAAAATAAATAGTGATTTTCATCACTATGTATACGAGCAAGTATCCTAACACATTGAGCAAATAAAAGATGCCTGAGCTTGAATCCCTGGAATTCTCAGCATTCAAAAACCATCTAGGTGATCCTCATTATGGGTTTGGTGGACAACCTACCTGGCAATGGCGGTATCCTAAATGCATGACGATATGTCTATCACATTAGCTTTGCGTGTGAGTAGACCAATGTTTGCATGTGGATGAGCTAGCTTATGGTACCTTAGATTGTCCCATGGATTAATCTTACTAAATACAACAACGGAGTTAGTGGAGCTAATTAGGTGATCCTCAGTACAGGTTTGGTTGACAACCTATCTGGCACTGGCGGTATCCTAAAAAATACCACATAAACGAACTCAATTGCACACACAGAGATGTGAAATAACTTGGTCAAACTCAAGTCTGATTTATACCTTGTTCAAAAGTCTTGCGAGATAAATGTACAGTCTTGGCTAGTTAGTTAAAATATCTGAATCTCAGAAAAGCTTAACTACATTTTAAAACAATTGGTACATTTTATTCCGTACATCACCATCAGATAATATGAAAAGTACAAAAACAATATTATCACATGCAAAGTCATTCCACAAAGCAATCACATCATATAGAAAGCCAGTAACTCCTATATAGTTTATGGTGCCATCGACAAGTTACCAACAAATCATTTCATTCATTCCATATGCATACATCATATCATTAGACACATCGCATTCATAATAACACATGCATACATCATCATAAATAAATGTGCATAAACAAAAAAAATAAATCACGACAAGTGTATAATCAAAAAGAACGTCATCTATATATATCATCAAAAATGCCCACAGGCTACAATAAACCGGTCCTTTGACCTCAAAATAATGCAAAAGCTCAAAAACCCCCAAGCCTAGGGCGTCGACCACCATGATCATGTAGGATCGGTGCGACGAGAACTACCCCCGTGGTGTGGGTCCTATGGGACCCCTCAGGGTGGCTGCTGCTAGCCCCCGCATCACGCCCACTAGAGCCCCCCTCATCCATCCACCTATGTAAAGAGGATGCTGACTGCTTTGTATCACTCCCTCTTGAGTGGCATGATGATCCACCTTCGCTAACCGTAGGGATCCGCCCATCGAGGCAGCTAATCTCCACCTCCAACTCCAACTGATTCTGCACCAATTCCATCTCCCACTGGCGATACATAGCCAAATTCATGTTGCACTATGCCAGTTGCATTTGTAGGAGATACCTCTCCTGCACAACATAGGTATCTCCATCCCACTTGCGGTATGCAACCAATGCATTCTCCTGCTCCACCAGCTATGTTCATAGGAGATCCCTCTCCCATAGCGCATCCCTAATCTCCTCATCCCACATTTGGAGCAACCACTCCAATCATGCATTCTCAGCGTGCAACCTTGCATCGATATCCCTCAAGACTGCCTAAGGCATTGGCATCTCCGTAACGGCTGGCTGTTCTGGCTCCCACTGCTCTAGGACGTCCTACATCTTCGATTGATCTAGCACCCCAAAATCCTCACCCACATCATCCACCTCCACCATGTCTGCATCCTCTAGTGGAGCCCCCCAGCCCTCTCCTAGTGCCTCTGCACCCTCCCCGCCTGCCATCGCTACCTCCTGTGCCCCCTAGAGGCCCCTCGCCTCGCCATCACTACAAAGTCCACCATTGGTTGTACTCAGTGGTAACCCCGACATCATCCACATCCGGGATGTCAATCACTGTATTCAAATCCTCACCCAGCGATGTAATGACTGACCAGACCAGAGTCCTCTCGTCCCCTCAGAATCGATAGATCACGGGCTCACCAGGAAACCCCTGGTGCACCCCAAACTATCATGTCACTCGGCCATACGGGAAGAACTCCTACTCGGTCCCATGCCACCCAATCAACCACCTCCCCCTATGAACCCACTAGAGCCACTCTCCAGCCTCAGGCCAGGCTGGACAGTCCTGGTAGGGGTGCCAAAAAACCTCCCCTGGAGCAATCCGAGCGAAGGCATCGACATAGTGCCCTACGACACCTGCCCACCATCGAATCTGTCCTTGCTCCTCAAATCATCGCCACAGTGCCCCATACCCGATCTCTCTGTCTACCATCTCTACTCGAGTCATCCATGGCAACCCCATCGGCCTCTCCATAGCTATGTGCTGCCAAGCCCAACACTACAACAGATAACTGCATCCAATACCCTTTCGCCTTCGATAGTGGACCTCGTATAGCTCATCATAGAGCTATGCCAGTAGAGTCTGTCCCCATCTCATAATAATAGGTGCCTCCATGGGACACTCGACCAATCTGAAGACCACCTCCAACAGGTTCCAAGGGAACCATGCACCTGATGAGTCAGGTAGCAACATGTTGGAAATGAGGCCCATCAGTACTGCGTGCCTCACTCCCAACATGCCCCTCTCAAGCCACCATCGTACCAAAATCCCACCAATCTAGGCAGTCGCCCTCTGCCCTCTCCACTGGGCTATCCACACCCAACTCCTCCCCATGCCCGAAGCATCGCATTAGTACAGCTATCCGCTGATCCCGCAATGTCATCCTGATTGGTAGCCTGTCTATCAAAATCCATAGAATTTGATAGACATCCTCCAAGGTCACTGTCATCTCCCCTATTGGGAGATGGAAGGTATTGGTCTGGGGATCCCACAAGTTGATCAGGGCCATCAGATAGGCCCGATCCCCGACCACAGGCTCCAGTCGAGTCACCTGCTTGAGCCCAAGGGCATCAAGCCACTCCCAGTCAGCCAAAGTCAGTGCCTCCCATGCTTCAGAGAAAACCGTAGGCACACGATACCGGCTCTTCACAACCTGCAAAAGAAAACAAAAAAAAACATTAAAAACATGATAAATTGTACAGTAATAACATGACTATACAGCAATGCATAAAACAATGTACAGCTAAAAATAGACAAATAACGATAAACAAAATTCAGAAAAAAGAAATTCAACAACATTTGTCAGTCCTAGGGTTTTTTTAACTCTAGTTCAAACTGATAAATTAACAAAAACAAAAACAGTCAAAAACATTTTTTTTTAGTTCCTAGGGTTTTTAACTCTAAGTCTCAACTGATAAATTAACAAACACAAAAATAGTCAAAAGTATCTTTTTCAGTTCCTAGGGTTTTTAACTCTAAGTGTCAACTGATAAATTAACAAAAAAAAAATCAAAAATAGTTTGTTAGTTCCTAGGGTTTTTAACTCTAAGTCTCAACTGATAAATTAAAAACAAAAAAAACATTCAAAAAATAATTTGTCAGTTCCTAGGGTTTTTAACTCTAAGTCTCAAACTGATAAATTAAAAACAAAAAAATAGTCAAAAACTATTTGTCAATACCTAGGGTTTTTACCTCTACGTTTAAACTGACAAATAAAAACACAACACAAACATTCACAAAAATATTTGTCAGTCCTAGGGTTTTTAACTCTAGTTCAACCTGATAAATTAACAAAAAAAAAAACAATCAAAAATATTTTGTCAGTTCCTAGGGTTTTTAACTCTAAGTCTCAACTGATAAATTAAAAAAAAAAAAAACCATTAAAAAAAATAGTGTCAATTCCTAGGGTTTTTAACTCTAAGTCTCAACTGATAAATTAAAAACAAAAAACACATTCAAAAAATAGTTTGTCAGTCCTAGGGTTTTTAACTCTAAGTCTCAACTGATAAATTAAAAACAAAAAAATATTCAAAACATTTGTCAGTACCTAGGGTTTTTACTTCTACGTTTAAACTGACAAATAAAAACACAACACAAACATCATAAAAATAGTTGTCAGTCGGGTTTTTTTTAACTCTACGTCTAACCTGATAAACTAACAAAAAAAAAAATTCAAAAAACGGTTTGTCAGTACCTAGGGTTCAACTCTAAAGGTCAACTGCTAAATTAAAAACAAATAAGCAAAAACATTTTTCAGTTAACCTAGGGTTAAGCTAAGTTTTTAAGCTAAGTTTTGATCTTTTTTAAACTAGGGTTTCTTTTAGTATACAATAAATGCGAAATAAACATGGTTTCCACTAGGGTTTCACTCTAATTTCTATTGAAGCCATACAAAACACACAAAAATTCACCCATAACAACACACATTTAACTAGGGTTTTCATTTTTAATTTGAAAAACAACCTACAAAAGCAAACAAATAAATTACGATTTTTAAATTGTAATGCAAACAAACAATAAAGAGGAAGAGCACTCACTAGTCTCACTTCGGCTTTGCCGCTTGATGATCCAGTCCGTGAACTCATGGTGTCCAAGAAATTTGGTAGCACTTCGCTACGCGAACTTGACCTCCTCCTCCTCACAGCTCTCAAACGCCAGGAAAAACAAATGCAAATGAGCCCAAAACCTAGTTTTGGCCCTTAAATAGGCTTTTTTAGCCTATAATCGTTCCACCCTGGGATGAGTTCTCTAGTTGGTGCTCGTCCCACCCTAGGACGATTACAAAACTGGTATTCGTCCCACCCAGGGACGATTATAGAGCAAAAATTTCAAAAACAACAAAAAAATGCACCAAAATGCACAAAAAATAGCAATAAAATTGTCCAATAAGAGTGCTTTTGCACTTGACATTTCGGGCATGCAAAATAGACGTCGGGGTCACAAATCCTCACTATCCTATTCCCTAAGAAGGCTACCATAGCTGGACCGCTCCACGGGAGGACGGATTGTCGAGAATTTCATCCCCAAATGGCGTCCCAAAAAGGGTCCAAACCCACCCAAAAATAGCAATAACATTGCCAAATAAAGGTGCCTTCATGCTTGAAATTCTTGGCACTCCAAATAGACGTTGGGGTCCCATATTGTCACTATCCTACTCCCTAAGAAGGCTATCACAGTCGGACCGCTCCATGGGAGGCCGAATTTTTGACAATTTCAGCTCCAAAATGCGTCACAAAAGGGTTAACACCCACCCAAAAATAGGTCAAAATGTTGGGAAACTTCTCAAGTGTTCAATGGAAATCAACTGTAGGCACCCTTACATAAGTCATCTTGGGTCAAGTGACTCATTGCTTTTCTCATGTTGGTCATTCCATCATCGATTCATCACTTGAGGGGGTAGTCACACTTAGTCACCAATCAACAAATACACACCCAATCAAGGAAATGGCATGCATTCAAAAGATCATTGACAAAGATAATCATGCTCCTACTTGGGGCAACAAACAAGCAATAATCACAAGCTGATCAAACAACTTGGCATTCATGAATCATGAAATCAAGGTTCCCACAGACAAAAGGTTGTGCCCTTTGCCTATTCACGACTGATCAATGTCCAAGCTCAAGTAACACCTCACCAAAAAAGGTTAAAACTTGAATTAAGATCCTTAGCTCGTCAGAAGAAAGGATTCAATAATGCATGCCCTTTCCATACTTGGGGCATCAAGAGTTGGTTAGGTTACTGAGAAACCCTAATCATTAGTGCTTTGGTTATCTATTTTTTCTAAGAACTGTGCCACACATAACGCATCCCAAAAAGGGGCATCTGTAGACACCAAAACAACACCAATCCGATTATGTGACAAAAGCAAAAATCAATTGACAAACACACCCCCCCGGCCCCCCCCCCAAAAAAAAAGCGCCCCCCCCCCCCCCCAGTAAGGAACAAAAATAATTTCGTTTCTTTTTCTTCCTCCCCCCCCCCCCCCCCCCCCCCCCAAAAAAACCCCCCCCCCGGAGGCCCCGCCGCGCCGGGGGGCGGCGGAGGGGCGGGAGAGAAACCGATAGGTCTGCCACTTAACTACAACTTCAGGACATGCAATTGCGAGGAACGACTTCAAATCAGAGAGAGAAAGACTTTAGTCATGCATGACTTGATTTTTGGAGGCCTCATGCAAGGAGACTCTAAATCAGGAAATAATATTTTCTCTCAAAATAGGACAAGCAACTCAAGTAGCGCCCTCACATGCGCATTCAAAGAGGGAGACCCTAGGTCTATAAATTGGTGAGTCTTCTCACCCCAAAAGGGAGAACAGAGAGGAGCTTTTGGAGCAATGAAGTGCTGCCAAATTATATCCTCACCCATCGTTTGTGCTTTTACATCCTTGATCTCTCTCTTGGAAGGGAGGTTATTGGGTGATTATTGGAAGCGCAATCCGGACCCAAACCAAAACATTTGGCCACAATATCCTACCAAATTTGCCAACACAACCCCATAAGATGTTTTTGACCCATCCCAAGTGGATTGGTGCCAAAACAGAGTCCCAAATAGTGGGTGTCCTGCCCTCGGGTGCCCCCTACACTATCATAGTTCTAATCTATGGTAGATTTCCCTAATTTTTCTTTTGCATCTGATTCTAGGTTGTTTACATATGCTATCATTTAAATTTCATGGGATTCTGACAAGTTTTGATCATGCTTTTGTTATTTCCTGCTTTCACTAACACATAGATGACATCATCATATTATGGGTGATAGAGGCCGAATTGGAAAAATCTGACCATTTGGGTCATCCCAAAATACCTTGTTTTACCTAATCCCAACTTTGTAGGTGATTTGGAGGCCTCAAGATCGAACATTTGAGAGGTGGCTTTCGGACAGGTTATGACAGTCCTAATCATCCCACCCCGGAGCGATTAGAAATCTATGTAATATTTTTGGACTGTTCCTTTTGCAGTGGCTTCCTGGTAATGTTTTATTGCTTCTATCAAAGTTTTAGCTCATTCTGATATGTTTTAGTTATCATTTTAATCATTTTATGCATACACTGACCGCAAGCCTAGGGGATTGCATGTTTCTCTCCATCCGTAGGTGCTACTAATCCTTTTCCATTTATTTGAATGTAGGATCTCGACACTAGAGGAGCAACAAGGAATCAAAGACATATTCACGCAAGCGACGGTGACGTTTGGTCCGCCCATTTTACATGTGGGCACGCGGAAGAAAGCGTATCAATCCATGGTGTAATAGAGCTCTACTTAACGCTCCTAGTCCCCAAAAGGGAGGAGACGTATTGTAACACGATTTTAAAGAAAATTAATAAAAAGGGTTGTATTCAACATTTGCTTTCTATCTTGTTTCAATTGGTTTACGTTTCTCTCCTTTCATGTGTTTCAGTTCATAGGACTTAGCGTTACGTTTCACTTTTGCATACATCGCACTTGGAATTTTCGTTTTTGTTTTCGTATCCTCATGCTTTTAGGAAGAAAGGGCCCACTTTTAGGCTTGGAAGGAGGACTGTTTTGAAATATTTTTCTAATAACTTTGTTGCAGCAGAATTAGCAGGATACTTGTCAATTTCCATTTCTTGTTGTTTAATGCACTAATCCCCTATTTCAAATTAGTGTGATGTCTTCATATTTTTAGTTATGTTTTTATGCAGCCAATGTGTGTGTTAGCTGACCAAGTAGAATAAACATGTGTTTCCTTTGTTTTCCTATTTTTGTGATTGGATAATTAGCATAAAATTGTAGCATTTCTATATTCCTCTATTTTCCCTTATTTTAGCAACTTTTGTTAAGTTTTTAGTAGCTTTCATTTTTCTGTTAGACACTATAATAGAATCTTGACAACCTTCTATAGCAAGACACTAACATGTGTTTTAGCATGAGTGTTTCCTTTCTAGCAACATTTCAATTCTGTCATTTCAAATTCTGCAAGAGTAGATTAGGTTTCAATTCAACAACTTTTACATTCCTACAATTTCATTTTTGCAACTATAACTAGTTTTCCATTCCAAGTCCTAGAAGCAATTTTAAATTCTTGCAAGTTAATTTAGTTTCCATTTTGTAGACTAGGTTTAGTGTGACACCAAAAATACTAAACCAACATATATTTCACCAAAAAAATGCTTGTCATCTAAATGTCAAAATCATAATCTACCCATCATCTATCGTAGATAACCTTGGACACCACCTCATATTTGACAAATCATAAATATTAAATGATGCTATTAACGACACACATCAATATGTATTCATATCATTATAGACATTCTCACTATCCATAATACAAGAAATAAAATTAAAATTAGACCTCGTAGGGGCAATTAGCTCTAGGATCTTGTATTAGGTGCTCTTACTCCTTATCTATGTGGTTATGGCATCCTCACAAACTATTATAATTACTAAGTCATGTACCATGAATATGTTTGCATTGTCCTTATTTGTGACTCTATTGGTAAATTTAGTCAATGATTTATTGGTATAGTTGCATGTATGCAGTCCTATAGTAGGTCAACTACTCCAAATCCATCATTAGATCTTACTACACCTATTCTAGATCTATTAAATGTTGTTTCTACTAGCAACCATATTATCTAGGAGAGTTTGAACAAGCTGACTATTGCTAGCTCCACCTATCATTGTGGTCTTTATCACAATAATATCCCTCTTTGTGGTTAGTATCAAGATATTTGGTTGCATCATAGATTTCTAGTGGAAAATCCTATCCCTCTCCATTGTCCAAGCCACTACCTCTAGCCAAGTTGAATCCCTCTCTATCTCCATTGTAGACTGAAGTGAATTGCTAGTTCTTGCCCCACCTATCATGATCAACATTATTGTTGTTGTACCTCATGCTACTATTGGTGTTTCTACCCTATAACTCATCTAGAGGTACTCTTGATACCATATTAGTAGTTGCAAAATTACTTATTATACTCCATGAGACTGACTTGGTTACATCTACTTATCTATCCTTAGGCCATATATAATAAACCTTAGAGGATGGATAATCTAATACCATCCCTAATAGTTGGTATTATTGCCTTCTAAATTAAGAATAACTAGATCATTTATGTATGGCTCCTAGTATGTGTAAAGGTTTGACTCAGTCTCAAACCCCTAGTCCCATGTAGACCTATGATACTAGACAATCCTTGCTAGAATCCCTTATTATAGTCCAAACTACTAGACCACCATATTAAAATAAATGATCTTATGCTCTTACCATGATCCAATAAGCCATATCACTCTCCTAACTTAGTCTATTTGGTAGATATTATTTCCACACCCTAGATGTTGCATGTAGGGATGCCATGTCATCTACTCCTAACTTAGGTTATAAATAAATCTATGGGATCTCCCAAAATGCCCCTATGATACCGCACCTATCCTACCTTTAGATGATGGTCCAATTGATATGTTCATGGTACCTCTCAGTCTTCTACCTATCCTAGAAATCCTAGTAGCCATTGCATAGTTATGTGCTCTCATTCGTAGATCCATAACAACATATAGCATGACAAATTCTTTCCTCCTATACACCACACTATGTTGCAAGTGCTATAGTATAATAAAAAATATAGATCTATAGAAAAAAACCATCTACTACTCAATCATGCCAACAACTGCCTTACCCTACCCTAATGCATGAATCTCTAGTTGGTGTCTCCAATAAATACCTTGGATACCGGTGCACATAAAAAAATTATCTATTTATTTATATAACCTCCAACATAGGGGTAATTCATGTCAATTTTAGTCTTGCAACTAAGAAACATGCATAACCAATGATTAGCTATAGGCTCTGTCATTGATCCTAGCTCATATAAATAGTCCCTTTGATAAGCACCCTCAAGATTTACCATTCATCCTTAAATGTAAACATGAGATCTCTAGATTCCAACTAAAATATATTCATAATTGAATACCATATTCATACTAGGGCTATCAGTAGTTCCCTATCATACTCCATTTTTTGCATTAGGACCATATGGTATAATTCTATTGCCATGAAAAAAGCATGATCCATAAAATCTAGGAGATCCAAGATCATCTCTAATGCATGGGGTCTTCTCTCCCTAAATTCTAGGGTCTATAATTTCTCTTGCAATCAATCAACCCAATCACTCAATATCCTTCTCAAATTTTCTTAGAAAACAATCTACACTAAAAAATGCAATAACCTTAGGAAAAATCACCATCAGGTAGAAAAGTGCCACTAGGTGATGCTGCTAGGCTAGTGATAATATTTCTAGATAGAAAAAGTACCATTGAAGCATGAAAGTGCTACCAACTAATGCTAGCACTAGTGCAATATCATCATTAGCATGTAGAAGCATTTCCATTATCTTTAAGCAATTTTTTTGAGTAAAAACATAAAAATGTTTTGCATTTTCATGCCTCTTACTTGGACCTACCCTCCTCCTAATGTTAGTGACCTCACTTAGTCTGCATAATGTGGTGGTTTCTCTTAATGCATCATCAAAATATGTTTTATAATCACATATTTGGATATCTCTATTCATGATAATTAGTGGTAAAAATAATTTTATTTATACCTCCCTATCCATTTTACCCCCATCTCACCCCAACTTATTTCTATCATTTCTCCTAAATATTTCACCATTTCACTAGTGTGTATCTTAGTCAAGTCAAGTTTCCTTGGAAAAACATGATTTTCCTATAGAAACCCAAGGGGCACATCGAGGCATAAAAATATTTAATGCTCTCATAAAATACAAAATCTTATGTCATCAATAATAAAAAAAATTAAATGCATTATTCATTTTATATCATAAATCCTAAACAACATAAAATTTATCCATATCAGAATTGAGGTATGAAGATCAATATTTATGTGTTCATCATCCAATAATTACATAAAAAATGGGTAAATGTAGACACCTAATTTTGAGCAAGTCTCCAAAAGTAACTAATCTCTTAATTATCTATCCAATAAAATATCTAAACCAAATTAATCATCTTCAAGATAAAACTAAAAATGTTTATTAATCTAAAATAAAAAGTACCAAGATTGTAGTGGTTCATCGATGATGGATCTACTTGATTAGCAGTGTTTTTACAAAATTTCAATGTTTATTAATTCTTGCCAAATCAAGCTTAGCAACAATCATTTGGAACTAGCATAACCAATTCTTATGAAGCCAATGCTTTTGATTGATATAATGGAAAAACATGATAAGGCTACTACCCACCACCCATAAAACCCATATGAAGTTGCAGCAATAATGTCCATCATCACCCTGAATGCATCAGGGTATTAGAATTCACCAAGCCAGGAAAAATACCACCTATTTGGATGTCACTCTCAATAAATTATCTTGAGGATCCACAAGGGAGCCTTAACTTCCTATAAAGTTAGCCCTCAGATGAGCCAAATACAATAACATTTTTTAATAATGAAGCTTTACAAAAATAGTCTTCCACATCTATTCTATGTGATAATAAAAAATCCATTGATATCATCTCTCATATGCTTTTTGGACAATGAAGACATACTACAGTCAACATCCACACACCATCCTATGATAGTGAAGCTATACTAGATCCAATTGATAGCACTTCATGGGCTTCATTGGTGGCCTTATCTCAATCAATAATAAACCTTCATCCTCTCACTATAGCATGGGATATCTACTAGGATTTTGTAGTTATAGGCCTACTCATAGCTAATTAATTATGCATTTCCATTCCTCAACTTGTTATTTTTGTTCTATTATTTTATAATCAACTTATTATTGCTTCCTAATTTTATCTTTGAATAGCATCCAACTTATCTATTACTATTTTATCTATCATTATAGTTGTAGGTTTTAGCATTAGTCAAATTTACCTAGTTGTTTCTACTTGAATATCATTATTTTTATCTTACTATTTATCTTACAAGTATCTTATTAAGGCACACTAATATTGTTTTCATCTACTAGCTATCTCATTTAACATTATTTAACTATAAAAATAGTTGAATATTCTATTAAATATCACTATTAGCTTACCATCTTCATCTAGATCCCTCCACCTCTTGGCTAGGTATTATCACCGAATGAATTATGAGTCAAGGATTTGTAGACACCAAAACAGCACCAATCCGATTATGTGACTGCAAACACTAATCGCTTTGACACACACAGCCCCAGGGGCAGCCCTCAGAGGTTAAACAGTGGTCCTAACCACTTTTACAACAATTTTGGAAGGTCAAAGATCAATTTGGCACATTCGGGCACTTTGCTCAGTATCCGTCCCACCCTGGGATGAATTCAAAATGGGATTCGCCCCACCCAGGGATGAATTTTGAATTCGCTCCGGGGTAGGGCGAATTCCAGGTTCAACGGGCAAAAAGAGAAATTGTGCCAAATGGCAGCCAAGGACAGTCAATTAATGCTCCCTGCCTTGCATGCGCGCGTAGGTGAGCAAATTGAACGTTAGAGGACTGTCACAAGGGCAGTCATGGAAGCCCAAGTCAGGGAGGAATCTCCTCCCTCTTGGGAAGGCATGGCCGCCAAGTGGCGCCCCTGCATGCCCATCCAAAGAGACCCCTTGGGTCTATAAATTGGTGAGCTTCCTCACCCCAAAAGGAGAGGTTGGAAGCATTTTTAAGCAACGAAGTGCTGCCAAATTAATATCGTGCTTTACCTTTGATTCACCTCTTCCACATCCTTGATCTCTTTCGCAAGGGAGGTCATTGGGTGGTTATTGGAAGTGTGAATCCGGATCCAAAACCCGACACTTGACCACATCGATCTACCAATTCATCGACAACACATTACAAGAGATTTTGGGCCCATCCCAAGTGGATTGGTGCCGAAATCAGGTTCCAACGGTGGGCGGCCCGCCCGGGCGCCCCGCACTGCTGCGAGCCTAATCTTATTTTTTTAAGAACGATTGGGAATTCATGGTAGATTGTTCTTTTTGTCATTTTTTTATTTTGCATTCCATCTTATGCTGCTTAAATAGCTTGTAATTCTGATTTCATAATGCTTTGATCAAATCTTATCATGTTTTATCGCTTTTGTTGTCCTCACTAACTTGCAGGTAGCAGCGTCAAATTCCTATTGATGGAGGCCAAATTGGGGAAATCTGACCATCTGGGTCTTCCCAAAATGCCTCCAATTAGCTAACCCCAAGTTTGTAGGTCTTTTGGAGCTCCCTAGACGTGACATTTGGGGCAGTATCACTTCGGCGCTTTGTTGCAGGTGAATTCGTCCTACCCCGGAACGAATTACAGTCGAATCCGTCCCGCCTAGGAGCGAATTCAAATCGGTGAGGAATTTCCTGATTGTTCCTTTTGCAATGCCTTCTTGGTGATGTTTCTATGTCTTTGCCAAGTTTTCATGTCATTTGGATAAGTTTTAGTTACAGTTTAATTCATTTTCTCATCCGCTTATTGTAGGTTTGAGGATCGCATGCTTTGTCTTATTCGTAGGTGCTACTAACGGTTTCTTGTTCCTTTGAATGTAGGGTCTAAACATCGGAAGAGCAGCAAGGAATCAACACTCGTATACACAAGTGGTAGTGACGTTTGGTCCGCCCATCTTACATGTGGGCACGCGGAAGAGGGATGGCTTTCCATTGATGTGACCAAGAGACAAGTTTGATGCTCCTCGCCCCTAAAAAGGGAGGAAGCGAATTGTAACCAAATTTGAAATACATCAATAAAAGAAGAGGGTTGTTTTGTTCCATTTGGGTTCCAATTTGTCTATGCTTTCTCCATTTTATGCATTTTTAATTTGTAGCATCAAGTTTAGTTTCGTTCTTGCATCGTGCTTGGAGTTTTCCCTTTTTGTTTTCGTATCCTCGTGCTTTCAGTGGCGATCACGGTGGGACCCTGTCCTCTATTTTTAAGATCAGAGATCTGATCCAAACTTGGTTTTTGCTTACAGGTACCATGTTTTCATGCGTTGACTGTTGTTCGTTCCAGCAAAGGGTGAATGCAGAACTGTAATTCGTCTCACCCAGGGATGAATGGGAATTCGTCCCACCCTGTGATGAATACAGTACTGTAATTCGTTCCACCCCGGGATGAATTCCAGCCTATGAGGTTTTTAGGCAGAAACTCAGAACCGACGGATGTGGGCAGAGAAGAGGTAAGGATTCTATATTTTTCTCTATCATTTTCTGTTCGGTGTTTCTATTTTGAATTACTTGTTTGCTTAGGGAAAGTTTTCCTTATGTTGTTTGCTTGTTTCAATTTTCAAATAAAAATAAACCCCACACACCACGTGGCAACTTAAAAACCAAGGTGCTGGTCGTAAAACCCTAGCCCTTGATCAAGACCAACGGTGGATTTCATCACCACCTTGGCTTGAATTTTGCATTCATACACCCCGATCGCTACTGTTGCTAGACGTAAATCCTGACGAAAGCTGACCGAGTGTAGCTGGGGTGATTCCCAACATGCGAGGATAAGTCTTCTATGGTAGGTGTCATAAACAGAGTGATTCCCCTTTCGTACCGCCTATGTTCCATGTACCATCTGCTCTCACGTACCTATAGTTTCCCTCACGTAAGGGCGGGTATATAGAGAGGTTGGTATATCGGTCCGGCAATGGTATATCGAAGGGGCGACCAATTTTGGGAGCCATAAGAGCCTTCATTTTGCATTTAAACGTTCTTTACAAAAACCTCAAAAACAACAACAAAACACACTAAACCAGTTTTAGGACACACTTTCAACCTTTAAACGAGATAATCACCATTTGTGTATGTGTGTGTTCTTTTCTGTTTAAGTGTAGCATAAAAAAAATCATAAAAGAGATAAAAATCTGCTTAGCTTGTAGAAGAGCACCACCATGGTGTACACCCGTAGCCAAGCCCAATCAAGGGCAGAAGCTGTGAAAAGTGTACAAGGAGCAGGCACAAGTCACCTCCGCTTTAGCCCTAAGGACTTGGCCATACCGCCTTGGCGGCCTGACCCCCAAGAGAGTCCACATCATTCCATGTCAAGGTGGAATTATAGGGACACCCCTCTGGGGGACACGCCCATTCATCACAGCCCCTTTCGGGAAGAATATTTACACGTGGCACTCAACGTAGACAGAAAAGCTCCCTTAGAAGCTAGATATGAGTGGCCACCACACGATGAAGTGCTAGAGAGGCATAGTGTCCATGAGGAGAGGCCACATGACTATGGCATCCCTCCTTTGCCTCCCATCACTGTTAGAACCAATAGACAAACCCCAGAGCGTAGGGCTCTCCAAACCGGGCGAGCTAACTCCACCCACCCCTTTCACACCTATGAAAGGGAGTACGAGGAAGACCATCACATTCCTCGAGAGCAATATATAGCATGGGAGCCATGCGCTTTCGCACCTGCTAGATACCATGGTTACCCAATGAGGCCAGAGCCTCGGGTAAATGCCGCCAACCTCGACAGAGGGAAGCAACCCATTGAGATCTCGGATCATCACGACCGAGGCAAATGCATAGGAGAGGCATCCAGGCCTCCTAGGCCCAAGATGGTGGACCAAATTGACCTGGCAGTCGCCAGACATGCCGCCCGCCAAGCCCAGATCATGCGGCTTGAGCAAGATCAATAGCAGCTAGAGCGTCTATACCACCTTAGCAAGGAGCGCATTCAGTGCCAAACAGATGAGCTGCTTCATAACCTACCTGAGAGGGTTCCAACCCCTCGCACCCAAAGAGCGGAACCATATGAGAGGCATAATCCCTTGGTGCGGGATAGGTCTCCGTGACCTCATCAAGTTTTGCCTTCGAGACCCCACAGACCTGAGAGGGAGGCCACTCCCCGAAACAACGATGGGTACCCTCCGCGGGGACCCACTCAGGGTCATAGGTCTCACCCAGAGACTCCTCAAGAAGTTTACGAGGAGTATGAACAAGAAGTAGAGTGGGCCGAAATGCCCTACCAAGGCGGAGGGGTTGCTATCCGAGCCACCCCCCATAGGCCTCAAGTCTCCCACAACCCACAATGGGAGCAAACTAAAGAGGAAGAGATTAAATCTTTCGATGCATACAAAGCATTGTTAGAGCATTTGGAGTCTATGGAAACCAAAGCTTATGGGCCCCAAAAGCCCATGTTACGCCAACTCCATAGTCATCCTATGCATCCATCAGTGCCTGCACCTCCTTACCCCGAACACTTCAAGCTGCCTCAGTTGGCAGTCTTTAAGGGTGAAGAGGATGCCCAAGAGCATGTGACAAGATTCCTAAGCCAATGCTTTGGCATTCAGGATAATGATGCGCTATTGCTAAGGACATTTATAACCACATTCATGGGCCCTACCTCGGATTGGTTCACCCAGTTATCGAAGCACAACATCAATAACTTGGATCAGTTAGTGGATGCGTTCCTTGAATGCTTCGCCTTCAACACCAAGAAGAAGGCGTCACTGAGTGACCTGGCCAGCCTCAGGAAATATGAGGAAGAGACCATGGTGGCCTACGGGAATCGGTGGAGGACTCTGCTTTCCAAGCTACCCTACCTTCCCCCTATGTCCGACCTTACACAAATGTTCTCATGAAGTTGTTTGAGATCGATCTCTGTGCTATTGCAGCTGCAACAATATGCCACCTTAGAAGAAGCCCTGGCGCAAGCCAGAATTATCGAAGAGATCAAAATACAGGATGGCAAAATTTCCAAACCTAAGAAGAAAGAGTGGAACAAGAACACAAAGACAGGGACTACGCAACAAAAACCCGCTATGGTTAATCAAGTTGCTATAAATGTCCCTAAGCCTGCACAAGAAATACAACCTCAAAAGGCTAATTATCAGGCAGTGCCTCCTAACAATTATGAAAGAGAAAATAAAAAATAGGAGCAAAATCAGCAGCGTCGCCCTAAGCGACAGTACACCCCTTATACGGAGTCTAGGGACTCCCTATTTGACCGCTTGTTAGCGACGAACTTGATCACCCTTCCAGAGATTCAAACCATAGATCCTAACGCTCCCAAGCCTAAGGGATACAGAGAGGACTTGTATTGTAGGTTCCACAGGTGAAGGGGACATGACCTGAACGCATGTTGGAAGTTCAAAGGATTGATACAAGACCTGATTGACAATAAGACATTGGCAGTGGACAACCCCGTAGCGCCAAACAACCAGCAGATGGGGGTTTTCAAGGACCCCTTGCCTGCCCATGAGGCACAGGCAAAACCCCTTCAGGTCAATGAGGTGCAACAGAATTTCCCCATGCAAGGGTATGTAGGAATGATAAGCATAGTGACTAGGAACAAGAAATACCCAGGAGTTGCCCCCGAGGCAGCCACAAGAGAGGTTCCATCGACGTCACAACCTCAACAACACCCTGTGCAACTACCTCCGCCTAGACCCGTGGCCATGATATGGACCAAACTCACGCAGAGTTTGTGGACCACGTCGGCTAGGCTCTCCATATATGAGCTTATACAACAATCAACGCCCCATCGGGAGGCTCTCATGGAGATTTTGAAAGCCATCGAGTTGCAGCCCCATGAAGCGAATTCCTTCAACAACTTCATGGGACATGTAAAATGATGCACGGAGCCAATCATCACCTTTCGAGAAGATGAAGTTAAATCAGTGTCTGATGACATGGCAGATCCACCCCTGCACGTTATCGTACGGGTCAACGGGATCCCGTATAAGAGGGTGTTGATAGACACTGGCTCGTCCAGTAACATCATTACTACAACAACATTGAAACATCTAAAGTTGCCAGCCTCTCACATCATGGCTTCCACTTACACACTACGAGCATTCAATGATGCGATATGCTCGATAGTTGGCACAATTGTTCTACCCGTTCAGGTAGGACAAAAGATGATACCTACATTGTGCCATATTTTGGAAGGCGAGATGGCATACAACATATTGCTAGGGCGGCCATGGATCAGGGACATGAAGTGTGTCCCTTCGATAGCTCACCAGTGTTTGAAGTATGCATTTGAAGGGGAAGTACATGTAGTCTCGGTGGACTTAGAACCCTTCAAATATTGCAATGCGGTGCAGTTGATGCCGCAATCGACCCTCCCATCGACGCACTTGGATTTTTAGTTAAATCCATCTAGACAGGGTCCGATGCCGCAAGCACCACTGGTGATAAATCCATCAAAACCCCAGCCAGGTGCATCTTCATCGTCAACTCCTTCACTACCAACGCCACCTATCATGGCTAAACAGAAGGACAAAGGGAAGCAAATCCTGGAAGAGGCTCAACCCCTGGAAGAGGCGCTACCAACAATATCAACCATCTCAACCGAAGAGATGCCTAGCACAATGGAAGTTGAGGCTCCTAGTCCACCCAACATGGAATGGACTCAGGAAGAGCTTCCATTCCCTCCCTCTCAATCGCCAACAATTACTATTGAAATGGCCAGTACGGGCCTAGGGGAGTATCTAGTGTGGAATGTCATAGCAACGACCATGCTAGAGTCAGTGCAAGACATGGGGAGACCTCGCCTCCCCATCGGGACAATTGTTCCTTTAGGCTACCCACCGAACTAGACCAATTTTGTGTATGGGGGCCTTGACCATGGTGTTGAGCCATGCATGCAAAAGGACGAGGATGAAGAGCCTTTTGCAGAAGATGTCAACTATCTGTCTAACCCGGACTTCGCTTTGAGATATCTGGGCCAATGCAATTGGCATGGATACGAGCTAGGCAGGTATGAGCAAGGAGTGCGTGTCCTTTGCCAGCCAAGATACCAAATGCCTTATGACAAGTCGGGAGTAGGGTTCAACCACCCCTGCCCTTGGACATCTTGGTGGAAAACATGCAAGGCCTAGGAATAGGCAACAAGGGTGGATTGGCATCAGATCCTTATGCCAACCCAAACACAACATATACATTGGGAGATTACCTCCCATGGTCAACAACCACCCTTGTTAACATCAATAACCCTTCTCCTTTGCTAGAGAGAGGCGAAAGTTTGGGAACTCACTTTCAAGGAAGGTATAAGTAGTGTCTAGAAGGATCTTCGAAGGATGAATCAGAATATGAACCAGTGTCATATGATCCCTTCGAATCCGATAGTGATCACTCACAAGGGATTCCCATGAATAACTATCAAGAGATCCTTTTGACCCTGTTCCCTCTAGAGGCTCCAATCGAGCCAGTGCCACGTCAAGAGAATCAGGTCCCCCCATGGAGCGTGGACCAACAACAATGGGGCCAAATTAATTTGCTTGAGCAGGATGAGCCTCATATGCCTCAAGCAGTTGTTGGAGCTAATGAAGGCTTTTGGATCTCTGACAGTGATTCAGAAGATGAAACTGAGATGGCCTATCTCAACCACATGCGACAAATGCAACAACGATACCCCTTGGAGATTAATGACATATTTGCACAGATGGGCATAGTGCCAGGGCACGAGTGGTACGTAGACCCAGCAGGGTGGGATCAAGTGTTGGATCCGCTGCTCTAGGTACACGAAGAGCACCTTCCACTCCGAGACCCTAGGGTGATATCAGTGTCGAGGGTAGACCCTATCCTCCTATTAGCACATAGGGCCGATCCATTCATGCTAGTACCTCTAGAGCCAGATCCAGAACACAGAGAACATCCAAAATGTTTGAGTCATCACACCCATGGTAATGGAGACCAAAATCATTTCATCCACATGATCTCCATTGACTTAACCGCACCCATCCACAATCCGGCTGATCCAGCATGGTCCTTGCATCTAGACATAGATGCCATTGACTAGGATCATGTCAATTCACCTCCATCCCCATCAGAGTACTGGCATTTCGATAAAATGCTTCATTTTACCCCAGGGACAACTCAGGATATCTTTCATGCTGAAGAGGAACCCGAGGTTCCCAACGTAGATTTAAACTCAGCTAATGATATCCATTTGATCCCAACTCCACATCAGTTGGAGGATGGATCCCACATGTCGATCGAGGAGATGACTGACGTAGACATCGGCTTGGATCCAATGAATCCATAGATTATCAAGTCAGGGGTAAGCTTATCCCCTGAAGAGCAAGCCGACTACATTTCCCTTCTCAAAGAGAAGAAGGAGGTTTTTGCATGGTCATACAGAGACATGCCGGGGCTAGATCCGTAGCTAGTCACGCATAATCTAACGCTTGATCCGAAAATCAAGCCAGTTAAGCAAAAACTACGTAAGATGCACCCAACAGTGGCCTTGATGGTCAAAGATGAATTGCAAAAGTTGTTGGATGCATAGTTTGTCATCTGCATGGATTATCCGCCATGGCTGTCCAACATGGTGCCCATCAAAAATCTTGATGGGAGGATTCGCATATGCACTGATTTTTGAGATCTAAACAAAGCGAGTCCTAAGGATGATTTTCCCTTGCCAAGCATCGACGCGTTGGTAGATGCTACAACAGGTCACGAAATGCTATCCCTCATGGATGGTTTCTCGGGATACAATCAAATTCGTATCAATCTCGAGGACCAACTAAAAATGGCGTTCACAATGCCTTGGGGGACATTTTGTTATAAGGTCATGCCCTTTGGCCTTAAAAATGCTGGCGCCACCTACCAACGTGCCATGACGTACATCTTCCATGATTACATGCATAAAACTTTGGAAGATTACATGGATGATTTGTTGGCCAAGTCTCTTTTGCACCCAGATCATCTCGATGACTTAAGCAAGATCCTCGATCGCCTCATGGAGCATAAAGTCGGACTGAATCCCAAGAAGTGCGTATTTGGCGTCACATCTAGAAAACTCTTGGGTTTCATAGTCTCAAAGCGAGGCATCGAGGTGGACCCAAACAAAGTCAAGGCAATCCTTGAAATGGTTCCCCCAACTACCATTAAGCAGCTCAGAAGTCTGTAGGGAAAGGTCACGTCAATTAAGCGCTTCATAGCGCAGCTATCTGACAAGTGCCGACCCATGAACAAATTATTGCACAAGGGGGTAGCATTTCACTGGGATGACGAGTGCCAGTCAACCTTTGATGACATCAAATGATACTTGGCTTCACCGCCAGTATTGGCACCACCTAGACCAGGAGTGTCATTCTACTTATACATCTCAGCTACTGAGGTGGCACTGGGCGCCATGCTAGCCCAGAAGAATGAACTTCACAAAGAATAGGCTACTTACTATCTTAGCCGCACCCTGGTCAGTTATGAACTTAACTATGCATACGTCGAGAAACTCTGCTTGGCAGTGGTGTTTGCTACCAAAAAGCTATGCCACTACATGCTGAGCAACACTACGTATGTTGTGTCTAAGGAGAATCCATTGCGATACATGATGAGTCGTACTTATCATAGTAGTCGCACGACGAAATGGATCATGTTGTTGATGGAATTTGACATAGAGTTTATTGGACAGAAATCCATCAAAGGACAGGTCATAGCCGATCAACTAGCAGAGGCTCCTCTCGAAGACGATCAGCCTCTAGTCATAGAACTACCCGATGATGGGGTCTTCCATGTCTCAGAATCACCAGATTCTGATGAGCCTGAGTCACAGGATGACATAACCCTATTTTTTGATGGTTCTAAATGTGAGCAAGGTGGTGGCACGAGAATAGTATTCTTCACACCGCAGGGCGCTCCAATGCCCCTATCATTTAAATTAAATTTCCCATGCACCAACAATAATGCAGAGTATGAAGCCTTGCTCATAGGTCTTTAGACAACAATCACCATGAACATCAAATGACTGAACATCTTTGGTGATTCGTTGTTAATTGTCAATCAAGTCAAAGGGGTATTCCAATGCAAATGCCCAGTTCTGCAGGCTTATAAAGCCCTTGTGGACAAATTCCTGGCAAAACTTGAGTGGTACGACATCGAGGCACTCCCTCGGTCATCGAATCATTTTGCGGACACAATGGCCTCCTTGGGGTCACTAATCCCGCAAGACCTTTCTGGTGATATGACAACCATTCAAGTCAAAACCCTATCGCAATCCATGATGGAGCGTGCAAGCTCGACTTGACGCCAGGAATCCACATGATATAGATTGAACCATCCTCGGATAAGTTCTCTCGAATCCATGATCGTCTGAAACATGCCAACCGGGGGTCCTTGTTCTCCCCTACTCCCATTAATAGCAACACAATGCTATTCTTACAAGTTCTCTCCCGCTCAGCGTTTGCTAGGGATGAACTTCAAGAGGGATTGGTTGTTCATACCGTCGAGGCTTCCGATCAACAGGATTGGTATTTACCCATTAGAGACTACCTCAAGTTAGGTAATCTCCCGCTTGGATTGATGCATGCCACAAAATGAGCATTCAAGCAGAAAGCGGCTAAGTATGTCTTGATAGGAGACATTTTGTACCATCGTAGCTACGAAGGAATCCTCCTTCATTGCTTGGACCAGACAAGAGTCCACTTGGGCAGTCGCCCAAGCGCACGATGGTACATGTGGTGGCCACTTCAGTGGTATGGCCATCGCAAAGCGCATTCTTTGCATGGGCTATTATTGGCCATCTTTAGAGCGAGATTGTTGCACATATGTCAGGAAGTGCGTGAAGTGTCAACATCATGCCAATTTGATGCACGTACCTTCCTAGGCCTTGCAGATAGTCCAGTTCGCTTGGCCATTTTTGTAGTGGGGCTTCGATCTAATTGGAAAGATCTCCCCTACATCGTCAGGCCATCACACATTTATCATAACGGCCACAGAGTATTTCACCAAATGGGTGGAAGCAGTTCCGCTTACCTCTACGATAGGACCCCGCATTGTGGAGTTCATTTTGCATAACATCATATGTCATTTTGGTATTCCATCCAAAATAGTCTCGGATAATGGGACGTCATTCAAGAACAAAGACGTGCGTGCTTTGACCACAAAGTACAAAATTTAGCATAGTTTTTTGACACCCTATTATCCGTAGGCAAATGGGCAAGCAGAGGCGTCAAACAAAATGCTAGTTGCCATCCTTAAAAATATGGTCGCAGACAGTCATAAGGATTGGCACATCCAAATCCCACTTGCCCTATGGGCTTATCGCACTAGCATTCGGATGCCCACTAGGGCAACTCCGTTTTCGCTCGTGTATGGCTCCGAGGCAGTCATGCCTCTCGAGTTGGAAATTCCTTCCCTACGCATATCAATGCAAGAGTTCATCGATGATGACGCTGCGCGGTAGGCCCGGTTAGACCAGCTTACGTTGCTTGATGAATGATGCGTTAATGCTCTCGAGCATTTACGTATCTATCAAGAGCGACTTAAGAAAGCTTACAACATGAAAGTTCACCTGAGGGACTTTCGGGTTGGTGATTTGGTCTTGAAGGAAAACCAACAGAACTCTAGTTTGTCGTCCCACCTAAGGGACAAGTTCATGGCAAATTGGTTAGGTCCATATGTAATTGATAGCAAAATAGGACCCGAGACATACCGGCTAGCCTCTCTTGATGGAATCAAGGAACCAGAACCCTTGAACATCAGTCATTTGTGACCATTCCATATCTAAGAGAGCCATATCCAAAAATGCTCCAAGGATTCCTATAATCGCTTGGTCAATCCCAAAATGCTCCAAGGATTCCTATAATCGCTTGGTCAATCCCAAAATGCTCCAAGGATTCCTACAATCGCTTGGTCAATCCCAAAATGCTCCAAGGATTCCTACAATCGCTTGGTCAATCCCAAAATGCTCCAAGGATTCCTATAATCGCTTGGTCAATCCCAAAATGCTCCAAGGATTCCTACAATCCTTGGTCAATCCCAAAATGCTCCAAGGATTCCTACAATCACTTGGTCAATCCCAAAATGCTCCAAGGATTCCTATAATCGCTTGGTCAATCCCAAAATGCTCCAAGGATTCCTACAATCGCTTGGTCAATCCCAAAATGCTCCAAGGATTCCTACAATCGCTTGGTCAAAAATAAGAAAATTCAAAAATAGTAAAATCATCAAAAACAACAAAAATTTGCATCTCATTTCCAGGCATGCTCAAATTCATCAATAAAAAGCTCTTCTCGCATCTCATCTTCATATTCACAAAAATCAATCCATCAAAAATACAAAAATATGTAGTTGCATTAAGCATCACACCCATACATTGCATATTTGTGGTCTTACAGGTCAAAGGCACCATAGACTGTAATTACTCCGCTAGTCCATCTTGTTCCACATTTCTCCATTTTATAAGCAGTCCAAAAAAAAAAAAATGCCATTCATTTTTTTTTTTACCACACCAGAGTCAGTGGTCTTCTAATGTATCAAGAGTTTTCATCTTTCAGTCATCATTTTGCTTTCTAGCCACATATTGTACCAAGTCAGACAGATTTTACGAAGGTAGAGTTCTACTTGGATCACACCTTGTTACGTAGCATCCCAACACAAATTAAAACACATAAAAATTCCCAAGTTGTGTGAATGAAAGATGAAACCTGCACAGTAATCCAGGTCACCATAAGCGAAATGGTTATCTTGCTCATCCCCCTGTGTGAATGACCCCAAGAATGCTGAGAGTTGGCAAAAGGACAAGCATCTTCCCTACCCAATTCCCCAAGAATCCCCAGTTCTCAAAAAGTTGCAAACATCAAAATTTTGCAAAAAGTCAAAACTCCAAAAATTTGACATCACCACCAGAGTGCATACATCAAAACGCACATCCAATAGTGATTCTTATCACTCAAAATTCCAATCCCTTGCTCAAAAGAAAAATATATAAAAATAAACAGTGATTTTTATCACTACAAAAGAGCAAGTATCCCAATACAATTGAAGAAAAGAAGGGAGTCGAACTTGAATCCCTGGAACTCTCAACATTCCGACAGGTCATGAGGCAAACCTCAGTACCGGTTTGGTGGATAGCCTATCGGTCACTGGCGGTAAACCTCCCGCATGATGATATATCTGTCACATTAACTCGTGTACAGATCAATGTTTGCATGTGGATGAGCTAGCTTATGGTACCCTAGATAGCACCGCAGATTAATCTGACTAAATACAACAAAGGAGTTAGTGGAGCTAATTAGGTGATCCTCAGTATAGGTTTGGTTGATAGCCTATCTGGCACTGGCGGTATCCTGACAAATACCACATAAATGAACTCAATTGCACACACAGGGATGTGAAATAGCTTGGTCAAAGACAAGTCCGATTCATACCTTGTTCAAAAGTCTTGTAAGATAAAGTACAATCGTGGCTAGTGAGTTAAAACCGTCTGAGTCTCAGAAAACCTTAGCTACATTTCTAAACCAACTGCGCTACTTTTCATCCTCACATTACCATCAGAAAATACAAAAAACCACATGTATACATGCAAAGTCATTTACCACAGCAATCCCCTAGGACAAAAAGCCACAAAGTCCTAAACAGTCTATGGTGCCCTAACCAAACAACACAAATTCAATTCATCCATTACATTTTGCATATCACATATACATCAAAAACATTTGCATTCATCATAACATATGCATCCATCGAAATAAATTAACATGCATACATCCATACTCATCACTCATCATACATAAAATCAAATCATCACTCGCATAAACAAAATAAAGTCATCTGTATATATCATCAAAAATGCCCGTAGGCTACAATAACCGGTCATCTGACCCCGCACAATCCAAAAGCTCAAAAACCCCCAAGCCTAGGGCATCGGCCACCATGATCACGCAGGATCGGTGTGACGGGAACTACCCCCCATGGTGTGGGTCCTATGGGACCCCTCAGGGTGGCTACTGCTAGCCCCCGCATCATGCCTGCTACCCCCTCCCTCATCCAGTCGCCTGCGATAAGATGATGCTGACTGCTCAGTATCATTGCCCCTCATCTAACATGACGATCCACCTCTCGAGGCTCAGGTAATCGCCCACCGAGGTGGATAATCTCTCCCTCCATATCCATCCGATGCCGAGACCAATCTATCTCCCGCTGCACCCACTCTGTCTCCCATCGATGGTAATAAGCTACTGCATCATCACGCTGCACCAAAACCCTATCCCTCTCCACTAGCTGCATCCGTAGGAGATCCCTCTCCCATGCAGCATCAGTACCCCCATCCTACCGATGGTAAGCAGCCAATGCATTCTCTCGCTCTGCCAGCTGCATGCGTAGGAGATCCCTCTCCTGCAGCGCATCCCCCAACTCCTCATCGTGCCTCCGCAATAGCCCCTCCAACCGTGCATTCTCAGTGCGTAACCTGGACTCCATGTCCTCCGCATCTGCCTGAGGCATGGGCATCTCTAGAACAATAGCCTGCTCTGGCTCCCACTGCTCCGTGATGTCCTGCATCTTCGACTGATCTGAAACCCCCAAATCCGCATCCTCATCCTCCACCTCCACCATGTCTGCATCCTCTCGAGGAGCTCCCCAATCATCCCCTGGTGCCTCGGCACCCTCCCCACCCACTGCTACGCCTCTGTGCCTCCCAGTGGCCCCTCTCCCCACCATCACCGTAGTACCCACCACTGGTCATACTCTACGGTAGTCCCGACGTCATCCACATCTGGGACATCGATCACCGCATCTGAATCCTCGCCCAGTGGCGCGATGACCGATCGGTCCAGAGTTCTCTCATCCCCCGATATCGATAGACCACGGGCTCACCAGGAAACCCCTAGTGCACCCCAAACTATCATGTCACCCAACTATAGGGGAAGAACTCATGCTCGGTCCCATGTCACCCAATCAGCCATCGCTCCATATGTACATGTTAGAGCCACTCTCCAACCTTCGACCAGGCTGGACAGTCCCGATAAGGGTGCCAGAGCACCTCCCTTGGAGTAAGCCGAGTGAGGGCATCAACATAGTGCCCTACGACACCTGCCCACCATCGACTCTATCCCTGCTCCCTAGACCGCCGCCACAGAACTGCATAGCCTATCTCCCTATCCTCCATCTCCGCCCGAGTCATCCACGGTAACCCGGCTGGCCTCTCCACCACTATGTGCTGCCAAGCCCAACTCTGCAATAGATAGCTACAGCTAATCCCCTTCGCTACGATAGCGGACCTCGTACAACTCCCCATAGAGCTGTGCCAGCAATGTCTATCCCCACCTCATGACTAGCGGTGCCTCCGTCGAGCACTCTACCAACCGCCAGACCAAATCCAGTAGGTTCCATGGGAACCTCCGCCTAACGAGTCAAGCGAGCAACATGTTGGAAATGAGGCCCATAAGGAATGCATGCCTCACTCCCAACACCCCCCTCTCCAGCCACCATCGGACCAAAATCCTACCAATCTGGCAGTCGCCCTCTGCCCTCTCCACTGGATCCTCCACACCCAGCTCCTCCCCATGCCCGAAGCATCGCATCAGTACAGCTGTCCGTTGATCACGCGGTGATGTCCTGATCGGTAGTCCATCTATCAAAATCCGTAGAAGCCGATAGACATCCTCCAAGGTCACTATCATCTCCCCTATTGGGAGATGGAAGGTGTTGGTCCGGGGATCCCACAGATTGATCAGGGCCATCAGATAAGCCCGATCCCCGACCACAGGCTCCAGTCGAGCCACCTGCTTGAGCCCAAGGGCATCAAGCCACTCCCAGTCAGCCACAGTTAGCACCCCCCATGCTTCAGCAAAAGCAGTAGGTACACGGTACCGGCTCTTAACAACCTGCAAAAGAAAACAATTCAAAAACATTAAAATCATGAAAAAAAACTGTACAACAATAACATGAATATACAACATTGCCTACCAATGTACAACCAAAAACAAACATTCCAAAAATTAAACAAAATTAATTTGTCAGTCCTAGGGTTTCTAATCCTAACTGATAAATTTAAAAACAAAACAAACAAAATTCAAACAAATTAATTTTTTTTCTAATCCATAGGGTTTTCTAATCCTAACTGATAAATTCAAAAACAAAACAAAAATTCAAAAATTAATTTGTCAGTCCTAGGGTTTCTAATCCTAACTGATAAATTCAAAAACAAAACAAAAATTCAAAAAAATTAATTTGTCAGCCCTAGGGTTTTTAAACTCTAAACTGATTAATTAACAAAAATACAAATATTTTGTCAGTCCTATTGTCAGTCGTAGGATTTCGGTATTCTAAGTCTAAAAAGTCTACACAAACAAAATAAAATTAAAATAACAGTTTTAAACCTAGGCTTTTAACCTACGTTTTAAAACTGACCAGCTCAACCTAAGAACTAGGGTTTTACGTTCCGTTTATCCTAGGGTTTTAGTTATAAGCACAATAACAATTCTTTACTTAGGTTTTAACTACATTTGTCATTTAGTTGTAAACTCAGTCTTGGTTATGTTTAGCTCAGTTTCAGGGTTTCAGTTTTAAATTTTGGAAAACATCATCACAAAGAAAATTAAACAAAAACTTGCAGTTTTTAAAACGTATAACAAAAGTAATAACACTAGGGAGCACTTATTGGTCTCGCTTCGGCTCTGCCGCTCGATCCGGTTTGTGCACTCATGATGTCAGGAGAAATTTGGCAGTGCTTTGCTTCGTAGAATTAACCTCCTCCTCCCCAGAGCTCCAAATCGTAAGAAAATTCAGATGCAAATGAGCCCAAACCCTAGTTTTGGCCTTTAAATAGGCCTTTTGAGCTTATATTCATTCCCCCCTAGGATGAGTGCTCTGGTTAGCGCTCGTCCCACCCTGGGATGAATACTAAGCTGGTATTCGTCCCACCCTGGGACGAATTCAGGGCAAAAATTTCAAAAAACAACAAAAATTGAACAAAAATGCACTAAAACAGCTAATAAACTTGCCCGATGAGAGTGCTGTTGCACTTGACATCCCGGGCATGCAAAACAGACATTGGGGTCACAAATTGTCACTATCCTACTCCCTAAGAAGGCTACCTTAGCCGGACCGCTCCACGGGAGGATGGATTTTTGCCAATTTTAGCTCCAAAAAGCGTCGCAAAAAGGGTTACCACCCACCAAAAATAGGTCTAAATGTCGAAAAACTGCACACACTTAACGCTAAACCATCTAAGGGCACCCTTGCACAAGTCATCTTGAGTCAAGCGACTCGTCGCTTTTCTCATGAAGGTCATTCCCTCATCGATTCGTCGCTTGAGGGGGTAGTCACACTTAGTCACCAATCAGCAAACACACACCCAATTAAGGAAAATGGCATGCATTCAAAGAATCATTGACAAAGACAATTACGCTCCTGCTTGGGGTAGTAAACAAGCAATAATCACAATCTGATCAAATCACTTGGCATTTCATGAATCATGAACTCAAGGTTCTCACAGACAAAAGGTTGCGCCCTTTGCCTATTCATGACTGATCAATGTCCAAGGTCAAGTAACACCTCACCGAAAAAGGTTAACACTTGAATTGAGTGCCTTCGCTCGTCAGAAGCAAGGATTCAAGAATGCATGCCCTTTCCATGCTTGGGGCATCAAAAGTTGGTTAGGTTACCAAGAAATCCTAATCATTAGTGCTTTGGTTATCTATTTTTGCTCAGCACTGTGTCACCCGTAGCGCTTTCCAAAAAGGGGCATCTGTAGACACCAAAATAGCACCAATCCGATTATGTGACTGCAAACACTGATCGCTTTGACACACACAGCCCCCAGGGCAGCCCTCAGAGGTTAAACAGTGGTCCTAACCACTTTTACAACAATTTTGGAAGGTCAGAAATCAATTTGGCACATTCAGGCACTTTGCTCAGTATCCATCCCACCCTGGGACGAATTCAAAATGGGATTCGCCCCACCCAGGGATGAATTCTGAATTCGCTCCGGGGTAGGGCGAATTCCAGGTTCAACGGGAAAAAAGAGAAATTGCGCCAAATGGCAGCCAAGGACAGTCAATTAATGCTCCCTGCCTTGCATGCGCGCGTAGGTGAGCAAATTGAACGTTAGAGGACTGTCACAAGGGCAGTCATGGAAGCCCAAGTCAGGGAGGAATCTCCTCCCTCTTGGGAAGGCATGGCCGCCAAGTGGCGCCCCTGCATGCCCATCCAAAGAGACCCCTTGGGTCTATAAATTGGTGAGCTTCCTCACCCCAAAAGGACAGGTTGGAAGCATTTTTAAGCAACGAAGTGCTGCCAAATTAATACCGCGCTTTACCTTTGATTCACCTCTTCCACATCCTTGATCTCTTTCGCAAGGGAGGTCATTGGGTGGTTATTGGAAGTGTGAATCCGGATCCAAAACCCGACACTTGACCACATCGATCTACCAATTCGCCGACAACACATTACAAGAGATTTTGGGCCCATCCCAAGTGGATTGGTGCCGAAATCAGGTTCCAACGGTGGGCGGCCCGCCGGGCGCCCCCCCCGATTGCGAGCCTAATCTTCTTTTTTAAGAACGATTGGGAATTCATGGCAGATTGTTTTTTTTTTTTTTTTTTTTTTTTTTCCCTCTTAATTTTTCCTACTTAAATAGCTTGTAATTCCGATTTCATAATGCTTTGATCAAATCTTATCATGTTTTATCGCTTTTGTTGTCCTCACTAACTTGCAGGTAGCAGCATCAAATTCCCATTGATGGAGGCCAAATTGGGGAAATCTGACCATCTGGGTCTTCCCAAAATGCCTCCAATTAGCTAACCCCAAGTTTGTAGGTCTTTTGGAGCTCCCTAGATGCGACATTTGGGGCAGTATCACTTCGGCGCTTTGTTGCAGGTGAATTCGTCCTACCCCGAAACGAATTACAATCGAATCCGTCCCGCCCAGGAGCGAATTCAAATCGGTGAGGAATTTCCTGACTGTTCCTTTTGCAATGCCTTCTTGGTGATGTTTCTATGTCTTTGCCAAGTTTTCATGTCATTTGGATAAGTTTTAGTTACAGTTTAATTCATTTTCTCATCCGCTTATTGTAGGTTTGAGGATCGCATGCTTTGTCTTATTCGCAGGTGCTACTAACGGTTTCTTGTTCCTTTGAACGCAGGGTCTAAACATCGAAAGAGCAGCAAGGAATCAACACTCGTATACACAAGCGGCGGTGACGTTTGGTCCGCCCATCTTACATGTGGGCACGCGGAAGAGGGATGGCTTTCCATTGATGTGACCAAGAGACAAGTTTGATGCTCCTCGCCCCTAAAAAGGGAGGAAGCGAATTGTAACCGAATTTGAAATACATCAATAAAAGAAGAGGGTTGTTTCATTCCATTTGGGTTCCAATTTGTCTATGCTTTCTCCATTTTACGCATTTTTAATTTGTAGCATCAAGTTTAGTTTCGTTCTTGCATCGTGCTTGGAGTTTTCCCTTTTTGTTTCCGTATCCTCGTGCTTTCAAGAGTTTTTCCTTAAAGACTTGTTTTATTATACCTGTATGTGGATGCACTATAGGGTTTTCATATCAATGGAATCATGTGCTTTGCTTTTTCTATAATAGAATACTGAAACTCTATAGTCATAGTTAGTCACTAAGAGAAAAAGTAGCACTAGTTTATAAAATCACCAATAATGTTATCACTCTCCAAAAATGTTTTTTTTGCTAATCTAATAATCATAATTTCAATTTTTGAATCTCTCTTATTATTACTTTATAAATAGAAATCTAATAATGATAAAGGGAGTTACACATTCTTCAATGATATAGGTACACCCCTCTACTACTAGCTCTATCATATTCTATCTATCTTGCATGTTTTGGAAGTTAATAATTAATCAATAAAAGTATTGCTAGATAGTTATAGAACTAGTACTACTTTCACCTTCCCACCAGTGCTTCTACCATTAAGGAAAAAATAGGTACCAACTTTCTTTTTTGTTTCTACTATTCTAGATCAAAGATACTACTTTTCGTCGGTTTTGTATCTTTATCTATTATTATATATTTTCTATCTCATTCATTAAAGAATAAAAATAAAAGGAAACAAAATATTATCTTTAACGATATTAGAGGACCATCCATAGTCTTGTGTCACATTTAAAATTGAACTGCATGTAGATATTAGGGCTTTCTTGACTACATTATGTTCTTACATTCTTGTTTTAATAATAGATCTTCATATTGATCATTAGAAAATAAAATTTTGTATAGTTCATAGGTCATGTTTGCTACACTTTATTGATGCATTTGTAATTAAGCTATGATCATATTAAAGTTAAGGTAGTTAAGGAAATATCTTATGAAAAAAATTAGACCTTCTCTAATTAATCAATCAAATAATATTAGGATCACAATTACCCTATCCTTGAGGTGAGACATCATGGAACCCCATGGAAGAAAGTACACTAGTGCACCTAATTCCATAAGCCAAGTTAGAGGTCCCCTTGACTTACCAGTCTCATTCTAGGCAAGGGCAATCATTGATCTATGGGCACAATAAAATTGTAGGTGGTTTAGTAATGTGTCAATCACTCAACCTCTATTATTAGGCCCTCCATAACCACATTGTCTCAAATTATATTATCATAATATTATCAATATGCCTCTATTACATCAATATCATTTGTTCTAGTAATGTCTACGCCATTTGACTATCTCCACCTCACACCCAAGCTATGTCTTTATTTGTAATTAAGCTTAGAATGGTGGATTACATAACTAGAGTCTATTAGAGTAGCTAGTCTTACTCTTGAGTCAACATTGACCATAGTTGTGTTCCACTCTACCATAAAGATAAAAATTTTGGGATACATAGCATAATATACTAGACTAGTTGGTCTCACTCTTGAGTTACATTGTTTCATCTACCTAGGATGCATATCACTTGGTCATCAAGGCCAACATTATCACCTGAAGACTAGCCACCTATCATGCCAATACATCTACTTTTATCTCCATCATTGACTATGGTTATTTTATTGGGATATCCTATTCTAATTTAACCCTTGATATATCTTCCTTTCCCCTTGGGATGGCTATATTTCTCCTCTTTAACTCCTAAGAACTATCACTACCTAACTAATGGTGGCACCTATTATTGTACCCACCTTGGCCTTTATCCCATGATCATCCTTTGAGTAGCATGTAGCATGATTTCCATGACTATCTATGGTATAAACACTTAGTACCAACCCTAGTAGTGGTTATTTATATTTGGGTCATCCATACCAAAGTTGAGAATCAATAGATTATCCATATCTAGCTCTGGGTATAAATTTAGATTTGAAAGTCCTTCAAATCCCCACTCTCAAGATAATTATTGGTATTACATAGGATTAGAATAAATGACGTATTGCAAGATAAATTAACATACCATGTGGTCCAAATAGTCACTCCATTGCATCACCCATACCAACTACTAATCATCCTCTACCCAACATAAATATCCTTTGTAAGACTACCATATGAAGTCCTAATTACATAGATATTTGATGAAACACTAATCACTCATTAAAGATTTTTGGTTTGGATGATTCTAGTTGATCTTAAAAAAATTTCCCCACTTGTAAGTATGCAAAACATCCCTATCATCAATTTGGCCTAATATCCTAAGAGGCTATTCCACTACAATATTCTCCAAAACCCACACCCATAGGAGTGTACATCAAATAGTGTTCTTATTTACAATATATGCTACAAGATGAAGGAAGGTATATAATATGACCAAGATAGTCAATCCCTACACAAATATTATTTGATGCTCCAACATATATCCTATCACCTATCCTAAATCCTAGTGGAATACCTACCTACTAGAATCAAATAATAGAATGTTTGATCCCAATTAATCTAGGAATGTTTCCAATCTGTCTGAGTGACCCTTGACATATGTGGCATTGATGTCAATGTTAGACCATACTAGTACAAATTAAATTTTTTTAATCATCCATGCTAGTTATCATTGATGCAATATAGAGTATCCTATATAGGTAGCATAAGATCCTCAACACATATTCAAATTGATTCTTCACATAGAAACTAAAAGGTCTTCATCCTTGAATATTGTAGATTTACTAATGTTTTTAGTAGTTCCTGGTCAAACTCTATCTTCAATATAAGGTCCACATGGTATAGTCCCATTGCAATAAAATAGCATAGTCTTCTCATGTACAAATTATGAGATCCATCTTTAATGCATAAGTATGATGCTTAGGTAATCCAAAACCTATCCTCGCCAAAAAAAATAACATGTCATCATATATTAGTCTACCTTGCAAAATAAAATATCTCAAAATCTTAAAATTTCATCTAAAACTTAAGTGTGACAAAAGTGCCAAACTCTTGTGAAACTGGCATAGTTGGTAGAAATATTATATTTATGCAAGTGTCATCTATGTAATAGTGCCATAGAAGCATTAAAGTGTATGCAATTGCATTGTCAATTTTAAAAGCATTATGTAATAGTGCAAGCGCATGACAAAATCATTAATCCTTTTGCTCAAGACTAAAATTTGGAAAATAATATTAAAATTAACCAAGCTTTAGAGCCCTTGCTTGAGGCTGATCTCCTCCCCCAACCATCGATGGTTGGAGCACATTGTTGCAATATACCAGTCTTTCTTGGTGAGCCATCAAAAATATTTTTCATGTATTTAGAGATTTACTCATGATCATGAATGGAAAAATATTTTTTTTACCCCTACCCATTTTAATTTTTCCCCGTTGACCATTTATTCTCCCATAATCACTTTATCTCATCATTATAGTTGTATGCATGCTAGTTACGTTGAGTGTTCTTATCAACATAATTTTTTTCTCAAAAACTTGGTGACACACATGGGTATGATAACATGTAATGCTTTCATAAAGGTAGATTTTTTATTATATAAAAATAAATGTTAACATTCATTAATCATACCAAATCATAAATCTAAATCATTATGTAAGGAAATCCTCACAAAATTAGGGTATGCAAACCAATTTTTTATATATTCATCATTTGATGAATGAAACAAAAAGGAAAAATTTAGACACTTAATTTTAAGTGGCCAATTAAAGTACCCCATCAAAGACAAAAAATATAAGTAAATTACCATGTCCGAAATGATCAAATATGTATCTAAATATCCCATATCAAAAGCAGTGTTCTTGAAGCAATAGGGCCATCACACTTCTACTATATAAAACAATGCTAATATTCAGAGTTCAAATATGATCCCTTTCCTACTCAACCTTACCAAAAATGGTCATATTTCACATTAGCACTAGGAAATTATTAGTGCCTGTTGGTCACGAATCTGCCACAGGAAAGGATTTTTACAATTGCGCCCTAGACCCGACAAAAATTGAAAGGCTAGAAGCAAAAAATGGCTCCCAGACCAATCTCCAGAGTGGGCTGGTTCCCTCTACTATTCTAAAATTAGGTTTAAGATAGGGTTGCTGGAAAGAGATTTAAAATTTTGCAGAAAGAAATGGGAAATATGGCCACAGGCCGAAGTGATGGGATCAAAAAAACAATAGCAGGAAACTACAAATGCAACAACATCAAGTAACATAAGAAATAAGCTTAATCTTTGCACAATCACATGTCGCAAATCCCTCCAAACCCACATTCCAGAAATTGTACCCTGACCGCAATATTTAAATCCAGAAGCAGAATTTAAATGTAACAGCAATGCAGGAGTATGAATACTATTAGAAATGCAGAAAAACAGAAAAGAAATTCATCCATGCAACGCTTGAAAAATTAGAAGTCGATCCTTTTATTCTCGCAAATACAATTCCAGTTTCTAGCAGCAAGTTTTTCCAACCTCTGTAAATGAGAATTACATTGGTTTTTATAGAGGTCCATCCTCTTTGCAGCATTTAATATTTGAAAACAACTTTCTTGTGATCCACAATTATATCTTGGAAATCAGGAACATGATCCCCTTAATCGTAGCCTCGAGGAAGCAAAAATTAAATGCAATGAGACAATCGCGGGCACCTTCATTAAATTCATTTTTTTGAACATGTGCATGAAGCCGTTAAAATAATCCACGAACAGCAGCTTCGAAGAAATAAAACCTTCAATTCTGATGGCCTGGGCACTTCTTCAACTTTGACTACCTTGGAAATCCACAAAACATTTAATTCGGGGCAGCATTTAATTATCGAAAACCCAAAAACCCTTCTCGACCGTTCATATTGCGTTTTGGCGGGAAACTGTCGCAGGTCGCGAAAATGCGACGGGTCGCGAAATCGCGACGGGTCACGAAATCATGACATATTATAATGCCGTACGCTTTGACCACCTTTGACTCACGAAAATGGCACCTGTAGCGATATCGCTACGTCTTCGGCTTTGTCTTCTCTATCGCTAGCTTGTTCCGTGAAAACGGAACATGTAGCGATTTCGCTACATGTTTCTGTCGTTGGCTCTTCCCTGCGCTCTGCCCCACGAAAACGGAACATGTAGCGATTTCGCTACATGTTTCGGGCACCTTGTACGGCCTTGCTGACGGTCCGCAAAAATGGAACACTTCTTGCCCTTTGCATGCCAATCACCGCGATTTCGAAACGTCAGCGAATCGCTGCACTTTTTACACAGCCTTTTGAAACAACTGCATCGCAAAAATAAGACGTCAGTGCGTCGCTACAATTTTTGCACCTTAGTCCTCGAAGCTCTCGACGTCGCGATTCTGGACCCTGTCAGCGATGCGTTGCAAGTTTTCAACTTGAGTCTTTAAAGTCGTCCAACCCGCGATTCTGGAACACGTCACGATATCGTGACAGTTCTGCCCAACCTGCCTATGTTGACTGCGTTGACCGCGATTCTACGACATGTCAGCGAATCGCTGCAGTTTTTAGACTTAGCCATTTTTTGCTCATTTTTGCTCCTTTTTTTGCCAAAGCTGCATCAAAGCTGATATCAAAGGTCAGATTTTCAACAATACACTAATGCATTAATCAATGAGAATCAATGTGGCAAAAATGCCAACATTCTTGGCGGCTCGCGGGGTATACAGCTCGTTGTATGCAAGAATCCAGGCCTTAGTCCATTGGGCACAGAGTCATATTAGAACTGTAAACTAGCTGCGGTGGTACATGTTAGGGGACTGCTGCAATCATCTTCTGCTGAAAAAGCTGAAACTGAAAGAACCTGCATATAACTGATTATGAAACGACTAATGGAACGTGATGATGGAGTGAGCTCTTGCGATTGCGCAAGCGGTGACTGCAAATGGAATGATGAAATGAAAATTAATGAAGTTATGGAATGGGAATAGAACTAGGAAAGCTGTGAAATGAAATGAACTAGACTGCGAAATAAATGCATAAAAGACTAAATAAGGGATAAGAAGGGACGGGGAAAAACAGAAAAAGGGAAAAGAAACAACAGCCGTGGCTTATTTTTGTAACTGCAGAAGAAAAAGAAGTAAAAGAAGGAAGATGAAGAAGGGAAAGGAAAGAAAAAGGGAAGGGAAAAGAAGAAAGTGCTAGAAAGCCACAAAACTGTCGGGAGGAGAAAAACAAAGGAAAAACAAGCATCCATGGCTCGCAGGCAACAAGAGCCGAGATGAACAGTACTAACCATACCTCTTTTTTTTTTTTTTTTCTTTTTCTCTTTTCTATATATATATATTTTTTTAAAATACTATATACAATAGTTCACGACATGATTGGCATGTCGCCACCAGACACCTAGTCTCAGATGATTATCCAGTAAATCTGCAATGTCTTGACCAGATCTGATCATACTTAAGTTGGTCCTTGAAATTGGGCTAGCTCCTTCCTGAAGTTCTCCATGGTGCGAATAGGATGCAATGCGGCAGATTATCCTTCTTACTAGTACCCACATGGAGGACTTCTTCAGGTACTGGATGTAATGGCTGGAACCAACACCACCACTTTGCAGACTTTACTGGCTGTGGGCTGAGTACAGGCTCCTCTAACTCCTTGATGTGATCACGGGGCTCTTCAAGTGAGAAATCTGATTCGGGATCTCCTCGGGCTCTGGAATTTGAACTTGTTCTTCTACTTGGCCCATCTCTTGATGAAAACTGCAAGCAACCATATTGTTCATTGCTGGAAAAGTGCTTGCATGTTCCAATCCTTGACTTTGGACGAGATCTGTCCCTTGAATTCCACATGACTGCATCTCAGGTTTCTGCTCAGTATAAGGGATCTGGCATGAAAAGTACTGTGCAGGGTAGGCAGGAGCAGCAACCACCGGAGAAGGTAATGGAGTTTCTCCCCACGGTAAATTTCTCGAGAAGAGCAAAAGCTGTTCCACTCGCACTGCTTCCTCAAAGATTTGTGGGAACCATTGTTCACCTGACTGCAGCAAAAAGAGACCTATGTCAGAATTAAAAGCTCAAACATAAAAGAGGTGGGCTTGGGTGGGTGATGGATTGATCTTCTCTGGAATTCTCCTACAACTTATCAAGAGTCGGACATTGAAGTCCGTGATGCTCTCTTGAGGTGCTCTCTTGATGTACATGAAAAATTGGTAGAGATCCAAAGAACTGTAGAAAGGATCTTCGTCAAATCTTTTGATCAGTGCCCCCGCTAGATCATCCCATGAGCTGATGCTTTGACGTTTGAGCAATATGTACCATTGCAATGCTCTTCCTTCCAAATACTGAACCAGAAGTCGGATCATGACATCTTCGTGTTCTATGACATGGATCATGGACAGAGTAGCAATGTCTTCAACATGTGCCAGAGCCATGCCTTCGGTACCATCATATTTTGCCAGGTTCTTTAGGGCACCTTCGGGAATTTCATGCCGAACTTGGAGATTCAGAGGGACAGGATCATACCATATAGAAAAAACTCTCACCTTTGTGGCAGTGGTCTGCGGAATCATGGCCATCGCCATTAAGTCAGAGTCGCCAGACGAACATTCTTTGAAATTTTATTTTTTTTATAAAAAAAACAGGCATCCACGAACAGATCTTCAACTCAGCAAAGTCGCCAGATGAACTTACAAATCTCCACTGTGAAGCCAAGACAGCTCATTAAATCTTGAGACCTCCGGGTGTTAAAAGCGTGCCAAAACTGTTGGCATCGGTGGGTTTATCACTTTGGAAAATTTTGCGTATCCCACCGATTATGAATTCTTGGAGACAAAAACAGTCTGTCCCACCGGGCATGCCAAAAACTGTTGGTCACGAATCTGCCACAGGAAAGGATTTTTACAATTGTGCCCTAGACCCGGCCAACATTGAAAGGCTGGAAGCAAAAAATGGCTCCCAGACCAATCTCTAGAGTGGGATGGTTCCCTTCACTATTCTAAAATTGGGTTTAAGATAAGGGTTGCTGGAAAGAGATTTAAAAGGTTGCAGAAAGAAATGGGAAATATGGCCATAGGCCGAAGTGATGGGATCAGAAAAACAACAGCAGGAAACTACAAACACAACAACAACAAGTAACATAAGAAATCAGATTAATCTTTGCACAATCACATGCCACAAATCCCTCCAAAACCACATTCCAGAAATCGTACCCTGACCGCAATATTTAAATCCAAAAGCAGAATTTAAATGTAACAGCAATGCAGGAGTATGAATGCTATTAGAAATGCAGAAAAATAGAAAAGAAATTCATCCATGCAACGCTTGAAAAATTAGAAGTCGATCCTTTTATTCTCGCAAATACAATTCCAGTTTCTAGCAGCAAGTTTTTCCAACCTCTGTAAATGAGAATTACATTGGTTTTTATAGAGGTCCGTCCTATTTGCAGCATTTAATATTTGAAAACAACTTTCTTGTGATCCACAATTATATCTTGGAAATCAGGAACACGATCCCCTTAATCGCAGCCTCGAGGAAGCAAAAATTAAATGCAATGAGACAATCGCGGGCACCTTCATTAAATTCATTTTTTCGAACATGTGCATGAAGCCGTTAAAATAATCCACGAACAACAGCTTTGAATAAATAAAACTTTAATTTTGGTGGCCTGGGTGCTTCTTCAACCTTGACTACCTTGGAAATCCACAAAACATTTAATTCGGGGCAACATTTAATCATCGAAAACCCAAAAACCCTTCTCGGCCGTTCATATTGCGTTTTGGCGGGAAACTGTCGTAGGTCGTGAAAACGCGACGGGTCGCGAAATCGTGACGGGTCGCGAAATCATGACATATTATAATGCCGTACGCTTTGACCACCTTTGACTCATGAAAATGGCACCTGTAGCGATATCGCTACGTCTTCGGCTTTGTCTTCTCTATCGCTAGCTTGTTTCGCGAAAATGAAACATGTAGCGATTTCGCTACATGTTTCTGTCGTTGGCTCTTCCCTGCGCTCTGCCCCATGAAAACGAAACATGTAGCGATTTCGCTACATGTTTCGGGCACCTTGTACGGCCTTGCTGACGGTCCGCGAAAATGGAACACTTCTTGCCCTTTGCATGCCAATCACCGCGCGATTTCGGAACGTCAGCGAATCGCTGCACTTTTTGCACCTTAGCCTTTTGAAACAACTGCATCGCGAAAATAAGACGTCAGCGCGTCGCTGCAATTTTTGCACCTTAGTCCTCGAAGCTCCCGACGTCGCGATTCTGGAACCTGTCAGCGATGCGCTGCAAGTTTTCAACTTGAGTCTTTAAAGCCGTCCGACCCGCGATTCTGGAACACGTCGCGATATCGCGACGGTTCCGCCCAACCTGCCTGCGTTGACTGCGTTGACCGCGATTCTGCGACATGTCAGCGAATCGCTGCAGTTTTTAGACTTAGCCATTTTTTGCTCATTTTTGCTCCTTTTTTCGCCAAAGCTGATATCAAAGGTCAGATTTTCAAAAATACACTAATGCATTAATCAATGAGAATCAATGTGGCAAAAATGCCAACAGTGCCATAACACTTTTGACATTTAATGTTATTGCTTGATCATGAAAAAAAAGAATAGTTGGTTAATTAATTTTAGTTGCTTGTCAATATATTTTTTTGTCTCCTCCATCAATCATGAATATCATGCAATCTCCTTTAATTGATAATTACATTACTTAACTTATAATCACACAAGTGCACTCTTAATCATATCTTTCAAACTAATTCTCCAAGCTAGTTAACTAAAGCTAACTCCTAATTAGGATCTTGTAACTACAATTTATATAAGCTAGACTACCAATCATATCTTGTGGAACTATATCTCCCATTGATAGATTTACATCTCATAATCTTGTCAATGCATCATTTTAATTACACATATTCCAATTTAGCAACCATGAAACTTCTAAAAAATCTATCCTTAAGGTATGCAAATCTAAGTTTCAATAGGTCTATTAAAGATCTACCCAATTTTCTAGTCAAAGCAATTTGTTTTTGCATCAAATATGAAATATTTGTTAACATTCTTAATCACAAGAAAATATAGTTTTTGGAATAATCTATAGGAGTTCTATTGGAATCTCTAACTGCTGATATATCAAAGATAAGATTCATCTCTATCTATACAACCAAATGGAAAACCATTGTTTCATCTTCAAAATCTTGGATTTGCCCCCAAATCTATCTATTTTATATTATCTACTTTATCTCTTTATTTATTTAGATTAACTTTTTTAACACATTCATGTCCATTTTATCTTAAGATCATTTTAATTTATTAGAGTTTATCATCACTTTGAAATAGATCCCTACATTTATATTATTAAATTTATATCTAATGCTTAATTCACTAGTCATTATGTAGGTACTTGGATTTATTACCCTCATATCTATATGCAATAGGATTATGATCTAGTAATGTTATCATTAGCACCATAACACTAATGTTATTGACATTTCATTGCAACACTTTTGTAGGTATGATTAGATAACTTGAGACTTTCCATATATTTCTATATTTTAGGATATTTTTAACTTCATAGAACATGGTTCTTATTGAGGTAGAACCCTAAACTCCTAACCCTTTGTCAAGTTTACATGTGTAGGTTTTTGCTTTGTATGCAACATTAATTGAAAGTTATAAAAATCAATATCAAGACACTAAACTATATTAGAAGCACAAAAAACGTTTTATATACTCTTTGTCACTATTTTATTTAGTTCAAATCTATAGCTATTCTGATTTATTTTCATTATTAACCTTGTCATGCTACATAAAATAATATAGTTTAAGTATTTGTTATCCCATGCCATTGTTTACCTTTACTTTTTGTTTATAATCTAGTAAATTAACACCTAGGATATATTACACCTATAAAGAAAATGGAGGTGGAAATATTCTAGTTTGCATGGTTTCATTATTTAATTTATATTATCACTTCTATTTAACAACTTGATCAATTATTCCATTCATAAATATGTTAGAATAAGTGAATATTCTCTTAAGTTCACTAGGATACACACTTGAGTTTCCACTCCTCCATGTGTCAGGAGAACTCTAAGTTGTGTCTTCATCAGGTTTGATGAGTTGTTGTAATCTAACGGCTCTCAATGATCAACTCTACTATTTATACAGAGTTGATCCTAGAGATAAATCAATCAGTTCCACTCTTCTCTTCATATTTTGTGTAATACTTTGCATATCTATTATTGTGAAATTCTAACATGGTACCAGAGCAGGATAGATTTTGCTAGTATTCTCTCTTGAAGGTTCTAGGATCTGATTCTTTACTTTGGATATTTTTTTTGACTATCTAAACTTCAAAAGTTTGCTTTAAGTCTCCTTTTATCCATTGTAATTTTTTTCTCTCTTTCAACATATTTTTTTTATGTTGAATACTCTTGAATGCTTGAGGAAATTTTTAAGAAAAATAGCTATTTCCTTTCTTTAAACACAGTTTACCCTGTGTGTAGGCATTTCTCTCGCCCTTCAAATCTAAGGAAAATAGCATTTTTTCTTTATTTTTTTCCTCTCGACGCATTCTTGTTGGAAATCGTATTCTAAACTTCTAGTTATTATTTTCCGCTTTTAAAGGAAATGAAATAACTCAAGTTTTTTTAGAGATTGAGTAGAGTTTATATTTATTAGTGAGTTTTTTAATTAAACCTCACTTTTACTCTACATTCAATATCCTCTCAACGATCGCTTTTCTAGACGTTGAGAGAACTACCTCTCCTTGACGTCATTCTAATCATTGAGAATCTGTGGTACGGGGACTCCCGATCGAACTGGAGATTGGTCCTTTTTTTTGGGCCTCTAGGCTCCGATGCTCTCTCATAGACTGTTGGCCTCCTTCGATCTAGACTAAGATTTTCTAGTCATTGGAGCTGCCTCTCTACTTGGCGTCATCCTCTTAACTCCCGTTCGCACTCAAATAAGATCCGACGCACTCCAGTCTCGCTCAACGATGCTCTTTCATTGAAGGGTATATATATTTCATCCTTTCAAAACTTTTACACATATTTCGAGTTTCTAAGATAATATTACTTTTATGCATATTTCACTTCTCATTTTTAGCTCGAAGTTCTGCAGGTTCTTCTACTTCCGAAGCGCTCTTTGAGGCTTCTCTCGGTTTTACTCAACAGACAAATATCTAACAACTTTCTGTAGGTTTCATTTATTTTTGAATGCTTTCTCAAAAATATTTAAATATTGCTATTTAAATATAAGGAAGTATTGTAGACCATCATTTTTTCATTGTTGCCTCCTTCATTTTATAAATACTACAGGTTATTTCAATATCAAAGGTGATCTTTGACACTGTCAGTTTTAGGCAGCAACAATCTAACGTTTTTCGTAGGGAAATATATTATTAAAAAATGTCCTCTTGACAAAGTTTTTTTCCTTTAGATATATATTTTCTGCAGCGTACGTGAAAGAGAGCTTCGCTGGTGAGTTTCGGGAAGCATCGCTGGTGAGCTTCGCTGGTAAAGGGATTTCCTCTTTGTAACCCATTTTCTGCAGGTCTGAGATCCGCAACACCAATATCTCTGTGAAGCCTTTGGAAGATAATTGTCGGACTCCTGTTCAACTGATTTCCCCTCTTACTATTTCGGAAAAGAGTCTATATATTTTTTCTCGCATTTCTTTAGGGTGGATATCGATTAACGCGAGCTCCTTTGTCTTCGTTCTTTTGGCTGCCCTCCTTTTTGGGTCACCCATTTATGACGTAGACATAATTTGTATTAAATATATAAAATATTCCTTTGGGGGGGCTCTAGAGTGCATATTTTTGCACTCTTATGTGCAGAGGGGGTGTTTACTTTCCGATATTTTCTTTGCATAATATCTCCCACTAGTATATTAGATTAGATATCTAAAAGTTCATTTCATTTCTAAAGGTTAATTTCAATTTCAAATTAAAATAATTGTTTGATTTTTCAAAAGGAATATACTCAATAGTATATTAGATTAGAAAACTAATAATTCTTTTCATTAATTTATAAAATTTTATTTACAACATTTGGGTTATAAAGTTAATTTCCTTTTCAGATTACATATATAAAAATTGTTTTATTTTTTCAAAGGAAATTATCATTTTTGGTATTTATTCCAAAATTTATTTATAAACAAATATGTTAAATATTGATATATTCAAAACTTAATTGCTTTCAGATTACATATCTAAATAATTGTTTTAAGTTTTGTTTAAGCAATATATTAAAAAGTTTCAAAACTTCCTTTCTTTTTCCATAAATATCTTTTGTCTACATTCCATGTATCAAGGTCCTAAAAACTTATAGTCTCCCTCACATAAGGGCGGGTTTTTTGGAAACTAGGTATAATGGCCTGACAGATATTTTCTTATCAAAAATTTTACTTTGGACATCTCTCAACTTATAGTCTCCCTCTCGTAAGGGCGGGTTGTTGAGATCACCTTTCAAACTTTTTGCCCCCCATGCATTTCAAACCAAAAAACTTCTTATGCTCACAATACTTATAGTTTCCCTCAAGTAAGGGTGGGTACTGTGATCCATTGAAGATTTGGCAATCTAAAGCAAAAAATCATAGGCCTCTTTATACTTATAGTTTCCCTCTAGTAAGGGCGGGTATATTTGAGTTACCTATTTTTGAACAAGCTTCATTTTCCTCTTTATCTTCCTTTTTTGAAATTTTAAAGGGGGTATATTAATTATCTTAAAATCCTCAAAAATGAATTCAATTGAGCCTCTCACCCCTCATAATTTTCACACTTGGAAACCTAAAATTCTAAATCTCATCTCTCAAAAAGGTCTTACTCATTTATTAGAAGAAAATCAACCAGAATTTGATAAAGAATATGAAATATTTGTTCATAAAGGGAAAATGCATGAAACTATGGGTATTATTAGCACCAATGTTCATGAAAGCTTGTGGTTTCATATTACATATTGCAAAACTCCTCATGAAATTTGGGAGAAATTAAAAACCCTATTTGGAAAAGTAGATCAGATGAGATCAATGCAACTAGAAGCTGAATTAACTTCTTTATCTCCTGAATATTTTAGTAGTATTATTGATTTCCTCACTAAGTTCAAAGAAATCCTCACTCAATATAAAGGTAGTGGGAAGACTAAGTCAGAAGAAGAATGTATTTATCTAATCCTTTCAAAACTAAATGGTGTTTTTCAAATATTTGCAACCACCTTCATATCTACTAAATATGCTCTTGGTGCAACCTTTAAAATGCCCTCTTTAGAAGAATTTTGTGATAGATTAACTAGGGAAGAGACCAAACTTGCTAGATATGAAAACTCTTCTTCAAAAGCCTTAGTAGCCTCCACATCCTCCAAAGAAAAATTCAAAAAGAAGGAAAAGACTCCCATTACCTGTACCCACTGTAAAAAGAATGGTCACTCTGCTAACAAATGCTGGAAAATATTACAACAACTAGAGGCAACCATAAAAGATCAAAAGATAGAAAATAATAAGCAAATAGGAAAAGCCCTTAATGTTCAAGGAAAAACCTCCAAATCTTCCTCTAATTATTGGGTCCTAGATTCTAGAGCAACTCATCACATGTCTACTTCAGAGAAGTCTTTCTCTTCTATCTCCTCTAGCTCTACTCATAGCATAGAAGTAGGAGACTCTTCCTTCATTCCTGTCAAAGGGAAAGGGAATATAACCATTTATGGTGGCTCTATAAACAATGTTCTCTATGTTCCAGACATTGCCACCAATCTCCTATCCATTTATCAAATTTGTACTTCTGGAAATGAGAAAATTGTTCTCTTCTCCCCAACAGGAGTTGAGATAAGAGATTTTCAACCCCCTCATTTGCTTATAGCAAAAGGGGATATTGATCATAAATCTCATATTTTTTACTTCAAAAGCTTTCAAAATCCAGAAGGAGCCTCCTATTTTGTGGCTCATAGTAATCTTGAAAGTCAAATTTGGCATGAAAGGTTTGGTCATATTAATTATAACTACCTAAAGGATTTACACACCCATAATATGGTTAAAGGATTACCCCAAGTCTCTTCCAGTGATGGGGTTTGCTCTGGATGTGCTCTTGGAAAGCAACATCAAGATCCTTTCCACCCAAGTAGCTCTCTAAAATCCTCATCCCCTCTAGATTTAATCCATAGTGACTTAATGACCTTTCCTGAAACTTCTTTTAAGGGAGCAAAGTATGCTCTTACCTTTATTGATGATTTTTCTAGAAGGTCCTGGGTCTACTTTCTCAAATATAAAAGTGATGTGTTATCCCACTTTAAAATCTTTAAAGCCTTAGTTGAAAATCAGGCTTCTTGCAAAATCAAGAAGATTCGAACTGATAATGGGGGAGAATACTGCAGTAATGAGTTCTCCATATTTCTTTCTAATCATGGTATAATTCATCAACATTCTGTCTCCCATAATCCTCAACAAAATGGCATTGCAGAAAGGAAAAACCGAACATTAAAAGAGATGGCTAATTGTATGCTCCATTCAAGAGATCTTCCAAAAAAATTTTGGGCAGAGGCTATTAACTGTGCAAATTATATTCAAAATTGCACACCTCATAAAGCCCTTGACCAAATAACCCCTGAAGAAGCATGGTCTGGCTTAAAACTAGATGTTTCCAATTTCAAGATTTTTGGATGTATAGCTTGGGCTCACATTCCAAAGAAGAAAAGGAAGGCTCTTGATAAGAAAAGTAGACAACTCATCTTTGTCGGTTATTGTGAAGAATTGAAAGCATACAGACTTCTTGATCCCTCAACTCATGAGGTATTCTTTCATAGGAATGTCCAATTTGATGAAACATTCCCTCAAAAAGAACCTCCAAAGGACTCTTCCTCCATTGAGCCTTCTCCTATAGTGGAACCTCAATATTATGAAGAACCAACCCTTGAAGTTAATTTGATTATTGATAATCAAGATGAAGATCCTGTAACTCCTTCTCAAAGTCTTTCAACTCCTTCAACTCCCTCTTCTATGCCAAAATGGGCCCGCACAATTGTTAAAGAAGCTACTCCCTACATTCAAAATCTTCCCTCAAACAGATCAGCCAACCCCACAGGTTCTAGTCTTGTATGTCAATCCATTTCCTCTGATCCTCAATCCTTCAAAGAAGCCTCAGGTATAAAAGAATGGGAAGATGCCATGGATAACGAATTTTCTTCCTTGATAAAAAATGATACTTGGGATTTAGTTCCCTTACCTAAGGGAAGAAAATTAGTTAGATGTAAGTGGATCTTCAAAACAAAATATGGACCAAATGGGGAAATAGATAAACACAAGGCTCGTCTTGTAGCCAAAGGTTTTTCTCAAATAGAGGGTATTGATTATACAGAAACCTTTGCTCCTGTTGCTAAAATGGATTCTGTTAGATTAGTTCTTGCTCTGGCCGCTTTCCATAAATGGCCAGTCTACCAAATGGATGTAAAAAGTGCCTTCTTACATGGAAATTTAAAAGAAGAAATATTCATGGAACAACCCATTGGTTTTACTCAAGACTCCTCTCTTGTTTGTCGGCTTAAAAAATCTCTATATGGCCTCAAACAAGCCCCTAGAGCTTGGTATGAAAATATGGACTCCTTCCTTCTTTCAACAGGATTTTCTCATTGTGAGTATGATAATACAGTTTACATTTGGAGAAGTAAAGGAAATATCACCATTCTTGTTCTTTATGTTGATGACCTCCTTCTCACTGGTAGTAACCTCACTCACATTCAGAATATAAAAGACTCCCTCTCTAAGAAATTTGAAATGGCTGATCTAGGTCTAGCTCATTTTTTCCTTGGGATTCAAATAAAACAAAATAAAGCAGGGATCACCTTATGTCAACAAAAGTACACTCAAGATCTCCTTAAGAAGTTTCAAATGATAGATTGCAAACCTTCTCCCACCCCCTTTCAATCTGGCATTCATCTCAGTACTTCCTGCTCATCCCCTCCTTGTGATGCTACTCTATACCGTCAGCTTGTAGGTAGTCTGTTATACCTCACTCATACTCACCCAGATATCTCATATGTTGTTGGGCTCATATCCAGGTTCTCTCATAACCCTCATTTTAGTCATTGGCAAGCAGCTAAAAGAATTCTTCATTATTTGTAGGGTACTACAAACTTTGGGCTCACCTATAGAGGAGACTCCATGGATATCATTGGCTATACAGATTCATATTGGGCAGGATCAGTAGATGACAGATGTTCTACCTCTGGATATGTTTTTTGCCTTGGCTCTTCACCAGTAGCCTGGTTATGCAAGAAACAATAGATAATAGCATTATCTTCTATAGAGGCAGAATACAGAGCAATAGTTACAACCAATCATGAAGCCCTATGGCTTCATCAAATTCTCAAAGAATTTGGTTTTTTCCAAGAAGTGCCTATAACTCTATGGTGTGACAATCAAAGCACAATTCATATTGCATGTAATCCAGTTGAACATCAGCGCACCAAACACATTGAGATCCACATGCACTTCATCAGGAAACATATTCAGAATGGGGATATACTTTTGGAATATATTCCAATAGAGAATCAACTTGCAGACATCTTCACCAAGTCATTTCCTTCTCCATGATACCTTCAGTTGTGAGAGAAACTTGGAGTGTTAAAACTGCATTGACAAAGAGGTCTTCCACCTCTCTTTATATTGTACATGAGTACCTAATCAGGCCTTCTTGTCGGGACTCATATTTTACTTGTTAAAGAGGACAATCTTCGCCATCCGAAGACAAGCCTCTTTCATACTTCTTTGCTTTTGATTGGTGGCTTTTCCCACTGGGTTTTTACCATCATTTCAAAACAAAGAGGTGATAGTTGGTTTTTCCCCACAAGGGTTTTTTCCACCAACTATCTATGTTGTACATGAGTACCTAATCAGGCCTCATTGTCGGGACTCATTTGTAGAATCTCCCCTAGTATCACTTAAGGGGGGTGTTAGAATAAGTGAATATTCTCTTAAGTTCACTAGGATACACACTTGAGTTTCCACTCCTCCATGTGTCAGGAGAACTCTAAGTTGTGTCTTCATCAGGTTTGATGAGTTGTTGTAATCTAACGACTCTCAATGATCAACTCTACTATTTATACAGAGTTGATCCTAGAGATAAATCAATCAGTTCCACTCTTCTCTTCATATTTTGTGTAATACTTTGCATATCTATTATTGTGAAATTCTAACAAAATAATCTTAATTGCATATATTATAGAACTCCATCTATTGCATATGACTTCTTTTACACTTACTTCAAAAAGAAAAAGAGAAAAGATAATATTTCCTTTTTTTTATCATTTAAAGGTGAAGTGCATGTACTATAGGGACTTGTCTATTTACATATTGCATCCTATTTGCTTTACTAAGGTTGATTAGGCTTTTAGTTATTGATTTTAGATTATTTAAAAGAGGCAAAAGTGAGAAAATATATTAAGAAAACCATAGGTGTATTTTTCAAATAAACCCACCAAATTTAATCATATCACACATCAAATACTCTCCTTTATCTCTTGAAAGTATATGAGAGAGAGTGAAAGAGAGACATTCTCTCCTTTTCTTTTTTACCCTAGTCTTATAGTAACACTAAGATTGAAAAAGAATCTATATATATGTTAGAATAAAAAATTGAATTTTATGTTTGAAAAAATAAAAGGCCCTATTCAATAGTCTTCTTATGCTTATAATCTTACATGGTCATGAGATATCATATGGCAGTCTATCTTGAATTTCCTAGAATAATATCAAGTAAATAGAAAATTAATATATTAAAAAATACTTTAATATGAAGAACCAAACACCTTAGGACATTTGTATATGGATATAAGTTTAATACACATTGAAAGTAAAATATTGAAAGCATTAATTACTATATAAACACAAACTAGTTGATCCTAGCCAACATAAACTCAACATTAGTAAAAAAATATTGTTTAGTTATTTTATAATTAAATAAAATATTGCAAAATAGCTCCAAAATTGTTTATCATAGGTAACCTCTATAATACCTAGCTTGGTGCAAACTAGCTGATCCTAACCAACATAAACTCAACATTAGTAAAAAATATTGTTTAATTAATTTATAATTTAATAAAAGATTGAAAAATAGTTCCAACATTTTTTTATTGGGAACCTCTATAATACCTAGCTTGGTGGGTAAAGAAAAATTCAATGGGATCCTCGACCCTTACGGAATCGAACCGAGGTAACCCATCAACTATCACTTGACCATGACCAACCAACATATCCCTTTATGGGTAAAATAATTCCAACATTTACTTATGTGGTAATTAGAATATTGATAAGAAATAATCTCTTGAAATAAGGTATAAAATAGAATCACATATTTATAACAAGGGCATTAATATTTAGAATGACGAAATCATAAAAAAGAATAAAAAGTGTTACTACTACTAGAACACTACCATTTTCAACCATCATGTCTATATTAATGATGTGTTTTATGCTAAGAAAAAAAAACTATTTTTAAATTAAAATCCAACTCACATAATGTGCATGGTAAAATTAATAAATGGACACATCCAAAGACCCTCCTTGGAAATAAAAATATATAATTCAAATAAAATAGAAGATGAACATTCTATAATGGTATTAGATGTAAATTTCAATATTTTCATTTATTTTATATATTAAACTTATATTAAACTTTAAACTAACCAAATTAAATGACATTAGAAAATTTCATAACAAACTCAAACACTATAAAAATTATTTTATAATTAACTATATGTAAATAATACTTATATAATAATTTGTAAATTTATTTTATTTAAAAGATGTTAAAAATAATAATTATAATAAATACATATCCATCATATCCATCAATGTGTAGATATCTATTCATCACATAAAATTTTAATTTTAGTTCTCATTTCATTAATAATGAAGATCTATTTTTTAGCATCCTTTTAATCATGAAATACAAAACTATTTAAAACCTATGTTGTACAAAGCTCTGAACCTTTTTGTTACTTTACACTAAATATTTCTTATTCCTCAATTAGATAGCAAACTCTCGTATTTTTTGAAACAACAAACCTTTCCATTTGATTCTTTAGTTAAGCATCCCAATTTTTTTTGTTAAATAAATTAACTTGTATTCTTTTGAGTTTTAAATTTGATTAGGGTCAAACATCCCAAAATCTTATGTTAAATAAATTATTGAAATTTTATTATTAGGAGATTTAGATTTGATTCATGAGTTAAACATGGCAAAACTTAATGGTAAAAAAATTATTTAGTTTTTATAGTTTTCAAAGGTTAGATGTATTGGCAAGATTTTGGACACTTACCAAGAGGAGATAAGTTCAACTTTAGGGGTATGTCCAATAAAGGTAAAGGTAATAGTTTTGAGTCCGCATCTTCAATGATTTGACCTATATTTGGAGGCAGATAACTCAAGTAGAATGTCAGTCTTCTTTACCCAATTATTAAAGATAAAAAGATATTACAATTTCCCTTATATTAAGGGGGAAATATTTAAGTTTTTAGGAGCCACTTGAAGGTGTAAATATTTGACTTTAGAATGTTAAAACCTTCGGCCTTAGACCCATCCGGCCAAGCTATAAAATATTAATTCAAAACAATGGCTTGCATTTGTCGGTTTCTAATTTATTCTGAGTCTAACCTTCTTTATTTAACTGTGCATTACAAAAATGGCGATGGAAACTGCTGCTTGACACTCTTCAGGTCTGTGGTTTTTGAGATAGACGTTATTCTTTTAAGTTGGAATATTCATTATATATGAAAGTCTGCTTTACAATATGCAACGGATGCAAACTTGAAGACGAAGAAAGGTTTAAAAAAATAAAATAAGAAGTGGTATAACTGAAATCGACAGTTTGCTTGCCTGACAGGCTGCCACCTTTCTAACCCTACGTCTGCATCAAGTTTGAAAATTGCACAAACTTTTGAAAGGCAGAAAAAATAATTATTGAAAGCACGCATTTTGAACAAAAAAAAAATATATATATACGATAACGCGGATACAAATATCTGTCTTTCTTGGATTGAAGCAAAAGTCCACCGATGTCCCCACTGCCCACTGCTTATGCAGACAAAACCTTTTTTCTTTTATAAGGCACGATATATCTCAGCCACTCGTTATAAGAGTTCTCCCATCTCTAATAGCTTTCTCTACATCAATCACTCTCTCAACATGCTGGTATTATTATTTTCAATTAACAGTATGCACTGAGTTCGGTTATCACAGTTCTCCCATATCTATCAGTTTTCTCTGCATCAATCTCTCTCTCAATATGGTATATCTTAACATAACATTATGCACCGAGTTTTGTTTCATAATGAATAATTGAGGTGTCTTTGACGAAAGAGTCATAACTCTTTTACAAATATGAACTATTACATGCTCTCTGGTGAGTAGCTCCGCCAAAAAAGAAAGCAAATAACGGGAAGAGGAGCACGAGAATAAAAATGTTGATGTTACAACAAATGAGAAAATAACCCTTCATTAGAGCAGAAACTGCTTTCTGAAGGTTGATGTTACAACAAATGAGAAAATAGAGAGAAACGAAAGGAGAGGCCGGGAACAAAAATGAACTCTGAAATTGAGGATAAGGGTTGGTGACCTATTTAATATACCACGTTCAGAAATCATGGATTATACGGGCGGCTTTGACTTTCATGAATATCTAAATCAAATACCAAACCATGAAGCTTCCACGAAGTATCGCTGAAAGACCTTGGCAGCGAGATTGAAATAACAACGAATCTGTATAAACACAAAGTTGAAAGTATATTCCATCCTGACGTGTTTCTTGAACTTCGAATTCAGAGCCCACTGTAATTATTATAAGTATAAGCGACAGTTGTTTACTATTGTATAACCAAGGTTCGTTAACTCGTTAAGCTCATACATATTTTCAGAAAAGCAGTTACTCGCGACTCTTCAACTGGACATTCATCCCATCAGAAAAACTAGAAACTGGAGGAACACAAAAAAGAAAGTAAGTTACAGATTTTGTTTGTTTTTTAAAAAATTACTGTATCAAAATTAATATCGTCTACCCATTCGAATGTTTGCAGGTTGCAGTTTTGTTTGACGTAGATCACCTCTTTTAATACTATTCGAAATCGACCTAACTTTGGGTTATATACTGAAAAGTGGGAAAACGTTTATATTAGAGTTGCCTTTTAAGAAGGAGGTCAACAATTGCATTGTTACCGCTACTTTTCTCTCGTCTCTCTTATCACTTTTGTCCTCATGTGCCATTCTCTTCTTTTGTCATTCATGGATGAATTTGTGAGTTTATGGCAGACAAAAATGGGGCCACCCACATGATAGTAATATCGATGGATGCTTTTGTGAGTTTATGGCAGACAAAAATGGGGCCACCCACACCCGCATGATAGTAATATCGTTTTGCAATTCATGTTGAACTCTTATGTTTTCATGCTTAAGAATTATTAAGTTAAAATGATTCCTCATTTACATAAATAAAATATGTTTGGAGTGACTTTTAATTTGTTATATACATATGAAATTGAAATGATTTTATTAATAATTTAATATTATGTATGTATTTGGATTCAAATCTAAATATTTTCCTTGAAAGCTAAGCATTTTATTAGTTGACTAATACTATTTAATAGAATTTATATAAATATATTTTTAATAAGGTTAGTGTGAGAAACACCTACGATTGATGATTCTCAAGGTTCGACATCCTCATCTCGATCATGACTTATGATCATGGTAATAATTGAGCTTATCAATAGGGACCAAACACACAACCGTACAAAAATTAAATTATATTTATATTTATATTATCAAAAATTAAATATACAAAAAAAATCAATTTTTAAATAATACTTAAACGAAAGAAAAAATAAAGTCAAACAAATATGATTAAAATATAAAAAATGAGATATATTTTGTATAAGTTAAATTAATAAATTTTAATATCAATTCAATATAATTATTTTATGGAAGTTGCAAGCTTACTATAGTTGTAAGGGATTTGGCCTCTTTTTGAGAGGTTCAAGGTAGGGCCCCTCATAAAAATCTATGTAAAATCATTAGAAAGCTTATTAAAATATTTAATTTTTGATTGTGTGTATTTATTAGTGAAGGTTTTGAACTAAGATCAAGAACATTAACAAATAAAATAAGAAACCCAAAGGATATTAATTTTAGAAATAAATATCACCAATATTATAGAAGTGGGACAAACCACACAAACTAAGAATAGAAACTAATGATAAATACAGTATATTGAAATACTTAAAGTATTGGTATTGTAGACACCAAAACAGCACCAATCCGATTATGTGACTGCAAACACTGATTTCTTTGACAAACACAGCCCCCAGGGCAGCCCTCAGAGGTTAAATAGTGGTCTTAACCACTTTCATGGCAATTTTGTGAGGTCAAGAAGCAATTTGGCACACTTGGACACTTTGCCCAGCATTCGTCCTCACCCAGGGACGAATTCAAAATAGAATCCGTCCCACCCCAGATCGACTTCGAATCCGTCCCCGGGTGGGACGAATTCTAAGCTTAACGGGCAAAAGGCAAATGGTGCCAAGTGGCAGCCCGTAACAGCTCGTTAAGGGCTCCTACCTTGCACGCATGTGTAAGTGGACAGAGGGGCCGTTAGAGGACTGTTACAAGAAGCATTTATCAAAGTTCAAGTCAATGAAGGACTCCCTCCCTCATGGGAAGACAAGACTGCCACATGGCGCCTATGGCCAACACTTGGCTTTTGTGCTTCCCTCCCAAAAGAGACCCCTTGGGTCTATAAAAGGTGGGACTTTTCTCACCCAAAACATACAGGTGGAAGGAGTGTTCAAGCAACGAAGTGCTGCCGAATCGAAGACTCACTTGCATCCCCCTTTGTTCACCTTCCTACATCCATCAATCTCTTTTGCAAGGGAGGTTGTTGGGTGGCCTTTGGAAGCTCGAACCTTACTCAAATCCGACGCATGGACATCCGAACCTACCAACTCGCCGACCCCCAATCCTAAAAGGTTTTGGGCCCATCCTTGGTGGATTGGCTCCAAAATCGAGGGCCAACGGTGGGAGGCCCACTTGGGCACCCCCGCACCTCCCAAGTCCTAATTTTAGTTTTTGAGCACTTTAGATTATTTTTTAGATTGCATTCTCTGTTACTAGGTCTCGATTAGTCCATAATTGCAATTTTGTAGCTTTTGGTCAGTGTTTAGGGTGTTTTGTATTGCTTTGTCGTTTCGCTAACTTGCAGGTGTCAAGGTCAAATTCCCGAGGGAGGAGGCCAAATTGGGAAAATCCGACCATCTGGGTCGTCCCAAAATGGCCCCAATTACCTAACCCCCTATTTGCAGGAGTTTTGCAGGTCCCGAGATCCGACATTGGAGCAGCAGCAGGTCGATTTCTCCTACTCAGAAGAATTCGTCCCACCCAGGGACGACTACACTGAATTCGTCCCGCCTGTGGACGAATTCCAGTTTAAGGTGGATTGGCCAGCCGCCTCAAGGCAGCAGTGGCCTTCCGCGTAACTTTTCTTACCTTCTCGTCAGGTTTTGAAGCAATTTGGATTCACCGTTTTCACTCGTTTCATGCAAATATTCGTATGCATATTTTGTTAGTTTTAGAGAGAGAATGCTTTTCATTTGCAGCAGGTGCTACTAACGTCTTGATCATTTCTTTGTTCGCAGGAGAAGCAGCAGAGGCGAAGAACCCATCAACATCAACGACGGCATCATCTTGGCCCGCCCATTGCAATCGTGGGCACGCGGAAGGAGGAACCATTCAACGATTGTAATCAAACCCTATTTGCGCTCCTAGCCCCCGAAAAGGGAGGAGGCATTATTGTAACAGTGATCGAAAGAAATTAATGAAAGGGCTGTTTTTCTTTATCTGATTGCGTCTCTTCCAACATGTCTCTTTTCCGTTTCATGTAATTCATATTTCTAGGACTTAGGCGTGCTTAACTTTGAATGCAATTGCACTTGGTGTTTCCTTTGACCGGAATCTCGTGCTTTCATGGCGATCACAGTGGGACTCTATTCCCTGGTTTTTGAAATCATAGAAACTGATCAAAGTTTTGTGTTTGTGCTTGACAGGTACATCTTTTTTTGTTGCAGACTGCTATTCGTCTCTGACAGGGACGAATCCTTTTCTCAATTCGTCTGACCTCGAGACGAATTCAAATTCGTCTCTCGGTGGGACGAATTCTGTTCTCGCAATCTGCCTCCCGTAGGGACGAATTCCCGTCTCATGGATTTTCGTAGAGCAAATTCGGAGACAACAGAGCAGCAGAGAAGAGGTAGGGATTTTCATGATCTCTCGTTATATTTTTCTGTTTCGTTTCTCGTTTCGTTAATTGTTTTCATTTAATCTTGCATTGCATTAGGAAAAGTCATGTATGCTAGTTTCATTTTGTTGAATAAAACGAATCCCACACACATCACGAAACAACTTTAAACCAAGGAGCCGGTCGTAAGACCCCACCCTTGATCAAGACCATTGGTGGATTTAATCACCGCCTTGGCTTGATTTGCATCCATTTCCCGATTGTCAACCGTTGTTAGGCGAAATCCCGACGAAGACAGACCGAGCGTAGCCGGGGTGATTCCCATGCGCGCGAGGATAAGTTTTCTATGGTAGGTGCCATTAACAGACAATCCCCTTCCGTACCGCCTATGTACCACGTACCTTCTCGCTCTCACGTACCTATAGTCTCCCTCTCGTAAGGGCGGGTATATAGAGAGGTTGGTATATCGGCCCGGTTGGTATATTGAAGGGGCGACCTTTTTGGAGTTATAAGAGCCTACATGATGCATTTAAACATTCTACAAAATATACAAAAACAAAACAAAACATCAAAATGCACTAAACCAGTCTAGGGCACACCAAGAATCCTTAAAAGAGATAATCACGGTCTTGTGAATGTGTGTGTTTAATTCTCGCTTAGTGTAGACAAAAAAAAAAAAAACATAAAACGAGATAAAAACTTATTTAGATAGCATAGAAGCACCGCAATGGTGTACACCCGTAGTCAAGCCCAATCAAGGGCAGAAGCTCCGAAAGGTACACAAAAAGCAAGCGCAAGTTGCCTTCACTTCAGTCCCGAGGATTTGGTCATACCGCCTTATCGGTCAAATCTACAAAAGAATCCAATTCGTAATCCTCTGGGGTATGCCTATTCAAAGCAGCCCCTTTCGGGAAGATGCCTTACATGTAGACCTTGACATAAATAGAGAATCACCTCTTGAAGGTAGGCATGAGTGGCCACCGCGCAATGAAGCGCTAAACAGCACACCGTCCATTTAGAGGGGCAACGTGGATATGGCGTCCCTTCTTTACCTATCATCGAACAAGAGACCAAACCGGAGCGCAGGGCTCCTTACATAGGGCGACCTAACTCCGCCCATCCCATTTACACTCGTGAAAGGGAGTATGAGGAAAACCATCGCATTCCTCGAGAGCAACAAACAATGCGGGAACCTTGCATTTCCGCACCAACAGGATATCATGATCACCCCTTGAGGCCAGAACCTCGAGCACATACCGCTTACCTCGACAGAGGGAAGCGACCCATTGAAACCTTAGAGCATCAAAATCGAGGTAGACCCATAGGAGGAACATTTGAACCTCCTGAACAAAATAGGGTAGAACAAATTGATCCGGCTGTCGCCAGATATACCACCCGTCAAGCCCAAATCATGCGGCTTAAACAAAGTCAGCAAGAGATAGAGTATCAATACCGCTTGGATAAAGAACGCATGCAACGCGAAGCGGATGAGTTACGCTATGAAATACCTGAGAGGGGGCCAACCCCTCGCATCCAAAGAGCCGAACAAGATGAGAGGCGTAATCCGTTGGCGCAAGACAGTCTCCACGACCTCGTCAAGCTCGGCCTCCAAGACCCCATAGATTCGAGAGGGAGGCAACTCCCCGAAACAATGATGGGTACCTTCAAGAAGAACTTGATCAGGGTCATAGGTTTCGCCTCGAGACTCCTCAAGAATTTTACGAGGAGTATGAACCGAAGAGGAGTATATCGAAACTCCCCATCAAGGCAGGAAGGATGCCATTCGGCCACCCCTCCATAGGCCTCCAGCCACCGTAACTTGCAACAAGAGCGAACAAGAGAGGAAGAAATAAAATCTTCCGATGCATACCAAGCGCTATTGGAGCGTTTAGAGTCGGTGGAGACAAAAGTCGCTGGGCATCAAAACCCACATTACGTCTACTCCGCAATAATCCGGTGCATCCCTCTGTGCCTACACCTCTTTACCCCGAACACTTTAAGTTGCCTCAATTGGCAGTTTTTAAAGGTGAAGAGGACGCACAGGAACATGTTACACGGTTTCTAAGCCAATGCTTCGGCATTCAAGATAATGACGCATTATTGCTTAGAACATTCATAACCACATTCGTAGGCCCCGCCTCGGATTGGTTCACACAGCTGCCCAAACACAAGATAAGCAGCTTAGATCAGCTAGTAGATGCATTTCTTGAATGCTTTGCCTTCAACACAAGGAAGAAGGCATCACTTAGTGATCTTGCTAGCCTTAAACAATTTGAGGAGGAAACAATGGCAGCGTACGGAACCGATGGAGAGCTTTGCTTTCTAAGTTACCCTACCGTCCTCCCATGTCGGACCTCACGCAAATGTTCGTGAAAAGTTGTTTAAAATCAATCTCTGGTCTATTGTTGCTGTGACAATACGACAGCTTAGAAGAAGCTTTGGCGCAAGCCAGAGTCATAGAAGAGATTAAGATAGGCGAAGGCGCAATTGCCAAGCCTAAGAAGAAAGAGTGGAATAAAACCACTAAAACTGGGACAACGCAACCACAACACGCTGCAATCAACCAAGTTGCGATAAATGTCCCAGCGCCTGTGCAAGAAACGCAGCCTCAAAAGGCTAACTACTAGGCAGTGCCTCCTGCTTACGAAAGAGATAACAGGAGACAAGAACAGTATCAGCAGCGTCACCCTAGGCGAAAATTCACCCCGTATGCGGAGTCTAGGGACTCCTTATTTGACCGCTTGTCAGCGGCGAATCTAGTTACTCTGCCATAAATCCAAATTTTTGACCCTAACGTTCCCAAGCCTAGGGGGTATAGGGAGGAATTGTATTGCAGATTTCATAGACGCAGAGGACATGACCTAAATGGGTGCTGGAAATTCAAAGAACTAGTCCAGGATTTGATCGAAAACCGAACATTGGTCGTGGACAACCCCATCGCACCTAACAACCAACAAATGGGGGTATTCAAGGACCCCTTGCTTGCCCACGAGGCGTTAAAACCGCTCCAAATAAATGAGGTGCGACAAGATCTTCCCACACAAGGATTTGTGGGAATGATTAGCATTGTAACAAGGAACATAAATACCCAGTAGTTGCCCCCGAGGTACCTGCGAGGGAAGTTCCATCGACATCGCAGCCTCAACGACGCCCAACGCAGCTACTCCGCCTAGACCTGAGGTCACGATACGAACCAAACTCACGCAGAGTTTGCGGACCACGTCAGCTAGGCTGTCCATCTACGAGCTTATTCAACAATCAGCTCCACATAGAGAAGCTCTTATGGACATCTTAAAAGCCATTGAAGTACAACCCCACGAAGCTAATTCTTTCAACGCTTTCGTGGGACATGTGAAACAATGTACGGAGCCTGTCATCACATTCAAAGAAAATGAGGTCAAAACAATATCGAATGACATGCCGGATCCACCCCTGCACGTTATCGCACGGGTCAACGGGATCCCGTACAAGAGAGTGCCGATAGATACTGGCTCGTCCAGTAACATCATAACCACCTCAGGTTAAAGCATTTAAAACCGCCACCTCTCACATCACCGCCTCCACGTACACACTGCGAGCTTTTAACGATGCAATATGCTCGACAACGGCACGTTGCTTCGCCTATACAGTAGGGACAAAAGTCAATACCCACACCGTGCCATGTGTTGGAAGGCGAAATGGCTTATAACATACCGCTAGGGCGGCCTTGGATCGTGGACATGAAGTGTGTCCCCTCGATCGCACACCTGTGATTGAAGTATGCCTATGAAGGGCAAATACATGTAGTCCCAATGGACTTAGAGCCCTTCAAGTATTGCAATGCAGTACAATTCATACCTCAATCGACCCTACCATCAACGCATTTGGATTTTCAATTGAATCCATCTAAACAGGGTTCGATACCGCAGGCACCACTGGTGGCAAATAAGGCAAAATCCCAGCCAGGTGAGACTTCATCATCGGCTCCTTCATCATCAACGCCACCTATCGTGGTCCAACAGAAGGACAAGGGAAAGCAAATCATGGAAGAGGTTAAGCCTCTAGAAGAGGGGTTGCCCACGATCTCAGCAATATCAACAGAGGAAGCAGCCAACGCAACGAAAACCAAGATTCCCGAACTACCAAACATGGAATGGACTCAGGAAGGACTACCGCTTCCTCCTACCCAATCATCGACAATCACTGTTGAGATGGCCAGTACAGGCCTGGGAGAGTACATAGTGCAAAATGTTGTGGCAACCCCCACACTGGAGTCAAGACAAGACATGGGAAGACCTCGCCTTCCCATTGGAACAATCGTCCCTCTAGGCTACCCACCGAACCAAACGAATTTTGTGTATGGGGGCCTTGATCATGGTTCTGAACCATGCGAACAAAAGGAAACAGATGAAGAACCTTTTGTCGAAAACATCAATTATCTGTCGAACCCATAATTTGCCCTAAAATATCTCGAACAATGCAATTGGCATGGGTATGGGCTAGGAAGATACGAGCAAGGGATGCGGATCCTTTGCCAACCAAGGTATCAGATGCCATACGACAAGTCGGGGTAGGGTTCAACCATCCCCTGCCATTAGACATCTTGGTTGAAAACATGCAAGGCCTAGAAATAGGCAATAGGGGGGGATTGGCACAAGACCCATACGCCAATCCAAACACAGAATACACATTGGGGGATTATCTCCCATGGTCTACAAACACCCCTGGTAACAACAATAATCCCTCTCCTTTGCTAGAGAGAGGTGAAAGTTCAGAGAGCAGTCATCAAAGAGAACAACAACGGCTTCCAGACATTTTTCTGAAACTATTCCCCTTAGAGGTTCCAGACGAAATAACACAGTCTCCAAAGAATCGTGTCCCTCCACTAAGAGTGGAACAACCGCAATGGGACCAGATTAATTCACCGGAACAGGAAGAGTCCTCAATGTCGGAAGCAACAGATGCCGAAGAGGATGAACAATTTTGGATCTATGAAAGTGATTCAGAAGACGAGACTGAGATGGACTATCTCAGACATGCGCGACGACATCACCGCGCTCTAACCCATGAAGATCTAATGGGACAAATGGGTATACGGTTAGGACATGAATGGCACTTAGACCCAACGAGGTGGGACCAAGTGTTAGGCCTATGGCTCCAAATTCAAGATGAGCATCGTCCACCTCAAGATCCCATCAGGACAACAGTACCAAGGGAAGACCCCGCCTTCCTTTTCGCACATAGAGACGAATTTGCACCTAGAGAAGATCCATTCGTGCCTGTTCCCGTAGAGCCAGATCCAGAGTATAGGGAACATCTGAAAGAATCAAGTCGTCACACCCGTGGTTCTGGAGACCAAATTCATTCCATCCACATGATCTCCATTGATTTGACCACACCCATCCGCAATCCGACCGATCCATCTCGGTCATTGCATCTAAACATGGATGCCATCGACTGGGATCGCGTCAATTCACCATTGTCACCATCGTAGTACTGGCCTTTCGGTGAAATGTTTCATTTTACCCCAAGGACAACTCAAGATATTTTTCAGCTCGAAGAGGGACCCGAGGTCCCAAACGCAGATCTTAACTCACCGATGATATCCATTTAATCCCAACTCCACATCAGCTTGGAGGACGGATCTCACATGTCGGGCCGAAGAGACGACCGACGTAGACATCGGCATCAGTATCCAATGAATCCAAGGATTCTCAAGTCGGGGGTAAGCCTTTCCCCCGAAGAGCAAGCCGATTACATTGCCCTTCTCAAAGAGAAGAAGGAAGTTTTTGCATGGTCATACAAAGATATGCCGAGGACTAGACCCAGCAGCTAGTCATGCACAATTTAACGCTTGATCCAAAAATCAAGCCCTAGTAAAGCAAAAACTAAGAAAGATGCACCCAACAAAGGGCCTTGATGGTCAAAGACGAATTGCAAAAGCCGTTGGATGCACAATTTGTCATCTCGCATGGATTATCCGCCATGGTTGTCCAACATGGTTCCCGTCAAGAAGCCTGACGGGAGGATTCGCATATGCACCGACTTTCGAGACCTAAACAAAGCGAGTCCCAAGGATGATTTCCCCTGCCAAGCATCGACGCATTGGTAGACGCTACAAGCAGGTCACGAAATGCTCTCCCTAATGGACGGTTTCTCGAGGATACAATCAAATTCGTATCAATCCCGAAGACCAACTCAAAACGGCATTCACAACGCCTTGGGGGACATTTTGCTATAAGGTCATGCCTTTTGGCCTTAAAAACGCTGGCGCTACATACCAACGTGCTATGACGTATATCTTCCACGATTACATGCACAAAACTTTGGAAGATTACATGGATGATTTGTTAGCCAAGTCTATCTTGCGCTCAGATCATCTCGGTGACTTAAGCAAGATTCTCGATCGCCTCATAGAGCATAAGGTCGATCGAATCCCAAGAAGTGCGTGTTCGGCGTCACATCCGGAAAACTCTTGGGTTTTATAGTCTCCAAAAGAGGCATCGAAGTGGACCCAAACAAAGTCAAGGCAATCCTTGAAATGGCTCCCCCAACCACTATCAAGCAACTCTAAGTCTCGCAAGGAAAGGTCGCGTCGATTAAACGCTTCATAGCGCAATTATCTGACAAATGCCGACCAATGAACAAACTATTGCACAAGGGGGTCACATTCCATTGGGATGACGAGTGCCACCTACCTTTGATCGAAATCAAACAATACTTGGCTTCACCGCAAGTATTGGCACCGCCTAGACCAGGTGTGCCGTTCTACTTATACATCTCAGCCATCGAGGTGGCACCCGGGCAGCAATGCTAGCCTCGGAAGAATGAACTTCACAAAGACAATAGGCTACTTACTATCTTAGCCGCACCTCGGTCGGGCTACGAACTTAACTATGCATACGTTGAGAAACTCGCTATTGGCAATGGTGTTTGCCACCAAAAGGCTACGCCACTACATGCTGAGCAACACGACGTATGTTGTGTCTAAGGAGAATCCATTGCGATACATGATGAGTCGTACTTATCATAGTAGCCGCACGGCGAAATGGATCATGTTGTTGACGGAATTTGACATTGAGTTTATTGGGCAAAAATCTATAAAAGGACAAGTCATAGCCGATCAACTAGCAGAGGCTCCTCTTGAAGACGATCAGCCTCCTCGGTCATAGAACTACCCGATGATGAGGTCTTCCATGTCTCGTAATCGCCAGATTCTGAAGAGCCCGAGTCTCGAAGCCGACATAACCTTATTTTTTGATGGTTCTAAATGCGAGCAAGGTGGTGGCGCAGAATTGTATTCTTCACACCGCAGGGCGCTCCAATGCCCCCGTCATTTAAATTAAACTTCCAGGGCACCAACAACAATGCCGAATATGAAGCCTTGCTCCTAGGTCTTCGGACAAGAATCGCCATGAACATCAAAAGATTGAACATCTTTGGCGATTCGTCGTTAATCGTCAATCAAGTCAAAGGGGTATACCAATGCAAATGCCCAGTTTTGAAGGCCTATAAAGCCCTCGTGGATAAATTCCTGGCAAAACTTGAGTGGTATGACATCGAGGCACTCCCTCGATCATCGAACCATTTTGCGGACACAATGGCCTCCTTGGGGTCACTAATCCCGCAAGACCTTTCCAGTGATATAACAACCATTCAGGTCAAAACCTTATCGCAACCCGCGATGGAGCGCGCAAGCTCAGACTTGACGCCAGGAATCCACATGATCCAGATCGAACCATCTTCGGATAAGTTCTTTCGAATCCGAGACTATTTGAAACATGCCAACTGGGGGTCTTTGTTCTCCCCACTCCCATTAATAGCAACACAACGCTATTTTTACAAGTTCTATCCCAATCAGCATTTGTTAGGGAAGAACTCCAAAAGGGATTGGTTGTTCAAACTGTCGAGGTATCTGATCAACAGGACTGGTATTTACCCATAAGAGATTACCTCAAGTTAGGTAATCTACCCTTTGGATTGACGCAAGCCGCAAAACGAACATTCAAAAAAGCGGCAAAATATGTCTTGATAGGAGACATTTTGTATCGTCGCAGCTACGACGGAATTCTTCTTCGTTGCTTGGACCAGGAAGAGTCCACTTGGGCACACCCAAGCGCATGACGGTACATGTGGCGGCCACTTAGTGGTATGGCCATTGCAAAGCGCATTCTTCGCATGGGCTATTATTGGCCATCTTTAGAGCGAGATTGCCGCGCGTATGTCAAGAGGTGTGTAAAATGTCAACATCATGCCAACTGATGCACGCACCTTCCCAGTGCCCTACAGATACCCACGCTTGGCCATTTTCGTAGTGGGGCCTCGATCTAATCGGAAAGATCTCCCCGCATCGTCAGCCGTCACACGTTTATCATAACGGCCACTAATATTTTACCAAATGGGTGGAAGCAATTCCGTTAACCTCTACGACTGACCCCGCATTGCGGAGTTCATTTTGCATTACATCATATGTCGTTTGGTATTCCATCCAAAATAATCTCGGATAATGGGCCATCATTCAAGAACAAAGACGTGCGTGCTTTAACCACAAAGTACAAAATTCAGCACAGCTTTTCAACACCCTATTATCCGCAAGCAAATGGGCAAGCAGAGGCGTCAAACAAAACGCTAGTCGCCATCCTTAAAAAGACCGTCGCAGCCAGTCATAAGGATTGGCACATACAAATCCCACTTGCCCTTTGGGCCTATCGCAATAGCATTCGGACGCCCACTGGGGCAACTCCGTTTTCACTAGTGTATGGCTCGGAGGCGTAATGCCTCTCGAGTTGGAAATTCCTTCCCTCCGCATATCAATGCGAATTCATCGATGATGACACTGCACGGCAGGCCCGGTTAGACCAGCTTACGTTGCTTGATGAAAGACGCGTTAATGCTCTCGAGCACTTACGTATCTATCAAGAGCGGCTTAAGAGAGCTTACAACATGAAAGTTCACCTAAGAGACTTTCGGGTTGGTGATCTGGTATGAAGGAAAACCAACAAAACTCTAATTTGCCGTCCCATATGAGGGACAAATTCACGGCAAATTGGTTAGGTCCTTATGTCATTGATAGCAAAATAGGACCAGGAACGACAGGTAGCTTCTCTTGACGGTATCAAGGAAACAGAACCCTTGAATATCAGTCATTTACGACCATTTCATATCTAAGAAAGCCATGTACCAAAAAAAAAAAAAAAAATTCAACAAAAACAAACAAACAAAAAGCTCCAAGGATTATCGCAATCTCTTGGTCAACCCAAAAGCTCCAAGGATTATCGCAATCTCTTGGTCAACCCAAAAGCTCCAAGGATTATCGCAATCTCTTGGTCAACCCAAAAGCTCCAAGGATTATCGCAATCTCTTGGTCACCCAAAAGCTCCAAGGATTATCGCAATCTCTTGGTCACCCAAAAAGCTCCAAGGATTATCGCAATCTCTTGGTCAACAAACAAAAAGCTCCAAGGATTATCGCAATCTCTTGGTCACCCAAAAGCTCCAAGGATTATCGCAATCTCTTGGTCACCCAAAAGCTCCAAGGATTATCGCAATCTCTTGGTCAACCCAAAAGCTCCAAGGATTATCGCAATCTCTTGGTCAAACAAATCAATAAATTCAACAAAAACAAAACAACAAAAATCAACAAAATCAACAAAGATTTGCATCTCAATTCTAGGCATAATCGAATTCATCAAAATCAATAAAAACACCATGCATAAATTTTACCACACTACAGTCAATAGTCTGGGAATGTACTAAGAGTTTCAGTAATTCAGTCATCATTTTCCTCTTTAGCCATGTAGTGTACCAAGTCGAACGGATTTTACAAAGGTAGAGTCATACTTGAAATACACCTTGTTACATAACATCCCAACACAAATCAAACATTAAAATTCCCAAAATTGTGTGAACGAAAGATGAAACCTGCAAAATAATCTAGGTCACCACAAGCGAAACGGTTATCTTGCTCATCCCCCGTGCGAATGACCCCTAGAATGCCGAGAGTTGGCAAAAGGACAAGCTTCCTCCCTACCCAATTCCCTAAGAATCCCTAAAGTTCTCAATAGTTGCAAAACAAAAAATTTGCAAAATGTCAAAACTCAAAATTTGACAAACTATAGTGCACACATCAAAAGGCACAAACAACATGATTTTCATCACTCAATATCCCCAATCCCTTGCTCAAAAGAAAATCAATCAAAATAAACAAGGATCTTATCACTACAAAAGAGCAAGTATCCCAATACAATTGAAAAAAGAAGGGAGTTGACCTTGAATCCCCGGAACTCTCAAGATTCTCGTAGGTCATAAGGCAAGCTTCAATACCAACTCGGTAATGTATAAACCTCCCGCATGACGATATATGTCACATTAACTTGTGTACAGATCAATGTTTGCATGTGGATGAGCTAGCTTATGGCATCCTGGATTACAACGCAGATTAATCTTAGTACATATAACAAAGGAATTCGTGGAGCTAATTAGGTGATCCTCAGTACAGGTTCGGTTGAAAGCCCATCCTGCACTGGCGGTATCCTAACAAATACCACTAAATGAACTCAATTGCACACACAGGGATGTGAAATAGCTCTGTCAAAAACAAGTCCGATTCATACCTTGTTCAAAAGTCCTTGTAAGATAAAGTACACATGGATAGTGAGTTAAAACTGTCTAATCTCGAAAATCTTACATTCATCCCAAAACCATCTCGCTTACTTATCATCCTTAAGATACCATCAAAATACAAAAAAGAAAGAAAAACCAGATAAATAAAAATATCATTCATCCATTTCATTTGCATATCACATAGACATATAAAACATTTCAATTCGTCATAACATCCGCATTCATCAAAATAAATAAACATGCATAACAAAAATCAATCACATCATCACATGTACAAATCCAAAAATAAAACCGGTATATATATATATATCGTCAAAAAGATGCCCGCAGCTACAAAACAGTCCTCAAACCCGCAATCATATCCAAACCCAACCTAAGGCGTCGGCCACCATGATCACGCAGGATCGGTGCGACGGGAACTACCCCCGTGGTGTGGGTCCTACGGGACCCGCAGGCGGCCACCGCTAGCCCCCGCATCATGCCTACTACCACCCCCTCATCTAACCGCCGCGGCGAGATGATGCCGACCGCTCGCCGACTATCCCTCGTCCGTCGAGAAGATCGCCGATCGAAGGCTCGAGGAGCCGCCCGCCAAGGCGGATGACCTCCCTCTCCAAGTCTATCCGTATAGACACCACTCGCTCCCGCCGATGATAGATAGACAATGCATCATCGCGCTGCGCCAAAACTCTATCCCGCTCTGCCAACTGAGCCCGCAGAAGATCCCTCTCTAGATCCCGCATCCGTAGCAGCTCTGTAAGCCGCGCAACCTCATCGCCTACATCCGACCCCACCCCTCCGTATCTACCGGACGCATAGGACTCGCGGGGACGTAGCCGCCTGAGCTCCAACCGCTCCTCCACATCCCGCATGTCCGGCCGCTCCGGAACACCCAAGTCCACATCCTCATCTCCCACATCCACCATGTCCGCATCATCCAACGGCCCTCCCCAATCACCCCCCTCGCCTCAAGATCCTCCACCGCCGCCTCCGCGCCTCCCATGGACCCTCACCTCTCCAGACCGCAAAACCCACCACGAGTCATACTCTGGTAGTACCTACGTCATCCACATCCAACACCTCAATAACAGCATCCGACTCCTCGCCCAATGGCACGAGGACAGGTGGCTCCAGATCCCTCTCATCTCCCCGACGGCGATAGCCAATGGGCTCACCAGGCAACCCCTGGCGCACCCCAAACTGTCGTGTAACCCGACGGTACGGAAAGAACTCATGCTCCGTCCCGTGCCGCCTACCAACCATCGCTCCTCCGTACCCGTCGAGCCACTCTCCACCCTCAAGCCAGCCGGACAGCCCCGATAGGGACGCCAAAACACCTCCCCGGAGTGAGCCACGAAAAGGCATCAATGTAGTGATCAATCGCACCGCCCATCGCCGACTCGCCTCGCTCCAGACCGTCGCCACAAAGCCGCATAACCAATCTCATCATCCTCCATCGCCGCCCGAGTCGTCCACGGTAACCCGGTAGGCCTCTCAACAGCCTATGTGCCGCCAACCCCAGACCGCAACAAAAGCCGCAATCGACACCCTTCCTGTCGACAACGGACCCCGTACAGCCTCTCCGTAAAGCCGCGCCAACAAAGTCTGTCCCCATCTCAGATCAACGGTGCCTCTATCGGGCACTCGCCAACTGCCACACCAAATCCAGAAGGTTCCACGGAACCTCGCGCCTGACGAATCAGGGAGAAGAATGTTAGAAATGAGGCCCATCAGAATGCGTGCCTCACTCCTAACACCCCTCTCCTTCCACCCCCAACCAAAATCCCGCCACTGCAATCCGCCTCGGCTGTCTCCACCGGGTCCGCTACACCCCCCCCATGCCCAAAACATCTCGTGAGTATAGCATCACCGATCGAACGGAGATGTCCTAATAGGCGAACCATCTATCGGAATCCGAAGCAACCGATAGACGTCCTCAAGAGTCACATCATCTCCCCGTCGAGAGATGGAAAGTATTGGTCCTCGGATCCCAAAGCTTGATCTGGCCGGCGATAGGCCTGATCCGAAACCACAGGCTCCAGCCGAGCCACCCGCTTGAGCCCAAGGGCATCAAGCCATTCCCGCCATCATCCAAGGCCAACCGCGCCTCGAAAGGCAGGTACACGGTACCGGCTCCTAACAACCTGCAAGCAAACAAAAAAATAATAAATAAAAAATGAAAAAGATAAAATTTTCAATTCTAGGGTTTCTAACCTTAGTTGTTAAACAAAAACATCACAAAAATCTTAAAGTTTTGAAAAGCGCAACACAAAAACAATGCATTCAATTAAAGCAAAATAAGCCCTAGGGTCACTTACAGGACTCGCCTCGCTCCGCCGTCGAATCCGCTTGTGCACTCATGATGGCAGAGAGAATTCCAAGCGCTTCGCTTCGCATTACCTCCTCCTCCCGCAGCTCCAAAATCGCAAGAAAAAATGACACAAATGAGCCCAAAATCAAGTTTTGGCCCTTAAATAGGCTTTTGCATCTGGAATTCGTCCTTGATCGGGACGAGCGCTCGATCAGCGCTCGTCCCACCCAGGGACGAATTTCACTGAATTCGTCCCACCCAGGGACGAATTCAGCAGACAAAAAAAATCAAGAAAAATGACTAAAAATGCACTAAAAACAGATAATAAAATCGCTCGACAGATTGCAAATGCAACTGACAACATGGACATACAAAATCGACATCGGGGTCACAAATTATTACTATCCTACTCCCTAAGAAGGCTACCATAGCCTGACCGCTCCATGGGAAGACAGATTTTGAAAATTTAATCCCAAAATGGTGTCACAAAAACAACAAAACAACAAAAAATGCAACACAAAACAAGCAATAAACATTGCTGCACACAAGTGCTCTTGCACTTAACCTCTTGGCATAGCAAAATTGATGTCGGGGTTTGCATTGTCACTATCCTACTCCCGAAGAAGGCTACCATAGCCTGACCGCTCCACGAGAGGACGGATTGCCGACAATTCAATCACCAAATGGTGTCACAAAAACAACAAAAACAATACAAAATTCAACAAAAACACAACAAAAAACATTGCCGGACACAAGTGCTCATGCACTTAACCTCTAGGCAAAGAAAATCGATGTCGAGGTCCAAATTATCGCTCTCCTAATTCCCCAAGAAGGCTATCATAGCCGGACCGCTCCACGGGAAATAGGTTTTCGACGATTTCACCTCATTATGACATCACCAAAAGGGTTAACACCCACCAAAAATAGGTCCATATGTTGGAAAAATTGCACACGCTTAACGGTAAACCCTCTAAAGGCAACCTTGCACAAGTCATCTTGGGTCAAGCGACTCGTCGCTTCTCTCACGAAGGTCATTCCCTCATCGATTCGTCGCTTGAGGGGGTAGTCACACTTAGTCACCAATCAACAATCACACACCCAATTAAGGAAAACGACATGCATTCAAAGAATCATTGACAAAGACAATCACGCTCCCGCTTGGGGCAGAAACAAGCAACAATCAAATCAATCAAAAACTTGGCATTTCGTGAATCATGAACACAAGGTTCCCCTGAGGATAAAAACGCCCTTCACTTGTTCATGATCGATCAATGTCCAAGTTCAAGTCACACCTCACCAAAACAGGTTAATACTTGAAATCAAATTCCTTAGCTCGTCGAAGCAAGGATTCAAGAATGCATGCCCTTTCCATACTTGGGGCATCAAAAGTTGGTTAGGTTACCAAGAAACCCTAATCATTAGTGCTTTGGTTATCTATTTTTGCTCAAGCACTGCGTCACCCGCAGCTTCCCAAAAAGGGGCATCTGTAGACACCAAAACAGCACCAATCCGATTATGTGACCGCAAACACTGATCGCTTTGACAAACACAGCCCTCAGAGGTTAAACAATGGTCTTAACCACTTTCATAGCAATTTTGTGAGGTCAAGAAGCAATTTGGCACACTTGGACACTTTGCCCAAGCATTCGCCTCACCCAGGGACGAATTCAAAATAGAATCCGTCCCACCCCAGATTCGACTTCTAATCCGTCCCCGGGTGGGACGAATTCTAAGCTTAACGGGCAAAAAGGCAAATGGTGCCAAGTGGCAGCCTGTAACAGCCGGCTAAGGGCTCCTACCTTGCACGCATGTGTAAGTGGACAGAGGGGCCGTTAGAGGACTCGTTACAAGAAGCATTTATCAAAGTTCAAGTCAATGAAGGACTCCCTCCCTCATGGGAAGACAAGATCGCCACATGGCGCCCATGGCCAACACTTGGCTTTTGTGCTTCCTCCCAAAAGAGACCCCTTGGGTCTATAAAAGGTGGGACTTTTCTCACCCAAAACATACAGTTGGAAGGAGTGTTCAAGCAACGAAGTGCCGCCGAATCGAAGACTCACTTGCATCCCCCTTTGTTCACCTTCCTACATCCATCAATCTCTTTTGCAAGGGAGGTTGTTGGGTGGCCTTTGGAAGCTCGAACCTTACTCAAATCCGACGCATGGACATCCGAACCTACCACTCGCCGACCCCCAATCCTAAAAGGTTTTGGGCCCATCCTTGGTGGATTGGCTCCAAAATCGAGGGCCAACGTGGGAGGCCCACTTGGGCACCCCCGCACCTCCCAAGTCCTAATTTTAGTTTTTGAGCACTTTAGATTATTTTTTAGATTGCATTCGTGTTACTAGGTCCGATTAGTCCATAATTGCAATTTTGTAGCTTTTGGTCAGAGTTTAGGGTGTTTTGTATTGCTTTGTCGTTTCGCTAACTTGCAGGTGTCAAGGTCAAATTCCCGAGGGTGGAGGCCAAATTGGGAAAATCCGACCATCTGGGTCGTCCCAAAATGGCCCCAATTACCTAACCCCCTGTTTGCAGGAGTTTTGCAGGTCCCGAGATCCGACATTGGAGCAGCAGCAGGTCGGTTTCTCCTACTCAAGAATTCGTCCCACCCAGGGACGAATTACCTCGAATTCGTCCCGCCTGTGGACGAATTCCAGCTTTAAGGTGGATTGGCCACCGCCTCGCTGGCAGTGGCCTTCCGGTAACTTTTCTTACCTTCTCGTCAGGTTTTGAAGCAATTTGGATTCACCGTTTTCACTGTTTCGTGCAAATATTCGTATGCATATTTTGTTAGTTTTAGAGAGAGAATGCTTTTCATTTGCAGCAGTGCTACTAACGTCTTGATCATTTCTTTGTTCGCAGGAGAAGCAGCAGAGGCGAAGAACCCATCGACATCAGCGGTGGCATCATCTTGGCCCGCCCATTGCAATCGTGGGCACGCGGAAGGAGGAACCATTCAACGATTGTAATCAAACCCTATTTGCGCTCCTAGCCCCTGAAAAGGGAGGAGGCATTATTGTAACAGAGATCGAAAGAAATTAATGAAAGGGCTGTTTTTCTTTATCTGATTGCGTCTCTTCCAACATGTCTCTTTTCCGTTTCATGTAATTCATATTTCTAGGACTTAGGCGTGCTTAACTTTGAATGCAATTGCACTTGGTGTTTCCTTTGACCGGAATCTCGTGCTTTCAGGTATAACACTTAAAAAAAAATATCAAGAATCACACAAACTATAGAAACTAGAATCACACAAACTATAGAAACTAATGATAAATATAGTATATTGGAATACTTAAATATAGTATATTGGAATACTTAAATATAGTATAACACTCAAAAAAAATATCAAGAAATTAATAAATTATTATACTCCTAAATTTATTTTAATATGGAAAAAAAATAGTGAAAAATATTAAAAATATTTGAAATGATTTGGAATTTTAGGGTTTGTTTAGGGATTTTTGTTATGGAAGCTTTAATACTTAAATTACAATGACATGATATGATCTCAAATGGGATTGATAATTCCTATAAGTAAGAAGTGATCGTGACATGATATGATCTCAAATGGGATTGATAATTCCTAGAAGTAAGAAGTGATCGTGTCATTGGTATAGACATCATTGGAATTTTCTATAGGAAAGTGGAAGATACAAAAATTGGAATCATAAATGCATTAGTTCCAAATATAGAAGTAGGAAGTGATCGTGTCATTGGTATAGACATCATTGGAATTTTCTTTAGGAAAGTGGAAGATATGAAAATTGAAATCATAAGTGCATTAGTTCCAAATATAGTCACTCTTATAGATATATATGATAAAATAATCTTATTTTATTTATGTCAAATTCACATTTGAGTTACAATGAGTTACAATTTTTTTGATTCTATGAGGTAACTTTAACACACTTCTATATCCTTAGAAAAACAATGATAGCACTCTTTGTGATTCTATGAGGTAAATTTAACACACTTCTATATCCTTAGAAAAACAATGATAGCACTCTTTGGTAGTCTAGATCAATGGAAAAATTTGTTTAAACAATGATAGCACTCTTTGTGATTCTATGAGGTAAATTTAACACACTTCTATATCCTTAGAAAAACAATGATAGCACTCTTTGGTAGTCTAGATCAATGGAAAAATTTGTTTTATTTATCAATTTAAATGACATTTGGGATGTTCTTTCAAGAATTCAATTTTCAATAATTCAATATACATGGGATAGTAAGCATTTTGGGGAATCTCATGTGATAAAAATATTAGATAAGTTTTGATGTCTAATAGTTGGGTATAAACAAAATATGCAATCTCTTCAATTATTTGGTTGTGAGTAGGCTTAGTTCATAAACAAATTCTTTTCATATGTGATCTAATATTTTGCTTTTAATATATATAGCTTCAAAATCTTGATATGTTAAAAATGACTATGTCATGGTGGGATAAATCGAAGTTTGAAGGATCATGTATGTACACGTTTTTCAAGATATAAAAATTCTATAGAGAAAGATGGTCTAAAATATCAAATACTTTGGTGGTATATTTAAAGAAAGAAATAAATTAAAATATCAAATACTTGGTGGTATATTTAAAGAAAGAAATAAATTAAATCAAGATTAGTTATTTATAAAACATTCCATGAAAATTACTAGAATGGAATGGAAAAAGAAACTCACAAGTAAGTAAAATAATTAATTTATGATTATTATAACATACTATAAAAATAAGAGTCATACTATAAAAATAAATCCAAGGAGAGATGGATTAAGAAGCATGATAGAAATGTTGATTTTTTTCGTAAAAGATGTCCTGGATTAAGATTATTTTACCTCTATTAACTTCATTTGATTAAGATTATTTTAACTCCATTAAGATTATTTTAACTCTATATTGAATAATTAATGAATATAGTCAAGAAATTAAGAAGGAACCAATCAATTATTTCAAATATATTCTATCAAAATTTGGTTAAGATAAGAAGGAAAAAAATAAGATTTTATAAAATATTCCATCAATTACTATACAAAAGCAAAATGAATGCTTGATGAAAATATCTTAATTGAGCTACAAGATGCAATTTTCTCTTAATAAGATGTTAAATATCATTGAAGACACTAGCAAAAAAAAAAAGGCTACAATGAATAAATGAAATCAATGTTATACTTATTGCATTGATTCCTAAGAAAGGTAAAAAAAAATCCATATTATTAACCTTTATAATATTATTTATAAAATAAATTTAAAAATTATGGTAAATAAATTGAAAAACATTCAAAATTTTGTTATCTATAAATTGAAAAACATTCAAAATTTTGTTATCTTAGAGGAACAAGTTCATTTTCTTCATGGCAAGAAAATTCTTAATTATATAATCATTGAATAAGAGGCCATAGATTCTCTTTAGTCAATAAAAATAAATATGATTGTAAATCATTTATGAAAAAAACATATAATAGCATTTTCTAGAGTTTCACATACACTTAGAAAATGTGTTCTTGATTGAGGTTGATGTGAATGGATTAGATGTTAGAACACTCCAAGATATTTTATTTTTATCAATAGATCTCCAATTTGATATGTTGAATCATCCTATACAATTTGATATGGTGGGTCATCCTATAGTTTTCACTATGGTGGGTCATCCTATAGTTTTCACTATGGTGGGTCATCCTATAGTTTTCACTATGGTGGGTCATTATCTTCTTATATTTTCATTATTCTTATTGAGGCTTTGGGAAGAGATATTTCAATAAAATTTATTTGATTATGAAAATATAATTTTTGCATTATCTTCTTATATTTTCATTATTCTTATTGGTTGTTAATACGTATATAAGAGAATCGACTCCTTAATAATCTTCAAAGCTGCATTATTTAAATAATTGCTTTTTCCAGAGAAAGGTGCTCTCTATCTATAATCGCCCCAGCAGGCCGGGTGGAAGATCCCGACCAACCGGACCCGATCGGGCGCCTCTCCTCTCATTTATGGCTAGCTGGTTTGAAGAGCTAGCCAGTTTGAAGAGCTGGCCAGTGGAGAGGTTGTTCTCAGGATCGGTTCTCTTATTTATTCCCGGCCCGGTCCAACGTTCTAATGAATCCTTCCTCATTGGATCGGATAGATTCCTCAAGCTTTGGGAAGAGATATTTCAATAGAAATTCTTGTCACAACTAAAATTTATTTGATTATGAAAATATAATTTTTGCAGCATTATTTAAATAACTGCTTTTTCTAGAGAAAGGTGCTCTCTATCTATAATCGCCCCAGCAGGCCGGGTGGAAGATCCCGACCAACCGGACCCGATCGGGCGCCTCTCCTCTCATTTATGGCTAGCTGGTTTGAAGAGCTAGCCAGTTTGAAGAGCTGGCCAGTGGAGAGGTTGTTCTCAGGATCGGTTCTCTTATTTATTCCCGGCCCGGTCCAACGTTCTAATGAATCCTTCCTCATTGGATCGGATAGATTCCTCAAGCTTTGGGAAGAGATATTTCAATAGAAATTCTTGTCACAACTAAAATTTATTTGATTATGAAAATATAATTTTTGCATATGACTAAATTATGATAACACATGGCTATGATGTCATGGAAAATGGTGAAAATCATTATGATAGGTGATTTATTTTATAGATTTGTGCAATATTTTTTAGATTTCACGTAAAATATTATGTATAATTTATCATCTTATAAAAATCCTAACTATATAATTGTATTGAGTGCTTGATGGGGTTGCCCTCAACATTGAGAGAATATCATTGAAAATAGGATAACAAATATCATATTAAATCTTAAACCAAAATAAAAATTGTGCACCCAGATGTAAAATACATGTTTGCTTGTATTAAATTACTATAGAAAAAATACATTAAAATTTAAGTTGATGAATATGTCTTATTATGGCATTGTAAAATCATTAGTTGTTTCTTGCAATATTGTGAATTGTGTTCAATAATTAAAAAAGTTAAATATAGATATCCTTATGATTAGAAACTCTAATTCAAATGGAACCATTAGTCTAAAATGGGATAATTGAGTGTTTTTTCCCTTGAACACCTTAGTGAGACACACTCTTTGTTTTGGAAAATAATCAAAATAAATTCAAATGGAACCAACCATTAGTCTAAAATGGGATAATTGAGTGTTTTTTCCCTTGAAAACCTTAGTGAGACACACTCTTTGTTTTGGAAAATAATCAAAATAAATTCAAATGGAACCAACCATTAGTCTAAAAGGGGATAATTGAGTGTTTTTTCCCTTGAACACCTTAGTGAGACACACTCTTGGTTTTGGAAAATAATCAAAAGAAATTCAAATGGAACCATTAGCCTAAAATGGGATAATTGAATGTTTTTTTCCTTGAACACCTTAGTGGGACACACTCTTGGTTTTGGAAAATAATCAATTACCTTGGAAAATAATCAGTTACCTTGGAAAATAATCAGTTACCTTGGAAAATAATCAGTTACCTTGGAAAATAATCAGTTACCTTGGAAATGAAGGTGGGACATATATCACAAAAGTATAAATAAATAAATTTTACTCTTTTGTTTTTAGTACTTGGAAGGAAAAGTAATGCATATGGATTCCAAAAGCTTAGAATTACTTGGAAGGAAAAGTAATGCATATGGATTCCAAAAAGCTTAGAATTACTTGGAAGGAAAAGTAATGCATATGGATTCCAAAAGCTTAGAATTACTTGGAAGGAAAAGTAAAGTATATGAATTCCAAAAGCTTAGAATTAATTTTATAAGTCTTTTTTCATGTATTATATTTAATCTTATAAGCATGTTTTGTTTTTTTGGGCATATTCTTAAGCATGTTTTTTTGGGCATATTACTTTTTATATTTCTTGGAGAAGAAAAAGTATTAGCAATTCCCTAAGAAGAAGACCTCGATTGCACATAGTAAAAATAGAAGAATAGCAATTCCCTAAGAAGAAGACCTCGATTGCACATAGTAAAAATAGAATAAAATTCAAAAATCCCATTCTAGTAAGGGTATTCTATTTCTAGAGAAAGTTATTTGACAAAAAATGAAGGTTTTGGAGGTGGAAATATGCTTGCAAATCAATTATTTAAACCCATCCTAGGAGGAGGAAGTTATTTTACAAAAAAATGAAGGTTTTGGAGGTGGAAATATGCTTGCAAATCAATTATTTAAACCCACCCTAGGAGGAGGCTAGCACAAGCCCATTCTAGTAAGGGGAGGCTAGCACAAGCCCATTCTAGTAAGGGTGTATTCTATTTCTAGAGAAAGTTATTTGACAAAAAATGAAGGTTTTGGAGGTGGAAATATGCTTGCAAATAAATTATTTAAACCCACCCTAGGAGGAGGCTAGCACAAAAATACAAATAAAGAAAATATAGAAAGAAGAGATAAAGGAGGTCGAAATATACCTACAAATCAATTATTTATACTAATGTTTGTCAACTAAAATTTTGATAGATAATATTTTTGCATGACACATCAACAATTAGTATATTTTTCTAGGTGTCAAACAAGAACATGACATCACTAAAATAAAATTTCCTTACAAATATCATCTATTCACAACATACCTAAAGTAAATTATGACAATTGTTTAGTATTCAGTTACATGATTCCTTTCATTTATAAGAAGTAAACTTTTACCAAAAAAAAAAGCCACAAAAAGAATTTTAAGCACCAAAAATGAATAGCAAATATGCACCCATATATATATATATATATATATATATATATATATATATATATATATATATATATATATATATATATATATATATAAATAAATATATATAAAGGCATCATTAGAGAACTTTACTACCCAACCAAGTGGTAGAAGCAGGGGTTTGAGATTACCCACAAGTCTTTCAGGAGTTAACTATTTTTATAGAAATAAATGAAAGGAAAGCCTAAAAATATATATAATTATAAACATGTTGATCCTTTACAAAGCTATTGATACTTGTATTTATAGATTACAAAGGAAGGGAAATTCCCTTAAAATATCATGTAGATATTTTTAGGTGGTTGTCAACGCATTGGTGTTGTCTTCTTTGGGAGTTTTACTTCATCACTTGGGACCACATTACTTTTCTTAAGATCTTTGAGACTTTGACCTCTTGTACCTTTGTTAGGAATTTTTCTCCTTGTATTCTATCCATGACTTAGGAATTTTTTACTTTTAAATATTCTTTGGTCATGATATCTGACCTCTGATCATTGAACCTGTTTGATTGGGTTCTTCTCAAGTGCTTGATTATGACTCAAAATTTTACTTTCAAAAGTTGTAGTGATTTATCACTATATTTCTAGCGGCTCTCAAGGAATATTTATCCTATTGAAGATAAATATCCCAATAAGTTGATACCTTTGTCCACTAGGCACATAGTCAGAAAACATTTCCTCTAAAAATAAAAGATTTTGGTGATCAAGCCACATCTTTGAAATTATGTAGGTGGTCAATACTTTTGCTATCTCATAAAATTGAGATCACTTATGGTACATATGTATAAATTTTTAAATAAGTGAACTTTATCCATTTGGTATGGAGTGAAAAAGACCTACCCACTAGCTGCTCACATCCTTTCTTTCTTTTTTTTTTCTACAATTTATTAGATGAAAAATAGTCACCTTAATGAAACTAGGACTTTGTTACAACTTTCTCACCCTAAGTAGGTATGTTTCAGAGATAATACTATAGTTGGTACCATTGGAGTGAGTCCCCCATTTGTCAATTGAACCTTCTGAGGTTCTTTTACCCTTATAGATGAAGAGTTTCTTTACATACACTTTCTTGGCCTCTTCAAAAGGGAGGGTGCCCAACGTGAAATCGATCATCATTCTGCTTGGTTAGAAAAAGGGTAGAGGAGATTTAACCCAAAATTTGCCTCCTTGTCATGAGTCTTTTTAGACTTTAGTTGATTTTTAGACCCATGTCCTTTGTGATGTATGTGGAGGGAATACTATGAGATCTACTCTTATTGTTGAGGGAAGTGGAAGATCTCATTTTTATTCTCCACATGGATGTTTTGAATCTCCCCTTATGATGCATCTATGGGGGAGTGCCTAACTTAGGTTCCACTATATCTACTTCTTGTGTGAATTTGTTTATGATGAAGGCAATAATCTAATCTTAATTAGAGATTGAATGGTAAGCCTTACCTTTTACAAAAGCCACCAATAGCCTGAGGGTCACATCCTGCATTGTGATGGTGTGCACCTAGTTAGTGAAAACCATTTATTATAGGTGATCCAATGGGGATGTTGGTATATCACCAGTATATTTAGGTAAAATTTCTAGCAGTGATACTGGAATTTCTCCCCAAATAGTTGATGGATTTGGAGGTCATAATGGGTTCTTTTCTCTCTAGGTAGGATATAGCTCTTGAGATGAGATAGCCATATTGGACCTATGGGATATTTGGATTGTTGTAGATTTTCTAGGTGAATACAATTTCTTACTTCTAGAAATCAAATATATAGAGATCTTCCCCTAAACCTTGACCTGATATCTTCAAAAATAGCTTCTTATGATGTTCATTCTAGAGTAAAGTCACTAGGTGAGTAAAGAGACACTTCAAAAATAAACCAAGATCCTTAAAAAGTCTCAACCCTACTTCTTGTTGTAATTTTAGGACAAATAATTTATCACTAGGGTCCTACTGGGTATACCATTAAACTATTATTGTCTTTGATTATCTTGGATAGGGATAATTGTGCCTTGTGAGGAGCGACACTGATGTAATATAGCTACAAGAGGTTAAAACATAATACCTCTCATTACATAAAAACAATGATAAATAAAAATAATATGTAAAATCATCCAACATAAAAACTACAATAAATGGAAATAATCATAAAAAACTTCCATTAACATAAAAACTATAATACATATCTTATTTTTTCATTCCTGAATTCACTTATTTTTTTATAATGGAATACCAAGAGAATATATATCCCCAAACAAACCCTAAAATAAAACCCTAAAACTTGAAGCCCTAAAAGAAACCCTAAAAGAAAACCCTATAGCTTAAAACCTTAAAAATAAAAAATAACTATTTTTGGCAAGAGAAATATTTGTATCACAGGATCCTTTGATAGTACAATGGCCAAATTATTATCACAAAAAATTGTTGTCACGCCTTTCGGAGTATAGTTCAGTTCACTCAGAACTCTTTGTAGCCAAACTTTTTGGCATGCGGTTGACATGGTAGTGACATATTCTGCTTCAGCTATGGACAATGCAATGATGGTTTGCTTCTTGGATGCCAATGAGATTGCCCCTGATCTGAGATGGAAAGCATACCTGAAGGTGCTCTTTCGATTATTGGTGCTGCCAGCCCAGTCACTATTTATGAAGCCCACCAGTTCCAACTGATCCTATCTAGCATAAAATAGGCCATTGTTTCATGTCCGGTTGACATAGCACAAGATCCTCTTGCTTGCTTGCTAGTGCATGTCCTTTGGAGTCTCCATAAAATGGTTGATCAGACTAAATTCGAACATCATATCTGGCCGAGTTGTAGTAAAATACATCAGACTACCAACTAGCCTCTTGAATAGTGTTGGATCTACATTCCTCCCTGAATCTAGCTTTCTTAGCCTCAAACATGTGGGTACAGGTGTGATGGCAGGTTTGTTTTCCTCCATCTTGAACCACTTCAGGACATCCTTCACATACTTTCCCTGAGAAATGAAGATGCCATTTTTTGATTGGTCAAGTTCAATGTTGAGAAAATACTTCATCAACCCTAAGTCCATCATCTCGAACTCCTTCTTCATGGTTGTTATGAACTGGGCAAACAGTGTTGTGCTATTGCCAGTGTAAATTAAATCATCCACATATAGGAAGACGATTATGAGCTCACCTACATCATTTATCTTCATGTATAGGGTGTGCTCATATGGGCATTTTACAAACCCATTTTCTTGAAAATAACTACCAATCTGGTTGTACCAAGCTCGGGGTGCCTGATTCAAACTGTACAGGGCCTTCTTTAGCTTCAAGACTTGGCCCTCCTAGCAATCAATTTTGTAACCTGATGGCTGGTCTATGTAGACCTCTTCCTCCAACACTCCGTTGAGAAAGGCTGACTTGACATCCATCTAGTACATCTTCCAACCTTGTTGGGCTACCAATTCCAGGATCGTCTTGACTGTGTCAAGTGTAATCGATTACTAACTTCTTCTTGTAGCCCTTTACCACTAGTCTGGCCTTATGCTTTTTAGCATCTCCTTGGGCATTGAACTTTGTCTTATACACCCACTTGACCCTAATGGTTATCTTCCCTACTGGAAGATCTATCAGTTGCCATGTATCATTCTTTTCAATGGCTTCAATATCCTCATCCATAGCTTGCACCCACCCACTTTTGATTATGGATCAACTTCAGTAAAGAATGCAAAGTCAGAGTACTCTTAATCTACATGGGTTTGGGTTGCATTGTATATTTCTTGCAAGATCCTTGTCTTTTCTGGCGCCACCAGGTTCAAGATTCTACTTGCACATGGAGGTGATCGAGATGGAGTGGCTATGATTCTACTTCCAATTCTAGGATTCATCTTCAAGAAATTTCACATCATGACTGATGTTGAGCTTCTTCGTCATAGGGTTATATAGCCTATATGCCTTTGCCTGCTCATTGTACCCTATGAAAATGCACTTATTAGCTCTATCATCCAACTTTCAACATTTTCTGCTTCTCTTATTAAACATGTGCATATGCAATGCACCCGAACACACGCAAGTGAGCCACACTTGGCTTCACACCACTCTAGGCCTCTTGAGGGATTTTGTCCTTCATGCTTTTGGTGGGACATCTATTAAGTAGGTAGACTGCACATGTTACAGCATTTGCACAAAATTCATGTGGCAATCCCTTCATCTTCATCATGCTTTGTGCCATATCCATGATGGTCCGGTTCTTCCTCTCAGCTACGTAGTTTTGCTATGGTGTGTATCTAGCAGTGAACTACCTTCGAATTTCATGCTGCTTGCAGTAGTTATGGAATTAATTGGAGATGTATTCACCTTCATCATCTATCTTGAGAGTCTTAATCTGATATCCACTATGTTTCTCCACCAGAGCCTTGAATTCTTTGAATCTGGCAAATGCTTCTGACTTTAGCTTGATGGCATAGATCCAAGTCTTTCGACTGAAGTAATCTATGAACGTTAAGAAGTATTTATTGCTATCAAACATGATGGTCTGCATCGGATCGTAAATGTCTGAGTGCACCAGATATAGTGGCTATGATGTTGTCTAGGACTGACCAGAAGGGAATGAATCCCTATGTTGTTTTTCGACTAAGAAGCCCTCACAAACTTGATTTTGCTACTCTATCAGGGGTAAACCCTTCACCATATGCTTCTTGTGTAGTTGATTTAGGCCACTAAAGTTTAGGTGACCAAATATGAGATGCCACAACCAAGTAGCATATTTTACAACTGCACTCAGATACATCAACAATTCATTCTAAATCTATAGCAAAAAAATTTTATTCTTTATCATGGACACTATAGCAATCTGCCCATGCGACTTGTCTCTGATGGTGCAAACTCCGTCTTTGAACTAGACCGTTTGTACCTTCTGCATGAGCTGTCCAACGGTTAGCATGTTATGCTTCAGGCCAGGAACATAGTAGACGTCACATATCTGCTTCCATTCATTGTCCCTGGTGCAAATGAGGATCTTTCCTTTCCCCATTACGAGAACCTTGTTGTTGTTCCCCATATTCACCTTAGACTAGACGATTTCATCTAGTTGGGAGAACATCTCCTTGTTCCCTATCATGTGGTTGCTCCACCCACTGTCTAAATACTAGACATTCTTCTGGAACTCCTCATCAATGTTGCAAGTCAACAACACGTTTCCTCCTACTGCATTTTTGGTTTCATTCGTTTAATGGGCCTGCTGTTGGTTCTCCTTGGCCATCTATTTTCTACACTGTGAGATGTAATGGTCAAACTTCTTGCAGAAATAGCACTAGACCTTTGACATGTCCTTCTTTTGACCAGATCCAACTTGCTAATTTTTTGAACTACCTCTTCCACCTTGCTAATGGAAATTACAGTTGGTCTCTCCTTATCTAGGGTTTGACCATCCTCCTTGCTTTTTGAATTTCCCATGTTTGCCTTTGCCTCTTGCTCTATGAGAACTAGAGGTGCCATGGTGGTAATCTTGTCTGCTGCTATCTCAAAATGAGACCTGAGTCTTGAATGCTTGCTTTAGAGAGGTATGATATGAACGACTCAACCTTTATTCATGTGTCTACAACAAACCCATGAGCTCCTCTATTGAGAGAGTTTTCAGATCCCTCAACTCTTCGATTTCTATCACAATCGAGTCAAACTTGGTAGGCAAACTTTTGAGAATCTTCTCCATAATTCTCTAGCTCTACACTCATCTAGTTGATAATGTCCATCGTCCAGGTGAAGAAATCACTCATGGATTCAGACTCACTCATCTACAAATTTTCAAACTCCCTCCTGAGCATCTGTAGCTTCACCAACTTTACCTTATTGGTTCCCTAGTACGAGTTGTCTAGAATCTCCTAGGCCTACTTTGCCTTGGTGGCTAATGCGATCTGTGAGAAGATTGACTCCTCGACCGCTTGCATGATGTAGAAGATGGACTTATGGTCCTTCTTCATGTTCTCTTTCAATAGGTCCTTTTCTTCTTGAGAGAGGGTAGCCAGTGCTACTGCATCTACTAATTTTGGGTAGCCATTCTCGACTAACTCCCACAGCTCCTGAGATCCAAATAAGATATTCATATGGAAGCTCCAATAATCGTAATTATTCCCATTGAAGCGTGGGATCTACAACTGCAAGTTTTTGCTACTGGAAGTCATTCTGCTTTGATCTTCACATTAAGGGATCAGTGGCTCTGATACCAATTTGAAGATTTAATTAATTTTTTTTATTGTTGTCAGGACGAGCATAGGGTGAAGGAGGGAGGGCCCGAAGTCAAGTTACGCAATCAGGCTACGTAAGCGCAGTCGAGTTGCACTCCTAAAACTTGCATAATCAGGCTATGCAAACGTAGTTGGATTACACTCTTGACACTCGCACAATCAAGCTACACAAGCACAGTCGGGTTGCGCACGAGGAAAGTGCACAGCCAAAAATCTGTTGGTCAATGCCTGACTGTGCTAGTCAAATGCAGTGAAGTCCGACATCGCTACGTAGTCAGGTGGATAGCTCCAAACTTAGCCAATTTTTTTCCTTGAGGCTTACGCAGCTATGGCATTGGTTTCCCTGGCTTGGCAAGAACTGTACGGGGGATATAAACATCGAATCTAAATGCAATATTTTAGATCTGAGCTCAAACTCATAGAACACAAAAGAAAACACTCTAAGGTGATTATACAGACAATAATAGATTTTGTGTCGACACAGATAACCACAAACCCTATAGATGCCTTAAACAATAGCAAATTTTATTCATATAAGACGAGGGTTACAAAAGTCCTCAACTAAGGAAAACTAACACCTATAGATGTCTTAAACAATAGCAAATTTTATTCATATAAGACGAGGGTTACAAAAGTCCTCAACTAAGGAAAACTAACATTTGTAGACTGAAGCTATAGGATAAACTAAGATAGAAAATAAATGTCAAGTCTACTGCTCGGACATTAAACAGATGAGCCACACTGCTCACTAAAATGATCTCATCTCCTACTCTGCTATTTCTCCAAATTTCCTCCCGCTCTCCTCTCTTTCTCCACTAACTTTTCTATCACTTTTATGAAGACCTAAACTGCCTTATATAGCCACGGGGAGAGGAACATAGGGGTTGTCCTCTGACAGGTTTTTAGGACCCTAAACTAGGGTTTATGACAAATCATCGAAATGGCATTAAATTCTATGGTGATCAGATCTGTCAGACGTCACATCTATCAGAGGGCACGTATGACATCAAGTCAAAGGTTTTTTTAGGATCCCTGACTGTGCAAGCATAGTCCAAATTCACCCAAATTTGGAGTGTAGTTGGGTGGAGGCGTGAAATATGAAATATTTCTAACAGATATTCATAAATCCCATAAATGTGAACCACATTAAAAACATATCTACGACCCTCACTTTGTCCATGCTTTTGGGGCCCTATTGTCTCAGCTATCTTTAGAAATCTGCTATACATATATGCATACAGATTTTCGTTAATCTCATACGAAATTTGAACTGAAGGAACATAACAATAGCAAGTAAGTTACAATTTTTTTTGGTTTTTTTTAAATATCTTATAAAAATTAATATCATTTTTTTAAATATCTTATAAAAATTAATATCGTCTACCCATTCGAATTTTTGGAGGTTGCAATTTTGTCTAACATAGATCACCTCTATTCAGAATCAACCTAACTTTGGGTTATATATAAAAAGGTTATATTATCCTTACCTTTTAAGAACGAGGTAAACAAATGCATTGTTACCATTTCTTTTCTCTTGTCTTTCTTATCACTTTTGTCCTCATGTGCCATTCATGGATGGCTTTGTGAGTTTATGGCAAAAAAAAATGGGGCCACCCACATGATTGTAACAACCCAAAAATTTTCACCATTTAAAAAAAAAAAATTAAGTGTAACAATGTTTTGCTTGAATTCCCATCAAAATGTTAGTTTAGGCATACCGATTTATGGCAAACAAAAATGGCGCCACCCACATGATTGTAACATCCCAAAAAAAATCACCATTTAAAAAAAAAATTAAGTGTGTCAATATTTTGCTTGAATTCCCATCAAAATGTTAGTTTAGGCATACCGAGTAAACACACTTCAAGTAAACCACTGCAGTTGGTGACTTAAATGCTCGGGGCTAGGTTCATCCCGCGATTCACCATGTATGATTCACTTCAAGTATAAAAACCACTATAGTTGGTGACTTAAATGCTTGGGACTAGCTCCATCCCGTGATTCGCCATGTAAGATTCTAACTCCTCTTTTGAGTTTAATGGAATCCAATGAAGGGTTAGCCATTCAAGGCCCATATCACCTGAATGGGGTACGCTACTTCCCTTGTCCAAAGATAGTGGAACTCACAGTATTTTGAGTACTCAACTCAAAGCTTTGGAACTAGCGTTTGTATGCTCGTGCTAGCCATTGGCCCTCTTCTCAAGTTTAACTAGATTCCACCATTGCATAGCCTCAGGACTAGACATTCATATCCTTCTTAGATTCCACCATTGCATAGCCTCAAGACTAGACATTCATATCCTTCTTGGTCTGAAAGAAATGCTGCCCATAACCATCTACCATTAGGTTGACCATAGCATAGGTAGCACTCTAGCAATGCATTCTTTTGGGTTTTCCCCTCTAGTCCCAAGTGGATGGATGAAAGTCATCATCCTAACCAATTGTTCACTCCAAAGTGGATGGATGAAATTCATCAACCTAACCAATTGTTCACCTGGAGTGACATCCCAAACCGTCGCTCGTTACACTCAACGGCTTGGACCTCTATCCTAAAAATTGCCTGAGTATGGTGACTCAATTTCACACAGGTCGTCACGTGACTATGATGAAGGAAGGAATGAGTAAGTCCTTACTCGACTCACTAAAGTCAAGTAGAATATATTTACTCGAGCAGAATATATTATCTCATACATCCTCATTCTTCAAACCTAACCAGCATTCGTATGCCGGTGCTAGCCATTGGCCCTCTTCTCGGGTTTAACTAGAGTCCGCCATCGCATAGCCTTAGGACTAGACATTCATATCCTTCTAGGTCTAACAACAATGCTGCCCATAACCATCTACCGTTGGGTTAACCATAGCATGGGTAGCACTCTAGCCATGCATTCTTCTAGATTTTCCCCTCCAGTCCAAGTGGATGAATGAAAGTCATCACCCTAACCAATTTTTCACCTGGAGTGATGTCCCAAACCGCCGCTCGTTACACTCAATAGCTTGAACCTGTGTCCTAAAAATTGTCAGAATACAATGATTCAGTTTCACACAGGTCGTGTGACTATGACGAAGGAAGGAATGAGTAACGAAGGAAGGAATGAGTAAGTCCTTACCCGACTCACTAAAATCAAGTAGAATATATTTACTCAAGCAGAATATATTTTCTCAAGTGGTATGATTGGAAATTTATCCGTGTTTTTTTTTGTTTTAAAAATACTATCTCATTCTTCAAACCTTTTTCTAATAAAGGTTCACGATTTATAAAGTAAATAATCCACATTCCAATTAAAGGAAATAAAAGGAAACCGTATAACTTTACTTAAAATAACATTAATATATATCATGTTCTTATGACATTAAGATATTCTACTTCAAATATTAGACTAATATTTCTCTTTTCCACTATCATTCACCTAATTCTCAACTAAGTCAAAATTTACGTGTTTTTACAGGAAACTAGAAGCATTATACAACAATATAAACTAAATTTACTTCTTCTAAATGAAATTGCGTAGGACACCCAATTTAAAAAAAAAAACCAATAGACTATATTATTATTTGGAAATCAACTTTCAGATTACTTTGACAGCAAATGAAATTTGGGTTAGTATAAGCAAATAAATCTAGTTATGCTTCTCATTATAATACGTCGTCCTTCTTGACAAGAAATGAGGTTTCAGTTGAAATATGTACATTTGATAATCTTCCTCTGACATTTTTCATAGTTTCTCCCAATGTCATAATTTTTTTAATGATTTATATTTTACATTAAGATCCACAACAACTATATTACAAGTCTCTTATACACAGAAATACTATAGCGAACCATTGAGTGAAGGAAGCTACACTATAGCAGGGTTCACCCAATACTGATTTGATTGGCATACAATTCAATTCCTGTCCACAGTGGTGTGACTCTTCGATGCCGTCAGCGTGCTTCCATTCCGGTAAACCTCACGAATTTCCATTCCATAACTTACAGCCACATGTGAAAGGAAGAGAAACGGGCTATTTTGGGTCAGCATGGCCCTGACTACTATATGACATGCATTCACTTCCAACACACGAAAATAAATGCATATATAAATCATATAAACACAAAATTTTCCCTATGACTTCACAGACGTACAGGGTCAATATAAACAAGCATAACTAGCGGGAAAAAAATACATTTCTACCAGAGAAAATGATGACCTCATGCAGGCGAATCGATTGAGACCACAATGCATATAGTTTAACCATGTTTAGAATAATTTATGCGTTTTTCGGCAACTCCATATATATTTATTTAAAATTTATTTTTTCCTAATTTTACTTGACAGATTTTCTTTTGGCCATACGAAGATTATATACTGCGTTCCCAGATTTTTCCCTATTAAATCGGCTTTTCTTTGTAGAGAATTTCAGGTTACATACTACCTAAAGCTTCGGCAATAATTTATCAATTAAAAAATTTCATCTATTTCTTTAAAATCGAAAACTTAGAAACTCTTCTTAATATTTCAATCATGAAGGAAACAATTAAATCAATTATTAAGAAGTACGATAGCTTCCTGACCTTCACACTACGCAGTTCGTTCTTTTCTTCTGCCCGCAGCCGCTTCCCGACTTCACTCCCCTCCTTTGATGTACTTCGGAACTCAGCAACCAAACTCCCAAACACCATCAACAATGCCCCTTTCAGCTATCCGGGTATTGGTTTAAAAGAATGAGTGAGCATTCATTTTAACGACACCTTGCATTTTTGATTGCCAGGTTGAGTTTTTAAACGTTCCCAACTGGAGGCGATTTGGCAAGGCGTGCTTAAACTTCGTTACTAAATTTTAGTTAATTAATAATTATTATTTCTATAATAATTTTATATTCATTTAAATGTATTTTGATCTTCCGCTTCTTATAATATGAAAATTGGGTATTATGTTAGGAAGACTTTAGTTCTTCCTTCGTCATGCTATTCTAATAGTTTTAATATGTTTGTATTTATACATAATATTTATATATATATTAGAAAACTAGTTCTTTTTATTTTAATAGTTATAAATAATTATTCATACCAAAATTTATTATTTAATTATCTTTTATTTATATCTTATTTATTTTGATTTTATAATATTATCATAATATTTTATTATTATTTTTGTTGTTTATATTTTTTGAGGAAGGTAAGCAACACATATTCACAAATCCCTACGGTGGGCTTCCATGTACCCACAGGGAAACATGTCAGGTAGAGTGCAATGCAGACAAATCCCTACGATGGGCTTCCATGTACCCACAAACCAGAGTGCTCGAGGCACGACATCACATCCAGCTTATCTGGCATCCCCAGTCCACTGCCTTGGTTGTGGTTAGTTGCTCTCGTCCGTAACTGATGTGGGGTCCTACATCTGCATCACAAAACTAAATGTAGTATCACATTCCTCAAGGAAAACTTAATCATTACTAGTGGGGATGTGACATACTTCCCCCCTTAGAATAACATAGTCCCTGTGTTAGTTATAAATTATCAAACATATGATGATATAATCAATTAACCTCAAGGCATCATAAACATCTCATCATCATTTCATTGTAGCATAAATGTTACAACATCCAATCAACACATATAATTATATCGTAAAACAACTCCTAACATTATCATGTTTCAAACAAAACTTCAGATATGTATTTGCAGCAAGTTTTCAAAACATCATTGTAAAAGTTTTCAACAATTTGCTTCCAATTTTTAATTCTCAAACAAGTAGGGAAACTGATTTTTCATGCTAATAGTATCCTCCCATGTGGCATTTCTTTCGTAAAACTGGTCCCACTACACTCTACACTGGTCCATAGTTCTCTTTCTAACCTGCTTGGTTCTAAAGCCCAAAATTTTTATTGGTCGCACCTTAATGAGCTGCGGGTCCTACATATACAAATGAGTAATATCCAAGATATGAGTTGGGTCAGCAATATATTTTTGAAGTAGGGATACATGAAAGACATTTTGGATTTTTGACAAATTTGGAGGCAATGCAAGCTTGTAGGCAACGGTACTGATTTTGGTAAATATTTCAAAAGGTCCTACAAATCTAGGGCTTAATTTGGTGGACTTAATTGGCTTTTAGTAAGCTTGACTCTAAGGAAGACCTTGTCTCCTACTACAAATTTTGGAGGTGCTCTTTTTAAATTAGCATAACTTTTATGTCGGTCAGCTACGTCATGCAATCCCTGACGGATGTCTTTCAGTTGGTTTTCCATATGCTTCACAACTTTAGGACTGATCACCTCTCGATCGTCAATATTATCCCATGTTAATGGTATCTTGCACCTATGCCCATATAGATCTTCAAATGGGGCCATGCCCAATGTGGAATGATAGCTGTTATTGTAAGAAAATTCTACTAGGAAGTGTAGACACCAAAATAGCACCAATCCGATTATGTGACGACAAGCACTGATCAGATTGATATACATAGCCCCTAGGGAAGCCCCTAGAGGTTAAACAGTGGTCCTAACCACTCCCAAAGTAGTTTTGGAAGGTCAGAGGTCAATTTGGCACCTTTTCAACACTTTTCTCCCTACTCGTCCCACCTTGGGACGATTACAAATTGGTATTCATCCCACACCAAGACGATTAGCAGTATTCGCTCTAGGGTGGGGTGAATAGCAGGTTTGACTAGCAAAAGTCAAACCTCGACAGGTCCGCCACTTAACTGCAACTTCAAGACATACAATTGTGAGGAATGGCTTCAAATCAGAGAGAAAGACTTTAGTCATGCATGCCTTGATTTTTTTTGGAGGCCTCATGCAAAGAGACTCTAAATCAGGGAAGAATATTTTCTCCCAAAATAGGGCAAGCAAGTCAAGTGGCACCCTCGCATGCGCATGCAAAGAGAGAGACCCTAGGTCTATAAATTAGTGAGTCTTCTCACCCCAAGAGGGGACAGAAAGGAGCATTCGGAGCAACAAAGCGGCCAAATTTTTGGGTTTGGGTCTAGATTGCGCTTCCAATAATCACCCAATAACCTCCCTTCCAAAAGAGAGATCAAGGATGTAAAAGCACAATGAGGGTAAGGGTTTGATTTGGCAACACTTCATTGCTCCGAATGCTCCTCTCTCTCCCTTTTGGGGTGAGAAGACTCACCAATTTATAGACCTAGGGTCTCTCTCTTTGAATGCGCATGCGAGGGCACCACTTGACTTGTTTGCCCTATTTTGGGAGAAAATATTCTTCCCTGATTTAGAGTCTCTTTGCATGAGGCCTCCATGATCAAGGCATGCATGACTGAAGTCCCTCTCCCTGATTTGAAGTCGTTCCTCGCAATTGCATGCCCTGAAGGTGTAGTTAAGTGGTAGACCTATCGAGGTTTAACTTTTGTCAGTCAAACATGCTATTTGCCCCACCCTGGAGGGAATATTGCTAATCATCCCGGGGTGGGACGAATACCAGTTTGTAATCATCCTGGGGTGGGACGAGTAGGGAGCAAAGTGCTAAAAAGGTGCCAAATTGACCTCTGACCTTCCAAACTACTATGGGAGTGGTTAGGACCACTTTTTAACCTCTAGGGGCTGCCCTAGGGGCTATGTATATCAATTCAATCAGTGCTTGTCATCACATAATCGGATTGGTGCTGTTTTGGTGTCTATAGATGCCCCTTTTTGGGATGCATTGTGCATGGCACAACGCTGAGCAAAAAATAGATAACCAAAGCACTAATGATTAGGGTTTCTTAGTAACCTAACCAAATCTTGATGCCCCAAGTATGGAAAGGGCATGCATTCTTGAATCCTTGCTTCTGAAGAGCTAAGGAGCTTAATTCAAGTGTTAACCTTTTTTGGTGAGGTGTTACTTGATCTTGGACATTGTTCAGTCATGAATAGGCAAAGGGCGCAACCTTTTGTCTATGGGAACCTTGAGTTCATGATTCTAGAATGCCAAGTGTTTGATCAGCCTATGATTATTGCTTGTTTGCTACCCCAAGCAGGGGCGTGATTGTCTTTGTCAATGATCCTTTGAATGTGTGCCATTTCTTTGATTGGGTGTGTTTTGTTGATTTGGTGACTAAGTGTGACTACCCCCTCAAGCGACGAATCGATGAGGGAATGACCGACATGAGAAAAGTGATGAGTCGCTTGACCCAAGATGACTTGTGTAAGGGTTCCTTCAGTTGTTTTCCATTGAATGCTTATGCAGTTTCTGAACATTATGACCTATTTTTGGTGGGTTTTAACCCTTTTTGTGATGTATTTTGGAGCTGAAATTGTCAAAAATTCATCCTCCCGTGGAGCGGTCCAGCTATGGTAGCCTTCTTAGGGAGTAGGATAGTGAAAATTTGTGACCCCAACGTCTATTTTGGATGCCAAGAATGTCAGGCGCAAAGGCGCCTTCGTTTGGCAATGTTATTGCTATTTTTGGGTGGGTTGTGACCCTTTTTGGTGATGCCATTTGGGGATGAAATTCTCGAAAATCCATCCTCCCGTGGAGCGGTCCGGCTATGGTAGCCTTCTTAGGGAGTAGGATAGTGAGGATTTGTGACCCCAATGTCGGTTTTGCATGCCAAGAATCGCAGGCGCAAAGGCCCCTTTGATCGGCAAGTTTATTGCTTTTTTTTTGTGCAATTTGGTGCAGTTTTTGTTGTTTTTGAATTTTTTGCTCTGTAATCGTCCCTGGGTGGGACGAATACCAGTTTAGTAATCATCCTAGGGTGGGACGAGTGCTAACTAGAGTGCTCATCCCAGGGGGGAACGAATACAGACCTAAAAGCCTATTTAAGGGCCAAAACTAGGTTTTGGGCTCATTTGCATTTGTTTTTCCTGGCGTTTGAGAGTTGTGAGGAGGAGAAGGTCGAGTTCGCGTAGCAAAGCACTATCAAATTTCTCGGACACCATGAGTTCATGGACCGGATCATCAAGCGGTGGAGCCGAAGCGAGACCGGTAAGTGATCCTCCTCTGTATTTTGGTTTGTGTTACAGTTTTAAAAACCGCAATTCATTTTTATTCTTTTGTATTTTGTTTTTCAAATTAAAATTGAAAACCCTAGTTAAATGTGTGTTGTGTGTGTAAATTTATGTTTTGTAAAAAAGAAAACCCTAGTTTAAACTAAGATTGAAAACTTAACTTTAAAAAATGTTTTGATGTTGTTTTCTATGTGTTTTTATTAGATTAAGGTTAAACCCTAGGAACTGAAAATTGTTGTTATTGTGTGTTGTATTTTTAGTTTTATAGTAAAATGAAAACCCTAGGTTAAATTTTTATTTTTGTTTAACTAGAGTTAGAAACCCTAGTTGTTATTTTGTTTGATTTTTTTGTAGTTTAAACCCTAGGTTAAAATTTGATTTTTGTAAACTAAGGTAAAAAACCCGAGAGTTGTTTGTAATGATGTTTTTGTTTTAAACTAGAGTTAAAAACCCTAGGTTAGATTTTGATTTTGTGTAAACTAAGGTAAAAAAAACCCTAGTTGAGCGAAGGTTGTCTCTATTTGTGTTTATTGTTGTTCATCAGTTTAGACTAAGGTCAAACCCTAGGTTAACTGTGTAATTTTGTTTTTTGCATTTTTGTAGTTTAAACTAGGATGAAAACCCTAGGTTAACTGTTAATTTTTGTATTTTATTTTTTGTCAGTTTAGACTAGGATGAAAACCCTAGGTTAACTGTTTATTTTTGTATTTTGTTTTTGTCAGTGTAGACTAGGATGAAAACCCTAGGTTAACTATTTTTGTTTTTTTGTATTTTTGTCAGTTTAGACTAGGATGAAAACCCTAGGTTAACTGTTTGTTTTAGTGTTTTTGTTTTTGTTAGTGTAGACTAGGATGAAAACCCTAGGTTAATTGTTTTTGTTTTTTATTTTTTTGGTTAGTTTAGACTAGGATGAAAACCCTAGGTTAACTGACAAATTATTATTTTTGTTTTTGTTTTTATTTATCAATTTAAGACTAGAGTTAAAAACCCTAGGTACTAACAAATTTGTTTTTGAATTTGTTTTTGTTTTTAATTTATCAGTTTGAACTAGAGTTAAAAACCCTAGGAACTGACAAATTTGTTTTTTTTGTCTTTTTTGTTATTTATCAGTTGGATGTTAGAGTTAAAAACCCTAGGTATTGACAAATTTGTTTTTGAATTTATTCTTGTTTTTAATTTATCAGTTTGAACTAGAGTTAAAAACCCTAGGAACTGACAAATTTGTCTTTTTTTGTTTTTTTGTTATTTATCAGTAGAGTTAAAAACCCTAAGTTAAAATGTTTGTGATGTTTTTTTTTTTTGGATGCAAAATAAGGTTAAAAACCCTAGATTGGAATTTTGTAATTTGTTTGTCTGTACAGTGTTGTTACTGTTGCTGTATAGTTTTGTTTTTAAATGTATTTATCTGTACAATTTGTATACATTGTTGTATATTGTTTTAGTGTTGTACAATTTTTTTTTGTTTTATCCTATTTTAATGTTTTTGATTTGTTTTCTTTTGCAGGTTGTGAAGAGCCGGTACCGTGTGCCTACGTTTTTTTCTAAAGTGCAGGAGGCGCTGACTATGGCTGACTGGGAGTGGCTTGATGCCCTTGGGCTCAAGCAGGTGACTCGGCTAGAGCCGATGGTGGGGGATCGAGCCTATCTGATGGCCCTGATCAACTTGTGGGATCCTCAAACTAATACCTTTCATCTCCCAATAGGGGATATGACGGTGACGCTAGAGGATGTCTATCGGATTCTATGGATTCCGATAGATGGGCTGCCGATTCAGACTACGCCACGTGATCAGTGGATGACTGTGCTGACATGGTGCTTCGGGCATGGGGTGGAGATGGGGGTGGATAGTCCGATGGAGAGGGCAGAGGGTGATTTCCTGATTGGTAGGATTTTGGTGCGATGGTGGCTAGAGAGGGGCATGTTGGGGGTGAGGCATGCATTACTGATGACCCTCATCTCCAACATGCTGCTGCTCGACTCATCAAGAGTGAGGTTCCCATGGAACCTACTGGAGGTTGTGTTTAGATTGGTTGAGTGCTCGACGGAGGTACCTTTGATTATGAGGTGGGGACAGACGCTTCTGGCATAGCTTTATGATGAGTTGTATGAGGTCCACTGTCAGAGGCAGAAGGGGATTGGGTGCAGCTACCTGTTGTAGTGTTGGGGATGGCAACACATAGCTGTAGAGCGGCCATAGGGTTTGCCATGGACCACTCGGGCAGAGATGGTTGACAGAGAGATAGGGTATGTGGCTCTATGGCGGTGGTCTGAGGAGTAGGGGCAGAGTCGATGGTGGGTAGGTGCCGTAGGGCACTATGCTGATGCCTTCGCTCGGCTTGCTCCAGGGGAGGTGTTCTGGCACCCATACCTGGACTGTCCAGCCTAGGCTGAGGCTGGAGAGTGGCTCCGATGGGTGCACAGGGGGAGATGGCTGATAGGGTAGCATGGGACCGAGCAGGAGTACTTCTTGTATGTCCGAGTGACGTGACATTTTGGGGTGCACCAGGGGTTTCCTGGTGAGCCCTTGATCTATCGGCATTAGGGCGACGAGAGGACTCTGGCTTGGCCGATCATCGAGCTACTTGGTGAGGAGTCGAATCCTATGATCGATGTCCTTGACATGGACAACGTCGGGGCGACCGCTGAGTATGACCAGTGGTGGACATTGTGGTGGTGGCAAGGCGAGGGGCCTCTAGGGGGTCCAGAGGTGGCAACAGCAGGTGGTGAGGGTGTAGAGGCATCGAGAGAGGGTTGGGGGGCTCCACTTAAGGATGCAGACATGGTGGAGGTTGACAGCTTTGGGGGGGATGATTTTGGTATTCTAGAGCAACCGGATACATAGGACGTCCCAGAGTAGTGGGAGCCGGAGCAACCCACAGTATCGGATATGCCTATGCACCAGGCTATCCTAGAGGGTGTGGAGGCGAGGCATCACACTGAAATAGCATGAATGGAGGAGCTACTTCGGAGGTAGGATGAGGAGCTCAGGGAGGATTTGCAAGAGAGGGATATCTTACAATCATAGTTGGCAGAGCGGGAGAATGCATTCGTTGCATACCATCGATGGGATGGGGACACAGATGTTGCACGGGAGAGGGATCTCCTACAAACTCAGTTGGCGCAGCATGATGATGTAGTAGCTGCGTACCATCGATGGGAGGTGGATTGGTTTCGACATCGGATGGATTTGGAGGTAGAGATTATCTGCCTCGGTGGGCGGTTACCTGAGCTCCCTAGAGGTGGGTCTTCACGTCGGATGAGAGACAACGATACTGAGCAGTCAACATCATCTCATCATAGGTGGTTGGATGAGGGGGGCACTAGTGGGCATGATGCGGGGGCTAGTAGCAGCCGCCTTGAGAGGTCCCATAGGACCCACACCACGGGGGGTAGTTCCCATCACACCGATCCTGCGTGATCATGGTGGTCGACGCCCTAGGCTTGGGGGTTTTTGAGTTTTTGCTTTATTTTGCTAGGTCAGAGGACCGACTTATTGTAGCCTATGGGAATTTTGACGATATATATATACATGACTTTTCTTTGTGTTTATACATTTGTCATGATTTATTTTTTCTATTTATGCACATTTATTTATGATGATGTATGCATGTGTTAATATGAATGTGATGTTTCTAATGATATGATGTATGCATATGGAATGAATGAAATGAGTTGTTGGTAACTTGTCGATGGCACCATAGAATCGTCCGAGATTTACTGGCTTTCTATACGATGTGATTGCTTTGTGGAATGACTTTGCATGTGATAATTTTATTTTGGTATTTTTTGTATTTTTTGATGGTGATGTAAGTAATGAAATGTACCAGTTATTTTAAAATGTAGTTAAGGTTTTCTGAGATTCAAATGTTTTAACTAACTAGCCAAGACTTTACATTTATCTCACAAGACTTTTGAACAAGGTATAAATCAGACTTGAGTTTGACCAAGTTATTTCACATCCCTGTGTGTGCAATTGAGTTGGTTTATGTGGTATTTGTCAGGATACCGCCAGTGCCAGATAGGCTGTCAACCAAACCTATACCGAGGATCACCTAATTAGCTCCACTAACTCCATTGTTGTATTTAGTAAGATTAATCCATGGGACAATCTAAGGTACCATAAGCTAGCTCATCCACATGCAAACATTGGTCTACTCACACGTAAAGCTAATGTGATAGACATATCATCATGCGTTTAGGATACCGCCATTGCCAGGTAGGTTGTCCACCAAACCTGTAATGAGGATCACCTAGATGGTTTTTTGAATGCTGAGAATTCTAGGGATTCAAGCTCAAGCGTTATTCAGTTGCTCAACTTGTTGGGAAACTTGCTCTCATGCATAGTGATGAAAATCACTATTTATTTTTCTTTTTTTGTTTTTCTTTTTGAGCAAGGGATTTGAATAGTGGTGATAACCACTATTATTTGGTTTTGCATTTTAGGTTGCAAAGTTGAGCTCGTAGGTTTTTGGCTTATGAATGGCCTTGATCCTTTTTGGCCTTGGGGATGACTACCCATCCTATTCAGGGACGTGTAGTATGAATCCTTACGACTTTGGGGACCAAAGGGGATTAGGGATATTATTATGTAAGGGCATTGATATTTTAGGCCTTGGGGATGACTACCCATCCTTGTCAAGGGCGTGTAGTACGAATCCTTATGACTTTGGGGACCAAAGGTGATTGGGGATGTTTGTGAGGATGGATTTTTGGGATTTTTCTTTTTAATGGCATTGATCCTTTTAGGCCTTGGGGATGACTACCCATCCTTGTCAAGGGCGTGTAGTACGAATCCTTATGAATTTGGGGACCAAAGGTGTTTTGGGGATATGATTGATAGTGGTGAAAACCACTATTTATTATGGGGGATGGATGTGGAAGAGCTTGTCCTTTTGTCAATTCTCAGCATTCTCGAACCATTCGCACAGGGGGATGAATAGGCTAACCTTTCACCTATGGTACCCTAGACTGCTTTGTAGGTTTCTCTTGTGTTCACACAACTTGGGAATTATTTTATGTGTTTTAACTTGTGTAGGGATGTTACGTAATGAGGCGTGATCCAAGTAAAACTCTACCTTTGTAAAATATGTCTGACTTTGTACGGTTTTTGGCTAGAAATCTAAAGACAACTGAATGACAAAAACCCTAAATACATTAGGAGACAACTGACTATGCTAAAAAATGTGGATGGTGTTATTCTGGATGTATGTGTTGATAAAATGGATAAATGTGGAAAATGATGGAATTGCCTAGCAATTACAGTCTATGGTGTTTGTGACATGTATGACCAACAAATATGCAATGGATGTATGTGATGCCTAATGCAATGGATTTCTTTTGTATTTTGATTTTTACGAGTATGCATGGAATTGAGATGCAATTTTTTTTTGTGATTTTTGATTATCTTTTGTTTTTGTTTGATTTTTGATTATTTTATTGTTTTGTTTGTTTTTGAATATTTGTTTTTGACCAAGCGGTTATGGGAACCCTTGGAGCTTTTGGTTTGACCAAAGGGTTTATGGATACCTTTGGGGAATTTTAGGTTGACCAAGTGATTGTGGGAATCCTTGGAGCTTTTAGGGTGACCAAAGGGATTATGGATACCTTTGGGGCATTTTTAAGTTGACCAAGTGATTGTGGAAATCCTTGGGGATTTTTAGGTTGACCAAGCGATTGTAGGAATCCTTGGAGATTTTTGGGTTGACCAAAGGGATTGTAAGAATCCTTGGGGATTTTTAGGCTGACCAAGCGATTGTGGGAATCCTTGGAGCTTTTTAGGTTGACCAAGCGATTGTAGGAATCCTTGGAGCTTTTGGGTTGACCAAGCGATTGTAGGAATCCTTGGAGATTTTTAGGTTGACCAAGCGATTGTAGGAATCCTTGGAGCTTTTTAGGTTGACCAAGTGATTGTAGGAATCCTTGGAGCTTTTTAGGTTGACCAAGTGATTGTAGGAATCCTTGGAGCTTTTTAGTTTGACCAAGCGATTGTAGGAATCCTTGGAGATTTTTAGGTTGACCAAGCGATTGTAGGAATACTTGGAGCTTTTTAGGTTGACCAAGTGATTGCATGAATCCTTGGAGCTTTTTAGGTTAACCAAGCGATTGTAGGAATCCTTGGAGTGTTTTATGTTGACGAAGCGATTGTAGGAATCCTTGGAGATTTTTAGGTTGACCAAGCGATTGTAGGAATCCTTGGAGATTTTTAGGTGGGCTATGGCTCTCTAAATGTGGAATGGCCTCAAATGACTGATGTTCAAGGGTTCTAGTTCCTTTATTCCTTCAAGAGAGGTGAGTCGGTATGTTCCAGGTCCTATTTTACTATCAATTACATAGGGACCTAACCAGTTTGCCATGAATTTGTCCCTTAGATGGGGTGGCAAGTTAGAATTTTGTTGGTTCTCTTTTAAGACCAAGTCACCAACCTGAAAGTCCCTCAGGTGAACTTTCATGTTGTATGCTTTCTTAAGTCGCTCTTGATAGATACGTAAATGCTCGAGAGCATTGACGCATCATTCATCGAGCAACGTAAGTTGATCTAACCAGGCTTGCCGTGTAGTGTCATCATCGATGAACTCTTGCATTGATATGTGCAGGGAAGGTATTTCCAACTCGAGAGGCATGACTACCTCGGAGCCATACACCAGTGAAAATGGAGTTGCCCCAGTGGGCATCCGAATGCTAGTGCGATAAGCCCACAGGGCAAGCAGGATTTGAATGTGCCAATCCTTGTGACTATCTGTGACCATATTTTTGAGGATTGCAACTAGCATTTTGTTTGACGCCTCTGCTTGCCCATTTGTCTGCGGATAATAGGGTGTTGAAAAACTATGTTGAATTTTGTACTTTGTTGTCAAAGCATGCACATATTTATTCTTGAATGACGTCCCATTATCTGAGATGATCTTGGATGGAATACCAAAATGACATATGATGTTATGTAAAATAAACTTCGTAATGCGGGTTCCAGTCATAGAGGTAAGTGAAATTGCTTCCACCCACTTGGTGAAGTACTCTATGGCCGTTATGATGAACGTGTGATGACCTGACGATGTAGGGGAGATATTTCTTATTAGATCTAAGCCCCACTACGAAAATGACCAAGCCGATTGGATCAGTTGCAAGGCCTGAGAAGGTACGTGTGTCAAATTGGCATGGTGTTGACATTTCACGCACTTCTTTACATATGCGCAACAATCTCGCTCTAAAGATGGCCAATAATAGCCCATATGGAGAATGCACTTTGCGATGGCCATACCACTTAAGTGGCCATCGCATGTACCATCGTGCGCTTGGGTGATCGCCCAAGTGGACTCCTGTTGGTCCAAGCAACGGAGGAGGATTCCTTCATAGCTCCGATGATACAAAATGTCTCCTAGCAAGACATGTTTTTCCGCTTTCTATTTAAATGATATTTTCACGGTGTTTTTCAATCCAAGTGGGAGGTTACCTAACTTGAGGTAATCTCTTATGGGTGTGTACAAATCCTGCTGATCAGAAACCTTGATGGTATGAATGGCCAATCCCTCTTGTAGTTCATCCCTAGCAAAAGCTGAGCGGGAAAGAACTTGTAAGAATAGTGTTGTGTTGCTATTAAGAGGGGTTAGGGAGAACAAGGACCCCCGGTTGGCGTGATTCAGACTATCATGGATTCAAGAGAACTTATCCTGAGATGGTTCAATCTGGATTAGGTGGATTCCTAGTGTTAGGTCAGAGCTTGCACGCTCCATCATGGATTACGATAATGTTTTGACCTAAATGGTTGTCATCTCACCAGAAGGGTCTTGCAGGATTAGTGACCCCAAGGAGGCCATAGTATCCACAAAATGATTCGATGATCGAGGGAGTGCCTCGATGTCATACCATTCAAGTTGTGCCAGGAATTTATCCACAAGGGCTTTGTAGGCCTATAGAACTAGGCATTTACATTGGAATACCCCTTTTACTTGGTTGACAATTAACAGTGAATCACCAAAGATGTTTAAACATTTGATGTTCATGGTGACTGATTTTTGAAGACCTATGAGCAAGGCTTCGTATTTGGCATTATTGTTGGTGCACAAGAAATCTAATTTAAATGATAAAGGCATTAGAACCCCTTTTGGTGTGAATAATATGATTCATATGCCACCCCCTTGCTCACATTTAGAACTAGAAAAGAATAGGGTTATGTGGGCTTGTGACTCAGGCTCATCAGAATTTGGCGATTCTAATACATGGAAGACCCCATAATCTGACAACTCTACGATCAGAGGCTGATCATCTTTGAGAGGAGCCTCTACTAGTTGATCAATGATGACTTGACCTTTGATGGACTTTTGTCCAATGAATTTGATGTCAAACTCCGTCAACAACATGATCCATTTTGTCGTGCGACTACTATGATAAGTACGACTCATCATGTATCACAATGGATTCTCCTTAGACACAACATACGTCGTATTGCTTAGCATGTAGTGGCATAGCTTTTTGGTAGCAAATACCACTGCCAAGCATAGCTTTTCAATGTATGCATAGTTAAGTTCATAACTGACCAGGGTGTGGCTAAGATAGTAAGTAGCCTGTTCTTTGTGTAGTTCATTTTTTTGGGATAGCATGGCGCCTAGTGCCACCTCAGTAGCTGATATGTATAAGTAGAATGACACTCCTAGTCTAGGTGGTGCCAATACTTGTGGTGAAGCCAAGTATTGTTTGATGTCATCAAATTTTGACTGGCACTCGTCATCCCAGTAAAATGCTCTCCCCTTGTGCAATAATTTATTCATGGGTTGACACTACGCTATGAAGCGCTTGATTAACCGACCTTTCCCTACAGGATTTTGAGCTGCTTGATGGTAGTTGGGGGAAGCATTTCAAGGATTGCCTTGAATTTTTTTGGATCCACCTCTATTCCTCATTTTGAGACTATGAAACCCAAGAGTTTTCCAGATGTGATGCCAAATACGCACTTCTTGGGGTTTAGTTTGACTTTATGCTCAATGAGGCGATCGAGGATCTTGCTTAAGTCATCGAGATGATCTAGGCATAAAAGAGATTTGGCCAACAAATCATCCATGTAATCTTCCAAAATTTTATGCATGTGATCATGGAATATGTATGTCATGGCACGTTGGTAGGTGGTGCCAGCATTTTTAAGGCCAAAGGGCATGACCTTATAACAAAATGTCCCCCAAGGCATTATGAACGATGTTTTTAGTTGGTCCTCGAGATTGATACGAATCTGATTGTATCCCGAGAAACCATCCAGGAGGGAAATCATTTCATGGCCCGCTGTAGCATCTACCAATGCATCGATGCTAGGGAATGGGAAATCATCCTTGGGACTCGCTTTGTTTAGATCTTGAAGATAATTGCATATGCGAATCCTCCCGTCAGGCTTCTTGATGGGTACCATGTTGGAAATCCATGGTGGGTAATCCATGAAGATGACAAACTATGCATCCAATAGCTTTTGTAGCTCATATTTTACCATTAATGCTATTGTTGGATGTATCTTACATAGTTTTTGCTTAACTAGCTTGACTATCGGATCAAGCGTTAGATTATGCATGACTAGCTGTAGGTCTAGCCCTGGCATGTCTTTGTAGGACCATGCAAAAACCTCCTTCTCTTTGAGAAGGGCAATGTAGTTGGCTTGCTCTTCGAGGGATAGACTTACCCCCAACTTGATGATTTGTGAATTCATTGGATCAAAGCCAATTTCTACGTCAGTTGTCTATGCAACTGACATGTGGGACCTATCCTCCAATTGGTGTGGATTTGGGATCAGGTGGATATCATTTTATGAATTTAGATCTATGTTTGGAATGCCAGGTTCATATTTAGCATGGAAGACATCTTGAGTCTATCTTGGGGTGAAATGTAACATCCCACCACAATGCCAGTACTTTGATGGGGATGGTGGTGTGTTAGTGTGATCCCAATCTATAGCATCTAGGTCTAGATGCAATGACCATGTTGGGTCGGCTGGGTTATGGATGGGGGCGGTTAAGTCAATGGAGATCATGTTGATGAAATGATTTTGGTCTCCATTACCACAGGTGTGGTGACTCGGACATCCTTGGTGATATTTGTGCTTCGGATCTGGATCTGTGGGTACTGGCATAAATGGATCGGCCCTATGTGTGGATAAAAGGATAGGGTCTGCCATTGGCACTGATAACTCTATAGGGTCTCTGGGTGAAAGATGCTCTCTATATACCTGAAGTGGCGGGTGTAGTAGTTGGTCCAACTACGCCTGGTTTAGGTGCCACCTATGCCTTGGCCCTATGTGTAGTTGTTCAAACATGTCATCAATGTCCATGGGGTATTTCTATTTTTTCATATGATTGAGATATGCCATCTTAGTCTCATCTTCATAATCACTATCAAATATCCATAGGCCTTCATTGATTTTGACCATTGTTTGTGACATGCGAGGCTCATCCTGTTTGAGAAAATTAATGTGGTCCCATCTGGGTTATTTCACCCTCTGTGGGAGGACTAGATTCTCTTAAGGTGGAACTTGCTTGATCAGAGCATCCAAAGGGAACATTGTCATGAAGATCTCCTGATAATCATCTATGGAGATTACTTTTGAATGATTGCTATCAAACTCGAAAGGATCCCAAGGTGCTACCTCATACTCTAACTCATCTTATGAAGACCCTTCTTGGCTTTGTATATATCCCTCTTGTAGGTGAGTCCTTGAAATTTCTCCTTTCTCGGTCGAAGGGAAAGAGTTGTCAAGGTCAACAAGGTTGGTTGTTAGCAATGGGAGATAATCCCCCAATGTGTATGTTTTATTAGGATTGGAATATGGATCTAATGCCAACCTATCCTTTTTGCCTATCCCTAGGCCTTGCATGTTATCTACCAAGATGTCTAGGGGTAGGGGGTGGTTTAACCCTACTATTGACTTGTCTTATGGAATCTGATATCTTGCTGGAAAATAATGCGCACTCCTTGCTCATACCTGCCCAACCCATATCCATGCCAATTACATTGGCCAAGATATCTCAATGTGAATTCTGGGTTGGACAAATAGTTGACGTTCTCAGCAAAGATTTCTTCATCTTCTTCTTCTTGCATGTAAGGTTCAATACCATTATCGAGGCCCCCATAAATAAAGTTTGTCTTATTTTATGGGTAGCCTAAAGGAACCATAGTTTCGATGGGGATGCAAGGTCTCCCCATGTCCTGCATGGAATCAAGTGTGGGTGTTTCTACAATGTTTCACACTAGATACTCCCCCAGGCCTGTATTGGCCATCTCAATGGTGATTATTGGTGGTCAAGGGGGAGGGAATGGAAGTTCTTCCTAGGTCCATTCCATGTAGGGTGAACTAGGTGTCTCGACTTCCATTCAACTAGGAATATCTTCGGTAGAGATGGTTGAGACTGATGGCGGTGCCTCTTCTAGGGGTTTCTTCCCCTTGTCCTTCGATGTGGCCATCGTAGGTGGCATTGGTGGTGAAGGAAAAAATTATGAAGATGGACCCGATAGGTGATTTTATGGAATTAATGACGGGGATGCATGTGGAATCAAACCTTGGTTAGATAGATTTAACTAAAAATCCAAATGTGTTGATGGAAGGGTTGACTGCAGCATCAGTTGCACCATATTGCAATACTTGAAAGACTCTAAATCTGCCAGGACGACATGCACCTACCCTTCAAATGTGTACTTTAGGCATTGGTGAGCTATCGAAGGGACACACTTCATGTCCTTGATCCATGGCCGACCTAGCAAAATGTTATAAGCCATCTCAACCTCCAAGATGTGGCACAATGTAGGAATAATCTTTTGTCCCACTTGGATGGGTAGGAAAATTGTACCAACTGTCGAGCATATCGCATCATTGAATGCTCGTAGAGTGTAGGTGGAGGCCACAATGTGAGATGCTGGCAACTTCAGATGTTTCAATACTATTGTTGTAATGAAGCAAAGTTTTCAACCTTCACTCAAACTAGGGTTTTTTTACTTTAGTCTACACAAAATCAAATCTAACCTAGGGTTTTTAAATCTAGTTTTAAGAAAAAAAATCATTACAAAAAACTCTCGGGTTTTTACCTTAGTTTACAAAAATCAAATTTTAAACCTAGTTTAAACTAAAAAAAAAAAATCAAACAAAATAACAACTAGGGTTTCTAACACTAGTTAAACAAATATAAACATTTAACCTAGGGTTTTCATTTTACTATCACACTAAAAATACAACACACAATAAAAGTTTTTAGTTCCTAGGGTTTAACATTCGTTTAAAACTGATAAACAAAGACAACAACATAAAAACATTTTTTTACGCTAAATTTTAAATATTAGTTTAGATTAGGGTTTTCATTTTTACAAAACACAAATTTACACACACAACACACATTTAACTAGGGTTTTCAATTCTAATTTGAAAAACAAAATACAAAAATAATAAAAATGAATTGTAGTTTTTAAAACTGTAACACAAACCAAAATACAGAGGAGGATCACTTATCGGTCTCGCTTCAGCTTCACCGCTTGATGATTCAGTCCATGAAATCATGGTGTCCATGAAATTTTACAGTGCTTCGCTACACAAACTCGACCTTCTCCTCATAGCTCTCAAACACCAGGAAAAACAAATACAAATGAGCCCAAAACCTAGTTTTGGCCCTTAAATAGGCTTTTAGGCCTGTATTCGTTACCCTCTAATATGAGCACTCTAGTTAGAACTCATCCCTCCCTCGAACGATTGGTGGGACGATTACAAAGCAAAAAAATCAAAAATAGCAAAAACTACACCAAATTGCACAAAAATAAAGCAATAAAATTTTTCGATCAAAGGGGCCTTTGTGCCTATGATTCTTGGCATGCAAAACTGATGTTGGGGTCACAAGTCCTCACTATCCTACTCCACAAGAAGGCTATCATAGCCGGACCACTCCATGGGAGGACGGATTTTTGAGAATTTCATCACCAAACAATGTCCCAAAAAGGGTCAAAACCCAACCAAAAATAGCAATAACATTTCCGAACGAAGGGGTCTTTGCGCCTAACATTATTGGCATCCAAAATATACATTGGGGTCAAAAATTTTCACTATCCTAATCCCTAAGAAGGCTACCATATCCGGACCTCTCCATGGGAGGATAAATTTTTGATAATTTTAGCTCCAAAATATGTCACAAAAAGGGTTCACACCCACCAAAAATAGGTCAGAATGTTCAAAAACTGCATAAGTAATCAACAAAAAACAACTAAAGGTACCCTTACACAAGTCACATTGAGTCAAGTGACTCGTCGCTTTTCTCATGTTAGTCATTCCCTCATCGATTCATCGCTTGAGGGGGTCATCACACTTAGTCACCAATCAACAAAAACACACCTAATCAAAGAAATGGTATGCATTCAAAGGATCATTGACAAAGACAATCATGCCCCTGCTTGGGACAGCAAACAAGAAATAATCACAAGCTGATCAAACACTTGGCATTCTAGAATCATGAAATCAAGGTTCCCATAGACAAAATGTTGCGCCCTTTGCCTATTGATGACTGAACAATGTCCAAGATCAAGTAACACATCACTAAAAAAGGTTAAAACTTGAACTAAGCTCCTTAGCTCGTCAGAAGAAAGGATTCAAGATGCCCTTTCCATACTTGGGGAATCAAGAGTTGGTTAGGTTACTAAGAAACCCTAATAATTAGTTCTTTGGTTATCTATTTTTTGCTCGATGCTATGCCATGCACAATGCATCCCAAAAAGGGGCATCTATAGACACCAAAATAGCACCAATCCGATTATGTGATGACAAGCACTGATCGAATTGATATACACAACCCCCAGAGGTTAAAAAGTGGTCCTAACCACTCCCATAGTAGTTTTGGAAGTTCAGAGGTAAATTTTGCACCTTTTTAGCACTTTGCTCCCTACTCGTCCCACCCTAGGACGATTATAAACTGGTATTCATCCCACCTTGGGATGATTAGTAGTATTCACTCCAGGGTGGGGTGAATAGCAGGTTTGAATAGAAAAAGTCAAACCTCAATAGGTCCACCGCTTAACTACAACTTTAGGACATGCAATTGCGAGTAATGACTTCAAATCAGAGAGAGATACTTCAGTCATGCATGCCTTGATTTTTTTTAGAGGCCTCATGCAAAGAGACTCTAAATCAGAGAAGAATATTTTCTCCCAAAATAGGGCAAGCAAGTCAAGTGGTGCCCTCGCATGTGCATTCAAAGAGAGAGACCCTAGGTCTATAAATTGGTGAGTCTTATCACCCCATGAGGGGACAGAAAAGAGCATTCAGAGAAACAAAGTTCTGCCAAATCAAACCCTTACCCTCATTGTGCTTTTACATCCTTGATCTCTCTTTTGGAAGGGAGGTTATTGGGTGATTATTGGAAGCGCAATACGAACCCAAAACCTAACATTTGGCCACAATATCACACCTAAATTTATCAACAATACCCCACAAGAGGTTTTGTACCCATCCCAAGTGGATTGGTGCTTAAACTGGGCCCCAAACGATGGGCGTCCTGCCCCCGAGCACCCACCCGCACTACTGCAGTCCTAATTGCCCCACCCTGGAGCGATTAGAAATCTATAGCAGATTTCATTTTTTTTTTTCTTGCATTTGTTTCTAGGTTGTTTAGATAGGCTCTCATTCAAATTTCATGTTATTCTGAGCATTTTTTATCATGCTTTTGTTATTTCTCACTTTCACTAACATGCAGGGAGCATCATCAAATTTCGGGCGATAGAGGCTGAATTAGCAAAATCTGACCTTCTGGGTCTTTCCAAAATACCCCGTTTTACCTAACCCCCAAATTTTCAGGTGATTTTGAGCCTCCAAAATGGGAAATTTAGGAGGGTGCTTTTTGACATTTTGTTGTAGGTCTAATCGTCCCACCCCGGAGTGATTAGAAATTCGTGGTGAATTTCCAAACTGTTCCTTTTGCAATGCCTTCCTAGTAATTTTCTCATGCCTCTATCAAATTTTCAGCTCATTCTGATATGTTTTAGTTATCATTTTATTTATTTTACGCACGCATCAATCGTAGGCTTTCGGGATCACATGTTTCACTTCATACGCAGGTGCTACTAATCCTTTCTATTTCTCTGAATGTAGGATCTCGACACCATAGTATTAGCAAGGAATCAAAGATGTGTTAACACAAGTAGCGACGACATTTGGCCTACCCACTTTACATGTGGGCATGCGAAATAAAGTGTACCAATCCATGGTGTAATAGAGCCCTACTTAACGCTCCTAGCCCCCTAAAAGGGAGGAGATGCATTGTAACCCAATTTTAAAGCAAATTAATAGAAAGGTATGTACTCAAAATTTGCTTTCTATCTTGTTTCAATTCATTTATGTTTCTCTCCTTTCATGCATTTCAGTTCGTAGGATTTAGCATTACGTTTTGCTTTCGCATACATCGCACTTGGCATTTCCGTTTTGTTTTCGTATCCTCATTATTCCAGTGGTGATCATAGTGGGACCTTGTCCTCTAATTTTGAGATCAAATTTTTGATCAAAAGTGTTTGTTTTTGCTTGTAGGTACCAATATTTCAAGCACTAGACTGTTGTTCGTTCCAGTCTGTGATGAGTACAAAGCTGGAATTCGTGTCACCCAAGGACGAATGGGCATTCGTCCCACCCTATGATGAATATAGTTCTGTTATTCATCCCATCCCAAGATGAATAATCCCTCTGTGCACTTTTAGAATAGAAACTCAGAGGCATCTGGTTTGGGCAGAGAAGAGGTAGGGGTTCTAAATACCTTCTATCATTTTCTATTTTTTGTCTCTGTATTTTTTAGTTTCTTTTCTTACTTAGGAAGGTTTTACTGCATGTTTAAATTTTTGTGCATAAGTAAAAAGAACCCCACACACCACATGGTAATTTTAAACAACAACGAGTTGGTCATAAAACCCAAACCCTTGATCAAGACCAACGATGGATTTCATCACCACCTTGGCTTGAATTTTTGCATACATAACCCCGATCGCTACTATTGCTAGACATAAATCCTAATGAAATCTGACCAAGTGTATCTGGGGTGATTCCTAGTGCATGAGGATAAGTCTTCTATGGTAGGTGTCAAAAATAGGGTGATTCTCCTTTCGTACTACCTATGTTCCATGTACCATTCTGCTCTCATGTACCAATAGTTTCCCTCACGTAAGGGTAGGTATATTGAGAGGTTTGGTATAATGGCCTGGAAGTGGTATATTGAAGGGGCGACCATTTTGGGAGACATAAGATCCATCATACTGCATGTACAACAACACATTCTTTACAAAGCTTTCAAAACAAAAATCAAAACACACTAAACCAGATTTAGGGCACAACTTTAATCTATAAATGAGATAATCACTTCTTCGATTGTGTGGTTCCTTTTTTTTAGTGTAGCATAAAAAATCATAAAGAATATAAAAACCTACATAGCTTGTATATAAACACCACCATGGTGTACACCATAGCCAAGCCTAATCATGGGCGAAGGCTATGAAAAGTGTACAAGGAGGCACAAATCACCTTTGATATAGCCCCAAGGACTTGGTCATACCACCTTGGCAGCCTAACCCACAAGATAGTCCACATCACACCATTTTAGAATGGGACTATAGAGGCACCCCTCCGAGTGGCACTCCCATTCAGCGTAGACCCTTTCAGGAGGAGTCCTTACACATGGCACTCAACATAAATGGGAAGGCTCCCTTAGACACTCATTATGAGTGGCCACTATGCAATGAAGTGCTAGAATAGCATAGGAACCATAAGGATGGGCTTCATGATTATGTCATCCCTCCTCTACCCCTCATCACTGTTAGGAATAACAAGCCATATCCAGAGCACAAGGCTCTTCAGACAGGGCAAGCCAACTCTACCTGCCCCTTTCACATATATGAAAGGGAGCATGAGGAAGACCATTACATTCCTCAATAGTAATACATAGTGCAAGAGCAAAGCACCTCCACACCTGCTATCTATCAGGATCACCTACTGAGTCTAGAGCCTTGGGTGAATACCGCCAACCTTGATAGATGGAAGTGACCTATAGAGATCTCAGATCATCACGACCGAGATAAATATGTAGGAGAGGCATATAGGCCTCCTATACTCAAGACGATGGAAAAAATTGACCTGGCATTTTCCAAACATGTCACCTACCAAGCACAAATCACATAGCTTGAGCAAGACCAACAATAGTTGGAGCACCTGTATCGCCTTAGAAAAGAGTGCATTCGGTGTCAAACAAATGGATTTCTCCAAACCATTGTGCCAGAGAGGGTTTCAACCCCTCACATGTAGAGGGTGAAGCCGTATGAGAGGCACAACCCCTTGGTACGAGATAGGTCTCCATGACCTTACCAAGTGTTGCCTCCGAGACCTCCTAGACCTGAGAAAGAACCCACTCCTAGAAATAATGATGGAAACCCTCCGCGAGCACCCACCCATGTTTATAGGTCTCACCCAAGAACTCCTCAAGAATCCTATTATGAGTATGAGAAAGAAGAATAGCAAGCTAAAATGCCCTACCAATCCAGAGAGGGTGCTATCCAGCCACCCCTCCATAGGCCTCAAGTTACCCACAACTCACAGCGGGAACAAACCAAGGAGGAAGAGATAAAATATTTCAATGCATATAAAGCACTACTAGAGTGCTTAGAGTCTATGGAGACCAAGACTTTTGGGTCCCAAAAGCCCACTTTATGCCAACTTCGTAGTCACCATGTGCATCCGTCAGTGCCGACACCCCCATACCCTAAACACTTTAAACTACCGCAGTTGGAAATATTTAGAGGGGAGGAGGATAACCAGGAGCACGTGACTAGATTCTTGAGCCAATGATTTGGAATTTAGGACAATGATGCTTTGCTTCTAAGAACATTTATAACAATGTTCGCAGTCCCTACCTCAGATTGGTTCACTCAGTTTCCCAAGCACAACATCAATAACTTAGATCAGCTAGTGGACGTGTTCCTTGAATGCTTCACCTTCAACACTAAGAAGAAGACATCACTAAGTGACCTAGACAGCCTCAGGCAGTATGAGGAAGAAACCATGGCGGTCTATGGGAATCGATGGAGGACGTTGCTTTCAAAACTGCCCTACCTCCCTCCTATGGCCGACCTTACCCAAATATTCTCAAAGAGCTATTTGAAATCGATCTCTATGCTATTGTAGCTGTAGTAATATGCCACTCTAGAGGAAGCTTTGGCACAAGCCAGAATAATTGAGGAGATCAAGATTCATGATGGCGATATTGCCAAGCCAAAGAAGAAATAATGGTCTAAAAACACCAAGACATGGACCATGCAACCAAAACTGGCTGCGGTCAATCAAGTTGCTATAAACATACCTAAGCCTATATAAGCAATGCGGACCCCAAAGGATAACTATCAGGCGGTCCCTCTTGACAATTATGAAAGAGAAAACCATCGACAAGAGCAAAATTAGCAGCGTCATCCTAGGTGACAATTCACACCTTACATCGAGACTAAAGACTCCCTGTTTGATCTCTTTTCCATGGTAAACTTGATAAACTTGCAAGAGACTCAACCTGTAGACCCCAATGCTCCAAAACCTAAGGGCTACAGGGAAGACTTGTACTGTAGGATTCACCAATAGAAGGGACATGATCTTAATGCATGTTGGAAGTTTAAATACTTGGTACAAGATCTAATAGACAACAAGACACTAATGGTAGACAATCCTATAGTGCAAAACAACCAACATATGGGAGCCTTCAAAGACCCCCTGCCTACCCATGAAACATAAGCAAAAACCCTTCAAGAGAATGAGGTGACATAGAACTATCCCATGTAGGGGTATGTAGGGATGATCAGTATAGTGACTCAGAACAAAAGGTACCCGAGCATAGCTACCCCCGCGATAGCTATAGGAGAGGTTCCAACAATGTCACAACCACAAAAACACCCTATGCAACCTCATTTGCCTAGACTAGTGGATACAATTTGGAACAAACTCACCCAGAGTTTGAGGACCACATCAGCTAGGCTCTCCATTTATGGGCTCATACAATAATCATCGCCCCATCAAGAGGCTCTAATGGAGATACTTAAAGCCATCATGTTGCAGCCTCATGAAGCAAACTCTTTCAACAAATTCATAGGGCATGTCAAGCAGTGCATCAAACCAGTCATCACCTTTAGAGAGGATGAATTGAAATTAGTTACTAGTGAGATGGTGGGTCCACCCCTACACGTCATTATGTAGGTCAACGACATTTTGTATAAGAGGGTTTTGGTGGACACTGGATCATCCAATAATATCATTACAATAGTGGCATTGAAACATCTAAAGTTGTCAGCATCTCACATCGTGGTCTCAACCTACACTCTGCGAGCATTCAATGATGCGATATGCTCGACAGTTGGCATAATTGTCCTACCCATCTAAGTGGGACAAAAGACTATTCCTACATTGTGCCACATATTGGAGGGTGAGATGGCTTATAACATTTTGCTAGGCCGACCATGGATCAGGGACATGAAGTGTGTCCCTTCAATAGCCCACCAATTCTTAAAGTATATATTCGAATGGCAGGTGCATGTAGTCTCAACGGACTTAGAACCCTTCAAATATTGCAATGCAGTGTAGCTGATGCCGCAATCGACCCTTCCATAAACACATTTGTATTTTTAGTTGAATCCATATAAACAAGATTCGATTATGCATATATCCCCATTGTTAATTCCATAAAATCCCTATATGGGTTCATCTTTGTCATCTGGTACTTCACCAACGATGCCACCTATGGTGGCCACATCGAAGGACAATGGGAAGAAACCCCTAGATGAGGCACCGCCATCAATCTCAACCATCTCTACCAAAGATATGCCTAGCCGAATGGAAGTTGAGATGCCTAGTTCACCTAACATGGAGTGGACTCAGGAAGAACTCCCATTCCCTCACCCTCAACCGCCAACAATCACCATTGAGATGGCCAACACGGGCCTGGGGGAGAATCTAGTGTGGAACATTATAGCAACACCCACACTTGAGTCCATGCAGGACATGGGGAGACCTCGCATCCCCATAGGCACTATTGTTCCTCTAGGATACTCGCCAAAATAGACAAACTTTGTATATGGGGGCCTTGATAATGGCATCAAACCTTACATGCAAGAAGAAGAATATGAAGAGCCTTTCGCTGAGGACGTCAATTATTTTTCCAACCCAGATTTTGCTTTAAGATATCTTGGCCAATGCAATTGGCATGGATATGGGTTGGGCATATATGAGCAAGGAGTACGCATTCTTTGCCAACTAAGATATCAGATGCCATATGAAAAATCAGGAGTAGGTTTCAACCACCCCCTGGCCCTTGACATATTGATAAAGAACATGCAAGGCCTAGGGATAGGCAACAAGGATGGGTTGGCATTAGATCCATATGCCAATCCTAACACAACGTACACATTGGGGGATTACCTCCCATTGTGGACAACCAACCTTGTTGACCTCAACAACCCCTTCCCTTTAATCGAGAAAGGAGAAAGTTTGAGAACTCACCTACAAGGGGGATATAAACAAGGTCAGGAAGGATCTTCAGAAGACAAGTCATAATATGAGGTAGCACCATGGGACCCTTTCGAATCGGATAGAAATCACTCACAAGTGACCCCCATGGATTATTATCAAGAAAACCTCTTGGCAATGTTCCCTTTGGATGCTCCAATTGAGCAAGTGCCACCTCAAGAAAATCAGGTCCCCCCACAAAGAACGAAACAACCCTGATGGGACCATATCAATTTGCTCGAATAGGATGAGCCTCACATTTCAAAAGCAATTGTTGGAACCAACGAAGGCCTTTGGATCTTTGACAGTGATTATGAATATGAAACTGAGATGGCCTATCTCAATCATATGCGACAACAACAATACCCCATGGACATTGACGACATGTTTGAACAACTACACATGGGGCCAAGGCATAGGTGGCACCTAAACCCAGCATAGTTAGACCAACTCCTACATCCAACACTTTGGGCATACAGAGAGAACCTTTCACCTAGAGAACCTATAGCAATATCAGTGCCGAGGGTAGACCTTGTCCTCCTATACGCACATAGGGTCGATCAATTTGTGCCAATACCTCCAAATATAGATCCAAAGCATAGAGATCCCCAATGATATTCAAGTCACCACACCCATGGTAATGGGGACCAAAATCATTTCATAAACATGATCTCCATTGACTTAATCGCCCCCATCCACAGTCCAGATGATCCAGCATGGTCATTGTATCTAGACATAGATGCCATAGACTGGGATCACGTCAATTCACCACCATCCCCATCAGAGTATTGGTTGTTCAATGAAATGCTTCATCTCACCCTAGGACCAACTCAAGATATCTTCCATGCTGAAGAGGGACCCGAAGTTCCTAATGCATATATGAATTCAGCGATTGATATCCATTTGATCCCAACTCCACATCAGTTGGAGGATGGATCCCACATGTTAGTCGAGGAGATGACTGATGTAGACATCGACTCTGATCCAATCAATCCATAGATAATCAAGTTGGGGGTAAGTCTATCCCATGAATAGCAAGCCGAATACATTTCCCTTCTCAAAGAGAAGGAGGTTTTTGCATGGTCCTACAAAGACTTGTCGGTGCTAGATCCATAGCTAGTCACGCATAATCTAACGCTTGATCCAACAGTCAAGCCAGTTAAGCAAAAACTACGTAAGATGCACCCAACAGTGGCCTTAATGGTAAAATATGAATTGCAAAAGTTGTTGGATGCACAATTTGTCATCTGCATGGATTACCCACCATGGTTGTCCAACATGGTGCCTGTCAAAAAGCCTTACAAGAGGATTCGCATATGCACTAATTTTTGAGATATAAACAAAGCGAGTCCTAAGGACGATTTCCCCTTGCCTAGCATCGACGCATTGGTAGATACAATGGGCCATAAAATGCTTTCCCTCATAGATGGTTTCTCGAGATACAATTAGATTTGTATCAATCCCGAGGACCAACTAAAAATGGTATTCACAATGCCTTGGGGGACATTTTGTTATAAGGTCATGCCCTTTGTCCTTAAAAATGTTGGTGCCACCTACCAACATGCCATGACATACATATTCTTGCTAGAAGACATTTTGTATCGTCGAAGCTATGAAGGAATCCTCCTTCATTGCTTGGACCAGCAGGAGTCCACTTGGGCGATCACCCAAGTGCATGATGGTACATGCAGTGGCCACTTTAGCGATATGGCCATCGCAAAGTGCATTCTCCGTATGGGCTATTATTGGCCATATTTAGAGTAAGATTATTGTGCATATGTAAAGAAGTGCATTAAATATCAATACCATGTGAATTTAACACACGTACCTTCTTAGGACTTGCAACTGATCCAATCGGCTTGGCCATTTTCACAGTGGGGCTTAGATCTAATTAGAAAGATATCCCTTGCATCGTCCAGTTATCACACATTCATCATAACGGCCATAAAGTACTTCACCAAGTGGGTGGAAGCAATTATGCTTACCTCTACGACTAGAACCCGCATTGCGGAGTTTATTTTACATAACATCATATGTCATTTTGGTATTCCATCCAAGATCATCTCGGATAATGGGACGTCATTCAAGAATAAAGATGTGCATGATTTGACAACAAAGTACAAAATTCAGCACAGTTTTTCAACACCCTATTATCCATAGGCAAATGGGCAATCAGAGGAGTCAAAAAAAATGCTAGTTGCAATCCTCAAAAATATGGTTATAGATAGTCATAAGGATTGGCACATTCAAATCCCGCTTTCCATATGGGATTATCACACTAGAATTTGGATGCCCACTAGGGCAACTCCATTTTTGCTGGTGTATGGCTTCGAGGCAGTCATGCCTCTCTAGTTAGAAATACCTTCCCTGCACATATCAATGCAAGAGTTCATCGATGATGACATTGCACAATAGTCCCGGTTAGACCAACTTATGTTGCTTGACGAACGATGCGTCACTGCTCTTGAGCATTTACGTATCTATCAAGAGTGACTTAAGAAAGCATACAACATGAAAGTTCACCTAAGGGAATTTCAGGTTGGTGACTTGGTCTTAAAAGAGAACCAACAAAATTCTAACTTGCCACCCCATCTAAGGGATAAATTCATGGCAAACTAGTTAGGTCCCTATGTAATTGATAATAAAATAGTACCTGGAACATATCGACTCGCCTCTCTTAAAGGAATCAAGGAACTAGAACCATTGAACATTAGTCACTTGAGGCCGTTCCACATTTAGAGAGCCATAGCCCACCCCAAAAGCTCCAAGGATTCCCGCAATCATTTGGTCAACCCCTAAAATGCCCCAAAGGTGTCCACAAACCCTTTGGTTAAACCAAACACCCCAAAGGTATCCATAAACCCTTTGGTCAAACCCAAAAGCTCCAAGGATTCCCGCAATCGCTTGGTCAACCCCTAAAATTCCCCAAAGGTGTCCACAAACCCTTTGGTCAAACCAAATGCCCCAAAAGGTATCCATAAACCCTTTGGTCAAACCAAAAAGCTCCAAGGATTCCCGCAATCGCTTGGTCAACCCTAAACGCCCCAAAGGTGCCCATAATCCCTTTGGTCAAAACCTCCAAGGATTCGAAAGAATCACTTGGTCTGCCCTCACGCGGAATGAACCAACCATAAAGAAAACTCAAAAACAACAAAATCATCAAAAATAACAAAAATCTGCATATCATTTTCATGCATACTCAAAATACTCACAAAAATCAATCAATCAAAAACACAAAAATAATAGCTGCATTAGGCATCCCATACATATGTTTGGATATTTGTTGATCATACGGGTCAAATGCACCATAGACTGTAATCATGGGTAATTCCATCAGTCTCCACATTTTTCCACCTTGTTAACAGTCCATCAAAAATAAATGCCATTTACATTTTGCACCATATCATAGTCAGTTGTCTTCTAATGCATCTAGGGTTTTCATCACTCAGCTGTTATTATATTTCTAGCCAAGAACTGTACAAAGTCACATAGATTTTACATGGGTAGAGTTTTACTTGGATCACACCTTGATAAGTAGCATCCCAACACAAGTTAAAACACATAAAAATTTCCAAGTTATGTGAACTCAAGAGAAACCTGCAAAGAAGTCTAGGGTACCATAGGTGAAAGGTTAGCCTGTTCATCCTCCTGTGTGAATGGTTCAAGAATGCTGAGAATTGACAAAAGGACAAGCTCTTCCACATCCATCCCCAATAATACACGGTGGTCTTCACCACTATTAATCATCTCCCCAAAACATCTTTGGTCCCCAAAGTTGTAAGGATTCGTACTACATGTCCTTGACAAGGATGGGTAGTCATACCCAAGTCCTAAAAGGATCAATGCCATTCAAAAGTAGATCCCAACAATCCATCATCAATAACCTCTCCAATAACCTTTGGTCCCCAAATTCATAAGGATTCATACTACACGCCCCTGACAAGGATGGGTAGTCATCCCTAAGGCCTAAAAAATCAATGCCCTTACATAATAATATCCCTAATCCCCTTTGGTCCCCAAATTCATAAGGATTCATACGACACACCACTAAAAAGGATGGGTAGTCATCCCCAAGGACAAAACGATCAAAGCCATTCATAAGCCAAAACCCTACGAGCTCAACTTTGCAAAACCAAATAATAGTGGTTATCACCACTATTCAAACCCCTTGCTCAAAAAGAAAAATAAAAAATAGAAAAATAAACAGTGATTTTCATCACTATGCATGAAAGCAAGTTTACCAACAAGTTGAGCAACTGAATAATGCTTGAGCTTGAATCCCTAGAATTCTCAACATTCGAAACACCATCTAGGTGATCCTCATTATAGGTTTGGTGGACAACCTACCTGGCAATGGTGGTATCCTAAAATGCATGACGATATGTCTATCACATTAACTTCACGTGTGAGCAGACCAATGTTTGCATGTGGATGAACTAGCTTATGGTACCTTATATTGTACCATGGATTAATATTACTTAATACAACAAAGGATTTAGTGGAGCTAATTAGGTGATCCTCGGTATAGTTTTAGTTAGCAGCCTATCTGGCACTGGCGGTATCCTGAAAAATACCGCATAAATGAACTCAATTGCACACACAGAGATGTGAAATAACTTGGTCAAACTCAAGTCTGATTCGTACCTTGTTCAAAAGTCTTGTGCGATAAATATACAGTCTTGGCTAGTTAGTTAAAACATCTATATCTCAGAAAAACCTTAACTACATTTTAAAAAACTAGTACATTTTATTACTTACATCAACATTCGAAAATACGAAAAATACCAAAAAAAAATTATCACATGCAAAGTCATCCACAAAGAAATCACATCATACAGAAATGCAGTAACTCCTATACAGTATATGGTGCCATCGACAAGTTACCAATAAATCATTTCATTCATTCCATATGCATACATCATATCATTAGAAACATCACATTCATAATAACACATGCATAAATCATCATAAATAAATGTGCATAAACAAAAAAAATAAATTATGACAAGTGTATAAACACAAAGAAAAGTCATGTATATATATATATTATCAAAATACCCATAGGATACAATAATTCGATCCTTTGACCTAGCAAAACATAGCAAAAAATCAAAAACCCCCAAGCCTAGGGTGTCGACCACCATGTTCACAAGGATCGGTGTGACGGGAACTACCCCCTGTGGTGTGGGTCCTATGTGACCTCTGATGGCAGCTGCTACTTCATGCCCACTAGTGCCCACCTCATCCAGCCACCTATGATGAGAATATGTTGACTACTCAGTATCGTTGTCTCTCGTATGACACAAAGATCCACCTCTAGGGAGCTCAGGTTACCGCCCACCAAGGTGGACAATCTCTACCTCCAAATCCATCCGATGTTGAAACCAATCTGCCTCATCACACTGTGCCAACTGAGTTCATAGGAGATCCCTCTCCTATGTAGCATCTATGTTCCCATCCCGTTGGTAGTACATATCCAATGCATTCTCCCACTCTGCCAATTGAGTTCGTAGGAGATCCCTCTCCTATAGAGCATATCCAAGCTCCTCGTCCTGTCTCTGAAGTAGATCCTCCATTCGTGCTATCTCATCATGATTCCTCACCTCCACACCCTCTAGGACTACCTGAGGCATCAGCATATCTAGGACGGTGGGCTGCTCTGACACCCACTACTCAAAGACGTCCTGCATTTCTAGCTGCTTCAGCATACCAAAATCATCCCCCCCAAAGCTGTCATCCTCCACCATGTCCACATCCTCGAGCGGAACCCCCCAAACCTCTATCGATTCCTGTGCACCTTCACCACCTACTGTTACCACCTTTGGACCTCCTAGAGGTCCCTCACATTGCCATTTCTATAGTGTCCACCACTAGTCATACTCAGTGGTCACCCCAATGTTGTCCACATAAGGTAAATTGATCATAGGATCTGACTCCTCACCAAGTGGCTCGATGATCGGCCAGGATAGAGTCCTCTTGTCATCCCAACATTGATAGATCAAAGGCTTGCTAGGCAACCCCTGGTGAACCCCAAAATATCGCATCACCTGGACATACGATAAATACTCCTACTTAGTCTTGTGTCACCCAATCAGCCATCTCCCCCTATGCACCCATAGAAGCCACTCTCCAGCCTCAAGCTAGATTGGAAAATCTCAATATGGGTGCCAAAATACCTCCCCTAGAGCAAGCCAAGCAAAAGCATCGACATAGTGCCCTATGACACCTGCCCATCACCAACTTTGTCCCTGCTCCTTAGACCACTACCACAGAGTCGCGTACCCTACCTCCTATCCACCATCTCTCTCTAAGTAGTCTGTGGCAAACCCTATGGCCGCTCCATAGTTATGTGCTACCACCCCTAGCACTACAATAGGTACCTGCACCCAATCCCCTTTTGCCTTTGATAGCGAACCTCATATAGCTCATCATAAGCATCTGTCCCTACCTCATAATGAAGGGTGCCTGCATCAGACACTCGACCAATCTGAACACTACCTCCAGTAGGTTCCACGGGAACCTCATGCTTAAGGAGTCAAGCAGTAGCATGTTGGAGATGAGGGTCATCAGTAATGCGTGCCTCACCCCCAACACGCCCCTATCTAGCCACCATCGCACTAATATACTGCCAATCAAGCAATCCTCCTCTGCCCTCTCCACCAGACTATCCACCCCCATATTCGCTCCATGCCCAAAGCATCATGTTAACACAGTCATCTTTTGATCATGTGGCATAGTCCGAATCGAAATCCCATCTATCAAAATTTGCAAAATATGATAAATATCCTCTAGAGTCACCGTCATCTCCCTTGTTGGGAGATGAAAGGTATTAGTCCAGGGATCCCACAAGTTGATCAGGGCCATCAGATAGGCTCGATCCCCCACAAAAGGCTCTAGTCGAGTCACCTGCTTGAGCCCAAGGGCATCAAGCCATGCCCAATCAGCCAAAGTCAGTGCCTCCCACACTTTAGAGAACATTGTCGACACACGGTACCGGATATTCACCACCTAAAAAACAAAAATAATACACAAACATTAAAAGCATGAAAAACAAAAAAACTGTACAACAATCACATAAATATACAACAATGCATAAAAAATGTACAACAAACACAGTTAAATAAACTGTACAACCACATCTAACAAATGTACAGCTAAAAAACATAACAAAAACAAATAGATAAATTCAAAATCATATTTTTTAGTACCTAGGGTTTTTAACTTTTGGTTCAAACTGATAAATACAAACAAAAAAAAACAAATAATTTCAAAACAAACAATTTGTCAGTTACCTAAGGTTTTTAACTGTAAAGTTTAAACTGACAGATAAACAAAAAAAAAATAGATAAATTCAAAATCATATTTTTTAGTACCTAGGGTTTTTAACTTTTGGTTCAAACTGATAAATACAAAAAAACAAACAAATTCAAAACAAACAGTTTGTCAGTTACCTAAGGTTTTTAACTGTAAAGTTTAAACTGACAGATAAACAAAAAAAATAGATAAATTCAAAATCATATTTGTCAGTAACTAGGGTTTTTAACTTTAAAGTTTAAACTAACAGATACAAAAAAAAACAAACAAATTCAAAACAAACAGTTTGTCAGTTACCTAAGGTTTTTAACTGTAAAGTTTAAACTGACAGATAAACAAAAAAAAAAACAAACAAATTCAAAACAAACAGTTTGTTAGTTACCTAAGGTTTTTAACTGTAAAGTTTAAACTGACAGATAAAAAAAGCAAATAAAATCAAAATCAATTTGTCAGTACCTAGGGTTTTTCACTTTTGGTTCAAGCTGATAAATACAAAAACACAGACAAATTCATAAAAATCAAACTTGTCAGTTATCTAGGGTTTCTAACCTCAGTTTGAACTGACAAAGCATAAGCAATAACAAAACTTAAACAAATAGAATAAATAAATTTTTAAACTAGGTTTTTTTTAACATAACTAGGGTTTTCTTTTCTAGTCTCAAACAACCACATTTCAATCTAGGTTTTTTTTTAACCTTAAACGAAAAAAAAAAACAAACTAAGACCAATTTTTTAAGCTAGGTTTTCAAACTAAGTTTAAACCAGGGTTTTAGTTTAAAAATAAAAACCACTAACACATAACACATTTAAATCTAGGGTTTTATATAACCTTACCGAAATACAAAAGAAAATCATTACGGTTTAAAAAAAAAATGTCAAATAAAACAGCCAAATAAACGAGAAGGAGCACTCACCGGTCTCACTTCCGTTCTGCCACTTGATTTGGTTCATGAAATCATGGTATATAGAAAAATTGGCAGTGCTTCTCTTTGCAAACTCGACCTCCTCCTCCTCACAACACCAAATCACCAGGAAAACAAGTTGCAAATGAGACCAAACCCTAGTTTTGACCCTTAAATAGGCTTTTAGGCCTGTAATAATTCCACCCTAGGATGAGCACTCTAGTTAGCACTCGTACCACCCTGGGACGATTACAAAATTGGTATTTGTCCCACCCTGGGACGATTACAAAGCAAGAAATTCAAAAACAATAAAAATTGTACCAATTTGTACAAAAAAAAAGCAATAAACTTGCCGAACAAAGGGGATTTTTCGTCTGTGATTATTGGCATACAAAACTAACGTTGGTATCACAAATCCTTACTATCCTACTCCCTAAGAATGCTATCATAGCTGGACCACTCCACGGGAAAACAATTTTTTGAGAATTTCATCCCCAAACGGCGTCCCAAATAGGGTCACAACCCACCAAAACTAGCAATAACATTACCGAATGAAGATGCCTTAGCGCCTGACCTTCTTGGCATCCAACACAAACATTGGGGTCACAAATTGTCACTATCCTATCCCTATGAAGGCTACCATAGCCGAACCGCTCCAGGGGAGGACAAATTTTTGACAATTTCAGATCCAAAATACGTCACAAAATGGGTTCAAACCCACCAAAAATAGGTCAAAATGTTCAGAAAATGCATAAGCATTCAAATCAAAACAATTGATGATACCCTTACACAAGTCATCTTGGGTCAAGCGACTCATCGCTTTTCTCATGTCGATCATTCCCTCATCGATTCTTCACTTGAGGGGGTAGTCACACTTAGTCATCAATCAACAAATACACACCCAATCAAGGAAATGACATGCATTCAAAGAATCATTGAAAAATACAATCACACGCCTTCTTGGGGCAGCAAACAAGCAATAATCACAAGTTGATAAAACACTTGGCATTTGTGAATCATGAACTCAAGGTTCCCACAGACAAAATGTTGCACCCTTTGCCTATTCATGACTGATCAATGTCCAAGATCAAGTAACACCTCACCAAAAGAGGTTAACACTTGAATTAAAGTTCCTTAGCTCATCAGAAGCAAGGATTTTCCATACTTGGGGAATCAAAAGTTGGTTAGGTTACTAAGAAACCCTAATCATTAATTCTTTGGTCATCTATTTTTTCTCAACACTGCACCACGCACAGTGCATCCCAAAAAAGGGTATCTGTAGACACCAAAACAACACCAATCCGATTATGTGGCTACAAACACTAATCAAACTGGCATACACAACCCCCAAGGCAGCCCCTAGAGGTTAAACAGTGGTCCTAACCACTCTTACAATAGTTTTGGAAGGTTAGAGGTCAATTTGACAACTTTTAGGCACTCTGCTCCTTATTCGTTCCACCCAGGGACGATTACAAACTGGTATTCGTTCCACCCAGGTATGATAAGCAACATTCACCCCTAGGTGGGGTGAATAGTAGGTTTGATGGGAAAAATGTCAAACCTTGACAAATAGTAGCTCATATCCACAACTTAACTCCTCCTTCATTTCATGGGAATGTGAGTGAGTAGTTTTGAGCTCAAAGAGGTAGTCATAGAGGCAGTCATGGAGTCCTTAATTAGGGAGGAATCTTCTCTCCCCTGAGAAGGCATGATCTCCAAGTGGTGCCTCTGCATGCTTATTCATAGAGACCATCAAGTCTATAAAATGGTGAGTCTTCTCACCCAAAAGGAGAATAGGTCAGGAGCATTTGGAACAATGAAGTGTTGTTGATTTACGTCCTCGCCCTTTTTCTTGTGCCTTTCACATTGTTGATCTCTCTTTTGGAAGGGAGGTTATTGGGTGATTATTGGAAGCAAAATCTAAACCTAAAACCCAACATTTGGCCACAATATCCCACCCAAATTTGTTGACAATACTCCACAAGAGGTTTTGGACGCATCCCAAGTGAATTGGTGCCAAAACCGGGCCCCAAACGGTGGGCGTCCTACCCCCGGGCGCCCCCCGCATTGCTGCAATCCTAATCGCCCCACCCCAGAGTGATTAGAAATTTGTAGCATATTTCATTTCTATTTTTCTTGCATTTGTTTCTAGGTTGTTCAGATAGGCTCTCATTCAAATTTCATGTTATTCTGAGTAGTTTTTATCATGCTTTTGTTATTTCTTGCTTTCACTAACATGCAGGGAGCATCATTATATTTTGGGTGATAGAGGCCTAATTAGCAAAATCTGACCTTCTAGGTCTTTCCAAAATACTTCGTTTTACCTAACCCCCAACTTTGCAGGTGATTTGGAGCCTTATGGATGGGAAATTTAGGAGGGTGCTTTCTGACATTTTATTGCAGGTCTAATCGTCCCACCCCGGAGAGATTAGAAATCCATGGCAAATTTCTTGACTATTCCTTTTGCAGTGCCTTCCTGGTAATTTTCTCATGCCTCTGTCAAATTTTTAGCTTATTCTGATATGTTTTAGTTATCATTTTATTTATTTTACGCATGCACTAATTGTAGGCTTTGGGGATCGCATGTTTCACTTCATACGTAGGTGCTACTAATCCTTTTTGTTTCTCTAAATGTAGGATCTCGACACCAGAGGAGCAGCAAGGAATCAAAGATGCGTTCATGCAAGCGACGATGACATTTGGCACGCCCACTTTACATGTGGGCACGCAGAAGAAAGCGTACCAATTCGTGGTGTAATAGAGCCCTACTTAACGCTCCTAGCCCCCGAAAATGGAGGAGACGTATTGTAACCCAATTTTAAATCAAATTAATAAAAAGGGTTGTACTCAAAATTTGATTTCTATCTTGTTTCAATTTGTTTATGTTTCTCTCCTTTCATGCATTTTAGTTCGTAGGATTTAGCGTTACGTTTTGCTTTCACATACATCGCACTTGGCATTTCCATTTTGTTTCATATCCTCATGATTCCACTACCTAACTAAGGGTGGCACCTATTATTGTACCCACCTTGGCCTTTATCCCATCATCATCCTTGGAGTAGCATGTAGCATTATTTCCATGACTCTCTATTGTATAAGCACTTAGTACCAACCCTAGTAGTGGTTATTTATATTTGGGTCATCCATCCAAAAGTTGAGAATCAATAAATTATACATATCTAGCTCTGGGTATAAATTTAGATTTGATAGTCCTTCAAATCCCCACTCTCAAGATACTAATTGGTATTACATAGGATTAGAAGAGATGACCTATTGTAGGATAAATTAACATACCATGTGGTCCAAATAGCCACTCCATTGCATCAACCATACCAACTATTAATCATACTCTAGCAAACATAAATATCCTTTGTAAGGCTACCATATGAAGTCCTAATTACATAGATATTTGATGAAACACTAATCACTCCTTAAGGATTTTTGGTGTGGGTGATTCTAGTTGATATTAAAAAAATTGCCCCACTTGTAAGTATGCAAAACATCCCTATCATAAATTTGGCCTAATATCCTAAGAGGCTATTCCACTACAATATTCTCCCAAACCCACACCCGTAGGAGTGTACATCAAATAGTGTTCTTATTTACACTATATGCTACAATATGAAGGAAGGTATATAATATGACCAAGATTGTCTATCCCAACATAAATATTATTTGATGCTCCAACATATATCCTATAACCTATCCTAAATCCTAGTGGAAGACCTACCTACTAGAATCAAATAATTGAATGTTTGATCCCAATTAATCTAGCAATGTTTCCAATCTGTCTGAGTGACCCTTGACATATGTGGCATTGATGCCAATGTTAGACCATCCTAGTAAAAATTAAAATTTGTTAATCATCCATACTAGATATCATTGATGCAATATAGAGTATCTTATATAGGTAGCATAAGATCCTCAACACATCTTCAAATTGATTCTTCACATAGAAACTAAAATGTATTCATCCTCGAATACTGTAGATTTACTAATGTTGTTAGTAGTTCCTGGTCAAACTCTATCTTCAATATAAGGTCCACATGGTATAGTCCCATTGCAATAAAATAGCATAGTCTTCTCATGTACAAAGTATGAGATTCATCTCTACTGCATAAGTATGATGCTTAGGTAATCCAAAACCTATCCGCACCACAAAAAATAATATGTCATCATATATTAGTCTACCTTGCAAAATAAAATATCTCAAAATATTAAAATTTCATTTAAAACTTAAGTGTGGCAAAAGTACCAAACTCTTGTGAAACTGGCATAGTTGGTAGAAAAATTATATTTATGCAAGTATCATCTATGTAATATGCCATAGAAGCATTAAAGTGTATGCAATTGCATTGTCAATTTTAAAAGCATTATGTAATAGTGCAAGCGCATGATAAAATCATTAATCCTTTTGTTCAAGACTAAAATTTGGAAAATAATATTAAAATTAACCAAGATTTAGAGCCCTTGCTTGAGGCTGATCTCCTCCCCCAACCATCGATGGTTGGATCACATTATTGCAATATACTAGTATTTCTTGGTGAGCCATCAACAATATTTTTCATGTATTTAGAGATCTACTCATGATCATGAATGGAAAAATATTTTTTTTACCCTTACCCATTTTACTTTTTCCCCGCTGACCATTTCTTCTCCCATAATCACTTTATCTCATCACTATAGTTGTATGCATGCTAGTTACGTTGAGTGTTCTTATCAACATAGATTTTTTCTCAAAAACTTGGTGACACACATGGGTATCATAACATGTAATGCTTTCATAAAAGTAGATTTTTCATTATATACAAATAAATTTTAACATTCATTAACCATACCAAATCATAAATCTAAATCATTATGTAAGGAAATGCTCACAAAATTAGGGTATGCAAACCAATTTTTGACATATTCATCATTTGATGAATGAAACAAAAAGGAAAAATTTAGACACTTAATTTTAAGCAACCAATTACAAGTACCCCATCAAAGACAAAAAATATAAGTAAATTACCATGTCCGAAATGATCAAATATGTATCTAAATATCCCACATCAAAAGCAGTGTTCTTGAAGCAATAGTGCTATCACACTTCTACTATATAAAACAATGCTAATATTAAGAGTTTAAATATGATCCCTTTCCTACTCAACCTTCCCAAAAATGGTCATATATCACATTAGCACTAGGAAATTATTAGTTCCATAACACTTTTGACATTTAATGTTATTGCTTGATCATGAAAAAAAAGAATAGTTGGTTAATTAATGTTAGTTGCTTATCAACATAGTTTTTTCTCTCCTCCATCAATCATGAATCTCATGCAATCTCCTTTAATTGATAATTACATTACCTAACTTATAATCACACAAGTGCAATCTTAATCATATCTTTCGAACTAATTCTCTAAGCTAGTTAACTAAAGCTAACTCCTAATTAGGATCTTGTAATTACAATTTATATAAGCTAGACTACCAATCATATCTTGTGGAACTATATCTCCCATTGATAGATTTACATCTCATAATCTTGTCAATGCATCATTTTAATTACACATATTCCAATGTAGCAACTATGAAACTTCTAAAAAAGCTATCCTTAAGGTATGCAAATCTAAGTTTCAATAGGTCTATTAAATATCTACCCAATTTTCTAGTCAAAGCAATTTATTTTTGCATCAAATATGAAAGCTTTGTTAACATTCTTAATCACAAGAAAATATAGTTTTTGGAATAATCTATAGAATCTCTATTGGAATCTTTAACTGCTGACATATAAAAGATAAGATTCATCTCTATCTACACAACCAAAGGGGAAACCAATATTTCATCTTCAAACTCTTGGATTTTTCCCCAAATATATCTATTTTCTATTATCTACTTTATCTCTTTATTTATTTAGATTAACTTTTTTAACACATTCATCTCCATTTTATCTTAAGATCATTTTAATTTATTAGAATTTATAGTCACTTTGAAATAGATCCCTACATTTATATTATTAAATTTATATCTAATGCTTAATTCACTAGTCATTATGTAGGTACTTGGATTTATTACCTTCATATCTATATGCAATAGGATTATGATCTAGTAATGTTATCATTAGCACCATAACACTAACGTTAGTGCCATTTCATTGCAACACTTTTGTAGGTATGATTAGATAACTTGAGGCTTTCTATCTATTTCTATATTTTAGGATATTTTTAATTTCATAGAACATGGTTCTTATTGAGGTAGAACCCTAAACCCCTAACCCTTTGTCAAGTTTACATGTGTAGGTTTTTCTTTGTATGCAACACTAATTGAAAGTTATAAAAATCAATATCAAGCCATTCAACTATATTAGAAGCACAAAACATGTTTTATATACTCTTTGTCCCTATTTTCTTTAGTTCAAATCTATAGCTATTCTTATTTATTTTTATTATTAACCTTGTCATGCTACATAAAATAATATAGTTTAAGTATTTGTTATCCCATGCCATTTTTTACCTTTACATTTTATTTATAATCCAGTAAATTAACACCTAGGATATATTACACCTATAAAGAAAATGGAGGTGCAAATATTCTAGTTAGCATGGTTTCATTATTTACTTTATATTATCACTTCTATTTAACAACTTTATCAATTCTTGCATTCATAAATATGTTAGAATAAGTGAATATTATCTTAAGTTCACTAGGATACAACTTGAGTTTCCACTTATCCATGTGTCAGGAGAAATCTAAGTTGTGTTTTTATTAGGTTTGACGAGTTTTTGTAATCTAATGACTCTCAATGATCAACTCAAATATTTATACAGAGTTGATCCTAGAGATAAATAAATCAGTTCCACTCTTCTCTTCATATTTTTTGTAATACTTTGCATATCTAATATTGTGAAATTCTAACATGGAACTAGAGCTGGATAGATTTTGCTAGTATTCTCCCTTGAAGGTTCTAGGATTTGATTCTTTACTTTGGATTTTTTTTTTTTGACTATCTAAACTTCAAAAGTTTTCTTTAAGTCTCATTTTATCCATTGTAATTTTTTTTCTCTCTTTCAGCATATTTTTTTATATTGAATACTCTTGAATGCTTGGGGAAATTTTTAAGAAAAATAGCTATTTCCTTTCTTAAAACACATTTTACCCTGTGTGTAGGCGTTTCTCTCGCCCTTCAAATCTAAGGAAAATAGTATTTTTATTTATTGTTTTTCCTCTCGACACATTCTTGTTGGAAATCATATTCTAAACTTCTAGTTATTACTTTTTGCTTTTAAAGGAAACGAAATAACTAATTTTTTTTAGAGATTGAGTAGAGTTTATATTTATTAGTGAGTTTTTTAATTAAACCTCACTTTTACTCTAAATTTAATATCCTCTCAATGATCACTTTTCTAGATGTTGAGATAACTACCTCTCCTTGACGCCGTTCTAATCATTGAGAATCTATGGTACGGGGACTCCCGATCAAACTAGATATTGGTCCTTTTTTTTGGGCCTCTAGGCTTCGGTGCTCTCTCATAGACTGTTGGCCTCCTTCAATCTAGACTAAGATTTTCCAGTCGTTGGAGCTACCTCTCTACTTCGCACCATCCTCTTAACTCCCGCTCACACTCAAATAAGATTGAACACACTCCAGTATCACTACGATGCTCTTTCATTGAAGGGTATTTATTTCATCCTTTCAAAACTTTTACACATATTTCGAGTTTCTAAGATAATATTACTTTTATGCATATTTCATTTCTCATTTTTAGCTCAAAGTTCTGCAAGTTATTCTACTTATGAAGCACTCTTTGAGGCTTCTCTCGGTTTTACTTAGTGGACAAATATCTAACAAATTTTGGCAGGTTTCGTTTATTTTTGAATGCTTTCTCAAAAATATTTAAATATTGCTATATAAGGAAGTATTGTAGACCGTCATTTTTTCATTGCTACCTCCTTCATTTTATAAATACTACAGGTTATTTCAATATCAAAGGCAATATTTGACACTGTCAATTTTAGGCAACAACAATCAAATGTTTTCTGCAAGGAAATATATTATTAAAAAAATGTCCTCTTGACAAAGTTTTTTTCCTTTAGATATATATTTTCTACAGCGTACGTGAAATAGAGCTTCACTGGTGAGTTTCGAAAAGCATCATTGGTGAGCTTCACTGGTAAAGGGCTTTCCTCTTTGTGACCCATTTTCTGCAGATCTGAGATCCGCAATGCCAATATCTATGTGAAGCCTTTGGAATATAATTGTCAGACTACTGTTCAACTGATTTCCCCTATTACTATTTTGGAATAGAGTCTGTATATTTTTTTTGCTTTTCTTTAGGGTGGATGTTGATTAACATGAGCTTCTTTGTCTTCATTCTTTTGGCTGCCCTCATTTTTGGGTCACCCATTTATGATGTAGACATAATTTATATTAAATATATAAGATATTCCTTTGGAGGGGACTCTAGAGTGCATATTTTTGTACTCTTATGTGCAGAGGGGGTGTTTACTTTCCGATATTTTCTTTGCATAATATCTCCCACTAGTATATTAGATTATATATCTAAAAGTTCATTTCATTTCTAAATGTTAATTTCAATTTCAAATTAAAATAATTGTTTGATTTTTCAAAAGGAATATACTCAATAGTATATTAGATTAGAAAACTAATAATTATTTTCATTAATTTATAAAATTTTATTTACAGCATTTGGGTTATAAAGTTAATTTCTTTTTCAGATTACATATATAAAAATTATTTTATTTTTATATATTTATTTCAAAATTTATTTATAAACAAATATGTTAAATATTGATTTATTCAAAACTTAATTGCTTTTAGATTACATATCTAAATAATTGTTTTAAGTTTTGTTTAAGAAATATATTAATAGTTTCAAAACTTCCTTTATTTTTCCATAAATATATTTTGTCTACGTTCCATGTATCAAGGTCCTAAAAACTTATAGTCTCCCTCACATAAGGGCAGGTTTTTTGGAAACTTGGTATAACGGTCTGCCAAATATTTTCTTATCAAAAAGTTTACTTTAGAAATATCTCAACTTATAGTCTCCCTCTCATAAGGGTAGGTTGTTGAGATCACCTTTCAAAAAAATTTCCCCCCAAGCATTTCAAACCAAAAAACTTATTATGCTCACAATACTTATAGTTTCCCTCAAGTAATGGCGGGTACTGTGATCTATTCAATATTTTGCAATCTAAAGAAAACAATCATAGGCCTCTTTATACTTATAGTTTTTTTTTTTTGGTAATTATAATAATAGATCAATTGTGTGTTTTTATAAAGGATACCAAAAACTTATGTACAAAATCAGCCTTGCTAAAAGATATTTCATGCTGGATGGCTGGGTAAATAGAGCAGTTCGTAAAAAAGACAGGGAAATACAAAATGCTTGAGGGCCCCAGAAGACGCGGATAGTCCTGGAAATATTGATCTTGAAATACATTAAAATATAATAATAGCCGAAGAAAATATATCAACAAACTTTTAGAGAAGACCTATGATACAAATTCTTCATCATGAGGGAATATCTGCCTTGGCAAAACTGTCCACCTCGGTTGGAAAACGAGAATGCCAAAAAACTGGGCACATGGTCATCAGTCCTTTGTTGGCCAAGTGATCTGCCACCCAGTTACCTTCTCTGTAGATGTGCCCCGCCTCCCACCTGGCACACCGAGAGAGGAGCATCCTAGCCTCGAGGATGATATTCAGGACCCGCCACGATGGGTCTTTGGAGCCATGAAGGTAGTTGATAATGTTTAGAGAAGCGCCTTCAATAATTAAAGGCCTAGGATCATTTGATATGACCTGCAACCCTTTCAACACACCATGGGATTCGATAAAATGATTGGTTTGAGGGCCCAGATTATTACAGTAGGCCAAGATTAGCTTCCCATTATGGTCCTTGACAAGCCCCCCAAAACCAACGGGCCCTGGGTTGCCTTTAGCAGCCTCGTCAAAATTAAGTTTGATCCACCCCAAAGGAGGTTTGGTCCAAGTGACCTCCCTGCGGCCATTCACTGAGTCAACTCTAGAAGAGGAGCCAAGGTCTAGTCTTTTGAAAATAATTGCCTCCCAAGGATTGTTAGGGCAGGAGCTAGGAATAGTTTTTGAATTCTCGACAGAAAAGGATAAGGCCCACTGGGAAATAGAGGTAGGCATTCTAGGGATCTTACAGAAGACTCTAGCATTACGCTCTAACCAAATTTGCTAGATGGAATGGTGAAAGGCAGCCTCACAAAGGAATCGAAGCTTAGAATTCTTAAAGGGCTTTGGCCATTGGAGGAAGGCATATTTAAGGGAGTGAGGGGAGCACCAAAGTACTTGGAATGAAGACAACACATAGCTTAGGACCGAATGGTAAAATGGGCAATGCAAAAATAAGTGATCGGATGTTTCACAGTCAGCTAAGCAAAGATAGCACCTGTTGGGAATTGCAAGGCCTCTCTTGTGCAAATTGTCTATGGTAAGGGCTTTGTTATAAAATGCAATCCAAGAAAAGTAATTTATCTTAGGAATAATACCTTTCCTCCAAATTGCTTTCCATCGGGGGTCCACAGCAGCCTCACACGACAAAAGATCATAAGCGGACTTAATAGAAAACTGCCCATCCAATGTGTTGCTCCAAATAATTTTGTCATCTCTTATGACTGAAGGAATTAACATCGATTGGAGGACACTGTACAATAAATTCACCTCATTATCAAACCCATCCACCATTGGAAGTTTCCATCGAGGGGGAAGGGAACTCCGATCAATGCAATCTGAAACCTTGAGATGATTGTTTAGATCAATCTGGGCCCTCAAGCTAGCCAAGTTTTGATTTACAGTGAGAGCTTCATCTATAGCCCACTTGTCTATCCAAAAAAGGATCGTGGATCTATACCCCAAGATCCAACGAGCACCCCTATTAATCATCGAATGGCCCTGAAGCACCGCCTTCCAGAAAGTCGAAGCTTCATGAGGAGACTCAGCTTCCAGGAGAGAATTTTCCCCAAGATACTTTCTTTTAACTATATTGAACCATTCTGCCGGTGCATTAATAATAATTCTCCAAGCATGTTTGGAAATTAAGGCAGTGTTCATGAGCCTGGATCTTCTCAATCCCATGCCCCTTGGTCTTTTCGAAGGCAAACTTTATCCCACACCACCAGAGGAATTCTAGATTTTTCTTCGTTGTCGGACCAGAGAAAATTCCTTTGAATCTGCTCGATTTTGGAATGGATAAACACAGGAAGCATGAAAACAAACATGAAATAGGTGGGAATTATTTGAAGATAGGCTTTGGTGAGGGTTGCCTTCCCAGCTTGAGATAGCAATTTGCATTTTTGAGTGCTGAGTTTCTTATGAAGCCATTCCAAAATCGAATTCCAGATGTTCCCACTACCTTGCCTATTGCGAACTAGCGACAACCCAAAATAAGTTGTAGGCAGGGAATCAATAGTGCATTCAAGAATTCTGGCAATGTGAATTTGCCTATGCAGAGTGGTATTAACAAAATAAAAATTTCTCTTCAAATAATTAACTTTTTGGCTAGAAGCCTTCTCATACTAGGACAAAATGCGCTTGATAGATTTGTCCTGAGTGATAGACGCTCCAGTGGATATGAGCGTGTCATCCACAAATTGTTGGTGAGTGACAAGATCAACTCTGGAAGTAGGTAGAATGCCAAAAATCTTGCTTCGATGGAGGGATTAATTCAAAGACCAACTAAGGACCTCTGCCAAAAGAATGAATAAAATAGGAGACAGTGGATCACCTTGTCTGAGGCCGCGAGCACTCTGGAAGAATCCAACGGGGGACCCGTTGATCAGCATAGAAAATGACGGAGTGGAAATGCAATTGTTCACAAGGTCAATCCAGTGATGATGGAAGCCCAACTTGCAAAGGATAGCACAGAGGAACCTCCTGTCCACTCTGTCAAAAGCTTTATTCATGTTGAGTTTAAGGAAAAGCATAGCATTATTGGAACATTGGGTAGTATGGAGGGTTTCATGAATAATAATGACACCGTCAAGGATGTTTCTACCCTTAACGATGCTCCCCTAAGCTGAACCTACAAAATATGGGAGGAGGGATCTCAGACGGTTGGCAATGGTCTTGGTAAGAATCTTGTAGAAAACATTGCAGAGGCTTATGGGACGATAGTCAAAAAAAATTTTGCAGGTGGGTGACTTAGGAATGAGAGCTAGGAAGGTAGAGTTGAGCTTCAGATGGATGGATCTTGATGCTTAGATTTCTAAGATAGCCTCGCAGACATCAGGCCCCACAACATCCCACATAACTTGAAAGAATCGGGGGGGGAACCCATCAGGCTCGGGGGCCTTATCTGGTTGCATGGAAAAAAGAGCATCCTTAATCTCGGAATGGGAAAAAGGTTCTAGGAGTTTAATACTTGCCTCATGGGGGACCTTGGTAGGGAAATTAGCAAGCAAGGATTTTTGAACTTGGAGGACGCTATCAGGAGGAGCACCCAACAAATCTTGGAAGAAATCGACTGCTTCACTTCAAATTTCCTCAATCTCCCTGGTAGTGCGCCCATCCTTACACATCACCTATCTGATCTTGTTGGCCCCCCTATGTCTCATGGTAGATGTGTGGAAAAAATTTGAATTTGAATCACCGTTCTTCAACTAGAGATCCCTGGACTTCTGACACCAAAACGTTTCCTCACTGGCAAGAATGGAATGATAGTCCACTAGGAGGCTCCGTTCCTCCTCTCTAAGGCCTTCAGAATACCCTTCGACCTCCATATTTTCCTCTAAACTCTTCAAGCACTCAAATATGGACCTTTTAGACTCAAATGTTTCCAAAAACCTCCTTATTCGATGCATTTAAGTTATTTTTAATCATATTAAGTTTTAGGGCCAGTATTTTGGATGCTGAACCAACCACCGTCACCTACCACCATTTCAAAACCAATTGTTTGAAATCCTTGTGGGAAATCCACATGGACTCAAATCTGAAACGGATATTAAACCTAGTCCCACCAGTGGCATCTAACAGAATGGGATTATGGTCCGACCTGATTCTTGGCAAAGCTGAGAGAGTTGCAGCGCCAAGGAAGGGAATAGCTTCATGGGAAATGAGGAACTGGTCGAGTTTGACCTGGATGAGATTGCTCCCAATCCTCCTGTTGCTCCAGGTGAAGGACACCCTCTTAAATTTGATGTCTAGCAGATTATTGGATGAAACAAAATCTCTAAAATCCTCCATGCTACGGCTGGCCAGCTCAGCGCCTCCCTTCTTTTTAGAGGGATGAAGAGGGCAATTGAAATCCCCTACCACAACCCACGGGAAGTCACTAAAAATTTCGCTCATCAGAGAGATGGTTATCCACAACTCAGCTCACTCCGAAGCAGAGTTCAAGGCGTAAACATTGGTCAAAATCCATGAAAAATTATCAACCTTGAAGTGAAACAGGACATTGATAGTCCTGCTGGAAGCCGATAAAAGACTACCCTCGACCTTGTCAGAGTCCCACAACACCATGAAATCGCCTGTAGAACCTATTGTAGGGCTGGAAAGGAATTTGTCCTTGGCCAAAATGGCCCTGGCAACCTTGACAGAGGTAGAGGCATCAGAATTAGTCTCCTACAAAATGAGGATGGATGGGTTAGACTTCTTTCAGAGATCGGCCACCACCCTACGTTTGGCCGCTCCGTTAAGACCTCTCACATTCCATGAGAGGATTTTCATCTAGACATTTTAAAGAATTTCTTGCCTCCATTTCCCTACTGGATGGGAGGTTTTGAGACAAGCGAATCACCCACCAGGGAGTCAAAATATTCTTGAAAAAGCAACCGCTGGGATCCATTTGCAATGTTTGTTGTCGTTTCCTTATCCCTTATTTCTTTGTTAGGAGGTCACCCCTGTTTTCTTTCACAACCAAAATCCACCCCTTGCTTCCGGCTTCTAGTGTTTCATGGACTAATGTTGCCATGTTGTTCATCCCTCTTGCCCAACAGATACTCTTCTAGCAGGGACCCGGGAGGTTTTTGGTTTTGATAGATAGGGGAATTAGCCTGAGCAGACATACGAAAAGGAGACTGATCCTTTTCCACTTGAGGTTTTGGTTGGGAACTTGCATTGCACAGAATGACGTCCGACTCGGGGAGAACCCCAGAAGGATCTAGAGACTCAGGCACTGTCGCTACAGGGTGTTTCGGTTGTTTTCCTTCTTGCTTCGGGGGGTTGCCAGAAGCCCCACCCTTCATCCCTAGATTTTGAAGAGGACAATTTGACTGAAGATGCCCCTGGGAATTGCATCGGGGGCAAAATGCCGATATATTTTCATAGTTAATGACTTGCTTATGAAGAACGGAGCCTCCAGACCGAAGAGTGATGGAGGATGGAAGGTTCCCCTCCAAATCTGCCAAGACACATAAGCGAGCTTGGACAAATCTGGTTTGGGCCCGAGTGGGAGGGTCAATGGTGACCAACTCACCAATGGAACGGGCGATACCCCTGATAACATTTTCATGCCAGTAGAAAAGGGGAAGGTTCAGAAGCCTAACCCATATTGGGGCAATATTAATACTCTGGGTTTCATGGTTAAAATCCATCCCCCACTTCCTGAGGAAGAGACTCTTGCGTCCCAGAAATCGAGGGCCCCCAACCAAAATTTTACAGTAATCCTTCGCATTATTCAACCTAATTGTGAAAAAACCCCAGGATAGGGTAGCCAGCTCCATATGACCCGAGGTCCACCATTTTCCTACCGCCCACCTGCGGATGGTCTCCATATCGGGACGCCCTCCAATAAACTTCCCGATTAGGGTAAATTTTTCAAATTCGATGAAACTTGATAGGATTTCCTCCGGGATGTCCAGTTCATCCCTAGACGAAAATAGGTCCTTAGTGAAAATACCATTTGGGGTTTCATAAGCCACTGCCTCTACATACAATTTCTGTTGGCAGTCTCTCCCTTTGTCAATGGATCCTTCCCGCGTCTGCCTCCATCTTCTTGTAACTTCGTCGAGCCTCCAATCTCTGACTGCCCTCCCTACACCTTTCTTTGGCCCTCCAACTTGCTGGTGCCCAGGTTCACAGTGCTGGCGCTCTTGCTCCCGTTCCCTCTCGCCGCTACCTTCCTACTCATCGCTGAAACCCTTCAAAACCCTCCGAAAAAACAATGTCACTCTTTATACTTATAGTTTCCCTCTAGTAAGGGTGGGTATATTTGAGTTACCTATTTTTGAAGAAGCTTCATTTTACTCTTTATCTTCATTTCTTGAAATTTTAAAGGGGGGTATGTTAATTATCTTAAAATCTTAAAAAATGAATTCAATTGAGCCTCTCACCCATCATATTTTTCACACTTGGAAACCTAAAATTCTAAATCTTATATATTTAAAAGGTCTTACTCATTTATTGGAATAAAATAAACCAGAATTTGATAAATAATATGAAATCTTTGTTCATAAAGGTAAAATGCACAAAACTATGGGTATTATTAGCACCAATGTTCATGAAAGCTTATGGTTTCATATTACATATTGTAAAACTCCTCATGAAATTTGGGATAAATTAAAAAACCTATTTGGAAAAGTAGATCAGATGAGATCAATGCAACTAGAATATGAATAAACTTCTTTATCTCATAAATATTTTTGTAGTATTATTGATTTCATCACTAAGTTCAAAGAAATCCTCACTCAATATAAAGGTAGTGGGAAGACTATGTCAGAAGAAGAATGTATTTATATAATCCTTTTAAAACTAAATGGTGTTTTTAAAATATTTGCAACCACCTTCATATCTACTAAAGATGATCTTGGTCTAACCTTTAAAATTCCCTCTTTAGAAGAATTTTGTGATAGATTAACTAGGGAAGAGACCAAAATTGCTACATATGAAAACTCTTCTTCAAAAGCCTTAGTAGCCTCCACATCCTCCAAAGAAAAATTCAAAAATAAGGAAAAGACTCCCATTACCTGTACCCATTATAATGTAGACACCAAAACATCACCAATTCGATTATGTGACTGCAAACACTGATTACATTGACACACACATCCCCAAGGGCAGCCCCCAGAGGTTAAATAGTGGTCCTAACCATTCTCACAACAATTTTGGAAGGTCAGAGATCAATTTGGCACCTTCAGACACTTTGCTCAATATTTGTTCCTGTTGTGGCTGTTCCACAACATACCCCAAAATTGGAGACCCACCTTTTCGTTTTGATGTCCAGGTGTTTGCATTTCATTTTTAGTGTCTAACCTTCGTTTTGTCGCAGGTTCTGCAATTGTTGTCGGTTCTTGTTGACAATATTTTCTTGTCAACGATATTTTATTGTCGACAACTTTTTCTTGTCGACAATATTTTCTTGTCGACAACTTTTTCTTGTCGACGATATTTTATTGTCATCATTTTCTTGTCGACGATATTTAATTGTCAACAGTTTTTTCTTGTTGACGACTTTTGTCGTCATTTTCTTGTTAATGACTTTGTTGTCATTTTCTCGTCGACGTTTCCTTTTTTATCGTCAGTTTGTGTGTCGGCAAGTTTGTTTTGTCAGTGCTATTGTTGGAGAGTTTGGTGTCCACTTGTTAGGTTTTATTTGTTCGGGTCAAAGAATAGAAGATGAAAATAGCAAATGAATTTAAGTATATACATCTCACATATGTATATCGTGTTGTGGTCTACTAGCAAGGGCACCACTTGCAGGCTAGATGATTATGACCCGGGTTCACTCCCCACGATGGACATGTATATGTATAAGAAGTATTTACTCAATAAAAAAAAAAATAAAAAATAAAAATAAAAAAATAAAAAATAAAATATATAATAATAAAAGGGGTTAAAGCTTAATGTTTTTAATATATGTCTTTATGTGTTTTGCAGGTTGTCCGACCAACCAACAACAGCATCTTCCCTTTACGGAGCACATCGACAGTGAGGTCAGAGAGTTTTAATGGTGGATGGACGCGGTACTGATATGGGTAAGCCTAAGCAAGGACAGCCATAATGGACGGCAGTGTAGTGAGCGACCTGGCGGAAGATTACCAGGTATTCGACGAGATTTTGAATGACACGATGCGCCGTGACAGTTTGAAACAGTAGACCAGCAGCCACGCAAACGTCTTCCATCGTGATTGGTGTCGAAGGGAGGATATTGTCATCTACGTGTTGGGTAGTCTTCACCGATGACAAGATTACGAATGCAGAGAATAACATCGACGTGGCCAACGCGTTTGGGGAAAGTATTGACGTCGGTAGTGTATCACCAACCGAAGAATGGTGAAACCACCGACGGATTCATAGCACAACAGTAGCGGCATCAGAGAGAGCGAGATGGTGAGTTTCAGGGAAACGCGGTATTGAAATTTCAACCGGCATAGATTGGCATTGGCGTCAGTTTCAAAGGAGTCAAGGATTGGATATAGCGCCATTGATGGAGTGACAGTGTTCGCAGTAGACGCGTGATTTCACAGAATGGTAACAGAGACGACATTATCACCGCGAGTGGTTATTTCGGAAGGTTCCCGAGACAAGTTTCATCAATAAAGCGAAGGAAGTCGTGGATGGCATGAAAGGACAGGTTGAAATATTTTTTATCTATTTGTTGTCACAGGGATGCACCAGTTTACTGGCCGAGATTATCCATCGCAGGGGTTTATGGTTTTAAACAGGAAAATCTCATTCATGGCCACTACCGAGAGGATGTTGTCCGTCACATAAAGATTACATTTCGTTGCCGCAGAGAAGATGTGTTCACAGATGTGGTGGTTGTCCACTTAGATTACCCCTTCGCTGTCATAGATAGCGTGTTTTCGGGACACGAGGGTTTAAATATTTCAAACCTACACAAAGGTTTGTCATAGAGATTGATGGTTATAAATGATAGGCTCTTCGTCTACAGCAGGAGAGGAGGAGATGTATGAGGCTTTGTGCCAAGCTTGCAAGACGCATTGGACGGCGGATGGATTATTATAAATGATAAGAACCCAATTTGAAGACCACCGGATCGATGTATTAAAATAAGACGCCTCAGGGATAACACACGTAGGCATACCATGCGTGATTTATTACAAAGTTTTAATGTTTATCCCATGCACATGGAGGCGGATTATGAAAGAACGCAATACATGGGAATGATACGAAAAGGGCGAAATACGCATCGAAAGGAAACAAAGGGAGGAATTTCAAAAAAAAGAAGGCAAGCGAAGAGCCATGGAGGAGAAACGAAAAAGCGTGGAGGAAAATCGAAATAAGAGCCATTGCCCTGTAAATACACGGTTTGAAAACACAAAAAAGAGGGGACGGGAACTTTTGGCATGGCCAAATGGCGGCAGATTTTGATATGTAAACTTGGAATATAATTTGAATGCCAAAGCTTCTCTTCAGAAATTTCAGGCCTTGTTAGCAAGAAAGAATGAGAAATTTTCTGCATGCTCCATTTTAATTGTTTTATGTTTCTCCTTCCAAATTTCAGATTTGTATGTGAAATATATGCCATTGTTTTTGGGTTATTTCATGTGAATGTCTGCAATCTGGAAATTATTTTAAACCCTAGGAGCCAGCACCTAGTTTACTTTGATTGTGTTTGTTTTGCAAGTCAAATAGGCTAGGTTGCATGTATGAAACTCTCACGTATTCGGTTTTGCAGGATGGGGTGCTATCAAACTGAAGGAGCTTTTGCATTGCTGCATTTTCAGCAATTATTTTGATGCAAACTTTTAATTTTCTGTTTTCAAAAATTTTAATTTCAGAACTTTTCCTTATTTTCAAGCATTAAAATAAACATTAAAAAAATTTCAAAATCTAAAAATAATTTCACCATTGCGTAGGTTATAGTTCAGACTTCCAATACGCACTTTGAAATTTCATTTTCGGAGTTGTTTAGTATTTTTAAAAATTCATCGAAGTTGCTGTTTTGTTACAGATTTTAAAAATCCGAAAATAGAAAATTTCCATTTTAAGGTCAAATTTCATTTTTTCAGTTTTGTTTTGCACTCATGAGCCTATGATGACATTCCCTTCATGGAAATTCCAATTTCATTGAAGGAGTTATGTTTTATGGCATTTTCACAAATTTCCATTTTGGGCCTAAAATTACCCTTTCTTCATAAAAATTCTAATTTTACGAAAGAGGGGTAATTTGAGTATTACATTGAAGGTCTTTTCCTTAAAGCACTTAATTGTTCATCTTGATGAAAATTTGATTTCATTTAAGAGGGATAAGTTAAAGTGACATTTTGAAGCTACATGTGAAGACCCTATTCATCATTGAGGATTTAATGCAAGATAAAAAAGTCTATTTTAAAACCATCAAGATAAAAGGAATTAAAGCACTACATCGTGGTCATATGAGGGCCAACTCACATTTGATTTATTTTGGTTCAATGAACAATCACTAAAGTTTCATGGTAAAATAAACCAACATTGCCCCTTGTTTACGCTTACTTGCAATCACTAAGGTGTTCCAAGCATTTAAATTGAATATCTTTATTTGAGATTACTAATACACATATGCAAATGCTAATATAACGGAGACCTTGGAGAAGTTGTTTTGTTTAACTTCTTTGCAAGAGGGGATTTGGAATCCAAATCCTAAGGGAGAGTGTACTTTCACAATTGGGTGAAAATACCACTCAACATTTTGGCGCTAGAAGGAGGGCCTGAATAGGTTTATTTCAATGTGATTTAAATGCTATAGGGATTTAAATTTTGAATATTTCATGCCCTATTGGTTATTATCTTTAGCCCTCTTTTAACAATACAACCTTGTATCGTTAAAAGGAGGACATGAATTGCTATGCATTTTTCTAACGCTTTGATTGTTCATACAGGAATAATGTGATTTGATTTTATTTTAAAAAAATATAAAAAAAATTAAAAAAAAAAAATGTTTTTTGGGTATTAAAGTTATATTCTTTAAGATTCACTAATGGCTATGTTTTCACCGTGGATGACAGGTAGCCCATTGAACATACCAGGAGTTCAACATTATTTTCCCGTTGGTTTTGAGAGATGTCTTCCTCAATTTTTGTCTAATGGGACAAATACTGCAAAGGAACACATTCAAGCATTCAAATTTGTTGTGAATCACTTAACAATTTGGTATGATGATGTGGTTTGTAAAATGTTCCCTTACACCTTGGACAAAGTAGCATATGATTGGTTTACAAGTCTGCCCTTAGGGTCTATCACTTCTTGGGCTCAACTAGAGGCAACATTTCTTAATCGATTCAACAAAGAGCAAGTTGACCCAATCCGCATGTATGAGCAGTTTCTCACCATTAAAAAAGGACCAAGTGAAAATGTGAAGTCATTTTCCGAAAGGTTCTTTGGATTATATGCTCAATTAGTGACATGTTATGTTTTGCAAGAAGAAGTGGCTCTCCAAATATATGTCAATGCTCTTGACCCACTCATTTCCACATATTTGCGAGGGATGCCCCTAATCACATCTTTGTCTCAAGCCTATACTCAAGCAATGGCAATTGAGCAACAATTGAGTTGTCAAAATTATGGTGTGGGTTTTGGATCATGTAATCTTCAATCATTTAATACTTCCTTTACCCACCCAATGATTTATCCACCTCAACCAAATTCAAGTGTGAATCAATTTCAGAATCAACAATCATTCCCAAGCTTCAATCAATTTCAAAATCCTCAACCTACTATGCAAGATCAACCATCTTTCTTAAGTATGAATCAACTTCAAAATACTCATCTTGATTCAAAGGATATTTCTAAAATCAATTTTAATGATTTTCATAAGAATATGATTTTAGGCAAGGGAGGAGTACTAGATCCAACTAGTATTGAAACATGTGACAAATTGGAAACCCTTGACTCACCAAAAGATGAATTCTATGAGGATGAATCTGTTTCGGATGACATTGTTGAAAATGATGACCAAGAGGATCCACACCTTCCAAATTGTGATAAAATTGAATCATGGGTTACACATGTGGATTATGATAGCCTTATCAATTTGAATACAAGCAATAACCCAATTTTGGAAGTAATTGAACCATCTAAGGAAGGTGAAGATAAATTTGATGAGAAACATGTTGATGAATTAAAAGATGAAGAAGAAATAGTTGAGCATCACAATTTGATTTTGAAAGATGATCATTATGATTCTTGGGAAGAGTATGCTCACTCCAAAACTGCTAATGAAATTTGTGTGCCTATTGATATGCAGGATAATACAATTGCCCTTTCACATGAGGATATTACAAGTCCTATGCAATCTGAGAATGTTTTGGAAGAAGGGTTGGAATCTCATCAAATGTTTGAGAAGGATAATGATTTTACTACCATGGATCAAGAAGGAGAATCAATTGTTTTTGTTCCCCTTGAGGGGCAAGAAATAGAAAATCTTGATCCACCTATTGTTTCTACAATGTCTATGCCATCTCGAAATGATGAAATTACAAAGCCCAAGTGGTGTGGGTTTGATACTATTGATGATCCTAATGAAAATATGGATTTTGAGGCAACTCAAGCCATTGATCATGGAAAGGTGTCACGTGACACATATCTTGAAAAACTAGGCTCTTGTTTTGAAAAAGATGGATGCATGTTTGATTGGGTGCCTAACTTTGGTGTTTTTGAACAGGTGTTGGATGATGAAGAAGACAATGAAGAAGAAGAAAAAGCTACTAACACCCATCAAGTTGTGGTAAATTCTAACCATGATGGGTTGAGTATGGGTGACAAGGTGAAATCTTTACCTTTGGTGATAGCTACAAAAATTTCAAGTGATGGATTACATGATGTCCCTTTGGATGCTAATGTCATTAATGATGAAATGTCAAATCTTGGTGATGTTTGTCAAGTCTTGATTGATTTGGATTGCTTTAAAATCTTGAAAAATATTTTGAATTCAAGACTTTTAGAAATAGGCTCTTGTTTGCAATATCTCACATTTGAAAAGGAAAGCCTACTTCTAAATTATGAATGGAATGATGAAACTTGCACTTTAAAGAATAGACATGATAAAATTGAAAATCAATCATTGTCTGATCAGTTTAAAATTTTGAATCTCACCTATATGAATACTAATGGAACTAAATTTAATTGGTGGGGTGAGAGAGGGAAGTTGAAATTTGTTGCATTGCTTGGTATGATCTTATTGTGGTTGGATTCCTACAACATTCGGCATGTGTATTGTGACATATGTCTTTTGAAATGTTCTAATCATGTTTGGGATCCAGGAAAGTGATAATCCAAGCTTTGCATCATCTTGTATTATATTTTGATTTTGGTTTTGGTTTGTGTTTTCAAGTTTCATTTTGGGATTGCTATTTGGATTAGGATTTAAGTCGTGTGTTTGATTTTATTTGACATGTTTTGATAAATTTGAGATGTCAACTTATGCCTAAGATCAGGAGAATATGAAACATTGGAATTGTGTTGTAGAAAGCTCCACAAGTAACACAAACATTTAAATAATATCGTTTGAATCTTGTGACGCATGAAGTTGTCAGTTGTTTCAAAAGAAGCAGTGCATTCATATCTCATTCCTCATTGCATATACATGTCATCTCAGGTACATTTTCGTTTCATGTGCAATCATTGAGAAGGTGTTGAATCCTCTTAGGATTATTACATAACATATATTAAAAGGATCCTAAGGTTGGGAACTGCTGCCCAAACTATTTTGAACCAAGCACATTCCATGCACATTAAAAGAATCTTGAGCAAAATGGTCAAAACCATACTTGGATGAAAAGGTGAGGTGAAAAGAATATTTCATGTCTGTCCTATCATGCAACATAATCCTTGAAAAAGTGGTTTTTACCACTCCCATAAAAGCTTAAAGCCTAAAACCGAGTAGTAAGGATAGGGTTAAATCCTCATCGAACTTAGGTTGAGGATCCAACTCCCCAAAGCTTTGGTTTGACCTACATGGAGTAGTAAGGATAGGACTTAATTCTCATCTCGCTTAGGTTGAGAATCCGATTCCCCAAAGCTTCCATTTTTTCCACTTCATCATAAAACTTGGATTGGAAGGATCGTACTACATGTCCTCTGCAAAGGATGGGTAGTCATCCCAAAGGTCCAAGTAATAAAATTGACTAATATTTCCCATTTTGTCTTAATCTTGGATTGGAAGGATCGTACTACATGTCCCTAGCAAGGATGGGTAGTCATCCCAAAGGTCCAAGAAATAAAAAATAAAAATAAGAATGAATGAAGCCAAGTCATGGATTATGGGGTTAAGTATGCTCATGCGTGGCAACATGTCTTGTCTAAAAGCAAGACCACTCATTGCTCATATGGATAGACTAGCCTGACCATTTCATCCATAACAGGTTAAATTATTTTGTTCAAGATGAGGTAATGAACTCCAAATCAGAATAGTAAGGATAGGGTTAAATTCCCATCTCGCTTAGGTTGGGAATCCTATTCCCCAAAGTTTTGATTTCACTTACACTTGCACATGGGTTCAAGATGGTAGTGACACATAACCAACTTTGGGATCCAATAAATTAATTTAGTACACATATATTTGGTCCTAAGAGGGTTTGACAACTTTAATATGTTTGTTCATAGAAGGTTTGAGCCTCTGTAAAGCAGGTTGTTATATCTCTAGCATCTCCATCATACATCAAGTCCTGCACAAATCATTCATGGCCTTGCATACAAATCATAAGTGAAACTGACAATGGAATGTTGATCAAGTTCAAGCGATAGGGAATGAAAACACATTGCACACACCGAGCTGATACTTATGATTCTGATGTTGCATGTATTTCTGATCTTTCGGTATTTGTTTATCTTTATGTGCTAATGCCTGTATCTAAGCTTGTATATTTTCAGGTTGGGTTCTCACCAAAATGCTCAGGAGCATTTGACAACAGAGTCGCCATTTGTTGTGGCTGATCCACAACACACCCCAAAATTGGGGACCCACCTTTTCGTTTTGATATCCGGGTGTTGGCATTTCATTTTTAGTGTCTAATCCTTCGTTTTGTCGTAGGTTTTGCAATTGTTGTCGGTTCTTGTTGACAATATTTTCTTGTCGACGATATTTTATTGTTGACAACTTTTTCTTGTCGACAATATTTTATTGTCGACAACTTTTTCTTGTCGATGATATTTTATTGTCATCATTTCTTGTCGATGATATTTAATTGTCGACAGTTTTTTCTTGTTGACGACTTTTGTCGTCATTTTCTTGTTAATGACTTTGTTGTCATTTTCTCGTCGACGTTTCCTTTTTTATCGTTAGTTTGTGTGTCAGCAAGTTTGTTTTGTCAGTGCTATTGTTGGAGAGTTTGGTGTCCACTTGTTAGGTTTTATTTGTTCGGGTCAAAGAATAGAAGATGAAAATAGCAAATGAATTTAAGTATATACATCTCACATATATATATCGTGTTGTGGTCTACCGGCAAGGGCACCACTTGCATGCTAGGTGATTGTGACCCGGGTTCACTCCCCACGACGGACATGTATATGTATAAGAAGTATTTACTCAATTAAAATAAAAATAAAAAAATAAAAAAATAAAATATATAATAATGAAAGGGGTTAAAGCTTAATGTTTTTAATATATGTCTTTATGTGTTTTGCAGGTTGTCCGACCAACCAACAACAACATCTTCCCTTTACGGAGCACATCGACAGTGACGTCAATAAATTTTAATGGTGGATGGACGCGGTATTGATATGGGTAAGCCTAAGCAAGGACGACCATAATGGACGACATTGTAGTGAGCGACCTGGCGGAATATTACCAGGTATTCGATGAGATTTTGAATGACACGATGCGCCGTGATAGTTTGAAACAGCAGACCAGCAGCCACGCGAACGTCTTCCATCGTGATTGGTGTCAAAGGGAGGATATTGTCATCTACGCATTGGGTAGTCTTCACCAGTGACAAGATTATGAATGTAGAGAATAACACCAACATGGCCAACGCGGTTGGGGAAAGTATTGACGTCGGTAGTGTATCACCAACCGAAGAATGGTGAAACCATCAGCGGATTCGTAGCACAAAAGTAGGGGCAACAGAGAGAGCGAGACGGCGAGTTTCAGGGAAACATGGTATTGAAATGTCAACCGGCATAGATTGGCATTGGCGTCAGTTTCGAAGGAGTCAAGGATTGGATATAGCACCATCGATGGAGTGACAGTGTTCGCAGTAGATGCGTGATTTCGCAGAATGGTAACAAACATGACATTATCACCGCGAGTGGTTATTTCGGAAGGTTCCCGAGACAAGTTTCATCAATAAAGCGAAGGAAGTCATGGATGGCATGAAAGGACAGGTTGAAAGATTTTTTATCTATTTGTTGTCACAAGGATGCGCCAGTTTACTGGTCGAGATTATCCATCGCAGGGGTTTATGGTTTTAAACAAGAAAATCTCATTCATGGCCGCTACCGAGAGGATGTTGTCCATCACATAAAGATTACATTTCGTTGTCGCAGAGAGGATGTGTTCACAGATGTGGTGGTTGTCCACTTAGATTACCCCATCGTTGTCATAGATAACGTGTTTTCAGGACTCGAGGGTTTTAAATATTTCAAACCTACACAAAGGTTGTCATAGAGATTGATGGTTATAAATGATAGGCTCTTCGTCTACAGCAGGAGAGGAGGAGATGTATAAGGCATTGTGACAAGCTTGCAAGACGCATTGGACAGCGAATGAAATATTTTGGCTATTATAAGAACCCAATTTGTCACCGTATTGATGATTAAAATAAGCCTCAGAACACACGTGGCTACCATGCGTGATTTATAAAGTTTTAATGTTTATCCCATGCACATGGAGGCGGAATGAAAGTAACGGCAATACATGGGAATGATTACGGAAAGAGCGAACAGACGCATCGAAAGGAAAAAAGGGAAGAATTAAAAAAAAAGACGAAAGGAGAGGATTAAAATGAAAATCAGAGGAAAATGAAATGAAGAGTCATTTTTGCCCTGTTAAATACACGGTTTGAAAACAAAAAAAAAAGAGGGGACGGGAACTTTTGGCATGGCCAAATGGCGGCAGATTTTGATATGTAAATTTGGAATATAATTTGAATGCCAAAGCTTCTCTTCAGAAATTTCAGGCCTTGTTAGCAAGAAAAAATGAGAAATTTTCTACATGCTCCATTTTAATTGTTTTATGTTTCTCCTTTCAAATTTCAGACTTGTATGTGAAATATATGCCATTGTTTATGGGTTATTTCATGTGAATGTCTACAATCTAGAAATTATTTAAAACCCTAGGAGCCAGCACGTAGTTTACTTTGACTGTGTTTGTTTTGCAAGTCAAATAGGCTAGGTTGCATGTACGAAACTCTCACATATTCGGTTTTGCAGGATGGGGTGCTATCAAACTGAAGGAGCTTTTGCATTGCTGCATTTTCAGCATTTATTTTGATGCAAACTTTTAAATTTTACTGTTTTCAAAAAATTTAATTTCAGAATTTTTCTTATTTTCGAGCATTAAAATAAACATTTAAAAAATATTAAAATCTAAAAATAATTTCACCATGTCGTAGGTTATAATTCGGACTTCCAATACGCACTTTGAAATTTCATTTTCGGAGTTGTTTAGTATTTTTAAAAATTCATCGAAGTTGTTGTTTTGGTACAGATTTTAAAAATCCGAAAATAGAAAATTTTCATTTTAAGGTCAAATTTCATTTTTCCAGTTTTATTTTGCACTCATGAGCCTATGATGAAATTCCCTTCATGGAAATTCTAATTTCATTGAAGGAGTTATGTTTTATGGCATTTTCACAAATTTCCATTTTGGGCCTAAAATTACCCTTTCTTCATAAAAATTCCAATTTTATGAAAGAGAGGTAATTTGAGTATTACATTGAAGGTATTTTCCTTAAAGCACTTAATTGTTCATCTTGATGAAAATTTGATTTCATTTAAGAGGGATAAGTTAAAGTGACATTTTGAAGCTACATGTGAAGACCCTATCCATCATTGAGGATTTAATGCAAGATAAAGTCTATTTTAAAACCATCAAGATAAAAGGAATTAAAGCACTACATCATGGTCATATGAGGGCCAACTCACATCTAATTTATTTTGGTTCAATGAACAATCACTAAAGTTTAATTGTAAAATAAACCAACATTGCCCCTTGTTTACAGTTACTTGCAATCACTAAGGTGTTCCAAGCATTTAAATTGAATATCTTTATTTGAGATTACTAATGCACATATGCAAATGCTAATATAACAGAGACCTTGGAGAAGTTGTTTTTTTAACTTCTTTGCAATAGGGGATTTGGAATCCAAATCCTAAGGGAAAGTGTACTTTCACAATTGGGTGAAAATACCACTCAACGAGTTCCACCCGGGGACGAATTCAAACTGGTATATGAATTCTAGATTCGATCGAGGGTGGGGCGAGTTGCAGGTTTGACGGACAAAAAGTCAAATCTTGACAAATGGCAGCTCAGATCTGCCACTTAACGCTTCCTTCATCGTATGGGAGTATGGGTAAGCATTTTCGAGCATTAGAGGCAATTACAAGGGTAATCATGAAGTCCCTATTCAAGGAGGAGTCTCCTTCCCCCTGGGAAAGCATGATTGCCAAGTGGCGCCTCTGCATGCCCACTTCAAGAGACTTCTAGGTCTATAAATTGGTGAGTTTCCTCACCCCAAGATATACAGAGAAGGAGCATTTTGGAGCAACGAAGTCTTTGTCATTTTATTTTCACACCCACACCATCTTGAGTTGCGCCTTTCACATCCTTGATATCTTTTGGAGAAGAGGTCATAGGGTGGTTAATGGAAGTGCAAAATTTGGAGCCAAACCTGTTTGGCCACAATATCCCACCCAAATTTTTTGACAATACCCCACTAGAGTTTTTGGACCCATCCCAAGTGGATTGGTGCCAAAATTAGGCCTCAAACGACGGCCAGCTTGCCCCATGGGCGCCCCCTCCCACACTGCCATGATCTTAATCATCCCCCTTCGAAGCGATGGGAATTATATGGTAGAATTTCTTTCTTTAATTTTTGCATTCAATTCTATGATGCTTAGATAGGTTGTCATTTAAATTTCATCTCGTTTTGAACAATTTTGATCGCGTTTCTATCTTTGCTCGCTTCTACTAATCTACAAGTAGCATCATAAAATTTCTATTTATGGAGGTCAAATTGGGAAAATATGACCATATGGGTCTTCCCAAAATACCCCCAATTAGCTAACCCTAAATTTGTAGGTCTTTTGGAGCTTCCTAGGTAGGAAATTTGGGACAGTACCTTTTCGACATTTTGTTGCAGGTGAATTCGTCCTTCCCCTGAGCGAATTCAAATCGACGAGTAATTTCCTAAATGTTATAATTGTAATATTTTCTTTGGGATGCCTTGATGCCCTTATCAAATTTTTAGATCATTTGGATTTATTTTTGTCATAGTTTAAGTCATTTTTATCATTCACTTATCGTAGGCTTGGGGATTGCATGCTTTATTTTTATCTACAGGTGCTACTGACAACTTCTTGTTCCTTTGAACATAGGGTCTGGACATCGAAGGAGTAGAAAGGAGTCAAGACTCATCAATGCAAGTGGTGGTGATGTTTGGTCCGCCCATTTTACATGTGGGCACACGGAAGAAGGAAGAGCATCCATGGATGTAACGAGAATGCACACTTAAACGCTCCTAGCCCTTGCAAGGGGAGGATGTGCATTGTAACCGAGTTGTGAAACATATCAATGAAAAGGGCTATCTTCTTTATCTACATTTGTTTCATTTTGATTCACTCATGCTTTCCCTCTTTGCAAGCACTTTCAATTCCTAGGATTTAGCGTCTAGTTTGGTTCGGTTTGCATCGCATCTTCGCTTTCCTTTTTGTTTCCGTATCCTCATGATTTCAGTGGAGATCATGGTGGGACCTTGTGCTCTATTTTTAAGATCAGAGATCTGATCCAAACTTGGTCATTTTTGGGTGTAGGTACCGAGTTTCATGCGCTAACTGATGTTTGTTCCATTAGGAAGTGGATACAGAGCTATAATTCATCTTACCCAGGGATGAATGAGAATTCGCCCCACCCTGTGATGAATACAGTCCTGTAATTCATTCTCCCTTGGGATGAATTCCATTCTATGAAGTTTTTGGGCACAAACTCGAAGCCGACGATTTGGGTAGAGAAGAGGTAAGGATTCCGAACTTTTCTCGTCATTTTCCGTCTTCGGTTTTCTTGTTCTTTTAAGTTACTTGTTTTATTAGGGAAAGTTTTCTTTTACTTCTTGCTTGATTCAATTTTGCAAAATAAAAATAACCCCACACACCACATGGAAAATTAAACACCAAGGATCTGGTCATAAAACCTCGACCCTTGATCAAGACCAACGATGGATTTCATCACCACCTTGGCTTGAATTTTGCATTCATAAACCACCGATCGCTCATCGTTGCTAGACATAAATCCTAATGAAAATTGATCGAGTGTAGTTGGGGTGATTCCCAGCACATGAGGATAAGTCTTCTATGGTAGGTGTCATAAATAGGGCGATTCCCCTTTTGTATCGCCTACGTTCCACGTACCATCTACTCTCACGTACCTATAGTTTCCCTCATGTAAGGGCGGTATATAGAGAGGTTGGTATATCGGCCTGGCAATGGTATAAAAAAGGGATTTTGGGAGTCATAAGAGCCCTCATTTTGCATTTAAACGTTCTTTACAAAAATCTTCAAAAAAAAAAAAAACACACTAAACCAGGTTTAGGACACACTCTCAATTTTTAAACGAGATAATCATTGCTTTGTGTGTGTGTGCTCTTTTCTGCTTCGTGTAGCATAAAAATCATAAAAAAAAATAAAAGTCTACATAGCTTGTAGGAAAGGACCACCATGGTGTACACCCGTAGCCAAGCCCAATCAAGGGCAAAAGCTACGAAAAGTGTACAAGGGGGCACAAGTTGCCTCCGCTATAGCCCTAAGGACTTGGTCATACCACCTTGGCGGCCTAACCCACAAGAGAGTCTACATCATTCCATGTCAAGATGGAACTATAGGGACACCCCTCTGAGGGACATGCTCGTTCATCATAGCCCCTTTCAAGAGGAGTCCTTACACGTGGCGCTCAACATAGACAAGAAGGCTCCCTTAGAAGCTCGATATGAGTGGCCACCGCACGATGAAGTGCTAGAGTGGCATAGTGTCCATGAGGAGAGGCCACATGATTATAGCATCCCTCCTTTGACCCCCATCACTGTTAGAACCAATAGATAAAACCTAGAGCGTAGGGCTCTATAAGAAGGGTGAGCCAATTCCGCCCGCCCCTTCACACCTATGAAAGGGAAAATGAGGAACACCCCTATCTTCCTCAAGAGAAATATACAGCATGGGAGAAATGCGTCTCTGCACCTGCTATTTACCAAAATCATCTTTTGAGGCCAAAGCCTGGGGTGAATGCCGCCAACCTCGACATGGAGAAGCAACCTATAGAGATCTCGGATCACCACGATCGAGATAAATGCATAAAAGAGGAATCTAGGCCTCCTACACTCAATATGGTGGAACAGATTGACCTAGAAGTCACCAGACATGCCACCTGCCAAGCACATATTACGTATCTTGAGCAATATCAACAGCATCTAGAGCATCTATACCACCTTAGCAAAGAGTGCATTCAGCGCTAAACAAATGAGCTGCTCCATAACACAGTGCCTGAGAGGGTTCTGACCCCTCACACCCAAAGAGTGGAAACGTATGAGATGCGCAACCCCTTGGTGCAAGACAGGTCCCCACGACCCTACCAAGCGCTGCCTCCAAGACCTCCTAGACCCGAACGGGAGGCCACTTCCCGGAATAATGACGAGCTCCCTCTATGGAGATCTACCCAAAAACTCCTTGAGAAGCCTATGAGGAGTACAAACAGGAAGAGGAGCGAGCCAAAATGCCCTATCAAGGCAGAAGGGTTGCTATTCGGGCACCCTTCCATAGGCCTCAAGTCTCCCACAACCCACAATGGGAGAAAACTAAAGAGGAAGAGATTAAATATTCCGATGCATACAAAGCACTGCTAGAGCGTTTGGAGTCTATGGAAACCAAAGCTTTTGGGCCCCAAAAGCCCATGTTATGCCAACTCGTAGTCATCCTGTGCATCGTCGGTTGCCTACACCCCCTTACCCTAAACACTTTAAGTCTGCCTCAATTGGCAATCTTTAAGGGTGAGGAGGATGCCCAAGAGCATGTGACTAGATTCTTGAGCCAATGTTTTGGCATTCAGGACAATGATGCATTGTTGCTAAGGACATTTATAACCACATTCATGGGCCCTACCTCAGATTGGTTCACTCAATTGTCAAAGCATAGCATCAGTAACTTGGATCAGTTAGTGGATGCATTCCTCAAATGCTTCATAAATTGTGATAAAATTGAATCATGGGTTACACATGTGGATTATGATAGCCTTATCAATTTGAATACAAGCAATAACCCAATTTTGGAAGTAATTGAACCATCTAAGGAAGGTGAAGATAAATTTGATGAGAAACATGTTGATGAATTAAAAGATGAAGAAATGTTTGAGCATCACAATTCGATTTTGAAATATGATCATTATGATTCTTGGGAAGAGTATGCTCATCCCAAAACTGTTAATGAAGTTTGTGTGCCTATTGATATGCAGGATGATACAATTGTCCTTTCACATGAGGATATTACAAGTCCTATGCAATCTGAAAATGTTTTGGAAGAAGGATTGGAATCTCATCAAATATTTGAGAAGGATAATGATTTTACTACCATGGATCAAGAAGGAGAATCAATTGTTTTTGTTCCCCTTGAGGGGCAAGAAATAGAAAATCTTGATCCACCTATTGTTTTTACAATGTCTATGCCATATCGAAATGATGAAATTACAAAGCCCAAGTGGTGTGGGTTTGATACTATTGATGATCCTAATGAAAATATGATTTTGAGGCAACTCAAGCCATTGATCATTGAAAGGTGTCACGTGACACATATCTTGAAAAACTAGGCTCTTGTTTTGAAAAAGATGGATGCATGTTTGATTGGGTGCCTAAATTTGGTGTTTTTGAACAGGTGTTGGATGATGAAGAAGACAATGAAGAAGAAGAAAAAGCTACTAACACTCATCAAGTTGTGGTAAATTCTAACCATGATGGGTTGAGTATGGATGACAAGGTGAAATCTTTACCTTTGGTGATAGCTACAAAAATTTCAAGTGATGGATTACATGATGTCCCTTTGGATGCTAATGTCATTAATGATGAAATGTCAAATCTTGGTGATGTTTGTCAAGTTTTGATTGATTTTGATTGCTTCAAAATCTCAAAAAATAATTTGAATTCAAGACTTTTAGAAATAGGCTCTTGTTTGCAATATCTCACATTTGAAAAGGAAAGCCTACTTCTAAATTATGAATGGAATGATGAAACTTGCACTTTAAAGAATAGACATGATAAAATTGAAAATCAGTCATGGTCTGATCAGTTTAAAATTTTGAATCTCATCTATATGAATACTAATGGAACTAAATTTAATTGGTGGGGTGAGAGAGGGAAGTTGAAATTTGTTGCATTGCTTGGTATGATCTTATTGTGGTTGGATTCCTACAACATTCGGCATGTGTATTGTGACATATGTCTTTTGAAATGTTCTAATCATGTTTGGGATCCAGGAAAGTGATAATCCAAGCTTTGCATCATCTTGTATTATATTTGATTTTGGTTCTGGTTTGTGTTTTCAAGTTTCATTTTGGGATTGCTATTTGGATTAGGATTGAAGTCGTGTGTTTGATTTAATTTGACATGTTTTGATAAATTTGAGATGTCAAATTATGCCTAAGATCAGGAGAATATGAAACATTGGAATTGTGTTGTAGAAATCTCCGCAAGTAACACAAACATTTAAATAATATCGTTTGAATCTTGTGACGTATGAAGTTGTCAGTTGTTTTAAAAAGAGGCAGTGCATTCATATCTCATTCCTCATTGCATATACATGTCATCTCAGGTACATTTTCATTTCATGTGCAATCATTGAGAAGGTGTTGAATCCTCTTAGGATTATTACATAACATATATTAAAAGTATCCTAAGGTTGGGAACTGCTGCCCAAACTATTTTGAACCAAGCACATTCCATGCACATTAAAAGAATCTTGAGCAAAATGGTCAAAACCATACTTGGATGAAAAAGTGAGGTGAAAAGAATATTTCATTTCTATCCTATCATGCAACATAATCCCTGAAAAGGTGGTTTTTACCACTCCCATAAAAGCTTAAAGCCTAAAACCAGAGTAGTAAGGATAGGGTTAAATCCTCATCGAAATTAGGTTGAGGATCCAACTCCCCAAAGCTTTGATTTGACCTACATGGAGTAGTAAGGACAGGACATAATTCTCATCTCGCTTAGGTTGAGAATCCGATTCCCCAAAGCTTCCATTTTTTCCACTTCATCATAAAACTTGGATTGGAGGGATAGTACTACATGTCCTCTGCAAAGGATGGGTAGTCATCCCAAAGGTCCAAGTAATAAAATTGACTAATATTTCCCATTTTGTCTTAATATTGGATTGGAAGGATCGTACTACATGTCCCTAGCAAGGATGGGTAGTCATCCCAAAGGTCCAAGAAATAAAAGAAAAATAATGAATGAAGCCAAGCCAGGGATTATGGGGTTAAGTATGCTCATGCGTGGCAACATGTCTTGTCTAAAAGCAAGACCACTGATTGCTCATATGGATAGACTAGCCTGACAATTTCATCCATAACAGGTTAAATTATTTTGTTCAAGATGAGGTAATGAACTCCAAATCAAAATAGTAGGGATAGGGTTAAATTCCCATCTCGCTTAGGTTGGGAATCCTATTCCCCAAATTTTTGATTTCACTTTCACTTGCACATGGGTTCAAGATGGTAGTGACACATAACCAACTTTGGGATCCAATAAATTAATTTAGTACACATATATTTGGTCCTAAGAGGGTTTGACAACTTTAATATGTTTGTTCATAGAAGGTTTGAGTCCTTGTAAAGCAGGTTGTTATATCTCTAGCATCTCCATCATACATCAAGTCCTGCACAAATCATTCATGGCCTTGCATACAAATCATAAGTGAAACTGACAATGGAATGTTGATCAAGTTCAAGCGATAGGAAATGAAAACACATTGCACACACCGAGCGAATACTTATGATTCTGATGTTGCATGTATTTCTGATCTTTCGGTATTTGTTTATCTTTATGTGCTAATGCTTGTATTTGAGTTTGTGTATTTTCAGGTTGGGTTCTCACCGAAATGCTCAGGAGCATTTCCCAGCAGAGTCGCCATTTGTTGTGGCTATTCCATAACATACCCCAAAATTGGGGACCCACCTTTTCGTTTTGATGTCCGGGTGTTTGCATTTCATTTTTAGTGTCTAACCTTCGTTTTGTCGCAGATTCTACAACTATTGTCGGTTCTTGTTGACAATATTTTCTTGTCGACGATATTTTATTGTTGACAACTTTCTCTTGTCGACAATATTTTCTTGTCGACAACTTTTTCTTGTCGATGATATTTTATTGTCATCATTTCTTGTCGATGATATTTAATTGTCGACAGTTTTTTCTTGTTGACGACTTTTGTCGTCATTTTCTTGTTAATGACTTTGTTGTCATTTTCTCGTCGACGTTTCCTTTTTTATCGTTAGTTTGTGTGTCAGCAAGTTTGTTTTGTCAGTGCTATTGTTGGAGAGTTTGGTGTCCACTTGTTAGGTTTTATTTGTTCGGGTCAAAGAATAGAAGATGAAAATAGCAAATGAATTTAAGTATATACATCTCACATATATATATCGTGTTGTGGTCTACCGGCAAGGGCACCACTTGCAGGCTAGGTGATTGTGACCCGGGTTCACTCCCCACGACGGACATGTATATGTATAAGAAGTATTTACTCAATTAAAATAAAAATAAAAAAATAAAAAAATAAAATATATAATAATGAAAGGGGTTAAAGCTTAATGTTTTTAATATATGTCTTTATGTGTTTTGCAGGTTGTCCGACCAACCAACAACAACATCTTCCCTTTACGGAGCACATCGACAGTGAGGTCAGTAAATTTTAATGGTGGATGGACGCGGTACTGATATGGGTAAGCCTAAGCAAGGACGACCATAATGGACGACATTGTAGTGAGCGACCTGGCGGAATATTACCAGGTATTCGATGAGATTTTGAATGACACGATGCGCCGTGATAGTTTGAAACAGCAGACCAGCAGCCACGCGAACGTCTTCCATCGTGATTGGTGTCAAAGGGAGGATATTGTCATCTACGCATTGGGTAGTCTTCACCAGTGACAAGATTATGAATGTAGAGAATAACACCAACATGGCCAACGCGGTTGGGGAAAGTATTGACGTCGGTAGTGTATCACCAACCGAAGAATGGTGAAACCATCAGCGGATTCGTAGCACAAAAGTAGGGGCAACAGAGAGAGCGAGACGGCGAGTTTCAGGGAAACATGGTATTGAAATGTCAACCGGCATAGATTGGCATTGGCGTCAGTTTCGAAGGAGTCAAGGATTGGATATAGCACCATCGATGGAGTGACAGTGTTCGCAGTAGATGCGTGATTTCGCAGAATGGTAACAAACATGACATTATCACCGCGAGTGGTTATTTCGGAAGGTTCCCGAGACAAGTTTCATCAATAAAGCGAAGGAAGTCATGGATGGCATGAAAGGACAGGTTGAAAGATTTTTTATCTATTTGTTGTCACAAGGATGCGCCAGTTTACTGGTCGAGATTATCCATCGCAGGGGTTTATGGTTTTAAACAAGAAAATCTCATTCATGGCCGCTACCGAGAGGATGTTGTCCATCACATAAAGATTACATTTCGTTGTCGCAGAGAGGATGTGTTCACAGATGTGGTGGTTGTCCACTTAGATTACCCCATCGTTGTCATAGATAACGTGTTTTCAGGACTCGAGGGTTTTAAATATTTCAAACCTACACAAAGGTTGTCATAGAGATTGATGGTTATAAATGATAGGCTCTTCGTCTACAGCAGGAGAGGAGGAGATGTATAAGGCATTGTGACAAGCTTGCAAGACGCATTGGACAGCGAATGAAATATTTTGGCTATTATAAGAACCCAATTTGTCACCGTATTGATGATTAAAATAAGCCTCAGAACACACGTGGCTACCATGCGTGATTTATAAAGTTTTAATGTTTATCCCATGCACATGGAGGCGGAATGAAAGTAACGGCAATACATGGGAATGATTACGGAAAGAGCGAACAGACGCATCGAAAGGAAAAAAGGGAAGAATTGAAAAAAAAATGAAAGGAGAGGATTAAAATGAAAATCAGAGGAAAATGAAATGAAGAGTCATTTTTGCCCTGTTAAATACACGGTTTGAAAACAAAAAAAAAAGAGGGGACGGGAACTTTTGGCATGGCCAAATGGCGGCAGATTTTGATATGTAAATTTGGAATATAATTTGAATGCCAAAGCTTCTCTTCAGAAATTTCAGGCCTTGTTAGCAAGAAAAAATGAGAAATTTTCTACATGCTCCATTTTAATTGTTTTATGTTTCTCCTTTCAAATTTCAGACTTGTATGTGAAATATATGCCATTGTTTATGGGTTATTTCATGTGAATGTCTACAATCTAGAAATTATTTAAAACCCTAGGAGCCGACACGTAGTTTACTTTGATCTGTGTTTGTTTTGCAAGTCAAATAGGCTAGGTTGCATGTACGAAACTCTCACATATTCGGTTTTGCAGGATGGGGTGCTATCAAACTGAAGGAGCTTTTGCATTGCTGCATTTTCAGCATTTATTTTGATGCAAACTTTTAAATTTTACTGTTTTCAAAAAATTTAATTTCAGAATTTTTTCTTATTTTCAGGCATTAAAATAAACATTTAAAAAATATTAAAATCTAAAAATAATTTCACCATGTCGTAGGTTATAGTTCAGACTTCCAATACGCACTTTGAAATTTCATTTTCGGAGTTGTTTAGTATTTTTAAAAATTCATCGAAGTTGTTGTTTTGGTACAGATTTTAAAAATCCGAAAATAGAAAATTTTCATTTTAAGGTCAAATTTCATTTTTCCAGTTTTATTTTGCACTCATGAGCCTATGATGAAATTCCCTTCATGGAAATTCTAATTTCATTGAAGGAGTTATGTTTTATGGCATTTTCACAAATTTCCATTTTGGGCCTAAAATTACCCTTTCTTCATAAAAATTCCAATTTTATGAAAGAGAGGTAATTTGAGTATTACATTGAAGGTATTTTCCTTAAAGCACTTAATTGTTCATCTTGATGAAAATTTGATTTCATTTAAGAGGGATAAGTTAAAGTGACATTTTGAAGCTACATGTGAAGACCCTATCCATCATTGAGGATTTAATGCAAGATAAAGTCTATTTTAAAACCATCAAGATAAAAGGAATTAAAGCACTACATCATGGTCATATGAGGGCCAACTCACATCTAATTTATTTTGGTTCAATGAACAATCACTAAAGTTTAATTGTAAAATAAACCAACATTGCCCCTTGTTTACAGTTACTTGCAATCACTAAGGTGTTCCAAGCATTTAAATTGAATATCTTTATTTGAGATTACTAATGCACATATGCAAATGCTAATATAACAGAGACCTTGGAGAAGTTGTTTTTTTAACTTCTTTGCAATAGGGGATTTGGAATCCAAATCCTAAGGGAAAGTGTACTTTCACAATTGGGTGAAAATACCACTCAACAGTTCCACCCAGGGACGAATTCAAACTGGTATATGAATTCTAGATTCGATCGAGGGTGGGGCGAGTTGCAGGTTTGACGGACAAAAAGTCAAATCTTGACAAATGGCAGCTCAGATCTGCCACTTAACGCTTCCTTCATCGTATGGGAGTATGGGTAAGCATTTTCGAGCATTAGAGGCAATTACAAGGGTAATCATGAAGTCCCTATTCAAGGAGGAGTCTCCTTCCCCCTGGGAAAGCATGATTGCCAAGTGGCGCCTCTGCATGCCCACTTCAAGAGACTTCTAGGTCTATAAATTGGTGAGTTTCCTCACCCCAAGATATACAGAGAAGGAGCATTTTGGAGCAACGAAGTGCTGTCATTTTATTTTCACACCCACACCATCTTGAGTTGCGCCTTTCACATCCTTGATATCTTTTGGAGAAGAGGTCATAGGGTGGTTAATGGAAGTGCAAAATTTGGAGCCAAACCTGTTTGGCCACAATATCCCACCCAAATTTTTTGACAATACCCCACTAGAGTTTTTGGACCCATCCCAAGTGGATTGGTGCCAAAATTAGGCCTCAAACGACGGCCAGCTTGCCCCATGGGCGCCCCCTCCCACACTGCCATGATCTTAATCATCCCCCTTCGAAGCGATGGGAATTATATGGTAGAATTTCTTTCTTTAATTTTTGCATTCAATTCTATGATGCTTAGATAGGTTGTCATTTAAATTTCATCTCGTTTTGAACAATTTTGATCGCGTTTCTATCTTTGCTCGCTTCTACTAATCTACAAGTAGCATCATAAAATTTCTATTTATGGAGGTCAAATTGGGAAAATATGACCATATGGGTCTTCCCAAAATACCCCCAATTAGCTAACCCTAAATTTGTAGGTCTTTTGGAGCTTCCTAGGTAGGAAATTTGGGACAGTACCTTTTCGACATTTTGTTGCAGGTGAATTCGTCTCGCCCTGGAGCGAATTCAAATCGACGAGGAATTTCCTAAATGTTATAATTGTAATATTTTCTTTGGGATGCCTTGATGCCCTTATCAAATTTTTAGATCATTTGGATTTATTTTTGTCATAGTTTAAGTCATTTTTATCATTCACTTATCGTAGGCTTGGGGATTGCATGCTTTATTTTTATCTACAGGTGCTACTGACAACTTCTTGTTCCTTTGAACATAGGGTCTGGACATCGAAGGAGTAGAAAGGAGTCAAGACTCATCAATGCAAGTGGTGGTGATGTTTGGTCCGCCCATTTTACATGTGGGCACACGGAAGAAGGAAGAGCATCCATGGATGTAACGAGAATGCACACTTAAACGCTCCTAGCCCTTGCAAGGGGAGGATGTGCATTGTAACCGAGTTGTGAAACATATCAATGAAAAGGGCTATCTTCTTTATCTACATTTGTTTCATTTTGATTCACTCATGCTTTCCCTCTTTGCAAGCACTTTCAATTCCTAGGATTTAGCGTCTAGTTTGGTTCGGTTTGCATCGCATCTTCGCTTTCCTTTTTGTTTTCGTATCCTCATGATTTCAGTGGAGATCATGGTGGGACCTTGTGCTCTATTTTTAAGATCAGAGATCTGATCCAAACTTGGTCATTTTTGGGTGTAGGTACCGAGTTTCATGCGCTAACTGATGTTTGTTCCATTAGGAAGTGGATACAGAGCTATAATTCATCTTACCCAGGGATGAATGAGAATTCGCCCCACCCTGTGATGAATACAGTCCTGTAATTCATTCTCCCTTGGGATGAATTCCATTCTATGAAGTTTTTGGGCACAAACTCAGAACTGACAGATTTGGGTAGAGAAGAGGTAAGGATTCTGAACTTTTCCTGTCATTTTCTGTCTTCAGTTTTCTTGTTCTTTTAAGTTACTTGTTTTATTAGGGAAAGTTTTCTTTTACTTCTTGCTTGATTCAATTTTGCAAAATAAAAATAACCCCACACACCACATGGAAAATTAAACACCAAGGATCTGGTCATAAAACCCCAGCCCTTGATCAAGACCAACGATGGATTTCATCACCACCTTGGCTTGAATTTTGCATTCATAAACCCTGATCGCTACTGTTGCTAGACATAAATCCTAATGAAAATTGACTGAGTGTAGTTGGGGTGATTCCCAGCACATGAGGATAAGTCTTCTATGGTAGGTGTCATAAATAGGGCGATTCCCTTTTTGTACTGCCTACGTTCCACGTACCATCTACTCTCACGTACCTATAGTTTCCCTCATGTAAGGGCAGGTATATAGAGAGGTTGGTATATCGGCCTGGCAATGGTATAAAAAAGGGATTTTGGGAGTCATAAGAGCCCTCATTTTGCATTTAAACGTTCTTTACAAAAATCTTCAAAAAAAAAAAAACACACTAAACCAGGTTTAGGACACACTCTCAATTTTTAAACGAGATAATCATTGCTTTGTGTGTGTGTGCTCTTTTCTGCTTCGTGTAGCATAAAAATCATAAAAAAAAATAAAAGTCTACATAGCTTGTAGGAAAGGACCACCATGGTGTACACCCGTAGCCAAGCCCAATCAAGGGCAAAAGCTACGAAAAGTGTACAAGGGGGCACAAGTTGCCTCCGCTATAGCCCTAAGGACTTGGTCATACCACCTTGGCGGCCTAACCCACAAGAGAGTCTACATCATTCCATGTCAAGATGGAACTATAGGGACACCCCTCTGAGGGACATGCTCGTTCATCATAGCCCCTTTCAAGAGGAGTCCTTACACGTGGCGCTCAACATAGACAAGAAGGCTCCCTTAGAAGCTCGATATGAGTGGCCACCGCACGATGAAGTGCTAGAGTGGCATAGTGTCCATGAGGAGAGGCCACATGATTATAGCATCCCTCCTTTGACCCCCATCACTGTTAGAACCAATAGATAAAACCTAGAGCGTAGGGCTCTATAAGAAGGGTGAGCCAATTCCGCCCGCCCCTTCACACCTATGAAAGGGAAAATGAGGAACACCCCTATCTTCCTCAAGAGAAATATACAGCATGGGAGAAATGCGTCTCTGCACCTGCTATTTACCAAAATCATCTTTTGAGGCCAAAGCCTGGGGTGAATGCCGCCAACCTCGACATGGAGAAGCAACCTATAGAGATCTCGGATCACCACGATCGAGATAAATGCATAAAAGAGGAATCTAGGCCTCCTACACTCAATATGGTGGAACAGATTGACCTAGAAGTCACCAGACATGCCACCTGCCAAGCACATATTACGTATCTTGAGCAATATCAACAGCATCTAGAGCATCTATACCACCTTAGCAAAGAGTGCATTCAGCGCTAAACAAATGAGCTGCTCCATAACACAGTGCCTGAGAGGGTTCTGACCCCTCACACCCAAAGAGTGGAAACGTATGAGATGCGCAACCCCTTGGTGCAAGACAGGTCCCCACGACCCTACCAAGCGCTGCCTCCAAGACCTCCTAGACCCGAACGGGAGGCCACTTCCCGGAATAATGACGAGCTCCCTCTATGGAGATCTACCCAAAAACTCCTTGAGAAGCCTATGAGGAGTACAAACAGGAAGAGGAGCGAGCCAAAATGCCCTATCAAGGCAGAAGGGTTGCTATTCGGGCACCCTTCCATAGGCCTCAAGTCTCCCACAACCCACAATGGGAGAAAACTAAAGAGGAAGAGATTAAATATTCCGATGCATACAAAGCACTGCTAGAGCGTTTGGAGTCTATGGAAACCAAAGCTTTTGGGCCCCAAAAGCCCATGTTATGCCAACTCCGTAGTCATCCTGTGCATCTGTCAGTGCCTACACCCCCTTACCCTAAACACTTTAAGCTGCCTCAATTGGCAATCTTTAAGGGTGAGGAGGATGCCCAAGAGCATGTGACTAGATTCTTGAGCCAATGTTTTGGCATTCAGGACAATGATGCATTGTTGCTAAGGACATTTATAACCACATTCATGGGCCCTACCTCAGATTGGTTCACTCAATTGTCAAAGCATAGCATCAGTAACTTGGATCAGTTAGTGGATGCATTCCTCAAATGCTTCACCTTTAACACCAAGAAGAAGACGTCACTAAGTGACCTGGCCAGCCTCAGGCAGTATGATGAAGAAACCATGGTGGCCTACGGGAATCCATGAAGGACTCTGCTTTCCAAGCTACCCTCCCTCCCTCCTATGTCTAACCTTACACAAATGTTCTCACAAAGTTGTTTGAGATTGATCTTTGTGCTATTGTAGCTACAACAATATGCCATCTTAGAGGAAGCTCTTGTGCAAGCCAATATCATCAAAGAGATCAATATATAGGATGGCGATATTGCCAAACCTAAGAAGAAAGAATGGAACAAGAACACAAAAATAGGGACTACGCAATAGAAACCCACCATGGTCAATAAATTTGCTATAAATTTCCCTAAGCCTGCATAAGAAATATAGCCTCAAAAGGCTAACTATCAGGCAGTGCCTCCTAATAATTATGAAAGAGAAAACTAGAAGCAGGAGCAAAATCAGCAGCATCACCCTAGGCAACAGTACACACATTATACGGAGTCTAGGGACTCTTTATTTGACTGCTTGTCAGCGGCGAACTTGATCAACCTTCCAGAGATCTAAACCATAGATCCCAATGTGCTGAAGCCTAAGGTATACCGGGAGGACTTGTACTATAGGTTCCACAGGTGGTAAGGACATGACCTAAATGCTTGTTGGAAGTTCAAAGGTTTGATACAAGACCTAATTGACAATAATATGTTGGTAGTAGACAAACTCGTAGCGCCAAAAAACCAACAAATGGGAGTTTTCAAAGACCCCTTGCTTGCCCATGAGGCACAGGAAAAACCCCTTCAAGTCAATGAGGTGCAAAAAAATTGCCCCATGCAAGGGTATGTAGGAATGATAAGCATAGTTACTAGGAACAAGAGATACCCAGGAGTTGCCCCCGAGGTAGCCATAAGAGAGGTTCCATCGATGTCACAACCTCAACAACACCCTATGCAACTACCTCCACCTAGACTCGCGGCCACAATTCGGACCAAACTCACGCAGAGCTTGAGGACCACATCGGCTAGGATCTCCATATACGAGCTTATACAACAATCAACACCCCATCGGGAGGCTCTAATGGAGATATTGAAAGCCATCGAGTTGTAGCCCCACGAAGTGAATTTATTCAACAACTTCGTGGGACATGTCAAACGATGCATGGATCCAGTCATCACCTTCTGAGAGGATGAAGTTAAATCAGTGTCTAATAACATGGCAGATCCACCCCTGCACGTTATCACATAGGTCAATGTGATCCCATATAAGAGGGTATTGGTAGAAACTGGCTCATCTAGTAACATCATTACCATAGTGGAATTGAAACATTTGAAGTTGCCAGCCTCTAACATCATGGCTTCCACCTATACACTACGAGCATTCAATGATGCGATATGCTCGATAGTTAGCACAATTGTCCTACCCATTCAGGTAGGACAAAATACGATACCTACATTGTGCCATATTTTGGAAGGTGAGATGGCTTATAACATCTTGCTAGGGCGGGCATGGATCAGGGACATGAAGTGTGTCCCTTCGATAGCTCATCAGTTTTTGAAGTATACATTTGAAAGGGAAGTACATGTAGTCCTGGTGGACTTGGAACCCTTCAAATATTGTAATGCGATGCAGCTGATGCCACAATCGACCCTTCCATCGACGCACTTGGATTTTCAATTAAATCCATCTAGATAGGGTTCTATTGTGCAAACATCCCTGGTGATAAATCCATCAAAATCCTAGCCAGGTACATCTTCATCGTCTGGTCATTCACCAACAATGCCACCTATCATGGCTAAATAGAAGGACAAAGGGAAGCAAACCCTGGAAGAGGCTCAACCCCTAGAAGAGGTGCTGCCAAAAGTATCAACCGTCTCTACCGAAGAGATGCCTAGCAAAATGGAAGTTGAGGCTCCTAGTCCACCCAACATGGAGTGGATTCAGGAAGAGCTTTCGTTCCCTTCCCCTCAATCACCAACAATCACTGTTGAAATGGCCAATACAGGCCTGGGGGAGTATCTGGTGTAGAATGTTGTAGCAAAAACTATGCTAGAGTCTGTGCAAGACATGGGGAGACCTTGCCTCCCCATCAGTACAATTGTTCCTTTAGGCTATCTGCCAAACCAGACAAACTTTGTGTATGGGGGCCTTGATCATGGTACTGAGCCATGCATGTAAGAGGATGAAGATGAAGAGCCTTTTGCAGAAGATGTCAACTATCTGTCTAACCCGAAATTCCCTCTGAGATATCTTGGCCAATGCAATTGGCATGGATATGGGCTAGGCAGGTATGAGCAAGGAGTGCGTGTCCTTAACCAGCCAAGATACCAAATGCCTTATGACAAGTCGAGCATGGGGTTCAACCACCCCGTGGCCTTGGATATCTTGGTGGAGAACATGTAATGCCTAGGGATAGGCAACAAGGGTGGATTGGAATCAGATCCCTATGCCAACCTGAACACAACATATACATTGGGAGATTACCTCCCATGGTCAACAAACACCCTTGTCAAACTCAATAACCCTTCCCCTTTGCTAGAGAGAGACAAAATTTTGGGGACTCACTTTTAAGGAGGATATAAATGATGTCAAGAAGGATCTTCAGAGGATGAATCAAAGTATGAACCAACATCATATGACCCCTTCGAATCAGATAGTGACCACTCACAAGTGATCCCCATGAATGACTATCAAGAGAGCCTCCTGACAATGTTCCCTCTAGAGGCTCCAATCGAGCCACTGCCGCATTAAGAGAATCAGGTCCCCCCATAGAGAGTGGAACAACCACAATGGGGCCAAATTAATTTGCTTGAGCAGGACAAGCCTGCAATGCCTCAAACAGTTGTCGGAGTCAACGAGGGCTTTTGGATCTTCGATAGTGATTACAAAGATGAAACATAAATAACATATATTAATCACATGCAGCAGATGCAACAACCATACCCCTTAGAGATTAATGACATATTTGAATAGCTGGGCATAGTACCAGGGCATGAGTGGTACGTAGACCCAGTGGGGTGGGACCAAGTGTTGGGCCTGTCACTCTAGGTATATGAAGAGCACCTTCCACCCCGAGACCCTAGAGTGATATCAGTGTTGAGGACATACCCTATCCTCCTATCAGCACATAGGGCTGATCCATTCGTGCCAGTACCTCTAGAGCCAGATCCGGAGCACAGAGAACATCCAAAATGTTGGAGTCATCACACCCGCAGTAATGGAGACCAAAATCATTTCATCAACATGATCTCCATTGACTTAACCGCTCCCATCCGCAATATGGCTAACCCAGCATGGTCATTGCATCTAGACATAGATGCCATAGACTGGGATTGCATCAATTCACCTCCATCCCCATTAGAGTACTGGACTTTTGGTAAAATGCTTTATTTTACCCCAGAGCCAACTCAGGATATCTTCCATGCTGAAGAGGAACACGAGGTTCCCAATGCATATATAAACTTGGCAAATGATATCCATCTGATCCCAACTCCACATCAGTTGGAGGACGGATCCCACATGTCAATCGAGGAGACGACTGACATAGACATCAGCTTGGATTCAATGAATCCACAGATCATCAATTTGGGGGTAAGCTTATCCCCTAAAGAGCAAGTCCACTACATCACCATTCTCAAAGAGAAGAAGGAGGTTTTTGCATGGTCCTACAAAGACATGTCGAGGCTAGATCCATGGCTAGTCATGCATAACCTAACACTTGATCCAAAAATCAAGCCCATTAAGAAAAAACTATGTAAGATGCACCCAAAAGTGGCCTTGATGGTCAAATACAAATTGCAAAAGCTGCTGGATGCACAGTTTGTCATCTATGTGGATTATCCGCCATGGTTGTCCAACATGGTGCCCGTTAAAAAACCCAATGGGAGGATTTGCATATGCACTAATTTTTGAGATCTAAACAAAGCAAGTCCTAAGGATGATTTCCCCTTGTAGAGCATCAACGCATTAGTAGACACTAAAGCGGGCCATGAAATGCTATCACTCATGGATGGTTTCTCAGGATACAATCACATTTGTATCAATACCAAAGACCAACTAAAAACAACGTTCACAATGCCTTGGGGGACATTTTGTTATAAGGTTATGCCTTTTGGCCTGCAAAATGCTGGTGCCACCTACCAACGTGCCATGACATACATCTTCCATGATTACATGCATAAAACATTGGAATATTACATGGATGATTTGTTGGCAAAATCTCTTTTGCGCCCAGATCATCTCGATGAGTTAAGCAAGATCCTCGATCGCCTCATGGAATATAAAGTCAGACTGAATCCCAAGAAGTGCATATTTGGCATCATATATGGAAAACTCTTGGGTTTCATAGTCTCAAAGTGAGGCATCGAGGTGGACCCAAAAAAAGTCAAGGAAATCCTTGAAATGCTCCCCCCAACTACTATTAAGTAGCTCAGAAGTCTATAGGGAAAGGTCACATCACTTAATCTCTTCATAGCGCAGCTATCTGACAAGTGCCGACCCATGAAAAAATTATTGCATAAAGGGGTAGCATTTCATTGGGATGACGAGTGCCAGTTAGCCTTTGATGACATTAAATAATACTTGGCTTCGCCACCGGTATTAGAACCACCTAGACCAGGAGTGTCATTCTACTTATACATCTTAGCTACTGAGGTGGCACTGGGTGCCATGCTATCCCAGAAGAATGAACTTCATAAAGAACAGGCTACTTACTATCTTAGCCGCACCTTGGTCAGTTACGAACTTAACTATGCATACGTCGAGAAAATCTGCTTGGCAGTGGTGTTTGCTACCAAAAAGCTATGCCACTACATGCTGAGCAACACTACATATGTTGTGTGTAAGGAGAATCCATTGCGGTACATGATGACTCATACTTATCATAGTAGCCGCACGACGAAATGGATCATGTTGTTGATGGAATTTGACATAGAGTTTATTGGACAGAAATCCATCAAAGGACAGGTCATAGCCGATCAACTAGCGGAGGCTCCTCTCGAAGACGATTAGTCTCTAGTCATAGAACTACCCGATGATGGGGTCTTCCATGTCTCAGAATCGCCAGATTTTGATGAGCCTGAGTCATAGGCCGACATAACCCTATTTTTTGATGGTTCTAAATGTGAGAAAGGTGGTGGCATAGGAATCATATTCTTTACATCACAAGGGGCTCCAATGCCTCTGTCATTTAAATTAAACTTCCCATGCACCAACAACAATGCAGAGTATGAAGCCTTGCTCATAGGACTTTAGAAAACAATCACCATGAACATCAAATGATTGAACATCTTTGGTGATTAAATATTAATTGTCAACCAATTCAAAGGGGTATTCTAATGTAAATGCCTAGTTTTGCAGACCTACAAAGCCCTTATGGACAAATTCTTGGCAAATCTTGAATGGTACCACATCGAGGCACTCCCTCGATCATCGAATCATTTTGCGGATACTATGGCCTCCTTGGGGTCACCAATCCTGCAAGACCTTTTTGGTGATACGACAACCATTCAGGTCAAAACACTATCGCAATCCATGATGGACCGTAAGCTCTAGCTTGAAGCCAAGAATCCACATGATCCATATTGAACCACCTCATGATAGGTTCTCTCGAATCCATGATCATCTGAAACATGCCAACTAGGGGTCCTTGTTCTCCCCTACTCCCATTAATAGCAACACAACGCTATTCTTACAAGTTCTTTCTCACTCAGCATTTTCTAGGGATGAACTTCAAGAGGGATGGATTGTTCATACCGTCGAGTCTTTCGATCAGCAGGATTGGTATTCACCCATAAAGGACTACCTCAAGTTAGGTAACCTCCCACTTGGATTGACGCATGCCACAAAATGAGCATTCAAGCAGAAAGTGACAAAGCATGTCTTGTTAGGAGATATTTTGTACCATTGTAGCTATGAAGGGATCCTCCTTCGGTGCTTGGACCAACAAGAGTCCACTTGGGTGATCTCCCAAGCGCATAATGATACATGTGGTGGCCACTTCAGTGACATGGCCATCGTAAAGCACATTCTTCACATGGGCTATTATTGGCCATATTTAGAGCGAGATTATTGTGCATATGTGAGGAAGTGCATGAAGTGTCAACACCATGCCAATTTGACAAACATACCTTCCTAGCCCTTGCAGACGATCCAATCGGCTTGGCCATTTTCATAGTGGGGCTTAGATCTAATCAGAAATATCTCCCCTGCATTGTCAGGTCATCACACGTTTATCATAATGGCCACAAAGTATTTCACCAAGTGGGTGGAAGCAGTTTCGCTTACCTCTACAACTGGAACCCGCATTGTGGAGTTCATTTTACATAACATCATATGTCATTTTGGTATTCCATCCAAGATAATCTTGGATAATGGGATGTCATTCAAGAACAAAGATGTGCATGCTTTGACCACAAAGTACAAAATTCAGCACAGTTTTTTGACACCCTATTATTCGTAGGCAAATGGGCAAGCAGAGGCGTCAAACAAAACACTAGTTGCCATCCTCAAAAAGACCGTCACAGATAGTCATAAGGATTGACACATCTAAATCCCACCTACCCTGTGGGATTATCGCACTAGCATTTGGATGCCCACTGGGGCAACTCCATTTTTGCTCGTGTATGGCTCCGAGGCAGTCATGCCTCTCGAGTTGGAAATTCCTTCCCTACGCATATCAATGCAAGAGTTCATCAATGATGACACTGCACGGTAGGCCCGATTAGACCAGCTTACATTGCTTGATGAACGACGTGTTAATGCTCTTGAGCATTTACGTATCTATCAAGAGAGACTTAAGAAAACATACAACATGAAAGTTCACCTGAGGGATTTTTAGGTTGGTGACTTGGTCTTGAAGGAGAACCAATAGAACTCTAGTTTTTTTTCCCATATAAGGGACAAGTTCATGGAAAATTGGTTAGGTCCCTATGTAATTGATAGTAACATAGGATGTGGAACATATCGATTAGCCTCTCTTGATAGAATCAAGGAACTAGAACCCTTGAACATCAGTTATTTGTGGCCATTCCATATCTAAAAGAGCTATACCCCAAACAAAATGCTCCAAGGATTCCCACAATCGCTTGGTCAATCCCAAAATGCTCCAAGGATTCCTATAATCGCTTGGTCAATCCCCAAATGGTCCAAGTATTCCTACAATCGCTTGGTCAATCCCAAAATGCTCCAGGGATTCCCACAATCGCTTGGTCAATCCCAAAAAGCTCCAAGGATTCCCACAATTGCTTGGTCAAAAATCAAAAAATTTAAAAATAGTAAAATCATCAAAAATAACAAAAATTTGCATCTCATTTCTAGGCATACTCCAACTCATCACCACAATAAAGAGCTCTTTTCACATCTCACCTTCATATTCACAAAAAAAGATCAATCCATCAAAAACACAAAAATATGTAGTTGCATTAAGCATCACATCCATACATTGCATATTTGTGGTCATACAGGTCAAAGGCACCATAGACTGTAATTACTCCACAAATCCATCTTGTTCCACATTTCTCCATTCTATAAGCAGTCCATCAAACATAAATGCCATTCACTTCCTTTTACCATACCAGAGTCAATGGTCTTCTAATGTATCAAGAGTTTTCATCCTTCAGTTGTCATTTGCTCTCTAGCCATGTACTGTACCAAGTCAGACAGATTTTACAAAGGTAGAGTTCTACTTGGATCACACCTTGTTACGTAGCATCCAAACATAAATTAAAACACATAAAAATTCCCAAGTTGTGTGAATGAAAGATGAAACCTGCAAAGCAATCCAGGTCACCATAAGCGAAACAGTTATCTTGCTCATCCCCCTGTGTGAATGACCCCAAGAATGCTGAGAGTTGGCAAAAGGACAAGCATCTTCCCTACCCAATTCCCTAAGAATCCCACACTTTCAAAAAGTTACATACATCATAAAATCTTGCAAAAAGTCAAAAATCCAAAAATTTGACATCACCACCAAAGTGCATACATCAAAAGGCACATATAATAGTGATTCTCATCACTCAATATTCAAATCCCTTTCTCAAAAGAAAAAAATAAATAAATAGTGATTTTTTTTTCACTACAAAAGAGCAAGTATCCCAATATAATTGAAGAAAATAAAGGAGTCGAACTTGAATCCCTAGAACTCTCAGCATTCTGACAAGTCATGAGGCAAACCTCAGTACTGGTTTGGTGGATAGCCTATTGGTCACTAGTGGTAAACCTCCCGCATGACAATATATTTGTCACATTAACTCATGTACAGATCAATGTTTGCATGTGGATGAGCTAGCTTATGGTATCCTAGATAACATCGTAGATTAATCTGACTAAATACAACAAAGGAGTTAGTGGAGCTAATTAGATGATCCTCAGTATAGGTTTGGTTGATAGCCTATCTGGAACTGGTGGTATCCTGACAAATACCTCATAAACGAACTCAATTGCACACACAAGGATGTGAAATAACTTGGTCAAAGACAAGTCCGATTCATACCTTGTCCAAAAGTCTTGTAAGATAAAGTACAATCGTGGCTAGTTAGTTAAAGCCGTATGAGTCTCAGAAAACCTTATCTACATTCTAAACCAACTGTGCTATCTTTCATCCTCACATTTCCATCAGTAATTGCCAAAACCACAAAGGTCTAAATAGTCTATGGTGCTCTCGCCAAACAACACAAATTCAATTCATCCTTTACATTTGCATATCCTAAAACTTAGAAACATTTGCATTCATCATACCATATGCATCCATAAAAATAAATTAACATGCATACATCCATACTCATCACTCATCATACATAAAATCAAATCATCACATGCGCATGAACAAAATAAAGTCATCTGTATATATCATCAATAATGCCCACAGGCTATAGTGAACTAGTCTTGTGACCCCGCAACAAAATCCAAAAGCTCAAAAACCCCCAAGCCTAGGCCGTCGGCCACCATGATCATGTAGGATCAGTGCGATGGGAACTACCCCTCATGGTGTGGGTCCTATGAGACCCCTCAGGGTGGTTGCTGCTAGACCCTGCATCACGCCTACTCACCCCCCATCATCTAGTTGCCTGCATTGAGATGATGTTGATTGCTCAGTCTCGCTTCCTCTCGAGCGGCATGACGATTCGCCTCTGTTGAACGTAGGGACCTGCCCACCAAGATGGCTAATCTTTGCCTCCATCTCCAACCACTGTCGCACCAATTCCATCTCTCGCTGGTGATACATAGCCAAGTTCTCATCACATTGCACCAAAGCCCTATCCCTCTCTACCAGCTACGTCCATAGGAGATCCCTCTCCCGTGCAGCATTGGTGTCCCCATCCTACCGACGGTAGGCAGCCAATGCATTTTCCCACTCGCCAGCTACATGCATCGAATATCCATCTCCCACAGTGCATCCCCTAGCTCATCATTGCACCTCTATAGTAGCCCCTCAAATCGTGTAATCTCGGCACGTAGCCCAGACTTTATGTCCTCCAAATCTGCCTAAGACATGGGCATCTCTAGAATAGTAGCCCGCTCTGGCTCCCACTACTCCGCAATGTCCTGCATCTCTGGCTGATCCGAAACCCTAAAATCCACCATGTCTGTATCCTCCACTAGAGCACCCCAATCATCTCCTGGTGCCTCGACACCCTCCTCGCTCGCTGCTATTGCCTCTGCGCCTCCTAGTGGCCCCTCCCCTTGCCATCATCATAGTACCCACCACTGGTCATACTCAATGGTAGTCCTGACGTCATCCACATTCAGGACATCGATCATTGCATCTGAATCCTCGCCTAGTGGCACAATGACCGATCGATCCAGAGTCCTCTCATCCCCCTGGTTTCGATAGACCACGGGCTCACCAGGAAACCCTTGGCATACCCCAAACTGTCATGTCACCCGGCTATAAGGGAAGAACTCATGCTCGATCTCATGCTATCCAATTAGCCACCACTCTCTACATACCCGTCAAAGCAACTCTCCATCCTCCGACTAGGCTGGATAGTCCTGATAAGGACGTTAGAACACCTCCCTTGGAGTAAGCCGAGCGAAGGCATCGACATAGTGCCCTATGACACCTGCCCACCGTTGACTCTGTCCCTGCTCCTCAGATCACTGCCATAGAACCGTGTAGCCTATATCCTTATCCTCCATCTTTGTCTGAGTCATCCACGATAACCCTGCTGGCCTCTCCATCACTATGTGCTGCCAAGACTAGCTCTGCAATAGATAGCTATAGCTAATCCCCTTCCACCTTCAACAGCGGACCTCATACAACTCACCATAGAGCTATTCTAGCAATGTCTATCCCCACCTCATGATCAGCGATGCCTCCGTCAGGCACTCCACTAGCCGATAGACCACATCCAATAGGTTCCATGGGAACCTCGCACCTGACGAGTCAAGTAGCAGCATGTTGGAAATGAGGCCCATGAGTACTACGTGCCTCACTCCCAACACCCCCTCTCAAGCCACCATCGAACTAGAATCTTGCCAATCTAGAAGTCACACTCTGCCCTCTCCACTGGGCTCTCCACACCCAGCTCTTCCTCATGCCTGAAGTAGCGTATCAACACTATTGTCCGCTAATCTCACAACGTCATCCGGATCGGCAGTCCATCTATTGGAATCCGAAGAATTTGATAGATGTCCTCCAAGGTCATTGTCATATCCCCTATTGGGAGATGGAAGGTGTTGGTTTGAGGATCCCACAGGTTGATCAGGGCCGTCATATAGGCCCGATCCCCAACCACAGGCTCCAGTCGAGTCACCTGCTTGAGCCCAAGGGCATCAAGCCACTCCCAGTCAGCCATAGTTAGCGCCCCCCGTGCTTCAAAAAAAGTAGTAGGCACACGATACCAGCTCTTCACAACCTGTAAAAGAAAACAACACAAACATATTAAAATCATTAAAAACTATACAAACAATAACATGAATATACAACACTACATAAAAAAAAATGTACAGCTCAAAAACAACAAAATTCACAGAATTCAAAAAAAAAAATCAAAACAAATATAGTTTTTCAGTCTTAGGGTTTTGTACTCTAAGTCTAAAACTGACAACAACATAAAAACACAAAAACATTTTTTAAACTATAGTTTGTCAGTCTTAGGGTTCTGTACTCTAAGTCTAAAACTGACAACAGCATAAAAACACAAAAACATTTTTTAAACTACAGTTTGTCAGTCTTAGGGTTTTTGTACTCTAAGTTGAAAACTGACAACAACATAAAAACACAAAAAAAACATTTTTTAAAACTACAGTTTGTCAGTCTTAGGGTTTTGTACTCTAAGTCTAAAACTGACAACAACATAAAAACACAAAAACATTTTTTTCACTACAGTTGTCAGTCTTAGGATTTCTATATTCTAAGTTTAAAACTAACAAAGTCTGCACAAACAAAACAAAATTAAAATAATAGTTTTTAACCTAGGGTTTTCACCTACATTCTAAAAACTGACAAGTTCAGCCTAAAAAACTAGGGTTTTGCATTCCGTTTATCCTAGGGTTTTAGTTTAGCAAAATCAAAATGTTTCCTAGGGTTTACTTTAGTGTAAAGTGAAAAGTAAATTTCTATTCCGTTTTAAAAAAAAAGAAAAATAAAATTTCAACCTAGGTTTAAACTACGTCTTCCGTTAAGTTTTAAGCTAAAGTCTTGGTTTGTGTTCAGCTCAATTTTAGGGTTTCAATTTTAATTTTGGAAAACAACATAACAAAGAAAAATAAACAAATCACACTCACAGTTTTAAAACATATAACAAACAAAAGCAATAACGCTAAGGAGCACTTACTAGTCTCGCTTCGACTCTGTCGCTTGATATGATCTGTGCACTCATGATGTTGGGAGAAATTTGAAAGCGCTCTGCTTCACACAATTAACCTCCTCCTCAAATCTCCAAATCTCAAGAAAATTCAAATGCAAATGAGCCCAAACCCTAGTTTTGGACTTTAAATAGGCTTTTTGAGCTTATATTCATTCCTCCCTGAGACAAGCACTCTGGTTAGCACTCGTCCCACCCTGGGACGAATACTAAACTGGTATTTGTCCCACCCTAGAATGAATTCAGGAAATAAAATTTCAAAAATAACAAAAATTGAACAAAAATGCACTAAAATAGCTAATAAGCTTGCCCGATGAAAGTGCTTTTGCACTTGACCTCCCGAGCATGCAAAATAGACATCGGGGCCACAAATACTTGCTATCCTACTCCCTAAGAAGGTTACCATAGCTGGACTACTCCACGGGAAGATGGATCTTTGAGAATTTCATCCCCAAACGACGTCGCCAAAAAGGGTCAAAACCCACCCAAAAATAGCAATAACATTGCCGAACGAAGGTGCCTTCATTCCTGACATTATTGGCATCCAAAATAGATGTTAGGGCTACAAATTGCCACCATCCTACTCCCTAAGAAGGCCACCATGGCCAAACCGCTCCACGGGAAGATGGATTTTTGCCAATTTTAGCTCCAAATAGCGTCACCAAAAGGGTTAACACCCACCAAAAATAGGTCTAAATGTTGGAAAAATTGCACACACTTAACGCTAAAACATTTGAAGGCACCCTTGCACAAGTCATTTTAGGTCAAGTGACTCATCACTTTTCTCATGAAGGTCATTCCCTCATCGATTCGTCGCTTGAGGGGGTAGTCACACTTAGTCACTAGTCAACAAGTACACACCCAATTAAGGAAAATGGCATGCATTCAAAGAATCATTGACAAAGACAATCACGCCCCTCCTTGGGGCAACAAATAAGCAATAATCACAAGCTAATCAAACACTTGACATTCATGAATCATGAACTCAAGGTTCTCACAAACAAAAGGTTGCGTCCTTTGCCTATTCATGATCGATCAATGTCCAAGATCAAGTAACACCTCACCAAAAAAGTTTAACACTTGAATTAAGTTCCTTCGCTTGTCAGAAGCAAGGATTTAAGAATGCATGCCCTTTCCATACTTGGGGCATCAAAATTTGGTTAGGTTATTGAGAAACCCTAATCATTAGTGTTTTGGTTATCTATTTTTTGCTTGACGATGTGCCATGCATAGTGCATCCCAAAAATGGGCATCTGTAGACACTAAAACAGCACCAATATGATTATGTGACTGCAAACACTAATCGCATTGACACACACAGCCCCAAAGGCAGCCCCCAGAGGTTAAACAGTGGTCCTAACCATTCTCACAGCAGTTTTGGAAGTTCAGAGATCAATTTGGCACCTTCAAGCACTTTGCTCAATATATGTTCCACCTAGGGACGAATTCAAACAGGTATTCGCCCCACCCAGGGACGAATTCTAGATTCACTCTAGGGTGGGGCGAATTGTAGGTTTAACGGGCAAAAAGTCAAATATTGACAAATGGTAGCTCAGATCCGCCACTTAATGCTTCCTTCATCGCATGGGAGTATGGGTGAACATTTTCGAGCATTAGAGGAAATTACAAGGGCAGTCATGAAGTCCCTATTCAGGGAGGAGTCTCCTTCCCCCTGGGAAGGCATGATTGCCAAGTGGTGCCTTTGCATGCCCACTTCAAGAAACCTCCAAGTCTATAAATTGGTGAGTTTCCTCACCCCAAGATATACACAGGAGCATTTTTGAGCAACGAAGTGCTGTCATTTTATTTTCACACCCACACCATCTTGAGTTGCACCTTTCACATCCTTGATCTCTTTTGGAGAAGAGGTCATAGGGTGGTTACTGGAAGTGCAAAATCTAGAGCCAAACCCAACATTTGGCCACAATATACCACCCAAATTTGTTGACAATACCCCACTAGATGTTTTGGACCCATCCCAAGTGGATTGGTGTCGAAATCAGGCCTCAAACGATGGGTGGCCTACCCCATGGGCGCCCCCTCCCACACTGCCACAATCTTAATCGCCCCCTTCAAAGTTATGGGAATTCTATGCCAAACTTTCTTTCTTTCATTTTTGCATTCAATTCTATGATGCTTAGATAGGTTGTCATTTAAATTTCATCTCGTTTTGAACAATTTTGATCGCGTTTCTATCTTTGCTCGCTTCTACTAATCTATAGGTAGCATCATAAAATTCCTGTTGATGGAGGTCAAATTGGGAAAATCTGACCATCTGGGTCTTCCCAAAATACCACCAATTAGCTAACCCCAAGTTTATAGGTCTTTTGGAGCTTCCTAGGCAGGACATTTGGGATAGTACCTTTTCAACATTTTGTTGCAGGTGAATTCGTCCCGCCCAGGACCGAATTCAAATTGGTGAGGAATTTCCTGACTGTTCCATTTGCAATATTTTTTTTGGGATGCCTTGATGCCCCTATAAAATTTTCATAGCATTTGGATTTATTTTAGTCATAGTTTAATTCATTTTTCTCAGTCACTTATCGTAGGCTTGGGGATTGCATGCTCTATTTTTATCTACAGGTGCTACTGACAACTTCTTGTTCATTTGAACGTAGGTTCTGGACATCGAAGGAGCAGCAAGGTGTCAAGACTCATCAACGCAAGCAGCGGCGATGTTTGGTCCGCCCATTTTACATGTGGGCACGCGAAAGAAGGAAGAGCATCCATGGATGTAACGAGAACGCACACTTAAATGCTTCTAGCCCTTGAAACGGGAGGATGCGCATTGTAACCGATTTGTGAAACATATAAATAAAAAGGGTTGTCTTCTTTATCCACTTTTTTTTTGTTTTGATTTGCTCATGCTTTCCCTCTTTTCAAGCACTTTCAATTCCTAGGATTTAGCGTCTAGTTTGGTTTGGTTTGCATCGCATCTTCGCTTTCCTTTTTGCTTCCATATCCTCATGCTTTCATATAAAAAGAATGGTCACTCTGCTAACAAATGCTGGAAAAGATTACAACAACTAGAGGCAACCATAAAATATTAAAATATAGAAAATAATAAGCAAATAGGAAAAGCCCTTAATGTTCAAGGAAAAACCTCCAAATCTTCCTCTAATTATTGGGTCCTATATTCTAGAGCAACTCATCACATGTCTGCTTCAGAGAAGTCTTTCTCTTCTATCTCCTCTAGCTCTAATCATAGCATAGAAGTAGGAGACTCTTCCTTGATTCATGTCAAAGGGAAAGGGAATATAACAATTGAAGGTGGCTCTATAAAAAATGTTCTCTATGTTCCAGACATTGCCACCAATATCCTATCCATTTATCAAATTTTTACTTCTGTAAATGATAAAATTGTTCTCTTCTCCCCAACAAGAGTTGAGATAAGACATTTTCAATCCCCTCATTCGCTTATAGCAAAAGGGGATATTGATCATAAATCTCACCTTTTTTTCTTCCAAAGATTTCAAAATCTAGAAGGAGCCTCCTGTTTTGTAGCTCATAGTAATCTTGAAAGTCAATTTTGGCACAAAAGGTTTGGTCATATTAATTATAACTACCTAAAGGCTTTACAAACCCATAATATGGTTAAAGGATTACCCCAAGTCTCTTCCAATGATGGGGTTTGCTCTAGATGTGCTCTTAGAAAGCAACATCAAGATCCTTTCCACCCAAGTAGCTCTTTAAAATCCTCATCCCCTATATATTTAATCCATAGTGACTTAACGACCTTTCTTGAAACTTATTTTAAGGGAGAAAAGTATGCTCTTACCTTTATTGATGATTTTTCTAGAAGGTCTTGGGTCTACTTTCTCAAATATAAAAGTGATGTGTTATCCCACTTTAAAATATTTAAAGCCTTAGTTGAAAATCAGGCTTCTTGCAAAATCAAGAAGATTCAAATTGATAATGGGGGAGAATACTACAATAATGAGTTCTCCATATTTATTTCTAATCATGGTATAATTTATCAACATTCTGTCTCCCGTAATCCTCAACAAAATGGTATTGCAGAAAGGAAAAATTAGACATTAAAAGAGATGGCTAATTGTATGCTCTATTCAAGACATCTTCCAAAAAAATTTTGGGCAGAGGCTACTAACTATGCAAATTATATTCAAAATCGCATACATCATAAAGCCCTTGACCAAATAACCCCTGAAGAAGCATGGTCTGGCTTAAAACCAGATGTTTCCAATTTCAAGATTTTTGGTTGTATAGCTTGGGCTCACATTCCAAAGAAGAAAAGGAAGGCTCTTGATAAGAAAAGTAGAAAACCCATATTTATCGGTTATTGTGAAGAATTGAAAGCATATATACTTCTTAATCCATCAAATCATGAGGTATTATTTCATAGGAATGTCCAATTTGGTGAAACATTCCATCAAAAAGAACCTCCAAAGGACTCTTCCTCCATTGAGCCTTCTCCTATAGTGGAACCTCGATATTATGAAGAACCAACCCTTGAAGTTAATTTGATTATTGATAATCAAGATGAAGATCCTGTAACTCCTTCTCAAAGTCTTTCAACTCCTTCAACTCCCTTTTATATGCAAAAATGGTTTCGCATAATTTTTAAAGAAGCTACTCCCTACATTCAAAATCTTCCCTCAAACAGATCAACCAACCCCATAGGTTCTAGTCTTGTATGTCAATCCATTTCCTCTGATCCTCAATCCTTCAAATAAGTCTTAGGTATAAAAGAATGGGAAGATGCTATGGATAATGAATTTTATTCCTTGATCAAAATGATACTTGGGATTTAGTTCCATTATCTAAGGGAAGAAAACTAGTTATATGTAAGTGGATATTCAAAACAAAATACGGACCAAATGGGGAAATAGATAAACACAAGGCTTGTCTTGTAGCCAAAGGTTTTTCTCAAATAGAGGGTATTTATTATAAAAAAACCTTTGCTCCTATTGCTAAAATGGATTCTGTTAGATTAGTTCTTGCTCTGTCCGCTTTCCATAAATGGCCAGTCTAACAAATGGATGTAAAAGTGCCTTCTTACATGGAAATTTAAAAGAAGAAATATTCATAGAACAACTTGATGGTTTTACTCAAGACTCCTCTCTTGTTTATCGGCTTAAAAAATCTCTATATGGCCTCAAACAAGCCCCTAGAGCTTGGTATGAAAATATGGACTCCTTTTTTTTAGCAGGATTTTCTCATTGTGAGTCTAATAATACAATTTACATTTGGAGAAGTATAGGAAATATCACCATTCTTGTTATTTAATTTTATGACCTCCTTATCACTTGTAGTAACCTCACTCACATTTAGAATATAAAATACTCTCTCTATAAGAAATTTAAAATGGCTAATCTAGGTCTAGCTCATTTTTTCCTTGGGATTCACATAAATAAAGTAGGGATCACCTTATGTCAACAAAAGTACACTCAAGATCTCCTTAAGAAGTTTCAAATGACAGATTGTAAACCTTCTCCCAACTCATTTCAATCTGGCATTCATCTCAGTATTTCTTGCTCATCCACTCATTGTGATGCTACTCTATACCGTCAGCTTGTAGGTAGTCTATTATACCCCACTCATACTCACCCAAATATCTCATACGCTGTTGGGATCATATCCAAGTTCTCCCATAACCCTCATTTCAGTCATTGGCAAGCAACTAAAAGAATTCTTCATTATTTGCAACGTACTACAAACTTTGGGCTCACCTATAGAGGAGACTCCATGGATATCACTAGCTATACAAATTCATATTGGGTAGGATCAGTAGATGACATATGTTTTACCTTTGGATATGTTTTTTGCCATGGCTCTTCACTAGTAGCCTTGTTATGCAAGAAACAACAAACAATAGCATTATATTCTATAGAGGTAAAATACAAAGCAACACTTACAACCAGTCAGTAAGCCCTATGGCTTCGTCAAATTCTTAAAGAATTTGGTTTTTTCCAAGAAGTGTCTATAAATCTATGGTGTGACAATCAAAGCACAATTCATATTGTATGTAATCTAGTTGAACATCAGTGTACCAAACACATTGAGATCCACATGCACTTCATCAGGCAACATATTCAGAATGGGGATATACTTTTGGAATATATTCCAATAGAGAATCAACTTGTAGACATCTTCACAAAGTCATTTCCTTCTCCACAATACCTTCAGTTGTGAGAGAAACTTGGAGTGTTAAAAATGAATTGACAAAGAGGTCTTCCACCTCTCTTTATATTGTACATGAGTGCCTAATCAAGCCTTATTTTTGGGACTCATATTTTACTTTTTAAAGAGGTCAATCTTCACCATCCAAAGACAAGCCTCTTTCATACTTCTTTGCTTTTTATTGGTGGATTTTCCCACTGGATTTTTACCATCATTTCAAAACAAAGAGGTGATAGTTGGTTTTTTCCCACAGGGATTTTTTCCACCAACTAACTATGTTGTACATGAGTACCTAATAAGGCCTCATTGTCGGGACTCATTTATAGAATCTCCCCTAGTATCACTTAAGGGGGGGTGTTAGAATAAGTGAATATTCTCTTAAGTTCACTAGGATACACACTTGAGTTTTCACTCCTCCATGTGTTAGGAGAACTTTAAATTGTGTCTTCATCATGTTTTATGAGTTGTTGTAATCTAATGGATCTCAATGATCAACTCTACTATTTATACAAAGTTGATCCTAGAGATAAATCAATCAATTCCACTCTTCTCTTCATATTTTGTGTAATACTTTACATATCTATTATTGTGAAATTCTAAAAAAATAATCTTATTTGCATATATTATAGAACTCCAACTATTGCATATGATTTATTTTACACTTACTTAAAAAAGAAAAAGAGAAAAGAGAATATTTCCTTTTTTTTATCATTTAAAGGTGAAGTGCATGTACTATAGGGACTTGTCTATTTACATCTTGCATCCTATTTCCTTTCCTAAGGTTTATTAGGCTTTTAGTTGTTGATTTTAGATTATTTAAAAGAGGCAAAAGTGAGAAAATATATTAAGAAAACCATAGGTGTATTTTTCAAATAAACCCACCAAATTTAATCATATCACACATCAAATACTCTCCTTTATCTCTTGAAAGTATATGAGAGAGAGTGAGAGAGAGATATTCTCTCATTTTATTATTTACCCTAGTCTTATAGTAACACTAACATTGAAAAAGAATCTATATATGTTAGAATAAAACATTGAATTTTATGTTTAAAAAAATAAAATGCCTTATTCAATAGTCTTCTTATGCTTATAATCTTGCATGGTCATGAGATATCATGTGGCAGTCTATCTAGAATAATATCAAGTAAATTGAAAATTAATATATTACAAAATACTTTAACATGAAGAACCAAACACCTTAGGACATTTGTCTATGGATATAAGTTTAATACACATTGAAAGTAAAATATTGAAAGCATTAATTACTATATAAATAGAAACTAGCTGATCCTAGCCAACATAAACTCAACATTAGTAAAAAAATCTTGTTTAGTTATTTTATAATTAAATAAAATATTGCAAAATAGTTCCAACATTGTTTATCATAGGTAACATCTATAATACCTATCTTGGTGCAAAATAGCTTATCCTAACCAACATAAACTCAACATTAGTAAAAAATATTGTTTAATTAATTTATAATTTAATAAAATATTGCAAAATAGTTCAAACATTTTTTTATTGGGAACCTCTATAATACCTAGCTTGGTGTGTAAAGACAAATTCAATGGGATCCTTGACCCTTACGGAATCGAACCGAGGTAACCCATCAACAATCACTTGACCATGACCAACCAACCTATCCCTTTATGGGTAAAATAATTTCAAAATTTACTTATGTGGTAATTAGAATATTGATAAGAAATCATCTCTTGAAATAAGATATAAAATAGAATCACATATTTATAACAAGGGCATTAATATTTAAAATGACGAAATCATAAAAAAGAACAAAAAGTGTTACTACTACAAGAACACTACCATTTTCAACCATCATGTCTATATTAATGATGTGTCTTATGCTAAGAAGAAAAAACTATTTTTAAATTAAAAGCCAACTCACATAATGTGCATGGTAAAATTAATAAATGGATACATCCAAAGACCCTCCCTTGGAAACAAAAATATATAATTCAAATAAAATAGAAGATGAACATTCTATGATGGTATTAGATGTAAATTTCAACATTTTCATTTATTTTATATATTAAAATTTAAACCAACCCAATTAAATGACATTACAAAATTTCATAACAAACTCAAACGCTATAAAAATTATTTTATAATTAACTATATATAAATAATACTTATATAATAATTTGTAAATTTATTTTATTTAAAAGATGTTAAAAATAATTATTATAAAAAACACATATCCAACATATCCATCAATGTGTAGATATCTATTCATCACATAAAATTTTAATTTTAGTTCTCATTTCATTAATAATAAACATCAACTATTACTAATGACATCTAAACTATTTTTTACCATCCTTTTAATCCTGAAATACAAAACTATTTAAAACCTATGTTGTACAAAGATCTAAACCTTTTTGTTACTTTCCACTAAATATTTCTTATTCCTCAATTAGATAGCAGACTCTCGTATTTTTTTGAAACAACAAACCTTTCCATTTGATTCTTTATCTAAGCATCCCAAAACAATTTGTTAAATAAATTATGTAACTTGTATTCTTTTGAGTTTTAAATTTGATTAGGGTCAAACATAACAAAATCTAATGTTAAATAAATTATTGAAATTTTATTGTTAGGAGCTTTAGATTTGATTCATGAGTCAAACATGACAAAACTTTATGGTAAAAAATTTATTTAGTTTTTATAGTTTTCAAAGATCAGGTGTATTGGTAAGATTTTGGACACTTACCAAGAGGAGACCTAAGTTCAACCTTAGGGGCATGTCCAATAAAGGTAAAGGTAATAGTTTGATTTGAGTCTGCATCTTCAATGATTTGACCTATATTTGGAGGAAGATAACTCGAGTAGAATGTCTGTCTTTTTTACCCAATTGTTAAAAATAAAAAGATATTATCAATTTTCCTTATATTAAAAAAAAATATTTAACTTTTTATTGGTAGGAGCCACTTGAAGGTGTAAATATTTGACTTTAGAATGTTAAAACCTTCAGCCTTAGACCCATTCGGCCAAGCTATAAAATATTAATTCAAAACAATGGCTTGCATTTGTCGGTTTCTATTTTATTCTGAGTCCACCCTTCTTTATTTAACTGTGCATTACAAAAATGGCGATGGAAACTGCTGCTTGACACTCTTCAGGTCTGTGGTCGTTGAGATAGACGTTATTCATTCAATTTGGAATATTAATTATATATGAAAGTCTGCTTTACAATATTCAACGGGCATGGAAACTTGAAGACAAAGAAAGGTTTAAAAACATAAAATATAAAATGGTATTACTGAAATCGATAGTTGCTTGCCTGACAGGTTGCCACCATTCTAACCCTACGTCTGCATCAAGTTTGAAAATTGCACAAACTTTTGAAATGCAGAAAAAATAATAATTGAAAGCACGCATTTTGAACAAAAAAAATATTCGATAACGCGGATACAAATATCTGTCTTTCTTGGATTGAAGCAAAAGTCCACCGATGTCCCCACTGCCCACGGCTTATGCAGACAAAACATTATAATCCGAGTATTGTTTCATAATGAATAATTGAGGTGTCTTTGACGAAACAGTCATAACTCTTTTACAAATATGAACTATTACATGCTCTCTGGTGAGTAGCTCCGCCAAAAAAGAAAGCAAATAACGGGAAGAGGAGCACGAGAATAAAAATGTAACCCTTCATTATAGCAGAAACTGCTTTCTGAAGGTTGATGTTACAACAAATGAGAAAATAGAGAGAAACAAAAGGAGAGGCCGGGAACAAAAATGAACTCTGAAATTGAGGATGAGGGTTGGTGACCTATTTAATATACCACGTTCAGAAATCATGGATTATACGGGCGGCTTTGACTTTCATGAATATCTAAATCAAATACCAAACCATGAAGCTTCCACGAAGTATCGCTGAAAGACCTTGGCAGCGAGATTGAAATAACAACGAATCTGTATAAACAGAAAGTTGAAAGTATATTCCATCCTGACGTGTTTCTTGAACTTCGAATTCAGAGCCCACTGTAATTATTATAAGTATAAGCGACAGTTGTTTACTATTGTATAACCAAGGTTCGTTAACTCGTTAAGCTCATACATATTTTCAGAAAAGCAGTTACTCGCGACTCTTCAACTGGACATTCATCCATCAGAAAAACTAGAAACTGGAGGAACACAAAAAAGAAAGTAAGTTACAGATTTTGTTTGTGTTTGAAAAAATTACTGTATCAAAATTAATATCGTCTACCCATTCGAATGTTTGCAGGTTGCAGTTTTGTTTGACGTAAATCACCTCTTTTAATACTATTCGAAATCGACCTAACTTTGGGTTATATACTGAAAAGTGGGAAAACGTTTATATTAGAGTTGCCTTTTAAGAAGGAGGTCAACAATTGCATTGTTACCGCTACTTTTCTCTCGTCTCTCTTATCACTTTTGTCCTCATGTGCCATTCTCTTCTTTTGTCATTCATGGATGAATTTGTGAGTTTATGGCAGACAAAAATGGGGCCACCCACATGATAGTAATATCGATGGATGCTTTTGTGAGTTTATGACAGACAAAAATGGGGCCACCCACACCCACATGATAGTAATATCGTTTTGCAATTCATGTTGAACTCTTATGTTTTCATGCTTAAGAATTATTAAGTTAAAATGATTCCTCATTTACATACAAATATTTAAAATAAAATATGTTTGGCGTGACTTTTAATTAGTTATATAAATATGAAATTGAAATGATTTTATTAATAATTTGAATATTATGTATGTATTTGGATTCAAATCTAAATCTTTTCCTTGAAAGTTAAGTATTTTATTAGTTGACTAATACTATTTAATAGAATTTATATAAATATTTTTGAGTGAGGTTAGTGTGAGAAACACCTATGATTGATGATGCTCAAGGCTCGACATCCCCATCTCAATCATGACTTCTGATCATGGTAAGAGTTGAACTTATCAATAGGGGCCAAACATACAACCTTACAAAAATTAAATTATATTTATATTTATATTATCAAAAATTAAATATACAAAAAAATCAATTTTTAAATAATACTAAAATGAAAGAAAAATAAAATCAAACAAATATGATTAAAATATAAAAAATGAGATATATTTTGTATAAGTTAAATTAATAAATTTTAATATCAATTCAATATAATTATTATTTTTGATGGAAGTTGCAAGCTTACTATAGTTGTAAGGGCTTTGGCTTCTCTTTGAGAGGTTCAAGGTTCAAACCATACTCAATATGAGGGGACTAGGGACCCTCATAAAAACCTATGTAAAATCATTAGAAAGCTTATTAAAAAATTAATATTTTTCATTGTGTGTACTTATTAGTGAGGGTTTTACAATTTTGAGGTCTATTTATATCAAATGTTAAGAAGAATTTTCTTTTTTTGAACTAAGATCAATAACATTAACAAATAGATTAAGAAACCCAAAGGATATTAATTTCAAAAACTAGAAATAAATATCACCAATATTATAGAAGTGGGACAAACCACACTAACTAAGAATAGAAACTAATGATAAATATAGTATATTGGAATACTTAAAGTATTGGTATAACACTCAAAAAAAAATATCAAGAAATTAATAAATTATTATACTCCTAAATTTATTTTAATATGGAAAAAAATTAGTGAAGAATGTTAAAAATATTTGAAATGATTTGGAATTTTAGGGTTTGTTTAGGGATTTTTGTTATGGAAGCTTTAATACTTACATTACAATGACATGATATGATCTCAAATGGGATTGATAATTCCTAGAAGTATGAAGTGATCGTGTCATTGGAATTTTCTATAGGAAAGAGGAAGATATGAAAATTGGAATCATAAATGCATTAGTTCCAAATATAGTCATTCTTCTAGATATAGATGCTAAAACAATCTTAGTTTATTTATGTCAAATTCACACTTGAGTTACAATTTTTGGATTCTATGAGGTAACTTTAACACACTTCTATATCCTTAGAAAAACAATGATATTACTCTTTGGTAGTCTAGATCAATGGAAAAATTTGTTTTATTTATCAATTTAAACGACATTTGGGATGTTCTTTCAAGAATTCAATATACATGGGATAGTAAGCATTTTGGTGAATCTCATGTGGTAAAAATATTAGATAAGTTTTGATGTCTAATAGTCGGGTATAAACAAAATATGCAATCTCTTCAATTATTTTGTTGTGAGTAGGCTTAGATCATAAACAAATTCTTTCATATGTGATCTAATCAATGATAGTCATTCAAATCCATTTTTCTTTTAATATATAGCTTCAAAATATTGATATGTTCAAAATGACTATGTCATGGTGGGATAAACCGAAGTTTGAAGGATCATGTATGTACACATTTTTCAATATATAAAAATTATAGGGAGAAATATGGTCTAAAATATCAAATACTTTGATGGTATATTTAAAGAAAGAAAAAAATTAAATCCAAGATTAGCTATTTATAAAACAGTCCATGAAATGACTAGAATTGAAAAATAAACTCACATGTAAGTAAAATAATTAATTTATGATTATCATAACATACTATAAAAATAAGAGTCATACTAGAAACAAAAATCCAAGGAGAGATGGATTAAGAAGCATGATAGAAATGCTGATTTTTTTTCATTCTACTAACAAAATAGACATGTCCTTCATTGGATTAAGATTATTTTAACTCTATATTGAATAATTAATGAATATAGTCAAGAAATTAAGAAGGAAGCAATCACTTATTCCAAATATATTCTATCAAAATTTGGTTAAGATAAGAAGGAAAAAAATAAGTTTTTATAAAATATTCCATCAATTACTATACAAAAGTAAAATGAATGCTTGATGAAAATATCTTAATTGAGCAGCCACAAGATGTAATTTTATCTTTATACCCCTATAAGGCATTTAGCCCTAATGGATTTTCTAAAATTTTATTTAAAATTTTTAGAGATATATTGAGTAATAAGATGTTAAATATCATTGAAGACACTAGCAAAAAAAAGGCTACAATAAGTGAAATCAATGTTATATGTATTGCATTGATTCCTAAGAAAGGTAAAAAATAATCCATATTATTAACCTTTATAATATTATTTATAAATTAAATTTAAAAATTATGGCAAATAAATTGAAAAACATTCTAAATTTTGTTATCTTAGAGGAACAAGTTTGTTTTATTCATGGCAAGAAAATTATTAATTATATAATCATTGAATAAGAGGCCATAGATTCTCTTTAGTCAATAAAAATAAGTATGATTGTAAATCATTTATGAAAATACATATAATAGCATTTTCTAGAGTTTCCCATATGATACACTTAGAAAATTTGTTCTTGATTGAGGTTGATGTGAATGGATTAGATGTTATAACACTCCTAGATATTTTATTTTTATCAATAGATCTCCAATTTGATATGTTGAATCATCCTATAGTTTTCACTAGGGTGGCCCATTATCTTCTTATATTTTCATTATTCTTATTGAGGCTTTGGGAAGAGATATTTCAATGGAAATTCTTGTCACAACTAAAATTTATTTGATTATGAAATATAATTTTTGCATATGACTAAATTATGATAACACATGGCTATGATGTCATGGAAAATAGTGAAAATCATTATGATATGTGATTTATTTTATAGATTTATGCAATATTTTATAGATTTCACGTAAAATATTATGTATAATTTATCATCTTATAAAAATCCTAACTATATAATTGGATTGAGTGATTTATGGGGGTTGCCCTCAACTGATATTGAGAGAGAGAATATCATTGAAAATAGGATAACAAATATCATATTAGAGCTTAAACCAAAATAAAAATTGTGCATCCACAACATAATGTATTTAGATGTAAAATACATGTTTGCTTGTATTAAATTACTATAGAAAAAATACATTAAAATTTAAGTTGATGAATATGTCTTATTATGGCATTGTAAAATCATTAGTTGTTGCTTGCAATATTGTGAATTGTGTTCAATAATTTAAAAAGTTACATATAGATATCCTTATGATTAGAAACTCCTAAAGAAATTCAAATGGAACCATTAGCCTAAAAGGGGATAATTGAGTGCTTTTTCCCTTGAACACCTTAGTGAGACACACTCTTGGTTTTGAAAAATAATCAATTACCTTGAAAATGAAGTAAAATGTGGGACATATATCATAAAAGTATAAATAAATAAATTTTACTCTTTTGCTTTTAGTACTTGGAAGGAAAAGTAAAGCATATGGATTCCAAAAGCTTAGAATTAATTTTATAAGTCTTTTTTCATGTATTATATTTAATCTTATAAGCATGTTTTTTTGGGCATATTCTTTTTTATATTTCTTGGAGAAGAAAAAGTATTAGCAATTCACTAAGAAGAAGACCTCGATTGCACAGAGTAAAAATAGAAGAAACTTCAAAGAGCCCATTCTAGTAAGGGCATTCTATTCCTAGAGAAAGTTATTTGACAAAAAATGAAGGTTTTGGAGGTGGAAATATGCTTGCAAATCAATTATTTAAACCCACCCTAGGAGGAGGATAGCACAAAAATACAAATAAAGAAAAGATAGAAAGAAGAGATAAAGGAGGTGGAAATATACGTGCAAATCAATTATTTATACTAATACTTGTCAACTAAAATTTTGCTAGATAATATTTTTGCATGACACATCAAAAATTAGTATATTTTTCTAGGTGTCAAACAAGAACATGACATCACTAAAATAAAATTTCCTTACAAATATCATCTATTCACAACATACCTAAAGTAAATTATGACAAGTGTTTAGTATTCAGTTACATTCAATGTAAGACATAATGTGATTCCTTTCATTTATAAGAAGTAAACTTTTACCAAAAAAATCCACATAAAGAATTTTAAGCACCAAAAATGACTAGCAAATATGCACCCATATATATATATATATATATATATATCACCTAGAATTTCAATATCATACCTTTAAAATTTAATATAATATACTAGAATATAAATAATTCATGATGGATAAAATCTTCTTTGTTTCATATTTGACACTTAAAGTAATTATATCTAAATCTTGTACTTGAATCTAACTTATCCCTATAAATTAAATAGAGGAGGAAAGGCATCATTAGACAACTTTACTACCCAACCAAGTGGTAGAAGCAGGGGTTTGAGATTACCCACAAGTCTCTTAGGAGTTAACTATTTTTATAGAAATAAATGAAAGGAAAGCCTAAAATATATATATAATTATAAACATGTTAATCATTTACAAAGCTATTGATACTCATATTTATAGATTACAAAGGAAGGGTTTTCCCTTAAAATATCATGTAGATATTTTTAGGTGGTTGTCAGCGCATGTGTGTTGTCTTCTTTGGGAGTTTTACTTCATCACTTGGTACCACTTTTCTTAAGATCTTTGATACTTTGACCTCTTGTAACTTTGTTAGGAATTTTGCTCCTTGTCTTCTATCCATGACTTAGGAATTTTTTACTTTTAAATATTCTTTGGTCATGATATCTGACCTCTGATCATTGAACCTGTTTGATTGGGTTCTTCTCAAGTGCTTGATTATGACTCAAAATTTTACTTTCAAAAGTTGTAGTGATTTATTACTATATTTCTAGAAGCTCTCAAGTAATATTTATCCTGTTTAAGATAAATATCCCAATAAGTTGATACCTTTGTCCATTAGGTACATAGTCAAAAAAAATTTCCTCTAAAAAAATTTTTTTTTGGTAATCAAGCCACATATTTGAAATTTTGTAGGTGGTCAATACTTTTGCTATCTCATAAAATTGAGATCACTTATGGTACATATGTATAAAGTTTTAAATGAGTGACCTTTATCCATTTGGTATGGAGTGAAAAAGACCTACCCACTAGCTGCTCACATCCTTTCTTTTTTTTTCTCCAATTTATTAGATGAAAAATAGTCACCTTAATGAAACTAGGACTTTGTTACAACTTTCCCACCCTAAGTAGGTATGTTTCAGAGATAATGCTATAGTTGGTACCATTGGATTGAGTCCCCCATTTTTCAATTGAACCTTCTAAGGTTCTTTTACCCTTATAGATGAAGAGTTTATTTACATACACTTTCTTGGCCTCTTCAAAAGGGAGGGTGCCCAACGTGAAATCGATCATCATTATGCTTGGTTAGCAAAAGGGTAGAGGAGGTTTAACCCAAAATTTGCCTCCTCATCATGAGTCTTTTTAGCTTTTAGTTGATTTTTATACCCATGTACTTTGTGATGTATGTGGAGGGAATCCTATGAGATCTACTCTTATTGTTGAGGGAGGTGGAAGATCTTATTTTTATCCTCCATATGGATGCTTTGCATCTCCCCTTATGATGCATCTATGGGGGAGTGCCTAACTTAGGTTCCACTCTATCTAATTCTTGTGTGAATTTGTTTATGATGAAGGCAATAAGCTAATCTTAATTAGAGATTGAATGGTAAGCCTTACCTTTTAGAAAATCCACCAATAGCTTGAGGGTCACATCCTGCTTTGTGATAGTGTGCCCCTAGTTAGTGAAAACCATTTCTTATAGGTGATCCAATGGGGATGTTGGTATATCACCAGTATATTTAGGTAAAATTTCTAGCAGTGATACTAGAATTTCTCCCCAAATAGTTGATGGATTTGGAGGTCATAATGGGTTCTTTTCTCTCTAAGTAGGAGATAGCTCTTGAGATGAGATAGCCATCTTGGACCTATGGGTTCTTTGGATTGTTGTAGATTTTCTAGGTGAATACAATTTCTTACTTCTAGAAAGAAAATAGATAGAGATCTTCCCCTAAACCTTGATCTGATATCTTCAAAAATAGCTTCTTATGATGTTCATTCTAGAGTAAAGTCACTAGGTGAGTAAAGAGACACTTCAACAACAAACCAAGATCCTTAAAAAGTCTCAGCCCTACTTCTTGTTGTAATTTTAGGACAAATAATTTATCACTAGGGTCCCATTGTGTATACCATTAAACTATTATTGTCTTTGATTATCATGGATAGGGATAATTGTGCCTTGTGAGGAGCAACACTGATGTAATCCAGCTACAAGAGGTTAAAACATAATACCTCTCATTACATAAAAACAATGATAAATAAAAATAATATGTAAAATCCTCCCACATAAAAACTACAATAAATGGAAATAATCATAAAAAACCTCCATTCACATAAAAACTATAATACATATCTTATTTTTCATTCCTGAATTCACTTTTTGTTTTATAATGCAATACCAAGGGAATATTTATCCCCAAACAAACCCTAAAATAAAACCCTAAAACTTGAAGCCCTAAAAGAAACCCTAAAATAAAACCCTAAAGCTTAAAACTCTAAAAATAAAAAAAATAACTATTTTCAACAAATTTATTTTGCCAACCAAAAATACCTTTTTAAGTAATTACTATTTTCAACAAAATATTGTTTCATAAAAATTTACTTTTTTTAGTAATTACCATTTTGGAAAATTATATTTTGCATTAAATAATTCCATTTTGAGTAATAAAAAAACTACTTTAAAACTTCTTTTAAAAAATACTCTAAAGATAGGCTCCTACATCATTCTCTTTTGGTTGAAAATAACTCTGCTTCTATGAGTTCCTCTGATCAATCTCATAATCGCTATCCATAGAGTGCCACACATCTACAATTACTCCTGAATGTACCAATCTCCTTCTGTAGTTTTATATCTCAAACCTCCTACAAACACTACACATAGTGCCAATTGAAAGCACGAGATTCCGGGAGAAGGAAACACTAATTGCGATGCATTCAAAATCAAATACGCTTAAGTCCTAGAAATGTAAATTGCATGAAATGAAAGAGACGCATTGGAAGGAGATACAAGCAAATGGAGAAAACACAACCCTTTCATTAAAATTTCTTGATCTCTGTTACAAATACGCCTCCTCCCTTTTCAGGGGCTAGGAGCGTTAAAAGAATTTGACTACAATCGAGACTTAAGGTTCCTCTTTCCGCGTGCCCACACTTGAAATGGGCGGGCCAAGATGATGCCGTCGCTGATGTTGATGAGTCCTTAACCTCTGCTGCTCCTCCTGCGAACAAAGAAACAACAAAGATGTCAGTAGCACCCGTTGCAAATAATAAGTGTTTGTTCTCTAAAATCGCCAAAAGATGCATGTAAATAATTAGCCAAATCGATAAGACAAAATGACTCGAAATGACCTGACAGAGGATAGAAGACATCACCAGAGGGCCACTGCCATTGAGACAGTCGGCCAATCTGCCTTCAACCGGAATTCGTCCCTGGGCAGGACGAATTCTGACTGCTATTCGTCCCTGGGTGGGACGAATTCTTCTGTGTTGGAAAAGCCGACCTGATGCTGCTCCAATGTCGAATCTCGAGACCTCCAAAACACCTGCAAACAGAGGGGTTATGTAATTGGGGCCATTTTGGGATGACCCAGATGGTCGGATTCTCCCAATTTGGCCTCTATCCTCGGGAATTCGATATCGCCACCTGCAAGTTAGTGAAACAACAAAGCGACACAAAGCATGATAAAATCTGATCAGAATGTTATGAAATTGAAGCTATGAGTTAACCAAATAGAATAACATGATATGCACCCTGAAACAATAATCTAGAATGCTTTTGAAACAAAACTTGGAAAGTGCGGGGTGCCCCAAGTGGGCCTCCCACCGTTGGCACTTGATTTCGGAGCCAATCCACTAGGGATGGGCCCAAAACCTCTTAGGATTGGGATGTCTGCAAATTGGTGGTGTCAGGTGTCCATATGTTGGATTTGGGTCGGATTCAAGCTTCCAAAAGCCACCCAACAACCTCCCTTGCAAAAGAGATTGGTGGATGTGAGAAGGTGAATCAAAGGGGATGCAAGTGGGTGTTCAACTCGGCAGCACTTCGTTGCTTGAAATCTCCTTCAATCTATCTTTTTTGGGTGAGAAAAGTCCCACCTTTTATAGACCCATGGGGTCTCTTTTGAGAGGGAAGCACAAATGCCATGTGTTGGTCATAGGTGCCATGTGGCAGTCATGTCTTCCCATGAGGGAGGGGAGTCCTCCATTGACTTGGGCTCTCATAATCGCCCTTGTGACAGTCCTCTAACGGCCTATCTATCCACCCACACACGTGTGCGAGGCAGGAGTCATCAACTGACTGTCCTGGGCTGCCACTTGGCACCATTCTTCTTTTTGCCCGTTAAACTTGGAATTCGTCCCTGGGTGAGACGATTTCAGAATTCGTCCCTGGGTGAGATGAATCCCAGTTAGTATTCGTCCCTGGGTGAGACGAATAGTGAGCAAAGTGTCTAAATGTGCCAAATTGCTTCTTGACCTTACAAAATTGCTATGAAAGTGGTTAGGACCACTGTTTGACCTCTGAGGGCTGCCCCGGGGCTGTGTTTGTCAAAGCGATCAGTGTTTGCAGTCACATAATCGGATTGGTGCTGTTTTGGTGTCTACAGATGCCCCTTTTTGGGATGCGTTGTGCATAGCGCAGCGCCGAGCAAAAATAGATAACCAAAGCACTAATGATTAGGGTTTCTTGGTAACCTAACCAACTTTTGATGCCCCAAGCATGGAAAGGGCATGCATTCTTGAATCCTTGCTTCGACGAGCTAAGGAGTTTGATTTCAAGTGTTAACCTGTTTTGGTGAGGTGTGACTTGAGCTTGGACATTGATCAGTCATGATTAGGCAAAGGGCGCAACCTTTTATCCTCAGGGGAACCTTGTGTTCATGATTCACGAAATGCCAAGTGTTTGATTGATTTGATTGTTGCTTGTTTACTGCCCCAAGCAGGAGCGTGATTGTCTTTGTCAATGATTCTTTGAATGCATGTCGTTTTCCTTAATTGGGTGTGTGATTGTTGATTGGTGACTAAGTGTGACTACCCCCTCAAGCGACGAATCGATGAGGGAATGACCTTCATGAGAAAAGCGACGAGTCGCTTGACCCAAGATGACTTGTGCAAGGGTGCCTTTAGATGGTTTATCGTTAAGCATGTGCAATTTTTCCAACATTTGGACCTATTTTTGGTGGGTGTTAACCCTTTTTGTGATGCCATAATGGGGTGAAATCATCGAAAACCCATCTTCCCGTGGAGCGGTCCGGCTATGATAGCCTTCTTGGGGAAGTAGGAGAGTGACAATTTGAACCCCGACATCGATTTTCTATGCCAAGAGGTTAAGTGCAAGAGCACTTGTGTCCGGCAATGCTTATTGCTTTGTTTTTATGTTGCAATTTTTTTGTTGTTTTTGTTGTTTTTGTTTTTGTGACACCATTTGGGGATTAAATTATCGAAAATCCGTCTTCCCGTGGAGCGGTCCGGCTATGGTAGCCTTCTTAGGGAGTAGGATAGTGATAATTTGTGACTCCAATGTCTATTTTGTATGCTCTGGATGTCAGGTGCAACAGCACTCTTATCGGGCAAATTTATTGTCTGTTTTTAGTGCATTTTTGATCATTTTTTGATGTTTTTGAAGTGCTGGTTTGAATTCGTCCCTGGGTGGGACGAATTCCAGCTGTAGAATTCGTCCCTGGGTGGGACGAGCGCTAACCTGAGTGCTCGTCCCAGTCAAGGACGAATTCCAGCTCAAAAGGCCTATTTAAGGGCCAAAACTTGCATTTGGGCTCATTTGTGTCATTTTTTTCTTGCGATTTTGGAGCTCTGGGAGGAGGAGGTAATTCTGCGAAGCGAAGCGCTGCTGGAATTCTCTCTCCCATCATGAGTGCACAAACTAGTTCGAGTGGTGGAGCAGAGGCGAAACTCGTAAGTGTCTTCTAGAGCTTATTTTTGTTTAAATTTGCACCTTGTTTTATTTTTTTGTTTTTTTGAATTTCTTTTTATTATGTTTTTAAATTAATCAGTTAAGATTAGAAATATTGGAACTGAAGATTTGTTTTTTTTTTTTATTTATTTTTTTTTTTTTTTTTTTTTATTGTTGTACAGTTCTTTTCCATGATTTTTAATTTTTATTTTTTTTGTTGAATTGTTTTCTTTTGCAGGTTAGGAGCCGGTACCGTGTACCTACCGCCTTTATTGAGGCGCGGGGTGCACTGACTGATGATGATTGGGAATGGCTTGATGCCCTTGGGCTCAAGCAGGTGTCTCGACTGGAGCCTGTGGTCCCAGATCAGGCCTATCTCATGGCCTTGATCAAACTTTGGGATCCTCGGACCAACACGTTCCATCTTTCGGACAGGGGAGATGACCGTAACTTTGGAGGATGTCTATCGGTTGCTTCGGATTTCGATAGACGGATCGCCTATTAGGACATCGCCGCGTGATCAGCGGATCGCTGTACTTACGAGATGCTTTGGGCATGGGGAGCGGCCGGGTGTAACGAACCCAGTGGAGACAGCTGAGGTGGACTCGCCGATCGGCGGGATTTTGGTTGGTTGGTGGCAGGGAGAGGGGGTGTTAGGAGTGAGGCACGCATTCTTGATGGGCCTTATTTCTAACATGCTTCTCCCTGATTCGTCAAGCGCGAGGTTCCCGTGGAACCTGCTGGATTTGGTATGGCAGTTGGTAGAGTGCCCGATAGAGGCACCACTGATTTTGAGATGGGGACAAACATTGTTGGCACAGCTCTACGGGGAGCTGTATGCGGTCCACTGTCGACAGCGGAAGGGCGTCGATTGCATGGTCTTGGGGTTGGCAGCACATAGCAGTGGAGAGGCCGACCGGGTTACCGTGGACGACTCGGGCGGCGATGGATGACACGGAGATAGGCTATGCAGTTTTGTGGCGGCGGTCTGCGGAGCAGGGGCAGAGTCGGCGATGGGCAGGTTCTGTAGAGCACTATATCGATGCCTTTTCTCGGCTCACTCCAGGGGAGGTGTTTTGGCGCCCTTATCGAGACTGTCCAGAGTGGCTCCATCGGGTACGTAGGGAGCGGTGGTTGACTGGGAGGCACGGGACGGAGCATGAGTTCTTTTCATACAGTCGGGTTACACGATAGTTTGGGGTGCGCCAGGGGTTTCCTGGTGAGCCCGTGGTCTATCGACGGTGGGGAGATGAGAGGGATTTAGATCCACCGGTCACCGTGCCATTGGGCGAGGAGTCAGATGCGGTTATTGACGTCCCGGACGTAGATGACGTCGGGACTACCACTGAGTATGACTCGTGGTGGGTACTACGATGATGGAGAGGAGAGGGGCCACTGGGAGGCACGGAGGCGGCAGTGGAGGGTGCTGAGGCGAGGAGGGATGATTGGGGAGGTCCGTTGGATGATGCGGACATGTTGGATGTGGGGGATGAGGATGTAGACTTGGGCGCTCCGGATCAGACGGACATGCAGGACGTGGAGGAGCAGTGGGAGCCAGAGCAGGCTGCTGTTCCAGAGGGTCTTGTTCGTCAGGCAGACACAAAGGAGGTGGAGTCTGAGATACATGCTAAAAATGCGTGACTGACAGAGCTACTGTGGATACGGGATCTGGAGTTGGGGGATGCGAGGCGGGAGCTGGGGGATGCACTACGGGAGAGGGATCTCCTGTGGGCTCAGTTGGCAGAGCGGGATAGGGTTCTGGCACAGCGCGACGATGCGGTGTCATACTATCATCGGCGAGAGGCAGAGTGGTGTCGACACCGGATAGAGTTGGAGAGGGAGGTCATCCGCCTTGGTGGGCGACTTCCTGAGCCCTCGGTCAGTGGATCTTCATGCCGGACGAGGGATAGTGCGACTGAGCAGTCAGCATCATCTCGTCACCGACGATTAGATGAGGGAGGCGGTAGCAGGCATGATGCGGGGGCTGGCAGTAGCCGCCCTGCAGGGTCCCATAGGACCCACACCACGTGGGTAGTTCCCGTCGCACCGATCCTGCGTGATCATGGTGGTCGACGCTTTAGGTTGGGTTTTTGGATATGATTGCGGGGTTCGAGGACCAGTTTTGTAGCCTATGGGCATTTTTTTTGATGATATATATATATATACCGGTTTTATTGTGGTTTTTTTACATGTGATGATTTGATTTTTGTTATGCATGATGGCTAATGACTATGGATGTATGCATGTTTATTTATTTTGATGAATGCTTATGTTATGATGAATGCAAATGTTTTTGATTTCTATGTGATATGCAAAGTGAAATGGATGAATGATATTTGTGGTGATTGGTTACGGCACCATAGGCTATTTTAGGATGCTTTTTATTTTTGTTTTTATGCGATTGTTATGACGTTGTATATGTACATGTGTTGTTTTCTCTTTTTGTATTTTTTGATGGTATTGCAAGGATGAAAAGAAATAGGGAGAGTTGGTTTAGAAATGTAGCTAAGGTTTTCTGAGACTCGGGCGGTTTTAACTCACTAGCCACGATCGTATTTTATCTTACAAGACTTTTGAACAAGGTATGAATCGGACTTGTTTTTGACCAAGCTATTTCACATCCCTGTGTGTGCAATTGAGTTCATTTTTGTGGTATTTATCGGGGATACCGCCAGTGCCAGATGGGCTTTCAACCGAACCTGTACTGAGGATCACCTAATTAGCTCCACTAACTCCTTTGTTGTATTTAGTTAGATTAATCTGCGGTGTTATCCAGGATGCCATAAGCTAGCTCATCCACATGCAAACATTGATCTGTACGCAAGTTAATGTGACAGATATATCATCATGCGAGAGGTTTACCGCCAGTTATCGATAGGCTATCAACCAAATCGGTACTGAGGCTTGCCTTATGACCTTTTAGAATGCTGAGAGTTCCAGGGATTCAAGTTCAACTCCCTTCTTTTCTTCAATTGTATTGGGATACTTGCTCGTTTGTAGTGATAAGATCACTGTTTATTTTGATTTGTTTTTCTTTTGAGCAAGGGATTGGGGATATGGAGTGATGAAAATCACTATCGCTTGTGCCTTTTGATGTGTGCACTGTAGGATGTCAAATATTTGATTTTTGACGTTTTGCAAATTTTTGATGTTTTGCAACTATTGAGAACTAGGGATTCTTAGGGAATTGGGTAGGGAGGATGCTTGTCCTTTTGCCAACTCTCAGCATTCTTGGGGTCATCCGCACAGGGGGATGAGCAAGATAACCGTTTCGCTTTTGGTGACCTGGATTACTGTGCAGGTTTCATCTTTCGTTCACACAACTTGGGAATTGTTTTATGTGTCTTGATATGTGTTGGGATGTTACGTAACAAGGTGTATTTCAAGTATGACTCTACCTTCATAAAATTTGTCTGACTTGATACATTACATGGCTAAAGAGCAAAATGATGACTGAATCACGAAAACTCTTGATACATTAAAAGACCACCGACTCTAGTGTGGTAAAAGCAATGCATGGTGTTTTTGTTGTTTTTGTACAATGGAACAGTGTGGAATAAGATGGACTAGCAGAGCAATTACAGCCTATGGTGCCTTTGACCTATACGACCACAAATATGCAATGTATGGATGCAATGCTTAATGCAGCTACATATTTTTGTATTTTTGATGGATTGATTTTTGTGAATATGAATATGAGGTGCGAGAAGAGCTCTCGATTGATGAATTTGAGTATGCCTAGATATGAGATGCAAATTTTTGTTGTTTTTGATTATTTTTTATTTTTGACCAAGTGATTGTGGATAATCCTTGGAGCTTTTGGTGTGACCAAGTGATTGCGATAATCCTTGGAGCTTTTTGGGTGACCAAGTGATTGCGATAATCCTTGGAGCTTTTGGGTTGACCAAGTGATTGCGATAATCCTTGGAGCTTTTTGGGTGACCAAGTGATTGCGATAATCCTTGGAGCTTTTTGGTTTGACCAAGTGATTGCGATAATCCTTGGAGCTTTTTGGGTGACCAAGTGATTGCGATAATCCTTGGAGCTTTTGGGGTGACCAAGTGATTGCGATAATCCTTGGAGCTTTTTGGTGACCAAGTTGCGATAATCCTTGGAGCTTTTTGGGTGACCAAGTGATTGCGATAATCCTTGGAGCTTTTTGGGATGACCAAGTGATTGCGATAATCCTTGGAGCTTTTTGGTGTGACCAAGTGATTGCGATAATCCTTGGAGCTTTTTGGGTGACCAAGTGATTGCGATAATCCTTGGAGCTTTTTGGGTTGACCAAGTGATTGCGATAATCCTTTGACTTGTATAGATGACCAAGAAAAGATTTGCAGAATCAGAGCTTTTTGGGTTGACCAAGTGATTTCGATAATCCTTGGAGCTTTTTGTTGACCAAGTGATTGCGATAATCCTTGGAGCTTTTTTTGGTTTGACCAAGTGATTGCGATAATCCTTGGAGCTTTTGGTTTGACCAAGTGATTGCGATAATCCTTGGAGCTTTTTGGGTTTTGACCAAGTGATTGCGATAATCCTTGGAGCTTTTTGGTGACCAAGTGATTGCGATAATCCTTGGAGCTTTTGGGTGACAAAGTGATGATAATCCTTGGAGCTTTTGGGGTGACCAAGTGATTGCGATAATCCTTGGAGCTTTTTGGGTGACCAAGTGATTGCGATAATCCTTGGAGATTTTGGGGTGACCAAGTGATTGCGATAATCCTTGGAGCTTTTTGGGTGACCAAGTGATTGCGATAATCCTTGGAGCTTTTTGGGTTGACCAAGTGATTGCGATAATCCTTGGAGCTTTTGGTGTTTTGACCAAGTGATTGCGATAATCCTTGGAGCTTTTTGGGGTGACCAAGTGATTGTGATAATCCTTGGAGCTTTTTGGTTTGGATTATGGCTCTTCAGGGGATAGAGGTACCCCCAGCTTGATGGTCTTTGCACTTCGGATCCGGCTCTAGAGGTAGGGGCACGAATGGATCTGCCCTATGCACGGATAGGAGGACAGAGTCTACCCCCGACACTGATGTTGTTATGGGATCTCTGGGCGGAAGTTGATCTTTATGTGCCCAAAGTTGTGGATGTAATGCTTGGTCCCACTGCGGTGGGTTAACACGCCACTCATGCCCTAGTATTATGTTTATCTGTTGACATGCTTCCTCAATTTTTATGGGATGCCGATGCTGTCGCATGTGATTGTTGTGGGCTATCTCTGTTTTATCCTCACCTTTGACTAGTGAGTATAGCTCATCAGAATCTGGAGATTCCGAGACATGGAGGACTGCATCATCAGGTAGCCCTACGGTTAAAGGTTGATCCTCTTTGAAAGGAGCCTCATGTAAGTTGGGCCTTGGGAGCTCCAAAATCTTGGTCTCTACCAACTCTAAGTGCTCTAGCGCTTTGCATGTATCGGGGGATTTGAGCTCCTCCTCTTTGGTTGGTTCTTGTTGAGGAACTTGGGGCCTATGGAGGGGTGGCCAGATGGCACCCCCATGCCTTGGTAGGGCATTTCATCCTCGCTCTTCTTCTTGCTCCGATTCCTTAGAGGCTTCTTGATGACTTTCTAAGGGTGGCTCATAAACTTGGGTGGATGTCTGAGGAAGGCACCCATCATTGGTTATAGGATCAGCCTCCCGCTCATGTCTGGGAGGCATCGGGGGCGATGCTTGATAAGGTCACGGAGACTCGTCTCGCACCCGGGGGTTGTGCCTCTCATAATGTTTTGTCTTATGTGTGTGAGGGGTTGGAGTCTTCTCAGGTAGTTTATAGCGCAACTTATCTGCTTTGCGCTGCATGTATAAGTCCTCTAACTCCTGATGACCTTGCTCAAGCTACGTGATTCGAGCTTGGCGGGTGGCATGTCTGGCGACTACCGGGTCAATTTGGTCTACCCTATTTTGCTCAGGAGGTTCGAATGTTTTTCCTATGTGTTTGCCTCGATCTTGATGATCTAAAATTTCTATGGGTCGCTTCCCTCTGTCGATGTAGGTGGCATGTACTTGAGGCCGCACTGTTTGTTGTCCTCGAGGAATGCGATGATTTTCCTCGTACTCCCTTTCATGTTGGCTCTCCTGCATAGTGTGTTGGAACAACTCATCCTTCTGGCACTGAAGGTGCTCTTTGTTAATATAGTACAGTTCCTCTAAATGTAGTCGCTCTAGTCGCTCTAGCTCAAGTTGCATGAATTGCATTTGGCGTGCGACGTGCTTGACAGATTCTAAGATGGTTGGTCCTGTCGCCTCATGTCTAGAAGGCCTAGATGCCTCTCCTAGATATTTTCGATCGTAGTGATCCAAGATCTCTATAGGTGACCTCCCTTTGTTGGGGGTAGCGGCATTCCCTCGGGGCTTTGGCCTCAGTGAGTGGTCCTGATAGATAGCAGGTGCGGAGGCGTGTTGCTCCCGCGATGTGTATTGTTTTTGAGGAAGGTAAGGGTTTTCCTCATGCTCTCTTTCATAAGTGAGAAAGGGATGGATGGAGCTAGCTCGCCCTACCTGAAGAGCCTTGTACTCTGGATTTTTCTTTGTAGTCCTGACAACTAGAGGGGGTGAAGGAGGGTTAATGTAATCATGTGGTCCCTCCCGTCGAACCCTATGTTGACCTAGAGCTTTGTCGCGCGGTGACCACTCATAGCGAGCATCTAAGGGAGCTCTCCTATGGATGTACCCCTCATGGGAGGGTTTGTGTTGAATGCTATGTTGAATAGGAGTGCCCCTCGAAGAGGTGTCCCTGTAGTCCCTTTCCTTTAAGGTGTGGAGGGGACTGCCTTGTGTGTTAGGTCACCAAGGTGGTATGACCAAATCCTTGGGATTGTAACGGAGGTGACTCGTGCCTCCTGGGACATTCCCCATAGCCTCCGCCCGTGATTGGGCTTGGCTACGGGTGAGCACCATGACGATGTCTCTCTAAAAAAGCCCTAAAATTGAAAATGAGTCAGATGGGGCCCAAAATTGGTGTGTGCATCCCTCTTATAGTAGATAAGACAAAAATGAAGTTTCAAGTCCTAGATCTAAATACATTAGGAGATATTGACATCCGAACAGCTCAAAAAGTGTAAAAAATTGGGCACGCAATTTTAGAACCTAATTTCGGGGCACTAGATGATGGAATTTGGCCCCAAAAACTGAATTTTTGGGAAAATAGGATTCTAGGGAATCGTATTTGTTTAAAATTATCCCAACTAACTCCCTGTAAAATTTCAAGTCAATCGGAGCTACGGTTGAGAAGTTATGGCCCCGACAAGATGCACTAAAATTTAGGGAAAAATATAAGATTTCCCATATTTTGTTGGATGCTCCCGCATCACTTATGGGCACCTTTGGGGCGATTTTGGGTTGACCAAAGGGTTCATGGACACCTTTGGGGCATTTTGGAGTGACCAAGCGATTACGGGAATCCTTGGAGCTTTTGGAGAAAATGACAAAATGCGTAGATTTTTATCTTTTGTTTATGATGATTTTTCTTTTTGTTACACTAAGCAGAAATGAACACACACATACACAAACAGTGATTATCTCTTTTAAAGATTTAATGGTGTGTCCTAGACTGGTTTAGTGCATTTTGATGTTTTGTTTTGTTTTTGAATGTTTTTGAAGAACGTTTAAATGCATAATGAAGGCTCATATAACTCCCAAAATGGTCGCCCCTTCAATATACCAACCAGGCCGATATACCAACCTCTCTATATACCCGCCCTTACGAGAGGGAGACTATAGGTACGTGAGAGCAGATGGTACGTGGTACATAGGCGGTACGGAAGGGGGATTGTCCTGTTAATGGCACCTACCATAGAAGACTTATCCTCGCGCGCATGGGAATCACCCCAGCGACACTCGGTCAGCTTTCATCAGGATTTACGCCTAACAACAGTTGACAATCGGGGAAATGGATGCAAAGCTAAGCCAAGGTGGTGATGAACCCACCGTTGGTCTTGCTCAAGGGCTGGGGTCTTACGACCAGCTCCTTGGTTTAAAGTTATTGCGTGAAGTGTGTGGGATTCATTTTATTTAGCGAAAATGAAACAAGCATAAATGACTTTCCCTAAGCAATGCAGGATAAAATGAAAACAATCAAAGAAACAGAAACAGAAACAAAAAATTTAACAGAGATTATAAAAATCCCTACCTCTTCTCTGCCTGGACCGGTTGCTTCTGAAATTTTTCTCTAAAAATCTACAGGCAGGAATTCGTCCCTCTGTGAGACGAATTGCAGAATAGAATTCGTCCCTACCAGAGATGAATTTGAATTCGTCTCAGGGTCAGACGAATTGCAGTAAAGAATTCGTCACAGCCAGAGACGAATAGCAGTCTGCAACAAAAAAATGTACCTGTCAAGCACAAAACACAAAAATTTAATCAGTTTCTATGATTTTAAAAACCAGGGAACAGGGTCCCACCGTGATCGCCACTGAAAGCACGAGATTCCGGGCAAAGGAAACACTAATTGCGATGCATTCAAATCAAATACGCTTAAATCCTAGAAATGTAAAGTGCATGAAATGAAAGAGACGCATTGAAATGAGATACAAGCAAAATGGAGAAAACACAGCCCTTTCATTAAACTTTCTTGATCTCTGTTACAAAGACGCCTCCTCCCTTTTCAGGGGCTAGGAGCGTTAAAAGAATTTGATTACAATCAAGACTTAAGGTTCCTCTTTCCGCGTGCCCACACTTGAAATGGGCGGGCCAAGATGATGCCGTCGCTGATGTTGATGAGTCCTTAACCTCTGCTGCTCCTCCTGCGAACAAGGAAACAACAAAGATGTCAGTAGCACCTGTTGCAAATAGTAAGTGTTTGTTCTCTAAAATCGCCAAAAGATGCATGTAAACATTTGTATGAATCGTGGGTAAAGTGAGTCCAAATGGCCTGAAAACTTGACAGAGGACAGAAAACATCACCAGAGGGCCACTGCCATCGAGACAGTCGGCCAATCTGCCTTCAACTGGAATTCGTCCCTGGGCAGGACGAATTCTGACTGCTATTCGTCCCTGGGTGGGACGAATTCTTTTGTGTTGGAAAAGCCGACCTGATGCTGCTCCAATGTCGAATCCCGAGACCTCCAAAACACCTGCAAACAGAGGGGTTATGTAATTGGGGCCATTTTGGGATGACCCAGATGGTCGGATTCTCCCAATTTGGCCTCTATCCTCGAGAATTTGATATCGCCACCTGCAAGTTAGTGAAACAACAAAGCGACACAAAGCATGATAAAATCTGATCAAAATGTTATGAAATTGAAGCTATGAGTTAACCAAACAGAATAACACAATATGCAACCTGAAACAATAATCTAGAATGCTTTAAAACTTAGAAAGTGCGGGGGCGCCCAAGTGGGCCTCCCACCGTTGGCACTTGATTTCGGCGCCAATCCACTAGGGATGGGCCCAAAACCTCTTAGGATTGGGATGTCTACGAATTGGTGGTGTAAGGTGGTCAAATGTTGGATTTGGGTTGGATCCACGCTTCCAAAAGCCACCCAATAACCTCCCTTGCAAAAGAGATTAGTGGATGTGAGAAGGTGAATCAAAGGGGATGCAAATGGGTATTCAATTGGACAGCACTTCGTTGCTTGAAATCTCCTTCAATCTATCTCCTTTGGGTGAGAAAAGTCCCACCTTTTATAGACCCATGGGGTCTCTTTTGAGAGGGAAGCATAAGTGCCATGTGTTGGTCATAGGTGCCATGTGGCGGTTATGTCTTCCCATGAGGGAGGGGAGTCCTCCATGACTTGGGCTTTCATAACTGCCCTTGTGACAGTCCTCTAACGGCCTATCTGTCCACCCACACACGCGTGCGAGGCAGGAGTCATCAACTGACTGTCCTGGGCTGCCACTTGGCACCATTCTTCTTTTTGCCCGTTAAACTCAGAATTCGTCCCTGGGTGAGACGAATTCCAGTTAGTATTCGTCCCTGGGTGAGACGAATACTGAGCAAAGTGTCTAAATGTGCCAAATTGCTTCTTGACCTTACAAAATTGCTATGAAAGTGGTTAGGACCACTGTTTGACCTCTGAGGGCTGCCCTGGGGGCTGTGTTTGTCAACGCGATCAGTGTTTGCAGTCACATAATCGGATTGGTGTTGTTTTGGTGTCTACACCAATTTATTCCTTTGAGGTTTTAAAATTGCAAACGTCCTACAAGCACTACACAAAGTGTTAATTCTTCCCTCTAAGGTTTTTAATGAAAAAAAACCTCCTGCAAGCACTACACAGAGTGTCAATTTATTCCTCTAAGGTTTTACAAACCTTTTGCAAGCACTACACAAAGTGTCAATTCCTCTCTCTAAGGTTTTACACATAAAAAAAAACCTCCTGCAAGCACTTACACAGAGTGCCAATTTATTTCTCCAAGATTTTACAAAGCTTTTGCAAGTACTACACAAAGTTCCAATCTCTTTATCTAAGGTTTTTACATAAAAAAAACCTCCTACAAGCACTTACACAGAGTTCCAATTTCTGTCTCCAAGGTTTACAAACCTTATGCAAACACTACATAGAGTGCCAATTTTTTTTTAGAGCCCCTTTGTTCTCCTCTCCTTTTATGTTTTCTTTTTTTCTCTTTTCTCCCTAGCAAGATCCAACTTGATCTGATACCAAATGATGTAATCTAGATACAATAGGTCAAAATATAATACCTCTCATTATATAAAAACAATGATAAATGAAAATAATATGTAAAATCCTCCAACATAAAAATTGCAATAAATGGAAATAATCATAAAAAACCTCCATTCACATAAAAACTATAATACATAGAAATAAACCAATAAATATCTTATTTTCTCATTCCTGGATTCACTTTTTATTTTTACAATGCAATACCAAGGGAATATATATCCCCAAATAAACCCTCAAAGAACACCCTAAAACTTGAAGCGCTAAAAGAAAACCCTAAAGCTTAAAACACTAAAAATAAAAAAAAAATACTATTTTCGACAAATTGATTTTTCCAACCAAAAATGCCTTTTTAAGTAATTACTATTTTCAGCAAAATATTTTTTCATAAAAATTTGCCTTTTTTAATAATTATCATTTTCGGAAAATTATATTTTGCATCAAAAAATTTCATTTTGAGTAATAAAAAAACTACTTTAAAACTTCTTTTAAAAAACCCTCTAAAGATAGGCTCACACAACAGGCTCATAGCCAAGATCATAGGGTTTGGCTTGGTTAGGGTGCCTCCAAGAGTTTTTTACAAGGTTTGCTCCTTGATAGGATGTGATTTTCAGGATGCACTTATGCTCAATAAAGGAAAAAATTGATGCAATAAAGCAAAAGAAAAAAATCAACAAAATAAAAGAGGAGTGATGCACTATGATATTTTCTAAGATATTCCTATAAAATAGACTTGAATGCTATGTGCCAATGGTGAACACTTCCTCTTATCAACACAAGAAAGCATAAATGAGAGTTATCAATTATATGTATGTATAAGAAGGTAGGTCACATTGGAGAGTCAAGCAAGTGACTTGGTCCAAACATAGATGTAGGTCCTCACACATAAATACACTTAATAAAACCTAAAATTCAATCAAAAGATCACAGAAAAACACATACTCACAAAAATGGGTCTGTAGAAGGCCATAGATGGCTATATCAAAATATAGACATAGGCTCCTATGTGTGTGTATATCTATATCTATCTATATATATATATTAAAGTTATGAATACCAATTGATCCTAAGCCCTTAGATGAGTAGCTTTTATCTTTTTATTATCTACCCATTTTTTGAAATTCCTATTGCTTGGGTGTAGAAGATTTCTTTAATTAATACTTTGGATCTTTGAGCTACTTCTAACATGGATCCATATTATTGTTCTCCTTTATTGAAGATGCAAGATATTTTTGCAAGAAAGGACAATCTTCATCGAATAATGCACACCTTATTAGTTTGACATTCGAGGCATCGGTGTTGTCTTATTCAGGAGTTTTACTTCATCACATGGGATTGGTTGTCTTAAGATTTTTGAGACTTTTGCCTCTTGTACCTTTGTTGATACTTTTACTTCCTGTATTCTATCTGAAACTTAGGAACTTTTGATTTTTGGATATTCTTTGCCATGAGATCTAGCCTCTGATCACCAAATTTATTTTTTGAGATTTTCTCATGTGCTTGTCCATGATTTAAAATTTTACATTTGAAAGGTGTAGTGATTTATCACTACAATAACCAACTGGTTAGAGAGGTTTATTACATATAAAATTTACTATACTCAACCATTCATGTAGAAAATATAAACAAACTTATGTGTACAAACTCACAAATATATCTAGACTTTTAGTGTAACAATAAAATTACACCTAGCTAAATATAATAAATATATTTATATAATACGCATCAATATTTGTACAACCAATATGCAGTCAAGTCATCATAATTATTGTACACTTCTAGGTATGCATAAATTAGCATATTATCCCTAAGTTTATTATGTGAAAGTCATCATATTAGATCTCATATTAAGGTTCTATATCATCATTCAATTATAAATGAGAATATACTCTTTTGTAATAGAATATGCTTACCTTATAGACACTACAATACCACACTTCTAATTATTAATTTGTTAGTCAATACAAATATATATATGTATATTCTTACCATGTTATCCACTAGTGACAAAAATACCACCAAATACTTATATTTTTAGGCTACCCACAAACATAGAACTTAGTATATAAAAAATAACATGCTCAAGAACTACCACCATATCGTATAATAATAAAGTAAATTCATGGTTTCCATACATGCAAACAAACTCCTAATTATCTTATATGTAACACAAATGCATGGTCCCATATTTACAAAACAAATTCATGGTCACCATGCATGTGATAAGAAGTCATAAAAATAAATTCATGATAATTTTACATGCTAAAGGAAAAATATAGTATCCACTTAAGAAACTATTCTAATCAAACATATTTCTATAGCAATCTTATATTGAATTTAAATTAAAATGACACACTAATGGTAGTCAAAAGGACAAAAAGATGTAAAGGAAGAGTAACAACATTAGGTTTTATTGTAATAGACTATAAAAATCTAGTTTATATGGTCAAGGATAGAATTGATTAATCACACATTTGATTTTAAAAAAATAAAACCCACAATTTATTTTACAAAAAATAGCAACTATATCAAAGAAAATGCTCAAAATAAACTTCATGCAATATTTGTTTATGTAAGGAGGTATACAATCTACACTTCCATGAAATATTCATGTCATGATTTTAAAATAAAACTCCAACTAAAGTTTTATAATGAAATCACAAAAGAGAAAAAAATGTTAATACTACAAGAACACAATCATTTTCAACCATCCTGCATATCTTAATAATGTTACTTATGCTAAGGAGAAAAATCTATTTGTTAAATTTAAAACCAACTCACATGATGTGCATAGAAAAACTAATAAATGGGCACATCGGAAGACCCTTCCTAAAAAACAAAAATATGTAATCCAAATAAAATAAAATAAAAAATAATCATTCTACAATGACATAAATATAAATTTCATAATTTTCATTTATAACTTTTTATATTAAAATTTTAACCAATCAAGTGAAATTAGATTAAAAATTCTTATAACAAAACTCAAACACTATAAAAATTATCTTATAATTAAGTATATATAAGTAATACCTATATAGATAACCTCCAACTTATTTGATCTAAAGTATGTTAAAATTCATTTTCAATATAAACATGCATACATTCATCACAATTGTCAACCTGCATATATTTATTCATGGCATAAAATTCTAGTTCTCATTTTATTAATAGTAAAGATCATCTGCTATGTAATGAAATCTATACTCCTTTTTTTACCAACCTTTTAATATTTTAAAATAAAATGCAAACTATATAGAACCTATGTTATTTAAAACTTTATAAAACAAACATTTAGATTTGACTCTTAAGTTCAAGAATCCCAAAATTTTATATAAATCCAAAGGATATTAATTTCAAAATAATAAGTAGGGTAAACCACACAAACTAAGAATAAAAACAAATGATAAATATGGTATATTAGAATATTTAAAGTATGATAATAACACTAAAAAATAATTATCAAGAAATTTATAAAATATTATAATCCTAAATTTATTTTAATATAGAAAAGAATAGTAAAGAATGTTAAAAAAAAATTGAAATGATTTAGAAGTTTAGGGTTTATTTAGGGATTTTTGTTATGGAAGCTCTAGGACTGATATTACAATGATATGAGATTATTACAAATAAGATTGAAAATTCCTAGAAGTAAGAAGTGATTGTGTCATTGGAATTTTCTATTGGAAAGAAGAAGCTATGAAAATTGGAGTCATAAAAGCATATGTTCCAAATATAGTCACTCTTCGAGATTAGATACTAAAACAATCTTAGTTTATTTATGTCAAATTGAAATTTGAGTTACAATTTTTGGATTCTTGGAGGTAACTTTAACACATTTCTATCTCCTTAGAAAAGCAATGATAGTACTCGTTGGTAGTCTAGATCAATGGAAGAATTTGCTTCATTTATCAATTTAAATAGCCTTTGGGATGTTATTTCAAGCATTCAAACCAAACCAATTACTTTTAGGTATAATCATTGATAGTCATTCAAACCCATTTTGTTTTTAATATATATAGCTTCAAAACCTTGATATGTTCAAAATGGTTATGTTGTGGTGGATGGACCAAAGTTTGAAGGATCATGTATGTACAAGTTTGTACAAGATATAAAATTCTAAAGATAGAGATGGTCTAAAATATCAAATTTTTTGGTGTTAAGAAAGAAAGAAATTAAATCCAAGATCAATGATTTATAAAATATTCCATGAGAATGGAAAAATAAACATACATGTAAGTAAAATATTTAGTTTATGATTATCTTAACATATTATAAAAAGAAAATTTAGACTAGAAAAAAATCCAAGGAGAGATGGATTAAGAAGGATAATAGAAATATTTAATTTTTCATGCTACTAACAAAATAGATATGTCCTTCATTGAATCAAAATTATTTTAACTCTAGATGAAATAATTAATGAAAGACATTAAGAAGGAAGCAATCAATTATTTCAAATATATTATATAAGAATTAAAATGAGGGACAAAGTGAGCTTTTGTAAAATATTCCATTAGTTACTATATAAAATCAAACATTAATGTTTGATGAAAAATATTTTAATCGAGAAACTACTTGATTCCTAAGAAAGGTAAAAAAAATCCATCTTATTAACCTTTGTAATATTATTTATAAAATAATTTTTAAAATGTTGTCAAGGAAATTGAAAAAACATTCTAAATTTTGTTATCTTAGAGAAACAAGTTGATTTTCTTCATGGCAAACAAACTATTAATTATATAATCGTTGAATAAGAGGCCATATATTCTCTTTAGTTATTAATAAAAATAAGTATGCTTGTAAAATTAGTTATGAAAAAAATGTATAATAGAGTTTTCAAGAGATTCCCATATAATAGGGTATGCGTATTCTTGATAAAGGTTGATGTGAATGAGTTAGGTATTTTATTTTTTAAGAAACTGTGTGATTTTTATTGAGGCCACTCCTATCACAAAAACAAAACATTACATTGCTCTGGTTATATTTCTGACAAGTTAATGAAAAAATATTCATTTTTGTCTTTCTATCAAAAATATTCTCCATCTTCCTCTACTAAATTTTCATATTCGAATTTTTTTTTTTTTTTTTACAAACTAAAAACAAAAACAACACAGATTTCGGCAGCGAGGTTCAGACACATGTTTCTTTGGATTAGGATGACTCTCATCAACCTCCCCCTTTTGACTGCTTCCGGTAAATTTAACTTCTGGCGAAGGAAAAACCTTAGACTGGTTAAAATGTCCAAATCCTTCTATGGGTTTGGTGGAAAGTTTAGAGCTTGCATATATATTCGGCGTCGATGCCACCTTCTCCAGTGTATGACTTCCATGGCTCTCTGGTGAACAGCTCCGTCAGAAATGAAAGTAAATAACGGGAATAGGAGCACTAGAATAAAAATGTAACCCTTCATTATAGCAGAAACTGCTTTCTGAAGGTTGATGTGAGAACAATTGAGAAAACAAAGAGAAATGAAAGAAGAGGCCGGGAGCAAAAATGAACTCTGAAATTGATGATGAGGATCGGTGACCTATTTAATATACCACTTCCAGAAATCATGGATGATAAAGGTTGCTTGACTTTCATGAACATCTAAATCAAAAACCAAACCACGAAGCTTCCACGAAGTATCGCTGAAAGACCTTGGCAGCGAGATTGAAATAACGACGAATCTGTATTAACACAACTTGAACGTATATTCCATCCTGACGTGTTTCTTCAACTTCCAATTCAGAGCCCACTGTAATTATTATAAATATAATAAAACTAAGCGACAGTTGTTTACTATCGTATAACCAAGGTTCGTTTAGCTCGTTAAGCTCATACATATTTTCAGAAAAGCAGTTACTCGCGACTCTGCAACTGGACATTCATCCATCGGAGAAACTAGTAACTGGAGGAACACAAAAACAGAATGTAAGTTACAGATTTTTTTTGTTTTTTAAAAATTTATTATATCAAAATTAATATCGTCTACTCATTCGAACGTTTGCAGGTTGCAATTTTGTTTGACGTAGATCACCTCTTTTAATACTATTCGAAATCGACCTAGCTTTGGGTTATATATTGTAATGTGGGAAAACGTTTATATTATCCTCGCCTTTTAAGAACGAGGTAAACAATTGCATTGTCACCGCTACTTTCCACTAGTCTCTCTTTATCACTTTTGTCCTCATGTTCTCTTCTTTTTATCAATCATGGATGCTTTATGATTTTGTGAGTTTATTGCAGACAAAAATAGGGCCACCCACATGATCGTAATATCGATTTGCAATACATTTTGATCGATTATATTTTTATGCTTAACTAAAAATATTTCACATTTATATACAAATATTTAGTTATATGAAATTAAAAGAAATGTAATTATCGTCTATGTGGGGAGTTGGAGAGAAGTGGGTAGTTAAAACTCTCTTGTTGAAGAGGCCCCAGGTTCAAATCTCTCCCTCTAATATGTTGCAGGATATGCTATCCTACATACTAGGGACCCTAGTGGAGGTGTGTATATCCACCCCTTGATATAATATTGTGCCTTAATGAAAGATTAACATTTTAAAAATGAATGTAATTTATATTATTTTTTAAGGAGAAAAACTCTTTCTTTGTAGGGTCGTCTTGGTTATCTAATAGATACTAGGGACCCTAGTGGAGGTGTGTATATCGACCCGCTTGATATAATATTGTGCCTTAATGAAAAATTCACATTTAAAAAATGAATGTAATTTATATTGTTTTTTTAAAGTGAAAAACTCTTTGCGGGGTCGTCTTGGTTTGAGAGACCACGACTAGTTCAACATTTTTGGTACCCAATTTAACTTTTTGGTAGGGTGGAGATTAGAACCTGGGACTTCTCTTGAAGTATTGCCCTCTCCTCTCAAACTCACCTACAACTGGGTAATATACTAATATATCATAATTGTTATAGTATTATAACAATAATTTAACTAATATGTATAATTTTAGTGAAACTTAAATATAAATATTTTCATTGAAGTTAAGAATTTAATTACTTAGATTAATATCATTTAACAGAATTTATATTATTGTTAAAATTAATAAGATAATATAAAATATAAATATGTAAAGACTATTTATATATTTATATTTATATCATATAAAATTACACATAAAAAAAAAAGAAATTTATAACTCGGTATTATATTAATACATCATAATTGTTATAGTATTATAACAATAATTTAACTATTATGTATGTATTTTTTAGTGAGACTTAAATTTAGATCTTTTCATTGAAGTTAAGAATTTAATTACTTAGACTAATATCATTTAATAGAATTTATATTATTGTTAAAATTAATAAGATAATATAAAATATAAATATGTAAATATTATTTATATATTTATATTTATATCATATAAAATTACATATAAAAAATTAATTTTAAAATGGTATACTTAAATCAAGGAAAAAATAAAATCAAATAAATATCATTAAAATAGAGTAAATAAGATATATTTTGTTTAAGTTCAATTAATAAATTTTAGTATCAATTTAGCATAATTATTTTTTTTGATGGTGTGTAGTTATTAGTGAGGGTTTTACAAATTTGAGGTCTATTTATATCAAATGTTAAGAAGATTTCTGTTTTTAGAACTTAGATCAAGAGCATTAACAAATAGAATAAGAAACAGAGGGGTATTAATTTCAATAATTACAAACAGATATTACCAATGTTATACGAAGTGGGGTAAACCACATAAAATAAGAATACAAACTAATGATAAAGATGGTATATTAGAATATTTAAAGTATAAGTACAACACAAAAAAATTATTATCAAGCAATTAATAAATTATTATAGTTTTATATTTATTTTAATATATAAAAAAAATTAGTGAAGAATGTTAAAAAGCAATTGAAATTATTTGGAAGTTTAGGGTTTGTCTAGGTATTCTTTTTATTGTTATAGTATTATAACAATAATTTAACTATTATGTATTTTTTAGTGAGACTTAAATTTAGATATCTTCATTGAAGTTAAGAATTTAATTACTTAGACTAATATCATTTAATAGAATTTATATTATTGTTAAAATTAATAAGATAATATAAAATAGAAAAATGTAAAGATTATTTATATATTTATATTTATATCATATAAAATTGCATATAAAAAAATTAATTTTATAAGTGAGATTTATATTAATACATCATAATTGTTATAGTATTATAACAATAATTTAACTATTATGTATGTTCTTTTAGTGAGACTTAAATTTAGATATTTTCATTGAAGTTAAGAATTTAATTACTTAGACTAATATCATTTAATAGAATTTATATTAATGTTAAAATTAATAAGATAATATAAAATAGAAAAATGTAAAGATTATTTATATATTTATATTTATATCATATAAAATTGCATATAAAAAAATTAATTTTATAAGTGAGTATTATATTAATACATCATAATTGTTATAGTATTATAACAATAATTTAACTATTATGTATGTTCTTTTAGTGAGACTTAAATTTAGATCTTTTCATTGAAGTTAAGAATTTAATTACTTAGACTAATATCATTTAATAGAATTTATATTATTGTTAAAATTAATAAGATAATATAAAATAGAAAAATGTAAATATTATTTATATATTTATATTTATATCATATAAAATTGCATATAAAAAAATTAATTTTATAAGTGAGTATTATATTAATACATCATAATTGTTATAGTATTATAACAATAATTTAACTATTATGTATGTTCTTTTAGTGAGACTTAAATTTAGATCTTTTCATTGAAGTTAAGAATTTAATTACTTAGACTAATATCATTTAATAGAATTTATATTATTGTTAAAATTAATAAGATAATATAAAATAGAAAAATGTAAAGATTATTTATATATTTATATTTATATCATATAAAATTGCATATAAAAAAATTAATTTTATAAGTGAGTATTATATTAATACATCATAATTGTTATAGTATTATAACAATAATTTAACTATTATGTATGTATTTTTTTAGTGAGACTTAAATTTAGATATTTTCATTGAACTTAAGAATTTAATTACTTAGACTAATATCATTTAATAGAATTTATATTATTTTTAAAATTAATAAGATAATATAAAATATAAATATGTAAATATTATTTATATATTTATATTTATATCATATAAAATAACATATAAAAAATTAATTTTTAAATGGTATACTTAAATCAAAGAAAAAATAAAATCAAATAAATATCATTAAAATATAGTAAATAAGATATATTTTGTTTAAGTTCAATTAATAAATTTTAGTATCAATTCAACATAATTATTTTTTGATGGTGTGTAGTTATTAGTGAGTGTTTTACAAATTTGAGGTCTATTTATATCAAATGTTAAGAAGATTTCTTTTTTTATAACTAAGATCAAGAGCATTAACAAATAGAATGAGAATCATAGAAGGGTATTAATTTCAAAAATTAGAAATAGGTATTACTAATGTTATAAGAAGATATTACTAATGTTATAAGAAGTGGGGTAAACCACATAAAATAAGAATAAAAACTAATGATAAAGATGGTATATTAGAATATTTAAAGTATGGGTGCAATATAAAACAAATAATTATCAAGAAATTAATAAATTATTATATTTTTATATTTATTTTAATATATAAAAAAAATTAGTGAAGAATATTAAAAAGCAATTGAAATTATTTGGAAGTTTAGGGTTTGTCTAAGAATTCTTTTTATTGTTATGGTATTATAACAATAATTCAACTGTTATGTATTTTTTTAGTGAGACTTAAATTTAGATCTTTTCATTGAAGTTAAGAATTTAATTACTTAGACTAATATTATTTAATAGAATTTATTTTATTCTTAAAATTAATAAGATAATATAAAATATAAATATGTAAATATTATTTATATATTTATATTTATATCATATAAAATTACATATAAAAAAATTAATTTTATAACCGGGTATTATATTAATATATCATAATTGTTATAGTATTCTAACAATAATTTAACTATTATGTATGCATTTTTTAGTGAGACTTAAATTTAGATATTTTCATTGAAGTTAAGAATTTAATTACTTAGACTAATATAATTTAATAGAATTTGTATTATTGTTAAGATTAATAAGATAATATAAAATATAAATATGTAAATATTATTTATATATGTTATTTTATATCATATAAAATAACATATAAAAAATTAATTTTTAAATGGTATACTTAAATCAAAGAAAAAACAAAATCAAATAAATATCATTAAAATATAGTAAATAAGATATTTTTTGTTTAAGTTCAATTAATAAATTTTAGTATCAATTCAACATAATTATTTATATCAAATGTTTAGAAGATTTATTTTTTTAGAACTAAGATCAAGAGCATTAACAAATAGACTAAGAAACGGAGAGGGGTATTAATTTCAATAATTAGAAACATATATTACCAATGTTATAAGAAGTGGGGTAAACCACATAAAATAAGAATTAAAACTAATGATAAAGATGGTATATTAGAATATTTAAAGTATGGGTGCAACAAAAAAATAATAATTATCAAGAAATTAATAAATTATTATAGTTTTATATTTATTTTAATATATAAAAACAATTAGTGAAGAATGTTAATAAGCAATTGAAATTATTTGGAAGTTTAGGGTTTGTCTAGGTATTCTTTTTATTGTTATAGTATTATAACAATAATTTAACTATTATGTATTTTTTAGTGAGACTTAAATTTAGATCTTTTCACTTAATAGAATTTATATTATTGTTAAAAATAATAATATAATATAAAATATAAATATGTAAAGATTATTTATATATTTATATTTATATCATATAAAATTACATATAAAAAAATTAATTTTGTAATCGGGTATTATATTAATACATCATAATTGTTATAGTATTATAACAATAATTTAACTATTATGTATGTATTTTTTTAGTGAGACTTAAATTTAGATCATTTTATTGAAGTTAAGAATTTAATTACTTAGACTAATATCATTTAATAGAATTTATATTATTGTTAAAATTAATAATATAATATAAAATATAAATATGTAAAGATTATTTATATATTTATATTTATATCATATAAAATTACATATAAAAAATTAATTTTTAAATGGTATACTTAAATCAAGGGAAAAATAAAATCAAATAAATATCATTAAAATATAGTAAATAAGATATATTTTGTTTAAGTTCAATTAATAAATTTTAGTATCAATTCAACATAATTATTTTTTGATGGTGTGTAGTTATTAGTGAGGGTTTTACAAATTTGAGGTCTATTTATATCAAATGTTAAGAAGATTTCTTTTTTTTTAGAACAACATTAACAAATAGAATAAGAAACAGAGTGGGGTATTAATTTCAATAATTAGAAACAAATATTACCAATGTTATAAGAAGTGGGGTAAACAACACAAAATAAGAATAAAAACTAATGATAAATATGGTATATTAGTATATTTAAAGTATGGGTACAACACAAAAAAATAATTATCAAGAAATTAATAAATTATTTTAGTTTTATATTTATTTTAATATATAAAAAAAAATTGTGAAGAATGTTAAAAAGCAATTGAAATTATTTGGAAGTTTAGGGTTTGTCTAGGTATTCTTTTTATGGAAGCTTTAGGACTGATATTACAATGACATGAGATGATCACAAATGTGATTGACAATTCCTAGAAGTAAGAAGTGATTCAGATTGTGTCATTGACCTTTTCTATAGAAAATAGGAAGACATAAAAATTAGAGCCATAAATGCATATGTTCCAAATATAGTCATTCTTTGAGATTAGATTCTAAAATGCTCTCAGTTTATTTATTTCAAATTCAATTTTCAGTTACAATTTTTGGATTCTTGGAGGTAACTTTAACACACTTCTATCTCCTTAGAAAAATACTGATAGTACTCTTTGGTAGTCTAGATCAATGGAAGAATTTTTTTTATTTATCAATTTAAATGCCCTTTGGGATGTTCTTTCAAGCATTCAATATACATGGGATCCTAAGCATTTTGGAAAATTTCATGTGGTAGGAAGATCACATAGGTTTTGATGTCTAATAGTTGGGTATAAACAAAATTTGCAATCTCTTCAATTATTTTATTGTGAGTAGGATTAGATCACAAACCAATTCCTTTTAGATTTTATCTAATCAATGATAGTCATTCAAATCCATTTCATTTTTTATCTATATAGCTTCAAAACCTTGATATGTTTAAAATGGTTATGTTGTGGTGAGATGAACCAAAGATTGAAGGATCATGTATGTACAAGTTTATTCAAGATAGAAAATTTCTAAAGAGAAAGATGGTCTAAAACATCAAATCGTTTGGTGGTATATTTAAAGAAAGAAAGAAATTAAATCCAAGATCAATGATTTATAAAATATTTCATGAAAATTACTAGAATGGAAAAAGAAACTTACATGTAAGTAAAATAATTAGTTTGTGATTATCATAACATACTACAAAAAGAAGAGTCATACTAGAAATAAAAATCCAAGAAGATATGGATTAAGAAGGATGATAGAATAATTAAATTTTTCATGTTACTATCAAAATAGATATGTCCTTTATTGGCTCAAAATTATTTTAACTCTGGATGAAATAATTAATGAATATGATTAAGAGATTAAGTAGGAAACAATCAATTATTTCAAATATATTGTATTAAAAGTTGGTTAAGATACGGATGGACAAAGTAAAATTTTGTAAAATATTCCATTAATTACTATACAAAATCAAAATGAATACTTGATGAAAATATCTTAATTAAGTAGCTACAAGATTCAATATTATCTTTCCATCCCTATATGGTATTTAGCCCTAATGGATTTCCTAGAATTTATTTAATTTTTTTGGGATATATTGAAGAATAAAATGTTAAATATCATTGAAAAGTCTAGCCAAAAAAAAAATAGCTACAATAAATGAAATCAATGTTATATTTATTGCATTGATTACTAAGAAAGATAAAAATAAATTCCATTTATAAAATAATTTTAAGAATGATGGCAAATAAATTGAAAAACATTCTAAATTTTGTTATCTTGGTTTATTAATTATATAATCATTTAATAAGATGCCATATATTCTCTTTAGTCAATAAAAAAATGGTACGCTTGTAAAATTAGTTATGAAAAACATATCATAGGGTTTTCTAGAGTTTCCCATATGATACACTTAGAAAATTTGTTCTTGATCAAGGTTTATGTGAATGGATTAGATGTTTTTAGAACACTCTAAGTTATTTTATTTTGATCAATGGATCCCCTATTTGATATATTGAATTTTCACTAGGGTGACCTATTATCTTCTTATATTTTCATTTTTCTTGTTGAGGCTTTGGGAAGAGCTCTTTCAAAGGAAATTCTTGTCACACCTAAAATTAATTTGATTATGAAAATATAATTTTAGCATATGATTAATTTATGATAACATGTAGCTGTGATGACATGGAAAATGGTGAAAATCATTATAACATATGATTTATTTTATATATTTATGTAATGATTTTTAGATTTCAATTGAGATATTATGCACAATTTTATCATCTTATAAAAATCCTAATTATAGACATGGCTTGAGTGCTTGATGGATGTTACCATCAACTAATATCATGAGTGAGAATATCATTGAGAAGAGGATAACAAATATGATATTAGTGTTAGCTTTTGATGCCACATACATTGGGAGATACCAATCACAAGATGCAAAAATAAATAAAATAGATCTGTGAGATGATTGAAATATGCTATAAATAGAAATGGTGAAAATATTACAATAGTAGCTATGGAGGAAATGAGCACTCCATAATATATGCTACTGCTCCATGAGGGAGCTCTAAGCTTATAGCTCACACACACTACCCTACTACCTATCTACCATACACTTGTGATATTGATCTATGATGATTGATTATATTCTACATCTATGGCCATTATATAGGAAGATAAGTTCCTTAGCCAACACTCTATCTACTTGTATAAGTGGACACCTTCCACATTGAAACTTGTGCATTTATTACATTGCATGAAGTAATTAGATAAATTCCCTCTAAAGTAACTTAATGTCCTAAGTGTGTAATAAAGAAGGTAGATTTACATGATCCAAATAATGTAATATTCTCTATTTCTAACAATTAAAGCTTAAACCAAAATAAATATTATGCTAACATAATTGTATTTAGATGTAAAAATACATGTTTGCTTGTGTTAAGTTACTATAGAAATAATACATTTAAATTTAATCTTATGAATATGTCTTGTTATGGCGTTGTAAAATCATTAATTGTTGCTTGATATATTGTAAATTGTGTTCAATAACTTAAAATGTTGCATATAGACATCCTTATGCTTAGGAAGGCCTCAAGAAATTCAAATGGAACCATGTGAAAGCATGAGATTCCGGAAGCTTTAGAAAGGAAAAACTACTTCGATGCATTCAAATCAAAATAACGCTTAAGTCCTAAAACATGAAGTGCATTAAACGAAAGAGGCAAATCGATTGAAACCAGTTACAAGAATTTAGAGAAGTCACAGCCCTTTTATTAAACTCTTTAACCACGGTTACAAAATTGCCTCCTCCCTTTTTAGGGGCTAGGAGCGTTAAATGGATTTGGTTACAATCTTGATCATTGATCCCTCTTCCGCATGCCCACGTTTGAAATGGGCGGGCCAGAATGTTGCCGCCGCTTATGCCAATGAATCCTCACTTCTTGTTGCTCCTCCTGCAATCAAAGAAACAAACAAGGCGTTAGTAGCACCTGTGACAAAAAGGAAAGTTCGTTCTGTGAAATCGCCAAAAGATGCATGCAAAAGATTGTCAAATACAGTGAATAAAATGGATCTAAGTCACCTGCAAATTTGACAGAGGTCAGAAGACATTACCAGAGGGCCACCTGCCATTGAAACAGTCGGCCAATCTGCCTTCACCTGGAATTCGTCCCTGGGCAGGACGAATTCTGACTGCTATTCGTCCCTGGGTGGGACGAATTCGACTGTGTTGGAAAAGCCGAAGTGATACTGCTCCAATGTCGACTCCCGAGACCTCCAAAACACCTGCAAATAGAGGGGTTAGGTAATTGGGGCCATTTTGGGATGACCCAGATGGTCGGATTCTCCCAATTTGGCCTCCATCCTCGGGAATTCGATATCGCCACCTGCAAGTTAGTAGGACAACAAAGCGACAAAAGGCATGATAAAATCTGATCAAAATGTTATGGAATTGAAGCTATGAGTTCACTAAATAGAATAACACAATATGCAACATGAACCAATAATCTAGAATGCTTTAGAATAAAACTTAGAAAATGCGGGGGTGCCCAAGTGGGCCTCCCACCGTTGGCACTTGATTTCGGCGCCAATCCACTAGGGATAGGCCCAAAACCTCTTAGGATTGTGGTGTCTGCAAATTGGTGGTGTAAGGTGGTCAAATGTTGGATTTGGGTTGGATCCACGCTTCCAAAAGCCACCCAATAACCTCCCTTGCGAAAGAGATTAGTGGATGTGAGAAGGTGAATCAAAAAGATGCAAATGGGTGTTCAATTGGACAACACTTCGTTGCTTGAAATCGCCTCCAATCTATCCTTTTTGGGTGAGAAAATTCCACCATTTTATAGACCCATGGGGTCTCTTTTGAGAGGGATGCATAAGCGCCATGTGTTGGTCATAGGTGCCATGTGGTGGTCATGTCTTCCCATGAGGGAGGGGAGTCCTCCATGACTTGGGCTTTCATAACTGCCCTTGTGACAGTCCTCTAACGGCCCATCTGCCCACCCACACACGCGTGCGAGGCAGGAGTCATCAACTGACTGTCCTTGGCTGCCACTTGGCGCCATTCTTCTTTTTGCCCGTTAAACTTGGAATTCATCCTGACCAGGGACGATTTCAGAATTCGTCCCTGGGTGAGACGAATCCCAGTTAGTATTCGTCCCTGGGTGAGACGAATACTGAGCAAAGTGTCTAAATGTACCAAATTGCTTCTTGACCTTACAAAATTGCTATGAAAGTGGTTAAGACCACTGTTTAACCTCTCAGGGCTGCCCTGGGGGCTGTGTTTGTCAAAGCGATCAGTGTTTGCAGTCACATAATCGGATTGGTGTTATTTTGGTGTCTACAGATGCCCCTTTTTGGGATGCGTTGTGCATGGCGCAGCGCCGAGCAAAAAATAGATAGCCAAAGCACTAATGATTAGGGTTTCTTGGTAACCTAACCAACTTTTGATGCCCCAAGCATGGAAAGGGCATGCATTCTTGAATCCTTGCTTCTGACGAGCTAAGGAATTTGATTTCAAGTATTAACCTATTTTGGTGAGGTGTGACTTGAGCTTGGACATTGATCAGTCATGATTAGGCAAAGGGCGCAACCTTTTGTCCACAGGGGAACCTTGTGTTCATGATTCATGAATGCCAAGCGTTTGATCAATTTGATTGTTGCTTGTTTACTGCCCCAAGCAGGAGCGTAATTGTCTTTGTCAATGATTCTTTGAATGCATGTCGTTTTCCTTAATTGGGTGTGTGATTGTTGATTGGTGAGTAAGTGTGACTACCCCCTCAAGCGACGAATCGATGAGGGAATGACCTTCGTGAGAAAAGCGACGAGTCGCTTGACCCAAGATGACTTGTGCAAGGGTGCCTTTAGATGGTTTATCGTTAAGCATGTGCAATTTTTCCAACATTTGGACCTGTTTTTGGTGGGTGTTGACCCTTTTTGCGACGCTATTTGGAGCTGAAATTGGCAAAAATCCGTCTTCCCATGGAGCGGTCCGGCTAAGATAGCCTTCTTAGGGAGTAGGATGATGACAATTTGTGACCCCAACGTCTATTTTGTATGCCCGGGATGTCAAGTGCAACAGCACTCACATCGGGCAAATTTAGTGTCTGTTTTTAGTGCATTTTTTATCATTTTTTGATGTTTTTGAATTTTTTGGCCTGAATTCGTCCCAGGGTGGGACGAATTCTAGCAGTAGAATTCGTCCCTGGGTGGGACGAGCGCTAACCAGAGCGCTCATCCCAGTCAAGGATGAATTCCAGCTCAAAGGCCTATTTAAGGGCCAAAACTTGAATTTGGGCTCATTTGTGTCAAATTTTTCTTGCGATTTTGGAGCTCTGGGAGGAGGAGGTAAATTCTGCGAAGCGAAGCGCTGCTGAAATTTTCCCTGCCATCATGAGTGCACAAACTGGTTCGAGCGGCGGAGCCGAAGCGAGACCTGTAAGTGCTCCCTAGAGTTTATTTTTGTTTTTTAAAGCTGTAAGTGTGTTTTTCTGTACATTTTTTTTCTATGATTTTAATTAATTTTTTTTTTGAATTATTTTCTTTTGTAGGTTGTTAGGAGCCGGTACCGTGTACCTGCTGCTTTTACTGAGGCAGGGGGCACTGACTGATGATGACTAGGAATGGCTTGATGCCCTTGGGCTCAAGCAGGTGGCTCGACTGGAGCCTGTGGTCCCGGATCAGGCCTATCTGACGGCCCTGATCAAACTTTGGGATCCGCGGACCAACACCTTCCATCTCCCGACAGGGGAGATGACTGTGACTCTAGAGGATGTCTATCGGCTACTTCAGATTTCGATAGATGGACTGCCTATTAGGACATCGTCGTTTGATCAGCGGACTGCTGTACTTACGAGATGCTTCGGGCATGGGGAGCGGCTGGGTGTAGAGAACCCAGTGGAGACAGCCGAGGTGGACTGCCAGGCTGGCAGGATTTTGGTTGGATGGTGGCAGGAGAGGGGGGTGTTAGGAGTGAGGCACGCATTCTTGATGGGCCTCATTTCTAACATGCTTTTACCTGACTCGTCAGGTGCGAGGTTCCCATGGAACCTGCTGGATTTGGTGTGGCAGTTGGTAGAGTGCCCGATAGAGGCACCGCTGATCTTGAGATGGGGACAGACATTGTTGGCACAGCTCTACGGGGAGCTGTATGGGGTCCGCTGTCGGCAGCGAAAGGGGGTCAGCTGTAGTTATCTATTGTAGTGCTGGGGTTGGCAGCACATATCTATTGAGAGGCCAACCGGGTTACCATGGATGACTCGAGCGATGATGGAGGACAAGGAGATAGGTTACGCAGTTCTATGGTGGCGGTCTACGGAGCAGGGGCAGAGTCGACGATGGGCAGGTGTCGTAGAGCACTATACTGATGCCTTCTCTTAGCTCACTCTAGGGGAGGTGGTTTGGCAGCCTTATCGGGACTGTCCAGCCTGGCCGGAGGCTGGAGAGTGGCTCCGACGTGTACGCAGGGAGCGGTGGTTGATCGGGCGGCACGGGACCGAGCATGAGTTATTCTCATACATCCGAGTTACACGATAGTTTGGGGTGCGCCAGGGGTTTCCTGGTGAGCCCGTGGTCTATCGACGTCGGGGAGATGAGAGGTCTCTAGATCGACCGGCCATCGTGCCACTGGGCGAGGAGTCAGATGCGGTGATTGACGTCCCGGACGTGGATGACGTCGGGACTACCACTGAGTATGACTCGTGGTGGGTACTACGATGATGGAGAGGAGAGGGGCCACTGGGAGGCACGGAGGCGGCAGTGGAGGGTGCTGAGATAGCAGGGGATGATTGGGGAGTTCCATTGGATGACGCGGACATGGTTGAGGTGGGGGATGAGGATGTAGAGGTGGGAGTTGCGGATCAGCCGGACATGCAGGACATGGAGGAGCAGTGGGAGCCAGAGCAGGCTGCTATTTCGAAGGGTCCTATACTTTAGGTGGGTACAGAGGGGATGGAGTCTAGGATACGTGCTGAGAATGCATGACTGATAGAGCTGCTATGGATTCGGGATCTGGAGCTGGGGGACGTGCGGGAGAGGGATCTCCTATGGGCTCAGCTAGCAGAGCGGGATAGGGTTTTGGCACAGCGTGATGATGCAGTATCTTACTATCATCGATGGGAGGTAGAGTGGTTTCGACATCGGCTAGATTTGGAGAGGGAGGTCATCCGCCTTGGTGGGCGGCTACCTGAGCCCTCGGGAAGTGGATCTTCATGCCGGACGAGGGATAGTGCGACTGAGCAGTCAGCATCATCTCGTCGTAGGCGATTAGATGAGGGAGGCGGTAGTAGGCGTGATGCGGGGGCTAGTAGTAGCCGCCCTATAGGGTCCCATAGGACCCACACCACGGGGGGTAGTTCCCGTCGCACCGATCCTGCGTGATCATGGTGGTCGACGCCTTAGGTTGGGTTTTGTTATATGATTGCGAGGTCTGAGGACCAGTTTTGTAGCCTGCGGGCATTTTTTTTTGACGATATATATATATATACCGGTTTTATTTTGGTTATGTACATGTGATGGTTTGATCTTTATGCATTATGGCTGATGACTATGGATGTATGCATGTTTATTTATTTTTGGATGCGTATGTTATGATGAATGCAAATGTTTTTGATTTTATATGTGATATGCAAAAATGAAATGGATGAATGGGATTTGTGATGTTTGGCTATGGCACCATAGACTGTTTAGAACTCTGTTATGTTGTTTCTGGGTGATTGTTGTGATACATTACTTTGTATGTATACATGTGGTTTTTTTTTTTTTGTATTTTCTAATGGTATTGTAAGGATGAAAAATCTTGCAGTTGGTTCAGAAATGTAGCTAAGGTTTTCTGAGACTCAGACAGTTCTAACTCACTAGCCACGACTGTATTTTATCTCATAAGACTTTTGAACAAGGTATGAATCAGACTTGTTTTTGACCAAGCTATTTCACATCCCTGTGTGTGCAATTGAGTTCATTTTTGTGGTATTTGTCAGGATACCGCCAGTGCCAGATGGGCTTTCAACCGAACCTGTACTGAGGATCACCTAATTAGCCCCACTAACTCCTTTGTTGTATTTAGTTAGATTAATCTGCGGTGTTATCCAGGATGCCATAAGCTAGCTCATCCACATGCAAACATTGATCTGTCCGCAAGTTAATGTGACAGATATATCGTCATGCGAGAAGTTTACCGCCAGTTACCGATAGGCTATCAACCAAACCGGTAGTGAGGCTTGCCTCATGACCTATTAGAATGCTGAGAGTTCCAGGGATTCAAGTTCAACTCCCTTCTTTTCTTCAATTGTATTGGGATACTTGCTCGTTTGTAGTGATAAGATCACTGTTTATTTTGATTTTTTTTTTTTTGAGCAAGGGATTGGGGATATGGAGTGACGAAAATCACTATTGTTTGTGCCGTTTGATGTGTGCACTGTAGTATGTCAAATTTTGGAGTTTTGACGTTTTGCAAATTTTTGATGTTTTGCAACTATTGAGAACTTAGGGATTCTTAGGGAATTGGGTAGGGAGGATGCTTGTCCTTTTGCCAACTCTCAGCATTCTTGGGGTCATTCGCACAGGGGGATGAGCAAGATAGCCATTTCGCTTATGGTGACCTGGATTACTGTGCAGGTTTCATCTTTCATTCACACAACTTAGGAATTGTTTTATGTGTTTTAGTTTGTGTTGGGATGTTACGTAACAAGGTGTATTTCAAGTGTAACTCTACCTTCGTAAAATCTGTCTGACTCGATACATTACATGGCTAAAGAGCAAAATGATGACTGAATCATGAAAAACTCTTGATACATTAAAAGACCACTAACTCTAGTGTGGTAAAAGCAATGCATGGTGTTTTTGTTGTTTTTGTAAAATGGAACAGTGTGGAACAAGATGGATTAGCAGAGCAATTACAGCCTATGGTGCCTTTGACCTATATGACCACAAGTATGCAATGTATGGATGCAATGTTTTTATGTTCAATGTATTTTTGTATTTTTGATGGATTGATTTTTGTGAATATGAAGATGAGATGCGAGGAAAATTCTCGATTGATGAATTTGAGCATGCCTAGAAATGAGATGCAAATTTTTGTTGTTTTTGATGATTTTTGTTGTTTTTTGAATTTTCTTGATTTTTGACCAAGCGATTGTGAAATCCTTGGAGCATTTTGGGATTGACCAAGCGATTGCAAGAATCCTTGGAGCCTTTGGGGTGACCAAGTGATTGTGATAATCCTTGGAGCATTTTGAGATGAAGGATGGAATAATCCTTTGGAGCATTTTGGGGTGACCAAGTGATTGCGATAATCCTTGGAGCATTTTTGGGGTTTGACCAAGCAAGTGATTGCGATAATCCTTGGAGCATTTTTGGGATTTACCAAGCGATTATATAATCCTTGGAGCATTTTTGGGATTGACCAAGCGATTTCAAGAATCCTTGGAGCATTTTTGGGATATGGCTCTCTTAGATATGAAATGGTCGTAAATGACTGATATTCAAGGGTTCTGTTTCCTTGATACCGTCGAGAGAAGCTAGCCGGTACGTCCGGGGTCCTATTTTGCTATCAATGACATATGGACCTAACCAATTTGCCGTGAACTTGTCCCTTAGGTGGGACGGCAAATTAGAGTTCTGTTGGTTTTCCTTCAAAACCAAATCACCAACCCGAAAGTCCCTTAGGTGAACTTTCATGTTGTAAGCTTTCTTAAGCCGCTCTTGATAGATACGTAAGTGCTCGAGAGCATTAACGCGTCGTTCGTCAAGCAACGTAAGTTGGTCTAACCGGGCCTACCGTGCAGTGTCATCATCGATGAACTCCTGCATTGATATGCGGAGGGAAGGAATTTCCAACTCGAGAGGCATTACCGCCTCTGAGCCATACACGAGCGAAAATGGAGTTGCCCCAGTTGGCGTCCGAATGCTAGTGCGATAAGCCCAAAGGGCAAGTGGGATTTGTATGTGCCAATCCTTATGACTATCTGTGACCATATTTTTAAGGATGGCAACTAGCATTTTGTTTGACGCCTCTGCTTGCCCATTTGCCTACGGATAATAGGGTGTCAAAAAACTGTGCTGAATTTTGTACTTTGTGGTCAAAGCACGCACGTCTTTGTTCTTGAATGATGGCCCATTATCCGAGATTATTTTGGATGGAATACCAAAATGACATATGATGTTATGCAAAATGAACTCCACAATGCGGGGTCCTTTCGTAGAGGTTAACGGAATTGCTTCCACCCATTTGGTAAAATACTCTGTGGCCGTTATGATAAACGTGTGATGGCCTGACGATGCAGGGGAGATCTTTCCAATTAGATCGAAGCCCCATTGCAAAAATGGCCAAGCATCTGGACTTGTCTGCAAGTCCCGGGAAGGTACGTGCATCAAATTGGCATGATGTTGACACTTCACGCACTTCTTGACATATGCGCAACAATCTCGCTCTAAATATGGCCAATAATATCCCATGCGAAGAATGCGCTTTGCAATGGCCATACCACTAAAGTGGCCACCACATGTACCGTCGTGCGCTTGGGCGATCGCCCAAGTGGACTCTTGTTGGTCCAAGCAACGAAGAAGAATTCCTTCATAGCTGCGACGATACAAAATGTCTCCTATCAAGACATACTTAGCCGCTTTCTGCTTGAATGTTCGTTTTGCGACGTGCGTCAATCCAAGGGGAAGATTACCTAACTTGAGGTAGTCTCTAATGTGTAAATACCAGTCCTGTTGATCGAAAACCTCGATAGTATGAACAGCCAATCCCTTTTGAAGTTCTTCCCTAACAAACGCTGAATGGGATAGAACTTGTAAGAATAGCGTTGTGTTGCTATTAATGGGAGTAGGGGAAAACAAGGACCCCCAGTTGGCACGTGTCAGACGATCTCGGATTCGAAAGAACTTATCCGAGGATGGTTCAATCTGGATCATGTGGATTCCTGGCGTCAAGTCTGAGCTTGCACGCTCCATCACGGATTGCGATAAGGTTTTGACTTGAATGGTTGTCATATCACCGGAAAGGTCTTGCGGAATTAGTGACCCCAAGGAGGCCATTGTGTCCGCAAAATGATTCGATGATCGAGGGAGTGCCTCGATGTTATACCACTCAAGTTTTGCCAGGAATTTGTCCACAAGGGCTTTATAAGCCTGCAAAACTGGGCATTTGCATTTATATACCCCTTTGACTTGATTGACTATTAACAGCGAATCACCAAAGATGTTCAGTCGTTTGATGTTCATGGCGATTGTTGTCTGAAGACCTAGGAGCAAGGCTTCATATTCTGCATTATTGTTGGTGCACTGGAAGTTTAATTTAAATGACAGGGGCATTGGAGCACCCCTGCGGTGTGAAGAATACAATTCCCGTGCCACCACCTTGCTCACATTTAGAACCATCGAAGAATAGGGTTATGTCGGCCTATGACTCAGGCTTATCGGAATCTGGCGATTCGAGACATGGAAGACCCCATCATCGGGTAGTTCTATGACTAGAGGCTGATCGTCTTCAAGAGGAGCCTCTGCTAGTTGATCGGCTATGACTTGTCCTTTGATAGATTTTTGTCCAATAAATTCAATGTCAAATTCCGTCAACAACATGATCCATTTCGCCGTGCGACTACTATGATAAGTACGACTCATCATGTATCGCAATGGATTCTCCTTAGACACAACATACGTAGTGTTGCTCAGCATGTAGTGGCATAGCTTTTTGGTAGCAAACACCACTGCCAAGCAGAGTTTCTCAACGTATGCATAGTTAAGTTCATAACTGACCAGGGTGCGGCTAAGATAGTAAGTAGCCTGTTCCTTGTGAAGTTCATTCTTTTGGGCTAACATGGCACCCAGTGCCACCTCAGTAGCTGAGATGTATAAGTAGAATGGCACTCCTGGTCTAGGTGGTGCCAATACTGGTGGCGAAGCTAGGTATTGTTTGATTTCGTCAAAGGCTGACTGGCACTCGTCATCCCAGTGAAATGTAACCCCCTTGTGCAATAATTTGTTCATGGGTCGGCACTTGTCAGATAATTGCGCTATGAAGCGTTTAATCGACGCGACCTTTCCTTGCAGACTTCTGAGCTGCTTGATGGTAGTTGGGGGAACCATTTCAAGGATTGCCTTGACTTTCTGTGGGTCCACCTCGATTCCTCATTTTGAGACTATGAAACCCAAGAGTTTTCCAGATGTGACGCCAAATACGCACTTCTTGGGATTTAGTCTAACCTTATGCTCTATGAGGCGATCGAGGATCTTGCTTAAGTCACCGAGATGATCTGAGCGCAAAAGAGACTTGGCTAACAAATCATCCATGTAATCTTCCAAAGTTTTATGCATGTAATCATGGAAGATGTACGTCATGGCACGTTGGTAGGTGGCGCCAGCATTTTTAAGGCCAAAAGGCATGACCTTATAACAAAATGTCCCCCAAGGCGTTGTGAACGCCGTTTTGAGTTGGTCCTCAGGATTGATACGAATCTGATTGTATCTTGAGAAACCATCCATGAGGGATAGCATTTCGTGACCTATTGTAGCGTCTACCAATGCGTCGATGCTTGGCAATGGGAAATCATCCTTAGGACTCGCTTTGTTTAGATCTCAAAAATCAGTGCATATGCGAATCCTCCCGTCGGGCTTTTTGACGGGAACCATGTTGGACAACCATGGCGGATAATCCACGCAGATGACAAACTGTGCATCCAACAGCTTTTGCAATTCATCTTTGACCATCAAGGCCACTGTTGGGTGCATCTTACGTAGTTTTTGCTTTACAGGCTTGATTGTCGGATCAAGCGTTAAATTATGCGTGACTAGCTGCGGGTCTAGTCCTGGCATATCCTTGTACGACCATGCAAAAACCTCCTTCTTCTCTTTGAGAAGGGCAATGTAGTCGGCTTGCTCTTCGGGGGAAAGACTTACCCCCAGCTTGAGAATCTATGGATTCATTGGATCTGTGTCGATATCTACGTCAGTCGTCTCCTCGACTGACATGTGGGATCCGTCTTCCAACTGATGTGGAGTCGGGATCAAATGGATATCATTAGCTGAATTTAGATCTGCGTTGGGAACCTCGGGTTCCTCTTCAGCTTGAAAAATATCCTGAGTTGTCCTTGGGGTAAAATGGGGCATTTCACCGAAAGGCCAATACTCTGATGGGGAGAGCGGTGAATTGACGCGATCCCAGTCGATTGCGTCTATGTCTAGATGCAATGACCTTGCTGGATCGACCGGATTGCGAATGGGCGCGGTCAAGTCAATGGAGATCATGTGGATGAAATGAGTTTGGTCTCCATTACCGCGAGTGTTATAAGTCGAACATTCTGGATGCTCCCTATGCTCTAGATCTGGTTCTGTAGGGACGGGTATGAACGGATCGGCCCTATGTGTTGGTAGGAAGACGGGGTCTTCCCTCGGTATTGATGTCATGATAGGGTCTCGTGGTGGACGGTGTTCATCTTGAATTTGGAGCCATGGATCCAACACTTGGTCCCACCTTGCTGGGTCTACCCACCATTCATGCCCTAACCTTATGCCCATCTGTCCCATTAGATCTTCATGAGTTAAAGGGCGATTATTCCGTCGCGCATGTCTGAGATAGATCATCTCAGTCTCATCTTCTGAATCACTTTCGGAGATCCAAAAATGTTCATTCTCTTCAGCAACTGTTACTTGCGACATTGAGGGTTCCCCTTGTTCCAGCAAGTTAATCTGGTCCCATTGCGGTTGTTCCACTCTTGGTGGAGGGGCCTGATTCTCTTGACACTGTATTGACTCAACTGGAACCTCTAAGGGGAACAACTTCAAAAAGATGTCCGGACATCGTTGATGTTCTCTTTGGGGATTAATGTCCGAACTTTCACCTCTCTCTAGCAAAGGAGAGGGATTATTGCTATTGCCAAGGGTGTTTGTTGACCATGGGAGGTAATCTCCCAATGTATATTCTGTATTTGGGTTGGCATAAAGATCTGGTGCCAATCCCCCCTTGTTGCCTATTTCTAGGCCTTGCATATTTTCTACCAAGATGTCTAAGGGCAGGGGGTGGTTGAACCCTACTCCTGACTTATCATATGGCATCTGATATCTTGGTTGGCAAAGGACACGCATCCCTTGCTCATATCTGCCTAGCCCATATCCATGCCAATTGCATTGGCCGAGATATCTGAGAGCAAAATCTGGGTTTGACAGATAATTGATATTTTTAGCAAAAGGCTCTTCGTCTTCGTCCTTTTGCTTGCATGGTTCAAGACCATGATCAAGGCCCCCATACACAAAATTTGTCTGGTTTGGAGGGTAACCTAGAGGAACAACTATTCCTATGGGAAGGCGGGGTCTCCCCATGTCCTGTACTGATTCCAATTCGGGCGTTGCCACAACATTCTGCACTAAATACTCCCCCAGGCCCGTACTGGCCATTTCAACAGTGATTGTTGTTGCTTGGGAGGGAGGGAACGGTAGTCCTTCCTGAGTCCATTCCATGTTTGGTGGTTTAGGAGTCTCAGCTTCCGTTGTGCTAGGTGTTTCCTCTGTTGATACCGTTGAAATTGTTGGCAACCCCTCTTCTAGGGGCTGAGCCTCTTCCATGATCTGTTTTCCCTTGTCCTTCTGTTTAGCCATGACAGGTGGCATTGGTAGTGAAGGAGCAGATGATGAAGACTCACCTGGCTGGGATTTTGATGATTTGGTCGCCAGTGGTGCCTACGGTATTGGACCCTGTTTAGATGGATTTAACTGGAAATCCAAATGCGTTGAAGGGAGGGTCGATTGAGGCATTAATTGTACCGCATTGCAATACTTGAAGGGTTCTAGGTCCATCGGGACTACATGTATTTCCCCTTCAAATGCATACTTTAAGCACTGGTGAGCGATCGAAGGGACACACTTCATGTCCCTGATCCAAGGCCGCCCTAGCAGTATATTGTAAGCCATCTCGCCTTCCAACACATGGCACAATGTAGGTATTGTCTTTTGTCCTACCTGGACAGGCAGAACAACTGTGCCGACTGTCGAGCATATTGCATCGTTGAAAGCTCGCAGTGTGTACGTGGAGGCTGTGATATGAGAGGCTGGTAGCTTCAAATGTTTTAAGGCCGTAGTGGTAATGATGTTACTGGATGAGCCAGTATCTACCAACACTCTCTTGTACGGGATCCCGTTGACCCGCGCGATAACGTGCAGGGGTGGATCTGCCATGTCATTCGATATTGTTTTGACTTCATCTTCTCTGAAGGTAATGACCGGCTCCGTACATCGTTTCACATGTCCCACGAAGTTGTTGAAAGAATTTGCTTCGTGAGGTTGTAATTCGATGGCTTTTAAAATTTCCATAAGAGCTTCCCTATGGGGTGTTGACTGTTGAATAAGCTCGTAAATGGAAAGCCTAGCCGATGTGGTCCGCAAACTCTGCGTGAGTTTGGTCCGTATCGTGACCTCGGGTCTAGGCGGAGGCAACCGCACAGGGCGTTGTTGAGGCTGCGATGTTGTTGGAACTTCCCTTGTAGCTACCTCGGGGGCAACTGCTGGGTACCTTTTGTTCCTGGTCACTATGCTGATCATTCCCACAAATCCGTGCATGGGAAGATTCTGTCGCACCTCATTAATCTGGAGAGGTTTTTCCTGTGCCTCGTGAGCAGGCAAAGGGTCCTTGAATACCCCCATTTGTTGATTATTTGGCGCTATGGGGTTGTCCACGGCCAATGTTTTATTGTCGATCAAATCTTGGATTAATCCTTTGAATTTCCAGCATCCATTTAAGTCATGTCCCCTGCGCCTATGGAATCTACAATACAATTCCTCTCTGTATCCTTTAGGCTTGGGAGCGTTAGGGTCTACAGTTTGGATTTACGGTAGGGTGACTAAATTTGCCAGCGACAAGCGGTCAAATAGGGAGTCCCTGGACTCCGTATAAGGGGTGAATTGTCGCCTAGGGCGACGCTGCTGATTCTGCTCTTGTATTGTATTTTCTCTTTCATAACTAGGAGGCACTGCCTGGTAATTAGCCTTTTGGGGCTGCATTTCTTGCACAGGCTTGGGGACATTTATCGCAACTTGGTTAACCGCAGCGGGTTGTGATTGCGTATTCCCAGTCTTAGTGGTCTTATTCCACTCTTTCTTTTTAGGCTTGGCGATTGCGCCTTCGCCTATCTTGATCTCTTCTATGACTCTGGCTTGCGCCAGAGCTTCTTCTAAACTGTCGTATTGTTGCAGCAACAATAGACCAGAGATTGATTTTAAGCAACTCCGTGCAAACATCTGTGTGAGATCAGACATAGGGGGACGGTAGGGTAGCTTAGAAAGCAAAGCCCTCCATCGGTTCCCGTATGCCGCCATTGTTTCTTCCTCATATTGCCTGAGGCTGGCCAGATCACTCAGTGATGCCTTCTTCCTTGTGTTGAAAGCAAAGCGTTCAAGAAATGCATCTACTAATTGATCTAGGTTGTTTATGCTGTGTTTTGGTAATTGTGTGAACCAATCCGAGGCAGGACCTACGAATGTGGTTATGAATGTCCTAAGCAACAATGCGTCATTATCTTGGATGCCGAAGCATTGACTCAGGAACCTTGTGACATGTTCTTGTGCGTCCTCTTCACCTTTAAAGACCGCCAATTGAGGCAACTTGAAATGTTCGGGGTAAAGAGGTGTGGGCACTGAGGGATGCACTGGATGACTACGGAGTTGACGTAATGTGGGTTTTTGATGCCCAGCAGCTTTTGTCTCCACGGACTCCAAGCGCTCTAATAGCGCTTTGTATGCATCGGAAGATTTTATTTCTTCCTCTTTTGTTTGCTCCCGTTGTGAGTTATGGGAGACTGGAGGCCTATGGAGGGGTGGCCGAATGGCAGTCCTCCCGCCTTGATGGGGCATTTTGGCCCATTCTATTTCTGGTTCATACTCCTCATAAACTTCTTGAGGAGTCTCTGGGCGAGACCTATGACCCTGATTGAGTCCCTGCTGAGGGTACCCATCATTGTTTCGGGGAGTGGCCTCCCTCTCGGGTCTATAAGGTCTCGGAGGCAAAGCTTGACGAGGTCGTGGAGACCTGTCCTGCACCAAAGGGTTGTGCCTCACATATTGTTTTGCTCTTTGGGTGCGAGGGGTTGGCACCCTCTCAGGTAGTTTATAGCACAACTCATCCGCTTCGCGTTGCATGCGCTCTTTATTCAGGCGGTATAGGTACTCTAACTCCTGATGACCTTGTTCAAGCCGCGTGATTTGGGCTTGACGGGCGGCATGTCTGGTGACTTCGGGTCAATTTGGTCCGCCCTCTTTTGCTCAGGAGGCTTGAATGTTTCTTCTATGTATTTGCCTTGATCTTGATGATCTAAAATTTCAATGGGTCGCTTCCCTCTATCGAGGTAGGCGGTGTTGACTTGAGGCTCTGGCCTCGATGTGTGTCCGTTGTATCTAGCAGGCATGGAAATGCAAGGCTCTCGCGCTGTATGTTGTTCCCGAGAAATGCGATGATCTTCCTCGTACTCCCTTTCATGGGTGTGAAAGGGGCGGGCGGAGTTAGCTCGCCCTGTGTGAAGAGCCCTACGCTCTAGGTTTTGTCTTTCAGTTCTAATGGGAGGTAAAGAAGAGACGCCATATTCACGTTGTCTCTCCAAATGGACAGTGTGCCTCTCTAGCGCTTCATCACGCTGTGGCCACTCATGTCTAACCTCAAAAGGTGATTCTCTATTTACGTCAAGGTCTACATGTAAAGCGTCTTCCCGAAAGGGGCTGTGTTGAATGGGCATACCCCACAGAGGGGGATCCCAATAATTCTTTCTTGATGTGGTCTGACGTGGACCTTCTTGTGGGCCAGACCGCCAAGGGGGTATGACTAAGTCCTCAGGACTAAAGCGAAGGTGACTTGTGCCTGCTTCTTGTGTACCTTCCGGAGCTTCTGCCCTTGATTGGGCTTGGCTACGGGTGTACACCATTGTGGTGCTTCTCTACTATCTAAGCAGATTTTTATCTCATTTATGATGATTTTTCTTTTTGTCTACACTAAGCAGAAATGAACACACACATACACAAACAGTGATTATCTCTTTTAAGGATTAATGGTGTGTCCTAAACTGGTTTAGTGCATTTTGATGTTTTGTTTTGTTTTTGAATGTTTTTGAAGAACGTTTAAATGCATAATGAGGGCTCATATAACTCCCAAAATGGTCGCCCCTTCAATATACCAACCGGGCCGATATACCAACCTCTCTATATACCCGCCCTTACGAGAGGGAGACTATAGGTACGTGAGAGCAGATGGTACATGGTACGTAGGCGGTACGGAAGGGGGATTGTCCTGTTAATGGCACCTACCATAGAAGACTTATCCTCGCGTGCATGGGAATCACCCCAGTGACACTCGGTCAGCTTTCGTCAGGATTTACGCCTAACAACAGTGACAATCGGGGAAATGGATGCAAAGCTAAGCCAAGGTGGTGATGAACCCACCGTTGGTCTTGCTCAAGGGCTGGGGTCTTACGACCAGCTCCTTGGTTTAATTTACCACGTGATGTGTGTGGGATTCATTTTATTTAGCGAAAATGAAACAAGCATAAATGACTTTCCCTAAGCAAGCAGGATAAACTGAAAACAACCAAAGAAACAGAAACAGAAACAAAAAAATTTAACAGAGATTATAAAAATCCCTACCTCTTCTCTGCCTGGACCGGTTGCTTCTGACCTTCTGTTCTGAAAATTCACAGGCAAGAATTCGTCCCTCTGTGAGACGAATTGCAGAACAGAATTCGTCCCTGCCAGAGACGAATTTAAAATTCGTCTCAGGGTCAGACGAATTACAGTCAGGTATTCATCGCAGTCAGAGACGAATAACAGTCTGCTTTAAAAACTTGTACCTGTCAAGCACAAAACAAAAAAAGGATCAGTTATTTGATCTTAAAACCAGGGGACAGAGTCCCACCATGATCGCCACTGAAAGCATGAGATTTCGGAAGCTTTTAGAAAGGAAAAACTACTTCGATGCATTCAAATCAAAATAACGCTTAAGTCCTAAAACATGAAGTGCATTAAACGAAAGAGGCAAATCGATTGAAACCAGTTACAAGAATTTAGAGAAGTCACAACCCTTTTATTAAACTCTTTAACCATGGTTACAAAATTGCCTCCTCCCTTTTTAGGGGCTAGGAGCGTTAAATGGATTTGGTTACAATCTTGATCATTGATCCCTCTTCCGCATGCCCACGTTTGAAATGGGCGGGCCAGAATGTTGCCGCCGCTTATGCCAATGAATCCTCACTTCTTGTTGCTCCTCCTGCAATCAAAGAAACAAACAAGGCGTTAGTAGCACCTGTGACAAAAAGGAAAGTTCGTTCTGTGAAATCGCCAAAAGATGCATGCAAAAGATTGTCAAATACAGTGAATAAAATGGATCTAAGTCACCTGCAAATTTGACAGAGGTCAGAAGACATTACCAGAGGGCCACTACCATTGAAACAGTCGGCCAATCTGCCTTCACCTAGAATTCGTCCCTGGGCAGGACGAATTCTGACTGCTATTCGTCCCTGGGTGGGACGAATTCGACTGTGTTGGAAAAGCCGAAGTGATACTGCTCCAATGTCGACTCTCGAGACCTCCAAAACACCTACAAATAGAGGGGTTAGGTAATTGGGGCCATTTTGGGACGACCCAGATGGTCGGATTCTCCCAATTTGGCCTCCATCCTCGAGAATTCGATATCGCCACCTGCAAGTTAGTAGGACAACAAAGCGACAAAAGGCATGATAAAATCTGATCAAAATGTTATGGAATTGAAGCTATGAGTTCACTAAATAGAATAACACAATATGCAACATGAACCAATAATCTAGAATGCTTTAGAATAAAACTTAGAAAATGCGGGGGTGCCCAAGTGGGCCTCCCACCGTTGGCACTTGATTTCGGTGCCAATCCACTAGGGATAGGCCCAAAACCTCTTAGGATTGTGGTGTCTGCAAATTGGTGGTGTAAGGTGGTCAAATGTTGGATTTGGGTTGGATCCACGCTTCCAAAAGCCACCCAATAACCTCCCTTGCGAAAGAGATTAGTGGATGTGAGAAGGTGAATCAAAAAGATGCAAATGGGTGTTCAATTGGACAGCACTTCGTTGCTTGAAATCGCCTCCAATCTATCCTTTTTGGGTGAGAAAATTCCACCATTTTATAGACCCATGGGGTCTCTTTTGAGAGGGATGCATAAGCGCCATGTGTTGGTCATAGGTGCCATGTGGTGGTCATGTCTTCCCATGAGGGAGGGGAGTCCTCCATGACTTGGGCTTTCATAACTGCCCTTGTGACAGTCCTCTAACAGCCCATCTGCCCACCCACACACGCGTGCGAGGCAGGAGTCATCAACTGACTGTCCTTGGCTGCCACTTGGCGCCATTCTTCTTTTTGCCCGTTAAACTTGGAATTCGTCCTGACCAGGGACGATTTCAGAATTCGTCCCTGGGTGAGACGAATCCCAGTTAGTATTCGTCCCTGGGTGAGACGAATACTGAGCAAAGTGTCTAAATGTACCAAATTGCTTCTTGACCTTACAAAATTGCTATGAAAGTGGTTAAGACCACTGTTTAACCTCTGAGGGCTGCCCTGGGGGCTGTGTTTGTCAAAGCGATCAGTGTTTGCAGTCACATAATCGGATTGGTGCTGTTTTGGTGTCTACACCATGACACTAAAAAGGGATAATTAAGTGATTTTTCCCTTGAACACCTTAGTGAGACACACTCTTGGTTTTGAAATTAATCAATTACCTTGAGAGTGGAGGAAAATATAGAAAATATGTCACAAAAGTATAAATAAATAAATTTTACTCTTTTGCTTTTAGTACTTGGAAGGAAAAGTAAAGCATATAGACTCCAAAAGATTACCATTAATTTTATAAGTCTTTTATTTTTAATGTGTTATATTTAAATTTTATAATCCTTTTCTTGTTTGGAGAGAAGAAAAAATATTAGAAATTCCCTAAGAAGAAAACCTTAATTGTACATTGTAAAAATAGAAGAAACTTTAAAGAGCCAATTCTAGTGAGGGCATTCTATTTCTAGAGAAAGTTATTTGGAAAAATACTGAAGGTTTGAAGGTGGCAATATGCCTACAAATCAATTATTAAAACCACCCTTGGAGGAGGGTGCCACAAAAATACTAATAAAGAAAAGATAAAAAGAAGAGACAAAGGAAACATGCAATGTGATGCACTTTGCCAGGGCTATAACTTTTGCTCCGAGTGTCTATTTTGCTCTATTATTTTTTAGAACATATTTAATGACATGGTGAACCTAATGAAAGTGGCCCTTATGTTTTATGGTGCGAAAATGCCTCTAGGAGGCCCAAAATTAGCTTTTAATGTAGTTTTTATTTTTCACAATTTAAAAGTTATCATAACTATTTTTTTTTTTTGAATTTACATGGTGGAATCGATAGCCGCCATGAATCTGGGCAGGTTGTCTAGCTTTTATGGTCGCCACAGTATTCTGTGTTGTCTGCCCCAGAAGCCACCACACAGATCTTCGCGTAGTCTGCCCCTATAACCACCATGCCATAATCATTTAAAACCTTTTATGCCACTGAAAGCACTAGGAAAGGGACAAGCGTTTAGTCTGACAAGGCCCAAGATTTGAACCTTGGACCTCCGCCCCCTTATGGGGTTTGGATGAACCAATTGGTCTACACCTCGAACCTAGTTATCATAACTATTAATGTAGAACTAGAGTGGGGTTGCTATCTTGGGGTAGTGGGTTTTATTGAATAACAAGTGCATGATTCCATTTTGGATGTCATTCAAGTTTTTTTTAGGGTTACTAAAAATAACAAGTGAGTTGCTAAAAATAGAAAGTTACTAAAAATAGTAAGGGGGTAGTGTAGGCTAGGGTTTTTCTTTTTTGGGAGTATAAGAAGTGGGAGACTCTATTGTAAGGAGGATGGAAATTTAGTTAATGAAAAGAAGCATTTGCAGGTTTCTTTTATTGGTGTATTTTGTATGATGTCTTATCTTGCAATTTTACCCTTGGAGTCCATTGACGGTCTCCTGTAGTGAATTTTCATCACAATGTTATGATTTTGAGGTGTGGAAGTACTGATTTTCTTGAGGAATAACAATAATGATTTAGTACTTCATCTGAACTTGCATGTCACAACACAACCAAAAACGATATAGGAACTCTTCTCAATTTGTGCATGATATCCTAACTAATATTATTTCTATATCAACTTAACAATCAAAGCCTAACCAAGTATTATTGTGTAGCTTTTATGTTAGCTTAATGCATGGGTATACAAAGTATTTGTGTTCATATTTGAATGATAAACCAAACTTATTTCAAAAAGAAAACATAGTGGATTCTTGTGTTGTTAAATAAAGCATAAGATTAGATCTAGGGTTTGGTTGGTTGGTAAAGTGCCCCGTTTGGCATGTCTATACCTAATTCAAATATTAGGGTTTTATAGCATCGAAGAGCATATCATGCCATTGCCACTGGCTATAGTAAACAATTTAACCAGCATAACTAGAGGTTATAGTGGTAGAAAGGAGCAGGATTCAAATCCATGAAGAGGTGATGAAAATGTAATGAGCTACCAATTCCTCTACTACACACACAAAAAAAAATTCTCAAGTGTAGAATTTATTTGGAAAATATTATTATGTAAAGGGAAGAAAATAGAAATGTGTTATACTATTTGAAATACATACAATAATATTGGTTGTTCTTCTTGTGTCTCCTTTACTCATATTTGAACTTGAAATATGATGGTGCAATGGTCTAAACACTATGCTCTAGCATGTGTTAGTTTTTAGTTGGTACTAGTAGCATTGATGATGTGATCAGTTTATGCTAGTGGAGTTAACACCATGGTCAATCAATGCCATATCTATAAGTTGACCCAAATTCTGTACCTAGGTACCAATTGAATGAACCTTCATACAATTATGTTTTGCTTTGGATGAGTACATTTCTTTTAATATGTGTAGTTATGACAACACAAACTCTAAGAGTATGAGTTCTTTTGGTATCCAAGTGTGGTACTTGGGTAAAACTAAACAAAGCTTCTTTTATATAAATATCAACATAGAGAGAATAAACCTTTTCCTTGGTATCCTTTGAATGAATGAGTCCCCTTTAGATGAGTTTAACGTTGTCCAAGAAAACATTAAATGTTCAAAATATTGTTGGATCCTAAGTTTAAAACTTGGAAAGAGATAAAATGAACTATTCACAATCAAGCATTAGCTTTGTACAAATAAACCGTAGCCTATAGGAATTTTGACCTTGCATGATGAACTATCCTAAAAAATATGTTTAGGTTACAAATAAGTATTTTTGGGCATGTAACATATACTATTTATGCCTATAGAGTTGGTTGCATGCCAAGGGAGTTAGCACCATGTATTGAATATTTATGTCAATAACTCAACACTATGTGCTAAATAATGACATCAGTGGAGTGATACCAAACACAAAACTTGACACCATAGGTAGACTTAACATAATTTTAGAGATGTGGCCCTTAATAATGCAAAACATAACTTACTTTATTTTCTAGAGTTAATTTTAGACTAAATTATTATGTACATTGTAAGTCCAAATGCTTATGTAATAACTAGCCACTTGATTACCTTTTTGAACTAAATATTTCAACCTGTGAATTTGTCATTAGATTCTTTAATTGCAAGGATGGTTGTATGATGCTTATATAAAGCACAAAAGATGTTATGATAAAAGTGACATTTTTTATGTTTATAGCTAAGTTCTACATGTTGATACGACACTTGAGTGCTTCATGTTTGGTACTTTTTAAAGGTTACAACTATGTTTTTTATTTGTGATTATTAAGTTGAGACTATCATATGCTACTTAGAAGTTAGTTATAAACTTGTCAAGTATGCTTGACATGAATGATTTAAGGCTATACTATTATGGAAAAGTATGTGCATATAGAGATTGTCTTGTTGTTGTAGTTAAATTCATGAATTGTAGACATCTAATAGGGTATTTATGGAAATAGAACCTTGTTTAGGGATGGTTCTATAATAATTGTATAAAAAGTAAAAGGTATTCATATATAAATGTTTTTGCTTGATATTTATAATTTAGTTCTACATATTGATACTATACTTCAGTTTTTTATGTTTGATACCTATTAAAGGTTATAACTATATATATTTTTTGTTTTTTAGTATTCAATTGAGAAAAAACCATATGCTGCTTGGAAGCTAGTTGAAAAATCATTTAGGGTTCTTGATATGAATGGTTTAATGATATCCTATTATGGAAAAGTAAGAGTGCATATAGATTCTACCTTATTTTTGTAGTTTGTTGTTTGCATTCTAGATATCAAATAGATTATTTATAAAAATAGAACCTTGTTTAGGGTTGGTGTATTCTAGCTTAAATTTTATTTCTTCTTGAGTCAAAATAGTCCATAAATGAAACTTTTGTTGGAAATTTGTATTTTAAATATGAACAATTTTTTATCTATTTTTGGAAATTTAGTTTCTAAACATGAACAATGATGTCCAAATTGTTACTGGTATTCTCTTTGATACATTGCTTTATACCAAGGATGATGGTTTTATAAGATTTTTATTAGAAATTTAATTGCTAACCCAAATTCCACTTACATATAGTCTATCAAACATGTCTAACATCATTCTAAGTCAATATTCAACTTTGAATAGAGGGTCATCATATTTAAGTTTAAACCTTGCTTAAAATATACAAATGATGGTTGGACAAATGGTTCCATATATATCCTAGGAAAACATCCAGGGATTAAAACTACCTCCATCTAGTCAAGCATAGAAAAATGTACAAGTTTCACCTCTCCAAAACCAACAAATGCCATTGATAGATATAAATTATCCTTTGCCACAACAAAATATTAAATAGCCTACAAATCAATAGTGGGTTTACAATAATTTACTACCTCAGTACCCACAACCTTATTATCCTCCATCTATATCCTCATACCTTCTATACACACCTCATGGATTATGAGTTGGAGGTGTGAAATTGCATAATTCCTTGAGGAATAACAATAATAATTTAGTAATTCACCTCGAATTGTATGTCACAACACAACCAACAACCATATGGTAACTCTTCTCAATTTGTATCCCAACTAATATTTTTTTATCTTAGTTTAATCATCAAAGCCTAACCAAGTATTATTGTGTAGCTTTTGTGTTAGCTTAATGCATGGGTATGCAAAATTTTTGTGTTTATATTTGAATGATAAACCAAAATTATTTCAAAAATAAAACACAATGGATTCTTAATAATATCTTTCAAATTGATACTCCAATCTAGTTAACTAAAACTAACTTCAAATTAGAATCTTGTAGATATAAATCATATTATCTAGACTACCAATCATATATTATAGAACTACATATCTTATTGATATATTTACGTCTCATCATCTTATCAATGTTTACTTTTAGTTACACATCTTCCAAAGTAGCAACCATGAAACTTCTATAAATTCTTAGGGCATGTAAATATAAGTTTAGATAGGTCTGCTAAAGATTTACCCAATTTTAAAATCAAATAAAGAAAGTTTTGCATCACAAATGAAAGCTTTGTTAAAATTTCTAGTCACATGCAAATATACTTTTGGAATTATCTATAGAAGCTCTATTGTAATCTCTAATTACTTGCATATAAAATAAAATATCCATCCATATCTACATAGTGAATGGGGAAACCAATATTTCATCTCTAGGCTCTTGGATTTGTTCTTGAAACTATCTCTTTTCTATTATTTGCTTCATCTCTTTGTTCATTTAACTTAAATTTTTTAATACATTCATTTCCATTTTCTCTTAAGATATTTTTAATTTATTAGAATTTGTCATCGCTTTGAACTACATCCTTACATTTCTATTATCAAATTTATATATAATGCTTATTTCATTAGTTATTATGTAGGCTCTTGGATTGAAGTATCCTTTTAAATATCTACAACCAATAATATTATGATCTAGTATTGCTATATTTAGTACCATAACACTAACCTTAGTATCATTTTGTTGTAACACTTTTGTATGTTTGATTATAGGCTTTCCATCTATTTTTTATTTTTGGATTTCTTTTTGGTTTCATAGAATAGAGTCCTTATTGAGGAAAACCCCAAAATCCCTAACCCTTTTGTTAATTTTGCATGTGCATAGGTTTTTCTTTGTATGTAGTAGTGATTAAAAGTTATGGGAATCAATGTCAAGACACTCAATTAAATTAGGAGCATAAAATATGCTTTATACACTCATTCTTCCTCTTTCCTTTAGTTTAAATCTATAACTATTATTATTTAGTTTTATTGTTAATATTTTCATGTTACATACAATAATTTATACTTAAGTCTTTGGTAGCCTATGTAATTGTTTACCTTTATATGTTATCTGGACACCTAGGATAGATTACACTTGTAAAGAGAGTGTAGATAAAAATGGTTTAGTTTGTGTGGTTTTATTATTTGATTTATCTTATCATTTATATTTAGAAACCTAATTAATTCTTGCATTTACAAGGAATATTAATTGCATATATTATAGAATTCTATGTCTTGCATGAGATTTCTTGCACCCTTATTCAAAAATAAAAAAGAAAAAAGAAAATATTTTCCTTTTTGTCTTCATTTAAAGGTGAAGTGAATGTAGTATAGGAAGTTGTTTGTTTGCATCTTGCATCATTTTTACTTTACTAAGGTTGATTAAGATTTTAGTTATTGCTTTTAGATTATTTAAAAGAGGTATAAGTAGGAAAAGCTCTAAAGGAAACTATGGGTGTGTTTTTCAAGTAAACCCATAGAAATTAATCATATCAAATATCAAATACCCTCCCTTATCTCTTGAATGTATGTATGTGTGAGATCTTCTCTTTTTCTCATTTTTTTCAATATTATATGTGTAGACACCAAAACAGCACCAATCCGATTATGTGACTGCAAACACTGATCGCTTTGACAAACACAGCCCCCAGGGCAGCCCTCAGAGGTTAAACAAGTGGTCTTAACCACTTTCATAGCAATTTTGTAAGGTCAAGGAGCAATTTGGCACACTTGGACACTTTGCCCAGTATTCGTCTCACCCAGGGACGAATTCAAAATAGAATCCGTCCCACCCCAGGATCGAATTCTGAATCCGTCCCCGGGTGGGACGAATTCTAAGCTTAACGGGCAAAAGGGCAAATGGTGCCAAGTGGCAGCCCAGAACAGTCAGTTAAGGGCTCCTACCTTGCACGCATGTGTAAGTGGACAGAGGGGCCGTTAGAGGACTGTTACAAGAAGCATTTATCAAAGTTCAAGTCAAGGGAAGGACTCCCCTCCCTCATGGGAAGACAAGACCGCCACATGGCGCCCATGGCCAACACTTGGCTTTTGTGCTTCCCTCCCAAAAGAGACCCCTTGGGTCTATAAAAGGTGGGACTTTTCTCACCCAAAATAGGCAGGTGGAAGGAGTGTTCAAGCAACGAAGTGCTGCCGAATCGAAGACTCATTTGCATCCCCCTTTGTTCACCTTCCTACATCCATCAATCTCTTTTGCAAGGGAGGTTGTTGGGTGGCCTTTGGAAGCTCGAACCTTACTCAAATCCGACGCATGGACATCTGAACCTACCAATTCGCCGACCCCCCAATCCTAAAAGGTTTTGGGCCCATCCTTGGTGGATTGGCTCCAAAATCGAGGGCCAACGGTGGGAGGCCCACTTGGGCACCCCCGCACCCCCAAGTTCTAATTTCAGTTTTTGAGCACTTTAGATTAATTTTTAGATTGCATTCTGTGTTACTAGGTCTTATTAGTCTATAATTGCAATTTTGTAGCTTTTGGTCAGAGTTTAGGGTGTTTTGTATTGCTTTATCGTTTCGCTAACTTGCAGGTGTCAAGGTCAAATTCCCGAGGGAGGAGGCCAAATTGGGAAAATCCGACCATCTGGGTCGTCCCAAAATGGCCCCAATTACCTAACCCCCTGTTTGCAGGAGTTTTGCAGGTCCCGAGATCCGACATTGGAGCAGCAGCAGGTCGATTTCTCCTATTCAGAAGAATTCGTCCCACCCAGGGACGAATTACAGTCAGAATTCGTCCTGCCCAGGGACGAATTCCAGTTTAAGGTGAATTGGCCAGCTGCCTCAGTGGCAGTGGCCTTCTGGTGACTGTTCTTACCTTATGTCAGATTTTGAAGCAATTTGGATTCACCGTTTTCATGGTTTCAGCAAATATTCGTATGCATATTTTGTTAGTTTTAGAGAGAGAATGCTTTTCATTTGCAACAGGTGCTACTAACGTCTTGATCATTTCTTTGTTTGCAGGAGAAGCAAGCAGAGGCGAAGAACCCATCAACATCAGCGGCGGCATCATCTTAGCCCGCCCAGTGCAATCGTGGGCACGCGGAAGGAGGAACCATTCAACGATTGTAATCAAACCTTATTTGCGCTCCTAGCCCCTGAAAAGGGAGGAGGCATTATTGTAACAGAGATCGAAAGAAATTAATGAAAGGGCTGTTTTTCTTTATCTGATTGCGTCTCTTACAACATGTCTCTTTTCGTTTCATGCAATGTACATTCCTAGGACTTAAGCGTGCTTAATTTTGAATGCAATTGCACTTGGTGTTTCCTTTGACCGGAATCTCGTGCTTTCAGTGGCGATCACGGTGGGACCCTGTTCCCTGGTTTTTGAAATCACGAAACTAATTAAATTTTTGTGTTTGTGCTTGACGAGTACATTTTTTTTGTTGCAGACTGCTATTCGTCTCTGACAGGGACGAATCCTTTTCTGCAATTCGTCTGACCCTGAGACGAATTCAAATTCGTCTCTGGGTGGGACGAATTCTGTTCTGCAATTCGTCTCCCAGAGGGACGAATTCCTGTCTACGGATTTTCAGAGCAGAAATTCAGAGACAACAGGAGCAGGCAGAGAAGAGGTAGGGATTTTCATGATCTCTGTTATAATTTTCTTGTTTCTCGTTTCTGTTTCGTTAATTGTTTTCATTTAATCTTGCATTGCATTAGGAAAAGTCATGTATGCTAGTTTCATTTTGTTGGATAAAACGAATCCCACACACATCACGAAACAACTTTAAACCAAGGAGCTGGTCGTAAGACCCCAGCCCTTGATCAAGACCATTGGTGGATTTAATCACCACCTTGGCTTGATTTGCATCCATTTCCCGATTGTCAACTAGTTGTTAGGCGTAAATCCTGACGAAGACAGACCGAGCGTAGCTGGGGTGATTCCCATGCGCGCGAGGATAAGTTTTCTATGGTAGGTGCCATTAACAGGACAATCCCCCTTCCGTACCGCCTATGTACCACGTACCTTCTGCTCTCACGTACCTATAGTCTCCCTCTCGTAAGGGCGGGTATATAGAGAGGTTGGTATATCGGCTTGGCTGGTATATTGAAGGGGCGACCTTTTTGGAGTTATAAGAGCCTACATGATGCATTTAAACGTTCTACAAAACCTACAAAAACAAAACAAAACATCAAAATGCACTAAACCAGTCTAGGGCACACCAAGAATCCTTAAAAGAGATAATCACGGTTTTGTGAATGTGTGTGTTTAATTCTGTTTAGTGTAGACAAAAAAAAATCATTAAAAACAAAGATAAAAAAATCTACGCATTTTGTCATTTTCTCCAAAAAGCTCCAAGGATTCCCGTAATCGCTTGGTCACTCCAAAATGCCCCAAAGGTGTCCATGAACCCTTTGGTCAACCCAAAAGCACCCCAAATGTGCCCATAAGTGATGCAGGACCATCCAACAAAATATGGGAAATCTTATATTTTTCCCTAAATTTTAGTGCATCTTGCCGGGGCCATAACTTCTCAACCGTAGCTCCGATTGACTTGAAATTTTACAGGGAGTTAGGTGGGATAATTTTAAACAAATATAATTCCCTAGAATTCTATTTGCCCAGAAAAGTCAGTTTTCGGGGCCAAATTCCATCATCTAGTGCCCCGAAATTAGGTTTTAAAATTGGACACGCAATTCTATGCACTTTTTGAGCTGTTCGGATGTCAATATCTCCTAATGTATTTAGAGCTAGGACTTGAAACTTCATTTTTGTCTTATCTACTATAAGAGGGATGCGCACACCAATTTTGGGCCCCATCTGACTCATTTCAATTTTAGGGCTTTTTAGAGAGACATCGTCATGGTGCTCACCCATAGCCAAGCCCAATCACGGGCGGATGCTATGGGGAATATCCAAGGAAGAACAAGTCATCTCCATTACAATCCCAAGGATTTGGTCATACCACCTTGGCGACCTAACACACAATGCAGTCCCCTCCACACCTTAAAGGAAAGAGACTACAGGGACACCTCTTCGAGGAGCACTCCTGTTCAACATAGCACTCATCACACACCCTTCCATGAGGGGTACAGTCATAGGAGAGCTCCCTTAGATGATCGCTATGAGCGGTCACCGCGCGATGAAGTGCTAGGTCAACATAGGGTTCGACGGGAGGAACCACATCATTACACTACCCGTCCTTCACCCCCTCTAGTTGTCAGGACTACAAAGACAAATCCAGAGCACAAGGCTCCTCAGGCGGGGCGGGCCAACTCCACCCATTCCTTTTTCATTTATGAAAGAGAGCACGAGGAAGACCTCTACCTTCCTCGAGAGCAATATATAGTAGACAAATCTAAATAAATAAATTGAAGACCTCTACCTTCCTCGAGAGCAATATACAGTGCGAGAGCAATATGCCTCCGCACCTGCTATCTATCAGGAACACTCACTGAGGCCAAAGCCTCGAGGGAATGTTGTTACCCCCAATAGAGGGAGGTCGCCTATAGAGATCTTGGATCACTACGACCGAGATAGATATCTAGAAGAGGCATCTAGGCCTTCTAGACATGAAGCAATGAGAGCTCCCTTAGATGCTCGCTATGAGCGGTCATCGCGCGATGAAGTGCTAAGTCAACATAGGGTTCGATGGGAGGAACCACATGATTACATTATCCCTCCTTCACCCCCTCTAGTTGCCGGAACTACAAAGACAAATCCAGAGCACAAGGCTCTTTGGGCAAGGCGAGATAGCTCCGTCCATCCCTTTTTCACTTATGAAAGAGAGCACGAGGAAGACCTCTACCTTCCTCGAGAGCAATATACAGTCGCGAGAGCAATATGCCTTCGCACCTGCTATCTATCAGGACCACTCACCGAGGCCAAAGCCCCGAGAGAATGCTGCTACCCCTAACAGAGGGATGTGTCCTATAGAGATCTTGGATCACTACGACCAAGATTTTTATCTAAGAGAGGCGTCTAGGCCTTCTAGACATGAGGCGGTGGGACCAACTATCGTAGAATCTACCGAATATATCACACATCTCAAGCAACTCACGCAACTTGAGCTCGAACGACTACCGTTAGAGGAACCGTACCATATTAACGAAGAGCACCTTCAGCGCCAGAAGGATGAGCTGTTCCAACACACTATGCAAGAAAGGACTCCAACCCCTCACATGCATAAGACAAAATATTTTGAGTGGCACAACCCATGGGGGGAAGATAGGTCATCGCGACCTCATCAAAAGCTACCCCCAACACCTCCTAGACAGGAGCGGGAAGCTACTCTCCCGATTCCTGAAGCACCACCCCGATGCCTCCTAGACATGAATGGGAGGCCGCTCCTATAACCAATGACGGGTGCCTTCCTCAGACATCCACCCAAGCTTATGAGCCACCCTTAGAAATTCATCAAGAAGCCTCTAAGGAATCAGAGCGCGAAGAAGAGCGGGATGAACTACCCTACCAAGGCATGGGGGGTGCCATCTGGCCACCCCTCCATAAGCCCCAAGTTCCTCAACAAGAACCAACCAAAGAGGAGGAGTTCAAATCTCCCGATACATGCAAAGCACTAGAGCACTTAGAGTTGGTAGAGACCAAGATTTTGGAGCTCCCAAGGCCCAACTTACATAAGGCTCCTTTCGAAGAGGATCAACCTTTAACCATAGGGCTACCCGATGATGCCAGTCCTCCATGTCTCAGAATCTCCAGATTCTGATGAGCTATACACATTGTCCGAAGGTGAGGATGAAACAGACATAGCCCACAACAATCACATGCGACAACATCGGCATCCCATAAAATTTGAAGAAGCATGTCAACAGATAAACATAATACTAGGGCATGAGTGGCGTGTTAACCCACCACAGTGGGACCAAGCATTACATCCACCACTTTGGGCACACAGAGAGCAACTTCCACCAAGAGACATCATAGCAACATCAGTGCCGCGGGCGGACCCTGTCCTCATCTCCGTGCATAGGGCCGATCCATTCATGCCCATACCTCTAGAGCCGGATCCGGAGTGCAAAGACCATCAAGTCGGGGGTACCTCTATCCCCTGAAGAGCCATAATTCAAACCCAAAAATGCTCCAAGGATTATCGCAATCACTTGGTCACCCCAAAAAGCTCCAAGGATTATCGCAATCACTTGGTCAAAACCAAAAAGCTCCAAGGATTATCGCAATCTCTTGGTCACTCCAAAAAGCTCCAAGGATTATCGCAATCTCTTGGTCACCCAAAAAGCTCCAAGGATTATCGCAATCTCCTTGGTCACCCAAAAGCTCCAAGGATTATCGCAATCTCTTGGTCACCAAAAACTCCAAGGATTATCGCATCTCTTGGTCACCAAAAAAGCTCTCAAGGATTATCGCATCTTGGTCAAAAAGCTCCAAGGATTATCGCAATCTCTTGGTCAACCCAAAAGCTCCAAGGATTATCGCAATCTCTTGGTCAACCCAAAAGCTCCAAGGATTATCGCAATCTCTTGGTCAACCCAAAAAGCTCCAAGGATTATCGCAATCTCTTGGTCAACCCAAAAAGCTCCAAGGATTATCGCAATCTCTTGGTCACCCAAAAAGCTCCAAGGATTATCGCAATCTCTTGGTCACTCCAAAAAGCTCCAAGGATTATCGCAATCTCTTGGTCACCAAAAAGCTCCAAGGATTATCGCAATCTCTTGGTCAATACAAAAAGCTCCAAGGATTATCGCAATCTCTTGGTCAACCCAAAAGCTCCAAGGATTATCGCAATCTCTTGGTCAAAAAAAAAATCAAGAAATTCAACAAAAACAAAACAACAAAAATCATCAAAAAAAACAAAGATTTGCATCTCAATTCTAGGCATACTCAAATTCATCAAAATCAACAAAAACACCATGCATAAATTTTACCACACTACAGTCAGTGGTCTGGGAATGTACCAAGAGTTTCAGTGATTCAGTCATCATTTTCCTCTTTAGCCATGTAGTGTACCAAGTCGAACGGATTTTACGAAGGTAGAGTCATACTTGAAATACACCTTGTTACGTAACATCCCAACACAAATTAAAACACTAAAATTCCCAAAATTGTGTGAACGAAAGACGAAACCTGCAAAATAATCTAGGTCACCACAAGCGAAACGGTTATCTTGCTCATCCCCCGTGCGAATGACCCCTAGAATGCTGAGAGTTGGCAAAAGGACAAGCTTCCTCCCTACCCAATTCCCTAAGAATCCCTAAAGTTCTCAATAGTTGCAAAACACAAAAAATTTGCAAAATGTCAAAACTCCAAATTTGACAAACTATAGTGCACACATCAAAAGGCACAAACAACAGTGATTTTCATCACTCCATATCCCCAATCCCTTGCTCAAAAAGAAAAACAAATCAAAATAAACAAGTGATCTTATCACTACAAAAGAGCAAGTATCCCAATACAATTGAAAAAAAGAAGGGAGTTGACCTTGAATCCCTGGAACTCTCAGCATTCTATAGGTCATAAGGCAAGCTTCAATACCAATTTGGTTGATAGCCAATGGGTAATAGAAGTAAACCTCCCGCATGACGATATATCTGTCACATTAACTTGCGTACAGATCAATGTTTGCATGTGGATGAGCTAGCTTATGGCATCCTGGATTACACCGCAGATTAATCTTAGTACATACAACAAAGGAATTCGTGGAGCTAATTAGGTGATCCTCGATACAGGTTCGGTTGAAAGCCCACTCGGCATTGGCGGTATCCTAACAAATACCACTAAATGAACTCAATTGCACACACAGGGATGTGAAATAACTTGGTCAAAAACAAGTCCGATTCATACCTTGGTCAAAAGTCTTGTAAGATAAAGTACAGTCATGGCTAGTGAGCTAAAACCGTCTGAGTCTCAGAAAACCTTAGCTACATTTCTAAACCAATTGCGCTACTTTTCATCTTTGCAAATACCATCAAAAAATACAAAAATAGAAAAACCATGTATACATGTAGAGGCATACATCACAGCAATCGCCTAAAAACAAAATAACAGAGCTCTAAACAGTCTATGGTGCCATAGCCAAACATCACAAATCCCATTCATCCATTTCATATCTCGCATATCACATATAAATCAAAACCATTTGCATTCATCATAGCATATGCATCCATCAAAATAAATCAACATGCATACATCCATATTCATCAACCATCATGCACAAGATCAAAGAAAATCAAAACAACAAAAACAACAAATAAATGCAACACAAAAACAAAAAGCAATAAACATTGCCAGACACAAGTGCTCTTGCACTTAACCTCTTGGCATAACAAAAACTATCGATGGTCTAACATTATTACTATCCTACTCCCTAAGAAGGACAAGAGGCTATACCGCTACCACCAGACACGCAAAAAACAACAAAACAACAACAAAACATCGCCACACAAGATGCTCTTGCACTTAACCTCTTGGCATAGCAAAATTGATGTCGGGGTTTGCATTGTCACTATCCTACTCCCGAAGAAGGCTACCATAGCCGGACCGCTCCACGGGAGGACGGATTGCCGACAATTCAATCACCAAATGGTGTCACAAAAACAACAAAAACAGTACAAAATTCAACAAAAACACAACAAAAACATTGCCGGGCATAAGTGCTCATGCACTTAACCTCTAGGCAAAGAAAATCGATGTCGAGGTCCAAATTATCGCTCTCCTAGTTCCCCAAGAAGGCTATCATAGCCGGACCGCTCCACGGGAAATAGGTTTTCGACGATTTCACCTCATTATGACATCACCAAAAGGGTTAACACCCACCAAAAATAGGTCCATATGTTGGAAAAATTGCACACGCTTAACGGTAAACCCTCTAAAGGCAAACCTTGCACAAGTCATCTTGGGTCAAGCGACTCGTCGCTTCTCTCACGAAGGTCATTCCCTCATCGATTCGTCGCTTGAGGGGGTAGTCACACTTAGTCACCAATCAACAATCACACACCCAATTAAGGAAAACGACATGCATTCAAAGAATCATTGACAAAGACAATCACGCTCCTGCTTGGGGCAGTAAACAAGCAACAATCAAATCAATCAAACACTTGGCATTTCGTGAATCATGAACACAAGGTTCCCCCTGAGGATAAAAACGCCCTTCACTTGTTCATGACTGATCAATGTCCAAGTTCAAGTCACACCTCACCAAAACAAGGTTAATACTTGAAATCAAATTCCTTAGCTCGTCAGAAGCAAGGATTCAAGAATGCATGCCCTTTCCATACTTGGGGCATCAAAAGTTGGTTAGGTTACCAAGAAACCCTAATCATTAGTGCTTTGGTTATCTATTTTTGCTCAAGACTGCGTCACCCGCAGCGCTTCCCAAAAAGGGGCATCTGTAGACACCAAAACAAGCACCAATCCGATTATGTGACCGCAAACACTGATCGCTTTGACAAACACAGCCCCCAGGGCAGCCCTCAGAGGTCAAACAGTGGTCTTAACCACTTTCATAGCAATTTTGTAAGGTCAAGGAGCAATTTGGCACACTTGGGCACTTTGCCCAGTATTCGTCTCACCCAGGGACGAATTCAAAATAGAATCCGTCCCACCCCAGGACGAATTCTGAATCCGTCCCCGGGTGGGACGAATTCTAAGCTTAACGGGCAAAAGGGCAAATGGTGCCAAGTGGCAGCCCGCAACAGTCAGTTAAGGGCTCCTACCTTGCACGCATGTGTAAGTGGACAGAGGGGCCGTTAGAGGACTGGTACAAGAAGCATTTATCAAAGTTCAAGTCAAGTGAAGACTCCCCTCCCTCATGGGAAGACAAGACTGCCACATGGCGCCCATGGCCAACACTTGGCTTTTGTGCTTCCCTCCCAAAAGAGACCCCTTGGGTCTATAAAAGGTGGGACTTTTCTCACCCAAAACATGCAGGTGGAAGGAGTGTTCAAGCAACGAAGTGTTGCCGAATCGAAGACTCATTTGCATCCCCCTTTGTTCACCTTCCTACATCCATCAATCTCTTTTGCAAGGGAGGTTGTTGGGTGGCCTTTGGAAGCTCGAACCTTACTCAAATCCGACGCATGGACATCTGAACCTACCAATTCGCCGACCCCCCAATCCTAAAAGGTTTTGGGCCCATCCTTGGTGGATTGGCTCCAAAATCGAGGGCCAACGGTGGGAGGCCCACTTGGGCACCCCCGCACCCCCAAGTTCTAATTTCAGTTTTTGAGCACTTTAGATTAATTTTTAGATTGCATTCTGTGTTACTAGGTCTGATTAGTCTATAATTGCAATTTTGTAGCTTTTGGTCAGAGTTTAGGGTGTTTTGTATTGCTTTATCGTTTCGCTAACTTGCAGGTGTCAAGGTTAAATTCCCGAGGGAGGAGGCCAAATTGGGAAAATCCGACCATCTGGGTCGTCCCAAAATGGCCCCAATTACCTAACCCCCTGTTTGCAGGAGTTTTGCAGGTCCCGGGATCCGACATTGGAGCAGCAGCAGGTCGATTTCTCCTATTCAGAAGAATTCGTCCCACCCGGGGACGAATTACGATCGAATTCGTCCTGCCCAGGGACGAATTCCAGTTTAAGGTGAATTGGCCAGCTGCCTCAGTGGCAGTGGCCTTCTGGTGACTGTTCTTACCTTCTGTCAGATTTTGAAGCAATTTGGATTCACTGTTTTCATGGTTTCGGGCAAATATTCGTATGCATATTTTGTTAGTTTTAGAGAGAGAATGATTTTCATTTGCAACAAGGTGCTACTAACGTCTTGATCATTTCTTTGTTTGCAGGAGAAGAAGCAGAGGCGAAGAACCCATCAACATCAGCGGCGGCATCATCTTAGCCCGCCCAGTGCAATCGTGGGCACGCGGAAGGAGGAACCATTCAACGATTGTAATCAAACCTTATTTGCGCTCCTAGCCCCTGAAAAGGGAGGAGGCATTATTGTAACAGAGATCGAAAGAAATTAATGAAAGGGCTGTTTTTCTTTATCTGATTGCGTCTCTTACAACATGTCTCTTTTCCGTTTCATGCAATGTACATTCCTAGGACTTAAGCGTGCTTAATTTTGAATGCAATTGCACTTGGTGTTTCCTTTGACCGGAATCTCGTGCTTTGGTAGTCACACTTAGTCACCAATCAACAATCACACACCCAATTAAGGAAAACGACATGCATTCAAAGAATCATTGACAAAGACAATCACGCTCCTGCTTGGGGCAGTAAACAAGCAACAATCAAATCAATCAAACACTTGGCATTTCGTGAATCATGAACACAAGGTTCCCCTGAGGATAAAAACGCCCTTCACTTGTTCATGACTCATCAATGTCTGAGTTCAAGTCACACCTCACCAAAATAGGTTAATACTTGAAATCAAATTCCTTAGCTCGTCAGAAGCAAGGATTCAAGAATGCATGCCCTTTCCATACTTGGGGCATCAAAAGTTGGTTAGGTTACCAAGAAACCCTAATCATTAGTGCTTTGGTTATCTATTTTTGCTCAAGCATCGCGTCACCCGCAGCGCTTCCCAAAAAGGGGCATCTCGTAGACACCAAAACAGCACCAATCCGATTATGTGACCGCAAACACTGATCGCTTTGACAAACACAGCCCCCAGGGCAGCCCTCAGAGGTTAAACAAGTGGTCTTAACCACTTTCATAGCAATTTTGTAAGGTCAAGGAGCAATTTGGCACACTTGGACACTTTGCCCAGTATTCGTCTCACCCAGGGACGAATTCAAAATAGAATCCGTCCCACCCCAGGACGAATTTTGAATCCGTCCCTGGGTGGGACGAATTCTAAGCTTAACGGGCAAAAGGGCAAATGGTGCCAAGTGGCAGCCCGTAACAGTCAGTTAAGGGCTCCTACCTTGCACGCATGTGTAAGTGGACAGAGGGGCCGTTAGAGGACTATTACAAGAAGCATTTATCAAAGTTCAAGTCAATTGAAGACTCCCCTCCCTCATGGGAAGACAAGACTGCCACATGGCGCCCATGGCCAACACTTGGCTTTTGTGCTTCCCTCCCAAAAGAGACCCCTTGGGTCTATAAAAGGTGGGACTTTTCTCACCCAAAACATGCAGGTAGAAGGAGTGTTCAAGCAACGAAGTGCTGCCGAATCGAAGACTCATTTGCATCCCCCTTTGTTCACCTTCCTACATCCATCAATCTCTTTTGCAAGGGAGGTTGTTGGGTGGCCTTTGGAAGCTCGAACCTTACTCAAATCCGACGCATGGACATCTGAACCTACCAATTCGCCGACCCCCCAATCCTAAAAGGTTTTGGGCCCATCCTTGGTGGATTGGCTCCAAAATCGAGGGCCAACGGTGGGAGGCCCACTTGGGCACCCCCGCACCCCCAAGTTCTAATTTCAGTTTTTGAGCACTTTAGATTAATTTTTAGATTGCATTCTATGTTACTAGGTCTGATTAGTCTATAATTGCAATTTTGTAGCTTTTGGTCAGAGTTTAGGGTGTTTTGTATTGCTTTATCGTTTCGCTAACTTGCAGGTGTCAAGGTCAAATTCCCGAGGGAGGAGGCCAAATTGGGAAAATCCGACCATCTGGGTCGTCCCAAAATGGCCCCAATTACCTAACCCCCCTGTTTGCGGAGGAGTTTTGCAGGTCCCGAGATCTGACATTGGAGCAGCAGCAGGTCGATTTCTCCTATTCAGAAGAATTCGTCCCACCCAGGGACGAATTACAGTCAGAATTCGTCCTGCCCAGGGACGAATTCCAGTTTTAGGTGAATTGGCCAGCTGCCTCAGTGGCAGTGGCCTTCTGGTGACTGTTCTTACCTTCTGTCAGATTTTGAAGCAATTTGGATTCACTGTTTTCATGGTTTCAGGCAAATATTCGTATGCATATTTTGTTAGTTTTAGAGAGAGAATGATTTTCATTTGCAACAGGTGCTACTAACGTCTTGATCATTTCTTTGTTTGCAGGAGAAGCAGCAGAGGCGAAGAACCCATCAACATCAGCGGCGGCATCATCTTAGCCCGCCCAGTGCAATCGTGGGCACGCGGAAGGAGGAACCATTCAACGATTGTAATCAAACCTTATTTGCGCTCCTAGCCCCTGAAAAGGGAGGAGGCATTATTGTAACAGAGATCGAAAGAAATTAATGAAAGGGCTGTTTTTCTTTATCTGATTGCGTCTCTTACAACATGTCTCTTTTCGTTTCATGTAATGTACATTCCTAGGACTTAGGCGTGCTTAACTTTGAATGCAATTGCACTTGGTGTTTCCTTTGACCGGAATCTCGTGCTTTCAATATGAACACTTCTTATAGGAACACTAGCATGGTAAAGAATCTATACATGTTATAAAGTATTTTATTTTTTAAAAAATAAGTGCTAAAACATTGAATTGTATTGTTGAAAAATTTGAAAATACCTTATTCTATAGTTTTATTATGGTTATGATCTTATATGGTTTTGAGATATTGGGTGATAATATATCTTGAATTTCTTGGAATAAAATTGAGCAAATAGAAAATAATATATCCCAAAATGCTTTAAGCTAAAGAACCAAAGACCTTAGAATATCCTTCTTATGGAGGTAAATTTAATACACATTGAAAGTGAAATACTTAAAGAATTAATTAATATATAAACATAAACTAATAGATCCTAGCCAACATAAACTAAACATAAGTTAAAAATATTGTTTAAATAATTTATAATTAAATAAAATATTATAAAATAATTCCAAAAACTACTTAGATAATTAGAAAAAATAAACTAGAATGACATGTTTATAATAGGGATATTAATAATTAGAATGATGAAATCATAAAAGAGCAAAAAAATAATGTCACTACTACAACATGATTGCCATTTTTAACCATTCTATCTATCCTAATGATGTGGCTTATGCTAAGAAGAAAATCTATTTACTAAATTATTAACCAACTCACATGATGTGCATAGAAAAACTAATAAATGGGCACATCCAAAGATCCTTCCATGGAAAAAAAAATATGTAATTCAAATAAAATAGAAGATGAACGTTCTAAAATGACATTAGATATAAATTTCAATATTTTAATTTATAACTTTATCTTTTAAAATTTAAACAAATCCTATTAAATTAGATTAAAAAATCTTATAGCAAAACTCAAACATTATAACAACTATTTACAATAAAACATATGAAAGTAATACCTATATAGGTAACTTGTAAACTTGTTTAATATAAAGGATGTTAAAAATTATTATCATAAATAATAATACGTCCCTCATAATTCTAAACCTGCATACATGTGTTCATAACACAAAATTCTAGTTCTCATTTCATTGATAGTAAATATAAACTATTGTGTAATGGAATCCATGCTATTTTTTTACCAACCATTTAATCTTTTAGAATGAAATACAAAACTACTTAAAATCTATGTTGTAGAAAGCTCTATATAACAAACCTTTAGATTTGAGTCTTTAGTTCAAGCATCCCAAAAATCTTTTTTGAGAAGCTTGTTCCTGTGTGGCATATCTTTAGAGTGGGGATTCTTATTCACTTGTGGAAAACTCATAACAGAGTGATTTTTAGCCAGTAGGAGCCTTCTTCTACTTTTTCTCTTGTTGATAAGTATCCGATTTTCTATGATTGTTGGCTGCAAATTTTAGTGCAAACAAAAAAAGTGAATATAGAGCTTCATCACTGATGGGACTGTAGACACCAAAATAGCACCAATCCGATTATGTGACTGCAAACACTGATCGCTTTGACAAACACAGCCCCTAGGGCAGCCCTCAGAGGTTAAACAGTGGTCTTACCACTTTCATAGCAACTTTGTAAGGTCAAGAAGCAATTTGGCACACTTGGACACTTTTCCCAGTACTCGTCTCACCCAGGGACGAATTCAAAATAGAATTTGTCTTACCCCAGGACAAATTTTGAATCCGTCCCTGGGTGGGACAAATTCTAAGCTTAACAGGCAAAAAGGCAAATGGTGCCAAGTGGCAACCCAGAACAGTCAGTTAAGGACTCCTGCCTTGCACGCGTGTGTAGGTGGACAGAGGGGCCATTAGAATACTGTTACAAAAAGCATTTATCAAAGCTCAAGTCAATGGAGGACTCCCCTCCCTCATGGGAAGACAAGACTGCCACATGGCGCCTATGGCCAACACATGGCATTTGTGCTTCCCTCCCAAAAGAGACCCCATGGGTCTATAAAAGGTGGGACTTTTCTCACCCAAAACATACAAAGTTGAAGGAGTTTTCAAGCAACAAAGCGCTGCCGAATTGAAGACCCACTTGCGTCCCTCTTGGTTCACCTTCCCACATCCACCAATCTCTTTTGCAAGGGAGGTTGTTGGGTGGCCTTTGGAAGCTCGAACCTTACCCAAATCCAACGCATGGACACCTGAACCTACCAATTCGCCGACCCCCCAATCCTAAAAGGTTTTGGGCCCATCCCCGGTGGATTGGCTCCAAAATCGAGGGCCAACGGTGGGAGGCCCACTTGGGCACCCCCGCACCTCCCAAGTCCTATTTTTAGTTTTTGAGCATTTTAGATTATTTTTTAGATTGCATTTTGTGTTATTAGGTCTGATTAATCCATAGCTACAATTTTGTAACTTTTGGTCAGATTCTAGGATGTTTTGTATTGCTTTGTCGTTTCGCTAACTTGCAGGTGTCAAGGTCAAATTCCCGAGGGTGGAGGCCAAATTGGGAAAATCCGACCATCTGGGTCGTCCCAAAATGGCCCCAATTACATAACCCCCTTGTTTGCAGGGCGTTTTGCAGGGTCTCGGGATCCAAAATTGGAGCAAGAGGCAGGTCGGTTTCTTCAACACGAAGAATTCATCCCACCCGGGGACGAATTACGGTCGAATTCGTCCCGCCCAGGGACGAATTCCAGCTTGAAGGTGGATTGGCCAGCTGCCTCGATGGCGGTGGCCTTCTCGGTAACTTTTCTTACCTTTTGTCAAGTTTTGAAGCAATTTGGATTCACTGTAATTACTGTTTCAGGCAAATATTTACATGCATATTTCATTAGTTTTAGATAGCAAACGCTTTTCATTTGCAACAGGTGCTACTGACGTCTTGGTCATTTCTTTGTTCGCAGGAGAAGCAGCAGAGGCGAAGAACTCATCTACATCAGCGACGGCATCATCTTGGCCCACCCATTGCAATCATGGGCACGCGAAAAGAAGAATCATTCAGTGATTGTAATCAAACTCTATTTGCGCTCCTAGCCCCTGAAAAGGGAGGAGACATCATTGTAACAGAGATCAAAGGGATATTAATGAAAGGGCTGTGTTTTCTCTATTTGATTGTGTCTCTTCCAATGTGTTTCTTTTTCGTTTCATGCAATTTACATTTCTAGGACTTAAGCGTACTTAATTTTGAATGCAATCGCACTTGGTGTTTCCTTTGACCGGAATCTCGTGCTTCCAGGGACCTTATTGATCATTGGGGTAATGCTCCTTGTGTAGTGAATCCTGTTCCTCCAGCCCCTACACAACAATGATGCATAGTCTATTAGTTGTTTTTTTTATGCAGTTCTCTGTTTAGTTTTCTTGTGAACTTCTGTAAGTTATTTTGGCAGCTCTACTAGTTGTTTAGCACATAGTTAGTGTGTTGGTTGTCTGCTCGAGGTGTGCTAATTCCACCCACCCTTTTTTGTATGATTAAGCCATTTTAATATAATAATTTTTTTATCCAAAAAAAATCTAATATTAAATAAATTATATAAGATTTATTTCGAAGAACTCTAAATTTAATTCAAGTAAAACATCACAAAAAAAAATTAAGTTAAATATAATATTTAGCTAAATTTGACCCAAGCATGACAAAACTTTATGTTAAATAAGTTATTTAACTTCTATTGTTGGGGGCCACTCGAAGGTGTAAATCTTTGACCTTCAATTTTGAGGATGAGAACTTTTATTTAGAATGTTAAAACCTTCAACCTTAGACCCATTAGGCCAAGCTAAAATATTAATTCACATAGAGAAATAATGGCATGCATTTGTTTCGCTGAGTGCAATCTTCTTCATTTGAGGAATGTGAATTACAAAAAAGGCGATGGAAACTGGTGCTTGACACTTTTACGGTATGTGGGGTTGTTAAGATAGGTTTTAGTTTTTTATGTTGGAATATTCACCAGGTATGCACGGGCATGCAAACTTGAAGAGAAAGAAAGGTTTTAAAAAATAAAATAAAAAGTAGTATAACTGAAATCTATAGTTGCTTGCCGGACAGGTTGTCAGCTTTCTAACCCTTCGTCCGCAACAAGTTTGAAAATTGCACACTTTGGAAATGCAGAAAGAATAATAATTGAAAAGCACTTCTGAACAAAAACAAATACGAGGACGGGGATTATAATGTCTTTCTTTCTAGGATTAAAGGAAAAAGTCCACCGATCTCTTTCCGCTTTGTCTGCAAAATTTCTCTCTCAACATACTGGTCTTCTTCCTATTTTTAATTAACATCTTGCATTGAGTTTGGTTTCATAACGAATAATTGACATGTGCCTTCGACGAAATAAATATGAAAAATTAATAGTGAGTTAATGCGTAGGATGAGCGGCAAAACAATTGATAGCCAACAGCATCGCATAATTATAACCTTTCTTATCTTCTTTTATATTATATTTGAGTTTTAAAAAAACGTTTCATTGCTTCGAGGCAATCCAAGATACTTGCACACACGTATTTCTGGTTATTTTAGATGGGCTTTAACTTCTTTTTTTAAAAGAATCTTCGTAACAGTTTTGTTTGAATGTATAGCTGGTTTCCACGACGCAGGGTCGGCGGTTACCAGAAAAAATCTAGAGAGACGAAAAGGAGATTAGAAAACGATATTTCCGTAACTAGGCGTTAAAGATCTAGCTGCATAGATGTTTACTCCAGCCATTGGAAGTCACACATTCCAACATGGAAGCATCTCGACTTCTAACCCATAATCATCCTCTTGTACTTCCGGGATACCGGTATTAAACCAACAGCCAAATCCATCTTGACATCTAAATTAGAAGACTTGCTATTTACCTATCTTCAAAAATATTGAATGTGTACGAAATCACATTCGGCGATTGAGCTACTGGAACACAAGACATTTCCCAACTGGCTTTCCTTAGCTACACAGACTTCTGTCTACAACAGGCCACTCAAAAACAAAACAAAAGTAATTGAAATAAAAAGATACTATGGATAATTACAGAATGTACAGATAATTCACCAAAATGGCCTGTGAGGCCTTTCAAGGCCTTGGTCCAGGAGGATTTCCGCGGCGAGGTTCGGGCACATATGCCTTTGGATTAGGATGACTGTCATCAACCTCCCCCTTTGGGCTGCTACCGGCAAATTTAACTTCTGGCGAAGGAAAAACCTTGGACTGGCTAAAATGTCCAAATCCTTCTATGGTTTTGGTGGAAAGTTTAGAGCTTGCAGATATATTCTGCGTCGATGCCACCTTCTCCACTGCATGCGGGATTCTAGTGACGTTATTCTTGACTTCCATGACTCCCTGGTGAGCAGCTCCGCCAAAAAAGAAAGAAAATAACAGGAAGAGGAGCACGAGAATAGAAATGTAACCCTTCATTATAGCAGAAACTGCTTTCTGGAGGTTGATGTGAGAACAAATGAGAAAACAGAGAGAAACGAAAGGAGAGGCCGGGAGCAAAATGAACTCTGAAATTGAGGATGAGAATTGGTGACCTATTTAATATAAATCAAATAGACGTTGGATGATAAAGGCGGCTTTGACTTTCATGAACATCTAAATCAAATACCAAACCATGAAGCTTCCACGAAGTATCGCTGAAAGACCTTGGCAGCGAGATTGAAATAACAGCGAATCTCTATAAACACAAAGTTGAACGTATATTCCATCCTGACGTGTTTTTTCAACTTCGAATTCAGAGCCCACTGTAGTTATTATAAATATAATAAAATTAAGCGACAGTTGTTTACTATCGTATATCCAAGGTTCGTTTAGCTCCTTAAATCTTATTGCTTTAGACAAACCACTCAAAAAAAATCTCACGCCCCATTGTGTAAGCAATTAGAAAAGCAAGGACCAAACCCAAGGGAATGCTCATGTGGTTGAGAAAGAGCATGGAAGATTATAGTATTCTGGGATCTACTTTCAATAAACTGATTAAATAGGATTAGTTGAAAAAGAAAGAGAGAATATGGTTGTTGAAAAAGGATCCATCCAATCAAATTGAATTTCATAGATGGGTCAACCGTGTCTTAGTGGGTACTGCAAGGATTGTCTTTCTTACGAAATTATCTCCCCAGCCGTTCACTATTCTAAGGAGCTCCCATGTCTCCGTAACTATTACGACCAAGTGGTGAATGAATAATTTCTCCATGATTTGTTATGGCGACGATATTCATAAATGCCATCAACGTGAACCACATTAAAAACATATCAAGACTTGCAGGATCCTCACTCTGTTCAAAATTTTTGGGGCCCTCCTGTCCCAGCTATCTTTGGCAATCCGCTATACATATATATATACAGATTTTCGTTAAGCTCATACAGATTCATCCCTAAGAAAAACTAGAAACTGGAGGAACATAACAACAGAAAGTAAGTTACAAATTTTTTTTTTTTCGTTTATTAAAAAAATCATCATATCAAAATTAATATCGTCTAGCCATTCGAAAGTTTGGAGTTGCAATTTTGTTTGACGTAGATCACCTCTTTTAACACTATTCAAAATCGACCTAAATTTGGGTTATATATGAAAAGGTTATATTATCCTTGCCTTTTAAGAACGAGTTAAACAAATGCATTGTTACCGCTTCTTTTCTCCCGTCTTTCTTATCACTTTTGTCCCCATGTGTCATTCTCTTCTTTTACCATTCATGGATGCTTTTGTGAGTTTATGGCAGACAAAAATGGTCTTTCCTTTTAGTTTGTTTACCATGATGCGTTGAAAGGTATCACCCAACCCATTGGAGAGCTAGTTGCCATCGACCCTACAACCAGAGCTAGATCCAGAATGACCTATGCTCGGGTCTGCGTCATGGTAAACTTGGATTCGGCCTTGCCCACCTTTATCACCATCACCTCCGGGAGCTACAATCGTCGCCAAGGAGTAGAGTATGAGAACAAACCCGCTTACTATTTAGAATGCAAAACGTAGGGTCATCTACGATCTCAATGCCCTACACTAAAAAAGGAAGGGCCATAGGAAGCTGGGCATAAGACGGCTTCGCTGAACCAGTATTTCTAGAAGAAGTCCAATGCGTGGCCCCAATCTCTTTCTCAGCCTACAGCCCCTGCTGCCCTCAAGCTGAACCAGGTAAGCTCTTCCTCCTAGCCTATCAACCCGTTCATTTCATTGAGCGATATCCAGATTGTCGAGGATATCTCTGCTAATATTTTCATAGATTTGGCCCTAAGGCCCTGCTCCAAACCCTTAAGCTCACCACACAGTCGAGGCAAGTCAGCCTTGGTTGAACCTCATTCCCCTTCGCACTTCGGGCCCTCCCACCCCCCGCCACCCCCCTCTGCTACTCCCCATCCCTTTCCCCCTTCCTCCCCTTCGTCCCCCCCACCTCGATCCTCTTCCACCCCTCGGCCCAAGCCCATCATGCCCATATCTTCCCCTAAGGTTACCCAATCCCCAAAGCTGGGTGATTCTTCCCTCATCGCTCCTTTCTCTCCTGGAGTTGATCCACTCTCTAGCCCTTCCAAAGCAACTCTCTCCAATAGTCTCCCCAGCCCTCCTAAACCTACAACTGATGTGGGCAGCGAAAATAAGAGAGGAAGGCCATCAAATCTAGAAAAATAGCTTAAAGTAGCAGAAAATGAGATAGCCAATGGCCTTCAACTCTCCTCTCTGGCATCTACTCCTGGAAATCCCATCGCTATCCCTCACCCTGATGAGGAAGTCAGTCTCAAACCAACTCCATCTCAAGGGAGAGGCAGAGGCCAGAAACCAAACCCCAAAGCGTCTCGATGAAGATTCTGTCCTGGAATGTAAGAGGCCTAAACGGGGCTACAAAACAAAGAACTGTCAAAGTAGTTAGAAAATATCTTAAACCAAATATCATGTTTCTTCAAGAATCCAAGTTGGATGAACACAACAGTATCCAAGTATGCAATTCAATTTGGAAAAACAACATTTATGCCTTCAGTCCCTCTCACGGAGCTTCTGGAGGTCTTCTCTGCTTATGGGACCCAACAACCATAGAAGGCAAAATCTTATCCATATCTGATAGAACTATCAACATCCTATTCACCAATAAAGAAACCCACCTCCAATGGATCTCTTCCAACGTCTATGGGCCTAACAACCCCCCTCCAGGAGAATGTTGTGGGAAAACCTATCAGCAATGCACAACAACTTTGAAGACTTTCCTTGGCTGCTGAGCGGAGATTTTAACTCCCCCATTTTCTCGTTCGATAAGCAAGGTGGGATTTCGATCACCTCAAGATGCACAGAGGACTTCAGTGAATTTGTTAACAACAATGAGCTAATGGATGTCTCACTCCAAGGGTATAACTACACATGGAGCAATAGACACCCCAGAAACTAGCTCATTCAGATTCGTCTGGACAGATTTCTAATGTCAAAAGAACTCATTCCCTTTCTTGGAGATGCCAGACTCTGTGGGCACCCTAAAATTGGGTCTGATCACAATCCTATAGTCCTAGACTGCTCTCGCCCCCAACAAGTGCTCAAAACTCCCTTCAAGTTTGAAAATATGTGGTTAACCCACCCGAATATTTCAATCCACATTACAGAATGGTGGCAGCAGGACTTTCAAAGCAACCCCCTCACAAATATGTTCTTAAAACTCAAAGCTGTCAAGTTTAAGCTAAAAACTTGGAATAGGGAGGTCTTTGGCAATCTATTCCGGGAAAAAAAACTCTTGATGGAGGAGTTGGGCAGAGTTGAGAAGTTGATCCAAGATGGAGACCAGAGAGCCGAGACTACTCAGGAAGAGAAGGTCCTCCTTTCTAACTTCCACAACACTTTGGAAAAGGAGGAATCTTTCTGGAGACAAAAGTCTAGGGACCTGTGGCTGAAAGAAGGAGATACCAATATGAAATACTTTCACGCCTCCACTATGAGACACAGAGGCACTAATAAAATCAATGAATTAACCAAGGAGGATGGCTCCAAAGTTTTTGACATCCAAGAAATCAGGCAGGAAGTCGTGAGACACTTTCAAGAGGTCCTAGGCCCTACTGTGTAGTGCCCCCCACACATCTCAAGTCAACTACTTCAGAACATCCCCAATATGGTAACCAACGCCTCCAATGAAAGGTTGATAAATAGGTTTATGAAAGAAGAAATCAAAGAAGCTTTGTTTGCGATGGAACCTGACAAGGCCCCCGGGCCTGACGGATTCTCTCCTCGCTTTTTCCAGCACTTCTAGGAAATTATTGGCAAAGATGTCACTGAAGTTGTCCAATTCTTTTAGAGAGCCAAGAAAATGCCAAAAGAGGTAAACTCGACATTCATTGTCTTAGTGCCCAAATCTAACAACTGCAAAACCCTCTCGGACTATAGGTCGATCAGTCTATGCAGTGTTATATAAAAACTCACCACCAAAGTGATGGCAAACAGATTAAAGTTGATCCTTCCCTCCATCATCGACCACTGCCAAGGTAGCTCGGTCAAAGGCAGATTCATCACAGATGGGGTCATAACGGTCCATGAACTGGCCCACTCTGCAGCCAAAAACAAGAAGCCCAACATGTTCCTCAAGCTCGATATGAACAAAGCTTTCGATCGGGTTTCTTGGAACTTCCTGTTCGAGGTCCTCGACAAATTCGGCTTCCACAAGGAGTGGATTCAGATGGTAAGAGAATGTGTCTCCACTGCTTGGTTCTCTATTATGATTAATGGCTCTCCTGCAGGTTTCTTCCAAAGCGCCAAAGGAATCAGACAAGGGGATCCTTTATCCCCTTTTTTGTTCATAATTTTGGCTAAAACCCTGGGAAGATCTCTTACTGCTACCTACAACGGAGGTTTCATCTCTGGAATTAAACCTACCTCAGGATCCAGAGCCATCATGCATCAACAATTTGTTGATGACACTATCTTGTCCTCATACTCCTCTGTCCTAGAAGCAAAAATTATAAAAATCATCCTCAACTATTATGAAAAGGTTGTAGGACAAAAGGTCAACTATATCAAAAGTAGGTTATTTTTCTTGAACACCCCCATTACCAGACAAAATAGAATAGCAGCAATTATTGGGTGCAATATTGCCAACCTCCCCACCTCTTACCTAGGCCTACCTCTGTTCCATGGTAGAACCTCCCCATCCTTGTGGGACAACGTCCTTGAATGCCTTAATAGGAAAATGGCCGGGTGGAAGAGCTCGCTGCTCAGTCAGGCCACCAAAGCCACTTTGGTCCAAGCTTGCTTGCAAAGCATTCCCGTGTTCTTCTTATCCATATTCAAAGCCCCAAGCTCTATTTACCACAAAATAGAACAAATTCAGCACAAGTTTCTATGGGCAGGCAATGAAAATAAAAACAAATTTTCCTTGGTGGCATGGGAAAAAGTGTGCTCAAAGAAAGAACATGGTGGCCTAGGTTTTAGGAGAATCAACAAAATGAATATGGCCCTCATAGCCAAGTAGGCATGGAGACTCATCACCAATGACCAAGCCATCTGGATCGATGTCATCAGAGCAAAGTATCTCCAACAGGTGGCTTTCATGGGAGACCATCTTCTCCCCATTGGATCTCATTTTTGGAATGGTTTGATCCAAACCAGAGACATCATATCCGAAGGCATGAGGTGGCGCTTGGGGACCGGGACTACTATCAAATTTTGGGATGACCCCTGGCTATGCTACAAACCCCTCAACCAAGACCCGATCCTCGTAGTGCTCAAGCCTATCACGGAGGCCCTCTTCGGAGACAAAGTTGCTCATTTCATCAATCAAGGTTCCCCCAGACATCGATGGAAAACCCTCACCTTCAATGGGCCCAATCACATCACTGAAGCCTCCTGTCGACTGCAAAATCTGCTCAGGGTGTGCACCATTCTGAACTCTCAGAACCCATATTCCCTGGTTTGGAGTCTCTCTAAATCTGGTAATTTCATCGTAAAATCTACCTACTACAGCCAAGAACCTCAGATTGAAAAATGGAACTTAACAAACCAGGTATGGGTGAGGAAAATCATTTCGAAGGTAAAATTTTTCTGCTGGCTGGCCTCCCAGAATAGAATCCTCACTATTGACAACCTACTTTCCAGAGGCTTGATTATTCCCAACCGGTGTGTTATGTGCAAAAAAGCCTGGGAATCCATCCCCCACCTATTCCTGGAGTGCTCATTCTCTTTAGGTGTCCTAAACCAGCTCTACCAAGAATTCTGCATCTCCACTATTCATCCGCCTACCATGCAACTCCTTCTCACTCAGTGGCTGCAACCTTTCAAAAATATCCAACTTAAGTTTCTATGGCAATCCTGCCTCCATCATTACCTCTGGAAAATGTGGTGGGAAAGGAATGCCAAAATTTTTAGTAACCAATCTAGTGATATGCAGAGACTTAACACCAAAATCTTATCCCTAGTAGAAGAGAATGCCTCTCTTGTCTCCTCTCCGGAACCACCCCCGACATAGAAACTACTCTAGCCCATAGATTTAATCTTTCTAACATTGTTCGTGCGCCTCTTAATTATGTTGATAGGTCTGCTATCAGGTGGAGTCTGCCTCCTCCAGGATGGCTAAAAATCAACTTTGACGGGGCAGCGAAGGGCAACCCGGGAGCCGCAGGTGGTGGAGGCATCCTGAGAAATCACCTGGGCGAAATCAAGTTGGCCTTCACAGAGAATTTGGGAGTCCAGACCAATAATATGGCTGAAGCCAGAGCGTTATATCAGAGCCTCCTCCTCATTGAAGATATGGATATCCAACAACTTATTATCGAGGGTGACTCTCTTCATATCATTAACTGCCTCAAGGGCATGACTTCTCCTCCATGGTCTTTGACTTCGTTAATTCAAGAATGCAAATCCCTCACAAATAAGTATGTCCACCTTGTGATTCAACATCAGTACAGAGAGGGGAATAAAGCGGCTGACTTGCTGGCCAACAAAGGAGTGTCAGAAACAAATATTCAAGTTTGGAGGAACTCATTCCCTATCAGCCTTAGAACCGAAACCACCAACTCAAATGTGTGTACAATGTAAGATAGGTAGGCTCCCACCTATTAGTTAGGGTGATGGGTCCGTTGCCTTGAGATGCCTGATGAAGCTCTAGCTAAGCATCATTGGATCGTCTGCCAACCTCCACAGTGGATCTACCCACAATCCTAATTTTTGACATCTAGTATTCATCAGCTACGTATTTCAAAAGTCTCGAGAGGCCATTTTTCTCAGTCATAGGTGGGACACATTGGTTAACCCATTCGACAGATAGCACTTTAAGGCCAACTAATTTTACATGACTAAGATCTTCATTATTAAGGCTTATAGCATCATCAACAGTCACTAGGAATGGGGGACCCTCATGGGCTACAACAATAGGTCCAATCACAGTCGCAAGACCAAGAACAAGTGGCGTAGTCATTAGGACCTTCTCTTTATTGGTAAGGTAAGCTCTAAATGCAAGATGACTCATGGAAAATCCTACACGCCCGTCATTCACCATTCCCTCATTGTCATCATTGCTGACAGGCTAGGCAGGACTCACCAGGTGAGCAGAGCCAAGATAAGCCCAAACCTTTGTACCCGGCTCATTTTTTGCAAAAGCACTCATTCTAAGAAGGAAAGGTGGATTAATAATCTTCTCCCTAGCAAACCCGTGTACACTTGTAACAAGCCTACCTTAAGTAAAGCCTATCCCATTGGGCATTAGGACTCAACCTTTCTAGGAAAACCATCTTTTAGAGGACACCTCAGTTCATGTTGTCCCATCTCCTACTATGCCAACCTGTCCAAAGTCATCCCTTTCATTTCTCTAAGTAAGCTTTGGGACTTGGTAACCTGACCATGTGATATAGGCACTAAGGCTTTTTATGAGTGCATCACCCTTTGGCCCTGCTCCACCTCTCTGTCTGATATCAGGTTCAAAGAGCCCATTCCTACCTCCAACCATACCTCTCTACCTTCTGCCACCTTCAGCTTTTTGCTCGCTCCCATGGCCATCATCGAACCCAAAAGCCTCAATCTCCAAGATGATATCAAATCCCTGCTCAGTAACTATGGCTTTCTCCCCTTCTTGTCTAAGTTTTGAGGTTCTGACCCTACCATCATGAATGATTTCATGTCGTCCTGGGTTGATGGCCATGTCCTAGTCAGAGGTATGATTTTTGATGTCACAACCGACCTGCTATCCAAAATTATCGAGCTCCCCAATGTCAACTTTAGACTCCACAGAGATAATCACTCTATTCAAGAGGAGCTAAAGCATTTTGTTGACAGAGGGAAGAAGCTCGCCAGAGATGAGAAATGAGGGATTATTAGAGAGAAACTCCCTAACCCATGGAATAGAGTGCTCATTCTGGTAATGCAATACATCACGGTGGACAACCCGGATGAGCCTGTGAGAAGTTTCCACCTTGCTTTCTTGAATATCCCATGCTATGTTAAGGATGTGAATGTATTTGAGTACCTTCGATGCTCGATGGAAGTTTCCATTGAAAATGTTCACAAAATGGTGTCCACCCACGTTAGGCACCAGGGCTTATTCCTGGTCATTTATGACCATATGTTGTAGAAATTAGGCAGCAAGGTGGATGTTTACCCTCTCCTCTTCATCGAGGAAGACCAGAATGCGGCCTTGGACAACCAGGTTACCAAAAGTCGTAGATCCACTTGAAAGGATACAAAGAGAAGAACAAGACATTAAAGCAATGTTGATCCTAATCCGAAAACTGACCAAGCCAAAATTGACGCCCAAAGGATGACAAAGGTAAAATGTGACCCCTCTAAAATTCTCATCGAAATGTTGTAGAACATCTTCCAAAATCAATCCAAAGCATTCACAGGGCCTGAGTAGGCAATCTGGGTATCCAAAGATATCAATGTCATTAACTCATAAGCTATCAAAGCTACACTCCCTGAAAAAATCATGGATACAATGGATACCTCTTCGGATTAAGCTATATCTATGTGGTTTTTTTTTATGTTTGGTCTTTCTGTTTCCTAGCGGTTTTTGTTCTCCCCTTGGGAGTATTCGGTTTGGTCTCTCAAGGTGGTAACCTTCTCTGTTGGTCTCTATTGTCTCTGTTGGGAGGGGCTTTTCTAGCTGCCTCTTGGGTCTCTCCTTTCTAGTTGTTTCCCTTCCACCCCCTTTAGGGCCTTTTCCAGCTAGTCTATTTTCTTTGTTGTACAAGGTTCAGGGATCCTTTCAAAACCCTTTCAACCAATAAAAAATAAAAAATAAATAAATAGTTATTAAAAAAAATGTTGATTTACAATACATTTTGAAGTCTTATGTTCTCATGCTTAAGAATTATTAACTTAAAATTATTCCACATTTACAAACAAATATTTAAAATAAAACATGTTTTGAGTGACTTTTAATTGGTTATATGAAATTAAAGTGGGTGTTATTTAAATTATTAGATCATAATTGATATAATATTATAGCAATAATTTGACTATTATGTATATATATAGACTGAAAATTAAGAATTTAATAAGTTATCTAATATCATATAATATAATTTACAATATTATTAAAATTAATAAGATATAAAATTTAAATTTATAAATATTTTAATCATATTTATATTTATATCATATAAAATTGCATATAAATAATTAAATTTTAAATGATATACTTAAATCAAGAATAAAATAAAATAAATATGATTAATATAATGAATGAGACATATTTTGTTTAAGTTAAATTAATAAAATTTAATATCAACTTAACATAATTATTATTTTTAATAAAAGCTACAAGCTTACAGTGGTAAGGGCTTTGGCCTCTCTTTGAAATATATATATATATATACATATATATATATATATATATATATATATATATATATATATATATATATATATATATATATATGTGTGTGTGTGATGGTGTGTTTTTATTAACGAGGGTTTTACAGTTTTGAGGTCTATTTATATCAAAAAATATTTTTTTACAGCTAAAATAAAAAGCGTTAATAAATAGAATAAGAAACCCAAAGGGATATTAATTTCAAAAACTAGAAATAAATGTCACCAACATTATAAGAAGTGGGGCAAACCACACAAACTAAGAATAAAAACTAGTGATAAATATGGTATATTGGAATATTTAAAGTATGGTAATAACACTTAAAAAAATTATCAAGAAATAAATAAAATATTATAATCCTAAATTTATGTTAATATGGAAAAAAATTAGTAAAGAATGTTAAAAAATATTTGAAATGATTTAGAAGTTTAGGTTTTATTTAGGGATTTTTTTTATGGAAGCTTTAGGATTGACATTACAATGATATGAGATTATTACAAATGGGATTGAAAATTCCTAGAAGAAATGATAAATATAGTCTAAAATATCAAATCCTTTGATGGTATATTTAAAGAAAAAAATAAATTAAATCCAAGATCAATGATTTATAAAATATTCCATGAGAATGGAAAAAGAAACGTACATGTAGTAAAATATTTATTTTATGATTATCATAACATACTACAAAAAGAAGATTTAGACTAGAAAAAAATCCAAGGAGAGATGGATTAAGAAGGATGATAGAAATATTAAATTTTCCATGCTACTAACAAAATAGATATGTCTTTCATTAGATCAAAATTATTTTAACTCTAGATGAAATAATTAATGAAAGAGATTAAGAAGGAAGCAATCAATTATTTCAAATATATTCTATTAGAGTTAAGATGAGGAGGGACAAAGTGAACTTTTGTAAAATATTCCATCAATTACTATTCAAAATCAAAATAAATGCTTGATGAAAAATATCTTAATCGAGAAACTACTTGATTTCCAAGAAAGGTAAAAAAAATCCATCTTATTAACCTTTGTAATATTATTTATAAAATAATTTTTAAAATGATGTCAAAGAAATTGAAAAACATTCTACATTTTGTTATCTTAGAAGAACAAGTTGGTTTTCTTCATGGCAAACAAACTATTAATTATATAATCAATGAATAAGAGGCCATAGATTCTCTTTAGTTAGTAAAAAAAATAAGTATGCTTGTAAAATTAGTTATGAAAAACAGTATAATAGATTTTTCAAGAGATTCCCATATAATAGGATATGCTTATTTTTGATAAAGGTTGATGTGAATGAGTTAGATATTTTACTTTTATAATAAACTATATGTGGTTTTTATTGGGACCATTCCCATCACAAAAACAAAACATTTCATTACTCTAGTTATATTTCTAACAAGTTAATGAAAGAATATTCATTTTTGTCTTTCCATCAAATATATTCTTCATCTTCCTCTACTAAATTTTCATATTCAATTTTTTTTTATTAAAGAACAAACAACAAAAACAACCCTCACATGACACAGGATTTTACGGCAGTGAGGTTCAGGCACATGTTTCTTTGGATTAGGATGACTCTCATTAACCTCCCCTTTTGGCTGCTTCCGGTAAATTTATCTTCTGGCGAACGAAAAACCTTACTGGTTAAAATGTCCAAATCCTTCTATGGGTTTGGTGGAAAGTTTAGAGCTTGCAGATATATTCGGCGTCGATGCCACCTTCTCCAGTGTATGTGGGCTTCTAGTGGAGTTACTGTTGACTTCCATGGCTCTCTGGTGAACAGCTCCGTCAAAAATGAAAGCAAATAACGGGAATAGGAGCACGAGAATAAAAATGTAACCCTTCATTATAGTAGAAACTGCTTTCTGAAGGTTGATGTGAGAACAATTGAGAAAACAAAGAGAAATGAAAGAAGAGGCCGGGAGCAAAAAAGAACTCTGAAATTGATGATGAGGGTCCGTGACCTATTTAATATACCACGTCCAGAAATCATGGATGATAAAGGCTGCTTGAATTTCATGAACATCTAAATCAAATACCAAACCATGAAGCTTCCACGAAGTATCACTGAAAGACCTTGGCAGCGAATTGAAATAACGACGAATCTGTATTAACACAACTTGAACGTATATTCCATCCTGACGGGTTTCTTCAACTTCCCATTCAGAGCCCACTGTAATTATTATAAATATAATAAAATTAAGCGACAGTTGTTTACTATCGTATAACCAAAGTTCGTTTAGCTCGTTAAGCTCATACAGAATTTCAGAAAAAGCAGTTAATCGCGACTCTGCAACTGGACATTCATCCATCGGAAAAACTAGAAACTGGAGGAACACAAAAACAGAATGTAAGTTACAGATTTTGTTTGTTTTTAAAAAAATTATTATATCGTCTACACATTCGAACGTTTGCACGTTGCAATTTTGTTTGGCGTAGATCACCTCTTTTAATACTATTCGAAATCGACCTAACTTTGGGTTATATATTGTAAAGCGAGAAAACGTTTATATTATCCTTGCCTTTCAAGAACGGGGTAAACAATTGCATTGTCACCGCTACTTTCCACTAGTCTCTCTTATCTTTTTTTTTTTTTTTTATATAGAAGCAATGGTTATAATCACGATTTTTAGTAAATACCAGCATAGTTGGTAGGGTTCAAACTATCTACGAAGGCTCTCAGGACTTCCACCGTCTCGGTACATGGTAACCCAATGTGAGATGGGGACCACAGGATGCACAGGGGTTGCACCGTCGTCATCAATCCGACGTACCCGGCGTGAGATGGGGACAGCAGGACGCACAGGGGTTGCACCGTCGTCATCAATCTGGCGTACTCGGCGTGAGATGGGGGCTGCATGACGCACAGGGGTTGCATCGTCGTCATCAATCTGGCGCAGTGGTAACCCGGCATGAGATGGGCACTGCAGGATGCACAGGGGTTGCACCGTCATCATCAATCTGGCTCACCACTTAGAGGAATCGGATTTGGGCTACTTTCTGCTCATGGACAAGCCCGTAGGATTGGAACCTAGGTCTCCTCTCAGTAAACGCCCCAACTTACTAATCCACCTAAACCCATGGACCTCACTAGTCTCTTATCACTTTTGTCCTCATGTTCCCTTTTTTTTTATCAATCATGGATGCTTTATGCTTTTGTGAGTTTATGGCAGACAAAAAAGGGGCCACCCACGTGATCGTAATATCGATTTGCAATACATTTTGATCTATTGTATTTTTATGCTTAAAATTTTTTAAGTAAAAATATTTCTCATTTATATACAAATATTTAAAATAAATCATGTTTTATTACTTTTTTTAATTGAGTAAATACTTCTTATATTTATATTTATATATATATATATATATATATATATATATACACACACGATGTTTTAATGTTATTATGATGTATCCAATTCAACTTTTTGGTAGGTGGAGATTAGAACCTCGACTTCCTTTGAAGGATTGCTCTCTCCTCTCCAACTCACGCACCTGGGTATTATATCATTACATCATAATTGTTATAGTAATATAACAATAATTTAACTATTATGCATGTATGTTTTAATTTGACTTAAATTTAGATATTTTCATTGAAGGTTAGAATTTAATTACTTAAACTAATATCATTTAATAGAATTTATATTATTGTTAAAATTAATAGCATAATATAAAATATAAATATGTAAAGGTTATTTATATATTTATATTTATATCATATAAAATTACATATTAAAAAAATTATTTTAAAATGATATATTTAAATAAGAAAAAAATAAAATAAAATAAAAAGGATTAAAATATAGTAAATAAGATATATTTTGTTTAAGTTCAATTAATAAATTTTAGTATCAATTTAGCATAATTATTTTTTTTGATGGTGTGTAGTTATTAGTGAGGGTTTTACAAATTTGAGGTCTATTTATATCAAATGTTAAGAAGATTTCTTTTTTTATAACTAAGATCAAGAGCATTAACAAATAGAATGAGAATCATAGAAGGGTATTAATTTCAAAAATTAGAAACAAATATTACCAATGTTATAAGAAGTGGGGCAAACCACATAAAATAAAAATAAAAACTAATGATAAAGATGGTATATTAGAATAATTAAAGTATGGGTACAACACAAAAAAATAATTATCAAGAAATTAATAAATTAGTATAGTTCTATATTTATTTTAAGATATAAAAAATATTAGTGAAGAATGTTAAAAAGCAATTGAAATTATTTGGAAGTTTAGGGTTTGTCTAGGTATTTTTGTTATGGAATCTTTAGAATTGATATTACAATTACATGAGATGATCATTAATGAGATTGACAATTCCTAGAAGTAAGAAGTGATTCAGATTGTGTCATTGAACTTTTCTATAGAAAATAAGAAGATATAAAAATTAGAGCCATAAATGCATATGTTCCAAATATAGTCATTCTTTGAGATTAGATTCTAAAATGATCTCAGTTTATTTATGTCAAATTCAATTTTTCGTTACAATTTTTGGATTCCTGGAGATAACTTTAACACACTTCTATTGCTTAGAAAAATATTGATAGTAATCTTTGATAGTCTAGATCAATGGAAGAATTTGCTTCATTTATCAATTTAAATGGCCTTTGGGATGTTCTTTCGAGCATTCAATATACATGGGATCGTAAGCATTTTGGGAAATTTCATGTGGTAGAAAGATCATATAGGTTTTGATGTCTAATAGTTGGGTATAAACAAAATATGCAATCTCTTCAATTATTTTATTGTGAGTAGGATTAGATCATAAACCAATTCCTTTTAGATTTTATCTAATCAATGATAGTCATTCAAATCCATTTCATTTTTTTATCTATATAGCTTCAAAACCTTGATATGTTCAAAATGGTTATATTGTGGTGAGATGAACCAAAGTTTGAAGGATCATGTATATATTTATTCAAGATATAAAATTTCTAAAGAGAAAGATGGTCTAAAACATCAAATTATTTGGTGGTATATTTAAAGAAAGAAATAAATTAAATCCAAGATCAATGATTTATAAAATATTTCATGAAAATTAGTAGAATGGAGAAAGAAACTTACATGTAAGTAAAATAACTAGTTTATGATTATCATAACATACTGCAAAAAGAAGAGTCATACTAGAAATAAAAATCCAAGAAGATATGGATTAAGAAGGATGATAGAATTATTAAATTTTTCATGTTACTATCAAAATAGATATCTTATTTATTGGATCAAAATTATTTTAACTTTGTATGAAATAATTAATGAAGATGATTAAGAGATTAAGAAGAAAACAATCAATTATTTCAAATATATTGTATTAGAAGTTGGTTAAGATAAGGATGGACAAAGTGAAATTTTGTAAAATATTCCATTAATCACTATACAAAATCAAAATGAATACTTCATGAAAAATATCATAATTAAGTAGCTACAAGATTCAATATTATCTTTCCATCCCTATATGGCATTCAACCCTAATGGATTTCCTAGAATTTATTTAATTTTTTTGAGATATATTAAAGAATAAGTCATTAAATATTATTGAAGAGACTATGCCAATACCTTAACAAATTTAATAATATAAATGGTTGTGGCTCTTTGCTTTGGTGGATCTTGGGATGGCTTTCATCAATTTGTATTCATGTTTGGATTCTTGCGGTTGTTTGAGCGGTTCTCTCATCCGGTCCTCTCTTTTGCATTCCTAGTGTGTGATTTTGATAAAATGTGGTATCCGTGTGGGGAATCTCTGGACGAACCGGTGGAATCTCTTTCTTTGGAAATGCCTTGTGGCCAAGCTATTGGGAAGGCTACACCCAAAATAAATGGGGGAGCGTAGACTTAGCCAATTAGGTTGTTGGTGGAGACGTTTATCCCTAGCTCAAAATCTTTGTCGATGACTCAACTGTGTCCTCTCTATTGGTGAATATGTTTGGTAATTTAGTAGGAAAATTCTTCGAGAGTAGACTGGATGTTGATGCTTTAAAGATAGGGGCCATCACCCGTTGGAAGCTAACTGGTAGCCTCTGTTTATATCTTCTCTCAAGGAACATTTTTATCTTTTCTCTATTAGATCCCTCTGATGTTAATAGGGTGTTGGAAGAGGGGCCATGGTTTTTCAGAAAGCGTGGATTGTATTTGAGGAAATGGGACTCTAGGTTTAATCCTACTACTCACAAAGTGGACATGTTATGATTTGGATTCATCTTCCTGAAGTCCCTCTCTATTTATGCCATGACTCCATATTCAAACAGATTACCAATGCAATTGGGAAATTTATCTCTTTTGATGCCTCTTCTATGTCGAAAGATAAAAGGTAATTTTTTTGCCTAAGTGTTCTCGCGGACTTTTCCAAAGAGCTACCAAAATATATTTTTATCAACTCTTTGGTGGGAAGGTGGGAGCAGGTAATCATCTATGAACATGATAGCTTTTCATGTTTAGCTTATGGGGGCAAAGGTCATTCATATTTGCATTGCAAAATAAAGTCGGGGGATGCCCCTACTAGGGTGCAACGCTCACAAGGATTTGTGTCTGTGGTGGAGAAAGGGAAGAGACCGACCTCTATTTCTGGTGTTAGCAAGTCTGTTTGGTATTTCCCCTCAAAGAAGAGAAGAATATTGAAGAAGAAATCCTTCACTGCCTTGTCAGTCAAGGAAGATGTTGCTCGTTTGGTGGCTCTTCAAAATTTGGCTCCCCCTCTTTTCTCCCCTCCATTGGCACATGTGGTTAAAAAGGAGGAGTTGGTCAAACCATTGTGTTTGGATATTGCAATGAAGAATTCTAATAGGATAGAGGTAGAATTGTTTTTGAAAGTTAATCTGGTGGAGGCTTATATCCCCTTAGACAACTCTTTTGAGTGTCTAAATGCTTTGGCAGAAGACTTGGATCCATCATGCTCAAAATCCCATATGGCAACCCTAGTGGGATCCTTAAGGGAATTCCCACAATCCTTGATGGATCATTGTCTATCCTCTCCTAGCATGGCCAATCATGTGGATGGTTGTTCCCCCTTTGTGGTAAGAAACAAAGCTTTAGTGATGGATGTGGCTCCTACTTCCCCGACTCCTTAGCTAGTGGTAATGGAGAAGGGCTCTCCCAGCCCTAAATCCCACAATAACATAAGACATTTGATGGATTTGGGCAAGGTCTATAAACCTAGAAATCATGTGTCTAAAGTAAGTAGTAAAAGACATGGCAATGAGTCTATGGCCAATGAAGGTCAATCTAGACTAGTTCTAAAAATTGGTGAAGGTGAAAAATGATTGAGCTTGGATGGTTTCTTGAGCTCATTGGTAGGTGGTGGAGATAAAGTGAGTTCCCCCTTCCCATGAAAATATGCTCATGGAACATAAGAGGGATTAAGAGCTCCTATAATAAGTGCTTATTGGCGTCCCTGAGAAGATAATTAGCCCCTGATATATTATGCATTCAAGAATCAAATATTAAGGTCGAGTCGTGGAGATCGATCCAAAGGGTAGTATGGAAGGAATCAGGTTTCATGGCCAGTGAATTTGTGGGAACAGTGGGTGGACTCCTTTTTTTCTAGAATTCACATAAATATTATGGGCATGTAATCTCCGCTTCATGTAGGGTGATAAATATTATTTTCTAGTGCAATGAAACCCAAAGGCATTGGATGATCTCTAATATCTACACTTTGAATTCCACCTATGAAAGAAAATATTTCTATAAGTTGTTGCTAGAAATGCGTCAAACCTTCATTCATAAACATTGGTTAGTGATTGGAGATTTTAACTCCCATTTATATCCTTCGGAGAGAAGGGGTGGAAGTGGCCCTGAAGAACATAGTCTTGTTGACCTGGCAAATTTCATATCTTCCATAGAATTACGAGACATGGATTTGAAAGGGGAGCATTTTACATGGAGTAACAAGAGGTCGGGTAATGGTTTGATCTTGAGTCGACTGGACAAAGTGCTAGTTTCATTTGGAAGTCTTAATTTATTTGGAAATACAATGCTTTCTACCTTACCCAGAGTGGGTTCAAATCATAATCCTCTCCATTTGGAGACTATTGAAAACTCTTATTTTGTTTTGAGACCCTTCTGCTTTGAAGCAATGTGGTGCAACTTCCCTAACTTTGAATATAACTAGAAAAAAATGGTGGGATGAGGAAGCACTGGGATCGAGTCTTTTTAAAGTTACCTTCAATATTTGAAGGTTTCGTCATCAATTAAAATTGTGGAAAAGAATGTGTATGGTAATATCTTTAGGGAGCTGGAAGCTTTAAAATATAAGGTCACTAAAATAGAGAAAAATATTGAGTCACAAGGACTCGATGAGGTGTTATTAAGGGAGGAAAGGGAGTGCTTAGCCAATTATCATAACAAACAAGTAGATATCGAGTTGCACTAGAAGCAAAAATCAAGAGAATTATGGCTAAGATAAGGTGACAAGAATACGTGGTTCTTTCATGCGTCCACCATGCGGCAAAGGAGTAGGAATAGAATAGAGGAGATTATTAAGGAGGATGGTAGCTCTATCAAGAAGAGTGAGGAAATTCAATTGGAGTTTGTCCCCCCTCGGATTGGGATTTGGTAACGGAACATGTTATGTTATATGCCATTCCTATGTTGGTGATAGAAGAAATGAATGCAGGTTTGGAGCCCTCACTCATATATGATGAAATATTTAATGTTGTTAAGGATATGGGGCATTTAAATGCTTCGGGTCCTGATGGATTTCCTTCATTGTTCTTTCAAAAATACTAGAATATTTGTGGGTATGAGGTGGTGGAGGCTCTAAGAGAAGCCCAAAGATCGACGAAGATTCCTAAATCCCTGAATGCCATGTTGATTGCCTTAATTTTGAAAAAGGATTCTACCTCATCATTTAAGGATTTTAGACCAATTAGTCTATGCAATTTTTTATACAAATTCCTCTCCAAGTCTCTGTCTAAAAAACTCAAGGGGCTGCTTCTGAATCCCATTGATATGGCTCAGAGCACCTTTTTTCTAGGTAGACAAATCTTAGATGGCACTATTGTCATGCATGAGCTTCTTCATTTGATCAAGTACAATGGTAGAGAGACTTTCATTTTAAATCTCAACATAAGTAAGGGTTATGACAAAGTGACATGGCCATTATTACAAGAGGTGATGAGGAAGTTTAGCTTCAACGATCGGTGGGTCACCCTTATTTTGGCTTGCATTTCTTTAGTTTGGTGCTCCATTCTAGTGAACGGATCAATGTCTAGATTTTTTAAGTCTCACCATGGTTTGAGGTAAGGTGATCCACTTTCCCCCTTCCTCTTCCTCTTTGTGGCAGAGGCTTTAGGGAGAGATATTGAAATGTTGAGCGGGGAGGTGGGTCTTCATCCAACTCTCACGTCCACCTGTATCTCATCATCGATTTGTTGATGATAATATGATTGCTAGTGGTGCATCAGTATTTTTTGCCCAGGCTATTAAAAATATCTTATTGTGTTATGAGAGGTCTACTAGTCAAGAGATCAACTTTACAAAGAGATTTCTCTACTTTTTTAACATTTTGAAAGCCAAAAAATCAAATATTGTGAATATACTCAATTATAAGATTACCACATTGCCAGTGACCTATCTTGGACTGCCTCTCTTCATGGGGAGAATGAAATACTCACTATGGGACCCTTTGATTGAAATAATCCAACGTAAACTAGCCTCTTGGAAAGGAGTGTTGTTGAGCCAAGCAGGGAAGGCGGTACTTGTTCAAAGCATGCTCTAGAGCATCCCCATTTATTTCATGTACTTATTCATGCTCCCTACTAAAGTAATGGACAAAATTTATCGTATTTGTAAAATTTTCCTTTGGGCTGGATCTGATTTAAAATGCAAGTACCACTTGATTGCTTGAGATCATATTTGCAAGAGGAGAAATGACGAGGGTCTTAAATTGAAAAGAGCAGCACTTATGAATAGAGCCCTGGTTGGTAAATCAGGGTGGTTTGTTGCTTTGAACGATGAGATACCTTGGTGTTCTATCCTTAAAGCAAATTACATATTTAATTCTTTCTTGTAAGACGATCTCTCCCAGAGAGGCTCCATTTTTTGGAGAAGCTTAACGAAGATCAGGGACTTTGTGAAGGCTAAAATAAGGTGGATCATTGGTGATGGGAGAAACATCAAGTTTTAGGAATACCATTGGTTGAGGGAAGAATCATTGTTGGATGACCCAAATATCAGGGCTCTTGCTTTGAAAGTGATGAAGGCAAAATTTAGGTTTTCCAATATATGCCTATTGTTAATAGTAGGCATTCATGGAATTCTAATCCTTATTGGGTGTCCAACCAAAATGATTTGGTTAGTTGGCAGAGACTTTTATTAGAAATTAATAGGTATGCGATCATAAAATATGATTCTAGAGACCGTTTGATTTGGAGTGGGAAGCTAAAGGTGACTTTACTGTAAAATCAGCTTATTCCTTTCTTCTCTCGAAAGATGAGGCTCCTTTTCTAATGAATATTATTTGGTTAAAATACTAATCCCAATGATCAATATTTATTTTTGGATGGTAGCTCAAAATAAAATACTTTCTTTGGAGAATATTCGAAAGAGGGGTCGCATTATGGTGAACAGATGCTATCTATGCAAATTGGATTAGGAATCCATACAACATTTGCTCCTCAGCTTCCCGTTCACATGGTAGGTATTTATGTTTATTTTTAATTGGTTTAACATTTATTGGGTGTTTCCAAGTACGTTGATGGACAACATCCTTCAATGGTGTTCATCATTCATGTCCCAATGACTATCTTGGTTGTGGAAAATTATGCTTCCTCATGTGTGGTGGGGGATGTGAAAAGAACAAAATGCTTGTGCTTTTAATGACATTGAGACCTATGCTGTCAGGGTGGGGACTAAGATCATTAACAGAGTGTCGGAGAATGTCTTGGCTTCCTTTGTGGGTAAACGTCCCAAGGCACCCTACTCATTCGATGAAGTTGATTTGGAATTTTAAATATGGTTGGAGCCCTCTTCATCAATCCCCTCCTAAATCTAATCCTAGAGTAGGAATTAAGTGGGCCCATCCGACTCCCAATTGGCTAAAACTCAACTTTGATGGGGCCTCAAAGGGTAACCCCAAAAATGCTAGAGCATGCGACGTTGTGCGAAACAAGAATGATGACATCCTCATGGCATTTTCTGAACCCCTTGATTCCCAATCTTCACACTTCATGGAGGCTCACACAGCTTATATGGGGGTGAAATTGTTAGCGGATGCTGGCTATCAAAATGTGGAAATCAAAGGCGACTCATTGAACATAATCAAGATGCTCAAAGGGGAGTGTACACCTAGATGGAACATTCTCAATATTATTACCGAAGCTAGGAGATTGTTGTATGCTTTTGAACATGTGAACATTCACCATGTGTTCCATGAGTGGAATACATTGGCTGATATGTTGGCCAACCGTGGTGTCCATTGTGTTGCTTTTTTTAGTGTGGAAAAATGATGTACTGAATGATGTAGTCTCCCTTGCTAGGAAAGAGGCTCATGATGCTTTGTTTTTGTAAGGAGGAGTCAGACATCCCTTTGGCTCTCGTTGGAAGGGGTGTTTGGTCTCGCTTTTCCCTTTGATTGGAGTTTGTTAGAGTTTGTTTTACCTTCAAAGCGTTGTGCTTTTCTAAGTTCTCTCTAGAATAATTATGGTTATTAGGAATTTAACTCTCTCGGTTATTCCTAATAGGTATAATATTTTGGAGATTGTTATTATGGTTGAGAGTTTGGCTGTATGTATAAGATTGTGGGCACCCTTTCAAAACCCTCTCTTTAATTTAATACCAAAAAAAATATTATTGAAGAGACTAGAAAAAAAAAGCTACAATAAATGAAATCAATGTTATATTTATTGCATTGATTACTAAGAAAGATAAAAATAAATTCCATATTATTAGCCTTTGTAATATTATTTATAAAATAATTTTAAGAATGATGGCAAATAAATTGAAAAACATTCTAAATTTTTTTATCATAGCGGAACAAGTTGATTTTCTTCATGAAAATCAAATTATTAATTATATAATCAGTGAATAAGAGGCCATAGATTCTCTTTAGTCAATAAAATAAATTGTATGCTTGTAAAATTAGTTATGAAAAACATATCATAGGATTTTCTAGAGTTTTCCATATGATACACTTAGAAATTTTGTTTTTGATCAAGGTTGATGTGAATGGGTTAGATGTTGTTTGAACACTCCAAGATATTTTATTTTGATCAATGGATCCCCTATTTGATATATTTAATCATCCTATAGTTTTCACTAGGGTGACCCATTATCTACTTGTATTTTTATTTTTCTTATTGAGGCTTTGGGAAGAGCTCTTTCAAAGTAAATTCTTGTCACACCTAAAATTTATTTGATTATAAAAATATAATTTTAGCATATGATTAGTCTATGATAACATGTAGTTGTGATGACATGGAAAATGGAAAAAATCATTATAACATATGATTTATTTTATATATTTATGTAATGATTTTTAGATTTCCCTTGAGATATTATGCACAATTTTATCATCTTATAAAAATCCTAATTATAGACTTGTCTTGAGTGCTTTATGGGTGTTACCATCAACTAAGATTGAGAGTGATAATATCATTGAGAAGAGGATAACAAATATGATATTAGTGTTAGCTTTTGATTCCATATACATTGGGAGATACCAATCACAAAATGTAGAAATAAATAAAAACGATCTGCAAGATGATTGAAATATGCTATAAATAGAAATGGTGAAAACATTACAATAGTAGCTATGGATGAAATGAACACTTCATAATATATGCTACTGATCCATGAGGGAGCTCTGAGCTTATATCTCACACACACTATCCTCCTACATATCTACCACACATTGATTGTGATGTTGCTCTATGATGATTGATTATATTGTACATCTATAGCCATTATATGGGAATATAAGTTCCTTGGCCAACACTCTATCTAGTTGTACAAGTGGACACATTGCACATTGACACTTGTGCATTTATTACATTGCATGAAGTAACTAGATAACTTTCCCCTAAAGTAGCTTAATGTCCTAATTGTGTACTAGGGAAGGTAGATTTACATGATCCAAATAATGTAATATGCTCTATTTCTAACAATTAGAGCTTAAAACAAAAGAAATAGTGTGCTAACATAATTGTATTTATATGTAAAAATACATGTTTTCTTGTGTTAAGTTACTATAGAAAGAATACATTGAAATTTAAGATGATGAATATGTCTTCTTATGGTATTTTAAAATCATTAATTGTTGCTTGCAATATTGTAAATTGTGTTCAATAAATTAAAATGTTGCATATAGACATCCTTATGCTTAGGAAGGCCTCAAGAAATTCAAATGGAACCATGAGACTAAAAAGGGATAATTGAGTGATTTTTCCCTTGAACACCTTAGTGAGACACACTATTGGTTTTGAAATTAATCAATTACCTTGAGAGTGGACGAAAATATGGAAAATATGTCACAAAAGTATAAATAAATAAATTTTACTCTTTTCCTTTTAGTACTTGGAAGGAAAAGTAAAGCATATGGACTCCAAAAGATTAGCATTAATTTTATAAGTCTTATTTTTCATGTATTATATTTAAATTTAATAATTCTTTTCTTTTTTGGGCATCTTCTTTTTTATATTTTTTGGAGAGAAGAAAAATATTAGCAATTACCTAAGAAGAAAATCTCAATTGTATATTGTAAAAATAGAAGAAACTTCAAAGAGCCAATTCTAGTGAGGGCATTCTATTTCTAGAGAAAGTTATTTGGCAAAAAACTGAAGGTTTTGAAGGTGGCAATATTCCTAAAAATCAATTATTAAACCTACCCAAAGGGTGCCAAAAAAATTATAAATAAGGAAAATATAAAAAGAAGAGACAAAGGACACATGCAATATTATGAGTTTGAGGTGTGGAAGTACTGAATTCCTTGAGGAATAACAATAATTATTTAGTACTTCATCTCAACTTACATGTCACAACACAACCAACAATGATATAGTAGGTCTTCTCAATTTGTGCATGATATCCCAACTAATATTATTTCCATATCATCTTAAGAATCAAATCCTAACCAAGTATTATTGTGTAGCTTTTGTGTTAGCTTAATGCATGGGTATACAAAGTATTTATGTTCATATTTGAATGATAAACCAAACTTCTTTCAAAAAAAAAACATAGTAGATTCTTGTGTTGTTAAATAAAGCATAGGATTAGATCTAGGGTTTTGGGTGGTTGGTAAAGTGCCTCGTTTAGAGTGTGTAACCCTAATTCAAATCTCAGGGTTTTGTAGTATCGAAGGGTATGTCACACTAGTGCCACTAGCTACGATAAATAATTTAACCAACATAACTAGAGGTTATAGTGGTAGCAAGAAGCAAGATTCAAACCCATGAAGAGGTGATGAAAAATATAACGAGTTACAGATTCCTCTACTATACACATGCAAAAAAAAATATCAAGTGCAGTATTTATTTGGGAAAGATTATTATGTAAAAGGAAGAAAAGAGAAATGTGTTATGCTATTTAAAATGCATACAATAATATGGGTTGTTCTTTTTGTGTATCTTTTGCTCATATTTGAACTTGACATATGATGGTGCACTGGTCTAAACACTATGCTCTAGCATATGTTAGTTTTTAGTTGGTACTAGTAGCATTGGTGATGTGATCAGTTTATGCTAGTGGAGTTTACACCATGGTCAATTGATGCCATATCTAGAAGTTAACCCAAATTCCGTACCTAGGTACCAATTGAATGAACCTTCCTACAATTATGTTTTTCTTTGGATGAGTAAATTTCTTTTCATATGTGTAGTTATGAAAACACAAACTCTAAGAGTATGGGTTCTTTTGGTTCCTAAGTTTGGGGTTTGGGTAAAACTGAACAAAGCTTCTTTTAGATAAATATCAACATGGAGAGAATACACCTTTTCCTTGGTAACCTTTGAATGAATGAGTTTCCTTTTGATGAGTTTAACCTTGTCCAAGAAAGAATTAAATGTTTAAAATATTATTTGATCCTAAGTTTAAAACATGGAAAGAGATAAAATGAACTATTCACAAGAAAGCATTAGCTTCATACAAATAAACCGTAGCCTATAGGAATTTTGACCTTGCATGATGAACTACCCTAAAAAATCTTGTTGGGTTACAAATAAGTATTTTTGGGCATGTAACATATACTATTTATGCCTATAGAGTTGGTTGCATGCCAAGGGAGTTATCACCATGCATTGAATATTTATGCCAATAAGTCAACACTATGTGCTAAAGAATGACATCAGTGGAGTGATACCAAACATAGAACTTGGCACCATAGGTAGAGTTGGCATAATTTTGGAGATCTAGCCCTTAATAATGTAAAACATATCTTCCTTGATTTTCTAGAGTTAATTTGAGACTAAATTATTATGGACTTTGTAAGTCCTAGTGCTAATGTAATAACTAGCCACTTGATTACCTTTTAGAACTAAATATTTCAACCTATGAATTTATCATTAGATTGTTTAATTACAAGGATGGTTGTGTGATGCTTGTATAAAGCATAAAAGATGTTATGATAAAAGTGATTTTTTTTATGTTTATAGTTGAGTGCTACATGTTGATACTACACTTGATTACTTCATATTTGGTACTTGTTAAAGGTTACAACTATATTTTTGATTTGTGATTATTAAGTTGAGACTATCATATGCTACTTAGAAGTTAGTTATAAACTTGTCAAGTATGCTTGACATGAATTATTTAAGGCTATACTATTATGGAAAAGTATGTGTATATAAAGACTATCTTATTGTTGTAGTTAAATTCATGAATTGCAGACATCTAATAGGGTATTTATGGAAATATAACCTTGTTTAGGGATGGTTCTATAATAATTTTCTAAAGAATAAAAGGTGTTCTGATATAAGTGTTTTTGCGTGATATTTATAATTTAGTTTTACATATTGATACTATACTTGAGTGTTTTATGTTTGATACCAATTAAATGTTATAACTAGATATATATATATATTGAGTATTCAATTGAGACAAAACCATATGCTACTTGGAATCTAGTTGCAAAATCATTGAGGGTTCTTGATATGAATGGTTTAATGATACCCTATTATGGAAAAGTAAGAGTGTATATAGATTCTAACTTATTCTTGTAGTTTGTTGCTTGTATTCTAGACATCAAATAGGTTATTTATGAAAATAGAATCTTGTTTAGGGTTGGTGTATTCTAGCTTAAACTTTATTTTTTCTTGAGTCAAAATAGTCCTAAATGAAACTTTTGTTGGCAATTTGTATTTTAAATATGAACAATAATTTTTGATCTATTTTTGGAAATTTAATTTTTAAACATGAACAATGATGTTCAAAATTTTATTGGTATTTTCTTTGATACATTGCTTTATACCAAGGATGATGGTTTTATAATATTTGTATTATAAATTTAATTTCTAACCCAAATTCCACTTACATATCGGCTATCAAACATGTATAAGATCCTTCCAAGTCAATCTTCAAATTCTAATATAGGGTCATCATATTTAATTTTGAACATTACTTAAAATATGCAAGTGATGGTTGGACCTAGGAAAACATCCAAGGATTAAAACTATCTCCATATAGTCAAGCATAGAAAAATGTACAAGTTTCACCTCTCCAAAATCAACAAATGCCATTGATAGATATGAATTATCCTTTGCCATATCAAAATATTCAATAACCTGTAAACCAATAGTGGGTTTACAAGAATTTACTACCTTAGTACCCTCCACCTTATTATCCTCCATCTAATTCCTCATACCTTCTTTACACACCTCATGGATTATGAGTTGGAGGTGTGGAATTTCATAATTCCTTTTGGAATAACAATAATGATTTAGTAATTCACCTCAACTTGTATGTCACAACACAACCAACAACCATATGGTAACAGTTCTCATTTTGTACATGATATCCCAACTAATATTTTTTTATATTATTTTAATCATAAAAGTCTAACAAAGTATTATTGTGTAGCTTTTGTGTTAACTTAATGCATGGGTATGCAAATTTTTTTTGTTAATATTTGAATGATAAACCAAATTTCTTTCAAAAATAAAACACAATGAATTCTTGTGTTGTTAACTCAAGCATATAATTAGTTTTGAGGGTTTGGTTGGTTGGTAAAGTGCCTCATTTGGTGTGTGTAACTCCAATTCAAATTACAATACCTCATAGTATTGGATGGCATGTCACACTAGTTCCATTGATTACATTAAAAAATTATCTAGTACAACTAGAGGTTATAGTGGTAGTAATGAGTAAGATTCAAACCCACAAAGAGGTGATAAAAAATGTAACACGTTACCAATTCCTCTACTATACACACAAAAAAATATATCAAGTGTAGGATTTATTTGGAAAAGGTTATTATGTAAAGGGAAGACAAGAGAATTGTTTTATGCTATTTAAAAATCATACAATAATATTAGTTGTTCTTTTTGTGTCTCTTTTGCTTATCTTTGAACTTGACGTATGATGGTGCACTTGTCTAAAAACTATGCTCTAGCATATGTTAGTTTTTAGTTGGTGCTAGTAGCATTAGAGATGTTATAAATTAATGTTAGTATATTTGGTACCATGGCAAATCGATTCCATGTCTATAAGTTGACCCAAATTCTAGATCTAGGTACCAATCAAATAAACCTTCCTACAATTTTTTTTTGCTTTGGATGAGCAAATTACTTTTCATATGTGTGTTTTTGACAACCAAAACTCTAATATTATAGGTAATTTTTGGTACCTAAGTGTGGGGCTTATGTAAAATCTGATCAAAGCTTATTTTGGATAAAAATCAACCTAGAGAGAATAATCCTTTGCCTTGTTAACCTTTGAATGAATGAGTTCCATATTGATGAGGTTAATCTTATTCAAGAAAGTGTTAAATGTTCAAAATATTATTGCATTCTAAGTTTAGAACTTGGGAAGAGATAAAATGAAACTATTCACAAGCAAGCATTAGCCTTGTACAAATAAACCTTAAACTATAGGAATTTTGACCTCGCAAGATGAACTATCCTAAAGAGTCTTGTTGGGTCACAAATTAGAATTTTTGGGCATGTAACAATTATTATTTATGCCTATAGATTTGGTTGCATGACAAGGTAGTTAGTACACACATACAATATTTATGCCAAAAATTCAACACTATGTGCTAAATAATGACATCAGTGGAGGGCTACCAAATACAGAAGTTGATACCATAGGTAGAGTTGGCATCATTTTGGAGATGTTGCCCTTAAGAATGCAAAACATATCTTAATTTATTTTTTTGATTTAAGTTGAGACTAAATTATTGTAAACTTTGTAATTCCAAGTTCTAATGGAATAACTAACCACTTGATTACCTTTTTGAACAAAATATTTCAACCTATAAATTTGCCATTAGAATATTTAATTGCAAGGATGGTTGTATGATTCTTGTATAAAGCATAAAATATGTTATGATAAAAGTGAATTTTTTATGTTTATAGCTAAGTGCCACATGTTGATACTACACTTGAGTGTTTCATGTTTGGTACTTGTTAAAAGTTACAACTATGTTTTTTATTTATGATTATTAAGTTGAGCCTATCATATGCTACTTATAAGTTAGTTATAAACTTGTCAAGTGTTCTTGACATGAATTATTTAAGGCTATACTATTATGGAAAAGTATGTGCATATCGAGACTATGTTATTATTGTAGTTAGTTTCATGAATTGAAGACATCTAATAGGGTATTTATGGAAATGGAACCTTTTTTAGGGATGGTTCTATAATAATTTTCTAAAGAATAAAATGTGTTATGATATAAATTATTTTACTTGATATTTATGAGTCAGTTATATATATTGATACTATATTTGAGTGTTTTATGTTTGATACCTATTAAAGGTTATAACTATATATTTTTTTATTTTTGAGTATTCAATTGAGATAAACCCATATGCTACTTGTAAACTAGTTAGAAACTCATTATGGGTGCTTGATATGAATGGTTTAATGCTATCCTATTATGGAAAAATATGAGTGTACATAGATTTTACCTTATTTTTGTAGTTAATTGCTTGCATTCTAGACATCAAATAGGCTATTTCTGAAAATAGAACCTTGTTTAGGGTTGGTGTATTCTAGCTTAAACTTTATTTCTTATTGAGTTAAAATAGTCTATAAATGAATATTTTGTTGGTAAGTTGTATTTTAAATATGAACAATAATTTTTGATCTATTTTTGGCAATTTAATTTTTAAACATGAACAATGATGTCTAAATTGTTATTGGTATTCTCTTTGATAAATTGTTTTAAACTAGGATGATGGTTTTATAAGATTATTGTTAGAAATTTAATTGCTAACTCAAATTCCACTTGCATATAGTCTATCAAACATGTCTAACATCATTCCAAGTCAATATTCAACTCCCAATATAGGGTCATCATATTTAATTTTGAACCTTGCTTAAAATATGCAAATGATGGTTGGAAAAATGGTTCCATATATATCCTAGGAAAACATCCAAGGATTAACACTACCTCCATCTAGTGAAGCATAGAAAAAAGTACAAGGTCCACCTCTCTAAAAAAAAAAATTCCATTGAAAAATATGAATTATCCTTTACCACAACAAACTATTCAGTAGCCTCCAAACCAATAGTGGGTTTACAAGAATTTACTATCTCAGTCTCTCCATATATATCCTCATAACTTCTATAAACACCTCATGGATCATTATTTGAAGGTGTGGAAGTGCTAAATTCCCTGAGGAATAAAAATAATGATTTAGTACTTCATATTAACTTGCATGTCACAACACAACCAACAATGATATAGTAACTCTTCTCAATTTGTGTATGATATCCCAACTAATATTTGTTTATCTTAGCTTAATCATCAAAGCCTAACCAAGTATTATTGTGTAGCTTTTGTGTTAGCTTAATGCATGGGTATGCAAAATATTTATGTTCATCTTTGAATGATAAACCAAACTTATTAAAAAATAAAATATAGTGGATTATTGTGTTGTTAACTTAGGTATATGATTAGGTCTGAGGATTTGGTTGGTTTGGTAAAGTATCATGTTTAGCATGTGTAATCTCAATTCAAATATTAGGGTCTCATAGTATGATAGGGCATGTTGTGCTAGTGCTACTGAATATGTAAAAAAATTTACCCATCGCAACTAGAGGTTATAGTGGTAGCAAAGAGTAGGATTCAAATCGATGAAAGTACAATAAAAATTTAATGAGTTACTGATTCCTCTACTATACACAAAAAAAATCTCAAGTGTAGGATTTATTTGGGAAAGGTTATTATATAAAGGCAATAAAATAGAAACATGTTATGCTATTTGAAACTTATATAATAATATTCGTTGTTCTTTTTGTGTCTCTTTTGCTCATATTTTAACTTGACATATGATGTTGCACTAGTCTAAACACTATGCTCTAGCATGTATTAGTTTTTATTTGGTACTAGTAGCATTGGTGATGTGATAAATTTATGCTAGTGGAATTAGCATCATGGTCAATTGATGCCATGTCTAGAAGTTGGCCCAAATTGTGGACCTAGTTACCCAATTGAATGAAACTTCCTACAATTATGTCTTGCTTTGGATGAATAAATTCCTTTTCATATGTGTGGTTTTGACAACACAAATCCTAAGAGTATAGGTTGTTTTGGTACCTAACAAATATTATGCCTATAGATTTGGTTACATGCCAAGGTATTTAGCACCACATAGAGAATATTTATACCAATAAGTCAACACTATGTGCTAAAGAATGACATCCGTAGAGTGCTACCAAATACAAAGGTTGACACCATAGGTAGAGTTGGCATCATTTTGGAGATGTGGCCCTTAAGAATGCAAAATATATATTCCTTGATTTACTTGAGTTCAGTTGATACTAAATTATTGTGGACTTTGTAAGTCCAAGTGCTTATGGAATAACTAGCCATTTGATTATAATTTTGAATTAAATATTTCAACCTATGAATTTGTCAATAGAATTTTTAATTGCAAGGATGGTTGTATGATGCTTGTATAAAGCATAGAAGATATTATGATAAAAGTGTTTTTTTTTATGTTTATAGATAAGTGCTACATGTTGATACTACACTTGAGTGCTTCATGTTTTGTACTTGTTAAAGGTTACAACTATGTTTTTGATTTGTGATAATTAAGTTGAGACTATCATATGCTACTTAGAACTTCATTATAAACATGTCAAGTATGCTTGACATGAATGCTTTAAGGCTATACTATTATGGAAAAGTATGTGCATATAGAGATTGTCTTATTTGTGTAGTTAGTTTCATGCATTGTAGACATCTAATAGGGTATTTATGAAAATAGAACCTTGTTTAGGGATGGTTCTATAATAATTATCTAAAGAATAAAATGTGTTATGATATAAATTCTTTTGCTTGATATTTATAATTTAGTTCTACATATTGATATTATACTTGAGTGTTTTGTGTTTGATGCCTATTAAATGTTATAACTATATTTTTTTATTTTTGAGTATTCAATTGAGACAAAGCCATATGCTACTTGGAACCTAGTTATAGACTCATTGAGGGTGCTTGATATGAATGGTTTAATGCTATCCTATTATGGAAAAGTATGAGTGTTCATAGATTCTACCTTATTTTTGTAGTTAGTTTCTTGCATTATAGACATCAAACATGTTATTTATGAAAATAGAACCTTGCTTAGGGTTGGTGTATTCTAGCTTAAACTTTATTTCTTCTTGAGTCAAAATAGTCCATAAATGAAAATTTTGTTGGCAATTTGTATTTTAAATATGAACAATATTTTTTAATCTACTTTTGGAAATTTAATTTGTAAACATGAACAATGATGTCGAAATTGTTATTGGTATTCCCTTTCATACATTTTTTAAACTAGGATGATGATTTTATAATATTATTGTTATAAATTTAATTGATAACCCATATTCTACTTAAATATAGTCTATCAAAGATGTCTAACATCCTTCCAAGTCAATATTCAACTCCCAATATAGGGTCATCATATTTAAATTTTAACCTTGCTTAAAATATGTAAGTGATGGTTGGACAAATGGTTCCATATATATCCTAGGAAAACATCGAAGGATTAACACTACTTGCATCTAGTCAAGCCTAAGAAAATATACAAGGTTTGCCTTCGTAAAACCAACAAATGCAATATATTTATATGAATTGTACTTTGCCACAACAAAATATTCTATAGCCTACAAACCAATAGTGGGTTTAACATAATTTACTACCTTAGTACCCTCCACCTTATTATCCTCCATCTATATCCTCATACCTTCTATACACATTTCATGGATATGTTATGTGCCTCTTCCTTAAAAATAATATGGTTAGCCTCAACCTCAACAAATGATAGGGATTATTATTGTATTGCATTTAATATTGACATGGATCGTGCGTATTAAATGTTGACTTGTAAAGGCAGACATACCTATAAATATATTTTTTATTAATATAATTATAAGTTTTTCATTTGTGCCAATTTATGTTGTCTCTTAAGAGTATTTTCCACATCATTGGTATTAGACCAAGGTGTAAGGGTTTGGAGCGTATCCTTTTCCTGAGACCAAATTGGTTCAGAAAGAAATGAGAAAACAAACCCATGGATCTTGAGTGGTGAAAATTCTTTTCCTTCTGTAGACACCTTCAAGAACTTTCATTTTTTAAAAATCTTAGCTTGGGTCCCTCTAACTCCTAAACCTCAAATATTTATCCAAGCATTTATCTTGGATTTGTCATTAATTGACTTTCTTTGTTTGTGAATATCATTTATGATGTTGAGTCTTATAGATATTTCTGCCAATCTCATTGACAATCAAGTTACTTTCATTTATAGTATTAAACATCTCAAATATGACATAATCATTCCTACTAACGAAGACCTAGATGCTAAATATCATTCATGCCGATGTAGGTCTTAGTGAAGAATATCAAGATTCCACCCCTAATCCAAAACTTAAAGAATTTGTAGCCACACCTAGATTCAAAACAGGGTCTATGGGTGATATACCCAATGTCTTTCCACTAGATGACATGGCTTCTAATGTAGATATGAGCTCCTTTAAAGCTCCTAATGTAGATCAGACCCATTCGAACATTGTAGATCCAAGCTCATTAAAATCTATTGTATTTGAAAACCCCATTTCCCTCTCTATTGTTGTCATCATGCCTGCTACACTTCATGATCCACATGTTCCTCCTAGTGATGTTCTCCTATTTTCAAATATTGAATTGTTGCCACAGTTGCATGATTCACTATTTTATGGTGATGATCTCCTAATTTTAGGTGATGATCTATTGCCCATGACTTTAATACTATCTTCCTTGGTGGTTCCTCAGCTCCTCTATGGATTTTCAACACATTTCTATATTTTTGGGTATTGCTTCCACACTTCATATTTGCAACATCATGTTTTCTATGGTAATATGATGTTTACTGATGTCATCTCTATTTTTCGATGCTAATATTTTCTACTCTTGATTTCTCAAGCATCATTTTGGTCGTTACCTATTGTCACAGTTCAACGACTTGTTTCTCTAGCTAGTGCACCCCCATGGCCTCCCCCTCTCACCCCATGTTGATTGCTAGTCGTTTTCACCAGTCAAATATAGCTTCCACTTGCCACTTGCCAGTGTTTCCAATAAATTAGCCATTGCCATTTCATAATAGTCATTGCTCCCTTTTCCTTGGAGAAAATTTTAAATTAAATAAAATTTAATTTAATTTAATTTAAAATTACAATATTTAATATCACATATTTTTAAATACCATAATTATGTGTTAAATTAAATATTCTTCATTGATCGTTGCACATTCCCATTTTCATAAACCCATAATTAAATTAAATTAAAATTTTATTAATTTTATTTAATCCATCACTTTCATATCTAGTGACCATTGTCTTGGTCCACTTGATTGTTGTCCCGATCCACCAATAATTTAATGCAAGCAACCCACAATTAACCATGAATTAATTAAATTAAATTAAATTATTTTTAATTTAATTTAATATTTTCCCATCTCCATTAATGCACGACTCATCCAATTCAATGCATGTTCACTTGTCTTATATGCTATAGTAATTAGATTTTCATTTGGTATGTGGTTCGAGGCATCTTCTATTGCATCTTCTATGATATTTTAGTTGTTTTTTTCTTTTACTGTTTTGAGGGACCCATTTCAACTGTCCACCGGTATAGTAGTATTTGCAGTCCTTGGAAACGATTTTTTGAGCCTATTTCAATACCAGCATAAGATTTTGGTTTTATAAACACCTCTTCAAATTCATAATTTTTGTTGTACCCAACACTCTTCAACTACCCATATTTCTCTTCCACACTTGTACGCATTTGGAACCAATGCTTCCTCAGTGGGGAGGAATTATATGGATTAGTGTTGTATTGCATTTAATATTAATATGGATCATGCATATTAAATTTTGACTTGTAAAGGTAAACATACCTATAAATATATTTTTGATTAACGAAATTGTCAATTTTCATTTGTGCCATTTTGTGTCATATCTTAAGAGTATTTTCCACATCAACAAAATAATCTAGGAGTTCCTCCTAGGACATAAAACCAACCTACCAATTGGACCTACCAATGACCATTAAATTTGGTTGCCTATTCTTATGTTTTCCTAGCAATAATAAAAGCATTTCCTATCTTTGACATGAATGGGAACGAGATGGCACTGGATAATATAAATGAATTGTCAACGCTCAAACCAACTCACCACATTGAGGAGTAGTACATTTGGTAATCTAAGAGCTTTTTATGGTTGATATGATTATCAAATAATTTAGTTACAAGGTGCAAATAAATAGTAGAACCATTTACACATAGATTTATGAGCATGGAAAATGGTTACCCAATTATATTTTAATTATATGCATTGCAAAGATATATTCAAGAAAAAACATATTTTTTAACACTATATTCTTGAGGACCTTGAACTTAATCCCAAGGAATGTTAGGTTGAACAAGGAATAGGCATTGCCTTATTATATTAAAGGTTTACAACCTAACTTAGCATTAATGGTTTGTGATCCTAACTATGCTATACTAATTGCATATTTTTAAGAAGTTACTAGAGGAGAGGATGTTCAAGTAGGAAAAATTCCCCCTACTCCACCAATGGCCAATGCAAACCAAATTTTCCATAATACACTTCTACCCAGTTCCATGCCCAAAATGTCACCTAATCCCCAACAAAATTCTTTCATGCATCCTTCTATATTACCATACATCATTACACATAGTAGCCAAAATACATCATCAACTATAGCCTTTCAAATACAACTTCTGGATCTTCCTTAATCCATTCAACTCAAGAAATGAGTCCAACAAAATTTTTGCAATGAAAAACATATTTTATTAAGATATTAGTAAATTAGAACAATGTTACAAAGCAAAAATGGAAACAAACATAGAATTAGAAATACCAAAATAACTTTTACCTCATAAATGATCAAGTCATTTGGTAAGGTGCTAACCAAGGAGCCAATAAAATTAATAATCACATAATTAACACCAATATAGAGATAGATCCAACATGTTGTCTTCATTGTAATCATATCCACAAACCCATAGAATGCACTTGATCCATTAGATATTCCTAAACTATTTAGTATAATTAGAAATGTCAAGCTCACAGATTTCCATCTAGGTCAAATAGTTTCCATAATAAATCCAACCATATACCAACAACCCTAGGTTCTCTACAGTTATAGCCTACCCTTCCTAATCCTAATAAAATAAGCCTAGCTAGTTTTAACATGATGGAAAAAAATGATGAATTAGTATTCAAATACAATGCTATGCGCACTAATTAGCAAGGGGTTGATATTAGGATTAAGAGGAGGATTTCTTAAGAACAACTAATTAAGATATGATAAAAAAATAGGAAAGGTATACAAATCTATAGAAAAGTGAGGCCACCTTTACAATTAAAGGATAAAGGGTCTATCATAGCACAAGAGAAATAGAGGGAGAAGGTGAACACCAAAAAATAAGCCATGGGTATACCTAAAAAAGGAAAGGATGAGACATAATTCAAAAAAATATAAGAATTGATAAATAGAAAGAACCTTTTATGGATAAGGGTGATAAAGAAGCAACCAATGAATCCATCAAAAGGGAGAGAAATAAAGAAAGGGGATAACTTCAGAAGGAGGTTGAAGGGTGACTAAAATATACACTAAACCGTAAGTGAAAGGTGATATATAGCTATAAAGGAATATACAAAATTAACGATATGATGGGAGTGTGCATATATGAAGTTCAAATTCAACATCATAAAGAAATTTTAAAAATTACTAGCCAAGGTTAGCAAGATAGAAAAATTATCTCTACAAATATAGTAGGACCTACTTCAAGAAGCTTTAAAAGAGCAAGAATATAACTATGCTAGGGGTAAGTAGCAATATTAACATAGAAGACTAGTAGTATCTAATGATGGAGAATATGTCAAATATCTAGGCCAACATGTCGAATATATGAAATGCACTAACACTAGGGTTATGCATAAGGGGTTGGACCCAAAATATTCTCATAAAAAAATGGTTAATCCTAATCAAAATCAAGGTGAATTCTAAGCACACCAGAATTTGGAGGTATTTGAAGCTCTAAAAAGTAAGATCATCTTTAGGACTAATTTTGATCTATTAAATCACCTTATAACTTCATAAAAATACCACCATTAGATTAGGCTCAAAAATATCTTTCCAATGAGTACAAATATATATGTTTGGATATATATTGTGGTGAATTGATCCTAAGATAAAATTGATCCCAAAAATTTTAGTCTAATGGGTCGACATCGAGGGTCCTCATATTCACCAATTTTTAATTTTGAAAACCCTAATATTCACCCAATTTGTGAATATTTGCAACAATGCATAACCCTAACTAACACCAAAGATGATAAAGCTACCCTAGTTATATGTGACACTCAAGAATTAAAATTATATACTCATGAGTTGCAAATTTGATTTGGGTGCAATAATTATAGTTATGCCTAAAGTGTTTTACAAATAAGAGGGTCTTCCTTGCACCAAAAATTACAAGAGACCTAATCCAAATGGATGGCATATGTGTCAACATGGTTGGGGTACTCAAGCACCTAGTTATAACTATAGCTAAATACCCAAAATTTGTAGTAGTGTAGGAAATGATAGTAATGGACCTACCTTTATATTTCGGTGTGTTATTTTCATAGGGTGGATGCGTAAGTTACCAGGGGATGGTTCCTTGGTGATTGACTATACTCATATGAAGGTACCCAAAGATATAAATGTAATCAATATTTAAAACAAACAACATTACAACTACCTTCTACATAAGCATGATGATGAAAGTACATGAACTAGAATGAGATGCAACAATTTGTAGAAGATTATGAATATTTTGAAAGCAACTAGGATCCATATGTTGACATTATAATTAGCATATTGCAATATAATAGAGACCCTATTGGGCTAAATTATTGCACCCTTAATAGATTTTTCATGCTACAAGACTTCCCTAATCCAATTAGCACTGTGTATTTTGGTGGATCCACCTCTTTAACTCGAGTAACGATTATCCTAAGACTATAGAAAAACTGAGTAGGATAAGGAAATTATGAAGGTGAGCCTAAAATATTTTTTATCTGCTCATGCTCATCCATATTTACAAAAGTGAAATAAAACTACAATATAAAATTTGACCAAGTTTGAAAGTAACTCCTAGCTAGGGCTTCAAGTTGTAGACCGGTTCCTTATCCGTTGGGAAATTATAGCTAGACTTATAGATGATAAATATATAAGGGAGAGAAGATAAAACTGATCCAATCGCGTCCATTAAAATAATGTAACATAAATGATTCAACATGTCAGTAAAATAAGACACCATTTACACATTCAAATGATGTAACATGTAAATGGGAGAGCACACAAAATTACATAGAGAACTACTAAAATGAGGAAATAGAATTGCATTAAATAATAGATCATTATAATGAGAGTTTGATAAAAATAACTAGATCTCACTAAACCAGTAAAAAAAAAATCTCCATTCAAATGATGCAATAGAGAACTACAACTCTTTGTTCAAATGATGTAACAAAGAGCCTCTTAGATTCCATTCTCAACCATTGGAAATGCTCTTAGTAAACTAGGCACCTCATTACGAAAACCTATACAATAATGGGGAAATTAAAGGGGGTGACTAAACAAGACACACAAAGGAAAATACAACTGACAAGGATGGGCACATTGGTATACCTCTTGCAAAATTACTATGCAAAAACTTGATGATTTTCCTATTGCAGCAACTCTCTTAAATAGCTTGATCATTTGGTACATAATTGTAAAAAAATTAACTACCTCGATGATGGACCATAATTAGAAATGATCCATAATAGCCACTATCTCCATTGCATTTAGGTGTGTTTTTTTTAATTATTTACTTTTATTTTATTTTAGGGTTTAGGGTTTTGAGTTTAGGGTTTAGGGTTTTCATGTTTAGTGTTTAGGGTTTTCAGGTTTAAGGTTTTTAGTTTTAGTTAGGATTTTTCCCCCTTTTCATAATGCAAAAAACCCTAAAATAAAACCCTACATCTTAAAGCCCTAAAAATAAAAAATTACTATTTTTGGACAATCTTCCATTTCTAGCCAAAAACAACCCTATTTTTAGTAAGTTCCAAAAAAATCTCGGATAGGTCTTAAAATTAATACACATTATTGGATTACCCATTTTAAGCCTTCTAGAAAATGTCAACACCTACTCATGTCTAGAAAGTGTTAAATTCCAAAAATTCATTTTTTTTCAAATTAAAAAACAAAAATACTAAATTCCATTTTTTGGGCACTAGATGAAGGAATTAGGACCCTATAAAAACCTAAAAAAACACCCTAGCCACCAAGGTTTATTAGCCATGCATTTTCCTCCTCTTTATCCAACATCGTGTAAAATTTCAAGATGATCCAATGATCATTTCAAAAGTGATGCCCTCTGGAAGATAGGCCCCTGCACTAATATTTATCGGGCCAAACATTTACTGATAAAAGACCTTAGGAAAATGAAAACAAAGGCCTGACCTTGGTGACATAAAATAATTAATTTAACTTGGAGGGTGAAATAGTTTTTCAAAAGGACCAAAAAATTGCAATAATTGGAAAGGACTCAAGCGGGTATTGCAAATTTGAAAATACCATAGGACACAAAAAATTCAAAAATTTGGGGTAAACTCAATTTGGGTTTTTAGGATCTAACATAGGCCCTGAATCTGATATATGATGAAAAAGAATTTTGATAATGAGTCACCTAAGAACTCTAGAATCTCAAGCAGACCACAAAGACAAAACATGCCTAATCACCTAAAATAACACCTTTATCACTTATAAGAAACACATTAATCACCTAAAGATAACTTCTTAATCACCTAGAAAGGGCTCCTTAATCACCTAAATACTGAAACAAACATTTTTTTTTTGTGTGCATTCTCAAGCCTTTTCTATAGAATGATACAATTTCAAATTTTGACCATTTATAGGAATTGAAAATTCCTTGCCATCCAGAGTTTGCAATTTGTAAGTATGTTGGCCTACCATCTGAAGGATTTGATAGGGACATAGATATTTTGGCTCTCGCTTCCCTTTTTCACCATGCTTGTCATGCTTATGATCTAAATACAACACTATATCTCCTTCCTAAAAAGGTTTACCTCTGGCCTTCTTATTGAATACCTGCACTATTTTATGAGCCTTCTCAGTTATCTTTAGTAATGAATCTTTTCTATATTACTTTAAATTCACATTTTGATCAAGTCTTATTTGCAAAACATTTGGATTTTCTATAAGAATTTCATAATAATAGATATGCACAACATTACAAAAGATGAAGATAAGAGTGGAATTGATTGATTTATTCTAAGGATCAACTCTTTATAAATAGTAGAGTTGATCATTGAGAGCCATTGGATTACAACCACTTATCATACCTGATGAAGACACCACTGAGAGTTCTCCTAACACATGGAGGAGTGGAAAATCAAGTGTCTATCCTTGTGGAACTTAAGAGAATATTATCTTATTCTAAACCCCCCCTTAAGTGATACTAGAGGTGAATCATACAAATGAATACTAGAAACAAGGCCTGTTGAGGTACTCATGTACAAAGACTTATTTTTGAAGAGACGGTAAAACCCAATGGGAAAAAACCATGAATCAAAAATAAGTTATAGGCTTTTCTTAGTATGGTAAAGATTTTCCTCCTAATACAATAGATAGTTGGTGAAAAAACCCCTATGGGAAAAAAACCAACTATGAGAATAAGAGAGGCATGTCTTCGTATGGCGAAGATTGTCCTCTTTATGCAAGAAAGAAAGATGAGTCCCAAAAACTTGGTCTAATTAGGTACTCATTTACACAATATAGTTGGTGAAAAAACCCCTGTGGGAAACAACCAACTATTAGAGGCATGTATTCGTATGGCAAATATTTTCCTCTTAATACAAGAAATAAATATGAGTCCCAACAACTTGGCCTAATTAGGTACTCATTTACATAATATTGTTGGTGAAAAAATCCCTGTGGGGAAAACCAACAATTAGAGGCATGTATTTGTATGGTGAATATTGTTCTTTTATTGCAATAAAGAAATATGAGTCCCAACAACTTTGTGAAAGCACGAGATTTTGAAATAAAAATAGTACTAAGATGCAATATAAACAAAACTAACTCGATGCATGAAATAGGACGAACGTAATCAAATCAAAGACCAAACATAAAGAGAAAGCAGGAGCACAACCCTTTTATATTAATGTGATTCCAAACTTGGTTACAATCCATCTCCTCCCATTTTAGGGGCTAGGAGTGTTAGCATGTTTTGGTTACAATCGTGATCAATAATCCTTCTTCCGCATGCCCACATTTGAAATGGGCGGGCCAAAGTGTTGCTGCCGCTTATGTTGATGAATCCTCACTTCTCACTGCTTATCCTACGTTCAGATACACAACAACATTATTAGTAGCACCTGTTGCAAAGAAGAAGCACTTGTTCTCTAAAAATGATAAAAGATGCATGCATAAAACCTAATAAAATGATGACTAAACTGACTCCAAATGACTTGCAATTTGAACTTGAACCAGGAAACATTACCAGAGGGCCACTTCTATCGAAACAATCACCCAATCTACATTCAACTAAAATTCGTCCTTGGTCAGGACGAATTCTGTTGTAATTCATCCTCGGGTAGGACAAATTCGCCTGTGATGAAAAGTCGAAGTGATGCCATCTAAATGTCAAACCTCGAGACCTCCAGAAGATCTACAAACATAGGGGTTAACTAATTGGGGGCATTTTGGGATGACCCAGATGGTCGGATTCTCCTAATTTGGCCTCTATCCATGGGAATTTGATGTCGTTACCTGCAAGTTAGTGAGGGCCACAAAATCGACAAAGCATGAAAATATTTAATCAAAATATTATGGAATAAAAATCAGAAACTACCTAAACAGCATAGCATGTAATAGAAGATAAACAAGTGATAACAGAATATATTAAAATTAAACTTAAAAGAAAAGTGCAGGGCACCCAAGTGGGCCGCCCACCGTTGGAACTTGATTTTGGCACTAATCCACTTGGGATGGGCCCAAAATCTCTTAGGATGGGGTGTCGGCAAATTGGTAGGTTGATGTGGTGAAATTTCAGGTTTAGGTCCGGATCCACACTTCCAAAATCCACCCACTAACCTCTCTTGTGAAAGAGATTAAGGATGTAGAAGAAATGAATCGAAAAAGGGTGCAATGGGGTGTTCAATTTGGTAGCACTTCGTTGCTTGAAAATGCCTCCAACTTGTCTCCTTTTGGGTGGGAAATTCCACCAATTTATAGACCCAGGGGGTCTCTTTTGGATGGGCATGCAGGGATGCCATGTGGCAGCCATGCCTTCCTAGGATGGAGGAGACTCCTCCCTGACTTGGGCTTCCATGACTACCCTTGTGATAGTCCTCCAACGGCCAATATACCCACCTACACGTGCATGCACGACAGGAGGCAATAAATGACTGTCTTTGGCTGCCACTTTGCAGCATTCTTATTTTTGCTCGTTAAACCTGAAATTCATCCTAACCAAAGACGGATTTAGAATTCGTCCCTGGGTGAGACAGATCCCAGTTTGAATTCGTCCTTGGGTGAGATGAATACTGAGCAAAGTGCTTGAATGTGCTAAATTGCCTTTTGACCTTACAAAATTGCTACAAAAGTGGTCAAGACCACTTTTTAACCTCTGAGGGGTGCCCTGGGGTTGTGTGTGTCAAAGCGATCAGTGTTTGTAGTCACATAATCGGATTGGTGTTGTTTTGGTGTCTACATATGCCCCTTTTTGGGATGCGTTGTGTATGGCACAACGCCAAGCAAAAATAGATAACCAAAGCACTAATGATTAAGGTTTTTGGTAACCTAACCAACTTTTGATGCCCCAAGTATGGAAAGGGCATGCATTCTTGAATCCTTGCTTCTGACGAGCGAAGGAATTTGATTTCAAGTATTAACCTGTTTTGGTGAGGTGTGACTTGAGCTTGGACATTGATTAGTCATGATTAGGCAAAGGGCACAACCTTTTGTCCATAGGGGAACCTTGTGTTCATGCTTCGGGAATGCCAAGTGTTTGATCAATTTGTGATAATTGCTTGTTTACTACCCCAAGCAGGAGCGTAATTGTCTTTGTCAATGATTCTTTGAATGCATGTCGTTTTCTTTAATTGGGTGTGTTCTTGTTGATTGGTGACCAAGTGTGACTACCCCCTCAAGCGACGAATCGATGAGGGAATGACCTTCGTGAGAAAATTTACGAGTCGCTTGACCCAAGATGACTTGTGCAAGGGTGCCTTTGGAGATTTAGAATTAAGCATGTGCAATTTTTTTGACATTTAGACCTATTTTTGGTGGGTGAAAACCCTTTTTTGCGACGCTTTTTGGAGCTGAAATTGGCAAAAATCTGTCTTCCCGTGGAGCATTCCAGCTAATATAGCCTTCTTAGGGAGTAATATAGTAACAATTTATGACCCCAACATCTATTTTGTATGCCCGGGATGTCTAGTGCAACAGCACTCTCATCAGGCAAGTTTATTGTCTATTTTTAGTGCATTTTTGTTCAATTTTTAATGTTTTTTTGAATTTTTGGCCTGAATTCGTCCCAGGGTAGGATGAATTCCATCTTAGAATTCGTCCCTAGGTGGGACGAGTGATAACCAGAGTGCTCGTCCCAGGGAAAGACGAATTCAAGCTCAAAAGGCGTATTTAAAGGCCAAAACTAGGGTTTGACATCATTTGCGCCTAATTTTTCTTACGATTTGGAGCTCTAGGGAGGAGGAGGTTAATTCTGCGAAGTGAAGTACTACCGAGATTTTCCCTGCCATCATGAGTACACAAACCGGTTTGAGTGGCGGAGCCGAAGCGAGACCAGTAAGTGCTCCCTAGAGTTTATTTTTGTTTTAAAACTGCAAGTGTTTTATTGAATTATTTTTGTGATGGTGTTTTTCAAAATTTTAAAATTTAAACCCTGAAACTGGACTGAAGAACACTAAAACTTAGTGTACCATGAAACGTAGCAAAAAACCTCAGCAAAGAATTTTTTAGCTAAACCCTAGGATAAACGGAACGTAAACCCTAAAACTTAATGTTTGTTTTTTTTTTTAATTTTTGAATTTTGTATTGTTTTTAAATTAACTAGTTAGGATTAGAAACCCTAAGACTGAAAATTTGATTTTTTTAAATTTTGTTTCATTTTATTTTTTTTGTAATTTATCAGTTAGGATTAGGAACCCTAAAACATTTTGAATTTTTTGAATTTTTTTGTGTTTAAATTAATCAGTTAGGATTAGAAAACCCTAGAACTGAGAAATTTAATTTTTGTTAGAATTTTTGTGTTTGTTTTTGTTGTACCATTCTTTTTTTATGATTTTAATGTTTTTGAGTTATTTTCTTTTGTAGGTTGTTAGGAGCCGGTACCGTGTACCCACTGCTTTCACTGAGGCATGCGGGGGGCACTGACTGAGGCTGACTGGGAGTGGCTTGATGCCCTTGGGCTCAAGCAAGTGGCTCGACTGGAGCCTGTGGTTGCGGATCAGGCCTATCTGACAGCCTTGATCAATCTTTGGGATCCGTAGACCAACACCTTCCATCTCTCGATAGGGGATATGACTGTCACTTTGGAGGATATCTATCGGCTTTTGCAGATTTTGATATATGGACTTCCCATTAGGATATTGCTGCGTGATTAGTGGATAGCTGTACTAATGAGATGCTTCGGGAATGGGGAGAAGTTGGGCATAGAGAGCCCAGTGGAGACGGCTGAGGTGGACTGCCAGGTTGGTGAGATTTTGGTTGGATGGTGGCAGGAGAGGGGGGTGTTAGGAGTGAGGCACGCATTCCTTATGGGCATCATTTCCAACATGCTATTACTTGACTCATCAGGCGCGAGGTTCCCATGGAACCTGCTAGATTTGGTGTGGCAATTGGTAGAGTGCCCGATAGAGGCATCGCTAATCTTGAGATGGGGACAGACACTGTTGGCACAGCTCTACGGGGAGTTGTATGGGGTCCGCTGTCGATAGTGAAAGGGGATCAGCTGTAGTTATCTATTGCAATGCTGGGGTTGGAAGCACATAGCAGTTGAGAGGCCAACCGAGTTACCATGGATGACTCGGGTGGTTATGGAGGATAAGAAGATAGGGTATGTAGTTTTGTGGCGGTGGTCCAGAGAGCAATGGCAGAGTTGGCAGTGGGTAGGTTTCGTAGGGCACTATGCTGATGCCTTCTCTCGGCTCACTCCATGGGATGTGGTTTGGCACCCTTATCGGGACTGTCCAGCCTGGCCGGAGGCTAGAGAGTGGCTCCGACGGGTGTGCAAAGAGTAGTGGCTGATTGGGCGACACGGGACCGAGCATGAGTTCTTCTTGTTTAGTCGTGTTACATGACAGTTTGGGGTGCACCAGGGGTTTCCTGGTGAGCCCATGGTCTATCGACACCGATGGGATGAGAGGACTCTAGACCGACTGGTCATCGTGCCACTGGGCAAGGATTTGGATGTGGTGATCGATGTCTCGGATGTGGATGATGTCGAGACTACCACTGAGTATGACTCGTGGTGGGTATTACGACGATGGCGAGGAGAAGGGCCACTAGGAGGCACGAAGGTGGGTGGGGAGGGTGCTGAGGCACTAGGGGATGATTGGGGAGCTCCTTTGGAGGATGCGAAGATGGTAGAGGTGGAGGGTGAGGATGTGGATTTGGGAGCTCCGGATTAGCCAGAGATGCAGGACATGGCAGAGCAGTGGGAGCCAGGGCAGGCTACTGTTCTGGAGAGTCCCATGCCTTAGGTGAATGGGAAGGATATGGAGTCTGGGGTACGCACTGAGAATGCACATTTAGCAAAGCTGTTGCAGAGGTGATACCAGGAGCTAGGGGATGCACTGCGAGAGAGGGATCTCCTATGGGCTCAGCTAGTAGAGTGAGATAGGGTTTTAACACAGCATGATGATGCAGTAGCTTACTACAGTCGATGGGAGGCAGATTGGGATCGACGAGAATTATATTGGTGACAACATCATCTGGAGATGAAGGGAGAGATTATCCTCCTCGGTGGGCAGCTACCTGAGCCATCGAGAGGTGGATATTTGCATCAGATGAGAGACAGTGGTAGTGAGAAGTCAGCATCATCTTTTCGTAGGCGATTGGATGAGGGAGGGGGTAGCAGGTGTGATGTGGGGGCTAGCAGTAGCCGCTATGAGGGGTCCCATAGGACCCACACCATGGGGGGTAGTTCTCTTCACACCGATCTTGCGTGATCATGGTGGTCGATGCCTTAGGTTGGGTGGTTTTGTTAGATGGTTGTGGGGTCAGATGACCAATTTTGTAGCTTGCGAGCATTTTTTTTTGACGATATATATGTATATATCGGCTTTATTTTGTTTATGCATATGTGATGATTTGATATTATGCATGATGGTTGATGAATATGAATGTATGCATGCTAATTTATTTTTATGGATGCATATGTTATGATGAATGCAAATGTTTTTGATTTATATGTGATATGCAAAAATTAAGTGGATGAATGGTATTTGTGATGTTTGGTTAGGGCACCATAGACTGTTTAGGACTCTGTTTATTTTTTAGGCGATTGCTATGGTAGATGACTTTGTATGTATACATGTGATTTTTGATGGTATTGTAAGGATGAAAAGTAGCGCAATTGGTTTAGAAATGTAGCTAAGGTTTTCTGAAACTTTGAGGGTTTTAACTCACTAGCCATGATTGTACTTTATCTTACAAGACTTTTGACCAAGGTATGACTCGAACTCATTTTTGACCAAGATATTTCACATCCTTGTGTGTGCAAATGAGTTCATTTATGTGGTATTTTTTAGGATACCGCTAGTGCCAGATGGGCTTTCAACCGAACTTGTACTGAGGATCACCTAATTAGCTCCACTAACTCCTTTATTGTATTTAGTTAGATTAATCTGCAGTGCTATCTAGGATACCATAAGCTAGCTCATCCACATGCAAATATTGATCTATACACAAGTTAATGTGATAGATATATCATCATGCGAGAAGTTTACTGCTAGTGACCGATAGGCTATCAACCAAACCGGTACTGAGGCTTGCCTCATGACCTGTCTAAATGTTGAGAGTTCCAGGGATTCAAGTTCGACTCCCTTCTTTTCTTTAATTGTATTGGGATACTTGCTCCTTTGTAGTGATAAAATCACTGTTTATTTTTGTTTTATTTGTTTTCCTTTTGAGCAAGGGATTGGGATATGGAGTGACGAGAATCACTATTGTTTGGTGCTTTTTTTTTACGTATGCACTGTGGGATATAAAATTTTTGTGCTTTGAATTTTGCAAATTTTTGATGCTTTGCAACTATTGAGAACTTTGGGATTCTTAGGGAATTGGGTAGGGAGGATGCTTGTCCTTTTGCCAACTCTCAGCATTCTTGGGGTCATTCGCACAGGGGGATGAGCAAGATAATCATTTCGCTTATGGTGACCTGGATTGCTATGCAAGTTTCATCTTTCGTTCACACAACTTGGGAAATTTTATGTGTTTTTAATTTGTGTTGGGATGCTATGTAACAAGGTGTGATTCAAGTAGAACTCTACCCTTGTAAAGTCTGCCTGACTTGGTACAGTACATGGCTAGAAAGCAAAGTTATGACTGAAATACGAAAACTCTTGATACATTATAAGACCACTGACTCTAGTGTGGTAAAAAGTAGTAAATTGTGTATTTTTGTATGTTTGTTTTATAAAATGGAAAATGTGTAACAAGATGGACTAGCGGAGCAATTACAGCGTATGGTGCCTTTGACCTATACGACCACAAAATATGCAATGTATGGATGTGATGCTTAATGCAGCTGTATATTTTTGTATTTTTGATGGATTGATTGTTGTGAATATGAAGATGAGATGTAGGTAGAGCTTTGATTGATGAATTTGAGCATGCCTAGAAATGAAATGCAAACCTTTGTTGTTTTTGATGATTTTTGGATTTTGAATTTCTTTATTTTTGACCAAGCGATTGTGAGAATCCTTGGAGCATTTTGGGGTTGACCAAGTGATTGCATGAATCCTTGGAGCATTTTTGGGATTGACCAAGCGATTATAGGAATCCTTGGAGCATTTTTGGGATTTGACCAAGTGATTATAGAAATCCTTGGAGCATTTTTGGGATTTGACCAAGCGATTATAGGAATCCTTGGAGCATTTTTGGGATTGACCAAGCGATTGCATGAATCCTTGGAGCATTTTTGGGATTGACCAAGCAATTGCATGAATCCTTGGAGCATTTTTGGGGATTTGACCAAGTGATTATAGGAATCCTTGGAGCATTTTTGGGATTGACCAAGCGATTGCATGAATCCTTGGAGCATTTTTGGGATTGACCAAGCGATTGCATGAATCCTTGGAGCATTTTTGGGATTGACCAAGCGATTGCATGAATCCTTGGAGCATTTTTGGGATTTGACCAAGCGATTGCATGAATCCTTGGAGCATTTTTGGGATTAACCAAGCGATTATAGGAATCCTTGGAGCATTTTTGGGATTTGACCAAGCGATTGCATGAATCCTTGGAGCATTTTTAGGGATTTGACCAAGCGATTATAGGAATCGTTGGAGTATTTTGGGGATTTGATCAAGCGATTATAGGAATCCTTGGAGCATTTTGGGATTGACCAAGTGATTATAGGAATCCTTGGAGCATTTTGGGGAGTTGGCTCTCTTAGATATAAAATGGGCACAGATGACTGATGTTCAAGGGTTTTGTTTCCTTGATTTCATCAAGAGAAGCTAGCCGATATGTCCCGGGTCCTATTTTGCTATCAATGACATATGGACCTAACCAATTTGCCATGAACTTGTCCCTTAGGTGGGATGGCAAACTAGAATTTTGTTGGTTTTCCTTCAAAACCAAATCACCAACCCGAAAGTCCCTCAGGTGAACTTTCATGTTGTAAGCTTTCTTAAGTCGCTCTTGATAGATACGTAAATGCTCGAGAGCATTAATGCATCATTCATCAAGCAATGTAAGCTAGTCTAATCGGGCCTACCATGCAGCATCATCATCGATGAACTCTTGCATTGATATGCACAGGGAAGGAATTTCCAACTCTAGAGGCATGACTGCCTCGGAGCCATACATGAGTGAAAACGGAGTGGCCCCAGTGGGTGTTCGAATGCTAGTGCGATAGGCCCATAGGGCAAGTGGGATCTGAATGTGCCAATCCTTATGACTGTCTACGACGATCTTTTTGAGGATGGCAACTAGTGTTTTGTTTGACGCTTCTGCTTGCCCATTCGCCTGTGGATAATAGGGTGTCAAAAAACTATGCTAAATTTTGTACTTTGTGGTCAAAGCATGCACGTATTTGTTCTTGAATGGTGTCCCATTATCCGAGACTATTTTGGATGGAATACCAAAATGACATATGATGTTATGCAAAATGAACTCCACAATGCAGGGTCCTGTCATAGAGGTAAGCGAAACTGCTTCCACCCACTTGGTAAAATACTTTGTGGCTATTATGATAAACATGTGATGACCTGATGATGTAGGAGAGATCTTTCTAATTATATCGAAGCCCCACTGCAAAAATGGCCAAGCAGATTAGACTGTCTGCAAGGCCTGGGAAGGTACGTGCATCAAATTGGCATGATGTTGACACTTCACGCACTTCTTGACATATGCGCAACGATCTCGCTCTAAATATGGCCAATAATATCCCATGCGAAGAATGCGCTTTGTGATGGCCATACCACTGAAATGACCACCACATGTACCATCGTGCGCTTGGGCAACTACCCAAGTGGACTCTTACTGGTCCAAGCAATGAAGGAGGATTCCTTCATAGCTGCAACGATACAAAATGTCTCCTATCAAGACATACTTAGCCACTTTCTGCTTGAATGCTCGTTTTGTGGCATGTGTCAATCCAAGCGGGAGATTACCTAACTTGAGGTAGTCTCTAATGGGTAAATACCAGTCTTATTGATCAGAAACCTCGATAGTATGAACAACCAATCCCTCTTGAAGTTCATCCCTAACAAATGCTGAGTGGGATAGAACCTGTAAGAATAGCGTTGTGTTGCTATTAATGGGAGTAGGGGAGAACAAGGACCCCGAGTTGGCACATTTTAGATGATTGTGGATTTGAGATAACCTATCCGAGGATGGTTCAATCTGGATCATGTGGATTCCTGGCATCAAGTCTAAGCTTGCACGCTCCATCGTGGATTGCGATAGGGTTTTGACTTGAATGGTTGTCATATCACCGAAAAGGTCTTGCGGGATTAGTAACCCCAAGGAGGCCATTGTGTCCGCAAAATGATTCGATGATCGAGGGAGTGCCTCAATGTCATACCACTCAAGTTTTGCTAGGAATTTTTCCACAAGGGCTTTATAAGCTTGTAGAACTGGGCATTTGCATTGATATACCCCTTTGACTTGATTGACAATTAACAACGAATCATGCAAATGGAATGGATTTGGTCTCCATTACCTCGGGTGTGATAACTCACATTCTGGATGCTCCCTTTTCTCCAGATCTAGCTCTATAGGGATGGGCACAAATAGATCAACCCTATGTGCTAATAGGAGGACAGGGTCTTCCCTTTATATTGATGTCATTATAAGGTCTCGGGGTGGATGGTGCTCATCGTAAACTTGGAGCCATGGATCCAACACTTGGTCCCACCCCGCTGGGTCTACATACCACTCATGCCCTGGAACTATGCCCATCTGTGCAAATAATTCATTAATCCCCAAGGGACATCATTTTTGCACTTTTTGCCTTTGTTGCATTTGTCGCATGTGGTTGAGGTAAGCCATCTCAGTCTCATCTTCCGAATCACTATCAAAGATCCAAAAATGTTCATTTTCTTCAAAAACTACTTGTGACATTAAGGGTTCACCTTGTTCTAGCAAATTAATCTAATCCCATTGCGGTTGTTCCACTCTTGGTGGAGGGACCTGATTCTCTTGACACAACACTGGTTCCATTGGAACCTCTAAAGGGAACAATTTCAAAAATATCTCTGGACACTGTTTATGCTCTCCTTGGGAGTTAGTGTCTGAACTTTCACCTCTCTAGCAAAGGAGAGGGATTATTGATGTTACCAAGGGTGGTTGTTGACCATGGGAGGTAATCTCCCAATGTATATTCTGTATTTGGGTTGGCATAAGGATCTGATGCCAATCCACCCTTGTTGCCTATTCCTAGGCCTTACATGTTTTCCACCAAGATGTCTAAGGGCAGGGGGTGGTTGAACCCTACTCCCTATTTATCATACAACATTTGGTATCTTTGCTGGAAAAGGACATGCACTCCTTGCTCATACATGCCTAGCCTGTATCCATGCCAATTGCATTTGCCAAGATATCTTAGAGCAAATTCCAGGTTTGACAGATAATTGACATTTTTTGGCAAAAGGCTCTTCGTCTTTGACCTTTTTCTTGCATGGTTTAGCACCATGATCAAGGCCCCCATACACAAAATTAGTCTAGTTTGGTGGGTAACCTAAAGGAACAACTGTCCCTATGGGAAGGCGAGGTCTCCCCATGTCCTACATGGATTCTAGCATGGGCGTTGCCACAAAATTTTGCACTAGATACTCCCCTAGGCCCGTACTGGCCATTTCAACAGTGATTGTTGACGATTGGGAGGGAGGGAATGGGAGGCCTTCCTGAGTCCATTCCATGTTGGGTGGATTAGGAGCCTCAACTTTTGTTGTGCTAGGTATCTCTTCTATTGAGATAATTGATATTGTTGGCAACACCTCTTCTAGGGGTTGAGCCTCTTCCAAGATTTGTTTCCCTTTGTCCTTCTGTTTAACCATGATAAATGGCATTGATAGTGAAGGAGCAGATGATGAAGATGCACCTGGCTGGAGTTTTGATGGATTAGTCACCAGTGGTGGCTACGACATCGAACCCTATCTAGATGGATTTAATTGAAAATCCAAGTGCATCGATGGGAGAGTCGATTAAGGCATCAATTGCACCGCATTGCAATATTTGAAGGGTTCTAAGTCCATCGGGACTACATGTACTTCTCCTTCAAATGCATATTTTAGACACTGGTGAGCTATCGAAGGGACACACTTCATGTCCTTGATCCATGGCCGCCCTAGCAATATGTTGTATGCCATCTCACCTTCCAAAATATGGCACAATGTAGGTATCATCTTTTGTCCTACCTGGACGGGTAGAACAATTGTGTTGACTGTCGAGCATATCACATCATTGAATGCTCATAGTGTGTATGTGGAATCCATGATATGAGAGGCTGGCAGCTTTAGATGTTTTAATGCTGTAGTGGTAATGATATTACTGGACGAGCCAGTATCTACCAACACTCTCTTGTATGGGATCCCGTTGACCCACGCGATAACGTGCAGGGGTGGATCTACCATGTCATTCGATATTGTTTTAACTTCATCCTCTCTGAAGGTAATGACTGGATCCATACATCATTTTACATGTCCCACGAAGTTATTGAAGGAATTCGCTTTGTGAGGCTGTAACTCGATGGCTTTCAAAATTTCCATGAGAGCTTCTCTATGGGGTGTTGACTGCTGTATAAGCTCATAAATGGAAAGCCTAGCTGATGTGGTCCGCAAAATCTACGTGAGTTTGGTCCATATCATGAGCGGGTCTAGGTAGAGGCAACTGCACAGAGTGTTGTTGAGGTTGCGATGTTGTTGGAACTTCTCTTGTGGCTGCCGTGGGGGCAACTCCTGGGTACTTTTTGTTCCTGGTCACTATGCTGATCATTCCCACAAATCCTTGCATGGGGAGATTCTATCGCACCTCATTGACCTAAAGAGGTTTTGTCTGTGCCTCGTGGGCAGGAAAAGGGTCCTTGAATACCCCCATCTGTTGATTATTTGGTGCTATGGGGTTGTCTACTGTCAATGTTTTGTTATCAATCAAATCTTGTATTAATCCCTTGAATTTCCAACATCCATTCAGGTCATGTCCCCTTCACCTATGGAACCTACAATATAAATCCTCTCGGTATCCCTTAGGCTTGGGAGTTTTGGGATCTATGGTTTGGATTTTTGGAAGGGTGACTAAATTTGCCACTGACAAGCGGTCAAATAGGGAGTCCCAAGACTCCGTATAAGGGGTGAATTATTGCCTAGGGCGACGCTGCTGATTTTGCTCTTGTTTTTTGTTTTATTTTTCATAATTAGGAGGCACTGCCTGATAATTAGCCTTTTGAGGCTGTATCTCTTGCACAGGCTTGGGAACATTTATCACAACTTGATTAACCGCAGTGGGTTTTGGTTGCGTAGTGCCGGTCTTAGTGTTTTTGTTCCACTCTTTCTTTTTAGGCTTGGAAATTTTGCCTTCCTGTATTTTGATCTCTTCTATAACTCTGTCTTGCGCCAAAGCTTCTTCTAGGTTGGCGCATTGCTACAGATACAATAGCCTAGAGATCGATCTTAGACAACTCCGTGAAGACATTTGTATGAGGTTAGATATAGGGGGAAGGTAAGGTAGCTTAGAAAGTAGAGCCCTCCATCGATTCCTGTATGCCACCATTGTCTCTTCCTCATATTGCCTGAGGCTAGCTAGATCACTCAATGATGCTTTCTTCTTAGTGTTGAAGGCAAAGCGTTCAAGGAACGCATCTACTAATTGATCCAAGTTATTTATGTTGTGCTTTGGCAACTGTGTGAACCAATCTGAGGCAGGACCTGCGAATGTGGTTATGAAGTTCATTAGCAACAGTGCATCATTATCCTGAATGCCAAAGAATTGGCTTAGGAATCTTGTCACATGCTCTTGAGCATCCTCTTCACCCTTAAATACTGCCAACTGAGGCAACTTGAAATGTTTGGGGTAAAGAGGTGTGGGCATTGAGGGATGCACTGGATGACTACGGAGTTGACATAACGTGGGATTTTGATGCCTAGAAGCTTTAGTCTCCATAGACTCCAAATGCTCTAATAGCTCTTTGTATGCATCGAAATATTTAATTTCTTCCTCTTTTGTTTGCTCCCGTTGTGAGTGGTGGGAGACTGGAGGCCTATGGGGGGGTGGCCGAATAGCAGCCCTCCTGCCTTGATAGGGCATTTTGGCCCGTTCTATTTCTGGTTCATACTCCTCATAAACTTCTTGAGGAGTCTCTAGGAGAGACCTATGACCCTGAGTGAGTCCCATTTGAGGGTACCCATCATTGTTTCGGGGAGTGGCCTCCCTCTCAGGTCTATGGGGTCTCGAAGGGAAAGCTTGACGAGGTCGTGGAGACCTATCTTGCACCAAAGGATTATACCTCTCATATTGCTCTGCTTTTTGGGTGCGAGGTGTTGGCACCCTCTCAGGTAGTTTATGACGTAGCTCATCCGTTTCGCACTGCATGCGCTCTTTATTAAGGCGGTATAAGTGCTCTAACTCCTGATGACCTTGCTCAAGCCACATGATTCGGGCTTGGCGGGCGGCATGTCTGGTGACTGCCAGGTCAATTTGGTTTGCCATATTTTTCTTAGGAGGCTTGAATGTTTCTCCTATGTATTTGCCTTGGTCTTGATGATCCAAGATTTCAATGGGTCGCTTCCCTTTGTCGAGGTCGGTGACATTTACTTGAGGCTCTAGCCTCGATGTGTGACCATGATATCTAGCAGGTGCAGAAATGCAAGGTTCTCGTGCTGTATGTTGTTCTCGAGGAATGTGATGGTCTTCCTTGTACTCCCTTTCATGGGTGTGAAAGGGGCGGGTGGAGTTAGCTCGCCCTGTGTGGAGAGCCCTACGCTCTAGGTTTTGTCTTTCAGTTCTAATGGGAGGCAAAGGAGAGATGTTGTATTCACATTGTCTCTCCTCATGGACATTGTGCCTCTCTAGCACTTCATCGCACTGTGGCCACTCATATCTAGCCTCAAAAGGCATTTTTCTATTTACGTTGAGTGCCACATGTAAAGCTTATTCCCGAAAGGGGCTGTGTTGAATGGGTGTGTCCCCCAAGGGGGTATCCCTATAATTCCACCTTGACGTGGAATGATGCGGACTCTCTTGTGGTCCAAACCACCAAGGTGGTATGGCCAAGTCCTCAGGACTAAAGCGAAGGTGACTTGTTCCCGCTCCTTGTATACTTTTCACAACTTCTACCCTTGATTGGGCTTGGCTACGGGTGTACACCATTGTGGTGCTCTTCTACTAGCTAAGCAAATTTTATCTCGTTTATGATGATTTATTATTTTTTTGTTATACTAAGAAAAAATGAACACACACATACACAAACGATGATTATCTTTTTTAAAGGTTAATGGTGTGTCCTAGACTGGTTTAGTGCATTTTGATGATTTTGTTTTGTTTTTGAAAGTTTTGAAGAACGTTTAAATGCGGAATGTTGGCTCATATGACTCCCATAAATGGTCGCCCCTTCAATATACCATTGTCAGACCGATATACCAACCTCTCTATATACCCGCCCTTACGAGAGGGAAAATATAGGTACGTGAGAACAGATGGTACGTGGAACATAGGAGGTACAGAAGTGGGATTGTCCTGTTAATGAAACCTACCATAGAAGACTTATCCTCGCACGCATGGGAATCACCCTAGTGACACTCGGTCAGCTTTTGTTAGGATTTACGCCTAACAACAGTGAAAATCAGGAAAATGGATGCAAAATCAAGCCAAGGTGGTGATGAACCCACCATTGGTCTTGATCAATGGTTGGGGTCTTACGACCAGCTCCTTGGTTTAAATATACCACATGATGTGTGTGTGGTTTATTTTAATTAAAATTGAAACATGCAAGCAACCAACTTTCCCTAAGCAAGCAAAAGTTGACAAAAAAATAGAAACAAAAAATCAAAAAAGTGACAGGGACAGTTTTGGAACCTTACCTCTTTTCCGCCCAGACTTGTTATTTTTGATTCTCGGCTCTGAAAATTTACAAACAAAATTTCGTCCCTATGAGAGATGAAATACAGAACAAAATTTGTCCCTATCTGAGATGAATTCGAATTTGTCTCAGGGTCAGATGAATTACAGTAAAGTAATCGCCATAGGCAAAGATGAATAACAGTCTGCTTTTAAAAAAATGGTACCTGTCAAGCACCAAACACAAAAATGGATTAGTTACTTGATCTTAAAAAACCATGGGACAGGGTCCCACCGTGATCGCCACTGAAAGCACGAGATTTCGAAAGAAAAATAGTACTAAGATGCAATATAAACAAAACTAACTCGATGCATGAAATAGGACAAACATAATCAAATCAAAGACCAAACATAAAGAGAAAGCAGGAGCATAGCCCTTTTATATTAATGTGATTCCAAACTCGGTTACAATCCATATCCTCCCCTTTTAGGGGCTAGGAGTGTTAGCATGTTTTGGTTACAATCGTGATCAATAATCCTTCTTTCGCATGCCCACATTTGAAATGGGTGGGCCAAAGTGTTACCACTGCTTATGTTGATGAATCCTCACTTCTTGCTGCTTATCCTACGTTCAGAGACACAACGACATTGTTAGTAGAACCTGTTGCAAAGAAGAAGCACTTGTTCTCTAAAAACGATAAAAGATGCATGCATAAAACCTAATAAAATGATGACTAAACTGATTCCAAATGACTTGCAATTTGAACATGAACCAGGAAACATTACTAGAGGGCCACTACCATCGAAACAGTCAGCCAATCTACATTCAACTAAAATTCATCCTTGGTCAGGACAAATTCTGTTGTAATTCATCCCTATGTAGGACGAATTCGCCTGTGATGAAAAGCCGAAGTGATGCTGTCTAAATTTTGAACCTCGAGACCTCCAAAAGATCTAAAAACATAGGGTTTAACTAATTAGGGGCATTTTGGGACGACCCAGATGGTCGGATTCTCCCAATTTGGCCTCTATCCATGGGAATTCGATGTCATTACCTGCAAGTTAGTGAGGGCCACAAAATCGACAAAGCATGATAATATTTAATCAAAATCTTATGGAATCGAAATCAGAAACTACCTAAATAGCATAGCATGTAATAGAAGATAAACAAGTGATAACATAATAGATTAAAATGAAACTTAAAATAAAAGTGCGGGGCGCCCAAGTGGGCTGCCCATCGTTGGAACTTGATTTTGGCACCAATCCACTTGGGATGGGCCCAAAATATCTTAGGATGGGGTGTCAAAAAATTGGTAGGTTGATGTGGTGAAATGTCGGGTTTAGGTCCGGATCCACACTTCCAAAAGCCACCCACTAACCTCTCTTGCGAAAGAGATTAAGGATGTAGAAGAAATGAATCGAAAAAGGGTGCAATGGGGTGTTCAATTTGGCAGCACTTCGTTGCTTGAAAATGCCTCCAACTTGTCTCCTTTTGGGTGGGAAAGTCCACCAATTTATAGACCCAGGGGGTCTATTTTGGATGGGCATGTAAGGATGCCATGTGGCGGCCATGCCTTCCCAGGAGGGAGGAGACTCCTCCCTGAATTGGGCTTCCATGACTGCCCTTGTGACAGTCCTCCAATGACCAATCTACCCACCTACACGCGCATGCACGATAGGAGGCAATAAATGACTATATTTGGATGCCACTTGGTGGCATTCTTCTTTTTGCCCGTTAAACCTGGAATTCGTCCTGACCAAAGATGAATTTAGAATTCATCCCTGGGTGAGACAGATCCCAGTTTGAATTCATCCCTGGGTGAGACAAATACTGAGCAAAGTGCTTGAATGTGCCAAATTGTCTTTTGACCTTACAAAATTGCTACAAAAGTGGTTAGGACCACTGTTTAACCTCTAAGGGCTGCCTTGGGGGCTGTGTGTGTCAAAGTGATTAGTGTTTGTAGTCACATAATCGGATTGGTGCTATTTTGGTGTCTACACTTTGGCCTGATTAGGTACTCATATACGATAAATAGTTGGTGAGAAAACCCCTGTGGGAAAAAACCAACTATTAGAAGAAGAGAGTCTTGTCTTTGTATGGTGAAGATTATCCTCATAAATCCAATCAATGCAACTGAATAACTATAAGATTATCTATCAACTAAAGGTAACGTGGAGAAGGAAATGACATGGTGAAGATATATGTAATTTGTTACTCATTTGGAATATATTCCAAGTGTATGTCCCCATTCTGAATATGTTACATTATGAAGTGTATTTGTATCTCAATGTTCTTGGTTCACTGATGTTCAACTGGATTGCGTGCAATATGAATTATTATTTTATTTCACAACAAAGAGTTATAGGATGGTCATGTGTGAAACCAAATTCTCTCAAAATTTGATGAATCCAAAGAGCTTACTGACTAGCCAAAACTGTTGTCCTGTATTCTGCCTCTATAGAAGATAAGGCTACCACTTGTTATTTCTTGTATAACCAAGCTATTGGTGAGGAACCAAGGCAAAATACATATCCTAATGTGGAACATCTATATTCTACTAAAACTTCCCAATATGAATCTGTGTATCCAATGATATCCATGGAATTTTCCTTGTAGAAGAACTTAAAATGAGTAGTTCCCTACAAGTAACGGAGGATTATTTTTGCTGCATGCCAATGACTAAAGTGAGGCTGATGAGAGAATCTAGATATGAGGCCAACAACATATGATATATTTGGGTGAGTATGAGTAAGGTATAGCAAAATTCCTACAAGTTGATGGTATAGAGTGGCATCACAAGGAGGGGATGAGTAGGAAGTACTAAGATTAATGCCATATTGAAAGGGGGTAGGAGAAGCTTTGCAGTTTGTCATTTTGAATATTTTTAGAATATATAGAGCAAAATTTTATTGGTACAAATAAATACCTTCATATGTTTGACTTATTTGGATTTCAAGGAAGTAATGAGCTTTACCTAGATCAGCCATTTCAAAATTTTTAGAGAGAGTCTTTTATAGTCTGAATGTGAGTCAAGTTACTTCCAGTGAGAAGAAGATCATCAAAATATAGAATAAGAATGGTGATGTTTCCTTCATTTCTTCGAATGTTAACTGTATTATCAGACTTACAATGAGAAAAATCTATTGAGATAAGGAAGTACATATTTTCATACCAAGATCTAGGGGCTTGTTTGAGGGCATAGAGAGACTTTTTAAGCTTACAAACCATAGAGGAGTCTTGAGTAAAACTAGCAGGTTGTTCCATGAATATTTATTCCTTTAAATATCCATGTAATAAACCACATTTTACATCCATTTGATAGACATGCCACTTATGGGAAGTATCTAGGGCAAGAACCAATCTTACAGAATCTATTTTAGAAATTGGAGCAAAGAATTCTGCATAATCTATGCCTTCAACTTGAGAAAAACCTTTGGCCACTAGACAAGCCTTGTGTTTGTATATTTCTCCATTAGGCCCATATTTAGTTTTGAAGATCCATTTACAACAAACTAATTTCCTTCCTTTAGGTAAGGGAACTAAATCCCAAGTCTCATTTTTTATCAAGGAAGAAAATTCATTTTCCATGGCATCATCCCATTCTTTTATACCTGAGGCTTCTTTGAGAGATTGAGGATCAGAGAAAATAGACTGACATACAAGACTAGTGCCTATGGGGTTGGATGATCTGGTTGAAGGAAGATTTTGTATGTAAGAAGTAGCTTCTTTAACAATGGTACGGGCCCATTTTGGCATAGAGGAAGGAGTTGAAGGAGTTGAAAGACATTGAGATGGAGTTACAGGTTCCTCATCTTGATTATCAATAACTAAGTTAACTTCAAGGGTTGTCTCTTCATAATAGTGAGGTTCTACTATAAGAGAAGGCTCAATGGAGGAAGATAGCTTTTGAGGATATTTTTAAGGGAATTTTTCATAAAATTGGGCATTCCTATGAAATAAGACCTCACGAGTTGAGGGATCAAGAAGCCTGTATGCATTCAATTCTTCACAATAACTGACAAAGATGAGAATTTTGATTTTCTTATCAAGATCCTTCCTTTTCTTCTTTGGGATGTGAGCCCAAGCAGTACACCCAAAAATATTGAAATAGGAAACATCTAGTTTTAATCCATACCATGCTTCTTCAGGAGTTAAAAGGTCAAGATATTTATGAGGTGTGTGATTTTTAATATAATTTGCATAGTTAACAACTTTCACCCAATTTTTTTTTGGAATATCTCTTGAATGGAGAATACAATTAGCCATCTCTTTTAATGTCCGATTTTTCCTTTCTACAATACCATTTTATTAAGGATTATGGGAGACAAAATGTTTATGTATTATACTTGAAATAAATATGGAGAACTTATTACTACAGTATTCCCCCCCAGTATCAGTGTGAATATTCTTGATTTTTCAAGATGCCTAATTTTCAACTAAGGCTTTAAAAAATTTAAAGTGGGATAACACATCACTTTTATATTTTAGGATGTAGACCCAGGATCTTCTAGAGAAACCATCAATAAATGTAAGAGCATACTTTGCTCCTTTAAAATATGGTTCAGGAAAGGTCATTAAGTCACTATGGATTAAATCTAGAGGGTATGAGGCTTTTAGAGAACTACTTGGATGGAAAGGATATTGATGTTGCTTTCAAAGAGCACATCCAGGATAAAATCCATCACTAGAAGAGACTTGGGGTAATACTATAACCATATCATCGGTGTATAAATCCTTTAGGTAGTTGTAATTAATATGACCAAACATTTCATGCCATATTTGACTTTCAAGATCACTATGAGCCACAAAACAGGAGGCTCCTTCTAGATTTTGAAAACCTTTGAAGTGAAAAATACGAGAGTTATGATCAATATTCCCTTTGGCTATAAGAGAATGAGGGTCTTGAAAATTTCTTATCTCAACTCCTATTGGGAAGAAGAGAACAATTTTCCCATTTCCATAAGTAAAAATTTGATAGATGGATAGGATATTGGTGGCAATGTATTGAACATAGAGAACATTGTATATAGAGCCACCATAAATGGTTATATCCCCTTTTAATTGGACAAGGATAAAGGAAGAGTCACCTACTTCTATGCTACAAGTAGAGCTAGATGAGATAGAAGAGAAAGACTTGTCTGAAGCAGTCATGCGATGAGTTGCTCTAGAATATAGGACCTAGTAATTAGAGGAAGAATTGAAGGTTTTACTTGAAAATTAAAGGCTTTTACTATTTGCTTTTTATTTTGTCTTTTGATCCTTCATAGTTGCCTTTAGTTGTTGTAATATTTTTCAGCATTTTTTAGTAGAGTGACCATTATTTTTATAGTGAGTACAGGTTATGGGAGTTTTTTTCTTCTTTTTAAAATTTTCTTTAGAATAATTGGAGGCTACAATGGCTTTTCAAGAAGAGGAATAGGAATATATTTCATATCTAGCACGTTTGGTTTCTTCCCTAGTTAATCTATCACAAAATTATTCTAAAGAGGGCATTTTAAAGGTTGCACCAAGAGCATCTTTGGTAGATATAAAGGTGGTAGCAATAATTTGAAAACACCATTTAGCTTAGAAAGGATTAGATAAATGCATTCTTATTCAGTCTTAGTCTTCCCACTGCCTTTGTATTGAGTGAGTACTTCTTTGAACTTAGTGAGGAAGTCAACAATACTACTAAAATATTCAGGGGACAAAGAAGTTAGTTCGACTTCTAGTTGCATTGATCTCATTTGATCTACTTTTCCAAACAAGGAATTCAGTTTCTCCCAACTTTCATGAGGAGTTTTACAATTTGTAATATGAAACCATAAACTTTCATGAACATTAGAGCTAATAATACCCATTGTTTCATGTATTTTTCCCTTATGAACAAATATTTCATATTATTTATCAAATTATGGTTGCTTTTCTTCTAACAAATGAGTAAGAAATTTTTGAGAGATAAGATTTAAAATTTTAGCTTTCCAAGTGTGAAATTTATGAGGGGTGAGAGGTTCAATTGAATTCATCATTTTAAATACAAGAGAAAATTGAAGTTTTAATTAACAAATAAATCTCCTCTTAGAACTTCAATTAATTGTTACAAGGTAAAGTTATTGATGCAGGAGCATCCGGCGGCAGCAAGGCAATATTGCATCAACCAAAACTTTTCTAAGTGTTTTGCAATTCAGGAAAGCAGGACAGAAGTTATAGTAGGCGGAGGGGTCACAAAAATGCGACATGTCACGATTTCATGACATGTCATGAAATCGTGATGTCATGAATTCATGATGTCACGATATCATGACGTAGGAAGGGAAAGCGAAGCAAATGGTAGGAAGGGTCATGATATCGCGACGTCGTGATATCACGACATCGTGATATCATGACATAAAGCAAAGAGGGCAAGCAGCGATCGAAAGGGTTGTGATATCATGACGTCGTGATATCGCGACGTAAAGCAAAGAGGGAAAGTAGCGGTCAGAATGGTCGCGATATCATAATGTAAAGCAAAGTGAGCAAGCAGCGGTCAAAATGGTCATGATATTGCGACGTCACGATATCTTGATTTCACGATATCACGACATAAAACAAAACAAAGGGTTTAGAGGAGGAGTGGTCGCGATATCACGATGTCACGATATCATGACGAACAGAAAGAAACCAAGGTGGAGGGTGAGATGGTCACAATATCACGATGAACAAAAAGAAACCAAGGCAAAGGTAGAAGTCATCATGATATCGCGACCATAAGAAGGTAATTAAGAAATGGACACGCGAACGGCCATGTGCATAGGAAAAGAGGCAACAGTCACAGGTGGACAGTCTGACAAAACAACGATTGCAGGTCAAGGGCCTATTAAATGTGTGCTTTCATGGAGGATCAGGGAGTTGGCCAATTACGAAATGAAAATTGAAGACTCGGTGGGGGAAGCCGATTTTATAGGTTTTGTTTAATGTTTTTGTGCAGGTGGGTCATTAATGGCCTAGAGGGTCAAGACCTCGATAAAAACTTAGGATTGTAAGAGAAGCGGGGTGGCGGATTGGAGAACGGACGGAGAGAGTGCAGTGGAGAAGACCAAGCCGAGCACTGGTCATTGTAAAGCCTACGGGCTATTTTTCTGATGTATTTTTCCAAAATATTTTGAATGAAAATTCAAATTTGAGAAAGTGCAAATTTCCCGTCTTGTGTCAAGTGGTATCAGAGCCGGAAGTTCTTGAGTGTGTAACAGATCATCGGACATGAGGTAGTTACACCAGGATCTATGGAAGGGCTTGTGAGAGAGTGAGCATAATGCCTCCAAGAAGAAACCCCATTGGTGGGAGAGGCATAGCATCAGTAGAAGATGTCCGAGTTTTACAGAGGCAAATACAAGCCCTACAAGAAGAGATGCGTAGAAGATCGAAGCCAAGAAGGGATGATGGTAGTGAGGACGAAGTGTATGAAGAAGAAAACCAGTCTAAAGAAGAAGAGGTTGTAGATCTTGCACAAGCCAGAATGTACAAAACCATATCCTAGATTGGGAAGAGGCCGAAGATAGATGTTTCTGTGTACTTAGGAAATCTAGATCTAGAGGAATTGATCGACTAGATCAACGATCTGGAAGAATACTTTGAGTATGAAGAAGTTGAAGATCCTGAGAGGGTCAGATTTTCTAAGACCAAGCTGAAGGGTCATGCCAGCATATGGTGGAAGGGAGTACAGCTGGAGTGAAACAAAAGAGGAAAAGAATGGATAACAAAATGGGCACGAATGGTGGAGAAGCTAAAAAGACAGTTTATTCCTACAGATTACGAATTGGATCTGCTGAGGAAAATGCAGAGTTTGAGGCAGATGAACAAAACTGTCCAAGAATACATAGAGGAGTTTTATAAGATCTCCATCAGAATTGGCCATTTAGAGGCAAGCAAGGAGAAGGTGGCCTGTTATATCAATGGGTTGAGACCCAGTATCCAAGAAGAATTGAGCCTATTTCTACTGAGCACCATTGAAGATGCTTACCAGTTTTCTCTGAAGGTTGAAGAAAAATTGAACAAAAGGTTTGAGAGCAAGAAAATAGGAAAAGGGCATGGAGGAAATACTGGTGGAAAAAAAGAAGGAAAAAAGGAGAAGAAAGAAGAAGTTAGCAACAGTCGGGATCAGAAGGAAGAAGAGGAACCCAGATCCAGTGGCCAGAACAATGGCTACCCAAAAGGAAGAGGTAGATTTGGATGAGGAAAAAAAGGAGGAGTGTTTCGTGGAACCTATTTCCTCTATGGAGAAGAGGGACATCGGGCATACGAGTGTCCCCAGCATCGTGAGAGGATGAACAAGAGACCTGAGGGTCCTACCAAAGTTGCGGTAGCAGAGGAAGATGCTGAATCAGAACATTCTAAGGAGGCAAAGAGAGAAGTCATGGTCACAAGGAGAGCCATGCTGATTGATGAAGACAAGCCAGAGCAGAGGAGAAGCCTGTTTCGCATGAGGTGCAAAAGTGCAGGTAAAGTCTATAATGTTATTATAGACAATGGGAGTACTGATAACTTAGTCTCTAAAGAGATGGTTGCTAAGTTATAATTGGAAAGGAGGAGACACCCGCATCCATACCGGATTGCATGGTTGCGAAAGGACCACAGAGCATGGGTCCGTGAACAGTGCTTAGTCATGTTCAATATTGGGAACTACTAGGATGAGGTCCTGTGTGATGTTTTCCCCATGGATGCTTGCCATTTGCTATTAGGAATGCCATGGCAGTTTGATCGAAGTGCAGTGCATGATGGTCATGCAAATACATACTCATTGACGAAATATGGAGTGCACCACAAGTTAAAGCCATTATAGGCAATGGATGAGAAGGTGTGCAGCAGTGCCAGAATTTGTCTGGTAGAAGGTAGAAAAAGTTTTTGCCAGGAGATGAGATTTAAGCAGGCTACAGAGGCAGATGAATGTCTGGAGGTGTTGCAGAAGGTGGTGATCGAACAACACAGAAGTGAAGGTCACTTCTCTATTTACCCCGGGTGTTTGATGTAGGAGCATCCGACGGTAGCAAGGCAATCTTGCATCAACCAAAAATTTTCTAAGTGTTTTGCAATTTGGGAAAGTAGGACAGAAGTTGCAGTAGGCAGAGGGGTCGCAAAAACATGACATGTCATGATTTCACAACATTTAGCGATATCGTGACGTAGGAAGGGCAAGCGAAGCAAATGGTAGGAAGGGTCGCGATATTGTGATGTCGCGATGTCGTGATATCATTACGTAAAGCAAAGAGGGCAAGCAGCTGTTAGAAGGGTCACAATATCATGACATCACGATATCGTGATGTAAAGCAAAGAGGGCAAGCGATGGTCGAAAGGGTCATGATATCATGATGTCATGATATCATGACGTCGTGATATCATGACGTAAAGCAAAGTGGGCAAGCAGCGGTTGAAAGGGTCACGATATCATGATGTCATGATATCGTGACATCGTGATATCATGACGTAAAGCAAAGTGGGCAAGCAGGGTCGAAAGGGTCACGACATAAAATAGAGCAAAGGGTTCAGAGGCAAAGTGGTCACGATATCGCGACGTCATGATATCGTGATGTCACGATATCACGACGAACAGAAAGAAACCAAGGCGGAGGGTGAGATGGTCACGATATCACGATGTTGCAATATCATTATGAACAGAAAGAAACCAAGGCGAAGGTAGAAGTCATCACGATATCATGACATGTCACAATATCGCGACCAGAAGAAGGTAATTAAGAAATGGACACGCAAACGACCATGTGGATTGGAAAAGAGGCAACAGTCATAGGTGGACAGTCTGACAAAACAACGGTTGCAGGTCAAGGGCCTATTAAATGTGTGCTTTCATGGCAGATCAGGGAGTTGGCCAATTACGAAAGGAAAATTGAAGACTCGATGGGGGAAGCCGATTTTGCAGGTTTTGTTTAATGTTTTCGTGCAGGTGGGTCATTAATGGCCTAGAGGGTCGAGACCTCGATAAAAACTCAGGATTGTAAGAGAAGCGGGGTGGTGGATTGGAGAACAGATGGAGAGAGTGCAGTGGAGAAGACCAAGCCGAGCGCTGGTCATTGTAAAGCCTATGGGTTGTTTTTCTGATGTATTTTCTAGAATATTTTGAATGAAAAGTCGAACTTGAGAAAGTGCAAATTTCCTGTCCTGCATCAGTTATGAATTTTTTCAATATTAGAAAACTCAATATACATGCCCTGATGAGAGGGAAACTATAAGTATAATGAGGTTATAATATTTTTTCTTTAGAGTGAGATATCCTCTTAGTTCCTTGTAATACCCACATTTACTTTAGGGAAACTTTAAGTATAGAGAAGAATTTGTCAAGGGTGTTTTTCTTCAAATGCAGAGATATCAACCAGATTAAATTGGGTGTTCTCAATACTTGCCCTTACAAGATGGAAACTATTAGTGAGAGAGAGTCCCAAAATAAAGAGGAAGATTGAAAAATATTTGCCAGGAATTTATACCAAGTGCCTCCAAAAACTCGCCCTTACTTGAGGGAAACTATAAATTTTTAATGGTTTTTGTACATGGAACGCAGGTAAATATTTTTAGGAAGATAAGTTAAACCTTAGGTTTATGAATTCTTTAAATGTAAAAAAACTATAGAGATTCTCAAATAAAATTTAATTTTAATAACAAATATTAAGAGAATTATTATAGCACCCTTACAGAAAAGAATTTGAAAAATCTCTATCTTAAAGAAAATAAATAAATAATATTAGAGAATAATTAAAAAAACTAGAACTTCTTGATATGTTTATTATCTAGATAAAATAATAGTCCCAGGTTCCTGATCCTTTTCTATTTTCCCTAGTACCTCCTTTTCCCATAATTTTTGGCTGGAAAGGTGTTGCAGATGATCTCCTTTGGGGTGGGAGATCATTGTTCCATTGTTCTGCCCCTTTCCTTGCCCTTCAGTGAGAAATCTTGTGTTCCACATTTGATCCATTGGTCTACCTTTTCCTTTGGTGTCAGGGTTTTGGGTTGGGTTTAAGTTTTTCTTCCTCAGACTCTTCCTAGGTTTTCTTTTGTTGTTTTTGGAAGTCTTCTTCAAATCTGCTCATTGAGGATCTTCATTGGTGAATGGCTGGGTTTGAGAAATTCTGGATTCTTGAGCAGTTTTGCATAACATCCTTTTGTTCAGAGGATGGACCACATGCTTGATACTGTGACTCTACTCTTTGGATTTGAGGTGGTGGGTTTTGTAGGATTTTAGTTCCTTTCGTGGCTTTGCAGCCTCTGGTCATTTTGTTGTTGAATACTTGCAGGTTCTCCTCGTTTCCTTGAAGCTGCTTTTGGTGGATCTGAGGAATTATGGCTTCTTGAGCAATTTTACAAAACATCCTTTTGGGCTTGTGGGTTTGCCCATGTGCTTTCTATTGTGAATCTGCTCTTTGGGTCTGAAGTGGTAGTTCATGTAGGTCTGATTTTTTTTCATGGCCTCTGGGGGCCTCTAGTTTTATAGTTACTGATTCCTTAAGGAAATTCCTTTTCTTTGTACCTGAAGTTATTGTTGAATGTTGTATGGGATGTATGGTTGTTGCTTTCTGGTTTGATCTCTAACGTCTGCAGTCATGCCTTTTCATACTTTCTTCTTAGTGAATTCTTATGGCACTCTCCTGTCCTTTCCTTTTGAAGTGATATTCTACTTTTGTTGCTTCCTTTGTTGAGTAGATGTTCTTGAAGGTTTCCTTTTCGCATAAGGACCCTATGGCCTGGGGTGTTCCTTTTGCTATTGCACCACTTTAGTACCATCTTTAGGCTATTATTCCATTTTGCTTCATTTTGAGCTCCCCTACATGGGATGTTGGTTTTCTACAGAGCTTTGTTTTCCAAGGGTGGTTTCTGGTTTTCCCACCCTTGGGATGTTTCAAATTTTAAATACTTGGCTCAATTTTCTTTTCTCGCCCATTTGAAATTTTCAAAAGGATTTTCATGGTTAGGATAGTTTGGCGCTTTCTCCCAGCCTTTTTCAATGCCTTGTGTTTCAAATTTGGATTTTTGGTGGGCTTTCCCTTCCTGCCCATTTTTCCTTTGGCTCAAAGGAAGACATCTTCCTCTGGCACAAAGGATTGTGTGTTCCTTATTTTATTCCTTTGGGCTGACCTTGCCTGAATTTTTGTCCATCCTTGGACAAATTCCTTTTGTTTCATTTTGATGTTTCGTGTTGTATTATGATCCTTTGTAATCAGGTTTTGGGATCCTTGGCAAAAACCCACTTTTAATCTAACAAAAAAAATTATCTAGATAAAATAATGAGAAGAAGATAGTTTTTGTTAATAATTTTTATAAACAAATTAGGTTTTAAATTTTAAATAGAGAGTGTATGCTAAAAAAATATATTAAGTATTACACCTCTATTAACTTGAAAACCTAAAAAATACTTTGAGGAAGAGATAGAAAAAAACAACCCCCCCTTCAAGAGACACCAATGTGCATATGGTTGCACATAAAACCCCCCAAAAAAACATTTTATATTAAGGTTACAATAGACTACGACTTATCAAAGAGATTTTTGTTAAAAAAACTTTGAGGAGTCAATATTTTACTTCGAAATTGAAGTGAAAATAACCTTACAAAAAATAGGAGGAACAAAATAAATTGTGCATCTACTAAGAAATCAGAAGCACCCTGAAGGATAGAAAAGAAGGAAACTTAGAATTTATATCCGTTACTGGTTCAAGATAGGTTAAGGAAACTGAGATGCCACCAAATCCTTGAGAATCCTACGAAGGTAAACTATCTAGACAACAAATACTTTTTGAATATGCGAGATACTGAGATGCCACCAAAGCCTTGAGAAACCTACGAAGATAAACTATCCAGAGAACAAGATATATATATATATATATATATATATATATAAATTAATGTTTCATTACTGGTAAGAGTCAGGCGAAAGCTACAATAAACCTGAGATGCCATGAAATACCACTTAGAAACTTGCATAGAAAAAAAATATAGAGAATATATACATATATATATATATATATATATAATAACTCTTTGATTTTATACTGCGAGGGAAAAAAAAACTTATTTTAAGAAAATAAAAGTATATAAATGATTTGAAGTGCCTAAGGAAGAGGTTCCCCTCTGATTCGTCACTTCTTGGAACCAGACGAAGGTAGGAATGGTTCCTGAGGACGCCTAAAACCAGCGAACACCTACGTAGAGTAGTCATGAGGCAAGAAAAAAATTAAAGAACTATATTTTTTCTTTGATCTCGTAGACTAGAGCTTTTTAGAGCTTTAGGGGAGATGAGTACAAAAAAGAATAGCAAAAATGGAGCATTGTCTTTGATAACCTTCCCTATAGATGAGTCAAAAGAAAGGAAATATATTTTGAATCACAAAATGAAAGTCTCAAACTAGAATAGAACATAAGAGCATATGTGATATTATTCTTAGGTGAAGAGAATAAAAAAGGAGTGATCGGTATTGAGAGTCGGATAACGTCTACTTGGAGATTATATATAGAGATATTTCTCAACGGTGTATTAGAGTACTCCAAGAGCCACATCATGGGTGGTGCGATTAAAAAACACACATGTTGTACAACTTGCAATAAATGTTAGAGATAAAGGTGAGTCACATATAAAAAAATTATTGTTTTTTTTTAAACAAACACCAACTTAGAGATAGTCGTTGGGGCCACTATAAGTGGCTACGCCAACAAAGGCAAGGGTCTATGAAAAGTACGCGCAACAAATAATATTTGGATGATGAGTTAATATCACAGTGCCTCTCTAAGAGGTAAAACCACTATTTAAAAAAAATGAGGGTGAATCTTTAAAAAAAAATTGTTCTTATTTTAAAAGGAGAGCACTGAAAAAATTCAAAAGATTACCCTCGAAACAATAGCAGTATATTAAAAAAAAAACAATACATATATTAGCAATAATAAGGATTTTGTTGAATAAAAATTTGATAAAATTGACTATTGCATAAATTTAAGCAAGTTAGTCAAAAAAAATATTGAAAGCAATGAACCAGATCCTAGAACCTTCAAGAGTGAACGCAAGCAAAATATATCCTGCTCTGGTACCATGTAAGAATTTCACAATAATAGGTATGCACAATATTACAAAATATGAAGATAAGAGTGGAACTGATTGATTTATTCCAAGGATCAACTTTGTATAAATAGAAAATTTGATCATTGAGAGTCGTTGGATTACAACAACTCATCATACCTGATGAAGACACCATTGAGAGTTCTCTTGACACATGGAGGAGTGGAAACTCAAGTGTCTATCCTAGTGGAACTTAAGAGAATATTCTCTTATTCTAACATTTTAATGGTCCTAAAGAAGCAAAGACAAAGCATGACTTTCCACCTGAGGGGGTAACAGAGTATTGTCAACATAAACTAGCTCATAAGGAGATTTACTTGTGCTTCTTTTGATATATATTCTATCAGCCCATAAAGCAAACTTCAGTTCACTATTCGAATTTTTTTTATATCCATCTAATGCTCTTCTGATTCTTATGATTAAATTTTTGTTTGAGGATTCTGCTAATCCATTCCCTTGAGGATAGAAATTTGTAAAATGATAAAGATCTATGATGTTCCTAGCACAAAATTCAATCATCTCAAAATAAGTGAAGTAGTTAACATTATTTGTGACTAACTTCTTAGGGATCCCGAATCTTGTCCATATATGTTCTTCTAAAAACTTTGTGACCTTTCCAATGGTGTATTTATTGAGAGGTGTTGTTTCTACCCACTTGGTAAAATAGTATGTTGTTGTGATGATCCATTTGTAACCTATAGAAGCAATGGAGTTAATATCACCAATGAGATCTATTCCCCATTGAGAAAAAAAAGCTTCCATAATTGCAAGTATGCGGGGTATGGCTAGAAAATTATTCTTCCCTGTAAAAATATGATATTTATGATAAATTCTAACAAAATTATGGACATATTTAAATAGCGAGGACCAATAATAACCAAATATCATGATTTTGTGAGTAGTATATTTGGAGAAAAGTAACCTCCACAAAAAACCAAAATGATATTGTTTCAACACTTGAGGGATATTTTTCTCAGAAAAAAGAAGAGAAGATATTCTTATACCCTCTGGATGCCTCCAATACAGTATACCCTCTTGACTGTAGTATTATTGGGCCAATTTATTGATGGATATTCTTTTATTTTTGTGCATGTCTTCAGAAATGACAAATTTTGAAGGTAAAACATAATATTATCATACCACTAGCAATCAGAATTATCAAAAACTCTAGCTTCTTGTTGCTCATCTACTATAATTGTGTTATTCATATCTTATCCTTCCTTTTTGTCCAAGTACTTTTCAAATTCTTGTCCTCCAATGATATTCATTACCTTTAACTCCACATCATATTGCAGTAATTTAGCCATCCTCCTCGTAGGACTACCTAAATATTTAGGTTGAGTAAAAACATCTTTAACAACAATGTAGGGGATACAAGCTATTACCTTATTAGACCTAAAGATACACTTAAAATGATCCAATGCTCTGATTAATGCGTAAGCCTACTTTTCCATAATGGAAAATTTTATTTGAGCACCCTTCAATCCTATACTCATAAAGGCTATACGCATTTTATTTTTCATTTCATCTTTCTAAGCTAGAACTACATCAATAGTGTGTTTAGAAGCAAATGACTAAATTTTGAAATCTTTGGAGTAATCAGGGCAGTTCAATATTGGAAACTTAGTAATTACACATTTGATCTTCAAAAAGTTATAGTATTTTCCTCTGTCCATATTATTTCTCCATTTTTCTTGATCATGTCATTTATTGGCTTGGCAATCTAAGAAAAATCAGGGATAAACCTCCTAATAAAGTTATTTTTTCCAAAGAATGATCTAACTCCCTTAATATTATTTTGAGGAGGAATTTTAGCAATGGCTTTTACTCTTTGTGGATCAATGCTAATCCCTTATTTCGAAATAATATGTCCAAGCTGTTTATTTTGTGTGGCCCCAAACACACATTTTTTAGGATTTAGATATATACCAAAATCCTTGCACCTATCAAACACTTGAGTTATATGTGCAAAATAATCTTCAAGATTTTTTAAAAAAACTATAATATCATCAAGATATACCACCACTATATTGAACATCAATCCTTTAAATGCAACATCCATTGCTCTATTAAATGTTTCCCTTAAATTCATCATCCAAAGGGTATCCTGAGATATTCAAATGTTCCCCATGGCATTGTGAAAGTTTTTTTGTGCCTATCTTCTAGATTCACTACAATTCAATTGTAACTTGAAAAGCCATCCAATAAAGACATTCTCGATGATCCAACCACTACTTGAAGCAACCACTCTATATTTGGAAGTGGATAGTTATCTTTGAGAGAGATCTTATTTAGATTCCTAAAATCTACAAAAATATTGATCTCACCATTCATTTTTATAACTAAAACCAGATTTTCCAACCAAGTAGAAAATCTCACCTTCCTGATTATCTTGGTATCCACTAACTTTTGTACTTCTTTCTGCATAATTGGATGCAAAGTGGGATTGAACTTCATTTTTTTCTACTTAAAATGCTTAGTATATTTGTGAAGAGGTATTATGTGAGTCATTACCTTTGTATTGAAGGTCTTCAAATTCTCATAAATCCAAGCAAAAATATCCATTTTATTTTTCAAAAATTTGATATATTATTGCTTCTATTTTCCTAACAGAGCTTTATTGATCCTAACAATCTTGGGGTCTTCCTCTATTTTGGTATTAACTTCATCTACCTCAGATTCTTGAACCAGAGGCTTATATGCTCTATAAAAGTCATCAAAAAAGCTCTCTAAAGATACCAACACCCTAGGGATCCTATTGGTTTTTATTGGTATGACTTCCATAGGCTCTACAATAACATCCTTCGGTTTTTTTCATCACTTTCATCACAAATAACATCAGAAAATTCCTTCTGCATAGTCCTAAAATCATTAATGTGTATATCATTATGAAAAACTTGTAAATATACCATATTATTAGGGATAGGTGATTGATAAACATATATGGTTGGGAACTTTTCCATAAACCAAGTGTCTATCTCAAGGTTTTTTTGCCCCAAAAGTATTAATGATCAATAGATTAGCATAGTGATTTTGTGCTCTAGGAATAAATTGCATATCAAAAGCTAAGAATATATCTATTTCATCCAACACTGCTTGCTTATATTACTTTAATCTAGGGTGCTTTTTTTGATATTTCCATTTGATTTATTTAAATATTATTTCAACATCCCCACTAACTTTGAGGTAATTAATACCCAATTCCTTGGCCTTTCTTAGCCCTAGCAATAAAGTTTCATATTCTAAAAAGTTAATTGTACAAGAAAATTCTAACCTATATGGTATACCAAGATAGCTACCATTTATGTCTATCAATAGTACTCTAGCTCCTACTCCTGCTTTAGATTTTACACCATAAAAGTGCATAGTCCATAATATATCAGTTTTTACATCTACTTAAGCCTTTAGTTTTGGATCCATATTCTCAACATCAGGTACTTCCAACAATAAAGGAGAATGATAGATAGAATAAACCCCATGTTTTTTTCCTCAATAGAATTCATGACATTAATCGTATTATCATTAGGATCTCTGAATTCAATAGAATACATGTTGAAGGGTTCTCTTTTCAATATCACTTTTCCTTACCCTGCATTGGGATAGTAGCATATGACCATTCCAATTGATTAGTGCCACCTATTTGCTCTACCCAATGCTTAGAAAGTAATATAGAAAATAAAGGATCCACATCCACAACTACAACATACATCATCACTCCTTTATTAGGATATTTTTCAATATGGACAAGAAGTCCAATGATAATGCCTACACAAGGTACTCTCATGTTATGATAGACCTAGAAGAATTATCTTTATGACAAATCAAGCCTAACTGATCATCTACTTGTTTTGATATTACATTCATGGAAGCAACACTATCAAGCATGCAGTTATGAATAACATATTGGTCTTCGTAGCCTAACATTTACCTTAATGAGATGTAAAATACCTTAACCGAAGATGGGGCTCTGACTGTATTATTCACAAGGCCTATGGGATTTTGCATATTTTCTCCAAATTTATCAATAAATTTAAGGGATTTACATACTTGATACAGATACTTTGGAATAGTAATTAAATCCCCAAAAGTGATGCTCATATTTTTCTTCAAAAATTCTATACCCAGATCAAATTGATATTTCTTATCATCAGTTTCTTTTCTAGTTTTCTGAGTAAGCATATCATTTTTTTGCTTTTGGATAATCTCTTCTACATGAGGCTCTTTAGGAATCATTTGTAGCTTCATCTGATTTACCTTTTTCTATGAAATCATTCCAGTAGATTTTTCCTTTTGTGCATGCCCTTCATAAGCTTTGTCCTTCACTATTTTGTTCCTGATATTGATAGCATATATTTTTTTTCCAAAGACTCAACCTCTCTTGCTTTAGATGTAAGCTTCCCTTGCTTTATTCTATCAAATATGGTATTAGGAGGCTCACTTGAGGTTTATGCCTCTCCAAAGTCTAAGCTTATTTATTCAATATCATTAGCACATATGTCCATGTCCCTTTCAAATTCTTGTTCTCCAGTTCCATTATCTTGAGTCCAACATACATTAATTCTAATATATTCATATTTATATTCAATATTTAAATCAACATTAGAATGTATACTTAGATAAATGCCACAATAAATAGGGTTATATGGTGCATCACAGGCAGAGCAATAAAAGGGATGATATGATGATATATTATTTGATGGCATGGTATTTGGAATAGAATTCAAATCTCTCTCTATTTCTTTATTTTCCAATTTCCATTTTGGTTTCTATTTCCCTCTTCATTTCCATTGTTACTCTAGTTTCTATAGAAATTACTCTTTAAAGGAGGTATATTATCTTCCTATTATCTATTATTACCCTATGAAGTTTTTGTAATGTTATCTTAATGTTGTCTATTATTACATGTTATTCAAAGTAGTAAACATCTCACTCAATTGATTAGCTATCTTGTTCATATGATCCTGATCTGTTTTCTTAGGGATAGAGAACTCAACCTTCTTGGGATTTCTTTTGGTTTGATTGGGCTATAGGAAGTATGATTTCATTTTATTACTATCAATCATATGTCTCTCTATTTCAATATATATTTCCATACATAAATCAATGGTGGTTACTACTTGTTGTCTCAGCTCATAACTAAAATCTCTAGGGAAAGCATTTTTGTAGAAACAAATGGATTGGTCATCATTTGGCCTTAATGCTACTAGAATATTGTTTATGGTCTTAAATAATATTCCATTGGAATCTTCCACTGATTAATTTTCCTTCTTCTTCATGGTTGCATAATTTTATTCTTATAAACATAAATCATTCATCAATATGCAAAAATATTAAATCATTTATTTACAAATAATTATCCATAATAAAAATACACAAATGAAAGAGCGGTAGATACCCTTAAGGTAGGAAAACACCAATAATAATCCTTAGAGAAGGAATAACTCCATAATATCTCTCAATATGAGAGAACCACATAAGGCAGGCAAAGTCCCATAAGCCACTTCATAGGAAAAGACGATTACGTATGATTGATATCCATGATGATTATAATGACAAATATCTCTTATTTATATAGCTATATTCTTATTCTAATTTGGGGAGCCTACTACTAATATAATATTATATTATATTATAATATAATATTATAATACAATCAACCTTGGGTTATGTGTGACCCATGCCAACCCTTATACAATATAATAATATATCCCCAAATATCTATTCCTAGGTACCCTAACATGATCTTCACCGGTCACAACATTGATCCCTTGAAACCTAGGCAAGTACTTATGAGATTTACCAGGGAGAGGATTTATATTTGCAAGTAAAAAAAAAGCTCTATATCTATTGGTCTTCCACTAATTAATATTAGAATTGGCATTTTGATTTACAATGACATTTTGATTTACACTAGGAGCTACCATACTCACTACAAATTGATTCACTATAGGTACTTGGTTTATAACAAGAGAATACCGATTCAAACCAATATTTGGGCTAGAAATAGAAATTATATTTGAAGGTTTTCTATGAGTCTTGAAAAATACCTTAGGATTTGGCACTCCGGCAAGCACTTCTTTACCACTTCTTATAGATGCCAGATCTAGCTCCACCTTTTATTGTTTTAAAATTTTGAGTTCATTCAGATTCACCAGCACATATATGCAAATAAAGAGCAAGATATTCAACAATACTTGGGCTAATATTGCTCAAGCTAATATTCATCCAATTCTTACAAATTCCACTCTAGGAGAGACTAAGAATTATAAAATGCATAATAATACTAAGCTACCAAAAACTGTTGGCTAACCGCTGCCACTCAAAAATTTCTAGAATTATCCCCAGCAATGGTGCCAAACATTGTTGGGGAAATTCTTGTACCCTTAATATATTTCTCATGCTACAAGACTTACCTGATCTAATCAGCACTATGGATTTTGGTTGATCCACCTCCTTAACTCTAGACAAGATTATCCTAAGACTTTAGACATATAGATTAGGGTAAGGAAACCTCAGAGGTGAGTCTAAAATATTTCTTATATGCTCATGCTCATCCAAATTTGCAAAAAATAAATTAAATTGCAACATTAAATTTGACCATGTTTTAAAGTAACTCCTAGCTAGTGCTTCAAGTTGTAGACTGGTGCCTTATCCATTGGGTAATTGTAGTCAAATTTAAAATATGATGAAGATAAAAAGCAAAGAATATAAAACTGAGACAATCACATCCATTCAAATAATATAACAAAAATGATTCAACATACCAATGAAAGAATATGCCATTTACACATTCAAATGATGTAACATGTAAATGGGAGAACACACAAAATTTCATAGAAAAACTACTAAAAGGAAGAAATAGAATTACATTAAAAAATAGATAATTACAATGGGAGTATGATCTGACAAAATATATCTCACTAAACCAATACAAAAAAATTCTCCATTCAAATGATGCAATAGATAACTACAACTCTTTGTTCAAATTATGTAATAAAGAGCCTCATAACTTCCATCCTCAACCACTAGAAATGATCTCGGTAAACTGTGCACATCCTTAGAAAAACTTGCAGAATAATGGAGAAGAAAAAGGGATGACTAGATGAGACACACAAAGGAAAATACAACAAACAACGATGGGAACACTGGTATACCTCTTGTAAAATTACTATGTAAAAACTTGATGATTTTCCTACTGCAACAACCCTCTTAAATAACTTGATCATTTGGTCCATAATTGCAAAAACTATAACTACCTTGATGATAGACCATAATTGTAAATGATCTATAATAGCCACTATCTCCATCGCCTTTAGGTGTATTTTTTTATATGTATATTTATTTATTTATTTATTTTAAGGTTTAGGGTTTAGGATTTTCAGGTTTAGGGTTTAGGATTTTTATTTTTAGTGTTTTTTAGGTTTAGGTTTTTTTCCCCCTTTTTACAATGCAAAAAACCCTAAAACAAAACCCTACATATTAATGCCCTAAAGATAAGAAAATACTATTTTTGGAAAATTTTCCATTGTTAGCCAAAAACAACCCTAATTTTTGGATTATCCATATTAAGACTTCTATAAAATATCAACACCTAATCATGTCTAAAAAATTTTAAATTCCAATTTTTTCGTTTTCAAGTTTCTTAGAAAATACTAAATTCCATTTTTGGGGCACTAGATGAAGGAATTAGGGCCCAATAAAATATTGAAAAACCACCCTAGCCACCAAGATGGCTTAGCCATGCATTTTACTCCTCTTTATCTAGCTCTATATAAAATTACAATCCAATCCAATGGTCAGATCAAAAGTTATTCCCTCTAGAATATAGGCCCCTGCATCAAACTTATTTGGGATAAACATTTATTGACAAAAAGACCTTAGAAAAACCAAAACAAATGACTGACCATGGTGACATAAAAACTTTCATTTCTTTTGGAGGGTGAAATAGGACTTCAAAAGGACCAAAAAATTACAACAATTGGAAAGGAATCAAGGGGGTATTACAAATTTTAAAAAGACCATAGGACACCAAAAATTAAAAAAATTGGGGTAAGCTCAAGTTGGATTTTGAGGATCCAATAGACCCCGAGGTTGAATATGAGGAAAATAAATTGGAAAACTATATCATAATTAAAACACCTTCAAATATTCTAGACCTAACAAGTCAAATGGTAGAAAATATGTTCATGCATTTTTATGGAACCAAAACTAGGAATGGGGTAGGTGTAATTATCTACATCATCAACCCATAAGGTGTATAGACTTATTCTGCCTATATTCTATTGTTCAATTGTACCAGTAATATAACATATCATAATACAATTATATTGATTTGATAAAAGCTAAAATTATGACAATAAAATACCTAATAATATATAGTGACTCTAAACTAATTATAAATCAAGTCAATTCCTAGTGCACCACAAAGAATAGGCACCTAAATTATTATAAACATTGAGTCTAGGATTTTTTGGATAGTTTGGATACATACAAAATCAAAGAAATAAATAGATATTTGAACATAAAGTCAAATAAGTTGGCAAAAATGGAATCCCAATTTAATCCCACCAATGATATGTGGAATAAACCTAAATAACTTGAGGTAGTCTTTAGACTAGCACTTTGTAATAATTCCAATCACTAGCAAGTATTTTACAATGATGAAAACATCATAGAATTCTTAATCAAAAGACTCAATATACCAAATACAAAAATAAGCATGAGTATACCATCAAATATGGAGTCATACAACTAAATATGAATCAACAACCTAAGGATCTAATCACTCTAGAAAACTTGTTTAACATCGATGATAGTATAAGAAAAATAAATCTTTAGATAAAATATTCTTGTGTCATCTAGTTGAGGTAGCTAAAGGAAAGAACCTACTATTTGGAAGAGACTACACTGAGGAAGAAAAATACCTTTTCAAAGCACTATGTGGTAAGTACAAAGACATTTTGCTTGGCCATATGAAGATCTTAAAGTCTATGCCCAAAACATTATAGAGCATACTATTGAATTAGATCTTGATGTTAAATATTTTAGATATTTATATAGACACAATTGAATCCAAAAATAGAAGTCATGATGAAGGAAGAACTATTGAATATTATATATGCTCAAATTATATTCCCAATCAAACACTCCACCTAGGTTTCAAATTTAGTTGCAACACACAAGAAGAACAAGTATATAAGTCTATGTATCAACTTCAATAACTTAAACAAAGCCAATTTAAAATATACTATTTGTTATCTACTATTGATTAGATGATGCACAAGCTAGTTGGATCATATATGTTGTTTTTCTTTTATGGATTATTATGGGATAACTACATTTGGTTTGAATATGAAGATCAACATATAAGAACTTTCATCACCAAGTTGGGAACCTTCTCATACCAACAAATTCAATTAGACCTATCAAATGAAGGGGAAACCTTCTAAAAGGCTATGTATATAGATTTGTCATACTTGTAGGTGAGACCATTCTCATATACCTCAATAGGAATAAGCTCATCAACCATATCAAATTAGAATTCTACAGATGTAGGAAATTTGATATCTCTCTTAACCCTAAAAAGTCCATTTTTATAATCCAAGAAGGCAAATTACTAGGCCATGTAGTATAAAAATAAGGTTTAACCATAGAACCAATCAAATAAAATCCATAAAAGACATATTATTTTCTATTATAGTCAAAGGGATCAGGTCAATTATATCAAAAAATTGTGTCCAAATTGTGAGGTCCACAACCAAGATGTTAAAAAATGATACCTCCCTAGATTGGGTTGACAAAGGGAATAAGTCCTTTCAAGATACTAAATATGTCATCACTAAAGCTCTAGTATTAATCAACCCATATTTCTCCAAATATTTTAGGTTGTATGTTTTAGTATAGATGAAATCATAGTGACTATCCTAACATAAAAGAATGAAAAATATGAGCAACATCACATCTACTTTAATGAGTTAAGCCCTTTATAACTATGAACAAAAACATACCCTTATTGAAAAATAGATGTTTACTAGCATCGAGACTCTCAAGAAGTTCAAATACTATCATAGAGCAAGACTATTATATTTTTAGTACACCTTATGTTCAATATGTTATATTACATGGTCAGTTAGGAGAAAAAAGTGTTGGGTGGGTCAGTAATATCTAGCCATCCATTATATTTTAATATTGAACGCACATTGGTGTCATCAAAATCCTAGGATATGGAAGGTAAGTTATAAAATGTCACTCATTCTCATGAATGAGATTATATAGTATTTTGATTATTGAAGTGGTTAAACATACCTGACAATCACTCATTTCCATCCCTCCCCAAAACCCTCGCATTATGTTACCTTTTACCTCACCATCACCATTGAATCCTCCATTTTTAGTCGTCCAAGCCCATGTGAACCAGATCGGATTCTTCAGTACCTTTTACAAAACCCCCTAAATGTCTCCCAGCATCCCGTGAACATTGTTGAGCATTCCAAGAATGTTGTTGGAAATCTACCACAATTGTTGAATGCTTCCAAGAATTTTCCAACCTCCTAGTTTACCACTAACATATCCTCAAACACTTCTAGGAATTCGTACGATTCCATATCGCATACATAGAAATTTAGATCAGAGCAACAAGTATATTATTTGACAAGGTAATAGATTTTATTATTTGACATCTTACAATTTTGTATCTTGCTTGCATTTCATCATTTACAACACTCACTAAGGATTTTGTAGATTTTCTTTACAAAGGGCCTCACACAATGGAGCCCTCTCATATTTTATTGACCTCTCAATGTTGTTGATCTATTTGCAAGTGCATGAACCACATTCTTTACAGTTGTTGTAGCTCATGTTTCCTTGTAGGGATACTCAAGCCCACCTACAACTTGTTTTGAGAGAATGATGATGAAAAATAAACCTACTATTATTTGTAAACAAGGGTCCTAAAACCCTTGCCTTGTAACTATTGTATCAACACACACTATATTGTAACATTGGAGATCAAGGCTTCCCCCACATTAATACAATATATTTTTTCTTATTTGTGTAATATCTATTTTGTCTGTTGATTATATTTTTGCTATATTGGTGTTGTTAATTTTTGCTTTACAAAATGGTGATCATGGTGGGACCCCAAAGGGGTTCTATATTTTAATTTACCTTATCTTTTGATCTACATTTTTGTGTTTGTATTGCAAATTTTCAAATATTAGATCACACAAAAATCATGAAACTAAGGTTTTTAAGAGTACTAGAATTCGATATGTGGTCATGTAGATGCCCTACCACATTTGAGGTATACCCCATCACATTCAAGAGATGCCCCATCACATTTGGAAGACTTTGCACCATGTCTAGGAGATTTGGGAAGAAAAAAATTGTAGGCTTCCTGGTAAGTTTGAATCAAATACCACCTCTTGTTTTTTTCTTTTCTTTTTAAAGAGAGATTGAAAAATAAAATATCTACTTCCTATTTAAAAAACAATACATTTTTCATTTTAGGCATTTACAAATACCGCTTCATATAGTTTACATATAGGATAGATTTACATTTGTGCATCCATGCTAGTTGCATCAAAATATGCATCATAATAAATTTAAATTTTTTGTTGTCTATGGTGTTTCTACTTTTTACATTGTTTACTACTTGCAATAATACAAAAGAGCATAAGTAGTTGCATCCTAGGCTAAAGTCTCCCACTTTTATTTCTTTTAAGTTGAAACTAGTCAGGGATATTCAAGTATACTCCCACTATTGGAATCACTTGATGATTTAGGGTGGAAGATCTAGGTGAACCCTCCACTATTGAAAGTACTTGGTGATTCAGGGTGGATCTTAAGTGGTGTACCCCAAGTTCTTTCTAGGGAAATCGGTATTAAATTTCTTGGTCATTAGCTTAGTTGAGTAAAATGAGGTTTCTTGGCATTGTGTGAACACCATAGATAACAAAAAACTTAAAAAAATTACACATTTTTGCATGTTCTACATTCAACATCAGTATGTTGGACTTCATAACCAACTATTGATCAAGACTAGCAATCATGGACTTCACCTCCATCCACTGTCTTACCCCATAGATACAATAGCAACCCATGAGAGATTTTTCTAGATTTCGTCACCATAAAAATCCTCATTTTCTATTCACCTTAGGAATATACCATGCATAGTAGTCTAGGCTTAGGCATACATCACAACACATAAAAAAAATAAAAATCAAAAGCATTATTGCAAGACATGATTCAAATTGTTTGTTTGATTATGTGTATTTTCATTATCACTTCACATTTTCACACACATTCCTCACATTCATTACCCAATTTGGCTCATTAGATTATGGTTTCAACTCAAATCCAAGATAGAATCATGATTCAAGCATCCACCAACCAACCCACTTCATCCATGGAGTGCATCACCTCTTTCCTAGCCACTTTTGTGGCTAACCCTACAAGTGTGACACAGATAAGCTATTCTAGTTTTTTTTTGGACCTTCACATTCTATGTTTACTTCAAATGCAAATGTGATGGAAAGGGCTATTCACACTTCCATCCCAAAGATCGAGCCTTCCACACCTACTGACACCTACATCACATACATAGACATGGATAAATTTGGTACTTACTTAAGATCAACTAGACCTATCTTAGAGAAAATTAACATTCCACATAACCAAGTTCCTTCTTTTTAGTAGGAATTTTCTCACCCACAATACACCAACATTAGCCAAGTTTATACCAACCCTATTTTTGAGGCCACATCCACCCCTTCACATCACATGTCCCCACCACAACATAGCCAAATCACCTCCATTCCATCTACATGTAACACCACTTACACCAATCCACTTTATGAAGTACATGTCAATGCAGCTTCACGCATTGCATCTATTGTGCCATCCATTACCCATAATTATATTATGATTCCTTCCACAACTTACCCTCCACAAACATCTACCAACATTGTCAATATTCACACCTCATCCACATCCACCATAACCACACCATATGATTCAAAAATTACCATACAACAAGCATGGAAACATCTCAACCAACTAATCATGGGCTAGCAAGATGCTCATTATTGTCCCCACCAACAACCTTAGACAACATATTTCAAATATATTCCATTCCAAGCCAACACACTTACTTCACACCTAACTTATCTTGGGTATCACCATCTTCTTAGGTTGCTATACCCACACCTCCATTCACCCACACCAACACCACTCTCACAACCCAAAACACTCACATCCCACAAAATTCACATCCACTTCATCAACATCAATCATTCCAACATAAAATCCAATAAAACACCGAATATCATCAAAGTTCCTTCAATTCATTAAGCCCTCAACATAACTTTTCCTCACAACAATCATCAAACAATCTAGGGCTTTCATACACATATGGAAAATCCTAGCAATGCAACAATAGATTAATATCTTGATTTAGCATACTCTTGGTATAATGCACTAGAATATCACCCTAAGACAACTAATCAATCAAACTATCCATTTTTGGTACCATCATTGCTATATCCGATAGATTTCACAGTACCAAAATTTGACAAGTTTAAAGGGACTAAGGATCCTAGAGAGCACATAAGCACATTTATCCACTCATTCTTTTGGATCCAATATCAAGATGCTTTAATTATTAGAAACTTTCCTTAGACATTGGGGGGAGATGCTCAAGACTAATATAACCATATACCTCATCACAATATTTTCACATTTGAACAACTAGTAGATAAATTTTTGAAGATATTTTCCCTTAATGTTCAAAAGAAGACCACATTTACTGACCTATAAAACTTAAGATAATTTGAATAAGAGTTAGTCTATGATTTTAGAAATCATTGGAGGGTTTTTATCACTAAATTACCATTCTCCCTACTAATGGAATTACTAACCTGAAATTTTACAAGGAGTTGCTTAAAACCCATATCTTTGCTATTAAAACTACAATAATACAAGAACATTCAATGAGGCTCTTGTTTAAGCCTGTGTCATTGAAGAGATCAAAATTCAAGAGGGCAATATAAATTCTAAGAAGAAAAAATGGTAGAGTAAGGGCCAATCAAAAGGAATTTATTATGGCTAGACAAATCCTAGTCAAGTAAATCAAGTGGTCCTGAGTCAACCAATAATGACTCAACAACAATAAAAACCCATGCAACAACAACTGTAACAAATCAATTATCAAGTAGTTCCCCCACCTCACCAACCTCATACCATACCACCAAATACAGAGACACCAACGTCAATAATATGTTCGACAATACCACATCTTCACACCTTTATCCAAATCATACACCTTTTTCCAAAGGTTGTAAGATACCAATGCTTTTGCCTTACCTAAAATCATACCCAAAGATAAGGTTAAAGAAGGTAAGGGTTATAGGGAGTACTTATTTTGTCATTTTCATTGACACAAAGGACACAACATTAACAACTACTAGTCACTTAAACACATGGTGCAAGATTTGATAGAGCTAGGGACCATCAAAGTTGATAGTCCCTTGGTCCAACAAAATCAGAACCTTGGCATATACTAAACACCAATTCCTTATCATGAGGAATAAAAATGAACAATAGGAGAGTCAAATATTAATACTCCTCCTAATCAAGTCAACCATGTGTAACAATATCAAGGTTTTATGGGGGCTATTCACATAGTTACCCAAGTATAAATAAGCACCAATAGAAAAAATTAACAACAACAGGTAGTACAACCTCCTATAGAAACACAAGCAATTGTGTCTCCACAACCTATAATTACATCATCACCCATTTATTTCTCTTCCAATTCATCTTCCAAATCATCCATAATGACCCATCATCTCACTAAGTAGTTGACTGACAACTAGCCTCTAAATGTATTCAACCAAACTATCGATCTATAAGCTAATTCAACAATATTATCCACATAGAAAGGCATTAACAAAAATTCTAAAATCTATTGATATCCAATAATAAGACACCAACACCTTCAATAATTTTGTGGGGAGAATTTGAACATGCATGAAGCCTTCCATTACATTTTATGACTTTGAAATTAAATCAATTTTATTAGAAGCAATGGACCCTCCATTACATATTATAGCTCAAATCAATAGGAATCCATTTAAATGAGTGTTAATTAATACCAATTCCTCCATCAACATCATCACCACATCTACCCTTCATCATCTCAATATTTTGCCATCTCACATTACCAAATCCATATTCATACTAAGAGCATTCAATGATGCTCTTTGTTCCACAGTTGGCACTGTTGTTCTACCCATAGAATTGAGGGTTAAACTATTGCATACCATATTTCATATTTTTAAGGGATCCATGGATTACAATGTACTCCTTGGATGCCCATAGATTAGGAATATGAAATGTGTCCCTTTCATTCTGCATCAATTTTTAAAATATGTACATGAGGTACAAGTTCATTACATATTAGTAGACATTGAACCATTTAAGTATTGCAATTTCATTTCAAATTCCTATGAACCCACACTGCCATCCACACACCTATTAATAATCCCATAAACCAAATAATCGACCACTTATTCATATAAATATTCCATTACTGAGGAGCTTCCCATAACTACCCCATATTAGGCTTTGACTTCTACACCCCCACTATCATCATAGTCAGCTATATGTACATGTAGTCAAACCCAATCTATTCCATCCACATCATCAACATCAATATCCATTACCATTCCAACCACATCATCAACATCAATATCTACTAACATTCCATCTACGTCAACATCGTCAACCATCCATAAAACATTTCAACTAAATCCATATTCATCTTTACCCATTGATATCTCACATGTCGACTTAACGAATTGTGAGATGTCATTTTACCATACATCTCTTCCACTTCCTGAGCCACAAGTTAGCCATGAGCTTCCCACTTCCACTTCCACTTTTGCATATAACCAATCCACTTCATCCACATCTTCACAAGTTGTGATCCACCTGACCAATCCTGGAATTGGTGAATACGTGGTCCAAGACATCATAGTTACATCACTAAGCATCCAAAATGCTAAGGATTACGGTCATCCACATGAACCACCATTATCCATAGGAGTAGTGTACACCATGAGTTCAACACCTAACAATATTGATTTTATATATGGAGGGGTCGATTACTCGTCTGATCCTTCTCCCATAGATGAACCCAAACAACCAACCCTTTCCAATATAGAACGTGTGATAAGTTTTCCTTCACGCTACTTTAATTGAGTCAATTGGCAAGGATATGTCTTATGATGATATAAACAAGGTATGCATGATATTATTGATGCTCCATATCAAGAAGCGCATGACCATTCAAGTTTAGGCTATAATTATCATCCCACCATTTCCTCTTTTGAACAAGCTTTCCAAATCCTCCATTTGAATTTATAAGAGGAAATCCATTATAATGATGACTTTGAGGAGGAATTGTATGAAGAATATGATGTCATATCGATATATTCTTATGAATCCAAAAAGGAATCAACACCCACTATTTAATTCACCAAACAGGATGAGTATTACCTCAGAATGTTCTCCATCTACCAGCCCATTTTCTATCTGCTCCTTCCTAGGAAGAAAGTCGAACCAATCGGTGAACCATCGCCTCCACTTCATTGATCCACCTCATCGAAATATTTTGTAACATATGTACATAATTCAAAAAAATTTAAAAACATAAAAAAAGAAATCAAAAACTTTGTATTACATGTACATAGTCATTGCCATTTGCATTCACATGTGTTAATTAATGTTATTCAAGATCTTATGGTTTCTTTACTGATTATAGCAAGACATGACCAACCTACCATTCACATTGCCAACTACCATTCCTAGTAAGTCATCATGAATCTTGTTGACTTATACACCCCACTTCATAATCCATATGATTTGGCAAAGCCAATTCCAATTGACATTAGCCTTATTAATATGGAATAGATTTTATTACCATCATCCTTTGCCAAATTTATCCTTTCCAATGAATTGTTAAGAACTTCCACTTCTTACATTCCTCTGTCACTCTCACCTTAACTTTTGCCTTCACCTTCACTTTCACCCTTGCATCCTGAGGCTTTCTAGGCAGACATAGAAGATATTGAGTTAGAATATTTTGATAATGCCATTGATGACATTCATATGATACCAATGCCCCATCAACTTGAGGAATATTATCACATGTCCATTGAAGATAACATTGATGTGAACCTTATTTCAGACATGGAATATCCAAAAATCGTCAAACTTGGTATAATTTTATCTATTTATGAACAAGAGAAATTGATAACTCTCCTCAAGAAGAATGACATATTTTCATGGTCCTACAAAGATATACCTAGCCTTGACCCTAACCTGGTTGTCCACAATTTAATGTTACATCCTAATGGTAAGCCAGTAAAACAAAAACTAAGGAAAATGCATCCTACCATTGCCCTCACGGTCAAAGAAGAGCTTCAAAAGATATTAGATGTGGGTCTCATTGTTCCCATCGACTATCTTGAGTGACTTTCAAACATGGTACCCGTTCATAAGCCTAACGGGATGATATGCATTTACATTGATTTTTGAGACCTTAAAAAAGTATGTCCTAAGGATAAATTTCTCCTTCCAAATATCGATACTCTTGTCAACACATGCACTAGCCATGAAATGATTTCATTAATGGACAATTTTTTTGGATACAACCAGATTCGAATCAATCCTGATGACCAACACAAAACAACATTCACTACACCTTGGGGGAATTTTTGCTACAGTATTTGGCCTAAAAAATGTAGACGCTACTTATCAATATGCCATGACATACATCTTCCATGAATACATGCATAATATCATCAAATATTATGTGGATGATCTTTTGGTAAAATCTAAAACTCGACAAGAGCACATTGGTATCTTGAAAAAAGTCTTTGATCGACATCTAGAGCATAATGTAAGGTTGAACCCTAAAAAGTGTGTCTTTTGTGTTACTGTTGACAATATTGTCACATTCCACCAAGGGGCAGAAAAATTGAATCTTTGTATAATATTTGTTTTGTTGAAAGTTTTCTTTTGTTTATAAGTTATAGAAATTCTAGTTTTCCCTATTGCCCCTTGGTGGACAAAATGAAAAGAAAAGAACTTTGGGCCCGAAGTGCTTCAAATCATCACTTCAGGCGAGAACTTTGCTGAGAAAGCGAAGGAAACGCTTCGCACTTGAAGCATTCCCAACGGCTACTTCGGGTGAAGATTTTTGCGAAGCGACATCCAAGCAACTTCACCAAAGAAGGAAAGATAGCCCAAATCAGCTAAGGCAAAGAAATTACTTTGGGCCTGAAGTATTTCTAAAATCCACTTCGACCAATTTTCACCCAAAGCAGTAGAGGTCGAGAAAGTGCTTCAGCCAAAACTCCCTCGAACCACCGTTTTAAAATAAGATCAACCCGAAGCATTTTTCCCGACCCATTAGCGAAGCAGTTTTGCCAGCGAAGCAGTGAAGGATAAAGGAAGATTGGCTTCGGCCCTCCATGCCCCTGAAGTAGTTTTGCGAAGCGAAAATCAACGAAGCGCTTCCTAAGAACGCTTCCCAAGTCAAGCATTTTCCTAAGGCGATCAAAGAGCCTCATAAATGCATATTTTCTTGCCCGGTAAGCCCGCTGCTCATTTTTGGCAATTGGATGCGAGGTATCAGCCCGTGAAGAAGAACCCGGCAAGCATGGCCGCCACTCGAGCACCGCACCTGCAATCCAAGGACACCCAAGTGGCTCATTTAATGCGACTTTCTCTAGCTGACTCGGTCACCATTACCAATTTTGGTAGCCGATTTGAGAGATCATCCGCAGCAGCAGCGAGGAGCTGATTTCCAAGGGCTCGAGGGTGTACTCTGCCATTTTTGTAATAATGATTCAGAGGGCCGGGTCCTCTATAAAAACCTAGGCTTTGCAATGTAAAAGGGGGGGGAACTTTTTGCTAGAAAGTTGCTATAACTTGATGTCCTACGTTTAATACTAAAGATATTTTATGCTCTATTTCTATCTTTTATACTGCCTTTTGTGCTTAATTCTTTTGTCTTTTCTCGTTCTCATACTGAGACTCTGAATCTTGAATTCGGTGTGCGATCGGGGACTAAACCCCTAAAATTTGCCTTGAAGGATACATAGGAGAGGAAAAATGCCTTATCGCTTTCTTTTATGTTGCCTGGTGGATTGAGGTTTCTGTTATTCCCTTATCTCAATCGTTGTTACTCTAAACCCTGAATTCCAGTGAGAGAGAAAGGAGAACCCTGTGAGCCCATCCAAAGGATACATAGGAAGTTTGGAATTTCGTTTCCTTCATGCTATTCTTGGTATTTCCTGTTGTTATTCGAGTTGTTAGTGAGTAATCATGCTTCCTGTTATCTCCCACCTTAAATCATCATCTTCTAACCCTTACTCTTTTTATTTCTTTCTCTAACCCTTACCCTTTTTTATTTCTTTTCCTAACCCTTACCCTGTTTATTTCTTTCCTGCACTCTTGTCTCAAACCCCAAAAGTATATTAGTATAGGAGCCGACATTTCTCTAGAGATCGGAACGAGGGGCATCTCTTCCCCTCGGCCTTTCAATGTTGGTCGTAGGTCTAAGGTGTGCAAACCCACCGAAAGTCATTTCCTGTGCGGATTTGATGACCAACAGTTTTTGGCACGCCCGATGGGACTCAAGGTCCCATATTTGAGAAAATTTCTAGCCCGTCTTCAGCGGAGCCAGTAGTTCTAACAAGTTCTCGGTGAGATTCGATCAGTATCATACCCTGAGTAGTAGTGAGAATCGATGCTCTCGTTACTAAGAGACTCTTAGCATCTGGCGACTCTGTTTTACTTGAGAATCTTCAAGTCGTAAAGACCAGTATTAAAGCCTGTGCCTTCATGTAAACAAGATGGAGAGTTAGGAATAGAGGAGAGGAAACCGAGTTCTTTGAGCTTGATATTGATGCCTTTGGGGAACGATCTAGGTTAGTTACCCCCGAATATCTCTTACGTGAGATGTCCTCGCAAGAGGCTACTATTGATGAGCAAGGCATAACTTTCGATAGCACAACAGCTAGTTTTCCTCCGAATCCTCCCAACTCATCGAAGCATCCTAGTACCTCCGTTCCCATTGGCCTTCCAACGAGCAACCCAAGAGGGACTTTAGGGACATTTGTTCCATAGAACCCAAGCACAAATATGGCCCAGCAATAGCAACAACAACAAAAACAACAACAACTACCACCTAGATTATTTACAGCATGGAATTCTTTGTCATCGTTGAATCTCGTGGGCCAAGGGCAAGTTCCACCTGCTACAATAAAAAAGCTCTTGACATTCGATGAAACCAGAAATACTACTCTAGAACATATCTAGGACATCATTTCCTTGGCAGCGATCCATGATATCACAGAAGAGCGAGTGATGGTGAAGCTCCTGGTTCTCTTCCTTAGAGGAAAACTCTTTTATTGGTATAGATCTCTGCCATCCAAATATATTACGGGATGGGATCAGTTAGCCGGGTAGTTGATGCAAGGCTTCAATGAGTCCGTCGATCCAACTTTTCTTCTGTAGCAATTCACTTCAATCCAAAGGCATCCACAAGAAGAAATCACAGACTTCAATGTTAGGTTCGCTCAAACCTGGCAAAGAGTCCCAGTTGGGCTTTGCCCAACTGATGAAGCTATGACATACTACTTCCTTTGGGAATTCAACCCTGATATTAGTCTTATGATAAGGTACTCAAATGTCAATACTTTTCCAGAGTTGTATGGGTTAGCCAAGAAAGCAGAAATAGACCTCATAGTCATGGGTAAACTCCCTCAAAGAATGCCAATGCCCATACTCCCCGAGTTCCTTCAAGCGAGCGCAGTAGCTCCACAGATTTCTGTAATCCCTGCATATCCGATCTCATCTTGGAACATGAATCTTGTTGTGTCACAAATCACCACTCCACAGATACATTTCCCCACACTTTCAACTACGCTGCCCACTATCACTCCAACATTTCCAATGTTGCCAGTAGCCCTCCAACATCCTGCCCTACCTCCGATACTGACTATGGATTCTTTACCATTAGTTCCCAAGGCCGATGATATGCAAGCCAAGATACTACAAGAAATGCAATCTTTAAATGCCACAGTGTAGACCTTGTCCAACGACATGACCATTTTCAAGAATAAGCAAGTGCAACAAGATTTTCTACCAAGAAGGTCTTATCCCACACCTGCACTTACCAAAGATCAAACGGTCCATCAAGGAAAAGCCTTGACAAGAAATGTTGTGATAGATGAAGTCCCAAGCACTTCCAATCATGTATACTAGTGCTCTACATGTAATAATCCTCATGAGGAAAATACATGCATGTTGCATCAACACTAAGTGCTGACACTAACAAGTAGCAGTCAAGGCGGCCAAGTCAACGTCATCAGACAATTAGATCAAAACTTGTCCATTAACGAGGAAGAGCCAGTCGTAGTCCTTACCAGGGGAGGTAAAAGGTCGATAGAGGTAGATGCTACTCAGATGGCTCCTTTGAAGGTACACACTCATTTTGAGAAGGTACAACCATCCTCTTCGGTCCTGAGTGAAGCTCCTCCGCCAGCTCCAATCAAATAAAAGGCCCAAAAGGCCACTACCGAACCACCTCAGGTGGAGACCAAAGAACAGTCTAAGGAGAAGCTCAAATTTCCCTCGCTCACCAAGAAACAAATGGTCGAAGTGACAGAGCAATATCGTACCAAGTATGAATCGAGAAAGGAACCTGGGGTGCATAGCTCCCCAGCCTACAACATTGTAGAAGAATTGAAGAGAATTCTAGCCAAAATCAGTTTGTATGATGCTCTGCAATTTCCTGGACAAGTGGACCAGCTGCAAGAATCATTGAAGATGATCAATACAAAGAAGGTAGAGCCGATCGCTCTGGTGTAGACCCTGTCCATGTCCATAACAAGAAAAAATAGACCACCACCATTCTACTTATCCTTACAAATGGAAGGGTATATTGTGCATAATTGTATGATAGATTCTAGAGCTACGATGATAGTAATGTCAAAGGCAGTATGCGAAGAAATAGGTATGGAGTACACACGAAGCAGTCATGGAGTCCTCCAGTTGGACGGTACCCTAGTGAAGACTGTAGCTGTTATCAAAGATATTCCTATTCGGCTACATAAGACACCTCAAATCATAGTCATACAAGAGGTGGTAGTCATGGACCTTGAGCCCTACTTTAGCATGTGCCTATTGAGGGAGTTCACGGTAAATCTGGGCGGATATCTATCCATGGACTACACTCATCTGGAGATCCCCTTCAAAGGGAAGAAGGTGAAAATCTATAATGAAAAGCCCTCTACGTTCTTGGTTTAGAAAATGTCCATGGAAGAAAGCAGTGACCTTGTGCATATGATTGCGGAGGAGCTAGAGCAAGTGGATCTGGTCCAAGAATCCCTCGCACAGTTGTGTCGTGAAGATGAATTTTCATTGGAAAATTTCAATGCCATGATAGAGACCGAGGTAGGGTGCTACACCATTGCCAAGTCCGAGAAACCAGCCAAAATGGAGAGAAAGGTTTCTACTCAAGGACTATGGAAATTGTTCTTTGACAGTGCCCGATGCAAAAATGGTGCCAGGGAAGGAATCTTTATGATTTCTCTATCTGGTGAGCAAAAGGAGTATTGCTACCGATTGACATGGAGCTGCACCAACAATGCAACAGAGTATGAAGCCTTGTGCTTGGGACTCAAAAAAGTTGACAAGTTAGGCATAAGGCATCTTCAAATCTTTGGAGATTTTGAACTAGTTTGCAACCAGGTCACCAATAGATGCTCTTCAAAGAAGCACTATCTTAAATCATACTACAATAGGGTATGGGACCTGTTTGACCAGTTTGAATCCCTCAATCTATAGTCTATTCCACGAGAAAAGAATCGACATGTAGATGTCTTAGCATCCATCACAGACCAATATTCTCCAGTGGATGATATGGTGCATAAGACAAAGGCTGTAAGGATGATCTATAGACCCTCTATCCCGAACAGAGATTTACACTAGCAAGTTTTTGACAACGACGAGCAGATTGTCAATTTCATGATCCAAGAAGCCACTACGGTCAAAGTCTGAAGCCCTAATGAGGAGGAATATGAAGGATTGATCTAGTTGAAGAACAACCACATTCCTAAGGGATTGATCATTCTTGAGAGCCTTTTCGATCAAAATGATCGATCGCTCTCCCACAGGATCTAGATCAATGTGTAGCAATATCAAGATTTAGAACTGGAACTTGGGAAAGTAATAAAGGTCGAGACCGATTGTACTTCAAAAGAAATAGAGTGAATCCGATGTTTGTGTAAGAAGTACCTAGATATCATGGCTTGGTCTTATCACGACCTCAAGGGATATGATCGACAACTGATTCAACATACAATCGAATTACAAGAAGGGTCCAAACCTTTTCGACAAAAGCAAAGGCCAATTAATCCAAAGATCGAGGTCCTGATGAAGGCCGAACTGCTAAAAATGCTCAAAGTAAAGATCATTTATCCCATCAGGCATTCTTCTTGGGTAGCGAACTTGGTCCCTATCATAAAAAAGAATGGAGACATCTGGTTATGCATGGACTTCCACAACCTAAATCATGCTTCCCTTAAGGACCACTATCCTCTCCCGTAGATCGATCAGATCTTGCATTCGATGGCTAGAGCTCAACGATTCTCCCTGCTCGATGGTTTTTCTAGATATAATCAAATCTAGGTTAAGGACGAAGACCAGAATAAGACCACGTTCACAACCAAGTGGGGGACATTCGCCTACCAGCAAATGCCTTTTGGCCTCTCGAACATGGGAGCTACTTTCTAGAGGGCGATGGACCTAGCTTTTAGCGAGCTTTTGAACAAGGTTATCATTATCTATTTGGATGACATGACCGTATTCTCTCGAATGAGAGAAAACCACCTAGAACATCTTCAACAAATTTTTGAAAAATACCAAGAATTTGGCATCTCAATCAATCCAAAAAAGTCTATCTTCATAGTCAGCGAAGGAAAGCTGCTAGGACATGCAATTTCAGAAAAAGGTCTCATCATAGATCCAGACAGAGCTGAAGCTCTGATGAAACTCCCAATCCCAGCGGATAAAAAGGGCCTTTAATATTTCTTTGGTTAGATTAACTTCGTAAGGAATTTTGTCCCAGGCTTCACCCAGGTCATTAAGCCGATGTCTGAGCTTTTAAATAAGGGCACAGAATTCATCTGGACAGAAGAAAGGAGAAAAGTGTTCAAAGAAATCAAAGCCTGAATTATGCAAGCATCGATCTTGATCAACCTCGACTACAGTCGAGATTTTATCCTGTGTGCAATAGGAGAACCTGAAAGCTATGTCGCAGTATTAACGCAAAATGGGGAAGATGGAGAGGAACGTCCCGTCGTGTTCCTCAGCAAGATAATTAATCCCCATGAAGAGAAGTACAATTTCATCGAGCATCAAGTGCATGCAGTAATGAAGTCTCTCAGGAAATTCAAATAGTTCATTTCGTAGAGTCGAACCACAGTCTTTGTCTTTCACCCCGATGTGCGTAGTTTCATTATTGAAGGGGAACTGGGAAGCAAGAGAGCTGGTTGGGTAAGCAAAATCCAAGAGTTTGATATTGAGATCAAGCCTACCAAACTAGTTCGCGATCGCGCGTTATGTCAAGAGCTGGCGAAGAGCACAACAACCGAAATAACAGACTGTCAGTCGGATGATTTGCCAATAGGATAATGCCTCGCTAATAAGGAAGAGGTCAAGAAATATTGGGTCAAAAAAATAGTGGAATATTTCAACACCAACAAATGCCCCTCACATTTGAATGCTTTGCAGTTAAGACATTTCAGGATGCAGTCCGCCCGATATACTATGCGCCCAAAAGGCCTATTTTTTAGGAACATCGACGACGTCCTCATCAGATGCATAAAAGATGATGATAAGAGGAGAATCTTAGGGGAATTTAATTCAGGACTATCTGGAGGACACTTTGCTGGAAGAGCGACAGTGCTGAAGATAATCAAGGCAGGTTACTATTGGCCCACACTCTTTGTCGATGCCTTCTCCATTTATCACAGATGCGAGCAATGCCAAAAATTTTCCATCCAAAGTAGAAATGCTCTGATGCCCCTCCGATCGATTCAGGTGGAAACACCCTTTCAGCAATGGGGACTGGATTTCGTAAGGGCCATATCACCAAACTCATCCATTGGACACAAATTCATTCTGACTACAATTTATTACTTCACCAGGTGGGCCGAGGCAGTCCCCACAAAACATGCCGATCAAGATACCATTGTCACCTTCTTGGAAGGATTGATTACCCACTTCGATATCCCTGAATCAATTATTATAGATAATGGTCCTAGTTTCATAGGTGCAAAGATCAACGAGTTCCTATACAAGTATGGGATATATCACAAGATGTCTTCCAACTATTACCCCTAAGGCAATGGATTGGTAGAATCCACCAACAAAACCCTGTTGAGGATACTGAGAAAGTTGATCGATAAAAACAAAATAAATTGGCACCTCCTTCTGGATCGAGCCTTGTGGGCCGATCGGGTTTCTGTCAAAAGGTAGATCAAGACTTCACCTTATGCTCTGGTATATGACAAGGAGACCATCCTACCCACTCACATCGAGATCCCCACATTATAGTTGCTGGAAGCGGACAAAGCTAACCCGATGGAGGAACACCTGATCCAGATACTACAACTAGAAGAGGAACGTGAAAAGGCCTACCAGAACTTTGTACAACATGCTAAGGTCACCCAAGAATGGTTCAAAAGGAAATCATCCGATCGCATATTCAGAGCAGGAGACCTGGTATGGAGGTGGGATTCATGGAAGGCCAAGCCTGGGAATCATGACAAAATGGATGTGTTCTGGGACGGACTGTTTGAAATAGTAAAAGTGAATTTTGCTAATTCCTTCATCCTCAAATATGAAAATGGCCAAGTTTTACCAATCTCCGTCAACGGTCTCCACCTGAAGACCTTCAATCGCTGAGGTATGTGTACTTAATTCAAAAAAAAAAATCAATCTTGCACATATTTTTGTATATAGGATTTCAGTGCTTTGTCCTTACTCTAGTCAAAATATCATGGAGAACAAGTGCCACTTCAACCACAAAAGCTAGATTCCTAGTTTTGGCTTCACAAAGCACGATCGGAATTGCCTTCGGGGGGCTTCGGTCTGAAGTAACTGATGAAGGGAAGTTCATCGCGAAGCAGTTCATCCTCAAAGAACCAAACCACATGCAAATCAAGGACGTGGAAAGTGCTTCGCTAAAGAAACATGCTAAAGGCATCATCCGAAGTAATTCTTGGTGAGGACATCCTCGATGAAATGGATTTCGATCAGCAATATTCATGAACCGAAGCAACAGCGTAGCAAAGGGGAACTTCGGGCCCAAAATGAAGAAAATCAGCCCGAAGAACTTCATGGCAAAGTATTTTCTTTGCCAACTCCATGTCATCGAACCTTGATTTCGAGGTGGGCACATTTAAGATATGCCTCAAGAAACATGCCAACAACAGCCTCAAAATGGGGCCAAAGCAGATGAACTCAATACGAAAAAAAATAGCACTCATCCCAAGGTAGTTCCTTGATCGAAAGGCCACGCAAGGGTACTAGGCGGCAACGATTTGCGTTTTTGATACAAAATCAAATCCTTGAAGTGCATGGTCCCATGTACGATGCCGCCATATGGCCAATCAAATGCCACAGTGATACTTTTGGTCCAAGCCCACAAAGTAATTATGGTGGTTGCCATAAATGCCGAAAGTTGCCCTCCAAAGCTATAAAATGTAGATGCCCATTAAAAACAAACTATTTGCAAGTGTGAGAGTCGAGTCCGTGTTCTGTCTCTTCAGAGAACTTCTGCATCAAAGGTTTTGTTGTTCACCATGATTATCTCATCCCTTGTTTTGAGGTGCTAAACTTTTTTACCTCACAAGTTATCCTGCTGCAATCATTCACAATGGGAAAGAAGAACCCTACTCAGAAAGGAAAAGAGCCAGAGACGACGGTTCCAAAGAAGGTGAGATCCATGAAAGAAAAGAAATAGAGACCTAGGAGGGTCAATCCTCCCCCATGCCTAGGAAAACAAGTGATGGAAGGAAGGGAAGAGTCCGATGACAAGCCCAGCATAGAACCACCTGTCGATAAGTGGGAAAAAATTAGAGACCCAGAGCTCTCAAGAACCGTGGTCGAGCTTCGACATACCATCGACTTCATGCGAAGTAGGCTCTCGATGGAGAACAAGAGGGCCATGACATATTATTCCCACATATACTGGTATCTAGTTCCTCCTACACATCACTACCCCGAGCTCATATATGCCATCACTCAGAACTACCAACCACAAACCAGATAGGTGTTGGATGCCTCGGGTTGAAAGTTGTTTTCCATTCTAAAGGAGGATGTGCAGGCAGCGTTCGCACCACAACAAAGGCCACCAAAAGGCTATACCATTCGCAATGTCAGCCTGAGTGAACAAACGGATAAGTTCACCTTTAATCCCTTCATTCTGAGTTTTTTGTGTGAAAATCTCAAGAGCAGACTTCCTTCCGATAAGCGACACCAGATGCCCCTGCCCTTGGAGGCCTTCAAGAATACAGATATATTCTCCATCATCACATGGGTGGGAGGCTTGTCAAGTGATACTTCGATATACCCATGGTAGGTGTCGCTAGCCAAATGCATTTCTAGAGGAGAGTTCTATGCTCTCGACGCTTCGTGGCCGAACACCAACCCGGTTTTCTTCGATTGGGTAGAATGGGTGGCCCAAAATCTACATGTACGGTTGTCATCCATGAAGGATGCTAGCAAGGAGCTGCACTTCTAGCCTTGTTCCTTTCTATTTTGGCTCTTCTTCTTTCATGTACATAAAGTCCTTCACCATTGTGATGTTTCACCAGTCAGCGAAGATGGGATCCCTTTGCCTATATATCAGTGGACCCGTCTCTTGATGAGGTTGGAGACCTATTACCCTTTCAATCAGTAGTTTTTGGGACCTGCGATGCACATTATGATAAAGTCTAGCCCCTGGGTGCCTCCCTGCCTTAGAGATAAAGTGGTATTAGAGAGAAGAGGGGATGTGTTTCAATTGACACAAGGGCTTGTGATCTGCCTTTTCGACTTCATAGGGAAGCCCTTCTTGCTACCCTTTTTCCCTTCGGAGTACCAATTTGCCCTAGAAGTTGCTCGACAAAGTGATGCGACCGACGAAACCTATGACCATGGATGGAAGTGGGCACACACCTATGACTTCCCCTTCAAGATGGGAGTGATCGAAGTCTTTTCCCTGAAGCAGAACATATACCTGGAGGAGAAGCTCGCCAATTTTGGTTTGCTTCAAATACCATAGAGGTGGCTCTACGACCCGTTGGGGGTGATGAGAGATCATTTGAAAAGCAAAAACTTCCATGTCTGTCCTCGCCCCAAAATTTTGGAGCAGAGGAATAACCCCAATGGTATGGACCTGGAGTGGCACTTAGAGGAGATGAGGACGTTGCCTCCTTAGCATGACTTCTATCCTATGGAGGTCGAATTCGACCCAAACCAGTACCCAGTCCCAACTCCTGGCTCCACTTTCTGGAGAAAAGCAAGGGACAATTTAAAAGATGAGTTGAAATACTGGGACAAGGAGCAGTTAAGAGAATGGTGGATTATGAGAGTCCATCGTCGAAAATGAATTCTTACGGGCTTCTAACAATGGACAGGGAATTCGCGATTATATATCAGACTAATATTGGGTCTTGGGAACCCTTGTCCTTCGTCGACTTTGTTCCACTGGCCACCCCAAGTTCAGGCAAAAGCCCTGAAAGGACTGATAATGTCCCCAAGGAAAAAGTAGCCAAGGCCATGCTAAAAGCTTTACTATAGAGTCCATCCAAGGATCTCGAGATAGCAATAGAGGAATCAGAGCAACCCCTCCAGAGGAAGAAAATAAAGGAGCAAGAACCTATACAGGAACCCCCAAACTTCCCAAAGCGACCATGTACCAGCATTCTGAGCACCCATGCTGAAAGATCAGTATTAGGCTTGGCCAAAGCAAACGATAGAGAAACTCCACCAAGTGCCAAAACGATCCCAGACGTAGATGTCATTAATGTGGAGGAACTTGTGGAAGTCATTGAAGCCAAGAGTACTGAGGCCCAGGAGGAACCAGGGCCAATCACCTAGGAGATCACCATGGCCACTCTGCCAAGAGGGCACGTAGGTACATTATCTTCACCCTATGCTCTGGTTGCTCATAAGTCTACCCTAGCCCTGGCCAAAATCTCTCACCTATCCACCCTGCCTCCACAAGGTCAGTCACCTCCTTACGCCGTGTCCCTAACTACTCCCACTGAGTCTTTCGACTAGGACAAACTTGTTGAAGTTACTTTGCACAGCCACACTGCCAATCCTTCAGTCATCAACTAGGGCAAAGCTAATAGTCCAATGCCAAACCCTGAGGCTATCCCATTCAAACCTTAAGGTGAGGCTATCCCATTCGACTCTTTATATTTATTCAATCCCTTGGCTATAGACCTAGTCACATTTGAATTTGAGTTGTCCTCAATACGTGAATCCCCCTTGGCTAAAAAACTCCTCCAATCTTGAAAAAACACAAAAATAATGTTAAAAGAGGGAAGAAAGAAGAGAGGGCGCTCGCTCGCTCAAGTTGAGAGATGCACCATCTTTGATTTCGAGGTGGGAAAGTTGCAGAAAGTAAATAAGATACCCAAAGTCCAGAAGGCCCTGGATGAAATGACTCCAATGGACTATGAATATCAGGATAAAGAAAAGGACTTGGAACATCTAAACGTGGACAAGGAGTCTGCCTCTATGCACATTGGAATTGAGACCTTCAAGGCGCATGCCAACATCGCCAACATGCACAGGTTCAAAGTTGAGAGCGCTAACATCAAGCTATAGGAGGAGCTAGCAAGGGCTCTCTCTAAATTGGCAGATGCCGAGGAGCAGTGCAAGCTAATGTAGAAAGAAGCACATGCCCTAAAGCTATAGATAGCACAGCTGAAGTGCACAGATGAGAATCAAGCACAAAGGTAGGCCAAAAATAATTTGAAGGCCAAGGAGCTTGAAAGTAGGATCTTGCAAGCTCAGATCCAGCTACATGAGAAAGAAGGCCTAGGGGTACTTGACAGGAGCCAAATCAAGGATATTTACTCACATCTGCTCAATAATTTTAGGTCTCGGGATATCAGTGCCCTTTCAGTTTTGGTTTACACCATAGAAGCCCAGGTTGCCACCGCCGAAGGAGGACCAATCATCAAAGAGGTCATTTGGAATGTTAGAGCCCAACTCAAGTTGGAGCTCAAGGTCCAAGGTGCAAAGTATCAAGATTTGAAGCTCGCAACAATGAGTCAAACAACAATGGATTGGTCAATGACCCAGGCCACAGTTCGCACCTTTTTCTCCATAACCAAGAAAGCTCAAAAGGCAAAAATCCTACTAGACACATTCGAAATCGAGAGGCGCATGTCAATGGGCTACTTTGAGGACCTCTTCTCCTTAGGCTTCCTAAGTTTCATGGATAATTATGGGAAGACATTAGCCAAGGAATAAATCATGCCGAAGTGGTAGCAGTTTGAAGGCAATGTTTTGGAGATAGACGAGCGGGTCGAACCAATAATAAAGAAGCAGGTTGCTGATTACATATTGAAATACTATAGAATATTTGCTTCCCTAAATGATCTGCATACCAGGTTCCAGCATGTAGAAATCGAGCAGATCGATAGGTTTCATGCTTTGGTCAAATCCTTAGAGGATCAGGAGCTATTCACGAAAAGCATATGGTCTTAGGTTCGTCAAACCTTAAGAGATATCCACGTTCGCCTAGCCCCACTACCAACAGCTGAAGACATAGCAGAAGTAATGGCAATAGGAGAAGAAGAAGCAGTAGCAGAAGAAGAGGAAGAGGAAGGACAAGCTATGGAAGCACCCCCAAAAAAGGAACAAGGAGAAGGGTCTGGAGGACTCTGTGGCCCAATGGATAAAATTTGAGGGTTCTACCATCGAGACGAGCTCGTTGCCCCATGAGCCACCATGAATGTTGACAATATTATCACATTCCACTAAGGGGTAGACAAATTGAATCTTTGTATAATATTTGTTTTGTTGAAAGTTTTATTTTGTTTATAAGTTATAGCAATTATGGTTTTCCTTATTGCCCCCTAGTGGACAAAATGAAAAGAAAAGAGCTTTAGGCCCGAAGCGCTTCAAATCATCACTTCGGGTGAGAACTTTTCTGAGAAAGCGAAGGAAACGCTTCGCACCCGAAGCATTCCCAGTGGCTACTTCGGGTGAAGAGTTTTGCGAAGCGGCATCCAAGTAACTTCATCGAAGAAGGAAAGATAGCCCGAATCAACTAAGGCAAAGAAATTACTTCGGGCCCGAAGTATTTCTAAAATCCACTTCAACCAATTTTCACTCGAAGCAGTAGAGGTCAAGAAAGTGCTTCGGCCAAAACTCTCCCAAACCATCGTTTCAAAAGAAGATCGGCCCGAAGCGTTTTTCTCGACCCATTAGCGAAGCAGTTTTTCCAGCGAAGCAGCGAAGGATAAAGGAAGATCGGCTTCGGCACTCCATGCCCCCGAAGTAGTTTTGCAAAGCGGAAATTAGTGAGGCACTTCTCGGGAATGCTTCCCAAGTTAGGCATTTTCTCGAGGCGATTAGAGAGCCTCATAAATGCATATTTTCTTGCCCGGTAAACCTGCTGCTCATTTTTGGCAATTGGATGTGAGGTATCAGCCCATGAAGAAGAACCCGGCAAGCATGGTTGCCACTCGAGCACCGCACTTGCAATCCAAGGATGCCCAAGTGGCTAATTTAATGCGACATTCTTTGGCTGACTCAATCACCATTACCAATTTTGGTAGCCGATTTGAGAGATCATCCGCAGCAGCAGTGAGGAGCCGATTTCCCAGGGCTCGAGGGTGTACTCTACCATTTTTGTAATAATGATTAAGAGGGTCAGGTCCTCTATAAAAACCTAGGCTTTGCAATGTAAAAGAGGGGGGGAAATTTCTGCTAGAAAGCTGTTGTAGCTTGATGTCCTATGTTTAATACTAAAGATATTTTGTGCTCTATTTCTCTTTTATGCTGCCTTCTATGCTTAATTCTTTTGTCTTTTCTTGTTTGCATACTGAGACTCTGAATCCTGAATCTAGTGTGCGATCGGGGACTGAACCCCTAAAATTTGCCCTGAAGGATACATAAGAGAGGAAAAACACCTTGTCGCTTTCTTTTATGCTGCCTGGTGGATTTAGGTTTCTATTATTCCCTTATCTTAATCGTTGTTACTCTAAACCCTGAATTCCAGTGAGAGAGAAAGGAGAACCCTACGAGCCCATCCAGAGGATACATAGGAAGTTTGACATTTCGTTTCCTTTGTGCTATTCTACTGCTATTCGAGTTGTTAGCGAGTAATCGTACTTCCTGTTCTCTCCCATCTTAAATCATCATATTCTAACCCTTAATCTTTTTATTTCTTTCTCTAACCCTTACCCTTTTTTATTTCTTTTCCTAACCCTTACCCTGTTTATTTATTTCCTGCACTCTTGTCTCAAACCCCAAAAGTAGATTAGTATACGATCCGGCCTTTCTCCAAAGATCGACACGAGGGGCATCTCTTCCCCTGGGCCTTTCAATGTTGGTCGCAGGTCCAGGGCATGCATACCCATCGAAAGTCCTTTCCTATGCAGATTTGATGACCAACATTTACCTTAGGTAAAATACTAGGACCTTTGGTGTTACCTTAGGTAAAATACTAGGATTAATTATCTCCAAAAGAGGTATTGAAGTGGACCCAAATAAATTCAAGGCCATCATGGATATGCCTCCTCCAAAAAAATTATAAGAGTTGCATAGTTTACAAGGAAAGATTCAATCAATTTGTCACTTTATTGCACAACTCTCAAAAAAATGCAGGACATTCAACCACCTATTACAAAAGGGCCATGAAATTTTATAGATAGATGAATGTCAGAAACCTTCTGATGACATCAAGAAATACTTAGTTTCTCCACCATTATTAACTCCTTCTCATCCAGGGGTCCCCTTTCATATTTATATTTCAGCAATGGACTTTGCTTTTGGGACAATGCTTGCTCAAAAGAATGAAAACAATAAAAAAAAATCTGTCTATTACATTATTCGAACATTGGTAAGCTATGAAACTAGATGCACTTATGTAGAAAAACTATGCTTAGTAGTGGTTTTACCACTAAGAAACTCAAATATTACATGCTAAGTCACACAACATATGTCATAGCTCATGAAAATCCTTTGTGTTACATGATGTTTCACACTTACAAAAACACTTACACTGCAAAATGGATAATGCTTCTCACTTAATTCGATCTTGAGTTCATTAGCCAAAAATCCATTAAATATCAGGTAATAGCCTATCAGCATGCAAAAACTCCACTTCTTAGTGATCAACCATTGATTATTGAGATCCCATATAATTCAATATTTACCATTACTAAAAAAGAAGAATATTTCATTTTGGAGGAAGATGTCGATATCACATTATTCTTTGATAGTTCTAAGTGTGCAAATGGACAAGGTTCTAGAGTTGTATTTCATACACCACAGGGGGTGCCTATCCTCTTATCATTCAATATTTATTTTCTATGCACAAATAATAATGCATAGTATGAAGTCTTAATATTAGTATTTCAAGCAGCCATAGCTATGAGCATAAAGCATATCAAAATATTTGGTGATTCTCAACTTGTTCACCAAGCAAACATAGAATACTAATGTAAAGAACTAATCTTAAAACTTAACCATGAAAGTAGCAATGAAATTGCTTGTAAAATTTGACTAGTATGAGATTGATATATTGTCTATATCAACTAATATATTTGTAGATGTGATGGCCTCTCTAGGATCACTAATTCCAAAGAACTTCGAAGGAGAGGTACAACCATTGATTTTCACAATGATCTCTAAATTTACAATTTCCTAAAATAAGTCTAAATATGAGAAGGATGTTTGCTTTATCCACATAGATTCATATGAGACTTGGTCTAGCCAAATAAAATCCTTCCTCAAGTTTGGAACACTCCCATATGACATGTCATAGACTACCAAAAAAAAATTCAAAAAAAATGTAGCTCATTTTTTTCTCTTGGGGGACATTTTGGATAGATGTGGTTAAGATGGAGTCTTTCATTGTATTAAGCCTATCCCATTCCAAAGAGCAATTTAAATAGCTCATTATGGTACTTGTGGTGGTTAATTTAGTGGAATGGCCATTGCAAAGCATATTTTACACATGGGTTATTATTGGCCCACCATGGAACACGGTTGTTGCAATTATGTCAAGAAATATCAACAATGGTAGCAACACACTAATTTAACTCATGTGCCATCACGAGCATTGCAATATATTCAAATTATTTTGCCATTTTCACAATGGAGTTTAGACATGACTGGTAAAATATTGCCTCCTTGCTTAAGAAAACACACTTTCATCATTAGAGACATTGAATACTTCACTAAGTGAGTTGAGACAATTCCTCTAACCAGTATGATAGGACCTATAATTGTGGATTTTATACCTTAGCATATCATCTATCATTTTTGTATCTCCTCAAAAATCATCTATAACAATGGTAAGTCTTTAAAAACAAGGATGTTCAAGCACTTTGTGAAAAATATAATATCCAACATAGTTTCTCAACTCCTTACTACCCACAAAAAAATGGACAAGCTCAGGCAACCAATAAGACCTTGATTGCTATTCTCAAGAAACTAGTCAAAGAAAATCATCAAGATTGGCACACTCAAATTCCCTTGGCATTATGGGCTTATCCAACAAACATTTGCACACCCTATTGGGGCAACACCATTCTCATTGGTCTATGGTGCCGAAGCCATCATGCCTATTGAGCTCGATATACCATAATTGCAAATTTTATTATAGGAATTCATAGATGATGGTACTCCTATACAAGGACATCTTGACCAAATTATGCTCCTTTATGAAAGGTGGATTAATACCTTAGAACATTTACAAGTATATCATAATCATCTCAAGCATTCTTACAATGCCAAAGTCCATCTATGTGAATTTCAAGTAGGATATATTTTTATCAAATAAAATCATAAAAATACCAATGCATTTTTACATATTCATGAAAAATTCATGGCTAATTGGTTAGGTCCATACATTGTCACCCAAAAAAGTATGTCAAGAAACATATAGACTTGCCATCCTAGAGGGAGAAGAAGATACTAAACCACTTAATATTATCCATATAAGAACATATCATGCTTAATGTGACTTACATGTATGTATATATGCATGGGTAATACACAAAAAAATTGATTGCATTCATACACATTGTATTTCACACATTGCATTTCACAATAACATTCATGGTTATTTTGATGTATTTCATCCACCATACTAGGGGTCATATATTAAGTTTAGACAATAATTGATCCAATAAATCTTCTTGCCTTAATTAGGGGTACCCTCCAAGTTCACATCCATTTCATTACACCATTTCAGAAGCCACTTTACCACTTACATTATCACTTCACTACCCCTAGTTTTTTGGTCGCTCAACTACTCATAGTGTTTCAACCAAAATCCAATACATGTTGAACATTCTCTAGGACCAAGTTACATTTTCACTAAGAAAATATTGAGTTCTAGGATCGAATCTAACACTCTCAAACAAAACACATTTAACACATATTAAAAATATTCTTGTGTCAAAGAGGGATAATACCATGATTGGGTTAAAAATTGAATCAAAAAATGTTGTCTCTACCTATCCCACTATGCACATAGTACAAAATAAATAAAAAATAGTTCTCATCACTACTCACACTTCCAAACAAAATAATGATTAGTAAGGATAGGATTAAATTCACATCATACCTTGGTTTAGAAACCAATTCCCCGAAGCTTTAACTCTTTTACAAATCACGCACCACAAATCTATAAGTTGTAATGATAGAACTACATTTCCATCCAGATGGTTATGTTGTATGAACACCTAAAGATTAAATATTGGATCATTGGACTATGGATCTAATCTCCATAGAGACTATAGATGCTTGAATTGCAATAGAATATGATCATGCATGGCAACACATCTCACTTGAAGAGACTTGTGACCACACATAAGAACAAGCTAGCTTCCTAATCTTCTCCATGACAGGTTTCATCTCAATTTAATCAATATGGATTAATGAAATCACTTGTACACACATTGGTTCTTGATTGCCTTGAGTTAATACCATGCTCATGATTGGTAAATGAACATTTCACTACACACACATTTGGTCTTAGAGAAATTAGATAGAAACTAGGGAGTTTAGTTGAAATCACTAGTATTTCTGAGTCTCTAAAAAATAAACACCTATTCATAAACCAACAACATCCATATAATTACATGAGTCTTTTATTTCATACACCACTTTTTTGGTGCCCTTGATTAAATAACAATGATCAACAATGGTAAAAAAAAATCTAAAATACAAATAATCATTAGTGCATTAGTTCATTTGCATTATTTTCATTACACATACGCATCATCATTACATTACCATCCATCACATATACATATACATTCACACACACATCCACAAAAATTCATAACATAAAAATAAAAGCCATGTATATATATTTATATCAAAATAATATGTACAATTAATGCTCAAAGGCTACATACAATGGATCACCAAGTATCATATACAAAAAGTGCATCTAAGCACTAGCTAATGCCTATAGGAGGACCCTTGTGACCCCAAAGGATACCTAGACCTAGAGATACTATGCCTAGAACCACTAGGCCTACCAAAATATGCTATGAAATAAGAGGATCAATTTGGCAATCTAATATAGTGCTACATACATAGATCCTCTAAATCTTGGATATATGCCTCCCGAAATTGAAGGCATAGTACATCATTCCTATAATGAGAATCCCTCTATATTTGCTCTTCCTGGAGCCTTGTAATCACATCATCACCTTTGCTTGCTACCCTTTGTACCTCTAGCTCCTCCTATAGTTGAGCATTCTTGGGATATTAAGCCACTATCATTGCATCCCAAGCTACTATCTGCATCTCGCTTTTCCACCATCTACCAGAGTTGGTCCTAATTTACCTCCAACCTCACCCAATCTTCATCAATTTGACCTAGATATCTCTTTGGAATCTCCTCCATGTCATCCCTACCACCACAATTACCTCTAATATTCGGAGGTTGCTCTGATGCAAACCTTGCCTACCTGCTAAACTAATGATGTCTATAACATTAGGAAGCCTCCTTTGTTTCTACCTCCTCCTCATATCCACCACCCTCTTTGACCACCTCACTCAAAACCCATGGAGGTTGTGAGGTAAAACAAGCCTCATACTCTACTATGGTCCTAGCATCATTCACATCTAAGAGATCAATATCCTCATAATAATCATAATACACCCACCACTCCTTAATTCATGGTTAGATTGACTCATATAATCGATGCCTATAGAGTATTAACACCTCCAAAACTTCCTACCTCAACCTAAACTATTGCAACACCTAATATAACTAGATTAGATCCACCTCACTCCCATGCCACCCAAATAACCACCTAGCCTATCGAGTCCTTCATAGTTGCTCTCTATCACTCAACCACCTAGCCCCCACCATGGCCCCTAGTGCACTTGATATAGTGTTATCCCTATCCATACATATCTAAATTCCTAGCCAATGTGACTAGGATGACTAGGTTGTACCTCCTTAGCCGTCCACTACCTCAAAGCATAGTACTAATCCTTATACCAATCCTCAAAAGGCAAGCCCATAAGATGAGCCACACTGACATGCTCCCAGCCCCAACACTACAATAGCACATTGTAACCCAACCCATTTTGCTCCCATCTCCTCACCTCATATAGCTCCAAATACATATGAGTCAGTAGAGTAGGTACCCATGCATACACATGAGGTTCATTGATCATGTCGTATACCAAACTTATCATATTCCATGGAAACCAATGTCCAATGCTATTAGGCACCCATATGTTGACCAATATAAATATGATTAAGATGAGAAAGGTATCCAACTACTACCTCACATACATAGCCAAATAACTTATCTCTCCACCTCAAATGTGCACATTCCTCAATCTATCTCCAAATATCTTACTCATATCATACCCCTTATCATGGACAACTTAGACGCACAATTCCTTCACTAGCACTCAAAAAATATGGTATACATCTTCCAGTGTCACTGTCATCTCCCCAGTTCATAGCTAGAAGGTCACCCTATTTATATTCCACATATTTGCTAAGATAGAGAGGTATCCCTCATCCACCCTCACCACCTCTATCTAGGCCACACGTGTCAGTCCCATTCCCTCCAATTTCTTCCAATCATCATCATGTAAGGCCTTCCTCACCCCTGGCTTAATAAGTTAGAATATATGATGATCCTCTAAGATCTTCAATTGTAGTAACACAACACACATTACCATCACATTAATTGCATAATCACAAAAATTTACATATTTATAAAAAAACCAAAAAAAAGTGCCAAGGGTACTTACCTCAGCCACTTGTGCCTCCATGCCTATTGCTGCATCCATGCCCTCCATTACCATCACTTCACTCACTTAAATCACTTCACACTCACCCATTCGATCACTCCTCAAATGTTAATTTTGAAACTCTTGAACACAAGAATGAGTCCAATTTCACTTCTACACTACACTTATAGCTATTTTTTGAGTGCTCAAATACTCATGGATGTCTACCTAGCACACTCAAGCACTACCCTGTGTTTGCAAGGTGGCAAACACTTGTTGGTGTCTATGCATGGTGTGGATGTTGGCTGATGTCTAGCCCTAGAATATTATAGAATGACAAATAGGGCCCAAAAATGTATCTTACCTCCACAAAATCATTTCCAAATTAATCCATATCTCCATTTCATCATCACATCATGTTTTGTGAATGTTCAAATTGACTTGGATGCTTCATTTGCATTACGACCAAAAGTTACCAAAAATACAAAATTTTCATACAAAATCTTTAAAATGATCCCAAATTTCACAAAATGGCCACATTCATACTTCTACACATACATCACATCATCCCATAATATTTTTGTGATAACTTGGATTGATTTGGGTGTTTAATTCTTGAGTGTGACCAAAAAGCGTAAAACTCCCCAAATTGCTTCAAATCATTCCAAATAATTTCATAAAATCATAAACTTTACCTACCAATCACTACATCATCCATATACACTCATTTACATAGTTCATATCATCCAAAATTCCATACAATATCACTCAAAATTTACCAATTCCACCCACATTCACAAGTAAACCTTGTATCTAGTGATTTACTCTAGTCACTTGGCAATTGCAGTGATCGATTATCCATGAAATTTTGTAATATGGGTATATCACCATAAGGATGCTTGTTCATATCATCATCCAATATCATTTTATTTGAAATCAAAATCTATTTGGTCCCTCATATTTTGAGTGAGACTATGCTTAGATTAGTTTACTCAAAAGTTGTCATTGAAACATGGATAACTTCCAACACATCATATATTTTACATAGATAGTCACTAGGGATGTAGGCCAGTAATATGATTGGTTATTGGTAGAAGGAATCTTACACTAATCACTATAATGGTCATATTCCCCTATGTTCTTTTGCATTTTTATAACTTTCCATTTCAATGACACCATATGACATATTCTTAAAAAACATAGAATAACCCCAAAAAAATTGGGATAACCTCATTTGATTTTGATTTCCCACATCAGGATACATACTTTACATCATTCATATCATCCACATTTCCAAAATTCCCTTTCTTCTATTAGGACAAAAACAAAATACACCACACCCACAATTGGCAAAAACCTCCTTTTTGGGGAGGCAAAGAACAAAATCAATATTTGCATCATATATATTACTTTCTTGATATTTACATCACATTTGAATCCACATTTAAAAAAAAACCTTGCATATTTTGGGCAAAAACATAATACGTTACATTTACACACATTTACATCCATATTTTCAAAAAAACCCTTGCATCTGTTGTGGAAAAACATAATACATTACACTTAAACCCACATTTACATCCATAATTCTATCAATTGGATCATGATATTCATTCTTCACTCACTCACCAATTCAGGAGGTAAGATACACCCACATTATTTTTATCTTTAGGATATTCTTGCATTCCAAGGAAGAAAAGTTGCTACACCAAACTAGGCGTGTTTCACGTAACACGATACAAAAAGAGGCATTTGTAGATACCAAAATCTAGCCACTTGTCATCCATCCATATCATCCAATCACATCCACCCATTATTTATTTATATATTTATTTATTTATATTTTATATATAAATATAAATATTTTATATTTATATTTATATATTTAATATAAATATATATATATATATATATATATATATATATATATATATATATATATATTTATGAATAAATCATAGCTGTTCATTAACATTTTAATCTCAACCATCCACTTGACTTGATCTATGTCACATTACAAAGATCATAATTCTAGCCATCCATTATGTTTTAATATTGATTGCATGTTGGTGTCATCGAAACCCTAACATATGGAAGGCAAGTTATAAAAGGTCACTCATTCTCATGAATGAGGTTAAGCGATATTTTTATTCTTGAAATAGTTAATAATTCATTAAGGGGGAACTTCTCCATACTCATAATCACTCACAAGATCCTAAAATTAGGGTGTTATTGGCCAATTATTTTTTATCGATTGTTAGTATAAAGTCAAATATTATAAATATTATTGTATGTTCAAAGAAAAAATAAGAGCTCCAAGGCCCCTAAAACCCATTATTATAACTAAACCATTTCAAAAATGAGGCCTAGAATTTATAGGTAAAATAAAATCACTATCAAGTGTTGGATATGGATGGATCTTGAATGCCATGGAGTATTTCACCAAATAGTTTGAAGTAGTCCCATCCAAAGTAGCTAATCAGGAAATACAGGTTCAATTGCTTGAAGATATCATCATCCTATTTGGGGTACCTCATTTCATAGTAATATAAAACCACTTATTTTAAGGGGCTAAGGTGATGACATGTGTCATAGAATACATATTTTTTATCAAAATATCATCTATTTAATATCCCTAAGGCAATAGATTGGTTGAGTCAACCAACAAAAACATCACAATAATCTCTAAAAAGGACCATATTATGGCCACAAAGAGATTGCTATACAAATCTACATAAGTCACTATAGATGAATAGAATTATTCCAAAAGTATCCATATGATCATCCCCTTACAAGTTGGTCTATGGAAAGTAAGTTTTGTTACCAAAAAAAATAGAGCTTCCTTCCCTCCAAATGTTGCAGCAACTTGAATTAGAGGACATTGATGTGGAACCATCTAAGCAATAATTGGTATCACTAAAAGAAGAGAGAGAAAGTACCTTCAAGAAGACTATACAACTTTAGTAAGTTATCAAAATATAGATTGATAAAGGATCCATAAAAGTGAAATAAAAATAAGTTATTGGCCCATAAAATCTAGTGGGATTGATGTTATTTATCCAACATTTTATTTGATTGCTTCCAATGGATTAAAAACTATAAAACCTATTATATATTCAAGGGGAAGATTAAAAAATCATTTATGCCCCTAAATATTTTCATCATGATCAAACCATTCTAGTAATGGGGTCTATATTTCATTGGTAACATTAGTCCTCTTTCAAGCATAGGATATGGATGGATCATCTTCACTACATACTTTTTCAGGAAATGAATTGAGGTGGTACTAATTAGATCATCCAATTAATATGTGATGGTCTAGTTTCTTAAACATATCATCACCAAATTTGGGATGCCATCCACCATAGTCACCTACAACACCACCTATTACAAAGGGGCAAAAGTAATGAATTCCACATTGGAATACAAGTTTGTGCTCAAAACATCCTCTAATTATTACCCCCATGGAAATGGGATGGTAGAATTTACTAACAAGAACATAATAAGGACATAGAAGGAATCCATAATTGAATCATATAAATATTGGCACACCAAGTGAAAAAACATTATGGGAAGACTAAATGACACCTAAACCATCCATTGGATCATCTCCTTACAAGCTAGTCTATTAGCTCTAGAAGAAGAAAGAGAGAAGGTGTTTAAAAGGATATTTCAACATCATGAGGTTAAAATATGGTTTAGTAAAAGAGCTAGCAATATGGATTACAAAGAAGGGGGTCTTTTCTTAAGTGTGATGAAAATCAAGAAAAACTTGGATGTCATCAAAAGTTTGAATCCCCTTGTATCAATCCATATCAAATTATTCAAAAAAAAATTAAATGCTTACAAACTTGCCACTATGAATTGGAGAATGTTGTCAATCTTGATAAATAGGAAACACCTTTGACCAATCTAGTGGAAGCTCCAACCAAAATAAAAATTTGTATATATATATATATATATAAATATATATATATATATATATATATATATATATAAATATATATATATATATATATATATATATATATAATATATATATATATATATATATATATATATATATATATATATATATATATATATATATATATATATATATATTATTATTTTTCCTTGTTGGCTATTATTTTTGGTTATTATCTATTTTTAGTATTTCCATTTCTTCTAGAAGTTCCATTTTTTATCTTTCTCTTATTCCTCCTTCCTCTTTTTGAATATTTTCCTTCATAACAAGATCTAATGTTTGACATTATTTTCTTGGTTTCATTATGTGTAAAAAATGCAAAGGAAATTTCTTGACAATCAATGTACTCACCTTAGAAAATGAATCACTCACTTTTGTATGTGAGGAACCTATATAGGTTACAAACCATAAGTAATCAATTGGGTAGGAAAATTGGTCCCGTATGGGCTATTTGATCCACCAAATGAGCCTATCCTAGGCATAGGTAGCCCTAGGGGTATATAATTCCTCAATCCCCCTTTATTTCCTTATTCTATAAACATCTAGGTTTTACACTACCTTCAAAGTGCTTGTAACTCATGAGCCTACTATAAAATGGACTATGCACCCATGCCATTATCTAAGTCACCATCGCTTGAGTTGACTGACCTATGTATATTATGCACTTATTATATGATCAAGATGTTAGTAAATGTTGTGAGAGTTGATTGACTGGTTTGAACCCCATCAAGGTTCTTGATCAAGTTAGGAAGTAAAATATAAATAGTTTATCTAATCCAAATGTAATCCATAGTAAATATAATTGGTCCATCAAACTTGTGCCAAGAATGGCATATTTTTAAAATAGAGTTTTAAAAGGGTTATCCTTTCCCTTTTACATCAATTTAGTCAAATTGAGCTATTTAGTGTCATCAATATTTGAACCTTAGTGTGGGCTACATCAATAATTTATCCCAACCATTGAACCAAGGAGCCATTGACTACAAAGAAGGGAATTCAAATTAATGATTACTACCTCATTGAGGTAAGTTCACTCCATAAAAAAAATTAAGAAAACCATTTGGAAAAATGACCTAAGATTTTTCTAAGTGCCATATTTTAGCGAATTACTCATCCCATAAGTAAATTTATTGAGTTTATAGATAAATAATTTAGATCATGATAATCCTTCAAAGATGGCTATTTATCTAGATTAAGCATAGTAATCAATATCTAGGATCTTAAAAAAACTAAAATATTAGAGCATTTAATATATCTATACAATATCAATGAACATAATATTCATGAAGTAACAATATCAATCAACAATATACTTGCAATATTATTGATGAATCAAATATACAAGGTCTCTATGATAGTTTTTCTTTAATATTTCTTGATTATGATCTGATACAATACATGGAGATTTATCTCCATAATATAATGTTAGAATATGACTCTTCAATACTTGACTAGTCCTCTCCTCACTAATACAAGAGATGTATCCTTCCATATTCCACACATATGACAAACCTCTCATGTATATTGAATTTAAATCTTCACTTGTATACTTGACACCTATTAGGGGACCATCCATAGTCATGTGTCACATTTTAAATTGAACTACATATAGACATTAGGAATGCTTAACAATATTATATTATTACAATATTGTTTTAATAGTATATCTTATTCATATTCAACATTAGAAAATAAAAATTCATATAGTTCATAGGTCGTGAATACTGCAATTGATTGATGCATTTGTAGTTAAAATATGATTTTATTAACATTAAGGAAGTCAAGAAAATATATTAGGTAGAAAATTATAAATTCTCTAATTATTTAAACAAATGATCGTAGGATCACAATTACACTATCCTTTGGGTGAGACATCATGAACCCAATACCCAATAGGAGAAAGGGTGCTAGTTCACCTAGTCTTGTAGGTCAATTTAGAGGTCCCCTCAACTTGCATGTCTCACACTAGGCAAGAGAAATTATTGATCTATGCGTACAATAGAATTATAGATGGTGCAATAATATGTCAATCACTCAACCTCTATTGTTAGGCCCTCCCACTACTACATTGCCTCATCCTACACCATCATAAGCTTAGAAATATACCTTTATTTTATTGACACCATATGGTTTAGTAATATCTAATCCATATAACTATCTCTACCACTTTCTAAATTTATATCATATTTTGTCATCAACCTTAGAATGATGGACTATATAACTAAATTTTATTGGACTAGATAGTCGTACTCCTAAGTTAACATTTGCCATAGTTGTATCCCACTCTACCATACAATTCAAAATGGTGGAAAACATTATAGAAGTCTACTAAACTAGTTGGTATCACTCTTGAGTGTACATTATTGTGTCTACCTAATATGCATACCACTTGATTGTCAATTCCAATATCATTTCTTGAAGACTAGCCATCTATCATTCCAATTCAAATTCCTTTTCCTCCATCATTGACTATGAAGACTTGTTTGGGCTAGCCTCTCATACTTCAATTATTGATATAGCTCCCACTCTCCTTGGGATGGATATAACAACACCCCTCCTCTTTAACCCCTAATAACTATTCATACCTAACTAATAATGACACCTACCATTGTACCCACCTTGGTTTTACCCTATCCTAATCCTTTGAGAAGCATATCACCTAATTGGCATGACCCTCTATGACATAAAAACTTTGTACTAACCCTAGCAGTGGTAATTGATGTTTCAATCATCCAATCCAAAGTTGAGAATTAAGAAATAACCCATATTTAGCTTTGGATATAAACCCAGAATTGATAATCCTTTGAATCCCCACTCTCAAGGTATCTATTAGTATGACATAGTATTATGAGGGATGTCCTATTGTAGGAAAAATTGGCATACCATGTTCTCATGCTTTAAAAGGTCTCTCTTACTATGCGATCAAACCAATGAACTAAATTGACTCATCCATGCCAACTATTAATCATCCTCTACCCAACATGAATATTCATCTATGTTATATATCATCAATGTAAGTTAGGGTATCCATATGGGTTCCCATAAGACCCTTGACACATCTTCAAGTATTAAGTTACCACTCTACATGGCAACTAGAAGGTATTTATTGTTTAATACCATATATTTACTAATGGCATTAGTAGTGCCTAGGCAAACTCTACCTTCAACGTAAGATCCACATGGTACAATCCAAATGCAATAAGAGCATAGTCCTCTCATGTAGAAAGTATGAGATTCATATCTAATGCATAAGTATGATGCTTAAGTAATCCAAAACCTAGCCTCACCTATAAAAAATAACAAGGCATCATTTATTAGTTTACCTTTCTAAACAAAAAATCTCAAAATCTTAAAAATTCATCTAAACTTAAGTGTGACAATAGTGCCATACTTTTGCAAAAATACCATAGTTGTTAGAAGTGCTACATTTATGCAAAATTCTCATCAATGTAATAGTTTCATAGTAGCATGATAGTGTATACAATTACATTTTCAATTTCAATTGCATTATGTAATAGTGCCAACACATGAAAAAATCATTTCCTTTTTGTTCAAGATAAAATTTTGGTAAAAAAAATTAAACTAACCAAGATTTAGAGTCCTTACCTAAGATTGGTCTCCTCCCTAAATCATCGATGGTTGAGCCACATTATTATAATGTACTAGCCTTGCTTGGTGATCCATAAAAAAAAATGATTTATCTAGAGATCCACTCTCATGATAATGAATGGTAAAAATAAGTTTTTTTTACCCTTTACCCATTTTACATTACCTCTCCTGATCTTTTCTTCTCCCACAATCACTTTATCTTATCATTTTAGTTGTATGTATACTAGTCAGGTCACACATTCTTATTAACATAAAACATTTCTCAAAAACTTGATGGCACACATAGGCATGACAACATGTATTGCTATCATAAAGATAAATTTTGCATTGTATACAAACAAATTTTATAATTCATTAAATATACCAAATCATAAATCTACATCATTATGTAAAGAAATAATCATAAAATTAGGGTATGCAAACTAATTTTTTATTTATTCATAATTTGATAAATAAATTAAAAATGGGAAAATGTAAATAGTTAGTTACATGTACCCCATGAAAGACATAAAAAATCATAAGTGAATGACTATGTTCAAAATGACCAAATATGTATCTAAATATTCCACATCAAAAGCAGTAAACTAGAAGCAATAGTGTCATAGCACTTCTACTATATAGAGTAATGCTAATTTTTAAAGTTCAAATGTGATACTTTTTCCACCTACCCTTACCACAAATGTTCATATTTCACATTAGAATTAGGATATTATTAGTGCCATAACACTTTTGACATCTAATTTTATTACCTAATCATGAATAAAAAAGAGAATAGATGGTTAACTAATGTTAGTTGACTATAAACATAATTATTTGTCTCCTCTACCAAGCGTGAATCTCATTTAGTCTCCCTTAATTGATAATTATATTCCCTAAATTTTAATGGCACCAATGCCCTATTAATCATATCTTTCAAAATTATCCTCCAAGCTAGTTAACAAGAACTAACTTCCATTTAGGATCTTGTAGGTATAAATTATTTCATCTAGACTACCAATCATGTCTTGTGGAACTACATCTTCATTGATATATTTAAATCTCATCATCTTGTCAATGTATCTTTTCAATTACCTATATTTCAATGTAGTGACCATGAAACTTCTATAAAACCAATTCTTAGATCATGCAAATCTAAGATTTGATAGGTCTGCTAAATCTCTACTCAATTTTTAAATCAAAGCGAGAAATTTTTGCATCATATATGAAATATTTCCTAAAATTTTTAATCATGTGCAAATATAGTTTTTGGAATTATCTATAGAACCTCCATTGAAATCTCTAATTGCTTGCCTATAAAATATGATATTCATCCATATCCACATAGTCAAAGGGGAAACTAGTCTTTCATTTTTAGACTCTTGGATTCATTTCCAAACCCATATTTTTCTATTATTTGCTTTATATCTTCAATTATTTAGATTAATTTTTTAACACATTCATCTCCATTTTCTCTTAATATTATTTTAATTTATTATAATTCATCATCACTTTGAACTAGATCCCTACATTTCCATTATCAAATTTTTATCTAATGCTTATTTCATTAGTTATTATGTAAGATCTTGGATTAAAGTATCCTCTACAATATCTATATATAATAACATTATGATTTAGAAATACTATCATTAGTTCCATAACATTAACCTTACTGTCATTTTGTTACAACACTTTTGTAGGTTTGATTGGAGGCTTTCCATCTATTTTTGTATGTTGGAATTTCTTTTTTGTTTTATATAATATTGTTCTTACTAAGGAAAAACTTAACTCTTTTTCAAGTTTGTATGTGTGTAGTTTTTTATTTATGTGGAATAGTGATTCAAAGATATAGGAATCAATGTCAAGATACTCAACTACATTAATAATGTCAAATGAGTTTTATACACTCATTGTCCCACTTTTCTTTAGTTCAAATGTGTAGCTATTCTTATTTACTTTTATTGTTAATCATATCATGTTAAATATAGTAATCTATGTTTAAGCATTTGGTATCCTATGGCATTATTTACCTTTATATATTGTTTGTAATCTAGTATATTAGCACCTAGGATAGATTGCACTTGTAAAGAAAGTGGAGGTGCATATGGTCTAGTTTCTATAGTTTCATTATTTAATTTAATTTATCATTTATATTTATAAATTTTATTAATTCTTGTATTCATAAGAAATATTATACATAAATTTGTGTGTTGCATGAGATTTCTTGCAACGTTGCTTTAAAAAGGAAAAGAGAAAATAAAATATTTTCTTTTTGTTATCATTTAGAGGTGAAGTGCATGTAGTATAGGGATTTTTTTGTATACATATTTCATCCTTTTTGTTTTCTTGAGGTTAATTATAATTTTAGTTGTTGCTTTTATATTATTTAAAAGAGGTAGAAGTAGAAAAATTCTTAAGGAAACCATGGGTGCATTGTTCAAATAAACCTATCCAAAATAAGCATATCACACATCAAATACCCTGTGTGTGTATGAGGGAGAGAGATAATCTCCTTTTCTCATTTATTCTAATATTATAGGAATACTAAAATTAAAAAAGAATCTACATATATTATAAATTATTTTATCTTTTAGAAAGTAAGTGCTAAAACATGGAATTTTAAGGTTGAAAAAAGAAAAAGACTGCATCCCATAGTTTTCTTATAATTTTAATAGTATATGGTTGTGAGATATCTAGTGGGAGTTTATTTTAATTTTTTTGGAATAAAATCGAGCAAATAAAAAAATATTACAACGCCTCACGATATCCTTATTTTGAGGTAAGTTTAATACAAATTAATAGTGAAACACTTAAAGTAGTAATCATTACATAAACACAAAGTAACCAATCCTAGCCATCAAAAACTCAACATAAGTCAAAAATATTATTTAACTCATTTGTAATTATATAAAAGGTTGCAAAATAACTCCAACATTTACTTTGTATGAAAGAAAGAATAAACTAGAATCATATGTTTATAACAAGGGCATTAATATTTAGAATGATGAAATCAAAAAGAGATCAAGAAAATGTTAATACTATAATAACATTACCATTTTCAACCATCCTGCTTGTATTAATGATGTGGCCTATGCTAAAATAAAATATTTATTTGTTAAATTAAAACCCAACTCACATGATGTACATAGAAAAACTAATAAATGGAAACATCCGAAGACCCTACATTATATGTAAATTACAACATTTTCGTTTAAAATTTAATATATTAAAATTTAAACCAACCCAATTAAATTAGATTAATAATTCTTATAATAGAACTTAAACACTATAAAAGTTATTTTATAATTAACCATATGCAAGTAATACCTATATAGGTAACCTTTCTATTTGATGTAAATGATGTTAAAAATCATTATCATCATAAGCATGTATACACTCATCACAATTCTAAATCTACATACACTTATCCATGATATATTATTTCTTTCTTTTTGCTAGAGAACAAGGGGTTGTTATTAGGTCCCCACTCTTGACAAATCACATCTCTCTCCTTTAGATAGTAAGAGTTTACAAACAAATTCAATTCTCATCTCAATTGAGTCTACATTATTTTTATAAGTCTGAATTCTTGATTTTCATTTTTTGGATCTTCTTCAATTTTTTGTGTGAATATAAAAAATTCAAAATTCAACATCCTTCTCAATATCAAAACTCCACCTCTATTGCCTATGCATTGCATCTTAGTAGAGTATTTTTTTCAAAAACTTCCTGTTATCATAGTCCGCTTTAGCGGATCTAGATTGATAGTTTTTCCTGACGCATAAGTGCAACTACAAGAATTGTAATAAATAGTATATATGAAAACACATTAATATTATAAAATTAAGAAAATATCACCAATGGATCATATTAATATAATTCTTAATCATAATTTGATTCAAGTAGTCAACATTTTCTTGTCTTAGCTAAACTTATTATTTCCTCTTTTATTGTCTTGAGTTGAACTTACTACTTCCTCTAACCATAGGAAAGAGAATTTAAATTCACTATCCTTGATTAAAACCTTTATAATGACTAACAATTTTTTCCTTCCTTTATTGTATGTGTAAACCTGATTTCTTCAAACTCTCTAGCAAGATCTTGTACTCTTATAATTCTCTTTTGTATGTTTACATCTATCCATGGCATAAAATCCTAATTCTCATTTTATTAATGGTAAAGAACAACTATTATGCAATGCAATCCATTCTATTTTTTTACCAACCTTTTAATCCTTTAAAATGAAATACAAAACTATCTAAAACCTATGCTTTATATAACAAACCTTTAAATTTGACTCTTTCATCATAACATCCCAAAATTTTAAGTTAAATAAATTATTTAGCTTTTCTTATTACGAACTTTAGATTTGACTCTTGAGTCCAAGAAGAGCAAATTTTATGTTAAATAAGTTATTTATATTTTAGTGTTAGCAGCCAGAGTTACCCTTCAATTTTAAACATGAGAACTTCTATTTATAATGTTAAAAACATTCAGCCACGGGTTATCACAGTTATCCGATCTCTATCCGCTTTGTCTACATCAATATCTCTCTCTCAATATACCGGTCTAGTTGCTATTTTTAATTAACATCATGCATCGAGTTTTGTTTCGTAGCGAGCAATTGACGTGTCTTTGACAATAGCCATAACTCTTTTACAAATATAAACTATTAATAAACGCGTAGGATGAGCAATAAAACATATAATAATCATCGATTAAATGAGCAATGTAATTTATAAATTTTTAATATTTAAACCAACCTATGCAATCTAAAACACTTTTAAGGCATCGTCTTGATCCCAAAAAAAAAAATTAGCAAAACAACTGACAGTCAACCTACAATTTATAAATTTTTTTTTTTTTTTTAATCGTACTTTATATCTTATGTGAGGTTTGAAGAACGTTTCGTTGCTGCGAGGAATCGTAGATACTTGCACGCACGTATTTCTGGTTATTTTGAATGGCTTCTAATTTTTAAATTTTATTTTTTTCCAGAGTGATAAGTTAATTTTAAAGAATCTTCGTCACAGTTTTGTTTGAATGTAAAATCTACAAAGAGTTAAAACTGTCCTGCCACTCTTGCAATCCTAACAGTTATAGCTGGTTTCCGTGCCGGTGGTTACCACAATAATCTAGAGAGACGAAAAGGAGATTGGAAAATTATGTTACTAACAAAGCGTTAAAGTGATAGAGTGTTTACAAGCTGCATAAATGTTAACTCCAGCCATTGGCAGTTACACATTCCAACATGGAAGCATTTGGACTTCTAACCCATAATCACACTCTTGTACTTCCGTATAACGGTATTTAACCTTGACATCTAAATTAGAAGACTTGTCTTTCCAAAAATATTGAAGATGTATGAAATCACAAATATTCGGCGATTGAGCCACTGGATCACGAGACATATGGTGGCTATATGGTTGGAGGAGGCTGATATGGCTAAACATCTGGGAAAAGAGGCATAGGTGTTGTAGGGGATAACCTTCCAATTTGGATGAGGTCTCTTTCAGTTGAGTGGCTATTTTGTAGGTGGTTAGTAATGAGTTGTATCTTCTAATTTTTACATGATGATCATTTCAAAATTGATTGTCTTTAAATAGTATATAAAATCCATATTTAGCATGGGTCATATTGATTTTATGATTTTATACCAAAACTTTTGGAATCTAGCATTGAAGTTATCCATGGTTTGAAGTTATCCATGGTTTTCATAGGGGCCCTTTTGATGGTTTCTAGTTTTTTTAACAATGATAAAATATTTACCTTCTTATAAAACCTATCCACAAGCATATTTGTAAGTTGGTTCTAGTCATAATAGAGTGAGGGGTGAGAGATATACTACTCTCTTGCTTTTCCTCTAAAAGAAGCTACCAATAGTTTGAGTGCAACATTTTGTTCTCCAATGTTGTAGAGAGTGTACAGATTGACCATGTGTTGGATATACTCAGTTGAAGTTTTATATATTCTTTGATGAAATATGACCGTTATTTCAAGATAAATATTGGGACCTCATTTAATATGGTTAGTGTCTCTAGTGGATACAGGGACCTCCATCATCGAAAGTTAGGAACTTTCTTGGATTTTGATTGATAGGAATGACCATGTTCTACCATTAGTTTCTTATCCTTTTACCAAGGTTGAGAGGGGGAAAAAACAATTGAGGATTTTCTCTCCCAATTGATCTTGTAGTAGGCTTTGAGCTCATGGAATCATAGGCCCACTTTCTATAACCTTATTTGAGTTCTCTTTGTTGAGAGGGGGAAAAATCAACAGAGGTTTCTCTCCCAATTGATCTTGTAGTAGGCTTTGAGCTCATGAAATCATAGGCCCACTTTCTATAACCTTATTTGAGTTCTCTTTCTTTTATTTGTACAATAAAGTTACCAAGTGGTGATTGTTTAATCAAATGAAGGTTCCCACCATAACCTTAGGAGTACTTTGGAAGGTGATTTCTTTAGGATCTTATTATGTAGTATAGTGATCAAGTGAATATTCTAAATGCTTCAACAATCTAATGATCAAGGACTTGAATAGAAGCTCATTCTATATTTCGATCAAGGCACACATTTTTTATAATTTGGGTTTCACTTGGCATGCCAATTTGGACTATTGGTGGTCAAAATGATCCTTGCACCCTAGGCATCATGACTCCGCATGGATGAGGTGTTTCTTTGAGCAAGTGCATCAAGTTCCCTACACCTCGCTTGGGATGTAGCTCCTTTAGACAACGTTTGGGATTTTTTTACCAAAGTTGGCTCCTTCCTTGGATGCAATTTTTAACACTCTTCTTCCTAAGATTTCCTACTCTATTGGTTGCTTTGTTTGGAAAAAGGGATAGAAAGAAAATGTAGTAAAATAACCGAAAGTAAATGACAAAAAGTAAAAAAAATTAATCTAGTCTAACTAGTGTAAGCTGTGGGTGGCAATGTGCCAAAAGATTGCAATTTCTATTCTTTATCTCAGTGGGATGATTGAACACATAACCAAACATTATAGCAAAATTGAACATGGTCCCAATCGAACATGAATGCAAATCAACTTCTTTCTTCTTGAAATTTTTTTGCAACAACCTTCACAATACCAAAACTCCACCTCTATTGTCTATGCATTTTGTTTTAGTAGAATAATTTTTCTCAAACTTCATGTTATCATAGTCTACTTTAGTAGATCTAGATTGCTAGTTTCTTTCCTAAAGCATAAGTACAACTATAAGAATTGTAGTAAACAGTTTGTATAAAAACACATTAATTTTATAAAATAAAACAAATATCACCAACGAAAAATATTAGTATAAATCTTAATCATTATTTGATTTAGGCAATCAAAATTTTATTTTCTTCAACTAAACTTACTACTTTATTTTTTCTTGGCTTGAACTAAACTTAATACTTTCTCTAAACGTGGAAAAGAGAATTTAACTTCACAATCCTCTAAAACCCCTCTATTGGCTACCCTATTTACACAATTTTTTCCTTCCGGTATCGTATGTGTAAACCCAATTTCTTTAGCAAGATCTTATACTTTCACAATTATCTCTTGTATGTTTACATCTATCCATGATATAAGATCCTAATTCTCATTTTATTAATAGTAATGATCACCTTTTTTTCAATGAGTTTACACAAGTTTTTATAAAGGGTCCTAGTCCCTCATATTAAGTGGGGTTTGAACTTTGGACCTTTCAAAAGAGAGGCCAAAATCCTTCACACTACATTAAGTTTGTAATTATAGTAAAGATCGACTATTATATAATATAATTCATGCTAGTTTTTTTTAGCAACCTTTTAAAATTTTAAAATGAAATACAAAACTATTTAAAACCTATGCTCTATATAATAAACCTTTAGATTTGATTCTTTAGTCCTAGCATCCCAAAAATTTTAAGTAAATCAATTATTTAGCTTTTATTTTTAGTAACTTTAGATTTAATCTTTATCCAACATCACACAATTTAATGTTAAATAAATTATTTTACTTTAATAAGAGCTTTTGATTTGACTCTCGAGTCCGAGCATACCAAACTTTATGTTAAATAAGCTATTTAGTTTTTATTCTTAGGAGTCACAGTTGTGCGTCAATATTGTACATGACAACTTTTATTTAGGATGTTAAAAACCTTCGACCCATTCGGCCAAGCTATTTGTATATAAAATATAAATTCATTTAGAGAAATAATGACATGCATTTTGTCGGTTTCGAATCTATTATAAGTCCAACCTTCCTGATTTAATTAACGTGCATTACAAAAATTGCGATGGAAACTGGTGTTGGACACTATTAAGGTACGTGGTTATTGAGATAGATTTTATTTTGGAATTTGGAATATTCACCAGTAATGCAAACTTGAAGACGAAGAAAGGTTTTAAAAAATAAAATAAAATAAAAAGTGGTATAACTGAAATCGATAGTTGTTTGCCTGACAGGTTGCCCATTTCATCAAGTTTGAAAATTGAACACACTTTTGGTGCAGAAAGAATAATAATTGAGAAGCAATTCTTTTGAACAAAAATAAAGCAAATGTCGACCGATGTCCCCACTGCCGACTCATCAGAGAAAATCCTTTTTCCTTTATTCCTGATGTCTCTCAACCACCTGTTATCACAGTTATCCGCTTTGTCTACATCAGTATCTCTCTCTCAACATACTGGTCTTGTTGCTATTTTTAATAAACCTCATGCATTGAGTTTCCTTATAGCATTGAGTTTTGTTTCGTAACGAATAATTGACGTGCCTTTGATGAAATATTCATAACTCTTTTATTCGTAAGTATTAATGTAGTTATGCATCTAATAAGAAATAATCTCAAGTCTAAATTTTAGGGTACTATTTAGTAAAAGAAGCATGATACAATATGAACCCCGAATGATTTGTGATTTCCATTTCATTAACTTAACAAAAAAAAGAGATAGAAAATAATTCAAGATTTAAACTGTGCATATAACCCATTCCCCAAAAAATTACGAAATATTAATAGTGAATAAATGCTTACGATAAGCAATAAACCAAGTAATGATTGATTAAAATTGCGATGTAATTTATAATTTTTTAATATTTTAAACCGACCTATGTAATCTAAAATACTTTTTAAGGCATCGTCTTGATCCCCAAAAAAATAACCAGCAAAACTATTGACAGTCAAACCTTATCTCATAATTATTGTCCTTTATATTATATGTGAGGTTTGAAGAACGTTTCGTTGCTGCAAGGCAATCCAAGATACTTGCACACACATATTTCTGGATATTTACCAAAACAATATTGAAGATGTACAAAATCACGAATATTCGGCGATTGAGCCACTGGATCACAAGACATTTTCCGAATGGCTTTCCTTAGCTTCATCGACTTCTGTCTACAACGTACCACTCAAAAAAGAATAATGCACCGAAATGGCCCGTGAGGCCCTTCAAGGCCTTGGTCCAGAAGGATTTCCGCGACGAGGTTCGGGCACATATCCCCTTGGATTAGGATGACTGTCATCAACCTCCCTCTTCTGCCTGCTACCGGCAAATTTAACATCTGCCGGAGGAAAAACCTTGGACTGGGTACGATGTCCAAATCCTTCTACGACTTTGGTGGAAAGTTTAGAGCTTGCAGATATATTCGGCGTCGATGCTACCTTCTCCAGTGCATGCGGGCTTCTAGTGGCGTTACTCTTGACTTCCGTGACTCCCTGGTGAGCAGCTCCGCCCGAAAGGAAAGCAAATAACGGGAAGAGGAGCACGAGAATAAAAATGTAACCCTTCATTCTGAATATTGATGCTAGAATAAATGAGAAAAGAGAGAGAAATGAAAGGAGAGGCCGGAACAAAAATTAGCTCTGAAATTGAAGATTTATTTTAGTAACCTATTTAATATACCACGCCCAGAATCATGGATGATAATGTCTCCGAGGATGCGGTTTTACTTTCATGAATATCCATCCATGCTAGATATCATCCTCAATTCCCAATTCGATTACAAGCGCCCGTTCCAGATCATTTTCACAAATACTGCTACTGTAAGCTTTAAATCATAACGAGTCCCCGCTACTCGAACCTCCACAGGAATTCAAAGAAAACGTATATATAAACCTAGCATGTAGGTCGAATTTCAAATTAAAAATATAAATAAAAACAAAGCACCGCATGACCTGCAACGCAATAAAAGTGGGCAAATCCTGGGAAAAGCAATAATAAGATAGGCCTTATTATTTATTTACCTCAAGCAGGGAATAAAGACCTTGGAAGCCCCGCGATTTCATCAAGTGCTCCCCGGCCTCCTGAGCTTGAGAGATGGACCAGTCTGCCTCCCGCCAAGTGAATCTGAGGAACGCGCTCCCATCTAATTCTCCTCCAGAGAAAAAGTCCGCCAGCGAAACTATATATAGCTCGCGTGGCGTGGCTTTTGTGACGTGGAATGCACGATGGCAACTCTAACGGGAGTGCAGATGATTTGAAACGAACCGGCCTAGGACAGCTCCACCGTGCTGTCCATGACCCTATATTATTCTGTCCATCACGTTTCTAATATTTAAATATTACGAAAGCGCTAGAGTCAGTCGAGGGTGAAAGCGAAAAAATTACTCGAGTCTCGCCGCCTCCTTTCCACGTCGGCAGTGCCTCTTACGAAAGCGCTAGCCGCCGATCATAGACAGCAATGTATGTGGTGTGTATTTTATGTAGCGAATATTTAAATACCTGTTTTTCCGTAATAAGATGCTACACAGTCAGCACCAGAAAATATATCTAATAATTACCACTTGAAAGGTTTGTCGTAGATATATAATACCTGACATTCACAAATGACAGCTATTAGAGTCCATCTGATTTTAAGGTACACTAAATCTTTTGTTTCATACGATGGGTCCGTTTGCAGGGATGCCGCATTTTGTTTTGTGTTATTAACCATGTTAGGCCCAAGCAGGGTGAAAAATAATTTTCGGAATAGATAACGTAAATTCAATTCGGATGGAGTCAAGTTCACATGAATCCCTTAATTCCGTAGGATGATGGTTATTGACAACAAAACGACAGAGTCCAGGTTAAAATTCTACGTCAGCAGTGACGCCTTCTAACTTAAACAATATCTAATTTCAGTTTAGCATTCTTTGAAGTTCGATGAAAATTGAGTTTGATTAAACCACGTTCAATATAAATGGACGCGTGTATGCTTGAATGAGTTTCATCTTTCCTCCTGTCGGATTCGAGACATTCAGCATAACAGACGTGCCTGGGTCGGACGAATATGATGCGATGGTCTACCACATGGATTTTGTATTTTTTAAAAGATTAAGGTTTAAATTATAGCATAAGTAATAAGGGATAGGTTAGTTGGTAGTATTTGAGTATGTTAATTGGTTGTCTCACTTTCTATTATTTTAAGGGTCTTTCTATTAGTAGGTTTTTAATAATCCGATCTTTTATCTAATAAATTATAATAATTGGATCTAGTCCTGCTAGAACACCCGTATGGTTAAGGCTTTGGGCTTTTTTTTAGAGACCCAAATTCAAACCACCACCATAAAATATGTAAAAAAATAATAAGAAATCTCTTACCTAACAAAAAGTTTATAATAATCAAATCTATCAACTTCGTCTTATCTATGTAACAAAAAAAAACCTAATTTTTAACCTTGTAATAAAAGTTGGAATGCCTTGCAAAATCTAACGCACCCTTTAGGAGCCCTCTTAATTTTGGTGTTGCATATAATGCTTTTTTTAATAATAAGGATTTTTTTTACCCATAGATATTGATAAGTGTTAGAGGAGATTGAAACTCTTGATAGTTCACAATCTTCTCATTTTTATTTATTATTTTGTTAAGATTTTTTAAAAAGTTTTAAACTTTTTAAAACAAATTACGTGTGGCTTTTTATTAGTAGTAGTTTTGGTACTGAAAGCCGAAACAATTGGCTGAACACGTGTATGACGTGACAGCGCCGCCTTTGGTCAATGTTAGCGTTCGCATGGCCGGGGATTTACTTCATTTGACTGTGACGTAAACGTTTCACGCGTTTCCGTATTGTGCTGAAATGAAGGTATCTTGGCTGACACGTAAACGTTTCACGCGTTTCCCTGTTGTGCTGAGATGAAGGTATCTTGACCTGACACGTATTATCCTCATGGTGGAATGACGTTATTAAAATATCTTCGCCTGACACGTGTTGTGTGGCAACTATAGCCCATTTGTCATGTATGTAATGCTTTTTCAAGCAATAGATAATTATGTGTTTATGTATGTTTATGCCAAACAGTCTTCTCGGCTCTTCTCTTTTCCACAATTGCAAATATATGTGCTGCTGTGTTCCTGGCTTTGGAAATGCATGTGTATTTTAATGAAATTTATTTGCAGCTGGCGGGATTTTTGATACGATAATGCGGTTTGGTCAGACTGGGGATGCCCTTTCCAAGACTTCACGCGTAAGTGTCAAATCTGGTCACTGTGCGTGTGGGATCCAAACAAATTCAACGAGAATCCAATTTGGATAGATAAGACAAAGTTACGAATATATATGTCTTTCTTGAGATGGATTTTTTTTTAAAGTTGGAATATTCACTAGGGATTCAAACTTGATGACGAGGAAAGGTATTTAAAATAATCATAATAATAATAATAAGTGGTATAGCTGAATTCAATAGTTGTTTGCCGGACAGGTTGCCACCTTTCTAACCCTACTTTTGCATCAAGTTTGAAAATTGAACACACTTTTGAAGTCCAGAAAGAATAATAATTGATGCAAATGTCCCCACTGCCGACTCATGCATAGAAATGTTTTTGCCCTTTATTCCTTATTTATCTCAGCCACGGGTTATCACAGTTATCCGATCTCTATCCGCTTTGTCTACATCAATATCTCTCTCTCAATATACCGGTCTAGTTGCTATTTTTAATTAACATCATGCATCGAGTTTTGTTTCGTAACGAGTAATTGACGTGTCTTTGACAATAGTCATAACACTTTTACAAATATAAACTATTAATAAATGCGTAGGATGAGCAATAAAACATATAATAATCATCGATTAAATGAGCAATGTAATTTATAAATTTTTAATATTTAAACCAACCTATGTAATCTAAAACACTTCGAAGGCATCGTCTCGATCCCAAAAAAAAAAAAAATTAGCAAAACAACTTACTGTCAACCTATGCAATTTATAGCTTTTTTTTTTTTTTAATCCTACTTTATATCATATGTGAGGTTTGAAGAACGTTTCGTTGCTGCGAGGAATCGAAGATACTTGCACGCACGTATTTCTGTTTATTTTGAATGGCTTTTAATTTTTAAATTTTATTTTTTTCCAGAGTGATAAGTTAATTTTAAAGAATCTTCGTCACAGTTTTGTTTGAATGTAAAATCTACAAAGAGTTAAAACTGTCCTGCCACTCTTGCAATCCTAACAGTTATAGCTGGTTTCCGTGCCGGTGGTTACTACAAAAATCTAGAGAGACGAAAAGGAGATTGGAAAATTATGTCACTAGCAAAGCGTTAAAGTGATACAGTGTTTACAAGCTGCATAAATGTTAACTCCAGCCATTGGCAGTCACACATTCCAACATGGAAGCATTTGGACTTCTAACCCATAATCACACTCTTGTACTTCCGTATAACGGTATTTAACCTTGACATCTAAATTAGAAGACTTGTCTTTACCTATATTTTCCAAAATATTGAAGATGTATGAAATCACGAATATTCGGCGATTGAGCCACTGGATCACAAGACATATGGTGGCTATATGGTTGGAGGACCAAGACATATGGTGGCTATATGGTTGGAGGAGGCTGATATGGCTAAACATCTGGGAAAAGAGGCATAGGTGTTGTAGGGGATAACCTTCCAATTTGGATGAGGTCTCTTTCAGTTTGAGTGGCTATTTTGTAGGTGGTTAGTAATGAGTTGTCTCTCCTAATTTTTACATGATGGTCATTTCAAAATTGATTGTCTTTAAATAGTATATAAAATCCATACTTAGCATGGGTCATATTGATTTTAGGATTTTATACCAAAACTTTTGGAATCTAGCATTGAAGTCATCCATGGTTTTCATAGGAGCCCTTTTGATGGTTGCTAGTTTTTTTAACAATGATAAAATATTTACCTTCTTATAAAACCTATCCACAAGCATATTTGCAAGTTGGTTCTAGTCATAATAGAGTGAGGGGTGAGAGAGATATTCTACTCTCTTGCTTTTCCTCTAAAAGAAGCTACCAATAGTTTGAGTGCAACATTTTGTTCTCCAATATTGTAGAGAGTGTACAAATTGACCATGTGTTGAATATACTCAGTTGAAGTTTTATATATTCTTTGATTAAATATGACAGTTATTTCAAGATAAATATTGGGACCTCATTTAATATGGTTAGTGTCTCTAGTGGATATAGGGACCTCCATCATCCAAAGTTAGGAACTTTCTTGGATTTTGATTGATAGGAATGACTATGTTCTACCATTAGTTTCTTATCCTATTACCAAGGTTGAAAGGGGGAAAAAAAATTGAGGATTTTCTCTCCAAATTGATCTTGTAGTAGGCTTTGAGCTCATGGAATCATAGGCCCACTTTCTGTAACTTTATTTGAGTTCTCTTTGTTGAGAGGAGGAAAAATCAACTGAGGATTTTCTCTCCCAATTTATCTTGTAGTAGGCTTTGAGCTCATGGAATCATAGACCCACTTTCTATAACCTTATTTGAGTTCTCTTTCTTTTCTATGTACAATAAAGTTACCAAGTGGTGATTGTTTAATCAAATGAAGGTTCCCACCATAACCTTAGGAGTACATTGGAAGGTGATTTCTTTAGGATCTTATTATGTAGTATAGTCATCAAGTGAATATTATAAATGCTTCAACAATCTAATGAACAAGGCCTTGAATAGAAGCTCATTCTAACTTTCGATCAAGGCACACATTTTTTACAATATGAGTCCCACCTGGCATGCCAATTTGGACTATTGGGGGTCAAAATGATCCTTGTACCCTAGGCATCATGACTTCGCATGGATGCGGTGTTTATTTGAGCAAGTGCATCAAGTTCCCTACAGCTCGCTTGGGATGTAGCTCCTTCAGACAACGTTTGGGATTTTTTTTACCAAAGTTGGCTCCTTGCTTGGATGCAATTTTTAACACTCTTCTTCCTAAGATTTCCTACTCTATTGGTTGCTTTGTTTTGAAAAATGGAGAGAAATAAAATGTAGTAAAATAACCGAAAGTAAATGACAAAAAGCAACAAAAATTAATCTAGTCTAACTAGCATAAGTTGTGGGTGGCAATGTGCCAAGAGATTGCAATTTCTATTCTTTGTCTTAGTGGGATGATTGAACACATAACCAAACATTATAGCAAAATTGAACATGGTCCCAATCGAACATGAATGCAGATCAACATATTTCTTCTTGAAATTTTTCTGCAACAACCTTCACAATACCAAAACTCCACCTCTATTGTCTATGCATTGCGTTTTAGTAGAATAATTTTTCTCAAACTTCATGTTATCATAGTCTACTTTAGTAGATCTAGATTGCTAGTTTTTTTCCTAAAGCATAAGTACAACTATAATAATTGTAATAAATAGTTTGTATAAAAACACATTAATTTTATAAAATAAAACAAATATTACCAATGAAAAATATTAGTATAAATATTAATCATTATTTGATTCAGGCAATCAACATTTTATTTTCTTCAACTAAACTTACTACTTTTTTTTTTCTTGGCTTGAGCTAAACTTAATACTTTCTCTAACCGTGGAAAAGATAATTTAACTTCACAATCGATTAAAACCCCTCTATTGGCTACCCTATTTACACAATTGTTTCCTTCCTTTATCGTATGTGTAAACCCAATTTCTTTTGCAAGATCTTATACTTTCACAATTATTTCTTGTACGTTTACGTCTATCCATGATATAAGATCCTAATTCTCATTTTATTAATAGTAATGATCACCTATTTTTTCAATGAGTTTAAAGGGTCCTAGTCCCTCATATTGAGTGGGGTTTGAACCTTGGACCTTTCAAAAAAGAGGCCAAAATCCTTCACACTGCATTAAGTTTGCAATTATAGTAAAAATCAACTATTATATAATGAAATTCATGCTAGGTTTTTTTTAGCAACCTTTTAAACTTTTAAAATGAAATATATAATAAACTTTTAGATTTGATTCTTTAGTCCTAGAATCCCAAAAATTTTAAGTAAATCAATTATTTAGCTTTTATTTTTAGTAACTTTAGATTTAATCTTTATCAAACATCACACAATTTAATGTTAAATAAATTATTTAACTTTAATAAGAGCTTTAGATTTGACTCTCGAGTCCGAGCATACCAAACTTTATGTTAAATAAGCTATTTAGTTTTTATTCTTAGGAGCCACAGTTGCGGTTCAATTTTGTACATGAGAACTTTTATTTAGGATGTTAAAAACCTTCGACCCATTCTGCCAAGCTATTTGTATATAAAATATAAATTCATTCAGAGAAATAATGACATGCATTTTGTCGGTTTCGAATCTATTATAAGTCCAACCTTCCTGATTTAACTAATGTGCATTACAAAAATTGTGATGGAAACTGGTGTTGGACACTCTTAAGGTACGTCGTTATTGAGATATATTTTATTTTGGAAGTTGGAATATTCACCAGTAATGCAAACTTGAAGACGAAGAAAGGTTTAAAAAAAATAAAATAAAATAAAAAGTGGTATAACTGAAATCGATAGTTGTTTGCCTGACAGGTTGCCACCTTTCATCAAGTTTGAAAATTGAACACACTTTTGGTGCAGAAAGAATAATAATTGAGAAGCAATTCTTTTGAACAAAAATAAAGCAAATGTCGACCGATGTCCCCACTGCCGACTCATCTGAGAAAATCCTTTTTCCTTTATTCCTGATGTATCTCAACCACCTGTTATCACAGTTATCCGCTTTGTCTACATCAGTATCTCTCTCTCTCTCAATATACTGGTCTTGTTGCTATTTTTAATTAACATCATGCATCGAGTTTCCTTATAGCATTGAGTTTTGTTTCGTAACGAATAATTGACGTGCCTTTGACGAAATATTCATAACTCTTTTATTCGTAAGTATTAATGTAGTTATGCATCTAATAAGAAATAATCTCAAGTCTAGGGTATTATTTAGTAAAGGAAGCAGTCTGATTTGAATTAATGCGTATTAGATACAATATGAACCCCTGAACGATTTTGTGATCTCCATCTCATATCGGATCAACTCAACAAAATGAGATAAAGAATAATCCAAGATTTAAACTGTGCATATAACCCATTCCCAAAAAAATTATGAAATATTAGTAGTGAATAAATGCTTACGATGAGCAATAAACCAAGTAATGATTGATTAAAATTGCGATGTAATTTATAATTTTTTACTATTTTAAACCGACCTATGTAATCTAAAATACTTTTTAAGGCGTCGCCTTGATCCCCAAAAAAATAACAAGAAAAAACTATAGCGAGCCAAACCGTATCTCATAATTATTGTCCTTTATATTATATGTGAGGTTCGAAGAACGTTTCGTTTCTGCGAGGCAATCCAAGATACTTGCACACACATATTTCTGGATATTTACCAAAACAATATTGAAGATGTACAAAATCACGAATATTCGGCGATTGAGCCACTGGATCACAAGTCATTTCCCGACTGGCTTTCCTTAGCTTCATCGCCTTCTGTCTACAACGTACCACTCAAAAAAGAATAATGCACCGAAATGGCCCGTGAGGCCCTTCAAGGCCTTGGTCCAGAAGGATTTCCGCGACGAGGTTCGGGCACATATCCCCTTGGATTAGGATGACTGTCATCAACCTCCCTCTTCTGCCTGCTACCGGCAAATTTAACATCTGCCGGAGGAAAAACCTTGGACTGGCTACGATGTCCAAATCCTTCTACGACTTTGGTGGAAAGTTTAGAGCTTGCAGATATATTCGGCGTCGATGCTACCTTCTCCAGTGCATGCGGGCTTCTAGTGGCGTTACTCTTGACTTCCGTGACTCCCTGGTGAGCAGCTCCGCCCGAAAGGAAAGCAAATAACGGGAAGAGGAGCACGAGAATAAAAATGTAACCCTTCATTCTGAATATTGATGCTAGAATAAATGAGAAAAGAGAGAGAAATGAAAGGAGAGGCCGGAACAAAAATTAGCTCTGAAATTGAAGATTTATTTTAGTAACCTATTTAATATACCACGCCCAGAATCATGGATGATAATGTCTCCGAGGATGCGGTTTTACTTTCATGAATATCCATCCATGCTAGATATCATCCTCAATTCCCAATTCGATTACAAGCGCCCGTTCCAGATCATTTTCACAAATACTGCTACTGTAAGCTTTAAATCAAAACGAGTCCCCGCTACTCGAACCTCCACAGGACTTCAAAGAAAACGTATATATAAACCTAGCATGTAGGTCGAATTTCAAATTAAAAATATAAATAAAAACAAAGCACCGCATGACCTGCAACGCAATAAAAGTGGGCAAATCCTGGGAAAAACAATAATAAGATAGGCCTTATTATTTATTTACCTCAAGCAGGGAATAAAGACCTTGGAAGCCCCGCGATTTCATCAAGTGCTCCCCGGCCTCCTGAGCTTGAGAGATGGACCAGTCTGCCTCCCGCCAAGTGAATCTGAGGAACGCGCTCCCATCTAATTCTCCTCCAGAGAAAAAGTCCGCCAGCGAAACTATATATAGCTCGCGTGGCGTGGCTTTTGTGACGTGGAATGCACGATGGCAACTCTAACGGGAGTGCAGATGATTTGAAACGAACCGGCCTAGTACAGCTCCACCGTGCTGTCCATGACCCTATATTGTTCTGTCCATCACGTTTCTAATATTTAAATATTACGAAAGAGCTAGAGTCAGTCGAGGGTGAAAGCGAAAAAATTACTCGAGTCTCGCCGCCTCCTTTCCACGTCGGCAGTGCCTCTTACGAAAGCGCTAGCCGCCGATCATAGACAGCAATGTATGTGGTGTGTATTTTATGTAGCGAATATTTAAATACCTGTTTTTCCGTAATAAGATGCTACACAGTCAGCACCAGAAAATATATCTAATAATTACCACTTGAAAGGTTTGTCGTAGATATATAATACCTGACATTCACAAATGACAGTTATTAGAGTCCATCTGTTTTTAAGGTACCCTAAATATTTTGTTTCATACGATGGGTCCGTTTGCAGGGATGCCACATTTTGTTTTGTGTTATTAACCGTGTTAGGCCCAAGCAGGGTGAAAAATAATTTTCGGAATAGATAACGTAAATTCAATTCCGATGGAGTCAAGTTCACATGAATCCCTTAATTCCGTAGGACGAACGATGGTTATTGACAACCAAACGACAGAGTCCAGGTTAAAATTCTACGTCAGTGACGCCTTCTAACTTAAACAATGTCTAATTTCAGTTTAGCATTCTTTGAAGTTCGATGAAAATTCAGTTTGATTAAACCACGTTCAATAGAAATGGACGCGTGCATGCTTGAATGAGTTTCATCTTCCCTCCTGTCGGATTCGAGACATTCAGCATAACAGACGTGCCTGGGTCGGACGAATATGATGCGATGGTCTACCACATATGAAAATTAGTAGTTTGGATTTTGGATTTTTTTTAAAAGATTAAGGTTTAAATTATAGCATAAGTAATAAGGGATAGGTTAGTTGGTAGTATTTGAATATGTTAATTGGTAGTATTTTAGTATGTTAATTGGCTGTCCCACTTTCTATTACTTTAAGGGTCTTTCCATTAGTAAGTTTTTAATAATCTGATCTTTTATCTAACAAATTATAATAATTAGATGTAGTCCTCCTCGAACACCCATATGATTAGGGTTTTGAGCATTTTTTTTGAACGATCCAAATTCAAACCACCATAAAATATGTGCGTGTGTAAATGAGTTTGTATAAAAAAAATAGTAAGATCTCTTACCTTGAATAGGATCTCTTACCTAACAAAAAGTTTATAATAATCAAATTTATTAGCTTCAGTCTTATCTATCTAACGAAAAAAACCTACATTTTTGACCATGTAATAAAAGTTGGAATGACTTGCAAAATCAAACGCACCCTTTAGGAGCCCTCTTAATTTTGGTGTTGCATATAATGTTTTTTTTAATAATAAGGATTTTTTTTACCCAAGTGTTAAAAGGAGATTGAAACTCTTGATAGTGAACTTTGTATTCATCACAATCTTCTCATTTTTATTTATTATTTTGTTAAGATTTTTTAAAAATTTTAAACTTTTAAAACAAATTATATGTGGTTTTTTATTAGTAGTAGTTTTGGTACTGAAAGCCGAAACAATTGGCTGAACACGCGTATGACGTGACAGTTCCGCCTTTGGTCACTGTTAGCGTTCGCATGGCCGGGGATTTACTTCATTTGACTTTGACGTAAACGTTTCACGCGTTTCCGTATTGTGCTGAAATGAAGGTTATCTTGGCCTGACACGTAAACGTTTCACGCGTTTCCCTGTTGTGCTGAGATGAAGGTATCTTGGCCTGACACGTATTATCCTCATGGTGGGATGACGTTATTAAAATATCTTGGCCTGACAAGTATTATCCGGAGTGTGATGGTGTTGTGCGGCAACTACAGCCCATTTGTCATATTTGTCACTGTGCGTGTGGGATCCAAACAAATTCAACGAGAATCCAATTTGAATAGATAAGAAAAAGTTAGGAATGTAATGCATGTCATACCATACAATGAAATCGACGTGGTACTCTAGCTAAAAAAAGCCAATCCACTTTCGGTTGATATGATGTTCTGGCTTGCTGAAAATCTTTAATGCATTCAAAAGAAGGGGGCTGTTGGAAGATTGTTAGAATATTTTAAGCTGGTGTCCGGCTTTCAGATATTGATACCTCCTTTAAAGGTCCTGGTCTCTCCTGGGGTTAAACTCTCCCTTGAACCTCTTTTCTTTCTCCGGGTCTTGATCTTCCTTTAAAGAGGCTGCTCTTTAAAAAAAACCCAGATCCAGTCTTGGCCCTTACCTATGGAGCTCTTAAAATAAAAGGGTTCTGCGCCCCCCCCCCCCATTTTTGAGTCAGATTCATGCAGCGTTTGAAAGTTTTTTTTTTTTTGAAGTTGGAGAATTTAATTTAAAAAATAATATAAAATAATAGGAAACTTAAATATATAAAGATTTTTCTTTTTTGACTAAGTTAGTGTATATAAAGATTTTTCTTTTTTGATTAGGTTGGTGTGAGAAACCTTTACGCCTTTTACGACTGGAGATGCGACTGTGATCTGGAGATGCAACTTGATCTCTCATAAAGCTGAGCGCTGAACTTATCAATAGGAGTCATACACACCCACCCCCTCATAGGAGAGTTGAACTTATCAATAGGGGCCAAACACACATCCATAGACACACCCACCCCCTCACACTCGTCCATGTTGCATTGTCCCCGAGACAAATATATAAAGATTTTAGTTATATTTATATTTATATCATACAATATTATATACAAAATTATTTTATTTTTTAAATGATATACAATGAAATTAAATAAATATGATTAAAATATAGAAAATACGTATAGTTTTTTAAGTTCAAATAACACTTACCAAAAATTATACAAATATTAATATCAATTCAACATAATCTTTTTTATGGCATTTATTTTTTCAATTTATGATGGGTCTCGTTCATACTAAATGAGGTTTGAACCTTGAACCTCTCACATAGAGGCCAAAGCCCTTACCACTCCGTTAAGCTTACAACTCTTTTTAGGGTATTTATTTTTTTTAGGGCATTTATTTATTATTGAGGTTTTTACAAAATTAAAGCCTATTTATATCAAATTTTAAGAAGGTAAACAATTATTTAGAATTAAGAGCAACAACACGAGCAAATAGAAAGAGAAATTGAGAGGGATATTAACTTTAAAAGTCGAAAACAAATATCACCAATGTTATAAGAAGTGGGGCAAAGCACACAAAGAAGGATAAAAACAAATGATAAAGATGGTATATTGGAATATTTGAAGTATGGATTAGCACTAAAAAAATGAATTGTCAAGAGTTGATAAATAATTATAGTCCTAAATTTATTTTAATATCAAATACAAAAAACATGTAGCGATGTGTATTAAGAAGCATTTTAAATGATTTGGGAGTTTAGGGTTTGTCTTGTGATTTTTGTTATGGAAGTTTTAGGAACTACATTACAATGGCATGAGACAATCCCAAATAGGATTGAAAACTCCTAGAAGCAAGAAGTAATTATGTTATTGGTCTTTTTGTATGAAAGAGGAATATATAAAAATTGGATTCATAAATGCATATGCTTCAAATATAGTTAGTCTTTGAGATTAGATGAAAAAAGAATCTTAATTTATTCATATAGAATTTAATTCAAAGTTAAATTTATTGGATTCTTGGTATTGAAGTTATCCAATATGCTCCACATGATGCATGTGAAAATGCTCCAAGGGAAATTTCATCTTGGCCCCATAGAGGGTTCTAAGGAACAAGTGGGTTCAATCTATAGGGAAAGGTACCCCCAATTATTGTAGTGAATTCATAGGAGATGCAAATACCAAATAATATGGTTAGATCAATTCTTGCCACCTCCTGAACAACAACCAACCACATTAGGGTAGGCATACAGTGAGAGTTGCAAGTCCTTCATGAGGCCGAGGATAGGGATTGGAGTCCCATCCAACTATACTACCCTTTGTTTAACCATTTTGTAGGTCAACTCCAAGGTATCAACCACCCTTTTAGGCATGACTAAGGTGCTTGCCTTGGAGTCCACTAGGCAATTGTGAATGAGCTTGTCCCTGTATCTATGTGTTAGGTAGAATGGTTGTGGTTTGGGCTTGTTAGGCTTAGAATAACTTGCTCTTTCTGCTACCCAATAATTTTGTGTTTCGTTAAGGCTTTCTCTAGTTGATTCTTCTAATTTTAGAGGGTGAATACATCCCATAATGGAATAGGCACAATGGACCTCCTTAAGTGCTCAACCACATTGAAATATTCTAATGGCTAAGCCTTTAGTAGGCAACTCAAGATTCATTAGAGTTCGAGTCTCTTAAAACTAAAGTTAAGGGTTTGGATCAATTCTAATAGGAGATGCTTTGGCACTAGTTGTTCAATTATTTGAAATCTAGGTCCTTCCTTGTTTGTCCTTGGAGTTTCATTTATTTTAGGTTTGTTGACCTCTATTATCAGTTCTTGCTGCCTTTGAGCCTCCTCTATCACCCTTATTTTATCCCTTGTGAGAAAACTAGACTAAAAATAAGCCTAGTTGTTTTATGGAGCACTTGTTTATCTAGGGATTGCATATAATCTCCCTCATCCCATTTATCAAGGTTTGTTTTGGTGCCCCAATTCTTAAAATTGAAAGAAATTTTGGTGACGTGCTTTGAATAATTGAGTCTGATGCCTGAATAATATTACTCTAATATGTGTGTTGAGGCATTAGACATGTTGCTTACTAGAGAATTGTATAGTTTGAATAGTAAGAATTAGGATAGTAATATGGTAAAATGTAGTGATCCATTGTTCTAGATAGGAACCATGTCTCTCATTAGATTAGAGGGTGTTGGCTCTATAAGGATGGGAATAGGGACCATTTGTCTATTATATGGGTGGATCAAACATTCTATTGGGTTAAGACAAGTACCTCTAGTATCCATTTAGGGGAGTCCAATATCTTTGTTGCCTTGCTGGTATGAGAGCCATGGGTAGTTCTAATATTTGAACCTCTAAAAATTCTATTGACACTTGAGGGATATAATTTTATTGTTCATGTTCATCATAGGACTTTGCATTTTTTCTATTTTGGGATATTGATAAGTTAGGAAAGTAGTGATAGTGAAATATGGAGATGTTTTCATAAATATTTGACTAAAAATAATAGCTAACTAGAAAGTGGTGGGCTATATGGTTGGATGAGGCTAATATGGTGGCTAAAAATCTAAGAAATGAGGCATAGGTGTTCTAGGAGATAACCTTCCAATTTGGATGAGGTATCTCTCAGCTTAAATGGTTATTCTGTAGGTTGTTGGTATTGAGTTGCCTTCCCTAGTTTTTACCATCATGGCTATTTTAAAATTGATTGCCTTTAGATAGCATATGGAATACATACTTGGTATGTATCATATTTATTATAGGATTCTATACCAAGACTTTGGAATCTAGCATTATAGTCATCCATGGCTTCCATAGGGACCCTTTTTATGGTTGCTAGTTGTTATAACAATGATACTCTATCTTCCTTTTCATCGAACCTATCCACAAGCATATTTACAAGTTGGTTCTAGTTAGTAATAAAGTGAGGGGTGAGAGAGATATACCACACTCTTGATTTTTCTCTAAAATAGGCTACCAATAGTTTGAGTGCAACATTTTATTCTCGAATGCTATAGAAAGCGTATAGATTGACCATGTGTTGGAGATGCTTAATTGGAGTCATAGTGTTCTCTTTTATGAAATATGGTAGTGATTTCAAGGCAAAGGTTGGTACCTCATTCAATATCGCTGATGTCTCTAGTGAATACAAGGGACCTCCATCATCCCAAACTAAGAAATTTCTTGGATTTTTATTGATAGGAATGACCATGTTATACCATTAGTTTCTTTGTCTATTGTCAAAGTTGAGAGGGGTAAAAGCAATTGAGGATTTTATCTCCCAATTGATGTTGTAGTAGACCTTGATCTTATGAAATAGTAGGACCACTTTCTATCACCTTGTTTGGGTTCTTCCTCTTTTATTTGTACAAAGAAGTGACCAAGTGGCGATTGTTTAATTAGATGAAGGTTCCCACTATAACCTCAATAGTACTTTATAATGTGATTTCTTTAGGATCTTCTTATGTAGTAGAGTTTCCAAGTGAATATTCTAAATGCTTAAACAAGCTAATGATTGAGGCCTTCACTAGAATATCATTCAAACTTTTTACAATTTGAATCCCACCTAGCATACCAATTCGGACTATTGGGGGTTAAAAATGACCCTTGCACCCTAGGCATCATGACCTCCTATGGATATAGTATTTCCTTAAGCAAGTGCATCTAGTTCCTTTCATCTCGCTTGTGATGCAACTCCTTTAGATGACCTCTAGGATTTTTTTACCAAGTTTGGATCCTTTCTTGGATGCAATCTTTAACACTCTTCTTCCTAAGCTTTTTTACTCTATCGATTGCTTTGTTAGGAAAAAAAAGAGAAGGAAAATACAGTAAAATAATTGAAAGCAAATGATAAAAAGTAATGAAAACTAATCTATCCTAACTAGCCTAAGCTATGAGTGGCTATGTTCCAAGATATTGTAATTTCTATTCTTTGTATCAGTGGGATGAGTGAACACATGAACCAAACATGGTAGTGAAATTGAACATGGTCCTAGTAATCCATGAATGCAAATCAAAATATTTCCTATGAAATGCAATATAGAAACACTAAAATATTGGTGTAGTCATAGATCTTTGTATTCATATTGATGATACATGACTAAAAGAGATTCTATGGATTGTACATGCAACTGGTCCAAGGCTCGAGTCTTGACTAAAAAATAAAATAAAAAAGGGAGGGAGAAATACTCAAGATCAAATGCTAGACAAGATAATAATTCAACCTCATTTCTCTACCCTTGATATGGTTATTTATAATATTTACAATAAAATTTTAAAATTTAAAATTACCCTCAAAATGGGTATGGGTGGAAGCGGCTATGTCATTTTTGGTTGTCGGACCAAAGGAAATATTGATGAGGACATACAAATATAAGACATATTATTATTCACATGAGACTCCATACTAAGCTCATGTTGGATTTGATTATTAATTTGTTAGCTCAAGTTAGCTAACTGTTGCATTTTTGTTTTGTAATTTATGCTATTTAAGCACTCATGAATAAAATAAACTCGGTTCGATGTGATTCCACATTAGTTGGTATTAGAGTAGGAATTTCCTTCCTGTGAGGGGGGATTTTCCTCATGGTAAATCCCCCCTCCCCTCTTCCCTTTCATATTTTTATTTTTATTCTTTAGTATTTGATGTCAATATTTTATTATTGGCATGACTACAATCTACGAAGGCCAACATTAGTTTTCATTGCATACAATCATTTCTTGAGATGACTCAGCCAGGCTTTCCAAGTGCTATTCGATCTGCTTCATCTACTAGTGGGAGAACTAGCACTTTCTATAGTGATATAGCATGAGCAGAATGACCATCCAAGCATAGGGTCTCCTCCTCTTCCTTTGGCTAATCTCGAAGCACCACTACCAACATAGTGCACTGCCATTTTGACATACATCCACTATGCTCCTGATAAGGGGGGGTCACTATGAGGAAATGGTAAATACCATGTGAGTGCATACAAGGTGTATTTTTAATTTCAAGATGAACCATCGATAAATTGGTAAGTATCTTATTTGGGAGGGGTGTTTAAAATTCATGCGTACCTAGATACAGAGTCTACTAGTAAAAAAAGGGGCTAGAGAAGAGGGGGTGGGAGTTATATTTGAGTTGCATACCAAATATTTATATCATTTATAACATGAAATAATTCTAAAATAGTAAAATATTTAATAAAAAACCATGTAAAATTTTATTAGAGTTACAAAACTTGCTTAATTTCTAAAAGTATTTCAAATTTTGATTGATTTAATTCGTAGTGTGATATATTATTTAATTTTTTTAAGGAATATTAAGGCATTCATCATACTTATCGAAGGTAACCAACAAATACGTCTATATGTTATCTCTATGAATAAAGATCTTCTAAAATTGTTCAAGATGAACATCAAATTCCAGCCTTCCAAAATATCATGTTGCAATAATCACATAAGCGAATTTTTATGCATTCCACTTTTGGGGAAAGATAGCTATAGAATTATTAGATACCATTTATACTAGGTGAAAGGTTCAAGAAGGGTTTTATTATCATTCTGTAGAATTATCAATATGTATACGAAACATAAAAAAAAATTGTCCATGTATCACAATCCACCCCGTTGGATCCTTGATGAGGAGGACTCCTTAGACTTATAAAAAAGAGTAAGTTTTCAAAAAAAAATAAAATAAGTATTTTTGATTTTTTTTTTAAATTATGTAGGTCAAGGAATGGGGACTGAGCTAGAAGACTGCAATTATGAGGTTATACCCCTACCGAATTAGAAAAACATGCACAAAATTCTAGAGGGTAGGGGATGATTTGAGGGGGAAGCCATTCTACCATGGGAAAAAAAGGGAGGAAGACAGGAGGGGAGAAGGAAGGGGGAAAGAGTAGGAGGCCACAAGAGGAGGATGGAGAGGAGTCATGGAGACATGAAGAGGAAACTATGGAAGTACCACTCTATAAAATTTCTTAGGTTGAAATATTTATTTTCATCACTCTATTTATGCATCATTGAAATAAAATTGTTTTTAGGACGTGTTGTTCATTGAAATAAAATTATTTTTAGGATGTGTTGTTTTGGCTCTGTTTCTTATTTAAATGAAAGCTCTCCTTGCCACCTAATTTATTTTAGTGGCCTGTAGCACTATATTGTTATTTTATTTTGGAGGTTAAGTCTAGCCTATGATCATCATTGTTTAAGGCCATCAGAAACACCTTTATTACAGACGATCTATAATAATTTTATAAGACCTTTTTTCCTTCTTAGTATTATGTTGATAGGGAGTTTCCTACTCTTCATTTCTTGGCATGTTGTTATGGGTTTGAATAACAGCCAAAGATTACTCTCTTACTTGGTTTCAACGCTATCTAACCCTTTCCTCACCCATTTTGTCACTGCATTGTGTGGAATAATTGATTGGGGAAGAGTTTTTTTCAGTGCGCCAATGCTGGTGTATTTCTTTGGTCGCATAGATTCTTCATACCAAATATGGTGAAACCATGCCATTTTGCTATGAAACCATTATATGTTGTTTACGTTAATGTTGCATGCACTAACACTTTCCCATGTACAATATTAGCACACTATATTGTATAGTTCACACTCATTTAAGCACCGTAACTATTTAATAATATTATGCATGTTCAAATCCCTTGTGGTGTATCTAATTGTTTCACACTAAAGGAAAATTTCAAAAATATGTTCTCTTTTATACATGCATGTAAAAATGTTATGCTTTTTCAGTCTCATCTTGTAAAGGTTTTATTAAGTTGTACATTTTTTATAGTTTTCTATTTTTTTTAGAAAAGGAAAGAAAACAATTGAAGCCACCCTTTGGAGTGGAGAAACATTCTCATTGACCACCCCTAAATTTTTTGGCATGGGAACAAAAATCGGATAACAACTAATAAATATGTTGACACTAAATCTATTTTCAATGCCATGTAGGGGCTCCTTCACTAATTGTTATTTTTTATCACTTGCTATAGTATAGAGTTTGTGTGTCCAGTATTTACTACGTCAACTAGGACTTGTTATTTTTTGTTAATGACTAATGGTTTTTTATATCAGTCTCTCTTTATTATATTTTATTGGGGTTGATTCAGACACTCACTCATTGCTATTTTTTATTCCCACTTGACATAGTGTTGTCTTTTTTGGATATTATAAAATTGAATTCATTTTATTTTATTTTATTTTATTACTATTTTTGTCAAACTTGTATGATGCATAGATTCTATTGTCCAATTTTATTCTTTAGTCATTGTGTGTGTTTAGGAATGGTAGAAAACTTCTTTAAGCAATGAAGTTATAAATACTTTTACGACCATCACTTGTACTTACCTTGCATGACTTAATAATAGATTTAATACTACCCAATATCCTAATTTATTGATGACACGCTAAGCAGGTTCAGCATGAGTCCCTAGTAAGGGTGGGAATTGAACTTGGCATTTGCTAATTTATAAACTGAATCGTATTTCTTTATGTCATCATTTAAATAGAATCTATTCCATTTATAATAAGGCAAAATGAATCCCTAGTTGGTCAACCCTTGGGAAGTTCTTTTTCCTTATGTATACATATCATTTGTTAGAAATACATAACCTTTCTATGGCACTCAATTTTGTTAAAATTGGATTTTGGATACATCTAATAGAGTTGATAATTATAAAGGTATATCATGTTTCTAGGTCGTTTTATCCCCATGGGATGACCTATAAGAGTCAAGAAGATCGCCTCAATATTTGTTGCTAACTTAACCTAATTATTTGTTCTATGACCATGAATGTTACAACCTTTTTCCTGAGTTATCAAAGTTGTTTATAGAGGTTTCCTTAGAATTCAGTTTTAGACCCCTTTAATGTGTCACATCATTGGTAGTTTCTAAATTCTATTATATGTTAGAGAATTAAAATTATTTTTTATTATTTGTGCAATTTTATTTTTGATTTTTCTTAAATAAAAGAATGCTACTTCTTTGTTAGGCAGGTTGATAGATAATTTTATGGTAGACATATTATTCAAGTTGGTATCCCATACATGAATGGCTAAGACTAGGTTTTGCAATCTTTATAAGATACCTTCATATTATCTTAAGAAAACTAAAATAGCACTTTTGCAGAATCACCTCTAAAATGATAGTTGAAGTGTATTGGTTGACTCTCCCCGTTGGACAAAATTGACTCTAGTGATTGGTGATAATTTTTGGCTAATGTATGTGAAGCTTGGAATAGCTGCCCCCTTGTTTGAAAAAAAGAGTTAATGATTTATATGCATATATGGATTAATGACCCCCCTTGCTTTGTTAAAGGTATTAATATATTTTAATTAAATGGAGGGGAGACCTATATCATTTAAAATATGGGGGCCATATTATTTTAAAATATTTTGACTCTGATGGTTTATTATAACCCCTCTAAGATTGATGTCAAGGATTTATTTGCTAAGGTGTGATCGATTTAACATAATTAATATAGCGTTATGGCCCAAACCATTAATTATATAAAAATAAATAGGACCATAATGATTAAAAGGATTTTGAATCCGTTTAAAAGAGAAAAGGGTCGCGGATGCTTAAATAAGAAGCATTCAATCATTTTAATATAAAATGGACCACAAGGCCTTTTAGATTATACTTCTAATATATGCTAAGTGAGGGCTGATGGCTTATTAAGACCTAACTATTTTAATTTTGATGTGTAATTTATGTTTAATTTTAATTAGTTATGAGTAGATTATGGAGGGTTGATTTAATAGATTGGGAGTGGCATTTAAATTTTTTAATCTAGGAAATATTTATTTAAACCATACTTGTGGCATTTGATCTCTCAATGAGATCATTAAATTGGCCATGCATGGCATTTTTATTCTATAGATTGGTCTATATGAAGGCATAGTTAGGCTAGTAGGAAAAGAAATGAAGGAGGGGAAATATTAAAATCGGTCGGGGCCATTTTTTTTGCATATAGGCCAAAGATATTAAAAGGGCCTACATAGGTTAAAATGAATAGAAAGCCCATGTCTATAATTAAATAGAGATGGACGATAAATTTATAAATTACTTAAATAATGGGATAGCCGAGTGATCGAATTTTATTATTTAAATGAATATAATATGCATTGTAGAATTAAGGATAAAACATGCATTTAATTTGGGTTCATATTATGTATTTTGGGTTCAAGGACTTATGAATATGTAATATACCCTTTATTCAAAGAAATATATATATATATATAAAAAAAAAATAAAAAATAAAAAATATATATATATATATATATATGTAATACCTTTTGGTATTAAGGGTGAATGGAAAATATAAGTTACCTCTTGATTAAGGATAAATGAATTTTTATGTACTTATAGGCATTGGTTTTAAGGACATGGAATGAGTGGGCCATGGATGTTGGGCCAAGCTGGTTATAAATTTATGAAAGGAAGTTATGTTCTATTTGATAAAATATGACTCTATGGAATATTGGGCCATTGATATTTGAACCATATTGACCTTTATTTTTATGAGGAGAAATTCTATTTTTGATTTCATAAAAGGTTATCTTCTTAGATTAAATGGTTTTTTAATTTATAGATCAATTGAGCCTAATATGGTAGTGGATATTATAGTTCTCTTAATGGACTAGGCTAGGAGCATAATAGGAAATAATGTATTGCATTGGGTTATAGTTGAGTGGAAACTAAATAGATGGAAGAATAATTTATGTTTTGTAATGGGTAGATTAAATGATTAAACTATGTTTTTGGGAGAGATGGATCTAATAATTTACCTATATTTTGAAAATAATAGATTCAATGATATATTTATGATGGAGTAGCACTTGATTTAGTGAGAGAAGGTCCACTCCTTCTTGGTAGGCTTGTGTAGGGACTCATTGGGAGGATTATTGGTGTAAACTCAGCTATAAGAGACTAACAAAATGGACTCCAATTAGATAACATAGATATAATATAATGGAAGAAACCTATAAATTGATATTCATCTCATTTTAGACCAATTATGGGGTCATATCTAGTGATTTGATGTGTGCTTTCACTTGATGATGTACAATTACATTGGACTCCTAGAGGGAGATGGTTCTTGAGTTGTCATAAAGGATACATCCTTAGGGATGAATGTGAAGTTCACTTGAGGGAATTATGAGGTTATCTCACAACATTGTAACATGAATTAAAGAACCTATTCATGTAATAAGGACTTGAAAACATAGGAATTGTGGGAATTCATATGTATTATGTTGATGGATGTATTAAATGGGATTACAGATCCTTTTATGTTATTGTATCAAAGACTATTAAATTAATAAAATAGAAAGGAATATTTTTGAGGCTGGGTTTATTCCCCATGAGGGTTCCCAGGATATATAATGTGTCTCATGTGTGGAATGATTATTGTTATTTCATGATCTTGTTATTTAATGCATTTAGAGATAGTTTGTTATGGGGTTGTTGCTCCAAATTGTGAATGATGATCATGATTAAGATGTTGTAAAGTAATGCATGTAAGTGGTATTTATACCTTCTATTAATCATTATAATCATGCTTAGGACCTAGTAGAGTGGAAGGAAGTATAGAGAGATAGTCTTTCTACATCATGCTTAGTGCACCTGCGTAGATGGACTTACCTATGATGTAAGGATTAGCATACCCTCTTGATAGACTAAGAATGATAAGCTAGCTCATTGAGGAGATGAGATAGATAGCTTAACATTTAAAAAATATATATCTCTTGATTTGGGTTGAAATTTTAGGTTACATCTAGTATTATATCCTTAGGTTGTGAAGGATTAGATACTTTCATGAAAGATCTCTAGGTGCAATGGAGTGGTAGCTTACATGACTAAGCTAGATGTTGTTTAAGGAATTGATCTTAGGAAGGTTAGACTTACTTATATATGGAACCTTATGCGGAGTAAGTGTGGCTACCATCATTATTAGGAGATTGATAATGCATAAACTCACCTAGAAAAATAGTATCTTGAGTGGAGCGAGAATCACCATAGTCAGTATCAAATAGAAGATAAGGGAATAAGTTATTTTGAAAGGATAAAGAGCTAACTATGAGTAGCTAAAATCAAATCCTAAGTAGATAAGAAAAAGGACACCTTATGGCAAGGCATGTGTTATCTATATCTCTTCTAAGAGGTAATAAGGTTCATAACCTAGATGACATCTTGTGGGAATACAAGGTGATGATGACCAATAATGATGTAAGATAGATCTTAGGAAGATATAACTAACCTTGGAAGCACAAATAGGATGAGATCGATGGCTTGAGTTAGCTCATCGTGGAGATGAGATAGATAGCTTAAGCTAGCTCATCATTGACATGAGATAAATGACTTAAGTTAGCACATCATTGGGATGAGACAAATAACTTAGGTTGGATCATCAGGGAAAAGAGAAGTTCTTACACCTAAGTACTAGATTGAAGAACTGAGCTTGGTGAAGGAATTGACATCCCTTGTCTCGATTGATTAAGATTGGATTAATCCTTATATTGTGGTCAAGTTATCCTACATTTGTAGAGAGTGTTAGGAAATGGGGATACCATGTGAATGAATCCTTTAAGCTATATGGCCAGTATACAAGGTTAACCCCAATAGAGTTACGACAGAGTGATCGCTTCTATCCACTTGAGGTATGTCTACAAAATTTAGAATTCCAAATATGGTGGAACCTCTAAGATCCTATTTGGTATATCTTCATGAAATATTAACTATGTTTAAAGAAAAGCAATTTACTACCCCCTTTTGAGATAGCCATATTTGGACTATTACAATCTCATCCAAATTTTTGGATGTGTGTCAAAAGGAATTGACACCCAAGTTATGAAAGAGAAGAAGAGGATCTTCTAAATATATAAGACTAGCTTATTAGGATTAAAGTATGCTCGAGACCAAGTATTTTATTGCATTTAAATTCAAAAAATTTAAAACTTATTTGCAAATAGGTCAAGGTAGGTGAATGGAAACGAGGTTCAAAAATATTGTTGACTTGAATAGAGAGAAAAAGGATTTAGGCTTGGAAATTCAAAGGATTTGATATGAATCATTTCAACATCTAATGTTGAATTAGATTCTCTAGAAAATGAAGTCATTTATATTCTAGATGGTATATGGATGTTGAAATTGATCAAAGGAAGTTTGGATAAATCCTACAAAGAGGTAGAGAACCTCATGATTGTAGTATGATTACTACAAGAAAAAAAATTGAATGATGGATGGAACATATGAACCAAAATAAATAATTATTGTAAATGATCATTGATCAAGTTCCCTACAATTAAGATTTTGAGCATAGATAGGAGTACCCTATTACATAAGTTCAATGTGATGTAGCTCAAATATATTAGATCTAGATAAAGACATGAGGAATATCAAGTTATCCAAATTGGGATTCCATCTGAGGTATGGTTGTATGAGTGAGAAAACAAATCCTTTGCTTGAGGAATCATCCAATTGTAACCCAAACAATAGGGTTACCCTTCATGTGCATGATGTAGCTTTAGAAGGAAGAAATAACTTCAAGTCTGGCAAGTAGTTTCAAGTTGTGAAACTTGGATAGTTGGTTTATCAAACCACAGTTGATTAGGAGATGGACTTCTCCTTGGTGATATAGTCCTCTTGGTTTACGGGTGGAATTCATGTTTGAAGTTTATAATACGTGAAGATATTTTAGTGTTCAATACAATCATAATGAAGGATTATACCCAAATATAGGAATGCCTATGGAAGGCTTGGAGTAGTGTATTTTGGACTATGATAATGCCATCTGGTGGTGTTTCGAGCATTAAATTGAGATCTCCACTTTTTATGAACATAAACCATGAATCTTGGTAAACCTAGGTAATGTACTTGGCATGGTATATGGAATAGAGAAATATTAAAAGAGACTAGGTGGGAAATATATTTTAGAGAGGGTATGGGACCCTCTTATATTAGTCTAAATTATGGATAAAATTAATGGAGAAAAATGGAAATGGAATTTCATTCATAGGTTTGGACAATCCTTAATGAAAACGTTAGTTGGAAACTTGTTCTTGAGAGGAGTATAGGATCCTCTTTTCAAAAGGTTGATAAAGTTGTATACCGAATTATGAGATTGGTAGGCTTTCAAAGGTACAAAAAACCATATTAGGAATGGATCCTAAGATTAAAATAGGATAAAGATATTTAATCCCAAGATTTTGAGAAGGGCTTACAACTAATTGGACCTGTATTCACACGGGTTTGATGGATCAAGGTAAGGAAAGGTAATATCATGATGAGTAATACAATGAAATTTAGACTAATATAAAATAAATTTTGAAAAGAATAAGGACTTAGATGTTAGTAAGGGAATTCTATGCTCTAGTGTTCAAGAAAAAAACCCTAAAATTAATAATTTAAGGAGGATGACTATACATGAATCACATAGATTCCCTAATTTTTCTCATCTTGAAGGGTCTAAGATGAGATTGATCTTGGATAAAGGACCTTCTTTTGTGTAGGAATGAATAAGGACATGGTCAATTATGGTTGCTCCATGGAGGGAATGACACCTCATGTGGAGTGAGTGTGACTATTTGTATCATCAGTGGATGAGGATACTATGGAATGATACCCTTACGTGGGGTAAGTGTGGCCATTTATATCATCAATAGATGATGATAAAGCTTGAAATAACACATACTCAGCAAGCATGGTTATCATTAATGAATGTTGATATTTTTCTATAGCTTATTACGTGAAGTGAGTAGATCATCAACATTATTCATGGATGGTAATATTATGTATTATTACTAGGGTGATGGACATGTGAAATACCTTGTTAATATCTATGGAAAGACCTTATCACTCCTCACTTCCACTTGGTCCAATTTTGAATATGTGAAAGACCTTGTCAATATCTATGGAACTTAATATTAACCCTCTACTTTGAAGAACTATTATATCATCCTTTATCATCTCATCCTTGAAAATCACTTATCATTTTTGGATATGGCAAAAGAGGAAGGTATGTGATAATTTCAAAACTATTTCTAAGGTGTAACAAATGGAGGAACTGGCATGGAGTATAAATGAGATACTCATGACTAAAGTTTTCTAACATCTTATACCAAGTATAGTATTCCTTGCAAGGATATTTTTATGTAAACATGATTTACTTTAATTTTGTATGATTGTTTTTCATGTTGTAATGAACCTTTATGACATATTTATTTAAAATGCCTTTCCTATAGGTTGTAATAATATCATGAAAAAGTGTATATGAGACATTTAAATTATTTTTCTTGTAAATGATTGTGTTACTTATTGGTCATGGAAGTAGACTTAGCTAAACTGGACGAATGTTTCTTTGTTTGTTGTTCAAACAAGAGTTTGCTTTAATGTGTGGTATTACCTTATTGATGAATTAATATTAATATCTAATCAAAAAATATATCATAGGATTGGGGTAGACCCCTTTTGTGTGAAAACGTAGTGCCAATTTAAGATTATTTTTATTTTTATTATATAATTATTTTAAAGTTATAATTATTATTTTAAGGGGTAAATTCAAATGATTTATAGTGATTGATTATAATGTTGTAGTATAGATTTTATTCCCAACAATAGAGCAAACAAATCAAACAAAACAAGCCACAAGAAAATAACAACAATGACAATTTAGGAAAATAACCATTTTATTATGTGCAATCTAATATGTACATTACTTACAACAGTAGGTATTTTGTACTCAATAGCACCAAAAATATGATCTCAGTAGTGGTAACATTTCATTACCATTCAATGGAGTATATAAAATTTGAGAAAGGGATGGATGGTTACAACCTAATCATCACCTTTTCAAGTTAGAGCTCAAACCACTAATTTTTATTATGATCATAAAGACTTAATAGTTTGATGGAGTCAAAAATGCTCAATGGCTATACATTGATAAAATGGTAAAACTACCAAGATATTTTAAAAATCGATCCAAATTATTTTCGACAAAATGGTAAGTTTTGAAAAGGGGTTATTAATTATTATATAGGGGTTTACCACCAGAGGTTTAATAAATTAAAAGGAGAGGTGGTAAATTTAAAAAATAAGAGATTTTTTAAGAAGCCCGTGAACACACGTGTTTTGAAGGCTTTCAACTAAGTGACCCTCTCATGGCTCCTGTTAGTGGTTGAATGTTAATCTCACCATCGATTGAACCTCAGATTCAATGAAGACAAATTGATCATTCTACAGTTGTATAAACCTTGTCTCCATGAAGATGATGTGTGCGATTAGAGCGGAGGTGATTTCTACCAAGGCATGACATTTTGAGGCTTACCACCAATTTTTGGTGGTTTCCTATGATCTATTTCATCACAATGTTTCATTCCCATAGAAATCCACAACCGATTATATTTCATGTCGATGTTGCATCTTCAATGTTGTTTACTATTTTTGACCATGGGGTCAACTTTACAATTTTATGGAACCTCCTCTTTGTAGTAGATTTCAAGCCTAGATTTGTGGCATTGACATTGGAATTTTTATGGTAGGAGGTTCTCACATTTCGTATGACCAACCCCCTTTCCAATGGATGGGTCTATGACATCAAATATTATATCGAAAAGTCCTTGCATAGCCACCATGGCAATCATTGTCTAGTAGAGAAGAATGGACTTTGTTGTTTCGACATAGATTTGAGACATTGACGACAAGCTCAAACCTATTTATTTCAGATTTTTTGGCATTGTTCCAGTGCAGCTTCGATAGCACAGTCCAAATGGGAGAATTTTGAGTCACCAATATGGGACTCCTATCATTTTTCGGCCAATAAAAACATTGATTTTATATCACTGATATCATCGTGATGCTATTGTTGTCCATTTCCCGTGGCTTTCACTTTATGGCACCAATCGACTACATCACTAGAGCATGACAAAACTGTTAGAGAATATGGCAATTAATAGGAGCCAAAGCAATGGTCGTAATTATGGCCAAGAGTCAACCACATATTATGTATATCTTGCAGTGCTCTACATGCAACAACAATGTGAGGCATCGTGATCGTATGATCACATAGCAGATAAATTTGATGTCAAAGCCATTGAGAAACCCTAACCCTGCATTTTATCGTTGGTGGCCAAGAGGTGATTTTCTAGCACATTTCTACGACCTATTTGTAGCCATGTGCACCATTTTCAATCGTACAACCATTGAGGAAGTATTTATTTTGATCTTGTGATATGTCACACACACCAGAGTGACGTTTTCTATGATCTCTGATGCAGCCTGAGCATTTATAACTATTTCTTACTCCCCATAACCTTGACATCATTGGTTCTATCACCGATCATGCCACTATTAGTTTTCCCAATCACATTAGCATCAACCAATGGTGCCCCTCTATGACTTCCCTTATCTTTTTCGAGCCCTTATGCATAGATCTGTGATGTTTTTTGGCTACAAGTGTCACCAGACGACAAATTACCATAGAAAAATGAAGGATTTATCCCACATTCAAGGGATTGACGGTATAAAGGAATTTAAATACACCATTATAAGGATATTGCCATCTCGACTGGCAGATGGTTGTGTTTAAGGGCCTTTCAATGGCCTTCCATTTGGTATTTCTTTGTTGATCATAATGTATGCTTTGACTTTTATTTGTTGATCGTAATGTATGATTTGACAGCGATGGCGCTTGGCCTTGATTATCGCATTTAAAATGATAAATTAGTGCCTCTTGGGACACACGTGTTTTAGCTCTAATTTCATCATCAAACAAATGGGCCACCCTTCTTTGCAGTAGCTCTAATTTTATCATAAAACAAATGAGTCGCCCTTCTTTGTAGACTCCATGTTGTCCATTTGTACAGTGTTCACCAGATGTTCAATACACTTAGCACTAATTAAAACATTTTTAAAGGTATCAAATTTAAATTTCATTTTCAAACCTTGAGAAAAATATTTTGTAAAGGGCCATGTGCCCCTTTTTATTTTGCTATGAGAGTTAGTAATTTTTGAGGTTTGATATTGTTGCAAGTATAAGGTTGCATATAGTCATTGGAAAGCTCTTTTTGAGCCAATTCTAATGGCATTACTCTTTTATCATTTTTGAAACATCTTCCTTGACCTATGGTACTATGAAGTTTGGGATCATAAAACCTTCTTTGGAACCTTTGTATCAGTCCTAATGTAACTTTATTTTTGGCTCAAATCCATTTGTAAGCTTTTGTCCTCATGGAATTTTAATAGGGAGTGCATGATCGGTGGTACCCGACACTCCTCAATACAAGTGAACCTCGTAAGTAGTAATATCCTTTATAACACTTTATGGTTTCAACAAATGGTTATCCATATAATCTGGTAAGATGGAAATATTACCATAAGGACACTTGGAGAATTTATTACCTTGTTATTTTACTCTCTTGTTGCATTTTACCCCTACACTAAATATCATTGAGCTTCATTGTGAAGCTCTTAAGGTGACAGGCCCTGCACCAAATATCCTTGAGCATCATTGTGAAGCTCATGAGGTGACAGAGGATGTGAAAATTACCCCTACACCGAATATCTTTGAGCATCATTGTGAAGCTCCAGAGGTGACAAGCGCCTGCACCGAATATTCTTGGGATTCACTTTGGGGGTCCCATATCACCATGTTTTTGGAAGCATGATTTATGTAAGGAGTAGACAACATTTTGAGAAAAAAATAAAATAGTCCCTGGAGCATAGTTTCCTTGGGTACTCCCTTTTTAGGAGTGGTATTGATTCCTTGGTAATGATGGTTGCTGTTTGTGATAGAGCACAACCTTCCAAAGGTTCTTCATTTTCTTTAGAAATTTGAGGATTATATTTTGGGCACATGTACACTCCCATGTTCACTCCCACTTTCTTGTAAAAGCATTACAGTCTAATGCTTCTATGGTTGGGAAGTATGATGAGGACATCCAAAAATAAGACATCTTATTATTCATGTGAGACTCCATATTAAGCTCACATTAGATTTTATTGTTAATTTGTTAGCTCAAGTTAGCTAATTGTTACATTTTTGTTTTGTATTTTGTCCTATTTAAGCACTCATGAATAAAATAAACTCAATTCGATGTGATTCCACATCAACTATACAATAAATATCTCCATTAATATCATAGTACACTTTTTAGAGGTGTCATTAATATAGTAACCTACTCCTATGGAAAATTGAGCTTAGGTGGTAGCCTTTGTTAAAGGAGGTATGCTTCGATGGTCATGACCTCATGCTTTCTTGATCTTCAAATTATATTGATAATTTCTCCCTTCTCACATTAGCTCATTGGATCTTAATAGCAATTTGGTCTTGGATCTCTCATTCAATACCTTGGTTGCTCTCGTGGATCCCTCTCTTGTGATTTTAGTTGGTCCCTAGCTCAATCGATGTCACTTTTGATGTTGCTCTCTTCCTCCTAATTGCTAGTTTTTTGAAGATACCTTTATGCAAAATTCCATTAGATCTCATTTGATGGGCATGCTTCTAGTCCTATGTGGATTTCTTATGCTCTTCTTTCTCCTCCTGCTACTAATATTCTAGGGGATCCATATGCGGACCAACAAGACCTATTGACCTCGTTGAGTTCTTACTTGGCTCATCCAATCCCCCTTGTTATTTCCCTCTAAGGTCCTTGGGCTTTCGCTAATGAGTGCATTGCTTGTTCCATTGAGAAACTACTCTTGGGTATATGGAGTGCTACAACCCAATTATTGAAGTATCGTAGATCAATTTCAGGGCCTATCCATTAGAGTGCAAAATGGGTCTCAATAAATGAAGCTATTAGATATCCTACCATTAATAAAACTCTTTTAGTCTCCACAAAAAGGGTTTGGGTGTTCTTGTTGATGATGGGATATGGCGTAGTCACCACCAAAAATATTTTGATCCTTTTTTGGCTTGATCCAAGTGAATGACTTTGCTTCATGGTGAGGGGATCTTCGAGAATATTAGTAGTCTTTGGCATAGACTATCCTCCACTGGTGTCTTCTTCAAATGAACTAATTGATATGTGGATGGAGCTTTAGGCTCCTCATTTTATTATTTTTAGTGATGAATTTACTTATATTTCATTTGGAGAAAAGGTCTACCCCCTTGTAGTGAAATTTTTACTACAATTATCATAACAGACTACAAAAATAAAATTCATATTAGAAACAAATATCCAAGGAGAGATGGATTAAGAAATATGACAAAATTATTAATTTTTTCATGTTTCTACCAAAATAGATTTGTCCTTCATTAGATAAAAATTATTTCAAATCTAGATAAAATATTAATGAAGATGATAAATAAATTAGAAAGGAAGCAATCAATTATTTCAAATATATTTTATCATAAGTTGGTCAAGATAAGGAGGGACAAAGTGAGATTTTGTAAAATATTCCATCAATTACTATACAAAAACAAAATGAGTGCTTGATGAAAAATATATTAATTGAGGAGCTACAAGATATAATTTTATTTTTTCATCGTTATAGGGTACATAGCCCTAATGGAATTCCTAAAATTTTATTTTAAACATTTTGGGATATGTTGAAGAATAAGATGTTAAATGTTATTGAAGATACTAACAAAAAAAAAGTCTACACTAAGTGCACAAGGGGGTCACTCTTAGGAAATGATAATTACCACGTCAGTGCATATAGGGGTATTTTTAATATCAAGTTGAACCATCGGTATATTGGTAAGTATCTTATAGGGAAGGGGTATTTAAAATTTATGCATACCTAGATATAGATTCTACTGGTAAAAAAAGGGGCTAGAGAAGAGGGATTGGAGGTTATATTTGAGTTGCATACCAAATATTTATATCATTTATAACATGAAATAGTTATAAAATAGTAAAATATTTAACAAAATAAACCATGTAAAATTTGAAACTAAAATTACACAAAGAGGATAATTTTACTTAACTTTTTAAAACCAGATATTGAACCTTGAATTTAAATAATAATACTAAAATATAACCCTTTAATTGATTATAATCAACTAAAAATTATAACGATATAATGTTTCATATGGAATGTGCTATTTCACTAGAATATAATAAATAGAGAGAAAATTATTCATTTACATTCATCATCAAATATCATGTACTTATATTTACCTCTTATTGAAAACCATTTGACATTTAAAACTCCTATGTAACTTCATAAAAGGTGAATCAATATGAAATAATGATGTATTTTAATGTCTCTTACACTCAATGGTTTGTAGGTATAGAGGGGGAAAACTACACACCATGTACGATTCTCGGTTGGATCTATTGGGAGCCAAGGTGATCGTGGTGGCTGTTATAACTCTACACTCAGTGGGCAAGGAAAAGAGTTCACCAGGAAAAATTTTAAGACTCGCTCCAAGATCAGGGTGGAAATGTTTAAATGTGTCAATTAAGCATACACCTATTTTTGGTCTTCTAAACTAAACTAAGGGAAAATAAAGAACAATGCAAAACACACAAAATGTAAGAAGATAAGGCCTAACACTAAAATTATTATTTAATTGAATGATCTCTAACCCTAGGTTGCAAAAATAAATTATTTTGGGCAAGGGTCCAAGGGAATGCACAAACAATATTAAAACCTTAATTGCAAATTACGTGCCATTGATATTTCAAATATCTAGAATTTCAATCAAATATTTTCCCTTACTTATGATCTAGGTTTTAAACAAAAGAAATGGAAAGCAAATAAAAAATATTCTAAAAATATACTAGGGCACTTATATGATCTGGCAATTGATCTAGGCTTTGTATTGCATCCAAAAAAACCAATAACTCTAATCCTACAAAATAACTTCACAAAAACCTAGAAAATTTGATCAATGTTTAGGGGCCTGCTTAAGCCACTATAAGATTGAGCTTCCAAGAAAAAAAATCAAGTCCCCTTGGTTTTTTTATCTGATCATTCAAAATAAAAATGATATTTGAACTTTAAACATGCATAAACAATGTAAAATAGATATGCAATAATGAAATTAAATGCAAACAAGATGAACATAGCAAGATGCCAAAATGCAAGATGCAAATTAGGGTTTTGGAGTGCAAAACTTTCCCCCAAACCCTAGTTTTACCAAATTTATGCCCTATAAATGAGGAGCATAAATATAGCTTACAAAATTTATGTCCTATATAGGCAGAACATGGATTTAGTTCAAATGACCTTTCTGGGTTCCAAAACAGTGAAAAACAAAGAGTAAAACAATAAAAAATAGATTAAAATGGTTGACAATGCAAATAAATAACCTAATAAGATAATGGAGCAAGTAAGGAGAAATGAAGAGGTGGAATAAACACTCTAATATGGTTGATATATCCAATAATAAAATCTCCCCAACTCAATCCCCAAGGGTAACAATCACCAAAGCACAAAATAACAAAACAACTTGCATTAGAAATGCACTTGAAAGCATGAACAATTGAGCGAGTCACTAGTTAGAACCTTCAAAGAAAATCTTGGGGGAAACTTAGGAGATAAAAAACCTTATTTATAAGAGGTTTGAAGGGAAAAATAGGAAAGAAAGTAAAATTTTACTGTGGGCCAAGGTTGACACCAAAATGGGCCAACGAGAATAGGGGTTTTAGGGATAAAAACCCTACAATGCAAAATACATGCCTCGCCATTATAGGTCATAATTATGACAAGCCAAACTCACATATCATATAAACCAAGCATATATTTGGTAAATCTAAGCAAATATGGCTAAAGAAAATGGCCCCAAATTTGTACTTGGTAAGTTTAGGTGGTTTGCTAGGGATCTAAGGAAGAATTTGCCTATTTTTATGGGTTATTTTTTATGTATACATTTTACCCCTTCTTTGATGCATTTATGGCCAATTAAATGTGTCAAAGAAAGATGTAGACACCTATGGACAATGGACACAAAAAGTGGTGGTGAGGTTTAGATAGAGGAGTGGTGCAAAAAGGAGTGTTATCTTAAACATCACAAATTTACACGTAAAACAAGGCATTAATACCATTAATGCCTCTGAGTCTAGGGTGCCCCCTCAAGTTTTAGGAAGAAATTGCAAAATTTTAGATAAAAACTCTAAATAGGTAAACAAAGGGTTGAAAAAGACAAAGAAAGAACAAAATACAAGACAATGAGAGAGAAAATTAAGAAAGGAGAGGAGAAAGAAGAAAAGGAGGGAAAAGGAAAAGGAAGAGAGAGAATAAAGGTAGGGAAAATAAAATGGAGGGAATAAAAGAAGAAAAATGAGGAAAAACATGCTCATTTTTACCATGTGAGGAGGAGAAAAAGATCTCTAGAGAAGAAATAGGAGAATGACCTTTTCAAATCATCATATAGCCATGGTGAGGGGTGAATATAGCACTATTGATGATCGAGAAAAGGTACAAATAGTTACCCACTTGCTTATTTTGTATTTTGCACCTGAACACACAACAAATTTAGTAATTTTTGCATTTTTTTATTTTTTTAGTCAATTTTTGGCAACATTTTCCATGGGGTACGAATTTGGTCATGGAGCATGGATTTGGTCATCATACCATGCTAAATTCATGTCCTATATGGATGAGGCATGAATTTGTTTGGTTGATTGTGCCAAACTTGTACTCAATAATTTTGAGGTGCAAATTTGGTAAATTTTGCACAAAAATAATTTGCTTTCATGAGTTTTAAAAGTTTAGAATTATGATCTAATGATGAAATTATGTGATTATGCATCTAGATGTACTCGAGAGTAGGGAGTGGTGGTTGGGTAGACTAGAAACTAATTTTTGGTAGCTATTAGTGGACGATAGGAAGAAATTGGAGAAGAGGAACTTATATACTTAGCATAGATGCCCCGCATTGAGGCATACAAGGCTCTATTGATAACTTTGGTAGAGATATAGTATTCAAAATCATCTATATTCTAGCTATAAATAGGGGAGATGATGATCACATTGAAGGATGTGTGGTGCATCTTGAGTTTCCCTATTAGGAGGACTATTTACATGGTACGTGTGCCAATGGTGGCATCGATGATGATGTTGGAAGATTCGACACATGTGATCCAATGGAGTGGATTCCATGTTGATATCAAGTTGGGGCACTAATATTAATACTATGAAGAGTGGTGATAAGGATATTGGTGTTCCATACCAGTAGGTGATACCTACCATGGGCTTTAGTGGGAGTAGTATCAAACATGCGAGATCAAGTGCCTAGATTCGCATGGAGACCATATGTGTTGGTATTCCTATATAGGGTGTTACATGGCATCATGTACAACCAGTAGATAGGGCTGATCTATATGACTCTAATCTAGGTGTGGTTTTGGTAGGACAAGGTATTCTGAATATCAAATGCACTACTAGAACCACTACCCACCATGGAGTGACCAACAACATATAGGTGGGCCGAACTCTACAATTTTGGGCATAGATCACACATCGAAGTTTTACCACTAGGGAGGTAGGTGATGGAAGAGTTGTGGGAGAACCAAATCATATGGTATTTGTGGTATCTACACCTAGATTGGAGGGAGGACACAATAGAGCTAGCTTGAGTGAGGAGGATCCTGTATCTCATCACTAAGAAGGGTGAACTGGAACTATTTAGATTTGACAAAGTATAATGCTAGTTCAGTAGTCTATAGGATATTTAGATTTGGGAGACTATTGGTTCAAATGGGTGAGGAGTAAAGAGAAATAATACCCCTATAAATAAAATCTATAAAATCATTAAGTACAAAATAAAAAGGAAAAATAGAGAGAAGAACACATTACACAAGAATTTAACTTGGGAAACCCTTTCATGAAAAAACCCAAGAAGAATATCTTGTTATTGTATAAACTTGACCATATCCAATACAATAATATCTTTTCACTCACTTTTCACTTGTTATTACATTTATTGTAAATTCATTATCAAACCCTCATGCAAGTATTGTTTTATATACCAAAAAAACAAGAAGGGGTTTCACAATACCATGGGTGCAAAACCATGGGCCAAAATTACATTAACCAATAATCATCCATATGGGTCCAAAAATAGCTTAAACCTTGACAAGGATAGGGGCAATGTGTAAATTTATTTCATAGTTAGCCCCACTTGAATAACATGGAAAATATTCAACACAAGTACAACAAGAAGGGACCCACTAGGATGCAAAGGTGCTTTGACATGGCTAGGTGGGTAAAGGAGGACCTAGATGACCCACTGTATGTTGATCCAGGGATGGAAAACATCAATGTGGATCTCAAGTATAGGATATGGTATAGGGGTATGACTACCCTGAGAATATCCCCACTAGTGCTAGTGTAGCGATTCTAGGTGATGAGCCAATGAGTGTAGCTAGCACTTCAAGAGGCCACTTGACGTTCCATGGAGTGGTAGTAGAGAGGTATGGTATCATCGAGACAAACCCAACCATAGGTTTGGATGGTGATAGTGATAACCATGAAGGTGACCATTATAATTTTTTATGCAGGATGAGGGGGAGCCATAAGGGTTCCTCCATAATGGCATATATAGGGTCCAATAAGGATACAATTCTAGGGGAGGTAGAGGCACTATGATTTATAGTAGCAACCATGCAGGTAGATATGGACATAATCTGCATAATTCTAGACTAGACCCAAGCATAGGAGGATGCATCATGGGCTTAGGTAGAGTGCCTCAAATGGGAGGTAGCCTAGTAGACCTAGGCAATGGGGATGGATATCATAGCAAGTAGCCAAAAGAGTGAGCTAGGTTGATTACTACCGATAGAGCTGTAGAGGATGAGGGAGTCATATGAGGTGGTAGTACATATGGAATCCCACTACTAGATGGCCTATTACCATGCCATACCAACCAATCAAAGGATCCTAGAACCTTCATCTTTATGGTCATATAGTCACTCATAGTCATAGGTATGATCTATGTCATAGTTTGTGAACATGAGTCCTCCACCACCTCCAGGAAGTAAAGCATATGGAGCAAGCTCACACAACTAGGGCTAAGATCAGGATGACATGTTAATTTTGGATTGTGGTATGCATCCTTGTGGATGGTCAAGTGTGCCAAAATTTGAATTGTGGTACATATACGGACTAGCATGCACGTTGTGTTGTCGAGTAATACTAACTATGATTATTTAGTGTGTGATAAAATATGTGTGCTTATGTGTGATTTATTTTATTATAAATTTTGTGTTTAATTAATGATGAACACAAATATAATGGATTCAATGCGATTATGGAATTAACTAAATAGAATGAATGAATAAATATAACTAATAGAATACCTAAAATACAAGCTAAAATGAAATGCAATAATGAGATTCAAAAATGAAATGCAATGGATGAGAGGTTGACAAGACACAAAGAGGTGAAGCGAACAAAATAGAAGATAAATAAGAAGTGAAGAACCAAAGATCCAAAGAGGCTAAAGAAAAAAAATATAAATAATGAAACCTGATAAGAATTTATGCTCATAAATGACTAAGATGGAGACTACCCCTTGTGTGTTGCCATGAAGCTATCCTGTAAGGGTTGCAGATATGGGCAAGTGTGGAGTTGTACCTGGTATGGGTGCAGTGATCACTACAATGGACTAAAAGCACGAGGATACGAAAACAAAAAGGAATATGCTACAAGAAAGAACGAGAAAGAACATGCACAAATTGACGCAAGATAAAAGTAATATGAAATGTGGTAATCTCTTTATTGATACACTTTGTAAATTGTGTTACAATATGTCTCCTTCCTTTTTAGGGGATAGGAGCGTCAAATATGTTTCTCGTCACAACATCCATGGATAACAATCCTTCTTCCGCATGCCCACATGTAATATGGACAAACCAAAATATTGCTGCCACTTGTGTATGTGATTCTTTGCTATTTCTTGCTCCTCTACTGTTAGAAACCTGTGTTCAAAGAAACATAAAATATTAGTAGCACCTGCAGATAGAAAGAAACATGTATTTCCCAAGGCCTACTGTTAATGTATGCATGAAAATAATAAACGACTATCAAATGACCTCTAATTGACCTGAAATTTTTATAGAAGCATAAAAATATTATCAAAAGACCACTGCAAAAAGAACAGTCTAGAAATTCCTCACAGATTTGTATTCGCTCTAGGGTGGGACGAATAGGACTGTGATAATTTTTCAGAGAGCACCCTGTTCAATGTCCTACTTAAGAAGCTCCAAAAGACTTAAAAAGTTGGGGTTAGCTAATTGGGGGTGTTTTGGGAATACCCAGATGGTCACATTTCTCCAATTTTTCCTTTAGGATCCATATTTTTCTGGTGCCATCTGCAAGTTAGTGAATGCGGGAAATAACAAAAACTTGGACAAAATTGCTCAGAAGGAAATGAAATTTGAACTGTAACCTATTTAACATAACTAGAATAAAATGCAAAAGAAAAACCAAAGAAATCTATCACAAATTTCTAATCATCCCGGGGTGGGGCGAATAGGACTCTGACAGTTTGGGGAGCGCCTAGGGGCAGGACGCCCACCGTTTGGGACACCGTTTCGGCACCAATCCACTTTGGATGGGCCCAAAAATTATTATGGGGTGTTTTCAACAAATTTTGGGGATATTTGTGGCCAAAAATCGTGTTTTGGGTCCGGATTCGCACCTCTAATAGTCACCCAATAACCTCCCTTTCGAATGAGAGATTAAGGATGTAAAAGCACAAATCGTAGGTAGGTAGGTAAATTGGCAGAACTTCGTTGCTCAAATTCTCCTTCTCTGTATATATTTTGGGTGAGAAAACTCACCAATTTATAGACCTTAGGGTCTCCTTGTTTGAATTGCACATGCGAGGATGCCACTTGAGTTAACTGTCCTATTTTTAGAGAAAAATCTAACTTCCTGATTAAAAATCTTCTTGCATGAAGTTTCTAAAATAAAGACACTCATCACTGAAGTCTCTAATCTTGAATAAAAGCTACTCCTCATAATTGCATGGCCTGAAGCCTCAGTTAACTAGCGGAGTTACAACGGTTTGACTTTTTTCCAGTCAAACTTGCTATTTGCCTCACCTTGGGGCGAATGCTGATATTCGTCCCTAGGTGGGACGAATGCCAGTTTGTATTTGTCTCGGGGTGGGACGAGCAGAGAGCAAGGTGTTAAAAAGGTGCCAAATTGACCTTTGACCTCTAAAACTACTTTTGGAAGTGGTTAGGACCACTATTTAACCTTTGGGGGCTGCCCTAGGGGCTGTGTGTGTCAATGCGATCAGCTCTTGTTGTCACGTAAACGGATTGGTGTTGTTTTGGTGTCTACAGATGCCCCTTTTTGGGAAGCAATGTGCAAGGCACAACACCAAGAAAAAATAGATAACCAAAGCACTAATGATTAGGGTTTCCTAGTAACCTAACCAACTCTTGATGCCTCAAGTATGGAAAGGACACGTATTCTTGAATCCTTGCTTATGACGAGCTAAGGAACTTCATTCAAGTGTTAACCTGGTTCGGTGAGGTGTTACTTGAGCTTGGACATTGATCAGTCATGAATAGGCAAAGGGCACAACATTTTGTCTATGGGAACCTTGAGTTCATGATTCACGAATGCCAAGTGTTTGATCAGCTTGTGATAATTGCTTGTTTGCTGCCCCAAGTAGGGGCGCAATTGTCTTTGTCAATGATCCTTTGAATGTGTGTCATTTCCATGATTGGGTATTTTGTTGTTGATTGGCGACTGTGTGACTACCCCCTCAAGTGAAGAATCGATGAGGGAATGACGGACATGAGAAAAATTACGAGTTGCTTGACCCAATATGACTTAATTAAGGGTGCCTTCAGTTGTTTACCATTGAATGTGAAAGCAGTTTTTGAACTTTTTGACCTATTTTTGGTGGGTTTTAACCCTTTTTGTGATGCATTTTGGAGCTAAAATTGGTAAAAATCCATCTTCCCGTGGAGTGGTCCAGCTATTGTAGCCTTATTAGGGAGTAGGATAGTGACAATTTGTAACCCCAACATCTATTTTGGATGCCAAGAATGTCAGGCGCCAAAGCGCCTTCGTTCGACAATGTTATTGCTATTTTTGGATGGGTTTTGACCCGTTTTGGTGACGCCATTTGGGGATGAAATTCTCAAAAATTCGTCCTCCCTTGGAGCGGTCCAGCTATGGTAGCCTTCTTATGGAATACGATAGTGAGGATTTGTGACCCCGACATCTATTTTGCATGCCCGAAATGTCAAGTGCAAAAGCATTCTGATCGGACACTTTTAGGGCTTTTTTTGGTGCATTTTTGTGCATTTTTTGATGATATATATATAGATGACTCTTTTTGTGTTTATACATTTTTCATGATTTGTTTTTATGTTTATGCACAGTTATTTATGATGATGTATGCATTTGGTATTATGAATGTGATGTTTCTAATTTGTATGATGTATGCATATGGAATGAATGGAATGAGTTGTTGATAACTTGTCGATGCACCATAGACTGTGCAAGATGTGACTGGCTTGTTGTACTAATGGGATGACTTTGCATGTGAAAACGTTGTTTTTGTATTTTGCATATTTTTTGATGGTGATGTACGGAATGAAATGTGACAGTTGTTTTAAAATGTAGTTAATATTTTCTGAGATGTAGATATTTTAACTAACTAGCCAAGACTGTACATTTATCTCGCAAGACTTTTGAACAAGGTATAAATCCAACTTGAATTTAACAAAGTTATTTCACATCCCTATGTGTGCAATTGAGTTTGTTTATGTGGTATTTATCAGGATACCTCCAGTGCCAGATAGGCTATCCACCAAACCTGTACTGAGGATCACCTAATTAGCTCCACTAACTCCATTGTTGTATTTGGTAAGATTAATCCATGGGACAATCTAAGGTACCATAAGCTAGTTCATCCACATGCAAACATTGGTCTATGCACATGCAAAGCTAATGTGACAGACATATCATCATGCGGTTAGGATACCACCATTTCCAGGTAGGCTATCAACCAAACCTATAATGAGGATCACCTAGATGGTTTGTCGAATACTGAGAATTACAGAGATTCAAGTTTAGGCTGTGTGTTTGCTCAATGATTTGGGATACTTGCGCATCTTTATAGTGATGAAACTCACTGTTTATTTTTCTCTTTGTTTTTCTTTTTGAGAAATGATTTTGAATAGTCCATGAAGAACTAATGACACAACTAGGCATAAGACTAGGGCATGAGTGGCACCTAGACTCGGCCCACTGGAATCAACTATTGATTTCGCTCCTTTGGGTAGACCACGAGCACCTTCCACCAAGAGATATCATAGCCACATTAGTGCTGAAGGTAGACACTGCCCTCCTATCTATGCATAGGGCCGATCCATTCGTGCCAATCCCTCTAGAGCCATATCCGATGCACAAAGATCATCAAGCTGGGGGTACCTCTATTCCCTGAAGAGCAAGTGGATTACACCAAACACTCCAAAGGTTTCCATAAACCCTTTGGTCAAACCAAAAGCTCCAAGGATTATCGCAATCACTTGGTCACCCTAAAAGCTCCAAGGATTATCGCAATCACTTGGTCACCCTAAAAGCTCCAAGGATTATCGCAATCACTTGGTCACCCTAAAATATCCAAGGATTATCACAATCCCTTGGTCACATCCAAAAGCTCCAAGGATTCTCATAATCGCTTGGTCAACCCTAAATGCCCCAAAGGCATCTATAAACCCTTTGGTCAAGCCAAAAGCTCCAAATATTCTCGTAATCGCTTGGTCAAACCCTAAAAAGCTCAAAGGATTCTCATAATCGCTTGGTCAAGTCTAAAAGCTCCAAGGATTATCATAATCACTTGGTCAAGTCTAAAAGCTCCAAGGATTCTCATAATCACTTGGTCAAGTCTAAAAGCTCCAAGGATTCTCATAATTTCTTGGTCAAATCCACAAGCTCCAAGGATTCTCATAATCGCTTGGTCAACCCTAAATGCCCTAAAGGTATCTATCAACCCTTTGGTCAAGCCAAAAGCTCCAAGGATTCTCATCATCGCTTGGTCATCCCCAAAATGCTCCAAAGGTATCCATAAACCCTTTGGTCAACACCAAAAGCTCCAAGCGTTACCATAACTGCTTGGTCAAAATAAATATTCAAAAATAAACAAAAACAATCCAATCATCAAAAATCACAAAAACAATTGCATTTCAATTCCATTTATACTCATAAAAATAAAAAATCACAAAAATAGTTGCATTTCAATTCCATGCATACTCATAAAAATCAAAAATAACAAAAAAACATTGCATTTCAATTCCATGCATTCTCATAAACATCAAAATACAAAAATATAGGTTGCATTAGGCATCACATCCATACATTATATATTTGCTAGGTCATACAAGTCAAAAGCACCATAGGCTGTCATTACTTGGCAATTCCATCATTTCCACATCAAATCCATTTTCATAAATGCATACATCCAGCATATCACCATTTTCTTTTAGCATAGTCAGTTGTCTCCTAAATGTATATAGGGTTTTTGTCATTCAGCTGTCTTTAAAATTTTAGCCAAAAACTGTACACAGTTAAACATATTTTACACGGGAAAATTTTACTTGGATCACACCTTGTTACGTAGCATCCCAACACAAATTAACACACATAAAATAATTCCTAAGTTGTGTGAACGCAAGAGAAACCTACAAAGCAGTATCGGGTACCATAGGTGAAATATTAGCCTGTTCATCCCCTTGTGCGAATGGTTCTAGAATGTTGAGAATTGACAAAAGGACGAGCTCTTCCCTATCCATTCACCTTAATAAACAATGGTTTTTACCACTACCAAATCCCAATCATAGTTGGTCCCCAAAGTTGTAAGGATTCGTACTACACGTCACTGCCAAGGATGGGTAGTCATCCCCAAGACCTAAAAGGATCAACGCCATTCACAAACAAAATTCCAACCAACCATCATCCTAACCCTTTTAATTCACCTTTTGTCTCCAAGTTGTAAGGATTCGTACTATCTGCCCCTAACCGGGATGGATAGTCATCCCCAAGTCCTAACAGATCAATGCCCTTACTTCATACTCTCCATTATCCCTTTGGTCTCCAAGTTGTAAGGATTCGTACTATCCGCCCCTAACCAGGATGGGTAGTCATCCCCAAGGCCTAAAATATCAATGCCCTTACTTCATAATCTCCATCATCCCCTTGATTCCCAAACTCATAAGGATTCGTACTACATGCCCCTAACCAGGATGGGTAGTCATCCCTAAGACCTAAAAGGATCAAGGCCCTTCACAAGTTCAAATTTACAAAGCTCAAAATACAAAATCAAATAACAGTGGTTATCACCACTATTCAAAATCCTTGCTAAAAAAAAAAACAAAAGAAACATAAAGAGAAAAATAAACAGTGATTTTCATCACTATATCGATGAGAAAATCTCCCAAATCATTCAGCCAATAAATAACCTGAACTTGAATCCCTGGAATTCTCAGTATTCGAAAACCATCTAGGTGATCCTCATTACAGGTTTGGTTGACAACCTACTTGGCAATGGTGGTATCCTACCCGCATGATGATATGTCTGTCACATTAGCTTTGCATGTGCGTAGACCAATATTTGCATGTGGATGAGCTAGCTTATGGTATCTTAGATTGTCACGTGGATTAATATTGCTAAATACAACAACGAAGTTAGTAGAGCTAATTAGGTGATCCTCAGTACAGGTTTGGTTGATAGCCTATCTGGCACTGGCGGTATCCTGATGAATACCACATAAACAAACTCAATTGCACACACAGGGATGTGAAATAACTTGGTTAAATTCAAGTCGGATTTAGACCTTGTTCAAAAGTCTTGCAAGATAAATGTACAGTCTTGGCTAGTTAGTTAAAATATCTGCATCTCAAAAAAGCTTAACTACATTTTCAAACAACCGGTACATTTCATTCCGTACATAACCATCAAAATATATGCAAAATACAAAAACAAAGTTTTCACATGCAAAGTCATTTCACAAAGTCATCCCATTAGTACAACAAGTTAGTCAAATCTTGTACAGTCTATGGTGCATCGACAAGTCATCAACAACTCATTTCATTCATTCCACATGCATACATCATACAAATTAGACACATTGCATTCATAAAAGCATTTGCATACATCAATGTAAATACATATACATAAAAACAAAACAACCAATATCCACAAACAATAGCAGTAAAAGTGCTGAACAACGACACCTTTGCACTTGACATTCAATGGCATAAAAAACTGATGTCGGGGTCTACCTTGTCACTATCCTACTCCCTAAGAAGGCTACCATAGCCGGACCGCTCCACGGGAAGACGGATTTTCGACAATTTCACCCCCAACGACGTCCCCAATGGGTCAAAACCCACTCAAAAACAATAAAACAGTAAACCCCCAAAAACAACAAAAACAACAAAAAAATGCAACACAAAAACAAAGTAATAAGCATTGCCGGACACAAGTGCTTTTGCACTTAACTTCTTGGCATAGAAAATTGATGTCGGGGCTCAAATTTTTACTCTCCTATTTCCCCAAGAAGGCTACCATTGCTGGAACGCTCCACGGGAAGACGGGTTTTCGATAATTTCCCCCCATTTTGGCATCACCAAAAGGGTTTTTACCCACCAAAAACAAGTCCAAAAATCAGGAAACTGCTCGAGCATTCAATGGAAAACATCTAAAGGCACCCTCACTTAAGTCATCTTGGGTCAAGTGACTCGTCGCTTTTCTCATGGTCGTCATTCCTTCATCGATTCGTCGCTTGAGGGGGTAGTCACACTTAAGTCATCAACCAACAAACACACACCCAATCAAGGCAATGGCATGCATTCCAAGAATCATTGACAAAGACAATCACCCTCCTTCTTGGGGCAGCAAACAAGAAATAATCACAAATTGATCAAACACTTGGCATTCGTGAATCATGAACACAAGGTTCCCCCGTGGATAAAAGGTTGCGCCCTTTGCCTATTCATGAATGATCAATGACCAAGCTCAAGTGACACCTCACAAAAATAGGTTAATACTTGAAATCAAATTCCTTAGCCCGTCAGAAGCAAGGATTCAAGAATGCATGCCCTTTCCATACTTGAGGCATCAAGAGTTGGTTAGGTTATTGAGAAACCCTAATCATTAGTGCTTTGGTTATCTATTTTTGCTCGGCATTGTGCCTTGCACAGCGCTTCCCAAAAAGGGGCATCTATAGACACCAAAACAACACCAATATGATTATGTGACATGGGGAGGATGTGGATGGGATGAGCTCAGTGGAGAAGGCTAAGATGGATTGTCAAATTGGGGGGATTCTGGTACGATGGTGGTATGCTAGGGGAATGTTGGGAGTGAGGCATGCACTACTCATGAGCCTCATTTCCAACATGCTCCTGCCAGACTCGTCAGGAGCGAGGTTCCCATGGAACCTATTGGAGGTGGTGTGGTAGTTAGTGGATTGTCCGGTGACAGAGCCGGTGATCATGAGATGGGGCCAGATGCTTTTGGCTCAATTATATGATGAGTTGTATGAGGTCTGCTGCCAGAAGCGGAAGGGGATTGGCTGCAGTTACTTGTTGCAGTGTTGGGCATGGCAGCATATAGCTATAGAGCAACCACGAGGGCTACCCTGGACTACATGGGTGGACATGGTGGATAGAGATATTGGTTATGGTGCTTTATGGTATTGATCTAAGGATCGGGGGTAGAGTCGACGGTTTACAAGAGACGTGGACCATTATAGAGATGCATTGGCATGACTGACTCCTAGAGATGTGGTGTGGAGGCCATATCAGGATTGTCCCGCATGGCTAGAGGCTAATGAGTGGCTTCGGTGGGTCTAAAGAAGGAGATGGGTCATTGGACAACACGAGACGGAGTAGGAGTACTTTCATTACCTTCAAGTGACACGACAGTTTGGGGGCCAGGGATTGCCTGGGGAACCCATAGTCTATCGATGTCGGAGTGATGAGAGGACCCTAGCTACATCGATCCTTGAGCTGTTGGGGGAGGAGTCGGATACAGTACTGGACATTCCGTACGTAGATGACGTCGGAGTGACTACCGAGTACCAGGAGTGGTGGATGCTCCAGTAGTGGTGAGGTGAGGGACCATTGGGAGGGGATGAGGCAGTGGGAGGCAGAGAGGGTGTCGAGGCACCAGGAGAGGGTTGGGGAGCTCTTGCTGATGTGGATATGGTGGAGGTGGCAGATGCAGGAGAGGACTTTGGGTATGAGGAGCAGCCAGAGATGCAGGATGCTCCGAAGCAGGCTAATGCTCTAGAGAGGTCGAGGCAGTCGATCGGGTCAGGAGATACAGAGGCGGAGTTGCGCACTGAGGTAGCGCAATTGACGAGGTTATTACAAAGGCGATATGGAGAGCTTGGGGATATGACGTAGGATAGGGATCGCCTGTAGACATAGTTTGCAGAGCGGGAGAGTGTAGGGGCTACGTCTCGTCGGTAGGAGGGTGATACAGATGTTGCACGAGAGAGGGATCTCCTACGGGTGCAGCTAGCACAGTGCGATGATGCAATCGCATACTACCATAGGTGGGAGGCAGAGTGGAGTCGACATCGGTAGGAGATGGAGGGTGAGATTATCCACCTTGGTGGGTGAATACCAGAGCCTCCGGCTAGTGGCATCATCCCGTCATAGGCGACGAGATGAGGGAGGCACTAGTGGGCGTGATGCAGGGGTGAGAAGTCGCCTTGAGAGATCTCAGAGGACTGATACTGTAGGGGGTAGTTCTCATCGCACCGATCCTGTGTGATTATGGTGGCCGATGCCCTAGGCTAGGGGTTTTTGAGATTTTGGATTATGGGAGCGAGGTCCGAGGACCGGTGCACTATAGCCTACGGGCAATTTTGTTATGATATATATATACAAATGACTCTTTTTGGTGTTTATACATTTTTCATGATTTATTTTTATGTACATGTTTTTACATTGATGTATGCATATGCGATTATGAATGCGATGGTTCTAATTTGTATGATGTATGCATATGGAATGAATGAAATGAATTGTTGATGATTTGCCGATGCACCATAGACTGTACAAAATTGGATTGACTTGCTATAGTAATGGGATAACATTGTGGAATGCATGTGAAAACTTTGTTTTTGTGTTTTGTCTATTTTCTGATGGTGATGTATGGAATGAAATGTACCTGTTGTTTGAAAACGGAGTTAAGATTTTCTGAGATGCAGATATTTTAACTAACTAGCCAAGACTGTACATTTATCTCGTGAGAATTCTAAACAAGGTCTAAATCCGACTTGAATTTAACCAAGTTATTTCACATCCCTGTGTGTGCAATTGAGTTTGTTTATGTGGTATTTGTCAGGATACCGCCAGTGCCAGATGGGCTTTCAACCGAACCTGTACTAAGGATCACCTAATTAGCTCTACTAACTCCTTTATTGTATTTAGTTAGATTAATATGCGATGCTATCTAGGATACCATAAGCTAGCTCATCCACATGCAAACATTGATCTACACCCAAGTTAATGCGGTAGATATATCGTCATGTGGGAGGTTTACCACCAGTGACCGATAGGCTATCAACCAAACCGGTACTGAAGCTTGCCTCATGACCTGTCAAAATGCTGAGAGTTCCAAGGATTCAAGTTCGACTCCCTTCTTTTCTTCAATTGTATTGGGATACTTGCTCCTTTGTAGTGATAAAATCACTGTTTATTTTTGTTTTATTATGTTTTTTTTTTTTTTTTTGAGCAAGGGATTTGGATATGGAGTGACGAGAATCACTATTGTTTGTGCCTTTTGATGTGGGCACTGTAAGATGTCAAATTTTAGTGTTTTGACGTTTTGCAAATTTTGGATGTTTTGCAACTCTTGGGATTCTTGGGGAATTGGGTAGGGAGGATGCTTGTCCTTTTGCCAAATCTCAGCATTCTTGGGGTCATTCGCATAGGGGGATGAGCAAGATAACCGTTTCGCTTATGGTAACCTAGATTACTGTGCAAGTTTCATCTTTCGTTCACACAACTTAGGAATTTTTATATGTGTGTTAATTTGTGTTGGGATGCTACGTAACAAGGTGGGATCCAAGTAAAACTTTCCCGTGTAAAATATGTTTAACTATGTATGGTTTTGGCTAGAAATTTAAAAACAACTAAATGACGAAAACCCTATACATTATGAGACAACTGACGATGCAAAAAATGGCGATGGTGCTATTCTAGATGTAGGCATTTATGAAAATTGATCTGAGGTGGAAAAGGATGGAATTGCCAAGTAATGACAGCCTATGGTGCTTCTGACTTGTATGACCTAGCAAATGTATAATGTATGGATGCGATGCCGAATGCAACCTATATTTTTGTATTTTGATTTTTATGAGAATGCATGGAATTGGAATGCAATTGTTTTTTGTGATTTTGATTGGTTTTTTTTTTTTTTTTGAGTATGCATGGAATTGAAATGCAATTGTTTTTGTGATTTTGATTTTTGTGTTGAGTATGCATGGAATTGAAATGCAATTGTTTTTGTGATTTTTATTTTTGTGTTGTTTTTGTTGATTTTTGAATATTTATGTTGACCAAGCAGTTATGGTAACGCTTGGAGCTTTTGGTGTTGACCAAAGGGTTTATAGAGACCTTTGGGGCGTTTAGGGTTGACCAAGCGATTATGATAATCCTTGGAGCTTTTGTCTTGACCAAAGGTTTTATAGATACCTTTGGAGCGTTTAGGGTTGACCAAGCGATTATGATAATCCTTGGAGCTTTTGGTTGGACTATGGCTCTCTAGATGTGGAATGGCCTCAAATGAATGATATTCAAGGGTTCTATTTCCTTGATTCCTTCAAGAGAGGCAAGCCGGTATGTTCCGGGTCCTAGTCTACTGTCAATGATGTAAGGACCTAACCAGTTTGCTACGAACTTGTCCCGTAGATGGGACGATAAATTAGAATTTTGTTGGTTCTCTTTTAAGACCAATTCACCAACCTGAAATTCCCTAAAGTGGACTTTAATGTTGTATGCTTTCTTAAGTCACTCTTGATAGATACACAAATGCTCGAGAGCATTAACGCGTCGTTCGTCGAGCAATGTCAGTTGATCTAATCGGGCCTACCGTGCAGTGTCATCATCAATGAACTCTTGCATTGAAATGCGTAGGGAAGGAATTTCCAACTCAAAAGGCATGACTACCTCGGAGCCATACACCAGAAAAAATGGAGTTGCCCCAGTGGGCATTCGAATGCTGGTGCGATAATCCCATAGGGCAAGCGGGATCTGAATGTGCCAGTCTTTATGATTGTTTGCAAGTGTCTTTTTGAGAATGGCAACTAGCATTTTTTTTGACACCTATGCTTGCCCATTTTCTTGTGGATAATAGGGTGTTGAAAAGCTATGCTGAATCTTGTACATTGTTGTCAAAGCACGCACATCTTTATTCTTGAATGGTGTCCCATTATCTGACAAGATCTTGGATGGAATACCAAAACAACATATGATGTTATGCAAAATAAATTCTGAAATGCAGGCTCCAGTCGTAGTGGTCAGCGGAATTACTTCCACCCATTTGGTAAAGTACTCTGTGGCCATTAAAATAAATGTGTGACGACCATATGATGCAGGGGAAATCTTTCCAATTAAATCAAAGCCCCACTATGAAAAAGGCCAAACCAATTGAATCGGCTGCAAGGCCTGAAAAGGTACGTGTGTAAAATTAGCATGATGCTGACACTTCATGCACTTCTTCACATATGCGCAACAATCTCACTCTAAAGATGGCCAATAATAACCCATGCAAAGAATGTGCTTTGTGATGGCCATACCGCTGAAGTGGCCACCACATGTACCATCATGAGCTTGGGTGATCGCCCAAGCGGACTCTTGCTAGTCCAAACAACAAAGGAGGATTCCTTCATAATTTTGACGATACAAAATGTCTCCTAACAAGACATGCTTTGTCGCTTTCTATTTGAATGATATTTTTGCGGCTTGTGTCAATCCAAGTGGGAGAGTACCTAGCTTGAGGTAATCCCGAATGGGTGTGTACCAATCTTGCTGATCAAAAACCTCGATAGTATGAATGGCCAATCCCTCTTGAAGTCCATCCCGAACAAAAGTTGAGCGGGAGAGAACTTGTAAAAACAACGTGGTGTTGCTAGTAAGAGGGGTCAGGGAGAACAAGGACCCCCAATTGGCTTGAGTCAAACAATCTTGAATTCGAGAGAACTTATCCGAAGATGGTTCAATCTGGATCATGTGGATTCCTGAAATCAGATCAGAGCTTGCACTCTCCATCGTAGATTGCGATAATGTTTTAAACTGAATGGTTTTCATTTCACTAGAAGGGTCTTGTGGGATGAGTGACCCCAAGGAGGCCATAGTATCTGCAAAATGATTTGATGATCGAGGGAGTGCCTTGATGTCATACCATTCAAGTTGTGCTAGGAATTTGTCCACAAGGGCTTTATAAGCCTGCAAAACTAGACATTTACATTGGAATATCCCCTTTACTTGATTGACAATTAACAGCGAATCACCAAAGATGTTCAATCGTTTAATGTTCATGGTGATTGTTTTCTGAAGACCTATGAGCAATGCTTCGTATTCTACATTGTTGTTGGTGCACGGGAAGTCTAATTTAAATGACAAGGGCATTGGAGTGCCTTGCGGAGTGAAGAATAAAATTCCCACACCACCCCCTTGCTCACATTTAGAACCATCGAAGAAGAGGGTTATGTCAGCCTGTGACTCACGCTCATCAGAATCTGGAAACTCTGAAACATGGAAGACCCCATCATTAGGTAGTTCAAAAGTCAGAGGCTGATCGTCTTCAAGAGGAGCCTCAGCTAGTTGATCGACGATGACTTGACATTTTATGGATTTTTGTCCAATGAACTCTATGTCAAACTCTATCAACAACATGATCCATTTTGCCGTGCGGCTACTATGATAAGTGCGACTCATCATGTATCGCAATGGATTCTCCTTAGACACAACATACGTCTTATTACTGAGCATGTAGTGGTGTAACTTTTTGGTAGAAAACACCATTGCCAAGCAGAGCTTTTCAATGTATGCATAGTTAATTTCATAACTGACCAGGGTGCGGCTAAGATAGTATGTAGCCTATTCTTTGTGAAGTTCATTTTTTTGGGACAGCATGGCGCCCAGTGCCACCTCAGTGGCTGAGATGTATAAATAGAATGACACTCCTGGTCGAGGTGGTGCCAATACTGGAGGCAAAGCCAAGTACTGTTTAATGTCGTCAAAGGCTGACTAGCACTCATCATCCCAATGAAATGTGACCCCCTTATGCAATAATTTATTCATGGGTCAGCATTTTTCAGATAACTACACTATGAAGCGCTTGATCGACGCAATCTTTCCCTGCAGACTCCTGAGCTGCTTGATGGTGGTTGGGGGACGCATTTCAAGGATTGCCTTGAATTTTTTTGGGTCTACCTCGATTCCTCGTTTGGAGACTATGAAACCCAAGAGCTTGCCAGATGTGACGCCAAAGACGCACTTCTTGGGGTTTAGTCTGACTTTATGTTCAATGAGGTGATCAAGGACCTTGCTCAAGTCACCGAGGTGATCTGGGCGCAAAAGAGATTTGGCCAACAAATCATCCATGTAATCTTCCAAAGTTTTGTGCATGTAATCATGAAATATGTACGTCATGGCATGTTGGTAGGTGGCTCCGGCATTTTTAAGGCCAAACGGCATGACCTTATAGCAAAATGTTCCCCAAGTCGTTGTGAATGCCATTTTTAGTTGGTCCTCGGGATTGATACGAATCTGATTGTATCCTGAGAAACCATCCATAAGGGAAAGCATTCCGTGGCCCGCTATAGCGTCTACCAATGCGTCGATGCTCAGCAAGGGAAAATCATCCTTAGGACTCGCTTTGTTAAGATCTTGAAAATCGGTGCATATGTGAATCCTCCCGTCGGGCTTCTTGACAGGAACCATGTTAGACAACCATGGCGGATAATCCACACAGATGACAAACTGGGCATCCAACAAATTTTGTAACTCATATTTTACCATTAAGGCTACTGTTGGGTGCATCTTGCGTAGTTTTTGCTTGACAGGCTTGATTGTTGGATCAAGCATTAAATTATTCATGACTAGCTGTGGGTCTAGTCCCGACATATATTTGTATGACCATGCAAAAACCTCCTTCGTTTCCTTAAGAAGGGTAACATAATCGGCTCGCTCTTTGGGGGAAAGACTTACCCCCAGCTTGAGAATCCATGGATTCATTGGATCTGTATTGATGTCTACATCATTCATTGCTTCAACCGACATATGGGATCCGTCTTCCAACTGGTGTGGAATTGGGATCAGATGAATATCGTTTGCTGAATTAAGATCATCATTAGGAACGTCAAGTTCCTCTTCAGCATGGAAGACATCCTGAGTCTGTCCTAAAGTGAAATGAAACATCCCACCACAAGGCCAATACTCTGATGGAGATGGTGGTGTGCCAGCGCGATCCCAATCAATATCCTCTATGTCTAGATGCAGTAATCATGTTGGATTGGCTGGATCATGGATGGGAGCGATCAAGTCAATGGAGATCATGTTTATGAGATGATGGTAACCTCCATTACCGCAAGTGTGACAACTCTGACATTCGGGATGTTCTTGGTGTGTTGGATCTGGCTCTGTAGGCACTGGCACAAAGGGATCAGCCCTATGCGTGGACCTACAAACAGGTTCTGCCCTAGGCACTGATGGTTTGATAGGGTATCCAGGCGGAAGATGCTCTCTGTATTCCTGGAGTGGTGGGTGCAGTAATTGCTATAACTACATCGGGTTGAGATGCCACCTGTGTCTTGGACCTATGTGTAAGTGTTCAAACATGTCATCTATGTCCAAAGGATATTGTTGTTGTTGAGGTAGCCTATGCTCACTAGGATCATTCAATGGTAACATCATCAAGAAGCTTTCCTGATTATCATTCATTGGATATTCGTGTGAATGATCGTACTCCGAATCATCTTTAGAAGACTCTTTGTGGTCTTGTCCATATTCCCCTTGTGGGTGAGTCCACGAGGTTTCTCCTTGTTCGGCCGTAGGGAAAGGGTTGTTGAGGTCAACAAGGTTATTTGTTTGTAATGGGAAATAATCCCCCAATGTATAAGTTGTATTTGGATTAGCATATGGATCTGATGCCAACCCATCCTTGTTGCCTATCCCTAGGCTTTGCATGTTTTCGACCAAGATGTCGAGGGGCAAAGGGTGATTAAACCCTACTCCTGACTTATCATAAGGCATTTGGTATCTTGGTTGGCACAAAACACACATTCCTTGTTCATACCTACCTAACCCGTATCCATGCCAATTGCATTGGCTAAGATATCGTAATGCGAAGTCTGGGTTAGCCAGATAATTGACATCTTCCACAAAGGGATCTTCATATTCCTCTTCTTGTCGGGAAGGTTCAACGCCATGATCCAGGCCCCAAAAAATAAAGTTTGTCTAATTAGGTGGGTAGCCTAAAGGAACCACGGAGCCTATGGGGAGTCGAGGTCTTCCCATGTCTTGCATAGATTGAAGTGTGGGCGTTGCAACAACATTGCACACTATATACTACCCCATGCCCATGTTAGACATCTCAACAGTAATCGTTGGTGATTGAGAGGAAGCGAATGGGAGTTCTCCTTGAGTCCACTCCATGTGGGATGAACTAGGCGTCTCAACTTCCATTCTATGAGGCGTCTCTTCTATAGAGATGTTGGAGACTAGAGGTAATTTTCGCTTCCAGGGGCTTCTTTCCTTTGTTCGTTGGTGTGACCACCGTAGGTGGCATCATTGTGGGAGGACCGGATGAAGATGAACCTGCCTGGGAATTTTATTGATTTGGTAATGGAGATTATTGCTTAGTCGGACCCCTTTTAGATGGATTTAACTGGAAATCCACATGCGTTGAAGGGAGGGTCGACTGCGGCATGATTTGCACTGAGTTGCAATATTTAAAAGGTTCCAAATCTATGAGGACCACGTGCACTTGTCCTTAAAATGTATACTTCAGACATTGATGAGCAATTGAAGGGACACACTTCATATCCCGGATCCAAGGCCGCCCAAGCAAGATATTGTAAGCCATCTCACCTTCTAAAATGTGGCACAATGTATGAATGGTATTTTGTCCCACTTGTATGGGTAGGACAATTGTGCCAACTGTCGAGCATATCACATCATTAAATGCTTGAAGGGTATAAGTGGAAGGTGCAATGTGAGAGGCTGACAGTTTCAAATGTTTCAGTGCAGCGGTTGTAATAATGTTCATCGGATCGAACCAGGTGTCTACCAACACCCTCTTGTACGGAGTCCCGTTGACCCGTGCAATAACGTGCAGGGGTGGATCCACTACATCTACTGTCATCTTTTTTAGCTCATCTTCCCTGAATGTAATGACTGGTTTAGTACACTGTTTGACATGCCCCACAAAATTGTTGAACGAATCCGCTTCATGGGGTTGCAATTCAATTGCCTTTAATATCTCCATAAGAGCTTCCCGATGGGGCGTCGATTGTTGAATAAGCTCATAAATGGAGAGCCTAGCCGATGTGGTCCATAGACTTTGAGTAATTCTAGTTCGAATCATGGCCACTGGTCTAGGCGGGGTCAATTGTGTAGGATTCGGTTGATGTTGTGACGTGGATGGAACTTCCCTGGTGGCTGTCGCGGGGGCAACTCCTAGGTGTCTCTTGTTTCTTGTCACAATGCTAATCATCCCAACATACCCCTCCATGGGGTAACTCTGTTGCACTTCGTTGACATGCAGAGGTTTTGTTTGTGCATCATGTGTGGGTAAAGGATCTTTGAAAACACCCATTTGTTGGTTTTTGGGTGCGATGGGGTTATCCACTACCAATGTGTGATTGTCAATGAGGTCTTGCACTAAACCTTTAAATGTCCAATAGACATTAAGGTCATGCCCTTTCCTTCTGTGGAATCTACAAAAAATATCCTCTCTATAGCCCTTAGGCTTTGGCGCATTAGGATCGATTATTGGAATCTCTGGCAGATTAATCAAGTTTGCCGCTGACAAACGGTCAAACAAGGAGTCCCTAGACTCAGTGTATGGTGTAAATTGCTGCTTAGGGCGACACTGCTGATTTTTATCTTGTTTTTTATTATATTTCTCATAATTATTGTGAGGCACCACCTGATAATTAGCCTTTGGTGGTTGTGTTTCTTGGGTAGGTGTAGGGGCATTGATAGCAACTTGATTGACCGCGGCGGGTGTCTGTTGTGTATTCCCTATTTTGGTGCTCTTATTCCACTCTTTTTTCTTAGGCTTGGCAATTTCGCCATCCTGTATCTTGATCTCTTCGATAACTCTAGCTTACACCAGAGCTTCTTCTAAAGTGGCGTATTGCTGTAGCTGCAATAGCACAGAGATATTTCGCAAACAGCTCTTTGCGAACATTTGAGTTAGGTCAGACATAGGAGGGAGGCAGGACAGCTTTGAAATCACCATCCTCCATCGATTCCCATATGCTACCATAGATTCCTCCTCATACTATTTGAGGCTAGCTAGATCACTGAGTGACACCTTTTTCTTTGTATTGAAAGCAAAATGTTCTAGGAACGCGTCCACTAGCTGATCCAAGTTGTAGATGCTATGCTTTGGTAGATGGGTAAACCAATCCAAGGAAAATCCTACGAATGTGGTTATGAATGTTCATAATAGCAATGCATCATTGTCTTGTATACCAAAGCATTGGCTCAAAAATTGAGTCACATGCTCTTGAGCATCTTCATCCCCTTTAAAGAGTGCCAACTGGGGCAGCTTGAAATGTTCGGGGTATGGAGGTGCTAGCACTGATGGATGCACCGGATGACTACGGAGTTGGTGTAAGGTAGGCTTTTGGGGCCCAGCAGTCTTGAGTTCCATAGTCTCCAAGCATTCTAACAACACTTTGTATGCATCAGAGGACGTAATCTCCTCCTCCTTGGTTTGTTCCCATTGTGGGTTGTGGGGAACTTGAGGCCTTTGGATGGATAAATGGGTAACATCCCTTCTGCCTTGATAGGGCATTTCAGCCCGCTCTTCTTCTTGGTCATAATCCTCATAATCTTCTTGAGGAGTGTTTGGCATAGGCCTGTAAACATGGATGGGTGCCCGCGGAGGATGCCCATCACGATTGTGGGGAGTGACCTCCCATTCATGTCTAGGAGGTCTTGGAGGAAGTGCTTGCTGACGTCGCATAGACCTATCTCGCACTAGGGGGTTGTGCCTCACATACATATCAGATTGTTGTGCATGAGGAACTGGGGCCTTCTCAAGCGCATTGTTATGAAGCAATTCAGCTTTTTGATGCTGAATGCGCTCTTGATTAAGGCGACACAAATGTTCTAATTTATGTTGTTCTTGCCTAAGCCACGTGATTTGTGCTTGGTGGACAGCTAGTTGGGAAAATGCCAAGTCAGTTTGTTCCGTCGTTTCTTGTTTAAGAGGCCTAGATGTCTCTCCTACATATCTGTTTCGATCATGATGCTCTGAGACCCCTATATGTTGCTTCCCTCTGTCGAGGTTGGCAGCATTAACTTGAAGCTCTGGTCTCAATGAGCGATCTGGATATAAAGCAGGTGTAGACGTGCATTGTTTCTGCACTGAGTACTATTCTTGAGGAATGTAGCAATCCTCCTCACTCTCTCTGTGATATGCATAAAAAGTGCAGGCATAATTGTCTTGCCCTGTCGGGAGAACCTGATGTTATGGATATGGTCTACTGTGTCCGACATTAATCGGGGGTAAATTAGGAGCAACAAAATCATATGGTTCCTCCTTTTGGACCCTTTATTTTTCTAGAGCAGTACATAGTGCTTCATCACTAGGCCACCCATAACGAAATTCCAAGGGAGGCCTCGTACTTAGACCAAGTGCTACATATTGGTTATTTTCTTGAAAAGATTCTTGTTGCTTAGGAGTTTCCCTTAGAGAGGGGATTCTATAGTCTTGTCTATTGATGGCATGAGTTGGAGAGCCCCTCAAGGAGGTGCCTCTAGAACCATGTTCTATGACTGTATGGGTTGGAGTGCCCCTCAAGGAAGGGCCTCTAGATCCATGTTCGGCATGGTGTGAACTAACTTGTGAACCCTGATGCCGAGGCAGGATGGCCAAGTCTTTAGGGCTATATCGGAGACGATTTGTCACTCTTGGTGCATTTTCTACAGCTTCTGCCCGTTATTGGGCTTGGCTACGAGTATTCACCATGGTAATGCTAACCTAAAGATGCAGAAATTCTTTTTATGATTTTCTTTTTATGATTTTTTTGTCTAAACAGAAAATAGCATACACACATAAACAATGATTCTCTTTTAAAGATTAATAGTGTGCCCTAAATCTAGTTTAGTGTGTTTTTGTTGTTTGTTTTGTTTTTGAAAATTTTTGTAAAATGTTTAAATGCAATTATGAAGGCTCTTATGACTCCCAAAATGGTCGCCCCTTCAATATACCATTGCCGGACCGATATACCAACCTCTCTATATACCCGCCCTTACATGAGGGAGACTATAGGTACGTGAGAGCAGATGATATGTGGAACATAGGTGGTACGGAAGGGGAATCACTCTATTTATGACACCTACCATAGAAGACTTATCCTCATGCGCTAGGAATCACCCTAGCTACACTCGGTCAGCTTTCGTCAGGATTTACGTCTAGCAACAAGTCACGATCGAGGTAATCGATGCAATATCTCAAGCCAAAGTGATAATGGAATCTACCTTTGGTCTTGCTCAAGGGTTGGGGTTTTATGACCAACGCCTTGGTTTAAAATACCACGTGATGTGTGGGGTTCATTTTAATTTGCAAAAATTGAAACAGGCAAATGAAAAAGAAATATTTCCCTAAGCCATACAAAACTGAAAACCAGAAAACAGAAAAATAGAAATTTGACAGAAGCTTTAAAAAAAAAAAAAACCCCTACCTCTTCTCTGCCCAACAGGATGTTTCTGATTTGCTCTGAAAAATGCACAGAACAGTATTCGTTGCAGGGTGAGACAAATGCGTATTCGTCCCTGGGTGAAACGAATAAAAAATTCTGTAATTGTCACTTACAGAGACGAATAACAGTCCGATGTTGAAAAATAGGTACCTGTAAAAAAACAAGCAATTTCATATTAGGAATCTAACCTAAAAAAAAATAGAGAACAGAGGTCCCACCGTGATCGCCATTGAAATCACGAGATTCCAGAAACAAAAAGGATAGACTAAAATTGCAATGTAAACGAAACTAAAATAATGCTTAAACCCTATGTTATTGAAAAATGCGTAAAAAGAAAGAACATGAACACAAGATATCAAAGCAATATAAAATACGGCCCTTTTATTGATATGCTTTTCAAATTTGTGTTACAATGCGTCTCCTTCCTTTTTAGGGGATAGGAGCGTTAAATGTTGATCTTTTACAACTTGTTTCAGAATTCCTTCTTTCGCGTGCCCACATATAATATGGGCAAACCAAAATGTTGTCACCGCTTGCATTGGTAAAGGTAGATTCCTTGCTGCTCCTCTAATGCTGAAAATCTACGTTCAAAGAAACAAACAAAGAATCAGTAGCACCTGTGTATGAAAAATAAAAGATAAAACTAACGATGGTTAAAATGAGTCTAAATAAACTGAAAACTTGACAAAAGCATAAACATGAAACTAGCTAAATACTACAAAAGAAATAATCACCAAAGGCAATAATGTGGGGGGGTACCCGAAGGCAAACCACCCACGGGTGAAACTTTGCTTCGACACCAATCTGCTTGGGATGGGTCCGAAACCTAATGTGATGTGTTGTCAGAAAATTGGTAGGATATTGTGGTCAGAAAAATCAGGGTTGATTCTTGATTCGTGCCCTCAAAAGTCACCCAATAACCTCTCTTTCGATTAAGAGATTATGGATGTTGAAAGCACAAATCGCAAGTAAGTGAATTAGTAGCACTTCGTCGCTCAAAATGCTCCTTCTCTGTATCTTTTTTTTTGGGTGAGGAAGCTCACCATTTTATAGACCCAAGGGGTCTCTTTGAATTAACATGCAAAAGTGTTTCTTTGCATGAATGCTTTTCTATGAAAAGAAGACTTCTTCTTGATCAAGGGCTTCTTAACTGCCTCTGTGCATGTCTTTGTATGTTTAGAAAAGCTCACTCGCACTCCCATGCAATGAAGGGATAGCTAAGTGGCAAATCTAAGTTGTCTTAAAAAGCTCACTCTCATTCCCATGCAGTGAAGGGAGAGTCAATTGGCAGATATGAGTTGTCAAAAGAACTCACTCGCACTCCTATGCCATGCAAGAAAAGCTAAGTGGTAGTTTTGAGTTGTCATGCATCGAGATCCGACTTTTTGTTGGTCAAACCTGGCGTTCGTCCCACCCCAAAGCGAGCACTGGTAATCGTCTCTGGGTGAAACAAGTACTAATCCACACTCGTCCCTGGGTAGGACGAGTACAAATCCGCACTCGTCCCTGGGTGGGACGAATAAGTAGCTAAGTGTCTAAAAGATGCCAAATTGATCCCTGACTTGTAAAACTATTGTGTGAGTGGTTAGAACCACTTTTTAACCTCTGGGGGCTACCCTGGGGGCTGTGTGTGTTAGTGCAATCAGTGCTTATTGTCACATAATCAGATTGGTGTTGTTTTGGTGTCTACACCACTATTATTTGATTTTGTATTTTGAGCTTTGTAAGGTTGAGCTTGTGAATGGCCTTGATCCTGTTGGCCTTGGGGATGACTACCCATCCTATTCAGGGACGTGTAGTACGAATCCTTATGACTTTGGGAACCAAGGGGATGATGGAGATTTATGAAGTAAGGGCATTGATCTTTTAGGCCTTGGGGATGACTACCCATCCTGGTCAGGGGTGTGTAGTATGAATCCTTACAATTTTGAGAGCAAAGGTGAGTGGAGATGGTTGTGGTGATGGTTTGTTGATTTTTTTTTTGAATGGCGTTGATCCTTTTAGGTCTTGGGGATGACTACCCATCCTTTACAGGGACGTGTAGTACAAATCCTTACAACTTTGGGGACCAAATGTGATTGGGATTTGTGGGAGTGGTAACAACCATTGTTTATTATGAGGAATGGATAGGGAAGAACTCATCCTTTTATCAATTCTCAGCATTCTGGAACCATTCACACAGGGGGATGAACAGGTTAATCTTTCACTTATGGTACCCTAGACTACTTTGTAGGCTTCTCTTGCATTCACACAACTTAGGAATTATCTTATGTGTTTTAACTTGTGTTGGGATGCTACGTAACAAGGCGTAAGCCAAGTAAAACTTTCCTGTGTAAAATCTATTTAACTGTGTACAGTTTTGGCTAGAAATTTAAAGACAACTGAATGCCGAAAACCCTATATACATTAGGAGACAACTGACGATGCTAAAAATGGTGATGGTGCTATTCTGGATGTATGCGTTTAGAAAATGGATCTGATGTGGAACATGATGGAATTTCCAAGTAATAACAGTCTATGGTGCTTTTGACTGGTATGACCAGCAAATATGCAATGTATGGATGCGATGCCTAATGCAACCTATATTTTGGTATTTTGATTTTTACCAGTATGCATGGAATTGAAATGCAATTTTTTTTGTTATTTTTGATTTTTATGAGTATGCATGGAATTGAAATGCAATTTTTTTTGTTATTTTTGATGATTTTATTGTTTTTGTTTGTTTTTGAATATTTATTTTGACCAAGCAATTATGGTAACGCTTGGAGCTTTTGGTGTTGACAAAAGGGTTTATGGATACCTTTGGAGCATTTTTGGGTTGACCAAGTGATTATGAGAATCCTTGGAGATTTTGGCTTGACCAAAGGGTTATATATACATTTGGGGCATTTAGGGTTGACCAAGCGATTATGAGAATCCTTGGAGCATTTGGGGTTGACCAAGCGATTACGAAAATCCTTGGAGATTTTTAGGTTGACCAAGAGATTACGGAAATCCTTGGAGCTTTTTAGGTTGACCAAGAGATTACAAAAATCCTTGGAGCTTTTTAGGTTGACCAAGAGATTATGGAAATCCTTGGAGTTTTTTAGGTTGACCAAGAGATTACGACAATCCTTGGAGCTTTTTAGGTTGACAAAGAGATTATGGAAATCCTTGGAGCTTTTTAGGTTGACCAAGAGATTACGAAAATCCTTGGAGATTTTGGTTTGACCAAGAGATTACGGAAATCCTTGGAGCTTTTGGTTTGACCAAAGGGTTCATGGACCCCTTTGGGGCATTTTGGGGTTTGACCAAGCAATTTTGGTCTAGCCCCGGCATGTCTTTGTAGGACCATGCAAAAACCTCCTTCTCTTTGAGAAGGGCAATGTAGTCGGCTTGCTCTTCGGGGGATAAAATTACCCCCAGCTTGATGATTTGCAAATTCACTAGATCTAAGATGATGTCTACGTCAGTCATCTCCTCGACTGACATGTGGGACCCATCCTCCAACTGGTGTGGAGTTGGGATCAATTGGATATCATTTGCTGAATTTAGATCATCGTTCAGAACATCAGGTTCCTTTTCAACATGGAAGACGTCCTGAGTCTATCTTGGGGTGAAATGGAACATTCCTCCGCAAAGCTGGTACTCTGATGGGTATGGTGGTGTGTCAACGTGATCTTAGTCGATAGCATCTAGATCTAGATACAATGACTGTGTCGGGTTGGTTGGATCATGGATGGGTGCGATTAGGTCAATGGAGATCATGTTGATGAAATGATTATGGTCTCCATTACCACGGGTGTTATAACTCGAACATCCTATACAATCTATGTGCTCCGGATCTGGATTTGTGGGCACTGGCACAAATGGATCATCCCTATGCACAGAGACAAAGACAGGGTCTGCCCTAGGCACTAATGGTTTTATAGGGTCTCCAAGCGGAAGATGCTCTCTATGTACCTGGAGTGGCGGGTGCAGTAATTGCTATAACTGCACTGGGTTGAGGTGCCACCTATGCCTTGGCCCTATGTTCAGGTGTTCAAACATGTCATCTATGTCCAAAGGGTATCGTTGTTGCATCTGTCGCATGTGGTTGAGATAGGCCATCTCAGTTTCATCTTCCAAATCACTGTCGAAGATCCAAAAGCCTTCGTTAGCTCCAACAGTTGCTTGCGACACATGAGGCTCATCTTGTTCAAGCAAATTGATGTGGTCCCATCGAGGTTGTTCTGTATCTATGGGGGGACATGATTCTCTTGAAGTGGCATATGCTCAAATGGAGCAGCCAATGGGAACATTGTTAGAAAGCTTTCCTGATCATCATTCATGGGATATACTTGTGAATGATTGCTATCAGACTCGAAAGGATCCTAAGGGGCTACCTCGTACTCTGACTCATCCTCTGAAGACCCTTCTTGGTCTTTGCCATATCCCTCTTGTGGGTGAGTCCTTGAATTTTCTCCTTATTCTGCCAAAGGGAAAGGGTTGTTACGGTCAACAAGGTTGGTTGTTAGCAATGGGAGATAATATCCCAATGTATAGTTTGTGTTAGGATTGGCATATGGACCTGATGCCAACCTATCCTTGTTGCCTATCCCTAGGCTTTGCATGTTATCCACCAAGATGTCTAGGGGAAAGGGGTGGTTGAACCCTACTCCTGACTTGTCATATGGCATTTGATATCTTGGTTGGCAAAGAACATGCACTCCTTGCTCATACCTACCCAACCCATATCCATGCCAATTGCATTTGCCTAGATATCTTAAAGAAAAATTAGGATTGGATAGATATTTGACATCCTCCACAAAGGTCTCTTCATCTTCATCTTCTTGCATACAGATCTCAACACCATTATCTAGGCCCTCATAAACAAAGTTTGTCTGATTGGATGGGTATCCTAAAGGAACCATTGAGCCTATGGGGAGTCGAGGCCTCCCCATGTATTACATGGACTTGAGTGTGGGTGTTGCTATAATGTTCCTCACTAGATACTCCCCTAGGACCATGTTGGCCATTTCAACAGTGACCGTTGGCAGTTGAGGGGAAGCGAATGGGAGTCCTTCCTAAGTCTACTCCATGTGGGGTGAACTAGGCATCTCGACTTCCATTTTGCTAGGCACCTCTTCCGTTGAGATGGTTGAGACTAAAGGTGGTTCTTCTTCTAAGGGTTTCTTTCCCTTGTCCTTGTATGTGGCCACCGTAGTTGGCGTTGTTGTGGAAGGACTGGCGAAAGAATATGGACCTGGCTGAGGACTTGATGGATTAATCACTGGAGATGCCTGTAGAATCGGACCCTGTTGAGATGGATTTAACTAAAAATCCAAATGTGTTGATGGAAGGGTCAATTGTGGCATGAATTGCATTGTATTGCAGTATTTGAAAGGCTCCAAGTCTGTTGGGACTACATGCACCTATCCTTCAAATGTATACTTTAGGCACTGATGAGCGATTGAAGGGACACACTTCATGTCCCTAATCCAAGGCCGGTCTAGCAGGATATTATAATCCATCTCGCCTTCCAAGATATGACATAATGTATGAATGGTATTTTGTCCCACTTGGATGGGTAGGACAATTGTGCCCACTGTCAAGCAGATTGCATTGTTGAATGCTCATAGTGTGTAAGTGGAAGCCATGATATGAGATGCTAGCAACTTCAAATGCTTCAGAGCTACTATAGTGATGATATTACTAGATGAGCCAGTGTCCACCAACACTCTCTTATATGAAATCCCATTGACCCGCACGATAACGTGCAGGGGTGTATCTGCCACATCACCAGTTACTATTTTCAATTCATCTTCTCTAAAGGTGATGACTGGTTCTGTACATTGTTTTACATGCCCCACAAAATTGTTGAAAGAGTTCACTTCGTGGGGCTATAGCTCGATTGCTTTTAAAATATCCATTAGAGCCTCCCAATGGGGCGTTGATTGTTGAATTAGCTCATATATGGAGAGCTTAGCCGATGTGGTCCTTAGACTTTGAGTAAGTCTAGTTCGAATCATGGCCACTGGTCTAGGTGGGGGAAGTTGCGTAGGGTGCTATTGAGCTTGTGACGTTGATGGAACCTCTCTTGTGGCTATCGCGAGAGCAGCTCCTGGGTACTTTTTGTTCCTAGTCACTATGCTTATCATCCCCACATATCCTTGCATAGGGCAATTTTTTTGCACCTCATTAACTTGAAGAGGTTTTTCCTGTGCCTCGTGGGTAGGCAAGGGGTCTCTGAATACTCCCATATGTTGATTGTTTGGTGCTACGGGGTTGTCCATCGCCAATGTCTTGTTGTCAATGAGATCTTGTACCAAACCTTTGAACTTACAGCATGCGTTAAGATCATGTCCTTTACACCTATGGAACCTACAGTACAAGTCTTCTCTATACCCTTTAGGCTTCAGTGCATTAGGATCTATACTTTGAACCTCTGGAAGGTTGATCAAATTCACTGCTGACAAGCGGTCAAACAAAGAGTCCCTAGATTCTATGTAAGGAGTAAATTGTTTCCTAGGGTGATGCTATTGATTTTGATCTTGCCTTTGGTTTTCTCTCTCATAGTTGTTGGGAGGCACCGCCTGATAGTTAGCCTTTTGAGGCTATGTTGCTTGTGCAGGCTTAGGGACATTGATGGCAACTTGATTAACCGCAATAGGTTTTGGTTGCGTGGTCCATGGTTTAGTGTTCTTTGTCCATTCTTTCTTCTTAGGTTTGGCGATCTCGTCATCCTATATCTTAATATCCTTAATGACCCTGGCTTGATCTAGAGCTTCCTCTAAACTGGCATATTGCTACAGCTGCAATAGCATGGAGATTGATCTCAAATAGCTTTTCGAGAACATTTGGGTTAGATTTGACATGGGATGGAGGTAAGGCAGCTTCGAAAGCAATGTCCTCCACCGGTTCCCATATGCCACCATGGTCTCTTCCTCATAATGCTTGAGGCTAGCTAGGTCACTCAATGATGCCTTTTTCTTAGTGTTGAAGGTGAAGCATTCAAGGAACACGTCCACTAGCTGATCCAAGTTACTGATGCTATGTTTTGGTAATTGGGTGAACCAATCAAAGGTAGGGCTTGCGAATGTGGTTATAAATGTTCTTAACAACAAAGCATCATTGTCTTGGATACCAAATAACTGACTCAAAAATCGGGTCACATGCGCTTGGGCGTCCTCCTCCCCTCTAAAGAGTCCCAACTGGGGTAGCTTAAAGTGTTCCGGGTATGGAGGTGCCAACACTGACGGATGCACAATATGGCTATAGAGTTGGCGTAAAGTGGGTTTTTGGAGCCCAAAATTCTTGATCTCCATAGACTCTAAGCACTCTAACAACACTTTATATGCATCAGAGGATTTAATTTTGTCCTCCTTAGTTTGTTCTCGTTGTGGGTTGCGGGGAACCTGAGGCTTATTGATAAGTAGCTGGGTAGCACCCCCTCTGCCCTGATAGAGTGTTTTAGCCCACTCTTCTTCTTGTTCATATTCCTCATAAGCTTCCTGAGGAGTGGATAGACGAGACCTATTCACATGGTTAGGTACCCGTGGAGGGTACCCATCATTGTTTCGGGGAGTGGCCTCCTGCTCAAGTCTAGGAGGTCTCAGAGGCAATACTTGATAATGTCGCATGGACCTCTCTCGTACCAAAGGGTTATGTCTCTCATACACCTATACTTTGTGCACACGAGGGTTTGGAACCTTCACAGGCACATTGTTATGAAGAAATTCGGCTGTCTGACGTTGAATACGCTCTTTGTTAAGCCAAAAAAGATGCTCTAGCTATTCTTGATCTTGCCTAAGCTGCGTGATTTGCACTTGGAGGGTGGCCTATTTGGTAAACACCAATTCACTTTGTTCCGTCATCTCTTGTTTAGGAAGCCTAGATGCCTCTCTTATATGTCCACCTCGGTCATGATGATCCAAGACCTCTATGGGCTACTTTCCTTTGTCGAGGTTAGCTGCATTAACTTGAGGCTGTAGCCTCAATGGGTGATCTTGATACATGGCAGGCGTAGAGGTACATCACTCCCGTGCTATGTACTGCTCTTGAGGAACGTGGTAATATTCCTCATCCTCTCTTTCATGTGCATAAAAGGTGCAGGCAGAATTGTCTTTCCCGGTCTAGAAAGCTTGATATTTTGGACATTGTCTAGTGTTTCTAACAGTAATGTGAGGTAGAGGAGGGATGATGAAATCCTGTGGCCCCTCCATTTGGACCCTCTATTGCTCTATCACTTCATCACTAGGCCACCCATAACGGGCTTCTAAGGGAGGTCTCCTGTATATATTAAGTGCTACGTGTAGGTTCTCTTCTTGGAAGGACCTATGCTAAGTAGGGGTGCCCCTCAAAGAGGTGCCTCTATAGTCTTATTCTGTTATGGCATGATGTGGAATCTCTTGTGTGTTAGGCCACCAAGGCGGGATGACTAAGTCCTCAGGACTATATCAGAGGCAACTTGCCCCCCTTGGTGCACTTTTTGCAATGCTTTCCTGTGATTGGGCTTGGCTACGAGTGAACACCATAGTGATGTGCTTCTAAATATGAGTAGATTTTTATCTCTTTTAGGATTTTTTTACGCTACACTTAAACATAAAAGAAACACACAATCAATGCAGTGGTTATCTCGTTTAAATATTTAAAAGTGTGCCCTAAATAAGATTTTAGTGTGTTTTGATGTTGTTTTGAAAGCTTTGTGAAAGAACTTTTAAATGCAAAATGAGGGCTCTTATGACTCTCAAAAAAAATGGTTGCCCCTTTGATATACCATTTCCAGACCGATATACCAACATCTCTATATACTCGCCCTTACGTGAGGGAAACTATTGGTACGTGAGAGCAGATGGTACGTGGAACATAGGCGGTACTAAATGGGGATCGCTCTATTTATGACACCTACCATAGAAGACTTATCCTCATACACTCGAAATCACCCCCACTACACTTGGTCAGATTTCATCAGGATTTACGTCTAGCAACAGTCGCGATCAGGGTAATGTATGCAATATCTCAAGCCAAAGTGATGATGAAATCCACCTTTGGTCTTGCTTAAGGGTTGGGGTTTTACGACCAATGCCTTGTTGTTTTAGTTACCGCATGGTGTGTGGGGTTCCTTTTAAGTTTCATAAATGAAGCACGCAAGCATTCAAACTCTCCTATGCAAGCAAATAAATAGAGAACATAAAGCAAAGAATTGACAAAAGGTGTTTAAGACCTCTACCTCTTCTCTTCCCAAGTCGGATGTCTCTGAATTTCTACTCTAAAATAGTCCAGCATTGGAAAACTTGGTACCTGTAAGAAAAAGAAAAAGCAAATTTAATCAGAAATTTAATCTTAAAAATCAAGGGACAGAGGTACCACCGTGATCGCCACTGAAAGCACGAGGATACGGAAACGAAAAGGAATATGCTACAAGAAAGAACGAGAAAGAACATATACAAATTGACACAAGATAAAAGAAATATGAAATATGGTAATCTCTTTATTGATACGCTTTGTAAATTGTGTTATAATATGTCTCCTTCCTTTTTAGGGGATAGGAGCATCAAATATGTTTATCGTCACAACATCCATGGATAACAATCCTTCTTCTACGTGCCCACATGTAATATGGATGGACCAAAATTTTTCCTTCACTTGCGTATGTGATTATTTGATATTTCTTGCTATTTTTCTATCAGAAACCTGCATTCAAAGAAACAAAAAATATTAGTAGCACCTGCAGACAGAATGAAACATGTATTTCCCAAGGCCTACTATTAGTGTATGCATGAAAATAATAAAACGACTATCAAATGACCTCTGATTGACCTGAAATTTTGAAAAAAGCATAAAAATATTATCATAAGACCATTACAAAAAGAAAATTCTGGAAATTCCTCACAGATTTGTATTCGCTCCAGGGTGGGACGAATAGGACTGTGACAATTTGTCAGAAAGCACCCTATTCAATGTCCTACTTAAGAAGCTCCAAAAGACCTGAAAAGTTGGGGTTAGCTAATTGGGGGTGTTTTGGGAAGACCCAGATGGTCATATTTCTCCAATTTTTCCTCTAGGATCCAGATTTTTCTGGTGCCATCTGCAAGTTAGTGAAGGCGGGAAATAACAAAAACCTGGTAAAAATTGCTCATATTGAAATGAAATTTGAACTGTAACCTATTTAACATATCTAGAATTAAATGTAAAAGAAAAACCATAGAAATCTATCACATATTTCTAATCATCCCGGGGTGGGGCGAATAGGACTGTGACAGTTTGGGGAGCGCCCGGGGGCAGGATGCCCACCGTTTGGGACACTTTTTTGGCACCAATACACTTGGGATGGGTCCAAAACTGATTATGGGGTGTTTTCAACAAATTTTGGGGATATTTTTGGCCAAAACTAAGGTTTTGGGTCCGGATTCGCGCTTCCAATAGTCACCCAATAACCTCCCTTTCGAATGAGAGATTAAGGATGTAAAATCACAAATCACAAGTAGGTAGGTAAATTGGCAGCACTTCGTTGCTCAAATGCTCCTTCTCTATATATATTTTGGGTGATAAAACTCAAAAATTTATAGACCTTAGGGTCTCCTTGTTTGAATTGTGCATGCGAGGGCGCCACTTGAGTTAACTGTCCTATTTTCAAAGAAAAAGCTAACTCCCTGATTAAAAATCTTCTTGCATGAAGTTTCTAAAATAAATACACTCATAAATGAAGTCTCTCTTCTTGAATAAAAGCTACTCCTCGCAATTGCATGGTCTGAAGCCTCAGTTAACTTGCGGAGTTACCAAGGTTTGAATTTTTTCTAGTCAAACTTTCTATTCGCCTCACCTTGGGGCGAATGTTGATATTCGTCCCTCGGTGGGATGAATGCCAGTTTGTATTCGTCCCGGGGTGGGACGAACAGAGAGAAAGGTGTTAAAAAGGTGACAAATTGACCTTTGATGTCTAAAACTACTTTTGGAAGTGGTTAGGACCACTGTTTAACCTCTGGGGGCTGCCCTAGGGGCTGTGTGTGTCAATGCGATCAACACTTGTTGTCACATAATCGGATTGGTGCTGTTTTGGTGTCTACATGGACAAAAGAGAAAGAGATACCTTCTATGATGTATTATCACAAATAATTAAAATGGATATTGTCCCTCTTGTGTGGCCATGAAGTTATACCATATGGGGTGTGTTGTTTGTGAGTGATGAATTAGAAATTACTATCCAATAGGGGTGTTATGTGTGCAAGAAATGTGTATGGACAAAAATAAAAGTGGGTGTGTGTCCTTTATGATAGTTTGGAAAATAAGGAATGTGCATAAGATATTTAGTTGCCATATGAACACCATTACTGATGGTCAAATGGTATCTATCATATCTTAAGAGGACCTCTTAATAGTCGAGAGAACAAAAGAAAAAGTGTAAGTGACAACAATAAGAAGAAGGACCATATATCCTCTATCTTGGAGAAAATAATATTGAAAATTTCAAAGGGTAAAGGATGTAAAAAAAAATTAATTACATCCCTTGACTTGGAGAGGTGGAACAATAAAACAATTTCAAGGTCAAGGGACATATAAAGAAATAAGAAGAAAATAAGAAAATAAGAAAATAAGAAGATAATAAATTGGTAAATACAATGATGAATATGCACATGGATGGGCCCTATGTTGGGGATTCACTATGTATTAAATTCCTAGTGAGAGTGCAATACATGTGAGCTATGACCTAACTAGGTGTCATAACTTACCATTGTTGTATATCCTCAAAATCTATATGAATAAGCAACCATGCAAATATGAGCAAGAAAAAATGCAAGTGGAACAAAGTATAAAACAACCATGACATGCAACCATGTAGAATTATCAAGCAAACAAAATGAAATATAAAACTATGCTAAATGCAATGTACAATACAGATGATGGATCATGCATAATATCTTTTGAGATGCATTATGTTCATTGGTTATTTAATTTATTTACCATATAAAGAAGATAAATGATAGGCACTTGAGCCAAATTTGGTTGTTATGATAAATGGCCCTAACCAATTGGGATAAAACTTGCCATTAAGATCAAAATTAGAATTACCGTTTTTTTGTTTTTCCTTGAGGATAAGTTCCCAACCTCAGAATAACAATTGCAAACTTTCTTATAGTAATATTTCTTAAGCCTATTTTGTAGGCTCACAAATACTCTAAGGCATGAATAGGTTTTTCATCCAGTGGTTCCAATTGGTGTAAATGATCTAAGTGATACTCATAATTAACTGAGGCATATTACAACAAGATGCATAATGAGAGAACATTGAGCTCGAAAGGAAACACTACCTCAAACCCATAGATAAATACATAGGGAAAGTCACTTGTGGGAGTAAACACACTAGTACAATAGGCCCACAAGGTAGGATAAAGTTGGGTATGCCAATCACGATCGGTATTACAAATTAACTTCTTCAAGATATTGATCAAAGACTTGTTGGATGCTTCAACTTGTCCATTACCCTGAGGGTAATACAAAGTTGACCACCTATGTTGAATATTGTACTTAGCACAACATTTATGTATATACTTTTTCTTAAAAGGAGTTCCATTATTAGAAACAATCATCGAAGGAATCCCAAAAATATAAAGGATATAGTTAAATATGAACTTGTAAACCTAAGTTATAGTCATCATGGCCAGGGGTATGGCTTCAACCCATTTAGTGAAGTACTAAATCATTGTAATGATAAAATTATGAACATAAGATGATGTTAGGTTAATCTTCCCTATGATGTCCAATCCCCACATGAAAAATGGCCAAGGAGAAGAAATAACCTGAACATTTTGAGGAGCATGGATAATATTGTCATGGCGTTAACTCTTGTTGTAGCATCAAATATGATCACATGAATATTTCTCCATGGAAGTCCAATAGTACCCCATTCAAAGGAGATTTTTGGAAATAGCATTATTACTGAAATGGCCTTCACATGAACCTTTCTGATCCTAACTTAGAGTAAGTCAGGATTCATTAGAGTTAAGACATCACAAGAGGATTCCTTGAAAAGAACATCGATGCAAAGTATTGCTAATTATAACAAATTAGTATGATATTTTATACAAAATTTTACATTGATTGTGATCTAAACAATCAAGCATCAAACCATCCTTAAGAAAATTAAAGATGTTAGTATATCATGGCTCAGATGGAGAATATTCAATGGTCAAAATATCTAATAAGACAAGACAAGAACTAAGCGATGCAGACTCCCAGAGTTGTCTAACGATAATCCATGCTTGATAATCATATAGCTCCAAATTAAATAAGGATGCAATAGCATCCATGACATCTACATGGTAGTTGGAGGATATAAGGATAGACTCTATGGTTACTCAACCAAACAAGGACAAACGCTTGGTGAAAATATCCTTTTAAGGTTTTAGCTTATCATCCTGAGTTTGATAAGCATCATTAATTTGATTGCCCACAAGTTAAGAGTCACCAAAGACTAAAAGAAGTCTAACCTACAAGGCTAAGGTTAATTTAAGACCAAGGATCAAAGCTTTGTACTCTACAATATTTTTTGTGCAAGAGAAACAAATCTTGAAGGACAAGAGGATGAGAAAATTTTGTGGGGTAACTATAATGACTCCAACTCTAGAATCCTTCATGCATTAGGCTCCATCCAAACACAAATTCCAAGACTCTGGCTCTTCAAATTTGATGTTGAAGAACTCATTAGGAAACTCAACAACCAAAGGATTTGCAACTTCTAAGGGGAAGAGGCTAACTAATCAATGATTACTTGACCCTTTATAGACTTTTGACCTATGAATTTTAGATCAAACTCACTAAATACCAACACCCACTTAGTGGCTCAACCTAAAAGGTGAGGCCTAGATATTCAATAGCATAAAGGGTAAAAATTTACAACTACCAAAGTCTTAATGTTGAGCATGTAGTACCTTAGATTTTGGGAATTTAACACTATGGCAAGGCAAAGCTTATCTAAGGGGTTATAGTTGGTTTCATAGCTAACCAAAGTTATACTTATATTGTAGATAACTCACTCTTTATTTTGATCATTGTGTTGAGCTAACATGGATCCCAAATAATGAGTTGTGGTTGCTATGTAAAGCATCAAGTGCTTACCAAGCGTAGGAGGAACTAAAATAGGTGGGAAAGTGAGATATTGTTTGAGATAATTAAAATCCTTATGACACCCAAAATCATAATGAAAGACAACATCCTTCTTAAGAAGCTTAAGAAAGGATAAACAGTTATCGGCTAACTAGGAAATAGATTGATTAATAACCTAAATCTTTCCTCATAGGCTACGCATCTTGGTTAAGGTGAAGGGATAAGATATGTTAGTGATAACCACTATCTTAATGGGATCCACCTTGATAGATCACCTAAATACTATGAAGCCTAAAAGCTTGCTATATGTGACTCCAAAAACACATTTAGTGGGATTAATATGAACCCTAAAATGTTGAAGCCTTTCAAATAATCCACCTTAGATCATGGACATGATCCTATCATTGTATGCAGTGACCTAAAAGATCATCCACATAGTCCTGGAGAATATCATGCATCATGTCATGAAAAATATAAGTCATAACCTGTTGATAGGTGGCACCGATATTTTTCAAGCCAAAAGGCATGACTTTCCAATAGAAGGTGCCCCATGGAGTGATGAAAGCAATCTTGGCATGATCCTTAGGGGTAATCATAATTTGATTGTATCTTGAGAAACCATCCATGAGAGATAACATCCCACATTTGGTAGTGAAATATACAATCTAATCTATGTTGGGTAGGGTAAAATCATCCTTGGGATATGATAAATTAATTTCCCTAACATCGATACATATTTTGATTATGCCTTCCATTTTAGCCATAGGAACGATATTGGAAAACCAATCAGAATAGTTGATAGACTGTATAAAACCGATGTCAAGGAATTTTTGGAGCACCTCCTTAACTAAAAGGGTGACCTTATGATGCATATTCCTAATTTTCTTCTTAATAGGCTTGGAATTAGGGTGAAATAACAAATGATGCATAACAAGGGAGGGATCAAGCCCTGACATGTTGGCATATGACCAATCAAAAATATCATGAAATTACTTTAATAAATTTATCATCCATGGATAGGAATTTTACTTATCTTAAGGATTCTAGGGGCTTACCTATAACCTATGTTCATATCTATGGTATCCTTAATGATAATACTAGATTAATCCTCAAGAGGAGGTGGGGTAGGGATTACTCCTAGTTGCTGAAGGTTCTCAGGAGATATAGATCTAATGTCTTCATGAGAAATAGAAGAATTGACCTACGTAATGCATGGGACTGACCCATAAAAGAGGAAGCCATTTTGAAGGACATATTTTTGAGCCATATCATAAAGAGTGTCACCTTTAGCATACTCCTCTATGGTTAAAACCAACTCAGGATGCACCATTGTTACGACATTGCAAAAAATAATGTCGAAGGGATAAGGTAGTCCTTCATCCTCATTATTCCACTCTAGGCCTTAATGATTTAAAAAATTAGTATATGTCACAAGGTGATCATCATTATCAAATGGTAAAGGTTGGTTTTTTTTTGGAATATAGCCTATAGCACACCTCCCAAGCCAAATATCAACATTCAAAGGCTCTTGAATATATTTTTGTGGTGGCCTTAAAACCTTACCAACATATCCCATGCTAGGTAGGATTTGTTTAGGGAGTGGGCAATCATTGGAAAATTAATAGTGGGAAAAATAACATTCTAAAAGAAAAGGGTTTCTACCATAGATATTTTCTTCGAAGGCCATTCCTACGAAGATAAAGGTACACGTGCCAATGTGTAAAATTTCACCCTTATTACGAGGTAAATCCATAGTTCTTGGTAAAGGTGGTGGCTTGGAAATATCCAGAAGATGCTATTGAAGAAACTAATTAACTTGATCCCAATGTAAAAAAATTATTTGAGGTTCCTAACTTACTTTTAAATTATCAAGTTGTTCAATTAGTTGAGATGAGTAACTTGGAAAAGCAGATGGAAATTAAGGATAAATATTAAGAATAGAATGAATTTGATAAACCATTTAATAATATTCAAATGGATGAGGTTCACCTATAATGGTGAAAATTTGATCCTTAAATTCAAACTTCAAGCACTTATGAAATGTAGAAGGGACAACCTTCATTGCATGGATCCAATGATTTCCAAGAAGAAGATTAAAATATGCAGTGCACTATGCCACATAGAACAAGGTATCTAAGATATTGGTTCCAACCCTAAATGAGAGAGATATAATGCCACAGGCTTCTTGGGACTCGTTTTTGAAATATTTGATGATAAAATTGTATTTATTTAATTCTTTCTCTTTTAATCCAAAATTTTGGAAAAATTAGTAAGTGCATAAGTTAAGGGAAAAACTGTTATCAATCAAAATTTATTTGAAAAAAGTACTCCTAATTACTGTTATGATATAAAGGAAATAATCCCCTCATAATTCTAAGGAAGGTGTATCATAATCCAAAAATGTGATGTGATGTATACCAAGAGAACCTACAACATTAACTACAACACTAGGAGAAATGTTTGCAGGGATAGATTGTTGACTTAGAAGTTCCAACAAAGATTCCCTATGAATAGAATTTTGCAAGAGCTCTAATATAGAAATCTTGGTTGGGGTACTAGCTAGATATTTTTGGATGTCAAAGGAGGCTTTAGGTTGAGGTTTCAACACTAAATGCGGATTTTCTAATCTTGTGCTCCTTTTTTGGATGCTCTTCAAAACTAAGGGAGGTTTCAAAAGTGAGTTGGATGAAGAACTTGTCTCCTATTGAGAATATTGAGTTGTTTTAACATGTGCTTGTTTTATTGTAATTGTTACAATAATACCAACCATATTAACATAAGGAGGAGGTACATTATGATATGACACTTGATTAGCTATCTGTTGACCATGCTTAGGGAGAGGATATTGAAAAATCCCCATGTCTTGATTTATTGTGGGTTTTTATTGTGTAGGAGGTTGATTTTTTATTGGAGGATTGGATAGAGAACCTTTTATAACAAGGTATCCTTCATCAATGAGGTCCTGAACCACATATTTCAACCTCTTACAAGAATTTTTCAAGTGCCCCTCCACTCGATCATACTCACAATGATCACCATTATACTGATTAGTTGTGGTATCAGGTTACCTTATGGGAGGTAACTCAATCATATTAGCTTCCAAATGTTGATTTAGAACCACTATCATGGGTATTTTGAGTCTTGTGAAAATTATTTTTTGAGGTTTTTGGGGTTGGCTAAGCACCATCTTTTGTAGGTTGTTAACAATACTATTAATAGGTCTACTATCTTCTACTCCATCACCTACCACATGCTTGTTCTTATACTGAGTTTTAGTGGTCCTATATTATTTCACTTTAAGTTGTCCTCTTCTAATAGCTTATTCTATATTTCTTGCTACATCAATTTATTGATCAAAATATGTGATAGTTATTGTTTCCAATACACAAGATAGTTGCTCTTAAAAATTTCCAATAAATATCTCAAGAATGTCTCAAGGAGCTAAGGTATATCTCAAGCATGTCTCAAGGAGCGTCCAAATAAACTCCTCCAAGGAGATAGGAATTTTGAAAAACATTCCTCTTTACCTTGTTTTAACATTTAAACATCTTTCATGGTCACATTCTTTTCAACATAAGCATCAAAATATTGAACAAATAACTTAGTTGTCTCTTAAAAATTTCTCAAATAATGGTTAGGAAACTAATAATACCATTCTAATTCCATGCCACCAATGCTCTTAGGGAATGTATTTAACAACAACATGTCATCATATATGACATCATGACATTTTGTTTCCTTATAGATAGGGAAAAATAGCATGGAAAAATGCTTAGGATAGGGCCTAGTGGCAACAATAGGATCTAAGGGATGATTGCATATTTATCTATAGATTTAGGTGACACTATGAGGTTGAATCATATCCACTATTGAAAACAATTGTTTCACCAAATTAACTAAACTTTTCACCTCAATATTGTTGTTGTGTAAGGCCCCTGGATTCTCTAAGGGTGGGTATAGGTAGGCTGATCAAAGGGTACTTGTCCTATGTTGGAGGTATTGACATTGTTATTGTATAGATTATGATATGTGATATCTTGTTGGAGAGGATAACTAATAGTTGGTGGAACAAAAACAAGAATGTTTAGTTTAGTAGAATGAGGAGGAAATTGAAAATAATCTTGAGTGTCACTACTGGTTGGAATAACTTGTGAACTATTTCCAATGTTCATGGTTACAGTAGTTACATAAGTTGGTTGATGGACATGATTATCATAAATTGATTATTTAAATAAAGTGATATCATGAACATACCTAGGAGATACTACGATAGGAGGATAAGTCTCACCTCTTTCAATTTGAGCTTCCTGCTCCATAGCCTTGAGCGAGTCTACCCTATGGTGTTTCATGAAACCCCAAACATGATAAAATGATTTAAAAATATATCCACCATTGGGTCCTTCAAGGGGATCATAGCTTGTTTAAATTTCAATATTTTCTTGCTCTTCTGCATCAAGGTTAAGGTTCTCTTTATAAATTTGATCACGTTCTTTGGGAAAATGATCAGACTCTAGACACCTTCAATAAATTCTAAGGAGTGGATCCATTATGATAAGTGAAAGGATAGAAGAGAAAACTAACAAAAGACACACAAAAGAGTTATAAGAAGTTATTAATATTCTAATTATAAGAAAATATATTAGTGATATTTATTAATGGTTTTCAAAATGAAAATCATATGAGGAAGAGGCTTCCTAATTTTGCCACTAAGATGTGTTTTCATGTTGGGTTCACCAAAGATGTAGAGGGGTGAAATTGCACACCACGTACAATTCTTGGTTGGATCTGCTATAATTTGAGGTGATCATGGTGGTATATATAAATCTACACTTAGTGGGCAAGGAAAAGATCTCACTAAGAATAGTTTTAGGACTCACTCTAAGTCTAGTATGGAAATGTTTAAATGTGTCGATTAAGCATACACCTATGTTTGGTCTTCTAAAATAAACTAAGGGAAGCAAAAGAACAATGCATAACACAAAAAATCCAAGAAGACAAGGGCTAACCCTGCAATTATTCTTTAATTGAATGATCTCTAACGCTAGGTTGCAAAATAAAATATTTTGGGAAAGGGTCCAAGGGAATGCACAAAAAAGAATAAAAACTTAAATACACATTACATGACTTTGCTCTTTCAAATACCTAGAATTTCAATCAAATATTTTTCCTTAATTATGATCTAGGTTTTGAACAAAGTAAATGAGAAGCAAAGTAAAAACAATCTAAAAATATAATAGGGCACTTATATGATTAGACAGTTGATCCAAGCTTTGTATTGTGTGTAGAATATCCAATAAGTCTAAACCTATAAAATAACTTCACAAAATCCTAGAAAATTTGATCAACATTTGGGGGCCTGTTTAGGCCACTATAATAATAATCTTGGAGGTGCAAAAATCAATCCCCCTTGGTCCTTTTAGCTAACTATTTGAAATAAAAATGATATTTTACCTTTGGAACATGTACCAATAGAGTAAAACAAATATGCAACAGTGAAATGAAATGTAGACAAGATAAACATAGCAAGATGTGAATTAGGGTTTTGGAGAGCAAAAATTACCCCCAAACCCTAATTTTACCAAATTCATGCTCTATAACTAAGGAGCATGAATATGGATTACAAAATCGACACCCTATATGGGCTGACCACATATTTGTATCAACTTAACTTTTTGGGTCCTAAAACAACAAAAATAGAGTGTAAAACAATGAAAACAAAGTAAAACGGTTAACAATGCAAACAATGAACCTGATGAACTTATGGAGCAATCAAGGAGAAATGAAGAGGTGTAAGAACCACTCCAATATGGTTGATATATCCAATCATAAATACTCCTCAACTCAATCTCCAAGGGTAGCAATCACCAAAGCACAAAATATTAAAACAACTTACAACATAAGAGCACTTGAAAGCATAATAAAATGAGTTAGTCAATAGTTAGTGTTAGAAAAAATCTTAAGTTATAATATAATAGCTTAAAATTGAGTTATCACTCTTGCATCAGGTAGGTAAACTCCTAGTTAATACTAGTTCAGATCTGTTGAGTTGTTGTAATCCAATGACTCACATTGATCAACTTTGCTATTTATACAAAGTTGATCCCATGGAATAATCAATAAGTCTTTGGAGCTTCACTATACTCTTGTGATGTATTGCATATTTTTTCATTCATTGTTTTCAATAATTATAACATGATATTAGAGCTAGGATAGTTCTTGCATACATTCAAGTTTTTTGAAGCTATTTTTAGAATCAGATTCATTACTGGAAATCCAGATCTTTTATAGTTTCTCTTGGAAAATATCTGTCAAGTTTTGCTACTTGTTCTTTTATGCTATAGCCATAACTTGGCCACCTTCCATGTTGATTCATGCCTCATTATGAAATTATATCCTAGTTTTTTTTTTTAAAGGGGAGAAGCACCTCTACATTTTTACCATGTTTAAAGGTTGTTATTATTTGATATGTATCTAGTTTTAACTCCAAAAAATTATTCAAACGAAAGCTTGAGAAATAGTTGTTTATGCATATTGCACTCCTGGTTCTAAATCCTATAGGGTTATTTATTTCATCTTGCTCTCATTGGCAGTACTATCCTTGATTTCTAAGAGCAAATGTTTTCTCCTTTGAAGTTCTCCCCATAATAGTAATATGCCTTTTGTTTTCCTCTGCATTGCAGCATATGTAGGTTTAATGGTGGTAGTGTGCAAAACCCTCTCCTGTGGCTATTTTTAGAGGACGTAAGCAAGACTTAATCTCTCACATCACCATAATCTCTCGCATCACCCCTTTGGATAACGTTAATTTAGGCATAAATGGCTCTCTCGGAGTGCTCAAAAACCCTAAGTATTGTTATTTCTCAGAGTGCTCAACATAAAAAATCCTTAATGTGTATCATTTAAGTGTGGGGAATGTTATCCAACATACCATTTTTGAGTGCCATTCCCATTTTCTTAGGTGTTGTTATCAGAATATTTCTGCTCATCTAGCGTACATTCTCAAAGGCCTACTGCTCATCTAGCACACCAATTTCATAGAGAACCACTTCTAGATTCGACAATGATCTTATCTAGCACTGCTTAGTGCAATCAAACAAAAAAATAAAATCTATTTATATATCAGTTGAATGCATAGGATATCATCATCCCTCTGAGTCTGTATTCTAATCTACTATAATTGTAGAGCTCAATTTTTTTTCAGGTTCATGATTCACCGAGGCCTCCTTGATCATTGGTTGGTGACTGGAGAAAGTGTTTTACTGGTTCATCAATACTGAGGCCTCCTTGATCAAAATTTGGTGGTGGATTGAGATCTAATTTGTTCATTCCCCTCTTACACACCTTGGGAGGCATCACCAACCCCTTAACATTAGTGGAGAATGATGAATCACTTAATTTTTCATAGAACTCAAAATCATGTTTTGTTGGTTCACAAATATCGAGACCTCCTTGTCGTTGGTTTGTGGATTGACCTCTACCTTGCTAGTTTACCTTTGGGTCACATCACCAACCCCTTGATGTCATTGAATGATGCATCACTTTCTTGTTCTGGTTCGTAAAAAATTGATAAGACGCCAATAGTGATACTTCATTTTTTATGCCTCTCAAATCAACCTTTGTCATAATTATAGGGCATTGTCTCTATTTTAGAATTCAATCAAAGAAATATCAAATTGCTCATGACAATTTTGTTTTTGCCATCATGTTATTTTTGGTGGCTCCTTTGTTCTCACAGGTCTTGGCAGCAGACACAAAAAAAGTAAGATATTGGTGTCAATTGTTGCAAAAATAAGAGAAGTGCTTTGATCTTCATTTCCTCAAGCAAAAACAATTCTCTACATTTGTACTTATATCAAATTTCTACAAGGGTACCCATATATTGTAACATAATCCACATTTATATTATGAATATACTCTTCAAATCCTCTTCTAAAGGCTATCCACCATAATTATAAAAAAATATATATATAATATTTTTTTTGGGGGTGACTGGGTGCTAATTTCTTGCACCACATTGTTCTCTTTGAAGGGGGGGTGCAATTCTTGTCTTCTCTGGAATTTTTTTTTGCTGCATATTTTTTTGGGGCAGTTAAAGGGGGGGATATTGGTTCACTACAGCTTTTTTTTGTAAAATGAATACAATTGACCCACTCACCCCTCATAACTATCACACATGGAAATCAAAAATATTAAATCTCATTGCTCAAAAATGGCTCACACACTTGCTAGAAGAGAAACAACCTGAATTTGAAAAGGAATATGAAATATTTGTTCATAAAGGGAATATGTAAAAACAATGGGTATTATAAGCACAAATGTAAATGAAAGCTTATGGTTTCACATTTCAAAATGTAAAATTTCATTTTAGAGTTGGTAGAAACTAAAGAACTTGTTTGGTAAAGTGGATCAAATAAGGTCAATGCAGCTAGAGGCAGAATTAACAACATTATCTCCTGAAGACTTCAACACTATTGTTGATTTTCTCACAAAAATTAAAGAAGTCCTCACACAATTAAAAGATGGTGGTAAGAATAAAACAAAAGAAGAATGCATCTATCTTATTATTTTAAAATTAAATGGAGTATTTCAAATTTTTGCAACCGCTTTTTTGTCTACAAAATATGCACTGTGTACAAGTTTTAAAATGCGCTCTTTAGAGGAGTTTTGTGATAGGCTAACTATAGAGGAAATGAACCTTGCAAAATATGAGATCTCTCCCTCCTCCTCAAAAGAATTAGCAGCTTCCACCTCCAATAAAGAAAAACTAAAAAAGAAAGAAAGAGGCTCTATAAATTGTACTCATTGCAAAAATGATGGTTATTCTATAAGCAAATGTTGGAAGAGACTACAACAGCTTGAGGCAATAATGAAGGATCACAAGATAGATATTGAGAAGAATATTTGAAAAGTCTTAAATATTTAATGCAAAGATAAGAAATCTTCATCAAAATATTGGGTTCTAGATTCAGGAGCAACACATCATATGACTTATTCAAATGAGTCATTCACTTCCCTCTCCTCAAGCTCAACTAGCAACATTGAAGTTGGTGACTCATTCTTCATCCCCGTTAAATGAAAATGTGACATAATCATTGATGGTGGTTATATCAATAATGTTCTCTATATCCCAAATATTGCTATAAATATTCTCTCTATATATCAAATTTGTATATCTAGAAAGGGAAAAACAATTATGTTCTCACCAACAAGAGTTGAAATAAAAGAATTATTAGAACCATACTCCATCATAGCAAAATGATACATTGATCATAAGACTAACCTATTTTACTTCAAGGTATTCAATTATTCTAATCCATCATCTACCAAACTTAATTCCTTTGAGCCATCCCCAATATTTGAGCCTCAATATGATGAAGAACCCATCCTTAAGATAAATGATCAAAATGAGGATCCTATTCTTCAAACTCCAACTCAAACTCCTGCCACACCCATTACTCCTTCCACAATGTCAAAATGGACCTACACAATAGTTCAAGAGGCCACCCCTTACATACAAGATATTCGATTATCCATACTAAGCCACTCCATAGATTTTGGTCTTGTTTTTCAGTCCATTTCTATTGATCCTCAATCCTTTAAAGAGGCAAATAGAATAAAAGAATGATATAATGCCATGAAAAAATATTTTTCTTTCTTGATAAAAAATAATACTTGGGATCGGGTCCCCCTTCCTAAAGGAAGAAAATTGGTTCGTTGTAAATGGACTTACCAAGCCAAGTATGCAACTGATGGAACAATTGACAAACACAAATCTTGCTTGGTAGCTAAAGGCTTTTTGTAAATTTAAGGCATTGATTATTCATATACCTTTGCCCCAGTTACAAATATGGATTCTGTTAAGTTGGTCCTTGTACTTTCTGCTTCACAAAAGTGGCCTATTTTTTTGATGGATTTCAAAAGTGCTTTCTTTCCTGGTGACTTAAATGAATAAATATTTATGGAGCAACCAACTGGATTTATTCAAGACTCCTCCCTTGTTTGTAGACTAAGAAATTTTCTCTATGGTCTCAAAAAAGCTCCTCGATCTTGGTATGATAAGATGGATTATTTCCTTATTTCCATAGATTTTTCTCACTATGATTCTAATGCTATAGTCTAAATTTGGTGTGAAGATGATAACATCACCATTCTTGTTGTCTATGTTGATGATATACCTCTCACTGGTAGTGCCAATTCTCACATTCAGACTATGAAAGACTCCCTTTAAGAAAAAATTGAGATGGCTGATCTGGATTTATCTCATTACTTCCATGAGTTTTAGATAACCCAAACATATACAAGGATATCATTATGTCAGAAGAATCATACTCTAGATCTTCTACATCGGTTTAAGATGGTTTATTACAAGCCTTATTCAATGCCTTTTCAGTCTGGGGTAACTATAAATTCTTCGTGCACTTCACCTCTATGTGATGCTACTATATATATATAGCTTATAGGGAGTCTATTACATTTGAATCATACTCACCCTAAAATTTCAAATGCTATTGGCTTAATATCTCGATTTTCTCAAACCCCTCATTTTAGCCATTGGAAACCAGCAAAAAGAATTCTTCACTATCTATAGGGTAATACACATTTCAAACTACTCTATGGTAGAGGATATACAAAAATTATAGGATACACTAATTCAGATTGGGCAGGTTTAGTTGATGACAGGTCTTCCACCTCTGGCTATGTTTTTTGTCTTGGTTCTTCACCTATATCATGGTAATGTAAAAAACAACAAGCCATTATATTATCATCTACAAAGGTAGAGTAGAGGGTAGAAATTTTGGCTAGTCAGGAGGCACTTTGGCTTCATCATATATTGAGAGATTTTGGTTTCTTCCATGATCAACCTATCATACTTTGGTGTGACAACCAAAGTACAATTCATATTTCTCACAATCTTATTGAGCATCAGTGCACCAAGCACATTGAGATTCACATGCACTTCATTCAGCAACACATTCATTATGGGGATCTTTGCATGGATTATGTTTCTACTGAGCATCAGATTGCAGATATCTTCACCAAACCCTTTTCTTCTCCATGCTTCCATCAATTGCATGAGAAACTTGTGGTACAATAACTATCTTAGAGTGTTGCTTCTTCTTCTTATTATTATTTTTCTCCTTCTCTTGGAAGATGGTTTTTCCCATGTGGTTTTTCCATCATCTCTCCAAAATATTCTATTGTACATGAGTACCTCATCAGGCCTTGTTGCTGGGACTCATTTTTTGCTTCATATGTTGTACATGAGTACCTAATCAGGCCTTGTTTTTGGGACTCATTTCTAGATTTTTTTACCCCTAGTATCACTTAAGGGGGGGTGTTAGAATAAATCTTAAGTTATATTAGAATAGCTTAAACTTGATTTACCACTTTTGCATTAGGTAGGTAAACTCCCAATTAATACTATTTCATATCTGTTGATTTGTAATCCAATGACTCACATTGATCAACTTTATTATTTATACAAAGTTGATCCCATGGAACAATCAATCAGTATTTGGAGCTTCACTATAATCTTGTGATGTATTGCACAGCTATTTTTTCATTTGAATAGAATATTGTTTTCAATAATTCTAACAGTTAAAACCTTCAAAGAAAATATTGGGGGAAACATAGGAGATACAAACCCTTATTTATAAGAGGTTTGGAGGGTTAAATGGGTAAAAAGATAAAATTTCATCGTGGGCCAAGGCCAACCCAAAAATGAGCCAATGAGAGGAGAGGTTTTAGGGAGAAAAGAAATCCAGATTTATGCCTCATATTAACCGAGTGTGGATTTGGTAAATCTAGGGAAACAGGGCAAAGGAAAAGAGGAAAAGGGCCCCAAATTTTCACTTGGCAAGTTTGGGTGGCTTGCTAAGGATCTAAGGAAGAAATGGACTATTTGTTGGAAATATGTTGAATATTTTCCATTTTATTCTAGTGGGGCTAACAATAAAAGGTATTGGACACTCTATACATATACTCACTGAGGTTCGGGGTCGGTCTGGGCCCCAAATAGGGGTTCTAGGGCAGTAGCCCTCTGAAAAGCAGGGGTCCAAGGGCGACAGCCCCCGACCAAAAGTTTTAGGATTTAAGTTATTTTTAGACCCATATGGGCTTTTAGGGTTACTATATTTTAACCCATGTTTTTCTTCCCATGATATTGTAAAAATTTATGCATTTACCTTTGTTATATATATCACACTTGCATTAGGGTTTGGAGAGATAGAAGGAGAATATTATTTTATTGGAGATGATCAAGTTAATGCAATAATAAAATAATACTATGATGTTTTTTCCTGATTGAGGGTTTCTAGGATAAATATTGTGTAATGTGTGAATCTACGGTCTTTTTATTTTGATTCTATTACTACTGATTTTCTATATTATTTTATCGAGGCTCTTTATTTCTATTGATTTGGTATTAGAGCTAGCTTTTAGCTTTGTTTGAGGAGTAAGGGTTTCAAACCTATGATAAATTAATTTTTGAGTGGGAGCCATACGTGAAAGGATCCAGGTAAAGGATAAATATGGGAAGCACATGAATAAATATCAAAAAAATTAATGGACAAAATTTTGAGTTGTGGAAACTCAAAATGGAGGACCTGTTGGTTAATAGAGATGAGTGGATTGCAGTTTTGGGAACAAAACCAACATCGATGATATATGAGGACTGAATAAAAATTTATAAGAAGGTAATGAGCTCTATCAGATTGTGCTTATGTGATTCGGTATTGTTGAATGTATCTAAAAAGACCACAATAATGTTGTTATGGGAGAAGCTGGGAATATTGTATCAGACAAAGTCACTAGTAAATAAACTTTTTCTTCAAAAGAAGTTGTATTCGCTTAGGATAAATGATGGTGACTATGTGGTTGAACATTTGAATGCTTTTAACACTATGGTAAGTCAATTAACCTTTATAGAAGTAAAAATTGATTAAGAAGAAAAGTGTATTACTTTACTTTATTCATTACCTGATTCATGGGATAATATTGTTATGGCTATCACCAATACTACATCTACATTGAAAGTAGAGGATATAGTATGAAATTTTCTATCTGAGGAGATGAGATAAAAATATTCTGAGGATTATCATCAAAAGGAAGCCTTGATTGTGAGAGTTAATTCTCAAGAAATAAGTAAAAATAAATCAAGAGAAAAGAAATCAAAATCTAGGGGTAAATATGTTGCCCTAGAAAAGAGGAAATGTTGGAATTGTGGTAAAGCAGGGCATTATAAAAGAGACTACAGATCTAAAAAAGCTAATTATAATTAATCATCTAATGAAGGAAATTCTACAAAAATGAAGACCACAAATGAAGATTTAGGGGATTTATTCTTAGCTACAACATGCTCAAGTTAATGCGATGACTCATGGTTTATTGACTCGGGTGTTTTTTTTTATATGACTCCTCATAGGTAGGGGTTTTGTGAATATGAAAATATAGATGGAGGTAAAGTATTTTTGGAAGAAAATTCGACATATAAAATAATATGCCGAGGAAGAGTCAAGTTGATTCTAAAATATGAAAGAATTAAAAACCTTCCTGGTGTGTTGCATATTTCGGGTTTGGCAAGGAATTTGATATCTATGAGTAAGATGAATGATGTAGGTGTGAATGTGGTATTAAAAAAGGATAGTTGCACGATAATTCATGGATCCTTGGTTTTTTCAAGAGGATTTCGTACAGGAAATTTGTTTAGACTTGAGGTTAGAACTGTAAGTATTAATTGCAATAACTCTTCAGTTGTACAGGAAAATAATATGGCTGAAATGGCTCCGAGTATTCCTACAACAAAGATAATTTTATGACATCAACGCATGGTGCATATTGGTGAGAAAGGACTTCGAACATTGAAAATGAAAGGTATGGTTAAAGGACTTTTGGATTATCCATTAAATTTTGATTTTTATGAGAACTGTGTTTTTGAGAAACAAACTAGAGCCAAGTTTCCAAGTAGTGCTACAAGCTCTGAAGGAGTTCTACATCTAGTTCACAGTGATGTGTTTGAACCTTAAAAAGTGCCATCATTAGGTAAATCTATCTATTTTATTACATTTATATATGACTTCTCCAAAAATACTTGGGTATATTTTCTATGGAAAAAATCTAAGGTTTTTAATAAATTTAAAGAGTTTAAGGCTCTTGTAGAAAATCAAATAAAGAAAAATATAAAGGTTTTGAGAAGTGATAATGGTGGTGAGTATTTCTCTAATGAATTTGAGCAGTTTTGTAAGTACTGTGGAATAGAAAGGCAGATAAAAACTCTGTATAGTCCACAATAGAATGGTGTTGCAAAATGGATGAGTATGACATTCATGGATAAGGCTAAAAGCATGCTAAGTGGTGCAGGGTTAGAAAAAATATTTTGGGCAGAAGTTGTGTTGACAACTTGTTATATCATTAATATATATCCTACCTCAGCTTTGGTGTACAAGACTCTACAAGAAGTATGGACTGGTAAGAAACCCTCTCTTTGAAATCTAAGGGTTTTTGGTTGTGATGCTTATATGTTTGTCCCAAAAGAGAAAAGGACTAAGCTAGACTATAAATCTAAAAAATGTATATCCGTGGGTTATAGTACTAGTGTTAAAGGATATAAGTTGTGGAACCCAGAAACATAGAATGTTGTTTACAGTCGTAATATGATATTTAGAGAAACAAAATGGGTTTTAAAATAGGAAATGCAACCTAGAAAAGAACTAGAAATAATGTATGTAAAATTAGAACAAGAGGAAGAACCTGTGGTAAAACCTAAATTACAGAAAGATTATAAAGAGGAATATTCAAAGGAAGAAGGTGAGGAGGAAGCTAAAGATGCAAAACCTAGAACTCCAATTTTAAGGAGATCATACCAAGAGAGAAGACTTCCAGATAGGTATAGTCCTTCAAAATTTTATTCTACATTTAATTTATTAGTTACTAATGAAGAACCCAAGACTGTAAAGAAGGTACTTTAGTCAAGTGAGAATAAGTCTTGGAAAAGGGCTATGCTATAAAAGAAAAAATGTAGTCCTTGGATAAAAATAAGACATGGGAATTTGTAAAATTACCTCCTACTAGAAAACTTGTTGATTGTAAGTGGTTATTCAAAAAGAAGTACAATATAGAAGGAAATTTGGAGAAGTACAAGGCTCATTTGATAGTAAAAGGATTTTTTTAGGTTGAGGGAATTGAATTTGGTGAGATTTTTTCTCCTGTGGCTAAACTAACTTCAATCAGACTTATGTTGGCTATTTCTACTACTTTTTATTTTGAAATAAAATAGATGGATGTAAAGATAAATTATCTACATGGTGAAATTCATGAAGATATATATGTCACAACCAGAATGCTTTAAGGTAAAAATTAAGGAGGACTTGGTATGCAAGCTAAATAAGTTTCTTTATTTGTTGAAGCAGTCTCCAAGGATGTGGAACCAAAAATTTGACAAGTTTGTCTTGACACTTGGGCTTGGAAAAAGCAAAGCAGATCCATGTGTATATTTAAAAAATGAAGGTAAAATTTTTGGTATCATTGTATTGCATGTGGATGACATGTTGTTAATTGGTAACAGTAAGGAGATGATAAAGTTACTAAAATCTCAATTATCTTCTCAGTTTGACATGAAGGATTTGGGTGTTGCAAAATTTAGTTTAGGTATGGAAATAATAAGGGATCGTGCAAATAGAAAGTTGTGGTTAAATCAAAGGAAATATATTTATTTGATACTTCAAAATTTTAGGATGCATGATTGTAAACCAGTATGTACTCCATATCCAGTTTGTCAAAAGTTATCTACTGAATAATATCCTAAAATAGCCGAGGAAATTGAAGAAATACATAATGTTCCTTATGCTAGTATTATGGGTAGCCTGATGTATGCAATGGTCTATACTAGACCTGATATTGTAAATGTAATGGGAGTAGTTAGAAAATATATGTCAAATCTAATAAAGGAACAGTGGACTATTATGAAGAGGATCTTCAGATACTTGCATGGAACTACAAATTATGTTATCTTTTATGGAGTAAATTTTGGAGTTAATGATATTGTAAATGTACAAGGGTTTGTAGATGCTAACTAGGCTAGAGATATTGACAAGAGAAGATCCATGAGTGCTTATGTGTCCAGGCTATTTTGAGGGGCATTAAGTTGGATGAGTAAAAATCAATCAACTGTTGCTTTATCCACAAAAAAGTAGAGTACATTGTAGCAACTCATACTTGTAAATAAGCAGTGTGGCTACAAAGGTTGTGTTCAACAATTGGTCTTAAAGAAAAGGCTATGAGAATTAACAGTGAAAATCAATGTGCAATATTTTTGGCCCATAATTTTGGTTTTCATGATTGGTCAAAACATATTGATATCAAGTACCATTTTGTGACAGAGATAGTTGAAGAGAACCAGGTGATATTGGAGAAAGTTGACACAGATAAGAATATTTTTTATTCGTTAACAAAGGTTGTGCCTGATTTCTTGGTGTAGAAGATCTATGGGTATGGTTGCCTTTGACAATTGACAATGGCAGTTTTTGATCTCTATGGAAAGTATTCAACAAGTGGAAGAACATTGAAATTATGTTGTATATTTTCCATGTTATTCTGGTGAGGCTAAAACTAAAAGGTATTGGACACTCTGTACCTATAATCGTTGGGATTTGGGGGTGGTAGCCCTTCGAAAATCAAGGGTCCAAGGGTGGCAGCCCCTGGCTAAAATTTTTAGAGTTTAAGTTATTTTTAGACCCATATGGGCTTTTAGGGTTACTATATTTGAACCCATGCTTTTTCGCCCATGATATTGTAAAAATTTGTGCATGTGCCTTTGTTATATATCACACTTGCATTAGGGTTTGGAGAGATAGAAGGAGAATATTATTGTATTGGATACAATCAATTTAATGCAATAATAAGATAATATTGTGCTGGTTTTTTCTCGGTTGAGGATTTCCAGGATAAATATTGTGTAATGTGTGAATATGCGATCTTCATCTTTTGATTATGTTATTACTGCTTTTCTATTTTAGTTTATCAGGGCTCTTTATTTCTCCACTATTTCGATGGGTCAATTTTCCATGTTTATAGTAATACCTATCACGTCATAATAGCTCATGCTTGCACTCATTCCCTACTCTTTCCTAAATATTTTAAGAGAAAAAGAGATGATACTTCCTATTCACACTCTAAAAGGGTCTAAATTATTATTAATACCACTATAACCTTCATTTTATTTAGAAAGGCCTTAATGGTGATATCAAACATGAATCTTAAAAAATAAAACTACCAAAATTTTAGCATTTTTAGATGTTTAAAACATCAAATTTAGATCCTCTATTGATTTTAATCTCTCGAGATCCGTTAAGTCTACTCAAAAACACTAAAATAACTATATTTATCCTATGAGATAATGGTTGAGACTTTTGAACTTTGAATAGAGGTCTAAGGTTTGAGTCCTACATGGGTAGGGTTTTACACCATGCTTTGGTAACCCAAGTATGGTTAGATAATCACATTGGGTAAACAACATCCTCTAAGGATCATCCTATAGAATAAAAAATATTTGACTATAAATATAAAATACTTATAAATTGTTCCTATCCTAATAACACATTATCATAACATTGGGCTCATATTACTAAAACTCAAATTAAAATCACGTGAAAGCCGACCTCATTATACTCCAGTTGTATGCTTTACCTCTTAAAATATCTTTAATTTTTTTAAAGTAATACTTCCTATACACATCCACCATGGGGATTGAACCCGAGTCACATCACAGATAATGCAAGTGTCTTTCTTGCTAGTAGACCAAACTCATGGGGATGCCTCTAAAAATATCTTAAAAATAAGCTCTATAAAATTTTAACTAAATTCTATAGAAATAACTAGACACTTTATGTTGTTAAAAGAATATTAAATACTATAGTAAATATATTTTAAATTGGTGAATATTTACTGCCATAATTTAAACCTAAAATTTTCATAAACTACAAAAAACACACCATAAAAATTGCACTAGTCTATTTACTTCATTCGTTTTCAATAACGTACATATTAAAACATAGTCATAGAATCCTTCCATATTCCCTCCAAAAGGGAAGACCAAGACTAAAATTTTACTACGACACCCACTTTATTATCTTCCAATAATCTATTTATTTACATTACATATGCCAGGTTCCTATCATTGCATCCCATATTGAGGTTTGCCCTTGAGCCATCCAAATCAAAGGATCCCAATTTCATTTTAAATAATCAAAATTTTAATATTTTATTTTTATTAAAGAGTGTTATAAAAAAAGGAAGGGTAGGAAGAGAAAATTAAAGAGGAGGGAAATGCATTTTTTAGAAAGAAAAACTACAATACAAAAATTGATTCTTATACTAAGGTACACTTATTATTCTTTTGGTTATTTGATTATAGATTTACATTAAATTTCTAAGGAATTTTCTTGAATGTAATGTGAAGTAATAAAATAGATCAAGTAACTATCATGTAAGGGTTTACTTAAGTCAACATTGTTTATGTGGAATTAGTGAGGATTTGTATGGCCTCTAGCAAGGGTTATTATATTTTGTTTTAGTGCTTGGTATTTGATGTGATTAATGTTATTTTACCACAATTTATTGATATGATTACAACTTGGGTAAAAAATCCAAAACCTAGGAATATTAGGGGTGTGGAAGATGTTGTTTCAAAATATTTAGGAATTTGAAACCTCGTATAGGGATCTACAAGAGTGTCATGGTTATATTGTGATCACATAGTCATATTATTACAACATTCATGTATGCTAACAAGTTTTGAGTAGAAGGTTTAGGTATTTTACAAGTTGAACTCATGCCATTTGATAACATAAGGTAATTATAATGCTTATGGTTCTTGATTTCATTCTATGAAGTTGAGCTAGCACAAAAACCATAGTGGTTTTATGTAAGATGAAAGAGAATGTATTAATAGTTTGTGTTAAAGAGTGAATAAAACTTATGCCTGTTTCAAGTAATACTTACAACAAAAGTATTTTTCAGAAGGAGGCTTTAGTGGTGGGCATTTCATTGATTCTTTAAAAGCATTTACAAAAGCCATATGGAATCAATTACTTAGAACTGAACAATGTTATTTTCTATGGATAATTTCATACAAAAATTTCACACTTTGTATTGATCTTAGTATAACAATGCATCATTTGAACACTAGGTGTAAAAGCATATTAGCATAATGACTGTGCATCAAAAACCCTAAAAATAGAGTGCTTAATTATGTCCCTAGGAATAATGTTCCCAAGTTCTTACCTCCTAAAATTTGGATGCATTTGATTATGCATAGGCTTTGTGGATGATCTATTTTCTATGCTAGAAAAATGACATGTTATTTGTTTGTATGCTCATAAAAATGTTAGAATTATCCTATTCACGAGTAGGAGTTTTCATGTTGTCAATTTGAAATTTATGTGATTTACTATGCAAATCACTTTAAGTGTTAGGTATTTACAACAAAATATAGTTTTAGTTTACTATAAAAAGGCTCTTATATGTTTATTGGCTTTAATTTGAAAATAATTCCTTAGTTGACATCTCATCTTAGTTTTGGTGATCCATTATTTTAATATTCAAATACTAAATTCTTTCTTTTTGTGTTTTGTAAAATCTAGTTGAGCTCCCAAACATAGAATCTCTAAACTTATCAATAAAGAAACATGTGCACATTATAGACTTTATTTCTTTCTACACCTAGAAGTAATGGTTCAATGAGGATAAATTTCATAGTTGGATTCATATTTTTAGGAAGACACATCATATTAACTGTATGGTGATTGATCCTTGCACATCTATCTAGAATCTAACTCAAATATCTTGGTTTTATGCACATTAACTTACTTATTTTATTGAGCAATCCAAGATTTGATTTCTAGTATGGCATATATTTAATTTTAATACTTATATGTAGATAATTGGTTGCATTACAATTTACAACTTTTTGCTCCTTTCTTGTAAAAAGATCCGTTTGCATTTCAATCTATAGCTTTTTTCTCTTTTCATGCTTTTCCATAAGCATTTTTTCTTTTTAACTTCAATAAATATTGGAGGTGGTCACTGCTAGGTTTAAAAATTATAGGAACTTTGAGTTACATTTTTAAAACAAAAATAGTAAGATTCATGGTATCATTAGGAAATGACATAAAATTAGAATAACATTTTTTATGTCCTTGGAAATTATATTAAATACCTTTTGAGTCTCTCAAGAGCAGTATTGTGGATGTGCAAACTTCTTTAGAAAATTTATTGTGTGTGGTGAACTTTCATGTGTTTCTAAATATGATATCTAGAAACTGCTAGAAAAACCTTGGCACATGCCACAAATGTTTCCATAAGCATGCGGCCCCACTATAGGAGTTGCTACAAATTTTTGGAAATATAGAAATGGATTTTGAGCATGGAAAATTAATTTTCAAAATTTATGGTGTTCTTGAAAATATTTTAGGAGGATAATTAACACACAAGATCCTTTCATAGATTCCTTAAATCTATAAAATAAAGGCTTAAACACATACCCTAAAAATGCTAGCATTTCCTAGAAACCTGACATTTCCATGCTTGTGTTTTTTTTGTATCAGCCTTGAAAGCATTTGGATGCTCTTTGGCAATGCAATATTTTGCATGTCTAATCCTTAATGATAAAATAAGATGTGAATTATCTTTGCTAGAGGCCTAAGACAAGTTTAAGTTCACTTGAAAACCTTCCTGTAGTAATAGATTGAAATGAAAACATAGATACATGGCAAAAACTTTAGGTGTACCATAAGATAGAAATAGACTGAAATATTGGTGATATGTAAACATAAAATTTCATAGGTACTCCTAAGCTTCAACATTTATAGAATTTTTCTTGGAGAAGAAACCTAGGCACTATAAATAATTGTAGATTTCAGAGCAAAGTGGAGTTTTTTTTATATTTGATGACATGTAATGAATTTTTGAACTTACTTGTCCAATTTGTTTTTAATATAAATGCACAATTCCTTCATGTTTGTAGTAAACTTGAATTTTGCACCTTGAAATGTTTTAGCTCAAAATTTCAAGTTAAAATTTGATCAAGATCTTGATGAGTAACAACAAATCCTTATTAATTTAAAAATTAAAACTTTGTTCATGTTGTTATAACATTAAACTCACTTGTGCTATGTTGGTAATTGACTTCACTTTGATCTAAAATGGATCCTTGGAGGTAAAACTTCTATACAAGGAAAGGCTTCAAATTTTTGATGTGTGGAAATTGGCTAATGTATAGGTCACATATTGAACTTTGAAACTATTAGGTTTGCAAATATGTAGAAAGGTGTTGGTGATGTCAAAGGTTGCATTCGATAATATTTAATAAAATTCACATAATGCATAAATTTACTTGGTTGATTCTTATAAATACAAGTGTAGAGGGAATGACCAAGGTAGACCTTGAACTTAAAAAAAATAAAAAATAAACCATATCGATCTAGAAGGAATGACCAGGCCAAAAAATTGAAATATAGGACCCAAAAATGAAACACAATACAACAAAAGAAATAAAAGAAGAACAAAAATGGAGGTCAATTCTGGAGGATCATACATCCTCAAAATCAACAAGGATACCCAATATCTCTTCAACTTGTTCGTTGTCATATTTCTTTTTAAATTCCTCTAGCAAATAGTGGTCTATTACATGAAGGAGATGCTCATTTGAGATACTTTGAGCATAACACTAAGAAGATCCTCAAATCCATATATGTACCATTTATTGTTGATGAAAGGGATACATGAGATAAGTGGGGTTTTAAGTGCCTAGGGAGTGTTGCTCTGAGTGGCCACTTTAAAATGTAAAGTGTGCATTGAAGTTCTAAATATCTTGAGATTTTAAGCTTCCTCGATGGACTTTGTGGCTTATTTTGAAGGGAAATTAAGTTCAATATGAATAGGATATTTTTTCTTTTCAATTTTGGACTTAATATAGATAGAGTGGCAGTGGGATTTAGCTTTAAATTTAGGAGTACCTTCTTCACTTTTGAGCTGATTTTCCAAACCATAAATTTTTTATTGAGGATCAAGGGTAGGGATGTAGTCATCAAAATCATCCTTGATGGGGTTTTCAATAGTTGCTTTAATATGAGGGCTCTATGATTAGGTTTCCATATGAATCTACTATAATGGAGAGGCATACGATGGGCTAGCATGACTCAAGACTATTTTTAGAATAACCTTCTAAGCTTCCCTTTGAACAACATGGTGAAATATGATCAAGAGAACACCTTGATGAATAGGGTAGGAGGATTCTTCACTTTGCACATTTTTTATGGACTTGACCATGGACTTGAATAGGAAATTAGAAATTTTGATGCTTTTCTTTCTATGAATGTGGTTGAGGAAAGCTAAATGGAAATTTATCTAGATATTTATTTGTCCATCCAAGGTGAATTAATGAATTATAAGGATAACCACCTTATCCCATAGCTTGTGGAAATATTACCTTATATAGCTACCCTTATCCTTACTGAGATTTCCTCCTTTAAATAGGAGCAACTCATTAGCCACATAATACCTCTCTGTTGAGAGTATCACCAAAGTTAGGGAGCCTAGATATTTCAACAATTAACTTGACAATGATGGTAAATGATAAATATTTAACACACACTTTTCTATTTTCACTCCAGTTTTCAAAATCCATATCACCCATGTTTTCAGAATCCATATTATAAAGTGCCAATGATATACTTTTGTCACTTGTGAAATCAGTGTAATTTATTTCTTTCTTATAAGTCTATTTTAATTTAAAAAGTAATTAGAAGGTTTCATTACATGATAACTATTTGCATATTACCATTGGTTTTAAAGGATGTCAAAAGACATCAGTCATAATTCATTCATATAATGTTTGGAGACATAAGATTATCACTGTCGCTGAATACAAATAACTGGATGTTGGAAAACTTATTATTATATGGATGTTATTAAATTTAGAATATTTTTATATGTATTTGAAGTCCTCTAATATTTCTTATTGAAGTAAAATAAATTGATAAATTTCAAACATTAGAGTAGTTTGAACAATTTTATAATAATATTTCAATTTATATCTATGTAATTTTATTTTTCATAATTATTATAATCAAAACTTGTTCTCGTATATTACTGGTTAAATAAATGTGTGAAGACCAATAATATACATATTTTCATTTCAAGTTAGATCTCAAACCACTAATTTTTGTTATGCTCATAAAGACTTCATAGTTCAATGGAGTCAAACATGCTCAATGGATATACATTGATAAAATGGTAAAACTACTAAGGGATATTAAAAATTGATTCAAATTATTTTTGTAAAAATTGTAAGTTTTGAAAAGGGTTTATTATTTATTATATAAGGGTTTACCATCAAGGATTTAATAAATTAAAACAGGTGGTAAAATTTAAAAATAGAGGGATTCTTAAGAAGCCCATAAATGCACTTGTTTTGAAGGATTTCAACAGAGTGACCCCTCATGACTAAGTGAAATCAATGCCATATTTATTACATTTATTCCCATGAAATGTGAGAAAATAATTTGACAATTTCAATATTATAATCCTCTTTAATATTATTTATAAAATGATTTAAAAATTATGGCAAATAAATTCAAAACATTATAATTTTTTGTATCTTAGAGGACCATGTCAGTTTTCTTCATCACAAACAAATACTTAATTGTATAATCATTGAATAAGAGGCCTTATATTATTTTAAGTCAATGAAAAATAGTATGATTCTAAAATTATATATGAAAACACATTTAATAGGGTTTTATAAAGTTTTCCATATTATACACTTAAAATTTTAATATTGATCAAGGATGATGTGAATGAATTATATGTTGTTAGAACACTCCAAGATAATTTATTTTGGTTAATTGATCCTTATTTGATATGTTGAATTATCCTAGGGTCTTCACTAGTGTGACTCTTTATTTTCTTATCTTTTCATTATTCTTGTTGAGGTTTTGGGAAGATCTCTCTCAAAGGAAAACCTTATCACAACTAAAATTCATTTGATTAAGAAAATATAATTCTAGGATACCACTATTTTTTCATAACATGTGGCTATGATGACTTGAAAATTTGTGAAATTTGTTTGTTTTGTAGATTTATGCAATCATTTTTATATTTTACTTGTAATGTTATGTACAATTTTATCATATTACAACAATACTAACTACAAAATTGGATTATGTTCTTGATGGGACCTTACATCAACTAAGATTGAGAGGGAGAGTATCATTGACAAGAGGATAACAAATATCATATTAGAGCTTAAACCAAAAGAAAGGAAAATATTGCACATAAAACATAATTGCAATTAGATGTAGAAATACATGTTTCCTTGTATTTTGATGAATATGTCTTCTAATGTCAACATAAAATTATTAATTGTTGCTTACAATTTTGTAAATTATGCTCAATAACTTAAAAAGTTACATAAAAGTATGCTTATGCTTAGGAAGGCCTTGACAAAGTTAAATGGAACCATGATATTAAAAAGATATACTTGAGTGATTATAACCCTTCAACGCCTTGTTGAGATACACTTTTGGTTTTGAAAATAATTAATTACCTTGAGAGTGGACCATGAGAATGTTAGAATTTCACAATAATAGATATGCAAATTATTACACAAAAATATAAAGGGAAGAGTGGAACTGATTGATTTATCTCTAGGATCAACTCTATATAAATAGCAGAGTTGATCATTGAGAGTCGTTAGATTACAACTCATCAAACATGATGAAGAAACCACTTAGAGTTCTCCTGACACATGGAGGAATGGAAACTCAAGTGTGTATCCCAGTGAAATTAAGAGAATATTCACTTATTCTAGCACCCCCCCTTAAGTGATACTAGGGGAGATTCTACAAATGAGTCCCAACAACGAGGACTAATTAGGTACTCATGTACATCATATATAGTTGGTGGAAAAGACCCCTGTGGGAAAAAACCAACTATCATTTCTTTGTTTTGAAATAATGGTAAAAACCCAGTAGGAAAAAAAATCAATCAAAAGCAAAGAAGTATGAAAGAGGCTTGTCTTTGGATGGCGAATATTTTCCTCTTTAGCAAAATAAAATATGAGTCCCAGCAAGAAGGCCTGATGAGGTACTCATGTACAATATAGTGAGAGGTGGAAGACCCCTTTGTCAATGCAGTTGTAATACTCCAATTTTTTCTCACAACTGAAGGTAACGCGGAGAAGGAAAAATCCTTTTCTTAAAACATGTAACACTGCAAAAAACGATTAGATAAAAATATCATAGTTTTAATCACACAATGCTACAAAAATGTTAGATAAAAATGATAGAATAATAAACTAATTACTTAAATAAATGAAAAAAAATGTTACATTTTGAAAAATAAAAAAGAGATTTCAAAACAAATGTGGTGAGCCTGCGGAAATCCGAGAGACCTACAGAAAATGTTAAACGGAGATGCCTCCTCTAGAGGGTCAAAAGGGCCGAAGCTAGAGAGAAAGGGCCGAAGCTAGAGAGTTGTTCTTGCAGATTATGACTAAAAAATACTGTCTGAATTGACAAAAGTAAACAGAAGCTAGAGCACTATTCCTTAAAAATACGTTCTTTTTAGATAAAAATATATAAAGCAATATGCTTTTTGAATTTAATAGCATGGGGTGTGGTATAAATACCATCTAAAAGAGAGCACCAGTTGTACAAACTTTGATATGAACAACAAGCCAAACATGTAAACTCTGAGACATCTAAATGAATGATGAGTGCACCAGAGAGTTTGAAACGAAGAGGCCCAAGTTGTAACAAGAGTGCCAACGAGCGTTAGGTGTTCCCTAACATCTATGAATTTTGCAAAATACATTGAGAACGCCACAGACAACTCCAAGAGCTAGATAACAAGGAGAGAAATATTAATGAGGGAGGGATTTTATTCCCTCCATGAGAAAATAAAATAAATTCGAAATATTTCCTAAGTTAACACTTGGTTCATCTGAGATTTTTGCTATCAAAAAGAAATAAATATAACTAAAAGTTAGAATAACATGAATACGTTGAGAGAGAATAAATAAATAAATAAAATAAAAGGGCTCTTTTTCCTTTGAAAAGAAGGGCGAGAAAAGCACTTTCACATAGGGTAATCCGTGTTTTTTTTAAAGAAAAGAAATAGCTCTATTTTCTTAAAAAATTTCTCAAGCACAAATTCAAAATATATATGAAAGAATATGCAACATATAAAAATAAATATGTTGAAATAGTAAAATAAAAATGGATAAAAAAGAGACTAATGCAAAATTTGAAGTTAGATAGCCAAAAAAAATATCCAAAGTAAATGAATCAGATCTTAGAACCTTCAAGAGAGAATACTAGCAAAATCTATCCTGCTCTGGTACCATTTTAGAATTTCACAATAATAGATATGTAAAGTATTACACAAAAATATGAAGAGAAGAGTGGAACTGATTGATTTATCTCTAGGATCAACTCTGTATAAATAGTAGAGTTGATCATTGAGAGCCGTTGGATTACAATGACTCATCAAACCTGATGAAGACACCACTTAGAGTTCTCCTGACACATGGAGGAGTGGAAAATCAAGTGTGTATCCTAATGAACTTAAGAGAATATTCACTTATTTTAAAAGAGAAAAATATGGAAAATATGTTGCAAAAGTATAAATAAATAAAATTCTATTTTGACTATAGTACTTGGAAGTAAAAGCAAAGAATATGGGCTCCAAAAACATAGCATTAACTATATAAGTTTTTCTTTTTTGTGCATTATATTTTAGTTTTATAAGCCTTTCCTTTTTTTGTCATCTTATTTTTTTATGTTCCTTGGAGAGAAGAAGAAATATTAGCAATTTACTAAGAACGAGATATCGATTGCATGCAGTAAAAATAGAAGTAACTTCAATGAACCAATTCTAATAAGAGCATTCCATTTTTAGAAAAATTTATTTGGCAAAAAATGAAGGTTTTGGAGGTAAAAATATGCCTACAAATCAATTATGTAAAACCACCCTAGGATAAGGGTGGAAAAAAATACAAATAAATAAAGGATAAAAATAATATTCAAAGGAGACATGCAAAGCTATGATTTGGAGGTGTGGAAGTGTAGAATTCCTTGATTAAAAATAATAATGAATTAGTACGTCACCTCAAATTGAATGTCACAACACAACCAACAATGATTTAGTAACTCTTCTCAACTTATACATGATATACCAACTAAAATTGATTTCATCTCAATTAAGCATCATAGCCCAAACAAGTACCATTATTTATATTTTTTGTTAGCTTAATGCATGAGTATGCAATATGTTTATTTTTATCTTTGAATGATAAACCAACATTCTTTCAAAAAGAAAACCTACTTTATTTTTGTTTTGTTAACTCAAACATAGGTTTTATTTGAAAAAGGTTATTATGTAAAGGGAAGAAAAGAGAAATGATTTTTGGTATTTAAAATGCACACACTAATATTGGTTGTTCTTCTTGTGTCTATTTTGCTCATATTTGAACTTGGCACATGATGGTACACTGGTCTAAACTCTATCCTATAGCATGTGTGTCAATTCCTAGTTGGTGTTAGTAGTGTTAGCAATGTGATCAATTGATTCTAGTGGAGTTGGCACCATGCTAATAAATTACATGTTTATAATTTAACCCAAATTCTAGATCCATGTACCAATCAAATAAACCTTCCTATAAGTATGTTTTGATTTCGATGAGTAAATCAATTTTCATAATGTGTGTCTTTGCCAAAAAAAATCTAAGAATATGGATTGTTTTGGTACCTAGGTGTGGTACTTGGGTAAAATCTAAACAAATTTCCTTTTGGACAAACATCAACCTAAAGAGAATCAACATTTGCCTTGGTAACCTTTGAATGATTAAATTCCCTCTTAACGGGTTCAAGATCATGCAAGCAAAACATTAAGTGTTCAAATATTGTTGGAGCCTAAGTTTAAAACTTGGGAAGAGGTAAAACATTAGCCTCATACAAATAAACCTTAATCTTTAGGAATTTTGACCTTGCATGATGAACTACCCTAGAGAGTCTTGTTGTGTCACAAATTAGAATTTTGGGCATGTAACAAATATTATTTATGTCTATAGAATTATTATTATGCCTAGGGAGTTAGCATTGTGCATATAATATTAGTGCCAATAAGTCAACACCATATGCTAAATAGTGATATTAATGGAGTGCTACCAAATATAGAAGCTGACACCATAGGTAGAGTTGACATCATTTAGAAAAGTGGATCCCAAGAATTCTAAATTTTTTTGCCTTTGTTTACTTAGGTTGAATTGAGACTAAACCGTTGTGTACTTTGTAAGTATAAGTTCTTACGGAATATCTAGCTACTCTCTTACGTGTTTTAACTAAACATTTCAACCTATTAAACTACCATCAAATTTTTTGATAGTAAGGATGGTTGTGTGATGTCTATATATAACATGAAAGGTGTTATGATAAAAGTCATTTTTTTTTTTTTTAATGTTTATAGACGAGTTGTACATATTGATACTACACTTAAATTCTTCATGTTTGGTACTTGTTAAATGTTACAATTGTGCTTTTGATTTATGATTATTGTGTTGAGACAATGATATGTTGCTTGGAAGTTAGTTTCAAACTTGTCAAGCATGCTTGACATGAATGGTTTAAGGCTATTATATTATGGAAAATTATGTGTACATAGATAATGTATTATTTTTTTAGATAGTTGTCTGCATTGTAGATATCTTATAGGATATTTATGGAAATAGAACCTTGTTTAGGTATGGTTCTATAATACTTGTTTTAACAATGAAAGACGTTATGAAAAAAATGCTTTTGTTTGATATTTCTACATATTGATAGTATAGTTGAGTACTTTATGTTTGATACCTATTAAAGATTATAATTGTGTGTTTTTTGTTTTTGAGTATTTAGTTGAGACACAACTATATGCTACTTGGAATCTAGTTACAAACTCATTGAGGGTACTTCATATAAATAGTTTAATGTTACCCTATTATGGAAAATCATGAGTGTATATAGAGTCTACCTTATTTTTGTAGTTAGTTGCTTGCATTCTAGACATCAAATAGGCTATATTCATAAAATATAAAACCTTGTTTAGGGGTCGTGTGTTCTAGCTTAAAAATTGTTTCTGCTTGAGTCAAAATAGTCCGTAAATGAAAAATTTGTTGGCAATTTGTATTTGAAACATGAACAATGATTTTTGAGCTATTATTGGAAATTTGTTTTAAAAATAAACATTGATATATAAATTGTTTTTCAATGATTTTACACAAGATTTTATGAGGGGTCCCAGTCTCCTCATACTGAGTGGGGTTTAAACCTTGGACCTCTCAAGGAGAGTCCAAAGCCCTTACCACTACAGTAAGCTTGTAGCTTAATGATATCTAAATTGTTATTGGTATTCTCTTTGATACATTATTTTAAACTAGGATTATAATTTTATATGATTGTTGTCAAAAATCTATTTCGTAATATATTACAAACTTAAACAATAATACATAAAATTATTATTAAAAATTTGTTTGGTATAGTATATTTCAAACTTAGGTTATGATTACATAAGATTAATATTGGTTATTTATTTGATAATCTATTTTGAAACATGAATAGTAATGCATAATATTGGCATTGATAATCTGGTTAACATTTTGTTTCAAAGTGGGATTGTGATTGTATAAACTAGCTATTGATAATTTGTATTATATCGTATTTCAAACTAAAATAAATATGCATGCACTTGTTGGTATTTTCTTTCAAACCCTATTTTCAAACAAAATTAGTGATCCATGATTTATTATTGGAAATTTATTTGATTGATCGTATAGCTACAAATCATATGAGCTAGACTACCAATCATATCTTGTGAAACTACATCTCCCATTGATAGATTTACATTTCATCAACTTGTCAATGTATCCTTTCAATTACACATCTTTCAATGTAACAACCTTGAAACTTATACAAAACCAATCCTTAGGGCATGTAAATCTAAGTTTTGATAGGTCTACTAAAGTTTTACCAAATTTTCTAATCAAAGAAAAAATGTTTTACACCTACATATGAAAACTTTGTTAAAATTTCTAATCAAATCCAAATTTAGTTTTTGTAATTATATATAGAAGCTATGTTGGAATCTATAATTGCTTGCATCAAAGAGGAGATTCATCAATATCTACACATCCTAAAGGAATTCATCTCCAAACTCTTGGATTTGTTCCTACACCCATGTCTTTTCTATTTTCTGCTTTATCTCTTCATTTATTTAGCTAAAATTTTTAAATACATTGATCTCCATTGTCTCTTATTTGATTTTTAGAATTCATTATTACATTAGATTTAAAGTGAGATCACTTTGAATAATTTCTTAAATGGTTTCATTATTTAATTTTATCTTATATTTTCTATTTAGCAACTAATTAATTCTTGCATTTACAAGGAATATTAACTTCATATAGTTTAGAACTCTATGTGTTGCATGATATTTATTACACCCTTGCTTCAAAAAGGAAAAGAGAAAAGAAAATATTTTCTTTTTGTTATCATTCAAAGGTGAAGTACATGTAGTATAAGGAATTGTCTATTTGCATCTCACCTTAAAGTGGTTTTGTAGCTTAAAGTGTGTCTATGTTAAATTAATTATGTAGCTTTTATTTGTAAAATCTTTAGATTTAGCTCTTGTCTAATATTACAAAAAATTATGTTATTTAAAATATTTAGGAGCTTTAGATTTGAATTTTAAGTCCAAGCAAACTTTATGTTAAATAAATTATTTAGCTTTTATTTATTGTGAGGAGCCACTAGAAGGTGTAAATCTTTGACCCTCATGAGAATTTCTTTTTAAACCAATAGGAGGAAATCAACTGAGCATTTGGAAATCACTTGGTTGTTATCAAATGTTTTATCCTTTAAAAGGATTTTCAAAAGAATCAAATAAGAACAACCCATCAATAAACACTTAACCATACCTATTCTAAACTGGGTAGCACACTACTTAAAATATTTTTTTATTGACACTACTTAAAATATTAAAACCTTCAACCTTAAACCTAATCCCTAAAGTTATTTATATATAAAATTTTAATGCACGTAGAGAAATAATGACATCCATTTGTCGGTTTCGAATTTATTCTGAGACCAACCTTTCCTTATTTAACTAATGTGCATTAAAAAATGGTGATGGAAACTGGTACGTGACACTCTTCAGGTACGAGGCTGTTGAGATAGATTTTATTTTTTAAAGTTGGAATATTCCCCAGAAAGGCTTTAAAAAATTAAAATAAAATAATACGCCACATAACAGGTTGCCACCTTTCTAACCCTAATTCTGCAACAAGTTTGAAAATCGCTCAATTGAAGTGGAAAAAAATAAAAACTCTACCGATGTCCCCACTGTTTAACAATATGTCTTTTCATCTTGGATACAGGAAAGAAGATCCTATGCTCTAAAAAATGTCATTCTAATTATACCACATTATACTTTGTGTTATTAAATACATATAATTACGAGAATGTTTAGAATAATGCACTGAAATGGCCTGTGAGGCCTTTCAAAGCCTTGCTACAGAAGGATTTCCCTGGCCAGTTTCTGGCACACCCCTTGTATTAGGATGACTATCATCAATCTCCCTCTTCTAGTTTCTACGGGAAAATCTAACTTCTGGCGAAGGAAAAACCTTGGAGTGTTTACGATGTCCAAATCCTTCTATGGCTTGAAGATTTAATTTGTTTTTTCCATGATCGGGAGTGAGAGTGCAAGGCGAAGGGAGGACCCGAAGTCAGGCTGCGCTCTCGACTATTGCGCAATTGGCTTGTGCTCCCGAAATTTGCGTAATCATGCTGCACATGTAAAACTTGCGCAGTCGGGTTGCGCACGGAGTAATGTGTGCAGTCGGGTTGCACACAAAAAAAGTGCTAAGTCGGGGAGCGGCTGGTCAACGCCCAACTGCGCTGGACAAAGGCAGCGAAGTCCGACTTCACTGCGCAGTCGGGTGGACAGCTCCAAATTTAGGCAAATTTTTGCCTTGTACATATTTTGTTGTCCGAAGGCTTATGCGGCTGTCACGATGGTTTCCTTGGCTTGACAAGAACTGTATGGGAGGAGAGAAACATCGAATCTGAATGCAATGTTTCAGATCTGAGCTCAAACTTATAGAACATGAAAGAAAATGCTCTGAGGTGATTTGTATAGACAACAACTAATTTTATTCTTATAAGATGAGGGTTACAAAAGTCCTCAACTAAGGAAAAACTAACATCTGCAGACTAAAGCTGTAGGATAAACTGAAAGGGAAAAAAAATGTCGAGTCTGTTGCTCGAACATTAAATAGATGAGCTACACTGCTCACTGAAAATCAGTCTCGTCTGCAACTCTGCGAATGACTACTTTTCTCTTGACTGTTTCCCCAAATTTCCTCCACTCTCCTCTATCTGTCTAAAGATCTGAACTGCCTTATATAGTTGTAGGGAGAGGAAGATAGAGGTTATCCTCTGATAGGTTCTAACAGACCCTGAACTAGGGTTTTTGGCCAATCATCGAACTAGAATTAACTTCTACGATGATGGGATCCATTAGACGTCACATCTATTAGAAGGCACGTGCGACGTTAAGTCAAAAATTTTGTCAGGATGCCCGACTTCGCGAGCACAGTCTGGCTTCATCGAAGTTCAGAGCACAGTTGGACGGAGGCGTGAAATCTAGATTAATATTTCTAACACCCTCCTTTAAGACTAATTTCATGAGCGTTTTGACTCCAAGCTGCTCATGCAATCTACTGAAATCTTCCTCCTTCAAAGGCTTCGTGAAAATATCTGCCAACTGCTCCTTGGATCTACAAAACTATAGTTGATTTTTTTTGGATTTCACCAACTCTCTGATGAAGTGATAACGAATATCAATGTGCTTCGTCTAACCATGGAACACGAGATCCTTTGACAATGCGATGGCCAAATTGTTATCACAAAAAATTGTTGTTGCGCCTTTCGAAGGATAGTTCAGTTCATCCAGAACTCTTTGTAGCCAAACTGCTTGGCATGCGGCTAACGTGGTGACAACATATTCTACTTTGGATCTAAACAACGCAATGATGGGTTGCTTCTTGGATGCTGATGATACTGCCCCTAATTCGATATGGAAAGCATACCCAAAGGTGCTCTTTCGATCGTCGATGTTGCCAGCCTTGTCATTGTCTATGAAGCCCACCAGTTCCAACTGGTCCTATCTGGCGTAAAATAGGGCATTATTCCATGTCCCATTGACATAGTGCAAGATCATATTGCTTGATTGCTAGTGCATTTCCTTTGGATATCATACTGACTCCAAACATCAGATCTAGCCAAGTTGTAGTCAAATACATCAGACTGCCAACTAGCCTCTTGAACAGTGTTGGATCAGCATTCCTCCCTGAATCTAGCTTGCTCAGCTTCAAACCTGTGGCTACAGGTGTGATGGCAGGTTTGCCATCATCCATCTTGACCCACTTCAGGACATCCTTTGCATACTTTCCCTAAGAAATGAAGATGCCATCTGCCAATTGGTCAACTTCAATGCCGAGAAAATACTTCATCAGCCCTAAGTTCGTCATCTCAAACTCCTTCTTCATGGTTGTTCTAAACTGGGTAAAAAATGTTGTGTTGTTTCCAGTGTAAATTAAATCATCCACATATAGGCAGACAATTATGAGCTCACTTACATCATTTGTCTTCATGTATAGGGTGTGCTCATATGGGCATTTTACAAACCCATTTTTCTAAAAATAACTGTCAATTCGACTATACCAAGCCCAGGGTGCCTGCTTCAAACCGTACAGGACATTCTTTAGCTTCAAGAATTTGCCCTCCTGGCCTTCAATTTAATAACCTAGTGGCTAGTCTATGTAGACCTCCTCCTCCAACACTCCGTTGAGGAAGGCTGACTTGACATCCATCTGGTAAATCTTCCAACCCTATTGGGCTGCCAATGCCAGGATCATCTTGACTATGTCAAGTTGAGCTACAGGTGCATAAACCTCATGGTAATCGATGCCTAACTTCTGCTTGTAACCCTTCGCCATCAATTTGGATTTATGCTTGTCAACATCTCCTTGGGTGTTGAACTTTATATTATACACCCACTTGACCCCAATGGTCTTCTTCCCTACTAGAAGATCTGTCATTTGCCATGTATCATTCCTTTCGATGGCTTCAATCTAATCATCCATCACCTGCACCCACTTTTGATTCTGACTTGCATCTTTGAACTCTACTAGATCAACTTCAGTAAAGAATGCAAAGTCAGAGTACTCTTCATCTACATGGATTTGGGTTACCTCGTAGATTTCTTGCAAGCTCCTTGTCCTTGCTGGTGTCACTAGGTTTTGGATTTTACTTGCACGTGGAGGCGACCAAGATGGAGTGGCTATGCTACTGCTGGCACCGTTGCTACTGCTGTAGGTTGTAGGTGGCTGCACACTTCCTTCTTCAAGGTCAATAGACTCTACTACTACTAGCTTTGACTGGCCAATATCTGAATTCCAGTTCCAGGATTCATCTTCAAGAAACTTCACATCACGGTTGATGATGAGCTTCTTCGTCATAGGGTTGTACAGCCTATATGCCTTCGCCTGCTCATTGTACCCTATGAAAATGCACTTCTCAGCTCTATCATCCAACTTTTGTTGCTTCTCTTCTAGAACATGTGCATATGCAATGCACCCGAACACACGCAAGTGAACCACACTGGGCTTCACACCACTCCAGGCCTCCTGAGGGATTTTGTCCTTCACGCTTTTGGTGGGACATCTGTTCAGTAGGTAGACTACACATGTTATAGCTTCTTCCCAAAATTCATGCGATAATCCCTTCACCTTCATCATGCTTCATGCCATCTCCATGATGGTCCAGTTGTTCCTCTCAGCTACACCGTTCTGCTGTGACGTGTATCTGGCAGTGAACGACCTTCGAAATTCATGCTTCTTGCAGTAGTTATGGAATTCATTAGAGATGTATTCACCTCTACCATATATCCTAAGAGTTTTGATCTGATATTCACTTTGTTTCTCCACCAGAGCCTTGAACTCCTTGAATCTAGCAAATGCTTCTAACTTTAGTTTGATGGCATAGATCCAAGTCTTTTAGGAGAAGTCATCTATGAACATTAAGAAGTATTTTTTGTCAGCAAACGTGTCGGTATGCATCGGACCACAAATGTCTAAGTGTACCAGCTCTAGTGGCTGTGATTCTCTCCAAGACTGACCAGAAGGGAACAAATCCCTATGTTTTTTGTCGATTAAGAAACCCTCACACACTTGATTTTGGTGCTCTATCAGGGGTAAACCCTTAACCATCTACTTCTTATGCAGTTGCTTCAGGACACTGAAGTTTAGGTGATCAAATCTAAGATGCCACAACCAGGTAGCATCTTTCACAAATGCACTCAGAGACATCATTGATTCATTCTGAATCTACAATGAAAACATTTTATTCTTCATCATGGACACCGTAGCAATATGCCCATGCGACTTATCTTTGATGGTGCAAGCTCGTATTTGAACTAGACCGTATGTCCCTTCTACACGAGCTATCCAATGCTTAGTAGGTTATGCTTTAGGCTAGACACATAGTAGATGTCACAAATCTGCTTCCATTCACCGTTCCTGGTGCGAATGAGGATATTTCCTTTCCCCATTATGGGAACCTTATTGTTGTTCCTCATATTCACCTTAGACTAGACTGTTTCATCCATTTGGGAGAACATATCCTTATTCCTCATCATGTGGTTGTTGCACCCACTGTCTAAATACCAGATATTCTTCTGTCACTCCTCAATGTTGCAAGTCAACAACACGTTTCCTCTTGTCGCATTTCTGATTTCATTCGTGTAATGGGCTTCCTGCTGGTTCTCCTTGGCCATCCATTTTTTGCACTATGAGATGTAATGGTCGAACTTCTTGTAGAAATAGCACTGGACCTTTGACATGTCCTTCTTCTGACTAGATCCAACTTGCTAATTTTTTGAATTGCCTTTTCCATATTGCTGATGGAAATTACAGTTGGTCTCTCCTTCACTAGGGTTTGACCATCCTTCTTGCTTATTACCTTTTCCACGCCTGCCTCTACCTCTTCCTCCATGAGAAATAGAGGTGCCATGGTGGGAATATTGTCTATCGTTGTCTCATATTAAGACATGAGCCCTGACTGCTTGCTCTAGAGAGGTCTGAGATGAATGAATCAACCTTTTTTCATGTGTCTACAATGCTCCCATGAGATCGTATATCGAGAGGGTTGTCAAATCCATCGAATCTTTGATTTCTATCACAATCGAGTCAAAATTAGGAGGCAGAATTCTGATAATCTTCTCCATGATTCTTTGGCTCTGCATGATTTCTTCGTTCAACCGCATCTGGTTGATAATGTCTGTCGTTCAGGTGAAGAAATCACTCATGGACTTAGACTCACTCATCTACAGATTTTAAAACTCCCTCTTGAGCATCTCCAGCTTCACCAAATTTACCTTACTAGTGCCCTGGTACGAGCTAGCCAAGATCTCCCAGGTTTGCTTTGCCTTGGTAGTTGATGCGATCCTTGAGAATATGGACTCCTTAACCGCTTGCATGATGTAGAAGAGGGCCTTCTGGTCCTTTTTGTTCTCTTTCAACAGGTCCTTATCTGCTTAAGAGAGGGTGGCCAATGCTACTGCATCTATCAGTTCTGGGTAGCCGTGCTCGACTAACTCCCACAGCTCCTGATATTTGAATAGGATCTTCATTTGGATGCTCCTGTAATTGTAATTCTTCCCATTGAAGCACAGGATCTACAACTGCAAGTTGTTGTTACTAGAAGCCATTCTACTTTGGTCTTCACGTCAAGGGATCAGTGGCTATGATACCAATTTGAAGATTTAATTTACTTTTGTCATGATCGGGAGCAAGAGCGCATGGTGAAGGGAGGGCCCAAAGTTGGGCTGCACAGCCAAAGTCGGGCTATGCTCCTAACTATTATGCAATTGGGTTGTGCTCCCAAAAATTACCTAATTGGGCTACGCAAGTAAAACTTGCGTAGTCAGGTTGCACACAGAGTAATGTGCATAGTAGGATTGCACATGAAAAATGTGCGCAATCGGGCTGTGCACGAAAAAAGTACTAAGTCGGGGAGTGGTTGGTCAATGCTCGACTATGCTGGTCAAAGGCAGTGAAGTCCGACTTAACTATGCAGTCGGGTGGACAACTCTAGACTTAGGCAAATTTTTTCCTTGTGAATATTTTGTTGTTCGAAGGCTTGTGCAGCTGCTGTGACGATTTCCTTGGCTTGGCAAGAACTATATGAGAGGAGAGAAACATCGAATCTGAATGCAATGTTTCAGATCTGAGCTCAAACTTATAAAACATGAAATAAAATGCTCTTAGGCAATTTGTACAGACAACTAATTTTATTCTTATAAGATGAGGGTTACAAAAGTCCTCAACTGAGGAAAAACTAACATCTGCAAACTAAAGCTGCAGGATAAACTGAAAGGTGAAAAACAAATGTTGAGTTTGCTGCTCAGAAATTAAATAGATGAGCTACACTACTCATTGAAAAATAATCTCATCTGTAACTCTACGAATGACTACTTTTCTCTTACCCATTTCCCCAAATTTCCCGCACTCTCCTTTATTTGTCTGAAGACCTGAACTGCCTTATATAGCCACAGGGAGATGAAGAAAGAGGTTATCCTCTGACAGGTTCTAACAGACCCTGAACTAGGGTTTATGACCAATCGTCGAACTAGCATTAACTTCTACGGAGATCAGATCCATCAGAAATCACATATATTAGAAGGCACATGCAACGTCAAGTCAAAAAAATTTCTAGGATGCCCGACTTCGTGAGCGCAATCCGACTTCGCCCAAGTTCGGAGCGTAGTTGGGCGAAGGCATGAAATATGGATTAATATTTCTAACATGTCTTTGGTGGAAAGTTTAGAGCTTGCAGATATATTTGGTGTCGATGCCACCTTCTCCAGTGCATGCGGGCTTTTAGTGGTTATTCTTGACTTCCATGAATCCATGGTGAGCAGCTCCACCAAAAGAGAGAGCAAAAAATGCGAAGAGAAGCACGTGAATAAAAATTTAGCCTTTCATTATGGCATAAATTGCTTTCTGACTGTTTATGACTTGATGTTAGGCTATCCTACAAATTAACTTTGGAATATTGAACAGCTGGTGTTGAAACTCCAAAATTGCAAGGAAAACGATATTCTGAGTGACCGATATAGTTCATAAATCTATGATAAATACAATAAGCGAGGATGGATATGAGATATTCAAATGTTTGGAACTTTTATTACATCCAAAATTTATATGTAATATGCAGGAATAAGGTCCTCTTTTATGATAGAAATTTGTACGAGTACAAGCGTGTTGTATTGTCCATCTCACTCAACAAATAAAATATATATTCTACAAAATTATAGTGGGACAAAGAGGCTTGTTTAAGTACAAGTGCATTGTATTGTTCATCCCACTCAACAAATAAAATATATATTTTACAAAATTATAGTGGGACAAAGAGGCTTGTTCATGTACAAGCGCATTGTATTGTCCATCCTACTGAACGAACAAAAAAAAAATTCTACAAAATTATAGTGGAATAAAAAGGCTTGTCAACACGGCCCACTCAATTGATTGGTCATATTCTTTGTGACAATTCTATTTTTCATGGAGCGATTGTTATGAATATCTTCACGCTAATGCAAACGTGCTCAAACCAAAGACAAGAACGTCAATCATTTTGACAATATATCAATATGAACATCTCCATCAATGTGAACAGCTTCGTGATAACACAAACTTGCTCAAACGAGAGACAAGAACGTAAATTTTTTTGGTAATATGTTGTAGAGACAAAAACGTGACACCAAACAATGCTAAATAAAATAGAATTCAAATAAACCAGATATTGCACAACAAATGAGATTTATATTAAATGAGGGGGAGCCTAAAAACTCCGTTGTTACAATAGTGGATTTAAGAATCCTCTTTGATACAATTTTTACAAATATTGCTAGGGTTCTCCGAAACCCTAGCCACAACAAATGGTGGTGTCTTCAGTTGCGTCTCTGCTCCCAACAGGTGTGAGTGGGCTTCTACGTATCCGATGTCGGGCCACTCCAGCTTAATCAGCTATCCAATGCTTCTGATATACTATCTAATCTGCACACAAAGAAACACCAGAGAGTTAGTAATAATAATGAGGGCTCCACTGTGTGAGCCCTCAAAAATCACAACTAAAACCCTAGCTATAACAGTATGAATGCAAACAAAATTAAACAATATGAAAATATGACAAAATAAAATAGATTTACCTTGCTCCTTGCTTGTTGTCTATTGATGGTTGGATCTGTTGTAGGTCGATGGTGAGGGTGTGCCCTAGCGACACCCGAGGATCTCGCTTATCATCAGAATAGGGCTCTAAAACATAGAGGCACTCGAGAAGCACAGGAGGGCTCGAGAATATGGGAGAGCAACGAGGCACTCGAGACGATGGAGAGAGCACAGGATGCTCGAGACTATGGTAGAGAGCAACGAGGTGCTCGGGACTATGGTGGAGAGTAGTAGGGCACTCGAGACTATGGTGGAGAGTAGCAGGGCACTCGAGAGGTCAGATCAGATCTACAGAAGTAGATCTAATGAAGGTGAGGGATGCGATGGTGGTGATGATGAGTGAGGGAATAGGGAATATGATGGATGGAGTGGGGTTAGGGCACAAAGGCTGGGTTGGAACTCTAAGGCACTTTGAAAGCTCAGGGAACCTTAGGGGACTCAGGATATTCAAAACTTAGAAAACTCAACTTAGGGGTTGAGCCATCAAAATGGCTCCTATTTATAATCCAACCTAGGGCATGCTAGGGTTTCAATGACACTAATCGTGTGGCTGAGATTAAAGCATATCTAAGGGTGGATATTAAATTTAGGGTGTGGCATGGATTAATGTGGATGGATGGATGAGATTAAATGAAATCGGATGGTTGGGATTAATTTATTTATATAAATATATATTTATTAAATATATATAAAATATTATTATTTAATATATATATTATAAATATATATAAATATATATAAATAATAGGTAAAAATGGCAGGAAAGCTAGGATGGAGGACAAGTGGCTATGTTTTGGTGGTGGAAATGGTGGGAAAGCATGGATGGAGGACAAGTGGCTAGATTTTGGTGTCTACAGATGCCCCTTTTTGTACCATGTTGCGTGAAACACAATATGGTGCAAAAATACGAGACACCTGATCGGGCTAGGCACAGAAGCAACTTCTCTCTCTTGTTGGAATGTGAAGATGAAATTGAAGGTAAAAGAATAAATAATTTTAGAGTTATTGCATAGCTTACCCCCTCAATTGGTGAATGAGTTGTGGATGAATCTCACGAGCCAATTGAAAAATAATGAATGGAAGAAATGTTGTGCAAAGAAGGAAATGGGAATGATGGAATGTGCGACCATTTTTTACCCCAATGGTTGAAGGGTGATTTGTGGAATGGGAAATATGAATGCATCTATTTTTGCCCCAACAGATGAAGGGTTTTGGGAGAAATGATGATGATGATTGCATCTATTTTTACCCCAATAGATGAAGGGTTTTGTGCTAAATGTAGATGTCATGATCATGTAAGATGTATCCCATTGTGGGAAAATCATAATCAAATTTAGTTACCCCAAATTTGGGGTGATTCCATGATGTTGAATAAATTTTGTCATATGGCCTCATTGATATGCAATATGAAGATGCAAAAATAAAAAGGAGTCAACTTTGGAGGGCCTGCTAGTGACTGTAGGATAATTCCTTTCAAATGGAACCAATCACCCTAGCTAGAGCCAGTCACTATGATGACTATCAAGGAAATTGGGAATGATGTGATGTAATTTTGTCCATGTTTTAAGCCCCATGAACTAGGCCATCAATGATAGCTTTTTAGCAAGATTAATCTTGTCAAAGGTTCACTTGAAATGTGAGGAACCAAATTTGATTGTGCTTTCGAACTAGGAGATATGGAATGATGATGATGACCAAGTGTTCTTATGGTGATTCATTCATCTTACCGAATTGCATGGATGCAAATCGTTGCAATCGCCAAGTATATAGAACAAACCACTATATACAAGATTCACTTGAAAATTTGGCACATGTGGAAAGAAATGGATGATGGAGTATGATGTTGGTGAAATTTGAAATTTTGAGGAGGAAATGTGATGATTTTGTGAAAAATAGAACTGATTGGCGAACATTGGATAGCATATTGGTCAATTTTATACCTTTTTGGACATAAAATTCAATTTATTGGGCCAAATCAACTCATATTTTCACAAAAATTGGTGGGATGATGGGAATTAAGATGCAGATGATGAAGATGGTCATTTTGTAAAAATTTGGACTAGTTTGATATATTTTGTAAGTGGAATTGTGCTTTTTATGACTTTTGGTCACAAACAAAAATTATGCATCCAAACTGATTTCTATTTTCACAAAACCTGATTTTATGATGGAATTGATGTGTGGGTGAAATTTGGAGGAGGTAAGCTACCAATTTGATAATCTTGCCTTTTTTTGATTGATTTTACCTTTTTGATTTATATGTCAAATGCCTGCATGCACTTGTGAGGTGCAAAAAATACCCAAGTGTACTTCATGGCACTAGAAATTCCCTTGCATGCTTCAACATTCCTAAAGCCATGCACTTAAGCATATCTAAAATGCCCCAAGGTGCTTCAATGCACTTGCAAAAGCTATAAATAGCCTACAGATTGGAAAATGGAGCTCATTTATGCATTTGCAAGTTTGAGAAGTTACGTCTGAGGAGTGGAGTGGAGGGAAGTGAGGTAGTGGAAATTTGGTATGGAAGCTATGGTGGTGGAGGGAATGAGTGCTACGACTAGAGTAGAGGCAAGATTTGCCAAGGTAATGCTTTTTGAAGACTTTTTGTGTTGTGCAAATTTTTTATTTGTTTTTATTTTTTTACTAATGAAATGTGTTTATTGTTGTAGTTGTGGATTTTGGAGCCACGACATCGATTTTCTCCTCTTATTCCTAGGATGAGGAAATTATTGTCAAAGGAAGAGTGGGATGTGTTGAAGGTGATGGGGATAGAGGGTGCAGCCTAACTAGATGTGGTGAGGGTGGATGAGGGGTATCTTTTAGCTTTGGCTGAAATATGGGATGTGGATAGGGGGACCTTCCAGCTACTAACGAGGAGGTGACGATTACCCTTGAGGATGTGTATCACATTCTCAAGGTGCCAGTGGAGGGGTTGAAGGTGGAGGTGGGCTATGATAAGAAGGCACAATGAGCAAGATGTTTGGGGATAGGTGGGAGGAGGTGAAGGTGGAGTGTGGGGGGATTCCATACTTGACCATGTATGTGGCCAAGAAGTTGGAGCCCCTCCCAACCTTGGTGATGTTCATGTTGGTGAACATAGTGATCCCCAATAGTACTAGTTGTAGGTTCCCATGGAACCTATTGGGATTGGTGAGTGATTTGCTCACTACACCGCAGTAATATGCATGGGCTCCTGCTTTGTTGGTGTAGGTGTACCGAGAGTTGTATGAGGTGACACGATGGAAGAGGAAGGGCTTGGGATGCAGCTTTCTTCTCCAGTATTGGGGATGGGAGCACTTTAGAGTGGCATGACTAGAGGGTCTACCTTGTGAGGAGTGGGATGGGGTGCAGCCCTATGCTAGGAGATGGGTGGTGGTAGAGGAGGTACAATCGAGTCATCCGATGTGATCGAGCTAGTGGTACCAGGATATGTGGGTTGGACTAACATCCACCCAAGTGATGTGGAGGCCTTGGTGGGGGACCACATGGATTGGGGATAGGGAGCAGTTGTGATGGGTGAGGCAGCCGAGGTGGATAGTTGGGAGGAGGTAGAGTGAGGTAGAGTACTTCTAATTCTCATGGGTATTGTGATAGTTTAGCTTATCATAGGGAGTACTTGATGAGCTAATGCTTTATAGGAGGTATCGAGAGGAGGTGGGGCTTCCATGTGTGAAGCCATGGAGGGAGGTGATTGAGGATGATGAGGAGCTAGAGGTCCTTAATGTGGATGATGTAGGGATGACCCTCGAGTATGTGATATGGTTTGGTGCCCAACTAGTATGGGTACCTAAGGTGGTGGTTGATGGTGAGGATGATGTTGAGGAGTCTGATGAGACTTCAAAGTGATCGAGACACCTTCAAGCTAGCAGTCAGAGGAAGAAGTCAAGAGGTGTAAGGTAATAGACTCCTATGGTTAGTAAAGGGGAGGATGAGGAGGAGGAGGATGATATGGGGGAGATATCAGAGGTGGTGAGGTTACAGGTAGAGATGGAGTAGCTACGAGTAGAGTAGGAGGCTTTGGTGTAGTCTCATGATGAGGCTATAGCATAGCTATGGGTAGATCTTAGTGCATAGGATGTGACTATAGCTCAGATGTAAGTGGAGTGGATGATGGGAGGAGCTAGTGGAGATGATCGAGAGATGATCATGAGGCTCCAGGTAGAGCTTCTAGGCAAGGAACATCAACATGGGTTGGACTTGCGATGACTTCAAGTGAGAGAGGCATATGTGCACTCCTTGGAGGATTTATGTATGGCTAACCATATCATGTTTCTAGATCCTCCATATTTCTCTATGATGTAGTCGACTAGGCCAGCTGAGTCTAGGTAGAGTTCTAGGTCTAGGGCTCCTAGTAGGTCATAGGGGTCCATTCATAGACATTAGCTAGTGCTTAGATGCACTTTTTGTATATGAGCCTTGGTGCTCTATTATATGTAGCCTTTGAGCACTCATTGTACATGTGATATTTATACATATATATATATACATGGCTTTTACCTTTTGTGTTATATGTGTTTGTGAATGCTTTGTGTTGAATGCTTTTATGGAATGCATATTTTCTATTTATGATGAATGCATATGCTATGTTATGGATGATTAATGCAAGATGGCATATATGGATGATTAATGCAAGATGGAATGCTAATGATCATTTATGGTTTAGATATTTGCTTTGGCCATGTTTAGCATTGTTGTTTAATCAGGGGCACCAAACTTGGTGGCATGTGGATGAATGACTCATTAATAATACATGGAAAAAGATATGGATGTTGATATGGAAGAAGATATGGATGTTGATATGGAAGAAGATATGGATGTTGATATGGAAAAATTGACTATTTTGTAGAGACTCAAACATCCTAGTGTATCAAACAAACTCACTAACACTACCTAATCCCTCTAGGACCAAATATGTGTGTGTATTCATTTACCGAATCAAGAGCATGGTAATGACTCGAGGTAATCAAGAACCAATGTGTGTGCAAGTGAGTTCATTAACTCATCTTGAGTAAATTGGGTAAACCTATTATGGATGAAACCAAGAAGCTAGCTTATCCATATGAGTGGTCAAAGGTCTCTTTAAAAGAGATATGTCACCATGCATGAGCGTACTCCACTACCAATCAAGCATCTATAGCTTCGGTGGAGGCTAACTCCATAGTCCATGATTTGTGTTTTTGATCTCTTAAATTTTGGGGATGACTACCTAACCGTCTGACTAGAAATGTAGTATGATCCTTACAACCCAATGATCAATGGTGTGTGATGTAAAATATTTAGAGTTTTTGGGAATCAAATTCTCAACCTAAGTATGATGATAATTGTACCCTATCCTTACTACTTTATATTTTATATTTGAAGCAATTGTGATAGTGGTGCAAACCACTATTTTTATGGACTATGTTGCATGATGGGACTAGCAAGGATGACCCTTTTCACTTCAAGGTTCATACCAAGTATGGTGTTATCCCTCTTTGACACAAGATGTTTTTAAGATGTGAAATTGTGTTTGGTTCAAGAATGTTTTGGAGTCAATTCCCAAAACTCAATATTTTCTTAGTGTATATGTGCAATGGTCCTAAAAGAACTCGACATGTATTTTGGAGGTTGCTTAAAACACTAGGAGTGGTTGAGTGATCGAAAACACCTAGGAATTATGGAATGTATGGTTTGTGCGAATGGTAATTTGACTTGATGGAATTGTGTGGATGAATTTGTGAAGGTGCCCTTGATTAAGGCAACATGATTTTATTGGACCAATTCAAGACCTTGAACTTAATAAATGATCCCTAATATGGAATATGAAATGTGGATGTGAATGCAATGTATGATATGCAATTTTGTGAAATGTAATATGAAATTTGAGCGAATGCATTATTTGTGGAATGTATATGCAAGTGAAGATGTATGCAAATATTTTTGTGTATTAGCCATGTATATATATACATATATAGTAATCAAATCATGCATAAAATGCTCTCAAGTGTATAACATTAAGTGGTTCAAGTTCTTCCTCTCCCTCTAGACTAGCAAGCCTATAAGTACCATTACCCACTCTTTGTGTAATAATGTATGGACCTAACCAATTAGCCATGAATTTATCATGAAGATGCGGTAATGCATTGGTATTTTGTTGGTTCTCTTTAAGGACAAGATCTCCTACTTGGAATTCATGTAGATGGACTTTGGCATTGTAAGCATGCTTTAGGTGGTCTTGATATACTCGTAAGTGCTCTAAAGCATTGACTCACCTCTCATCAAGAAGTGTGAGTTGGTCAAGACGTGCTTGTCTAGCGGTGTCATCATCTATGAATTCTTGCAAAGAAATTTGCAAGGAAGGGATCTCGAGCTCAAGAGGCATGATTGCTTTGGCTCCATAGACCAATGAAAATGGTGTTGCCCCTATAGGCATGTGGATGCTTGTTCGATAAGCCCATAATGCCAAGGGAATTTGTGTGTGCCAATCTCTATGATTTTCTTTGACAAGTTTCTTGAGAATAGCAACTAAGGTCTTGTTGGAAGCTTCAGCTTGTCCATTTGCTTGTGGGTAATAAGGAGTCGAGAAACTATGTTGAATGTTATATTTCTCGCAAAGTGCTTGAACATCCTTGTTCTTGAAAGACTTGCCATTATCTAAAATGATTTTTGAGGGGATACCAAAATGACAAATGATATGATGAAGTATAAACTCCACAATTCTAGGTCCTATCATGTTGGTTAGAGGAATTGCCTCAACCCACTTTGTGAAGTATTCAGTGGTTGTGATAATGAATGTATGTTGTCCCGAAGAAGGAGGTGAAATTTTGCCAATTAGATCTAGACCCCATTGTGAAAAGGGCCAAAGGCTTTGAATAGGTTGTAAAGCTTGTGATGGTACATGAGTTAAATTAGCATGTTCTTGGCACTTTTTGCAATGTTTGACATAGGTGCAACAATCACGTTCCATTGTGGGCCAATAATAACCCATGCATAAAATACACTTTGCAATGGCCATTCCACTAAAATGACCACCACAAGTACCATCATGGGCTTCAGCTATGGCTCTTTGAGCCTCACTAGCCTCGAGACAATGAAGGAGAACTCCATCATAACCATGTTTATACAACACATCCCCCAAAAGAATGAAATGGGCTACATTTTTCTTGAAAGTGCATTTGGAAGTTCGAGACATATCAAATGGGAGTGTTCCAAACTTGAGAAAGGCTACTATTTGGCTTGACCAAGGCTCATATGAATCTGATTGGATAAAGCAAACATCCTTTTCATCCTTTGACTCAACATGAGTAATTGTAGATTTAGAGACTGTTGAAATGATAAGGGGTTGTACCTCTCCAAATGAGTCTTTTGGAATCAATGATCCAAGAGAGGCCATCGCATCTACAAATCTATTAGTCGAACATGGCAAGCTATTGATTTCATACCAATCAAACTTAGAGAGCAATTTCATTGCTACTTCATGATAAAGCTTAATGGTAGGTTCTTTGCATTGGTATTCTCCATTGATTTGTTTGATGACAAGTTGAGAATCACCAAATATCCTAATATGCTTAATGCTCATAGCTATAGTTGATTGAAGACCTAAGATTAAGGCTTCATACTCTGTAGTGTTGTTTGTGCATTGGAAGTCAAGTTTGAATGATAAGGGGATAGGTACCCCCTATGGTGTGTGAAATATGACTCTAGCACCTTGACCTTTCATGCACTTAGAGCCATCAAAGAATAGTGTGATATCGACATCTTCCTCCAGAATGACATCTTCTTCTTGTTCAGTGATAACAAATACCGAATCATCTGGGAGCTCAATAATCAAAGGATGATCACTAGGTAGTGGAGCTTCCACAAGTTGATCGGCTATTACCTGACCTTTAATGGATTTTTGGCTAATGAATTCTAAGTCAAATTTAGTGAGGAGCATTATCCATTTAGTAGTGTGGGTATTATTGTAAGTGCGAGATATCATGTAACGTAGAGGATTTTCTCTAGCTATGACATATGTTGTGTGGCTAAGCATGTAATGTCGAAGTTTCTTAGTGGTAAAAACCACTGCTAAGCATAATTTTTCTACATAAGCGTATTTAGTTTCATAGCTTACCAATGTTCAACTAATGTAGTAGATAACTTGCTCTCGATTTTGTTCATTATTTTGTGCAAGCATTGTCCCTAATGCAAAGTCTATTGCTGAGATATAAAGATAAAATGGGACCCCTAAATGAGGAGGAGCTAAGACTAGCGGAGAAGCTAGGTATTGCTTAATGTCATCGAAGGCTTTTTGACATTCATCTATCCAAGAGAATGGCACCCCCTTTTGTAGTAGGTGATTGAATGGCCTACATTTGTCAGAAAGTTGTGCAATGAAATGATGGATTGATTGGATCTTTCCTTGTAAACTATGCAATTCCTTTAAATTAGTTGGGGGAGGCATCTCCAAGATAGCCTTGACCTTGTTAGGGTCCACCTCAATGCCTCTTTTGGAGATAATGAATCCTAGAAGTTTTCCTGAGGTAACACCAAAGACACATTTCTTGGGATTCAACCTTACATTATGCTCTAGGAGTCGGTCAAAAACTTTCTCCAATACACCAATATGTTCTTGTCGAGTTTTGGATTTAGCCAAGAGATCATCCACATAGTCTTCGATAATATTATGCATGTAGTCATGGAAAATGTATGTCATGGCACGTTGATAAGTGGCACCTACATTTTTGAGGCCAAAGGGCATCACCTTGTAACAAAAAGTTCCCCAAGGTGTAGTGAATGTTGTTTTGTGTTGGTCATCAGGATTTATTCGGATTTGGTTGTATCCTAAAAAACCATCCATGAGTGAAAGCATTTCATGGCCAGTGTAGGTATCGACAAGAGTATCGATGTTTGGGAGAGGGAAGTCATCCTTAGGACACGCTTTGTTAAGATCTCAAAAGTCAGTGCACATGTGTATCACCCCGTTAGGCTTACGAATGGGTACCATGTTTGAGAGCCATTCAAGATAATCGATAGGAACTATGAAGTTCACATCTAGGAGTTTTTGAAGCTCTATTTTTACCAAGAGGGCCATGGTAGGATGCATTCTCCTAAGTTTTTATTTGATCGACTTAGCATCAGGATGTAAGGTGAGATTATGGACAACCAAACTAGGGTCTAGACCAAGCATGTCCTTATAGGACCATGCAAATATACCCTTTTTCCTCTTGAGGAGAGCAATTAATTGCTCTTGTTCTTCGGGTGATAAACTTTTTCCAAGCTTGACAATTTGGGGATTATCTTTATCTGAACTAAGGTCCACATCGATGGTATCTTCAATGGACATGTGGGAACCTTCCTCAAGTTGATGGGGCATAGGGATCAAATGAATGTCATCTAAGATGTCATCAAACTCTTCTAGCTTATCCTCATCTATATCTTCCTAGAAAACCTTAGGATCCAAAGGTGAAGGTGAAGGTGAAGGTGGAGGGGATGGAGGAATGTAGTTGGTGGAAGCCCTTAACAATTCCTCGATCAAGATAAATTTGATGAAGGTTGGAGGTGAGGAGATCCGATCCATATCAATAAGGCTTATGTCAATTGGAATTGGCTTAGTCGGATCATATGGATTATAGAGTGGGGTAAATAAATCAATAGGATTCATGTTGACTTATGGGCAAGGTATGGTCAGATGGAATGGATGGAAGGAACTTAAGAATCGATGCTAGTGGCTTGGTTAACCTAAAAACAAAAAGCAACACAATTAAATGCATTTGTCTAAATGATATGTACATATGCAATGCAAAGCAATAAAATATTTTTTTTGATTTTTTTTTTAGGTAGTGGTGAAAACCACTATTTTTGTGTTATGTACATATGTTACAAATTTGGCTTATGGAATGGCTTAATGGAATGGAGGTGGTGGTTCACCAGTAGGGGTAGCTCGCTCTTGTGGAAGAAGCAAGTGAAATATGGGCTCATGGATGGGGAACATGTTGAGATAAAACTCATCTTGTTTGGTATGGGGAATGATGGGCTCTGATTCTTCTTCAGATTCATCCAAAATTATCGATATAAGTTCGAATTCTTCATAGATTTCATCATCAAAATTATCAGGATGGAGGGCATCTTCTCCTGAATTTAGATTAAGCCTTTGGAAGGCTTGTTCAAGAGAAGAGGTGGTGGAAAGTGGGTGGTAACCTAGACCAGAACGGTCATGCACCTCTTGATATGGAACATCGATAGGTTGATGCACTCCTTGTTCATGCAATCCTAGGCCATGGCCTTGCCAATTGATAATGTGGAAATATCGATATGGGAATCCTGACATGTTTGGAATGTTGGCAAGAACTAGTTCTTTGGGTTCTTCTATGGGAGCTGGACTTGATGAAGATTCAATTCCCCCATATACAAAATTTATGTTATTTGGAGTTGAACCCATGTTATAGACTACTCCTATTGCTAAAGGTGGGTCATATGGGTGACCAAAATCCTTAGCACTAGGGATGGTGAGGGGCGTGATGGTGATGTCTTGGACCATGTATTCACCAATACAAGGATTAGTGAGGTGGACCTCAACTTGGGATGACATGGGAGGACTATGATTGGATGATGGCTCAGGGAATGGTGAAGATGGAGATATCTCACAATTCATCAATTTGACTTGTGAAACATTAGGTGAAGGAGATGGATTGGATTGGGAAGGCTGCTGAGTGGATGATGATGATGTGGATGGCAATGATGTTGATGATGTGGACTGACTATGACCACATGTGCATGTAGTCAATGATGATGATGATGGGGGTGTGGAAGTTTGATGAGGGTTGGTGATAGGGAGCTCCTCAAGAATGGGATCCTTTGATGAAGAGATTGGTGAAATGGTGGATGTAGATGATGGTGATAGGAAAATATGGGTGGAAGGAAGCATGGACTCATAAGGATTTGAAATGAAATTGCAATACTTAAATGGCTCAACATCTATTGGTATGCAATGTACTTGTCCCTCATGAACATATTTCAAACATTGATGTAGTATTGAAGGGACACATCTCATTTCCCTCATCCAAGGTCTTCCAAGGAGTACATTGTATGCCATGGATCCTTCCAAGATGTGGAACATTGTGTGCAATATTTTAGCCCCTACTTCGATGGGTAAAACAATAGTGCCAATTATGGAACACAAAGCATCATTAAATGCTTTGAGGGTGAAGGATGACTTGGTGATATGAGATGGAGGAAGGTTCAAATGATGAAGAGTGGATGTGGTGATGATGTTGATAGAGGAACTGATGTCAATTAGCACTCTTTTAAAAGGCTTCTTGTCAATTAGAGCCATGATATGCAATGGAGGGTCTACAGATTCTGATGAGATTGGCTTAATCTCAAAGTCATAAAATGTGATGGAAGGCTCCATGCATGTTTGAATGCTCCCCACAAATTTGTTGAAGGTATTAGGATCTTGAGATTGCAATTTGATGGATTTCAAAATATCCATTAATGCCTCTCGATGTGGGGGAGATTATTGGATTAACTCATATATTGACAATTTGGTGGAAGCCATTTTCAAACTTGTAGTTAACCGGCTACTCAAGGAGATGACTAGTTGAGGTGGATGATTGATGGGTGGATTTGGAGGATTCGATTGACTAGGGATATGGATGGGTGATGAAGGATTGGGGGAAACTTGGATGGGTGGCGATGTAGAAGGTTGTGACACACTTGCTTGAGGTGGTTGCCTTTGTTGGTTATTCCTTTGACCTCTAGTGACCACATGAATGGCCCCTACAAACCCTTGGTATTGTTGTATATGATTGACTTGATTAGGAGGGATTTTAGTGTTAGCCCCCCTACATTTGGTTGCACCTCCTCATGATGAGGAAGTGGTGTTTGAAATATACCAAGGTTTTGGTTTTGTTGAGCGAGGGGATTATCAAGCTTGATCACCCCCAAGTCAATGAGGTCTTGGACTATGTCTTTAAACACATGGCAATTGTTGATATCATGCCCATTTTGCCTATGATAAGGATAAAATAGATGTTCTCGATAATGTTTCCCATGTTTGGTGGGATCATCCGATCTAATGTCGAGAAAAGCAAGTTTATTTATCTCATACAACCTTCTAAAAAGGGAAGCATAAGACTCGGCTAAAGGGGTGTATTGGCGATTTTGTTGGATAGACTATCACTGGGGATGGTTTTCCACAGTTGGCACCATGTTTTGTACTATTGGAGCTTGTGTTGTTGAGGGGACCGCATGATAGGCAATTTGTTGTGGTGTTTGTTGCATAGGTTGTTGTTGAGCCATTACCGGTTGGCTCATGACCACTTGATTGACTTGATTAGGTTGAGAGGTTGGGGTAGCCTATGTTGATTTTTGTTGGCCAGAATAATTACTTTTGTATTGGCCCTTATTTTGCCATTCTTTCTTCTTAGGCTTTAGTATGCCTTCTTGGATTTTGATATCCTCAATGACACTAGCCTGAGCTAAAGCTTCTTCAAATGATTGATAAGTTCATAGTTGAAGCATCCAAGAGATAGGTTTTAAGCAACTCTTGGTGAATAACTTAATTAGCTCATCCATTGGTAGGGTGAATGGCAATTTAGTGATGATAACCCTCCAACGGTTACCAAAATCATAGATAGATTCATCATCATGTTGTCTTAAAGCATAGACATCAGACAATGAGATCTTATTTTTAACATTTAGGATGAAACGATAAAATAATTGATCAATAAATTGCTCAAAAGTATAGATACTATGGCTTGGCAATTGATTATACCATTCTATGGCATCCCCTCCTAATGTTTGAGGAAAATTTTGAAGCATGAGAGCATTGTCATCTTGAATTCTAAAGTAGGCATGTACAAAAGTGCTCACATGTTCTTTGGGATCCTCAGTTCCCTTAAATTTTTCAAACTTAGGTACCGTAAAGTTTATCAGATATGGTGGTGATGGTACCGAAGGATGAATTGGTTGATTGATCAATTGGTGTAAGGTTGGTTTCTGGTTTGAAAAACCAGGAGTATATTGCATCAATTGATCTATTTGTTTCTGCATGGCCTCAATTCGAGGGTCTTCCTTAGGAATGTGGAAACCCTGAATTACCTGATGAGTTTGTGGTGGCGTGGAGAAATGTTGTGGAGTGACTAGGTGATGAGGAGATTGGTATTGATGGCTTGGTGAATTAGATGGAAATTGATGAATGGGGATTATTGATGAAAATATGGGGAATTATGGAATGATGTTGATGGATGGAGGTTATGGCTAGGTTGGCCAATGGGAATAGGATGGGTGATGGTATGGCTTGATGGGGGAATAGGGATAGAAACCATAGAATATTGTGGTACCCATGATGGACCCTGGTTGACAAGGATAGTCTGAGTAGAGTTATGTAAAGGCTTAGGGTTAACCTGTACTTGTTGTTGAGCATTTTGATGTTGTCTAAGCAATTTTTTTAGGTGTTCCCATGCCTCACTAATTTCTCTATCAGAGGCTAAGGGTATGGAGGTAGATGGTATGGAAGATGTGGTTTGGGGATAAGTTACACTAGGTATGGTAACTTGGGAGGTTGAAACTTGTGAAGCAGCATTTACATGTGCTTCATACAAGGGGTTGGTGTAGGTGGAAGTGTATGAGGTGCTAGGAGCACATGAAGGTTGGGGAATGGACACATGGGATGAAGGTGCAATAGATGCCTCAAAAAGAGGGTTGGTATACACCTGGGTAAAGGTGGATGGGGGTTGGGAGTAGATAGGCTCTTGCTGTAAAGTAGACTCCTATCTAGGTGAATTGGGAATGGACTCTAAGACATAACTAGAAGACTTCATGAGAGCTTCTACTCTTGCCATGTCTATATGGGTAATGTGGTTGTCTATGGTAGGGGAGGTTGAATCCTCTTGGGGCATGGTCATATGGAAGGTTGTGGATGGTAAAGAATGTGAGGGACCTGTAGATAAATCTGCCTATGTCACATTCAAGGAATCTACCATAGAAGTGGTGGGGAAGGTGGATGAAGGTTCCATTAAGTTATCTTGACTTATAGCTTTCTTTTTATTTCTAGTTAATACCATAAGAAAATAAATCAAGATACAGATTAAACTATCAAATGTAACACAAAACTAAAATTCTTAAGGAAACAAACAACCAATGCTAAGTTTCAACCAATGTGGCTTACCTTGTTCATTGATTATCTCCTTTTAATGTGTATTCATTTTAGGTGTCAGTCTTGTGTGTTTTGATGTTCTAATCTTGCTTAATGAAACAAAGGTAAAAACTATGGTGAAGATAGGGCAACGAGATTCTTGTTGGTGATGAAATCCAACAAGTTTTCTCAGGGGTATCCTATGGTGGCTAAGGGCAGAGATTGGTGGATGGAGATGAATGCCACCATCACCAAATCTCAAGCAATGGTTGGTGATGAAATCCAACCACTACTATTTTGAGTGAAACATGTTGTGTGTGAATTCCTTTTAAAGTTTATGTTTACTAATGTGGACAAACAATGTTAGAAACAACTAATTTCATAAATCTAAATTAGAAGCCAACAAGAGAATGCCAATTTCTCCAAAGGGTGTGAAGTACACCACTTAAGACCCCCTATCAAAGACAACCAAAGGGTTCATCCACCCCTCTACCTAGAATCACCCAATGGCAGGGATACTTTTGGCACCCTAATGATGTTCCTACTTAGATAAACAAAAAGAGATGCTTCTAACCCTAAAATGCAATACTATGTTATGCAATTTCTCAATTCAGATGCAAACAAAATGCAACATTTTGTATTTGTGAATACATTAAAAATAGAAACCCTAATTAGAATGTGTGAATGGATGCAAACCTAAAAATGCAAACTAGAATGAATTATTTTCTATATTACTTAATGATTGTTCATTTTATGCTTAGAATCTAAAAAATACAACAAAGAACCCAAAATACGTAAAAATAGAAACTTAGGTTTTAGATAGTAGACTTACTAGACAACCTACGTATCTTCTCCAAATCACTGTAAAATATAGTTGGGCACTTCTGAAATGCCCCAAGGTGCTTCAGGAATGCCTCCAGGTGTTTTTGGATGATCCTCGAGTGTCGCAGTGCATGCGTGCACCACTTGCAACTTTTTGCAACTCCTCAGAAACCCTAATAGGTGAAAAATGCCTGATTTTTGCTCCTAAAAATCTGCAAAATAAGACAAAAAACAAGTTAGAATTCAAGATAAATAAAAAAATGAAACCCTTAGGGGGTCCCACCATGATCACCATTTGTAGAGACAAAAATGCGACACCAAACAATGCTAAATAAAATAGAATTCAAATAAACTAGATATTGCACAACAAATGAGATTTATATTAAATGGGGAGAGCCTAAAAAATCCATTGTTACAATAGTGGATTTAATAATCCTCTTTGATACAATTTTTACAAATAATTCTAGGGTTCTCTAAAACCCTAGCTACAACAAATGGTGGTGTCTTCAATTGCATTCTGCTCCCAACAGGTGTGAGTGGGCTTCTATGTATCCGATGTCGGGCCACTCCAGCTTAAACAACTATCCAATGCTGATGATATACTTTCTAATCTGCACACAAAGAAACACCAAAGAGTTAGTAATAATAATGAGGGCTCCACTACATGATCCCTCAACAATCACAACTAAAACCCTAGTTATAATAGTATGAATGGTAATAGAATTAAACAATATGAAAATATGACAAAACACAATAGATTTACCTTGCTCCTTGATTGTTTTCTATTGATAACTAGATCTATTATACGTCAATGGTGAGGGTGTTCCCTACCAAAACTTGAGGATCTCACTTGTCATCAGAATAGGGATCTAAAATGTAGCAGGGCACTCAAGAAGCGTAGCAGGACACTCAGGAATGTGATGGAGAGCACCAAGACACTAGAGACTATGGTGGAGAGTAGTAGGGTGCTCGAGATTATTGTAGAGATCAACAAGGTGCTCAGGATTATTATGGAGAACAACAAGGCACTCTATATTGTGTTGGAGAGTAGCAAGGCACTTGGGATATCAAATCAGATTTGCAAAATTAGACCAGATGAAGGTGAGGGATGCGATGGTGACGACGATGAGTGAGGGAACAAGGAATATGATGTATGGAGTGGGGTTAAGGCACAAAGAATGGGTTAGAACTCTAAGGCACCTTGAAATCTCATAAAACCTTTAGGAACTCAGGGTATTCAAAAACTTAGATAAAGACTCCGGGAACTCAAGGGTTGAGCCATCAAAATGGCTCCTATTTATAATCCAACCTAGGGCATGCTAGGGTTTCAATGACACTAATCATGTGGCTGAGATTAAAGCATATCTAAGGGTGGATATTAAATTTAGGGTGTGGCATGGATTAATGTGGATGGATGGCTAAGATTGATTTATTTATATATATATATATATTTATTAAATATATATATAAAATATTATTATTTAAATATATATATATATAAATAATAGGTGGAAATGGTGGGAAAATCTAGGATGGAGGACAAGTGGCTAGATTTTTGTGTCTACATATGTCAATATGAATATATATGTGTTAGCATGAATGTGCTCAAACGAGAGACAAGAATGTCAAGAATTTCAGCAATAAGTATTTTTTTTACAAGCTACCATGTAACTTTCAATATTTTACATCTTTTTACGTGTTTGTTGCACCTTTTAATTTAAATTAAGCGCATTTTTATCAAATTTGTGATGACTAGTGTAAGGTCAAAAGACCTTAAAGGGATGACCAATACTTATAATGATATTTGAAACATTGGAGAGATACTTTTGAAATTTTTTAGTTTATTTCTTGTATATAAAAGTTTAGGTTATTTTCCCTAGGACTAACCTAAACTTTTATACTCAACCAATAAAATAAAAAAATTGGAAAACCATGGCATGGGTGTGTGTAAGGGGTGGGTGTGTATTCATTAAAAAATTTAGGTTATTAGAGAACATGGAAGAGATACATTTATAATTTTTTATTCTATTAATTGAATATAAGAGTTGAAACATTAAGAGATACATTTGCAATTTTTTAGTCTATTGGTTGAATATAAAAATACTGGTTATGAGCTAACATTGTTTTTTACACAAAGCTTAAGTTATGATCTAACATCAAAAATGGTACATTTGTAATTTTTTAGTTTATCAGGTAAATATAAAAGTTGGAACATGGGAGAGATATTTTATAATTTTTATTCCACTAGTTAAATATAAAAGCTGAAACATGAGAGAGATAATTTTACAATTTTTTAGTCAACTAGCTAAATATAAAAGTTGAAACATGGAAGAGATAATTTTACAATATTTTTTAATGAAAAACCTTATATTAATTAATATTAATCATACAAAAAAGGGTGGGTGGAATTAGCACACCCCAAAAACCATAAAAGTTGCTAGGTGGAGGAAATCACACCTCCCCATAAAAAAAAAGGCCAAAAAACATTACTACATGATGTCATGAGAAATCATTACATAAAAATCCCAAGATATAATCATTAAATAAATATCAACAAGCAAAAATAAGTTATCTTTCTCGTTGACATACTATCAGCCTCCATCCGAAGAGACTAGGGTATTCCATCCTTATTTTGCATTACCACCAACCAAAGTCTATTGAGGTTCGATAGGTGCATCGATATGATGAAAAACAGTTGAAGTAGGAGCAGTGTCACCCCATACAATAACTAGATCAAAAGCGACAATATGAACATCCCATCTAGAGTTCTAGTAGGAGGAAGGACCAACTCAATCATCTAAGCTTCTACAAAACTGAGGGTTGAGAATGGGTGAAGCATCAAGAACCTCAATGGGGCTAAGAATGGGACCTGGAGGATGGACACGACTAACCATGCATATGGAATTACCCCAATAATCTATCAAAGCATGAAGGTTTTGCAACTCAACGTTCACTTTGTCCACTTGTACAAAAATCTACATCCAGTAGTCATAAAAAATAACATACTTGTTAGAAAAATAAAATTTCAACATGGAGTCAAGATGTGTAAAAATTACATTGAACTGGTTTTCCATAAATGGAAAATAGTACTAACATGGAAAAAAGTCCACACTGGTTCAAGATTATCAGCAAAATTAATGGTGTCTCCTAGACGAGCATGAGGCCATACAAAGGGACTTTGCATGAAAAGTTGAAAGAATTCTAGGAGCCAATTACAAGCAAGAGAAACCTATCGACATTGCCAAAAATATGCAACACATCCTGAGTTTCACCACAAAAAGAAAAAATAGGGCTCTGAACATCTAGTTTCTTAAGTCTATTTCCTAGATGAAGTCCTTGGTGAATAATACTCCAAACAAAATAACTTTTTTTAGGATCAATAGATGAAGCCCAGAATTAGATAAAATGTAAACTCCACCTTGAGGGTGAGGAGACAAAATCCCATTTAACATTTAGCCTATGTGACGTGGGGACCTGAGGAGTAAGCCAGTTATACCAAAGTTGGGCTTTATACTGAATTAGCAGGACTTTATTAGGCGAGCACCAATAAAACCACCAAGTATTTTGGAACATATTATGTAACTTGCTACAAAGGGAGAAAGGAATATTATCTATGATAGCATAATAGATCTATTTATCCTTATTTATGAGATTATCAGTATATCTGAAAATATCCTAGGGTATCAAAATTTTGGTTTGACATGAGAAGAAATCCTTCAGATATGCAATTCCTTTTCTATAAAAACATTGAGCTATGATCCATTGAACTTGATCCAATAACATACCTTACCATAAAATAACAGGAGACCACCAGACATTCATGTCCTAAAGATAGGTCCCTAAATTTTTTGTGAAGATCATTCAACACAAAAAAATAATGCAGAGATGTTATTCCTTTGTCCTTGTAAGAGAACCAAACATTTCCTTAATTTCATCCCAAAAATTAGGATACAAAATAAAGGGCCCTTTTACAATTTTTAAAATTCCCTCAAATACCATGTTTTCCCCTTTTCCTACCTAAAACCATCAAAATTTAAATTTGAATTTTGGGGGAAAATTACTGAGGTCATAACTTCGCACTCGTTGACCTGATTGACTATTACAACATATTTTAGGAAAGGGCACAAAAAAAAATAAGTGGGGTAGCATAGGATCTTCACGCCAAGGCCTGTGTCTAACTAAAAATATTCAAATTCGACCTCTAAGACCTTCAAAAATCTCCTACAAGTTAAACTAGTTTTACTAGTTTTACAAAATTAAACAATTACATTTTTTTTCGGGTGATGCAAGATCACTCTTACACCACTGTATGCTCTTGCATCAAAAACCCAGGGTAATTTGAGAAATGACCTTCACTTCTCTATTTTTGGAAGAAAACCAAGGCATTCAACCTCAGCCTTCGACAACCAAGAAGAATCTTCAATAGGTCTTCCCTTCCACTTAACCAGATATTCTGCATACTACCTATTTTTGGTACTTTTTTTGATGTGGGTATCTAGGATCTCAACTATATCTTCCTTCTCGAGAGTAGATGCTGGAATATTCCACAATTCTTCTACTAGTCCCTCACCATTGTCTCCTTCATGGTATTCTGCCAAATATAAAATGTTAAAAAAAGGTGATATGTTAAGCCCACTTGGTAGTTCCACTTCATATACATTTCTTGAATACCATTTTTCTATGATTCTACGTGGTCCAAAATTCTTCATTTTTAGCTTGTTATAGGTTTTAGTAGGAAACCTTTCTTTTCTCAGATGGACCATAAATTCATCTCCCACTTAAAATTCCTTAAACCGTCGCTTCTGTTCTACCCTTGTCTTGTACTGAGTATTCATCTTAGTAATATGATTCTTCACTTCTTCATTCAAGCTCTTAAAGTGCTCTAAAAAGTACTTAGCCTTAGCACTGTTCTTTTCCCCTATGTCCATATTTCTCAACTCAGAAGCATTCCTTGGGCTGCTCCCATACACATCTAAAATGGGGATTTATTAGTACTCCTATTTACAAAATTATTATATGCAAATTCTACCTATGGAAAAACAAAGTCCCAACCATTGGGCTTATCTCCTACCAAGAATCTCAATAGATTACCCAAACTCTTGTTCACCACCTCTTTTTTCTCATCAGTCTGTGGGTGGTACGCAGAACTAAATTTTATATATGTCCTCAATTTCTTCCATAGGGTCCTCCAGAAATACCCAATAAAATTTGTATCCCTATCAAAAACAATACTCCTTGGTAGACCATGAAGTCATAGCACCTCTTTGAAAAACAACCCTGCAATATGAACTACATCATTCATTTTCTAGTAGGGAATAAAATGTGCCATCTATGAAAACCTATCAACCACTACAAATATGGAGTCATTCCCCAAATATTTCCTTGGTAGACCAAGAACAAAATCCATGTTGATGTCCTCCCATTGTCTCTCTGGTACAAGTAATCGCTAATATAATCCAGTGTTCTATCTCACACCCTTGGCCATCTGGCATACTTTGCAACTTTGTACAAACCTCTTCACATATTTCTACAACTATGGCCAATAGTAGTTCTCACTAACAAGGGCAATGGTCTTATCCTGACCAAAGTGTCCAACCAACCCTCCACTGTGCTTCTTCTTGACTAGATTCTCCCTCATTGAACTCCTTGGAATGTATAATTGATTTCCTCTTAACAACATTCCATATTGGATAATAAAATCCAACCACTTAGTCCTATCCAAGGTAGGAGGTGCTAATCAAGCTCTCCAAACCTCTACAAAATTAGGATCTTTAAGATACAAACCCTTATGTTTGTCAAGCCCTACAACTTCCACCTTTATTTCTATCAACACACACTGCCTTCTACTTAAGGCATCCGTAATTCTGTTTGAATTTTCACTCCTGTGCTTCAACACAAAGGTATAACTCTATAGAAACTCAACCCACTTTAAGTACCTGTAATTTAGCTTTCCTTGGCTATTAATATACTGTAATGTCTGATGATCAATATATAGAAGAAAATATTTTGGAAATAAATAATGCCTCCATTTCTTAAGAGCTTGAAATATATCATAAAATCCTGATCATATATAGAATATTTATTTCTGGCATCATTGAGCTTCTCACTAAAATAGGTAACAAGTTTACCTTCTTGACTCAACACAACTCCTATGGCACTACCACTAGCATCACAATCTACCTGAAATACCTTGTTAAAATTTGGAAGTGCCAAAATAGGTTGCTCTATGACCTTCTTCTTCAACATATCAAAGCTCTTATTTGCTCCTAAGATCCACTTAAATTCTTTCTTATCCCCTCTCATTGTTTTTTTTAGGGGTGCACAAATACTGCTAAAATTTCTAGTAAATTTCTTGTAAAAATTTGCTAGACCATGAAATTATCTTACCTTAGTTATGATCCTTGGAGTAGGCCATTCAATTATAGCCCTCACCTTTGATGGGTACATTTTTAGACCTTCGACTGAGATGAAAATCCCAAATACACTAACTCCCTCTTCACAAAATTGTACTTCTTCATATTGAATCAGCAACTACTCCTCCCTCATCTTATCAAAAACCCTTTTGATATGCATCAGGTGCTCTTCCAGAGTCTTGCTAAATATTAAAATGTCATCCAAATAAAGAATGACAAGTTTTCCTAAAAACTCCTTCAATACCGCATTCATCAGTCGCATGAATGTGCTTGGTGCATTGGTTAGCCCAAATGGCATGACCAACCACTCATATAAACCCTATATGGTCTTGAAGGTTGTATTCCACTCATCCCATTATCTGACACGAATATGATGGTATCCACTCTTCAGGTCTATCTTTGTGAAGTACTTGGATGTACTCAAATAGTCCATAATTTCATCCATCCTTGGCAATAGAAATTTGTATTTTATGGTGATCTTGTTAATAACTTGAGAGTCTATACACATTCTCCACTCTCCATATTTCTTTTGTGCTAGTACTTTAGGTACTTCACATGGACTCAGGCTCTCCCAAATCAGTCCCTTTTTCAGCAACTCTTAGACTTACCTATTTAGATCTTCACTTTCTACAAGAGTCATTCTATGGGCTGCCTTAGTAAACTAGATCTTGGTATAAAATATATACGGTGACTGATCTTCCTCACAGGTGGAAAAACCTCGGGCACATTATCTAATATAATATTTAGAAATTCTTCTAACAGACCTGAGACTTCTACTGGGGTATCTTTACATTCTTCTTCCCTAACTCTAGGAATTAATGCATAGCACATATGCTTATGCTTCAAACCATTAGAAAACATTCTATCTTCAACTAAACATATTTTGGCACTACAACATACCTTTTTGTCCACCTCCTTCAAGGGATTTAGCTTATGGTGCACTCCATTCTTTTTCAGGGAGTAAGTGTTGGCACGAAAATCATGCACTACACACCGATCAAACTGCCATGGCCTTACCAACAACAAATGGTAAGCATCCATAGGTAGGATGTCACATATGGCCTCATCATGGTAATTTCCAATATTAAATTTTAACAAGCATTGCTCACTAACCAAAGCCCTATGGTCCTTCTGGAACCACACAATATGATATGGATGTGGGTTTTTCTTCCTCTCTAAATTCCAATTTGGTAACCATTCCTAAAACTAAGTTATTTGTGCTACCATTGTCTATGATAATATTATAGACATTACCTGCACATTTAAATCTTGTACGAACTAAGATCTTCCTCTGATCTAGGTCTCTCTCCTCATTCAACAAGTCTCTCCTTGTGATCAACACTTCTCCTCTTTCTTCTTCTTTAGAGTGCTCAAATTCAGCATCTTCATCAACAATAACAACTCGGGTATTACCTTCAGGTCTCTTATTTGTCCCCTCTTGGTGTTGTGGACACTCGTATTCTCGATGTCCTTCTTCCCCATAGTGGAAATAGGTTCCACAAAATCCTCATCTTCCAAAACCTCATCCAGAACTTCCTCTTCCTCTCTGGTAACAATTATTATGATAACGAGGGTGGTAAGAATTATCTACATTTTGGTCATGACTACTGATGGCTTCTCCATTATTCTTATGATCTTCATTTAATCCTATATTTGTTCTTCCAGTAGTTCTTACACCACGACATATTCCTCTTTGCTTTCTATTAAACCTTTTGTTCAGCTTCTCTTCAAACCTTAGGGTAAATTGGTAAGCATCCTCTATGGTGGTCATCTTGACCAGACTTAACTCCTATTGAATACTTACTCTTAATCCATTTATTTAATGGGATACCTTCTCCTTGTTGGCCTCAGAATGTCCTATTGTGATTAAATTTTTATAAAAATTCTCTATGTATTCTTTGATAGACTTACTTGACTGTCTCAAACCTTACATTTTATTTAGCAAATCCAACTCGTAGTTAGCTAGAATGAACTGCCTCTTCAACTTCTCCAACATCCACTCCCACCTTGTTATCCTTTATTTCCCTCTTTTGTTTTTTTCTAGCTGCACTCCCTTCCACCATATTCTAGCATGACCCTTTAGCTTGGTCTTAGAAAAATTGACCCTCTCAGGATATTCAACCTCCTCATACTAAAAGTATTCTTACAAATTATTAATCTAGTCAATGAACTCCTCTAGATCAAGATTTCCAGAATACGTAGAAACCTCCATCTTCGATCTCTTTCCAATATGAGATATGGCTTTGTATAACCTGGCTTGTGCAGGATCTATTACCTCTTCTTCTTACTCAAACTGGTCCTCTTCTTCTCCAACTTCATCTTCACTACCATCCTCTCTCCTTGGCTCAAACCCTCTACGTAGTTCCTCTTGCAAAGCCTGAACTTGCCTCTGCAAAGCTCTAAAGTCTTATTCTGGAACCATATTTCTCCCACAACCATGGTTTCTTTGTGAAGGTATTCTTCTCATTTCTCTCCCAGACCCTAACCACAAATCCTAGTGTAAACTGCCTCACATCTCGTGCTTTGTTTACACACTCAAGAACTCCTGCTATAATACCACTTGGTGAAGATCATTCAATATAAATAAATAATACATAGGTGTTATTCCTTTGTTCTTGTAAGAGAACCAAATATTTCCTTACTTTCATCCCAAAATGAGGATACAAAAGAAAGAGCCCTTTTACAATTTTGAAAATTCCCTCAAATACCCTGTTTTCCCTTTTTCCCACCTAAAACCATCAAAATTCAAATTTGAATTTTGGGGGCAACTTTATGAGGTCATAACTTCGTCCTTGTTGACACAATTGAATCTTACATCATATTTCTAGAAATGACATGAAACAAACTAAGCAGAGCAGCCTTGGCTCTTCATGCCAAGGCTTGTGTCTAACTAAAAAAATTTAAATTTGACCTCTAAGACCTTCAAAAATCTCTTGGAAGTTAAACTTGTTTTACTAGTTTTACAAAATTAAACAATTACAATTTTTTTTTTGAGTGATGCAAGATCACTCTTACACCACTGGATGCTCCTGCATCAATTTTGATCCTTTCCTTTCAAACATAGCAAGGGATTAAGTACCTCCCAGGATTTCCAAATACTCTTGATAACAAAGGGACCTTGAATTTTTATAGGAACAGGGGTAGCAAGAATAGTGTGAAAGCTCAACCTCTTCTAAATTTTAATTCTATAGGGTAAGCCATGAGACAAGCAATGTCGAATGAGAATTTTCTGGTGCTCATTACCTATGAGGGATCGAGTAATCCATTTAGCACATAATGCAAAACCTTATCTTTGGAAGTGGGGAGTGAGATGCCTCTAAGGCTCCCTTGAGAAACATTATGCGCCAAAAGGTATCCAAAATCTTCAGCACCAAGAATATAAAGTGAGGGGATGAGAGGACAACCCTGCCTAATAGACTGACCTAGTTGAATGAATTTCGATTGTCAATTTTTCAAGGTAAGAGTAACAGAGGCATATTAAAAAAGCATATGAATTGTACTGATGAAAAAATGACCAAATCCCAATGCTTGAAGCATAGAGGTAATGAAATACCATTCCATTTTATCATATGTTTTTTTCAAAATCAATTTTAATAAATAGAGCATTTTTTCCTGAGGAGCGGGCCCATTCCATACCTTTCTACACTGCAAGCACATTATCTAATTTATATTCCCACTAGTTAAATATAAAATTTGAAACATGTGAGAGAAATTTTTGTAAATTTTTAGTTCACTAGTTAAATATAAAAGTTGAAACATGGGAAAGATACTTTTACAATTTTTTAGTCCATTAGTTAGATATAGAAGTTGAAACATGGGAGATAATTTACAATAATTTAGTCCATTAATTAAATATAAAATTTGAAACATGAGAGAGATATTTTTGTAACTTTTAAGCCCATTAGTTAAATATAAAAGTTGAAACATAGGAGAGGTACTTTTACAAATTTTTAGTCTAGTAATTAAATATAAAAGTTGAAACATGGGAGAAATAATTTTACATTTTTAATGAATATAAAAGCTTAGGTTGTTAGAGAATATTGAAAATATACTTTTACAATTTCTTAGTCCATTAGTTGAATATAAAAGTTTAGGTTGCTAGATAATTATTACAATATTTGATGATAATATATTATTATTATTTTTAAAAGTCTCTTTGAAGAGTTATTTTATATACCTATATTTGTACAAATTTGAGCTATAAAATTATTGTTGTTTTCCAATCTAACATTGGTATAAAAGCAAAAGAACTTGCTTACTTGTTGCCTATATTATATCCTTCTATTTGTACTCTTATTGTATATTGATGTTCTAATCATTCACTAAATTTAGAAACAACCCCCTATACAATACACTAAAATCCTCATTTCATATTATTTTCCTTGATATATCAATCATTCTAGAGTACTGAATAGAAGCCTTGCTTACTCGATCTCTAGTTACAATAGGAGCAACATATTTCTATCCAATCCATTTGCATTCACTTTTTATTAAATAGTCATTGAGTGTCTTCTATATGGAAAAATTCAGTCCAACATATGGAATCATTCCAATCATCGATAGTATCTAGCCTTTATATAGAGCTTTAGAATATTTTTAATGTATGATAATAAATAATGCATAGAACATATCATTGATAGAATTAATGCTTAATGTCTACATGTAGTGGATGTGAGATAGTACCAAATGTGCATGTATAGCTTATTCTTGTGAGGAATAATTCTATATTGGAGACCAAGATTTAGTGATATGTTTTACCTCTACATTTGCAACATTTAGATTAGGGCTGCAACACTTATAGCAACATGGAGCTCCGAGGGTGTTAATGCTATCAAAACTCCAATGCCTTAATTAGTAGATAATTAAATAAACTAGTTTTGTATATATATATGGTGTTTTTCCTACTCTATAATATTATTTCATGTAAGGTTTGTTTTCTTATTTTTAAAAAGGAAAGAAACGAGCAATGATGAAGCATATTTTGTATCGAAGAGTCTACTTTAAGATTTTGAAATCTATAAGAAATTTTGAATGACTATTGGAATTACATTTCTTTTTTGTGGATAGAAATGTAATTGAATAATTAAATAAAATGTTTGTTGTAGTAGCAAATGAATTTTCTATATATTTTATTTAATATAGATTTTTGAAGTTTCTATATTTTTTATTATAATATAGATATCAACAAATTGTAGCAAAAATGGTTGGATCTATGACAAAAATGGTAGGAATTAGATTGTAGCAAAAGTCAGTATGTTACAAAACAAAATTTTCCCTATTAGACTTGCATATTGAGAAGCTCAAGCTCTGAAAGTAGTCTTGATTGATAACTTTTAGTTATGGCACATGAGATTTGGACATTTGAATTTTCAAGGGCTAAAAATTCTATGTCAAAAGAAAATTGTGAGAGGATTACCATTGATTGATCGATATTATCAAGTTTGTGAAGGTTGCATTTTTGGTAAGCAACATCGATATTATTTTCCAGTAAGAGAAGCATGGAGGGCAAATAAATCACTTGAATTAGTACATGTTGATATATATGGTCCAATGTAGAACTTGTCACTCAACAAAAGCAAGTATTTTATCATATTTGTTGATGAATATAGTAGAAGAATTTGGGTATTATATTTCATCAAAAAAAAATTAGAAGATTTTTCTATCTTTCAATAATTTAAAGCTAATGTAGAAAAACAAAGTGATTATTTTTTTTAAGACTCTAGTACATATAGATAGAGGTGGAGAATTTACAATAAATTTCAAGATTTTTGTAAGTATAGTATTCAAATACAATTAGCTGCAAGCTATAATCCTCAGCAAAATGGAGTAGTTGAATATAAAAGTCATACAATTATGGAGATAGCAAGAAGCATGCTAAAGGCCATGTGTCTTCAAAATATTTTTTGGACTGAAGTTGTAGCCACATCCATTTAATTGCTTAATAGATGACTAACAAAATGTGTAAGAAATATGACTCCTTTTGATGTACGGAATGGAAGAAAGCCTATTGTGACTCATCTTAAGGTGTTTGGTTGCATTTCTTATGCTCATATTACTAATGAAAAAAGGTAAAAACTTTATGATAAAAATGAAAAATGGATTCTTATTGACAATAGTGAGGATACAAAGGGTTATAGGCTATATAATCCAGTGATAAAATGCTTAATAGTTATTCATGATGTATTTTTTGTTGAAATGATGCATGACAATGGAAAGGAAGTGTGAAAATAAAAAACTAATAACTGTAGATATAGAACAAGATGCTTCATCTTATTCTACTAGCCCAAACAATAGCTCAAGTTCTACTTCCACTTCTTCAAGTTTGAGTTCTCCTCCAAGGAAGGTAAAAACTCTCAAAGAAATCTATGAAAGAACTACTAGTCCATTTATGAATTTTGCTATATTATCTCATATTCAAGTAGAACCTATATGTTTTGAAGATGTAGTAAAAAATGAAATTTTGTGTAAAGCCATGGATGAGGAGATAAATACCATAGAAAGAAATGAAACATGGGAGTTAGTAGATCCTGCACCATAAAAGGATGTGATTGGGCTAAAGTGGATCTATAAAAAAAATTAAGTAGATGGATCCACTGAGAGACACAAAATAATATTGGTAGCTAAAGGATTCTCACAACTAGGTATAGATTACAACGAGACCTATGTTCCTATTGCAAGTCTAGATACCATAATATTGTTTTGGTATTAGCAACATAATTTAAATGGTGAATACATCAATTTGATGTTAACTTAAATTTTTTGAATGGCATGTTGGATGAATAAGTATTTGTTGAACAACCACTAGGTTATGAAGTTGTAGGACAAGAACAAAAAGTTTACAGGTTGAAAGATGATCTTTATGAGATTAAGCAAGCAACAAGATCTTGGTATAGTAGAATATACAGGTATCTTAAGAAAAATGGCTTCCACAAGAGTGAAGGTGGACCTACACTCTATGTCAAATATAGAGGTATAGATGAACTACTTATTGCTTGCTTGTAAGTTGATTATTTGGTTTATGTTAGAAGTAGCATAGTGCTAATTGAAGAATTCAAGAATGCCATGAAGAATGAATTTGAGATGACAGACTTGGGTTTGATGCATTACTTCCTTGGATTAGAAGTAAGACAAATGAATGATAGAATTTTTATCTCACAAGAAAAGTATGTTGTTGATTTGCTTGAGAATTTTAGAATAAAAAATTGTAAACCAATGAACATACCCTTGAATGTGAGTGAGAAGCTAGTCAAGAATGATGGTAGTAAAAAGGTAGATGCTACAGTATAGAAAATTATAGTTGGTAGCCTTATGTATCTTACTGCGACTAGGTCTGACACCATGTACATTGTAAGTTTGATTTCAAGATTTTTGCAAGTTCCAAGTGAGATTCATTTTTGTGCAGCAAAAGAATACTCAAGATGTTTGTGGCACAAGAAATTTTGGTAATTTTTATACATAAACTAATAATTTTGGATTTGTTGGATATTCATATAATGATTGGGCAGGATCTATTGATGATAAAAAAAAGTACTTCTAGAAACATATTCAGCTTGGGATCAATGTGATTTCTTGGTTTTCAAAGAGGTAAACAACAATTGCACTATCAACATCAAAAACAAAATATAGTGCAACAACATTAGCCTCATGTCAAGCAATTTGGCTAAAGAGGATTTTGATAGATTTGATGAATGAATAGAATTTAACAACAATTTAACAATTGCCATAGCAAAAAATCCAATATCCAAAAATCTAACTAAGCATATTGATATTAAATATCACTTTATTAGAAATCTTGTGAAAGAAAGACAAATTGAATTAAAATTTTGTAGAACTAATAACTAACTTACAGATGTGTTCACTAAAATTAACCTTATCAACAGAAATTTTTCTAAGGATATGACAGACGTTAGATGTTACCACATTAAGCATTAAGAGGATAATAATAAAATTAATATTTAATGACTACACCTAACGGATGTGAGATAGTGCGAGATGTGCATGCATAGCATGTTCTTGTCAGGAATAACTATATATTGAAGACCAAGATTTAGTTGTCAGGAATAACTATATATTGAAGACCAAGATTTAGTGATGGACGTTACCTCTGCTCTTATTGAAGATGGAGATTTAGTGATGGATAAGTTTCAGATATTGCAATTATTCCAGCACAATCCCGTACTCTTAGGCGTGCAAGAGGTGTATGGTTTGCATTTTCATTTCTAGTCCGCCGTTTATAAAGTCACATGATTAAGATGGATGCTTGCTCGTAGCTGTAAAATTTTACGACAGAGTTGGACTGACAGGATTTGGAATCTGGAGCAAAATTTTCAATCGCTCTAATGGAGCCACTGCCGATCGAGACACTCCTCCGGCAACGCCGCCAGCTATGAGCGACATGCAGACACCGATAACTGTTTTTCTGGGGGTCTCCACTATAGCGCTGGTAAGCTTGGCCACTCTACTCTACTCTCCTCATCCTCTCTGTAAACAATAGAACTCTTTGCAAGTGGCATATGAGACCAGTAGCAAGATACCCAAAATATGTCGGGGCCATTCTCAAAGAATTTTTGCAGAACTGGGACGAGAGGGGCATGTAACAGTGTAGTGGTGGTGACCTAGCTGAGAGCACGGCAGGCTTTCCTTAAGAATTGCATGGCCCACTTCCTCGCCTCTTCCAGCAACCGCAAGCTCCAATTTTGAAAGCCAGACGCATTGGATGCCAACAGTCAGGAGAGCACCAGTCAACTGAGGTCAAGGGATTGACGTGTCGCGAGATCCTGTTTCTCAAGGAGTTGATTTTTGTTAAACTCAATGCAAAAAGTATTTTTAAAGTTTTAAGTGTATACAATCATTTCTTAGAGTGTGTAATAAATATTAAGTCAAGATTTAAGTTGTAAAATTAGTGTATGTTGTCAAATATTTTCAATAATTAATATATTTTATTATATAGTATTTAAGTATGAAAAGCATCATTTGTAATTAGTCAAAGGTCAAGGAATTATAGTCAATAAAAATCAAGAAGTAATAGTGTGATGAAGACTTATTGTATTTTAGATGACAAAATAGTCTGTAATTTAATTTGTTAAAAGATAGAAATGAAAGGAGAGGGCTAAGTATAAATGAAAACTAAAATTGAGGATGAGTGTTGGTGACCTTTAATGATGCAAAACCTTTAATGATGCAAATAAGACGATAAAGGTAGCTTTAAGAGTGCAGCTATGAATTACACGAACAAAAGAGGTATCTAATTAAAATAGCAAACAATTTTCTCGCACGAAGCTTTCATGAAATATCATTTAAAGACTTTAAGATGTCATAAAGGGCAACAAGATTGGAATAACAACGAATCTATATAAACACAAGCTGAAGGTATATTCTATTTAACATGTTTCTTGAACTTTGAAATTAGATCCTAATATAGTTATTATAAATATATCCAACAAAAGGTCCTTGATATTTTGAAAAGGACAAATAAAAAATACAAGCAACGCTATGATTAACATTGGGTTCCACGTTAGTTCAAGGTTGGAAATAAGGTATGGTTATGTCTTCATAAAGAGAGACTTGCAAGATATCATAGGAAGATCATACCTCTTTAGTATGGACCATACACCATCACCAAGAAGGTGGGAGATAATACCTTTGAATTGAATCCTCTATCTTATCATGATTTTTATCTAATCTTTAATGTTGAATTTCTTAAACCCTATCATCCACCACTATTGGATACTTCTTTGGTAACATAATAGTTGAACATTGAAGGACTAAATCGTAACTATTTTCACTAGTGGAAGAGGATTAGATTGTTGACACATGGATTAAGACCACCAAAAGGTACTCCATTCATATGTGCAAAGTGGTCAAGGTAAGACAACTTGTTCACCAAGGGAAATGGGTCACAAAATATCAAATAAAAAATAATTTTCAGAGTAGATGTCAAAAGTTGATGCAACGGGGATAATCACTTTTCAAGGGGGGATGAATGATCTAAGCATGTCATATTTTTGAGACATGGGTCTATGCCTAAAAATATCCAAAAATATATTTTTCATCCTAAATGTACTTACTATTAGCGGCATAATATTGTGCTTGGAACTCCATTTTAATCCATCCAAGAAGCATTAGAAATATTAGAAAGAGAAAAAAAATTTAATTAGGAAACTCTATCACAAACATATTTGTTGATAAGTTTGTAGAAAAATAATCTAGAGGCATTAAAAATGTAAAACAAAATATTTATTAAAAATAGTAAAATAAATTTCTAGATTTTTTTAGTCAAAATGCAACTCTAGCAATGTTGACATATTAATAGAAGATAAAACACAAAATGACAAGTTAGATGTATGTAATTTTCAAATATATAAATTTATATAACTCATGGAAGGTAAATCACCATATTTTCATATGGATGACCTTCTAACTCATGGAAGGTGAATTACCATGTTTCCATGTGGGTGATCTTTCATATTCAATATGATGGATTTCCAACACACCAAAAGTATTGTATAAATAGATATGCACCCCTAACTATAATATCTTGAGTGATGAATTCAATGTTATAGCCTCACATATCTTCTCAAAGATTACCTACATTGTACTTTGTTTCTGAGCAATAAAATTACGATGCTATTTTGCTTATATATTTTATGTTCTAGTTTGTTATTTTGAATTGACCTCTTTATTGATCTTTATTAACTTAAATTTACGATTTTCTAACAATTATTCGACATCTAGATTGAAATTTTATCAAGGGACTTGATCCTTAGTGAGGTACAAAGTCTTTCTTTTTTTATGATTGTTTTCATCCACTATTAGGCTTCTAGCCATTATTTTACGTCTTCTCCATATTGGTAGGATTTACTAGTATCTTCATTTTCATTATTTCATTTACCTAGAATTTCAATCCATCATCTTGATTTTTGGAATGAGGGGTGATATTAGGATTATTCTATGGCATAGCTAGTAGAGTAGGTAATTGAGACAAGAAAGCTAATAGAGGAACATATGTTTTACCCAAGGAAATAACCATATAAGGGAAATTCATATGTGGATAATTAGGCATGTTAAAATATGGTTAAGCTACTTTAGCATGTAGGATCAGTGTCAAAATGGAATAGGGTCCTAGTAGTTATGGATTTTGAGCTTGGGCTATATGGGCTACATAAGCCATATGGAGTGCAAGAGGTAACTTTATAATGCTAATTGTATATCTTCTATATGGGCTACTTATTTAACTATTATAGCTAAATCAAGATGATTGGTATTATAAACCATTAGTTTGTAACACGATTATAACCCCTTTATGTAATGTGATACAGCTTGCTCATTGTTTAGATGAATATTTATTAGAATTAAATATAATATCCTCATGAACCTAGAATTATAATGATGAATATCTTGTTAAGTATGTATACACATAATATTTAATTTAAAATAATCAACTATGCATTGATTATATTACCAAACCTCTTCATAAAAGGTTCCATAATGGAAGCCCACTTAACCATGGTATTAGTAAACAAACTCCTATACCATAAAGTTACTTTATTTCTTCATAAGTATATGCATAAGTGCACTATGATATCTTCCTCTAAAATATGGTGTATTAACTTCAATATGGGTACCTAATTAAGATGATCCCAAACCATTTACTTTCATTACCATCAAAGGTGGGCAATGAATTCATGGTAATAATAGAAATGGAAACATAGATCGTTAGGTTTAAAGGTCCTTGATAAGTTCAATCAAGGAGATGATTTTGAGATCTTATTGATGTAGGTAGTTGAGAACATTTAGAAACTTTTCAATATTGCATTTGTTATGAATATTACATTTGACCTTGATGTGGGGTTGCATATGCCTAAGGTGGCAACATATAATGCATAATTTATTGTTATGATAAATTTTAGGGTTTTATGGAATACCATAATATTGTGGATGGAATTTATGGTTTGGAGTTTGCACAAGGAGTCAATTTGGGTAAATTGGATTTTTATTGGATATAACTTAGGGATTAGGCATAGGTAGGAGATTTTGTAAGTCATACTATAATTTTTTTTGGTTTGACAAAGTTATAATCTATTTTTAATTTTGCATAGGCTAACTAGCTAGAGAAACATTTGATTCAAGGTTGCACCTTGATACCTTGTGATCCCATATGGCTAGTTAGGGTTTACAAACTTTGTAAAGTGCCCTATTTTTTATGTTTGTTCTACAAAATTACTAACATTAGGGTTACATGGATGCAACTAATCCTAGGATGTAAGTTGACCTGGATAGGTTGTTGCATTTGAAAAGTGTAATTGTTGAATTAACACAAGCAAGAATTTACCATAATATATTTGACGACTGCCTTGAGGAATTAACAATGCTGATCATTGATTTACTCCTATTTGTGTATTGGACCCTATTTGTTAAGTGGGACTGGTTTAGAAATTTGCAGTATTGGAAAATTTTCCTATTGGGGATCCTAATTGACTAAGATGTCATGATGTGCTAGGTAAGGCTTGTGGCATTAGAGGTATATCATAAAGGGGATTTGTGATCATATTTGGATAATTGGTCCAAAAGAAGCCCAACCCTGAGTAGCACTAGGTAAGGTAATGTTGTATATTAGGAGACTAATAAGGTATCATACTCTAGTTGATTAAAAGGATTATGGGGGTGTGGAAGAAGGATTTTAACCATGGTTATTTGTACTTACCATTAGTTCTTTTCCATTTGATGAAGTTGGAATTACTTTATCGACTTTGTAGATCCACACAATAATTGGTTTCCTCTTCCCCGTTGTATTTATCCTTTGGTAGAGAATAATTTTGATTGGATGGAGTTCTTTTCCTGATTTTTATATCTTTAATCATGTATTCATAAGTTTAAACACATCCTATTCATTCCTACATTAATGAATGTTTTGGGTTCGAAATGTGAGTATTTTAGAAAATTAGGAAACCACCCTCTTTGAAAAATAGCAATATGTCCATAAAATATTTAGAAATTTAGTGAATCATTATTTTTCAAAGATATGTGATTCACTCTTAGGAAATGGGTGAATACTTAGAAAAATTTCCCTTTTCTCAAAAATTAGAAAATTGTTTTATGGATGGAGGGAATCCCTATTTTGGCGAAAACATAACAAAATTTATTCGAAAGTGGTAAATCAATTTTGTTGGTAGAAAATCACAAGTTTAATCCACAAATGAATTTTATTGAAACATTTAGTAAACCAAATCAAACTTTTGCACTTTGCAAAAATTATTTCATGAAATATTGGATGTGCTATTCAAGAATTAAAATGTAGATCTTTTAATTTTTTTCTAAGGTTTGTAACAAAGACACATTCCTTGAAGCACCTATAATTTCATAAATAAATTTAGAAACTAGACTCAATTAAACTCAAAAAAATTGCAAAAGGAACTAGGCTTGATTTTAGCATGGAATTTGACTTTTGGTCCCATCAGGTGTGCCAAAAACCTATTGAATAACAAAAAATCTAACTTTTAATATGCCTCACAAATTCAATTAAAAATTTGTAAGGAGGAACTTACCTAATTCAACTTCTATGTTCTAGAATATAAATAGGTGAACTTAAAGGTTTGAGATATTAAAGTAAATTGTATGAATATAAAATATGGTTGTAGCCATAGCAAGGAAAGTGTGTGATCATTCAACACATGGAGAAATCAAATTTTATGACTGTGCTCCTACATGAAATAATATTGAAATAATAAAATGGAAGGACTAGAAAGCGAAAGGGCAATGTCGTAATTACTATGCATTCCATGATCCAAGAGAGTAGTACCATAATTGGAAAGCAATTGTCATGCAAAAATTTATAACCCATAGATACCATTTATAGAAAATAATAACCCACAAGTAGAGTGCACAAAGTGTATCTTTGATTTCTTAAATAGTCAAAATATGTTTATAATAGAGCCCATAGATCCTATTTATAGAAAATTATTCACCTAGAACTTATCTAACGTAACCAATTTCTACTCCTAGTAAATATACTAATGCAGAGCTATCTTAATGAAAATGATGCACCACTCAATGTTACATTCCTCCAAAATTATCCCTAAACCACTTCAAACCCTTATCTTGCGTTTGGTGCCAAAAATAGTAAAATCAATTGGTTTCCTTGAACTTCATGCTTCTTTGTCTCACTTGGAATACAAACTAGTTACTTGTTTGATTAGAAAAGAGACTCACTACATTTAAAAGAAGATTTTTCTTATTAAGAGGAAATTGCATTTTCTGCATGGATTTCATATTTAACAAATCACACATTGAGGATCAAATCATATTTTTAGTGTCAAACTTATTTTTGAATTCTAAGGGTCTAAAAATATTTTTTAGAGGCTCTAATAATTTAATTCTTAGATCTACAAATTTCACAATTATTTAAAACATGAAGGTAACTATTATGGTAACTAGGAATAGGTATATGAGGATATGATATTATATTGTTATGGTACCTAGGAATAGGAATTTGAATTTAAAGGACCTCTTATGTGATAACAACTATTTGGTTTAGGAGAAATATTCATCGATAGGTTCATCATATGTCCTCTTTTGACATTTAATACATTTGGTTGATTAAGTTTTATTTTGATGCATTATTCTAGTGACATTGTGAAGAAGCTATTTTTTGAAGAATAGTGAATATTTTTTTGAGCTTTTTTGTAAACATTCTTTATCTTTAATGGAAGTTTCGTAAAATTCCATTTGTTTATTTACTTTAGCTTTTTTAGGATTAATACAACAAAAATAATAAGGAAATCAATTGAGAAGAAAATTTTACACATTTTTTACATCACATCTAGTTGCAAAACAAGTGTTGGTTAGAATTTAATGCAAGGAAAAGACCTCCAAGCCACTTGATAAGTTGGTAGACCAAGGTAACAAATTTTTATGTTGGTATAGCAAGAGAGCATTTTTGGACAATCCATTTTTTAATTCAAGCAATAACTATAGTTTACATGTGGTACCAATATGATGCAATAGGTTACATGGGTGCAATCACCCTATTGCATGTATTAATAACTTTATTATATTATGAACTATGCCATCTTGCGTTCCAAGGCTATGATAGGCTATGTGGCTAGAGTGAGTTGCATGACAACACTAATCATAAGTTTAAACCACCAAAATGCTTTATCAATCTTGATGAGATGGAACATTGGTTGTTAGAGGATTTATCTCTGATCAAGGAGTTAGTGATGTAAGGTTAGTTAAATAGGGGTCTTGTGGATATGTCACAAGCATCCCCTTGAAAGCATCACTCTCTATTTGAAGGGAACTTTGTACAAATTGAGTCTAAATCAAGTTACTAGTGTAGTGATTAGATGAAAGGTGATGTAGTGGCTACTACATAACATGAGATCTAAATTTGATATATCATCCAACCCAAAGTTGAGATTCAAGATATTACCCATATTTAGCTCTTGATATAATCCCAAATTTGACAATGCTTTGAATCCCCACTCTCAAGACACCTATTAGTATTACATAGTATTAGGAGGGATGTCCTATTGTAGGACAAATTGGCATACCATGTGCTCATTATATAAAAGTTATCTCTTACTATGTGGTCAAACCAACAACCTAAATTACCTCACTCATTCCAAATGCTAATCATCATCTACACCACTTGATTATCCATCCATGTTAGATATCATCAATGTAAGTTAGGGCACCCCATATGGGTACCCATAATATCCTTGACACATATTCAAGTATTATGTTACCTCTTCGTATGGCAACTAGAAGTTATTTATCATTGAATACCATAGATTTAGTAGTACCTAGGAAAACTCTACCTTCAACATAAGTTCCACATGGTACAATCCCCTTGCAATAGAAAATAATTTTTCTCTCATGTAAGAAGTATGATATTCATATCCAATGCATAAGGATGATTCTTAGGTAACCCAAAACCTAGCCTCAGCTAAAAAAACTAATAAGTCATCATACATTAGTCTACCTTGTTAAAAAAAACATCTCAAAACCTTAAAAATTCATCTAAATTTTAAGTGTGACAATAGTGCCACACTTTTGCAAAAAAGCTATAGTTGTTAGAAGTACTACATTTGTGCAAATTTGCCATTGATGTAATAGTATTGTAGTAGCATGAAATTGTATGTAATTGAATTTCTAATTTCAAAAGTATTATGTAATAGTGCCACTAAATGATAAAATCATTGCCTTTTTGTTCAAAATAAATTTTTGGAAAAAAATTAAAACTAACGAAGCTCAAGATTCCTCACCTAAGGTTGGTCTCCTCCCCAAACCATCAATGGTCGGACCACATTATTATAATGTACTAGCCTTTCTTGGTGATCCATAAATAAATAATTCATGTGTATAGAAATCTACTCTCATGATCATGAATGGTAAAAATAATTTGTTTTACCCTCTATCCATTTTACATTACCCCTCCTGATCATTTATTCTCCCAAAATCACTTTATCGCGTCATTTTAGTTGTATGCATGCTAATCAAGTCATGTGTTCTTATTAACATGAATTTTTTTTCAAAAACTTTATGGCACACATGGGCATGAAAACATGTAATGCTATGATAAATATAAATTTTGCATTGTATACAAAAAAATTTAAAAATTCATTAATCATACCAAATCACAAATCTATGTCATTATTTAAAGAAATAGTCATAAAATTAGGGCAAGTAAACTAGTTTTGTATGTATTTATGATTTGATGAATGAATCAAAAAAGGGAAAATTTAGACACTCAATTTTCAATAGTCAATTACATGGACCCCATAAAAGACAAAAAATCATAAGTGAGTTACTATGTTCAAAATGACCAAAGATGTATCTAAATGTCCGACATGAAAAGCATTATCCAAGAAGCAATAGTGTCATAGCACATCTATTATATAGAACAATTATAATGTTCAAATTTCAAATATGATTATTTTCCCAGCCACCCTTACCACTAGTGGTCATATTTTGTATTAGCATTAGGATATTATTAGTGCCCTAACACTTTTGACATATAATGTTATTTCTTGATCATGCATAAAAAAGCAAATAGATGGTTAACTAATTTTAGTTTACTATCAATGTAATTCTTTATCTCCTCTACCAAGTGTGAATCTTATATAGTCTCCCTTAATTAATAATTAAATTCCCTAACTGATAATGACACCAATGCACTATTAATCATATCATTCAAAATTATCCTCCAAAGTAATTAACTAAAAATAACTTCCATGTAGGATTTTGTAGCTACATATTATATCATATAGATTATCAATCATATATTATGGAGCTACATCTTCCATTTATATATTTACATCTCATCATATTGTCAAAGCATCTTTTTAATTACTCATATTTCAATGTAGCAACCATGAAACTTCTATGAAACCAATCCTTAGGTCATGCAAATCTAAGTTTTTATAGGTATACTAAAGCTCTACCCAATTTTAAAATCAAAGCAAGAAATTGTTACATCACATATAAAATATTTGTTAAAAGTATAATTACATGCAAATATAGATTTAGAAAAAATCTATAGAACCTCTATTGAAATATCTAATTACTTGCATTTAAAAGAGGAGATTTTTCCATATCTACATAGTCAAAGGAAAAACCGATATTTCTTTTTTAGAGTCTTGGATTCATTCTCAAAACCATATTTTTTCTATTATTTACTTTATCTCTTCATTTATTTAGCTTAAATTTTTTAACACTTATGTTAATATTGTTTTAATCTATTATAATTCATCATCACTTTGAATTAGATCCCTACATTTCCATTATCAATTTCTTGTCTAATGCTTATTTCATTAGTTATTATGTAGATTATTGGATTAAAGTATCCTCTATAATATCCTCAGGCAATAACATTATGGTCTACAAATACTATCTTTAGTTACATAACACTAACCTCCATGTCATTTTGTTACCACACTTTTTTAGGTTTGATTGGAGGTTTTTCATCTATTTTTGTATTTTGGAATTTCTTTTTTATTTTATATAATAGGATTTTTACTAAGGCAAACCCTAATCCATTTTTAATTTTGTATGTGTGTAGGTTTTGATTTATGCGCAACAGAGATTGAAAGTTATAGAAATCAATGTCAAGACACTCAACTACATTAGGAGCACAAAATGAGTTTTATACACTCATTGTCCCTTTTTCCTTTAGTTCAAATTATAAATATTATTATTTAGTTTTATTATTAAAATTGTCATGTTAAATACAATACTCTATATTTAAGTCTTTGGTATCCTATGCCATTATTTACCTTTATATGTTTTTTGTAATCTAGTAGATTAGCAGCTAGGATAGATTACACTTGTAAAGAAAGTGGAGGTGCATATGGTCTAGTTTGCATGGTTTTGTTATTTGATTTATCTTATCATTTATTTTTATAAAACTAATTAATTCTTACATTCACAAGCAATATTAATTGCATATAGTACATAACTATATGCATTTCATGAGATTTCTTGCATCCTTGCTTCAAAAAGGAAAATAGAAAATAAAATATTTCCTTTTTGTTATCATTCAAAGGTGAGGTGCATGTAGTATAAGGACTTTTTTGTATGTATTTTGTATCATTTTTGTTTTTCTAAGTGATGCAGTAATCCCAAACCAGCACCTAGATTCAACACCTAGATGTCTATAGATGGGAACAACAAGATATTTATTCTAGATGGCACAAGATATCTATGATGATGTAGCGACAATGAGCGACAACTAGATATCTATGGAAAAATTAAAAAAGATATCTAATAATGTGGTGCTTTCGAATCAAAACCTAGATATATATATAAATTGATACAATAATATGTCTACTCTAAGTGGTACAATATGTCTATGATGATGCAACAACAAAAAGCAACAGTTAGACATTTATGGAAAAATTCAACAAGATGTCTTTCTCAGATGGCACAAGGTATCACAGTAACAATGAGTGGTGATGAGATGTTTATGGATAAATTTAGTGAGATGTCTATATCGATAAGCACAAGATATTTATGGTAATGTAGTGAGACACGTAAATTAATTTCGTTCTCTCAAATTAATAATGAGATATATAGCAAGACATCTAGTATAGGGAACACAAGATGTCTATCTTGAATAATGATGAAGGTTTTAAATACTGTATTCCAAGACACATGGCTGCAATGGCCATGAGATGGTATTATCCCTGTGATGGTAAGATTCTCCTCTAGATGTATAATTTCACCAAACTGAGTGATGACATCTCCATAATGCTTTTGACAAATACACCCGAACTTCGCACAATTTCATAATATATTCAGATGATGATTGGTATCTCCTTTGTTGTCAAGTGATTTTCCAAAAACCTGTAAAAATTATACCAATATCTCCAATAAAACATTAACATCACATAATTTATTATTCATAATTTGAAAACAGAGTATACCAAATCAAATAATAGAATTTTGAATTTTATGTCTTTCTATCAAATGCAAGTTACAATGCTCGTGAGGCGATAACCTCCAATATGCAACCAATTCTATCTAGTTTTTCTTCTTATTTCTCTCTTAGGAAATACAAACCAAAATAAATCTTCCCTTTATAACCAAACACTTCATCTTTCTATACTTCATGTTGTCTAATCATTTCATCTTCCTCCAGTTCACACTATTAAAATCATGTTGTTTCCCCTGCTGCAAGGATATTCACATCATACTCACCATGTAGAGAAAATGTTTCATAAGCGAAGATCGTGAACATTTTTAAAGTCTATAACTATGATTATATATTTAGCTATTTTAGAGGTACTCATCGGTGTTACCCCTTCAACTGGTTGTTTCTTCCACTTGACCAAGTACTCATAATAGGCCCTAACCCTCATCTTATTTGATATTCTTGAGTCTATGTTTACTTCAATTTTATCTTATTATTTTTCTAGCATTTATGTTATCCATTGTTCTTTTGGAACATCCACTATTTGGTCTATCTCCATTTCCATAGGTGTAACATAATACGAATATAGATCAGCGATATTAAATATTGGAGAAATATCAATACCCTTTGGAAGCTCAATTTCATATGCATTTACAATAAAATTATTCAGGATCTTGCAAGATCATATCTTATTCCACTTTAGTTTATATTAGGTACCTTTGGGAAACCTTTCCTTCTACAAGTATTCTAGAACAAAATATTCAACTTGGAATTCTTGTATCCGTTGTTTGAGGTCAGCATATTGCTTGTATTTGTTAGAATTCCTTTGTAAATCAACCTCCACTTCATGATGTAACTCTTGCATATATTCAAAAAAATCCTCAACCATAGCATTATCTTTTTGTAATTCAATTGTACTTCGTAACTCATCCATTCCCCGAGGATGCATTGCATACACAATTTGGAAGGGACATTTTGTCTTGCTCCTATTTTATAAATTTTTGTATACAAATTTTGCTTGTGCTATTACAACATCCTACAACTTGGGTCTCTGACCAACCACAAATTGTAGTAAATTTCTAAGGATCCTATTCACTACTTCAATTTTTCCATCTATCTGAGGGTGATTGGCCGAACTAAAACTTAGTTTAGTACTCAGTTTCTTCCATAGGATACACCAAAAGTGACCTACAAACTTTGTATCACTATATAACATAATACTCTTTGGTAGACCATACAATATCATCACTTCAATAATGAAAAAAACAACAATATGAGTAGCATAATTTATTTTCTTACAAGGTATGAAATGTACCATCTTTGAGAATCTATCCACAACCACAAAATAGAGTCATTTCCTCTTTGTATCCTTGGCAACTCGAGGATAAAATCTATGCTTACATCCTCCCATGGCCTCTTTGGTATTGGTAATGGTTGATACAACCCAATATTTTAACTCATATCCTTTCCATGTTGGCAAACTCGACAACCCTATATAAAATTCTTGACATCTACATTCATTCTAGGCCAATAAAAACTGGTACAAAGTTATCCCATCATTTTATCTACTCCAAAATGTCTTGATAGTCCTTCACTATATATTTCTCTTATCAAATTTTCCCTCATCGAACCTCATGGTATGCACAATTTGTGTCCCTTGAACAACATTCCTTCTTGGTGATGGAAGATACTGGTCTCAAACATACTTCTAGGTGATGGCGAACTTATAATGGCCTTAACATTCTAAGGGTCCATTCATAACCCTTCCTAGTAAATCACAAAGCCCAAATATACCATTTCCTCCACAAAATTGCATTTCTTCAAGTTGACTAGCAACCTCTCCTCCTTTAGTCTCTACAAAACCAATCTCAAATGTGTCAAATGGTCTTCCTTACTCTTACTAAATATCAGTATGTCATCTAGGTAGACAACCACAAACTTGTCAAGGAATGGCTTCAATATCTCATTCATCAATAACATAAAGGTACTTGGTGCTTTTTTAAATATAAATTGCATGACCAACCACTCATATAATTCATCCTTCATATTGAATGTGGTATTCCATTCATCTCCTTCTCTGATTCGAATCTAATGATATCAACTCTTCAAATTTATCTTTGCAAAGTACTTTGATCCACTCAAGCAATCCATTAAATCATCCATGCATGAAAATAGGAATTTATACTTAATAGTTATCATATTGGTAGCCCTAGAATATATACACATGCATCGTTATCGACCCTTATTTGGTGCAAGTATAGCTGGTACTGCACATGGACTCAAGCTCTCCCATATCAGTTATTTACCCAACAACTCCTAAATTTGCCTACTAATTTCCTCTTTCTCCATCGACATTAACATGTATGCTAATTTATTGGATAAATTTGGTCTAGGAATGAAATCAATGTGATAGCTAATACTTCTTATTGATGGCAATCCATATGGTAATGCTTCTAATAAAAGTTTTGCATACTTATCTAGCAAATCCTTCACCTCACTCAAAATATCCTTCTTATTACCTTTTATGTCATCCTTTTGTGGATTTAATAATCAAGTCCAAACATGCCCTCTTCTTTATTATTCCCTTCAAAAATTTCTTTCCTCAAACTAAACATATTTTACAACCAATATCCCCCCTAACGTCTATGTCCTTCAATGGACCCAATAAAAACTTATTATCATCCTTTGTAATGGTGTAGGTGTTCTCCCTACCATCAAGTACTTCCTTCCTGTCGAATTCCAAGGTCTTTCCAAAAATATGTGGCAAGCATCCATTGCCATAACATCACATATGACCTCATACTTATATGTCCTTATCTAAAAATTTACCTTACACTATTCACTTACTAGAATTTGGTGTTCCTTTTACAACCAAGATACCTTGTATGAGTTAGGGTGTTCTTCCTTCTTCAAATACAACTTATCTATCATCCTAGAAGATACAAAATTATTTGTGCTTCCACTACCTATAATAACCTTGCAACATTTTGTGCAAACTTTACACATAGTTTTTAAAATATTTTTCCTTTGTACAAGTTCACATTTCTTCTTTTTTGGCTTCAAAATAACTATCTTCATCATGAGAGATTCTCCTTTCCCATATTAATATTTTGTTGGGTGTTTGAATATTCAAATAATCAATGACCATCTTCACCACACATAAAATACCTTCAAAGGAATCCTCTACCCCTTCCTATACCGAAATCACCTCTTCCTCATAGAAAATATACATCTCTTCTGTTATCCTGGCTAGAATCACTATGCAAAGTGCTAGTCTCTCATTTTTATATTTGTTGTCCTCTTCCACTACTTGTTTATCTCCATCCTCATGATGATCATCCCATTCCTCTTTGGTTATTTTTTTGCCTTCATAACAAATTCTCTTCTACCTTTAAGGTATACTAGTAGACCTCCTCTACTGTACTTATTCTCATAATATTATTTTCTTCTTGTATAATCATCCATAATCCATTAATATACTTTGATATTTTATCTTTTTCGTCTTCCAGATTACTGGATTGAATAGTAAGTCTATAGAATTCCTCCATGTATTATTTCACACTCATATCCTTTTATCTCAGGTTTTATAATATTCTAAAATGACCCAATTGATAGTCAAACAAAAGGAATTTGATCTTCAATTTGGTTACCATTTTCTCCCACATCTTGATCCTTTCCTTTCTCTTTCTTTACATTTTAACTTGTACATGGTCCCACCACAAGGATGCATGCCCCTTAAATTTTGTGTAGTTAAAATTCACCCTTTTTGGATCTTCTATTGATTCAAAATTGAAGTACTTATCCATTTTAGTAATCTAGTCTATGAGCTCTTCTGGATTTAAACTCACATTGTATGATGAGGTTTCTATCTTTGGATTTTATCCCATATTGCAGATTGCTTGAATCAGTCACGCTTCTACTTCTTACCATTTTCTTCCTCTCATACTTCCATGTGACCAACCTCTTCTTCTTCATTGTCACTAATATCCTCAAGATGAAAGCCTCTTCGTTGAGTAGTTTTGATTACCTCTAGTCAGGTGGTAATTCCCTTCAGTATCTTATAAATATCCACAACTCAAGGGTCTCATGGTCTTCTTCTTCCTCATTATGCTATAATCCCTTCTACACATATTATACCTCAAGGATCTTCTAGCTCTGATACCAAATTATGCAATGCTCCTAAACCAACACCTAGATTCAATACCTAGATATCTAGATATGGGCACAACAAGATGTCTATTATGGATAGCATAAGATGTGTATGATAACATAGCGATAACAAATGATGGCTAGACATGTATGGGTATATTCAATAAGATATCTAATGATGTGGTTCTCCCACATCAATACCTACAATAAACACCTAGACAAATATAGATGGATACAACAAGACATCTACTTTGGATGACATAAGATATCTATGATTATGTACTGATATTGAGTAGTGGTTAGACATCTATGGGTAGATTCAATAGTATATTTATCTCGGATAGCACAAGATATCATAGTGACAATCAGTGGTGGTGAGATATCTATGGATAAATTCAATGAGATATCTATCTCGGTTGGCATAAGACATCTATGGTAATTTAGTGAGACATCTAAATTAATATTAATTTCCTGAATTAAAAACAATATATCTATAGCAAGACGTCTAGTTTGGGTGGCATAAGATGTCTATTTTAGAAAGTTAAGGTTTTAAATATTATATTCCAAGAGACGTGGTTGCAATGGTCATGAGATGGTATCCCCCCTATGATGGTAAGATTCTCCTCTAGATGTTTTATTGCACCAAACTGAGTGGTGATGTCTCCATAATTATTTCGATGAATACACCCAAACTCTACATAATTTCATCAAATCTTCAGATGATGATTGGTATCTCCTCAACTATCAGGTGACTATATACAAACCCAAAAAAAATAGACCATTATCTCCAATGAAACCTTAGTTTATTAGCATCACATAATTTATCATTCATTATTTGATAACAGAGTATACCAAATCAAAATATACCATTATCTCCAATGAAACCTTAGTTTATTAGCATCACATAATTTATCATTCATTATTTGATAACAGAGTATACCAAATCAAATAGTAGAGTTTTGAATTTTATGTCTTTCTATCAAATACAAGTTACAATATTGGTGATATGATGGATTCCAATCTGCAACGTATTCTATCTAGTTTCTCTTCTTGTTTCTCTCTTAGGAAATATAAACCAAAAGAAATCTCTCCTTTGTAACTGCACACTACGTTTTTATATACTTCATGTTATTTGATTGTTTTGTATTTCTATGGTTCGCACTTTGCAACTCATGTTGTTTCCCCTACCATGAGGATATTCACATCACTAAGGTTGATTATATTTTAGTTGTATACATATTAAGGAAACCATGGGTGTGTTGTTCAAATAAACCTATCAAATTTAAGCATATCACACATTAAATACCCTCTCTTATCTCTTGAAAGTGTGTGTGTGTGTGTGTGTGTGTGAGAGAGAGAGAGAGAGAGAGAGAGATCCTCTCATTTTTTCTAATCTTATAGGAACACTAACAATAAAAAATAATATATATATTTTAGAAAGCATTTTATCTTTTACAAAATAAGAGCTAAAACATTTAATTTTATAGTTGAAAAGATAAAATATCTTATTCTATAGTCTAATTATGCTTATAATCTTATATGGTTGTGAGATATCTAGTGGTAGTCTATCTTTAATTTTTTGGAATAAAATCGAGCAAATAGAAAAATATTACAACACCTTAGGATATCCTTCCTTGGAAGTAAGTTTAATACACATTGAAATTGAAACACTTAAAGTATTAATTACTATATAAATACAAAGTAGTCAATTCTAGCGATCATAAACTCAACATAAGTCAAAATTCTTGTTTACCTTATTTGTAATTGTATAATATGCTACAAAATAACTCCAAAATTTACATAGGATGAAAGAAGAAATAAAGTAGAATCATATGTTTATAACAAGGGCATTAATATTTAGAATTATGAAATCATAAAAGAGAACAAGAAAATGTTAATAATAACATTACCATTTTCAACCATCCTACCTATATTAATGATATGTCTTATGCTAAAAAGAAATATTCATTTGTTAAATTAAAAATCAACTCACATATTGTGCATAGTAAAACTAGTAAATGGGAACATCAAAGACTCTCCTTTGCAAATAAAAATATGTAAATCAAATAAAGTAGAATATGAACATTCTATAATGATATTAGATGTAAATTACAATATTTTCATTTATAAATTTATATATTAAAATTAAAACCAACCCAATTAAAATAGATTAATTTTTTTTTATGATAGAAGTTAATCAATATACAAATTATTTTATAATCAACCATATGTAAGTAATACCTATGTAGGTAACCTACAAAATAATTTGATGTAAAGGATGTTAAAAATTATTATCATCATAAACATGTATACACACATCACAATTTTATATCTGCATACATCTATCCACGATAGATTTTTCCTTTTTTTTTCTAGAGAACAAAGGGTTGTTATTGGGTTCCCACCCTTGAAAAATCACAACTTTTTCCTTTATATCTTGAGATTTTACAAACAAATTTAATTCTCATCTTAATTGAGTTTCTATCACTAGATAACTACATTTTTTTTATAAGTATAAATTCTTGATTTTCATTTTTTGGATCTTCAATTTTTTGTGTGAATACAAATATTTTAAAATTCAACATCCTTGTTCTTGATAGTTTCTTGCAACGACCTTCACAATACCCAAATTAAACCTCTATTACAGTGTTCCATGGGGACGCGTCCCCCCATCCCTTGCATTCCCTAGCATGGGGGGATGACATTGGAGATGTTCCCCCCATCCCTCTTTTGGGGGATAGTTGGGAAACATCCCTGAGGATGCCTAAGGCCTACGGCCTCCCGTCCCTAGGACATCCCCTATTTTAGGGCATTCCTAGGGATGACTAGCCATCCCCAAGGATGGCTAGGTCCCTTTGGGGATGCTCAGGTCATTCCTAGGGATGGTTGGGCATCCCCAAAGGGACCCAGCCATCCCCCATGGCTGAGCATCCTCAACCAAAAGAAAAAATAAAAAATAAAAAATAAAAAATAAAAATTTATTCTGTTCTTTAGTATATTGTAAGACATTTGTGTTCTTCAATCTGTTCTTCAGTACATTTTTGAAAATGATGACTTTTCACAAATGAATATTAAAGCAAAATTTACAGTATTCTAAAATTATGGTATTCTAAAGCAAGTCCTCAGCCAATCTATTCTATTATGAAGATTAAAGCAAAAATTACAGTATTCTAAAATTACAAGTGAGGGATAAAGATTGTTGATATAATAGCAAATATGATCTGAATAACATAAAGAGTAACAAAGAGAGACCCTACTCATACTAGTGAAAATTAATTAGAAAGAAAGGAAGTTTCTTAATGTCCATAGATGATCAAAGCAAGTATTTGGACTCAAATACTACATTGTGTAACAATAGTCTGGAGAGAGTTGGAAATAGTGTTCCAAAGAAAAACCAAGAATACAAAATTAATAAGCATAAATCTACAAAATCCTTTTAAACAAGGTTAAAAAAAAAAAAATTAGAAGGAAGCGGACAAGGAAAAAAATAGTTAAATTGTAGGTTGTTAAAAAGTGAAACAAGTAAGTTTTACAAGACTCATAACAATGTGACTCTTGACTGTATTTTTGAAAATATTTTTAGATCATGGATTTGCATGTCTTAATTCACGTTCATAATTCAGAAAATCATGTAAGGTAAAAACACAATGAAGTTGTTGGCTAGTAAAAGTGGCATGATAACTCTTATTGGAATGGCACTTTATTTGGTGGGGAAAAGACCTTGGCCTAAAGTGCTTCTATTGCTGATTTATCTAATGTTCAAGAATGAAGATTTTGTAAAATATATAGCATCCAATTAGATTCATGTTCATTGTTTTGATTTTACGTTTGTTCATTTGTTGCTATAAATGGTTATTGATTTGTTGCAAAGTCGCCTAAATTGTTTGCTTTGCATACACTTCTATTGAGAAAATACAGATGAGAAATACTTGGCATCAACTTGTATTATTATTAAAAAGAGATAAATCCCATTGAGTTTAGGACATCGACCTCAATGAGAGTATTGTAACTTTTGCTTTTGGACATTGACTTCAATGACAAATCCGGGTTTTGCTTTAGGACATTGACTTCAATGACAAATCCACTTTTGCTTTAGGACATTGACTTCAATGATAAATCCGCTTATTTTAGAATATTGTGATATTAGAATAATTTAACTTTTGCTTTAATCTGTTCTTTGTGTTCTTTAGTACATTATTGAAAATGATGACTTGTAAAATCTGAATAATGTGGCATTCATTACTTGAGCAATAACAACTAATTTGGTTAACTATTAGAGATTGGCAGATTGCACTTGATATCCGTAGTTGAACCTTCAAGTTATAATTTTTGAAACATTTAAGTGACTGCACTTAGTAACTAATATCAATATGAATATCCTAATATCATTTTTGTTGTGTGTAGAATTATGAATGTGTAGATTATTCTAAATTTATAAAAAAAAATAATTTTCATAGTATTATACCAACCGTCCCCACAACCGTCCCCGAGCCGTCGCCTAAAATCGGCCTGCCGTCCCCTGAAACTTGTCCCCCCATCCCCAGGCTCGTGGAACCTTGCTCTATTGTCTATGCATGGCATCTTAATAGAGTAATTTTTCCAAAACTTTACCCTATCATAGTTTGCTTTAGTCAATCTAGCTTGCTATTTTCCTTCCTAAAGCATAAGTGCAACTACAAGAATTGTAATAAATATTTTATATGAGAACACATTAATGTTATAAAATAAAGTAAATATTATCAATGGAATACATTAATGTACATCTTAATCATTATTTGATTCAAGTAGTCAACATTTTCTTGTCTTCAATTAAACTTACTACTTTAACTATAGAAAATAAAAATTATCTTCATTATCCTCAATTAAAACCCCTCTGTTGGCTAACCTATCTACACAATTATTTACTTGTAAATCTGATTTCTTCAAACTCTGTAACAAGATCTTGTACTTTCACAATTATCTCTTGTATGTTTACATCTATCGTGACATAAAATCTTAATTCTCATTTTATTAATAGTAAAGATCAACTATTATGTAATGAAATACATGCTATTTTTACCAGCCTTTTAATCCTTTAAATAAAAAACTATTTAAAACCTATGTTCTATTTAAAAAATCTTTATATTTTTTTTTCTTTTTTTTTAAGCGAAAAACCCCTTGTGGGACCGCCTTGGTATGAGAGACCACGAACAAGGAGTTCTACACCGTCAAAGTCACCCAGGAGTCGCATCCGACCCTGCCCACACCAACATTATCAATTGGATTTTGGGTACCCAATTCAGCTTTTTGGTAGGGTGGAGATTCGAACCTTGGACCTCCTTGGAGGATTGCCCTCTCTTCTCCAACACACCTACAACACCTGGGTACCTTTAGATTTGACTCTTTAGTTCTAGCATCCCAAAATTTTAAGTTAAATAAATTATTTAGTTTTTATTTTTTTGTAGCTCTAAATTTGATCCTTGTCAAACATCATAAAATTTAATGCTAAATAAATGATTTAACTTTTATTATTAAGAGTCCAGCACAGCAATGCTAAATAAATTCAACTTTTATTATTAAGAGTCCAGCACAACAAACTTTATGTTAAATAAGTTATTTAGCTTTTATTGTTAGGAGACACGGTTGCCCTTCAATTTTGAACAGAAGTTTTATTTAGAATGTAAAAAACCTTCAGCCTTAGACCCATTCGGCCAAGTTATTTGTACATAAAATATTAATTCACGTAGAGAAATAATGACCTGCATGTATCGGTTTCGAATCTTGAGTCCAACGTTCCTGATTTAATTAATGTGCATTACAAAAATGGCGATGAAAACTGGTGCTTGACACTCTTAAGATATGTGGTTATTGAGATAGATTTTATTTTGGAAGTTGGAATATTCACCAGGAATGCAAACTTGAAGACGAAGAAAGGTTTTAAAAAATAAAATAAAATAAAAAGTGGTATAACTGAAACCGATAGCTGTTTGCCTGACAGGTGGCAAAATTGAAAATTGAACACACTTTTGAAGTCCAAAGGCATATAAATGACGTGCCTTTGACGAAATAGTCATAACTCTTTTACAAATATGAACTATCAATAGTGAATAAATGCGTAAGATGAGCAATATAACAAGTAATTATCGATTAAATTTGCAATGTAATTTATAATTTTTTAATATTTAAACCAACCTATGTAATTTAAAAGTCATGATCCCCCAAAAAACCAGCAAAACAATTGACAGCCAACCGTATCTGCTTACAAGCTGCATAAATGTTAACTGCAGCCATTGGAAGTCACACATTCCAACATGGAAGCATTTGGACTTCACATTCCATAATCATACTCTTGTACTTCCGTATACCGGTATTTAACCAACAACCAAATCCATCTTGACAGCTAAATTAGAAGACATGTCGTTTACCTATATTTACCAAAAATATTGAAGATGTACGAAATCACGAATATTCGGCGATTCAGCCACTGGATCACAAGACATTTCCCGACTGGTTTTCCTTAGCTTCACAGACTTCTGTCTACAACGAGCCACTCAAAAACAAAAGGAATTGATAATAAAAAAGATACCATGAATAATTACGAGAATGTACAATATAATGCACCCAAATGGCCTGTCAGGCCTTTCAAGGCCTTGGTTCGGGCACATTTCCCCTTGGATTAGGATGACTGTCATCAACCCCCTTCTTCTGGCTGCTACGGGCAAATCTAACTTCTGTCGAAGGAAAAACCTTGGACTGGCTACGGTGTCCAAATCCTTCTATGGCTTTGGTGGAAAGTTTAGAGCTTGCAGATAAATTCGGCGTCGATGGCACCTTCTCCAGTGCATGCGGGCTTCTAGTGGCGTTACTCTTGACTTCCATGACTCCCTGGTGAGCAGCTCCGCCCAAAAGGAAAGCAAATAACGGGAAGAGGAGAACGAGAATAAAAATGTAGCCCTTCATTCTCAATGTTGATGTTAGAACCGTAAAATAAGCACTGAAGATTCGATCACAAGGGCCCATTCCAGATCATTTTCACAAATACTGCTACTGTAAGCTTTAAATCATAACGAGTCCCCGCTACTCGAACCTCCACAGGACTTCAAAGAAACCGTATACATAAACCTAGCATGTAGGTCGAACTTCAAATTAAAAATATAAATAAAAACAAAGCACCGCATGACCTGCAACGCCATAAAAGTGGGCAAATCCTGGGAAAAACAATAATAAGATAGGCCTTATTATTTATTTACCTCAAGCAGGGAATAAAGACCTTGGAAGCCCCGGGATTTCATCAAGTGCTCCACCTCCTGAGTCTGACGGGCAGTCTCGTTGCCATAAGCTTGAATGACGTGCTGGAATTGATCTTTCACAGACGAATGTCGACAAGGCGAAGGAAGGATAGAGTTTGTGTGTGTGTTCCGGGGGATGCAAGACGACTCATTTATAGGCCGGGATAATGGATTTCCGTACTTCTTCCTATCTAGAGGGGAGCAGCGAGGAATATGCGGCATGGGCGTCCAGCTCTTGGATGCTTAGGGCGACAGGCATGGCTTCTGCTAACGTCATTGTGCTGACATGTCCTAGGAGGGGGACCTGCTGTGGCCTTGTGGCTAAAGCACCTAGCACATCCTGATGTATTTCAGCGACATCCTGATGTTTCTGGTGACGGCCTATGGTTGATGTTTTTCTTTGGCCCGACAAGTAATATCCTTGGCGGTGGAATGACGTGCTTAAAGTATCTTTGGCCCGACAAGTATTATTCTTGGCGGTGGAACAATATTTTGTCTTGTGGCCATCTATGTGATGAGGACGGTCTTTGTGTTTTTAAAGCCGAAACACGAAGAGAACCCGATATTATTACCATGATAATATCTCTTTCAAAAATACAGGAGCACTGTGCCAACTGGTAATCGTTGTCCTCTGCCCAGCCTGAATATACATCGTGCTCGTTATCATCGATGCAAGTTAGGGCACCCCAAAATGGGTACCCTTAAGATCCTCGGCACATCTTCAAGTATCAAGTTTCCTCTCACATACCGAGTTGAAGGTATTTATCATCGACTACCATAACTTTACTAATGTCGTTAGTAGGGCCTAGTCCAACTCTACTCCAACATGGTACAGTCCTTTTGCAATAGAAGAGCCTTGTACACACATGCAAATAAGAGATTTTAAGATACTTGAAACAGAATAATAAGAAGTACATACATAATATGAAAGAGACTTTAAGGGGAAAGAGAATAATATAAGATATCAAAGGATTTTGATTATTATTATTATTCTTTAAAAGTCAAACTTATGAAATATAATGGGTGATATAATTGGGCCAGACCTTCCTCCCCACTCAACTCTTTTCTTTGAAAGTTGATAAATTTAATTAAAAAATAATATAAAATAATAAAATAGTAGAAAATCCAAATTAATACAAATTTAAATTATATTTATATTTATATCATACAATATTATATAAATATATATATTATTTTTTAAATGATATACTTAAAACAAGGGAAAAAACTAATATGATTAGAATATAAAAAATAAGTATATTTTGTTTAAGTTCAAATAACATTTAGGAGAAATTATACAAATATTAATGTCAGTTTAACATATTATTTGTTATGGCATTTATTATTAATGAGTTTTTTACAAATTTAAAGCCTATTATATCAAATGTTAAGAAGGACAACAATTATTTAGAACTAAGAACAACAACATGAGTAAATAGAGAAAGAAATTGAGAGGGATATTAATTTCAAAAGTAAAAAATAAATATCACTAATGTTATAAGAGTTGGGGCAAAGCACACAAAGAAGGATAAAAACTAAGGATAAAGATGGTATATTGGAATTTATAAAGTATGGATATAAAACAAAAAAATGAATTTTCAAGAAATTAATAAATTATTATAGTCCTAAATTTATTTTAATGTAAAAAAGAAAAACATGTAGTGATGTATATTAAGAAGTGTTTAAAATGATTTGGAAGTTTAGGGTTTGTCTTGTGATTTTTGTTATGGAAGTTTTAGGACCTAATTACAATGGCATGAGATAATCACAAATGGGATTGATAATTCCTCGAAGCAAGAAATAATTATGTTATTGGCTTTTTGTATGAAAGAGGAATATATAAAAACTGGATTCATAAATGCATATGCTCCAAATATAGTTAGTATTTGAGATTAGATGCTAAAACAATATCAATTTATTCATGTCAAATTCAATTCAAAGTTACAATTGTTATATTCTTGGCATTGAAGTTGTCCAATATACTTCACTTCATGCATGTGAAAAGACTCTAAGAGAACCTTCATATTGGCCCCATAGCGGGTTTTAAGGAACATGTGGGTTCAATCTAGGGAAAGGCACCCCTCATTCATTGTAGTGAAGTCGTAGGAGAGGAAAAGGCTAAATAATGTGGGAATGTCATTTATTACCACATCCTAAATAACAACCACATTAGGGTAGGCATGTCATGAATTACAAGTCCTTGATGACGCTGAGAATAGGGATTAGAGTCTCATCCAACTACACTACCCCTTATTTGACTAGTTTGTAGTCTAGCTCTAAGGTTTCAGCCATATTTTTTGGTATGATAAAGGTGCTTGCCTTGGAATCCACTAGGAAATTATGAATGAGCTTATAACTACATATAAGTGTTAGGTAGAATGGTTGTGGCTTGGGCCTGTTGTGTATATAATTGTTTGCTTTTTCTACTTTACAATTTTTTTTATTTCTCTAGGGATTCCTCTAGCTAATTCATCTACTTTGGGAGGGTGAAGACATGAAATAGGTACAACGGATCTCCTTAAGTGCTCAACCACATTGAAATATTCTAATGGTTGGGCCTATGGTAGGCTACTCAAGATCCATTGGTGCCTGGGTCTCTTGATACTAAAGTTAGGAGTTTAGATCAATTTTGATAGGAGATGCGTTGGTATTGTTTGTTCAACTATTGGTTGTCTTGGTTCTTCCTTTTTCATCCTTGGAGTTTGATTGATTTTTGGTTTATTGACTTTTAGTGCCAGTTCTTACTACCTTTTAGCCTCCTCTATCACCCTTCTTTTACCCCTTATGAGAACACTAGATTAAAACTAATCTTGGTTGTCTGAAGGAGCATTTTTTATCTAGGGATGACATAGAATTCTTCCTCATCCCATGTTACCAAGGTTTAATTTGGTTCCTCAGCTATTAAAATGAAAAGAACTTTTGGTGGTGTGCTTTCAATAATTGAGTTTGGTACCTAAGTAATATTACTCTAATATGTGGGTTGAGGTATTAGACATGTCACCTACAAGAGCAATATGTGGTGTAAATAGTAGGAATCAGGATAGTAATATGACCAATTGTAGTGATCCATTATTCTTGGCATGGACCATATCTTTCATTGGATTAGAGAGCACTAGCTCCATAAAGATGTAAATAGGGACCATTTACATATTAGGATCTTTGGGTGGACCATATTATTTATTGGGTTGAGGTAAGTACATTTAGTATGCATTTAGGGGAGGCCAATATCCTTTATTGCCTTGCTGGTATGATATACATGGTTAGTTCTAATATTTGAACCTCTAAAAATTATATTCAGACTTGAGGGGTATAATTTCATTGTTCATGTCCCTCATAACACTTTGCATTATTTATATTTTGGGGGATTGAGAGGTTGGGAAGGTAGTGATAGTGATATATGGGGATGTTTGCACAAAGGTCTGACTCAAAATAATATTTGACTAGAAATTAGTGGGTTATATGGTTGGATGAGGTTGAGATGGTGATTAAACATCTAGAAAAATAAGCATAGGTGATCTAGTGGATAACCTCTCAATTTGGATGCGATCTCTCTCAAATTGAGTGGCTATTTTTGTAGGTTGCTGGTAATGATTTACCTCACCTAGTTTTTACCATCATTATTGTTATAATAAGAGAATATTCTCTTAAGTTCCACTAGGATAGAAACTTGAGTTTCTACTCCTCCATGTGTCAAGAGAAATATTAGTGGTATCTTCATCAGGTATGATGAGTTATTGCAATCCAATGACTCTCAATGATCAACTCTGCTAGTTATATAGAGTTGATCCTTGGAATAAATCAATCAGTTCCACTCTTCTCTTCATATTTTGTAATGTTGTACATATCTATTATTGTGAAATTTTTACATGGTACCAGATTAGGATAGATTTTTCTTGCATTCACTCTTGAAGGTTCTAGGATCTGGTTCATTGCTTTGAATATTTTTTTTAATAACATGCTTAAATTTATGTAATAGTCAATTTTATCCATTTTTTATTTAGCAAAATACTTATTATTGCTAATATATGTATTGGTTTTTTTAAAATATACTGCTATTTTATTTTTAAGTGATAAAAATTTATTGATAAAAATTTTGGATTATAGAGTACAACTAAGCTTCCAACAAAAACATAAATAAACAGTGAAATGGGCTAAAAGCACTAGACTAGAATGACACCCAGAAAAGACAACAAGAAAAAACCACATTAAGTCTGTACATCCTTGTGGATCCACTCTCGTAGGCATTGAGTGTCCCTAGATGGGATACTCTCCCAATTATTGATACTCCAAAGATCCAACAGCTCAGAAGCCCTTTTGGCAAGGTAATCAAAAACCACATTCCATTCCCTTGGAATGTGCACAAAGGATATAAATTTGAACTCTTCACTCATTCTAAGAATCTGAACGGCTTTAGAGGCCAACTGCCAATTAAATTCCTCCACCCTTTTACTGTTTAAAATATTAACCATAATTTGAGAGTTAGACTCGCAGATAATCCTATGCCAACCAAGAGAAAACCTCATCTGCAAGGCCTCAAGAATTGCAAGAGCTTCCATAAATTTTTTGGAGTGAACACCTTTATAAATGGAAAAGAAAAAACTGACACCACCAGTAGAATATCTCCCAACACCACCAATGCAAGTATGTACAGGATTACCCCTGGATGATCCATCAGTATTAATTTTTAAAATTCCTCTAGGGGATGGACTCCACCTACCATCTCTCCTAACCATCTTGCTGAGATGAGGAACCTTACTAGGGCTAGAAGAGTTCACACCATCCCCAAAGAGACCAAGGGCTTTCTGTACCTTCTTCTCCCTAGAATCCAAAAGAGGGTCCACATCATATTTGCTATTGATGGTTTCCTGAACCATATACAAGATCCTTTGCTAGATCTATTGAACAACCAAATAACTACCCTGAAATATGCATCGGTTCTAGTTGAGCCAAATTTTATAGATGATTCAAGAAGGGCCCAAATTCCAAACCTCCCGAAGGAAGGGGGCCTTGGCCAGAGGTATTCCCAAATTACTCCAAAACTCCACCAGGGATAGCACATGAAAACATGGATGGTTCTAGGCGCTCCACCAATGGTGTCAAATATCTCTAGCAAAGGAGCATTGGAAAAATAAATGAGAAGAGTCATCCTCATTCCCACTACAAAGGACACAAAAATAAATGAGAAGAGTCATCCCCTCTTCCTCACATTATCTCAAGTGAGGCATTTATTATGAGCTACCAACCAGAGAAAGAAGTTACATTTTTGCCAGGCAAGTTTGTTCCATAGCTTTTTCCACCAAGTTGTAGGAAGACTCCTATACTTTTGCTTATCAAGAACCTAATAACCATAGGCTACTAAGTAGGTTCCATTAGGATCAAGGTTCCAAGCCAGAATATATTTACCCCTCAATTAAGAACAATGCCTCCCTATAAGAATAAGAGCAATCACCTCCCTGTCCTTGGAAAATCACTCCTAGGGCCATTCTTGCAGATATTTCCACCTGTACATCTCCATATTTCCAAAATACTAGATTTTTTTAAAGTCCTCCATACAAGACCAACCTGCTTTCAAGAAAAAATGCTTAGGGAACGTAACTTAGGATATTTATTCAATATAGGAGGGTGGCCATCCAAAGAATCCTCCCAAAAAAGAACATTTGATCCCTGATTGCAAATCCGGAATAAACCTTGCTTAATTAACTTAGCTCCTCTTTTCAGAGTGTCCCAGATAACTGAACCTTTCCAAACCAAGCTGACTCTAGGGATGTCAGCCTTAGAAATACCTCTTAAGTATTTACAAGATAATATTTTATCCCAAATATGATCTTGAGAGGTACACCATCTCCAATAAAGTTTTATAGCCAAAGCCTACCCAAAAAGAGCTATCTGTCGCAACCCAAGGCCTCCCTATTGCACCGGCCTATATATAGAATCCCACCTAACCAAATTCCATTTAGATTGATCAAGTTTTCTAGACCATAAAAATTGTCTTGACAAAGCATCCATGTCCTTGATGAAGTGATAGGAAGCTATTTGTATAAAACATCTATAAATGGGTAATGCTTGAACAAAATTTTTTAAAAGCAACACTCTACCTACAGTGGATAGCCATATGAAATTTCAATGATTTACCTTCCTTCTAAACTTATCAAGCATAGACTACCAAGAAGATCTAGGTAGAGGATGAGATAAAATTGGAATACCAAGATAAATGAAGGGGGGAGTCCCAATCTAAAATCTTAGAATGCAAGCAATCCTAGATTGAATAAGAGGAGGGGTATTGAAGAAGAAAATAGAAGACTTGTCCTCATTAATCAACTATCTAGAAGCACCAAGATATATGTCAAGATATTTTCTAATATTTTGAGCTTCCCTGATAGTGGTAACTCCCAAAAAAATAGTATCATTAACAAATTGAAGGTGGGAAATAGGTGGCAAACTACTATCCCACTTCTAGCCCTGAATGAGACCCTACATGATTTGAAACTTGAGCAAACTTCCCAACCCTTCCACCATAATGATAAATAAATAAGGAGATAAAGTATCTCCTTGCCTCAATCCCCTTGAGGCCTCAAACAACTCTAATGGATCATTATTAACAAGAACAGAGAATGAGGAAGAAAAATACAGCTCATCACCCATCTAATCCATTCCTCCTCAAATCCAAAAGCAGTAAGAAATTTCTGAAGAAAGGACCATCTGACCCGATCATAGGCTTTGACCATGTCTAACTTAATGAACATAGTTTTCTCCTTAGAATTTTCCATCGAGTGAATAGCTTCTGTAGCAATAACAACCCCATATTTTTAATTTTTTCAACGCTCTCCTTTAAAAGAAGAATGATTTTTTTAAAGATTCGCCCTCACTTTTTTAAAATAGTGGTTTTACCTCTTAGAGAGATGTTGTGATATTAACTCGTCATACAAATATTATTTGATATGTATATTTTTCATATACCCTTACCTTCGTTGGCGCAGTCACTTATAGTGGCCCCAATGATTATCTCTAAGTTGGTTTTTGTTTTAGAAAAGCAATAATTTTTTTTTATATGTGAATCACCTTTGTCTCTAGCATTTATTGCAAGTTGTACATCATGTGTGTTTTTTAATCATGCCATCCATGACGTGCCTCTCAAAGTGCTCTAATATGTTGTTGAGAAATATCTCCGTATCTAATCTCCAAGTAGATGTTATCTGGTGCTCAATACCAATCACTTCTTTTTTATTATCTTCACCTGAGAATAATATCACATATGCTCTTCTATTTTATTTTGGTTCGAGACTTTTATTTCATGATTCAAAATAAATTTCCTTTTTTTCTCACTTGTTTGCAGGGAAGGTTATCAAAGACAACGCTCCATTTTTGTTGTTATTTTCTATACTAATCTCCCTTGAAGCTCTACAAAGCTCTAGTCTACGAGATCAGAGAAAAACTATAGTTCTTAATTTTTTTCCTGCCTCCTAACTAGTTTGCGGAGCTGTTTGCTAGTTTTAGGTGTCCTTGGCAACCATTCCTCCACTTGGTTCCAAGCAGTGATGACTCAGAGGGGAACCTCTTCCTCGGGCACTTCAAATCATTTATATAATTTTTTTCCTTAAAAGAAGTTTTTTTCCCTCGCAGTATAAAGTCAAAGATGAATTATTTTAGATATATATATATATATATATATATATTCTATGGATAGTTTATCTTTGCAGGATTCTAAAGGCTTTGGTGGTGTCTAGTTTCCTCTGCCTAGCTCAAACCAACGACAGATATTAATTCTGAGTTTCCATTTTTTTGTCCTTTAGGGTGCTTTTGATTTCTCAGTAGATGCATGATTTATTTTGTTCCTCCTCCTATTTTTTGTATTGTTATTTTCACTTCAATTTCGAAGTAATATATTGACTCATTCTTAAAGTTTTTTTTACAAAAAGCTCTTTGAAAAGTCGTAGTCTATTATAGCCTTAATATTAAATGTTTTTTTGGGGGGTTTTATGTGCAACCATATGCACTTTGATGTCTCTAGAAGGGAGGGTTGTTTTTTTTCTATCTCTTACTCAAAGTCTTTTTTAGATTTTCAAGTTAATAGAGGTGTAATACTTAATATATTTTTTTACCGTACACTCTATTTAAAATTTACAACCTAATTTGTTTATCAAAATTATTAACAAAAACTATCTTCTTCTCATTATTTTATCTAAATAATAAACTTATCAAGAAGTTCTAGCTTTTTTTACTTATTCTCTAATCTTATTTATTTATTTTCTTTAAGATAGAGATTTTCAAATTCTTTTCTCTAAGGGTGCTATAATTATTCTCTTAATATTTGTTATTAAAATTAAATTTTATTTGAGAATATCTATAGTTTTTTTTACACTTAAATAATTTATAAACCTAAGGTTTAACTTATCTTACTCAAAATATTTTCCTACGTTCCATGTACAAGAACCATTAAAACTTATAGTTTCCCTCAAGTAAGGGCGATTTTTTGGAGGCACTTGGTATAAAGACCTGACAAATATTTTTCAATATTCCTCTTTACTCTGGGACTCTCTCTCACTGATAGTTTTCCTATCATAAGGGTAAGTATTGAGAACACCCAATTTAATCTAGTTGATATCTCTGCCTTTCAAGCCAAACACCCTTGACACATTCTTCTCTATACTTACAGTTTCCCTCAAGTAAGGGTAGGTATTATGACGAACTAAGAGGATTTGGTACTCTAAAGAAAACAATATTACAATCTCATTATACTTATAGTTTCCCTCTCATTAGGGAAGGTATATTAAGTTTTCTAATATTGAAAATCTTCATATCTTCTTCTTATAACAATTGCATTAATCAATTAATTGATGTTCGAAGGGGGGATTTATTGGTTAATTAAAACTTCAATTAATTGATTGCCTTTAGATAGTATTTGAAATCCATACATGGTATGGGCCATATTTATTCTAGGATTCTATCCAAGAATTTTGGAATCTAGCATTAAGAGTTATTCATGGATTCCATAGGGGCCCTTTTGATGGTTTCTAGTTGTCCTAGCAATGATGTCCTATCTACCTTCTCATAAATCCTATCCATGGGCATATTTTCAAGTTGGTTCTATTCTATAATACAGTGAGGGGTGAGAGATACACCACTCTCTCACTTTTCCTTTAAAAGAGGCTATCAATAGTTTGAGTACAACATTTTATTCTCCAATTTTTTAGAGAGTGTATAGATTGACCATATTTTGGATATGCTTAGTTGGAGTTATTATGTGCTCTTTGATGAAATATAGTAGTGACCTCATTCAATATGGTCATTGTATATAGTGAATACAAGGTACTACCATCATCCCAAGCTACAAACTTTCTTGGATTTTGATTGGTAGGAATGACCATGTTCTACCACCATTTTCTTTTCCTACTAAAAAGGTTGAGAGGGCAAAAAAGCAATTGAGAATTTGCTCTCTAAATTGATCTTGTAGTAGGCCTTGAGCTCATGAAATAGTAGGCCCACTTTCTATCACCTTATCTAGGTTCTCTCTCTTTTCTTTGTACAATAAAATTACCATGTGGTGATTGTTTAATCATATGAATATTCCCACTCTAACCGTATCAATACTTTGGAAGGTGATTTCTATAGGATATTCTTATGTAGTAGAGTCTCCAAGTGAATATTCTAAACTATTAAACAAGCTAATGATTGAGGTCTTCACTAGAACCTCATTCTAAAATTTGATCAAGGGATGTTGTTTTTACACTTTGGATCCCACATAGCATGCTAGTTTGGAATATTGGGGGTAAAAAAATACCCTTGCACCCTAGATATCATGACCCAACATGGATGTGGTTTTTCTTTGAGTAAGTGCATTTCGTTACCTACACCTCACTTGGGATGCATCTCCTTCAAACAACCTTTGGTATTTTTTACCAACGTTGGCTTCTTGCTTGGATGCAGTCTTTAACACTCTTCTTACTAATATTTCCTACTCTACTATTTGCTTTGGTAAGAAAAATGTAGTAAAATAACTAAAAGCAAATGATAAAAATCAAGAAAAACTAATCTAGCGTAACTAGCCTAAGCTATGGGTGGTGATGTGCTAAGAGATTACAATTATATTATGTCTTAGTTGGATGAGTGAACACATGAACCAAACATGATAGTGAAATTAAACATGGTCCCAATTATACATGAATGCAAATCAAAATAACTTCCTATGAAGGCCAGGATAAAAATACTGAAATAGCCATAGTCTTCCATAAAAAGAAATATAAAAACTCAAACCAAGACAAAAAAGTTGGTGTAGTCATGGCTTCTTGTATTCATATTGAATTACATTACATTCATATATAACTAAAATAGTATCGATAGCTTGTACATGCAACTAGCCCAAGGATATAGTCTAGACTAAAAAATAAAATAGAAAAGGAGGGAGAACTACTCAAGATCAAATTCTAGATAATACAATAATTCAACCTCATTTATCTACCCTTAAGATGGTTATTTATAATATTTACAATAAAATTTAAAATTCAAAATTCTCATCAAAATGGGTATGGGTGGGAGCACCTATGTCATTCTTGGTTGCTGAAATAGAGGAACTATGCTACATTTAATTTTGAGATATCTTGAATTGATTGAGGGTTAAATAACCATAAATATCTCCATGGAAAACATAGTACTTTTTTCAAATGTACCACTAATGTATTAACCTACTCGCATGGAAAATTGATTTTAGGTGGTAGCCTTTGTTAAAGGAGGTATTCTTTAGTGGTCATCACCTCATTCTTTCTTGATATCCAAATAGTCTTGATAGTTTTCCCCTTCTCACAATAGCTCACTGGATCTCAATAACAATTTGATCCTAGACCTCTCCTCTAGTAATTTGATTGCTTTGATGGATCCCTCTCTTATGCTTTTAATTGACCCCTAGATTGATTGATTCTACTTTTTATGTTATCCCATTCCTCTTTATTGGCTATATTTTAAGTATACCTTTGCATATGATTCCATTAGATCTCATCTGATGGGTATGTTTTTAGTCCTACATACCTTTTTTATTCTCATCTCACCCCTGCTACCACTAATCTGCTAAGATATTCGTAAATAGATCAACAAGATTCGTTGAACGCATTGAGTCCTTACTTGGCTCAACTAATCACCCTTATTATTTTCCTCCAAGGTCCTTGGGCTTCCCATTGTGTATGTGTTGCTCATACCAGTGAGAAATTGCTCCTAGGTATATGGAGGGCTACAACCCAATTACCAAAGTAGGGTATCTCACTTGTGGGGCCTGTTCACTAGACTAGCAAATGAGTCTTGACAAGCCAATCTATTAGAGGCCCTAACATCAACATAATGCTAAAAGGACCGATGGTGGCTTGAGGGGGGTGTTGGGAGTGAGGCACGCTATACTTATGGGCCTCATTTCCAACATGCTACTACCTAAATCGTCAGGTGCGAGGTTCCCATGGAACCTGCTGGATGTGGTCTAGCGGCTAGTGGAGTGCTTTACGGAGGCACCACTAATCATGAGGTGGGGACAGACGCTGCTGGCATAGCTCTATAGTGATATGTACGAGGTCTGCTATCAGAGACAAAAGGGGATTAGCTATAGCTATCTGTTGCAGAGCTGGGCTTGGTAGCACATAGCGGTGGAGAGGCCAACAGGGTTATCGTGGATGACTCAGTCGGAGATGGAGGATAAGGATATAGGCTATGCGGTTTTGTGGTAGTAGTCTGAGAAGCAGGGATAGATTCGATGGTGGACAGGTGTCGTAGGGCATTATACTGATGCCTTCGCTTGGATTACTCTAGGGGAGGTGTTCTGGCACCCCTATCGAGACTGTCCAGCCTGGGAGGAGACTGGAGAGTGGCTCCAACGGGTACGTAGGGAGCGATGGCTAATTGGGTAGCATGGGACCGAGCATGAGTTCTTCCTTTATAGCTGGGTAACATGATAGTTTGGGGTTCTCTAGGGATTGTATGGTGATCCCGTGGTCTATCGACATTGGGGGGATGAGAGGACTCTAGATCGACCGATCATCGCACCACTAGGCGAGGATTCAGACATAGTGATCGACGTCCCAGACATGGATGACATTGGGACTACCGCAAAGTATGACCAGTGGTGGTTACTACAATGATGGCAGGGAGAGGGGCCACTAGGAGGCATGAAGGTAGCAACAGTAGGCAGGGAGGGTGCCGAGGCACCAGGATATGATTGGGGAGCTCCATAGGAGGATGCAGACATGGTGGAGGTGGAGGATGGGGATGTGGATTTTGGGGTTTTGGATCAGTCGGAGATGCAAGACGTCATGGAGCAGTGGGAGCCAGAGCAGGATGCTATTCCAAAGATGCCCATGCCTCAGGAAGATTCAGAGGACATGGATTCTGGGTTATGCTCTGAGATTGCACGATTGGAGGGGTTGTTGTGGAGGCACAATGAGGAGCTGGAGGACATGCTACAAGAGAGGGATCTCCTACGCATGCAGATGGTAGAGTCAAAGAATGCATTGGCTACCTACCATTGGTAGGATGGGGGTAATTATGCTACATGGGAGAGGTATCTCCTACAGACGTAGCTGGTAGAAAGGGATAGGGATTTGGCACGGTGCAACGAGACCTTGGCAATGTATCGCTAGCGAGATATGGACTCGATGCGGTAGTGGTTGGAGCTGGAGGTAGAGATTAGCAACTTTGGTGGGCGGGTCCCTACATTTAGCAGAGGTAGATCATCCCACTGCTCGAGAGGGAGTGAGACTGAGCAATTAGCATCCTCTCGCTGTAGGCGACTGGATGATGGGGGGACAAGTAGGCATGATGCATGGGCTAGCAGCAGCCATCCTGAGGGGTCTCATAAGACCCACACCATGGGGGGTAGTTCCCGTTGCACCGATCCTTCATGATCATGGTGGCCAACACCCTAGGCTTGGGGGTTTTTGAGCTTTTGGATTTTGTTGCGGGGTCACAAGACTAGTCCATTGTAGCCTATGGGTATTTTTGATGATATATACAAATGACTTTATTTTATTTATGTGCATGTGATGATTTGATTTTATGCATGATGAGTGATGAGTATGGATGTATGCATGTTAATTTATTTTGATGGATGCATATGTTATTATGAATGCAAATGTTTCTAAATTTGAGGATATGCAAATGTAATGGATGAATTAAATTTGTGTTGTTTGGCAAGGGCACCATAGACTATTTAGAACTTTGTGGTTTTGGCGATTGCTGATGGCAATGCGATGATGAAAGATAGCATTGTTGGTTTAGAATGTAGCTAAGGTTTTCTAAGACTCAGATGGTTTTAACTAACTAGCCACGCCTATACTTTATCTTACAAGATTTTTGGACAAGGTATGAATCGGACTTGTCTTTGACCAAGTTATTTCACATCCTTGTGTGTGCAATTGAGTTCGTTTATGTGGTATTGGTCAGGATACCGCCAGTGCCAGATAGGCTGTCAACCAAACCTATACTGAGGATCACCTAATTAGCTCCACTACCTCCTTTGTTATATTTAGTTAGATTAATCTGTGGTGCTATCTAGGATACCATAAGCTAGCTCATCCACATGCAAACATTGATTTGTACACGAGTTAATGTGACAGATATATCGTCATGTGGGAGGTTTACCACCAGTGGTCGATAGGGTATCCACCAAACCAGTACTAAGGTTTGTCTCATGACCTATCAAAATGCTGAGAGTTCCAGGGATTCAAGTTTGACTCCCTTATTTTCTTCAATTATCTTGGCATACTTGCTCTTTTGTACTGATAAAATCACTGTTTATTATTATTTTTTTATTTTTATTTTGAGCAAGGGATTTGAATTTCGAGTGATGAGAATCACTATTGTATGTGCCTTTTTATGTATGCACTTTGGTGGTGATGTTAAATTTTTGGAGTTTTGACCTTTTGCAATATTTTACGATGTTTGCAACTTTTTGAGAACTTGGGATTCTTGGGGAATTGCGTAGGGAGGATGCTTGTCCTTTTGCCAACTCTTAGCATTCTTGAGGTCATTCGCACAGGGGGATGAGCAAGATAACCATTTTTCTTATGGTGACCTAGATTGATGTGCAGGTTTCATCTTTCATTCACACAACTCAGGAATTTTTCATGTGTTTTAATTTGCGTTGGGATGCTATGTAACAAGGTGTTATCCAAGTAGGATTCTACCTTTGTAAAATCTGTTTGACTTGGTATAGTACGTAGCTAGAAAGCAAATGACGACTGAAGGACAAAAACTCTTGATACATTAGAAGACCACTGACTCTTGTATGGTAAAAATAAGTGAATGGCATTTATTTTTGATGGACTGCTTATAGAATGGAGAAATGTGGAACAATATGGACTGGAAAAGTAATTACAGTCTATGGTGCCTTTGACTTGTATGACCACAAATATGCAATGTATGGATGTGGTGCTTAATGCGGCTACATATTTTTGTGTTTTTGATGGATTGATTTTTTTGTGAATATGAAAATGAGATGCGAAAAGAGCTCTTTATTGTTGTGATGAGTTGGAGTATGCCTAGAAATGAGATGCAAATTTTTGTTATTTTTGATGATTTTACTGTTTTTGAATTTTCTTATTTTTGACCAAGCGATTGTGGGAATCCTTGGAGCTTTTTGGTTGACCAAGCGATTGCAGGAATCCTTGGAGCATTTTGGGATTGACCAAGTGATTGTAGGAATCCTTGGAGTATTTTGGGATTGACCAAGCGATTGTAGGAATCCTTGGAGCATTTTGGGATTGACCAAGCGATTGTAGGAATCCTTGGAGCATTTTGGGATTGACCAAGTGATTGTAGGAATCCTTGGAGCATTTTTGGGATTGACCAAGTGATTGCAGGAATCCTTGGAGCATTTGGTTTGGGATACGACTCTTTTAGATATGGAATGGCCATAAATGACTGATGTTCAAGGGTTCTAATTCCTTTATTCTGTCAATAGAGGCTAGCCGATATGCTCCAGGGCCTATTTTACTATCAATTACATAGGGACCTAACCAATTTACCATGAAATTATCCCTTAGATGGGATGGCAAACTAGAATTCTATTGGTTCTCTTTTAATACCAAGTCACCAACCTGAAAAACCCTCAGGTGAACTTTCATGTTGTATGCTTTCTTAAGTCGCTCTTGATAGATACGTAAATGCTCGAGAGTATTAATGTGTCGTTCGTTAAGCAAAGTAAGCTGGTCTAACTGAGCTTGCCGCGTAGTGTCATCATCGATGAACTCTTGCATTGATATGCGTAGGGAAGGAATTTCCAACTCGAGAGGCATGACTGCCTCGAAGCCATACATGAGCAAAAACGAAGTTGCCCCAGTGAGCGTCCGAATGCTAGTGCGATAAGCCCATAGGGCAAGTGGGATTTGGATGTGCCAATCCTTATGATTGTTTGTGACTGTCTTTTTTAGGATGGCAACTAGTGTTTTGTTTGACGCCTCTGCTTTCCCATTTGCCTGCAGATAATAGGGTGTCAAAAAATTGTGCTGAATTTTGTACTTTGTGGTCAAAGCATGCACGTCTTTGTTCTTGAATGACATCCCATTATCCAAGATTATTTTGGATGGAATACCAAAATGACATATGATGTTATGTAAAATGAACTGCATAATGCGGCGTGCTATCATAGAGGTAAGCAAAACTGCTTCCACCCATTTGGTGAAATACTCTGTGGCTATTATGATAAACATGTGATGACCTGATGACGTAGGGGAGATCTTTCCGATTAGATCTAAGCCCCACTACAAAAATGGCCATGCCAACTGGATTAGTTGCAAGGTCTAGGAAGGTACATGTGTCAAATTAGCATGGTGTTGACACTTCATGCACTTCATAACATATGCACAACAATATCGCTCTAAAGATGGCCAATAATAGCCAATGTGAAGAATGCACTTTGCGATGACCATACCACCAAAGTGGCCACTGCACGTACCATTGTGCGCTTGGATGATTTCCCAAGTGGACTCTTGCTGGTCCAAGCACCAAAGGAGGATCCCTTCATAGCTATGATGGTACAAAATGTCTCCTAACAAGACATGCTTTGCCACTTTCTGCTTGAATGCTCATTTTGTGGTATGCGTCAATCCAAGTGGGAGGTTACCTAAATTGAGGTAGTCTCTCGTGGGTGATTACCAATTATGCTGATCAAAAGCCTCGACGGTATGAATAGCCAATCCCTCTTGAAGTTCATCCCTAGCAAACTTTGAGTGGGAGAGAACTTGTAAGAATAGCATTGTGTTGCTATTGATGGGAGTAGGGGAGAACAAGGACACCTAGTTGGCATGTTTTAGATGATTGTAGATTTGAGAGAACCTATCCTGAGGTGGTTCAATCTGGATCATGTGGATTCCTAACATCAATTTAGAACTTGCATTTTCCATCGTGGATTGTGATAGTGTTTTGACTTGAATGGTTGTCATATCACCGGAAAGGTCTTGCGGGATTAGTGACCCCAAGGAGGCCATAGTGTCTACAAAATGATTCGATGACCGAGGGAGTGCCTCGATGTCGTACCATTCAAGCTTCTCTAGGAATTTGTTCGCAAGGGCTTTATAGTCCTATAGAATTGGGCATTAACATTGGAATACCCCTTTGACTTGGTTGACAATTAACAGCGAATCACCAAAGATGTTCAATCATTTGATGTTCATGGTGATTGTTGTCAAAGACCTATGAGCGAGGATTCATACTCTGCATTATTGTTTGTGCATGGGAAGTCTAATTTAAAGGACAGGGGCATTGGATCCCCGTGTGGTGTGAAGAATACAATTCCTACGCCACCACCTTGCTCACATTTAGAACCATCAAAAAATAGGGTTATGTCGGCCTGTGACTCGGGCTCATTAGAATATGGTGATTCTAAGACATGGAAGACCCCATCATCGGGTAGTTCTATGATTAAAGGCTGATCGTCTTTGAGAGGAGCCTCTACTAGCTGATCGGCTATGACCTATCCTTTGATGGATTTCTATCCAATAAAATCTATGTCAAATTCCATCAACAACATGATCCATTTTGCCATGCGACTACTATGATAAGTATGACTCATCATGTACTACAATGGATTCTCCTTAGACACAACATACATAGTGTTTCTCAACATGTAGTGGTGTAGCTTTTTGGTAGCAAACACCACTGCTAAGCAGAGTTTCTCGACGTATGCATAGTTAAGTTCATAACTGACTAGGGTGCGGCTAAGATAGTAAGTAGCCTATTATTTATGAAGTTCATTCTTCTAGGCTAGCATGGCACCCAGTGCCACCTTAGTAGTTGAGATGTATAAGTAGAATGAAACTCCTGGTCTAGGTGGTGCCAATACTGGCAGAGAAGCCAAGTATCATTTAATGTCATCAAAGGCTTACTGGCACTCATTGTCCTAGTGAAATGCTACCCCCTTATGCAATAATTTGTTCATGGGTCGGCACTTGTTAGACAGTTGTGCTATGAAGCACTTGATTGATGTGACCTTTCCTTGTAGACTTTTGAGCTTCTTAATGGTAGTTGGGGGAAGCATTTCAAGGATTGCATTGACTTTGTTTGGGTCCACCTCGATGCCTCGCTTTGAGACTATGAAACCCAAGAGTTTTCCATATGTGACACCAAATATGCACTTCTTGGGATTTAGTCTAACTTTATGTTCCATGAGGTGATTGAGGATCTTGCTTAAGTCATCAAGATGATCTGGGCACAAAAGAGATTTGGCCAACAAATCATCCATGTAATATTCCAAATTTTTGTACATGTAATCATGGAAGATGTACGTCATGGCACGTTGGTAGGTGATGCCAGCATTTTTAAGGCCAAAATGCATAACCTTATAACAAAATTTCCCCCAAGGCGTTGTGAACACTATTTTTAGTTGGTCTTTAGGATTGATACAAATCTTATTGTATCCCGAGAAACCATCCATGAGGGATAGCATTTTGTGGCCTGCTATAGCGTCTACCAATGTGTCAATGCTCGATAAGAGGAAATCATCCGTAGGACTCACTTTGTTTAGATCTAAAAAATTAGTGCATATGCAAATCCTCCCATTAGGATTTTTGATGGGCACCATGTTGGACAGCCATGGCGGACAATCCACATAGATGACAAACTATGCATCCAACAACTTCTACAATTCATCTTTGACCATCAAGGCCACTGTTGGGTGCATCTTACGTACTTTTTGCTTAACTGTCTTGACTGTCAGATCAAGCGTTAGATTATGCGTGACTAGCTGTGACTAGCTGTGGATATAGCCCTGACATGTCTCTGTATGACCATCCAAAAACCTCCTTATTCTCTTTGAGAAGGGCAATGTAGTCGGCTTGCTATTCAGGGGATAAGCTTACCCCCAGCTTGATGATCTATGGATTCATTGGATCTGAGCTGATGTCTACGTCAGTCATCTCCTCGATCGACATGTGGGATCCGTCCTCCAACTGATGTGGAGTCGAGATCAAATGGATATCACTTGTTGAGTTTAAATCTACGTTGGGAACCTCGGGTTCCTCCTTAGCATGAAAGATATCCTGAGTTGACCCTAGGGTAAAATGAGGCATTTTATCAAAATTCCAGTACTATGATGGGGATGGAGGTGAATTGATGCGATCCTAGTCTATGGCATCTATGTCTAGATGCAAGGACCATGCTGGATTGGCTGTATTATGGATGGGCGCGGTTAGGTCAATGGAGATCATGTTGATGAAATGATTTTGGTCTCCATTACTATGGGTGTAATGACTCAAATATTCTGGATGTTCTCTGTGCTTCGAATTTGGCTCTAGAGGTACTGGAACAAATGGATCGACCCTATGTGCTAATAGGAAGATAGGGTCTACCCTCAGCACTGATATCACTCTAGGGTCTCAGGGTGGAAGGTGCTCTACATATACCTGGAGTGGAAGGTCCAACACTTGGTCCCACCCTATTGGATCTACCTACCACTCATGCCCTAGAACTATGTCCAACTATTCAAATATGTCATTAATCTCCAAGGGGTATGGTTGCTGCATCTGCGGCATGTGATTAAGATATGTCATTTATGTTTCATCTTAGTAATCACTATCAGAGATCCAAAAGCCCTCATTGGCTCTGACAACTATTTGAGGCATTACAAGCTCATCCTGCTCAAGCAAATTAATCTGGCCCCATTGTGGTTGTTCCACTCTTTGTGGGGGGGCCTGATTCTCTTGACGCGACACTGGCTCGATTGGAGCCTCTAGAGGGAACATTGTCAAGAGGCTCTCGTGATAGTCATTCATGGGGACCACTTGTGAGTGATCACTATCTGATTCTAAGGGGTCATATGATGTTGGTTCATATTCTGATTCATCCTCCGAAGATCCCTCTTGACACTGTTTATACCCTCATTGAAAGTGAGTCTCCAAAATTTTGCCTCTCTCTAGCAAAGGGGAAGGGTTATTGATGTTAACAAGGGTGGTTGTTGACCATGGGAGGTAGTCTCCCAATGTATACATTGTGTTCGGGTTGGCATAGGGATCTCATACCAATACACCTTTATTGCCTATCCCTAGGCCTTGCATGTTTTCCACCAAGATGTCCAAGGGCAGGGGGTGGTTGAACCCCACGCCCGACTTGTCATAAGGAATTTGGTATCTTGGCTGGCAAAGGACATGCAATCCTTGCTCATACCTACCTAGCCAATATCCATGCCAATTGCATTGGCCAAGATATCTCAAAGCAAATTTTGGGTTAGACAGATAGTTGACATCTTCTACAAAAGGCTCTTCATCTTCGTCCTCTTGCATGCATGGCTCAGTACCATGATCAAGGCCCCCATACATAAAGTTTGTTTGGTTTGGAAGGTAACTTAAAGGAAAAATTGTACCGATGAGGAGGTGAGGTATCCCCATGTCTTGCATGGACTCTAGTGCAGTTGTTGCTATAGCATTCCGCACCAGATACTCCCCCAGGCCCGTACTAGCCATTTCAATAGTGAGTGTTGGCGATTAAGGGGGAGGGAACGAAAGCTCTTCTTGAGTCTACTCCATGTTGGGTGAACTAGGAGCCTCAATGTCCATATTGCTAGGCATCTCTTCAATAGAGATGGTTGATACTATTGGCAGCGCTTCTTCTAGGGGTTGAGCTTCTTTTAGGGTTTTCTTCCCTTTGTCCTTCTATTTAGCCACGATAGGTGGTGTTTTTGGTGAAGGACCAGACGATGAATTTGTAATTGGTTGGGGTTTAGATGAATTTACCACCAGGGATGCTTGCAGAATTAGACCCTTTCAATATGGATTTAACTAAAAATCCAAGTGCATTTATGGAAGGGTCGATTGTGGCATCAGCTGTACCGCATTGCAATACTTGAAGGGTTCCAAGTCTGCCAGGAATACATGTACTTCCCCTTCAAATGTATATTTCAAACACTGATGAGCTATCGAAGGGACACACTTCATGTCCCTAATCCTTTGCCGGCCTAGCAAGATGTTATAAGCCATCTCACCTTCTAGAATATGGCACAATGTAGGTATCATCTTTTGTCCTACCTGAACGGGTAGGAAAATTGTGCCAATTTTTGAGCATATCACATCATTGAATGCTCACAGTGTATATGTGGAAGATGTGATGTGAGAGGCTAGAAAATTTAGATGTTTCAATGTTGTTGTGGTAATGATATTACTGGATGAGCCAGTGTCTACCAAAACCCTCTTATACGGGATCCTATTGACCCACGTGTGAACGTGCAGGGGTGGATCTGCCATGTCATTAGACATTGATTTAGATTCATCCTCTCAAAATGTGATGACTAGCTTCATGCATCGTTTGACATGTCCCACAAAGTTGTTGAAGAAATTCACTTTGTGGGGCTGCAACTCGATGGATTTCAATATCTCCATTAGAGCCTCTCGATGGGGTGTTGATTGCTGTATAAGCTCGTATATGGAGAGCCTAGTTGATGTGGTCCTCAAGCTCTATGTGAGTTTGGTCTGAATCATGGTTGCGGGTCTAGGCAGAGGTAGTTGCATAGGGTGCTATTGGGGTTGTGATGTTGATGGAACCTCTCTTGTGGCTGCCTCAGGTGCAACTCTTGGGTATCTCTTGTTCCTAGTCACTATGCTTATCATTACTACATACCCTTGCATGGGGCAATTCTGTTGCACCTCATTGAATTGAAGGGGTTTTTCTTGTGCTTCATGGGTAGGCAAGGGGTCTTTGAAAACTCCCATCTACTGGTTGTTTGGTTCTACGGGGTTGTCCACTACCAATGTCTTATTATCAATTAGGTCTTGTATCAAACCTTTGAACTTCCAACATGCATTCAGGTCATGTCCTCTCCACCTGTGGAACCTACAATATAAGTCCTCCCGATATCCCTTAGGCTTTGGTGCATTAGGTTCTATGGTTTGGATCTCTGGAAGGTTGATCAAGTTTGCTACTGACAAGCGGTCAAATAGGGAGTCTCTAGACTCTGTATAAGGTGTGTACTATCACCTAGGGCGATGCTACTTATTTTGATCCTAATTCTAGTTTTCTATTTCATAATTACTAGGAGGCACTGCCTGATAGTTAGCCTTTTGAGGCTGTATTTCTTGTGCAGGCTTAAGGACATTTATGACAACTTGATTGATCACAACGGGTTTCTGTTGCATAGTCCCTATTTTTGTGTTCTTGTTCCATTATTTCTTCTTAGGTTTGGCAATCTCGCCATCCTGTATCTTGATATCTTCGATGATTCTGGATTGTGCTAGAGCTTCCTCTAAGGTGGCATATTGCTATAGCTGTAATAGCACAAAGATCGATCTCAAATAGCTTTGTGAGAAAATTTGTGTAAGTTCAAACATAGGAGGGAGGTAGGGTAGCTTGGAAAGCAAATTCTTCCACCGATTCTCGTAGGCCACCATGGTTTCTTCCTCATACTTCCTGAGGCTGGCCAGGTCACTTAGTGACACCTTCTTCTTGGTGTTAAAGGCGAAGCATTCGAGGAACACATCCACTAACTCATCCAAGTTACTGATGTTATGCTTCAAAAATTGGGTGAACCAATCCGAGGTAGGGACCATGAATGTGGTTATAAATGTCCTTAGCAACAATGCATCATTGTATTGAATGCCAAAACATTGGCTCAGGAATCTGGTCACATGCTCTTGGGCATCCTCCTCACCCTTAAAGATTGCCAACTGAGGTAGCTTAAAGTGTTCAGGGTAAGGGGGTGTAAGCACTGACAAATGCACAACATGACTACGAATTTGGCATAACGTGGGCTTTTGGGGCCCAGAAGCTTTGGTTTCCATAGACTCCAAATGCTCTAGCAGTGCTTTGTATGCATCGGAAGATTTAATCTCTTCCTCTTTAGTTTTCTCCCATTGTGGATTGTGGGAGACTTGAGGCCTATGGGGGGGTGGTCGGATAGCAACCCCTATGCCTTGGTAGGGCATTTTGGCCCACTCTTCTTATTTTTCATACTGCTTGTAAGCTTCTTGAGGAGTGTTTGGGTGAGACCTATGACCCTGGGTGGGTCCCCACAGAGGGTACCCATGGTTGTTCTGGGGAGTGGCCTCCAGCTCAGGTCTAGGGGGTCTCGGAGGCAAAACTTGATAAGGTCATAGAGACCTATCTCACACCAAGGGATTATGCCTCTCATATGGTTCTGCTCTTTGGGTGTGAAGGTTTGGAACCCTCTCAGGAACTAGGTTATAGAGAAACTCATTTGTTTGGCACTGAATGTGCTCTTTGCTAAGGTGATATAGATGCTCTAGCTGCTGTTGATATTGCTAAATCCATGTGATCTGGGCTTGGTGGGTGGCATGTTTGGTGACTTCCAGGTCAATCTGCTCTACCATATTGAGCATAGGAGGCATGGATGCCTCTCCTATGCATTTACCTTAGTCACAATGATCCGAGATCTCAATAGGTCACTTCCCTCTATCAAGGTTGGTGACATTTACCCGAGGCTCTGGCCTCTATGGGTGATCATGGTACATAGTGGGTGCAGAAGCACATGGATCCTACACTGTACATTGCTCTCGAGGAATGTAATGGTCTTCCTCGTGCTCCCTTTTGTATGTGTGAAAAGGGTGGGTAGAGTTGGCTCACCTGCTTGAAGAGCCCTACGCTCTGGGGTTTGTCTATTGGTTCTAAGAGTGATGGGGGGCAAAGGAGGGATGCCATAATCATGTGGCCTCTCCTCATGGACACTATGCCGCTCTAGCGCTTCATCGTGTGGTGGCCACTCATATCGAGCTTCTAAGGGAGCTTTCTTGTCTATGTTGAGTGCCACGTGTCAGGACTCCTCCTTAAAGGGGCTATGATGAATGGGCCTGTCCCCCAAAGGGGTGTCCCTATAGTTCCACCTTGACATGGAATGATGCGGACTCTCTTGTGGGTCAGGCCACCAAGGCAGTATGACCAAGTCCTTAGGGCTGTAGCAGAGGCGACTTGTGCCCCCTTGTACACTTTTCACAGCTTTTGCCCTTGATTGGGCTTGGCTATGGGTGTACACCATGGTGTTGTTTTTCTACAAGCTAAGTAGATTTTTTTTTTCTTTTATCTCTTTTTATGATTTTTATGCTACACTAAACAGAAAAGAGCACACACACACACAAAGCAGTGATTATCTCGTTTAAATATTGAGAGTGTGTCCTAAACCTGGTTTAGTGTGTTTTTTTTTTTTTGTTTTTGAAGGTTTTTGTAAAGAATGTTTAAATGCAAAATGAGGGCTCTTATGACTCCCAAAATTGGTCGTGCCTTCGATATACCATTTCCAGGCCGATATACCAACCCCTCTATATACCCGCCCTTATGTGAGGGAAACTATAGGTACGTGAGAGCAGATGGTACATGGAACATATGCGGTACGGAAGGGGAATCAACCTGTTTATGACACATACCATAGAAGACTTATCCTTGTGTGCTGGAAATCACCCCAGCTACACTCAGTCAGTTTTTTTCAGGATTTATGTCTAGCAACAATAGCGATTAGGGTAATGGATGCAAAAATTCAAGCCAAGATGGTGATGAAATCCACCGTTGGTCTTGATCAAGGGTAGGGGTTTTACGACCAGCTCCTTGGTGTTTAATTTGCCACATGGTGTGTAGGGTTATTTTTATTTTGCATGAAATAAAATAAACATGCAACAAAAACTTTCCTAAGCATGCAAAAAGAAACCAAAAAAAAACAAAAATAATAACAGAAAATGATAGGAAAAGTTTAGTTTTCTTACCTCTTCTCTATCCAAATCTTTCGATTCTAAGTTTCTACCTAAAAACCTCATAGACTGGAATTCATCCTAAGGGGAAAAAATTACAGGACTGTATTCATCATAGGGTGGGGTGAATTCCCATTCGTCCCTGGGTAAGACGAATTAGAGCTCTGTATCTGCCCCCTGATGGAATGAACAATAGTCAACATATGAAAACTTGGTACCTGCAAGCAAAAATGACCAAGTTTTTATCAGATGTATGATATTAAAAATAGAGGACAAGGTCCCACTGTGATCGCCACTGAAAGCATGAGGATACAGAAGCAAAAAGGAAAGCGAAGATGTGATGCAAACCGAACCAAACTTAACGCTAAATCCTAGGAATTTGAAAGTGCATGAAAAATGGGAAAAGCATGAGCGAATCTAAATGAAACAAGTGAAAATAAAGAAGACAGCCATTTTTATTGATATGTTTCACAACTCGGTTACAATGCACATCCTCCCCTTCCAAGGGCTAGGAGCGTTTAAGTACGCGTTCTCGTTACATCCATGGGTGCCTTTCCTTCTTTCGCATACCCACATGTAAAATGGGTTGACCAAACATTGCCACCACTTGTGTTGATGATTCTTGACTCCTCACTGCTCCTTCGATGTCTAGACCCTATATTCAAAGGAACAAGAAACGGTCAGTAGCACCTACGGATAAAACAAAGCATGCAATCCCTAAGCCTACGATAAGTGAATGAGAAAAATGAATTAAACTATGACTAAAACAAATCCAAATGCTCTAAAAATTTGACAAGGGGCATAAAGACACCACCAGGAAGGCCCTGCAAAAAGAACAGTTGGGAAATTCCTCACCGATTTGAATTCGCTCTAGGGTGGGACGAATTCACCTACAACAAAATGTTGAAAAGGTACCGTCCCAAATGTCCTACCTAGGAAGCTCCAAAAGACCTGCAAACTTGGGGTTAGCTAATTGGGGGTATTTTGGGAAGACCCAGATGGTCATATTTTCCTTATTTTACCTCCATAAATGGGAATTTGATGATGCTACCTGTAGATTAGTAGAAGCGAACAAGGACAGAAACACAATCAAAATTATTCAAAACAAAATGAAATTTAAATGACAACCTCTCTAAGCATCATAGAATTGAATGTAAAAATGAAATAAATAAAGTCTACCATAGAATTCCCATATCTATGAAGGGGGGCGATTAGGACTATAGCAGTGTGGGAGGGGGTGCTCATGGGGCAGGCCGCTCACCGTTTGAGGCCTGATTTCGGCACCAATCCACTTGGGATGGGTCCAAAGCCTCTTGTGGGGTATTTTTTTTTTAAATTTGGTGGGATATTGTGGCCAAATGTTAGGTTTTGGGCTCAATATTCTTCCTCCCAATAGCCACCCAATGACCTCCCCTAAAGGAGATCAAGGATGTGAAAGGTGCAAATCCAAAAGGTGTGAGGTAGGAAAATAAAACGACAGCACTTCGTTGCTCCAAAATGCTCCTTCTCTGTCCCTCTTGGGGTGAGGAAACTCACCAATTTATAGACCTGGAGGTCTCTTGAAATGGGCATGCAGGGGTGCCACTTGGCAATCATGCCTTTCCATGGGGAAGGAGATTCCTCCCTGAATAGGGACTTCATGAATGCCCTTGTAATTGCCTCTAACACTCAAAAACACTCACCCCTATTCCCATGCGATGAAGGAAGCGTTAAGTGGTAGATCTAAGCTACCATTTGTCAATATTTGACTTTTTTTTCTTGTCAAACCTACAGTTTGCCTACCCTGGAGTGAATCCAGAATTCGTCCTTAGGTGGGGTGAATCCTAGTTTGAATTCATTCCAGGGTGGAACGGATATTGAGCAAAGTGCCTGAAGGTACCAAATTGATTTTTGACCTTCCAAAACTACTGTGAGAGTGGTTAGGACCACTATTTAACCTCTAGGGGCTGCCCTTGGGGCTGTGTGTGTCAATGCGATCAGTTTTTGCAATCACATAATTGGATTGGTGCTGTTTTGGTGTCTACACTATGCTACATTTAATTTTGAGATATATTGAATTGATTGAGGGTTAAATAACCATAAATATCTCCATGGAAAACATAGTAATTTTTTCAAAGGTATCACTAATGTATTAACCTACTCGCATGGAAACTTGATTTTAGGTGGTAGCCTTTGTTAAAGGCGGTATTATTTAGTGGTCGTCACCACATGCTTTCTTGATATCCAAACAGTCTTGATAGTTTTCCCCTTCTCATAATAGCTCACTGGATCTCAATAACAATTTGATCCTGGACCTCTCCTCTATTAATTTGATTGCTTTGATGGATCCCTCTCTTATGCTTTCAATTGACCCCTAGCTTGATTGATTATACTTTTGATGTTATCCCATTCCTCTTGATTGCTAAAATTTTAAAGATACCTTTGCATATGATTCCATTAGATCTCATCTGATGGGTATTTTTCTAGTCCTACATACCTTTTTCATTCTCATCTCACCCCTGCTACCACTAATCTGCTAAGATATTCGTAAATAGATCAACAAGTTTTTTTGAATGCATTGAGTCCTTACTTGGCTCAACTAATCACCCTTATTCTTTTCCTCCAAGGTCCTTGGGCTTCCCATTGTGTATGTGTTGCTCATACCAGTGAGAAACTACTCCTAGGTATATGGAGTGCTACAACCCAATTACCAAAGTAGGGTATCTCACTTGTGGGGCCTATTCACTAGAGTAGCAAATGAGTCTTGACAAGCCAAGCTATTAGAGGCCCTAACATCAACATAACCCTTTTAGTCTCCACATTAAGTGTTTTGAGGTTGATATTTATGATGGGATATGACTTAGTCACCATTAGAAAGGTTGTGATCCTTTATTACCTTGATTTACATGAATGACTTTACCTCATGGTGAGGGGAGGTTTGATCATGTTAGAAGTCTTTGGCAAAGACTGTCCTCCATTGATGTCTTCTTCAAATTAGCTACTTCATATGTGGATGGAACTTCAATGCCCCTCATTTGATTAGTTTTGGTAGTGCATTTACTTATTGTTCTTTTGGAGAAGAGGTTGGCTCCTCTATAGCAAAATTTTCATTATAGTTTGACAACTCACAAGAGATTTATGCTTGAAATATTTAATGAAAATAACAAACAATAGCCTTATCCTTTGGGCATAGAGTCTCTATAGTATATTCTAGAATATTAGGAATTTAAGATAGAAAATTTAGGCTCATTAAGATGTATCAAGGGGAGCCATCATTTTATAACTTCTAATTGATAAAGCATTTAAGGACTTTGTAATATCTATCTCTCTCTTCAATATTTACTACATGGCTAAATAAATAAAGGTGTAGATATTTGCTATGCTATCAATCATTGACCATGGAAGATATCCCTTCATTATTTTGATGGCATTTGAGTGTTACACAGGAAATGATTATCTTATGCCATTCTCATCGATTATGGGTTCTATTTCATACAAACTTCTTTTCATGCTTCTAACCACATGGTGTCTTTCCCAATTTTAAGTAGATATTTTGATTTTCCACCCTTTATTTATATACCATTTGTTTACAACATCTAATAATTACAGTACTTTTATTGCTACTATATTTATTTAAAATCCACTTATGTACATTATAATACATGGTCTAGTGTGTATGTAGCAAATACACCTCCCTAAAAAAGAAGAAATAAGTTTTTATGTACACAATTTTGTTAAATATACAATTTTGTTAAAATGTACAATGTGGGGTTTTGTCTACTTGCATAGTGTAAGGTTGTAAATGAACAATTGGGTGTAATTGTACAATTTCATAAATGTACAATTAGAATTCAAATAAAATTAAGTTAAAAATGTGCATTTAGGTTAATTTGATAAAAATCAAATTAGATTTAGGTAAACCTTAATGCATTAATTATTTTACAAGAAGGTAGTTGTGAATAATGGTTGTCTCAGGAACTACTTTGGAACTTCCTAGGCAAGCAGTATAATATTCGTCCACTTAATTTTTTATGGTTTTTCATTATGGTTCATTAATTATGACAATGGTTTAGTATTATTGTTCTTGGATGCTCATTGTTGTTCATATTGTTCATTGTCTATGGTAGTGAAAATTGATTGATCATTATATAATTACCCAACATTGTGGAGGATTTTTGCTAATTGCATGGTATTTATGGTTGATCATTGTTGATATGGCAACATATATTGTAGAATGTAGATCAATGTGAATTTTTTTATGCATATTTATGATGAACTTGGGGTTATACATTTTGTGCAAGTATGGCCAGAGTGATATTGTATATGAAAAACTTACAATGGAATAAATTAATGAATGATTTTAAACCTTGTGTGATTGTGGATGAGAAATATTTAATGTTTTTACTATAATTGATAAGATTTTATTGTCATTGTATGATTTCTAGGAATGCACAATAAGTAATATTGATGATATAATCAAGGACAGTGATTCTAAAATTGCATGTCAAAAAACTAGTTTAGCAATTCCACTATTAATGTTAGCCAATCCTTGTTTTGTCATAATTGTGTGTGCAATATGGTAAATTTGTAATTGAATGATTGCAGCAAGGATTTGCTGCAATCGTAAAGGTAGCCAACCAAACCATACAACTTATTATTTGTCTTGTTTTGAGAATACAACTATATAGTTAACCATGTCAAAGGAGGAAACCAATGGTTTAGAAGTGAACAATTACAAAGTTGTTAAGTTTTATATACAAATTGTACAAGTGGAAAATCATAAAGTTCAAGGTGTTGTACAATTTGGATTGTACAATTGTATGATTTTGTCCCAATCCATTACAAAACCTTGGAATTCATCTCAAACCTACCAATTCACCTCCCCCTCTAGGAATACTCCTCTCTGTGTTACATTTGGTATCATTGCCTATCAAAATTGGTCCCAATTGTCATAATAGACCTACAATTGATAATTTAAGTAAGAACCAATTGGAGGTGGATGATAGATACAAGTTTACAAATAAGTTGAAGACATAATCAATAAGAGGAGCAGATTCCAATAATAAAAAGTGCTAGAATTGCTCAAAGGGAGAATGTGAAGAACTCTACACAAAATACGAATAAACTAATGATATATAGTGTATAGAATTTATATGAAGGATACATTGAAAGGTGTGAGATATTACTAATAGAAATATAATAAGGGGTACAAGAGTCACAAATATTCATAGATAACATTGACATAAGAGGAGATATTGATGAAGAAATTGTGTGAGGATACGATAAGTGGATGGTAACACCTAAAAAAGTGATAAAAAGGTTGCAAAGAAGTGTAGAGGATAGGAGTCAGAAACTAGATCAACAATGCACAAGGTATCAATAAGAAGTACTAGGGCCACAACTGGCATACTAGAAAATAAGGTCATGGAGTAAGGATGCACAAGAGGTCAAGAGATTATTTTTTAGTGAGAATAAGGTACCCAGGATAGAAATATATAAAGAGATGTATCATAGCGGATAACCCACACAAAGGAGGAATCATTCAAATATTTTAGATGATACTTCATCAAGTGATGAAGGAGGAACCTTACCAATGGCTAATGTAACCACAAAAGCAAGAAAACAAATATTTTCATCCTTCATGGGAGAAAGTAAGGAGGACACAAAAAGACATATCGGTACATGCATAATCATCTGGAATGCATATGGATTAAACCAACTAGATGAATGGTTGTAGCTATTCCTTACCATAATATGGGTACTTACAATATATTGGTATCTAAAGTGAGAAAATACACCATAATTTTAGGTATGAAATACAATGAAGGATACTTTCATCGAGGAATTTTATCCCTTGAGAGATGATGGTGATATTGTAATAGAAATATACACCACAAATCAAGGTGTTGATGAGGATATTAAAACATACAACCACTAATAAAAACAACTATCAAACAAAATGTAAATACCATGAATAGATGTACTGGTTAAACAATGGTTTATCGATGGCTTACTACCAAGATATAGGAAGAATATGAAGGTAGTACCATACTAAACACATGAAGACATGTTAGAGAAAGTAAAAATTTCAAAAGTGAGGTAAAGCAGATAGCAGTAGGAATCATGACACATTCTAAGTATGAGGATTCAGAAAATAGTAAAGATGATACGATACAACATACTATCCAATCATTCTAAAAATAATTTGATAAGATAATAAAGGAGGCCAAAGCATATACAAGCGGAGATAAAAAAATATTTCTAGTGTGCAAAATGTAAAACTAATCCTTGGAATTATTACTATCACATATGTAATATGTTGGGATACAAAATGGTGAAATGTCCATTTAATTTGAAAGTTTTCTAGTAGACCCTTACAATCTAAGAGTAGGAAGCAAAACTAAAGCCTCAAGGAAATGACAGGCTACAACCAGTGGAGGTTATAGGAATAGTTGTAGAGAAGGAAGGCCAAATCAAGGAAATCAACAAGGAGGTTAGATAATATTACAATATGATTTAAAAGGAAGACCAACCATACAATATTACATTTGCTGAGAGTGGGGTATTTTGCAAAGAATTTTCCTTCTCCTCGGATGAATGAGTCAATACAAAATAATGCTACACATATGTGTAGATGGTATGATCTAGGTAACCATAAGGAGGTTAAATGTTCTAAGAAAGTAGGCATGAGTGGCTCACAAAATATGAATTTTGTGGAAATTAACATATCCTTAGTAAAATAGGAGGAAACTAAGAAAGATGTATTAGTCATGATACCACCTATACGATTTTGAGAAGTTGTTGTACAATTTTTGGGGGTAGTTGTACATTTTTTAGTGTAGTTGTACATAATTAGGGCAAATTGTGGAGTTTGTGATATAATTGTCCTAAATTATTGAATGGAATAAGATTAGCAAAGAAGTTTTTCCAATATGAGGAAATGGAAAAGAATGAGCACTGAGAGGGAATTCCAGGCTCATCTTTGATGAATTACAGTAATAAAGATTGAATGCTCACAAAGACCACTACGTCAAAGAGATTCATGGCCTAAGGAAACATAAGTGACCTTCCCAGCACAAGGCCAAGGATAAGGGTTTTAGCCAAAATGAGGATGTGACTATCATCCTTGGAGAGGGAGAGGTTATAGGCCATGGAGGGGATATAGGAAATAGCATGGTGGTAGGTAAATAGTACAACTACAATTTTGTGAGGAGATAGAACCACCTAGAGCACATTGTAGGGAGCTTCATAGTGAGGTGTATAGGGAAGCTATCCTAGATGAACAAATGGACCCACCTAGTGAAGGTGAAGGAGGGTAGGTGGATATGAAGGATATCGATTTCATGTAGTTGATAGGTGAATTATGTTAAAAGTGGTGGAGAGAGAATTATGATAAGCATCCATTAAAGATAGCACTGACTCAGAATGAAGTGAGTGTGTTGGCATAGATTCCACCATAAGATAAGGTATTTTTTAACGAGTACATGTATATTGTATAGTCATAATATCCCAATCAAAATTACACCTTTGTATGAGTTGGCAATCATCATATAAAGGTGGAATTCTTGGCTACCACCTTTCAAAGAATATTCATGTTGCCAAAGGAGGGTCTTCACATTAAGAGAAAAATATGGACTCCATTGAGGTCACATAGATTATGTCTCTATCAAATACAAATACTTTTCTTCCTAGAGGAAGAGAGATCAAATCGAGTATTCTTAATTCAAAGGAGCTCATGTGTGCAATGAATGTCATCATGTCTTGATTGTTGGGAGAAGCATGATATTTTAAAATAATGATCTATATAGCACAATGCATAGAAGGTATAAACCAAAGAATATAGTATGACTGGAGGACATACTTAGGTTAGAGGATTTAGAGGTTATTGCAAAGAATGAGGAATATTTTTCTATGATATTCCATGTAATAGTTGTAATATTGGATACAGTTTCTCAAGCTAGTATTACATTTCTTAGCCTAACATCACATCATGATATACCAAAGGATCAACCTTCCATACTACAATGGGTGAGGTCAGTGTTGATTTATAAAGTGATACTAGATAACCCAAGATATAAAATTACTACAAAGAAACCTGAACTTCCATTGGTCAAAGAAATAGAGACTTCATCAAATGAACAAGTCCACCATCGATGAAAATATTATGATAGTTGCACTTGGATTTTGTTTTAGAGCAGTAAGAAAATGCACAATGACCATAGGAGTAACAACTATCTCATGAGGAGGAAGAGGTAGTAGCACCAAAATCTATTCCAATGCAAATTTTAATGCATAGGCATTAAGAGAGATAGATGCATGTAAGTTCACTTATGCAGAGGGGTGAACCACAACCTATGCTCACGGACCCAACTAATAGGCACTTGGAGTTAGACAATATGGAATTGGTACGCATTAGTGTGCCAATTGGAATGTGCTAGTTAGGATAAGTGGTGGGATATCGTATATTTCTTTAGGCCAATGAGTTTGAATTACTAGAGATATCTAAATATTGGTTGGATAAAATAATGACACCATAAAGGATGAAATCTAAAGAAGTGGTGGCAAACCCACCGAATAAGGTAAAAAAGAATAATTTGTAAATAAATATTATGATGCAAGGTGGAAATAGTCAACTAGGGAGGATAACACAATATCACCACAAGAAAAATCTGATCAAATTTTGATATCCAGAACAATGGTAGAAGAGTAGTTGAATCCACATGAAGAAGGGTTAGAAAACACATAGTAGGAATAGTTTCCAAAGCCAAATGAAGAAGTCCAAGTACTTGTGGAAGAAAAATAGATGGCTAAGTAGATTATTAATATTAAGGATATAATCGACAAAAGAAGAGACAAATAGAACTATATCTCACATTTTGCTACAGTGGGTTTGATTAAGGATATGGGAGGAATTTCACTTTCATATGAGGAATAAGAGGAAAGAACTCCACCATAGGAAATCAATGAAAGACTTTACAAAATATTTTTTCTTGAAGTACCTTAGTTTGGTGTTTTGAATAGATATGGCAAAGACATAGATGAATAGGTGGACCACTTCTAGAAATAAATCCACAGTATGTTTGCTAGTAACTAGTTGTAGTTTCAGATAGGCTATGTTGGGAAGCTAAAATAGTGGAGGAAGAAAACCTTTTCTAAGATGGAAAATATCATGGAGTGGGTGTGTAGTGAATACCAAACAAGAAGCATAGCCTATATTCATGCACAACACCCATGGCAGTTAGCAAGGGGAGAGGTAATGACTATGTTAGGAATTATGGATTTATCAGGAGTGAAGACCGATTATCAAAAGTACCCACAAGTGTACCTATATATGTACAAAATTTATATATGTCTAATAAATACACTAGATACAGAGTATCAAAGAGCACCTCCAAAATTAAACTTTATCTTTCAAAAAATCAATTTCTTAACACATTGGATTGAGTGGCTGAGCTTGGGTCTTGAACATATCTATTAGTCCAAGGAAGAACAATGAGATGAAGTGGATGTAAATCAAAAATATATTGCTACAATTGAAGAAGAATTGGAATGCAACAATACTGAGATCAAGGAGAAGCTAAAGAAGGCTAAAGCTGAATTGAATGACATGAAGCTTGCTTATGAAGATAATCTACATTAATGAGAACAACACAAATAACTTATGATCCAACAACCAAAGGAGCAGAAGAAGTTATTATAATAATATAAAGTGTTCTTACAACAATTTCAAATATGAATCAAATAGGAGTAGATGAGTTTGCACAATTAACAGCTCAAGCAACAGAAAGAAAAACTGGTAGTCCATAAAGAGAAATTGGCCAAGAATGAGGACCAATTGAAGGAACCTAAAGGATAACTATAGCTTAATGTTTGTAATATAGAATATATGAAAAAATATGCTAAGTGCTATAATTACATTATTATGGATCATAAGGCACAACTCAAAATTAAGGAAGAGCGTCAATTGGCTTATGAGGTTGAATTCCAGTAGTGCATTCATGTCATTAAGAAAAAGTATGAGGAAATTGCCATTGTAGCCTAAAAAAATGTGGCATTAAATGAAAATGAGTTATTATAGCTCTTGGCTACTACAGAGGAGAATCCAAACAAGTATGGGTTGAAGGCTATAGAACTCAACAACTATGCAGTTAAGTTGTAAAATAATTGTGCTATTCTCTGCATTCATCTTTATGATTAAATCAGTGAGGACATTGACTGATGTAAAGGTGAGGGTAGATGTAGACAGTAAATCCACCTCTTAGAAGAAGAAAAAATAAGTTTGGACTTGCACAATTATGTCAAATGTACAATTTTATTAAAATATAAAATATAGGGTTTTGTCTAATTATGCAGTGTAGGGTTGTAAAAGAACAATTGGGTGTAATTGTACAATTTCATAAATGTGCACTTAGAAATAAAATGAAAGTAAATTGAAATGTGCATTTAGGTTTATTTTATAAAAATCAAATTAGACTTAGGGAAACCTTAATGCATTAATTATTTTGCAGGAAGGAAGTTGTGAATAATGGTTGTCTCGAGAACCACTTTGGAATAGTTTGGGAAATCATTATAAATTCCCTCATTCAATTTTTTATGGTTGTTCATTATGGTTCATTGACGATGATAGTGGTTTCGTATTAATTTTTGTAGATGCTCATTGTTTTCATATTGTTCGTTGTCTATAGTAGTGCATATTGATTGATCATTATAGAATTACCCAAAATTGTAGAGGATTGTTGATACTTGCATGGTATTGATGGTTTATCATTGTTGATATGGAAAAATATATTGTATACTATAGATCAATGTGAATGTTGTTATGCATATTTATGAGGAATTTATGGTTATACCTTCTATGCGAGTATGGCCTGAGTGATATTGTACATGGAAAAACTTACAATGGAACAAAGTTCTTAGTGATTTACAAACTTGTGTGATTGTGGATGAGGAATATCTAATTGTTTTTCTATAATTGATACATTTGTATTGTCATTGTATAATTTTTTAGAATGAAAAATAATTAATATTGATGATATAATCAAGGTTAATGATTCTGGAATTGCATGTCAAAAAACTAGTTTAACAATTCCACTATTAATGTTATCCAATTCTTGTTTTTTCATAATTATGTGCATAATATAGTAAATATATAATTGAGTGATTGCAATAAGGTTTTGCTACAATGGTACAGTCAACCAACCAAATTGTACAACTAATAATATATCTGGTTTTGTGAATGCAACTACATAGTTAACCTTGCCAAAGGAGGAAAACAAAGTTTTAGAAGTGAAATATTGCAAAGCTATTAATTTTTATCTACAAATTGACTTCCAATAAATTGTACAAGTATAAAATCATACAATTCAAGGTGTTGAATGATTTGGATCATACAACTGTATGATTTGGGATCGTATAATCACTTTTTGTGAGTTTTGGGAACATACATTGGAAATCGTACAACTATATGATTTGGTATAATTTTTTTACAAAACCTTGTAATTCATCCCAAAACCTTCCAATTCACCTCCCCTTTTGGTAATGGTCCCTCCTATACTAAAATTTGTCTTCACACATTAGCAACTTTCTACACAATATCCTCATCAAAATCTACAATATCTAAACCATAGTGAACAAAAATTTTGCCCATCTAGGTGGTTTAGTTGTGGGGGTTTGTGCACTCTTAGTTTTAGTGGGTGGTGGGTACTTGGAGATTTAATTGTTTCATATGTGTTGGGCTCCTCTCATTGTGTTAGATATTTCTCAGGTTTTGTTATCTCAATTTTTTTGTATAGGTTTTCTCCCTCTGTATGATTATCCCACTCATTCATCTGGTCATATAGAACCTAAGTGTGTACTTCATCTCTAAGCATATTTAGCTCTATCTCTTCTTTAGTGACTATGAAATCTGATTCCCATTTGGCCTTGATTGTTGAAATATTCTCCACATGGTGCATGTGAAAAGTCTCCAAGGGAACTTTCATATTTATTCCATAGTGGATTCTAAAGAACATGTGGGTCCAATCTATAGAAAGGTACCCCCAATATTTATAGTAAAGTCGTAGGAGAGGCAAAGGTAAAATTATGCAAGAAAATAAATTATTTTCACCTCCTAAATAATAATCACTTTGTATCAAGCATAAAGTGATATTTTGAAGTCCTTGATGAGGTCAAGGATGGGGATTGGAGTCCCATCCATATACACTATCCATTGTTTGACCAGTTCATAGTCCAACTCCAAGGCATCGACCACCCTTTTAGGCATGACTAAGGTGCTTCCCCTAAACTCCCCTAGGAAATTTTTAATTAGATTTTCCCCACATATTAGTTTTAGGTAAATTTTTGTGACTTGGGCCTATTATGATGAAGATCGAATATCTATAGAATGGCATGCTATTTCTACTTTCTTGTAATTTGTTACTTCTCTAGGGTTTGCTCTAGATACTTAATTTTATTTTGTAGGATGAGGATATCCCATTATATCATGGACATAGTGGAACTCCTTAAGTGCCCAACCATGTTGAAATATTATAATGGTTAGGCCTTCAATAGGATGCTTAGGATGGACTAGTGCTTGGGTGTCTTGAGACTAAAGTTGGGTGTCTAGACTAGTTCTGGTAGGAGATGCTTTGGCACTGGTTGCTGAGGTATTGGAGGTCTTGGTCCTTTCTTTTTTACTTCTTAAGTTTAATTTATTTTCAATCTATTTATCTTTGATGCCAGTTATTACTACCTTAGAACCTACACTACCACCCTTATTCTTCCCCTTATGAGGACATCAAACTGAAACTGGGCTTGATTTTTTGATGGAGTGCTTGTTCATCTAGGGATGGCATATGATTCTCCATCATTCTATGTTACCACGGTTTGTTCTAGTGCCTTAGTTACCAAAATTGAAGGAAATTTCAATGATATGCTTTGAATAATTGGGTCCAATACAAGAGTAATATTACTCTACTATATTGGCTAAGGTATTGGACATGTCACCTATTGGAGCATTCGGTAGTTTAGACAGTAGGAATTGGGATAGTAATATGGCTAGCCATAGGGATCCCCTATATAATTATTTTGTGCAAGGACCATTTATCTCATTGAATTGGAGGGCACTAGCTACAAAGGGATGAGAATAGGATATTGGGATGGATCAAACTCTCTATTGGACTAAGACGAGTACCTATGTCATCCATTTAGTGGAGGCCAATATCCTTGGTTGCCTTGCTAGGATAAGAGTTGTGGGTAGTTTTGATATGCAACCTTTTGAAAATTTTATTTATGCTTGAGGGATATAATTTTATTGTTCATGTCCTTCATAATGCTTTGCATTATTTCTCTTTTTAAGGATTTAGAGGTCAACAAGGTAGTGGCAGTGGTATATGGAAATGTCTACATAGAGTTCTAACCAAAAATAGTGATTGGATTGAGAGTGGTGGGCTATATGGTTGGAGGAGGCTGATATGGTGGCTGAACATATAAGAAAGGAGACATAGGTGATCTAGGGACTAACCTCCTGATCTAGATGATATCTCTCTTAGCTTGAGTGGCTCTTTTGTATATTGTTATTAATGAGTTGCTTCCCCAAGATTTTACCATCATGGCAATTTTAGAATTGATTTACTTTAGATAGTATATGAAATCCATACTTAGTATGAGCTAGATTTATTCTAGGATTTTGTACTAGGACTTATGGAATCTAGCATTATATTTATTCATGGCTTCCATAGGGGCCCTTTTTATGGTTTCTAGTTGTTCTAATAGTGATACCCCATCCACCTTCTCATAAAACCTATCCATCAGTATATTTGCAAGTTGTTTCTATCCAATCTTGGATTGAAAGATGAGAGATATACCAATCTCTTGATTTTCCTTTGAAATAGGTTGCTAGTAGTCTGATTATAATATTTGTTATCCAATGCTATAGAGAGCATACATATTGACCATGTGTTTGAGATGCTCAATTGGAGTCATTATATCTACTTTGGTGAAATATGATAGGGATTTCATGGTAGAGTCTAGGACCTCATTCCATGTAGCTAGTACCACTAGTGGATATAGAGGATATCCATCATCTCAATATAGGAGTTTTTTTTTATTCTCATTGATAAGAAAAACCTTGTTTTACTATCAATTTATTCACCTATAGACAAGGTGCAAATGGGGTAGAAGTAATTGAGGATTTTATATCATAGTTGATATTGTAGTAGGACTTAAGCCCATGATATAGTAGACCTAGTTTCTTCCACATTATTTATTTTATCTCTCTTTCCTTTGTATAGTGGAGTTCCTAGGTGGTGATTACTTAATTGGACACAAGTTCCTACCATAACCTGAACCAATACTTTGGAATGAAATTTATTTAGGATCTTATTTTATAGTGGATTCACCAAGTGAATCTTCTAAATACTTCAACAAGCTAATTATTGAGGTCTTTATTAGAACCTTGGTCTATATTTTGATTAGGCAAATATTTTTTATAGTTTGTGTCCCACCACGTATGCCAATTTGGATTATTGGGGGCCGAAAATGATCCTTACACCTTAGGCACCATGATCCCTTATGAATGAAATGTTTCTATAAGTTTGTGGATATAATACCTTACTGAAAGCACGAGATTCTGGAAAACAAAAAGGGAAAACCCCAAACACGATGCAAGAATGAAACTTAAACTTAATGCTACAAATTAGAAATGCGTAAAAATGGAGAAAGCATAGAAAAATTGTAACCAAAATGGAACAAAACAACCCTCTTCCTTTATTTATGTATTTCAAATTTGATTACAATTAGCTTCCTCCATTTTTAGGGGAAAGGAGCATCAAACTTGTCTCTTGGTCACATCAATGGAAAGTCATATCTCTTCCTCATGCCCACATGCAAAAATGGATGGGCCAAAGTGTTGTCGTCGCTTGTGTAAATGAATCCTTGATCCTTGCTACTCCTCCTACATTCAAAGAAACAAAAAAATTGTTAGTAGCACCTGCTGCAAATATGAAACATTTATTCTCTAAAAATGATGAAGGATGTATGCATAAAACTGAATAAAATGATGAATGAACTGATTCTAAACAACTTGCAAGTTTGACAGGAACCAAGGAACATTACCAAAGGGCCACTGCCATAAAAATAGTTAGACAAAACATCGTCAATTTGAATTCGACCGTAATTCATCCCTAGGTAGGATGAATTCTACTGTAATTCGTCCCCGGGTAGGACGAATTCGCCTGCGATAAAGCGCTAAACTGATGCTACCCAAATGTCTCATCTCAGGATCTCCAAAAGACCTAAAGACCTACAAACATAAGTATTAGCTAATTGAGGGCATTTTGGGACGACCCAGATGGTCGAATTTCCCCAATTTGACCTCCATCAATAGGAATTTGACGTCACTACCTACAAGTTAGTGAGGACAAAAAAAGTAACAAAACATGATAAGATTTGATCAAAACATTCTAAAATCGAAATTATAAACTATCTAAATAGCATAAAATGGAATGGAAGATAAAAAAGTGACAAAAGAACAAATTAAAATGAAACTAAGAAGTGCGGGGTGCCCAGGCGGGCCGTCCACCGTTAGAACCTGATTTCGGCACCAATCCACTCGGGATAGGCCCAAAATATCTTGTAATGGGTTGTCAGCAAATTGGTAGATCAATGTGGTCAAATGTCGGGTTTTGGGTCTAGATTCACACTTCCAATAACCACCCAATGACCTCCCTTGTGAAAGATATCAAGGATGTGGAAGAGGTGAATCAAAAGGGTAAAATGTGGTATTCAATTTGGCAGAACTTCATTGCTTGAAAATGCCTCCAACTTGTCCTTTTTTTGGGTGAGAAAGTTCACCATTTTATAGACCCAGGGGGTCTCTTTGGAGGGGCATGCATAAGCGCCATGTGGCAATCATGCCTTCCCATGATGGAGGAAAGTCCTCCATGACTTGGGCTTCCATGAATGCCCTTGTGATAGTCCTCTAACATCCAATCTGCCCACCTACCCATGCATGTAAGGCAGGAGGCATTAATTGACTGTCCTCGACTGCCACTTGGCGCAATTTTTCTTTTTGCCCGTTAAACCTGGAATTCGTCCTGACCCAGAGCAAATTCAAAATACGTCCTTGGGTGAGACGGATACTGAGCAAAGTGCCTGAATGTGCCAAATTGGCTTTTGACCTTCCAAAATTGCTACAAAAGTGGTTAGGACCACTGTTTAACCTTTGAGGGCTGCCCTGGGGGCTGTGCATGTCAGAGCGATCAGTATTTGTAGTCACATAATCGGATTGGTGTTGTTTTGGTGTCTACACTTACACCTTGCTTGGGGTGTCAATCTTGGGAAGTATTAGGAGTATGGGACGTACCTCCTTTGGACAACCTCCAATATTTTTTACCAAGGATGACTGTTTGCTTGGACGCAATCTTTGATGCTCTTCCTCCTAATCTAGCCTACTCTATCAAGTTCTTTGTTGGGGAAAATGAATATAAAAAAATGTAATAAAATATTTTAAATTAAATGGCAAAAATAAAGTAAAAACTAATCTAGCCTAAATAGCCTAATCTACAGATGATGATCTTCCAAGAGACTGCAATTCCCATTCTACATATTAATGCGATGAATGAACAAATCAAAAAAACATGACAATAAAATTGAACATGGTGTCAATCATACATGAATGAAAATCAAAGGACTTCCTATAAAATCTAGGAGAGAAACACAAAAAATAGTCATAGTATCCCACAAATATTTATGAACACATAGATTAGGAAAGAAATTTTGGTGTAGTCACAACTCATATTCACATTCAAGCACATTACATCCATACATAACTAAAAGAGGCCCAACATCTTGTACATACAACTGGACCAAGGCTCAAGTACGGATTAAAAAACAAAATGGAAAAATGGAGGGAGAATTTCTCAAGGTTAAATTTTAGACATGAAAAAAATTCAACCTTCTTTCTCAACCATTGAGATCGCTATTTATAATATTTATTCTCCTTTATAAATTAGGAAAATATTTACAAATCCTAATTTTTCCAAAATATTCTAAGTTGAACCATAAGTAAAAGATTCAAAATGATCATATATTCCTTCATAGAAACAACTAAGTCCCTAAAGGATTTATGGGATTGCACAAAGCTAGACTGTAACAAAACCAGACTATTTTTGATGAAGATGTCAGTGCAACATTCTAAAAGTCCAAAAATATGCAAAGAAACATCAAGTCATAACAAAGTTAGATGCTTTAAAAAAATAAAATCACATCTTTAACATTGAGTAATTGTATAAATCTAGAAAATTTCAGGCAATGAAGTCAATACCTTCATGACAAAGCTTGGAATTATGTTAAAGAGATCATGGTTGAACAAAGCTAGATGCCCTATAAATAGAGAAATGCATATTTGATGTTGAAAATTTTTATAAAACAAGAATGTAACAAAGCCAACATTATTCTAGGAGTGACATCAAAAAAGCATTTTCAAGGTTCATATTCATTCCAAGTGATTTTTTAGGTAGAACGAAAGCTTGACTTCAATACATGACACCCCAAAACATCACTTTTAGAGCTACAACTATCATAGTTCCTTTGAACTATTCAAACTAATACCCTCAAAGAATGAAAATTATATCTTTGACAAGTCAGCTATAACAATTTGGCCATTGTTAGATATTTACGAATTAAATTACAAATGAATTCAATTTTTAAGCACATGATGAAAGCAAAGTAAGCCATGTCAACAACAAACCAACATGATATAAAAATAAAAAGTTTCCTAGACTATTTTTGCTAGGTTATTTTGCATAATAAACCTATAACTATATTGTAAATATTACACTACAAGATTCAAGAGTATCTTATAAATAGGGATATAGAACTATAAATGAGGGTAAACTTTATTGCACTTGTCTAGGTGTCTGCTATATTAATTTTGCTGATAATATGAAAAATGGTAGTTGTTTGGCCTCCATTGCTGGTGTTATTGTAAGTTTTTATGAATGAAATTATGCTTTAATTATTTTTTGTTATACTTTATGATTGGTTTATTCTGTAAAAGCAAATTTTGCTATTTGGGTCATTGTTGGATAAATTTTCATTAAAGACATTGGAATGGTTAAAACATATAATTAGTAATTGGCTAATTCTATTTTGCACTTGACAATGGCTAGTCTATTAAGTGTTGTTGTTATTTGATTACAATTGGTTTTTACATATGTATTAAATGCTATTAGGCTATATATATCCAACATATATTCATTTCCCTAAAACTTTACTCTCTATTTTATTACCCTCAGCTTAAACCCTCATTTTAATTTCTTAAATATATTAAGGATTCAGACTTCTATAGAGGTTGAATTGAGACAAATATCTTTCATTCAAAATGTTAGCTAAATTCTAGAGCACATTCTATAAGACTAGGCATATTTTATGCCAAAAAAAGAATGTAGGTCAAATTCATGCCCTCATTTACAAATCCTATTTTTGCAAAAATATTCTAAATTGAACCATAAGTAAAATAGTCAAAATGATAATATATTATTTTAAATAAATGACTAAGTGCCTAAAGGATTTTTGGGATTGTACAACTTCAAAATGTAACAAAACCAGATAATGTTTGATGATGACATCAACATGACATCCCAATAGTCCAAAAATATGCAAAGAAATATTGAGGCATAACATAGACAGATGACCAAAAAATAGAAAAACACATCTTTGATGTTAAGCAATTGTACAAAGTTGGAATGGAACAAAGTTAGAATATTGTGGGCAATGACCTTAGCATCTTTGTGACAAATCCCAGAGTCATGTAATAGAACAAATTTGGGGTTCTTCTATGAGTGACATCATCAAAACATTTACAAGGTTTGGATTCATTCCAAGAGACTTTTTAGGTAGAATTAAAGACTAGCTTCGATACATTATGACATGAAACATAACTTTTAGAGCTACAACTACCTTAGTGCATTCTAGCTATTCAAACTAACACCATTAAGGCATAAAAATGATTTCTCTAACATGTCACTTGCAATGGTTTGGCCATTTGCAAAATACTATTAGAGATATGCATAGCAAATGAGCAAATTAAAAACAAATTCAAATTTCAAGCATAGTATGAAAGTAGAGTAAGCCTCATCATCAACAAACCAACATGATATATAAATAAAAATTCTAGAGTATTTTTGCCAAGCTATTTTGCATAATATACCTATAACTATATTATAAATCTTAAGATGCAATATTTAAGAGTAGCTTATTAATAGGGAGATAGAACTCTAAATGAGGGTTGGCTCTATCGCACTTGTCTGGGTGTACGTTGTATTATTTTTTTTGATAATTAATAAGAAGTGATAATTGTTTGGACTCCATTACTAGTGTTATTACAAGCTTTTATAAATGAATTTATACTTTAATTTATTGATGTTATACTTTGTGATTATTTTATTTTGTAAAAGCAAATTCTATTATTTTGATCACCATTGGATTACTTTTCATGAAAGTCCTTGGAATGGTTAAAGCGTATAGTTAGTAAATGACGAATTTTTTTTGCACTTGATAATAGTTGGTCTACCAAGTACTATTTTTAGTTTATTATAGTGGATTTTTATAGATGCATCCAATGTTGTTATCCTATATCCCATCCACCATATATTTATTTCCCTAAAAACTTACTCTCTCGTAACTCTCTTTTATCACCCTTAGATTAAAACCCTATTTTAATTACATAAATTTACCAAGGATCCAAAATTCTATGGAGGTTGAATTGAGAGAAATATTTTTTATCCAAAATTTTGGATAAAGTCTAGGACATATTCCATAAGACTTGGTAGATTCTATGCTAACAATTATTTTTGACATGCCTAGTGGCATGAATTGTGGTAATTCACCCATCTATCAATTTGAGTAGAATATTGGTGAATTATTACCTCATAAGATCATTAAAAAAATGTTCATCTAGTGACTTCACTAATTTACAAGAAATTAACAAAAACCTAGTTGTCACTTCTTTCTAGCTTGTTTTTTTATGCTAACAATATCTACAACTAAGAAGCTAGAAAATCCTTTACCATTTATTAAATTACCATCTTTTAGGTCGATAATAAGTAAGTATATACCTCTAGAGTATTTATAAAAAAACATATATTCTACATACTTTACCTCTCAAAATTTCTCAAGAACATCTAGTTCTAAAGTCATGGATCAAAATTAGAAATAGGTCTCTCAAAATGTTTTTGAATGGAACACGACCATACCATTAGGTTTTGTTGGCTAAAATTCATAACATATGGGAGGAATATATTATGGATAGACTCATCGCCTTATCGTTCAAAGGAAATATATTTCACTAGTATCATGCTCTAGAATATGGAAGTATTCATTCATAAGATAAATTAGTAAGAACCTTTATTGAAGACTTTAATGATATGGTTGATCCCTTTCACTATTCACTCAATTTATAGTTATTCAACAAAATCCTCAAGAGGCCACAACTTATTTTAATATCAAGTATAGTAGAACTTGGAAAATAATCCCTCAAGATATTAGACCTCCTGAAACCTTGGTATATATTTACTATATCATATCCTTAGATCCTAATCTAGGTCTTCAAATGCAATAGTCCAATGTAACAAACTTACCTTAGTTCTATCAAGCCATAATCAATATAGAGAATATGATGATCTCCGTAGGAAGTTTATCCCCTAGGGTTGTAATTTCATACTTTCTAATATTATTCATCCCACTTCTATTCCTACTCCTAAGGCAATACCTCCAATACCAACTTTAATGGTATTACCAACCCCAAAGCCAAAAGACTCTCCAATAATGATACAGGTATTGAATACCCTAAAGAAATTGAATAACAAGGTGAAAACTATTGAAAAAGAGAGGTTGAAAGATACCAATCTAGAAGATTCCTCTACATTGTTAAAGATCAAAGAGATTTCACTAGAAACATGATTGAGAATATCGATAGTATCTACAATTATCAAGAATAAAATATAGCAGTATTAGATTCAAATGACCATCCTTAGTGCATAGTTTACAATGATACCCATAATTTCAATACTTGTATAATGTACTAGAACCTATCCTAGCTAGCTAACATTTAAAAGACTAAAAATATATAAAAAAGTTAGGTAAATATGATATGAGATCCAGAATAGGTCATTATTACACAATATCCTTTGGAGGTGGAGTGTATATTAGTGTTGACCAGGTCTAAGGGGAAGCCATTATAGATATATCCATAAACGTTAGGACCCTTTCAAGTTCCAACTTAGCCACAAAATCCCCAAGAAATAAGCACTTTATGATTTCAAAAAGGCTTCAACCAAACTAGAGCCAAAAAAGACTTATCCTCCATCATAGCCACATAAAAAGTGATCAAATCTATAATACAAAGAAAAAGTGAAAAGTATTTACCTGAGTCAAAGGAACAAGCCGAAGATAAACTAAAATATCCATATGTGACCAAAATACAGAGGATAGAATCAACTCAAGAATAAGAGGATATTTGATGAACCAGACAAAAAATATAAATAGTTAGAATCATCTAGCTCAACATTATCAATGAACAAAAAAAAATCCCTATAAAATGAGCATGTATGACACCCTAATGATCCCAAAACAAATAAACTTTCTCAAATATTCATTAAAAATGATAACTTTAGAGGTGTGCCAAATTTAGAGTATAATCTTGCTCAATATTTGTTAGCCCCTAGGACTGAAAAGAATAATCCACCACCCTTTTACATTTCCTTAAGAATGGAAGGCAAGATCATACATAATTGCATGATTAATTCTACAGAGAAAACTACCATGATGCCTAAAGTGGTATGTGAAGCTATTGTTATGGAATATATCGCTCATGTCCCGGTGTTTTACAATTATATGGTACTCTTGTCAAAATAATTGGAGTTACCAAAGATACCCCTATGACACTACATAGGGCATCGAAGATTACTATAACACAAGAAGTGGTAATTGTAGATCTTGAGCCATAGTTTGGACTCTATCTCTCCCAGGAATTTACAATAAAATTAGGAGGCTACATGTATCTATACTATTATCATATTATAGTCCCATATAAGGGGAGACAAATTAAAATCTACCCCAAAAATCCAACACTATATCATATAGAAAATATGGAATAATAATGTATCAACATGTTCAACAAAGAGATAGACCCTTTCATAGAAATTCTTGAAGAGTTATAGACCAAAGATAAAATTTTCTTTGAAAGTTTCTAATCACATTATTGAAACCATAATTGGTACATATAGCATTGTAGAGCTAGAGAAATCAAAAGTTCCGTATGTGAAAAACCAAGAACTCCAAAAAAAATAGCTTTGAAAGCTTTACTTTGATAGTTTTAGATGCAAGAATGAGGTTGGAGCTAGGATAGTGCTAATATTTCTTTCAAAAGGGATAAATAATTTTTCCTAAAGGTTAAAATGGAGCTACACAAAAAATGTAGAAAAATATGAAGCCTTGTGTCTTGGCTTGATGTAGGCAAAAAGAATGGGTATTAAGTTACATTCTATCTATTATGAATCTAAACTTGTGGTCAATCAATAAATGTAGCATTAAAAATCACTATTTGAAAGCATACCATAATAGGATGTGGGACTTGATGGAGAGTTTTAAATATTTAAGCATAAAAATCATTCCTAAGGAACAAAATGAGTTAGTTGATGCACTAGCTTCTCAAGGAGAAAATTTCATACCTATTGATAATTACGATAGAAAAAAAAAAGTAAAAATGATATTCAGATCGACAATCCTAGATAAATAAATATTCTAGTAGGTGTTTGAATATTACATATAAATTATTAATTTCTTAACAAGAGAAGTTATCTACACCATGCAATAGGTAGATATATTATAGGAAGCTAACCAAGAAATCATTCAGCTTAAAAACAATTATATCCTAAAAGGACTAATCACTTTAGAGAGCTTGTTTGAATAATAATTATATTCCAATGATGTAGAGAGGATACAGATTGACCATGTGTTAGAGATTCTTGGTTGTAGTCATTCCTTATTCTTTGGTGAAATATGGTAGGGATTTCAAGGTGGAGGTTGGGACATCATTTCATGTGTTTGGTTCAACTAGTGGCTACTCATCATCCCAACCCAAGAGTATTCTTAGATTTTGATTGATAGGACTGACCATGTTTTGTTGTTAGTTTCTTTTTTTATTTCCAAAGTTGAGAGGGGGTAGAAGCAAATTAAGTATTTCCTCTCATGTTCAATCTTGTAGTAGGTCTTGATATCATGAAATAGTAGTCCCAGTTTCTTCCACTTTATTTGGGTTATCTATCTTTCCTTTATACAATGGAGTCTCCAAGTGGTGATTGTTTAATCGGATGGAGGTTCCTACCGCAACTTCAACCAATAATTTGGAAGGAAATTTCTTCAATATCTTCTTTTATAGTGGAGTCACCAAGTGAAGCTTCTAAATGCTTCAAAAAATTGATGATTAAGGCCTTCACTAGAACCTCATTCTATATTTTGATTAGGATATAAATTTTATAATTTGGTTCCCATCAGGTGTACCAGTTTGGATTATTGGGGGTCAAAAATAACCCCTACATCTCAAGCACCACAACCTCCCATGAATGTATTTTTTCTATGAGTGGGTGTGTTTGATACCCTATACCTCGCTTGGGGTTCCAATGATAAGTCCTAGGAGCATGGGATATAAATCCTTCAAAAAACCTCTAACATTTCTTACTAAGGTTGGCTACTTGATTGGATGTAGTCTTTGATGATATTCCTCCTAAGCTAGCCTACTCTTACAAGTTCTTTGTCAAGGAAAAAATAGATAAGGAAAATGTAGTAAAATAATTGAATGTAAGTGATGTAAAGTAGTAAAAAAAATCCAGCCTAACTAGCCTAAGATACGAGTGGTGATGCGCTAAGAGACTGTAATTCCTATTTAATTTCTCTGTGGGATAAGCGAACACATGAAACAAACATGACAACAAAATTGAAAATGGTCCTAATAATACATGAGTGCAAACCAAAGGAATTTTTATGAAATCTAAGATAGAAACACTAAAATAGTCATAGTCTCCCATAGAAATATGTCTAAACACTTAGACCCAAAAAAATATTGGAGAAGAAATAGCTCCTTGTATTCATATTTAAGCACATCATATTCATATATAACTAAAATAAGCTTGATGGCATGTACATGCAACTAGCCCAAGGATTGATTCCACACTAAAAAAAAAAATAGAAAAGGGAGGGAGAACTACTCAAGGTCAGATGTTATACAAGATAACAATTCAACCACCTTCCTCTACCCTTGAGATGACTATTATTAATATTTATAATAAATTTTAAAATTCAAAATTACTCCTAAAATGGATGTGAGTGTGAGTGCCTACACCATTCATGGTTGCTAGATCAAAGGGACTACATTACATTTAATTCTAGGATATCCTAAGTTGATTGAGATTTAAATCATTCTAAATATTTTCATGGGTAGCTTAGACTTCTTTTTAGAGGTGTCATTAGTGTAGTAATATTCTCCCATGGAAAATTGAGATTGGGTGATAACGTTTTTGATTGAGGTTCACTTCGATAATTCTATCATCACACTTTCTTGATCTCTAAATAATCTTGATAATTTTATATTCTCGCATTAGGTTACTATATCCCAATAATATATTAGTCTTGAACCTCTTGTTCAATACCTTGGTTGCTCTAGTCGACCCCTCTCTTGTGCTTTTAGTTGACCCCTAGCTCAATAAATGTTACTTTTGATGTTTCCTTGTTCCTCCTAATTGCTAATTTTTTTAAGATACCTCAATGTAGAATTCCATCAAACCTCATTTTAGAGGCATGCTTCTAGTCCTATGTGGATTTCACATGCTCTTATTGCCCCCTACTACTAATCCTATAGGGGATTTGTATGTGGACCAACTAGACCTATTGACCTCGTTGAGTCCTTGGCTCATCCAATATCCCTTATTATCTCCCTCACATACCTTTGGGCTTCTCTTGATGGGTGCATTGCTCGTTAGATTGAGCAACTACTATTGGGTGTATGGAGTGCTATAACCCAATTACTAAAGGAAGGTAGCTCAATTTTGGGGCCTATCTACCATTGTGGCAAATGGATCTAAACAAACTAATCTATTAGATCCTCTACCATTAATGAAACCCTTTTAGTCTCCACCAAAAGGGATATAGGGTTCTTGTTGATGATGGGATGTGGCTTAGTCACCAAAAAAAGGTTGTGATATTTTTTTGGCTTGATCTGAGTGAATGAATTTACCTCATGGTGAGGGGATCTTCAAGCATATTAGTAGTCTTTGGCATAGACTATCCACCATTGATGTATTCTTCAAATGAGCTACTTGATATGTGGATGGATCTTTAGGGCCCCTTATTTTAATAATTTTGGTGATGTTTTTGTTTATATTTCATATGGGGCAAAGACATGCCCCCTATAGTGAAATTTTCACTACAATTATCATAACATACTACAAAAATAAGAGTAATATTAGAAACAAATATCCAAGGAGATATGGATTAAGAAAGATGACAAAAGTATTAAATTTTTTCATGCTACTACCAAAATAGATATGTCCTTCATCAAATCAAAATTTATTTTAACTCTAGATGAAATAATTAATGAAGATGATAAATAAATTAGAAATGAAGCAATCAATTATTTCAAATATATTCTATCACAAGTCAGTCAAGATAAGGAGGGACAAAGTGAGATTTTTTAAAATATTCCATCAATTACTATACCAAACCAAAATGAGTGCTTGATGAAAAATATCTTAATTGAGGAGCTATAAGATACATTTTTCTCTTTCCACCCCTATAGGGTACTTAGCCCTAATAGATTTCCTAAAAGTTTATTTTAAACATTTTGGGATATGTTGAATAATAAGATGTTATATGACATTGAATAAACTAACAAAAAATAATTCTACACTAAGTGAAATCCAAGCTATATTTATTACATTGATTCCCATGAAAGCTGAGAAAATAATTTCATAATTTCCATCTTATAATTCTCTATAATATTATTTTAAAAATTATGTCAAATAAATTGAAAATTATTATAATTTTTATATTCTAGAGGAACAAGTTGGTTTTATTATTGGAAATAAAATCTTTAATTGTATAATTATTGAATAAGAGGCCTTATATTCTCTTTAGTCAATGGAAAAAATAAGTATGCTTGTAAAATTAGATATGATAAAACATATAATAGTGTTTTCTAGATTTTTCCATATAATACACTTAAATAAATTATTCTTGATCAAGGCTATGTGAATATATTATATGTTGTTAGAACACTCCAAGATATTTTATTTTGGTCAATTGATCTCTTTTTGATATGTTGATCATCCTAGGGTCCTCACTAGTGTGACTCATTATCTTCTTATCTTTTCATTATTCTTGTTGAGGCTTTGGGAAGATCTCTCTCAAAGGAAATCCTGGTCACAACTAAAATTTATTTCATTATAAAAATATAATTTTAGCATATGAATAATTTATCATAACATATGGCTATGATGACATTAAAATTGGTGAAATTTATTTGTTTTGTAGATTTTATGCAATGTTTTTTAGATTTTACTTGTATTATTATGTATAATTTTATCATATTACAAAAATCCTCACTGCATACTTGTCTTGAGTACTCTATGGGGGCTGCTATAAACTAAGATTGAGGTGGAGAGTATCATCGAGAAGACGCTAACAAATATCATATTAGATCTTAAACTAAAAGGAAGGAAAATTTTATGCATACAACATAATTGCAATTAGATGTAGAAATACATGCTTCCTTGTGCTAAATTAATATGGGAGAAATATATTGATATCTATATTGATGAATATCTTCTTATGACAATGTAAAATCATTAATTGTTGCTTACAATTTTTTAAATTATGCTCAATAACTTAAAAAGTTGCATAAAATATCCTTATGCCTAGGAAAGCCTCAAGAAAGGGAAATGGAACCATGAGATTTAAAAGGGATAATTGAGTGATTATGTCCCTTGAAAACCTTAGTGAGACACTCTCTTGATTTTGAAAACAATCAATTACCTTGAGAGTAGAGCAAGAGAAAAATGTGCAAAATGTGTCACAAAAGTATAAATAAATAAATCTCTCTTTTGATTTTAGTACTTGGAAGGAAAAGCAAAGAATATGGGCTCTAAAAACATAGCATTAGATTTATAAGTTTTTTTTTTTTGTGCATTATCTTTTAGTTTTATAAACCTTTTTTTTGGGCATCTTCTTTTTTATGTTCCTTGGAGATAAGAAGAAATATTAGAAATTCCCTAATAAGGAGACATCAATTACATGCAATAAAAATAGAATTAACTTCAATAAGCCAATTCTAATAAGATTATTCTATTTCTAGAGCAATTTATTTGGAAAAAAATGAAGGTTTTGGAGGTGGCAATATGCCTACAAATAAATTATTTAAACCCACCCTAGGAGGATTGTGGCACAAAATATAAATAAACAACGTATAGAAATAAGATCCAAGGGAGACATGCAAATTTATAATTTGGAGATATGGAAATGTAGAATTCCTTGAGAAATAACAATAGTGAATTAGTACTTCATATCAACTTGAATGTCACAACACAAACAACAATTATTTGATAACTATTCTCAACTTATACATGATATACCAACTAATATTGATTTCATCTCAATCATCATAGCCCAAACAAGTACCATTATGTACCTTTGTTGTTAGCTTAGTGCATGAGTATGCAAAATATTTATTTTCCTCTTTGAATGATAAACCAAACTTCTTTAAAAAATAAAACTAACTTTATTCTTGTTTTGTTAACTCAAACATAGGATTTATTTGGGAAAGACTATTGTGTAAAGGGAAGAAAAGAGAAATTAGTTTTAGTTTTTGAAACCCACACAACAATATTATTTATTTATCTTGTGTCTCATTTGTTTATATTTGAACTTGGTACATCATGGTACATTTGTCTAAACACTATCCTCTAGCATGTGTGTCAATTCTTAGTTGGTGTTAGTAGTGTTTGCAATGTGATCAGTTGATGTGAGTGGAGTTGACACCATGGTAATCGATACCACATGTAGAAGTAAATCCAAATTCTAGACCTAGGTACCAATCAAATGAATCTTTCTACAAGTATGTTTTTCTTGGATGAGAAATTTATTTTCACATACATGTATTTTCCAAAAATATAAGAGTGTAGGTTCTTTTGGTACCTAAGTGTGGGACTTGGATAAAATCTAAACAAATCTCCTTTTGGATAAACATAAATGTAGAGAGGATCAACCTTTGCCTTGGTACCCTTTGAATTATTGAGTTCCTTCTTGATGGGTTAAACCTCATTCAAGCAAATAATTAAGTGTTCAAATATTGTTGGAGCCTAAGTTTACAACATAGGAAGAGATAAAATGAAGCTATTCATAAGCAAACATTAGCCCCATATAAATAAATCTTAATCTTTAGGAACTTTGGCCTTGCATGATGAACTACTCTAGAGAGTCTTGTTGTGTCACAAATTGGAATTTTCAGGCATGTAACAAATATTATTTATTATTATAGAATTATTACTATGCCTAAGGAGTTATCACGATGCATAGAATATTAGTACCAAAAAGTCAGCACTATGTGCTAAAGAATGACATTAGTGGAGTGCTAAAAAATATATAATTTGACACCATAGGTAGAGTTGGTATCATTTGTCAATGTGGTCCCTAAGAATACAAAAAATATTTGTCTTTCTTTGCTTAGGTTGAGTTGAGACTAAACCATTGTATACTTTATAAATATCTTCCTTTCTTTACTTATATTTTTGAACTAAACATTTCAACCTATGAAACTATCATCAAAATATTTGATAGTAAGGATGGTTGTATGATGCCTATATAAAGCATTAAAGGTGTTATGATAAAAGTGATTTTGTTTGATGTTTATAGATGAGTGCTACATATTGATACTACACTTGAATTCTTCATGGTTGGTACTTGTTAAAGGTTACAATTGTGTTTTTGATTTGTTATTATTATGTTGAGACAATCATATATTACTTGGAAGTTAGTTACAAACTTGTCAAGAATGTTTGACATGAATGTTATAAGGCTATTATATTATGGAAAACTATGTGTACATAGAGAATAAATTATTTTTACAGTTAGTTTCCTACATCGTAGACATATTATAGTGTATTTATGGAAATATAACCATGTTTAGGGATGGTTCTATAATGCTTGTTTTAACAATGAAAGGCGTTATGACAAAAAATACTTTTTCTTGATATTTATAATTTATTTGTGCATATTGATAGTATAGTTGAGTGTTTTTTGTTTGTGAGTATTTATTTGAGACACAACTATATGCTACTTGGAAGCTAGTTATAAACTTATTGAGGGTTCTTGATATACATAGTTTAATGCTACATTTATGGAAAATTATGAGTGTATATAGACTCTACCTAATTTTTGTAGTTAGTTTCTTTCATTATAAATATTGAATAGTCTATTCATAAAATATATAACCTTGTCTAGGGTTGATGTGTTCTAACTTTAACTTTGTTTCTACTTGATTCAAAATATATTGTAAATGAAACTTTTATTGGTAATTTTTATATGAAACATGAACAATGCTTTTTGAGATATTGTTTGCAATTTGTTTTCGAAAACATAAATAATAATGTCTAAATTGTTATTGGTATTATCTTTGATACATTGTTTTAAACTAGAATTATGATTTTATAAGATTATTTTAAAACAATTATTTGGTAATCTATTGCAAACCTAAACAATAATATATAAAATTATTATTGACAATTTTTTTATTATAGTATATTTCAAACTTAGGTTATGATTACATAAGATTAATATTGGTATTTTATTTGATATTATATTTTCAAACATGAATAGTAATGCATAATATTGTAATTAGCAATATAATTAACATCCTATTTCAAAGTGGAATTATGATAATATAAACTAGCTATTGATCATTTGCATGATATCGTATTTCAAAATAGAATAAATATACATGCACTTGTTGGTGTTTTTTTCACACCCTATTTTCAAACAAAATTGGTGATCAATGATTTTTTGTTGGAAATTTCTTTGATTGATATTATAACTACAAATTATATGAGCTAAACTAGCACTCATATCTTGTGGAACTACATCTCCCATTGATAGATTTACATCTCATCATCTTGTAAATATATCCTTTCAATTACACATCTTCTAATGTAACAACCTTGAAAGTTCTACAAAACCAATCCTTAGAGTATGCAAATCTATGTTTTGATAGGTCTACTAAAGCTCTACCCAATTTTATAATCAAAGGGAAAAAATTACATTACATATGAAAACTTTGTTAAAATTTCTAATCACATGCAAATATAGTTTTTGTAATTATCTATAGAAGTGCTATTGGAATCTCTAATTTCTTGCATCAAATAAGAGATTTATCCATATCTACACATCCAAAAGGGCAACCAATATTTCAACTCCAAACTCTTGGATTTATTCTAAACTTATGTATTTTCTATTATATGCTTTATCTTTTCATTTTATTCTAAACTCATGTATTTTCTATATTATGCTTTATCTCTTTGTTTATTTAGCTTAAATTTTGAATACATTCATCTCCATTGTCTCTTAAGATCATTTTGATTTTTAGAATTCATTACCACTTTAGATATCAAGTGAAGATCATTTTTAATAAGTTTTTAAATGGTTTCATTATTTGCTTTATATTATCATTTCTATTTAGAAAACTAATTAGTTCTTGCATTTACAAATAATATTAATTGCATAAAGTTTAGAACTCTATGTGTTGTATGATATTTATGTGTGTGTGTGCGAAAAGAAAAATGTCTTCTTATGCTTATAATCTTATATGGTTGTGATATATTAGGTGGTAGTCTATCTTGAATCTGTAAGAGCAAATATAAAAATAATATATCACAAAACACTTTAAGTTAAAGAACAAAACAGCTTAGGATATCCTTCTTATGGAGTAAGTTTAAGACACATCGAAAGTAAACATAAAATAACTGATCCTAGCCAACATAAACTCCTTGCAATAAGTCAAAAATGTAGTTTAACTCATTTATAATTAACTAAAAGATCACAAACTAATTTCAACATTTACTTAGGTAATTAGAATATTGATAAGAAATCATCTCTTAAAATAAGGAACAAACTAGAATCACATGTAACAAAGACATTAATATTTAGAATGATGAAATCATAAAAGAAAACAGAAGTGTTACTACTACAAGAGCAAATTTATTTTCAACCATTCTACCTATCTTAACAATGTGGCTTATGCTAATAAGAAAAATCTATTTTTTATATTAAAAGCCAACTCATATGATGTGCATTACAAAACTAATAAATGAATATATCTAAAAACCCTCCCATTGGAAACAAAAATATATAATCGAAATAAAATAGAAGATGAACATTCTATAATGACATTAGATTAAATTTTAACATTTTCATTTATAACTTTATATATTAAAATTTAAACCAACCCAAATAAATTAGTTTAAAAAATCTTATAACATAACTTAAACACTATACAATTTTTTTTATAATTAATCATATGTAAGCAATACCTACATGGATAACCTCTAAACTTATTTGATTTAAAATATGGTATAAATTATTATCATAAACATCATATACATCCATCACAATTCTAAGCCTGCATACATCTATCCATGACATAAAATTCTAGTTCTCATTTTATTAATAGTTAAGATTACCTATTATATAATAAAATCCATTCTATTTTATTAATAACATTTTTAATCTTTTAAAATAAAATACAAAACCATCTAAAACCTCTGTTATACAAAATTTTATATAAGAAATTTTTAGATTTAACTCTTTAGTCCAAACATCCCAAAATTTTATTTTAAATGAATTATGGAGCTTTTATTATCAAGAGCTTTAGATTTGACTCTTGTCCAACATTACAAAAACTTATATTAAATAAATTATTCAATTTTTATTTTTTTAAAGATTTTTAGGGAAATTCATAATGCCATGAATGGGCTGCCTCTATAAACCCTAGGCTCATTGAATAAAATATCAAATATGTGAGTATGTAGTGATTTGACCATAAATATTTAACTTTTATTACTAGGAGCTTTAGATTTGACTCTTAAGTCCAAGCATTGCAAAACTTTATGTTAAATAAATTATTTAGCTTTTATTATTAGAGCCATTAGAAGATGTAAATCTTTGACCTTATGAGATGTTTTTTTTAAAACCCTAGTCATTTGAATAAGGAACATACCCGAATTTTTTTGTGTAGTCCAGCTGCAAGCACTTATCAAGGGGTTTATCTTAAGAATATAAATGAAGATTTTATGAGGAATCAAATTAAGGCAACCCTTTGGGCAAGCACTTGATCATACCTATTCTGAGAATTGAACAGAGAAACTGACTTCCAAATACATGGATGTTACCAACAGGCTAGGCCTATCTTTTTGGACAAAAATTTTAAATGAAAAACATAAATTTTAAGAAAGAATCCTAAAAACATACACAAAAATATCCCCTTTACAGTAAAACATAAAAACTTTTCCCTTAAACCCACTCGGTCAAACTATTTATATAAAAATATATTAATTCACGTAGAGAAATAATGGCATGCATTTCTCGGTTTGAATTTATTCTGAGACCAAACGTCCTTATTTAACTAATGCGCATTACAAAAATGGCGATGAAAACTGGAGCGTGACACTCTTGAGGTTTGTAGTTGTTGAGATAGATTTTATTTTTAAGTTGGAATATTCCCCAGGCATGCAAACGGACATGCAAATTGAAGACTAAGAAAGGTTCTAAAAAATTAAAATAAAATAATACGCGATATAACTGAAATCAATAGTTGCATGCGTGACAGGTTGCCACCTTTCTAACCCTAATTCTGCAACAAGTTTGAAAATCGCACTTTTGAAGTGGAGAAAAAATAAAAAGTCTACCGATGTCCCCACTGTTTAACAATGTCTTTTCACCTCGGTCTTCCGTTATTATGCGATCTTAAACCTAATTATAGCACATTATACTTTGTTTTATTAAAAAAAAAACTTACCGAAGGGTTATCAGAGTTCTCCGATCTCTAACAGCTTTGCTACATCAATATCTTTCAACATACTGGTCCTGTTGATATTTTTAATTCACATCGTGCATTGAGTTTTGTTTCATAACGAATAATTAACATGTCTTTGACAATAGTCATAACTCCTTTATAATTATGAACTATTATCGGTGAATAAATGCGTAGAATGAGCAATAATACAAATAATAATTGATTTTCATACAGTTTGTACAAGCTGCATAAATGTTAACTCCGACCCTTGCAAGTCACCATTTCCACATGAAAGCATTTGGACTTCTTCCAACCCTTGCAAGTCACCATTTCAACATGGAAGCATTTGGACTTCTAACCCATAAACATACTAATGTATATAACCAACAGCCAAATCCATGGAGACATCTAAATTAGAAGACTTGTAGTTTACCTATATCTTCAAAAGTATTGAAGATGTATGAAATCACGATTATTCGGCGATTGAGCAACTGGATCACAAGACATTTCCCGATTGGCTTTCCTTAGCTTCACCTACTTCTGTCTGGAACGGGCCACTCAAAACAAAAGAAATTGAAAGAAAAAAAAAAAATATATATATATATATATACGATGGATAATCACGGGAATGTACAGAATTATGCACCGAAATGGCCTGTGAGGCCTTTCAAGGCCTTGGTCCAAGAGGATTTCCGCGCCGAGGTTCGGGCACATGGCCCCTTGGATTAGGATGACTGTCATCAACCTCCCACTTCTGGCTGCTACGGGCAAATCTAACTTTTGGCGAAGGAAAAACCTTGGAGTGTCTACGATGTCCAAATCCTTCTGTAGACACCAAAACAGCACCAATCTGATTATGTGACTGCAAACACTGATCGCTTTGACAAACACAGCCCCCAGGGCAGCCCTCAGAGGTTAAACAGTGGTCTTAACCACTTTCATAGCAATTTTGTAAGGTCAAGAAGCAATTTGGCACACTTGGACACTTTGCCCAAGATTCGCCTCACCCCGGGACGAATTCAAAATAGAATCCGTCCCACACCAGGACGACTCTGAATCCGTCCCCGGGTGGGACGAATTCTAAGCTTAACGGGCAAAAAGGCAAATGGTGCCAAGTGGCAGCCTGCAACAGCTCGGCTAATGACTCCCGCCTTGCACGCGTGTGTAGGTGGACAGAGGGGCCGTTAGAAGACTCTCACAAAAGGCATTTATCAAAGCTCAAGTCAATGGAGGACTCCCCTCCCTCATGGGAAGACAAGACTGCCACATGGCGCCTATGGCCAACACATGGCATTTGTGCTTCCCTCCCAAAAGAGACCCCATGGGTCTATAAAAGGTGGGACTTTTCTCACCCAAAATATACAAGGTTGAAGGAGTTTTCAAGCAACGAAGTGCTCGCCGAGTTGAAGACCCACTTGCATCCCTTTTGGTTCACCTTCCCACATCCACCAATCTCTTTTGCAAGGGAGGTTGTTGGGTGGCCTTTGGAAGCTCGAACCCGACCCAAATCCAACACATGGACACCTGAACCAACCAATTCGCCGACCCCCCAATCCTAAGAGGTTTTGGGCCCATCCCCGGTGGATTGGCTCCAAAATCAAGTGCCAACGGTGGGAGGCCCACTTGGGCACCCCCGCACCTCCCAAGTCCTATTTTTAGTTTTTGAGCATTTTAGATTACTTTTCAGATTGCATTTTGTGTTATTAGGTTTGATTAATCCATAGCTGCAATTTTGTAACTTTTGGTCGATTCTAGTATGTTTTGTGTTGCTTTGTCGTTTCGCTGACTTGCAGTGTGTCGAGGTCAAATTCCCGAGGGTGGAGGCCAAATTGGGAGAATCCGACCATCCGGGTCGTCCCAAAATGGCCCCAATTACATAACCCCCTGTTTGCAGTGCATTTTGCAGTGTCTCAGGATCCGACATTGGAGCAAGCAGCAGGTCGGTTTCCTCAACACAGAAGAATTCGTCCCACCCAGGGACGAATTGCAGCTCGAATTCGTCCCGCCTGGGGACGAATTCCAGTTGAAGGTAGATTGGCCAGCTGTCTCAGTGGCAGTGGCCTTCTGGTAACTTTTCTTATCTTCTGTCAAGTTTTGAAGCCATTTGGACTCACTGGCAAATATTTACATGCATATTTCGTTAGTTTTAGAGAGCAAACACTTTTCATTTGCGGCAGATGCTACTGACATCTTGGTTGTTTCTTTGTTCGCAGGAGAAGCAGCGGAGGTGAAGAACTCATCGACATCAGTGACGGCATCATCTTGGCCCGCCCATTGCAATCGTGGGCACGCGGAAGGAGGAAGACTAAATCGCACATTGTAACAATGACAAATTTAACGCTCCTAGCCCCTAAAAAGGGAGGAGACGTCTATGTAACCGAGGATAAGATATTTGAATAAAGAGGGCTGTGATTTCTTTACATCTTTTCTCTCCTTTCCAAATTGTCTCTTTCCTTTGTTTTGGTGCATAAGGTTAAAGCGTTATATTTCGTCTTACATTACATAAATTAGTGTTTCCTTTGCCCGAAATCTCGTGCTTTCAGTGGCGATCACGGTGGGACCTGTTCCCTGGTTTTTAAAATCATAGAAACTGATCAAAGTTTTGTGTTTGTGCTTGATAGGTACATTTTTTTTGTTGCAGACTGCTATTCGTCTCTGACAGGGACGAATTCTTTTCTGCAATTCGTCTGACCCTGGGATGAATTCAAATTCGTCTCTGGGAGGGACGAATTCTGTTCTGCAATTCGTCTCCCAGAGGGACGAATTCCTGTCTACGGATTTTCAGAGCAGAAATTCAGAAGCAACTGGAGCAGGCAGAGAAGAGGTAGGGATTTTTATCATCTCTGTTAAATTTTCTGTTTCTGTTTCGTTTCTTTAATTGTTTTCATTTAATCTCGCATTGCATTAGGAAAAGTCATGTATGCTAGTTTCATTTTTGTTGAATAAAACGAATCCCACACACATCACGAAACAATTTTAAACCAAGGAGCTGGTCGTAAGACCCCAGCCCTTGATCAAGACCATTGGTGGATTTCATCACCACCTTGGCTTGATTTGCATCCATTTCCCGATTGTCAACTGTTGTTAGGCGTAAATCCTGACGAAGACAGACCGAGCGTAGCTGGGTTGATTCCCATGCGCGCGAGGATAAGTTTTCTATGGTAGGTGCCATTAACAGGACAATCCCCTTCCGTACCGCCTACGTACCACGTACCTTCTGCTCTCACGTACCTATAGTCTCCCTCTCGTAAGGGCGGGTATATAGAGAGGTTGGTATATCGGCCTGGCTGGTATATTGAAGGGGCGACCTTTTGGGAGTTATAAGAGCCTACATGATGCATTTAAACGTTCTACAAAACCTACAAAAACAAAACAAAACATCAAAATGCACTAAACCAGCTTAGGGCACACCATTTAATTCTTAAAAGAGATAATCACGGTTTTGTGAATGTGTGTGCTTAATTCTGCTCAGTGTAGACAAAAAAAAAATCATAAAAACGAGATAAAAACTTATTTAGATAGCATAGAAGCACCGCAATGGTGTACACCCGCAGTCAAGCCCAATCAAGGGCGTAAGCTCCGAAAGGTACACAAAAAGCGTGCACAAGTCGCCTTCACTTCAGTCCCGAGGATTTGGTCATACCGCCTTATAGGTCAAACCTACAAAAGAATCCAATTCGGAATCCTGGTGGGGTATGCCTATTCAAAGCAGCCCCTTTCGGGAAGATGCCTTACATGTAGACCTTGACATAAATAGAGAATCACCTCTTGAAGTTAGGCATGAGTGGCCACCGCGCAATGAAGCGCTAGACAGGCACACCGTCCATTTGGAGGGGCAACGTGGATATGGCATCCCTTCTTTACCTCTCATCAGAACAGAGAGACCAAATCCAGAGCGTAGGGTTCCTCACATAGGGCGACCTAACTCCGCCTGCCCCTTACGCACCTATGAGAGAGAATATGAGGAAGATCATCGCATTCCTCAAGGACAACAACATACAATGCGGGAACCTTGCATTTCCGCACCAACCGGATATCATGATCACCCCTTGAGGCCAGAACCTCGAGCACATACCGCCTACCTCGACAGAGGGAAGCGACCCCTTGAGATTTTAGAGCATCAAAACCGAGGTAAACCCATAGGAGGAACATTTGAACCTTCTGAACAAAATAGGGTAGATCAAATTGACCCGGCTGTCGCCAGATATACCACCCGTCAAGCCCAAATCATGCGGCTTAAACAAAGTCAGCAAGAGATAGAGTATCAATACCGCTTGGATAAAGAACGCATGCAACGCGAAGCGGATGAGTTACGCTATGAAATACCTGAGAGGGGGCCAACCCCTCGCATCCAAAGAGCCGAACAAGATGAGAGGCGTAATCCGTTGGTGCAGGACAGTTCTCCACGACCTCGTCAAGCTCGGCCTCCAAGACCCCATAGATTCGAGAGGGAGGCAACTCCCCGAAACAATGATGGGTACCTTCAGTAAGAGCTTGATCAGGGTCACAGGTTTCGCCCAGAGACTCCTCAAGAATTTTATGAGGAGTATGAACCATAAGAGGAATATATTGAAACTCCCCATCAAGGCAGGAAGGATGCCATTCGGCCACCCCTCCATAGGCCTCCAGTTTACCGTAACTTGCAACAAGAGCGAACAAGAGAGGAAGAAATAAAATCTTCCGATGCATACCAAGCGCTATTGGAGCGTTTGGAGTCTGTGGAGACAAAAGCTGCTGGGCATCAAAAACCCACATTACGTCTACTCCGCAATAATCCGGTGCATCCCTCAGTGCCTACACCTCTTTACCCCGAACACTTCAAGTTGCCTCAATTGGCAGTTTTTAAAGGTGAAGAGGACGCACAGGAACACGTTACACGATTTCTAAGCCAATGCTTCGGCATCCAAGATAATGACGCATTATTGCTTAGAACATTCATAACCACATTCGCAGTGCCCTGCCTCGGATTGGTTCACACAACTGCCCAAACACAGCATAAGCAGCTTAGATCAGCTAGTAGATGCGTTTCTTGAACGTTTCGCCTTCAACACAAGGAAGAAGGCATCACTTAGTGATCTTGCTAGCCTTAAACAATTTGAGGAGGAAACAATGGCAGCGTATGGGAACCGATGGAGAGCTTTGCTTTCTAAGTTACCCTACCGTCCTCCCATGTCGGACCTCACGCAAATGTTCGCAAAAAGTTGCTTAAAATCAATCTCCGGTCTATTGTTGCTGCGACAATACGACAGCTTAGAAGAAGCTTTGGCGCAAGCCGGAGTCATAGAAGAGATTAAGATAGGCGAAGGCGCAATTGCCAAGCCTAAGAAGAAAGAGTGGAATAAAACCACTAAAACCGGGACAACGCAACCACAACACGCTGCAATCAACCAAGTTGCGATAAATGTTCCCGCGCTCGTGCAAGAAACGCAGCCTCAAAAGGCTAACTACTGTGCAAAGGCCTCCCGCTTACGAAAGAGATAACATAAGACAGGAGCAGTATCGTAGCGTCGCCCTAGGCGACAATTCACCTCGTATGCGGAGTCTAGGGACTCCTTATTTGACCGCTTGTCGACGGCAAATTTAGTTACTCTGCCATAAATCCAAATTTTTGACCCTAACATTCCCAAGCCTAGGGGGTATAGGGAGGAATTGTATTGCAGATTCCATAGGCGCAGAGGACATGACCTAAATGGGTGCTAGAAATTCAAAGAACTAGTCCAGGATTTGATCAACAACAAAACATTGGTCGTGGACAACCCCATCGCACCAAACAACCAACAAATGGGGGTATTCAAGGACCCCTTGCCCGCCCACGAGGCAAGGACAAAATCGCTCCAGATTAACGAGGTGCGACAAGATCTTCCCACGCAAGGATTTGTGGGAATGATTAGCATTTTAACAAGGAACGAAGATACCCAACAGCTTGCCCCCGAGGTAGCCGCGAGGGAAGTTCCGTCGACATCGCAGCCTCAACAACGCCCAACGCAGCTTACCTCCGCCTAGACCTGAGGTCACGATACGAACCAAACTCACGCAGAGTTTGCGGACCACGTCGGCTAGGCTGTCCATCTACGAGCTTATTCAACAATCAGCTCCCCATAGAGAAGCTCTTATGGACATTTTAAAAGCCATTGAAGTACAACCCCACGAAGCAAATTCTTTCAACGCCTTCGTGGGACATGTGAAACAATGTACGGAGCCCGTCATCACATTCAGAGAAGACGAGGTCAAAACGATATCAAATGACATGCCGGATCCACCCCCGCACGTTATCACGCGGGTCAACGGGATCCCGTACAAGAGAGTGCCGATAGATACCGGCTCGTCCAAAGAACATTATAACCACTGCAGCGTTGAAACATTTAAAACTGCCAGCCTCTCACATCACCGCTTCCACGTACACACTACGAGATTTTAACGATGCAATTTGCTCGACAATCGGCACGGTTGTTCTGCCTATACAGGTAGGACAAAATTCAATACCCACACTGTGCCATGTGCTGGAAGGCGAAATGGCTTATAATATACTGCTAGGGCGGCCTTGGATCAGGGACATGAAGTGTGTCCCCTCGATCGCACACCAATGCTTGAAGTATGCCTATGAAGGGCAAATACATGTAGTCCCAATGGACTTAGAGCCCTTCAAGTATTGCAATGCGGTACAATTCATACCTCAATCGACCCTCCCATCAACGCATTTGGATTTTCAATTAAATCCATCTAAACAGGGTCCGATACCGCAAGTACCACTGGTGGCCAACAAGGCAAAATCCCAGCCAGGTGAGACTTCATCACCTACTCCTTCATCATCAACGCCACCTATCGTGGCCCAACAGAAGGACAAGGGAAAGCAAATCATGGAAGAGGTTAAGCCTCTAGAAGAGGGGTTGCCCACGATTTCAACGATATCAACAGAGGAAGCACCCAACGCAACAGAAACCAAGACTCCTGAACAACCAAACATGGAATGGACTCGAGAAGGACTACCGCTTCCTCCCACCCAATCATCAACAATCAATGTTGAAATGGCCAATACAGGCCTGGGGGAATATTTAGTGCAAAATGTTGTGGCAACCCCCACACTGGAGTCAATACAAGACATGGGAAGACCTCGCCTTCCCATTGGAACAATCGTCCCTCTAGGCTACCCACCGAACCAAACGAATTTTGTGTATGGGGGCCTTGATCATGGTTTCAAACCATGCGAAAAAAAGGAAACAGATGAAGAGCCTTTTGTCGAAAACATCAATTATCTGTCGAACCCATAATTTGCCCTAAAATATCTCGAACAATGCAATTGGCATGGGTATGGGCTAGGCAGATATGAGCAAGGGATGCGGATCCTTTGCCAACCAAGATATCAGATGCCATATGACAAGTCAGGGGTAGGGTTCAACCATCCCCTGCCATTAGACATCTTGGTTGAAAATATGCAAGGCCTAGAAATAGGCAACAAGGGGGGATTGGCACAAGACCCGTACGCCAATCCAAACACAGAATACACATTAGGGGATTATCTCCCATGGTCTACAAACACCCCTGGAAATAGCAATAATCCCTCTCCTTTGCTAGAGAGAGGTGAAAGTTCAGAGAGCAATCCTCAAAGAGAACAACAACGGCTGCCAGACATTTTTCTGAAACTGTTCCCCTTAGAGGTTCCAGATCGAAATAACACAGTCTCAAAAGAATCAGGTCCCTCCACTAAGAGTGGAACAACCGCAATGGGACCAGATTAATTCACTGGAACAGGAAGAGTCCTCAATGTCGCAAGCAACAGATGTCGAAGAGGATGAACAATTTTGGATCTATGAAAGCGATTCAGAAGACGAAACTGAAATGGACTATCTCGTACATGCGCGACGACATCACCGCGCTCTAACTCATGAAGATCTAATGGGACAAATGGGTATACGGTTAGGACATGAATGGCACGTAGACCCAGCGAGGTGGGACCAAGTGTTAGGCCTATGGCTCCAAATTCAAGATGAGCATCGTCCACCTCGAGATCCCATCATGACAAGCAGTGCCGAGGGAAGACCCCGCCTTCCTTTTCACACATAGAGATGAATTTGCACCTAGAGAGGATCCATTCGTGCCTGGTCCCGTAGAGCCAGATCCAGAGTATAGGGAACATCTAAAAGAATCAAGTCATCACACCCGTGGTTCTGGAGACCAAATTCATTCCATCCACATGATCTCCATTGATTTGACCACACCCATCCGCAATCCGACCGATCCATCACGGTCATTGCATCTAAACATGGATGCCATCGACTGGGATCGCGTCAATTCACCATTGTCACCATCAGAGTACTGGCCTTTCGATGAAATGCTTCATTTTACCCCAAGGACAACTCAAGATATTTTTCAAGCTGAAGAGGGACCCGAGGTTCCAAACGCAGATCTTAACTCAGCTGATGATATCCATTTAATCCCAACTCCACATCAGTTGGAGGACGGATCCCACATGTCAGTCGAAGAGACGACTGACGTAGACATCGGCACAGATCCAATGAATCCACGGATTCTCAAGTCGGGGGTAAGCCTTTCCCCCGAGGAGCAAGCCGATTACATTGCCCTTCTTAAAGAGAAGAAGGAGGTTTTTGCATGGTCGTACAAAGATATGCCAGGACTAGACCCGCAGCTAGTCATGCACAATTTAACGCTTGATCCGAAAATCAAGCCTGTAAAGCAAAAACTAAGAAAGATGCACCCAACAAGTAGCCTTGATGGTCAAAGACGAATTGCAAAAGCTGTTGGATGCACAATTTGTCATCTCCATGGATTATCCGCCATGGTTGTCCAACATGGTTCCCGTCAAGAAGCCCGACGGGAGGATTCGCATATGCACCGACTTTCGAGACCTAAACAAAGCGAGTCCTAAGGATGATTTCCCCTTGCCAAGCATCGACGCATTGGTAGACGCTACAACAGGTCACGAAATGCTCTCCCTAATGGACGGTTTCTCAAGATACAATCAAATTCGTATCAATCCTGAAGACCAACTCAAAACGGCATTCACAACGCCTTGGGGGACATTTTGTTATAAGGTCATGCCTTTTGGCCTTAAAAATGCTGGCGCTACATACCAACGTGCTATGACTTATATCTTCCACGATTACATGCACAAAACTTTGGAAGATTACATGGATGATTTGTTAGCCAAGTCTCTCTTGCGCTCAGATCATCTCGTGACTTAAGCAAGATTCTCGATCGCCTCATAGAGCATAAGGTCGATCGAATCCCAAGAAGTGCGTGTTCGGCGTCACATCCGGAAAACTCTTGGGTTTTATAGTCTCCAAGAGAGGCATCGAAGTGGACCCAAACAAAGTCAAGGCAATCCTTGAAATGGCTCCCCCAACCACTATCAAGCAACTCGAAGTCCGCAAGGAAAGGTCGCGTCGATTAAACGCTTCATAGCGCAATTATCCGACAAATGCCGACCAATGAACAAATTATTGCACAAGGGGGTCACATTTCATTGGGATGACGAGTGCCATCGCACCTTTGACGAAATCAAACAATACTTGGCTTCGCCGCAGTATTGGCACCGCCTAGACCAGGTGTGCCGTTCTACTTATACATCTCAACTATCGAGGTGGCACTGGGCGCAATGCTAGCCCATAAGAATGAACTTCACAAAGAACAGGCTACTTACTATCTTAGCCGCACTCTGGTCAGTTACGAACTTAACTATGCATACGTTGAAAAACTCTGCTTGGCAGTGGTGTTTGCTACCAAAAGGCTACGCCATTACATGCTCGAGCAACACTACGTATGTTGTGTCTAAGGAGAATCCATTGCGATACATGATGAGTCGTACTTATCATAGTAGTCGCACGGGAAATGGATCATGTTGTTGACGGAATTTGACATTGAGTTTATTGGGCAAAAATCTATAAAAGGACAAGTCATAGCCGATCAACTAGCAGAGGCTCCTCTTGAAGACGATCAGCCTCTAGTCATAGAACTACCCGATGATGAGGTCTTCCATGTCTCGTAATCGCCAGATTCTGAAGAGCCTGAGTCTCAGGCCGACATAACCTTATTTTTTGATGGTTCTAAATGCGAGCAAGGTGGTGGCGCAGAATTGTATTCTTCACACCGCAGGGCGCTCCAATGCCCCTGTCATTTAAATTAAACTTCCAATGGCACCAACAACAATGCGTAATATGAAGCCTTGCTCCTAGGTCTTCAGACAAGCAATCGCCATGAACATCAAAAGACTCGAACATCTTTTGTGATTCGTTGTTAATCGTCAATCAAGTCAAAGGGGTATATCAATGCAAATGCCCAATCCTAAAAGCCTATAAAGCCCTCGTGGATAAATTCCTGGCAAAACTTGAGTGGTATGACATCGAGGCACTCCCTCGATCATCGAATCATTTTGCGGACACAATGGCCTCCTTAGGGTCACTAATCCCGCAAGACCTTTCCGGTGATATAACAACCATTCAAGTCAAAACCTTATCGCAACCCGCGATGGAGCGCGCAAGCTCAGACTTGACGCCAGGAATCCACATGATCCGGATCGAACCATCTTCGGATAAGTTCTTTCGAATCCGAGACTATTTGAAACATGCCAACCGGGGGTCTTTGTTCTCCCCCACTCCCATTAATAGCAACACAACGCTATTCTTACAAGTTCTATCCCAATCAGCATTTGTTAGGGAAGAACTCCAAAAGGGATTGGCTGTTCAAACCGTCGAGGTATCCGATCAACAGGACTGGTATTTACCCATAAGAGACTACCTCAAGTTAGGTAATCTACCCTTTGGATTGACGCAAGCCGCAAAACGAACATTCAAACAGAAAGCGGCAAAATATGTCTTGATAGGAGACATTTTGTATCGTCGCAGCTACGACGGAATTCTTCTTCGTTGCTTGGACCAACAAGAGTCCACTTGGGCAGTCACCCAAGCGCATGACGGTACATGTGGCGGCCACTTTAGTGGTATGGCCATTGCAAAGCGCATTCTTCGCATGGGCTATTATTGGCCATCTTTAGAGCGAGATTGCTACGCGTATGTCAAGAGGTGCGTAAATGTCAACATCATGCCAATTTAATGCACGCACCTTCCCAGGCCCTACAGATATCCACCGCTTGGCCATTTTCATAGTGGGGCCTCGATCTAATCGGAAAGATCTCCCCTACATCGTCAGGCCGTCACACGTTTATCATAACGGCCACATAATATTTTACCAAATGGGTGGAAGCAATTCCGTTAACCTCTACGACAGGACCCCGCATTGCGGAGTTCATTTTGCATTACATCATATGTCATTTTGGTATTCCATCCAAAATAATCTCGGATAATGGGCCATCATTCAAGAACAAAGACGTGCGTGCTTTAACCACAAAGTACAAAATTCAGCACAACTTTTCAACACCCTATTATCCGCAAGCAAATGGGCAAGCAGAGGCGTCAAACAAAACGCTAGTCGCCATCCTTAAAAAGACCGTCGCAGACATCATAAGGATTGGCACATACAAATCCCACTTGCCCTTTGGGCTTATCGCACTAGCATTCGGACGCCCACTGGGGCAACTCCGTTTTCACTAGTGTATGGCTCAGAGGCGTAATGCCTCTCGAGTTGGAAATTCCTTCCCTCCGCATATCAATGCAGGAATTCATCGATGATGACACCGCACGGCAGGCCCGGTTAGACCAACTTACGTTGCTTGACGAAAGACGCGTTAATGCTCTCGAGCACTTACGTATCTATCAAGAGCGGCTTAAGAGAGCTTACAACATGAAAGTTCACCTAAGAGACTTTCGGGTTGGTGATCTGGTTCTCAAGGAAAACCAACAAAACTCTAATTTGCCGTCCCATATGAGAGACAAATTCATGGCAAATTGGCTAGGTCCTTATGTCATTGATAGCAAAATAGGACCGGGAACGTACAGGCTAGCTTCTCTTGACGGTATCAAGGAAACAGAACCCTTGAATATCAATCATTTGCGACCATTTCATATCTAAGAAAGCCATATACCAAAAAAAAAAAAAACTCCAAGGATTATCCACTCTTGGTCAATCCAAAAGCTCCAAGGATTATCGCAACTCTTGGTCAATCCAAAAGCTCCAAGGATTATCGCAATCTCTTGGTCAATCCAAAAGCTCCAAGGATTATCGCAATCTCTTGGTCAATCCTAAAAGCTCCAAGGATTATCGCAATCTCTTGGTCAATCCAAAAAGCTCCAAGGATTATCGCAATCTCTTGGTCAATACAAAAGCTCCAAGGATTATCGCAATCTCTTGGTCACCCAAAAAGCTCCAAGGATTATCCAATCACTTGGTCATACAAAAAGCTCCAAGGATTATCGCATCCTTGTCAAAAACCAAATAATTTCAAAAAAATCAAGAAATTCAAAAAAACAAAACAACAAAAATCATCAAAAACAACAAAGATTTGCATCTCAATTCTAGGCATACTCGAATTCATCAAAAACAACAAAAACACCAAGCATAACTTTTACCACACTACATCATGGTCCTGGGAATGTACCAAGAGTTTCAGAGATTCAGCCATCATTTTCCTCTTTAGCCATGTAGTGTACCAAGTCGAACGGATTTTACGAAGGTAGAGTCATACTTGAAATACACCTTGTTACGTAACATCCCAACACAAATCAAAACACTAAAATTCCCAAATTGTGTGAACGAAAGACGAAACCTGCAAAATAATCTAGGTCACCACAAGCGAAACGGTTATCTTGCTCATCCCCCGGTGCGAATGACCCCTAGAATGCTGAGAGTTGGCAAAAGGACAAGCATCCTCCCTACCCAATTCCCTAAGAATCCCTAAAGTTCTCAATAGTTGCAAAACACAAAAATTTGCAAAATGTCAAAACTCCAAATTTGACAAACTATAGTGCACACATCAAAAGGCACAAACAACAGTGATTTTCGTCACTCCATATCCCCAATCCCTTGCTCAAAAAAAAACAAATCAAAATAAACAGTGATCTCATCACTACAATGAGCAAGTATCCCAATACAATTGAAGAAAAGAAGGGAGTTGACCTTGAATCCTTGGAACTCTCAACATTCTATAGGTCATAAGGCAAGCTTCAGTACCAATTTGGTTGATAGCCTATCGGTAATGTAGTAAACCTCCCGCATGACGATATATCTGTCACATTAACTTGCGTACAGATCAATGTTTGCATGTGGATGAGCTAGCTTATGGCATCCTGGATTACACCGCAGATTAATCTTAGTACATACAACAAAGGAATTCGTGGAGCTAATTAGGTGATCCTCAAGACAGGTTCGGTTGAAAGCCCATCTGGCACTGGCGGTATCCTAACAAATACCACTAAATGAACTCAATTGCACACACAAGGATGTTAAATAACTCGGTCAAAAATAGGTCCGATTCATACCTTGTTCAAAAGTCTTGTAAGATAAAGTACAGTCATGGATAGTGAGATAAAACTGTCTGAATCTCATAAAATCATACATTCATCCCAAAACCATCTCACGCTTACTTATCATCCTTATGATACCATCAAAAATACAAAAAAAAAAACCAGGTAAATAAAGAGCTTCTTAAACAACTACAAGGCAATCACCACAAATATCATTCATCCATTTCAATTTGCATATCACAAAGACATCTAAAACATTTGAATTCATCATAACATCTGCATTCATCAAAATGAATAAACATGCATAACAAAAATCACATCATCACATGTACAAACCCAAAATAAAAATATATATATATATATATATCGTCAAAAAGATGCCCGCAGGCTACAAAATCGGTCCTCAGACCCCGCAATATATCCAAGAACCCAACCTAAGGCGTCGGCCACCATGATCACGCAGGATCGGTGCGACGGGAACTACCCCCCGTGGTGTGGGTCCGACGGGACCCTAGGGCGGCTACTGCTAGCCCCCGCATCATGCCTACTACCACCCCCTCATCTAACCGCCGCGACGAGATGATGCCGATCCTCACCAAACTATCCCTCGTCCGTCGAGAAGATCAACTGATCGAAGGCTCAGGGAGCCGCCCGCCAAGGCGGATGACCTCCCTCTCCAAGTCTATCCAATATAGACACCACTCTGCCTCTTGCCAATGATAGATAGACAATGCATCATCGCGCCGCGCCAAAACTCTATCCCGCTCGCCAACCGAGCTCGTGAAGATCCCTCTCCGTATCCCGCATCCGAGCAGCCTCTAAGTCGATGCAACCTCATCGCCTACATCCGACCCCACCTCCTCTCGTATCTCCGGACGCATAGGACTCACGGGGACGTAGCTCGCTCAGCTCCAAATGCTCCTCCACATCCCGCATGTCCGCCGCTCCGGAACACCCAAGTCCACATCCTCATCTCCCACATCCACCATGTCCGCATCATCCAACGGCCCCCCAATCACCCCTCGCCGCCTCAAGATCCTCCACTGCCGCCTCCGTGCCTCCCAGTGGACCCTCTCCTCTCTAAGACCGCAATACCCACCACGAGTCATACTCTGGTAGTACCGACGTCATCCACATCCGGGACCTCAATCACCGCATCCGACTCCTCGCCCAATGGCACGGTGACCGGTGGCTCTAGATCCCTCTCATCTCCCCGACGCCGATAGCCTACGGGCTCACCAGCAACCCCTGGCGCACCCCAAACTATCGTGTAACCCGGCGGTATAGAAAGAACTCATGCTCCGTCCCGTGTCGCCCAGCAACCATCGCTCCCTCCGTACCCGTCGGAGCCACTCTCCACCTCAAGCCAGCCGGATAGTCCCGATAGGGACGCCAAAACACCTCCCTGGAGTGAGCCGCGAAAAGGCATCAATGTAGTGCTCAACGGCACCGCCCATCGCCGACTCGCCCTGCTCCGCAGACCGTCGCCACAAAGCCGCATAACCAATCTCCTCATCCTCCATCACCGCCCGAGTCATCCACGGTAACCCGGTAGGCCTCTCAACAGCTATGTGCCGCCAACCCCAAAGCACCGCAACAAAAACTGCAATCGACACCCTTCCGCTGTCGACAACGGACCCCGTACAGCCTCCCCGTAAAGCCGTGCCAACAAAGTCTGTCCCCATCTCGGAATCAACGGTGCCTCTATCGGGCACTCGCCAACCGCCACACCAAATCCAAGCAGGTTCCACCGGAACCTCGCGCTCGACGAATCGGGGAGAAGAATGTTAGAAATGAGGCCCATCAAGAATGCGTGCCTCACTCCTAACACCCCCCTCTCCTTCCACTAGCTAACCAAAATCCCGCCAGCCTGGCAATCTGCCTCGACTGTCTCCACCGGGTCTGCTACACCCAGCTCCCCCCATGCCCAAAACATCTCGTAAGTATAGCATTCCGCTGATCAAACGGAGATGTCCTAATAGGTGCACCATCTATCGGAATCCGAAGCAACCGATAGACGTCCTCAAGAGTCACAGTCATCTCCCTGTCGGGAGATGGAAAGTATTGGTCCACGGATCCCAAAGCTTGATCATGGCCATCAGATAGGCTTGATCCGAAACCACAGGCTCCAGTCGAGCCACCTGCTTGAGCCCAAGGGCATCAAGCCATTCCCACTCATCATCGGTCAATGCCAACCGCGCCTCAGTAATGCAGTGGGTACACGGTACCGGCTCCTAACAACCTACAAAAAAAAAAAATATAACAGATCAAATTTTCAGTTCTAGGGTTTCTAACCTTAACTGATAAACAAAAACATCACAACAAAAAAATCTTAAAGTTTTGAAAAGCGTCAACACAAAACAATGCATTAAATTAAAGCAAAATAAACCCTAGGGTCACTTACAGGTCTCGCCTCGGCTCCGCCGCTCGAACCAGTTTGTGCACTCATGATGGCGAGAGAATTCCAAGCAGCGCTTCGCTTCGCAACTACCTCCTCCTCCCAGAGCTCCAAAATCGCAAGAAAAAATGACACAAATGAGCCCAAAATCAAGTTTTGGCCATTAAATAGGCCCTTTGCACTGGAATTCATCCTTGACTGGGACGAGCGCTCTGATCAGCACTCGTCCCACCCAGGGACGAATTCTCCAGCTGGAATTCGTCCCACCCAGGGACGAATTCAGGCCAGCACAAAAAAAAATCAACAAAAATGACTAAAAATGCACTAAAAACAGACAATAAAATTGCCCGACAGAATTGCTACTGCACCTGACAACAAGGGCATACAAAATCGACATTGGAGTCACAAATTGTCACTATCATACTCCCTAAGAAGGCTACCATAGCCGGACCGCTCCAAGGGAAGACGGATTTTAGACAATTTCATCCCCAAACGACATCACCAAAAGGGTCAAAGCCCACTCAAAAATAGTACAAAATTCAACAAAAACACAGCAAAAACATTTCCAAACATAAGTGCTCTTGCACTTAACCTCTAGGCAAAGAAAATCGATGTCGAGGTCCAAATTATCGCTCTCCTACTTCCCCAAGAAGGCTACAATAGCCGGACCGCTCCACGGGAAGTTAGATTTTCGATGATTTCACCTCATTACGACATCACCAAAAGGGTTAACACCCACCAAAAATAGGTCCAAATGTTGGAAAAATTGCACACGCTTAACGGTAAACCCTCTAAAGGCAACCTTGCACAAGTCATCTTGGGTCAAGCGACTCGCCGCTTCTCTCACGAAGGTCATTCCCTCATCGATTCGTCGCTTGAGGGGGTAGTCACACTTAGTCACCAACCAACAATCACACACCCAATTAAGGAAAACGACATGCATTCAAAGAATCATTGACAAAGACAATCACGCTCCTGCTTGGGGCAAGAAACAAGCAACAATCAAATCAATCAAACACTTGGCATTTCGTGAATCATGAACACAAGGTTCCCCCCGAGGATAAAAACGCCCTTCACTTGTTCATGACCGATCAATGTCTAAGTTCAAGTCACACCTCACCAAAACAAAGTTAATACTTGAAATCAAATTCCTTAGCTCGTCAGAAGCAAGGATTCAATAATGCATGCCCTTTCCATACTTGGGGCATCAAAAGTTGGTTAGGTTACCAAGAAACATTAATCATTAGTGCTTTGGTTATCTATTTTTGCTCAACACCGCGTCACCTGCAGCGCTTTCCAAAAAGGGGCATCTGTAGACACCAAAACAGCACCAATCCGATTATGTGACTGCAAACACTGATCGCTTTGACAAACACAGCCCCCATGGCAGCCCTCAGAGGTTAAAAAGTGGTCTTAACCACTTTCATAGCAATTTTGTAAGGTCAAGAAGCAATTTGGCACACTTGGACACTTTGCCCAAGCATTCGCCTCACCCACGGACGAATTCAAAATAGAATCCGTCCCACCCCAGACGAATTCTGAATCCGTCCCTGGGTGGGACGAATTCTAAGCTTAACGGGCAAAAAGGCAAATGGTGCCAAGTGGCAGCCCGTAACAGTCGGCTAATGACTCCCGCCTTGCACGCGTGTGTAGGTGGACAGAGGGGCCGTTAGAAGACTGTCACAAAAGGCATTTATCAAAGCTCAAGTCAATGGAGGACTCCCTCCCTCATGGGAAGACAAGACTGCCACATGGCGCCTATGGCCAACACATGGCATTTGTGCTTCCCTCCCAAAAGAGACCCCATGGGTCTATAAAAGGTGGGACTTTTCTCACCCAAAATATACAAAGTTGAAGGAGTTTTCAAGCAACGAAGTGCCGCCGAGTTGAAGACCCACTTGCATCCCTTTTGGTTCACCTTCCCACATCCACCAATCTCTTTTGCAAGGGAGGTTGTTGGGTGGCCTTTGGAAGCTCGAACCCGACCCAAATCCAACACATGGACACCTGAACCAACCAATTCGCCGACCCCCCAATCCTAAGAGGTTTTGGGCCCATCCCTGGTGGATTGGCTCCAAAATCAAGTGCCAACGGTGGGAGGCCCACTTGGGCACCCCCGCACCTCCCAAGTCCTATTTTTAGTTTTTGAGCATTTTAGATTACTTTTCAGATTGCATTTTGTGTTATTAGGTTTGATTAACCCATAGCTGCAATTTTGTAACTTTTGGTCAGATTCTAGTATGTTTTGTGTTGCTTTGTCGTTTCGCTGACTTGCAGGTGTCGAGGTCAAATTCCCGAGGGTGGAGGCCAAATTGGGAGAATCCGACCATCTGGGTCGTCCCAAAATGGCCCCAATTACATAACCCCCCTGTTTGTAGGCGTTTTGCAGGTCTCGGGATCCGACATTGGAGCAGCAGCAGGTCGGTTTCCCCAACACAGAAGAATTCGTCCCACCCAGGGACGAATTGCAGTCAGAATTCGTCCTGCCCAGGGACGAATTCCAGTTGAAGGTAGATTGGCCAGCTGTCTCAGTGGCAGTGGCCTTCTGGTAACTTTTCTTATCTTCTCGTCAAGTTTTGAAGCCATTTGGACTCACTGTAATTACCGTTTCAGGCAAATATTTACATGCATATTTCGTTAGTTTTAGAGAGCAAACGCTTTTCATTTGCGGCAGATGCTACTGACATCTTGGTTGTTTCTTTGTTCGCAGGAGAAGCAGCGGAGGTTAGGAACTCATCGACATCAGCGGCGGCATCATCTTGGCCCGCCCATTGCAATCGTGGGCACGCGGAAGGAGGAAGACTAAATCGCACATTGTAACAATGACAAATTTAACGCTCCTAGCCCCTAAAAAGGGAGGAGACGTCTATGTAACCGAGGATAAGATATTTGAATAAAGAGGGCTGTGATTTCTTTACATCTTTTCTCTCCTTTCCAAATTGTCTCTTTCCTTTGTTTTGGTGCATAAGGTTAAAGCGTTATATTTCGTCTTACATTACATAAATTAGTGTTTCCTTTGCCCGGAATCTCGTGCTTTCACCTTCTATGGCTTTGGTGGAAAGTTTAGAGCTTGCAGATATATTCGGCATCGATGCCACCTTCTCCAGTGCATGCGGGATTCTAGTGGCGTTATTCTCGACTTCCATGACTCCATGGTGAGCAGTTCCGCCAAAAGAGAGAGCAAAAAACGCGAAGAGAAGCACGTGAATAAAAAGAGAAAGCAAATAACGGCAAGAGAAGCCTTTCATTATGGCAGAAACTGTTTTCTGACTGTTGATGTTAGGCTATCCAGCAAATTAACTTTGGAATATTGAACAGCTGGTGCTGAAACTCCAAAAATGCAGAGAAACGATATTCTGAGTGACTGATATAGTTCATAAATCCAAGATAAATACAATAGGCGAGTTTGGGTATGAGATATTCAAATGTTTGGAACGTTTATTACATCCAAAATTCATATGTAAGATGCAGGCATAAGGTCCTTCTTATAATAGAAAGTAGTTAGAGTACAAGCGCGTGGTATTGTCCATCCTTCTCAACAAATAAAATATATATTTTATAAAATTATAGTGGAACAAAAAGGCTTGTTCAAGTACAACCGCGTTGTATTGTCCATCCTACTCAACGAACAAAAACAGAATTCTACAAAATTATAGTGGAATAAAAAGGATTGTCAACACGGCCCACTCATTTGATTGCTCATCTTCTTTGTGACAATTTGAGTTTTCATGGAGAGAGTGTTATCAATATCTCCGCGTTAACGCAAACGTGCTCAAACGAGAGACAAGAACGTCAAGCATTTTGACAATATATCAATATGAATATCTCCGCGATAACACAAACTTATCAATATGTCGGTGTTAACGCAAACTTGCTCAAACGAGAGAAAAACATTTTGGCAATATATCAATATGAATATCTCCGCGTTAACGCGAACTTGCACAAACTAGAGACAAGAACGTAAAACATTTTGGCAATATATCAATATGAATAACGCGAACGTGCTCAAACGAGAGACAAGAACGTCAAGCATTTCCGCAATAAGCATTCCAATCTTTTACAATACTCACGACTCTTTTTTTCGTGTTTGTCGCACCTTTTATTTTTTTTTTGTTATTATGTTACAACCTAACAAATTTACCCATCTTGTTCTTATTGACCTCGTGTGAGATGCTCCGGTACCGTTGCGGTCGGTCTGTCTGGTGCACACTCAAAAGAGCAGATGTGATCCGCGCACACTAAAAGGAGTAAAGGTAAGTCTCGTTCTTGTTGACCCCATGAGATGTTGGGTAAGTACCGTTGTGGTCGGTCTGTCTGGTATGAACTCAAAGGAGCAGAGGTGATCGGTGCACACTCCAAGGAGTAAAGGTAGGTCTCGTTCTTGTTGACCCTTATGAGATGTTGGGTACGTACCATCGTAGTTGGTCTAGCGCGCATTGAAAGGATCATACTACTACCTTTGCAAAGGGTTAACTTTCCCAAGGTTTAAACCTAGGTCTCTCTTGGATTAAGGAGTTGTCCCACCTTTTAATTTTCAATACAATTCACCTAACCCTTGAGGGTTGTGGCACCTTTTAATTTTCAACTTAGTGATGAGTAGGGTAAGCTCAAAAGACCCTAAGGGGGTGACCATCAACTCAGTGATGACTAGGGTAAGCTCAAAAGACCCTAAGGGGGTGACCATCAACTTAGTGATGACTAGGGTATGGTCAAAAGACCTTAAGGGGGTGACCAATACTTAGATCATATATGAAACATTGGAGAGATACTTTTGCAAATTTGTAGTCTATTATTTGAATATAAAAATTTAGGTGGTTAGAGAATATTGGAGACATACTTTTGTAATTTTTTAAATTATTAATTGAATGTAAAAGTTGAAATATAGAGATATTTTTGCAAAAATGTAGTCCATTGGATGAATATAAAAGTTTAGGTTATAAGCAAACATTGGAGAGATACTTTTGTAATCTTTTATTTTATTAATTAAATATAAAAGTTGAAACATAGAGAGATAATTTTGTAATTTTTTATTTCATTAGTTAAGTATAAAAGTTGAAACATGGGAGTGACAATTTTGTAATATTTTTTTTTTTTGTATTAATTTAAAGAGAGGGTTTTGAAAGGGTCCCCACAACATTATACATACAACCAAACTCTCAACCATAATAACAATCTCCAAAATATTATACCTATTAGGAATAACGGAGATAATTTTGTAATTTTTTAGTCCACTAGTTAAATAAAAAATTGAAACATGGAAGAGATAATTTTACAAATTTTTAATCCAATAATTAAAAAAAAAAAGTTGAAACTTAGGAGAGATAATTTTACAATTATTTAGTCCATTAGTTAAAAATAAAAGTTGAAATATGGGAGAGATGCTTTTGCAATTTTTTAGTCATGATTTAAATATAAAATTTGAAACATAGGAGATAATTTTGCACTTGTTAAGTCCACTGGTTAAATATAAAATTTGAAACAAGGGAGATAATTTTACATTTTTTTTAGTCCATTAATTAAATATAAAAATTGAAACATGGGACAAAATTTTTTGTAATTTTTTAGTCCATTATTTAAAAATAAAATAAACGTAAAAGTTGAAACATGGGAGATAATATTACACATTTTTAGTCCACTAGTTAAATATAAAAGTTGAAACATGGGAGATAATTTTGTATTTTTTCAGTCCACTAATTAAATATAAAAATTGAAACATGGTAGAGATAATTTTGTAATTTTTTAGTCCATTATTTAGAAAATAAAAGTTGAAACATGGAAGAGATACTTTTCCAATTTGTTAATCCAATAGTTAAATATGAATGTTGAAACATGGGAGAGATACTTATGTATTTTTTTAGTCTATTAGTTAAATATAAAAGTTGAAACATGGAAGAAATACATTTGGAATATTTTAATGAATATAAAATCTTAGGTTAATAGAGATTCTACTTTTACAATTTCTTAATTCATTAGTTAAATAGTTTACTAGAGAAGTATTACATTAATTGATGATAATATGTTATTATTATTGTTATATATCATAAAAGGTTTACCTAAGCTAAATAATCAAAATACAATGGGAAGCACCAAAAGTATCTTCCAATAGATATTGTATATACTTATATTTGTACATATGTGAGCTGTAAAATCATTGGTGTTTTCCAATCTAACATTGGTATAAAAATAAAAGAACTTGCTTGCTTGTTGTATATATTTTTTCATCATGTTTGTCCTCTTATCATGTATTAATGTTCTCATCATTCACTAAATTTAGAACCAAGTCTCTATATGTTATACTAAAACCCTCATTTTATATTATTTTTCTTAATGTATCAATCATTCTAGAGTACTAATCAAGAGCCTTTCTTAATACATCTCTAGTTACAATAGGAGCAACATATTTCTATCCAAGCCATATGCATTCAAATTTTATTAAGTAGTCATTGAGTCTCCTATATTGTGACAACCCTCGGAAAAACTTTTTCTTGATCTTGATTTATGTATTAATGTTTTGATATCAAATGCATAATCTCATTTAATGTCATAAAAACATGTTGATAGTTGTATTTTATATTTTTATAATACTAATTTTGGAATATGGTACTACTAATAAAATTTGTGTTTGCAAGACCAGGTACTCTTGCGGGTGAATTGGTATGAGGTAACCAATAGAGTTGAGAGAAAAAGAGAAATTATGGATGACATTCTCATCTGCAACTCAAGGGTAAAATAAAACCCTTTATATAGGTGCATTGCATGTGTATGTTGATTGAATACATAATCGAGGAGGTTTCTATTAAGCAAAATATCCATCCCTAGTAGGTTAGCGATAATGTGAAAATTAATTTAAAACCACCTAATTAAGGAAAATAGTATTATTTTTGCATATTGTTGATCTACTATGGATGCATTCATACATATTTGAAGTATGAAAATTATTTGGTTGGTATTAATAATAATGTGGTATTATTAATAGTTGGATTATTAATATCAATATTAATTAAATTAAGCAGATAAATAATTAATTTAATTATTATATTATCCTATTGTTAGTAATTAACACTAACATAAGGAGGTAATAATATTATTCGATGAGCTAAGTGAATGGGTCACTAATTTTCCTTATAAGTATTAGTAGGCTTATATTATTAGTAAATTATATACAAAGGAACTATAATTAATATAAACCTTAATGCATTAAGGGTGGAATAAATATTACAATCTTTGGTAACATTGTATAAGTGAGCAATATTAACCATATTATTGTAATGTATCTTTGAAACATTATATTTCCACATCGGAATGACATGCATTAAGGAAGGCTATTCCATTTTGATTCCTTGGAAGGCAAAAGTGGTGGATTAGCAAGGGCATTTGAGAAGCCAACTAGAGAAAGAATCTAGAAATGAGAACTAAAGAAGCATTGCTTGGTATGACATCTTGTCGAGGTATTTACTTTCTATTTTAATTAAAAATTGAATGCTACAAAATATATTAAATATTGTTAATCAATGAATTGCTTGTGTTACTTTATTTTTATAGTTGCACTCTTAGATTGTTATTGTTTGATTAAGTTTTGGGGTAGTTTGTATTGGTGCTTTAATATCTATGTAGCCCTTGTCCTTGCTTCAAAATCTAGTTAAAATTGGTAGAGGTTTGTAGAAGTTGAATAATCCTTCTTCCTTGCTATTTTGGAGGTGTTATAGTAGTTATTGGTTTTAAGTTGTCCTATAGTGCCTTGAGTTCTTGAGTTCTCTGCAACTCAGGCACATTGTTGATCTTTTGTGGCCATAGCACATAGGAGAATGATAGGTTTAATTCAAAACTTTTTATTGTCATGGTTTCTATATTTTGTTTTCGTCCTTTATGGTTGTGTTTTCTTGGTCTGTAGTGGGCTTGGTTACATTCTATTAGAGAAATTAAAACAATATTAGAGTATGAAATTCTAACTTTTAGTTGGAACTAATGAATCTTGTGCATTACTAAAACTTTAGTGGTTGATTTAAGATTTTTATTTTATCCTTTTGAGATTAGTAGCCTAAAAACCCTTAATATGGTGAAGATAGGTTGATATGCTAGCTTGGTTAATCAAGCCATAGTTTCTTTTAATTTTTGTAATGTCTTTTGTGCATACCTCGAGTTATACAATGATTTTTTTGACTAAAATATGCTTTTAATATTTGTAAATATTTATAGAATATTTTGAAGCTTTTGTGATTACTGAATATTGTTTGTTACATTTCATTGTTAATGATTTATCAATAGTTTTAGGGTGATTTCTGAAATATGATCTTTTAAAGAAGGACCTTACTTATAAAATCAATAATCTTTATATATCAAATTGTAATATTGAAACCATAGTGACAATGTTGGAATTTTATATAAATTTTGTTATATTTGGATTCAAGAATAGTGAAAAAATAGAAAATATATTTAATAATTGGCTCTTGAGTCTTGAGTAGATAAAGGCATATTTTATTGAGATAAGTATAGGATGTTCTTTTCGTTTGTATAAAATATATGTTTTAATATTTAGTAATTGGTTCATGAGGCTTGAGTAGAAACATGAATCAATTATTGAGACAAGTATGGGACTCTCTCCTTATTTGCATGAAATGTATCAAGCATGGCTATTGTTTGTATCATCTAACCAAAAGTTAAGAATCAATATATTATATATATCTAGATCTAGGTATAAACCTAGATTTGATAGTCCTTAAAATTCTCATTCTTAAGACACCTATTGGTATTGCATAGTATTAGGGGAATGAACCACTATAGGATAGATTGGCATACCATGTGATCATGCTAGAAAATTTCTCTCTTAATATGTGGTCAAATTGGCTAGCTCCACTGCCTCACCCATGCTAATGGGTAATTTTCCTCTACCTAGACTAAATATATAACCATTCTAGATATCATTGATGTAAGTGATGGAACTTCATATGGGTACCCATAATATCCTTGAGATATATTCAAGTATCAATTTCCCTCTCCACATGTCATCTAGAAGGTATTCATCATTGAATACCATAACTTTATTAATGTCATCAGTAGTTCCTCATCAAAGACTACCTTCAACATGAGGTCCATATTGTACAATCCCATTGTGATAGAAGAGCATAGTCCTCTCATGTAAGTAGTATTATTTTCACCTCTAATGCATAAGGATGATCATAGTACATCCCCTACAAAAAATAACAAGTCATCATATATTAGTCTACCTTGCAAAATAAAGCATCTCAAAACCTAAAAAAACATCTAAAACTTAAGTGTGACAAAAGTGCCACACTTTTGCAAAAATTCCATAGTTGGAAAAAATGCTACATTTATACAAAAGTGTCATTGATGTAATAGTACAATAGTAGCATGAAAGTGTATGCAATTGCATTTTCAATTTCAAAAGCGTTATGTAATAGTGTTAGCATATGATAAAATCATTGCCCTTTAATTAAAGAATAGATTTTGGAATTAGAGCCCTCACTTGAAGTTGGTATTCTCCCCCAACCATTGGTGGTTAGACCATAGTGTTGTAATGTACAAACCTTGCTTGGTGAGCCATAAAAAATATTTTTCATGTTTCTATAGATATATTCTAATGACCATGAATAGTAAAAATGATTTTTTTTTCACCCCCTACCCATTTTAATTTACCCATTATAACCATATTTTTTCCTACAATCACTTTATCTCATCACTTTAGTTGTATGTATGCTAGTCAAGTCAAGTGTTCTTATTAGAATATTTTTTTCTCAAAAACTTGGTGGTACATGAGGGCATGACAAAATGTAATGCTACAATAAATATATATTTTGGATTATACAAAAATAAATTTTAAATATCATCAATCATACTAATTCATTAAATCTATGTCATTATGTAAATAAATCATCACAAAAGTAGGGCATGCAAGTTAGTTTTTTATATATTCATTATTTGACGAATGCATAAAAAAGAGGTAAATGTAGACACCCAATTTTGATTATTCAATTACATGCACCCCATAAAAAGCATAAAAAATCATAAGTAAATAACCAAGTCCAAAATGATCAAATATGTATCCAAATATCCCACCTCAAATGAATTATACTAGAAGCAATAGTGTCATAACACTTATACTATATAGAAAAATGCTAATGTTTAAGGTTCAAATATGATCCTTTTACCAACCTTCATTATGATAAATGGTCATATTTCACATTAGCACAAGAACATTGTTAGTGCCATAACACTTTTGACATCTAATATTATTGCCTTGTCATAAATAAAAAAGAGAATAGTTGGTTAAATCATGTTATTTGTCTATAAACATAATTATTTGTCTCCTCTACCAAATGTGAATCTCATGCAATCTCCCTTAGTTGATAATTACATTCCTTAACTTATACTAACACCAATGCCTAGTTAATCATATATTTCAAATTGATCCTCCAAGATAGTTAACTAAAACTAACTTCCAATCAAGATCTTGTAGCTATAAATCATATCAACTAGACTACCAATCATATCTTGTGGAACTACATATCCCATTGATAGATTTACATCTCATCATATTTTCAATGTATCCTTTCAATTAAACATATTCCAATGTAGAAACTATGAAACTTCTATAAAACCAATCCTTAGGATGTATAAATCTAGGTTTTGATAGGTCTACTAAACATCTACTTAATTTTCAAATCAAAACAAGAAATTTCTGCATCACATATGAAATATTTCTTAAAATTTCTAATCACATGCAAATATAATTTTTGGAATCATATATAGAAGGTCTATTGGAATATCTAATTACTTGCATATAAAAGAGTAGAATCATCCATATCTATATCACCCATATATTTTCTATTATTTGTTTTGTCTTTATTTATTTAGCTTAACTTTTTAAATATATTCATCTTCATTTTATCTCAAGATCATTTTAATTTTTTAGGACTTGTCATCATTTTGAATTAGATCCTTATATTTTCAATACCAAATTTATATCTAATGTTTATTTCATTAATTAGTATGTATTCTCTTGGATTGAAGTGTCCTTTGTAATATCTACAGGTAATTGCATTATGATCTAACATTGCTATCATTAGCATCATAGCACTAGCCTTATTGTCATTTTGTTACAACACTTTTGTAGGTTTGATTAGAGGCTTTCCATCTATTTTTGTATTTTAGGATTTCTTTTTTATTTCATAGAATAAGGTTCTTATTGAGACAAACCACTAAACCATAACCCTTTTGTCATGTTTGTGTGTGTGTAGGTTTTCCTTTGTTTGCAATAGTGATAAAAAGTTATAGAAATCAATTTAGAGATACTCAATTACTTTATGAGAACAAAATAAGTTGTCTACACTCATTGTCACTTTTTCCTGTAGTTTAAATGTATAATTATTCTTATTTAGTTTTATTTGTAATGTTTTCATGTTACATAAAATAAACTATATTTAACTCTTTGGTATCCTATGCCATTTTTTACCTTTATATGTTATTTGTAATCTCCTATATTAGCACATAGGATAGATTGCACTTTTAAAGAAAGTGGAGCTACAACAAATGGTCTAGTTTACATGGTTTAATTATTTGATTTATCTTATCATTTCTATTTAGCATCTTGATTAATTCTTGCATTCACAAGGAATATTAATTGCATATAGTATAGAAATCTATGTTTTGCATGAGATTTATTTCACCCTTGCTTCAAAGAGGAAAAGAGAAAAGAAAATATTTCTTTTTTGTGATCATTCGTAGGTGAAGTGCATGTAGTATAGGGACTTTCTTGTTTGAATATTGCATCATTTTTGTTTTTCTATGGTTTTTTATGATTTTAGTTGTTGTTTTTAGATTATTTAAAAGAGGTAAAGTAGGAAAAATCTTAAGAAAATTATGGGTGTTTTGTTCAAATAAATCCATCAAAATTAATCATATCACACATTAAATACCCTCCCTTATCTCTTGAATGTATGTGTGTGTGTGGGAGAGAGAGAAACATCCTCTCTTTTTCTTATTTCTTCCAGTCTTAAAAGAATACTAACATTAAAAATGAATCTATATATGGTAGAAAGTAAATTATATTTTAGAAAATAAATGCTAAAAATTTTGACAATAAGGTTTAAAAAAGAAAAAAATCCTTATTTTATAGTCTTTTTATGCTTATAATATTATATAATTTTGATATATTGAGTGGTAGTATATCTTGAGTTTCTTGGAATAAAATAGAGCAAATAGAAAAACAATATATCACAAAACACTTTAAGTTGAAGAACCAAACATCTTAAGATATCCTTCTTATAGAGGTAAGTTTAATACACATTGAAAGTGAAACATTTAAAAAATTAATTACTATAAAAACACAAACTAGTCTAACAAGCATAAACTTAAAATAAGTAGAAAATATTGTTTAAATCATTTATAATTAAATAAAATATTATAAAATAATTTCAACATTTACTTAGGTAATTAGAATATTCAAAAGAAACCATATCTTTAAAGAAGAAATAAACTAGACTCACATATTTATAACAAGAGCATTACTATTTAGAAGAATGAAATCATAAAAGGGAACAAAAAAAGGTAATTACTACAATAAAACAACCATTTTAAACTATCCTACCTATCCTGATGATGTTGCTTATGCTAAGAAGAAAATTCCATTTATTAAATTAAAAACCAACTCACATGACACATAACAAAACTAATAAATGGGCATATCGTAAGACCCTCCCTTTGAAATAAAAATATGTAATCCAAATAAAATAGAATATGGACATTCTATAATTATATAAGATGTAAATTCCAACATTTTCATTTATAAATTTATCTATTAATATTTAGACCAACCCTATTAACTTAGATTAAAAAATATTATAATTGATGTCAAACATTATAAAAATTATTTTTAATTAACCATGTGTAAGTAATACCTATCCAAATAAACAATAAACTTATTTTATCTAAAAGATGCTAAAAATTATTATCATCATAAACATGCATACATCAATCACAATTCTAAACTTGCATACAAACACAAAATTCTAGTTCTCATTTCATTAATAATAAAAATAAAAAAATCAACTATTATGTAATGAAATCCATACTATTTTTTTAACTAATATTTTAATCCTTTAAAATGAAATACAAAACTATTTAAAACCTCGATTATACAAAAGTATATAACAAACCTTTAAATTTAACTCTTTAATCCAAAAATCTTAAAATTTATGTTTTTTTATACTATTAAGGAAAGAGGGTTTTGAAAGGAATCCCACAACATTTTACAACAACTCCCAAAGGGAGAAAAACCTGAGCATAACTCAAAAAACTATATCCAAAAGGAGACAGAAAAACCTACCATCCCAAAGGAGATAAACAACTAACAACACAATCCAAGAAAATTCCTATAAATATAATTTGGTATAGTAGGTTTCATGATGAGTTTAGAAATGATGTCTATATCCTTTCCTTTAGAAAGATACATTTTGATCCTTCCTGATAATTCCACATTTCCACCGCTTAATTTACCCTAAAAATTCACTATCCTTGGTTTCTATATTGATACAACAATAGAAAGTAATCTACTATACTTCACACTATGCTAACTGCTCTTAAAACATCTCTAAGCTAGAAATTTATCTATAGTGGAGTGTTGCTCTCGAAAATGAAAGCATCGTCGACCCCACCGAGAAATAGGTGGATCCCAACAATAGAATATATGAAAGCATCACCCAATCAACTGGAAAAATGGGTCTAACATGCACCCGATGTGTACCAAATACAAATAAAGTAAATAAAATCCACAAATTAATATCAAGAAACATCGCGTCCAAAAGATTCAAATCTGAAAACAGCTTCAGGATCTAAAACCACCCTTAAAATACCAAAAACTAGGAATGAATACAAATTGCGTAGCACTAGATAGAATAACATAAAGTAACATCAGAGACTAGGATCGTAGATCATTACCCACCACAACTCAAACATCCAAATGGAATCCCTATAAAATAAGCCAAGTAGAAACCAAGTCCCCTGCATCTCCTCTCCACACAAAAAATGCTCCAAATAAAACACACAAGAGAAAAACCACTTTCATAGTAGGGAACAGGTGAGCCCCAACCAATAGTGACCACCCCAATCGAGAGACCAGCAAACAAAACAAAAATCCAAAGCCCAAGGCGTAGAAGAAAGAATTCCAAATAGGGACCCCTACAAGAAAGCAACACCTCTACACAGTAAAAACCAAGAATAGCTCTAGAAGGAGCCAAACAACCACTAGAATAGCCAAACCCTTAGACATCAAGGGAAAAAATAACTGCAAGCATAAAGGAAAGAAACAAAATCAGGATCCCACCATGGACCTCGAAGACAAGTAGTAGGGTAAAACAAGGACCCGCCCTTGAAATGAAAACACCCAGTCCAACTAGGGAACTATGAAGATAATACTTACACAAATCTAGAGAAATGAACTCTACAACCAAAACCACCAACCAACCTCCCAAGAAATGGAACCCTGATTTGACACCAAATAAGGAAAACAATCAAAAGATACTACAACAACAATACCCCACATTCACCCTCGCAAGTTTGGTTCGGCCTTTGGTCTGATCCCCTTCCCATAGGGACCCCGATTGAATATTTATTGGTATATCGAAACCTGAAAGAAAAGAAGATCTGACCAAGATCCCCGATAAGCAACTAGCCCAAAAATATTGATGCTCACCAAGCCAAGCAAGTCTAGAACCAAACAAGAAACCACCAACCAGAACCACCCACATAGCAACCAAAGCCCCAAATCACCCCCACAGGTAGGGCTAACTTGTATCTCAATCCACCTGGTGGCCATCAGGGAGCCAGATTTACAATTTCTTACCACGCCCAGAAGAGATATAGAGAGAACTGGTAAGGCTCCTTGGCCTATAAATGACGCTGCCAACCACCACCACAGCAAAGCGGATTGACCATGAAGACTAGCTAGAAAAAAAAAATGGGCAGTACAGGGACCTCTCGCTCAGAGGGAAAGTCATGAAGGAGCGTGATTATATATAAATTACATCCTAAAATTTATGATAAATGAATTATATAGCTTTTATTTTTAGGAACTTTAAATTTGATTCTTGTGAAACATCAAAAAATTATGTTAAACAAATTATATAGCTTTTATTATTAGGAACTTTATATTTGAAACTTGAATCCAAAAATGGGAAAACATTATGTTAAATAAGTTATTTAGCTTTTACTATTAGGAGCCACTAGAAGGTGCAAATATTTGACTTTCAAAATTTATTTTATTTTTTAAATTGGAATTTTTTAGCAAGCATCCACAAGTTAGATATTATTTTTTAAGCTGTAATATTCAACATGCATGCAGAAGGGCATGCAAAATTGAATATGAACAAAGGTTTTAATAGTTGAAAAAGACGAAGAAAGGTTTCAATAATTGAAAAGTAGTTCTTTTGCACATAAATGCATACGATGATGCTCATACAAATATCTTTCTAGGATTGAAGCAAAATTCCACTGATGTCCCTTCTGTCCAACACTGCTCATGCAGTCAAAATATTTTTTCTTTATTAGGTTTGATGTATCTCAACCACTGGTTATCAATGTTCTATTCTCATTTCTCTATCAGCTTTCTATAAATCAATATCTCTCTCTCAACACGCTGGTATTGCTGGTATTTTTGATATTTTTAACTAACATCATGCACTAAGTTTTGTTTCATAATGAATAATTGATGTGTCTTTGACGAAATAGTCATAACTCTTTTACAAATATTAGCTATTAATAGTGAATAAATGTGTAGGATGAGCAATAAAACAAGTAATAATTGATTAAAATTATAATGTAATTTATAATTATTTTTAATATTTCAACCAAGCCTATGTAATTTAAAACACTTTTAAGGCAAACCCTCTTGATCTCCACTTTATAAATATAATAAAAGTTAATAGCAACAAAAAAACTATAGTTGTGACATCCATATTATTATTTATTCATTCGAGAGAGTAGTCATATCATGAAGTTATGGGCATATCTTCTATTATATCTTTTGAAGTCTTAACTTGCTTATCACTATTTTATGCCTTCTTTTTAGTTTCTTGTTTGACCTTTTTAAGATCTTGTATAATGTGAAATAGCCTATATTATGTAAGATAGCTAATGAAGTCTATTGGTAACATGGGAATGAATGTATCCCACATGTAATAGAAGATCAAAAGTTGAGTCTACTAAAAATATATCCCATGGAGGAGCAGAACCAGTAAATACATTTCTACATTTGAACTTTTAAATATGCTTGAGAAATATGAGTTTACAAATATCCTAGAGTTTGGAGCAATGATCCTACTCAAAAAAAGTAAAAGAAGTGAAGTGTAGAAGACATACCAAAACTATTTAGCCATATCACAAAAAAAAAATAAGCGAATAAGAGTTTTTGACACATTACAAAATATGCCTTGAGGAAAAATGTGTAAAATTGGATCCAGACTTTTAGAAGTTGGAAATGTTTTGTGTAGAACCTTCCATCCAAGAAGCTATGTTTTGGATTCAACGACAAATTTCCAAATTTGAGTAGCAAGATATTGCCATTGGACATTGGTAAAATTAACTTGCCGCTTGACATTGAGCTTAGAGTCCAAATATAAAGGACACAAAATATTTTTGTATATCCAAATAGAATTAATGGAAGAGATGTTATGTTCATTAAGCTATCTCTAGACAATCTATATATTGTGGGTAATTATTCCCAACTTTATAAGTACCTCACAAGATATGGAGGCCACAACCAATACATAAGACTCTTTGAACCAAGAGAGAATGGAGCAATAATTATGGATCTAGTTCCAAGTAATAATTTAGGAGCTACCAATATCCCAAATATTTCTTATTTTATTAATACCTTTCTTCAAAAATGCTAGTCCTCAAATACCATTGCACAAACATAAAGGTTTATCATTATGGAGGATAAGTTTATTCCACCAAATACTATTTAGACCGATGTTATGACCATGTCTTAAATGTCAAACTTCCAAGTTAATAAATACGAAATTGATTGCCAAGATTTCTAGTTATGAGTATGAGGAATAGATTGTTTAACCATAAAGTATAGCACAACATGTTTTTCCAATTACCTTTCTGAGTAGCTTGAGAGATTCTATAATGAAACAAGTTTTTTCAACTTTTGTCTTGAGTGATGGCTCTAGCAACCCATTTTGTTGCTAAAATTTTACTCTAGGTTATAGGATCAATAATACCCAAACCTGCTAAAGCCTTTGGTTGAGTACAAAATTTCTAGAGATGGTTGTCATTCCCACCTCCCCGTCCCATTTGGTCCATAAAAATTTACAAATGGCCTGAGTTAATTTGTTATAGGCTTCCTTGGAGGTCATCTAGAAAGAAAATTATTTTAATACTTTTATTTTAAAGTGGTTGATACATGAGCCAAATACATCACAAAACAATTGTATAATCTCTTTAACCGTTTCCACCTCTTGTTGAGTATTTTGAAGAAAAATAAGAAAATAATCAGTAAAATGTGAGTTAAGAGTATTTTTATCCCATTAATCTAAATACCCTAAATGAGGCCATTAAATTGAACCTTACAATAAAGATAACCAAGAGCATTGACAACCAAAATATTAAAAAAAAAAAAGCAAAACAGGAAGCAAGAGGGCAACCTTGTCTGATAGATTGTTTTAAAGATAAGGGATTAAAGCTTCATTAACCTGAACACAAGTAAAACAACTCCAAAGAACAAACTGATTTGATTATTAAATTTTGGACCAAAACGAAATTAAAAAGCATATGAACAATTTATAGAAAACCTTATCTCATAATTATAACTTTTCCTATCATTTTTTATATTATATGTCACAACCCAATTTTTTTACCCTCTAATCAAATGATTATCTAAACCCTACTAAGAAAAATCAGAGTGCCAACAGTCCTATATGCATTTCGGTCCTCTCCTTAAGTGGGTTTACCACTCATAACTCCCCTAGACCTTCCCATATCTACACCTTACATGTCTCCACTTATGTAAGCATACTAGGTGAAGTCACTCGATTCACCAAAACCATCCATTTAATTTATCATTTATTGAGCTAGTTTTAATCATCTTTCTCTCTTTTGGATGAGGTATTATGTCCTTCTCATGCTACATAATTCCTTCTATGTTGGTGCTAGGAGCTATTTGTACTTGACCATCCCATCCACCCCTTATTGAGTTGGTCATTACTTTTGCTATGTCTGTTTGTAGATTATTTCTTGAAAAATCATTTTTTTGGGTAAACGTGTCTATCATTACACCATTACTTGAGGTTTTATTTTACTCTTACTCACAAAAACCTTTATGAAACTAATAATATAATAGTCTAGTTCCTTACATTTTCTTTAACGTTTGAGTTTCTAAGTTCATATTTATTTATAATTAACTAATGATAGATATTAAAAAAAATTACATCTTTATAATAGAATATCCATTTACAATAATACCTATGATAAATTGATTATTTTAGGTTTTGCTTATCCTCCATAGAGCTGAAATACATATTTCACTTATAAAATACATGAAAATAATAATAAAGTCCTTAAGAAGTTCTAAGATCACATAACAGGATATATGAAGCATAACCAAACTTATTTTCTCATAAGGTTTCAACATTCGTAAATCACAATATTAAAACAAATGATTTTATTTAGAAATTACACAACACCTTATTACCATAAATATTTAAGCACAATAGATCTCACAAAAAACATAATTATCCTAGGAGAAATCCCATGGGAAAAACCCAACCTCAAAGTCCATGTCTTTATTAAATTTACTAAGTAGATCTCAAATCTTACAAGGCAGAAAGGCTCTTGCTAAAAACATAATCAATAATAGAATTTACACTATCACTCATAGCATTCCAAGTGAGTTAATATTTCAACCCATTCATTTGGATATCTCCCATGAAACTTACACATGCATCTCATAAGAACATATTCACTCTTGAAAGGCCAATTGTATTCCTATGAAGATAATTTGGTATAGCAGGTTTCATGATGAGTTTAGCAATGATGTCCGTCTGCTTTCCTTTAGCAATATACATTATAATCCTTCCTGATAATTCCACATTACCAAGTCTTCCTTTACTCTACAACTTCACTACCCTAAGTTTCTATATTGAGAAAGCAATAGCAAGTAATCTACTACACTTCACACTACGCTAACTAATCTTAAAACAACTCTAAGCTAGAAATTTACCTATAGTTGAGCATTGCTCTCAGACACGACATTCCAAAGATTCAATAATAGCAATAGGCATATTGGCATTGCACTCAAATGAACACATAAAATAGAAATTTGATCATCCTGCAAGGAACACTTACGTCCAAGGTCATTCCAACAATAAGTCATAGGCTCTACTATCTAGCATGCTTAATGACTTATGAATGAAACGAGTGAAGGTTGATGGTAAGAAATTTGTACTTCATTGCATGTTGGTCTCTCACCTAGCATTTACTATGAAAAACACCCTTTCCATGGTTTCAAGGACATTGTTCCATCCTAAACCACATCTAAGAAGTTCAAAAGTTATTTGCCAATGTTCAAAAGTAATCTCTACATAGTCGTGACCTGCCTAGGCCAAAGGACCCATAGATGGTCTCTAAAATAGATACTAAAATGTTAAAGAAAATATATCATAAGATGCTCATAGAAATTCTTCATATTGAAGGTAAAACTATGATAAGCTCTCTGATGCACTCCTACCTAGAAAAATTCTTACAACCAATTACAAGGGTGTAGAAAGTTTTATTTACCAGCTTACCCTTTAACACACTCATCGAAGGGTTCTTCTACAAAGGGTTTAAAACTTTCTCTGCAAAAGTCTTACATTCGATAAAAGATAACATACACTAAAAACCATGACCATATCATATTACTAGCCTAATATATGATGATAAAACAATAACTTAGGGGATGCCTTAGGGCTTACTGCAGACCAAGTTCCTCTTTTCTCCTTTCTAGAGTTACCCTGTAATTATTCATATGGCAAATATTGTACTCTTTTAGCAATAAAGAAAGATGATTCCCAATAGGGGATGCCTGAGGGCTTACTGCAGACCAAGTTCCTCTTTTCTCCTTTCTAGAGTTACCCTGTAATTATTCATATGGTGAATATTGTACTCTTTTAGCAATAAAGAAAGATGAGTCCCAACAACATGGTCTGATTAGTTACTCATTTACATATAATAGTTGGTGAAAAACCCCCTGTGGGAAAAAAAAACCATAATATGAAGAGAGGTATGTTTTTGTATGGTGAAGATTGTCCTCATAAAACCAATCAATGCAATTGTATGATTCTAAGATTTTCTCGCAACTAAAGATAACGTGGAGAAGGAAATGGCTTGGTGAAGATATCTATATTTTGTGCCTCAATTGGAATATACTCCAAGTGAATGTCCTCTTTCTGAATGTGTTGCCATATGAAGTGCATGTGTATCTCAATGTGCTTGGTGAGTTGATGCTCAACTGGATTTTGTGCAATATGAATTATTCTTTGATTGTCACACCAAAGAGTTATAGGGTTTTCATAGGTGAAACCAAGGAGATTCCTGACTAGCTAACACTATTACCCTGTATTTTTCCTCTGTAGAAGATAATGCTACTACTTGTTATTTCTTGCATAACCAGGCTATTTGTGAAGAACCAAGGCAAAATACATAGTCTAGATTTGAACATCTCTTCTATTGAACCTACCCAATCTGAATCTGTGTAGCCAATGATACTTTAACATCGCCCCTTAAGTGAAAGTAGGGGTAAGTTAAAAATGTAATAAATATTATGTGGCATACCCACATAAGATAAGTCCCAACACAAAGGCCTAATAAGGTACTCACGTACAAAAGAGATGGTATAGATAAAAAAATAAGTCTCGACAACAAGGCTTGATAAGGTACTTATTTACAACATGTGATCAAAAGAATAAATATCACTAAAGAAAAACTCCCCTAAAACCAAAGTGTCTCATAAGGAGTGTGAAGATAGGAGGGAGAAAGAACCACAAAAATCACAAGGGTAGTCCAAAAATGACTCCACAAGCATGAGTATGTGGTTTCCACCTATATGAATATAATGGGTTGATAACAAGGTCCAAAACTTATGGACAACCATCAAAACAAGGGAAATGGTAGAAAACCTCAAGGGGAAACCACCTGCCAGATTAGAAGAATAAGGAAGATGTGCATGGAGGATTGAGAGGAAGGAAGATATCCTCTTCAACCCCCCTTAGGACAAATTCCATTAAGAAGCCTGTAATGGACCCATCATATGTCTCAAAAAATTAGAGACTTGTTGTAGAAAAGAATTCATACTCCCAGACTGGTGCTTGTGAACCATGAAACCAAAGTGTCTCATAAAAAGGAATGTGAAAATAGGATGGATAAAGAACCACAAAAACTGCAAGAGATGTCCAAATTGACTCCACAAGCATAAGTAGTGGTATCCACCTGTATGACACAATGTGGTGAATAAAAAGGTCAAAAAATAGACAACCAACAAAACAAAGGCACCAATGCTAGGAGTGTTGGGTTCGACTAAGAGTAAACTGAAAATGGATACCACTATTGTGTCTGTCTTGGAAAACCCTTTCTAATGACTATAAATACCCCTATGATTGGGTGTCAATGAGGCCTCCATTAACTTCAAAAGAGAAATTGAAGTGAAATGAGAGATTTGGTTGACCAAAAATATATTTATTAATCTTCTTTAGGTAATGTTTTTATGTTATAATAATTATTTTCTTTCAAACTAGAGAGTACCTTGTTAAAATCCAAAAAAAGAAAAAGGTGAATTAAGAAGGAGAAAGTAAAAAGCAAGAAGAGGAAAAAAATGATATAGGTATATATTTTTTATACCAATGTAATGGAATTGCCACTAAATATCCTATAAAATATTTTAAAATAAAATAAAAAATATTTGTTTTGATATAAATGAGGGTGGGCATGAAGTTAGTGAATATCTTCTTATACCATATAGAGATTTTATAAACAATATATACCTCTAAAAATTAAAGGCTACTATAAATAAATCTAGAAGAATACACCCTCCCTAAAAAAAGGAATTTTATTATTAGGTTACAAATGACGCTTTTCTCTTAGCCCTTTGAAAGAGAAAGAGATTTAAAATTTTGGGTTCCCATGAGTGAAAGTTATGAGGGGTGAGAGGTTCAATTGAATTCATCATTTTAACACAAGAGAAAAATTGAAGTTTTAATTAACCAATATATCCCCCTTAGAACTTGAATTAATTGATTAATGCAATTGTTAAGGAAAAAATATGAAGCTTTTCAATATATAAAGCTCAATATACCCGCCCTAATGTGAGGGAAACTATAAGTATAATGAGATTTTAATATTGTTCGCTTTTAGAGATTCCAAATCCTTTTAGTTCCTCACAATACCCGCCCTTACTTGAGGGAAACTGTAAGTATAGAGAATAATTTGTCGAGGGTGTTTGGCTTGAAATGCAGATATATCAAATAGATTAAATTGGGTGTTCTCAATACTTGTCCTAATGAGAGGGAAACTATTAGTGAGAGAGAGTCCCAAAATAAAGAGGAAGATTAAAAAATATTTGCCAGGCCTTTATACCAAGTGCCTCCAAAAACTTGCCCTTACTTAAGGGAAACTATAAGTTTTTAATGGTTTTTGTACATGGAACGTAGGCAAAATTTTTGAGGAAGATAAGTTAAACCTTAGGTTTATGAATTCTTTAAGTGTAAAAAAAACTATAGAGATTCTCAAATAAAAATTAATTTTAATAACAAATATTAAAAGAATAATTTTAACACCCTTAGAGAAAAGAATTTGAAAAATCTCTATCTTAAAGAAAAAAAAAGATTAGAGATTTAATTAAAAAAACTAGAACTTCTTGATAAGTTATTATTTAGATAAAATAATTAGAAGAAGATAGTTTTTGTTAATAATTGAGATAAACAAATTAGGTGTTAAATTTTAAATGGAGAGTGTATGCTAAAAAAAGATATTAAGTATTACACCTCTATTAACTTGAAAACTTAAAAAAGACTTTGAGGAAAGAAACTATAAGTTATATGGGATTCTCAATAATGGGAAGAGATATTATATTTGTTTGATTTAAAATAATGCCCAAAAAATATTAAGTATTATTAAGCTTTAAGGTGAATAATTTTTTTTTATTAAGCTTTAAACTAAGCAATTTGTTCTAAGGTGGAGATTAAAACAATTTTAAATTATATATAGTGAAAAAATGAGATCACTAATAATTTGAATAACAATTGCAAAAAAAGGTAAAATTCTAATTAGTGAGTACAATTGATTATGAACTTATAACTTAGTTTTAATGAAGAGATTTTAAAACAAAAGTTAAGACAATAAATTGTGAGATCACTATAGAATTTGTAGAAAATAATTTGCAATTAAAACAAATATGATTTTAAATTTAAACAAATTGCTATCACATTTAATTTAAAGGAAATTAATTTGAGATATTAATAAAATTATATATAATTTATTAGATCTCTAACTTAGTGAATTTAAGAAATTCCTTAGATTATAGATTTATTATATAAGCAATATACCTATTTAAGAGGAAAAAATGGAGGCTAAAAGAAACACAAAGAGACACCCCCGTAATGTGATAGGTGCAAGAAAGGCACCTTATCAACCCCCCAATATTTTATTAAAAATTAGAATATTGATTTCGAGGCCTGAGAAGGCCGGAATTAAAGAACGTAGCATTCTTGGAAGGCTACAGAAGATTTAAAAGAAATACAATATTAATAGCCTTAAAAAAATGAGAGAATGGGATCACCCTTTCTAAAAAAAGAAGGTACGATAGATTTGAAAACAAATGTGGAGCACCTTTATCTGCACTCAAAGGTTAGAATAATAAAAAATAATATATTAATACCTATGAGAAAAATTAGACGATGTTCCAAGAGAGAAGCGGTTTAAAAAAAATTGAAGAGGAAGACACAAGAAGGGAAGATGATGGAGAATGTTGAAGGAGAATGGACCAGGACCAAAAAGCGATGTTACTACACGGGTTCGTATGCCCTAGTCATCTTCCCAATTCACTGCTCTCTTGAAGACCGCAATCCTAAGCAAAATGGATTCAACTTTTGAAGAGATTGTTGTCGAAAGGACCTCTTTCACCCTACCAGTTCATTGCCAAAATAATAGAATGAAAAATCCTTGCAGATGATAATGTTAAAAAAAATAATATAACATTCCAACTTTCCTGTACAAAATGTTATGCTTGGAAGCAAAGGAATAAGAGGTAGAAATATTTAAAATAAAGGAAGCAATATCGATAACAAGATAAATAATATATATATATATATATATATATATATATATATATATATAATTTAGTTTGGGAGCAGAGGGATGTGCCCAATGGGCATTGTCTCCGAATGAACAGTGAAACTTGCACACAACTTTTAAAATGAAAAATTATTTAATCCTTTGTAATGTGTCATATGGGCATATGGAAGAGCGATGCCTCATATGAACCAACGAAACCTTCACAAAATGACTTGGGCGCTATCTCCAAATAAATAGTGAAACCTGCACATAACTTTTAAAAGAAAAAATTATTTGATCCTTGGTAATGTGTCGTATGGGTATATGTACGAGCGATGCCTCAGATGAACCATCGAAACCTACATAAAAAGACTAAAAATAGAGGGACATATGTAATGTCCTCAAATGAACTAGCGAAACCTGCACAAATCGGCTAAAAGGAGAGGGACCTTTGTAGAATGTTGAAAACGAAAAAAACTTGTGACTCCTGTTATAACGAATAATTATTAGAGGAAAAATATATGATAGCAAATTTTGTTCTAAAACTCTGCAGGGAGATGATATATAATGACCGACGAAGAGAGAGCATCGGGTGAAATGCAACTCCGAGAGGAATATCGAGAAAGACGACAAATGAGAGACGTTGGAATGGTGCCAAGGACCAAGGAGTCATGGCCAGAGAGAACGTCGAGTGTGCCAATTTTAAACTTGAATGAGGAGATCCGTTGTCCTTCAGGAGCGAATAAAACTCAAATCACTCTAAGAAAACATTTTTAGTTAGAAATAAACAATATTTGTGCTATAAAATTAAGCGAAAATCAAACGATATTTCTAGATTGGTGGGCTGAAAAGTGTCAGTTAAAATGAATATCGAATAGGGAAAAGTAATAAAAAAATTAAGAGGCTCTTTCTTTGAATATGGGTGATAATAGCACCCTCACACAGGGTAAACCTTGTGTTTAAGGGAAAATAAAAGAGCTATATATATATTTTTTAAATATCCTCAAGCACACGAATTCAACACAGATTTGAAAAAAAATTGCAACATATATTTAAAAAAATATAAATATGCTGAAAGAGAAAACTATGGATAAAAGGAGACTACTACAAACTTTAAATTAGGATAGCCAAAAAAAATTATCCAAAGTAAATGAATAAGATCCTAGAACCTTCAAGAGAGAATACTATAAAAATATATCCTGCTTTGGTACCGTGTTAGAATTTCACAATAATAGATATGCAAAGTATTACACAAAAGATGAAGAGAAGAGTGGAAATGATTAGCTTATTCCAAGTATCAGCTCTGTATAAATAGCAAAGCTGATAATTGAGAGTCGTTGAATTACAACAAATCATCAGACTTGATGAAGACACCACTAAGAATTCTCCTGACACATGGAGGAGTGAAAACTCAAGTGTCTATCCTAGTGGAAACTAAGAGAATATTATCTTATTCTAACATACTCTACCAAACAATAATTGAAAATAACATTACTCTAAAACTTCCTAAACACATCTAACTCTTATTATGGTTATAGTTGTACATAGTGAAAGCACGATATTTCGGGCAAAGGAAACACTAATTGCGATGCATTCAAAATCAAATACGCTTAAGTCCTAGAAATGTAAATTGCATGAAATGAAAGAAACGCATTGGAAGAGACACAAGCAAATGGAGAAAACACAGCCCTTTCATTAAACTTTCTTGATCTCTTGTTACAAATACGCCTCCTCCCTTTTCAGGGGCTAGGAGCGTTAAAAGAATTTGACTACAATCGAGACTTAAGGTTCCTCTTCCCGCGTGCCCACACTTGAAATGGACGGGCCAAGATGATGCCGCCGCTGATGTCGATGAGTCCTTGACCTCTGCTGCTCCTCCTGCGAACAAAGAAACAACGAAGATGTCAGTAGCACCTATTGCAAATGAAAAGTGTTTGTTCTCTAAAATTGCCAAAAGATGCATGTAAACATTTGTCTGAAACAGTGAGTAAAGTGAGTCCAAATGGCCTGAAAACTTGACAGAAGACAGAAAATATTACCGGGAGGCCACTGCCACCGAGACAGTCGGCCAATCTGCCTTAAACTGGAATTCGTCCCTGGGCAGGACGAATTTTGACTGCAATTCGTCCCTGGGTGGGACGAATTCTTTTGTGTTGGAAAAGCCGACCTGATGCTGCTCCAATGTCGAATCCCGGGACCTGCAAAATGCCTGCAAACAAGGGGGTTATGTAATTGGGGCCATTTTGGGACGACCCAGATGGTCGGATTCTCCCAATTTGGCCTCTATCCTCGGGAATTAGATATCGCCACCTGCAAGTTAGTGAAACAACAAAGCGACACAAAGCATGATAAAATTTGATCAGAATATTATGAAATTGAAGCTATGAATTCACCAAATAGAATGACATGAAATGCAACCTGAAACAATAATCTAGAATGCTTTTGAAACAAAAACTTGGAAAGTGCGGGGGTGCCCCAAGTGGGCCTCCCACCGTTGGCACTCGATTTCGGAGCCAATCCACTAGGGATGGGTCCAAAACCTCTTAGGATTGAGGGGTCGGCAAATTGGTTGATTCAGGTGTCCATATGTTGGATTTGGGTCAGATTCAAGCTTCCAAAAGCCACCCAACAACCTCCCTTGCAAAAGAGATTGGTGGATGTGAGAAGGTGAATCAAAGGGGATGCAAGTGGGTGTTCAACTCGGCAGCACTTCGTTGCTTGAAATCTCCTTCAACCTGTCTATCTTGGGTGAGAAAAGTCCCACCTTTTATAGACCCATGGGGTCTCTTTTGAGAGGGAAGCACAAATGCCATGTGTTGGTCATAGGTGCCATGTGGCAATCATGTCTTCCCATGAGGGAGGGGAGTCCTCCATTGACTTGGGCTTTCATAACTGCCCTTGTGACAGTCCTCTAACGGCCTATCTGTCCACCCACACACGCGTGCGAGGCAGGAGTCATCAACTGACTGTCCTGGGTTGCCACTTGGCACCATTCTTCTTTTTGCCCGTTAAACTCAGAATTCGTCCCTGGGTGAGACGAATTCCAGTTAGTATTCGTCCCTGGGTGAGACGAATAGTGAGCAAAGTGTCTAAATGTGCCAAATTGCTTCCTGACCTTACAAAATTGCTATGAAAGTGGTTAAGACCACTGTTTGACCTCTGAGGGCTGCCCTGGGGGCTGTGTTTGTCAACGCGATCAGTGTTTGCAGTCACATAATCGGATTGGTGCTGTTTTGGTGTCTACAGATGCCCCTTTTTGGGATGCGCTGTGCATAGCATAGCGCCGAGCAAAAATAGATAACCAAAGCACTAATGATTAGGGTTTCTTGGTAACCTAACCAACTTTTGATGCCCCAAGCATGGAAAGGGCATGCATTCTTGAATCCTTGCTTCTGACGAGCTAAGGAGTTTGATTTCAAGTGTTAACCTATTTTGGTGAGGTGTGACTTGAGCTTGGACATTGATCAGTCATGATTAGGCAAAGGGCGCAACCTTTTATCCTCGGGGGAACCTTGTGTTCATGATTCACGAAATGCCAAGTGTTTGATTGATTTGATTGTTGCTTGTTTACTTCCCCAAGCAGGAGCGTGATTGTCTTTGTCAATGATTCTTTGAATGCATGTCGTTTTCCTTAATTGGGTGTGTGATTGTTGATTGGTGACTAAGTGTGACTACCCCCTCAAGCGACGAATCGATGAGGGAATGACCTTCATGAGAAAAGCGACGAGTCGCTTGACCCAAGATGACTTGTGCAAGGGTGCCTTTAGATGGTTTATCGTTAAGCATGTGCAATTTTTCCAACATCTGGACCTGTTTTTGGTGGGTGTTAACCCTTTTTGTGATGCCATAATGGGGTGAAATCGTCGACAACCCATCTTTCCGTGGAGCGGTCCGGCTATGATAGCCTTCTTGGGGAAGTAGGAGGGAGACAATTTGAACCCCGACATCGATTTTCTATGCCAAGAGGTTAAGTGCGAGAGCACTTGTGTCCGGCAATGCTTATTGCTTTGTTTTTATGTTGCATTTTTTTGTTGTTTTTGTAGTGTTTTTGTGACACCATTTTGGGATTAAATTATCGGAAATCCGTCTTCCCGTGGAGCGGTCCGGCTATGGTAGCCTTCTTAGGGAGTAGGATAGTGATAATTTGTGACTCCAATGTCTATTTTGTATGCCCTGGATGTCAGGTGCAGCAGCACTCTTATCGGGCAAATTTATTGTCTGTTTTTAGTGCATTTTTTATCATTTTTTGATGTTTTTGAAGTGCTGGTTTGAATTCGTCCCTGGGTGGGACGAATTCCAGCTATAGAATTCGTCCCTGGGTGGGACGAGTGCTAACCTGAGTGCTCGTCCCAGTCAAGGATGAATTCCAGCTCAAAAGGCCTATTTAAGGGCCAAAACTTGCATTTGGGCTCATTTGTGTCATTTTTTTCTTGTGATTTTGGGGCTCTGGGAGGAGGAGGTAATTCTGCGAAGCGAAGCGCTGCTGGAATTCTCTCTGCCATCATGAGTGCACAAACTGGTTCGAGCGGCGGAGCCGAAGCGAAACCTGTAAGTATCTTCTAGAGCTTATTTTTGTTTAAATTTGCACTTGTTTTATTTAATTGTTTTTTTGTGATGCTATTTTTCAAAATGTGTTTTAAAACTTAAACCCCAAAATGGTTTTAAAACATTTATATTTTTTTTTTTTTTTAAAATTTTTATAAACTCACTTTTTTTTTTTTTTTTTTTTATATCCTTTTTTTAAAAAATAAATCTCTATTTTTTTTTTTTTTTTTTTTTTTTTTTTTTTTTTTTTTTTTTTTTTTTTTTTTAAGATTAGAAATCTTGGAACTGAAGGTTTGTTTTTGTTTTGTTTATTTGATTTTTTTTTCTTTTGTTATTGCTGTACAGTTCTTTTCCATGATTTTTAATTTTTTTTTGTTGAATTGTTTTCTTTTGCAGGTTAGGAGCCGGTACCGTGTACCTACCGCCTTCCGTGCACTGACTGATGGTGATTGGGAATGGCTTGATGCCCTTGGGCTCAAGCAGGTGTCTCGACTAGAACCTGTGGTCCCGGATCAGGCCTATCTGACGGCCTTGATCAAACTTTGGGATCCGCGGACCAACACGTTCCATCTTCCGATAGGGGAGATGACTGTAACTTTGGAGGATGTCTATCGGTTGCTTCGGATTCCGATAGACGGACTGCCTATTAGGACATCGCCGCGTGATCAGCGGACTACTGTACTTACGAGATGCTTTGGGCATGGGGAGCGGCTGGGTGTAACGAACCCAGTGGAGACAGCTGAGGTGGACTGCAGGCTGGCGGGATTTTGGTTGGTTGGTGGCAGGGAGAGGGGGTGTTAGGAGTGAGGCACGCATTCTTGATGGGCCTTATTTCTAACATGCTTCTCCCCGATTCGTCGGGCCGAGGTTCCCGTGGAACCTGCTGGATTTGGTATGGCAGTTGGTAGAGTGCCCGATAGAGGCACCACTGATTTTGAGATGGGGACAAACATTGTTGGCACAGCTCTACGGGGAGCTGTATGCGGTTCACTGTCGGCAGCGGAAGGGGGTCAGCTGCAGCTATCTACTGTAGTGCTGGGGTTGGCAGCACATAGCAGTAGAGAGGCCGACCGGGTTACCGTGGATGACTCGGGCGGCGATGGATGACGAGGAGATAGGCTATGCAGTTTTGTGGCGGCGGTCTACGGAGCAGGGGCAGAGTCGGCGATGGGCAGGTGCTGTAGAGCACTATACCGATGCCTTTTCTCGGCTCACTCCAGGGGAGGTGTTTTGGCGCCCTTATCGGGACTGTCCAGCCTAGCCAGAGGCTGGAGAGTGGCTCCGTCGGGTACGCAAGGAGCGGTGGTTGACTGGGAGGCACGGGACGGAGCATGAGTTCTTTTCATACAATCGGGTTACACGACAGTTTGGGGTGCGCCAGGGGTTTCCTGGTGAGCCCGTGGTCTATCGACGATGGGGAGATGAGAGGGATTTAGATCCACCGGTCACCGTGCCATTGGGCGAGGAGTCAGATGCGGTTATTGACGTCCCGGACGTAGATGACGTCGGGACTACCACTGAGTATGACTCGTGGTGGGTACTACGGCGATGGAGAGGAGAGGGGCCACTGGGAGGCACGGAGGCGGTAGTGGAGGGTGCTGAGGCAGTAGGGGATGATTGGGGAGGTCCGTTGGATGATGCGGACATTTTGGATGTGGGGGATGAGGATGTAGACTTGGGCGCTCCGGATCAGCCGGACATGCAGGACGTGGAGGAGCGGTGGGTGCCAGAGCAGTGCTATTCCAGAGGGTCCTGTTCGTCAGGCAGACACAGATGAGGTGGAGTCTGAGATACGTGCTAAAAATGCGTGACTGACAGAGCTACTACGGATACGGGATCTGGAGTTGGGGGATGCGAGGCGGGAGCTGGGGGACGTGCTGCGAGAGAGGGATCTCCTGCGGGCTGAGCTGGCAGAGCGGGATAGGGTTCTGGCACAGCGCGACGATGCGGTGTCATACTATCATCGGCGAGAGGCAGAGTGGTGTCGGCACCGGATAGAGTTGGAGAGGGAGGTCATCCGCCTTGGTGGGCGACTTCCTGAGCCCTCGGTCAGTGGATCTTCACGTCGGACGAGGGATAGTGCGACTGAGCAGTCAAGCATCATCTCGTCGTCGACGATTAGATGAGGGAGGCGGTAGCAGGCATGATGCGGGGGCTGGCAATGAGCCGCCCTGCAGGGTCCCATAGGACCCACACCACGGGGGGTAGTTCCCGTCGCACCGATCCTGCGTGATTATGGTGGTCGACGCTTTAGGTTGGGTTTTTGGATATGATTGCGGGGTCTGAGGACCAGTTTTGTAGCCTGCAGGCATTTTTTTTTGACGATATATATATATATACCGGTTTTATTGTGGTTTCTTACATGTGATGATTTGGTTTTTGTTATGCATGATGGCTAATGACTATGGATGTATGCATGTTTATTTATTTTGATGAATGCTTATGCTATGATGAATGCAAATGTTTTTTATTTCTTTTTGATATGCAAAGTGAAATGGATGAATGATATTTGTGGTGATTGGTTACGGCACCATAGGCTGTTTAAGACGCTCTTTAATTTGTTTTTAGGCGATTGCTATGATGTATGGCTCTTGTATGTATACATGTGGTTTTCTCTTTTTGTATTTTTTGATGGTATTGTAATGATGAAAAGTAGCGCAGTTGGTTTAGAAATGTAGCTAAGGTTTTCTGAGACTCAGACGGTTTTAACTCACTAGCCAAGACTGTACTTTATCTTACAAGACTTTTGAACAAGGTGTGAATCGGACTTGTTTTTGACCCAGTTATTTCACATCCCTGTGTGTGCAATTGAGTTCATTTATGTGGTATTTGTCAGGATACCGCCAGTGCCGAGATGGGCTTTCAACCGAACTTGTACTGAGGATCACCTAATTAGCTCCACTAACTCCTTTGTTGTATTTAGTTAGATTAATCTGCGGTGTTATCCAGGATGCCATAAGCTATCTCATCCACATGCAAACATTGATCTGTACGCAAATTAATGTGACAGATATATCGTCATGCGGGAGGATTACTGTCAGTTACCGATAGGCTATCAACCAAATCGGTACTGAAGCTTGCCTTATGACCTATAGAATGCTGAGAGTTCCAGGGATTCAAGTTCAACTCCCTTCTTTTTTTCAATTGTATTGGGATACTTGCTCGTTTGTAGTGATAAGATCACTGTTTATTTTGATTTGTTTTTCTTTTGAGCAAGGGATTGGGGATATGGAGTGATGAAAATCACTATTGCTTGTGCCTTTTGATGTGTGCACTTGTAGGATGTCAAATTTTGGAGTTTTGACGTTTTGCAAATTTTTGATGTTTTGCAACTATTGAGAACTTTAGGGATTCTTAGGGAATTGGGTAGGGAGGATGCTTGTCCTTTTGCCAACTCTCAGCATTCTAGGGGTCATTCGCACGGGGGGATGAGCAAGATAACCGTTTCGCTTGTGGTGACCTGGATTACTTTGCAGGTTTCATCTTTCGTTCACACAACTTGGGAATTGTTTTATGTGTCTTGATATGTGTTGGGATGTTACGTAACAAGGTTTATTTCAAGTATGACTCTACCTTCGTAAAATCTGTCTGACTTGATACATTACATGGCTAAAGAGCAAAATGATGACTGAATCACGAAAACTCTTGATACATTAACAGACCACTGACTCTAGTGTGGTAAAAGCAATGCATGGTGTTTTTGTTGTTTTTGTACAATGGAACAGTGTGGAATAAGACGGACTAGCAGAGCAATTACAGCCTATGGTGCCTTTGACCTGTTCGACCACAAATATGCAATGTATGGATGCAATGCTTAATGCAGCTACATATTTTTGTATTTTTGATGGATTGATTTTTGTGAATATGAATATGAGGTGCGAGAAGAGCTCTCGATTGATGAATTTGAGTATGCCTAGAAATGAGATGCAAATTTTTGTTGTTTTTGATTATTTTTTATTTTTGACCAAGTGATTGCGATAATCCTTGGAGCTTTTTGGTTTTGACCAAGTGATTGCGATAATCCTTGGGGCATTTTAGGTTTTGACCAAGTGATTGCGATAATCCTTGGAGCTTTTTGGGTTGACCAAGTGATTGCGATAATCCTTGGAGCTTTTTGGGTTGACCAAGTGATTGCGATAATCCTTGGAGCTTTTTGGGTGACCAAGAGATTGTGATAATCCTTGGAGCTTTTTGGTTTGACCAAGTGATTGCGATAATCCTTGGAGCTTTTTGGTTTGACCAAGTGATTGCGATAATCCTTGGAGCTTTTTGGTGACCAAGTGATTGCGATAATCCTTTTTTTTTTTGGTTTGACCAAGTGATTGCGATAATCCTTGGAGCCTTTTGGGTTTGACCAAGTGATTGCGATAATCCTTGGAGCTTTTTGGGTTTGACCAAGTGATTGCGATAATCCTTGGAGCTTTTTGGGTTTGACCAAGTGATTGCGATAATCCTTGGAGCTTTTTGGGTTTGACCAAGTGATTGCGATAATCCTTGGAGTTTTTGGGTGACCAAGAGATTGCGATAATCCTTGGAGCTTTTTGGGGTGACCAAGAGATTGCGATAATCCTTGGAGCTTTTTGGGTTGACCAAGTGATTGCGATAATCCTTGGAGTTTAATTAGTTTTTGAAAGATTGATAATCCTTGAGCTTTTGTGAAAGGATTATAATCCTTGAGCTTTTTGCCAAGGATTCGATAATCCTTGGAGCTTTTTGGGTGACCAAGTGATTGCGATAATCCTTGGAGCTTTTGGAGTGACCAAGAGATTGCGATAATCCTTGGAGCTTTTTGGGTGACCAAGAGATTGCGATAATCCTTGGAGCTTTTTGGGTGACCAAGAGATTGCGATAATCCTTGGAGCTTTTTGGGTGACCAAGTGATTGCGATAATCCTTGGAGCTTTTGGGTTTTGACCAAGTGATTTCAGGAATCCTTGGAGCATTTTTGGGATGTGGCTCTCTTAGATATGAAATGGTCGTAAATGACTGATATTCAAGGGTTCTGTTTCCTTGATACCATCAAGAGAAGCTAGCCGGTACGTCCCAGGTCCTATTTTGCTATCAATGACATAAGGACCTAACCAATTTGCCGTGAACTTGTCCCTCAAGTGGGACGGCAAATTAGAGTTTTGTTGGTTTTCCTTCAGAACCAAATCACCAACCCGAAAGTCCCTTAGGTGAACTTTCATGTTGTAAGCTTTCTTTAGCCGTTCTTGATAGATACGTAAGTGCTCAAGAGCATTAACGCGTCGTTCGTCAAGCAACGTAAGTTGGTCTAACCGGGCCTGCCGCGCAGTGTCATCATCGATGAATTCCTGCATTGAAATGCGCAGGGAAGGAATTTCCAACTCGAGAGGCATTACTGCCTCTGAGCCATACACGAGCGAAAACGGAGTTGCCCCAGTTGGCGTCCGAATGCTAGTGCGATAAGCCCAAAGGGCAAGTGGGATTTGTATGTGCCAATCCTTATGACTGTCTGTGACTGTCTTTTTAAGGATGGCCACTAGTGTTTTGTTTGATGCCTCTGCTTGCCCGTTTGCTTGCGGATAATAGGGCATTGAAAAGTCTGTGCTGAATTTTGTACTTTGTGGTCAAAGCACGCACGTCTTTGTTCTTGAATGATGGCCCATTATCCGATATTATTTTGGATGGAATACCAAAATGACATATGATGTTATGCAAGATGAACTCCACAATGCGGGGTCCTTTCGTTGAGGTTAACGGAATTGCTTCCACCCATTTAGTAAAATACTCTGTGGCCGTTATGATAAACGTGTGACGGCCTGACGATGCAGGGGAGATCTTTTCGATTAGATCGAAGCCCCACTACGAAAATGGCCAAGCAGACTGGACTGTCTGTAGGGCCTGGGAAGGTACGTGCATCAAATTGGCATGATGTTGACATTTCACGCACTTCTTGACATATTCGCAACAATCTCGCTCTAAAGATGGCCAATAATAGCCCATGCGGAGAATGCGCTTTGCAATGGCCATACCACTAAAGTGGCCACCACATGTACCGTCGTGCGCTTGGGCGACTGCCCAAGTGGACTCTTGCTTGTCCAAGCAACGAAGAAGAATCCCGTCATAGCTGCGACGATACAAAATGTCTCCTATCAAGACATACTTAGCCGCTTTCTGCTTGAATGTTCGTTTTGCGGCGTGCGTCAATCCAAAGGGAAGATTACCTAACTTGAGGTAATCTCTGATGGGTAAATACCAGTCCTGTTGATCGAAAACCTCGACAGTATGAATAGCCAATCCCTTTTGAAGTTCTTCCCTAACAAATGCTGAATGGGATAGAACTTGTAAGAATAGCGTTGTGTTGCTATTAATGGGAGTGGGGGAAAACAAGGACCCCCAGTTGGCACGTTTCAGACGGTCTCGGATTCGAAAGAACTTATCCGAGGATGGTTCGATATGGATCATGTGGATTCCTGGTGTCAAGTCTGAGCTTGCACGCTCCATCGCGGATTGCGATAAGGTTTTGACTTGAATGGTTGTCATGTCACCGGAAAGGTCTTGCGGGATTAATGACCCCAAGGAGGCCATTGTGTCTGCAAAATGATTCGATGATCGAGGGAGTGCCTCGATGTCGTACCATTCAAGTTTTGCCAGGAATTTGTCCACGAGGGCTTTATAGGCCTTCAGAACTGGGCATTTGCATTGATATACCCCTTTGACTTGATTGACTATTAACAGCGAATCACCAAAGATATTCAATCGTTTGATGTTCATGGCGATTGTTGTCTGAAGACCTAGGAGCAAGGCTTCATATTCTCGCATTATTGTTGGTGCACTTGGAAGTTTAATTTAAATGACGGGGGCATTGGAGCGCCCTGCGGTGTGAAGAATACAATTCCTGTGCCACCACCTTGCTCACACTTAGAACCATCGAAGAATAGGGTTATGTCGGCCTGTGACTCAGGCTCATCGGAATCTGGCGATTCTGAGACATGGAAGACCCCATCATCGGGTAGTTCTATGACCAGAGGCTGATCGTCTTCAAGAGGAGCCTCTGCTAGTTGATCGGCTATGACTTGTCCTTTGATAGATTTTTGCCCAATGAACTCTATGTCAAATTCTGTCAACAACATGATCCATTTCGCCATGCGACTACTATGATAAGTACGACTCATCATGTATCGCAATGGATTCTCCTTAGACACAACATACGTAGTGTTGCTCAGCATGTAGTGGCGTAGCTTCTTGGTAGCAAACACCACTGCCAAGCGAGTTTCTCAACGTATGCATAGTTAAGTTCAGTAACTGACCAGGGTGCGGCTAAGATAGTAAGTAGCCCTGTTCTTTGTGAAGTTCATTCTTCTGGGCTAGCATGGCTCCCAGTGCCACCTCAGTAGCTGAGATGTATAAGTAGAACGGCACTCCTGGTCTAGGTGGTGCCAATACTGGCGGCGAAGCCAAGTATTGTTTTATTTCGTCAAAGGTTGACTGGCACTCGTCATCCCAATGAAATGTGACCCCCTTGTGCAATAATTTGTTCATGGGTCGGCATTTGTCAGATAATTGCGCTATGAAGCGTTTAATCGACGCGACCTTTCCTTGCAGACTTCTGAGCTGCTTGATGGTAGTGGGGGGAGCCATTTCAAGGATTGCCTTGACTTTCTTTGGGTCCACTTCGATGCCTCATTTTGAGACTATAAAACCCAAGAGTTTTCCAGATGTGACGCCGAATACGCACTTCTTGGGATTCAGTCTGACCTTATGTTCTATGAGGCGATCGAGAATCTTGCTCAAGTCATCGAGATGATCTGAGCGCAAAAGAGACTTTGCTAACAAATCATCCATGTAATCTTCCAAAGTTTTGTGCATGTAGTCATGGAAGATGTACGTCATGGCACGTTGGTATGTAGCGCCAGCATTTTTAAGGCCAAAAGGCATGACCTTATAGCAAAATGTCCCCCAAGGCATTGTGAACGCCGTTTTAAGTTGATCCTCAGGATTGATACGAATTTGATTGTATCCTGAGAAGCCATCCATTAGGGAGAGCATTTCGTGACCTGCTGTAGCGTCTACCAACGCGTCGATGCTCGGCAAGGGGAAATCATCCTTAGGACTCGCTTTGTTTAGGTCTCAAAAATTGGTGCATATGCGAATCCTCCCGTCGGGCTTCTTGACGGGAACCATGTTGGACAGCCATGGCGGATAATCCACGCAGATGACAAACTGTGCATCCAACAGCTTTTGCAACTCATCTTTGACCATCAAGGCCACTGTTGGGTGCATCTTTCATAGTTTTTGCTTTACAGGCTTGATTGTCGGATCAAGCGTTAAATTGTGCATGACTAGCTGCGGGTCTAGTCCTGGCATATCCTTGTATGACCATGCAAAAACTTCCTTCTTCGCTTTGAGAAGGGCGATATAATCGGCTTGCTCTTCGGGGGAAAGACTTACCCCCAGCTTGATAATCTGTGGACTCGTTGGGTCTAAGCCGATGTCTACGTCAGTCGTTTCCTCAACTGACATGTGGGATCCGTCCTCCAACTGATGTGGAGTTGGGATCAAATGGATATCATTAGCTGAGTTTAGATCTACGTTTGGAACCTCGGGTCCCTCTTCAGCTTGAAAAATATCCTGAGTTGTCCTTGGGGTGGAATGAAGCATTTCACCGAAAGGCCAGTACTCTGATGGCGATAAAGGTGAATTGACGTGATCCCAGTCGATGGCATCTATGTCTAGGTGCAATGATTGTGATGGATCGGTCGGATTGCGGATGGGTGCGGTCAAATCAATGGAGATCATGTGGATGGAATGAATTTGGTCTCCAGAACCGTGGGTGTGATAACTCGATTCTTTTAGATGCTCCCTATACTCTGGATCTGGCTCTACGGGAATGGGCACGAATGGATCTTCCCTAGGTGCGAATTCATCCCTATTTGTGAAAAGGATGGCAGGGTCTTTTCTCGGCACTGATGTCATGATGGGATCTCGAGGTGGACGATGCTCATCTTGAATTTGGAGCCATGGATCCAATACTTGGTCCCACCTTGCAGGGTCTACCCACCATTCATGCCCTAGCAGTATGCCCATCTGTCCCATTAGATCTTCATGAGTTAAAGGGCGGTGATGCCGTCGCGCATGTCTGAGATAGTCCATCTCAGTCTCATCTTCTGAATCACTTTCGGAGACCCAAAAATGTTCATCCTCTTCAGCAACTGTTACTTGCGACGTTGAGTGCTCTCCTTGTTCCAGTAAGTTAATCTGGTCTCCTTGCGGTTGTTCCACTCTTGGTGGAGGGACCTGACTCTCTTGACACTGTATTGTTTCATCTGGAACCTCTAAGGGGAACAATTTCAGAAAGATGTCCGACAACCGTTGATGTTCTCTTTGAGGATTAATCTCTGAACTTTCGCCTCTCTCTAGCAAAGGAGAGGGATTACTGCTATTTCCAGGGGTGTTTGTTGACCATGGGAGGTAGTCTCCCAATGTGTATTCTGTATTTGGATTGGCATACGGATCTTGTGCCAATCCCCCCTTGTTGCCTATTTCTAGGCCTTGCATATTTTCAACCAAGATGTCTAAGGGCAGGGGGTGATTGAACCCTACTCCTGACTTGTCATATGGCATCTGATATCTTGGTTGGCAAAGGACCCGCATCCCTTGCTCATATCTGCCTAGCCCGTATCCATGCCAATTGCATTGGCCGAGATATTTTAGGGCAAAATCTAGGGTTTGACAGATAGTTGATGTTTTCAACAAAAGGTTCTTCGTCTGCTTCCTTTTGTTGGCATGGTTCAAGACCATGATCAAGGCCCCCATACACGAAATTCGTCTGGTTTGGAGGGTAGCCTAGAGGGACAACTGTCCCTATGGGAAGGCGAGGTCTTCCCATGTCTTGTACTGACTCCAATGCTGGCGTCGCCACAACATTTTGCACTAAATATTCCCCCAGGCCCGTACTGGCCATTTCAATAGTGATTGTCGATGATTGGGTGGGAGGAAACGGGAGTCCTTCCTGAGTCCATTCCATGTTCGGCATTTTAGGAGTCTCCACTTCCGTTGTGCGAGGTGTTTCTTCTGTTGATATCGTTGAAATTGTGGGCAACTTCTCTTCTAGAGGCTTAACCTCTTCCATGATCTGTTTTCCCTTGTCCTTCTGTTTGGCCATGACAGGTGGCGTTGATGATGAAGGAGCAGATGATGAAGTTTCACCTGGCTGGGATTTTGCCTTGTTGGTCACCAGTGGTGCCTGCGGTATCGAACCCTGTTTAGATGGATTTAACTGGAAATCCAAATGCGTTGAAGGGAGGGTCGATTGAGGTATAAATTGTACCGCATTGCAATACTTGAAGGGCTCTAAGTCCATTGGGACTACATGTATTTCTCCTTCATAAGCATACTTTAAGCACTGGTGGGCGATCGAAGGGACACACTTCATGTCCCTGATCCAAGGCCGCCCTAGCAGTATATTATAAGCCATCTCGCCTTCTAACACATGGCACAGTGTAGGTATTGATTTTTGTCCTACCTGGATAGGCAGAACAACTGTGCCGACTGTCGAGCATATTGCATCGTTGAAAGCTCGCAGTGTGTACGTGGAGGCTGTGATGTGAGAGGCTGGCAGCTTCAAATGTTTTAAGGCTGCAGTGGTAATGATGTTACTGGACGAGCCAGTATCTACCAACACTCTTTTGTACGGAATCCCGTTGACCCGCGCGATAACGTGCAGGGGTGGATCTGCCATGTCATTCGATATCATTTTTACTTCGTCTTCTCTGAATGTGATGACCGGCTCCGTACATTGTTTCACATGTCCCACGAAGTTGTTGAAAGAATTTGCTTCATGAGGTTGTAATTCGATGGCTTTTAAAATGTCCATAAGAGCTTCCCTATGGGGTGCTGACTGTTGAATAAGCTCGTAAATGGACAGCCTAGCCGATGTGGTCCGCAAACTCTGCGTGAGTTTGGTCCGTATCATGATTTCAGGTCTAGGCGGAGGCAACTGCGTTGGGCGTTGTTGAGGCTGCGATGTTGTCGGAACTTCCCTCGTAGCTACCTCGGGGGCAACTGTTGGGTACCTTCTGTTCCTTGTTACTATGCTAATCATTCCCACAAATCCCTGCATGGGAAGATTCTGTCGCACCTCATTAATCTGGAGTGGTTTTGTCTGTGCCTCGTGGGCAGGCAAAGGGTCCTTGAATACCCCCATTTGTTGGTTGTTTGGCGCTATAGGGTTGTCCACGGCCAATGTTCTATTGTCGATCAAATCTTGGATTAGTTCTTTGAACTTCCAGCATCCATTTAAGTCGTGTCCTCTGCGCCTATGGAATCTACAATACAATTCCTCTCTGTATCCCCTAGGCTTAGGAGCATTAGGGTCTATATTTTGAATTTCTGGCAGAGTGACTAAATTTTCCGCTGACAAGCGGTCAAATAGGGAGTCCCTGGACTCCGTGTAAGGGGTGAATTGTCGCCTAGGGCGACGCTGCTGATTCTGCTCCTGTCTTCTATTATCTCTTTCATAAGCAGGAGGCACTGCCTGGTAATTAGCCTTTTGAGGCTGCATTTCTTGCACAGGCACGGGAACATTTATCGCAACTTGGTTGACTGCAGCGTGTTGTGATTGTGTTGTCCCGATTTTAGTGGTTTTATTCCACTCTTTCTTTTTAGGCTTGGCGATTGCGCCTTCGCCTATCTTAATCTCTTCTATAACTCTGGCTTGTGCCAAAGCTTCTTCTAAGTTGTCGTATTGCCGCAGCAACAATAGACCAGAGATTGATTTTAAGCAACTTTTTGTGAACATCTGTGTGAGATCAGACATAGGGGGACGGTAGGGTAACTTAGAAAGCAAAGCTCTCCATCGATTCCCATATGCTGCCATTGTTTCTTCCTCAAATTGCCTGAGGCTCGCCAGATCACTCAGTGATGCCTTCTTCCTTGTGTTGAAGGCAAAGCGTTCAAGAAACGCATCTACTAATTGATCTAGGTTGCTTATACTGTGTTTAGGTAGTTGTGTGAACCAATCCGAGGCAGGGCCTACGAATGTGGTTATGAATGTTCTAAGCAACAATGCGTCATTATCTTGGATGCCGAAGCATTGGCTTAGAAATCTTGTAACATGTTCTTGTGCGTCCTCTTCACCTTTAAAGATTGCCAATTGAGGCAACTTGAAGTGCTCGGGGTAAAGAGGTGTAGGCACTGAGGGATGCACCGGATTACTATGGAGTTGACGTAATGTGGGTTTTTGATGCCCAGCAGCTTTTGTTTCCATAGACTCTAAACGCTCTAATAGCGCTTGGTATGCATCGGAAGATTTTATTTCTTCCTCTCTTGTTTGCTCCCGTTGTAAGTTATGGAAGACTGGAGGCCTATGAAGGGGTGGCCGAATGGCAGCCCTCCTGCCTTGATGGGGAGTTTCAACATATTCTATGTCTGGTTCATACTCCTCATAAAATTCTTGAGGAGTCTCTGGGCGAAACCTATGACCCTGATCGAGTCCTCGCTGAAGGTACCCATCATTGTTTCGGGGAGTTGCCTCCCTCTCGAGTCTATGAGGTCTCGACGGCAAAGCTTGACGAGGTCGTGGAGACCTATCTTGCACCAACAGATTATGCCTCTCATATTGTTCGGCTCTTTGGGTGCGAGGGGTTGGCTCCCTCTCAGGTAGTTCATAGCGTAGCTCATCCGCTTCGCGTTGCATGCGCTCTCTATCCAAGCGGTGTCGATACTCTATCTCCTGATGACTTTGTTTAAGCCGCATGATTTGGGCTTGACGGGTGGCATGTTGGGTGACTATCGGGTCAATTTGGTCTACCCTATTTTGCTTAGGAGGTTCGAATGTCCCTCCTATGTGTTTGCCTCGATTTTGATGATCTAAAATTTCAATGGGTCGCTTCCCTCTGTCGAGGTAGGCGGCCTGTACTCGAGGTTCTGGCCTCAAGGGGTGATCATGATGTCCAGCTGGTGCGGAAGCGCAAGGTTCCCACGTTGTATGTTGTTGTCCTTGAGGAATGCGATGATTTTCCTCGCGCTCCCTCTCATAGGTGTGAAGGGGGCGGGCGGAGTTAGCTCGCCCTGTGTAAGGAGCCCTACGCTCTGGATTTTGTCTCTCTGTTCTGATGGGAGGTAAGGAAGGGATACCATATCCACGTTGTCCCTCCAAATGGATAGTGTGCCTCTCTAGCGCTCCATCACGCTGTGGCCACTCATGTCTAACCTCAGAAGGTGATTCTCTATTTACATCAAGGTCTACATGTAGGGCGTCTTCCCGAAAGGGGCTGCTTTGAATGGGCATACCCCATCGAGGATTCTGAATCGGATTCTTTTGTAGGCCAGACCGATAAGGCGGTATGACCAAATCCTCAAGACTGAAGCGAAGGCGACTTGTGCCTGCTTCTTGTGTACCTTCCGGAGCTTCTGCCCTTGATTGGGCTTGGCTACGGGTGTACACCATTGCGGTGCTTCTCTACTATCTAAACAGATTTTTATCTCGTTTATGATGATTTTTCTTTTTGTCTACACTAAGCAGAATTAAACACACGCATACACAAACCGTGATTATCTCTTTTAAGGATTATTGGTGTGCCCTAGACTGGTTTAGTGCATTTTGATGTTTTGTTTTGTTTTTGAATGTTTTGAAGAACGTTTAAATGCATAATGAAGGCTCATATAACTCCCAAAATGGTCGCCCCTTCAATATACCAACCAGGCCGATATACCAACCTCTCTATATACCCGCCCTTACGAGAGGGAGACTATAGGTACGTGAGAGCAGAAGGTACATGGTACGTAGGTGGTACGGAAGGGGGATTGTCCTGTTAATGGCACCTACCATAGAAGACTTATCCTCGCGCGCATGGGAATCACCCCGACGACACTCGGTCAGCTTTCGTCAGGATTTACGCCTAACAACAGCTGACAATCGAGAAATGGATGCAAAGCTAAGCCAAGGTGGTGATGAACCCACCGTTGGTCTTGCTCAAGGGCTGGGGTCTTACGACCAGCTCCTTGGTTTAAAATTATTGCGTGAAGTGTGTGGGATTCATTTTATTTAACGAAAATGAAACAAGCATAAATGACTTTCCCTATGCAATGCGAGATAAAATGAAAACAATTAAAGAAACAGAAACAGAAACAGAAAATTTAACAGAGATTATGAAAATCCCTACCTCTTCTCTGCCTGGACCGGTTGCTTCTGAATTTCTGCTCTGAAAAGTTGCAGACAGAAATTCGTCCCTCGGTGAGACGAATTACAGAACAGAATTCGTCCCTCCCAGAGACGAATTTGAATTCGTCTCAGGGTCAGACGAATTTCAGTAAAGCAATCGCCACAGTCAAGGACGAATAATAGTCAGAAACCAAAAAGGTACCTGTCAAACACAAAACACAAAAATTTAATCAGTTTTTGTGATTTTAAAAACCAGGGAACAGGGTCCCACCGTGATCGCCACTGAAAGCACGAGATTTCGGGCAAAGGAAACACTAATTGCGATGCATTCAAAATCAAATACGCTTAAGTCCTAGAAATGTAAATTGCATGAAATGAAAGAAACGCATTGGAAGAGACACAAGCAAATGGAGAAAACACAGCCCTTTCATTAAACTTTCTTGATCTCTGTTACAAATACGCCTCCTCCCTTTTCAGGGGCTAGGAGCGTTAAAAGAATTTGACTACAATCGAGACTTAAGGTTCCTCTTCCCGCGTGCCCACACTTGAAATGGACGGGCCAAGATGATGCCGCCGCTGATGTCGATGAGTCCTTGACCTCTGCTGCTCCTCCTGCGAACAAAGAAACAACGAAGATGTCAGTAGCACTTGCTGCAAATGAAAAGTGTTTGTTCTCTAAAATCGCCAAAAGATGCATGTAAACATTTGTCTGAAACAGTGAGTAAAATGACTCCAAATGGCCTGAAAACTTGACAGAAGACAGAAAATATTACCAGGAGGCCACTGCCACTGAGACAGTCGGCCAATCTACCTTAAACTGGAATTCGTCCCTGGGCAGGACGAATTCTGACTGCAATTCGTCCCTGGGTGGGACGAATTCTTCTGTGTTGGAAAAGCCGACCTGATGCTGCTCCAATGTCGAATCTCGGGACCTACAAAATGCCTGCAAACAAGGGGGTTATGTAATTGGGGCCATTTTGGGATGACCCAGATGGTCGGATTCTCCCAATTTGGCCTCTATCCTCGGGAATTAGATATCGCCACCTGCAAGTTAGTGAAACAACAAAGCGACACAAAGCATGATAAAATTTGATCAGAATATTATGAAATTGAAGCTATGAATTCACCAAATAGAATGACATGAAATGCAACCTGAAACAATAATCTAGAATGCTTTTGAAACAAAAACTTGGAAAGTGCGGGGGTGCCCCAAGTGGGCCTCCCACCGTTGGCACTCGATTTCGGAGCCAATCCACTAGGGATGGGTCCAAAACCTCTTAGGATTGGGGGGTCGGCAAATTGGTTGATTCAGGTGTCCATATGTTGGATTTGGGTCAGATTCAAGCTTCCAAAAGCCACCCAACAACCTCCCTTGCAAAAGAGATTGGTGGATGTGAGAAGGTGAATCAAAGGGGATGCAAGTGGGTGTTCAACTCGGCAGCACTTCGTTGCTTGAAATCTCCTTCAACCTGCATATCTTGGGTGAGAAAAGTCCCACCTTTTATAGACCCATGGGGTCTCTTTTGAGAGGGAAGCACAAATGCCATGTGTTGGTCATAGGTGCCATGTGGCAGTCATGTCTTCCCATGAGGGAGGGGAGTCCTCCATTGACTTGGGCTTTCATAACTGCCCTTGTGACAGTCCTCTAACGGCCTATCTGTCCACCCACACACGCGTGCGAGGCAGGAGTCATCAACTGACTGTCCTGGGTTGCCACTTGGCACCATTCTTCTTTTTGCCCGTTAAACTCAGAATTCGTCCCTACCAGAGACGAATTCAGAATTCGTCCCTGGGTGAGACGAATTCCAGTTAGTATTCGTCCCTGGGTGAGACGAATAGTGAGCAAAGTGTCTAAATGTGCCAAATTGCTTCCTGACCTTACAAAATTGCTATGAAAGTGGTTAAGACCACTGTTTGACCTCTGAGGGCTGCCCTGGGGGCTGTGTTTGTCAACGCGATCAGTGTTTGCAGTCACATAATCGGATTGGTGTTGTTTTGGTGTCTACACATAGAGGAAAACATTCCATCATTATTCACCTAGTGCTTCAAGACAAGTTCCAAGGCTACAATACAAATGCAAATCATAGCTTAGCTTAACAATAATAATATATTTCACTTATACCAATTAATTTACATAGCATTCACCCAACACTATGCAATATTAATAAAGAACTTTAGAGAACAATTCATCATGGAGTCTACCTACGAGCTTTCCTAGTTTGAGAAGTTTTTCCCACTCTTCTATCTACTTCAACACTCCTGCTCGTTCTCCTTTGCCTAACCTCCATTTTTCCTTCTTCCTATTATTTTCCTTTTATTTTTTCTTCATATTTTTCATTACACTTCCATTTGTTTTATTTCTTTTCCCCTCCCCTTTGCTTTACCTTGTTAGGTACATTCTCAATGGTGCACATCTCCCCTGCCACATTGATTAATTCTTTTTACTCGAAAGTATTATGGATCTAACAACTAACGTCCTTCTGGATAGCACCTTCTTGATCATTTTCTAAACTCTGATGATGAACCTTATATATTTTAAACTCAATGATAAATCCAACAGTGATTTTAGCATAAGGTTTAACAAAGGTGGTGGCTCCATCAATAAAAAGGCCACTTAAACTTTTAATACCAAAGGTTTGCTTCTTTCGAAGTATTTCCTTACTTAAGTTGGCATTGAAACAATGCCTCTCAAAATTAACAACAAAATAAACCCAGTGCCATTTTAATCCATCCAAGCACTTAAAATTACTCTAATTACATTAATGTCAAAATAATAGTGTCAGTAATAGTTGATTTCATTAATACCAATAAAAACATAATAGTTAACAACAAATTATCAATGAGTAAAACAACACATCTTTTTACTCTTATGGCACTTATTTCTTATGGTTAAGTCCTTCATCTTGTGACAAAGTCTATTCATGTGATAATGTAAAACTATTAGTAGCATCACAATATTTCATTAAATCCATGTTTATAAAAAATAGCATAAGGTAATAAATAACCCTAATAACAAAATACATTACATTATTCCATAGAAATTTCTTCTATAACTAAATAGTAAGTAGCCCAACATCACATCAATATAGAAGCTAGGAAAGCATAAGTCCATCCAAAAATAAAAGTTTTCCATGGAAGGGTCATGACATCCTCCCCCCATAGCCTTTACACAGTCCTTTGTGTAACCTTATAGTTAAAATATTAAGCAATTATTTAGAATACCTCTTCAAATAGTTATGGAATATATCTAAAATAGCCACACATCAATAATAATGTGCAAGAAAACTCCCTCAAGAGGACCCTACAATCCTCCTAATGAATTCCTTCATAAACATACCAAAAATAGGAGAACCTTCTTCCACTTATTCAAGAACTTATCCAAAATAAGTACATATTAACATAGTTTATGCAATAAAACAATGATTAATCACTCTGAAGTTTATTATCATCTAATACATTTCTAGCTCCTTGGTGCCAAAATATACCCTATCCTAGAAATGAATCCTTTCATTTAACATTTTATCCATTTACAAACTTCAATCCAATATAATCAAGTGGTTAACATCCCACTAATGCTCATTCTTTATCCTCTTCAAAGCATAGGTTAGTCCCATACTCTAACCATTTTATAACAAAGATAACTCATCCAGTCTAACCTTCATCCAAACATGGATGAATCAATTAATCTATCCTTTATTCAATCATAATTAACTCCATAAATCTATCCTTTACTCCATCATAGACATAGGTTTATCAATCAACCCATTTCTTCCAAAACATAGATTAATCCTTCAATCTATTTGTTTCAAAATATTGATTATTCGTTCAACACTCAATAAATCTAGCTAACCACATAACATAGATTCTTTCATTCTTCCTATAACAATGCAAAATGAATTAGTCCTTAAATTCATTAATGTAATTTGGTTCTATATATAATATCAAAGGCACCACATAATGCCATGAAGTATGGAACTCCCTTTCCAATAACTCTTTTCAATCATTTAGATTTACATAATGAAATAACTCTCTAATAAATTTTCACATTTATTTATTTCCATCATTTATCATAGGCTAGTCATATAACCTATCCATCATAGATAGACCATTTAATCTCCACAGTAAAAATTAAGAATTTTCTATTCTTTTCTTATTCAATTTTTGATAAGCACACTAAAGGAAGTTCTTGTCTTCTACATGGTCATTACAATTCTCAATTTCATGCTAAATAAGTTCACTTACAACTTATCCATGAAATTTTTCTATTAGTCCTTTACAATTCCTCTATGAATTTGCACTATAGATCATTGTAAATCCTTCACAAAACTTATTTGTAGTTCCTCCATAAGATGTTCATTCAATATTATTCCATGATTTCATTATTTTTTTCTTTAGTTAATAAGTTAATTCCAACACAATCATAGGATAATTCATTATCCACTTCTATTTGATACTCATAGAGGCATGCAAACAAAAGTCTATAATCCAAATGTTCATTAAATTAAATTCAATTTTTCATTCAATTTCTAAAGATTTGTTCCTAATCTTTCTACAAATTCATTCAATTTCACCACAAGAAGTAAACTCTTATAATCATTTCAACAAGACAAAAAACTTCAAATTTTTTTAAATCTTACATTGGTTTTTGATAAGATCCATATTCATTCATATCCATAAATTCCCTTTTTTAATAGTACATGTACTAACCTATTTTTAAAATTTTCAAAAAGGGTCCTATTTCATACACGTACAACTTATAAAGGTCATTTTTTTTATCACTAAGAGTTGATATTAATATTATATTAAGGAGCAATCTAGGGTTCAACAACACGTATTTAGGAGTCTCTATTCATAGTGTCTGCATTTCCTACCCTAATTTTCCATTTCTTTCCTTGGAACACACCCATCCCTACATATTATGTATTTCCCTCTACGCAAGTGTACTAGGTGTAAATACTTAAAACAAACTTAAATTCATTCTCCATTCTTTATTTCATAATTGTAACTAATCCCCTACATTGTTCATAACTTTCTATAAAATCCTTCTCTTCTAACTATGGGTTTTCATCTTTCTGTGTACTTACAACAGGAAGTACTCCTTAACTTCAGAGTCATAGATTATCCCATACTTGGGACATGGTCTATATTATTATACAATTTTCCATTCCATGTATACTATTGATGAACGAGTCAGTCCTTCAACTCATTTTTACCAATGGTTCAAATATATTGACAAGAAAATTCTATATCACCTTTTATTTTATCCATAAAAAATTCTCTCTTTTTACTATGAAACTACATTCAAAACCTATCCAACAAAACATAAGCACAACTTGAGCAAAACTTCAAAATCCAACATCCATCAACATTGGTCAAACACAAGTTTCAAGAAGTATTTCTCACTCTTTTTATTATGCTATCAATGTTATTGAAGTAATTAAAAATGTTTACACCATACCATATGAATTACATGTTGTTAAACAATACTATTAAAACATAAAACACATCATTCACATCATAAGTCTCACTAGTGTTCCTTTAATGCAGTCAACTTCTATGCTTCCACAATTAGAGAATCACCATAATTTTTGTGCTAGTACATTCACCTCATCTATTTGTCCAATATGGATTTTACAACTATAAATATAGTTTTAGTCCAAAAATATATCCGTTGTCTTCTATCAATAATTGTTTCCCACAGACAATAGATTTATACATACACTCAACAATATTAGTAGTTTTCTAGTTATGTAATGTATTTTTGTGTTTGAACAAAGACTGTATATCTTAAGAGAATAGCGCAACATAATTAAAATTAACGTAGCTCAAACCCATTTGAAATTGGATCACCAGTAAAAAGTATCCTTTATCTGTACAATAATGAGGTTATTTTTGTTGATAGGTGACAAGTATAACTACATCCAATGCTAGCTTATGGAAAGGTTATGGATCTTGGCTTTTTATAACACCAACAACTCCTTTATCACTACTCACTTTTCTAGAAAAATACATCATTGTAATACCATGATACACATCTGAGTGTGTGTAAAATATGATGGGTTTTATTTCAAGAGTCTTTCACAAAAAATGTGACCTAATACTATGGGCACGTGAGAATTAGGAGCAATAGAAAAATGCAAAAATATTATATTCAACCTTGTAAACATAAGAATTACAAAGTTTAAATAGTGGTTGATTCAAAAACCTTAGGGAATATAGGAGAAGTTAGGAAAATAAGAAGAATAGGGAGGAAAGGAGAAAGGGAATTTGGTGTTGTTCATCTTGTCGTCCATGTCGTCTAATCTACCCAGTCAACTGTCATCTAAGTCAAACTACCTACCCAGTCAGCTGCCATCCAAGGAGGTAAAAGGATAAAATCCAAAGCTTACCATTGCAAACAAATTTTTTACTCCTTTTAACTGGCTTAATTTTCAACATTCTCCCCATTAAAGTTGAGAGGATTGATTAGACAGTATCTTAGCTTTATATATTGAGATTTAGCTATACCTTTGGTGAAGATGTATACAATATTATCCAATGTGCTAAAATATTGAAGCTCAAATATCTGTTGTTCCACCATATCTCGAATTAAGTGATACTTCATATTGAAATGCTTTGATCTGCTATGGTGGACTGAATTATATGCCAAATTAATGGTACTTATGTTATCACAATACAGTCGAGTTGGACCACTTTGACTTTCTCCAATCTCTTCAAGAACTTTTCTCAACCATAGGGCTTGAGTACTAGCATGTGTGATGGCTATATACTTAGCCTCAGTAAATGACAATGCTACAACAGTTTGTTTCTTGGAACTCCATGTAATTAGTCTTGATCCTAGACTAAAATAATTTCCTGATGTAGATTTCCTGTCATCTATATTGCTGCCCCAATCACTGTCACTGAAGCCAACTAATTTCACATAATTAAATTTTTAGTAATGGATTCCAAAATCCAATGTACCTTTTACATATCTTAATATTATTTTAGTTTCTTGTAGATGCAGCTTAGATGGACTAGCCATAAACTTTGAAACTAGAGAAACAACATATTGAATATCAAGCCTTGTGTTGTTAAGAAACATCAGACTCCCAACCATGCTTCTATAAGTGGTCATGTCAACCTTTGATGCTCGATTGTCCTTGCTTAATTGGATTCCATGTCCAGTTGGAGTTGCAACTGATTTGCACTGCTCCATGGCAAATTTATTGATCATGTCTCGAGCATACTTGTGTTGACATATGAAGATTCCTTTATTTTATTGATGCACTTCCATCCCTAGGAAGTGTCGTATTAAACCAATATATTTCATCTCGAACTGTTTTATCATGGATTTTTTGAACTCCATATTCATTTTATTGTTACTACCCATAAATATTAGATCATCCACATACAAACAAACTATGAGAATATCTACTCCATGCTTTAGGTACTACAGAGTTGGTTCACTTTTGATTCTTGTGAATCCATACTCGCTGAAATAGCCATCAATGCATGAGTACCAAGTGATGAGTTTCGTTGAGTCTCATCATTTAATCTCAATTATTTATCAATCCGGGGTGGTGTCCAAGGCTGTCTACGATAGAAGGCTAGGGTAGAGTACAATTCAGGAATTCAAATTTCAAGGATTTATTGGTGAAGCAGATTTTGGTTTAGCCTTTTGATGTCACACTAAACCTAGTCTGAAGAATGGAAACTAAAATAAATTACAGGAACTGAAAACTAATTCTATGTTGCAAGAATTGAAATCTAACTACAATTACAAGAATTGAAATTGCTAAATTGAAATCTAGTTACTCTTGCAAAATTTAAATTGCTAAAATGAAATCCTAAGTTACATTTGCAGAATTAAAATCTTGTTACTTTTGCATAATTGAAATTATGCTTGTAAATGAAACTTATTCTAAAAACACCTATCAATGCCCTACCACAAAAGGTCGTCAAGCTTCTACTACAAGAATTGACAGCAAAATGAAATATGCTAAAAATGGAAAGTTTCTAAAATAGAAAGCAGGGAAAACATGGAAAGCAAAAGGAAAAATGATCAATATAATTTGTAAGTTGACATACACACAAATGTTGTACACAAACATAATAGAAAATATAAATCACATAATACAAAATAAAAACAAGAAAATCAAATCTGGAAAGCAATCTATTAATTATGTTGGAACAAAATTACAGATTAAAACCTACCATAAAATCCCTCTTATATCTGAAAGTGGGCCCATACTTTCTAATATAGAAGGAGGTGAGAAGCACTCAACTAATTAACTCTGAACAGAAAATGATAAAATAGTTGCACTTTTATTGATGATAGAACATGCTGAAAACTGTTATAGAAAATTGCTATACAATCCTAATTGCTGCTATTGAAAACTCTTCTCGATTCTAATTCCTAACTGGCTCAACCAAGGATGGATCTATGTTATTTATATAAATATTTACAACATATCCCATGCTCAAATCAGCCAATGTGCTACTTTACAATGATTTGCCAATAATTTTGGATCTAAAATAAATGCAAATCTAGAGAGTTTGTGTTGCAGTAGTAGTCATTGGCCCTTAGAAAGCATCTTCAATGGTGGAAGTACATGGGAGGAGTATAGAAATATCTCACACATAATTCTCCACTTCAGAATATGCCATTCCTATCTTGCAAACAACTTTCTATTATGCTACAATTTTTTTGGGTTTATCCTAGAAGAGGATCAAAATTGATCTTTTCCATGAATGGTGGCTTTGGATGGCAAGGATGAAAAAATCATATGGGATATATTTTCCCTTAACCTTCTCAACCTTATTTTCCTTTTTCCATAGTAAAAAATAGTCAAAATGTCAAAAAGCACTTTCCTGTTCTCATTCCGAAGATAAGTGGCTCATTTTGAAGACACTGTATTTCTCATTTCGAAGATGTCTTGTTCATTATGAAGATCTTCAGAATGAACAACTGTGTGCTCTTAAAATTATTTTAACTGCATTTCTCAAGTGGATTAGCCCTCAGGATCAGATTTCAATAGCCTTCATTCCTCTCCATGTGTGAATTCCATGCCTTGCCATTCATTGGTAGCTTGATTGAATTTACATGGTAAATTACTGCATTTTCCAATTTTGTTGCACAGTTGTAAAATATTGGCATTTCTTGTAAATTCAGACAAATTAGAACATTCAAAATTTATTCAAATATCAACATGAAGGAGTACATCAAGTTGCTACTGAATTTAGAGACTTCATTCACCAAGTAACCATGCTAAAATAGTGCAACAGTGCTGCACAATTGCCCCTGCTCTGTTATACCCTGTTGCTTCCTATTTAGACCATGTGGGAATGCTTCTAAATAGATCATATGTCTTCTGTAGTCCTTCTAAACTCATTCCATCCATATCCTCATGCTTTGCTTGACAACTTCAAGGTGTTCCTTTAAATTAACAGCTTGTTGATTTTTATATGGCTATTTTTTCAGATTTTCAAATTTATGACAGTCCTAAACTTTTGGCTTCAATGTAGATTTGAAACAATTTGAAGGGCAAGAAAAAATTCAAAAACCATTGAGAAGTTAATGGATATCAACATACCACATTTGGTTAATTGAAATGCATGCTCTTACTTGCTACTTAATAAAGCAAAATCAGTCACAAAATGTTGAAAATAGTCAAAAACAGAGATATAGTATTCCTAACATAAAATCATGTCAACACTTAAAAAATAGTATATTTTAGTCAACTATTTGGAAATTAACTTATAATATGTAGTCAGACATTGTGCAATAATTAGGCACTTTTGGGCCTCATCATCCCCCCCAACTTGAACTGATGCATGCCCTCATGCATCTTAGTAGGCCATAGTAATATACAGGTTTTATTCTTGTGAACAACATCCTTTGCTACCTGCTAACTGAGAAATTCCTCCTTGTTGCACTATATCAAGTGGAACTATATTTTTTAGATGCACTACTACTGACGAAATTTTTTGTTCTTAACAACATTTCAGCCTGAATGCTTATTTTTGTTGTTTACACATTTTGAACAAAATTGATAATTTATTTATTTTTATTTTTTTTTGAAATGCTTGAGGGATGTACTTACTTGTGGTAGAGCCTTATAAACCTCAATATTTGATGTACCCTACTCTTTTTGCTATTCTGTAGCATTTTCAGTAATTTTGGTACAGTTTCTGCTCATTCCGAAGATATCAGCTCATTCCGAAGAGACTGTATTTCTCATTTCGAATGTCTTCTCATTTCGAAGAGACTGTATTTCTCATTCTGAAGATGTTTGCTCAATCCAAAGAGACTGTATTTCTCATTCTGAAGATGTCTGCTCATTTTAAAGAGATTGTACTTCTCATTCTGAAGATGTTTGCTCATTCCAAAGAGACTGTACTTCTCATTCCGAAGATGTTTGTTCATTCTGAAGATGTCTGTTCATTCCGAAGATCTTCAAAAAAAATGCAAAAATGACATCTTATGTAAAATTTAGCTACAAATTCTATTGTGGGCCCATCTCTAGAGTGTATAAGCCTTCCATAACATCAAAAATCCCTTCTTCATCCTTTTGTTTAGATGCTATTCTTTGTTATGTATGATGTTTTATTCTAGTAGTACTAAGATAGAACCTTCAAGTGCATTTTTTTGATTATCCTCCTTCAATTTATCAAAAAATTGTGAGATATAAACTTGCAGTTCTCCTTCTAAAATTTGCCCTATAAATTGAAATATAATTGTTGCCATGTCTATCCAAAAATCAAGTTTTTGCATAGTTTTGGAATTTCCATGCAATTAAGAGCATAAGGGGGTGTTTCTTGACATCTTAAACATGTTCCTTTTTCAACTTGTCAATATTGTATGAATAGTTTATACCAAATACTGACTATCATACACTAAATGCTAAATGTTTACTATGAATTAAATGCAAGAAATACATACCTTACTATCCTGAAAATTGGTCATGCACCTTACAAGTTGCTTTTGATGATTTTTAGTAGGGTATCTGAAAACATAAACATAACACATGTGCAGTGTGAGATTTGTACAATGGTGGAACAATGATGGGTAGATCAACAAGGCAATGCATGCTGAAAAATTGGTTTTCATGCAAGCCAACTAAGTAGCGCCTCCAAGAAGGTTTTCACTACTGGATTATTCATTTTTTTCTTTTCTTTTCTTCCCATTTTTTTTTTCATCTCTTTTTTTTCATTTTTTCATCAGAAGAGGCTGCCATTTCTGGTTTTCAACCAACTTCTGTCCCTTTTTTTTTGTCAAGGGCTTCAATGAGAGAGAAAATATCTCTCTTATTTGGATAAGACCAATCCTTATTCTACAAAAACATGTCAATTGTTGTATGAAAACACCATCTCTTTCTGTTGAAACCTACAACATTGATGCAACCTTCCTTTCTAGATGAGCAGTAAGAATCTTCTTACATCATAATTGCCTTCTTATTGCTAGAAATGAAGTATTGGCTCCATTGTTCCTCTTCCTTGTTGAAATTGATGCTTGTCCTCATGTATTCCCATTTTGTGGGACATGCCTTTGTTGCAATTTTTTTTTTGTTTCTCTTTTTTCTTCTCTTTTTTTTTTTCTTTTTTTTTCAATTTTTCTTGTATTGCTTGTACCCAAGAAGGAAGTTCACAAACAAGACTATTCTTCTTTTTGCTTTTCTAGTATTTTTTTTCTATTTGTCAAACTTTTTATTATCACCTTGAATCTGATATTGAAGAGAAATTATCTCCCATTATGTGTACATCCAATGGAATATACTTTAAGAACTCCTCCTTAGTTAATGGTGCATGGTATACCCGAAGGCAATCTCCATTCACCACTAACATCCTCAATGAATTACCAATGGGAGAAATAAGCACTACTCCATATCTGAAAACTTCTTAAATCAAGTGTTGTCCATGCCTCCTAGTCTGCAAAATCTTGTCAATTTGTTCTTGAAAAAATTAAATACCAATTCCCAAAAGATGTTAAGTGCTTACATCAAGATAAAATCTTGATATACCCTTGTAATTCCATGTAAAGGGATTGAAATATTGTTTCAAAATAACAACAATTTTGTTTTTTGTTTATAAGTCAGCAAGGTAATAATTTTCAAAAAATTTCTTGGCTGCACTTCAATTTGTTTCATTCCTAGGAGGACTGAATTTACCCCTTTGTAAAATGGAAGTAAAGTTTCTATGTGCAGTTTTTCAAGTTTTTTCTCCTTTGTCCAAGGCTAATTTATGTGTGTTTGGACTAAAGGTTTTCTGTGTATCTCCATTGATTTTTGTCTCTTCAAGCTCAGGTAAGTTCTTGTTTGAGCATAGTTGGATGTTGCTACAGTCAATAACATTTCCAACCGTTTTTTTTTTTTTTTTATACCAGATTTAGCTACATAGACAAGGGTTGCCTATCCTGTATTATTCAGATTGATCATAGGTTGGGCTAAAAAAAAAAAAAAAATTTGGTTTGCATAATAAGACAAGAAGTGTACAAATTTAGCAGATCAACTACTTGTTAGGTAGGATCACCTCTAATGAGATCAACTATTGTCTGTGTAGGCTACGAATTGCTAGGTTGTGGTTTAGCGTGGTAAAATCCTAACAATATTTAATTAATAATGGAAAATTCTAGGATCATCATTAAGTTGTAAACTCCTATTTTGATTGTGCAAAAGTTTTTGTGATTTTTTTTTTGAGCTTACATAGACAGGGGTTGCCTATCCTATATTATTCATATTGGCCATAGGTTGGGATGAAGGTGATGGTTGATTTACTTGCCCTGTTTGTTGTTTTTGGGATCTCTCTTTGAGAAGAATTCGGACTAGACAACAAATTTTGCATCTCTGAGTTATAGAAGTAAATGGCATTCATCAATGATATGTCCCTATGAACAAATGCTATAGGTAGCTGATATGGCTATTTTGTTCAAGGAATAGTCTAGTATATCTACCATGATATCTTTCCCAACACCTAGTACAAATTTTGTATACTACCCTGATGATATGGATATAAAAGTGGCAGTACTAGCAGATGACTCTTCTAAATATTTTAAGAGATCTTATGTTTATTGATAATGAGGATGATGAATTCTTTCTATTTTTATCAAGAATTTCAAACATAGGTAATTTAACCCAAAAGTGTGAAGATCACCTTCCTGTGGTTGCTTGTTTTCTAAATGTACTTGAAATGCAACTGTCAATAATTATTATTTATACTGGCTATTCATTCATATTTTACTCTAAACATCATAAGTTAGCACAATAATAATTATTTAACTTCTTTTACCCTCTAACAACACCATGATCCCCGACAACGACACCAAAATGATGAGTGTCATTGAGTCTCATCATTTAATCTCAATGATTTATCAATCGGGATGGTGTCCAAGGTTGTCTACGATAGAAGGCTAGGGCAGAGTACAATTCAGGCATTCAGATTTCAAGCATTTATTTGTGAAGCATATTTTAGTTTAGCCTTTTGGTTTCACACTAAACCTAGTCTGAATAATGGAAACTAAAATAAATTACAGAAATTGAAAACTAATTCTAAGTTGCAAGAATTGAAATCTAACTACAATTGCAGGAATTGGAATTGCTAATTTGAAATCTAGTTACTCTTGCAGAATTTAAATTGCTGAAATGAAATCCTAAGTTACATTTGCAGAATTGAAATATAGTTACTTTTGCATAATTAAAATGATGCTTGTAAATGAAACTTATTCTAAAAGCACTTGTCAATGCCCTGCCACAAAAGGTCGTCAAGCTTATGCTACGAGGAATTGACAGCAAAATGAAATATGCTAAAAATGGAAAGTTGCTAAAATAGAAAGCAGGGAAAACACGGAAAGCAAAAGGAAAAATGATCAATATAATTTGTTATCTGACATACACACAAATTTTGTACACAAACATAATAGAAAATAAAAATCACATAATACAAAATAAAAACAAGAAAATGAAATCTGGCAAGCAATCTATTAATTCTGCTACAGCAAAATTACAGATTAAAACCTGCCATAAAATCCCTCCTTCTAGATATAAAAGTGGGCCCATAATTCTTGATCTATAAGGAGGTGAGAAGCACTCCTTAACTAATTAACTCTGAATAGAAAATGATAAAATAGCTGCACTTTTATTGATGATAGAACATGCTGAAAACTTTTACAAAAAATTGCTATACAGTCTTAATTGCTGCTATTGAAAAATATCCTCTATTCTAATCCCTAACTGGCTCAACCAAGGAGGTAGATGTGTTATTTATATAAATATTTACAACATATCCCATGCTCAAATCAGCCTATGTGCTACTTTACAATGATTTGCCAATAATTCTAGATCTAAAATAAATGCAAATTTGGACAGTTTGTGTTGCAGTAGTAGTCATTGGCCCTTAGAAAGCATCTTCAATGGTGGAAGTACATGGGAGGAGTCTATAAATATCTCACACATCATTCTCCACTTCAGAATATGTCATTCCTATCTTGCAAACAACTTTCTATTATGCTGCAGTTTTTATGGGTTTATCCTAGAAGAGGATCAAAATTGATCTTTTCAATGAATGATGGCTTTTTATGGCAAGGACGAAAAAATCATATGGGAGATATTTTACCTTAACCTTCTCAACATTATTTCCCTTTTTTCACCATCAAAAATAGTCAAAAAGTCAAAAAGAACTTTCATATTCTCATTTCGAAGATAAGTGGCTCATTCCAAAGACACTGTATTTCTCATTCCGAAGATGTCTTGTTCATTTCGAAGATCTTCGAAATGAACAACAGTGTGCACTTAAAATTATTTTAGCTACATTTCTCAAGTGTATTATCCCTTAGCATCAGATTTTAATAGCCTTCATTCCTCTCTATGTGTGAATTCCATGCCTTGCCATTCATTGGTAGCTTGCTAGAATTTACATGGTAAATTATTGAATTTTCTAGTTCTGCTGCACAGTTGTAAAATATTGGCATTTCTTAAAAATTCAAACAAATTATAACATGGAAAAATTATTCAAATATCAACATGAAGGAGGACCTCAAGTTGCTACTGAATTTAGAGACTTCATTCACCAAGTAACTAGCATTCGAAATGAACAACTGTGTGCTCTTAAAATGATTTTAGCTACATTTCTCAAGTGGATTAGCCCTCAGCATCAGATTGCAATAGCCTTCATTCCTCTCCATGTGTGAATTCCATGCCTTGCCATTCATTGGTAGCTTGCTATAATTTACATGGTAAATTACTGCATTTTCTAGTTCTGCTGCACAGTTGTAAAATATTGGCATTTCTTGAAAAGTCAAACAAATTATAACATGGAAAAAAATTTCAAATATCAACATGAAGGAGTATATCAAGTTGCTACTGAATTTAGAGACTTCATTCACCAAGTAACCATGCTGAAATAGTGCAACAGTGCTACACAATTTCCCCTGCTCTGTTATACCTTGTTGCTGCCTATTTAGACCATGTGGGAATGCTTGTAAATAGGTCAAATGTATTATATAGTCCTTATTAACTTGCTCCATCCATATCCTCATGCTTTTATTGACAACTTCAAGGTGTTCCTATAAAGTAACATCTTGTTGATTTTTATATGGCTATTTTTTTAGATTTTCAGATTTATGACAGTCCTAAACTTTTGGCTTCAATGTGGATTTGAAACAAGTTGAAGGGTAGGAAAAAATTCAAAAACCATTTATAATTTAATGGATATCAGCATGCCACATTTGGTTAATTGAAATGCATGTTCTTACTTGCTACTTAATAAAGCAAAATCAGTCACAAAATGCTGAAAATAGTCAAAAACAGAGATATAGTATTCCTAACATAAAATCATGTAAACACTTAACAAATAGTATATTTTAGTCAACTATTTGGAAATTAATTTATCATATGGTAGTCAAACATTGTGCAATAATGAGGCACTTTTGGGCCTCATCGCCAAGCTCTTGGTGCTTGCTTGAGATCATAAAGTGCTTTATTCAATTTGTAAACAAGGTTCTCCTCTCCTTGTTCTTGAAAACCTTGAGGTTGTTGAACATAAACCTCTTCTATCAATTATCCATTTAGAAAATTACTTTTCACATCTATGTGTTGAACATTACATATTTTATGGGCTGCTAAGGAAAGAACTGGTGTGATTGTTTCTTGTTGTGCAGTAGGAGCAAAGGTTTCCTCATAGTCAATGCCAAATTTATGAGTAAAACATTTTCCTACTAGTCTCACCTTATGCCTCTCAATGCTTCCATCAGCATTGTACTTGGTCTTGTAGACTCATTTACATCCAACACATTTTTCCTTTGGGTAGCTTTACTAGCTCCCATGTATCATTATTTTTTATAGAGGTTATTTCCTCTTTCATGGCTTCTTGCCATACATTTTGAGTACAAGCCTTCTCATAACTAGCTAGTTCTAGCTGTGTACTAGCCAATAAAGTATAATTGACTACATCTCCCCTAGGATCATAGAAGTCATCATCCCCATACAATTGCAAATTTTCAATTTTTTGTAAAACTATATTCATTTCACTAGCTTGGATTCTAGTGAATCTTCTCTGGAAATTCTGATCCAACATTTGAAAATATGGATGATTTTGTAATGCTCTTTTGCCTCTTGATGGAGAGTCTCTATCAATGTCCATAGATGAAGAACTTACTGATCTCTGTGGAGAAGGACTTAAAGTGGTGGTTTAAGTACTTGATGTAGTACTCCTACTTGGGCTTGGAGGGGGTGGTGTGCCTTTGCTTTTCTTTGGAGACACTTGTTGTACCTATGAAGAACTTACATCTTGGGACTAATCATCAACAAAAATTCTTTGATGACCCTATTCTCCCCCTTCATAAAAAATAGCATCCCTGGAGAGTATAATTTTATGAGTCTTGGAATTGTAGAGTCTATATCCCTTTGTAGACTCACAATACCCAACAAATATACAAGCTTTACTCTATGGATCAAGCTTCTTCATTTTCTCAACAAGAATGTGTGCATATGCTAAATAACCAAACACTTTGAAGTGCTTTACATTAGGTTTCTTTCCATACCACCCCTCATAAGGAGTGACACCATCTAAACTAGAAGTAGGACTTCTATTTAGAATATATACACTGGTTCTTACAACCTTTTCCCAATACATATGAGTTAGATGCTTAGTCTGAATCATCGATCTCACAATTTTAACTATGGTGCAATTATTTCTCTCAGCCACACCATTCTATTGTGGGGTATAGGTAGTGGTGAATTGCCTTTTAATACCACTTGCTTTACAATATTTCAAGAATGCTTTTGAGGATTATTCACCTCCTCGATATGTCCTACGACATTTTACATAATTCCCACTTTGATTCTCTAAATTGTTTCTAAACTCTATGAAGCAATCAAAAGCTTCATCTTTATGTTTCAAAAAATAAATCTAGCACATTCTAGAGAACTCGTCTATGAAAGTGAGAAAATAACAATAGTTTTTGAGACTCTATGTTTGCATTGGTCCACAGATGTTTGAATATACTAACTAAAGTTGATAGATGGCTCTCCACGCTTGTCCTTTTGGAAAATTTGACCTTGAGTGCTTTCCCAAAGCACATACTTCATAGACATGCTTTTTTTCATTGATTTTGGTAAGTCTTGTCACCATAGCTTGAGAAATGAGAAGTTTCAAGCTAGCGAAATTAAGGTGACCATATCACAAGTGCCAAAGCACACTTGGATTTGTTATAGCTGTAGACACCAAAACAGCACCAATCCGATTATGTGACTACAAACACTGATCGCTTTGACACACAAAGCCCCTAGGGCAGCCCTCAGAGGTTAAACAGTGGTCCTAACAACTTTTACAGCAATTTTGGAAGGTCAGAAGGCAATTTGGCACCTTCGGACAACCTACTCCAAATTCGTCCCACCTGGGACGAATTCAAATTGGAATCCGTCTCACCAAGGGACGAATTCTGAATTCGTCCCTGGGTAGGACGAATTCCATGTTTAATAGGCAAAAAGAAGAATGGCGCCAAGTGGCAGCCAGGGACAATCAGTTAATGACTCCTACCTCGCACGCGTGTGTGGGTGAACAGATGGGCCATTAGAGGACTATCACAAGGGCAATTATGAAAGCCCAAGTCATGGAGAACTCCCCTCCCTCATGGGAAGAATTGACTGCCACATGGCACCTATGACCAACACATGGCGCTTATGCTTCCCTCTCAAAAGAGACCCCATGGGTCTATAAAACGTGGGACTTTTCTCACCCAATATATACAGGTTGAAGGAGATTTCAAGCAACGAAGTGCTGCCGAGTTGAACACCCACTTGCATCCCCTTTGATTCACCTTCTTACATCCACCAATATCTTTTGCAAGGGAGGTTGTTGGGTGGCTTTTGGAAGGTTGAATTTGACCCAAATCCAACATATGGACACCTGAATCAACCAATTTTCCGACCCCTCTATCCTAAGAGGTTTTGGACCCATCCCTAGTGGATTGGCTCCGAAATCGAGTGCTAACGGTGGGAGGCCCACTTGGGGTACCCCCGCACTTTCCAAGTTTTTTGTTTCAAAAGCATTCTAGATTATGGTTTCAGGTTGCATTTCATGTCATTCTATTTGGTGAATTCATAGCTTCAATTTCATAATATTCTGATCAAATTTTATCATGTTTTGTGTTGCTTTGTTGTTTCACTAACTTACAGGTGGCGATATCTAATTCTCAAGGATAGAGGCCAAATTGGGAGAATCCGACCATCTGGGTCGTCCCAAAATGGTGCCAATTACATAACCCCACTATTTGCAGGATTTTTGCAAGTCCCGAGATTCGACATTGGAGCAGCAGCAGGTTGGCTTTTTCAACACAGAAGAATTCGTCCCACCCAGGGACGAATTGCAGTCAGAATTCATCCTGCCCAGGGATGAATTCCAGTTTAAGGCAGATTGGTCAACTGTCTCAGTGGCAGTGGCCTCCTGGTAACATTTTCTGTCTTCTGTCAATTTTTCAAGCCATTTGGACTTACTTTACCCACTGTTTCAGACAAATGTTTACATGCATCTTTTGGCGATTTTAGAGTACAAACACTTTTCATTTGAAGTAGGTGCTACTGACATCTTCATTGTTTCTTTGTTCACAGGAGGAGCAGCAGAGGTCAAGGACTCATCGACATCAGCGACGGCATCATCTTGGCCCGTCCATTTCAAGTGTGGGCACGCGGGAAGAGGAACCTTAAGTCTCGATTGTAGTCAAATTCTTTTAACGCTCCTAGCCCCTGAAAAGGGAGGAGGCGTATTTGTAACAGAGATCAAGAAAGATTAATGAAAGGGCTGTGTTTTCTCCATTTTCTTGTATCTCGTTTTAATGCGTCTCTTTCATTTCATGCAATTTACATTTCTAGGACTTAAGCGTATTTGATTTTGAATGCATCGCAAGTAGTGTTTCCTTTGCCCGAAATCTTGTGCTTTCAGTGGCGATCACGGTGGGACACTGTTCCCTGGTTTTTAAAATCACAAAAACTGATTAAATTTTTGTGTTTTGTGTTTGACAGGTACATTTTTGGTTTTTGACTATTATTCATCCTGGACTGTGGCGATTGCTTTACTGAAATTCGTCTAACCTTGAGACGAATTCAAATTCATCTCTGGGAGGGATGAATTATGTTATGTAATTCGTCTCACCGAGGGACGAATTTATGTCTGCAACTTTTTAGAGCAAAAATTCAAAAGCAACCGGTCCAGGCAGAGAAGAGGTAGGGATTTTCATAATCTTTATTAAATTTCCTGTTTCTATTTTTGTTTCTTTAATTGTTTTCATTTAATCCTGCATTGCATTAGGAAAAGTCATTTATGCTTGTTTCATTTTTGCTAAATAAAATGAATCTCACACACTTCATGCAATAATTTTAAACCAAGGAGCTGGTCGTAAGACCCCAGCCCTTGAGCAAGACCAACGGTGGGTTCATCACCACCTTGGATTAGCTTTGCATCCATTTCTCGATTGTCAACTGTTGTTAGGCGTAAATCCTGATGAAATTTGACCGAGTGTCGCTGGGGTGATTCCCATGCGCGCGAGGATAAGTCTTCTATGGTAGGTGCCATTAACAGGACAATCCCCCTTCCGTACCACCTATGTACCATGTACCTTCTGCTCTCACGTACCTATAGTCTCCCTCTCATAAGGGCGGGTATATAGAGAGGTTGGTATATCGGCCTGGTTGGTATATTGAAGGGGCGACCGTTTTGGGAGTTATATGAGCCTTCATTATGCATTTAAACATTATTCAAAAACATGCAAAAACAAAACAAAACATCAAAATGCACTAAACCAGTTTAGGGCACACCAATAATCCTTAAAAGATATAATCATGGTTTGCGCATGTGTGTGTTCATTTCTGCTTAGTGTAACAAAAAAAAAAATCATAAACAAAAAGATAAAAATCTACGCATTTTGTCATTTTCTCCAAAAAGCTCCAAGGATTCCCGAAATCGCTTGGTCACTCCAAAATTCCCCAAAGGTGTCCATGAACCCTTTGTTAAACCCAAAATCACCACAAATTTTCCCATAAGTGATGTGAGAGCATCAAATGAAATTTAGGAAATTTTACTTTTTTTCCTAAATTTTAGTGCATCTTTCCGGGGCCATAACTTCTCAACCATAGCTCCGATTGACTTGAAATTTTACAGGGAGTTAGTTGGGCTACGAATTTCTAGGTTTTGGTTTAGCGTGGTAAAATCCTAACAATATATAATTATTAATGGAAAACTTTAGGATCATCATTAAGTTGTAAACTCCTATTTTGATTGTGCAAAAGTTTTTGTGATTTTTTTTTTGAGCTTATATAGACAGGGGTTTCCTGTCCTATATTATTCATATTGGCCACAGGTTGGGATGAAGGTGATGGTTGATTTACTTGCCCTGTTTGTTGTTTTTGGGATCTCTCCTTGAGAAGAATTCGGACTAGACAACAAATTTTGCATATCTGAGTTATAGAAGTAAATGGCATTCATCAATGATATGTCCCTATGAAAAAGTGCTATAGGTAGCTGATATGGATATTTTGTTCAAGGAATTGTCTAGTATATCTACCATGATATCTTTCCCAACACCTAGTACAAATTTTGTATACTACCCTGATGATATGGATATAAAAGTGGCAGTACTAGCAGATGACTCTTCTAAATATTTTAAGAGATCTTATGTTTATTGATAATGAGGATGATGAATTCTTTCTATTTTTATCAAGAATTTCAAACATAGGTAATTTAACCCAAAAGTTTTAAGATCACCTCCCTATGGTTGCTTGTTTTCTAAATGTACTGAAATGCAACTATCAATAATTATTATTTATACCAGTTATTCATTCATATTTTACTCTAAACATCATAAGTTACCACAATAATAATTGTTTAACTGCTTTTACCCTCTAAAAACACCATGATCCCCGGAAACGACACCAAAATTATGAGTGTCATTGAGTCTCATCATTTAATCTCAATGATTTATCAATCCGGGATGGTGTCCAAGGTTGTCTACGATAGAAGGCTAGGGCAGAGTACAATTCAGGCATTCAGATTTCAAGCATTTATTGGTGAAGCAGATTTTAGTTTAGCCTTTTGGTGTCACACTAAACCTAGTCTGAATAATGAAAACTAAAATAAATTATAGGAATTGAAAACTAATTCTAAGTTGCAAGAATTGAAATCTAACTACAATTGCAGGAATTGGAATTGCTAATTTGAAATCTAGTTACTCTTGCAGACTTTAAATTGCTGAAATGAAATCCTAAGTTACATTTGCAAAATTGAAATATAGTTACTTTTGCATAATTAAAATGATGCTTGTAAATGAAACTTATTCTAAAAGCACTTGTCAATGCCCTGCCACAAAAGGTCGTCAAGCTTATGCTACGAGAATTGACAACAAAATGAAATATGCTAAAAATGGAAAGTTGCTAAAATAGAAAGCGGGGAAAACATGGAAAGCAAAAGGAAAAATGATCAATATAATTTGTTAGCTGACATACACACAAATTTTGTACACAAACATAATAGAAAATAAAAATCACATAATACAAAATAAAAACAAGAAAATGAAATCTAGCAAGCAATCTATTAATTCTGTTGCAGCAAAATTACAGATTAAAACCTGCCATAAAATCCCTCCTTCTGGATATAAAAGTGGGCCCATAATTCCTGATCTAGAAGGAGGTGAGAAGCACTCCTTAACTAATTAACTCTGAATAGAAAATGATAAAATAGCTGCACTTTTATTGATGATAGAACATGCTGAAAACTTTTACAAAAAATTGCTATACAGTCTTAATTGCTGCTATTGAAAAATCTCCTCTATTATAATCCCTAATTGGCTCAACCAAGGAGGGAGATGTGTTATTTATATAAATATTTACAACATATCCCATGCTCAAATCAGCCTAAGTGCTACTTTACAATGATTTGCCAATAATTCTAGATCTAAAATAAATGCAAATTTGGACAGTTTGTGTTACAGTAGTAGTCATTGGACCTTAGAAAGCATCTTAAATGGTTGAAGTACATGGGAGGAGTCTAGAAATATCTCAAACATCATTCTCCACTTCAGAATATGCCATTCCTATCTTGCAAACAACTTTCTATTATGCTGCAGTTTTTATGGGTTTATCCTAGAAGAGGATCAAAATTGATCTTTTCAATGAATGATGGCTTTGGATGGCAAGGACGACAAAATCATATGGGAGATATTTTCCCTTAACCTTCTCAACATTATTTCCCTTTTTTCACCATCAAAAATAGTCAAAAATTCAAAAAAAACTTTCCTATTCTCATTCCGAAGATAAGTGGCTCATTCCAAAGAAACTGTATTTCTCATTCCGAAGATGTCTTGTTCATTTCAAAGATCTTCGAAATGAACAACAGTGTGCACTTAAAATGATTTTAGCTACATTTCTCAAGTGGATTAGCCCTCAGCATCAGATTTTAATAGCCTTCATTCCTCTCCATGTGTGAATTCCATGCCTTGCCATTCATTGGTAGCTTGCTAGAATTTACATGGTAAATTACTGCATTTTCTAGTTCTGTTGCACAGTTGCAAAATATTGGCATTTCTTGAAAATTCAAACAAATTATAACATGGAAAAAAATTTCAAATATCAACATGAAGGATTATATCAAGTTTCTACTGAATTTAGAGACTTCATTCACCAAGTAACCATGCTGAAATAGTGCAACAGTGCTACACAATTGCCCCTGCTCTGTTATACCTTGTTGCTGCCTATTTAGACCATGTGGGAATGCTTGTAAATATGTCAGATGTGTTATATAGTCCTTATTAACTTACTCCATCCATATCCTCATGCTTTTATTGACAACTTCAAGGTGTTCCTATAAAGTAACATCTTGTTGATTTTTATATGGCTATTTTTTCAGATTTTCAGATTTATGAGAGTCCTAAACTTTTGGCTTCAATGTGGATTTGAAACAAGTTGAAGGGTAGGAAAACATTCAAAAACCATTGATAATTTAATGGATATCAGCATGCTACATTTGGTTAATTGAAATGCATGTTCTTACTTGCTACTTAATAAAGCAAAATCAGTCACAAAATGCTGAAAATAGTCAAAAACAGAGATATAGTATTCCTAACATAAAATCATGTAAACACTTAACAAATAGTATATTTTAGTCAACTATTTGGAAATTAATTTATCATATGGTAGTCAAACATTGTGCAATAATGAGGCACTTTTGGGCCTCATCGCCAAGCTCTTGGTGCTTGCTTGAGATCATAAAGTGCTTTATTCAATTTGTAAACAGGGTTCTCCTCTTCTTGTTCTTGAAAACCTTGAGGTTGTTGAACATAAACCTCTTCTATCAATTATCCATTTAGAAAATTACTTTTCACATCTATGTGTTTAACATTACATATTTTATGGGCTTCTAAGGAAAGAACTGGTGTGATTGTTTCTTGTCGTGCAGTAGGAGCAAATGTTTCCTCATAGTCAATGCCAAATTTATGAGTAAAACATTTTCCTACTAGTCTCACATTATGCCTCTCAATGCTTCCATCAGCATTGTACTTGGTCTTGTAGACCCATTTACATCCAACACATTTTTCCTTTGGGTAGCTTTACTAGCTCCCATGTATCATTATTTTTTATAGAGGTTATTTCCTCTTTCATGGCTTCTTGCCATACATTTTGAGTACAAGCCTTCTCATAACTAGATGGTTCTAGTTGTGTACTAGCAAATAAAGCATAATTGACTACATCTCCCCTAGGATCATAGAAGTCATCATCCCCATACTATTGTAAATTTTAAAGTTTTGTAAAACTATATTCATTTCACTAGCTTGGATTCTAGTGAATCTTCTCTGAAATTCTGATCCAACATTTGAAATGATGGATGATGTTGTAAATCTCTTTTGCCTCTTGATGGAGAGTCTCTATCAATGTCCATAGATGAAGAACTTACTGATCTCTGTGAAGAAGGACTTAAAGTGGTGGTTGAAGTACTTGATGTAGTACTCCTACTTGGGCTTGGAGGGGGTGGTGTGCCTTTTCTTTTCTTTGGAGACACTTGCTGTACCTATGAAGAACTTACATCTTGGGACTAATCATCAACAAAAATTCTTTGATGACCCTATTCTCCCCCTTCATAAAAAATAGCATCCCTGGAGAGTATAATTTTATGAGTCTTGGAATTGTAGAGTCTATATCCCTTTGTAGACTCACAATACCCAACAAATATACAAGCTTTACTCTATGGATCAAGCTTCTTCATTTTCTCATTAGGAATGTGTGCATATGCTAAATAACCAAACACTTTGAAGTGCTTTACATTAGGTTTCTTTCCATACCACCCCTCATAAGGAGTGACACCATCTAAACTAGAAGTAGGACTTCTATTTAGAATATATACACTGGTTCTTACAACCTTTGCCCAATACATATGAGTTAGATGCTTAGTCTGAATCATCGATCTCATAATTTTAACTATGGTGCGATTATTTCTCTCAGCCACACCATTCTATTGTGGGGTATAGGTAGTGGTGAATTGCCTTTTAATACTACTTGCTTTACAATATTTCAAGAATGCTTTTGAGTATTATTCACCTCCTCGATATGTCCTACGACATTTTACATAATTCCCACTTTGATTCTCTAAATTGTTTCTAAACTCTATGAAGCAATCAAAAGCTTCATCTTTATGTTTCAAAAAATAAATCTAGCACATTCTAGAGAACTCGTCTATGAAAGTGAGAAAATAACAATAGTTTTTTAGACTCTATGTTTGCATTGGTCCACAGATGTTTGAATATACTAACTGAAGTTGATATATGGCTCTCCACGCTTTTCCTTTTGGAAAATTTGACCTTGAGTGCTTTCCCAAAGCACATACTTCATAGACATGCTTTTGTTCATTGATTTTGGTAAGTCTTGTCACCATAGCTTGAGAAGTGAGAAGTTTCAAGCTAGCGAAATTAAGGTGACCATATCACAAGTGCCAAAGCACACTTGGATTTTTTATAGCTATAGACACCAAAACAGCACCAATCCAATTATGTGACTACAAACACTGATCGCTTTGACACACATAGCCCCCAGGGCAGCCCTCAGAGGTTAAACAGTGGTCCTAACCACTTTTACAGCAATTTTGGAATGTCATAAGGCAATTTGGAACCTTCGGGCAACCTACTCCAAATTCGTCCCACCCTGGGACGAATTCAAATTGGAATTCGTCTCACCAATGGAAGAATTCTGAATTCGTCCCTAGGTAGGACGAATTCCAAGTTTAACGGGCAAAAAGAAGAATGGCGCCAAGTGGCAGCCAGGGACAGTCAGTTAATGACTCCTACCTTGCATGCGTGTGTGGGTGAACAGATGGGCCATTAGAGGACTGTCACAAGGGCAGTTATGAAATCCCAAGTCATGGAGGACTCCCCTCCCTCATGGGAAGACTTGACTGCCACATGGCACCTATGACCAACACATGGCGCTTATGCTTCCCTCTCAAAAGAGACCCCATGGGTCTATAAAATGTGGGACTTTTCTCACCCAAGATATACAGATTGAAGGAGATTTCAAGCAACGAAGTGCTGCCGAGTTGAACACCCACTTGCATCCCCTTTGATTCACCTTCTCACATCCACCAATCTCTTTTGCAAGGGATGTTGTTGGGTGGCTTTTGGAAGCTTGAATCTGACCCAAATCCAACATATGGACACCTGAATCAACCAATTTGCCGACCCCTCTATCCTAAGAGGTTTTGGACCCATCCCTAGTGGATTGGCTCCGAAATCGAGTGCCAACGGTGGGAGGCCCACTTGGGGCACCCCCGCACTTTCCAAGTTTTTTGTTTCAAAAGCATTCTAGATTATGGTTTCAGGTTGCATTTCATTTCATTCTATTTGGTGAATTCATAGCTTCAATTTCATAATATTCTGATCAAATTTTATCATGCTTTGTGTCGCTTTGTTGTTTCACTAACTTGCAGGTGGAGATATCTAATTCCCGAAGATAGAGGCCAAATTGTGAGAATCCGACCATCTGGGTTGTCCCAAAATGGCCCCAATTACATAACCCCCCTATTCGCAGGCATTTTGCAAGTCCCAGGATTCGACATTGGAGCAGCAGCAGGTCGGCTTTTTCAACACAGAAGAATTCGTCCCACCCAGGGACGAATTGCAGTCAGAATTCATCCTGCCCAGGGACGAATTCCAGTTTAAGGCAGATTTTCCGACTGTCTCAGTGGCAGTGGCCTCCTGGTAATATTTTCTGTCTTTTGTCAAGTTTTCAGGCCATTTGGACTTACTTTACCCACTATTTCAGACAAATGTTTACATGCATCTTTTGGTGATTTTAGAGAACAAACACTTTTCATTTGCAGCAGGTGCTACTGACATCTTCATTGTTTCTTTGTTCGTAGGAGGAGCAGCAGAGGTCAGGGACTCATCGACATCAGCGACGACATCATCTTGGCCCATCCATTTCAAGTGTGGGCATGCGGGAAGAAAAACCTTAAGTCTCGATTGTAGTCAAATTCTTTTAACGCTCCTAGTCCCTGAAAAGGGAGGAGGCGTATTTGTAACAGAGATCTAGAAAGTTTAATTAAAGGGCTGTGTTTTCTCCATTTTCTTGTATCTCATTTTAATGTGTCTCTTTCATTTCATGCAATTTACATTTCTAGGACTTAAGCATATTTTATTTTGAATGCATCGCAAGTAGTGTTTCCTTCGCCCTAAATCTCATGCTTTCAGTGGCGATCACGGTGGGACACTGTTCCCTGGTTTTTAAAATCACAAAAATTGATTAAATTTTTGTGTTTTGTGTTTGACAGGTACCTTTTTGGTTTCTGACTGTTATTCGTCCTGGACTGTGGCGATTGCTTTACTGAAATTCGTCTAACCCTGAGACGAATTCAAATTTGTCTCTGGGAGGGACGAATTCTGTTATGTAATTCGTCTCACCGAGGGATGAATTTATGTCTACTACTTTTCAGAGCAAAAATTTAGAAGCAACCGGTCCAGGCAGAGAAGAGGTAGGGATTTTCATAATCTCTGTTAAATTTCCTATTTCTGTTTCTGTTTCTTTAATTGTTTTCATTTAATCCTGCATTGCATTAGGAAAAGTCATTTATGCTTGTTTCATTTTCGCTAAATAAAATGAATCTCACACACTTCATGCAATAATTTTAAACCAAGGAGCTGGTCGTAAGACCCCAGCCCTTGAGCAAGACCAATTATGGTTTCATCACCACCTTGGTTTAGCTTTGCATCCATTTCCCGATTGTCAACTGTTGTTAGGTGTAAATCCTGACGAAAGCTGATCGAGTGTCGCTGGGGTGATTCCCATGCGCGTGAGGATAAGTCTTCTATGGTAGGTGCCATTAACAAGACAATCCCCCTTCCGTACCGCCTATGTACCATGTACCTTATGCTCTCACGTACCTATAGTCTCCCTCTCGTAAGGGCGGGTATATAGAGAGTTTGGTATATCGGCCTGGTTGGTATATTGAAGGGGCGACCGTTTTGGGAGTTATATGAGCCTTCATTATGCATTTAAACATTCTTCAAAAACATGCAAAAACAAAACAAAACATCAAAATGCACTAAACCAATTTAGGGCACACCATTAATCCTTAAAAGAGATAATCACGGTTTGCGCATGTGTGTGTTCATTTCTTCTTAGTGTAACAAAAAAAAAATCATAAACAAAAAGATAAAAATTTACGCATTTTGTCATTTTCTCCAAAAAGCTCCAAGGATTCCCGTAATCGCTTGGTCACTCCAAAATGCCCCAAAGGTTTCCATGAACCCTTTGGTCAACCCAAAATCACCCCAAATGTGCCCATAAGTGATGTGGGAGCATCAAACGAAATTTAGGAAATTTTACTTTTTTTCCTAAATTTTAGTGCATCTTGTCGGGGCCATAACTTCTCAACCATAGCTCCGATTGACTTGAAATTTTACAGGGAGTTAGTTGGGCTACGAATTTCTAGGTTGTGTTTTAGCGTGGTAAAATCCTAACAATATTTAATTAATAATGGAAAACTCTAGGATCATCATTAAGTTGTAAACTCCTATTTTGATTGTGCAAAAGTTTTTGTGATTTTTTTTTTTGAGCTTACATAGACAGGGGTTGCCTGTCCTATATTATTCATATTGGCCACAGGTTGGGATGAAGGTGATGGTTGATTTACTTGCCCTGTTTGTTGTTTTTGGGATCTCTCTTTGAGAAGAATTCGGACTAGACAACAAATTTTGCATCTCTGAGTTATAGAAGTAAATGGCATTCATCAATGATATGTCCCTATGAACAAATGCTATAGGTAGCTGATATGGCTATTTTGTTCAAGGAATAGTCTAGTATATCTACCATGATATCTTTCCCAACACCTAGTACAAATTTTGTATACTACCCTGATGATATGGATATAAAAGTGGCAGTACTAGCAGATGACTCTTCTAAATATTTTAAGAGATCTTATGTTTATTGATAATGAGGATGATTAATTCTTTCTATTTTTATCAAGAATTTCAAACATAGGTAATTTAACCCAAAAGTTTGAAGATCAGCTCCCTGTGGTTGCTTTTTTTCTAAATGTACTGAAATGCAACTATCAATAATTATTATTTATACCAGCTATTCATTCATATTTTACTCTAAACATCATAAGTTAGCACAATAATAATTATTTAACTGCTTTTACCCTCTAACAACACCATGATCCCCAACAACGACACCAAAATGATGAGTTTCATTGAGTCTCATCATTTAATCTCAATGATTTATCAATCCGGGATGGTGTCCAAGGTTTTCTATAATAGAAGGCTAGGGCATAGTACAATTTAGGCATTCAGATTTCAAGCATTTATTGGTGAAGCAGATTTTAGGTTTAGCCTTTTGGTGTCACACTAAACCTAGTTTGAATAATGGAAACTAAAATAAATTACAAGAATTTAAAACTAATTCTAAGTTGCAAGAATTGAAATCTAACTACAATTGCAGGAATTGGAATTGCTAATTTGAAATCTAGTTACTCTTGCAGAATTTAAATTGCTGAAATGAAATCCTAAGTTACATTTGCAGAATTGAAACATAGTTACTTTTGCATAATTAAAATGATTCTTGTAAATGAAACTTATTCTAAAAGCACTTGTCAATGCCCTGCCACAAAAGGTCATCAAGCTTATGCTACAGGAATTGAAAACAAAATGAAATATGCTAAAAATGGAAAGTTGCTAAAATAGAAAGCAGGGAAAACATGGAAAGCAAAAGGAAAAATGATCAATATAATTTGTTAGCTGACATACACACAAATTTTGTACACAAACATAATAGAAAATAAAAATCACATGATACAAAATAAAAACAAGAAAATGAAATCTAGCAAGCAATCTATTAATTCTGTTGCAGCAAAATTATAGATTAAAACCTGCCATAAAATCCCTCCTTCTAGATATAAAAGTGGGCCCATAATTTCTGATCTAGAAGGAGGTGAGAAGCACTCCTTAACTAATTAACTCTGAATAGAAAATGATAAAATAGCTGCACTTTTATTGATGATAGAACATGCTAAAAACTTTTACAAAAAATTGCTATACAGTCTTAATTGCTGCTATTGAAAAATCTCATCTATTCTAATCCCTAACTGGATCAACCAAGGAGGGATATGTGTTATTTATATAAATATTTACAACATATCCCATGCTCAAATCAGCCTATGTGCTACTTTACAATGATTTGCCAATAATTCTAGATCTAAAATAAATGCAAATTTGGACAATTTTGTGTTACAGTAGTAGTCATTGGCCCTTAGAAAGCATCTTCAATGGTGTAAGTACATGGGAGGAGTCTAGAAATATCTCACACATAATTATCAAATTCAGAATATGCCATTCCTATCTTGCAAACAACTTTCTATTATGCTGCAGTTTTTATGGGTTTATCCTAGAAGAGGATCAAAATTGATCTTTTCAATGAATGATGGCTTTGGATGGCAAGGACGACAAAATCATATGGGAGATATTTTCCCTTAACCTTCTCAACATTATTTCCCTTTTTTCACCATCAAAAATAGTCAAAAAGTCAAAAAGAACTTTCCTATTCTCATTCCGAAGATAAGTGGCTCATTCCAAAGACACTGTATTTCTCATTCCGAAGATGTCTTGTTCATTTCGAAGATCTTCGAAATGAACAACAGTGTGCACTTAAAATGATTTTAGCTACATTTATCAAGTGGATTAGCCCTCAGCATCATATTGTAATAGCCTTCATTCCTCTCCATCTGTGAATTCCATGCCTTGCCATTCATTGGTAGCTTGCTAGAATTTACATGGTAAATTATTGCATTTTCTAGTTCTGCTGCACAGTTGTAAAATATTGGCATTTATTGAAAATTCAAACAAATTATAACATGGAAAAATTATTCAAATATCAACATGAAGGAGTACCTCAAGTTGCTACTAAATTTAGAGACTTCATTCACCAAGTAACTAGCATTTGAAATGAACAACTGTGTGCTCTTAAAATGATTTTAGCTACATTTCTCAAGTGGATTAGCCCTCAACATCAGATTGCAATAGCCTTAATTCCTCTCCATGTGTGAATTCCATGCCTTGCCATGAAGGTCAGAAGGCAATTTGGCACCTTCGAACAACCTACTCCAAATTCGTCCCACCTTAGGACGAATTCAAATTGGAATTCGTCTCACCAAGGGACGAATTCTGAATTCGTCCCTAGGTAGGTGCCAAGTGGCAGCCAGGGACAGTCAGTTAATGACTCCTACCTCGCACGCATGTGTGGGTGAACATATGGGCCGTTAGAGGACTGTCACAAGGGCAGTTATGAAAGCCCAAGTCATGGAGGACTCCCCTCCCTCATGGGAAGACTTGACTGCCACATGGCACCTATGACCAACACATGGCGCTTATGCTTCCCTCTCAAAAGAGACCCCATGGGTCTATAAAATGTGGGACTTTTCTCACCCAAGATATACAGGTTGAAGGATATTTCAAGCAACGAAGTGCTATCGAGTTGAACACCCACTTGCATCCCCTTTGATTCACCTTCTCACATCCACCAATCTCTTTTGCAAGGGAGGTTGTTGGGTGGCTTTTGGAAGCTTGAATCTGACCCAAATCCAACATATGGACACCTAAATCAACCAATTTGCCAACCCCTCTATCCTAAGAGGTTTTGGACCCATCCCTAGTGGATTGGCTCCGAAATCGAGTGCCAATGGTGGGAGGCCCACTTGGGGCACCCCCACACTTTCAAGTTTTTTATTTCAAAAGCATTCTAGATTATGGTTTCAGGTTGCATTTCATGTCATTCTATTTGGTGAATTCATAGCTTCAATTTCATAATATTCTAATCAAATTTTATCATGCTTTGTGTCACTTTGTTGTTTCACTAACTTGCAGGTGGCGATATCTAATTCCCAAGGGTAGAGGCCAAATTGGGAGAATCCGACCATCTGGGTCGTCCCAAAATGGTGCCAATTACATAACCCCCATGTTTGTAGGCATTTTGCAAGTCCCGGGATTCGACATTGGAGCAGCAATAGGTCAGCTTTTTCAACGCAGAAGAATTCGTCCCACCCAGGGACGAATTGCAGTCAAAATTTGTCCTGCCCAGGGACGAATTCTAGTTTAAGGCAGATTGGCCGACTGTCTCAGTGGCAGTGGCCTCCTGGTAATATTTTCTGTCTTCTGTCTAGTTTTCAGGCCATTTGGACTTACTTTACCCAATATTTCAGACAAATGTTTACATGCATCTTTTGGCAATTTTAGAGAACAAACACTTTTCATTTACAGCAGGTGCTACTGACATCTTCGTTGTTTCTTTGTTCGCAGGAGGAGCATCAGAGGTCAAGTGTGGGCACGCGGGAAGAGGAACCTTAAGTCTCGCTTGTAGTCAAATTCTTTTAACGCTCCTAGCCCATGAAAAGGGAGGAGGCATATTTGTAACAGAGATCAAGAAAGTTTAATGAAAGGGTTGTGTTTTCTCCATTTTCTTGTATCTCGTTTTAATGCGTCTCTTTCATTTCATGCAATTTACATTTCTAGGACTTAAGCGTATTTGATTTTGAATGCATCGCAAGTAGTGTTTCCTTCGCCCGAAATCTCGTGCTTTCAGTGGCGATCACGGTGGGACACTGTTCCCTGGCTTTTAAAATCACAAAAACTAAATAAATTTTTGTGTTTTGTGTTTGACAGGTACCTTTTTGGTTTCTGACTGTTATTCGTCCTGGACTGTGGCGATTGCTTTACTGAAATTCGTCTAACCCTGAGACGAATTAAAATTCGTCTCTGGGAGGGATGAATTCTATTATGTAATTCATCTCACCAAGGGATGAATTTGTCTGCAACTTTTCAGAGCAAAAATTCAGAAGCAACCGGTGATTGTCAACTATTGTTAGGCGTAAATATTGACGAAAGCTGACCGAGTGTCGCTGGGGTGATTCCCATGTGCATGAGGATAAGTATTCTATGGTAGGTGCCATTAACAATACAATCCCCCTTCTGTACCACCTATGTACCATGTACCTTCTGCTCTCACGTACCTATAGTCTCCCTCTCGTAAGGGCGGGTATATAGAGAGGTTGGTATATCGGCCTGGTTGGTATATTGAAGGGGCGACCATTTTGGGAGTTATATGAGCCTTCATTATGCATTTAAACATTATTCAAAAACATGCAAAAACAAAACAAAACATCAAAATGCACTAAACTAGTTTAGGGCACACCATTAATCCTTAAAAGATATAATCATGGTTTGCGCATGTGTGTGTTCATTTCTGCTTAGTGTAAAAAAAAAAAAAATCATAAACAAAAAGATAAAAATCTACGCATTTTGTCATTTTCTCCAAAAAGCTCCAAGGATTCCCGTAATCGCTTGGTCACTCCAAAATTCCCCAAATGTGTCCATGAACCCTTTGGTCAACCCAAAATCACCACAAATGTGCCCATAAGTGATGTGGGAGCATCAAACGAAATTTAGGAAATTTTACTTTTTTTCCTAAATTATAGTGCATCTTGACGGGGCCATAACTTCTCAACCATAGCTCCGATTGACTTGAAATTTTACAGGGAGTTAGTTGAGATACGAATTGCTAGGTTGTGGTTTAGCGTGGTAAAATCCTAACAATATTTAATTAATAATGGAAAACTCTAGGATCATCATTAAGTTGTAAACTCCTATTTTGATTGTGCAAAAGTTTTTTTTTTTTCGCCGGGGGGAAAAAAACAAAAAAAAAAAAAAAAAAAAAAAAAATGTAAACTCCTATTTTTATCAAGAATTTCAAACATAGGTAATTTAACCCAAAAGTGTGAAGATCACCTCCTTGTGGTTGCTTGTTTTCTAAATGTACTAAAATGCAACTATCAATAATTATTATTTATACCAGCTATTCATTCATATTTTACTCTAAACATCATAAGTTAGCACAATAATAATTATTTAACTGCTTTTACCCTCTAACAACACCATGATCCCCGACAACGACACCAAAATGATGAGTGTCATTGAGTCTCATCATTTAATCTCAATGATTTATCAATCCGGGATGGTGTCCAAGGTTGTCTATGATAGAAGGCTAGGGCAGATTACAATTCAGGCATTTAGATTTCAAGCATTTATTGGTGAAGCAGATTTTAGTTTAGCCTTTTGGTGTCACATTAAACCTAGTCTGAATAATGGAAACTAAAATAAATTACAGGAATTGAAAACTAATTCTAAGTTGCAAGAATTGAAATCTAACTACAATTGCAGGAATTGGAATTGCTAATTTGAAATCTAGTTACTCTTGCAAAATTTAAATTGCTGAAATGAAATCCTAAGTTACATTTGTAGAATTGAAATATAGTTACTTTTGCATAATTAAAATGATGCTTGTAAATGAAACTTATTCTAAAAGCACTTGTCAATGCCCTGCCACAAAAGGTCGTCAAGCTTATGCTACAGGAATTGACAGCAAAATGAAATATGCTAAAAATGGAAAGTTGCTAAAATAGAAAGCAGGGAAAACATGGAAAGCAAAAGGAAAAATGATCAATATAATTTGTTAGTTGACATACACACAAATTTTGTACACAAACATAATAGAAAATAAAAATCACATAATACAAAATAAAAATAAGAAAATGAAATCTGGCAAGCAATCTATTAATTCTGCTGCAGCAAAATTACAGATTAAAACCTGCCATAAAATCCCTCCTTCTAGATATAAAAGTGGGCCCATAATTCCTGATCTAGAAGGAGGTGAGAAGCACTCCTTAACTAATTAACTCTGAATAGAAAATGATAAAATAGATGCACTTTTATTGATGATAGAACATGCTGAAAACTTTTACAAAAAATTGCTATACAGTCTTAATTGCTGCTATTGAAAAATCTCCTCTATTCTAATCCCTAACTTGCTCAACCAAGGATGGAGATGTGTTATTTATATAAATATTTACAACATATCCCATGCTCAAATCAGCCTATGTGCTACTTTACAATGATTTGCCAATAATTCTAGATCTAAAATAAATGCAAATTTGAAAAGTTTGTGTTACAGTAGTAGTCATTGGCCCTTAAAAAGCATCTTCAATGGTGGAAGTACATGGGAGGAGTCTAGAAATATCTCACACATCATTCTCCACTTCAGAATATGCCATTCCTATCTTGCAAACAACTTTCTATTATGCTGCAGTTTTTATGGGTTTATCCTAGAAGAGGATAAAAATTGATCTTTTCAATGAATGATGGCTTTGAATGGCAAGGATGACAAAATCATATGGGAGATATTTTCCCTTAACCTTCTCAACATTATTTCCCTTTTTTCACCATCAAAAATAGTCAAAAAGTCAAAAAGAACTTTCCTATTCTCATTCCGAAGATAAGTGGCTCATTCCAAAGACATTGTATTTCTCATTCCGAAGATGTCTTGTTCATTTCGAAGATCTTCGAAATGAACAACAATGTGCACTTAAAATTATTTTAACTACATTTCTCAAGTGGATTAGCCCTCAGCAACAGATTGTAATAGCCTTCATTCCTCTCCATGTGTGAATTCCATGCCTTGCCATTCATTGGTAGCTTGCTAGAATTTACATGGTAAATTACTGCATTTTCTAGTTCTCTCGCACAGTTGTAAAATATTGGCATTTCTTGAAAATTCAAACAAATTATAACATGGAAAAATTATTCAAATATCAACATGAAGGAGTACCTCAAGTTGCTACTGAATTTAGAGACTTCATTCACCAAGTAACTAGCATTCAAAATGAACAACTATGTGCTCTTAAAATGATTTTAGCTACATTTCTCAAGTGGATTAGCCCTCAGCATCAGATTGCAATAGCCTTCATTCCTCTCCATGTGTGAATTCCATGCCTTGCCATTCATTGGTAGCTTGCTAGAATTTACATGGTAAATTACTGCATTTTCTAGTTCTGCTGCACAGTTGTAAAATATTGGCATTTCTTGAAAAGTCAAACAAATTATAACATGGAAAATTTTTTCAAATATCAACATGAAGGAGTATATCAAGTTGCTACTGAATTTAGAGACTTCATTCACCAAGTAACCATGCTGAAATAGTGCAACAGTGCTACACAATTGCTCCTGCTCTGTTATACCTTGTTGCTACCTATTTAGACCATGTGGGAATGCTTGTAAATAGGTCAGATGTCTTATATAGTCCTTATTAACTTACTCCATCCATATCCTCATGCTTTTATTGAAAACTTCAAGGTGTTCCTATAAAGTAACATCTTGTTGATTTTTATATGGCTATTTTTTCAGATTTTCAGATTTATGACAGTCCTAAACTTTTGGCTTCAATGTGGATTTGAAACAAGTTGAAGGGTAGGAAAACATTCAAAAACCATTGATAATTTAATGGATGTGAGCATTCCAAATTTGGTTAATTGAAATGCATGTTCTTACTTGCTACTTAATAAAGCAAAATCAGTCACAAAATGTTGAAAATAGGAAAAAACAGAGATATAGTATTCCTAACATAAAATCATGTAAACACTTAACAAATAGTATATTTTAGTCAACTATTTGGAAATTAATTTATCATATGGTATTCAAACATTGTGCAATAATGAGGCACTTTTGGGCCTCATCGCCAAGCTCTTGGTGCTTGCTTGAGATCATAAAGTGCTTTATTCAATTTGTAAACAAGGTTCTCCTCTCCTTGTTCTTGAAAACCTTGAGGTTGTTGAACATAAACCTCTTCTATCAATTATCCATTTAGAAAATTACTTTTCACATCTATGTGTTGAACATTACATATTTTATGGGCTGCTAAGGAAAGAACTGGTGTGATTGTTTCTTGTCGTGCAGTAGGAGCAAAGATTTCCTCATAGTCAATGCCAAATTTATGAGTAAAACATTTTCCTACTAGTCTCACCTTATGCCTCTCAATGCTTCCATCAGAATTGTACTTGGTCTTGTAGACCCATTTACATCCAACACATTTTTCCTTTGGGTAGCTTTACTAGCTCCCATGTATCATTATTTTTTATAGAGGTTATTTCCTCTTTCATGGCTTCTTGCCATACATTTTGAGTACAAGCCTTCTCATAACTAGCTAGTTCTAGCTGTGTACTAGCCAATAAAGTATAATTGACTACATCTCCCCTAGGATCATAGAAGTCATCATCCCCATACAATTGCAAATTTTCAATTTTTTGTAAAACAATATTCATTTCACTAGCTTGGATTCTAGTGAATCTTCTCTGGAAATTCTGATCCAACATTTGAAAATATGGATGATGTTGTAATGCTCTTTTGCCTCTTGATGGAGAGTCTCTATCAATGTCCATAGATGAAGAACTTACTGATCTCTGTGGAGAAGGACTTAAAGTGGTGGTTGAAGTACTTGATGTAGTACTACTACTTGGACTTGGAGGGGGTGTTGTGCCTTTGCTTTTCTTTGGAGACACTTGTTGTACCTATGAAGAACTTACATCTTGGGACTAATCATCAACAAAAATTCTTTGATGACCCTATTCTCCCCCTTCATAAAAAATAGCATCCCTGGAGAGTATAATTTTATGAGTCTTGGAATTGTAGAGTCTATATCCCTTTGTAGACTCACAATACCCAACAAATATACAAGCTTTACTCTATGGATCAAGCTTCTTCATTTTCTCATCAGGAATGTGTGCATATGCTAAACTAGAAAAAACTTTGTAGTGCTTTACATTAGGTTTCTTTCCATACCACCCCTCATAAGGAGTGACACCATCTAAACTAGAAGTAGGACTTCTATTTAGAATATATACACTGGTTCTTACAACCTTTTCCCAATACATATGAGTTACATGCTTAGTCTGAATCATTGATCTCACAGTTTTAACTATGGTGCGATTATTTCTCTCAGCCACACCATTCTATTGTGGGGTATAGGTAGTGGTGAATTGTCTTTTAATACCACTTGCTTTACAATATTTCAAGAATGCTTTTGAGGATTATTCACCTCCTCGATATGTCCTATGACATTTTACATAATTCCCACTTTGATTCTCTAAATTGTTTCTAAACTCTATGAAGCAATCAAAAGCTTCATCTTTATGTTTCAAAAAATAAATCTAGCACATTCTAGAGAACTCGTCTATGAAAGTGAGAAAATAACAATAGTTTTTGAGACTCTATGTTTGCATTGGTCCACAGATGTTTGAATATACTAACCGAAGTTGATAGATGGCTCTCCACGCTTGTCCTTTTGGAAAATTTGACCTTGAGTGCTTTCCCAAAGCACATACTTCATAGACATGCTTTTGTTCATTGATTTTGGTAAGTCTTGTCACCATAGCTTGAGAAGTGAGAAGTTTCAAGCAAGCAAAATTAAGGTGACCATATCACAAGTGCCAAAGCACACTTGGATTTGTTATAGCTGTAGACACCAAAACAGCACCAATCCGATTATGTGACTACAAACACTGATCGCTTTGACACACATAGCCCCCAGGGCAGCCCTCAGAGGTTAAACAATGGTACTAACCACTTTTACAGCAATTTTGGAAGGTCAGAAGGCAATTTGGCACCTTCGGACAACCTACTCCAAATTCGTCCCACCCTGGGACGAATTCAAATTGGAATCTGTCTCACCAAGGGAGGAATTCTGAATTTGTCCCTAGGTAGGACGAATTCCAAGTTTAACGGGCAAAAAGAAGAATTGCGCCAAGTGGCAGCCAGGGACAGTTAGTTAATGACTCCTACCTCGCATGTGTGTGTGGGTGAACATATGGGCCATTAGAGTACTGTCACAAGGGCAGTTATGAAAGCCCAAGTCATGGAGAACTCCCCTCCCTCATGGGAAGACTTGACTACCACATGGCACCTATGACCAACACATGGCGCTTATGCTTCCCTCTCAAAAGAGACCCCATGGGTCTATAAAAGGTGGGAATTTTCTCACCCAAGATATACAGGTTGAAGGATATTTCAAGCAACGAAGTGTTGCCGAGTTGAACACCCACTTGCATCCCCTTTGATTCACCTTCTCACATCCACCAATATCTTTTGCAAGGGAGGTTGTTGGGTGGCTTTTGGAAGATTGAATCTGACCCAAATCCAACATATGGACACCTGAATCAACCAATTTTCCGACCCCTCTATCCTAAGAGGTTTTGGACCCATCCCTAGTGGATTGGCTCCAAAATCGAGTGCCAACGGTGGGAGGCCCACTTGGGGCACCCCCGCACTTTCCAAGTTTTTTGTTTCAAAAGCATTCTAGATTATGGTTTCAGGTTGCATTTCATGTCATTCTATTTGGTGAATTCATAGCTTCAATTTCATAATATTCTGATCAAATTTTATCATGCTTTGTGTCACTTTGTTGTTTCACTAACTTGCAGGTGGCGATATCTAATTCCTAAGGATAGAGGCCAAATTGGGAGAATCCGACCATCTGGGTCATCCCAAAATGGCCCCAATTACATAACCCCCCTATTTGCAGGCATTTTGCAGGTCCCGAGATTCAACATTGGAGCAGCAGCAGGTCGACTTTTTCAACACAGAAGAATTCGTCCCACCCAGGGACGAATTGCAGTCAGAATTCATCCTGCCCAGGGACGAATTCCAGTTTAAGGCAGATTGGCCGACTGTCTCAGTGGCAGTGGCCTCCTGGTAATATTTTCTGTCTTCTGTCAAGTTTTCAGGCCATTTGGACTTACTTTACCCACTGTTTCAGACAAATGTTTACATGCATCTTTTGGTGATTTTAGAGAACAAACACTTTTCATTTGCAGTAGGTGCTACTGACATCTTCGTTGTTTCTTTGTTCATAGGAGGGGCAGTAGAGGTCAAGGACTCATCGAAATCAGTGATGACATCATCTTGGCCCGTCCATTTCAAGTGTGGGCATGCGGGAAGAGGAACCTTAAGTCTCGATTGTAGTCAAATTATTTTAACGCTCCTAGCCCCTGAAAAGGGAGGAGGCTTATTTGTAACAGAGATCAAGAAAGTTTAATGAAAGGGCTGTGTTTTCTCCATTTGCTTGTATTTCATTTTAATGCATCTCTTTCATTTCATGCAATTTACATTTCTAGGACTTAAGCGTATTTGATTTTGAATGCATCGCAAGTAGTGTTTCCTTCCCCCGGAATCTCATGCTTTCAGTGGCGATCACGGTGGGACATCTGTTCCCTGGTTTTTAAAATCACAAAAACTGATTAAATTTTTGTGTTTTGTGTTTGACAGGTACCTTTTTGGTTTCTGACTATTATTCGTCCTGGACTGTGGCGATTGCTTTACTGAAATTCGTCTAACCCTAAGACGAATTCAAATTCGTCTCTGGGAGGGACGAATTCTGTTATGTAATTCGTCTCACCAAGGGACGAATTTATGTCTACAAATTTTTAGAGCTAGAAATTCAGAAGCAAACGGTCCAGGCAGAGAAGAGGTAGGGATTTTCATAATCTCTATTAAATTTCCTGTTTCTGTTTCTGTTTCTTTAATTGTTTTCATTTAATCTTGCATTGCATTAGGAAAAGTCATTTATGCTTGTTTCATTTTTGCTAAATAAAATGAATCTCACACACTTCACGTAATAATTTTAAACCAAGGAGCTGGTCATAAGACCCCAACCCTTGAGCAAGACCAACGGTGGGTTCATCACCACCTTGGCTTAGATTTGCATCCATTTCCCGATTGTCAACTGTTGTTAGGCGTAAATCCTGATGAAAGCTAACCACGTGTCGCTGAGGTGATTCCCATGCACGCGAGGATAAGTCTTCTATGGTAGGTGCCATTAACAGGACAATCCCCCTTCCGTACCACCTACGTACCACGTACCTTCTGCTCTCACGTACCTATAGTCTCCCTCTCGTAAGGGCGGGTATATAGAGAGGTTGGTATATCGGCCCGGTTGGTATATTGAAGGGGCGACCGTTTTGGGAGTTATATGAGCCTTCATTATGCATTTAAACATTCTTTAAAAACATGCAAAAACAAAACAAAACATCAAAATGCACTAAACCAGTTTAGGGCACACCATTAATCCTTAAAAGAGATAATCACGGTTTGCGCATGTGTGTGTTCATTTCTGCTTAGTGTAACAAAAAAAAAAAAAATCATAAACAAAAAGATAAAAATCTACGCATTTTGTCATTTTCTCCAAAAAGCTCCAAGGATTCCCGTAATCGCTTGGTCACTCCAAAATGCCCCAAAGGTGTCCATGAACCCTTTGGTCAACCCAAAATCACCACAAATGTGCCCATAAGTGATGTGGGAGCATCAAACGAAATTTAGGAAATTTTACTTTTTTTCCTAAATTTTAGTGCATCTTGCCGGGGCCATAACTTCTCAACCATAGCTCCGATTGACTTGAAATTTTATAGGGAGTTAGTTGGGCTACAAATTTCTAGGTTGTGGTTTAGCATGGTAAAATACTAACAATATTTAATTAATAATGGAAAACTCTAGGATCATCATTATGTTGTAAACTCCTATTTTGATTGTGCAAAAGTTTTTGTGATTTTTTTTTTTGAGCTTACATAGACAGGGGTTGCCTGTCCTATATTATTCATATTGGCCACAGGTTGGGATGAAGGTGATGGTTGATTTACTTGCCCTGTTTATTTTTTTTGGGATCTCTCTTTGAGAAGAATTCGGACTAGACAACAAATTTTGCATCTCTGAGTTATAGAAGTAAATGGCATTCATCAATGATATGTCCCTATGAACAAATGCTATAGGTAGCTGATATGGCTATTTTGTTCAAATTTAATTAATAAGGAATACTCTAGTTGGCACAATGCTAGGGTGGGGGTAAAATCCTAACAATATTTAATTAATAATGGAAAACTCTAGGATCATCATTAAGTTTCCAAACACCTAGTACAAATTTTGTATACTACCCTGATGATATGGATATAAAAGTGGCAGTACTAGCAGATGACTCTTCTAAATATTTTAAGAGATCTTATGTTTATTGATAATGAGGATGATGAATTATTTCTATTTTTATCAAGAATTTCAAACATAGGTAATTTAACCCAAAAGTGTGAAGATCACCTCCCTGTGGTTGCTTGTTTTCTAAATGTACTGAAATGCAACTATCAATAATTATTATTTATACCAGCTATTCATTCATATTTTACTCTAAACATCATAAGTTAGCACAATAATAATTATTTAATTGCTTTTACCCTCTAAAAAAACCATGATACCCGGCAACGACACAAAAATTATGAGTGTCATTGAGTCTCATCATTTAATCTCAATGATTTATCAATCCGGGATGGTGTCCAAGGTTGTCTACGATAGAAGGCTAGGGCAGAGTACAATTCAGGCATTCAGATTTCAAGCATTTATTGGTGAAGCAGATTTTAGTTTAGCCTTTTGGTGTCACACTAAACCTAGTCTGAATAATGGAAACTAAAATAAATTACAAGAATTGAAAACTAATTCTAAGTTGCAAGAATTGAAATCTAACTACAATTGCAGGAATTGGAATTGCTAATTTGAAATCTAGTTACTCTTGTAGAATTTAAATTGCTGAAATGAAATCCTAAGTTACATTTGCAGAATTGAAATATAGTTACTTTTGCATAATTAAAATGATGCTTGTAAATGAAACTTATTCTAAAAGCACTTGTCAATGCCCTGCCACAAAAGGTCATCAAGCTTATGCTACAGGAATTGACGTCAAAATGAAATATGCTAAAAATGGAAAGTTGCTAAAATAGAAAGCAGGGAAAACATGGAAAGCAAAATGAAAAATGATCAATATAATTTGTTAGCTGACATACACACAAATTTTGTACACAAACATAATAGAAAATAAAAATCACATAATACAAAATAAAAACAAGAAAATGAAATCTGGCAAGCAATCTATTAATTCTGCTGCAGAAAAATTACAGATTAAAACCTGCCATAAAATCCCTCCTTCTAGATATAAAAGTGGGCCCATAATTCCTGATCTAGAAGGAGGTGAGAAGCACTCCTTAACTAATTAAATCTGAATAGAAAATGATAAAATAGCTGCACTTTTATTGATGATAGAACATGCTGAAAACTTTTACAAAAAATTGCTATACAGTCTTAATTGCTGCTATTGAAAAATCTCCTCTATTCTAATCCCTAATTGCCTCAAACAAGGAGGGAGATGTGTTATTTATATAAATATTTACAACATATCCCATGCTCAAATCAGCCTATGTGCTACTTTACAATGATTTGCCAATAATTCTAGATCTAAAATAAATGCAAATTTGGACAGTTTGTGTTACAGTAGTAGTCATTGGCCCTTAGAAAGCATCTTCAATGGTGGAAGTACATGGGAGGAGTCTAGAAATATCTCACACATCATTCTCCACTTCATAATATGCCATTCCTATCTTGCAAACAACTTTCTATTATGCTACAGTTTTTATGGGTTTATCCTAGAAGAGGATCAAAATTGATCTTTTCAATGAATGATGGATTTGGATGGCAAGGACGACAAAATCATATGGGAGATATTTTCCCTTAACCTTCTCAACATTATTTCCCTTTTTTCACCATCAAAAATAGTCAAAAAGTCAAAAATAACTTTCCTATTCTCATTCCGAAGATAAGTGGCTCATTCCAAAGACACTGTATTTCTCATTCCGAAGATGTCTTGTTCATTTCGAAGATCTTCGAAATGAACAACAGTGAGCACTTAAAATGATTTTAGCTACATTTCTCAAGTGGATTAGCCCTCAGCATCAGATTGTAATAGGCTTCATTCCTCTCCATGTGTGAATTCCATGCCTTGCCATTCATTGGTAGCTTGCTAGAATTTACATGGTAAATTACTACATTTTCTAGTTCTGCTGCACAGTTGTAAAATATTGGCATTTCTTGAAAATTCAAACAAATTATAACATGGAAAAATTATTCAAATATCAACATGAAGGAGTACCTCAAGTTGATACTGAATTTAGAGACTTCATTCACCAAGTAACTAGCATTCGAAATGAACAAATGTGTGCTCTTAAAATGATTGTAGCTACATTTCTCAAGTGGATTAGCCCTCAGCATCAGATTGCAATAGCCTTCATTCCTCTCCATGTGTGAATTCCATGCCTTGCCATTCATTGGTAGCTTGCTAGAATTCACATGGTAAATTAGCATTTTCTAGTTCTGCTGCACAGTTGTAAAATATTGGCATTTCTTGAAAAGTCAAACAAATTATAACATGGAAAAAAATTTCAAATATCAACATGATGGAGTATATCAAGTTGCTACTGAATTTAGAGACTTCATTCACCAAGTAACCATGCTGAAATAGTGCAACAGTGCTACACAATTGCCCCTGCTCTGTTATACCTTGTTGCTGCCTATTTAGACCATGTGGGAATGCTTGTAAATAGGTCAGATGTCTTATATAGTCCTTATTAACTTACTCCATCCATATCCTCATGATTTTATTGACAACTTCAAGGTGTTCCTATAAAGTAACATCTTGTTGATTTTTATATGGCTATTTTTTTAGATTTTTAGATTTATGACAGTCCTAAACATTTGGCTTCAATGTGGATTTGAAACAAGTTGAATGGTAGGAAAACATTCAAAACCCATTGATAATTTAATGGATATCAGCATGCCACATTTGGTTAATTGAAACGCATGTTCTTACTTGCTACTTAATAAAGCAAAATCAGTCACAAAATGCTGAAAGTAGTCAAAAACAGAGATATAGTATTCCTAACATAAAATCATGTAAACACTTAACAAATAGTATATTTTAGTCAACTATTTGGAAATTAATTTATCATATGGTAGTCAAACATTGTGCAATAATGAGGCACTTTTGGGCCTCATCGCCAAGCTCTTGGTGCTTTCTTGAGATCATAAAGTGCTTTATTCAATTTGTAAACAAGGTTCTCCTCTCCTTGTTCTTGAAAACCTTGAGGTTGTTGAACATAAACCTCTTCTATCAATTATCCATTTAGAAAATTACTTTTCACATCTATGTGTTGAACATTACATATTTTATGGGCTGCTAAGGAAAGAACTGGTGTGATTGTTTCTTGTCGTGCAGTAGGAGCAAAGGTTTCCTCATAGTCAATGCCAAATTTATGAGTAAAACATTTTCCTACTAGTCTCACCTTATGCCTCTCAATGCTTCCATCAGCATTGTACTTGGTCTTGTAGACCCATTTACATCCAACACATTTTTCCTTTGGGTAGCTTTACTAGCTCCCATGTATCATTATTTTTTATAGAGGTTATTTCCTCTTTCATGGCTTCTTGCCATACATTTTGAGTACAAGCCTTCTCATAACTAGCTAGTTCTAGCTGTGTACTAGCCAATAATGTATAATTGACTACATCTCCCCTAGGATCATAGAAGTCATCATCCCCATACAATTGCAAATTTTCAATTTTTTGTAAAACTATATTCATTTCACTAGCTTGGATTCTAGTGAATCTTCTCTGGAAATTCTGATCCAACATTTGAAAATATGGATGATGTTGTAATGCTCTTTTGCCTCTTGATGGAGAGTCTCTATCAATGTCCATAGATGAAGAACTTACTGATCTCTGTGGAGAAGGACTTAAAGTGGTGGTTGAAGTACTTGATGTAGTACTCCAACTTGGGCTTGGAGGGGGTGGTGTGCCTTTGCTTTTCTTTGGAGACACTTGCTGTACCTATGAAGAACTTACATCTTGGGACTAATGATCAACACAAATTCTTTGATGACCCTATTCTCCCCCTTCATAAAAAATAGCATCCCTGGAGAGTATAATTTTATGAGTCTTGGAATTGTAGAGTCTATATCCCTTTGTAGACTCACAATACCCAACAAATATACAAGCTTTACTCTATGGATCAAGCTTCTTCATTTTCTCATCAGGAATGTGTGCATATGCTAAACTACCAAACACTTTTAAGTGCTTTACATTAGGTTTCTTTCCATACCACCCCTCATAAGGAGTGACACCATCTAAACTAGAAGTAGGACTTCTATTTAGAATATATACACTCGGTTCTTACAACCTTTGCCCAATACATATGAGTTAGATGCTTAGTCTCGAATCATCGATCTCACAATTTTAACTATGGTGCGATTATTTCTCTCAGCCACACCATTCTATTGTGGGGTATAGGTAGTGGTGAATTGCCTTTTAATACCACTTGCTTTACAATATTTCAAGAATGCTTTTGAGGATTATTCACCTCCTCGATATGTCCTATGACATTTTACATAATTCCCACTTTGATTCTCTAAATTGTTTCTAAACTCTATGAAGCAATCAAAAGCTTCATCTTTATGTTTCAAAAAATAAATCTAGCACATTCTAGAGAACTCGTCTATGAAAGTGAGAAAATAACAATAGTTTTTGAGACTCTATGTTTGCATTGGTCCACAGATGTTTGAATATACTAACTGAAGTTGATAGATGGCTCTCCACGCTTGTCCTTTTGGAAAATTTGACCTTGAGTGCTTTCCCAAAGCACATACTTCATAGACATGCTTTTGTTCATTGATTTTGGTAAGTCTTGTCACCATAGCTTGAGAAGTGAGAAGTTTCAAGCAAGCGAAATTAAGGTGACCATATCACAAGTGCCAAAGCACACTTGGATTTGTTATAGTTGTAGACACCAAAACAGCACCAATCCGATTATGTGACTACAAACACTGATCGCTTTGACACACATAGCCCCCAGGGCAGCCCTCAGAGGTTAAACAGTGGTCCTAACCACTTTTACAGCAATTTTGGAAGGTCAGAAGGCAATTTGGCACCTTCGGACAACCTACTCCAAATTCGTCCCACCCTGGGACGAATTCAAATTGGAATCCGTCTCACCAAGGGATGAATTCTGAATTCGTCCCTAGGTAGGACGAATTCCAAGTTTAACGGGCAAAAAGAAGAATGGCGCCAAGTGGCAGCCAGGGACAGTCAGTTAATGACTCCTACCTCGCATGCGTGTGTGGGTGAATAGATGGGCCATTAGAGGACTGTCACAAGGGCAGTTATGAAAGCCCAAGTCATGGAGGACTCCCCTCCCTCATGGGAAGACTTGATTGCCACATGGCACCTATGACCAACACATGGCGCTTATGCTTCCCTCTCAAAAGAGACCCCATGGGTCTATAAAAGGTGGGAATTTTCTCACCCAAGATATACAGGTTGAAGGAGATTTCAAGCAACGAAGTGCTGCCGAGTTGAACACCCACTTGCATCCCCTTTGATTCACCTTCTCACATCCACCAATCTCTTTTGCAAGGGAGGTTGTTGGGTGGCTTTTGGAAGATTGAATCTGACCCAAATCCAACATATGGACACCTGAATCAACCAATTTGCTGACCCCTCTATCCTAAGAGGTTTTGGACCCATCCCTAGTGGATTGGCTCCAAAATCGAGTGCCAACGGTGGGAGGCCCACTTGGGGCACCCCCGCACTTTCCAAGTTTTTTGTTTCAAAAGCATTCTAGATTATGGTTTCAGGTTGCATTTCATGTCATTCTATTTGGTGAATTCATAGCTTCAATTTCATAATATTCTGATCAAATTTTATCATGCTTTGTGTCGCTTTGTTGTTTCACTAACTTGCAGGTGGAGATATCTAATTCCTAAGGATAGAGGCCAAATTGGGAGAATCCGACCATCTGGGTCATCCCAAAATGGCCCCAATTACATAACCCCCTGTTTGCAGGCATTTTGCAGGTCCCGAGATTCGACATTGGAGCAGCAGCAGGTCGACTTTTTCAACACAGAAGAATTCGTCCCACCCAGGGACGAATTGCAGTCAGAATTCGTCCTGCCCAGGGACGAATTCTAGTTTAAGGCAGATTGGCCGACTGTCTCAGTGGCAGTGGCCTCCTGGTAATATTTTCTGTCTTCTGTCAAGTTTTTAGGCCATTTGGACTTACTTTACCCACTGTTTCAGACAAATGTTTACATGCATCTTTTGGCGATTTTAGAGAACAAACACTTTTCATTTGCAGCAGGTGCTACTGACATCTTCGTTGTTTCTTTGTTCGTAGGAGGAGCAGTAGAGGTCAAGGACTCATCGACATCAGCGACGACATCATCTTGGCCCGTCCATTTCAAGTGTGGGCATGCGGGAAGAGGAACCTTAAGTCTCGATTGTAGTCAAATTCTTTTAACGCTCCTAGCCCCTGAAAAGGGAGGAGGCGTATTTGTAACAGAGATCAAGAAAGTTTAATGAAAGGGTTGTGTTTTCTCCATTTGCTTGTATCTCGTTTTAATGCATCTCTTTCATTTCATGCAATTTACATTTCTAGGACTTAAGCGTATTTGATTTTGAATGCATCGCAAGTAGTGTTTCCTTCGCCCGAATCTCGTGCTTTCAATGGCGATCACGGTGGGACACTGTTCCCTGGTTTTTAAAATCACAAAAACTGATTAAATTTTTGTGTTTTGTGTTTGACAGTACCTTTTTGGTTTCTGACTGTTATTCGTCCTGGACTGTGGCGATTGCTTTACTGAAATTCGTCTAACCCTGAGACGAATTCAAATTCGTCTCTGGGAGGGACGAATTCTGTTATGTAATTCGTCTCACCGAGGGACGAATTTATGTCTGCAAATTTTTAGAGCTAAAATTTAGAAGCAAACGGTCCAGGTAGAGAAGAGGTAGGGATTTTCATAATCTCTGTTAAATTTCTTATTTCTGTTTCTGTTTCTTTAATTGTTTTCATTTAATCTTGCATTGCATTAGGAAAAGTCATTTATGCTTGTTTCATTTTCGCTAAATAAAATGAATCTCACACACTTCACGTAATAATTTTAAACCAAGGAGCTGGTCGTAAGACCCCAGCCCTTGAGCAAGACCAACGGTGGGTTCATCACCACCTTGGCTTAGCTTTGCATCCATTTCCCGATTGTCAACTGTTGTTAGGCGTAAATCCTGATGAAAGCTGACCGAGTGTCGCTGGGGTGATTCCCATGCACGCGAGGATAAGTCTTCTATGGTAGGTGCCATTAACAGGACAATCCCCCTTCCGTACCACCTACGTACCATGTACCTTCTGCTCTCACGTACCTATAGTCTCCCTCTCGTAAGGGCGGGTATATAGAGAGGTTGGTATATCGGCCTGGTTGGTATATTGAAGGGGCGACCGTTTTGGGAGTTATATGAGCCTTCATTATGCATTTAAACATTCTTTAAAAACATGCAAAAACAAAACAAAACATCAAAATGCACTAAACCAGTTTAGGGCACACCATTAATCCTTAAAAGAGATAATCACGGTTTGCGCATGTGTGTGTTCATTTCTGCTTAGTGTAACAAAAAAAAAAAATCATAAACAAAAAGATAAAAATCTACGCATTTTGTCATTTTCTCCAAAAAGCTCCAAGGATTCCCGTAATCGCTTGGTCACTCCAAAATGCCCCAAAGGTGTCCATGAACCCTTTGGTCAACCCAAAATCACCCCAAATGTGCCCATAAGTGATGTGGGAGCATCAAACGAAATTTAGGAAATTTTACTTTTTTTCCTAAATTTTAGTGCATCTTGTCGGGGCCATAACTTCTCAACCATAGCTCCGATTGACTTGAAATTTTATAGGGAGTTAGTTGGGCTACGAATTTCTAGGTTGTGGTTTAGCATGGTAAAATCCTAACAATATTTAATTAATAATGGAAAAATCTAGGATCATCATTAAGTTGTAAACTCCTATTTTGATTGTGCAAAAGTTTTTGTGATTTTTTTTTTCAGCTTACATAGACAGGGGTTGCCTGTCCTATATTATTCATATTGGCCACAGGTTGGGATGAAGGTGATGGTTGATTTACTTGCCCTTTTTTTTGTTTTTGGGATCTCTCTTTGAGAAGAATTCGGACTAGACAACAAATTTTGCATCTCTGAGTTATAGAAGTAAATGGCATTCATCAATGATATGTCCCTATGAACAAATGCTATAGGTAGCTGATATGGCTATTTTGTTCAATATTTAATTAATAATGGAAAACTCTATTTGCTACAACTGGTTGGGTAAAATCCTACAAATTTAATTAATAATGGAATACTCTAGGATCATCATATCTTTTCCAACACCTAGTACAAATTTTGTATACTACCCTGATGATATGGATATAAAAGTGGCAAGACTAGCAGATGACTCTTCTAAATATTTTAAGAGATCTTATGTTTATTGATAATGAGGATGATGAATTCTTTCTATTTTTATCAAGAATTTCAAACATAGGTAATTTAACCCAAAAGTGTGAAGATCACCTCCCTGTGGTTGCTTGTTTTCTAAATGTACTGAAATGCAACTATCAATAATTATTATTTATACCAGCTATTCATTCATATTTTACTCTAAACATCATAAGTTAGCACAATAATAATTATTTAATTGCTTTTACCCTCTAACAACACCATGATCCCCGACAACGACACCAAAATTATGAGTGTCATTGAGTCTCATCATTTAATCTCAATGATTTATCAATCCGGGGTGGTGTCCAAGGTTGTCTACGATAGAAGGCTAGGGCAGAGTACAATTCAGGCATTCAGATTTCAAGCATTTATTGGTGAAGCAGATTTTAGTTTAGCCTTTTGGTGTCACACTAAACCTAGTCTGAATAATGGAAACTAAAATAAATTACAGGAATTGAAAACTAATTCTAAGTTGCAAGAATTGAAATCTAACTACAATTGCAGGAATTGGAATTGCTAATTTGAAATCTAGTTACTCTTGTAGAATTTAAATTGCTGAAATGAAATCCTAAGTTACATTTGCAGAATTGAAATATAGTTACTTTTGCATAATTAAAATGATGCTTGTAAATGAAACTTATTCTAAAAGCACTTGTCAATGCCCTGCCACAAAAGGTCGTCAAGCTTATGCTACAGGAATTGACAGCAAAATGAAATATGCTAAAAATGGAAAGTTGCTAAAATAGAAAGCAGGGAAAACATGGAAAGCAAAATGAAAAATGATCAATATAATTTGTTAGCTGACATACACACAAATTTTGTACACAAACATAATAGAAAATAAAAATCACATAATACAAAATAAAAACAAGAAAATGAAATCTGGCAAGCAATCTATTAATTCTCATTGCAAAGCAAAATTACAGATTAAAACCTGCCATAAAATCCCTCCTTCTAGATATAAAAGTGGGCCCATAATTCCTGATCTAGAAGGAGGTGAGAAGCACTCCTTAACTAATTAACTCTGAATAGAAAATGATAAAATAGCTGCACTTTTATTGATGATAGAACATGCTGAAAACTTTTACAAAAAATTGCTATACAGTCTTAATTGCTGCTATTGAAAAATCTCCTCTATTATAATCCCTAACTGCCTCAACCAAGGAGGGAGATGTGTTATTTATATAAATATTTACAACATATCCCATGCTCAAATCAGCCTATGTGCTACTTTACAATGATTTGCCAATAATTCTAGATCTAAAATAAATGCAAATTTGGACATTGTGTTGCAGGAGTAGTCATTGGCCCTTAGAAAGCATCTTCAGTGGTGTAAGTACATGAAAGGAGTCTAGAAATATCTCACACATCTTTCTCCACTTCATAATATGCCATTCCTATCTTGCAAACAACTTTCTATTATGCTCGTTTTATGGGTTTATCCTAGAAGAGGATCAAAATTGATCTTTTCAATGAATGATGGATTTGGATGGCAAGGACGACAAAATCATATGGGAGATATTTTCCCTTAACCTTCTCAACATTATTTCCCTTTTTTCACCATCAAAAATAGTCAAAAAGTCAAAAATAACTTTCCTATTCTCATTCCGAAGATAAGTGGCTCATTCCAAAGACACTGTATTTCTCATTCCGAAGATGTCTTGTTCATTTCGAAGATCTTTGAAATGAACAACAGTGAGCACTTAAAATTATTTTAGCTACATTTCTCAAGTGGATTAGCCCTCAGCATCAGATTGTAATAGCCTTCATTCCTCTCCATGTGTGAATTCCATGCCTTGCCATTCATTGGTAGCTTGCTAGAATTTACATGGTAAATTACTACATTTTCTAGTTCTGCTGCACAGTTGTAAAATATTGGCATTTCTTGAAAATTCAAACAAATTATAACATGGAAAAATTATTCAAATATCAACATGAAGGAGTACCTCAAGTTGCTACTGAATTTAGAGACTTCATTCACCAAGTAACTAGCATTCGAAATGAACAACTGTGTGCTCTTAAAATGATTGTAGCTACATTTATCAAGTGGATTAGCCCTCAGCATCAGATTGCAATAGCCTTCATTCCTCTCCATGTGTGAATTCCATGCCTTGCCATTCATTGGTAGCTTGCTAGAATTTACATGGTAAATTAGCATTTTCTAGTTCTGCTGCACAGTTGTAAAATATTGGCATTTCTTGAAAAGTCAAACAAATTATAACATGGAAAAAATTTCAAATATCAACATGAAGGAGTATATCAAGTTGCTACTGAATTTAGAGACTTCATTCACCAAGTAACCATGCTGAAATAGTGCAACAGTGCTACACAATTGCCCCTGCTCTGTTATACCTTGTTGCTGCCTATTTAGACCATGTGGGAATGCTTGTAAATAGGTCAGATGTCTTATATAGTCCTTATTAACTTACTCCATCCATATCCTCATGATTTTATTGACAACTTCAAGGTGTTCCTATAAAGTAACATCTTGTTGATTTTTATATGGCTATTTTTTTAGATTTTTAGATTTATGACAAGTCCTAAACATTTGGCTTTAATGTGGATTTAAAACAATTTGAAGAGTAGGAAAACATTCAAAACCCATTGATAATTTAATGGATATCAGCATGCCACATTTGGTTAATTGAAATGCATGTTCTTACTTGCTACTTAATAAAGCAAAATCAGTCACAAAATGCTGAAAATAGTCAAAAACAGAGATATAGTATTCCTAACATAAAATCATGTAAACACTTAACAAATAGTATATTTTAGTCAACTATTTGGAAATTAATTTATCATATGGTAGTCAAACATTGTGCAATAATGAGGCACTTTTGGGCCTCATCGCCAAGCTCTTGGTGCTTGCTTGAGATCATAAAGTGCTTTATTCAATTTGTAAACAAGGTTCTCCTCTCCTTGTTCTTGAAAACCTTGAGGTTGTTGAACATAAACCTCTTCTATCAATTATCCATTTAGAAAATTACTTTTCACATCTATGTGTTGAACATTACATATTTTATGGGCTGCTAAGGAAAGAACTGGTGTGATTGTTTCTTGTCGTGCAGTAGGAGCAAAGGTTTCCTCATAGTCAATGCCAAATTTATGAGTAAAACATTTTCCTACTAGTCTCACCTTATGCCTCTCAATGCTTCCATCAGCATTGTACTTGGTCTTGTAGACCCATTTACATCCAACACATTTTTCCTTTGGGTAGCTTTACTAGCTCCCATGTATCATTATTTTTTATAGAGGTTATTTCCTCTTTCATGGCTTCTTGCCATACATTTTGAGTACAAGCCTTCTCATAACTAGCTAGTTCTAGCTGTGTACTAGCCAATAAAGTATAATTGACTACATCTCCCCTAGGATCATGGGAGTCATCATCCCCATACAATTGCAAATTTTCAATTTTTTGTAAAACTATATTCATTTCACTAGCTTGGATTCTAGTGAATCTTCTCTCGGAAATTCTGATCCAACATTTGAAAATATGGATGATGTTGTAATGCTCTTTTGCCTCTTGATGGAGAGTCTCTATCAATGTCCATAGATGAAGAACTTACTGATCTCTGTGGAGAAGGACTTAAAGTGGTGGTTGAAGTACTTGATGTAGTACTCCTACTTGGGCTTGGAGGGGGTGGTGTGCCTTTGCTTTTCTTTGGAGACACTTGCTGTACCTATGAAGAACTTACATCTTGGGACTAATCATCAACAAAAATTCTTTGATGACCCTATTCTCCCCCTTCATAAAAAATAGCATCCCTGGAGAGTATAATTTTATGAGTCTTGGAATTGTAGAGTCTATATCCCTTTGTAGACTCACAATACCCAACAAATATACAAGCTTTACTCTATGGATCAAGCTTCTTCATTTTCTCATCAGGAATGTGTGCATATGCTAAATAACCAAACACTTTGAAGTGCTTTACATTAGGTTTCTTTCCATACCACCCCTCATAAGGAGTGACACCATCTAAACTAGAAGTAGGACTTCTATTTAGAATATATACACTAGGTTCTTACAACCTTTGCCCAATACATATGAGTTAGATGCTTAGTCTGAATCATCGATCTCACAATTTTAACTATGGTGCGATTATTTCTCTCAGCCACACCATTCTATTGTGGGGTATAGGTAGTGGTGAATTGCCTTTTAATACCACTTGCTTTACAATATTTCAAGAATGCTTTTGAGGATTATTCACCTCCTCGATATGTCCTACGACATTTTACATAATTCCCACTTTGATTCTCTAAATTGTTTCTAAACTCTATGAAGCAATCAAAAGCTTCATCTTTATGTTTCAAAAAATAAATCTAGCACATTCTAGAGAACTCGTCTATGAAAGTGAGAAAATAACAATAGTTTTTGAGACTCTATGTTTGCATTGGTCCACAGATGTTTGAATATACTAACTGAAGTTGATAGATGGCTCTCCACGCTTGTCCTTTTGGAAAATTTGACCTTGAGTGCTTTCCCAAAGCACATACTTCATAGACATGCTTTTGTTCATTGATTTTGGTAAGTCTTGTCACCATAGCTTGAGAAGTGAGAAGTTTCAAGCAAGCGAAATTAAGGTGACCATATCACAAGTGCCAAAGCACACTTGGATTTGTTATAGTTGTAGACACCAAAACAGCACCAATCCGATTATGTGACTACAAACACTGATCGCTTTGACACACATAGCCCCCCGGGCAGCCCTCAGAGGTTAAACAATGGTCCTAACCACTTTTACAAGCAATTTTGGAAGGTCGGAAGGCAATTTGGCACCTTCGGACAACCTACTCCAAATTCGTCCCACCCTGGGACGAATTCAAATTGGAATCCGTCTCACCAAGGGATGAATTCTGAATTCGTCCCTGGGTAGGACGAATTCCAAGTTTAACGGGCAAAAAGAAGAATGGCGCCAAGTGGCAGCCAGGGACAGTCAGTTAATGACTCCTACCTCGCATGTGTGTGTGGGTGAACAGATGGGCCATTAGAGGACTGTCACAAGGGCAGTTATGAAAGCCCAAGTCATGGAGAACTCCCCTCCCTCATGGGAAGACTTGACTGCCACATGGCACCTATGACCAACACATGGCGCTTATGCTTCCCTCTCAAAAGAGACCCCATGGGTCTATAAAAGGTGGGAATTTTCTCACCCAAGATATACAGGTTGAAGGAGATTTCAAGCAACGAAGTGCTGCCGAGTTGAACACCCACTTGCATCCCCTTTGATTCACCTTCTCACATCCACCAATCTCTTTTGCAAGGGAGGTTGTTGGGTGGATTTTGGAAGATTGAATCTGACCCAAATCCAACATATGGACACCTGAATCAACCAATTTGCCGACCCCTCTATCCTAAGAGGTTTTGGACCCATCCCTAGTGGATTGGCTCCAAAATCGAGTGCCAACGGTGGGAGGCCCACTTGGGGCACCCCCGCACTTTCCAAGTTTTTTGTTTCAAAAGCATTCTAGATTATGGTTTCAGGTTGCATTTCATGTCATTCTATTTTGTGAATTCATAGCTTCAATTTCATAATATTTTGATCAAATTTTATCATGCTTTGTGTCGCTTTGTTGTTTCACTAACTTGCAGGTGGAGATATCTAATTCCCGAGGATAGAGGCCAAATTGGGAGAATCCGACCATCTGGGTCGTCCCAAAATGGCCCCAATTACATAACCCCCTGTTTGCGGGGCATTTTGCAAGTCCCGAGATTCGACATTGGAGCAAGCAAGTAGGTCGGCCTTTTCAACATAGAAGAATTCGTCCCACCCAGGGACGAATTACAGTCAAAATTCGTCCTGCCCAGGGACGAATTCCAGTTTAAGGCAGATTGGCCGATTGTCTCAGTGGCAGTGGCCTCCTGGTAATATTTTCTGTCTTCTGTCAAGTTTTCAGGCCATTTGGACTTACTTTACCCACTGTTTCAGACAAATGTTTACATGCATCTTTTGGCGATTTTAGAGAACAAACACTTTTCATTTGCAGTAGGTGCTACTGACATCTTCGTTGTTTCTTTGTTCACAGGAGGAGCAGCAGAGGTCAAGGACTCATCGACATCAGCGATGACATCATCTTGGCCCGTCCATTTCAAGTGTGGGCACGCGGGAAGAGGAACCTTAAGTCTCGATTGTAGTCAAATTCTTTTAACGCTCCTAGCCCCTGAAAAGGGAGGAGGCGTATTTGTAACAGAGATCAAGAAAGTTTAATGAAAGGGCTGTGTTTTCTCCATTTTCTTGTATCTCGTTTTAATGCATCTCTTTCATTTCATGCAATTTACATTTCTAGGACTTAAGCGTATTTGATTTTGAATGCATCGCAAGTAGTGTTTCCTTCGCCCGAAATCTCGTGCTTTCAGTGGCGATCACGGTGGGACACTGTTCCCTAGTTTTTAAAATCACAAAAACTGATTAAATTTTTGTGTTTTGTGTTTGACAGGTACCTTTTTGGTTTCTGGACTGTTATTCATCCTGGACTGTGGCGATTGCTTTACTGAAATTCGTCTAACCCTGAGACGAATTCAAATTCGTCTCTCGGGAGGGACGACTTGTTATGTAATTCGTCTCACCGAGGGACGAATTTATGTCTGCAACTTTTTAGAGCAAAAATTTAGAAGCAACCGGTCCAGGCAGAGAAGAGGTAGGGATTTTCATAATCTCTGTTAAATTTCCTGTTTCTGTTTCTGTTTCTTTAATTGTTTTCATTTAATCCTGCATTGCATTAGGAAAAGTCATTTATGCTTGTTTCATTTTCGCTAAATAAAATGAATCTCACACACTTCACGCAATAATTTTAAACCAAGGAGCTGGTCGTAAGACCCCAGCCCTTGAGCAAGACCAACGGTGGGTTCATCACCACCTTGGCTTAGCTTTGCATCCATTTCCCGATTGTCAACTATTGTTAGGCGTAAATCCTGACGAAAGCTGACCGAGTGTCGCTGGGGTGATTCCCATGCATGCGAGGATAAGTCTTCTATGGTAGGTGCCATTAACAGGACAATCCCCCTTCTGTACCGCCTACGTACCACGTACCTTCTGCTCTCACGTACCTATAGTCTCCCTCTCGTAAGGGCGGGTATATAGAGAGGTTGGTATATCGGCCTGGTTGGTATATTGAAGGGGCGACCGTTTTGGGAGTTATATGAGCCTTCATTATGCATTTAAACATTCTTTAAAAACATGCAAAAACAAAACAAAACATCAAAATGCACTAAACCATTTTAGGGCACACCATTAATCCTTAAAAGAGATAATCACGGTTTGCGCATGTGTGTGTTCATTTCTGCTTAGTGTAACAAAAAAAAAAAATCATAAACAAAAAGATAAAAATCTACGCATTTTGTCATTTTCTCCAAAAAGCTCCAAGGATTCCCGTAATCACTTGGTCACTCCAAAATGCCCCAAAGGTGTCCATGAACCCTTTGGTCAACCAAAAATCACCACAAATGTGCCCATAAGTGATGTGGGAGCATCAAACGAAATTTAGGAAATTTTACTTTTTTTCCTAAATTTTAGTGCATCTTGTCGGGGCCATAACTTCTCAACCATAGCTCCGATTGACTTGAAATTTTATAGGGAGTTAGTTGGGCTATAAATTGCTAGGTTGTGGTTTAGCATGGTAAAATACTAACAATATTTAATTAATAATGGAAAACTCTAGGATCATCATTATGTTGTAAACTTCTATTTTGATTGTGCAAAAGTTTTTGTGATTTTTTTTTTTGAGCTTACATAGACAGGGGTTGCCTGTCCTATATTATTCATATTGGCCACAGGTTGGGATGAAGGTGATGGTTGATTTACTTGCCCTGTTTATTGTTTTTGGGATCTCTCTTTGAGAAGAATTCCGACTAGACAACAAATTTTGCATCTCTCGAGTTATAGAAGTAAATGGCATTCATCAATGATATGTCCCTATGAACAAATGCTATAGGTAGCTGATATGGCTATTTTGTTCAATATTTAATTAATAATGGAAAATCAGTTGGCTACTAATAGTGTGTAGCGTAAAATCCTACAATTTTAATTAATAATGGAAAACTCTAGTGATCATCATTATCTTTCCAAACACCTAGTACAAATTTTGTATACTACCCTGATGATATGGATATAAAAGTGGCAGTACTAGCAGATGACTCTTCTAAATATTTTAAGAGATCTTATGTTTATTGATAATGAGGATGATGAATTATTTCTATTTTTATCAAGAATTTCAAACATAGGTAATTTAACCCAAAAGTGTGAAGATCACCTCCCTGTGGTTGCTTGTTTTCTAAATGTACTGAAATGCAACTATCAATAATTATTATTTATACCAGCTATTCATTCATATTTTACTCTAAACATCATAAGTTAGCACAATAATAATTATTTAATTGCTTTTACCCTCTAACAACACCATGATCCCCGACAACGACACCAAAATGATGAGTGTCATTGAGTCTCATCATTTAATCTCAATGATTTATCAATCTGGGATGGTGTCCAAGGTTGTCTACGATAGAAGGCTAGGGCAGAGTACAATTCAGGCATTCAAATTTCAAGCATTTATTGGTGAAGCAGATTTTAGTTTAGCCTTTTGGTGTCACACTAAACCTAGTCTGAATAATGGAAACTAAAATAAATTACAGGAATTGAAAACTAATTCTAAGTTGCAAGAATTGAAATCTAACTACAATTGCAGAATTGGAATTGCTAATTTGAAATCTAGTTACTCTTGCAGAATTTAAATTGCTGAAATGAAATCCTAAGTTACATTTGCAGAATTGAAATATAGTTACTTTTGCATAATTAAAATGATGCTTGTAAATGAAACTTATTCTAAAAGCACTTGTCAATGCCCTCGCCACAAAAGGTCGTCAAGCTTATGCTACAGAATTGACAAAAAAATGAAATATGCTAAAAATGGAAAGTTGCTAAAATAGAAAGCAGGGAAAACATGGAAAGCAAAAGGAAAAATGATCAATATAATTTGTTAGCTGACATACACACAAATTTTGTACACAAACATAATAGAAAATAAAAATCACATAATACAAAATAAAAACAAGAAAATGAAATCTGGCAAGCAATCTATTAATTCTCACTGCAAAGCAAAATTACGATTAAAACCTGCCATAAAATCCCTCCTTCTAGATATAAAAGTGGGCCCATAATTCCTGATCTAGAAGGAGGTGAGAAGCACTCCTTAACTAATTAACTCTGAATAGAAAATGATAAAATAGCTGCACTTTTATTGATGATAGAACATGCTGAAAACTGTTACAAAAAATTGCTATACAATCTTAATTGCTGCTATTGAAAAATCTCCTCTATTCTAATCCCTAATCGCCTCAACCAAGGAGGGAGATGTGTTATTTATATAAATATTTACAACATATCCCATGCTCAAATCAGCCTATGTGCTACTTTACAATGATTTGCCAATAATTCTAGATCTAAAATAAATGCAAATTTGGACAGCTTTGTGTTACAAGTAGTAGTCATTGGCCCTTAGAAAGCATCTTCAATGGTGGAAGTACATGGGAGGAGTCTAGAAATATCTCACACATCATTCTCCACTTCAGAATATGCCATTCCTATCTTGCAAACAACTTTCTATTATGCTACAGTTTTTATGGGTTTATCCTAGAAGAGGATCAAAATTGATCTTTTCAATGAATGATGGATTTGGATGGCAAGGACGACAAAATCATATGGGAGATATTTTCCCTTAACCTTCTCAACATTATTTCCCTTTTTTCACCATCAAAAATAGTCAAAAAGTCAAAAGGAACTTTCCTATTCTCATTCCGAAGATAAGTGGCTCATTCCAAAGACACTGTATTTCTCATTCCGAAGATGTCTTGTTCATTTCGAAGATCTTCGAAATGAACAACAGTGTGCACTTAAAATGATTTTAGCTACATTTCTCAAGTGGATTAGCCCTCAGCATCAGATTGTAATAGCCTTCATTCCTCTCCATGTGTGAATTCCATGCCTTGCCATTCATTGGTAGCTTGCTAGAATTTACATGGTAAATTACTGCATTTTCTAGTTCTGCTGCACAGTTGTAAAATATTGGCATTTCTTGAAAATTCAAACAAATTATAACATGGAAAAATTATTCAAATATCAACATGAAGGAGTACCTCAAGTTGCTACCGAATTTAGAGACTTCATTCACCAAGTAACTAGCATTCGAAATGAACAACCGTGTGCTCTTAAAATGATTTTAGCTACATTTCTCAAGTGGATTAGCCCTCAGCATCAGATTGCAATAGCCTTCATTCCTCTCCATGTGTGAATTCCATGCCTTGCCATTCATTGGTAGCTTGCTAGAATTTACATGGTAAATTACTGCATTTTCTAGTTCTCACGCACGCTTGTAAAATATTGGCATTTCTTGAAAAGTCAAACAAATTATAACATGGAAATTTTTTTCAAATATCAACATGAAGGAGTATATCAAGTTGCTACTGAATTTAGAGACTTCATTCACCAAGTAACCATGCTGAAATAGTGCAACAGTGCTACACAATTGCCCCTGCTCTGTTATACCTTGTTGCTGCCTATTTAGACCATGTGGGAATGCTTGTAAATAGGTCAGATGTCTTATATAGTCCTTATTAACTTACTCCATCCATATCCTCATGCTTTTATTGACAACTTCAAGGTGTTCCTATAAAGTAACATCTTGTTGATTTTTATATGGCTATTTTTTTAGATTTTCAGATTTATGAAAGTCCTAAACTTTTGGCTTCAATGTGGATTTGAAACAAGTTGAAGGGTAGGAAAACATTCAAAAACCATTGATAATTTAATGGATATCAGCATGCCACATTTGGTTAATTGAAATGCATGTTCTTACTTGCTACTTAATAAAGCAAAATCAGTCACAAAATGCTGAAAATAGTCAAAAACAGAGATATAGTATTCCTAACATAAAATCATGTAAACACTTAACAAATAGTATATTTTAGTCAACTATTTGGAAATTAATTTATCATATGGTAGTCAAACATTGTGCAATAATGAGGCACTTTTGGGCCTCATCGCCAAGCTCTTGGTGCTTTCTTGAGATCATAAAGTGCTTTATTCAATTTGTAAACAAGGTTCTCCTCTCCTTGTTCTTGAAAACCTTGAGGTTGTTGAACATAAACCTCTTCTATCAATTATCCATTTAGAAAATTACTTTTCACATCTATGTGTTGAACATTACATATTTTATGGGCTGCTAAGGAAAGAACTGGTGTGATTGTTTCTTGTCGTGCAGTAGGAGCAAAGGTTTCCTCATAGTCAATGCCAAATTTATGAGTAAAACATTTTCCTACTAGTCTCACCTTATGCCTCTCAATGCTTCCATCAGCATTGTACTTGGTCTTGTAGACCCATTTACATCCAACACATTTTTCCTTTGGGTAGCTTTACTAGCTCCCATGTATCATTATTTTTTATAGAGGTTATTTCCTCTTTCATGGCTTCTTGCCATACATTTTGAGTACAAGCCTTCTCATAACTAGCTAGTTCTAGCTGTGTACTATCCAATAAAGTATAATTGACTACATCTCCCCTAGGATCATAGAAGTCATCATCCCCATACAATTGCAAATTTTCAATTTTTTGTAAAACTATATTCATTTCACTAGCTTGGATTCTAGTGAATCTTCTCTAGAAATTCTGATCCAACATTTGAAAATATGGATGATGTTGTAATGCTCTTTTGCCTCTTGATGGAGAGTCTCTATCAATGTCCATAGATGAAGAACTTACTGATCTCTGTGGAGAAGGACTTAAAGTGGTGGTTGAAGTACTTGATGTAGTACTCCTACTTGGGCTTGGAGGGGGTGGTGTGCCTTTGATTTTCTTTGGAGACACTTGCTGTACCTATGAAGAACTTACATCTTGGGACTAATCATCAACAAAAATTCTTTGATGACCCTATTCTCCCCCTTCATAAAAAATAGCATCCCTGGAGAGTATAATTTTATGAGTCTTGGAATTGTAGAGTCTATATCCCTTTGTAGACTCACAATACCCAACAAATATACAAGATTTACTCTATGGATCAAGCTTCTTCATTTTCTCATCAGGAATGTGTGCATATGCTAAATAACCAAACACTTTGAAGTGCTTTACATTAGGTTTCTTTCCATACCACCCCTCATAAGGAGTGACACCATCTAAACTAGAAGTAGGACTTCTATTTAGAATATATACACTGGTTCTTACAACCTTTGCCCAATACATATGAGTTAGATGCTTAGTCTGAATCATCGATCTCACAATTTTAACTATGGTGCGATTATTTCTCTCAGCCACACCATTCTATTGTGGGGTATAGGTAGTGGTGAATTGCCTTTTAATACCACTTGCTTTACAATATTTCAAGAATGCTTTTGAGGATTATTCACCTCCTCGATATGTCCTACGACATTTTACATAATTCCCACTTTGATTCTCTAAATTGTTTCTAAACTCTATGAAGCAATCAAAAGCTTCATCTTTATGTTTCAAAAAATAAATCTAGCACATTCTAGAGAACTCGTCTATGAAAGTGAGAAAATAACAATAGTTTTTGAGACTCTATGTTTGCATTGGTCCACAGATGTTTGAATATACTAACTGAAGTTGATAGATGGCTCTCCACGCTTGTCCTTTTGGAAAATTTGACCTTGAGTGCTTTCCCAAAGCACATACTTCATAGACATGCTTTTGTTCATTGATTTTGGTAAGTCTTGTCACCATAGCTTGAGAAGTGAGAAGTTTCAAGCTAGCGAAATTAAGGTGACCATATCACAAGTGCCAAAGCACACTTGGATTTGTTATAGCTGTAGACACCAAAACAGCACCAATCCGATTATGTGACTACAAACACTGATCGCTTTGACACACATAGCCCCCAGGGCAGCCCTCAGAGGTTAAACAGTGGTCCTAACCACTTTTACAGCAATTTTGGAAGGTCAGAAGGCAATTTGGCACCTTCGGACAACCTACTCCAAATTCGTCCCACCCTGGGACGAATTCAAATTGGAATCCGTCTCACCAAGGGACGAATTCTGAATTCGTCCCTGGGTAGGACGAATTCCAAGTTTAACGGGCAAAAAGAAGAATGGCGCCAAGTGGCAGCCAGGGACAGTCAGTTAATGACTCCTACCTCGCACGCGTGTGTGGGTGAACAGATGGGCCATTAGAGGACTGTCACAAGGGCAGTTATGAAAGCCCAAGTCATGGAGGACTCCCCTCCCTCATGGGAAGACTTGACTGCCACATGGCACCTATGACCAACACATGGCGCTTATGCTTCCCTCTCAAAAGAGACCCCATGGGTCTATAAAAGGTGGGACTTTTCTCACCCAAGATATACAGGTTGAAGGAGATTTCAAGCAACGAAGTGTTGCCGAGTTGAACACCCACTTGCATCCCCTTTGATTCACCTTCTCACATCCACCAATATCTTTTGCAAGGGAGGTTGTTGGGTGGCTTTTGGAAGCTTGAATCTGACCCAAATCCAACATATGGACACCTGAATCAACCAATTTGCCGACCCCTCTATCCTAAGAGGTTTTGGACCCATCCCTAGTGGATTGGCTCCAAAATCGAGTACCAACGGTGGGAGGCCCACTTGGGGCACCCCCGCACTTTCCAAGTTTTTTGTTTCAAAAGCATTCTAGATTACTGTTTCAGGTTGCATTTTGTGTCATTCTATTTGGTGAATTCATAGCTTCAATTTCATAATATTCTGATCAAATTTTATCATGCTTTGTGTCGCTTTGTTGTTTCACTAACTTGCAGGTGGCGATATCTAATTCCCGAGGATAGAGGCCAAATTGGGAGAATCCGACCATCTGGGTCATCCCAAAATGGCCCCAATTACATAACCCCCCTGTTTGCAGGCATTTTGCAGGTCCCGAGATTCGACATTGGAGCAGCAGCAGGTCGGCTTTTTCAACACAGAAGAATTCGTCCCACCCAGGGACGAATTGTAGTCAGAATTCGTCCTGCCCAGGGACGAATTCCAGTTTAAGGCAGATTGGCCGACTGTCTCAGTGGCAGTGGCCTCCTGGTAATATTTTTTGTCTTCTGTCAAGTTTTCAGGCCATTTGGACTTACTTTACCCACTGTTTCAGACAAATGTTTACATGCATCTTTTGGCGATTTTAGAGAACAAACACTTTTCATTTGCAGCAGGTGCTACTGACATCTTCGTTGTTTCTTTGTTCACAGGAGGAGTAGTAGAGGTCAAGGACTCATCGACATCAGCGACGACATCATCTTGGCCCGTCCATTTCAAGTGTGGGCACGCGGGAAGAGGAACCTTAAGTCTCGATTGTAGTCAAATTATTTTAACGCTCCTAGCCCCTGAAAAGGGAGGAGGCGTATTTGTAACAGAGATCAAGAAAGTTTAATGAAAGGGCTGTGTTTTCTCCATTTTCTTGTATCTCGTTTTAATGCGTCTCTTTCATTTCATGCAATTTACATTTCTAGGACTTAAGCGTATTTGATTTTGAATGCATCGCAAGTAGTGTTTCCTTCGCCCGAAATCTCGTGCTTTCAGTGGCGATCACGGTGGGACACTGTTCCCTGGTTTTTAAGATCACAAAAACTGATCAAATTTTTGTGTTTTGTGTTTGACAGGTACCTTTTTGGTTTTTGACTGTTATTCGTCCTTGGATGTGGCGATTGCTTTACTAAAATTCGTCTAACCCTGAGACGAATTCAAATTCGTCTCTAGGAGGGACGAATTCTGTTATGCAATTCGTCTCACCGAGGGACGAATTTATGTCTGCAGATTTTTAGAGCAAAAATTCAGAAGCAACCGGTCCAGGCAGAGAAGAGGTAGGGATTTTCATAATCTCTCGTTAAATTTCCTGTTTCTGTTTCTGTTTCTTTAATTGTTTTCATTTAATCCTGCATTGCTTAGGGAAAGTCATTTATGCTTGTTTCATTTTCGCTAAATAAAATGAATCTCACACACTTCACGCAATAATTTTAAACCAAGGAGCTGGTCGTAAGACCCCAGCCCTTGAGCAAGACCAACGGTGGGTTCATCACCACCTTGGCTTAGCTTTGCATCCATTTCCCGATTGTCAACTGTTGTTAGGCGTAAATCCTGACGAAAGCTGACCGAGTGTCGCTGGGGTGATTCCCATGCGCGCGAGGATAAGTCTTCTATGGTAGGTGCCATTAACAAGACAATCCCCCTTCCGTACCACCTATGTACCATGTACCTTCTGCTCTCACGTACCTATAGTCTCCCTCTCGTAAGGGCGGGTATATAGAGAGGTTGGTATATCGGCCTGGTTGGTATATTGAAGGGGCGACCGTTTTGGGAGTTATATGAGCCTTCATTATGCATTTAAACGTTCTTCAAAAACATGCAAAAACAAAACAAAACATCAAAATGCACTAAACCAGTTTAGGACACACTATTTAAACCCTTAAAAGAGATAATCACGGTTTGCGCATGTGTGTGTTCATTTCTGCTTAGTGTAACAAAAAAAAAAATCATAAACAAAAAGATAAAAATCTACGCATTTTGTCATTTTCTCCAAAAAGCTCCAAGGATTCCCGTAATCTCTTGGTCACTCCAAAATGCCCCAAAGGTGTCCATGAACCCTTTGGTCAACCCAAAATCACCACAAAGGTGCCCATAAGTGATGCAAGACCATCCAACAAAATATGGGAAATCTTATATTTTTCCCTAAAATTTTAGTGCATCTTGCCGGGGCCATAACTTCTCAACCATAGCTCCGATTGACTTGAAATTTTACAGGGAGTTAGTTGGGCTACGAATTTCTAGGTTGTGGTTTAGCGTGGTAAAATCCTAACAATATTTAATTAATAATGGAAAACTCTAGGATCATCATTATGTTGTAAACTCCTATTTTGATTGTGCAAAAGTTTTTGTGATTTTTTTTTTGAGCTTACATAGACAGGGGTTGCCTGTCCTATATTATTCATATTGGCCACAGGTTGGGATGAAGGTGATGGTTGATTTACTTGCCCTGTTTGTTGTTTTTGGGATCTCTCTTTGAGAAGAATTCGGACTAGACAACAAATTTTGCATCTCTGAGTTATAGAAGTAAATGGCATTCATCAATGATATGTCCCTATGAACAAATGCTATAGGTAGCTGATATGGCTATTTTGTTCAATAGGAATAGTCTAGTTGGGTGTGTGGGTTTGAAACATAAATAACTCTACGATGATCATCTTTCCCAACACCTAGTACAAATTTTGTATACTACCCTGATGATATGGATATAAAAGTGGCAGTACTAGCAGATGACTCTTCTAAATATTTTAAGAGATCTTATGTTTATTGATAATGAGGATGATGAATTCTTTCTATTTTTATCAAGAATTTCAAACATAGGTAATTTAACCCAAAAGTGTGAAGATCACCTCCCCGTGGTTGCTTGTTTTGTAAATGTACTGAAATGCAACTATCAATAATTTCTAGTTCTCACCACAGCTTGTCATTCATATTGGCATTTCTTGAAACATCAAAAAGTTATAACAATGGAAAAATTATTTAACCTCTCCCACCTATCAACATGAAGGAGTACCTCAAGGTTGTCTACCGAATTTAGAGACTTCATTCACCAAGTAACTAGCATTCGAAATGAACAACTGTGTGCTCTTAAAATTATTGTAGCTACATTTATCAAGTGGATTAGCCCTCAGCATCAGATTGCAATAGCCTTCATTCCTCTCCATGTGTGAATTCCATGCCTTGCCATTCAATGGTCAGCTTGCTAGAATTTACAACAAAAAAAACAAAAGAACAAAAAGAAAAAAAAAAATGGTAAATTAGCATTTTCTAGTTCACACGCACAGATTGTAAAATATTGGCATTTCTTGAAAAGTCAAACAAATTATAACATGGAAAAAATTTTCAAATATCAACATGATGGAGTATATCAAGTTGCTACTGAATTTAGAGACTTCATTAACAAATCCCTCCTTCTAGATATAAAAGAGGGCCCATAATTCCTAGATCTAGAGGAAGGAGGGGAGAAGCATCCTTAACTAATTAACTCTGAATAGAAAATGATAAAATAGCCGCACTTTTATTGATGATAGAACATGCTGAAAACTTTTACAAAAAATTGCTATACAGTCTTAATTGCTGCTATTGAAAAATCTCCTCTATTCTAATCCCTAACTGGCTCAACCAAGGAGGGATATGTGTTATTTATATAAATATTTACAACATATCCCATGCTCAAATCAGCCTATGTGCTACTTTACAATGATTTGCCAATAATTCTAGATCTAAAATAAATGCAAATTTGGACAGTTTGTGTTACAGTAGTAGTCATTGGCCCTTAGAAAGCATCTTCAATGGTGGAATTACATGGGAGGAGTCTAGAAATATCTCACACATCATTCTTCACTTTAGAATATGCCATTCCTATCTTGCAAACAACTTTCTATTATGCTGCAGTTTTTATGGGTTTATCCTAGAAGAGGATCAAAATTGATCTTTTCAATGAATGATGGCTTTGGATGGCAAGGACGACAAAATCATATGGGAGATATTTTCCCTTAACCTTCTCAACATTATTTCCCTTTTTTCACCATCAAAAATAGTCAAAAAGTCAAAAGGAACTTTCCTATTCTCATTCCGAAGATAAGTGGCTCATTCCAAAGACACTGTATTTCTCATTCCGAAGATGTCTTGTTCATTTCGAAGATATTCGAAATGAACAATAGTGTGCACTTAAAATTATTTTAGCTACATTTTTCAAGTGGATTAGCCCTCAGCATCAGATTGTAATAGCCTTCATTCCTCTCCATGTGTGAATTCTATGCATTGCCATTCATTGGTAGCTTGCTAGAATTTACATGGTAAATTACTGCATTTTCTAGTTCTGCTGCACAGTTGTAAAATATTGGCATTTCTTGAAAATTCAAACAAATTATAACATGGAAAAATTATTCAAATATCAACATGAAGGAGTACCTCAAGTTGCTACTGAATTTAGAGACTTCATTCACCAAGTAACTAGCATTCGAAATGAACAACTGTGTGCTCTTAAAATGATTTTAGCTACATTTCTCAAGTGGATTAGCCCTCAGCATCAGATTGCAATAGCCTTCATTCCTCTCCATGTGTGAATTCCATGCCTTGCCATTCATTGGTAGCTTGCTAGAATTTACATGGTAAATTACTACATTTTCTAGTTCTGCTGCACAGTTGTAAAATATTGGCATTTCTTGAAAAGTCAAACAAATTATAACATGGAAATTTTTTTCAAATATCAACATGAAGGAGTATATAAAGTTGCTACTGAATTTAGAGACTTCATAATCTCTGTTAAATTTCTTGTTTCTGTTTCTGTTTCTTTAAACCAAGGAGCTGCACTTTTATTGATGATAGAACATGCTGAAAACTTTTAGAAGAAATTGCTATACAGTCTTAATTGCTGCTATTGAAAAATCTCCTCTATTCTAATCCCTAACTAGATCAACCAAGGAGGGATATGTGTTATTTATATAAATATTTACAACATATCCCATGCTCAAATCAGCCTATGTGCTACTTTACAATGATTTGCCAATAATTCTAGATCTAAAATAAATGCAAATTTGGGCAGTTTGTGTTACAGTAGTAGTCATTGGCCCTTAGAAAGCATCTTCAATGGTGGAAGTACATGGGAGGAGTCTAGAAATATCAACATGAAGGAGTATATCAAGTTTCTACTGAATTTAGAGACTTCATTCACCAAGTAACCATGCTGAAATAGTGCAATAGTGCTACACAATTGCCCCTGCTCTGTTATACCTTGTTGCTGCTTATTTAGACCATGTGGGAATGCTTGTAAATAGGTCAGATGTCTTATATAGTCCTTATTAACTTACTCCATCCATATCCTCATGCTTTTATTGACAACTTCAAGGTGTTCCTATAAAGTAACATCTTGTTGATTTTTATATGGCTATTTTTTCAGATTTTCAGATTTATGACAGTCCTAAACTTTTGGCTTCAATGTGGATTTGAAACAAGTTGAAGGGTAGGAAAACATTCAAAAACCATTGATAATTTAATGGATATCAGCATGCTACATTTGGTTAATTAAAATGCATGTTCTTACTTGCTACTTAATAAAGCAAAATCATTCACAAAATGCTAAAAATAGTCAAAAACAGAGATATAGTATTCCTCACATAAAATCATGTAAACACTTAACAAATAGTATATTTTAGTCAACTATTTGGAAATTAATTTATCATATGGTAGTCAAACATTGTGCAATAATGAGGCACTTTTGGGCCTCATCGCCAAGCTCTTGGTGCTTGCTTGAGATCATAAAGTGCTTTATTCAATTTGTAAACAAGGTTCTCCTCTCCTTGTTCTTGAAAACCTTGAGGTTGTTGAACATAAACCTCTTCTATCAATTATCCATTTAGAAAATTACTTTTCACATCTATGTGTTGAACATTACATATTTTATGGGCTGCTAAGGAAAGAACTGGTGTGATTGTTTGTTGTCGTGCAGTAGGAGCAAAGGTTTCCTCATAGTCAATGCCAAATTTATGAGTAAAACATTTTCCTACTAGTCTCACCTTATGCCTCTCAATGCTTCCATCAGCATTGTACTTGGTCTTGTAGACCCATTTACATCCAACACATTTTTCCTTTGGGTAGCTTTACTAGCTCCCATGTATCATTATTTTTTATAGAGGTTATTTCCTCTTTCATGGCTTCTTGCCATACATTTTGAGTACAAGCCTTCTCATAACTAGCTAGTTCTAGCTGTGTACTAGCCAATAAAGTATAATTGACTACATCTCCCCTAGGATCATAGAAGTCATCATCCCCATACAATTGCAAATTTTCAATTTTTTGTAAAACTATATTCATTTCACTAGCTTGGATTCTAGTGAATCTTCTCTGGAAATTCTGATCCAACATTTGAAAATATGGATGATGTTGTAATGCTCTTTTGCCTCTTGATGGAGAGTCTCTATCAATGTCCATAGATGAAGAACTTACTGATCTCTGTGGAGAAGGACTTAAAGTGGTGGTTGAAGTACTTGATGTAGTACTCCTACTTGGGCTTGGAGGGGGTGGTGTGCCTTTGCTTTTCTTTGGAGACACTTGTTGTACCTATGAAGAACTTACATCTTGGGACTAATCATCAACAAAAATTCTTTGATGACCCTATTCTCCCCCTTCATAAAAAATAGCATCCCTGGAGAGTATAATTTTATGAGTCTTGGAATTGTAGAGTCTATATCCCTTTGTAGACTCACAATACCCAACAAATATACAAGCTTTACTCTATGGATCAAGCTTCTTCATTTTCTCATCGAGAATGTGTGCATATGCTAAATAACCAAACACTTTGAAGTGCTTTACATTAGGTTTATTTCCATACCACCCCTCATAAGGAGTGAAACCATCTAAACTAGAAGTAGGACTTCTATTTAGAATATATACACTGGTTCTTACAACCTTTGCCCAATACATATGAGTTAGATGCTTAGTCTGAATCATCGATCTCACAATTTTAACTATGGTGCGATTATTTCTCTCAGCCACACCATTCTATTATGGGGTATAGGTAGTGGTGAATTGCCTTTTAATACCACTTGCTTTACAATATTTCAAGAATGCTTTTAAGGATTATTCACCTCCTCGATATGTCCTACGACATTTTACATAATTCCCACTTTGATTCTCTAAATTGTTTCTAAACTCTATGAAGCAATCAAAAGCTTCATCTTTATGTTTCAAAAAATAAATCTAGCACATTCTAGAGAACTCGTCTATGAAAGTGAGAAAATAACAATAGTTTTTGAGACTCTATGTTTGCATTGGTCCACAGATGTTTGAATATACTAACTGAAGTTGATAGATGGCTCTCCATGCTTTTTCTTTTGGAAAATTTGACCTTGAGTGCTTTCCCAAAGCACATACTTCATAGACATGCTTTTGTTCATTGATTTTGGTAAGTCTTGTCACCATAGATTGAGAAGTGAGAAGTTTCAAGCTAGCGAAATTAAGGTGACCATATCACAAGTGCCAAAGCACAGTTGGATTTGTTATAGCTATAGACACCAAAATAGCACCAATCCGATTATGTGACTACAAACACTGATCGCTTTGACACACATAGCCCCCAGGGCAGCCCTCAGAGGTTAAACAGTGGTCCTAACCACTTTTACAACAATTTTGGAAGGTCAGAAGGCAATTTGGCACCTTCGGACAACCTACTCCAAATTCGTCCCACCCTGGGACGAATTCAAATTGGAATCCGTCTCACCAAGGGACGAATTCTGAATTCATCATTGGGTAGGACGAATTCCAAGTTTAACAGGAAAAAAGAAGAATGGTGCCAAGTGGCAGCCAGGGACAGTCAATTAATGACTCCTACCTCACACGCGTGTGTGGGTGAACAGATGGGCCGTTAAAGAAATGTCACAAGGGCAATTATGAAAGCCCAAGTCATGGAGAACTCCCCTCCCTCATGGGAAGACTTGACTGCCACATGGCACCTATGACCAACACATGGCGCTTATGCTTCCCTTTCAAAAGAGACCCCATGGGTCTATAAAAGGTGGGAATTTTCTCACCCAAGATATACAGGTTGAAGGAGATTTCAAGCAACGAAGTGCTGCCAAGTTGAACACCCACTTGCATCCCCTTTGATTCACCTTCTCACATCCACCAATCTCTTTTGCAAGGGAGGATGTTGGGTGGCTTTTGGAAGCTTGAATCTGACCCAAATCCAACATATGGACACCTGAATCAACCAATTTGCCGACCCCTCTATCCTAAGAGGTTTTGGACCCATCCCTAGTGGATTGGCTCCAAAATCGAGTGCCAACGGTGGGAGGCCCACTTGGGGCACCCCCGCACTTTCCAAGTTTTTTGTTTCAAAATAATTCTAGATTATGGTTTCAGGTTGCATTTCATGTCATTCTATTTGGTGAATTCATAGCTTCAATTTCATAATATTCTGATCAAATTTTATCATGCTTTGTGTCGCTTTGTTGTTTCACTAACTTGCAGGTGGCGATATCTAATTCCTGAGGATAGAGGCCAAATTTGGAGAATACGACCATCTGGGTCGTCCCAAAATGGCCCCAATTACATAACCCCCCTGTTTGCAGGCATTTTTCAAGTCCCGGGATTCAACATTGGAGCAGCAGCAGGTCGGCTTTTTCAACACAGAAGAATTTGTCCCACCCAGGGATGAATTGCAGTCAGAATTCGTCCTGCCTAGGGACGAATTCTAGTTTAAGGTAGATTGGCCGACTGTCTCAGTGGCAGTGGCCTCCTGGTAATATTTTGTCTTCTGTCAAGTTTTCAGGCCATTTGGACTTACTTTACCCACTGTTTCAGACAAATGTTTACATGCATCTTTTGGCAATTTTAGAGAACAAACACTTTTCATTTGCAGCAGGTGCTACTGACATCTTCGTTGTTTCTTTGTTCGCAGGAGGAGCAACAGAGGTCAAGGACTCATCGACATCAGTGACGACATCATCTTGGCCCGTCCATTTCAAGTGTGGGCATGCGGGAAGAGGAACCTTAAGTCTTGATTGTAGTCAAATTCTTTTAACGCTCCTAGCCCCTAAAAAGGGAGGAGGCGTATTTGTAATAGAGATCAAGAAAGTTTAATGAAAGGGCTGTGTTTTCTCCATTTGCTTGTATCTCGTTTTAATGCATCTCTTTCATTTCATGCAATTTACATTTCTAGGACTTAAGCGTATTTGATTTTGAATGCATCGCAAGTAGTGTTTCCTTCGCCCGGAATCTCGTGCTTTCAATAGCTACATTTGTATTTTGAGCTCCTCCTGGCTCATCAAATTGTAGAGGTAATAAAATATTCTTGGTCATGGGGACCTATGTGATGACACAATTACAATTATTTTTATCAAAAATGATACATTGTCCTTCATCAAATACAAGCTTGTAATTGTTTTCCATCATTTGTCCAATGCTTAGAAGATTGTTTTGGAGCTTTGGAGTGTAATAGATTTCATGCACTTTCTTTAGTCCTTATTTTGTTGGAACCTCCATGGCTCCAATACCCTCTACTTGCAATGTCTTATCATCCCCTAATTTGATTTGGGATTTATAAGTGGAATCTAGAGTAGAAAATAAATGTTCTTTGCCACTCATGTGGTTTGAACAACTAGTATCTAGAATCCATGTGTCATTTAGATTGTGTTCTAATTGTCCATATGAAAGAAAAATATTAGAGGTATCATATTCTTCTCTATAATTACCATATTGACTACTGTTTCCTTGTGAAGATTTTGACCAGTAGTCACGAGTGAAGTGACCTAGCTTGCCACAGTTGAAACAAGATGATTTTGACTTATCACTTCCTTGCCCTTGATTTCCACTTTACCCTTGATTTCCTCAATTTTTATTTCCACCTCTTTGCTAATTGCCTCCTCTGTATGAGTTGTCTCCTTTGTTGGAATTTCCTCATCTGTTCTGGTTGCCTCCTTTGTTCTAGTTACCTCCTCTATTTTGATTGCCTCCTCTATAGTTGCTTCTATGTCTACATCTTTGCTTGCCTCTGCCTTGAAATATTCCCTGTCCTCTTCCATTGTTTTTATTGGAAGTTAAGGCCTTATGATCGCCTTCATAGCTGGTTAAAGGAGTTTCAGGAAACCTCTCTTCATGTGAAATTAATGATTCGATTAATGCATCGAATGTTAAAAGGGTAAGATATTTGGATTCTTCTATAATTATGGCAATATGGTTCAATTTTTGTGTAAGTGTTCACAAAACTATTGTTACAATTGTCTCAGGCGTGATTTTTTCACCTAGTGTAACCATTTTATCCACAATTGCTTTTACTCTAACACAATAATCACTAACTTTTTCATCATCTTTCATTCAAATATTTTCAAAATCTCTCTTCAGTTTTCGAAGCTTTACCTGCTTCACTTGATTATTACCCTATAATCCATCACTCAATGCTTTCCATGTAGCTTGTGTAGTTGTACAAGTGGTGATTCTAGGGAATATGTTTTTCTCCAATGCAGCTTGAAGATGAGAAAGAGTAGAAGAGTTGCTCTTTTTATCTTCTTTTCATGTTTTCTTGTTTGTGGCATTTAGTATTTTCCAGTCTGAGGGTTCTGTGTAGACCTCTTCTATTATGTCCCACAAACCTCTTCCTATGAGCAAGATCTTCATTTTTATAGACTAATACTCATAGTAATAATTGTTAAATTTTGTTATAGGTAAGCTATTGTGTGAGGCCATAGTTACCAAAAAACTCTCTTTATTTAATGATTACAATAAAGTACTTTGCTTTTTGAAAGAAGAAAAGAAGAAGAAGGAAGAAAGAAGAGATTACAAACTTAAGTCAAATCTGACTTGTTCTACTCTATCATTCACTGTTTATTCCTCTTGATGTGGGGATGCTATCTCTTGATTCACAAAATTATTTGTTACTTCTTCTTCGTTGTCACTTATCAATATTATTTTCGATGATTCTGGTTCTAATATTTCCACTGAAATACTGTAGTGTATATACTCTGATTATTGTGGTGCAGCTTGTACGGATTTTGATTTTTCAAATTGACTCCTGAATGAGTTGTCTTCAAATTCTGCCTCGTACCTCGAGTCGGGATGCCTTTGATGTGCTATCACTACATTTTGAAGTTGGCTAAACACAATTTTGAGCCCATAACCTCTTACTTTTTCAGCAAACCTCTCTGCACCTTCTCTTGCTAGAATTGCACATAAGGCATGATAACATCCATTTGGTCTTATCATCAATGCCTCTTTACAATTTGTCAATTTGGATCTTTTGTCTCTTTTAAAAAAAAACTAAGCCTCTTAGGCTTATTACACAAAAGTTCTATAGTTTATGATTCCTTGAATCAAGTGAAAAATTTATCCTTCGATTACAATAATTGTCTGTTAGACAATGTCTTTCTTTCTTATATGATATATATTAAAAAAATATATATTACTATTTAATAGATTAAAAAATAATTGCTTTAAAAAAAAATTTAGAAAAGCAGTTATAGTTAATATATTAAATATAATATAATTAATTTTAATAATAATATATACAAAAAATTTATATAAAAAATTTATCCTTCACAGGAATCGAACCCGTGACCTATTTCATGCAAGAATTCATCCTAACCAACTTGGATACCACTGTCGATGAGAACCCAAGGGCAAGATTACAAGTATATTCTATTTCGGATTCGATTTCAACAAAAATAAAAAAATTTCAAGCTTTCACTATTGATGGGTTTCGAACCCGCGACTTGCAGGAATGCGGGCACCTTAGGGCTGGCTCCACGAGATAGTCGAGCTACATGGCTCAACAAGAAGGCAAGGGAAGCTTGCATTCCTTATACTTCTCTCGGTCATGCTTTAATTAATTTTTTTTCTGGGATTTTTATCCCACGTAGACCATGCGGAGGGTGATGAAGGTGTTTAAAACCTTCAGTGAGCGAATATTCACTCAATTACCTTCAAGCAATCAATGATCACCCTTTTACCTCCTTCTCGAGCAATCGCTCCCAATCACATTGCTTCCTTTAAGCCTATCATCTTTTGCCATGTTTCTTGTCCTCCTTCTACCACGTAATCAGTTCTACCATGTAATTGGTCTACGTTAGTTCTGAGTCATCCAGTTTGTGTCAGCCTTGTTCTCCTCTCACCACATGGCACTCTCCAATTGGTTCTTTTGAGTTTCTCCTCCTCGCACGCTTGTTATGTGTGCCTGCTCTAGACCTTACCTCGGTTCACGAATTGTGGGCCTTCATCACATCATATTGCATGCTATAGGACCCACTTGGCCTCACCTCGATGCTCGTGTTACCTGGTTTCTCCACCTTGGTCCTCGAGCCTGGTTCCTCCATCGACCTTGATTCTAGCACCCTCTCTGGCTTCAAATTTTATACCAGATGTGGGCATGTGATAATTAGCAAAAATAGGAAAATGGAAAAATATTATATTCAAACTTGGAAACATAATAGTTACAAAGTTTAAATAGTGGTTGATTAAACAACCTTAGGGAATAAATGAGAAGTTAGGAAAAGAAGAATAATATGGAGGAAAGGAGAAAGGGAATTTGGTGTTGTTTGCCTTATCGCCCATGTCGTCCAATCTACCAGGTCAGCTGCCATCCAAGTCAAACTACCTGCCGAGTCAACTGCTATCCAAGGAGGTAAAAGGGTAATGTCCAAAGCTTACCGTGGCAAACAAATTTTTTACTCCTTTTAACTAGCTTAATTTCCAAAAAATACTCATTATAAGGTTAATGAGACAAAACATTACTATAGCAAGAGAAATTTGATCGCACATCACTTCCCACTGTAGCTATTTTTTTTGCAAGCCTAATTATTATCTCCAAAACAATTATTATAAGGTGGAACATAAGAGCAAAATTATTAGAGTCTACCTGATGCTCGCAGGTTGATAATTGTTAAAGATATCTGGTGATGAAACCGGTATCCCTTCTAGTTTCATTCATTTTTCCTTCTTAGTCCACTCTCTTTTATTTTTGGTCAAGAGAAAGCATGGAAAACTTTATTTTATCCAAATTATTTCTATGGAAAAATAAAATTAAGTGATGATATTTAATCATCACAGTAACCATGAGTAGTTATACCTTCCTAGGAGTTAACTTACATCATTAAAGGGTTATTACCACCTTGTGTCCCCCAAGGTGTCTTCTTGATTGCGACCCTTTATTAAATCCTTGTCACAATAGAGGTTTTTCTTGTAATGATTTCTTGATCTTGTAGTAGGCCTTGAGATCATGAAATAGTAGTCCTAATTTCTTCCACTTTATTTGGATTCTCTCTCTTTCCTTTATACAATGGAGTCTCCAAGTGGTGATTGTTTAACCAGATGGAGGTTCCTACCATGACTTCAACCAATAGTTTGAACGCAAATTTATTCAGGATATTCTTTTATAGTGGAGTCACCAAGTGAAGCTTATAAATGCTTCAAAAAATTGATGATTAAGGTCTTTACTAGAACCTCATTCTAACTTTTGATTAGGAGATCATTTTTATAATTTAGGTCCCATCAGGCATACCATTTTTTACTTTTGGGGGCCAAAAATGATCCCTACATCTCAAGCACCATAACCCCCCATGAATGTAGTGTTTCTATGAGTGGGTGTGTTTGATACCCTATACTTTTCTTGGGATTCCAATTTTGATAAGTCCTAGGAGCATGGGACATAAATCCCTCAAACAACCTCCATAATTTCTTACCGAAGTTGGCTTCTTGCTTGGATGTAGTATTTGATGATATTCCTCCTAATCTAGCCTACTCTACCAAGTGCTTTATCAAGGAAAAGAGAGAGAAAGAAAATGTAGTAAAATAAATGAATGTAAATGATATAAAGTAGTAAAAAATAATCTAGCCTAAATAGTCTAAGATACGGGTGGTGATGCACCAAGAGACTATAATTGCTATTTAATGTCTGAGTGGGATCAATGAACACATGAAACAAATATGACAAAAAAATTGAACATGGTTCCAATAATACATGAATACAAACCAAAGGAATTCCTATGAAAGCTAAGACAAAAATACTAAAATAGTCATAGTCTCCCATAGAAAGATGTCTAAACACATAGACCAAAAAATAATACTGGAGTATAAATAGCTCCTTGTATTCATATTGAAGCACATCATATTCATATATAACTAAAATAGGCTTGTTGATATGTACGTGCAACTAGCCCAAGTTTGGAGGCCACATTAAAAAAAATGGAAAAGGGAGGGAAAAATACTCAAGGTCAGATTCTATACAAGACAATAATTCAACCACCTTTTTGTTGGCAATTTTGGGTTTGAGATCCTAGCTTCTTGTCTATGAGTTGTCATTGATGTCAAAAGGAAATGCCATTAATGTTAAGAGGATGTGTTGGCTTCAAAGGTGGAAGATTCCAAGAGAATATTTTTAAGAGAATCTAGAGAGATTCCATTGGCAAGGGTTTTTCATTAAAACCAAACCGGTTTTTATTAAAACCAAGTTGGATAGGGTTTTTATTAAAACCAAGTTAAATGGTTTTTATTAAAACCAATGGAGGTTCTCTTTATTATTTATTTAATTATTATTTAAAACCCTTTAGGGTTTTAATTAATTAATTATTTAATTAATTAAGGGAGAAATTATTTTTAATTTATTAAAAATACTTAAAGGTTTTTAAACTTTTTTATTCTTAATTTATTAAAATTATTTAAGGGTTTTTAAACCCTTTTTGAAAATACTTTTGATTAATTTTGAAATGGTCTTTATTTTTGCTGACGTCAAGGTGTCTTCGAAGAGACTATTTATTCTCCAACTCCTAAGGTTGGAAGGCTAATTAATTCAAAATTCCTCAAATGCAATTTGTAGTGTTTGTGCTCTATATTCGTTGCGATCGAAGGAAGACTTAGAAGCACGTGCGGTTGAAAAGTCTTTGGGTGTTTTTTTTTTTAGGGTGAAGTGGAGGGAAGTTCACTTGTGAACTTCATATCCCACGTGGGCTAGTGACAGCGAATGCTGTTGTTGGGTGCTACATTGGCAGAGGTTGTCGTTTCGAGTCTCGCGGGGGTGCTTAGTTAGATTAACACACGTTTTTATTAAAATGTCTTTATGCCACGAAATTCGAAGTTTCTTGGACAACGATTTATAAGGTGATTAAATTTTATGAGTTTTGGATTTTGTGATTAGCATTGAATAAAAGCTTAGGAGAAATAAGGGCATATTTCTTTGGATGCATTTTTAAGATTATTCTTTGCTATGCTAAAATTAAAAATGGAGGTATAAGGTGTGAGTCTGTGATTGTTGATTTATTGGCATGTTATGGTGGTTGTGTTTAAAGAAGTGGAGCTAAAAGGTGTAATAAAGGAAGTTCATATTATTGCTCATTTATTTTTATTCTAACCCTAAATTGGTTGGAATTTTGAGAGTTGTGTGTGGTGACAGCTTGAAGGTTCAATTATCTTCTACTCCAATAAGGTATGGGCACATTCTTCTTATGAGTATGATTGGTGTATGTTTTCTGAAATAAGGTTGGAGTGAAAAGGTATTCTACTAGGTATCCTTTGGCTAGGTGTAAATCCTATTTTTTGGTTTGTTGAAGACTACTTATGCATTGTTATCCTTAAAGAAATTTTTTAGTGAACGCATAATTTTTGGTTTGAGATAGTGGAAGCTTTGTGCACTAGGATTTATATTTGTGAGTCTAGCTACTTGCATTGAGTTGGTGGAACCCTTGGTTGGTTTTTTTGAGTTTGATGGTTGAGTTGCTTCCATAGAGGTTGTTTGATCAAGTTATTGCTTTACTTGATTCATGATATTGGGCTTACTCCATTGAGTTGATTTGAGCAAGTTATTCTTTGCATTTGGTGATATTGTGTTGGTGGCTATTTTGTTCAAATATATTTGGAGGGAAAATGATTTCTACTTGTTTCATTTTCTTGTGATGATTGGTTGAATGCTTCAAGGTTGATGTTGAGTTGAATGGTGTTGGTTGACTAAACCTTGTTTGATGAGCATTGTTTTTGAAACCCTAATTGATGGTGAAAAGAACATGAGTATCATTGTTATGTGATTCTTTGCATAGTTGGAAATTGTTGGGGGTTCATGTTCTTGAAAGAAAACATTCTATCCTATTCATTTTAGATATTGAGTTGAGTTTTCAAATTTGAGATTGAGATTGAGATGAGTTGATTTGAGTTGAGTTTTGAGATTGGGATTTGAGTATAGAACATTCTATGAGTTTCAAAAATCACATTGGGTCTCTAACAATTCACTTTGTGATTTCCTACTAAGAAAGTTTTTCTTGGTGAGCTTGCTGAGTTTTTGGACAGGTTCCAGTGGGGACTTGTGAGTAGTTCTTGGACAGGTTCCAGTGGGGACTTGTGAGAAGTTTTTGGATAGGTTCCAGTGGGGACTTGTGAGTAGTTTTGGATAGGTTCCGGTGGGGACTTGTGAGCAATTTTGGACAGGTTTCGGTGGGGACTTGTGAGCAGATTTGGACAGGTCCTAGTAGAGGACTTGTGAGCTGAGTTTGATAGTTCTATCAAAGAACTTGAGGATAGAGGTGCATTGGTTCTATGAGAAGAACCTGAGGATAGTTGTCAAGTCTTTGAGAAGGCTTTTATGCAGAGGATTGATTTGTTCAAGAGTTGGACAGATCTTACAGATAGAGGAAGACTTGTACTAGACCGACTAACTGTGTTTGGTATAGGTTGCTGAGCTACTGTAGACATGATCATAGAAGGTAGAGGTATCTTAGGCTAAGAATTGAGGACAAGAGGTCTTCTGTGGAAAGGAGTTCCATGTACTGGCAAGAGGTAGAGGCAGTTGATCTTTTGAGGGATCATTTCCAAAGCAAAGGGGAAGGTATCTCCTTTGAGCAGAGGCTCATAAATTCTAATTGGGGGAAGGTATCTCCTTTGAGTAGAGGCTCATAAATTCTTATTGGGGGAAGGCATATCATTTGGGCCGAGGCTCATAAAAATTGTAATTGGAAAGGATTACCAAAGAACTTTGAGATTACTTTTAGAGAAAAATTTTGTGGACGTAGGCCAGCCATTCTAGGTGAACCACGTTAAAATTGGTGAGGATGATATTGTGCATTGCTTTGATATTGCTTTGGGTATATTGCTTTACTGTTTTGAAGTATAAAGGAAAAAGTAAAAAGATGTCTTATACTGTACACTCCCCCCTCTCAGTATAATCTTGTGTTCTTCACTTTATCTACCCTTGAGATGACTATTTATAATATTTATAATAAATTTTAAAAATTCAAAATAACCCCCAAAATGGATATGGGTGGGAGTGCCTACATCATTCATGGTTGCTAGATCAAATGGACTACATTAAATTTAATTATAGGATATCCTACGTTGATTGAGAGTTAAATCACCCTAATTGATTCCATGAGTAGCATAGCCCTCTTTTCAGAGGTATCATTATTGTAGTCACCTTATCCTATGGAAAATTAAGTTTGGGTGATAATGTTTTTGATTGAGGTCCATTTCGATGATTGTATCATCATGATTTATTGATCTCAAAATAATGTTTATAATTTCCTCTTCTCGCATTAGGTCACTAAATCCAAATAATATATTGGTCTTGAACCTCTTGTTCAATACCTTGGTTACTCTAGTCAATACCTCTCTTGTGCTTTTGGTTGACCCCTAGCTCAATCAATGTCACTTTTGATGTTTCCTTGTTCCTCCTAGTTGCTAGTTTTTTTTAAGATACCTCTATGCAAAATTTCATTAGACCTCATTTGATGGGCATGCTTCTAGTACTATGTGTATTTACCATGCTCTTCTTTCCCCCCTACTATTGATCCTCTTGGAGATCTGTATGTGGACCAACTAGACCTATCGACCTCGTTGAGTCCTTGGATCACTTAATATCCCTTATTCTCTCCCTCCAATACCCTTGGGCTTCCCTTGATGGGTGAATTTATCATTTTAATGAGAATCTATTCTTGGGTGTATGGAGTGCTACAATCCAAATTACTGAAGTAAGGTAGCTCAATTTTTGGGTCTATCCACCAGAGTGGAAAATGGATCTCAATAAACCAAGCTATTAGAGTCCCTACCATTAATGAAACCCTTTTAGTCTCCACCAAAAGGGTTATAGGGTTCTTGTTAATGATGGGATGTGGCCTAGTCACCAAAAAAAAGGTTGTGATCCTTTGTTAGCTTGATTTGAGTGAATGATTTTACCTCATGGTTAGGGGATCTTCAAGCATGTTAGTAGTATTTTCCATAGATTGTCCGCCATTGATGTCTTCTTCAAATGAAGTACTTGATATGTGGATGGAGATTTAGGGCCCCTTATTTTATTAATTTTAGTGATGGATTTTTTTATATTTCATATGGGGCAAAGATATGCCCCTTGAGTAAAATGTTTACTACAATTATCATAATATTCTACAAAAAGAAGAGTCATATTAGAAACAAATATCCAAGGAGATATGGATTAAGAAATATGACAAAATTATTTAATTTTTTTATTCTACTTCAAAAATAGATATGTTCGATTAGAATAAGTGAATATTCTCTTAAGTTCTACTAGGATAGACACACTTGAGTTTCCACTCCTCCATGTGTCAGGAGAACACTCAGTGGTGTCTTCATCAGGTTTGATGAGTTGTTGTAATCCAATGACTCTCAATGATCAACTTTGCTATTTATACAAAGTTGATCCTTGGAATAAATCAATCAGTTCTACTCTTTTCTTCATACTTGTGTAATGCTTTGCATGTCTATTTTGGGAAATTCTAACATGGTACTAGAGCAGGATAGATTTTTCTAGCATTCCCTCTTGAAGATTCTCGGAGCTGGTTCTTTGTATCTTCTGTTGGCTTCCTTTTTTTTGGCCTTCCATAAGATCTTATATATAGTTTTATTTCAGCTATATTTTTTTATGTATGTGGGTTATTCTGAAAAATATTATATTTGTCTCCTTCAAGAAGGGAAGATTCATGGTCTTCTAATACAATTTTTTTTTTAGATATACTGCAATTTTTTTCATCAAGATCTGTCCTTTTTCTTTCTTTATAGAGAAAGGGGCTCTTTTTTATGAAAAAAATACATACGTAATATTTTAAACTATTTTTTCAAGCGATTATATTTTTTTCAAAATATATATTTGAAAACTTTTAAAGCTTGATATCATAGGAAATTTCTTTCCTATCATCTGTGATTTATCTTCTTGCAGGCAGCCTCCAATTCAACTGCCCTCTACTCTCGAAGACCATTTTAGGCTTGCAAATTGAATGAAGGTTTTTTTTTATGCCATCGACGTTCTTGCAACGCCTCTCCTCAGCCTCTCCATCGGTGCCCCTTTCGTAGGCGCTAAAATATCTCGAATAGAAGATCGTCTAAATTTTTTTGTTTGCCTCGTGTGCTTGAGACGCCATCACTCCAGTTGCCTTAAACATTTTTTTACAACGTTGCAAAGACACGCTGTTCTTCTAACGTCTCTCACCTTGGCATTGGGAAATCGTCACCAAGCCCAAAAATTTCAGCAATTTGTTGGTTGGCGATCCCTAACGATTAAATTTAGAATCATTTAAAATCTCATTCGGTTTCCTAGTTTTCAAATCATCTCTCTTGTGCTCATTGATATTTTTTTATCATCTCTGCAACTTTGGAGCTCTCCGATTTGAGTTTTTTCATAATAATATATTCTTTGCTAGTTAAAAATATATTGTTTTCTATTACGCCTTCCCTGTTTACGTTTTTTCTATAGGTATTTCAAGGAAGAGCATCCTTTTATTAGGCTGCATCTCTCAACACGGAGAGAGCCTTGATCGAAGATGTCTGCTACTTCTATGAATGCTCAAACTGCGTCAAAAGTGGCACCATTTTGTATCTCAACCGAAAGATCACATTCGAAAGCTCAAACTGTGTTTGAACCTCTCTCGAAGGTTTGCGTCTTCTTTTCGAGGCGCCATTACGTTTCTCAGCATTGTAGGGAGGACCCACCATCTACGAGCGCAGCCACCAGGTTTCACGTTTCTCAACATAGCAGGGAGGACCCGTTGAGTCTATGACATATATCGTTCTTCATTTCTTGTCTCTAACATTTATGTGCAGGGTATCCAGATCGATTCAAAAGGGTATAGTTTTTTTTTAAAACCTTTCCAAAGGCGCCTTGGTTGTCGTGTGTAATTTATTTTTTTTAGGCTCTTTTATGTTCCGATTATATAACCTTCAATTTTGAAGGTTTTATTCCCAAAACCTTCTTCACTAAAGCCTTTCCAAGGCCTATTTCAAAGTGGAGATCATATTTTGTAAATCTCATAAATAAAAGTGCTATTTGCGGGAGGGGGGTAAAGGGTGCTATTTTTGCACCATTTCTTGTCTTACTATTTGAGGGGGGTTTTCCTTTTTTTCTTTCCTCATTCTTTTTTCATATTAAAATTTAAAGTGCACTTAATTTAATTTTGCATTTAAATATATGTTGTTATATGAACACACTCATATTAAAGGGTAATATCAAGTTGTAATTTCTTTATATATTTCCCTTCAAGTTCATATTTCTTTCAATTCTTTACTAAATTTCTAATCCTTTTCAAATTTTGTTTATAACAACTAACCAAAAAAATTAAGTTTTTTTAGAAACTAACATATAATTTTTAATATTATTTGTTCAAAACCCTCTTCTCTTCTAAAAAGGTCTATTTAAAATTAAAAATTCTATTCATAATTTTTTTTTTCAAAATATATTGTCTACGTTCCACGTACCAATACCTTCAATAAACTTATAGTTTCCCTCAAGTTAGGGCGGGTTTTTGAAATATTGGTATAAAGGCCTGACATATATTTTTTGATCACCAAATTTCATATTGAATATCTCTCTTACTTATAGTTTCCCTCTCGTTAGGGTGGGTAATTGAGATATTCTGATATCCAATCTGGCTGATCCCACTTGCATTTCAAGCCTATCCTCCTAATATTTTTTCCTATCATTACTTATAGTTTCCCTCAAGTAAGGGTGGGTATTGAGAAGAATAATATTGGGCATAGGCAATTGCTTCTAAGCTAATTTTAATTAACAACTCTCTATTACTTATAGTTTCCCTCTCGTTAGGGCGGGTAATTGGAGGATTGTGACATTAGAAGAAAAGCTTACATACCTTCTTTCAAATTGCATTAATTGAAGTTCTAAGGGGGGTATATTGGTTAAAACTTCAATCTTATTTACAAAATGAATACAATTGATCTTCTCACTCCTCATAACTTCCATACATGGAAACCCAAAATTTTAAATCTCATTTCTCAAAAAGGGCTCACACACCTATTAGAAGAAAAGCAACCAGAGTTTGAAAAAGAATATGAGATATTTGTTCATAAAGGGAAAATGTATGAAACAATGGGTATTATAAGCTCTAATATGCATGAAAGTTTGTGGTTTCACATTGCATATTGTAAAACTCCTTATGAAAGTTGGGAGAAACTAAAGACTCTATTTGGGAAAGTAGATCAAATAAGATCAATGCAACTAGAAGCAGAATTGACTACTCTATCTCCTGAGGACTTCAACAATATTTTTGACTACCTCACCAAATTCAAAGAGGTCCTCTCTCAATACAAAGGTAGTGGGAAGACTAAGACTAAAGAAGAATGCATTTATCTAATCCTTTCTAAGCTAAATGGTGTTTTTCAAATCTTTGCTACCACCTTTATATCTACCAAATATGCTCTTGGTCAAACCTTTAAAATGCCCTCTTTAGAAGATTTTTGTGATAGACTAACTAGGGAAGAAACAAAACTTGCTAGATATGAAATATCTTCTTCTTCCTCTTCCTCAAAAGCCTTAGTAGCCTCCACCTCTTCTAAATAAAAGTTCAAAAAAGAACCCCATAACTTGTACTCACTACAAAAAGAATGGTCACTCTATAAACAAATGCTGGAAAATATTATAGCAACTAGAGGCAGCTATGAAGGATCAAAATATAGACAATAAAAGGCAAATAGGAAAAGCCCTTAATGTTCAAGGGAAAACCTCCAATTCTTCCTCTAATTACTGGGTCCTAGATTCTAGAGCTACTCATCACATGATTGCTTTAGATGAGTCATTCTCTTCTATCTCCTCAAGTTCTACATGTAGCATAGAAGTGGGTGACTCCTCCTTTATCCTAGTCAAAGGAAAGGGGGACATAACCATTGATGGTGGCTCTATAAATAATGTTCTCTATGTTCCAAACATTACCACTAATCTCCTCTTCATCTATTAGATTTGTACTTCTGGAAAGGGGAAAAGAGTTCTCTTCTCTCCAATAGGAGTTGAGATAAGAGACTTTCAAGATCCCCATTCTCTCATAGCCAAAGGAGATATTGATCACAACACTCACCTATTTCACTTCAAAGGATTCAAAAATCTAGAAGGGGCCTCCTATTTTGTGGCTCATGGAGATCTTGAAAGCAAAATTTGGCATGAAATATTTGGTCATCTTAGTTACAACTACCTAAAGGAATTGAGCACCCATGATATGGTCACAGGTTTACCCCAAGTCTCCTCCATTGATGGATTTTGTCCTGGATGTGCTCTTGGAAAGCAACATCAAGATCCTTTTCACCCAAGTAGTTCTCTAAAAGCCTCATCCCCTCTAGAATTAATCCATAGTGACTTGATGTCTTTTCTAGAACCTTATTTTAAAGGAGCAAAGTATGCTCTAACCTTTATTGATGAATTTTCTAGAAGAACCTGGGTCTACTTCCTGAAATATAAAAGTGATGTTCTATCCCACTTTAAAGTCTTCAAAGCCTTAGTTGAAAATCAGGCCTCTTGCAAAATCAAGCAAATCCGCATAGATAATGGGGGAGAATACTATAGTAATGAGTTCTCCATATTTTTATCAAGTCATGGCATCATTCATCAACATTCTGTCTCCCATAATCCTCAACAAAATGGTATTGCAGAAAGGAAAAACCGGACATTAAAAGAAATGGCAAATTGTATGCTCCATTCAAGAGATCTTCCAAAAGTTTTTTGGGCAGAAGCTATTAACTGTGCCAATTATATTCAAAACCGCACACCTCATAAAGCTCTTGACCATTTAACTCCTGAAGAAGCATGGTCTGGCTAAAAATTGGATGTTTCCTTCTTCAAAAATTTTGGGTGTACTACTTGGGCACACATCCCAAAGAAGAAAAGGAAGGCTCTAGATAAGAAAAGCAAAAATCTCATCTTTGTTGGTTATTGTGAGGAAATGAAAGCATACAGGCTCCTTGATCCCTCAACTCATGAGGTATTTTTCCATAGGAATGTCCAATTTGATGAAACATTCCCTCAAAAATATCCTCAATCCCCCTCTTCCTCCATTGAGCCTTCTCCTATAGTAGAACCTCAATATTATGAAGAGCCAACTCTTGAGATTAACTTGGAAATTGATAGTCAAGATGAGGAACCTATAACTCCAAATCAATGTCTTTAACCCCCCCCCCACCCAAAAAAGGCCCACACAAAAATAAAAAAAAACCCCCTCCCAAAAAAAAAAACCCCCCCACAAAAAAACCAACCCACCTTCGAGTCTATTTCCTTTGATCCTCAATCCTTCAAAGAAGCAACAAGAATTAAAGAATGGGATGAGGCCATGGAAAACGAATTTTCTTCCTTAATCAAAAACAAAACTTGGGATTTAGTTCCCTTGCCTAAAGGAAGGAAGTTAGTTCGTTGTAAATGGATCTACAAAACCAAATATGGGCCAAATGGAGAAATAGACAAACACAAATCTCACCTAGTAGCCAAAGGTTTTTCTCAAATTGAAGGTATTTATTATGTAGAAACCTTTGCTCCAGTTGCTAAAATGGATTCTGTTAGATTGGTTCTTGCTCTGGCTGCTTCCCAAAAGTGGCTTGTCTATCAAATGGATGTAAAAAGTGCTTTCTTACATGGGGACTTAAAAGAAGAAATATTCATGGAACAACCTACTGGTTTCACTCAAGACTCCTCTCTTGTTTGTAGGCTAAAAAAGTCTCTCTATGGCCTCAAACAAGCCCCTAGAGCTTGGTATGAAAATATGGACTCCTTCCTTCTTTCTGCAGGTTTTTCTCATTGTGAGTCTGATAACATAGTCTACATTTGGAGAAATAAAGCAGAGTTGCCTTAAAAAACACATGCAATACACTGAAAACCATAAATTCTAAAAGGAGCCAAAGCTTTTTATTAATTTCATGCCAAAATTAGGATAGCAAAAGAAGAAACCTTTCACAATTTCAAAAATTCTCTCTAATACCCTGTTATCACATTTTCCCTCCTAAAACAATGCATTTGAAATTTGAATTTTAGAGGTAAACTTTCGAGGGTCATAAATTCATGCTCGTTGCTCCAATTGACTCGCACAAGAAATTTTTAGAAAGGGCACGATCTGAACTACATGGAAGAACACTTAACTAAGTCTTGAAACCAATTTTAGAATTGTCAAATTTGACTTTTAAGACCCTCAAAATCCACCTGCAAGATTGGGTACCTTAATTTCACTATTTTTGGCAATATTTGGTCATAAAACGCACATAATTCCTAAACCATTCAAGGTATTGGGATGATTCTTTCACCACTTGCTCTATTTTACTATCCTATAGACAACTAAATACAATTAAAAATAATTAAAGTAATTAAAATTTTGTGTGATGCAAGATGACGCTTACACCGCTAGATGCTCCTACATCAAACATCCAGGGTAAATTGAGAAGTGACCTTCACTTTTCTGATGTTGGAGGAAAACCTAGGTGGTCAACCTCTATCTTGTACAACCATAATGAAACTTCTATAGGACTGCCCCTCCATTTGACCAAATATTCTTCATACTACTTGGGCCTTGTGCTCTTGTCGATGCGGGTATCTAGGATCTCTTCTATCTCTTCTGTCTCTAGAGTAGATGTTGGAATACTCCACATTTCTATGACTGGCCCATCATTGTTGTCACCTTCATGATACTCTGCAAAATCTAAAATGTTGAATATAGGTGATATGTTCAGCCCACTTGCCAACTCTACCTCATAGGAATTCCTTAAATCACGTCTCCCTAAGACCATGCATGGCCCAAAATTCTTCATTTTTAACTTGTTATAAGTTTTAGCAAGAAATATTTCTTTCCTCAAGTGAACCATAACTTGATCTCCCACTTGGAACTCCTTAGGTTGATCTGATATTGTATTGTACTGAGTTTTCATCTTGTTAATATGTTGCTTTATTATTTCATGCAAGCTCTTCAGGTGCTCAGAAAAGTACTCAGCCTCAAAAATGCACTTTCCCCTCTATCCATCTTCCTTAGCTCAGAAGCATTTCTTGGGCTGCTCCCATATACAATCTAGAATGGATAGTTTTTAGTACTCCTATTGAAAAAATTATTGTATGCAAATTCTACCTATAGAAAAACCAAATCCTATCCCTTGGTCTTATATCCTACCAAGCATCTCCGTAGGTTACCTAAAATTCTATTCACCACCTTTGTTTGTCCATAATTCTATGGATGGTACGCAAAACTGAATTTAGGTTTATCTTCAATTTCTTCCATAAGGTCCTTTAGAAATACCCAACAAACTTGGTATCCCTATTGGAAATAATACTCTTTGGTAGACCATGTAGTCGTACCACATCTTTGAAAAACAACCCTACAACATGAACTATGTCATTAGTTTTCTAGCAGGGAATAAAGTGTGCCATCTTTGAAAACCTGTCAACCACCACAAATATGGAGTTATTCTTCCTCTGTGTCCTTGGCAAGCCAAGAACAAAATCCATGTTGATGTCTTCCCATGGTCTCTATGGTACAGGTAATGGCTGATATAATCCAGTATTTTGTCTCACACCCTTGGCCATATAGCATAATCTACAAATTTGTACAAACCTCTTAATATTTTTATGTAACTATGGCCAATAGTAGTTCTCACTAACGAGGACAATGGTCTTATCTTGACCAAATTTTCCAACCAACCCTCCACTATGCTTCTCCTTGACCAGATTCTCCCTCATTGAACTCCTTATAATGCATAATTGATTTCCTCTGAACAACATCCCATATTGGATTAGAAAATCCAACCACTTAGTCCTATCTAAAGTAACAGGTGCTAAGAAAGCCATCCAAGCCTCTATAAAATTGGGATCTTTAGGGTACAAACCCTGAAGTTAGTTAAACCCTACAACCTCCATCTTAATTTATGTCAACAAAAACTACCTTCTACTTAAGACATCTACAACTTTGTTTGACTTCCCACTCCTTTGCTTAAACATAAAGGTATAACTTTGTAGAAACTCAAACCACTTCAAGTGCCTCTGATTTAGCTTCCCTTGGCTACTAATATACTATAAGGACTGGTGATCAATATATAGAAAAAACTCTTTTGGAAAAAAATAATTCCTCTAATTATTTAGAGCCTAAACTATAGCATAAAACTCCTGATAATATACAAAATACTTCTTCCTAGCATCATTGAGTTTCTAACTAAAATAAGTAATAGGTTTACTTTCTTGACTCAAAAAAACTCCTATGGCACTACCACTAACATCACAGTCTACTTGAAATACCTTATTGAAATATGGAAGTGCTAAAATAGTTTGCTCAGTGACCTCATTTTTCAACATATCAAACCTCTTATCTACTCCTAAGGTCCACTTAAATTATTTCTTATCCCCTCTCATTGTTTATGTTAGGGGTGCACAAATACTGCTAAAATTTCTAATAAATTTTCTATAAAAATTGGCTAGACCATGAAATGATCTTACCTCTATAATGCTCCTTGGAGTAGGCCATTCGATGATAGCCCTCACATTTTTTGGGTTCATTTTTAGACCTTTAACTGAGATGACAAATCCTAGGTACACCAAATCCTTCTTCACAAAGCTGCACTTCTTAAGATTAATTAGCAACTGCTCCTCCCTCAACTTCTCAAAAACTCTTTTGATATGCATCATGTGCTCTTCCAGGGTCTTGATAAATATTAAAATGTCATCCAAATAAACAATGACAAATTTTCCTAAAAACTCCTTCAATACCTCATTCATCAACAACATAAATGTGCTTAGTGCATTGGTTAGCCCAAATGGCATGACCAACCACTCATGCAAACCCTCTCTGGTATTGATGGCTATCTTCCACTCATATCCTTCTCTGATGCAAATTTGATGGTACCCACTCTTCAATTCAATATTTATGAAGTACTTGGCTCCACTCAAACAATCCATAATGTCATCCATCCTTGACAATAGGAATATATATATTATGGTGATCTTTTTAATAGCTCAGGAGTCTGTACATATTCTCCACTCTCCATATTTCATTGGTGCTAGTACTGTAGGTACTACACATGGACTTGGGATCTCCCAAATCTGTCCCTTTTTTAGAAACTCATGGACTTGTCTCATTAGCTCCTCACTTTCTACTGTAGTAATTCTATGGGCTGCCTTAATGGGAAAATTAGCTCCCGATACCAAATCTATATGGTGACTGATATTCCTCACTGGTGGTAAACCCTCACACACATTATCTGATATAATATCTAGAAATTCTTCTAACAGACTTGAAAATTCTACTAGGGTATCTTTACATTCTTCTTCCCTAACTCTAGGAATTAATGCATAGCACATATGCTCATACTTCAAACCATCCAAAAAATTTCTACCTTCAACTAAATAGATTCTAGAACTACTACATACATTTTCGTCCACCTCTTTCAGGGGCTTCAGCTTATGGTGCACTCCATTATTTGTCATGGAGTAAGTGTTGGCACGCCCATCATGCATTGCACACTGATAAAACTGCCACAGCCTTCCCAACAGTAAATGGCAAGCATCCATAGGTAGGATGTCACACAGGACCTCATCATAATAATTGCCAATATTAAATTTTACCATGCACTGCTCACTAACCAAAGCCCTATGGTCCTTCTACAACCACACAATTTGATATGGATATGGGTAACCATTCCTTCAGTAACTAGGTTATATGTGCTACCATTATCTATGATAAAATTATAGACCTTACTTACATATTTACACCTTATGTGAAATAAGCTCTTCCTCTGATTTGGATCTTTCTCCTCATTCAGCAAGGCTCTCCTTGTTATCAATACTTTTCTTTTTGCTTCTTTAGAGTGCTTAGATTTAGCACCTTCATATAAAATAGAATCTCAAGAATTACTTTCAAGCCTATTATTTATTCCTACTTGGTGTTGTAGACACTTGTATGCTCGATGTCCTTCTTCTCCATAGTGGAAACAGGTTCCATGAAATCCTCCTCTTCCAAACCCTCATCCAGAACTTTCTCTTCCTCTCTGGTAACCGTTATTCTGGTAGTTAGTATTATGCTCACGGGAGAAGTAAGCATTTTCCCCCTTCTAGTCTTGAATGTTGCTTGTCTCACCAGTTTTCTTTTGGTTCTCATTTTGTCCTCCATTTGTTCTCCCACCAGTTCTTCCACCACAACCTCTTCCTCTCTGTTTGATTTCAAACCTCATGTTCATCTTCTCTTCTACCTTTAAGACAATTTGGTAAGCATCTTCAATGTTGGTCATCCTGACCAGACTCAACTCCTCTTGAATAATTGCTCTTAGCCTATTAATATAACAAGCTACCTTCTCCTTATTGTCCTCATAATAGCCTATTCTTATCAGGATCTTATAGAACTCCTTTGTGTATTCTTTGATAGACTTTTTTGACTATCTCAAACCCTCCATTTTCTTGAGTAGATCCAACTCGTAATCAGCTGGAATAAATTATCTTATCAACTTCTCCACCATTCACTCCCACCTTGTTATCCTTTCTTTTCCTCTTTTGTTTCTTTCTAGCTGCACTCCATTCCACCATATGCTAGCATTATCCTTCAACTTGGTATTAGAAAAATTGAATCTCTTGGGATATTCTACCTCCTCATACCCAAAGTATTCCTCCATGTCATTGATCCAGTCGATCAACTCTTTTGGGTTGAGATTTCTAGAATACATGGAGACATCAAACTTCGATCTCTTTCCAATATATGATATGGCCTTATACAATCTGGCTTGTGTAGGATCTACTACCTCTTCTTCTTCTTTAAACTGGGTCTCTTCTTCTTCAGCTTCATGTTCACTCTCTTCTTCTCTACTTGGCTCAAACCCTCTATGCAACTCCTCTTGTAGAGCTTGAACTTGCCTCTACAAAGCTCTAAAATATTATTTTGGAACCATACTTCTCCCACCACCATGGTTTATTCATGGAAGCATTCTGATCACTTCTCTCACAAACCTTAACCATAGATCCTGGTGTAAACTGCCTCACATTTGATGCTCTATTTACACACTCAGGAACTCTAGATCTCATACCACTTAAAGCCAAGTTGCATTAAAAAACACATACAATCCACTGAAAACCATAAATTCTAAAAGGAGAAAAATATTTTCATTACTTTCATGCAAAAATTAGGAAACCAAAAGAAGATCCCTTTTACAATTTCAAAAATTCCCTCTAATACCCTGTTTTCCCATTTTCCCTCCTAAAACAATGCATTTGAAATTTGAATTTTGGAGGTAAACTTTCGAGGGTCATAACTTCGTGCTCGTTGCTCCAATTGACTCGCATGAGACATTTTCAGAAATGGCATGAGTTGAACTATATGGAAAAAACTTAGCTATGTCCTATGAACAATTTTATAATTGTAAAATTCAACTTTTAAGACCCTCAAAATCTACCTACAAGATTGGGTACCTTAATTTCACTATTTTTTGTAGGATTTGGTCATAAAACGGACATAACTCTCAAAATGTTCAAGGTATTGGGGTGATTATTTCACCACTAGCTCTATTTTCATATACCATAGACAACTAAATATAATTAGAAATAATTAAATTACTTACAAACTTTGGGTGATGCAAGATCACGCTTACACCGTTGGATGCTCCTACATCAGACACCTAGGATAAATTGAGAAGTGAACTTCACTTATTTGATGTCTAAGGAAAACCCAGGTGGTCAACCTCTATCTTGGACAACCATGTTGAATCTTCTATAGGAATTCCATTCCATTTGACCAAATATTTGTCATACTTCCTGTGCCTTGTGCTCTTATCGATGCAGGTATCTATGATCTCTTCTATCTCTTCTTTCTCTGGAGTAGATGATGGAATAATCCACATTTTTGTGATTGGCCCATAATTGTTGTCATCTTCATGATACTTTTCCAAATCTAAAATGTTGAATACAGGTGATATGTTTAGCCCACTTGGCAACTCTACCTCATAGGCATTCCCTAAATACCGTCTCCCTAATACCCTGCATGGCCCAAACTTCTTCATTTTTAACTTGTTATAAGTTTTAGTAGGAAATATTTATTTTCTCAAGTGAACCATAACTTGATCTCCCACTTGGAAATCCTTAGGCCATAGCTTCTAGAATGCTCTTATCTTGTACTTAGTGTTCATATTATTAATATGTTTTTGTACTGTTTCATGCAAGCTCTTTAGGTGCTCAACAAAGTCCTCGGCCTTAGCACTGCACTTTCCCCTATATCCATATTCCTTAGCTTAGAAGCATTTATTGGGATGCTCCCATATACAATATGGAATGGAGATTTTTTAGTACTCCTATTTATAGAATTATTGTATGAAAATTATGCCTATGGCAAAACCAAATCCCATCCCTTGGGCTTATCTCCTACCAAGCATCTCAGTAGGTTACCCAAACTTCTGTTCACCGCATCTATTTGTCCGTTAGTTTGTGGGTGTTATGCAAAACTATATTTTAGGTCTATATTCAATTTCTTCCATAGGATCCTCCAGAAATACCCAACAAACTTGGTATCCCTATTGAAAATAATACTCTTTGGTAGACCATGTAGTCGTACCACCTCTTTGAAAAAAAACCCTACAATATGAACTGCATCATTAGTTTTCTAGAAGGTAATAAAGTGTGCCATATTTGAAAACCTTTCAACCACAAAAAATATGGAGTCATTCCTCCTCCGTGTATTTGGAAAGCCAAGAATAAAATCCATGCTAATGTCCTTCAATGGTTTCTCTTGTACAGGTAATGGCTGATTTAATCTAGTGTTTTGTCTCACACCCTTGGCCATATGGAATACTATGCAACTCTGTACAAACCTCTCTTGCTGCAATTATGGCCAATAGTAGTTCTCAGTAATGAGGGCAATGATATTATATTGACCAAAGTGTCTAGCCAACCCTCCACTATGCTTCTCCTGGACCAGATTCTCCCTCATTGAACTCATTGGAATGCATAATTGATTTATTCTAAACAACATCTCATCTTGGATTAGAAAATCCAACCACTTAGTCCTGCCTAAAGTAACAGGTGCTAAGCAAGCCCTCCATGCCTCTACAAAATTGGGATCTTTAGGGTACAAACCCTTAAGTTCGTCAAACCCTACAACCTCCATCTTCATTTCTATCAACAAACAATGCCTTCTACTTAAGGCATCTACAACTCTGTTTGAATTCCCACTCCTATGATTCAACACAAAGGTATAACTCTATAGAAACTAAACCCACTTCAAGTGCCTCTGATTTAGCTTCCCTTGGCTATTAATATACTGTAAGGCCTGATGATTAGTATATAGAACAAAATATTTTGGCAACAAATAATGCCTCCACTTCTTTAGAGCCTAAACTATAGCATAAAACTCTTGATCATATACAAAATACTTCTTCCTAGCATCATTGAGTTTCTCACTAAAATAAGCAATAGGTTTACTTTCTTGACTCAACATAGCTCCTATGGCACTACCACTAGCATCATAGTCTACCTGAAATACCTTATTGAAATTTGGAAGTGCTAAAATAGGTTACTCTATGACCTTATTTTCAACATATCAAATCTCTTATCTACTCCTAAGGTCTACTTAAATTCTTTCTTATCCCCTCTCATTGTTTTTTTTAGGGGTGCACAAATACTGCTAAAATTTCTAATAAATTTTTTGTAAAAATTGGCTAGTCCATAAAATGATATTACCTATGTAATGCTCCTTTGAGTAGGCCATTTGATGAAAGCCCTCACCTTTTTTGGGTCCATTTTTAGACCTTAAAATGAGATGACATATCCCAAGTACACCAACTCCTTCTTCACAAAGCTGCACTTCTTAAGATTAATTAGCAACTGCTCCTCCTTCAACTTCTCAAAAAATCTTCTGATATGCATCAAGTGTTCGTCCGGGGTCTTGCTAAATATTAAAATGTCATCTAAATAGACAATGACAAATTTTCCTAAAAACTCTTTCAATACCTCATTCATCAACTGCATGAATGTTCTTGGTGCATTGGTTAACCCAAATGACATGACCAACCACTCATACAAATCATCTCTGGTCTTGAAGGCTATCTTCCACTCATCTCCTTCTCTGATATGAATTTTATGGTACCCACTCTTCAGGTTAATCTTTGTGAAGTACTTAGATCCACTCAAACAGTCCATAATGTCATCCATCCTTGGAAATAGGAATCTATAATTTATGGTGATCTTGTTAATAGCTCGGGAGTGTATAAACATTCTCCACTCTCCATATTTCTTTGGTGCTAGTACTATAGGTACTACACATGGACTCAGGCTCTCCTGAATAAGTCCTTTTTTTAGCAACTCTTGGACTTGTCTTTTTAGCTCCTCACTTTCTACAAGAGTCATTATATGGGCTGGATTATGGGGAAAACTAGCTTCTGGTACAAAATATATATGGTGACTGATCTTCCTCACTAGTGGTAAACCCTCAGGCACATTATCTAATATAATAACTAGAAATTATTCTAACATATTTGAGACTTCTACTAGGGTATCTTTACATTCTTCTTCCCTAACTCTAGGAATAATACATAGCACATATGTTGATGCTTCAAACCTTCCAAAAAATTTATACCTTCAACTAAACAAATTTTGGTACTGCTACATACCTTTTTGTCCATCTCATTTAGGGGCTTCAGATTATGGTGCACTCCATTCTTTGTCAAGGAGTAAGTGTTGGCACGACCATCAGGCATTGCACACCGATCGAACTACCATGACCTTCCCAATATCAAATGAAAAGCATCCATATGAAGGATGTCACACAGGACCTCATCATAGTAATTTCCAATATTAAATTTTAGCAAGAAATTCTCACTAACCAAAGCCCTATGGTCCTTCTACAACCACACAATCTAATATGGATACGGGTGGCTCTTTCTCTCGAACTATAGTTTGGTAACCATTCCTTATGCAACTAGGTTATCTATGCTACCATTATCTATGATAACACTACAAACTTTACATGGAAATTTACACCTTATGTGAAATAAGCTCTTTTCTAATCTAGATATTTCTCCTCATTCAGCAAGGCTCTCTTTGTTATCAATAATTATCCTCTTTCTACTTCTTCAAAGTGCTCATATTTAGAACCTTCATCAACAACCGCAACTCAGGAGTTACCTTCAGGATTCTTATTTGTTCCTCCTTGGTGTTTTCGACACTCGTATGCTCAATGTCCTTCTTCTCCATAGTGGAAACACGTTTCATGAAATACTCCTCTTCTAAACCCTCATCCAAACCTTCCTCTTCCTCTCTGGTAACCATAATTCTAGTAGTTATTATTATGTTCATAGGGGTGGTAAGCATTTTTCCCCTTTTGGTCCTGACTATTGCTTGTCTCCCTAGTTTTCTTTTAGTCCTCATTCCATCCTCCATTTTTTTTCCCACCAGTTCTTCCACCATGACCTCTTCCTCTTTATTTTATTTTAAACCTCCTATTCATCTTATCTTCTACCTTCAAGGAAAAATGGTAAGCATATTCAATGGTGGTCATCTTGAGCAGACTCAACTCCTCTTGAATACTTGACCTTAACCCATTAATATAATGGGATACCTTCTCCTTGTTGGCCTTAGAATGACATGTTCTGATTAGGATTATATAGAACTCCTCTGTGTATTATTTTATAGACTTACTCGATTGTCTCAAACCCTGCATTTTATTTAGCAAATCTAACTCGTAATCAGCTGGAATAAATTGTCTCTTCAACTTCTCCATCATCCACTCCTACCTTGTTATCCTTTCTTTTCCTCTTTTGTTTTTGTTTAGCTACACTCCCTTCCACCATATGCTAGCATGACCCTTCAGCTTGGTCTTAGCAAACTTGACTCTCTTGGGATATTTTACCTCCTCATACTCAAAGTATTCCTCCATGTCATTGATCCAGTCGATCAACTCTTCTGGGTTGATATTTCTATAATATGTGGAGACATCAAACTTCGATCTCTTTCCAATCTATGATATGGTCTTATACAATCTAGCTTGTGCAGGATATACTACCTCTTATTCTTCTTCAAACTAGGCCTCTTCTTCTTCAAATTCATATTCACTCCCTTCTTCTCTCCTTGTCTTAAACCCTCTATGTAGCTCCTCTTGCAGAGCTTGAACTTGCCTCTACAAAGCTCTAAAATATTCTTTTGGAACCATATTTCTCCCACCACCATGGTTTTTTGTGGAGGCATTCTGCTCACTTCTCCCACAAACCCTAACCATAGATACTGGTGTAAAATACCTCACATCTGGCACTTTGTTTACACACTCAAAAACTCTAGCTCTAATACCACTTAAAGCAGAGTTGCATTAGAAAAACACATACAATCCACAAAAAACCATAAATGCTAAAAGGAGACAAATATTTTCATTAATTTCATTCCAAAATTAGGATACAAAAATAAGATCTCTTTTAAAATTTTGAAAATTCCCTCTAATATCCTCTTTTCTCATTTTCCCTCCTAAAATAATGCATTTAAAATTTGAATTTCGAAGGTAAACTTTCAAGGATCATAACTTCATGCTTGTTGCTCCGATTGACTCACACGAGACATTTTTAGAAAGGGCACGAGCCGAACTATACAAGTAAAGACTTAGCTAAGTCCTACAACCAATTTTAGAATTGTTAAATTTGACTTTTAAGACCCTCAAAATCCACCTGCAAGATTGGGTACCTTAATTTCATTGTTTTTGGTAGGATTTGGTCATAAAACACACATAACTCCCAAACCGTTCAGGGTATTGGGGTGATTATTTTACCACTAGATATATTTTCCTATCCCCTAGACAACTAAATACAATTAAAAATAATTAAATCAATTACAAATTTTGGGTGATGCAAGATCACACTTACACTAGTTGATGCTCCTACATCAAGAAATGAAGACAAAATCACCATTCTAGTTCTATATGTTGATGATATTATTCTCACTGGTAGTAACTTCACTCAAATTTAGACTATAAAAGACTCCCTCTCTAAAAAAATTGAAATGGCTAATCTTGGTTTAGCTCATTACTTCCTTGGGATCCAAATAAGTCAATCAGATTTAGGAATTTCATTGTGTAAAAAAAAATACACACTAGATATTCTTCAAATATTTAAAATTATAGATTGCAAACATTCTCCTACCCCTTTTCAATATAGCATTAATATTAGTACATCCTACTCATCCCCTCTTTGTGAAGCAACTCTATACCATCAACTTGTAGGAAGTATGTTGTAACTTACTCATACTCACCCAGATATCTCATATGTTGTTGGCCTAATATCTAGATTCTCTCATCAACTTCACTTTAGTCATTGGCAAGTAGCAAAAATGACCCTCCATTACTTGCAAGGCACTACACACTTTGGGCTCCTATATAAGTAAAAATCCATGGATATCATTTGCTACACGGATTCATATTGGGTAGGTTTAGTAGAAGACAGATGTTCAACCTCTGGCTATGTCTTTTGCCATGGTTCTTGACCAATAGTCTAGTTATGCAAAAAAAAACAACCAGTAGCCTATAGAGGCAAAATATACGAAAACAATTTTAGCAAGTCAGCAAGCTCTTTGGCTTCATCAAATTCTTAGAGAATTTGGTTTCTCCTATGAAAATACTATAAATCATTGGTGTGACAATCAGAGCACAATTCATATTGCATGTAATCCGATTGAACATCAGTGCACCAAGCACATTGAGATACACATGCACTTCATACGATAGCATATTCAGAATGGGAATATATACTTGGATTATATTCCAACTTAGAATCAAATTGTAGATATCTTTACCAAGTCATTACCTTCTCTGTGTTACCTTCATTTGTTAGATAAACTTGGAGTATTACATCTTCATTGACATAGAGGTCTTCCACCTCTCATTACATTATTTGGAGAATGGTTTTTTCCCTTGTGGTTTTTTTTATCATCTCTCAAATAGCATGTATATTATGAGGACAATATTTGCCATCTGAAGACATGCCTCTATCTTGGAATTTTTTTTTGTGTGAAAGATGGTTTTTCCCAAGGGGTTTTTTTTCACCATATATATATATTGTAAATGAGTACCTCATCATGCCATTTTGTTGGGACTCATCATTATTATTATATTAAGAGGACAATATTCACCATCTGAAGACAAGACTCTTCCTTACTTCCTTTTTTATTGATGGTTTTTACCATAGGGTTTTTACCATATCTTCAAAAAAGAAGTTGTGATAGTTGGTTTTTCCCCAAGGGGTTTTTTCACCAACTATATATATTGTAAATTAGTACCTCATCAGGACATGTTGATGTGATTCATCATTCTTATTGTATTAAGAGGACAATCTTCACCATTTGAATACAAGCCTCTTCCTTACTTCATTTTGATTGATGGTTTTTCCCATAGGGTTTTTACCATATCTTCATAAATAAGTCATTGTACATGAGTACCTCATTAGGCCTTGTTTCCAGGACTCATTTGTACAAATATCCCCTAGTATCACTTAAGGGGGGTGTTAGAATAAGTGAATATTCTCTTAAGTTCTACTAGGGTAGACACACTTGAGTTTCCACTCCTCCATGTGTCAGGAGAACACTTAGTGGTGTCTTCATTAGGTTTGATAAGTTGCTGTAATCCAAAATTTCTCAATGATCAACTTTGCTATTTATACATAGTTGATACTTGGAATAAATCAATCAGTTCCACTCTTTTCTTCATACTTGTGTAATTTTTTGCATGTATATTTTAGGAAATTCTAACATGTCCTTCATTAGATACAAATTATTTTAACTCTAGATGAAATAGTTAATGAAGATGATAAAGAAATTATAAATTAATCAATAAATTCTTTCAAATATATTCTATCACAAGTTGGTCAAGATAAGGATGGACAAAGTGAGCTTTTGTAAAATATTCCATCAATTACTATACAAAAACAAAATGAGTGCTTGATGAAAAACATCTTAATTGAGGTGCTATAAGATACAATTTTCTCTTTCCACCCCTATAGGGTACTTAGCCCTAATGGATTTCGTAAAATTTTATTTTAAACATTTTGGGATATGTTGAATAATAATATGTTATATGTCATTGAATAAAATAACAAAAAAAAAGTCTACACTATGTAAAATCAATGTTATATTTATTACATTAATTCACATGAAAGCTGAGAAAGTAATTTCATAATTTCCATCTTATAATTCTTTATAATATTATTTATAAAATAATTTTAAAAATTATGTCAAATAAACTAAAAAATATTATAAATTGTGTATCCTAGAGGAACAAGTTGGTTGTATTAATGACAATCAAATCCTTAATTGTATAATCATTGAATAAGATGTCTTATATTCTCTTTAGTCAATTAAAAAATAAGTAAGCTCGTAAAATTAGATATGAAAAAAATATATAATAGTGTTTTCTAGAGTTTTCCATATAATACACTTAAATAATTTATTCTTGAACAAGGCTATGTGAATGGATTATATGTTGTTAGAAAACTCCAAGATATTTTATTTTGATCAATTAATATCTATTTGATATGTTGAATCATCCTAGGGTCTTCACTAGTGTTACTCATTATCTTCTTATTTTTTCATTATTCTTGTTGAGGATTTGGGAAGATCTCTCTCAAAGGAAATCCTTGTCACAACAAAATATTATTTGATTATGAAAATATAATTTTAGCATATGAACAATTTATCCTAACATGTGGCTATGATGACATGAAAATTGGTAAAATTTATTTGTTTTGTAGATTTTATGCAATGATTTTTAGATTTTACTTGTAGTATTATATATAATTTTATCATCTTAGAATAATACTAACTACAAACTTGGCTTCAATTCTCTATGGGGGCTTCCATAAACTAATATTGAGAGGGAGAGTATCATCGAGAAGACGATAACACATATCATATTAGAGATTAAACTGAAAGGAAGGAAAATTTTGTGCATACAATATAATTGTAATTAGATATATAAATACATTCTTCCTTGTGCTAAATTACTATGGGAGAAATATATAAATCTATATTGATTAATATGTCTTCTTATGACAATGCAAAATAATTAATTGTTGCTTACAATTTTGTAAATTATGCTCAAGAAAGGGGAATAGAACCATGAGCTTGAAAATGGATAATTGAGTGATTATGGCCCTTGACCACCTTAGTGAGACACATTCTTCATTTTAAAAATAATCAATTACCTTGAGAGCGGACCAAGATAAAAAGGTGGAAAATGTGTCTCAAAAGTATAAATAAATAAATTTCTCTTTTTATTTTAGTACTTGGAAGGAAAAGTGAAGAATATGGGCTCTAAAAACTTAGCATTAACTTTACAAGTTTTTCTTCTTTTGTGCATTATATTTTAGTTTTATAAGCCTTTTTTTTGGCATCTTCTTTTTTATGTTCCTTGGAGAGAAGAAGAAATATTAGCAATTCCCTAATAATGAGACATCAATTGCATGCAATAAAAATAGAATTAAATTCAATGAGCCAATTCTAATAAGAGTATTATATTTTTAGAGAAAACTAATTGGCTAAAAATGAATGTTTTGGAGGTGGCAATATGCCTGCAAATTAATTATTTAAACCCACCCTAGGATGATTATGGCACAAAATACAAATAAATAAAGTATAGAATGAAAATCAAAGGGAGACATGCAAATTTATTATTTGGAGAAGTGGAAGTGTAGAATTCCTTGAGGAATAATAATAGTGAATTAGTACTTCATCTCAACTTGAATGTCACAATACAACCAACAATAATTTGATAACTCTTCTCAACTTATGCATGATATACCAACTAATATTGATTTCATCTCAATCATCATAGCTCAAATAAGTACCATTATGTACTTTTGTTATTACCTTAGTGCATCAGTATGCAGAATGTTTTTTTCCTTTTTGAATGATAAACCAAACTTTTTTACAAAATAAAACCCACTTTATTCTTGTTTTGTTAACTCAAACATAGGATTTATTTGAGAAAGGCTATTGTGTAAAGGGAAGAAAAGAGAAATGAGTTTTAGTATTTGAAACCCATACACCAATATTGGTTTTTCTTCTTGTGTATCTTTAATTCATATTTGAAGTTGGTATATGATGGTGCATTCGTATAAACACTATCCTCTAGCACGTGTGTTAATTCTTAGTTGGTATTAGTAGTGTTTGCAATGTGATCAGATAATTCTAGTGGAGTTGGCACCATGGTAATAGATCCCACATGTAGAAGTAAATCTAATTGTAATTTAATAATATTATTTTCAAATATTTATTTGATAATATATTTCAAACCTAAACAATAATATATAAAATTATTATTGACAATTTGTTTAGTATAGTATATTTCAAACTTAAGTTATGATTACTTAAGATTAATAATGGTAATTTATTTGATAATCTATTTTCAAACATGAATAGCAATACATAATATTGTAATTTGAAATCTAGTTAACATCTTATTTCAAAGTGGGATTATGATTGTATAAACTTGATATTCATCATTTTTATGATATCATATTTCAAACTAGAATAAAGATGCATGCACTTGTTGGTGTTTTGTTTCACACACTATTTTCAAATAAAATTGGTGATCCATAATTTATTGCTATAAATATATTTGATTGTTCTTATAACTACAAATCATATGAGCCAAACTAGCACTCATATCTTGTGGAAATACATCTCTCGTTGATAGATTTACATCTCATCATCTTGTCAATGTATCCTTTCAATTACACATCTTTCAATGTATCAACCTTGAAACTTATACAAAACCAATACTGAGAGTATTCAAATCTATGTTTTTATAGGTCTACTAAAGCTCTACCCAATTTTCTAATTGAAGAAAAAAATTATATTACATATAAAAACATTGTTAAAATTTCTAATCATATGCAAATATAGTTTTTGTAATTATTTATAGAAGCTCTATTGAAATATCTAATTTCTTGCATCAAATAGGAGATTCATCCATATCTACACATCCAAAATGAAAACCAATATTTCATCTCCAAACTCTTGGATTTATTCTAAACTTATGTATTTTCTATTATATGCTTTATCTCTTTGTTTATTTAGCTTAAATTTTGAATATATTCATCTCCATTATCTCTTAATATCATTTTGATTTTTAGAATTCATCACCACTTTAGATATCAAGTGAAGATAACTTTGAATAAGGTTTTAAATGGTTTCATTATTTGCTTTATCTTATCATTTATATTTAGAAACCTAATTAATTCTTGCATTTACAAAGAATATTAATTGCATATAGTTTAGAACTCTATGTGTTGCATGATATTTCTTGCACTATTGCTTCAAAAAGGAAAAAAGAAAAGAAAATATTTTCTTTTTGTTATCATTCAAAGGTCAAGTGCATGTAGTATAGAGACTTTTATATTTGCATCTTACATCCTTTTTGCTTTCCTAAGGTTTATTAGGCTTTTAATTTTTGCACTGAGATCATTTAAAAGAGATAGAAGTAGAAAAATATCTTAAGGAAACCATGGGTGTGTTGTTCTAATAAACCCATAAAACATAATCATATCACACATCAAATATGTTTCCTTCTCTCTTGAAATTAAATGTGTGTGTGTGAGAGAGATAATAATGGGGGAGATAGATTTCCCTCTAAAAAGAGACCCTACAATAAATCATAATCGATATTTCCTTCCCTGAGGTTTATTATATCTTACCTTTAATTTGAGAGTGGTAGGTGTCAATCCTCTCCTTATTTTTCTTTGATGGTAAGGTTCAATTTTTGGCCTTCTCAATATTTAAATGAAATCTTAATTCGACTCTATTACCTTAATCTAAATTTGATTCTATTTCTTTAATCTTAATTTGATTCTATTCTCTTCTACTTGTATTACCGTTTTCTTATTCTATTCCCGTGTTCAACTTCTATTCCCATGTTCTCCTTCTTATTAGTATCTTGGGCTTTAAAATTTGATTCATGATGGATTAGGATAGCAGGAAGATAAAGGGGGAGAGTCGAGTGGTTGAAAGTGACAAGAATAATTAGTTCTTTTTTACAATAGAGAGGGAATCATGTTTCAAGATTTTAGCAGCTTGCTCTCTATTTTTAAGGGGCCCTACTTCAAACAAAGGTACTTCAGAGTTTATAATCGTACTCCATTTTTAAAAGTTCTATTTTTAGTTGGGAGCCCTTTAATATATTTGGTAAATCCTAAATAAGGAGAAGTAGTGGATTTCCAGTCCCGTTTCACCTTTGTAAGGAATTGGAAGATTTTGATTGTTTGAGAGAGAGAGAGAGTAAAATTAAGTCCTAAAACATTGAATTTTATGGTTGAAAATGTTTATAATCGTTGTGAGATACTAGGTGGTAGTCTATCTTGAATCTCTAAAAGAAAATATAAAATTAATATATCATAAAACACTTTAGGTTGAAAATACTTATAATATTATATGGTTGTGAGATACTATGTTGTAGTCTATCTTGAATATCTAAGAGAAAATATAAAAATACTATATCATAAAACCAAACACCTTAGAATATCCTTCTTATGGAGTCAAGTTTAAGACACATTGAAAATGAAATGCTTAAAGTATTAACTACTATATGAATACAAAATAACTGGTCCTAGCAAACATAAACTCCTTACCATAAGTTAAAAATATAGTTTAACTCATTTATAATTAAATAAAAGATCACAAAATAATTTCAAAATTTACTTAGCTAAATAGAATATTGATAAGAAATCATCTCTTAAAATAACGAACAAACTAGAATCACATGTAACAAAGACATTAATATTTAGAATGATGAAATCATAAAATAAAACATAAGTGTTACTACTACAAGAGCAATTTCATTTTCAACCATTCTGCCTATCTTAACAATGTGGCTTATGCTAAGAAGAAAAATCCATTTGTTAAATTAAAAACCAACTCATATGATGTCATAACAAAACTAATATATGGGCATATGTAAAAACCCTCCCTTAGAAACAAAAATATATAATCCAAATAAAATAGAAGATGAACATTCTATAATGACATTAGATATTAATTTTAACATTTTCATTTATAACTTTATATGTTAAAATTTAAACCAACCAAAATAAATTAGTTTAAAAAATCTTATAACATAACATAAACACTATACAAATAATTTTATAATTAATCATATGTAAGAAATACCTACATGGATAACCTATACACTTTTTTGATTTAAAAGATGTTAAAAACTAATATGATCGTAAACATCATATACATCCATCACAATTCTATGCTACATACATCTATCCATCACACAAAATTCTATTTTTCATTTTATTAATAATTAAGATTAACTATTATATTATGAAATTCATTCTATTTTTTTAATAACATTTTAATATTTTAAAATGAAATAAAAAACTATCTAAAACCTTTGCTATACAAAACTTTATATAACAATTTTTAGATTTAACTATTTAGTCCAAACATCCCAAAAATTTATGTTAAATGAATTATGTAGCTTTCATTCTTAGGAGCTTTAGATTTTGCTCTTATTCAACATTAAAAAAAAAAAAAATTATATTAAATAAATTATTTAATTTTTATTTTTTATAAATTTTTGGGAAATCAATAATGCTATGAATGGGCTGCCTTTATAAACCTTAATCTGGCTGGGTAAAACATCCAACCTATTCCCTTGTGAGTATATAGTGGTTTGACCACAATTACTTAACTTTTATTATTAGGAGCCTTAGATTTGACTCTTTAAGTCCAAGCATTGCAAACATTTATGTTAAATAAATTATTTAGCTTTTATTATTAGAGCCATGAGAAGATGTAAATTTGTGACCTTCATCAGATATTTTTTTTAAACCCTAGTCCTTTGGATAAGGAAGAAATCAATAGACCTAGATTTTTGGGGCAGCCCAACAGCAAGCACTTATCAACAGGTCTATCCTAAGAATAGAAATGAGGATTTTTTGAGGAATTAAATTGGGGCAGCCCATTGGCAATCACTTGGTCATGCGTAACCTAAGAATTGAACAGGGGCAGCTGACTGGCAAACACTTGCTTATATTGAACAGGGGCAGCTGACTGGAAAACACTTGGTTGTTACCAACAGACTAGGTCTATCTTTTTGGACAAAATTTTTGAGTTAAAAACATAAATTTTAAGAAAAATTCTTAAAAAACATACCACTAAAATATCCTTTAAAATTAAACATAAAGAGAAATAATAACATGCATTTCTCGAATTTATTTTGAGACCAACCTTCCTTATTTAACTAATGCGCATTACAAAAATGGCAATGGAAACTGGAGCGTGACACTCTTCAGGTATGTGGTTGTAAAGATAGATTTTATTTTTTAAGTTGGAATATTCCACAGGCATGCACAGACATGCAACTTGAAGACGAAGAAAGGTTTTAAAAATTTAAAATAAAATAATATGCGGTATAACTGAAATCGATAGTTGCTTGCGTGACAGGTTGCCACCTTTCTAACCCTAATTCTGCAACAAGTTTGAAAATCGCACTTTTGAAGTGGAGAAAAAATAAAAAAGTGTACCTATGTCCCCACTCTTTAACAATGTCTTTTCACCTCGGTCTTCTGTTATTATGCTTTAAAAATGTGATCCTAATCCCAATTATACCACATTATACTTTGTTTTATATATATTAAAAAAAAAAACCTTACCCAAGGGTTATCAGAGTTCTCCGATCTCTAAAAGCTTTGTCTACATCAATATCTCTCAACATACTGGTCTTGCTGATATTTTAATTCACATCATGCATTGAGTTTTGTTTCATAACGAATAATTGACATGTCTTTGACAATAGTCATAACCCTTTTATAAATATGAACTATTAATGGTGAATAAATGCGTAGAATGAGCAATAAAACAAATAATAATTGATTTACATACAGTTTTGACAAGCTGCATAAATGTTAATTCCAACCCTTGCAAGTAACCATTCCAAAATGAAAGCATTTGGACTTCTTCCAACCCTTGCAAGTCACCATTTCAACATGGAAGCATTTGGACTTCTTCCAACCCTTGCAAGTCTCCAGTGCATGTCGGCTTCTAGTGGCGTTATTCTTGACTTCCATGACTCCATGGTGAGCAGCTCCGCCAAAAGAGAAAGCAAATAACGGCAAGAGAAGCACGTTGATAAAAATGTAGCCATTCATTATGGCAGAAACTGTTTTCTGACTGTTGATGTTAGGCTATCCTGCAAATTAACTTTGGAATGTTGAACAGCTGGTGCTGAAAATCCAAAATTGCAGAGAAACGATATTCTGAGTGAAGAAATCCAAGATAAATACAATAAGCGAGCTTGGGTATGAGATATTCAAATGTTTGGAACGTTTATTACATCCAAAATTCATATGTAAGATGCAGGCATAAGGTCCTTCTTATAATAGAAAGCAGTTGGAGTACAAGCCCGTTGTATTGTCTATCCTTTTCAACAAATAAAATATATATTCTACAAAATTGTATTGGAACAAAAAGGCTTGTTCAAGTACAACCGCGTTGTATTGTCCATCCTACTCAACGAACAAAAACAGAATTCTACAAAATTATAGTGGAATAAAAAGGATTGTCAACACGGCCTACTCATTTGATTGCTCATCTTCTTTGTGACAATTTGAGTTTTCATGGAGCAGAGTGTTAGGAATATCTCCGCGTTAACGCAAACGTGCTCAAACGAGAGACAAGAACGTCAAGCATTTTGACAATATATCAATATGAATATCGAACTGATGTAGTTCAGAAATCCAAGATAAGTACAATAAGCGAGCTTTGTTATGAGATATTCAAATGTTTGGAACGTTTATTACATCCAAAATTCATATGTAAGATGCAGGCATAAGGTCCTTCTTATAATGGAAAGCAGTTGGAGTACAAGCGCGTTGTATTATTCATCGTTCTCGACAAATAAAATATATATTCTACAAAATTATAGTGGAACAAAAAGGCTTGATCAAGTACAACCGCGTTGTATTGTCCGTCCTACTCAACGGAAAAAAACAAAATTCTACAAAATTATAGTGGAATAAAGAGGATTGATTGGTCATCTTCATTGTGACAATTTTATTTTTCATTATGAATATCTCCGAGTTAACGCAAACGTGCTCAAACGAGAGACAAGGACGTCAAGCATTTTGACAATATATCAATATGAATATCTCCGCGATAACGCAAACTTATCAATATGTCGGCGTTAACGCAAACTTGCTCAAACGAGAGACAAGAACGTAAAACATTTTGTCAATATATCAATATGTATATCTCCGCGTTAACGCGAACTTGCGCAAACTAGAGACAAGAAAGTAAAACAATTTGGCAATATATCAATATGAATAACGCGAACGTGCTCAAACGAGAGACAAGAACGTCAAGCATTTCGGCAATAAGAATTTCAATCTTTTACAATACTCACGACTCTTTTTTCCGTGTTGTGGCTTTGTTTTTTTTAATTATGTTATAATCATATGGACTGCTCTTAACAAATTTGTCTGTATCGTTCTTGTTGATCTCGTGTGAGATGAGATGTCGGATATATACAGTCGTGGTCGGTCTGACGCGTACTCAAAGGATGAAAAGTAACTTACCGGTATGGGAGCAGAAGGGACTTACCGTCGTAGTCGGTCGGTCTGGTACGCACTCAAATAAGCAAAGTTGGGATGTCCAGTACGCACCCTTGTGTTCGGTCTGTATGGTGCGCATTCAAAAGAGCAGAGGTGAGATGTCGGGTACATATTCTGTATGGTGCGCACGCAAAAGAGCAGAGGTGAGATGTCGGCACTCAAAAGAGCAGACGTGAGATGTCGGGTACGTATTGTCGTGGTCGACGCGCACTGAAAGGAGCAGAGGTAGGTCTCGTTCTTGTTGACGTCGCGCTAGATGTTGGGTATGCTCAAAAGAGCAGACGTGAGATGTCGGGTACGTATTGTCGTGGTCGACGCGCACTGAAAGGAGCAGAGGTAGGTCTCGTTCTTGTTGACGTTAGATGTCGGGTATTGGGTATGTACCATCGCAATCGGTCTGGCCCTTCAAATTCCATCTATCTATCTGCCCGCTTACCATTGAAGTGATGAGCCTTTATTCCTACGTCGATCTATCTATGATTCCCCCCTTCTATCTATCTATCTTGGAGATGTGCCTCTTCTCTCTCCCGCTCAATAGCTTGCGATCCAGTTGATAGTAGCGCTGACTCCTTCAATTGAAATAGATTGCATTATTCATGTTTCCAAGATTCAAGATGCCTTGACCCGCCAGTGGTAAGCAACCCTAGCTTGCGATCTATGCTTCCCCATTTCGATCCAATGAATTGCCTTCCTAGCTGCTAATTATTAGATCCCTCGCCTTTCAACCTTCTATCTATCTATCTGCCTAACCTCTTTCTAGTGGTGAGCTTGGTAGTAGATGTGAATCTAGGGGTAAAGTTTCTGCTTATCAGCCGTGACTGCTTGCCTTTCTGCCAGTGATGAGCCTTTATTCCAGTGATGAGCATCCCTTGCTATCCATCAATCTATGAAATGATTAGCCAGCCCCGGCCTTCAATACCGCTTATCAGCTATGACTGCTTGGTAGTAGATGTGAATCTGGAGGTGGTGAGCCTTTCATTCTATCAATCCTAGTGGATGGTGGCTCCCTGCTCGATTCCGTTCCCCCATTATTTGCTATCCCTTGCTATCCATCAATCCATCTCTGCTTGGTGGTTGCTTGCTCTAGATTGGTTTCTTTGGTTGCCAATCTAAACTACTCTATTCCCGTCCCTGCCCCACCTACTAGAACTGCACTGCACTTCCTCCGCCTATTAGTATCTAGCTTGCGTAGTAGGTGGCTTGCCCTAAATGAATTTATTAATTTGAATAAATAGGGGGTGGTAGTTTAGAATCTTACTCCCGGCTTCTAGCTTGGATCTATTACTATTATTGCCTTTCTTCGGTATAATCTAACTATTAGACTCTCTTGCCCACTATTACTATTCATCTTGAATGGGCATTGATAGAATTGGCTAACCTAACTAGATTAGATGCGCTAACTTCCCCAGCCTCCACTTCATTCAATAGCGGGCAACCCTCCCCTCCTTAAAGTGATAATAGGGCAATTCGTTTATTAGATCCGTATCTCTTTCTATAGCTAGATTATTCAGTAGGTGGAATGTATGTTTATATCGATTAGATAATACTCAATCTATCGGGAATGACAGGCCAACCTCCTCAAGGCCCTAGTAGCAGCTGTTCACTCGGAACCGAAGATTCTATACCGTCAACCTCCCGCATATGAATGTCTTAATGAGATAAATAGGGCTGCCCATTGCATACGTATCCACAACCCCCGAACCAAATACCCTTCCTGTTGCTCCTATCCTCCACCATAATACATCTATCCAAAGGCTCGCTCTCTCTTGTACGGGAGGGTTTCGAAAGAGGATAATGATAATGAGGAAGAAGTCGCCCCTTATTGTAATGGTAGGCGAGTCTCTCCCAACATTATAGTAGTAGGCGGATCATCCAGCAAGCTCTTCTACTCCGGTAAAGGATGGCGAATGCTTGAACCCCTTATTACAATAGCAGGTATTCCTATTCCGTTCCCTCTCTCATTTATAACGGGGAGAATGGACTGAACGAATGCTTTCCCTCATGGTCGGTGGCATAACTCATGAATGTGGGATGCTTGAACCAGTGGTCATCTATTTCGCATATCGCGACTGACAGACCGACTGCACGATATGGTGGCGAGTGGGCACACAACCCATTCATCGCTGCTAATGATTCCGTGAGCGGGACTTGGAGGGTCTGGCGGTTATTTAAAGGAGCAGACTATTACCTTTGCAAAAGTTAGCTTCCCCAAGATTTAAACATTAGTTAAAGAGTTGTCCCACCTTTTAATTTTCAATATAATTCACCTAACCCTTTAAAGTTGTGGCACCTTTTAATTTTTCAACTAGTGATGACTAGGGTAAGCTCAAAAGACCCTAAGGGGTGACCATCAACTCAGTGATGATTAGGGTAAGGTCAAAAGACCTTAAGGGGGTGACCAATACTTAGATCATATATGAAACATTGGAGAGATACTTTTGCAAATTTGTAGTCTATTATTTGAATATAAAATTTTAGGTGGTTAGAGAATATTGGAGACATACTTTTGCAAATTTTTAAATTATTAATTGAATATAAAAGTTGAAATAATGAGAGACACTTTTGCAAAATTTTAGTCCATTGGTTGAATTTAAAAGTTTAGGTTATCAGCAAACATTGGAGAGATACTTTTGTAATCTTTTAGTTTATTAGTTAAATATAAAAGTTCAAACATAGAAAGATAATTTTGTAATTTTTTAGTTCACTAGTTAAATATAAAAGTTGAAACATGGGAGAGATAATTTTGTAATTTTTTAGTCCACTAGTTAAATAAAAAAATTGAAACATGGAAGAGATAATTTGACAATTTTTTAATCCACTAATTAAATTTTTTTTTGAAACATAGGAGAGATAATTTTACATTTTTTTACTCCATTAGTTAAAAATAAAAGTTAAAACATGGGAGAGATACTTTTACAATTTTTTAGTCCATGAGTTAAATATAAAATTTGAAATATGGGAGATAATTTTGCACTTTTTAAGTCCACTGGTTAAATATAAAATTTAAATCATGGCAGAGAATTTTGCATTTTTTCAGTCCACTAATTAAATATAAAAATTGAAACATGGGAGAGATAATTTTGTAATTTTTTAGTCCATTATTTAGACATAAAAAAATATAAAAGTTGAAACATGGGAAATAATTTTACATATTTTTAGTCCACTAGTTAAATATAAAAGTTGAAACATGGGAGATAATTTTACATTTTTTTAGTCCAATAATTAAATATAAAAATTGAAACATGGTAGAGATAATTTTGTAATTTTTTAATCCATAATTTAAACATAAAAATTGAAACATGGAAGAGATGCTTTTGCAATTTTTTTATCCAATAGTTAAATATGAAAGTTGAAACATGGGAGAGATACTTATGTAATTTTTTAGCCTATTAGTTAAGTATAAAAGTTGAAACATAGGAGAAATACTTTTGGAATATTTTAATGAATTTAAAAGCTTAGGTTATTAGAGATTATACTTTTACAATTTCTTAATTCATTAGTTAAATAGTTAACTAGAGAACTATTACATTAATTGATGTTAATATTTTATATTATATATACTTATATTTTTACAAATTTGAGTTATAACATCATTGGTGTTTTCCAATCTAACATTGGTATCAAAATAAAATAACTTGCTTTCTTATTGCATATATTTTGTCATCATGTATGCCTTCTTATCATGTATTAATGTTCTCATCATTCACTAAATTTGGAACCAAGTCCCTGTACACACTAAAACCCTCATTTTATATTATTTTCCTTAATGTTTCAATCATTCTAGAGTACTAATTAGGAGCCTTGCTTACTCCATCTCTAGTTACAATAGGAGCAACATATTTCTATCCAAACCATATGCATTCACTTTTTATTAAATAGTCCTTGAGTGTCTCCTATATTGTAAGGACCCTCCTTGATAGAACTAATAATACTACTTTTGGAATATGGTACTACTAATAAAATTTGTGTTTGCAATACTAGGTACTCTCACGGGTGAATTGGTATGAGGCAACCACTAGAGTTGAGAGAAAAAGAGAAATGATGGATGACATTCTCATCTACAACTCAAGGATAAAATAAAACCCTTTATATAGGTGCATTGCATATGTTTATATTGATTGAATACATCATCAGGCAAGGAGGTTGCAATTAAGCAAAATAATCCCTAGTAAGTTAGGGATAATGTGGAAATTAATGTAAAACCACCTACTTAAGGAAAATAGTATTATTTTTGCATATTGTTGATCTACTTTGGATGCATTCATACATATTTTGAGGTATGAAAATTATTTGGTTAGTATTAATAATAATGTGGTATTATTAATAGTTGGATTATTAATATCAATGTTAATAGTTAATATTAACATTCAATATTAATTAAATTAAGTAGATAAATAATTAATTTAATTATTATCCTATTGTTAATAATTAAAACTAACATAAGGAGGTAATAATATTACTCGACGAGCTAAGTGAATGGGTCACTAATTTTCCTTATAAGTATTAGTAGGCTTATATTATTAGTAAATTATATACAAAGGAACTCTGATTAATATAAACCTTAATCCATTGAGGGTGGAATAAATATGGCAATCTTTGGTAACATTGTATAAGTGAGCAATGTTAGCCATATTCTTGTAATGTATCTTTGATACATTATGCTTCCACATCGAAATGACATGCATGAAGGAAGGTTGTTTCATTTTGATTCCCTGATAGGCAAAAGTCATGGATTAGCAAGGGCATTTGAGAAGCCAACTACAGATAGGATCTAGAATTGAGAACTAAAGAATCATTGCTTTGTATAACATCTTGTAAAGGTATTTAATTTCTAATTTAATTAAAAATTGAATTCTACAAAAGATACCTAGTGTTGTTAATCAATAAATTTCTTGTGTTGCTTTATTTTTTATAATTACACTCTTAGTTTGCTATTGTTTAATTAAGTTTTGGGGTTATTTGTATTGGTGCTCTAATATCTATGTAGTCCTAGGCGTTGCTTCAAAACCTAGTTAAAATTGGTAGATGTTTGTAGAAGTTGAAAGGGTAATCCTTCTTCCTTGCTATTTTGGAGGTGTTGTAGCAGTTCTTGATTTTAAGTTGTCCTATAATGACTTGAGTTCTCTACAAGTTAGGCACATTGTAGATATTTTGTAGCCATAGCACATAGGAGAAGGATATGTTTAATTCAAAAAAATTTATTGTCATGGTTGCTATATTTTATTTTCTTCTATTTATGGTTGTGTTTTCTTGGTATGTAGTGGGCTTGGTTACATTATATTAGATAAATTAAAGCAATATTAGAGTATGAAAGTCTAATTTTTAGTTGGAACTAATGAATCTTTTGCATTACTAAAACTTTAGTGGTTTATTTAAGAGTTTCATTTTATCCTTTTAATATTAGTAGCCTAAAAACCCTTAATATGGTGAAGATAGGTTGATCTGCTAGTCTGGTTAATCAAGCCATAGTTTATTTTAAGTTTTGGAGTGTCTTGTGTGCATACCTCAAGTTATACAATGATTATTTTATCTAAAATATAATTGTAATATTTGTAAATATTTAAAGCATAGTTTGAATCTAGGCCAATACAAGAGGGAGGCCTTGGGTTGTGACAAACAACTCTTTTTGGGCAGTCTTTGGCTATAAAACTTTATTGGAGATGGTGTACCTCTCAAGATTAGATTTGGGCTAAAAAATTATCTTGTAAATACTTGAGAGGTATTTCTGAGGCTGAGATCCCTAGAGTTAGATTGGTTGGGAAAGGTTCAGTTATTTGGGACACTCTGAAAAGAGGAGCTAATTTAATCAAGCAAGGTTTGTTCTGGATTTGCAATCAGGGATAAAATGCTCTTTTTTGGGAGGATTCTTGAAATGGTCACCCTCGTATCTTGAATAAATATCCTAGGTTACGTTCCCTAAGCATTTTTTTTTGAAGCAGGTTGATCTCGTGTGGAGGACTTAAAAAAATTTAGTCTTTTATAAATATGGAGATGTATAGGTGGAAAGATCCACAAGAATGGCCCCAGGGGGGACTAGCCAAGGATAGAGAGGTGCTTGCTCTTATTCTTATGGGGAGGCCTTGTTATTCATTGAGGGGTAAAGATATTCTGGCTTGGAACTATGATCCTAAGGGAACCTACTCGATAGCCTATGGTTATCAGGTTCTTGATAAGCAAAAGTATGGGAGTCTTCCTATCACTTGGTGGAGAAAGGTGTGGAACAAATTAGCATGGGCAAAATGTAACTTCTTTATCTGGTTGGTATCTTGTAATAAATGCCTCACTTGGGATAATGTGAGGAATATGGGATTTTAGGGTCCCTCTTTTTGTGTCCTTTGCAGTAAGAATGTGGATGACTCTTCTCATTTATTTTTCCAATGCTCCTTTGCTAGAAACATTTGGCACCATTGGTGGAGCTTGGAACCATCCATGTTTTCATGTGTTGTCCCTGGTGGACTTTTGGAGTAGTCTGGATAGACCCCTAGCCAAGGCCCCCTTCCTTCAAGTGGCTTGAAATTTGGGCCCTTCTTGCATCATCTATAAAATTTGGCTTGAACAAAACTGATGCATATTTTAGGGTAGTTTTTTGACTATTCAACAGATCTAGCAAAGAATCCTGTATATGGTTCAGGAAACCATCCATAGCAAATGTGATGTGGACCCTCTTTTGGATTCTAGGGAGGAGAAGGTACAACAAGCCCTTGGTATCTTTGGGGATGGTGTGAACTGTTTTAGCCCTAGTAGGGTTCCTCAGCTCAGAAAGAAGGTTAGAAGAGATAGTAGGTGGAGGCCACCCCCTAGAGGAGTTTTAAAAATTAATACTGATGGATCATCCAGGGGTAATCCTGGACATGCTGGCATTGGTGATGCTGGAAGAGATTCTACTGATAGTGTCAAATTTTTCTTTTCCATTTATAAAGGTGTTCACTCCAATAATTTTATGTAAGCTCTTGCAATTCTTGAGGCCTTGTGAAAGGGGTTTTCTCTTGGCTAGCATGGGATTATCTATGATTCTAACTCTCAAATTATGGTTAATATTTTAAATAGTAAGAGGGTGAAGGAAGTTGATTGATAGTTAGCCTCTATAGCCGTTTAGATTCTCAGAATGAGTGAAGAGTTCGAATTTATATCATTTGTGCACATTTGAAAGGAATGGAAAGTTCATGATTACCTAGCCAAAAGGGCTTCTGAGCTACTGGATCCTTGGAGTATCGATAATTGGGAGAGTCTCTCGTCTAAGGACTCTCAACACCTATGGGATCTGATCCACAAGGATGTACAGACTCAATGTGCTTTGTTCTTGTTGTCTTTTTTGGGTGTCATTCTAGTCTAGTGGTTTTAGCATGTTTGGTTGTTTATTTGAGTCCTGTTTAGAAGCTCAGTTGTATTCTGTAATCTAGAATTTTTATCAATAAATTTTTATCCCTTTATTTAAAAAAAAAGCATAGTTTGAAGATTTTGTGATTATTGAATATTGTCCTTTACATTTCATTGTTAATAATTTATCAATAGTTTTAGGGTGAGTTCTAAAATATGATCTTTTAAAGAAATACCTTACTTATAAAATCAATAATCTTTAGTTGTCAAATTCATGTTGAAACCATAGTGATAATATTAGAATTTTATATGAATTTTGTTATATTTGGATTCAAGAATAGTGAAACAATGGAAAATATATTTAATAATTGACTCCTGAGGCTTGAGTAGATAAAGGAATATTTTATTGAGAGAATTATAGGATGTTCTCTTTGTGTTTATGAAATATATGTTTTAATATTTAATAATTGTTTCATGAGGCTTGAGTAGAAATATGAATCCATTATTGATACAAGTATGAGATTCTCTCCTTTTTTGCATGGAATGTATCATGCATTGTTGTTGTTTGTATCATCTAACCTAAAGTTAAAAATCAAGATATTATCCATATCTAGATCTAGGTATAAACCTCGATTTGATTCCCAATTCCCAATTCCCAATTCTTAAGACACCTATTGGTATTGCATAGTATTAGGGGAATGTCCCACTATAGGATAGATTGGCATGCCATGTGTTCATGCTAGAAAATTTCTCTCTTACTATGTGTTCAAATTGGCTATCTCCACTCCTTCACCCATGCTAATGGGTAATTTTTGTCTACCTAGCCTGAATATCTAACCATTATAGATATCATTGATGTAAGTTAGGTAACTCCATATGGGTACCCATAATATCCTTGAGATATATTCAAGTATCAAGTTGCCTCTCCACATGGCAACTAGAATGTATTCATCATGGAATACCATAACTTTACTAATATCATTAGTAGTTCCTAGTCAAACACTACCTTCAACATGAGGTCCACATGGTACAATCCCATTGTGATACAAGAGCATAGTCCTCTCATGTAAGAAGTATTATTTTCAGCTCTAATGCACAAGGATGATGCTTAGGTGATCCAAAAACTAGCCTCCCCTACAAAAAGTAATAAGTCATTATATATTAGTCTACCTTGCAAAATAAATCATCTCAAAACCTTAAAAATTCATCTAAAACTTAAGTGTGACAAAAATGCCACACTTTTGCAAAAATTCCATATTTGGAAAAAATGCTACATTTATACAAAAGTGTCATTGATGTAATAGTACCATAGTAGCATGAAAGTGTATACAATTGCAATGCCAATTTCAAAAGCATTATGTAATAGTGTTAGCATATGATAAAATAATTTCCCTTTTATTAAAGACTAGATTTTGGAATTAGAGCCCTCACTTGAATATGGTCTTCTTCCCCAACCATTGGTGGTTGGACCACATTATTTTAATGTACCAACCTTGCTTGGTGAGCCATCAAAAATATTTTTCATGTTTCTATAGATCTATTCTCATGACCATGAATAGTAAAAATGATTTTTTTCACCCCCTACCCATTTTAATTTACCCCTCCTAACCATATTTTTCTCCCACAATCGATTTATCTCATCACTTTAGTTGTATGTATGCTAGTCAAGTCAAGTGTTCTTATTAGCATAATTTTTTTCTCAAAAACTTGGTGGTACATGAGGGCATGACAAAATGTAATGCTACCATAAATATATATTTTAGATTATTCACAAATAAATTTTAAAAATCATCAATCATACCGATTCATTAAATCTAAGCCATTATGTAAAGAAATCATCACAAAAGTAGGGCATGCAAGCTAGTCTTTTATATATTCATAATTTGATAGATGCATAAAAAAGGGGTAAATGTAGACACCCAATTATGACTATTCAATTACATGCACCCTCAAAAGCATAAAAATTCATAAGTAAATAACCAAGTTCAAAATGATCAAATATGTATCCAAATATCCCACATCAAAAGTATTATCCTAGAAGCAATAGTGTCATAGCACTTCTACTATATAGAATAATGCTAATGCTCAAAGTTTAAATATGATTCTTTTACCAACCTTCCTTACCACCAATGGTCACATTTCATATTAGCATATATTGTTAGTACCATAACACTTTTGACATCTAATGTTATTGCATCTCATAAATGAAAAAGAGAATAGATGCTTAAATCATGTTATTTGTCTCTCAACATAATTATTTTTCTCCTTTACCAAATGTGAATCTCATGCAATCTCCCTTATTTTATAATTAAATTCTCTAACTTATACTAACACCAATACATTGTTAACCATATCTTTCAAATTGATCCTCCACGATAGTTAACTAAAACTAACTTCCAATCAGGACTATAAATCATATCAACTAGACTACCAATCATATCTTGTGGAACTACATCTCCCATTGATAGATTTATATCTCATAATCTTGAAAATGTATACATTCAATTAAACATATTCCAATGTAGCAACTATGAAACTTCTATAAAACCAATCCTTAGGGTGTATAAATCTAGGTTTAGATAGGTCTACTAAAGATCTACTTTAATTTTCAAATCAAAACAAGAAATTTTTGAATCACATGTGAAAGCTTTGTTAAAATTTCTAATCACATGCAAATATAATTTTTAGAATCATATATAGAAGGTCTATTATAATCTCTAATTGCTTGCATATAAAATAGTAGAATCATCCATATCTATATAGTAAAAGGGGCAACCAATATTTCATATATATACTTTTGGATTTATTCACACACCCATTTATTTTGTATTATTTGCTTTATCTTTATGTATTTAGCTTAAAATTTTAAATACATTCATCTCCATTTTATCTCAAGATCATTTTAATTTTTTAGAACTTGTCATCATTTTTATGTAGATCCTTATATTTTCATTATCAAATTTATATCTAATGTTTATTTCATTAGTTAGTATGTAGTCTCTTGGATTGAATTGTCCTTTGTAATATTGTAATCATTTTGTAGGTTTGATTAGAGGTTTTCCATCTATTTTTATAGTTTAGGATTTCTTTTTTGTTTCATAGAATAAGGTTCTTATCGAGACAAACCACTAAACCCTAACTCTTTTGTCAATTTTGTATGTGTTTAGGTTTTCCTTTGTTTGAAATAGTGATAAAAAGTTATAGGAATCAATTTCGAGACACTCAACTACTTTATGAGAACAAAATACGTTGTATACACTCATTGTCCCTTTTTCCTATAGTTTAAATATATAATCATTTTTATTTAGTTTTATTGATAACATTTTCATGTTACATACAATAGTCTATATTTAACTATTTTGTATCTTATGCCATTATTTGCCTTTATATGTTATTTTTAATCTAGTAGATTAGCACTTGGGATAGATTAAACTTTTAAAGAAAGTGGAGCTACAAATGGTCTAGTTTGCATGGTTTAATTATTTGATTTATCTTATCATTTATATTTAGAAACTTGATTAATTATTGCATATAGTATAGAACTCTCTATGTTGCATGAGATTTCTTACACCCTTGCTTCAAATGGGAAAAGAGAAAATAAAATATTTCCTTTTTGTTATCATTCTTAGGTGAATTACATGTAGTATAGGGTCTTTATTGTTTGAATATTGCATCGTTTTTGTTTTCCTATGGTTTTTTAGGCTTTTAGTTGTTTCTTTTAGATATTTAAAAGAGGTAAATTAGGAAAAATATTAAGGAAATTATGGGTGCATTTTTTGAATAAATACATCAAAATTAATATCACACATCAAATACCCTCTCTTATTTCTTGAATGTATGTGTGTGTGTGGGAGAGAGAGAGAGAAAGATCCTCTATTTTTATCATTTCTTCCAGTATTATAAGAAAACTAACATTAAAAATGAATATATATATTAGAAAGTAAATTATATTTTAGAAAATAAGTGCTAAAACTTTCAACATTAAGGTTGAAAAAAGAAAAAATACCTTATTTTATAGTATTTTTATGCTTATAATATTATATGGTTTTGATATATTGGGTGGTAGTCTATATTGATTTTTTTGAAATAAAATAGAGCAAATAGAAAACAATATATCACAAAACACTTTAAGTTGAAGAACCTAACATCTTAAGATATCCTTCTTATAGAGTTAAGTTTAATACACATTGAAAGTGAAAATTTTAAAACATTAATTACTATATAAACACAAACTAGTATAACTACCATAAACTCAAAATAAGTAAAAAAAATTGTTTAATTCAATTATAATTAAATAAAATATTATAAAATAATTTTAACATTTACTTACCTAGGTGTTGTAGGTGAGTTGGAGAGGAGAGGGCAATCCTCCAAGGGAGGTCCCAGGTTCGAATCTCCACCCTACCAAAAAATTGAATTGGGTACCCAAAATCCAATTGATAATTTTGGTGTGGGTAGGATCAGGTGCGACTCCTAGGTGAATTTGACAGTGTAGAACCCCCTGGTCATGGTCTCTCAGACCAAGGTGGCCCCACAAGGGCTTTTTCACTTAAAAAAAACAAATTCAACATTTACTTAGGTATTATAATATTGATATAAAACCATATATTGAAAGAAGAAACAAACTAGACTCACATGTTTATAACAAGAGCATTACTATTTAGAAGAGTGAAATAATTAAAGGGAACAATAAAAAGTAATTACTACAAGAACACTACCATTTTCAAATATCCTACCTATCCTAATGATGTTTTTTATGCTAAGAAGAAAATTCCATTTGGTAAATTAAAAACCAACTCACACGATGCATAGAAAAACTAATAAATGGGCACATCCTAAGACCCTCCTTTTGAAATAAAAATATGTAATACAAATAAAATAGAAGATGGACATTCTATAATGATATTAGATGTAAATTTCAAAAAATTTATTTATAACTTTATCTATTAATATTTAGACCAACCCTACTAAATTAGATTAAAAAATATTATAACTGATGTCAAACAATATAAAAATTATTTTTAATTAACAATGTGTAAGTAATACCTATCTAAATAAACTATAAACTTATTTGATCTGAAAGATGCTAAAAATCATTATCATCATAAGAATACATACATCTATCACAATTCTAAACTTCCCCACTTGGCACTCGCATGTGGTGTCTTGGGGAGTTGACCCTTCTAATCAAGTTGTTTGGGTGCTACTGGAATTGGCTGGGAAACCATTTGGCATTATTAATGTTTATGCCTCTAATAATGCTTCAGAGCGATGTGCTTTATGGCGGTGGCTTGATTTCTCTCTACCTTTTGCTACTTGGGTTATGTGTGGGGATTTTAATATGGTTGAAAAACCATCTGATAAGCTGAGTCGAACCCCTATGCATTGGTGTGTCGGAGAACGAGAGGCTTGGTATTTTATGAAAAGTAAACTTAGTCTGTATGATCCTAACTTTGGGTGTTCTCCAGAAGCTTTATCCAATTCTCAATGGTATACTTGGTCTAATTTTTAGGTTGATGATGCTAGGGTGTTGAAAAGATTGGATCGTGCCATGCTTTTAGAGAGTTCTAGTTTTCACTTTACCCGACTTTCTCTTGGTCACCCCTTTGTCATGACCCTGCCAGCTACCACTCTTTCTGATCATGCTCCAATTTTATTTGCTATCACCCAAGATCAAGCTCCTGCTAGGTTTTTTTCCTCTTAGTTTTATTTTAATACTTCCTTTCTATAGCATGCCTCCATGAAAGCTCATATCCATAGAATTTGGAATGTTTTTCCTTGACCCTCTGGTGCAGTAGGCTGGATTCAGTGGTGGAATGATGCTATCTCTCGTACTACTATTGTTCTTCGCATCCTTGGCAAGGATGTGGCTAAACGAAGGAGGAAAGCAAATTTAGTTTTAAAGAATGAGTTAATCAAAGCTACTCTCCGTCTGCAAGCTAATCCTTTCAACTCTGCATACCAGGCACATGCTGCTACTCTTCGGCATGAAATTCATAAGGCAGAGTTGTATGAAGCTAGAGGTGCTCAACTCAAAGCATGACTGAATTGGCTTGCAATTGGTGATAGGGTTTCAAAGGAGTTCTTCAAGTGCCTTCGGCCCCCTATTCATTCCACACAGTTTCAAGCCATTCAGTCTGAGGGAATCAGGTTCACTAATTTACCTGATATAATTCATACTTTTGTGTTACACTATCAAAAAAATTTTGCTTCTCAGCCTCTCACCTCTGCTAGAAAAAAAGCTCTTGATGATTGTTGTGCAGTTGTTCCTCAAAATCTCTCGATGGATCACCAAGATTTTTGTGATGCACCTTTAACCTTGGAAGATTCGAAGAATGCCCTGTCTCACATGGCTAATGATAAGGCTCCTGGTATTGATGGCTTCCCTTGTGAATTTTATAAAGAATTTTGGGATATGCTTGGTTCTGATCTATTACATGTCTATAAAGAAGCTATGATATCTGGGTCTTTAGGACACCTCATCAATAAAGGAAATATCAAATTTATCCCCAAGCCTTGAGACCCAGAACTTATAACCAACTGGCGCCCTATTACCTTACTGAATGTAAGTTACAAGATCATTGCTAAGGCTTTAGCCTTAAAACTTCAGCCTATTTTACCTCTTCTCATCCGACCAGAGCAAACAGGGTTTGTTAAGGGCAGGTATATCTTGGACAATGTGCTTGCTATCTAGGAAGGCATGGAATGGGCTAGAACTTCTGGACGGGATACTTTGTTTATCAAACTTGACTTTGAAAAAGCCTATGATCGTATTGAATGGAATTTCATTATTTCCCTCCTCCAGGCTCTTGGCTTTGGCCCCTATTTTGTGCAATCTATTAAAATGTTATTCTGTGATGCTTTTGTAGTCCTCACGATGAATGGCCAACACTCTGCTGGTATTCAGTTGGCTCGCTCTATCCGACAGGGTTGCCCATTAGCCCCTTCCCTGTTTATTCTAGCTACTGAAGCATTTGGCTACCTTTTAGCCCATCAAACTTCACAAGGAATTATTAAAGGTATTTCTTTACCTGCTTCCTCTCTTCAAATGGTAAATGGCCATTTTCTTGATGATTCTTTTTTGACATTACATGAAGATGAGCAGTTAGTCACTATGACTTTACAATGCCTTGAGACTTTTTGTTTAGCCTCTGGTTCTAACATTCAGTGGAAGAAAACATCTTGTTATAGACAAGCTCACATGCCACTTCCTGAGTTGTTAGCTTCTTACTCTTGGCATTGGAACCAACCAGGAGAATTATTCAAATTCTTGGGTATTCCTTTTGCCTTCCAGGCTTCTCCTGCTCAACTTTGGAATATGGTTGTCCAAAAAATTGAGAAGTTGGGCTACTGGTCTACTAAAAATCTTTCCTTGGCTGGTAAGTTTCAAGTTTACTCTAAGGTGCTAGCTTCTACACATGTCTATTACTCTTCTTGTTGGGTTCCATCTAAAAATTGTTATCAGAAGCTAGACAAGCTCTTGCGGGATTTTCTTTGGGATTCAAATAAACAAAAATAGGGGTTCCATAGAGTGGCATGTAATGTTTGTTGTCTTCCTAAAAATGTAGGGGGTCTGGGTTTATTTAACTGTCATTTTCAAGGGTTTGCTTTATGTGCTAAATGGATTATTAGGGCACTTCAGGGTGATGAAGCTTGGAAAGTTCTTGTACGACACTGCATCTCTTCTGGCCTGCCCTTTGGGAGGAAAGGGTGGAGGGGTATCACCCTAAAAACCATCTTGACATCTCTAGCCCCATTTAAAATTATGGGTTCTTTTATGATGCAAAGTATCTGGAAGGCATGGGAAGCTTTCAAACCCTGGCTCCAATGGCAGGGTAAAGATAAATCTATCGGAGCTTCTATATCCACTCTAAGTCCTTGGTGGTCTCCTGTAGTCACTTTAGAGGGCCTACCTTTGGCTCAAGTTCAATGGGTCAGAGCATTATGCTTCTTCAAAAATGGTATTGTAACATTTTCAGATTTCTTTGATGCTCATACCAAGCATTGGTATTCTTGGGAACAGTTTTTCTAGAATTTTGGTCTTAAGCCAGATGATCAAGCAAATTTTGATGTGGTTCTCGACAACACTCCTTTCTCTATTTGGCTACATTTTGGTAAGAACTTTCAACAGCATTGGTCATCTGATTGGTGTTGGCCTAATCATACTCATCTGGTGAAATATAAACCTTCTTTAGGGTATCATATGTTGTCCCCTCATTCTCCTCTGGTTGATACTTTAAACCACCATTGGGATCTAGTTTCTTCTCAATCTAGATGGAGCCTTCGCTTTTCTGTGGTTTGGCAGTCCTATCTTGAACCTAAGAATTGTTTTTTTGCCTGGAGTTTATTACATCAAGGCCTTACCCTTGGTCATAGGTTACAATATATGGGGGTTGCTAATTCTGTTTGTGCTTTTTGTAGAGGTCCTGAAAATTTTGTTCATGTGTTTTGGGCTTGTCAAATAGCCAAAAATGCTTGGGATTGGGTTCTTTCTTTTTTCAATTCCTTTTTACTGGAGCAATGTTCTTGGGTTAATGCACTACTTGGGGATCCCCTAGATTTTTCTCTTCCCCTCAATGAAGTTTGGCATATTTTTCATCTTAGTATTTTATACCATCTCTGGAAAACAAGAAATAATATTATCTTTGGGAGACAGGAGACTTCTACCTCCTTCTCTGTTGCTGCTAGATATGCTCTCTTCTATGATTGTTGGTTACAGATCCTTACTCAGGTGGAGAAAGTTCAGGTGGAGCTGCAATATCTTAGATCACTTCTAGATCATTGGGCTAATGCACCTTGCTCTGTTAGCCGACTTCCTTCCAACAACCATGTGTCCAAAACTCGTGGCTTCTCTCGCACAGGCTCACCTTCAGCTCATTCTCGTAGTGGTCGTAGAGATCATTTATCTGCTCCAACTTCTTAGCATCATTGGTCTCCACTATAGTCCAATTCCGTACCTCTAGTGGATGGGATGTTCGCTTTATTCCAATTGATCCAGTAACTGCATACAGTTGTCCCTGTTTTGTCTTCTTTTCTTTACTCAGTAACTGCATACAGTTATCCCTGTTTTGAGTTGATTCATGTGATCCTGTAATTTTTTTTGGGTGTGTTCCACGGGGTGTGTTAATTCCACCCAACATTTTGTATGAAAGTGACTATTTCCAATTAATATAAGGTCCTTTCATTAAAAAAAAAAAAAAATTCTAGTTCTCATTTCATTAATAATAAAAATAAAAAAATCAACTATTATATAATGAAATCCATACTATTTTTTTAACCAATTTTTTATCCTTTAAAATGAAATACAAAACTTTTTAAAACCTATGTTATACAAAAGTATATAACAAACCTTTAAATTTAACTCTTTAATCCAAACATCCTAAAATTTATATTTTTTATACTATTCAGGAAAAAGGGTTTTGAAAGGAATCCCACCACCTTTTATAGAAACTCCCAAAGGGAGAGAAAATTGAGCACAACTCAAAAAACTATATCCAAAAGGATACTAACAACTCAACAAACTATCTCCAAAAGGAGACTAACAACCAACCACCCCAAAGGGGATAAACAACTAACAACATAGCCCAAGAAAATTCCTATGAAGATAATTCGGTATAGAAGGTTTCATGATGATTTTAGCAATGATGTCCATATCCTTTCCTTTAGAAATATACATTGTGATCCTTCCTGATAATTCCACATTGCCAAGGCTTCCTTTACCCTACAAATTCACTACCCTAAGTGTCTATATTGAGAAAGTGATAACAAGTAATCTACTATACTTCACACTATGCTAACTACTCTCAAAACATATCTACGCTAGCAATTTACCTATAGTAGAGCATTTATCTTGAACACAAAGAACTGCCTACCCCATCGAGGAATAAACGAATCCCAACAACATAAGCTATGAAAGCACAACCCAATCAAATGGAACAATGGGCCTCACATCCACCTGATGTGCACTAAGAGAAATAAAGCAATTGAAAGCCACAAACGAATATCAAGAAACATTTTTTCCAAAATATTCAAACCTAAAAACAACTTCAGGATCCAAAACCACCCATCAAACACCAAAAAATAGGAATGAATACAAAACCTGAAACACCATACATAACAACATAGAGTAACACTAGATACTAGGATTACGGATCACTACCCACCATAACTCAAACACCCAAACAGAATCCCTGCAAAAGAATCCAAGTAGAAACTAGGTCCCCTACATCTCCTCTCCAGACAAAAAATGCTCCCAAAAAAAAATGCATGAGAAAAACCACTACCACAGTAAGGAACATGTGAGCCCCAACAAACAACGACCACCCCAATTGGGAGACCACCAAACAAAACAAAAATCTAAAGCCCAAGGTATAGAAGAAATTTTCCCAAACAAGGAACCCTTAAAGAAAGCAACACCTTGTATGACAACAGCTAAAAATAGCTTCGAAAGGAGCCAAATAGCTGCCATAATTGCCAAACCCTCAGACATCAAGGAAAAAAATAACTGCAAGAAAAAAGGAAAGAAATGAAATTAGGACCCCACCATGGACCTGTAATACAATTAGTAGGGTAAAATAAGTACCTTCCATTGCAAAAAAAACACCTAGCCCAACTAGGTAACTATGAAGGTAATACTTCCACAAATCTAGAAAAATGAACTCTATAGCCAAAACGACCAACCAACCACCTGGGAAACGAAACCCTAACCTAGCACCAACCAAGGAAAATAATCAAAAGCTACTAAAAAAATAGCACCCCATATTCACCCTCATAGGTTTGGTTCAACCTTTGGTCTGATCCCCTTCCCATAGGGACCTCGATCAGATATTCAGTGGTAAATCGAAACCCAGAATAAAAGCAAAGGTGAACAAGATTCTCGGAAAGCAACAAGCCCAAAAAATCAATGCTCACCAAACCAAGCAGGTCTAGAACCAAAAAAGGGACCACCAATAGAACCACCCACATAGCAACAAAAACCCCAAATCACCCATATAGGTAGGGTCGACATGTAGATCAATATACCTGGTGGCCATTAGGGATCCAAAATTTACAATGTCTTACTGCACCCACAAGAGATACAGAGAGAACTTGCAAGGCCCCTCCACCAGCAAAAGATGCTACCAACCACCACGAAAACAAATTGGATTGATGATGAAGATCATCCAGATTAAAAATTAGGAAGTACAGAGGCCTCTCGCTCAGAAGCAAAATCATGAAGGAGAAGGATTATATATGAATTACATACTAAAATTTATGTTAAATGAATTATACAGCTTTTATTTTTAGAAAAAATAAATTTGATTCTTTTCAAACATCAAAAAATTATGTTAAACAAATTATATAGATTTTATTATTAGGAACTTTAGATTTGAAACTTGAATCCAATCATGGCAAAAATTTATGTTAAATAAGTTATTTAGCTTTTACTGTTAGGAGCCACTAGAAGGTGCAAATATTTGACCTTCAAAATTGTATGTTGTTGATATAGATTTTATTTTTAAGTTGGAATATTCAAATAGCATGCACAAGTTAGATATTATTTGTTAGATATTATGTTTTAAGTTGGAATATTCAATAAGCATGTAGAAGGGCATGCAAACTTGAAGATGAAAAAAGTTTTTAATAATTGAAAAGCAGTTCTTTTGCACAGAAATGCATATGATGATGCTCATACAAATATCTTTCTAGGATTGAAACAAAAGTCCATTGATGTCCCTTCTATCCAGCACTACTCATGCAGTCGAAATATTTTTTTCTTTATTAGGTCTGATGTATCTCAACCACCGGTCATCACTGTTCTATTCTCATATCTCTATCAACTTTCTCTACATCAACATCTCTCTCAACACGATGGTATTTCTGGTATTGTTGATATTTTTAACTAACATCATGCACTGAGTTTTGTTTCATAATGAATAATTTATGTGTCTTTAATGAAATAGTCATAAATATTTTACAAATATGAGCTATTAATAGTGAATAAATGCCTAGGATGAGTAATAAAACAAGTAATAATTGATTATAATTACAATGTAATTTATAATTATTTTTAATATTTAAACAAAGCCTATGTACCCAGGTTTTTTAGGTGAGTTGGAGAGGAGAGGGTAATCCTCCAAGGGAGGTCCCAGTTTCAAATCTCCATCCTACAAAAAATTTGAATTGGGTATCAAAAATCCAATTGATAATGTTGGTGCGGGCAAGGGTCGGGTGCGACTCTCGGGTGACTTTGACGGTGTAGACCCCCTGTTTGTGGTCTCTCATACCAAGGCGGCCCCACAAGGGGTTTTTCTATTAAAAAAAAAAAACAAAGCCTATGTAATTTAAAACACTTTTAAGGCACCTTCTTGATTGCCACTATGCATTAGCAAACTATCTATCTCTCTCTATATATATAAATATAAAAGAATAGAAGTTAATAGCAACAAAAAAACTATAGTTGTGACATGCATATTATTATTTATTCATTCGAGAGACTATCATATGGTGAATTTTTGTGCATATCTTCTATTATATCTTTTGAAGTCTTAATTTTCTTATCACTATTTTATGCCTTCTTTTTAGTTTCTTGTTGGAACTTTTGAAGATCTTGTATTATGTGAAATAGCCTATATTATGTGAGATAGCTAATGAAGTTTGTTGGTAACAGTTTTTAGAGTGTTGGAAGCTCCATGGACATGGGAATGAATGTATCCCACATGTAATAGAATATCAAAAGTTAAGTCTGCTAAAACTATATCCCATGGAGGAGTAGAACCAGTAAACACCTTTCTACATTTAAACTTTTAAATATGCTTGAGAAATATGAGTTTACAAATATCCTAGATTTTGGGGCAATGATCCTACTCAAAAAAAGTAAAAGAGGGGAAAAAGTGTAGAATATATCCCAAAACTATTTAGCCATATCACAAAACCAAAATAAGTGAATAATATTTTTTGACACATTATAAAATATGTCTTGAGGAGAAATGTGTAAAATCAGATGCAAAATTTTAGAATTTGGAAATATTTTCTGTAGAACCTTCCATCCAAGAAGCTATTTTTTGGATTCAATGACAACTTTCCAAATTTTAGTAGCAAGAGATTGTCATTGGACATTGGTAAAATTAACTTGTCACTGGACATTGAGCTTAGAGTCCAAAGATAAAAGACACAAACTATTTTTGTATATCCAAATAGAATTAATGGAAGAGATGTTATGTTCATTAAGCTATCTCCAGCCAATCTATATATTGTGGGTAATTGTTCCCAAATTTATAAGGACCTCACAAGAGATAAAGGCCACAACTAATCCATAAGACTCTTTTTTTTTAATTTGTGGAAAACATCCCAAAAGGGATGCCACTTTTGGGTAAGACCCAAGGAGGCAGGGGTATCCATTCCACCAAAAATGCCCAGGACTCGGACCTGGCCTACCACCTTTGACATACTCAAGGAGCAAACAAACACACAAAACCAATTTAAAAATAAGTAAATAAATAAGTAAATAACAACAAAAATAATAAAATAAAATAAAAAACATGCTCCTTGAGTGTGTCAAAAACAAAAGCACAACCAAACACGCACAATAAGATAAAAGAAACCACAACACGAACCACATAGAAAAACACAAGAACCACATAACAAAACACAAACAAGACAAAAACAATAGAACACTACAAAGACATAACCCAAAAAAAAACTTGAAAAATAAACACAACCAAAACCTAAAAATTTAAAAAATAAAATAAAAATAAAAATAAAAAACAACCAACAACGGACAATAAACAAAAACAAAAAACATAGAAAACACTCACACATAAAAACACGAAATAACACAAACAAAGAGAAACCCAAGAACAAGAATGAAAAAAACACAAGAACAATAACAAAAAACATAAAAAAAAAACACAAGAACAACAAAAAACAACACAAAGAACACAAAAACAAAACAAAACAAAAGAACCCACCCACCTTAAAAAACTAAACAAAAAAAAAAAAAAAAAAATTAACATAACAATGACCTATCTAGACTAGAAGACTATTAAGGCAAGAATCAACAGAGGAAACAAAATAAAGAATAGAATGAGCTAGGGAACTAAAAAAAATCTGAATGAACCAAAGAGAAGCAAAAAAAAAAAGCAAGAAGAAACTAGGTACCTTCAGAACTGGAGCCATCCAAAGAAATGATAGAAAGAAGAGCTTCCCTAATTTGAGAAGCCCACCATCTAGGAGGGTGGCCATAACAAGTAAGATCACCTTTGTCCAAAGCCCAATTAGCTAAAGCATCAACACTCTTGTTTTGATCTCTGACCACATGATTGTAATCAACTTTCAAAAATCCCATCTGGATTAATTGAATCTTCTCAATAATTCTTTTTATTCTCCAATCCACCTTATGATTCTTAAGGAGTCTTCAAGAGATTAATCATAAGTTGAGAGTCAGACTCAACTAACACCTTTTCCCATCCAACCTTAGTAGCCTCCTGAAGGCCTCTCGAGGATACCATACCCCTCAGCAAGGTTATTGGAAAGAATACCCAAATTCTCAAGAAAAGTAAAAACCAGGGAGCCATCTGAAAGTCTACCAATTCCTCCCCCTTTTTTTGGTTCCCCCAGGGGCACCATCGATATTGAATTTTCCAAAATCCTTAGGAGGAGGTTGCCAATTTCTAGTCCTATCCATCTTACTAATACTCACATTCCCTTTAAGTTGGTTGCCCTTAGAAGATTTAATCTTCAATATTTTGCATCACTTGATCCCAAAATTTGGGGGGGTGTGGGGGGGGGGGGGGGGGTGATTCCACTAACCTTTCCATATAGTGAATATCCTTCCTATCTTGATTAAAAATTTGGTTGTTCCTTTCATTCCAAATATTCCAAAGAAGAATGGTAGAACCCATCCAAACTAATCGCCTAATAAAATGATCAACACCCTCTTGATTAGGCCAATCCCTCCAAAGTTGTTCAAAAGTAAAAAAATTGGACCACTGTAAGCCAAGTAAAGTGGCCATTCTCCTCCATAGCTCAGAGGCTAAAGTACACTCAATAAAAATATGGTTGAGAGTTTCTACATTCTCTTCACACATTTCACATCTAAAAGGGCCATGAAAACCATGCTTCATAAGTTGCTCACCAGTAAGCACCCTACGATGCAATAAAAGCCAATTAAAGAACCTCACCTTAGGCCAGAGATTTTGAGCCCACAATCGAGAAAATATGTCAGAAGAATGGTTGGGATTATTATGGCATAAGGTCAAATAACCTTGAGCAACTGAATACTCACCCTTAGTAGTGTTGTTCCATCCAAAACAATCTTTTTCATGGGACCAAGAGAGGGATCTCATATGAAGGATGCCTTGGATATCTTGTCTTTGCCTTTCTGGGATTTGAATAGGCCAGTCCTCAATAGGGATCCAATATCTACCAACCTTTGAATTACCAAGTATGGTACCGATAGTAGTTAGCCATATTTATCTAATTTGCTTGGTGAAGCTCCTCCATCCAAGGCCTCCAATCGAGAAACCGAGTTATCAAAGGCTTGTGACCATCCCAAGAATCTATCCAAAAATTAAAATTTGCCTATTGACCATTATGAATGATCCAAAATAATTTTTTCTTTATCAAATCCTCACCAGTCTTAAGAACTGCTAAAATGGGAGAACCTTTGGTAGGAAGTTGATAGCGAACAAGGTCTTCAAGACTTTTGTTCTCAACATATTTAGCATGGATATTATTGGCCCAAAGAGCATTGGGGTTATGCAACATCCTCCAATATAATTTAGCAGCTAAAGCTTTGTTGTTATTAATAGAAGACCAGAATCCTAACCCCCCTTCACTCTTAGGAAGACATAAAGTATCCCATTTCACCAAGGCCCATTTTCTTTTCTCCTTAGTACCACTCCAAAGGAAACGATGACTGATTTGATCCAATTCTCGAAGAACAACCTTTGGGATATTCAAAATGGAAGAAACATAAATAGGAATAGCTTGAAGGACTGATTTTACCAAGGTGATTCTACCCCCAGAAGAAAGCCACTTGTTGGTCCACTTTCCAATTTTCTTCTTGACTTTGTCCAACAACCAATTCCAATATTTATTTTTTTGCCTTTGAATATTTATGGGAATACCTAAATAAGTGATTGGAAGGGAGGTCTTCTTATATCTTAATTTATCCAAGACCATGGATTCCTGTCTAGTAGAGCAGTGAAAGAAAATAACTTTAGATTTGTCTTCATTGATCAACTGCCCAGTAGCCTTAGAAAAATAGCTAATGATTTGCTTAATATTAGAAGCTTCCTTAACTGTAGCTTTACCTAAAAGAGTAGAGTCATCCACAAATTGAAGATGAGAGATAGGTCTAGCTCCATGAGCAATGGTAACTCCCTCAAGGGTTTTGTTTTCCCTCTTTTTGGTTATAGTCCTACCCAAGCATTCAACAAGAATGATGAATAAATAAGGGGATAGCGGGTCACCTTGCCTAATACCTCTGGAAGCTGGGAATGACTGAGAAGGCCTGCCATTGATAAGAACTAAGTAGGAAACTGAAGAGATACATCCCATAATCCAATCCATCCAATCCTTAGAGAAACCAAATTGCCTCAAAACTTTGATAAGGAAGTGCCAATCCACTCTGTCATAAGCTTTGGATAAGTCTAACCGAATGAACATGGAAGGAGATTTTTGCATATCCATGGAATGGATGGCTTCCTGAGCAAGAACTATCTCATCTACTATTTGACGTCCTTCCACATAACCCCCTTGCTCTGGGGAAATAATCTTATGCAAAAGAGGCTTCAACCTTTCTGCCATGATTTTAGTAATGATTTTGAGAAGAACATTACATAAAGCAATAGGTCTAAAAGCTGAGATATGATCAACCTCTTGAGATTTTGGAACAAGAGTAATATAAGTTTTATTGATAACCTTCAAAATTTCTTTGGCTTTCCTGGCTTCTTCCACCACCTCTAATAAATCAACATGAAGGATATCCCAGAACTCTTGGTAGAACTCAATGGGAAAACCATCAGGACCTGGGGTTTTCCATTTTTGCATTTTAAAAACTACTTGTTGAAGCTCATTGATAGTAACAGGAGCAGTCAAAATAGAGTTCTCCTCAGAAGTGATAAGAGAAGGGATTGCTTGAAGAACATTTTGTTGTGAAGCTGAGTCAAGAGGAGTAGCAACAAAAATATTGGAAAAGTAATCAACAACAATAGAGTTCATGCCATCCCAAGTATAAACAACATCTCCAGAATCTGATTTTAAGGAAGAAATAAAGTTGTGAGATCTTCGAGCTAGAAGATATTTGTGGAAGAAATTTGTGTTTCGATCTCCTTCTTTGAGCCATTGAATTCTAGATTTTTGCTTCCATAAGATTTCTTCTCTTTTTTCCCATTCCTCTAACCGAGTTGTGAGTTTAATTTCATCTGCACTTCTCTTCTCTCGTGAGGCCATCTAAATGGATTTTCTTATTCAAATTTTCAATATGAGCAATAACTTCATGTTTTTTTTATGAACATCCCCAAACTCTTTCCAGTTCCAAGTCTTGATTTTGGATTTAATGTATTGCAGTCTTTTGGAAAAATAGAACATCTTAGTCCCATGCCTAGGTTTACCTTCCTTCCACCATTGTTGCACATGAGGTCTGAAGGAAATGTCTCTAAGCCACATTAATTGAAAACGAAAAGGAGAGAAACTCACATTGGTTTTCCACATTTCCACCATGATTGGCCAATGATCCGAACCAACATTATTAAGAGTCTTCACTTTAGGAATGTGACCATGGATTAAGAAATTTTTAGAGAGCAAAAACCTATCCAATCTCTCCATTATACAAGCTAAGCCTTGCCTTCTGTTAGACCAAGTCATAAGGCCATTATCTAGTTGGATATCCACAAGATGGAGGTTTGCAATATATTCGCTCATGAGGTCAGTGCTTTTGTCCAAATTTCTATTTCCCCCATTTTCTCATCCAGAGAGAGGATGGTATTGAAATCTCCTCCGATCAAGATCCAAGCTTCAGGAAAATGAGAGATAATATGAGTAATATCCTTCCACTGTCTTCTTTTTTCCTCCAAAGAAGTCGGAGCATAAACAATAATGCAGAGCATAATCTGGTTGGAATGTCTACTTTGAATAGCTATAGCCAACAAACCCCAACTGCCAACCATATGGTGAATAACTACCTCTTTTGGGTCCCAAAGACAAGCAATGCCACCGAAGTCCCTTGGGAACCGAGGGAAACCACTTTTCCAGCTGGCCAAATTTTACTGGCAATTGAGTCCATATCCTCCATTGACATCTTTGTTTCTTGAAGGAAAACAAGATGTGGATGATTTATCTAGAATCATTCTTCTAATTTCATTTTGTTTTGAAAGACTCCCTTTGAGTCCTCTAATATTCCAAGTGATGATCTTCATTAATACCAGGGCTAAAAAATTTGGGAAGGGCATTAATCTTACCTTCCTCTACAAGCTTTTCACCTTCTTTTACCATATGATATTGATTGGTCTTGCGACCTGCTTTTTGATTAGAATCCATCTTCAATTTTTTTTCCTTGTTTCTTGACTTATTCCAATTGAATCTGAGATGGCTTCTAACCTTGAAGAATGCTCGTACACAGCCAAAATTTTACTAGATGGTTCAACGGAGTCTATATTGGGACCTGCATTATTTGAAGTTTTGACATTTGAAAGATTGTTTTTCTTGTGTAAATTTTCTCCCTTTTTTTCTCGTTGAAAACCTTTGATTTGTTGGTTTGTCTCTCGAGTTCTTCCCTTCATATTTAAATTGTGTTTCTAAGATTTTAGTTTCCATTATTTCCTCTTCCTCACTTGGGACATCATTTGTGGAAAGGATTTCAAACATATTAGCAGATGACTTTGATTGATCCTTCATAACTGGTTTTTTCTGAGTGTTCTTCTTCTTAGGTATTTGGAAACCTGCTGAGTTTATATCTTCTTTCTTTTGATCAAGAATTTTATTTGGGCAAGCACTGGCCAAATGACCATATTCATGGCAAATTCTACAACGAAAAGGAATGTTCTCATAGTCCACTACTTGCTCCCAAGTGTCTTCCCCAAATTGTAATGTGATATTTTTAGGTAGGGGTTTGTCAAAATCCATTAAAACACAAATCCGAGCATAAATAATATGTTCAAAATTTTGAGTACAATCAGCAGACATCATAAAAGTTCCTAAAGAGTTTCCAATTGAAGAAAAAATAGTAGGATTCCAAAATTCAATAGGGAGGCCAAAGAGTCTAACCCACACGGGAGCTATAGAAGGCATCTCTTCTTCGGCTTTAAATTTAGTATGCCAGGGCTTCATGAAAAGCCCTGCCCTTCCAAAAAACCAAGGACCCCCTTGAAAAGTTTTCTCTCTATCTTCATTATTAGCAAATAAAACAAGAAAATAACCATTTGGATAAATAGAGATTTGTAACTCACCTTTAGTTTTCTAGCTTTTTGTAGCCCAGACTTTGAAAGCAGATAGACTCGAATGAAAACCCATGAACCGACAAATTAGTCCTCTTTTTTCCAAATCTTCAATGCCAGTATGAATGTTACCCATATCAAGCTTAACAATAGGAGTTCCATCAACTGCTTTAAGACATCTTGACTCCATTTTCCTGGGATCAATCTTAGGCATTCTTAGAGGTTTATGGGAAGCCCTAAGATTGATATTAGCATTGGGCTGAGGCTGTCCACCATGAAGGGCATCCCTAAAATTCATTTTTGGGGCTGAGTCTTCGAAATTCTTACCCTTGACAGGGGTTTTCATAGTAGAATTATTTTGTGGGTGCACCTTAGCACCAGATTCACTTGAGATATGAGCCATTTTTTGATCAACTACTTGAAAATTGTTTCGTGATCTCTTTAATCCTTGCCCTAGACACCGTGGAAAGGTATGGTTTTCACTTTTCTTTTGTGCAACAAATTGGAAGTCGTTGTCACTCAAGTTCACAGTATGATCTATTGAAAGATAAATTTCTAACCCATCTTGGATCCCCTGCAACATTTCCTGCTAAAATATTGAGCATAAACCACAAAAATATTGGCCTCTAGGGCCCGAAGGCCCTAAAAACCAACCTCTGGAGCTGCTTGCACTCAACCCAGATGAAACCCTCGCATAGCCGCTTGCCAAATATCTCGTTCACACATAGGGATGCGCTAGGATCTGTGTTGCTCCAAATGATATGAAAATTGGTGGAGACGTTCTAGGGTTTTTCAGGCATCTACCCTCAAAATTTTAGCTCAATCCGAGTCCGGATGAGTGAGATATGGCCGAAACGAGTTCGATAGTTTGGGCAGTCCTGCGAAAAACGTCCCTCCACCGAATTCTATTTTTCATCCATATGAATCTTTCAACCAAGAGATAAGGGAGCAATAATTATGGATCTAGTTCCAAGTAATAATATGGCAACTACCCATATCGCAAATATTTCTTATGTTATTAATACCTTTCTTTAAAAATGCTAGTCCTCCAATACCATTGCACAAAGCTAAAGGTTTACCATTATTGAGAATAATTTTATTCCACCAAATACTATTTATACCAATTCTATGACCATGTATTAAATTTCAAACTTCCAAGTCAATAAATATGAAATTTATTGCCAAGATTTCTAGTTATGAGTAAGAGGAATAGATCGTTTAACCAAAAAGTATGGCACAATGGGTGTTTCCAATTACCTTTCTGAGTAGCTTGAGAGATTCTATAATGAAACAAGTATTTTAAAATTTTGTCTTATGTGATGGCTCTAGCAACCCATTTTGTTGCCAAAAGTTCTATAGATTGATGTCATTCCCACCTCCCCATCTCATTTGGTCCATAAAAATTTACAAATAGTCTAAGTTAATTTGTTATAGGCTTCCTTGGAGGTCATCTAGCAAGAAAATTAATAAACACAATAGGTTGCCATAACTTTATTCGTAATTTAAATTCTTCTTGTTAGGAAAATAAATCGAGTTGGCCATTCACTAAATCTATTTTGAAGTCTTTTCATAACCTGGTTTCACATATCTTTAGGAGAAATATTATCTACAAGGGATAATCTTACACTCAACAAAGGATTTGAATCCATTAGGTGTGGAATAATTATAAAAATACTTTTATTTTAAAGTGGTTGATACAAGAGCCAAAGATATCACAAAACAATTGTATAATCTCTTTAACCATTTCCACCTCTTGTTGAGTATTTTGAAGAAAAATAAGGAAATCATTAGTAAAATGTGAGTTAAAAACATGTTTATCCCATTAATATTAATACCCTAAATGAGGCCATTAAATTGAATCTTACAAAGAAGATAACCAAGAGCATTTACAACCAAAATATATAATAAAAAAAAAGTAAAATAGGAAGCAAGAGGGCAACCTTGTCTGATAGATTGTTGTAAAGAGAAGGGAATAAAGCTTCATTAAATTGAATATAAGTAAAACAACTCCAAAGAACATACTGATTTGATTACAATTTTTTTTTACCAAAACCAAATTAAAAAGCATATGAAAAATTGATAGACAACCTTATCTCATAATTATAGCTTTTATTATCATTTGTTATATTATATGTCACAACCCAATTTTTTTTTCACCCTCTAATAAAATGATTAGCTAAACCCTACTAAGAAACATTAGAGTGCCAACAGTCCTATATACATTGTGGTCCTCTCCTTAAGTGGGTTTACCACTCATAGCTCCCCTAGACCTTCCCATATCTACACCTTACATGTCTCCACTTATGTAAGCATACTAGGTGAAGTCACTCGATTCACCAAAACCATCCCTATAATTTATCATTCATTGCTCTAGTTTTAATCCTCTTCCTTTATTTTGGATAAGGTACTATGTCCTTCTCACACCACATAATTCCTTCTATGTTGACGCTAGAAGCGATTTGTACTTGACCATCTCCTCAACCCCTTATTGAGCTAGTCGTTACTTTTGTTATGTCTCTTTGTAGATTATTTCTCAAAAAGTAAATTTTTGGGTGAATATGTCTACCATTACACCATTAATTTAGGTTTTCTTTTAATCTTACTCACAAAAAACTTTATGAAAATAATAATATAATAGTCTAGTTCCTTACATTTTATTTAATATTTGAGTTGCCAAGTTCATATTTATTTATCATTAACTAATGATAGATATTAAATTTAAATAAATTATATTTTTATAATAAAATATCCATTTACCATAAGCCCTACGATAACATGATTATTTTAGGTTTTGCTTATCCTCCATAGAGTTGAAATACATCTTTCACTTATAAAATACATGAAAATAATAATAAAGTACTTAAGTAGTTCTAAAATCACATAACAGGATATATGAAGCATAACCAAACTATTTTTTTCAAAATGTTTCAACATTCGTAAATCGCAATATTAAAACAAATGATTTTTTTTAGCAATTATGCAACACCTTATTACCATAAATATTTAAGCACAATAAATCTCACAACAAATATAATTATCCTTGGAGAAACCCCATGGGAAAAACCATCCTCAAAGTCCATGTCTTTATTAAATTTACTAAGTAAATCTCAAATCTTACATGGAAAAAATGCTCTTGCTAAAAACATAATCAATAATATAAATTACACTGTCACTCATAGAATTCCAAGTGAGTTAATCTTTGAATCCATTCATTTGGACATCTCCCATGAAACTTACACATGTGTTTCATAATAACATATTCACTCTTGAAAGTCCAAACTTCTTCCTATGAATATAGTTCGGTATAGCAGGTTTTATGATAAGTTTTATGATAAGTTTAGCAATATACATTGTGATCCTTCTTGATAATTCCACATTTCCAAGGCTTCCTTTACCCTGTAACTTCACTACCCTAAGTGTCTATATTGAGAAATTAATAGCAAGTAATCTACTACACTTCACACTATGCTAACTACTTCTAAAACATATCTAAGCTAGCAATTTACCTATAGTGGAGCATTGCTCTCAGACACGACATTCCAAATATTTAATAATAGCAATAGGTATCTTGGCATTGCACTCAAATGAATACACAAAATAGAAATGTGACCATCCTACAAGGAACACCTACACCCAAAGTCATTCTAGCAACAAGTCATAGGCTCTACTATCTAGCATGCTCAATGACTTATGAACAAAACCAGTGAAGCTTGATGGTAACACCTTTGTACTTCAGTGCATGGTGGTCTCTCACCTAGCATTTACTATGAAAAACACCCTTGCCACGGTCTCAAGGACATTTTTCCATCCTAAGGCATATATAAGAAGTTCAAAAGTTATTTTCCAATGTTTAAAAGCAAGCTCTACATAGTCGTGACCTTCCTGGGCCAAAGGACCCACAAATGGTATAAAAAATAGAGACCAAAAGGATAAATAAAATATACCATAAGATACTCATAGCAATTCTTCATCCTGAAGGTAAAATTACGAGAAGCTCTCTAATACACTCCTACCTAGAAAAATTCTTGCAACCAATTACAAGGGAGTAGAAAGTTTTTTTTACCAGCTCAACCTTTAACACACCCATCGAGGGGTTCTTATACAAAGTTTTTAAAAATATATATATACAAAAAAATTTGTGTCGAAGTCCTACATTCGATAAAAGACAATATACACTAAACACCATGATCATCTCATCTAACTAGCCTAATATCTGATGATAAAACAATAATCGATGGGATGCCTCAGGGCTTAATGATAACCAAGTTCATATTTTCTCCTTTCTAAAGTTACCCTGTAATTACTCTACCAAACAATAATTGAAAGGAACATTACTCTAAAATTGTCCACACACATCTAACTCCTATCATGGTTACAGTTGTACATATAGGAAAACATTCCATCATTATTCACCCGATGCTTCAAGAAAAGTTCCAAGGCTAAACTAAAAATGCAAATCATATCTTAGCTTAACAAGAATAAGACCTTTCACTTTTACCAATTAATTTACAGATCATGCACCCAACATTATGCAACATTAACAAGGAACTTTAGAGAACAACTCATCATGGAGTCTACCTACGAGCTTTTCTAGTTTGAGAAGTTCTTCCCACTCTTCTAGCTACTCCAATGCTCCCACTCATTCTCCTTTGCGTAACCTCCTTTTGTCCTTCTCCATATTATTTTTCTTTTATTTTTTTCCCTTTTATTTTTTTCCCTTTTATTCTTTACACTTCCTTTTGTTTTACTTCTTTTCCCATCCCATTTGCTTTAACTTGTTAGGTACATTCTTAGTGGTGCACATCTCCCCAACCACATTGATTAATTATTTCTTACTCGAAAGCATTGTGGAGCTAACAACCAATGTCCTTCTAGATAGCACCTTCTAGATCCTTTGCTAAACTCTAATGATGAACCTCATATGCTTGACACGTGGTGATAAATCCAATAGTGATTTTAGCATAAGATTTATTAAAGGTGGTGGCTCCATCAATAAAAAGGCCACTTACACTTTTAATACCAAAGGTTTACTTCTTTTGAAGTATTTCCTTACTTAAGTTGGCATTGAAACAATGTCTCTCAAAATTAACAATGAAATAAACCCAATGCCATTTTAATCCATCGAAGAACTTAAAATTACTCTAATTACATTAATGTCAAAATAATAGTGTCATTAATAGTTGATTTAATTAATACCAATAAAAACAATATAGTTAGTAAAATATTATCAATGAGTAAAACAACACATCTTTTTACTCTTATGGCACTTCTTTCTGATGGTTAAGTCCTTCATCTTGCGAGAAATATTATTCATGTGATAATGTAAAACTATCATTAGCATCATAATATTTCATTAAATCCATATTTTTAAAAAATAGCATAAGGTAATAAATCACCCTACTAACAAAATACATTACATTATTCCATATAAATAAGTCTTCCATAACTAAATAACAAGCAACAAAACATCACATCAACATAGAAGCTAGGAAAGCATAAGTCCATCCAAAAATAAAAAAAAATCATGGAAGAGTCATGACATCCTCCCCCCCTTAGGTTTTATAGAGTCCTTTTTGTAACCTTATATTTTAAACATTAAGCAATAATAAGCTTTACATAATGCCATGAAGGATCGAACTTACTTTCCAATAACTCTTTTCAATCATTTAGGTTTACATAATGAAAGAACTCTCTAATAAATTTTCATATTTATTTCTTTCCATCATTTATCATAGGCTAGTCATATAACCTATCCATCATAGATAGACCATTTAATATCCATAGTACAAATTAATAATTATCCATTATTTTCTTATTCAATTTCTGATAAGCAAACTAAAGCAAGTTCTTGTCTCTTATAAATGATCAATACAATTCTCAATTTCATGTTAAATAAGTTCACTTACAACTTCTCCATGAATTTTTTATATTAGTCCTCTACAATTCCTCTATGAATTTGCACTATATATCATTGTAAATACTTCACAAAACTAATCTATAGTTCCTCCATAAGATTTTAATTCAATATTATTCCATGATTTCATTATTTTTTTCTTCAGTTTATAAGTCAATTCCTACACAATCATAGGATAATTCATTATCCACTTCTATTTGATACTCATAGAGGCATGCAAAAAAAAATCTATAATCCATATATTCATTCAATTAAATTCAAGTTTTCATTCAATTTATAAAGAGTTGTTCCTAATATTTCTACAGATTGATTCAATTTCACCACAAGAAGTAAACTCTTACAATCATTTCAACAAAAATAACTTCATTTTTTTTAAATCTTCCATTGGTTTTTGATAAGATACATATTTAGTCATATCTATAAATTCCCTTTTGTAACAATACATGTACTAATATAGTTTTCAAATTTTCAAAAAGGGTCATATTTCATACATGTACAACTTATAAAGGTCATTTTTTTATCACTAAAAGTTGATCTTAATCTTATATTAAGGAGTAATCTAGGGTTCAACAATACATATTTAGGAGTCTCTAGTTATAGTGTATGCACTTCCTACCCTAATTTTCTACTTAGTTCTTTCCTTAGAGCACACCCATCCTTATTAGAATTTCCCAAGAGTAGAACTACAAAGCATCACAAGATTTGAGAAGACAAATAGAACCGATTGATTTATTCCATGGATCAACTTTGTATAAATAGCAAAGTTGATCATTGAGAGCCGTTGGATTACAACAAAACTCATCAAATCTGATCTAGACTATACTGAGAGTTCACCTGACTCATGGAGGAGTGGAAACTCAAGTATGTCTATCCTAGTAGAACTTAAGAGAATAATTACTTATTCTAACACCCCCCTTAAGTGATACTAGGGGTGTATGATACAAATGAGTCCCGAAAATAGGGCCTGATGAGGTACTCATGTACAATGATCTTATTTGATGAGATGGTAAAAACCACATGGAAAAAACCATCTATCAAAAAGGAAAAAAGAAGAGGCATGTCTTCGGTTTGCGAAGATTGTCCTCATTGACAAAAAAAAGGATGAGTCCCGGAAACAGGGCCTGATGAGGTACTCATTTACAATATATAGATGGTGAAAAAACCTCTTGGGAAAAAACCATTTGTCAGAAAAATAAAGATAGAGGCATGTCTTCGGATGGCGAAGATTGTCCTTATGAAAAAAAGAATGAGTCCCGACAACTTGGCCTGATGAGGTACTCATGTACAATTTATACTTTAGGAGAGATGATAAAAAAACCACATGGGAAAAAACCATCCTCCAAAGAATACAACAATAAGAAAAAAGGAGAGGTAAAAGACCTCTATTTTTAATGCAGCTGCTTTACCCCAAGTTTCTCTCACAATTGAATGTAACGCGGAGAAGGAAATGACTTGGTGAAGATGTCTGCAATTTGATTTTCAGTGGGAATATAGTCCAAGTATATTTCCCCTCTCTGAATATGTTGTCGAATGAAGTGCATGTGAATCTCAATGTGCTTGGTGCGTTGATGCTCAACTGGATTGCATGCAATATGAATTGTGCTCTGATTATCACACCAAAGAGTAATAGGTTTGTCATGGGAAAAACCAAATTCTCTTAGTATCTGATGAAGCCAAAGAGCTTCATGACTTGCCAAAATTGTTGCCCTGTATTTTGCCTCTGTAGATGATAAGGCCACTGCTTGTTATTTTTTGCATGACCAAGCAATTGGTGAAGAACCAAGACAAAAGACATAGCCAGAAGTTGAACATCTATCTTCTACTGAACCTGCCCAATCAGAATCCATGTAACCAATGATATCCATGGATTTTCCCTCATATAAGAGCCCAAAGTGATGAGATCCTTGCAAGTAGCGGAGGATTCTTTTTGTTGCTTGCCAATGACTGAAATGAGGTTGATGTGAGAATCTGGATATCAATCCAACAACATATGAGATATCTGGGCGAGTATGAGTAAGGTATAACAGACTCCCTACAAGTTGATGGTATAGAGTTGCATCACATAGAGGGGATGAGCAGGAAGTACTTAGAGTGACTCCAGACTAAAAAGGTGTAGAAGAAGGTTTGCAATCTGTCATCTTAAACCTTTGAAGAAGGTCTAGAGTGTATTTTTGTTGACACAATGAAATTCTTGCATCTATTTGATTTATTTGAATCCCAAGGAAGTAATGAGCTAAACCCAGATCAACCATTTCAAAATTTTCAGAGAGGGAGTCCTTGATAGTCTGAATGTGAGCGAAGTCACTACCAGTGAGTAGTAGATCATCAACATATAGAACAAGTATGGTGATTTTTTCTTCATCTCTCCAAATGTAGACTGTGGCATCAGACTCACAATGAGAAAAACTTGAGGAAAGAAGGAAGGAGTCCATTTTTTCATACCAAGCTCTAGGAGCTTGTTTGAGGCCATATAGAGACTTTCGTAGCCTAAAAACAAGGGAGGAGTCTTGAGTGAATCCAGTAGGTTGTTCCATGAATATCTCCTCTTTTAAGTCCCCATGTAGGAAAGCACTTTTTACATCCATTTGAAAAACTAGCCATTTTTGGGAAGTAGCTAGAGCAAGTACCAGTCTAATAGAATCCATTTTGGCAACTGGTGCAAAAGTTTTAGAATAATCAATCCCTTCGATCTGAGAGAAACCTTTGGCTACCAGACGAGCTTTGTGTTTGTCAATTTCTCCATTAGGTCCATATTTTGTTCTATAGATCCATTTACAGTGAACTAACTTCCTTCCTTTAGGAAGAGGAACTAAATCCCAAGTTTTATTTTTTGATTAAGGAAGAAAATTCATTCTCCATGGCATCATCCCATTATTTAATACCATTTGATTCTTTGAAGGATTGAGGATCTATGGAAATGGACTGACAGACAAGACCAGAGCCTATGGAGTTGCCTAATCTGGATGATGGGAGATTTTGGATGTATGGAGTAGCTTCTTGAACAATGGTGCGGGCCCATTTTGGCATAGTGGAAGGAGTAGAAGGAGTGGCAGGACTTTGAGTTGGAGTTATAGGATCCTCATCTTGATCATTAATCTCTAAATTAATCTCTAAAGTTGGTTCTTCATTATATTGAGGCTCTAACATGGGAGAAGGCTCAAGAGAATCAATGGTGGAAGAGGATGGTTGAGGATATTTATGAGGGAATGTTTCATCAAATTGAACATTCCTATGAAAGAAGACCTCATGAGTTGTGGGATCAAGGAGCCTGTATGCTTTCATTTCCTCACAATAACCAACAAAGATGAGCTTTTTGCTTTTCTTATCTAGAGCCTTCCTTTTCTTCTTTGGGATATGTGCCCAAGAAGTACACCCAAATTTTTTGAAGAAAGAGACATCAGGTTTTGAGCCAGTCCATGCTTCCTTGGGAGTCAAATGGCCAAGAGCTTTATGAGGTGTGCGGTTTTGAATATAGTTTGCATAGTTAATTGCTTCTACCCAAAAAACTTTTGGAAGATCTCTTGAGTGGAGCATACATTTTGCCATTTCCTTTAAAGTTCTATTTTTCCTCTCTGCAATGCCATTTTTCTATGGATTATGGGAGACAGAATGTTGATGAACTATTCCATGACCTGATAGAAAAATTGAGAACTCATTACTGAAGTATTCCCCCCATTATCTGTATGAATTTGCTTGATTTTGCAAGAGGCCTGATTTTCAACTAAGGCTTTGAAGATTTTGAAGTGGGATAGAACATCACTTTTGTATTTTAGGAAGTATACCCAAGTTCTTCTGGAAAAATCATCAATGAAGGTTAAAGCATATTTTTCTCCTTTGAAAGAAGGCTCTGGGAAGACCATCAAGTCACTATGGATTAACTCTAGAGGTGATGAGGCCTTTAGAGAACCACTTGGGTGGAAAGGATCTTGATGTTGCTTTCCAAGAGCACATCCAGGACATACTCCATCAATAGAAGAGACTTGTGGTAATCCTGTTACCATTTCATGGGTGTTCAATTCCTTCAGGTAGTTATAACTGAGATGTCCAAACCTTTCATGCCAAATTTTGCTTTCAAGATCTCCATGTGCAACAAAACAGGAGGCCCCTTCTGAATTTTTGAATCCTTTGAAGTGAAATAGGTGAGTGTTGTGATCAATATCTCCTTTGGCTATGAGAGAGTTGGGGTCTTGAAAGTCTCTTATCTCAACTCCTGTTGGTGAGAAGAGAATTGTTTTCCCCTTTCCAGAAGTACAAATATGATAGACGGAGAGGAGATTTGTTGCAATGTTTGGAACATAGAGAACATTATTGATATGACCACCATCAATGGATATGTTACCTTTTCCTTTGATTGGGATAAAGGATGAGTCACCAACTTCTATGCTACATGTTGAACTTGAGGAGATTGAAGTGAATGACTCATCTGAGGAAGTCATGTGATGAGTTGCTCCTGAATCTAGAACCCAGTATTTTTATGGAGTGTTTGTGGTCTTGCCTTGAACATTTAGGGCTTTTCCTATCTATTTCTTAGTGTCTATATTTTGATCCTTCATTGTTGCCTCTAGATGTTGAAGTCTTTTCCAACATTTATTCACAGAATGACCATTATTTTTACAGTGTGTACAGGTTATGGGACTTCTTTATTTATTTTTGAATTTTTCTTTAGTGGAGGTGGATGCTACTAAGGATTTTGAGGAAGAGGAAGAGATCTCATACTTTGCAAGTTTTGTTTCTTCTCTAGTTAGTCTATCACAAAATTATTCTAAGGAGGGCATTTTGAAACTTGCACCAAGAGCATATTTTGTAGATAGAAAGGTGGTTGCAAATATTTGAAATACACCATTTAATTTAGAAAGAATTAGATAGATGCATTCTTCGTCTATTTTATTCTTGCCACTGCCTTTAAATTGAGTAAGGACTTCTTTAAATTTGGTGAGAAAGTCAACAATATTGCTAAAGTCTTCAGGAGATAATGTTGTTAATTCTGCCTCTAATTGCATTGACCTTATTTGATCTACTTTCCCAAATAAGTTCTTAAGTTTCTACCAACTTTCATAAGGAGTTTTACATTCTGAAATGTGAAACCATAAGCTTTCATTTACATTAGTGCTTATAATACCCATTGTTTCATACATCTTCCCTTTATGAACAAATATTTCATATTCTTTTTCAAATTCAGGTTGTTTCTCTTCTAGCAAGTGTGTGAGCCCTTTTTGAGAAATGAGATTTAAAATTTTGGGTTTCCATGTGTGATAGTTATGAGGGGTGAGAGGATCAATTGTATTCATTTTACTAAAGATATTTGAAGTGAACCAGTATTGTTTCCCCCCTTAACTTCAAGTGCTTTAAGAGATTACAATTGAGATTTTAAAGAAGGATACAGAAGTCTGATTCTAATACCAGTCTTCTCAATTTACCCACCCTAACTAGAGGGAAACTATAAGTAAATGAGTAGATTGATATAGTGAATTAGACAAATGTTTCAAAAAAATCTTGGCCTTTATACCTATTCTTCTCAAATACCCACCCTTACGAGAGGGAAACTATAAGTATTGAGTAGAATTGATACGTGGAACATAGGTTTTTGATGAAGAGGTAATCAACTAGACCCTGATATTAGATTTTCTTAATAACCCACCCTTACGAGAGGGAAACTATAAGTTATTGAGAAGTCTAATACTTTGATATAGGTGATTAGTTAGAGGTGTTCATAAAATGAATGATTAATATCTTTTATATGAATGTTGAGATTAATGAAAGCATTAAAAGTTTAATGATTATATCTCTTATATGAATGTTGAGATTAAAGAAAGCATTAAAATAAAAGATATATTTTTTTAATTAAACCTAGGTTCCAAAAAAATCCTATTTAGACTAAATAAGGAACTCTCTTAAAAAAAAATTAGAACAAAGGTAAGTGAAAAAAAAGGGAAAAGAGGCAATAACCAAAAAATATAACAACCCCCCTTTAGGTTTTAGAAAAGGTGCTTTAATAAATGGCACCTTAAACCCCCCCCCAAAAAAATTTTATTATAGATTTTACAATATTTCTCTTTTTTTCTTTGTGGCCAATGAAAGGCACTAAGGAAGAAAAAGTAGAGAAGATTTTAAGAGGGCTTACAATTGAAATTTTAAAGAGCAGATCTAAGTTTTGGACTGGTTTTTATAAAAACTAGTGGAAATAGAAGATCTGATTACAAACTAATTTCAACGGTTAATGAAGGAAAGGCTCAAAGGAGGGAACGAGGTCCCTAATATATGCCCACCACTTCCCAGATTTTAATGGGAGCCAAACTAAAAAAATATGCCAACGAGCTACGAATAGGGGAGCTCCGAAAGCCACGAAAAACTTTTAATCTTCTCTACACATTGGAGATTTTATGATTAATATAAAAAATAAAATGAAATAATATTAATCATACCTGAAGTGACGTGTGCAATGAGCAAGCGATTGATGGGCTTCAAAGGGCTCGATAGAGCATGTTACGATGCTTGAAGGGCTCAAAAGAGCATGTTACGAATGAGGGGCTTCAAAGTGCTTGAAGGAGCACGATGCTATGATATTGGAAGAGCTCAAAAGAGCACGTTATGCAGGAGCTTCACTGAACTGTCGGATGAAGAACAAAGAACCAAATATATTAAAAAAAGTAAAAATTACCTTGGCTCCCTTCCTAAATATTATGGTGTGGAAGATGACAGGAAGGCTATGTTCTTCCGAAGGATGTCAGAGAAGATGTGATCAGATAAGGCTTTGGAGATCGAGGCTATGTCATAGAAGGCATCGAAGACACTAGGGAAGGCGTAGAGAAGTTAAGGGAGCTTTCAACTAGTTGTAGCTGGATCACTAGCAGATTTCTACTTCGCTGCAAGAGATATTGAAGAAGGAGAAGTAATACAATACTTAACAATCTTAAATATCTTAAGCAAATGCAGAGAAGATATAAAAAAGAGATTCACTGAGGTGAATATAAAGAGATGAATCTGCTCTTAGAAGTGACAGAGACCGGTTAAATCGGTGAAGCTATGGACAACTGAAGATAGAATTCGAGTTCAACTTGCTTCGCCAAAAAAAGTACTCCAATAATCATTTAAAAGACCCATTTAGGGTTGACGTGATGAAGAACATTGAGCACCAATAAAGACATTGGCAAGTTAGTTTTTTTAAAAGAACTTGCCATGTTTTACAAAATATTAAATGGACTTTGGTTTATATGACCAAAGGTCCATGAAATAAATGATGCGAGAGACGCGAAATATGTTGCACCATATGGTTAAGATCTCACGAAGATTATATAAAACAAATCAAATATGAGGAGATATATTAACTTTAATGATGTCATGACAAACGCAGCAGAGAGAAGATCTCATGAATAGTAGTAATAAAAACCAAATATCATGAGATAAAGAAGGACCCACGAATCTCTTGTTTTCCACAAAATTGAATTATTGCCCATGAAACTTACTCTCTTACGCAGCGATGGCAGAAATAGAGCCAAGGCAAGAGCGCATTCATTAGAAATGAGGAGCAGCTATATCGGAACATTCATCTACGGAGAACAATATTAAGGCAGGAAAAAATATATGCCTATATTGCTATAGCAAGAAGGCCAATTTTTTTTTTTAAATATCTCTATTTTAGAGCAAGAAGCAAAATAATATCTTTTGAAAAATAAGGAGAATATGTATATGGTAATCTATTTTAGTTAGTACCATAAACAATTTTTTTCAAAAAAAATTGTAGAAGTAAAAGAGCAGTCTACAATAGAAATGAAAAAACCTCCTTGTTAAAAACAAAAGATAAGAGATAATGAACCAGTTCATGAAACTTCCTTCAAGAGAGAATGCTAGCAGAATCTATCCTGCTCTGGTACCATGTTAGAATTTCCCAAGAGTAGAACTACAAAGCATCACAATATTTGAGAAGACAAATAGAACCGATTGATTTATTCCATGGATCAACTTTGTATAAATAGCAAAGTTGATCATTGAGAGCCGTTGGATTACAACAACTCATCAAATATGATCTAGACTATACCGAGAGTTCACCTGACTCATGGAGGAGTGGAAACTCAAGTATGTCTATCCTAGTAGAACTTAAGAGAATAATTACTTATTCTAACAATCCCTACATATTACGTATTTCCCTCTACGCAAGTGTACTAGGTGTAAATACTTAAAACCGGCTTAAATTCATTCTCTATTATTTATTTCATAATTATAACTAATCCCCTACATTGTTCATGACTTTCTATAAAATCCTTCTCTTCTAACTATGGGTTTTCATATTTCTATGTACTTACAATAGGAAGTACTCCTTAACTTCAAAGTCATATATTATCCCATACTTGGCACATGGTCTCTATTCTTATACAATTTTCCATTCAATGTATACTATTAATGAACGAGTCAGTCCTTCAACTCATTTTTCCATCTGGTTCTAATATATTGACAATAAAATTCTATATCACCTTTTCTTTTCTCCATAATAATTCTCTTTTTCTCTTACGAAACTACATTTAGAACCTATCCAACAAAACATAAACACAACCTAAGAAAAACTTCATAATCCAACATCCATAAACATTTTTCAAACACAATTTTCAAGAAGCATTTCTCACTCTCTTTTTTATGCAATCAATGTTCATGAATTAATTCAAAATATTTACACCATCCCCATATGAATTACCTGTAGTTAAACAATACTATTAAAATACAAAACACATCATTCACACCATAGGTCTCACTAGAGTTCCTTTAATGTAGTCAACTTCTATGCTTCCACATTTAGAGAATCACCATAGTTTTTGTGCTAGTACATTCACCTCATCTATTCATATTTCTTCTATCGATAACTCTTTCCTACAGATAATAGATTTACACATACACTCAACAAGCTTAACAGTTTCCTAGTTGTGTAACATATTCTTGTGTTTGAATAAAGATCATATATCTCAGGAGAATAGCACAAGGTAATTAAAATTAACACAGCTCAAACCCATTTCAAACTGGACCATCAGTAACAAGTATGTTTTACCTGTACAATAATGAGTTTTTTTTGTTGATAGGTGACAAGTATAGCTACACACATCACTAGCCTATGAAAATGTTATGGAGCTTGTATCTTTATAAAACCAACAAATCCTTTATCACTACTCACTTCTCTAGAAGAATACATCATTGGAATACCATGATACACATCTGAGTGTGTGTAAAATCGGATGGGTTTTATTTCAAAAGTCATTAATAAAAAATATGACCTAATACTCATTATAAGGTTTATGAGACAAAAAATTAGTATAGCAAGGGAAATTTGATCACACATAACTTCCCACTGCAACTAATTTTTTTTTCAAGCCTAATTATTATCTCCAAAATAATTATTATAAGGTGGAACATGAGAGCAAAATTTTTAGAGTCTACTTGATGCTCGTAGGTTGATAATTTCAAAGATCTTTGGTGACAAAACTAGTCTTAGTTCTACTTTCATTAGTTTTTCCTTCATAGTCCACTCTCTTCTCTTTTTAGTCAAGAGAAAGCATGGAAAAATTTATTTTATCCAAAATATTTCTATGGAAAAATAAAAGTAAGTAATGAAATTTAATCATCACAGTAACCATGAGTAGTTATACCTTCTCAGGAGTTAAATTACATCATAAAGTGTCATTACCACCTTGTATCCCCTAAGGTGTGTTCGTGATTGTGATACTTTATTAAATCCTTGTCACAATAGCCACCTAAAATCTTATTAAGGTACTCACATCTCTATAACTCATATACATTCGACTACACGAGTTTACTAGATGTAAGGTTTAAAATAAATATGCAAACTATCTTTCTCATTATACCTATACAGCTAGCTGACCTCCAATTATTTTGTTTAAGGGAGTACTCCAATGCAATACACTACTCATGTCCATCTGAGTAAGCCATCACACTACCCAAGTCCATCTGAGTAGATCATCACACTACTCAAATCCATCTGAGTAAATCATCACACTACTCAAGTCCATCTGATTAGGTGGTGTGAGCGTGCATTTCCTTGCATTCTTATCTCATTTCTTAATCGATGGATAAATCATTGTAACATACATTTATTCTTCATATAACATCAAGTGTCATTCCTTCTCAAGTTTAGCTTTTGAACATAGGTAGTTCATTCACTTAAGACCATCAATTTTCTTTATGGTGGTTTGGAGAAAATTCCTTAACATATTAATGATATCTTTTAATATATTATAATGGATTCCATCATTCAAGCTTATATGTCCAATACTTATATAGTCATTCACAAATTAGAAATCCTAATAGTCTTTCTCTCACAAAATTATTTTCCTAGGCTTGCTTACTCATTAATATCATCTTGTCGATTATGGAAAAACTTGCTCCATGCAAAACATCATATAAATATAAGCTATTCCTTCTAGGATCAATTCTAAAGCACCTTCAAGTTTACACAAGGAAGCCTACATCCCTCTAAACCGTGCTCTAATACCAGATGTCACAACATAATTTTTTGTTACCCTCTAATCAAATTATTAGCTAAACCCTACTAAGAAGCATCGAAGTTGAAACAATCATATCTACATTGTCATCCCTTCCTTAAGCAGTTTTACCACTTATAGCTTCCCTAAACTTCCCATATCTACACCATACATGTCTCTATTTAAGTTAGCGTACTAGGTGAGGTCACTAGGTTTACCAAAACCATCCCTCTCATTTATCATTCATTGATTTGGTTTTAACCCTCTTCCTTTATTTTGGATAAGGTACATTGTCCTTCTCATACCACATAATTCCTTCTATATTGGTTCTAGGAGTGATTTGTACTCAAACATCTCCCCAACCCCTTGTTGAGCTAGTCGTTACTTTTTTTGTCTCTTTGCAGATTATTTTTGGAGAATGATTATTTTGAGTAAACCTATCTATCATTACACCATTACTTGAGGTGTTCTTTTACTCTTAATCACAAAAATATTTATGAAACTAATAATATAATAGTCTTGTTCCTTACATTTCCTTTAAGGTTTGTGAGTGACCATGTTCATATTTATTTATCCTTAACTAATGATAGATATTATATTTAAATAAATTATATCTTTATAATAAAATATGCTTTTACCATGAGTCCTATGATAACATGATTATTTGATGTTTCGCTTATCCTCCACAGACCTGAAATACATCTTTCACTTATAAAATAAATGAAAATAATAATAAATTCCCTAAGCATTTCTAAAATCACATAAAACGATATATGAAGCATGACGAAACTTATTTTCTCATAAGGTTTCAACATTCATAAATCAAAATATTAAAACAAATGATTTCCTTTAGCAATTACACAACACCATATTACCATAAATATTTAAGCATAGTAAATCTCACAACAAACATAATTATCCTAGTATAAATCCCGTGGGAAAAAACCAACCTCAAATTCCATGTATTTATTAAATTCAATAAGTAGATCTCAAATCTTACAAGGCACAAATGTTCTTGCTAACAATAGATTCAATAACATAATTTACACTATCACTCATAGCATTCCAAGTGAGTTAATATTTCAACCCATTCATTTGGATATCTCCCTTGAAACTTTCACATGCAGCTCATAAGAACATCTTCATTGTTGAAAGGCCAATCGTCTTCCTATGAAGATAGTTATGTATAGCAGGTTTCGTGATGATTTTGGCAACAATCTCCTTCTCCTTTCTATTAGCAAGATACATTGTGATCCGTCCTAATAATTTCAATTTTCCAAGGCTTCCTTTACCCTCTAACTTCACTATCCTAAGTGTCTATATTGAGAAAGCAACAACAAGTAATCTACTACACTTTAAATTGTGCTAACTAATATCATAATAGCTCTAATATAGAAATTTACCTATAGTGGAGCATTGCTCTCAGACATGGTATTCCAAAGGTTGAATAATAGCAATATGCATTCTGGTATTGCACCCAGAACCCAAAAAAACACAAAAAATAGGAGTTTGACCATCCTAAAAGGAACAATTACACCTAAGGTTGTTCCAATAATAAGTCACAGGCTCTACTATCTGACACGATCAATGGTTTATGAATTAAAATAGTGAAGGTTTATGGTAATACCTTTGTACTTCAGTGCATAGTGGTCTCTCATAAAAAATTAACTATAAAAAACATCCTTACCATAGTATCAAATACATTATCCCATACAAAGTCACATCTAATAATTTCAAAATATATTTACTAGCATTCAAAAGCAAGCTCTACATAGTCACAATGTACTTGGGCCAAAGGACCCACTGATGGTATCTAAAATAGAGACCAAAAGTCTAAAAAGAATATATCATAAGCTAATCACAATAATTATTCATCTCAAAGGTAAAAGTATGAGAAGCTCTCTGATGCACTCCTACCTAGCAAAATTTCTACTTTCTACAACCAATCACAAGGGAGTAGAAAGTTTTATTTACCAGCTTAACCTTTAACACACTCATCAAGGGGTTTGTCTACAAAGGATTTAAATAAAAAACTATATAAAAATTTATTTGCCAAAGTCCTACATTTGGTAAAATATAACAAACATTAAACACCACGACCATATCATCTAAATGGTCTAATCTCTAATGATAAAACAATAACTGAGGAGATACGTCAATGCTTACTGCTCACCAAGTTCCCATTTTATCCTTTCTAGATTTACCTTGCAATTAATCTACCAAATAATAATAGAAAGGAACATTACTCTAGAACTGCCCATACACATCTAACAACTATCATGGTTACATTTACACGTAGAGATAAATGTTCCATCATTATTCACCTAGTACTTCAAGACAAGTTCCAAGGCTAATGATGTAGGAGCATCCGACGGGAGAAGAGCAATCTTGCATCCTCCAAATTTTTTTTTTAAGTACTTTGTATTTTATTTGGTTCCAGCTCTTTCCCAAGGGGGGAAGTTTTGTAAAGAAGTGGGAGAGTCTCGGGGAAGTTTGTAAAGTTTGGGCAGAAGTTGGGGTGGGGTCGCGAAATCGTGACCTCAAGGGCTTCGGCTTTGGCAAGGGCCGGTTCTGTCGCGATATCGCGACGTCGCGATATCGCGACAATAGTTAGTAGCTGGAGTGAAGGGAAGTTTCCATCATGATATTGTGACGTCGCGATATCGTGACATCGTGATATCATGACGTTTGTTTGTTTGCCATGGCAAGGAGAGTTTTCGTCGCAATATCACGATGTCGTGATATCGTGACGATTTTGTATAAACAAAGGCACAGTGCAAACGAAGGCACGGAGGTAGTTTGGTTGCGATATCGTGACAGTTTCAATAGTCCAAGCAAAACAATAAGTTGGGTCACGATATCATGACATGTCGCGATATCGCGACATGTCGTGATATCGCGGCCGAGAAGAAGGCAAACCAAGGTGAACACGCGGACGGCCATGCAAGGCCAAATTTGACATGTGGCTGCCACGTGTATCATGACAGTTGTGAAGGGTACGTGTACCAAATTTATTTCGACAAGGAGAAGGCATGGCCAGATTTACACGCGGTCGGCTACGTATAAGAGAACAAATATGGGGATCGCGTAGGTTGAGAAGGGAGGTGTCGACCATGCATTTTTTTTTTTTTTTTTTATTTCTTCTGGCAACACAGCCATTACAGGTGATGTCTTAATGGAGGAGACAACAGTGCAGAGGACAGTCAAAACAAAGCGTCCGGTGCAGGGAGGCCATCAATGCTAGTGCCTTGGTAGATCGGGCAGATTGCCATTTATGACAAAAATTTTGAAAAACCCGGGGAGGGGGGAAAATCGAATTGAATTTCTTTTTTAGGAGGGGCATTAATTGCCTAGAGGATCGAGGCCTGGATAAAAACCCAAAAATTGTAAGGGAAGGGATGGTGAGTTCGGGATTGTGGGAGAAGAGTTCTATGCCGAGAAATGATATTGTAAAAACTGTTTTAAGCAATTTACAGTGAATTTATGTGAAGTGTTTTTGTTCTAATTTCGGCTTGCCATCAAGTGGTATCAGAGAGGGAGCTCCTGAATGTGTAACAGATCGTCAGAGAGAGGCAGTTACACCAGGATTTGTGGAAGGATTTGAAGGAGAAAAAAAAAAATGCCTCCACGAAGAAACCGTGGCGGAGTAGGAAATGTGGTGCCGGTCGAAGACTTCTGAGCCTTGCAGAGACAAGTTCAAGCCCTGCAAGAAGAGTTACGTAGAAGGCACGAGCCCGGAAGGGATGAGGAAAGTGAAGATGAAGTTGAAGAAGAAGACCAGTCTGAGGAAGAAGAAGAGGTCGTGGATCCTGCACAAGCCAGGTTGTACAAGGCCATCTCTCAGATTGGAAAGCAACCTAAAATGGAGGTTTCTACATACTCGGGAAACCTAAATCTAGAAGAGGTGATTGACTGGATAAATGATTTAGAAGAGTATTTCGAATATGAGGAGGTTGAAGACCCTAACCGGGTCAGATTTGCTAAGACCAAGTTAAAGGGTCATGCCAGCATTTGGTGGAGGGGAATACAGTTGGAGAGGAATAGAAGAGGGAAGGAGAGAATAACAAGATGGGATAGAATGGTGGAAAAACTGAAAAGATAGTTTATTCCGACAGACTACGAGTTGGATCTATTAAGAAAAATGCAGAGTTTGAGACAGACGAACAAAACTATCCAAGAGTACACCGAGGAGTTTTACAAGATTTCTATTAGAACTGGGAATTTAGAGGAAAACAAAGAAAAGGTAGCCCGTTATATCAATGGGTTGAGACTCGGCATCTAGGAAGAGCTGAGCCTAGTTCGGGTAAGCACCATTGAGGATGCTTACTAGTTTGCCTTAAAGGTGGAAGAAAAATTGAATAGGTGGTTTGAAGGCAAGAAAAGAGGAAGGGGCCATGGTGGAAGAGCTAGTGGGAGAACCAGTGGAGAAAAGTATAAAGACCCGAAGAAGATGGGTGAGGCCAGTAGTAACCAAGATCAAAGGGAAGAGGATGTTTATCCGCCCCGAGATCAGAACAGCTACCCAAGAGGATGGGGTGGATCTGGACGAGGATTTGGAAGAGGAGTATTTCGTGGGACATGTTTCCACTGTGGTGAAGAAGGACATCAGGCATTTGAGTGTCCACAACATCGAGAAAGGACGAACAAGAGGCCTGAGGGTCCAGCCAGGGCTGCTGTGGTAGAGGAAGATGCTGAGTCTGAACATTTAGAAGAAGTAGAGAGAGGGGAAGCAATGATCATAAGAAGAGTCCTATTGAATGAGGAGAAGGACACAGATTAGAAGAAGTTTATTCCGCACAAGATGTAAATGTGCGGGCAAGGTTTGCAATATAATTATTGATAATGGTAGCACGGACAACCTGGTTTTAGAAGAAATGGTTACAAAGCTACAATTAGAGAGGAAGAAGCACTCGCATCCATACCGGGTCACATGGTTACAGAAGGACCATAGAGCTTTGGTCAATGAGCAGTGCTCCATTAAATTTAATATTGGAAATTATTGTGATGAGGTCCTGTGTGACATGCTGCCTATGGATGCTTACCATATGTTGCTGGGGAGGCCCTGGTAGTTTGACCGAAGTGCAGTGCATGATGGTTGTGCCAACACCTACTCATTGACAAAGAATGGTGTACGCCATAAACTAAAGCCCTTAAAGGATGCGGATGAAAAGGTATGTAACAACTCCAGAATTTGTTTAGTTGAGGGGAGAAAGTTCCTGGACGGGTTGAAAGATATGCAATAATCCCTAGAGTTAGGGAGAAGGAATGCCAGGATACCCCAACAGAAGTCCTAGATCTGCTGGAGGAATTTCCAGATATTGTGTCTGACAATGTGCTTGAGGGTTTACCCCCAATAAGGAAAATTAGCCACCATATAGATTTGGTATCGGGATCCAGCTTGCAAAATAAAGCTGCACACAGAATGACACCTATAGAAACTGAGTTAAACAGACAGGTCCAGGAGTTGCTGGAGAAAGGATTGATTAGGGAGAGTCTTAGCCCGTGTGCAGTGCCAGCAGTACTAGCACCCAAGAAGGATGGAGAGTGGAGAATGTGCACAGACTCTCGAGAAATCAATAAAATCACTATCAAATACAGATTCCCATTGCCAAGGATGGATGATATAATGGACTGTTTAAGTGGGGCTGAGTACTTCACAAAGATTGACCTAAAAAGTGGCTATCATCAGATCTACATCCGAGAGGGAGATGAGTGGAATATAGCCTTCAAGACAAGAGAAGGCTTGTATGAGTGGTTGGTCATGCCATTTGGGCTGTCCAATGCACCAAGTACCTTCATGCGGCTGATGAATGAAGTACTGAAAGAATTTCTGGGAAAGTTTGTCATTGTTTATTTAGATGATATATTGATATTCAGCAGAACCCTAGAGGAACACCTGATGCACATCAGGAGGGTTTTTGAAAATCTACGAGAAGAGCAGTTATTAATAAATCTGAAAAGGTGTAATTTTGTCAAGAAGAAATTAGTATACCTGGGGTTTGTAATCTCAGCAAAAGGTCTGAAAATGGACCCCGAGAAGGTGAGAGCCATCATCGAATGGTCTACCCCAAAAGGCACAATAGAAGTAAGATCATTTCATGGTCTAGCCAGCTTTTATAGGAAGTTCATAAAGAACTTCAGCAGCATCTGTGCACCTCTCACAGAAACAATGAGGGGGGATAAAAAAGAGTTCAAGTGGACATTAGGGGCTGAAAGGAGCTTTGATGCATTAAAGAAAAAGGTCACAGAACAACCTATTTTGGCACTCCCAGACTTTGACAAGGTATTTCAGGTGGACTGTGATGCCAGTGGCAGTGCAATAGGGGCTGTACTGAGTCAAGGAGGCAAACCAGTTGCTTATTTCAGTGAGAAGTTAAATGATGCTCGGAAAAAGTATTCAGTTTATGACCAAGAATTTTATGCTATAGTTCAGGCTCTGAAGAAGTGGAGACACTATTTATTGCCAAAGGAGTTTGTTCTATTTACTGATCATCAGGCTTTACAGTACATTAACAGTCAGACAAAACTAAACCAAAGGCACATGAAGTGGGTGGAATTCCTTCAAAGCTATACCTTTGTGCTGAAGCACAGAAGCGGGAAATCAAACAGAGTTGTAGATGCCTTGAGTAGAAGGCAGAATTTACTGATTGAAATGACAGTGGAAGTAGTGGGATTTGAAGAACTGAAGGGTTTGTACCCTGAAGATCCAGATTTTGTAGAAGCCTGGACGACCTGCTTGACACCTATTACTGTGGATAGGACAAAATGGTTGGATTTCCTAATCCAAGACGGAATGCTGTTCAAGAGAAGTAAATTATGCATTCCAAGGAGTTCCATGCGGGAAAACTTAATCAAGGAAAAGCACAGCGGAGGACTGGCTGGGCATTTTGGTTGGGATAAGACCATTGCCCTGGTGGAGGAAAATTACTATTGGCCGCAACTTCGGCAAGATGTGTGGAAGTTTGTGCAAGGTTGTAGAATATGCCAGATGGCAAAAGGCATAAGGCAAAATACAGGATTATACCAGTCGTTGCCTGTACTTGAGAGGCCATGGGAGGACATAAGCATGGATTTTATTATTGGATTACCAAGAACACTGAGGGGAAATGACTCTGTATTTGTAGTGGTTGATCGATTCTCCAAAATGGCACATTTTATTCCCTGTCAGAAAACAAGTGATGCGGTTCACATTGCAGGGTTATTCTTCAAGGAAGTAGTACGACTTCACGGTCTACCAAGAAGCATAGTCTCTGACAGAGATACAAATTTTGTTGGGTATTTCTAGAGAACTTTGTGGAAGAAGATGAAGACAGATCTGAAATTCAGTTTTGCATACCACCCATAGACTGACGGACAGACAGAGGTGGTGAACAGAAGCCTGGGTAATTTATTGAGATGTTTGATAGCAGATCAGCCCAAGGGATGGGATTTAGTTTTACCGTAGGTGGAATTTGCATATAACAGTTCAGTCAATAAGAGCACAAATAAATCTCCATTCCAGATAATATATGGAAACAACCCGAGAAATGTGTCTGAACTGAGAAAGTTGGACCAAAGAGAAAAGTGTAGTGCTGAGGCAGAAGAATTTGCGAAACATATGAAAAGTCTGCATGAAGAAGTAAGGAAACAAATTCTTAAAATGAATACTCAATATAAGACAAGGGCAGACCAGAAGCGGTGGTTCAAAGAGTTTAAAGTAGGAGATGAGGTCATGGTGCACCTCAGGAAGGAGAGATTTCCTGCCAAGACTTATAACAAATTGAAGATGAAGAAGTTTGGGCCATGCAGAATACTAGGAAAACGGGAGTCAGGGAATGCATATGAAGTGGAATTGCCAAGTTGGCTTGATATTTCACCTATTTTTAATATTTCAGATCTAGTGGAATATCATGAGGGAGAGAGTACAGAGGTACCAAGTGCACAAGTCTGGCAAATTCCAACACCTGCTCCAACCACAGACAAGGTCAAAGAAATATTAGACACCTGTGAAGGCAGAAGCACAAAAAACAAACAATATTTTTAATATTTGATAAAGTGGAAGGGCAGACCTGTTGAAGATGCAACTTGGTTGTCGAAGACGGAGGTTGACCGCCTGGGTCTTCCCTTAACAAAACAAAAGTGAGGATCACTTTTTTTTATCTACCCCGGGTGTCTGATGCAGGAGCATCCGGCGGGAGAAGAGCAATCTTGCATCCTCCAATTTTTTTTTTAAGTACTTTGTATTTTATTTGGTTCCAGCTCTTTCCCAAGGGGGGAAGTTTTGTAAAGAACTAGGAGAGTCTCGAGGAAGTTTGTAAAGTTTGGGCAGAAGTTGGGGTGGGGTCGCAAAATCGTGACCTCAAGAGCTTTGGCTTTGGCAAGGGCTGGTTCTGTCATGATATCGCGATGTTGCGATATCGCGACGTCGTGATATCGTGACAATAGTTAGCAACTAGAGTGGAGGGAAGTTTTCGTTGTGATATCGCAACGTCGCGATATCGCGACTTCGCAATATCATGACGTTTGTTTGTTTTCCATGGCAAGGAGAGTTTTCGTCGCGACGTCGCGATATCGCGACGTCATGATATCGTGATGATTTTGTAAAGACAAAGGCACGGTGCGGACGAAGGCACGGAGGTAGTTTGGTCGTGATATCATGATGTCGCGATATCGTGACAGTTTCAGTAGTCCAAGCAAAACAGTAAGTTGGGTCACGATATCACGACATGTCGCGATATCGCGGCCAAGAAGAAGGCAAACCAGGTGAACACGCGGACGGCCATGCAAGGCAAAATTTGACACGTGGTTGCCACGTGTATCATGACAGTTGTGAAGGGTACGTGTACCAAATTTATTTCGACAAGGAGAAGGCATGGCCAGATTTACACGCGGTCGGCTACGTATAAGAGAACAAAGATGGGGATCGCGTAGGTTGAGAAGGGAGGTGTCGGCCACGCATTTTTTTTATTTATTATTATTTCTTCTGGCAACACAGCCATTACAGGTGATGGCTTAATGGAGGAGACAACAGTGCAGAGGAAAGTCAGAACAAAGCGTCCGGTGCAGGGAGGCCATCAATGCTAGTGCCTTGGTAGATCGGGCAGATTGCCATTTATGACAGAAATTTTGAAAAACCCGGGGAGGGGGAAAAATCGAATTGAAATTTTTTTTAGGCGGGGCATTAATTGCCTAGAGGATCGGGGCCTCGATAAAAACCCGAAAAATTGTAAGGGAAGGGATGGTGAGTTCGGGATTGTGGGAGAAGAGTTCTATGCCGGGAAATGATATTGTAAAAACTGTTTTAAGCAATTTACAGTGAATTTATGTGAAGTGTTTTTGTGCTAATTTCGGCTTGCCATTAGCTAAACTACAAATGCAAATCATAGCTTAACATAACAAGAAGAATATCTTTCACTTCTACCAATTAATTTACACAACATGCAACCAACATGCAACACTAATAAGGAACTTTAGAGAACAAATCATCATGAAGTCTACCTGTGATATTTCCTAGTTTGAGAAGTTCTTCCCACTCTGTTAGCTACTCTAGCACTGCTGCTCGTTCTCCTTTACCTAACCTCCTATTTTCCTTCTACCTATTATTTTTATTTTATTTTATTTTTTCCTCCTTTTCATTACACTTCCTTTTTTTTTACTTTTATTTCCCTTCTCTTTTCTTTACCTTGTTAGCTGCATTCCTGGTGACGCACATCTCTTCAACCGCAATGATTCATCGTTCTTACTGGGAGGCATTATGGAGCTAACAACTAATGACCTTTTGGATAGCATCGTATTGATCCTTTTCTAATATCGAACGGTAAACCTCACATGTCCAAAATCGGTGATAAATCCAGTAGCGATTTTAGCATAAGGTTTAACAAGGGTGGTGTCTCCATCAATAAAAAGGCCACTTACACTTTTAATACCAAATATTTACTTATTTTAAAGTATTTCCTTACTTAAGTTGGCATTGAAACAATGCCTCTCAAAATTAAAAATGAAATAAACCCAGTGCCATTTTAATCCATCCAAGCACTTAAAATTACTCCAATTATATTAATGTCAAAATAACAGCACCAATAATAGCCGATTTCATTAATACCAATAAAAATAATATAGTTAGCAACAAATTATCAATGAGTAAAAAAACATATCATTTTAATATTATGGCACTTCTTTCTCATGGTTAAGTCATTTTTCATGTTACAAGAAAGAATATTCCTGGGACAATGTAAAACTATCAGTAGCATCATAATATTTCATCAAATCCATGTTTATAGAAAATAGCATGAGGTAATCAATCACCCTACTAATGAAATGCATCACATTATTCCATATATCAAAGTCTTCTATAACTAAATAGCAAGTAAACCAAACATCACATCAACATAGCAAGTAGCAAATCATAAGTTCATCCTAAAATAAAAGCTTGCAAAGGAATGGTCATGACATTATATGTGAGTTTTTAAGAACGTTTTGTTGTTATTGTTGCAAGGCAATCCAATATACTTGCACACACATAGTTCTGCTTATTTTTAATGGATTTTAATTTTTTTTAAGTGGTAAGTTAATTTTAAAGAATCTTCATCATAGTTTTGTATGAATGTAAAATCTATAAAAAGTTTAAACTATCATGCCACTCTTGTAATCCTAATATTTAATGTATAACTGGTTTCCATGCTAGTGACACAGTGACTTAGGACCAACAATTACCAAAAAAATATAGAGAGAAGAAAAGGATATTAGAAAATGATACAATGTTTACAAGCTATATAAATTTTGACTCTAGGAATAGGAAGTCATACATACCAACATGGAAATATTTGGACTTCTAACCCATAATCATACTCTTGTACTTTTGGATAGAGGTATTTAACCAACAACCAAATCCATCTTGACATGTAAATTAGAAGACTTGTTGTTTACCTATATCACAAAACACCTACGGATATCCTTCTCATGGGGGTAAGTTTAATGAACACAATAAAATACATAAAGTATTAATTGGTATATAAAAATAAACTAGTTGGTCCTAACCAATATAAACTCCTTATCGTAAGTCAATTTTTTTTTAAATCATTTATAATTTGGGAAGATCTCTCTCAAATGAAATCCTTGTCACAACTAAAATTTATTTGATTATCAAAATGTAATTTTAGCATATGAATAATTTATCATAACATGTAGCTATGATTGTTAGAATTTCCCAAGAGTAGAACTGCAAAGCATTACAATATTTGAAGAAACAAAAATAGAACTGATTGATTATTCCATGGATCAACTTTGTATAAATAACAAAGTTGATCATTGAGAGCCGTTGGATTACAACAACTCATCAAATCTGATCTAGACTATAACTAAGAGTTCACCTGACTCATGAAGGAGTGGAAACTCAAGTAAGTCTATCCTAGTAGAACTTAAGAGAATAATTACTTATTCTAACACCCCCCTTAAGTGATACTAGGGGTGTATTGTACAAATGAGTCCCAAAAATAGAGCCTGATGAGGTACTCATGTACAATGGTTTCATTTTGAGTAGATGGTAAAAACCCCATGGGAAAAACCATCTATCAAAAGGAAAAAAGGAAGAGGCATGTCTTCGGTTTGTGAAGATTGTCCTCTTAATAAAAAAAAGGATGAGTCCCAACAACATGGCCTGATGAGGTACTCATGTACAATGGTTTCATTTTGAGGAGATGGTAAAAACCCCATGGGAAAAACCATCTATCAAAAGGAAAAAATGAAGAGGCATGTCTTCAGTTTGTGAATATTGTCCTCTTAATAAAAAAGGTGAGTCCCGGCAACATGGCCTGATGAGGTACTCATTTACAATATTTATGAGAGATGGTGAAAAACCACATGGGAAAAACCATCTGCTATGAAATAAATAGGCATGTCTTCGGATGGCGAAGATTGTCCTTAATAACAAAAAAAAATAATGAGTCCCGACAACATGGCCTGATGAGGTACTCATGTACAATATGTAAGGGAGAGATGATAAAAAAACCACATGGGAAAAAACCATCCTCCAAAGAATACAATAATAAAAGGAGAGGTGAAAAGACCTCTGTTTCAATGTAGTTGTAATACTCCAAGTTTCTCTTGCAACTGTATGTAACGCGGAGAAGGAAATGACTTGGTGAAGATGTCTGCAACTTGATTTTTAGTTGGAATATAGTCCAAGTATATGTCCCCATTCTGAATATGTTGTCGAATGAAGTGCATGTGTATCTCAATGTGCTTGGTGCATTGATGCTCAACTGGATTGCATGCAATATGAATTGTGCTCTGATTGTCACACCAAATAGTAATAGGTTTTTCATTGGAAAACCCAAATTATTTTAGAATATGACGAAGCCAAAGAGCTTCTTGACTTGCTAAAACTGCTGCCCTGTATTCTGCCTCTATAGATGATAAGGCCACTACTTGTTTTTTTTGCATAACCAAGCAATTGGTGAAGAACCAAGACAAAAAACATAGCCAGAAGTTGAACATCTGTCTTCTACTGAACCTGCCCAATATGAATCCATGTAGCCAATGATATCCATGGATTTTACCTCATATAAGAGCCCAAAGTGAGTAGTTCCTTGCAAGTAGCGGAGGATCCTTTTTGTTGCTTGCCAGTGACTGAAATGAGGTTGATGTGAGAATCTGGATATTAAGCCAACAACATATGAGATATCTGGATGAGTATGAGTAAGGTATAATAGACTCCCTACAAGCTGATGGTATAGAGTTGCATCACATAGAGGGGATGTGTAGGAAGTACTTAGATTGACTCCAGATTGGAAAGGTGTAGGAGACGGTTTGCAATCTATCATTTTAAACCTTTGAAGAAGATCTAGAGTGTATTTTTGTTGACACAATGAAATTCTTGCATTTGTTTGATTTATTTGGATCCCAAGGAAGTAATGTGCTAGACCCAGATCAGCCATATCAAATTTTTTAGAGAGGGAGTCTTTTATAGTCTGAATGTGAGTGAAGTCACTACCAATGAGTAGTAGATCATCAACATATAGAACAAGTATGGTGATTTTTCCTTCATCTCTCCAAATGTAGACTGTGTTATCAGACTCACAATGAGAAAAACCTGAGGAAAGAAGGAAGGAGTCCATTTTTTCATACCAAGCTCTAGGAGCTTGTTTGAGGCCATAGAGAGACTTATTTAGCCTACAAACAAGAGAGGAGTCTTGAGTGAAACCAATAGGTTGTTCCATAAATATCTCTTCCTTTAAGTCCCCATGTAAGAAAGCACTTTTTACATCCATTTGAAAGACAGGCCACTTTTGGGAAGCAGCCAGAGCAAGAACCAGTCTAATAGAATCCATTTTGGCAACTGGTGCAAAGGTTTCAGCATAATCAATTCCTTCAATTTGAGAGAAACCTTTGGCTACTAGGCGAGCTTTGTGTTTGTCAATTTCTCCATTAGGTCCATATTTTGTTCTGTAAATCCATTTACAATGAACTAATTTCCTTCCTTTAGGTAGGGGAACTAAATCCCAAGTTTCATTTTTTATTAAGGAAGAGAATTCATTTTCCATGGCATCATCCCACTCTTTAATACTAGTTGCTTCTTTGAAGGATTGAGGATCAGAGGAAATAGACTGATAGACAAGACCAGTGCCTATGGAGTTGGTTAATCTGGATGATGGAAGATTTTGGATGTAAGGAGTAGCTTCTTTAACAATGGTGCGGGCCCATTTTGGCATAGTGGAAGGAGTAGAAGGAATGGAAAGACTTTGAGTTGGAGTTATAGGTTCCTCATCTTGATCATCAATCTCTAAATTAATCTCTAAAGTTGGTTCTTCATTATATTGAGGTTCTACTGTAGGAGAAGGCTCAATAGAGGAAGAGGATGTTTGAGGATCTTTCTGAGGGAATGTTTCATCAAATTGGACATTCCTATGAAAAAAGACCTCATGAGTTGAGGGATCAAGGAGCCTGTATGCTTTCATTTCCTCACAATAACCAAAAAAGATGAGCTTTTTGCTTTTCTTATCTAGAGCCTTCCTTTTCTTCTTTGGGATGTGTGCCCAAGAAGTACACCCAAAAATATTGAAGAAGGAGACATCCAATTTTGAACCAGTCCATGCTTCTTCAGGAGTTAAATGGTCAAGAGCTTTATGAGGTGTGCAGTTTTGAATATAGTTTGCACAGTTAATAGCTTCTGCCCAAAAACCTTTGGAAGATCTCTTGAATGGAGCATATAGTTTGCCATTTCCTTCAATGTTCAGTTTTTCCTCTCTGCAATGCCATTTTGCTATGGATTATGGGAGACAAAATGTTGATGAATGATGCCATGACTTGATAGAAATATTGAGAACTCATTACTGCAGTATTCCCCCCATTATCTGTGTGAATTTGTTTGATGTTGCAAGAGGCCTGATTTTCAACTAAGGCTTTGAAGATTTTGAAGTGGGATAGAACATCACTTTTGTATTTTAGGAAGTAGACCCAAGTTCTTCTGGAAAATTCATCAATGAAGGTTAGAGCATATTTTGCTCCTTTGAAAGAAGGCTCTGGAAAAAACATCAAGTCACTATGGATTAACTCTAGAGGGGATGAGGCTTTTAGAGAACCACTTGGGTGGAAAGGATCTTGATGTTGCTTTCCAAGAGCACATCCAGGACATACTCCATCAATAGAAGAGACTTGAGGTAGACCTATTACCATTTCATGGGTGTTCAATTCCTTTAGGTAGTTATAACCGAGATGACCAAACCTTTCATGCCAAATTTTGCTTTCAAGATCTCCATGAGCCACAAAATAGGAGGCCCCTTCTAGATTTTTGAATCCTTTGAAGTGAAATAGGTGAGTGTTGTGATCAATATCTCCTTTGGCTATAAGAGAGTGGGGGTCTTGAAAGTCTCTTATCTCAACTCCTATTGGAGAGAAGAGAACAATTTTCCCCTTTCCAAAAGTACAAATTTGATAGACGGAGAGGAGATTTGTTGCAATGTTTGGAACATAGAGAACATTATTGATAGAGCCACCATCAATGGATATGTCACCCTTTCCTTTGACTGGGATAAAGGAAGAGTCACCAACTTCTATGCTACATGTTGAACTTGAGGAGATAGAAGAGAATGACTCATCTGAAGCAGTCATGTGATGAGTTGCTCTAGAATCTAGTACCCAGTAATTAGAAGAAGTATTGGTGGTCTTCCCTTGAATATTTAGGGCTTTTCCTATCTACTTTTTATTGTCTATATTTTGATCCTTCATAGCTGCCTCTAGTTGTTGTAATATTTTCTAGCATTTGTTTGCAGAATGACCATTCTTTTTGCAGTGAGTACAAGTTATGGGACTTCTTTCTTTCTTTTTGAATTTTTCTTTAGTGGAGGTGGATGCTACTAAGGCTTTAGAGGAAGAGGAAGAGATCTCATACTTTGCAAGTTTTGTTTCTTCTCTAGTTAGTCTCTCACAAAATTCTTCTAAGGAGGGCATTTTGAAACTTGCACCAAGAGCATATTTTGTAGATAGAAAGGTGGTTGCGAATATTTGAAATACACCATTTAATTTAGAAATAATTAGATAAATGCATTCTTCATATTTTTTATCCTTGCCACTACCTTTAAATTGAGTAAGGACTTCTTTAAATTTGGTGAGAAAGTCAACAATATTGCTAAAGTCTTCAGGAGATAATGTTGTTAATTTTGCCTCTAATTGCATTGACCTTATTTGATCTACTTTTCCAAATAAGTTCTTTAGTTTCTCCCAAATTTCATAAGGAGTTTTACAATCCGTAATGTGAAACCATAAGCTTTCATTTACATTAGTGCTTATAATACCCATTGTTTCATACATTTTCCCTTTATGAACAAATATTTCATATTCTTTTTCAAATTCAGGTTGCTTCTCTTCTAGCAGGTGTGTGAGCCCTTTTTGAGAAATGAGATTTAATATTTTGGGTTTCCATGTATGATAGTTATGAGGGGTGAGAGGATCAATTATATTCATTGTATTCATTTTTCCAAAGAAATTTGAAGTGAACCAATAATCCCCCCCTTAACTTCAAATTAAAATAAGCTTTTAAAGGTTGAAACAAAAGCCTGAGAGTAATACCAATCTACTCAATTTACCCACCCTGACGAGAGGGAAACTATAAGTAAATGAGGAGGGTGATATACCTTACTTAGGCTAATGAAGCAAAAAATATTAGGCCAGGCCTTTATACTTATTCTTCTCAGTACCCGCCCTTACGAGAGGGAAACTATAAGTAATGAGAGGAATGGTACGTGGAACTTAGGCTTTTGATTGAAATTTTTATCTACGAAACCATATATTGTTTTTCTCAATAACCCACCCTTACGTGAGGGAAACTATAAGTTTTGAGAAGTGCAATACTTGGAATGTAGGTTATAATGGAGGTTGTTTAAAATATTTGATTTCTTTTATTATTTTAGAAAGGAAATATTTATTATATTACTTTCTTAAAAAACAAGGAATTGAAATGAAATGAAATTTATGATTAAATTTTTAAATAAACCATAAATTAGTTTATCATCCAAATATATTCCCTTATTTGATGAAGTATGAATTTTTCCTTAAAAAAATAATAAAATCAAATAGACAAATAAGAAGTTTTGACCAATATTAACAACCCCCCTTGAAGCCTATAACACAGGTGCATAAAAGGCACCCTTAAAACCCCCAAAGAAAATTTTATTAAAGAGGTTACAAACTTGTCTTTTTATTTTCTCTTTAGTGGCCAAAAACATAGGCACTAAAGAAGAAAAAGACAACAATATTGATTTGATAACTTATAATGTGAAGAACAGATCTCTATTTGGTACTAGTTTTTAAAAAAACTAGTCGAATAGAAGATATTTTCTTCAAATAATGAAGAAGCTGGAGAGAGCTCTTGGGGCTTTGTCAGGGCCCAAATATCGAACTTTACAAAAGATGAAAATTTTAATAGAGATAAGGTACTCCAAGACTTCTAAAAAATACCTGACTTGATCTGGATGTGTCATCGAAGGACTCGAAGGAGAACGTAACTCACAGTACCGAGTAATCAAATCTTAAAGAAATTCAAAAAATGAGGGAATCATCTACAAAAAAGAGAAAGGAGCACTCCAAATGATCGCTCTATTTTCCAAGGTAGGACTCCCAAAAAATGGTTCTTCGAACAACAAGGAAGACACTATGACTATTCTGCATGCTCTTCGAAAGGAGCATGATGTACCTACGATATTACTGCATTCGAGAGGTAAAAAAGGAGATAATTATAAAAAAATAATACCTGGGTTATTTGCCTGAATCGCAATGCAACAGACAACTGGTAAGGAGTTTGAACTTTCGAATGGCATAGGGAGAGAGAGGAACATCAAGCGGATGCCAAGCGTTCATTGTACTTAAAAAAAGAATACAGATACGTGAAATAAGTAGCTCTAGAATCAATATTCACTCAACACAACTATAGCATATTCAAAAAAAATATTGATGCTGAATAAAAGCTTTGGTTTAGAGAGCAATATTCACACAACTTATATAAATATTTGAATAAGAAAGTTGAAGCTCCTGATAATGGATAGAAAGTGAGCTTAGAGTTTAAGTGTAGAGAAAAAATCTTTGAGATTTGGCCTCCGCTGAGCTCTAAGATCGTTTCAAATGACCGTTGAGGAAGACGAACAAAATCACCGCGCTCCAAGCTTTAGATTTATGCAATGTTGGAGAAGAGCTTGCCATGTATTATATTAAGATCTATTTTAATTAATGAGTCAAACATCTGACAATAAATATGTGAGGAGAGTAATTAAAAAAACTTTCGATCTGCTTCGAAACAAAGATTCGGGAGACAAAAAAAAATTGAATGATCTCCACGAAAATGAACGCCGAAAAAGATCACCACTGCCCAACGACGCTTCGGTTCGTGAGACAAAAAAAATTGAATGATCCCCATGAAAATGAATGTCGATGATGAAAATACCGTCATTGCCCAACGATGCTCTGGCTGGAAGGCCCACACCGTGGTGCCTGATAGAGGGAGAACTCTGTGCACTTCTATGACCAATATAGGCAACTGTCAACGGAACCAAAGGAAAGGAGAAATATATATATTGCCTTTGAAAAAATGGCAAAAAATATTTCAAAATTTTTCCTATGAAGCAAATATCAACACTCTTTCTTTTAAAACATAAGGAGAATCTATTATGGTAAAATGAACTTGTGAAACAAAATTAGATAGAACCATAAATAGACTTTCAAAAAATTGTAGATAAAAGGAGAGCAATCTACAATAGATATGAAAAGAAAACTCCTTATTAAAAAAATATAAGAGATAAGAACCAAATTCAAAAACTTCCTTCAGGAGAGAATGCTAAGCAGAATCTATCCTGCTCTGGTACCATGTTAGAATTTCCCAAGAGTAGAACTACAAAGCATTACAAGATTTGAAGAAACAAAAATAGAACTGATTGATTATTCCATGGATCAACTTTGTATAAATAACAAAGTTGATCATTGAGAGCCGTTGGATTACAACAACTCATCAAATCTGATCTAGACTATAACTGAGAGTTCACCTGACTCATGAAGGAGTGGAAACTCAAGTAAGTCTATCCTAGTAGAACTTAAGAGAATAATTACTTATTCTAACAAGTGATGACATGAAAATTGGTGAAATTTATTTGTTTTGTATATTTTATGCAATGATTTTTAGATTTTAGTTGTAGTATTATGTACAATTTTATAATCTTACAACAATCCTAACTACATACTTGGATTCAATTATTTATGGGGCCTGCCATAAACTAATATTGAGAGGGAGAGTATCTTAAATATCATATTAGAGCTTAAACTAAAAGGAAGGAAAAATTTACACATACAACATAATTGTAATTAGATGTATAAATACATGCTTCCTTGTGCTAAATTACTATGGGAGAAATATATTGAAATCTACATTGATGAATGCGTCTTCTTATAATAATGTAAAATCATTAATTGTTGCTTAAAATTTTGTAAATTATGCTCAATAACTTAAAAGGTTGCATACACCTCAAGAAAGGGAAATAGAACCATGATCTTGAAAAGGGATAATTGAGTGATTATGTCCCTTGAAAATCTTACTGAGACACACTCTTGATTTTGAAAATAATCAATTACCTCGAGAGTGGACCATGAGAAAAAAGTGGAAAATTGTCGCAAAAGTATAAATAAATAAATTTCTCTTTTGATTTTAGTACTTGGAAGGAAATGCAAAGAATATGGGCTCTAAAAACTTAGCATTAGATTTATAATTTTTTCTTTTTTTTGCATTATCTTTGAGTTTTATAAGACTTTTTTTGGGCATCTTCTTTTTTATGTTTCTTGGAGAGAAGAAGAAAGATTAGAAATTCCCTAATAAGGAAACATCAATTGCATGCAATACAAGTAGAATTAACTTCAATGAGCCAATTCTAATAAGAGTATTCTATTTTTAGATAAAGATAATTGGCAAAAAATGAAGGTTTTGGAGGTGGCAATATGCTTACAAATTAATTATTTAAACCCACCCTAGGAGGATTGTGACACAAAATACAAATAAAAAAAGTATAGAAAGAATATCCAAGGGAGACATGTAAATTTATGATTTGGATGTGTGGAAGTGTATAATTCCTCGAGGAATAACAATAGTGAATTAGAGCTTCATCTCAACTTGAATGTCACAACACAACCAACAATGATTTGTTAACTCTTCTCAATTTATGCATTATATACCAACTAATATTGATTTCATCTCAATCATCATAGCCCAAACAAGTACCATTATGTACCTTTATTGTTAGCTTAGTGCATGAGTGTGTAAAATGTTTATTTTCCTCTTTGAATGATAAACCAAATGTCTTTAAAAAATAAAACCCACTTTATTCTTGTTTTGTTAACTCAAACATAGGATTTATTTGGGAAAGGCTAAGTTTACAACCTAGGAAGAGATAAAATGAAGCTATTCATAAGAAAATATTAGCCCCATATGAATTAAACTTAATATTTAGGAACTTTGGCCTTGCGTGATGAACTACCCTAGAGATTCTTGTGTTACAAATTACAATTTCTGGGCATGTAAAAAATATTATTTATGCCTATAGAATTATTACTATGCCTAGGGAGTTATCATGATGTATAGAATATTAGTGCCAATAAGTCAGATCTGTGTGCTAAAGAATGACATTAGTGGAGTGCTAAAAAATATAGAATTTGACACCATAGGTAGAGTTGGTATCATTTGGCAATGTGCCCCCTAAGAATGTAAAATATATTTGTCTTTCTTTTCTTAAGTTGAGTTGAGACTAATCCATTGTATACTTTGTAAATGTATTCATTTCTTTGCTTACATTTTTGAACTAAACCTTTCAACCTATGAAATTATAATCAAAATATTTGATAGTAAGGATGGTTGTATGATGCCTATATAAAGCACGAAAGGTGTTATGATAAAAATGATTTTGTTTGATGTTTATAGATGAGTGCTACATATTTATACTACACCTGAATTCTTCATATTTGATACTTTTTAAACATTACAATTGTGTTTTTGATTTGTGATTATTATGTTGAGACAATCATATGTTGCTTGGAAATTATTTACAAACTTGTCAAGCATGTTTGACATGAATGGTTTAAGGCTATTATATTATGGAAAACAATGTGTACATAGAGAATGAATTATTTTTGCAATTAATTGCCTGCATTGTAGACATCTTATAGTGTATTTATGGAAATAGAACCATGTTTAGGGATGATTCTATAATGCTTGTTTTAACAATGAAAGGCATTATGACAAAAAATGCTTTTGCTTGATATTTATAAGTTATTTGTACATATTGATAGTATAGTTGAGTGCTTTATGTTTGATACCTATTAAAGGTTATAACTATGTATTTTTTGTTTGTGAGTATTTAGCTGAGATACAACTATATGCTACTTAGAAGCTAGTTATAAGCGTATTGAAGGTGCTTGATATAAATAGTTTAATGCTACCTATTATGGAAAAGTATGAGTGTATATAGAGTCTACCTTATTCTTATAGTTAGTTTCTTACACTATACACATTGAATAGGCTATTCACAAAATATAGAACATTGTTTAGGGTTGGTGTGTTCTAACTTAAACTTTGTTTCTACTTGATTCAATATAGTTTGTAAATGAAAATTTTATTGGCAATTTTTATTTGAAATATGAACAATGCTTTTTGAGATATTATTGGCAATTTGTTTTCTAAAACATAAATAATAATGTCTAAATTATTATTGGTATTCTCTTTGATACATTGTTTTAAACTAGAATTATGATTTTATAAGATTATTTTCAAATATTTATTTGGTAATCTATTCCAAACCTAAACAATAATATATAAAATTATTATTGACAATTTGTTTAGTATAGTATATTTCAAAATTAGGTTATGATTACATAACATTAATATTTGTAATTTATTTGTTAATCTATTTTCAAAAATGAATAGTAATGCATAATATTGTAATTTGCAATCTAGTTAACATCTTATTTCAAAGTGGTATTATGATTGTATAAACTAGCTACTGATCATTTGTATGATATCGTACATCAAACTAGAATAAAGATGCATGCACTTGTTGGTATTTTAGTTCACACACTATTTTCAAATAAAATTGGTGATCCATGATTTGTTGTTGGAAATTTCTTTGATTGATCTTATAACTACAAATCATATGAGCCAAACTAGCACTCATATCTTGTGGAACTAAATCTTCCATTGATAGATTTACATATCATCATCTTATCAATATATCCTTTCAATTACACATATTCCAATGTAACTGTAGACACCAAAACAACACCAATCCGATTACGTGACTGCAAACACTGATCGCATTAACACACATAGCCCCAAGGGCAGCCCCTAGAGGTCAAATAGTGGTCCTAACCACTCTCATAGCAGTTTTGGAAGGTTTGGAGTCAATTTGGCACCTTCAAGAACTTTGCTCAGTATTCGTTTCACCCAGGGACAATTTAAAATTGGGATTCGCCCGACCTAGGGATGAATACCAATATTCGCTCCAGGGTGGGGCGAATTGCAGGTTTGACGGGCAAAAAGTCAAATCTTGACAAATGGTAGCTCAGATCTGCCACTTAATGCTTCCTTCATCGCATGGGAGTGTGGGTGAGAGTTTTCAAGCATTAGAGGTAGTTGCAAGGGCATTCATGAAGTCCCTAATCAGGGAGGAATCTCCCTTCCCCTGAGAGGTCATGATTGCCAAGTGGCGCGTCTACATGCCCAATGCAACAGACCACCAAGTCTATAAATTGGTGAGTTTCCTCACCCCAAGAGAGGCATAGAAGGAGCATTTTGAGCAACAAAGTGTTGCTATTTTACTTCCCCATACGCCCCTAGTTGATTTGTGCTTTTCACATCCGTGATCTCTTTTAGAGAGGAGGTCATTGGGTGACCATTGGAAGGACGAATATTGAGCCCAAAACCCGACATTTGACCACAGTATACCACCCAATTTTTTGAAAATACTTTACAAGAGATTTTGGACTCATCCCAAGTGGATTGGTACTGAAATCAGGCCCCAAATGACGGGTGGCCTGCCCGGGCGCCCTCGCACTGCTGTAGGTCTAATCACCCCTTTTAGGAATGATTAGGAATCTATGGTCGATTTCTATTTCTGTCATTTTTATTTTTTTTGTATTTGATATTTATGCTACTTAGATAGTTTGCAATTTTTATTTCATATCGTTTTGATCAATTTTTGTCATGTTTCATCATTTTCTCGCCTTTACTAACTTGTAGAGGGCATCATCGAAATCCGAGTGTTAGAGGCAAAATTGGGGAAATCTGACCATCTGGGTCGTCCCAAAATTCCCCCAATTAGCTAACCCCCAATTTTGTAGGAGATTTGGAGCTATCCATATGTGACATGAGCGGTGCTATCTGGCATTTTATTGTAGGTCTATTCATCCTACCCTAGAGCGAATTCAAATCTATGAGGAATTTATTGACTATTCCATTTGTAGTGTTTTCTTTGTGAGGTCTTGATCCCCCTATCAAATATTTAGATCATTTGGATATATGTTAGTTATCATTTTATTTATTCTTTGCATGCATTAATTGTAGGCTTGGGGATTGCATGTTTCATCTCATCCGTAGGTGCTACTGACCATTTCTTGTTTCCTTGAGTGTAGGATCTAGACATTAGAGGAGTAGCAAGGATTCAAGACTCATCAATGCAAGTGGCGGTGACATCTTGGTCCACCCATATTACATGTGGGCACGTAAAATAAGGATGGCTATCCATGGATGTAACCAAGAAACAAATTTAACGCTCCTCGCCCCTAAAAGGGGAGGAGGCAAATAGTAACTGAATTTCAAAACATATCAATAAAATAAAGGGTTGTTTTCTGCATTGGATTTTAATTTGGGTTTCAATTCGTTTATGCTTTTCCTATTTCATGCATTTTCAATTCATAGGATTTAGCATTAAGTTTGGTTCTTTTTACATCGCACTTGGAGTTTCCTTTTTGTTTCTGTATCCTTGTGCTTTCAATGGCGATCATGGTGGGACTCTATCCTCTATTTTTTTGAGATCAAAAATCTGATCAAAACTTGCTTTTGCTTGTAGGTATCATTTTTTTTCGAATGTGGGACTGCTGTTCATTCCAGTCTATGGTGAATACAGAGCTGGAATTCGTCTTACCCAGGGACAAATGGGAATTCACCCCAACCTATGACAAATTCTATTCTATTATTCGTTTCATCTAGGGATGAATAAATCTCTCTACAGTTTTAGGGTAGAAACTCAGAGCCAGCAGATTTGGGCAGAGAAGAGGTAGGGATTCTGAACTTTTCCTGTCATTTTCTATTTTTAGTTTTTCTATTTTTAGGTTACTTGCTTGCTTAGGGAAATTTTTCTTTTACTGCTTGCTTGTTTCCTTTTTGCAAAATAAAAAGAACCCCACACATCATGTGGCAAATTAAACACCAAGGAGCTGGTCATAAAACCCCAGCCCTTGATCAAGACCAACGGTGGATTTCATCACCACCTTGGCTTGAATTTTTGCATCCATTACCCCGATTGCTATTGTTTCTAGATGTAAATCCTAACAAAAGCTGACCGAGTGTAGTGGAGGTGATTCCCAGAACATGAGGATAAGTAATCTATGGTAGGTGTCATAAATAGGGTGACTCCCCTTCTATATCGCCTACTTTCCATGTACCATCTACTCTCACGTACCTATAGTTTCCATCACGTAAGGGTGGGTATATAGAGAGGTTGGTATATCGGCCTGGAAATGGTATATCTAAGGGGCGACCATTTTTTGGAGTCATAAGAGTCATCATATTGCATTTAAACGTTCTTTACAAAACCTTCAAAAAAAAAAAAAAAAACAAAACACACTAAACCAGGTTTAGGACACACTTTTAATATTTAAATGAGATAATCATTTCTTTGTGTGTGTGTGCTCTTTTCTATTTAGTATAGCATAACAAAAAAAATCATAAAAAGAGATAAAAACCTACATAGCTTGTAGAAAAACACCACCATGGTGTACACCCGTAGCTAAGCCCAATCAAGTGCGAAAGCTACGAAAAGTGTACAAGGGGGTACAAGTCGCCTCCGCTATAGCCCCAAGGACTTGGTCATTCCACCTTCGTGGCCTGACCCACAAGAGAGTCCACATCATTCCATTTCAAAATAGGACTATAGAGGCACCCCTTTGAGGGACACACCCATTCATCATAGCCCCTTTCAAGAGGATTCCTTACACATGGCACTCAACATAGACAATAAGTCTCCCTTAGAAGCTTGATATGAGTGGCCACTGTGTGATGAAGTGCTAGAGTGGCATAGTGTCCATGAGGAGAGACCACATGATTATGGAATCCCTCCTTTGCCCCCCATCATTATTAGAACCAATAGAAAAAACCTATAGCACAGGGCTCTTCAAGTAGGGCAAGTCAACTCTACCCGCCCCTTTCACACATACAAAAGGGAGCATGAGGAAGACCATTACATTCCTTAAGAGCAATATACATCACAGGAGCCATGCACTTTTGCACCTGCTATATACCATGATCACCTTTCGAGGCCAGAGCCTCGGGTAAATATCGCCAACCTCAATAGAGGGAAGTGACCTATTGAGATCTCAGATCATCGTGACTGAGGTAAGTGCATAGGAGAGGCATCCAGGCCTCCTAGGCTCAATATGGAAAAACAAATCGACCTGGCAGTCGCCAGACATGCCGCCCAACAAGCCTAGATCACACGACTTGAGCAATACCAACAATAGTTAGAGCATATATATCACCTTAGCAAAGAGCGCATTTAGTGCCAAATAGATGAGCTGCTCCATAACCCGATGTCTAAGAGGATTCCAACCCATTGCACCCAAAGAGTAGAACCGTATGAGAGGCACAACCCCTTGGTACGAGATAGGTCTCTGTGCCTTACAAAGTGCTACCTTCGAGACCTCCTAGACCTGATCAAGAGGCCACTCCCCGAAACAATGATGGGTACCCTCCGCAAGGACCCACCCAGGGTCATAGGTCTCATCCAGAGACTCCTTAGGAAGCTTATGAGGAGTATGAGCAAGAAGAAGAGTAGGCCAAAATACCCTACCAAGGCGGAGGGGTTGCTATCCGGCCACCCCTCCATAGGCCTCAAGTCTCCCACAACCCACAACAAGAGCAAACTAAAGAGGAAGAGATTAAATCTTCAGATGCATATAAAGCGCTGCTAGAGCATTTGGAGTCTATGGAGACCAAATATTTTAGGCCTCAAAATCCCACTTTATTCCAACTCTGTAGTCATCCTATGCATCCGTCCGTGAAAGCACCCCCTTACCCTAAACACTTTAATCTACCTCAGTTGGCAACCTTTAGATGTGGGGAGGATGCTCAAGAGCATGTGACAAGATTCCTGAGCCAATGCTTCAGTATTCAAGATAATTATGCTTTGTTATTAAGAATATTTATAACCACATGCGTAGGCCCTGCCTCGGATTGGTTTACTCAATTACCAAAGCACAACATTAACAACTTAGATCAATTAGTGGATGTGTTCCTTGAACGCTTCACCTTCAACACCAAGAAGAAGGTGTCACTAAGTGACTTAGCCAACCTTAGGCAGTATGAGGAAGAAACCATGGTGGCCTATGGGAATCAATGGAGGAATTTGCTTTCAAAGCTGCCCTACCTTCCCCCTATGTCCGACCTCACTCAAATGTTCTCAAAGAGCTATTTGAGATCGATCTCTATGCTATTGTAGCTACAAAAATATGCCACCTTAGAAGAATCTCTGGCGCAAGCCAGGATCATTGAAGAGATCAAGATACAGGATGGTGAGATAGCCAAACCTAAGAAAAAAGAGTGGACTAAGAACACTAAAACAGGGACCAAGCAACAAAAACCTGTTGCGGTCAATCAAGTTGCTATCAATGTCCCTAAGCTTGCACAAGTAACATAGCCCCAAAAGGCTAACTATCAGGTGGTCCCTCCTAAAAACTATGACAAAGAAAATTAGAAGCAAGAACAGAGTCAGTGACATCACCCTAGTTGACAATACACACCCTACATAGAGTCTAGGGACTCCCTTTTTGACCACTTGTTAGCAAAAAATTTGATCAACCTGCTAGAGATTCAAACCATAGACCCCAAAACTCCCAAGCCTAAGGGGTATAGTGAGGAATTGTACTGTAGGTTCCACAGATGGCAAGGACTTGACCTAAATTCCTGTTGGAAGTTTAAGGGCTTGGTGCAAGACCTAATTGATAACAAGACACTAGCGGTGGATAACCCCATGACACCAAGCAACCAAAAAATGGAGGTATTTAAGGACCCTTGGCCTACCCATGATGCATAGGAAAAGACCCTACAAGTTAATGAGATCACACAGAACTGCTCCATGTAGGGGTATGTAGGGATGATCAATATAGTGACTTGGAACAGGAGGTACCCGAGCATAAATGATCCTACGGCAGCTGCAGGAGAGGTGCCAACAACATCACAACCGTAATAGCACCTTGCACAACCTCCTTTGCCTAGACCAATGGCCATAGTTCGGACCAAACTCACTCAAATTTTTAGGACCACCTTGGCTAGGCTCTCCATATACGAGCTCATACAACAATCAGAACCCCATCAGGAGGCTCTAATGGAGATATTAAAAACCATCAAGTTGCAGCCCCATGAAACAAATTCTTTCAACAACTTCATGGGACATGTTAAATGATGCACTGAGCCAATCATCACATTTCAAGAAGATAAAGTGAAATCAGTGGCTAATGACATGGTAGATCCACCCCTACACATTATCACGTGGGTCAATAGGATCCCATATAAGAGGGTGTTGATAGACACTGGCTCGTCCAGTAATATCATCACAACCATGGCCCTAAAACATTTGAAGTTGTCAGCATCTCACATCATGGCTTCCACCTATACACTACGAGCATTCAATGATGCAATATGCTCGACATTTGGCACAATTTTCCTACCCATCCAGGTGGGGCAAAAGACTATACCTACATTGTGCCATATTTTGGAAGGTGAGATGGCCTACAACATCTTGTTGGGTTGGCCATGGATCAGGGACATGAAGTGTGTCCCTTCGATAGCTCACCAATGTTTAAAGTATACATTTGAAGGGGAGATGCATGTAGTCCCAGTGGACTTAGAACCCTTCAAGTATTATAATGCGGTGTAGCTGATGCCACAATTGACCCTTCCATCAATGCATTTCAACTTCCAATTGAATCCATATAAGCAGGGTCTAATTTCGTAGGCATACCCATTAGCAAGTTATTCAAAACCCCAGTTGGGTCCATCTTCATCATCTGGTCCTCCACCAATGACGCCACCTATGGGGGCCTGTAGCACCCTAAAATTGGCGCAGTCAAATTGGAATAATTACATTCACCTTAGTAAATAAATTTAAATTCAAATTTAACCTCCCAAACCGCCCGTTAACCGCCGAGAAACCCGTTTCCCCTTTTTTCGTGCCATTTTTAGGAGTTGTTTTGACCGTTGGACGATATCGTCGCCGATCAGACGATATCGCCCCAGATTTGACGATTTCGTCTGGACTAGAACGTCCAGACGATTTTGTCGCAAAACTGAATTTGCATAGATAGACTCTGTTCCAACGGGTCTCCAATCCGGGCAGAAGCGTGTCTGCGTCGTTGGGACCCTCCCCCGTTGGAGATCTCCCAAATTGGGAAGATCTCCAACCTCCCAACAACTTTCCCTAAGCCTATTTAACTCTAAGACTTTTCCCTCCCCAACCCCTGGCTGAATTTTTATGCAAATCGACTCCCTATGTGCTAGAACTTCTCAAATTTGCTTTTTGCACTATTCCTATAGTAATTTTATTGCAGGTATATCACTGGTTTTCAACCGGAGCCAGCACCTATCGTAGCCGACGAACCTGTCAAGATCGGAGGCGATCCTGTCAAATTAGGGACGATCTCGTACTGATGCGAGACGATCTCGACTGCAGCATACATCGAGGCAATCAGTGCCTGAAGTTTGCTCTTCTCTCTTTTCTCTCTATCATTTTATGCTATAAATCAGATCATTTATTTAGTTTTTATTCTACTTTGCATCTGGAGTTCACCCATCTAGTTTAGATTGCACATTAAATTCATGATTTGCCATCATAATGCAGTGATCTATTTTACTTTCTATTTTAAATTATTGCTTAGTATTCACCTTGTTCTTTAGCATATTTTGCCTCTATTTTGCATAGTAGAATTGCTTGTATTTTGCATCTGTTCTCTGTTTTGCAGGTTTCTGACGAATTCGTTTGACGAATTCGTCAGATCTGAGACGATTCTGTCTGTCTCAGATGATCCTGTCAGATTCCAGATGATTCTGACAGATTGCAGGCGATTTTGTCGAATCCCAGACGATCCAGACTACTTCAAGCATCAGAAACTTCATCAGACATCCCGGATCAGGTAATCTCCATTAGCCTCCTGCAAATTCTCTATTTTTCTGCTTTCAGTCTGTTTACTGTATTCATTTAAATTGCATTTTCATGTAGTTTAAGTTAGAATCATTCGGCCAAACCTAGGATGAATGTTTAAGGATAAAACGAACCCATTAAAACACATTCCCAAAACCTAGGCGTGGAAACTGCCGCCAAATGTTTCCTGGTGAACCCACCATCCGTCGACAAATCACCAAAATGCACCTCCCTTGAGAGGCGGGACCTTCGCAAAGTCCTCTCGTCCGAGGTACCGCATCATCCTTTTCCCATCCTCCTTTCGGGCGCGGATCCAATAGCCTGAAGGTAGGGATGCAAAAAATTTGGAGCGATACATTTTGGTGAACCCGACGTGAATGCATCATAACCTTTTGAAAACAAAAACAAAAACAAACAAAAAAAAAAATTAGAACAACTAAAACTTAGATGCATTTTAAAACATTTAAGGTTCAAAATCATGTTTAGATGGTAGCTCCTAAAAAGAGGTTAGCAGTTACTATAAACGTAGTAAACCAATTGGCAGCCATAGAAGTTAATTCTGTCCTTAGTATCCCTGAAACAAGTAGAAATCAATCCTTGTGGGACGAACTTATTAGGAGACTTAGTCTCATCTCATCTAGGGCCACACAACTTAAACAGATTAAGAGGCTAGTCTTGGATAGAATCCTGGATCCTCATCAATTAGTTTTCTACCATGAACTTCAGAGAGCCTGCCATAGATGGCTAGCCTATAGGAGAGCTTTAGTATCTTCAGAGTTGTTTAGCTTCGAGGAATACCTCGAGAACGCAGACATTGTACACCGATTCTTAGGCCTTGTAGAAGACCAAGAAGTTGTTCTTACAGATAGGGAAATATGGAACAGAGTTCCGCGAGCTGTGCTATATCGAGAGTATTGCCATGAGCTTTACTTTTATCAACCAGCATCTAAAATAGACAATATCACCATAGCCCTTTTCATCAAATTCTTAAAAGAAAACTTTCAATTTGAAGAAGAACATTTCATGACCCCTGAACAACTTGAACCTATTAATGATATTCATAAGTTATTCATAGAAGATTAGTTCATTTGCTTTCAGTATTATTATTATTATTGCTTGCATTTATTGTTTCATTTGTTGTCTTTATTATATTGTTTCAAAGAAAAAAAAAAAAACATAGTAAAAAAACTTAAACATTTCATTTACAATATTGCATTAGGTATATATAAATATATACCTTTTAATTTGTTGCATATATATATATATATATATTATATAAAAAATATATATATATATATTTGCTGAAATCAAAACTTAGCACCATGACTAGACTTAGGAATGGTAAAGAAATTTTAGGAGAAGGAGAAGATTGGTTACAAAATACAACTGAAAACCCAAATGTCCTTCTTGGAGATACAAATCCGGAAGGTGAAACTCTAGGACAATCAGATGAAGACTTAGGGGAAGATAAGGAACAAGAAGGAAGTGTTAAAGAATCCTCATCCCCTAGAATAGCTCCCAATGGAGGCATCACTTTTGACAACGCAGAACATTTTCAAAAATTTCTTAATCAACATATCGACGTCCTTAATGTGGCAGTCCGTATTGATAAAGGGGAAATTAGTGATGCTCAAGCAGCCTTAGAACGGGCGCTTGATATGCAAACTAATCCCTTGTCTTTCATTGATCAAGAAAGTGATAAGGGTGGACCATCCAATGCGAATATGGTCACTATAGCCCAAGCCATGACCAAACAACAGGTCACCCAACCTCCTAAGGAACCTATTACTCAACCTAAAATCACTCCCGCACAAAAGAAAATTCCCTTCACTACTTCGTTCCTCCAAACTATTGAGCAAAATGCTTTAAATAAACAGAAACATAAAACAAAGCCAAATACAAATTTTCAACAATCTGCAATACAACCTAATCCAACTTCAAAATTTCTCCATAATATTTTTCCTACCAATGTTTTACACAATAGTAACATGGCATCTAATATGCATGTTCCTCCATCATATGCCCATAAAACTCATGTCAATGCCCCACCGAATCAATATGGGGGGCAAACTAGTAATCTGGAAGCTATGGTGAAACAATTGGCTTCACGTATGGACCAGATAGATCCCTACCGTCCCTCGTACAATTATCGAGAGATTTGTAGCCAACCATTGGATCCCATAGTGGTAGCTCAACCATACCCTAAGCATTTTCCCATGCCCGTCCTGCCTATCTATAAAGGAACCGAAGATCCCATAGAACATCTTCGCATGTTTAGGATAGCATGTCATGACATATCGCATGACGACTTGCTATTACTAAAAATGTTCCCTAAAAGTTTAGGTGGAATGGCGTTAGAGTGGTACTACCAATTGCCCACTCACTCCTTAAGAAACTTTGAAGAAACAACTGAGTCATTTGTTCATCAATTTAGTGCCTACATCGAGAGGCATGTAACTATTAAAGATCTATACAACTTAAAACAAGATAAAGACGAATGTTTTGCTGATTTCTTAGCTAGATGGAGACAATTGACAGGAAAACTGCACTTTGTGCTACCCTATAGGGAAATGTTAGACATTTTCATTAACAATTTACAAGAACAACTTTCTTATGAGCTATCAACAGCTACTTTGACTACCTTCGATCAAGCTATAGACTTAGCTCGAAGAGTAGAAGATGCCCTCATTAGGAGAGGCCAACTTAGAAAGAAGGATGATGAGAAAACATCTAGAAATCAATATAAAAACAAACAGGTTGTCGGTGATGGAGTCACTGACAACAGAAATGTTGCTAATGTCAATGCAACAAAAACAACAAAAAAATTCATCTTGAAACCTCCTGATAAGCCTCCTCGAGAGTTCACTAGATTAAACCAACCTTTATCAACTATTTTACCTCAACTTCTTGAAAGAGGTTTAATCCAACTGCCAGCTATCCGGGAACCTGACCCAAGCATACCCGGATATAGAGCTGATTTGCACTGTGATTTTCATAGAGGTCCTGGACATTCTACCAACGCTTGTAAGAGATTGAAACATAAAATACAAGATTTGATTGACAATAATGAAATGGAAGTGCAAGCCTTCCAACCTAAACAAAACCCTCCTAATAATACCCAAAATACTGTTCCCCAAAATCAAAATCAGAATGCCAATCAAACTTTAGACATATTTCAACACCCTTTACCAAGACACGGTAAGGAGGTAGCCAATCAAATTGAACATCACAATGTTCCCCCTCCTACCCGATATGTAGGAACCATTAGCGGACAATTACCTGTTCAGGATTCTCAAACCTTTGACACAACCTTATCCCTGGTTACAACCAGGCCCTTACATAATTTTCAAACTTCTGATTCTAGCGATATAGAGTCAGATAGTGAAAGTGAAGTAGACACCATTCAATCGAATAGTTCTGAAAATGAATCAGATCCTATTCAACCTATCACAGATGCTAATGTTCCAGAAGAACCATTTCCCAGAAGAGTCACTACTCGACCTTCTTCTAATGTAGTCCTTCCTTATGAACAAGCCATAAACTCTCAACCGAGACCGTTTCAACGTCGTCACTATAACATTGTAGGTACCATCGGAGTCGTCACCCGACAACAAGCTCACAATTCCCAACAAGAACCAAACCAGAACGATGGATCAGCTCCATTCGTTCTGAAAAATCCCAATAAAGGAAATCATGCTCCTATTGTTCAACCTAAACCCCCTTACAACATTAATGAGCAATTGTCTAATACCACCGCCAGAATCTCCCTTTTAGATTTATTAAGATCCTCTCCCACCCATAGGGATGAGTTGATGCTTACTTTGAGCCAGATGATGGTACCTCAAAACATCCAACCTGAAGCTATGGCCAATACTATCATCACGCGAGAGATTGATTGTATTGACTTTCGGGATAAAGATATCCCACAACACAGTTTACACAAGGATAATCCCTTGTATATTACGGCTTTAATTGGGGATGTAGCTATCAAACGAGTTCTGATTGATAATGGCTCATCTCTAAACATTTGTACCTTTGACTTCTACCAACGATTTGGTTTTAGAAGTGATGAAATGAAGAAGACTGATATGATTATCAAAGCCTTTAATGATGAAACACAAGAAACTTGTGGAGTCATTACCCTCCCCTTACAAGTTGGTCCTAGAACCCTTGAGACAACTGTGTTTATTGTACATTGCCCAGCATCGTACAATATACTTTTGGGTCACCCTTGGATTAACGCCATGCGAGCAGTCCCATCAACTTTACACCAATGTGTTAAGTTTGAGTTTAAAAATCAGTTGGTCACTATTCATGGTGACCCTAGACCTTTTGATATGTGTGCATTGGCAGAACCAGTTGGAGTGCAATTTTGCCCTGCTCTGTCATCCACATATCCTAGTTCTTCTTCATCTAAAACTGTGAAATATAAACCCATCACTTCATCTATTCCTCCTCCATTAACTTCATCTTCCCATATAGATCAACCACCTTCTAAACAAATTACTGTAGAACTTCAAAAAGCTCTTAAAACTACAACCAATTCTTCAAGTTCTAATCCCATAAATTCAAAACCTTCAGACACGTCTATCACACCTTCTACATCTCAAGACATAGGTAATAAGCCTTCTACATCTTATGCCCTCTCTGATGATCTTTTACCAGATTTATCTACAACCTTAATATCAGAAAAAATGAATGCTTTCATGCAAGATTCAAACCTTTTAAATAATTTGCCGCCATCTCCTCGTACTTTGGGCCTCCCACAACCTATGGGAAGTACTTACCAAGTCGGGAGTTGCGCCTTCATTTACAAAGGATATGACTGGGGAAGAATCCCTCGGAATATCAAAACCCATCATGAGGGATATGCTCGGTGCTATTTTACCAACGATTATATTAAAGCTAAACCCATGATGTTTAAAATGGGATATAAAGGGAAAGGCTTAGGACCTTTCCAAAATGGCATGAAAGAACCTTTCGAGGTAGAACCGTGGCCTGCCCGCTGTGGTGTGGGCCTATTTCCTAGTAAGGGACAACCATTTCCTTTTGAGGATGATGATCATCTCATATGCTACCAAGATTATTTGGATAGGCATGTTGATTTGCCTCTTAGAAATCAGTCATTTTCATGCAACATGCTATCCATAGCATACCCTGAAATGATTGCTGACCCCGATGAAGAATTGGAAGGAGATATTTTCCATGATGTCTCTGTTGAAGAGATGTTGCACAACGGGTTTTATTTTGATGGTTCTATACCAACCATAGCTCAACTTGAGGCCACTGATCCTCAAAATGAATTATCTAAATTAACTTTACAAGAATTACAAGAATTGGGTGTTTCACCCGCCCCACCTAATTTTGAAAGAGATCTACACATGGAGGTAGAAAATGTCATTAAAATTAACATTGGAACTGAGGACAACCCTCACATAATCAATATTGGAGCAGAACTAAGTCAAGAAAAACAAGAACAATACATAGCATTTCTTAAAGAGTATGAAGATGTCTTCGCGTGGACATATGAAGATATGCCCGGTCTAGACCCTTCTGTAGTCATGCACCATCTAGTGGTCCATCCGGATGCTAAACCTGTTAAACAAAAACTTAGAAAAATGCATCCCAAAGTGGCTCTGCTAGTCAAAGGGGAGTTAGAAAAACTCCTGAATGTTATCTTCATACAAGCTATTGATTATGCTGAATGGATCTCAAATGTAGTTCCAGTCACCAAGAAAGAAGCTACCAAAGTTAGGGTTTGCACAGATTTCAGAGATATTAACGCTGCATGCCCTAAAGATGACTTTCCTCTTCCGAATATGGACCAAATTATCGACTTTACTGTCGGAAGTGGGATGATGTCCTTAATGGACGGATTCTCCGGCTATAATCAGATCAGGATAGCTCCTGAAGACCAGGCTAAAATAGCCTTTATTACCCCCTGGGGTACCTTTTGCTGGAAAGTGATGCCATTTGGCCTAAAGAACGCCGGTGCAACTTATCAACGAGCTATGACCTACATTTTTCATGATCTGATGCATGATATCCTCCATGATTATGTGGATGATATTATAGCTCGCTCTCTTATTGAAGATCATCATTTAGATGATTTGAGAAAAGTTTTTAATCGATTAAGAGAATATCTCATTCGATTAAATCCAGCAAAATGCATATTCGGAGTTAAATCCGGCAAACTATTAGGGGTTTTAGTTTCTTTACGTGGTATCGAAATTGACCCTCTTAAAATTGCGGCTATCACTGATATGCCCGCACCCACTAATATATCTGAATTACGAAGTTTACAAGGTAAACTTCAAGCTATCCGTCGCTTTATTGATAAGCTGGCGGACAAAACTGGTCCCTTTCTCAAACTTCTTAAGAAGGACGTCCCTTTTAATTGGGACACAGAATGTAGAGAAGCTTTTGAACTTCTCAAGCAATATCTCATTAACCCACCGGTGCTTTCACCGCCTAAATCTGATCGCCCATTCCTTCTATATATTTTTGCTTCAGATTCTGCCTTAGGAGCCATGTTAGCTCAACTTGATGATGAAAAATGAGAACGCGCTAATTATTATATTAGCCGAACTTTCGTCAGTTATGAAACTCGCTATACAGCGTTAGAAAAGTTATGTCTAGCAGTCGTGTTTGCTACGCAAAAATTACGACATTACATGCTTAGCCAAAAAACGTATGTCATTGCCAAATATGATCCCTTAAGGTATCTCATGAGTCGACCTTATTTATCGGGTCGCACAACCAAGTGGGTTCTTGCTCTAAGTGAGTTTGATCTCACCTTCATAGGACAGAAGTCTGTTAAGGGTCAAATCATAGCAGATCAATTAGTCGTTGCACCCTTAGAGTCTACTCATCCCCTCATTATCGAGTTTCTCGATGAATGCCTTCAATTAGAGGCAGACCTTGTTGAACAATGGTCCTTATACTTTGATGGAGCCCGATGCATGAGTGGGGCTGGTGCGGGTATTATTTTAATATCTCCGCAAAAACATATTATTCCTCTGTCCTTCAAACTAACCTTTGTTTGCACCAATAATACTGCTGAGTATGAAGCTCTAATCCTTGGATTACGAGCTGCTTTAGCACTGAAAATTAAAAACCTCTTAGTTTTTGGTGATTCCCAATTGGTTATAAACCAAATTAATGAAGTTTATCAGACCAGAGATGATAAACTTCGCCCATACAAGGCCTATGTTTTACAACTAATGGCCTTGTTTGATCAAGTTACTTTGGAAGCCATTCCTCGAACTAGCAACCGTGCAGCTGATGCTATGGCCGCCGCTGCATCTCTCTTGCCCTTGGAGTTAGATGACGAATATGCCACTATCATCATTCGTCGACTCCAGGAACCCGCTTCAAATAAGTCATGCTTAGAGCCTTTGGATGTGTTTCTAATCAATGAAACTACTCCTGAACCCTGGTATACAGACATATTTGATTTCCTCCAAAATGGGAATTTCCCTGCTAATTCTAATAGAAACCAGCATCGATTATTACGTCGACGAGCAAGTCGATTTGTAATCATTGGCAATACTTTATATAGGAGATCTTTTGAAGGTATCCTATTAAGATGTTTAAACTTAGAAGAGTCTAAATCAGCCTTGAGTGAAGTCCACAATGGATCTTGTGGAGGACACTTTAGTGGTAGCGTCATTGCTAAAAAGCTCCTTCGGATAGGATACTTTTGGCCTACCATGGAAACGGATGCACATGAGTATGTGCGTCATTGCGACAAGTGTCAAAAACATGCTGACCTTGTCCATGCGCCTGCACAAGAGCTGCAGGCTATTTCATCTCCTTGGCCCTTTTCTAAATGGGGCTTGGATATTATTGGTAAAATTAATCCTGTGTCTTCTGATGGACACAAGTTCATCATAACTGCCACTGAGTATTTCACGAAGTGGGTTGAAGCTATGCCTTTAGCTTCTTGCACCGGTTCACAGGTCTCTAAATTCATTTTTAATCAAATCATTTGCAGGTTTGGAATTCCTGCGAATCTCATCTCTGACAATGGAACTCCGTTCAAAAATAAAGATGTCAAAAAATTATGTCAAAAATACAAGATTCAACATCGCTGGTCCACTCCCTATTATCCTCAGGGTAATGGTCAAGCAGAAGCTTCTAACAAAACTTTAATCAAAATTCTCAAAAGACTAGTCAATAAAACTGGCCGTGACTGGCATATTCAATTATATCCAGCCTTGTGGGCCTATCGAACTAGTGTTCGAACCCCCACAGGCACTTCACCATTTGTTTTGGTATATGGTGCCGAAGCAGTTTTTCCATTTGAATTGGAAGTTCCTTCTTTGGCTCTGCTACTTCAAGATACTGAAGTAGGAGATGAATATCGCGCTGGCAGACTCAGTCAGCTGGAACTCCTAGATGAAAAATGCATCAATGCTTTAGAGCATCTCCGTGCATACCAAAACAAGCTTAAAAGAGCATATAATAAGAAAGTTCGTCATCGATCCTTTGAGATTGGCGACCTTGTTCTAAAAGAAAATCAAAAAAATACAAATGCAACCAAAGAACTTAAAGGTAAATTTGAGCCCAACTGGCTCGGACCGTACATCATTACTGCAAAATTTGAATCGGGAGCGTATAAATTATCTACCTTAGATGGTAAAGAACTTAAAGAACCCATGAATATTTTACATCTCAAACGTTATTATGCATAAATTTGGTCATTTCATCCATGTATATATTTGTTCAAAATCATTATCTTGTATTTCTTTCAATTTATTCAAAAACCTCAAAAACATTCATAAAATCTTCAAAAATCTTCAAAAATATTTATTGCATTTATTTAAAGCACTTGTAAAGTTCCTTTTGCTCAAAACAAAAATCAACATAAAAATCCAAAAACAGCTATATGCTTGACTCTTTCGAAACCAAAACAATATACAGAAGAAAGAGAGAGTCAACATTCTCAAAACTTTCTCAAAATCATTATTTTCTTACAATTATTGCAATTATATGTTTCAACTTATTTTGGATAAAATTAGCATTTATTTAGCATCCCTCACTTGCACAATCACAACAATAAATATCTTGATTTTATCTGGCATGATTACTAATCTCTCTTATATCAAAGTTCACAAAATTCAATTAAAGAAAGTTTGAGCATAGAGAATTGATCTTGTTATTTACTTAAACCAAGCACATCCTTTCACAATAAAATGATTATATTTGTAATTTCCATGTTTTGCTACATAGTAGAACTGATTTCTTGAGTGAAAAGTTTCCCCTGCTATCCTATCATGCACATGGTCTAGAATCTTTGAGAATTGGCAAAAGGACAAGCTCACCCCTACCCAGAATAAAAATCCCTTGCTCTACAACTAATCCGAGCAAGTATCCCTAGAAAAAGAAAAGAAAAGAAAAATTCAAGAAAAAAAGAGAAAAGAAAAATGTTATTTCAGCAATGTTCCAAGCATTATCAAGCAAAAGAAATACAAAAAGAAAAAATAAGCAAAATTCAAAAGAAAGCAAGAAAGCAATAAAATCCCTTTCCCTACCCTTTGAAAAGAAAAGAAGGGTTGATGAGCTTGAATCCCTGGAATTCTCAATTATTCGAAAACTGTGAGGTAAGCCCCATAACAGGTGGTTTGTGCCCAACCTGCTTGGCCTTGGGTAACTCCTAGCGTGGCGATATGTCTGTCACATTAGCGACCTTCTTTTGTACAGACCTATGTCCGCTTATGGATTAGCTAGCTCTTGATAATCCGATCTACATAGTAGCCTAGTATGGTTATATGCATCTACATCATGGTTAATGAACACTTATTTGGTTTCTTCAAATCACTTGTATCATAGTATCTTGCTCAAACTTGGTAAATGAACAATGCAATTGCACACACATTTGTATTTGAGAGATTTTGTCTATCATTATGATAAATCAAGATGGGAAATGAATTCACATATGCACATGGGATTCCTTATAAATCTAACTTTTGTCTTCAAAATACTTTGAAATATTATTTTTGCAACTTGTTTGGAATAAATCAAATACAGTTGTTTTCCACAAAGACAACTATATAATAGCAAAAATCAACAATTTCTTTCAAAAATATACAATATACATATCTGATTGACTTTCGCAACGATGGTATAGTTTCAAAACCAAAATTGGAATTTTATGCCTAGCGCAAGTCCTCATTATCATATTTTCTGTTCATCAAAAATCAATCATGCAATAAAACTATCCTTTTTTGGATTTTCGCGATGATGGTATAAGTCTATACCTACATATTCTATGCCTAGCGCAAACCATTGTAACAATTTTTTTCCCAATTTATCAAAAATCATACAAAACATATGACTTCATTTTACACAAATTATGCTTTTTCGAAAGCAAATACATTTTCACTATGTTATGTCATTATGTCAACTTTACATTTTGCAATGACGGTATAATTCCTAAGGAATTATTCAACAATTTTATCACACTTAGGAATTTATGCCTAGCAAAAATTATTTTACAATATTTCATGCATAATATTTTCATGGAAATCTGAAAGCAAACCATCATCATCATCATCATTTGCATTATCACAACAAAGTCTTAAGACAGTCTCTTAAGCACTCTTTTCTTTTAACAATATTTCTATCCTGGGACTAGCTTGACGACCGAGTGAGCAGCGACTCCATGAAATGGTCTATAATAGCGACAATGTCCTTTGAAATTATTGTTAGAAATCTCTTTTTATTTTTACATTTCATTACAACCAATCAATTTGTTACATCAGATTATTTCATTTAAAATATTTATAGCATGACATCCAAGTTATAATATTTTCCAAAACGACATAATTACATGAATCATCAATAAAATCATTACATCAATCAAATCAATCAATTACATCAAACATAAAAAGCATCATAAGTATCACATAAGACAAGTCATATACTCAAAAATATCTCATCTATATATATCAACAGAATATATACATCATCAAAACTGGATTGGTATGCCACAATCTGTACCTCGGCATACTCAATCCTCTATCAATACAAGTATAATACAATATCAGTAGCAATATCCCGCCCTCTAGCCTCGAGAGCCTCTAGAGCTCTCGGCCTCATCTCCTCCCCCGCCCTACGGAGGACGAGGTGGTCCCATCGCAGTATGTGTGGTACTGCGAGTCCTCGTCGTCGACCGGGATGAGCTCCTCGTCGACCCTGTCCTGATCGGATCGGCTATGGCAGCCGACACCTGTATCCTCTGGCCCTCTGGCACCGCCTGGTAGTATAGCGCCTGATAGAATGCGGTCTGAGAAACCGACCGCAGCAGCTCCTGAGTGCTCACCCCTCCGCCTCGTGCCCTGAGACGTGCATTCTCGTCTCGCAGCTGCGACACCTCAGCCTGGTGCTGTGCAGCTGCATCCTGTAGTGTCTGCACCTGAGCCTGCAGACGATCCCTCTCTGCTCGGAGAGTAGCCATCTCGCTACTCTCTCCTGTATCCATGCCCTTGCCCTTATCGGGCGATGGTGGCCTCTGTGGAGATGGGGGTCTCGCCTCCCTCCTCTCCCTCTCCCTCTGTCGTGGCCGCTCCTGTGCCCGTGGCCTCCTCTGCTCTCTCCCATCGTGACCCTGGGCCGCCTCTATCGCTGCCTGGCGCCGCCTCCCTATCCGACGCACAACTGCGTGGATCGGACCCTGTGCCCTCGTCATCCGAGGAGGGCGGATGCCTACGTACCAGGCATCGTAGCCATCGGCTACTCCTGCGTCGTCCCCATCCACTGGCTGGATGGGGGCATCGTCCGCGTCCTGACTCCAGAATCGTTGCATGTCTGGAGCCCCGCTAACTGTGGTGTTATCCCGGACAGTCCGAGAAAACTCGTAATCCCTCAGAGATGGGATCCCCTGCTGCAGACCGAACTATCGTAAAACCCGGTCGTAGCGGTGGAGCTCCACCTCTCCCCTCTCCATCCTCAGCCAGCAGACTCGCCTGATGCGAGCCAGCTCCTGTGCGTCCTCTGCCCACCCTGGATGCTGCCTCCATGGCCTCCAGGTGATCTGGTCTGGGACCAAGTCATCCAGTAGTCTCCGGGACACCGGCAGGTCGATCCGTCGTTGTGCCCCTCTTCGGAGCCACCAGTAGAAGACTCGGGGCCTCTCCCCGTCAACCCCTGTCAGTGGAAGCCCTACCGGCCTCCGCACCGCAATGTGCTCCCAGCACCAAACCTGTAGGAGCGATGTCATGACCAGACACCGCCCGCCCTTGTACACGACCCCGTAAAGGATCCTGTACAGCCGGCATAGAACAAAGCTGCCCCAAGAAAATCTGTAGCCATGGTCGCGCATATCGCAGATCACATCTGCGAGCATCCACGGCACCCTGCATCCGCTCTGGTGGCACAACAGAAGTCCACCAACCACCCCAGCCAAAACTCGTGTCAGTGTAGATGCCCCAGGCATCTGGCGCAGTGCCTCGATGTTCACTCCGCCCTTCTCCAGGGCGAAGCTCGGGTCACCGCAGAGTCGTCCCATCGCGTGGCCCTGATTGGCCGTAGGTGTGATCATCCTCCCTTGTATGGGGATTCTAAGAATCCTCCATACATCCTCTAGTGTGGGAGTCATCTCCCCTGTCGGTAATCGGAAGCATGAAGAGCCCGGGTACCACCTCTCTGCTAGGGTCGTCAGTAGCCCCATGTCAGTAGAAACCTGTGGCATCTCTGCCACATGCTGCAAGCCGGCCTGTGCCAGCAGATCCCGCTCTGCCTGGGTGAGAGCGGCCAAGTCGTCTCTCAGCCCGTCGTATTTCCACTCTCTGCTCTTTAGTAGTCCTCTCTGCAAACATAAACAATCAAAACAACAAACAATCATTAATAACAATTTCAGTAATCAAAAATACAACTTAAAGATCAAATTTTTGCAATTGATGATATCGCCCACTATTGGACGATATCGTCCCAAATTTGAGCAAAATCGTCTCCGATTTCGCCTCGAAATCGTCTCTAATTTGACGAAATCGTCCCTTTTTCGTCGATTTCGCCCTTGGGCGAAATTGACGAACTTGAGACGATTTCGTCGAACTAGGGACGATTTCGTCCGGACGACGTCGACGGCCAAAAACGGCCGTGATGCTCAAAATTCATCCTAAATTCTATCTAAAAAGCATGTAAAATTCAAATTAAATCAATCTAAATTGAGTTTAAACCCTTACCCGTAGACCGCGGCGGACCTCTGCAGATCTGTGCGCTGTCTCTACCATTTTTGCTCCAGAGCTCTAAAAATAGTAAAATGAACAGTAACAATGAATTAGGGTTTTACCCTATTTTTCTTAATTTTATTCAAAATAATTCACAAATAATTTTTGCTTTTCCGCGTTTTTACCTCAAACGTTCGATTTGGGTAAAAACACGGAGGGGGCACCATAGTAAGCTGTCGTACGATTCGACCAAGAATCGTCGCCTAAAAATGGGAATAATTTTTTGCTTTCTCGTAGATCGAGAAGAACTCATCTTTAACGCATTTTCTTCGAAAAATTCGCTAAAGAGGGGGCAAAATGTAGCACCCTAAAATTGGCGCAGTCAAATTGGAATAATTACATTCACCTTAGTAAATAAATTTAAATTCAAATTTAACCTCCCAAACCGCTCGTTAACCGCCGAGAAACCCGTTTCCCCTTTTTCTGTGCCATTTTTAGGAGTTGTTTTGACCGTTGGACGATATCGTCGCCGATCAGACGATATCGCCCCAGATTTGACGATTTCGTCTGGACTAGAACGTCCAGACGATTTTGTCGCAAAACTGCATTTGCATAGATAGACTCTGTTCCAACGGGTCTCCAATCCGGGCAGAAGCGTGTCTGCGCCGTTGGGACCCTCCCCCGTTGGAGATCTCCCAAATTGGGAAGATCTCCAACCTCCCAACAACTTTCCCTAAGCCTATTTAACTCTAAGACTTTTCCCTCCCCAACCCCTGGCTGAATTTTTATGCAAATCGACTCCCTATGTGCTAGAACTTCTCAAATTTGCTTTTTGCACTATTCCTATAGTAATTTTATTGCAGGTATATCACTGGTTTTCAGTCGGAGCCAGCACCTATCGCAGCCGACGAACCTGTCAAGATCGGAGGCGATCCTGTCAAATTAGGGACGATCTCGTATTGATGCGAGACGATCTCGACTGCAGCATACATCGAGGCAATCAGTGCCTGAAGTTTGCTCTTCTCTCTTTTCTCTCTGTCATTTTATGCTATAAATCAGATCATTTATTTAGTTTTTATTCTACTTTGCATCTGGAGTTCACCCATCTAGTTTAGATTGCACATTAAATTCATGATTTGCCATCATAATGCAGTGATCTGTTTTACTTTCTGTTTTAAATTATTGCTTAGTATTCACCTTGTTCTTTAGCATATTTTGCCTCTGTTTTGCATAGTAGAATTGCTTGTATTTTGCATCTGTTCTCTGTTTTGTAGGTTTCTGACGAATTCGTTTGACGAATTCGTCAGATTTGAGACGATTCTGTCTGTCTCAGACGATCCTGTCAGATTCCAGACGATTCTGACAGATTGCAGGCGATTTTGTCGAATCCCAGACGATCCAGACTACTTCAAGCATCAGAAACTTCATCAGACATCCCGGATCAGGTAATCTCCATTAGCCTCCTGCAAATTCTCTATTTTTTTGCTTTCGATCTATTTACTGTATTCATTTAAATTGCATTTTCATGTAGTTTAAGTTAGAATCATTCGGCCAAACCTAGGATGAATGTTTAAGGATAAAACGAACCCATTAAAACACATTCCCAAAACCTAGGCGTGGAAACTGCCGCCAAATGTTTCCTGGTGAACCCACCATCCGTCGACAAATCACCAAAATGCACCTCCCTTGAGAGGCGGGACCTTCGCAAAGTCCTCTCGTCCGAGGTACCGCATCATCCTTTTCCCATCCTCCTTCCGGGCGCGGATCCAATAGCCTGAAGGTAGGGATGCGAAAAATTTGGAGCGATACAGGGCCAAACAAAAGGACAAAGGGAAGAAACCCCTGGAAGAGGTGCAACCTTTGGAAGAGACACTGTCATCAATATCAACTATCTCTACTGAGGATATGCCTAGCCGAATGGAAGTTGAGACTCCTAGTCCACCCGACATGGAGTGGACTCAGGGAGAACTTCCATTCCCTCCGCCTCAACCACAAACAATCACCGTTGAGATGGCCAATATGGGCCTGAGGGAGTATCTGGTGTGGAATATTGTAGCAACACCCACACTGGAGTCCATGCAAGACATGGGGAGACCTCACCTCCCCATCGACACTATTGTTCCCCTAGGCTACCCGCCGAACAAGAAAAAAATTATGTATGGGGACCTTGATCATGGCGTTGCACCATGCACACAAGAGGATGAAGATGAAGAGCCTTTTGCTAAAAATGTCAACTATTTATCTAACCCAGACTTCACTCTGAGATACCTTGGCCAATGCAATTGGCATGGATATAAGTTAGACAGATATGAGTAAGGGGTATGTGTTCTTTTCCAACCAAGATACCAAATGCCATATGAAAAGTCAAGAGTAGGGTTCAATCGCCCCCTAACCTTGGACATCTTGGTGGAGAACATGCAAGGCCTAGGGATAGGCAACAAGGGGGTTTGGCATCAGATCCATATGCCAACCCTAACATGACATATACATTGAGGGATTATCTCCCATTAATGGCAATCAACCTTGTTGACCCCTGCAATCCCTTCCCTTTGCTCGAGAGAGGAGAAAGATCGAGGGCTCATTTTTAAGGAGGGTCTAGACAATGTCAAGAATGGTCCTCAGAGGATGAGTTAGAGTATGAACTAGCATCATATGACCCCTTTGAATCAAATAGCGATCACTCACAAGTGATCCCCATGGATGATTATCAAGAGAGTCTCTTGACAATGTTCCCTTTGGATGCTCCAATCGAGCAAGTGCCACTCCAAGGTAATCAGGCCCCACCACAGAGAGCGAAACAACCCCAATGGGGCCACATCAATTTTCTTGAGCAAGGCAAGCCTTTAATTCCAAAAGCAATTTTTTGGAGCCAATGAAGGCCTTTGGATCTCTGTAATGACTATGAAGATGAAAATGAGATGGCATATCTTAATCACATGTGGCAAATGCAACGACCATACCCATTAGAGATTATAGACATATTCGCATAATTAAACATAGTTCCAGGGCATGAATGGTACATAGACCCAGCATAGTGGGACCAAGTGTTGGATCCACCACTTTGGGCATACGAAGAATACCTTTTGCCCAAAGACCCTATAATGACATCAATGTTGAGGGCATACCCTATATTCCTATCCACACATAGGGCTGATCCATTCGTGCCAGTACCTCTAGAGCCAGATCCAGAGCACAGAGAACATCTAGAATGTCCAAGTCATCACACCCATGGTAATGGAGACCAAAATAATTTCATCAACATGATCTCCATTGACTTAACCGCCACCATCCATAGCCCGACCGATCTAGCACAGTCATTGTATCTAGACATAGATGTCATCGACTGGGATCACGTCAATTCACCTCCATACCCATCAGTGTACTAGAATTTCAGTGAGATGCTTCATCTCACCCCAAGGCCAACTCAGGATATATTCCATGCTGAAGAGGAACCCGAGGTTCCCAACATAGATTTAAACTCAGCAAATGATATCCATTTGATCCCAACTCCACACCAGTTGGAGGATGGATCCCACATGTTGATCAAGGAGATGACTAACATAGAAATCGGATCTAATCCAATGAATCCATATATTATCAAGCTGGGGGTAAGCTTATCCCTCAAAGAGCAAGCTGACTACATTGCCCTTCTCAAAGAGAAGAAGGAGGTTTTTGCATGGTCATACAAAGACATGTCAGGGCTAGATTCGTAGCTAGTCATGCATAATATAACATTTGATCCGATAGTCAATCCAATTAAGAAAAAACTATGTAAAATGCACCCAACAGTGACCTTAATGGTCAAAGATGAATTGCAAAAGCTGTTGGATGCACAGTTTGTCATCTGCGTGGATTATCCACCATGGTTGTCCAACATGGTGCCCATCAAGAAGCCTGACGGGAGGATTCACATATGCACTAATTTTTGATATCTAAACAAAGTGAGTCCTAAGGATGATTTCCCCTTGCCAAGCATTGACGCATTGGTAGACACTACAGTGGGCCACAAAATGCTTTCCCTCATGGATGGTTTCTCGGGATACAATCATATTTGTATCAATCCTGAGGACTACCTAAAAACAGTGTTCATAATGCCTTGGGGAACATTTTGCTATAAGGTCATGCCTTTTGGCCTTAAAAATGCTGGCACCACCTACCAATGTGCCATGATGTACATCTTCCACGATTACATGCATAAAACATTGGAAGATTACATGGATGATTTGTTGGCCAAATATATTTTGTGTCCAGATCATCTCGATGACTTAAGCAAGATCCTCATTTCATAGTCTCAAAGTGATGCATTGAGGTGGACCCAAAAAAAGTCAAGGCAATCCTTGAAATGCTCCCCCCAACTACCATCAAGTAGCTCAGAAGCCTGCATGGAAAGGAAGCATCAATTAAGCACTTAATAGCATAGCTATCTAATAAGTGCCAACCCATGAATAAGTTATTGCATAAGGGGGTAGCATTTCATTGGGATGAAAAGTGCCAGTCAGACTTTGATGACATTAAAAAATACTTGGCTTTGTCACCAATATTGGCACCACCTAGACAAGGAGTGTCATTCTACTTATACATCTCAGCTACTGAGGTGTCACTGGGCACCATGCTAGCCCAAAAAAATGAACTTCACAAAGAACAGGCTACTTACTATCTTAGCCACACCCTGGTCAGTTATGAACTTAACTATGCATACGTTGAGAAACTCTACTTGGCAGTTGTGTTTACTACCAAAAATTGGTGTCATTACATGCTGAGAAAAAAGACATGTTGTGTATAAGGAGAATCCATTGTGATACATGATGAGTCGTACTTATCATAGTAGTCACACGGTGAAATGGATCATGTTGTTGACAGAATTTGACATAAATTTTATTGGATAGAAATCCAAAAAATTTCAGGTCATCGCCGATCAACTAGCAGAGGATCCTCTAGAAGACGATCAACCTCTAGTCATAGAACTACCCGATGATGGGGTCTTCCATGTCTCAAAATTGCCAGATTCTGATGAGCCTGAGTCACAGGCTGACATAACCCTATTTTTTGATGGTTCTAAATGTGAGCAATGTGGTGGCACGGGAATAGTATTATTCACACCACAGAGGGCTCCAATTCCTCTATCATTTAAATTATATTTCCCATGCACCAACAACAATGCAGAGTACTAAGCCTTGCTCATAGGTCTTTAGACAACAATCACCATGAACATCAAATGATTGAATATCTTTGGTGATTCATTGTTAATCGTCAACCAAGTCAAAGGGGTATTCGAATACAAATGCCCAGTCCTACAGGCCTACAAAGCCCTTGTGGAAAAATTCTTGGAAAAGCTTGAATGGTACGACATTGAGGCACTCCCTCGGTCATCGAATAATTTTGTGGACACTATGGCCTCTTTGGGGTCACTAATCCTGCAAGACATTTATGGTGATATGACAACCATTCAAGTCAAAACACTATTGCAATCCACGATGGAGCGTGCAAGCTCTGATTTGATGCTAGGAATCCACTTGATCCAGATTGAACCATCCTCGGATAAGTTCTCTTGAATCCACAATCATCTAAATCATGCCAACTAGGGGTCCTTGTTCTCCCCTACTCCCCTTAATAGCAACACAATACTATTCTTACAAGATCTTTCCCACTCAGCTTTTGCTAGGGATGAACTTCAAGAGGGATTGGTTGTTCAGACAGTCAATGTTTTCGATCAGTAGGATTGGTATTCACCCATAAGGGACTACCTCAAGTTAGGTAACCTCCCACTTGGATTGATGCATGTCGCAAAATGAGCATTCAAGCAAAAATAGGCTAAGTATGTCTTGTTAGGAGACATTTTGTACCGTCGTAGCTACAAAGGAATCCTCCTTCATTGCTTGGACCAGCAGGAGTCCACTTGGGCAATCACCCAAGCGCATGATGGTACGTGCGGTGGCCACTTTAGTGGTATGGCCATTGCAAAGCACAATCTCTGCATTGGCTATTATTGTCCATCTTTAGAGCGATATTGTTGCACATATATAAGGAAGTGCGTGAGATGTTAACACCATGCTAATTTGACACACGTACCTTCCCAGGCCTTATAGTTGATCCAATCGGCTTGGCCATTTTCGTAGTGGGGATTAGATCTAATCGAAAAGATCTCCCCTGCATTGTCAGGTCATCACACGTTTATCATAATGGCCACATAATACTTCACCAAGTGGGTGGAAGCAATTTTGCTTACCTCTATGATAGGACCCTACATTCTTGAGTTCATTTTACATAACATCATATGTCGTTTTGGTATTCCATCCAAAATAATCTTGGATAATGGGACGTCATTCAACAACAAATATGTGTGTGCTTTGACCACAAAGTACAAAATTCAGCATAGTTTTTTGACACCCTATTATTCACAGGAAAATGGGCAAGCAGAGGCGTCAAACAAAATGCTAGTTGCCATCCTCAAAAATGCAGTCGCATACATTCATAAGGATTGGCACATTCAAATCCCACTTGCCCTATGGGATTATCGCACTAGCATTCGGACGTCCATTGGGGCAACTTCATTTTTTCTCATGTATGGCTCCAATGCAGTCATGCCTCTCGAGCTAGAAATTCCTTCCCTACGCATATCAATGCAAGAGTTCATTGATGATGACACTGTGTGGCAGGCCCGGTTAGACCAGATTACGTTGCTTGATGAATGACATGTTAATTCTCTCGAGCATTTACATATCTATCAAGAGTGACTTAAGAAAGCATACAACATGAAATTTCACCTAAGGGATTTTCAGGTTGGTGACTTGGTCTTAAAAGAGAACCAATAGAACTCTAGTTTTCCATCCCATCTAAGGGACAAGTTCATAGCAAATTGGGTAGGTCCCTATGTAATTGATAGTAAAATAGGACCTGGAACATATCGGCTAGCCTCTCTTGATGGAATCAAGGAACTAGAACCTTTGAACATCAGTAATTTGTAGCCATTCCATATCTAAAAGAGCCATAGTCCAAACTAAATGCTCCAAGGATTCCTGCAATCTCTTGATCAATCCCAAAAAGCTCCAAGGATTCCTATAATCTCTTGGTCAACCCAAAATGCCCCAAAGGTATCCATTACCCCTTTGGTCAAACCAAAAATCTCCAAGGATTCCCACAATTGCTTGGTCATCCCCAAAATGCCCCAAATGTGCTCATTACTCCTTTGGTCAAACCAAAAATCTCCAAGGAATCCCACAATCGCTTGGTCAAAAATAAGAAAATTCAAAAATAGTAAAATCATCAAAAATAACAAAAATTTGCATCTCATTTCCAGGAATACTCCAAATCATCACAACAATAAAGAGCTCTTTTTGCATCTCATCTTCATATTCACAAAAATCAATCTCTCAAAAACACAAAAATCTATAGCTACATTAAGCATCACATCCATACATTGCATATTTGTGGTCATATAGGTCAAGGCACCATAGACTGTAATTACTCCACCAAACCATCTTGTTCCACATTTCTCCATTTTTTGTAAACAATCCATCAAAAATAAACGCCATTCACTTCTTTTTACCATATCATAGTCAATTGTCTTCTAATTTATCAAGAGTTTTCGCCCTTCAGTCATCATTAGCTTTCTAGCCATGTACTGTACCAAGTCAAACATATTTTACAAAGGTAGAGTTCTACTTGGATCACACCTTGTTACGTAGCATACCAACACAAATTAAAACACATAAAAAAATCCCAAGTTGTGTGAATGAAAGATGAAACCTACACAGCAATCCAGTTCACCATAAGCAAAATGGTTATCTTGCTCATCCCCCTATGCGAATGACCCCAAGAATTGGGTAGGGAATATGCTTGTCCTTTTGCAAAAATTCAAAACTCCAAAAAAAAAAAAAAATTGACATCACCACCAGAGTGCATACATCAAAAAGCACATACAATAGTGATTCTTATCACTCAAAATCCAAATCCCTTGCTCAAAAATAAAAATATATAAAAATAAACAGTGATTTTTATCACTACAAACGAGCAAGTATCCCAATACAATTGAAGAAAAGAAGGAAGTCAAACTTGAATCCCTAGAACTCTCAAAATTTTGACAGGTCATGAGGCAAACCTCAGTACCGGTTTGGTGGATAGCCTATTGGTCACTGGCGGTAAACCTCTCGCATGACGATATATCTGTCACATTAGCTCATGTACAAATCAATGTTTGCATGTGGATGAGCTAGCTTATGGTCTCCTACGATAGCACCATAGATTAATCTGACTAAATACAACAAAGGAGTTAGTGGAGCTAATTAGGTGATCCTTAGTACAAGTTTGGTTGATAGCCTATCTGGCACTGGCGGTATCCTGACAAATACCACATAAACAAACTCAATTGCACACAGGGATGTGAAATAACTTGGTCAAAGACAATTTCGATTCATACCTTGTCCAAAAGTCTTGTAAGATAAAGTACAGTCATGGCTAGTTAGTTAAAAACATCTGAGTCTCAGAAAACATTAACTACGTTCTAAACCAATTGTGCTATCTTTCATCCTCCCATTACCATCAAAAAATACAAAAAAAAACATGTATACATTAAAATTCATTTACCATAGCAATCGCCTAGGACAAAAAGCCATAAAGTTCTAAACAATCTATGGTGCCCTCGCCAAACAACACAAATTCAATTCATCCATTATATTTGCATATCCTAAAATTTAGAAACATTTGCATTCATCATAACATATGCATAAATCAAAATAAATTAACATGCATACATCCTTATTCATCACTTATCGTGCATAAAATCAAATCATCACACACCCATAAATAAAATAAAGTCATCTGTATATATCATCAAAAATATCCGTAGGCTACAATGAATCGGTATTGTGACCCTGCAACAAAATCCAAAAGCTCAAAACCCTCCAAGCCTAAGGTGTTGGCCACCATGATCACATAGGATAGGTACGACGGGAACTACCCCCCATGGTGTGGGTCCTATGAGACCCCTCAGGGCATCTATTGCTAGCCCCTGCATCATGCCTACTCGTGCCCCCCTCATCCAGTCGCCTGCACCGAGAGGATGTTGATTGCTCAGTCTCTCTCCCTCTCAAGCGACACTATGATTCGCCTCTACTGAACGTAGGAACCCACCCACCGAGGTGGCTAATATCTGCCTCTAGCTCCAACTGCTACCACACCAAGTCCATCTCCTGCTAGCGATACGTAGCCAAGTTCTCATTGCATTGTGCCAAAGCCCTATCCCTCTCTGCCAGCTACATCCATAGGAGATTCCTCTCCCATGCAGCATCGATGTCCCCATCCTACCGATGGTATGCAACCCATGCATTTTCTCGCTCTGCCAGCTACATGCACAAGAGATCCCTCTCCTGTAGTGCATCCTCTAGCTCCTCATCATGCCTCTGTAGCAACCCCTCCAATCATTCATTCTTAGCATGTAACCTGGACTTTGTGTCCTCCAAAACTGTCAAAGGCATTGAAATATCTGGAATAGTAGCCTACTCTGGCTCCCAGTACTCTGTGACGTCCTGCATCTCCAATTGATCCAGAACCCCAAGATCCACATCCACATCATCCACCTCCACCATGTCTACATCCTCTAGCAAAGCTCCCCAATCATCTCCTAGTGCCTCAACACCCTCCCTGCCTACTGCTGCTACCTTCGTGCCTCCCAGTGGCCCCTCTCCCTGCCATCACCATAGTATCCACCACTGGTCATACTCTACAGTAGTCTCGATGTCATCCACATCTAGGATGTTGATCATTACGTGTAAATCCTTTCCTAATGGTGTGATGACCGGCCGGTCTAGAGTCCTCTCTTCCCCTCAATGCTGATAGACCACAAGCTCACCAGGAAACCCCTGGTGCACCCTAAAATATCATGTTACCCAACTATATAGGAAGAACTATTGCTCGATCTCATGTCACCCAATCAGCCACCGCTCCCTATGTACCCATTGGAGCCACTCTCTAGCCTTCGACCAAGCTAGACAGTCTCGATAGGGGCACTAGAGCACCTCCCCTAGAGCAAGCTGAGCGAAGGCATCGGCATAGTTCCCTACGAAACCTTCCCACCATTGAATCTATCCCTGATCCTCAGATCACCACCAGAGAGCCGCATAACCTATATCCTTATCCTCCATCTCCGCTTGAGTCATCCACGGTAACCCCACTAACCTCTCCACCACTATGTGCTGCCAAGCCCAGCTCTACAATAGATAGCTGCAGCTGATCCCCTTCTACCTTTGATAGCGGACCTCGTACAACTCACCATAGAGTTGTGCCAGCAGCGTTTGTCCCCACCTCATGATCAAAGGCTCATGTGTCGAACATTCAACCAACTGACATACCACATCCAGCAGGTTCCACGGGAACCTCGTACCTAATGAGTCAGGTAACAACATGTTGGAAATGAGGCCCATGAGTACTACATGCCTCACTCCTAACACACCCTTCTCAAACCACCATCGAACTAAGATCCCGCCAATCTGACAGTCAACCTCTGCCCTCTCCACTGGACCATCCACCCCCAACTCCTCCCCATGCCCGAAGCAGCGTGTCAACACTATTATCCGTTGATCCCACAATGTCATCCTGATCGATAGTCCGTCTATTGGAATCCAAAGAATTCGATATACATCCTCCAAAGTAACTGTCATCTCCCCTATTGGGAGATGGAAATTATTAGTCCGAGGAACCCACAAGTTGATCAGGGCTATCAGGTAGTCCCGATCCCCAATCACAGGCTCTAGCCGAACCACCTGCTTGAGCCCAAGGGCATCAAGCCACTCCCAGTCAGCCATAGCTAGTGCCTCTTGCACTTCAAAAAAAATAGTAGGCACACGATACCAACTCTTCACAACATGCAAAAGAAAACAAAATAAACACGTTAAAATCATGAAAAAAAAAAGTGTACAACTACAAACTGTATAAACGAAAAACAAAATTAATTGTCAACCTAGGGTTTTACACTCTCAAATTGATAAATTAAAACAAAAAAAAAAAATCAAAAATTACAAAATTAATTTTTCAACCTAGTGTTTTACACTCTAAAATTGATAAATTAAAACAAAAAAATCAAAAATTACAAACTTAGTGTGTCAATCTAGGGTTTTTAACTTTACATTGATAAATCAAACAAAAACAACAAAAACAACTAAGGTTGACCGAAGTTAAAAAAAAAAAACTACGTTTAACACTAAGTTTTTAAGCTCAATTTTACCATAAGTTTTTAAACTCAGTTTTGATCTTTGTTTAACTAGGGTTAGCCTACGTTTTTTAGCTAAGTTTCAATTTTTGTTAGCCCAGGGTTTCTGTTAGTTTACAAAAAAAAATGAACACAAACAAACATGGTTTCCACTAGGATTTCAACCTATGTTTTAATGAAGCCATACCAAAACAAATAAACACATTCATTTCACTAAGGTTTTTCATTTTTACATTTGAAAAACAAAATACATAAAAAAGAAGCAAAAAATAACTTGCGATTTTAAAACTGTAAGACAAAAAACTCATAAAGAGGAAGTTCACTTACTGGTCTCGCTTCGGCTCTGCTGCTCGATCCTGTCCGTGAACTCATGGTGGCAGGAAAATTTGGCAGCACTTCGCTTAGAAGAATTAACCTCCTCCTCCTTAGAGCTCCAAATCACAAGAAAAACAAGTGCAAATGAGCCAAAAACCTAGTTTTGGCCTTTAAATAGGATTTTTGAGTCTGTAATCGTTCCTCCATGGGTCGAGCACTTTGGTTAGTGCTGGTCCCACCATGGAATGAATACTCAATAGGAATTCATCCCACCCAGGGATGAATATAGAGAAAACATTTTAAAAATAGCAAAAATGCACAAAAATGTACCAAAAATAGCAATAAAACTATCCAATGAGAGTGCTTTTGCACTTGACATTTCGAGCATGCAAAACAGATGTCGAGGTCACAAATCCTCACTATCCTACTCCCTAATAAGGCTACCATAGCCGGACCGCTCCACGGGAAGATGGATCTTCAAGAATTTCATCCCCAAATGACGTCACCAAAAGGGTTAACACCCACCAAAAAAAATAGGTCTAAATGTCAGGAAACTACACACACATTTAATGCTAAAATTCTGAAGGCACCCTTACACAAGTCATCTAGGTTCAAGCGACTCATCACTTTTCTCCTGTAGGTCATTCTCTCATCGATTTTTCACTTGAGGAGGTAGTCACACTTAAGCACCAATCAACAAATACACACCCAATCATAGAAACAACATGCATTCAAAGAATCATTGGCAAAGACAATCAGGCTCCTACTTGGGGCAGTAAACAAGCAATATTCACAATCTGATCAATCGCTTGGCATTCATGAATCATGAACTCAATGTTCCCATAGACAAAAGGTTGTTCCCTTTGCTTATTCATGACTGATCAATGTCCAAGCTCAAGTAACACCTCACCAAAAAAGGTTAACACTTGAATTGAGTTCCTTCGCTCGTCAAAAGCAAGGATTCAAGAATGCATGCCCTTTCCATACTTGGGGCATCAAAATTTGGTTAGGTTACTGAGAAACCCTAATCATTAGTGCTTTGGTTATCTATTTTTTCTCAGCACTGTGCCTTGCACAGCGCATCCCAAAAAGGGGCATCTGTAGACACCAAAATAGCACCAATCCGATTACGTGACTACAAACACTAATCGCATTGACACACATAGCCTCAAGGGCAGCCCCCAGAGGTCAAAAAGTGGTCCTAACCACTCTCACAACAATTTTGGAAGGTCCAGAGTCAATTGGGCACCTTCAAGCACTTTTCTCAGTACTCATTTCATCCAGGGATGATTTCAAACTGGGATTCACCCGACCTAGGGAAGAATACCAGTATTCACTCTAGGGTGGGGGCAAATTGCAAGTTTGATGGTCAAAAAGTCAAATCTTGACAAATGGTAGCTCAGATTCGCCACTTAACACTTCCTTCATCGCATGGGAGTGTGGGTGAGCATTTTCAAGCGTTAGAGGTAGTTGCAAGGGCAGTCATGAAGTCCCTAATCAGGGAGGAATCTTCCTCCCCCTGAGAGGGCATGATTGCCAAGTGGTGCCTCTGCATACCCAATGCAACAGACCTCTAGGTCTATAAATTTGTGAGTTTCCTCATCCCAAGAGAGGCAGAGAAGGAGCATTTTGAGCAACAAAGTGCTACCGTTTTACTTCCCCATATGCCCCTAGTTGATTTGTGCTTTTTACATCCATGATCTCTTTTAGAGAAGAGGTCATTAGGTGACCATTGGAAGGACGAATATTGAGCCAAAAACCCAACATTTGACCACAGTATACCACCCAATTTGTCGACAACACTTTACAAGAGATTTTGGACTCATCCCAAGTGGATTGGTGCCGAAATCAGGCCCCAAACGGTGGGCAGCCTGCCCGGCTGCCCCTGCACTAGTGCAGGTCTAATCGCTCCTTTTAGGAATGATTAGGAATCTGTGGCTGATTTCTCTTTTTATCATTTTCATTTTTTTTGTATTTGATCTTTATGCTGCTTAGATAGTTTGCAATTTTGATTTCATATTGTTTTGATCAATTTTTTTCATGTTTCATCATTTTCCTGCCTTTACTAACTTGTAGAGGGCATCATCGAAATCTGGGTGTTAGAGGCCAAATTGGGGAAATATGACCATTTGAGTCATCCCAAAATGCCCCCAATTAGCTAACCCCAACTTTTGTAGGAGATTGGGAGCTGTCTAGATGTGACATTTTGAGCAGTGCTATCTGGCGTTTTGTTGCACGTCTATTCATCCCGCCCCAGAGCGAATTTAAATTTGTGAGGAATTTCCTGACTATTCCATTTGTAGTGTTTTCTTTGTGAGGTCTTGATCCCCCTGTCAAATTTTTAGATCATTTGGATATATGTTAGTTATCATTTTATTTATTCTTTGCATGCATTAATCGTAGGCTTGGGGATTGCATGTTTCATCTCATCCTCAGGTGCTACTAATCATTTCTTGTTTCCTTAAGCGTAGGATCTAGATGTTAGAGGAGCAGCAAGGAGTCAAGACTCATCAACACAAGTGGCAGTGACGTCTTGGTCTGCCCATATTACATGTGGGCACGCGGAAGAAAGATGGTTATCCATGGATGTAACTAAGAAACAAATTTAATGCTCCTCACCCCTAAAAGGGGAGGAGGCGAATTGTAACCAAATTTCAAAACATATCAATAAAAGAAAGGCCTATTCTCTGCATTGGCTTTTCATTTGGGTTTCAATTCATTTATGCTTTTCCTATTTCATGCATTTTCAATTCATAGGATTTAGCATTAAGTTTAGTTCTGTTTACATCGCACTTGGAGTTTCCTTTTTGTTTTTGTATCCTCATGCTTTCAGTAACAACCTCGAAACTTCTACAAAACCAATACTTGGAGCATGCAAATCTATGTTTTGTTAGGTCTACTAAAGCTCTACCCAATTTTCTAATTGAAGGAAAAACATTACAATACATATGAAAACTTTGTTAACATTTCTAATCACATGCAAATATAGTTTTTGTACTTATTTATAGAAGCTCTATTGAAATATCTAATTTCTTGCATCAAATAGGCGATTCATCCATATCTACACATCCAAAAGGACAACCAATATTTCATCTCCAAACTCTTGGAATTGTTCTAAACTTATGTATTTTTGTTATATGCTTTATCTCTTTGTTTATTTAGCTTAAATTTTGAATACATTCATCTCCATTGTCTCTTAAGATCATTTTGATTTTTAGAATTCATCACCACTTTAGATATCAAGTGAAGATTACTTTGAATAAGGTTTTAAATGGTTTCATTATTTGCTTTATCTTATCATCTATATTTAGAAACCTAATTAATTCTTGCATTTACAAAGAATATTAATTGCATATAGTTTATAACTCTATATGATGCATGATATTTATTGCACCCTTGCTTCAAAAAGAAAAAGAGAAAAGAAAACATTTTCTTTTTGTTATCACTCAAAGTTCAAGGTCTTTTCTTGTTAAAATTTCACAATAATAGATATGTAAAGCATTACATAAAATATGAAGAGAAGAGTGGAACTTATTGAATTATTCCAAAGATCAAATATATATAAATAGTAGAGATGATCATTGAGAGATGTTGGATTACAACAACTCATCAGACCTGATGAAAACACCATTGAGAATTCTCCTGACACATGGAGGAGTGGAAACTCAAGTGTCTATCCTAGTGGAACTTAAGAGAATATTCTCTTATTCTAACACCCCCCTTAACTGATACTAGGGGTGAATTGTAAAAATGAGTCCTGGCAACAAGGCATGATGAGGTGACTTCTTTTGAAGAGATGGTAAAACCCAATGGGAAAAATCCATAAATCAAAAGGAAGTTAGAGTCTTGTCTTCGTATGCCGAAGATTGTCCTCCTAATACAATAGATAGTTGGTAAAAAAACCCTATGGGGAAAAAAAACTATGAGAAGAAGAGAGGTATGTCTCCGTATGGCGAATATTGTCCCATTTAACAAGAAATAAAGATAAATCCCAATAACTTGGATTGATTATGTACTCATTTACATAATACTTTTGGTGAAAAAACCCTTGTGGAGAAAAATCAACAATGTGAGGCTTGTCTTTGTATGTCAATGATTGTCCTCCTAATATAATAGATAGTTGGTAAAAAACCCCTATGGGGAAAAACCAACTATGAGAAGAAGAGAGGCATGTATTTGTATGGTGAATATTTCCCTCTTTACCAAGAAATAAAGATGAGTCCCGACAACTTGGCCTGACTAGGTACTCATTTACATAATATTGTTGGTGAAAAAACCCTTATGGGAAAAAACCAACAATGTGAGGCTTGTCTTCATATGACGAATATTGTCCTCTTCATACAAGAAATAAATATGAGGCCTGGTAACTAGGCCTGATTAGGTACTCATATACAATAAATAGTTGGTGAAAAAATCCCTGTGGGAAAAAACCTGTTAGAAGAAGATTATCATCATAATTCCAACCAATGCATCTATATAAATCCAAGCTTATATCACAACTGAAGGTAACTTGGAGAATGAAATGACTTGGTGAAGATATCTACAATGTGTGCCTCTGTTGGAATATATTCCAAGTGTATGTTCCTTCTATGAATATGTTGCCTTATGAAGTGCATGCGTATCTCAATGTGCTTGGTTTGCTAATGTTCAACTGGAATGGATACAATATGAATTTTGCTCTGGTTGTCACACCAAAGAGTTATAGTATGTTCATGGGTGAAACCAAATTCTCTCAAAATTTGACAAAGCCAAAGAGCTTCCTGACTAGACAAAATTGCTGCCCTGTATTCTGCATTTGTAGAAGATAGGGCTACTGCTTGTTATTTCTTGTATAAAAAAGCTATTGGTGAGGAACCAAGGCAAAAGGAATAGCCTGAGGTGGAACATCTATTTTCTACTAAACTTGCCAAAAATGAATCTGTGTAGCCAATTATATCCATGGATTTTTCCTTGTAGAAGAGCCCAATGTGAGTAGTGCCCTGCAAGTAACGGAGGATTATTTTTGCTACTTGCCAATGATTGAAGTGAGGCTGACGAGAGAATCTAGATATGAGTTCAACAACATATGAGATGTTTGGTCGAGTATGATTAAGGTATAGCAAACTTCCTCCAATTATTCCTCTAATTTTTGGGTCCTAGATTCTAGAGCTACTCATCACATGACTGCTTCAGATAAGTCATTCTCTTATATCTCCTCTAGCTCTACTTGTAGCATATAAGTAGGTGAATCTTCCTTCATCCCTATAAAATTAAAATGGGACATAACCATTGATGGTGGCTCCATAAATAATGTTCTCTATGTTTCATATATTGCCACCAATATCCTATTCGTATATCATATTTGTACTTCTAGAAATAGGAAAATTGTTCTCTTCTCCCTAAAACGAGTTGATATAATAAATTCTCAAAGTCCCCATTATCTTATATCCAAAGGGAATATTGATCATAACTCTAATCTATTTCACTTCAAAGGCTTCTAAAATCCAGAAGGAGCCTCCTATTTTGTGGCTCATGGAGATCTTGAAAGTCAAATTTGGCATGAAAGGTTTGGTCATCTTAGTAACAACTACCTAAAGAATTTGACCACCCATGATATGGTAACAGGTTTACCCCAAGTATCTTCAAGTAATGGATTTTGTCTTGGATATGCTCTTGGAAAGCAACATCAAGATCTTTCCACCCAAGTAGTTCTCCAAAAACCTCATCCCCTCTAGATTTAATCCATAGTGACTTAATGACCTTTCTTGAACCATATTTCAAAGGAGCAAAGTATGCTCTAACATTTATTGATGATTTTTATAGAAGGTCTTGGGTCTACTTTATGAAATATAAAAGTGATTTTTTATCCCACTTTAAAGTTTTTAAAGCTTTAGTTGAAAATCAGGCATCTTACAAAATCAAGAAGATTTGCACTGATAATGGGGGGGAATACTGTAGTAATGAGTTCTCCATATTTCTTTCAAGTCATGGTATCATTCATGAACATTCTGTCTCCCATAATCCTCAACAAAATGGTATTGCAGAAAGGAAAAATTGAACCCTAAAAGAGATGGCAAATTGTATGCTTCATTCAAGAGATCTTCCAAAAACATTTTGGGTAGAAGCTATTAATTGTGCAAATTATATTCAAAATTGCACACCTCATAAATCTCTAGACCATTTTACTCCTGAAGAAGCATGGTCTGGCTCAAAACCATATGTTTCCTAATTCAAGATCTTTGGGTGTACTTCTTGGGCTCACATCCCAAATAAGAAAAGGAAGGCTCTTGATAATAAAATAAAAAAGCTCATCTTTATTGGTTATTGTGAAGAATTGAAAGTATACAAGATTCTTTATCCCTCAACTCATGAGGTTTTATTTCATAGAAATATCCAATTTGATGAAACATTCCCTCAAAAACATTCTTAAAAGCCATATTTCTCCATTAAGCCTTCTCCTATAGTAGAACCTCAATATTATGAAGAGCCAACTCTTGAAGTTAACTTGGTCATTGATAATCAATATGAAGAACCTGTAAATCCATATATTTCAACTCCTTCAAATCCTTCCTCTATGCCAAAATGGGCCCGCACAATTTTTAAATAAGCTACTCCTTATATCCAAAATCTTCCTTCAACTAAATCATCCAACCCCACAGGCACTGTTCTTGTACGTCAGTCTATTTCCTTTGATCCTCAATCCTTCAAAGAAGCCTCAGGTATTAAGGAATGAGATAATGCCATGGAAAATGAATTTTCTTCCTTGATCAAAAATAAGACTTGGTATTTAGTTCCCTTACCTAAAGGAAGGAAATTAGTTCATTGTAAATGGATATTCAAAACCAAATATGGACCTAATGAAGAAATAGACAAACACAAGGATTATCTTGTACCGAAAGATTTTCCTCAAATTGAAGGTATTGATTATGCAAAAACCTTTACTCCAGTTGCTAAAATAGATTCTGTTAGATTGGTTATTGCTTTGGTTGCTTCCCATAAATGGCTAGTCTATCAAATAGATGTAAAAAGTGCTTTCTTACATGGAGATTTAAAGGAAGATATATTCATGGAATAACATGTTGGTTTCACTCAAGATTCCTCTCTTGTTTGTAGGCTTAAAAAGTCTTTCTATGGCCTCAAAAAATCCCCTAGAGCTTGGTATGAAAATATGGACTTCTTCCTTCTTTCATCAGGTTTTTCTCATTGTGAGTCTGATAACACAGTTTACATTTGTATAAATGATGGAAAAATAACCATTCTTGTCCTATATGTTGATGACCTTCTTCTCACTGGTAGTAACTTGACTCACATTTAGACTATAAAAGACTCCCTCTTTGAAAATTTTGAAATGGTTAATCAAGGTAAAGCTCATTACTTCCTTGGGATCCAAATAAGTCAAACAGATGAAGGTATTTCTTTGTGCCAACAAAAGTACACTCTAGATATTCTACAAAGATTCAAAATGATAGATTGCAAACCCTCTCCTACCCCCTTTCAATATAGCATTAATATTAGTACTTCCTGCTCATCCTCTCTTTGTGATGCCACTCTATACTGTCAGCTTGTAGGAATTGTGCTATACCTTAATTATAATCACTATCTTAAATTTGAGGAAAGGTTTTCACTACAAGATGAGCCATGTGTTTATCTATTTCTTTCGTAGCCCATAATTTTTTTGGGTGCTACATCCTTGTTTAGAGGCCCCAAATTGTTTTGGCTCTGCCTCAACGATGTGGCTCCTTCTATTTTTAGGCCCACATATATTAAATAGGGAATATTTAAATCTTTTCAAATCCTTTTTTCTTTAACCAAATATTGATAATATTTTCTTTAAAAGGTGCTCTTTAAATAATTAGAACATAAAAAGAAGAGGATAAAATTTATAACTATTTAATTGAAGAAGATTATAGTTTTAATTATAATTTTATATCAATTAAAAGTTTTCTTTGACTTACAAACAAATTTAATTATTTAGAGAAATCACTCATATCAAGATAGAATTTGAACTATATTATTGAAGAAGATTTAGAATAAGAACTTTTGAAGTTTATAATTATGCTGAATTAAAAGTATATATCTTTAACTAACAAATATATTTAATTATTTAGAGAAATATTGCCTAAGAGAAGGAGAAAATGCTTTTAAGTGAATTTGAAAACCCCCCTCTAGAGACACAAAAGTGCAAAATTTGCACACAGACCCCCCCCCCCAAAAAAAAATTATTAAGAGATTTACAATATGACTCTTTTTCAAAAGATCCTTTTTGAGACAATTAAAAGGATTTTTGAAATTTGAGTCAAATTAAAACTTCAAAAATGAATTTTAAGAACCTTATAAAGGAGGAAAAGTAAAGAATATTAACAATGCTTATGGCCCCTGAGAGAACACAGGCGATACGAGAAAACCAGAGAAGACCTTGCATTCAATTTAAAGGAGACTTTGTGATCAAACGGTAACATTTATTGTTTTTGGGTCCTTTTATTTCTTCGTAGGTGCATTCCTTAAAGTCCTTGAAGGCCTCAATATTTATTTGGTGATGGTTTGGATTCTTGGCATCCTCAAAATTGAGTCCTCAAGGTTCTCGGCATCACACTACAGGAAAAGGACACCTTGGCATTACACAAAAGATGAAGATAAGAGTGGAACTGATTGGTTTATTCCAAGGATAAACTCTATATAAATAGCTGAGTTGATCTTTGAGAGCCGTTGGATTATAATAACTCATCAGAAGACACCATCGAGAGTTCTCCTGACACATGAAGGAGTGGAAACTCAAGTGTCTATCCTAGTGGAACTTAAGAGAATAATCTCTTATTCTAAAATTCCTAATGTTTATTAGGCTTTTAATTGTTGCTTTTAGATCATTTAAAAGATATAGAAGTAGAAAAGTATCTCAAGGAAATCATAGGTGTGTTGTTTAAACCCATCAAACTTAATCATATCACACATTAAATACACTTCCCTCTCTCTTAAAGGTAAATGTGTATGTGTGTGTGTGTGTGTGTGTGTGTGTGTGGGAGAGAGAGAGAGAGAGAGAGAGAGAGTAAAAAGGTCTTATTATATAGTCTTCTCATGCTTATAATATTATATGGTTTTGAGATATTAGAGAGAGAGAGAGAGAGAGAGTAAAAAGGTCTTATTATATAGTCTTCTCATGCTTATAATATTATATGGTTTTGAGATACTAGGTGGTAGTCTATCTTGAATATCTATGATCAAATATAAAAATAATATATCACAAAAATCTTTAAGTTAAAGAACCAAACACCTTAGGATATCCTTCTTATGGAGTCAAGTTTAAGACACATTTAAAGTGAAATGCTTAAAGCATTAATTTCTATACAAACACAAACTAACTAATCCTAGAAAACATAAACTCTTTACCATAATTCAAAAATCTAGTTTAAGTCATTTATAATTAAATAAAAGATCACAAAATAATTTCAACATTTACTTAGGTAATTAGAATATTGATAAGAAATCATCTCTTAAAAGAAGGAACAAACTAGAATCACATGTAACAAATACATTAATATTTAGAATGATGAAATCATAAAAGAAAACAAAAGTGTTAGTACTACAAGAGCAAATTCATTTTTAACCATTCTACCTATCTTAAGAATGTGGCTTATGCTAAGAAGAAAAATATATTTGTTAAATTAAAAATCAAATCATATGATGTGCATAACAAAACTAATAAATAAGCATATCTAAAAACCCTCCCTTGGAAATAAAAATATGTAATCCAAATAAAATAGAAGATGAACATTCTATAATGACATTAGATGTAAATTTTAACATTTTCATTTATAACTTTATATATTAAAATTTAAATCAACCAAAATAAATTAGTTTAAAAAATATTATAACATTACTTAAACACTATACAAATAATTTTATAATTAATCATATGTCAGCAATACCTACATGGATAACATGTAAACTTATTTGATTTAAAATATGTTAAAAATTATTATCATCATATACATCCATCACAATTCTAAGCCTGCATACATCTATCCATGACATAACATTCCACTTTTTAATAACCTTTTATTATTTTAAATTGATATACAAAAATATCTAAAACCTTTGTTATACAAAACTTTATATAGCAAATTTTTAGATTTAACTCTTTAGTCCAAATATCTCAAAATTTTATGTTAAATGAAATATGTAGATTTTATTCTTAGGAGCTTTAGATTTGGCTCTTGTCCAACATTACAAAAAATTATATTAAATAAATTATTTAATTTTTATTTTTTTAATATTCTTAGGAAATCAATAATGCCATGAATGTGCTACCTTTATAAACCCTAAGCCCACTCGGTAAAACATATGGTAAAACATACAACCTATCCCCTTCTGAGTATGTAGTGGTTTGACCACAATTATTTAAATTTTATTATTAGGAGCTTTAGATTTGACTCTTAGGTCCAAGCATTGCAAAACTTTATGTTAAATAAATTATTCAGATTTTATTATTAGATCCATTAGAAGATGTAAATATTTGAACTTCATGAGATATTTTTTTAAAACCCTTGTCCTTTAGATAGACCAGGACTTTTTGGGGCAGCCCAACCGCAAGCACTTATCAACTTGGAATAGAAATTAGGATTTTCTGAGGAGTCAAATTGGGGTAGCCCATTGACAAGCACTTGGTCATGCCTGTTCTGAGAATTGAACAGGTACAATTGACTGGAAAACACTTGGCTATTACCATCAGGATTGGCCTATCTTTTTGGATAATTTTTTTGAGTTAAAAACATAAATTTTAAGAAAGAATCTTAAAATCATACCACTAAGATATCCCCTTTATAGTTAAACATAAAAACTTTAACCTTAAACCCATTCGGTCAAGCTATATATATATATTATTAATTCACGTAGAGAAATAATTAATGTAGTGTTTCTATGAGTGGGTGTGTTTGATATCTTATACCTCTCTTGGGGTCCCAATCATGATAAGTACTAGGAGCATGGGATATAACTCCTTCAAACAACCTCCAAAATTTCTTACCAAGGTTGGCTCCTTGATTGGATGTAGTCTTTGATGATATTCCTCCTAAGCTAGCCTACTCTACCAAGTGCTTTATCAAGGACAAGAGAGAGAAGGAAAATGTAGTAAAATAACTTAATGTAAATGATGTAAAGTAGTAAAAAATAATCTAGCCTAAATAGCCTAAGCTACGTGTGGTGATGCACCAAGAGACTACAATTCCTATTTAATGTCTCAGTGGGATGAGTGAACACATGAAACAAACATTAAAATAAAATTCAACAGGGTCCAAATAATACATGAATGAAAACCAAAGGAATTCCTATGAAAGCTAAGATAGAAACACTAAAATAGTCATAGTCTCCCACATAAATATATCTAAACACTTAGACCAAAAAAATACTGGAGTAGAAATAACTCCTTGTATTCATATTGAAGTACATCATATTCATATATAACTAAAATAGACTTTATGACATGTACATGCAACTAGCGAAAGGCTCGAGTCCATATTAAACAATAAAATGAAAAAGAGAAGGAGAAATACTCAAGGTCAAATGATATACAAGACAACAATTCAACTGGCTTTCTCTACCCTTGAGATGACTATTTATAATATTTATAATAAATATTAAAATTCAAAATTATTCCTAAAATGGATATGGGTGGAAGTACCTACATCATTCATGGTTTATAGATCAAAGGGACTACATTACATTAATTATAGGATCTCCTAAGTTTATTGAGATTTTAATCACCCTAAATGCCTCCATAGGTAGCATAGACCTCTTTTTAGAGGTGTCATTAGTGTCTCCCATGGAAACATGATTTTGGGTGATAAATTTTTGTATTTAGGTCCACTTCGATGATTTTATTATCATGCTTTCTTGATCTCCAAAAAATATTGATAATTTTCTCTTCTCACATTAGATCACTAGATATCAATAATATATTGGTCTTGAACCTATTTTTCAATGCTCTAGTTACTCTAATGGATCCCTCTCTTGTGCTTTTGGTTGATCCCTAGATCAATCAATATTTCTTTTGATGTTGCCTTGTTCCTCCTTATTGCTAATTTTTTTGAGATACCTTTATGAAAAATTCTATTAGACCTTATTTTATGGGCATACTTCTAGTCCTATGTGTATTTACCATGTTCTTCTTGCCCCTTCTACTACTAAGCCTCTAGGGGATTTGTATGTGGACCAACCAGATGTATTGACCTTGATGAGTCCTTGGTTCATCCAATATCTCTTATTATCTCCCTCCAATACCCTTGGGATTCCTTTGATGGATGCATTACTTGTTCAATTGAGTAACTACTCTTGGATGTATGGAGTGCTATGACCCAATTACTAAAGGAAGGTAGCTCAATTTTTGGTCATATCCACTAGAGTGGCAAATCGATGTCAACAAACCAAGCTATTAGAGCCCCTACCATTAATGAAACCCTTTTAGTCTCCACAAAAAGTGTTCTAGAATTTTTTTTGATGATGGTATATGGCCTAGTCACCAACAAAAATGTTGTGATCCTTTGTTGGCTTGATCTAAGTGAATGATTTTACCTCATGGTGAGGGGATCTTCAAATGGACTACTTGATATGTGTATGGAGCTTTAGATCCCCTTATTTTATTATTTTTGGTGATGGCTTTGTTTATCTTTTATACGGGGTAAATACAAACTCCCTATAATGAAATTTTCACTATAATTATTATAACATACTACAAAAAGAAGAGTCGTATTAGAAACAAATATCCAAGAAGAGATGGATTAATAAATATGACAAAAGTATTAAATTTTTTCATGCTAGTACCAAAATAGATATGTCCTTCATTAGAACAAAATTATTTTAACTCTAGATGAAATAATTAATGAATATGGTGAAAATATTAGAAATGAAGCAATCAATTATTTCAAATATATTATATCACAAGTTGGTCAATATAAGGAGGGACAAAGTGAGCATTTTAAAAATATTTCGTCAATTACTATACCAAAACAAAATAAGTGCTTGATGAAAAATATCTTAATTGAGGAGCTATAAGATACAATTTTCTATTTCCACCCGGGTACTTAGCCCTAATGGATTCCTGAATTTTTTTTTTAAACATTTTGGGAAATATTGAAAAATAATATGTTATATGTCATTGAAGAAACTAACAAAAAATAAGTCTACACTAAGTGAAATCAATGCTATATTTATTACATTGACTCCCATGAAAGGTGAGAAAATAATTTTATAATTTCCGTCTTATAATTCTCTATAACATTATTTATAAAATAGTTTTAAAAATTATGTCAAATAAATAGAAAAATATTATAAATTTTGTATCCCAGAGTAACAAGTTGGTTTTATTCATGGCAAGCAAATCCTTAATTGTATAATAATTGAATAAGAGTTCTTATGTTTTCTTTAGTTAATGAAAAAATATGTATGCTTGTAAAATTAGATATGAAAAACATATAATAGTGAATTCTAGAGTTTCCCATATAATACACTTAAATAATTTATTCTTGATCAAGGTTGTGTGAATGGATTATATGTTGTTAGAACACTCCAAGATATTCTATTTTATTCAATTTATCTCTATTTGATATGTTGAATAATCCTAGGGTCTTCACTAGTGTGACTCATTATCTTCTTATCTTTTCATTATTCTTGTTGAGGCTTTGGGAAGATCTCTCTCAAAGGAAATCCTTGTCACAATTAAAATTTATTTTATTATCCAAATATAATTTTAGTATATGAATAATTTATCATAACATGTAGCTATGATGACATGAAATTTGGTAAAATTTATTTATTTTGTAGATTTTATGCAATGATTTTTAGATTTTACTTGTAGTAATATGTACAGTTTTATCATATTACAAAAATACTAACTGCATACTTGGCTTTAGTGCTTTATGGGGGCTTCCATAAACTAAGATTGAGAGGGAGATTATCATAAAAAAGATGATAACAAATATCATATTAGAGCTTAAACTAAAAGGAAGGAAAATTTTACGCATACAACATAATTGTAATTAGATGTATAAATACATGCTTATTTGTGCTAAATTAATATGGGAAAAATATATTGAACTCTATATTGATGAATATGTCTTATTATGACAATGTAAAATCATTAATTGTTGCTTACAATTTTGTAAATTATGCTCAATAACTTAAAAAGTTACATAAAAACATCCTTATGCCTAGGAAGGCCTCAAGAAAGGGCAATGGAACCATGAGCTTGAAAAGGGATAATTGAGTGGTTATGTCCCTTGAACACCTTAGTGAGACACATTCTTGATTTTGAAAATAATAAATTACCTTAGAGTGGACCAATATAAAAAGGTGGAAAATGCATCGCAAAACTATAAATAAATAAATTTCTTTACTTACCATAAGTCAAAAATCTAGTTTAACTCATTCATAATTAAATAAAAGATCACAAAAAAATTTCAACATTTACTTAAGTAATTATAATATTGATAAGAAATCATCTCCTAAAATAAGGAACAAACTATAATTACATGTAAAAAAGACACTAATATTTAGAATGATGAAATCATAAATGAAAACAAAAGTGTTACTACTACAAGAGCAAATTCATTTTCAACCATTTTGTTAAAATAAGTGAATATTCTCTTAAGTTCTACTAGGATAGACACACTTTATTTTCAACCCCTCCATGTATCTAGTGAACTCTCAGTGGCATCTTCATCAGGTTTGATGATTTGTTGTAATCCAACAACTCTCAATGATCAACTTTGCTATTTATACAAAGTTGATCCTTGGAATAAATCAATCAATTCTACTCTTTTTCCATATTTTATGTAATGCTATGCATGTCTATTTTGGGAAATTCTAACATGGTACCATATTAGGATAGATCTTGCTAGCATTACTTCTTGGAGGTTCTAGGAGATGGTTCTTTGATTCTTATGTTGGCTTCTCCGTTTTCTTTTTCCTTGGATTTAAGCCCTCAATAAGTTCTTCTTATGTATAGTTTTCTTCTATATATTTTTTGATATATATGTGTGTGTGTGTGTGTGTGTGTTATTCTTTCTCATGTTAAAAAATAGAAAAGTTTTATTTACTATTGAAGCAAATATTTTTTCTATCCAAATTATACTCATTCTGATATATATTAATTTTTTTTCTCTCCAAAGAGGAACACCTTATTCAAGCATTTTTTTTTTAAATGCTTCATTAAAAGGAATTTATTTTCATTTATTTAAGGTCATTCCTATTTGCAGGAGAGGATTTTTTTGGGTTGCTATCCTCATGTTGCTCTCGGAGAAGCATTTTCACGTTCTCAAATCGAGGCACCCATATTTTTTGGGTGCCATCGATACGTGATGCCAATGATTTCCATATCTTCTGTCATAGAGATATGAAATCATAGCTCTCCATATATAATGCTTGGTGCACCTTATATTCTCTTTTAAATTTTGGTTGTTGCCTACACATTGCGCTTGGAGAAGCATTTCGATGCTCTCAACTGAGGTACCCATATTTGTTGGGTGCCATCAATCATGATGCCAATGATTTATGTATCTTCTTTCATGTTGATATGAAATCATAGCTTTCCATCTATAATGCTTGGTGCACCTTAGAGACTCTTTCAAAATTCATGATTTTTAAAATTTATCTTTTTAGTTGTTTTCATCACATCAGTTGCTTTTACTCCATCTTTAATCAATGTATCTTGTTGTTCAATGTTGTTACTTTTACATATAAACGATATCCATAGGAGATGCTCTTAAACCAGGATACCTTTCAATCACTGATAATCAATGGATTTTTTCTTAGTTCATGATTTCCAACAACTCTTCTTCATCCTATTTAAGCTATCCCCATTCCCTTTTTTATTTGCATTATTTTATTTCTCTTGAGCTTAATTTCTCTGAAGAATATCTGTGTAGAAAAAGTTTTTCAGATTGCTTAAGATATTGCGTTCAAATTTTGAAGGAGTAACTAATGGTTTTTTAATATATTTCTTCCTCCTTGTTCACATATCATGCCCTTTTTCTACAGGTTTCAATCCTCTCTACCGAGGCACTGCGAGGTGTTATCAAGTTTGATAAACGTTTGATATAAGTCATTTGATTTTTTCATTGCTCTTTTCCTTGTTTGCCTTTGTTATTTTTTCTCCAGGTTTCAAGGTCCTTTATCCAGTAAAAGTTACATCTTCAAGACATTTATCTGTAATTTTGGCATCACCAAATAACGAGCACTCAACCTACATTGGACGGTATATTTGAAGGGTGCTTTCAACAACGAAAGATACCTCTTCGAAAGTTGCATCTTCGAGATGTGCATTAGCAAAAGCATCCTCTGCAAGGGCTTACTGAAGTCATTGTTTGACGTCAATGAAGGCTTTGTCTCCTCAACTTTCATCTTCATGCAAACAAAAAATAAAAGTCTTCTCAAAAGTGCATCGAAGTGTAATGGTCTTATTTTAATTTCATTCGTACTATAAAATCTTTGTACGGGTTTTTTCTTCAATTTTGAAGGAAACAATCCATTTATTTTCCTTCCCTAAATTTTTATTTTAGCTTTAAATTATCACTCATTTTTTCACTTCGCCTCCTTAAGGTAAAATAGTGAAACGAGTCCTTTGTAAGCTAGTAAATAAAAAAAATAAAAAAATTGGGGTTGGAGGTTTTCAGGTGCTTTTTTATGCACCTTGGGGTGTTCTTCTATGTGTTTTTTAAAATTATTCCTTCTTCACATCTCTCTAATCAAATCAAAATTAAAATTTTAAATTAAAAAATATATATATTGCTTATAGTTAATCATACAATATTTTTTTTTTTACTAAAATCATTTGCTTCTAATCAAAGATTTTAATTCATAGGCTTACTTATTATTTTTAGTTTGAATAATTATTTTAGTTTTGTGATAAAATTAATCCTAATAATATTTCTTAGTAAGCAAATCATTATATGAAAAAGTATTATTAATTACAAAGTTTCTTCAAAGAATTCGTATTAATTTTTTTTTTTTTTTAATAATATACTAACATCTTTCTCAAAATTTGAAATCTAATATAAAATATTTTTTGAATATTTCAAGAGATTAGTATTTTATCTCCTCTCAACCATATTGGCAATCTAATATAACTTATAGTTTCCCTCACATAAGGGCGAGTTATTAAGATTACGACTATAGGTCTAGAAGATATAACGTATGTTCCAAGTATCTTATATAAATAATACTTATAGTTTCGCTCTCGTCATGGCGGGTATTTGAGATAGATAGATATATTTTCCTGGCATATTTTTTCTCTTTAAAAAAATCTTAAACTTCAAATCTCCTCAATAGTTATAGTTTCCCTCTCATTAGGGCGGGTATTTTTGAGTTATTTGATGTATCTTAAAAAGATTTGGCATATTTATTCTCATTAGCCTCAAACTCATATCAAATTTCCTCAAATTACTTATAGTCTCCCTCTTGTTAGGGCAGGTAATTTTTGGGCATTTGGTTATTCTTTTAGGATTTTGTAACTAATATCCATTGTATTCTCTAAATTAAAGTTAAAAGAGGAACTTTGGGTTCAATTCAAAATGAATTCAATTAATACAATTGATCCTCTCACTCCTCATAACTACCATACATGGAAGCCCAAAAATTTAAATCTCATTTCTCAAAAAGGGCTCACTCACCTTTTAGAAGAAAAGCAACCTAAGTTTGAAAAAGTATATGAATTATTTATTCACAAAGGGAAAATGTATGAAACTATGGGAATTATAAGCTCTAATGTAAGTGAAAGTTTGTGGTTTCACATTAAAGATTGTAAAAATCCTTATTAAAGTTGGGAGAAACTAAAGACCTTGTTTTGGAAAGTAGATCAAATTAGATCAATGCAACTAGAAGCATAATTAACAACTCTATCTCCTGAGGACTTCAGCAATATTGTCGACATTCTCACCAAGTTCAAAGAGGTCCTCACTCAATACAAAGGTAGTGGAAAGACTAAGTCTGAAGAATAATGCATTTATCTAATCCTTTATAAACTAAATGGTGTATTTCAAATCTTTACTAGCACCTTTCTATCTAACAAATATGCTCTTGGTGTAACCTTTAAAATGCCCTCTTTAGAAGAGTTTTGTGATAGACTAACTAGGGAAGAAACAAAACTTGCAAGATTTGAAATCTCTTCTTTTTCCTCTTTCTTAAAAGCCTTAGTAGCCTCCACCTATTCTAAAGAAAAATTTAGAAGGAAGGAAAATAATCCCATAACTTGTACTCACTGCAAAAAGAATGGTAACTCTGTAAAAAAATGCTGGAAAATATTACAACAACTAGAGGTAGTTATGAAGGATCAAAATATAGACAATAAAAAGCAAATAGGTAAAGCCCTAAACATTCAAGGGAAAACCTCCAATTCTTCCTCTAATTATTGGGTCCTAGATTCTGGAGCTACTCATTACATGACTACTTCAAATGAGTCATTTTCTTCTATCTCCTCAAGTTTTACATGTAGCATAGAAGTGGGTGACTCTTCATTTATCTCAATCAAAGGAAATGGGGACATAACCATTTATGGTAGCTCTATAAATAATATTCTCTATGTTTCGAACATTACCATAAATCTCCTCTCTGTCTATCATATTTGTACTTATGGAAAGGGAAAATAGTTCTCTTATCTCCAACAGGATTTGAGATAAGAGAATTTCAATATCCCCATTCTCTCATATCCAAAGGAGTTATTGATCACAAAACTCACCTATTTCACTCCAAAGGATTCAAAAATCCAGAAGGGGCCTCCTATTTGGTGGCTCATGGAGATCTTGAAAGCAAAATTTGGCATGAAATTTTTGGTCATCTTTGTTAAAAATACCTAAAGGAATTGAGAACCCATGATATAGTAACAGGTTTACCCCAAGTCTCTTATATTGATGGATTTGTCCTCGATGTGCCCTTGAAAATCAACATCAAGATCCTTTCCGCCCAAGTAGTTCTATAAAAGCCTCATCCCCTTTAGAATTAATCCATAGTGACTTGATGTATTTTCCAAAACCTTATTTCAAAGGAGAAAAGTATGCTCTAACCTTTATTGATGACTTTTTCAAAGAACTTGGGTCTACATACTGAAATATAAAAGTTATGTTCTATCCCACTTTAAAGTCTTCAAATCCTTAGTTGAAAATTAGACCTCTTTAAAAATCAAGCAAATTTGAATAGATAATGGGGGAAATACTATAGTAATGAATTATCCATATTTCTATCAAGTCACGACATAATTTATTAGCATTCTGTCTCCCATAATCCTCAGCAAAATGGTATTGTAAAAAGGAAAAACCAAACATTAATGGAAATGGTAAATTGTATGCTCCATTCAAGAGATCTTCCAAAAGTTTTTTGGGTAAAAACTATTAACTATGCCAATTATATCCAAAAGCACACACCTCATAAAGCTCTTGATCATTTAACTCCTAAAGAAGCATGGACTGGTTCAAAACCAAATGTTTCCTTCTTCAATATTTTTGGGTGTACTACTTGGGTATACATCCCAAAGAATAAAAGTAAGGCTCTAGATAAGAAAAGTAGAAGCTCATATTCGTTGGTTCTTGTGAGGAAATGAAAGCATATAGGCTCCTTCATCCATCAACTCATGAGGTATTTTTTCATAGGAATTTATAATTTGATGAAACATTCCCTCAGAAAGATCCTCAACTCTCGTATTCCTCCATTGAGCGTTCTAGTATAATAGAATCTCAATATTATGAAGAACCAACTCTAGAGGTTAACTTAGAGATTTATAATCAAGATGGAGAACCTATAACTCCATCTCATTGTCTTTCCACTTCTTCTACTCCTTCCACTATGTCAAAATGGGCTTTCACCATTGTTAAAGAAGCTACTCCTTACATCCAAAATCTTCCATCATCCAGATCAAAAAACTCCATAGGTATTGGTCTTGTTTTTTAGTCTATTTACTTTGATCCTCAGTCCTTCAAAGAAGTAACTGGTATTAAAGAATGGGATGATGTCATGGAAAATAAATTCTCTTCCTTAATCAAAAATAAAACTTGGGATTTAGTTCCCTTGCCTAAAGTAAGGAAATTAGTTCGTTATAAATGGATTTACAGAACAAAGTATGGTCCTAATGGAGAAATTGACAAACACAAAGCTCGTATAGTAGCCAAAGGTTTCTCTCAAATTTAAGGAATTAAATATACCAAAACCTTTGCTCCAGTTGCTAAAATAGATTCTGTAAGACTGTTCTTGCTCTGGCTTCTTCCCAAAAATAGCCTTTCTTTCACATAGATGTAAAAAGTACTTTCTTACATGGGTATTTAAAGTAAGATATATACATAGAACAACCTCCTAGTTTCACTCAAGACTTCTCTCTTGTTTGTAGTTTAAAAAACTCTCTCTATGGTCTCAAAAAAGCTCCTAGAGCTTGGTATGAAAAGATGGACTCCTTCCTTCTTTTCGTAGGTTTTTCTCATTGCACAAAATCTAGTTGAGCATCAATGCACTAAGCATATTGAGATACATATACACTTCATTCGACAATACATTCATAATGGGGACATATACTTGGACTATATTCCAACTGAGAATCAAATTGCAAACATCTTCACCAAGTCATTTCCTTCTTCGCGTTACCTTTAGTTGCGAGATAAACTTGGAGTAATACAATTGAATTGACACAAAGGTCTTCTACCTCTCATTACTTTCTTTGAAGAACGGTTTTTTTCCTTGTGGTTTTTTTATATTCTCTCTAACAACATGTATATTATGAGGATAATCTTTGCCATCCGAAGACATACCTCTATCTTGAATATTTTTTGTGACAAATAGTTTTTTCCCAAGGGTTTTTTCACCATCTATAAATTGTAAATGAGTACCTAATCAGGCCAAGTTGCCAGGACTCTATAATTGTATGCGGATAATCTTCATCATCCGAAGACACATCTCTATATTAAAAAATTTCTTATTATATATGGTTTTTCTCCAAGAGATTTTTCACCATATCTATAATGTAAATGAGTACCTCATCAAGCCATGTTGTCATGACTCATCATTATTTTTGTATTAAGAGGACAATCTTTGCCATCCGAAGATAAGACTTTTCCTTATTTATTTTTGATTGATGGATTTTCCCATAGGGTTTTTACCATCTCTTCAAAAAGGAAGTTATTGTACATGAGTACCTCATCAGGCCTTCTTTTTGGGACTCATTTGTAAAAACCACCCTTAGTATCACTTAAGGAGGGGTTTAGAATAAGTGAATATTCTCTTAATTTCTACTAGGATAGACACACTTGAGTTTCCACTCCTCCATGTGTTAGGTGAACTCTTAGTGGTGTCTTCATTAGGTTTGATGAGTTTTTGTAATCCAACGGCTCTCAATGATCAACTTTGCTATTTATATAAAGTTGATCCTTGGAATAAATCAATCAATTCTACTCTTTCTTCGTATTTTGTGTAATGCTATGCATGTCTATTTTAGGAAATTCTAACACATTCTACCTATTTTAACAATGTGGTTTATGCTAAGAATAAAAACCAATTTGTTAAATTAAAAACCAACTCATATGATGTGCATAACAAAACTAATAAATGGGCATATCTAAAAACCCTCCCTTGAAAATAAAAATATGTAATCCAAAAAAAAAAAAAGATGAACATTTTATAATGACATTAGATGTAAATTTCAACATTTTCATTTAAAATTTTATATATTAAAATTTAAACCAACCAAAATATAATAAATATAAAAAATCTTATAATATAATTTAAACACTATACAAATAATTTTACAATTATTCATATGCAAGCAATACCTACATGGATAACTTGTAAACTTATTTGATTTAAAAGATGTTAAAAATCATTATCATCATATACATCCATCACAATTCTAAGCCTGCATACATCTATCCATGACATAAAATTTTAGTTTTCATTTTATTATTAATTAAGATTAACTATTATATAATGAAATCCATTCAATTTTTTCAATAACCTTTTAAACCCTTTGTTATACAAAACTTTATATAAAAAACTTTTAGATTTAACTCTTTAGTCCAAACATCCCAAAATTTAATGTTTAGCTTTCATTTATAGGAGCTTTAGATTTGGTTCTTGTCCAACATTACAAAAATTTATATTAAATAAATTATTTGATTTTTTTTCTTAAGATTCTTACGGAAATCGATAATGCCATGAATGGGCCACCTTTATAAACCCTAAACCCATTTGGTAAAACATCCAACCTATCTCTGGTTTGAACTTTGGACCACAATTATTTAACTTTTATTATTAGGATCTTTAGATTTGACTCTTAAGCCCAAGCATTGTAAAAAATTTTATGTTAAATAAATTATTTAGCTTTTATTGTTAGAGCCATTAGAAGATGTAAATCTTTGACCTTCATTTAATGTTTTTTTTTAAACCCTAATTCGTTAGATAAGGAAGGAATCAACAGACCGGGAATAGAAATGAGGATTTTTTTGAGAAATCAAATTGGGGCAGCCCATAGGCAAGCACTTGGTCATGGCTATCCTGAGAATTGAACAAGGGTAGTTGACTGAAAAATACTTGGTCATTACCAACAGGCCCTATGCCTATCTTTTGGGATAAAAATTTTAAAATAAAAACATAAATATAAAAAAAAACAAAATCCCATAAACATACCACTAAAATATCCCTTACAGTTAAACATAAAAAGTTTTACCTTAAATCCATTCAATCAAACTATTTATATATAAATAATGAATTCACAGAGAGAAATAATGACATGCATTTGTCGGTTTCGGATTTATTCTGAGACCAACCTTCCTTATTTAACTAATGCGCATTACAAAAATGGCGATGGAAACTGGAGCGTGATACTCTTGAGGTATGTGGATGTTGAGATAGATTCTATTTTTTAAGTTGGAATATTCCCCAGGCATTCAAACGGACATGCAACTTGAAGACGAAAAAAGGTTCTAAAAAATTAAAATAAAATAATACGCGGTATAACTGAAATCGATAGTAGCTTGCGTGACAGGTTGCCACCTTTCTAACCCTAATTCTGCAATAAGTTTGAAAATCGCACTTTTGAAGTGGAGAAAAAATAAAAAGTCTACCGATGTCCCCACTGTTTAACAATGTCTTTTCACCTCGGTCTTCTGTTATTATGCTTTAAAAATGTGATCCTAATCTAACTATACAACATTATAGTTTGTTTTATTTAAAAAAAAACCATACCCAAGGGTTATTAGAGCTCTCCGATCTCTAACAGCTTTGTCTACATCAATATCTCTCAACATACAGGCCTTGCTGATATTTTTAATTCACATCATGCATTGAGTTTTGTTTCATAACGAGTAATTGACATGTCTTTGACAATAGTCATAACTCTTTTACAAATATGAACTGTTAATGGTCAATAAATGCGTAGAATGAGCAATAAAACAAATAATAATTGATTTACATACAGTTTTTACAAGCTGCATAAATGTTAACTCCAACTTTTGCAAGTCACCATTTCAACATGGAAGCATTTGGACTTCTTCCAACCCTTAAGTCACCATTTCAACATGGAAGCATTTCACCATACTAATGTACTTCCGGATACCGGTATTTAACCAACAGCCAAATCCATCTTGACATCTAAATTAAAAGACTTGGCGTATGAAATCACGAATATTCGGCGATTGGGCCACTGGATCGCAAGACATTTCCCGACTGGCTTTCCTTAGCTTCACCGACTTCTGTTTACAACGGGCCACTCAAAAACAAAAGAAATTGAAAATATATACGGTGGATAATTACGAGAATGTACAGAATAATACACCGAAATGGCCTGTGAGGCCTTTCAAGGCCTTGGTCCAGAAGGATTTCCGAGGCCAGGTTCGGACACATGTCCCCTTGGATTAGGATGACTGTCATCAACCTCCCTCTTACGGCTGCTACGGGCAAATCTAACTTCTGGCGAAGGAAAAACCTTGGACTGGCTACGATGCTCCATGGTTAGCAGCTCCGCCAAAAGAGAAAGCAAATAACGGCAAAAGAAGCAGGTGAATAAAAATGTAGCAACTACTTTCTGACTGTTGATGTTAAGCTATCCTGCAAATTAACTTTGGAATATTGCACAACTGGTGTTGAAACTCCAAAATTGCAGAGAAAAGATATTCTGAGATAAATACAATAGGCGAGCTTGGGTATGAGATATTCAAATGTTTGGAACTTTTATTGCACCCAAAATTCATATGTAAGATGCAGGCATAAGGTCCTTCTTATAATGGAAAGCAGTTAGAGTACAAGCTCATTGTCCCATCTTTTAATTTTCAATACAATTCACCTAACCATTGAGGGTTATCGCACCTTTTAATTTTCAACTCAGTGATGACTATGGTAAGCTCAAATGACCCTAACGGGGTGACCATCAACTCGGTGATGACTAGGGTAAGGTCAAAAGACCCTAAGGGGGTGACCGATACTTAGATCATATATGAAACATTGGAGAGATACTTTTGCAAATTTGTAGTCTATTATTTGAATATGAAAGTTTAGGTGGTTAGAGAATATTGGAGACATATCTTTGTAATTTTTTAAATTATTAATTGAATATAAAAGTTGAAATATTGAGAGATACTTTTGCAAAATTCTAGTCTATTGATTGAATATAAAAGTCTAGGTTATCAACAAATATTGGAGAGATACTTTTGTAATCTTTTAGTTTATTAGTTAAATATAAGATTTGAAACATAGAGAGATAATTTTGTAATTTTTTAGTTCATTAGTTAAATATAAAATTTGAAACATGGGAGAGACAATTAGTTAAATATAAAAGTTGAAATATGAGAGAGACAATGGTGGTAGTTGGGGCGGCACCAGACAATGCAAGCGCCAATTCTTAAATGCTTGCAGGCCTAATTTTTCGATGTTTACGATGTAATAGCTTAAATTTATTTTGTTGTTGTATTCCTAACTGCGTGGTCAGTAGTTAGTGTGGTTTTGGACTCGGGGAATCAGGGTGTGCTCAATTCCACCCACCCTTTTTGTATGATTAAACCTCTTTAATATAAAGCTTCTTCATTAAAAAAATAATAATTTTTTAGTCCACTAGTTAAATAAAAAATTGAAACATGGAAGACATAATTTTACAATTTTTTAATTCATTAATTAAAAAAGAAGTTGAAACATAGGAGAGAGAATTTTACAATTTTTTAGTTCATTACTTAAAAATAAATGTTGAAACATGGGAGAGATAATTTTGCAGTTTTTTAGTCCACGAGTTAAATATAAAAGTTGAAATATGGGAGATAATTTTGCACTTTTCAATTCCACTGGTTAAATATAAAATTTGAAACATGGGAGATAATTTTACATTTTTTTAGTCCACTAATTAAATATAAAAATTGAAACATGGGAGAGATAATTTTGTAATTTTTTAGTCCATTATTTAAACATAAAAGAAATATAAAAGTTAAAACATGGGATAAATACTTTTGGAATATTTTAATGAATATAAAAGCTTAGGTTATTAGAGATTATACTTTTACAATTTATTAATTCATTAGTTAAATAGTTTACTAGAGAATTGTTATATTAATTGATGATAATATGTTATTATTATTGTTATATGTCATAAAAGGTTTACCTAACCTAAATAATCAAAATAAAATTGGTATCAAAACAAAATAACTTGCTTGCTTGTTGCATATATTTTTTCATCATTTTCGTCCTTTATCATGTATTAATGTTCTCATCATTCAATAAATTTGGAACGAAGTCCTTGTCCATTACACTAAAACCCTCATTTTATATTATTTTCTTTAATGTATCAATCATTCTTGAGTACTAATTAGGAGCCTTGCTTACTCCATTTCTAGTTACAATAGGAGCAACATCTTTCTATCCAAACCATATGCATTCACTTTTTATTAAATAATCCTTGAGTGTCTCCTATATTGTAACGACCCTCCTTGGCTGAACTTGTTTTTTATCTTAATTTATGTATTAATGTATGGATACCAAATGCATAATCTCATTTTATGTCATCAAAACATGTTGATAGTTGTATTTTATATTTTTATAATACTACTTTTGGAATATGGTACTACTAATAAAATTTGTGGTTGCAAGACCAAGTACTCTCATGGGTGAATTGGTATGAGGCAACCACTAGAGTTGAGAGAAAAGAGAAATAATGGATGACATTCTCATATAAAACTCAATGGTAAAATAAAAACCTTTATATAGGTGCATTGCATATGTGTATTTTGATTGAATACATCATCAGGTAAGGAGGTTGCTATTAAGCAAAAGATCCATTTCCTAGTAGGTTAAGGATAATGTGGAAATGAATATAAAACAACCTACTTAAGGAAAATAGTATTTTTTTTGCATATTGTTGATCTAATTTAAATGCATTCATACATATTTCGAAGCATGAAAATTATTTGGTTAGTATTAATAATAATGTGGTATTATTAATAGTTGGATTATTAATATCAATGTTATTATTAATATTCATATTAAATATTAATTAAATTAAGTAGATAAATAATTAATTTAATTATTATATTATCCTATTGTTAGTAATTAACACTAACATAAGGAGGTAATAATATTATTTGATAAGCTAAGTGAATGGGTTAGTAATTTTCCTTATAAGTATTAGTAGGCTTATATTATTAGTAAATTATATACAAAGGAAATCTGATTAATATAAATCTTAATCCATTGAGGGTGGAATAAATATGGCAATATTTGGTAATGTTGTATAAGTGAGCAATGTTAGCCATATTCTTGTAATGTATCTTTGAAACATTATGCTTCCACATAGGAATGACATGCATGAAGGAAGATTATTCCATTTTGATTCCTTGAAAGGCAAGAGTGGTGGATTAGCAAGGAAATTTGAGAAGACAACTAGAGAGAGGATATAGAAATGATAACTAAAGAAGCATTTCTTGGTATAACATCTTGTCGAGGTATTTACTCTCTAATTTAATTAGAAATTGAATGCTACAAAAGATATTCAGTGTTGTTAATCAATGAATTGCTTGTGTTGCTTTATTTTTTATAGTTTCACTCTTAGCTTACCATTGTTTTATTAAGTTTTGGGCTAGTTTGTATTGGTGCTCTAATATCTATGTAGCCCTAGTCCTTGCTTGAAAACCTAGTTAAAATTGGTAGAGGTTTGTAGAAGTTGAAAGGGTAATCCTTCTTCCTTTCTATTTTGGAGGTGTTGTAGCAGTTCTTGGTTTTAAGTTATCCTATAGTGCCTTGAGTTCTCTATTTTTTTGGTAAATAAAAGCCTTCATTAATTACCGGGTTTTGTAGGTTAACCCAAAACCTATTACAACATCCAGCCTTCTGCTGAGATTGTAGATCCTAGTCATCCTTGAAACTTTCTTACCAAAAATTATTTTGAATCCCCTACAACACCTTAATAACGAAGCACACCCATACCTAAACATAACTGTAAACATTACTTACATTGATAGGAATTAAAGTTTGGAACTTTGCACTTGTGAAACCTGTTTCTTGCCCATTTCCTATCCTCTATAGGAATATTCCAAGGCTTACACCTTGTTACCTTCATTTCCAATTTGGTATGATTTAGAGGGAAACCCCATAGTTATTACCAGCTCCATGGGGAAAGAACACCTATTCATATTTCTTCTTAATGGGTAGGTTTATTTTCCTAACTAATAATGTTTTCCACTTCACGTGGCACACCTTATGTCCATGTCACAAAACTACCAACATCAACACCTATGTTGGCTAATTTGTCAGCTGACCTGTTGACCTCAAGGTACACGTGACGAGCCCTCCTGTTTTGTCTTGCTGCAAAAAGGATCCTCACTTCATGGATGACTCCCTCGATTCTCCATGGCAGTTTTTTGCCATTGGTTAACAGGTTGATGATGTTCATAGAATCGCCTTCAATCATCAAGTTACCTTTAGTTGCTTGGGCTACTTGTAACCCTCTCCAAAGGGTTCTAGCTTCTGCTTCATTATTAGTTTTGATTCCCAATTGTTTAGTGAAGGCCTTGACCAGATTTCCTTGATGATCCATGATTATTACTCCAGCTCCAGCTCTTCTCGGGTTCTCCTTGGCTGCACCATCAAAATTTAGTTTAAACCAACCCTGGGGGGTGGCTCCCAAGAAATCCCATTTTTGGGATTGGGCAAAGGAATGGAAGGTTTGTCCTCAATACCTAAGGCCCAAGCTAATTGTTTTTCTTGGGGAAGAATTGAGTGGTTCTCATCCACTAAGGTGCTAAGGTTTTCTTTTACAAAGACAATAATCCTGTTGAGGATGGTTTCTAGGTTGTGAATGGTATCCTTAAAGGCTCTATGGTTCCTTTCTAGCCAAATATACCAGATAAAATGATGCCAACAGATTTTCCATAGGTACTTAAGTTTTAGGCTAACAAAGGGTTGAGGCCATTGATGGAACACTTCAGATATAAGAGCAGGCTTAACCCACGAGATCCTAAAGGCTTGGAAAAGTTCATCCAGGATGGACTCCGCTATCGGACACTCCAGAAACAAGTTTTGGGTAGTCTCCCATCCTACCCTGCACATGTAGCAACGGTTAGCAATAACCATACCTTTGGATAACATATTTTTTGTAGTGAGGATTTTTCCTTGAATCACCAGCCATGAAAAAAAGGATATTTTAGGAATTAAGCCTTTGATCCAAACCAAAATCGCTTTAAATTGTTGATCGTCCACATTGAGAATCAAATTATAGGCAGACTTAACTGTGAAGTCACCACTTTCAGTATTAGCCCAAACAATGTGATCTTCATCCTCTCCAGAGGGAATAAATTACTGAGTTAAAATGTTATAAATCTCTTCAGAATCCACTTCAAAACCCTGTACTCTGGTGTGTTTCCACCTGTTGATATTTATATCCTGCCACATATAATTTGCAACCTTCTTCCCAATATGCTACTCCATATGCTCTTGAATCCTAGCCAAACGAGGATTCTGGGATATGGGATAACTCCTCGGCTCTCACCCACCGATCCTTCCAAAAGTCTATTGTTTTCCCATTTCCTAGAATCCATCTAAGACTTTTCTTGACAATATCCCTGCTCATGAGGATTGCCTTCCAAAAAGTAGACCCCCTGCCTTGAGTTCTCTATAACTCAAGCATATTTTAGATATTTTGTGGCCATAGCACATAGGATAAGGATATGTTTAATACAAAACTTTTTATTTTCATGGTTGCTATATTTGGTTTTCTTCTCTTTATGGTTGTGTTTTCTTGGTCTATAGTGGGCTTGGTTACATTCTATTAGAGAAATTAAAGCAATATTAGTTTGGAACTAATGAATATGGTGCATTACTAAAAAATTGGTGGTTTATTTAAGAGTCTGCATTTATATTTCCAATTTGGTTTGATTTAGAGGGAAACCCCATAGTTATTACCAACTCCATGGGGAAAGAACACCCATTCATATTTCTTCTTAACGGGTAGGTTTATTTTCCTAACTAATAATGTTTTCCACTTCATGTGGCACACCTTGTGTCCATGTCACCAAACTACCAACATCAACACCTATGTTGGCTAATTTTTCAGTTGACCTGGTGACCTCAAGGTACACGTGACGAGCCCTCCTATTTTGTATTGCTGTAAAAAGGATCCTCACTTCATGGATGACTCCCTCAATTCTCCATGGTAGTTTTTTTCCATTGGTTAATAGGTTGATGATGTTCATAGAATTGCCTTCAATCATCAAGTTACCTTTAGTTGCTTGGGCTACTTGCAACCCTCTCCAAAGGGTTCTAGCTTCTACTTCATTATTAGTTCTGATTCCCAATTGTTTAGTGAAGGCCTTGACCAGATTTCCTTGATGATACCTGATTATTACTCCATCTCCAGCTCTTCTCAGGTTCTCCTTGGCCGCACAATCAAAATTTAGTTTAAACCAACCCTGGGGGGGTGGCTCCCAAGAAATCCCATTTTTGGGATTGGGCAAAGGAATGGAAGGTTTGTCCTCAATACCTAAGGCCCAAGCTAATTGTTTTTCTTGGGGAAGAATTGAGTGGTTCTCATCCACTAAGGTGCTAAGGTTTTCTTTTGCAAAGACAATAATCCTGTTGAGGATGGTTTTTGGGTTGTGAATGGTATCCTTAAAGGCTCTATGGTTCCTTTCTAGCCAAATCTACCAGAGAAAATGATGCCAATAGATTTTCCATAGGTACTTAAGTTTTAGGCTAACAAAGAGTTGAGGCCATTGATGGAAAACTTTGGATATAAGAGCAGGCTTAACCCATGAGATCCTAAAGGCTTGGAAAAGTTCATCTAGGATGGACTCCACTACTGAACACTCCAGAAACAAGTGTTGGGTAGTCTCCCATCCTGCCCTGCATATGTAGCAACGTTTAGCAATAACCATACCTTTGGATAACATATTTTTTGTAGTGATGATTTTTCCTTGAATCACCAGCCATGAAAAAAAGGATATTTTAGGAATTAAGCCTTTGATCCAAACCAAAATCGGCTTAAATTGTTGACCTTCCACATTGAGAATCGAATTATAGGTAGACTTAATTGTGAAGTCACCACTTTTAGTCTTAGCCCAAACAATGTGATCTTCATCCTCTCCAGAGGGAATAATTTGCTGAGTTAAAATTTTATAAAGCTCTTCAGAATCCACTTCAAAACCCTGTACTCTGGTGTGTTTCCACCTGTTGATATTTATATCTTGCCACATATAATTTGCAACCTTCTTCCCAATATGCTACTCCATATGCTCTTAAATCCTAGCCAAACGAGGATTTTGGGATATGGGATAACTCCTCGACTCTCACCCATCGATCCTTCCAAAAGTCTATTGTTTTCCCATTTCCTAGAATCCATCTAAGACTTTTCTTGACAATATCCCTGCTTGTGAGGATTGCCTTCCAAAAAGTAGACCCCCTGCCTTGAGTTCTCTATAACTCAAGCATATTTTAGATATTTTGTGGCCTTAGCACATAGGATAAGGATAGGTTTAATACAAAACTTTTTATTTTCATGGTTGCTATATTTGGTTTTCTTCTCTTTATGGTTGTGTTTTCTTGGTCTATAGTGGGCTTGGTTACATTCTATTAGAGAAATTAAAGCAATATTAGTTTGGAACTAATGAATATGGTGCATTACTAAAACTTTGGTGGTTTATTTAAGAGTCTCATTGTATCCTTTTGAGCTTAGTAGCCTAGAAACCCTTAATATTGTGAAGATAGGTTGATCTGCTAGCCTGGTTAATCAAGCCATAGTTTCTTTTATATTTTGTAGTGTCTTTTGTGCATACCTCGAGTTATACAATGATTATTTTGACTAAAACATGCTTGTAATATTTGTGAATATTCAAAGCATAGTTTGAAGCTTTTATGATTATTGAATATTGTCCTTTATATTTCATTTTTAATGATTTATCATTAGTTTTAGAGTGAGTTTGAAATATGATCTTTTAAAGAAGTACCTTACTTATAAAATCAATAATCTTTAGCTATCAAATTATAATATTGAAACCATAGTGATAATATTGGAATTTTAGATGAATGTTTTTATATTTGAATTAAATAATGGTGAAAAAATGGAAAATATATTTAATAATTGGCTCCTAAGGCTTGATTAGATAAAGGAATATTTTTTTGAGAGAAGTATAGGATGTTCTACTTTTTTGTACAGAATATATGTTTTAATATTTAATAATTGATTCATGAGTCTTGAGTAGAAACATGAATCCATTATTGAGATAATTATGAGACTCTCCCCTTATTTGCATGGAATGTATCATTCATGGTTGTTGTTTGTATCATCTAACCCAAAGTTAAGAATCAATATATTATCCATATCTAGATCTAGGTATAAACCTAGATTTGATAGTCCTTCAAATCCACATTCTTAAGACACCTATTGGTATTGCATAGTATTAGGGGAATGTCACACTATAGGATACATTGGCATATGATGTGCTCATGCTAGAAAATTTGTCTCTTAATATGTGGTCAAACTGGATATCTCCACTACCTCACCCATGCTAATGGGTAATTTTCCTCAACCTAACCTGAATATCTAACTATTCTAGATATATTTGACGTAAGTTAGGGAACTCCATATGGGTACCTATAATATCCTTGAGATATATTCAAGTATCAAGTTACCTCTCCACATGGCATCTAGAAGGTATTCACATTGAATACCATAACTTTACTAATGTTATCAGGAGTTTTTAGTAAAACACCACCTTCAACATGAGTTCCACATGGTACAATCCCATTGCAATAGAAGAGCATAGTCCTCTCATGTAATAAGTTGAGTTTCACCTCTAATGCATAAGGATGATGCTTAGGTGATCCAAAAACTAACCCCCCTACAAAAAGTAACAAGTCATCATATATTAGTCTACCTTGCAAAATAACGCATCTCAAAACCTTAAAATTTCATCTAAAACATAAGTGTGAAAAAAGTGCCACACTTTTGCAAAAATTCCATAGCTAGAAAAAATGCTACATTTATACAAAAGCGTCATTGATGTAATAGTACCATAGTAGCATGAAAGTGTATGCAATTGCATTTTCAATTTCAAAAGCATTATGCAATAGTGTAAGCATATGAAAAATAATTTACATTTTATTAAAGACTAGATTTTGAAATTAGAGCCCTCACTTGAAGATGGTCTCCTCCCCCAACCATTGGTGGTTGGACCACATTGTTGTAATGTACCAACCTTGCTTGGTGAGCCATAAAAAATATTTTTCATGTTTCTATAGATCTATTCTCATGACCATGAGTAGTAAAAATGATTTTTTTCACCCCCTATCCATTTTAATTTACCCCTCCTAACCATATTTTTCTCCCAAAATCACTTTATCTCATCACTTTAGTTGTATGTATGCTAGTCAAGTCAAGTGTTCTTATTAGCATAATTTTTTTCTCAAAAACTTGGTGGTGCATGAGGGCATGAGAAAATGTAATGCTACCATAAATATATATTTTTGATTATGCACAAATATCATCAATCATACCGATTCATTAAATCTAAGTCAATCATCACAAAAGTAGGGCATGCATGCTAGTTTTTTATATATTCATGATTTGATGAATGCATAAAAAAGGGTAAATGTAGACACCCAAATTTGAGTATTCAATTCAAAGTGCCCCATAAAAAGCATAAAATATCATAAGTAAATAACCAAGTCCAAACTGATCAAATATGTATCCAAATATCCCACATCAAAAGCATTATCCTAGAAGCAATAATGTCATAGCACTTATACTATATAGAACAATGGTAATATTCAATGTTCAAATATGATCCTTTTACCACCATTCCTTACCACCAATGGTCATAATTCACATTAGCACAAGAAAATTTTTAGTGCCATAGCACTTTTGACATCTAATGTTATTTCCTTCTCATAAATAAAAAATAGAATAGATGGTTAAATCATGGTATTTGTCTATCAACATAATTATTTATCTCTTATACCAAATGTAAATCTCATGCAATATCCCTTAGTTGATAATTACATTCCCTAACTTATACTAACACTGATGCATTTTTAATCATATATTTCAAATTGATCATCCAAGATAGTTAACTAAAACTAGCTTTCAATAAGGATCTTGTATCTATAAATTATATCAACTAGACTACCAATCATATCTTGTGGAACTACATCTTCCATTGATAGATTTACATCTCATGATCTTGTCAATGTATCCTTTAAATTAAATATATTCCAATGTAGCAACTATGAAACCTCTATAAAACAAATCCTTAGGGTGTATAAATATAGGTTTAGATAGGTCTACTAAATATCTACTTAATTTTCAAATCAAAACAAGAAACTTTTACATCAAATATGAAAGCTTTGTTAAAATTTATAATCACATACAAATATAATTTTTGGAATCATATATAGGTGGTCTATTGGAATCTCCAATTGCTTGCATATAAAATAGTAGAATTATCCATATCTATATAGTCAAAGGGACAACAAATATTTCATATATAGACGTTTGGATTTATTCCCACACCCATATATTTTCTATTATTTGCTTTCACTTTATTTATTTAGCTCAACTTTTTAAATACATTCATCTCCATTTTATCTCAAGATCATTTTAATTTTTTAGAACTTGTCATCATTTTGAATTATATCCTTATATTTTAATTATCAAATTTATATCTAATGTTTATTTCATTAGTTAGTATGTAGTCTCTTGGATTGAAGTGTTCTTTGTAATATCTACAAGCAATTGCATTATGATATAACATTGCTATCATTAGCACCATAGAACTAGCCTTATTGTCATTTTGTTACAATATTTTTGTAGGTTTGATTAGAGGATTTCCATCTATTTTTGTATTTTAGGATTTATTTTTATTTCACAGAATAAGGTTATTACTAAGACAAACCACTAAACCCTAACCCTTTTGTCAAGTTTTTGTGTGTGTATGTTTTCCTTTGTTTGCAATAGTGATAAAAAGTTATAGGAATCAATTTCGAGATACTCAACTACTTTATGAGAAAAAAATAAGTTTTATACACTAATCATCCATTTTTATTGTAGTTTAAATATATAATTATTCATATTTAGTTTTATTTCTAACTTTTTCATGTTACATACAATAATTTATATTTAACTCTTTGGTATCTTATGACATTGTTTACCTATATATGTTATTTGTAATCTAGTATATTAGTACTTAGGATAGATTACACTTTTAAAGAAAGTGAAGCTACAAATTTTCTAGTTTGTATGGTTTAATTATTTAATTTATCTTATCATTTCTATTTAGCAACTTGATTAATTCTTGGATTCATAAGGAATCTTAATTGCAGATACTATAGAACTCTATGTGTTGCATGAGATTTCTTACACCCTTCCTTCAAAGATAAAAGGAGAAAAGAAAATATTTTCTTTTTGTTATCATTCATAGGTGAAGTGCATGTAGTATAGGGACTTTCTTGTTTGAATATTATATTACATCCTTTTTGTTTTCCTATGGTTTTTTAGGCTTTTAGTTGTTGTTTTTAGATTATTTAAAAGAGGTAAAGTAGGAAAAATCTTAAGGAAATTATGGGTGTGTTGTTCAAATAAATCCATAAAAATTAATCATATCACACATCAAATACCCTTCGTTATCTCTTTAATGGATGTGCGTGTGTGGGAGAGAGAGAATTATCCTCTCTTTTTATCATTTCTTCCAGTATTATAAGAACACTAACATTGAAAATAAATCTATATATGTGAGAAAGTAAATTATATTTTAGAAAATAAGTGCTAAAAATTTCAACATTAAGGTTGAAAAAATAAAAAATACCTTAATATATAGTATTTTCATTCTTATAATCTTATATGGTTTTGATATATTGGGTGGTAGTCTATCTTGAGTTTCTTGGAATAAAATAGAGCAAATAGAAAAACAATATATCACAAAACACATTAAGTTGAAGAACCAAACATCTTAAGATATCATTCTTATAGAGGTAAGTTTAATACATGAAACATTTAAAACATTAATTACTATATAAACATAAACTAGTCTAACTAGCATGAACTCAAAATAAGTAAAAAAATATTGTTTAACTCATTTAATAAAATATTATAAAATAATTTCAAATTTTACTTAGGTAAGTAGAATATTGAGAAGAAACCACATCTTGAAAGAAGAAATAAACTAGACTCACATGTTTATAACAAGAGCAGTACTATTTAGAAGAATGAAATCATAAAAGGGAACCAAAAAAATAAAAAATAATTACTAAAATAACACTACCATTTTCAACTATCCTACCTATCCTAATGATGTTTCTTATTCTAAAAATAAAATTCTATTTATTAAATTAAAAACCAACTCACATGATGAATAAAAAAACTAATAAATGGGCATATCGTAAGACCCTCCCTTTGAAATAAAATATGTAATCCAAATAAAATAGAATTTGGAAATTCTATAATGATATTAGATGTAAATTTCAACATTTTCATTTATAATTTTATCTATTAATATTTAAACCAACCCTACTAAATTAGATTAAAAAATATTATAACTGATGTCAAACATTATAAAATTTATTTTTAATTAACCATGTGTAAGTAATACCTATCTAAATAAACAGTAAACTTATTTGATCTAAAATATGTTAAAAATCAATATCATTATAAACATGCATACATCTATCACAATTCTAAACTTCATACAAACATAAAATTCTAGTTCTCATTTTATTAATAATAAAAATAAAAAAATCAACTATTATATAATGAAATCCGTACTATTTTTTTAACCAATATTTTAATCAAAAATATTTAAAACCTATATTATTCAAAAGTATATAACAAACCTTTAAATTTAAGTCTTTAATCCAAAAATCCTAAAATTTATATTTTTTTTATACTATTAAGGAAAGAGGGTTTTGAAAGGAATCCCACAACCTTTTACAACAAAACCCAAAGGGAGAGAAAAATGAGCACAACTCAACAAACTATCTCCAAAATGAGACTAACAACTCAATAAAATATCTCCAAAATGAGACTAACAACCAACCACCCCAAAGAGGATAAACAACTAACAACATAGCCCAAGAAAATTCCTATGAAGATAATTAAGTATAGCAGGTTTCATGATGATTTTAGCAATGATGTCCATATCCTTTCCTTTAGCAAGATACACTGTGATCATTCCTCATAATTCCACATTGCCAAGGCATCCTTTACCCTACAACTTCACTACCCTAAGTTTCTATATTGAGAAATCAATAGCAAGTAATATACTACACTTCACACTAAGATAACTACTCTCAAAACATCTCTAAGCTAGAAATTTACCTATAGTGGAGTGTTCCTCTTGAACATGAAAGAACTGGCCCGCCCCATCAAGAAATAGGTGGATCCCAGCAACAAAAGATACAAAAGCACCACCCAATCAACTAGAAAAATGGGCTTCAAATCCACCCGATGTGTACCAAAGAGAAATAAAGCAATTAAAAGCCACAAACAAATATTAAGAAAAATCACATCCAAAAGATTCAAACCTGAAAATAACTTCAGGATCCAAAACTGCCCATTGAATACCAAAAATTGAGAATGAATCCAGACCTTGTAGCACTATACAAAAAAACATAGAGCAACACTAGAGACCAGGATCGCGGATCACTACCCACCACAACTCAAACACCCAAACATAATCCCTGTAGAAGAAGTCAAGTAGAAACTAGGTCCCCTACATCTCCTATCCAGACAACAAGTGGTCCCAAAAAAACATGCACGAGAAAAACCACCACCATAACAGGGAACAGATGAGCCCAATCAACAAATACCACCCCAACCGGGAGACCACCAAAAAAAAATGAAAATCTCAATCCCAAGGCATAGAAGAAAGAACCCCAAATAGGGACCCTGCAAGAAAGCAACACCTATGCATGACAACAACCAAGAATAGCTCTGAAAGGATCCAAACAGCCACTAGAATAGTCAAACCTTAAGACATCAAGAAAAAACAACTGCAAATAGAAATTATAGACACCAAAACAACACCCATCCAATTATGTGACTGCAAACACTGATCGCATTGACACACACAGCACCAAGGGCAGCCCCCAGAGGATAAACAGTGGTCCTAACCACTCTCACAGCAGTTTTAGAAGGTCAGAGATCAATTTGGCACCTTCAGGAACTTTGCTCAATATCCATTTCACCCTGAAATGAATTCAAACTGGGATTTGCCCCACCCAAGGACAAATTCTAGATTTGCTCCAGGGTGGGGCGAATTGCAGGTTTAACGGGAAAAAAATCAAATCTTGACAAATGGCAACTCAGATCCGCCACTTAATGCTTCCTTCAGTGCATGGGAGTATGGGTGAGCGTTTTCAAGCATTAGAGGCAATTACAAGGGCAGTCATGAAGTCCCTATTCAGGGAGGAATCTTCCCTCCCCTGGAGAGGCATGATTTCCAAGTGGCACCTCTGCATGCTCATCCAAAGAGACCGTCAGGTCTATAAAATGGTGAGTCTTCTCACCACAAAATATGGAGAAAAGGAGCATTTTAGAGCAATGAAGTGGTGTCATTTTATTGTCATACCTCACACCTTTTGGATTTGCGCCTTTCACATCCTTGATTTCCTTTAGAGGGGAGGTCATTGGGTGACTATTGGGAGGATGAATATTGAACCCAAAAACTAAAATTTGGCCACAATGTCCCACCAAATTTTCCGACAATACCACACAAGAGGTTTTGTACCCATCCCAAGTGGATTGGTGCCGAAATCAGGCCTCAAACGGTGGGCAACCTGCCCCATGGGTGCCCCCTCCCGCACTGCCACAGTCTTACTCGCCTCCTTTCATAGTGATGGGAATTCCATGGTAGACTTTCTTTCTTTCATTTTTGCATTCAATTCTATGATGCTCAGATAGGTTGTCATTTAAATTTCGTCTCATTTTGAACAATTTTGATCATATTTCTATCTTTGCTTGCTTCTACTAATATATAGGTAGCATCATAAAATTCCCATTGATGGAGGCCAAATTGGGAAAATATGACTATCTGGGTCTTCCCAAAATACCCCCAATTAGCTAACCCCAAGTTTGCGGGTCTTTTGGAGCTTCCTAGGTAGGACATTTGGGACAGTACCTTTTTGGTATTTTGTTGTAGGTGAATTCGTCCTGCCCCGGAGTGAATTCAAATCGATGAGGAATTTCTTGACTATTCTTTTTACAGGGCCTTCCTGGTGGTGTCTTGATGCCCCTGTCAAATTTTTATAGCTTTTGGATTCATTTTATTCATATTTTAATTCGTATTTCTTACTCACTTATCATAGGCTTGGGGATTGCATGCTTTGTTTTATCCACAGGTGCTATTGACTATTTCTTGTTCCTTTGAGCACAGGGTCTAGACATCGGAGGAGCATCAAGAAATTGAAACTCATCAATGCAAGTGGTGGTGACATTTTGTCTACCCATTTTACATGTGGGCACGCGGAAGAAGGAAAGGCACCCATGGATGTAACAAAGAACGCATAGTTAAACACTCCTAGTGCTTGGAAGGGGAGGATGTGCATTGTAACCAAGTTGTGAAACGTATCAATAAAAATGGATGTCTTCTTTATTCACATTTGTTTCATTTTGATTCGCTCATGCTTTTCCCTCTTTTCATGCACTTTCAAGTTCCTAGGATTTAGCGCTAAGTTCGGTTCTGTTTGCATTGCATCTTCGCTTTCCTTTTTGCTTCTGTATCCTCGTGCTTTCAATGGAAATCATGGTGGGACCTTGTCCTCTATTTTTAAGATTAGATATCTGATAGAAACTTGGTTGTTTTTGCTTGCAGGTACCACATTTTCATACGCTGACTGATGTTCATTCCATCAGAGGGCGAATACAGAACTGTAATTCATCTCACTAAGGGATGAATGGGAATTCGCCCCACCGTGTGATGAATACAGCCCTATAATTCATCCCCCCAAGACGAATTCTAGTCTGTGAAGTTTCTGGGTAGAAACTCAGAACCGACAGATTTGGGTAGAGAAGAGGTAAGAGTCCTGAACTTTTCTTGTCATTCTCTGTTATTATTTTTCTAGTTTTTTGGTTTCTTTTTGCATGCTTAGGAAATATTTTGCTGCATGTTTTTTTGTTTCATACAAAATAAAAAGAACCCCACACACCACGTGGCAAATTAAACACCAAGGAGCTGGTCGTAAAACCCCAACCATTGATCAAGATCAACGATGGATTCCATCACCACCTTGGCTTGAATTTTGCATTCATAAACCCTGATTGCTACTGTTGCTAGACTTAAATCCTGATGAAAGTTGACTGAGTGTAGCTTGGGTGATTCCCAGAACACGAGGATAAGTCTTCTATGGTAGGTTTCATAAATAGGGTGATTCCCCTTCCATACTGCCTACGTTCCACGTACCATCAGCTCTCATGTACCTATAGTTTCCCTCACGTAAGGGCGGGTATATAGAGGTTGGTATATCGGCCTGGCAATGGTATATCGAAGGGGCGACCAATTTTGGGAGTCATAAGGGCCCTCATTTTGCATTTAAACATTCTTTACAAAAACCTTCAAAAAAAAAAAACAAAAACAAAACACACTAAGCCAGGTTTAGGACACACTTTTAATATTTAAACGAGATAATCACTGCTTTGTGTGTGTGTGTGTGCTATTTTCTATTTAGTGTAGCATAAAAGAATCATAAAAAGAGATAAAAATATATTTAGCTTGTAGAGAAACAACACCATGGTTTACACCCATAGCCAAGCCCAATCAAGGGCAAAAGCTGTGAAAAGTGTATAAGGGGGTACAAGTTGCCTTCGCTATAGCCCTAAGGACTTGGTCATACCCCCTTGGTGGCCTGACCCACAAGAGAGTCCGCATCATTCCATGTCAATATGGAACTATAGGGACACCCCTTTGGGGGACACACCCATTCATCATAGCCCCTTTTAGGAGGAGTCCTTACACGTGGCGCTCAACATAGACAAGAAAGCTCCCTTAGCAGCTCGATATGAGTGGCCATAGTGTGATGAAGTGCTAGAGAAGAATAGTGTCCATGAGAAGAGGCCACATGATTATGGAATCCCTCCTTTTTCCCCCATCATTGTTAGAACCAATAGACAAAACCTAGAGCACAGGGCTCTTCAAGCAGGGCGATCCAACTCTACCCACCTCTTCATACATATGAAAGGGAGCACGAGGAATACCATTACATTCCTCGAGAGCAATGTATAGCATGGGAGCCATGCGCTTCCGCACCTGCTATGTACCATGGTCACCCACTAAGGCCAGAGCCTTGGGTAAATGCTGTAAACCTTGACAAAGGGAAGCAACCCATTGAGATCTCGGATCATCAGGACCGAGCTAAATGCATAGGAGAGGCATCTAGGCCTCCAAGGCTCAATACGGTGGAACAAATTGACCTGGAAATCGCCAGACATGCCACCCGCCAAGTGCAAATCATGTGGCTTGAGCAAGACCAATAGCAGCTAGAGCATCTATATCACCTTAGCAAAGAGTGCATTCGGTGCCAAACAGATGAGCTGCTCCATAACCCAATGCCTGATAGGGTTTCAACCCCTCGCACCCAAAGAGCAAAACCATATGAGAGGCGCAACCCCTTGGTGCGAGATAGGTCCCCGTGACCTTACCAAGTGTTGCCTCCGAGACCTCCTAGACCTGAGTGGGAGGCCACTCCTCGGAACAACAATGGGTACCCTCTGCGGGGACCCATCCAGGGTCATAGGTCTCATCCATAGACTCCTCAAGAAGCTTACGAGGAGTATGAATAGGAAGAAGAGCACGCTGAAATGCCCTACCAAGGCGGAGGTGTTGCTATCTGACCACCCCCCCATAGGCCTCAAGTCTCCCACAACCCACAATAGGAGCAAACCAAAGAGGAAGAGATTAAATCTTTTGATGCATACAAAGCACTGCTAGAGCATTTGGAGTCTATGGTAACCAAAGCTTATGGGCCCCAAAAGCCCACATTATGCCAACTCTGCAGCCATCCTATGCATCCGTCAATACCTGCACCCCCTTACCCTAAACACTTTAAGCTACCTCAGTTGGCAATCTTTAAGGGTGAGGAGGATGCCCAAGAGCATGTGACCAGATTCCTGGGCCAATGTTTTGGCATTCAGGACAATTATGCATTGTTGCTAAGGACATTTATAACCACATTCGTAGGCCTTGCCTTGGATTGGTTCACTCAATTTTTGAAGCATAGCATCAGTAACTTGGATTAGTTAGTGGATACGTTCCTCGAATGCTTCACCTTTAACACCAAGAAGAAGGCATCACTAAGTGACCTAGCCAGCCTCAGGCAGTATGATGAAGAGACCATGGTGGCCTACGAGAATCGATGGAGGACTTTGCTTTCCAAGCTACCCTACCTCCCTCCTATGTCCGACCTTACACAAATGTTCTCATGAAGTTGTTTGAGATCAATCTCTGTGCTATTGTAGCTATAGCAATATGCCACCTTAGAGGAAGCTCTGGCACAAGCCATAATCATCGAAGAGATCAAGATACAGGATGGCGAGATTGCCAAACCTAAGAAGAAATAATGGAACAAGAACACAAAAATAGGGACTACGCAACAGAAACCCGCTGCGGTCAATCAAGTTGTTATAAATGTCCCTAAGCCTACACAAGAAATACAGCCTCAAAATGCTAACTATCAAGCAGTGCCTCCTAATAATTATGAAAGAGAAAACCAAAAGTAGGAGCAAAATCAGCAGCGTCACCCTAGGCAACAGTACACATCTTATACAGAGTCTAGAGACTCCCTATTCGACCACTTGTTAGTGGCAAACTTGATCAACCTTCTAGAGATTCAAACCATATATCCCAATGCGTCGAAGCCTAAGGGATACCAAGAGGACTTGTATTGCAGGTTCCACAGGTGGAAGGGACATGACCTGAATGCATGTTGGAAGTTCAAAGGATTGATACAAGACCTGATTGACAATAAGACATTGGTAGTGGACAACCTCGTAGCGCCAAAAAACCAACATATGGGAGTTTTCAAAGACCCCTTGCCTACCCATGAGGCACAGGAAAAACCCCTTCAAGTCAATGAGGTGCAACAGAATTGCCCCATGCAAGGGTATGTAGGAATGATAAGCATAGTGACTAGGAATAAGAGATACCCAAGAGTTGCCCGCGAGGCAGCCACAAGAGAGGTTCCATCGACATCACAACATCAATAGCACCCTATGCAGCTACCTTCACCTAGACCCATGACCAGGATTCAGACCAAACTCACGCAGAGCTTGAGGACCATGTTGGCTAGGCTCTCCATATAATAGCTTATACAACAATCAACACCCCATCGGGAGGCTCTAATGGAGATATTGAAAGCCATTGAGTTGCAGCCCCATGAAGTGAATTCCTTCAACAACTTCATGGGACATGTCAAACGATGCATGAAGATAGTCATCACATTTCGAGAGGATGAATTTAAATCAGTGTCTGATGACATGGTAGATCCACCCCTGCACATTATCGTGTGGGTCAATAGGATCCCATATAAGAGTGTGTTGGTAGACACTGGCTCGTATAGTAAAATCATTACCACAATAGCATTGAAACATCTAAAGTTACCAGCCTCTCACATCATGGCTTCCACCTATACACTGCGAGCATTCAATTATGCAATATGCTCAATAGTTGGCACAATTGTCCTACCCATTCAAGTAGGGAAAAAGACGATGCCCACATTGTGCCATATTTTGGAATGCAAGATGGCTTATAACATCTTGCTAGAGTAGCCATGGATCAGGGACATGAAGTGTGTCCCTTCAATAGCTCATTAGTGTTTGAAGTATACATTTTAATGGGAATTACATGTAGTCCTAGTGGACTTAGAACCCTTCAAATATTGCAATGCAATGCAGCTGATGTCTCAACCAACCCTTCCATTGATGCACTTGGATTTTTAGTTAAATCCATCTAGACAGGGTTTGATTCTATAAGCACCACTGGTGATAAATCCATAAAAACCCTAGCCAGGTACATCTTCATCATCTGATCCTTCACCAACAATTCCACCTATCATGGCTAAATAGAAGGACAAATGGAAGCAAACCCTAGAAGAGGCTCAACCCCTAGAAGAGGCGCTACCAACAGTATCAACCATCTCTACCGAAGAGATGCCTAGCAAGATGGAAGTTGAGGCTCCTAGTTCACCCAACATGGAGTGGACTCAGGAAGAGCTTTCGTTCCCTCCCCCTCAATTGCCAACAATCACTGTTGAAATGGCCAATACAGGCCTAGGGGAGTATCTCGTGTGGAATTTTGTAGCAACGACCATGTTGGAGTCCATGCAAGACATGGGGAGACCTCACCTCTCCATCGATACAATTGTTCCTTTAGGCTACCCGCCAAACCAGACAAACTTTATGTATGGGGGCCTTGATCATAGTACTGGGCCATGCATCCAAAAGGATGAAGATGAAGAGCCATTTACAGAAGATGTCAACTATTTGTCTAACCTAGACTTCACTCTAAGATATCTTGGCCAATTCAATTGGCATGGATATGGGCTAGACAGGTATGAGCAAGGAGTGCGTGTCCTTTGCCAGCCAAGATACCAAATGCCTTATGACAAGTCAAGAGTAGGGTTCAACTACCCCTTGCCCTTGGACATCTTGGTGGAGAACATGCAAGGCCTAGGGATAGGCAACAAGGATGGATTGGCATCAGATCCTTATGCCAACCCGAACACAACATATACATTGGGAGATTACCTCCCATGGTCAACAACCACCTTTGTTAACCTCAATAACCCTTCTCCTTTGCTAGGGAGAGATGAAACCTCAGGGAATCACTTTCAAGGAAGGTATAAATAGTGTCAAGAGGGATCTTCAAAGGATGAATCAAAATATGAACCAGCATCATATGACCCCTTTGAATCAGATAGTGATCACTCAAAAGTGATCCCCATGAATGATTGTCAAGAGAGCCTCTTGGCAATGTTCCCTCTAGAGGCTCCAATCGAGCCAGTGTCGTGTTAAGAGAATCAGGTCCCCCCATGGAGAGTGGAACAACCACAATGGGGCTAGATTAATTTGCTCGAGCAGGATGAGCCTGTAATACCTCAAATAGTTGTCAAAGCCAATGAGGGCTTTTGGATCTCCGATAGTGATTACAAAGATGAAATAGAAATGACATATCTTAATCACATGCGACAAAGGCCGCAACCATACCCCTTGGATATTAATGACATATTTGAATAGATGGGCATAGTTCCAAGGCACGAGTGGTATGTAGACCCAGTGGGATAGGATCAAGTGTTGGATCCGCCACTCCAGGTATATGTAGAGAACCTTCCACCCCGATACCCTAGAGTGATATCAGTGCCGAGGGTAGACCCTATCCTCTTATCAACACATAGGGCCGATCCATTCGTGCCAATACCTCTAGAGCTAGATCCGAAGAACAAATAACATCTAGAATGTTCGATTCATCACACCTATGGTAATGGAGACCAAAATCATTTCATCAACATGATATCCATTGACTTAACTACCCCCATCCATAATCTGACTAACCCAGCACGATCATTGCATCTAGACATAGATGCCATTGACTGGGATCGCGTCAATTCACCTCCATCCCCATCAGAGTACTAGAATTTTAGTAAAATGCTTCATTTTACCCCAAGGACAACTCAGGATATCTTTCATGCTGAAGAGGAACCCGAGGTTCCCAATGCAGATTTAAACTCAGCAAATGATATCCATTTGATCCCAACTCCACATCAGTTGGAGGACGGATCCCACATGTCGATCGAGGAGACGACTGACGTAGACATCGGGTCAGATCCAATGAATCCACAGATCATCAAGTTGGGGGTAATATTATCCCCTAAAGAGCAAGCCAACTACATTACCCTTCTCAAAGAGAAGAAGGAGGTTTTTGTATGGTCATACAGAGACATGCCTAGGCTAGATCCATAGCTAGTCATGCATAATATAACGCTTGATCCGAAAATCAAGCCAGTTAAGCAAAAACTACGTAAGATGCACCCAAAAGTGGCCTTAATGGTCAAATATGAGTTCCAAAAGCTGTTGGATGCACAATTTGTCATCTTTGTGGATTATCTGCCATGGTTGTCCAACATGGTGCCCGTCAAAAATCCCGATGCGAGGATTTGCATATGCACTAATTTTTGAGATCTAAACAAAGTGAGTCCTAAGGATTATTTCCCCTTGTTGAGCATCGATGCATTGGTAGACACTACAGCAGGCCATGAAATGCTATCCCTCATGGATGGTTTCTCGAGATATAATCAGATTCGTATCAATCTCGAGGACCAACTAAAAATGGTGTTCACAACACCTTGGGGGACATTTTGTTATAAGCGCATGCCCTTTGGCATTAAAAATGCTGGCACCACCTATCAACGTGCCATGATGTACATCTTCCATGATTACATGCATAAAACTTTGGAAGATTACATGGATGATTTGTTGGCCAAATCTCTTTTGCGCCTGGATCATCTCGATGACTTAAGCAATATCCTCGATCACCTCATGGAACATAAAGTCAGACTGAATCCCAAGAAGTGCGTATTTGGTGTCACATTTAGAAAACTCTTGGGTTTTATAGTCTCAAATCAAGGCATCAAGGTGGACCCAAACAAAGTCAAGGAAATCCTTGAAATGGTTCCCCCAACTACCATTAAGCAGCTCAATAGTTAGCAGGGAAAGGTCACATCAATTAACCGCTTCATAGCACAGCTTCTGACAAATTCCAACCCATGAAAAAATTATTGCACAAGGGGGTAGCATTTCATTGGGATGATGAGTGCGAATAAGCCTTTGATGACATTAAACGATACTTGGCTTCGCTACCAGTATTGGCACCACCTAGACCAAGAGTGTCATTCTACTTATACATCTTAGCTACTGAGGTGGCACTGTGCACCATGCTAGCCCAGAAGAATGAACTTCACAAAGAACGGGCTACTTACTATCTTAGCCGCACCCTGGTCAGTTATGAACTTAACTATGCATACATCAAGAAACTCTGCTTTGCAATGGTGTTTGCTACCAAAAAGCTATGCCACTACATGCTGAGCAACACTACGTATGTTGTGTCTAAGGAGAATCCATTACGGTACATGATGAGTTGTACTTATCATAGTAGCCACACGGTGAAATGGATCATGTTGTTGATAGAATTTGACATAGAGTTTATTGGATAGAAATCCATCAAAGGACAGGTCATAGCCGATCAACTAGAAAAGGCTCCTCTCGAAGATGATCAGCCTTTGGTCATAGAACTACCCGATGATGGGGTCTTCCATGTCTCAGACTCGCCAGATTATAATGAGCCTGAGTCACAGGCCGACATAACCCTATTTTTTGATGGTTCTAAATGTGAGCAAGGTGGTGGTGCAAGAATTGTATTCTTCACACCGCAAGGGGATCCAATGCCTCTGTCCTTTAAATTAGACTTCTCGTGCACTAAAAATAATGCAAAATATGAAGCCTTGCTCATATGTCTTCAGACAACAATCACCATGAACATCAAATTACTGAACATCTTTGGTGATTTTTTGTTAATTGTCAACCAATTCAAAGGGGTATTCCAATGCAAATGCCTAGTTCTACAGGCCTACAAAGCCCTTGTGGACAAATTCCTGGCAAATCTTGAGTGGTATGACATCGAGGCACTCCCTCAGTCATTGAATCATTTTGCAGACACTATGGCCTCCTTGGGGTCACTAATCCTATAAGACCTTTTCGATGATATGACAACCATTCAATTCAAAACACTATCACAATTCATGATGTACCATGCAAGTTCTAAGTGGATGCCAAGAATCCACATGATCCAGATTGAACCATCCTCAAAAAAGTTCTCTTGAATGCATAATCATCTGAAATACTCCAACTAGGGGTACTTTTTCTCCCCTACTTCCATTAATAGCAACACAACGCTATTCTTACAAGTTTTCTTTTGCTCAACGTTTGCTAGGGATGAACTTCAAGAAGGATTTGTTGTTCATACCGTCGATGCTTTCGATCAGCATGATTGGTATTTACCCATAATGGACTACCTCAAGTTAGGTAACATCCCACTTGGATTGATGCATACCACAAAATGAGCATTCAAGAAGAAAGCAGCAAAGCATGTCTTGTTAGGAGACATTTTTTACCGTCGCAGCTATGAAGGAATCCTCCTTCATTGCTTGGATCAGCAAGAGTCCACTTGGTCGATCACCCAAGCGCACGATGGTACGTGTGGTTGCCACTTCAATGGTATGGCCATCACAAAGTGCATTCTTCACATGGGCTATTATTGGTCATCTTTAGAGCAAGATTGTTGCACATATGTAAGGAAGTGCGTGAAGTGTCAACATCATGCCAATTTGATGAACGTACCTTCCTAGGCCTTACAAATAGTCCATTCAACTTGGCCATTTTTGTAGTGGGGCTTATATCTAATCATAAAGATCTCCCCTACATCATCAGGTCATCACACGTTTATCATAATGACCACAAAGTATTTCACCAAGTGGGTGGAAGTAGTTTTGCTTACCTCTATGACATGACCCCGCATTGTGGAGTTTATTTTGCATAACATCATATGTTGTTTTGGTATTCCATCCAAAATAATCTCGGATAATGGGACATCCTTCAAGAACAAAGACATGTGTGCTTTGACCACAAAGTACAAAATTTAGCACAATTTTTTGACACCTTATTATCTGCAAGCAAATGGGCAAGTAGAGGCATCAAACAAAATGCTAGTTTCCATCCTCAAAAAGATAGTCGTAGATAGTCATAAGGATTGGCACATCCAAATCCCACTTTCCCTATGGGATTATCGCACTAGCATTCGGACGCCTACTGGGGCAACTCCGTTTTCGCTCGTGTATGGCTCCGAGGTAGTCATGCCTCTCAAGTTGGAAATTCCTTCCCTGTGTATATCAATTTAAGAGTTCATCGATGATGACACTGCATGGCAGGCTTAGTTAGACCAGATTACGTTGCTTGATGAACGACGTGTTAATGCTCTCAAGCATTTACGTATCTATGAAGAGCGACTTAAGAAATCTTACAACATGAAAGTTCACCTGAGGGACTTTTGGATTGGTGACTTGGTCTTAAAAGAGAGCCAACAAAACTCTAGTTTTTTGTCCCATCTAAGGTACAAGTTTGTGGCAAATTGGTTAGGTCCATATGTAATTGATAGCAAAATAGGATCTGGGACTTACCGAATAGCCTCTCTTGATAGAATCAAGGAACTAGAACCCTTGAACATCAGTCATTTGTGGCCATTCCATATATAAGAGAGTCGATCCAAAACAAAATGCTCCAAGGATTCTTAAAATCGCTTGGTCAATCCCAAAATGCTCCAAGGATTCCTACAATCACTTGGTCAATCCCAAAATGCTCCAAGGATTCCTACAATCGCTTGGTCAATCCCAAAATTCTCCAAGGATTCCTACAATCACTTGGTCAATCCCAAAATGCTCCAAGGATTCCTATAATCGCTTGGTCAATCCCAAAAATGCCCCAAAGGTACCCATCACCACTTGGTAAACCAAAAAGGCTCCAAGGATTCCCACAATCGCTTGGTCAAAAATAAGAAAATTCAATAATAGTAAAATCATCAAAAATAACAAAAATTTGCATCTCATCTCCAGGCATACTCTAACTCATCACCACAATAAAGAGCTCTTTTCACATCTCACATTCATATTCACAAAAAATCAATCCATCAAAAACTCAAAAATATGTAGTTGCATTAAGCATCACATCCATACATTGCATATTTGTGGTCATACCGACCAAAGGCACCATAGACTGTAATTACTCTGCCAGTCCATATTTTTCCACATTTCTCCATTCTATAAGCAGTCCATCAAAATAAACGCCATTCACTTCCTTTTTACCATACCAGAGTCAGTGGTCTTCTAATGAATCAAGATTTTTCGTCCTTTAGTCGACATTTTGCTTTCTAGACATGTACTATACCAAGTCAGACAAATTTTACAAAGGTAGAGTTCTACTTGGATCACACCTTGTTACGTAGCGTCCCAACACAAATTAAAACACATAAAAATTCCCAAGTTGTGTAAATGAAATATGGAACCTGCAAAGCAATCCAGGTCACCATAAGCAAAATGGTTATCTTGCTCATCCCCCTATGTGAATGACCCCAAGAATGCTGAGAGTTGGCAAAAGGACAAGCATATTCCCTACCCAAGTCCCTAAGAACCCGAAGTTCTAAAAAGTTGCAAACATCAAAATTTTACAAAAAGTCAAAACTCTAAAAATTTGACATCACCACCAAAGTGCATACATCAAAAGGCACATATAATAGTGATTCTCATCACTCAATATTCAAATCCCTTGCTCAAAAGAAAAAAATATTAAAAAAATAAACAGTGATTTTTATCACTACAAACGAGCAAGTATCCCAATACAATTTAAGAAAATAAGGGATTCAAACTTGAATCCCTGGAACTCTCAGCATTCCAACAGGTCATGAGGCAAACCTCAGTACCGGTTTTGTGGATAGCCTATTGGTCATTGTTGGTAAACCTCCGGCATGATGATATATTTTTCACATTAACTCATGTACAGATCAATGTTTGCATGTGGATGAGCTAGCTTATGGTATTCTAGATAGCACCGTAGATTAATATAACTACATACAACAAAGGAGTTAGTGTAGCTAATTAGGTGATCCACAGTACAGGTTTGGTTGACAGCCTATCTGGCACTGGCAGTATCCTGACAAATACCACATAAAAAAACTCAATTGCATACATAGGGATGTGAAATAACTTGGTCAAAGACAAGTCTGATTCATACCTTGTCCAAAAATCTTGTAAGGTAAAGTGCAGTCGTGGCTAGTTAGTTAAATCCATCTGAGTCTCAAAAAACCTTAGCTACATTCTAAACCAACTACGCTATCTTTCATCCTCGCATTGCCATCAAAAATCACCAAAAAGCACAAAGGTCTAAACAGTCTATGATGCTCTCGCCAGAAAACACAAATTCAATTCATCCATTACATTTGCATTTATCATAACATATGCATCCATGAAAATAAATTAACATGCATACATCCACACTCATCACTCATCATGCATAAAATCAAATCATCACTTGCATAAACAAAATAAAGTCATATGTATATATCATCAAAAATGCCCACAGGCTACAATGAACCGGTCTTGTGACCCCACAACAAAATCCAAAAGCTCAAAAATCCCAAGCCTAGGGCATCGGCCACCATGATCACATAGGATCGATGTGATAGAAACTACCCCCCATGGTGTAGGTCCTATGAGACCCCTCAGGGTGGCTACTGCTAGCACATGCATCATGCCTACTCACCCCCCCTCATCCAGTTGCATACATCGAGAGGATGTTGATTACTCAGTCTTGCTCCCTCTCAAGCGACATGACGATCCACCTCTGCTGAACGTAGGGACCCACCCACCAAGGTAGCTAATATTTGTCTCTAGCTCCAACCATTGCTACACCAAGTCCATCTCTCATTGGTTATACATAGCCAAGTTCTCATCGTGTTGAGCCAAAGCCCTATCCCTCTCTGCCAGCTACATCCATAGGAGATCCCTCTCTTGTGCAGCATCAGTACCTCGATCCTACCAGTGGTAGGTAGCCAATGCATTCTCCTACTCAGCCAAATGCATGCGTAGGAGACCCCCCTCCCGTAGCACGTCCCCTAGCTCCTCATCGCACCTCCGTAGTAGCCCCTCAAATTGTGCAATCTCGACACGTAACCTAGACTCCATGTCCTTCAAATCCTCCTGAGGCATGGGCATCTCTAGAACAGTAGCCTACTCTGGTTTCCACTGCTCCGTGACATCCTGCATCTTCGGATGATTCGAAACCCCAAAATCTACATCCTCATCCTCCACCTCCACCATGTCTACATCCTCCCGTGGAGCTCCCTAATCATCTCCTGGTGTCTCGACACCCTCCCTACCCGCTGTTTCTGGCTCCACACCTCCTAGTGGCCCCTCTCCCTGCCATCGTCGTAGTACCCACCACTGGTCGTACTCTATGGTAGTCCCGATGTCATCCACATCTAGGACGTCAATCATTGCATCTAAATCCTTTTCTAGTGGCATAATGACCAGTCGATCCACAGTCCTCTAATCCCCCTGGCATCGATAGACCACGGGCTCACCAGGAAACCCTTGGTGCACCCCAAACTATCATGTCACCTAACTGTAAGGGAAGAACTCATGTTCAGTCCCATGCTGCCCAATCAGCCACCGCTCCTTGTGTACCCGTCAGAGCCACTCTCCAGCCTCTGATCAGGCTGGACAATCCTCGATAGGGGTGCCAAAACACCTCCCCTAGAGTAAGCCAAGCGAAGGCATCGACATAGTGCCCTACGACACCTGCCCATCATCGACTCTATCCCTGCTCCTTAAACCGCTGCCACAGAACCATGTAGCCTATATCCTTATCCTCCATCTTCGTCCGAGTCATCCATGGTAACCCTACTGGCCTCTCCATCGCTATGTGTTGCCAAGCCCAGCTCTACAATAGATAGTTGTAGCTAATCCCCTTCCGCCTCTGACAGCAGACCTTGTACAGCTCACCATAAAGATGTGCCAACAACGTCTGTTCCCACATCATGATCAGTGGTGCCTCCATTGGGCACTCCACTAGCCAGCAGACCACATCCAGCAGGTTCCATGGAACCTCGCACCTAACGAATCAGGTAGCAGCATGTTGGAAATGAGGCCCATGAGTACTGCATGCCTCACTCCCAACACCCCCCTCTCAAGCCACCATCGGACCAGAATCCCACCAATCCAATAGTCACCCTCTGCCCTCTCCATTGGGATCTCCACACCCAGATCCTCCCCATGCCCAAAGCAGTGTTTCAACACTATTTTCCGTTGATCTCTCGGTGTCATATGGATTGGCAGTCCGTCTATTAGAATCTAAAGAATTCGATAAACGTCCTCCAATGTCACTGTCATCTTCTCTATTGGGAGATGGAAGGTGTTGGTCTGAGGATCCCACAAGTTGATTAGGGCCATCAGATAGGCCACATCCCTGACCACAAGCTCCAATGAAGTCACCTACTTGAGCCCAAGTGCATCAATCCAATCCCAGTCAGCTACAGTTAGCGCCCCCTACACTTCAGCAAAAGTAGTAGGCACACGATACCGGCTCTTCACAACCTGCAACAAAAAAACAACACAAACATATTAAAATCATGAAAATTTGTACAACAATAATATGAATATACAACATTGCCTACCAATGTACAACTCAAAAACAATAAAATTCACAAAAATTCAAAATAAACAAAATAAACACCCAAACAATTTAGCAAAAACAGTTTGTCAGTCTTAGGGTTTCTGTACTCTAAGTTTAAAACTGACAACAGAAAACAACACAAAAACACTTTTTTTTTTTAAATACAGTTTGTCAGTCTTAGGGTTTTTTTGTACTCCAAGTTTAAAACTGACAACAACATAAAAACACAAATATTTTTTAACTACAGTTGTCAGTCTTAGGGTCTCTGTATTCTAAGTTTAAAATTGACAAAGACTGCACAAACAAAACAAAATTAAAATAACAGTTTTTAACCTAGGGTTTTCACCTATGTTCTAAAACTGACAAGTTCAACCTAAAAAACTAGGGTTACGTTTTGTTTATCCTAGGGTCTTATTTTAGCAAACTCAAAATTTTTCCTAGGGTTTACTTTAGTGTAAAGCAAAAAATAAATTTCCATTCCATTTTACAAAGACAAAAAAAAATTTCAACCTAGGTTTAAACTACGTTTTTCGTTCAGTTTTAAGCTAATTCTTGGTTTGTGTTTAGTTAAGTTTTAGGGTTTCAATTTTACTTTGGCAAACAACATAACAAAAAAAAATATAATAAACAAATCACTTGCAGTTTTAAAACATATAACAAACAAAAGCAATAACGCTAAGGAGCGCTTACTACTCTCACTTCAGCTCTGTCGCTCGATCCGGTCTATGCACTCATGATGTTAGGAGAAATTCAGTAGCACTTTGCTTCACAGAATTAACCTCCTCCTCCCCAGAGCTCCAAATCGTAAGAAAATTTGAATGCAAATGAGCCCAAACCCTAGTTTTAGCCTTTAAATAGGCTTTTTGAGCTTATATTCGTTCCCCCCTGGGATGAGCACTCTAGTTAGTGCTCATCCTACCCTAGGAATAATACTAAACTACTATTCATCCCACCCAAAAATGAATTTAGGACAAAAATTTCAAAAACAACAAAAAATTGAACAAAAATGCACCAAAACAGCTAATAAGCTTACCCGATGACAGTGCTTTTGCACTTGACATCCTGGGCATGCAAAACAGACATCGGGGTCACAAATCCTCACTATCATACTCTATAAGAATGCTACCATATCCGTACCACTCCATGGGAAGACGGATCTTCAAGAATTTCACCCCCAAACGACATCGCCAAAAAGGGTCAAAACCCACCCAAAAATAGCAATAACATTGTCGAACGAAGGTGCCTTCGTGCCTGACATTCTTGGCATCCAAAACAGATGTTGGGGCTAAAAATTGTCACTATCCTACTCCCTAAGAAGTCCACCATGGCCAAACTACTCCACGGGAAGACAAATTTTTGACAATTTCACCTCCAAAAAGCGTCACCAAAAGGGTTAACACCCACCAAAAATAGGTCTAAATGTCGAGAAAATGCACACACGTTCAATGATAAACATCTCAAGGCACCTTTGCACGAGTCATATTGGGTCAAGTGACTCGTCGCTTTTCTCATGTAGTTCATTCCCTCATCGATTCGTTGCTTGAGGGGGTAGTCACACTTAGTCACCAATCAAAAAATACACACCCAATTAAGGAAAACGACATGCATTCAAAGGATCATTGACAAAGACAATTATGCTCCTGCTTGGGGTAGTAAACAAGCAATAATCACAAGCTGATCAAATTACTTGGCATTTTGTGAAAGGATATTTCTATCCTTCTTCACAATGAAAACACAGAGATAGATCAACTATTTACGAACAATGATCACACCACTATTTCCGAGAATAGAATGAATGAATATCTGATTGCAAATAAGAAATGCAGCGGAAGTATAAAAATAATCAAACGCCACTTGAGGTGGGCACACCCTCACCGTATAGGCAAATGCGAATAACGCAAATGAATTTTAAAAATAAAAGATAGATGATTTTAATTAAACCATTGCAAATCAAATATATACTAAATATTAAAGCACTTGGAAAACATAGCCGACGCAGGCTATGTTTGGAATGTAGCATGACTCCCCTCCTCGGAAAGCTTTGTCCTCAAAGCTGGAAATGTCTGGAAAATACTGTCAGGTTCCCAGGTTGCAGCTTCATCTGGTAGGCCCTGCCATTTGATGAGAAATTCTTGGATGTGACGAGAGCTCCGTATGCGTGTTCTGCTTTGTAGAATTGCTTTCGACTGGAGATATATACACCCTTCTGTATCTAGTATTGGTAATTCAGACTGAGAGTTCACTTTTTGGCCGATCACCTTGGCATGGTCATGTGATCTTTGGGAAGGTAGTCCCTTTGGTTCGTGGAAGACCTCTGCGTAATGTGCTACGATGTCCCGTAAATCTAGAGTAGAAATACCCGAAGTTGCTCAAGATTGCTTTTTCAAACAATTAATTTGATCTATGAATCCGTATCCAACATTTTGTAATGTTTTCTCCATACTATGAGAGCTCATCATCTATTATGGAGAAGTAGTAATGCCTTGTAAATGAATGACCTGTCCATTTTCTTTCCATTCCACAAATAATTTTTTGAAATTGAAGCTAATCGTGTCTAGTGTTTCCAACCACTCTACTCCCAAAATGACATCAGAGTTCCCTAAATTCATTATGAAGAGAGATCCATACCAAGTATAAGTTCCCATTTTAATGGAAACTTTAGATGTTTGCCCAATACATTGAGCGTTCACCCCGTTGGCTACTAGAACCTGGAATTTGTCTTTGTTGGATGAATTAATGAATAAATTTAAAGCTTTTGCTATTTTGATGTCGATAAAATTGTGGGTATTGCCTGAATCAATTAGCACATTTACATTTTTCTGGCGGAGAAATCCTGGTACCTTGATTTTATGGTGGGCTATTAACCCCATGAATGCATGCACTGAAATAGCCATTGTATCCTCTTCCTTCTCTTCTAGAACAATCGATAGTTCTTCTTGAATAGGTTCTTCCTGGTGGTATATTTATTTTTCTTCTCCTTCATATTGAGCGCATTCAATATGAAAGTTTTGTTTTTGTGCACATGCCTATTCTCTAGGGTGGTGATTGCAACATTTATAGTATAAGTATCTTGATGGTTGATCATTTCTGTGAAAAGAGTTGTTGCCATACGAAGGATGATTATAAGTTTCATGCTATGTAGACAATTGAATTCTCTTCTCAGATAGCTTGGCTATTCTTATGCAATCGTTCAATGAGGTTGGATTTTGAAGGTCCACCTCCACCTTAATATTTTCTTTCAAACCATTGCGAAAAGCTCCTACCACTATGTCTGGACTGAGGTGTAATGCATACGGTAGTAAACTGGTGAATTCGAAGACGAACTCACTAACTGATCTTTCTTGCTTAAGAGATAACAGTCTTACTATGTATGATGATGTAGCTCCTTCATCAAATATTTCTAAAAAATAGGTAGTGAAATTATTCTAGCAAACAATAGCTCCTTTCTCACGTTTAAGCCATACGAACCATTGGTAAGCCTCAGTGCCTAATTTTGATGCAGTGAAAGGGACTTTATCAACATCCTTAATTTGGTATAAGTCGAGAATGCCTTCCATTTTGGCTATCCAACCACGAGGATCATGACCCTCAAAAGTGGGCATATCAATGCATGGAAAATTATTAGGGCCTCTCGGTTGGTGATAACCCATATCCCTTTCCTGATCTTGGTTATATCGCTGTCTATGATAGCGATTCCCGTAATTATCCGAATTGCCTCTTCGCTGCTCCCAATCTTCATCCTGGTCATCATTTTCTTCATTCCTTTGTTTATGGGAGTGATTTTGGGGATTAGTATTGGGATTAGGTTGGTTTTGTGCGCTCACTAGTTTAGATAGGGTGTCATTAATTTGGCGCATACCAACTAGTAATTCTCGAAGAGCTTCATCAGTGTTAATGGCAGAGTTGCCTGATTCTCCTTGTGTGACATCGTGAGTTGGGGAAAGGTTAGTAGCCATGGGGTCTACCAATTGGATGATGCGGATTATAACTACCAATTTGAAAAGGAGAAGGAGAATTTTTTGTACCTGGGCTTCGATGAGGTCTTCTTGTGTTGTTATTGGTCATCTCCGAGCTTGATAGTCGACCGTCAGATCCTTTGGTCCACCTTTTGCTCATGCACTTGTTAACATAACTTGCTTAGGAGCTTTTGAGCTTTGACTGCTGCAAAATTTGGTTGAGTTTAGCAAAAATTTGGATTCCGCTTCAACTGTCACTCCAACTGCGACGTGGATTTGAATTTGGGCTCCTCCTTGACAGCAACTTTTGACAGCTTTTAGTGACAACTTCTGACAACTTTTAGTGACAGCTTTTGACAACTTTTAGTGACAACTTTTAGCAATTTTCTTGACCACTTTTTGGACACTTGACACACGAACTGGACTAAGGGACTGGATGCGGAACTGAACTGATAGGACGAGCATCCGAAGGCTAGACCAATAGACACATGGCATAGAAAACACCACACTGCGACTGACACAAACTGACAAGATAGGACCCCAAATGGCAACTTACACAAATGACAAGACAAGAACCCAAACGGCGATTGACACAAAAAACACCTCACTGTGACTGACACCAACTGACAAGACAGGACCCCGAACGGCGACTGAAATAATTGACAAGACATGACGACTGGGAACAATTGTGATTTGCGACAAGGGACAACACCGTGAGGACACACGGCTAAGGAAGGACACATGGGAAGGACACGCGGCTATGGAAGGACACACATGGGAAGGACACACGGCTATGGAAGGACACACATGGGAAAGACACACGACTATGGAAGGACATGCTAGGAAACACAAAATGACATATAAGGATGACAACAAGGACAACCTTGGACCAACAGAAAGTGAACACGCGGACGAAGACAACCTAAGCTAACCTATGCGGGAGGAGACTCTGGCCCTGTGACCGAAGTCACACCTTACTATTTGCCCCTACCGCGTTATAAATCGTAATTTGCCCGTACCACGTCGAATGTGGGATATTTGTCCTGGCAAAACAATTTTTTTTTTTGTACCTTAGTTTATGCACCTTAATAATTTTGTTTCGTGTGCTCCGATTGGCCGACGGATGGCGTGAGAAGAAACGACTGTGCGCGCTCTATTCTACCATGATTCTGCTCATTTCTTTGGCTCCCGATCGAAGAGGTAACATTCGTAGCTACAAAAAGTTCTTTTATGAATCCCAGCTGTGTGGAAACCGTGCTTGGCTCAGTGAAATCTCTCACAGATTCGTAAGTTATACCCCACGTTTGCTGTTCCCTGGATGAACGCTTCGAAAGAATAAAATGTTGCTGCCCGGTAGAATATGTTTGAAGCAAAATGCTGCTACCGGTGGATGGAGTTTTGAAGTAGTTTTAGCTGCTCCTCACGACTGTGTTGAGGCCGAATGATAACAACGAGTCCAACAGAAGGTACGAAGAATTCTTCAGGATCTTTTTAAGGAAACTGATACCACATGAAAGGATATTTCTATCCTTCTTCACAATAAAAACATAGAGATAGATCAACTATTTATGAACAATGATCACACCACTATTTCCTAGAATGAATATCTGATTGCAAATAAGAAATGCAGTGAAAGTATAAAAATAATCAAATGCCACTTGAGGTGGGCACACCCTCGCCGTATAGGAAAATGCGAATAACGCAAATGAATTTTAAAAATAAAAGATAGATGATTTTAATTAAACCATTGCAAATCAAATATATACTAAATATTAAAACACTTGGAAAACATAGCCGACACAGGCTATGTTTGGAATGTAGCATTTTGTGAATCATGAACTCAAGGTTCTCGCAGACAAAATGTTGCGCCCTTTGCCTATTCATGATTGATCAATGTCCAAGATCAAGTAACACCTCACCGAAAAATGTTAACACTTCAATTAAGTTCCTTCGCTCCTTAGAAGCAAGGATTCAAGAATGCATGCCCTTTCCATACTTGGGCCATCAAAAGTTGGTTAGGTTACTGAGAAACCCTAATAATTAGTGCTTTGGTTATCTATTTTTGCTAGACATTGTGCCATGCACAGCGCATCCCAAAAAGGGGCATCTATAGACACCAAAATAGCACCCATCCGATTATGTGACTACAAAAACTGATCACATTGACACACACAGCCCCAAGGGCAGCCCCCAGAGGTTAAACAATGGTCCTAACCACTCTCACAGCAGTTTTGGAAGGTCAAAGATCAATTTGGCACCTTTAGGCACTTTGCTCAATATCTATTTCACCCTAAAACAAATTCAAATTGGGATTCACCCCACCCAGGGACAAATTCTAGATTCGTTCCAGGGTGGGGCGAATTGTAGTTTTGATGGGCAAAAAGTCAAATCTTGACAAATGGCAGCTCAAATTCACCACTTAACGCTTCCTTCATTGCATGGGGGTATGTGTGAGAGTTTTCAAGCATTAGAGGCAATTACAAGGGCAGTCATGAAGTCCCTATTTAGGGAGGAATCTTCCCTCCCCTCGAGAGGCATGATTCCCAAGTGGAGCCTCTGCATGCTCATCCAAAGAGACCGTCAGGTCTATAAAATGGTGAGTCTTCTCACCCTAAAATATGGAGAAAAGGAGCATTTTAGAGCAACAAAGTGCTGTCATTTTATTGTCATACCTCACACCTTTTGGATTTGCGTCTTTCACATCCTTGATCTCCTTTAGAGGGGAGGTCATTTGGTGACTATTGGGAGGAAGAATATTGAACCCAAAACCTAAAATTTGGCCACAATATCCCACCAAATTTGCCGACAATACCACAAAAGAGGTTTTGGACCCATCCCATGTGGATTGGTACTAAAATCAGGCCTCAAATGGCAGGCGGCCTGTCCCATGGGTGCCCCCTCCCACACTGCCACAGTATTACTCGCCCCTTTTTGGAGTGATTGGAATTCCATGGTAGACTTGCTTTATTTCATTCTTGCATTCAATTCTATGATGCTCAGATAGCTTGTCATTTAAATCTCATCTCATTTTGAACAATTTTGATCATATTTCTATCTTTGCTCGACTCTACTAATCTATAGGTAGCATCATCAAATTCCCATTGATGGAGGCCAAATTGGAAAAATCTGACCATCTAGGTCTTCCCAAAATGACCCAATTAGCTAACCCCAAGTTTGTTGGTCTTTTGGAGCTTCCTATGCAAGACATTTGGGACAGTACCTTTTCGACGTTTTGTTGTAGGTGAATTCATCCCGCCCCAAAGTGAATTCAAATTGGTGAGGAACTTATTGACTGTTCTTTTTGTAGGGCTTCCTGGTGGTGTCTTGATGCCCCTGTAAAATTTTTAGAGCTTTGGATTCATTTTATTCATATTTTAATTCATATTTCTTACTCACTTATCGTAGGCTTGGGGATTGCATGCTTTGTTTTATCCACAGGTGCTACTGAATTTTTCTTGTTCCTTTGACCATAGGGTCCAAACATCGAAGGAGCAGCAAGGAATCGAGACTAATCAACACAAGTGACAACGACATTTGGTCCGCCCATTTTACATGTGGGCACATGGAAGAAGGAAAGGCACCCATGGATGTAACAAAGAACACATACTTAAATGCTCCTAGCCCTTGGAAGGGGAGGATGTGCATTGTAATAGAGTTGTGAAATGTATCAATAAAAAGGGTTGTCTTCTTTATTCACATTTGTTTCATTTTGATTTGCTCATGCTTTTCCCTCTTTTCATGCACTTTCAAGTTCCTAGGATTTAGCACTAAGTTCGATTATGTTTGCATCGCATCTTCATTTTCCTTTTTGCTTTCGTATCCTCGTGATTTTAGAAAGGAAATAAATGAAATCAAGACCCCACCATGGACCTATAAGACAAGCAAACTATTAAAATGACACACCCTTACAATGAAAACATGCAGCCTATATAGGAAACTACGAAGGTAATACTTCCATAAATATGGAGAAATAAACTTTGTAGCTAGAACCACAAACCAACTACCCAAGCAATGGAACCTTGATGTGCCACCAACCAAGGAAAATATTCAAAAGCTACTATAACAGGAATACCCCATATTTACCCTCACAGGTTTGGTTTCACCTTTGGTCCGATGATGATGCTCATACAAATATATTTCTAGGATTAACGCAAAAGTCCACTAATGTTCCTTCTATCCAGCACTGCTCATGTAGTCAAAATATTTTTCCTTTATTAGTTCTGATGTATCTCAACCATCGGTTATCACTGTTATGTTCTCAGATCTCTATCAGCTTTCTCTACATCAATATATCTCTCTCAACATGCTGCTATTGCTAGTATTGTTGATATTTTTAACTAACATCATGCACTAAGTTTTGTTTCATAATGAATAATTCATGTGTCTTTGACGAAATAGTCATAACTCTTTTATAAATATGAGATATTAATAGTGACTAAATGCATAGGATGAGCAATAAAACAAGTAATAATTGATTAAAATTACAATGTAATTTATAATTATTTTTAATATTTAAACCAAGACTATGTAATTTAAAACACTTTTAAGGCATCGTCTTGATTGCCACTTTCCATTAGCAAACTATCTATCTTTATATATAAATATAAAATAATAGAAGTTAATAGCAACAAAAAAACTATAGTTGTGACGTGCATATTATTATTTATTCATTCGAGATATTATCATATGGTGAAGTTATGAGCATATCTTCTATTATATCTTTTGAAGTATTAACTTTCTTATCACTATCTTATGCCTTCTTGTTAGTTTCTTTTTCAACCTTTTGAAGATATTGTATTATGTGAAATAACCTATATTATGTGAGATAGCTAATGAAGTTTGTTGGTAATATTTTTAGAGTGTTGGAAGCTCCATGGACATGGGAATGAATGTATCCCACATGTCATAGAAGATAAAAATTTAAGTCTACTAAAACTATATCCCATGGTGGAGCAGAACCAGTAAACACCTTTCTATATTTGAACTTTTAAATATGCTTGAGAAAGATGAGTTTACAAATATCCTAGAGTTTGGGGCAATGATCCTGCTCGAAAAAAATAAAATAGGGGAATAAAAAAGTGTAGAAGACATCCCAAAACTATTTAGCCATATCACAAAACCAAAACAAACGAATAAGAGTATTTTACACATTATAAAATATGCTTTGACGGGAAATGTGTAAAATCAGATCCAAACTTTTAGAAGTTGGAAATTTTATGTGTAGAACCTTCCATCCAAGAAGTTATGTTTTGGATTCAACGACAACTTTCCAAATTTGACTAGCAAGAGACTACCATTGAATATTGGTAAAATTAACTTACCACTTGACATTGAGCTTAGAGTCCAAAGATAAAGGACACAAAATATTTGTGTATATCCAAATAGAATTAATGGAAGAGATGTTATGTTCATTAAGCTATCTCCAACCAATCTATATATTGTGGGTAATTATTCCCAACTTTATAAGGACCTCACAAGATATGGAGGTCACAACTAATCCATAAGATTCTTTGAACCAAGAGAGAAGGGAGCAATAATTATGAATCTAGTTCCAAGTAATAATTTAGCAACTACCCATATCCCAAATATTTCTTATTTTATTAATACCTTTCTTTAAAAATGCTAGTCATCGAATACCATTTCACAAAGCTAAAGGTTTATCATTATGGAGGATAAGTTTATTCCACTAAATACTATTTAGACCAATGCTATGACCATGTCTTAAATGTCAAACTTCCAATTCAATAAATACAAAATTGATTTCTAGGCTTTCGAGTTATGAGTAAGAGGAATAGGTTGTTTAACCATAAATTATGGCACAATAGGTGTTTCCAATTACCTTTCTGAGTAGCTTGAGAGATTCTATAATGAAACAAGTTTTTTTCAGTTTTTCTCTTGAGTTATGGCTCTAGCAACTCATTTTGTTGCCAAAAGTTTGCTCTAGGTTAGAGGATCAATAATAACCAAACTTGCTAAAGCCTTTGGTTGAGTACAAAATTTCTAGATATGGTTTTCATTCCCACCTCCCGATCCCATTTGGTCCATAAAAATTTACATATGGATTGAGTTAATTTGGTATAGGCTTCCTTGGAGGTCATATAGCAAGAAAAGTAATAAACACAAGAGGTTGTCATAACTTTATTCACAACTTATATTCTTCTTGTTATGAAAAGAAATCGAGTTGGTCATTCACTAAATCTATTTTGAAGTTTTTTCATATCCTAGTTTCATATATCTTTAGGAGAAATATTAATCTACAGGGGATGGTCTTCCACTCAACCAAGTATTTAAATCCATTAGGTTTGGAATAAGTATAAAATACTTTTATTTTAAAGTGGTTGATACAAGAGCCAAATACATCACAAAACAATTGTATAATCTCTTTAACCGTTTCCACCTCTTGTTGTGTATTTTGATGAAAAAAAAGGAAATCATCAGTAAAATGAGATTTAAGAGCATGTTTATCCAATTAATATTAATACCCTAAATGAGTCCATTAAATTGAACCTTATGAAGAAGATAACCAAGAGCATTGACAAGAAAAATATATAAATAAAAAAAAAGCAAAACAGGAAGCAAGAGTGCAACCCTATCTGATATATTATTTCAAATAGAATGGAATAAAGCTTCATTAACCTGGACACAAGTAAAACAAATCCAAAGAACGTACTAATTTGATTATAAAATTTTGGACAAAAACCAAATTAAAAAGCATATGAAAAATTGATAGAAAATCTTATCTCATAATTATAACTTTTCTTATCATTTGTTATATTATATGTCACAACCCAATTTGTTTTTACTCTCTACTAAAATCATTTTCTAAACCCTACTAAGAAACATCATAATGCCAATAGTCCTATCTATATTGTAGTCCTCTCCTTAAGTGGTTTTACCACTCATAGCTCCCCTAGACCTTCCCATCTCTACATATTACATGTCACCACTTATGTAAGCATACTAGGTGAAGTCACTCAATTCACCAAAACCATCCCTCTAATTTATCATTCATTGAGCTAGTTTTAATCCTCTTCATTTCTTTTGGATGAGGTGCTATATCCTTCTCACACCACATAATTCCTTCTATGTTGGTGCTAGGAGCGACTTATACTTGACCATACCCCCAACCACTCATTGAGCTAGTCGTTACTTTTGCTATGTCTCTTTTTAGATTATTTCTCAAAAAGTCATTTTTTTGGGTAAACCTCTCTATCATTACACCATTACTTGAGGTGTTATTTTACTCTTACCCATAAAAACCTTTATGAAACCAATAATATAATAGTTTATTTCCTTACATTATTTTTAATATTTGTGTTGCCAAGTTCATATATATTTATCATTAACTAATGATAGGTATTAAATTTAAATAAATTATATCTTTATAATAAAATATCCATTTACCATAAGCCCTATGATAACATGATTATTTTAGGTTTTTCTTAAACTCCATAGAGCTGAAATACATATTTCACTTTTAAAATACAATACAATAATAATAAAGTCCTTAAGTAGTTCTAAAATCATATAACATGATATATGAAGCATAATCAAACTTATTTTCACATAAGATTTCAACATTCGTAAATCACAATATTAAAAGAAATGATTTTATTTAGCAATTAGACAACATCTTATTACCATAAATATTTAAGCAAAATAAATCTCTAAAAAAATGTAATCATCCTGGAAGAAACCCCATGGGGAAAACTCATCCTCAAAATCCATTTCTTTATTAAATTTACTAAGTAAATCTCAAATCTTACAAGGGAGAAACATTCTTGCTAAAAACATAATCAATAATAGAATTTACGCTGTCACTCATAGCATTCCAAGTGAGTTAATATTTAACCCATTCATTTGGATATCTCCCATAAAACTTACACATGCGGCTCATAAGAACATATTCACTCTTGAAAGGCCAATTGTCTTCCTATGAAGACTGTTCGGTATAACAGGTTTCATGATGAGTTTAGCAATGATGTCCATCACCTTTCATTTAGCAAGATACATTGTGATCCTCCCTAATAATTCAACATTTCCAAGGCTTCCTTTACCCTACGAATTCACTACCCTAAGTTTTTATATTTAGAAATCAATAGCAAGTAATCTACTACACTTCACACTATGCTAACTACTCTTAAAACAAATCTAAGCTAGCAATTTACCTATAGTGGAGTGTTTCTCTTGGACATGACATTCTAAATATTCAATAATAGCAATAGGAATCTTGGTATTGCACTCAAATGAACACACAAAATAAAATTATGACCATCCTACAAGGAACACTTACACCCAAGGTCATTCCAACAATAAGTCATAGGCTCTACTATCTAGCATGCTCAATGACTTAGGAACGAAACCAATGAAGGTTAATGGTAAGACCTTCGTACTTTAGTGCATGCTGGTCTCTCACCTAAAATTTACTATGATAAACATCCTTGCCATGGTCTCAAGGATATTTTTCCATTCTAAGGCACATCTAAGAAGTTCAAAAGTTATTTGCCATTGTTAAAAAGCAAGCTCTACATAGCCGTGACCTGCCTAGGCCAAAGGAACCACAAATGGTATCTAAAATAGAGACTAAAAGTCTAAATAAAATATATCATAAGATACTCATAGCAATTATTCATACTAAAGGTAAAAGTACGAGAAGCTCTCTAATGCACTCCTACCTAGAAAAATTCTTACAAAAAATTACATGGAAGTAGAAATTTTTGTTTACCAGCTTAACCTTTAACACACCCATCGAGGGGTTCTTCTACAAAGGGTTTAAAATAAAATCTATACACAAATTTCTCTGTCGAATTCCTAAATTCAATAAAAGACAACAAACAGTAAACACCATGACCATATCATCTAACTATCCTAATATCTTATGATAAAATAATAATCAATGGGATTTCTCAGGGTTTACTGCTGACCAAGTTCCTCTTTTCTCCTTTCTAGAGTTACCCTGCAATTATTCTACAAAACAATAATTGAAAGGAATGTTACTCTAAAACTTCCCACACACATCTAACTCCTATCATGGTTACAATTGTACATAGAGAGAAACATTCCATCATTATTCATCCGATGCTTCAAGATAAGTTCCAAGGCTAAACTACAAATGCAAATCGTAGCTTAGCTTAACAAGAATAAGATATTTCACTTCTACCAATTAATTTACATAGCATGCACCCAACACTATGCACCACTAATAAGAAACTTTAGAGAACAATTCATCATGAAGTCTACCTATGAGATTTCCTATTTTGAGAAGTTCTTCCCACTCTTATAGCTACTCCAACGCTCCTGCTCATTATCCTTTGCCTAACCTCCTTTTTTCCTTCTCCCTATTCTTTTTCTTTTATTTTTTCTTCCTATTTTTCGTTACACTTCCTTTTTTTTTTTACTTCTTTTCCCCTCCCATTTGCTTTACCTTGTTAGGTACATTATCATTTGTGTACATCTCCCCAACCACATCGATTAATTATTCTTACTCGAAATCATTGCAGAGCTAACAACTAACGTCCTTTTGGATAACACCTTCTTGATCCTTTGCTAAACTCTGATGATAAACCTCAGATGTTTGAAACTTGATGATAAATCCAACAATGATTTTAGCATAAGTTTTAACAAAGGTGGTGGTTCCATCAATAAAAATGCCACTTACACTTTTAATACCAAATGTTTGCTTCTTTCAAAGTATTTCCTTACTTAAGTTGGCATTGAAACAATGCCTCTCAAAATTAACAATGAAATAAACCCAGTGCCATTTTAATCCATCCAAGCACTTAAAATTACTCTAATTCAATTAATATCAAAATAATAGTGTCATTAATTGTTGATTTCATTAATACCAATAAAAACAATATAGTTAGCAACAAATTATCAATGAGTAAATCAACACATATTTTTACTCTTATGGCACTTCTTTCTAATAGTTAATGAAAGCACGAGATTACGGGCGAAGGAAACACTAATTGCGATGCATTCAAAATCAAATACGCTTAAGTCCTAAAAATATAGAATGCATGAAATGAAAGAGACACATTGAAATGAGATACAAGAAAATGGAGAAAACATAGCCCTTTCATTAAACTCTCTTGATCTCTGTTACAAAGATGCCTCCTCCCTTTTCAGGGGCTAGGAGCGTTAAAAGAATTTGATTACAATCAAGACTTAAGGTTCCTCTTTTTGCATGCCCACACTTGAGATGGGCGGGCCAAGACGATGTCGCCGCTGATGTTGATGAGTCCTTAACCTCTGCTGCTCCTCTTGTGAACAAAGAAATGACAAAGATGTCAGTAGCACCTACTGCAAATAAGAAGTGTTTGTTCTCTAAAATTAACGAAAGATGCATGTAAATGATTAGCCAAATCGATAGACAAAATGACTCTAAATGACCTGCAAACTCGACAGAGACCGGGAAACATCACCAGAAGGCCGCTGCCATCGAGACAGCCGGCCAATCTACCTTCACCTGGAATTCGTCCCTGGGCAGGACGAATTCTGACTGCTATTCGTCCTTGGGTGGGACGAATTCTACTGTGTTAGAAAATCCGAAGTGATCCTGCTCCAATGTCGACTCCCGAGACCTCCAAAATACCTGCAAACAGAGGGGTTATGTAATTGGGGCCATTTTGGGATGACCCAGATGGTCGGATTCTCCCAATTTGGCCTCTATCCTCGGGAATTCGATGTCGCTACCTGCAAGTTAGTGGGACAACAAAGCGACAAAAGGCATGATAAAATATGATCAGAATGTTATGGAAATGAAGCTATGAGTTCACTAAATAGAATAACGTAAAATGCAACATGAACAAATAATCTAGAATGCTTTTAAAATAAAACTTAGAAAATGCGGGGTGCCCAAGTGGGCCTCCCACCGTTGGCACTTGATTTCGGCGCCAATCCACTAGGGATGGGTCCAAAACCTCTTAGGATTGGGATGTTTGCAAATTGGTGGTGTAAGGTGGTCAAATGTTGTATTTGGGTTGGATCCACGCTTCCAAAAGCCACCCAATAACCTCCCTTGCGAAAGATATTAGTGGATGTGAGAAGGTGAATAAAAAAAGATGCAAGTGGGTAATCAATCAAAAAAAACTTCATTGCTTGAAATCGCCTCCAATATCCTCTTTTTGGGTGAGAAAATTCCCACCTTTTATAGACCCATGGGGTCTCTTTTGAGAGGGAAGCATAAGCGCCATGTGTTGGTCATAGGTGCCATGTGGCGGTCATGTCTTCCCATGAGGGAGGGGAGTCCTCCATGACTTGGGATTTCATAACTACCCTTGTGACAGTCCTCTAACAGCCCATCTACCCACCCACACACGCGTGCGAGGTAGGAGTCATCAACTGACTGTCCCTGGCTGCCACTTGGCAACATTCTTCTTTTTGCCCATTAAACACATAATTCGTCCCGACCAGGGACGAATTCAAAATTTGTCTCTAGGTGAGATGGATCCCAGTTTGAATTCATCCCTAGGTGAGACGAATACTAAGCAAAGTGCCTAAATGTGCCAAATTTCCTCTTGACCTTACAAAATTGATATGAGAGTGGTTAAGACCACTAGGAGCGTTAAAAGAATTTGATTACAATCAATAATTAATGTTCCTTTTTCCGCATGCCCACATTTGAAATGGGTGGGCCAAGATGATGCCGCCATTGATGTTAATGAGTCCTTAACCTCTGTTGCTCCTCCTGCGAACAAAGAAACGACAAAGATGTCAGTAGCACCTGTGACAAAAAGGAAAGTTCATTCTTTGAAATTGCCAAAACATGCATGCAACAGATTGTCAAATACAGTGAATAAAATGGATCTAAGTCACCTGCAAATTTGATAGAGGTCAGAAGACATTACCAGAGGGCCACTACCGTTGAAATAGTTGGCCAATCTACCTTCACCTAGAATCCGTCCCTGGGTAGGACAAATTCTGACTACTATTCGTCCTTGGGTGGGACAAATTCTACTGTGTTGGAAAAACCGAAGTGATCCTGCTCCAATATCGACTCCTGAGACCTCCAAAACACCTGCAAACAGAGGGGTTATGTAATTGAGGCCACCTGCAAGTTAGTAGGACAACAAAGCGACAAAAGGCGTGATAAAATCTGATCAAAATGCTATGGAATTGAAGCTATGAATTCACTACAAGGAATAACACAATATGCAACATGAACCAATAATCTAGAATGCTTTAGAATAAAACTTAGAAAATGTGGGATGCCCAAGTGGGCCTCCCACCGTTGGCACTTGATTTTGGTGCCAATCCACTAGGGATGGGCCCAAAACCTCTTAGGATTGGGGTGTCTGCAAATTGGTGGTGTATGGTGGTCAAATGTTGGATTTGGGTTGGATCCATGCTTCCAAAATCCACCCAATAACCTCCCTTGCAAAAGAGATTAGTGGATGTGAGAAGGTGAATCAAGAAAATGCAAATGGGTGTTCAATTGGACAACACTTTGTTGCTTGAAATCGCCTCCAATCTATCCTTTCGGGTGAGAAAAGTCCCACATTTTATATACCCATGGGGTCTCTTTTGAGAGGGAAGCATAAGCGCCATGTGTTGGTCATAGGTGCCATGTGGCGGTCATGTCTTCCCATGAGGGAGGGGAGTCCTCCATGACTTGGGCTTTCATAATTGCCCTTGTGACAGTCCTCTAACGGCCCATATGCCCACCCACACACGCGTGCGAGGCAGGAGTCATCAACTGACTGTCCCTAGCTGCCACTTGGTGCCATTCTTCTTTTTGCCCGTTAAACACAGAATTCATCCTGACCATAGATGAATTCAGAATTCGTCCCTGGGTGAGACAGATCCCAGTTTGAATTTGTCCTTGGGTGAGACGAATACTAAGCAAAGTGCCTGAATGTGCCAAATTGCATCTTGACCTTACAAAATTGCTATGAAAGTGGTTAAGACCACTTTTTAACCTCTGGGAGTTGCCCTGGGGGCTGTGTTTGTCAAAGCGATTAGTGTTTGTAGCCACATAATCGGATTGGTGTTGTTTTGGTGTCTACAGTTAAGTCCTTCATATTGCAAGAAAGTCTATTCATGTGATAATGTAAAACTATCAGTAGCATCATAATATTTCATTAAATATATGTTTATAAAAAATAGCATAAGGTAATAAATCACCCTAATAACAAAATACATTATATTATTCCATAGAAATAAGTCTTCCATGACTATGTAACCCAACATCACATCAACATAGAAGCTAGGAAAGCATAAATCCATCCAAAAATAAAATTTTTCCATGGAAGGGTCAGGACATCCTCCCCTCTTAGGCTTTACACATTTCTTTGTGTAACCTTATAGTTTAAACATTAAGCAAATTTTTAGGATACCTCTTCAAAAAGTTATGAAAAATATCTAAAATAGCCACACATGAATAATAATGTGCAAGACAACTCCCTCAAGAGGACCCTATAATACTTCTAATGAATTCCTACATAAACATACCAAAAATAGGATAACCTTCTTCCACTTATTCAAGAACTTCTCCAACATAAGTACATCTTAACATGTTTATTCTATAAAACAATGATTAATCACTCTGAATTTTATTATTGTCTAATACATTTCTAGCTCCTTGGTGCCAAAATATACCCTATCCTAGAAATAAATCCTTCCATTTAACATTTTATCCATTTATAAACTTCAATCCAATCCAATCAAGTTGTTAACATCCCACTAATGCTCATTCTTTATCCTCTTCAAATCATAGGTTAGTCCCTTACTCTAACTATTTTCTAACAAAGATAACTCATCAAGTCTAACTTTCATCTAAATGTGGATGACTCAATTAATCTATCATTTATTCAATTATAATTAACTCCATAAATATATCCTTTACTCCATCATAGACATAGTTTTATCAATCAATCCATTTCTTTCAAAATATATATTAATCCTTCAATCTATTCATTTTCAAACACTGATTATTCATTCATCACTCAATAAATCTTGCTAACCACATAACATAGATTCTTTCCTTCTTCCTATAAAAATGCAAAATAAATTAGTCCTTCAATTCATTAATGTAATTTGGTTATATATATAAGATGAAAGGCACCACATAATTCCATGAAGGATGGAACTCCCTTTCCAATAACTCTTTTCAATCATTTAGGTTTACATAATGAAAGAACTCTCTAATAAATTTTCATATTTATTTATTTCCATCATTTATCATAGGCTAGTCATATAACGTATCCATCATATATAGACCATTTAATATCCATAGTAAAAATTAATAATTGTCCATTCTTTGCTTATTCAATTCCTGATAAGCACACTAAAGTAAGTTCTTGTCTCTTCTACATGATCAATACACTACTCAATTTCATGCTAAATAATTTCACTTACAACTTCTCCATGAAATTTTTATATTAGTCCTCTACAATTCCTCTATGAATTTGCACTATAGATCATTGTAAATCCTTCATGAAACTGATATATAGTTACTCCATTAGATTTCATTCCTTTTTTCTTCAGTTTATAAGTCAATTCCTACACAATCATAGGATAATTCATTATCCACTTTTATTTGATACTCATAGAGGCATGCAAACAAAATTCTATAATCCATATGTTCATTCAATTAAATTTAATTTTTTATTCAATTTATATAGAGTTGTTCCTAATCTTTCTACAAATTGATTGAATTTCACCACAAGAAGTAAACTATTACAATCATTTCAACACGAAAAAAACTTCAATTTTTTTTAAAATCTTCCATTGGTTTTTGATAAGATCCATATTCAGTCATATCCATAAATTCCCTTTTGTAACAGTACATGTACTAATCTGTTTTTTAATTTTTCAAAAAGGGTCCTATTTCATACATGTACAACTTATAAAGGTCATTTTTTTAATCACTAATAGTTGATCTTAATCTTAAATTAAGGAGCAATATATGATTGAAAAACACGTATTTAGGAGTCAGTAGTGATAGTGTTTACACTTCCTACCCTTATTTTCCACTTAGTTATTTCCTTGGAGTAAACCCATCCCTACATATTACGTATTTTCCTCTACGAAAGTGTACTAGTTGTAAATACTTAAATCTAGCTTAAATTCATTCTTTATTCTTTGTTTCATAATTGTAACTAATCCCGTACATTGTTCATGACTTTCTATAAAATCCTTCTATTATAAATATGGTTTTTCATATTTTTGTGTACTTACAATAGGAAGTACTCCTTAACTTCTGAGTCATATATTATCCCATACTTGGGACATGGTCTCTATTCTTATACAATTTTCCACTCCATGTATACTATTGATGAATGAGTTAGTCCTTAAACTTATTTTTCCATCTGGTTCTAATATATTGACAAGAAAATTCTATATCACCTTTTATTTTCTCCATAAGAATTATCTTTTTTTCTTACGAAACTACACTCAGAACCTATCCAACAAAACATAAACGCAACCTGAGCAAAACTTCAGAATCTAACATCCATCAACTTTGGTCAAACACAAGTTTCAAGAAGTATTTCTCAATTTTTTTTATTCAGTCACTGTTCTTGAATTAATTCAAAATATTTGCACCATACCCGTATGAATTACCTATAGTTAAATAATACTATTAAAACATAAAATACATCATTCACACCATAAGTCTCACTAGTGTTCCTTTAATACAGTCAACTTCTACGATTCAATAATTAGAGAATCACCATAGTTTTTGTGCCACTATATTCACCTCATCTATTCATACAATTTGGGTTTTACAACTATAAATATAATTTTAGTCCAAAAATATATTCGTTGTCTTTTGTTGATAACTCTTTCCTATAGATAATAGATTTACACATACACTCAACAAGCTTGACAGTTTCCTACTTATGTAACCTATTTTTGTGTTTTAACAAAGACTGTATCTCTTAGAATAGCACAAGGTAATTAAAATTAAGGTAGCTCAAACCAATTTCAAACTGGATCATCAGTAAAAAGTATGCTTTAATTGTACAAAAATGAGGTTTTTTTGTTGATAGGTGACAAGTATAATTACACCCAACGCTAGCCTATGGAAAGGTTATGGAGCTTGGCTCTTTATAACACCTACAACTCCTTTATAACTACTCACTTTTATAGAATAATACATAATTGGAATACCATGATACACATTTGAGTGTGCAATTTGATGGGTTTTATTTCTAAAGTCATTCACAAAAAATGTGACCTAATACTCATTATAAGGTTTGTGAGAAAAAAAATTAGTATAGCAAGGGGAATTTGATCGCACATCACTTCCCACTATAACTATTTTTTTAAGCCTAATTATTCTCTCCAAAATAATTATTATAAAGTGGAACATGAGAGCTAAATTATTAGAGTGTACCTGATGCTCTAGGTTGATAATTTTCAAAGATCTCTAGAGATGAAACCGATCTCCCTGCTAGTTTCATTCATTTTTCCTTCTTAGTCCACTCTCTTATCTTTTTGGTCAAGAGAAAGCATGGATAAATTTATTTTATCCAAAATATTTCTATGAAAAAATAAAAGTAAGTGATGAGATTTAATCATCAGAGTAACCATGAGCAATTATACCTTCCTAGGAGTTAACTTACATCATTAAGGGTCATTACCACCTTGTATCCCCAAGGTGTCCTTTTATTGCGACCCTTTATTAAATCCTTGTCACAATAGAGGTTTTCCTTGTACTGATTTCCATCTAAAATCTTCTTAAGGTAATCCCATATCTATAACTCATATATATTTGACTATATGAGTGTACTAGGTGTAAGGTTAAAAATAAATATGCAAACTATATTTCTCATTATCCCTATCGAGTTAGCTTATCTCCCATTATTGTGTTGAAGGGATTATTCCAATCCAATACACTACTCATGTCCATCCGAGTAAGCCATCACACTACCCAAGTCCATATGAGTAGATCATCACACTACTCAAGTCCATTTGAGTAAATCATCACACTACTCAAGTCCATCTGAGTAGGCAATATGAGTATTTGGAGTTAAACTATCATTCTCATTTATTCAATAAGTTATTCATTTTCTTGCATGCCTATATCATTTATTAATCGATGGATAAATCATTATAACATACATTTATTCTTCATATAACCTCAAGAATCATTCCTTCTCAAGTTTGGATTTTGAACATAGATAATCCATTCACTTAGGTCCATCAATTTCCTCTATGATGGTTTCGAGAATATTCCTTAACATAGTAATGATATCTTTTAATATATTATAATGGGTTCTACCATTCAAGCTTATATATCTAATACTTGTATAATAATTTACAAATTAGAAATCCTAATAGTCTTGATCTCACAAAATTATTTTTCCTAGGCTTGCTTACTCATTAATATCCTCTTGTTGATGATGGATAAACTTACTCCATGTAAATCATCATCTCAATATAAGCTATCCCTTATAGGATCAATTCTAAAGCACCTTCAAGTTTACACAAGGAAGCCTACATCCCTCAGAACTGCGCTCTAATACCAGATGTCACAACACAATTTTTTTTACCCTCTAATTAAATGATTAGCTAAACCCTACTAAGAAGCATTAAATTTGCAACAATTTTATTTACATTGTGGCCCCCTCCTTAAGCGGGTTTACCACTTATAGCTCCCCTAGACCTTCCCATATCTACATCATACATGTCTCTATTTAAGTTAGCATACTAGGTGAAGTCACTAGGTTCACCCAAATCATCCCTCTCATTTATCATTCATTGAGTTGGATTTAACCCTCTTCCTTTATTTTGGATAAGGTACATTGTCCTTCTCATACCATATAATTCCTTTTATATTGGTTTTATGAGTGATTCGTACTCGACCATATCCCCAAACCCTCATTGAGCTAGTCATTACTTTTGCTATGTCTCTTTGTAGATTATTTTTTGAGAATCATTATTTTGGGTATACTTATCTATCATTACACCATTACTTGAGGTGTTCTTTTACTCTTAATCATAATTTTTTTTATGAAACTAATAATATAAGAGTCTAATTCCTTACATTTTCTTTAACGTTTGTGAGTTGCCAAGTTCATATTTATTTATCCTTAACTAATTATAGATGTTGTATTTAAATAAATTATATCTTTATAATAAAATATCCCTTTACCATCAGCCCTATGATAACATGATTATTTCAGGTTTTGCTTATCCTCATTAGAACTGAAATACATATTTCACTTATAAAATAAATGATAATAATAATAAATTCCTTAAGCATTTGTAAAATCACATAACAAGATACATGAAGCATAACCAAAATTATTTGCTCATAAGGTATCAACATTATTAAATCAAAATATTAAAATAAATGATTTCCTTTAGCAATTACACAACACCATATTACCATAAATATCTAAGCACAAAAAAATCTCACAACAAACATAATTTTCCTAGGATAAATCCCGTGGGGAAAACCTAACCTTAAATTCCATGTCTTTATTAAATTTAATAAGTAGATCTCAAATATTACAAGGCACACATGTTCTTGCTAACAATAGAATCAATAATATAATTTACACTGTCACTCATAGCATTCCAAGTGAGTTAATATTTCAACCCATTCATTTGGATATCTCCCTTGAAACTTGTACATGCAGCTCATAAGAACATCTTCGTTGTTTAAAGGTCAATCATATTCCTATAAAGACAATTCGATATAGCAGGTTTTATGATGAGTTTGGAAACGATGTCCATCTCCTTTCCATTAGAAAGATACATTATTATACTTCCTAATAATTTCACTTTCCCAAGGCTTCATTTACCTTCAAACTTCACTATCCTAAGTGTTTATATTGAGAAAGCAATAAAAATTAATATACTACACTTCACATTGTGCTAACTAATCTTAGATTATCTCTAAGCTAGCAATTTACCTATAGTGGAGCATTGCTCTTAGACATGGTATTACAAAGGTTCAATAATAGCAATAGGAATCTTGGTATTGCACCCAAAATCCAAAAAAACACATAAAATAGTAGTGTGACCATCCCACAAGGAACACTTACACCCAAGGTTGTTCTAACAATAAGTCACAGGCTCTACTATCTGACACACTTAATGGTTTATAAATGAAACTAGTGAAGGTTGATGGTAAGAACTTTATACTTCAGGGTGGTCTCTCATCCTACATTAACTATAACAAACACCCTTACCACAATATCAAATACATTATCCCATACTAAGGCACATCTAAGAATTTCAAAAGATATTTACCAGCTTTCAAAAGTAATCTCTACATAGTCGCGATCTACTTTGGCCAAAGTACCCACTGATGGTATCTAAAACAGAGACCAAAAGGCTAAATAAAATATATCATAAGTTAATCACAACAATTATTTATCTCAAAGGTAAAAGTATGAGAAGCTCTCTGATGCACTCCTACCTAGAAAATTTTCTACAACCAATCACAAGGGAGTAGAAAGTTTTGTTTACCAACTTAACATTTAACACACCCATCAAGGGGGTTCATCTACAAAGGATTTAAATCAAACTATATTTCTAGTTATCCCTATCAAGTTAGCTTATCTCCCATTATTTTGTTGAAGGGATTACTCCAATCCAATACACTACTCATGCCCATCTAAGTAATGCATCACACTACCCAAGTCCATATGAGTAGATCATCACACTACTCAAGTCCATTTGAGTAAATCATCACACTACTCAAGTCCATCTGAGTAGGCAATATGAGTATTTGGAGTTAAACTATCATTCTCATTTATTCAATAAGTTATTCATTTTCTTGCATGCCTATATCATTTCTTAATCGATGGATAAATCATTATAACATACATTTATTCTTCATATAACATCAAGAATCATTCCTTCTCAAGTTTGGATTTTGAACATAGATAATCCATTCACTTAGGTCCATCAATTTCCTCTATGATGGTTTTGAGAATATTCCTTAACATAGTAATGATATCTTTTAATATATAATAATGGGTTCTACCATTCAAACTTATATATCTAATACTTGTATAATAATTCACAAATTAGAAATCCTAATAGTCTTGATCTCACAAAATTCTTTTTCCTAGGATTGCTTACTCATTAATATCCTCTTATTGATGACGGATAAACTTACTCCATGTAAAGCATCATCTCAATATAAGCTATCCCTTCTAGGATCAATTCTAAAGCACCTTCAAATTTACACAAGGAAGCCTACATCCCTCTGAACTGTGCTCTAATACCAGATGTCACAACACAAATTTTTTTACCCTCTAAGTAAATGATTAGCTAAACCCTACTAAGAAGCATCGAAGTTGCAACAATTCTATCTACATTGTGGAACCCTCCTTAAGCGTGTTTACCACTTATAGCTCCCCTAGACCTTCCCATATCTACACCATACATGTATCTATTTAAGTTAGTGTACTAGATGAAGTCACTAGGTTCACCAAAACCATCCCTCTCATTTATCATTCATTGAGTTGGATTTAACCCTCTTCATTTATTTTGGATAAGGTACATTGTCCTTCTCATACCACATAATTCCTTCTATATTGGTTCTATGAGCGATTCATACTCGACCATATCCCCAACCCCTCGTTGAGCTAGTCGTTACTTTTGCTATGTCTGTTTGTAGATTATTTCTTATGAATCATTATTTTGGGTATACCTATCTATCATTACACCATTACTTGAGGTGTTCTTTTACTCTTAATCATAAAAACCTTTATGAAACTAATAATATAATAGTCTAATTCCTTACATTTCCTTTAATGTTTGAGAGTTGCCAAGTTCATATTTATTTATCCTTAACTAATTATATATGTTGTATTTAAATAAATTATATCTGTATAATAAAATATCCTTTTACCATGAGCCCTATGATAACATGATTATTTCAGGTTTTGCTTATCCTCATTAGAACTGAAATACATATTTCACTCATAAAATAAATGACAATAATAATAAATAACTTAAGCATTTCTAAAATCATATAACAAGATATATGAAGCATAACCAAACGTATTTGCGCATAAGGTATCAACACTCTTAAATAAAAATATTAAAATAAATGATTTCCTCTAGCAATTACACAATACCATATTACCATAAATATCTAAGCACAACAAATTCTCACAACAAACATAATTTTCCTAGTAGAAATCTCATGGGGAAAACCTAACCTTAAAGTCCATGTCTTTATTAAATTCAATAAGTAGATCTCAAATATTACAAGGCACACATGTTCTTGCTAAAAATAGAATCAATAATATAATTTACACTGTCACTCATAGCATTCCAAGTGAGTTAATATTTCAACCCATTCATTTGGATATCTTCCTTGAAACTTGTACATGTGGCTCATAAGAACATCTTCGTTTTTGAAAGGTCAATCATATTCCTACGAAGACAATTCGATATAGCAGGTTTTATGATGAGTTTGGCAATGATGTCCATCTCCTTTCCCTTAGAACGATACATTGTGATACTTCCTAATAATTTCACTTTCCCAAAGCTTCCTTTACCCTCCAACTTCACTATCCTAAGTGTTTATATTGAGAAAGCAATAAAAAGTAATATACTACACTTCACATTGTGCTAACTAATCTCATAAAAGCTCTAAGATAGCAATTTACCTACAGTGGAGCATTGCTCTTAGACATGGTATTCCAAAGGTTCAATAATAGCAATAGGAATCTTGGTATTGCACCAAAAACCCAAAAAAACACACAAAATAGTAGTGTGACCATCCCACAAGGAACACTTACACCCAAGGTTGTTCTAACAATAAGTCATAGGCTCTACTATCTAACACACTGGTTTATGAATGAAACTAGTGAAGGTTGATGGTAAGAACTTTGTACTTCAGGGTGGTCTCTCATCCAACATTAACTATAAAAGAAACCCTTACCATAGTATCAAATACATTATCCCATACTAAGGCACATCTAAGAATTTCAAAAGATATTTACCAGCATTCAAAAGTAATCTCTACATAATCGCGATCTGCTTTGGCCAAAGGACCCACTGATGGTATCTAAAATAGAGACCAAAATGCTAGATAAAATATATCATAAGCTAATCACAACAATTCTTTATCTCAAAGGTAAAAGTATGAGAAGCTCTCTGATGCACTCCTACCTAGAAAAATTTCTACAACCAATCAAAAGGGAGTAGAAAGTTTTGTTTACCAACTTAAGCTTTAACACACCCATCAAGGGGGTTCATCTACAAAGGATTTAAATCAAAGCCTATAGAAAAATTTCTCCTCAAAATTCCTACATTTGGTAAAATATAATAGATAATAAACACCATGACCATATCATCTAAATGGCCTAATCTATAATTATAAAATAATAACCGAGGAGATGCCTCGATTCTTACTACTCACCAAGTTTCCATTTTCTCCTTTCTAGAATTCCCTTGCAATTACTCTACCAAAAAATAATTGAAAGGAACATTACTCTGAAACTTCCCATACACATCTAACTCCTATCATGGTTACATTTGCACATAGAGAGAAACTTTCCATTGTTATTCACCTAGTGCTTCAAGACAAGTTTCAAGGCTAAACTACAAATGCAAATCACAGCTTAACTTAACAAGAAGAATATATTTTGCTTCTACCAATTAATTTATACAACATGCACCCAACACTATACAACATTAATAAGGAACTTTAGAGAACAAATCATCATGGAGTCTACCTGCGAGCTTTCCTATTTTGAGAAGTTCTTCCCACTCTTCTAGCTACTCTAGCACTCCTGCTCGTTCTCCTTTGCATAACTTCTTGTTTTCCTTCTCCCTATTCTTTTTCTTTTATTTTATTTTTTTCTCATTTTCATTACACTCCCTTTTGTTTTACTTATTTTTCCCTCCCCTTGTCTTTACCTTGTTATATGCATTCCTAGTGATGCACATCTCCTCAACTGTAGCAATTCATCCTTCCTATTTGGAGGTATTGTGGAGATAACAACTAATGGCCTTTTTGATAGCACCTTCTTGGTCCTTCACTAAGCTCTGATAGTAAACCTCACATGTTTGAAACTCGGTTATAAATCTAGTAGTGATTTTAACGTAAGGTTTAACAAGGTTGGTGGATCCATCAATAAAAATGCCACTTACACTTTTAATACCAAAGGTTTACTTCTTCCAAAGTATTTCCCTACTTAAGTTGGCATTGAAACAACGCATCTCAAAAGTAAAAATGGAATAAACCCAGTGCCATTTCAATCCATACAAGTACTTAAAATTACTCCAATTATATTAATTTCAAAATAATAGCACCAACAATAGTGGGTTTCATTAATACAAAAAAAAATAATATAGTTAGCAACAAATTATCAATGAGTAAAACAACTTTCAAAATTAAGGTTGAAAAAAGATAAAATACCTTATTCTATAATATTTTTATGTTTATAATCTTATATGGTTTTGATATATTGGGTGGTAGTCTATCTTGAGTTTCTTGGAATAAAATAGAGCAAATAGAAAAACAATATATCACAAAACACTTTAAGTTGAAGAACCAAACATCTTAAGATATCATTCTTATAGAGGTAAGTTTAATATACATTAAAAGTGAAACATTTAAAACATTAATTACTATATAAACACAAACTAGTCTAACTAGCATAAACTCAAAATAAGTAAAAAATATTGTTTAACTCATTTATAATTAAATAAAATATTATAAAATAATTTCAACATTTACTTAGGTAATTAGAATATTGAGAATAAATCATATCTTAAAAGAAGAAACAAACTAGACTCACATGTTTATAACAAGAGCATTACTATTTAGAAGGATGAAATCATAAAATGGAACAAAAAAAGTAATTACTACAATAACACTACCATTTTCAACTATCCTACCTATCCTAATGATGTGGATTATGCTAAGAAGAAAATTCCTTTTATTAAATTAAAAACCAACTCACATGATTCATAGCAAAACTAATAAATGGGCACATTCATAAGACCCTCTCTTTGAATTAAAAATATGTAATCGAAATAAAATAGAATATGGACATTCTACAATGATATTAGATGTAAATTTCAACATTTTCATTTATAACTTTATCTATTAATATTTAAACCAACCCTACTAAATTAGACTAAAAAATCTTATAACTGATGTCAAACATTATAAAAAATATTTTTAATTAACCATGTGTAAGTAATACCTATCTAAATAAACTATAAACTTATTTGATCTAAAATATGCTAAAAATTATTATCATCATAAACTTGCATACATATATCATAATTCTAAACTTGCATACAAACATAGAATTCTAGTTCTCATTTCATTAATAATAAAAATTAGAAAATCAACTATTATGTAATGAAATCCATACTATTTTTTAACCAATATTTTAATCCTTTAAAATGAAACACAAAACTATTTAAAATTTATGTTATACAAAAGTATATAACAAACCTTTAAATTTAACTCTTTAACCCAAACATCCTAAAATTTATGTATTTTTTTATACTATTAAGGAAAGAGGGTTTTGAAAGGAATCCCACAACCTTTTACAACAACTCTCAAAGGGAGAGAAAACTGAGCACAACTCAACAAACTATCTCCAAAAGGAGACTAACAACCAACCACCCCAAAGGGGATAAACAACTAACAACATAGCCCAAGAAAATTTCTATGAAGAAGGTTCAATATAGCAGGTTTCATGATGAGTTTACTAATGATGTCAATCTCCTTTCCTTTAGCAAGATACATTGTGATCCTTCCTGATAATTCCACATTGCCAAGGCTTCCTTTACCCTACAACTTCACTACCCTAAGGGTCTATATTGAAAAAGCAATAGCAAGTAATTTACTACACTTCATACTACATTAACTACTCTCAAAACATATCTACGATAGCAATTTACCTATAGTGGAGGGTTAAGCACCACCCACCCCACCAAGAAACGGGCAGACCCCATCAACTGAAGCTACGAAAGCCCCACCCAATCAACTGAAAAAATGGTTTTCACATGCATTTGATGTGTACCAAAATGAAATAAATCAATTAAAATCCACAAAAGAATATCAAGAAACTTCCCACCCAAAAGATTCAAACTTTAAAATAACTCTAGGATCCAAAATTGCCCATCGAGTATTAAAACTGAGAATGAATCCAAACCTTGCGGCACTAGAGAGAACAACATAGAGCAACACCAGAGACCAGAATCATGTATCAGTATCCACCATAACTCAAATACCCAAAGGGATTCCTTGCAGAATAAGCCAAGTAGAGAAACCAGGTCCCCTGCATATCCTCTCTAGATAAAAAATGCTCCCAATAAAATATGCAAGAGCAAAACCACTGCCACAATAGGGAACAGGTGAGCCCCAATCAACAGTGACCACCCCAATCGGGAGACTACAAAACAAAATAAAAATTTGAAGCCCAAGCATAGAAGAAAGAACCCCAAATAGGGACCCTTTAAAGAAAGAAACTCCTATGCACAACAACAGCCAACAATAGCTCCATAAGGAGCCAAACAGTCACTAGAAAATCCAAACCCTCAAACATCAAGGAAAAAAATAGCTGCAGGCAGAAAGGAAAGAAACGAAACCAGGGCCCCACCATGGACTTGAAAGGCAAGTTGTAGGGTAAAATAAGGACCTGCCCTTGCAATAAAAACACCCAGCCTAGCTGGAGAACTATGAAGGCAATACTTCCACAAATCTGGAGAAATGAACTCTACAGCCAGAACCACCAAACAACCACCCGAGAAATGGAATCTTGATTTGGCACCAACCAAGGAAAACGGTTAAAAGCTACTATAGTAGCAACATCCCATATTCACCCTCGTAGGTTTGGTTCAGGCCTTTGGTCCGATATCCTTACCATAAGGACCCCGATGGGATATTCAATGGCATACCAAAAACTAAAAGAAAAACAAATCTGATTGACCAAGATCTCTGGCAAGCAACCAACCCAAAAAACCAATGCTCACCAAGCCAAGCAGGTCTAGAACCAAAAAAGAGACCACCAATCAGAACCACCAACACAACAACCAATTCTCCAAATCACCCCCATAGGTAGGGCTGGCATTTAGCTCAATCCACCTGGTGGCCACCAGGGAGCCAGATTTACAATGTCTTACTTCACCCACAAAAGATACAAAAAGAACTAGAAAGGCCCCTCGGCCAGAAAAAGATGCTGCCAACCACCACCACAACAAAGTGGATTGACCATGAAGAGTAGCCAGAAGAAAAACGGGGAAGTACAGGGCCTCTAGCTGAGAGGTAAAATCGCGAAGGAGCAACATTATATATGAATTACATCCTAAAATTTATGTTAAATGAATTATATAGCTTTTATTTTTAGGAACTTTAAATTTGATTCTGGTCAAACATCACAAAATTATGTTAAAAAAATTATTTAGCTTTTATTATTACGAACTTTAGATTCGACACTTGAATCCAAACATGGCAAAACATTATGTGAAATAAGTTATTTAGCTTTTACTGGTAGGAGCCACTAGAAGGTGCAAATCTTTGACCTTCAAAATTTTATGTTGTTGAGATAGATTTTATTTTTTGAGTTGGAATATTCAGCAAGCATGCACAAGTTAGATATTAATTTTTAAGCTGGAATATTCAACAGGCATGCAGAAGGGCATGCAAACTTGAAGACGAAGAAAGTTTTTAATAATTGAAAAGCAGTTCTTTTGCACAGAAATGCATACGATGATGCTCATACAAATATCTTTTTAGGATTTAAGCAAAAGTCCACTGATGTCCCTTCTGTCTAGCACTGCTCATGTAGTCGAAATATTTTTTCCTTTATTAGGTCGGATGTATCTCACCCACCGGTTATCACTGTTATGTTCCCAGATCTCTATCAGCTTTCTCTACATCAATATCTCTCTCAGCATGCTGGAATTGCTGGTATTGTTGATGTTTTTAACTAACATCATGCACTGAGTTTTGTTTCATAACAAATAATTGACGTGTCTTTGATGAAATAGTCATAACTATTTTACAAATATGAGTTATTAATAGTGAATAAATGCGTAGGATGAGCAATAAAACAAGTAATAATTGATTAAAATTACAATGTAATTTATAATGATTTTTAATATTTAAACCAAGCCTATGTAATTTAAAACACTTTTAAGGCACCGTCTTGATTGTCGCTGTCCATTAGCAAACTATATATATATATATATATATATATATATATATATATAAAAGTTAATAGAAAAGTAAAAAATCCTATAGCTGTGACCTGCATATTATTATTTATTCATTCGAGAGATTATCATACGATGAAGTTAGGGGTATATCTTCTATTATATGTTTTGAATTCTTAAACTTGCTTATCACTATTTTTGCCTTTTTCTTTTTAGTTACTTGTTGGATATTTTGAAGATCTTATATTATGTGAAATAGCCTATATTATGTGAGATAGCTAATGAAGTTTATTGGTAACATCTTTTATAGTGTTGGAAGCTTCATGAATATGGGAATGAATGTATCCCACATGTAGTATAAGATAAAAAGTTAAGTCTACTAAAACTATACCCCATGGAGGAGCAGAATTAATAAACACCTTTCTACATTTAAAATTTTAAATATGCTTGAGAAAGATGAGTTTACAAATATCCTAGAGTTTGGGACAATGACCATGCTTGGAAAAGTAAAAGAGGGGAATAAAAAAGTGTAGAAGACATCCCAAAACTATTTAGCCATATCACAAAACCAAAATAAGCGAATAAGAGTTTTTGAAACATTATGAAATATTCCTTGAGAAGAAATGTGTAAAATCAGATCCAGACTTTTAGAAGTTGGAAATTTTTTGTGTAGAACCTTCCATCCAAGAAGCTATGTTTTGGATTCAACGACAACTTTCCAAATTTGAGTAGCAAGAGACTGCCATTGGACATTGGTAAAATTAACTTGCCACTTGACATTGAGCTTAGAGTCCAAAGATAAAGGACACAAAAGATTTGTGTATATCCAAATAGAATTAATGGAAGAGATGTTATATTCATTAAGCTATCTCCAGCCAATCTATATATTGTAGGTAATTATTCCTAACTTTATAAGGACCTCAAAAGAGATGGAGGGCACGATTAATCCATAAGACTTTTTGAACCAAGAGAGAAGGGAGCAATAATTATGGATCTAGTTTCAAGTAATAATCTAGCAACTACCCATGTCCCAAATATTTCTTATTTTATTAATACATTTCTTTAAAAATGCAAGTGATCGAATACCATTGCACAAAGCTAAAGTTTTATCATTATGGAGGATAATTTTATTCCACCAAATACTATTTAGACCGATGTTATGACCATGTCTTAAATATCGAACTTCAATGTCAATAAATATGAAATTGATTTCCAAGCTTTCTAGTTATGAGTAAGAGGAATATATTGTTTAGCCATAAAGTATGGCACAAAAGGTGTTTCCAATTACCTTTCTGAGTAGCTTGAGAGATTCTATAATGAAACAAGTGTTTTCAATTTTTTTCTTGAGTGATGGCTCTAGCAACCCATTTTACAACCAAACTTTTTCTCTAGGTAAGAGGATCAATAATACCCAAACCTCCTAAAGCCTTTGGTTGAGTATAAAATTTCTAGATATGGTTGTCATTCCCACATCCCCATCCCATTTGGTCCATAAAAATTTACAAATGGCCTGAGTTAATTTGTTATAGGCTTCCTTGGAGGCCATCTAACAAGAAAAGTAATAAACACAAGAGGTTTCCATAACTTTATTTGCAACTTAAATTCTTCTTGTTAGGAAAATAAATCGAGTTGGCCATTCACTAAATCTATTTTAAATTATTTTCATAACCTATTTTCACATATCTTTAGGAGAAATATTAATCCACGAGGGATGATATTCCACTCAACCAAGGATTTGAATCCATTATGTGTGGAAGAAGTATAAAATACTTTTATTTTAAAGTGGTTGATACAAGAGCCAAAGACATCACAAAATAATTGTATAAACTCTTTAACCGTTTCCACCTCTTGTTGAGTATTTTTAAGAAAATGAAGGAAATCATAAGTAAAATATGAGTTAATATCATGCTTATCCCATTAATATTAATACCCTAAATGAGGCCATTAAATTGAATCTTACAAAGAAGGTAACCAAGAGCATTGACAACCAAAAAATATAAAAAAACATATAGTAAAACAGGAAGCAAGAGGGCAACCCTGTATGATAGATTATTGTAAAAATAAGGGAATAAAGCTTCATTAAACTGAACATAAGTAAAACAACTCCAAAGAACATACTAATTTGATTACAAATTTTTTTTACCAAAACCAAATTAAAAAACATATGAAAAATTTATAGACAACCTTATCTCATAATTATAGCTTTTATTATCATTTGTTATATTATATTTCACAACCCAATTTTTTTTTACCATTTAATCAAATGATTAGCTAAACCCTACTAAGAAACATCAGAGTGCCAACAGTCCTATCTGCATTGTGGTCCTCCCCTTAAGTGGGTTTACCACTCATAGCTCCCCTAGACCTTCCCATATCTACACCTTATATGCCTCCACTTATGTAAGTGTACTAAATGAAGTCACTCGATTCACCAAAACCATCCCTCTAGTTTATCATGCATTGATCTAGTTTTAATCCTCTTCCTTCCTTTTGGATGAGGTACAATGTCCTTCTCACACCACATAATTCCTTCTATGTTGGTGCTAGGAGCGATTTGTACTTGACCATCCCCTCAACCCCTCATTGAGCTACTAGTTACTTTTTCAATGTCTCTTTGTAGATTATTTCTCGAAAAATCCATATTTTGGGTAAACCTATCTATCATTACACCATTGCTTGAGGTGTTATTTTACTCTTACTCATAAAAAGCTTTATGAAACTAATAATATAATAGTCTAGTTCCTTACATTTCCTTTAAGGTTTGATTTGTCAAGTTTATATTTATTTATCATTAACTAATGATAGATATTAAATTTAATTAAATTATATCTTTCTAATAAAATATCCATTTACCATAAGCCCTACGATAACATGATTATTGTAGGTTTTGCTTATCCTCCATAGAGATAAAATACATATTTCACTTATAAAATATGTGATAATAATAATAAAGTCCTTAAGCAGTTCTAAAATCACATAACAGGATATATGAAGCATAACCAAAATTATTTTCTAATAAGGTTTCAACATTCGTAAATCACAATATTAAAACAAATGATTTTTTTTAGCAATTACACAACACCTTATTACCATAAATATTTAAGCACAATAAATCTCACAACAAATGTAATTATCCTAGGAGAAACCCCATGGGGAAAACCCATCCTCAAATTCCATGTCTTTATTAAATTTACTAAGTAGATCTCAAATCTTACAAGGCAAAAATGTTCTTTCTAAAATTATAATCAATAATAGAATTTAAACTGTCACTCATAGCATTCCAAGTGAGTTAATATTTCAACCCATTCATTTGGATATCTCCCATGAAACTTACACATGTGGCTCATAAGAACATATTCACTCTTGAAAGGCCAATTGTCTTCCTATGAAGATAGTTTGGTATAACAGGTTTCATGATGAGTTTAGCAATGATGTCCATATCCCTTTCTTTAGCAAGATATATTGTGATCCTTCCTGATAATTCCACATTTCCAAGGCTTTATTTACCCTACAACTTCACTACCCTAAGTGTCTATATTGAGAAAGCAATATCAAGTAATCTACTACACTTCACACTATGCTCACTACTCTTAAAACAACTCTAAGCTAGCAATTTACCTATAGTGGAGTGTTACTCTCAGACACAACATTCTAAATATTCAAAAATAGCAATAGACATCTTGGCATTACACTCAAATGAATACACAAAATAGAAGTGTGATCATACTACAAGGAACACTTACACCCAAGGTCATTCCAACAATAAGTCATAGGCTCTACTATCTAGCATGTTCAATGACTTATGAATGAAACTAGTGAAGGTTGATAGTAAGACCATACTTCAGTGCATGGTGGTATTTCACCTAGCATTTAATATCACAAACACCCTTGTCGTGGTCTCAAGGACATTGTTCCATCCTAAGGCACATTTAAAAAGTTCAAAAGTTATTTTCCAATGTTCAAAAGTAAGCTCTACATAGCCATGACCTGCATGGGCCAACGGACCCACAAATGGTATCTAAAATAGAGACCAAAAGGATAAAGAAAATATATCATAAGATACTAATAGCAATTATTCATCATGAAGGTAAAAAATGAGAAGCTCTCTGATGCACTCCTACCTAGAAAAATTCTTGCAACCAATTATAATGGAATTGAAAGTTTTGTTTAGATTAACCTTTAACACACCCATCAAGGGGTTCTTCTACAAAGGGTTTAAAACAAAATCTATACAAAACTTTATCTATTGAAGTCCTACATTCGATAAAATACAACAGATACTAAACACTATGACCATCTCATCTAACTAGCCTAATATCTTATGATAAAACAATAATCGATGGGATGCCTCAGGGCTTACTGCTGACCAAGTTCCTCTTCTCTCCTTTCTATAGTTACCCTACAATTACTCTACCAAACAATAATTGAAAGGAATGTTACTATAAAACTACCCAAACACATCTAACTCCTATCATGCTTACAGTTGTACATAGAGGGAAATGTTCCATCATTATTCACCCGATGCTTCAAGACAAGTTCCAAGGCTAAACTACAAATGCAAATCATAGCTTAGCTTAACAAGAATAAGATCTTTCATTTCTACCAATTAATTTACATAGCATGCACCCAACACTATGCAACATTAATAAGAAACTTTAGATAACAATTCATCATGGAGTCTACCTATGAGATTTCCTGGTTTGAGAAATTATTCCCACTCTTCTAGATACTCCAGCATTCCTGCTCATTATCCTTTGCCTAAACTCCTTTTTTCCTTCTCCCTATTATTTTTCTTTTATTTTTTCTTCCTATTTTTTGTTACACTTCCTTTTGTTTTACTTATTCCCCCCCCCCCCTTTTTTCTTTACCTTGTTATGTACATTCTCAATGTTGCATATATCCCCAACCACATCGATTAATTCTTCTTACTCGAAAGCATTGAGGAGCTAACAACTAACATCCTTCTAGATAACACCTTCTTGATCCTTTTCTAAACTCTGATGATGAACCTTAGATTTTTGAAACTTGGTGATAAATCCAATAGTGATTTTAGCATAAGGTTTAACAAATGTGGTGGCTCCATCAATAAAAATGTCACTTACACTTTTAATACCAAAGTTTTGCTTCTTTCAAAGAATTTCCTTACTTGAGACTATAACCATCCCTTGTGCAATCATCTTGAAGATGTCCAAATTTACCACATCTAAAATACTTGAGAATAACTAGAGTCTTTTTTTTAATTGGATCTTTTTATTCAACCATGAACAAGACTTCATCTCTATCATTGTCTGAAAGACTAGCATCACTATCAATTGAGTACTTACTTGCATTATCCACATAGTAGCTTCTCTTTTTCCTTTGGAATAACTTCTTCCCTTGTCTGTTTTGTCCATCCTTATTTTTCTTCTAGTACCTGTATTTTTTAGATTCCATGTACCTATGATCTTTGTTTTCTTTATCATTGTTATTCTTTTGCTCTTTGCACTCTTTTGCAAAATGTACATACTTGCTACAATTAAAGCACTTAATAGATCTCATATGTATCAGTTTTTTGGAACCTCTATCTCTTCTACCATAGTTAGCTTCTTCATCACTAGAATATTCATTGCTTGATTTTGTCTTCTTACCCTTTTTCTTACTATCCACTTTGAATGTAGCTTTTTTTGGAGGAATAGGATCTTTTGTTCTTATTTCAAAAATTGTAAGCATACCAAGCAAAATATTTCTTGATAGATTATCACTATAAATTGATGTTTCTATGGTAGAAACCTTTTCACTATGCCTTTTTGGAAGAGTTCTCAAGATCTTTTCGTAAGCATCTGATTCATCAACCTTCATTCCAAGACCTTTCATCTCATGTATAAGTTCATCAACCTTGTTGAGATAGTATGAATGCTTTCATCATCCCTCATTCTTAGATTCTCAAATTATCCCTTGATATTTCTGATCCTAGCTTTCCTGACACTTTTATCGCCTTCATATATGGTATGCAATAGTTCCCACATATAATTTTTTGTTGTACATTCCATAACCTTCATATATTATGATCTATGTAGTCCTCTTATAATTATATTTATAGCTCTTGAATTTACATGTATGAGAAGCTTAACTTCCTTATCTATAGAGTATTGGCTCCTGAATCATATCCAAATTCCACTGCATCCCAAACTTCATTACCAAGTGCCATCAGGTGCAATGTCATCAGCACACATCAATACAGGAAGTCACTTTCATCAAATACTGGTACTGCATTATTGAAGATCTTATTCTTTTGATCCTTTTGATCCATTTTGTTCTTAGACAGATTTTCCTTACAAATATCAAAATATTCTTAAGGAACCTGCTCTAATACCAATTGAAGAACACAATCTTATACTAAGAGGGGGTGAATAGTATAAGACCACTTTTTTACTTTTCTTCTCAAATCAATATTATGTAGTGTATAGATAGTAGTATCAATAACAATAATCAAATCAATGCACAAAAAACCATATACAATAGAGACACAAATTTTAACGTTGTTCACCCAGTGTGGGCTACCTCCATAGAGAAAATATTTCTTCTAAATATTTCTCAAATAATCTCGTGGGAATATTTCCTAAATTACAATGTTTATGGACTTTCGTCCAAAGGAGATGTTGATCCACTAATCTCAAGTTTGTGGATCTCGTCCATAGGATAAATATTTATCCTTCTACTCTGGATAGTGATCTTCTAGAAGACTTTGTCTCTATGTTGCACTGACTAGTGGATCTCTTTCCACTTGAAGACTCTTCACTCAAATTTATCTTCAATTGTCTTGTTGGATCTCTATCCACTAAGACTCGGTCCTCTATACTCTTTCACCTCCAAATCTCTATCTCAATATTGTACAAAACATAGTTCAGTCGGTCTAGCACATTTCTTCGTAATCTCTTGTACTAAACACAGTACATTTGATCTAGTATAATTTTTCTTAATAGGTTCACATCGAATCTACTAAAATATTCAAATATGCTCAACAGGTCCATATAGAACCTGCTCAAATATGCTCAATAGGTCCACACAAAACCTGCTCAAATCTGCTCAACAGGTCCACACAGAACCTACTCAAATCTTCTCAACAGGTCCACACAAAACCTGCTCAAATATGCTCAATAGGTCCATATAGAACCTGCTCAAATCTTCTCAATAGGTCCACACAAAACCTACTCAAATCTTCTCAATAGGTCCACATAGAACCTACTCAAATTTGCTCAACAAGTCCACACAGAACCTGCTCAAATATTCTCAACAGATCCACACAGAACCTGCTCAAATCTACTCAATAGTTCCATATAGAATCTGTCCAAATATGCTCAATAAGTCCTCTCTAGTAGTTTCTCAAATTAGCTTAATAAGTCCTCTCTAGGACTTTCTCAAATCTGCTCAATTAGTCCTCTCTAAACTTGCTCAAATCTACATAGTAAGCTTTCACAAAAGCTTAACTCAAATCAGTCCACAAGCCTTCTCAAAGACTTATCTCAAATCACATAGATTCATAAAAAGAATTGTTAGAGACTCAATATGTTTTAAGTTCAATGTTCAATCAATATCTCAATTCAATATCATAGAAGCCTAAAGAGAATTTTTAGAGACTCAATATATTCTATACTCAAATCCTAATCTCAACTCAAATAAATCTCATAGAAGCATAAAGACAATTGTTAGAGACTTTATATTTTCTATACTCAAATCCGAATCTCAACTCAAAAGAAGCATAAAGAGAATTTTTTAGAGACTCAATATGTTCTATACTCAAATCCCAATCTCAACTCAACTCAATCTCATCTCAAATCAGAATATGTAATAGTTTATTTCTATGAACTTGAACAACCACATGCGTTTACTTGACTAGGCTTAAATCAACTCAACTCAACCAATCACCTCAAGGAACAATCCTTTCTCACAAACCCTAGTCCAAGCATGTATTTAACCAACTCAAAATATTTCCAACAATGCTAAATCATAAATCTCACATAACAATTATACTCGTGTTGTTTTCTAACTCAAGTTCAACTTAATTTCACAATCAATGGGCTTCAACAACAATGCTTCTAAAATAATATTTAATTACAACTCATAAACCAAAAAACCTTGAAGCATTAAACCAACAACTCTCAAAAATGAAAACCATAATCAATCCTTTTCTCTCCAAAGATATTTCAGAATTCAACCATTATAAACAATCAATAGGAGAATGTGCCCATACCTTTTTGATGCCAAGGAGTTGTCCACAAAATCTACGACACTTAAACACAAATTTCCGTTCCAATATCAATAAGGGTTAGTGGACTTCAAATAATCACAATATAAAGCATAACTCAATTTACACCTTTTTCACTCCAACTAAATAAACACATCCATCAAAGTACCTTTTTAATAAAACCCTTATCAAAATAACAATCAATAATCCTTTCAAAAATACTTTAAAACAACTCCTTATTTCTCCTAAATTCAATTCTTAATAATAATAAAATAAATGATTAAACCCCTCAAGTTTTGCAATAATCAATATAGACCAAATAACAAAGCTTAATTAAAACTTTAATTTACACTAACCACCTTATAACTCCAACCTTAGGGCTAAATAAAATTAAATTAATGCAAAACGTAATTACCTCATCAAGGGGATTCGAACCCCCGACTTGCCCACACCATGAGTGTCTTAGCCATGGCTAAGATTCCACATGAGCTAGCTGCTCATTGGAAAGAGAAAGGCACAATGTGCCTTATACCTGTCTCTACCTTTCGCAAAACCAAAGGTGTCGAAGTGCTTCTCTCATGCTTTCCAAAAAGTGTAGTCAAGGGGATTCGATCCTCAGAGTTTTCATCTTCCCCATGCTTTAGCAAAGGCCCACTTGCCAATATGCCATGCTGCCCATGACATTTGTTTCTACGAATGCAATCTGTATTATTCCCTACCACACTTTTCAAGAATTTTGCACGAGCTCATAAACGATTCGATAGCCAACACTTTTATTACACAAGCAAGGATAAAATAATAATCAATTGAAGCCCCATTTATATAGTCCTTTAATCATATCGAAGATGTCGACAAAAATATGACTTTTTATTTGCTTGATGACGTTGGTAGAAATATTGCATATTGAGTTTTAAATTTGAATTCAAATTTTAAATAATTAAAATTTAAACCAAATATTAAAACTTAAATATCTCCATCATCGGGGCACATTTCTCGATGAAACGAAAGCCAAACTTAGGTTTTAAGAAAAACCCAGATTAAATCTACTGTCCATGGTTTTAAATAAAATCTTTTATTTTTCTTGTCTTGGTTTTCACAAAAACCCTTCATAAATCATTTTGACATTAAATGATATTTTGACATCAATGACAACATATTAGCTTAAGGACTCAAAATTTCCAACATTCGCTTTAAAAAATATAGGGTACCCCCTCAAGTTTTAGTAAGAAATTGTAAAATTCTAGATAAAAACTTGAAAGAGGTAAACAAAGGGTGGAAAAATGTAAAGAAAGAACAAAAGACAAGACAAGGAGAGAGAAAAGGAAGAAAGGGGAGGATAAAAAAGAAAATGAGGGAAAATAAAAAGGAAGAGAGAGAATAAATAGAAGGAAAAGAAAAGGGAGGGAATAAAAGAGGAAAAATGAGGGAAAAGAGGCTCATTTTCACCATGTGAGGAGGAGAAAAATATCTCTAGAAAAGAAAGAGGAGAATGACCTTACCAACTTACCATACTGCCATGGTGAGGGACGAATCTGAAACTATTTCTGATTGAGCCAATGTATAAATCGATACCCACTTGCTCATTTTGTATTTTGCACCTGCACACAAAACTTTTAGTAATTTTTACATTTCTTATTTTTTTAGTCAATTTTTGGGAACATTTGCCATGGGGCATGAATTTGGTCATGGAGCATAAATTTGATCATCATACCATGCCAAATTCATGTCTTGTATGGATGAGGTATGAATTTTGTTGGTTAATTGTGCCAAATGTGTGCTCAATAATTTTGAGGTGCAAATTTGGTAAATTTTGTACAAAAATGATTTGCTTTCAAAAAATTTCATGTTTTTATGAGTTTTAAAAGTTTAGAATGATTATCTAATGATAAAATTATGTGATTATATAGCTATATGTACTCAATATCATAGAGTGGTGGTTGGGTAGACTAGAAACTACCTTTTGGTAGCTCTTAGCGAAGGAAAGCAAGACACTGGAGAATGTGGAACTTATATACTTAGTGAAGATGCCTCACATTGAAGCAGACAAGGCTCTATTAATAGCTCTAGTGGAGAGATAGTATTCAAAATAATCTATACTCTAGCTATAAATAGGGGATATGATGATCATATTAAAGGATGTGTGGCGCATCTTGAGGATCCCTATTAGAAGGAGTACTATTTACATGCTATAGGTGCCAATGGTGGCATCAAATATGATGTTGGAAGATTCAACACATGTGATCCAAAAAAGTGGATTCCATGTTGATATCATGTTGGGGCACTAATTTTTGTACTATGTAGAGTGGTGTTAGGGATACTAGTGTACCCTACCAGTAGGTGACACCTATCATGGGCTCTAGTGGGAGTAGCGGTAGACATGCGATATCAAGGGGTCAAATTTGCATGGAGACCATATGTGTTGGCATTTCTATATAGGGTGTTACATGGCATCATGTAAAAGTGTTAGATAGGTATGATCTATATTACTCTTCTCTAGGTGTGGTTTTAGGAGCACATGGTAGTCTGAAGACCAAATGCACTACTAGGACCACAACCCACCATGGAGTGACCAAAAATATATATGTGGGCTTAACTCTACAAGTGTGGTTATATATCAGACATCGAAGTCTTACCACTAGGGAGATAGGTGATAGAGGAGCTATGGGAGAACCATATCATATGGCATTTATGGCATCTACACCTAGGTTAGAGGGAGGACACAATGAATCTATATTGAGTGAGGAGGATCTAGTGGCTCATCACTAAGAAGGGTGAGTAGTAACTATTTAGGTTTGATAGAGTATAATGCTAGTTCGATATTTTATAGGAGATTCAAAGTTGGGAGACTATTGGTTCAAATAGGTGAGGAGTGAAGAGAAATAATACCCCTATAAAAAAAATCTAGAAAAACAGTAACTGCATAATCAAAAGGAAAAGTAGAGAAGAAGAACACATTACACAAGAATTTATCTTGGAAAACCCTTTTAGGAAAAACCCAACAAGAATATCTCCTTATTGTATAAATGTAACCATCTCCAAATACAATAATATCCATTTACTCACTTTTTGCTTGTGATTACATTTCTTGTTAATTCATTACCAAACCCTCCTGCAAGTATTATTTTATATACCAACACCACAAAAAGGGATTTTATAATACGATGGGTGAAAAACCATGGGTCGATATTACATTAACAAATAATCATTGATATGGGTCTAAAAATAGCTTAAACCCTAAATATGATAGGGGCAAAGAGTAAAGTCCTTTAATAGGTATCCCCACTTGAATAACATGGAAAATATTCAACACAAGTCCAATAAGGAGAGACCCACTATGATTCACAAGGTGCTCCTGACATGGCTGTGGGTAAAGGAGGACGTAGATGAACCACTGTATGTGGATCCATGGGTGGACAAGATCAAGGTGGCTCTCAGGTGTAGGAGATGATATAGGGGTATCATTACCCTGATAATATTCTCGCTAGTGGTACTATGGTAATGCTAGATGATGATCCAATGAGTGCAGCTAGCACTTCAAGAGACCACTTGACATGCCATGGAGTGGTAGTAGAGGAAAATGGTCTCATCGAGACCAATCTAAGAAAAATTTTGGATGGTGATAGTGATAGCCATGAAGGTGACCATTAAAATTTTTTATGCAAGAGGAGGGGCAGCCATAAGGGTTACCCCCACAATTGCATTTACAGGATCTAGTAAGCCTACAAGCCTAGGGGAGGTAGAGGCACTATGATCGATAGTAGCAACCATGTAGGTAGATATGGACACAATATGTGCAATGCTAGACTAGACCCAAGCATAGTAGGATGCATCATGGTATTAGTTAGAGTTCCTCAAAGGGGAGGTGGGCTAGTAGACCTAGGTGATGGGGATGGTTATCATAGTGAGCAACCAAAAGAGTGAGGGAGGTTGCCTACTAGTGATAGAGTTGTACAGGATGAGGGAGTCATATGAGATGGTAGTAGAGAGGGAATCCTACTACTATATGGCCTATCACCATGCCATCCCAACCAATCAAAGGGTCTTAGAACCTTCATCTTCATGGTCATAGAGTCACTCATATTTATAGGAATGATCTGTATCATAATTTATGAACATGAGTCCTCCACAAACTCTAACAAGTAGAGCATATGGAGTAGGCTCACATGGCTAGGGTTGGGATAAGGATGACATGTTAATTTTATATTGTGGTATTTATCCTTATGGATGGTCAAGTGTGCTAAACTTTGAATTATGGTACATCGATCGACTAGTACACACTTTGTGTTATTGAGTAATACTATCATGATTATTTAGTGTGTCGCAAAATGTGTGTGCTTATGCATGATTGGTTTTATTGTGATTTTTATGTTTAATTAATGATGAACATAAATATAATGGATCCAATGTAATTATGGACTTAACTAAATAGAATGGATGAATGAATCTAACTAACATAATGCCTAAAACACAAGCTAAAATTAAATACAAGAATGGGATGAAAATTGAAATGCAATGGATGTGTGGGGTGACAAGAGACAAAGAGGTGAAGTGAACAAAATAGAAGAGAAATAAGAAGCAAAGAACAAAATCTACAAAGAAGCAAAAGAAGAAAAATATAAATAACAAAACCTGATAAGAATTTATGATCACAAATGACTAAGATGGAGACAACCCCTTGTGTGGCCATGAAGCTATCCTGTAAGGGTTGTAGAGATGGACAAGTGTAGATTTATACCCAATATGGGTGTAGTGCTCACTAATATGGACAAAAAATAAAGAGATACCCGCTAGGATGTATTCTCACAAATGAATGAAATGGAGGTTGTCCCTTGTGTGTGGCCATGGAGTTATCCAATATGGGGTGTGTTGTCTGTGAGTTATGAATTAGAAAGTACTACCCAATGGGGTGTGATGTGTGCAAGAAATGTGTATGGACAAAAGCAAAACTAGGTTTGTGTCCTTTATGAGCTTTTGAAAACTAAGGTATGTGCATAACATAGTCAGTGACCATATGAATACCATTACTAATGGTCATATGGTATCTATCCTATCTTCGAGTACCCCTTTATAGTTGAAAGAACACAAGTAAAAGTGTAAGAAACAACAAGAAGAAGAAGGAACGTATATCCTCTATCTTGGAGAAGAGAAGATTGAAAATTTTAAAGGGTAAAGGAAATACAAGAAAAAGAACTACATCCCTTGACTTGGAGAGGTGGAACAATGAAAATTTTCAAGGTCAAGGGACATATAAAGAAAGAAGAAGAAAAGAAGAAAAGAAGGAGAGAATAATTTGGTAAATACAATGATGAACATGCACATGGATGGGCCCTAGGTTGGGGATTCACTAGGTATCAAATCCCTAGTGATAGTGCAATACATGTGAGATATGACCTAACTAGGTTTCATCATTTACCATTGTTACAGATCCTCAAAATATATGAATAAGCAGTCATACAAATATGAGTAAGAAAAAATACAAGTGGAATAGAGTATCAAACAATCATGACATGTAAATGATTAAAAAAAATTAAATATAAAACTATGCTAAATACAATGTACAATATAGATGATGGATAATGCATAATATCTTTTGAGATGCATTATATTCATTGGTTCTTTAAGTTATTTACCATCTAAAGAAGCTAAATGATAGGCACTTGAGCCAAATTTGGTTTTTATGAAAAAGGAACCTAACCAATTGGGCTAAAACTTACCACTAATATTGAAATGAGCATTAGTATTTTTTTTTGTTTTAGGATAAGGTTCCCAACCTCAAAAGAAAAATTGCAAACTTTCTTAGAGTAAGATAAATTGATCCTATTTTGTAGGCTCACAAATAATCTAAGGAATGAATGGGCTTTTCATCCAATGGTTCCAATTGGTGCAAATGATCTAAGTGATACTCATGATTTATTGAGGTATCTTAAAACAAGATGCACAATGAGAGAATATTGAGCTGGAAAGGAAACTCTGCCTCAAACCCATAGATCAAGACATAGGGGTATGCACCTGTGGGAGTAAACATGCTAGTACTATAGTACCACAAGGTAGGATAAATTTGTATATGTCAATCACGTCTAGTCTTACAAATTATCTTCTTCAATATCTTGATCAAAGACTTATTGGATTCTTCAGCTTATCCATTACCCTAAGGGTAATATAGAGTTGACCACCTATGTTGAATATTATACTTAGCACAAAGTTTATGGATATTCTTGTTCTTAAAAGGAGTTTCATTATTAGAAATAATCATCGAAGTAATCCCAAACCTACAAAGGATCTAGTTGAATATGAACTTGAAAACCTATGTTATAGTCATCATGGCTAGAGGAATGACTTTAACCCATTTAGTGAAGTACTCAATTGCTTTAATGATAAACTTATGATCATCAGATGATGTTGGGTTAATATTCCCTATGATTTCCAATCCCCACATGAAAAAATCTTAAGGATAAGAAATAACCTAAATATTTTGAGAAACATGGACAAGATTATCATGGCATTGACACTTTTTGTAGCATTGAACATGATCACTTGCATATTTCTCCATGGAAGGCCAATAGTACCCCATTAAAAGGAGATTTTTTGCAATAGCATTACTTCTGAAATGGCCTTCACATGAACCTTTTTGATCCTCACTAAGAGCAATTTGGTCTTCATCAGAGTTAATATATTGCAAGAGGATTCCTTTAAAAGAACATTGATACAAAGTATCACTAATTATAACAAATTGGCATGCTCTTTTATGAAAAAGTTTACATTGATCAATTATTGTAATAAAAAAAATAGGCATCAAACCATCCTAAATAAAATTAAAGACGTTGGTATACCATGGCACAGATGGGGAAGCTTTGATAGTCAAAACATCTAACAAGACAAGACAAGAAGTAAGTGATGCAGGCTCCTAGAGTTGTCTAATGATAATCAATTCTTGATAATCATCTAACTCCAAATTAAATAAGGATGCAATAGTAGCCATAACATCTACATGGTAGTTGTAGGATATAAATATAAACTCTATTGTTACTCGACCAAACAAAGACAAAAGCTTGGTGATAATATCCTTGTAAGGTTTTAGCTTATCATCCTGAGTCTGACAAGCATTGTTAATTTTATTGACCATCAGTTGAGAGTCACCAAAGACTAAAAGAAAGCTAACCTACAAGGCTAAGGTTGTTCTAAGATCAAGTATCAAAGCTCTGTACTCTACAGTTCATGCAAGAGAAAAAAATCTTGAAGAACAAGAGGATGAGTCATTTTTATGGCATAAATAGAATGACTCCAACACTAGAATCCTTCATACATTAGGCTCCATAAAAAATAAAGTCCAAGATTTTGGCTCTTCAACTTCTATGTTGAAGCACTCATCAAAAAATTCAAAAACCAAAGGATGTGCAACTTCTAAGGGGCAAAGGCTAATTTATCAATGATTACCTGACCCTAGATAGCATTCTAACCTATGAATTTTAGGTCAAAATCACTAAGGACCAACACCTACTTAGCAGCTCAATCTAAAAGGTGAGGCTTAGATATTCAATAGCATAAATAGTCAAACTTTACAACTACCAAAATATTAATATTGAGCATGTAGTACTTTATATGTTTTAAAGTTAACACTATGGCAAGGCAAAGCTTCTCTAAGGGGGTATAATTGGTTTCATAGCTAACCAAAGTTATACTGATATATTAGATAACTCACTTTTTATTTTTTTCATCGTGTTGAGCCAACATGGCTCCTAAAGCATGAGTTGTGGCTGCTATGTAAAGCATCAAGTACTTACAAAGTGTAGGAGGAACTAAAATAGGTGGAAAAGTGAGATATTGTTTGAGGTCATCAAAATCCTTTTGATACTCAAAATCCTACTAAAATACAGCATACTTATTAAGAATCTTAAGAAAGGATTGACACTTCTCGACTAACTAGGCAATAAATTTATGAATAACCTAAATTTTTCCTCATAGGCTATGTAGCTTGATTAAGGTGTAGGGAGGATATATGTTAGTGATAACTGATATCTTAGTGGGGTCCACCTTGATAGCTCACCTAAATACTATGAAACCTAAAAAATAGCTAGATGTGACTTCAAAAACACATCTAGTGGGATTACGATGAATTCTCAAATGTTGAAGCCTTTCAAAAATCCACCTTAGATCATGGACATGATCCTATCATTGTATAGAACAACCTAAAATATCATCCACATAGCCTTGGAGAATATCATGCATCATATCATAAAAAACATAATTCATATCTTGTTGATAGGTGGCAACAATATTTTTCAAGCCAAAAGGCATGACTTTCAAATAGGTGTCCCATGGAGTGATGAAAGTAATCTTAGCCTGATCCTTAAGATAATCATAATCTGATTGTATCTTGGAAAACCATCCATGAGAGATAACATACCATATTTGGTAGTGAAATCTATAATATAATCTATGTTGGGTAGGGGAAAGTCATCCTTGGCATATCCTAAGTTAATGCCCCTAACATCGATACATATTTTGATTGTGCCTTCCATTTTAGCCACAAGAATGATATTGGAAAACTAATCATAATAGTTGATAACCTTTATAAAATTGATATCAAGGAGTTTTTGGAGCTCCTCCTTAACTAAAATGGTGATCTTAGGATGCATCTTCCTAAGTTTCTTCTTAATAAGCTTGGCATTAGGGTGAACTATCGAATGATACATAAAAAATGAGGGATCAAGCCCCGACATGTTGGCATATAACAAATCAAAAACATCATGAAATTCCTTTAATAAATTGGTCAACTACTCCTACTCATCCAAGGATAGGGCTTTGCTTAGCTTAAGGATTCTAGAGGATTCCTTAGAACCTATGTTCACATCTATGGTCTACTTAATGAGAATACTAGATTCATCCTCAAGAGGAGATGGGGTAGGGATTACTCTTAGTTTTTGAAGGTCCTCTAGAGACATAGACCTAAAGTCTTCATGAGAAATATAATAATTGACATGCACAATGAATAGGAATGACTCATCAAAGAATCTATTTCAAAGGATATATTTGTGAGCCATATCATAAATATTATCACCTTTATAATATTCCTCTAGGGCTACAACCAACTCAGGATGCACCACTACTATGACATTATAAAAAATAATATCGAAGGGATAAGGTAGTCCTTCATCCTCATCACTCCACTCCAAGCCTTAATGATTTAAATATTTAGTATAATTTATAAGGTTATCATCATTATCAATGGTAAAGGTTGGTTTTTATTGGGAATATAGCCTATACCACACCTCCAAGGCTAAATATCAACATTTAAAGATACTTGAATGCATTTTGTTGTGGCCCCAAACCCTTACCAACATATCCCATATTAGGTATGATTTTTTTAGGGAGTGGGTAATCATTGGACAAGTAATAGTGGGGTAAAATAATATTCTATAAGAAAAGGGTTTCTACTACAAATATTTTCTTCGAAGGCCATTCTTATGAAGATAAAGGTACACATGCCAATGTGTACAAATTTATCCTTCTTATGAGGTAAACCCATAGTTCTTGGTGAAAGTGGTAGCTTGGAAATATCTAGAAGAGGATATTGAATAAACTAATTAACTTGATCCCATGATGAAACATTGATTTGAGGATCCTAACTCACTTTTAAATTTTCAAGTTGTTCAATTAGTTGAGATAAGGAACTTGAAGAAGCAGATGATGGAATTGAAGGATAAACATTGATATTCAAATGGATGAGGGTCACCTAGAATGGTGACAATTTGATCATTAAATTCAAACTTCAAGCACTAATGAAAGGTAGGAAGGAAAACCTTCATTGCATAGATCCAGGGATATCCAAGAAAAAGATTAAAAGATGCAAGGCAAGATGCCACAGAGAACAAGGTATCTAAAATTTTATGCCCAACCCTAAAGGGGAGAGATATAATACCACATGCTTCTTGGGACTCATTGTTGAAAGCTTTGATGATAACATCATATTTATTTAAGTCTTTCTCTTTTAATACAAAATTTTGGAAAAAATTTAAGTGCTCCTAATAACTGTTATGATGTAAAGGAAAGAATCCTCTTGTAAATCTGAGGAAGCCATATCATCATCCAAAAATTTTATGTGGTGTATCCCAAGAGAACCTACAACATTAACTACAATAATAGGAGAATGTTTGCAGGAATAGATTGTTGTCTTAGAAGTTCCAACAAAGATTCCCTATGAATAGAAGTTTCATTCACCTTCTTTGGATGCTCTTCAAAGGAAGGTTTCTAAGGTGAGTTTGATGAAGAACTTATCTCCTACTAAGAATGTTGAGTTGGTTGAACCTGTGTTTTTTGTCTTGTAATTGTTGCAATCATTAAAACCATATCATCATAAGGAGGAGGTACATTATGATATGGCACTTGATTAGCAATCTGTTGACCATGCATAGGGAGAGGATATTGAAAAATCCCTATCATGATTTTTTATGGGTTTTTATTGCGTAAGAGGTTGATTATTTTTTGTAGGATTGGGTAGAGAACCTTTTATAACAAGGTATTCTTCATCAATGAGGTCCTAAACCACATGTTTCAACCTCTTACAATAATTTATCAAGTGCTCCTCCACTCGATCATACTCACATTGTTGACCAACATTATACCAAATAGTTGTGGTATCAGGTTATCTTATGGTAGGTAACTCAATCATATTAGCTTCCAAAAGTTGATTTAGGACCACTATCATGTGTATGTTGAATCTTGTAAAATTCCTTTGTGGAGTTTTTTGGGGTTGGTTAAGCACCATATTTTATAGGTTGTTAACAATACTGTTAACAGGTGTACTATATGTTACTCCATCACCTACCACATGCTTATTCTTATATTGATTTTTAGTGGTCCTATATTCTTTCACTTGAAGTTGTCCTATTATAATATCTTATTTTATATTTCTTACTAGATCAATTTCTTGATAAAAATATGTTATAGTTATTGTTTCCAATACACAATATAGTTGCTCTTGTAAATTTCCAATAAATATCTCAAGCATGTCTCAAGGAGGTAAGGTATATCTCAACCATCCAGCTAAACTCATCTAAGGATATAGGAATTTCAAAAAACTTTCATCTTTACCTTGTTTTAACATGTAAACATCTTTCATGGTCACATTATTTTCAACATAAGAACCAAATTTTTGAGCAAATAATTTAGTTGTCTCTTCAAAATTTCTCAAATAATGGTTAGGCAACTAATAATACAATTCTATGCCATACCACCAAGGATCTTAGGGAATTTATTTAACAAGAACATGTCATCATATATGATATCATGACATGATATCCTAAATTTTATTAAGTGTTCAATTGGATATTTTGTTGCCTTATAGATAGGGAAAACTATCATGGGAAAATTCTTAGGATAGGGCCTAGTGGCAGCAATAGGATATAAGGGATGATTGCACATTTATCTATATATGTAGGTGACACTAGGAGGTTGAATCATATCCACTCTTGAAAATAATTATTTCACAAAATTAACTAAACTTTGCACCTGAATATTGTTGTTGTGCAAGGTCCCTATATTACCTAAGGGAGGGGTATAGGTAGTTTGATCAAAGGGTACTTGTCCTATGTTGGAGGTATTGACATTGTTATGGTATGGGTTATGATATGTAGTATCTTGTTGTAGAGGATAACTAACAGTTGGTGGAACAAAAGAAAAAATGTTGAGTTTAGCATAATGAGGAGGAAATTCAAAATAATCTTGAGTGGCACTATTGGTTGGAAGAACTTGTAAACACTTTCCGATGTTCATGGTTACAGTAGTGACATAAGGTAGTTGATGGACATGATTACCATGATTTAAATATTCAAAGAAAGGGTTATCACGAACATGTCTAGGAGATATTACGAGAGGATGAGTCTCACCTCTTTTGAGTTGAACTTCCTACTTTGTATCCTTGAGAAAGTCTATCTTATGGTATTTCATGAAACCCCAAACATGATAAAATGATTTAAAAATGTAGCCACCATTGGGCCCTTCAATGGGATCATAGCTTATTTCAATTTAATATTTTCTTGCTCTTCTACATAAAGTTTAGGGTTCTCTTTATCAATATGATCATCTTCTTGGGGAACATGATCAGACTCTAGACAACTTCACTAAATTCTAAGGAGTAAATCCATTAGAAGAAGTGAAAGGATAGAAGAGAAAACTAATGAAAGACACACAAAAAAGTTATAGTAAGTTATTAATATTCTAATTATAACCAAACAAATTAGTGGTCTTGCTTAAAAGTTTTCAAAAGAAAAATCATATGAGGAAGATGCTTCCTAATTTGGCCACTAAGATATGTTTTCATGTTGTGTTCACCAAATATGTAGAGGGGGAAAACTACACACCACGTATGATTATTGGTTGGATTTGCTAGAATATGAGGTGATTGTGGTGGTTGTTATAACTCTACACTCAGTGGGAAAGGAAAAGGCTTCATCAAGAATGATTTTAGGACTCACTCCAAGTCTAGGGTGGAAATGTTTAAATGTGTCAATTAAGTATACACCTATATTTGGTCTTCTAGTCTAAACTAAGGGAAGAAAAAGAACAATCTAGAACACACAAAATATAAGAAGACAGGGGCTAACCCTAAAATGATATTTTAATTGAATTATCTCTAACCCTAGGTTACAAAAATAAAGTCTTTTGGGAAAATGTCCAACGGAATGCACAAACAAGATTTAAACCTTAAATACACATTACATACCTTTGCTCTTTCAAATGCCTACAATTTCAATCAAGTATTTTCCCTTACTTATGATCTAGGTTTTGAATAAAATTAAATAAGTAAAGAGAAAAAATCTAAAAATCTACTAGGGCAATTATCTTATCCGACGATTGATCTAGGATTTGTATTGTGCCTAGTGTAGACACCAAAACAGCACCAATCCGATTATGTGACTGCAAACATTGATCGCATTGACACACACAGCCCCAGGGCAGCCCCTAGAGGTTAAACAGTGGTCCTAACCACTCTTACAATAGTTTTAGAAGGTCAGAGGTCAATTTGGCACCTTCAGGCACTCTGCTCCATACTCATTCCACCCAGGGATGATTACAAACTGCTATTCACCCCACCCGGGGGACGATTAGCAGTATCTGCTCCGGGGTGGGGCGAATAGCGAGTTTGACGGGCAAAAAGTCAAATCTTGACAAATGGCAGCTCAGATCCACCACTTAACTCTTCCTTCATTGCATGGGAGTGTGAGTGAGCATTTTTGAGCATTAGAGGCAGTTACAGGGGCAGTCATGGAGCCCCTAATCAGGGAGGAATCTTCTCCCCCCTTGGAAGGCATGATTGCCAAGTGGCGCCTCTGCATGCTCAATCATAAGAGACCTCTAGGTCTATAAATTGGTGAGTTTTCTCACCCCAAAATATATAGAGAAGGAGCATTTTGAGCAATGAAGTGCTGCCATTTTACTTCCACACACACCTTTTTATTTGTGCCTTTCACATCCTTGATCTCTTTTGGAAGGGAGGTCATAGGGTGGTTATTGGAAGCGCAAATCCGGAACCAAAACCTGACATTTGGCCACAACATCCTACAAAATTTTCTGAAAACACCCCACAAGAGGTTTTGGACCCATCCCAAGTGGATTGGTGCCGAAATCGGGCCCCAAACGGTGGGCGTCCTGCCCTCGGGCGCCCCCCACACTGTTGTAGTTCTAATCGCCCCGCCTCGGAGCGATTAGAAATCTGTGGTAGATTTCCTTTCTGTTATTTTTGCATTTGATTCTATGCTGCTTAGATAGGTTGTCATTCAAATTTCACATCGTTTTGAGCATTTTTGATCATGTTTCTATCATTTCCCGCCTTTACTAACATGCAGGTAGCATCATCAAATTCCTGGTGATAGAGGCCAAATTGGGAAAATATGACCTTCTGGGTCTTCCCAAAATACCCCCATTTAGCTAACCCCCAACTTTGTAGGTGATTTGGAGCTTCCCGGATGTGACATTTGGGACTATGCTTTTTGACACTTTGTTGCAGGTCTATTCGTCCCGCCCTGGAGCGAATACGAATATGTGGTGAATTTTCTGACTGTTCCATTTGCAGTGCCTTCCTGGTGATGTTTTCATGCCCCTATCAAGTTTTTAGTTCATTTGGATCTATTTTAGTTATCATTTTATTTATATTTTGCATGCACTAATCGTAGGCGTGGGGATTGCATGTTTTATTTTATCTACAGGTGCTACTGACTATTTTCTATTTCCTTGAACGTAGGATCTGGACATTAGAGGAGCAGAAAGGAGTCAAGACTCATCAACGCAAGTGGCGGTGACGTTTGGTCCACCCATTTTACATGTGGGCACGCGGAAGAAGGAATAGCATCCATGGGTGTGACAAGAACATATTTAACGCTCCTAGCCCCTGAAAAGGGAGGAGACGAATTGTAACCGAGTTCTGAAGCATATTAATAAAAAGGGTTGTCTTCCATATTGGCTTTTTATTTGGTTTTGATTCATTTATGCCTCTTTCCTTTCATGCACTTTCAATTCATAGGATTTAGCGTTATCTTTTGTTTCGTTTACATCGCATCTTGGCTTTTCCTTTTTGTTTCCATATCCTCATGCTTTCAGTGGTGATCATGGTGGGACCCTTGTCCTCTATTTTTAAGATCAGAAATCTGATCAAAACTTGATTGTTTTTGCTTGCAGGTACCAAGTTTTCAAACGTTGGACTGTTGTTCGTTCCAGCCTATGGCGAATACAGAGCTGGAATTCATCTTACCCAGGGACGAATGGGCATTTGCCCCACCCTATGATGAATATAGTTCTATTATTCATCCCACCCAAGGATGAATAGCTCTCTATGTAGTTTCAGGATAGAAACTTAGAACCAACAGATTTGGGCAGAGAAGAGGTAGAGGTCCTAAACTCTTTCTATCATTTTTTGCTTTCAGTTTTCTATTTTTTGGTTACTTGCTTACTTAGGGAAAGTTCTTTTTACTGCATGTTGCTTTATTTTATGCAAAATAAAAATAACCCCACACATCACATGGCAATTTAAACACCAAGGAGCTGGTCATAAAACCCCAGCCCTTGATCAAGACCAACGGTGGATTTCATCACCACCTTGGCTTGAATTTTTGCATTCATAACCCCGATCGCTACTATTGCTAGACGTAAATCCTGATGAAAGCTGACCGAGTGTAGCTGGGGTGATTCCAAGTGCATGAGGATAAGTCTTCTATGGTAGGTGTCAAAAATAGGGTGATTCCCCTTTCGTACCGCCTACGTTCCATGTACCATCTGCTCTCACGTACCAATAGTTTCCCTCACGTAAGGGCGGGTATATAGAGAGGTTGGTATATCGGCCTGGCAATGGTATATCGAAGGGGCGACCATTTTTGGGAGTCATAAGAGCCATCATATTGCATTTAAATATTCTTTACAAAAGCTTTCAAAACAAAAATCAAAACACACTAAACCAGGTTTAGGGCACACCTTTAATATTTAAACGAGATAATCATTGCTTTGTGTGTGTGATATTTTCTATTTAGTGTAGCATAAAAATCATAAAAAGAAATAAAAATCTATGCATCTTGTAGGAAAACACCACCATGGTGTACACCCGTAGCCAAGCCCAATCAAGGGCAAGAGCTACAGAGAGTGTACAAGGGGGCACAAGTCACCTCCGCTATAGCCCCAAGGACTTGGTCATACCACCTTGGTGGCCCGACCCACAAGAGAGTCCACATCATGCCATTTCAGAATGGGACTATAGAGGCACCCCTTCGAGGGGCACTCCCATCCAACATAGACCCTTTCAGGAGGAGTCCTTACACGTGGCACTCAATATAAATGGGAAGGCTCCCTTAGAAGCTCGGTATGAGTGGCCACCACATGATGAAGTGCTAGAATAACATAGGGTCCATGAGGAGAGGCCACATGATTATGTCATCCCTCCTTTACCCCCCATCACTATTAGGAATAATAGGCAAAATCCAGAGCACAAGGCTCTTCAAATAGGGTGAGCCAACTCTACCCGCCCCTTTCACATATACGAAAGGGAGCATGAGGAAGACCATTACATTCCTCAAGAGCAATACATAGCATGGGAGCAATGCGCCTCCGCACCTGCTATCTACCAGAATCACCTACTGAGGCCAGAGCCTCGAGTGAATGCCGCCAACCTCGATAGAGGGAAGTGACCTATAGAGATCTCGGATCATCATGACCGAGATAAATGCATAGGAGAGGCATCTAGGCCTCCTAGACTCAAGATGGTGGAACAAATTGACCTGGCAGTCGCTAGACATGCCACCCACCAAGCGTAGATCACGCAGCTTGAGCAAGACCAACAACAGCTAGAGCATCTATATCACCTTAGCAAAGAGCGCATTCGATGCCAAACAGATGAGCTGCTCCATAACACTATGCCTGAGAGGGTTCCAACCCCTCGCACCCAAAGAGCAGAACCGTATGAGAGGCGCAACCCCTTGGTACGAGACAGGTCTCCATGACCTTACCAAGTGCTACCTCCGAGACCTCCTAGACCTGAGCGGGAGGCCACTCCCAGGAACAACGATGGGCACCCTCCACGGGGACCCACCCATGGTCATAGGTCTCATCCAAAAACTCCTCAAGAAGCCTATGAGGAGTATGAGCAAGAAGAAGAGTGGGCCGAAATGCCCTACCAAGGCAGAGGGGCTGCTATCCAGCCACCCCTCCATAGGCCTCAAGTTTCCCACAACCCACAATGGGAGCAAACTAAGGAGGAAGAGATTAAATCTTTCGATGCATATAAAGCGCTGCTAGAGCATTTGGAGTCTATGGAGACCAAGACTTATAGGCCCCAAAAGCCCACTTTATGCCAACTCCGTAGTCATCCTGTGCATCCATCAGTGCCAGCACCCCCTTACCCTGAACACTTTAAACTACCTTAGTTGGCAATCTTTAGAGGTGAGGAGGATGCCCAAGAGCATGTGACTAGATTCCTGAGCCAATGCTTTGGCATTCAGGACAATGATGCTTTGTTATTAAGAACATTCATCACCACGTTCGTAGGCCCTACCTCGGATTGGTTCACTCAATTGCCAAAGCACAACATTAGTAACTTAGATCAGCTAGTGGATGCGTTCCTCGAACGCTTCACCTTCAACACCAAGAAGAAGGCGTCACTAAGTGACCTAGCCAGCCTCAGGAAGTATGAGGAAGAAACCATGGTGGCCTATGGGAACCGGTGGAGGACTTTGCTTTCAAAGCTGCCCTACCTCCCTCCTATGTCCGACCTCACCCAAATGTTCTCAAAGAGCTATTTGAGATCGATCTCCATGCTATTGTAGCTGTAGCAATATGCCACTTTAGAGGAAGCTCTGGCGCAAGCCAGAATCATTGAGGAGATCAAGATTCAGGATGGCGAGATAGCCAAGCCAAAGAAGAAAGAATGGTCTAAGAACACCAAAATAGGGACCACGCAATAGAAACCCACTACGGTCAATCAAGTTGCTATAAACGTCCCTAAGCCTGCACAAGCAACACAGCCCCAAAAGGCTAACTATCAAGCGGTGCCTCTTAATAGTTATGACAGAGAAAATTAGAGGCAAGAACAAAATCAGCAGCGTCGCCCTAGGCGACAATTCACACCTTACACAGAGTCCAGAGACTCCCTGTTTGACCGCTTGTCAGCGGCAAACTTGATTAACCTACCCGAGATTCAACCCATAGACCCCAATGCACCAAAACCTAAGGGCTACAGGGAAGACTTGTACTACAGGTTCCATAGATGGAAGGGACATGACCTTAATGCATGTTGGAAGTTTAAAGGCTTGGTGCAAGACCTAATTGATAACAAGACATTAGCGGTAGATAATCCCGTGGCACCAAGCAATCAACAAATGGAGGTCTTCAAAGACCCCTTGCCTACCCATGATGCATAGGCAAAGACCCTACAAGTCAATGAGGTCACACAGAACTGCCCCATGCAGGGGTATGTAGGGATGATCAGTATAGTGACTCGAAACAAGAGGTACCCGAGCACAACTGCTCCCACGATAGCTACAGGAGAGGTGCCAACAACGTCACAACCGCAATAGCACCTTGCACCACCTCCTCCACCTAGACCAGTGGCCACAATTCGGACCAAACTCACCCAGAGTTTGAGGACCACGTCGGCTAGGCTCTCCATCTATGAGCTCATACAACAATCAACGCCCCATCGGGAGGCTCTAATGGAGATACTAAAAGCCATCGAGTTGCAGCCCCATGAAGCAAACTCCTTCAACAACTTCGTGGGACATGTCAAACGATGCACTGAGCCAGTCATCACCTTTCGAGAAGATGAATTGAAATCAGTGGCTGGTGACATGGCGGATCCACCCCTGCACGTCATCGCGTGGGTCAATGGGATTCCGTACAAGAGGGTATTGGTGGACACTGGCTCATCCAGTAATATCATTACAACAATGGCCTTGAAGCACCTAAAGTTGCCCGCATCTCACATAGTGGCCTCCACCTATACACTGCGAGCATTCAATGATGCAATATGCTCGACAGTTGGCACAATTGTCCTACCCATCCAAGTGGGACAAAAGACTATACCTACATTGTGCCACATCTTGGAGGGTGAGATGGCCTATAACATCTTGTTGGGTCGGCCATGGATCAGGGACATGAAGTGTGTCCCTTCGATAGCTCATCAATGCTTAAAGTATACATTCGAAGGGCAGGTGCATGTAGTCCCGATGGACTTGGAACCCTTCAAGTATTGCAATGCGGTGCAGCTGATGCCGCAATCGACCCTTCCATCAATGCATTTGGATTTTTAGTTGAATCCATCTAAACAGGGTCGATTCCGTAGGCATCCCCGTTAACAAGTCCATCAAAACCCCAGTCGGGTCCATCTTCATCGTCTGGTCCTTCACCAACGATGCCACCTATGGTGGCCAAACAGAAGGACAAAGGGAAGAAACCTCTGGAAGAGGCGCAACCTCTGGAAGAAGCACCACCATCAGTATCAACCATATCTACTGAGGAGATGCCTAGCAGAATGGAAGTCGAGGCTCCTAGTTCACCCGACATGGAGTGGACTCAGGAAGAACTTTCATTCCCTCCCCCTCAATCGCCAACAATCACCATTGAAATGGCCAATACGGGCCTAGGGGAGTATCTGGTGTGGAATATTGTAGCAACACCCGCACTGGAGTCCATGCAGGACATGGGGAGACCTCGCCTCCCCATCGGTACTATTGTTCCTCTAGGCTACCCGCCGAATCAGACAAACTTTGTGTATGGGGGCCTTGATCATGGTATTGAACCAGACATGCAAGAGGACGAAGATGAAGAGCCCTTTGTAGAAGATGTCAACTATTTGTCCAACCCAGACTTCGCTTTGAGATACCTTGGCCAATGCAATTGGCATGGATATGGGTTAGGCAGATATGAGCAAGGAGTGCGTGTTCTTTGCCAACCAAGATACCAAATGCCATACGACAAGTCAGGAGTAGGGTTCAACCACCCCCTACCCTTGGACATCTTGGTAGAGAACATGCAAGGCCTAGGGATAGGCAACAAGGGGGGATTGGCATTAGATCCATATGCCAACCCTAACACGACATATACACTGGGGGATTATCTCCCATTATTGACGACCAACCTTGTTGACCTCAACAACCCTTTCCCTTCGCTCGAGAGAGGAGAAAGTTCGAGAGCTCACCTACAAGAGAGGTATAGACAAGGTCAGGAAGGATCTTTAGAAGATGAGTCAGAATATGAGGTAGCACCATGGGACCCCTTCGAATCAGATAGCAATCACTCACAAGTGACCCCCATGGATGATTATCAAGAAAGCCTCTTGGCAATGTTCCCTTTGGTGGCTCCCATCGAGCAAGTGCCACCACAAGAAAATCAGGCCCCACCGTAGAGAGCGGAACAACCCCAATGGGGCCAGATCAATTTGCTCGAGCAAGATGAGCCTCTAATGTCGCAAATAGTTGTTGGAACCAACGAAGGCCTTTGGATCTCCGACAGTGATTATGAAGATGAAACTGAGATGGCATATCTCAATCACATGCACAGATGCAGCAACAATACCCCTTGGATATTGATGACATATTTGAACAACTAAACATAGTGCCAGGGCATGAGTGGCACATAAACCCAGTGTAGTGGGACCAAGTGTTGAATCCGCCACTTTGGGCATACGGAGAGCACCTTCCGCCCAGAGACCCTATAGCGATATCAGTGTCGAGGGTAGACCCTATCTTCCTATCCGCACATAGGGCCGATCCATTCATGCCAATACCTCCAGAGCCAGATCCGGAGCACAAAGAACATCCAGAATGTTCGAGTCATCACACCCATGGTAATGGAGACCAAAATCATTTCATCAACATGATCTCCATTGACTTAACCGCCCCCATCCACAATCCGATCGATCCAACATAGTCATTGTATCTAGACATAGATGCCATAGACTGGGATCACGTCAATTCACCACCATCCCCATCAGAGTACTAGCCTTTCGGTGAGATGCTTCATTTCACCCTAGGGCCAACTCAGGATATCTTCCATGCTGAAGAGGGACCCGAGGTTCCTAACGATGATCTTAACTCAGCAAATGATATCCACTTGATCCCAACTCCACACCAGTTGGAGGACGGATCCCACATGTCGATCGAGGAGATGACTGACGTAGACATCGGCTCGGATCCAATGAATCCATAGATTATCAAGCTAGGGGTAAGTCTATCCCCCGAAGAGCAAGCCGACTACATTGCCCTTCTCAAAGAGAAGAAGGAGGTTTTTGCATGGTCCTACAAAGACATGTCGGGGCTAGATCCGTAGCTAGTCATGCATAATCTAACGCTTGATCCGACAGTCAAGCCAGTTAAGAAAAAACTACGTAAGATGCACCCAACAGTGGCCTTAATGGTCAAAGATGAATTACAAAAGTTGTTGGATGCATAGTTTGTCATCTGCGTGGATTACCCACCATGGCTGTCCAACATGGTGCCCATCAAAAATCTGGATGGGAGGATTCGCATATGCACTAATTTTCGAGATCTAAACAAAGCGAGTCCTAAGGATGATTTCCCCTTGTCGAGCATCGACGCATTGGTAGATGCTACAGTGGGCCACGAAATGCTTTCCCTCATGGATGGTTTCTCGGGATACAATCAGATTCGTATCAATCCCGAGGACCAACTAAAAATGGCGTTCACAATGCCTTGGGGGACATTTTGCTATAAGGTCATGCCCTTTGGCCTTAAAAATGTTGGCGCCACCTACCAACGTGCCATGACGTACATCTTCCATGATCACATGCATAAAACTTTGGAAGATTACATGGATGATTTGTTGGCCAAATCTCTTTTGCGCCCGAGATCATCTCGATGACTTAAGCAAGATCCTCGATCGCCTCATGGAACATAAAGTCAGACTGAATCCCAAGAAGTGCGTATTTGGCATCACATCTAGAAAACTCTTGGGTTTCATAGTCTCAAAATGAGGCATCGAGGTGGACCCAAACAAAGTCAAGGCAATCCTTGAAATGCTTCCCCCAACTACCATCAAGCAGCTCAGAAGCCTGTAGGGAAAGGTCGCGTCAATCAAGCGCTTCATAGCGTAGCTATCTGACAAGTGCCGACCCATGAATAAATTATTGCACAAGGGGGTCGCATTTCACTGGGATGACGAGTGCCAGTCAGCCTTTGATGACATTAAACAATACTTGGCTTCATCGCCAATATTGGCACCACCTAGACCAGGAGTGTCATTCTACTTATACATCTCAGCTACTGAGGTGGCACTGGGTGCCATGTTAGCCTAGAAGAATGAACTTCACAAAGAATAGGCTACTTACTATCTTAGCCGCACCCTGGTTAGTTATGAACTTAACTATGCATACGTCGAGAAGCTCTGCTTGGCAGTGGTGTTTGCTACCAAAAAGCTATGCCATTACATGCTGAGCAACAAGACGTATGTTGTGTCTAAGGAGAATCCATTGTGGTACATGATGAGTCGTACTTATCATAGTAGCCGCACGGCAAAATGGATCATGTTGTTGACGGAATTTGACATAGAGTTCATTGGACAGAAATCCATCAAAGGTCAAGTCATAGCCGATCAACTAGCAGAGGCTCCTCTCGAAGACGATCAGCCTCTGATCATAGAACTACCCGATGATGGGGTCTTCCATGTCTCAGAATCGCCAGATTCTGATGAGCCTGAGTCACAGGCCGACATAACCCTATTTTTTGATGGTTCTAAATGTGAGCAAGGAGGTGGCATGGGAATTGTATTCTTCACACCACAAGGGGCTCCAATGCCTCTGTCATTTAAATTAAATTTCTCGTGCACCAACAACAATGCAGAATATGAAGCCTTGCTCATAGGTCTTCAGACAACAATCACCATGAACATCAAATGATTGAACATCTTTGGTGATTCGTTGTTAATTGTCAACCAAGTCAAAGGGGTATTCCAATGTAAATGCCTAGTTCTATAGGCCTACAAAGCCCTTGTGGACAAATTCTTAGAAAATCTTGAATGGTACGACATCGAGGCACTCCCTCGATCATCGAATCATTTTGTGGACACTATGGCCTCCTTGGGGTCACTAATCCCGCAAGACATTTTTGGTGATATGACAACCATTCAAGTCAAAACATTATCGCAATCAATGATGGAGCGTGCAAGCTCTGACTTAACGCCAGGAATCCACTTGATCCAGATTGAACCATCCACGGACAAGTTCTCTCGAATCCATGATTGTCTGAATCATGCTAACTAGGGGTCCTTGTTCTCCCCTACTCCCATTAATAGCAACACAATGCTATTCTTACAAGTTCTTTCCCGCTCAGCTTTTGCTAGGGATGAACTTCAAGAGGGATTGGCTATTCATACCATCGAGGTTTTCGATCAGCAGGATTGGTATACACCCATAAGGGACTACCTCAAGTTAGGTAACCTCCCACTTGGATTGACGCATGCCACAAAATGATCATTCAAATAGAAAGTGGCTAAACATGTCTTGTTAGGAGACATTTTGTACCATCGTAGCTATGAAGGAATCCTCCTTCATTGCTTGGACCAATAGGAGTCCACTTGGGTGATCACCCAAGCGCACGATGGTACATGCGGTGGCCACTTCAGTGGTATGGCCATCGCAAAGTGCATTCTCTGCATGGGCTATTATTGGCCATATTTAGAGCGAGATTGTTGTGCATATGTAAGGAAGTGCATGAAGTGTCAACACCATGCAAATTTGACACACGTACCTTCTCAGGCCTTGCAGCCGATCCAATCGGCTTGGCCATTTTCATAGTGGGGCTTAGATCTAATCGGAAAGATCTCCCCTGCATCGTCAGGCCATCACACGTTTATCATAACGGCCACAGAGTACTTCACCAAATGGGTGGAAGCAATTCCGCTTACCTCTACGACTGGAACCCGCATTTCGGAGTTCATTTTACATAATATCATATGTCATTTTGGTATTCCATCCAAGATAATCTCGGATAATGGGACGTCATTCAAGAACAAAGACGTGCGTGCTTTGACCACAAAGTACAAAATTTAGCATAGTTTTTCGACACCCTATTATCCGTAGGCAAATGGGCAAGCAGAGGCGTCAAACAAAATGCTAGTTGCCATCCTCAAAAATATAGTCATAGATAGTCATAAGGATTGGCACATTCAGATCCCACTTGCCCTGTGGGCTTATCGCACTAGCATTCGGACGCCCACTGGGGCAACTCCATTTTCACTCGTGTATGGCTCCGAGGCAGTCATGCCTCTCGAGTTGGAAATTCCTTCCCTATGCATATCAATGCAAGAGTTCATCGATGATGACACTGCGTGGTAGGCCCGGTTAGACCAACTTACGTTGCTCGATGAACGACGCGTTAATGCTCTCGAGCATTTACGTATCTATCAAGAGCGACTTAAGAAAGCATACAACATGAAGGTTCACCTGAGGGACTTTCAGGTTGGTGACTTGGTCTTAAAAGAGAACCAACAAAATTCTAACTTGCCGCCCCATCTAAGGGACAAGTTCATGGCAAACTGGTTAGGTCCTTATGTCATCGATAGTAAAATAGGACCTGGAACATACCGGCTAGCCTCTCTTGATGGAATCAAGGAACTAGAACCCTTGAATATCAGTCATTTGAGGCCATTCCATATTTAAAAGAGCCATAGCCCAAACCAAAAGCTCCAAGGATTCCCATAATCGCTTGGTCAAACCAAAAGCTCCAAGGATTCCATAATCACTTGGTCAACCCAAAAGCCCCAAAGGTGCCCATTACCCCTTTGGTCAAACCAAAAGCTCCAAGGATTCCCACAATCGCTTGGTCCAATCCCAAAATGCCCCAAAGGTGCCCATAATCCCTTTGGTCAAACCAAAAGCTCCAAGGATTCCCACAATCGCTTGGTCAAAAATAAGAAAATTCAAAAACAATAAAATCATCAAAAATAACAAAAATTTGCATCTAATTTCCATGCATACTCAAAATTATCCTTTTCTCATTCATACTCACAAAAATAAATCCATCAAAAACACAAAAATAATAGCTGCATTAAGCATCACATCCATACATTACATATTTGTGGTCATAAAGGTCAAGGCACCATAGACTGTAATTACTTGGCAAAACCATCATTTTCCACATTTCTCCATTCTATAAACAGTCCATCAAAAATAAACGCCATTCACATATTTTCCCATATCATAGTCAGTTGTCTTCTAATGTATCAAGAGTTTTCGTCATTCAGCTATCATTAGCTTTCTAGCCAAATACTGTACAAAGTCAGATAGATTTTACAAAGGTAGAGTTCTACTTGGATCACACCTTGTTACGTAGCATCCCACCACAAGTTAAAACACATAAAAATTCCAAAGTTGTGTGAACGAAAGATGAAACCTACAAAGCAATCCAGGTCACCATAAGCGAAATGGTTATCTTGCTCATCCCCCTGTGCGAATGACCCCAAGAATGCTGAGAGTTGGCAAAAGGACAAGCATCTTCCCTACCCAATTCCCCAAGAATCCCAAGTTCTCAAAAAGTTGCAAAACATCAAAAATTTGCAAAAGTCAAAACTCCAAAAAATTGACATCACCACCAAAGTGCATACATCAAAAGGCACATACAATAGTGATTCTCATCACTCAATATTCAAAATCCCTTGCTCAAAAGAAAAACAAAATAAATAGTGATTTTTATCACTACAAAAGAGCAAGTATCCCAATACAATTGAAGAAAAGAAGGGAGTCGAACTTGAATCCCTGGAACTCTCAGCATTCAGAAGGTCATGAGGTAAACCTCAGTATCGGTTTGGTGGATAACCTATCGGTCACTGGTGGTAAACCTCCCGCATGACGATATATCTGTCACATTAACTTGTGTGCAGATCAATGTTTGCATGTGGATGAGCTAGCTTATGGTATCCTAGATAGCACCGCAGATTAATCTGACTAAATACAACAAAGGAGTTAGTGGAGCTAATTAGGTGATCCTCAATACAGGTTTGGTTGATAGCCTATCTGGCATTGGTGGTATCCTGACAAATACCACATAAACGAACTCAATTGCACACACAAGGATGTGAAATAACTTGGTCAAAGACAAGTCCGATTCATACCTTGTTCAAAAGTCTTGTAAGATAAAAGTACAGTCATGGCTAGTTAGTTAAAACATCTGAGTCTCAGAAAACCTTAACTACATTCTAAACCAACTGTGCTATCTTTCATCCTCGCATCGCCATCAAAAAATACAAAAAATAACATGTATACATAAAAATTCATTTACCACAACAATCGCCTAAGACAAAAAGCCATAAGTTCTAAACAGTCTATGGTGCCACCACCAAAAATCACAAATTCAATTCATCCATTCCATTTGCATATCATAAAAATTAGAAACATTTGCATTCATCATAACATATGCATCCATCAACATAAATTAACATGCATACATACACATTCATCAATCATTGTGCATAACATCAAATCATGACACGTGTATAAACAAAAGAAAGTCATCTATATATATATCATCAAAAATGCCCATAGGCTACAATAACCGGTCCCCCGACCTCACAAAAAGCCAAAAGCTCAAAAAACCCCAAGCCTAAGGCGTCGGCCACCATGATCACGTAGGATCGGTGCGACGGGAACTACCCCCATGGTGTGGGTCCTATGGGACCCCTCAGGGTGGTTGTTGCTAGCCCTCGCATCATGCCTACTAGCGCCCCCTCATCCAATCGCCTACGATGAGAGGATGCTGACTGCTCAGTATCGCTACCCCTTGTCTAGCACGAAGACCCACCTCTAGAGGGCTCAGGTATCTACCCCTCAAGGCAGATAATCTCTCCCTCCAAATCCATCCGATGTCGAAACCACTCCACCTCCCATCGATGGTACAAAGCTACTACATCGTCATCTATCCACTCTCCTCTCCTCCATAGGAGATCCATCTCCCGTACAGCATCGGTATCCCCCTCCCATCGATGATACATCGCAAATGCGTTCTCCCACTCCACTAGCTACGTTCATAGGAGATCCCTCTCCCATAGCGCATCCCTGAGCTCCTCATCCCACCTCTAAAGCAGCCCCACCAATCATGCATTCTCAGCATGCAACCCTACCTCCATGTCCTCCAAAACTGCCTGAGGCATTGGCATCTCGCAACAGCCTGCTCTGGCTCCCACTGCTCCGGGACGTCCTGCATCTCCGACTGATCCAAAACCCCAAAATCCCCCCAAAATCATCCACCTCTACCATATCCACATCCTCCAATGGAACCCCCAACCCTCACCTAGTGCCTCTGCACCCTCATCACCGACTGCTGCCACCTCTACACCGCCTAGAGGCCCCTCACCTCGCCACCATCGCAAGGTCCACCATTGGTCATACTCCATGGTAGTCCCAACGTCGTCCACATTGGGACATCAATTGTGATATCTAAATCCTCACCCAATGATGCAATGACTGGCCAAGCTAGAGTCCTCTCATCCCCCTAGACGATAGACCAAGGGCTCACCAGGCAACCCCTGGCGCACCCCAAACTATCATGTCACCCGACCATAAGGGAAGAACTCCTCTTCGTCCCATGCCGCCCAATCAGCCACCACCCCTGAACCTCGAAGCCACTCTCCAGCCTCAAGCGAGGTGGACAGTCCGATAGGGGGCCGAACACCTCCCCTAGAGCAAGCCGAGCGAAGGCATCAACATAGTGCCCTACGACACCTTCCCATCACCGACTCTATCCCTGCTCCTCAGACCACCACCACAGAGCCGCATAACCTATATCCCTATCCACCATCTCCACCGAGTCATCCATGGGACAACCCCATCGCCTCTCCCGTCCCCCAACCAATAGCGGACCTCGTACAACTCATCATAGAGCTATGCCAGTAGTGTATGACCCCATCTCATAATCATAGGTGCATTCATGGGACACTCCACCAACCTGAATACCACCTCCAGCAGGTTCCATGGGAACCTCACACCCGAAGAGTCGGGTAGCAGCATGTTGGAAATGAGGCCCATCAATACTACGTGCCTCACTCCCAACATGCCCCTCTCTAGCCACCATCGTACCAGAATACCACCAATCTGGTAGTCACCCTCTACCCTCTCCACTGGGCTATCCACACCCACCTCCTCCCCATGCCCAAAGTAGCATGTCAACACTATTGTCCGCTGATCCCGTGGCATCATCCTGATCGAAAATCCATCTATCAAAATCCATAGAATCCGATAGACATCCTCCAAAGTCACTATCATCTCCCCTATTGGGAGATGGAAGGTATTAGTCCGAGGATCCCACAAGTTGATCAAGGTCATCAGATAGGCCCGATCCCCGACCATCGGCTCCAGCCGAGTCACCTGCTTGAGCCCAAGGGCATCAAGCCACTCCCAATCAGCCAAAGTCAGCGCCTCCCATGCTTTAGAGAAAACCGTCGGCACACGGTACCGACTCTTCACAACCTACAAAGAAAAAAACAAAAACATTAAAAACCATGAAAAATAAAAAAAACATGAATATACAAAAATGCACAAAACAATGTACAACTAAAAACAACTAAATAACGAACAACAAAATTCACAAAATTCAAAAAATAAACAAAAGATTTTTTAGTTCCTAGGGTTTTAACTCTAAGTCTAAAAGATAAATTAAACAATTCAAAAAATTTCTAGGTTTTTAACTCTATCAAAAAAAAAAAAAAAAAAAAAAAAAAAAAAAATAATTTTCATTCCTAGGTTTTTAACTCTATGATAAATTAAACACAAAAAAATTCAAAATTTTACTAGGTTTTACCTAAGTTTTAGTTATTAGTTTACCTATGTTATTAACCTAAGTTTTTTAACCTAAGTTTTGATATTTGTTAAACTAGGGTTTCTATTTAGTTTATCACAGATGCCAAATAAACATGGTTTCCACTAGGGTTTCAACCTACGTTTTAATGAAGCCATACAAAACACAACTTCTTTTTAGGGTTTCATTTTTAATTTGAAAAACAAAATACAAAAGAAAAACAACTAAATTATGGTTTTCAAACTGTAACAAACAACACAAAAAAATAAAGAGGAAGAGCACTCACCGGTCTCGCTTCGGCTCTGCCGCTCGATCCGGTTCATGCACTCATGGTGGCGGGAAGAATTTGGTAGCGCTTCGCTTCGTAGAATCAACCTCCTCCTCAGAGCTCCAAATCGCCAGAAAATTTGAATGCAAATGAGCCCAAACCCTAGTTTTGGCCCTTAAATAGGCTTTTAGGCCTGTAATCATTCCTCCCTAGGATGAGCGCTCTAGTTAGAACTCGTCCCACCCTAGGACGATTACTAAACTGGTATTCGTCCCACCCAGGGACGAATACAGAGCAAAAATTTCAAAAACAAAAAATGCACAAAAATGCACCAAAACAAGCAATAAAATTGTCCAATAAGAGTGCTTTTGCACTTGACATTTCGGGCATGCAAAATAGACGTCGGGGTCACAAATCCTCACTATCCTACTCCCTAAGAAGGCTACCATAGCCGGACCACTCCACGGGAGGATGGATTTTTGAGAATTTCATCCCCAAATGACGTCACAAAAAGGGTCAAAACCCAACCAAAAATAGCAATAAAATTGCCGAACGAAGGCGCCTTTGCGCCTGACATTATTGGCATCCAAAATAGATGTTGGGGTCACAAATTGTCACTATCCTACTCCCTAAGAAGGCTACCATAGCCGGACCGCTCCATGGGAGGATGGATTTTTGATAATTTTAGCTCCAAAATGCGTCACAAAAAGGGTTCAAACCCACCAAAAATAGGTCTAAATGTCGGAAAACTGCACACACATTCAACGATAAACATCTGAAGGCACCCTTACACAAGTCATCTTGGGTCAAGTGACTCATCACTTTTCTCATGTAGGTCATTCCCTCATCGATTCGTCGCTTGAGGGGGTAGTCACACTTAGTCACCAATCAACAAATACACACCCAATCAAGGAAATGGCATGCATTCAAAGAATCATTGACAAAGACAATCACGCTCCTGCTTGGGGCAGCAAACAAGCAATAATCACAAGCTGATCAAACACTTGGCATTCATGAATCATGAACTCAAGGTTCCCATAGACAAAAGGTTGCGCCCTTTGCCTATTCATGACTGATCAATGTCCAAGATCAAGTAACACCTCACCAAAAAAGGTTAACACTTGAATTGAGTTCCTTCGCTCGTCAGAAGCAAGGATTCAAGAATGCATGCCCTTTCCATACTTGGGGCATCAAAATTTGGTTAGGTTACTAAGAAACCCTAATCATTAGTGCTTTGGTTATCTATTTTTGCTCAGCACTATGCCACGCATAGCGCATCCCAAAAAGGGGCATCTGTAGACACCAAAACAACACCAATCCGATTATGTGACTGCAAACACTGATCGCATTGACACACACAGCCCCAGGGCAGCCCCCAGAGGTTAAACAGTGGTCCTAACCACTCTCACAATAGTTTTGGAAGGTCAGAGGTCAATTTGGCACCTTCAAGCACTCTGCTCCATACTCGTTCCACCCAGGGACGATTACAAACTAGTATTCACCCCACCCAGGGACGATTAGCAATATTCGCTCCAGGGTGGGGCGAATAGCAGGTTTGATGGGAAAAAAGTCAAATCTTGACAAATGGCAGCTCAGATCCACCACTTAACTCTTCCTTCATTGCATGGGAGTGTGAGTGAGCATTTTCGAGCGTTAGAGGCAATTACAGGGGCAGTCATGGAGCCCCTAATCGGGGAGGAATCTTCTCCCCCTTGGAAGGCATGATTGCCAAGTGGCGCCTCTGCATGCTCAATCCAAGAGACCTCCAGGTCTATAAATTGGTGAGTTTTCTCACCACAAGAGATACAGAGAAGGAGCATTTTGAGCAACGAAGTGCTGCCATTTTACTTCCACACACACCTTTTGATTTGTGCCTTTCACATCCTTGATCTCTTTTGGAAGGGAGGTCATAGGGTGGTTATTGGAAGGGCAAATCCGGAACCAAAACCTGACATTTGGCCACAACATCCTACCAAATTTTTCGACAACACCCCACAAGAGGTTTTGGACCCATCCCAAGTGGATTGGTGCCGAAATCGGGCCCCAAACGGTGGGCGTCCTGCCCTCGGGTGCCCCCCACACTACTGTAGTTCTAATCGCCCCGCCCGGAGCGATTAGAAATCTATGGCAGATTTCCTTTCTATTATTTTTGCATCTGATTCTATGCTGCTTAGATAGGTTGTCATTCAAATTTCACATCGTTTTGAGCATTTTTGATCATGTTTCTATCATTTCCCGCCTTTACTAACATGCAGGTAGCATCATCAAATTCCTGATGATAGAGGCCAAATTGGGAAAATCTGACCTTCTGGGTCTTCCCAAAATACCCCCATTTAGCTAACCCCCAACTTTGCAGGTGATTTGGAGCTTCCCGGATGTGACATTTGGGACAATGCTTTTTGACACTTTGTTGCAGGTCTATTCATCCCGCCCCGGAGCGAATACAAATCTGTGGTGAATTTTTTGACTGTTCCATTTGCAGTGCCTTCCTGGTGATGTTTTTATGCCCCTGTCAAGTTTTTAGTTCATTTGGATCTATTTTAGTTATCGTTTTATTTATATTTTGCATGCACTAATTGAAGGCATGGGGATTGCATGTTTTATTTTATCTACAGGTGCTACTGACTATTTTTTGTTTCCTTGAACGTAGGATCTAGACATTAGAGGAGCAGAAAGGAGTCAAGATTCATCAACGCAAGCGGTGGTGACATTTGGTCCGCCCATTTTACATGTGGGCACGCGAAAGAAGGAATAGCATCCATGGGTGTGACAAGAACACATTTAACGCTCCTAGCCCCTAAAAAGGGAGGAGACGAATTGTAACCGAGTTCTGAAGCATATTAATAAAAAGGGTTGTCTTCCATATTGGCTTTTTATTTGGTTTCGATTCGTTTATGCTTCTTTCCTTTCATGCACTTTCAATTCATAGGATTTAGCGTTATCTTTTGTTTCGTTTGCATCGCATCTTGGCTTTTCCTTTTTGTTTTCGTATCCTCGTGCTTTCATCTAGAATATCCAATAACTCTAAACCTATATAATAACTTCAAAAAACACTAGAAAATTTGATCAATGTTTTGGGGCTTGTGTAGGCCACTATAATTATGAGCTTGGGGGTGCAACAATCAAGCCCCCTTATTCCTTTTAGCTAACTATTTGAAAGCAAAATGATATTTTATCTTTGGAACATGTACAAATAGAGTAGAATAGATATGCAATAGTGAAATGAAATACATATAAGATGAACATATGAAGATGTGAATTAGGGTTTTGGAGTTCAAAATTTACCCCCAAATCCTAATTTTACCCAATTCATGCCTTATAACTAAGGAGCATGAATATGGCTTAAAAAATTCACACCCTATATGGGTAGACCACATATTTGGTTTAGATGACCTTTTCAGGTTCTAAAACAACAAAAAACAGAGTGCAAAATAATGAAAATAATCTATAATGGTTAATAATGCAAAAAAGAACCTGATGAACTAATGGATCAAGCAAGGAGAAATGATGAGGTGGAATAACCACTCCAATATGTTTGATCTATCCAATAATAAATACTCCTCAACTCAATCACCAAAGCATAAAATATCAAAAAAAAAACTTACAACATAAGAGCACTTGAAAGCATGAGTAAAAGAGTGATTCAAAAGTTAGAACCTTCAGATAAAATCTTGGGGAAAACATAGGAGATCCTAACCCTTATTTATAAGAGGTTGGAGGGTAAAACAGGTATGAAAGTAAAATTTCATCGTGGGCCAAGGCCAAACCCAAAACTAGCCAATGAGGGGAGGGGTTTTAGGGATAAAACCCCTAGAACAACAAATACACACCCAACCATTCTAAGGAACAAACCTCGCAAGCCAAATCCATGCCTCGTACGAAATGGGCATGAATTTGGTAAATCTAGGAAAACATGGCAAATGGAAAGGGGAAAAGGGCCCCAAATATGTGCTTGGTAAGTTTGGGTGGCTTGTTAAGTATCTAAGGAAGAAATTACCTATTTTGATGGGTTAATTTTCCATGTTTATAGTAAGACCTATCATTGTAAGCCCTAGACTGTAGTGGACTTAGATTTAAAGTGAGCCAAGATAAATTAACATAGTAAAATAACCAGAGCAGAATATATTAATCAAATTAACAAGCTTCAAAAAAACATTACAATTAATTAAACCTTATATAGGCTTAATACCAACAGAATATTAGGGAAGGCGGGTTGGAGGGAGATCGAGAGGATTAGAGAAAATGTAGGAGTAGGAAGTGGAGAGGGAGGTGGCAGCGAACATGGCGAAAGGAAGGAAGTGGAGTGATAAGGGAAAATGGACGACAGGGAAGGAGAAATGACATTGGAGGGATAAGGGGAAGGTTAAATAAACTAATTAAAAATTATGCCAACCATCAAACATGTTTAGCCGACAAAAGGTAAGAGAGTTCACACTTGCTTAGAAAAACAAGATTTTTCTAAGCCGTTTACAAATAAACCTTGTTCACACTTGCTACATTCTCCCCCTTAAAGTTGAGAAGACTGACTATACAGTCTCTCAGATTTATAAATTGAGCTTTGGCCAGCACATTGGTGAAGATGTCCACGACGTTCTCCAAAGTGTGGCAATAGTGAATCTCAATAGTATAAGTTTCCACCATATCTCTGATGAAGTGGTACTTCATATCAAAATGCTTTGATCTACTATGGTGGATAGGATTGTATGCCAACTGAATGGCACTTATGTTGTCACAGAATGTTCTAGTTGGACCACATTGATGCTCTCCAATCTCATCTAATACCTTTCATAGCCATAGATCTTGAATACTAGCATGAGTGACTGTTATATACTCAGCTTCTGTTGAAGATAGTGCTACTACTATCTGCTTCTTTGAACTCCAAGTTATTAGTCCCGAACCAAGACTAAAACAGTTACCTGATGTGGATTTTCTATCATTAACATTGCTGCCCCAAACACTCTCACTAAAGCCTTCAAGCTTGATAGTATCACTTCTATAGTATTGGATTCCAAAATCCAATGTACCCTTCACATATCGCAAAATTCTTTTAGCTACCTACAAATGCAGCTCAGATGGATTAGACATAAATCTAGAAACAAGAGATATAATATATTGAATGTCTAGTCTGGTGTTGTCGAGAAACATCAAACTCCCAAAAATGCTTTTGAAAGTGGTCACATCAACTTTCAATGCTCCATAATCCTTGCTTAATTGGATCCTATGTCCAATTGGAGTTGCAACTGATTTGCATTGCTCCATAGCAAACTTCTTAATCATATCTTGAACATACTTAAGTTGACAGATGAAGATTCCTGAATCTGTCTGATGAACTTCCATTCCAAGAAAGTATTTCATTAACCCAAGATCCTTCATCTCAAATTCTTGCATCATGGAGTGCTTGAACTCCATATTGAATTTTTCATTACTACCCATAAAAATGAGATCATCCACATATAAAAAAACTATGAGGATGTCATTTCCTTGATTCAGGTAGTAGAGCGTGGGTTCATTTTTGCTTCTGATGAACCCATAATATTTAAAGTACCCATCAATGCATGAGTACCAAGCTCTCGATTCCTTCTTGAGTCCATAAAGAGCCTTCTTTAGTTTGTAAACAAGATGTTCCTTGTATTTCTCTTCAAATCCCTATGGTTGCTCAACATACACTTCTTTTGTCAAGTAACCATTTAGAAATGCACTCTTTACATCCATGTGTTGGACTGTCCATCCCTTGTGTGCAGCTAAGGCAAGAACTGTTCTGATAGCCTCTTGTCTGGATACAGGAGCAAAAGTCTCTTCATAATCAATTCCATATTTCTAAGTAAATCCCTTTGCAACTAATCTCACCTTGTGCCTCTTAATGCTACCATCAACATTAAACTTGGTCTTGTAGACCCACTTGCATCCAAAACGTTTCTTTCCTTTAGGAAGCTTCAGCAGCTCCCAAGTGTCATTGTTTTTTACAGAGGTGATATCCTTTTTCATGGGATCTTGCCAAATATTTTGAGTACAAGTCTTGTCATAACTAGAAGGTTCAAGTTGTGAATTAGTTAACAAAGCATAGTTAACTAGATCTCCCCTAGGTTCTTTCTAGGAGACATCATCACCATACAAGTGCATATTTTATAATCTTTGTAGAACATAATTCATTTCACTAGCTTGAATCCTAGTGTATATTTTTGAAAAAAATTTATCCAACATCTGATATGATGGATGATTCTGTAGAGTTATCTTACCTTTGGATGGAGAATCAATGTCCATTGGTGAGGAACTTATTGATCTCTGTGAAGAAGGACTTGGTGAAGAAGTTGAATCAAAAGATGAACTTGGGTTTGTGGGAGGAGATTGCTTACCTTTTTGTGGTGTCTGTTGTTGAACCTACTTAGAAACTACATCATTGGATTCATCATCATTGAAAATTTGGGGCTTACCCCATTCTCCCTCTTCATCAAAAATCACATCTCTAGAAAGCACAAAATTTCTAGTCCTAGGATTGTAGAGTCTGTAAGATTTTGTATTCTCATAGTATCCTACAAATATGCATGCCTGAATCTTTGGATCGAGCTTCTTTCTTAGCTCATCAGGAATGTGAGAATATTCCAGTGAGCCAAACACTTTGAAATACTTAACATTTGGCTTTTTACCATACCAAGCTTGGTAAGGTGTCTACCCTTCCAAACTTGCAGTAGGACTTATGTTCAAGATATGTACACTGGTCCTGGCTGCATCTGCCCAATATGAATTAGTCAAATGCTTCGTCTAAAGCATAGACCTTGCCATCTCCACAATGGTGTGATTCTTCCTCTCTGTGACACCATTCTACTATGGAGTGTAGGTAGCTGTGAACTGCCTCTTAATGCCATGTTACTTACAAAAATTCAAGAACTCATTAGAGGAGTATTCTCCTCACCTACATGATTTAAGACATTTTACAAAATATCTACTCTCACTTTCAACTCTTGTTTTGAAATTGACAAAGCATTCAAACGCTTCATCATTATGTTTCAAAAAATATATCCAGCACATTCTAGTAAAATCATCAATGAAGAGTAGGAATTAAGAGTTGTTACAAAGACTCTTGGTCTGCATCGGACCATAGATGTCTGTATGCACTAGCTAGAGTGGATAGTTGGCCCGCCATGCTTGTCCATGAGGAAATTTTGATCGGGCATGCTTCCCTAAAGCACACCCTTCACAGACTTACTATCCTAAACTTTAGGAATTCTAGTTACCATCGCTTGTGAAGTTAGCATTTCCAAACTAGCTAAATTCAAATGACCATATCTCAAGTGCCATAGGACACTTGGATTAGAAATAGCAATATTTGCTAACTTATCTCCCCCTGTCTAGCCAAACTTTAAAGGAAACAATCTATTTTTTGACATTGGAACTTGTGTAATGATTCTATTACTGTTATTTTTATCAAAAATAGTGCATTTACCCTCATCAAAAAGCAACTTGTAGTTCTTTTCTAACATTTGACCAAAACTTAAAATATTGTGTTGGAGATGGGGTGTGTAATAGATATCACTTACTTTTTTGACGCCTTCTTTAGTTGGAACTGCCATGGCTCCAATGCCTTCAACTGCCAATGATTTATCATCTCCCAATTTGATGTTGGATTTGTATGAGGAGTTTAGAGTAGCAAAGAGCTCTTATTTGCCACTCATATGGTTTGAACACCTAGTGTCCAAGATCCATGTATCATTCATGTTCTGATCTACCTGACCATAAGAGAGAAAGATATTTGTGGCCTCTTCCTCTTCTCCAAAATTTCCAAACTGACTGCTCTGGCTGCTACTAGTTCCTTGTGAAGTCTTTGTCCAACAATCACGAGCATAATGGCCAAGTTTTCCACAATTGTAGCAACATTGTTTTGACGTATCTCCTCCTTTGCCTCTGCCTAATTGTTTTCCTCTATTTTGTTGTCCTCCTCTATTCTATTGTTCACCTTTGTTTGAGAATCCTCCTCTATTCTAATTTTCTCCTCTGTTAGGAGTTCCACCTTGTTGGTTCGAATTTTATACACACCTTGTGAAGAATGAGCATAAAAAATCAATAACACTTATAAGGGATAAATCCCACTCACTTTAGGATCTTATTGGGTATCCAAGGTGCGAGTTATAGATTTGGATCGAATGTCTATTCACTCTTTTTTGCTTTTGGAATAGTTTCAAGTGGACTGTCTGTTACCTTACAACGGGTTCGGGACTTTAGTTCAATAATGTTTTGGATTTTGTTATCTTTGTGGACAATCAAATTTACAATCAGTTCTTTGATCTAGCTATTTATGCTTTAGCAGATTTAAATAAAAGATAAATTTTAAAGAAAATAAAAATGGATCATTCAATCGATGGAACAGAGAGAGTAGAGTAGGGCAGAAAGAGAAGTTTACCTAACTTAGCTGCAAAAACACAACTACCAATTTTAGTTATACCAGTTAGCTTCACAATAGAACAAATCAAAGAGGAAAGTGTCTAGCTTTCTAAGATCACCTTCCACTAAGAGCATAAGACAGAGACAAAAATAGATCTAAAAGAAAATCACAAATAGAAGGAGAGTCAGTTGAAATTGATATCTCTCACCAACAGCTTAGCTCGCATAGTGAGGACAGAGCAATTAGAACAGGCCTGAACCTTAAATTTGTAATTTTACTTAGCATACAATAAAAATAATGAAGCCTAGTAGCATGCCCAGTCTTTGATAACACAGATCTACAACATAAATTAAATAAACCTTAATGAAATGAAAACAAAAGAAGATGAACTTATCACAGTTTGAAAGAGATTAGGCTCCTGGCCATGCTATCACAGAAAAATGAAACTACACCAACTCCAGGTCCAGAACAAAGCATTCAAACAAGATTTACAAGAAATTGCTCCAATAGATTTTTATTCTAAGTTTTCACCTTTGGATCTTACATTCAGAAGAAGTATATATAGACTCAGGACAAACCCTGATCTTTTTAGAAATATCTTCTTCAAAAACCCTAAATCTTATCATCTAAACCCTACTACCCAGGTTTTACAATATAAGGCCCTTTTTAAAAATAGAGTTTCAACAAACCCTAACCATTTTGCAAATATTAGTGCAGTTACTTGCCATAAATGGAGAAAGCCTGATCTGATATTATTCTCATCCATCTATAATTGCAAGTAAATATCTTTGTTTTCTGGCCGATCATCGATATATTCCATAAATGGGCACTGCGTGTGAAGGCATCTTCATCTTTTTGGTGCATCTGCCAGGAGCGTCTCATTAATTCCTCAGAGAAATTTGGAATGAGTCACTGGTTTCTCTGACATTTTATCTTCACAGAGCCACCTCTGAGTTGAAATTCTCTACACGCCATTACTTTCACCATAAATTCTCTTGTTAAATGTGTCCATCGATGAATTTCGATAACTGTGTGTAGATATTTTCATTTTTCGATCAATTATCGACATATTCCATTAAATGGGTAGTTGCTTAGTCACCGTAAAGTCTCTTTGCGGCCAGATCTATAAAATTTGGATGGACCAAAAATTCTTGGCATCTCACATTTCCATCTGATGGCCTTCGCTTGATCTGTGCTTATTTTGTCTTTTTTGCCATTACTTCTGCTAGTATGCAACTGCTAGATGGCTTTCTGCAAAAGAAAAAACCAAGATTAGCATTTTAATATTATTAAATTAAACCCTAATTTTTATTACCTTGTTAGCTTGGTTCTTTCTTCCCAACTCATGGCGTCGTGAAAACGAGACAGGTTAAAAAATGGGACATGTCGCGATATCACGACGTTTTTCCATCCTTCTCTTCTTTTTTATTTCTTTGTCGTGAAATCACGATGTGTCACAAAATCATGACATGTCCCTTCACTTCTCTTCTTTCTTATTTCTTTGTCGTGAAATCATGACGTGTCATGAAATCACGATGTTTCCTTCGCCCTTGACTCTTTTTGCCTTCTTTTGTCGTGAAACCATGACATGTTGCGAAATCGTGACATGTCGCAAAATCGCTACCTTTTCTCCACTTTATTTCCATCTTGGCCTCTTTGTCGTGAAATCATGACATCTCCATTTACTTTGCTTCTTCCAAGCTCTTTGTCGTGAAATCATGACGTGTCACGAAATCGTGATGCTTTCTTCACCCTTGACTCTTTCTGCCTTCTTTTGTCATGAAACCGCGACATGTCGCAAAATCGTGACCTTTTCTCCATTTTGTTTCCATCCTAACCTCTTTGTCACAAAATCATGACGTCCCCCTTTATTTTGCTTCTTCCAAGCTCTTTGTCGTGAAATTGTGATGTCCCCCTTTATTTTGCTTCTTCCAAGCTCTTTGTCACGAAATCACGACGTGTCACGAAATCGCGATGCTTCCTTCGCCCTTGACTCTTTCTACCTTCTTTTGTCACAAAACCATGACATGTCACAAAATCGTGATATGTCATGAAATCATGACCTTTTCTCCACTTTGTTTCCATCATGGCCTCTTTGTCGTGAAATCGTGACGTCCCCCTTTACTTTGCTTCTTCCAAGCTCTTTGTCATGAAATCGCGACGTGTCACGAAATCATGACACTTCCTTTGCCCTTGACTCTTTCTGCCTTCTTTTGTCATGAAACCATGACATGTCACAAAATTACGACCTTTTCTCCACTTTGTTTCCATCCTAGCCTCTTTGTCATGAAATCATGACGTCCCCCTTTACTTTGCTTCTTCCAAGCTCTTTGTCGCAAAATCGCAACGTGTCGCGAAATCATGACGCTTTTGATCCAAATCTGTCATGATTTCATGACACTTTCGAGACTTGCACCTTTCTTGCAAAACCTATTGTGATTTCGCGATGTTTCCAGGACTTGCGCATTTCATCCAAAACCTGTCATGATTTCGCGACGTTTCCAAGACTTGCGCCTTTCTTCCAAAACCTGTCATGATTTCGTGACGTTTCCAAGACTGGAATATGTCACAAAATAGCGACATTTTTGAAAATGGAAAATGTTGTGAAATCACGATGTTTTCATCACTTGCACTTTCTTTCAAAAATATGTCACAAAATCGTGACGTTCTCATCACTTGGCATTCTTTCGAAATATGTCGCGATATCGCGACATTTTCTACAAGCTTTTCTTCTGATCCAAATCTATTGTGAAAACATGACATGTCGTAATATCGCGACATTTTTGTCACTTAGCATTTTTCAAACTTTTCTATCGCAAAATCGTGACATGTCGTGAAATCGCGTCTTTTTCCACCACTTGGCTCTTTCTTCCAAAACCTGTCGTGAAATTGCGACGTTTTCATCACTTTGGCTCTTTCTTCCAAAACCTGTCGTGATTTTGTGATGTTTCCAAGACTGGAATATGTCACAAAATCATGACATTTCAAAAAATGGAAAATATTACAAAATCATGACGTTTTCATCACTTGCACTTTCTTTCGAAAACACGTCGCGAAATCGTGACGTTCTCATCACTTGGCATTTTTTCCAAATATGTTGCGATATCACGACGTTTTCTACAAGCTTTGCTTCTGATCCAAATCTATCGTGAAAACATGACACGTCACGATATAGTGATGTTTTTGTCACTTAGCATTCTTCAAACTTGTCTATCGCAAAATTGCGACGTGTCACAAAATCGTGACGTGTCGTGAAATCGTGTCTTTTTCCACCACTTGGCTCTTTCTTCCAAAACCTGTCACAAAATCGTGACATTTTCATCACTTTGGCTCTTTCTTCCAAAACCTATCGTGAAATTCCAACATTTTTGAAAATGGAATATGTCACGAAATCGTGACTTTTCTAAAAATGGAATGTGTTGCGAAATCGTGAGTTTTCCAAAAATGGAATGTGTCGCGAAATCGCGACGTTTTCTCAAGTTACTTCCACTTTGCAAATTTTTCAAAAATTGTAGGTTGACTCCAATGAATTCATTCATCTATATTCTGCATTTTACATATTAGTGAAGGATATTCTTTTCTCATAAATTATTCTAACATTTAAAAAATGAATTCTAAATTGAAATCAAAGCCATATGCAAGCCTACTTGTATACTTTGATATATGCAAAACTTGAAGAAGGAGGCAAGAAAAATTTGGAATAAAAACCTAAAAAACATCAAGAGGGTCCCTATGGCAAAATGAAAACTAAATATTTTCAAAGGATGGAATTTCATTTTTTTTAGTGGGGGTGTGTTGCTTCTCAACAAATGGCGATATCTGCGGAGAAAATAGTAGCACTATTTTAAAATCCAGGACTCTAGTTTCAAAACAATATAGACCATGTACCATGCTTTGCCACAAATATTCTTTAAAATTATTTAACTACTACTTGATAGTTGTTAAAATTTCCCAAGGACATACTAGGTTGAATCACTTAAGGAAGATTTTTGATGTGCAATTATAAGCGTATAACTTTCTTCAAGGATGATTGGGCCTTCAAATGTTTTACTTCAGATTGATCAGCTTTTCTAGATTGTGAAAGGGGAAACCGAGTAGGGCTCTGTTTACTAGTTTAGCCTTTTACAGCCCCAACAGAGTTACTCTTTATATTTTCATGACCCTGATCCACAACTATGAGGTGGTATCTACAACTTGGTAAAAGAAAACATCTTTTGGAGCCTTGGCTATCTCTTTCATTACAATAACTTTTTTTTTTTTTTTTTGGAAAATAAAAGAGTTCCAGTTTTATGTTGCCTTGCTCAACTTTCACCTTCTCTCTTTCTCTTTTGAAATATACCAAAATCTGGAAAGCCTTGCTAAAAACAATTTTTTTATATTTCATCGATCTGGAAAGCCTGGGTACTGATAGCCTCTATGGAAACTTAAATAATTTTCATGAATTAGAGTCCCCTCTTATGACCAACTTTTCTTGGATTCCCTGGGAGTTCTTCAGCCAAACAATATAGTAGTTTCTTTATAATTAAAATAATTGTGGTAAGCAAGACACAAACTCCAATTATCTTTCTACTATTGTTATGAATAACAAATAGTTCCACTGTTCAGTTTAAGTAGACTATCTCAAATGTTAAATAAAAGGAAACAAAAATGAAAACACACTAGGCCAATTTTAAATGTTGATTTGTGTTTTCTGCCCAGGCAAAAACTTAAACAAACAAAATTTAAAAGCTAAAGAGAAATTTGTACAGACCCCAAAGATAAAAGACAAAACTTCAAACTTTAAATAAAACCAAATAAGAACACACTACTTCAAACTTTATTTACAATATATACATATGCACAAAGTCCCTTCAATTACTCAAAAAATGTAGCAAATGGAAAAGCAGAGAAATAGTGCCCTTAAAAAAATTGACCATTTGCAGGTAAATTTAGAAAAATACCTTTCAGGTCCTGTTGAAGCAATGCACTCTAGATTATGCTTCCAAAAATTTTTGCTACCTAGGAAAGACTTATGTTTACCGTCTTCCCTCTTTTTTTTTTTTTTATATGGATCTCATCCCACAGAAAAACCAAATCTGCAAGTCCTTCACCCTCCAAATTAGTCAAATCATATAATAACATGAATGGTGAAGTTTTCAACCCCTGCTTATGTCTTATTCTATCAGCGCATGTGCATACAATTTTTATGCCTCCTTCAAAATCAAGGTATTAACATGTTTATGCTTCTATTTGGAGGGTTTGCAGAATTCTTTCAAAGGGACGAAATGTAAAAAACCCCTAGGATCAAATACCTTAAAGCCCTTATAGACCCAGGTCATCACATCTTTATATTTATATAACAAATCAAAGAGATCATATTTTATTTGTACATCATAGTTCTTAATAACTTGAACACTTTGTGGTTGCTCTACTGCTCCAATATCCAAGATTTCAATTTTTATCCCTCTAGTAGAATTTTTATAAATTGTTCTTTCACCCGAGCCTTGCTTAGATTTAACCCCATCAATGTGTAATGTCCAAATATCATTGTTGTGATTGGTTAGAGCTATAACCGGTATCACCTTCTCAGTTTTCAAATTATAATCTCCAATATCTGCATCAACACGGTTTACAACCTCTTTTTTGATATTTTGTTCAATGATCACATGCTTATACTGAGACTCTTTGTCTATTCTGATCTAGTTGACCACATTCACATTTACTATATTTTTCTCCTTTTATTGAAATTCAATAGGTGGTCCAGAGTAAGTTTCAATCAAGTTATCCTTCTGTTCAACAATCTGAGCCAGCTCATGGAGATTGATGTTAACTTTAATTTTCTCCATATCCTCAATGATGTTATACTCCTTCCTAGTTACTTCTGCATAGTGATATTGAATCTTATTTTCATCATCCTTTGGTGAGGGAGGATCATTATTAGGAGTAGGTTCTGGATTTTCACATCTCAAATTATAACTGTCCTTTTGGAACTATTGAAAATCTTGCATTTCATCCATAGGTATCTCCATGACATTTTCTGATTCTTCGGGAAAAGTGAAAGAATCTGAAACCGTAGTCATACCATTTTTGGATGAACTAGAACTATCACTATTTCTCTGATTTTTAAGAAAATTTAACTCACCAGGAAAAGCTTCAAATTTGGGTGATGCTAGGTCACAAATGTTTACTTCAGGCCCTTCCACATTAGACTTGTCAAAATATTTCTCTATATTTTGCACATACTGAGTGTGTCATGGTTAACGAAGTTTCCTTGGGTAGAGCGTGACATGTTGGCACTAACTCATGATGTGGAATGGGATTCAAAATAGGCATGTTATGTGTAACATAGGATATCAAAGGACTACTCAAAATTTGAGGTCCTAATTGTCTTTCAAGAATTAAAGCTTCCTTATAAGCTCTTGCCAGGGTTGTGATATTGATGTCTCTCTTGAGGAAAATAGAGGTCACCGAATCCAATGCATTCTTATAGATTTCTAAGGCTATATTTGCACTTGGGATGTAATGACCAGTCATTCTACCATAAGCTCTTTGGAACCTCATATTGAATGACCTGATAGCTTCACCCGACTCTCTCTTAATGTTGGAGAATTGTTGATATAACACACTGGGGTCAATCACTTCCCCAAATTGTGATACAAAAACTTTCTCTAGGTCATCCCAACTAGTAATAGAATCATTAGTGAGATTCAAAAACCAGTTGTATGCTCCCTCCTGGAGAGTGAATGGGAATAATTTGCAAGCCACATCTTCATGCTATATATTTAACAATTTTAGAGCATTTTTATATGCCATCAGGTGTTCTTCTGCTGTTTTAGTTCCATCATGCTTGTATCTGGGAAGATACCTCTCAAGATTTTTGGGCAGATCATGGGCTGCACCAGGGATATTTAAGGTAGTGGAACCCAACCAACTTGCCATTACTACATGATTAGTGATGATATTCTCATTTGTAGTTGGAGCAACTACAAGTGGTGATAAAACAATCCTTAACAAATTACTGAACGAAGTTCAGCCCTCCTTCTAGCACCAATTTTAAATGTTGATTTGTGTTTCGATATTTAGGCAAAAAATAAAACAAATAGGATTAAAAAGAGCTAAAGATGAGCGAAAAGGATTCAAAATATAAAATACCAGACTCTGCACAAACAACTTACAATGCTGAACGGAGTTCAGTAGCCCTCCTTCTAGCACCAATTTTAAATGTTAGTTCGACTTTTATACACACCCTGTGAAGAATGAGCATGAAAAATCGATAACACTTATAAGGGATAAATCTCACTCACTTTAAGATCTTGCTGGATATCCAAGGTGTGAGTTACAGAGTTGGGTTGAATGTCTATTAACTCTTTTTCACTTCTGGAATAGTTTCAAGTGGACTGTCTGTTACCTTACAACGGGTCTGGGACTTCAGTTCAGTAATGTTTTAGATTTGGTTATCTTTGTGGACAGTTAGATTTACAATCAGTTCTTTGATCTAGCTCTTTATGCTTTAGCAGATTTAAATAAAAGAAACTTTTTAAAGAAAATAAAAAATGGATCATTCAATCGGTGGAACAGAGAGAGTAGGGTAGGGCAGAAAGAGAAGTTTACCTAACTTAGCTATAAAAATACAACTACCAATTTTATTTATACTAGTTAGCTTCACAATAGAACAAATCAAAGAGGAAAGTGTCCAGCTTTCTAAGATCACCTTCCACTAAGAGCATAAGATAGACACAAAAATAGATTTGAAAGAAAATCACAAACAAAAGAAAAGTAAGTTGAAATTGGTATCTCTCACCAGCAGCTTAGCTCGCACAGTGAGGACAGAGCAATTAGAACAGGCCTGAACCTTAAATCTGTAATTTTTCCTAGCATACAATAAAAAGAATGAATCCTAGTAGCATACCCAATCTTTGATAACACAGATCTACAACATAAATTAAATAAATCTTAATGAAATGAAAATAAAAGAAGATGAACTTATCGCAGTCTGAAAGAGATTAGGCTCCTGGCCATGTTATCATAGAAAATGTAACTACACCAACTCCAGGTCCAGAACAAAGCATTCAAACAAGATTTGCAGGAAATTGCTCCAATAAATTTTTATTCTAAGTTTTTGCCTTTGGATCTTACATTCAGAAGAAGTATATATAGACTCAAGACAAACCCTGATCTTTTTAGAAATATCTTCTTAAAAAACCCTAAATCTTATCATCTAAACCCTACTACCTAGGTTTTACAATAGAAGGCCCTTTTTAAAAATAGAGTTTCGACAAACCCTAACCATTCTACAAATCTTAGTGCAGTTAATTGCCATAAATGGAGAAATCCTGATCTGATATTATTCTCATCCATCTGAAACTGCAAGTAAATATCTTCATTTTCTGGCCGGTCATCGATATATTCCATAAATGGGCACTGTGTGTGAAGGCATCTTCATCTTTCTGGTGCATCTACCAGGAGCATCTCATTAATTCCTTAGAGAAATTCAAAATGAGTCACTGGTTTCTCTGAAATTTTATCTTTGTAGAGCTGCCTTTGAGTTGAAATTATCTGCACGCCATTACTTTCACCATAAATTCTCCTATTAAATGCATCCATCGATGAATTTCGGTAACTGTGTGTAGATATTTTCATTTTTTGGTCAATTGCCGACATATTCCATTAAATGGGCAGCTTCTTAGTCACCGTAAAGTCTCTTTGCGACCAGATCTATAAAATTTGGATGGACCAAAAATTCCTAACATCTCACATTTCCATCTGACGACCTTCGCTTGATCCGCGTTTATTTTATCTTTTTTGCCATTACTTTTGCTAGTATGCAACTTCCAGATGGCTTTTTGCAAAAGACAAAACCATGATTAGCATTTTAATATTATTAAATTAAACACTAATTTTTATTACCTTGTCGGCTTGGTTCTTTCTTCCCAACTCATGGCATCGCAAAAACGAGACAGGTCCAAAAATGGGACATGTCGTGATATCGCAACGTTTTTACTTCTCTTCTTTCTTATTTCTTTGTCGCAAAATAGTGACGTGTCACGAAATCGTGACATGTCCCTTCACTTCTCTTCTTTATTATTTCTTTGTCATGAAATCATGATGTGTCACGAAATCATGATGTTTCCTTCGCCCTTGACTCTTTCTGCCTTCTTTTGTCATGAAACCACGACATGTCGCGAAATCATGACATGTCACGAAATCACGACCTTTTCTCCACTTTTTTTCCATCCTAGCCTCTTTGTCACGAAATCGTGACTTCCCCCTTTACTTTGCTTCTTCCAAGCTCTTTGTTGCAAAATCATGACGTGTCGTGAAATCGCGACGCTTCCTTCACCCTTGACTCTTTTTGCCTTCTTTTGTCGTGAAACTGTGACATGTCACGAAATTGCAACATGTCACAAAATTGTGACCTATTCTCCACTTTGTTTCCATCGTGGCCTCTTTGTCATGAAATCACGACGTCCCCCTTTACTTTTCTTCTTCCAAGCTCTTTGTCGTGAAATCGTGACATATCATGAAATCATGACGTGTTGCGAAATCGTGACGCTTCCTTCGCCCTTGAATATTTCTACCTTATTTTGTCGTGAAACCGTGACATGTCGTGAAATTGCGATATGTCACGAAATCATGACCTTTTCTCCACTTTGTTTCCTTCCTAGCCTCTTTATCACGAAATTGCAACGTCCCCCTTTACTTTGCTTCTTCCAAGCTCTTTGTCGCAAAATCGTGACGTGTCGCGAAATCGCGACACTTCCTTTGCCCTTGACTCTTTCTACCTTCATTTGTCGCAAAATCGTGACATGTCACAAAATCATGACATGTCATGAAATCGTGACATTTTCTCCACTTTGTTTCCATCCTGACCTCTTTGTCGCGAAATCGTGACATCCCCATTTACTTTGCTTCTTCCAAGCTCTTTGTCACGAAATCATGATGTGTCACGAAATCGCGATGCTTCCTTCACCCTTGACTCTTTCTGCCTTCTTTTGTCATGAAACCGTGACATGTCATGAAATTGTGACATGTCGCAAAATCGTGACCTTTTCTCCACTTTGTTTCCATCCTGGCCTCTTTGTCGTGAAATCGCGACGTCCCCCTTTACTTTGCTTCTTCCAAGCTCTTTGTCGTGAAATCGCGACGTGTCACGAAATTGCGACTCTTCCAATCCAAATCTATCATGATTTCATGATGCTTCTGAGAATTGTGCATTTCTTCCAAAACCTATCGTGATTTCGTGATGTTTCCAAGACTTGCACCTTTCTTCCAAAACCTATCATAATTTTGCGACATTTCCAAGACTTGCACCTTTCTTCCAAAACCTGTCGTGATTTCGTGACATTTCCAAGACTAGAATATGTCGTGAAATCATGACGTTTTTGAAATGGAAAATGTCATGAAATCGTGACGTTTTCATCACTTGCACTTTCTTTCGAAAACACGTCACGAAATCGTGACGTTCTCATCACTTGGCATTCTTTCCAAATATGTCATGATATCATGACGTTTTCTACAAGCTTTGCTTCTGATCCAAATATGTCGTGAAAACATGATATGTCACGATATCGTGACGTTTTTGTCACTTAGCTTTTTTCAAACTTGTTTGTCGCAAAATTGTGACGTGTCGTGAAATCGTGCCTTTTTCCACCACTTGGCTCTTTCTTCCAAAACATGTCATAAAATCATGACGTTTTCATCACTTTGGCTCTTTCTTCCAAAACCTGTCATGATTTCACGATGTTTCCAAGACTGGAATATATCGTGAAATCGTGACATTTTCAAAAATGGAAAATGTCGCGAAATCACGACGTTTTCATCACTTGCACTTTCTTTCAAAAACACATCGCGAAATCGTGACGTTCTCATCACTTGGCATTCTTTTCAAATATGTCGCGATATCATGACGTTTTCTACAAGCTTTGCTTCTGATCCAAATCTGTCGCAAAAACATGACATGTCGCGATATGGTGACATTTTTTTCACTTAGCATTTTTCAAACTTGTCTGTCGTGAAATCGTGACGTGTTGCGAAATCGTGCCTTTTTCCACCACTTGGCTCTTTCTTCCAAAACCTGTCATGAAATCGTGACATTTTCATCACTTTGGCTCTTTCTTCCAAAACCTGTCACGAAATCGCGACATTTTCGAAAATGGAATGTGTCGTGAAATCATGACTTTTCCAAAAATGGAATGTGTCGCGAAATCACGACTTTTCCAAAAATGGAATGTGTCGCGAAATCACGACTTTTCCAAAAATGGAATGTGTCACGAAATCGCGATTTTTTCTCAAGTTACTTCCACTTTGCAAATTTTCCAAAAATTGTAGGTTGACTCCAATGAATTCATTCATCTGTATTCTGCATTTTACATATTAGTGAAGGATATTCTTTTCTCAGAAATGATTCTAACATTTAAAAAATGAATTCTAAATTGAAATCAAAGCCATATGCAAGCCTACTTGGATACTTTGATATATGCAAAACTTGAAGAAGGAGGCAAGCAAAATTTGGAATAAAAACCTGAAAAACATCAAGAGGGTCCCTATGGCAAAATAAAAGCTAAATATTTTCAAAGGATAGAATTTCATTTTTTTCAATGGGGGTGTGTTGCTTCTCAACACACCTCTATGATTATTTCTGCCTCTACCTCTATATTGTCCTCTGCCATGACCTCTAACTCTGCCTTCTTGAGAAGCAAAGGCTTTATCATCTCCTCCGTAACTTATGGAAGGAGTTTGCTGTAACCTCTCTTCATGTGAGAGAAGTGAGCCAATGAGGGCTTCAAAAGACAGAGAAGTTAGGTCTTTGGATTCTTCTATTATTATTGCAACTGAATTCCACTTAGGAAGAAGTATCCTCAACAATTTATTCACTATAACTTTAGGCTTTACATATTCTCCTAAAGTGACCATCTTATCTACTATGGCTTTCACATACACGCAGTAATCACCAACCTTTTCACTCTCTTGCATTTTAAGAGTTTCAAACTCTCGTTTCAAGGTTTGTAGTTTAACTTGTTTGACTTGGTCACTACCCCTATAACTTTCTTTTAAAGCATTCCAAGCAGATTCAACTGTTATAAAAGAAGCTATTATAGGGAAAATACTTCTATCAAGGGCGTCTTGGATGTGATAAAGAGTGAAAGAATTATTCTTCTGAGATTCCTTTTTAGCCCTTTTATCAGCAACATTCAAAGTTGCCCAATCAGCAGCAGTAGGTTCAGTATATCCCTCTTCAATCACATCCCAAAGACCTTTGCCTATCAAAAGAGTTTTAATTTTAATTGACCAATACTCGTAATCACCACCATTGAACTCAGGGATTGGTAGACTAGTATTGGATGCCATTTCAGAAAGCAAACTTTATTTCAACTTCAAACAAGTAGTATAGAGAAGTACAAAATAGATCACTCATTTTAATCAAATCTAGCTTTCTTAAAATGCTCACTGATTTGGCATTCTTCTTCTTAAGGATCACCCAAAATTGGAAAGGTGAAATTGTTTGCTTTGTCATCACTAATTATAATGTGCTGCTGCTGGCTCAAAACATCTTTTGAGAACATCTCGTTCTTCAGTTGTAGGTTTCACCTCCACTGGTTCTTCTTCCTCTTCTTCTGCTTCTTCTTCTGGTTATGAATCAAGAGAGCATGGTGTATAGCTCTCACTTGTTTCTACTTCAGGCACTACAGGTATATAACTATCACTTGATTGTCCTTCAGGTACTATTTCAACCATCTCGGATTCAACTATCCTTTACCCGAAGATATTATCTTTAAAATCCACCTCGTATCTAGAGTCTGGTTTCCTCAGTTGTGCAATCACTTGGTTTTCTAATTGGCAAAACACTGTATGAAGTCCATACCACTAGACTTTCCCATCAAAGGAATCAGGTGTCTCTCTTCTCAAAAGAGAGAGTAATGCATTATAGCATCCGACTGACCGAATCATCTACCCAGAATCACACCGCATGAACTCGGTTACAACTTAATTTTTATGATGCCAATTTTTTTTTCAAAATTTGTTTTAATAAAGGCTTTTTAAAAAAAACAATTTTAACAATTTCCTATATATATATTTTTAATTATTCTTTTTTAAATAAATTTTTATTTAAAAAACATAATAAAAATATATATATACATAGAAATTACTAAATTAATTTTTAAAACCTTTTAAAAAAACAAATAATAAAAAAATTAATAAAAAATAAACCTTTTTTTTTGTTGTGAAATCCTCGATGGGATTCGAACTGCTAACCTCCACCGTCTACCTGGAAGGCTTAGCCGCTGCACCACATGGATGTTGTGGTATAACAATGACAAAATGAGTTCATAAATCCTCGCGTTGTCGACGATTACAAAAAAAATAAAACCTTTGTATTTTGACCCCGACGGGATTCGACCTCGGATCTCTACTTTGCAAGCAGGTTTCCTGACCGCTAGACCAAGCTAGCCGAATGAGAGGAAGATGAGAATAGGGTATGTTTGTATTTAGTGGCTAAAACAATTTAAAAAAAAAAAAATTAGTCCCACATGCAGTGGGAGGAGGAATTGTTCAGGATTTATCAAAGCTTGCAAACACTTAGTTGATTGCATTCGGGTAATCGATGAGCCAAACCTTTTGTTCCTCTTAGCCAGTTAACCTCTGCCATGTGGCACACTCGATGCACCTTTGCCATGTCAGCTCCTAGCTCATCCATGTCAGCACTTTGCTCGCTATGCCATGTCAGCTCCCGGCTTGCCCAGTCAACACTCTGCTAGCTCCGTTCCATGTCAGCGCCTACCACATCAGCTACCACCACGTTAGCTAATGCCTTGCTGGCTCAACCTACCATGTTAGCACTTGCCACATCAGTGTTGTTTGTGTCCAGTCAGATCCTTGGGATCCATGTGCTCCTCAGGATCCATGTCATGTGCTCCTCGGGATCCATGCGCTCCTCGAGATCCATGCACTTGGTTTCCATGCCTCACCTCAGCCTCATGTCAGCTCCCGGCTTGCCCAGTCAACACTCTGCTAGCTCCGTTCCATGTCAGCGCCTGCCACATCAGCTACCACCACGTTAGCTACTGCCTTGCTGACTCAACCTACCATGTTAGCACTTGCCACATCAGTGTTGTTTGTGTCCAGTCAGATCCTTGGGATCCATGTGCTCCTCAGGATCCATGTCATGTGCTCCTCGGGATCCATGCACTCCTCGAGATCCATGCACTTGGTTTCCATGCCTCACCTCGACCTTCATGTCCCCCCTAGAGCTCTGATACTAGTGTAAGCCCTAGACTATAGTGGACTTAGATTTAAAGTGAGCCGAGATAAATTAACATAGTAAAATAACCAGAGCAAAATATATTAATCAAATTAACAAGATTCAAAAAAACATTACAGTTAATTAAACCTTATATAGGCTTAATACCAGCGAAAGAGTAGGGAAGGGAGGTTGGAGGGAGATCGGGAGGATTAGAGAAAACGTAGGAGTAGGAAGTGGAGAGGGAGGTGGCAGCGGACATGGGGAAAGGAAGGAAGTGGAGTGATAAGGGAAAATGGACGGCAGGGAAGGAGAAAGGACATTGGAGGGATAAGGGGAAGGTTAAATAAACTAATTAAAAATCATGTCGACCATCAAATAGGTTTAGCCGACAAAAGGTAAGAGAGTTCACACTTGCTTAGAAAAAATGATTTTTCTAAGTCGTTTACAAATAAACCTTGTTCACACTTGCTACAATCATGTCATAATCGCTCATGCTTGCACTTATTCCCTACTCTTTCCTAAATATTTTAAGAAGAAAGAGAGATGATACTCCATATTCACACTCCAAAAGGGTCTAAATTCTTATTAAGAACTCTATAATCTTCATTTTATTTAGAAATACATTAATGGTGATATCAAACATAAGTCTTCAAAAAGAAAACTACCAAAATTTTAGCCTTTTTATATGTTTGAAAACATCAATTTTATATCCTCTATTGATTTTAATCTCTTGAGGTGCATTAAGTCTACTAAAAAACACTATTAATGTTCTTATTGAAAACAATAAACTAAAATAACTATGTATCATACGACGATAATGGTGGAGACTTTTGAACTTTGAATAGAGGTCCAAGGTTTGAGTCCTACATCAGTATGATTTTACAAGTATGGTTAGATAATCACATTGGGTAAACAACATCCTCTAAGGTTAATCCTATAAAATAAAAATATTTGACTATAAATATAAAATGCTTATAAATTGTCCCTGTCCTCATAACACATTGTCATAACATTGGGATCACATTATGAAAATTCAAATTCAAATCATGTGAAAACTGACCTCATTATACTCCAGTTGTATGCTTTACCTCTTAAAATATCTTAAAAATAAGTTGTTTAAAATTTTAACTAAATTCTATAGAAATAACTAGACACTTTATGTTGTTAAAAGAATATTAAATACTATATTAAATATGTTTTAAATTGGCAAACATTTACCGCCATAATTTAAACCTAAAATTTTCATAAACTACCACAAATGCACCATAAAATTGTATTGTTCTATTTACTTCATTCGTTTTCAATAACATACCTATTCAAACACAGTCATAGAATCCTTCCATATTCCCTCCAAAAGGGAATGCCAAGACTAAAAATATTACTATGACACCCACTTTATCTTCTTCCAATAATCTATTTATTTACATTACAGATGCCAAGGTTCCTATCATTGCATCCCATCTTGAGGTTTGCCCTTGAGCCATTCAAATCAAAGGATCCCAATTTCATTATAAATAATCAAAATCTCAATATTTTATTTTTATTAAAAAGTTTTATAAAGAAATGAAGGGCAAGCAAATAAAATTAAAGAGGAGGGCAATGCATGTTTTAGAAAGAAAAGCTACAATGCAAAAAATTGATGCTTATACTAAGGTACAATTCTTATTATTTTTGTTATTTGATTATAGGTTTACATTAAATTTCTAAGGATTTTTTTTTTAATTTAATGTGAAGTAATAAAATAGATCAAATAATTATCATTTAAGGATTTTATTAAGTCAACAGTGATTATGTGGAATCAGTGAGGGTTTGTATGGCCTCTAGAAAGGGTTATTATATTTTGTTTTAGTGCTTGGGATTAGATGTGATAAATTTTATTTTATAATAATTTATTGATATGCTTACAACTTGGGGAAAAATCCAAAACCTAGGAATGTTAGGGGTGTGGAAGATGTTAGATTTTCAAAATATTTAGGAATTTGAAACTTGGTGTAGGGATCTACAAGAGTTTCATGGTTATATTGCGACCACATGGTCATATGATAGCAACATTCATGTATGCTAACAAGTTTTGAGCAAAAGGTTTAGGTATTTCACAAGTTGAACTCATGCTATTTGATAACATATGGCTATTATTATGCTTATGGTTCTAGATTTCATTCTATGAAGTTGAGCTGGCACAAAAACTAGAGTGGTTTGATGTAAGATGAAAGAGAAGGTGTTAAGAGTTTGTGTTAAATAATAGATAAAAATTATGCCTATTTCAAGTAACACTTACAACAAAAGCATTATTCAAAATGTGACTTTAGTGGTGTGTATTTCATTGATTCTTTAAAAGCATTTACAAAAGCCATATGGAATCAATTACTTAGAACTGAACAATGTTATTTTCTATGAATAATTTCATACAAAAATTTCACACTTTATATTGAACTTAGCATATTTAGCATAGAGTGCTTAATTATGGCCCTAGGAATACTGTTTCCAAGTTCTTACCTCCTAAAATATTGATGCAGTTGATTATGCTTAGGCTTTGTGGATGATCTATTTTATATAATGTACAAATAACATGCTGTTTGTTTGCATCCTCATAAAAAATGTTAGAATTATCCTATTCACAAGTAGGAGTGTTCATGTGCAAATCACTATAAGTATTAGGTATTTACAAAAAAATATAGTTTTAGTTTACTGAAAAAAGGCTCTTATATATTTATTGGATTTAATCTAACAACAATTCCTTAATTGACATCTCATCCTAGTTTTTTGATCCATTCTTTTCATATTCAAAAGTAAATTCTTTCTTTTTGTGTTTTGTAAAATCTAGTTGATATCCCAAACATAAAATCTCTAAACTTACCAATAAATAAATATGTGTACATTATAGATTTTATTTCTTTATACACCCATAAGTAATGTTCAATGAGGATAAATTTCATAGTTGGATTTATATTTTTTGGAAGACACATCATATTAACTATATGGTGATTGATCCTTGTAAATCTATCTAGAATCTAACTGAAATCCCTTGTCTTTATGCACATTACCTTATTTTATTGAGCAATCCAACATTTAATTTCTATTATAGCATATAATTGATTTTAATACTTATATGCAAGTAACTGGTTGCATTATAGTTTACAATTTTTTTCTCTTTTCTTGTAAAAATATTTGTTTGCATTACAATCTATAGTTTTTTCTCTTTTCATGCTATTCCATAAGTATTTTTCTTTTGAACTTCAATGAGTATTGGAGGTGGGCACTGCTAGATTTGGAAATTGTAGGAACTTTGAGTTACCCTTCTTAACAAAATAGTAAGATACATGGTATCACTAGGAAATGACATAAAAAATAGCATAAAATATTTTATGTCCTTGGAATAATATTAAATACCTTTCAAGTCTCTCAAGAGCAGTATTGTTGACTTGTAAACTTCTTTAGAAATTTGATTTTGTGTATGGTGAAATTTCATGTGTTTCTAAAGATGATAGCCAAAAACTACTAGAAACACCTTGGCACATGCCACAAATGTTTCCATAAGCATGTGGTACCACTCTAGGAGTTGCTACAAATTTTTGGAAACCTAGAAATGGATTTTGAGCATGGCAAAATAGTTTTTAAAATTTAGAGTGTTCTTGGAAACACTTTAGGAGGATAATTAACACACAAGATCCTATCATAAATTCCTTGAATCTATAAGAGAAAGGCTCAAACACATACCTTCAAAATGGTAGCATTTTCTAGAAACCTGACATTTTCATGCTTTTGTTTTTTTTGTATCAACCTTGAAAGTATTTGGATGCTCTTTAGCAATGTAAGCTTTTGCATGTCTATTCCTTGGTAATAAAATAACATGTAAACTATCCTTTCTAGAGTTCTAGTATAGGTTTCTTTTCACCTAAAAATATTTTTACAAATTTAGATTGGAATGACAAAATAGAGATGTGGAAAAAAATTTAGGTGTAACATAAGATAGAAATAATTTGAAAGATTGGCAAGATGTAAACATAAAATTTCATAGGTAGTCCTAAGATTCAACATTTATTGATTTTTTATTAGAGCTGAAACTTAGGCAATGTAAATAATTGTAGATTTCAGAGCAAAGTGGAGTTTGTCTTATATATTTTGATGACATGTAATAATTTTTTGAACTTGTTTGTCCAAAATTGTTTAATCCAAATGCATAATTCCTTCATGTTTGTAGTAAATTTGTATTTTACACCTTGAAATATTTTAGCTTAAACTTTCAAGTTAAAATTTTATCAATATCTTGATGAGTAACAACATATCCCTATTAATTTAAAAATTAAACCTTTGTTCATGTTGTTATAACATTAAACTCACTTGTGCTATGTTGGTAACTAACTTTACTTTGACCTAAAATATATCCTTCGACGTAAAAATTCTATACAAGGAAAGGGTTCAAAATTTTTATTTGTGAAAATGGTTAATGTATAGATCACATATTGAACTTTGCAACTATTAGTTTTGCAAATATGCAAAAAAGTGTTTGTGATGTCAAAGTTTACATTCGAGAAGAGTTAACAAAATTCACATAATGCATAAATTTACTTGGTTGATGCTTATATATCCAAGTGTAGAAGGAATGAATAGTGTAGATCTTGAACTTAAACAAAAACCAAAACAAACCATCTCGATATAGAAGGAATGACTAGGCCAAAAAATTGAAATATAGAAGGACCCAAAAATGAAACACAAGACAACAAAAGAAATAAAAGGAGAAAAAAAATATAGACTAATTCGGGAGGATCAGACATCCTCAACATCAATAAGGATACCCAAGGCCTCTTCAAATTTTTCATTGTCATATTTGTTTTTGAATTCCTCCAAAAAATAGCGGTCTATTACATGAAGGATATGCTGATTTGAGCTACTTTGAGCATAACACTAATAATATACTCAAATCCCTACATGTACCATTTTTTGTTGATGAAAGGGACACATGGGATAAAGGAGGTTTTAAGAACCTAGGGTGAGTTGCTCTGAGTGGCCACCTTATGAGGTAAATTTTTCATGGAAGGACTACATATATTAAGATTTTGAGCTTCCTCTATGGAATTTGTGGTTTCTTGTGAAGAGATATTAAGTTCAATATGAATAGGAGATTTTTTTATTTTTCAATTTTAGACTTAATCTAGATATAGTGGTAGTGGAACTTAGCTTTAACTTTGGGAGTACCTTCTTCACTTTTGAGCTAATTTTCTAAACCATGAATTTCCAATTGAGGATCAATGGTAGGCATGTATTCATCCACGTCATACCTATTGGGGTTGTCAATAGTCACTTTAATATGAGGGTTCTCTGATTAGGTTTCCATCTGAATATACTCTAATGAAGAGGCACACAATGGGCTAGCATGACTCAAGACTATTTTTAGAATAACCTTCTAGCCTTCCCTTTGAAAAACATGGTGAAATATGATCAAGAGAAGACCTTGATAGATAGGGTAGGAGGAAGTCCCACTTTGCACATTGTTGATGACTTGACCATGGACTTGAATATAAAATAGAAATTTTTGATGCTTTTCTTTCTATGAATGTGGTTGAGGAAAGATAAATGGAAACTTCTCAAGATATTTCTTTACCCATCCAAGGTGAAGTAATGAATTATCAGGAAAACCACCTTATCCTATAGCTTGGGGAGATATTCCCTTACATAGTTATCCTTATCCTTACTGATGTTTCCTCCTTTGTAAAGGAGCAACTCATTGGCCATAAAATACCTTTCTCTATTGAGAGTATCACCAAAGCTAGGAAACCTAGAGATTTCAACAATTAACTTGACAATTATGGTGAAGGATAAAATTTTAACACACACTTTTCCATTGTCACTCCAATTTTCAAAATTCATATTATAAAGTGCCAATGGTATACTTTTGTCACTTGTGAAATCAATGTAATTTATTTCTTTCTTCTTAGCCTATTTCAATTTAAAAATCAATTACAAGGTTTCATTCCATGATAACTATTTGCATATTACCATTGGGTTTAAAGGATGTCAAAAGACATCATTCATATAATGTTTGGAGACATAAGATTATCACCATCGTTGAAAACAAAGAACTGGATTTTGGAAAACTTATTATCATATGGATGTTATTAAATTTAGAATAATTTTATATGTATTTGAAGTCCTTTTTTAATTTTTCTTAATGAAATAAAATAAATTGAAAATTTTTAAACATTAGAGTAGTTTGAACAATTTTATAAAAATATTTCAATTTATATCTATGTAATTTTATTTTTCATAATTATTATAATCAAAACTTGTTCTTGTATATTATTGGTTAAATGAAATGTGTGAAGACCAATAATATACATATTTTCATTTCAAGTTAGATCTCAAACCACTAATTTTTGTTATGCTCATAAAGACTTGATAGTTCAATGGAGTCAAACATGCTCAATGGATATACATTGATAAAATGATAAACTACTAAGGGATATTCAAAATTGATTCAAACTATTTTTGAAAAAAATGTAAGTTTTGAAAAATGATTATTATTTATTATATAAGGGTTTACCATCAAGGGTTTAATAAATTAAAACATGAGGTGGTAAATTTAAAAAATAGAGGGATTTTTAAGAAGCTTATGAATGCACATGTTTTGAAGGCATTCAAATGAGTGACCCCTCATGACTAAGTAAAATCAATGCCATATTTATTACATTGATTCCAATGAAAGGTGAGAAAATAAGTTGATAATTTCAATCTTATAATCCTCTATAATATTATTTATAAAGTAATTTTAAAAATTATGGAAAATAAATTGAAAAATATTATATTTTTTTGAATCTTAGAGGAACAAGTTTGTTTTATTCATCACAAAAAAATCCTTAATTATATTATCATTGAATAAGAGGTCTTATATTCTTTCGAGTCAATTAAAAAAAGAATGCTTCTAAAATTATATATGAAAATACATTTAATAGGGTTTTATAGAGTTTCCCATATAATACACTTGAAATTTTATTTTTGATCAAGGATGATGTGAATGGATTATATATTATTTGAACACTCCAAGATATTTTATTTTGGTCAATTTATCCCTATTTGATATGTTAAATCATCCTAGGGTCTTCACTAGTGTGACTCATTATCTTCTTATATTTTCATTATTCTTGTTGAGGCTTTGGGAAGATCTCTCTCAAAGGAAAACCTTGTCACAACTAAAATTTATTTGATTAAGAAAATTTAATTCTAGTATATTATTAATTTATCATAACATGTGGCTATGATGGCATGAAAATTTGTGAAATTTATTTGTTTTGAAGATTTATGCAATTTTTTTTAGATTTTACTTGCAATATTATGTACAATATTATCATCTTACAACAATCCTAACTACAAACATATCTTAAGTTCTTGATTTGGGCTTCCATCAACTAAGATTGATATGGAGAGTATCATTGACAAGAGGATAACAAATATCATATTAGAGCTTAAACCAAAAGAAAGGAAAATTTTGCACATAAAAAATAATTGTAATTAGATGTAGAAATACATGTTTCCTTATGCTAAATTAGTATGGTAAAAATACATTTGAAATTTATTTTGATGAATATGTTTTCTTATGTCAACGTAAAATCATTAATTGTTGCTTACAAGTTTGTAAATTATGCTCAATAACTTAAAAAATTGCATAAAAGCATCCTTATGCTTAGGAAGGCCTTGAAAAAGTTAAATGGAACCATTATATTAAAAATGGATAATTGAGTGATTATGTCCCTTCAACAACTTGTTGAGATAAACTCTTGTTTTTAAAAATAATTAATTACCTTGAGAGTGGACCAAGAGAAAAAGATGGGAAATATGTTGCAAAACTATAAATAAAAAAAAATTCTTTTGATTTTAGTACTTGAAGGAAAAGAAAAGAATATGGGCTCCACAAACTTAGCATTAACTATATAAGTTTTTATTTTTTGTGAATTAAGTTTTAGTTTTATAAGCCTTTTATTTTTTGGGTGTCTTCTTTTTTATGTTCCTTGGAGAGAAGAAGAAATATTAGCAATTTCCTAAGAAAGATATCTCAATTGCATGCAGTAAAAATAGAAGTAACTTCAATGAACCAATTCTAATAAGAGAATTCCATTTTTAGAGAAAGTTATTTGGCAAAAAATGAAGGTTTTGGAGGTAGAAATATTCCTGCAAATAAATTATGTAAACCCACCCTAGGAGGGTGGTAAAAAATACAAATAAAGAAAGGAAAGAAAGAATATTCAAAGGAGACATGCAAAGTTGTGATTTGGAGGTGTGGAAGTGTATAATTCCTTGATTAAAAATAATAATTAATTAGTACTTCACCTCAACTTGAATGTCACAACACAACCAACAATGATTTGGTAACTCTTCTCAACTTATGCATGATATACGAACTAATATTGATTTCATCTCAATTAAGCATCATAGCCCAAACAAGTACCATTATTTAGCTTTTTTTTTAGCTTAATGCATGGGTATTCAATATGTTTATTTTTATCTTTGAATGATAAACCAAAATTCTTTCAAAAATAAAACCTACTTTATTCTTGTTTTGTTAACTCAAACATAGGTTTTATTTGGGAAAGGTTATTATGTAAAGGGAAGAAAAGAGAAATGAGTTTTGGTATTTAAAACCCATGCACTAATATTGGTTTTTCTTCTTGTGCCTCTTTTTCTCATATTTGAACTTGGTATATGATGGTACACTGGTCTAAACACTATCCTCTAGCATGTGTGTCAATTCTTAGTTGGTGTTAGTAGTGTTGGCAATTTGATCATTTGATGCTAGTGGATTTGGCACCATGATAATCAATACCATGTGTAGAAGTTAACCCAAATTCTATACCCAAGTTAATCAAATGAACCTTCCTACAAGTATGTTTTACTTTGGATGAGTAAAGTAATTTTCATGTGTGTTTTTTTTAACACAAAATCTAAGAATATGGGTTCTTTTGGTACCTAGGTGTGGTACTTGGGTAAAATATAAAAAAAATATCCTTTTGGATAAACATCAACCTAGATATAATAAACCTTTGCCTTGGTAACATTTGAATTATTGAATTCTGTCTTGATGGGTTCAAGATCATGCAATAAAAATATTAAGTGTTCAAATATTATTGGAGCCCAACTTTAAAACTTGGGAAGAGATAAAATGAATCTATTCATAAGAAAACATTAGCCTCATACAAAAAAACTTTAATATTTAGGAATTTTGACCTTGCATGATGAACTACCCTAGAGAGTATTGTTGTGACACAAATTAGAATTTTATGTAACAAATATTATTTATGTCTATAAAATTATTATTATGCTTAGGGAGTTAGCACCATGTATATAATATTAGTACCAATAATTCAACATTATATGTTAAATAATGATATTAGTGGAGTGCTACCAAATATAGAATCCGACACCATAGGTAGAGTTGGCATCATTTGGAAATGTGACCCCTAAGAATGATAAAATTATCTGCCTTTATTTACTTAGGTTGAGTTGAGACTAAATCATTGTGTACTTTGTAAGTCTAATTTCTTATGAAATATCTCGCTACTCAATTATATGTTTTAACTAAAAAATTAAACCTATGAAATTGCCATTAAAGTTTTTGATAGTAAGGTGTTAGAATTTCACAATAGATATGCAAATCATTACAAGAGATAAATAGAAGAGTAGAGCTGATTGATTTATTCCAAGGATCAACTATGTATAAATAACAGAGTTGATCATTAAGAGCCATTGGATTACAACTCATCATACCTGATAAAGACACCACTAAGAGTTATCCTAACACATGGAGGAGTGGAAACTCAAGTGTCTATCCTAGTGGAACTTAATAGAATATTATCTTATTCTAACACCACCGCTTAAGTGATACTAGGGGTGAATCATACAAATGAGTCCTGGCAACAAGGCCTGTTTAGATACTTATGTACAAAGACTTCTTTTGAAGAGATGGTAAAACCCAATGGAAAAAACCATCAATTAAAAGGAAGTTAGAGGCTTGTATTCGTATGGTGAAGATTGTCCTCCTTATACAATATATAGTTGGTAAAAAACCCTTGTGGAAAAAAACCAACTATGATAATAAGAGAGGCATGTATTCGTATGACAAAGATTGTCCTCTTTATGCAAAAAAGAAAGATGAGTCCTGACAACTTGGCCTGTTTAGGTACTCATTTACATAATATAGTTGGTGAAAAAACCCTTGTGGGGAAAAACAAGCTATGAGGCATGTCTTTGTATGGCAAATATTATCCTCTTAATACAAGAAATAAAGATGAGTCCCAACAACTTGGCCTTATTAGGTACTCATTTACATAGTATAGTTGGTGAAAAAAACCCTTTGGAGAAAAACCAAAAATTAGAGTCATGTCTTCGTATGGTGAAGATTGTCCTCTTATTACAAGAAAGAAAGATGAGTCCTAACAACTTTGGCCTAATTAGGTACTCATATACAATAAATAGTTGGTGAAAAAACCCCTATGGGGAAAAACCAACTATTAGAAGAAGATAGGCTTGTCTTCATATGGCAAAGATTGTCCTCATAAATCCAATCAATGCAGCTGAATAACTCCAAGCTTATATCTCAACTAAAGGTAATGTGGAGAAGAAAATGACTTGGTGAATATATCTACAATTTATTCCTTAGTTGGAATATATTCCAAGTGTATGTCCCCGTTATGAATATGATGTCTTATGAAGTGCATGTGTATCTCAATGTGCTTGGTTCACTGATGTTCAACTGGATTATGTGCAATATGAATTGTACTTTGACTATCACACCAAATATTTATAGGATGGTCATGTGTGAAACCAAATTCTCTTAGAATTTTATGAATATAAAGAGCTTCTTAACTAGCCAAAACTGTTGTCCTATATTTTGCCTCTATAGAATATAGGGCTACTACTTGTTTTTTCTTGCATAAAAAAGATATTGGTGAGGAACCAAGGCAAAAGACATAGCATGATGTGGAACATCTATCTTCTAATCAAACTACCTAATCTAAATCTATGTAGCCAATGATATCCATGGATTTTCTCTTATAGAAGAACCCAAAATGAGTAGTGCCCTACAAGTAACGAAATATTATTTTTGTTGTTTGCCAATGATTGAAGTGAAGTTGGTGAGAGAGTTTGGATATGAGGTCAACAACATATGACATATCTGGGCAAGTATGAGTAAGGTATAGAAAAATTCCTACAAGTTGATGGTATAGAGTGGCATCACAAGGAGGGGATGAGCAGTAAGTACTAAGATTAATGCTAGATTGAAAGGGGGTATGAGAAGGTTTGCAATTTGTCATTTTGAATATTTTTAGAAGATCTAGAGTGTACTTTTGTTGGAACAAAGAAATACCTAGGGAAAGAACCAATATTATAGAATCCATTTTAGCAACAGGAGAAAAGGATTCTACATAATATATGCCTTTAACTTGAGAAAAACCTTTGGGAACTAGAAGAGCCTTGTATTTTTTTACTTCTCCATTAGGCCCATATTTTGTTTTGAAGATCCATTTACAATGAACTAATTCCATTCCTTTAGGTAAGGGAACTAATTCCAAAGCCTCATTTTTTATCAAGGAAGAAAATTTGTTTTCCATTGCATCATCCCATTCTTTAATATCTGAGGCTTCTTTGAAGGATTAAGGATAATAGGAAATAGACTGGCATACAAGGCCAGTGCCTATGGGGTTGGATGATCTTGTTGAAGGGATATTTTGGATGTAATAATTAACTTCTTTAACAATGGTGCGGGCCCATTTTGGCATAGAGGAAGGAGTTGAAGGAGTTGAAAGACATTGAGATGAAGTTACAGGTTCCTCATATTTATTATCAATAACCAAGTTAACTTCAAGAGTTGGATCTTCATAATATTGAGGTTCTACTATAGGATAAGGATCAATGGAGGAAGAGGGCTTTTGAAGGAATGTTTCATCATGTAGACACCAAAACAGCACCAATCCGATTACGTGACAAAAAGCGTCGATCACATTGACACAAACAGCCCCAAGGGCAGCCCCTAGAGGTTAAACAGTGGTCCTAACCACTTCCAAAAGTAGTTTTAGAGGTCAAAGATCAATTTGGTACCTTTTTTGCATCTTGCTCTCTACTCATCCCACCCAAGGACAATTGCAAACTGGAATTCGTCCCACCCAGGAAAGAATAGCAGCATTCGCCCCAGGGTGAGGCGAATAGCAAGTTTGACTGGAAAAAAGTCAAACCTTGGTAACTCCACCAGTTAACTAAGGCTTTAGGTCATGCAATTATGATAAATAGCTTTTATTCAATAAGAGAGACTTCATTCATGCATGTATTTATTTTAGAGAGCTCATGCAAAGAGATTTTTTAATTAGGGAGTTAGCTTTTCTCTGAAAATAGGACAGTTAACTCAAGAGGTGCCCTCGCATGCACAATTCAAACAAGGAGACCTTAAGTTATATAAATTGGTGAGTTTTCTCACCCAAAATATATACATAGAAGGAGCATTTGAGCAACGAAGTGCTGCCAATTTACATACCTACTTGAGATTTGTGCTTTTACATCCTTAATATCTCATTCGAAAGGGAGGTTATTGGGTGACTATTGGAAGCACAAATATGGATCCAAAACCTGATTTTTGGCCACAAATATTCACCAATTTGTCAAAAACACCCCATAATCAGTTTTGGACCCATCCCAAGTGGATTGGTGCCAAAATAGGGTCCCAAACAGTGGGCGTCCTACCCCCGGGCGCTCCCCAAACTGTCACAGTCCTAATCGCCCCCCCATGAAAAATAGAAATCTGTGATATATTTCTTTGGTTTCTCTTTTTCATTTGATTCTATATAGGTTAAATAGGTTACAGTTCAAATTTCATTTCATTCTGAGTAATTTTGACTAGGTTATTGTTATTTCTCGCTTTCACTAACTTGCAGATGGCACCAACAAAATCTGGATCCTAGAGGAAAAATTGGAGAAATATGACCATCTGGGTCTTCCCAAAACACACCCAATTAGCTAACCCTAAATTTTTAGGTCTTTTGGAGCTTCCTAAGTAGGACATTGAACATGGTGCTTTCTGACAAATTGTCATAGTCCTATTCGTCCCACCCTGGATCGAATACAAATATGTGAGGAATTTCTAGACTATTATTTTTGCAATGGTATTCTGATAGTATTTTTATGCTTCTATAAAAATTTCAGGTCAATCAGATGTCATTTGATAGTCGTTTTATTATTTGCATGCATACACTAATAGTAGGCCTTGGGAAATACATGTTTCATTCTGCCTGCAGGTGCTACTAATATTTTATGTTTCTTTGAACATAGGTTTCTAATAGCAGAGGAGCAAGAAAGAGCAAAGAATCACATACCTAAAGCGGTGGTGACATTTTGGTCCGCCCATCTTATATGTGGGCATGCGAAAGAAGGATTGTTGTCCATGGATGTTGTGACGAGAAACACATTTGATGCTCCTATCCCCTAAAAAGGAAGGAGACGTATTGTAACACAATTTACAAAGTATATCAATAAAGATATTATCACATTTCATATTACTTTTATCTTGTGTCAATTCATATATGTTCTTTCTTGTTCTCTTTCATGGCATATTCCTTTTTGTTTTTGTATCCTCATGCTTTCAGTGACAAGTGTTGATCACATTGACACACACAGCCCCTAGGGTAGCCCCCAGAGATTAAAAGTGGTCCTAACCACTTCCAAAAGCAATTTTGGAGGTTAGAGGTCAATTTTGCACCTTTTTGGCACCTTTTTCTCTACTCGTCCCACCCAGGGATGAATTCAGACTAGTATTCGTCCCACCTAGGGACGATTAAGCAATCGCTCCAGGGTGGGACGAGTAGCAGGTTTGACTAGAAAAAAAGTCAAACCTCAATAAGTCTGCCAGTTAACTGAAGCTTCAGGTCATGAAATTGTGAGGAACAGCTCCAAATCAAGAAGAGAGACTTCAATCATGCATGTGTTTATTTTAGAGACCTCATGCAAGGATATTTTTAATCAGGGAGTTAGCTTTTCTCTGAAAATAGGAAAACAACTCAAGTGGTGCCCTCGCATATGCAATTCAAATAGAGAGACCTTAAGGTCTATAAATTGGTGAGTTTTCTCACCCAAAAGATATACAGAGAAGGATAATTTGAGCAACGAAGTGCTGACAATTTACATACCTACTTGCGATTTGTGCTTTTACATCCTTAATCTGATTTTTGGGTGACTATTGGAAGTGCGAATACAGACCCAAAACCTGATTTTTTGCCACAACTATCCACCAAATTTGTCAAAAATACCCCATAACCAGTTTTGGACCCATCCCAAGTGGATTGGTGCTGAAACAATGTCCCAAACGGTGGGCGTCCTGCCCCCGGGCGCTCCCCAAACTGTCACAGTCCTAATCGCCCCCCCGGGATGAATAGAAATCTATGATATATTTCTCTAGTTTCTCTTTTGCATTTTATTCTAGATAGGTTAAATAGGTTACAATTCAAATTTCATTTCATTCTGAGTAATTTTGACCAAGTTATTGTTATTTCTTGCTTTCAATAACTTGCAGATGGCACCAAAAAATTTGGATCCTAGAGGAAAAATTGGAGAAATATGACCATATGGGTCTTCCCAAAACACCCCCAATTATCTAACCCCAACTTTGTAGGTCTTTTGGAGCTTCCTAAGCAGGAAATTGAACAGGGTGCTTTCTGACAAATTGTCATAGTCCTATTCGTCCCACCCTAGAGCGAATACAAATCTGTGAGGAATTTCCAGACTGTTCTTGTTGCAGTGTCTTTTGTTAACATATTTATGCTACTATTAAATTTTTAGGTTGATCCGAGGTCATTTGATAGTCGTTTTATTATTTTCATGCATACACTGACAATAGGCCTTGGGAAATACATGTTTCATTCTGTCTACAGGTGCTACTAATATTTTCTATTTCTTTGAACATAGGTTTATAACAAAAGAGGAGTAGGAAAGGGCAAGGAATCACATACCTAAAGAAATGGCAATGTTTTGGTCCGCCCAACTTACATGTGGGCACATGGAAGAAGGATTATTATCCATGGATGTTGTGACGAGAAACACATTTGACGCTCCTATCCCCTAAAAAGGAAGGAGACGTATTGTAACACAATTTACAAAGCATATCAATAAAGAGATTACCATATTTCGTATTGCTTTTATCTTGTGTCAATTCATATATGTTCTTTCTTGTTCTCTTTTGTGGCATATTCCTTTTTGTTTCCGTATCCTCGTGCTTTCAACGGCGATAAGGTGGGACCTCTGTCCCTTGATTTTTAAGATTAAATTTCTGATCAAAGTTGCTTGTTATTTTGATTATAGGTGCCAAGTTTTCCAACACTAGACTATTTCAGAGTAGACATTTAGAGACATCTGACTTAGGCAGAGAAGAGGTAGAGGTCTTAAACACCTTTTGTCAATTTTTTGCTTTATGTTCTCTGGTTATTTGCTTGCATAGGAAAGTTTGAATGCTTGCGTGCTTCATTTATGCAACTTAAAAGGAACCCCACACACCACATGGTAACTGAAACAACAAGGCATTGGTCATAAAACCCCAACCCTTGAGCAAGACCAAAGGTGGATTCCATCATCACTTTGGCTTGAGATATTGCATACATTACCCCGATCGCAACTGTTGCTAGACATAAATCCTGACAAAAGTTGACCAAGTGTAGCGGGGGTGATTCCCAGTGCATGAGGATAAGTCTTCTATGGTAGGTGTCATAAACAGAGTGATCCCCCTTTAGTACCACCTATGTTCCATGTACCATCTGCTCTCACGTACCAATAGTTTCCCTCACATAAGGGCGGGTATATAGAGAGGTTGGTATATCGGTTTAGCAACGGTATATCGAAGGGACAACCATTTTTTAGGAGTCATACGAGCCCTCATTTTTGCATTTAAATGTTCTTTCAAAAAGCTTTCAAAACAACATCACAACACACTAAAACCAGATTTTAGGACACACTTTCAAATCTTTAAATGAGATAACCACTACATTGATTGTGTGTTTCCTTTCTATTTAAGTGTAGCATAAAAAAAATCCTAAAAGAGAGAAAAAAATCTACATGTTTTTAGGAGCACATCACCATGGTGTTCACTTGTAGCTGAGCCCAATCACGGGCAAGCATTGCAGAAAGTGCACCAAGGGGGACAAGTCGCCTCCGATATAGTCTTGAGGACCTCGCCATACCACCTTGGCAGCCTGACACACAAGAGAGTCCACATCATGCCATAACAGAACAAGACTATAGAGGCACCTCTTTGAGATGCACCCCCACTCAGCATAGGCCCTTTCAAGAGGATAACCTACATGTAGCACTTAACATAGACAAGAGACCTCCTTTAGAATCCCATTATGGGTGGCCTAGCGATGAAGTGCTAGAGCAACAGAGGGTCCCAATGGAGGGACCATAGGATTTTGTCATCCCTCCTCTACCCCGCATTACTGTTAGAAACACTAGACAATTTCCAGAGTATCAAGCTTTCCAGGTGGGGCAAGATAATTCTGCCCGCACCTTTTATGCATATGAAATATAGGACGAGGAAGATTACCATGTTCCTCAAGAGCAATACACAGCGTGGGAGTGATGTACCTCCGCACCTGCTATGTATCAAGATCACCCATCGAGGCTACAGCCTCAAGTTAATGCGGCTAACCTCGATAGAGGGAAGCAGCCCATAGAGGTCTCGAATCACCACAACCGAGGTAGACATATAAGAGAGGCATCTAGGCTTCCTAAACAAGAGACGGTGGAACAAAGTCACTTGGCGTTTGCCAAATAAGCCGCCTGCCAAGCACAAATTATTTGCAACTTAGGCAAGATAAAGAACAGTTAGAGCATCTTTGTTGGCTTAACAAAGAGTGCATTCAATGTCAAACAGCTGAATTGCTGCATAACAATGTGCCTACGAAGGTTCCAAACCCTCGTGCACACAAAATAGATGTGTATGAGAGGCATAAACCTCTGGTTTGAGACAGGTCCCCGTGACCTTGTCAAGTATTACCTCCGAGACCTCCTAGGCCTGAGCGGGAGGCCACTCCTTGAAACAATGATGGGCACACTTCGCGGGAACCTACCCATGTGCATAGGTCTCAGCCAGCCACTCCTTAGGAAGCTTATGAGGAATATGAACAAGAAGAAGAGAGGGCTGAAATGCTCTATCAAGGCAGAGGGGGTGCTACCCAACTACCTCTCAATAGGCCTCAAGCTCCCCGTAACCCACAATGGGAGCAAACTAAAGAGGAAGAAATTAAATCCTCTGATGCATATAAAGTGCTTCTAGAGCACTTAGAGTCTATGGATATCAAGACTTCTGGGCCCCAAAAGCCCACTTTACACCAACTCCGTATTCATCCTGTGCATCCGTTAGTGCTAGCACCTCCATACCAGAAACACTTTAAGCTGCCCCAATTGGCACTCTTTAGAGGGGAGGAGGACGCACAGGAGCATGTGACTAGATTCTTGAGCCAATGCTTTAGTATTCAGGACAACGATGCTTTATTGTTGAGAACATTTATAACCACATTCATAGGCCCTGCCTCGGATTGGTTCACCCAATTACCGAAACATAGCATTAGTAACTTGGATCAGCTGGTGGATGCGTTCCTCAAATGCTTCACCTTCAACACTAGGAAAAAGGCATCATTGAGTGACCTAGCTAGCCTCAAGTAGTATGAGGAAGAGACCATGATAGCATACGGGAACCAGTGGAGGACGTTGCTTTCGAAGCTGCCTTACCTCCATTCCATGTCAGATCTAACACAAATGTTCTTGAAAAGTTGTTTGAGATTAATCTTCGTGCTATTGAAACTGGAACAATATGCCAGTTTAGAAGAGAGTCATTTAGGAGATTAAGATATAGGATGGTGAGATCGCCAAACATAAGAAGAAAGAATGGACAAAAAACACTAAACCAAGGACCATGCAACCAAAACCTGTTGTAGTTAATCAGGTTGCCATCAACGTCCCTAAGCCTGCACAAGCAACACAACCTCAAAAGGCTAATTATCAGGTGGTGCCTCCCAACAACTATGAGAGAGAAAACCAAAGGCAGGAGCAAAATCAACAGCGTCGCCTTAGGCGATAATTTACTTCTTACACAGAGTCCAAGGATTCTTTGTTTGACCGCTTTTCAGCGGTGAATTTGATCAACCTTCCAGAGATCCAAACTATAGATCCCAATGCACCAAAGCCTAAAGGGTATAGAGAAGACTTGTACTGTAGGTTTCACAGGCATAAAGGACATGATCTTAACACATGCTGGAAGTTCAAAGGTTTGGTACAAGACCTCATTAACAACAAAACATTGGCGGTGGACAACCCCGTAGCGCCAAAAAACCAACATATGGGAGTATTTAGAGACCCCTTGCCTACCCATGAGGCACAGGAAAAACCCCTTCAAGTTAATGAGGTGCAACAAAATTTCCCTATGCAAGGATATGTGGGGATGATAAGCATAGTGACTAGGAACAAGAAGTACCCAGGAGCTACTCCCACGGAAGCCACAAGAGAGGTTCCATCAACGTCACAAGCTCAACAGCACCCTACACAACTTTCTCCGCCTAGTCCAGTGGCCACGATTTAAACTAGAATTACGCAAAGTCTAAGGACCACGTCGGCTAGGATCTCCATATACAAGCTATTTCAAAAATCAGCGCCCCATCGAGAGGCTCTCATGGAGATTTTAAAAGCAATCGAGCTGCAACCCCATGAAGTGAACTCGTTCAAAAATTTTGTGGGGCATGTAAAACAATGTTTAGAACCAGTCATCACCTTTAGAGAGGATGAGTTGAAAATAGTGACTGGTGATGTGGCGGATCCACCCCTGCACGTTATCATGGGTCAACGAGATTTTGTATAAGAGAGTGTTGGTGGACACTAGCTTGTCCAGTAATATCATCACTATAGTAGATCTGAAGCATTTGAATTTGCCAGCATCTCATATCATGGCTTCCACTTACACACTGTGAGCATTCAACGATGCAATCTGCTCGAAAGTTGGCACAATTGTCCTACCTATCCAAGTGGGACAAAAGACCATTCATACATTGTGCCATATTTTGGAAGGCGAGATGGCTTATAATATCATGTTGGGCTGGCGTTGGATTCGGGACATTAAGTGTGTCCCTTCAATAGCGCATCAGTGCCTAAAGTACACATTTGAAGGACAGGTGCATGTAGTCCCAACAAACTTGGAGCCTTTCAAATACTGTAATACAGTGCAATTCATGCTGCAATTGACCCTTCTGTCAACACATTTGGATTTTCAGTTGAATCTATCTCAACAGGGTCCGATTCTACAGGCATCTCCAATGATTAATCCATCGAGTCCTCAATCGGGGCCATCTTCTTTTGCCAGTCCTTCCACAAAAATGCCACCTTCGGTGGCCACATCCAAGGACAAGGGAAAGAAACCCTTAGAAGAAGAACCACCTCTAGTCTCAACCATCTCGATAGAAGAGATACCTATTAGAATGGAAGTCGAGACGCCTAGTTCACCCCACATGGAGTGGACGTAGGAAGGACTCCCATTCGCTTCCCATCAACCGCCAATGGTCATCATTGAAATGGCCAGCACGGGCTTGGGGGAATATCTAGTGAGAAACATTGTAGCAACACCCACACTCGCATCCATGCAAGACATGGGGAGGCCTCAAATACCCATCGGCTCAGTGGTTCCTTTAGGCTACCCACCCAATTAGACAAACTTTGTGTATGGGGGCCTGGATAATGGTGTTGAGATTTGTATGCAAGAAGATGCAAGAAGATGAAGACGAAGAGCCCTTTGTTGAGGATGTCAACTATTTATCCAACCCTAATTTTGCTTCAAGATATTTAGGCCAATGTAATTGGCATGGATATGGGTTGGGTAGGTATGAGCAAGGAGTGCATGTTCTTTGCCAACCGAGATATCAAATGTCGTATGACAAGTTAGGAGTAGGGTTCAACCACCCCTTGCCCCTAGACATCTTGGTGGAAAACATGCAAGGCCTAGGGATAGGCAATAAGGATGGGTTGGCATTAGGTCCATATGCCAATCCTAACACAAACTATACATTGGGAGATTATCTCCCATTGCTAACAATCAACCTTGTTGACCATAACAACCCTTTCCCTTCGGCCGAACAAGGAGAAAATTTGAGGACTCCCCTACAAGAGGGATATGGACAAGACCAAGAAGGGTATTTAGAGGATGAGTCGGAGTATGATGTAGCCCCTTGGGATCCTTTTGAGTCTGATAGCAATCATTTGCAAGTCTATCCCATGCTTGATGATCAGGAAAGCTTCCTAACAATGTTCCCATTGGCTGCTCCATTTGAGCACAGGCCACCCCAAGAGAATCAGGTCACCCCACTAAGAGTGGAACAAACTCGATGGGACCACATCAATTTGCTCAAACAAGATGATCCTGATGTGTTGCAAGCAACTATTGGAGCTAACAAAGGCTTTTGGATCTCCGACAGCAAGTCGAAAGATGAAACTGAGATGGCCTATCTCAAACACATGTGACAAATGTAACATCAATACCCTTTGGACATAGATGACATGTTTGAACACTTACTCATGGGTCCAAGACATAGGTGGCATCTCAACCTGGCGTAGTTATATCAATTACTGCACCCACCACTCCAAGTACATAGATAGCATCTTCCACCTGGGGACCCTATCAAACCATCAGTGCCTAGGGTAGACTCTGTATTCATCTCTGCACATAGGGCTGATCCATTTATGCCAGTGCCCATAAATCCTAATCTGGAGCACACAGATTGTATAGGATGTCCGAGTTATAACACTTGTGGTAATGGAGACCACAATCATTTCATCAACATGATCTCCATTGACCTAATTGCACTCATCCATGATCCAACCGAACCGACATGGTCATTGTATCTAGATCTAGATGCTATCGACTGGGATCACGCTGACACACCACCATCCCCATCAGAGTACTGGCCTTGTGGAGGAATGTTACATTTCACCCCAGGATAGACTCAGGATGTCTTCCATGTTGAAGAGGAACCTAACGTTCCAAATGATGATCTAAATTCAGCAAACGATATCTATTTTGTCCCAACTCCACACCAGTTGGAGGACGGGTCCCACATGTTGGTCGAGGAGACGACTGATGTAGACATCGGTTCAGATCCAATGAATTTGCAAATCATCAAGCTGGGGGTAAATATATCCCTCGAAGAGCAAGCCGACTACATTGCCCTTCTCAAAGAGAAGAAGGATGTTTTTGCATGGTCATACAAAGACATGCCGGGACTAGACCCGAAGCTAGTCATGCATAATCTGATGCTTGATCCAAAAATCAAGCCAGTAAAGCAAAAACTACATAAGATGCACCCAATAGTGGCCTTAATGGTCAAAGATGAGTTAAAAAAGCTATTAGATACACATTTTATCATCTGTGTGGATTATCCACCATGGTTGTCTAACATGGTTTCTGTCAAGAATCCCGATGGGAGGATTCGTATATGCATCAATTTTTGAGATTTAAAAAAAGCGAGTCCTAAGGATGATTTTCCCTTGTCGAGAATCGAAGCATTGGTAGACACTACAACAGGCCATGAAATGCTTTCCCTCATGGATGGTTTCTCAAGATACAATCAAATTCGTATCAATCCAGAAGACCAACTAAAAATGGCGTTCACAACGCCTTGGGGGACATTTTTTTATAAGGTCATGCCTTTTGGCCTTAAAAATTTTTGTGCCACCTACCAACGTGCCATGACGTACATCTTCCATGATTACATGCACAAAACTTTGGAGGATTACATGGATGATTTGTTGACCAAATCTCTTTTGCGCCCAGATCATCTCGATGACTTAAGCAAGATCCTCGATCGCCTCATGGAGCATAAGGTCAGACTAAACACCAAGAAGTGCATCTTTGGCGTCACATCTGGAAATATCTTGGGTTACATAGTCTCTAAACAAGGAATTGAGGTAGACCCACAAAAAGTCAAGGCAATCCTTGAAATGCTTCCCCCAACTACCATCAAGCAGCTCAGGAGTCTACAGGGAAAGGTCGCGTCGATCAAGCGCTTCATAGCATAGTTATCTAAAAAGTGTCGACCCATGAATAAATTATTGCATAAGGGGGTCACATATCATTGGGATGACAAGTGCCAGTCAACCTTTGACGACATTAAACAATACTTGGCTTCATCGCCAGTATTGGCACCACCTCACCAGGAGTGCCATTCTATTTATACATCTCGAGATGCGAGGTGGCAATGGGCACCATGCTGTCCCAAAAAAATGAACTTCACAAAGAATAGGCTACATACTATCTTAGCCGCACCCTAGTCAGTTATGAACTTAACTATGCATACGTCGAGAAGCTCTACTTGGCAGTGGTGTTTGCTACCAAAAAGCTATGCCATTACATGCTCAACAATATGATGTATGTTGTGTCTAACGAGAATCCATTGCGATACATGATGAGTCATAATTATCATAGTAGCCACATGACGAAATGGATCATGTTGTTGACAAATTTTGACATAGAATTCATTGGACAAAAATACATAAAAGGTCAAGTCATTGCCAATCAACTGGCAGAGGCTCCTCTAGAAGACGACCAGCCTCTAACTGTAGAATTATAGGATTATGGGGTTTTTCATCTTTCAGAATCACCAGATTCTGATGAGCCTGAGTCACAGGCTGACATGACCCTATTCTTCAATGGTTCTAAATGTGAGCAAGGAGGTGGCACGAGAATTGTATTCTTCACTCCACAAGGGGCTCCAATGCCTCTATCATTTAAATTAGACTTCTCGTGCACCAACAACAATGTAGAATATGAAGCCTTGCTCATAGGTCTTCAGACAACAATCACCATGAACATTAAATTTTTAAACATCTTTGGTGATTCATTGTTAATTTTCAATCAAGTAAAGGGGATATTCCAATGTAGATGTCTAGTTCTACAGGCCTATAGAGCCCTTGTGGATAAATTCCTAGCACAACATGAATGGTATGACATCGAGGCACTCCTTCGATCATCAAATCATTTTGTGGATACCATGGCCTTCTTGGGGTCATTAATCCCGCAATACCCTTTTGGTGAAATGACAACCATTCAGGTTAAAATATTATCGCAATTCGTTATGGAGCATACAAGCTCTGACCTAACGCCAGGAATCCACCTGATCTAGATTGAGCCATCTCCAGATAAGTTCTCTTGAATCCATGATTGTTTGACTCGGGCCAACTGGGGGTCTTTGTTCTCCCCAACCCCTCTTAATAGCAACACAACGTTGTTTTTACAAGTTCTTTCCCACTCAGATTTTGCTAGGGATGAATTTCAAGAGGGATTGGCCGTTCATACTATCAAGGTTTCTGATCAGAAGGATTGGTACACACCCATTAGGGATTACCTCAAGCTAGGTAACCTCCCACTTGGATTGACACAAGCTATGAAAAATATCATTCAAACAGAAAGCGACAAAATAAGTCTTGTTAGGAGACGTTTTGTATCGTCGAAGCTATGAAGGAATCCTCCTCCGTTGCTTGGACCAGCAAGAGTCCGCTTGGGCAATCACCCAAGCATACGATGGTACATGTGGTGGCCACTTCAGCGGTATGGCCATCGTAAAGTGCATTCTTTGCATGGGCTATTATTGGCCATCTTTAGAGCGAGATTGTTGCGCATATGTGAAGAAGTGCGTGAAGTGTCAACACCATGCTAATTTGACACATGTACCTTCTTAGGCCTTGTAGCCAATTCAATCGGCTTGGCCTTTTTTGCAGTGGGGTTTTGACCTAATTGAAAATATCTCCCATGTGTCATCTGGTCATCACACATTCATCCTAATGGCCACATAGTACTTCACCAAGTGGGTGGAAGCAATTCCGCTAACCTCTACGACTAGATCCTACATTGTAGAGTTTATTTTTCATAACATCATGTCATTTTGGTATTCCATCCAAGATATTATCGGATAATGGGACACCATTCAAGAATAAATATGTGAGTGCTTTGACCACAAAGTATAAAATTCAGCATAGTTTTTCAACACCCTATTATCCATAGGCAAATGGGCAAGCAAAGGCGTCAAATAAAATGCTAGTCGCCATCCTCAAAAAGACAGTCACAAACAATCATAAGGATTGGCACATTTAGATCCCGCTTGCCCTATGGGCTTATCACACTAGCATCCGGATGCCCACTAGGGAAACTCCATTTTCATTGGTGTATGGCTCCGAGGCAGTCATGCCTCTTGAGTTGGAAATCCCTTTGCTATGCATTTCAATGCAAGAGTTCATTGATGATGACACTACGTGGTAGGCCTGGTTAGATCAACTGACGTTGCTCGACGAATGATGCGTTAATGCTCTTGAGAATTTGTGTATCTATCAAGAGCGACTTAAGAAAGCATACAACATAAAGGTCCACCTAAGGGAATTTATGGTTGGTGATTTGGTCTTAAAAGAAAACCAGCAGAATTCTAATTTTACGTCCCATATAAGGGACAAGTTCATGGAAAACTGGTTAGGTCCTTATGTCATTGACAGTAGAATAGGACCTGGAACATACCGGCTTACCTCTCTTGAAGGAATCAAGGAAATAGAACCCTTGAATATCAGTCATTTGAGGCCATTCCACATCTAGAGAGCCATAGTCCAACCAAAAGTTCCAAGGATTCCCACAAACGCTTGGTCATCCCAAAAATGCCCCAAAGGTATCTATAAAACCTTTGGTCAACCCAAAAGCTCCAAGGATTCCCACAATCGCTTGGTCATCCCCTACATACCCGAAAGGTATTTATAAACTCTTTGGTCAACCCAAAAGCACCAAGGATTTTCGTAATCTCTTGGTCAAACAAAATTCTCCAAGAATTTCCGTAATCTCTTTGTCAAACCAAAAGCTCCAAGAATTACAATAACTGCTTGGTCAACATAAATATTCAAAAACAAACAAAAACAATAAAATCATCAAAAATAACAAAAAAAAATTGCATTTCAATTCCATGCATACTCATAAAAATCCAAAAATAACAAAAAAAATTGCATTTTAATTGCATGCATACTCATAAAAATCAAAAATAACAAAAAAATTGCATTTTGATTCCATGCATACTGGTAAAAATCAAAATATAAAAATATAGGTTGCATTAGGCATCACATCCATACATTGCATACTTCGCTAGGTCATACAAGTCAATAGTACCATAGACTGCCATTACTTGGCAATTCCATCATTTTCCACATCAAATCCATTTTCTAAAATGCATACATCCAGAATAACACCATCAACATTTTTGGCATAGTCAATTGTTTCCTAATGTATATAGGGTTTTCGTCATTCAGCTGTCTTTAAATTTCTAGCCAACACTGTACATAGTTAAACAGCTTTTACATGAGAATGTTTTACTTAGCTTACACCTTGTTATGTAGCATCCTAACACAAATTAAAATACATAAAATAATTCCTAAGTTGTGTGAACGCAAGAGAAGCCTACAAAGCAGTCTAGGGTACCATAGGTGAAAGATTAGCCTATTCATCCCCTTGTGCGAATGGTTCCAGAATGCTGAGAATTGAAAAAAGGATGAACTCTTCCCTATCCATTCCCCATAATAAATAGTTATTTTCACCACTCTGAAAAATCCCAATCACATTTGGTCCCCAAATTTGTAAGGATTCATACTACACTTCCCTGCCAAGGATGGGTAGTCATCCCCAAGACCTAAAAGGATCAACACCATTCAAAAACAAAATTCCAACAAAACCATCATTATAACCATCTCCACTCACCTTTGGTCTCAAAGTTGTAAGGATTCGTACTACACATCCCTAACCAGGATGGGTAGTCATCCCCAAGGCCAACAGGATCAAGGCCATTCACAAGATCAACCTTACAAAGCTCAAAATACAAAATCAAATAACAGTGGTTATCCCCACTATTCAAAATAATTGCTCAAAAAGAAAAACAAAGAGAAAACTAAATAGTGATTTTCATCACTATATAGACGACCAAGTATCCTACACCATTGAGCCAACAAATAGCCTGAAATTGAATCTCTAGAATTCTCAGCATTCGATAAACCATTTAGGTGATCCTCACTACAGGTTTGGTTGATAGCCTACCTGGCAATGGTGGTATCCTAACCGCATGATGATATGTTTGTCACATTAGCTTTGCATATGCGTAGATCAATGTTTTCATGTGGATGAGCTAGCTTATGGTACCTTAGATTGTCATGTGGATTAATCTTTCTAAATACAACAACGGAGTTAGTGGAGCTAATTAGGTGATCCTCAATACAGGTTTGGTTGATAGCCTATCTGGCACTAGAGGTATCCTAAAAATACCACATAAATGAACTCAATTGCACACACAAGGATGTGAAATAACTTGGTTAAATTCAAGTCGGATTTATACCTTGTTCAAAAGTCTTGCAAGATAAATGTACAGTCTTGGCTAGTTAGTTAAAATATCCGAATCTCTGAAAAGCTTAACTACATTTTAAAACAATTGGTACATTTCATTCCATACATCATCATCAGAAAATATGCAAAATACAAAAGAAAAAACAAAGTTTTCACATGCACAGTCATTCCACAAAGTCATCCCATTAGCACAACAAGTCATTCAAATATTGCACAGTCTATGGTGCATCGACAAGTTATCCATAACTCATTTCATTCATTCCATATGCATACATCATACAAATTAGAAACATCGCATTCATAATCGCATATGCATACATCATCATAAGTAACTGTGCATAAACATAAAAACAAATCATGAAAAATGTATAAACACAAAAAGAGTCATCTGTATATATATCATCAAAAACTACACAAAAATGTACCAAAAAACAACAATAAAACTGTCCAATGAGAGTGCTTTTGCACTTGACATTCCGGGCATGCAAAATAGATGTCGGGGTCACAAATCCTCACTATCCTACTCCCGAATAAGGCTACTATAGCTAGACCGCCACATGGGAAGACGGATTTTTGAGAATTTCATCCCAAACGACATCACCAAAACGAGTCAAAACCCCTCCAAAAATAGCAATAACATTACCGAACGAAGGCGCATTTGTGCCTGACATTCTTGGCATCCAAAACAGACATTGGGGTTACAAATTGTCACTATCCTACTCCCTAAGAAGGCTACCATAGCTAGACCACTCCACGGGAGGACGAATTTTTGTCAATTTTAGCTCCAAAAAAGCATCACAAAAAGGGTTAAAACCCACCAAAAATAGGTCAGAATGTTTGGAAACTACTTTCGCATTCAATGGTAAACAACTAAAGGCACCCTTACCTAAGTCATCTTGGGTCAAGCGACTTGTTGCTTTTCTCATTTCGGTCATTCCCTCATCGATTCGTCGCTTAAGGGGGTAGTCACACTTAGTCGCCAATCAACAACAACATACCCAATCATGGAAATGACACGCATTCAAAGGATCATTGACAAAGATAATCGCACCCCTGCTTGGGGCAGCAAACAAGCAATTATCACAAGCTGATCAAACACTTGGTATTCATGAATCATGAACTCAAGGTTCCCATATACAAAAGGTTGCACCCTTTGCCTATTCATGACTAATCAATGTCCAAGCTCAAGTAACACCTCACCGAACCAGGTTAACACTTGATTTAAAGTTCCTTAGCTTGTTAGAAGCAAGGATTCAAGAATGCGTGCCCTTTCCATACTTGGGGCATCAAGAATTGGTTAGGTTACTGAGAAACCCTAATCATTAGTGCTTTGGTCATCTATTTTTGCTCGACGCTACGCCTTGCACAACACCTCCCAAAAAGCGGCATCTATAGACACCAAAACAACACCAATCCGATTATGTGACAACAAGCACTAATTGCATTGACACACACAGCCCCTAGGGCAGCCCCTAGAGGTTAAACATTGGTCCTAACCACTCCCAAAAGCAGTTTTGGAGGTTAGAGGTCAATTTGGCACCTTTTTGACACCTTTTTATCTACTCATACCATCCAGGGATGAATTCAGACTAGTATTCATCCCACACAAGGATGATTAAGCAATCGCTCCAGGGTGGGACGAATAGCAGGATTGAATGGTAAAAAAATTCAAACCTCGACAAGTCCGCTAGTTAACTGAAGCTACAGGCCATGCAATTGCGAGGAACGACTCCAAATCAAGAAGAGAGACTTCAATCATGCATGTCTTTATTTTAGAGACCTCATGCAAGGAGATTTTTAATCAGGGAGTTAGCTTTTCTCTGAAAATAGGAAAACAACTCAAGTGGCACCCTCGCATGCGCAATTCAAAAAAGGAGACCCTAGGTCTATAAATTGGTGAGTTTTCTCACCCAAAAGATATACAGAGAAGGATCATTTGAGCAATGAAGTGCTGCCAATTTACCTACCTAATTACGATTTGTGCTTTGACATCCTTAATCTGTCATTCGAAAGGGAGGTTATTGGATGACTATTGGAAGTGCGAATCCAGACCCAAAACCCATTTTTTAGCCACAACTATCCACCAAATTTGTCAACAATACCCCATAACCAGTTTTGGACCCATCCCAAGTGGATTGGTGCCGAAACAGTGTCCCAAATGGTGGGCGTCCTGCCCTCGGGCGCTCCCCAAACTGTCATAGTCCTAATCGCCCCCCCAGGATGAATAGAAATCTATGATATGTTTCTCTAGTTTCTATTTTGCATTTTATTCTAGATAGGTTAAATAGGTTACAGTTCAAATTTCATTTCATTCTGAGTAATTTTGACCAGGTTATTGTTATTTCCTGCTTTCACTAACTTGCAGATGGCACCAGCAAAATCTGGATCCTAGAGGCAAAATTGGAGAAATCTGACCATCTAGGTCTTCCCAAAACACCCCCAATTAGCTAACCCCAACTTTGCAGGTCTTTTGGAGCTTCCTAAGCAGGACATTGAACAGGGTGCTTTCTAACAAATTGTCATAGTCCTATTCGTCCCACCCTAGAACGAATACAAATCTGTGAGGAATTTCTAGACTGTTCCTTTTGCAGTGGTATTTTGTTAACATACTTATAGTACTGTTAAATTTTCAGGTCGATCCGAGGTCATTTGATAGTCGTTTTATTATTTTCATGCATACACTAATAGTAGGCCTTGGGAAATACATGTTTCATTCTTTTTGCAGGTGCTACTAATATTTTTTGTTTCTTTGAATGCAGGTTTCTGAAATAAGAGGAGCAAGAAAGGGCAAATAATCACATACCTAAAGTTGCGGCGACGTTTTGGTCCGCCCAACTTACATGTGGGCACGCGGAAGAAGGATTATTATCCATGGATGTTGTGACGAGAAACACATTTGACACTCCTATCCCCTAAAAAGGAAGGAGATGTATTGTAACACAATTTACAAAGCATATCAATAAAGATATTACCATATTTCGTATTGCTTTTATCTTGTGTCAATATATATGTTCTTTCTTGTTCTCTTTTGTGGCATATTCCTTTTTGTTTTCGTATCCTCGTGCTTTTTGTAACCCCAACGTCATCCAAATCAGGGATGTCATTAACCGTGTCTGAATCCTGGCCAAGTGGTGCAATGACTGGCTAGTCTAGATTCCTCTTATCCCCCCAGTTTCGATAGACCATGGGCTCACCAGGCATCCCCTAGCGCACCCCAAACTATTGGGTCACTCGGTCGTTGGGAAGAACTCCTTCTCTGTCCCATGCCTCCCAATCATCCACCACCCCCTTCGTACCCACCGAAGCCACTCTCTAGCATTAGGATAGGCTGCACAATCCCGGTAGGGGCACCAAAAAACCTCTCCAAGAGTGAGCCGAGCAAAGGCATCGACATAGTGCCCTACGACACATGCCCATCGTCGACTCTATCCTTGCTCCTCTGACCTCCGCCACAGTACCCCATATAGGAGATACTCTGTCCGAAAATTCTGACCCCTGCTCATGTGATGAGTATCTCCAGAATATAGGACCCAAATATTAGAGCAAGACTTAGAGGTTTTTTCTTGAACATTAAGGATTTTCCAATTTGGTTTTTATTTTCTATGTTTTGATCTTTTATAGCTGCCTCTAGTTGTTGTAGTTTTTTTCAGCATTTGTTAGTAGAGTGACCATTCTTTTTGCAGTGAGTACAAGTAATGGGGGTCTTTCCCTTTTTCCCGAATCTTTCTTTAGATGAAGTGGATGCTACTAAGGCTTTAGAAGAAGAAGAAGAAGAGATTTCATATCTAGCAAGCTTAGTTTATTCCATAATTAATCTATCACAAAATTCTTCTAAAGAAGGCATTTTAAAGGTTGCATCTAGAGAATATTTGGTAGATATAAATGAGGTAGCAAATATTTGAAAAACACCGTTTAGCTTAAAAATTATTAGATAAATGCATTCCTCTTTAGTCTTAGTCTTCCCACTACCTTTGTATTGAGTGAGGACTTCTTTGAACTTAGTCAGGAAGTCAACAATACTACTAAAATATTAAGGAGACAGATATGTGAGTTCAAATTCTAATTGCATTGATCTCATCTAATCTACTTTCCCAAATAGAGTCTTCAGTTTCTCCCAAATTTCATAAGGATTTTTGCAATCTGTAATATGAAACCACAAACTTTCATAAAAATTAGAGTAACACCCATAGTTTTGTGCATTTTTCCTTTATGAACAAAGATTTCATATTCTTTATCAAATTCCGGTTGTTTTTATTTTAGAAAATGAGTAAGACCTTTTTGAGAGATAAGATTTAAAATTTTAGGTTTCCAAGTGTGAAAGTTATGAGGGGTGAGAGGTTCAATTGAATTCATCATTTTAACACAAGAAAAAGATTGAAGTTATATTTTACCAATATATCCCCCCTTAGAACTTCAATTAATTGATTAATGCAATTGGAAGAAAGATATGAATCTTTTCAATATTTAGGACTCGGAATACCCGCCCTAGCGAGAGGGAAACTATAAGTATAATGAGTTTTTTAATATTGTTTGCTTGAAGTTGCCAAATCCTTTTTATTCCTCACTATACCCGCCCTTACTTGAGGGAAAATGTAATTAGAGAGAATATTTGGAAGGGTTTTGGCTTGAATGCAGGGAATCAATCTGTTTAATTGGTGTATCTCAATACTCGCCCTTATGAGAGGGAAACTATAAGTTAGAGAGATATCCAAAGAAACAGATGTTGAAAAATTTCTACCAGACCATTATACCAAGTGCCTCGAAAAATCACCCTTACATGAGGGAAACTATAAGTTTTTAAGGGTAATGATACATGGAACGTAGGCAAAAGATATTTTGAGAAAAAATTAGATTATTTTTAAACTTGTAAACCAAATTTAATTATCAACAATTTTTATTTAAATGTTTTAGATTTAAAATATACTTCTTCTAAAAAAATCTTTAATGATACGCTCTTTCTTTGAAAATAACAAAATTTTATAAAAATCAAAGATGAAGACAGACGCAATATATATATATATATATATATATATATATATATATATATATATATATATATATATATGTGCTATTTTTTTTTTTTAAAGATGGGCCTTACAAAAAATGAGATTAATATTAAATTTTTGAATATCTTCTCTAAGAAATATTAAAGTATATTTAAATAAAATAACTTTAAGCATTGATTAAGATAGACAAAAAAGGATAGTAAGTTTTAAATATAGGCCCCCCCTTAAATAAAACAAATGAAATTTTGTGATCTTCACTATGAAATATAATTTTTTTGACCTTATAATTACTTGAAAGAAATTTAAATCATATAAGAAGATTGAAAAAAGATAGCACACCCCCCTTTAAAGTGATGGACCAATAGAGTGTAAAAATATGCACTTACCCCCCCCAAAAAAAAAAAAAAAAAAAATTATTATAAAAAGGTTACAATTTTGTCTCATGAAAGGCTTGGAGACAAATGATGTCCTTTGAAATGAAGGAAAGAAAAATAACCTAATTAAAATAAAATATAGGGAAAATAAATAAATTATACACAAGCCGCGAGAGAAGAGAACGAATTTCAAAAAACTACATAGATGTTCCTTTCGAAGGCTTGGAAAAAAATATATAATTTTGAAATGGAAGAAGGGGCAGCGCCTTTCAATGATCGAAAGGAGAGAAGCCATCGGATGCGAAATGGAGGTTTTGAGAACTCGATTGTCTACAACCATAAGAAGAGAAGCTTCAATGTTCGAATGGATATATGGAGACCCTTTGTGCTGAGAAGACCCTTGAGAGCAGATGAAACACAGGCACTGAGCAGAGGTGAACTTGAGCTTTCGTTTCTTGATCCTTCAAATACGTAAAAAGAAGGGACAATTTTGCAAGACCACATTATGAAAAAACAATTGAGCGCTCTTGCAAGACCATGTTATGAAGAAAAATCCAATGAATGCTCTTGCAATACCATGTTATGAGAAAAAGGAGTGAATGCTCCTACAAAACCATGTTCAATAACCAGAGAACGCTCCTAAAAGACCATGTTAGGAAAAATAACTAGAGATTTACAAAATTGTATCTTGTAATACCACGTTATGAGAAAAAAATAGTGAACACCCCTACAAGACCATCGTAAATAACTAGAAAGTGCTCTTGCAAGACTACATTATAAAAAATAACCAGAGGATGTTCCCGCAATACCATGTTATGAGAAAGGCGATTCTGCAAAAAAAAATTATATATTTAAAACAAAATATATAATAGTTCTAGTTGTAAAATAAGTGAACTTGAAAGGTAGATATTTCTTTTAAAAAAGATAGGGAAAGTTGTTTATAAGAACCAGGTTGAAAGAGCACCGGAGAAGAGAAATCAATATTTGGATATTCGATTAGGATCGTCTGAGCGCCAACATGCCAAGTAGAAGAAATTGTCCAAGTTTTCGTAGGTTCTAGAAGTGTTGAGCACCAAGGGATAGTTGGAGAGAGGATATCTACAAAATGCAATTGTTGAATCTCTGAATATCGAAATCTGATACCATAGAAAAAAATTTCCAAGCTATCACGGGTCGAATCTCTGAAGATCAAAATCTAATACCATAGAAAAAAATTTCCAAGCTATCACGGGCGCCAGAAGTTTTGAGTGCCAAGGGACAGTTGGAGAGAGGATCTCTACAAAATCCAAGCACTAGGAGAGCTAATAGGAATAAAACAATCCATGAAATTAAGCCATGATCTCCAAGCAAGGATTACCCAAATCTCTGAAGATCAAAATATCCCACGATAATAGAGAAAAGACACCACTTTTTAAGATGAAATGGGTGTTGCTTATTACGCAACCCAAATATTTTAAAAGGAATTTTTACATAATAAAAGAACTATTACTTTTATGATAAGTAAAAGGATTTCCAATATTAAAAAAAAAGGTGCTGAAAGAATAATTCGAAGAGAGAGAGAAAAATAAAATAATAAAAACCCTCCTTTTAAAATGGGCTAAAATAGCCCATAGAACAGGGTAAACCTATTTTGAAGCAAATGAAGATATTTTTAATATTTTGAAATCCCTCAAAGATGAATTAGAACAAATATATATAAAATATATTCAACAATAAAGATTTTGCTGAAAAAAATTATGGATAAAAGAGAAATGACTACTAAAATAATTTCAAGAATATAGCCAAAAAATTATCCAAAGTAAATGAACCAGATCCTAGAACCTTCAAGAGAGAATGCTAGAAAAGTCTATCTTGCTATGGTACTATGTTAGAATTTCACAATAGATATGCAAAGCATTAAAAGAGATGAAGAGAAAAGTAGAACTGATTGATTTATTCCAAGGATCAAAAATGTATAAATATCATAGTTGATCATTAAGAGCCGTTGGATTACAAAAACTCATCATACCTGATGAATACACCATTGAGAGTTCTCATGACACATGGAGGAGTGGAAACTCAAGTGTTTATCCTAGTGGAACTTAAGAGAATATTATCTTATTCTAACATAAGGATGGTTGTGTGATGCCTGTATAAAACATGAAAGGTATTATGATAAAAGTGGTTTTGTTTAATGTTTATAGATGAGTGCTATATATTGATACTACACTTAATTTTTCATGTTTGGTACTTGTTAAAGTTTACAATTGTGTTTTTGATTTGTGAATATTATGTTGAGACAATGATATGCTGCTTGGAAGTTAGTTACAAACTTGTTAAACATGCTTGACATGAATGGTTTAAGTCTATTGTATAATGGAAAACTATGTGTACATAGATAATGAATTATTTTTTAGTTAGTTTCCTGCATTGTAGAAATATTATAGGGTATTTATGGAAATAGAACCTTGTTTAGGTATGGTTCTATAATGCTTGTTTTAGCAATGAAAGACGTTATGAAAAAAATGCTTTTGTTTGATATGTATAATTTATTTCTACATATTGATAGTATAGGAGTGCTTTATGTTTGATACCTATTAAAGGTTATAACTGTGTGTTAATTTTATTTTTGAGTATTTAGTTGAGACACAACTATATGCTACTTGGAAGCTAGTTACAAACTCATTGAGGGTGCTTCATATAAATTGTTTAATTCTATCGTATTATGGAAAAGTATGGGTGTATATAGAGTCTACCTTATTTGTGTATTTAGTTGCTTTCATTCTAGATATCAAATAGGATATGCATAAAATATAAAACCTTGTTTAGGGGTCATGTGTTCTAGCTTAAACATTGTTTCTACTTGAGTCAAAATAATATGTAAACGAAAAATTTATTGGAAATTTGTATTTGAAACATTAGCAATAATTTTTGAGCTATTATTGGTAATTTTCTTTAAACACAAACAATTATGTCTAAATTATTTTTTTCAATGAGTTTACACAAGTTTTTATGAGGGTTCCAAGTCCTCTCATACTGAATGGGATTTGAACCTTGGATCTCTCAAGGAGGCCAAAGCCCTTACCACTACAATAAGCTTGTAGCTTAATGATATCTAAATTGTTATTGGTATTCTCTTTGATACATTGTTTTAAACTAGGATTATGATATTATATGATTTTTGTCAAAAAATTATTTGATAATCTATTACAAACCTAAAAATTAATACATAAAATTATTGTTGACAATTTGTTTAGTATAGTATATTTCAAACTTAGGTTATGATTACATAAGATTAATACTGGTAATTTATTTGATAATCTATTTTGAAACATGAATAGTAATGCATAATATTGACATTGACAATCTGGTTAACATTTTGATTCAAAGTGGAATTGTGATTGTATAAACTAGCTATTGATAATTTGTATGATATTGTATTTCAAACTAGAATAAAGATGCATGCACTTTTTGGTGTTTTCTTTCACACCCTATTTTCAAACAAAATTGGTGATCCATGATTTATTTTTGGAAATTTATATGATTGATTGTATAACTACAAATCATATGAGATAGACTACCAATCATATTTTGTGGAACTACATCTCCCATTGATAAATTTACATCTCATCAACTTGTCAATGTATCCTTTCAATTACACATCTTACAATGTAACAACCTTAAAAAATCTACAAAACTAATCCTTATGGCATACAAATCTAAGTTTTGATAGGTCTACTAAAGCTATACCCAATTTTCTAATCAAAGCAAAAAAAATTTACATTACATATGAAAACTTTGTTAAAAATTCTAATCAAATCCAAATATAGTTTTTGTAATTATATATAGAAGCTCTATTGGAATCTCTAATTTCTTGTATCAAAGAGGATATTCATCAATATCTACACATCCAAAAGGGCAACCAATATTTTATCTCCAAACTCTTGGATTTGTTCTTAAACCCATGTCTTTTCTATGATGTCTTTTATCTCTTCATTTATTTAGCTTAAATTTTTGAAGGTATTAATCTCCATTGTCTCTTAAGATCATTTCAATGTTTAGAATTCATCATCAAATTAGATTTAAAGTGATATCACTTTGAATAAAGTTTTCAATTATTTCATTATTTTCTTTTATCTTATCTTTTCTATTTAGAAACCTGATCACATTTACAAGGAATATTAACTTCATCTAGTTTAGAACTCTATGTGTTGCATGATATTTCTTGCACCTTTGTTTCAAAAATAAAAAAATAAAAGAAAATATATTTTTTCTTGTTATCATTCAAAGGTGAAGTGCATATAATATATGAACTTGTCTATTTTCATCTCACACTTTAAAGTGGTTTTGTAGCTTGAAGTATATCTATGTTAAATTAATTATGCAACTTTTATTCTTAAAAGCTTTAGATTTGGTTCTTATCTAACATTACAAAAATTTATTTTAAATAAATTATTTAGCTTTTATTATTAGGAGCTTTAGATTTGACTCTTAAATCCAAGCAAACTTTATATTAAATAGATTATTTAGCTTTTATTGTAAGTGTAAATATTTGACCTTTGTGAGAATTTTTTTAAACCTTAAGGAAGAGACCATCTAACAAACACTTGGTTGTTATAAAATGGTCTATCCATGAAAATAAAAAAGATTTTCAAAAGATTCAAATAAAAACAGCCCATCAATAAACACTTAACCATGCATATTATAAACCGAAGCAACTCACTACTTAAAATATTAAAACCTTCAACCTTAAACCTAATCCGTCAAACCTAATCCGTCAAGCTATTTATATATAGAATATTAATGCACGTAGAGAAATAATGACATCCATTTGTCGGTTTCGAATTTATTCTTAGACCAACCTTCCTTATTTAACTAATGTGCATTACAAAAATGGCGATGGAAACTGGTACCTGACACTCTTCAGGTACGAGGCTGTTGAGATATATTTTATTTTTTTAGTTGGAATATTCCCCAGCCATGCAAACGGACATGCAACTTGAAGACGAAAAAAGGCTTTACAAAATTAAAATAAAATAATACGCGGCATAACAGGTTGCCACCTTTCTAACCCTAATTCTACAACAAGTTTGAAAATCGCTCTTTTGAAGTGGAGAAAAAATAAAAAGTCTACCGATGTCCCCACTGTTTAACAATATGGCTTTTCATCTCGGCTACAGGGAAGAAGATCATATGCTCTACATAATATCATTGAAATTATACCACATTATACTTTGTGTTATTAAATATATATAATTACGAGAATGTTCATAATAATGCACCGAAATGGCCTGTGAGGCCTTTCAAAGGCTTGCTCCAGAAGGATTTCCGCGGCCAGGTTCTGGCACATGTCCCCCTAGATTAGGATGACTGCCATCAATATCCCTCTTCTGGCTGCTACGGGCAAATCTAATTTCTGGCGAAGGAAAAACCTTGGACTGGCTACGATGTCCAAGTCCTTCTATGGCTTTGGTGGAAAGTTTAGAGCTTGCAGATATATTCAGCGTCGATGCCACCTTATCCAGTGCATGCGGACTTGTAGTGGCGTTATTCTTGACTTCCATGACTCCACGGTCAGCAACTCCGCCAAAAGAGAAAGCAAATAACGGGAACAGAAGCACGTGAACAAAAATGTAGCCTTTCATTATAGCGGAAACTGCTTTCTGAATGTTGATATTAGGCTATCCTGCAAATTAACTTTGGAATATTGAACAGCTGGTGCTGAAACTCCAAAATTGCAGAGAAACGATATTCAGAGTGACTGATATAGGTCAGGAATCTAAGATAAATACAAGCAAGCAATTTGAGAAGAACAATAAGAGAGCTTGGGTATGAGATATTCAAATATTACATCCAAAATTCATATACAAAATGCAGGCATAAGTAGAAGGCTGTTAGAGTACAAGCGCGTTGTATTGTCCATCCTACTCAACAAATAAAATGTATATTCTATAAAATTATAGTGGAACAAAAAGGCTTGGTCATCTTCTTTGTGACAATTTGATTTTTCATGGAGCGAGTGTTATGAATGTCTCCGCGTTAACGCAAACTTGCTCAAACGAGAGACAAGAACGTCAAGCATTTTGGCAACATATCAATATGAATAACTCCGCGTTAACGCGAACGTGCTCAATCGAGAGACAAGAACGTCAAGCATTTCGGCAATAATCTTTTGTTTACAAGCTACCATGGAACTTTCAATCTTTTACAATACTCGCAACTCTTTTTTCCCTTGTTTGTCGCACCTTTTAATTTTCAATAAGCGCAGTTTCCATCAACTCTTTGATGACTAGGGCAAGGTCAAACGACCCTAAAGGGGTGACCAATACTTACAATGATATTTGAAACATTGGAGAGATGCTTTTTGCAATTTTTTAGTTTATTTTGCTTGATTATTAGAGATACTTTTACAATTTTTTATTCTATTAATTGAATATAAAAGTTGAAACATTAAGAGATACATTTGCAAATTTTTTATTTTCAATAAGCGGAGTTCCATCAACTCTGTGATGACTAGGGTAAGGTCAAAAGACCCTAAAGGGGTGACCAATACTTACAATGATATTGGAAACATTGGAGAGATACTTTTACATTTTTTTGTTTTTGTTTTTTTGCTTGAACCTAAAAGTTTAGTTTAGGTTATTAGAGATACTTTTATAATTTTTTATTTTATTAATTAAATATAAAAGTTGAAACATTAGGAGATACATTTGTTACTCTATTGGTTGAATATAAAAGTTTAGGTTATTAGTTAACATTTTTTTGAAGGCAAAGTTTAGGTTATCAGTTAACATTGAAGAGATCCTTTTGTAATTTTTTTTGTCTATTAGGTAAATATAAAAGTTGAAATGTGGGAGATATATTTTGTGATTTTTTGGTCCACTAGTTAAATATAAAATTTGAAACATGGAAGAGATCATTTTGCAACTTTTTAGTCCACTAGTTAAATATAAAAGTTGAAACATGGAAGAGATAATTTTACAAATATTTTTTCCACTAGTTAAATATAAAATATAACTATTCATTGATAGAGATGATCAAATTTGTGAAGGTTATATTTTTGGTAAGCAACATCGATATTATTTTCCAATAGTAGAAGCATGGAGGGCAAATAAACCACTTGAATTAGTACATGTTGATATATGTGGTCCAATGTAGACCTTGTCACTCAACAAAAGTAAGTATTTTATCATATTTGTTGATGACTACAGTAGAATAAATTGGGCATATTTCATTAAATAAAAGTCAAAAGCTATTTCTATCTTCCAATAATTTAAGGCTAATGTAGAAGAGAAAAGTGGCTATTTTTTAAGACTCTAGTACACATAGATATAGGGGGAAATTTAGAATAAATTTCAATATTTTTTCAAAAAATATAGTATTCCAAGAAAATTGGCTGCAAGCTATACTCTTCAACAAAATGGAGTAGTTGAAAATAAAAACCATACAATTGTGGATATGGAATGAAGCATGCTAAAGGACAAGGGTCTTTCAAATATATTTTGGGCTGAATTTGTAGCCGCATCCATTTAATTTCTTAATAGATGACCAACAAAATGAGTAAGAAATATGACTTTTTATGAGGTATAGAGTGTAAGAAAGACTATTGTGGCTCATCTTAATGTGTTTGGTTGCATTGCTTATGCTCATATTATTGAAGAAAAAATGAAAAAACTTGATGATAAAAATGAAACATGGATTTTTATTGGGAATAGTGAGGATACCAAGGGTTATAGGCTATATAATCCAGTGATAAAAAATATTAATAGTTATTAATAATGTAATTTTTATTTAAATGATGCATGACAATGGAAATAAAATGTAAAAAATAAAAACCAGTAATTGTAGATATAGAACAAGATGCTTCGTCTTATTATACTAGTCCAAACAATAGTCCAAGTTCTACTTCCACTTCTTCAAGTTTGAGTTCTCCTCCAAGGAAGGTAAAAACTCTCAAAGAAATCTATGAAAGAACTAGTAGTCCATTTATAAATTTTGCTTTATTATCTCATATTCAAGTAGAACCTAGATGTTTTGAAGATGTAGTGAAACATGAAGTTTGGTGTAAATCCATGGATGAGGAGATGGATGCCATAAAAAGGAATGAAACATGGGAGTTAGTAGATCCTCCATCATAAAAGGATGTGATTGGGCTAAAGTGGATCTACAAAACAAAATATAAGGTAGATGGATCCATTGAGAGACACAAAGCAAGATTGGTAGCTAAAGGCTTCTCACAACAACTAGGTATAGATTACAATGAAACATATGTTTCTGTTGCAAGGGTAGATACCATAAGAATTGTTTTGGCATTGGAAACATAATATCTATTTGATGTCAAAGCAAATTTTTTTAATGGTGTGTTGAATCAAGAAGTATTTATTGAATAACCACTGGGTTTTAAGTTGTAGGACAAGAAAAAAAAAGTTTACAGGTTGAAAAAGGCTCTTTATGAGATTAATCAAGTAAAAAGATCCTGGTATAGCAAAATAGACGGGTATATTATTAAAATGGCTTCCACAGGAGTGAAAGAGGACCTATGCTCTATATCAAATATAGAGGTACAAATGAACTACTTATTTCTTGCTTGTAAGTTGATGATTTGGTTTACGCTAATAGTAGCATAGTATTAATTGAAGAATTCAAGAATACCACGAAGAATGAATTTGAGATGACAAAATTGGGTTTGATGCATTACTTCCTTGGCTTAGAAGTAAGACAATTGAATGATGGAATTTTTATCTCACAAGAAAATTATGTTGTTGATTTACTTGAGAAGTTTAGAATGAAAAATTGTAAACCAATGAACACACCCTTGAATGTGAGTGAGAATCTAGTCAAGAATGATGGTAGTAAAAAGGTAGATGCTACACTATACAAAATCTTAGTTGGTAGCCTTATGTATCTTACTACCACTAGACCTGATATCATGTATGTTGTAAGTTTGATTTCAAGATTTATGCAAGATCCAAGTGAGATTCATTTTTGTGCAACAAAAAGAATACTCAAGTATGCTTCTGGGACAAGCAATTTTGGTATTTTTTACACATCAACTAATAATTTTGGATTTGTTGGATATTCAAATAGTGATTGGGTAGGATCTCTTGACGATCAAAAAAGCACTTTTGAAAACGTCTTCAGCTTGGGATCTAGTGTGCTTTCTTGGTCCTCAAAGAGGTCAACAAGAATTGCACTATCAACATAAAAATATATATAATGCAACAACATTAGCCTCATGTTAAGAAATTTGGATGAAGAGGATTATGATATATTTGATGTATAAATAGAATATGACAATAATTTACCAATTGCCATGGCAAAAAATCCAATATCCAACAATATAACTAAGCATATTGATATTAAATATCACTTTATTAGAGATCTTGTGGAAGAAGATCAGATTGAATTGAAATTTTGTAGAACTAATAACTAGCTTGCTGATGTGTTCACTAAAATTAACCTTATCAATAGAAAAGTTTCTAAAAATGAGATAGATATTAGGTGTTACCACATTAAGCATTAAGTTAAGTGGGATAATAATAAAATTAATACTTAATGTCTACATCTAACAGATATGAGATAGTGCGAGATGTGCATGCATAGCATGCTCTTGTCAAGAATAACTCTATTAGAGACCAACATTTAGTGATGGACGTTACCTCTGCATTTGCAGGCTTTAGATTAGGGATGCAACACCTGTAACAACGTGGAATTCTTACGAAGTGTTAATGCTATCAAAGCTCCAATGCCTTAATCAGTAGATAATCATATAAACCATTTTTGTATGCATCGATATGGTATTTTGCCCACTTTATATTATTATTTCATATAAAGTTTGTTTTCTTATTTTTTAAAAAGCAGAGAAATGAGCATTGATGAAGCAGTTTTTGTATTGAAGAGTCTGTTGTAAGCTTTTCTCAGTCTGAAAAAAAAATTGAATGGTTATTGGAATTACATTTATTTTTTTGGAGAGCAATGCAATTGTATAATTAAATAAAATATTTGTATCAGTAGCAACTGATGTTACCATGTTTTTATTCAATATTTGCTTTGCATTGTTATATTTCTCTCTGCAGATCCAACAACCACGACACTGATTTGGAGTGATTTGGAGAGTTTGTTGTCTGAACAGTCAATCTTCCACGAACGATGTCTATTGGATAGGTTTCAGATATTGCAATTATTGCAGCACAATCCCCTACTCTTAGGCGTGTAAGAGGTGTATGGTCTGCATTTTCATTTCTAGTCTGGCGTTTATAAAGTCACATGATTGAGATGGATGCTTGCTCGTAGCTGTTAAATTTTACAACAGAGTTGGGACTTACAGGATTTGGAATCTGGAGCAAAATTTTCAATCGCTATAAGGGAGCCACTGCCGTTCGAGACACTGCTCCGGCAACGCCGCCAGCTATGAGCAACTTGCAGACACCGTTAACTGTTTTTCTGCGGGTCTCCACTTTAGCGGTGGTAAGCTTGGCCACTCTACTCTCCTCATCCTCTATGTAAACAATAGAACTCTTTGCAAGTGGCCTATGAGATCAGTAGTAAGATACCCAAAATAAGTCGGGGCCATTCTTAAAAAATTCTTACAGAACTGGGACGAGAGCGGCATGTAACAGTGTAGTGGTGGTGACCTAGCTGAAAGCACGGCAGGCTTGACTTAAGAATTGCATGGCGCACTTCCTCGCCTCTTCCAGCAACTGCAAACTTCAATTTTGAAGGCCGAACGCAATGGATGCCAACAGTCGGGAGAGCATCAGTCAACTGAGGTCAAGGGGTTGACGTGTCCCGAGATCCAGTTTTTCCGGCGTACACATGGTCGGTAGTGCGGGAGTCGAACCTTGTATATTTAATTTTTTTTTAAATCATACATATTTATTTATTTATTTAAATCATACATATTGTAAGTTTCTTGAGACATTGCGAGGGATTTAAGCAAGCGGAGAATAATAAATTAAATATTTTATTAAAAAAAATTGAGGTATACGGCTAAAGGCTTTATATTTAGAGCGATGTAAAGTGTCCTTTTAAAAGTTTTTTTAAGCGCACACATAAAGAGATTTTTTTTTGTTAAACCCATGTAATGCCAAAAAGTCTTTTGATAGTCTTTAGAAGCACACATAAAGAGATTTTTGTATTTTTATTTATTTTTGTTAAACTTATGCAATGCAAGAAGTCTTTTTAAAGTTTAAGTGTACACAATCATTTCTTAGTGTGTAAAAAATTTTACACACTATGTTGTGAGTGTTGTTAAATATTATTTATAAATTATTATATTTTATTATATAGTATGTAAGTATCAAAAGAGTTATAGTTATAATTAGTTAAAGGTCAAGGGATTATAGTCAATAAAAATAAGAAGAAATAGTGTGATGAGGATTTATTCTCGATTTGTGCGTGTTATCTTTGCGCAGGAGTTATGCTAATCTTCTATGTATCGTTCCGATTTAATCGGATGTATCCTAAGAGACTTGTGAGGATTTATTGTATTTTGGGTGACAAAATAGTATATAATTTGTCAAAATAAAAAATGAAAAGAGAAGGCAAAGCAAAAAATGAACACTAAAATTGAGTATGAGTGTTGGTGACCTAGTTAATGATGCAAATAGGACGATAAAGGTAGCTCTAAGAGTGCGGTTATGAATTTCATAAAAAAAAGAGGTATCTAAATAAAATAGCTAAAAAATTTCTTATACGAAGCTTCCATGAAGTATCATTTAAATATATTGGGATGCCATAAAAGGTAACAAGATTGGAATAACAATGAATCTATTCAAACACAAGCTGAAGGTATATTCCATCCTAACATGTTTCTTGAATTTTGAAATTAGATCTTAATATAGTTATTATAAATATATCGAACAAAAGATCCATGACCTTTTGAGAATGATAAATAAAAAATACAAGCAATGTTATGACTAGCATTGGGTCCATAAGGTATGACTAGTTCAAGGTTGGAAATAAGGTATGGTTATGTCTTCATAAAGAAATACTTGCAAGACACCATAGGAAGATCATACCTCTTCAATATGAATTATACACCATCACCAAGAAGGTGGAAGATAATGCCCTTGAATTGAAACATCTATCTTATCTTGTTTTTTATCCAATCTTTAATGTTGAACTTCTTAAGCCCTATCACCCACCACTATTGGACACTTCTTTGGTAGCAGAATAGTTGGACATTGAAGGGCTAAATATTTATTATTTTTATTGGTGGAAGAGGATTAGGTTGTTGAAACATGGATTAAGACCACTAGAAGATACTACACTCATATGTGCAAAGTGGTCAAGGTAAGACAACTTGGTCACCAAGGGAAATGGATCACAAAATATCAAATAAAAAATAACTTTCACATTAGATGTCAAAAGTTGATGCAATGGGTACAATTGATTTTCAAGAGGTATGAATGGTATGAGCATTTGATATTTTTGGGACATGGCTCTATGCCTAAAATACACAAAAATCTATTTCTCATCCTAAATATATTTACTATTAGGGGCATAATATTTTTTTTGGGACTCCATTTTAATCCATACAAGAAGCATTAGAAATATGAGAAAGAGAACAAAAATTTAATTTGGAAACTCTATCACAGACATAGTTGTTGACAAGTTTGTAGAAAAAAAATCTAGAGGCCTTAAAAATGTAAAAAAAAATATTTATTAAAAATAGTAAAATCATTTTCTAGATTTTTTTAGTCAAAATGCATCTCTAGCAATGTTGACACATTAATAGAAAACAAAACACAAAATGACAAGTTAAATGTATGTAATTTTCAAATAAATAAATTTATATAACTCATGGAAGGTAAATCACCATATTTTCATATGGGTGACCTTCTAACTCATGAAAGGTGAATTACCATGTTTCCATGTGGGTGACCTTTCATATTCAATATGATGAATTTCCAACACACCAAAAGTATTGTATAAATAGATATGCATCCCTAACTATAAAATCATGAGTTATGAATGCAATGTTATAGCCTCACATCTTTTCTCAAAGATTACCTACATTGTACTTAATTTTCTAAGCCATAAAATCACAATGTTATTTTGCTTATATATTTTTTGTTCTAGTTTGTTATTTTGAATTGTCCTCTTTCTTAATATTTCTTAAATTAAATTTATGATTTTCTAACAATTATTCTACATATAGATTGACATTTTATCAAGAGACTTGATCCTTAGTGAGGTACAAATTCTTTATTTGTTTATGATTATTTTCATCCACTATTAGGTTGTTAGCCATTATTTTATCTCTTCTCCATATTAGTATGATTTAGTAGTATTTTCATCATTTTCATTATTTCGTTTACCTAAAATTTCAATCCATCATCTTGATTTTAGGAATGAGGGGTGATATTAGCAATATTCTATGGTAGAGCTAGTAGAGTAGGGAATTGAGACAATAAAGCTAATAGATGAACATATATTTTACCTACGAAAGATAACCATATAATGGGAATTCATATCTAGATAATTAGGCATGTTAAAATACGGTTGATCTACTTTAGCATGTAGGATCAATGTCAAAATGGAAAGGGATCCTAGCATTTATGGAGTTTGAGCTTGGGTTATGTGGGCTACATAAGCCATAGGTAGTGCAAGATGTAACTTCCTAATGCTAATTATATATCTTGTACATGGGATACTTATTTAACTACTATAGCTCAATTAAGATGATTGACATTATAAACCATTAGTTTCTAACACGCTTATAACCCATTTATGTAATATGACTGAGCTTGCTCACTATTTAGATGATCATTTATTGGAATTAGATATAATATCCTCAAGAACCTATAATTATAATCATGAATATCTTTCTAAGGATGTATTCACATAATATTTGATTGAAAAAGGACCAACTATGCATTGCTTATATTACCAAACCTCTTAACGAAAGGTTTCATAATGGAATCCCACTTAACCATGGTTTTAGCAAACAAACTCCCATACCATAAAGTTACTCTCTTCATGAATATATGCATAAGTGTACTATGATATCTTATTATTAAATATGGTGTATTAAATTCAATATGGGTAGCTCATTAATATGATCCCAAACCATTTATTCTTATTCCCATCAAAGGTGGGCAATGAATTCATGACAATAGTAGAAATGAATAATAGATCATTAGGTTTAAAGGACCTTGATAATTTCAATCAAGAAGATGATTATGAGGTCTTATTGATGTGGGTAGTTGATAATATTTAGGAACTTTCCAATATTGCATTTTTAATGAATATTACATTTGACCTTGAGGTGGGGTTGTGTATGCCTAAGGTGGCAACATATAATGTATAATTTATTGTTATGGGAAATATTAGGGTTTTATGGAATGACATGATATTGTGGATGGAATTAATGTTTTGGATTTTGCACAAGGGGTCAATTTGGGTAAAAAATATTTAGATTAGATATAGCCTAGGTATTAGGCATAGGTAGGAGATTTTGCAAGCCATACGATAGGTTTTTTTTGTTTGACAAGGTTATAATCTATTTTCAATTTTACATATCCTAACTAGCTAGGGAAACATTTGATTCAAGGTTGTACCTTGATACCTTATGATCCAATTTGGATAGTTAGGGTTTATAAACTTTGTAAAGTGCTCTATTTTAATGTTTGTTTTACAACATTGCTAACACTACAATTGCATGGATCTAACTAATCCTAGGAACTAAGTTGACCTAGAGAGGTTGTTGCATTTGAAAAGTTTACTTGTTGACTTAACACAAGAAATAATTGAGCATAATATATTTGAGGATTTCCTTGAGGAATTAATGATGTTGATCATTGAATTACCCCTATTTGTGTATTGCATCCCATTTGTAAAGTGTGACTAGTTTAGAAATTTGCAGTATTAGCAGATTTTTGTATTGGGGATTCTAATTGACTAAGATGTCATGATGTGCTATGTAAGGCTTGTGGCAATAAAGGTATATCATAAAGGTATTTGTGATCATATTTGGGTAATTGGTCCAAAAGAAGCCCAAGACTGAGTAGCACTAGGTAAGGTAAGGCTGTATATTAGGAGACTACTAAGGTATCCTACTCTAGTTGATTAAAATAAATATGGGGGTATGGAAGAAATATTGTTACCATGGTTATTTGTTCTTACCATTAGTTCTTTTCCATTTTATGAAGTTGGAATTCCTTTATCAAATTTGTAGATCCACACAACAATTATTTTCCTCTTACCCTTTGTATTTATCCTTTGGTCAAGAATAATTTTGATTGTATGGAGTTATTTTCCTGATTTTTATATCTTTAATCATGTATTCATAAGCTTCCAACACATCATGTTCATACCTACATTATTGAAAGTTTTGGGTTAGAAATTTGAGTATTTTAGAAAACTAGAAAACCACCCTCTTTGAAAAATAGCAACATCCCCATAAAATATTTAGAAATTGAGTGAATCATTATGTTTTAAATATAGGTAATTCACTCTTAGGAAATGGGTGAATACTTAGAAAATTTTACCTTTTCTCAAAAATTAACAAATTATTTTATGGATGGAGGGAATCCCTCCTTTGGCAAAATCTTAACAGAATTTCTTCCAAAGTGGTAAATCAATTTTTTTGGTAGCAAATCACAAGTTTAATACACAAGTGAAGTTGATTGCAAAATTTAGCAAACCAAATCAAAATTTTGCACTTTGCAAAAATTACTTCATGAAATATTGGATGTGCTATTCAAAAATTACAATGTACATATTTTAATTTTTTTCTAAGGTTTGTAACAAATACACATTTCATTAAGCACCTATAATTTCATAAAAAAAATTGGAGGCTAGGCTCAATTAAAATAAAAAAAAAATACAAAGGGGAGAAAGCTTGATTTTGGCATGAAATTTTACTTTTGGTCCCATCAGGTGTGTCAAAAACCTATTGAATGACCAAAAAATAGACTTTTAATATGCCTCACAAATTGAATTCAATATTTGTAAGGAGGAACTTACCTCCTTCAACCTCCATATTCTAGAATATAAATAAGTGAATATAAAGGTTTGAGAGATTATAGTAAATTGAATGAATATAAAATATGGTTGTAGCCATAGGAAGGAAAGTGCGTGATCATTCAACACATGGAAAAATAAAATATTATGAATTTACTCCTACATGAATTAGTATTGAAATAAAGTAATGAAAGGACTAGAAAGCGAAAGTTCAATGTCGTAATCACTATGCATTCCATGATCCAAGAGAGTAGTACCATAATTGGAAAGCAAATGTCATGCACAAAATTTATAACACATAGATCGTGTTTATAGAAGATAATAATCCACAATTAGAGTGCACAAAGTGTAGCTTTGATTTCTTCAATAGTCAAAATATGTTTATAATAGAGCCCATAGATTCTATTTATAGAAATTTATTCACCTAGGACTCATCCAAGATAACCATTTTCTGCTCATAGTAAATCTATTAATGTAGAACTATCTTAAGGAAAATGATGCACCACTCAATGTTACATTCCTCCAAAATTATCCCTAAATCACTTCAAAGCCTTATCTTGCTTTTGGTGCCAAAATATGGTAAAATCGATTGGTTTCCTTGAACTTCATGCTTCCTTGTCCCACTTGGCATACAAACTAGTTACTCATTTGATTAGAGAAGTGACTCACTACATGTAAAACAGAAATTTAGTTATTAAGAGGAAATTACATCTTCTACATGGATTTCATATTGAATAAATTACACCTTGAGGAGAAAATCATAGTTTTGGTATCAAAATAAATTTTTGAATTCTAGGGGTATAAGAAAGATGTTTTGGAGGCTCTATTTATTTAATCCTTAGTTCTGCAAGTTTCACAATTATTAAAAACATGAAGGTAACTATTATGGAACCTAAGAATAGGTATATGAGGATATGATATTATTTTTTTATGGTACCTAGGAATAGGAATTTGAATTAAAAGGAACTCTTAAGTGATAACAACTAATTGGTTTAAGAGAAATATTCATCAATAGGTTCATTATGTGTCCTTTTTTGAAATTTAATCCATTTGATTGAATAAGTTTTATTTTGATACATTATTCTAGTGACATTGTGAAGAAACTATTTTGTTGAAGAATAGTGAAAATATATATTTTTAGCTTTTTTGTAAACCTTCTTTATCTTTAATGGAATTTTCATAAAAATTCCATTTTCTTTTTTCCTTCAGTTTTTTTAGGATCAATACAACAAAAATAATAAGGAAATTGATTGAGAAGAAAATTTTGAACATTTGTTAGATCACCCTAGTTGTGAAACAAGTGTTGGTTAGACTTCAATGCAAGGAAAAGATCTCCAAGACACTTGATAAGTTGGTAGACCAAGGTAACAAATTTTTATGTTGTTCTAGAAAGAGAGGATTTGATGAGTATCGTAAAACACATCATTTAATCATTATAATTGTCAGTCTAGGGTAGTGTCCAACGACTATATACAATAGTAGAGTTAAGCAACTTGGAGGTCAGTTTACTCAGGAAATGACTTTATTGATGATACTAGTCAATTTTGGGAGTTTTTGGTGTCACTTCTAATCCTATGAACTGAATTGAACTCCTAATTAAAATTGCTAAAACCAAATTGTAGAAATGGAAATATTGCAGAAGATTGAAACTAATTACTCTTGCAGAATCAAAAATAACAAAATTGAAACCTATTTATGCTTGCAAAATGGAAATGACAGAAAGTAACTCCTAAGTATATGAACAAAATTAAAAGGCTGAAATGAAATGTTGCAACATCAAAACAAATAGAAAGCAATGAACATAAATAGGAATACCAAGAACTAGAAATAATTGCTAAAAATAGGGAAATCAACTATTGTAAGAAATGCCAAGAACACAAAAATGTTGTAAGAAAAATCCTACACTAGGTAACCAAATCTAATGCACAGACATCCATACTAAAAGTATTAATACTATAGTTAACATATGAAATGGAAATTGATAGGTTTATGCCAACCTGCTGCAGTAAGAAATGAATAGAAATTGTCAAGATCTGATCCTTTCCTTGGACCTGGAAGTGGGCCCTTACTCCTTGATCTATAATAAGGTAATAAAACTACTCTAAAAACTACCTAATTCTCACTCAATCACTCAATAAAATAACAGGATAAAGAAACTACATTTTTTATTGAATTTGAAATAGCATTGCAACAATGGAGGAAAAATCCTATAGAATCACAACTCTGTTATAGCTAAAACAACTGTTCCATTCCTATACTTCTATGCAAACATCTATATATCTACTCAACCAATATAGGAGCTTGTTATTTATACTATTCTATTACATATGTAGATTCGTTCTATTTCTACATTTCAAGGATTCAACAAATATTATGAAGCTGTATTCCTAAAATGCAGGAAACTATTCTGATGTAGTTTATCCACTTCACTTGTTGGGCATAAAATATTAGAATAAATATGGTGGAAAGGGTGATAAATCTTCCCATACAACTGTATCCATATTAATTTTGCCATTTACCACCTTTTTGACTGTTCTATTGATGGTTTTGACCAAAACTGGTCCTGCTCCGCTCATTTCGAAGCTTGCTTTGGAATATTAGGCAGTGTAATAATTTTGGCACTCATCCATGCACTAGTTGCTCAGGATAATGGGTTTGACTAGTTAAATAGTCTTCTTAGGTCCTCATAATACTTCTTCCATAGGTTTTACATGCTGGTATTAACAAATTCTAAGCCATGTTATTTATTTACAGTTGGCTAGAATTTGTATGGTCAAATTCTATTTTTTTGCACAATCAACCCATTTTGAATAGGTTTTGACATTTTTTTGCAATTCAAATAGGTTAGAAGGCAAGGAAAACAAAAAGCATGATTCCAGAATGGAATACACATCAACATACATTGTTGTCTATTCAAAAAAATATTTTCTTGCTAGGTAAATCAGCTAAAATAGTGCAAAAAATGGTCAAAATAGAGTGCTATGCTCCAAAAAATCTAAAAATATAAATAATAGTAGATAATGCATTCCATAATTAAAATTAGCACAAAAACATAGCATAAGTTTTATCAAATTGTTTATGAAGTATCTAAAAATGGTCTATGAATGAGGTAATTTCTAGCCTCATCATTTCCCCCAAACCTATTGTAATGCATGTCCTCATGCATTCTATGAAGCCACAATAGCACAAAGATCTATGTCTATATTACATTCTATTTAACTCAGTTTTCACCTCGAAACCTGATAGTATCCTCGGATTGTCTGCATCTATTTGAGCCACTCCTGGAACTACTCATCTGGTTGGGAATCATTATCAAAGAAATATGGAATAGGAGTTATAAAAGTTGGCAGCCTATACCTCAAACCTACCCAATGATATTTTAGTTTTTGGATGATCTACACTATGCCCTCAGCTCTTCTCCTAGACCACAACAAGTTTTTGGGTGAGATAGGTTCCCTTTTATGAAGTGATATTGATAATTCTCCCCACATGCTCTTACAAGATGATAAAGCATTACCAAAATGTTGGTTACAAAAGACCTAAAAACTCATTATACAATCAGTAATATTGTTGACATAAACTTTTCTAATTTTTTGCTCCCTCATCATAGTGAAATGTTCATTTATGGAGACCCTATAATTGGCATGGGAAGTCCTTATTAGTAGTTCAGCTTTCAACTCCATTTCCTTACTTGCCTTTTTCTCCTCCTCCCAATGCATCTGGTTTTGTAATGTAGATATGAAGGCTCTCAACTGGATATCTCCTATGAAGATATTTGGAAAGAATGTTACATTTTTAGGTATGAAGAAGTTATGTAGAAACAACTCACAAAGTAAATTCTTATGTTCCTCTAAACTATGCAGATATGTCTCTATAAATTCTTTAGCAGTGTCTAATTTATAAGAAATATTAGAAATAATCCTCATTAACTTCTAGCAGATGTATTTTTCTTTAAAGATCAAAGTCTAAAACCTTGGAGGCCTCTACACTGAACTGGGTACTCTACAATTTGGCTTATATCCTATATCTGCTCCTGTAACTTAGTTATGTCTACATTTTAGATTTTTAGCTTTTGCTTCAAAGGTTGCAAAGATGAAATTTGTGCCTCCATCTGTTGACACTACAGCATCCAATGTGCTATATCCTCATTATAATTTTTTAGTGTAACTGTTTGTGGGTGTTGGGTTATCTACTACATTTTTGGAAGTAGATCCACCTGTATTCAAATTTTTGTTGTGTCCACAAGGGGTAAATCCACTTGAACCCCAATTTTTGCTATTTTAATTTGAGGTGAATCAATTGTAATTAATTCAATAAAAAATTGAGGGGAATGCACATTTACCTGTTCTTGAATTTCCTCTTGTTCATTGGCCTCCTCAACTGCTTGTGATATTTGTGCTTCTCGTTGTTGCAAATTATCAGAATAGTTGGTAGAAGCCCCTAAATTTGTCATACTTACATCTTGATGGAAGATCTGTGTTGTTGTTTCTTCTATTTCTACTCCTCTAATGGGTGATTCTTCTTCAAGTATAGCTCCCTCCCAATGCTCTTCTACCAATTCCAATAGAATTATGGCCAACTCATATTCATAATTAGATTTTGTAGGTTGTTGCTCCAGAGTTGACAACTTAGCATTTAATTTATCTACCTCCTATTGTATGTCAGCAATAATTTTATCCTTTTATTTGAGAGAGGCTTCATGTTGTTCAATCCAACCCATCTGTGTCCTAATGACACTTCTAGAAACATGTAACCATTCTTGCATATTTTCCTTTCCTTCCTCTGTTATGAATTCTTCTTCAAAATCAGAATCAAAATAATCAACAAGTAAGATATTCTTTGTAGGCATTTTTGTATCTATGTCTATAATTTTTATGCCTATATTTTCATCCTCTATACTTATATATGCTTCCTCTATATCAATTTCTACACTCACTTGTTGGGATAGTGATACTACCTCTATGTCTACTACCTCCTCCATTACTTTATGCTTCTGAATTCTAGAAGACCTTCACAACCTAACAGTATATTGTGTGTGTTTGACATTTTTAGGTGACTTTGGAATAGATTGTGATAATTATAGAGTAGATTTTGGCTTAGGTGTTTCCTCCTCCATCTGTTCTTCCCTGATTGAATTCCCAAGCGGCTCAGTGGGCTGTGTTGGAAAAACAGTTACATTTTTAGAAAATGTAACCTTCCTTATTTTTATTTCAAGACCAGATTTAGACTATTTTTCCATTTTCTTCCTGGTCCTATAGTATGGAGGTCCTTGTGGTGAGGAGGGAATTTATTTTTTAGAGGATTCAGTTTTAATTTCATGTTCAGAACTTCCAATTTCTACTTCTTATTCAAATTTAGGTCCTTCAACCTCTACCTCTTCTTCAGATTCAAGGATTTCAACTTCTAATTCATTCCATACAGAGAAAAACCTATCAAAACTTCTATGTTTTCCCCTAAAATGATGTTTGCAAACTATTTTAATGAGTCCATGGTGTTTAGGAGTCCCTCTTCCTGCTTGGTATCATTTGACCATATTTTCTAACTCCTGGTATAAATACAAGGAGATATTTACCCTAACTTTTGGGTTTGAACCACCATGCTTCAAATGGTTTAGAATCCTAATATGGTGTCTAGAAAAAATAGCAAATTGACAATCATAAGTCAAAAACCTGATTACCCATACTGTTACTTCCCCCCAAGGGTGTTGTAAACTAGTTCATTTGACCCCTTTTCAAACATTATTTTTCATTTGAAACTCAATAGGACTATCTTGCTCCTCTATAAAATAATTAACTATTTATGTTAGGGTATTTCTACCAGATTTTAAAATCTATAACCCTTGCAGTGGTAATTTAGTGATTTGACTCAAGATTTGCAGTTTTACATGGATTACTATGCCATTGATGCTTGCCTAGTTGTTTCTAAATGTTCATGCAAACTCTGTCGCTAGCCCTTCGGAGTACCCATAAAATTTGTTCAAAAATGGCATCAATACCCCTTCTGTGAAGATGCATAGGGATTCAAGATCTCTCTGTAGACAATCTACAAAATCTGGCTCAATTTTATTCTTATTACTCCCCATTTTCAATTTTTTGTGCTCTATTTTCTCTCAATCGTCTAAAATAGGTCGGTCTTGGGTCTGGATTGAACAATTTATGTCTGTGAGGGCTATAATGCTTTGGGCTATAGAATTAAATTTTCACAGTGTAGGAATATGCTTTGGAACATGTCGAAGCATTTGGAAAATTAAATTCCTTTCTATGCATCATGTGGCAGATTTCTATTCCCCATAGGAACATGATTTTATCCCTTTCTGTTGCGTTGGACTAAATATTTATGATTTGCTAAGGTGGAAATTAACTACTGGCTGCATTGTGTATATAGTGCAAAATTTCCCTTTTTTCGAAGTGTCTTGTTAGGTGTATCGAAGATTTTGCATATTGCGAAGCATGAAATGATTTCCAACAACCTTGTTCCCACCATTGATGTTGGAAACCTACATCTTAAAAATCATGCCATAATTTTTTTCCTTAATTCGAATGGAAGCAAAATAATTTTGATGCCACGTGATGTTTCATCTTTTACCCATTTATTTTGGAGCTTTTTTCGAAGTATGAACACTTCATCATTCCGAAGCATAACCATTCTGAAGCTTTTTTTTTTTTTAAAACAACCATTTTTCATTCTGGAGCTTCCATCATTATGAAGTTAAGTAATATTCTTATTTCGAGAATTATATCATTCCAAAGCTCTTTCAAGCTACAGTTCTCCAATCTCATCTGCTTCTTTCATCCCCTTAAAACAACTTATAATATTTCTTCCTGTAATGTCTCAATTAGGATAATTTCATCCTCAAATATTTCTCTTGCTGGTGAACTGATTTCTGCAATGTGTTCCTTTACTATGATTATGGCCAAAGTGGAAACAGTTTCTTCTTGTTCTTCATCAAACTCAGGAAACCATATTTTTCCAAAAAAATTGGTTGAAGGTTGGGCAGGTGGATAAAGGAAAATCTTTTTAATATCAATACAATTTAATATAGTCATTTTCCCAGATCTGCAGTCTATAAAAGTAGCTGCAGTGGCAAGCCAAGGCCTTCCTAGAATAATGAGATAGACATTAGCTGAATTTCTAGGCTACAATACTAGGAAGTCTACAAGATATTCCCAAGAATACACTTCAATGGAAATGTCTTCCAGTATTCCTTAGGGTTTTGCAACTGACCTATTTGCCAAATTCCAAAACTATAGTTGTAGGACTAAGATTATTGAGTTGTAGTTTTTGCATTGTTTCTTTAGTCATTACATTGATTGCAGCACCAAGATCAATCGACACATTTAGAATTTTAACTAGATTAATAGTGACTATAACAACTAGACTCCTTGGGTCACTCTACTTTGGAGGAACAAGTTTTCCAGATAACAGGTCAGCCAATTTACCTTCTACTTGCATAGTTTTAGGAAATGATTTCTTCTTTATGCCAGGTTTCTTAATGCACAACTCCTGAATAGTTTTCTTGATTAATGGCACATCCTTTATTGCTTGCAAAAAAAGAAGGGATATAGTCATTATCTTTAGTTAAGTAACTAATTATGATTTAGAAATAGTGGCAGTATGATCCAACCTTTCATGGTATGATATTACACCTATAGGGGGTACTTGTTTTTCTTGCTCATTTTCTAGTTTTTCTTTTTCTATTTTTACTTGTTTTGGGTTTGAGACTCTTGCTTTTCATAAATTTCTTCAATAGTGTGTGAATCAGGGTCAGGTAAGACCTTCCATGAAAGCAATTGGATATTACTACAACCAAGTACATGAACTATAGCAATTTCTTCAAACTTAGCTCCATAAATAAGGGCTGCTTTTCTGGTATAATTTGGGTTAGCCACATGCTGAGATGGAAGTTGAGGTTGTTTTAACTGTTGTGCTTGTTGTGTTTGCATTATTCCTTGAAACTTTTTATTAGGATCTGGAAATAGGTTTTGAGTATGTCATTGATACCTTTCCTACCTGTGATATGATGGGTATTATGGTCCCCATATTTTCCCATATTGTTGATTTTGTATCCAAGGTTGATTAACAGGATTCTAGGGAGGATGTGACCAATCTTAAGAAGATGTCCAATATTGATTCCATGACTGTGAAGGTGGTTCTAAATATCCCCATGGCATATTCCAGGGAGTTTGTCCCCAACATGTAGGAAAGCGAGGTATATTTTGATATTGTGAAAAGTTACCTCCTTGCCTCTGCCCAATAACATTAAGTTTCTCAATATGAGTTTCTAGAATACTTTTGAGTTGAGGTAAGAGATGACACTTATTAGTTATGTGCTCTTTTGAAAAAATGCCACAAATGGCTGAAATGGAAGGTCTATTTAGAGGATAGTCCTGTAAGGCATGCTTGTTTCTACATCTTGGGCAATAGATAGCCAAAGGGGTGTAGAGTTAGATTTTGCATTTCTTTCCCCTAATGCAAAATTTAATTGGACAAGAATATCATTTTTCATATTATCCATTTCTTCCATTAATTCCTTCATATCATTAGTACCAGGACTTCACTTCTTCCTTATTTGCCTAGTGCAAGAATAATTTTTGCATAACTCTACAATATCATTAATCTCAAGATGGTTTATATCTCCTTTTCACATTAAATCCAATACTTCTCTGGAATCATCCTGGAAACCTCTCAAAAATATAGTTTTTAATAAGTCAGTTTCTACAAGACCACATCTCTTTTGGATAAAGGTAAATATATCAAGATAATTCACAAGGTTTTCATCTTCTTCTTGTCTAATACAAAATAACTCATCCTTCCTATTTATCACTCTACAATATTCCTAATAATTATCCAAAAATGTAGTTTCCATTTTATCCTAAATGTTAATTGAATCAGGTTCAAGGCTCCTAAACCAATGTAAGGCTGTATATTTAAGTGTAGAGGTAAATAGTTTCAGTGTTTGGTTGTCATTTACATAATCATAAGTGTGACATAAGACTTTGAATTCAAAAAAAATTGCTCAGCATCCTCAGAAAAAATTCCCCTAAAGGTTAGAAATACTGAGGGTGAAATAGTTTTCATAGGAGCATTCTTAGTAGGATTCGGATGAATAGGGTATTCAAAATTTCTAACAGGAGGATTTTCAGCATCATAACCAATAATAACCCTATGATGTTCTCCTTTTTCTACCATTGGTGTTTCCTTAGTTTTGACTTGTTCAACTGGTTCATATGGATCAACCCTATGGGTATGTCTAGACGAAAGTGCCTCTAAGAGTTTTTCTTCCAAATATCCTAAATTTTAGTTGATGAAAAAGATGATTCCCATTTAAGTCTTTCAAGGATTTCATATATAGTTAATTCTTGTGAAGAACGCCTAGGTGGAAAAGAACCAATTCTGATAAACCTTCCTCTTTCATCACTTGGACTATGCATTCATGCTCATTTGCTAAATAAACTAAAGTAAAAGTGTACAAGAACTGTTACTTGTACCAAGACAACAATTCTTGGCCTTCTTACTTCTCCTAAAAACACCTAGGGTCCCTAGTAATGGTGCCAAAAATTATGAGTGTCATAAAACACATCATTTAATCATTATAATTATCAGTACAGGGTGGTGTCCAATGGTTGTATATGATAGTAGAGTTAAGTAGCTTGGAGGTCAGTTTACTCAAGAAATGGCTTTATTGATGAGATAAGTTAGTTTTGGGAGTTTTTGGTGTCACTTCTAATCCTATGAACTGAATTGAACTCCTAATTACAATTGCTGAAACCAAATTGTAAAAATGGAAAGATTGCAGAAGATTGAAACTAATTACTCTTGAAGAATCATAAATAATAGAATTGAAACCTATTTATGCTTGCAAAATGGAAATGATAGAAATTAAATCCTAAGTATATGAATAGAATTAAAAGGCTAAAATTAAATGTTGCAGTATCGAAACAAATAGAAAGCAATGAACATAATTATGAATACCAAAAACTCGTAATAATTGCTAAAAAAAAAAGAAATCAACTACTGTAAGAAATTCTAAGAACACAAAAGTGTTGTAAGAAAAATCCTACACTAGGTAACCAACTTTCATTGATAGACATCCATACTAAAAGCATTAATACTATGGTTAATTGATGAAATGGAAATTGATAGGTTTTTGTTAACCTGCTATAGTAAGAAATGAATAGAAATTGTCAAGAGTTCATCCTTCCCCTGGGCTTGTAAGTGGGACCTTACTCCCTAATACACAAGAATGCAAGAAAACTACTCTAAAACTACCTAATTATCACTCAATCACCCACTAAAATAACTGAATGAAGAAACTACACTTTTATTGAATTTGAAATAACATTGCAACAATGCAGGAAAAATATTGTAGAATCACTACTCTGTTACAGTTGAAACAATTGTTCTATTCCTATCCTTCTATGAAAATGTCTATCTATATTCTCAACCAATATGGGATATTTTTATTTATACTATTCTATTACATATGTGGATTCATTATGTTGCTGCATTTCAGGGATTCAATAATTGTTCTGAAGCTATCTTCCTGAAATACAGGAAATTGTTCTACTGTAGTTTATCCATTCCACTTTCTGGGTGCAACATATTGGAATAAATATAGTGGAAAGGGTGAGAAATATTCCCATACAACTGTATCCATCTTCATTTCACCATTTACCACCTTTCTAACTATTTTGTTGATGGTTTTGACCAAAACTAGTCCTGCTCCGGTCATTCCGAAGCTTGCTCCAAAATATCAAGTATTGTAACAGTTCTGGAACTCATCCATGTACTAGTTTCTCAGGATAATGGGTTTGACTAGTTAAATAGTCTTCTTAGGTCCTCAGAAGACTTCTTCCATAGGTTTTACATGCTAGCATTGACAAATTCCAAGCCATGCTATTTATTTACAGCTGGCTGGAATTTGTATGGTTAAATTCTATTTTTATGCATAGTCAGCCCAGTTTGAATAGGTTTTGGTGTTTTTTTGCAATTCGAATAGGTTATAAGGTAAGTAAAATAAATAGCATGATTCCATAAAGGAATTCACATCAACATACATTGTTGTCTATTCAAATAATTATTTTCTTGCTACGTGAATTAGCTAAAATAGTGTAGAAAGTGCATAAAATGCATAAAATGGTCAAAACAGAGTGTTATGCTCCAAAAAATATTTAAATGTAAATAATAGTAGATAATGCATTCCATAATCAAAATTAGCACAAAATCATAACATAAGGTTTATCAAATTGTTTATGAAATATCCAAAAATGGTCTATGAATGAGGCAATTTCTGGCCTCATCAGGATTGTTGGACAATCCATTATTTAATTTATTCAATTACTATATTTTACATGTTGTACTAATGAGATGCAATAGGTTACATGGTTGTAATAACCCTCTTGCGTATCTTAATAAATTTATTAAATTATGGACTATGACATATTGAGTTCCAAGGCTACCATAGGCTATGTGGCTAGAGTGAGTTGCATGACAACACCAATCATAAAATTGAACCACGAAAATGCTTTGCCAATCTCGATGAGATAAACCATTGGTTGTTAGAGGATTTATATCTGATCAAGGATTTAGTGATATATGTTTAGTTCAATAGGGTTATTGTGGATATGACACAAGCATCCCCTTGAAAGCATCACTCTCTATTTGAAGGGAACTTTGCATAAATTGAGTCTAAATCAAGTTACTAGTGTAGCGGTTATATGAAAGGTGATGTAATGGCTACTACATAATAATAGATCTCAATTTGATAGATCATACAATACAAAGTTTAGAATCAAGAGATTACCCATATTTAGCTTTGGATATAATCCTAAATTTAACAATCCTTCGAATTACCACGCTTAAGACACCTATTAGTATTAAATAGCATTAGGAGGGATGTCCTATTGTTGGAAAAATTGGCATACCATATGCTCATTCTATAAATGTTATCTCTTACTATGTGGTAAAAATAACAACCTAAATTACCTCACTCATGCCAATTGCTAATCATCCTCTACCCCACTTGATTATCCATTCATGTTAGATATCATCAATGCAAGTTAGGGCACCCCAAATGGGTACCCATAAGATCCTTGACACATCTTCAAGTATTAAGTTATCTCTCCACATGGAAACTACAAGGTATTTATCATTCAATGCCATAGCTTTACCAATGTTATTAGTAGTACCTAGGAAAACTCTACCTTCAACATAAGGTCCACATGGTAGAATCCCCTTGCAATAGAAAATTATAGTTCTCTCATGTATGAAGTATGAGATTAATATCCAATGCATAAGGATTATTCTTATGTAATCCAAAGTCTAGCCTCATAAAAACTAATAAGTCATCATATATTAGTGTCCCTTGTTAAACAAAACATCTCAAAATATTAAAAAATCTTCTAAAACTTAAGTGTGACAATAGTGCCACACTTTTGTAAAAATTCTATAGTTGTTAGAAGTGCTACATTTGTGCAAACATGCCATCTATGTAATATTATTGTAGTAGCATGAAAGTGTATGCAATTTCATTACCAATTTCAAAAGTATTATGTAATAGTTCCAAAAAATAATAAAATCATTGCCCTTTTATTCAATATTAAATTTTGGAAAAAAAATTAAAACTAACGAAGCTCAAGAGTCCTCGCCTAAGGTTGGTCTACTCTCCAAAACATCAATGGTTGGATCACATTATTATAATGTACTAGGTTTACTTGATGATCCATAAACAAAAAAATCATGTATATAGATATCTACTCTCATGATCATGAATGGTAAAAATAATTTTTTTACCCTCTACCCATTTTACACTGCCCCTACTGATCATTTCTTCTCCCATAATAAATTTGCCTCATAATTTTAGTTGTATGCATGCTAATCAAGTCATATGTTCTTATTAACATGAAAAATTTATCAAAAACTTGATGGCACACATGGGCATGACAATAATGCTATCATAAATATGAATTTTGTATTATATACAATAAACTTTTAAAATTAATTAGTTGTACCAAAAAATAAATATGTCATTATGTAAATAAATAATCATAAAATTAGGGCATGTTATCTAGTTTTTTATTTATTCATGATTTGATGAATGAAATCAAAAAAGAAAAAATTTAGACACTCAATTTTCAATAGTCAATTACATGCACCCCATAAAATACATAAAAAATCATAAGTGAATGACTAAGTTCAAAATGACCAAATATGTATCTAAATGACCCACATGAAAAGCATTATCATAGAAGCAATAGTGTCATAGCACATCTACTATATAGAACAATTCTCTTGTTAAAAGTTAAAATATGATTATTTTCCCATCCACCCTTACCACCAATGGTCATATTTGGTATTAGCATTAGGATATTGTTAGTTCCCTAACACTTTTGACATCTAATATTATTGTTTGATCATGAATAAAAAATATAATAGATGGTTAACTAATGTTAGTTGCCTATCAACATAATTATTTGTCTCCTCTACCAAGTGTGAATCTTATATAGTATTCCTTAATTGATACTTATATTCCCTAACTTATAATGACACCAATGCACTATTAATCATATCTTTCAAAATTATCCTCCAAACTAGTTAACTAAAACTAACTTCCATGTAGGATTGTGTAGCTACAAATTATATCATATAGAGTACCAATCATATCTTGTGGAGCTACATCTTCCATTTATATATTTACATCTCATAATCTTGTTAATGTATCTTTTCAATTACACATATTTCAATGTAGCAACCATGAAACTTCTATGAAACCAATCCTTAGATCATGCAAATCTAAGTTTTGATAGGTCTACTAAATCTCTACCCAATTTTTAAATCAAAGCAAGAAATTTTTACATCACATATAAAATATTTTTTAAAAGTATAACTACATGTAAATATAGATTTTGGAATTATCTATAGAACCTCTATTGAAATATCTAATTACTTGCATATAAAAGAGAGATTCATCCATATCTACATAGTCAAAGGGAAAACAAATCTTTCATTTTCAGAGTCTTGGATTCGTTCTCAAACCCATATTTTTTCTATTATCTGCTTTATCTCTTCATTTATTTAGCTTAACTTTTTTAACACATTCACCTCCATTTCCTTTAAATATTATTTTAATTTATTAGAATTCATCATCACTTTGAATTAGATCCCTACATTTCCATTATCAATTTCTTATCTAATGCTTATTTCATTAGTTATTATGTTGATTCTTGGATTAAAGTGTCCTCTATAATATCTATAGGCAATAACATTATGATCTAGAAATACTATCATTAGTTACATAACACTAACCTTAATGTCATTTTGTTACAACACTTTTATAGGTTTGATTGGAGGTTTTCCATCTATTTTTGTATTTTGGAATTTTTTTTGTTTTATAAAATAAGATTTTTACTAAGGCAAACCATAATCCTTTGCCAAGTTTGTATGTGTGTAGGTTTTGATTTATGTGCAACAGATATTGAAAGTTATATAAATCAATGTCAAGACACTCAACTACATTAGGATCATAAAATGAATTTTATACACTCATTATCCCTTTTTCCTTTAGTTCAAATCTATAACTATTCTTATTTAATTTTAATTTTTAAACTTGTCATGTTAAATACAATAATCTATGTTTAAGTATTGTGTATCATATGCCATTATTTACCTTTATATGTATTTTGTAATCTAGTAGATTAGCAGCTAGGATAGATTACACTTGTAAAGAAAGTGGAGGTGCATATGGTCTAGTTTGCATGGTTTCATTATTTGATTTATCTTATCATTTATTTTTAGAAATATGATTAATTCTTGCATTCACAAAAAATCTCAATTGCATATAGTATATAACTCTATGTGTTGCATGATATTTCTTGCACCCTTGCTTCAAAAAGGAAATGAGAAAGAAAATATTTCCTTTTTGTTATCAGTCAAATGTGAGGTGCATGTAGTATAGGGATTTTTTGTATGCATCTTTCATCTTTTTTTTTTCTAAGTGATGTAGCACTACCAAACCAACACATTGATTCAACACCTATATGTTTACAGATGGGCACAAAAAGACATTTATTTTAGATAGCACAAGAAATATATGATGATGTAGTAAAAATGAGTGATGACTAGATGTCTATAAGCAGATTAAACAAGACATCTAATGATGTGGTGCTCCAAAATCAACACCTAAATTTCTAAAAATAGGTAGAACAAGATCTTTTCTCTAGGTGGCACAAGACGTCTATGATTATGTAGCAACAACGAGTGGTGGTTAGACATCTATGGGCAGATTCAACAATACATCTATCTCAGATGGCATAAGACATCGCAATGATAATGAGAGATGATGAGATATCTATGGATATTCAACAAGATGTCTATCTCATGTGACACAAGATGTCTATGGTAATGTAGTGAGACATCTAAATTAATGTTGTGCTCTCGAATTAACAATGATATATCTATAGCAAGAAGTCTAGTTTAGGAAACACGACATCTATTTAGAACAATAATGAAGGTTTTAAATGTTGTATTTCAAGACATGTGTTTGCAATGATATTGAAATGGTATCCTCCCTATTATGGTAAGTTTATCCTCTATATGTATGATCGTACCAAACAAATTGATGATGTCTCCATAATTATTTTAATGAATACACCCAAACTCTACATAATTTCATCAAATCTTCAGATGATGATTGGCATCTCCTCAGTTGTCAGGTGACTATCCACAAACCTGTAAATTTTATACCAATATTTCGAATGAAATATTAGTTTATTAGCATCACACAATTTATCATTAACAATTTGATAATAAAGTATACCATATCAAATAATTAAGTTTTGAATTTTATGTCTTTCTATCAAATGCAAGTTACAATGTTGGTGAGGCGATGGCCTCTAATCTGCAACCTATTCTATCTAGTTCGTCTTCCTGTTTCTCTCTTAGGAAAATTAAACCAAAATAAATCCCTCTTTATAACCATATACTATGTCTTTATATACTTCATGTTGTCTGATCATTTTTTCTTCCTCCAGTTCACACTTTTCAAATTGTGTTGTTTTTGCTACTGCAAGGATATCCACATCATACTTGTTAGGTAGATAAAATATTTCATGGGTGAAGCTAATGAATATTTTTAAATTCTAAAACTATGATTCCATGTTTAGCTATTTCAAAGGCACTCATACGTATTGCCCCTTCAACAGGTTGTTTCTTCCACTTGACCAAGTACTCATAATAGACCCTATCCCTCATTTTCTTCAATATTATTTAGTCTATGATTACTTCAATTTTGTCTTCTTCCTTTTATGGTATCTATGTTATCCATTGCTTTGTTGGAACATCCACTATCTGGTGTATCTCAATTTCCTTAGCCAGATCCTAGTATGGATATAGATTAGCGATATTAAATTTTGGGTAAATTTCAATGCCCTCTAGAAGCTCAATTTCATATGTATTTATGGTAAAATTCTTAAGGATCTTGCAAGGTCCTATCTTCTTCCGCTTTAGTTTGTTGTAGGTACCTTTCGAAAACCTTTCCTTTTGCAAGTATGCTAGAACCAAATCTCCAACTTGGAATTATTGTATCCTATGCTTGAGGTTAGCATGTTGCTTGTATTTGTTAGCATTCCTTTGTAAATCAACCTTCACTTCATGATGTAACTCCTGCATATATTAAAAAAAATCCTCAGCCGTAACACTAGGTTTCTGTAATTAAATTGTACTCTACAACTCATCCACTCCCTAAGGATGCTTTGCATGCACAATTTGGAAGGGAATTTTTTTCATGCTCATATTTACTAAATTATTGTATGCAAATTCTTCTTGTGCTATCATAACATCCCATAAATTGGGTCTCTTACCAACCAGACATTATAGTAAATTTCCAAGGCTCTTATTCACTACTTTAATTTTTCCATCCATCTAAGGGTGATAGGCCAAACTAAAGCTTAATTTAGTACCTATTTTCTTCCAAAGTATACACCAAAAGTGACCCACAAACTTTGTATCACTATTTGACACAATACTCTTCAGCAGACCATGTAATCTCACAACTTCAAGAATGAACAAATAAGTAATATACGTAGCATCGTTTATTTTCTTACAAGGTATGAAATGTGTCATCTTCAAGAATTTGCACACAACCACAAAAATAGAGTCATTTATCCTTTGTTTCCTTTTAAAACCAAGGATAAAATCCATGCTCACATCCTCCCATGGCCTCTCTGGTATTGGTAATGGTTGATACAACTTAGTATTTTTTACTCCTACCCTTTGTATGTTGGAAAAATTGACAACCATGTACAAACTTATTGACATCTATATCCATTCTAGGCCAATAATAATTGGCACAAAGTTCTCCCATCATTTTATCTACTCTAAAATATCATGATAGTCCTTCGCTATGTTTTTCTCTTATCAAGTTTTTCCTCTTCAAACCTTGTGGTATGCACAATTTTTATCCCCTGAAAAATAGTCCTTCTTGGATGAAGTATTCCATCCATGGTGTTCTATCCCCTATTGTAGGATTTCTACATAATTTACATGCTTCCATGAAGTCCACATCCTCAACATAAATTTATTTCATAGAATCAAAACCTATGAATTCAACTGGAATTGTATTTAATAGTAGATTCCTTCTGCTTAAAGTATCAGCTACACGATTTGACTGACCACTTCTATAATTTAAGATAAATGAATATCCCTAAAAGAATTCCACCCAGTTCATATGTCTTTGATTTGGTTTACTCTGGTTGTTGATAAATTATAGAGCATGATTATCTGTAAACAAGACAAATTCATTTAGAATAAAATAATACCTCAATTTCTTCAAATATTGAACTATGGCATAAAACTCCTAGTCATTGACTAAGTATTTCCTCTTTATGTCATTTATATTTTCACTAAAATAGGTAATGGATTTACCTTCCTGACTCAAGACTCCTTCGATTGCTTTCCCACTCGCATCACAATCTACCTAAAATACCTTGTTGAAGTTTGGTAATGCTATAATGAGTTGTTCTATTATATTTTCTTTTAGTAGTTGAAAAATCCTTTCTACTGTAGTCATCCACTCAAATTCATGCCTTCCTCCTTTCATAGTTTCTATGATTGGGGTACAAATTCCACTAAATTTCTTGATGAACTTCCTATAAACACTTGTAATTCCATGGAAGCTATTGGTATTAAACATACTTATAGGTGATGGTCAACTTGTAATGGCATAACCTTCTCAAGGTCCATTCGTAATCCTTCCTAGGAAATCACAAAGCCCAAATATACTAATTCCTCATTCAAAAAACCATATTTCTTAAATTTGATTAGCAACCTCTCTTCCTTAAATCTCTGTAGAACCAATATAAAATGTGCCAAATGGTCTTCCTTACTCTTTGTAGACACAAAAATATCACCAATCCGATTATGTGACTGCAAACACTGATCGCTTTGACACACACAGCCCCAAGGGTAGCCCCTAGAGGTTAAAAAGTGGTCATAACCACTCTCACAGTAGTTTTGAAAGGTCAAAGATCAATTTGGCACATTCAGGCACTTTGCTCAGTATCCATCCCACCCTGGGACGAATTAAAAATGGGATTCGCCCCACCCAGGGACAAATTTGAATTCACTTCGGGGTGGGGCAAATTGCAGGTTTGATGGGCAAAAAGTCAAATCTTGACAAATGGTAGCTTAGGTCCCCCACCTAATGCTTCCTTCATCGCATGGGAGTATGGGTGAGCATTTTCAAGCATTAGAGGCATTTGTAAGGTCAATCATGGAGTCCCTATTTAGGGAGGAATCTCCTTCCCCCTAGGAAGGCATGATTGCCAAGTGGCACCTCTGCATGCCCATTTCAAGAGACCTCTAGGTCTATAAATTGGTGAGTTTCCTCACCCCAAAATATGGATAGAAGTAAAATTTTAGAGAAACGAAGTGTTGTTGTTTTATTTACACATCTCATACCTTTTGGATTTGCACATTTCACATCCTTGATCTCCTTTAGAAGGGAGGTCATTGGGTGACTATTGGGAGGATAAATATTGATTCCAAAACACAAAATTTGACCACAATATCCCACCAAATTTTTTGACAATACCACGCAAGAGGTTTTGAACCCATCCCAAGTGGATTTGTGTCAAAATCAAGCTTCAAATGATAGGCGGCCTACCCCATGGGCGGCCCCTCCCACATTGCCACAATCCTAATCGCACCCTTTCAGAGCAAAGGGAATTCCATGGTATTTTTGCTTTATTTCATTTTTGCATTCAATTCTATGATGTTTAAATATGTTGTCATTTGAATTTTGTCTCCTTTTGAGCAATTTTAATCATATTTCTAGCTTTGCTTGCTTTTACTAACCTGCAGGTAGCATTATCAAATTCCCATTTATGGAGGCCAAATTGGGAAAATCTGACCATCTAGGTCTTTTCAAAATGCCCCCAATTAGCTAATCCCAAGTTTGTAGGTCTTTTGGAGCTCCAGAGGCAGGACATTGGGATAATATATTTTCAACATTTTATTGTAGGTGAATTCATCCCACCCCAAAGCGAATTCAAATTGGTGAGGAATTTTCTGACTGTTCTTTTTGTAGAACCTTCCTGGTGATATATTGATGCCCCTATAAAAATTTTCATAGCATTTGGATCTATTTTGATATCAATTTAATTTGTTTTTCTCATTCACTTATTATAGGCTTGGGGATTGCATGCTTTGTTTCATCCGTAGGTGCTACTAACCATTTCTTGTTCCTTTGAACATAGGGTTCAGACATTGAAGGAGCAGCGAGGAGTCAAGACTCATCATTCCAAGTAGCGGCGATGTTTTGGTCTACCCATTTTACATGTGGGCACACGAAAGAAGGAAAGGCGCCCATGGATGTAACAAGAGCTCATGCTTAAATGCTCCTAGCCCTTGAAATGGGAGGATGCATATTGTAACCGAGTTTGAAACATATTAATAAAAAGGGTTGTCTTATTTATTCCCATTTGTTTCATTTTGATTCGATCATGCTTTTCCCTCTTTTCATGCATTTTCAAGTTTTTAGGATTTAGCGCTAAGTTCGGTTTCTTCATTTGCATTCCGCATAGTCGCTTTCATTTTTGCTTCAATATCCTCATGATTTTAGTGGCAATCATGGTTCCCCCAACTACCATTAAGTAGCTCAAAATTTTGCATGGAAAGGTCACGTCAATTAAGCGCTTCATAGCGTAGCTATCTGACAAGTGCCAACCCATGAACAAATTATTGCATAAGGGGGTAGCATTTCACTGGGATGACGAGTGCTAGTTAGCCTTTGACGACATCAAATGATACTTGGATTCGTTGCCAGTATTGGCACCACCTAGACCAAGAGTGCCATTCTACTTATACATCTTAGCTACTGAGGTGGCACTGGGCACCATGCTGGCCCAGAAGAATGAACTTCACAAAGAATAGGCTACTTACTATATTAGCCGCACCCTGGTCAGTTATGAACTTAACTATGCATACGTTGAGAAAATCTACTTGGCAGTGGTGTTTTCTACCAAAAAGCTATGCCACTACATGTTGAGCAACACTACATATGTTGTGTCTAAGGAGAATCCATTGTGATACATGATGAGTCATACTTATCATAGTAGTCGCACGGTGAAATGGATCATGTTGTTGACAGAATTTGACATAGATTTTATTGGATAAAAATCCATCAAAGGATAGGTCATAGCCGATCAACTAGCAGAGGCTCCTCTCGAATATGATCAGCCTTTGGTCATAGAACTACCCGATGATGGGGTCTTCCATGTCTCAGAATCGCTAGATTTTGATGAGCCTGAGTCACAGGTCGACATAACCCTATTTTTTGATGGTTCTAAATGTGAGCAAGGTGGTGGCACGGGAATAGTATTCTTCACACTACGAGGTGCTCCAATGCCCCTATCATTTAAATTAAATTTCCCATGCACCAACAATAATGCAGAGTATGAAGCCTTGCTCATAGGTCTTCAGGACAACAATCACCATGAACATCAAACGACTGAACATCTTTGGTGATTCGTTGTTAATTGTCAATCAAGTCAAAGGGGTATTCCAATGCAAATGCCCAGTTCTACAGGCTTATAAAGCCCTTGTGGACAAATTCTTGGTGAAACTTGAGTGGTATGACATCGAGGCACTCCCTCGGTCATCGAATCATTTTGCGGACACAATGGCCTCCTTGGGGTCACTAATCCCACAAGACCTTTCTGGTGATATGACAACCATTCAAGTCAAAACACTATCGCAATCCATGATGGAGCATGCAAGCTCTGACTTGACGCCAGGAATCCACATGATCCAGATTGAACCATCCTCGGATAAGTTCTCTCGAATCCACGATCGTCTAAAACATGCCAACTGGGGGTCCTTGTTCTCCCCTACTCCCATTAATAGCAACACAATGCTATTCTTACAAGTTCTCTCCCGCTCAGCGTTTGCTAGGGATGAACTTCAAGAGGGATTGGTTGTTCATACCATCGAGGCTTTCGATCAGCAGGACTGGTATTTACCCATTAGAGACTACCTCAAGTTAGGTAATCTCCCGCTTGGATTGACGCATGCCACAAAATGAGCATTCAAGTAGAAAGTGGCTAAGTATGTCTTGATAGGAGACATTTTGTACCATCATAGCTACGAAGGAATCCTCCTTCGTTGCTTGGACCAACAAGAGTCCACTTGGGCGATCACCCAAGCGCACGATGGTACATGTGGTGGCCACTTCAGTGGTATGGCCATCGCAAAGCGCATTCTTCGCATGGGCTATTATTGGCCATCTTTAGAGCGAGATTGTTGCGCATATGTCAGGAAGTGCGTGAAGTGTCAACATCATGCCAATTTGATGCATGTACCTTCCCAGGCCTTGCAGACAGTCCAGTCCACTTGGCCATTTTCGTAGTGGGGCTTCGATCTAATTGGAAAGATCTCCCCTACGTCGTTAGGCCATCACACGTTTATTATAACGGCCACAGAGTATTTCACCAAGTGGGTGGAAGCAGTTCTGCTTACCTCTACGACAGGACCCCGCATTATGGAGTTCATTTTACATAACATCATATGTCATTTTGGTATTCCATCCAAAATAATCTCGGATAATGGGATGTCATTCAAGAACAAAGACGTGCGTGCTTTGACCACAAAGTACAAAATTTAGCACAGTTTTTTGACACCCTATTATCCGTAGGCAAATGGGCAAGCAGAGGCATCAAACAAAATGCTAGTTGCCATCCTTAAAAAGACCATCGCAGACAGTCATAAGGATTGGCACATCCAAATCCCACTTGCCCTGTGGGCTTATCGCACTAGCATTCGGACGCCCACTGGGGCAACTCCGTTTTTGCTCGTGTATGGCTCCGAGGCAGTCATGCCTCTTGAGTTGGAAATTCCTTCCCTGCGCATATCAATGCAAGAGTTCATTGATGATGACGTTGTGCGATCGGCCCGGTTAGACCAACTTACGTTGCTTGACGAATGACGCGTTAATGCTCTCGAGCATTTACGTATCTATCAAGAGTGACTTAAGAAAGCTTACAACATGAAAGTTCACCCGAGGGACTTTCGGATTGGTGACTTGGTCTTAAAGGAAAACCAACAGAACTCTAGTTTGCCATCCCACCTAAGGGACAAGTTCACGGCAAATTGGTTAGGTCCATATGTCATTGATAGCAAAATAGGACCCGGGACGTACCGGCTAGCCTCTCTTGATGGAATCAAGGAACTAGAACCCTTGAACATCAGTCATTTGTGACCATTCCATATCTAAGAGAGCCATATCCCCAAAAAAATGCTCCAAGGATTCCTACAATCGCTTGGTCAATCCCAAAATGCTCCAAGGATTCCTACAATCACTTGGTCAATCCCAAAATGCTCCAAGGATTCCTACAATCGCTTGGTCAATCCCAAAATGCTCCAAGGATTCCTACAATCGCTTGGTCAATCCCAAAATGCTCCAAGGATTCCTACAATCGCTTGGTCAATCCCAAAATGCTCCAAGGATTCCTACAATCGCTTGGTCAATCCCAAAAAGCTCCAAGGATTCCCACAATCGCTTGGTCAAAAATAAGAAAATTCAAAAATAGTAAAATCATCAAAAACAACAAAAATTTGCATCTCATTTCCAGGCATGCTCAAATTCATCAATAAAAAGCTCTTCTCGCATCTCATCTTCATATTCACAAAAATCAATCCATCAAAAATACAAAAATATGTAGCTGCATTAAGCATCGCATCCATACATTGCATATTTGTGGTCTTACAGGTCAAAGGCACCATAGACTGTAATTACTCCGCTAGTCCATCTTGTTCCACATTTCTCCATTTTATAAGCAGTCCAAAAAAAAAAAATGCCATTCACTTCTTTTTACCATACTAGAGTCAGTGGTCTTCTAATGTATCAAGAGTTTTCGTCTTTCAGTCGTCATGTAGCTTTCTAGCCACATACTGTACCAAGTCAGACAGATTTTACGAAGGTAGAGTTCTACTTGGATCACACCTTGTTACGTAGCATCCCAACACAAATTAAAACACATAAAAATTCCCAAGTTGTGTGAACGAAAGATGAAACTTGCAAAGCAATCCAGGTCACCATAAGCGAAACGGTTATCTTGCTCATCCCCCTGTGCGAATGACCCCAAGAATGTTGAGAGTTGGCAAAAGGACAAGCATCTTCCCTACCCAATTCCCCAAGAATCCCAAGTTCTCAAAAAAGTTGCAAACATCAAAATTTTGCAAAAAGTCAAAACTCCAAAAAATTTGACATCACCACCAGAGTGCATACATCAAAAGGCACATACAATAGTGATTCTTATCACTCGAAATCCAAATCCCTTGCTCAAAAGAAAAATATATAAAAATAAACAGTGATTTTTATCACTACAAACGAGCAAGTATCCCAATACAATTGAAGAAAAGAAGGGAGTCGAACTTGAATCCCTGGAACTCTCAGCATTCCGACAGGTCATGAGGCAAACCTCAGTACCGGTTTGGTGGATAGCCTATCGGTCATTGGTGGTAAACCTCCCGCATGATGATATATCTATCACATTAACTCGTGTACAGATCAATGTTTGCATGTGGATGAGCTAGCTTATGGTATCCTAGATAGCACCGTAGATTAATTTGACTAAATACAACAAAGGAGTTAGTGGAGCTAATTAGGTGATCCTCAGTACAAGTTTGGTTGACAGCCTATTTGGCACTGGCGGTATCCTGACAAATACCACATAAATGAACTCAATTGCACACACAGGGATGTGAAATAGCTTGGTCAAAGACAAGTCCGATTCATACCTTGTTCAAAAGTCTTGTAAGATAAAGTACATTCGTGGCTAGTGAGTTAAAACCATCTGAGTCTCCGAAAACCTTAGCTACATTTCTAAACCAACTACGCTATCTTTCATCCTCGCATTACCATCAAAAAATACAAAAACCACATGTATACATGAAAAGTCATTTACCACAGCAATCGCCTAGGACAAAAACCCACAAAGTCCTAAAATAGTCTATGGTGCTCTCGCCAAACAACACAAATTCAATTCATCCATTCCATTTTGCATATCACATATAAATTTAACAACATTTGCATTCATCATAACATATGCATCCATCAAAATAAATTAACATGCATACATCCATACTCATCACTCATCATACATAAAATCAAATCATCAACAAAATAAAGTCATCTGTATATATCATCAAAAATGCCCGCAGGCTACAATAACCGGTCATCTGACCCCACACAATCCAAAAGCTCAAAAACCCCCAAGCCTAGGGCATCGGCCACCATGATCACGCAGGATCGGTGCGACGGGAACTACCCCCCATGGTGTGGGTCCTATGAGACCCCTCAGGGTGGCTACTGCTAGCCCTCACATCATGCCTACTCGCCCCCCTCATCCAGTCGCCTGTGCCGAGAGGATGCTGACTGCTCAGTCTCACTCCCTCTCGAGCGGCGCGATGATCCACCTATGCTGAATGTAGGGACCCGCCCACCAAGGTGGCTAATCTCTGCCTCTAGCTCTAACCGCTGCCGCACCGAGTCCATCTCCCGTTGGCGATACGTCGCCAAGTTCTCCTCGCACCATGCCAAAGCCCTATCCCTCTCCACCAGCTACATCCGTAGGAGATCCCTCTCCCGTGTAGCATCGGTATCCCCATCCTATCGATGGTAAGCAGCCAATGCATTCTCTCACTCCGCCAAATGCATGCGTAGGAGATCCCTCTCTTGTAGTGCATCCCCCAACTCCTCATCGTGCCTCCACAACAACCCCTCCAACCGTGCATTCTAAAAACGTAACCCAGACTCCATGTCCTCCGCATCCGCCTGAGGCATGGGCATCTCTAGAATAGTAGCCTGCTCTGGCTCCCACTGCTCCGTGATGTCCTGCATCTCCGGCTGATCCGAAACCCCCAAATCCACATCCTCATCCTCCACCTCCACCATGTCTGCATCCTCCCGAGGAGCTCCCCAATCATCTCCTAGTGCCTCGGCACCCTCCCCGCCCATTGCTGCCACCTCCATGCCTCCCAGTGGCCCCTCTCCCCGCCATCACCATAGTACCCACCACTGGTCGTACTCTGCGATAGTCCCGACGTCATCCACATCCGGGACGTCGATCACCACGTCTGAATCCTCGCCTAGCGGTGCGATGACCGGTCGGTCCAGAGTTCTCTCATCCCCCTAACGCCGATAGACAATGGGCTCACCAGGCAACCCCTAGCACACCCCAAACTATCGTGTCACCCAAATATAGGGGAAGAACTCATGCTCGGTCCCGTGCCACCCAATCAGCCATCGCTCTCTATGTACCCGTCGAAGCCACTCTCCAGCCTTCCGACCATGCTGGACAGTCTCGATAAGGGCGCCAGAGCACCTCCCCTAGAGTAAGCCGAGCGAGGGCATCAACATAGTGCCCTATGACACCTGCCCACCATCGACTCTATCCCTACTCCCCAGACCACCGCCACAGAACTACATAGCCTATCTCCCTATCCTCCATCTCTGCCCAAGTCATCCATGGTAACCCGGCTAGCCTCTCCACCGCTATGTGCTGCCAAGCCCAGCTCTGCAATAGATAGTTGTAGCTAATCCCCTTCTGCTTCTAGTAGCGGACCTCGTATAGCTCCCCATAGAGCTGTGCCAGTAGCGTCTGTCCCCACCTCATGATTAGCGGTGCCTCCGTCGGGCACTCTACCAACCGCCACACCAAATCCAGTAGGTTCCATGGGAACCTTGCACCTGACGAGTCAGGTAGCAGCATGTTGGAAATGAGGCCCATAAGGAATGTGTGCCTCACTCCCAACACCCCCCTCTCTAGCCACCATCGGACCAAAATCCTGCCAATCTGGCAGTCGCCCTCTGCCCTCTCCACTGGATCCTCCACACCTAGCTCCTCCCCATGCCCGAAGCATCGCATCAGTACAGTTGTCCGCTGATCATGCGATGACGTCCTGATCGGTAGTCCATCTATCAAAATCTGCAGAAGTCGATAGACATCCTCCAAGGTCATTGTCATCTCCCCTATTGGGAGATGGAAGGTGTTGGTCCGGGGATCCCACAGATTGATCAGGGCCATCAGATAAGCCCGATCCCCGACCACAGGCTCCAGTCGAGCCACCTGCTTGAGCCCAAGGGCATCAAGCCACTCCCAGTCAGCCACAGTTAGTGCCCCTCATGCTTCAACAAAAGCAGTAGGTACACGGTACCGGCTCTTAACAACCTGCAAAAGAAAACAACACAAAAACATTAAAATCATAGAAAAAAAATTGTACAACAATAACATGAATATACAACATTGCCTACCAATGTACAACTAAAAACAAAACAAAAATTCAAAAAATTAATTTGTCAGTCCTAGGGTTTCTAATCCTAACTGATAAATTTAAAAACAAAACAAAAAATTCAAAATTAATTTGTCGATCCTAGGGTTTCTAATCTCTAACCGATAAATTTAAAAACAAAACAAAAAATTCAAAAAATCATATCCTAGGTTTAATCCTAACGATAAATTCAAAAACAAAACAAAAACTCAGAAAAAATTAATTTGTCAGCCCTAGGGTTTTTAAACTCTAAACTGATTAATTAACAAAAACACAAATATTTTGTCAGTCCTATTGTCAGTCGTAGGATTTCTGTATTCTAAGTTTACAAAGTCTACACAAACAAAAAAAATTAAAATAACAGTTTTAAACCTAGGGTTGTAACCTACGTTTTAAAACTGACCAGCTCAACCTAAGAACTAGGGTTTTACGTTCCGTTTATCCTAGGGTTTTAGTTAAAAGCAAAATAACAATTCTTTACCTAGGTTTTAACTACGTTTGTCATTCAATTGTAAACTAAGTCTTGGTTGTGTTCAGCTCAGTTTCAGGGTTTCAATTTTAAATTTTGGAAAACATCATCACAAAGAAAATTAAACAAAACACTTGCAGTTTTAAAATATATAACAAAAGCAATAACACTAGGGAGCACTTACTGGTCTCGCTTCGGCTCTGCCGCTCGATCCGGTTTGTGCACTCATGATGTCGGGAGAAATTCGGTAGTGCTTCGCTTCGCAGAATTAACCTCCTCCTCCCCAGAGCTCCAAATCGCAAGAAAATTTGGATGCAAATGAGCCCAAACCCTAGTTTTGACCTTTAAATAGGCCTTTTGAGCTTATATTCGTTCCCCCTTAGGATAAGCACTCTGGTTAGCACTCGTCCCACCCTGGGACGAATACTAAGCTGGTATTCGTCCCACCCTGGGACGAATTCAGGGCAAAAATTTCAAAAAACAACAAAAATTGAACAAAAATGCACTAAAACAGCTAATAAACTTGCCCGATGAGAGTGTTGTTGCACTTGACATCCCGGGCATGCAAAACAGACGTTGGGGTCACAAATTGTCACTATCCTACTCCCTAAGAAGGCTACCATAGCCGGACCGCTCCACGGGAGGATGGATTTTTGCCAATTTCAGCTCCAAAAAGCATCGCAAAAAGGGTTACCACCCACCAAAAATAGGTCTAAATGTCAGAAAACTGCACACACTTAACGCTAAAACATCTAAAGGCACCCTTGCACAAGTCATCTTGGGTCAAGCGACTCGTCGCTTTTCTCATGAAGGTCATTCCCTCATCGATTCGTCGCTTGAGGGGGTAGTCACACTTAGTCACCAATCAACAAGCACACACCCAATTAAGGAAAATGGCATGCATTCAAAGAATCATTGACAAAGACAATTACACTCCTGCTTGGGGCAGTAAACAAGCAATAATCACAATCTGATCAAATCACTTGGCATTTCGTGAATCATGAACTCAAGGTTCTCACAGACAAAAGGTTGCGCCCTTTGCCTATTCATGACCGATCAATGTCCAAGATCAAGTAACACCTCACCGAAAAAGGTTAACACTTGAATTGAGTTCCTTCGCTCATCAGAAGCAAGGATTCAAGAATGCATGCCCTTTCCATACTTGGGGCATCAAAATTTGGTTAGGTTACTGAGAAACCCTAATCATTAGTGCTTTGGTTATCTATTTTTGCTCGACGTTGCGCCATGCATAGCGCATCCCAAAAAGGGGCATCTATAGACACCAAAACAACACCAATCCGATTATGTGACTGCAAACACTGATCGCTTTGACACACACAGCCCCAAGGGCAGCCCCTAGAGGTCAAACAGTGGTCCTAACCACTCTCACAATAGTTTTGAAAGGTCAGAGATCAATTTGGCACATTCAGGCACTTTTCTTAGTATTCGTCCCACCCTGGGATGAATTCAAACTGGGATTCACCCCACCCAGGGACGAATTCTGAATTCGCTCCAGGGTGGGGCGAATTGCAGGTTTGACGGGAAAAAAGTCAAATCTTGACAAATGGCAGCTCAGGTCCGCCACCCAACGCTTCCTTCATCGCATGGGAGTATGGGTGAGCGTTTTCAAGCGTTAGAGGCATCTGTAAGGTCAGTCATGGAGTCCCTATTCAGGGAGGAATCTCCTTCCCCCTGGGAAGGCATGATTGCCAAGTGGTGCCTCTGCATGCCCATTTCAAGAGACCTCTAGGTCTATAAATTGGTGAGTTTCCTCACCCCAAAATATGGAGAGAAGTAGCATTTTAGAGCAACGAAGTGTTGTCATTTTATTTACACATCTCACACCTTTTGGATTTGTGCCTTTCACATCCTTGATCTCCTTTAGAAGGGAGGTCATTGGGTGACTATTGGGAGGACAAATATCGATCCCAAAACCTGACATTTGGCCACAATATCCCACCAAATTTTTCGACAATACCACACAAGAGGTTTTGGACCCATCCCAAGTGGATTGGTGTCGAAATCAAGCCTCAAACGGCGGGCGGCCTGCCCCATGGGCACCCCCTCCCACATTGCCACAATCCTAATCGCACCCTTTTGGAGCGATGGGAATTCCATGGCATATTTGCTTTCTTTCATTTTTGCATTCAATTCTATGATGTTTAAATAGGTTGTCATTTGAATTTCGTCTCCTTTTGAGCAATTTTGATCATATTTCTAGCTTTGTTCGCTTTTACTAACCTACAGGTAGCATCATCAAATTCCCATTGATGGAGGCCAAATTGGGAAAATCTGACCATCTGGGTCTTCCCAAAATGCCCCCAATTAGCTAATCCCAAGTTTGCAGGTCTTTTGGAGCTCCCTAGGTAGGACATTGGGACATTATCTTTTCGGCATTTTGTTGTAGGTGAATTCGTCCCGCCCTAGAGTGAATTCAAATTGGTGAGGAATTTTTTGACTATTCTTTTTGTAGAACCTTCCTGGTGGTATCCTGATGCCCCTATCAAATTTTCATAGCATTTGGATCTATTTTGATATCATTTTAATTCATTTTTCTCATTTACTTATCGTAGGCTTGGGGATTGCATGCTTTGTTTCATCCGCAGGTGCTACTGACCATTTATTGTTCCTTTGAACGTAGGGTTCGAACATCGGAGGAGCAGCGAGGAGTCAAGACTCATCATTCCAAGCGGCGGCGATATTTTGGTCCGCCCATTTTACATGTGGGCACGTGGAAGAAGGAAAGGCGCCCATGGATGTAACAAGAACTCATGCTTAAACGCTCCTAGCCCTTGGAAGGGGAGGATGCATATTGTAACCGAGTTTGAAACATATTAATAAAAAGGGCTGTCTTCTTTATTCCCATTTGTTTCATTTTGATTCGATCGTGCTTTTCCCTCTTTTCATGCATTTTCAAGTTTTTAGGATTTAGCGCTAAGTTCGGTTTCTTCGCTTGCATTCCGCATATTCGCTTTCCTTTTTGCTTCCGTATCCTCATGCTTTCACTCTTACTAAATATCAATATATCATCTAGGTATACAACCACAAACTTGTCAAGGAATGACTTCAATACCTCATTCATCAATCACATAAAGGTACTTGGTGCATTTTTTAATTTAATAGCAGTTCCAACCAATCATATAATTTATCATTCATATTAAATGTGATCTTCCACTCATATCCTTCCTTGATTCGAATATGATGATATCAAATCTTCAAATCTATATTTGCAAAGTACTTTGCTCCACTAATGCAATACATTAAATATTCCATGCATGGTAATGGGAACTGATTCTTGATAATTATCTTATTGATGGCCCTAGAATCTATACACATGTGCCATTCTACACTCTTCTTTGGTGTAAGCACAAGTGGTACCGCACATGGTTTTAATCTCTCCTATATTAGTTCTCTACCCAATAACTCTTGAATTTGCCTACTAATTTCCTCATTATCGATCGATGTTAACCTATATGCTACTTTATTGGGTAAATTTGATTGAAGAATAAAATCAATGTGATGGCTAATACTTCTTATTGATGGAAACCCATCTAGACATGCTTTTGATAAAAAAGTTTCATACACATATAGCAAATACTTCACCTCACTCGTAATGTTCTCCTTATTATGTGTGATATCATCCTTTGTGGGTTTAATAATCAAGGCCAAACACACCCCCTTCATTTTTATTCCCTTCAAAAATTGTTTTCCTTAAACTAAACATATATTAGTACCAGTTCCCCCCCAATGTTTGTGTTCTTCAATAGACCTAATACAAACTTCTTATCATCCTTCATAATGGTGTACGCGTTCTCCCTACCATCATGTAGTGTGTTCCTGTCAAATTACCAAGGTTTTCCCAATAACATGTGGCAATCATCCATGGGTATAATGTCACATATGACCTCATCCTTATATGCCTCTATCTAGAAATTTACCTTACACTATTCACTTCCTAGAATTTGGTGTCCCTTTTGCAACCAAGAGATCTTGTATGGGTTAGGATGTTCTTCCTTATTCAAACCCAAATTATCTACCATATCAGAAGATACCAAATTATATATGCTTCCACTACCTATGATAACATTGAAATATTTTCCACTAACTTTACACACAATTCTAAAAATATTTCTCCTTTGTACAGGTTTAATTTTTTTTTTTCTAGCTTCAAAAGCATTATTTTCATCATGAAGGAGTATGCTTGCTTAGGTTCCTCCATATACCTTTGGAAAGCAATAATTTCATATTTAGCTTGTGCAACATGGCTCCTAATCTCCTTTACCTTATTGCTACTTTATTGGGAATTTGAATATTCAAATGCTCAATGGCCATCTTCACCACACCTAAATAATATTCCAGGGAATCCTCTACCCCTTCCTAGACCAAAACCACCTCTTCCTCATATAAAATCTTCATATCTTTTGTTATCCTATCTAGAATCACTATGCAAAGTAGTAGTCTCTCATTCTTGTCTTTGTTGTCATCTTCCACTACTTGTTTGTACTCATCCTTGTGAGGATCATCCTATTCTTATTTGGTTATTTTTTTACCTCTATAACAACTTCTCTTCTACCTTTAGGTATACTAGTAGGCCTCCTCTACTATCCTTATCCTCATTATACTAATTTCATCTTGTATAGTCATCCATAATTCATTAATGTACTTCAATACTTTCTCTTTTTTGTCTTCCACATGATCGGCTTGAATATTAAACCTATAGAATTCCTCCATGTATTACTTCACACTCATATCCTTTTATCTCATGTTTTGAAATATCCTAAAAAGACTCAATTGATAGTCAGACGAAAGGAAATTTACCTTCAGTTTGGTTACCATTTTCTCCCACATATTGATCCTTTCATTTCCATTTCTTTTCCTTTCAACTTGTACACGGTCCCACAACAAAGATGCATGCCCCTTAAATATTGTGCAGGTAAACTTCAATGTTTTTGGGTCTTCTATTGATTCAAAATTGAAGTATTTCTCCATTTTGGTAATCCAGTCTATGATCTCTTATGGATTAAAACTCCCATTGTATGATGAATTTTCTATCTTTGTATTTCATCCCATATTGGATATTGCTTGAATTAGTCATGCTTCTACTTCTTCCCCTTGCTCTTATTCTTAAAATTCCATGTGGCCAACCTCTTCATCTTCGTTATCATTGATCTCATCAAGATGAATACCTCTTCATTGAGTAGTTTCAATTACTCTAGTTAGGTGGTAATTCTCCTAAATATCTTAGCAATATCTGCAACTCGAGGACCTCATGGTATTTTTATTCCCCATTATGTCATAATTCCTTCTACACGTATTATACCTCAAGGATCTTCCAACTATAATACCAAATAATGAAGTGTTCTCAAACCAACACCTAAACATCTACAAATGGGTATAGCAAGACATTTATTCTGGACAACACAAGACATCAATGATGGCGTAGTGATAAACAATATCTAGATGTCTATGGATAGATTCAACAAGACATCTAATGATACGATGCTCTCCAATAAACACCTAGAATCAACACCTAGATGTCTATAGATGGGTACAATAATATGTCTACTCTGGGAAGCACAAGATTTTTATGATGATACAGTGACAATAAGTAGTGGTTAGATGTCTATGAATAGATTCAATAAGATATCTATCTCAAATGGAACAAGATGTCATAGTGACAATGGGTGGTGGTTAGATATCTATGGATAGATTTAGTGATACTTCTATCTCGGGTGGTGCAAGACATCTATGGTAATGTAGTGAGATATCTAAATTAATATTGCACTCTTGAATTAACAATGATATGTCTATAGCAAGACATCTAGTCTGAGTGGCACAAGATATCTATTTTGGATAGTGATGAAGGTTTTAAATGTTGTATTCCAAGACACATGCCTGCAATGGTCATGATATGGTATTCTCCCTATGATAGTAAGCTTATCCTCTATATATTTGATTACACCAAACCAAGTGGCGACATCTCCATAATTGTTTCGATGAATACACTCAAACTCTACACAATTTCATCAAATTTTTGGATGATGATTGGCATATCCTCGACTATCGAGTGACTATCCATTAAATTACAAAAATTATACCAATATGTCCAATGAAACCTTATTTTATTAGCATCGCATAACTTGTCATACATAATTTGATAACAAAGTATACCAAATCAAATAATGGAGTTTTGAATTTTATGTCTTTCTATCAAATGCAAGTTACAATGTTGGTGAGGTGATGACCTCCAATCTGCAACCTATTCTATATGGTTTCTCTTCCCATTTCTCTCTTATAAAATATAAACCAAAAAAAATCCCCCCTTTGTAACCACACACTATATATTTATATATTTCATATTGTCTAATTGTTTTGTATTTCTATGGTTTGCACTTTTTAAATCATATTGTTTCTCCTATTGTGAGTATGTCTACATCACTAAGGTTGATTATATTTTAGTTGTATGCATCTTAAGGAAACCATGGGTGTGTTATTCAAATAAAACTATCAAACTTAAGCATATCACACATCCAATACCCTCTATTATCTCTTAAAAGTGTGTGTGTATGTGTATGTGTATGAAATAGAGAGATATCCTCTTCTTTTCTCATTTACTAAATATTATAGGAATACTAACATTAAAAAATAATCTATATATGTTAGAAAGCATTTTATATTTTACAAAATAAGAGCTAAAACATTGAATTTTATGGTTGAAAAAAGAAAAACATCTTATTCTATAGTCTTCTTATGCTTATAATCTTATATGCTTGTGATATATCTAGTGGTAGTCTATCTTTAATTTCTTGGAATAAAATCAAGCAAATAGAAAAATGTTACAACAACTTAGGATATTCTTCCTTGGAAGTAAGTTTAATACACATTGAAAGTGAAACACTTAAAGCCATAATTACTATATAGACATAAAGTAGTTGATCCTAACCATAATAAACACAACATAAGTCAAAAATATTGTTTAACTCATTTATAATTATATAAAAGGTTGCAAAATAACTCCAAAATTTACTTAGGATGAAAGAAGGAATAAACTAGAACCATATGTTTATAACAAGAACATTAATATTTAGAATGATGAGATCTTAAAAGAGAACAACAAAATATTAATACTATAATAACAATACCATTTCCAATCGTCCTACCTATATTAATGATGTGGCTTATGCTAAAATGAAATATCTATTTGTTAAATTAAAAATCAACTCACATGATGTGCATAACAAAACTAATATTTGGGAACATCCAAGATTCTCCCTTGAATTTAATCCAAATAAAGTAGAAGATGAACATTCTATAATGATATTATATGTAAATTACAACATTTTCATTTATAAACATATATATTAAAATTAAAACAAACCCAATTAAATTAGATTAAAAATTCTTATAATAAAACTTAAAACACTTTAAAAAATATTTTATAATTAACCATATGTAAATAATACCTATATAGGTAACCTACAAACTTAATTGATATAAAGGATGTTAAAAATCATCACAATTATAAATCTACATACACTTATCCATGATATATATATATATATATATATATATATATATATATATATATATATATATATATATATATATATATATATATATATATATATATATATATATATATATATATATATTTGCTATAGAACAAGGGTTTGTGTTCAGGTCCCCACATTTGAAAAATCACAACTCTCTCCTTTAGAGATTGAGAGTTTACAAATAAATTCAATTCTCATTTCAATTGAGTTGTTATAGCTATATACCTACATTATTTTTACAAGTTTGAATTCTTGATTTTCATTTTTTTGATCTTCTTCAATTTTTGTGTTAATACAAATATTTCAAAATTCAACATCCTTGAAATTTTCCTACAAAACCGTCATAATATCAAAACCCCACCACCATTGCCTATGCATTGCATCTTAGTAGAGTAATTTTTCAAAGCAATTCCAATTATCATAGTCCACTTTAGCGGATTTCTAGTTTCCTTCATAAAGCATAAGTGCAACTACAAGAATTGTAATAAATAGTTTATATGAAAACACATTAATGTTATAAAATAAAGCAAATATGACCAATGGAAAGCATAAATATAAATCTCAATCATTATTTGGTTCAAGTAGTCAACATTTTCTTATCCTCATCTAAACTTACTACTTCCTCTAACCATGAAAAATAGAATTTAACTTCACAATCCTCAATTTAAACCCTCTATTGGCTAGCCTATCTACACAATTTTTTTCCTTCCTTTATTGTATGTGTAAACCTGATTTCTTCAAACTCTATAATAAGATATTGTACTTTCACAATTATCTCTTGTATGTTTACGTCTATCCATGACATAAATTTCTAATTCTCATTTTAGTAATTGTAAAAATCGACTATTATGCAATGAAATCCATGCTATATTTTTTTACCAATCTTTTAATCCTTTAAAACGAAATACAAAACTATTTGAAACCTATGCTTTATATAACAAAGATTTAAATATGACTCTTTAATCCTAGCATCCCAAAAATTTAGGTTAAATAAATTATTTAGCTTTTATTATTATGAGCATTAGATTTGACTCTTGAGTTCAAGAATAACAAACTTTATGTTAAATAAATTATTTAGCTTTTAGTGTTTAATCTTAGAATCCCAAAATTTTAAGTTAAATAAATTAATTAGCTTTTATTATTGCAAGCTTTAGATTTGGCTCTTGAGTCCAAGAATGTTAAATAAATTATTTAGTTTTTAGTGTTAGGAGCCATAGTTGCCCTTCAATTTTGAACATGAGAACTTTTATTGAGGATATTAAAATCCTTGAGCCTTAGACCCATTCGGCCAAGCTATTTCTATATAAAATATTAATTCACGTAGAGAAATTATGGCATGCATTTGTCGGTTTCGAATCTATTCTGAGTCCAACCTACCTTATTTAATTAATGTGCGTTCCAAAAATGACACTCTTCAGGTATGTGATTGAGATAGATTCTCTTTTGAAAGTTGGAATACTCACAGGCATGTAGTTATTGAGATAGATTCTCTTTTGAAAGTTGGAAATTGGAATACTCACCAAGCATGCTAACTTGAAGACAATGAAAGGTTTTTAAAAAATAAAATAGAATAAAAAGTGGTATAACTGAAATCGATGTTTGCCCCGACAGGTTGCCACCTTTCTAAACACAATTTGCATCAAAGTTTGAAAATTGAACACAATTTTGAAGTCCCGAAAGAATAATAATTGAAGCAAATGTCCCCTCTACCGACTCATGCACATAATTTTTTTTTTGCCCTTTATTCCTTATTTATCTCAGCCACCGAGTTATCACAGTTATCCGATCTCTATGCGCTTTGTCTACATCAATATCTCTCTCTCAACATACCGGTATTCTTGCTTTTTTTAATTAACATCATGCATCAAGTTTTGTTTCGTAACGAATAATTGAACGAAATAATCTCAACTCTTTTACGAATATGAACTATCAATAGCGAACAAATGCGTAGGATGAGCAATAAGACAAGTAATTACCGATTAAATTTGCAATGTAATTTATATTTTTTAATATTTAAACCAACCTATATAATCTAAAACACTTTTAAGGCATCGTCATGGCCCCATTAAAAAAACCATCAAAACAATTGACAGCCAACAGTATCTCAAAATTTTAGCCTTTTATACCGTCTTTTATATTATATGTGAGGTTTGAAGAACGTTTCGTTGCTGCGAAGCAATCCAAGATACTTGCACACACGTATTTCTGGTTATTTTGAATGGCTTTTAATTTTTAAATTTAATTTTAAAGAATCTTCGTCACAGTATTGTTTGAATGTAAAATCTACAAAAAGTGAAAACTGTCCTGCCACTCTTGCAATCCTCACAGTTAATAAGCTGACGGTTACCATAAAAATCTAGAGAGACGAAAAGGAGATTAGAATCTGATACAGTGTTTACATGCTGCATAATTGTTAACTGCAGCCATTGGAAGTCACACATTCCAACATAAAAGTATTTGAACTTCACTTTCCATAATCATACTCTTATACTTCAGTATACCGGTATTTAACCAACAGCAAAATCCATCTTGACATCTAAATTAGAAGACTTGTCGTTTACCTATATTTACCAAAAATAAAAGAGATGTACGAAATCACGAATATTCGGCGATTCAGCCACTGGATCACAAGACATTTCCCGACTGGTTTTCCTTAGTTTCACAGACTTCTGTCTACAACGAGCCACTCATTGACAAAAGGAATTGAAAATAAAAGAGATAGCCATGGATAATTACGAGGATGTACAGAATAATGCACCGAAATGGCCTGTGAGGCCTTTCAAGGCCTTGCTCCAGAAGGATTTCCGCGACGAGGATCGGGCACATATCCTCTTGGATTAGGATGACTGTCATCAACCTCCCTCTTCTGGCTGGTACTGGCAAATTTAACGTCTGCCGCAGGAAAAACCTTGGACTGGCTACGATGTCCAAATCCTTCTATGGCTTTGGTGGAAAGTTTAGAGCGTGCAGATATATTCGGCGTCGGTGCCACCTTCTCCAGTGCATGCGGGCTTCTAGTGGCGTTAGTCTTGACTTCCATGACTCCCTGGTGAGCAGCTCCGCCCAAAAGGAAAGCAAATAAGGGGAAGAGGAGCACGAGAATAAAAATGTAGCCCTTCATTCTGAATGTTGATGTTGGAATAAATGAGAAAACAGAGAGAAATGAAAGGAGAGGCCGGAGCAAAAACGAGCTCTGAAATTGAGGATGAGTGTTAGTGACCTATTTAATATACCACGCCCAGAATCAAAGAAACCGTATACATAAACCTAGCATGTAGGTCGAACTTCAAATTAAAAATATAAATAAAAACAAATCACCGCATCACCTGCAACGCCATAAAAGTCGGCAAATCCTAGGAAGAATAAAAATAAGATAGGCCTTATTATTTATTTACCTCAAGCAGGGAATAAAGACCTTGGAAACCCCGGGATTTCATCTAGTGCTCCACGGCCTCCTGAGCCTGACGGGCAGTCTCGTTGCCATGAGCTTGAGACTGCAAAATGGCTACTCCAGCGGGAGTGCAGATGATTTGAAACGAACCGGCCTAGGACAGCGTCACCGTCCTGTTAATGACGTGACAGTTCCGCCGTCCGACGGGTACCGGAGATTTACGTCCATTCACTTTGACGGAAAAGGTTTCACGCGTTTCCGCGATCTGCTGAAATGACGTGCTTAAAGTATAATCAAGGTTTCACGCGTTTCCACGTTGGCCTGACAAGTATTATCCTCATGCTGGAATGCCGTTCTTAAAGTATGTTGGCCTGACAAGTATTATCAAGGAGAATAATAAAAGACATCAAAGTAATATAAAAAGGATTTTGTGTATTACGGCAATTATGTATGTATTTTTTTTTATAACTTAGATTTTTAAAGTAATCCGCGGCAGTAATTGGGGCCGCACTTCTTGGTATAACAAGAAGGGGTCTCCCTTTAAATAATTGAGACTAATTCCGCTCTTTCAAAGTTAAAGAATTTAATTAAAAATAACTTAAAATAATAAAATAATAAAAAATTTAAAAGAGCTACATTTTAATAATATTTATATTATACAATATTTTGTCGATTGTAAGAAGGTTTTGAAAGGCCCCAAACCTTTTAAAAAAGAGTGGAGAAGATATTTCTAGGGAGATGGTTTCCATAAAAAAAATAATAATAATAAAAAAAGATGATAAAAAAATAATTTTTAAACCATTCAAATTTGAAAAAGCAAGATCATCCCAGATAGTAAAGCATGGTACGAAAAACCTGGCTTGTCGAAGCCTGAGATAAAAGTTCGACAGGTGAATCCCACCCGAGCTAAAACATACAGAAAGAAATTTAAATACTAATTTAAAAAACTCAGCTTGTAGAGCTAAAACATACAGAAAGAAATTTAAAAACTAATTTAAAAAACTCAGCTTGTAGGAGCTCTAGATAAAATCAATAGATAAATCCCGCCAAAAACGGGTGCGAGAGAGCTGACACAAACAACACAAAATTTAAATTCAAAATCCTAGACGAACCTGGGATAGAAAGAATAACTGAATTATTTTTGAGACAGGGCATCCTGCCCAAAAGGGAATGCTATTTCTCGCTCAGGAGAAACAGGAAACCGAAAACCACCGGAACATAGTCTTGCCCAAAATGGGCCTGGGAAGCTGGACACTGAGTGAGACCTATCCACTCAAAAATGGAGCTAGATTTCCTACTAGAAAAAACATCATTTTCCTTTCGCACCATCGGACAAATCCAAAAAACTAGTTGCAGTCAAAGAATTCCCACCAACAACTAAAATCTAAAACAAGCCTGAGTGAAACAATAGCAACCAAAGATCTTAACAGGACACTTGCAACGAAGATGAAGACGAAGATTATAGCTGGAAAGCAAGAAAACACAAAGAAAAATAATCCATAACGGCACCTCATGGCTGGAAGAGATCAACACGCACGAGAACTGTCATCAAGAGATCATCATCTGGAGTCTGCACGCACAAACAGAGCCCCGCCTCAAAGGCCTGGCGTCTGCTGACGTCATTGTGCCTAGGGCGACAAACATGGCTTCTGCTGACGTTATGGTGAGGGGGACCTGCTGTGGCCTTGTGGGTAAAGCGCCTAGCACATCCTGATGTATTTCAAGGACATGGCTATCCAGGTGGAGGTTCGGATTATACGTGGCACTCACGTTCCAGTGGAGTGAAATTGTTGATAATGTTGTCAAGTTGTCGGGATCCTCTTAACCCGTTGGGCCGCAGGTGATCCGCCATTGGCTCAGGGATGCAACTTGATAGCACAACATTTTTGTGAGGGGACACCTCAGGCCGTCACAAGGTTCAGGGCACTTGGCCCAAAAATGCATAGGGGCATGCCAGCCTTATCGTTTCCATGACGATATGATACGGAGAAAAAGGACCCAGAAGAGTACTATAAATTATTGAAGGCAATAAAATATAGATTAGCAAGTTGACCCACCTGGTGGATGAAGTTGAAATTTTGCTTCACTGTGTTTTTATTGGGGGAGTTATGGGCAAACTGAGAATGGGCTTTCTGTCAACGTGCAGGAAGCGATATGTTTTAGCGATGGATCAAAATAGACTACGTTGTTTTTTTAATCACCTTCAACGTTTCTGGTGACAGCCTATGGGTGATGTTTTTCTTTTAATTTTCCTGATGAATACTGGAATGACGTGCTTAAAGTATCTTTGGCCCGACAAGTATTATCCTTGGCGGTGGAACAATATTTTGTCTTGTGGCCATCTATGTGGTGAGGACGGTAGAGAACCAAATATTATTACCATGATAATATCTCTTTCAAAAATACAGGAGCGCTATGCCAACTGGTAATCGTTGTCCTCTGCCCAGCCTGAATATTCATCGTGCTCGATATCATCGATCTAAGTTACGGCACCCCAAAATGGGTACCCGTAAGATCTATGATCTTCAAGTATCAAGTTTCCTCTCACATACCGATTAGAAGGTATTTATCGTCAACTACCATAGCTTTACTAATGTCGTTAGTAGGGCCTAGTCAAACTCTTCTTCAACATGGTACGGTCCTTTTGCAATAGAAGAGCCTTGTATACACATGCACATGAGAGATTTTAAGATACTTGAAACATAATAATAAGAGGTACATACATAATTGTATGAAAGAGACTTTAAGGGAAAGAGAATAATAAAATATATCAAAGGATTTTGATTATTAGAGCAATAATTTGGTTATCATTGTATTTTTTATTTTTATTTTTAAGATTCAAACCTATGAAATACAATGGGTAGTATAATTGGGGTCACATTTTCAGAGTGTATAATAAGAGGGGCCTTCCTCCTATGATTCTCATTCAAGTATTTTCTTTAAAAGTTGAAGAATTTAATTAAAAAACAATATAAAATAATAAAATAATAGAAAATTTAAATATATAAAGATATTAATTATATTTATATTTATATCATACAATATTATATACAAATATATATTATTTTTTAAATGATATACTTCAAGCAAGGAAAAAAAATGAAATCAAATAAATATGATTAAAATATAAAAAATAGGTATATTTTGTTTAAGTTCGAATAATATTCAGGAGAAATTATACAAATATTAATATCAATTTAACATAATATTTTTTATAGCATTTATTTATTAATGAGATTTTTTACAAATTTAAAGCCTATTTATATCAAATGTTAAGAAGGAAAACAATTATTTAGAACTAAGAGCAACAACATGAGTATTTAGATAAAGAAATTGAGAGGGATATTAACTTCAAAAGTCAGAAATAAATATCACTAATATCATAAGAACTGGGGAAAAGCACACAAAGAAGGATAAAAACTAAGGATAAAGATGGTATATTGGAATATTTAAATTATAGGTATAACACTAAAAAAAAGGAATTAAAAACTAAGGATAAAGATGGTATATTGGAAAATTTAAAGTATGGGTATAATACTAAAAAAGAAATTGTCAAGAAATTAATAAATTATTATAGTCCTAAATTTATTTTAATGTAGAAAAGAAAAGCATGTAAAGCATTTTTGTTATGAAAGTTTTAGGAGCTACATTACAATGGCATGAGACAATCACAAATGGGATTGACAATTCCTAGAAGCAAGAAATAATTGTGTTATTGGAATTTTTGTATGAAAGACAAATATATAAAAACTAGACTCATAAATGCATATGCTCCAAATATAGTCAGTATTTGAGATTAGATGCTAACATAATATCAATTTATTTATATTGAATTCAATTCAAAGTTATAGTTGTTATATTCTTGGCATTGAAATTGTCCAATATACTTCACTCGATGCATGTGAAAAGGCTCTAATAGAACCTTCATATTCGCCACATAGCAGTTTTTAAGGAACATGTGGGTTCAATCTAGGGAAAGGTACCCCTCAATCATTGTAGTGAAGTCGTAGGAGAGGCAAAGGCGAAATAATATGGGAAGGTCATTTATTACCACCTCTTAAATAATAACAACATTAGGGTAGGCATAAAGTGAATTGCAAGTCCTTGATGAGGTCGAGGATAGGGATTGGAGTCTCATCTAGCTACACTACCTCCTCTTTGACTAGTTTGTAGTCTAGCTCTAAGGTGTCAGTCACCCTTTTAGGCATGACTAAGGTGCTTGCCTTGGAGTCCACTAGGAAATTATGAATGAGCTTATCTCTACATATAAGTGTTAGGTAGAATGGTTGTGGCTTGGGCCTGTTGTGTATAGAATGACTTGATTTTTTTGCTTTACAATATTTTCTTATTTCTCTAGGGTTTACTCTAGTTGATTCATCTACTTTGGGAGGGTGAAGACATCCCATAATGAAATAGGTACAATGGATATCCTTAAGTGCTCAACCACATTGAAATATTATAATGTTTGGGCCTTTGATAGGCTACTCAAGATCCATTAGAGCCTGGGTCTCTTGATACTAAAGTTAGGAGTTTAGAGAGGTTTTGATAGGAGATATTTTGGTACTAGTTGTTCAACTATTGGTTATCTTGGTTCTTCCTTGTTCATCCTTGGATTTTCATTGATTTTTGATTTATTGTTGTTTAGTGTCAGTTCTTACTACCTTTGATCCTCCTCTATCACCGTTATTTTACCCCTTATGAGAACACCATATTAAAAATAATCCTGGTTATCTGATGGAGTGCTTTTTTATCTAGGGATGACATAGAATTCTTCCTCATCCCATGTTACCAAGGTTTGAACAATTGAGTTTTGGTTCCTCAATTCTTAAAATTAAAAGAAATTTTGGTGGCATACTTTGAACAATTGAGTTTGGTACCTAAGTAATATTACTCTAATATGTGGGTTGAGGTATTAGACATGTCACCTACTAGAGTAATATGTAGTCTAAATAGTAGGAATCAGGATAGTAATATGGCCAATTGTAGTGATCCATTATTCTAGGCAAGGACCATATCTTTTATTGGATTAGAGAGCACTAGCTCCATAAATATGGGAATAGGGACCATTTACATCTTAGGATATTTGGGTGGACCAAATTCTCTATCGAGTTGAGGTAATTACCTTTAGTATGCATTAGGGGAGGCCAATATACTTTGTTACCTTATTGGTATGAGAGCCATGGGTAGTTCTAATATTTGAACCTCTAAAAAATATATTGACACTTAAGGGGTATTGAAAGCATGAGGATACGGAAACAAAAAGGAAATGCCAAGATGCGATGTAAACGAAACTAAACTTAACGCTAAATCCTATGAACTAAAATGCATGAAAGGAGAGAAACATAAACGCATTGAAACAAGGTATAAAAGCGAATATGGAGTACAACCCTTTTTATTAATATGCTTTAGAACCCAGTTACAATTTGTCTCCTCCATTTTTAGGGGCTAGGAGCGTTAAATATGTTCTTGTCACATCAATAGATGGTATTCCTTCTTTCGCGTGCCCACATGTAGAATGGGCGGACCAAACGTCGCCGTCGCTTGCGTTGATGAGTCTTGACTCCTTGTTGCTCCTCTAATGTCGAGACCCTACGTTCAAGGAAACAGAAAATAGTCAGTAGCACCTGTAGATAAAATGAAACATGCAATCCCCAAGCCTACGATTAGTGCATGCAAAAAATAAATAAAACGATAACTAAATAACATCAGAATGATCTAAAAATTTAACAGAGGCATGAGGACATTACCAGGAGGGCACTGCAAATGGAACAGTCAAAAAATTCACCACGGATTTCTAATCGCTCCGGGGCGGGACGATTAGACCTACAACAAAACGTCAAAAAGCATAGTCCCAAATGTCACATCCGGGAGGCTCCAAATCACCTGCAAATTTGGGGGTTAGGTAAAATGGGGTATTTTGGAAAGACCCAGAAGGTCATATTTTTCCAATTCGGCCTCTATCACCAGGAATTTGATGATGCTACCTGCATGTTAGCAAAAGCGGGAAATGACAAAAACATGATCAAAACAGCTCAAAATGATGTGAAATTTGAATGACAACCTATCTAAGAAACATAGAATCAGATGCAAAAATAATAGAAAGGAAATCTACTACAAATTTCTAATCGCTCCGGGGTGGGGCGATTAGGACTACAGCAGTGTGGGGGGCACCCAGGGGCAGGACGCCCATCGTTTGGGGCCCGATTTTGGCACCAATCCACTTGGGATGGGTCCAAAACCTCTTGTGGGGTGTTGTCGAAAAATTTGGTAGGATGTTATGGCCAAATGTCAGGTTTTGGTTTCGGATTTGCACTTCCAATAACCACCCTATGACCTCCCTTCCAAAAGAGATCAAGGATGTGAAAGGCACAAATCAAAAGGTGTGAGGATGTAAAACGGTAGCACTTCATTGCTCAAAATGCTCCTTCTCTATATCTTTTTGGGGTGAGAAGACTCACCATTTTATAGACCTGACGGTCTCTTTGGATGAGCATGCAGAGGTGCCACTTGGCAATCATGCCTTCCTAGGGGGAGAAGATTCCTCCCTGATTAGGGGCTCCATGACTGCCCTTGTAATTGCCTCTAGCGCTCAAAAATGCTCACTCACACTCCCATGCAATGAAGGAAGAGTTAAGTGGTGGATCTGAGCTGCCATTTGTCAAGATTTGACTTTTTTCCCATCAAACCTGCTATTCGCCCCACCCAAGGGCGAATGCTGCTAATCATCCCTGGGTGGAACGAATAAGAGAGAGCAGAGTGCCTAAAAGGTGCCAAATTGACCTCTGACCTTCCAAAACTGTTGTGTGAGTGGTTAGGACCACTGTTTAACCTCTGGGGGCTGCCCTGGGGGCTATGTGTGTCAATGCGATCAATGTTTGCAGTCACATAATCGGATTGGTGTTGTTTTGGTGTCTACAGATGCCCCTTTTTGGGATGCGCTGTGCATGGCGTAGTGCTGAGCAAAAATAGATAACCAAAGCACTAATGATTAGGGTTTCTCAGTAACCTAACCAACTTTTGATGCCCCAAGTATGGAAAGGGCATGCATTCTTGAATCCTTGCTTCGACGAGCGAAGGAACTTAATTCAAGTGTTAACCTTTTTCGGTGAGGTGTTACTTGAGCTTGGACATTGATCAGTCATGAATAGGCAAAGGGCGCAACCTTTTGTCCGTGGGAACCTTGAGTTCATGATTCACGAATGCCAAGTGTTTGATCAACTTGTGATTATTGCTTGTTTACTGCCCCAAGCAGGAGCGTGATTGTCTTTGTCAATGATTCTTTGAATGCATGCCATTTCCTTAATTGGGTGTGTATTTGTTGATTGGTGACTAAGTGTGACTACCCCCTCAAGCGACGAATCGATGAGGGAATGACCTACATGAGAAAAGTGACGAGTCGCTTGACCCAAGATGACTTAGGTAAGGGTGCCTTTCAGTTGTTTATCTTTGAATGTGTGTGCAGTTTCCCAACATTTAGACCTATTTTTGGTGGGTGTTTAACCCTTTTGGTGACGCCGTTTGGGGATGAAATTCTCGAAAATCCATCCTCCCGTGGAGCGGTCCGGCTATGGTAGCCTTCTTAGGGAGTAGGATAGTGAGGATTTGTGACCCCGATGTCTGTTTTGCATGCCAAGAAGCAGAGGCACAAATGCGCCTTGTTCGGCAATGTTATTGCTATTTTTGGGTGGGTTTGGACCCTTTTTGGGACGCCATTTGGGGATGAAATTCTCGTCAATCCATCCTCCCGTGGAGCGGTCCGGCTATGGTAGCCTTCTTAGGGAGTAGGATAGTGAGGATTTGTGACCCCGACGTCTGTTTTGCATGCCCGGAATGTCAAGTGCAAAAGCACTCTTATTGGACAATTTTATTGCTTGTTTTTGGTGCATTTTGGTGCAATTTTTGCTGTTTTTGAAATTTTTGCTCTGTAATCGTCCCTGGGTGGGGCGAATACCAGTTTAGTAATCGTCCCAGGGTGGCGAGTGCTAACTAGAGTGCTCATCCCAGGGAGGAATGATTACAGGCCTAAAAGCCTATTTAAGGGCCAAAACTAGGGTTTGGGCTCATTTGCATTCTATTTTTCTGGCGATTTGGAGCTCTGAGGAGGAGGAGGTCGATTCTGCGAAGCGAAGCACTGCCAAATTTTCCCGACACCATGAGTTCACGAACCGGATCGAGCGGCGGAGCCAAAGCGATCCCGGTAAGTGCTCCTCTCCGTTATTTGCTTTTGTTTTAATTTAAAAATTGTAATTTAGTTTGAATTTGTTTTTTCGTTTAAACATAGGTAAAACCCGATGTTAACGAAAACTGTTATTTTTATTTTGTTTGTTTTATTTTTATTTATCATTTTAAACGTAGAGTTAAAAACCCTAAGTACTGACAAATTGTTTTTGATTTTTTTGTTTTTATTTATCAGTTTAAACGTAGAGTTAAAAACCCTAGGTACTGACAAACTATTTTTTTTTTTGAATTTTGTTTATCAGTTTAAACGTAGAGTTAAAAACCCTAGGTACTGACAAACTATTTTTTGAATTTTTTTTTAATTTTGTTTATCAGTTTAAACGTAGAGTTAAAAACCCTAGGTACTGACACTTTTTTTTTTAATTGTTTTTGAATTTTGTTTATCAGTTTAAACGTAGAGTTAAAAACCCTAGGTACTGACAAACTGTTTTTTGAATTGTTTTTGAATTTTGTTGCTTGTTATTTGTCTATTTTTAGTTGTACATTATTTTATGCATTGTTGTATATTCATGTTATTGTTGTACAATTTATCATGTTTTTAATGTTTTTGTTTTGTTTTCTTTTGCAGGTTGTGAAGAGCCGATACCGTGTGCCTACGATTTTCTCTGAAGCACGGGAGGCACTGACTTTGGCTGACTGGGAGTGGCTTGATGCCCTTGGGCTCAAGCAAGTGACTCGACTAGAGCCTGTGGTGGGGGATCGGGCGTACCTGACCGCATTGATCAACCTATGGGATCCCTACACCAATACCTTCCATCTCCCAACAGGGGAGATGACGGTGACTTTGGAGGACGTCTATCGGATTCTACGGATTTCGATAGATGGGCTACCGATCAGGATGAAGTTGCATGATCAACGGACAACTATGCTGACACGATGCTTCGGGCATGGGGAGGAGTTGGGTGTGGATAGCCCAGTTGAGAGGGTAGAGGGTGACTACCAGATTGGTGGCATTTTGGTACGGTGGTGGCTAGAGAGGGGCGTGTTGGGAGTGAGGCACGCATTACTGATGGGCCTCATTTCCAACATGCTGCTGCCCGACTCTTTGGGTGCGAGGTTCCCATGGAACCTGCTGGAGGTGGTCTTCAGGTTGGTGGAGTGTCCGACCACAGAGCCCCTGATTATGAGATGGGGTCAGACACTACTGGCACAGCTCTACGATGAGTTGTACGAGGTCCGTTGCCAGAGGCGGAAGGGTATTGGATGTAGTTACCTATTGCAGTGTTGGGCTTGGCAGCACATAGCTATGGAGAGGCCGATGGGGTTGCCGTGGATGACTCGGGCGGAGATGGTAGATAGAGAGATCGGGTATGGGGCACTGTGGTGGCGGTCTGAGGAGCAGGGACAGAGTCGGTGGTGGGCAGGTGTCGTAGGGCACTATGTCGATGCCTTCGCTTGGCTTGCTCCAGGGGAGGTGCTCTGGCGCCCATATCGGGACTGTCCAGCCTGGCCTGAGGCTGGAGAGTGGCTTCGACGGGTTCGTAAGGGGAGGTGGCTGATTGGGCAGCACGGGACCGAGTAAGAGTTCTTCCCATATGGTCGGGTGACACGATAGTTTGGGGTGCACCAGGGGTTTCCTGGTGAGCCCTTGATCTATCGGCATCGGGGGGACGAGAGGACTCTGGTCTGGCCAGTCATTGCACCACTGGGTGAGGATTCGGATACAGTGATTGACGTCTCGGACGTGGATGACGTCGGGGCTACCATGGAGTATGACCAGTGGTGGACTTTGCGGTGGTGGTGAGGCGAGGGGCCTCTAGGGGGTGCAGAGGTGACAGCAATAGGTGGTGAGGATGTAGAGGCATCAGGAGAGGGCTGTGGGGGTTCCGTTGGAGGATGCGGACATGGTAGAGGTGGAATATTTGGGGGGGATGATTTTGGGGTTCCAGAGCAGTCGGATATGCAGGACATCCTGGAGTAGTGGGAGCCAGAGTAGGCTACCATTCCAGAGATGTCGATGCCTCAAGCAGTCCTGGAGGATACGGAGGTAGGGTTGTGCGTTGAGATAGCACGATTGGAGGGGCTACTTTGGAGATGGGATGAGGAGCTCGAGGATGCACTGCATGAGAGGGATCTCCTACGAACACAACTGGCAGAGAGGGAGAACGCATTTGTGGTGTACCACCGATGGGATGGGGATACAGATGTTGTGTAGGAGATGGATCTCCTATGGATGCAGCTAGCAGAGAGGGAGAAGGCATTGGCATAGTGCGATGAGAACTTGGTGATAGTTCGTCAGTGGGAGATGGACTTGATTTAGCATCGGTTTGAGCTGGAGGTAGAGATTATCCACCTCGATGGGTGGATCCCTATGGTTAGTGGAGGCGGATCATCACGTCACACGAGAGGGAGCGATACTGAGAAGTCAACATCCTCTCGGCATAGGCGACTGGATGAGGGAGGCGCTAGTAGGCATGATGCGGGGGCTAGGAAGCAGCCACCCTGAGGGGTCCCATAGGACCCACACCATGGGGGGTAGTTCCCGTCGCACCGATCCTGCGTGATCATGGTGGTCGATGCCCTAGGCTTGGGGGTTTTTGAGCTTTTGCCTTTTTGAGGTCAGAGGACCGGTTTATTGTAGCCTACGAGCATTTTTGATGATATATATATACAGATGACTTTATTTTGTTTATACACGTGTTGTGATTTGATTTTATGCATAGTGATTGATGTTTGATGGATGCATGTTAATTTACATTATGTATGGATATGTTGTGATGAATGCTAATGTTTCTAATTTATATGATATGAAAATGGAATGGATGAATTGAATTTGTGATTTTTGGTGGTGGCACCATAGACTGTTTAGAACTTATGGCTTTTTGTCCTAGGCGATTGCTGTGGTAAATGACTTTTTTATGTATACATGTTTTTTTTTTTTGTATTTTCTGATGGCGATGCAAGGATGAAAGATATCACAGTTGGTTTAGAATGTAGTTAAGGTTTTCTGAGACTCAGATGTTTTAACTAACTAGCCAAGACTATACTTTTATCTTACAAGACTTTTGAACAAGGTATGAATCGGACTTGTCTTTGACCAAGTTATTTCACATCCTTGTGTGTGCAATTGAGTTTATTTATGTGGTATTTGTCAGGATACCGCCAATGCCAGATAGGCTGTCAACCAAACCTATACTGAGGATCACCTAATTAGCTCCACTAACTCCTTTGTTGTATTTAGTCAGATTAATCTATGGTGCTATCTAGGATACCATAAGCTAGCTCATCCACATGCAAACATTGATCTGCACACAAGTTAATGTGATAGATATATCATCATGTGGGAGGTTTGCCACCAGTGACCGATAGGTTATCCACCAAACCAGTACTGAGGTTTACCTCATGACCTTCTGAATGTTGAGAGTTCCAGGGATTCAAGTTCGACTCCCTTCTTTTCTTCAATTGTATTGGGATACTTGCTCTTCTATAGTGATAAAAATCACTGTTTATTTTTGTTTTTTTCTTTTGAGCAAGGGATTTGAATATTGAGTGATGAGAATCACTATTGTATGTGCCTTTTGATGTATGCACTTTGGTTGTGATGTCAAATTTTTTGGAGTTTTGACTTTTGCAAATTTTTTATGTTTTGCAACTTTTTGAGAACTTGGGATTCTTGGGGAATTGGGTAGGGAAGATGCTTGTCCTTTTGCCAACTCTCAGCATTCTTGGGGTCATTCGCATAGGGGGATGAGCAAGATAACCATTTCACTAGATGGTATCCTGGATTGCTTTGCAGGTTTCATCTTTCGTTCACACAACTTGGGAATTTTTATGTGTTTTAACTTGTGTTGGGATGCTACGTAACAAGGTGTGATCCAAGTAGAACTCTACCTTTGTAAAATCTGTCTGACTTTGTACAGTATTTGGCTAGAAAGCTAATGACGGCTGAATGATGAAAAACTCTTGATACATTAGAAGACAACCGACTATGATATGGCAAAAAAGATGTGAATGGCATTTATTTTTGATGGACTATTTATAGAATGGAGAAATGTGGACAATGATGGATTTGCCGAGTAATTACAGTCTATGGTGCCTTTGACCTGTATGACCAACAAATATGCAATGTATGGATGTGATGCTTAATGCAGCTATTATTTTTGTGTTTTTGATGGATTGATTTTTTTTGTGAGTATGAAGATGAGATGCAAAAAGAGTTCTTTATTGTTGTGATGATTTTGAGTATGCATGGAAATGAGATGCAATTTTTTGTTATTTTTGATGATTTTATTGCTTTGAATATTTTTTTATTTTTGACCAAGCGATTGTGGGAACCCTTGGAGCTTTTGGTTTGACCAAAGGGATGATGGGTACCTTTGGAGCATTTGGTTTGACCAAAGGGATTATGGGAACCTTTGGGGCATTTTTGGGTGACCAAGCGATTATGAGAATCCTTGGAGCTTTTGGGGTTGACCAAGTGATTATGAGAATCCTTGGAGCATTTTGGTTTGACCAAGCGATTATGAGAATCCTTGGAGCTTTTGGTTTGACCAAAGGGATTATGGGTACCTTTGGGGCATTTGGTTTGACCAAAGGGTTTGTGGGCACCTTTGGGGCATTTTTGGGTGACCAAGCGATTGTGAGAATCCTTGGAGCTTTTGGGGTTGACCAAGTGATTATGAGAATCCTTGGAGCTTTTGGTTTGGGCTATGGCTCTTTTAAATATGGAATGGCCTCAAATGACTGATGTTCAAGGGTTCTAGTTCCTTGATTCCATCAAGAGAGGCTAGCCGGTATGTTCCAAGTCCTATTTTACTGTCGATGACATAAGGACCTAACCAGTTTGCCATGAACTTGTCCCTTAGATGGGGCGGCAAGTTAGAATTTTGTTGGTTCTCTTTTAAGACCAAGTCACCAACCTGAAAGTCCCTCGGGTGAACCTTCATGTTGTATGCTTTCTTAAGTCGCTCTTGATAGATACGTAAATGCTCGAGAGCATTAACGCATCATTCATCGAGCAACGTAAGCTGGTCTAACCGGGCTTGCCATGCAATGTCATCATCGATGAACTCTTGCATTGATATGCGCAGGGAAGGAATTTCCAACTCGAGAGGCATGACAGCCTCGGAGCCATACACGAGCGAAAATGGAGTTGCCCAAGTGGGCGTCCGAATGCTAGTGCGATAAGCCCACAGGGCAAGTGGGATTTGAATGTGCCAATCCTTATGACTATCTATGACTATCTTTTTGAGGATGGTGACTAGCATTTTGTTTGATGCCTCTGCTTGCCCATTTGCCTACGGATAATAGGGTGTCGAAAAACTATGCTAAATTTTGTACTTTGTGGTCAAAGCACGCACGTCTTTGTTCTTGAATGACGTCCCATTATCCGAGATTATCTTGGATGGAATACCAAAATGACATATGATGTTATGTAAAATGAACTCCGAAATGCGGGTTCCAGTCGTAGAGGTAAGCGAAATTGCTTCCACCCACTTGGTGAAGTACTCTGTGGCCGTTATGATGAACGTGTGATGACTTGACGATGTAGGGGAGATCTTTTCGATTAGATCTAAGCCCCACTACGAGAATGGCCAAGCCGATTGGATCGATTGCAAGGCCTGAGAAGGTACGTGTGTCAAATTGGCATGGTGTTGACACTTCACGCACTTCCTTACATACGTGCAACAATCTCGCTCTAAAGATGGCCAATAATAGCCCATGCGAAGAATGCGCTTTGCGATGGCCATACCGCTGAAGTGGCCACCGCATGTACCATCGTGCACTTGGGTGATCGCCCAAGTGGACTCCTGCTGGTCCAAGCAATGAAGGAGGATTCCTTCATAGCTACGATGGTACAAAATGTCTCCTAACAAGACATGTTTTGCCGCTTTCTATTTGAATGATCTTTTTGCAACATGCGTCAATCCAAGTGGGAGGTTACCTAACTTGAGGTAATCTCGTATGGGTGTGTACCAATCCTGCTGATCGAAAACCTCGACAGTATGAACAACCAATCCCTCTTGAAGTTCATCCCTAGCAAAAGTTGAGCGGGAAAGAACTTGTAAGAATAGCATTGTGTTGCTATTAAGGGGAGTAGGGGAGAACAAGGACCCCCAGTTGGCATGATTCAGACAATCATGGATTCGAGAGAACTTGTTCGAGGATGGTTCAATCTGGATCAAGTGGATTCCTGGCATTAAGTCAGAGCTTGCACGCTCCATCACGGATTGCGATAGTGTTTTGACTTGAATGGTTGTCATATCACCAGAAATGTCTTGCGGGATTAGTGACCCCAAGGAGGCCATAGTGTCCGCAAAATGATTCGATGATCGAGGGAGTGCCTCGATGTCGTACCATTCAAGCTTTGCCAAGAATTTGTCCACAAGGGCTTTGTAGGCCTACAGAACTGGGCATTTACATTGGAATACCCCTTTGACTTGGTTGACAATTAACAGTGAATCACCAAAGATGTTCAATCATTTGATGTTCATGGTGATTGTTGTCTGAAGACCTATGAGCAAGGCTTCGTATTCGGCATTGTTGTTGGTGCACGAGAAATCTAATTTAAATGATAGAGGCATTGGAGCCCCTTGCGGTGTGAAGAATACAATTCCTGCACCACCCCCTTGCTCACATTTAGAACCATCAAAAAATAGGGTTATGTCGGCCTGTGACTCAGGCTCATCAGAATCTAGCGATTCTGAGACATGGAAGACCCCATCATCGGGTAGCTCTATGGTCAGAGGCTGATCATCTTCGAGAGGAGCCTCTGCTAGTTGATCGGCGATGACTTGACCTTTGATGGATTTCTGTCCAATGAACTCGATGTCAAACTCCATCAACAACATGATCCATTTTATCGTGCGGCTACTATGATAAGTATGACTCATCATGTACCGCAATGGATTCTCCTTAGACACAACATACGTCATGTTGCTCAGCATGTAATGGCATAGCTTTTTGGTAGCAAACACCACTGCCAAGCAGAGCTTCTCAATGTATGCATAGTTAAGTTCATAACTGACCAAGGTGCAACTAAGATAGTAAGTAGCCTATTCTTTGTGTAGTTCATTTTTTGGGCTAGCATGGCACCCAGTGCCACCTCAATAGCTGAGATGTATAAGTAGAATGACACTCCTGGTCTAGGTGGTGCCAATACTAGCGGTGAAGCCAAGTATTATTTAATATCATCGAAGGCTGACTGGCACTCATCATCCCAGTGAAATGCTACCCCCTTGTGCAATAATTTATTCATGGATCGACACTTGTCAAATAGCTACGCTATGAAGCACTTAATTGATGCGACCTTTCCCTACAGACTTTTGAGCTACTTAATGGTAGTTGGGGGAAGCATTTCAAGGATTGCCTTGACTTTGTTTGGGTCCACCTCGATTCCTCACTTTGAGACTATGAAACCCAAGAGTTTTCCAGATGTGATGCCAAATACGCACTTCTTGGGATTCAATCTGACATTATGTTCCATGAGGCGATCAAGGATCTTGCTTAAGTCATCGAGATGATCTGTGCACAAAAGAGATTTGGCCAACAAATCATCCATGTAATCTTCAAAAATTTTATGCATGTGATCATGGAAGATGTATGTCATGGCACGTTGGAGGGGTAAATTTGTGATATAGACATATAAGGATAGGGTCTACCCTCAGCACCGATATATCTATAGGGTATCTAGGCGGTAGGTGCTCTCTATATGCCCAAAGTGGCGAATTCAACACTTGGTCCCACTGCATTGGGTTTAGGTGCCACTCATGCCCTAGCCTTATGTTTAGTTGTTCAAATATGTCATCAATATCTAGGGGGTATTTTTGCTGCATCTATCGCATGTGATTGAGATATGCCATCTTAGTTTCATCTTCATAATCACTGTCGAAGATCCAAAGGCCTTCGTTGGTTCCAACAACTATTTGTGACATTAGAGGCTCATCTTGCTCGAGAAAATTGATCTAGCCCCATCGAGGTTGTTCCGCTCTCTACGAGGGGACCTAATTTTCTTGAGGTGGCACTTGCTCAATTGGAGCATCCAAAGGGAACATTGCCAAGAGGCTTTCTTGATAATCATCCATGGGGGTCACTTGTGAGTGATTGCTATCCAATTCGAAGGGGTCCCATGGTGCTACCTCATATTCTGACTCATCTTCTGAAGATCCTTCTTGACCTTGTCTATACCCCTCTTGTAGGTGAGTTCTCAAACTTTCTCCTCTCTCGAGCAAAGGGAAGGGGTTGTTGAGGTCAACAAGGTTGGTTGTCAATGATGGGAGATAATCCCCTAATGTATATGTCATGTTAGGATTGGCATATGGATCTAATGCCAATCCACCCTTGTTGCCTATCCCTAGGCCTTGCATGTTCTCTACCAAGATGTCCAAGGGTAGAGGGTGGTTGAACCCTACCCCTGATTTGTCGTATGGCATCTGATACCTTGGTTGGCAAAGAACGCGCACTCCTTGCTCATATCTGCCTAACCCATATCCATGCCAATTGCATTGGCCAAGATATCTCAAAGCGAAATCTAGGTTGGACAAATAGTTGACATCTTCAGTAAAAGGCTCTTCATCTTCGTCCTCTTGCATGTAAGGTTCAATACCATGATCAAGGCCCCCATACACAAAGTTTTTCTAGTTTGGTGGGTAGCCTAGAGGAACAATAGTGCCTATGGGGAGGCGAGGTCTCCCCATGTCCTGCATGGACTCAAGTGCGGGCATTGCTATAATATTCCACACCAGGTACTCCCCCAGGCCCGTATTGGCCATCTCAACGGTGATTGTTGGCGGTTGAGGGGGAGGGAATGAAAGTTCTTCCTGAGTCCACTCCATGTCGGGTGAACTAGGAGCCTCGACTTCCATTCTGCTAGGCATCTCCTCAGTAGAGATGGTTGAGACTGATGGCGGTACCTCTTCCAGGGGTTTCTTCCCTTTGTCCTTCGGTGTGGCCACCGTAGGTGGCATCATTGGTGAAGGACCAGACGATGAAGATGGACCCGATTGGGGATTTGATGGACTTGTCAATGGGGATGCCTACGAAATCGAACCCTGTTTAGATGGATTCAACTAAAAATCCAAATGCATTGATGGAAGGGTCGATTACAGCATTAGCTGCACCGAATTGCAATACTTGAAGGGCTCCAAGTCTGCCGGGACTACATGCACTTGCCCTTCAAATGTATACTTTAAGCACTGATGAGCTATCGAAGGGACACACTTCATGTCCCTGATCCATGGCCGACCCAGCAAGATGTTATAGGCCATCTCACCCTCCAAGATGTGGCACAATGTAGGTATAGTCTTTTGTCCCACTTGGATGGGTAGGACAATTGTGCCAACTATCGAGCATATTGCATCATTGAATGCTCGTAGTGTATAGGTGGAGGCCACTATGTGAGATGCGAGAAACTTTAGGTGCTTCAAGGCCATTGTTGTAATGATATTATTGGATGAGCCAGTGTCCACCAATACCCTCTTGTACGGAATCCCGTTGACCCGCGTGATGACGTGCAGGGGTGGATCCGCCATGTCACCAACCACTGATTTCAATTCGTCCTCTCGAAAGGTGATGACTGGCTCGGTGCATCATTTGACATGTCCCACGAAGTTGTTGAAGGAGTTTGCTTCATGGGGCTGCAACTCGATGGCTTTTAGTATCTCCATTAGAGCCTCCCAATGGGGCGATGATTGTTGTATGAGCTCGTAGATGGAGAGCCTAGCCGATGTGGTCCTCAAACTTTGGGTGAGTTTGGTTCGAATCATGGCCACTGGTCTAGGCGGAGTAGGTTGCGTAAGGTGCTGTTGTGGTTGTGACATTGTTGGCACCTCTCCTGTAGCTGTCACGGGGGTAGCTGTGCTTGGGTACCTCTTGTTTCGAGTCACTATACTGATCATCCCTACATACCCCTACATGGGGTAGTTCTGTGTTACCTCATTGACTTGTAGGGTCTTTGCCTATGCATCATGGGTAGGCAAGGGGTCCTTAAAGACCTCCATTTGTTGGTTGCTTGGTGCCACGGGATTATCCACCGCTAATGTCTTGTTATCTATTAGGTCTTGCACCAAGCCTTTAAACTTCCAACATGCATTAAGGTCATGTCCCTTTCGTCTGTGGAACCTGCAGTACAAGTCTTCCCTGTAGCCCTTAGGTTTTGGTGCATTGGGGTCTATGGGTTGACTCTCGGGTAGGTTGATCAAGTTTACCATTGACAAGCGGTCAAACAGGGAGTCTCTGGACTCTGTGTAAGGTGTGAATTGTCGCCTAGGGTGACGCTACTGATTTTGTTCTTGCCTCTGATTTTCTCTATCATAACTATTAAGAGGCATCGCCTGATAGTTAGCCTTTTGGGGCTGTGTTGCTTGTGCAGGCTTAGGGACATTTATAGCAACCTGATTGACCACAATGGGTTTCTATTGTGTGGTCCCTATTTTGGTGTTCTTAGACCATTCTTTCTTCTTTGGCTTGGCTATCTCGCCATCCTGAATCTTGATCTCCTCAATGATTCTGGCTTGTGCCAGAGCTTCCTCTAAAGTGGCATATTGTTGCAGCTGCAATAGCACGAAGATCGATCTCAAACAGCTCTTTGAGAACATTTGGGTGAGGTCGGACATAGGAGGGAGGTAGGGCAGCTTTGAAAGCAAAGTCCTCCACCGGTTCCCATAGGCCACCATGGTTTCTTCCTCATACTTCCTGAGGCTGGCTAGGTCGCTTAGTGACGCCTTCTTCTTGGTGTTGAAGGCGAAGCGTTCGAGGAACACATCCACTAGCTGATCTAAGTTACTAATGTTGTGCTTTGGCAATTGAGTGAACCAATCCGAGGTAGGGCCTACGAACGTGGTGATGAATGTTCTTAGCAACAAAGCATCATTGTCCTGAATGCCAAAGCATTGGCTCAGGAATCTAGTCACATGCTCTTGGGCATCTTCCTCCCCTCTAAATATTGCCAACTGAGGTAGTTTAAAGTGTTCAGGGTAAGGGGGTGCCGGCACTGATGGATGCATAGGATGACTGTGGAGTTGGCGTAAAGTGGGCTTTTGGGGCCCAGAAGTCTTGGTCTCCATAGACTCCAAGCGCTCTAGCAGCGCTTTATATGCATCGAAAGATTTAATCTCTTCCTCCTTAGTTTGTTCCCGTTGTGGGTTGTGGGGAACTTGAGGCCTATGGAGGGGTGGCCGGATAGCGCCCCCTCTGCCTTGGTAGGGCATTTTGGCCCGCTCTTCTTCTTGCTCATACTCCTCATAGGCTTCTTGAGGAGTTTTTGGGTGAGACCTATGACCATGGGTGGGTCCCCACGGAGGGTGCCCATCATTGTTCCTAGGAGTGGCCTCTCGCTCAGGTCTAGGAGGTCTCGGAGGCAGCACTTGGTAAGGTCTTGGAGACCTATCTTGCACTAAGGGGTTGTGCCTCTCATACCTTTCTTCCCTTTGTGTTCGAGGGGTTGGAACCCTCTCAGGCATAGTGTTGTGGAGCAGCTCATCTATTTGGCGTCGAATGCGCTCTTTGCTAAGGTGATATAGATGCTCTAGCTGCTGTTGGTCTTGCTCAAGCTACGTGATCTGCGCTTGGCGGGTGGCATGTCTAGTGAATGCCAGGTCGATTTGCTCTACCGTATTGAGTCTAGGAGGCCTAGATGCCTCTCCTACACATCTATCTCGATCATGGTGATCCGAGATTTCTATAGGTCGCTTCCCTCTATCGAGGTTAGCGACATTCACCTGAGGTTCTGGCCTCAGTGGGTGACCCTGATAAATAGCAGGTGCGGAGGTGCATTGCTCCCATGTTGTATATTGCTCTTGAGGAATGTAGTGGTCTTCCTCATTTTCCCTTTCATAAATGTGAAAGGGGCGGGCGGAGTTGGCTCGCCCTGCTAGAAGAGCCTTGTGCTCTAGATTTGGCTTATTATTCCTAACAGTGATGGGGGGTAAAGGAGGGATGACGTAATCATGTGGCCTCTCCTCATGGACCCTATGCTGTTCTAGCGCTTCATCATGCGGTGGCCACTCATACCGAGCATCTAAGGGAGCCTTCCCATTTATATTGAGTGCCACGTGTAGGGACTCCTCCTGAAAGGGTCTATGTTGGACGGGCGTGCCCCTCGAAGGGGTGCCTCTATAGTCCCATTCCATCAAGGCACGATGTGGACTATCTTGTGGGTCGGGCCACCAAGGTGGTATGACCAAGTCCTTGGGGCTATAGCGGAGGTGACTTGTGCCCCCTTGTACACTCTCCGTAGCTTTCGCCCATGATTGGGCTTGGCTACGGGTGTACACCATGGTGGTGTCTCTCTACAAGATGCGTAGATTTTTATTTCTTTTTATGATTTTGATTTTTATGCTACACTAAACAGAAAATATCACACACACACAAAGCAATGATTATCTCGTTTAAATATTAAAGGTGTGCCCTAAACCTGGTTTAGTGTGTTTTGATTTTTGTTTTGACAGTTTTGTAAAGAACATTTTGTAGCAAATGCAATATGATGGCTCTTATGACTCCCAAAAATGGTCGCCCCTTCGATATACCATTGCTAGGCCGTTATACCAAACCTCTCTATATACCCGCCCTTACGTGAGGGAAACTATTGGTATGTGAGAGCAGAATGGTACGTGGAACATAGGCGGTACGGAAGGGGGATCGCCCTATTTTTGACACCTACCATAGAAGACTTATCCTCATGCACTGGGAATCACCCCAGCTACACTCGGTCAGCTTTCATCAAGATTTACGTCTAGCAATAGTAGCGATCGGGGTTATGGATGCAAAAAATTCAAGCCAAGGTGGTGATGAAATCCACCGTTGGTCTTGATCAAGGGTTGGGGTTTTATGACCAGCTCCTTGGTGTTTAAATTACCATGTGATGTGTGGGGTTCTTTTTATTTTGCATAAAAGAAAGCAAACATGCAAAAAAAACTTTCCCTAAGCAAGCAAATAACCAGAAAATAAAAAAAAATAGAAAATGATAGAAGGTGTTTAGGACCCCTACCTCTTCTCTGCCCAAATTGGATGGCTCTGAGTTTCTGTCCTAAAACTGCACATAGAGATATTCGTCCCTGGGTGGGATGAATAATAGAACTATATTCATCACAGGGTGGGGTGAATGCCCATTCGTCCCTGGGTAAGACGAATTCCAGCTCTGTATTCGTCACAGACTGGAACGAACAACAGTCCAACGTTTGAAAACTTGGTACCTGCAAGCAAAAAACAAACAATTTTTGATCAAATTTTTGATCTCAAAAATAGAGGACAAGGTCCCACCATGATCTCCACTGAAAGCATGAGGATACGAAAACAAAAAGGAAATGCCAAGATGCGATGTAAATGAAACTAAACATAACGCTAAATCCTATGAACTGAAATGCATGAAAGGAGAGAAACATAAACGCATTGAAACAAGGTATAAAAGCGAATATGGAGTACAACCCTTTTTATTAATATGCTTTAGAACCCAGTTACAATCCATCTCCTCCCTTTTTAGGGGCTAGGAGCATTAAACATGTTCTTGTCACATCAACAGATGGTATTCCTTCTTCCGCGTGCCCACATGTAGAATGGGCGGACCAAACATCGTCGCCACTTGCGTTGATGAGTCTTGACTCCTTTCTGCTCCTCTAATGTTGAGACCCTACATTCAAGGAAATAGAAAACAATCAGTAGCACCTGTAGATAAAATGAAACATGCAATCCCCAAGCCTACGATTAGTGCATGCGAAAAATAAATAAAATGATAACTAAATAACATCAAAATGATCTAAAAATTTAATAGAGGCATGAGGACATTACCAGGAGGGCACTACAAATGGAATAGTCAGAAAATTTTCCACGGATTTCTAATCGCTCTGGGGCGGGACGATTAGACCTGCAACAAAATGTCAAAAAGCATAGTCCCAAATGTCACATCCGGGAGGCTCCAAATCACCTACAAAGTTTGGGGTTAGGTAAAATGGGGTATTTTGGGAAGACCCAGAAGGTCAGATTTTTCCAATTCGGCCTCTATCACCGGGAATTTGATGATGCTACCTACATGTTAGCAAAAGCGGGAAATGACAAAAACATGATCAAAACATGCTCAAAATGATGTGAAATTTGAATGACAACCTATCTAAGCAACATAGAATCAGATGCAAAAATAATAGAAAGGAAATCTACTACAGATTTCTAATCACTCTGGGGCGGGGCGATTAGGACTGTAGCAGTGTGGGGGGCACTCGGGGGCAGGACGCCCACCGTTTGGGGCCTGATTTTGGCACCAATCCACTTGGGATGGGTCCAAAACCTCTTGTGGGGTGTTTTCAAAAAATTTGGTAGGATTTTATGGCCAAATGTCGGGTTTTGGTTTCGGATTTGCGCTTCCAATAACCACCCTATGACCTCCCTTCCAAAAGAGATCAAGGATGTGAAAGGCACAAATCAAAAGGTGTGAGGATGTAAAATGGCAGCACTTCATTGCTCAAAATTCTCCTTCTCTGTATCTTTTTTGGGTGAGAAGACTCACCATTTTATAGACCTGATGGTCTCTTTGGATGAGCATGTAGAGGCGCCACTTGGCAATCATGCCTTCCCAGGGGGGAGAAGATTCCTCCCTGATTAGGGGCTCCATGACTGCCCTTGTAACTGCCTCTAACACTTAAAAATGCTCACTCACACTCCCATGCAATGAAGGAAGAGTTAAGTGGTGGATCTGAGCTGCCATTTGTCAAGATTTGACTTTTTGCCCATCAAACCTGCTATTCGCCCCACCCTGGAGCGAATACTGCTAATCGTCCCTAGGTGGAATGAATACCAATTTGTAATCATCCCTGGGTGGAATGAATAAGGAGCAGAGTGCCTGAAAGGTGCCAAATTGACCTCTTCCAAAACTGATGTGTGAGTGGTTAGGACCATTGTTTAACCTCTGGGGGCTGCCCTAGGGGCTGTGTGTGTTAATGCGATCAGTGTTTGCAATCACATAATCAGATTGGTGTTGTTTTGGTGTCTATAGGTATAATTTCATTGTTCATGTCCCTCATAACACTTTGCATTATTTCTATTTTGAGGGACTAAGAGGTTGGGAAAGTATTGATAGTGATAGATAGGGATGTTTACATAAATTTCTGACTCAAAACAATAGTTGACTAGAAATCAATGGGCTATATGGTTTGAGGAGGTTGATATGGTAGTTAAACATCTAGAAAAATAAGCAGATGTGATCTAGGAGACAACCTCCCAATTGGATGATGTCTCTCTCAACTTGAGTGGCTATTTTGTAGGTTGTTGGTAATGAGTTCCCTCCCCTAGTTTTTACCATCATTATTTCAAATTTGGTTGCCTTTAGATAGTATATGAAATCCATACTTTGTATGGGCCATATTTATTCTAGGATTCTATCCTAGAATTTTAGAATCTAGCATTAAATTCATCCATGGATTCCATAGGGGCCCTTTTGTTTTAGAGAAAAATGTAGGGCCACCTTGGTCTGAGATACCATGACCAAGGGTTCTACACCATCAAAGTCACCCGAGATTCACACTTGGCCCTGCCTACACCAACATTATCAATTGGATTTTGGGTACCCAATTCAACTTTTTGGTAGGGTGGAGATTTGAACCTGGGACCTCCCTTGGAGGATTGCCCTCTCCTCTCTAACTTACCTACAACACCTAGGTATAGGGGTCATTTTGATGGTAGCTAGTTGTTCTAACAATGATTCCCCATATACCTTCTCATCAATCCTATCCACGAGCATATTTTCAAGTTGGTTATAGTCAGTAATACAGTGAGGGATGAGAAAGATACACCACTCTCTTGATTTTCCTATAAAAGAGGCTATAAATAGTTTGAGTATAACATTTTGTTCTCCAATATTTTAGAGAGTGTATAAATTGACCATATTTTGGAGATGCTTATTGGATTTATAATGTACTCTTTGATAAAATATAGTAGTGGCCTCATTCAATATAGTCAGTGTATCTAGTGAACACAAGATACTACCATCATCCCAATATAGGAAATTTCTTGGATTTTGATTGGTAGGAATGACCATGTTATACCATCATTTTCTTTGCCTACTACCAAGGTTGAGAGGGTAAAAAAGAAATTGAGGATTTTCTCTCCCATTTGATCTTGTAGTAGGCCTTAAGATCATGAAATAGTAGGCCCACTTTCTATCACCTTATCTTGGTTCTCTCTATTTTCTTTGTACAATGAAATTTCCAGGCGGTGATTGTTTAATCAAATGAAGGTTCCCACTCTAACCTCATTAGTACTTTGGAAGGTGATTTTTTTAGGATATTATTATGTAGTAGAGTATCCAAGAGAACATTATAAATAATTCAACAAGCTAATTATCGAGGTCTTCACTAGAACCTCATTCTAACTTTGGATCAAGGGATCATTTTTTTACAATTTGGGTCCCACCTAGCATGCTAGTTTGGATAATTGGGGGTAAAAAAAGACCCGTGCACCCTAGGTATCATGAACCCCATGGATGTGGTTTTTATTTGAGTAAGTGCATTTGGTTCCCTACACCTCGTTTGGGATGCAACTCCTTGAAACAACCTTTGGTATTTTTTACCAAGGTTGGATTATTGCTTGGATGTAGTCTTTAACACTCTTCTTTCTAAGATTTCATACTCTATTGTTTGCTTTGTTAGGAAAATTTAAGAGAAGAAAAATATAGTAAAATAACTAAAATCAAATGATAAAAATAAACAAAAACTAATATAGCATAACTAGCCTAAGCTATGGGTGGTGATGTCCCAAGATATTGCAATTCTATTCTTTGTCTTAGTTGGATGAGTGAACACATGAACCAAACATGATTGTGAAATTAAAAACAGTCCCAATCATACATGAATGCAAATCAAAAGACTTCCTATGAAAGCCAAGATAAAAACACTAAAATTACTAGAGTCTTCCACAAAAATATATATGAAAACTCAAACCAAGACAAAAAATTTGGTGTAGTAATGGCTTCTTGTATTCATATTGAAGTACATTACATTCATACATAACTAAAAGAGGCTCGATGGCTTGTACATGCAACTGGTCCAAGGCTCTAGTCTAGACTAAAAAATAAAATGGAAAATGAGGGAGAACTACTCAAGATCAAATTATAGATAATACAATAATTCAACCTCATTTCTCTACCCTTGAGATGGTTATTTATAATATTTACAATAAAATTTGAAATTAAGAATTCTTCCCAAAATGGGTATGGGTGGGAGCACCTATGTCATTCTTGGTTGCTAGAATGAAAGAACTATGCTACATTTAATTTTGAGATATATTGAATTGATTGAGGGTTAAATCACCATAAATATCTCCATGGACAACATAGTACTCTTTTCAAAGGTATCAGTAATGCAGTAACCTACTCCCATGGAAAATTGAGCTTAGGTGATAGCCTTTGTTAAAGAACATATGCTTCGATGGTCACCACCTCATGCTTACTTGATCTCTAAATAGTCTTGATAGTTTCCCCTTCTCACAATAGCTCATTGGATATCAATAACAATTTGATCTTGGAATTTTTCTCTAGTTACTTGGTTGCTCTTATGGATACCTCTCTTGTGATTTCAATTGGCCCCTAGCTTGATTGATGTTACTTTTGATGTTATCCCATTCCTCTTGATTGCTAAATTTTTAAATATACCTTTGCATACGATTCCACTAGATTTCATCTGATGCGTATGCTTTTAGTACTACATGCCTTTTCCATTCTCTTCTCACCCCTCCTACCACTAATCTTCTAAGATTATCATATATAGATCAACAATACTTGTTTACCTTATTGAATCCTTACATGTCTCAACTAATCACCCTTGTTATTTCCCTCCAATGTCCTTGTTCTTACCCTAGTGGATGTGTTGCTCATATAATTGAGAAATTACTCCTAGGTATATGGAGTGCTAAAACCCAATTACCAAAGTAGGGTAGCTCACTTGTGGGTCTTGTTCACCAGAGTAGAAAATTATTCTTAACAATCCAAGCTATTAGATGCCCTACCATCAATGTAACCCTTTTAGTATCCACCCTAAAGGTTTTGAGGTTGATATTTATTATGGGATGTGACTTAGTCACCATAAAAAAAGTTTGATATCCTTTATTGCCTTGATTTAAGTGAATGAATTTACCTCATGGTGAGGGAAGCTTTGATCATGTTAGAAGTCTTTGGCAAAGACTATTCTCCATTGATGTCCTCTTCACATTACCTACTTCATATGTGGATGGAGCTTCAAGGACCCTTATTTGATTAGTTTTCGTAGTGCATTTGCTTATTATTCTTTTGGAGAAGATTTTTACTCCTCTATAGCAAAATTTTTACTATATTTTGGCAAGTCACAAGGGATTTATGCTTGCAAGAGTTAAAGAAACCAACAAAAAATAGCCTTATCCTTTGGGTATACAATTGCTATAGTATATTCTAGAATCTTAGGAATTTAAGATAGAAAATTTGGGCTCATTAATATGTATCAAGGGGAGGCCTCATTTGATAAACTTCTAATTGATAAAGCATTAAAGGCCTTTGTATTATCTATCTCTCTTCAATATTTACTACATGGCTAAATTAATAATAGTGTAGATATTTGTTATGTTTTCAATCATTGGCCATGGAAGATATCCCTTTATTATTTTTATGGTCTTTGAGTGTGACACAAAATAATTATCTCATGGTATTCTTGTCGATTACGGGTTCTACTTCATGAAAACTTATTTTTGTGCTTCTAACCACAAGGTGTGTTTCCCAAAATATTTTAAGTAGGCATTTTGATTTTCCATCCTTTATTTATATACCATTTGTTTACAACATCTAATAATTATGGTACTTTGGTTTTTACTATCTTTATTTAAAATCCACTTATGTACAATATAATACATGGTATGGTGTATGTAGGTAGCAAATCCACCTCCCAAAAAAAGAAGAAATAAGTTTGGATTTGCATAATTTTGTCAAATGTACAATTTTGTTAAAATGTACAATGTAGGGTTTTATCTAATTGCATAGTGTAAGGTTGTAAATGTACAATTGGGTGTAATTGTAAAATTTCATAAATGTACAATTAGAAGTTAAATAAATTAAGTTAAAATGTCCATTTAGGTTAATTGATACAAATAAAATTAGACTTATGGAAACCTTAATGCATTAATTATTTTACAAGAAGATAGTTGTGAATAATGGTTGTGTTAGAAACTGCTTTGGAACTTCCTAGGCAAGCGGTATAAAATTCCTCCATTCAATTTTTTATGGTTGTTTATTATGGTTCGTTGATGATGACAATGGTTCAATATTATTGTTCATAGATGCTCATTGTTGTTCATATTTTTCGTTGTCTATGGTAGTGCAAATTGATTGATCATTATAGAGTTACCCATGATTGTGGAGGATTTTTGCTCATTGCATGGTATTTATCATTGATCACTATTGATATGGGAACATATATTGCAGACTACAGATCAATGTGAATGTTGTTATGCATATTGATGATGAGCTTGGGGTTATACATTTTGGGAATGTATAGTTAGAGTGATATTGTATATGAAAAAATTACAATGGAACAAAGTAATGAATGATTTCCAGCCTTGTGTGATTGTGGATGAGCAATATTTAATGTTTTTACTGTAATTGATATGTTTTTATTGTCATTGTATGATTTATAGGAATGCACAATAAGTAATATTGATGATATAATCAAGGACAATGATTATAAAATTACATGTCAAAAAACTAGCTTCGCAATTCCACTATTAATGTTAGTCAATCCTTGTTTTAATATAATTGTGTGTGCAATCTGGTAAATCTGTAATTGAATTATTACAAGAAGGATTTACTACAATCGTATAGTTAGCCAACCAAACTATACAACTTATCATTTTTCTTGTTTTGGGAATGTGACTACATAATTAACCATACCAAAGGAGGAAACCAATGGTTTAGAAGTGAACGATTACAAAGTTGTTAAGTTTTATCTACAAATTGTACAGTTGTAAAATCATAAATTTCAAGGTGTTGTACAATTTAGATTGTAAAATTATATTATTTGGGCCCAATTAGTTACAAAACCTTGGAATTCATCCCAAAACCTACCAATTCACCTCCCCCTCTAGGAATACTCCTCTCTGTGCTACATTGGGCATCATTACCTATAGAAATTGGGTTCAATTATCACAATAGACCTACAATTGATAATTTCAAGTAAGAACCAATTGGAGGTAAATTATAGATATAGGTTTGCAAAGAAGTGGAAGACAAAATCAAGAAGAGGAGTATATTCCAATAAGAAAAAGTACTAGAATTACTCAAAGGGAGAATGTGAACTCCACACAAAATACAAAAAATATAGTGATAGAACAAGTATAAATTCATATAAAGGAGACATTGAAAGGTGTGAGATATTACTGATAGAAATAGAAGAAGGGGTATAAGATTCACCAAGATTCAAGGAGAACATTGGCATAAGAGGAGATATTGATGAAGAAATTGTGTGAGGATACGATAAGTGGATGGTAACACCTGAACAAGTTATAAGAAGGTTACAAAGGAGTGTAGAGAATGGGAGTCAAACACTAGAGCAACAATGCATAAGGTATAAGAAAGTAGGACTAGGACCACAACTGACATACCAACGAAGAAGGTCATAGAGTGAGGATGCACAAGAGGTTGAGAGATGATTTTTTGGTGAGAATAAGGTACCAAGGATATAAATATCTAAATAGGAGCATCATAGCGAATCACCCACACAAAGGAAAAATTATTAAAGAATTTTAGAGGATACTTCATCAAGTGATGAAGGAGGAACCTTACCAATGGCTAACATAACTACAAGAGTAGGAAAAAAAATATGTCCATCCTTCATGGGAGAAGGTAAGGAGGACCCAGAAAGACATATCAATACATGCATAATCATCTGGAAAGCATATGGAGTAAACAAACTATATGAACAGTTGCAACTATTCCCTACCACAATACGGGGACTTGCAATATATTGGTATCTAAAGTGAGAAAATACACCACAATTTTAAGTATGAAATATGACGCAGAATACTTTGATCGAGGAATGTTATCCCTTGAGAGATGATGGTGATATTGTAATAGAAATATACAACACAAAGAAAAGTTTTTATGAGGATATTAAAACATACAACCATTGATTAAAATAAGTAGCAAACAAAATGCAAATACCACCAGTAGATGCACTCATTAAAAATGGTTTCTCGATGGGTTACTACCAAGATATAGGAAGAAGATGAAGGTAGTACCATCCTCAACATATGAATAAGCATTAGAGAAAGTAAAAATTTTAAAAGTGAGGTAAAGCAGATAGCAGTAGGAATCATAACACGTTCTATGTATGAGGATTTAGACAGTAGTGAAGATGATACAATACATAAAACTATCCAATCATTCTAAAGAGAATTTGATAAGATAATAAAGGAGGCCAAAGGAGATACAAGGGGATATCAACAAGATTTCTAGTGTATGAAATGTAAGACTAAAGGACATACAAATGTGAATTATCCTTGGAATGAATACTATCACATATGTAATGTGTTGAGATACAAAATGGTGAAATGTCCATTTAATTTGAAAGTTTGCTAGCCTTACAATCTAAGAGTAGGAAGAAAAACTAAAGCATAAAGGAAATGGATAGGCTACAACCAGTGGAGGTTATATGAATAGTTGTAGAGAAGGAAAGCCAAATCAAGGCAATCAATAAGGAGGTCAGAGCTGATAATAATATGATTTAAAAGGAAGATCAATCATATGTCACATTTGCTAAGAGTGGGGCATTTTGTGAAAAATTTTCCTTCTCCTCAAATGAATGAGTCAATAGAAAATAATGCTACACACGTGTATATGGTATGGTCTAGGTAACTATAAGGAGGTTAAATGTTCCAAGAAAATAGGCATGAGTGGCTCACAAAAAATGAAATTTTTGGACATTAATGCATCCTGAGTAGAAGAGGAGGAAACTGAGAAAGATGTATTAGTTGTGACACCACCTATAAAATTGTGAGAAGCATTTGTACAATTTTTTGGGGTAGTTGTACATTTTCTAGTGTATTTGTACATAATTAGGGTAAATTATGCATTTTATGATGCAATTATCCTGAATTATTTAATTGAATAAGATTATCAAAGAAGTGTTTTCAAGATGAGAAAATGGTGAAGAATGAGCATTAAGAGGGAATTCCAGGATCATCTCTAATGAATTACAGTAATAAGGGTTGAACGCTCACCAAGACCACTACGTCAAAGAGATTCATGGCCCAAGAAATCATAAGTAACCTACCCAGCATGAGGCCAAGGATGGGGGTTTTAGCTACAAGGAGGATGTGACTATCATCCTTGGGGTGGTAGAGGTTATAGGCCATGGAGGGGACATAGGAACTAGCATGATGGTAGAGGAAGGGTACAATTACAATTTTATGAGGAGATAGAACCACCTAGAGAAAATTATAGGGATATTCATAGTAAGGTGCATAGGGAAGCTATCCTAGAGGAACAAATGGACCCACCTAGTTAAAATTAAGTAGGATAGGTGGTAATCAAGGATATCAATTTCATGCATTTGATAGGTGAATTATGTTAAAATTGATAGAGTGAGAATTATGATAAGCATATATTAAAGATAGCACTAACTCAGACTGAATTGAGTGTGTTGGCATAGATGCCACCATAAGATAAGATATTTTTTAATGAGTACTTTTATATTGTATAGTAATATGATCCTAATAAAAATTGCACCTTTGTACGAGTTGGTAATCATCATATAATGTCACATTTGCTAAGAGTGGGGCATTTTGTGAAAAATTGTCCTTCTCCTCAAATGAATGAGTCAATAGAAAATAACGCTACATACGTGTATATGGTATGGTATAGGTAACTATAAGGAGGTTAAATGTTCCAGAAAATAGGCATGAGTGGCTCACAAAAAATGAAAAAATTGGACATTAATGCATCCTAAATAAAAGAGGAGGAAACTGAGAAAGATGTATTAGTTGTGACACCACCTATACAATTGTGAGAAGCATTTGTACAATTTTTTGGGGTAGTTGTACATTTTCTAGTGTATTTGTACATAATTAGGGTAAATTGTGCAGTTTGTGATGCAATTATCCTAAATTATTGAATTGAATAAGATTAGCAAAGAAGTGTTTCCAAGATGAGAAAATGGTGAAGAATGAGCATTAAGAGGGAATTCTAGGATCATCTCTAATGAATTACAGTAATAAGGGTTGAACGCTCACCAAGACCACTACGTCAAAGAGATTCATGGCCTAAGAAAGCAGAAGTAACCTACCCAAAATGAGACAAAGGATGAGGGTTTTAGCCACAAGGAGGATGTGACTATCATCTTTGGAGTGGGAGAGGTTATAGGCCATGGAGGGGACATAGGAACTAGCATGGTGGTAGAGGAAGGGTACAATTACAATTTTATGAGGAGATAGAACCACCTAGAGAACATTGTAGGGATTTTCATAGTAAGGTGCATAGGGAATCTATCCTATATGAAAAAATGGACCCACCTAGTTAAAATTAGGGAGTATAGGTGGTAATCAAGGATATCAATTTCATGCATTTGATAGGTGAATTATGTTAAAAGTGATAGAGTGAGAATTATGATAAGCATTTATTAAAGACAGCACTAACTCAGACTGAATTGAGTGTGTTGGCATAGATGCCACCATAAGATAAGATATTTTTTAATGAGTACTTGTATATTGTATAGTCATATGATCCTAATAAAAATTGCACCTTTGTACAAGTTGGTAATCATCATATAAAGGTGGAATTATTGGCTACCACCTTTCAAAGAATATTCATGTTTCCAAAGGAAACGCTTACCATTAAGAAATAAATATGGACTCCATTAAGCCCACAAATATTAAGTCTCTATAAACTACAAAGAATTTTATTCCTAGAGGAAGAGAGATCAAATCGAGTATGCTTAAGTCAAAGGAGGTCATGTGTGCAATGAACGTCATCATGTCTTAACTACCAGGAGAAGCATGATCTTTTAAAAAACCAATCTAGATAGCACAATGTATAGAAGGCATAACCCAAGGAATACAATATGACTGGAGGACATACTTAGCTCAGAGGATTTAGAGGTTATTGCAAAGGATGAGGAACAATTTTTCCATGATATTCCATGCAATAGTTGTAATGTTGAATGCAGTTTCTCAAGCTAGTATTATATTTCTTAGCCTAACACCACATCATGATCTACCAAAGGATTAACCTTCTATACTATAATGGGTGAAGTCATTGTTAATTTAGAAAGAGTTACTAGAGAACCCAATATAGAAAATACTACAGGGAAACCTAACCTCCTTTGGTCAAAGAAATAGAGACTTCATTAGATGAAGAAGTCCACCATGGATGAAAAGGTGATGATAGTTGCACTTGAAGTTTGATTTAGAGTAGTAAGCACCTACATGATGACCATAGGAGTAGCCACTATATCATGAGGAGGAAGAGGTAGTAGCACCAACATCCATTCTAATGCAAATTTTAATGCATAGGTAATAAGAGATATAGATGCATGAAAAATCTCTTATGCAGAGGGATGAACCACAACCTATGCTCATTGACCCAATTGATAGGCACTTGCAGTTGGAAGATATGTAATTGGTATAAATTAGTGTACAAATTTAAATGGGCTAGTTAGGATAAGTAGTGGGCTATCCTATATTTCTTTAGGCCAATGATTTTTAATTACTAGAGGTACCTAAATATTGGTTGGATAGAATAATGACACCACCAAGGATGAAATCCAAATAAGTGGTGGAAACTGCACCAAATAAGGTAAAAGAGAAGAAAATGTTATAAATAAAGAATATTATTCAAGGTGGCAATATTCAACTAGGGAGGATAACACAATACCACCACAATAACAATATGATCAAATTCTAATAGCCACAATAATGGTAGAAGAGTAGTTGAATCCACAAGAAGAAGGGTTGGAAAAAACATAGTAGGAAGAGTTGCCAAAGCCAAATAAGAAGTCTAAGAACTTATGGAAGAACAGTAGATGGCTAAGGATATTATTAATATTAAGTATATAATCGACAAAAGAAGAGACAAATAGAACTATAGCTCACATTTTGCTACAGAAGGAAACTATAGTGAGTTTGATTAAGGAGATGGGAGTAAGTTCACTTTCATAGGAGGAAGAAGAGGAAAGGACTCCACCATAGGAAATGGATGAAAGGCTTCACACAAGATTTTTTCTTGAAGTACCTTAGTTTGATTTTTTGAATAGATATGACAAAGACATAGATGAATAGGTGGACCACTTCTTGAAATAGATCCATGGTATGTTCGCTAGTACCTAGTTGTAGTTTCAGATAGGTTGTATTGGAAAATTGAAATAGTGGAGGAATAAAATCTTCACTAAGTTGAAAAATATCATGGAGTGGGTGTGTAGTGAAGACCAAACAAAAAGCATAGCCTATATTCATGCACAACACCCATGGTAGTTACCAAGGGGAGAGGTAACGACTATGTTAGGAATTATGGATTTATCAAAAGTAGTGAAGACCAATGATAAAAAGTACCCACAAGCGTACCTGGATATGGATAAAATTTAGAGATATCTAATAAATATACTAGATATAGATTATCAGAGAGCATATCCAGAACTAAACTTTATCTTTCAAAAAATTAATTTCCTAACACATTAGATTGAGTGGCTAAGCTTGGTTCTTGAACATATCTATTAGGCTAAGGAAGAACAATGAGATTAAGTAGATGTGAATCAAAAAAAGATGTCTAAAATGGAAGAAGAATTTAAATGCAACAAGACTGAGATCAAGGAGAAGCTAAAGAAGGCTAAAGTTGAATTGAATGAGATGAAGCTTGCTTATGAAAATAAGCTAAGTTAATGAGAAAAAGACAAACAACTTATGATCGAGCAACCGAAGGAGCTGAAGAAGTGATTAGAATAATAGAAAGTGTTGTTACAAAAATTTAAAACATGGATAAAATAGTAGGAGCAATTGAGTTTGCACAATCAACAACTCAAGAAATAGGAAGAACAACTGGTAGTCCAGAAATAGCAATTGGTCAAGAATGAGAACCAATTGAAGGCACCTAAAGGATAACTATAGCTGAAGGATTTTAAGATATAAGAGATGATAAAATATGCTAAGTTCTATAATGAAATGATTGTGGATCATAAGGTACAACTCCAAATTAACAAAGAGTGTCAATTGGATTATGATGCTAAATTATAGCAACGCATTTGTGTTATTACAAAAAAGGATGAGAAACTGACCATTATAGCCCAAAAATAATAGAATTAAAGGAAAATGAGTTATTATAGCTCTTGGATACTGTAGAGGATAAGGCCAATAAGTATGGGTTGAAGGCTATAGAACTCAATAACTATGCAGTTAAGTTGTAAAATAATTGTGTTATTCTCCATATTCAGCTTGATGATCAAATCAATGAGGACACTGACTAATGTAAAGGGGAGATAAAATGTAGGCAATAAGTCCACATCCGAAAAGAATAAAAAATAATTTTGGATTTGCACAATTTTTTCAAATGTACAATTTTCTTAAAAGGTAAAATGTAGGGTTTTGATTAATTGTGCAATGTAGGGTTGTAAACAAACAATTGGGTGTAATTGTATAATTTCATAAATGTGCAATTAGAAATCAAATGAAATTAAGTTGAAATGTGCATTTAGGTTAATTTGATAAAAATAAAATTAGACTTAGGGAAACCTTAATGCATTAATTGTTTTGCAGGAAGGCATTTGTGAATAATGGTTGTCTCGAGAACCACTTTGGAATAGTTAGGGAAAGCATTATAAATCCCCACATTCATTTTTTATGGTTGCTCATTATGGTTCATTTATGATGGTAGTGGTTTAGTATATTTTTTATGGATTTTCATTGTTTTTCATATTGTTCATTGTCTATGGTAGTGCAAATTGATTGATCATTATAGAATTACCCAACATTGTGGATGATTGTTGATCATTACATGGAATTGATGGTTGATCATTGTTGATATGGCAACATATATTGTATACTGTATATCAATGTGAATGTTTTTATGCATATTTATGATGAATTTGGGGTTGTAAATTCTATGCAAGTATGGCCAAAGTGATATTGTATATGGAATATTTACAATGGAACAAAGTGCTGAGTGATTTCCAACCTTGTGTGATTATGTATGAGCAATATTTAATGTTTTTTCTATAATTGATACATTTGTAATGTCATTGTAAAAATTTTGAGAATGAAAAATAAGTAATATTGATGATATAACCAAGGACAATGATTCTAGAATTGCATGTTAGAAAACTAGTTTAGCAATTCCACTATTAATGTTAGCCAATTCTTGTTTTGTCATAATTATATGCACAATATAGTAAATCTATAATTGAGTGATTTTAGTAAGAGTTTGCTACAATCGTACAGTCAACCAACCAAATTATACAACTAATCATTTATCTTGTTTTGGGAATGCAATTACATAGTTAACCTTGCCAAAGGAGGAAAACAAGGGTTTAGAAGTGAAAGATTGCAAAGCTATTAAGTTTTATCTATAAATTGACTTACAATAAATTTTACAAGTATAAAATCATACAAGTTAGGGTTTTATATGATTTGTATCACACAAATGTATGATTTGGGATTGTACAATCACTTTTTTTGAGTTTTAGGAATGTATAGTAGCAAATCGTACAACTATACAATTTTGTCTAAATCAGTTATAAAACCTTGGAATTCATCCCAAAATATTCCAATTCACCTCCCCATTTGGGAATGCTCCCCACTATGCTACAATTTATCTTCACACATTAGCCACTTTCTACACAATATCATCATCAAAATCTACAATATCTAAACCATAGTGAACAAAACTTTTGCTCATATAGGTGATTTAGTTGTGGGGGTGTGTGCACTCTTAGTTTTAGAGAGTGGTGGGTACTTGGAGGTTTAATGGTTTCCTATGTTTTGGTATCCTCTCCTTGTGTTAGATATTTCTTAGGTTTGGTTATCTCAAATTTTTTGCATATGTTTTCTCCCCATGTGTCATTATCCCACTCATACATCTGGTCATCTAGAACCTAAGTGTGTACTTCATCTCTAAGCATATTTACCTTTATCTCTTATTTAGTGACTATGAAATCTCATTCCCATTTGGCCTTGATTTTTGAAATATTATCCACATGATGCATGTGAAAATTCTCCAAGGGAACTTCATCGTTACCCCATAGTGGGTTCTAAAGAACATGTGGGTCCATTATAGGGAAAGGTACCCCTAATATTTGTAGTGAAGTCGTAGGAGAGGTAAAGGTAAAATGATGCAAGCGGATCAATTATTGTCATCTTCTAAACAATAATCACATTATATCATGCATATGGTGAAAGTTGTAAGTCCTTTATGAGACCAATTATGGGGATTGGATTCCCATACAGCTACACTATCCATTGTTTGACTAGTTCATAGTCCAACTCCAAGGTATCGACCACCATTTTAGGCATGACTAAGGTGCTTCCCCTCAATTCCACTAGGTAATTTTGAATGATATTTTCATGATATATGAGTGTTAGGTAAATGGTTGTGACTTGGGCCTACTAGGACCAAGACAAAATATATATATAATGGCATGCTCTTTCTACTTTCTTGTAATTTTTTGCTTCTCTAGGGTTTGCTCTAGCTACTTATTTTGGTTTTGTAGGATGAGGACATCCCATAATAGCATGGACATAGTGGAAATCCTTAAGTGCTCAACCATGTTGAAATATTATAATGGTTGGTCCTTCAATAGGATACTCATGATGAACTAGTGCTTGGGTATATTGAGACTAAAGTTTGGTATCTAGACTAGTTCTTGTAGGAGATGATTTGGCACTGGTTGATTAGGTATTGGATGTCTTGGTAATTTATCTTTTGCCCCCTAAGTTTAATTTATTTTCAATCTACTTATCTTTGATGCCATATCTTACTACCTTTGAGCCTCCACTACCACCCTTCTTCTTCCCTTTATGAGGAAATCAAACTGAAGTTGAGCTTGATTGTATGATGGAGTGCTTGTTCATCTAGGGATGGCATATGATTCTCCCTCATCCTATGTTACCAAGTTTTTTTCTAGTGCCTTAGTTCCCAAAATTGAAGTAACTTTCAATGATGTGCTTTGAATAATATGGGCTAAGGAATTAGACGTGTCACCTACTTGAGCATTCAGTAGTTTAGATAGTAGGGATTGGGATAGTAATATGGCCAGCCATAGGGATCCCCTATACAATTATTTTGGGCAAGGACCATGTCTCTCATTGAATTGGAGGGCACTAGCTACAAAGGGATGGGAATAGGATCCTGGGATGGATCAAAATCTCTATTGGACTAAGACAGGTACATATGGCATCTATTTAGGGGAGGCCAATATCCTTGGTTGACTTGATAGGATAAGGGTTGTGGGTAGTTTTGATATCCAATCCTTTAAAAATTTTGTTGATGCTTGAGGGATATAATTTTATTTTTCATGTCCTTCAAAATGCTTTCAATTATTTCTCTTTTTAAGGATTGAGAGGTCAAGAAGGCAGTGGTAGCGGTAGGTGGAAATTTCTACATAGAGGTCTAACCAAAAATAGTGGTTGGATGGAGAGTGGTGGGCTATATGGTTGGAGGAGGGTGATATGATGGCTGAACATATGAGAAAAGAAACATAGGTGTTCTAGGTACTAACCTCCTAATCTAGATGATATATCTCTTTGATTTAGTGGTTATTTTGTAGACTATTGTTAATGAATTGCTTCCCCTGGATTTTACCATCATGGCCATTTTAGAATTGATTTACTTTAGATAGTATATGAAAGCCATACTTAGTATGAACTAGATTTATTCTAGGATTTTGTACTAGGACTTATGGAATATAGCATTAGATTTTTCCATGGCTTCCATAGGGACCCTTTTGATGGTTGCTAGTTTTTATAATAGTGATACCCCATCCACCTTCTCATAAAACTTATCCATGAGCATATTTGCAAGTTGGTTCTAGTAAATCATGGAGTGAGGGGTGAGAGAGATATACCACTCTATTTATTTTCCTTTGAAAGAGGTTGCTAGCAATCTAAGTATAACATTTTGTTCTCCAATGCTATAGAGAGAATACAGATCGATCATGTGTTTGAGATGCTCAATTGGATTCATTGCATCTACTTTGATGAAATATGGATTTCATGGTAGAGTCTAGGACCTCATTCCATGTATCTGGTACCATTGGTGGTTATAAAGTACCTCCATAATCCCAAGATAGGAGTCTTCTTGGATTATGATTGATAAGAACAACCTTGTTTTACTATCAATTTCTTAACTTATAGCCAAGGTGCAAATGGCGTAGAAGCAATTGAGGATTTGCTCTCATAGTTGATCTTGTAGTAGGCCTTAAGCTCGTGATATAGTAGACCTAGTGTCTTCCACCTTATTTATTTTCTCTCTTTCCTTTGTATAGTGGAGTTCCTAGGTGGTGATTGTTTAATTGGATACATGTTCCCACCATAACCTCAACCAATACTTTGGAATGCAATTTATTGAGGATCTTATTTTATAGTGGATTCACCATGTTAATATTCTAAATGCTTCAACAAGCTAATGATTTAAGACTTTACTAGAACCTTGGTCCATATTTTGGTTAGGCAAATATTTTTTATAGTTTGGGTCCCACAAAGCATGCCAATTTGGATTGTTGGGGGCTGAAAATGATCCTTGCACCTCAGACACAATGACCCCCTATGAATGCGGTGTTTCTATAAGTTGGTGGATCTGATACCTTGCACCTTGCTTTGGGTGCCAATTTTGGGAAGTTTGGGGAGCATGGGACATACCTCCCTTGGACAACCTCCAAGACTTTTTACCAAGTATGACTCCTTACTTGGATGCAATATTTGATGCTCTTCCTCCTAAGCTAGCCTATTCTATCAGGTTCTTTTTTAGGGAAAAGGAAGATAAAAAAAAATGTAATAAAATAATTGAAATTAAATGGAAAAAAAATTAAAGACTATTCTATCCTAAGTAGCCTAAGATACAAATGATGATCTACCAAGAGACTTCAATTCCCATTCTACATCTCAATGGGATGAGTGAACAAATAAAATAATCATGACAATAAAATTGAACATGGTCTCAATCATACATGAAAGCAAATCAAAGGACTTCATATAAAATCTAGGAGATAAACACAAAAATAGTCAGTCTCCCACATAAAAATATATGAACACATAGATTAGAAAATAAATGTTTATGTAGTCACAATTCGTATTCACATTCAAGCAAATTACATTCATACATAACTGAAAGGAGTCCAAAATCTTGTACATACAACTGGATCAAGGCTCAAGGCTCAAGTAAGGATTAAAAAATAAATGAAAAAGGGAGGGAGAATTTCTCAAGGTTAAATTTCAGACATGACAAAAATTCAACTTTCTTTCTCTACCCTTGAGGTCGTTATTTATAATATTTATAATACAATTTGAAAGTCAAAATTCTCCTTGTAGGTCAAATTCATACCCTCATTTAAAAATCCTAATTTTTCCAAAATATTCTAAGTTGAACCATAAGCAAAATATTCAAAATGATCATATATTCCTTCAAATAAACTAAGTCCCTAAAGGAGTTATGGAATTGCATAAATCTAGACTATAACAAAATCAAATATTTTTTTATGAAGATGTCAATGCGACATTCCAAATGTCCAAAAATATGCAAAGAAACATCAAGTCATAACAAAGTTAGATGCTTTAAAAAAACAAATCACATCTTTAACGTTAAGCAATTACACAAATCCAAAATATTTCAGACAGTGACATCAATGCATTCATGACAAAGCTTGGAATAATGTTAAAGATATCATGGTTGAAAAAATCTATATGCCCTATAAATAGATAAATGTATCTTTGATGTTGAAAAATTTCATAAAACAAGAATAAAAAAAAGCCAACATTCTTCTAGGAGTGACATCATCAAAGTATTTTCAAGGTTTAGATTCATTTCAAGTGACTTTTTAGGTAGAATGAAAGCTCGAATTCAATACATGACACCCCAAAATATCATTTTTAGAGCTACAACTATCGTAGTTCCTTCTAACTATTCAAACTAATACCCTCAAATCATGAAAATTATATATTTCACAAGTTAGCTATAGTTGTTTGGCCATTTGTATACTATTGTTAGAGATTTACAAAGTAAATTTCAAATTAATTTAATTTTTAAGCACATGATGAAAGAAAATTAAGCCATGTCAACAACGAGCCAACATGATATGAAAATAACAAACTCCCTAGAATATTTTTGCTAGGTTATTTTGCATAATAGACCTATAACTATATTGTAAATCTTACACTACAAGATTCAAAGAGTAGCTTATAAATAGGGAGATAGAACTCTAAATGAGGGTAACCTTTATTGCACTTGCCTAGGTGTATGCTATATTAATTTTGTTGATAATTATTGAAAAATGATAATTGTTTGAACTCCATTGTTGGTGTTATTGTAAGTTTTTATGAATGAAATTATGCTTTAATTCTTTTTTGTTACACTTTATGATTAGTTTATTTTTTGAAAGTAAATTTTTCTATTTGGACCATTGTTGGATTAATTTTCATTAAAATCATTATAATGGTTAAAACATATAATTAGTAATTGGATAATTCTATTTTGCACTTGACAATGGCTAGTCTATTAAGTGTTATTGTTAGTTGATTACAATAGGTTTTTACATATGTATTCAATGCTATTAGGCTATATAATATCCACCATATATTCATTTCCCTAAAACTTTACTCTCTCTTAACCCTCTCTTTTCTTACCCTTAGCTTAAAACCCCATTTTAATTTCTTAAATATATTAAGAATTCAGCCTTCTATAGAGGTTGAATTGAGACAAATATCTTTTATTCAAAATATTAGCTAAAGTATAGAGCACATTCTATAAGACTAGGTAGATTTTATGCCAACAAAATAATGTACGTCAAATTCATGCTCTCATTTACAAATCCTATTTTTGCAAAAATATTCTAAGTTGAACCATAAGTAAATGATTCAAAATGATCATATATTCCTTCAAATAAATGACTAAGTCCCTAAAGGATTTTTGGGATTGCACAACTCCAAAATGTAACAAAACCAGAAATTTTTTTATGATGACAACAACATGACATCCTAATAGTTCAAAAATATGTAAATAAATATTAAGGCATAACAAAGACATATGCCCAAAAAATATAAAAAACACATATTTGATGTTGAGAAATTGTACAAAGCTAGAGTGGAACAAAGTCAAAATATTTTGGGCAATGACCTTAGCATCTTTGTGAGAAATCCCAAAATCATGTAATGGAAAAAATTTGGGGTTCCTCTAGGAGTGACATCATCAAAGTATTTTCAAGTTCTATATTCATTCCAAGATCTTTGATACATGATGACATGAAACATAACTTTTAGAGCTACAAATACCTTAGCGCCTCCTAGCTATTCAAACTAACACCCTTAAGGCATAAAAATTATATCTCTAACAAGTCACTTATATTGGTTTGGCCATTTGCAAAATAATATTTGAGATATATAGAGCAAATGAGAAAATTAAAAACAAATTCAAATTTTAAGCACAAGATGAAAGTAGAGTAAGCCCTATCAACAACGAACCAACATGATATATAAATAAAAATCCTAGAGCATTTTTGCAAAGCTATTTTTCATAATAGACCTATAACTAAATTATAAATATTATGCTGCAAGATTTAAGAGTGGCTTATTAATAGGAATATAGAACTCTAAATGAGGGTTGGCTCTATAGCACTTGCATGGGTGTATGTTGTATTAATTTTTTTGATAATTAATAAAAAGTGATAGTTGTTTGGACTCTATTACTAGTGTTACTACAAGCTTTTATCAATGAAATTATGCTTTAATTAATTGATTTTATACTTTGTGATTAGTTTATTTTGTAAAAACAAATTCTACTATTTTGATCACCATTGGATTACTTTTCATTAAAGTCATCGGAATGGTTAAAGCGTATAATTAGTAAATGGCCAATTTTTTTTTGCACTTGAAAATAGTTGGTTTATTAAGTACTATTTTTAGTTGATTATAGTGGGTTTTTATAGATGCATCCAATGTTTTTATGCTATATCCCATCCACCATCTATTTATTTCCCTAAAAACTTACTCTCTCTTAACCCTCTCTTTTATTACCCTTAGCTTAAACCCCTATTTTAATTTCATAAATATACCAAGAAGCCAACCTTTTCTAGAGGTTGAATTGAGATAAATATATTTTATTCAAAATGTTGGCTAAAGTCTAGGATGTATTCCATAAGACTAGGCAAATTCTATGCCAACAATTAATTTTTGACATGCCTACTGGCTTGAATTGTGGTAATTCACCCATTTATCCATTTGAGTAGAATATTGGTAAATTCTTACCTCATAATATCATTAAAAAAAATGTTCATCTAGTGACTTCAATAATTTACAAGAAATTAACAAAAATCTAGTTGTCACTCCTTTCTAGCTTATTTTTTTATGCTGACAAGATTTGCAACTAAGAAGCTAGAAAATTCATTACCATTTCCTAAATTACCATATTTTAGGTCAATAAGCCTTCAGAGTATTTATAAAAAAACATACTTTACCTCTCCAAAATTCTCAAGAACACAACCATACCATTAGGTTTAGCACTCCTTAATGATATTACTTAGGCAAAACTCAAAGATTTTCCTACCTATGGATACTATCAAGATTTTGTCTTATTGGCTAAAATTAATAACATATGGAAGGATTATACTATGGATAGACTCCTTGTATTATATTTAAAAGGAAATATATTGAATTAGTATCATGATCTAGAATATGGAAGTATTAATTAATGAGATGATTTCGTAAGAACCTTTATTGAAGAGTTTCATGATATTGTTGATCCCTTTCACTATTTACTCAACTTATAGTTATTCAGAAACATCATCAAGAGGCCCCCACTTATTTTAATATCCAGTATAGTAGAACTTGGAAAATAATCCCTAAATATATTAGACCTCCTGACCCCTTGGTATATATTTACTATATCAGAGCCTTAGATCCTAATATAGATCTTCAAACACAATAGTCAAATGTGACAACCTTCCATTAGTTCTATCAAGCCATTATCTCTATAGAGAATATGATGATATCCATAGGAAGGTTAACCCCTAGGGTTGTAATGCCATACTTTCCAAATATTAGTCATCCCACTCAATAGAAAGAAACTCCAGTCACCATGGCACACATTCCTCCAATCACTTCTATTCTTACCACCTAAGGCATTACCTCTAATACCAACTTTGTTGGTATTACCAACCACAAAGACAAAGGAGTCTCCAATAATGATAGAGGTACTGACTGCCCTAAAGACATTGAATAACAATGTGAAAACTATTGAAAAAAAAGGTTGAAATATACCAATCTAGAAGATTCCTCTACATTGTTAAATATCAAAGAGCTTTCACTAGCAACACGACTGATAATATCGATAGTATCTACAATGATCAAGAATATAATATAGCAATATCAGATTGAAAAGACCATCCTTAGTGCATAGTTTACAGTGATCCACATAATGCCAAAACTTGTACTGTACTAGCACCAATCCTAGCTTATAATATTGAAAAGACTAGAAAAACATAAAGAAGTTAGGTAAATATGATATGGGATCCAAAATAGGTCATGATTACACAATATCCTTTGGAGGTGGAGTGCATATTAGTTTTGACCAGGTCTAAGGAGAAGTTGTTATAAATATATCCATAAATATTAGGACCCCTTCAAGTCCCAACTTAGAAATCCCCAATAAATAAGCACTGTATGATTTCGAAAAGGCTTCATTTCAACTAGAGCCAACAAAAAATTCTCCTCCATAATAGCCACATAAAGAGTGACCAAATATATAATACAAAGAGAAAGTTAAAGAGCATTTACCTGAGTCAAAGGAACAAGCCCAAGATAAACTAAAATATCCATCTACAAACAAAATATAAAGGATAGAAGCCACTCAAGAATAGGAGGAGATTCAATAAACCAAATAAAAAATATAAATAGTTAGAATCATCTATATCAACATTATCAATGAACAAAAGGAAAAACCCTCTAAAATGAGCATGTATGACACCCTAATGATCCCCAAAGAAATCAACTTTCTCAAAGATTCGTTGAAAATGACCAACTTTAGAGGTGTGGAAAATTTAGAGTATAATATTGCTCAATATTTGTTATCCCTGGGACTAAAAAGAATAAGCCCCCACACTTTTACATGTCCTTAAGAATGGAAGGATAGATCATACATAATTGCATGATTAATTCTAGAGCGATAACTACCATGATGCCTAAATTGGTATGTGAAGCTATGGTTATGGAATATACTACTCATGTCCCAATTTTTTGCAATTATATGGTACTCTTGTCAAAATAATTGGAGTTACCAAAGATACTTCTATGAATCTACATAGGGCATCAAATATTACTATAATACAAGAAGTTGTAATTGTAGATATTGAGCCATAGTTTGGACTATATATCTTCTAGGAATTTACAATAAAATTAGGAGGCTACATTTATATAGACTATTTTCATATGATAGTCCAACATAAGGGGAGACAAATTAAAATCTACCCAAAAAATCCAACACCATATCATATAGAAAATATGGAAAAAGAACGTATCAACATGATAAAAAAAGAGAGACCCTCTGGTAGAAATTCTTGAAGAGTTACAGACCAAAGATAAAATTTTCTTTCAAATGTTATAATGCCATGATTGAAACCAAAACTAGTACATATCACATTGTAGAGCTAGAGCAATCAAAAGTTCTAGATGTGAAAAAACCAAGAACTCCAAAAAAATAGCTTTGGAAGCTTTACTTTGATAGTGCTATATTCAAGAATGAAGCTGGAGCTAGGATAGTGCTAATATCTCCTTAAAAATGGATAAATAATTTCTCCTAAAGGTTAACATAGAGCTACACAAACATTGTAGATAAATATGAAGCCTTGTGTCTTGGATTGATGTAGACAAAAAGAATGGCCATTAAGTTAAACTCTATATATGATAACTTTGAAATTGTGGTCAGTAAAATAATCAAGAAATGTAGCAATAACCATCAATTAATCATCCTTGGGTGGGGCGAATAGAAGTTTTTAATCATCCCTAGGTGGAACGAGTAGAGAGAAGAGTGCCTGAAGGTGCCAAATTGACTCCTGACCTTCCAAAACTACTGTGAGAGTGGTTAGGACCACTGTTTAACCTATGGGGGCTGTCCTGGGGGATGTGTGTGTCAGTGTGATCAGTTTTTGCAGTCACATAATCATATTTGTGATGTTTTGGTGTCTACAAAAAGCATACCATAATAGGGTGTGGGACTTGATGGATATTTTTGAAGCTTTAGGTATAGAAATCATTCCTGGGGAATAAAATGATTTTTCTAATGCACTAGCTTCTCAAGGAGCAAATTTCATGCCTATTGACACTTACGATAAAAAATAAATAAAGTAAAAATGATATTCAAATCAATAATCCTGATAAAGAAATATTCTAGTAGGTGTTTTAATATGACCAATAAATTATTAATTTTTTAACAAGAGAAACTATATACACCATGCAATAGGTATATATATTGTAGGAAGCTAACCAAGAAGAAGTCATTCAACTTAAAAACAATTATATCCCAAAAGGACTAGTCACTTTAGAGAGCTTGTTGGAATAAAAATTGTTTTCCAATGTTGTAGAGAGCATACAGATTGACCATGTGTTAGAGATGGTTGGTTGGATTAATTCCTTATTATTTGGTGAAATATGGTAGGGATTTTAAGGTGGACGTTGGGACCTCATTTAATGTGGTTGGTTCCACTAGTGGCTGCAAGGGATTCTCATCGTCCCAACCCAAGAGTCTTCTTAGATTTTTATTGATAGGAATGACCATGTTCTATCATTATTTTCTTTGTCTATTACCAAGGTTGAGAGGGGGTAGAAGAAAAAAGAATTTTCTCTCATGGTTGATCTTATAGTAGGTCTTGAGCTTATGAAATAGTAGTCCTAATTTATTCCACTTTATTTGGGTTCTCTCTCTTTCCTTTATACAATGCTGTCTCCAAGTTGTGATTGTTTAACCGGATGGAAGTTCCTACCACAAATTCAACCAATACTTTGGATGTAAATTTCTTTAGGGTCCTCTTTTATAGTGGATTCACCAAGTGAAGCTTCTAAATGCTTCAAATAATTGATGATTAAGGCCTTCACCAAAACCTCATTCTAACTTTTGATTAAGGGTTAATGTTTATAATTCAGGTCCCATTAGGTGTACCAATTTTGAGTTTTGGGGGCCAAAAATGACCCCTACATCTCAAGCACCACAAGCCCTCATGAATGTAGTGTTTCTATAAGTGGGTGTATTTGATACCCTATACCTCGATTGGGGTTCCAGTCATGATTAAGGCCTAGGAGCATGGGACATAACTCCTTCAAACATCCTTTAAAATTTCTTACCAAGGTTGGATACTTGCTTGGATGTAGTCTTTGATGATATTCCTCCTAAGCTAGCCTAATATACCATGTGTTATGTCAAGGAAAAGATAGAGAAGTAAAATGTAGTAAAATAATTGAATATAAATGATATAAAGTAGTAAAAAATAATCTTGCATAACTAGCCTAACCTATGGGTGGTGATGCACCAAGAGACTGTAATTCCTATTTAATGTCTTAGTGGGATGAGTGAACACATGAAAAAAACATGACAACAAAATTGAACATGGTCCCAATAATACATGAATGCAAACCAAAGAAATTTCTATGAAAGCTAAGATAGAATTACTAAAATAGTCATAGTCTCCCACAGAAATATGTCTAAACACTTAGACCAAAAACAAATACTAGAGTAGAAATAGCTCATTTTATTCATATTGAAGCACATCATATTCATATATAACTAAAATAGGCTTGATGACATGTACATGCAACCAGCCCAAGGCTCAAGTCCAAACTAAAAAACAAAATGGAAAAAGGAGGGAGAACTACTCAAGGTCAGATGCTATACAAGACAACATTTCAACCACCTTTCTCTACCCTTGATATGACTATTTATAATATTTATAATAAATTTTAAAATTTAAAATTACCCCCAAAATGGATATAGGTGGGAGCGCCTACATCATCCATGGTTACTAGATTAAAGGGACTACATTACATTTAATTCTAGGATATCCTAAGTTCATTGATAGTTAAATCACCCTAAATGCCTCCATGGGTAGCATAGCCCTCTTTTTAGAGGTGTCATTATTGTAGTAACCTTATCCCATGGAAACATGAGTTTGGTTGATAACATTTTTGATTGAGGTCCACTTCGATGATTGTATCATCATGCTTTCTTGATCTTCAAACAATATTGATAATTTCCTCTTCTTGCATTAGGTCACTAGATCCCAATAATATATTGGTATTGAACCTATTTTTTAATACCCTGGTTGCTCTAGTCGATCCCTCTTTTATGCTTTTGGTTGACCCCTAGCTCAATCAATGTTACTTTTGATGTTGCCTTATTCATCCTAATTGCTATTTTTTTAAATATACCTCTATACATAATTCCATCAGACCTCATTTGATGGGCATGCTTCTAGTCCTATGTATATTTCCTATGCTCTTCATGCCCCCCTACTACTAAGTCTCTTGAGGATCATTCGATTGAGAAACTACTCTTGGGTGTATGGAGTGCTACAACCCAATTACTGAAGGAAGGTAGCTCAATTTTGGGGCCTATCCACCAGAGTGGCAAATGGATCTCAACAAACCAATCTATTAGAGCCCCTACCATTAATTAAACTCTTTTATTCTCCATCAAAAGGGTTATAGGGTTCTTGTTGATGATGTGATATGGCCTAGTCACTAAAACAAGGTTGTGATCCTTTGTTGGCTTGATCTGAGTGAATGAATTGGCCTCATGGTGAGGGGATATTCAAGCATGTTAGTAGTGTTTGTCATATACTGTCTGCCATTGATGTCTTCTTCAAATGAACTACTTGATATATGAATGGATATTTAGGGCCATTATTTTATTAATTTTGGTGATGGTTTTTTTATCTTTCATATGGGGCAAAGACATGCCCCCTGTAGTGACATTTTCACTACAATTATCATAACATACTAGAAAAAGAAGAGTTATATTAGAAACAAATATCCAAGGAGATATGAATTAAGAAAGATGACAAAAATATTAAATTTTTTCATGCTACTACCAAAATAGATATGTCCTTTATCAGATCAAAATTATTTTAACTCTATATGAAATAATTAATGAAGATGATAAAGAAATTGAAAATGAAGTAATCAATTATTTTGAATATATTCTATCACAAGTTGTTCAAGATAAGGAGGGACAAAGTGAGATTTTGTAAGATATTCCATAAATTATTGTACCAAAACAAAATGAGTGCTTGATAAAAAATATTTTAATTGAGGAGCTATAAGATACAATTTTCTCTTTCCACCCCTATAGTGTACTTTTTTTTTATATAAAGGGGTAAAAATTTATTGATAAAAAGTCTAGATTACAAAGTACAATTGAGCTTCCAACGAGGACTCAAATAAACATCCAAATGGGCTAAAACCACTAGACTAGAATGACACCTGGAAAAGACAATAAGAATAAACCACATTAAGTATGTACATCCTTGTGGATCAACTCCCACAAGCATTGAGAGTCCCCAGATGGGAGACTCTCCCAATTATCGATACTCCAAGGATCCAGTAGATCAGAAGACCTTTTGGCCAGGTAATCAGCAACCACATTCCATTCCCTTGGAATGTGCACAAAGGATATAAATTCAAACTCTTCACTCATTTTGAGAATCTGAATGACTGTAGAGGCCAACTGCCAATTAACTTCCTCCACCCTTTTACTGTTTAAAATATTACCCACAATTTGAGAGTCAGTCTCATAGATAATCCTATGCCAGCCAAGTGAAAACCCCCTCTGCAAGGCCTCAAGAATTGCAAGAGCTTCCATAAAATTGTTGGAGTAAACACCATTATAAATGGAAAAGAAAAATTGACACCACCAGTATAATCTCTCCCAACACCGCCAATGCCAGCATGTCCAAGATTACCCCTAGACGATCCATCAGTATTAATTTTTAAAACTCCTCTAAGGGGTGGCCTCCACCTACCATCTCTCCTAACCTTCTTGCTGAGCTGAGGAACCCTACTAGGGATAGAAGAATTCACACCATCCCCAAAGAGACCAAGGGCTTTTTGTACCTTCTCCTCCCTAGAATAAAAAAGAGGGTCCACATCACATTTGTTATGGATGGTTTCCTGAACCATATACAAGATCCTTTTCCAGATCTGTTGAACAACAAAATAACTTCCTTGAAATATGCATCGGTTTTGTTTAAGCCAAATTTGCTAGATGATGCAAGGGCCCAAATTCCAAGCCACCCGAAGGAAAGGGACCTTGGTCGGAGGTCTGCCCAGACTACTCCAAAACTCCACCAAGGATAGCACATGAAAACATGAATGGTTAAGGAGCATTGGCAAAATAAATGAGAAGAGTAATCCTCATTCTTACTGCAAAGGACACAAAAAGAGGGACCCTGAAATCCCCTCTTCCTCAAATTATCCCAAGTGAGGCATTTATTATGAGCTACCAACTAGAGAAAGAAGTTACATTTTGGCTAGGCAAATTTGTTCCACACCTTTTTCCACCAAGTGACAGGAATACTCCCATACTTTTGCTTATCAAGAACCTGATAACCATAGGCTACCGAGTAGGTTCCCTTAGGATCATGGTTCCAAGCCAGAATATATTTACCCCTCAATGAAGAACAAGGTCTCCCCATAATAATAAGAGAAAGCACCTCTCTGTCCTTAGCTAGTCCTCCATGGGGTCATTCTTGTGGATCTTGCCATCTGTACATATCCATATTTCCAAAAGACTATTTTTTTTAAAGTCCTCCACACGAGACCAGCTTGCTTCCAAGAAAAAAATACTTAGGGAACATAACCTAGGATATTGATTCAATATAGGAGGGTGGCCATCCTAATAATCCTCCCAAAAAAGAGCATTTGATCCCTAATTGTAAATCCAGAACAAACCTTGCTTGATTAAATTAGCTCCTCTATTTAGAGTGCCCTAGATAACTAAAAATTTCCCAACCAAGTTGAATCTAGAGATTTCAATCTCAAAAATACCTCTGAAGTATTTACAAGATAATATTTTATCTAAAATTTGTTCTTGAGAGGTACACCATCTCCAATAAATTTTTGAAGCCAAAACCTACCCAAAAAGAGATGTCTGTTGCAACCCAAGGCCTCCCTCTTGCACTAGCCTACATATAGAATCCCACCTAACCAAACTCCTTTTAGATTGATCAAATTTTCCAGACCATAAAAATTGTCTTGACAAAGCATCCATGTCCTTGATGAAGTGAGATGGAGCTATTTGTACAAAACATCTATAAATGGGTAAAGCTTGAACAACAAATTTTAAAATCAATACTCTACCTGTAGTGGATAGCCATATGAAAATCTAGTGATTCACCTTCCTTCTAAACTTATCAAGCATAGGCTACCAAGAATATCTAGGTAGAGAGTGAGATGAAATTGGAATACCAAGATAAATGAAGCGGGGATTCCCAACCTATAATCTTAGAATGTGATAAATCCTGGCTTGAATAAGAGAAGGGGTATTGAAGAAGAATATAAAAGACTTGTCCTCATTAATCAACTGTCTAGAAGAACCAAGATATATGTCAAGAGACTGTCTAATATTGCCAACTTTCTTGATAGTGGCAACTCCCAACAAAGCAGTATCATCAACAAATTGAAGGTGGGAAAGAGGTGGTAAACTACTATCCCTCTTCCACCCCTGAATGATATCCTACATGACTTGAGACTTGAGCAATCTTCCCAACCCTTTCGCCATAATGATAAAAAAATAAGGAGATAAAGGATCTCCTTGCCTCAATCCCCTTGAGGCCTCAAACAGCTTGTATGGCTCATTATTAAGAAGAACAGAGAATGAGGAAGAAGAAAAACAACTCATCACCCATCTAATCCATTCCTCCTCAAATCCAAAAGCAACAAGAACTTTCTGAATAAAGGACCATCTAACCCAATCATAGGCTTTGGCCATGTCCAACTTAATGAACATAGTTTTCTCCTTAGAAGTTTCCATCGAGTGAATATCTTCTATAGCAATAACAACCCCATCCAAGATTTTTCAGCCAACAACAAACCCTCCTTGCTCCTCAGAGATGATTTTTCTCAACCATATCTTCAGCCTCTCAGTAATAATTTTTGTGATGATCTTATACACAACATTGCAGAGAGCAATAGGCCTGAACATATCCAAGGAATTTTCTCCCTCTTTTTTGGGTATAAGCACCACAAAGGTAGTATTTAGGGCCCTTAGCATCTGTTTGTTCTTTTGGGACTCATGGACCACCTCCAAAAGATTAAATTTTATTAAATCCAAAAAATCTTGATAAATCTCAATCGAGAATCCATCTGGACCTGGGGCTTTTCCTTTTTCATCTTGAATACAACATTTTCTAGCTCCTCAAGGGAAATTGGACCCATCAAGTGCTCATTAATCTCTCTCAAAAAAATTGTTGGAATACATTTTAGAATAATATTTTAATTCTCATCATATTATAGGGAGTCCTCCTTGAATAGAGAGGAAAAATACCTCTTAGTCTCTTCTAAAATATCCCAGAAAGAAGAGAGTAGGGCACCTTGAGAATTCACAAGAGAGGTAATCAGGTTACCATTACGGTGAGCCTTAACTGAGTTATAAAAGAAGGTTGTGTTCCTATCCCCTTCCTGAAGCCAATCCACTCGAGATTTTTATTTCAAAAAAAAATTCTTCCCTTAGTTCCCATTCAGCAAGGTCTTTCGTAGCCTCAAATTTCTCAACAAGAAGCTCCTTTGTGAATCCCTGATCTCTAATCTTCCTTGAAACTTAGCCAAATAAATGTTCCCAAAATTTAGTCTATTCCATCCCTTCAATTTATGTTTTACAAATTGTAGTCACTTCATAAAGGAATACATAGCGGTGCCATGAGGAGGTTTTCCAGTGGTCCACCAGCCTCGCATGAAATCATGAAGCTTAGGATCACGAAGCCACATAAGTTGAAACTTAAATGAGGGATTATTTTTTAGCCCTAACTCCAAAGCAGAGAGTTTGATAGGCCAATGATCAGATCCCCTACCCTCAAAAATCATAGAACTAGCACCTCTATTATTAACTATACAATAACTGGATATCAAAAACCTATCTAGTCTCTCTGAGATGGAAGCTTCCCCACATCTTCTATTATGCCAAGTAAAGATCCCATTATCTATCTTGATGTCAACCATGTTTAGGGCCTGGATATGAGCACTAAAGACAGAAGAAAAAGGCTCAAGACGATCCATCCCACCACGTTTCTCCTCTAGAAAAGTGATAGAGTTGAAGTCTCTTGCAAAAATCCATGGGTATAGGGGAACCAAACTTCTCACAAAGAAAATGTGCTTCCACAAATTTACTTTACCATTGTAATCAACATGAGCATACACATTTGTAAGTAGGATGATTTCACCAGATTCATTATCATGCTTGACCATTGAAATAGACCATCTGCTAGAAATCCAAGTAAGAGGGGATATCTTAACCGGATCCCATAAACAAGCGATGCCACAAACATATCCACATGCACCAATACACTAGCATTGCCCCATTCTCCACAAATTTGGAGTAATATTGAACATACTATCAATAGCCAATTTAGTCTCCTGAATAAACACCACATCCAGAGAATGCACATGAACCAAATCACAAACAACTTTTTATTTGGGGATGCTTTCAACCCCCTTACATTCCATGAGAGGATAATCATTTTTGGGGGTTATAAAAATGGGATTCCAATGTTCTCACCAATCCTGACTCCACCAAATTCTCCCCCATTAACTTAATTTTATCCTGGTCCTTCTTCCAACCCACCTTCATATTCTTATCCGACAAACTCTTTTTAACTATTTTTTGCTACAATCCCAACATCGTAGGAGATTTGTAGTCCAAGGATGACTGCATCAGTGCCTGAGTAGAAGAGGGCATAACTAAATTTGTACCACTTTCCAAAATAGTTTCCCATATAGTTCTAGACCCAAGCATGTCCCCTATACTCAAATCCAAATCCCTTTGTTCTTCATTTAAACCCCCTAGATCTGATTCCTTAAGTTCCCCCTCAAGAAGAGACATCTGATTCAGCCTTATTATATTTGCATCAGGTAGTGACATTTCAGGTATCTCCATGCACTAATCAAGATCATCTAATATTTCAAAATGGTTGAGTAGAGCATTTGGTTGACTATCCTTAAGGTCTTTGTTTGCCCTTTGTCCTCGATTTTGGGCTTTTACCAAAAAAAACCTTCCTTATCCCGTTCCCCTTCCTTTATCGGGGCTTTTCCTTTATCCAAAATTTGTCCAGACCGAGAGGGCCTAGGATTTTAAGCCATAGACGATACAAACTTAGGGTATTTTCTTTGCAGGTGGCCATATTCATGGCAAATCCGAGAATGAAATGGAAGAGCTTCATAGTCGAGTTTTTGAACCCATGTAGTTGATCCAAATTGTATTTCAATAGAATATAGAATAGGATTATTTAAGTTAATTTCAATACAAATACGATAAAAAGAGATTACATTTTTATCCATTATCTATTGTGACGGTCCAACTGGCTTCCCAAGTAGAAGGGCAATCTTATGCAAGATATCAGTTCTCCAGAATCCCAATGGGAGCCATGGAAGCCGCACCCATGATGGCCGCTCATTTGATGGATTGAAACCCACATGCTAGGGTTTAAGAAAGAGTCCCACCTGGTTATAGAAATAAGGACCCCCTCCAAATTCTTTGTTACAATCTGTAATACAATATAAAACCACAATAAAATAGTTGTTCACACTCAGCATCACCTTCACATCGCCTTCAGAATTCCAAGTCTTCCTGACCCAAGCCTCCACAAAGGGAAGAGAAATTCGGATGCCCAAAAATTTGCCAATAAGGGTATGTTTGGTTAGATACTCCACATCTTCCACCATCGATTTTGGTTAAACCACTAGAACTGGTTTGGCTTCACATCATTCCAAACATCCATTGTTCTTTAACAAGCGGTTCCCGACATGCACTAGAAAATCTTGTTCCTTCTAGTCATTTTTAGATGAAAAAATATCATGAGCATGCACTCTATGTGTTGAACCCGATGCCATCATGAAATTCCTCCAATTTTTAGACCTCCTCCGAAAGTTGCTACCATCCCCGTAGAGCATTTTTTCTTCATCAAACCCTAGTAGAGTATTTTTTCCTCATCAAACCCTCCTAAGATCTTTCAAGTGTTAGAAACTCTTGCTAGAAAGAAATGTTCTATTTTCTTGATGGTTTTAGCTAATACAACTAGATTTAGGTTGCACCTGAAGACCAAGAGAAAACTACTTTTACATGTCCTTTGGGAATCACCCCTATAGGGTACTTAGCCCTAATGGATTTCCTAAAATTATATTTTAAACATTTTGGGATATGTTGAATAATAATATGTTATATTTTATTGATGAAACTAACAAAAAATAAGTCTACGCTAAGTGAAATCATTGTTATATTTATTACATTGATTCCCATGAAAGCTGAGAAAACGATTTCATAATTTCCATCTTATAATTATCTATAATATTATTTATAAATTTATTTTAAAAATTATGTCAAATAAATTGAAAAATATTATAAATTTTGTATCATATAGGAACAAGTTGATTTTATTCATGGCAATCAAATCTTTAATTGGATAATCATTGAATAAGAGGCCTTATATTCTCTTTAGTCAATGAAAAAAATAAGTATGCTTGTAAAATTAGATATGGAAAAATATATAATAGTGTTTTATAGAGTTTCCCATATAATACACTTAAATAATTTAATCTTGATAAAGTCTATGTGAATGGATTATATGTTATTGGACCACTCCAAGATATTTTATTTTGGTTAATTGATCTCTATTAGATATGTTGAATCATCCTAGGGTCTTCACTAGTGTGACTTATTATCTTCTTATATTTTCATTATTCTTGTTGAGGCTTTAGGAAGATATCTCTCAAAGTAAATCCGTGTCACAACTAAAATTTATTTTATTATGAAAATATAATTTTAGGATATGAATAATTTATCATTACATGTGGCTATGATGACATGAAAATTGGTGAAATTTATCTATTTTGTATATTTTATGCAATGATTTTTAGATTTTACTTGTAGTATTATGTATAATTTTATTATCTTACAACAATCCTAATTGCATACTTGGCTTGAGTGCTTTATGGGGACTTCCATAAACTAAGATTGAGAGGGAGAGTATCATCAAGAATATAGAGAAAATGATAACAAATATCATATTAGAGATTAAAATCGAAGGAAGGAAAATTTTTTGCATACAACATAATTGCAATTAGATGTATAAATGCATGCTTCCTTGTGATAAATTACTATAGGATAAATATATTGAAATCTATATTGATGAATATGTCTTCTTATGACAATGTAAAATCATTAATTGTTGCTTTCAATTTTGTAAATTATGCTCAATAACTTAAAAAGTTGCATAAAAATATTCTTATGCCTAGGAAGTCCTCAAGAAAGGGAAATAGAACCATGATCTTGAAAAGGAATAAATGAGTGATTATGTCCCTTGAACACCTTAGTGATACACACTCTTGATTTTGAAAATAATCAATTACCTTGAGAGTGGACCAAGAGAAAAATGTGGCAAATGTGTCGCAAAAGTATAAATAAATAAATTTCTCTTTTGATTTTAGTACTTGGAAGGAAAATAAAAGAATATGGACTCTAAAAACATAGCATTAGCTTTATAAATATTTCTTTTTTGTGCATTATATTTTAATTTTATAAGCCTTTTCTTTGGGCATCTTATTTTTTATGTTCCTTGGAGAGAAAAAGAAATATTAGCATTTCCCTAATAAGGAGACATCAATTACGTGCAATAAAAATAGAATTAAATTCAATACACCAATTATAATAAGAGTATTATATTTCTAGAGAAAGTTGTTTGGCAAAAATGAAGGTTTTGGAGGTGGCAATATACCTACAAATTAATTATTTTAACCCACCCTAGGAGGATTGTGGCACAAAATACAAATAAAAAAATATAGAAAGAAGATCCAAGGGAGACATGCAAATTTATGATTTGGAGATGTTGAAGTGTAGAATTACTTGAGGAATAACAATAGTGAACTAGTACTTCATCTCAACTTGGATGTCACAACACAACCAACAATGATTTGATAACTCTTATCAACTTATGCATGATATACCAACTAATATTGATTTCATCTCAATCATCATAGCCAAAACAAGTACCATTATGTACCTTTGGTGTTAACTTAGTGCATGAGTATGCAAAATATTTATTTTACTCTTTGAATGATAAAAATCCACTTTATTCTTGTTTTGTTAAGTCAAACAAAGGATTTATTTGGGAAAGGCTAATTTGTAAAGGGAAGAAAAGAGAAATGATTTTTAGTATTTGAAACCCACACAACAATATTGGTTGTTCTTATTGTGTCTCTTTTGTTCATATTTGAACTTGGTATATGATGGTGTATTGGTCTAAACACTATCCTCTAGGGTGTGTGTCAATTCTTAGTTTGTGTTAGTAGTGTTTGCAATGTGATCATCTAATGCTAGTGGAGTTGAAACCATGGTAATGAATGTCACATGTAGAAGTAAATCTAAATTCTATACCTATGTACCAATAAAATGAACCCTTCTATAAGTATGTTTTACTTTGTATGAGTAAATTTATTTTCACATGCATGTATTTTCCAAAAAAATATAAGAGTGTAGGTTCTTTTGGTACCTAAGTGTGGGACTTGGGTAAAATCTAAAAAAATCTCCTTTTGGATAAACATCAAAATAGAGAGAATCAACCTTTGCCTTTGTACCCTTTGAATGATTGAGTTCCTTCTTGATGGGTTCAACCTCATTCAAGAAAATAATTAAGTGTTCAAATATTTTTGGAGCCTAATTTTACAACCTAGGAAGAGATAAAATGAAGTTATTCATAAGCAAATATTAGACCCATATGAATAAAACTTAATATTTAGGAACTTTGGCCTTGCATGATGAACTACCCTAGAGAGTCTTGTTGTGTCACAAATTATAATTTTTTGGCATCTAAAAAATATTATTTATTCCTATAAAATTATTACTATACCTAGGGAGTTATTACAATGCATAAAATATTAGTGCCAATAAGTCAACACTGTGTGCTAAAGAATGATATTAGTGGAGTGTTACAAAATATAGAATTTGACACCATAGGTAGAGTTGGTATCATTTGACAATGTGGCCCATAATAATGTAAAAAATATTTCTTTTTCTTTTCTTAGGTTGAGTTGAGACTAAACCATTGCATACTTTGTAAATATCTTCCTTTCTTTGCTTACACTTTTGAACTAAAAATTTCAACCTATGAAACTATCATCAAAATATTTGATATTAAGGATGGTTGTATGATGCCTATATAAAGCATGAAATGTGTTATGATAAAAGTGATTTTGTTTGATGTTTATAGATGAGTGCTACATATTGATACTACACTTTAATTCTTCATGATTGGTACTTGTTAAAGGTTACAATTGCATTTTTGATTTGTGATTATTATGTTGAGACATTCATATGTTACTTGGAAGTTAGTTACAAACTTTTCAATCATGTTTGACATGAATGGTTTAAGTCTATTATATTATAGAAAACCATGTGTACATATATAATGAATTATTTTTGTAGTTAGTTTCTTGCATTGTACAGATCTTATAGTGTAGTTTTGGAAATAGAACCATGTTTAGGGATGGTTCTATAATACTTGTTTTAACAATGAAAGGCATTATGACAAACAATGCTTTTGCTTGATATTTATAATTTATTTATAAATATAGATAGTATAGTTGAGTGCTTTATGTTTGATACCTATTAAATTTTATAACTATATGCTTATTGGAAGCTAGTTACAAACGTATTGAGGGTGCTGGAAATAAATAGTTTAATGCTACCTATTATGGAAATGTATGAGTGTATATAGAGTCTACATTATTTTTCTAGTTAGTTGCTTGCATTATAGACATCAAATAGGCTATTCATAAAATATAGAATATTGTTTAGGGTGGGTGTGTTCTAACTTAAACTTTGTTTCTACATGATTCAAAATAGTTTGTAAATGAAACTTTTATTGGTAATTTTATTTGAAACATGAACAATGCTTTTTGAGATATTGTTGTCAATTTGTTTTCTAAAACATAAATAATTAAGTCTAAATTGTTATTGGTATTCTCTTTGATACATTGTTTTAAACTAGAATTATGATTTTATAAGATTATTTTCAAATATTTATTTGGTAATCTATTGCAAACCTAAACAATAATATATAAAATCATTATTGACATTTTTTTAGTATAGTATATTTCAAACTTAGGTTATGATTACATAAGATTAATATTGGTAATTTATTTGATAATCTATTTTAAAACATGAATAGTAATGCATAATATTATAATTTCCAATATAATTAACATCCTATTTCAAAGTGAGATTATGATTGTACAAACTATCTATTTTTCATTTGTATGATATCGTATTTCAAACTAGAATAAAGATGCATGCACTTGTTGGTGTTTCTTTTCACACCATATTTTTAAACAAAATTTGTGATCCATGATTTGTTGTTGGAAATTTCTTTGATTGATATTATAACTACAAATCATATGAGCCAAACTAGCACTCATATCTTGTGGAACTACATCTCCCATTGATAGATTTACATCTCATCATCTTGTCAATATATCCTTTCAATTACACATCTTCCAATGTAACAACCTTGAAAATTCTAAAAAACCAATACTTAGAGCATGCAAATCTATGTTTTTATAGGTCTACTAAATCTCTACCCAATTTTCTAATCAAAGGAAAAAAATTACATTACATATGAAAGCTTTGTTAAAATTTCTAATCACATGTAAATATAGTTTTTGTTATTATCTATAGAAGCTCTGTTGGAATCTCTAATTTATTGCATCAAATAGGAGATTCATCCATATTTACACATCCAAAATGGCAACCAATATTTCATCTTCAAACTCTTGGATTTGTTCTAAACTTATGTATTTTCTATTATATGCTTTATCTCTTCATTTATTTAGCTTAAATTTTAAATATATTCATCTCCATTTTCTCTTAAGATCATTTTGATTTTTAGAATTCATCACCACTTTAGATATCAAGTGAAGATCACTTTGAATAAGGTTTTAAATGGTTTCATTATTTGCTTTATCTTATCATTTTTATTTAGCAACCTAATTAATTCTTGCATTTACAAATAATATTAATTGCATATACTTTAGAAATCTATGTGTTGCATGATATTTCTTGCACCCTTGCTTCAAAAATAAAAAGAGAAAATAAAATATTTTCTTTTTGTTATTAAATGTTTGTGTGAGTGTGTGTGTGTGGGTGTGTGTATGTGAGAGAGAGAGAGTGAGAGAGAGAGAGAGAGAGAGAGAAAAGATATTTTTATCTTTTCATATGTTAGAAAGTATTTTATATTTTATAAAATAAGTCCTAAAACATTTAATTAAATGGTTGAAAAGAAAAAGGTCTTATTCTATAGTCTTCTTATGCTTATAATCTTATATGGTTTTGATATATTAGGTGGTAGTCTATCTTGAATCTCTAGGAGAAAATATAAAAATAATATATCACAAAACACTTTAAGTTAAAGAACCAAACACCTTAGGATATCCTTCTTATGGAGTCAAGTTTAAGACAGATTGAAATTGAAATGCAAAAAGCATTAGCTACTATATAAACACAAACTAACTCATCCTAGCCAACATAAACTCCTTACCATAAGTCAAAAATTGAATTTAACTCATTTATAATTAAATTAAAGATCACAAAATAATTTCAACATTTACTTAGGTAATTAGAATATTGATAAGAAATCATCTCTTATAAAAAGGAACAAACTAGTATCACATGTAACAAATACAATAATATTTAGAATGATGAAATCATAAAAGAAAATAAAAGTGTTACTACTACAAGAGCAAATTCATTTTCAATCATTCTACCTATCTTAACAATGTGGCTTATGCTAAAAATAAAAATCTATTTATTAAATTAAAAACCAATTCATATAACGTGCATAACAAACCTAATAAGTGGGCATATCTAAAAACCCTCCCTTGGAAATAAAAATATATAATCCAAATAAAATAGAAGATGAACATTCTATTATATGTAAATTTTAACATTTTCATTTATAACTTTATATATTAAAATTTAAACCAACCCAAATAAATTAGTTTAAAAAATATTATAAAATAATTTAAACACTATACAAATGATTTTATAATTAATCATATGTAAGCAATAGCTACATGGATAACCTATAAACTTATTTGATTTAAAATATGTTGAAAATTATTATCATCATAAACATCATATACATCCATCACAATTTTAATTCTGCATACATCTATCCATGACATAAAATTCTAGTTCTCATTTTATTAATAGTTAAGATTAACTATTATATAATGAAATCCATTATATTTTTTTAATAACCTCTTAATATTTTAAAATGAAATACAAAACTATCTAAAACATTTGTTATACAAAACTTTATATAAAAAAAATTTAGATTTAACTCTTTAGTCCAAACATCCCAAAATTTTATGTTAAATGAATTATGTAGCTTTTATTCTTAGGAGCTTTAGATTTGGCTCTTGTCCAACATTACAAAAACTTATATTAAATAAATTATTTAATTTTTATTTTTTTTTTAATATTTTTAGGGAAATACATAATGCCATGAAATGGTTGCCTTTATAAACCTTAAGCCAGGTAGGTAAAACATCCAACCTATCCAAATTTTAAGCTTTACAGTTGACTCTTAAGTCCAAGCATTGCAAAACTTCATGTTAAATAAATTATTTAGCTTTTATTATTAAAGCCATGAGAAGATGTTTTTTTAAAACCCTAGTCCTTTGCATAAGGAAGAAATCAATAGATCCGGATTTTTTGGGCAGCCCAGCCGCAAGCCCTTATCAAGGGTCTATCCTAGGAATAGAAATGATGATTTTTTGAGGAATCAAATTGGGGTAGTTCATCGGCAAGCACTTGGTCATGACCACGGCTATAATTTCAAAAAATAATTACCTGTCAACAAGAAATTTTATGATTGTTAAATTTTTTTATTGATTTTCACATTAGAGTTTAAAATTTTATTTGCCTTTCAATTATTTTGAAAGATAATATCCACTTCATAGAACAAACTTATTTTAAAAGGTTATCTATTCATAAAATTATTAGTCATAGTAAAACTCGTGAAATCAAGGAACAAAACGAAAGAAGATTGAACCAAAAGTAATTGTGTCAACAAATACCTACCCGTTTTAATCTCATGTAACCAATTAACAAATACCCTTTAATCTCAAGTAACCAATTAACAAATATTATTTTGCATGTTAATAAAAATGAAAGACAGAACAAAATCAAAGAAAATATCAATTAGCTGTAGCTTGTAGATTTAAGAAAAAACTCACCTTTAAAGCATCCTTATGCAAAGGCAGCGCCATATAGTAGAACTAATCTTCTTTGTATGTAATTGTGAAAGTGGATGAACTAGATGGAGTTGTAGATGGATGTAGAGTAAACCTTGAAAGGTGCAGGAGTACCATATAAATGAATGTACAATAAACCTTGCAAGAATACAATAGTACCATAATGAATGGTGGACCAATGTTTACAGTTATCCATTATAAAATAAATTGATGCACTTACCAGTATCCAGTCTGGATCCTTGTTTTTGTTTTTCCTTTTTTTTTTCGTGGTGAACTTCTTCCAACTACAAAGGACCCGACGATTTTCACTCCCCTTAAACAACATGTAAAATTTAATATGAAATATTTCCCTATAAATACCTCTACCTCTTTCACTTCCCTTAAACAACACTTAAAATTTAAATTTAATCCTGCCATATTCTCCTATAAATACCTTTACCTCATCACATTTATTACCATTTTCCATGACATAAAAACAAACCAATCCAATAAATACACATCACCTAAGCATACATACGTTACAAAAATACCCCAATCCAATAAATACACATCAATCACATCTAAGCATACATACGTTACAAAAGTACCGCTATACTGCCTAATGTGCTTCGATTAGTAGAGAGGGAATTAATTTAAATTAATTATTTGTTGTCTTTGACGGGGCCGTGCAGCGAAAGGGTGTATTAATGCTAGCTCACGAGAGCACTACCTATTACCTCTCCCAAGTTACCACTCGCCTCTTAAGTTACCATTTTTGAAGTATATTTAATACACATGTACATGCAAATATCATAAGTAAATTAATTTAAGGTTTATAAAAAAATAAAGTAAAATATACAGTCCATATAAAATCAAAACCTTAATTTACTGTTTCAAATGCAAAATAAGATCGTACGCCTGTCAAATTCCAGGTCTGATCATGTTTATCCTGAGAATTGCAAGCACTTATCAAGGGGTCTATTTTAGGAATAGAAATGAGGATTTTATGAGAAATCAAATTGAGACAGCCCATGGAGAAGTATTTAGACAGTTGATTGTCAAACATTTGACTGTTACCAACAGGCTTGGACAAAATTTTTGAGTTACAAACATTAATTTTAAAAAAGAATCTTAAAAACATATTACTAAGATATCCTTACAGATATAAAAACTTTTACCTTAAACCCATTGGGTCAAGCTATTTATATATAAAATATTAATTCACGTAGAGAAATAATGACATGCATTTGTCGGTTTCGAATTTATTCTGAGACCAACCTTCCTTATTTAACAAATGCGCATTACAAAAATGGCGATGGAAACTGAAGCGTGACACACTTCAGGTATGTGGTTGTTGAGATAGATTTTATTTTTAAGTTGGAATATTCCCCAGGCATGCAAACGGGCATGCAACTTGAAGACGAAGAAAGGTTCTAAAAAATTAAAATAAAATAATACGCGGTATAACTGAAATCGATAGTTGCTTGCGTGACAGGTTGCCACCTTTCTAACGCTAATTCTGCAACAAGTTTGAAAATCGCACTTTTGAAGTGGAGAAAAAACAAAAAGTCTACCGATGTCCCCACTGTTTAACCATGTCTTTTCACCTCGGTCTTCTTTTATTATGCTTTAAAAATGTGACCCTAATCCTAATTATAACACATTATACTTTGTTTTATTAAAAAAAAAACTTACCCAAGGGTTATCAGAGTTCTCCGATCTCTAACAGCTTTGTCTAAATCAATCTCTCTCAACATACTGGTCTTGTTGATATTTTTAATTCACATCCTGCATTGAGTTTGGTTTCATAACGAATAATTGACATGTCTTTGACAATAGTCATAACTCTTTTATAAATACGAACTAATTATGGTGAATAAATGCGTAGAATGAGCAATAAAACAAATAATAATTTATTTACATACAGTTTTTACAAGCTGCATAAATGTTAACTCCAACCCTTGCAAGTCACCATTTCAACATGAAAGCATTTGGACTTCTTCCAACCCTTGCGAGTCACCATTTCAACATGGAAGCATTTGGACTTCTAACCCATAAACATGCTAATTTATATAACCAACAGCCAAATCCATCGTGACATCTAAATTAGAAGACTTGTAGTTTACCTATATCTTCAAAAGTATAGAAGATGTATGAAATCACGAATATTCGGCGATTGAGCCACTGGATCACAAGACATTTCCCGAATGGCTTTCCTTAGCTTCACCTACTTCTGTCTGGAACGGGCCACTCAAAACAAAAGAAATTGAAAGAAAAAAAAAAAATATATATATATATATATACGATGGATAATCACGGGAATGTACAGAATTATGCACCGAAATGGCCTGTGAGGCCTTTCAAGGCCTTGGTCCAGGAGGATTTCCGCGGCGAGGTTCAGGCACATGTCCCCTTGGATTAGGATGACTGTCATCAACCTCCCTCTTCTGGCTGCTACGGGCAAATCTAACTTCTGGAGAAGGAAAATCCTTGGAGTATTTACGATGTCCAAATCTTTCTATGGCTTTGGTGGAAAGTTTAGAGCTTGCAGATATATTCGGCGCCGATGCCACCTTCTCCAGTGCATGCGGGCTTCTAGTGGCGTTATTCTTGACTTCCATGACTCCATGGTGAGCAGCTCCGCCAAAAGAGAGAGCAAAAAACGCGAAGAGAAGCACGTGAATAAAAATGTAGCCGTTCATTATGGCAGAAACTGCTTTCTGACTGTTGATGACTTGATGTTAGGCTATCCTGCAAATTAACTTTGGAATATTGAACAGCTGGTGTTGAAACTCCAAAATTGCAGAGAAAATATATTCCGAGTGACTCATATAGTTCAGAAATCTAAGATAAATACAATAAGCGAGCTTGGGTATGAAATATTCAAATGTTTGGAACTTTTATTGCATCCAAAATTCATGTGTAAGATGCAGGCATAAGGTCCTTCTTATAATACAAGGCTGTTAGAGTACAAGCGCGTTGTATTGTCCATCGTACTCAACAAATAAAAAATACATATAGTGGAACAAAAAGGCTTGTTCAAGTACAACCGCGTTGTATTGTCCATGTTACTCAACGAACAAAACAAAATTCTACAAAATTATAGTGGAATAAAAAGAATTGTCAACACGGCCGACTCATTTGATTGGTCATCTTCTTTGTGTCAATTTGATTTTTCATGGAGCGAGTGTTATTAATATCTCCGCGTTAACACAAACGTGCTCAAACAGGAGACAAGAACGTCACGCATTTTGACAATATATGAATATGAATATCTCCGCGTTAACGCAAACTTATCGATATGTCCGCGTTAACGCAAACTTGCTCAAACGAGACACAGAACGTGATGCATTTTGACAATATATCAATATGAATATCTCCGCGATAACGATAATGCAAACTTATCAATATGTCCGCGTTAACGCAAACTTGCCCAAACGAGAGACAAGAACGTAAAACATTTTCGCAATATATCAATATGAATATCTCCGCGTTAACGCGAACTTGCACAAACGAGAGACAAGAACGTAAAACATTCTTAAATATAAAAGTTGTAACATGGGAGATAATTTTGCACTAGTTTAGTCCACTATTTAAATATAAAAGTTGAAGATAATTTTGCATTTTTTTAGTCCATTAATTAAATATAAAAATTAAAACATGGAAGAGATAATTTTGTAATTTTTTAGTCCATTATTTAAACATAAAAGATGAAACATGGAAGAGATATTTATACAGTTTTTAATCCACTAGTTAAATATGAAAGTTGAAACATGGGAGAGATATTTATGTAATATTTTAGTCTATTAGTTAAACATACAAGTTGAAACATGGAAGAAATACATTTGCAACATTTTAAAGAATATAAAATCTTAACTTGTTAGAGAATATACTTTTACAATTTCTTAATTCATTAGTTGAATAATCAAAATACAAGGTAAAGCATCAAAAGTCTCTTCAAAGAGATATTGTAAAAGTATATTTAATATACATTATTTGATGATAATATGTTATTATTATTGTTATATGTCATAAAAGGTTTACTTAAGCTAAATAATCAAAATACAAGGTGAAGCACCAAAAGTCTCTTTCTAAGAGATATTGTATATACTTATATTTGTACAAATATGAGTTATAAAATCATTGGTGTTTTCCAATCTAACATTGGTATCAAAACAAAAGAACTTGCTTACTTGTTGCATATATCTTGTGATTATGTCCGTCCTCTTAGCATGTATTAATATTCTCATCATTCACTAAATTTGGAACCAAGTCCTTGTACAATACATTAAAACCCTCATTTTATACTACTTTTCTTAATGTATCAATCATTCTAGAGTACTAATCAGGAACCTTGCTTACTCCATCTCTAGTTACAATAGGAGCAAAATATTTCTATCCAAGCCATCTACATTCACTTTTTATTAAATAGTCCTTGAGTATCTCCTATATTGTAATGACCCTCCTTGGCAAAAGTTGTTCTTGAAACTTGATTTATGTATTTATGTGTGGATATCAAATACATAATCTCATTTTATGTTATCAAGACATGTTTATGGTTGCATTTTATGTTTTGATTATACTACTTTTGGAATATGGTACTACTAATAAAATTTGTGGTTGAAAGACCAGGTACTCTCATGGGTGAATGGTATGAGGCAACCACTAGAGTTGAGAGATAAAGAGAAATTATTGATGACATTCCCATCGATAACTCAAGGGTAAAATAAAATTCTTTATATATGTGTAATGCATATGTGTCTGTTGATTGAATACACCATAATGTACAACCACCTACTTAAGGAAAAGAGTATTGTTTGTGCATATTGTTTTTTGGATGCATTCATACATAATTTTGAAGTATAAAAATTATTTGGTTAGTACTAATAATAACATGATATTATTAATAGGTTTGAGGGCTTGGTTTAACAGTTAAAATGCTTTAATATAAGCACAAATACTAGGATTCCAATCCCTCGGGCCTCATAGTATTGGTGGGTGTGCCACATTAGCATAGCTAACTACATAAAAGTTTTACTAGATGTAATTCGAGGTTATAGTGGTGACAAGGAGAAAAATTCAAACCCACGAAGAGGCATTAAAAATATTGATTTCTCTAGTATAATAAAAAATGTGGTACTATTAATATTTGTATTATTAATATCAATGTTAATAGTTAATATTCACATTCAATATTAATTAAATTAAGTAGATAGATAATTAATTTAATTATTATATTACCCTATTGCTAGTAATTAACACTAACATAAGGAGGCAATAATAGTATTTGATGATCTAAGTGAATGGGTCACTAATATTTTTTTTTATAAGTATTAGTAGGCTTATATTATTAGTAAAATATATACAAAGGAACTCCAATTAATATAAATATTAATCCATTAAGGGTGGAATAGATATGGAAATTTTTGGTAACATTGTATAAGTGAGCAATGTTGATCATCTTCTTGTAATATATTTTTGAAACATTATTCTTACACATCGAAATGGCATGCATGAAGGAAGGCTATTTCATTTTTATTCCTTGGAAGGCAAAAGTGGTGGGTTACCAAGGGCACTTGAGAAACCAACTAGAGAGAGGATCTAGAAATAAGAACTAAAGAAGCATTTCTTAGTATAACATCTTGTCGAGGTATTTAATTTCAAATTTAATTTGAAGTTGAATGCTACAAAAGATATTCACTGTTGTTAGTCAATGAATTGCTTGTGTTACTTTATTTTTTATAGTTGCACTCTTGGCTTGCTATTGTTTGATTAAGTTTTGGGGTAGTTTTGATTGGTGCTCTAATCTCTATTAGCCCTAGTCCTTGCTTTAGGACCTATTTAAAATTGGTAGTGTAGACACCAAAACAGCACCAATATGATTACATGACTACAAACACTGATTGCATTGACACACACAGCCCCCAGGGTAGCCCCCAAAGGTTAAACAGTGGTCCTAACCACTCCCAAAAGTAGTTTGGAAGGTCGAAAGTCAATTTGACACCTTTTTGGCACTTTGCTCTCTACTCATCCCACCTTGGGACGAATACAAACTGGTGTTCGTTCCACCCAGGGACGAATATTAGAATTCATCCCAGGTTGGGGCGAATTGCAGGTTTGACTGGCAAAAAGTCAAATCTTGACAAATGGCAGCTCAGATCCACCACTTAATCCTTCCTTCATCGCATGGGAGCATGAGTGAGTGTTTTTGAGCATTAGAGGCAGTTACAAGGGTAGTCATGAAGCCCCTAATCATGGAGGAATCTCCATCCCCTTGGGAAGGCATGATTGCCAAGTGGAGCCTCTGCATGCTCATCCAAAGAGACCATCAGGTCTATAAAATGGTGAGTCTTCTCACCCCAAAATATATAGAGAAGGAGCATTTTTGAGCAATGAAGTGCTACCATTTTACTTCCCTATACACCTCTAGTTGATTTGTGCTTTTCACACCCATGATCTCTTTTAGAGAGGAGGTCATTGGGTGACCATTGGAAGGACAAATCTTGAACCCAAAACCCGACATTTGACCACAATATACCACCCAATTTGTCGACAACACTTTACAAGATATTTTGGACTCATCCCAAGTGGATTGGTGCCAAAATCAGGCCCCAAATGGCGGGTGGCCTGTCCGGGCGTCCCCGCACTACTGCAGGTCTAATCGTCCCTTTTAGGAACGATTAGGAATCTGTGGCCGATTTCTCTTTCTATCATTTTAATTTTTTTGTATTTTATATTTATGCTATTATATAGTTTGCAATTTTGATTTCATATCGTTTTGATCAATTTTTGTCATGTTTTATCATTTCTCCGCCTTTACTAACTTGCAAAATGCATCATCAAAATCTGGGTGTTAGAGGCCAAATTGGGGAAATCTGACCATCTGGGTCGTCCCAAAATACCCCCAATTAGCTAACCCCCACTTTTTTAGGAGATTTGGAGCTTTCTAGATGTGACATTTTGAGCGGTGCTATCTGGCATTTTGTTGTAGGTCAATTCGTCCCACCCCAGAGTGAATTCAAATCGGTGAGGAATTTCCTGACTGTTCCATTTGTAGTGTCTTCTTTGTGAGGTCTTAATGCCCCTATCAAGTTTTTAGATTATTTGGATACATGTTAGTCATCGTTTTATTTATATCTTGCATGCATTAACCGAAGGCTTGGGGATTGCATGTTTCATCTCATCCATAGGTGCTACTGACCATTTTTTTTGTTTCCTTGAGCATAGGATCTGGACGTTAGAGGAGCAGCAAGGATTCAAGACTCATCAAAACAAGCGGCGATGACATTTTGGTCCACCCATCTTACATGTGGGCACGCGAAAGAAGGAATGGCATCCATGGATGCAATAAGGAAATAAATTTAACGCTCCTCACCCCTAAAATGGGAGGAGGCAAATTGTAACCAAATTTTGAAACATATCAATAAAATAAAGGGTTGTTTTCCACATTGCATTTTCATTTGCATTTCAATTCGTTCATGCTTTCCCCATTTCATGCATTTTCAATTCGTAGGATTTAGCGTTAAGTTTAGTTTCGCTTTTGCATCGTGCTTGGAGAAATTTCCCTTTTTGTTTCCATATCCTCGTGCTTTCAGTGGCGATCATGGTGGGACCTTATCCTCTATTTTTATATCAAAAATCTGATCAAAACTTGCCTTTTGCTTGCAGGTATCATTTTATTTTAATGTAGGACTGTTGTTCATTCCAATCTGTGGTGAATATAGAGTTGGAATTTATCTCACCCAGGGATGAATGGGAATGCGCCCCACCCTATGATGAATTTAGTTCTGTTATTCATCCCACCCAGGGATGAATAGCTCTCTGCGTAGTTTCAAGGCAAAGACTCAAAGATAGCAGATTTGGGCAGAGAAGAGGTAGGGATTTTGAACTGTTCCTGTCACTTTCTATTTTTAGTTTTCTGTTTGCTTAGGGAAATTTTTCTTTTACTGCTTTCTTGTTTCCTTTTTGCAAAATAAAAGGAACCCCACACATCACGTGGCAATTTAAACACCAAGGAGCTGGTCGTAAAACCCCAACCCTTGATCAAGACCAACGATGGATTTCATCACCACCTTGGCTTGAATTTTTGCATCCATTACCCCGATCGCTATTGTTGCTAGACATAAATCCTGACGAAAGCTGACCAAGTGTAGCTGGGGTGATTCCCAGCACATGAGGATAAGTCTTCTATGGTAGGTGTCAAAAATAGGGTGATTCGTACCGCCTACGTTCCACATACCATCTGCTTTCACGTGCCTATAGTTTCCCTCGCGTAAGGGCAGGTATATAGAGAGGTTGGTATATTGACCAAGAAATGGTATATCGAAGGGGAGACCAATTTTGGGAGTCATAAGAGCCATCATATTGCATTTAAACGTTCTTTACAAAAACCTTCAAAAAAAAAAAAACAAAAAACAAAATAAAAAACACACTAAACCAGGTTTAGGACACACTTTTAATATTTAAAAGAGATAATCATTGCTTTGTGTGTGTGTGCTCTTTTATGTTTAGTGTAGCATAAAAATCATAAAAAGAGATAAAAACCTACATATCTTGTAGAAAAACACCACCATGGTGTACACCCGTAGCCAAGCCCAATCAAGGGCAAAAGCTGTAGAAAGTGTACAAGGGGGCACAAGTCGCCTCCACTACAGCCCCAGGGACTTGGTCATTCCACCTTGGTGGCCTGACCCACAAGGGAGTCCACATAATTCCATTTTAGAATGGGACTATAGAGGCACCCCTTTGAGGGACACACCCGTTTGCCATAGCCCCTTTCAGGAGGAGTCCTTACATGTGGCACTCAATATAGACAAGAAAGCTCCCTTAGAAGCTCGATATGAGTGGCCACCGTGTGATGAAGCGCTAGAGTGGCATAGGGTCCATGAGGAGAGGCCACATGATTATGGCATCCCTCCTTTGCCCCTTATAACTGTTAGAACCAATAGACAAAACCCAGAGCATAGGGCTCTTCAAGCAGGGCAAGCCAACTCTGCCCACCCCTTTCACACATATGAAAGGGAGCACGAGGAAGACCATTACATTCCTCAAGAGCAATGTACAGCATGGGAGCCATGCGCTTTCACACCTACTATATACCATGATCACCCACTGAGGCCAGGGCCACGGGTAAATGTCGCCAACCTCGACAGAGGGAAGCAACCCATTGAGATCTCGGATCATCGCGACCGAGGTAAGTGCATAGGAGAGGCATCCAGGCCTCCTAGGCTCAATATGGTGAACCAAATCGACCTGGCAGTCGCAAGACATGCCACCCACCAATCCTAGATCATGTGGCTTGAGCAAGACCAACAGCAGCTAGAGAATATATATCACCTTAGCAAAGAGCACATTCGATGCCAAATAGATGAGCTGCTCCATAACCCAGTGCCTGAAAGGGTTCTGACCCCTCGCACCCAAAGAGCAGAACCATATGAGAGGTACAACCCCTTGGTGCGATATAGATCTCTGTAACCTTATCAAGTGTTGCCTCTGAGACCTCCTAGACCTGAGCGGGAGGCCACTCCCCGAAATAATGATGGGTACCCTCCATGGGGACCCACCCAGGGTCATAGGTCTCATCTAGAGACTCCTCAAGAAGCTTATGAGGAGTATGAACAAGAAGAAGAGCAGGCCGAAATGCCCTACCAAGGTGGAGGGGTTGCTATCCGGCCACCCCTCCATAGGCCTCAAGTCTCCCACAACCCACAATGGGAGCAAACTGAAGAGGAAAATATTAAATCTTCAGATGCATATGAAACTCTGCTAGATCATTTGGAGTCTGTGGAAACCAAAAATTCTGGGCCCCAAAATCCCACGTTACGCCAACTCCGTAGTCATCCTGTGCATCCGTCAGTGCCAGCACCCCCTTACCTTGAACACTTCAAGCTACCTTAGTTGGCAATCTTCAGAGGTGAGGAGGATGCCCAAGAGCATGTGACGAGATTCCTGAGCCAATGCTTCGACATCCAAGACAATGATGCTTTGTTATTAAGAACATTTATAACCATGTTCGTAGGCCCTACCTCGGATTGGTTTACTCAATTACCAAAGCATAACATTAACAACTTAGATCATTTAGTGGATGCGTTCCTCGAACGCTTTGCCTTCAACACCAAGAAGAAGGCATCACTAAGTGACTTAGCCAGCCTCAAGCAGTATGAGGAAGAAACCATGGCGGCCTATGGGAATCGATGGAGGACTTTGCTTTCAAAGTTGCCCTACCTTCCCCCTATGTTCGACCTCACTCAAATGTTCTCAAAGAGCTGTTTGAGATCGATCTCTATGCTATTACAGCTACAACAATATGCCACCTTAGAAGAAGCTCTGGCACAAGCCAGGATCATTGAAGAGATCAAGATACAGGATGGCAAGATAGCCAAACCTAAGAAAAAAGAGTGGACTAAAAACACTAAAATCGGGACCATGCAACAGAAACCCGTTGCGGTCAATCAAGTTGCTATCAATGTCCCTAAGCCTACACAAGCAACATAGCCTCAAAAGGCTAACTATCAGGTTGTGCCTCCTAGAAACTATGACAAAGAAAATCAGAGGCAAGAACAGAGTCAGTAGCATCACCCTAGGCGACAATACACACCCTACACAGAGACTCCTTTTTTGATCACTTGTTAGCAAAAAATCTGATCAATATGCCAGAGATTCAAACCATAGACCCCAATGCTCCCAAGCCTAAGGGGTACAGGGAGGACTTGTACTATAGGTTCCATAGGTGACAGGGACATGACCTAAATGCCTATTGGAAATTTAAGGGTTTGGTGCAAGACCTGATTGATAACAAGACACTAGCGGTGGATAATCCTGTGGCACCAAGAAACCAACAAATGGAGGTCTTAAAAGACCCCTTGCCTACCCATGTTCCATAGGAAAAGACCCTACAAGTCAATGAGGTCACATAGAACTTCCCCATGCAGGGGTATGTAGGGATGATCAGTATAGTGACTTGGAACATGAGGTACCCGAGTACAAATGCTCCTGTGGCAGCTGCAGGAGAGGTGCCAACAACATCACAACCACAATAGCACCTTGCACAACCTCCTCTGCCTAAGCCAGTGGCCACACTTTGGACCAAGCTCACTCAGATTTTGAGGACCACCTCGGCTAGGCTCTCCATATACGAGCTCATACAATAATCAACGCCCCATCGAGAGGCTCTAATGGAGATATTAAAATCCATCGAGTTGCAGCCCCACGAAATAAATTCTTTCAACAACTTCGTGGGACACATCAAATGATGCATTGAGCCAGTCATCACATTTTGAGAAGACGAAGTGAAATCAGTGGCTGATGACATGGCGAATTCACCCCTGCATGTTATCGTGTGGGTCAACGGGATCTTGTATAGGAGGTTGTTGATAAACATTGGCTCATCCAGTAATATCATCGTAATAGTTGCCTTACAACATCTAAAGTTGCCTGCATCTCACATCACAGCTTCCACCTACACCCTACGAGCATTCAATGATGCAATATGCTCGATAGTTGGCATGATTGTCCTACCCATCTAGGTGGGGCAAAAGACTATACCTACATTGTGCCATATTTTGGAAGGTGAGATGGCCTACAACATCTTGCTAGGGTGGCCATGGATCAAGGACATGAAGTGTGTCCCTTCGATAGCTCACCAGTGCTTAAAGTATACATTTGAATGGGAAGTGCATGTAGTCCCGGTGGACTTAGAACCCTTCAAGTATTGTAATGCGATGCAACTGATGCCGTAATCAACCCTTCCATCAATGCATTTGGATTTCCAATTGAATCCATATAAGCAGGGTCTGATTCCTCAGGCATCCCCATTAGCAAGTTCTTCAAAGCCCTAATCGGGTCTATCTTCATCATCTGGTCCTCCACCAACGACAAAGGGAAGAAACCCTTGGAAGAGGCGAAACCTTTGGAAGAGATGCTACCATCAATATCAACTATCTCTACTGAGGAGATGCCTAGACGGATGGAAGTCGAGGCTCCTAGTTCACCCGACATGGAGTGGACTCAGGGAGAACTTCCATTCCCTCCCCCTCAACCACCAACAATCACCATTGAAATGGCCAATACAGGCCTGGGGGAGTATCTGGTGCAAAATATTGTAGCAACACCCGCACTGGAGTCCATGCAGGACATGGGGAGACCTCGCTTCCCCATTGGCACTATTGTTCCCCTAGGCTACCCGCCAAACTAGACAAACTTTGTGTATGGGGGCCTTGATCATGGTACTGAACCATACATGCAAGAGGACGAAGATGAAGAGCCTTTTGCTAAAAATGTCAACTATTTGTCTAACCCAAACTTTGCTCTAAGATACCTTGGCCAATGCAATTGGCATGGATATGGGTTAGGTAGATATGAGCAAGGGATACATGTTCTTTGCCAACCAAGATACCAAATGCCATATGACAAGTCAGGAGTAGGGTTCAACTACCCCCTGCCCTTGGACATCTTGGTGGAGAACATGCAAGGCCTAGGGATAGGCAACAAGGGGGGTTTGGCATCAGATCCATATGCCAACCCTAACACAACATATACATTGAGGGATTATCTCCCATTGACGGTAATCAACCTTGTTGACACCTACAATCCCTTCCCTTTTCTAGAGAGAGGAGAAAGCTCGAGGGATCATTTTCAAGAAGGGTCCCCAGAGGACAAGTCAGAGTATGACCCCTTTGAATAAAATAGCGATCACTCACAGGTGATCCCCATGGATGATTATCAAGAAAACCTCTTGACAATGTTCCCTTTAGATGCTCCAATCGAGCAAGCACCACCGCAAGACAATCAAGCCCCATCATAGAGAGCGGAACAACCCCAATGGGGCCAGATCAATTTTCTCGAGCAAGACAAGCCCCTAATGCCACAAGCAGTTGTCGGAGCCAACGAAGGCCTTTGGATCTTCGATAGTGATTATGAAGATGAAACTGAGATGGCCTATCTCAATCATATGCGACAGTGACCATACCCCTTGGAGATTAACGACATACTCGCATAATTAAACATAGTGCCAGGGCATGAATGGTACGTAAACCCAACATGGTGGGACCAAGTGTTGGATCCACCACTTTGGGCATACGAAGAATACCTTCCACCTAGAGACCCTATAGCAACATCAGTGTCGAGGGTAGACCCTGTCTTCCTATCCACACATAGGGCCGATCCATTCGTGCTAGTACCTCTAGAGATAGATCTAGAGCTCAGAGAACATCCAAAATGTTTGAGTCATCACACCCATGATAATGGAGACCAAAATAATTTCATCAACATGATCTCCATTGACTTAACCACCCCCATCCACAACCCAATAGATCCAACATAGTCATTGTATCTAGACATAGATGCCATCGACTAGGATCGCATCAATTCACCTCCATCCCCATCTGAGTACTGGCCTTTTAGTGAGATGCTTCATCTCACCCCATGGCCAACTCAGGATATCTTTCATGCTAAAGAGGAACCTGAGGATACCAAAACATATTTAAACTCAGCAAATGATATCCATTTGATCCCAACTCCACACTAGTTGGAGGATGGATCCCACATGTCGGTCGAGGAGATGACTGACGTAGACATAAACTCTGATCTAATGAATCCATAGATTATCAATCTGGGGGTAAGCTTATTCCCCGAAGAGCAAGCCGACTACATTGCCTTCTCAAAGAGAAGAAGGAGGTTTTTGCATGGTCATACAAAGACATGTCGGGACTAGATCCGTAGCTAGTCATGCATAACCTAATGCTTGATCCAACAGTCAAGCTAGTTAAGCAAAAACTATGTAAGATGCACCCAACAGTGGCCTTAATGGTCAAATATGAGTTACAAAAGCTATTGGATGCATAGTTTGTCATCTGCATGGATTACCCACCATGGCTGTCCAACATGGTGCCCATCAAGAAGCCCGACGGGAGGATTCGCATATGCACTAATTTTTGAGATCTAAACAAAGTGAGTCCTAAGGATGATTTTCCCTTTTCGAGTATCGATGCATTGGTAGATGCTATAGTAGGCCATGAAATGCTATCCCTCATGGATGGTTTCTCAAGATACAATCAAATTCGTATCAATCCCGAGGACCAACTAAAAATGGTGTTCACAACGCCTTGGGGAACATTTTGTTATAAGGTCATGCCTTTTGGCCTTAAAAATGCTGGTGCCACCTACCAACGTGCCATGACGTACATCTTCCATGATTACATGCATAAAACTTTGGAAGATTACATGGATGATTTGTTGGCCAAGTCTCTTTTGCACCCAGATCATCTCGATGACTTAAGCAAGATCCTCGATCGCCTCATGGAACATAAAGTTAGACTAAATCCCAAGAAGTGTGTATTTGGCATCACATCTGGAAAACTCTTGGGTTTCATAGTCTCAAAGTGGGGAATCAAGGTGGACCCAAACAAAGTCAAGGCAATCCTTGAAATGGTCCCCCCAACTACCATCAAGCAGCTTAGAAGCCTACAGGGAAAGGTCGCATCAATCAAGTGCTTCATAGCATAGCTATCTGACAAGTGCCGACCCATGAAAAAATTATTGCACAAGGGGGTAGCATTTCACTGGGATGACGAGTGCCAATCAGCATTTGACGACATTAAACAATACTTGGCTTCACCACCAATATTGGCACCACCTAGACCATGAGTGCCATTCTACTTATACATCTCAGCTACTGAGGGTGGCACTAGGCGCCATGCTAGCCCAAAAAAATGAACATCACAAAGAACAGGCTACTTATTACCTTAGCCGCACCCTAGTCAATTATGAACTTAACTATGCATACGTTGAGAAACTCTGCTTGGCAATGGTGTTTGCTACCAAAAAGCTATGCCATTACATGTTGAGCAACAAGACGTATGTTGTGTCTAAGGAGAATCCATTGCGGTACATGATGAGTCATACTTATCATAGTAGTCACACAGCGAAATGGATCATGTTGTTGATATAATTTGACATAGAGTTTATCGGACAAAAATCCATAAAATTTTAGGTCATAGCCGATCAACTAGCAGAGGCTCCTCTCAAATACGATCAGCCTCTAGTCATAGAACTACCCAATGATGGGGTCTTCCATGTCTCAAAATCGCCAAATTTTGATGAGCCTGAGTCATAGGCCGACATAACCCTATTTTTTGATGGTTCTAAATGTGAGCAAGGTGGTGGCATGTGAATAATATTCTTCACATCATAGGGTGCTCCAATGCCTCTGTCATTTAAATTAAATTTCCCATGCACCAACAACAATGCAGAGTATGAAGCCTTGCTCATAGGTCTTTAGATAGCAATCACCATGAACATCAAATGATTAAACATCTTTGGTGATTCGTTGTTAATTATCAACCAAGTCAAAGGGGTATTCCAATGCAAATGCCTAGTTCTATAGGCCTACAAAGCCCTTGTGGACAAATTCCTAGCAAAGCTTGAATGGTATGACATCGAGGCACTCCCTCGATCATCGAATCATTTTGCGAACACTATGGCCTCCTTGGGGTCACTAATCCCGTAAGACATTTCTGGTGATATGACAACCATTCAAGTCAAAACACTATCACAATCCATGATGGAGCGTGCAAGCTCTGACTTGATGCTAGGAATCCACTTGATCCGGATTGAACCATCCTCAAATAAGTTCTCTCGAATCCATGATTGTTTTAATCATGCCAACTAGGGGTCCTTGTTCTCCCCTACTCCCCTTAATAGCAACACAATGCTATTCTTACAAGTTCTTTCCCACTCAGCATTTGCTAGGGATGAACTTCAAGAGGGATTGGTTTTTCATATCATCGAGGCTTCTGATCAGCAGGATTGGTATTCACCCATAAGGGACTACCTCAAGCTAGGTAACCTCCCACTTGGATTGACGCATGCCAAAAAATGAGAATTCAAGAAAAAAGTGGCTAAGTATGTCTTGTTAGGAGACATTTTGTACCATCGTAGCTACGAAGGAATCCTCCTTCGTTGCTTGGACCGACAGGAGTCCACTTGGGCGATCACCCAAGCACACGATGGTACGTGTAGTGGCCACTTTAGTGGTATGGCCATCACAAAGCGCATTCTTCGCATGGGCTATTATTGGCCATATTTAGAGTGAGATTATTGTGCATATGTGAGGAAGTGCATGAAATGTCAACACCATGCTAATTTGACACACGTACCTTCCCAGGCCTTGCAACCAATCCAATCATATTGGCCATTTTCATAGTGGGGCTTAGATCTAATCATAAAGATCTCCCCTACGTTTTTAGGTCATCACACATTTATCATAATGACCACAGAGTACTTCACCAAGTGGGTGGAAGCGGTTTCGCTAACCTCTACGACTGGACCCCGCATTGTGGAGTTCATTTTACATAACATCATATGTCATTTTGGTATTCCATCCAAGATAATTTCGGATAATGGGACGTCATTCAAGAACAAAGACATGTGTGCTTTGACCACAAAGTACAAAATTTAGCATAGTTTTTTGACACCCTATTATCCGTAAGCAAATGGGCAAGTAGAGGCGTCAAACAAAATGCTAGTTGCCATCCTCAAAAATATAGTCGTAGATAGTCATAAGGATTGGCACATTCAAATCCCACTTGCCCTGTGGGCTTATCACACTAGCATTCGGACGCCCACTAGGGCAACTCCATTTTCACTCATGTATGGCTCTGAGGCAGTCATGCCTCTCGAGTTAGAAATTCCTTCCCTGTGCATATCAATGCAAGAGTTCATCGATGATGACACTATGCGGCAGGCCCGGTTAGACCAGCTTACGTTGCTTGATGAACAACACGTTAATGCTCTCGAGCATTTACGTATCTATCAAGAGTGACTTAAGAAAGCATACAACATGAAGGTTCACCTGAGAGATTTTTAGGTTGGTGACTTGGTCTTAAAAGAGAACCAACAGAACTCTAGTTTGTTGTCCCATATAAGGGACAAGTTCACGGTAAACTGGTTAGGTCCCTATGTAATTGATAGTAAAATAGGGCCTAGAACATACCGGCTAGCCTCTCTTGATGGAATCAAGGAACTAGAACCCTTGAACATCAGTCATTTGTGGCCATTCCATATCTAAAAGAGCCATAGCCCAACCCAAAAATGCTCCAAGGATTCCCATAATCGCTTGGTCAAACCCAAAATGCTCCAAGGATTCCCATAATCGCTTGGTCAAAAATAAGAAAATTCAAAAACAGTAAAATCATCAAAAATAACCAAAATTCGCATCTCATTTCCATGCATGCTCAAAATCATCACAACAATAAAGAGCTCTTTTTGCATCTCATCTTCATATTCACAAAAATAAATCCCTCAAAAACACAAAAATCTATAGTTGCATTAAGCATCACATCCAAACATTGCATATTTGTGGTCATATAGGTCAAAGGCACCATAGACTGTAATTACTCCGCCAATCCATCTTGTTCCACATTTCTCCATTCTATAAGCAGTCCATCAAAAATAAACACCATTCACTTCCTTTTACCATACCAGAGTCAGTGGTCTTCTAATGTATCAAGATTTTTCATCATTCAACTAGCATTTAGCTTTCTAGCCATGTACTGTACAAATTCAGATAGATTTTGCAAAGGTAGAGTTCTACTTGGATCACACCTTGTTACGTAGCATCCCAACACAAATTAAAACACATAAAAATTCCCAAGTTGTGTGAATGAAAGATGAAACCTGCAAAGCAATCCAGGTCACCATAAGTGAAATGGTTATCTTGCTCATCCCCCTGTGCGAATGACCCCAAGAATGCTGAGAGTTGGCAAAAGGACAAGCATCTTCCCTACCCAACTCCCCAAGAATCCCAAGTTCTCAAAATTTGCAAACATCATAAAATTTTGCAAAATTCAAAACTCTAAAAATTTGACATCACCACCAAAGTGCATACATCAAAAGGCACATACAATAGTGATTCTCATCACTCAAAATTCAAATCCCTTGCTAAAAAAAAAAAATAATAATAAAAAATACAATGATTTTTATCACTACAAAAGAGCAAGTATCCCAATACAATTGAAGAAAAGAAGGGAGTCAAACTTGAATCCCTGGAACTCTCAGCATTAAGAAGGTCATGAGGCAAACTTTAGTACTGGTTTGGTGGATAGCCTATCGGTCATTGGTGGTAAACCTCCCACATGACGATATATCTATCACATTAACTCGTGTGCAGATCAATGTTTGCATGTGGATGAGCTAGCTTATGGTATCCTATGATAGCACCGTAGATTAATCCGACTAAATACAACAAAGGAGTTAGTGGAGCTAATTAGGTGATCCTCAGTACAGGTTTGGTTGACAGCCTCTCTAGCACTGGTAGTATCCTAAAAAATACCATAGAAACGAACTCAATTGCACACATAGGGATGTGAAATAACTTGGTCAAAGACAAGTCTGATTCATACCTTTTTCAAAAGTCTTATAAGATAAAGTACAGGCGTGGCTGGTTAGTTAAAAATGCCTGAGTCTCAGAAAACCTTAACATACATTCTAAACCAACTTGCTATCTTTCATCCTCGCATTACCATCAAAAAATACAAAAACAACATGTATACATGAAAAGTCATTTACCATGGCAATCGCCTAGGACAAAAAGCCATAAAGTTCTAAACAGTCTATGGTGCCCTCACCAAACAACACAAATTCAATTCATCCATTCCATTTTGCATATCACATATAAATCAAAAACATTTGCATTCATCATAACATATGCATCCATCAATATAAATTAACATGCATACATCCATATTCATCAATCATCATGCATAACATCAAATCATCACATGCGCACACACAAATAAAATAAATTCATCTGTATATATATCATCAAAAATGTCCACAGGCTACAATAAACTAGTCCTATGACCCTGCGACAAAATCCACAAACTCAAAAATCACTAAAGCCTAAGGCGTCGGCCACCATGATCATGCAGGATCGGTGTGACGAGAACTATCCCCTATGGTGTGGGTCCTATGGGACCCCTCTATTGGATGTGTCTCATTCTTTGCTAGAAAAGAATTGTACGACAGGCACTACAGTGCAAAAGATGACAGGTAGGGGGGGTCCGAGGGGGCCGGAGGCCCCCAAGGACCCCTGGCTATGGTAAAGGTGATTACATAATAGGTGATGGCTCGGGGTGCGTAGGGGGACGCCCTCGGATATGGTGAAAGTGATTGAAGCCGACGAAGCTGGCACCAAAATTTTCACCTACTTTTATCGCTACTTTTCACCTACTTTTATCACTACTTTTGGAGCGACCCCCGAGATTCCCACGGTTGGTGGGTGGTTAGTGGGTGTGGGTGGTTTAGCCCACGGTGTTGTATCCATGGTACCCTAATACCACTTGGTGGTTTAGGGTTGTATGAGTTTCCTTATATAATTATTGTAATATCCCATTTTAGGGAAAAGAGAGAGAATAATATATCAAGGAGGATAGACTCTTGTTTGCTGGACTAGCCCAAATTGGGTGAACTAGGGTAAATCTTGTGTGTTATATGTGCATTGAATGGTGTCATTATTTCCTTAGTTATTATTTTTGCATTATTTCTAGAATATGTTTATGTAAATTCTCTTCATTTGGTATTAGAGCCAAGTCATTAGCCATAGGGGGACGCCTTTATTGCTAGGGTTTAAATCCGTTTGAAGAAGATCTAGGGTTTCTAAGAGTGAGAGGAAACCTATTCTAGAGTGGGAGTTACGCAGAAGGAGTTTGAAGGAAAAATGTTAGGAAATCATTCAAGGATAGAGATCGAGAAATTTGACGGCAAAATTTTTGAGCTATGGAAGTTAAATATGGAATATATGCTTGTGGACAGAGATCAGTGGGCTGCTATTTCAGAAACAACAAAACCTACGGGTACTTTCGATGAATATTTGGAGAAGATGAATCGAAAAGCAAGGAGTCTGATTCGACTGTGTCTTGCAGATTCGATGCTCATCAATGTTTCAGGAGAAGCTATAGCAAAGGATCTCTGGAAGAGGTTAGGTGCTTTGTATCAATCGAAGTCCCTAGTGAACAAATTATTCCTCAGAAAGAAACTATACAATCTTAGGATGCATGATGGGGATTTGGTTGTAGATCATCTGAATGCATTCAATACAGTGGTAAGTCAACTAACATCTGTAGAAATTAAGTTGAGTGAGGAAGATAAATGCATTACTTTGTTATGCTCTTTACTAGATTCATAAGATAACTTAGTAGTAGCAATTGGTGGTACAACTTCATCCACATTGAAGTTTGAAGATATAGTGGCATCTCTATTATCTGAGGATATGAGGAGAAAAGCCATGGAGGGCACATCTAAGGAAGCCCTAATAGTGAGAGGGTATGCCAAGGAGGACAAATCTAGATATGGTGATAGGTCTAAGTCTAAAGGTAGATCCAAGTCTCGGGGGAAGTTTGAGAGAAAATGCTAGAATTGTGGCAAGCCTGGTCATATGAAGAAGGATTGCAGATCAAAGAAAGCTGAGTCTGGAAAAAAGTTTGATGAATCAACTTCCACAGAGATGAATAAATCCATTGATGAAGTAGGGGATGTATATCTAGCATCCTGCTCATTGTGCTCCACACGATCAGATAAAAATGATTGGTTGATTGATACTGGTGCCTTTTTTCATATGACTCCTCATAGAGGGTGGTTCAGTGAATATGAAAGATATGATGGAGGGGAGGTACTATTGGGAGATGATTCACCACTCATAATCATGGGTCGTGGAAGAGTGAAAATTTTTTTGTAGGATGGTAGGGTTAAGACCCTACCAGGTGTGATGCATATTTTGGGACTTGCTAGAAATTTGATTTCGATAAGCAAAATGGCCGATGTAGCAGTGAATGTTAGTTTTGGCAGGGATTCATGCAAAATGGTTCATGGATCAATGGTGTTGGCAAGGGGAGTTCGGATTGGAACATTGTATAAGCTATTGGGAAGCACTATGACAAATGAGTTCAATAGCTCAACTATTCCTGAGGTTGATTCTGATAAAAGCTCAACACTATGGCATCAAAGGATGGGACATATTGGAGAAAAGGTATTGCATACCCTATACACAAAAGGTATGGTTCATGGTATCCCTAATTACTCAATGTCTTTCGAGTTCTGTGAACATTGTATTTATGGTAAACAGAATCGGGTTAGTTTTCCATCTGGTGCCACAAGATCTAGTGGGGTACTAGATTTGATCCACGATGATATTTTTGGTCCTGTTCCTATGTCGTCTCTTGGAAAATCATGGTATTATGCTTCCTTTTTTGATGATTTTTCAAGATATGCATGGATTTACTTTCTTAAGAGAAAAGATGAAGTGTTTGAAAAATTTAAGTAATTTAAAGCACTTGTTGAGAATCAAACTGATAAAAGGATTAAGGTGTTGAGGTTTGATAATGGAGGGAAATATTGTTCTAATATATTTGAGAATTTTTGTAAGCAATGTGGTATTGCAAGACAGAAGACTACTCCATATACACCTCAACAGAATGGAGTTGCAGAGAGGTTGAATAGATCACTAATGGAGAAGGCTAGAAGTATGCTCAGTGGTGCAGGTTTGGCATAGGAATTCTAGGCAGAAGCAGTGAGTGCAGCATGCTACTTGCGAAATCGGTCACCTACATTAGCATTGCCAGATCAAACTCCATTTGAAGCTCTATTTGGTAAGAAACCATCTATTTCACATCTCAGATTTTTTGGTTGTGATGCATACATGCATATTCCAAAGGAGAAAAGAAGTAAGATAGATAATAAGGCTGTTAAATGTATCTTTATTGGTTATAAATATGGTGTTAAAGGATATAAGCTTTGGAATCCAAAAACTAAAAGTACAGTGTATAGTAGAGATGTGGTGTTTAGGGAGATGATCAGTGATTCCAGGAAGGTAGTTACAGAAGAGGAACCTGGAACGGTCCAATTTGATCTCATGGAAAACTATCAGACAATAGAGGATCTGGAAGAGGAGCATACATATGAGGATATGGAAGAGGAGCATACAGGTGAGGATCTGGAAGAGGATGAAGAAGAGGTTCATACACCTGTGGTAAGGAGATCAACACGGGAAAGGAGGCAACCTGAAAGGTATAGTCCATCTGCTTTTCCTACTTATTTTGTACTATCTGATTATTGATGAAGATCTTAGAACAGTTAGAGAAGCTGTTAATTCTGGAGAGGAAAACCGTTGGGAAGAGGCCATGGATGAGGAAATGATGTCCCTGAAAAAGAACAAAACATGGGATTTAGTGAAATTACCAAGTGGTAGGAAAGCAATAGGTTGCAAGTGGATCTTTAAGAAGAAGCATAATGCTGAAGGTAAAGTGGAGAAATATAAAGCTCGCCTGGTTGCTAAAGGTTTTTCCTAGGTTGAAGGAATTGATTATGGTGAATTTTTTTCTCCCGTTGCAAAGCTAACATCAATTAGATTTATGTTAGTTGTGGCTGCTGCATTTGATCTTAATATAGAACATATGGATGTGAAAACTGCATTCCTTCATGAAGATTTTGAGGAATAAATCTATATGAGGCAGCCTGAAGGTTTCATTGTTGCAGAAAAGGAGGATTTGGTATGTAAGTTAAAGAAATCATTGTATGGACTGAAACAATCACCTAGAATGTGGTACCAAAAATTTGATACTTATGTTTTAGGAATTGGTTTTGTTCGTAGCAATGTTGATCACTGTGTGTATTCAAAGAAAATTGGTAATGTAATTGTCATTATAGTTCTTTATGTTGATGACATGTTACTAATTGGAAATAACAAGAAACTGGTCAGGGAAGTAAAGTCTCAGTTGGCATCACAGTTTGACATGAAGGATCTTGGCCCTACAAATTTTATATTGGGTATGCAAATAAAAAGAGATCGCTCTAACAGAAAGTTGTGGCTGGATCAAAAAAAGTATGTTGAGACAGTGTTGAAAAGGTTCAATATGCAAGATTGCAAACCGGTGAAGGTACCTATTTCTTTAGGTGAAAAATTATCTATTGAACAATGTCCAAAAATAGAAGAATAGGTAGAGGAAATGTCACATATTCCTTATGCGAATGTTGTAGGTAGTTTAATGTATGCCATGGTTTGTACTAGAGCAGACATTGCCCATGCAGTGGGAGTCTTGAGTAGATATATGTCTAAACCTGGTAAAGAGCATTGGACTGTTGTGAAAAGGGTTTTTAGATATTTGTGTGGCACCTCTGATTTTACAATCTGCTATGAGGGTACAGGTAAAGAAAATAGACAATTGGATATAGAAGGGTTTGTTGATGCAGATTGGGCTGGAGATCTGGACAGGAGAAGATCTACTAGTGCTTATGTATTCAATTTGTTCAGAGGGGCCATTAGTTGGATGAGCAAGAGGCAGACTGTTGTTGCTCTTTCAACTACTGAAGCTGAGTATATGGCAGCCACTGATGCAAGTAAGGAAGCTGTATGGCTACAAAGACTATGTGCTGAAATTGGGTTCTTTCAAGGAGCTGTGAAGATAAACTGTGACAGTCAGAGTGCCATATTTTTGGTAAAGAACCCTGCTTACCATTCAAGGACGAAGAACATTGATACAAAGTTCCATTTCTGCAAGGACATGCTTGAACAGAAGAAAGTGTTGCTGGAAAAGGTAGACACCAAGGAAAATGTTGCAGATGCTTTAACCAAGGCTGTAAGCACTAAAAAGTTTAGATTCTATACAATTGAAATGGGTCTGGAAAAGTATTCAACAAGTGGGAGAATGTTGGATGTGTCTCATTCTTTGCTGGAAAATAATTGTACGACAGGCACTACAGCACAAAATATGACGGGTAGGGGGGGTCCGGGGGGGTTGGAGGCCCCCAAGGACCCCTGGCTATGGTAAAGGTGATTACATAATAGGTGATGGCTCGAGGTGTGTAGGGGGACGCCCTATGATATGGTGAAAGCGATTGAAGCCGACGAAGCCGATGCTAAAATTTTCACCTACTTTTATCGCTATTTTTCACCTACTTTTATCGCTACTTTTGGAGTGACCCCCGGGATTCCCAGGGTTGGTGGGTGGTTAGTGGGTGTGGTTGGTTTAGCCCACAGTGTTGTATCCATGGTACCCTAATACCACTTGGTGGTTTAGGTTTGTATGAGTTTCCTTATATAATTATTGTAATGTCCCATTTTAGGGACAAGAGAGAGAATAATATATCAAGGAGGATAGACTCTTGTTTGTTGGACTAGCCCAAATTGGGTGAACCAGGGTAAATCTTGTGTGTTATATGTGCATTGAATGGTGTCATTATTTCCTTAGTTAGTATTTCTACATTATTTCTAGAATATGTTTCTATAAATTCTCTTCACCCTCAGGGCGGCTGCTGCTAGCCCCTACATCAAACCTACTACCCCCTCCCTCATCCAATCACCTATGATGAGATGATGTTGACTTCTCAGTATCACTACCCCTCATCCGGTGTGAAGAGCCACCTCCAGAGGGCTCAGGTACTTGCCCCCTAAGGTGGATGATCTCTCACTCCAAATCCATCTGGTGCCGACACCACTCTACCTCCCATCGATGGTACATCGCTACTACATCGTCGTGTTGTGTTAGCTACGTCCATAGGAGGTCTCTCTCCTGTGCAGTGTTGGTATCCCCCTCCTATCGGTGGTGCATAGCCTCTCTTACAGAGCCTCCCCTAGATCCTCATCTCACCTCCACAACAGCCTTGCCAACCACACATTCTTAACGTGCACCCCTACCTTTGCATCCTCTGTCATTGCCTGGTGCATACGTGAATTCGAGACTACAGCCTGCTCTGGCTTCCATTGCTTCGAAGTATCCTGTATCTTCGACTGATCTGAAGCACCATAATCTACACCCACATCATCTACCACCACCATGTTTGCATCCTCTAGTGGAGCTGCCCAATCATCTCTCGGTGCCTCGGCACCCTGCTCGCCTGCTACAACTGCCTCTATGCCTCCCAATGGCCCCTCTCCTTGCCATAACCATAGTACCCACCATTGGTCATACTCTACGATAGTCCCAACATCATCCACATTTGGGACGTCAATCATTGTGTCTAAATCCTTTCCAAGTGGCACAATGACTAGCCGGTCCAGAGTCTTGTCGTCTCCCCGATGTCGATAGACCATAGGCTTACCAAGAAACCCTTGGCACACCCCAAACTATCGTGTCACCTGGATATAATGGAATAACTCCTACTCGGTCCCATTTTGTCCAATTAGCCACCACTCCCTATGTACCCATCAGAGCCACTCTCCAGCTTCCGTCCAGGCTGGACAGTCCTGATAAGGGTGCAAAAACACCTTCCTTGGAGCGAGCTGAGTGAAGACATCAACATAGCACCCTACGACACCTGCCCATCATAGAATCTATCCCTACTCCTTAGACCACTGCCATAGAGTCACATAACCTATATCCTTATCCACCATCTCCACCTGAGTCGTACATAGCAACCCCATTGGCCTCTCCATCGCTATGTGCATCCAAGCCCAACTCTACAATAGATAGCTATAGTTGATCCTCTTCCACCTTTGGTAGTGGACCTCATATAGCTCACCATAGAGCTATGCCAGTAGCATCTGTCCCCACCTCATGATCAAAGGCTCATGCGTCAAACACTCCACCAACCGATAGACCACATCCAGCAGGTTCCACAGGAACCTTGCGCCTAACAAGTCAGGTAGCAGCATGTTGTACATGAGGTCCATGAATACCATGTGTCTCACTCCCAAAACACCCCTCTCAAACCACCATCAAACCAAGATCCTGCCAATCTAACAGTCAACCTCTACCCTCTCCATCGAACCATCCACCCCCAACTCCTTCCCATTCCTGAAGTAGCGTGTCAGCACTACTGTCCGCTGATCCTATGATGTTGTCATGATCGGTAGTCCATCTATTGGAATTTGAAGAATCCGATAGACATCCTTCAAATTAAATGTCATCTCCCCTATTGGGATATGGAAAGTATTAGTCCGAGGATCCCACAATTTTATCAGGGTCGTCAGGTAGGCCCGATCCCCAATCACTAGCTCCAACCGAGTCACCTGCTTGAGCCCAAGGGTGTCAAGCCACTCCCAGTCAGCCACAGCTAACGCCTCCTATGCTTCAGCAAAAATAGTAGGCACACGATACCGGCTCTTCACAACCTACAAAAGAAAACAAAATAAAACACATTAAAATAAAAAACAAAGTTTACAGCTACAAATAGTATAAACAAATTACAAAATTAATTTGTCAACCTAGGGTTTTACACTCTCAAATTGATAAATTAAAACAAAAAAAAAAATCATCAAAACTTACAAAATTAATTTGTCAACCTAGGGTTTTACACTCTCAAATTGATAAATTAAAACAAAAAAAAAAAAGCAAAAAATAACTTGCGGTTTTAAAACTGTAATACAAAAAAAAAAACTAATAAAGAGGAAGGCACTCACCGGTATCACTTCAGCTCTGCCACTCGATCCGGTGTGTGAACTCATGGTCACAAGAAAAATTTGATAGTGCTTCACTTCACAAAATTAACCTCCTCCTCCTCAGAGCTCCAAATCGCTAGGAAAAACAAGTGCAAATGAGCCCAAAACCTAGTTTTGGACTTTAAATAGGCTTTTTGAGCCTGTAATCATTCCTCCTTGGGATGAGCACTCTGGTTAGTGCTTGTCCCACCCTATAATGAATGCTTAATAGGAATTCGTCCCACCTCAGGATGAATACAGAGCAAAAATTTCAAAAACAGCAAAAACTGCACAAAATGCACCAAAAATAAGCCCTAAAAGTGGCTGATAAGAGTGCTTTTGCACTTGACATTCCAAGCACATAAAACAAATGTCGAGGTCACAAATCCTCACTATCCTACTCCTTAAGAAGGCTACCATAGCCGGACCACTCCACGGGAATACGGATCTTTGAGAATTTCCTCCCCAAACGACGTCACCAAAAGGGTCGAAACCCAACCAAAAATAGCAACAGAGTTGCCAAACGAAGGCATATTTGTGCCTAACATTCTTGGCATCCAAAACCGACATTGGGGTTACAAATTATCACCATCCTACTCGCTAAGAATGCCACCATGGCCAGACCGCTCCACGAGAAGACGGATTTTTGCCAATTTCAGCCCTGACAAGTGTCACCAAAAGGGTTAACACCCCCCAAAAATAGGTCTAACTGTCGAACAACTGCACACACATTTAATGCTAAAACATCTGAAGGCACCCTCACACAAGTTATCTTGGGTCAAGCGACTCGTCGCTTTTCTCATGTTGGTCATTCCCTCATTGATTTGTCGCTTGAGGGGGTAGTCACACTTAGTCACCAACCAACAAATACACACCCAATCATGGAAACAACATACATTCAAAGAATCATTGGCAAAGACAATTACGCTCCTGCTTGGGATAACAAACAAGCAATAATCACAATCCGATTAAACAATTGGCATTTGTGAATCATGAACTTAAGGTTCCCATAGACAAAATATTGTGCCCTTTGCCTATTCATGACTGATCAATGTCCAAGCTCAAGTAACACCTCACCAAAAAAGGTTAACACTTGAATTGAGTTCCTTCGCTCATCAGAAGAAAGGATTCAAGAATGCATGCCCTTTCCATACTTGGGGCATCAAAAGTTGGTTAGGTTACTAAGAAACCCTAATCATTAGTGATTTGGTTATCTATTTTTTCTCGACACTACACCTTGCACAATGCATCCCAAAAATGGGCATTTGTAGACACCAAAACAGCACCAATCTGATTATGTGACTGCAAACACTGATCGCATTGACACACACAGCCCCCAGGGCAGCCCCCAGAGGTTAAACAGTGGTCCTAACCACTCCCAAAAGTAGTTTGGAAGGTCGAAAGCCAATTTGACACCTTTTTGGCACTTTGCTCTCTACTCATCCCACCCTGGGATGAATACAAACTGGTGTTCGTTCCACCCAGGGACGAATATCAGAATTCATCCCAGGGTGGGGCGAATTGCAGGTTTGACTGGCAAAAAGTTAAATCTTGAAAAATGGCAGCTCAGATCCGCCACTTAATCCTTCCTTCATCGCATGGGAGCATGAGTGAGAGTTTTTGAGCATTAGAGGCAGTTACAAGGGCAGTCATGAAGCCCCTAATTAGGAAGGAATCTCCCTCCCCCTGGGAAGGCATGATTTCCAAGTGGCACCTCTGCATGCTCATCCAAAGAGACCATCAGGTCTATAAAATGGTGAGTCTTCTCACCCCAAAATATACAGAGAAAGAGCATTTTTTATAAATGAAGTGCTATCATTTTACTTCCCCATATGCCTCTAGTTGATTTGTGCTTTTCACACCCGTGATCTCTTTTAGAGAGGAGGTCATTGGGTGACCATTGGAAGGACGAATATTGAACCCAAAACCCAAAATTTGACCACAATATACCACCCAATTTTTTGAAAATACTTTACAAGATATTTTGGACTCATCCCAAGTGGATTGGTTCTGAAATCAGGCCCCAAATGGCAGGTGGCCTACCCGGGCGCCCCCGCACTACTGTAGGTCTAATCGTCCCTTTTAGGAACGATTAGGAATTTGTGGCCGATTTCTCTTTCTGTCATTTTCATTTTTTTTGTATTTGATATTTATGCTGCTAGATAGTTTGCAATTTTGATTTCATATCGTTTTGATCAATTTTTGTCATGTTTTATCATTTCTCCACCTTTACTAACTTGCAAAATGCATCATCTAAATCTGGGTGTTAGAGGATAAATTGGGGAAATCTGACCATCTGGGTCATCCCAAAATACCCCCAATTATCTAACCCCCACTTTTGCAAGAGATTTGGAGCTGTACAGATGTGACATTTTGAGCGGTGCTATCTGGCATTTTATTGTAGGTCAATTCATCCCACCCTAAAGCGAATTCAAATCAGTGAGGAATTTCTCGACTGTTCCATTTGCAGTGTCTTATTTGTGAGGTCTTAATGCCCCTGTCAATTTTTTAGATTATTTGGATACATGTTAGTCATCGTTTTATTTATATCTTGCATGCATTAACCGAAGGCTTGGGGATTGCATGTTTCATCTCATCCGTAGGTGCTACTGACCTTTTTTTTTGTTTCCTTGAGCACAGGATCTGGAATTTAGAGGAGCAACAAGGATTCAAGACTCATCAATGCAAGCGGCGGTGACGTTTTGGTCCGCACATCTTACATATGGGCATGCGGAAGAAGGAATGGCATCCATGGATGTAATAAGGAAACAAATTTAACGCTCCTCACCCCTAAAATGGGAGGAGGTGAATTGTAACCGAATTCCAAAACATATCAATAAAATAAAGGGTTGTTTTCTACATTGGCTTTTCATTTGCGTTTCAATTCGTTCATGCTTTCCCCATTTCATGCATTTTCAATTCATAGGATTTAGCATTAAGTTTAGTTCCACTTTTGCATCGTGCTTGGAGATATTTCTCTTTTTGTTTCTATATCCTCGTGATTTCAAGTAGATGTTTGTAGAAGTTGAAAGAGTAATCCTTCTTCCTTGTAATTTTGGAGATGTTTTAGTAGTTCTTGGTTTTAAGTTGTCCTATAGTGCCTTAAGGGCTCTACAACTCAGGCACATCGTAGATCTTCTGTGGCCTTAGCACATAGGAGAAGGATAGATTGAATTCATACCTTTTTATTATCATGGTTGTTATTTTTTGTTTTCTTCTATTTATGGTTGTGTTTTCTTGGTCTATAGTGGGCTTGGTTACATTATATTAGAGAGTTAAAGAAATATTAGAGTACAAAAGTCTTATGTTTAGTTGTACCTAATGAATATTGTGTATTACTAAAACTTTAATGGTTGATTTAAGAGTTTCATTTCATATTTTTGCACTTAGTAGCCTAGAAACCCTTAATATGGTGAAGATAGATTGATCTGCTAGCCTAGTTAATCAAGCTATGGTTTATTTTAAGATTTGTAATGTATTTTGTGCATACATCGAGTTATGCAATGATTGTTTTGACTAAAATATGCTTGTAATATTTGTAAAAATTTAAAGCATAGTTTGAAGCTTTTATGATTATTGAATATTATCCTTTACATTTCATTTTTAATGATTTATCAATAGTTTTAGGGTGAGTTTTGAAATATGATCTTTTAAATAAGGACCTTACCTATAAAATCGATAATCTTTAACTATCAAATTGTTATTTTGAAACCGTAGTGATAATATCATAATTCTATATTAATTTTGTCATATTTAGGTTCAAGAGCAGAGAAAAAATGGAAAATATATTTAATAATTGGCTCTTGAGGCTTGAGTAGATAAAGGAATATTTTATTTAAATAAGTAATGGGATTCTCTCCTTGATTATATGGAATATATATTTTAGTATTTATAATTATTTCCTAAGGCTCAAGTAGATACATGAATCCACTATTGAGAGAAGTATGAGACTCACCTTATTTGCATGGAATGTCTCATGCATGGTTTTTATTTGTATCATCCAACTTAGAGTTGAGAATCAGGATATTATCCATATCTAGATCTAGGTATAAACCTAGATTTGATAGTCCTTCAAATCCTCATTCTTAATATACCTATTGGTATTGCATAGTATTAGGGGAATTTCCCACTATAGGATAGATTGGCATACCATGTGCTCATGCTAGAAATATTCTCTCTTACTATGTGGTCAATCTAGCCACTTCCATTGCCTCATCCATGCTAATGGGTAATTATCCTCTACCTAGCCTAAATACCCAATCATTCTATATATCATTGATGTAAGTTAGGAAACTCCATATGGGTACTCGTAAGATCCTTGAGACATATTCAAGTATCAATTTTCCTCTCCACATGGCAACTAGAGGGTTTTCATCATTGAATACCATAACATTACTAATGTTATTAGTATTTCCTAGCTAAACACTACCTTCAATATGAGGTCCACATGGTACAATCCCATTGCAATAGAATAGCATAGTCCTCTCATGTAATAAGTATGAGACTCACCTCCAATGCATAAGAATGATGCTTAGGTTATCCAAAAACTAGCCTCACCTGAAAAAAGTAACAAGTCATCATATATTAGTCTATCTTGCAAAATTAAGCATCTCAAATTCTTAAAAATTCATCTAAAACTTAAGTGTGACAGAAGTGCCACACTTTTACAAAAATTCCATAGTTAGAAAAAAAGCTACATTTATACAAAATTGGCATTGATGTAATGGTACCATAGTAGCATGAAAGTGTATGCAATTTCATTGTCAATTTTAAAATAATTATGTAATAGTGTTAGCACATGATAAAAGCATTGTCGTTTTATTCAAGAATAAATTTTGGAATTACAGTGCTCACTTGAGGATGGTCTCCTCCCCCAACCATTGGTGGTTGGACCATATTGTTGTAATGTACCAACCTTGCTTGATGAGCCATAAAAAATATGTTTCATGATTCTATAGATCTATTCTCATGACCATGAATAGTAATAAAGATTTTATTTTCACCTCCGACCCATTTTACTTTACCCCTCCTAACAACTTTTTTCTCCCACAATCACTTTATCTCACCACTTTATTTGTATGTATGCTAATCAAGTCAAGTGTTCTTATTAGCATATTTTTTTCTTAAATACTTGGTGGTACACAAGGGCATGGCAACATGCAATGCTACCATAAAGATATATTTTGGATTATACACAAACAAATTTTAAATATCATTAATCATACTGAATCATCAATCTAAATCATTATGTAAATAAATCATCACAAAAGTAGGGCATGCAAGCTATTTTTTATATATTCATAATTTGATAAATGCATAAAAAGGGGTAAATGTAGACACCCAATTTTCAACATTCAATTACATGTACCCCATTAAAGGCATAAAAAATCATAAGTAAATAACCAGGTCCAAAATGATCAAATATGTATCCAAATATCCCACATCAAAAGTATTATCCTAGAAGCAATAGTGTCATAACACTTCTACTATATAGAACAATGCTAAAGTTCAAATTTTAAATATGGTCCTTTTCCCACCCTTCCTTACCACCAATGGTCATATTTCACATTAGCATAAGAACATGTTTAGTGTCATAACACTTTTTATATCTAATGTTATTGCCTTCTCATAAATAAAAAAGAGAATATATGGTTAAATCATGTTAGTTGTCTATCAATATTATTATTTGTCTCCTCTACCAATTGTGAATCTCATACAATATCCCTTAGTTGATAATTGTATTCCCTAACTTATACTAACACCAATGCATTTTTAATCATATCTTTTCAATCAATATCTTGTAGCTATGAATCATTTCAACTAGACTACCAATCATATCTTGTGGAACTATATCCCCCATTGATAGATTTACATATCATCATCTTGTCAATGTATCCTTTCAATTACACATATTCCAATGTAGCAACTATAAAACCTCTATAAAACCAATCCTTAGGATGCATAAATCTAGGTTTAGATAGGTCTACTAAATATCTACTTAATTTTCAAATCAAAGCAAGAAATATTTACATCACATATGAAAGTTTTGTTAAAATTTCTAATCACATGCAAATATAATTTTTGGAATCATATATAGAAGCTCTATTGTAATCTCTAAATGCTTACATATAAAATAGGAGAATCATCCATATCTATATAGTCAAAGGGATAACCAATATTTCATATCTAGACTTTTGGATTTATTCCCAAACCCATCTCGTTTCTATTATTTGCTTTCTCTTTTTTTAGTTAGCTCAACTTTTTAAATACATTCATCTCCATTTTATCTCAGGATCATTTTAATTTTTTAGAACTTATCATCACTTTGAATTAGGTCCTTACATTTTCATTATTAAATTTATATCTAATGTTTATTTGATTAGTTAGTATGTAGTCTCTTGGATTGAAGTTTTATTTGTAATATCTATAGGTAATTGCATTATGATCTAACATTGCTATCATTAGCACCATAGCACTAGCCTTATTGTTATTATGTTACAACACTTTTATAGGATTGATTAGAGGCTTTCCATATTTTTTTGTATTTTGGGATTTTTTTTTTTGTTTCATTGAATAAGGTTCTTACTAAGACAAACCACTAAACCCCTAACACTTTTGTTAAGTTTGTGTGTGTAGGTTTTCCTTTGTTTAAAACAATGATACAAAGCTATATTAATCAATGTCAAGACGATCAACTACTTTATGAGCATAAAATAAGGTGTATACACTCATTTTCCCTTTTCCTTGTAGTTTAAATATATAATTATTCTTATTTAGTTTCATTGCTAACGTTTTGAAGTTACATACAATAATATATATTTAACTCTTTGGTATATTATGTAATTGTTTATATTTATATGTTATTTGTAAACTAGTATATCAACACCTAGGATAGATTACACTTTTAAATAAAGTGAAGCTACAAATGGTATAGTTTGCATGGTTTAATTATTAGATTTATCTTATCATTTCTATTTAATGACTTGATTAGTTCTTGCATTCACAAGGAACCTTAATTTCATATAGTATATAAATCTATGTGTTGCATGATATTTCTTACACCGTTGCTTCAAAGAGAAAAAGATAAAAGAAAATATTTCCTTTTTTTTATCATTCATAGGTGAATTTCATGTAGTATAGGGACTTTCTTATTTGAATATTGCATCCTTTTTGTTTTCCTATGGTTTTTTAGGATTTTAGTTGTTACCTTCAGATTATTTAAAAGAGGTAAAGTAGCAAAAAATGTTAAGAAAATAATGGGTGTGTTGTTCAAATAAACCCATCAAAATTAATCATATCACACATTAAATACCCTCCTTTATCTCTTGAATGTATGTGTGTGTGTGTGAGGGAAAGAGAGAGATAGAGAGAGAGAGATCCTCTCTTTTTCTCATTTCTTCTAGTTATAATAACACTAACATTGAAAATGAATCATATATGTTATAGAGTAAAATATATTTTAGAATATAAGTGCTAAAAATTTGAACTTTAAGGTTGAAAAAAGAAAAAATACCTTATTTTATAATCTTTTATGTGTATAATACTATATGGTTTTGATAAATTTGGTGGTAGTCTATCTTGAGTATCTTGGAATAAAATAGAGCAAATGGAAAAATAATATATCACAAAGCAATTTAACTTGAAGAACCAAATATCTTAAGATATCCTTCTTATAGAGGTAAGTTAACTGTACATTGAAAGTTAAACACTTAAAGCATTAATTACAATATAAACACAAACTAGTCTAACTAGCACAAACTCAACATAAGTCAAAAATCTTGTTTAAATCATTTATAATTAAATAAAATATTATAAAATAATTTCAAAGTTTACTTAGGTAATTAGAATATTGAGAAGAAACCATATCTTGAAAGAAGGAACAAACTAAAATCACATGTTTATAACAAGAACATTACTATTTAAAAGGATGAAATCATAAAAGAGAACAAAAAGAAAAAACAAGAACACTACCATTTTCAACTATCCTACCTATCCTAATGATTGGCTTATGCTTAGAAGAAAAATCTATTTATTAAATTGAAAACCAACTCACATGACCCATAGCAAAACTAATAAATGGGCACATCCTAAGACCCTCCCTTTGAAATAAAAATATGTAATCCAAATAAAATAGAAGATGGACATTCTATAATGACATTAGATGTAAATTTCAACATTTTCTTTTACAACTTTATCTATTAATATTTAAACCAACCCTATTAAATTATATTAAAAAATCTTATAACTAATGTCAAACACTATAAAATTTATTTTTAACACCATGTGTAAGTAACACCTATCTAAATAACCTAGCTTATTTGATCTAAAAGATGTTAAAAATCATTATCATCATAAACATGCACACATCTATCACAATTCTAAACCTGCATACAAACATAAAATTCTAGTTTTCATTTCATTAATAATAAAAATTAAAAAATCAACTATTATGTAATGAAATCTATACTATTTTTTACCAATATTTTAATCCTTTAAAATGAAATACAAAACTATTTAAAACCTATGTTGTACAAAACTATATAACAAACTTTTAAATTTAACTCTTTAATTATGTTAAACAAATTATGTAGCTTTTATTTTTAGGAACTTTAAATTTGATTCTGGTCAAACATCACAAAATTATGTTAAATAAATTATCTAGATTTTATTATTAGAAACTTTAGATTTGACTCTTGAATCCAAACATGGCAAAACTTTATGTTAAATAGTTATTAAGCTTTTACTGTTAGGAGCCACTAGAAGGTGCAAATCTTTGACCTTCAAAATTTTATATTGTCTAGATTTTATTTTTTAAGTTAGAATATTCAGCAAGCATGCACAAGTTAGATATTATTTTTCAAGTTGGAATATTCAACAGGCATGTAGAAGGGCATGCAAACTTGAAGACGAAGAAAGGTTTTATTAATTGAAAAGCAGTTCTTTTGCATAGAAATGCATACTATGATGCTCATACAAATATATTTCTAGGATTGAAGAAAAATTCCACTGATGCCCCTTTTATCCAGCACTGTTCATGCAATCAAAATATGTTTTCCTCTATTAGGTCCGATGTATCTCAGCCACAGGTTATCATTGTTATGTTCTTAGATCTATATCATATTTCTTTGAATCAATATATCTCTCTCAGAATGCTGGTATTGTTGATATTTTTAACTAACATCATGTGATTTTCGTTTCATAATGAATAATTGATGCGTCTTTGACAAAATAGTCATAACTCTTTTAAAAAATATGAGCTATTAATAGTGAATAAATGTGTAGGATGCGCAATAAAACAAGTAATAATTGATTAAAATTGCAATATAATTTATAATTATTTATAATATTTAAACCAAGCCTATGTAATTTAAAACACTTTTAAGGCATCGTCTTGATTGTCACTGTAAAAGAATAGAAGTTAATAGCAATAACATATAATTATATATTTATTCGAGAGCTTATCATATGGTAAATTTATGGGCATATTTTCTATTGTATATTTTGAAGTCTTAACTTGCTTATCACTATTTTATACTTCTTTTTAGTTTCTTGTTGGACCTTTTGAAGATCTTGTATTATGTGAAATAGCCTATATTATGTGAGATAGCTAATTAAGTATTGGTAACATCTTTTAGAGTGTTGAAAGCTCTATGGACATGGGAATGAATGTGTCCCACATGTAATAGAATATTAAAAGTTAAGTCTGCTAAAACTATATCTTATGAAAGAGCAGTAAACACATTTCTACATTGGAACTTCTAAATATGCTTGAGAAAGATGAGTCTATAAACATCCTAGAGTTTGGGGCAATAATCCTGCTAAAAAAAAACAATCAACAGAATATTCCAAAATATAGTGAAAGAGGGGAATAAAAAAGTGTAGAAGACATAATAGAACTATTAAGCCATGTCACAAAATAAAAATAAGTGAATAAGATTTTTTGATACATTACAAAATATGCATTGAGGCAAAATGTGTAAAATTGGATCCAGACTTTTAGAAGTTAAAATTTGTTTATGTAGAACCTTCCATCCAAGAAGCTATATTTTAGATTCAACGAGAACTTTCTAAATTTGAGTAGCAAGAGACTACCATTGGATATTGGTAAAATTGACTTGCCACTTGACATTGAGCTTAGAGTCCAAAGATAAAGGACACAAAATATTTTTGTATATCCAAATAGAATTAATGGAAGAGGTGTTATGCTCATTAAGCTATCTCCATCCAATCTATAAACTATGGGTAATTATTCCCAACTTTATAAGGACCTCACAAGAGATGGAGGCCACAACTAAGCCATAAGACTCTTTGAACCAAGAGAGAAGGGAGCAAAAATTATGGATCTAGTTCTACGTAATAATATAGCAACTACCTAAATCCCAAATTTTTTTATTTTATTAATACCTTTCTTTAAAGTGCTGGTCCTCAAATAGCATTGAACAAAGCTAAAGGTTTATCATTATGGAGGATAAGTTTATTCTACCAAATACTATTTAGACCGATGCTATGACAATGTCTTAAGGATTCAAACTTCTAAGCCAATAAATATGAAATTGATTGTCAATATTTCTAGTTATGAGTAAGAGGAATAGATCCTTTAACAATAAAGTATGGCACAACAAGTGTTTCCAATTATCTTTCTGAGTAACTTGAGAGATTCTATAATGAAACAAGTATTTTTAATTTTTTTCTTGAATAATGGCTCTAGTAAACTATTTTGTAGCTAAAATTTTTCTCTAGGTTAGAGGATCAATAATACCCAAATCTGCTAAAGCCTTCGATTGACTATAAATTTTCTAGAGATGGTCGTCATTGCCACCTCCCCATCCCATTTGGTCTATAAAGATTTACAAATAGCCTGAGTTAATTTGTTATAGGTTTCCTTTGAGACCATCTAGCAAGAAAAGTAATAAACATGAGAGGTTGCCATAACTTTATTCGCAACTTAAATTCCTTCTTAGAAAAAGAAATCTAGTTGGCCATTCATTGAATTTATTTTGAATTCTTTCCATAACCTAGTTTCACATATCTTTAGGAGAAATATTAATCCATGAGGGATGACCTTCCACTCAATGGAGGAGTTGAATCCATTAGGTGTAGAATAAGTATAAAATACTTTTATTTTAAAGTGGTTGATACAAAAGCCAAAAACAACACAAAACAATTGTATAATCTCTTTAAATTTTCCACCTCTTTTTGAGTATTTTGAATAAAAAGAAGGAAATCGTTAGTAAAATATGATTTAAGAGCATGTTTATCCCATGAATATTAATATTTTAAATGAATCCATCAAATTGAACCTTACTAAGAAGATAACCAAGAGCACTGAAAACCAAAATATATAAAAAATATCAAAATAGGGAGCAAGAGGGTAACCCTATATGATAGATTGTTGTAAAGGGAAGGAAGTGAATAGAGCTTCATTAACCTAAACACAAGCAAAACAACTCCAAAGAACATACTGATTTGATTACAAAATTTTGGACCAAAACTAGATAAAACATTATGCAAAAAATTGATAGCCAACCTTATCTCATAATTATAGTTTTTTTTATCACTTATTATATTATGTCACAACCTAATTTATTTTTACCCTCTAATCAAATTATTAGCTAAACCCTACTAAGAAACATTAGAGTGCCAATAGTCCTATCTACATTGTGGTCCCCTCCTTAAGTGGGTTTACCACTCATAGCTCTCCTAGACCTTCCCATATCTACACCTTACATGTCTCCATTTATGTAATTGTACTAGGTGAAGTCACTGGGTTCACCAAAACCATCCCTCTCATTTATCATTCATTTAGCCAGTTTTAACCCTCTTCCTTTCTTTTGGATGAGGTATGCTATCCTTCACACACCACATAATTCCTTCTATGTTGGTTCTAGGAGCAATTCATACTTGACCATCCCCTCAACCCCTCATTGAGCTAATCATTACTTTTGGTATGTCTCTTTGTAGATTATTTCTCAAGAATCATTATTTTTGGTAAACCTATCTATCATTACACCATTACTTAAGTTTTTCTTATACCTTTACTCACAAAACCTTTATGAAACTAATAATATAATAGTATAGTTCATTTTCTTTAAGGTTTTTGAGTTTTCAAGTTCATATTTATTTGTCATTAACTAATGATATTCTAGTTCATCTGGTTTCTTGGGAGTAGCTTTGTAGAAGGAATAAATATGGTGGATTAAACCTAAAGTGTGATGTTAGGATTAACAAGGCTTTGGTGGAAAATATCGGTTGGAAGGTAGCTTCTAATGTTGATCATTTATGGTGCCAAATTTTTAAGGCTAAGTACAATTTTGATTCTTTCATTTCTAATTTCCTCCCTTATGGCAGTTCGACTTTTTGGAATAGTCTTGTAAAATCTCAGGATTTATCAATATTAATTGTATATGAATTGTTTGAAATGGGAGGAATGTAAATTTTTGGGAAGACGCTTGGTTGAGAGATCATCCCCTGATTGATGATATTTGTTTTAGAGACTTATTTCAAGGGTCTAGGCTTGTTGGGCTTATTGAAGTGGTTGATTTTACTAAATAACATGGAGGTAAAATTATTTGGACAAATCCTTCTCCTATGGTGAGGAATGCCACAAATATCCAACTCTAGAACTTGCTAATGGACGAGCTTCATCTTTACATGGTGCGACAAGAGAATGTGGAGGATCGTTTGGTTTGGAAAGCTGATAGTGCAGGATTGTATTTATTGAAGTCATATTATGGGCTCCTTAGTGTTGAATGGGATGGATTTTTTCCTCATGACCTAATTTGGTTAAAGAAATTAACCCCCAAAGTCAATATATTCTTTTGGTCGGTAGTGCAGAACAAGATTCTTACAGTTGAAAATATTCATAAAAGAGACATGTGTTTGGTTAACAGGTGTTATTTATATAAATAAGCCTAGGAATTATCTTCACACTTACTTTTTAATTGTCAAGTTTTTCAAGAAGTTCTATTGTCCATTCTCTGTAGGATTGGAGTGAGTTGGGTTTTTCCTAATTCAGTTATTGATTGTGTATTGTAGTGGGATTCTCCCTTTTCCTCACCTAGACTTAAGTGTTTTTGGAAGTTTCTTTTACCTCATGTGATGTGGGGTGTGTGGAAGGAGAGGAACACTCATGTATTAAAATATAAAGAAAGTTTGGGCTTTCATTTGAGCTTGTGTAGTCTTTGGAGAACAGTGGAGAATGTTTTGAGTGCCTTAAGGAGTTTAAATTTTTGGAGGCTCAGATTTCCAATGAAGTGTTTATTGAGCAAAGTATTTGTTTTGGGCATGTATATCGACCCCCGCCAACTCCTGATCCTAGGAGTTTTGTTCGTTAGAACCCTCCCTCTATTGGTGTAAATTGAATTTTTATGGGGATTATAAAGGTAAACTAGGGGTGGCTGGTGTGGGGGGGGGGTCATTCATGATAAAAATGGAAATTTGGTTCTTGCCTTTATGAAAAATCTTAGTTTTCATTCATCCCAGTTTGTCGAAGAAAGTATAGCCTTTTTAGGCTTGTCTTTGATTAGAGACTTGGGAATTCAAAAATTTATTGTTGAGGGTGATTCTTTAAATCTTAGAAATATGATGAAAGGGACTTTTCACGTAATTTGTATGGTTCCAAACATGATTGATAAAGTCATTGGAATTATTCGAAGCTTGGATGAAGTATTGATTATGCATGTTTTTAGATAAGGCAATTCAGGGATGGACTTGATGGTGAATTTGAGGGTCTATCATACAATATCTTCTATTTGGTAGAGGGAATTACCTCCTAATATTATCCATTATGTCAATAATTAATTTCATTAATTTAAATCAGGAGGTTTGCCATCATTCGCTTTGGTGGTAAGGTTATGGTGCTACTGCAGTCATTGGTCAAAGTGTAGGGTGGCAACCGGTGTTTACTTCCTAGGCTTCATGGGGATTATTTCCTTTCAAATTTTGAATTTTGAATATCATTCCCCCCTTCTATGATGGCATCAGGATATGTACCAAAGCTTCCTTGGCTTTCGTCGAAATGCACTCTCTATCCAATGTCCTATCCTCATTACGATGTGTCAGTTATCCTTTCTTATTCTTGGTTTAGGGTACTAGTATTGGTATGTGGATCGATTCTGGACATCTTATAGCGTATCTCCATATTTTCTTATTTTACGGTGGTGGTTGCTCCACTAAATTCAATGTGAGGTGAGTACCCAATTTGTTTTTAATTCTCTATCTTGGGATTGGTATTGGGATAATCATTGTTGGAGTCGATCTTTGTGCCTATGTAAGTTGGCCCTTTTCTAGGCCATTGCCTTAGTGTCATCTCAAGTGATGTGTTCTTTTGGTACTTTTACACTTGTCTATAGAACCTTTGTTCTCTGTCCAGTTGATGGTGTGTGGAGGAATTTTTTGTATTGGCACGTAAAAGGTGGCCTTCTCCCATTTGTTGCTTGGATTAGAAAGATACCCGTGTTTGAGCTCTGGTATTTTATGTTCCTTATCATTATTAATTTTTTGCATTATCTTTGGTGTGTCTTCTTATTTTTTGAGTATGGGTGGAGAGATTTTGACATTACATTATCAACATAAGCAATAATAAAATTTACATTATCACTCATATCATTCCAAGTGACTTAATATTTCAACCCATTATTTTGGATATCTCCCTTGAAATTTGCACATGCGGTTCATAAGAACATATTCACTCTTGAAAGGTAAATCATCTTCTTGTGAAGATAGTTCGGTACATATTATTTTGTGATGATTTTAGCAATGATGTCCATCTCCTTTCCTTTAGCAAGATACATTGTAATCCTTCCTAATAATTCCACATTGCCAAGGCTTCCTTTACCCTAAAAATTCACTATCCTTAGTGTCTATATTGAGAAAGCAACAAAAATTAATCTACTACTCTTCACACTACGCTAACTACTCTCATAACAACTCTAAGCTAGCAATTTACCTACAGTGAAGCATTTCTCTCATACACAGCATTCCAAAGGTTCAATAATAGCAATAGGTATCTTGACATTGTATCCAAAACCCAAACGAACACATAAAATAGGAGTGTGATCATCCTACAAGTAACACTTACCCCCAAGGTCATTCCAGCAATAAGTCATAGGCTCTACTATTAGGTACATTCAACATCTTATGAACAAAACCAATTAAGGTTAACAGTAAGACCTTCGTACTTCAATGCATGGTGGTCTTTCACCCAACATCGACTATGACAAACACCCTTACCATGGTCTTAAAGATATTATCCCATCCTAAGGCATGTCTAAGAAGTTCAAAAGATATTTACCAGTGTTCAAGAGCAAGCTCTACATAGCCACAACTTGCCTAGTCTAAAGGATCCACTGATGGTATTTAAAATAGAGACCAAAATTACGAAAGAAAATATATCATAAGCTACTCATAGCAATTCTTCATCCTTAATGTAAACGTATGAGAAGTTCTATAACGCACTACTACATAGAAAAATTCCTACAATAAATCACAAGGAAGTAGAAAGTTTTGTTTACTAGCTTAACCTTTAACACACCCGTCGAGGGGTTCATCTACAAAGTATTTAAAACAAAATATATACAAAAATTTCTCTTTCAAATTCCTACGTTAAATAAAATACAACAGAAACTAAACACCACAACCATCTCATCTAAATAGCCTAATTTATGATGATAAAATAATAATCGAGGAGATACCTCAAGTTTTACTGCTTACCAAGTTCCTCTTTTCTCCTTTTTGGATTTACTCCGCAATTACTCTACCAAACAATAATTTAAAGAAATATTACTCTAAAACTGCCCATACACATCTAACTCCTATCATGGTTACAGTTCTACACAAAGAGAAATGTTCCATCATTATTTACCCAGTGCTTCAAGACAAGTTCCAAGGCTAAAATACAAATGAAAATTGTATCTTAACTTAACAAGAAGAAGATATTTTTCTTCTACCAATTAATTTAAACAACAAACACCCAAAACTATGCAACATTAATAAGGAACTTTAGAGACCAATTCATCATGGATTCTACCTATAAGCTTTCCAATTTTGAGAAGTCCTTCCCACTCTTCTAGTTATTCCAGTGCTCCTACTCGTTCTCCTTTGCCTAACATCCTATTTTCCTTCTCCATATTCTTTTTATTATACTTTTTTCCTCCTTTTTCTTACACTTCCTTTTGTTTTACTTATTTTCCCCTCCCATTTGTCTTACCTTGTTAGCTACATTCCTAGTGGTACATATCTTCCCAACCACTTTATTCATATTTCTTACTCGGAATCATTATGGAGCTAACAACTAACATTATTTTGGATAGAACCTTCTTTAATCCTTTGCTAAAATCGGATGATGAACCTTACACATATAAAACTCGGTGATAAATCCAACAACAATTTTAGCATAAGGTTTAACAAGGGTGGTGTCTCCATCAATAAAAATACCACTTACAATTTTAATACCAAAGTTTTACTTCTTTCGAAGTATTTTCTTACTTAATTTGGCATTGAAACAACACCTCTCAAAATTAACAACGGAATAGACCCAATGTCATTTTAATCCATCCTAGTACTTAAAATTAATCTAATTACATTAATTTCAAACTAATAACACCATAAATAGTTGGTTTCATTAATACCAACAAAAATAATATAGTTAGAAACATATTATCAATGAGTAAAACAACACATATTTTTACTTTTATGACACTTCTTTCTCATGGTTAAATCCTTCATATTCTGAGAAATTCTATTCCTATGATAATCTAAAACTATCAGTAGCATTATAATATTTCATTAAATCCATGTTTATAGAAAATAGCATAAGTTAATCAATCACCCTACTAATGAAATGCATCACATTATTCCATAATTAAATAACAAGTAACCCAACATCACATCAACATAGCAACTATCAAAGCATAAGTCCAACAAAAAAAAAAAAAATCATGGAAGGATCATGACATTATCATCCCCTTAGGCTTTACATAGTCCTCACTATTTAAATTTATAGTTTAAACATTAAATAAATATATATAATATAGAAAATAGTTGCACATATAGAAAATATAGAGGATATAGTCCCTTCAAACAAGTATAGAAAATATCTAAAATAGTCAAACATCAATAATAATGCGTAAGAAAACTCCCTAAAGAGGATCCTACAATCCTCCTAATGAATTCCTACATAAAAATACCAAAAATAGGAGAACCTTCTCCCACTTATTCAAGAACTACTCCAACATAAGTACATCTCAACATAGTTTATGCTATCAAACAATGATTAATTACTAAAGTTTATTATCGTCTAATACATTTATAGCTCCTTGGCCAGTCTTTTAACCTATCCATCATAGATAGACCATTTAATTTCCATAGCACAAATTAATAATTATCCATTCTTTCCTTATTCAATTCCCAATAAGCACATTGAAGGAAGTTATTGTCTCTTCTACATGATCAATAAAATTTTCAAGTTCATGCTAAAGAAGTTCACTTATAACTTCTCCATGAAATTTTCCTATTAGTCCTCTACAATTTCTCTATGAATTTTCACTATAGATCATTATAAATCTTTCATGAAATTTATTTTTTGTTCCTCCATTAGATGTTCATTCAATATTATTCCATGATTTTATTTTATTTATTTTTAGTTTCTAATTCAATTCCTACACAATCATAAGATAATTAATTATCCACTTCTATTCAATACTCATAGAGGCATGCAAACAAAATTCTATAATCCACATGTTCATTCAATTAAATTCAAGTTTTCATTAAATTTGTAAAGATTTATTCCCAATATTCCTACAGGTTGATTCAATTTCACCACAAGAAGGAAACTCTTACAATCATTTCAACAAGAAGGGAACTTCAATTTTTTTTAATCTTCCATTGGCTTTTTATAAGATCCATATTAATTCATATCCATGAATTCCCTTTTGTAACAGTACATGTACTAATCTATTTTTTTAGTTTTTCAAAAGAGTTCATATTTCATACATGTACAACTTATAAAGATCATTTTTTTAATCGCTAAGAGTTGATATTAATCTCTATGTTTCAACAACACATATTTAGGAGTCTCTATTCATAGTGTCTACTCTTCCTATCCTGATTTTCCACTTAGTTATTTCCTTGGAGCACAATCGTCCCTACATCTTAAGTATTTCCCTCTATGCAAGTGTACTAGGTGTAATTACTAAAAACCAACTTGAATTCATTCTCTATTATTTATTTCATAATTTTAACTAAATGCCTACATTGTTCATGACTTTCTATAAAACCCTTCTTCTCTAACTATGGGTTTTCATATTTCTGTGTACTTACAATAGGAAGTACTCCTTAACTTCAAAGTCATATATTATCCCATACTTGGGACATGGTGTCTATTCTTATACAATTTTCTACTCCCTATATACTATTGATGAATGTGTCAATCCTTCAACTCATTTTTTCATATGGTTCCAATATATTGATAAGAAAATTCTATATCACCTTTTATTTTTCGTAAGAATTCTCTTTTTTTCTTATGAAACTGCATTAAGAACCTATCCAAAAAAACATAAACACAACTTGAGCAAAAATTTAGAATCCAACATCCATCATGATGGAGAGCCAAACTTTCCCAAGCCAATTCTCATTCAAAAACTTGGAAATATCCCCTCACAAACCCTCATTTTGTGGCTATATAGCCAAAAAACCCTAAAATTGAAAATGAGTTGGATGGGGCCCAAAATTGGGGTGCACATCCCTCTCAAAATAGACAAGCGAAAAATAAAGTTTCAAGTCCTAACTCTAAATACATTAGGAGATATTAACCTCCGAACAGCTCAAAAAGCATAAAAAAACTAGGTAAGTAATTTTAAAACCTAATTTCGGGGCACTAGATGATGGAATTTGGCCCCAAAAACTGGTTTTTTTGGACAAATAGGAATCTAGTGAGTCATATTTGTTTAGAACTCTCCCAACTAGCTCCCTATCAAATTTCACATCAATCGGAGCTACGGTTGAGAAGTTATGGCCCCGACAATATTCGTTGGATGCTCCTGCATCAGACACCCGAGGTGGATTGAGAAGTGACCTTCACTTCTGTACTATTAGAGGAAAACCCAGGTGGTCAACCTCTATTTTGGACAACCAAGTTGCATCTTCTCCATGTCTGCCCTTCCACTTGACCAAATATTCAGAATACTGCCTGCTCCTGGTACTTCTGCCTTCTCGAGTGTTTAGTATTTCCTCTATCTCATCTATGGCTGGAGTAGACGCTGGAATACTCCAAAAATTTATACTTGGTGTCTCACTACCACCTCCTTCATGGTATTCTGCCAAGTCTGAAATATTAAAAATAGGTGATATATTCAGCTCACTTGGAAGTTCCACTTCGTAGGCATTTCCTGAATCTCTTTTACCTATGATCTTGCATGGTCCAAACCTCTTCATCTTCAGCTTTTTGTAGGATTTGCTATGAAACCTTTCCTTTCTCAAGTGAACCATGACCTCATATCCCACTTGGAACTCCTTGAAATGCCTCTTCCAATCTATTTTGGCCTTGTACTAAGTATTCATCTTACTGATATGATGTTGCACCTCTTCATGTAAACTCTTTATGTGCTCTACAAAATCTTCAGCCTCAGCACTGCTATTTTCTCCTTTACCCATTGTTCTCAACTCAGAAGCATTCCTTGGGTTGTTCCCATACACAATCTAGAATGGTGATTTACCATTACTTCTATTGATAGAATTTTTGTAGGTAAATTCTTCCTGTGGCAAAATCAAATCCCATCCCTTGGGCTTATCTCCTACCAAGCATCTTAGAAGATTACCCAAACTTTTGTTCACCACCTCTGTTTGTCCATCAGTCTGCGGGTGGTATGCAGAACTAAACTTCAAATCCATTTTTAGCTTCTTCCACAAAGTCCTCCAAAAATAACCCACAAATTTGGTATCTCTATCAGATACTATACTCTTGGGTAGACCATGAAGGCATACCACCTCCTTGAAAAACAAGCCTGCAACATGAACTGCATCACTCATTTTTTGACATGGAATAAAATGAGTCATCTTTGAAAACCTGTCAACCACAACAAAAATGGAGTCATTCCCTCGTTGTGTCCTTGGTAGGCCAAGAACAAAATCCATACTGATGTCCTCCCATGGTCTCTCTGGTACAGGTAATGGTTGATACAATCATGTATTTTGTCTCACTCCCTTAGCCATCTGACACACTCTGCAACCCTACACAAATTTCTTCACATCCTGTTGTAATTGTGGCCAATGGTAGTTTTCACTAACAAGGGCAATGGTCTTATCTCGACAAAAATGTCTAGCTAGTCCACTATGCTTCTCCTTTATTAGATTCTTCCTCATTGAAATTCTAGGAATGCACAATTGGTTCCTTATGAATAGCATCCCATCTTGGATTATAAAATCCAACCACTTAGTTCTATCCAAAGTAGTAGGAGACAAACATGCCTTCCAAGCCTCTACAAAATTTGGATCCTCTGGATACAAACTCTTGAGTTCTTCAAACCCAACAACTTCCACTTTCATCTCTATCAACAAATTTTACCTTCTACTCAAGGCATCCGCAACTCTATTAGACTTCCCACTCCTATGCTTCAAAACAAAGGTATAACTCTGTAGGAATTCAACCCACTTCAAATGTCTCTAATTTAGTTTAAAATCTTTTGCTAACAAATAGTGTCTCCATTTCTTAAGAGCCTGAACTATAGCATAAAATTCCTGATGATAAACAGAATATTTCTTCCTAGCATCATTTAACTTCTCACTAAAATATGCAACAGGTTTACCTTCCTGACTCAACACAGCTCCAATGGCACTGCCACTAGCATCACAATCAACCTGAAATACTTTATTAAAATCTAGAAGTACCAAAATGGGTTGTTCTATCACCTTTTTTTTCAACATCTCAAAACTTGCACCTGCCTTTGCAATCCACTTAAACTCCTTCTTATCCCCTCTCATGGTTTATGTTAGGGGTGCACAAATACTGCTAAATTTTCTAATGAAATTTCTATAGAAACTTGCAAGACCATGGAATGATCTTACCTCCATTATGTTCCTTGGAGTAGGCCACTCAATGATAGCCTTCACCTTCTCTGGATCCATTTTTAGACCCTCATCTGAGATGACAAATCCCAGATATGCCAACTCCTTCTTCACAAAACTGCACTTCTTCAAATTAATCAGCAACTGCTCCTCCCTCAGCTTTTCAAAAACTATCCTAACTTGCATCAAATGCTCTTCCAATGTCTTACTAAAAATCAGAATATCATCCAGATAAATAATAACAAACTTCTCTAGGAATTCTCTCAACACCTCATTCATCAGCCTCATGAATGTACTAGGTGCATTGGTTAACCCAAATGGCATAACCAACCACTCATACAAGCCCTCTTTGGTTTTTAAGGATGTCTTCCACTCATCACCCTCTCTAATGCAAATCTAATGATACCCACTCTTTAAATCAATTTTTGTGAAGTATTTAGCTCCACTCAAACAGTCCATTATATCATCCATTCTAGGTAATGGAAATCCATACTTAATGGTAATATTATTTATGGCTCTAGAATCAGTACACATTCTCCATTCTCCATCCTTCTTCGATGCTAGTACTTCAAGTACTGCATAGCAACTCAAACTCTCTCTAATCAACTCCTTCCTCAACAACTCTTGAACCTATCTGTTCAACTCTTCACTCTCCACGGGATACATTCTATGGGCTGCATTATTGGGTAAACTAGCTCCTAAAATCAAATCAATTTGATGGCTAATATTTCTCACTAGTGGAAAACCCTCAGGCACATTATCTGACACAATATCAGGAAACTCTTCTAACAGGCTTTCAACCTCTACTGGAATATCCATACATTGTTCCTTATTAATAGTAGGAATTAATGCATAACACATAGAATCCCTCTTCAGGCCATCCACCAAACAGATTCTAGCACTACTACATACCTTTTCATCCACTTCCTTCAATGGCTTCAACTTGTGATGCACTCCATATTTCGTCAGAGAGTAAGTATTCACATGCCCATCATGCACCGCACATCTATCAAATTTTCATGGCCTCTCCAACAACAAATGGCAAGCATCCATAGGCAAAACATCACACAGAACCTCATCTTGATAATTTTCAATATGAAATTTAACTAAACACTGCTCACTGACTAATACTCTATGATATTTTTGCAACCACACAATCTGATATGGATGTGGGTGCTTCATCTTCTCCAATTTCAACTTAGCAACCATTTATCCTGAAACTAAATTATCTATGCTACCATTATCTATGATAACATTATAGACCTTACCTGCACATTTGCATCTTGTGTGAAATAATCTCTTCCTCTTATCCACATATTTCCCTCCTTTCATCAATGCTGTTATTGTCATCAACACTTCTCCTCCTTCAGAATGTTCTGATTCAGCACCTTCATCTGCTACAGTAGCTCTAGCATGACCCTCAGGTCTCTTATTCATCTGCACTTGGTGTTGGGACACTCATATGCCCAATGTCCCTCTTCCCAACAATGGAAATAGGTTCCATGAAATCCTCCTCTTCCATACCCACGTCTAGATCTATGTCTTCATCTTTGGTAACCATTGTTCTGATCATGGGGGTGGTAGGTGTTCTCATATTTTTGATCCTGGTTATTACTTGTTTCACCAGTCTTCTTTTGATCTTCATATTTTTCTCCATTGGTTCTTCCACCAGTTCTTCCACCATGACCTCTTCCTCTTTGTTTTCTTTCAAATATTTTGTTCATCTTCTCTTCAACCTTCAAGGCAAACTGATATGCATCCTCAATGTTGGTCATCCTAACCAAACTAATTTCTTCTTGTATATTCATTCTTAACCCATTTATGTAACGAGCTACTTTCTCCTTATTAGCCTCTAAATGGCCAGTTCTGATTGAGATCTTGTAAAACTCCTTTGTATATTCTTTGATAGATTTGCTTGACTATCTCAAACTCTACATTTTCCTCAACAGATCCAATTCATAATCTACAGGAATAAACTGCCTCTTCAACTTCTCTACCATTTGATCCCATCTGGTTATCTTTTCCTTTCATCTTCTATTTATTTCTAGCTACACTTATTTCCACCATATGATAGCATGGCATTTCAACTTCATTTTTGCAAACTTGATCCGATCTGGATCTACAACCTCCTCATACTCAAAATACTCCTCCATATCATTGATCCAATCAATCACTTCCTCTTGATTGAGATTCCTCGAATACGTGGAGACATCAAACTTTGGCCTCTTCCCGATCAAATATATGGCCCTAAATAATCTAGCTTCTGCAGGATCCATTGCTTCTTCTTCATCTGATGGATCATCAACCTCCCAAGCTTCATCTTCACTATGGTCTTCTCTCCTTGGATCAACCCCTCTTCACAACTCCTCTTGTAGGGCTTTCACTTGCCTATACAAAGCTCTGAAATCTCCTTCAAGTACCACATTTCTCCCACCACCACGATTTCTTCATGGAGGTATTCTTCCTCACTCTCTTCTCATAACCCTTCCACAGATCCTGGTGCAAACTGCCTTACTTTCTATGATCTGCTCACACACTCAGGAACCCTAAGCTCTGATACCACTTTATGGAGAGCCAAACTTTCTCAAGCCAATTCTCATTCAAAAACTTGTAAAGATCCCCTCACAAACCCTCATTCTGTGGCTATATAGCCAAAAAAGCCTAAAACTAAAAATGAGTCATATGGGGCCCAAAATTGGTGTGCACATCCCTCTTACAATATAAAAGCAAAAAATAAAGTTTCAAGTCCTAAATTTAAATACATTATGAGATATTAACCTCCGAACAGCTCAAAAAGCATAAAAAAACTAGGTAAGTAATTTTAAAACCTAATTTCGAGGCACTAGATGATGGAATTTGGCCCCAAAAACTTTTTTTTTTGGGAAAATAGGAATCTAGGGAGTCATATTTGTTTATAAATCTCCCAAATAGCTCCCTGTCAAATTTCACATCAATCGGAGCTACGGTTGAGAAGTTATGGCCTCGACAATATTCGTTGGATGCTCCTGCATCACATCAACATTGGTCAAACGCAAGTTTCAAGAAGTATTTCTCACTCTCTATTTTTTTAAGTAGTAAATGTTCTTGAATTAATTCAAAATATTTACCTATCCCCATATGAATTACCTACAATTAAACAACAATATTAAAATGCAAAACACATCATTTACACCATGGGTATCACTAGTGTTCCTTTGATGCAGTCAACTTCTATGCTTCCATAACTTGAGAATCACCATAGTTTTTGTGCCAGTACATTCACCTCATATATTCGTACAATATGGGTTTTACAACCACAAATCTAGTTTTAGTCCAAACATAAATCCATTGTCTTCTATCGATAATCCTTTTTGATAAAAAAAATATTTACACATACACTCAACAAGCTTAACAGTTTCCTGGTTACATAGACTATTTTTGTGTTTGAACAAAACCTGTATCTCTCAAGAGAATAGCACAAGATAATTAAAATTGACACAACTCATACCCATTTCAAACTAGTTCATCAATAACAAGCATGATTTACCCGTACAATAATGAAGTTTTTTTTTATAGGTAACAAGTATAACTACTCCCAACGCAAGTGTGGAGAAAATTGTTGGATTTTAGCTCTTTATAACTCCAATAGCTCCTTTATCACTACCCACTTTTCTACAATAATACATCATTGGAATATAGTGATACACATTTAAGTGTGTGTAACTTTTGATGGGTTTTATTTCAAAATTCATTCACAAAAAAATGATCTAATACTCATTATAATATTTATGAGACAAAGCATTAGTATAGCAAGGGAAATTTGATCACACATCACTTCCCATTGTAACTATTTTTTGCAAGCCTAATTATGATTTCTAAAATAATTATTATAATGTGGAACATGAGAGCAAAGTTATTAGATTCTACCTGATGCTCGCAAGTTGATAATAGTCAAATATCTCTTGTGAAGAAACTGGTCTCCCTTCTAGTTTTGTTTTTTTTCCTTCATAGTCTACTCTCTTCTCTTTTTTATCAAGAGAAGTCATGGACAACTTTATTTTATCCAAAATCAATCTGTGTAAAAATAAAAGTAAGTGATGAGATTTAATCATTAGAGTAACCATGATTAGTTATACCTTCCTAGGAGTTAACTTACATCATTAAGGATCATTAACACCTTGTATCCCCCAAGTTATCTTCTTTATTGTGATCCTTTATTAAATCCTTGTCACAATAGAGGATTTTATCATACTTATTTCTACCTAAACTCTTTTTAATGCACTCTCATATCTACAACTCATATACATCTGGCTACATGAGTGTGCTAGGTGCAAGGTTAAAAATAAATACATAAACTATATTTTTTGTTATCCCTATAGAGCTAGATTATCTCCCATTATTTTTTTAAGGGATTAATCCAATGTAATACACTAATCATGTCCATATAAGTAAGCCATCATACTACCCAAGTCCATCTGAGTAGATCATCACACGACTCAAGTCCATCTGAGTAAATCATCACACTACTCAAGTCCATCTAAGTAGGCGGTATGAGCAAGTGGGATTAAACCATCCTTCTCATTTATTCAATGAGGTAGTCATTTTCTTGCATGCCTATTTCAATCCTTAATTTATGGATAAATCATTATAACATACATTTATTCTCCATATAACATCAAGTGTTATTCCTTCTTAAGTTTAGATTTTGAACATAGGTAGTCCATTCACTTAGGTCCATCAACTTCCTCTATGATGGTTTGTAGCAAATTCCTTAACATAGTAATGATATCTTTTAATTTATTATAATGGGTTCCACCATTCAAGCTTATATATCCAATGCTTGTATAATCCTTCACAAATTAGAAATCCTAATACTCTTGTTCTTATAAAATCCTTTTTCCTAGGCTCGCTTACTCATTAATATCCTCTTGTTGATGACGAACAAACTTTCTCCATGCAAAGTATCATCTCAATGTAATATATCCCTTCTAGGATCAATTCTAAAGCACCTTCAAGCTTACACAAGGAATCCTACATCCCTACAAATCGTGCTCTGATACTAGATGTCACAACCCAATTTTTTTTTACCCTCTAGTCAAATTATTAGCTAAATCCTACTAAGAAACATCAGTGTTCTAAAAATCCTATTTGTAGTGTGCTCCCCTCCTTAACTAGGTTTACCACTCCTAGATCCCCTAGACTGTCTCATCGCTACACCATACATGTCTCTATTTATGTAAGTGTACTAGGTGAAGTCACTAGATTCACCAAAACCATCCCTCTCATTTATCATTCATTGAGTTGGTTTTAACCCTCTTCCTTTATTTTGGATAAGGCACATTTTCCTTATCACACCACATAATTCCTTCTATATTGGTTCTAGGAGTGATTTATACTTGACCATCCTCTCAACCCCTCGTTGAGCTAGACGTTACTTTTGTTGTCTCTTTGCAGATTATTTCTTAGGAATCATTATTTTTGGTAAACCTATCTATCATTACACCATTACTTGAGGTGTTCTTTTACTCTCACTCAAAAAAATATTTATAAAACTAATAATATAATAGTCCAGTTCCTTACATTTCCTTTAAGGTTTGTGAGTTGCCAAGTTCATATTTATTTATCATTTAATAAAGTATCTTTTTACCACGAGCCACATGATAACATTATTATTTTAGTTTTTGCTTATCCTCCACAAAATTGAAATCCATATTCCATTTATAAAATACATGACAATAACAATAAATTCCTTAAGCAGTTCTAAAATCACATAACAAGATATATGAAGCAAAACCAAACTTATTTTCAAATAAGGTTTCAATATTCGTAAATCAAAATATTAAAAAAATGATTTCCTTTAGCAATTACACAACACCATATTACCATAAGTATTTAAGCATAATAAATATTACAATAAATATAATTATCCTAGGATAAACCCCATGGGGACAACCCTACCTTGAATTCCATGTCTTTATTAAATTCAATAAGTAGATCTCAAATATTACAAGGCACAAATGTTCTTGCTAACAACACAATAATTAACATAATTTTCACCATCACTCATAGCATTTCAAGTGAGTTAATATTTCAACCCATTCATTTGGATATCTCACCTGAAACTTGTACATGTGGTTCATAAGAACATATTCACTCTTGAAGGGGCAATCATCTTCCTATGAAGATAGTTTGGTATATCAATTTCATGATGAGTTTAGTAACTATTTCCATCTCCTTTTATTTAGCAAGATACATTATGATCCCTCCTAATAATTCCATATTTCCAAGGCTTCCTTTACCCTGCAAATTCACTATCCTAAGTGTACATATTGAGAAAGTAACAACATGTAATCTACTACACTTCATGCTGCACTAACTACTCTCAGAATAACTCTAAGCTAGCAATTTACCTATAGTGGAGCGTTGATCTCAGACAGGGTATTCCAAATTTTCAATAATAGTAATAGACATCTTGGTGTTACACCCAAAACCCAAACAAATAAACAAAATAGGAGTGTAACCATCCTACAAGGAACACTTACACCTAAGGTTTTTTTTAGCAATAGGTCACAGGTTCTACTATTTGACATGCTTAATGGATTATGAATCAAACCAATGAAGGTTTATGGTAAGACCTTCGTACTTTAGTGCACAGTGATCTCTCACCCGATATTGACTATGGAAAACACCCTTGCCACAGTCTCAAAGATATTATCACATCCTAAGGCATGTATAAGAAGTTCAAAATATATTTACTAGTACTTAAAAGTAAGCTCTACACAACCATGACCTGCTTGGGCCAAAGGATCCACTGATGATATCTAAAATAGAGACCAAAATGCTAAAGAAAATATATCATAAGCTACTCACAGTAATCCTTCATCTCAAAGGTAAAAGTATGAGAAGCTCTCTCATGCACTCCTACCTAGAAAAATTCCTACAACCAATCACAAGGGAGTAGAATTTTTTTTTACCAGCTTAACCTTTAACACACCCATCGAGGGGTTTGTCTACAAAGGATTTAAAACAAAACCTATAAAAAAATTTCTCTTCCAAATTCTCACATTCGGTAAAAGATAATAGACACTAAACACCATGACCATCTCATCTAACTAACCTAATATTTTATGATAAAATAATAACCAATGAGATACCTTGGGGCTTACTTCTCACCAAGTTCCCCATTTCTCCTTTTTGGAGTTACTCCGCAATTACTCTACCAAAAAATAATTGAAAGAAACATTACTATAAAATTACCCACATACATCTAAATCCTATCATGGTTATAGTTGCACACAGAGGAAAACGTTCCATCATTATTCACCCAGTACTTCAAGGCAAGTTCCAAGGCTAAAATACAAATGCAAATCATAGTTTAACTTAACAAGAAGAAGATATTTCACTTCTACCAATTAATTTACACAACATGCACACAACACTATGCAACATTAATAAGTAACTTTAGATAAAAACTCATCATGGAGTCTACCTGCAAGCTTTCCTATTTTGAGAAGCTCTTCCCACTCTTCCAACTACTCCAGCGTTCCTTCTCGTTCTCCTTTGCCTAACATCCTATTTTCCCTATCTCTATTATTTTAATTTAATTTAATTTTTTCCTTCTTTTCATTACACTTCCTTTCATTTTACATATTTTTCCCTCCCCTTTGCTTTACCTTGTTAGCTACATTCCCTATGATGCACATCTCCCCAAGAACACTGATTCATCCTTCTTAATCGAAGGTATTGTGGAGCTAACAACTAATGAACTTTTGGATAGCACCTTCTTAATCCTTTTCTAAGCTCCAATGGTAAACCTCACACGTCTAAAACTTGGTGATAAATCCAGTATTGATTTTAGCATAAGGTTTAACAAGGGTGGTGCCTCCATCAATAAAAATACAACTTATACTTTTAATACCAAAGGTTTACTTCTTTCAAAGTATTTCCTTACTTAATTTGGAATTGAAACAACACCTCTCAAAATTAACAATGGAATAAAACCAATACCATTTTATCTATTTAAGCACTTAAAATTACTCCAATTACATTAATGTCAAAATAATAGCACCAGCAATAGTTGGTTTCATTAATTCCAATAAAAATAATATAGTTAGCAACAAATTATCAATGAGTTAAACAACACATCGTTTTAATTTTATAGAACTTCTTTTATGGTTAAGTTCTTCTTCATATTGCAATAAAGTCTATTCTTGTGACAATGTAAAACTGTTAGTAGCATCATAATATTTTATTAAATCTATTTTTTATAGAAAATAACATGAGGTAATCAATCACCCTACTAATGAAATGCATCACATTATTCCATAAATAAAAGTCTTCTATAACTAAATAGCAGGTAACCCAATATCATATCAACATAGCAACTAGAAAAGCATAAGTCCTTCCAAAAATAAAACTTTACAAAGGAAGGGTCATGACATTATATGTGAGTTTTGAAGAACGTTTCATTATTTTTGTCACAAGGTAATCCAATATACTTGCACAGACATAGTAAATCTTATTTTTAATGTCTTTTAATTTTTTATAAGTTGTAAGTTAATTTTAAATAATCTTCCTCACAGTTTTTTATGAATGTAAAATCTACAAAAAAATTAAACTATCTTGCCACTCTTGCAATCCCAATAGTTAATGTATAGCTGGTTTCCATGCTCACAGTACGACTTAGTGTCGATGGTTACCAAAAAAATATAGAGATAAGAAAAGGAGATTAGAAAATGATATTTTCATAATAAAGCATTAACATGATACAATATTTACAGGCTATATAAATATTGACTCCAGTAATTAGAATTCAGACATTCCAACATGGAATAATTTGGACTTCTAACCCATAATCATACTATTGTACTTTTGGATAGCGGTATTTAACCAATAGCCAAATCCATATTGACATGTAAATTAGAAGACTTTTTGTTTACCTATATCACAAAACACCTTAGGATATCCTTGTCATGGGAGTAATTTTAACACACAATGAAACACTTAAAGCATTAATTGTTATATAAAAATAAACTAGTTGATATTAGCCAATATAAACTCCTTACCATAAGTCAAAAAACTTGTTAATTTGGCACTCGCATTGCCAATGCTTATAAATCTAGTGCTATTGATTATCATAATGGAGAAAAAATAAGACACGGGTACCCCATGCTACCTTTGAAACCTATATCAAGTTGCGCCAACAACATCCATCATTATTGTAAATGCATCATGGTATTAGAATGCACCAAACCATGCAAAAAATACCACCTATTTGGTTGATAATATTAGTATATACTATAAATGACCCCCAAGGAAGCCTCAAATTCCTATGAAGTCATCCCTTAGGTAAGCCAAACACACAAACATTTTTATAGTGAAGCTCTACATAAATAGTTTTCCAATTTTTTTCTCTTTGATAACAAAGTTTTTTTGATATCATCTCTCATATGTATTTTGGATAATGAAGCCCTTTGAGATTCAGAACCTACATGCCATCCTATGATAGTAAAGCTTTATTATATCCAATTATTGATACTTCATAGTCTCCATAGGTTTATTTCTCTCAAGCAATAGGAAGCATCGAGGTTATGCATAAGGGGTCAAAACTAAAATGTACTTGTAAAAAATTGGTAAATCCATTTCAAAATCCTAGCAAATATTGGCCAACCTCATATCAGAGGACATGGCGAATTACCTTATTCTTTCACCAAAATTTTTAAAACATTGGTGAATTTGACAATTTTTGTTAGACTCAATGCAAAATAGGGACTGACTATAAACTAGATGCAAACATGGACTGGGTTAAAAATGACCAAAAAATAGATTGGATGCAAAACAAGAACTAAAAACATAAGCATCATAAAATAGAGTCTGGTAGGATTGGGAGAAAAACATAATCTAGTTGGACTAGATGTAAAACAGAATCCAGATAAACTAGATGTAAGAAGTAGGTTGACTGGGCTAGGTGTAAAACAATATTGGATGTAAAACATGATCCAGCTAAACCAAATGTAATAAATAGGCTAGTAGGACTGGGTTCAAAACCTGGTCTATAAATATCGGGTGTAAAATAGTGATCGGATGTATCAAATGTAAAACAAAATCCAGCTAAACCAAATGTGAAAAAATAGGTCAGTCAAGTTGGGTGCAACCTAGAGTCGATCAGAGTGGATGTAAAATGGGCTTTGGCTATACCAAACCTAAAACAAGGATCGACCATCCTAGGTGCATAACATAGTTTGGCATATTTGGTTGCAGAAAAGGTTTCAGCTTTCACTGTTGCTCAATATGTTCCAGTAGGATCGGTTCCAAATTAGGGTCCATTCACATTAGGTGCAAATAGTTATCAGAACCAAGTGGAATGTACCTACCATGTGTTAAGTGATCCATAAACCTCATTTCATGTGGAATGACCTACTACTAGGTGTCCTACACTTAATTTTATCTATAAAAAATATTGATAGTCATTTTTTTAATTTTTTTTATGACCCAAGCAAATTTTGAACCCTTCTTGACTGACCTTTACCCCGCATCCTTCCAAATATTGAATTTTTGTGTTTTAATAACACAATGGCCACTGATCCCTCTACTACTAAAACTACAAAAATAAACTTCAAGAACATTTCTTGCACCTCCATGCCAAATTTTTTAACTTGCCTTGGTTATGACAAAATGTGGCTCATTGATGTAGATTTGTAGATTTTGGTTACAATACCCCATATCCACATAGTTAAGCATATCCTAAAAATTATCATTAATGGTAACAACCATGATCAAGCAATAGTGATACTATTAATTTGGAATAAACCACTTTCTTTCACAATCATACCTGGTGACATCGAGATACTGATAGCTCTTCCATATAGGGGTTTTCCTACCATCACTACAAGGTTCTCTCTAACTCACAAGGATACAAATTAACTTTAGGGGAATTACAATGTCAACTAGAAAAAATTATTTGGTATAATTCTTGTCTATTGATTCTATTTTTATTCAAAATTTGTTTATTTACTATGTAGCTTCTATCACCAAGTCAAAAAGAGGGTTAACAAGGTCCTCTATTCAATATGATGAATTGAAGGCCATTATTGAGTTCTTCCAAGGAATACTATTTTTGCAAGGAAGATCAAAACTTTCGTACTAGGCATTAGCCTATATCGTTCACTGCCTTCAATACATGAAGTTTGATTGGTGCATGCATATTTTAGATCACATCATATTTGAGTTGCATGGCATTCAGAACAACAAAGTGATCATTGTGGCTACTGTAAATTTTAATTTTATCTCTTTATTTTGAAATTTTACATAATTTGAAAAATATTGATGTACCAATTTAGTACATCTGACACTACTAGGTCTTGGTATGATAGCAGGGGAATTGAGGGTAAGTCTTTTTTTCACCACCAGCTTTTTAATATTTTAGCTTTTTTTAATTTTTTAATTTTTATTTGAACCTAAATTTAGAATAAGGCAACGATAAAATGGATAAAATAGATTATTGTCATAAGGAGTCACATGTAGGAGGTATGTGCTGATTATGAAGATCAATATATTGCATCAGAATTATCACTAATGTTGAAGTCACAAAAATGTACATGGTAGTCTCCTTCTCCTAATCCTCAGTCTCATTCTAGTCCAAATATAGTTGCACAAAATGTGTAATGTGAATCTAGTCAAATCAACCCTCATACACGTAAGTTTATATTTTGATATTTTATCTGCATATATTTTAAACATAATATTATAATAAATTTTCTTAAAAAGTTTCATTTATTTTTAGAATTTTTTTTTATAAAAGGTATTTGAATGTATCCTCAAACCTTTTACAAGACAAGCCAAGGCTAAAATAATATTGGATGAGGGTCAAAAATCCAACACATCCAAACTAGCTGCACATAATTAAGAAACCAACAGAGCTTCCAAGCCCTATCTCCACAACCACCTGGGGAGAATAGAAATAAATGCCAAAAAAAGATTAAAGAATATTGCAAAGGACTTCCACGTAGGGAAGTAGGACGACTGAGCAGACAAAAATAACAATTAACCATACTCCAATTATCTACTAGAGAAATTTGTTGTCTTTAGAGAGCACAAGCCCTCAGGGAAGTCCTCCTACCAAATACAGAGTCCAGGGTGGTCCACACCTAGGTTTACCATGAAGTCTGTGGACTTATTACCTTCCTAAAAAGTATGCTAAAATGTGACATCCTTGAAAAGTAAGGCGACTCTTTCAACTTCAAGAATAATATTTTTCATTGATATATTTCCTGGGAGCTATCCTTTCATGTAAATTATGGTAGTAAAGGAGTCCCCTTCTATGACAATTTTATGGAGTACCAATAAGCTAGCCACCTGGAGCCTTGGTAAAGGGCACTAACATTCATGAACTAACTAGAGTTTACTCCAAGCCCTTCAACATAGGCTAATATAATATCACCCTTGTGATATCTAATAATTCCCCTAGCACCTTCTCTTCTTGGGTTACCTTTTGAAGCACCATCAAAATTTAATTTAAACTAATTAAAAGGTGGGGGAATCCAAATAGTGGATAATCTTTGATTAGCTACAATAGGTAAAGCTAGCTTCCTAGCTGGTTTAAAACCCAACAAATTCTCCAATCTTCACTTAGACTCCTTGGGTTTATCTTCTACACAACATGAGGATACATTCTCCACAATAGCTTCCAAACACCTGGAAAATATAAAGCCAGCCAAATTAGAGGTGTTGTTAAAGGCTCGCTCGTTACACTCCTTCCAAACTCCCCATAGAAGATGGGCCAAACTAAAATACCAAAACATTTGAAGGTACTTGGAGGAGAAAGGGGATGACCACTGGGTCAAAATATCAATAAGGGAAAGGGGAAGGACCCAAGAGACTCCTAGAAGACCAAAAAATGAGTCAAAAAATTCCTTTGTGAATGGGTAAAGATTAAAGAGATGGACTAGGAATTCATTAGAGGTGCCACATAGATAACAACAATTGGGTAAAATCAGACCATGATTTATAAGGTTGTCCAAGGTAAGGAATTTATGTTGCACCAACAACCAAAAGAAGATATTAATCTTAGGGATGATACCTTTACTCCAAACCAAGTTGTAGAGGGACCATGGGGGAACCAGTTCCTCAAGCAGGTAGAAAGTAGATTTAACTGAGAAAGAGCGTAAGGGTTTTACCTTCCAAAAAAGGAACAATCATCCAGTTATATCTTGAGAACATAAATATTTAACAAATTAGTTATGAGTTTGAGGGCACAAGATTTAGTCAAAGAAATATCGGGGTGGGATAAGGATCTCTATATTCTACAATTTGAAAGATCAACAATGAAATTAGAAACTCTAGAGTTGAACAACCTTTTGCATGAGGCTTCAACCATAGCCAAATTAGGATGAGAAGCTAAGGGATCATCCATCAACCAAGGATCATTCTAGAAGTTGATAGCCCAACCATTCCCCACTAGCCATTTCCCTCCCTTATAGATCAGGTCTTTGGACTTACACAGATTCAAAAAAGTTGACCCAAAGAGCAGAAATGACAAGATCAACAAATTTTTCTCCATACAAAAATATTTGGCCTTAATAATTCTAACCCATTCCACATATTCATTTTGGACCAACCTCCAACCTTGTTTTACAATCAAGGCTTTATTCATGAGACTAGTTTTTCTCAAACCTGAGCCTCCACATTCTTTTTTAGAATTTTGCAACACCAACATTCACAATATTGTACATCAAATCACATCATCATCAGGTAAATCGGTCTATTTACTTAAAATTAACATATATTTTTATTTTTATCTTTTTAAATAATTTTTTCAAGTTCTTTTTGAATTTTTTGTAGGCGATTATCAATAACGGATAGTGAGAAGCCAAGGTCAACAATTTATGCCACCATCACTACCACCACCACAATGACTATAGGTTCAACAGGTTTAGAAAACTTAGCATATGAGATTCCACATCAATGTGGCCTGTGGAAGGGGAACAACCCTTCAATTAGCAACATCGCAGCCTGAGGCTAGATTTTCCTCTTTTTCCTTTCACTCTAATATAGATGCAATGGAGGTCTCAACATCAAGATTAGATCAAATTCATGTTAATGATGATTATATGTTGTAGGGATTTGAGGCGATATGTGTGCATGAAGATCCACAAAAAGTACAAGAAATATCAACCACTGCAAATAAGAAGCAATTACTACTTCCTACCATGGGAAGTAACCTTCATCCTCAAATCGAGGTTAAAAATTTAAATTATGGAGTAATGTCTTCACTATGTGATGGTATGGAAGCAACCATCCAAGACAGGTTGCATCAATATTTAAATGTGATGAAGCTCATGAAGGAATGGGAAATTTGGGCAAAAGTCCTTATAAAGGAAATTAATGCCCATTATAAAAAAATTCAAAAATGAAATCAAATTACTTTCAGATTGAGCATGAACCATAAAATATTAGTGTTCTACTAGATAAGGTCGAATCAGGATCAATGAAGTGTAGTTCTTCATGTGATGATGAAGTTTTAAAAATTATGTTGAATAGAATTGAGAACATTAATTGTAAAGCCCATGCATACTATAACCAATGGGTTTCTAATAATAAAAAGTTGAAGTTGTTGAGGCTGCAAGGGCTTTGGCCAAGGTAAGAATTTAGCAGAAAAATATGTACAATTGGACTGGGTGTAAAGCGAGATCCATTCAGACTGAGTGTAAAACAAGTTTCGACTGGGCCAAGTGTAAAACTAGTACCATTCGTACCAGTGCAAAAATGGTTATGATCAGGCTAGGTTTAATTATGAAAAATTTTAATTTTATCATATTTTTATTTAAATTTATTCTACTAACTTATGTTTTCTTTTACTTTTAAAGTCAAATTTTAAAAATTTGAAATTGTAAGTGCAGAGAATGAATGTTAATATACAAGATGCAAAGAATTTTTTGTCAATTGCAATCCATATGAAGAAGACAGTGTAATCCAAAGTGAAGGATAATAATATTTTAAGAAAATATATCAGGGATAAACTTGGTGTGGATCCAGATCTCATGCTTGTGGAGGTGAAGGAGAAAAATCCTCTTCAAACAGTGCTTGAAGATCCAGCTCAAGAGGAAGGTGCATTGTTGGAAAATTTTAATAAAGTGGAAGACGGATTGATTATATTTGTGGCACTGCAAGCAAAGGGTGTACATGAAGGATAAAGTTCAGTGGAAAAGATAACTCAAGAAGTATCCAGTTCAACCAACCTCCCACCTCTAGAATAGGATGAAATATTTACTAGTTGACTACATATTTTGTTGTATTGTAGTTAGCAATTTTATACGATGTAATATAAATTTGAATCTAATTAATGAAAAAGGTATTTAATAATTTTGTGTCTTGTTTAATTTAATGGTTGTTTCCATTTATTATATTTTGTTGTTTTTTAGTTTATGATGATACAATTATATATACAATATTAATCTCAAGCAACAAAAAAATATTGATATATTAAACACCATAATAACTCTGGAAATATAGTAATATTATTGTCAATATTGTGTCATCAATGTTGTGAAATCATGGATACAATAATATTGTTATTTGTACATTAACAATACTATGATTTGAAAGCAGTTAAAACCATTTCAAAAACTAGAAAAAATATCATAGAATTCAAAATATCAATGTTATGAAACAATATAGTGAAAATCTAATAAATCTGGAATAATATTTGTGTAATATACTATCAAATGAATTCATGTTTATCAATGTTTTGAAATCATGGAAAAATTACAATTTAGGTAGCTGAAACAAACACATATCAGCTTGTACATAATTAGTATTAAGCATAGCAGATATATGTATCTCCATAATTTGGTCACTGCAAGCATCATTATCCTCCTTATCATTCACATTCATGGTACCTCTTCTAGTTGCAATGGATTTCCAGTGTGCCAATGCTCTATCATAGAGAAATTTCTCCAGTTGATACAATGAAACATAAATTCTTAAATAATTTTCTAAATATTTATCCAACCTACTGTGGATCTTATATTTCACAAAAGATAGTGAATTGAAAACCCTCTCCTCTTCCACAAAATCTAAAATCATTGTTTTACATAATTCATATAAACAAAAGTATTCACTAATCATATTTTGTAAGATGGTATTAGGATACAATTTTTACCACAAACGTGCAATGGAACCAGTATCATGGATGTTACTCAAAAATTAACATTTGATAAACCATTATGCATCCAAAATGAGATGACTATTCTTTTGAAAGTTCTTTGTTGATTATGTCTTTTATTTCAACACCATTGACTTCCACACTTTTACTAAAATTCTAAATAAGCATGCACATATATTTAATAAACAACTCATGTGCAAAGTTATGGTCAATACAAGGACCCCAAAATATAGGATTAACCACACCCATGGTCTCAAGCAACTCATCTCTTTTAAACTAATCTCTTATTTCACTTGTCAATAATTTTACTATTTTTAATAAATCAGTCTTAATATTGTGTAAAACAACTTCAAGTCCATTGTGGAAGGGAACTTGTTCACCATCATCTAAAACTATATTTGAATACCTTTAAAAATAATATAGAGATATCATCTTGCCACAAACATTGATACAAATATGATCATTGATGTCAAACTTCATACTGGATCATTCGCATTTGTCAATGCATTCCAACTATCAAACAAGGGATATGTAAAATTTCCTACATATAAACTATCAATAATCACACATACGAGTTTTCTCATCCTCATGAAATCAACAATATAGATGAATCTTTCTTGTGCATTTTAATCAATCTATTCATTTCTTATAACATTGGAAGAATACCACATAATGTAAAAAGGGTGTTTAAGTCAATCAAATGGAATAGCAAATATTTTGCCTATGAACTGTCTTACGATTTGTGTACATAAACCTTGTTAACGATTGATATTCTATAAAAACTTTATGTCCATATAAATAAATCCACCTTGTATCCATATCTTTTAACGATTTTTTCCTTCTGTAACTCCTAGTGCAAACTATTGAAACTCTATAAACTTTTTTGAACTACAAAAAACATAAGAATGTATTTCACAAATGAGGTCTTCCACTCTCGCAACATTATCAAAAGTGCTCATGATTTTATATGCAAGATTCACTCTATGAGCCATGCAATAAATGGGTATCATATATGGGGTAATTGATGTTTAGAGTCAAAAACAAAGACCATTCTTGTGCCCTTGCATTATAGCAGCACTGTCAACTCCAACACATATTAACTTTGTGGCTATGTCTAGATCATTCATTCCAGCAATATCCTTTAAACTAGTTGCAAAAACATTATAGATATTTTTTGCATTGGAACTTTCCACCATCTTATGTAATCCTAGAAAACTAGGTTGTCTTACATGATTTTGAAATGTGTATATATACATGCAAATCCAGGATGTGTTGTCCATTTATGAGGTCATAAAATAAACGACTAATATGTAGGTTGAATAAAACCTTAGTTAGGCGAGGTCCTAGGGCTTGGTATTATTTTTATTAATTATTAATGTATTTGGTGAGACTTGTGCTCACGTTGTTTTAGATAGCCACCTTCTAGAATAGATTAGCTAGATTGATATTAATCAATCCCAAAATAAATCCTTTGGATGAGATTCGACTTTCTCAATTTGGGGGTTTGTTGCTCCTTCATAGGGAATTGGTTGCAATTCTAGGCCTTTATAAGCCCTTAGTTTTAATTTAATGAGCATGTTGGTTTATACCACAATAGTGTTATCAGAACTCGAAGTGGCATAAGTTTTGGATTATTGTCAACTTATGTTTTTTGTTGGTTTTGGGGTCATTACCATCCAACAAGAGGATCTTTATAGGCTCTTTAATAGTTTTAGGTGATTTTTCTGCTTCATTTGCCTTAGTGATTTTGCTACCTCAATTTGGGTTCAATTTGGTTTTATTGTCAACCTGATGGACAAAATCTACCAAACTATAGACACAAACAAAATGCTACTTTGTTGCTATTAATTTAGTGATTTTTATTTATAAAAATAAAAAGTAGTGAATTTGATTTTTAAAAATAAAAATGTAAGACCAAACTTGCAGGCCTGCACCACCAGTAGCAAGACAAAAGTGGCAACACTGAGGACTGCAACATCAGTCCATGTACCATAATATGCCTATATTATAAACACATGCAAGCATATCAACAGATGCTTGGATAGCCAACGGTGATAGGAGATTGTCATCCCAGCTTCCAGGAAAGCCATGCTAAAGGGCTTGGCTCTATTTAGGGTTGTAGCTACTTTTGGGGTGAAAACCAACCAGTAACAAACAATCACCAGCTCGGTACTGATCGATCCTAATAGAGGACTAATAGGTGGTTAGTACCTATCCAAACCTGCTACAAAACTACCAAGTGATCAGTCCACCTATGCAAAACAGCTCAGCCCTCAAAACACATAGACTTAGGGCCCAAAAATTTGAAATCTGTAAACTCTACATGACGATGCCAGCACCTACTTTTGGAAAATGATCCTGCACCTGCACACATTACGAATATTGATGCCAAAATTGTAGTACAAACATCTCTAACATAGAATTTAATGCACCTCACATTGTTTTACATAATTTCGGATCTTACCCCTAATTAGTGGATCTCGATAACTTGTGTAGCAACATGTGTTGGAATTGCCAGGGATGAATCGTGGGGGTTTCTTCATGTATGAAATGCACTTTTATCCCATATTGTATGGGTTGAAGGCTTGCACAACCTTAAAATAGGGTGAAGCATGCCATCATAGTAAATCCAATGCTCACTATAAAATACGATCGTTGGCGACATGCTCGGCCTAGTTGACTGAGGCATCTTTGACCGTAGACACAATTAGCTTGACCGCTCTTTTAATGTGACCAAGGATGGTGGTCTAGCCTTGTAAGGGGGATAATATTTTTAAAATTAAATTTCAAAAGGCTAAATTTTAATTTTTAACATAAAGGGGGTAATTTTTCCAAATTTTTGCAAAGAAGGGGTATTTTATTTCTTTGTGCTAAATTAATTTTTCCCATTTCAAAACATTGTAAAATTGTAGTTTTATAATTAATTGGACAAATAGCACTGCTTTGTAACCCCTTTTGCATATTTTTTAAATCCTCTTTGTAATATCCCTAGCATATACCAAAGGAAAAATAGCTCATGATTTGGCAGAACAAATGGCTGCAATCACCGCAATCATTAGTACATTGGCTAATAAGGTCGATAATATTACTTCTTATAGTGGTACTAGTCAAGCCTCTAACCTTCATGTGAAAGCAAAATATAAGGTCAAAATTTATGATGTCTTCCATGATACCGAGGTTCTAAACAGTTGGATCCTTGACATGAACATGTGGTTTACCTACAGCAAAATACCAAAAGATGATCAAGTTTCATTTGATCTCTTAAAACTTTCTGGCATAGCCAAAGTTTTGATCACAGACCACCTAAGTAATTAGAATCCAATTGACAATTGGGATGATTTGGTGAAGGTATTTATGGACACTTTTCATCCTTCAAACTATGCCTAATATATTGAATTTTTATGGATTCGATTGAGGTAGGGCTACAACATGAATGTCCAAAATTACATCGGTCTATTCAACAAATTGAGAATTTTGAATGATATTCAGGACTCTATTGCTAAGATGATCATAAAATTCTAGTTTTTATTACAAGAACCAATTTTTAGGGATTTGAAATATACTCCTATCACATATTTGAATGCCATGTACAATCAAGCACAGCTAGCGAAGGAGAAACTTGTTGCTCAATCAGGTGGATCACGCTCTTATGACTCCACCAAATCTTCCAAACAAAAGCAATCTCCATAGCAATAGAAGAATACTTCTCCATATTCTCCCTCTTCTTCTTCTTCCCCTTATTCTAACGCTTCTTCTACTCCTTTGGATCCTAAGAAATTTTGTGATAACTGTAAGAAGAGAAGCCATTTAGAATTTAAGTGTTTTATAAAGAAGAAGAATCTTATTGTAGAATATCAACCTGAGGAAACACAAGATGGACCTATTTAGGCTATGGGAGAACGTCGAACTTATCTTGAGCTTCAAGGAATCAACAATCATACTTTTTTGACACACAATATGATTGAAATATACCATGACCATTTGTTTGTCACATGTGCCCACTTAAAGTATAATCACTTTGTAGATTGTATAATCGATAATGGGTCCCAAACAAACTTAATTTATAGTCATCATCGATCAATTGAAGCTTCCTATACAATCCCATCCTCACCCATACCCACTTGCATGGAAGTATGTGGGCACCACCTCCTTGATTGTAGAAACTTGTACTGTGTCCATTGCATTTGGTCCATGCTATATGGACAAATTCACTTGTGATGTGACTCCAATTTATCGTTGTGATCGCATTCTTGGAAAGCCCTATCAATTTGAAAAATGGGCTCAATATGATTCTTGTAACAATATCTATACATTGCATCATGAGAACAAGAAATTTATCATCTCTTCCATGAAGCCCACATACAGTTATGCAGGTCCACACCATACATCATTGGTCTTGCACAAGCCAAGAACACACCAGTTAAAGTTACATACAAGGAGGCTCCTTCTCCTTTTTCAAAACCTCCTCCTATTGCTCTAGTTTCTCCTCCTCCTGCTTATACCATGCACTAGGTTCCTGAAATGAAGCAGCCTTTACATTCGATGCCATAGGAGAATCATCCTCAACCTCATCCATAGGCTTTAACTCGAGTTGAACCTCTAGTCGTGACCAGGTGATGCCCTCCAACAATGGTATCACTTGGACTTCTTAACATCTTTAGTGATCCTACCCATTTGACACCTTATTTTCCACTTTCGCTCCTTCTAACTCAAGTTCTTCATCCTACACCCACTACTATTGTACAAGTATTGGATTCCAATGCTTCCTTTGTAGGGAGGTATGATGAGGGTATCAAATAAATGATTGAGGTGTAGGTTGAATAAAACCTTATTTGGGCTAGGTCCTAGGGCTTGGTCTTGTTTTTAATAATTATTAATGTATTTGGTGAGACTTGTGCTCATATAGTTTTAGCTAGTCACCTTCTAGAAAAGGTTAGCTAGATTGATATTAATCAATCCTGAAATAACTCATTCGGATGAGAGACGACTTTCTCCATTTGGGAGTTCATTGCTCCTTCATAGAGAATTGGTTGTAATTTTAGGCATTTATAAGCCCTTAGTTTAAATTTACTGAGCATGTTGGTTTATACCACAACATCCATAGTTGTCACCTCATCAATAGAAAGTGAAATGAATATGGAAAGTTTTACTTTCTCCTTCAAGTCCTCCTTTTAAACTAATGATAGATATTTTACCATTTCCCAACCACTTAGATCTGACCAATGGGAACTAGGAATATTTTGCACATTAAATAGTTAAAGCAAGTGTTTATAATCAACAAAATTAGACATTGGCCTACCTTTTTTGAGAATACTATATCCAACAACAAATTACAATTTTTTGAAGCTAAAGTGGTGTTATAAATTTTATGAAATTGGGCTTCAATCATTCCACCTTTCTTAACAAGATATTGTTGTTGCTTAAAGTGATTGTCATATTCTATTGCATATCTGAAATGCATACATTCTAATGCATCCTTTAACCTAACTTCTTTTTTTAATTTTACCATCACTTCCTGTAACTTTTACATAAACTTTACCAACATGTTTTTCTATTGTATCTATCTTATTTTACAACCTGTGCTCCTTGCCTAGTTTTCAGCTACAAATTATGTATTTACATTGGTTTTCATTGAATTTGTTATCCACAGTCAGGGATGGTTCTATGATGGGAAATATTTCTGCCCATTCTTCTTGAAATGACCTTCTAATGTCCCAATTAGATGTCTTTCTATTTTTAGTATTTTTTCTTGAATATTCATTAGAAGGTTGCAATGTATTTGATTTATCGCTTTCATTTTCAACTGGAATATCTTCAAGTATTTTTTGGATGTCATTATTAAGTGAATTTTTATTAGAAGGCATATCTTGGGTAGGAATACCTTCAAGTGGAGGTATATTAGGGCCAACAGGGTATTCTACATCATAGCATATAATAATATTCTTTATCATTTTTGGATTTAACAAAAACACTTACAAACAGAGAGAATATTTATATCATCATACAATATGGTCAAATGCACATACTGATAATTAACTGTTTGAGGGAGAAAATATTATTTAAACGAATTACATAATACACGACTAACTATTTATTAGTAAAAATGATTTGTACCTTGAATTTGCACAGATGTCGATGGCTCATTAAATTTTGACTTTATATTTGAGGATATTCTTTTCAACATAATTTTTTGCCCCCTTTCTATTGCTAGTAAGTGAAATTTTACCTTGTAAATAAAATGTTTCTCATTTTAGAAAATTCATAAAATTTTGAAGATATCTTACTACTACGAGATCTCAAGATAATATTGTAACTAGAATAAGTAGAGAATCACAATATGTTTAGAGAAACAAACCATCACAATGGAAATAGAGAATCAAGTGTCCTAAAAAAAAGAGAGAATTATATTTCCTCAAGATAAAATAGGGGAAAACATGCAAAACAAGGCAACATAGAGGAAAACATGGGAACTAGAGCATGTACCTATTAAGAAATACATCAAAACACTCAAATGTGGAATAGAGGGAAACAGGAAAAAACAAAAATAAACTTGCAATCAATTCTAGGTGTAGAACATATTTCGGTCATTATGGGTGCATAATAGGTTAATTTAAGTATGGGTTCATAATAAGGTCCAATATTTTCGGGTTTAAAATAAGGTTCAGTCGGTTCGAGTGCAAAAATAAGATTCGATCATCTAAGTACAAAATAAATACCGGTCACTCCACATGTAGAACAATGTTCAATTATCAATCAGGGTTAGAATTGGTTTTGGTTACTCTGTATACATAATAGGATCCGATCACTCTGGATGCAGAACAAGATCTAGTCACTCTAGGTGTAGAATAAGATCCTGTCACTCTAGCTATAGAACAAGGGCCAATCACTCCATGTGTAGAAAAATATTCAACATCACTTTAGGTTAGAATATTTTTTGATCACTCTAATTGCATAATAGTATCCGATCACTCCAGATGCAAAACATGGTCTTGTTGCAGAAATGTTCAGTAACCAATTCATATTTTCACTTGGAAGGTTTTACTTTTCTCTATGGCTGCTCGATTTTCTAATTGTTTGAATGTTTTACATGAAAAGTATCATTGGCATGTTAATTATATATAGTGGTATAATTTGTAAATTTGGAGAGATAATTTAAAAATGTTATAATTTTAAGGCAAAAATGGTCCTCGATTTTGGTGGGAGTGCTGGAAAAGTTTTTAAAAAATCCATAATACTATTATCAATGTACGGTGAACCAACCCCTAAAAAGTTTTTCTCGTCAAAAATTTTGGGTGAAAGGGCTAACATCCAAGGTCCCCCAAATTTACCAATTTGTATTTTTGAAAATTTTAATATTCATCCAATTGACGAATATTTGCCAATGTGCATAACCTTGGGAAGCATTCACCTTCTCAACATAGCATAGGATATCTACCAAGATTTTAGGGTTATATGCATACTCTTAGCCAATTGGTTGTACCCTTCCATTCCCTAATTTTTCATTTATGTTCTATTTTTTTATAATAATTTTATTATTGGCTGTTAATTTTACCATAAAAATTATTTTCTATTATTTTATCTATCATCATGGTTGTAGGTTTTGGCATTGGCCAACTTTACCTGGTTGTCTCTACATAAATATCATTATCCATGTCTTACTATTTTCTATCTAATATCTAGCTTATCTATCATTATTTAACTATCATCATAGTTGCATCTTCTATTAGTGATTAGCATTAGCTTATTGCCTTCATCTAGATCCATGCGCCTCTTGTCTAGGTATTATGACCATATGAATCATGATTCAAGTATTTTTCTCAAAGACTTTTTTTATTATATGTATAACCAAATGCACCATAATATTGTTGTCTCATTGATGCCATGCACAATACTTTTTCTATAGTAGAGGACTAGGAATTTGTAATTATAATAAATTACTAAGAGAAAATATAGAACTAGTTGGTAGAAGCATCAATATTTGCATCACTCTCTAGCAATATTTTTTCCACTAGTCTCACAATCATAATTGCAACTTTTGAATCTCTTTTATCCTTACTTTGTAAAGGGATATAATGACAATGAAGGGAGTTACACATTGTATACTGATCTAGAAATATCCTTTTACTACTAACTCAATATTTTTTATTTGTTTTTCAAGTTTTGGAAAGGAATAAGTCATAAATTAAAGCATTATCAAACAATGATAGGATTGGCAGTGCTTTTAGTTTTCTACCAGCACTTCTGATATTGAGGCAAAAAATAGGTATCAAGTTATAATTTTATTTTGACTATTCTAAGATCAAATATACTACTTTTGGTTTATTTTGCATCTTTATCTCTCATTCTATATTTTCTAATTCATTCATTAAATGATAAAAGAAAAATGGAATGAATTATTATATTTAAAAACATTAGGGAATCATCCATAGTTATGTACCACATTTAAAATTAAACTACATGTAGACATTAGGGCTTGCTTGATTGCAGTGTATTCTTACATTCTTATTTTAGTAGTAGATCTTCTTCATATTCATAATTATAAAATAAAAAATCATATAGTTCATAGGTCTTGATTACTACAATTGATTGATGCATTCATAGTTAAAATATAATCATCTTAAAGTCAAGGTAGACAATGAAAGAGCTTAGGTAGAAACATAAAAAAAAATTAATTACTCAATCAAATAATCTTAGGATCATAATTACCCTATCCTCTAGGTGAGATGTCATGGATATAATAACCCATAATATTAAGGATTATAGTGCACCCAATCCTATAGGCCAAGTCAGAGGCCTCTTAAATTATCTATCTCACACTAGGCAAGGACAATTGTTAATCTATGGGTATGATAGAATTATAGATGATGCAATAATGTGTCAATCACTCAACCTTTATTATTAGGCCCTCCTACTACTACATTCCCTTAGCTTGCATATCATAAGTATAGCAAAGCACCTGCATATCATAATATTATCAATGTGCCTCTATTGTATCAACACCATCTAGTCTAGTAATGTTTAGGCCACTTGACTACCTCCACAAATTTCTAAATTTATGTCCTACTTTATCACCAAGATTAGAATGGTGGATTACATAACTAAAGTCTATTATACTAGCTAGTCTTACTCTTGAGTCAACATTGTCCATAGTTGTATCCCAATTTACCATAAAGTAAAAAATGGTGGACTGTATTATAGAAGTCTACTAGACCAGTTGGTCTCACTCTTGAGTTTACATTATTTTCTCTACCTAGTATGCATTACACTTATTCATCAAGGCCAAAATCATTACCTAAATTCTAGCCATTTATGATGCTAATGCATTTGCCTTTACCTCCATCATTGACTTTGGTGATCTATTTAGGCTATAATATCTTAATTTTATCATCAACGTAGCTCCCACTCCCCTTAGAATGGTTGTAGAAATACCCTCCTCTTTAGCTCCTAAGAACTATCACTACATAACTAATGGTGGCACCTACCATTGTACCCACGTTGGAAATTATCCCATACTCATCATTTGACCAACATGTCACCTAATTAATATGACCCTCTATCGCTTAAACGCTTAGTACCAACCCTAGTAGTGATTATTAGTATTTGTATCATCCAATCCAAATTTTAGAATCAAGATATTATCCATATCTAGCTCTAGGTATAAAACTAAATTTAATAGTCTTTCAAATCCACATTCTTAAGACACCTATTGGTATTTCATAGTATTAGGTGTATGTCCCACTATAGGATATATTGGCATACCACTTGATCATGCTAGAAAATTTCTCCCTTACTATGCGGTCAAACTAGCCACCTCCATTGCCTCACCCATGCTAACAATATTTTGTCCTCTACCTAACCTAAATATCCATCCATGCTAGATATCATCGATGTAAGTTAGGGAAATCAATATGGGTTACCTATAAGATCCTTGAGACATATTCAAGTATCAAGGTGCCTCTCAACATGGTAAATAGAAGGTATTTATCATTGAATACCATAGCTTTACTAATGTTATTAGAAGTGCCTAGTCAAACACTACCTTCAACATGAGGTCCACATGGTACAATCCCATTACAATAGAAGAGCATAGTCCTCTCATGTAAGAAGTATGATATTCATCTTAAATGCATAATTATGATGCTTAGGTAATCCAAAAACTAGCCTTTCCTATAAAAAGTAACAAGTCATCATATATTAGTCTACCTTACAAAATAAAGTATCTCAAAACCTTAAAAATTCATCTAAAACTTTTGCAAAAATACCATAGTTGAAACAAATGCTATATTTATACAACAATATCATTGGTGTAATAGTACCATTGTAGCATGAAAGTGTATGCAATTGCATTTTTAATTTCAAAGGCATTATGTAATAGTTTCAGCACATGAAAAAATCATTGCCCTTTTATTCAGGACTAAATTTTGGAATTAGAGCTCTCACTTGAGTTTTGTCTCCTCCCCCAACCATTTCTGGTTGGATCACATTGTTGTAATATACCAGTCTTCCTTAGTGAGCCATCAAATATTTTTCATGTTTCTATGGATCTCTTCTCATGACCATGAATAGTAAAAATAATTTTTTCACCCCCTACCCATTTTACTTTGCCCCTCATAACCATTTTTTCTCACACAATCACTTTATCTCATCAATTTAGTTGAATGTCTGCTAGTCAGGTCAAGTGTTCTTATTAGCATATTATTTTCCTCAAAAACTTGATGATACACAAGGGCGTGACAACATGTAATTGTATCATAAAGGTTACTATTTCATTATACACAAACAAATTTTAAATTTTATTAATCATACCAAATCATAAATCTAAGTCATTATGTAAATAAAGCATCACAAAAGTAGGGCATGCAAGCCAATTTTTGATATATTCATCATTTGATGATTTCATAAAAAAGGGGCAAGTATAGATACCCAATTTTGAGTATTCAATTACATGTAACCCATCAAAGGCATAAAAAATCATAAGTAAATAACCAAGTCCAAAATGATCGAATATGTATCTAAATATCCCATATCAAAAGCATGGTCCTAGAAGTAATAGTGTCATAATACTTCTACTATATAGAATAATGCTAATGTTTAAAGTTCAAATGTGATCCTTTTCCACCCTTCCTTACCACCAATGGTCATATTTCACATTAGCACAAGAACATTGTTAGTGTCATAACATTTTTGACATCTAATATTATTGTATTCTCATAAATGAAAGAGAGAATAGATGGTTAAATGATGGTAGTTGCCTATAAATATAATTATTTGTCTCCTCTACAAAGTTTAAATCTAATGCAATCTCCCTTAATTTATAATTGCATTACCTAACTTATATTGACACCAATATCTTGTTAATCATATCTTTAAAATTGATCCTCCAATATATTTAACTAAAACTAACTTCCAATCAATATCCTATAGCTATAAATGATATCAACTAGACCCAGTCATATTTTGGAGGTACACATCCCATTGATAGATTTACATCTCATTGTCTTATCAATGTATCCTTTCAATTATACATCTTCCAATTTAGCAACCATGAAAATTCTATAAAACCAATCCTTAGGGTGTATAAATATAAGTTTAAATAGGTCTACTAAAGATCTACTTAATTTCAAATCAAAGCAAGAAATTTTTGTATAACATATGAAAGCTTTGTTAAAATTTCTAATCACATGCAAATATAATTTTAGAAATTACATATAGAAGCTCTATTGGAATATTTTTTTTTTTAAAACGAAAAATCCCTTGTAGAGCCGCCTTGGTCTAAGAGACCATGAACAAGGGGTTCTACACCGTCAAAGTCACCCGGGGGTTGCACCCGAATCTGCCCACATCAACATTATCAATTGGATTTTGGATACCCAATTCAGCTTTTTGGTAGGGTAGAGATTTGAACCTGGGACCTCCCTTGGAGGATTCCCTCTCCTCTCCAACTCACCTACAACACCTAGGTTGGAATATTTAATTGCTTGCATATAAAAGAGGATAATCATCCATATCTACATAGTGAAAGGGGAAACCAATATTTTATCTCTAGACTTTTGGATTTGTTCCAAAATAACATTGATATCATTAGCACCATAGCACTAACCTTACTATCATTTTTTTACAACACTTTTGTAGGTTTGATTAGAGGCTTTCCATCTATTTTTATATTTTAGGATTTCTTTTTTGTTTCAAGGAATAGGGTTCTACTAAGGAAAACCACTAAAACCCTAACCCTTTTATCAAGTCTTTGTGTGTAGTTTTTCCTTTATTTTCAACAATGATAATAAGTTATAGGAATCAATTTCAAGACACTCAACTACTTTTGAGCACAAAATAAATTTTATACACTCATTGTCCCTTTTTCTTTAGTTTAAATATATAATTATTAATATAGTTTCATTTCTAACTTTGTCATTTTACATAAAATAATTTATATTTATCTCTTTGGTATCTTATGCCATTGTTTCCCTTTATATGTTTTTTGTAATGTATTAGATCAACACCTAGGATAGATTGTACTTTTAAAGAAAGTGGATCTACAAATGGTCTAGTTTGCATGGTTTCATTATGTGATTTATCTTATCATTTATATTTAAAAACTTGATTAATTCTTGCATTCATAAGGAATATTAATTTCCTATAGTATAGAACTCTATGTGTTGCATGAGATTTCTTACACCCTTACTTCAAATAGAAAAGAGAAAATAAAATATTTTATTTTTGTTATCATTCACAGGTGAAGTGCATGTATTATAAGGACATTATTATTTTAATTTTGCATCCGTTTTTATTTTCTAATGTTGATTAGGCTTTTAGTTGTTACTTTAGATTATCAGCCTTTATGGGTGTGTCACTTCTTGGCAAGCTAAATATAAGAAAATTAATAATATGAGATTCACAAAATATAATTAATATTTTTAATGGAAAACACCCTCCAAGATGGAATATAGTAGATATGATAAATGAGAGTAACACTAAACTAGAGCTCCTTGAAGAAGTGTATATTGTCCATGTCTATAGAGAGGCTAATGGGGCAGCTAACTGTTTGGCAAACATGGGTGTACCTTTGGATGAATTGCAGTGTTGGGATTTAATCTTCCCTCATAGTGTTCAAGAAATTATTAATAGTGAAGCAAAGGATAATGAACAAAATAAGATCAAAAATTAAATTTTTTAGGGGGATTTTAAAGATTTTATGCATAATTTTTTACTGTTCATCAAGAGGGAGGATTTTGAACATTCCTAACTGCTAGAAATATAATATTAGGGATGAAATAAATAAAATAGGACTTGACAGTAAGTCTCCAATAGTGGTGGATCCTTTATTTTATAGCTAGATCGTGTGTTATTGAGCGAACAATTTTTTAACCTCTAGCAAACTCTACTTTCGGGTTTGGTCTACTCTACTCTTGGCGTTTTTACTAATCATTATTTTTTGAGCTACAAGTTGCATCTTGTTTCTCAATGGGACTAGAGCTAGTATGTGGGGCTTCTCGAAGTCTCAATACTCATGTTTTTTAGTCCACCTAAAAAACACCATTCATTATTTGTACCAACAATTGGAGCATCAAAGTAAATATGACATGATTGATCCTCCTAAGAAATATTTTTACATGAGTGTCTCATTTACTAGAGTCATGAATAAGGGACTAGAACTACATACTAAAACACTTGCATACTAAATTGCTTTCTGAAAGATATTTTTGACTCGTCAAAATATTTTCTCCAATTATTCTCGGGAAAATAAAAGCAAAAAATCACTTGGAGGACCTAAGAAGGAGGATCTTGATGCTCAAGGTCCAACAAAAATTTTAAGCTTTGTATGGGTTTGATGATTTTTCATTGTCTGTTACATCATTTGTTATCTCAAATGATCTTGAAAAAACTTAGATATCATTTAGGTTTTTTGATCTTCTTGTCTAAGGTTTGAAACCTTATTTCTTGAAACCATATTTGGAGTGTAAATATTATTCTTTGATGTTTATTGTAAGAGGTTTGGGGTCCCTTTCAAAACCCCTTCTTCTACCTTAGTAAAAAAAAACCATTCAAAGACCCTCCCTTTGAAATAAAAATATATAATCCAAATAAAATAGAAGATGGACATTTTATAACGATATTAGATGTAAATTTCAACATTTTCATTTATAACTTTATCTATTAAAATTTAAACCAACCATATTAAATTAAATTAAAAATATTATAACTGAAGTTAAACACGATAAAAAATATTTATAATTAACCATATGTAAGTAATACCTATCTAAATAACTTGTAAAATTATTTGATCTAAAATATGTTAAAATTTATTTGATCTAAATAAACATGCATACATCTATCACAATTCTAAACCTGCATACAAACATAAAATTTTAGTTCTCATTTCATTAATAATAAAAATAAAAAAATCAATAATTATGTAATGAAATCCACACTATTTTTTTTACCACGAAATACAAAAATATTTAAAACCTATGTTGTATAAAACTATATAACAAACCTTTAAATTTAACTCTTTAGTCCAAATATCCTAAAATTTTATGTTATATGAATTATGTAGCTTTTATTTTTAGAAAATTTAAATTTGATTCTTGTCAAACGTCACAAAATTATGTTAAAAAAATTATTTATCTTTTATTATTAGGAATAAGTTATTTAGATTTTATTATTGGGAGCCAGTGAAAGGTGCAAATATTTGACCTTCAAAATTTATGTTAAATAAATTAATTAATTTTTATTATTAGGAGCTTTAGATTTTATTGGAGTCTAAGCATGGCAAATATTTATGTTAAATATGTTATTCATCTTTCATTGTTGGGAGCCACTAGAAGGTGTAAATATTTGACCATTTTTTAACATGAGAAATTTTATTTAGAATGTCAAAACCTGCAGCCTTAGGCCCATGCAACCAAGCTATTTATATATAAAATATTTATTCACATAGAAAAATAATGCCATGCATTTTTCATTGTGGAATTTATTCTTGTTAGAAAATTAAACCTAATTTCACCCTCCGCAAAAGGTCACTCCAGAGACAAGTGATTCTTGGAATCACTCGCTTATTGTAGTGATCCTGGGAGTCACTGAGGAAAGGAGTGATTCCAGGAATCGCATGCCTAGCGCAGTGATAAAGAGGTTGTTAGAAACTAAACCTGATTTGACACCAGTAGTTATGTCACATATGTGGGTAGTTGAATTATTTCCTACCATTGTCCTTAGAGATTAGCTATATATATCAGTTTGAATACATTTTTTGTGTGTAGTAAAAGAAACAAATAAAAGAGCAATAGCAGAAGGAGAAGAGCATAGCAGCAACTATCGATTTTACTATTTATCCTTCATCTCTTGCAGATGATTGTAACTCCTCGGTAGAGGATTGATTGAAATTTTATTATTGTTATTGAAATATAATTCTGCATATTTTTTGGTATTAAATATTAACTTTGGGCACCATTTAGTTGAAATTATCATCGCTTGAGTTAATAAGTAAACCTTTGGATCTCTGTCTTGTTTAAATTGTAGCATCCTCCTTATAATTTCTTTATTGATTCTTCCTCTCTCTCTCTCATTGGTCTCATTGAGCGAACACCATATTCACTCAACATTTGAGTGATCTCATGCATCACTCAGCCAGTCAGTGACTCTAAGAGTCACTCTAGCTAGCAAGCAACCTCGTGCATCGCTTAGCTAGCAAGCGATTATGAGAGTTTCTCTAGCCAATGAGCAACTCCCGACATCGTTCATCCAGTGAGTGACTTTGAGAATCACTTTACCCTACTTGTGATTCCTATCCTTCAATGGATTAAAACACTCTGACCTCCCTCACTCTGACTTATGTGTGATTCTCGATATCGCATAATTTTCCTATGATTGTCATATCAGATATAAAATTAAATTCTTCAAATTGACATCAGATCCTGTGTGCTGTCCCATGGATATTGAATCATGGCTTCAAAAAACCACTCCCTATTTTTGTAGATCCTATGGTTCAATGGTAATAACTACGACTACCGAAGCATCCAGATGAAGATCCTGTTCGGTTCGTAAGAACTTTAGGACTTGGTTGAGAATGGTTACCTAGAACCGGTAGATGTAGTAGCACTAGCTGCACTCTCCCAAGAAAATAAAGACCTATTGAAGGAAAACACGAAGAAGGATCATAAGGCATTGTTCTACATCATATAGGTGGTTGAGGAGACTATTTTTCCATAGATTACAACAACAACCAAGGCAAAGCAAGCCTGAGAAATCCTAGTCAGTTTGTATAAAGGCACCAACAAGGTGAATTTGGTGAATCTATAGATGCTAAGGAGGGAGTTTGAGAACCTATAGATGAATGAGTTAGAGTCCATGAGTGAATTATTCACTCATAAAATGGACATCATCAACCATATGTGGTTGAATGGAGAGATCGTGCAGAACCAGAGAATCATGGAGAAGATTTTGAGAAGCATGCCTGCTAAGTTTGACTCAGTCATGATAGCAATTTAAGAGTAGAGAAATTTAAAAACCCTCTTGGTGGATGAGCTCATGGATTCCCTACAAACACATAAGAAAAGGCTATGTTATTCAACTCAGACCTCATTGGAGAAGGTTTTCAAGGTGTAAGTCTCATTCTAAGATAGTAGCAGAGGAGAATCCCACCAAGAAGCCTCCAGTTCTTAGGGAAGAAGAGATAGAGGTAGGTGTGGGAAAGACAACAACCAAGGAGGAAGTTCAAACCCCAATGACAAAGAGATCAATTGCAACTTCCATTAGCAAGGAGGAAGAGGTAGTGGGAAAAATCATCAAGATGGATATAACTAGAATAAGGAAAAATCGAAGTTCTACTGTAAGAAGTTTAGCCATTATGTCTTCGAGTGTAGAAAAAGGATGGCCAAGGAGAACCACCAACAAGCCCACTATACAAATGATGATGGAAATACCTAATGTATATATGCATGTGGGAACATGTTACTAACTTGTAATATTGATTAGGAGAGCCAAAATAATATCTGGTATATCAAAAGTGGGTGCAACAAACACATGATGGGGAACAAGGAGATGTTCTCACAACTAGATGAAACAGTCCAGTCTGAGGTGAAAATTGGAAACAACAACAAATTTTCTATGATGGGAAAAGGAAAAATCCTCATCCACACTAGGCACAATGAAAGGAATCAGATTACTAATGTGTACTATGTGCCTGATATGAAGCATAACCTACTAAGTTTTGGATAGCTTGTGTAGAAGGGGTACTCTATTAAATTCTAGGATGGAGTTTGCACCATGAGAGATAGAGAACATGGGTAGATTGCAATGGTGTCCATGATGAATAATAAAATGTTTCCACTACAGATTTAGAATGAATCACTAATGTACTTTATTGTAGTTGTGAAATATGCTACCTGGTTGTGGTATCTCAGGATTTGATCATCTGAGTTTTAGTGGTCTGAACCTGCTGCACAAAAAGTAGATGGTCAAGGGTTCACCCATTATTGAGCAACTAAATCAGTTTTGTGAGGGTTTCTTAGTCAACAAGCAGCATAGGGATTTATTTCCTTTAGGTTAGTCTTGGAGAGCCTCACAACCATTGGAGATGGTGCACTCAGACATCTGCAGCCCGATGTAGACCTCCACTTTTATCTGCAATAAATACTTCCTGACCTTCATTTATGACTTTAGCTAAAATACATGGGTTTATCCCATCAAGAAAAATTTAGAAGCATTTGCCATATTCAAGGAGTACAAAGCTCTGGTTGAGAAATAGAGCAGCTACCAGGTAAAAACCCTTAGAATTCCAAAACTTTTGTAAGTCAAATGGAATTCATAAGTATCTTACTATTAGATACACATCGCATTAGAACATTGTAGCTAAGAGGAATAATAAAACAATTATGGAGATGGCACAAAGTATGTTAAAGGTGAAAGGATTACCGCATGAATTTTGGGCAGAAGTTGTAGCCTATGTAGTTTACCTATTGAATAGATGTCACACCTAGAGTATGAAGGATAAGATTCCTCAGGAGGCCTGGAGCAATCAAAAGTTGAGTGTGTATCATTTGAGAGTTGTTGGGTGCATAGCCTATGCACATATTCCAAAATAAAAGAGGCAGAATCTAGATGATAAGATGGAGAAGTGTATCTTCATAGGATACAGTGAACAAGCCAAGGCGTATAGGCTATATAATCTTGTGACGAAGAAGCTTGTCATTATCTGAGACATAAAATTCCTAGAGGATGCATCCTAGAATTGGAAGTCAAAGATTGGCCAGCCTGAGCCAACCATCATTGAATCTGTTGACTTGGTGGAAACCTATGTGTAGCCACCTGTAGCCTCAAGCAGTAGTAGTGGTGCCAGTAGTAGCACAACTTCACCATCTTGGTCATCTCCACTTGCAATATGGATTCTAAATTTAAGGACACCCATGAAGATGAGGAGCTTGCAAGACATCTATGAGGTAACCTGAGATCACGTAGATGAAGAACACTCTGAATTTGCCTTATTTTCTAAGTTTGATCCAATTTCATTTGAATAAGCAAGTCAAAATTGCATATGGGTGAAAGTGATGGATGAGGAGATAGAAGCTATAGAGAAGAATGAGACATGGCAGTTCGTAGAACTCCCAACAGGAAAGAAGACCATTGGAATAAAATGGGTATACAAAATGAAGTTCAATGCCCAAGGAGAAGTGGACAAGCATAAGGCCATATTGGTGGTGAAAGGTTATAAATAGAAGTCAAGGATTGACTACCATGAGGTGTATGCACCTGTAGCTCGACTTGACACAGTCAAGATGATCCTAGCACTAGCAGCTCAGAAGGGCTGGAGTGTTTACCAAATGGATGTCAAGTCAGCCTTCCTCAATGGTGTGTTGGAAGAGGAGGTCTACATAGACTAGCCACCAGGTTATGAATTGCAAGGACATGAAGGCAAGGTTCTAAAATTGAAGAAGACCTTGTATGGGTTGAAGCAGGCACCCAGGGCATGGTACAACTATATATATATCTATATATATATATATATATATATATATATATATTCACATGGTGGAATCCCGAAGCCACTACGAATCTGATTAGACGTGCCCCCAGTAAACTGCAAACTATAACCACCATGTCCCCACCAATTTGAACCTTTTATGCCACTGTCGCTCCCGGACGAGGGGACAGGCATACAGTCCGACGAGGCCCGAGGGAATAGAACCCCGGTCTCCCTGCTTCGAAAGAAGTGCTTTAACCGTTGAACCAGGCCCTCGAACCTGGTACAACTATATTGATGGCTATTTTTAGGAGAATGGGTTTGTTAAATACCCATATGAGCACACCTTGTACCTAAATATAAATGAAGCAGGGGATATGATAATCATATGCCTGTATGTGGATGATCTGATTTATACTAGAAACTATGATATACTGTTTGACCAGTTTATAATAGCCATGAAGAAGGAGTTCAAGATGATATACTTAGGGCTAATGAAGTACTTTCTTGGCATCGAAGTTGACCAATCAACAGATGGTATCTTCATTTCTCATGGTAAGTATGCAAAGGATGTCCTAAATTGGTTCAATATGGAGGGACAAAAAACATGCCATCACACCTGTTACCATAGGTCTAAAGCTGAGAAAGTTGGATTATAGAAGAAATGTTGATCCAACTTTGTACAAGAGGCTAATTGGCAATTTGATGTATCTAACTACAACTCGACCATATCTAATATTTGGAGTCATATTGATTAGAAAATTTATGGAGACTTTGAAGGACACACACTAGCAATAAGGCAAACAGATTTTGTGCTATGTCAATAGGATGAGGAACCATGGAATATTCTATGCCAAATGAGACCAGTTGGAACTAGTGGGCTACATAGATAGTGATTGGGCTAATAGTACTGATGATCGAAAGAGTACTTTTGGGTATGCTTTCCATATTAGATTGAGAGTAGTTTCATGGTCATATAAGAAGCAACTTATCATTGCATTATCCACTGCTAAGATAGAATATGTTACCACCACGTTATCCACATGTCATGCAGTATGGTTGTGGAGGATTTTGGGTGAACTGAGTCATCCACTAGAAGGGGTAAAAATAATATTCTATGACAACAATTTTACAATAGCACTATCAAAGGATCTAGTGTTTCATGGCCAGACAAAGCACATTGCCATCAGGTTTCACTTTGTCAGAGAGCTGGTAAAGTTGGATGAACTTAAGCTACTATTTTGCAAGTCCAAGGAGCATGTAGCTGACATATTCACAAAATACTTGAAGGAGGACTTCAGAAAACTGTGTGAAAGGTTGGGGGTCAAATTATTTATGAAATCAGGTTTAAAGAAGGGTGTTACAAAATTAAATCTAATTTTACCCTCTACCGAAGGTTGCTCCGGAGACGAGCGATTCTTGGAGTCACTCGCTTGCTATAGCGATCTTAGGAGTTGCTTAGGAAAGGATTGATTCCAATAATTGCATGCCTATTACAGTGATAAAGATGTTGTTAGAAACTAAACCTGATTTGATGCCAATATTTATGTCACGCGTGTAGGTAGTTGAATTTTTTCCCACCACCGTCCTCAGAGATCATCTATATATACCAATTTGAATGGCTTTTTTGTGTGTGCAGTACAAGGAACAAAGAAAAGAGCAATAGCAGAAGGAGAAGAGCATAGTAGCACCTATTGATTTTACTATTTATCTTGCATATCTTGTAGATGATTGTAACTCCTCAGTAGAGGATGGATTGCAATTTTATTATTGTTATTGAAATATAAGTCTGCATATTTTTTGGTGTTAAATATTAACTTTGGGCACCATCTAGTTGAAATTATCATCGCTTGAGTTGATAAGTAAATCTTTGAATCTCCATCTTGTTTAAATCGTAACATCCTCCTAATTTCTTTTTCGAATCTTCCTCTCTCACTTAAATTGCGGTGGAATCTAGTGCTTTCCACTCTTAAGGCATGTGGTTTTCGAGATAGATAGTATTTTTTAAGTTGGAATATTCAGCAAGCATGCACAAGTTAGATATTATTTTTTAAGTTTGAAATATTCAACAGGCTTGCAAAAGGGCATGCCCATGTAAAATTGAAGACGAAGAAAGGTTTTAATAATTGAAAAGCAGTTCTTTTGCACAGAAATGCATACAATGATGCTGATACAAATATTTTTAGGATTGAAGCAAAAGTCCACCAATGTCCCTTCTGTCCAACATTGTTCATGCAGTCAAAATATTTTTTTCCTTTATTAGTTCCGATGTATCTCAGCCACTAATTATTACAGTTCTGTTCTCAAATCTCTATTAGCTTGCTTTACATGAATATCTCTCTCTCAACATGCTAGTATTTTTAACTAACATCATGCACCGAGTTTCTTTCATAACGAATAATTCATGTGTCTTTGATGAAATAGTCATAACTCTTTTACAAATATGAGCTATTAATAGTGAATAAATACGTAATATGAGCAATAAAACAAGTAATAATTGATTATAATTGTAATAAAATTTATAATTATTTTTAATACTTTTTTAAAACACTTTTAAGGCATCGTCCTCATAAAAAACCAGATATATATAAAAGCTAGACTATATTATGTAATTAACCACAACATTTTATTAGAAAAAAAAAACAACAAAATGAGGTAATTGTTTATTAGTAAAAAAAATAAAAAAATGAGATGGATAAGAAGTAAAGCATCTATTATTGAATATACATAAGAATAGAAGTTAATAACAACAAAAATACTATAGTTGTATCCTGTTCAATATCATTATTCATTATAGGATATCTCGTCATATGGTGAATTTATAGGTATATCTTAACATCTCTTAGAGTGTTGGAAGCTCCATGGACATGGGAATGAACGTGTCCCACATGCAATAGAAGAGTAAAAGTCAAGTCTACTAAAACTATATCTCATGGAGGAATAGAAAAACCAAGCAACAAAAGCTTCCAAGATCTAGTGAAAGAGGGGAATAAAAAAGTGTAGAAGACATCCAAAACTATTTAGCCATACCACAAAATCAAAATAAGTGAATAAGAGTTTTTGATGCATTACAAAAGATGCATTGAGGTAAAATATGTAAAATTGGATCCATACTTTTAGAAGTTGGAACCTTCCATCCAAGAAGCTATGTTTTGGATTCAACGAGAATTTTCTAAATTTCAGTAGCAAGAGACTATCATTGGGCATTGGTAAAATTTACTTGTCACTTGAAATTGAGCTTAGAGTCCAAATAATGCTATGATAATTAAGCTATCTCCAACAAATCTATATATTTTTGTAAGTGTTCCCAACTTTATAAGTACCTCATAAGATATGGAGGTGACAACTAAGCCATAAGACTCTTTGATCCAAATAATGCTATGATCATTAAGCTATCTCTAGCCAATCTATATATTTTGGTAAGTGTTCCCAACTTTATAAGGACCTCACAAGAGATGGAGGTCATAACTAAGCCTTAAGACTCTTTGAACCTAGAGAGAAGGGAGCAATAATTATGGATCTAGTTCCAAGCAATAATTTAGCAACTACCTAGATCCCAAATATCTCTTATTTTTTTAATACCTTTCTTCAAAAATGCTAGTCAGTGTAGACCAATTGGTTCCCCCAAGGTTCAAATCTTGGGCCTCATCGAACTAAACACTTATCCCTTTCCTGGTGCTTTTAGTGGCGTAAAAGGTTTAAAATGATCATGGCATGGTGGTTATAGGGGCAAACTGCACGAAGATCTATGTGGTGAATTTTAGGGTGCACAGTGCATAATACTATGGTGACCATAAAAGGTTGGACAACCTGCCCATATTCACGGTGGCTACCAATTCCACCATGTAAATTTAAAAAATAAAAAATAAAAAATAAATAAATAAATGTTTGTCCTCAAATAGCATTACACAAGCTAAAGGTTTATCATTATGGAGGATAAGTTTATTCCACAAAATACTATTTAGATTGATGCTATGACCATGTCTTAAGGAATCAACTTCTAAGCCAATAAATATAAAATAGATTGTCAAGTTTTCTAGTTATGAGTAAGAGGAATAGATCCTTTAACCATAAAGTATGGCACAATAGGTGTTTCCAATTACCTTTGTGAGTAGCTTGAGATATTCTATAATGAAACAAGTATTTTCAATTTTTGTCTTGAGTGATGGCTCTAGCAACCCATTTGTAACCAAAATTTTTCTCTAAGTAAGAGGATCAATAATACCCAAACCTCTTAAATACTTTGGTTGAGTAAAAAGTTTCTTTGAGATGGTTGTCATTCCCACCTCCCCACCCCATTTGATCCATAAAATTTACAAATGACCTAAGTTAATTTGTTATAGACTTCCTTCTAGGACATCTAGCAAGAAGAGTAATAAACATGAAAGGTTGCCATATATTTATTCGCAACTTGAATTCTTCTTGCTAAGAAAAGAAACTGAATTGGCCATTCACTGAATTTCTTTTGAAGTCTTTTCATAACCTAGTTTCACATATCTTTAGGAGAAATATTAATCCATGGGATGTGAATTCATTAGATGTGGAATAAGTATAGAATACTTGTATTTTAGAGTGGTTGATACAAGATCCAAAGACATCACAAAACAATTGCATAATCTCTTTAACCGTTTCCACATTTGGTTAAGTATTTTAAAGAAAAAGAAGGGAATCGCCACTAAAATGAGATTTAAGAGCATGCTTATCTCCAGAAGCTTAATACCCCAATTGAGGCCATCAAATTAAACCTTACAAAAAATATAACCAAAAGCATTAAAAACCAAAATATATAAAAAAAACAAGAGGACAACCTTGATAAATTGTTGTAAAGAAAAGGAAAAATATAAAACTTTGTTAACCTAAACACAAGCAAAACATCTCAAAAAAAAAAAAAAACAACAATTTTATTACAAAACTTTGAACCAAAACCAAATAAATAAGCATACAGAAAATTGATAGCCAACCTTATCTCATAATTACAGATTTTTTTATCGTCTTTTATATTATATGTGAGTTTTGAAGAATGTTATGTTGTTGTTGTTAGGCGATCCAAGATACTTGCACACTTCCTTTTTATTTTGAATGGCTATTAATTTTTTTGAAATGTTAAGTTAATTTTAAAGAATCTTCGTCACAGTTTTGTATAAATGTAAAATCTTAGGAAAATAAAAATAAAAAATTATAACTATCATGCCACTCTCGCAATCCTAATAGTTAATGTATAGCTAGTTTCCATGCTCGCAAGACAACGACTTACGGTCGGTGGTTATCAAAAAAATATACAAAGAAGAAAAGGAGATTAGAAAATGATATTTCGTAATAAAGCGTTAAAATGATACCGTGTTTACAGGCTGCATAAATGTTGACTCCAGCAATTGGAAGTCAAACATTCCAACATGGAAGCATTTGGACTTCTAACCCATATACTCTTGTACTTTCAGATACTGGTATATAATCAACAGCAAAATCCATCTTGACATCTAAATTAAAAGACTTGTCGTATACCTATATCTTCAAAAGTATTTGAAATCACGAGGATACGAAAGCAAACAAAAAGGGAAATGTAACGCTAAGTCCTACGAACGAGAATGCATGAAAAGAGGGAAAAAAAATGAATTGAAATGAGATTTAAAGAAAATGTAAAAGTGCAGCCCTTTATTTTATTAATTTGCTCAAGATCGGGTTACAATGTGTCTCCTCCATTTTTAGGGGCTGGGAGCGCTGGACATAGTTTCGTTACACCATGAATAACATATTCCCCTTTGGGATCTTCCGCGTGCCCACATTGAAAATGGGCAGACCAAATGTCGTCGCCGCTTGTGTGAGTGCATTTATGGTTCTTTGTTGCCCCTCCGGTGTTGGGATCCTGCATTTAGGGAAACAGTAAATAGTTAGTAGCACCTGCAGATGGAGGGAAACATGTGATCCCCAAGGCCTATGGTTGATGCATGTGTAAAATAATTAAAATGATACCTAAAACATATTAGAATGAGATAAAAATTTAATATAAGCAAGAAAATATTACCAGGAACACACTACAAAAGAAACAGTCGATAAATCTACCACAGATTTCTAATCGCTCTGGGGTGGGATGAATAGGACTGTCATAAAATATCAGTAGGTGACCTCCCAAATGTCCCATCGAGGGGCCTCCAAAACACCTGTAAAGTTGGGGTTAGACAAAACGGATCATTTTGGGATGACCTAGATGGTTGAATTTTTTAGATTCTACCTCGGTCGTGTTGTATCTGATGATGCTCCCTATATGTTAATGAAAGCGAGAAATATTGAAAGCACAGTTAAAACTCATCCAAATGACATGAAATTTAAATTACAACATATGTATGTGACCTATAATTAGATGCAAAAATAACAGTATGGAAATATACCATATATTTCTAATCTCTCTGGGGTGGGGCGATTAGGATTGTAATAGTGCGGGGGCACCCGAGGGCAGGACGCCCTCCGTTTGGGGCTTAGTTTTGGCACCAATCCACTTGGGATGGGTCCAAAACATCTTATGGGGTTGTGTCGACAAATTATGTGGGGTATTGTGGCCAAATTTTTGGGTTTTGGGTCCAAATTGTGCTTCCAATAATCACCCAACAACCTCCCTTCTAAAAGAGAGATCAAGGATGTAATAAGCACAAACGATGAGTGAGGATGTAATTCAGTAGCACTCCATTGCTCCAAATGATCCTGCTCTATATTTTTTTTGGGTGAGAAGACTCACCATTTTATAGACCTGAGGGTCTCTTGTGAATGAGCATGCAGAGTTGCCACTATCAGGGAATCTAGAAATATTAGACAGTCTCTTGATATATATCTTGGTGCTTCTAGACATTTTATTAATGAGGACAAGTCTTCAATTTTATTCTTCAATACCCTCCTCTTATTTAAGCTAGGATTGGGAGGGAGGGTGCCTGGGGTGGTACAATTAGGACTGCAGTAGTGCAGGGGGCACCCGGGGGTAGGACACCCACTGTTTGGGGCTCAGTTTTGGCACCAATCCACTTGGGATGGGTCCAAAACCTCTTATGGGGTTGTGTCGAAAAATTATGTGGGGCATTGTGACCAAATTTTTGGGTTTTGGGTCTGGATTGCACTTCCAATAATCACCCAACAACCTCCCTTCTAAAAGAGAGATCAAGGATGTAAGAAGCACAAACGATGAGTGAGGATGTAATTCGGTAGCACTCCATTGCTCCAAATGCTCCTACTCTATCCTTTTTTGGGGTGAGAAGACTCACCATTTTATATACCTGAGGGTCTCTTGTGAATGAGCATGCATAGGCACCACTTGGCGATCATGCCTTGACATGGGGAAGAAGATTCATCCCTGATTAAGGGCTCCATGATTGCCCCTATGACTGCATCTTTGAGCTCAAAAAATTCTCACTCGCACTCCATGCATTGAAGGAGGAGTTAAGTGTTGGATCTGAGATGCCATTTTTCAAGGTTTGAACTTTTGCCCATCAAACCTGCTATTTGCCCCACCCTAGAGTGAATACTGCTAATCATCCCAAGGTGGGATGAATACCAGTTTGTAATCATCCTAGGGTGGAACAAGTATGGAGCAGAGTGTTTGAAAGATGCCAAATTGACCTCTGACCTTCCAAAACTATTGTGAGAGTGGTTAGGACCACTTTTGAACCTCTAGGGGCTGCCCTAGGGGCTGTGTATGTCACTTCGATCAATGTTTGTTGTCACATAATCGGATTGGTGTTGTTTTGGTGTCTATAGTATTGGAGATGTATGAAATCATGAATATTCGATGATTGAGCCACTGGATCACAATAAATTTACCAACTGGATTTCCTTCACCGACTTCTGTCTACAATGGGTCACTCATTATAGGAGAAACTACTTTCTGAAGGTTGATGTTACAACAAATGAGAGAACAGAGAGAAATGAAAGGACAAGCCGAAGAAAAAATGAACTCTGAAATTGAGGATGAGGGTTGGTGACCTATATAATATACCACATATAGAATCTTGGATGATAATGGCAGCTATGACTTTCATGAACAAAACAGACGTATCTAAATCAAATACCAAACCATGAAGCTTGTTTCTTGAACTTCGAATTCAGAGCCGACTATAGTTATTATGAATATAAAAAAAAACTAAGACTTCAAATTTAGATCCCACTATAGTTATTATGAATGCAATAAAGTTACGTGACAGTTGTTTGCTATTGTATAACCAAGGTTCATTTAGCTCATTAAGCTCATACAATTTTTTGGAAAAGCAGGTAGTAGCAGCTTGCGACTGGATATTCATCAATAAGAAAAACTAGAAACTGGAGGAAGATGAAAAGAAAAATAAGTTACAGATTTTGTTTGTTTCTTAAAAAATTACTATATCAAAATTAATATCGTCTACCCATTCGAATGTTTATAGGTTGCAATGTTGTATGACGTCCATCACCTCTTTTAATGCTATTCATAATCGACCTAGGTCATATCCTGTAAAGGGCAAAACATCTATATTATCGTTGCCTTTTAAGAATGAGGTAAACAATGCAATTGCAATGTTATCACTACTTTTCCATGTCTCTCTTCACAATTTTTGTCCTCGTGTGCCTCTCAAATTTGCTTTTCTCAACTTTCTCAACTTTGCTTACATTCATGGATGCTTTTGTGAGTTTATGGCAGACAAAAATGGGGCCACCCACATGGTAGTAATATCGATTGGCAATACATTTTGAACTCTAAAGTTTTTATACTTAAAGAATTATTAAAAATAAAATATTTTAAAGGTTATTTTTAATCGGTTATGTGAAATTAAAATGGATGTAGTTTATATTATTATATCAATAATTTGATTGTTAGAATCAAAATGAAATCTTCTTTATGAAAGATGAATTTAGTCAGTTGGACTAATATCATTTAGTAGAGTTTGTGCCTCCCATTTTTACTTTTTCTTCTTCTTTCTCAATTTTGCTTACCATTCATAGATGTTTTTGTGAGTTTATTTATAGCAAATAAAAATGGGCCCACTTTCATGGTAGTAATATAATTTGCAATACATTTTAAACTCTTATGTTTTTATACTTTAGAATTATTAAGTTAAAATGATTCTCATTTATACACAAATATTTAAAATAAAATATGTTTTGAGATTACTTTTAATTGGTTATATGAAACTGAAATGAGTGTCATATATATTATTATATCATAATTATTATAGTATTATAATAATAATTTGATTATTATGTATGCATCTGTTGGTAAGACTCAAATCTAGATTTCTTCTTAAAAGATGAAGAATTTAAGTAGTTGGACTAATGTCATTTAATTGAGTTTGTGCCTCCCATTTTTACTTTTTCTTCTTCTTTCTCAACTTTACTTACCATTCTTAGATGCTTTTGTAAGTTTATGGTAAACAAAAACGGGGCAACCCACATGTTAGTAATATCAAAATTTACAATACTTTTTGAACTCTTATGTTTTTATACTTTAGAATTATTAAGTTAAAATGATTCTTCATTCATATACAAATATTTAAAATAAACATGTTTTAAGGTTACTTTTAATTGGTTATATTGATTATGTAAAATTGAAATGAGTGTCATCTATATCATTTCTTTTTTAAAGAAATATTTTATATTATTTAATATAACACAAATATTAAAAGTTGGCTAGGTGCTACAAGCATCAAAAGTAAACTAAGGATGCATGTAACCAAATATAGAATCCCACAAGGACAAGAATGTCTATAATTTTTTTTTCTCTAGTATATTCATAATAACCAAAACAAAGAAGTCCTTGGTCCACAACAATCCACAGAATTAATAGAGCCAATATGCTTAGTTTTTGTGGTCATATCTTAAATTCTTAGAAATCTTGGTATTAAAATTTCTTATGCGAGCTAAAGAAGTACGCAAAAGAAAGCTTTTATTGGCCTTTTTATCTACCAAATGGTTCAAATTCCTAGGAATGTGATGGTAATTAATCTATTTAAATTTTCTTAGTCTTATAGACTTATTTAGCAACAACAGGACAATAATAGTCTTCACCTCTTGTTTGTGAGAAAGAAACTGTATGATCAACTTAGATTCACCATAAACTGAAAGGGTTCTAACAATTTCTCTTACCGCTAGGATGAGACCAAATTTGTATCCCATCAACCCAGTTACATTATTTGTGGTTTATCCTAAATTTAGGTAAAATTCAAGAATCCTGGAATGTGGTCCTAACCATAAAAATCCTCCATCAACAACTATTCTAGGGTTACACTTTGAAGTCTCATCAAATAATAGAGCTAGAAAACTTAAATATGGTTGATAAGTTAGGTTGTTGATAGTAGAGGTGATAATTAGATCTTGAAGATTCTAATTTTTTAGGATATATAACTCAACTCTAGAAATAACACTCTAATATTACTTAGCTTTAAAGTGGGCTCTAGCATTTTTCATGATAGCATACTTTATCTTGTGTATCAAAACTACCTTGTGAGTTGATTTTTTTCAAATATTCCATATTTTCTATCCATATATATAAACCACATGCAATAATGAGGAATTAAAGACCATAAATTTTTTAGTGTCTTGCCTTGAAAGGAATTGAAGTACTTTTTGTTCTAGCTTTTAGTAAAAGACTCGATATTTTTATTTGCTTCTAATGTAGACTCCAAAGCTAAAAGTATGCAAGATCTAGATCATTATAGCTTCCTCACATTTAAAAAATATATGGGATTGAGTTTCACAGTATTTAAAGCATCTAGCTCAAATAGATCTTTGAGAGAGGTTTTCCATAGTTAGAATTTTGTTTTGCCAAACTAACCATTGTTTTTTTTTTTGGGTGATATTTTGACCTCAAATGTGTTTCATTTTTTTTCTAGAGGATCAATTCTCTAAATATATACATCATCCTTGACAAAATAGTTTTTTGAATAGTTAATTTTACCCCAAATTAAGTAGTTTTCATTGTTCAGGTATGTGGGAAGAATGCCAACGAATTGTGTTTACACCTTAGATCGCTCTTTATTGTTCTGCATTCAACCAATGAAGTTGAGTCCATTTTGGTTAATTTCCTTCCCAAGTGATAAGATGGAAAAAAATTTCTATCTTGAGCTAACTCATTAACTAAAAAAACTCCTTAAAATGGAAGAAATTTAGAGTTTGTTACCAAGAATAAAATCATCACAACACTTGATACTATCACCATTTCTCAGACACAAAGAGATATTTTTGTTAATGATAAAAAAAAATTTAACAATCAATACCCAAATTTTAGAGATGTGTAACAACCCCAATTGTTACCTCTTCTCATCCATAATTTTTTTTACATGCATAAGCATTAATCTATCATGAGGAAAGAGGCATAATCATGTTCTAAGACAAACTTATTCATTTAGATTTAAACTTGTCAATGAAAATAGCTTCATGAGCTATAGAGACTTGATCAAAGTCTCTTTAAGTAGAAGTGATCAGCTTATATGAAACCCTCATACCCCACTAGTATGAGTACGTTAGCCAAGTGTTACATTTCATCCCACATAAAAGGAAAAATCACCAAATGTCCACCAAGACCAGGTGAATACCTTGAATTTGGAGAGCCAAACCAATGGTAAACCATCATAGATGGAATAAACACACTAATGGTTATTCATAGATCTTATATCTGATCCACTTCATCTAGAAGGGATTTCTAAGACAACAATATCACTATCATGATAAGAATCCATGGAATGTCCTCTTAAACATGATTACATATCTTTAAACCTCTTAGAGCATATTGGTACACTCTCCATTTAGGCAACCCTCTTTATTGTTCATATTGAGTTTATTACAAAAAGGACATTACTTGTCCAATAAGGGTTTTCCCCTCATCCTGTACACTCAATTCTTACCTTATAATGTATCGTCTATCCTGTTTTCTAGTTCAATATTATTTTGCCTTCTTGAGAATTTCATTCCATAATGTAATCTCAACTAAACCATCTTGATTGCTTATGAGGTGAAATTAATCCATGTGGTCCTTTTATGGTAAAATACATTACATCATATCCTTAGGTTTGAAGTGTTAAATGGGAATTCTACTTAAGAAAGATTTATGTTCCATTCATGAATAAGTGTATAATGTTTAGATCAGCATAAATCTAGTTATCCCCTTAAGAATTGGCTTCTATTGCATAATAGTTCTTGGAATTCGACATAGAATAACCAACATGAATATAATTAGTGTTGTATGTGGAAAGGTACATCATTCATAAATAGTTATCCCACAATGTTATAGAAAGTTAAACAAATCCCATTGATTCATTAACACATTTAAGTAAGCATACATCCTTCACATGAGATTAATATTTGAGCAACTCTATCTAACTATATCATTCATCATTACCCATCATATTCCAAAAGTAAATGACACAATTGCATTACATTAAATTATCAACATATTAGAAATTGAGCATACATTTCTAGCATCCATACATCATTAACCTACTAAAAATTTAGCATACATTCTATCATGTTTTGGTTATACTCAATTATAGTGCATGAAAAATTACATCAAGCATCTAACACCTCAATAACATATATCATTTTCATTTTTGAAATAAATGCAACACCCATAAGACATAATAAAGCAAACCATAAAATAGAGTGACACAAATATTTATCCTAGGAACCCTCATGGGGAATAAACCCAACCTCCAAAAATATGATCTCTCCTCATATTCATAAACTCAAGATGTTTACATATTATAAGTATATGAGGATATCACCGGATCCCTTTTAATTAGTTTAAGGAACCTAATGATTCCTTTTAAAGATCATGATGCAATTAAGGAATATCTAATTTCCTTTTCTCTAAATCATCATTTTAGTTTCACATGCACTTAAGGAACCCATCCGTTCCTTAAAAATATATGATGCAAATAAGGAATCTATCAAATTCCTTTTCAAAGTCATCATATGAATTTATAATATTTTGTATATGTTTATGATAATCATTGGAGTCACATTTTGGAGAAGTCTCATCGACTTTAGAGGAAGTTCTTCATGAATTCCCTCAAGAATGAATTCCAAATTCATTCTTCATGATTGATTTACAATCAATCCCTTGTGTAATGAATTTAAAGTCCCATACCTTTAAATTATTCAACAATCATTTCTTCAATTCCTTAAGAATGAATTACAAATTCATTTTTCATGATTGATTTACAATCAATCCTTTGTGTAATGGATTTAAATTTCCATACCTTTAAATCCATCAACAACCATTCCTTCAACCTAAATTACTATGATGTCTACTAATGAGAGCATCCCAAGATGACAATTTTCTCAAATGGCTAAAGGGGTCACCATCCATCCATATTCCAATAGGTGCTACCCTCTTACAAATTCATTACTAGAACCTTATCAATTTTACCAAAAAGGATCTTCATGATATATATACTCTTATCCAAACTTTTCCAAATTTAATCTCCAAAATGCATAGGCATCCAATACTTATAGTTTAATGCTAGGGTTTGATGAGATAAACCTACTCTACTAGGGTTTGATGAAGAAAAATTGCTCTGCAAGGATGGCAACAACTTTCGAAGGAGGTTTAAAAAATTGGAGGAATGTCGTGATGGCATTGGGTCCGGCATAGAGAGTGCATGCTCGTGATGTTTTTTCATATGAAAATGACTGGAAGGAATAGGATTTTCCAGTGCATGTCGGGAACCACTTGTTAAAGAACAATGGATGTTTGGAACGATGTGAAGCCAAACCAGTTCTAGTGGTTCAACCAGACTCGGTGGTGGAAGATGTGGAGTATCTAACCAAACATGCCCTTATTGGAAAATTTTTGGGCATCCAAATTTCTCTCCCATTTGTGGATGCTTGGGTCAAGAAAACTTGGAATCCTAAAGGCGATGTGGAGATGATGTTGAGCGCGAACAACTATTTTATGGTGGTTTTCTCTTGTATTGCAGATCATAACAAAGCATTTGAAGGGGGTCCTTATTTCTATAACCAAGTGGGACTATTTCTTAAACCCTGGTATGTGGATTTCAACCCATCAGAGGAGTGGTCATTACGGGTTCCAATATGGGTGCGGCTTCCATGGCTCTAGTTGGAATTTTGGAGAACTGATATCTTGCATAAGATTGCCCTTCTTCTTGGGAAGTCGGTTGGACCGTCACAACAGACAATGTATAAAATGGTAATATTTGTTGCTCATATTTGTGTTGAAATTGACTTAAATGATCCTATTCCAGATTCTATTGAAATACAATTTGGATCAACTACATGGGTTCAAAAACTTGACTATGAAGCTCTTCCATCTCATTTTTGGATTTACCATGAATATGGCCACCTGCAAAGAAAATGCCCTAAGTTTGTCCCACTTGTGGCTTCAAATATTCGGCCCTCTCAGTATGGAAAAAGCTTGGATAAAGGAAAAGCCCTGATAAAGGAAGGGAACGAGATAAGGAAGTTTTTATTTCGATAAAATCCTAAAACAGAGGACGAAGGGCAAAGAAATACATTAAGGATAGCCAACCAGATGCTCTACTCAACCGTTTTGAAATATTAGATGATCTTAATCATTGCATGGAGATACCTAAAATTTTACTACCTAATGCAAATATAACAAGGCCGAATCAGATGTCTCTTCTTCAGGGGAAACTTAAGGAATCAGATCTAGGGAGTTTAAATCAAGAACAAAGGGCTTTGGATCTAAGTATGGGGGACATGGATGGGTCTAGCCCTATAAGGGAAACTATTTTAGAAAGTGGTATAGATTTAATGCCCTATCCTAATTAGGCACTGATGCAGTCATCCTTGGACTGCAAAACTCCTACGGTGTTGGGATTGCAGTAGAAAATAATTAAAAAAAAAAATCGGATAAGAATATGAAGGTGGGTCGGAAGAAGGACCAGGATAAAATTAAGTTAATGGGGGAGACTTTTGTGGAGTCAGGCTTTGTGAGAACATTGGACTCCCATTTTTATAACCCCCAAAAATGATTATCCTCTCATGGAATGTAAGGGGGTTGAATAGCATCCCCAGACAAAAAGTTGTTCATGATTTGGTTCGGGTGCATTCTCTAGATGTGGTGTTTATTCAGGAGAATAAATTGGCTATTGATAGTATGTTCAGTATTACTCCCAATGCATGGAGAAGGGGGAAATGTCAGTGTATTGGTGCATGCAGATATGTTGGTGGCATATCTTGTTTATAGGATTTGGTTAAGATATCCCCTCTTACTTGGATTTCCAACAGATGGTCTATTTCAATCATCGGGCATGATAATGAATCTGGTGAAATAATTCTACTTACAAATGTGTATGCTCCTATTGATTACAATGGTAAAGTAAATTTGTGGAAGCACATTTACTTTGTGAGAAGTTTGGTTCCCCTGTACCCATGGATTTTGGCTGGAGACTTCAACTCTATCACTAAAATTGGTAGGGTGGACCATCTCGAGCCTTTTTCTTCTGTCTTCAATGCTCATATCCAGGCCCTAAACTTGGTTTACATCAAGACAGATAATGGTATCTTTACTTTGCACAATAGAAGGTGTGGGGAAGCTTCCATCTCAAAGAGACTGGATAGGTTTTTGATATCTAGTTATTGGATGGGTAATAACAGAAGTGCTAGTTCTATGATTTTAGAGGGTAGGGGATATGATCATTGGCCTATAAAACTCTTTTCTTTGGAGTTAGGGCTAAAAAATAATCCCTCCTTTAAGTTTCAACTTATGTGGCTTCGTGATACTAAGCTTCATGATTTCATACGAGGCTGGTGGACCACTGGAAAACCTCATCATGGCACCACTATGTATTCCTTTATGAGGCGACTACAATTATTAAAATATAAATTGAAGATATGGAATAGAATAAATTTTGGGAACCTTTCCTTGGCTAAGATGGCAGCTCTTAGGAGGATGGAAGAATCTTCAAGGAATATTAGATATCAGGGATTCACGAAGGAGCTTCTTGTTGAGGAATCTAAGGCTATGAAAGACCTTGTTGAATGGGAACTAAGGGAAGAAATTTTTTGGAAACAAAAAGCTCAAGTAGATTGGCTTCAAGAAGGGGATAGGAACACAACCTTCTTTTATAACTCAATTAAGGCTCACCGTAATGGTAACTTGATTACCTCTCTTGTGAATTCTCAGGGTGCCCTGCTCTCTTCTTTCAGGGATATTTCATAAGATACTAAGAGGTATTTTTCCTGTTTCTTCAAGGAAGACTCCCTATCAAATGATGAGAATGAAAATCTTATTCTAAATTGTATTCCAGTGATTGTTTCTAGAGATATTAATGAGCACTTGATGGGTCTAATTTCCCTTGAGGAGTTGGAAAATGTTGTATTCAATATGAAAAAGGAAAATCCCCAGGCCCGGATGGATTCCCGATTGATTTTTATCAGGAGTTTTGGGATTTAATCAAATTTGATCTTTTGGAGGTGGTCCATGAGTTCCAAAAGAACAAACAGATGCTAAGGGCCCTAAATGCTACCTTTGTGGTGCTTATACACAAAAAAGAGGTAGCAAATTCCTTGGATATGTTCAGGCCTATTGCTCTCTACAATATTGTGTATAATATCATCACAAAAATTATTATTGAGAGGTTGAAGATATGGTTGAGAAAAATCATCTTTGAGGAGCAAGGTGGGTTTTTTTTTGGCCAACAAATCTTGGATGGGGTTGTTATTGCTACAAAAGCTATTCACTCGATGGAAACTTCTAAGGAGAAAACTATGTTCATTAAGTTGGACATGGCCAAAGCCTATTATCGGGTTAGATGGCCCTTTCTTCAAAAATTTCTTGTTGCTTTTGGATTTGAGGAGAAATGGATTAGATGGGTGATGATCTATGTTTCTTCTTCCTCATTCTCTATTCTTGTTAATAATGAGCCATCAGAGTTGTTTGAGGTCTCAAGGGAATTGAGGCAAGGAGATCCTTTATCTCCTTATTTGTTTATCATTATGGCATAAGGGTTGGGAAGATTACTCAAGTCTCAAGTCATGCAGGGTCTCATTCATGGGTGTAAGTGGGATAGTAGTTTGCCACCTCTTCCCATCTTCAATTTTTTGATGATACTACTTTGTTGGGAGTTGCCATTATCAGGGAAGATGGAATTATTAGACAGTCTCTTGATATATATCTTGGTGCTTCTGGACATTTGATTAATGAGGACAAGTCTTCAATTTTCTTCTTCAATACCCATCCTGTTATTCAATCCATGATTGCTCGCATTCTAAGATTTCAGGTTGGGACTCCCCCCTTCATTGATCTTGGTATTCCAATTTCATCTCATCCTCTACCTAGATCTTCTTGGAAGTCTATGCTTGATAAGTTTAGAAGGAAAGTGAATCACTGGACTTTCAGATGGCTATCCATTGTAGGTAGAGTATTGCTTTTAAAATCTGTTGTTCAAGCTTTACCTATTTATAGATTTTTTGTACAAATAGCTCCCTCTCACTTCATCAAGGACATGGATGCTTTGTCAAGACAATTTTTATGGTCTAGAAAACTTGATCAATCTAAATAGAGTTTGGTTAGGTGGGATTCTATATGTAGGTCGATGCAAGAGGGAGGCCTTGGGTTGCGACAGACAACTCTTTTTGGGCAGGACTTGGCTGTAAAACTTTATTGGAGATGATGTACCTCTCAAGATCAAATTTGGGCTAAAATATTATCTTGTAAATATTTGAGAGGTATTTCTAAGGCTGATATCCCTAGAGTCAACTTGGTTGGGAAAGGTTTTGTTATCTGGGACACTCTAAAAAGAGGAACTAATTTAATCAAGCAGGGTTTGTTCTGGATTTGCAATCAGGGACAGGGATCAAATGCTCTTTTTTGGGAGGATTCTTGGGATGGCCACCCTTCTATCTTGAATCAATATCCTAGGTTATGTTCCCTAAGCATTTTTTTTGGAAGTAGGTTGGTCTCGTGTGGAGGACTTTAAAAAAATCTAGTATTTTGGAAATATGGAGATGTACAGGTGGAAAGATCCACAAGAATGGCCCCAAGGGGGACTGGCCAAGGACAAAGAGGTGCTTTCTCTTATTCTTATGAGGAGGCCTTGTTATTCATTGAGGGGTAAATATATTCTGGCTTGGAACCATGATCCTAAGGGAACCTACTCGGTAGCCTATGGTTATCAGGTTCTTGATAAGCAAAAGTATGGGAGTCTTCCTATCACTTGGTGGAAAAAGATGTGGAACAAATTTTCCTGGCCAAAATGTAACTTCTTTCTGTGGTTGGTAGCTCGTAATAAATGCCTCACATGGTATAATGTGAGGAAGAGGGGATTTTAGGGTCCCTCTTTTTGTGTCCTTTGCAGTAAGAATGAGGATGACTCCTCATTTATTTTTCCAATGCTCCTTTGCCAGAGATATTTGGCACCGCTGGTGGAGCGCCTGGAACCATCCATGTTTTCATGTGCTACCCTTGGTAGAGTTTTGGAGTAGTCTAGGCAGACCTTCGACCAAGACCCCCTTCCTTCGGGTGGCTTGGAATTTGGGCCCTTCTTGCATCATCTGGCAAATTTAGCTTGAACAAAATTGGCACATATTTCAGGGTAGTTATTTGGTTGTTCAACAGATTTGGCAAAGGATCTTGTATATGGTTCAGGAAACCATCCATAGCAAATGTGATGTGGACCCTCTTTTGGATTCTAGGGAGAAGAAGGTACAACAATCCCTTGGTCTCTTTGGGTATGGTATGAACTCTTCTAGCCCTAGTAGGGTTCCTCAACTCAGCAAGAAGTTTAGGAGATATGGTAGGTGGAGGCCACCCCCTAGAGGAGTTTTAAAAATTAATACTGATGGATCATCCAAGGGTAATCCTAGACATGTTGGCATTGGCAATGTTGGGAGAGATTCTACTGGTGGTGTCAGTTATTTCTTTTCTATTTATAAAGGTGTTCACTCCAAAAATTTTATGGAAGCTCTTACAATTCTTGAGGTCTTGCGAAGGGGGTTTTCTCTTGGCTGGCATAGGATTATCTACGAGTCTGACTCTCAAATTACGATTAATATTTTAAACAGTAAAAGGGTGGAGGTAGTTAATTGGTAGTTGGCCTCTATAGCCATTCAGATTCTCAGAATGAGTGAACAGTTCAAATTTATATCCTTTGTGCACATTCCAAGGGAATGGAATGTGGTTGTTTATTACCTGGCCAAAAGGGCTTTTGAGCTACTGGATCTTTGGAGTATTGATAATTGGAAGAGTCTCTCGTCTAGGGACTCTCAACGCCTGTGGGAGTTGATCCACAAGGATGTACAGACTTAATGTGGTTTGTTCTTATTGTCTTTTTCGGGTGTCATTCTAGTCTAGTGGTTTTAGCCTATTTGGCTATTTATTCAAGTCCTAGTTGGAAGCTCAGTTGTACTCTGTAATCCAAACTTTTTATCAATAAATTTTTACCCCTTTGTTAAAAAAAAAATACTTATAGTTTAATTTTGTTTAGTTAATAACTAATCATTATAATATATACTCTTATCCAAATTTTCCCAAATTTGATCTCCAAAACACATAGGCATCCAATACTTATAGTTTAATTTTTTTTAGTTAATAACTATTTTCCCAAATTTGATCTCCAAAACACATAGGCATCCAATACTTATAGTTTAATTTTGTTTAGTTAATAACTATTTTCCCAAATTTGATCTTAATTTTGTTTAGTTAATAACTATTTTCCTAAATTTGATCTTAATTTTGTTTAATTAATAACTAATAATTATAGAAATCCAATACTTATAGTTTAATTTTGTTTAGTTAATAACTATTTTCCCAAATTTGATCTCCAAAACACATAGACATCCAATACTTATAGTTTAATTTTGTTTAGTTAATAATTATTTGTTTAGTTAATAACTATTTTCCCAAATTTGATCTTAATTTTGTTTAGTTAATAACTATTTTCCTAAATTTGATCTTAATTTTGTTCCAAAACACATAGACATCCAATACTTATAGTTTAATTTTGTTTAGTTAATAATTATTTGTTTAGTTAATAACTATTTTCCCAAATTTGATCTTAATTTTGTTTAGTTAATAACTATTTTCCTAAATTTGATCTTAATTTTGTTTAATTAATAACTAATAATTATAGTAATCCAATACTTATAGTTTAATTTTGTTTAGTTAATAACTATTTTCCCAAATTTGATCTCCAAAACACATAGACAAAGGTGGTTTTAATTGAAGGTCAATTATCTAACCTCGGTCATATAACCAAGGAATCAACCAATAAACCTTTGCAACTCCTTGGTGCCAAATATTGTGACCTAGCCCCCAAATGGTTTGATCCCACGTGGTCAAAGCGCCTCCAACTGTCACTGCATTGACCGTTGCGTGGATGGTCCTCGGCCACGACTTGCTGGTTGAGTAATGAAGGGATCACTATTCCTTTTATAGTGCCGGAGGGCCCGAGTGTATCGCATGTGGGATATTGCTCGTGGAAGCCTTAACCTAGGCCTCCGTCTGAGCAAGCTAAACGTAGACCATAGCGCCCTGACTACTCAGGGGATGACCTTGTGATATCTTGGGCCTCCTTTTTAACACCTTGTAACTACCTTTAAAATTCAAGAACCATAAAATCGTGTGCATTCAACTCTGTTAGGGTTGATTTTGGGTCTGTTGTCATACATAGTGAGAGGAATCCTTCACTGGCGACTGTAACAGGCAATTATAGTCATTCTAAAATTGGTATTAACCTAGTAAATCTTGGAAACCCTCTTCCCTAATATTAATCATAACTCCAAGCTTCACATGTCAGTAGTAGGATATCCTATCTCCCATCTACACCTCTCTGGCATGAACGTGCAGTTCAGGGTATCGATAGAGAATGATGACTTTTTTTTAATTAAATATTTCAAACAACCATACCCAATATTAACTTCCAAGGTGATGCCAATAGTGATACTACTAGGGAGGGTGAACCCTTTTGCAGAATTATAATGCTAAGAATAGTTTCATTTAAAAAACCCACCTAACCTTCCTCCATTCAGATTAATCAAAATCCAATGATGACCATAGAATGGGGTTCTAAAACAAGTACTGTATACTTTATCTTACTTTCATTTTGTTTTACGTGTATCCCAACATTCACAGGGGAGAGACATCAGGACTGTGTACATCCATTAGCACCCACTACGTTGGGGTTTAAGGTTATTTGAGAGTCTCCCATAGCGAATATCCCACATTCACTATGGGCTGAGTCTATGTAAATTTATAAGGTATGGTCCTTCCTATGTTAATCAACTGGTGGTCGAGGAGGTTGCCTCGATCGTTCTACCTAAGGTATTTGTTGGATTTGCTAGGTAGACTTGTAGGGTGTTTTATGGGTTAGACTCGTATTTATCTAGTCTTTCAGACCAACTATTTTCTAACAATAATTTTGAGTATAAAATATTTAAATAGAAATAAATTTATTAATAAAATTTTAGAATGAAATAAGACTTCCAATACAAATTCAAAGCTTAAAATAATCAAACTACATGCATGAATCGAGACTTCCAATATGAAATCCATCTGGTTAGTTTTCTATAAATGCAATAAATTAGGTAAGACATATATCTTGGATAACAAGATCTAATTCAAAGCTTAAAATAATCAAACTGTATGCATGAATCGAGACTTCCAATATGAAATCCATCTGGTTATGCAATAAATTAGGTAAGACATATATCTTGGATAACAAGATAACAAGATTTAACCTTCTTTTAGCAAGCTATCCTCCTTAAATTCCATAGCGGCCTCCATTGGTTTCTTCTAGTACTTCGAATTGCTTCCTTTTCCATTTAGGAAAATCCTTCAAACCTTAGGAAATCCTTCAAACATTCTAGCTTCTGATCCACCAAAGTGGAGAGCATACTCCCTAGGGTTTTCCATATTTCCTCTCCCCCATTCTTCACAAGGTGTCCTCTATTTATAGGACAATTTCCCCACTTGTGGCCAAATAGTGGCTTCATTATTTTAATATTAAAAATATACCTTGGGCCCCTTAAGACTTATCATGTCTTGTATAGTAGAAGAAGGGTCCTACTAAGGATGAGGTAAGTGGTCCTTTTTTTGTTTTGTGTCCCTTTTCATGGGGAACAAATACAAAACCAATACTATTAAGGCATAGCATGGATACAAAGTTAGAACTATTATTGATAGGATAAGAGATCTCCTTTTTAATTTCCACCAATATAAGGAAGCCATATAGGTATTTCCCAATAGATAGGATAACCCATATACTATTTTAAAAATCCTCTAGTCTTTTTTAAGTCCCATCTAAGTTGGGTCCACTAAATTTACACCTAATTTATCATATTGTTCTAATTTTGCAAGAGATAATTCCTCAATTTTATCTTTCACAAAACCTCATAATTAATTATCTTCTCCAAAATATAATTAATATTTTTCTATCCTTCATAAAATTATTTTATTAGAATTTTGTAGGATTCTTTAGGGTCATGCCCCCTTCTATCAGGCACTAATTTATCCCCAAGATCAGTTAATATTCTTTAAATAAGGTAGGAGGATAATGGGTCATGACAAGATGACTATTTTTATGGATACCTTTGAGTAATAACATGCCATTATTCCCTTCATCATACTTTTGGATAAGAACTTAATTCCAAAGTGTCATTGGAGGGTTTATTATGTTCTAGACAATTTTGGCCCAAAGTGCATTTCTCTTAATAAAAGATCAGATACCCAAGTCCCTTTGACATTTTCCTTTTGTCACCTAACTCTAGTTGACAAGATGAAATTTATTCTTGAGATATTTCCTTCCTCCTTACCAAAGAAAGTTCCTAATTTTTTTATCAAGTTCTTGGAGGATTGATATAGAAACAAGATAAATTATAAGTTGGTAGGTAGGCTAGCTTATAGTCATAGGTTTAATCAAAACCAGTCTACCAACAAGACTAAGTTGATCATTGTTATAAGTTAGTATTCTCCTATCAATATTTTCCATCAAAATTAGATCAACAAAAAAAATATTTAGATTGAAACTCATAGGCACTCATAAATAGCTAAAGGTGCCAATTGCACCATGATCAAAATAAATAATTTGAGCAAAGCTCTTATTTTTAGCTAGGAAAGTGTTGATAGTGTAAAATTTACACTTGTTGACATTAATAGTAGCTCCAAATATATTTAGAAAGAGGTTTAGATAGCCTTTAATCCTTTTGACTTTCGTATTGAAAGCTTCCCCCATTATTATAGTATCATCAACAATTATGCATGAGTAATCTCCTTGACCCCAACAACTATCTCTATTATAGTTGTTTTGTTAGCCCTTATTTTAGTAGAGATAGATCTACCCAAAGCTTTTGCTATAATAATATAAATATAAGGATATAGGGTCTAGCCTTGGTGTAAACCTCTAATATCTCTAAAGAATCTAGTTGGAAGACCATTGACAATTGGTGCAACCCACGAGTCTTTGATGCGACCAAAAATCCACTTGGAAAGAAACAAAGGAAATCCAAAAAAACTAGGCACCTAAGCCAAAAGTTATAGATCCACTCCATCAAAGGTATTTGTCATGTCAAGTTTAATCATGATCCTTTTTTTTAATTCTTTACTATTGGTATGTAAGGCCTCATGGACAATCACAACGTTGTCATACTTTTTCTTACTAGGGGTAAAACCTCCTTATTCATCAAGATAAGTTATTCTAGTGGCTATGATTTTGGCATAAATTTATATGAATCATTGCACAAATAAATAAGCCTAAATCAACTAAAGATTAAAGTATTATTTTCTTTCGAAATCAAAAATAAAAAGGTAGAATTAATAGCACCAATCAATTTACCTCTTTTAAAAGCATCATTTATGATATGAAAAATATCTACAACTACTAAATCAAAGAATTGGTGGTAAACAATATTAATGAATCCATCTAGACCAGGAGCTTTGTCCTTTCTAGATATGAATATGATGTCCTTAAGTTCTTCCCAAGTGACTTCCTGACAAAGATAATTTTTTATATCTTTAGTTATTACCTTAGGAATGTTTGGTAGCAACATAGCCTAAGCAACATGGTTTTCATCTAATTTTTATAAAGAGATTCACAATGACTACATGTAACTTTTTTTATATTTAAACAATTGGAGACCTTGTCACCGTTTTCCAGTTGGATTTCATGAATCATATTCCTTTGATATCTCTAATGAGCCTTAAGATGAAAGAACTTGGTGTTGGATTCTCCTATATGTAGCCAAATTGTGCAGTATGTGAGTCTCTAAAATTATTATTCTTGCCTACATTTAATATAAAGGTGGAAGAGAATGGAATCCCTCCCAAATTTTAGTGTTTCACTAGGAGGTTCTAGCTTTGAAAGCTCTTATATTTCTCCTAACCTAAGAAGAAGGGGTTTTTTAGAATTATCAATATTATGATGTAATTTAATCCAACTTCTAAGATCAGCTTTTAGCCTGGAAATTTTTATCTTCCATCTATCTTGAGCATTATAGAAGGGGCACTAAGCTTTCCAACTATGCTTAACTTCCTTTGAAAATCCATTCAAGTTAGGCCAATATAGGTTATATTTAAATAAAATTGGACCTGAATATTTGTTGTTACCACTATCCAAAAGGATAGGCTTATGATCAAAGATTGTACTTTGAATGATTTTGCTAGTTATTGAAGGAAAACATGTGATAATGATTTCCTAGCCTTTGATTAGTCCAATTATAAAGGCCTTTAGAAGGCTTGATGTCTTGAATACTAGCAAGAGAAATAAAATATTCTACACACTCCATGTAAGGATCTCTAATTCTAGAGCCACATCTTTGTTTGGAGGGGAAGATCACCAAATTTAAATCTCCAACTACGATCAAATTGCTTGGCTTACTTTCTTCAATGTATAAAATAATTGAAAGTCAACATTACTTCTTGGTAATTGGGGAGTTAGGGGCATACACATTCAAATAAATGAAAGAGAAGCCCCTTACATCAAAGATAAGAGAAATATAGTGTTTGATTTGTTTGCAACCTATTTTGGATAATTTTTTTTATCACATTCTATAAGAAGGCCTACCAGAGGCTCCTTGGGAACAAATAACATCAATTTTAGAGTTGTTCCAATAGATATCCATGCTTTAGAGGCAAATATTTTACCTAACTTTATTTCTTGAATTTTTATTAAACAAGGGCAAAGGTTATTTATCGTAACCTTGAGGTAGGTTTTCTTAAGGGCCCCACCTAAAATTCTACAATTCCATGAAAGCATTATCATTTTTTTGTGGGTTTCCTCCTTTTGGAGATACCCTCTAGTGTAGCTTGAGTCTTAGTTTCAAATTTTTTTTTTTGCTTCTTCAGTTCTTATTTCTTGTTTAGATTTATTACCTATCTTAGAAGAGGATCATATTATAATAAGATAAAGAAAAAATCCATGAAGTATGATGTCATCCCTTAGCTCAATCTAGTTTTCTTTGGTTATTTCCTTAGAAGGTTCTTCACTTGTCCTTTTGTATAGAGTCTTATCTACCAACTCTACATCAATAGAGACTTACTCATGGTTTCCTTCTTCATGTTCAAATTCATCCTAGATATCATTTTTATAATTTTATTTTAGAGCATCATACCTATAAGAATTATTAAGTTCTTTAGTAGGTCTGGTCTTCCAGCTTAGCTCTTTTATTCACCTTCTTGGTTTGTGCTTGCTAAAAGGCTTCATTGTTAGCTTGATCCTTCTTATTCTATGTTTTTAGCTAACTAGGAAATATTTGGTAAAGTGTCCATATTCTTGGCAAGAGAGGAATTTGAAAGGTAAATGCTCATAATCTAAAACCTATGTGTGGATCCAATCTAAAATCTTAATCCCAAAAGCTTTAGGTAAACCAATTTTTAGATTAACTTGAACACAAATATAAGCATATGAAGCATTCAAATTTTTGGGAGGAATCCAATCAATAAAATTTCCAATATTATTTAATATGAGCTCTAGAGATGGTTTATTCCAAATGTGGAGAGGGAGAAAGGGAAATATTACCCAAACAAGAACTTCCTCGAGAACCTCTACTTGAGGGTCAAAATGGGTTATGCAAAAGTTCAAAAATAAGGCACTTGAGCCCATAAACCATGACCCTCTTTGAAAGGTAACATCTCATTCTTATTTGAATTCTAGGATGACCAAGAAGTATCCTCTCCCATAGATTATGAGTTCATAACTAAATATATTAGACCCCCAAGCTGAAGATTTCCACTTTTCCAAAGCAATAAAACTTGGCCAAAGTCTGATAAATCTTCCAACCGAGGCACATTAAGATAAGGTGCCAAACAAATGAAGAAAATTTTCTAGGGATACTTCAACCATTGGAATAGAGTCTAGTCTAGGAACAAAGGCATTATAGTTTTAAGAAGAAATAGGATGAAACGGACTAGAGACGACAAAACTAGAGTTTTATTTTGGAGGCAACTTAATCTTGAGAAGGTCAATGCCTACCTCATCCAACACTAAACATTAATATGAAATAAAAATGAAAGGTGAATAATGGAGGAAATGAGAATCAATGACCTTTCCCGCCGTGTAAAAGCCACCAAAAGCACAAAAATAGTGAAAAATAGAAGTGGTCTAGGTTTTGAATCAATATACCAAAAACTCAAGAATAACTCAACCAAAACATACCCTCTAAGCAACAAACTCACAAATCTCTTCCATTATGAAAAATACTCAATTTACCCCAAAACCAAAACAAAGGCCTTGTTTGAGAAACTATAAGCAAAACCTCCAAAAGAGCGAGAACTACCACAGCACAATTTTTTTTATATTTATTTAAATATAAAATATTTCCATATTTTTCCCTCAAAAATAAAGAATGATGGAACCCTTACTTCATGTTCCAATACCTTGTCAGAGAAATATCATGCCCAAAAATCAACCTCTCTTGTTGATGGATTTAAACCTTTATGCTTGATTTCCCAAAAAGAAATGCAAAATTAAACAATGGAAACCTAGTAAGAACCATAAAAACCCACTAGAAAATAACCATTCACTTGAATAATAGAAACCCATCAACAAGCAACACAAAAATAAACCACGACAATCTAGTTAGCAATATCTCCACCATGAAATTCTAGCAAGCACTCAACTGTTACACCACTACCCACCAACAAGCACTGTAAAAATAAACCATGACAACCCACCAACAAGCAGTCATTCACTCAAATCACGATAACCCATCAACAAACATTGTAGAAATAAACCATGGAAACCCAACATCAATCTCTCATCTATATCATTATACCATAACTATATGATACTATGACAATAATTTGACTATTATGTATGTGTCTCTTCGTACGACTCCAATATAGGTATTCTCTTTGAAAGTTAAAGAATTTAATTAGTTAAGCTAATGTCATTAGATGGATTTTATATTATTATTTTTTTCAAAAAGAATTTGAAAAAAATATTGATTCACATTTCAATTATACTAATGATGAGTCCTCTGAGAAATTATAAATACATAAGGATGAAATAAATAAATCCTCTTCACTTATTTCCACTATAAACAAACTCTTACAAAAACAAAAAAACATTTTGATAAATTTATGGAAGAATATTAGATATTTAATTATTTTCCTTAGCTTTATGTGGTTAGACAATAACCTCTAAACCTAAAGGCTATAACAGTATGCGGTGAAAGAGAAAAAATCTCATAAAAAGTGTCATCATCACAACTAGTATGGGATGCTAGAAGTTTCAAGTGTTGAAAAGGCAACAATGATGTCTCATCAACATTGAGATAATGAAAAAAAAAATTCGATAAATTTGCAGAAGAATATTAGATATTTAATTATTCTCCTCAACTTTATGTGGTTAGACAATTATCCTAAACCTAAAGGCTATAACAACATGGGGTGAAAGAGAAAAAATTTCGTAGAAAGTGTCATCATCGCAACTGGTGTGGGACGCTAGAAGTTTCAAGTATCGAAATGGAAACAGTGACGTCTCATCAACATTGAGACATGCATGTTATCTTGGGACCCACCATGATATTTATGCATACCTAAGCATTAAATTGTATGTGTGCATGGTAAAGCCGTGAAGCGATCAAACACATAATGAATAATTCCACGTTGGTGGCCTAGCTAGCCTAACTAGATTAGACGTCAACCCTCACAACCCCATGTTATGGGGTTTTCTTGTCTTTGGAATTTCTACAATTTACGTAATATTTGCAACTCAAAAGATCATTTCTCAAGAGGATGAATATTCACTTCGATATAGTCCCCAAATAGACGGTTAACCATTGGGAATTTTCGCATGCATGCTACAAAAAAATACTCTACGCCGATCGTGGTCACATGTTTATAATTACATATTACGGTTTCTAAGTATGCTTGTAGTTTGGAACAAGAGTCAAATATAGTATATAGGTCAAATACTTTGGCTCCCTCATGTAATCAGTACAACAATATTGTATTAGAGAAGTATTTGGATTCATTAATTACAAAACTATTTGATCATTAATTGGTGCAATAACATCTGAAATATCATTAGAGGAGCATTTGATAGAAGCAAGGGTTATGCAAACTATTGATTCACATTTCAATTATTTCTTCAAATAAAGATAAGTTCTTGGAAGATGTTGAAGAAAAACCCAAGAAAAATGCTACGAAGCATTTGATTAGATAGTATCATTCTTATTTGATGTTTATTTCAGAATTCAAATTAAGTTTAGAAGAAATCTTAGCAACTTACAAGAGAATTTGGAAGGAAGATTTGAGTTTAGTGGTTTCTACCAAGGGTAATTCTAGAGTATTGCTTTGTATTTGGGATCCTAAGACGATAAAGGTGGATGCAGTGGAAACTATAGGTATTGTAGAGATAAGAGGGTATCTACTTTCAAATATGACTCCCTTTCAAGTAGTTAACTTTTATGCTCCAGTTAATATAAAAGAAAAGGTGGAGCAGTGGAGGCTAATGGAGGTAATTTTAGAAAAAGGGAAGAAGATTTTTCAAATAGTTGGATGGGATTTTAATGCTATTGCTTCATTGGAGAAAAAGTAAGGAGGCTCCAAATTCTTGTACACAAGGCGTAATTTGTTTATTGACCAAATAGATAGGTTAGGTCTTAGAGATGTGGTTTTGAAAGGCTACTTGTTTACTTGGAGTAATAGGAGACTAAAATTGGACCATATCTAGGAAATATTAGACTATTTTTTAGTTAATGAATATTTGGTGATTGGAGGAATAGTGTTGCACTCAAATATTCTCTCTTTTATAGGATCTGATCATTGTTCAATCTCTCTTGACATCTTGATTTGGGTTAAACCAAGAAACAACCCTTTTTAGTTTCAACTTGTCTGGATAAACCATGAGGTTTCTCAAGGATTTGATCCTTAGATGGTGGATAAAGGGATGCCTAAGATTTGGAATTATAATGTTTATATTTTTTAGAATAATATAGTATGTGAAAGAGAAGCTAAAAGAGTGGAACTATCTAGTTTTAGGAAATATAGATCGAGAGTCTTAAGAGGCAGTTTAGGCTCTTAAGTAGGTGACTAAGAATATTTGTTTGGAAGGTATTTATTAGGAGCTTTTGACCCAAGATATAGAGGCAATAATGAAGGTGGATTAATAGGAGAAAAAGGAAGAGGTGTTCTAGAAAAAATTCTAGAATCACCTAGTTGAGGGAGGGGGATAGAAATACAAAAATTTTCCACTGGTCAACCATGGCTAGAAGGGAGTTTAATATTATTAAGTATTTAACCTATGGAAGGGGGAAAGTCATAAGGTTGTGGTGTGAGATGTAGGGGGAGCAAGGAGGTACTTCTCTAATATTTTATCAAAGGTTCCTCTAGATGATGAGGCATAGTGGGAGATCTTGGAGTCGATTCCTCCCTATATCTTGATCGAGCAAAATTTATTCCTAGCCAAAGAGGTGTCTTTGGAGGAAGTGCAAAGGGTAGTCTTTGAGATGAAAAAAGGTAAAACTCTAGGATTGAATGGTTATCCAATTTAATTTTTTTAATTTAAGTAGGAGGATTTGGGGGAGGAAATCCTACAAGTAGTTAAAGAGGTCAAAAGGTCTAAATTTATCTTAAGAGCTATGAACTGTACTTTTATTACTCTTATTTTGAAAAATTATGGGACATTCTTGTTGGACGAATTATAACCTATTTCTCTCCCTAATTGTATATATATGTAGAAACCTAAAAGATGTCATGTTTAGGATAACTACCAACATAAGCACATTCATAGGCCATATGACTAAACCTTGGACTTTCCAAGTATCAAAAGTGGTTCTCACCACTCATTTAGAGTAGTCTTAGCCCATCCAAGCCTGGACATTGTAAACCAGGGTGGTTAGATCTTGACCGCTCAAGCTTAGAGATGCCAAACCTCAGCTTCTGTAGACGATAGCAGCCAAATCTTAGTCACTATAGACGACATCGACTAAGCCATAAAAGCAAATTGCTGACAAATCAACCCATTCATGGGTGGAAGTTACAGTCTACATACAATAAAGGTGAGCGGGGACAAATTTGCATTCCCATTTCACAACCAGATCACATGGGAGTCTTAAGTACAAATCTAGACTTTAGTTAAACATAGAAAAATAAGAGCTTATCATGCTAACATCCATTACGCATGAGGGATACAGTCCTAGGGTTTTGAACATAGACCTAGGGATTCACACACTTTAAAAGGTGCAAGCCTAAGAGCACCAAGGGATCACAAATTTAATAGAATAGGTCATTGAGGAGAGCTTTAGAGATTTGGATAGCTTCCCTTGGATATCACTTTTACAGCAAAGCCTTGTCGGATTGGAGAGTATATTGGAACATCCCTGGGGAGCAACAAAGTGCTAGCTAATCAAGGGTTTAACACATACAAGATATTCAACACATCGATAAAATCAACCACTATTTCAATATCGAATACAAGATTTGATCCATAGCCTTGGAGAAAAGTGGACAAGTCTCATTTTAGCAGCTACTATCTTGGACAGTGGACCGCAGGCCTAACTTAGGGTTTAGACATTATTTTCTTTTATTCTGTTTTCTTCATGTCTTCATATCATTAGTATAGATTTACTTCATTTAATTGGTTTCATAGCACTAGTTTCATTGTATTTTCATTAAGGTCATTCATTGCTAATAGCCTCATCCAGGGAGGTAATCTCGGACATCTAAGCATGTGTTGTTGTTTCATTGCTCACAGGGCCATAGGTTCATTGGATAAATCCACAACATACGAAAGCAAGAGGATCCCTCCAAGAATCAGGCCTGGAGAAGGAGGCATTTGTAAGCCCTCATACATTTCTGTGTGCATCATCGAGAAGCCTATAAAAGCATGCCCCCTTTGTGAGGGGATATTTTATACACTATTCATTCTCTTTGTGTGTAAAATCATGTATCAAACGAAGGGTATCCATTAGAGGGATTCTAAAAGTACAATGATACAAAAGCAATGGTGTACTGGGTGCGATGCAAAAAAAATTGAATGTAACGCTAAGTCCTACGAATGAATCAAAGAACTAAAGTGCATGAAAAGGGAAAACAAACGAACTGAAATGAGATATAAAGCAAATGTAAAGTGCAACCCTTTATTTTATTAATTCTTTTTTTGAGATTAGGTTACAATACATCTCCTTCCTTTTTAGGGGCTAGGAGTGTTAGATATATTTTTGTTACACCACAGATGGTACACTTCCCTTTGAGATCTTTTGCGTGCCCACATTTGAAATGGGCGGGCCAAATGTGACCGCCGCTTGCATGAATGCATATGTAGTTCCTTGCTACCCCTCTGGTGTCGAGATCCTACATTCAAAGAAACAACAAATGATTAATAGCACCTACGGATGGAGGGAAACATGCAATCCCCAAGGCCTCCAATTAATGCATGCATGAAATAATTAAAATGGTAATCAAAACATGTCAGAATAAGATGAAATTTGGACAGAAGCATACAAACACCATCATGAACACACTGCAAAAGGAATAGTCAAGAAATTTTTTGTGAATTTCTAATCGCTCAGAGGTGGGATGATTAGGACTGTCATAAAACGTCAAAAAGAAACCTCCTAAATGTCCCATACAGAGGCCTCCAAAACACCTGCAAAGTTGGGGTTAGGAAACATAGGGCATTTTGATATGACCTCAAAGGTTTGATTTTGCAAATTTGGCCACAATCACCCTATATCTGAAGGTGCTCCCTGTATGTTAGTGAAAGCAAAAAACAATGAAAACACAGTCAAAACTCATCAGAATGGCATGAAATTTGAATGGCAGCATATATGAATAACATAAAATAGGATTTAGAAGAAACAGTGAAGAACTCTGCTACAAATTTCTAATCACTTCGGGGTGGGGCGATTAGGACTGCAACAATGCAAGGGGCACCCGGGGGTAGGATGCCCACCATTTGGGGCTTGGTTTCAACATCAATCCACTTGGGATGGGTCCAAAACCTCCTAGGGGGTTGTGTCAACAAATTGGGTGGGGTATTATGGCCAAATGTTTAGGTTTTGGGTCCGAATTGCGCTTCCAATGTTCACCCAATAACCTCCCTTCCAAAAGAGAGATCAAGGATGTAAGAAGCACAAGTGAGGGGTGAGGATGTAATTCAGTAGCACTCTGTTGCTCCAAATGCTCTTGCTCTATTCTTTTTTTTGGGTGAGAAGACTCACCATTTTATAGACTTGAGGGTCTCTTGTGAATGAGCATGTAGTGGCACCACTTGACCATCATGCCTTGCCAGGGGAGAGAATATTCCTCCTTGATTAAGGGCTCCATGACTGCCTCTTTGAGCTCAAAAACACTTACTCACGTTCCCATGCATTGAAGGTGGAGTTGAGTGGCGGATCTGAGCTGCCATTTGTCAAGGTTTGACCTTTTTCTTGTCAAACCTATTATTTGCCCCACCCTAGAGTGAATGTTGCTAATCATCCTGGGGTGGGACAAATACCAATTTGTAATCATCCCAGGGTGGAACGAGTAGGGAGTAGAGTGCCTAAAAGGTGCCAAATTGACCTTTGACCTTCCAAAATTGTTGTGGGAGTGGTTAGGACCATTATTTAACCTCTAGGGGCTGCACTAGGGGCTATGTATGCCAATTTGATCAGTGCTTGTCATCACATAATCAGATTGGTGTTGTTTTGGTGTCTACAAATACCCCTTTTTGGGATGCGCTATGTGTGGTGTAGTGTTGAGCAAAAATAGATAACCAAAGCACTAATGATTAGGGTTTCTCAGTAACCTAACCAACTTTTGATGCCCCAAGTATGGAAAGGGGGCATGCATTCTTGAATCCTTGCTTTTGATGAGCTAAGGAGCTTACTTCAAGTGTCAACCTTTTTCGGTAAGGTGTTACTTGATCTTGGACATTGTTCAGTCATGAATAGGCAAAGGGCGCAACCTTTTGTCTGTGGGAACCTTGAGTTCATGATTCATGAATACCAAGTGTTTGATTAGCTTGTGATTATTGCTTGTTTCCTGCCCCAAGTAGGAGCATTATTGTCTTTGTCAATGATTATTTGAATGCATGTCATTTCCTTGATTGTGTGTGTATTTGTTGATTGGTGACTAAGTGTGACTACCCCCTCAAGCGATGAATCGATGAGGGAATGACCGAAATGAGAAAAGGGATGAGTCGCTTGACCCAAGATGACTTTTTTAAGGGTGCCTTCAGTTGTTTTTCATTGATTGCTTATGCAGTTTCCCAACAATTTGACCTATTTTTGGTGGGTTTTAACCCTTTTTGTGACACATTTTGGAGCTAAAATTGTCAAAAATTCGTCCTCTCGTGGAGCGGTCTGGATATGGTAGCCTTCTTAGGGAGTAGGATATTTATAATTTGTGGCCCTGATGTCAGTTTTGCATGCCAATAATTTCAGGTGCAAAGGCACCTTTGTTCGGAAATGTTATTGCTATTTTTGGGTGGGTTTGGACCCTTTTTGTGACGCCATTTGGGGATGAAATTCTCAAAAATTCGTCCTCCCGTGAGGATTTGGGGATGTTATTGCTATGGTAGACTTCTTAGGTAGTAGTATAGTGAGGATTTGTGACCCCAATGTCAATTTTGCATGCCAAGAATATTAGGCACAAAGGCACCTTTGTTCGATAATGTTATTGCTATTTTTGGTGCATTTTGGATGCAGTTTTTGTTGTTTTTGATTTTCTTGCTCTGTAATCATCCCAGGGTGGGATGAATACCAATTTTGTAATCATCCCAGGGTGGGACAAGTGCTAACTAGAGCACTCATCCTAGGGTGGAACGATTATAGGCCTAAAATCCTATATAAGGGCAAAAAATAGGTTTTGGGCTCATTTGCATTTGTTTTTTTCTGGCGATTTGGAGCTATGAGGAGGAGGAGTTCGAGTCTGCGTAGCGGAGCGCTGTCGATATTTCATGGATACCATGAGTGCATGGACCAGATCGTCAAGTGGCAAAGCCAAGGCAAGATCGGTAGGTGCTCCTTCGCTTTTTTTTGCTTGTTTTTATTTTATAGTTCAAAACCGTAATTAATTTATTTTGTATTTCATTTTTTTGGTTAAACTAAGGTTAAAACCCTAGGTTAAAGTTTTATTTGTTTTGTTTTTGTATTTTGTGTTGTGTTGTTTAAACTAAGATCAAAACCCTAGTTTTAAAAAATTGTTTTTATTTTGTTTTTTGTATTAAGTTTAAACTAAGGTTAAAAACCCTAGGTTAAAAATTTGTTTTTGTTTTAAACTAAAGTTAAAACCCTAGTTTAATTTTTTTTGTTTTATTTTTTGTATTAAGTTTAAACTACAATTAAACCCTAGGTTAAAAATTTGTTTTTGTTTTAAACTAAAGTTAAAACCCTAGTTTAAAATTTGTTTTGTTTTGTTTTTTGTTTTTTAGTTTAAACTAAGGTTAAAACCCTAGGTTAAAATTTGTTTTGTATTTTGTTTTTTAGTTAAAACTAAGGTTAAAAACCCTAGGTTAAAAATTTTGTTTTTTGTTTTGTGTTTTTTTTTTGTTTAAACTAAGGTTAAAAACCCTAGGTTAAAATGTTGTTTTTATTTTGCGTTGTTTATTGATTTTTTTTTTGAATGTTTGTACTATACATTTGGTTAATGTTGCTGTACAATTTATTAAATGTTTTTGTTGTACAGTTTGTATATATTTGTTTTAGCACTGTACAGTTTTATTTGATGATTTGTACTTTTATTGTACAATTTTTCTGTACTTGGTTTGTCTGTACTTTTTTGTTTTTTGTGTCTGTACAGTTTTATTTGAATTTTAGAATGTTTTTGCTATACATTTTGTTAATTGTTTTGGCAGTATAGTTTTTTTTTTTGTTGTCATGTTTTAATGTTTTTGTGTTGTTTTGTTTTACAGGTGGTGAAGAGTCGGTACCGTCAATCGATGATATTTTTTGACGCACAAGATGCGCTGACTATAGTGGACTGGGATTGGCTTGATGCCCTTGGGCTCAAGCAGGTGAATCAGTTAGAGCTTGTGGGGGGGGGATCGTACATATCTGACTGCCCTTATCAATTTATGGGATCCCCACACCAATACCTTTCATCTCCCAATAGGGGAGATGACAGTGACCTTGGAGGACATGTATCAGATTCTACAGATTTTGATAGACGGGTTGCCCATTTGGATGACTCCTTGGGATCAGTGGATGGTGGTGCTAACCCGGTGCTTTGGGCATGCAATGGAGATGGGGGTGGATGGGGCGATGGAGAGGGTAGAGGGGGACTGCCTAATTTGCAAGATTTTGGTGCAGTGGTGGTTTGAGAAGGGCATGTTGGGGGTGAGGCATACATTGCTTATGACCCTCATCTCCAACATGCTGCTTCCTGATTCCTCAAGTGCGAGGTTCCCTTGGAACCTTCTTGAGGTAGTGTTCAGACTAGTGGAGTGTCTAATGGCAGCACCACTGATTATAAGGTAAGGTTAGATGCTACTCGCACAGTTATATGATGAGCTATATGAGGTCCACTGTCAAAGGCGAAAGGGGATTGGGTGCAGCTACCTATTGCAGTGCTAGGGATTTTAGCACATAGCTATATAGTAGTTGTAGGGGTTGCCTTGGACAACTCAAGGAGAGATGATGGATAGAGAGATTGGCTATGCTATCCTATGGTGGAGGTTCGAGGAGTAATGGTAGAGTCAGCGATGGGCAGGTGTCGTGGGGCACTATGTTGATGCATTCTCGCATATTTCTCTAGGAGAGGTGTTCTAGCAGCCATACCAGGACTATCCCTGGCCTGAGGCTGGGGAGTGGCTCCGATGGGTATGTAGGGGGAGGTGGCTGATTGGGTGAAATGAGATCGAGCAAGAGTACTTCATGTACATCTGAGTGACTCGACAGTTTGGGGTGCAATAGGGATTGCCTAGTGAGCCCTTGATCTATCGACGTCGGGGCGATGAGAGGACTCTAGCTTGGTTGATCATTGAACTGCTGGGTGAGGATTCAGATGCAGTGATTGATGTCCCTAATGTGGACAACATCGAGGTGACTATAGAGTACAACTAATGGTGGACGATGGTGCGATGGCAAGGTGAGGGGCCTCTAGAAGGTTCAGATGTGACAACAATAGACGATGGGGTTGCAGAGGCATCGAGGGAGGGTTGGGGGGCTCTGTGAGATGATGTAGATATGGTGGAGGTTGAAAACTTGATTTGGGATGACCTAGGGGTTTCGGATCAACTGGATACACAGGACGTTCCAGAGCAATGGATGCTAGAATAGAATGCCATCTCGGATATGCCCATGCCTAAGGTAGTCTCAAGGGATATGGAGGCTAGGTATCACAATTGGAGGAGCTACTATGGAGATAGGATGAGGAGCACAACATCGAGAGGGATAGCCTATGGGCTTAGTTGGCACAGTGGGATGAAGCATTGGCTGCATACCACTAGCGAGATGTGGAGTGGGGTCAATTTTAGGTGGAGTTGGAGGCCGAGATTATCTGCCTTGGTGGACAGTTACCTGAGCTCACTAGAGGTGGATCTTCACATCGAATGAGAGATACTGAGACTGAGTAGTCTACTTCATCTCGTCGTAGGTGGGTGGGTGAGGGTAGCGCTAGTGGGTGTGATGCAGGGGCTAAAAAAAACCGCACTAAGAGGTCCCATAGGACCCACACTATTGGGGGTAGTTCCAGTCACACCGATCCTATGTGATCATGGTGGTTGACTCCCTAGGCTTGGGTTTTTTGATTTTTTGTTTTTTTTGTGAGGTCAGAGGACCGAATTATTGTAGCCTGCAAGAATTTTGGCGATATATATACATGACTTTCTTTTTTATTATTCACTTGTCGTGATTTATCATTTATTTTATGCACATTTATTTATGTTGATGTATGCATGTGTTATTATGAATGCGATGTTTCTAATTATATGATGTATGCATATGGAATGGATGAAATTATTTGTTGATAACTTTGCGGTGGCACCATAGACTATACAGGATTTATTGGATTTTTGTACTATGTGATGACTTTGCATGTGTAATATATATATTTTTGTTTGTATTTTATGATGGTGATGTAAGAATGGAATGTACCACAGGTGTTCTAGAATGTAGTTAAGATTTTTTTGAGACTCAGATGTTTTAACTAACCTGGCAAGACTGTACATTTATCTTACAAGACTTTTTAACAAGGTATGAATCAGACTTGAGTTTGACCAAGTTATTTCACATCCTTGTGTGTGCAATTGAATTTTTTTATGTGGTAGTTGTCAGGATACCACCAATGCCAGATATGCTGTCAACCAAACCTGTACTGAGGATCACCTAATTAGCTCCACTAACTCCTTTTTTGTATTCAGTAAGATTAATCTGTGATGCAATCTAGGATGAGCAAGATAACCATTTTGTGTATGGTAACCTATCTTGCTATGCAATTTTCATCTTTCGTTCACACAACTTGGGAATTTTTATGTGTTTTAACTTGTGTTGGGATGCTACGTAACAAGGTGTGATCCAAGTAAAACTCTACCTTTGTAAAATCTGTCTGAATTTATACAATTTTTGGCTAGAAATCTAATGACAGTTGAATTACGAAAGCCCTGAATACCTTAGAAGACAATTGATTGTGATATGGCAAAAATATTTTTTTGGATGGCATTTATTTTTTCTGGACTATTTACAAAGTGGACAAATGTGGAAAATGATGGAATTTCTGAGTAATTATAGTCTATGGTGCATTGGACCTGTATGACCAAAAAATATGTAATGTATGTTTGTGATGCCTAATGCAACTTATTTTTTTTATGTGTTTCGATTTTTAAGAGTATGCATGGAAGTGAGATGCAATTTTTTTTGTTATTTTTTATTATTTTGTTGTTTTTGAAAATTCTTTATGGTTGGTTTATTCCGAGTGGGTGCGGACCAAGTGATTCATTCGAATCCTTAGAGTTTTTGACCAAAGGGATTATAGATACCTTTGGGGCATTTTGGGTGACCAAGCGGTTGTTGGAATCCTTGGGGTTTTTGGTTTGGCTAAAAGGATTATGGGCACCTTTGGGGCATTTTGGGGTTGACCAAGTGATTGTGAGAATCCTTGGAGATTTTGGGGTGACCAAAGGGTTTATAGATACCTTTGGGGTGTTTTGGGGTTGACCAAGAAATTGTGAGAATCCTTGGAGCTTTTGGGGTGACCAAAGGGATTATGAGCACCTTTGGGAAATTTTGGGGTTGACCAAGTGATTGTGAGAATCCTTGGAGATTTTGGGGTGACCAAATGGTTTATAAATACCTTTGGGGTGTTTTGGGGTTGACCAAGTAATTATGATAATCCTTGGAGCTTTTGGGGTGACCAAAGGGATTATGGGCACCTTTGGGGCATTTTGGGGTTGACCAAGTGATTGTGAGAATCCTTGGAGCTTTTGGGGTGACCAAAGAGTTTATAGATACCTTTGGGGCATTTTGGGGTTGACCAAGCGATTGTGAGAATCCTTGGAGCTTTTGGGGTGACCAAAGGGTTTATAGATACCTTTGGGGTGTTTTGGGGTTGACCAAGAGATTGTGGGAATCCTCAAAGAATTTAGGGTGACCAAAGGGTTTACAGATACCTCTGGGGAATTTTGGGTGACCAAGCGATTGTGGGAACCCTTGGAGCTTTTGGGGTGACCAAAGGGTTTACAGATACCTTTGGGGCATTTTGGGATTGACCAAGCGATTATGAAAATCCTTGGAGCTTTTGGTTTGACCAAAGGGATTATGGGAACCTTTGGGACGTTTTGGGGTTGACCAAGTGATTGTGAGAATCCTTGGAGATTTTTGTTTGACCAAAGGGATTATGGGCACCTTTGGGGCATTCTGGGGTTGACCAAGCGATTGTGAGAATCCTTGGAGCTTTTGGGGTGGGCCATGGCTCTTTTAAATGTGGAATGGCCTCCAATGAATGATGTTCAAGGGTTCTAGTTCCTTTATTCCTTCAAGAGAGGCAAGCCGGTATTTTCCAAGTCCTATTTTACTATCAATGACATAAGGACCTAACCAATTTTTTGTGAACTTATCTCTTAAATGGGGCGGCATGTTAGAATTTTGTTGGTTATCTTTTAAGACCAAGTCACCAACCTGAAAGTCCCTTAGGTGAACTTTCATGTTGTATGCTTTCTTAAGTCGCTCTTGATAGATATGTAAATGCTCGAGAGCATTGATGCGTTGTTCTTCGAGCAACGTAAGCTAGTCTAACCAGGCCTACCATGCAGTGTCATCATCAATGAATTCTTGCATTAATATGTGTAGGGAAGGTATTTCCAACTCGAGAGGCATGATTGCCTCGGAGCTATACACCAACGAAAATGGAGTTGCCCCAGTGGGCGTCCGAATGCTAGTGTGATAAGCCCAAAGAGAAAGTGGGATTTAAATGTGCCAATCCTTATGACTATCTATGACCATATTTTTAAGGATGACAACTAGCATTTTGTTTGATGCCTCTGCTTGCCCATTTACCTGCGGATAATAAGGTATCTAAAAACTATGTTAAATTTTGTACTTTGTTGTTAAAGCATGCACATATTTGTTCTTAAATGGCGTCCCATTATCCGAGATGATCTTGAATGGAATACCAAAATGACATATGATGTTATGTAAAATGAACTCCACAATGCGGGTCCTAGTCGTAGATGTAAGCAAAATTGCTTCCACCCACTTGGTGAAGTACTTTGTGGTCGTTATGATAAACTTGTGACAACCTGACAATGTAGGGGAGATCTTTCCAATTAGATCTAATCCCCACTATGAAAATGTCCAAGCTGATTGGATCGACTGCAAGGCCTGAGAAGGTACATGTGTCAAGTTAGCATGGTGCTGACACTTCATGCACTTCCACACATACGCGCAACAATCTCACTCTAAATATGGCCAATAATAGCCCATGCGAAGAATGTGCTTTATGATGGCCATACTGCTGAAGTGACCATCACAAGTACCATGGTGCGCTTGGGTGATCGCCCAAGTGGACTCTTGTTGGTCCAAGCAATGGAGGAGGATCCCTTTGTAGCTCCAAAGGTACAAAATGTCTCATAGCAAGACATGTTTTTTCACTTTCTATTTGAATGATATTTTTATGGCATGCGTCAATCCAAGTGGGAGATTACCTAGCTTGAGGTAGTATCTTATGGGTGTGTACCAATCCTGCTGATTAGAAACCTTGATGGTATGAACTACCAATCCCTCTTGAAGTTTGTCCCTAGCAAAATATGAGCGGGAAAAAACTTGTAAAAATAGCATTGTGTTGCTATCAAGGGGAATGGGGGAGAACAAGGACCCACAGTTGGTGCGATTTAGGCTATCATGGATTCGAGTGAACCTATCTTGAGATGGTTCAATCTGGATCAGGTGGATTTTTGGTGTTATGTCAGAGCTTGGATGCTCCATCGTGGATTGCGATAATGTTTTGACTTGAATGGTTGTCATCTCACCAGAAGGGTCTTGTGGGATTAGTGACCCCAATGAGGCCATAGTGTCCACAAAATGATTCAATGATCCAGGGAGTGCCTTGATGTTGTACCATTCAAGCTTTACCAATAATTTGTCCACAAGGGATTTGTAGGCCTGTAGAACTGGGTATTTGCATTGGAATACCCCTTTCACTTGGTTGACAATTAACAGTGAATCACCAAGGATGTTCAAGCATTTGATGTTCATGGTGACGGTTGTCTAAAGACCTATGAGCAAGGCTTTGTATTCGGCATTGTTGTTTGTGCACAGGAAATAAATTTTAAATGATAGAGGCATTAGAGCCCCTTGGGATGTGAAGAATACGATTCCAATGCCACCCCCTTGCTCACATTTAGAACCATCGAAGAATAAGGTTATGTCAACCTATGACTCAGGCTCATCATAATCTGGTGATTCTAAGACATGAAAGACCCCATCATCGGGTAGCTCTATGGTCATAGGTTTATCATCTTCGAAAGGAGCCTCTGCTAGTTTATCAGCGATGACTTGAAATTTGATGGACTTCTATCCAATGAATTCGATGTCTAAATTCTTCAACATGATCCATTTTGTCGTGCAACTACTATGATAAGTAGGACTCATCATGTACCATAATGGATTCTCCTTAGACACAACATACATTGTATTGCTCAACATGTAGTGGCATAGCTTTTTAGTGGCAAATACCACTGCTAAGCATAGCTTCTTGATGTATGCATAGTTAAGTTAGTAACTGACCAGGGTGCGGCTAAGATAGTAAGTAGCATGTTCTTTATGTAGTTCATTTTTTTGGGCTAGCATGGCACCCAGTGCCACCTCAGTAGCTAAGATGTATAAATAGAACGACACTCTTGGTTTAAGTGGTGCCAATACTGGCGATGAAGCCAAGTATTATTTAATGTCATCAAAGGCTGACTGGCACTCGTCATCCCAATGAAATGCTACCCCCTTGTGTAATAATTTATTCATGGGTTAGCACTTGTCAAGTAATTGTGCTATGAAGCACTTGATTGACGTGACCTTTCCTTGCAAGCTTTTGATTTGCTTGATGGTGGTTGGGGGAAGCATTTAAAGGTTTGCCTTGACTTTATTTGGATCTACCTCGATGCATCTTTTTGAGACTATGAAACCCAAGAGTTTTTTAGATGTGACACCAAATATGCACTTCTTGGGGTTTAGTCTGACTTTGTGTTCGATGAGGCAATCGAGGATCTTTCTTAAGTCATCGAGATGATCTGGGTGCAAAAGATATTTGGCCAACAAATCATCCATATAGTCTTCCAAAGTTTTATGCATGTGATCGTGGAAGATGTATGTCATAGTGCGTTGGTAGGTGGTGCCAACGTTTTTAAGGCCAAAGGGCATGACCTTATAACAAAATGTCCCCCAAGGCATTGTGAACACCATTTTTAGTTGATCCTCGGGATTGATATGAATCTGGTTGTATCCCGAGAAACCATCCATGAGGGAAAGCATTTCATGGCCTACTGTAGCATCTAACAATGTTTTGATGCTAGGCAAGGGGAAATCATCCTTGGGACTCGCTTTGTTCAGATCTCAAAAATTAGTGCATATGCAAATCCTCCCATCCAGCTTCTTGACGAGTACCATGTTGGACAACCATGGTGGGCAATCCATGCATATGATAAACAGTGCATCCAATAGCTTTTGTAGCTCATCTTTTACCATTAAGGCTACTGTTGGATGCATCTTACATAGTTTTTGCTTGACTGGCTTGACTATCGGATCAAGCGTTAGATTATGCGTGACTAGCTGCAGGTCTAGCCTCGACATGTATTTGTAGGACCATGCAAAAACCTCCTTCTTTTTGAGAAGGTCAATATAATCAGCTTGCTCTTCGAGGGATAGACTTACCCCCAGCTTGATGATTTGTGGATTCATTGGATTAGAGTCGATTTCTATGTTAGTTGTCTCTTTGACTGACATGTGGGACCCATCCTCCAACTGGTGTGGAGTTGGTATTAGGTGGATATCATTTTCTAAATTTATATCTATGTTTAGAACATCGGGTTCCTCTTTAGCATGGAAGATATCCTGAGGTGGTCTTGGGGTGAAATGAAGCATCTCACTACAAGGCCAATACTCTGATGGGGATGGTGGCAAGTTAGCACGATACCAGTCTATGGCATCTAGGTTTAGATATAATGGTCTTGCTAGATCGATTGGATTGCGAATGGGGGTGGTTAAGTCAATGGAGATCATGTTGATGAAGTGAATTTGGTCTCCATTACCACACAGGTGGTGACTCGAACATCCTTGGTGATATTTGTGCTCTGGATCTGGATCTATGGATATTGGCACAAATGGATCAGCCCTATGTGTAGATAAAAGGATAGGGTCTGCACTTGGCACTGATGGTTCTATAGGGTCTCTGGGCGAAGGGTACTCTCTGTATGCCTAAAGTTGCGGGTGTAGCACTTGGTCTAACTGTGCTTGGTTTAGGTGCCACCTATGCCTTGGCCCCATGTTTAGCTATTCAAACATGTCGTCCATGTCTATGGGGTATTATTGCTACCGCATATGGTTGAGATAGGCCATCTCAATCTCATATTCATAATCGCTATTAGAGATCCATATGCCTTCATTGGCTCTGACAATTATTTGTGGTATGTGGGGCTCACTCTACTCGAGCAAGTTAATTTGGTCCCATCAGAGTTGTTCCTCTCTCTATGGGAGGACCTAATTCTCTTGAGGTGGAATTTTCTTGATTGGATAATTCAAGGGGAAAATCGCTACGAATTTCTCCTGATAGTCATCTATGGGCATCACTTGCGAGTGATTGCTATCAAACTCGAAAGGGCCCCAAGGTGCTACCTCATACTCTGACTTGTCTTCTGAAGATCCTTCTTAGCCTTGTCTATATCCCTTTTGGAGGCATGTTCTTGAAATTTCCCCTTTCTCGATCAAAGGGGAGTAGTTGTTGAGGCCCACAAGGTTGGTTGTTAACAATGGGAGATAATCCCCCAATGTGTATGTTGTGTTAGGATTGGCATATGGATCTTGACCCAACCCATCCTTGTTGCCTAGACCTAGGCCTTGCATGTTATCTACAAAGATTTCAAGGGGTAGAGGGTGGTTGAACCCTACTCCTGATTTGTTGTATGGCATATGATATCTTGGTTGACAAAGAATGCGCACTCCTTGTTCATATCTACCTAACCCATATCCATGCCAATTACATTGGCCAAGGTATTTTAAAGCGAAGTCCGGGTTGGACGGATAGTTGACATTCTCAGCAAAGGGCTCTTCATCCTCTTCCTCTTGCAAGTAAGGTTCAATGCCATTGTAAAGGCCCCCATATACAAAATTTGTTTGATTTGGTGGGTAGCCCAAAGGGACAATAGTGTCGATGGTGAGGCGAGGTCTCCCCATGTCCTGCATGGACTCAAGCATGGGTGTTGCTATGATATTCCGCACTAGATACTCCCCCAGGCCTGTATTGGCCATCTCAATGGTGATCATTGGTGGTTGAGGGGGATGGAATGAGAGTTCTTCCTGAGTCCACTCCATGTCGGGTGAACTAGGCATCTCGAATTCCATTCGGCTAGGCACCTCTTCGATAGATATGGTTGAGACTAATGGCGATGCTTCTTCCAGGGGTTTCTTCCCATTGTCCTTTGATATGGCCATCGTAGGTGGCATCGTTGGTGAAGGACAAGATGATGAAGATGGACCTGACTAGGGATTTGAGGGACTTAATAGCGGGGATGTATGCAGAATCGGACCCTACTTGGATGGATTCAACTGAAAGTCCAAATGTGTTGATGGAAGGGTCGATTGTGGCATCAACTACACCGCATTGCAATACTTGAAGGGCTCTAAGTCTGCCGAGACTACATGCACTTGCCCTTCATATGTGTACTTTAGGCATTGATGAGCTATCGAAGGGACACACTTCATTTCCCTGATCCAAGGCCAGCCCGACAAGGTATTATAGGCCATATCACCTTCCAAGATGTGGCACAATGTAGGAATAGTATTTTGTCCCACTTGGATGGGCAGGACAATTGTGCCAACCATCAAGCATATCACGTCATTGAATGCTCGAAGAGTATAGGTGGAGGCCACAATATGAGATGCTAGAAACTTGAGGTGTTTCAATGCCATTGTTGTGATTATATTACTAGATGAGCCAGTGTCCACTAACACCCTCTTAAATGGAGTCCCGTTGACCCACACAATGACGTGCAGGGGTGGATCCGCCATATCACTAGTCACCGATTTCAATTTATCTTCTCTAAAGGTGATGACTGGTTCTATACATCATTTTACATGTCCCACAAATTTGTTGAAAGAGTCTGCTTCGTGGGGTTGTAGCTCGATGGCTTTGAGTATCTCCATTAGAGCCTCCCAATGGTGCGGTGACTGTTGTATGAGCTCGTAGATGGATAGCCTAGCCGATGTGGTCCTTAAAATTTGGGTAAGCTTAGTCCGAATCATGGCCACTAGTCTAGGCAGAGGAGGTTGTGTAGGGTTTTGTTGAGGTTGTGACATTGATGGAACCTCTCCTATAGCTACAGTGGGGGTAGCTACGCTTGGATACCACTTGTTTCCTGTCACTATGCTTATCATCCCTACATACCCTTGCATGGGGTAGTTTTTTGTCACCTCATTGACTTGTAGATTCTTTTTCTATGCATCATGGGCAGGTAGGGGGTCTTTGAATACCTCCATATGTTGGTTGTTTCACTAGTTGTCTATTAGGTCTTGCACTAAGCTTTTGAACTTCCAACACATGTAAAGGTCATGTCCTTTATGGTGGTGAATTCTACAGTATAAGTCTTCCCTATAGCCCTTGGGTTTTGGTGCGTTGGGGTATACGAGTTGGCTTTATAGTAGGTTTATCAAGTTTACCATGGACAAGCAGTCAAACAAGGAGTCCTTAGACTTTGTGAAGGGTGTGAATTGTCACCTAGGGCGATGTTGCTGATTTTTATCTTACCTATGATTTTTCTTTTCATAGGTGTCAAGAGGAACTGCCTAATAATTAGCCTTTGGGGGCTGTGTTGCTTGTGCAAGCTTAGGTATGTTTATGACAACCTAATTGACCATAGCAGGTTTTGGTTGTGTGGACCTAGTTTTGGCATTTTTGGTCCACTCTTTCTTGCATGGCTTGGCAATCTCACCATCCTGTATCTTGATCTCCTCAATGATTCTGGCTCGCACCAGGGCTTCCTCGAGAGTGGCATATTACTACAGCTGTAATAGCATGGAGATCGACCTTAAACAACTTTTTAAGAACATTTGGGTTAGGTCAGCCATGGGAGGGAGGTAAGGTAGCTTTGAAAGCAACGTCCTCCACCAATTTCCATAAGCCACCATGGTCTCTTCCTCATACTTTCTGAGGATAGCTAGGTCACTTAATGATGCCTTCTTCTTGGTATTGAAGGCAAAATGTTCAAGGAATGCATCCACTAGCTGGTCCAGGTTGTTGATGCTATGCTTTAGCAACTAGGTAAACCAATATGAGGCAGGGCTTGCGAGCATGGTTATAAATGTTCTTAGAAGTAAAGCATCATTGTCCTGAATGCCAAAGCATTGGCTCAAGAATCTTTTCACGTGCTCTTGGGCATCCTCATCCCCTATAAATATTTCCAATTGAGGCATTTTGAAGTATTAAGGGTATGGGGGTGCAGGCACTGGAGGATGCATAGGGTGGCTACAGAGCTGGCATAAAGTGGGCTTTTGGGGCCTAGAAGTCTTGGTATCCATAGACTATAAGCACTCTAGGAATGCTTTGTATGCATCAAAATATTTTATCTCTTCTTCCTTGGTTTGTTCTTATTACGAATTGCGAGGAACTTGAAGCCTATGGAGGGGTAGCCGGATAGCACCCCCACTGCCTTGGTAGGGTGTTTCAACTTGCTCTTCTTCTTGCTCAAACTCCTCATATGCTTCTTGAGGAGTTCCTGGGCATGACCTATAAACATGGGTGGGTGCCCACGGATGGTGCCCATCATTGGCTCTAGGGGTGGTCTCTTGCTCAGGTCTAGGAGGTCTTAGAGGTAACACTTGATAAGGTCGTGGAGACTTGTCTCGCACCAAGGGGTTGTGCCTCTCATACAGTTCTATCCTATGCATGTGAGGGGTTGGAACCCTATCAAGCATAGTTTTTGGAGCAACTCATCTATCTGACATTGAATGCACTCTTTGCTAAGGCGATACAGGTGCTCTAACTATTGTTGGTCTTTCTCAAGCTGCGTGATTTACGCTTGGAGGTCGACATGTTTGGAAAATGCCAAGTCAATTTGTTCCACCGTCTTAATTCTAGGAGGCCTAGATGCCTCTCCTACACATCTATCTCGGTTGTGATGATCCAAGATCTCTATAGGTCACTTCCCTCTATCGAGGTTAGTGAAATTCACCTGAGGCTCTGGCCTCAGTGGGTGATCTTGATAAATAGTAGGTGTGGAAGCACATTGTTCCCATGCTATGTATTTCTCTTGAGGAATGTAGTGGTCTTCCTCATGCTCCATTTCGTATATGTGAAAGGGGCAGGCAAAGTTGGCTCGCCCTGTCTGAAGAGCCTTGTGCTCTAGATTTGGCCTATTATTTTTTATAGTAATAAGGGGTAGAGGAGGGATGATGTAATCATGTGGCCCCTCCTTATGGACCCTATGTTGTTCTAGTGCTTCATCGCGCGGTGGCCACTCATAACGAGTGTCTAAGGGAGCCCTCCCGTATATGTTGAGTGCCACATGTATGGAATCCTCATGAAAGGGTCTATGTTGCATGGGAATTCCCCTCGAAGGGGTGCCTCTATAGTCCCATTTCGTCATGGTATGATGCAGACTATTTTGTGGTTCAAGATGCCAAGGTGGTATGACCAAGTCCTTGGGGCTATAGCGGAGGTGACTTGTGCCCCCTTGTACACTTTTTGCAGCTTTCGCCCATGATTGGGCTTGGCTACGGGTGTACACCATGGTGGTGTTTCTCTAAAATATGTGTATGTTTTTATTTATTTTTATGATTTTTTATGCTACACTAAACAAAAATGGACCACACAATCAAAGCAATGATTATCTCATTTATAGATTAAAGGTATGCCCTAGATCTGGTTCAGTGTGTTTTGATTTTTGTTTTGAAAGCCTTGTAAAGAAAATTTTGTTGTACATGCAATATGAGGGCTCTTATGTATCCCAAAATGGTCACCCCTTCAATATACCACTTCTAGGACATTTTACCGAACCTCTCAATATACCCACCCTTACATGAGGGAAAATATTGGTATGCGAGAGTAGAACAATACGTGGAACATAGGCGGTACAGAAGGGGAATCACTTTGTTTTTGATACCTACCATAGAAGACTTATCCTTATGCACTAGGAATCACCCCAAATGCACTTGGTCAACTTTCATCAGGATTTACGTCTAGCAATAGTCGCGATCGGGGTTATGTATGTTAAATTCAAGCCAAGGTGGTGATGAAATCCACCGTTGGTCTTGATCAAGTGTTGGGGTTTTACGACCAACTCCTTGATGTTTATATTATCACATGGTGTGTGTGGTTCTTTTTACTTGTGTAAAGAAAGGAAAAATTTGATAAAGTCTTCCATGCAAGAAAATAAAATAGAAAAATCATAGAAACAGAGACAAAATTATAGAAGATGTTCAAAAAACCTACCTCTTCTCTGCCCACACCAGATGCCCCTAAGTTTTTTCTTAGAAACTACACAGAGATCTAATCGTCCTAGGGTGGGATGAATAGTAGATCTATATTCATCATAGGGTGGTATGAATGCCTTATTAATACCAGGGTGACACAAATTCCAATCTGTATTCATCATAGGGTGGCACAAGCAACAATCCAATGCTTGAAGGATTAACACCTGCAAGCAAAAATACAAAACTTTGATCAAAAATTTGATCTCAAAATTAGGGAATAGGTTACCATCATGATATTCATTGAAATCACTAGGATACGGAAGCAATGGCGTATTGGGTGTGATGCAAACAAAATTGGATGTAATGCTAAGTCCTACAAATGAATCAAAGAACTAAAGTTCATGAAAAGGGAAAACAAATGAACTAAAATGAGATATAAAGCAAATGTAAAGTGCAGCTCTTTATTTTATTAATTTTTCTTTGATATCAGGTTAAAATATGTCTCCTTCCATTTTAGGGGCTAGGAGCGTTAGATATAGTTTTGTTACACCACGGATGGTACGCTTCCCTTCGGGATCTTTTGCGTGCCCACATTTGAAATGGGCTTGCCAAATGTCACTGCCACTTGCATGAATGCATATATAGTTACTTTCTACCCCTTCGGTGTTGAGATCCTACATTCATAGAAATAGCAAATGATTAATCATACCTATGGATGAAGGGAAACATGCAATCCCCAAGGCCTCCGATTAATGCATGCATGAAATAATTAAAATGGTAATCAAAATATGTTAAAATAAGATGAAATTAGGACAGAAGCATGCAAACACCATCATGAACACACTACAAAAGGAATAGTCAAGAAATCTACTATGTATTTCTAATCGCTCCGGGGTGGGACGATTAGGACTGTCATAAAATTTCAGAAAGCAACCTCCTAAATGTACCATCCAAAGGCCTCCAAAACACCTATAAAGTTGGGGTTAGGTAAAATATGGAGTTTTGAGATGAACCAAAAGTTTTGATTTTGTAGATTTAGCCCCAATCACCCTGTATGTTAGTGAAAGCGAAAAACAATGAAAACATAGTCAAAACTCATCAGAATGGCATAAAATTTGAATGGAAGCATATATGAATGAAATAAAATAGGATGCAGAAGAAACAGTGAAGAAATTTTCTACAAATTTCTAATCTCTCCGGGGTGGGGCGATTAGGACTGCAGCAATGCAAGGGGTGCTCGGGGGCAGGACACCCACCGTTTGGGCTTGGTTTCGACACCAATCCACTTGGGATGGGTCCAAAACCTCCTAGGGGGTTGTTTCAAAAAATTGGATGGGGTATTGTGGCTAAATTTTCAGGTTTTGGGTCTAGATTGCACTTCCAATGTTCACCCAATAACCTCCCTTCCAAAAAAGAGATCAAGGATGTAAGAAGCACAAGTGAGGGGTGAGGATGTAATTCGACAGATTGCTCCAAATGCTCCTACCTTATTATTTTTTTGGGGTGAGAAGACTCACCATTTTATAGACCTGAGGGTCTCTTGTGAATGAGCATGCAAAGGCACCACTTGGCCATCATTCCTTTCCAAGGGAGAGAAGATTCCTCCTTGATTAAGGGCTCCATGACTGCCTCTATGACTACCTCTTTGAGCTCAAAAATTCTTACTCACACTCCCATGCATTGAAGGTGGAGTTGAGTGGTGGATCTAAGCTACCATTTTTTAAGGTTTGACCTTTTTCTCGTCAAACTTGCTATTCGCCCCACCTTGAAGTGAATGCTGCTAATCGTCTCGGGGTGGGACAAATACCAATTTGTAATTGTCCTAGGGTGGAACGATTAGGGAGCAGAGTGCCTAACAGGTGCCAAATTGGCATCTGACCTTCCAAAACTATTGTGGGAATGGTTAGGACCACTATTTAACCTCTCGGGGCTACCCTAGGGGCTATGTATGTCAATTCGATAAGTGCTTGTCATCACATAATCAGATTGGTGCTGTTTTGGTGTCTACAAATTCATATGTAATCGGGTCTTAGAAATATCAATACAAAAGTATTCATTCACTTATTTCTTTGCATTCTGATTATATTTGCTTTATGCCTTTCATTTATTGCATGTTTAACATTAAAATATTCAATTAAATTGCAAGTAGAGTAGTTAGTGGACGACACACTGCTTCCTTGGGGTCTCTATAGATGGTGATCACGGTGGGAATCTTGCACAGTTCCTTAGTTAATTTTCATTTTTTGCCACTTTACTGGCTCAGGTTTTATGTGTAGGTTCAGCCACTCTGGTCTACAGTAGCCCATAGTATTAACCGCTCCTACTAACAATGTCCAGAAATCAGTCGCTCTGGTCGACAGCAGCCAGAATTGGAGTGTAGCAGAGGATAAAATTTTTATTCTTTGAGCTGGATTAAAATTTGGTACAACTTTTATGATGCTTTATGGTTTTCTGTCTGCTTCTATTTTCTTAAAAATAGTGAAAATTAAGACATATTTCAATTTGGAAAACTTAAAGAATGAAAGAGAAAGAATTTGCATCTTCTAAATATTAGGGTTTCTTTTTAGATTTTCCACTATGCATTGCTAGGAACAACAAATTATGCTTGTAAAGTTCACCCTAGAATCCAATGTGCTAGAAAGTAGGTGTTGGTTTGCTTGCTTTGGTTCCCTTCAAGAGGCCATATTTGCACTAAATAGATTGCATCCATTAATATCATAGTAGCTATGCATATTTATAAAAATTGAAGCGTATTTTGCATTAGGCATATAGGAAAGAGTCATTGTTGTTGTATGATGCATTTTACTTTATGCAAAAACTTAAAATGTACCCCACACACACATGCATATTTTAAACATTGGGGAGTTGGATTTCATCACCAACCCTCAATTCAATCTGGTGATATTGGAATTCATCTCCTTCCATTGGCTTGCCCCCTAGAGCTTCCTATAAATGGATTGAGGAGCTTGCTTATAGTGGTACTAAGTTACTTGTGTTCAAATTGTCTCCCACTATTGGAACAATAATTGGTTTAGAGTGGAAGAGCTAGGCGAACCCTCCACTAGGATTTAAGCCATGTACCCTAGTCTCTTTTGAGAAATAATGTTTGGCATGAGTGTTCTTGATTATCACTGTGGATGATTTTCCTCATTCTCAATCCAAAATAAGAGCAAGAAAAAAGAAACAACAAATCATCCAAATACAACAAAAAGTTTAGGACACACTTAAATTGTTAATCAAGATAAACATTTTCTTGATACTCTTTGGGTATATTAAATTACAACACAAAATATAAATTCCCAAAAATAATGGTCAAAACAAGAAGTAAACATCCTTGGTCTAATACCAAGGGAGAATCTTAAGCAACACATACCCTTAGGCAAAGTCATAGTAACATTGAAAGACCTACTCGTAAGACCGTAAGATGCAGTTTCGTGATTCTAAGGGGTGATAACTAAACCCTTTGGGGTTCTCCTCAAGAAATACCAAATATGGAATCACATCATGGAACTACATTCCAAAAACACAAAGAGACCTCATGACCATCATCATCAAGGAGACATGAGGGGACCTCAAGGGCTTCCTCTAAACACAAAAACTTCTCAAATACATGAGGATGCCTCAAGAGCTTCCTCCCCACATGGACATAAGAAAGGTTCTAAAACTCATTCTTCATAGAGGGATGATGATGCTTCCATACCTACATCCTCATGGAGAAATAGGGTGACCACAAAGCCTTCATCATCAGAAGGACACACAAGGGTCACTACATCCCAACATTCACATGAGATACTTAGAACAGATCAGCCCATTGAGGGGCATGAAACTAGAGATACATCTAGTCATAGACATCAAACAAAAGATATCCTTCACACAAGAGGAAGGATTCCAATAGACTATGACCTCATTGGTATAAATGGCACCCCACATGATCAACCATGGAAAACAAGATAGTTATATGAGTTGGATCGGATTTATTCAAGACCACCTCCCAAAATCATAGCCATAGAGAATTCTGCATTTGGAAGCTCACAAATTGTGACTTCTAAGTCCACTTCTTAAATTGGGGGTGCCTTAGGGTGACCCCATAGTAAACATATAGAGTCTGATCATAGAGACTCAACAATACATTGAAAAAGTTACATTAGCTAGAAAGAGCAAAGAAACAACAAAAACCTCTTTGAGTAATCTACGAATCAAAACCACTAAAACAAGATTAGATAAGCATGATTATTCTATGAAAATGCAAGTTAACTGCATGTTATGGTTATAAAATACCTTATGCAAAGAGCGAGAGCTTGTAAAATCTCTCGAACATGACAAAAAAAGAGAAAGTATTTTGCACCAACATGAGTAGCGGTTGAGAGAGCAAGCTGAGCAGCTAGCTCGTATCAACCAACAAGCAAATGGTAATGATCATCAAAGAGAGAAATGCGTTGACTCACCAAGAGAGGGGCACGCTAGAAAATAAGGAAACCCATAACACAACCACCCTCCAAATGGTGGAGAAAGGGTAAATATGATAGATCAAGATTAGACACATCCTGAATCCCATCATAGGAGGGAAAAAAATAGAACAAACCAAGTGGATAGAGGGTTACCTCCATTGCCAAAATGAGTGGACCTACAATAAGAGGAACTGCTCATCTCAAAGGCATTCCAAGAACTCTTTGAAAAGATGAAGTCCTTTGAGAAACAAGAGACAGCTGGCAACCAACCAACATTGAGCAAAATACACAACCAACCATTATGCCCATCAGTTCCTAGCCCTGCATACCCTAAGCATTTTGAGATACCTAGATTGAAAAAGTTTAAGGGTTAATAAGATGCACAAGAGCATGTTACCAATTTCATCAATGCATATTTTCATCTTGAATACAATGATGCTCTTATGATAAGGACATTCATTATGACATTTTTAGGTGCTACCATCCAATGGTTCAACCAACTGCCAAAGCATAGCATATCCAGTTTTGAACAACTGGTAAGCACTTTCTTGAAGTGTTTTTCCTTTGGTGCTAAGAAGAAGGTGAACCTTTTAGACCTAGCTGATTTGAAACATTATGACGATGATCCAGTAATAGATTATGGGAATAGATGGAGAAACGTCATGGCAAAATTATCATTCTCTATCCCCATAGAAGAGATTGTTTGGATGTTCAACAAGAGTTGTTCCAAACACATTTTCCTCTTGATACAACTTCAACAATACACCTCATTTAAGAAATCCTTGTAATAGGTAAAAATCATTGAGGACATAAAATTATATGAGGGAACCATCAAAATCTAAACCAAGAAGGAGTGGGACAAAAATGAAAAAAATGGCAAATACAAGCAGAAGCAGGTAAACCCTACTCCAGTTAATCAAGTGGTATTGGCTGCACCTAGGGATGGGGTTGTGTAGTAATCCCATAATTATCAAAGACAGCCCCCACCAGCCAATTATGACCAAAATAACAATCAAGGGTGAAACAAAGAACGCAAATCCCCTTGCTATTTTACACAATTGATAGAATAAATGCAATCAATATTCAACCAATTGAGTGAGGCAGGAAATATCAGGTTCCTTGACATACATATTATATATCCCAATCATCCTAATCCAAAAGGATATAGGGAAGATCAATTTTACCGTTATCATAAAATACCATGGCATAACATCGAGGTTTGCATTGGTTTCATGCACGAAGTGCAAAACATGATTGAGGTTGGAGAACTTAAAGTTGAAAACCAATTGGCTCCAAATAATAGATATATAGGCATATACAAAAATCCAATGCCAATCCATGAGGCCCCTAGAGGGCAAGGGGCCCAAGTCAATCAGGTACGAATTGATACGCCTACCCACATGTACATTGGGATGGTTGAAATTTTCAATGTAGCAACCAAGAGTAGATAGTATGGTCAACCACAACCTCCTGCAGCCCCCATTAACGTCCCTGATACACCTAGGTAGAGGCAGGGGAAAAACAACCTTCCAGGTCCACCAACCTGACCTATGGTAACTATTCAGAGTAGAATTGAGCAAAACTTACAAGTGACTCTGACCAAGCTATCCATCTATGATCTCATACAATAGTCCCCAAAGCATATGAAGACCTTAATGGAGATTTTAAGGACAACTGAGCTCCAACCACAAGATCCAAATGCATTCACTCATGTTGTGGGACAAGTACAAGAATGCCAAGAACCTATAATACGATTTTATGATTATGAGATTAAGATAGTACCCACTGCCTTAAGATAGTAATCAATTAATTATTTAACTTTTAAGTGGGTCTTGATTGATACATATTTGTCAATCAACATCATCACAACAACAACAATAGAACACCTTAAGATCCCTAAGTCCAATATCATTTTGAGAGAATACACATTAAGGGCTTTCAATGATGCTTTATGCAATATTGTGGGAATGATAGTCCTACCTATCAAGGTGGGGCATAAGACCATCCCTATTATGTTTCATGTCTTAGAGGGGTCCATTCAATACAACATCCTCTTAGGGCGATCTTGCATAAGGGACATGAAGTGTGTTCCTTCAATTTTACACCATGTGTCAAGTATGTGCATGATAACAAAGTCTATATAGTGTTGGCTAATGAAGATCCATTCAAATATGTCCATCAAATGGATTGTCCAAAATTTGTGATTCCTTCTACCCGCTTGTATGTAGGACCTTCATCTCTAGCTACGTGACTGAATGATAAAGACAAAGGGGTATGAAAAGACCCATCTACATCAACACCTCATCTAGCACCCAACATGACTAATGCTTCGAAGAGACCATCAACATCAAAACCAAAATATAATCAGAAGCTAAAGGTACCCTTAGTTGAAGAAAGAAATCTTAATGAAGTGCTAACCATAGCCATTGAGAAAATTCCAAGTCCCATGTAATAAAATCTCCAGGATCAAGCTGAGGAGATACTAGAACCCACTTCACTAGTGTCATATGTGGAATCATCCACATTACATGCAACTATACACTTGGAAAGTATAGTAATACGAGAGTATCTTGTATAGAATATAACATTCATGCCCATCATAGAGTCTGCACAAGACATGGGATGACCAAAAGACTTTAGACCACCAGTTGGAATAATGGTTCCACTTGAAATCCCTCCCTACCAGATAAAATTTGTCTACACTAGACTAGACTACATCCATAAGTCTATTGATGAAGAAGAGGATAATGACAAATTATTCATTTTTAATGTTAGTTACCTCTCTAATCCTAAATTTTCTCTAAGATACTATGAAAATTGTAATTGACATAGTTATGGTATTGGTATATATGAGCAGGGGCATAAAAGGTCATTTGAGCCGCAATATTAGCTTCCCACTGGTATTTTTGGGTTAATCTATCACATCATAGGTCAGGATGACTCTCTAGAAGCATCCTTGGGTAGATTGAGCTTGGGGTTAGGAGAATATATCGATTTTATTCCTTATCACCCACCAAGTATAAGAAATTTGAGCAATAAACAAGTGGTCATGATGAACATACCACCACCTAAAAATTATCATCCAAGATCCACAATTGATGCCACCCTAATAGGTTACAACTCATGGGATGATGAGAAATAAGAAACTGGATATGTTGTAAGTGATGATGAAGCACAAATAGGTTTGGCCTATCATGGACCTCACTATTTACAAATATTTACCTGGTCCATCCACAATGAAAGTGGATTTATATAAGATGAAAGTGGCTATGATTCAAAGGACTCAATAGAAAGAGCCTACCTAGGACCAAGGCAATGGCTCCATAGCTTGGGGTAAGAAACTAATACAAATAGCTTCTTTATAAGTGATGAATAATATGAGGATGAGACATAAATTGCCTACTTGGTCCAAGACACAAGCATTTTGTCTTAGGGCCACATAACAATTCTAACAGGTTTTGGATAAGTGATGATGACTTTGAAGATGAAACTGAAATGGCTTATCTTGGGCCTCACCATTTGTAGCAAGTAAATACACTAGTAGAAAGAAAGGTGGCACTTCATACCATAGACCTCGATTTGCAGTTTTTGGGAAGACCTGACGACTTAGTTGTCATTCATCGCATGGTCAATCCCCCTCCACCTATATTCAGAGAGCTGTTTGATCCCAATGATGCTATTATCGGGCCTTCTCATGGTCTAGATCTAAAGATTCCTTTTCCTCTAGAATGGAAACCTCTAAGACAATATTTCACCCATGTGGTTTTGGATATTTCATTCCATTCATCAATACAATCTCCATTGATTTGACCACTCCACTTCATAACCCAACAGATCCCACTAAACCTTTGTGTATTGATATGGAGGCTATTGATTGGGATCACACTAATTCACCCATAGATCCTGAGGATATTTTCTCTAATGAAAATATGTTACAACCATTTCATTTTGTACCAGGCTATGCGCATGACGTGTTCCATGCTAGTTTGGATCCTGAGTCAGTAGGACCTGTAAATCTCACCTATGAAATTCACTTGATACCCATGCCTCACCAATTGGAGGATGGGTCACATATGGCTATAGAAGCAACTTTTGAGGTGGAAATCAGTGATGATCCTACTCAACCAAAGAGAGTTAATTTTGAATAAAGCCTATCTCCAAAGGAACAAACCATCATAATACCTCTCCTTAAAGAGAGTCCAAATATTTTTTCTTGGACTTACAAATACATGCTAGGGATCGATCCAAAGTTAGTTGTTCACAACCTATAATTGGTTCCCCTAAATGATTCAGTCAAGCAAAATTTGAGGAAAATGCATCCAACCGTCAATTTGATGGTAAAGAACAAGTTGCAAAAACTAGTGGATGCGATTTTCATAGTTCCCATTGACTATCTTGAATGGGTATCAAACATGGTGCCCATGAGAAAACCAGATGGAAGAGTCCGCATTTGCATAAATTTCAAAGACTTGAATAGGGAAACTCCAAAGAATTCATTCTCATTTCCAAACATAGACACTCTTGTTGATGCCATCGCAGGTCATGAGATGCTCTCCCTAATGGGTGGTTTTTATTGATACAATCAAATCCAGATCAAAACTGAATACCAATACAAGACCACTTACATTACTCCATGGGGGATATTTTGTTACAAAGTAATACCATTTGGCCTTAAGAATTTTGGTGCCACGTATCAATGGGCCATGAAATACATCTTACATGACTATATGCATAATATCTTGGAAGACTACATTAATGATTTACTAGTCAAATATTTATTGTGGCAAGAGCATGCTCAAATCCTTACAAAGGTCTTTGATCACCTCATTGAACACAACATCAGATTGAATCCTAATAAGTGCATGTTTGAAATAACTTCTCGTAAACTCGTAGGGTTCATTTTTTCAAAGAGAGACAATGAAGTTGATCTTGCAAAGGTGAAGGCTATATTGAAAATTTTTGGCTCTACCAACATTAGGGAGTTAAGAAGCCTACAAGGTAAGGTAGCATCAATCAAATGGTTCATTACTCAAATATCAGATAAGTGTCGACCCATGAACTAGTTGCTATGCAAGGATGTCCCATTTCATTGGGATTAAGAGTGCAAAAAAGCATTTGTAGAGATCAAAACATACCTGGCACACTGCCAGTGTTGGCTCCACCAAGGCTAGACATACCATTTTTACTATACATATCAGCTATTGGTTTTGCTTTGGGCACCATGTTAGCCCAAATTAATGCACAAGACAAATATCAAGACATATATTACATCAATTGCACCTTGGTGAGTTATGAGCTAGGATATGCGTATGTAGAAAAGTTGTGCTTAACAGTGGTTTTTGCAACCAAAAATTTGCGACACTATATGTTGAGCCATATAACCTACGTTATATCAAAATAAAATACTTTGTAGTACATGATGAACAAGACATATCACAATATACGTACTGTAAAGTGGATCATGGTATTTATAGAATTTGATCTAGAGTTTATAATTCAAAAGTCCATCAAGGGATAATTCATAGCAGATTAATTAGTAGAGGCCCCTCTTTAGTATAGCAAGCCTCTCACTATAGAATTTATTGATAATGTAGTCTTTGCATTATCATATCCACCATAACTCAAAGAACCTGAGAAAGAAAGGGACATGGCATTTTTCTTTGATGGTTTGAAGTGTGAGCAAGGAGGTGAAGCAATGATAGTCTTTATCACACCAAAGGGCACTCCATTACCCTTATCATTCAAGCTAGACTTCCCTTGCACTGACAATAACATAGAGTATGAGGTCTTGATATTGGGACTTCAAACAACCATGGAAATGGACATTACAATATTGAATATATTTGGTGACTCCTTGCTCATAGTAAACCAAGTCAAAGGATTATTCCAATGCAGGTTCCCACTCCTAAAAGCTTACAAAGAGCTTTTTGACACTAACCTAGCTCGACTATAATGGTATGACATCGAGGCAATCCCTCATACATCAAAAATATTTGTAGAAACCATGGCATATTTGGGATCCTTAATCCCTTAGAATCCATCTATTTATTTCACAATCGTTCATGTGAAAGTTCTTGTGTAGTTAGTAATACAACGTGAGGCTATTGAAAATCAAGAGTCAGTCAACATGATCCAAATCAAATCAACTCAGGATTGGTCCTTCAAAGTTAGAGCTTTCTTACAAATGAAACCTTAGGAATATTTGATCTCTTAAGGTCCTATGGAGTGTGGTACAACCATTCATCACAGGGTTGTTTTCTAATTTGTATTCATAAATTCTGGATCATAAGAGGAACATGTTGTTTTATCCATAGAAGTTTTAGCTTATCAGGATTGACTTTCCCAATTATGGGATTACCTGAAGCTTGGAATAGTGTTGCAAGGTTTGTCACATACTGAAAGATGAATATTTAAAAAAAAGGTGACTAGGTACATTTTTATAGGAGAGATCCTTTATAGATGATGTCATGATGGGATGCTCCTTCGTTGTCTCGATCCCCAAGAAGCATCCTAGGAAATATTGCAAGCTCATGACGGTACAAATGGCGGTCACTTCAGTGGCATGGCCATCATTAAGCACATCTTGATAATGGGTTATTATTGGTCCACTATGTAAAAATACTATTGTGAGTATGTCAAGAAATGCGTCAAGTACCAAAATAATGCAAACCTCACCCACTTTCCATCACAAGCCTTCCAATCCATCTAGATAGCATGGCCCTTCTTGCATTGGGGACTAGACTTAGTGGGGAAGATCTCACCCCCATCCTCAGGCTGACACACATTCATCATAATGGCTACTGAGTATTTTACCAAATGGGTCAAAGAAATACCCTTAACATTGACAACTGGACCAAGAATTACGGAGTTTATAATCCATAATATCATGTCATTTTGGGGTCCCTTCGAAGATAATATTGGATAATGAGCCATATTTCAAGAATAAAAATGTGTATGCTTTAATGAACAAATACCACATTCAACACAGTTTTTCAACATCCTATTATCTACAAGCAAATGGGCAAGCAGAAGCCTCAAACAAAACAATTGTATCCATATTGAGGAATATGATAAAGGATAATCATAAGGATTGGCATTTGCAATTACCTCTTGCATTATGGGCATATAGGACTAGTGTGTGGATGCCCGATGGGGCAACATTGTTTTCACTTGTATATGGCACTAAGGCCATCATGCCCCTAGAATTAGATATTTCGACCTTACGTGTAGCATTGAAGGACTTCATAGATGATGACACCGCATGACAAGGCCATCTTGATCAGTTAACGCTTCTTGATGAACGTAGAGTCAATACCTTGGAGAATCTCCATGTTTATCAGAATCACCTTGCATGAGTATACAATAGTAAATTCTATTTGAGGGAATTCAAATTTGGGGATCTTGTGCTCAAATAGAACTCAAATCTGCCGCCGCACCTACGAGACAAATTTGCAGTAAATTGGATAGGCCCCTACATGATTTTCGAAAGGGTTGTGCCTGGATCATATCGCCTCACATATTTGGATGGTGTTGAAGATCATGAACCTCTCAATATCATTAATTTTAAGGTGTTTCATACATAAAATAAAAAACATTCAAAAATGCCAAAAAAATAAAAAACATTCAAATATGTCAAAAATACAAAAAAAATGAAAAACATTAAACTCAAAATTCCATCAAAATGCTCCAAGGGTACCCAATCCGCTTGGTCAAAATCAATCACAACATGCTCCAAAGGCATCTTAAATCCATTTGGTCAAATAAAATCACAAATTGCTCCAAAGGCATCTTAAAGCCCTTTGGTCAAATCAAATCACAAAATGCTCCAAAGGGATCTTAAATCCCTTTGGTAAAATCAAATCACAAAATGCTCCAAAGGCATCTTAAAACCCTTTGGTCAGATCACAAAAAATGCTCCAAAGGCATATTAAATCCCTTTGGTAAAATAAAAAAAATGCTCCAAAGGCATCTTAAATCCCTTTGGTCAAATAAAATCACAAAATTCTCCAAAGGCATCTTAAAGCCCTTTGGTCAAATCAAATCATAAAAAGCTCCAAAAGAATTTTAAATCCCTTTGGTTAGAAATAATTTAAATTCAAAAGCACAAAAACAATGCAAAAATAAACAATACAAATATATTTACATCTTACATTGCATCCACATAGTTGCATTTCATTATAACATCCATATCCATTGCATAAACATATGTTATGATCACATTCTTACAAACAATCCCACATTTTGTATCACAATCACAATATTCAAAACCATCTTCAATTGTGTTTTTCAACACAACCATTTCATGTTGCTATAAGAAATTTACTAAGGTTTCCTAGTCATTCAACCATATCGAGTGGTATTATCAATTTTTGTAGAAAGCCACCTTGATTAGTAGAGGGTAAGATCTAGTTGTGATAATACCTTAGATATTCAGGATCCCATCACTAATTGAAACACTAAAATCCTAGCTGGTACAAGGGAAAGATGAAAACTACAAAATTGGTCTAGGTTACCTTAAGTGAAAAGGATTTTCCTTGCTTATCCCCCTGTGCAATCGGTTTAAAGGTTTTGAGAATTGGCAAAAGAACAAGCTTTGCCCTACCCAATTAAATCCCTTGATTAAATCAAAATGAGCAAAAATCCTAAAACAAAGCACAAATTCAATATTCCCAAGTGTAAATTCAAGATTCCCAAGCACAAATTCAAAGTACTCAAAAGCACAAAAACAAAGAAAATAGTGATTATCATCACTACATGAATCCCTTGCTAAAAAAAAAAATCAATAAAAAATAAACAGTGATTTTTATTACTAAACATGAGCAAGTATCCCAAATAAAATATAGAAAAGAAGGGAATGGAACTTGAATCCCTCGAATTCTCAGCATTGCACAAAACTGGAAGGAGATATCCTTATGCATGATGATATGTCTATCACAATAGCTTCTAGCATTTGTATAGACCAATGTTTGAATGTGGATGAGCTAGATTTAGGTAACCTAATACTACTTAGTGGTATAGTCCAACTAAGTCTAACATAAGGATAAGATGAACACTTGAGGATCCCTGATCTTAGCAATGGGATGAAATAATCCTGCCTGACATCGAAGGAAATGCTTGAGTTCTATCCAAAAATATATATTCATTTTCACACAGAGAGATAATGAATATCCAGGTACATGGTGAAAGCCTTGCTTTTCAAAATTCTTATATGGTCAGTATATAGTTTTTGATAGGGTAACTAGAGTGTTTGAAGTCTTAGGAAGAACCTCAAAAATTTCTACAAGAAACAAACCATATCATCAATCACATCATCAACTTTTTCTATAAGCTTCTGTAAATTAGGGGTAATAAAATAAATTAGATACCAGATATATGTCAAAAATGATATTTAGACGACCACTAACTATTTTATATATTTTAAATTACAAAAAGCTTATCCAAAAATATATATATACATAAATTCCACACCATTAAATTGTACATATAGATGGTTTAAATAATTAATTCTTATGATTAGAATGATTATTAAAAATTCATGGTTGTTATACTTTCTGTGGTATCACCCATTAGATTGTCAAAGTCATAGCATATGTAGTCCTTGTATTTTAAGTGATTAAAACATACAAGGTCATTCACATTAGGTTACATATTGCAATCACCATATCATAGCATAAGTTAGATGCACACATTGAAATCAAAATCAAACATGTATCTAAAATAAACATCACATCCATAAATACATAGTTCATAACTCATCCATTCACATCTAAGACCACATCATAATCCATCTATGCATACAATCATAAAACCATCATCAAATCAATGCATGATACATCACATCATTTCGTAATAATCGGATAATATAGCATCTGCATGAGCATCCATATAAACATCCACATCATCATAAATATCATCTATCATATAACACATACATCAAATCATCATAATGCCATCATCACATGGTATAAATAAAACAAAAACAAAAATGTCAGCAATAAATGATACACATAATGAGTTATAATGTAAAGATATCATATAAATGTGTATGTCAAAAATATGGGTGAAAAAAATTGCCCATAGGCTACAGTCATATAGGTCAAGTAGACCTCAAAATTGAAATCCAAATGTATCATTAGTCAAACATGGGGCCTATGCCCCTGGCATCACCTCCCTCTATGGTTGTATCATGAGCAGAGTGATGTGAGCCTTCTAGTCTCTCTGTGCAAGTATGAGTCCTCTGGATAGATGGATGGAAAACTGCCCTAAGGTGGAGTTCCTACTAACTTGTGAACCACCTGCACCTGGTGCCTCCCTAGGGATAACTTCGTGCCTCCTAAGCTACATCTGGAGATATGTTATGTGAGAGACATGGCACTATATCTATCCCTCGTATTCATATAGCAATATCTATAAGCATAGAACCTCTACCCCTAGATTTATCCTAGTAGCACCCTATGGTGTAGAAGGAGGAACAACACAAAAAATGCATCCTAGTAGCACTACCCTTGATAATAGCCTACAAATCCTGGATCTATAATGTGACCTGCTCTATAGTGGCATCCCGTTGTGCTATAGTAGCATCTTGTTGTTGTACCTATATCTTGGTCAATTAGAGTTTAGCCTCAACCTCATGCAACTGTGCTCTCAAAGGAGAATCTTTCTCCTCAAGATCCAACTCCTCCTCATCCTCCTTAGGAGCCTCCTGCTCCTCCATTTTCACCTGCTCTATTGGTTTGCCCCATACCTTAGTCCTAGCTCAAACTCTGTGCCCTATTGGATCTGCACCGTCATCCCTACCATCATCCTTGTGGTCCAAGCTACCATAACTATACCACATAAGATCCCCCCATCACTGTACAAATGCATATGTGACTTCCCCAATGACTCTTGGGTCAATTTTTGGGGCATCCTCCTCATTGGAAAGCTCTGTGATCAATGGTGCCTGTACAAAATAGAACAAGCAATACATCATGTTGCAAATCATACTGATGAAGAACCCAGAAGTAGAAGAAATACTCCCTGATGCCAACCTTACGACCGATGAGCCACCACTCATGCTACATACTAGCTATGAAACTAGTTAGATCATCCTAATTTGGGTACTCGTGATATGGATGCCATATGATATCACCGGCCTTTAGCCCAGTAAAAGGAGCTATGTAGTGGGAGAGCACCCCCGCATGAGGATGGCTCTTGCACTCCTTGCACCCTTGAGCCCATCTAGTAACATAGTACTACATCCACTCCTTGATTACTATAATCTTAATAGGAAGTCTTTTGGGATGATCTACCTTGATGTGCTCCCATCCCCAAACATATATGATCAAGGTACAAGCAATGCCAACGTGACCCCACTGGTGGATGTGGTATAACTCATCATATCACTGGGACAATAGGGACCTCCCCATGCATAGATGATGGGATCTATACTGCCCATCATATCATTGACCATCACAAGGAGGTTCCACGAGAACCTTAGGCCTAAGAAATCTAGAATAATAATGTTGCTGACAACCATCAGCAAAATTGTGTGCCTCTCAAAGAAGACCTTCTATCGGTACCAATGCAGAACATATACACCACCATATTTGGTGTCCTTGAAGGTATCAATAGAATACCTTCCTAACACCCGAGAAAATACAACATCACGATCATTAGTGGCCAAAGAGACAATGGCCACTCCATGAAATGGGATTCAAAAAATCATGTACACATCCTTTGGCATGATAGTCATCTCACCAGTGGAAATGTGGAATGTATTAGTTTGAGAATCCCACTGGTGTACCAGGGTCATGAGGTAAGCTTGTTTTGACATAATATTGAGCAGTCTAGTAACAAACTATAGCCTGTGGAACTTGAGCTAGTCCCAGTTTGTAGTAGTCATAAGGGGTAGAAGGTCATTCAAAAGCCTTAGGTATTGAGCCCTAGCAATGAGAATCTAAGAGCAAAAGAAAACAAAGCATAACTACAATGCACCTAAGGCATAAATCATAATAAAGCATGAAAAATGGTGCGAATAATAATAGGCTATTCTAAAGTCTAGGTGAGAAGAGCAATAAATGCACCTAATCATGCAATGAATTTCAGAAAAGAAATCCAAATTCTCAAAAAAATCAATTAATCACTTCAAAAATTCAAAAAAATAAAAAAATTTCCTAAGTGTTTTTAGTCATTGTTGCCTACAACGACCAGAAATTAGCCGTTGAAGCAGGAAGCAGCCAAGCTACCAACGATTAGATTTTTGACCATTGAAATTCAAATCGATCATTGCAATGGACAATGACCAAGTTGTAGGCCAAAATAGCTGCTCTAAGTAGTAGCGACCAACAGGCGATGCGATAAATGCACCAAAGATACCAAAAAAATGATAAAATAACAAAATGGGGGCAAGCCCACCGCAATAAATCCTAAAATAAACCTAACTATGGATTTGGTTTGTTGCCAGTAATTTTAATGAGGTTCATTTACCTATTACTTAGTGTGGTTCATTTTACTAAAAAGTGAGAAGGGTTAAAGGTTTTGAAGAGTACTCGAGAAGCTTTGTCTCCTCTGCTTGATGATGCCTCACCCTGTGCAGCCATGATCGTCTGAGTCGCAACAACACTCCAAGTTGCAAAAGTATTTTTCACTATAGAACTCTGAAAAATGAATCGCCAACTAGAAAAAGTGAAAATTCAAAAACCCTAGGTTACTTTTTATATTTTTGAATTATACCTGTCTTCAGTGGCCCAAACTTCTTGGCCGCTCAAGACTAGAGCGACCACAAGCGAGCATTTAGAGGTCATTGGATCTGACAGCGGCCAGCAGCCTAAGAAATAACAGGAGGAATTCCCTCCATGAGAAGCAGGGTCATGGTCATCATAATGTTCAAAATAACAAAAAAATCACATAAAAACAAATCTCAAGTGAGCCTCATATCAAGTTACTTTATCAACTCAGTGGTTGTAGATATTTGCACTCCATGCAATTCGGTGAGATGAGTGATTTGCCATAATTCTACTCGGGGTAAAACATTCATTTTGGAATTATGATGTGCCTTCTTCGACCCAAAGAAGACCAATATGGTTGGACTACTCCACGGGTATGAAATAATCATCCTAATTCCTTTATGACACAAAAACACTGAGCCAAGTGATGCAATATAAGCATAAATAGAGTCATTCATTCTAACTCCCTAATAAGGCTATGGATAGCTGGACTGCTCCCTAGGATAGGGATGAATGATTATCATAAAAATTGGAATCACAATTGGATGGGGGGTTTACCCATTAAAAGAACAAATACTAGAAAGAAGCCAAAACCATTCAATATTGGTCAAGCGACTCATCACTTCATTCATTGCCCTTTTGTCATCAATTCATCATGTGAGGGGGTATTTCAAATCTTAAAAAGAAAATAATAATCAAAATCAACAAAATATCACTTGATCATATCAAAATTGTGTTTGTTTTATGAATCATTGCAAACAACAACTATAAAGTTTCCCTTGTTTGCTAGGGTCATAAGCAAAATATGACATTATAAGTTCGTAGCTCTCATAACGATTGGATCTGATTGTAGCAACATAAGCTACCCGATTGTTTCTGAGGAATGAGTGTTATTGAACATGTGCAAGTCCTGTACTAAGTTAAGCCTTCCAAACATTGAATAAATGATTCAAGGATGTGCATCGTCTTATGTGATTGGAGCATCCAGTATTTATCAGACTAATGATCATCATACACCTTATAGACATATCAGTCTACATTTTTTCTCAACATTATGTTTTCCACATATCACATCATAAAAAGGGGCATATTTAGACACCTAAAACATGTCATGTTTAGGATAACTACTAACATAAGCACATTCATAGGCCATATGACTAAACCTTGGACTTTCCAAGTATCAAAAGTGGTTCTCACCACTCATCTAGGGCAGTATTAGCCCACCAAGCCTGGCTGCTATAAACCAGGATGGTTAGATCCTGGCCTCTCAATCTCAAAGTGACCAAACCTTAGTCACTATAGATGACAACAGCCAAACCTTAGTTGCTATAGATGACAACGACTAAGCCATAAAAGTAAATTGTCGATAAATCAGCCCATTCATGGGCAGAATTTGTAGTCTACATGCAATAAAGTTGAGCGGGGATAATTTTGCATTCCCTAATAGCGGCTAAGACATACAAGAAAATTACCAAAAAATTGACCCATTCAAGGGTGGAAGTGGTAGTCTGTATGCAATAAAGGTGAGCGGGGATAAATTTGCATTCCCCTTTCATGACCAGTTCACATGGGAGTCTTAAGTCCAAATTTAGACTTCAGTTAAACATATAAAAACAAGATATTCTCATGCTAACATCTAGTACACATGAGGGATTCAGTCCTATGGTTTTGAACATAGACCTAGGGCTTCACACACTTTAAAATTTGTAAGCCTAAGAGCACCAAAAGATCACAAATTGAATAGAACAGGTCATTGAGGAGAGCTTTTGAGATTTGGAGAGCTTCCTTTGGAGATAACTTTTATAGCCAAGCCCTATCAGATTGGAGAGAATATTGGAACATCATTTGGGAGAAAAAAAGTGCTAGCCGATCAAGTATTTAACACATACATGATATTCAACACATCGAGCAAATCAACCACTATTTCAGCATCGAATACAAGATTTGATCCATAGCCTTGGAGCAAAGTAGACAAGTTTCACTTTAGCGACCATTGTCTTGGACAGTGGCCCATAGGCCTAACTTAGGGTTTATACATTAGTTTCTTTTAATATGATTTCTTCATGTCTTCATATCATTAGCATAGATTTACTTCATTTACTTGGTTTTATAGCACTAGTTTCATTGTATTTTCATTAAGCTCATTCATTGCTAACAGCCTCATCTGGGGAGGCAATCTCGGATATATAAGCATGTGTTTTTGTTTCATTTCTCATAGGGCCACATGTTCATTGGATAAATCCACAACATACGAAAGCGAGAGGATCCCTCCAGGAATCAATCTTGGAGGAGGCATCTATAAGCCCTCATAAATTTTTGTGTGCATCATCGGGAAGCTTGTAAAAGCATGCCCCCTTTGCAAGAGGATATTTTATACACCAACTACTCTCTTTCTGTGTAAAATCATGTATCAAATGAAGGGTATCCCTTAGAGGGATTCATATGTAACCGGGTATTAGAAATATCAATACAAAAGTATTCAATCATTTATTTCTTCACATTCTGGTTATATCTGCTTTGTGCCTTTTGTTTATTGCATGTTTAACATTAAAATATTCAATTAAATCACAAGTAGAGTAGCTAGTGGATGGCACACCACTTCATCGGGGTCGCTACAATATAATATTATTTCTAAGGTGTTGGTGGAGCATTTGAATATGGTTTTACAAGCCATTATATCTGAGGAACATGATGGATTCATGCGAGGGAGATAAATTATGGACCAAATTATATTGGTACAAGAAGTTACTCCATGAGACTCACTAAGGAAGGTAATATGTTAATTAAATTAGATATATCCAAAGCCTATGACTGATTTGATTGTTATTTTTTAATTAAGGTTTTGCAAAATTTTGGGTTCAAGGATAGGTGGATCGATTGGATGGCAGTTTGATTTTCTAATCCTACTTACGCGGTCTTGATAAATGATGTTTCATTAAAGTAGTTTGAGGCAAGTAGTGGCCTGATATAGGGATACCTTCTATCTTCTTACTTTTTTATTATTCAAGTGGAATACCTAGGTAGGACTATACAAAAGCTAGGAAATCCCAAGAAATAAAAGGTTTTATAGTGTCTAAGGGGTGTGCATCTGATGCATCTGCAATTTATGGATGATTTCGATTGTATGGGGATATCAAATATCAAGGAGACTAAGGGGTTTAGAAGATGTTTGGATCTGTATGGGATATATTTGTGTCAATTTATCAATGATAATAAGTTTAAGATTTTATTTTCAATATTGATAATAGGGTGCAAACATGTATCCTTAATATTTTAAATTTCAATAAAATCTTGGTCCCCTTTAAATATCTTGGGATTCCAATGGTAGGAACACATCTTGGAAAGGAATCCTAGAGGAATCTTACAAATAAAATTCAATGTAAGTTATATTATTAGACCCATAAATGACTCTCGTTAGGGGGAATATCGACTCTAATAAAATCAGTATTGTAGGTTATTTCAATATTTAATTTTATGGCTATGATTGGTCCTAAACACTGTGTTAAGAAGATTGATATATTTTTGAGGGAATTTATTTAGAGAGACTCAAAATTGAAAAATAAATGGATTTTCCAAAACTAGGTAATGTTGTGGAGATTTTGAATAATGCAAATTGGGTCTATGTTAGGGAATTTTAGGAGTAATATGAAAGGGGAGTGGATTTGAGGAGGTGGAAAGACCTGTTGGTTTGGGTATAGATAGTTGAAGAATATAGGGATAGTTTGAGGGCTATTTTGGATCAAAAGCAGTGCTCGTGGTCAAAATAGGACTCCTTGGGATGGGGATACAAAGGAAACAAATGATAGTATATCAAGAAGGGATATGACTAGCTCACAAAGGGATTGGATAAGGAGGAAACAATTTGAAAGAAGGTGTGGAATTTAATTATCTAGTCAAAAGTCAACATTTTCATTTGGTTATCCATTAAAAATAGGATTTTGACTTAGAAAATCTTTGTAGGAATGGATTGGTGGGATCAAAAGAGTGTGTGCTCTATTATGAATCTATTGACCACATTCTAGTTTTATGTCCATTTTCTATTAGATCTGGGAGCAAGGTGAAAGGATATTTAATTTTCCTTGGCTTGGTGATATCTCATTGGAGTAGTTATTTGATTTGTAGGGCTCCAGGGGGTGGGGGACAATCTTCCATTCTAGTCGATTGTTTCAAGGCCTTCACTTTATGGCAAGTGTGGCTAGAGCACAACAAATATATTTTTAATGATGAGTGGTCATCTAGGGAGTCAATTCTCTTAAGAATTTTTCTCAATATTAAAGAGGTTGTAAGAGGAATCAAAGATTCTCATATTATGCCCAAAGACGAGGGGTTATTTTATCTTCTTTGTATTACCATAATTGGGTGGGTTTAGTCCCAATATTTATGGAATTGGAGATCAAGAATAATGAATGTTCCTCCTAAAAATTTAGATAGGGGATGGAAGTGAAATCCATTACCAATGGATTGGGTTAAGGTTAACACTAACGGTGTTTCTCATAGCAATTCAAGGGAGGTAGGTATTGGATGGGTGGGTCATATACATGAAATAATGATTATTTTTGGCTTCCATCTGAGAATTGGGAAGAATAACAACATGATGGTAGAGGCCATGGCTATCTGTGAAAGTTTAGCCATATATCTTAAGCAAGGATGCTTGAGAATTGATTTGGAGTCTAACTGTCAAGTCTTAATCAATAGGTTTAACAAGTAGGAGGGGGGGGGGAATGGAATGGAGTGTTTAGCGAGTCTTGGAAAATATTATGTGTTTTAAAATTAAAGTGTAGATACAATTTCTCCATGTGGTGAAGGAAAATAATATTGTAAATATATTGGCTAATTGAGGAATAAAAAGAGGTCATCATTGGTGGAATTATGGTAGGAGGAAATTTTATGGGAAGATTATATGGACTTGTGGATTTTTATTCAATAGGATTATTCCAATGATGGGAAATGAATAAGTACTAGCATGAAAAATCCTAGGAAAAGGAAGTAATTATGCACAAGGATATTTTAGGCCTCAATGTTGCATGATTAATAATTATTTGAATTACTATGTATGTGGGAAGGTGGAGATAGGACAAACAAATAAAAATGGATATTAGCAAGATGAGCTTGCACAACTATAGAAATTTACAATTACCATTGGAAATGAGGACCTCTTGAATGTAGTTTTGAGAGGATATGTTGTATACAAGGAAAATAAATTGATGGTTTTATCTTATTGTAGTTTTGAGGAGTTCTCTAATATATCATTCAATTATTAGGTGTAGCAATGTTTTTCTATGCATTTTTTTTTTCTATTATCTAAATGGGTATTTAACCTTCATGGGATTATAGGCATGTATATTTGGAGGTACTTCCAAGTTGCAATCCATGTATGGAAGGCCTCATGACTATTAAATTTGGTTTCTATTTAATAAAATTTAGTCTTTTTTTGCTAAAAATAAAATAATCCTAACTATAGACTTGGATTGAGTGCTTGATGGGGGTTTCCCTAAACTGATATTGAGAAATAATATCATTGAGAAGAGGATAAAAAATATGTTATTAGAGCTTAAAACAATGGAAAATTTGTGCACCTACAAATTATTGTATTTAGATGTAAAACTACACATTTGCTTGTGTGAAATTATTATAGAAAAAATACATTGAAATTTAAGTTGATAAATATGTCTTCTTATGGAAATGTAAAATTGTTAGTTGTTGCTTGCAATATTTTAAATTGTGTTCAATAAATTAAGAAGTTGCATATATACATCCTTATGCTTAATAAGGCCTCAAGAAATTCAAATGGAACCAGGAGCCTAAAAAGGGATAGCTGAGTGTTTTTTTCCTTGAACACCTTAGTGAGACACACTCTTGGTTTTGAAAATAATAAATTACCTTGAGAGTGGAGGAAAAGGCAAAAAATATATCACAAAAGTATAAATAAATAAATTTTACCATTTTTCTTTTAATAAACTAGAAGCAAAAGTAAAGCATACGGACTCCAAAAGCTTAGCATTAATTTTATAAGTCTTTTATTTTTCATTTAGTATCTTTTAATTTTATAATATTTTTATTTTTTGGGCATCTTATTTTTTATGTTTATTGAAGAGAAGAAAAAATATTAGTAAATACCTAAGAAGGAAACCTTGATTGCATGGAGTAAAAATAGAAGAAAATTCAAAGAGTCAATTCTAGTAAGGGTCTAGATAAAGTTGTGGTAAAAAATAAAGGTTTTTGAGGTTGCAATATGACTATAACTCAATTATTTAAACCCACCCTAGGAGGAGGGTGTCACAAAAATACAAATAAATAAAATATTGAAATAAGAGACAAAGGAGACATGCAAAGTTATGATTTGGAGGTATGGAATTGTAGAATTCCTTGAGGAATAATAATAGTGATTTAATACTTCACCTTAACTTGCATGTCATAGCACAACCAACAATGATATGGTAACTCTTTTCAAATTATACATGATATCCCAACTAATATTGTTTTCATATCAACTTAAGAATCAATACCCAACCAAGTATTATTGTGTAGCTTTTGTGTTAGCTTAATGCATGGGTATGCAAAATTTTTGGGTTCATATTTGAATAATGAATTAAACTTCTCTTAAAAAGAAAACTTTTTTTATTCTTATGTTGTTAAATCAAGCATAGGATTTATTTGGGAATGGTTATTATGTAAAGGAAAGAAAATATAAATGAGTTATTCTATTTCAAACTCACAAATAATATTGGTTGTTTTTTTTATCTCTTTTGCTCGTATTTGAACTTGAATTATGATGGTTCACTGGTCTAAACACTATCCTATAGCATGTGTCAGTTATTAGTTGGTGTTAGTAGCATTGGTAATGTGATTAGTTTATGTTAGTGGAGTTGGCACCATGGTCAATTGATGCCATGTCTAGAAGTTGGCCCAAATTACAACCTAGGTACCAATTGAATGAACCTTCCTACAAATATGTTTTGGTTTGGATGAGTAAATTCCTTTTCACATGTGTGGCTTTGACAACACAAACTCTAAGAGTATGGGTTCTTTTGGTAAATAAGTGTGGGCCTTGGATAAAACATCAACCTAGAGAGAATAAACCTTTGCCTTGGTAACCTTTGAATGAATAAGATCCCTCTTGATGAGTTTAACCTTGTGCAAGCAAGCATTAAGTATTTAAATATTATTGGATCATAAGTTTAGAACTTGGGAAGATATAAAATAAAACTATTCACAAGCAAGCGTTAGCCTTGTACAAATAAACCTTAATATTTAGCAATTTTGACCTCACATAATGAACTACCCTAAAGAGTCTTGTTGGGTCATAAATTAAAATTTTTGAGCATGTAATGAATATTATTTATGCCTATAGATTTGGCCACATTCCTAGGAGTTGGAATTATGCATAGAGTATTAATGCCAATAATTCAACACCATGTGCTAAATAATGACATCAATGGAGTGCTACCAAATACAAAAGTTGACACCATAGGTATATTTGACAGCATTTTGGAGATGTGGACACTAAGAATGCAAAAAATATCTTCCTTGATTTACTTAAGTTAATTTGAGACTAAATCATTGGGGACTTTGTAAGTCCAAGTGCTTATGCAATAACTAGCCACTTGACTACCTTTTTGAACTAAATCTTTCAACCTATGAATTTTCCATTAGAATTTTTAATTGTAAGGATGGTTGTATGATGCTTGTATAAAGAATAAAAGGTGTTGTGAAAATGTAGTTTTGTTTGATGTTTATAGCTAAGTGCTAAATGTTGATAATACACTTGAGTGTTTCATGCTTGGTATGTGTTAAAGGTTACAATTATATTTTTTACTTGTGATTATTAGGTTGAGACTGTCTTATGCTAGTTAGAAGTTAGTTATAAACTTGTAAAGTGTGCTTGACATGAATGGTTTAAGGCTATACTATTATGGAAAAGTATGTGTATATAGATATTGTATTATTGTTGTAATTAGTTTCATGCGTTGTAGACATCTAATAGGGTATTTATGGAAATAGAACCTTGTTTAGGTATGGTTCTATAATGTGTGTCTAAAGCATAAAAGGTGTTATGATATAAATAATTTTGCTTGAAATTTATAATTGGGTTCTATATATTGATACTATACTTGAGTGTTTTATGTTTGATATCTATTAAAGGTTATATCTATATGTTTTTATTTTTGAGTATTCAATTGAGACAAAACCATATGCTACTTGGAAGCTAGTTGCAAACTAGTTAAGAATGCTTGAAATGAATGGTTTAATGCTATCATATTATGGAAAATTATTAGTGTATATAGAGTCTATCTTATTGTTGTAGTTAGTTTCTTGCATTATAGACATAAAATAGGTTATTTATGAAAATACAACCTTATTGAGGGTTGGTATATTCTAGCTTAAAATTTATTTCTTCTTGAGTCAAAATAGTCCATAAATAAAACTTTTATTAGAAATTTGTATTTTAAACATGAACAATTATTTTTGAGCTATTGTTGGAGATTTGATTTTTAAACATCAATAATGATGTCTAAATTGTTATTGGTATCCTCTTTGATACATTGTTTTAAACTAGGATTATGGTTTTATAATATTGTTGTTAGAAAATGAATTGATAATCTATTTTTTAGACCTAAACAATAATGCATAAGATTGTTGTTGACAATTTATATAGTAATAGTATGTTTCAAACTTAGGTTATGATTTCATATGATTACTATTGGTGATTTGTTTGATAATATCTTTTCAAACATTAATAGTAATGCATAATATTGATGTTGGAAATCTGGTTAACATCCCATTTCAAAGTAAGATTAAGATTGCATAAACTAGTTGTTGGTAATTTTTTTGATACCCTATTTAAAACTAGAATTATGATGTATATACTTGTTTTTGGTGTTTTCTTTGACACCTTATTTTCACATAAAATTGATGATCCATTATCTCTCATTGTAATTGATAATACATATACTAGCATTTGTAAATTATTTGATACCCCATTTTTCAAACATAATTTATTATACATAAAACAATGTTCATACACTATTTTCATAAATTATTTACTAATATATGAGTATAATATTAGTTATAAAAAATAAAATAATGCCTAAGATGTACCAATTGATGTAGTAATTGTTGGCATTTTATCTAGATTCAATCATAGGTCCCAATATCCACGATCTTGAGTAAAAGCAAATATTAAAGAAATTAATATAAATTCCAAATATAAGTGAACATAACATTCATTAAATAACAATAATATGGATTAAATAGCAAATATCAATAACAATATGCAAAAGTAACTTACAACATAGTTACTCAAAATTTGCATACAAGCTTCAATATTCACTTTCATTCTTTTCATATTCTTCATTACAATACATGGGCTTTGTCTCCATAATATAACATTAGAAAGATGAATCTTCAATACTTTGACTATTGCTCTCCTCACATATCTGGGAGGTGCATATTTCCTATTCCACCCATAAGTTAATCATCTCATGTCCCTTGGCTTTACATATTGACACTTGTATACATGACTCTTGAATTTCTATTCACTTGCACACTTTGCACACTCTTACATATACACACTTGCACAAATTGTTATATGACACTTGGAAACTTTAACACTTTACACAGTTTTACGCTTTCTCACGCATGACACTTATACACATACTACACATAGACCCATACTTTAGGGAAAATATAAATCACACACCCTAAACTATAAACTCACACACTAGTCTAACATTTACATGTACAATGGTACCATGGGGGTATGTTAACATGCACCAAATAATATAATATTCTTTAATAGTAGTATGTTATTGGTATGGTAAGATAGCAAAGATTTGGTTTTAAGATATGTATGTTTGCTTGTATACATACTTGTATGTGATTGTGTGAATGGATGGACCCAAAACATAGAGAAATAAAATTGATGGATTATAGACAAAACATATCTAGAGCATAAAGGATTATAGGTATAATATAATATAGATCCTAAAGAGAAAAAAATGAAAATATATGATGTTTAGAATTGATATGTGCCCTTATGTTTTTAATCAAATTACATCTTATTTTCTAGATCGAGGAGATTGTACTAAAAAGCTTGGCCATATCATTAAAAATATAAATTTTTTCATGTGACTTCATGAAAATAGGATATTCATTGTTTGACTGCATGAAGTATGGTGACTTCACATAGATGGGATATTCAATAGCATTAACATTCGTTAATTGCATGTATGAATATGTAATAGTTGGTATGTTAAATGATTTATGGGACTCCATATAGTTATACTTATCTATTCGCTCTTATATTATGAGAAACAACTATTATGCTATATGATTTATAGTACTTCATCCATGGATAGCTTTCCTTCTCAATGCACAAGTCCTAAAATCCAAGATCTTAATATAAATTATATGAAGGATCATTCATAAGATAATATCAATATCAATGAATATAACATTAATGAAATAACAATAATAACAATATTTAAGAATAATAATCATGATACTATTGAGCAAATATGCAAGCTCTTTGTTACAATTTTCTTCAATTACAATACATGGAGCTATATCTCCACAATATAACCTTTGAATATGACTCTTCAATACTCGATTATTACTCTCCTCACATATCTAGGAGATGCATCCTTTCCTATTCCATACATAAGATAAACATTTAATGTCTCTTGACTTTACAACTTGTTACATGCATGTGACTCTTCACTTGTATAACATCTACACATATGACTCTCGACTTACTTATATGACACACAACACTCTATTAAATGTTACACACTTGCACACTTTATTACATGATATTTTCACACTCTCAAAAACACTTACACATCTTATTAAATGATACTTAGACCCATATCACATATTAACACCTACTTTAGGGGAAATATAAACCACACTTACTAATCTAATAACTCACACCCTAATATAATATTTATAATTGTACAATTGTACCATGGGGGTACTTTTACATAGTACCAAATAATGTAATATTCTCCAACACCCCCTTGTATTACATTATTTGGTTTGAAGAATTTAGTCTTTAATATTTTATCTTCAACTTCTTGCCTTTTTATTTTGGCTCTAGCTTTGGTATTGGTTTTCTTCTTAATTTTTTGTGAAGAAGTTCATACCTTTCCTATGACCATTTCTGAAATTTGAAAACTATTTATGAGGAAATCCATTTAGTATTTTTCTTGTTATTTTATTTATCCATCCAAATATATTATTTCCTTTGTACCAACAACATTTTTTTGAATTATTGTTACCCCCACAAATTTCACAAAAATGAATATTCCAACATATTTCTTTTTGTGAAAATACCTACCACAATTTTCACATTTATAATTGTTTGAGGTCTTCATTAGTTTGTGTTACAATATTTTCTTTCTATTTTTTTCAAAATTGCATCCTTTCAAAAACTCTATTCCAATATCTTTGTCACAATTATCATAACAATTATTATTTTTATATATAATTTGTGCAAAAATCTTTATCATCATGAACTAATATATAAATCCTTTCTATCACATGCAACATCTTCTATTGGAACATGTTTTATTTTTGCCATGGATCCCAAATTACTTGTATCACAATACTCTTATGCATTTTGATGAATATCACTAGTATCATAGCATGCATCTATCATGATGGGCCTTGAATCATTTATGGCATAGTAGACATTTTTCATCATAGGCTTGTTCCCCAATTCCTCTAATTTTCCTTGTTTTTTTATCTTGGAAACATTTAGAGTGATTATTCCCTTGTATGTTATTTTCCATAGACTAATAAGTACAGTAACAAAATTTTCATGACAATAATTAGCATCATTAAGAAAAATTTGCATGCATTGTTGACATATTAAAACTTATCCTTTTTTGCTTCTTCAATAATAGATCATAAATATTCCATCACTTTGTTTGACATATATTTTTCATCTTCAATAGCTTCTTGAGAGAAGAATTGTAAAAATTGTTATCATCTTTCTTTATTTTTTTCTTTTATTGTCATTTTGCAATAATTTCCTTTTAATCAATTCCTTCGATGTAAAATACCTTATGTATCCCAAATTTTATTCAAGCAATCAACAATTTCATCAAATTCCTCAATTTTTTAATCAAGCAATCAATTCATCAATTTTAATCTTCTTATAACTACCACAAATTATTTTTCAATTTCAATTTGCAAAAATTAATTTGCATTCATCAATCTTCAATAATGAAATTATTCAATTTTTCACTCCTAGTGTCTCCCAAATTATCAATTTGCAATCAATCAAATATCTATCAATTTTTCATTTTATTTTCATCCTTTCATCAATGATTAATTTGCAATTTCAAATAATCAAATATTCATTTACTTCTTATCACTCCAATTTAAATTTAAAATGTATTTAAAAAAATTCTTATAAGTCCTAAATCAATGTACTCAATAAAATATGCCTTCTACCAAAAAATCAAATTACAAGTCTCATGACCCTCCCTTGGCAGAATTTTTGATGGACGGATTCATGATTGGATATGTTATTTTACTAATGGAATGATTGACTCTTTCATCTTAGTTCCAAATCACATCCTTAACATGATAGGATAACTCACAAACTACCATGAGATTAAACAGTTTATCTATAACTATATTAAATGTATTCCTCAAATATCCTCAACCTTAAAGGTTATAAAGGATTCTAGTGGCACTTGGCTAGATAGTTGCTTGGATATATATTGGCTTGAATATATGTGTAGTTGAATCATGATCCATTGTATTTACTTTGTTTGATTTAATTAGTTGTTGATTTGTTGACCAGAATTTGATTGACTCTATTTGACCCTGTTTGGATCAAATGAAGTTAGTGGTCAATTTGATAGCATGTAGAATATACCTATGGATGGTTGGTCAAAAATAAATACATGTTTCTAGATATTCTTTATTGTGATTTTTTTAGTGTATGAAAATACTTTATTTTATGGAGATAACACCTGTAACTAATAAGAGAAAAAAACTAATCAATATAAAAATTCAAATCAATGTAAGGAAAAAACTTATGTGTATGCAAGATATAATTAGAGATACAAATGTGAAAAAATATAATAATCTAGTACAAAATGGACAAGAAACAGAGAATAAAAATGTTTTTAGAGAAATAAAGCATCATAATGTCCTTAGAGAACCAAAGTATTTACCTATTTATAATTTTATAACAAAAAATCATATCTCAATAGAAATTGAGAATCAAAGATTTTTATCATAAATAGAAACTAGGAAAAAAAATGGATAACAGAGCATTGACTTAATTTTAGTAAATGATAAAAAAATAGCAAAACAAACCAGCAATTAGATGATAGAAAAATACATCTTATTATTATGATTGCTTCAACTACTATTCTCTATAAAACCAAAAAAACATAGGATCAAAGATTCATAATGTCTAAAGAGAAATAGAGTACCTAGTGCAATAAAAAGTATGGTTGATGGTTCGGGTGGACAAAGAGGTTCGACGATCGGTCGAGGTGGGAAAAGAGGCCCAATAGTTGATTCATATGGAAAAAGAGGTTCGCTAGGTGATCCGAGTGGAAAATGTGGTACGACAATCAGGTCGAAGGGAAAAAGAAATTCGATAGTCAGTCCAGGTGGAACAAGCAGTCCAAAAATTAATTCGAGTGGGAAAAAAAATTTGATAGTCGATTCGAGCAGAAAAGAAGTTTGAAAATTAGTCCAGGTAAAAAATATTTTCGATAGTCGATCTAGGTGGAAAAATATATTCGACAGTCGATTCAAATGGTAAAAGAGATCCAAAAGTTGGACCAAGTGGAAAATGAGGTTTGGATGTTGTTTCAGGTACAAAAAATCTGGATATTAGTTCAAGTGCATAGCTATGTTCAGTTATAATTTTGTGTACAAAAAAGAGTCTTATTTCAGTTCGAGTAGAGTTTTTATTTGAATAAACTAGTTTCTACACATGACTAAATTTTATTGGAATTCTGCAATAGATCGAATGTTTTAGTTTGTATTTTTCTTTGAAGTTTGTACTTTTCATCGCACTTGCTCAATTTTCTAATAGTTTGAAATAGTCCATGACTTAGGTGGGAGTGTTGGTGAATTTAAAAAAAAAAAAGTATCTCTGGAATGTTACTTATATATAGTGGTATAGTTGGAAAATTTGGTAGGATAAGTTAAAAAAAAATTGACAAAAATAGTCCATGACTTAGGCGGGAGTGTTGGTGAATTTAAAAAAAAATACATAATACTATTATCAATGCATGGTGAATCGACACCTAAAAATTTTTGTTTTGGAAATTTCAAGCAAAATGGCCAATGTCTAGGGTCCCCCAAAAATGCCAATTTGCATTTTCAAAAATACTAATATTCACCCAATTTGTAAATATTCATCATTGTGCATAACGTTGGTCTAGGATCTATAATATATCTTGCAACCAATATACCCAATCACTCACTAATCTTCTCAAAACTTTCTTAGAAAAAATATTAAGATAATAAAAGCACTACCCTTTCCCTTTCCTAGTGCTTTCAGTGGCGTAAAAGGTTTAAAATGATTGTGGCATGGTGGTTATAGGGGTAGATCGTGCAAAGAACTGTGTGATGGTTTTTGGGGTGAACAACAAAGAATACTATGGCGGCCATAAAATCTGAACAACCTACTCGGTTTCATGGTGGCTACCGATTCCACCATGTAAATTCAAAAAATAAAAATTAAAAAACAATAAAAGCACTACCCTTAGAAAAATCACCATCAAGTGGAAAAAGTGTCATTAGGTGATGATGTCAGGTTGGCGATAGCACAACTAGATGGTAAAAGTTTCATTAAAACATGAAAGTGCTACCAATTAATGTTATTATTAGTAATATAATATCACTAGCATGTAGAAGTATTTCACTTGTCTTCAAGCATTTATTTTGAGGTTACAACATTAAAAATTTTGAGTTTAGAAGCCCCCTACCTAGACGTACCCTCATCCTCATATCGCTAGTTACATAGCTCAATCTGTATAATGTGGTGGCCCCTCTTAATGTATCATCAAAATATGTGCTACAATAACACATCCAAATATCTCTATTCATGATCATTAGTGGTAAAAATATTTTTTTTTTACCTCCCTAGCCATTTTACCCCCATATCAACCCAACTGATTTCTACTATTTCTCCTCAATATTTCACCATTGCACTAGTGTTTATCTTAGTTAAGTCAAGTTTCCTTGGACAAGCTTGATTTTTCCTTCAAAACCCAAGGGGCACATAGAGGTATAACAATATTTAATGCTATTAAAAACTATTAAATATTATATCATCAATAATCAACAAATCAAATGCATTAGTCATTTTACATCATAAATCCTAAACAACATCAAATTTGTTCATCTCAAAATCAATGCATGAAGGTCAATTTTTATGTATTTATCATCTAATAAATACATCATAAAGGGGTAAATATAGACACCCAATTCGAAGCAAGTATCCAAAACTCAATAATATCTTCATTATATATCCAATCAAATATCTAAATCAAATCAATAATCTTCTAGATCAAACTCACAATATTTATTACTCGAAAAGAAAAAGCACCAAGACTATAGTGGCTCATCGATGATGCATCTACTTGCCTAGTAGTTCTTTAAAAAATATAAATTTTGTTATATCTTGCCAAATCAAGCCTGGTAGCAATCATTTGGAACTAGCATCACCAATGTTGATTAAGCTAATTTTATTTATTATCATAATGTAAAAAGCATGTCAAAACTGCTATCCATCACCTGTGAAACCTAGATAAAGTTGCACCAACAACATCCATCATCACCCTAAATGCATCATGGTATTAGAATTAACCAAGCTAGGTATATAATAACACCTATTTGGATGTAGATCTTGGTAAACTCTCTTGAGGACCCCCTAAGGTAACCTCAACCTCCTATAAAGTTATCCCTCAGGTGAGCTAAACACAAACTTTTTTTGATAGTGAAGGTCTATAAAAATGGCCTTCCACATCTATTCTATGTGATAAAAAAAATTAGTTGATATCATCTCTCATATGCATTTTGGACAATGAAGTCATACTAGAGTCAACACCCACATGTCATCCTATGATAGTAAAGCTCTACCAGATCTAGTTGCTAAATTTTCATGGTCTTCATTGTTGGCCTTCTATCAGGCAACAACAAGCCTTCCTATCAATATATCATGAGATATGTACCAATATTTTAAGGCTATAGGCCTACTCGTAGTTGATTGGTTATGCCTTTTCATTCCCTAGGTTGTCATTTATGTTCTATTATTTTATAACTAATTCAGTATTATTTCTTAATTTTATCTTTGTCTAACATTCAAATTGTATGCTATTATTTTATCTATCATTGTAATTGCAGGTTTTGGCATTAGCTAGCTTTACCTAGTTGTCTCTGCTTGAATACCATTATCTCTATCTTACTATTTTTGTTGCAAGAATCTTGTTAGGGAACATTTATCTTATCTTCATCTAGTATCTAGCTTATCTATCACTATATAACTATAATCATAGTTGCATCTTCTATCAATTATCATGGTTAGTTTATCATTTTCATTTAGATCCCTACACCTATTAGCTAGGTATTATCACAAAATGACTTACAAGATAAGGATTTTTTCTCAAAGACTTATTTTGTCATACATGTAGGCATATTTAATGTAGGATTATCATCTCAATAGCATCATGTTCTCTACTTCTACTATAATAGAATACTGGGACTCTATAGTCATAATTAGTTACTAAGAGTAAAAGTAGCACTAGTTGGCAAAAGCATCAATAGCGCTATCACTCTCTAACAATAATTTTCCATTTGATATAATAATCATAATTGCAATTTTTAACCTCTTCTATCCTTACTTTTTAAATAGGTATCTGATGATGATCAAGGGAGTTATACATTCTCAACTAATCTAGGTACATTCCTCTACTACTAACTCTATCCTCTTTAGTTTTTCTTGCACGCTTTAGGAGGTTAGAAGTAATCAATAAAATAACTGCTAGATAGATATAAGATTGGTACTACTCTTATATTCTTGCTAGTGGTTTTTCCATTGAGGTAAAAAATAGGAATCAAGTTCAATTTTTGTTTCTACTATTCTATATAAAAGATACTAGTTTTGGTCTATTTTTTATTTTTATCTATTATTATAGATCAAAGATACTACTTTTGGTCTATTTTACATTTGTATCTATTATTCTAGATATTTTATTTCATTAATCAAAGTAATAGGAAACAAAATGTTATCTTTAACAACATTAGGGGACCATCCATAATATTTTGTCACATTTAAAATCGAACTACATGTAGACATTAGGTCTTGCTTGACTATATTATGTTCTAAATTATTGTTTTAATAGTAGATTTTAATACGAATCATTAGAAAATAAAAATCATATAGTTTATAGGTCTTGTTTGTTGCACTTGATTGATGCATTTGTAGTTAATATATGATTAAGATAGGGTAGTCAAGGAAATATCTTATATAGAAACTTAGGCATTTTCTAATTAATAAATCAAATAGTATTAGGATCACAATTACACTATCCTTGAGGTGATACATCATGGACCCCCATGGGAGCAAGCACACTACTACACTAGATCCCATAGGCCAATTCAGAGTCCCCCTTGAGTTGTCTATATCATACTAGGAAAGGCTAATCATATATCTATGGGTATAATATAATTGTAAGTGGTCCAATAACGTGTCAATACTCAACCTATATTATTAGGCCCTCTCATAACTACATTACCTAGCATACATCATTATAATCTTAGCAATGTGCCTCTATTGCATTGACACTATCTACTCTAGTAATATCTTGGCCACCTGACTATATCCACCACATTCCAAATCTATATCCTACTTTATCATTAAGCCTAGAATGGTGCATTACATAATTTAAGCCTATTAGACTACCTAGTCTTACTCTTGAGTCAACATTGACCATAGTTGTATCCCACTCTACCATAAATCTCAAAATAATGCACTACATAGCAAAATCTACTAGACAAGTTGGTCTCACTCTTGAGTATGCATTTTCAAATCTGCTTAAGATGCATATCACTTGGTCATCAAGTCTAGCATCATCACCATAAGAATATCCATCTATCATGCCAATGTATATGCTTTTTCCTCCATTGTGGACTATGGTTACTTGTTTGGGCCAACCTCTCCTACTTTTATCTTTGACATAGCTTCCACTCCTGTTGGGATGGCTATAACAACATCCCTTCTCTTTAGCTTGTAACAACTATCATTATTTGGCTAATGATTTCACTTACCATTGTACCCACATTGGCCTTTACCCTATCCTAATCCTTTGAGTAGGATGTAGCCTAATTATCATGACCCTCTATGGCCTAAGAACATAATATAGACCCTAATAGTGTTCATTTATGTTTGTATCATCCATTCCAAAGTTGATAATTAAAATATTGTTCATATATAGCTCTAGGTATAAATCTAGATATGATAGTCCTTCAAATCCCCACTCTCAAGAAACCTATTAGTATTTCATAGGATCAAGAGGGATGACTTACTATTATATCATGTTAGAAATGTTTCTCTTACCATGTGGTCCAACAAGCCACCTCCATTGCCTCACCTATACCAACTAGTAATCATCCTTTATCAAACCTAGATATATTTGTAAGGTTATCATATGAAGCCCTAAAGACATAAATAGTCAATGAGCCACCAATAACTTCATAAATAATTTTGATGTGAGTGATTCTACTTGAAATCAAAATAATTGGTCCACTTGTAGGTATGTGAAATATCCCTATCGTCAATCTGGCCTAACATCATGGGAGGCTATACCACTATAATATGCTTCTAGACCCACACCCATAGGAGTGTACAATTAATGTTCTTATCATCCCTATATATTACATAATGAAGAAAGATATATAATCAACCCAAGATAGTATATCCCTATGAAAATGTTTTTTGATGCTCCAACATATCTCCTATCACCTATTCTAAATCCCAGTGGAAGACCTACATACTAGTGGTAAATAATAAGATGTTTGATCTTAGTCAAGCTATAAATTTTGTCTATGTATCTAATTGAACCTTGGAATATGTGGTATTGTTGTCAATGTTGGATCATAGTAGTCAAAAATAAAAGTATACAATCATCCATGCTAGATATCATTTATGCAAGATAGGGCACCCCAAATAGGTATGTGTACAATCTTCGATGCATATTTGAATTGCTTATCCACATGGAAACTAGAAGGTATTCATATTCAAGTACCCTAGTTTTAATAATGTTGATAGTAGTTTCTAGTCAAACTCTACCTTCAACATGAGGTCCACATGGTACAATCCCATTATAATAGAAGAGCATAGTCCTCTCATGTAAGGAGTATGAGATTCATTTACAATACATAAGGATGATGTGTAGGTAATCCAATACATAGCATCACTTACAAAAAGTAACAAGTCATCATATATTAATCTACCTTACAAAATATAACATCTCAAAAATTTAAAAATACATCTAAATATTAAGTGTGACAAAAGTATCATACTTTTGCAAAAATTCCATATTTAGCAGAAGTGCTACATTTGTACAAAAGTGTCATTGATGTAATAGTGCCATTGTAGGATGAAATCATATGCAATTGCATTATAAATTTCAAAGCAATATGTAATAGTGCTAGCACATAAAAAAATTATTTCCATTTTTTTCTAGACTATAGCTTGGAAAAAATATTAAAACTAGCCAAGCTTTAGAACCCTCACCTGAGGCTATTAGATACCTAGGGACAAGAATATGTGAACCAAGTGATATGGCTCATTATGATATAACCATTATTTTATTGTAAGTAGGAGTTATTAGTAATGATGAGTTAGTAATGATGCAAACGTTATTTTATTAGAAGTTATTGGAAATATGAGCAAGATTTGTTGTCATTGATGTCAAGAATTAGTTTCAATGAATAGTGCAAGAGGAAGGATGTCAAGAGTTAATTTTAGAAATAATAAGGTGATCATATTAAGGTCTACAGGAGAAATATGAAGGCCCAAGAAAAATAATATTATAATATTTTATTATAATATTAAAGGTCTAATGATAATACCTAAAGTAATTAAATTAATTATAATAATTTCATTATAAATTAATTTGTAATTTAATTTAATTAACAGTATGGTTATTAAATTAATTATAAGTTAATTATAATAATTTTATCATTAATTAAATTATAATATAATCTAATTAACCCTAAGGTTAGGGTTATGAGGGAAAAAATAAAGCACTGACATCATGCATCATTTCCTCCATCGACCTCTAATATGGTGGTGGTACAATGGTATAAATACCATGTACCTTAGTTGCAAAGGATACCTTAATTCAAATAACATTAAGCCTACGATTTCTATGATTTTGTGCGAGTAAGAAGAAAAAAAAATTGTCTTGTTTGCACCAGTGAAGGGACAAGATTTGTGAGGCTCTAAGCCTCATAACCAACCGTCTAGTTGGCCTAATGGCAAGTGGCTATGAATTAGGTATTTGGCAAGTGGGAGGACCCACGATCGAATCTCGGTGGTAGTTTTGGTGAACATTTTGGTTGAGGTACCAAAGGGAAGCAATAAAGTGCATGAGGTGCTTCTTGCTTCCAAGGTGAGCGCCTAGCTCACATGGCAATTGAAGCTGTAGCTAGGCCACTAGTAGTAGCACAACATGGGTTTGATTCCCACCAAGGAAAAAAGGTATTTAATTTTTAAATTTTATTTTTGTCTTAAGTTTTGTTTGGCATGAGCTTTTAGGGAGATATAAGGTTTATAAAAAATAAATTTTATATTGTGATTTTGGTGATTAAGTCTTGAATGGAGTAATAAGGATTTAGAGGAGTTTAAATGTTATTTTAAAATAAAGTCTTATTGTATTTAATATTTGAGAGGAGTAACAAGGTGTAATTGAGATCTATTGTTTTGTATGGTGAGAATAATTTGTGAGGAAATTATTGAATGAAATTTTGAGAAGGTTTTTGCTACCTAACCCTTGATATTGACAAAAAGAGTAATTATGATTTAGACATGTTTTTGAGGTCAATTCTTCATCAAACAAAATGTGTAGGCATATCTTTCTTGTGAGTGAAAGATTATTGGATTGAATGTTATGAATACTAAGTTGGAGTGAAAAGGTTTGTTTGATAAGCATTTTTTAGTAAGATTTAATATGCACGATTAGTGAATGTTTATGTGAACATTTGAGTGAGAGATTGAAAACTATCTTGAACTAGGGTTTGTGCACAATCATGAGTATCATTGTTATGTGATATTGTTATATAAGCATTGTTGAAAATAATTGAGTGAGTTTTTATATGCTTGGACTAGGGTTTGTAAGAAAGGAGTGTTTCATTGAGTGATTGGTTGAGTGGAGTTGATTGAGCCTAGTCATTTGGAAGTGTTAAAGTGATAGTTCAAGTTTTGTGAAACAAATTGTTCTATATTCTGATTTGATTTGGAAGAGAGATTGGAAGTGATTGAGTGTCATGCAAGAGTGAAACATATTGAGTCTCTAACTATTATCTATATATTTCTATGATTAAGAAAGAGAGTTTGAAAGTGATTGAGTAGTGTTGTGAGTAAGTAACATATTGAGTCTCTAACCACTCTCTATATGTTCTATGAGATTAAAACAAGATTATGTGTGAAATTTATTTTTGTGATTGAGGAGGTTTTTTGTGATAGATTGATTGTATAGAGATTTTATAAAATATTGCTGAGTAGATTTGAGATAAGTCTTGGTGAAGACTTGTTGAGCATATTGGATAAGTTCTAGAAAAAAATTGTGAATATATTTGTGTGAGCTTTTGTGGAAGCTTACAATGTAGATTTGAGACAAGTCTTTGAGAAGATTTGAGAGCAGAGTTTATGGATTGATTTGTTCAAACCTTGGTTAAGGTTTGGGGCAAATATAGTAGAGTTGATTTATGATTGAGTCAAGATTTGTGTTCAAGCTTGGGGAAATATTTGTGCTAGACCAAAGGACTGTGTTTAGTATATATTTGAGGATAGATATTGAGAAGATTTATGCTCGATCAAATGATTGTGTTTAATACAGATTTGAGGATAGAGATTGAGCAGATTTGTGCTAGATCTAAGGACTATGTTTAGTTCATATTTGAGGATAGATATTGATCAGAATTATGCTAGACCAAAGGACTATGTTTAGTGCATATTTGAGGATAAAGATTGAGCAGATTTATGCTAGACCAAAGGACTATTTTTAGTATAGATTTAAGGATAGAGATTGATCAGATGTGTGCTATACTGAAGGAATCTATTTAGTATAGATCATAGATAGAGATTGAGTAGATTTGTGCTAGACTAAAGGATTATGTTTAGTATAGATTTGAGATAGAGCTGAGAGCAATATTTGGAGGTGACAAAGTATAGAGGACATAAATCTCCAGTGGATATAGGTCCATTAGCCAAGGTAGTGAAGATAGGTCTTCTGAGTGAGGGTAGGAGTCTTTAGTGGATAGAGATCCATAATCCAATGTAGTAGAGGCAACAATTCTTCTAGAATATCACCAACCAGAGCAGAGAATAAGAAGTTTTCCTATGGATAGAGATATATGAACTTGATTAGGGGATTGGTGTCTCCTTTGGATAGAGGTCCATAAATATTGTAATAGGGAAATGTTTCCCAAGATATTTTTTGATTAAATTTTAGTGAAATATTTTCTCCATGGAGTAGCCCACATTGGGTGAACCACATTAAATTGGTGTCTCTATTGTGTGTGGTGATTTATGCATTGCTTTGATTACTATTTTTGATATTTTCATTGATATATTACATAATATTATTTTGGAAAGAAAAGTAAAAATTGGTCTTATACTGTTCACCTCCCCTCTCAGTATAATCTTGTGTTCTTAAATTGGTATCAGAGCGAGTTCCTTTGGAATAGTTTAATAACTTGAAGGAAAATATTACAAGAACACACATGGATTCTCAGAGTGTATCCTCAAGAAATTCAGTACCATTGTTTTATGGGAGAAAATATACACCATGGAGCACAAGGATGAAGTTTCATCTATGGTAAATTGGAAATGAAGTGTGGGAAGTAGTTGAAAATGGATACACACCACTGGAAATTGCACCTACAGATAAATATGGTAAGATTCTATATCATTACAATTCAATATCAATGGATACAATTCAAAAGGGTTTGCATGAAACAAAGTTTATAAATATTATGCATTGCAAATTAGAAAAGGAAATTTGGGATACATTGCAAGGCATATATGAAGGAAATAAAAATGTCAAAAGGGTCAAGTTGCAAAATTTCAAAAGAGCATTTGAAGATCTAAAAATGAAGGATGAGGAAAATATTTTTGCATATCTACTTTATGTGGATGAGGTTGTTTACTCCATGAAAGGACTTGGGCTTGAAGTTATAGAACCTGATGTGTTTGATAAGATTCTAAGGTCACTTCCAAAAAGGTTTAGTAAAAATATTTCAGCTATAGAAGAGGCAAAATATATTGAATGTCGAAATGTCACGAGCGGGATCGGGAGCGGGAATGGGGGCGGGTGTGTCTGTGGACGATGGCGATGGAGATGACGAGAATGGTGGGTCGAAGGGGTTTGCTGGTATGGCAACTTTTTCCTCAGGCCCTGCAGTTAGTGTTGGGCCTACTGCAGGCCCACTCAGCTTTTGTGACGGTGAAGACCCTAACGGTGTGGCAAAAATGGTGTCTGGTAACGGTAGGGTTTCAACCTCCTCTCCCTCCAAAACGCAACCGTGATATTTGTCCTTTGCAGATAAAGTCAGGTCCTCGACTAGAGATTTCTCTTTTCAAACTCCTTTGCCTTTCTCTTTTTTGGGCACTGAAGTTTCATTTCCTAGCAAGGTTATGGAGCCACTAATATTTCAAGAGTCCCTCTCTCTGGTTGGGAAATTTGTCGATGCCCAACCCGATATGGAAACTATCCGCGAATGGGCCCTTTCCAAATGGCAGCTATCTAGAAGCATGGAGCTTGTGGCTTTTCCTAGGGGGTTCTTTATGATAAGGCTAAACAATGCCCTCGACACCCAATGCATTCTCACTGGTGGACCTTGGTTTTTTGGTCGTCGAAGCTTGTTTCTACAAATATGGGGGAAGATTTCAACCTTGAAACTCAGTCTATCAACATCACCCTGATTTGGATCAAACTCCAGGGGTTTCCCCCATAGTTTTTCTATAATGATGCTCTCAAAGGCATCACCCAACCAATTGGAGATTTAGTTACCATCGACCCTGCCACCAGAGAAAGAACCAGAATGACCTATGCCCATGTCTGTGTCATGGCTAATCTGGATTCGGTTTTGCCTACCTGCATTGGCATCAACGTCAAAAGCTTCAGAAGGCATCAAGGAATCGAGTATGAGAACAAGCCTGCTTTTTGTTTGGAGTGCAACTCCCAGGGTCACTTGGCTTCTCAATGCCCTTCCCGAAAAATAAATATTCCTAGTGATTCTGGTAGGAAGAAGGATTCCCAGATTCCCAATTTTCAAAAAAAGTCTCCTGGCAGGGGTTGAGGCCATTCTGTAGGTCCCCCTAAATCATCTGCTCCCCACAACGTAAGTGCTTTGCCTTCTCGTACCAATCATTTTGCTCCTTTAGATAATATCCCAACTAATGAAGACATCTCCAATGACCCCCCCATAGATCCAATCATCTCATCCACACCCACTGTGTTTCAGTCTCCCTTGTCCAAGGGTAAGGCTGTAATGACCTCCCCGCACTCACCCTCAGATTTTGGTCCCTCTCACCTTCCTCTTCCCTTCCCACCCCTTCCCCCATCTCAAAACCGTCCTCTTACCCTCTCCCCTGAGCCTGTTGCACTGTGCTAGTCTCCCCGCTCTCCATCCCCCCTTAGGCCTATTCCTGGGACCAACACCATCATTATTCTTCAATATTCTAGCCCTCTGAAATCTCGCTCTTCCACCCCCAAAGCTAATGTCAACAAAGAACAGAGAAGGGGAAGACCGTCCAATGTAGAAAAGCTGGCCAAAGTAGTTGAGCTTGAAGTGGATGATGGATCTATGCCTTCCTCCTTGGGCCCTACTTTTGAACAACCCATTCATCAAGATTTGGATGAGGTTAGACCTAAACTTACTCTGTCTCAAGGGAGAGGTAGAGGTCACAAAGCAAATCCCAAGTCAAATTGATGAAGTTTGTCTCCTGGAATGTTAGAGGCCTCAACGGATCTACCAAATAGAGGACTGTCAAGTCGGTGAGAAAAAACCTAAAACCAAATATCATGTTTCTTCAAGAATCAAAACTGGATGAGAACAACAGCAATCAAGTTTGCAAACTTATCTGGGAAAATAGCAATTTTGTCTCTTGCCCCTCCTCTGGGGCCTCCGGGGGTCTTCTTTGTTTGTGGGATCCAACAAATATTGAGGGGAGAGTCCTTTCAGTCTCTGACAGAACCATCAACATTTTTTTCACTAACAAAGTCACCAACTTTCAATGGATTGCCACCAATGTCTATGGACCAAACAGTCCTATCAATATTGTTGTGGGATAACATTACCGCAATGCGCAACAACTTTCCTGACTTTCCTTGGATGCTTTGTGGCAACTTAAATTCTCCCCTTCACCTATTTGATAAGTAAGGAGGCAATCCGATCACTAGCCGTTGCATTGAAGATTTCAGCAATTTTGTCAACCTCAATGAGCTTATGGACCTACCGCTCCAAGGATCCAACTATACATGGAGCAACAGACGGGTGGCCATTCATCACATCCAAATTTGGCTTGATAGATTTCTCTTGTCCAAAGAACTCATTCCCATTTTTGGTGATGCCAGGCTACACAGCCACCCAAAAATTGGATCTGATCATAACCCTATTATTATGGATTGTTCCCGACCTCAAAAAACCTGTAAAACCCCTTTCAGGTTTGAAAATATGTGGCTCACTCATCTAGATTTAGGTTGATGTATTCGACAATGGTGGCAGCAAAACCTTTGTCCAAACCCCCTCTTGAATCTGTTCCTCAAACTCAAAGCAGTCAAACTCAAGCTAAAATGCTGGAACAGGGAGGTTTTCAACAACCTTTTTAGTGAAAAAAAGCTTCTGCTAGATGAGCTCAAAAGGGTGGAAAATCTGATTTAGGAAGGGGATCAGAGGGTTGAAACTTTCATGGAAGAAAAATGCCTCCTTTCAAACCTTCACAATGTTTTGGCTAAGGAAGAGTCCTTCTGGAGACAAAAATCTAGAAGCCTCTGGCTCAAAGAAGGAGACACCAACACGAAGTTTTTCCATGCTTCCACCCTATGCCACAGAGGTTCTAATAAAATTTTAGAGTTGACCAAGGCTGATGGTACCATTGTCTCTGATATCTAGGCCATCAGACAGGAAGCTGTGCTCCACTTCTAGGAAATCTTAGGTCCAAGTGTTGACTGCCACCCTCGCATAGCAAGTTATTTGCTTCAGAACATTCCAATGCTGGTGTCTAACGATGATAATGAAAAACTGCTCCAATCCTACACTGAAGAGGAGATCAAAGATGCTCTGTTTGCAATGGAATCTAACAAGGCCCCTGGTCCTGATGGTTTTCCACCATGATTTTTTCAACACTTTTGGGATGTCGTGGGCCCTGATGTTGTTGCTATGGTTAAATTCTTCTAGAGAGCCAAAAAGATGTTGAGAGAAGCCAATTCCACCTTCATTGTTTTAATTCCCAAGTCTAATGAGTGTGCTTCCCTCTCTGACTTCAGACCTATAAGTCTCTGTAGTGTCATCTACAAACTTATCACCAAAGTCATGGCAAACAAGTTGAAAGACATCCTTCCATCCATCATTGACCAGTTCCAAGGTAGCTTGGTCAAAGGCATATTCATTTTTGATGGAGTGATAACAGTCCATGAGTTGGCTCATTCGGTTTATAAAAACAAAAAACCCAGTATGTTCCTTAAGATTGACATGAACAAGGCTTTTGATCAGGTTTCATGGAAATTCCTATTTGAGGTCCTTGAGAAGTTTAGGTTTCACAAAGAATGGGTTAATATGGTTTGTGAATGTATCTCTACTGCTTGGTTCTCTGTTCTTATCAATGGTTCACCTGTCGGCTTCTTTCCAAGTTTTAAAGGCATTCGTCAAGGGGACCCCCTGTCACCCTTCCTCTTCATCATTTTGGCTGAAACTCTTGGAAGAACCCTTACTGCTGCCTACAACAGTGGACTCGTCTCTGGGATCAAACCTGCCTCAACTTCCAAGGCCATTTCCCATCAGTAGTTTGTAGATGATACTATTATTTCCTCTCTAGCTTCTGTCCCCGAAGCAAAAATCATTAAGAACATCCTTGACTCTTATGAAGAGGCGGCGGGCCAGAAAGTCAATTACCGCAAAAGCAAGCTTTACTTCCTCAATACTCCCATCCATAGGCAAAACAAGATTGTTGAGATCCTTGGGTGTATCATTGGGATCCTTCCAACTACTTATCTCGGATTACTACTCTTCCATGGCAAATCGGTCTCGGATATGTGGAACCCTATTCTAGATCGTCTCAACAAGAAACTTGCAGGCTGGAAAAGTTCAATTCTTAGTTAGGTAGCCAAAGCCACTCTGGTCCAGGCTTTCCTGCAAAGTATTCCTATTTTTTTCTTATCTATCTTCAAAGCTCCAGCTTCCATCTGCAAAATAATTGAGCAAATTCAACATAGATTCCTTTGGGCGGGAAACGAAAACAAGAAAAAATTTTCCCTTGTTGCCTGGGACAAGGTTTGTTCCAAGAAAAAGGATGGAGGTCTCGGATTCAGGGACATCAAGCGGATGAACATGGCTCTCATTGCCAAACAGTCCTGGAGACTTACCATCAATGAAAAAGCCACCTGGATTGACATCATCAAAGCTAAGTACCTTCATCAGGTTCCCTTTCTTGGAGAGCACTACCTTCCTAGCGGATCTCATTTTTGGAATGGTGTCACTAAATCAAGGAAGATCATCATGGAAGGTTTAAGGTGGTGTCTTGGAAATGGAGTGGCCATTCATTTTTGGGACGATCCTTGGATCCGTGACAAACCTCTCAGTCAAGATCCTCATCTTGCTATGCTCAAGACGATGACCAAAGCTACCTTTGGTGATAAGGTGTGTCATTTCATCAACCCAGGTACTACGAGACCCGCATGGAAAAAATTGGATTTGAATGGGCCTAGACTTATCACCGAGGTGCTTAGAAGGCTTCAAAACTTACTAAGGAGCTGCATAATCCCCAACTCTCACAAAGAAGACTCCATGGTTTGGAACCTTGAAGATTCTGGGCAGTTCACTATTAAATCTGCCTACTACAGCCAAGAAACTCCCAGTGATGGCCGTGACTTCACCAATCTGGTCTAGGTTCCCAAGATCATTCCCAAGATTAAATTATTCTGCTAGTTGGCCATCCAAAATAGAATCCTCACCACTAAAAATCTAATAAACAGAGGGCTTCTCATCCCCAATTGGTGCATCTTGTGTAAAAATGCCTGTGAGTCTACTGTGCATGTTTTTCTGGAATGTCCCTTCTCCATTGCAGTGCTCAACCAGGTTTTAAAAACTTTCACCATCTTCGTAGCCCTCCCTCATTCCATTCCCTTCATTTTCCAACAATGGCCCCGACCATTTAAAAATAGTCTACTCAAATTCATGTGGCAAGCGTGCCTTCACATTTTCCTGTGGCAGATTTGGCTTGAGAGAAATGCTAGAATTTTTCAAAACCTTGCCAAGGATAAGAAGATTGTTGTTGCCAAAATCTTGGCCCTTGCTACGGAGAATGCCTCTCTCGTCTCATCATTCAAACCTCCTCTTCTTGGAATTGAATTGGATCTAGCAAATCATTTCAATCTTCTCAATTTTTTTGCAACAACCTGCACTTCTGTTGACAGGTCTATTATCAAGTGGGTCTTTCCTCCTTCTGGGTGGCACAAGCTCAATTTCGATGGCACGACCAAAGGCAACCCTGGAGCGGCTGGCGAAGGTGGAATTCTCAGAAATCACAAAGGAGAAATAATTTTGGCCTTTGCTCAGAACTTAGGAATTTAGTACAACAATATGGCCGAGGCTCGGGCCTTGTTCCAAAGCTTGATTCTCTTGGAAGGCTTGTCTATCAATAAACTCATCATAGAAGGAGACTCATTGCATTGCATCAACTGGCTCAAAGGAACCTCTGTGCCTCCCTGGGCCCTTTTTTCCATCTTCGACGAATGCAAGACACTAATTGGTGTCTATCTAGAATTAATCATTCAACACCAATACTAGGAAGGAAACAAAGCTGCAGACAAGCTTGCTAATAAGGGAGTTGACGCAACAGACATTCAGGTCTGGAGAGATTCCTTTCCAATTGGCCTAAGGGATGTTTCTTCAAGTTCTAATGTTTGCACAATGTGAGTGGGTTACTGGTCTTCGGGTTTTTCGGCGACGTTTTGGCATCTTGGTGCGCTTTCGCATCATTTTTCTAAGTTGGTTGCAAAATCTCAGCTTGCTGCGTTATCCTCTTTGCTCAGGCTGCGAGGTTGCTTTTTGTCACGATATCTGACACTTTTCTATCCATCTAGCGTGGTCTTCCAACTTGTCACGATATCACGATGCCTTTTGTCTTCGGGTGCTTTTTTGCAAACTTGTCACGATATTGTGACACCTTTTCCCTTTCGATGCTTTTTCGCAAACTTGTTGCGATATCGCGACACTTTTGGCCTTCAGGCACGGTCTTGCTTTTTGTCGTGATATCGTGACACCTTTTATCTCTCCAATGACGATCTTCCATTCAGTCGCAATATCACAACAGGTTTTCTCTCCAACAGCGGTCTTCCATTCTGTCATGATATCGCAACATTTTTTCTCTCCGGGTGCCTTTGCACAAACTTGTCACGATATCGTGACATTTTTCTCTCCAAAGGTGGTCTTCATTTTTGTCGGGATTTCGCGACGCTTTTTCTCTCTCCAATAGCGGGCTTCCAGGTTGTCGTAATATCACGACCTTTTTTCTCTCCAACGGCAGACTTTCCTTTTTGTCGTGATATCACGACATTTTTTCTCTCCAATGGCAGTCTTCCTTTTTGTCACGATTTTGTGACACCTTTTATTCTTGGCAGCAGGCTTCCACTTTCGTCACAATTTCGGGGCTCATTTTATATTTTGGCTGCGGTCTGCATTCTTGTCACGATTTCGTGACACCTTTTCTCTTCGACAGCGTTTTCAATTCTTGTAGCGATTTCGTGACTCCTTTTTCTTGTCGCGATTTCATGACTCTTCTTCTCGACTGGCTCCAACCCTACAACTTGTCACGATATCGTGACACTTTGCAACATGTCGCGATATCGCGACTCTTTCCTTTCTTCGGCTTCGATGGCGATTCTTGTCACGATTTCGTGACTTCTTTTCTTCCTTCGGCTTCTACGGCGCTTCTTGTTGCAATTTCACGACAACATCATTTTGGTCACGATTTCGTGACACCTTCCCTAGGGTGGAGGTTTGCCAACTTTCTTTTCCTTTCTTCTTGGACCACCTCGGTCGTGTTGGATTTATTGTAATATCTCTTGTGCAAGGTTCAAGGACCTTTCAAAACCCTTTCTACCAATCAAAAAAAAATATATATATATTGAACTTTTGACAAGAGATGAATTACATGGCATTATCACAGATTTTGAGATAAGAATAAAAGAGGAACCTATTCATTAGAAAGAAGAAGCTTTCAAAGCCACTAAGAATACTAAGGGTAAGAAGTCAGATTCAAGAAATGAGCTATCTAGTGATGAAGAAGTAAATTATGGTAGAAGGAACAAGGACTCAAGAAAGTATAAAGGTATGAAATCAGTTAGATGTTTTAAATGTGGAAAATATGGTCACTATGTATATGATTGTCCATAAGCTGGAAATAGCAGTGGTGATGAGAAACAAGATCATAATAATAAGGATGCACGAAAGTATAGGTACAAAAATAAAAATAGGGATGGACAAGGTACACAAGAAAATAAGTTTTTCCAAAGGCATAAGAAAAGTTTCTATGCAGATAAGGTAGGTAAGATCTCAAGTGATAGTGATGATAGTTCCTCAAATAATGATAAAGATGAAGTTCTATTTCTAGAAAAATAAAAATAAGTGGTTAGGAAAAGGTCACCAATAATCCTCAAGTGTTTTAGATGTGGTAACTTTGGTCACATTGAATATAGTTGTACAATAAATGGATTCAGTTTCAGTGATGATGAATATGAAGATACACTTGAAGGACCAGAAGAGAATCTTATTATAGTAATAGAAGAAGAAGGAAATACTTCTAGTAAGAAAGAGTTAGAAAATAATGAAGATGTTTTCAAAGGTAAACAAATAGAGGAATAATCATAGAAAGGAGAAGTTGATCTTGAGGGTGAGCTTATTCATGCCCTTGATGCATTAAAGGAGGTAAGAAAGCAAAACTCAAAAATCAAGCTTAAATTTTAAGAATGTGATGAAGAGAAAGAAAAATTTATAGAGGATCTAACTAACTCAATAGCTAAGACAAGGATATTCAAAGAGAATTTGGAAGCTAAGGTTTTAGAGTGTGAAAGGTTAGAGCAAGAAGTATCTTCACTAAGGAAGGAAGTAAAAGAGTATAAATATAACCTACACAAGTTTGGGAAAAGCTCAAAAACCATAGACAAGATTATCAAGATACAAAGATGGTCAACAAACAAGACAAGTCTTGGTTTTGAATAGGTACAAAATAAACAAGGAGAGGAGTCAACCTCAATTTCTGAATAAGAATAAACTTCAGAAGAAGAGAGTGTAATAGAGTGAGACTTCTAAGGATGGGTTGGACAACAAAAAGTTCAACAAGGAAAGGAACAATGCACAAATGAGGAACAAATGGAATAGGAAGAAACACAGAGTAGAAAAGACTAAGAGAATGAGGTCAAGACAAGGTAGTTTCAATGGATAATGCTTTTCATGTCACAGGTTTCGGCACAAAGCTACACAGTGCAGGACACATGGAAAATAGGAATATAGAAGTTTTAGAAATAGGTATCTTTTTCAAGGGTATTGCTACTCTTGTAATCAGTTTGGTCATAAGGCAATGAATTGTAGGGTTCATGATAGGAAAATATATGGCTTCACCAGGAGAAATCCCAAGATATCTACACCTCCAAGGAATAACAAAATTAAGTGTTATAAGTGCAATAATTATGGACATACATCAAAGTGGTGTAGAGAAAAAATTCTAGAGACAATTAGGAACAAGAATAGTTAGAGGAATAAAAAGGATCATATGAGGAGGAAAGTGGACAAAGGTAAATATAAATGCTTGCTGGGAGTAGAAATACTCCCACCCAAAAATTAACCACATAAAAAGGAGGTTGGGGAGGGACTAAGCTAAGAGTCTCATTCTCATCCCTGAGACCCAAAGATGACCCTTTGCCATTGATGACAAAGGGGGAGAGATTTGAGTTAGGGGGAGAGCATTAAGTCAAGGGGAGCAATTTCTCAGGTGGAGTAGAACAGGAAAAGGTAAAAGGTAAATGGGTTACCATCAATGACAAAGGGGAATATTTATTGAAAATATGAGCAATATTTGTTGTCATTTATGTCAAGAGTCAGTTTTAGTGAGCAGTGCAAGAGGAAGGATGTCAAGAGTCAGTTTCAAAAATAATAAGGTGATCAGATAAGGTCTACAGAAGAAATATGAAGGCCCAAGAAAAATAATATTATAATATTTTATTATAATATTAAAGGTCTAATGGTAAGACCTAAAGTAATTAAATTAATTATAATAATTTCATTATAAATTAATTTGTAATTTAATTTAATTAACCCTATGGTTATTAAATTAATTATAAGTTAATTATAATAATTTTATTATTAATAAAGTTATAATCTAATTTAACTAACCCTAAGGTTAGGGTTATGAGGGTAAAAAGAAAGCGCCAACATCATGCATTATTTCCTCCATCGACGTCTAATATGGTGGTGTCATAGTGGTATAAATACCATGTGCCTTAGTTGCAAAGGATACCTTTGTTTTAATAACATTAAGCCTACAATTTTTATGATTTTTGTGCGAGGAAGAAGACAAATTTTTTTGTCTTGTTTGCACCAATGAAGCGATAAGATTTATGAGGCTCTGAGCCTCATAACCAACTAGATGGTTGGCCTAGTGGCAAGCGGTTGTGACTTAGGTCTTTGGCAAGTGGGAGGGCCCACGATCGAATCTCAATGGAAGTTTTGGTGAACATTTTGATTAAGGCTCCAAAGGGAAGCAATAAAATGCATGAGGTGCTTCTTGATTCCAAGGTGAACGCCTAGCTCATGTGGTAGTTGAAGTCATGGCTAGGGTGTTGGTGGTCGCACAGCGTGGGTTTGATTCCCACCAAGGGCAAAAGGTATTTAATTTTTAAATTTGATTTTTTTCCTAAGGTTTGTTTGGCATGAGCTTTTAGGGAGATATAAGGTTTATGAAAATTAAATTTTATATTGTGATTTTGGTGATTAAGTGTTGAATGGAGTAATAAGGCTTTAGAGGATTTTAAATGTTATTTTAAAATATAGTCTTGTTGTGTTTAATATTTGAGAGGAGTAATAAGGTGTAATCGATATCTAGTGTTTTGTATAGTGAGAATAATTTGTGAGAAAATTATTGAATAAAATTTTGATAAGGTTTTTTCTACCTAAAGCTTGAGATTGGCAAAAATAGTAATTGTGATTTAAACAGGTTTTTGAGGTCAATTATTCATCAAACAAAAGGTATGGGCATATCTTCCTTATGAGTGAAATATTGTTGGGTTGAATGTTATGAATTCTAAGTTGGAGTGAAAAGGTTTGTTTGATAAGCATTGTTGATTAATATTTCATGTGCATGATTGGTGAATATTTGTGTGAACATTTGAGTGAGATATTGAGAACTATATTGAACTAGGGCTTGTGCAAGATCATGAGTATCATTGTTATGTAATATTTTTTGATAAGCATTATTGAAAATAATTGAGTGAGTGTTCATATGCTTGGACTATGATTTGTAAGAAAGGAGTGTTTCATTGAGTGATTGGTTGAGTGGAGTTGATTGAGCCTAGTCAGTTGGAAGTGTTGAAGTGATAGTTCAAGTTCTGTGAAACAAATTGTTCTATATTTTGATTTGATTTGGAAGAGATATTGAAAGTGATTGAGTGTTGTGCAAGAGTGAAACATATTGAGTCTCTAACCATTCTCTATATGTTTTTATGATTAAGCAAGAGAGTTTGAAAGTGATTAAGTAGTGTTGTGAGTAAGTAACATATTTAGTCTCTAACCATTATCTATATGTTCTATGAGATTAAAAAAAGATTTTGTGTGAAACTTGTTTGTGTGATTGAAGAGGTTTTATGTGATAGATTGAGTTGAATTGTATAGAGATTTTATGAAAACTTGTTGAGCAGATTTGATATAAGCCTTGGTGAAGACTTGTTGAGTATATTGGACAAGTTCTAGAAAGAAATTATGGATAAATTAGTGTGAGCTTTTGTGGAATCTTACAATGCAGATTTGAGACAAGTCTTTGAGAAGACTTGAGAGCAGAGTTGATTGATTTATTTTTTCAAACCTTGGATTAAGGTTTGGTGTAGATATAGCATAGTTGATTTGTGATTGAGTCAAGATTTGTGTTAAGGCTTGAGGATATATTTGTGCTAGACCGAAGGACTATTTTTAGTATAAATTTGAGGATAGATATTGAGTAGATTTGTGCTAGACCGAAGGACTGTGTTTAGTTCTTATTTTAGGGCAAATATTGAGCAAATTTATGCTAGACTGAAGGACTATGTTTAGTGCATTTTTGAGGATAGATATTGAGCATATTTGTGTTAGACTGAAGGACTATGTTTCGTATAGATTTAAGGACAAATATTGAGCAAATTTATGCTATACTGAAGGACTATTTTTAGTGTAGATCAGAGATAGAGATTGAGCATATTTGTGCTATACTGAAGTACTATATTTAGTACAGATTTGAGACAAAGCTAAGATCAAGCTTTGGAGGTGACAAAGTATAGAGCACATCAGTATCCAATGGATAAAGGTCCATTAGATAAGGTAGTGAAGACAGGTCTTCTGAGTGAGGGCATGAGTCTTCAATGGATAGAGATCCATAAGCCAGTGTAGTGGAGGCAATAGTTCTTCTAGAATATCACTAGCTAGAGCAAAGGAGGAGTTATCCTATGGATAGAGATCTATGAACTTTATTAGGGTATTGGTGTTTTATTTGGATAGAGGTCCATAAACATTGTAATAAGGAAAGGTTTCCCAAGAGATTTGTTGAGAAAATTTTAGTGAAATATTTTCTCCGTGGAGTAGCCCACATTGGGTGAACCATGATAAATTGGTGTCTCTATTGTGTGTGGTGATTTATGCATTGCTTTTATTACTACTATAGATATTGCCATTGATATATTGCATAATATTGATTGGGAAAAAAAATTAAAAACTGGTCTTATATTGTTCATCCCCCTCTCAGTATAAGCTTGTGTTCTTCAGGAGTTATAAGTGATGATGATTTAGTAATGATGTAAACATTACTTTATTGTAAGAGTTACTAGGGTGAGGAAAAATAAGAGTCTATATAAAGGTAGCAGTAAGGAGTATTCTTGGTGTTTCCCTATCTTAAGGGTATTATCCATATCTATTATATTGTGTGGATTGTTATTATAAAATATATTTGTGGATGCATGTTTGATATTTCAACATATTGATGAATTATATACCGCTAATGATAATAAAGGTTCACAAAAATTGATATCAAAGTAGCAATTCTAGCAAAGTGGGGTTAGTTTTGTAGAGCTAGGGCACATTTTTCTAGAAATAAATCACATCTTATGAGGTCCATATTTGTTTTAGTAGTTATTTTCAAAATATTTTTGTTCCAACATGTAGATCATTTCAAGTACTACAAAAATGAATGCTCATTTGTTAAATTTTGATAAGTATTGAAAAAGTTATGGTTGTTTGAAGTTGAGGTATTTATGTTATTTTTTGGTTGCATATTTTTTTTTTCAAAAGAAAAAAATCATATTAAATTTTCTAGTAGTCATTTTCAAAATATTTTTGTATAAACATTTAGATTTTCTTGTTGAGGTAGACCCTTAAATCCATAACCCTTTGTAAATTTTGTATGTGTAGGTTTTGCCTTGTGTGCAACAGTGATTGAAAGTTATAGGAAACAATGTCAAGATGCCCAACTGCATTAGGAGCACAAAATGAGTTTTATATGTTCTGTATCCTCCTTTAGTTCAAATATATGGCTATTATTATTTATTTTTAATGTAGTAGATCAACACCTTGGATAAATTACACATGTAAATAAAGTGGAGGTTCAAATGGTCTAACTTGCATGGTTTAATTATTTTTTTATCTTATCACTTATATTTAGAAACCTGATAAATTATTGCATTCATAAGGAATATTAATTGCATATAGTTTAGAGCTTTGTATTGCATGATATTTATTGCACCCGTTATTCAAAAATAAAAATATAAAATAAGTTTTTCCTTTTTATTATTATTCATAGGTGAAGTGCATGTAGTATATGGACCTGTATATTTTTATCTTGCATCTGTTTTGTTTTCCTAAGGTTGATTACACTTTTAGTTATTTCTTTTAGATTATTTAATAGATTTAGAAGTAGGAAATGATCTTAAGAAAACCATGAGCATGGTTTTCAAATAAACCCATAAAATTTAATTATATCACACATCAAATACCCTCCTTTATCTCTTGACAATAAATAAGGGAGAGAGAGAGAGATCCTCTCTTTCTCATTTATCCCAATATTATAGGAATAATAACAATGAAAATGTATATATATATATATATATATATATATTAGAAATTAAATAAGTGCTAAAAAAATGAATGTTATAGTTGAACAAAGGAAAATACCCTATTCTATAATATTCTTATGCTTATAATCTTATATGGTTGTAAGATATTGGGTGGTAGTCTATCTTGAGTCTCTTGGAATAAAATTGATCAAATAGAAAATTAATATATCACAAAACACCTTAGGATATGATTCTTATGGAGGCAAGTGTAATACACAATGAAAGTGAAACACTTAAAGCATTAATAATTATATAAATACAAACTAGTCAATATTAGCCAACATAAACTCCTTACAAACTATTTAGTATTATGAAGCCAATGCTATTGACTATCATAATGGAGAAGAAAACATGATAAGGCTGCTCCCACCATATCTAAGTCACACCAACAACGTCCATCATCACCTTGAATGCATCATGGTATTAGAACATACCAAGCTATGTATATTGATGCCACTTATTTGGTTGTTGATCATGGTAGATTCTATAAAGGACCCCCTAAGTAAGCTTCAACTCCCTATAAATTCAACCCTTATGTGAGCCAAACATGAGCATTTTTTTATGGTGAAGCTCTAAAAAAATGGTCTTCCACATATTTTCCCTTTGATAACAATTTTTTTTTTATATCATATCTCATATGTATTTTGGAAAATGAAGCCCTATGAGTGAAAACACTTACACACCATCCTATTATAGTGAAGCTTTGTTGGATTCAATTTTTGGAAATTCATGGTCTCCATAGGTTACCTTCTCTCAAGCAATAACAAGCCTTCACCCTCTATCCATAGCATGAGATATCTACCAAGGTTTTGAGGTTGTAAGCCTACTCATAGGAAACTAATTATGCCCTTCCACTCCCAAAAATGTCATTTATGTTCTGTTGTTTTATGATCATTCCATAATTTATTTCTAATTTTATCTTTTTCTAACATCCAACTTGTTTGCTATTATTTTAATCTATCATCATAGTTATAGGTTTTGGCATTAGATAGTTTACTAGGTTGTCTTTACATAAATATCATTATCCATGTCTTACTATTTTTCTTGCAAACATCTTGTCAAGACACACTAATATTATCTTCATCTAAAAGCTAGCTTATCTATCATTATTTACTATCATCATAGTTACATCTTCTATTAATGATCTATATTATCTTATCATCTTTATATAGATCCTTGCACCTCTTGGCTAGGTATTATCACCAAATGAATTATTATTCAAAGAGTCTTTCCTTAAAAAATTGTTTTGTTATACCCATAGGTGAATGCACCATAGGGCTTCCATTTCAATGACACCATGCACTCTACTTTTTCTATAGTAGAAGACTAGGAATTTGTATTCCTAATCAAATAAAGATCAAAATTACTACTAGTTAGTAGAAGCATCAAAAGTGCTATCACTCTCCAGCAATGTTATTTCCACTAATATGATAATCGTAATTAGAACTTTTAAATTTCCTTTAAACTTACTTTTTAAATAGGAATTTTATTATTATTAAGGGAGTTACACATTCTCCACTAATATAGGTACACTCCTCTACTACTATCTTAGTTCTTTTCTATCTTCCATACAAGTTTTGAAAAGCAAGAAGTCATCAATTAAAGCATTGTTAGACTGTGATAGGACTGGTAGTATTTTTATTTTACTACAAATGCTTTTTCCATTAAGGCAAAAAATAGGTATCAGGTTTCAATTTTATTTCTACTATGGTATATCAAATATATTGCTATTGGTCTATTTTACATATTTATCTATCATTCTACATTTTCTATTTTATTATTTAAAGGATAAAAATAGAAGGAAATGAATCATTATATTTAACAACATTAGGGGACCTTCCATAGACTTATTGCCACATTTTTAATTGAACTACATGTAGACATTAGGGCTTTCTTGATTGTATTATATTCTTTAATTCTTATTTTAATAGTATATCCTCTTTATATTTATCACCAAAAATAAAAAAGCATATACTTCATAGGTCTTGATGGCTACAATTGGTTGATGCATTTGTAGTTAAAATAGGATTAGATTAAAGATAAGATAGTCAAGGAAATATATTAGGTAGAAATTTAGAAATTTTCTAATTATTCAATCAAATAATCTTAGGATCATGATTACCCTATCCTTAAGATGAGACATAATGGACCCAGTACCCCATAGGAGCAAATATTCTAGTGCATATAGTCTCATAGGCAAAATCAAAAGGCCTCCTCAACTTGCTTGTCTCACTTTAGGAAAGGGAAATTATTGATCTATGGGCATGATATAATTATAAATGGTGCAACAATGTGATAATCAGTTAATATTTATTGTTAGGCCATCCCACTATTACATTACCTTAGACTACACCATTATAATCTTAACAATATTTATCTATTGCATTGACACCATCTAATCTAGTAATATATGGGCCACCTAATTATCTCCACCACTTGTAAATATTATCTCCTACTTTATCATTAATATTAGACTGATATATTATATAACTATAGTCTATTCAAATTGTTAGTCTTACTCTTAAGTCAACACTGGTTATATTTGTGTCAACTCTATCATAAAGCTCAAAATGGTGGACTGCATAGCAGAAGTCTACTAGACCAAATGGTCTCACTCTTGAGTCTGTATTATTACCTCTGCCTAGGATGCATACCACTTGGTTTTCAAGGCCAACATCATTTCCTAAATACTAGCCATGTATCATGCTAATGCATTTGCCTTTGCCTCCATCATTGATTATGGTGACTTATTGGGTTAGCCTCTCCTACTTTAATTATTGATATAGATTCCACTCTCCTTGGTATGGTTGTAACAACACCCCTACTCTTTATCCCCTAATAACTATCACTACCTAACTAATGGTGCTACCTACCATTGTGCCCACCTTGGTCGTTACCTCATTATCATCCTTTGAGCAGCACGTCACCTAATATACATGACCCTATATGGCCTAAGCACTTAGTAACAACCCCATTAGTGGTTATTTATGTTTGAATTATCCAACACAAATTTGAGAAGCAAGAGGTTTCTCATATCTAACTCTAGGTATAAACCCATATTTGATAGTCCTTTGAATCCCTAATCTCAAGAAACCTATTGTTATTACATACAATTAGGAGGGATTTCCTACTATAGGATAAATTGGCATATGCTCATGCTATAAAATTTCTCTCTTAATATATAGTCAAACCAGCCACCTCCATTACCTCACCCATACCAACTAGTCATTATCCTCTACCTAGCCTAAATATCCATGCTATATGTCATCGATGTAAGTTAGGGAATCATATATGGATACCCATAAGATCCTCCACACATATTCAAGTATCAAGTTGCCTCTCCACATGGCAACTAAAAGGTATTCATCATCGAATACCATAGCTTTACTAATATTATTAGTAGTACCTAGTCAAACAACATGAGGTCCACACAGTATAGTTCTATTGCAATAGAAGAGCATAGTCCTCTCATGTAAGAATTATGAGATTAATTTCCAGTACATAAGGATGATGTGTAGGTAATTCAAAACCCAACATCACCTACAAAAAGTAACAAGTCATCATATATTAGTCTACCTTATAAAATATAACATCTCAAAACATTAAAATTTTATTTGAATCTTAAGTGTGACAAAAGTGTCGTAATTTTTCAAAAATATAATAGTTTGTAGAAGTACTACAGTTATATAAAAGGGTTATTAATGTAATAGTGTCATAGTAGCATGAATGTGTTGGTTGTGGAGCTTGATTCACTCTCTAATTCAGAGGTCTTGTTTTCAACTACATTTTGACCCACTCTACGAAGTGGGGGTGTAGGGAGGCAACATCCCCCTACTTGTGTTGTTTTTAGGGGTTTCATAGGCAATGCCCCTGAAGCCAAAAATATATATTTTTTCTCTATGTAAATCTAGACCATTTAGTATTAGGTCACAAATCAGATGACAAATTTTAGGTGGGATTTTTTACCCTAAAATTGTAACACATTTTTTTTATAAAGAGGATTTCATGTGGTGGCTGAATGTATAAGCGCATGTATTGTAATTGATGGTGATAGAGCAAAGAGGAAGTTACAATGGGTTTGTTGTAGGTTGTATTCCTTCATGGTTTTCTAGACGAAATAAAAGGTTTGGTTTTTTTCTCTGTGGACGTAGCCCACATTGGGTGAACCACATAAATATGTATCTCGTGTATTACTTTATTCTTCTACATTTTATTTCCACATTTATTTATTGCTCATGTTTTATTATTTAATCCTAACAAAAAGCATATCTAATTGAATTGTCAATTTTAAAAGCATTATGTAGTAGTGCTAGCATATGATAAAATCATTGCCCTTTTGTTCAAGACTAAATTTTGGAAAAAAATTAAAAATATTGAAGTTTCATAGCAGTCACTTTAGGTTGGTATCCTCCCCTAACCATCGATGGTTGGACCATATTATTGTAATGTACCAGCCTTACTTGGTGAGCCATCAAAAATATTTTTCATGTATCTAATGATCTACTCTCATGATCATGAATGGTAAGAATGATTTTTATTTTACCCTCTACAAATTTTACTTTGCTCTTCCTAACCATTTATTATCCCATAATCACTTTATTTCCTCACTTTAGTTGTATGCATGCTAGTCAGGAGTATTCTTATCAACATATTTTTTTCTCAAAAACTTGTTGGCATACATGGGCATGACAACATGTAATGCTATTACAAAAAAGAATTTTTTCATTATATATAAACTTTTAAAAGTAATTAATCATATCAAATAATAAATCTATGTCATTATTTAATTAAATCATATTAGCTATACTACAAAACATATCTTGTGGAACTACATCTCCCATTGATATATTTTCATCTCATCATTTTATCGATCTATCCTTTCAATTATACATATTCTAGTGTAGCAACCATGAAAGTTCTATAAAACTAATTCTTAGGGCATGCAAATCTAAGTTTTTTTTTTTTTTTAAGCGAAAAACCCCTTGTGGGGCCGCCTTGGTCTGAGAGACCACGAATAGGGGGTTCTACACCATCAAAATCACCCGGGAGTCACACCCGACCCTGCCCACACCAACATTATCAATTGGATTTTGGATACCCAATTTAGCTTTTTGGTAGGGTGGAGATTTGAACCTGGGACCTCCCTTGGAGGATTACCCTCTCCTCTCCAACTCACCTACAACACCTGGGTATGCAAATATAAGTTTTGATAGGTCTACTAAAGCTCTACATAATTTTCAAATAAAATTAGGAAAGTTTTGTATCACATATGAAAGCTTTGTTAAAATTTCTAATCATATGCAAATATAGTTTTTGGAATTATCTATGGAAGCTCTATTGGAATCTCTTATTGATTGCATATAAAATAGGATATTATATATAGTCAAAGAGGCAACCAATATTTCATCTCTAGACTCTTAGATTTATTTCCAAACCTATCTCTTTTCTATTATCTGCTTTTTCTCTTTGTTTTTTAGCTTAAATTTTTGAACACATTCATCTTCATTTTTTCTTAAGATCATTTTAATTTATTAGAATTCATCATCACTTTGAATTAGATCCCTATGTTTCCATTATCAAATTTATATCTAATGCTTATTTCATTAATTATTATGTAAGATCTTGTATTGAAGTGTCTTCTACAATATCTATAGGTAATATCAATATGATCTAGCAATGCTACCATTAGTGCCATAGAACTAACCTTAGTGGCATTTTGTTGCAATAATTTTGTAGATTTGATTAGAGGATTTCCATATATTTTTGTATTTTTAGATTTATTTTTTGTTTCATAAAATAGGGTTCTTATTGAGGCAAACCCATAACCCTTTGTTAATTTTGCATGTGTGTAGGCTTTTCTTTGTGTGTATTAGTGATTAAAAGTTATAGGAATCAATGTCAAGACACTCAATTGTATTAGGAGAACAAATTGAGTTTTATATACTCGTTGTCCCTATTTTATTTAGCTAAAATCTATATTTATTCTTATTTAGTTTTATATTTAACCTTGTCATGTTATATATAATAATATATGTTTAATTATTTGATATCATATACCATTGTTTATTGCACTTGTAAAGAAAGATGGTCTAGTTTTTATCTTATCATTTATATTTAAAAACCTAATTAATTCTTACATTCACAAGGAATATTAACTACATATAGTATAGAACTCTATGTGTTGCATGAGATTTCTTGCACCCTTGCTTCAAAAACAAAAAGAGAAAATACATTTTTTCTTTTTTGTTATCATTCGTAAGTGAAGTGCATGTAGTATAGGGAATTGTTTGCTTGCATATTGCATCCTTTTTACTTTCCTTAAGCTTTAAGTTATTACTTTTAGATTATTTAAAAGCGGTAGAAGTAGGGAAAAATCTTAAGGAAACCATGGGTGTGTTGTTCAAATAAGGCCATCAAACTTAATCATATCACACATCAAATACCCTCCCTTATCTCTTGAAAGTATGTGAGAGAGAGAGAGATCTAATCTCTTTTTCTCATTTCTCCTAGTCTTATAGGAACACTAACATTTAAAAAGAATCTATATAATTTTATGGTTAAAAAAAGAAAAATACTTGACTCTATAGTATTCTTATGCTTATAATATTATCGGGTGGTAGTCTATCTTGAATTTCTTGGAATAAAATAGAGCAATAGAAAAATAATATATCAAAAAACACTTTAAGTTGAAGAACCAAACACCTTAGGTATCCTTCTTATGAAGACAAGTTTAATACACATTCAAAGTGAAACACTTAAATCATTCATTACTATATAAATACAAACTAACCAATCCTAGCCAACATAAACTCAACATAAGTTTTTTTTTTTTTTTTAACTCATATATAGTTAAATAAAATATTACAAAATAATTCCAATATTTACTTAAGTAATTAGAATATTGATAAGAAATTATCTCTTAAAATAAACAACAAACTAGAACCACATGTTATAACAAAGGCATTAACATTTAGAATGATGAAATCATAAAAGAGAACCAAAAAAATGTTACTATTACAAGAACACTTCCATTTTCAACCATCCTACCTATCTTAATGATGTGGCTTTTGCTAAGAAGAAAAATCTATTTGTTAATTAAAAACCAACTCACATGATGTGCATAGAAAAACTAATAAATGAGTGCATCCCAAGCCCCTCCCTTGGAAAAAAAAAATATGTAATCCAAATAAAATAGAAGATGAACATTTTATAATGATATTAGATGTAAATTTCAACATTTTCATTTATAATTTTATATATATTAAACTCTAAACCAACTCAATTAAATTAGATCAAAATATATTATAACATGACTCAAATAGTGGGTCCAAGGGCTTGGTTCAACGATCAAAATATTTTTCTAGGAGTGCGAAGACCAGGTTCCAATCCCTTGGACCTAGTAGTAGCGTCAATGTAACGGGCTACCTAAAATGTTTACCCAATGCAACTAAAGGTTATAGACTAGGGTTCCAATCCCTTGGGCCTAGTAGTAGCGTCAATGTAATGGGCTACTACCTAAAAGGTTTACCCAATGCAACTAAAGGTTATAGTAGTGACAAGGAACAAGATTTGAACCCACGAAGAAGCGGGAAAAATTTATAACGTGTTACTGATTCCTCTAATATAATAAAAAAAAATATGACTCAAACACTATAAAAATTATTTTATAATTAACCAATAATAACCACTAAACTTATTTAATTTAAAGAATCCTAAAAATCATTATCATCTTAAATAAATATAAGTTCATCACAATTTTAAACATCCATGCATCTATCCATAACATAAAATTCTGGTTCTCATTAAACTAATAATAAACTAATAATAAATATCAACCATGTTATTTTCTTTACCAACCTTTTAATACTTTAAAATCAAATACAAAACTATGCTATTTTCTTTACCAACCTTTTAATTCTTTAAAGTTAAATACAAAACTATTTAAAACTTATGTTGAAAAAAACTTTATTTAAAACCTATGATTAAAATTATATTCCATGTATATAACAAATCATTAGATTTAAAGAGTTAGATTTAACTCTTTAGTTCAAGCAGTCCAAAATTTTATGCTAAATAAATTATTTAATTTCTGAAGAGCTTTAGATTTGACTGTGGTCAAGCATTACAAATTTTTATGTTCAATAAATTATTCAACTTTTATTATTAAAACTATGATCGGATACAAATCACTTTCTTTCCTTTCCGTGATTGAAGCAAAAGTCCACCGATGTCCCCACTGACCACTGCTCATGCATAGAAAATCTTGTGTGCTTATCTCGCCCACGGTATATCACAGTTCTCCGATCTCCATCAGCTTTGCCTACATCAATATCTCGATTGGCTGGTTGGAATCCCGTTAATTTCATCTTCGGTTAACATATCTTCAAAAGTATTGAAGAGGTATGAAATCAAGAATTTTCGGCGATTGAACCACTGGATCGACTTCCTATCCTTAGCTTCACCGACTTCTGTCTACAACGGGCCACTCAAAAACAAAAGGAATTGTAAAACAAAAAACAAAAAAAAAAACGATGGATAATTACGAGAATGTACAGCATAAGGCACCGAAATGGCCTGTGAGGCCTTTCAAGAATTTCCGTGGCCAGGTTCGGGCGCATTTCCCCTTGGATTAGGATGACTGTCATTAACCTCCCTCTTCTGGCTGCTACCGTCAAATTTAAATTCTGGCGAAGGAAAATCCTTGGACTGGCTACCAAGTCCAAATCCTTCTATGGCTTTGGTGGAAAGTTTAGAGCTTGCAGGTACATTCGGCGTCGATGGCACCTTCTCCAGTGCATGCGGGCTTCTAGTGGCGTTATTCTTGACTTCCATGACTCCCTGGTGAACAGCTCCGCCCAAAAAGAAAGCAAATAACGGGAAGAGGAGCACGAGAGTAAAAATGTAGATTTTACTTTCTGAATGTTGATGTTAGAACAAACTAGAAATCAGGGAGAAATGAAAGGAGAGAGCGGAGCAAAAGTGAACACTGAAATTGACGATGATCGTTGGTGACCTAATTATTGAGGCAAATACCACGTCCAGAATCATGGATGATAAAGAGTGCTCCGACCATGCGGTTTTGACTTACATGTGAACAAGGAACAAGATTGCTACAATTGGTTGATGCATAATAATATCCATATATCATGCCAATGTATATGCTTTTGCCTCCATTGTGGACTATGGTTACTTGTTTGGGTCAGCCTCTCCTACTTTTATCTTTGACATAGCTTCCACTCCCCTTGGGATGGCTATAACAACATCCCTTCTCTTTAGCTTGTAACAACTATCATTATTTAGCTATTGGTTACACTTACCACTATACCCACATTGGACTTTACCCTATCCTCATCCTTTGAGTAGGATGTAACCTAATTATCATGATCCTGTATGGCCTAAGCACTTAATACAGACCCTAATAGTGTTCATTTATGTTTGTATCATCCATTCCAAAGTTAAGAATTAAAATATTGTTCATATATAGCTCTGGGTATAAATCTAGATATGACAGTCCTTCAAATCCCCACTTTCAAGAAACTTATTAGTATTGCATAGGATCAAGAGGGATGACTTACTATTAGATCATGTTAGAAATATCTCTCTTACCATGTGGTCCAACTAGCCACCTCCATTGTCTCACCTATACCAACTGGTAATCATCCTCTATAAAACCTAAATATATTTGTAAGGTTATCATATGAAGTCCTAATGACATAAATAGTCAATGAGCCACCAATAACTCCATAAATAATTTTGATGTGGGTGATTCTACTTGACATCAAAATAATTGGTCCACTTGTAGGTATGCAAAATATCCCTGATGTCAATTTGGCCTAACATCATGGGAGGCTATGCCACTATAATATGCTCCCAAACCCACACCCATACGAGTGTACAAGTAATGTTCTTATCATCCCTATATATTACATGATGAAGAAAGCTATATAATCAACCCAAGATAGTATATCCCTATGAAAATATTGTTTGATGCTCCAACATATCTCCTTTTACCTATTCTAAATCCTAGTGGAAGACCTATCTACTAGTGGTAAATAATAATATGTTTGATCTTAGTCAAGCTATAAATGTTGTCTATATATATAATTGAACCTTGGAATATGTGGTATTGTTGTCAATGTTGGATCATAGTAGTCAAAACTAAAATTATTCAATCATCCATGCTAGATATCATTTATGCAAGATAGGGCACCCCAAATAGGTATGTGTACAATATTCGACACATATTTGAGTTGCTTATCCACATGGAAACTAGAAGGTATTCATATTCAAGTCCCATAGTTTTACTAATATTGATAGTAGTTTCTAGTCAAACTCTACCTTCAACATGAGGTCCATATGGTACAATCCCATTATAATAGAAGAGCATAGTCCTCTCATGTAAGGAGTATGAGATTCATTTCCAATACATACGAATGATGTGTAGGTAATCCAAGACCTAGCATCACCTATAAAAAGTAACAAGTCATCATATATTAATATACCTTACAAAATAAAACATCTTAAAACTTTAAAAATACATCTAAATATTAAGTGTGACAAAAGTGTCATACTTTTGCAAAAATGCCATATTTAGCAGAAGTGCTACATTTGTACAAAAGTATCATTGATGTAATAGTGCCATTGTAGCATTAAAGCATATGCAATCACATTATCAATTTCAAAGCAATATGTAATAGTGCTAGCACATAAAAAATCATTTCCATTTTTTTATAGACTATAACTTGGAAAAAATATTAAAACTAGCCAAGCTTTAGAACCCTCACATGAGGCTATTAGATACTTAGGGATAAGAATATGTGAACCAAGTGATGTGGCTCATTATGATGTAACCATTATTTTATTGTAAGTAGGAGTTATTAGTAATACTGAGTTAGTAATGATGCAAACGCTATTTTATTAGGAGTTGTTGGAAATATGAGCAAGATTTGTTGTTATTGATGTCAAGAATTAGTTTCAGTGAACAGTGCAAGAGGAAGGATGTCAAGATTCAGTTTTAGAAATAATAAGGTGATCATATTAAGGTCTATGGGAGAAATATGAAGGCCCAAGAAAAATATTATTATAATATTTTATTATAATATTAAAGGTCTAACGGTAAGACCAAAAGTAATTAAATTAATTATAATAATTTCATTATAAATTAATTTATAATTTAATTTAATTAACACTATGGTTATTAAATTAATTATAAGTTAATTATAATAATTTTATTATTAATTAAATTATAATCTAATTTAATTAACCCTAATGTTAGGGTTATGAGGGTAAAAATAAAGCATTGACATCATGCATTATTTCCTCCATCGACATCTAGTGTAGTGGACGCAACAATTCTTCTAGAAGATCACCAGCCAGAGCAGAGAAGAAGAAGTTCTCCTATGCATAGATATCAATGAACTTGATTAGGGTATTGGTGTCTCATTGGGACAGAGGTCCATAAACATTGTAATAGGTAAAGGTTTCCCAAGAGATTTTTTGATAAAATTTTAGTGAAATATTTTCTCTATGGAGTAGCCCACATTGGGTGAACCAAATTAAATTTGTGTCTCTATTGTGTGTGGTGATTTATGCATTGCTTTGAATACTATTTTTGATATTGCCATTGATATATTACATAATATTATTTTGGAAATAAAAGTAAAAAGTGGTCTTATATATAGTTCACCCCCCTCTCAGTATAATCTTTTGTTCTTCAATTGGTATCAGAGTGAGTTCCTTTGGAAGAGTTCTCATATTAGCTATACTACCAAACATATATTATGGAACTACATCTCCCATTGATATATTTACATCTCATCATTTTATCGATGTATCCTTTTAATTATACATATTCTAGTGTAGCAACCATAAAGCTTCTATAAAACTAATCCGCAAGGCATGCAAATATAAGTTTTGATAGGTCTACTAAAGCTCTACATAATTTTCAAATAAAAGTAGGAAAGTTTTGTATCACATATGAAAGCTTTGTTAAAATTTCTAATCATATGCAAATATAGTTTTTGGAATTATCTATGGAAGCTCTATTGGAATCTCTTATTTATTGCATATAAAATAGGAGATTATATACAGTCAAAGAGGCAACCAATATTTCATCTCTAGAATCTTAGATTTATTTACAAACCTATATATTATCTATTATCTACTTTATCTCTTTGTTTTTTAGCTTAACTTTTTTAACACATTCATCTCCATTTTTTCTTAATATCATTTTAATTTATTAGAATTCGTCATCACTTTGAATTAGATCCCTATATTTCAATTATAAAATGTATATCTAATGTTTATTTCATTAATTATTATGTAGGCTCTTGAATTGAAGAGTCTTCTGTAATATCTATAGGTAATATCAATATGATCTAGCAATGCTACCATTAGTGCCATAGCACTAACCTTAGTGGAATTTTGTTGCAACACTTTTGTAGATTTGATTAGAGGATTTCCATCTATTTTTGTATTTTTGGATTTCTTTTTTGTTTCATAAAATAGGGTTCTTACTGATGCAAACCCCTAACCCTTTGTCAATTTTTCATGTGTGTAGGCTTTGGTTTGTGTGTAATAGTGATTAAAAGTTATAGGAATCAATGTCAAGACACTCAATTGTATTAGGAGCACAAATTGAGTTTTATATACTCGCTGTCCCTTTTTTTTTTTAAAGCGAAAAACCCCTTGCAGAGCCGCCTTGGTCTGAAAGACCACAAATAGGGGGTTCTACACCATCAAATTCACCCGGGGGTCACACCCGACCCCTGCCCGCACCAACATTATCAATTGGATTTTAGATACCCAATTCAACTTTTTGGTAGGGTGGAGATTTGAACCTGGGACCTCCCTTGGAGGATTGCCCTCTCCTCTCCAACTCACCTAAAATACCTGGGTACTCGTTGTCCCTCTTTTATTTAGCTAAAATCTTTATTTATTCTTATTTAGTTTTATATTTAACCTTGTCATGTTATATATCATAATCTATGTTTAATTATTTGATATCATATACCATTGTTTATTGCATTTGTAAAGAAAGATGGCCCAGTTTGCATAGTTTAATTATTTGATTTATCTTATCATTTATATTTAGCAACCTAATTAATTCTTACATTCACAAGGAATATTAACTACATATAGTATAGAACTCCATGTGTTGCATGAGATTTCTTGCACCCTTGCTTCAAAAAAGAAAAGAGAAAATTAAATTTTTCTTTTTTGTTATCATTCATAGGTGAAGTGCATGTAGTATAGGGAATTTTTTGCTTGCATCTTGCATCCTTTTTAATTTCCTTAAGCTCTAAGTTATTGCTTTTAGATTATTTAAAAGGGGTATAAGTAGGGAAAAATCTTAAGGAAACCATGGGTGTTCAGTTCAAATAAGGCCATCAAACTTAATCATATCACACATAAAATACCCTCTCTTATCTCTTGAAAGTATGTGTGAGAGAGAGAGATCTAATCTCTTTTTCTCATTTCTCCTAGTATTATAGGAACACTAAAATTTAAAAAAAAATCTATATAATTTTATGGTTAAAAAAAGAAAAATACCTTATTCTATAGTATTCTTATGCTTATAATCTTATATGGTTGTGAGATATCGGGTGGTAGTCTATATTGAATTTCTTGGAATAAAACAGAGCAATAGAAAAATAATATATCAAAAAACACTTTAAGTTGAAGAACCAAACACTTTAGGTATCCTTCTTATGAAGATAAGTTTAATATACATTCAAATTGAAACACTTAAATCATTCATTACTATATAAATACAAACTAACCAATCCTAGACAACATAAACTCAACATAAGTTAAAAATATTGTTTAACTCATATATAATTAAATAAAATTCCAATATTTACTTAGGTAATTAGAATATTGATAAGAAATTATCTCTTAAAATAAACAACAAACTAGAACCACATGTTATAACAAAGGCATTAACATTTAGAATGATGAGATCATAAAAGAGAACCAAAAAAATATTACTATTACAAGAACACTTTCATTTTCAACCATCCTACCTATCTTAATGATGTGGCTTTTGCTAAGAAGAAAAATCTATTTTCTAATTAAAAACCAACTCACATGATGTGCATAGAAAAACTAATAAATGAGTGCATCCCCAGCCCCTCCCTTGGAAATAAAAATATATAATCCAAATAAAATAGAAGACGAACATTTTATAATGATATTAGATGTAAATTTCAACATTTTCATTTATAATTTTATATATTAAACTCTAAATCAACCCAATTAAATTAGATCAAAATATATTATAACATGACTTAAATAGTGGGTCCAAAGGGCTTGGTTCAACGATCAAAATGTTTTTTTAGGAGTGTGAAGATCATTGTTCCAATCCCTTGGGCCTAGTAGTAGTGTCAATGCAACAGGCTACCTAAAAGGTTTACCCATGCAACTAAAGGTTATAGACCAGGGTTCCAATCCCTTGGGCCTAGTAGCAGCATCAATGTAACGGGCTACCTAAAAGGTTTACCCAATGCAACTAAAGGTTATAGTAGTAACAAGGAACAAGATTTGAACCCACGAAGAAGCTTAAAAATTTTATAACGTGTTACTGATTCCTCTAATATAATAAAAAAAAATATGACTCAAACACTATAAAAATTATTTTATAATTAACCAATAATAACCACTAAACTTATTTAATTTAAAGAATCTTAAAAATCATTATCATCTTAAATAAATATAAGTTCATAACAATTTTAAACATCCATGCATCTATCCATAACATAAAATTCTGGTTCTCATTAAACTAATAATAAATATCAACCATGCTATTTTCTTTACCAACCTTTTAATACTTTAAAATCAAATACAAAACTATGCTATTTTCTTTACCAACCTTTTAATTCTTTAAAATTAAATACCAAACTATTTAAAACTTATATTGAAAAAAACTTTATTTAAAACCTATGATTAAAATTCTATTCCATATTTATCCATGTATATAACAAATCATTAGATTTAACTCTTCAGTTCAAGCAGTCCAAAATTTTATGCTAAATAAATTATTTAATTTTTGAAGAGCTTTAGATTTGACTGTGGTCAAGCATTACAAATTTTTATGTTCAATAAATTATTCAACTTTTATTATTAAAACTATGATCGGATACAAATCACTTTATTTCCTTTCCGTGATTGAAGCAAAAGTCCACCGCTGTCCCCACTGACCACTGCTCATGCATAGAAAATCTTGTGTGCTTATCTCAGCCACGGTATATCACAGTTCTCCGATCTCCATCAGCTTTGCCTACATCAATATCTCGGTGGGCTGGTCGGAATCCCCTTAATTTCATCTTCGGTTAACATATCTTCAAAAGTATTGAAAAGGAATGAAAAAAAGAATTTTCGGCGATTGAACCACTGGATCGACTTCCTATCCTTAGCTTCACCGACTTCTGTCTACAATGGGCCACTCAAAAACAAAAGGAATTGTAAAACAAAAAACAAAAAAAAAAAACGATGGATAATTATGAGAATGTACAGCATAAGGCACCGAAATGTAGATTTTACTTTCTGAATGTTGATGTTAAAACAAACTAGAAATCAGGGAGAAATGAAAGGAAAGAGCGGAGCAAAAATGAACACTGAAATTGACGATGAGCGTTGGTGACCTAATTATTGAGGCAAATACCACGTCCAGAATCATGGATGATAAAGAGTGCTCCGACCATGCGGTTTTGACTTACATGTGAACAAATGAGATGCATTTAAATAAAATAGCAGACAATTTTTTCACATGAAGCTTCGCTTAATGATCTTGGAAAGCACAAGGCAGCCAGATCGAAGTAACAATGAAGTATCGCGCTTCAAGACCTTGGAAAGCACAAGTAGATTCAATCCTCACGTGTTTCTTAAACTTCGAATTCAGAGCCCAATATAGTTAGTATAAATATAATAAAATTAAACAGCACTCGTTTGCTATCGTATAACGTTCCTTTGGCTCGTTAAGCTCAAACAGTTTTTTGGATCCTTGATTTTTTAGAAAATCGAACTAGATAGTTTATTTGTAAGTATATCTATTTTTAAATAAAAAAATTTAAGTTAAAATTATAGATCTAAAAATTAATATCGTCTATGCAATTTTGTTTGTAGATGTTTGACTACTAACAGTGTATCACTCTTTTAAAACTATTCAAAATTGACCTAACGGACCATGAAAGTGGCAAAAACTTTTCCCTTCTCTTAAACTTCCCTAGCACTTTCGTCCTCTGTGCCTCCAATGTTTTTCTGTCTTCTTGAAAGTTTTAATCAGCAGCGGAATTGCGGACAGTAGATTAACCGATCTGGGATGCAGCAATCCGCAATTCTAAAAAAATAACGGAGTGCGGCATGGATTCCGCACTTAACAACCCAGGAGACGAAGCGGAATAGAAATCTGCATCACACTTTAGATGGTCTTGAAGGGAATAGAAATCCGCAAGTTTTAGCATGACAAGAGGAGCGGAATGGATTCTACTTGGCTATCCGCAATTCTAAAAAAATGAACGGAGTGCGGCAAGACGAAGCGGAATATAAATCTGCATCGCACTTTAGATGGTCTTGAAGGGAATAGAAATCCGCAAGTTTTAGCATGAGAAGAGGAGCGGAATGGATTCCGCTTGGGTCAACATGGAAGAGAGCTCAAATTCAGAATCCGCACAAATTTGAAGATGACATCACGATTAATGCAAAAATAATGCATAGTCAAAATATATTGTTTTTAGCAAAGGAAGGAGTACGGAATGCAATCTGCTCTAAAATACAAAGGAATGTGAGCATATTGCAATCCGCTGGCAAACTCAAATGAAGTGTTGTGGAATGGAGTTTAGGCTATTGCGGACACGGATTGGAGATATACACCAAAAATTTGTAAGATTTTAGTGCAGAAACACATTCAATAGTTATATATATATATATATATATATATATATATATATATATATATATATAAAATTTATCTCTAGAAATACATCCACAAAAAACTCAGATTAGAAATACATCCACAATATTGCAAGTTGAATTATGCAATGTACAACTACAGAGGAAGATTTGAGAGCTTCGTCTTCGACTCAGATTCCGCTGCACGCTGTGATGTCCACTATATATATATATATATATATATATATATATATATATATATATATATATATATATATAATTTATCTCTAGAAATACATCCACAAAAAACTCATATTAGAAAAACATTCACAAGATTGCAAGTTGAAGTATGTACAACCACGGAGGAAGATTTGAGAGCTTCGTCTTCGACTCAGATTCCGCTGCACGCTGTGATGTCCATATATATATATATATATATATAATTTATCTCTAGAAATACATCCACAAAAAACTCATATTAGAAAAACATTCACAAGATTGCAAGTTGAAGTATGTACAACCACGGAGGAAGATTTGAGAGCTTCGTCTTCGACTCAGATTCCGCTGCACGCTGTGATGCCCTGCATTTGGCTTCTCTAGCCTTTTACCGCTCTTTTTCAACACTGCTGCATTCTCACATATATGCTCTGCTGCTCAATCTTCTCCAACCTTGTAGCCTCCCTTCTCTATCACTCAAAATGAAGGCGACACAAATATATATCTAGGGTTTCAAGTAAGAAGTGGGAAAGCTCCACCAACTTCCTTGACATGCATTTAACTCAAATTTAGGGTTTCTTTCCAATCGTCGAACTGACTATCAATTTCAACTACCAATAATTAATTCGAATGAAATAGGATCCAGTGAATGGTGCAGTAGGTCAATTTGTCAAAGGTGTCATATCTAGTTTAATTTTCTAACACCCTCTTTTAAACCAGATTTTATAAAATCTTTGACACTGAGCAACTCCCTTAGCCTGTTGAAGTCTTCCTCCTTCAAAGGTTTTGTGAATATATCAGCTATCTACTCCTTGGACCTACAAAATAGTAACTCAATTTCGTTAAATTTCACCATCTCTCTAATGAAATGATACCAAATGTCAACGTGTTTTGTCCTTCCATTAAATACTGAATCCTTTGACAGTTCTATGGCAGAATTGTTATCACAAAAAGTAGTTGTTGCCCCTTTCAATGGATGATTCAGTTCACTCAAAACTCTTCTCAGCCAAAATGTTTGGCATGTGATTGAGGTGGCGGTAACATACTCTACCTCAACAGTTGATAGTACAACAATTAGTTGTTTCTTCAAGGACCACAAAATTACTTTGGATCCAAGATGGAAGGTGCATCCAAAAGTGCTCTTCTGATCATCTATGTTGTCAACCCAATCACTATCTATGTAGCCAATCAGTTCAAGTTGGTCTTTTCTGGCATAGTGGATTCCATGGTTCCTCGTTCCATTGACATACCGCAAAATCATTTTGTCTAATTGCCAATGAGTGTCCTTGGATGACTCCATAAACTTGTTGATTAAACTCACTGTAAACATAAAATATGGCTTGGTTGCAGTCAAATACATTAGGCTTCCAACTAACCTTTTATAGAGAGTTGGATCAACATTTCTACTATAGTCATATTTGCTCAACTTTAGGCCTATGGCAATAGGTGTGATGGCAAGTTTGTTGTCCTCCATATTAAATCTCTTTAGGACATCCTTTGCATACTTACCCTAATAAATGAAGATGTCATCCATAGATTGGTCAACTTCAATGCCAAGAAAATACTTCATCAGCCTCAAGTTCATCATCTCGAACTCCTTCATGGTTGTTCTAAATTTCTCAAACAGTATATTGTTGTTATCGGTATATATCAGATCATCTACATATAAGCATATGATTATCATTTCCCCCTATGCATTTGTCTTCATATGTAGAGTGTGCTCATATAAGCATTTGATGAACCCATTCTCTTGAAAGTAAGCATCAATTCTACTGTTCCAAGCTCTGGGTGCTTGCTTCAACTCATAAAAAGCTTTCTTCAATTTTTGGATCTTGCATTCTTGCTCTTCTAGTTCATAACCATGTGGCTAGTCTATATAAACCTCTTCTTCTAGTACTCCATTCAAGAAGGTAGCCTTGACATCCATATGGTAAACATTCCAACCTTTATGGGTTGCCAATACCAGGATCATTCTAATTGTGTTAATTTAGGCTACAGCTGCATAAAATTCATGATAGTCAATTCCTGACTTATGCTTGTAGCCTTTTGCCACATATCTGACATTATGATTGTCTACTTCACCTTGTGCTTTAAACTTAGTTTTATACACCCATTTGACCCCAATGGTTTGCTTACCTGTTGGAAGATCTATTAACTTCCAAGTCTAATTTTTCTCTATTGTTGCTATCTCATCATCCATAAAATTCACCCATTTTCTATTATGAATTGCTTATTCAAATGTAATTGGATCACACTCAGAAAATAAAGCAAAATCAGAATTTTCTTCATCATTTTTAGTTCTAGTAACCTCATAAATATCTTGCAAACTCCTTGTCTTTACTGGTGTCTTCAAGTTGGATATTCTTGTTGCAAGTGGAGGTGATCGGTATGATGAGTTTGTCTTTTTATTGGCACTGATTCTATTGTTTGAAGCTACACGAGTAGGCACTTTGTCTCCTTCTAAATTTTTAGATTCAATAATTGTTGGCTCTGGCTGGCTAGTCTTTGAATTCTAGTTCCATGCTTCATCCTCCAAAAATTTTACATCTCAATTGATGATTAGCTCTTTGTTACAATATTATATAGCCTATAAGATTTTTATTTTTCATTGTACCCTATGAAGATACACTTCTCTACTTTGTCATCCAACTTTTGTCTCTTCTCATCTGAGATGTGTGCATATGCTATACATCCAAAAACTATTAAGTGAGCATCACTTGGCTTTTGATTGCTCCATGCCTCTTGAGGAATCATATCCTTCACACTCTTGGTGGAACATTTGTTCAGCAAATAGAATGCACAATATACAACTTCTGCCATGAACTCATGTGGCAAATTCTTTACCTTTAGCATACTCCTTGTCATCTCCATAATGGTTATGTTCTTCCTATTTGCAACAAAATTCTTTTATGGTGTATATCTGGCAGTAAATTATCTACAAAATCTATTTTTCTTGCAAAAGTTATGAAATTCATTGGATATGTACTAACCTCCTCCATTTGTTTTGAGATTCTTCACATAATACCTGCTCTATTTCTCAACTAAAGATTTGAACTCTTTAATTTTTCTAAAAGGTTTTGACTTCTACTTTATGAGATAAACCCATGTCCTCTGACTAAATTCATAAATGAAAGTCAAAAATATTTATTTCCAGTAAATATGCCAGTCTGCATTGGATCGCAGATATCTGAGTGTACCATCTCCAATGGTTGTGAAGCTCCCCATGACTGCCCTATGGGAAACGCATCGATGTGCTACTTGCTGACTAAAAAACCTTCACAAACTTGATTCAGTTGCTCTATGAGGGGTAAAATCTTTAACATTTTCTTCTTGTGCAGCAGGTTCATGCCACTAAAACTTAGGTGATCGAATCTGAGATGCCACAGCTAGGTAGAGTCCTTCACAATTGCACTCAATGACATCAAAAATTCATTTTGAATCTACAAAGGGAACATTTTGTTCTTTTTCATGGACACAGTTGCAACAAGCCCATTTTCATTGTCTTGGATGATACAGGATCCATTCTTAAATTGAACAGTGTACCCCTTCTACATAAGCTATCCAATGCACAACAAGTTGTGTTTTAACCTAGGCACATAATACATATCTTGTATTTGCTTTCTTTCATCATGCCTAGTACGAATAATGATCTTTCCTTTACCCTTGACTGGTACCTTGTTGTTGCTCCCCATATTTATCTCAAATTGGAATATTTCATCCAATTATGATAACATTTATCTATTCCCAAACATGTGGTTGTTGCACCCACTGTCCAAATACTAGGTGTTCTTCTGGATCTCCTCCTTAATACTGCAAGTGAGAAACATATTCCCACATGCATCTCTACACTCTATATTTCCAACTTCATTTGTGTAGTGGACTTGTTTTTTATTATCCTTTGTTATCTTATTTCTACACTCATAGCTATAGTGGCCAAATTTCTTGTAGTAATAACACTGGATCTTGGATTTGTCAAACCTTTGATTAGATCCTCCCTGCTGATTTCTACCATTACCTTTTCCACCTGCTTGATGGAAGTTGCAACTATTCTCTCCATTATATTTTGACCTTCCTTCATGCTTGCCATGATTACTCTATCCTATTCCTCCTTGATAACATGAGACACCTTGGTGGGATTCATCTCTTCTACTGTTGTCTTGGAATGAGATCCACATTTTGAATGCTTACTACAAAGAGGACTGAGATGACTAACTTAACCTCTACTCATGTGTTTGCAAAGAACCCATGAGTTCATCCATTGAGAGGGTTGTCAAATCCCTCGATTCTTTAATCACTTTCACAACTGATTTTAACCTTACTGGTAGGTTCCTCGGTATCTTCTCCACTATTCTTTAGTTATCCACAATATTCCTATTCAACCTCATCTGGTTGATGGAATTCAATGTTTAGATGAAGAAGTCACTCATGGACTCCAATTCACTCATTTGTAGGTTCTCGAACTCCCTTTTTAATATCTGCAACTTCACAAAATTCACCTTGTTGATGACCTGATAAGAACTGGTAAGTATTTCCCAAGATTGCTTTACTTTGGAAATTATTCCAATTCACAAGAAGATAGTCTATTCAACCACTTGCATTATATAAAATAATTCTTTTTGATCTTTCTTTCAATTCTCCTTCAGCAAATCTAATTCTGATTGGGAGAGAGTAGCCAAAGTTGCTATATTTTTTGGTTCTGCATAACCAGTCTTGACCAAGTCCCATAGCTCTTGAGACCCAAATGGAATTTTCATTTGAATGCTCCAGTAATTGTAGTTCTTACCACTAAACCATGGGATCTGTAATTGTAAAGAGTTATTTCCAGGAGCCATTGCTTCTATCTTCCATGGGTAGGTGTTGGCTCTGATACGAATTTGAAAGTTTAAATCCATAGTGGAATTGCGAATGGTAGACTAACTAATCTAGGATGCTACAATCTGCAATTCTAAAACAAAGAAAAAAATATGGGATGGATTCCACACTTAACAATATGAGAGAGAAAATGGATTAGAAATTCATAAAATATTTAAGGTGACATCACACTTTAGATGGTCTTGAGTGGAATGAAAATCCGTAAGTTTTAGCATGACAAGAGGAGCGGAATGGATTCCACTTGGATCAACATGAAAGAGAACCCAGATTTGGAATCCACAAATTTGAAAATGATGTCACGATTAATGAAAAAATAATGCAGAGTTAGAATATGCTATTTTTAGCAAAGGAAGGAGTGCAGAATGCAATCCGCTCTTAAATACAAAGGAATGTGAGCGTATTGCAATTTACTGGTAAACTCAAATGAAGTGTTGTGAAATGGATTTTAGGATACTACGGACGTGGATTGGATATATACATCAAAAATTATAAGGTTTTAGTGTGGAATGGGATTTCACATTAAGCTAGAGTGGATTTGAGAGAAGGCATAAAATATTACAACTGATTTGAGCAGAATCGAAGAGAATCAAACCCAAAATGAGATTTATAACACTAAGATAAATACAAGCTTTGCTAAGCTATTTTATGTTTAACCAATCAATAAATAGAAGGTAGAAACACATTCAAATAGTTATATGTATTACTTATATTTGGAAATACATCCAGAAGAAACTTGGATTGGAAATACATACACAATATTACAAGTTGAAGTATGCAGTGTACAACCACAGAGGAAGATCTAAGAGCTTCATATTCAACTTTGGATTTCACTGCAGGCTATTTTACCCTAAACTTGGCTTCTTTAGCCTTTTACTGCTCTTTTTCAACGTTGTTGCATTCTCACATATATGCTCCACTACTCATTTTTCTCCAACATTGTAGCCTCCCTTCTTTATCACTTAAAATGAAGGCAACACAAATATATATCTAGGGTTTCAAGTAAGAAGCGGGAAAGCTCCACCAACTTCTCTAACATGCATTTAACTCAAAATTAGGGTTTCCTTCCAATTGCCAAATTGACTGACAGTTTCAACTACCAATAATTAATCCAAATGAAGCAATATTCGATGAATGGTGTAGTAGGTCAATTTGTCAGAGGTGTCAAATATGGTTTAATTTTCTAACACTTCTTTCTCAAATTTGCTAACCATTCAAAAATGGGGCCACCCACATGGTAGTAAATCTATATGCAGTACTTTTGAACTTGTATGTTTTTATATTATTTTTTTATTTGGTTAGTGTAACAACCAACACAAGGTTGAGCAATCTCCTTCCAACTATGACCCCTTTTAAATCCAAGAGATATGCTTATCAATAGGAAATTTAACACACACCCACAACATACACCCACCCCCTCACACACTCGCTGACCCTGCAGTTTGAACCTTGGACCTCCCAAAGAAGAGCCAAAGCCTGAACCATTGCGCTAAATACTTTTATGCTTAAGAATCAATAAGTTAAAGTGATTCTTCTTAAATAATACATTTTTTGAGGTTATTTTAATTGGTCATATAAAATTAAATATCATTTATATTATTATATCGTAAGTGCTATAGTATTATAATAATGTATCTCTTGATAAGGCTTAAATATAAGTTTTTTTAGAAGTTAATCATTTAATTAGCTAGATTAATGTCATTTAATAGAATGTATTTTATTGTTAAAATTAATAAGATAATATAAATTTTAAATATATAAATATTTTAATTATATTTATATTTATATCATATAAAATTACATTAAAAACAATAAAATTTTAAATGATATACCAAAATAAAGGAAAACATATAATCAAATAAATGTGATTAAAATATAAATAATGAGATATATTTGGTTTAAGTTCAATTAATAAATTTTAATATCAATTCAATATAATTAATATTTTTTATGATGTGTATTTTTTATTTGAAAAAGAGGGTAAAAAAATTTATTAACTCAACAAAACATCCAAGGTACAAAGAAAAAGAAGAATTTATTAAGACATATCATCTCTCAATAAAGAAGAGATATTGAGAGCAATCAGAAGAAAGTTAAGACCAATTCTGAACATCCCAATCATATTGAAACTCAGAAGCCCATTTTGCTAACAAATCCACTACCCCATTCCATTCCTAGGTAATATGCACAAAAGAAATGAACTCCAAGTGAGTAGAGATATTGAGAATTTGTCGAGAAATCCAACTCAACAGCCAACTACCATGAAGACTATCCCCAAAATTAAATAAATTTATAACAATCTAAGAATCATATTCACAAAGAATCTAACGCCAACCCAAAGCATACCCTTGCTCCAAAGGATATAAAATTTCAAGGGTTTCCATGAAGTTATTAGAATGATATCCCTTAAAGCAAGAGAAAAAAAATTGGACATTACCACTAATGTCCCGCCCCACACCACCAATACCAACATTACCCGAATTACCCCGAGAAGATCCATTCGTATTAATCTTCAACACTCTCGAAGAAGGCAGATTTCATTTACCAGCCCTCCACACCTGATTACTCTGACCCATCTGTCTACAAGAGACATTAGGACCAGGACCATTAACCAACAAACCTAATATTTCCATGATATGACGTTCCACTTGTTCCATGGGAGAAATAATCTAATATTTTTTAGACACCATTTCCTGGATCATTCACAAAATCCTCTGCCAGACCTGAGAAGTAGTTAACTCCTTCCCTTGGAAAATTAGGCACTTCCATTCAAGCCAAATCTACCAAAAAATGCACAAAGGACCAATGCTCCACTCAACTTGTAAAAAGAAAGTCATTGTAGGAGGCCACCCCATACTCCTCCAAAAATCAACTACATATGAAGCATGCGAACAAGGTTGATTCCACATGCCCCACAAATAATGCCAAAGTTTACGAGCAAAGTCGCATTAGAGTAGTAAATTTCCAACAAACTCCTCATCCTTCCCATAGTTATATCATAAATAGGGGTCAGCAAAACCATGCTTTTGAATATTATCCCAAGTGAGACCCCGATTATGAGTAGCCAACCACACATAAAAACTACACTTAGGTCAAAGAAACTTATTCTAAACTTGATTCCACCATGGGACCACATCCCCCCCAAACCACTGCCAATCCAAAACACAATAACCAGCAGCAACCAAAAATATCCCTCTATTATCCCTCCCCCATGCTAGCACATCATACCTAGGCAGATAAGAGTAGGTACGGCTAGCCAAAATATGGGCCAATTCTACCCTCACATCCATAATGCCACTAGTAGGCCATTCCCGAGGATCCTTCCACTAGAAACTAACCATATGACCAAAGGACTTAATAGTTTTGAAATTTGCCACCCTCACCCATCCAGCATCCAAAAAGCATTGAGCAAGATCTTGAATATGGGGAAACTCACTAAGGAGAGGAGAAAATCCATTCCAATAATCATGCCAAAAAAGATCCCGAGACCCAGTATAACAAATCCAGAACAACCCTTGCTTAACCAAATCTGCACCCTTTAGAGTATTACAAACAACTGATCCTTGACCAATCAAGTTGTATCTAGGAATATCATAATATTCCACCTCCCTAAGATACTTATGGGAGATAATATTGGCCAAATTTTTCTCCTGATTACTACACCAACGCTAATATAGCTTAGCAGCAAAAGTAGTCCCATAAATAGATCTTAGGCGGAGACTCAATCCTCCTTCCTACTTCGGTCGACAAATAGTCTCCCAATTAACAAGACTCCATTTTGAGGAATAAATATTACCAACCCACAGGAATTGCCTAGGAAGAGAATCCAGATCCTAAAGAAAACTTGTCGAAGCAATCTGAATAAGGCATTTATAAACCGGTAAATCCTAAACAACCGACTTCAAAAGTAAAACCTAACCAGCAAAAGTCAACCATCTATGAGTCCAATGACTAACTCGACTATGGAATTTATCAAGGATGTTAGTCCAAACTGACCTAGGTAGAGGACCAACATAAATAGGAATCCCCAAGTACATAAGGGGAAGAGTCCCAACCTGAAACCTAAGAATCTAAACAATTCTAGCTTGAATCTTGGGATTCTAATTGAAAAAGAAAATAGTAGACTTATGCTCATTAATCTTCTGACCAGATACAACCAGATACATATGTGAGGGTTTTATAAATTTAAAGAGTATTTATATAAAATGTTAAGAAGAAAAATAATTGTTTAGAACTAAAAGCAAAAGCATGAACAAATAGAAAACAAAACCCAAAGAGATATTAATTTTAACAATAAGAAATAAATATCACTAATGTTATAAGAAGTGGGGCAAACCACACAAAATAAGAATAAATACTAATGATAAAGATGATGTATTGGAATATTTGAAGTATGGATATAACACTCAAAAAAATAATTATCAAGAAATTAATAAATTATTATAGTCCTAAATTTATTTTAATATAGAAAACAAAAATACATAGTGAGGAATGTTAAAAAGCATTTAAAATGATTTGAAAGTTAAGGGTTTTAGGAATTGTTGGTCACAAATCTGCCTAGTGAAAAATTTATGTTTTGTGTGCCCTAGACCCATGCAACATTGAAAGGCCAAAGGAGAGAAATGTCCTTTGTGCCAATCTCTAGAGAGGGCTAGCTCCCTTGCTAATTTAATCTGTTTTAAAGCTTATATTTAACAGGAAATAAATGGGGAAATATGGTTATAAGCCAAAAGTATAGGATGGGGATAGACTAACAATCAAAATTTAAATCAAGCAGTGATTAGCATACAATAGAAATACAAGCACAGGTACTACTTACAGTTTTGTAAAGAAAACCTCCAAAGAGCATCTCAGTATTCATTCATTCACCAGCAAAGATTAAATTCAAATGCAAAATTTAAACACAACAAATAATGGAGATGAACATATTCAGAAATGACATACAGAAAAACATCAAGTGCAACAATTCAGAGAACCAGAAGCCAAATTATTTTTATTGATGTAGAAAACTTGAAGTGGTTTTTTGTAGAGTGTCCATCCCCCTACGTATATGAAAAATGATTAGCTTTTATAGAGGATTATGCCTCTTTCATTTAATGCAGATACCAAAAAAATGATAGTAGATGATAAACCAACATGAATAATTTTCTTCTTGACATCAGTGATGTTTTGGTCAAAATATTCTTCATGAAAACCATGATTCGACTTTGGTGGAAGAATCACATGGGAAATTGATATGATTAAATGATGGGAAGTGGCCTTGAACATCAGTGCATTGGGATGCAACGAAGTTGCCTGAATATCATGAGCTTGGTCGTTGAACCTGTATTACCCTTGTGCTTTGAAACTCTACCTTTGCCAAGAAAGTCTACCGAGTATTAATGTTGCTTTGATAAAATGCAGTTAGAGGATGGTGCCTTGGAAATAGTTAAAATCACCCTTTAGCATTTAATCCTACAAATGTTTAGTTGAAATTCAGATCCAAAACTTGTTTTCTTTGCCCCAAAAATTAAATTCCATCATCCCTTGGTCTTTCTCAAAAAATTTTGCACAATTGGTATCTTGTAAAAGTATCCTTTTTGGTCAAAATTGGGGCGATTGGAACTTTCAAAATGAAGATGGGTGAAAACACCCTGTGCAAAGTTTTCTTTGATATTTTGATCATTAGCCCAACACATCTTCATTTTTCCAACTATTCTATGTTCAAATATCTTCTTCCCCTTTCCAAGGCTTCCTTTTCATTCATGCCTTCATTTGGAGTGTGCACCCACATTTTTAAATAAAATACTTAGAACACGAAAACCAACAATTCTTATAGTTTTACCCCTCAAAGAGGGCAAAAATGAGTTTCGCCCCCTCCCTCGGGGTGAAAATCATTTCAAAATTTGAATTTTCCACCTTGTGTTGACATGTTTCATTCGATTTTAAAACATGTTCAGTCCAAATATGGGTGAATGGGATTTTCGCCTCTCCTTTGGGTCAAAAACACTTTGTTAATTCCTTAATTTCAGCAACTCAACATCAAGCTCCACAATACACCTTTCAAAATACTTTGTTGTACTTTTGCTTCCAAGAGGGTTGAAAACATTTTGTTGCATTTGAAACTTACATTCACCCCAAAGAGGGATGAATGTTATTTTTTCCCCACTTGGGATAAAATCCTCATTGCAATATTCTTTAATTTATCAAGGTGGGACCCACAACACACTCTCCTTTTAAAATGTGCTTTTGCCCCAAGGAGAGGCAAAACGGAGTTTTCCCCTCACTTGGGGTGAAAGATCTTTTGACTTTTCAACCTATTACTAACATGTACCTTTGCCACTTCGGAAATATGTTCACCTTTGTTATTTGATGTGGGCCCAAAAATCTTATCCTTTTTAAATGTGGTTTCACCCTAGGGAGGGACAAAGGGATTTTCATCCCTCCTTTGGGATGAAAGAATCTTTGACTTTAGCCTTTGATCGGCTCATGCCTTTTCATTTCAATTGATTTAAAATAAACAACATTTTTACCCCAAAGAGGGGCGATAGAGCTTTTCGTCCCTCTCTTGGGGTAAAAATACCTTGTCTTATTTTTGCCTTCGAAACTTCAAATATTTTTAATATTTTATGCGCCATGACTTTTGTTCATTTTAAATTCTTCATCTGGACATCTCGAGTGATTTCAACCTATTTTTGGATGCATTTAATTTTAAAGTGCCCTTTCATCCTCATGGAAAGCAAAACCATTTTTCTTTCTTTATTTTTTGGTGCTTTCATTTCGAACCAATTTTACCAATGCTAAAAATTGTTAACTTGCTGCTCCATTTTACACATAATGTTAATTTTGCCTTAAAACCCCATCATTCCCAGCATAATGTCCATGAAAATTACAAGAAGAGGATTAAAACAAAAATTAATTGTAACAAAATATATTGACAAAAGTTGTGGCATTATTCATTATATTTTGCCCTTCTTTTACAATTAAAACTATCAACAAAATTTTTAATGTGGCAAAGTGACAAAACTACCATCATTTCTAGCAGATCTCAAGGTATCTAGATCACATGGATGCAATCTATCCCAAGCCTTCATCCATTGGGTTGAGATGTCTACTCTAGTTGGTGCATCAGACTGCTTATGGCATGCTTCGGTATTTTGTTCCTCTACCTCCTTCACTGTAGCCTCTTCCTCTTCTACAAGATGTGCAACTGTAGCCTTGAACATGTTAGAATAAATAATTAATCTCTTAAGTTCTACTAGGATATACTTACTTGAGTTACCACTCTACCATGAGTTAGGTGAACTCTTAGTTTAGACTAGTTCATATTTGATGTTTTTTTTGTAATTCAATGACTCTCAATGATCAACTTTGCTATTTATACAAAGTTGATCCATGGAATAAATCAATCAGTCTTTTGAGCTTCACTACACTCTTGTGATGTTTTGCACAACTATTTTTTCATTTGAATAGAATATTTTCTTCAATAATTCTAACATGGTACCAAAGCTAGGATAGTTCTTGCATACATTCAAGTTTTTTTTTGAAGCTTTTGTTCAAATCTGATTCATTCTGCTTGTCTATTCTAGATCTAGCCATTACTTGGCCACCTTCTTTATTTACTATTGGTGCCTCACTGTAGTTAGGATCTTATTCAAAAAAAAAGAATTCTTTCAAAAAAAGAACACCTCTATTTATATATTTTTTTGAGGCTATAATCTGTGTTATTTATTTCCTATTAAATATTTGTCTGGTTTTAACTCCAAATAATTTTTTAAAAAAAAGGTATGTCTACAGTACTTTGTCTATCTAGTTTTAACTCTAGATTATTTAAAAAATATATTTTTTTTAGTGTTGGTTCAAGCTCCTACAGGTATTCAACATCTTCATCTCAATAGCAACACAATGCCCTTGCTATTCAATATAAATATTGTGATTCTTTCATTTGAGTTCCTCTTAATGGCACCCATGGGTAACATTGGACACTACTGAAGATTGTTGTGCCTTTCTATTGTCATCGTTGAAAAAATACCCCATTTGAGTTCTAATATATTGCTCATTTGGTCCTTGATCGATGATGCATCTTCTTTCGCGTAGCATAGCTTTTGACACCCACAAAAAATTTGTGGGAATGTCCTTATTTATTACCATGATATGTCATATTATTGGACATTGACTTATCTTCATGTTCAAATATCAAGAACGTTACATAACGTTCCTTTTTTCTTAAGCACCACTCCTTGCATGCCAACCTCCATCAGCTCAAGTCCGTGGCAAAATCAGCTTGGCATGATAAAAATGATTATTTAAGGAGGCTTCATTTCTTAAAGAAGGTACCTCTTTTGCTCTCTATCTACTTCATCTTTGATTTCTAATCTTCCTTGATATTTTGTTGGTCCTTAGCAGTACTGAGTTAGCTTCATTTGAGGTCAATTTAGTATCACAATCGAAATACCATAGGGCCTTTGCTTCCCTAGTTTGGTGAGGGAGCTCACAAAGGAAGCACTCATTACGAGGGAGAAACTAGTCTATGGAGGCACTGGTTCATGATTTCTCATTTGCAGTATAGTAGACTTGAGAGCACAGCGCTCGTTGGTGGTTCACTATACAAAATTTCATTAACGTAGTGTTCATTTATGGTTTCATGAGAGAGGCCCTCGATCATGGTTCATTTTTTGAGGTTCATTCATGGCAGTGCTCGTGCTTCACTATGGTGGCTCTTTCGTTGTGCTGGAGACATGCACTATAAAAAAAATTCTTGGTGTAGCGCTTATTCATGGGTTTGTGAGAGTGGTGCTCGATCATGGTTCATTGTTTGAGTTTTGGGTTTTTTTTTTAGATGCTCCTTCTTGCACCTATTGTCAATACTTCAAGGGGGTTTTCGATGATGGTCCTTGCATCCTTTTTAGTCCTTGGCTTTATTCTCAAATTTATTTTTATTGCCTTCCTTTAAAGTAAGCAGATATACGAGGAAAGTTTGGTGGTGGAGACTAAGTGTGGTTTCTAGCACAACGGTGGAGTATTCCCGATGGGGAGGTGTTTTCCAGAGGTTAGAATGATTATTAGGCTAAACCCAACTCACTTACCAAATCGTACGGTCTCATGCTCACTCAAACTACCCTTGTACGAACTGTAATCACCTTGTACGACCCTTAATTACCTACACTATACGATCTCAAATCATACAGTGTCAAATATGGTATGATATTGCACTCATAAAAATTGATAGATGTTGTTTTGGAGGCTGTCATACATAGTTTTGTAATCGATCAAGTCGATTCCCCAAAACTGCCAAATCGGGTAAGTTTCTATCGATCGCCTGTTTTACCAAATCGGGTAAAAGTGCTTTGTATGATTTGTACGGAAGATAATGTATGATATGTACGAAATAATGGTACAACATGGCATTATTTGAGATGCTCTACTGCTCCAATATCTCTCCGGGATGTTTTGTAAAGGTTTAATAGTCCAAACAATGCAATCTCCTTCATAGGCAAAACATCCTAACCGGGTTGGTGAGAGATTCCATGTGCTTGACTATGCCCAAAAATCATACAATGCTCTTTAATACATCTTTATCAATGCCCTCATGCTCCTAAATCATTCTCCATGATTCACTAGTGCCAATTTCCCTAACCAAGTTGCAACAATGCATAAAACTAACATATAATAGTAAGATAGAAAACTCAATTACACAATATCAATCCACAATTCATTATCCATCATTATCAGGATCGTACACAGTCATCCAAAATCTTTATTCTCATTAATATCTATAGACTCGATTACAATGTGGAAAACTATCTCAATGTAATTGCAATAACTCAGGAATCACAACTATAAGTACTTAACTCTCTATTCTAGCAACTAGTAACCAGTAAACTAGTAGCCAAGCCTACAAATTTGAAAATGGGGCCTTATATAACATTGTCCAGGTCGTTCCAAAGTGGTTCTTGAGACAATCCATTATTCACAACTGCCCATGTACAACTGAATACATTATTTTTGCATTTTTCTAAGTTTAACACCTTAGTTAGCAAATCCATGTGCCATTTCATCTTGAAATTACATTTCCTTTGCATTTGAGTGAATTTTGGTGTGCCCTGTATGATTTGCTAGTGCCCTGTATGATTTGCCAATCCATTTGTATGATTTTTCCCTTCACTGTATGATTTTCTCCCCACTGTACGGTTTACAAAACTTGAGCAAATTATCACAAAACTATCAAAATTGAGCAAATCACTTCTTCTTCTTTTAGGAGGTGGATTTGTTGCCTACATCTGCCCTCCCCTTTACTTTGGTTGGTGTCCTCACTGACTCATTCTATTTATTCCATTGGGCCTCATATTTTGCTAATTCAGCCTCCAAGTCCTTGACTTGTGTCTTGTACATTTCTCGTTCATTCTTCAGCTTGGTTGCATAGCTCCCCATTTCGATGGCTTTGGCTCCATGAAGGTTAGCCTTCTCCTTAGTAGCTTTCATGAAGTCCATCATTTGCTTTTCCCGTTCGGAGGCACTCTTCTTCAACTTCTCCTTCCAATGAGCTTCTGCTCGAGAAGCCGCCTGAAGTTCTTCATTCTTCTCTATAATGGTCTCCAGGTGGTGTTTGATATCTGCCTCTAAAGCTCAAACCTGGTCTTCTTTAATCTTCATCTGAGCTTGCTTCTCTAAGACCATCTCATTCAGCTTCTTGTTGTCCTTTGTCAGCTCCTCTATCTGCTTGGCTTGTGTAGCCATCTGCTCACTCTTTTTGGCCAACTGAGTTATCATCTGCTCATATTTTGCTTTGAGTTGTGCCTCCAACTCCTTAATTTTTTCCTCTACCATCTGGGAGATCTATCACTTTTCCTCTTCAAGCATGTTAACTCTAGCTTCAGACTCAGTTCTGAGGCCTAACAGATCCTCCTCCAACTTCTTTATTTTCTCTTCTGTCGTAGTTCTGCTCTTCTATAGTTCTTCTTCCATTGCGGCCAATTCCTTTTGAGCGGTTGTAGTCTCTTCCTTCTGTGCCTCCTTGAGCTGATGGATTTATTCCAATCCAATGCTCAGCCACTCTATCTAGTGTGTTAGGAAGTTCAACTTCCTCAGGGTGATGGTCACTCCGGTAGTGACCCTCCTATACTCAACTTATGCCGTATTGGTGGGGCAGGTTGGATGACTCACTCGATCCAAATATATCCTCGGGTCCTTCCTGTAATTCGTGACCATCCCTTCTAGCAAGTCTTCTCTTCCTAGCATTGTCGGCACCTCTTCCCTGGGTAACCTCCATGGATGTTGTGCATGAATATCCGCTATCTTCCTTATGCGCTCCGCACTATTCACCCATTCTGTTATCTTCTCCAATTCGAGAGACACTTGTTCTTCCCACAACTTTAGTTCTCCCACATGGCCGATGCTAAATTCCAATATGGTACTATTCATCACATGGCCTAACTGAGTAAAGAAGTGTTCCACCTTATCTTCTACTCCACGTGCCTCCTCTTCCATTGTAACTCTTTGGAACCATGGTATTTCCAGAAGATAGCTGGATTGCATGCCCCGTCGTTCTTCTTCTGTAGGAGTTCTTAAATCTTCTTCCTCCCTAAGGTGGCTAGAGCTTCCTCCCAGCTCTCGAAGTGCTCCCTCTGTATCTATATTTTCCCAAGGTGGGGATTGTTTTACAACTTTCTCCTCCTCCTTGCTATCCATAATATTCATAATCTCCTCCTGAGATTGTTGCTGCTCAACTTGTTTTTGAGCCTTTTTTGCTTCGGTCGAGCCCCCTGTTGCTCCTCCATATTTTCCTCGGACTACTTCCTGTTCTATGCTACCCACCTGTTGTTCCTTTATCACTTCTTCTTGGATTTGCTGTGCATCCCTTGTTGTGACCTATTGAGCAACAAGTGCTTCTTTCTCCTATGGCACTTCTGTGTTCTCTGGAACATCTTTCTTACTGGAGCTTCCTATTACAAACTTGTAACGAGGCTTCTTCTTGGGCTCTTCCTCTGTGGTACTTATTCCTACTCTTCATCCTGGGTAGTGGCTATACCATCTTGCCCTACCTCAATTCCCTTAAAGAAATCAGAGGCATCCATCTTCTCAAATTGTGAAAATATTTCTGAAGATTTCACTATTCTCTTCGCCTCTATCCAATACAACTCCTCCAGTTCTGTCGCTTCTAAATCTGACTGTTCCTTCCTCTGTACTTCTAGAACTGGTTTGCTTGCCATTCTTTCCCACTACCTTCTCATCATTATTTGTACGGGACTTCTCTCCCTTTCCTGAGTGAGAGGTTGCTCCTGTTGCCTTTGTGTTGGTACTTGTTGTTCTAGTTTCGGCTCCAACCGTCTAGAACGTTTCCTTCGATGGTGTACATCGACATCCTCCTCCGAAGATGTATCTCCTTGAGCTTCACTAAGGTGTCGCTCGCTCCTTGTTCATGGTTTCTCCGGAGTCCCCTTTTCTAATGGCACAACCTTCACCCACTTCAATATCATTGGTTGTCCCGGCCTGATTTCTCGAGGTGGTATCAACCCTAGGAATTGCATTCCCACTTCCATAACTGCATTCAATAACAATGCAATTGCATGAAAAGCCATCCCAAAATTCTTTGGTCTCTTCATTAATGCCTCATGCATTCTTCTTTCCAGAAAGGTACCCCAATAATATTGAATTCCCTTAGTGATACCTTCTACATATTGGGCCATCCACATTGGCATTTCTGTCACCCTTATATCCCTTGATAGTCGAGCCATGATTGTATTCATCACACATGCCCAATGTTCTCCTTGTAACTAGCTCTATTTTATTCTGTATTTCCCTGCACCTAAAATATTTACCTCTATCAGTGATTTGACAGTGGTCATGTTAGTGACGAGATGGTATGCCTCTATTGGGTCTACCAGTTTTTCACTATCTCCATGTCGTCCATCGATAACCCAAATGTTTTTTGGAATGCCTCTACCAAAATTTCCACTCTCACTGACCTCTTGCCCACATTGACGTAGGCTATCCGAGTTGTTGCATTATATGCCTAAACTATCTACAAAATATAGTTCTGGAAGAATATCTAGTGGAATGGTGGAATCTATGCAATGACCACCACATGCGCATCCTCGAATGTCTTCCTCTAGGGATGACCCATGTTCTTCTCATCATTCCACCACTTCTTGCATGCATCTACTCCATGCTGTACAAATGTAATTTTTGACAATTCTACCTGGCATTCCTCCTATCCACTACTCAGGTGTTCTTCCTATTCTTGCACATGCACCTCACTCCTCAATTCCCTCTATGAGGTTACTTCTTGGGCCATCCTTCCCTCTCTGTGCCTCGGTGGTGTTCTATCTAGGTGTGCCTACCAATGTCGTTGTCCCCTCCATGGCCTATATCCTCCTCTCCTCCAAGGATGATTACCATGCCTTCTACAATACTAAAACTATCACCCTTGGTGCTTCCATGGGTATGCCTCTCTCTCATGCAGTGGACCTAGTGATCTCTCCACTCGATTAGTTGCAATCCACCTTAACCGGCATCCAAATTCTTTTGTTGAGATCATTCCTTCAACATCTCATCGATTAAATAGACCTCCACATCTCCTCTTATTGCAATTAGAAGCATACCAGAAATCATACAACCTCCTATAAAATCATACAGTGTACGGTTATGTGTCCCTTGTACAATTTTACCTTCCTCCATCCGCTCTTGGATCGTACAATATTCTACAGTTCTTTTTCCAATCTGTCAATCTTCAAATCATCTCAACTTCTCCAAATCATACAATTGCAACCTAAAATTATACAGTGTGATAGTACTCCATACGATGTTATTTTTTGGCTGCCCTCCCCTTTTCAATTCGTACATTTTCATACAATTTCATACGATCTTCTTGAAAAACTACCGAAAATGGAAAAAAACACTCCGAACTGCACTATTCTTTTCGAAAATCATACAAGCTGCCCCCAAATCATATAGTACGACTTCTCCAACCCTAAAAGATAAAAAAATTAGGATTTCTACCTCCTTTATCAAATCCTCCACCGACCCAGTTGCCGGATTGTCCCGATCTACTTTTCCAATGCTTGTCTTCAACAATTCTTCCACTCCTTCAACCCTAGCGTAATTTTATTTAACTTGAAGAAATTTTGGCTGTATTGTATGGATTTATGGACTGTTATTTTCCTTCTTTATGTTTCATAGCTCGATTTTTTCTAGATTCCTCTATTTATAGGGTTCTAATCTTCCATTCTTTTGTAATTTCAACAATCTGACCACCAATTTCTACTTCCTCCGGCTCTAACAGCAATATTCCACTCCTGAATCCATACAATGATGTATTCTAATGTCTTTTTCTGTTATTCCTTGAAAAAAATTTGAATTTCCCCCTTTTTATGGAGAAAAACCCTAATTCCTCTCTCTCGGGTCAATTTCTTGAAGCTGAAAAGATCTCCCTGGTACAAAAATTTAAAATGGGTCTTCAATTTTAGAGTGTTGGTGAATATTTATCACCCATGTAGTCTTCTTTCATCAATTGTATGCTTTCCCCCTTCAATATCCTAAAAAAATTCGAATTCTGCTTGGTAATTGTGAAATTGTCAATTTTCTTTCCTTTTAAAGAAATTTTTAAAACCCTAACTGAAACCCTAACCATCAAGAAAATATAAAATGGTGCCATATTGCATGCTTTTTCATCTCCACTGTTAGATGATTGCCAACTCAGTAGTTGGTTTAAAAATTTTGTCCTTTTCCCCGCTTTTTTCCTCCAACCGTTGCTTTCTCCCGCGCATGCCGCTTTTATTGAGGTAGTTGGAAAATCGTACACTGTACGATCTAAATCGTACAGTATATAATTTTGTACGATTTGCATGTCAGTATTGCTTTGTATGATCCTTCCTTTGTATGATTTCATCTTGTACTTTTTCTATGTACGATCTCTATACTTAGAAAAAATTTGCTTTCTTTTTCTCTGGAGAGGCCGTCGTTTCCGGTTTTCAACCTCGCCCTTCCTAATTGCGTCCCGAGGGATTTTCACAACTAAGGCACATTTTTTTTCTTTTTTTTTTCTTTTTTTTTTTTCATCCTAGTCTAGTTACACTTACCGCCTTGGTAATCGTATAGTGACATTCACTTGTACGATCCCATCCAAATCTTGACCTCGAGGTTTGACCATAACATTTCGGTTAGTGGTATCCTCTTGTACCTCTTGTTCCCTTGCTTGGCTTGTCTCTACCTGTGATGTTGTTGCCTATTCAGTTCCTCTCCTACAATGTGTACAGTTTAGAATTGTACAGTGGCAAGTTGGAGTCTCTTCCCCTGGTAGGCCTTCTTCTCGCCATGCAGGTAATTGATCCCGTGGTGGTGGTGTCCTCACCACTCTACTACTATTTGAGCGACTTCTTCACCTATCTCTGTGGATCATTTCTGGCTCCAAACTTGGTGATCGGGTCCATTGTTGGCCTAGGTTTCTACCTTCTATGAAGTGTACCCTTCCTCTTCCAGCAAGGTTTCGACCACGTGGGTATCTCCCCCTTCCATTTCCTCTTGGCATGAAACTTCCCTGCACTATTGGTGATTCCTCTCTTACTTGGGGTAATCGCCAATTACCCACCTCTCATTGGGGTCCTTGTCTGATTAGGGGTGGTCGCCCCCATGTGCGTCTTCTTACCGAGTTTGGTAACATGCCTCTTATTCTGGGTATATCTCACTGGTTCCTTACCCAATTCATACATGCTAACGGACTATCTCCTGGCCATCTAGGAGTAGGGGGTTGGAATCTTCCTCATCCTCTACCTCCTCTAATTGCAACATCACTAGGGTCTCGATTGTTCTCTGGTCGTCTACCTCCTCCTCTTCCTCGTTGGAGTCTTAGAGGTCCTTGTCCAATTCTTCCTCTTGTTCCTCGGTTATCAGGAGTAATTTCTACAAACTCAATATTAGCTAGTGGACTCTAGTTAGGTGACAACTACCATAAGGTTCTGATTCTTCTATCAACCCATACCAAGTAATGCCTCCATATTCTTTCCTCAAAGGATCTCTTGGGGGATGAAGATGCCAATACTTCTCTATATTCATCAGAAAAGTCTGTCTTAGAGCTAGAGTCGGTCCGACCCTCTTCCCTCTATTTTACCCAATCAATTGGAAAATTCATCACTCTCTCCAATCATCAAACTTCCCTTCTTTGTCTTCTCAGCTGTTGGTGAGCTATTGTATATGCTTGTGTATCACTATTGGGTCTGTCCTCTTGCACTCTCCTGGCTTGCCTTGGTCTCAATGCTCTAATTGGAATATTACGATCTCTGAGGATTATGAGGATTCTCTAGTTCATCATCATCTGTACTAGGCTCTCTTACCAACCATGACATTCCTTCATCACTAGAATCCATCATATCTAATATGTTGCATTGAGATTCAGGTGATGTGGTGGTCTCCTCTATGTCTCGCCAAAGTACTTTTGCGCCCTCATTTATCATTGGTTGCTTGCTTGGTGGAAATGGTGAACTTGTGCTTGTGCCTTCATTTCCTCCACCATTTCTTGGAGTTAAGCCTTCAACCTCCTTAGGTTCACTTTCAATCTCTTGCAGTCTAACTGCCCTCTGTTCATCCAGTCTTCGTATGGTACCATCCAACTCTTGGATGACTTGTGCTCTCAACCTCGCATTGTGACTCCGCAATGTTTGATACTCTTCCTGTAATTGTTGAGTTTGCATTCTCATCCTCTACTGTAATAGCCCTATCTGAGCCAATGGGGAAATTTTCGCTAGTTCCTCATCTATCATCTCCTCCCTAGCATCCTCTAGAATTTCCATCTCAAACGTGTCCACTCTATCTTCATTGCGCACTGTTAACCTTATCCTTCTTTGTCCTTCCGACTATCGAGGTAGTTCCCTATGTTCTATTTGTGGGTACCTCATATTCAGAGCTCTTGGTAATAGCACCATATCTTGATAGCCTCTTGGTGCTGGAGAAATCCACTCTTCTCCTTCTCGTATGGTCCCATCAACCCGTCTGATGTGTACTCGCAACCTTCTTCTTTCATCGGGTCTAGGTGCCAACTCTTGTTGTTCAATTATTGGTTGTGTTTCCTCCCTTTCTACAAATAAACATGTGAGTCCCAAATAAGGCTCCTCCTGTAATGGACCTGGCTCACGATGAGCCTCATCTTGAGCTTCTACTCATCTTCTTCATTCAATCTCTTTTGAAGTAATGAATAAACACTGTACTTTATAAGGCTTCAACTTTGAGCCATTTACAGTGTTGGGTACCTCTATCCCATTCAAGTTTTGTAGCCTGACTGCTCCATTACTCATTACTTCAATAAATTTATAAGGACCAAGCCATAACGTCTTCAACTTACCTGGCTTGATTTCCCTCTTCCCATTAAAATTTAGAACTAAGTCCCCCAGACTAAGTTCCAACTTCCTCAAATGCTTGTCATGCCATGCCTTTCGTATTTTCTGAGCTATCTCAATTTCCCATTGTGCCATGACTCTTCTTTCATCTAACTTGGTCAGCATCATCAGTCATTCCTCCAAACTTTCTTGATCCCCCAAGCGATGCTCTACTGTGACTCTCAAACTTGGTATCAAGAACTCGACTGGCACCACTGCTTCTTGACCATACATCAATTGGAAAGGTGTATGTTCTATTGTTGGTTTAAAAGTTGTTATGTATGCCCACAAAATGGATGGTAACCTTTCCTCCCAGTCTGCTCCCTCTATTCCATAGGTTTTATATAGAGTAGATACTAAGACTTTATTGGTTGCTTCCACCTGCCCATTTTCTCTAGGGTAGTACGGACTAGACAGTGAGTGTAAAATCTTAAACTTTGTCGTCAGCATCTTGATAATCTCATTAACAAAGTGTCCTCCATGGTCACTCATTATTCATAGTGGAATACCGAATCTTATGATTACCTGCTCGTACAAAAATATCACTGTACTTTTGGCCAAATTATCAGGTAATGCTCTTGCTTCTACCCATTTTGTTAGGTATTCCTTTGCCACTATGATATATCTACACTTCCACCTCTGAGATGTCTTTAATGGTCCTACGAAGTCCAAGCCCCAACGTTCAAACAACTCCTATGGTTGCGATGGGTGTAAGGGCATAAAGTCCCTCTTGACCAGTTTACCTACTCTTTGGCAAGTATCACAAGCTTTCACATGTTCCTTTGCATCATTATACAGTGTGGGCCACCATAGACCTACTAACAATATTTTTTGCATAGTCGCATCTGGTCCCATATGTCCCCCTGCTAAGCCTGCGTGGGCTTCTTTCAATGCCACCTTGACTTCTTCCTCCATTACACATCTGTGCAAGATACCATCACTTCCCATATTGTATAGTAATCCTACTATTATCTGGAAGGGTGCTGACTTCATGATTATTTTCTTCTTTTTGGTTGTCGTCATCTCTTGTGGCAACTCACCTGTGGATAGATATTGGCCAACCAACTTGTACCATGATGGAACAACGTTGATGGCAAATAATTGTGCATCTAGAAATTCATCAGGAACTCCTATTCCTATCGGCTCCCCTGATCGTATCCATGACAACTGGTCTGCAATCACGTGCTTCTTACCAGGTCTCACCACTACTCGAAATACGAACTCTTGGAGGGTGACGAGCCACCTACTAACTCATCCTTGTATTATTGGTTTGTTTATTAAGTACAATAGAGCTTGATGATCAACGTAGAATGCAAAGGGGTTTTCCAGTAGGTAATGCCTAAAATTTTGGACTGCATATACCATCCCCAAGGCTTCCATTTCTATTGTACTATAGTTTATTTCTGGCCTTGACAAAAGGTGACTAGCAAAGAAAATAGGTTGATCCAACTTAAATTGTCCTTCTTGTGCTAACGCACATCCAATTACAAAATTTGAGGCATCAACATGGACATGGAATTCCTTATCCCAACTAGGAAACACCAAAATCGGACTACTCACCAACTTAGCCTTTAACTCCTCGAAGGCTCCTTGGTGCTCCTTTGTCCATCTGAAAGGAATATTCTTTTTCATCAAAGAATCTAATGGGTAGGATACATGGGCATAATTTTTGATAAATATTCGGTAATATCCTGTCGAACCAAGGAAGGTTTTGAGTGAACTCACATCAAAAGGTTCTTCCATGTGTAATATCACACAAATTTTATCAAGATTTGTCTTCAATCCTTCACTGCACACAATGTGTCCTAAAAATTTCCCATATGGTACCATCAAAAAACATTTTTCTGGGTTTAATGATATATGTGCATTTTTGCACCTACTCATACATTCACTAAGGGTAGGAAGATGCTCCTTGATCTTCCCATAGATGGACCAATCATCCAAAAATGCTTTGAAGTTCCCCATTTCCAGCTGATCAAATATATACATTATGATGCGCTAAAATATAGTTGGGGCATTATAGAGCCCAAATGGCATTTGATTATATGTGTAGATGCCATTCTCCACAATAAATGTGGTCTTCAGCTTATCCTCCTCGGTGATGCTGATTTGATTGTATCCTGAGAATCCATCCAGAAATGAATAGATCTCATGTCCTACAACTTCTTCCAAGATAGAATCTATGAAGGGAATGGGGAAGGGATCCTTAATGGTCACTGCATTTAGACTCCTAAAGTCTATGCATATTTTGATCTTATCTACTTCCTTCTTCAAGGTGATCACTATAGGTGAAACCCATTCATTGTTTGTCACCCTGAATATGATTCCTGCTTCCAACATCTTTTCTATCTTCGTGTTTACTAATGTCATGTACTTTGGGTTCATTCTATATGGCCTTCTCCTTACAGGTTGAGCGCCAGGCATTAGTGTGATCTTATGGACACATAATTCTGGTGGGATTCCTTTCAGATCCTTATATGTCCATGCGAAGACATCCTTGTACTCCAAGAATATCTTGAAAGCTTATGCCTTCAATATCGGATTCCAATCATCGCCACAATGGACCATCCTAGGTTCCTCCTATGTTCCTAGATTGATGTCCACTATCTTAGGTCCTTCATACTTGATATTTTCTAGCTCACTCATAGCTTTCGTTACATTCTTAGGGTGTGTCGATCTTGTATCAATCTCTACATCTCCTACTGTATACTCCATAAAGCTTTTTGGAAATGTCCACTTCTCTTCTATTTCCTTCTTAGTTTCTTTATTGACTTTTGGTTTGTCTTATTTTTCCTTGATCTCCTCTGACTCAATACAGAGGCAGTTGGGCTGAAACATTTTGTACTCCTCCATTTTCCAATGAAGAAGTCCGATATCAGATCGAGCTTCATCTTCACTACATTCATCTAGGTACAACATTCCCTCTCCATCAGGTTCATGCCCTTCATCCCCTTTGATGCATTGTCGTTAAGCACATCATTAAATCTCAAAGATCTTATCAATCTGGGGTGGTGTCCAAGGCTGTCTACGATAGAAGGCTAGGGCAGAGTACAATTCAGGCATTCAGATTTCAAGCATTTATTGGTGAAGCAGATTTTGGTTTAGCCTTTTGGTGTCACACTAAACCTAGTCTGCAGAATGGAAACTGAAATAAATTACAGGAATTGAAAACTAAATCTAAATTGCAGAATTTAACAATTAACTACAATTGCATGAATTGAAATTGCTGAATTGAAATCTAATCTACTTTTGCAGAATTGAAATTGCTAAATTGAAATGTTGCTGAAATGAAATCCTAAATTACACTTGCAAAATTGAAACCTATTTTACTCTTGCAGAATGGAAGTGATGCTTGGAAATAAAACACCTGTCAATGCCCTACCACAAAAGGTCGTCAAGCTTCTGCTATAGGAATTGACAACAAAATGAAATCTGCTGGAAATTGAAAGTTGTTGAAACATAAAAATAATAGAACATGGAAAGCAAAGGAAACAAGAAATAAATGTTTAATCTAATTTGTCAGCTGACACACACATAAATATTGTACACAAACATAATAGAAAACATCAATCACATAATACAAAATAAAAACAAGAAAATGAAATCTGGCAAGCAATCTATTAATTCTGCTGTAGCAAAATTATAGATTAAAACCTGCCATAAAATCCCTCCTTCTAGATCTGAAAGTGGGCCCATACTTCCTGATCTAGAAGGAGGTAAAAAGCACTCCTTAACTAATTAACACTCAGAACAGAAAATGATAAAATAACTGCACTTTTATTGATGACAAAACATGCTGAAAACTGTTACAGAAAATTGTTGTACAGTCCTAATTATTGCTATTGAAAACTCTCCTCTATTCTAATTCCTAACTGGCTCAACCAAGGAGGGAGTTGTGTTATTTATATAAATATTTACAACATATCCCATGCTCAAATCAGCCTATGTGCTACTTTATAGTGATTTGCCAATAATTTTGAATCTAAAATAAATGCAAATCTGGACAGTTTGTGTTGCAGTAGTAGTCATTGGCCCTTAGAAAGCATCTTCAGTGGTGGGAGTACGTGGGAGAAGTCTAGAAATATCTCACACATATTTCTTCACTTTAGAATATGCCATTTCTATCTTGCAAACAACTTCCTATTATGCTGTAGTTATTTTTGTGTTTATCCTAGAAGAGGATCAAAATTGATCTTTTCCATGAATGGTGGCTTTGGACGGCAAGGACGACAAAATCAGATGGGAGATATTTTCCCTTAACCTTCTCAACCTTCTTTCCATTTTTCCATCATCAAAAAATAGTCAAAAAGTCAAAAAGCACTTTTTGTTCTCATTTCGAAGATAAGTGGCTCATTTCGAAGAGACTGTATTTCTCATTTCGAAGATGTCCGCTCATTTCGAAGAGACTGTATTTCTCATTCCGAAGATGTCTACTCATTTCGAAGATCTTTGGAATGACCAACTGTGTGCTCTTCAAGTGATTTTAGCTGCATTTCTCAGGTGGATTAGCCCTCAGGATCAGATTGCAATAGCCTTCATTCCTCTCCATGTGTGAATTCCATGCCTTGCCATTCATTGGTAGCTTGCTGGAATTTACATGGTAAATTACTGCATTTTCCAACTCTATTGCATAGTTGTAAAATATTGGCATTTCTTGCAAATTCAAACAAATTAGAACATGGAAAAATTATTCAAATATCAACATGAAGGAGTACATCAAGTTGCTACTGAATTTATACACTTCATTCACCAAGTAACAATGCTGAAATAGTGCAATGATCGTTGCACAATTGTCCCTGCTCTATTATACCCTATTGTTGCCTATTTAGACCATGTGGGAATGCTTCTAAATAGGTCAGATGTCTTCTGTAGTCCTTCTAAACTCATTCCATCCATATCCTCATGCTTTGCTTGACAACTTCAAGGTGTTCCTATAAAGTGACAGCTTGCTGATTTTTATATGGCTATTTTTTTCAGATTTTTAGATTTATGACAGTCCTAATAATTTGGCTTCAATGTGGACTTCAAACAAGTTGAAGGGCAGGAAAACATTCATAAACCATTGTGAATTTAATGGATATCAGCATACCACATTTGGTTAATTGAAATGCATGTTTTTACTTGCTACTTAATCAAGCAAAATCAGTCACAAAATGCTGAAAATAGTCAAAAATAGAGATATAGTATTCCTAACATAAAATCATGCAAACACTTAACAAATATATATTCTAATCAACTATTTGGCATTTAACTTAATAATATGACAGTTTTTATATGTCAAACATAGTGTAAAAATGAGGCATTTTTAGGCCTCATCATCCCCCCAGCTTGAACTGATGCATGCCCTCATGCATCCTAGTAGGCCATAGTAATATGTTGGTTTTATCCTTGTGAAAAACATCCTTTGCCACCTGCTACCTGAGAAATTTCTCCTTGCTGCACTACACCAAGCATTTTTTAATTTAAGCACAGGTATTTCACTTTTCTACAACCTTGCAAAAAAGTTTTCAATCAATTTTTTTCAATTTTTTTATTCTATTTTTTTCTTTTCTTGCATATCTTTTTTTTTTCATTTGCAACTTGCAACTTTTTAACTTCTGCACTTTCATCCTTCAATATTGCAATTTCTGCAACTACTGCAATTTTAACTCTTTTTCTGCCCTTCTACAAGTTTTAGTGTTGCAAGGTACCTCTTAAAGGCTTGGTATCATGTGATTCATCTTGCAATAGCCTTATTGTGGAACCATATTTGGCAGATGCACTACTACTGGTGAAATTTTCTATTCTTAACAACATTTCAGCCTGAATGCCTATTTCTATTGTTTGCACCTTTTGAACAAAATTGATAAAATTTTGATTTTGAAATGCTTGAGGGATGTACTTACTTGTGGTAGAGCCTTATGAACCTCAATATTTGATGTACCCTACTCTTTTTGCTATTCTGTAGCATTTTCAACAATTCTAGTACAGTTTTTGCTCATTCCGAAGATATCCTGCTCATTCCGAAGATATGCCTGTTCATTCCGAAGATATGATTGTTCATTCCGAAGATGCATCAAAAAATGCAGAAATGACCTCCTATGCAAAATTTAGCTACAGATTCTATTGTGGGCCCATCTCTAGAGTGTATAAGCCTTCCATAACATCAAAAATCCCTCCTTCATCCTTTTGTTTAGATGCTATTCTTTGTTTTGTATGTTGTTGTTTTATTCCAGTAGTACTAAAATAGAACCTTTAGGTGCATTTTGTTGATTATCCTCCTTCAATTTATCAGACAAGTGTGAGATATAAACTTGCAGTTCTCCTTCTGAAACTTGCCCTACAAATTGAAATAGAATTGCTGCCATGTCTATCCCAAAATCAGGTTTTTGCACAGTTTTGGAATTTCCATGCAATTAAGGGCATAAGGGGGTGTTTCTTGACATCTTGAACATGTTCCATTTTCAACTTGCCAATATTGTATGAATAGTTTATGCCAAATACTGATTATCATACACTAAATGCTAAATGTTTACTATGAATTAAATGCAAGAAACACATACCTTACTATCCTGAAAATTGGTCATGCACCTTACAAGCTGCTTTTGATGATTATTAGCAGGCTATATGAAAACATAAACATAACACATGTGCAGTGTGAGATTTGTACAATGGTGGAACAATGATGGGTAGATCAACAAGGCAATGCATGCCGAAAAACTGGTTTTCATGCAAGCCAACTCAGCAACGCCTCAAGGAGGTTTTCACTATTGAATTATTCATTTTTTTTTTTTTCATCTCTTTTTTCATCAGAAGAGGCTGCCATTTCTGGTTTTCAACCAACTTTTGTCATTTTTTTTTCAAGTGCCTCAATAAAAGAGTATCTCTCATGAGGCTACAATGAGAGAGAATGTCTCTCACTCTTATTTGGATATGAATAAATCCTTATTCTGCAAAAACATGTCAATCTTTGTATGAAAACACCATCTTTTCTGTTGAAATCTGTAACAATGATGCAACCTTCCTTTCTAGATAAGCAGTAAGAATCTGCTTATGTCATCATTTAACTCCTTATTACTGGAAATGAAGTATTGGCTCTATTGTTCCTCTTCCTTGCTGAAATTGATGATTGTCCTCATGTATCCCCATTTTGTGGGACATGCCTTTGCTGCATTTTTTTTTTTTTCTTTTTTTTTCAATTTTTCTTGTCTTGCTTGTACCCAAGAAGGAAGTTCACAAACAAGACTATTCTTCTTTTTGCTTTTCTTGTATTTTTTTTTTTTGTCAAACTTTTTATCATCACTCTGAATCTGATATTGAAGAGAAATTCTCTTCCATTATGTGTACATCCAATGGAATCTCCTTCAAGAACTCCTCCTTAGTTAATGGTGCATGGTATACCCGAAGGCAATGTCCATTCACCACTAACATCCTCCATGAATTACCAATGGGAGAAAGAAGCACTGCTCCATATCTGAAAACTTCTTCAATCAAGTGTTGTCAATGCCTCCTAGTCTGCAAAATCTTGTCAATATGTACTTGAAACAATTAAATACCAATTCCCAAAAGATGTTAAGTGCTTACATCAAGATAAAATCTTGATATACCCTTGTAATTCCATGTAAAGGGATTGAAATATTGTTTCAAAATAGCAAGAATTTTGCTTTTTGTTTATAAGTCGGCCAGCTAATAATGTTCAAGAATTTTCTTGGCTGCACTTCAATTTGTTTCATTCCTAGGAGGACAAAATTTACCCCTTTGTAATTTCTTACTAAGGAGTTCAATGGAAGTAAATTTTCTATGTGCAGTTTTTTCTAGTTTTTCTCCTTTATCCAAGGCTAATTTTTGTGTGTTTGGACTAAAGGTTTTCTGTGTATCTCCATTGATTTTTGTCTCTTCAAGCTCAGGTAAGTTCTTGTTTGAGCACAGTTGGATGTTGCTGCAGTCAATAACATTTCTTGCAGTTTTTTTTTTTTTTTACCAGATTCAGCTACATAGACAGGGGATGCCTATCCTGTATTATTCAGACTGATCACAGGTTGGGCTAAAAAAGAAATATTTTTGGTTTGCACAATAAGACAAGAAGTGTACAACTTTAGCAGATCAACTACTTGTCAGGTAGGATCACCTCTAATGAGATCAACTATTGTCTATGTAGGCTAAGAATTGCTAGGTTGCGGTTTAGCGTGGTAAAATCCTAACAATATTTAAGTAATAATGGAAAACTCTAGGATCACCATTAAGTTGTAAACTCCTATTTTGATTGTGCAAAATTTTTGTGATTTTTTTTTTTTAACTGACTCAGCTTACATAGACAGGGGTTACCTGTCTTGTATTATTCATATTGACCACAGGTTGGGCTGGAGGTAGTGGTTTTACTTGCTCTGTTTGTTGTTGTTGGGATCTCCTTTGAGAAGAATTTAGACCAGGCAACAAATTTTGCATCTCTGAGTTATGGAAGTAAATGGCATTTATCAGTGATATATCCTTGTGAACAAATGCTACAAGTAGCTGATATGATTGTTTTGTTCAAGGGATAGTCTTGTATATCTGCCATGATGTCTTCCCAACACCTAGTACAAATTTGTTTATACTACCTTGATGATATGGATATAAAAATGGTAGTACTAGCAGATGGCTCCTCTAAGAGATCTTATGTTTCTTGATAATGAGGATGATGAATTCTTTCAATTTTTATCAAGAATTTCAAACATAAGCAATTTAACCCCTAGGTGTGAAGATCACCTCCCTATGGTTGCTTGTTTTCTAAATGGACTAAAATGCAATTTACCAAAAACTATTACTAATACCAATCATTTATCCAGATTTTACTCTGAAGTTCACAATTTAGTATAATTAACAATTATTGGGCTACTTTTACCCTCTAACAACACCGTGTTCCCCGACAACGGTGCCAAAATGATGCATTGTCGTTAAGCACATCATTAAATCTCAAAGATCTTATCAATCTGGGGTGGTGTCCAAGGTTGTCTACGATAGAAGGCTAGGGCAGAGTACAATTCAGGCATTCAAATTTCAAGCATTTATTGGTGAAGCAGATTTTGGTTTAGCCTTTTGGTGTCACACTAAACCTAGTCTGTAGAATGGAAACTGAAATAAATTATAGGAATTGAAAACTAAATCTAAATTGCAGAATTTAACAATTAACTACAATTGCATGAATTGAAATTGCTGAATTGAAATCTAATCTACTTTTGCAGAATTGAAATTGCTAAATTGAAATGTTGCTGAAATGAAATCCTAAATTACACTTGCAAAATTGAAACCTATTTTACTCTTGCAGAATGGAAGTGATGCTTGGAAATAAAACACCTGTCAATGCCCTACCACAAAAGGTCGTCAAGCTTCTGCTATAGGAATTGACAACAAAATGAAATCTGCTGGAAATTGAAAGCTACTGAAACATAAAAATAACAGAACATGGAAAGCAAAGGAAACAAGAAATAAATGTTTAATCTAATTTTTCAGATGACACACACATAAATATTGTACACAAACATAATAGAAAACATCAATCACATAATACAAAATAAAAACAAGAAAATGAAATTTGGCAAGCAATCTATTAATTTTGTTGCAGCAAAATTATAGATTAAAACCTGCCATAAAATCCCTCCTTCTAGATCTGAAAGTGGGCCCATACTTCCTGATCTAGAAGGAGGTAAAAAGCACTCCTTAACTAATTAACACTCAGAACAAAAAATGATAAAATAACTGCACTTTTATTGATGACAAAACATGCTAAAAACTGTTACAAAAAATTGTTGTACAGTCCTAATTACTGCTATTGAAAACTCTCCTCTATTCTAATTCCTAACTGGCTCAACCAAGGAGGGAGTTGTGTTATTTATATAAATATTTACAACATATCCCATGCTCAAATCAGCCTATGTGCTACTTTACAATGATTTGCCAATAATTTTGAATCTAAAATAAATGCAAATCTGGACAGTTTGTGTTGCAGTAGTAGTCATTGGCCCTTAGAAAGCATCTTCAGTGGTGGGAGTACGTGGGAGAAGTCTAGAAATATCTCACACATATTTCTTCACTTCAGAATATGCCATTTCTATCTTGCAAACAACTTCCTATTATGCTGTAGTTATTTTTGTGTTTATCCTAGAAGAGGATCAAAATTGATCTTTTCCATGAATGGTGGCTTTGGACGGCAAGGACGACAAAATCAGATGGGAGATATTTTCCCTTAACCTTCTCAACCTTCTTTCCCTTTTTCCACCATCAAAAAATAGTCAAAAAGTCAAAAAGCACTTTTTGTTCTCATTTCGAAGATAAGTGGCTCATTTCGAAGAGACTGTATTTCTCATTCCGAAGATGTCCGCTCATTTCGAAGAGACTGTATTTCTCATTCCGAAGATGTCTGCTCATTTCGAAGATCTTCGGAATGAACAACTGTGTGCTCTTCAAGTGATTTTAGCTGCATTTCTCAGGTGGATTAGCCCTCAGGATCAGATTGCAATAGCCTTCATTCCTCTCCATGTGTGAATTCCATGCCTTGCCATTCATTGGTAGCTTGCTAGAATTTACATGGTAAATTACTGCATTTTCCAACTCTGCTGCACAGTTGTAAAATATTGGCATTTCTTGCAAATTCAAACAAATTAGAACATGGAAAAATTATTCAAATATCAACATGAAGGAGTACATCAAGTTGCTACTGAATTTATACACTTCATTCACCAAGTAACAATGCTGAAATAGTGCAATAGTGTTGCACAATTGTCCCTGCTCTGTTATACCCTATTGCTGCCTATTTAGACCATGTGGGAATGCTTCTAAATAGGTCATATGTCTTCTGTAGTCCTTCTGAACTCATTCCATCCATATCCTCATGCTTTGCTTGACAACTTCAAGGTGTTCCTATAAAGTGACAACTTGCTGATTTTTATATGGCTATTTTTTTTAGATTTTTAGATTTATGACAGTCCTAATAATTTGGCTTCAATGTGGACTTCAAACAAGTTGAAGGGCAGGAAAACATTCATAAACCATTGTGAATTTAATGGATATCAGCATACCACATTTGGTTAATTGAAATGCATGTTTTTACTTGCTACTTAATCAAGCAAAATCAGTCACAAAATGCTGAAAATAGTCAAAAACAGAGATATAGTATTCCTAACATAAAATCATGCAAACACTTAACAAATATATATTCTAATCAACTATTTGGCATTTAACTTAATAATATGACAGTTTTTATATGTCAAACATAGTGTAAAAATGAGGCATTTTCAGGCCTCATCACCTTGAGGAATTTTCTAATTCATCGGTTGTAGCTACATCTTCACTAACTCTTTGATTAGCTAGATTAATCATGTATTTTTTTTGTCCTTTTTTAAAAGTGATATGATTATTTTCCCAATTGTGATTAAATTTGGCTACTTGTAGCCATCCTCTCCCAAAGAGGGTGTCGTATGCAGGTTTTTGAATTGCAATCACAACAAAATCTAAGACAAATTCTTGTTCAACTATCATTACTTGTTGTGCTATTAAAACTCCTTTTATGTCAATACCATTCTGGTCAACCCCATACAGTCGAAATCTCGCTGCCCATAGGTATGGAGTGCCTAGTTCTAACCAAGTTCTCTTTGCTAGCACATTGACATTGGATCCTCTATCCATGATAACTTGCATCAATTTGTGCCCCAAGATCTCCATATATACTAATGCAGGTTTCTTTCCCATATCAATCATTAGTACAGTAGGATCCATGAATTGATATTTTCATTCTTCCTCCAAAATTGGTTGGCTCTATACCTACATAGCCTTATGTGGTTGTAGTTCTTCCACAATTGCCTTCTACAATTCTAGGATATCTTCTAGCAAGTTAGATACTTTAAGTTCCACTATGGTATCCAAAACCTGTGCTACCATATTTTGCATAACTATCTCTTGATCTGATGGTTTTCTCAATTCCTTTCCAACTCTCGACTCTACTTTCTTAGTTTTCTTAGCTTCTTCTTGAAATATTTTCTTTGCTACTTTCCAGTGTTTTTTTTCTTTTGTTGGATTTGGCTATTTATGATTTTTAGCCTGATTCCTCATCATGACTAAATATTCCTAAGTTTCCTCCTTAACTTGAGGAACTTTGATGTCCAAATAACTAACGTTCTGTGGGTTATCAAACTCGCCTCCTTTGGGCAATTCTCTTCTTTGTGGTTCCCAAGACCACATCATCTACACATGTGTGTAGTGCTTGTTTGTGGTGTCCCTTGCATTGGAGGTGTAGGACAATTTTTGGCAAAATGACCCCACTCTTGGAAATTGTGAAATTGTATGACCGGCATACCTTCCAAGTCATATTGTAAATGACTTTGTCCTCCTTGTCGATTACCTTGGTTTTATCTCCTACCTTGTATGACCAGCCTACCTTCCAAGTCATATTGTAAATGACTTTGTCCTCCTTGTCGATTACCTTGGTTTTATCTCCTACCTTGTCTAATATTTATGTAACTGCCACTTGTTGCTTGTTTCCCTCTTCCTTGGGCCTTTGGTTTCTCTTCCTGCTCCTGGATTGACAGTACCTATAGGCATACTCTTGCATTATAGGGATAGATCATTACCTCATGCTCCATAATTTTACAAATATGGCAATAGTCGTTCTTTGGACACTTCATATTTGTATGTCCCTCTATTTTACATTTTGTGCACCACAACTCATTCCTATCTAGATTGATCTTTTTTTATTTTACCATCTTATCAAAAAATTTGCGGAATGACTCTACCATTCTCTGTATAGTGTCATCTTCTTCACTATCTGAATCCTTCAACTTGGTATTAGATAATATTACCATATACATCTATTTTGATTCACTCTCAAATTTATTTGTGTGTTTAAGCACTTCCTCATATGTTTTAGATGGTATTGCCTTCATATTTTTCTTATATTTTTGTAGTAACCCATATACGAACCATCGTTTTACTAGAACATCTACCAATGGCATCTGCATATTATCAACTAATTACTTTAGTCGACGATTGTAGGATTTCACATCCTCATAAGCTTTCTATGTTTTCATACAAATCTCGGTAACAATGTCTCCATCATCCTTTAAAGGTCAAAATTCTTTTATGAAATTCTCTTTTATCTGATTCCAAGTCTAAAAATCAACATTATTTTCTCTCTTCAGGTACCAATCTATTACCAATCCTCTCAATGTAGTAGGAAATATAATTACCCAATCCTTCAGTTTGTCTACACAATTTTCTCTCCAAAAGGTTATGCAAGTCCCTATATGTCATGTGGGGTCTTCCTTACCATCACCTGAGAATGGTGGACATATTTTTTTGGCTGCTCTGTTAGCCATCTTAGGAGAGTCATCGCTCTCACTTGAGGTGTCTCATGGAATCTCTTTAGAATTCCTCCTTGGAGGTGTCTTACTCCCATTGTCATTAGAAGTGTCAATTCAAGTTATCTTGTTTTGTCCCACTACTCAATGACCAAATTCTCATGCATCTTCACTTTGTGATCTTCTTCACTAGTGTGATGGAGATGGTCTTGGCTTGTCCTCCTGAGTCCTCACATCCTATTGCTCTAGTGCCTGACTCCCATTCTTTGCACCCCCTTGCAACCCTTCTACCACTTTCTCAGGTCTTACCATCCACTCTCTATCGTATTTCACATTTTCTTTATCAACCTTATCCTCTATTCTTGGTGGTTCTATATCCTCGTATTTTGTCTCAATCAACACCTCAAAGTCTTTTTCTTCGGATGTCCAAAATTTCTCTATTTTTGGTTTATGCATACTCTAATCTGAGTTACTCGTGTTTCCTCTTTGATAAATCCTCATGCTCCTTACTGTAATATTATCTCATGGTTCTCATCTCCCATGGCTTCGTGTACTGGTGTCCATCATAAAAATAACCTCTAATCTTTAGTCAAATTTGACCCATTTTAATAAGAATTCTAGATTCGATAAGGCAATGACACCAAATTTAGCAAAGCGATGGATTATTCCTAGTAGGGAGGTGTTTTATAGAGGTAAGTATAATTATTAGGCTAAACCCAACTCACTTAACAAATCGTATGGTCTCATGCTCACTCAAACTACTAGTGTACAAACTATAATCACCTTGTACGGCCCTTAATTACCTACACTATATGATATCAAATCATACAGTGTCAAATATGGTATGATCTTGCACTCAAAAAAACTGATAGATGTTGTTTTTGAGGTTGTCGTACATAGTTTTGTAATCAATCAAGTCAATTCCCCAAAACTACCAAATTGGATAAGTTTCTATCGATCACCTATTTTACCAAATTGGGTAAAAGTACTTTGTACGATTTGTATGAAAGATGATGTACGATTTGTAAGAACTACTGGTACCGCATGGTGTTATTTGAGATGCTCTACTACTCCAATATCTCTCTAGGATTTTTTGTAAAGGTTTAATAGTCCAAACCATGCAATCTCCTTCATAGTCAAAATATCCTAACCGGGCTGGTGAGAGATTCCATGTACTTGACTACGTCAAGAAATCATACAATTCTCTTTAATACATATTTATCAATGCCCTCATGCTCCTAAATCATTATCCATGAAAGTTTCCCTAACCAAGTTACAACAATGCAAAAAACTAACATATAACAATAAGATAGAAAACTCAATTACACAATATCAATCCACAATTCATATCCATCGTTATCAGGATTGTACACAGTCATCCACAATATTATTATGCTCATTAATTTCTATATATTCGATTACAATGTGTAAAACTATATCAATATAATTGCAATAACTCAAGAATCACAACTATAAGTACTTAACCATCTATTCTAGCAACCAGTAACCAGTAAACTAGTATCTAGACCTAAATTTTTTAAAATGGGGCCTTATATAACATTTTCTAGGTCGTTCCAAAGTGGTTCTTGAGATAATCCATTATTCACAACTGCCCATGTACAACTGAATACATTATTTTGGATTTTTTCTAAGTCTAATACCTTAATTAGCAAATCCATGCACCATTTCATCTTGAAATTACATTTCCTTTGCATTTGAGTGAATTTCGGTGTGCTCTGTATGATTTTATAATGCCTTGTATTATTTACCAATCCATTTGTATGATTTTTCCTTGACCATACGATTTTCTTTCCACTGTACGATTTACAAAACTTGAGCAAATTGTCACAAAACTATCAAAATTGAGCAAATCACTTTTTCTCCTTTTGGGAGGTGGATTTGCTGCCTACATGGTTTTTCTTGGCCACATGATATTGTTGCTTACATCTCATTTCAGCATCTTCATAAAATATACTACATAATTTTTTTTTAAATACATGAACATTTGTAAACTCAAGCATTTTTTATTCAAAGAGAGCACTTAAAATTTAAATCACCTATGTCCCACGTATTGGTCTTCTCCTTTACTTACAGTTTCCCTCATGTAAGGGTGGGTAATTGAGAATATTCGATATAAATTTTTGGATGATTTTTTCTAAGCTTCATAAGCCTATGTTCCACGTATCAATTCTCCTCAAAAACATATATTTTCCCTCATGTAATGGTTGGTTATTGAAGAGATATGGTATAAAGGACTGGCTAATTTTTATAGCTTCATAGGCCTATGTTCCACGTATCAATTCTCCTCAAATACTTATAGTTTCCCTCACATAAGTGCGGGTATATTGAGTAGATTGGTGTACATGTTGGGCTTATGCTGCCTTCATAAAATAGGTGTTTCTACTAGAGCTTCATTGTATTCTCTAAAGAAGTTATTGAAGTTAAAGGGGGTTATTATTGGTTCTCTTCAATAATATTTGACAAAATGAATACAATTGACCCTCTCACCCCTCATAACTATCACACATGGAAGACCAAAATATCAAATCTCATTTCTCAAAAAGGGCTCACACACTTTCTAGAAGAAGAGCATCCTAAATTTGAAAAAGAATATGAAAAGTTTGTTCATAAGGGAAATATGTATGAAATAATGGGTATTATAAGCACAAATGTAAATGAAAGCTTATGGTTTCACATTTCAAAATGTAAAACCCCATTTGAAAGCTAGAAAAAACTAAAGAACTTGTTTGGTAAAGTGGATCAAATAAGGTCAATGCAGCTAGAGGTAGAGTTAACAACATTATCTCCTAAAGACTTCAGCAATATTATTGACTTTCTTATCAAATTTAAAGAAGTTCTCACTCAACTAAAAGGTAGTGGCAAGGATAAAATAGAAGAAGAATGCATCTATAATATTATTTCTAAGTTAAATGGAGTGTTTCAAATTTTTTCTACCACTTTTTTTTCTACAAAAGATGCACTTGCTACAAGTTTTAAAATGCCCTCTTTAGAGGAGTTTTGTGATAGACTAACTAGAAAGAAAACAAAACTTGAAAAATATGAGATCTCTCCCTCTTCCTCAAAATATTTAGTAGCATCAACCTCCACTAAAGAAAAATTCAAAAATAAATAAAGAAGTCTCATAACTTGTACTCACTGCAAAAAGAATGGTCATTCAATAAACAAATGTTGGAAAAGACTACAACAAATAGAGGCAGCAATGAAGGATCACAAGATAGATACTAAGAAATAGATAGGAAAAGCCTTAAATGTTCAGGGTAGAGCTATAAAAACTTCATCAAAATACTGGATTCTATATTTAGGAGCAACTCATCATATGACTTCCTCAAATGAGTCATTCACTTCAATCTCCTCAAGTTCAACATGTGGCATAGAATTTGGAGAATCATCCTTTATCCCAGTCAAAGTAAAATGTGACATATCCATTTATGGTGGTTATATCAAAAATTTTATCTATGTCCCAAACATAGCTACAAATATCCTCTCTATCTATCAGATTTTTACTTCTAAAAAAGGCAAAACAGTTCTCTTCTCACCAACTAGATTTGAGATAAGAGACTTTCAAGAACCAAACACTCTCATAGCAAAAGGAGATATTGATCACAACACTCGCCTATTTCACTTCAAAGGATTCAAAATTTTTGAAGGGGCCTCATGTTTTGTTACACATGTAGATCTTGAAAGCAAAATTTGGCATGAAAGGTTTGGACATCTCAGTTATAACTACCTAAAGGAATTAAACACCCATGAAATGGTAACAAGGTTGCCAAAAGTCTCTTCCATTGATGGAGTATGTCCTAGTTGTGCTCTTGGAAAGAACCATCAAGATCCTCTCCACACAAGTGGTTCTCAAAAAGCCTCATCCCCTCTAGAGTTAATCCATAGTGACTTGATGGTCTTCCCAGAGCCTTCTTTCAAAGGATTAAAATATGATTTAACCTTCATTGATGATTTTTCTAGAAGAACTTGGGTCTACTTTCTAAAATACAAAAGTGATATTCTATCCCACTTCAAAATATTCAAGGCCTTAGCTAAAAATCAAGCCACTTGCAAAATCAAACAAATTTGTATAGATAATGGGGGGGAATACTTCAGTAATGAGTTCTCAATTTTCCTCTCTAGTCATGGCATAATTCATCAGCACTCAATCTCCAATAACCCACAACAAAATGGCATTACAAAAATGAAAAACAAGACTTTAAATGAAATGGCAAACTGTATGTTTTTTTTTATGGAAAACATCCCAAAAGGGATGCCACTTTCGTGTAAGACCCAAGGAGACAGGGGTATTCATTCCACCAAAAATTCCTAGGACTTAGACCTTTGACATACTCAAGGAGCAAACAAACACACAAAACGAATTTAAAAATAAGTAAACAACAACAAAAATAATAAAATAAAATAAAAAACATGCTCCTTGAGTGTGTCAAAAACAAAAGCACAACAAAACATGCACAATAAGATAAAAGAAATCACAACACAAACCACATATAAAACACAAGAACCACATAACAAAACACAAACAAGACAAAAACAACAGAACACTACAAAGACATAACACAAAAAAAAACATGAAAAATAAACGCATGTAAATTGTATGCTTCAATCAAGATATCTTCTAATAATTTTTTGGGTTGAGGCAATTAATTGTGTAAATGATGTACAAAACCACACACCTCACAAAACTCTTGATCATTTGACTCCTTAGGAAGCATGGATTGGATCAAAAACCTGATGTCTATTTCTTCAAAAAATTTTGGTGTACTGGTTGGGCACACATCCCAAAGAATAAAAGGAAGGCTCTAGATAAGAAAATAAAATAGCTCATATTTGTTGGTTATTGTGAGGAAATGAAAGCATACAGACTTATAGATCCCACAAATCATGAGGTTTTTTCATAGAAATTTTCAATTTGATAAAACATTACCTAATAAAGATCCTCAACCATCCTCTTCCAACATTATTTCTCTTGAGCCATCTCTAATATTAGAGCCTCAATATAATGAAGATCTCATTTTGGTAATAAATGATCAAAATGAGGATCCTATACTCCAAACTCCAACTCAAAGCCCTACCACTCCAATTACTCCTTCCACAATGCCAAAATGGGCCTACACCATCGTTGAAGAAGCCACTCCTTACATCTAAAATCTTCCATCATCCAGATTAGGCAACACCATTGGTTATGGTCTTGTGTGTTAGTCCATCTCTACATATCCTCAAACCTTCAAGGAAGCAACTAGAATAAAAGAATGGGATGATGCCATGGAGAATGAATTTTCTTCCTTGATAAAAAAAAACACTTGGGATTTAGTTCCTCTACCTAAGGGAAGGAAGTTAGCTCACTGTAAATGGATTTACAGAACTAAGTATGGACCTGATGGATAAATTGACAAACACAAAGCTCACTTGGTAGCTAAAGGTTTCTCACAAATTGAAGGCATTGATTATTCTAAAACCTTTGCACCATTTGCCAAAATGGATTCTGTTAGGCTGGTAATTGCATTAGTTGCTTCCTAAAAATGGCTTATTTTTTCAGATGGATGTTAAAAGTGCTTTCTTACATGGGGACTTAAAAGAGGAAATATTCATGGAACAACCTATTGTTTTCACTCAATACTCCTCCCTTGTTTGTAGACTAAGGAAATCTCTCTTTGGCATCAAAAAATCTTCTAGAGCTGGGTATGAAAAAATGGACTCCTTCTTTCCTCAGGTTTTTCTCAATGTGAGTTTGATGCCACAGTCTACATTTGGAGAGATGAAGAGAAAATCACCTTACTTGTTCTCTATGTTGATGATCTACTACTCACTACTAGTAACATTTCTCACATTGAGACTATCAAAGACTCCCTCTCTAAAAAATTTGAAATGGTTGATCTAGGTTTAGCTCATTACTTCCTTGGGATTCAAATAAACCAAACAGATGCAAGAAAATTATTGTCTCAACAAAAATACACTCTAGACCTTCTTCAATGGTTTAAAATGACTAATTGTAGGCCCTCTTCTACACCCTTTCAGTCTGGAGTCACTCTAAGTAGTTCCTACACATCCCCTCTATGTGATGCTACTTTATACAGATAGCTTGTAGGTATTTTTTTATACCTCACTCATACTCACCCAGATATATCATATGATGTTGGCTTGATATCTAGATTCTCACATCAACCTCATTTTAGCCATTGACAAGCAGTAAATATAATCCTACACTACTTGCAAGAAACTACTTAATTTGGGCTATTATATGAAGTAAAATCCATGGATATCATTGGTTACATAGATTTTGATTGGACAGGTTCAGTACAAGACATATGTTCAACTTATGGCTGTCTTTTGTCTTGGTTCTTCACCAATTGCTTGGTCATGCAAAAAAACAAGCAGTATCATTATCATCTACAAAGACAGAATATAGGGCAGTAGTTTTAGCAAGTCAGGAAGCTCTTTGGATTCATCAGATACTAAGAGAAATTTATTTTTTCCATGATAAACCTATTCCTATTTGGTGTGATAATTAGAGAACAATTCATATTTCCCACAATCCATTTGAGCATCAGCGTACCAAGCACATTGAAATTCATATGCATTTCATTCGATAGCATATTCAGAGAGGGGAAATTCACTTGGAATATATGCCCATATAAAATCAAATTGTAGGCATGTTCACTAAATCCTTTCCTTCTTCATGTTACTTTCAGTTTTGAGAGAAACTTGGGGTAAGGCAGATGCACTAGAAGATACAAAAGAGGTTTTCACCTCTCCTTTCTTCTTATTATTTTTTTATTTGGAATATGGTTTTTTTCAATGTGATTTTTTTCCACCATCTCTCCTATATGTATAACATTGTACATGAGTACCTCATCAGACCCAATTGTTGGGACTCATTTCCTTTTTTTTCAATGAGGACGATCTTCGCCATCCGAAGACATGCCTCTTCTTTTTGTCTTTTTGATAGATGGTTTTTTCCCATGTTGTTTTTTTACCATATCTCCTCTATGTAATAACATTGTACATGAGTACCTCATCAAGCCTAGTTTATAAGACTAATTTTCTTTTTATTCAATGAGGACAATATTCACCATCCGAATACATACCTCTTATTTTTTATTTTTGATAGATGGGTTTTTCCCATGTGATTTTTACCATCTCTTCATAAGAATCATTGTACATGAGTACCTCATCAGGCCCTATTTTCGGGACTCATTTGTTACATTCATCTCTAGTATCACTTAAGGGGAGTTGTTAGTATAAATATTTATTCTCTTAAGTTCTACTAGGATAGACTTGAGTTACCACTCTTCCATGAGTTAGGTGAACTCTCAGTTTAGACTAGTTCAGATTTGATGAGTTGTAATCCAATGGATCTCAATGATCAACTTTGCTATTTATACAAAGTTGATCCATGGAATAAATCAATCAGTATTTTGAGATTCACTACACTCTTGTGATGTTTTAGACAACTATTTTTTCACTTGAATAGAATATTGTCTTCAATAATTCTAACAAAACACTACAATGGCCTCAGACCAAGCATATTCACTAATTAGATTTGGGTCATTAAGTGAATCTACAAGGTACCTAAATGTCTCCTATTGATCCATGTCAATAATTTACCCATTAACTAAGCTCTAGCAAGCTAGATTCAATGCGTGTAAGTTTTCTTATCAGAGGTAGCACATGGTCCTTAGTGAGAGGATCATCCCAAACATCGATTTTTGAGGCATCATCAATAAAAATTACCCATATTGCTTCTAGGTACTTCTTTGATAGAATGTTCCCCTTATCATCAGTGAAACTAGAGAAACCATTTTTGGCCATTACATTAAAGTAGAGTGTTGAAACTCTTTTCTCCTGCTCAAAAACATAGAGTAGGTTGCAAACCTATTTAACTTGGTCCAACTTAGAAAAATACTCACACAATATAAATTTAGAACTTACCCAAGCTTGGGCCATGTTGCTCATGGGATGAAATTTGAGATCTGATCTGGCCAATGTCTATATTTGTGTCACCTTTACTAGGATGGACTCAAGGTTCTCCTTGCCATATTCGACTACATATCGTATGAAATAACTGTTTGTATCTCCTAAAGGAACATGAGGACCTATGTTCCCTTATACGCCATGGTTTTATAATAAACAAGAAATTGGTTGTGTGCTTCCTTGACATTTTCCTTGGTCAAAACAATCATCTGTGTTGATTTGACGGCCAATTGATCCTGCAAACTCTAGAGTTGGCCTTTCAAGGCTTGAACCTGTTGTTTTGCTCCTTCCTTGGCATCCTGGTGTTTTTGAACTATCTTCTCCAAATTTTTTTGCCTTCTTCTACCAAAGAGTTACCTTTGAATTTTTATATTGTAATTGTGCTCGATTTATATCTCCTCCAAATAGGTGATCTTAGCTTCAGCCTCAAAAAATCACTTCTTATAATGCTCACCATGCAAGTACAAGGAGCTTGTATCTACTTGAATGTTCTCAATATTTTTTGTAGTGTCGATCTTCGTAAGATCCTCAGTGATGAACTTACAAGTGTAATAACTTAGATCCATCTCTCCTTGAGGCTTTTGAACCTAGGGGAACATTTTAATTGTGTGCGCCTCCATAGTGTTAGGATTAAAAGTGAATTTCTTCAATGGCTTTTCTAGTGCCAAAGCCTCCATTCTTTTACAACTCTTCAACCACTATGATGAACTCAAGTGAGTTTGGATGATATTTATTGCAATGGATTATTCTATTACATCCTCCATCTCTAATTTGGGTAACACCTATAACTCCAAAAATGGAGTAAAAGGGAAATGAGCCTATGGTGGATTCAACTTGAGGGAAATGGAAACTGGCATAGGAGGAATGGTTGATGAAATTGTGGTGGTTGTGGGAATGGAATAAAGATGTTTAGCTATGGTCACACTCACTCGGGGAGGAGCTTGTGTGCTTATAGCCATAGAAGAGGTTATTGGAATGGAAGATACAAGAAGCAAAAATGGGTTTTGGGAAGATACAAAAGAACTAAAATAAAGGGAAGTAGAATAAATAGGAATAGAATGAAATGGAGCATTGGTGATCGGTGGCTAAGAGATAGAAAGAAAAATTGAGGTGGAAGGCATACTAAATGGAGGTGAAATAGAATCAGAAACTAAAGGATGAGAAATTATAGTCACCAACTACTCAAGGATAGGATAAGGAAGAGAAAATGTACCTTTGAGCTTTGACACTATTTGAACCGATGAGTATGAAAGTGGTTGTGATACTGGCTCCTTTTTTACCTAGTACTTTGGTTCCACCACAATTTCCTCCTCAAGATTTATAATATCTATACTTTGGGCCACTGTATCTATCTAGACCAAGGAGATAGCTTCTAACACTTTATCCATTCAGCCAAAGTTGTAGGAGGGTTTGACAAAACTACATCAATCCTTGACTTTTTGGAGATATTTATAATGGGAAGTTTTTCTTGCTTACTTCTTGTCCAAAATTGTAGTGGCCCCTCTGATACTTGTTCTTCTTTATCTTCTACAATTTGTGCCTCCTCTATCATAAGTTGTTTTTTTTTTACCACACTCTCCTCACTATTGGATTTTTAAAAAATTTAAGGTACAATACTAGCAAAAGTGATCAGCTGATAACTGGTGTAAAAATCATCACAAAGATCCAAAAATATTTCATCCATCACTAGGCCATATGGTGACTCGATTTTACCTCGATGGGCCCTCATAATCCACTAGTTATTAATCTTCTCTTTAGACCAATCGAGAAGCTACTCTTTCATATGATTGAATAACCCTAGAGGTAGAATCCTATGCTTATGCATTTTAGGGTTGTACTCAACCTCCATATCATAAAAGTCATGCCATGCTGGGAGCAACATCATATTTTCCACATGCCATTCTAAATCATGCCCCTTAGAATTATTTTTGCGTCACTCAATATCTACCCTAGGACAACTATGAAACTTCTTGGCCTGAATTAGTGTTGTGAAGCAACCCAAAGGATCATACTTCCACCACTGTGGCAACTCCACCATACCAATGTCATAGAGGTCTTGGGTAATTAACTAATTCTAGACCACTTGGCTCACATCAATGCCTTCAAAGTGAAAATGTATAGTACATGTGGTTATTTTTCCTCATCCTACCCCATAAACATCGTTGATGAAGTCATGCTAACGAATGACTTCTAATGCGAAAAGGTATCCTATAGCAAAATACGAGAGAAGAAATGGCTTGCCAGTATAGCCAAAAATGCATAGAAAAATACCCTATGTTAACAAAAATATGTCATCCCTCTCCTTTGGGATGATTTCCTCTCTCATCACCCTTGGTACCCTCTCACATTTGCTAAAAATAGCTTTAGGGCAAGGCCCACAAACATGCAGTTAAAATTATAAAATTATTCTTTTCTTAATAATCTAGAAGTCCAAAAATACACTGGCAATATGCTATTTTCTCTATCAACCTACCTAACTACTATGAAGGAAAATTTATGATACATATGAAAGAAGAAATACCATATTAATAATGATGTGTGTCTGAACACCATGGTTTCTTCACTCTACATTTTCTCCAGCTAGTAATGCATCGTTCTCATAATATAATCATCCCAATCAAATAAAATTAGGTTTGTGCTCACCGTCATTGTAGTAGGGGCATAGAATTTGACCTGAGAAATACACTACACCAATATTTCCTGCCACCTGTGCACTATCGAATCAATTAGGAGACCCATAACCCAAGCCACCATAGAAAATAAATCTAGACTCTTGAAATCTATTAATAGCTTCAATAAATTTGGCAATTCACCATGTTAGGGCATATTTATCAACTGGATATCCATAAATTGGCATAGCATTACCATTTACTAATACTTCTCCTTATGTTTGCCAAGATGCAACCTCTTAAAATCAAATTTAGAAGGAGGTTTAATCCCATAACCAAATGCCTCCTAAACATCATCAGATGAGATAGTAAATAATACTTCTTCTTTTATGATATAGATAGCTCTGGTTTTGGGATCATAAAATTTTGAAATTGTCTCCACCAACTCGAAGCAAAAATTGACCATTGTGCACAAATAAAAAAAAAATCTCAGTATGATATGCGATGGTGAGAGGACTTTCTAGTGTCAACCCTTGTCTAACTACAACACCTACATCCTAGCACAATTTCTCAATTCCTTTATTTAAAATAATGCAATATCCAACCTGAGCTAATATGTCAAAATATGTATCCAGGTTAATATTTTCATTTTGCCTTGATTTTTTAGACTTCTTGTCTCCCTTGGCTTTCTTTTGCACCTTCTTTGGCTTAGTGGAACTCTTGGGCTCTACAGGTTTTCTCCTCATATTCAAAAACTCTTGGACTTCCTGTAATTCCTGCAATCAAGCAACCAAATGTGGCAAGGCTCCAGAAAATATAAAAACTTTTACCTCCAAGCCGCGGATGTACCAAATTTATAAACTGCAACTTCAACTACTAGATTTAATGCATGTGCTGATTTTCAGAGAATTTGGGTGAATGTGCTTCTTGATTCTCTCACCAGGCATGATTTTTAATAATTTTTTTAACTGCCATTAACTTCCTTTTTGCCTAAAATCTTCTTTGAACCTTGTCCTTAGTTTCCTTTAATATTGTAAAGAGCAACTTGGATGTCAAAAACTAATACTAGGAATGATAAATTCCATGTGTCAAATATGGATTCTCTTAGGGATGAAAATCAATCAATTCTATTTCTTCGAGATATCAAATCGTCAATCTAGGGTGAATGGGTAAAATTAATACGCTTCGGGCACACCCTTTCGCTGAAAAATGTCACTTGAGCACTCTGAAATCTTCTTCTACTAGAAAAAAGCATTCAATGGATGAAAACAACTCTGTAACTTGCTTCTTTAATCGATCAGTGCTCAAAAATCATCCTCCATGTATGCTTGGTGAATTCATAAGCTTGGCTACTCTTTTAAAATAGTTCTTCTCTGATTTTACCCCAAAAAGGATCTTGCTAAAAAATAAGCTTTTAACTACCAGAGCATTAATCCGAAAAGCAACTAAAAATTAATTTCGCTGCTCTTTTTCCAAAAATATCTTTTTCAAACTGGGAGTCTTCAAAAAGCATGAGATTTTAATTTATTTTGCTTTTTTCATTCTGGGAGTTTCACTCCGAAATAGAATTTCGCCCCCCCAAATAAAAACTGCATGGTCAAATTAAACTTGGGGAAAAATTAATACTTATTTTCCCCTTTTTTTAATTTTTATTATCCTTTTTAAATATATATTATATTTTTTCTCTCTCATTTCACCCTAAAGAGGGGTGAATTAGGGCGAAATTATTTTTTTCCCTCGCTTGGGGTGAAAGTATATATATATATATATATATATATATATATATATATATATATATATATATATATATATATATATATATATTATGGTTATTCCTCCCCTTTTTACTCCATTAATAAAATAATTTCTCCTTCCTCCCGAACTCACTTTACCAAAGACTATTTTAATGATTTTCACTTCGAAATTAAGAATGAGGCACTAAAAAATCTTTTTGGCATGAAATTAATTTTTGCCTGATGAGGATGTGCTTTCGAGGTGAAATCACTTGTTAGGGGTAGAATGAAATCACTTTCCCTTTTCCTCTTCTCTTTTTTTATAAGCATAAAATACTTGAAAAATAAATAAAAACATCTGAACATCTATACATAATTGTTCTTCAAAAATTTAAGTGATAATAGGCCTTTAGATGAAGATCATTTACTGAAATCAATAATTCCCAGCAATCCATGTCCTAAATATAATAAGAATTGACTGAGTTCACTCCTGAAATCTGAAATGGACCTTCCCATATAGCTTCCAACTTATGATGTTTCCCAGGTTTTTCTTTATTCGCGTTCCATTTTAACACCAGATCATCGAATTTGAATGCACTTTTAGATATCTTATTGCTAAACCATTTTTTTTTCATCCTAGCATCTTCCATGAAAGTGTTGTATGTCTTCTCTCTTTCTTCTTCTAGTTGTAGGAGTTGTGCTAGTCTCACGCTCATGGGATCAAATTCGTCATTCTCATAAGCAAGCATCTTCAAGGTTCAGAGGACAAGAAAATCAATGCGTATAGGTAGAACTACCTCCTTACCATACACCAAAGAATAAGGATAAGCTTTAATCAGTTTCTTGATCAAGATGTGATCTGCCAACAAGGCTTGGTTTAGCAGTAGATGTCAACTCCTCTTGTTATCTTCAAGGATACTCTTTAAAATTCTCAATAGGTTCTTATTGGTAGATTCGACCAAGCCATTCCCCTGTGGGTAGTATTTAGAAGGTATTTTCTAGATAAATTCCATACTTACAAATTCACCTATTTTAGCATCGATGAAGGGAGTACCATTATCTATCACAATTGCATCTAGGATGCCAAAGCGGGTAATTAATCCCTCCAAAAAGGAAATAATTATAGTATGATTTACTTTCTTAGTTGGAATGACCTCCACCCATCGGGTGAAATAATTTGTTACAATTATAATATACTTATGTTGGGCAGAAGAATTAGGATCAATAACCCTATAAAAATCTAAGCCCCATTTTTGAAACGATGCTTTGACTTGTATGGGATGAAGTAGAAAATATGCCTTCCTACTTCTATCAACATATCTCTAATAGTTTTCATAGTTCTAACTGACTTTGAATGTGTCTAAAAAAAGAGTAGGCTAAAAATAGCCTGCTCTAATGATCTTAAGTTCCATGGACATTCCTACATAATGACCACCTGATAGACTAGATTGAAACTCCTCTATAATTCTCTATTTCTCTGTCTCTTTAACACATATGAGAAGGACTCCATCAATATTTTTGTGGAACAAGCCACTTGGCAACAACACATACTTAAGGGCTTACAATATGAATCTCCTTCTCTATGAGAAATTGATATGTGATGGACATCTTCTCAAGTTAAAATATTTGATAAGGTCTTCTATATAATCATGACTGATCAAGAATTGATTAGTGAGATTACTCTCACTTAGTGTATTATCAGTCCTAAAGTCAACTGATTGAGAGGCAACACTTTTAGCAAGCTCTTGGTAGAGTGCTATACCATGAACTAGCTTAGTCGACTGAATATCTACATCAAAATCCTAGATTTTAGAAATCTAGATAGCTCTCTTATCATCAAGTTCACCCTAAATAATGAAACTTTTGACATCTGGATGAATGACATAAACAATTATCCTACTCTGTGAAATAAAGTGTCAAAATTTCTTTTGAGATTTCATAATTGCATATACTTATTTCTCAATAAAATTATACTTCTCCTCGTGTGACTGAATGACTTGGCTCAAGAAAGTAATTGGTTGTTCATCTCCATCATCTCTCCTTTGTGTGAGGATAATTGCATAGCTTTCTTTCTCACCTATAGCGTAAAGGATAAAATCCTTTGAATAATATGGATTGATTAGGTCAAGGGCTTGGATAATTTTTTCTTTGATCTTGAAATCTCTCTTTATTTGCTCTATCCACTTAAAATCTGCATTCTTCTTAAGTAGCTCGATCATCAGCTTCATGACTCGAGTGAAGTATACAATGAAATTTCAAACAAAATTAATTTATCTTAAAAATAACTATAGTTCTTTCTTATTGGCTGGTAGTGACAACTTCAAGAGAGCTTTAGCTCTAGTAGGATCCATGGCTAATACTTCCTTCAAAATTGCATGGTCTAGTATTTTCCTCTCTTTATTAGTAAAAATTGATATCTTGGAGTTGATAGAAACTCTAAAATCACATAATTTATCAAAAACCAGTCTCAGGTGAGAACCATGCTCTTTCTTGTCATGAGAAAAAATAGTCATTTCATCCATATTTATCACAATAATGTGATTCAACAACTATCCAAAAGGTACATCCATTGCTTGTTGGAAGGTAGCACCAACATTTGATAAACCAAAAGGCATTTGTTGGTAGGCCAATGTGCCCCACTTGGTAGTTAAAATCATTTTGTACTAGTCTTCACCCTTCACCTAGATTTTGTTGTAGCTAGAGAAACCATATAGCAATGAAAATATTTGTACTCCAACAACTACATGGAGGATCTAGTCAATCTGTCGCAAAGGATAATGTTTTTTTAGTTATTCCTGATTCAAGTTACAAAAATCCATGCACAGGTGAATATCTTCATTATTCTTCTCCATTGGGACCAAATTCACCATCCAGGTTAAATGCTTGATAGGATATATGATTTTTTCCTCATCATATTTAGTAACTTTGCCTTCATTAGTACCTCAATATTTGGATTAGTAGGTCATTGTTTCTATCTAAACGATTTTACCCCTTCCTGCAACTCGATGGTATGTTGTATCACATCTTTGTTATAGCCTTTAAGATCATGATAGCTCCAAGCAACAATATCTGGGAACCCATAACATAACTCCTTAATTTATTCAAGCTCCTCTAGAATGCAATTTGTACCAAATTTGATTATCTTATCATGTTCTAACTTTAGCTTAGTATACTCTTTCTCATCCACTTTGATTATAGGCTTTTCTACTCTATAATTTTAGTCAAATAGGTTCTCAAGAGTAATCAATCCTTTTGGGATGTGATTATTTTTTAGTTAGATTAAACCCTTAGCTTCATCTTCATTTAGTTTTGGACACTAAAATCATGTAAATCAGATAAGACTTCTATGCACCACTCTTATCGACATCATATGGCCCCATTGGGCAACCCTCAGGGGTTAATTAGGGCTCCCAACCACTTTTGGGAGGTTTTGGGCCATGTAGCCATGGTCGTCCCACCCTAGGATGGCCATAGTTCATGGTCGTCCCACCCAGGGATGGCCACATGTAGCCATCCCTGGGTGGGATGGCCATGAACCAGACCCCCAAAAGTCAAAGGGTGGGACAAATGGCAATCAATTCCTACCATTTATCCCACCCAATCACCCAAAATTGATTGGGAGGTTGTCATAAACATCAAGGCCTACAAATTGGAGGCCCCAAATGGGTAAGCTTTCCCACCCTATGCATGGCAAGGGCATTGACAAGTGGCAACACTTGCCCTGCATGCCAGAACTTGCCCCTTTGCACATTTTCCCTATTTTGGCTATAAATTGAGGTGCTCCCACCCAATTTCAAAAGGAGACAATAACAAGCATTGCTCATGAAGTGTTGCTCACATTTGTCCTCAACATTTGCCCAAGTATTTTCCTTGAAAACCTCTTCATTCGAAGGCGCTTTCAGGGGCATCCCAAAATACACTAAAATGATTCCAAAACCTATCAAATCTGAGATTTATTTGACCAAATTCGATGACAACACATTTAGGAGAGTTCTAAACCAAATCCCCTTGGAATTGGTGGTAAAAACCACCTAGTTTTGTGATCGTCCCTACTAGGGATGGATAACAGTCCTAGTTGCACTTGCCAGGGATGGCCACCAAATGGCTAACAATTTTGATGCAATTTCACCATAGATCAATCATAAAGCATTATATTAGCCTTCTATTCAATTTTGGTTAAGTTTTGAGTAGATTTGATGGGTCAATTTATGTTTTTGTGATTGTAGTCTTAGTTGTTCCTGCCAGGGATGGCCATAGGTTCTGATCACAATTGCACTTTAATTTATGCTCATATCCTTCCAAAATCATATTAATAACATCATATTATATTTTCAAGTCATTTGGAGTTGTTTTGATTTGTCGCAAATAAGTTTTACTTTCTCTATTACATACTTTTCAAGGTTTTCAATATAAAATGCATATGCTATTAACAATTTTCAATCTCTTGTGTGTAGGTGTAGGTATTCTAGGCATGAGGGAGGAGCTAAGAGGTATATTAAAAGAATCCCAATATTAGCTCTCAATTGTGGGTTGCGAGAAGAACATTGAAACACGCCATTAAGCTCATGGAGGGATTCATTCCCTTGTAATTTGTAATCTGAAATGTATCAAAATGATAAGCCCTCAAAGGGGATGTATTGTAACCTTTTGGAATTGATGAATTTATAAATACAAGGAGAAACCCCCCTTTTTACTACAAATTATTCGTCATTTCAATAGTTTACATCTTTTGCATCTTTCCTTTGCATGCTTGCTTAGAAACAATAGATAGCATTTCGGTTTCAATCATCTAGGCGTGCCATTTTTTGTGCTTCTTTAGTGGTGATCATGGTGGGACCCTTGTCCCTTGTTCCCTTTCATTTTTTTCATTTTTGACATCCTTTTTGTGTTTTGTGTGTTGTAGGGTTCTGGTCATTTTGAGTAGGAACAACTATAGAATTCCTAGTTGGAACTGCTAGGGATGGCCACTGTAAACATCCCTTCTAGGGATGGCCCCCAAATTTGTAGCCATCCCACCTAGGGATGGCCACCAAACTAGGGGGTTTCTATAGAAATTTCTAGAAATAGCAAGTTTTAGAATAGAAAAGGTAATCTTCCAAACCTTCAATTTGCATCTAGGTTGTTTCAAAAAGCTTAAATTTTAGTTTTTCTTGTCTTTTGTGTGCAATTGAAAGTTAGATTTCATATTTCTAAATTTTGCATTAAAAAATCAAAGAAAAATAGGAAAAATAACAACCTTTCAAAATGCATTTGTCTGGTTTTCCTGTGTATGACCTACCTAAGGGTTAGGTTTTCATATAGTTTACAAATTTTGTAGTTTCCTTTTACATATATGCTTATGATTCTGAAAGTGAAATGTAATTTCATGCATTTAGTGAACAATCATTGAATGCTATCTTGTTTTCTTTCAATCATTTTAAAAGGAACCACACACACCACGCTTATTTTTAATGTTAGTGAGTTGGAATTCATCCCCAACCACTGATAGAGTTCAACGATGGTGGGTTTCATCTCCATCCATTGGCTCAAATCCCATGTACCCTATATTTTTGGCCAAAGTCAGCTCCAAGATCCAATGTAGCTTGGAAAATTTGCATGTACTCCTCTTCGAAGGGTATATCATTGACCATGATCAATACTGGGTGAGGACTAGTAGGACCTATGCTCCCTGATCGGGTATGGATTTCATCTCCATACTTTGGTTGGTTCACGTGATCGAACTTTCATTATCGATTGTCGAGATATGAGTATATAGGTGAAAACATTTAAACAATTGAGAATTACATCAACATTCAAAACATGTGAAAGAGATTCTTTACAAAAGCAACAAATTTGAAACACATCAAACAGTTTAGGAACACATAAATTTTAAAAGAGATAATCATTTGTATTCTTGTGTGTTTCTATTGATTGTGTGTTTGAATCTATAAAAATTGTAAAGGAGATAATCACATAGAGGTTTAGAGTAAGTAGCTATGGTATATACCCATAGCCAAGCCCACTTAAGGGTGGACATTATGGGGAGTAGGCAAGAGGACATAGAATATCTTCATTTTGACCCCAAGGACATGGTTATACCTCCTTGGTGGCCACCTACTCTCCCAAATCATCGAGTGGTAGATGAATGGATGGTTAGTCCTAGAGTGTCAGAAAGGGGACCTAGCCTACAAGGGACTCCTACATGGGGTACCCCCATAGGTCATAGTCCCAATATAGGAAATCATTTCCCTAATATGGATACTTCAAATGCCTTCTTTCAAGAAGAGCAACCATGCAATGAGGCACCTCCAAATAGAGCAATACCATGCATTCATGTGCCTGCTCGGTCTACTCCATGCACTGGTGTGCAAGATCAAGACTTCTCACCTAGGGTAGGGTTAAATGATCATCTTATGCTTTCAAATCACCCTTCCCCAAGGTACCAAAACCTAGATGAGTATGATACTCATCATAATAGGTGAGCCAATTCTACCCTACCTTTCCTCATTTATGAGGGAAGACCTGAGGAGGATCCTGATTATCCTCACTCACATCATTCCATGCAAGCATGATGTGCCTCTACACCAACAGAATATCAAGAATATATGTTTAGGAGAGAACCTCAAGTAAATGCGACTTCTCTCAATCGAGGGAAACTCATAGTAGATCTCACAAATCCTCCTGAACAGGATAGGTATCAAGGCAATAGTGCTAGGGCACATAGGCCTAATACAATTGATCAAATTAATCAATTAGTCAAAAAGTATGTTGATCATCAAGCTAAGTTTAATCAACTTTGGTCTGATAAACAATGCTTGGATCTCCTAGAGCATCAACAACAATTAGAAAGACAAAGACTTGAACAACAGATTCAAGAAACATTGCATAATGGAGTTCCTACTCCAAGCATGCATAGATAGGAGGCTCACTAGAGGCAACCTACTTTTCATCAGAATAGGTCTCCTAGACCTAATCAAATGTTACCTCCTAGACCTCCAGGCTTGATCAAAACTTACCCACTAGGCCTAATATAGATCACCTATAGTAGGATTTCATTCCTCCTTGTAGGCCCATTCCTGAAACACCTTATGGGGCTTATGATGATTTGGAACAAAATGAGGATTACTTAGAAGCACCTTTTGGAGGTATGGGTGATGACAATCAACCACCTCAACATATGCTTAATATTCCTCATCCCCCTCCATGGGTCCAAAATAAAGAAGAGGAGATTAAATCCTCTGATGTGTATCAAGCATTGCTTGAATGCTTAGAAACTATAGAGAGTAAGACAACTAGGAATGGGCTTCAAAATCCCACATTGCACCAATTGTACAATCAACCATTGCATCCATCTATACCTTCCCCTACATACCTTGAGCATTTTAAAATGCCCAAATTGGACAAGTTTAAAGGGGAAGAAGATGCTCAAGAGCACATTACAAAATTCATGAATCAGTGCTTCAACATACAGGAGAATGATGCATTACTCCTAAGAATATTTTTAATTACCCTCTCTAGCCCTATTATTGAGTGGTTTAATCAACTTCCAAGGCATAGCATCTATACATTTGAATAGTTTGCAGATGTATTCTTGGAATATTTCACCTTCAATACCAAGAGGAAGGTGACCTTAACTGACCTTACGGGGTTAAAACAATATGATGATGAGTCTATCACTGACTATGGAAATAGGTGGTGAACGCTCTTAGCTAAGCTACCCTATCTATTGCCAATGATCGAGTTGACTCAGATGTTTTCAAAGAGTTTTTGAAACCAATATCTTTATTGTTACAACTCCAGCAATATCCCACTCTTGAGGATGCTCTAGTGCAAGCTAGAACCATAGAAGAGATCAAAATCCAAGAGGGGGAGATAGCTAAACCTCATAAGAAGGAGTGGACAAAGAATCCAAAGAGCAATCTGATGCCATCAAAGTCGGTAATGGTCAATCAAGTGGCCATTAATGTCCTAGGGCCTACATAAATGATGCCTCCTCAAAAGGTAAATTATCAGGCCCAACCTCCTCCTACGAGTTATAATAATAATACTCAAGTGAATCAGGGTCAAAATCAGCAACGTCACCCTAGGTGATAGTTTACACCCTTTGCTGAGTCAATGGACTCCCTATTCGATCATTTGTGGGTTGCTAAATTGATTAATTTACTAGAAATCAAGCCTATAGACCCGAATATAGGTAAACCAAAGCCTATGGGACGTCGAGAAGATCAATTTTATCGATATCATCGATAGAATGGCCATGACTTGCCTACATGCTATGGTTTCAAAAACATAGTGCAAGACATGATAGAGAGGAATGAGCTCCAAGTGGATAATCCTCTCACCCAAAATAATCAATAGATGGGGGTTTTCAAAGACCCCTTACCTACTCATGAGGTACAGGCAGCTCCTGCTAAACAAATGAATGAGGTCAATATGGCACCCCCTTTACAAGGGTACGTCAGGATGGTAAGTATTGTGACTAGGAATAGATGCTACCCAAGTCAAGTTGCACCACCTACAGCTTCAAGCGATGTTCCATCAACATCACAACCTTCACCACCTCTAGTATAGAGCCTTCCACCTAGGCCAACAGTGACAATAAAAAGTAAGCTTGCACAAAGCTTAAGGACAACATCGGCTAGATTATCCATATACGAGCTCATTCAACAATCTCCACCTCATAGAGAAGCTCTAATGGATATTCTTAAGTCAATAGAGTTGCAACCCTAGGAGTCTAACTCCTTTATCAATTTTGTGGGGCATGTGCAACAATGTAAGGAACCAATGATCACATTCCATGAGCATGAACTCAAACCCATAGCAAGTGATGCGGTTGACCCTCCTTTGCACATCATTGCATGTGTGAATGATATACCATATAAGAGAGTTCTAATAGACACTAGTTCATCAAGCAACATAATAACCACTAGTGCTCTTAAATACCTAGGACTCCTAGCATCTCATGTTGTAGCATCCACATACACCCTCTGAGCATTCAATGATATAATATGCTCCATAGTCGGTACTATAGTCCTACCCATTCAGGTGGGATGCAAAACTATATCGACATTGTGTCATGTTTTGGAGGGTGCAATGGCCTATAACATATTTCTAGGTAGACCTTGGATTCGGGACATGAAGTGTGTCCCATCCATTGCTCATCAATGTCTCAAATATACTTATGAAGGGTAGGTGCACGTAGTCTCTACAGACCTAGAGCCCTTTAAGTATTGTAACATGGTGCAACAAATCCTCGAGTCGACATTACCATTGACTCATGTGGACTTCCAACTGAACACATCCATTCAAAGTCCACTTCCCTCTCCATCACCTTCCATTACACCAATACCATCTTCATCCATACCATCATCATCATTGGCAACATTAGAAATACCTTCATCATCATCCAATCCTCCATAGAGGAACATGTCGAAGAGGCCAATCGATGAAATCCCTCCCATCATTTCCACCATATCTATGAAAGATATTCCTTGTCCAATATATGAGGAACCATCTCAAGAGGTACACATTGAGTCATCTCAAGCCTCACTTCCATCCCCTACACCTTCACCATCCTAGGTTACAATCCAGATGTCTAGTACAGGGATAGGAGAGTACTTAGTGAGAAATATCACAATAGTTCCATCCATAGAGATAGTGCAAGATATGGGATGACCTCATCTACCCATAGGTAGCATTGTACCTCTAGGTATACCACCCAATAAAACAAATTTTATATATGGGGGTATCAAGTATGGAACATTGCTAGTTCCTCAACAAGAAGAAGATGATGAACCTTTCTCTAAGGATATAAACTACATGTCAAATCTTGACTATGCCATGTGATATCTTCATCGCTATCATTGGCATGGTTATGGTCTAGGGTTATATGAGCAAGGTACTCATGTTCCATGTCAACCACAATATCAATTACCATATGATAAATCTAGGTTGGGACACAATAAGCTAGTACCTTTAGATGTCCTCACAAAAGGTCTAGAATGCCTATGTCTGAATTATAGGGATGAGCTAGCACGTGATACCTATGCCAATCCACATCATGTCCATTCATTGGGAGATTATTTTCCCATAAACATGGTAGATCAAGGGTTATCTAATGATGTCACTCAATCTCATGAAGTGGGAGAGAGTTCACATACCTTGCAATATGATAGTGAGGAAGAGGATCAAGGTCCTCCTCATGAATGGACCATAGATGATGAGGAGGACTATGGCATAGCTCCCATAAATTATCCAAGTTTAGATGAGGAATATGAGCAAGTTATCCCATTGGATGATGAAGAAGATTTCTATATTCATATGTTCCCATTACAACATCCTATTTGGTGATAGCTTTTACCACTTGAAGAGCAAGCTCATAATCTGCCACAACCACCCTAGTGAGTCTAGTGATAACCCATAGATAGGGGGTCTATAGATAGGGGTCCATACCCTACCTAAAATACCCCTAGGTGGTCTATGACCATCTAGGTCAACCTAAAATACCCCTAGGTGGTCTACGACCATCTAGGTCAACCTAAAATACCCCTAGGTGGTCTACGACCATCTAGGTCAACCTAAAATATCCCTAGGTGATCTACGACCATCTAGGTCAACCTAAAATACCCCTAGGTGGTCTACAACCATCTAGGTCAACCTAAAATACCCCTAGGTGGTCTACAACCATCTAGGTCAACCTAAAATACCCCTAGATGGTCTACGACCATCTAGGTCAACCTAAAATACCCCTAGGTGGTCTATAACCATCTAGGTCAACCTAAAATACCCCTAGGTAGTCTACAACCATCTAGGTCAACCTAAAACACCCCTAGGTAGTCTACGACCATCTAGGTCAACCTAAAATATCCCTAGGTAGTCTACGACTATCTAGGTCAACCTAAAATACTCCTAGGTGGTCTATGACCATCTAGGTCAACCCAAAATACCCCAAAGGCATCTATAAGCCCTTTGGTCACCCTAAAATGCTCCTAGGTAGTCTACGACCATCTAGGTCACCCCAAAATGCCCCAAAGGTATCTATAAGCCCTTTGGTCACCCTAAAATACTCCTAGGTGGTCTACGACCATCTAGGTCAACCCAAAATGCCCCAAAGGCATCTATAAGCCCTTTGGTCACCCAAAAATCCCCAATGGCATTCATTAAGCCCATTGGTCAAACTGTATATACATATATATATATCAAAAATACAAAAACATCATTAAAATATCAAAAACACAAAAATATTGCATTCATTGCATTTCATATCATTTGCATTACAACATCAATTGCATTAGGCATACTCATCATTGCATTGTGCATTATTAGAAGTTGATCATACATGTCTAGCACCAAGTCTATATACTAGGCATCTATCAAATTCAATGTTATCATAAGTCAATATTACCACCTATTTACATTACACTTATCATTTACATCTACACTCCATATTGTGTGTCTGTTTCCCATCACTTAGCCATTGTTCATAAGATATATTTAGGGTTTTTGGTCACTCAACCATCTCTAGTTTTCTTTTCAGATTTTGTAGAAAGCTATCATGATTTTTAGAAGGTAGAATCCTTCTTAGATTATACCTTGTATACATCAAAATCCCAACACATTTTCACATTAATAAATCCAAGTTTAGCACAAGGAAATATGAAACCTACAAAGTGGTCTAGGTTACCTTAAGTAAAAAGTTTATCTCGCTCATCCCCCTATGTGAATGGTTCAAATATGTTGAGAATTGACAAAAGGACAAGTTCCTCCTTACCCAAAATTATCAAAATCCCTTGCTTCACACCAAATTGGGGCAAGTATCCAAAGAAAAAATAAACAATGATTATTATCACTTCACAATATGCAAAAGAAAGAGTGGTTTTCACCATTAGAAAAAAGTAAAATAAATAGTGGTTCTCACCACTACCAAAATCCATTGCTCACCATAACAAAAATGAGCAACTCCCTTGAAAAATTAAAAATTAAAAGAAAATAAGGGAGTATTGAACTTGAATCCCTGGAATTCTCAGCATTAGAGAACCATAAGGTGATCCTCATTACAGGTTGGGTGGCATCAAGCCCACATGGCAATGGTGGTATCCTTACGCATGATGATATGTCTATCACATAAGCAACTTGCTTTTGTATAGACCAATGTTTGCATGTGGATGAGCTAGCTTTTGGTAGCCTATATTGCCTAGTGGTCTAATCCAACTAAGTACAAAACTCAGGATAATGATACTCATAGGGTGATCTCTAGTATAGATGGGCTGCATCAATCCTATTTGGCACTAGGGTAACTTTATGCATTATCATAGTAATGAACTCACATGCACACACAGGGATATTGAATATCTTGGTTATCTTAGCAGATTTATACTTTGTTAAAAAGTCTTGCATGGTTACTATACAACTTTTGATTAGGTAACTAGAGTGTTTGAGTCTCCTAAAAATCCCAAACACATCATAAAACATTATACTATTCATTCCATTTCACATCATGCTGCCACATGTTTGTTAGTGTACATTTTCACAAGCCATTACATAATGTCATAATAACATTAAAATAATGAGATAAATTTTGTACAATCTATGGTGCTAGCATATAATGTGTCAAATAGTCATCATAATACATCATACAAATTAAATCAAATCATCCATTTCATTCTGCATTTACAAATATCCATATCATCAAATCACATCATAGGACAAATACATGCATACATGTTAGACATCCATCATAACATCATAAAGCAAATATAAGCATTGCATACATCTCATAAAAGTAGAAAGCATCACATGATGATAACAAAAAACTCATATATATATATATATATATATATATATTTTTATGTATATATGAAATCAAAAGCTACATCATCATCCATATACTGCTTGTAGGCTACAATAAAGTGGGTCCTCAGACCTCATAAATCCCAAAATATCAAAAAGAGCCATAGAGTCTCAAAAACCATGGTCACGCAGGACCAGTGCTATGACTCTCACCCCTACCCTTAGTTAGAGTCCACCATGAACTCCTAGATCTGCTACCACCTACCCTATCTAACCTCCATGTAGAGCTAGGAGGCCCCATCCATGCAGAATACTATCCTGTACCACTCCTCCGACTCTAGTGTGACCCACTAGTAGATGGATGGTCTAGTAAGCACCCCCTAAGGTGCACTATCTCATCCTCCAACTCATTAGTATAAGTCTACTCCTATCAGCAATGAGTCTGGTAGGTTCCCACTAAGGACTGAAGTTATGCCACCTCCTCTCATAGCCTAGCCATCTCACCACTACTAGATCCCTCATGGATAGGGCTCCATGCTCCAACCTATGCCTAAAGCGTAGCTATCAATGCTACCTACCTATCCATATTAGCCTAGAAGATATCTCTCATATTAAACTCTAATAAGATCACCCCATAGCTCAATAATCATAGCATCTCAAGCTGCTAGCTGTACCTACATCCCCTGATCATCAAATTTAGCCTCACCAAAGTCACCCTATAGATCCCCTAAGTCAAGGAGCTTTGTCCACTCATCCACTACATGATGATGCACATGTCACTTGCCTCCCTCTACCTCCTCATCATCTAGAGACTCATCTTGACCCTCCTCCTCTAGAGCATCCCTAGGTGCCTCCTCTACCACCTCAACTACATCACCTCCTAGTGGCCCCTCTCCTCACCACTATCATGTCACCCACCAAGAGTCATACTCCTCTATCATCCTAACATCATCCAACTCAGAGATGTCTACTATAGGATCTGACTCCTCTCCCAATGCCTCCACTATAGGCCAACTAAGAGTCCTCTCATCCCAATGATATCGATAGATCATCAACTCACTAGGAAACCCCTAGCATAGCCCAAACTATCATAGGACTCAAGCATAAGGGAAGTACTCTCACTCAGTCCCATGTCACCCAACTAGCCATCTACCTCACCTCACCCAATGTAGCTATGTCTCAGCCTCAGCCCATACTAGACAATCTCTATAAGATCTCTAGGTAACCTCCTCTACCCTAAGTCATGCAAAGGACTCTACATAGTGCTCAACCTCACCTACAAAGTGATGGCTCTGACCTATCTCCTAAGCCCACTACCATAGTATCCCATAGCCTATATCCCTATCAGTAAGCTATGCTTGGGTCATCCAAGGTAGTCCCCATGGTCGATCCATAAAAATATGCTACCATCCCCAAACCTATAGTAGAAAGCTACACCCTAAGCCCTTCCACCCATGAGAGTGGATCTCATATAACTCATCATATAGGTGTGCCAATAATGTAGGACCCCAAGCCATCACTATAGGCTCCTCCTCAGTGCACTCCACAAGTGTAAAAACCAACTCTATAAGGTTCTAGGGGAACCTGGCTCCTGATGAGTCTGGAAGCAACATGTTGGAGATCAAAGTCATCAATAAGGAATGTCTAATACCCAATACATCAGCCCCAAACCATGACTCTACTAATATCCCTCCATTGAGTAGGTCATGCACTACCTCCTCCCAATGTCTCCTAAAGTACCTCTACATCACTGCATCTCTCTAGTCTCGATGAGTGGATACGATAGGGTACCCCTCTATCAGAATGTATAATATCTGATAGACATCCTCTAAAGTCACCATCATCTCTCCTATAGGTAAATGGAAAGTGTTGGTGCGAGGATCCCAAAGGTCTATCAAGGTAGTCAAGTAGGCATGGTCACCCACCATGGGCTCTAACCGTGTCACATGCTTAAGGCCAATGGCATCGAGCCATTGCTAGTCATCCTCTATCAAAATGTCCCTAGAGACCTGAAAGAGAGTTAAAACTTGATACTGACTCTTCACCACCTGACAGAGCTAACTAAGTGTCAAAAATGCACTCAAAATACATAAAAAAAGTCCAAAAATACCAAAAAATGACAAAGGGCCCTTTTTGCCCCAATTTTGTGACCGTCCCACCCAAGGATGGCCCCCAATTTGGTAGCCATCCCACCCAGGGATGACCCCCAAAAATGGCTAAAATAGGGTCATTTTGACCCCTAAAATAGCCCTAAAAATGCAAAAAAATAGCAAAATAATGGTAAAATAATGCATCTAAACTAGAAATAAAATATTTGCATTCCTAAATTTAACTACTATTATGGTTCTTTAACCAAAATTTAGTGTATTTTATGGAAAAAGCACAAGAAATTAACATTTCACATTAAATAAAGAAAGAGAGGAAAATGTAGTCCATACCCATCTCGCATCGGCTCCACCACTTGATGAGTCCTATTGCTAGCTCATACTGATTATGGGGTACTCTTAGTAGTGCTCCACTTCATAAAAATCAGCTCTCTCCTCTTCACCTCTCAAGTTTTCCAAGTTGAGAATGCAAAATGAGCTCATTTGCCTCATTTTGGGCTTATATAGCCTTCAAAAAAGCATGGCTTCCCCTTGGGATAGCCATAAACTATGCAGCCATCCCACCCAGGGATGGCCACCAAAAAATCCTACAAAAATAGCTTAAAAAGTTAAAAAATAGGGCCAAAAACCCACCAAAAATAGGTCCAAAATGGTTCAAATTAACAAGGGATCAAGATTAAATCCAAAGTATTCATGGATGCTCTAAAAATTATTTATTTCACTCCCCAATAAGGCTATTATGGCTGGACCACTCCACGAGAATGAAGTATTTAGGCTCTCGCTTCCATAAATCATCATTAAAATGATCAAAATCCTAGCAGAATTGATAAGGTTTGCAATGGGTAAAACTGATGGTTATCCCAATTAAGTCATATATGTCAAGTGACTCATCAATTTCATCATTAGTCATGCCCTCATTGACTCATAACTTGAGGGGGTAGTCATAACAAATATTTCATAATCAAATCAACACTTAAAACACTCAAAAGTGCAATTTTCATACATTCAAAAGAATCATTGCCAAAGACAAATTTGCAAGCCCATGTTGGGGCAAACAATCATAAAATGCAACAAAACAAAGGCTTGGCCTCCTTTAAGCCTCAGGAATTCACCCTTGAAAAGGCTTACAAGGAAACAAGGAACCAAGACCAAGTATACCCTAAGCCCCAAAAATGCTATGGCAAGCGTGGCTGAAAGGTATACCAAAATCAATCCTTCAACTATGTCAAAAGCAAGGATTCCAAGAATGTATGCTCTTTCCACAAATGGAGGCATCTAAATTTGGTTAGGTTAATGAATAACCTCAATCATTTAATTATTTAGTCATCTATTTTTGCTCAGCGCTCTATTGCACACAATGCATCTCAAAAAGGGGCATCTGTAGACACTAAAATCATGTAAATCGGATAATACTGCTATGTGCCACTCTTATCGACATCATATGGCCCCATTGGGCAACCCTCAAGGGTTAATTAGGGCTCCCAACCACTTTTGGGAAGTTTTGGGCCATGTAGCCATGGTCGTCCCACCCAGGGATGGCCATAGTTCATGGTCATCCCACCTAGGGATGGCCACAAGCAATCGTCCCTGGGTGGGATGACCATGAACCAGACCCCCCAAAATTCAAAGGGTGGGATAAATGGCAATCAATTCCTACCATTTATCCCACCCAATCACCCAAAATTGATTGGGAGGCTATCATAAACATCAAGGCCTACAAATTGGAGGCCCCAAATGGGCAAGCTTTCCCACCCTATGCATGGCAAGGGCATTGACAAGTGGCAACACTTGCCCTGCATGCCATAACTTGCCCCTTTGCACATTTTCCCTATTTTGGCTATAAATTGAGGTGCTCCCACCCAATTTCAAGAGGAGACAATAACAAGCATTGCTCATGAAGTGCTGCTCACATTTGTCCTCAACATTTGCCCAAGTATTTTCCTTGAAAACCTCTTCATTCGAAGGTGCTTTTAGGGGCATCCCAAAATACACTAAACTATTAGGAGGGAAAACTAAAGGGGATTGAATTATTCATAAAAATGTGTTACATAAATAGGCACAAGGCCTATATGATGAACATGACACTTGTCAATGAAACTGACAAGTGTCAAACTGAAGGCATAGTGCACTTTAACTCTAACATTCCCCCTTAAAGTGCATTATCCTAACTAAAGAAAAAACAAAGCAAGTCAACATTAGGTAACATAATCAGAAGGCCTATATGAAACACATGACACTTGTCAAGAGAAACTGACAAGTGTCAAGGTGAAGGCATAGTGCACTTTAACTCTAACATTCCCCCTTAAAGTGCACTATCCTAACTAAAAAAAAAACAAAGCAAGTCAACATTAGGTAACATTCCCCCTTAATGTTGACTTATCAAAAACAACCTATCATCCTCCTTATTACTTATTTGGTCTTAGGCTCGTACTCTGTGCTCTTGGCTCTCCAACTGTAAATAATGCTAGATTCACTATGTATACATCTCGGTTGTTGCCTCAGGGTCAGCCACTTCCACGGGTCTGTTGCCACTGGGTCAGCCGTCTAAGTGCCTCAGGGTCATTATGGGTGCCTTAGGGTCAGCCACTTCCGGGTCTGTTGCCTCTGTAGGTCATCCTCAGAGGATGTTGCCTCTCGTAGGTCACTGACTAGATTCACCATGAGTATGAAATCCCTCCTCATGGTGAACTCAATCTAGAAGGTGTCGATCTCTACCGAAAATGCACCTGATGAAAGGAAAAGCGAGCCATATAAGAGTGTCGGTATCTGCCAAAAATGCACTCAATGCAATAAAATGAGCCATAGATCCAAATAGGAGGAGAGAAGAAGAAAACAAGAGAATCTTCTGAAGTGTCTTCGTTTGTAGTCTTCAGAAGTAGATCCGGAAAAAACCTCGGATAGAGTCTAGGGTGTCTTTGTCTGTAGTCCCTAGTATAAGTGTCCTTATGGTGACCATGTCATCCCACCGAAATGCATGGGTAACCAGCCACTGCATTCACCAAGTGTATAGAAAAGATCACTAGGTACAAGGATCACATATGAAATTACCTTGGGAGTGTCGGGTTCAACCGAGAGTGCACTCCAAGGTATAAAAACTTGAGGCTAAAAAAACTGAATTGAAACAGCCTCAAAATTACAATATGACACCACCATTGTGTCCGTCGCGGAAAAACGTTTCCAACGACTATAAATACCCTTATATTCCACCATCAAAGGGGCCTTCATCTTGCTGAAAAAACAATAGCATGCCTCTCTAGGCAGCAAAATAAACGTCAGGAATAAAAAATTCCTGGCATCGCAGTCTAGCGACATAAAAAAATTTCCCTCGCAGGGGAATTACATGGGCCATTTAGGCATACAAGTTCTTCAATAAAGTGACCCTGTCACTTTATAAAAAATAGTCTCCATATGCTTTTAAAAAATATCTTCCATACATTAAAATGAAGTGCTCCCATCCTCATAATAAAAGATGCCCTTTTATATAAAAAATTAAAATAAAATCATGGGCACTTTAAAAATTTAAATAGATCAACTTAAATGGCCCTCATTCAATAAAAAAAACATTTTGAAGAAAAACTCCAGTCGTGGCCCACCAAACTTCTGCATTCAAAAAATCAACAGACACCTCGTCTCCCAAACACCCGTTAACAAAACACCCACCATTAAAATCCCATTGCTCTCGGTGAATTCCTCGTCGGTGACATCTCTGGCAGCAATATCTCGCCCACCACGTCGCCCGGCTCACGCAAGCATAAATTACGGAGAAAATTTCTTTGACTGGTGCTCCATCCACACTGGCTGTTACGGTTTAACTTTGCCATAATGACTGTTACGGTTTAACTCCGTCCAATTAGCAATTGATACTAGCACCAGTATCTAAGTTTCCAATTTGGACTGCTGCAAACAGTTTGTCTTTGGCGTGCTTCATGGGAGTCCTACAAAATCGCCTGCGTTGGATGCCATGGACGATATAAGAGATGGTCTATGCTTTCCTGGACGCATCTCTCATCTCCATGGCCTTAAAAAATCAATCACCAAATCCTTAACATTATTACAGGAGACAACTCGTAGCCTCTGAAGATCCTTTAAACCAAGAAGTACAGTCTCTAAACCTGAAGTAGAAAGCAGAGAACATACATAACCTATTGCTATTGAGCTCCACGCAGACAAGAAAGACGGGAATTGGCCGAAGCAGACAAGAAAGGAGAAGCATCAAAGAACCGGTAAAAACAAAAAAAACACTCATGCACAGGACAGAACCGAAACAATCCTTGGTTCCATGTTGCTGAATCCCGAAAAACTATCGCCTACCACTAACCATTTCATCGACGTCGCTGACGTCTTGTAAATCAAGCCGCATCAAGCCTCATCCACATTTGCACATATCCCGGTTCAAAAAATGATCAAGCCGCATCCACATTTGCACATATCCCGGTTCAAATACTGGCTGATAGTCACAAAGATTATCTTCAACTGTGCAGTGGGTGCGATGTGGAAAAGAGACAGCTACGCTCCACAAAGGTCGTGAAGCAGACGCATGATGACAAAAAAGTATTTTATGTATTTTTGCACATATCGACGATCTCCGGAGAAGATTTACGAGCTCCACACGAGTTTTTGTGCCTGATTCATGTTACAGTTATTGCCCTCGTACCACTTCCCATGTCATCATCCGACAGTCCCACGCGACGTACAGCACTGCTTGCGAGCCGTCCTGGTCATGAGGGGTTCGCCATGAGCGCTTCCAGCACCAGGAGTGCCGACCCGGAGACAATGGGCACGTCGTCACCGTGAAATTCATAGGAGGTGAGGAGCTCCCTGACCTCGAGCTCCACTAGCTGTAGCAGCTTCTCAACCTCTTCAACATGCTGGGCATCACCGAACATGCAGACCTTCATTTTGGGGCAAGGGATGTGGGGGAGTTTGACGGAACTGCTAAAATGTTTGTCCTTCTGGGGTCATAGTTCTTCAGCCCAATCTGCAATTCGATCGTCTCCGTGAACTTGCGATTCTTTTCCTTGATGTCTGTCATCACCTGAGTGATGGCCTTCCTCAACACATAGCTCTGAAGCTTACTCATGATTTACAGAGAATGGCTGTTGTGGAGTACGAGACCGTGAACCGCTATACGTTCTCGTGGACTACGGACTTCGATAACTTAACACACATTGGCTAAAAAAAAAATATTTCCCACACACACTTCTGGCAGAAAGACCCTAGTTATTTAGAGTTTGCTTTGGGAGATCTTCTTCAAGTCCACAGTAAAAGCCACAACTTAACAAATGGTGTTGAACATTTACAGCAATTTGAGTCCTTCACCGCCACTCCCAATGGTTAAAGTGGAATTGTAATTCACCAAATCGAGCACCGATTAGCTTTCCATTGTAGGGAAACTCCTCCTCACACTTTCCCTTCATTAACTGAAAAATAAATTAAAAAAACTTTCCACATCTACTCCAAAAATATCACTGCTCCACCTGATACGTATTCTGAGCTACTGTTTCTCCACTGCCTCCAGAATTAATAAGACCAACTTGCTACTGTTTCTCCATAGGAAATGGTGGAAGACACCCACGCGAGCACGACCCTCGTGGGTATCCTCGGTTATGTGCCCCCCGAGTACTCGCAGTCATGGCGAGCCACCGCCCGCGGTGACATTTTCAGCTTTGAAGTTATTCTCATGGAACTCGCCTCTGGAAAACGGCCCCTCGATGAAGACATGATCGAAAAATACACTGGCAGAACCATCGACTGATTGAAAAAATAAAAAATATCATGGCCAAGGAGCCTGGGTCCGTGTGAAGTTTTGATTTCATTCGGCTCCAGTGCAGTCCCACGGTAGAGATGGAAGGCACCTCGGGGCAATACAATCTGACGGCGTCTTCCATGGTGATGCTCCGCCGCTGTTCACCCCTGAAACTATGGTGCACTGTGCAGCGGTCAGGATTTCTTCCAGGGCCGAAAGAGGCAGCGATCTGAAGAATTTTTTTTCCAACGGGAACAACATTTGTGGCTGCACAAGGGAAGAATTTGATTTCCAGCCTCTTTTCTAAGCCTTCAAATCCCGACGAAGACACTACTTCTGAAATCCTATCAGTGGCCATGAAAAAATAATCACAAGTCTGGTAATTCCAGTATGTTGTAGCAAGAAAAGTCAGCAACAATCCTCAAATATTACTAAAGCTGCTCCATCATTACACGCTGCCCATGATACAAAGAAAGTGCCATAGCATTTACAATGCCATATCACTGGAGGAGTCAGTTGTTGCACTATCTCCATGCTCACCGCACCACGCTATTTGCAGATTAAAAAAACTACAAAATTTTGAAATTTTTTCCCAAATTTTAAAAAAACTTACCATCTAGTTTCTGATCCATCAAATGATGGAGAGCATACTCCCTCGGTAAAAACTTTAAAAAATAGGGAAAAAATAAGGGGGAGGGAGGATTTCCATGAGGGAAATCCCCCCTCAAGGATTTTCACAGGGCAGGTAAAGCCTGCTCTGATACCAAATGTTAGGAGGGAAAACTAAAGGGGATTGAATTATTCATAAAAATGTGTTACATAAATAGGCACAAGGCCTATATGATGAACATGACACTTGTCAAGAGAAACTGACAAGTGTCAAGGTGAAGGCATAGTGCACTTTAACTCTAACATAAACCAATTCCAAAACCTATAAAATATGAGAGTTATTTGACCAAATCCAATGACAAAACATTTAGGAGAGTTCTAAACCAAATCCCCTTGGAATTGGTGGTAAAAACCACCCAGTTGTGTGATCGTCCCTACCAGGGATAGATAATAGTCCTAGTTGCACTTGCCAAGAATGGCCACCAAATTGGTAAGACCCCAAGGTCTTACTATAAAATTATTAACAAATTAATATAAATGTAATCGTAGTCCACTCAAAGGGGGCTCCCTTGTAATCGCTTTGCCACTATAGGGGGCTCCCTCCTTTAGAATCTATATTATTCTTCTTCTTATTGGATGATTTGATATGGATGGCCAACCTAATATATACATATATATCTACCCTAAAGCTATGTTGGTGAAGAGACATGATGGTTAACGTATGAAGAGATGTGATGGTTCACGTTATGAAGGGTTGTGATGGTTCACTTTATAAGTTAATAATATAATAATTAAATGATTAATAATTCTAACTAATACTAACTAATAATGTTAGGATTGAGGATCCTAACATGCCACCCTCCTTAAAAAGAGCTTTGTCCTCAAAGTTCAAATTGAGAAGCTTTTTCCTTTGTTTTCCAAGAAGGATTTGTGTAAGTTCTTGGACTGTTTTAATGGCATCCTTTCGTAGGCAGTGATATTGAGAAGGATGAAGCATTAGAAGGGGGTTGCCAAGAACAATAGTAGAATCTTCCTTAGGAAAATCATGATGATGATGGGAGGGCAACCCTTGGGGTTCCTCAAATACTTCATAATGATGCATCAAAAGTGATGGTAATGATTTCATATCCTTTTTTAGTTCCTTGGTAGAGCCAACGGGAGGAGTGTGTAGTCACTTTGCGTTGGTTCCGAATAGGTTTGGTCATATGGTAAGAACTCACTATTGGTGAGTAAGGTATGTTTAGGTCTTGTAGAATACATGTTTGGCTAGCATTGATCACTTTAGGTATGTCTACCTCATCCTTGCTTGGTACATCAATCACTTCTTGCACATCAACCTCATTGTCTTCATTGCGGTGAGTAGGTGCACTGGTCGCTTCGGACACAACTACCTCATCTGCTTGCTCTATGGAGAGACAAGGATCAACTTCCTTCAATAAATATAATGTTAGTGTAGCACATTTATGGTGGGGTCCAAATTGTTCATCACAATTATCACAGAGTCCTTTTGCTCGTCGTTCCTTCATCTCCTCAAAGATAAGATGTTTAATTTGTAAAGTTCGATTCAATTTGGGGGTTGTGTAAGTGCTTTGTGCCCTTCCATTATGCATAGGTTTGGGATTGATGTAAGTGATCGACAATTTTTCCATAAGTGGTTTCCCTAATCGTTGTTGTGCATTGATTTTATCTTCAATTAATTTTGCCAATCCATAGGTCTGCATCATGGTATAGGGATTGAACATTGTCACCTCCATTCTAATTTCCTCTTTTAATCCCCTAATGAAGCCATTGATGAGAATTGATTCATCCAATATTGTGTTGTGTTTGGTAATATCCTCAAACCGAGTTTGATACTCATGCACAAAAGTGATTTGATGAAGATCTTTGAGCAATTCCCACATGACTATGGATCTGATACCAAATGGTAAGACCCCAAGATCTTACTATAAAATTATTAAAAAATTAATATAAATGTAATTGCAGGCCACTCAAAGGGGGCTCCTTTGTAATCGCTTTGCCACTATAGGGGGCTCCCTCCTTTAGAATCTATATTATTCTTCTTATTGGATGATTTGATATGGATGGCCAACCTAATATATATATATATATATATATATATATATATATATATATATATATATATATATATATATACCCTAAAGCTATGTTGGTGAAGAGACATGATGGTTCACGTATGAAGAGACGTGATGGTTCACGTTATGAAGGGTTGTGATGGTTCACTTTATAAGTTAATAATATAATAAATAAATGATTAATAATACTAACTAATACTAACTAATAATGTTAGGATTTAGGATCCTAACAAAAATGGCTAACAATTTTGATGCAATTTCACCATATATCAATCATAAAGCATTAGATTAGCCTTCTATTCAATTTTAGTTATGTTTTAAGTAGATTTGATGGGTCAATTTATGTTTTTGTGATTTCAGTCTTGGTTTTTCTTTCCAGGGATGGCCACAGGTTCTGATCACAATTTCACTTTAATTTATGCTTAGATCCTTCCACAATAATATTAATAACATCATATTATATTTTCAAGTCATTTGGAGTTGTTTTTATTTGTCGTAAATAAGTTTTACTTTCTCTATTACATACTTTTTCAGGTTTTTAATATAAAATGCATATGCTATTAACAATTTTCAATCTCTTGTGTGTAGGTGCAGGTATTTTGTGCATGGGGGAGGAGCTAAGAGGTAGATTAAAATAATCCCAGTATTAGCTCTCAAGTGTGTGTTGCAAGAAGAACATTAAAACATGCCATTAATCTCATGGAGGGATTCATTTCCTTGTAATTTGTAATCTAAAATGTATAAAAATGATAAGCCCTCAAAGGGGATGTATTGTAACCTCTTGGGATTGATGAATTTATAAATACAAGGATAAACCCCCCATTTTACTGCAAATTATTCATCATTTCAATAGTTTACATCTTTTGCATCTTTCCTTTGCATGTTTTCTCATAAACGCTAGATACCATTTTGGTTTCAATCATCTAGGCATGCCATTTTTCACACTTCTTCACCAGCATCCTTCCCTCCACACTACCAGCTTCTTTAATGAAAAAATTTACAATATGCTCATCATTATCAAAAACTTTCTAGTAGATATTTTTTTCAAGGACTAAAGATCTATAGATAAACCTTATAGTCTTAGGTTTTCTTACCACATGCTCAACAGGAGAGAAGTTCACACCAAGGGATGCTAGAATATCTACATGTTTATTTAATTATCATGAAACCACTTGAACATTCAATGCGATGAATGACTCAAACATATCTCATACCTTTTTGTGGTATACCTTCAGGTAGTGCTACTTCAAAATGCACTTGTTGGTCACCTAGTTGACAATTAACTCAAAATATCTAAAAATCTATAGTTTTTTTATCCCTAACATTTTTGCTTTCTTTAGGCCTAAGCATTGTGCTTCATACTCAATGGTATTGTTCATACAAATCCAAGTCAACCGGTATGAATATGTCTTCTAAATTCCAAAAGGAGTGATAAAGACTATTCTAGCTTTAGAACCATTCTTGCATCTAGCATTGTCAAAGTACATTTTCAACAATTTGTCAAGGGTGGAACCTAGATCATTATAAACCTTCGCTTCAACCTTATCAATATTAGTAATGGTGTAATAGCCAATCTCAGTCTCCATTATTACTTTGAAATTGAGAATTAAAAATTCATCCTCTAAATGAAGCTCATCTAGAGCTTCCTCCATAAGATTCATCTCCTCTAGTTCTTCAGTCACCATATTGACCGAATCTATAGCCTTTTCTTCTTCTTCAATCTTTGTGATATGATACATGGAGGGCTTCTTATTGTAAACCCATATTCTCATCCCTTTGAATGGAATTTCCAAGTGAGAAAATTCCAGAGACAAATATCCTCCTAACTTTGTTGTGAACTCCCTTGATAGGAACATGCTGAAGTACAACTCCAAATCTACCACAACAACTTCTTGAATGAAAATTATCTAAGGCATGTTGTGTAAGACAATCAGGATATCTTTGATCACCCCCACCATTTTTATAGGAGTGTCATCCAAATGCAATATGCCTAGTTTGCTTATTGTGTATTCCATACCCATGATTTCATAAAATACCTTTGGCATGATAGTTGTCATTGCATCAAATGTAATCATACAGTTGTGCATTATCCAACCCTTCATCCTTAGAGATAGATATAATGAGGGAGATTTGTTTTTTTCCATGGTAGAAGTGGATAGCTTTTGAGCTAGCATTGTATGTGTAGGGTTTGTCCTCTTATCCTTCATAAATTTAAAATATTACTATAATAGGTCCACTTATTTAGGTAGTTACAACACATCATAGAGAATCACCTTGGCAGGAATACTCTTTAGTTCTTCAACAATATTGTATGACTATGTGTTGGGATCCCTTCCTTCACTAGAAAATTTATACTTATTTCTATACAATTGTGTAGCTTTACCCTCTGAAACTTAGTCAAGGATGGGTATTTGAGCCTCTCCTTCGTCTGCTCTTTTGTTTTTGGTTTTTTTTGTGCAGTTGAAGATTGCGAAGTTGATGGTTTTTCTTACAATTTTTCCTTCATTGGCATAGGAAAAAGATCTTTCAATAAGATGGATTCATCTACTTTAGGTTCTAGCATAGGTACTTTCAATTAAGATTACCTCTTTTCATTCTGCATCTTCTACTCATCAGGTGCCTTCAATGAATCCATTTCAGTTATATCTATAGTAACAAGCTTATTTCTTGATCTTGTGAGAGCTAAAACTTGTTCAAAATATGGTACCATAAAGTTATGATAAAATTTTGTTATCATGTTGAATTAACTACCAAAATACCTATCCAAAAGTGTCTACACATAGTTCAAATGAAACATGCAAGTTTTTTCACCATGTGGGTCATTACAAGTAGAACACCATAATATTCTTTTTGATGGGCCAGTTCCTCATTTGCAAGCACAGTAGTATCCCTCTTAGGATCTTTTGTGGGAGTAGCTAATTATTCTCTGGTGATTGGTGGAAGTTGGAATCTCCTTAGTCTGAAATAACTTTCAGTCTACTTTCTTTTGATCACTATAATTTTTTTACCCATTGCTCTTATGGCCAAATTCATGGAGTACAACTCCTTCAGCACCTTGTCTTGTGGATCGAGGTTTGAGGATGTTGGGGGAGATGGTAATGGTAATGGAATGGGTAGATATGGTAGTTCTAAGAATGGAATTAGGGCTAGTAACTATCAAATGGTTGGATTAGGGAGTTGAGAGATAGAAACTATCACTATGGTTTGGGATGTATTCAGATTCTATGAAGGAATTGGATACATGGGTGACATGGGCAAGGGCTGATAAGATGCATTAGCATACAAATACTATGAAATTTCAAGGAAAATATGCATGGCTATTTTTGGTAGAAGATTACTGATAGCAATCAAATCATCTTAAGCCTTTTGTACCATAGAATATAGATCAATTAATGTATTGGCATTGGACTATTGGATGGACATACTGATGTTAGAGTTGAAATCTTAGAGGTAGTAAAAGGTTGCTTGTTCGAGAGTTGATCAGAGACCATTAGGAACCCTATGCCAATTTTGGGTGAAACTAACATTGAATTCCATGATTTTATCCTATGGATATATCTGGATAGTAGTGAACTAATGCAACATAGATAATGGATCCATGTGTTCATTGAACCCTTTGATTAGCAATTCAGTCAACTGGTCCCAGGTGGTGATAGTTATAGGTTGTAACTATAGGTACCAGTAAAGCAATTTTCCTCAGAGAGAGAACAAGTAATTTTACAATTATATCCTCATAAATGATGTCATGAATTGTTGCAAAAGTAGCTACATCTTGAACATGCTCATAGGTCATCTTCCTTGTACCATCGTAAGTTGGCAAAGCCTTCATCGCTACTTGTGGGATCAAGTTCTAAGCTAAAAAATTTATATTTCCAAAGTGGTTCTATGCTAGAACCTTGGTGGATGTGGTGGTGGATTTTGAGCCATGTGGATTGGTGTTTGTGGTTGGGAAGGTGGAAAACTAGTGGTTGTACTAGTAGGACTCAAAGGAATAGAAAACACACTAGCTAACTATGAGGATGTTACACTTGGTGGGATAGTTGGAGTAACTAACCTAGGGTATTCTCCTAGCACTTGGACGTCATTTTCATAAAACTCAATGGGATATTCTATATTTTTAGCCTTTAATCTTGTGATCATGAAGAATGCTTTCACTCAATTCACACTCATAGACCTCTAGGTAGAGTTGAGTCACTAGATGTTCTAATCATACAGTACAAAGGTGAACATCAAACCTCAATACTTTTGAAATTGGAACCTTTTAAATTTCCCATTGGGCATGCCAAAAACTATTGGTCACGAATCTGCCTAGTACAAAATCTATGTTTTGTGCACCCTAGACCCATGCAACATTGAAATTCCAAAGGAAATAAATGTCCTTCAGGCCAATCTCTAGAGAGCGTTGGCTCCCTTACTAATCTACTCTATTTTAAAGCTTAGGGTAGTAGGAAATAAATGGAGAAATATGACTAAAATATGGAAGTATAGGATGGGGATAGACTAACAACTAAAATTCAAATCAAGTAGCAATTAGCATACAATAGAAATACAAGAACATGAACTACTTACAACTTTGCAAAGATAACCTCTAAAGAGAATCTTAGTATTCATTTTCTCACCAACAAAGATTAAATTCAAATACAAAATTTAAACACAACAAATAATGAAGATGAACTTATTTATAAATAACATACATAAAATCATCAAGTGTAACCATTCAGAGAACCAAAAGCTAAAGTCTTTATATTGATGCAAAAAACTTGAAGTGTTTTTTCTACAGAGTGTCCATCCTCCTTTATAAATGAAAAATGATTAGCTCTTATGGAATATTATGCCTATTTCATTTAATGCACATACAAACAAAATGTTGGTAGATCAAAAACCAACATGAATAATTTCCTCCTCGGTATTAGTGATGTTTTAGTCAAAACATTCTTCATGGAAACCACGATTTGGCTTTGGTGGGAGAATAACATGGGAAATTAGTATGATTAAATGATGGGAATCAACCTTGAGCATTGGTGCATTGGGATGCATTGAAGTTACCTAAATATTGGGAGCTTGGTCATTGAACTTGTATTACCCTTGTGCTTTGAAACTCTACCTTCACCAAGAAAGTCTGCCAGGTGTTAATGTTGCTTTGATAAAATGCAGATTTGGTGGATGGTGCCTTGGAAATAGTCAAAATCATCCTTTAGCATTTAATCCTACAAATTTTCAGCTAAAATTTGGGCCCAAAATTTTTTTCTTGACCTCAAAAATTAAATTCCATCATCCCCTGGTCTTTCTCGAAAAATTCTGCACAATTGGTATCTTGGAAAAGTCTCCTTTGCTATTTAAAATTGATTTCACCCAAAAATGGGGTGACTAGCTCTTTCGGAATGAAGCTGGGTGAAAACACCCTATGCAAAGTTTTCTCTGATATTTTGATCATTAGCCCAATGCGTCCTCATTCTTCCCCTTGCTAAGGCTTCCTTTTCTGATGTGGACATATTTAGATCTAGGCTAATGTTTATTAGGCTTAGTTTATTTTATCATTTACTTAAGTCTAAAGTCTTAAGTCTAAGTTAGAATGTGTGAGTTCTATACTAGGAGTTAGCTTTACTTATTTAATTAAGTATTAAGTCCTAATTCTAGGGATACTTCAATAAATATCTAGTACCAAATTGTAAATGTTGATAATCTTTGGATGACAGATTCTTGGATTAGATTTGTTAGCTTAGTGAGAGTTAGCAACTTGAGTTTGAATGCTTAGTCATAGATTCTCCTATTTTGGGATATTATGGTTGTAAATTGTATTATTTAAGCCCTTCATTTGAATAATATCAATTAGTGTATTTTTTTTCTTTGTTTCCTCATCACTAGTATCAGAGGCTATGATCAGGCTTATGCTAGTTAGGCTTCTAGTTAGCTAGGAAGCTCCAGTTTGCATAGGAATTAGGTGTAAACTTCCTTTGCAAAATTCCATTCAAAATTCCCAATTTTAGGTGCAAATTTTGTCCTCCCTTAGATCTTGTAAAGAGAAGCTTGAGTTTCATGCAAAAAAAGCCAAAAAATTGTCTTCAAATTCTTTATTTTACTCCAAGTTTAAGAAGTTTATAAAGTTTAATTCTAATTTAATATTAATATTTTCTATAAAATATTATTACTAAATTAAAATTTTATTAACTTGGCATTTGACTTTACCAAATTTAAGGTTTTTATTTTAAAACCTTAACTGGCACTATTAGCCCAATTTGGGGTTATTCAGGTGCTTGTTACTCGATCGATGCCTCCTTTGGTGATCGATCTACTAGTGCTGATTACTACTAATAGTGTTGACTTGGCTAGTGGCAAGTTCATTGGTGGTCATTCATTGATTTCATCTAGCCACTCGCATTCAATACTTCTTTTCGACCACTGACTAGCTCAGATCATCGATGCATTATCACTTGACCTCATAAACCATGTTGAACTGCATATATGACATTGAATTTTTGATACCACTTTCTATTGCTAGTAATCCATAGCCAAATTTCCAATGAATGTAGTTTACTCTTAGTGTAAATCTGATATGTCCTTTCTCGGTGTTGTGATGACAACAGTTAGATTGACCATGTATCGATCGATGGCTAACGACATCAGCATATCCAAATGTACCTAATGGCTTCTTTAGTGACTTGATCATAATACCAGTGCCCTGCTCATCATTACCAGTGACCAGTGCTATAATTTGATACAACAAATTCTCCAAATAATCTGACAATGAAGTCTCCATAACTCCTTGCTAGCGTGAAATCTTTCGATGAACTTTGATGGTAGAAATCCAATGATGTCATCACTATCAATAAATTACTCATTCTTGGTTTTGCTCGATGTTGATGCAGTGTTGATGCTATGTTCTGCGTCTTTGATAAATACTTCTTGATGATGTAGATATACTAGAGTTTTCTTTTCTAATAGGTGATCAATGAATCTCCCGATGCATATTCTGGAGAACTTTCCCTGACATTCAAATTTCAATGGCTAACTGATGGTGACCCCTCTAGCAACTATTTCATATTTGATGATGCTGTAATTTCTAGTATTGATGAATTCCTATCCATCGATGATATGACAATCGATGTTGCCTATTCAGACGAAGATTGTTACCCAATGGTTTCACAATGTTTCTAATAGATTTTCCCAATTTTCATAGAATATTTTCAATGGCCCTGGTTGATTTTCAATAGATGCTTCATGGAGGTTTCTCGACAAAGCTCCTGTATATTATGATGTGCACTTGTAAAATCTAGTTATTTTATTTATTTCTACATTTTCTATTGACCTAAATACACAATTTGGTGCCCTGGTAGTGGCTCTGGATATCTTCATCAACTTTACACCACATCCTAATGACTTTACTGAGTTTTTTGGTGATCCTTGTCATTTTTCATGACATGCTAGATTTACGTCAATCCGTTCTTCTCAGTGACCTCACTACAATTTTTTGATCTATTTGTAGGTTGTTTCTTACCATTTTTTGATGGATCTTTGTGTTTTCCAGCGTGTTTCACTGGTTACATCACGTTATCACCTTTTGACAGGTTTCACAGAGTAATTTGGTGAACTCACACATTATTGAGCAATTTTGTTTTTTATTTTTATGCAGGATAAAATCCCACATTACATGTGCATGGGAATATTGAGAGTTTAAAAGGCACTACATGCTCATAAGAAGTCATCTAGCCTCTACGGTTGGCTAGACCATATCCGAAGGTGCTACACAGCTTAGAGTGGTAGACTATTCTGCTCGTCCCTTGCCTCCTACATAGACCAATCGCCACTTTGTTAATTATTTTCTTGCCAAAATCCATTGCCCCTCCCAAATTTCCATTCAATTGGCAGAGATTCAACCCAAAAAAAAAAAACCATTTTTTATTTATTTAATTTTTTTTTTGTTGCTGAAAATTTCAATAAATTAATTTATTTTTGTGCCATCATTTTCTTTTTATTCCCAATATTATTGTAAAATAAAATTCAAATTTTATTTTTCTTGGGAATAAGGCACATTATTTTGCAATGGAGGATAAGTTTTTGAAATTTTTGTAACTCTTTTTAGAAGGCAAAATTTGAAATTTTCTTGAAATATCCTAGGAGAGGCTATTCTTTGTAATTGATTTGCATTACACTAGATCCCAAATGGCTTCATAATTGGCTAGCCAAATGTTTGCTTTAGCCCAAACTATTGGCAATTTGGCCAACAAAGTAGATGAGATTTTAGTTTAGTATGCTCCTGAAGAAAAAGCCCCTAGAGATAGTAAATCTCATCTCAAATGTGATGTCAAGATATATGATGGTTCTCAAAATCCTAATGTTCTCAATAATTGGATCATGGACATGGAAATATGGTTTGCTTATACAAAATTTCCATTAAATGATAAAATTCCTTTTGCTAAACTTAAATTAAGTGGGTTAGAAAAACTAGTCATCTTGTATTAGCAAGATGAACAGAATCCCATTAATTTTTGGGATGAATTGGTTCAATATTTGAAGGATTATTTTTATCCTTATAATTATGATAAGAATTTATAGTGAAATGGTTTATATTTCACCAAGGTTACAATATGTTTTTACAGTATTATATCTCTTCTTTCAACAAGTTATGCATTTTGTTAAGTGTAAAATATCCTGTAGCAGAATTGATTGTAAAATTTACAAGTGGCCTTCAAGAGAACTTGTATAGGGAGCTCAAATATACTCCCCTATAAACTATTGATGTAGCATTCAATAATGCACAATTTTTCAAAGAGAATTTCTCCACTCGAGCAAAAGAAACTTCTCACTCTTCAAATCAACATCAGTCTTCAAAGGCCAATATGTCTTTCAATTCTCATCCTTATTCTTCTCCTAGTTCTTCTTCTTCTTCCTCTCCTCCTCCAAAGTCTTATAATGTAAAAAATATTGTAATCATTGTAAGATACTAGAACACTTAGAATTTGAGTATTTTACAAAATGAAAGAACTTACTTGTACACCTATAATGGAGGAGCCCCCAAATGCCCCCATTGTGGTTATGGGAGAAGGGAGAGCATATGACGAATTGAGAGGAAATTTGAACAATGTTACACTGTTGCATAAAAAATGTGTGTGTGACCATTTGTTTATCACTAAATCCCACCTCACACATGGCTTCTTTATGTATTTTATTATCGAAAATCGATCCTAAACCAATATAATTGCACAATATGTTGTCGATAGGCTCAAACTGCCTATGAAACCACATCCTCATCCTTATCCATTGGGATGGAAGGATATAGATTCCAACTCCTATATCACAAAGACTTACACTGTATCATTTGCTTTTGGGTCTCACTATGTAGATAGAGTCACTTGTGATGTGACTCCCATGGACTACTATGGTCTTATTCTTGGGAAGCCCTATTAGTTTTATAAGAGGGTTATTTATGATGCATATCATCAGACCTACACCTTGCATCATAAACATAGGCAATATTGTCTTCATTCTTAGCCCTAGACCACACTTATACCTAATTTTTATCTACCAGAGAAGATAGCCCTTGTCTTCAATAGGCCTCATGACACACTTGCTTCTACTGCACCGCCTCCTTCCAAGGTGGCATCATCATCATATTCTATTGTATTGCCTCCTCCTACGAAGGTAATTTATTCATTAGCACCTCCTCCTATTTCTCTAGATCTTCTTACACCTATTTTAGAGTGGCCATCATTGTCATTTTCACTGGTACCTATTTTTCAATAGATTTCACCGATTTTGTAGTAGACTATTGGTGTTTCTTTATTGCCTCATCGAGATCCTCCATGCATTGGTGACCAAGATGTACCATGACCTTCAATTACAACATCAACCATGACTCATGGCCCACATAATATTTTTTAGCATCTTAGTCAATTTTGTTTTCAACGTGTTGTATCTCACCCTTTCACCCCTATTTTAAAAGCATCGGAGTCCAATGCTTTTATGGTGGAGAGGGATGATGTTGACATCTTTAGATCTAGGCTAATGTTTATTAGGCTTAGTTTATTTTATCATTTACTTAAGTCTTAAGTCTTAAGTAGTTAGAATATGTGAGTTCTAGACTAGGAGTTAGCTTTACTTATTTAATTAAGTATTAAGTCCTAAGTCTAGGAATAATTCAATAAATATCTAATTCCAAATTGTAAATATTGACAATCTTTGGACGACATATTCTTGGATTAGATTTGTTAGCTTAGTGAGAGTTAGCAAATTGAGTTTGAGTGCTTAGTCATAGATTCTCCTATTTTGGGAGATTATGGTTTTATGTGTTCAAAGCTCTTCTTCCCCTTGCTAAGGCTTCCTTTTCTTCCATGGACATATTTAGATCTAGGCTAATGTTTAATAGGCTTAGTTTATTTTATCATTTACTTAAGTCTAAAGTCCTAATTCTAAGTTAGAATGTGTGAGTTCTAGACTAGGAGTTAGCTTTACTTATTTAATTAAGTATTAAGTCCTAAGTCTAGGAATAATTCAATAAATATCTAATTCCAAATTGTAAATTTTGACAATCTTTGGATGACATATTCTTGGATTATATTTGTTAGCTTAGTGAGAGTTAGCAACTTGAGTTTGAGTGCTTAGTCATAGATTCTCCTATTTTGGGAGATTATGGTTGTAAATTGTATTATTTAAGTCCTTCATTTGAATAATATCAATTAGTGTGTTTTTGTTCTTTGTTTCCTCATCATTTTCATTCATGCCTTCATTTAGAGCATGCACCCCGTGCAAAGTTTTCTCTGATATTTTGATCATTAGCCCAACACGTCTTCATTCTGCCAACTATTATGTGTTCAAAGCTCTTCTTCCCCTTGCCAAGGCTTCCTTTTTTGATGTGGATATCTTTAGATCTAGGCTAATGTTTATTAGGCTTAGTTTATTTTATCGTTTACTTAATTCTAAAGTCTTAAGTCTAAGTTAGAATGTGTGAGTTCTAGAGTAGGAGTTAGCTTTACTTATTTAATTAAGTATTAAGTCCTAAGTCTAGGAATAATTCAATAAATATCTAATTCCAAATTATAAATTTTGACAATATTTGGATGACATATTCTTGGATTAGATTTGTTAGCTTAGTGAGAGTTAGCAAATTGAGTTTGAGTGCTTAGTCATAGATTCTTCTATTTTGGGAGATTATGGTTGTAAATTGTATTATTTAAGTCCTTCATTTGAATAATATCAATTAGTGTGTTTTTGTTCTTTGTTTTCTCATCATTTTCATTCATGTCTTCATTTAGAGCGTGCACACACATTTTTAAATAAAATACTTAGAACACAAAAACTATCAATTCTTATATTTTTATCCCTTAGAAGGGGTAAATATGAGTTTTTCCCCCTCCATCGGGGTGAAAATCATTTCAAAATTTGACTTTTCACCTTGCATTGACATGTTTCATTTACTTTTAAAACACGTTCACCCCAAAGATGGGCGAATGGGGTTTTTGCCTCTCCTTTGTGGTGAAAACACTTTGTTAATTCGTCTATTTTAGCAACTCAACATACAACCCCACAATGCACCTTTAAAAATACTTTTTTTTTACTTTTGCTCCCAATAGGGGAAAAAACAATTCATTACATTTGAAAATTATGTTCACCCCAAAGAGGGGTGAATGGGATTTTTGCCCCTCAATTGGGGTGAAATCAGCTTTGCAATCTTCTTTAATTTATCAAGGTGGGACCCATGATGCACTCTCCTTTTGCAATGTGCTTTCACCCCAAGGAGGGGTGAAAGGGAGTTTTACCCATCACTTGGGGCGAAAGCTCTTTTGAATTTTCAACCTATTGCTGACATGTACCTTTGCCACTTTAGAAATATGTTCACCTTTGCCCATAAATCCTATTCTTTTTAAATGTGGTTTCACCTTAGGTAGGGGTGAAAGGGAGTTTCACCCTCCTTTGGGCGAAAGCATCTTTGACTTTAGCCTTTGATAGGTTCATACCTTTTCATTGTGCTTACTTTAAAATAAATAATATTTTTACCCCAAAGAGGGGTGATAGAGATTTTCACCCCTCACTTGGGGTGAAAATACCTTGTCTTCTTTTTGCCTTTGAAACTTCAAATATTTTTAATCTTTTATGCACCATGACTTTCGTTCATTTTAAATTCTTCATCTAGATGTCTTAAGTGATTTCAACCTGCTTTCAAACGCATTTAATTTTAAAGTGCCCTTCATCCTCATGGAAAACAAAACCATTTTTCTTTCTTTATCTGTCGATGCTTTCATTTCAAACCAATTTTGCTAGTGCTGAAAACTATTAACTTGCTGCTCCATTTTACACATAATGTTAATTTTACCTTAAAACCCCATCATTCCCAGCATAATGTCCATGAAAATTACAAGAAGAGGATTAAAACAAAAATTAATTGTAACAAAATATATTGACAAAAGTTGCAACATTTTTTTTGATAAGTAGCTATTGTATTTACAACGGGTTTTAACTAGGATCCGAAAACTTGATTACATAAGATTTGGAAATAACATGCCAAGAATAAGCCATTACAATAAAATTATGGGCCCAAGGCACCAATACCCTGAAAATGAAAAACAAACAGAAATCTCACCCAACGGGAACAGGTAAATTTGAACAATCTCGCCCAGTGGGAAACCACAAATTTTGAAGGAAGGTAAGTTTGAAGATCCCGCCCAATGGGGAGTAGCTGAAAACTGCCATCATGTAGATTTTGCCCAGCAGGAAGCAACAAAAAACCATTATAATATAAATCCCGCCTAGCAAAAAGCAGTTAAAAAACCACCAAAGAGTGAATCCCGCCTAGCGAGAAGCAACTAAAATCCATCCTAGTGTAGATCCTGCCCAGTGGGAAGCAGCAAAAACCTCTACCAAGTGAATCCCGCCTCTCGAGAAAACTAGTAGGAAATGAGAAAAACCCGCCCAACGGGAAACCCAACTGTTCTAAAGAATCCCGCCCTGCGGGAAACCATCATGTCCAATGGGAAACCATCTTGCCTAGAAAAAATGGGGAATCTCACCCAATAGGAAGCAACTAAAAACCAGCAGAGAGGATATCTCGCCCATCAGGAGCCGGCTAGAAAGCACCACCAAGAGAATCTCGCCCCCAGGACAACTAGTAGGAAAAGACAACAGGTTAAGGGACTAGGGATACAGGGACTGGGGATCCTAGGTAGGAAGAGGTAACAACCACAAATATGGGATCCCTAGGAGCCTAGCCTGGGGGATCCAGGGTCTACATGCATAGATCAAATCCCCCCATGATTTGAAAAATGCAGTAGAACCCAGAGAACCCCAACAATAGGGGCCAAGAATCCCATCCTTGCATAGGAGAAACTTTAGGGAACTAGGACTGAGGCTGGGAACATCCCAGGCAGAGAAAAAGCCCCCCCCAAGGCCAAAAAAATTCCCAAGGTGTCCACCAAGGAGCAGAACCAGCACGAAGAATCCTCCAAGTGGGAAATTGAAGAGGGCCCTCCCCACAGGGATGAGATCAACAACAATCATAGGATCCTATAGAGGATTCACTAGAAAAAGGGAGAAAGAGGCCCCCCAGACCACCCCCAAAGGAGTAAGGACCTCAAAGGAAACCCCAAGAAGCCATAAAAAACCCAACCAATCACCCCCACCACCTAGAGAACCGCAGGGAACCAGATCCATGCCAAAAACCTGCAAAAAACCCCAGGGGGAAGCCTGAGGGAAAAAAAAAAAGGGAAGGGATCCCAAAAATAGCAAGGAACCCTGGGAAGCACTAGGCCAAAAACTCAAACAAGGGAACCCTGACCGACTGGGAGACATGCAGAAAGAGGAGAAGGATCTCCCTCAAGGAGATCATCTGCAATAAACAATCCCAGGGAGGGATGACCTAGGATGAGCCAGGGACTGGGCAGGAACTAGGGGAGGGGGAGCAGGGAAGGGATCGGGACCCTCCCCTCTCTACTTTTTTCCCTCATCTATTTGTTTTCAATTTTTTATTTATTTTTAATTTGAGTGAAAATATGCAACATTATTTATTATATTTCACCCTTATTTTACAACTAAAACTATCAATAAAATTTCAACAAAAAATTTAGTGTGGCAAAGTGATAAAACTTCCAATAGTAATTTTTTATGGTGAAGCTCTACAAAAATAGTCTCTCACATCTATTCTCTTTGATAACAAAAAATTGTTGATATCATCTCTCATATGCATTCTAAACAATGAATCCCTATATGAATCAGCACATGCATGTCATCCTATGATAGTGAATCTTTGTTGGATCTAATTGTTGGCACTTCATGGTCTCCATATGTGGTCTTCTCTCAAACAATAGCAACCCTATACCCTCTAACTATAGCATGGGATATATACCAAGTTTTTTAGGTTATAGGACCACTCATAGCCAACTAATTATGCCCTTCTATTCCCTAGAATGTCATTTGTGTTCTATTATTTTATAATAATTTCATTATTGTTCACTAATTTTATATTTGTCTCACATCCAACTTGTTTGCTATTATTTTATCTATCATCATAATTGTATATTTTGGTATTAGCTAGCTTTACTAGGTTTTCTGTACCTAAACATCATTATCCACACCTTACTATTTTTCTTGCAAACATCCTTCTTATTATGACACACAAATCTTGTCTTCATATAGTAATTATCATATCTAAAATTATTTAATTATCATTGTAGTTGCATCTTCTATTAGTGATAATTATCGTCTTATTATCTTCATCTAGATCATTGCACCTCTTGCTAGCGATTATCACAAAAAAAAGAGTCAAGGAGATTTTCCTCAAAGACTTATTTTGTTATACCTATAGGCAAATGCACCATAGGGTTTCCATATCAATGGTGCCATGCAATCTACTTCTGCTTTAGCAAAATACTGGGACTTCATAGTAATAATTAGTCACTAAGATCAAAAGTAGCACTAGTTGGAAAAAGCATCGACAATGCTATCACTCTCCAACAATGTTTTTTCCACTAATATGATAATCATAATTACAACTTTTGAATCTCTTTTATCCTTAATTTTTAAATAGAAATTTAATGATGATGAAGGAAGTTACACATTCTTCACTAATATAGGCACACCCCTCTACTACTAACTCAATCATTTTCTATGTTTCTTACAAGTTTTGAAAAACAATGAGTCATCAATGAAAGCATTGTTAGGTCGTGATGGAATCGATAGTGCTTTCGCTTTCCTACTAATGATTTTTTCCATTGAGGTGTAAAATAGGTATCATGTCTCAATTTTATTTCTACTATTCTAGATCAAAGATATTACTTTTGGTCTATTTTAGATCTTATATATCATTCTATATTTTTTATTTCATTCTTTAAAGATAAAAGTAAAAGGAAATAATTTGTTATCTTTAACAACATTAGGGGACCATCCATTATCGTGTGTCATATTTAACATGTATACATTAGGGCTTGCTTTAATGTATTATATTCTTACATTCTTATTTTAATAGTATATCATTTTCATATTTATCATTAGAAAAATAAAAAATCATATAGTTCATATATCTTGATTACTACAATTGATTGATGCATTTGTAGTTAAAATAGGATCAAAATAAAGTTAAGGCAGTCAAGGAAAGATCTTAGGTAGAAACTTATAATTTTTTTAATTATTCAATCAAATAATATTAGGATCATAATTACCCTATCCTTAAGGTGATACATCATAGACCCAATACTCCATAGAAGCAAGGATGCTAGTGACCCAATCTTGTAGGCCAAGTTGGAGGCCTCCACAATTTACCTATCTCACACTAGGCAAGGGAAATAATTTATCTATGAGGATGATAGAATTATAGATGGTGCAATAATATTTTAATAAATAAATATATATTGTTAGGCCCTCCCACTATTACATTTTCCTAACCTGCACTATCATAATTTTAGCAATTTACCTCTATTACATTGATACCATCTAGTCTAGTAATGTCTAGGCCACCTAACTATCTCCGTGACATGTAAATATTATGTCCTAATTTTTAATTAATATTATAATGGTAGATTATATAAATAAAATCTATTGAACTAGCTACTCTTACTCTTGAGTCAATATTGGTCATAATTGCGTCCCACTCTACCATTAAGCTCAAAATGGTGAATTATATAGCAAAATTTTACTAGACCAAATGGTATCACTCTTGATTTTACATTGTTTCCTTTGCCTATGGTGTGATCCATTTGGTAATCAAGGCTAAAATAATTTCCTAAATACTAGACATCTATCATGCCAGTGCATTTATCTTTGCCTCCATCATTGACTATGATGACTTGTTTGGGCTAGCTTCTCCTATTTTAATTATTGATATAGCTGCCACTCCCCTTGAGATAGCTATAACAACACCCCTCCTAGTAAAACTCTACCTTCAATGTCCACATGGTATTGTCCCATTGCAATATAAGATCATAGTACTCTTGTGTAAGAAGTATGAGATTCATTTGCAATGCATAACGATTATGCGTAGGTAATTCAAAATCTAACCTCACTTACAAAAAGTAACAAGTCATCATATATTAGTCTACCTTGCAAAACAAAACATCACAAAACCTTAAAAATTCATCTAAATTTCAAGTGTGATAAAGATGTCACACTTTTGCAAAAATTCCATAGTTTATAAAAGTGCTACATTTGTGTAAAATTTACATGGATGTAATGTGTCATAGTAGCATGAAAACATATGCAATTGCATTTTCAATTTCAAAAGCATTATGTAATAGTTCTGGCGCATGAAAAAACCATTGTCATTTTATTCAACACTAAATTTGGAAAAAAATAAAACTAACTAAGCTTTAGAGCCCTCACCCTGAGGCTCATCCTCTCTCAACCATCAATTATTGGACCACATTGTTTTAATATACCATCCATGCTTGGCGAGCCATCAAATTTATTTTTAATATATCTAGAGATCTACTCTCATGATCATGAATGGTAATAATAATTTTATTTTTACCCCCTACCCATTTTACTTTTCCCCTCTTAACCATTTACTCTCCCACAATCACTTTATCTCATACTTTACTTGTATACACGCTAGTTATGTCGAGTGTTCTTATCAACATAATTTTTTATCAAAAACTTGATGGTACACATGGGAATGACAACATGTAATGCTATCATAAATATAAAATTTTCATTATACACAAACAAGTTTTAAAAATAATTAATCATATCAAATCATAAATCTAAGTCATTATGTAAATAAATCATCACAAAGTTAGGGGAAGCATGCTAGTTATTGATATATATCATTTGATGAATGCATAAAAAAGAGGTAAATAGAGACACCTAGTCAATTGCATATACCCCATAAAGGATATAAAAAATTATAAGTGAATGATCAAAGATGTATCTAAATATCCCACATCAAGAGAATCATCCTGAAAGCAATAGTACAATAGCACATCTACTATATAGAATAATGCTAATATTAAAATTTCAAATATGATCATTTTTCCACCAAACCCTACCACTAACGATCATATCTTACATTAATACTAGGGTACAGTTAGTTCTATAACACTTTTGACACTCAATGTTATTGCCTAATCATGAATAAAAAGATATTAGGTGGTTAATTGATATTAGTTGCCTTCTAACATAATTCTTTGTCTTCTCTACCAAGTGTGAATCTCATGCAATATCCCTTAATTGATAATTACATTCCCTAACTTATAATGACACCAATTCATTGTTAATCATAAATTTTAAATTGATCCTCCAAGCTAGTTAACTAAAACTAACTTCCAATTAGGATATTATAGCTACAAATCATATTAGCTAGACTACCAATCATATCTTGTGGAATTACATTTTCCATTACGAGATTTGCATTTCTTCATATTGTCAATGTATCCTTTCAATAACATATCTTCCAATGTAGCAACCATGAAAATTCTATAAAATTAATCTTTAGGGCATGCAAATCTAAGTTTTGATAGGTGTACTAAAGCTCTACCCAATTTTCAAATCAAAACAAGAAAGTTTTGCATCACATATGAAAGCTTTTTTAAAATTTATAAGCACATGTAAATATAGTTTTTAGAATTATCTAAAGAATCTCTATTGGAATCTCTAATTGCTTGCATATAAAAAAGGAGATTCATCCATATCTACACAATCAAAGAGGCAACCAATATTTCATCTCCAAAATATTGAATTTATTTTCAAACCCATCTCTTTTCTATTTTTTTAAGCGAAAAACCCCTTGTGGGGCCGCCTTGGTTTGAGAGACCATGAACAGGGGGTTCTACACTGTCAAATTTACCCGAGAGTCACACCCGACCTTGCCCGCACCAACATTATCAATTGGATTTTGGATACCCAATTTAGCTTTTTGGTAGGGTGGAGATTTGAACCTGGGACCTCCCTTTGAGGATTGCCCTCTCCTCTCCAACTCACCTACAACACCTGGGTTCATCTCTTTTCTATTAATTGCTTTATATATTTGTTCATTTAGCTTAAATTTTTGAACAAATTCATCCCCATTTTTTCTTAATATCATTTTAATTTATTAGAATTCATCATCACTTTGAATTACATCCCTATATTTCCATTACCAAATTTGTATCTGATGCTTATTTCATTAGTTATTATCTAGGCTCTTGGATTGAAGTGTCCTCTATAATATCTATAGGTAATAATATTATGATCTATAAATAATATCATTAGCACCATAGCACTAAACTTAGTGTCATTTTGTTGCAACAATTTTATAGATTTTATTAGAGGCTTTCCATCTATTTTTGTAATTTAGGATTTTTTTTGTTTTGATAAAATAGGTTTCTTATTGAGGCAAACCCCTAATTCTTTATCAATTTTGCATGTGTGCACATTTTTCTTTATGTGTAATAGTAATTTAAAATTATAGGAATCAATGTCAATACACTCAACTGCATTAGGAGCACAAAACGAGTTTTATACACTCATTGTCTCTCTTTCCTTTAGTTCAACTCTATAGCTATACTTATTTAGTTTTATTGTTACCTTATCATGTTGCATACAATTATATATGTTTAATTATTTGGTATCCTATGCCATTGTTTACATTTATATATTATTTGTAATTTAGTAGATCAACACCTAGGATAGATTGTACTTGTAAAGAAAGTGGAGGTGCAGATGGTCTAGCTTGCATGGTTTCATTATTTGATTTATCTTAACATTTCTATTTAGTAACCTAATTAATTCTTACATTCACAAGGAATATTAAGTGTATATAGTATAGAACTCTATGTGTTGCATGATATTTCTTGCACCCTTACTTAAAAAATGAAAGAGAAAAGATAATATTTCCTTTTTGTTATCATTTAGAGGTGAAATGCATGTAGTATAGGGACTTGCCTAATTACATCTTGCATAATTTTTTATTTTCTTAGGCTTTTAGATTATTTAAAAGAGGTATAAGTAGGAAAAATATTAAGAAAACCATGAGCATGTTGTTCAAATAAATCCATCAAACTTAATCATATCACACACCAAAATCCCTCCCTTATCTCTTTAAAGTATGTGTGTGAGAGAGAGAGAGAGATCTACTTTTATTTTCTCATTTATCTATCTTATAGGAATATTAACATTGAAATAGAATCTATATATGTTAGAAAGTATTTTATCTTTTAGAAAATAAGTGCTAAAACATTGAATTTTATGGTTGAAAAAAGAAAAAGGCCTTATTTTATATTCTTATGATTATAATATTATATGGTTGTGAGATATTGGATGGTAGTCTATCTTAAATTTCTTAGAATAAAATCCATAAAATAGAAAATTAATATATCACAAAACACTTTTAAGTTGAAGAACAAAACACCTTAGGATATCCTTCTTATGGAGGTAATTTTAATACACATTGAAAGTAAAACACTTAAAGTATTTTTTTTTTATACGTAGGGGAGTTGGTTACATCCACACTATTTTTAGTAACTACCAAGTGTAGGGTTCAAATCATAAGGCTGCCCCCAACAAGCCTATACCACCTCATTATTTTATAACCCAATGTGAAGAGGACCATCAATCACTCAATATTTGTACCATCATCGTCAATCTAACATGCACTCAAAGGATTTAGAGTAGACTACTACCTTTGCAAACAGGCATGCCCCCAAGGTTTGAACATAGGTCTCTTTTGGGTAAGTGCCTAGCCAGATAGACTGTTGGAAATATTGAGTTGTCATTGATGTCAAAGGGTGCATGATATTCAAGGTAGAAAATATTCTTCTAAGGTTGGACAAATATTCAAGGTAAGGTATATCTCAAAGCAAGGAAAATTATTTTAAGAAAAGGATTATAATATTTAATTTAAATATTATAAAGAAAGGCAAAAAGGTTTAAGAGTTTATTGGGACAAAGGTTTAAAAGATAAGACCAAGGTTTAAAAGAGAAGGTAATATTTAAATATTAAAAGAGAAGGCAAAAGGTTTAAAGTCTATTATTATAATATTTTTTAAAATATTATAATATAAAATAAGTGTATAAGGTTTGGCGCCAATATTTTTGGAAAGCATGAATTAAATCAAAAATAAAATCATGGGCTGACTTCTCAAAGGACAAAGGAAGGCATATAAATATGGAGCAAAATATTTCATTATATCATCCATGAATATGCAATGCTATATTTGAAAATATTCCAATGCGAGTAATGATTTGAAGATTTACAATTTGTGTGCGAAATTTGAAATATCTCCAGCATGAACGATTGATGAATGAGGAAAGAGGAAAGTGTGTGATTGCGTGGTAGAACTCTGGGGTAGATAGTTTGAACAGTGAATTCCCAATAGGTTCCATCTGTTGGTGTATCCCATCCGGACATCTAGCCCTGTGTGAGGGCATTATGAAGCAGAGTGTGTAGAGTTTAAAACCCTGCACCACCATTTTGGTTTGTGATATTTTTGTGAAGGTGTGGAGGTTAAGAGCCAGTTGTTTCTTCTTTATTCTTGAGTTGTGGTGTAGCCCAACTAGTTGGCTAGGCCATGGTAAGTTGTTATTGAGCGTGAGATCCGAGGGTCGAATCCCATTGGGTGCATTTTATTTGGAAAAGTGATAGCAGTTCTGGTTGTTTGGAAGCGCATGAAGGTTTATGAGAAGAGAAACCCTTTTTGGTTCTAACTAGTGGGCTAGTCCAACTGGTCAAGGAGGATGTGAGCAAGACATTGTGCTTGGAAGATCTAGGGGTCAAATCCCCTCTGCGAAAGTTAGAATTTTGGTGCAAGGTAAGGTAAATTAAATTTATTTTAATTCAAGTAGGAGTTATAAGGTGCTACCTATTTATTATAAAAGTGGGAATCTATATGGTTTAAGTTGGAGTTATAAGGTGTGATTTTGACTATTATAAAATTGTATTATATATGGTTTAAGTTGGAATTATAAGGTGTGATTTTGAATGTTATTAGTTGGAGTTATAAGGTGTAACCTTGGAATTTTAATGTTGTATTTTTACATGACATAAAAGGATAAAATAAGAAGTGGTTTTATTGGTTTAAAAGCTTCATTGTTTATATCTCTTGATAAGGGTTTTTGAGTGGATGATTTGATATTTGATTAAGAAAGAAAAAGATATTTGCTAACCTGTTTATGAAGTGGCAAAAGAAAGGAAAATTATTTGTCAAGATAGGTTTGGGAAGCTCATAGAGGATCATCATTATTGAGGTAGATTTAGAGGTATGGTGATTTAATTTCTTTCACAAGGTGGTTGTTGTTAAGGAAAATATTTTTGTTGTCATAAGGTTGGAGGTATAAGGAATTATTGGGTGTACATTGGTTTTTCTTGAAGTTGAAAATAAATATGCAAGGTTTTAGGTCAGATTTGTGAATAAATTTGTACATTGATTTTGATTAATATTGGGAGTAAATATGCAAGGATTATAGATCATATTTGAAAGTAAATTTGTGCATTGTATATGATTGGTTTGGATATAGATGAGCATTATTTGTATGTAATATTTTGGATCAGATTTGAGTAGGTTTTTGTGAGTAGAATTTGAGTAGATATTTGAGCAGATATTTGAGCAGATTTTTGAGTAGAGTTGAGTAGGTTTTATGAGCATACTTGAGCAGAGTTATGAGAAGATTATAGCATAGAGGATTGGTTTCTCCTATGGATATATGTCCATGAACCATAGCAAGAGGGGATTGGTGTCTCCTATGGATAGAGGTCCATAAACCAGAGAAATAGGAGATTGGTGTCTCCTATGGATTGAGGTCCACAAACATTGTAATAGGGAATTGGTTTCCAAGAAACTCATTGAGAAATTTATAAGAAATATTTCTTCGTGGATGTAGCCCACATTGGGTGAACCACATTAAATTTGTGTCTCTTATGTGTGTGGTGATTTGTGCATTATTTCATTATTGTAATTGATAATATTGGATAATATTGCTTTGGAAAGAAAAGTAAAAAATTTTATCTTATACTATTCACCCCCCCTCTCAGTATAATCTTGTGTTATTCAATTGGTATCAAAGCAGGTTCCTTCGTGAAATCCTAACATATTGAAGGAAGATCTTACAAAGAACACACATGGCTACTAAAGTGATAGAAGATGCTCCTATGGTTGAAATAAACAAGAGAGATCCAAAAAATGAAGAAGAAACCATGGTTAACATAGAGGAGGAACTTATTGTTGCTCTTAGAGAATTGAAAAGGGTTAGAAAGAAGAATTCAAGATTGGAGGCTCAAGTTCAAGAGGATGAGGAAACAAATACAAAGCTTCTACAAGATCTCATAGACTTAAAAGTGAAGGTTGAAGAGGTAAAGATAATTAAAGAAGTTATGGTTGAGAAATTAAAGGGAAAAGAATTGGAATGTGAAAAATTGGAACAGGAAGTTGTCTCCCTAAGAAAGGAAAAGTCTAAGGATAAGTTACAACATAATATAAAGTTAGAGAAACAGAAAAAGGATCCAAGCTCAAAAGAAACAAAGACATCAAAGAATGTAAGTAAATAAAATCCCATGACCTATGTTGATGTATTGAAGGAGGAAGAAAACAGAGAATCATCATGGACAGAAGTCAATCATAGGAACATAAATGAAAGAATCATGTGACCATATCATCCAAGGCAATCAAATAGGTTTCAATATTTCTTCCATGGTTATTGTTTTTTATGTAACAAATATGGTCATAAAGCTATACATTGCATGGTTTATGAAAAAAATAATGTTGGCATCATCAATAGAAATTACAATTCTTTTGCACCTCTCATGAATAACAATGTCATGTGTTACAAGTGTAATAATTTTGGGCACAAAGCTAGATGGTGTAAAATAGTGTTTCCTGAACTTCCTAAAACTAGAAAGAAAGAGGTAGGTCAAACAGTTCAAAAGGAGATGACCTCAAAATTTTGGAAAGAGAAAAAGAACAAGAAAAGAAAATTCCATGTTGGTACAAACAACTCTTCATGTGCATAATGAAGGAAATCAGTGGTATATTGACAATGGTTGTTCAAGCCATATGAAAGGTGACAAAAGTAAATTTCTGTATCTCAAGAAAATAAATGGAGGATCAGTAAAATTTGGTGATAATGCTTCTACCAAAATTGTTGGAAAAGGGACTTTGAGTTTGGATAATGGAAGATCAAGGATAGAAAATGTGTTATATGTTGAAGGATTGAAGCACAATTTACTAAGTGTAAGTCAACTATGTGATCAAGGGCACATAGTCACATTTCACCCAAATGGATGTGAGATCAAGAAATCCAAAATAGGAAAGCTTATTGCAGATGCCGGTAGAACTACAAACAATCTCTACATGTTGTGTGAGATTAAAGGAGAAAAATATTTTCTATCACAGGAGGATGAGAGCTGGTTATGGAATAGAAGAATGGGTCACCTAAACTTTGACAACATAGTAAAAATAAGCAACAAATAGGTAGTCAGAGATTTATCCAAGATAGCAAAACCCCCAAACACGGTTTGTGCACAATGCCAATATGGTAAGCAAACAAGAACAAGTTTCAAATAAAAGGATTTTTATTCATCCAAGCCTTTGGAGCTAGTTCACACCGATCTATGTGGGCCTACAAGGACAAAGAGTTTACAAGGTGAGAGTTACTTCATGTTATTTATTGATGATTTCTCTAGAATGACTTGGGTAACATTCTTAAAGGAAAAATCATAAGCATTTGACAAGTTCAAGGTATTTAAGGCATTAGTAGAAAATAAAATAGGTAAAAATATCAAGTGTCTAATATCAGATAGAGGAGGAGAATTCACTTCAGGTGAATTTATAGAATTCTATGAATAGCATGGAATCAAGAGACAATACTTAGTAGCAAGAACTCCACAACAAAATGGAGTAGTTGAAAGGAAAAACAGAACTATTTAGGGTATGGCCAGGGCTATGTTAAATGAGTCTAATATTTTTGATGCATTTTGGAAAGAGGTAATTCATACAACTATTTATATCATCAATAGAGCTCAAGTAAGAGTAAATCACCACAAAACCCCATATGAGATTTGGAAGGGAAGACCAACTACTATGAAGTACTTTAAAAATTTTGGAAGCAAATGCTACATTAGATGAGAAGAGAAAATTTTGGGCAAGTTTGATTCTAGGTGTGATGAGGGTATCTTCCTTGGTTATTCCACTAAGAGAAAAGCCTATAGATGCTACAATAAAAGATCACATACAATTGTGGAAAGTGCAAATGTAAGAGTTGATGAAGAAATAGATCTAAGAGAACCAACTCAGGAGATTATGTATCAAGAAGGAGATAGTTGCAAAGAAGAAGAAGGTGAAGAAACTAAAGAATATGAGACACAAAGGGCACCACCTAAGACACCATCCAGGTATGTGCAAAATAATCATCCAAGAGAACTGATTATTGGGAATCCATATGAGAGACAAATAAGGAGGAAGATAATAGGAATAGGTGAACATGCAAATTTTTCTTTGCTATCTAAAGTTGAGCCCAAGTATTTCAATGAAGCAAGTGAAGATAAATATTGAATTAAGGCAATGGAAGAAGAGTTATACCAAATAGAAAAGAGTGATACTTGGGAACTTGTCCCACATCCAAAATATAAGAATGTAATTGGCACCAAATGGGTCTACAAAAATAAGTTGAATGAAGATGGTTAGGTTGTCAAAAAAAAGCAAGACTTGTGTGCAAAGGCTACACACAAGTTGAGGGGATTGAATTTGAAGAGACATTTGCTCTCATTGCACGTCTTGAAGCCATAAGAATGTTCCTAGCTTTCTCAAGCTTCAAAAACTTCAAGGTGTATCAAATATATGTAAAATCAACTTTTCTCAATGGTTCCTTAGAGGAAGAGGTCTACATAGACTAACCAAATAGTTTCAGCTTGGCAAATAAGTCAGAATATGTATGCAAATTAAATAAAGTTTTCAATGGACTAAAGTAAGCCCTTAAGGCTTGGTACTAAATGTTGGATAAGTATCTCCAAGAACAAGGTTTCATAAAAGGTATAGTTGATAGCAATCTATACATCAAAAATGAAGGAGATGACTTGTTGATTGTAGTGGCTATGTGGATGATATCATTTTTGGAGGTAGTAATGACAAGATGTGTTAAAAATTTGTGAAATGTATTCAAAATGAATTTGAGATGTCTATGCTTTGTGAGTTATATTTCTTTCTTGGGTTTCAAATTTCACAATTAGATAAAGGTATATTTCTCTCTTAGACCAAGTATGTGAAAGAAATGTTGAAAAAATTTAGAATGGAGGATTTCAATCCTGTGAGTACCTCCATGGTTACAGGATGTAAGTAAAGATGATGAGTCTCTTGAAGTAAATCAGACATTGTATAGATCCATGATTGGAATTTTACTATATGTCACAACTACTAGACCAGATATAATGCAGGTAGTCATATTGGTGGCAATATTTCAAGCTACACCAAAAGAAACACATGTACAAGCAATAAAGAGAATCTTTAAGTATTTGAAAGGAACTATGAGTTTTGGACTATGGTATCCCAAATTTAATAACTTCAAACTCACTGCATATACATATTTGGATTGCGTAGGTAGTGTTGATGATAGAAAAATTACAAGTGGAGGAGCATTCTATATTGGAGATTGTTTAGTCTCTTGGCTAAGCAAGAAAAAAACATCAGTATTCTTATCTACTACAGAGGTAAAGTACATTGTAGAAGTTGTTTGTTGTACACATGTTTTATGGATGAAACAGACTTTAAGTAATTTCAAAATAGAACATGATCATCCTATCTCTATATTGTGTGATAATACAAGTGCCATTAATATTTCAAAGAATCCAATGATGCATTCAAGAACTAAGCACATTTCAATAAAATATTATTTTTTGAGAGAACAAGTGACTGATCAAAAATTCAAAGTGGAATACATTACTAAAAAGGAACATATTGTTGACATATTTATCAAGCCACTTCCAAAAGAAACTTTTGAGTATCTCAAAGGAAAGTTGGGAGTAACTTCACTCCCATCTCAAAATTGATCACCTCAAGAAAAGGATGTGGTGAAGAGCTTGTGCTATGTGTCTTAATTTTTAGTCCCAAGGAACCCTTTGCCATTTATGTCAAATGGGGAGAATTCAATGAGGGAGATCAGCTTGTCAGGGGGAGCAGATTTGAAATCCAATTGCAATAGAAGAAAATATTTTGTAGGGTTGCCATCAATGACAAAGGGGGAGATTGTTGAAAATATTGAGTTGTCATTGATGTCAAAGGGTGTATGATATTCAAGGTAGAAAATATTCTTCTAAGGTTGGAAAATTATTCAAGGTAAGGTATATCTCAAAGCAAGGAAAATCATTGTAAGAAAAGGATTATAATATTTAATTTAAATATTATAAAGAAGGGCAGAAAGGTTTAAGAGTTGTTTGGGACAAAGTTTTAAAATATAATGCCAATATTTAAAAGATAAGGTAAGATTTAAATATTAAAAGAGAATGCCAAAGGTTTAAAGGCTATTATTATAATATTTTTAAATATTATAATATAAAATGAGTTTATACATTTAGGCGCCAATATTTTTTAAAAGCATGAATTAAATAAAAAATTAATCACAGGTCGACTTCTCAAAGGACAAAGGAAGGCATATAAATATAGATCAAAATATTTCATTATATGATCCATGATTATGCAATGTTATATTTGATTATATTTTAAATATTTACAATTCATGTGCGAAATTTGAAATATCTTCGATGTGAACAATTGATGAATGAGAAAAGAGGAAAGTGTGTGATTGTGTGGTAGAACTTCGGGATAGAGAGTTTGAACAGTTAATTCCCAATATGTTCCATCCATTGGTGTATCCCAACCAAAAATATAGCCCTATGTGAGGGCACTAAAAAGCAGAGTGTGCAGAGTTTGAAACCCTATGGCATCATTTTGGTTTGTGATATTTTTGTGAATGTGTCGAGGTTAAGATCCAGTTGTTTCTTATTTGTTCTTGAGTTGTGGTGTAGCCCATTCGGTTGGCTAGTCCATGGTAAGTTACTGCTAAGTGTGAGATCCAAGGGATGAATCATGTTGGGTGCATTTTTCTTGGAAAAATGATAGCAGTATTGGCTATTTGGAAGTGCACAAATTTTTATGTGAAGAGAAACCCTTTTTGGTTCTAACTAGTGGGCTAGCCCAGCTATTCAATGAGGACGTGGGTAAGACATTACGCTTGGAAGATCTAGGGGTAAAATCACCTCCATGGCAGTTAGAATTTTGGTGCAAGGTAAGGTAAATTAATTTTATTTTTAATTCAAGTAGGAGTTATAAGGTGCTACCTGTTTATTATAAAAGTGGGAATCTATATGTTGTAAGTTGGAGACATAAGGTGTGATTTTGACTGTTATAAAATTGTATTATATATGGTTTAAGTTGGTGTTATAAGGTGTGATTTTGACTATTATAAAATTGTATTATATATGGTTTAAGTTGGAGTAACAAGGTGTAATTTTGATTGTTATAAATGTAACAACCCTAGTTGTCACTACTCAACCACTCAATTTTTTTTTTTGTATTCATATAACATAATCATGACTTAAGGTAGAACCATTCCATCTGGATTAAATATTATCAAGGCAAATAGCTTCAAGAGCTATTGATACTTTATCAGAGTCTCTTTAAGTAGAAGTGATCATCTTCTACAAAACCCTCATACTACATTGGTATGAGAACGATGTTCAAGCATAAGGTTTCATCCCATAAAAAGGAAAATCACCAATTGACATACGGTCCACCAAGATCAGCATGTAGGTGAATGCCTTGAAGATGGAGAACCACACCAATGGAAAACCATCATAGATGACTTAGATTCAATCCACATATTTTTGATGGGATCTTTAGGATAACAGATCACTAGTCGTGATTAAACTCAGAATCCATGGAATTTCATCTTAAGCAAGAATATGTAATTTTACACCACCTAAACATTATTTGTCCATTCTTTCATTTAGGTATCCAATTTGCTCTTTATAGGAGTCATTTAAAAATAGTACTTGTTCGACATGGAAGTACCCCTCCTCATTCACACCCAACTTCTTAGCTTTAGAATATAAGGTTTGTTTTAGTTTTCAATTCTAGACCATCTTGTCTTCTCGTGGGTTTTGTCCCAATATAAATTCCAATGTGTTCTAATTTAAACCATCGTGAGTGTTTAGGAGGTGAATATAAGTCAATGATATTCCTTTATGATAAGATTCATTACATCACAACCTTATATTCAAACATTACATGAGAGATATACTTGAGAATTACATTCCATTATGATCGAATTTATGATTCCACACAACCATTGATTATATAGGGTAAAACTAGCTAGTTGCATCATTCATAGTTATTCAATTTAATCCAAAAAGTAAATGGCACAATTGCATAATATTAAATCAACAACATTTTAGAAATTTAAGCATACATTCTTAACATCATAAATGAAATAGTAATCAAGGTAAACATTGTAATGATCTAGAAACATGCATGACTATCCCATCTAATCATTTAACCATCTCATACATATATCATTTTCATTTTGAAAGTAAAGTAACATGAACAAGAAATTACACATCAAACCACAAAATAGAGTGACACAATGATTTATCTTGGGAACCCTCATGGGGAATAAACCCAACCTCCAAAATGTGATCTTTCCTCATATTCATAAACTTAACCGAAAAGATTACAATTATAGATGGACATCTACAAATCCTTTTTAAACCAATATAGGTCAAGGAATACAATTGCCCCATTGTAAAACTCTTTATGCAACTAAGGGATTACCCAATTCCTTTCTCTAAGACATAATTGTAATGTTAAGGTATTCCTCATACCAATAAGGGACCCATATGTTCCTTTAAACTTCATAATATCATTAAGGAATATCTAATTCCTTTATAATCCCTAGTGCAATCAGGAAATCTATAAATTTCTTTCTCTAATATATTTTAATATCTTGCAATGTTTATGAAAATCATTGGAATCATATTTTGGAGAGGTTGTATCGACATTAGAGGGAACCTTATAAATTCCTTCAAAATAAATCTTAAAATTTATTTGTCATATTTGCTTCAAAATCGATCCCTTATTGCATGAATTAAAGTCCCTGCCCTTAATTCATAAAATAATACCTTCAATCTAGACTATCTTTATAATCTAATGTAATTTGTCTATTTTTTTTTATACCAAATTAACAACATCCTAAAATTTATTTTTGCTCTATAAATTCAACATAATTTTATACCATTGTTTCTTATGTAACAATTGAGTACCAACTCCCTAATTGATCCTTCCCACAACTTATACAAGAGTCTTTAATAAGACCTTATATTTTATTTCTTTATTCTAAGACACACTTTAGTTAGACCCTTCTTCTTTAGATGGCCAAACACTTTTGATGGTTTAACCTTTATGTTACTATCCTCTTCTTTATTATGGAAAGTCACTTCAGTCTATGTGTCATGTAGTGCACCACTTCACCTTCACTATGCATTCGTTTATATATAACATCTATATCAAGAAGTGTCTACCCGACAATAATTGCATTTGGGTACCAAATGTAAATCCCATTTCAAATGCACTCATTGAATTCATTATCCCCTACTACGGACTAATAAATCCCCAAGGTATTCGTTCCTTAAATTTTTAGGTGTTGATTAGTAGTTGCCTCCTATAATTAATTAAGGAATATACCTCCGTTACAAAGTTTGGGTCATACGATCACTAACCTCGAGGTAAACCTACCTACTGGGGCCTTATTTAACAAGATCGTAATATTAAAAGAGTTTGGTAATGAAATATCACTCTTAACATACCAATTAACCCTTTTAAAGTTTCCTTGAGAATTATACTATGATTTGGGTTAAAAGTCCTGAGGAGCAACACGTATCCCAGGGAAAAAGGCTATCGAGACGGGTCAAACTTTCTAAACTCACAATAGATTATACGGCTAATTCAAACACCAATATGCGATGAAATAGAGGACTCATCAAATTACATAGTGGTGGGGGTAATCAACCATAGTCGTGGGTTTTTTTATTGTTTTATGACCAATCGAGAGTAACCATGCGGTAGGGCAGAGGGTTTCGATCATCATCGCAAGGAATACGGAGGTGACAAATTCATCTCTGGTCCTACTTACAAGTATGAAAAAATATGCTAATTGGGGTAGTTTTATAGGATCCACACACCTTATTTTACGGTGGAACACACATTATCATCAAGCGGCAGTAAACCATACACTTTACTATAGTCCAGTAACTATACTTCAACCATTCCATGGTTCACATTATCGTGGATTGAATTGACAAAATCAATAGAGGTACGCGTAGGCAAAGAGAAAATTGTTTGATTAATAATTTTTGGATGCTCGAATCTCATAATCGATTACATAAATCAATAGGATCGCACACATATTGTTGAAAGTTTATCACAACTGGTAGTATAAAACACTGATTAAAACTAATAGAGTGTTTGCACGTTTCCTACTGTAATAAGGATAAGGGTTTATAAATGCCGATATCAAGTCCATACCAATCAGATTAAAAAAAATCCCCATCTGTGATAGAGTTTTACTTGACCTCCTCTTGATCATTGTCATCACGATTCTACATAGGAGCACAGTTCAACAATGAATCAGGCATGTGGGTACAGGGCATCCCTGAACCCACATCAAGTGTTTAAGCAGAGATTCAATCCCATTAATTTAGGGTTATTCAAACGGGAAGTATTCATGTTTTCCCATATCGATTATATGGTGGTAAACAAATGATATAGTAACTTATGCATCGTTACATAAGCAAACATACAACGGTGGTCGCATAGTTACCACCGGTAGTGACGGTCGTTATATCGAAGTCTTCACCCAAAGCAGAATAATGATCATCATCATATTTTAACATCCTTAGATATAGACAAAACATCTCGATAGTTTGCAAGAGGTTAACTAAATCTATAAGAGCCATAGCCCATAATATGTAACTTAGGGTTACATTACGTAACATACCGAGGAATCATAAGAGCCCCATCCTTCAAGAGATACTAATTAAGAACAAACGAGATAATAAATTCCCAGGTCAAAATTAAATTCCATTTAAAATGCAAAACTCGAAAAAGGTAAGCATTGGGTGTTTAAGTATATTCCTTCATTAAACATACATTCCCTTATAAAACATAAGCAAGAAGGAAAGGTCTAACCTGGTTTACCTCCAAGTGCCTTCTATTGCGTGTCTATCTCTAAGCTCCGCAATTTGTGCTTTTCTTCTAATTTTCAATCTTGATCTTTATAATCACTAAGAAATTTGCAAGCCTTTTGGTTTCTGATCCACCCAAGGGTGGAGAGCATAATCCCTAGACCCATCAAGATTTCCTAGAAGCCCTTCCTTCAATAAATGTCCTTTATTTATAGAGCAATTTCTCCACTCATGGTCAAATAATAGCTATATTATAATAATATTAAATAGATACCTTGGATCCATTATGACTCATCATGTCTTGTATAGTATGACCAATAGTAGAAAAAGGGTCCATTTAGTTTCCCATGGAGAAAAATACAAAACCAATACTATTAAGGCATGGAATGGATACAAAGCTAGAACTATTATTGATAGGGTGAGGAATCTCCTTTTAATTTCCATCAATATAGGGAAGCCATATTGGTATTCCCCAATAGATAGGATATATGTATAATATTAAAAATACTATAGTCCTATTGAGTCCCATCTAAATTGGGTCCATTAGATAGCATATTTTACTATATTGTCATAATTTTTATAAAAGATAATTCCTCAATTTTATCTTTCACAAGACTTCATAATTAGTTTCTAATTAATTATCTTCTCTAAAAGATAATTAATATTTTCATAACCTTCATAAAATTATTTTATTTGAATTTTTGTAGGATTCTTTAGGTCTATGCCCTTTTTATCAGGTATCCTTTAAATAAGGCAGGAGGGTGACGTGTCATGACAATAAAGTTGTATTATGTATGTTGGAGATATAAGATGTAACCTTGGAATTTTAATGTTGTATTTTTACATGACATAAAAGGATAAAATAAGAAGTGGTTTTATTGGTTTAAAAGCTTAATTGCTTATATTTCTTGGTAAGGGTTTTTGAGTGGATGATTTGATACTTGATTAAGAAATAAAAAGAGATTTGCTAACCTATTTATGAAGTGGCACAAAGAAACTCATAGAGGATCAACGTTATTGAAGCAGAAGTATGGTGATTTAATTCCTTTCACAAGGAGATTTTTGCTAAGGAAAATATTTTTGTCATAAGGTTGGAGGTATAAAGAATTATTGGGTGTACATTATTTTTTCTTGAAGTTGAAAATAAATATACAAATATTTTAGGTTAGATTTATGAGTAAACTTGAACATTGATTTTGATTAATATTAGGAGTAAATATGCAAGGATTATAGATAAGATTTGAAAGTAATGTTGTACATTGTATATGATTGGTTTGAATATAGATGAGCATTATTTGTATGCAATATTTTGGATCATATGTTAAGAAAAATTTTATGAGCAGGTTTTTGAGCAGGTTTTTGAGTAGAGTTGAGCAAGTTTTAAAGTAGATTAGAGCAGATGGGATTGATTTATCTTATGGATAGAGGTCTGCGAACCAGAGCAAGAGGGGATTGGTGTCTCTTGTGAATAGAGGTCCACGAACCAGAGCAAGAGGGGATTGGTGTCTCCTATGGATTGAGCTCCACAAACATTATAATAAGAAATTAGTTTCCAAGAAACTTGTGTAGAAATTTATAAGAAATATTTCTTCATGGATGTAGCCCGCATTGGGTGAACCACGTTAAATCTTTGTCTCTTATGTGTGTGGTTATTTGTGCATTGTTCCATTATTACAATTGATAGTATTGGATAATATTACTTTGTAAAGAAAAATTAAAAAGTTTTATCTTATATTGTTCATCCCCCTCTCATTATAAGCTTATATTATGCACAGACAATTACCAATCCATCTAGCCCTTGGGGATGAAACACTTAGAATTAATTACTATATAAACATAAACTAGCCAATCCTAACCAACATAAACTAAACATAAGTCAAAAAAAAATTGTGACTCATTTATAATTAAATGAAAGATTACAAAATAATTTCAACATTTACTTAGGTAATTAGAATATTGATAATAAATCATCTTTTAAAAAAAGGAATAAACTAGAATCACATGTTTATAAAAAGGACATTAATATTTAGAATGATGAAATCATAAAAAGAAACAAAAAAATGTTACTACTACAACAACACTTTCATTTTCAACCATCCTACCTATCTTAAGGATGTGGCTTATGCTAAGAAGAAAAATCTATTTATTAATTAAAAACCAATTGATGTAGATAGCAAAACTAATAAATTGGCACATCCCAAGACCCTCCTTTGGAAATAAAAATATGTAATCCAAATAAAATAGAATATGAACATTATATAATGACATTAGATGTAACATTTTCATTTATAATTATATATTAAACTCTAAACAAACCTAATTAAATTAGATTAAAATATCTTATAACATGGTTTAAACACTAGGTCTGACAGCTTAGCCCATTGGTCAAAAGCGCTTCCTGAAACCCCGGTTCAAATAAAATTGGAGGGTATATTATGCCAATACTACCAGCTACATTTACCATATGTAAGGAATATCTAATAAACTTATTTGATCTAAAAAAAATCTTTAAAATGCTTATATTATATAAGCAAGCATACATTCATCATAATTCTAAACGTGCGTATATCTATTCATAACATAAAATTTTAGTTCTCATTTCACTAATAGTGAAGATCAACTATTAAAATCCATGCTGTTTTTTAGCAACCTTTTATTCCTTTAAAATTAAATACAAAACTATTTAAAACGTATGTTGAACAAAGCTCTATATAACAAACCTTTTAGATTTGATTTAATTTTTATTTTTAAGAACTTTAGATTTGATTTTTGGTCAAACATTACAAATTTTTATGTTAAATAAACTATTTAAGTTTTATTATTAAAAGGATGACACCTATACAAATCTCTTTCTTTCCGTGATTGAAGTAAAAGTCCACGGATGTCCCCACTGACCACTCCTCATGATTGAAGCAAAAGTCCACCGATGTCCCCACTCACCACTGCTCATAAAGAGAAAATCTTGTTTCCATTTATCATGCGCGATGTATCTCAGCCACGGGATATCACAGTTCTCCGATCTCTATCAGCTTTGTCTACATCAAAATCTCTTTTACGAATGGGCTGGCCTGAATCCTGTTAATTTCATCTTCTGTTAACAAGCTAGGGTTTACAGATTTTCCTATCTTCAAAAGTATTGAAGAGGTATGAAATCACGAATTTTCGGCGATTGAGATCGACTCCCTATCCTTAGCTTCACCGACTTCTGTCTACAACGGGCCACTCAAAAACAAAAGGAATGAAAAAATAAACAAATAAATACGATGGATAATTACGAGAATGTACAGAATAATGCACCCAAATGCCCTCTGAGGCCTTTCAAGGCCTTGGATTAGGATGACTGTTATCAACCTCCCTCTTCTGGCTGCAACCGGTAAATTTAAAGGACTGGCTACGAAGTCCAAATCCTTCAATGGCTTTGGTGGAAAGTTTAGAGCTTGCAGATATATTCGGCGTCGATGCCACCTTCTCCAGTGCATGCGGGCTTCTAGTGGCGTTATTCTTGACTTCCATGACTCCCTGGTGAACAGCTCCGCCCAAAAAGAACAAATAACAGGAAGAAGAGCAGGAGATTAAAAATGTAGATCTTCCTTTCTGAATGTTGATGTTAGAACAGATTAGAAAACAGAGAGAAATGAAAGGAGAGGGCGGAGTAAAAATGAACACTGAAATTTACGATGAGCGTTGGTGACCTAATTATTGAGGCAAATACCACGTCCAGAATCATGGATGATACATGCGGTTTTGACTTATATGAACAAATGAGACGCTTTTAAATAAAATAGCAGACAATATTTTCATATGAAGCTTCGCTTAAAGATCTTGGAAAGCGCAAGGCAGCGAGATCGAAGTAACAATGAAGTATCGCTTCAAGACCTTGGAATGTCGTGTTTCTTAAACTTCGAATTCAGAGCCCAATATAGTTAGTATAAATATAATAAAATTAAACAACACTCGTTTGCTATCGTATAACTAACGTTCGTTTAGCTCCTTAAACTCGTACGGATTTTTGAAACCTTGACATAGTTTATTACAACCTATTTCTTTTTAAAATTTTAATAATTAATATTTTTGTTTGATTTCTTTTAATACTATTCAAAATTGACCGACCACGAAAGTGGCAAAATTTTTCACTTCTCTTAAACTTCCTAGCACTTTTGTCCTCCGTGGCAAACAAATATGTGCCTCCAATTTTTTTGTCTTTTTTCTGAACTTTGCTGACCATTTTTAGGTGCTTTCGTTAGTTTATGGCAGACAAAAATGGGGCCACCCACATGGTAGTAAATCTATATGCAGTACATTTTGAACTCGTATGTTTTTACACTTAAGAAATATTAAGTTAAAGTGATTCTTCATTTATGCGAACATATAAAATAATACATGTTTTTGAGGTTATTTTTAATTGATGATATAAAATTGAAATGAATATCATTTATATTATTATATCATAATTGTTATAGTATTATAACAATAATTTGAGTATTATGTATGTATTTTTTTTAGAACTCAAACTTGAGTATTTTTTTGAGAACTTAAAAATTAATATTTAATAGAATTGATCTTATTGTTAAAATTAATAAGATAATATAAAATTAAAATATATAAATATTTTAATTATATTTATATTTATATCATATAAAATTAAATTAAAAAAATCAAATTTAAAATGATATACTTAAATTAAGGAAAAAATGTCACATAGGGATGGCTTAATGGTTCAAGCTTTGGTTCTTTTTCAAAAGGTTCAAGGTTCTCTAGTGGTTCCCTATTGATTATAGCTTTCGGCTCTACAAGGGTTCATTGTTGGGAGGAGATTGATCATCCCTGTGCATTGGTGGTCGTAGGGATTTATTACATTAACCAAATCAAAAAAAAAAAATTAAGAAAAATTAAAGTCAAATAAATATGATTAAAATATTAAAAAATATATTGTTTAAGTTCAATTAATAAATTTTAATATCAATTCAACATAATTAATATTTTTGATGGTGTGTAGTTATTAGTGAGGGTTTTATAAATTTAAGGTTTATTTATATAAAATGTTAGGAAGAAAAATAATTATTTAGAACTAACAACAAGAGCATGAACAAATAGAAAAAGAAACTCAAAGAGATATTAATTTCAAAAATTAGAAATAAAAATCACTAATGTTATAAGAAGTGAGGCAAACCACAGAAAATAAGAATAAAAACTAATGATAAATATGGTATATTGGAATATTTAAAGTATCCATATAACACTCCAAAAAATAATTATCAAGAAATTAATAAATTATTGTAGTCCTAAATTTAATTTAATATAGAAAACAAAAGTACATAGTAAATAATGTTAAAAAAGCATTTAAAATGATTTTAAAGTTTAGGGTTTTAGTAATTTTTGTTATGAAATTTTTAGGTTTAACATTATGAGACTATCACAAATGGGATTGGCAATTCCTAGAAGCAAGAAGTAATTGTGTTATTGGACCTTTTTGTAGGAAAGATGGAGATATGAAAATTAGATTCATAAATGCATATGCTCCAAATATAGTCACTCTTCAATATTAGATGCTAAAACAATATTAGTTTATTCATGCCAAAATCAAATTTGAGTGATAGTTTTTGGATTATTGGAGAGAAATTTAACATAAGTCTATCTCCTTGAAAAAATAATGATAGTACTCTTTATTAGTCTATATGGATGGAAAAAATTGCTTCATTTATCAATTTAAATTGCTTTCGGGATTTTTTTCTTTCAAAATTTCAATATAGATGGGATAGTAAGCATTTTGAGCACTCTCATATGGTAGAAAGATCAAATAGGTTTTGATTTATAATAGTTAGGTACATGCAAAATATACAATCTCTTCAAATATATTGTTGTGGGTAGGATCAGATCACAAATCAATTCCTTTTAGGTGTGATGTAATCAATGATAGTCATTCAAATTTATTTTAATTTTGATCTAAATGGATTTAAAACCTTAATATATTCAAAATGGTTATGTTGTGGTGGGATGAACCAAAGTTCGAAGGATCATGTATGTATAAGTTTGTTTAAAATATAAAATTTTTGAGGAAGAAGATGAGCTAAAACATCAAATCCTTTGGAGGAATATTTAATTAAAGAAAGTAATTAAATCCAAGATATTTTATTTGTAAAGAATTTCATGAAATTTAATGGAATGGAAAAAGACACATGTGTAAGTAAAATAATTAGTTTATGATTATCACAACATATTACAAAAAGGAGTCATATTAGAAATAAAAATCCAAGAAGAGATAGATTAAAAAAGATAATAGAAATATTAATTTTTTTATGCTACGACCAAAATAGATATGCCCTTCATTGGATCAAAAATATTTTAACTAGATATGTCCTTCATTGGATCAAAAATATTTTAACTTTAAATAAAATAATTAATGAACACGATAAAGAAATTAAGAAGGAACCAATCAATTAGTTCAAATATATTCTATCGAAATTTTGTCAAGATAAGGGGGGACAAAGGAATATTTTGTATTATAATTCATTAATTACTATAAAAAAAAAATCAAAATGAATGCTTGATGAAAAATATCTTAATTGAGGAGCTACAATATGCAATTTTCTCTTTCTACCCCTATAGGGTATTTAGCAATAATGGATTTCCTAAAATTTTATTTATTTATTTTTGATATATTAAAGAATGGGATGTTAAATGTCATTCAAGAGACTAGAAAAAATAAGGCTACAATAAATGAAATAAAGGTTACATTTATTGCATTGATTCCCAAGAATAGTAAAAAAATATTTTGATAATTTCCATTTTATAATCCTTTGTAATATTATTGTTGGAGTATATTACATTATTTGGTACATACTAATGTTCCCCATGTTACCTTCATGGTCCATTTGTAAATAATAGAATGTGGTTGAGTCATAGTTTAGAGTGTGAGTTATATTTCCCTTTTATGTAAGTGTGAATGTGTAGAAAATGCAAAAGTGTCATGTAAATTTGTAATGTGCAAGAAATGCACAAGTGTCATGTGAGTTAGTGTGCAAGTGTAAGTTGAGTCTATGTGCACAAGTTTATTATATATAAGAGTGCAAATATGTAATTTAAATATGTGCACAAGTGTCTTAGGATAGGTGTGCAAGTTATAGAAGTGTAAGAGTCATGTTTAGGTGTGCATATGTTATAGTTTCAAGCATTCATCAAGTATACAAGTGACAAGTAGATAAGCCAGGAGTCATGAGATTTAGCATATGGAAAATAATAGTCAAGTATCCACAAAGTCACAGTACTATGTCTATATAAAGGAGGTAATAATACATAGCATCACATCACATACAATCACTATTATTACTATCATTGCAAGAGAAATTGAAGGAATAAATCTTGTATACATTTTGAGAAATAAATATTGTAACTTATATTGCATGCTTAGTACATGTTCATTAATATTATTGCATTCATATTTCTATATATTATTAAATGTTATTTGAGTTATTATAATCCTTATTTTACATATTAAGTTTCTCATATGATTTTACTCTTATCTTTATCTTGACCTTGTTATATTGTGGTTATATTATATTCAATCCTATGATACATAACCTATGATACTTGTGGTAGTATTAAGGCTTTAAAATCCATTAATTATTTATAAAATAATTTTTAAAATTATGGAAAATAAATTGAAAAACATTCTAAATTTTGTTATCTTAGAGGCACAAGTTGATTTTCTTCATTGTTGGCCTTTTATCTAGATTCAATCATAGGTCCCAATATTTAGGATCTTGAGTAGACTTAAATATTAGAGAAATTAATATAAATGACCAATATCAATGAACATAGCATTCATGAAAATAACAATAATATATATTAAATGGTCAATTTCAATAACAATATGTATAATCAAACTTACAATATAATTGCTCAAAATATTGTATACAAGATTCAATATTCTCTGATAAATCTTCTTTTACAATGAAATTTATTTGCTTGCATCATTTTATACAATACATGGAGCTTTATCTCCATAATATAACCTTAGAAATATGACTCTTGAATACTTTGACTATTGCTCTCCTCATGCCTCTTGGCTTTGCATCTTACCACTTGTATACATGACTCTTGAATCTATATACTTGCATACTTTACTATATGACACTTTGCACTCTCCTACATCTACACACTTGCACACTTTATGACATGACACTTGCAAACTTTATAACACTTGGATACATTCTACACATAGACACATACTTTAGAAAAGATATAAATCACACAACCCAAACTATGGACTCGCAATCTAATTTAATATTGAAATAATTACAATTGTATCAAAGGTACCATGGGAGTACATTAGCTTTTACCAAATAATATAATATTCTCCAACACCCCCTTGTATTACATTATTTGGTTATTAAATACTTTAGCCTTCAATATTTGATTCTAGATTTTTTCCTTTTGCTTTGGTTCTAGCACTACTAAAGATTCTGACACTTACTTGTCTTCCTATTTCATGCATTTATTTGGATATATTTATTTTTCCTTTTATCACCTTCTTCTTATATTTCTTTACTTTATTCTTTTTTTCCATGGTCTTGATCATGTTTTGTTGTTCCTCAAAATTATTTCCTATTTCTGTAGTCCTATTTTATGCTTCTTTTACTTTTTCAACTATATCATTAGATCCATTAGAAATTTTTGAATGATCTTCCTTTTTCTTATTTTCATAACTATCTTAAATTACAATTCTTACTATAAGGGCTCTAATTTCACTTTCTTCTATACATTCTACTATCTCTTCAACTTATTGAACTAAATTGTCCTTTTGATTTTATTCTCTTGGTTGTAGTCATTGTTGTTGTTGTCCATATTGATATTGAGATTGGTATTTCCTTGGTTGAAAATTTTGGAAAGGTCTATTCATTTGATTTCCTTGATTGAAGGAATTATATCTACAAAAATTTGTAGTATGACCCTTTTTATTGCATATATGATAAAAATTTTGTTTTCATCTAGATTGAGACTTTGATGATGTTGCACTGTTACATGATACATTTTCCTTAGATATCAAAGCATTATTAGTAATTCCATTTTTGACTAAATTTTCCACCTTATATTCTTGAAGAACATTAAATAAGTCATCAAAGGTTGTTTCCCTATTTAGAACTTTAAGTGAAGTAACTAAATATTTGTAACTTTATAGAAGTAATATTAATGTAACTTGGACAAGAAACTTATCTTCTAATTTTTCTCCTAGAGTTAATAACATAGCTTTTATAATTTCTACTTTTTGAAGAAAGAGTTCTATACTCTCCCCACTATTTACCTTCAATTAATATAAATAATATTGTAAATTTAACATGGTTTATTTATTCTTTCCTTCAAATTATTTACATAATTTTTCCCAAGCATCCACTAAAGTAATCAACATAAGGGCTTTTGCATCATTTTCTTCAAGTTTTTATTTTTTGTTTTTTCTAATTGTAAATAATAGGGTTTTGAAAGAGACCCTTCCATTTGACAACTCTTGGAAATCCAAGAATAACAAATGAATCAATCCGAGCACAAAAAATAGCTTACCTTCTTCCAAATCAAATTCTACGTTTTTTGAACAATACAACATCTTATGACCAAAATAGTAACAGTAATCCGCCCTATTTCTTTTTCTAAATATGTAATATGAATAGGTTTTTTAAAGGGACCCTTCCCTTTTACAACTCTTGGAAACCCAAGAATAACAAATGAATCAATCTAGGCACAAAAAATAGCTTATCTTCTTACAAATCAAATTTTGTATTTTTTTAACAATACAACTTTTTTTGACCAAAAGTGCAATGACCAAAATAGTAACAATAACCCGCCCTACATCTGCACCCTATGTTTAGTTGAGGAATTCATACCCTAAATATTCCAAGATAGAAAATTCTTTTTGTATCAAGTTGAGAAAGTTTTCTTCCTCCCAAAGACAAAATTCTTTTCTTCTTATTAGCTACATCCTTAGCAAAAAATTTGGTTCTCAATTCCCAAATATTGGGCCTTCCTCAAGAAACAAAAATTCCCAAATGAACCTTCTTAGATTTCCTTCTACTTCCAGCAAAACATTTCTAGATAACCTTTTCCAATTCTGAATCACTAGTAGAAGTCCATTCTCCTCCAGCTTCTTCATCCTCAAACCCATTCTAAATAATGTTAATATTTTTAATTTTTCTCCCATAGCCAATCAATGACACATTTTTTGAGTGGTTTCTCCTAAAAATCTTGTTTCTATGCTCTTTTCCTTCAGCCCTATTGGGGTGTGTGGTTCTTTCTCAATATTCTCTTCTACATGCAAAGAATAATTCTTTTCATTTTCAATCAAATCCTCAATCATTGGTTCATTAACACCTCCAAGTTAAATTTATCGAACAAACTCTTCCCCTCCATAAATGACATCCCCATCAATGGTAGAAAGAACCTCAAAGATATTTGAAGATGGACCCTTACTACTTTCACCAATTTCTTTATGCTCCAAAATTTCTCCTTGCTTAGTTTTCTTTTTCCTCCAAATCCTCAAAGGCTATCTAGTTCTATTATTCATAGCTTTCTCCTTATGATTTTTAGGCATGTTTTCCAAATATGCCCTACCCTTTTGCAAAGGTTACACAAAGGACTAGGAGTTTCATATTGAATCTCTTATTCTCATTCCTTGTAATAGGAAACTAGCCTCATATATTTAGGAATTAGTTCAACCAGATCCACCTATACACAAAAATGGGTTATTATCATTTTTGTCTAAAATTTAGTAGTTGAATCAAAAGCAATTATTTTTTCAATTTCTTTATCTATCCCAAGAATAATACTATCATCCCAGAATTCCATTGGAAGCCTTGATAGACTCACCCATAAGGGTACCAATTGAAGAGTGGTTGTGGCTAGATTAAAACCTCAGCTCTATTTTTGTAATAATAACCCTCTCCTCCTAGAAAACCAAGACATTTTTCATATCCTTTAGATTTGTAAAGTTAAGCAACAAAAAATTATTAGGCAAAGCCACCACTATTTCCTACCCCAGAAGTTTCCATTCATCCTAAACCCACTTCCTTATTGTCTCTAAATCTAGTCTATTACCCAAAAATTTCTCGACCAAAGAATTTGTTCCTTTTAGAATCACTTTTTCAACCAAAATTTTTGAGATTTTAAGAGTAAAACCCTTTTCATCCCAATATAGAGATAAAAAATATCCATATTCTTATGAAGTTTGACGTCTCTTAAAAATTTACACCCAAGAAGTGTCTCCATTTGGTATTTTTACTATTGCTAAATTTAGATATACTACTCCTATATCCAAAGGGTTAGAATCTCTCCTATTTACATCTTTAGGGGATTATTTCACAATAGAACCCTCACCTATTGTCTTTCCTACTACTCTTGTACCTGTATCTTCTTTCTTCTAGTGTTCTTTAGCTTTGATGATTTTTCAAAAATAATATTCTATGCATTCATGGTAAGGGTTTGAAGCATTCATGCACTCTGGATGAACCCACTGCTCTTTTACCATACTAAACAAGAGGCTCATTGAAACTCTAACACCTACCCATTTTAAAAATTCTTAATTGTTTTCTATTTTACTTAGGATTTGAATAGCTATATTAGGAATTCTTCAAATTTTTGTTTCTCTCTTTCATCTTTAATAGGTTTTTTCTTTGTTTCATTTACTATTTTCAAATTTTTTCTATGATGAAAATTGATTTTATTTTGTTTTTTCATGATGTAAAATTAGGTCCTTTCAAAAGTTGTGATTCAAAAAGAAAAATTTTGCTATTTGACATAATGGAACTCATTAAAAAATCAAATATCAAATTCTTCAAAAAACTTTAATTCCTTTGGAGTAGAAAACCTTCTCTTCAAATTTTTAAATTTTAATCTTTGATTTGCAAAAAAACATCCATAAATTAAATATTTCAATTTTTTATTTTCTTGTTGGAATAGAAATCCTTATCTCTCCAAAACCTAATTAATAAATCAATTTTCAAAAATCAAGTTTTTGAAATCAATTTGCAAATCAAATATCCATTTTTCCATTTTCTATTTCCAATATCAATTTACAAATTCTCCTTATAACTCCTAAAGTTTTTTTCCAAATACTCTAATTAATATGCCAAATATTCAACTTTAGTACAACTCAAATTTTTAAATTACTAAAGTCAAAAGTGCATGCTCATGAATTAAAAATACAAAAAGATAATTTGTACCTTGGTGCATGCAATATCCACATGACAATCATGGCAAAAGATATTATTTCGTTGGCAGGCTTTACTGCTCAAGTGTTTCACCTTATTATTCTCTTTTGAGGTCTTCTTTCTTAGGTGTTGCTATGAGGTTTCATTTTCTTCTTCACACTCTAGCTCTTTTTAGGCACAACAATACTTCAATCCTTTAGGCGCTTATGTTTTTGTTCACTCATTCGTAGGTGCTCAAATATTTCTCTTCTTTTCAAGCACTCAAATACTTCCTCATATATTGCTTTTATCCTTAACACTTTAGCTCTTGACTCTCACATACTTTTGATATCTATGTCTTATTAGAAACTCTTACTATGATCTAGAATCCTTCTTGCTTCAATTGTATCAATGGGAATCAACTCAAACAACTCCTCTTATGTATACTCTAGATCTTTGCTTCAAGCACTTTTTTCTTAGTTGCTTAATCTCTCAAATGCTCTTGGGTATAAGCTTTAACAATGTAGTCAACAATATTTTCCCATACTATTTGTGCTTTAAGGAAACACTTAATCTCTTTGAATTATTTTTATCCTCTAGCACCACTTATCTTTATACATCCTCTTATATTGTGTCTTTGGTGACACTTAATATCTCTATGTTCTCTTAGAAGTTATCTTGTTGCCCCTTTTGCCCTAGGTAGAATATGGTTGGATACTCTCCAACTCAGAAAACTCTTCTGACCTCCTTTTTTTTATCTTTTTGCTAGTTCTATTAAACTCTTATTGAAAATATCAAATAATGTCAAGGTAATAGAATACCCAAAATTTGGCCTACATTTCTTTCACGTGGCTCTATAAAAAATTTATCTCAATTTTCTAATTCACATCAGAGTTCTCTTCTTTGATGCTAGCTTCTATCCTAGAACTTTTCTTCAAATATTCACACCAATTATTTTCCTAATGCTAGCAAAAAAGACTACTCTAAGTAGCTCTAATACCATTGGCTTTTTAGCCAGATTATCATAAGTCTCAATATCCAAGATCTTGAGTAGACTCAAATATTAGAGCAATAAATATATTAAATGGTCAAAATTAATAAGCATAACATTCATGAAAATAATAATAGTATGAAATAAAATAGCAAATATTAGTAACAATATGCATAAGCATGCTTATAATATAATTGCTCAAAATATTGCTTACAAGCTTCATATTCTTTGATGAGTCTTCTTTACAATAGACTGTATTCAATACAATTTTCTATATTTTCCATATATATTTCATGGACCTTTATCTCCATAATATAACCTTAAGAAGGTGACTCTTCAATACCTAACTATTTCAAAGCTCACATATCTATCAGATGGATCCTTTCATATTCCATACATAATATAACTATCTTATGTCCCTTGGATTTACATATTTTCACTTGTATACATAACTTTTGACTCTCTATTTACTTGTACACTTTACTCTATGGTACTTGCACACTTTACAATATGGCACTTGCACACTTTCTCACTCTACACACTTGCACATATTGTTACATGACACTTATGCACAACCTACACATAGAAATATACATAAATAGAAATATAAATCACACTCCTAAACTATATACTCAAACCCTATTCTAATATTTACAGTGTACCATAGGTACCATGGGGGTAAATTAACATGTACCAAATAATGGATTATTCTCCAAAAAAATTCAATGAATGATTATGATCATCAACTAAAGTGGCAATCACAACATCATCAATTTTTAGGACATGGGATACACGTGTCAAAACATCCCTTAGTCCTACATTTATCCTTATTTTTGGGCTTTGGAAAATAATTTTTTTAAGGTAAATTACGAGTGGCACAAATGGGGCCACACTCCTCAAGGGAACAATGATGACCTTCCTCTCCATTAATTAAAATTGGATAGCCTAAATAATAGTCTAACAAAATACCACTAGAATGTCCAAATAGGGATAATTTTTAGGAAAATTAGAAGCCAAAAACATCATGAAATATGACAAAAAAGTGGGAAATGGATGAAGAAAGAGGAACAAAACCATAAACCAACGTCAATCATTGTTGTCCTACCCAAGGATTGACAAAGTTGTTCCATCCCCATCCCATATATAGAAGATTGAGACTCTCCACCACTTGCAAAGTCAATTATTAGTTCTCTTTTTACAAATAAATATTTTCCATCCGTAAGGACCATGGGTGAAACTACAAGGGATAGCCACTCGTGAGTCCTTAGGAAAATAAGAAAGAAAAAAATAATTTTTGATAGCCAAAGCAACAAAAATAAAAATAATTTGCTACAAAATAAGAACATGTAAATTTTACCAAAACATGTGAGAGCACAAAAAGCATACATGATACTTACCTATATGTGGTCCAAAGAAATTTCGTCCAAAGAAATTAATTCTGCCTACCCTAAATGTCCTGAAATGAATATACCTGTCATAATACCCAAAGTAATAAAAATACTTTTTGGATGTAAAATGAGCCTAGAAAAAGTTTGCATATGATTTTGAAGCATGTTAAAATCCCTAGAAGAACTATTCTTATGTTATTCCTATAAAACTTGTCAAAAATATAATGTAAAAAAACATGGTATATGCTTATGATTTGTGTAGCACACAACGACATGCCCAAAAAAACTTATGACATTCACTCAAGGTTTGTGTAACCTTTAATGACATGCTCAACAATATAAATATTTTCTTCCTCCAATATTTTAATGTATATGATATTGTGCCTCTCATAAATACCACTAAAGTAAGTAGGTTGCATGCAGTATCTTATAAGTGTATTATTCAACAAGGCACACTTGTCACTATAGCAGGTAATATTAGGAGAAACCAACCCACTTCATATACAAACTTAGGTATTTGACCTCAAGCACATCATAAACTACAAGACATACATAGATGAACAGTATATTAGTCAATCAAATTTTCAAAAATATTTTTTTGAAAATCAATTCAATAAGAAAATTCTCAATTAAAAATTTATTAATTTGTATCACTCTAATTTTCAATTTATAAATTATTTTTAAAAATCAATAACTTTATAAAGACTTATTTCTCCACCTAAATAAAAATATAATGCACCCTAAAAAATAAACTTGACTTAGGTGCTTTAATCAATTTAAAAATATTTCAAACCATATCTCAGAAAATGTAACTCCTTTTTTTGCCAGGACCTATCAGCTATGTTAGGTAGATTCAATTTTTTTAGGGCATTGATGAATCACTATCACCCAAATATTTCCCTAAATTGCATTCTTTTCTTTGTGACTTCACACAAGTGTCTTGGTATTTCAATTCCTTCTAATATGTTACCAGATTATTCCTTCAAGCACTAAGGTAGGTTAGGATTCTTAGGTTCCTTACTAAGAAAACTCTCATCTGATTCTCCTTATTCTATAATGGCACTCAATATCTCTAAGGTACACACAAACTAAGGTGATGGCTTTAAGATTTATTATTTCACTTACATTAATGGGCATCACTCAACTTATATGACTTCTCTTATGTCAACTCTAGATGTTGCTTGACTCAGGAAACTCATTTTTATCTTTTTCAATTAGCATACTTGGGCAACTACGATGGATCCTTATTTATCCTAGCTCTTTGGTTGGATATTTTTTAACTTAAGCAACTTCAATGGCTTCCTAATTATGCTTATATTTTTATCGGTTATCTCTTAACTTGGGCATCTCTAATGGATTCCTCTTTATGCTTATCTTTCTACTTGATGTCTCTTATCTTGGGAAAATTTAGTGGCTCCCTCTCTATTCTTATATTTCAAGAAGACTTTTGCTATTTCATAGCATTGTGAGTTTGATTTACAAGATCTCTTTCTTTTGATCTTTTATCCTTAATGGTTTTCATGAAGACATCTATATTTTAGATGCTAGAACCTTTAATTTGTAGGTTCTACCTTCAATAACCAGTACTATTCTATCAACCCATGCACTATGGATGGCTTAAATGTGAAGAACACATGCTTATACTGAGAGGGGGAGGTGAATAGTATAAGACCAATTTTTACTTTTCTTTTCCAATCAATATTATGCAATGTATAGATAGCAATATCAATAGCAGTAATCAAAGCAATGCATAAATCACCACACACAATAGAGACACCACAATTTACATGGTTCACCTAATGTGGGCTACTCCACGGAGAAAATATTTCACTAAAATTTTCTCAATCAATCTATTGGAAATCCTGTCCCTATTACAATGTTTATGGACCTGTGTACAAAGGATATACCAATCCTATAAATCAAGTTTGTGGATCTCTATCCACATGAGACACTAGTCTCCTAATCTCTACTCTGGTTAGTGATCCTCTAGAAGACCTCTACCTCCACTACCATTAGAAAATGGAACTCCATACATGAAAGACACCTATCTTCCTTACTCTGGCTGGAGATATTTGTCCTCAACTCTATCATCTCCAAATATCTGTCTCAAATTTGTGCTAAACATAGTCCTTCAGTCTAGCACAAATATTTCCTCAATCTCTATTTCTTATCTGGTACAAATATATCCTCAAATCTACACCACACTCTATCTTTGAATCTACACTAAACATAGTCCTTCGGTCTAACACAAATATATCCTCAATATCTGTCCTCAAGCCTTAACTCAAAGCTTGTATCAATCTCAAATCAACTTTGTTGGATCTACCCCAAACCTTAACTCAAGGTTTAAACAAATCAATCAACTCTGCTCTCAATTATTCTCAAAGACTTATCTTCCTTGTAATATTCCACAAAAGCTCACACCAATTTGTCCTCAAGTCCTCTCTAGAACTTGTCCAATCTACCCAATAAGTCCTCACAAGAACTTATCCAAATATGCTCTCAATATGTAATATAAGCTTTCACAAAATCTTACCCAAATATGTCCACAATTCTTCTCAATTACTTGTCTCAAATATACTCAACAAGTCCACACTAGAACTTGTCCAATCTCATATAAACATAAATATAATTGTTAGAGACTCAATATACTCTATACTCATCACAATGTGTAATCGCTTTCAATCACTCTTTTAGAAACATACAAAGAATTGTTAGAGATTCAATATACTTCAAATTCAACTCAATACTCAATCACTTCCAATCACTCTTTCAAAAACATACAAAGAATTGTTAGAGACTCAATATGCTTCAATTAAATACTCAATCACTTTCTCAAATCAAATCAGAATATAGAATATTTTGTTTTATGTAACTTGAACAATCACTTCACACATCCACTTGACTAGGCTCAACCAACTCTACTCAACCAATCACTCAATGAAAAAATCCTTACTTACAAACCCTAGTTCAAGTATATGATCCTTTACACAAAATATTTTCAATAATGCTTATCAACCACTCTCACATAACAATGATACTCATATTATTTTCAAACCATAGTTCAAGTTCTTTACTCAACCAATGGCTTCAACAACAATGCTTATAAAAATATTTCACATAACAATGATACTCATGTTCTTTTCAAACCCTAGATAAAGTTATTCACACAACCAATGGCTTCAACAACAATGCTTATAAGATAAGTTTTTAACAAATCTTTATTCCAGAAAATCTTGAAGCATTAACCCAACACACTTAATAAATAAACCCTAATCAATTCCTTTTCAATCCAAACTTATTTTCCAGAAAACCATCAATCAACTCAACTATGAAATAATATGCTCATACTTTTTTCTTGATGATGAAGGAACCTCAAAAATCTACCACAACCACAAACACCTCTTTGCCAAGCTTAAAGAAGTTAGAAAACTCTCATAAAAATACAATGCAAATATCAAACCACACATACACCTTATCACTCCATCTTGAAGAAAATATCCATAAACATATACAAAAATGATTAACTAAATACACCTTATAATATCCCAATTAAAATAATATTCAATACTAAGAATAATGTCAAAAAAATATCCTTTTCAAAATAACTCAATGGCAATAAGTCCTCTCAACACTATAAATCTTCAATAAACCAATATGTCAAACATACTTTATTCAAAAATAAATCCAACTCCTTATTCCTCCAATTAACCAAATATAATGATTAATTAAAAACATTTTTAACTAACCATTTTAACTCCCTAGGACCTTATGTCAAAACCTTAGGCCTCACAAAAAATATTAAAAATTTATTACCTTTGCCTTGGTGGGACTCAAACTCACGATGCCACCTCTACCAGCGCCCTAGCCATGACTCCAACCACCGCACAAGCTAGGCATTCATTTGGAGAGCAAGAGCACAATGTGCTCTATATACTTCTCCACATGCACTAAAATAAAAATCACACGTTGCTTCCTCAATGATTCAAAAACACATAGACCAAATGTTATCATCGTGAATTGATCGTGGATAACTCCACCCACAAATGCCTTAGTACTTCATCCACTTGCTACTAGGTCACGCTACCTTGGTGGATATGATGGTTGAGCCCATGATAATCTTAACCCTTTCACTGGCGCTTAATACAAGGTGTTTGTCTTCTTCCTCGCACAAATTCTCACAACAATAATTGCACACCTTATAATTTCAAACGAAGGATGATTTAAATGCCACTAAGGCATATAGTATATATACTAATTTTTTTCTTTAATTTTGAACGTTGACGTCTTCGAAATTTAAATAATTAATTTATAAATTATTTAAATTCTTTAATTTTTTTTTTTTTTTTGGTAGATAAGATACTATAGCATTAATAATGGGTTTTACAGGTTGACCCAAAACCTTTTACAAAAATCAGCCCAGGGTTGTTGATGAACATATCCTTACTAAGGATCCTATATATGTAAAATCTACATGCCACCAAAGCCATTACATCCGGTAAGGCACATAGCCTGTTATCAAAAAGAAATTTCCCATACAAAATTTTGGGTATACCCCGAGAAAACACACATGCATCATAATTACAAAAAAGAAACAGACACGGATCCCTTCCTTGAGACAATGGAGAAACAAAAAGCTACAAACACACATAGCAAAGTACTGAAAAAAACTCCCACAAGCTTTGTATTGACAGTTACTCTTAATAATTTTTTGGTAATTGCTTTCTTTCGTATATTACATGATTTGGTACCACATACTATCTTGGCCAATCATCCTTGTAGAAGTGAATCTACTAGATAGATTTATGGCGGTGGCTATCTGGTGGTCCACATGGCTTTGGTTCAAAGTCTTATATTGTCATTTCTTTCCTTCCCTGTGATTATCAACCAACCTCAAATTACTAATATGACTAGGAGCCATGTTATATAACATGTGACTGTCCCCATTAGTCTTTGTGGTATTTCCAAGAAGCATCCACGAAGACTGATAGCTCAGATAATTTTTATTGTGAGTCCAATTCAAAAAATAGATGGGAATACTCCTGGCCTTTGAACTTACAGTGCCTTCCCTGTTGGTAAATTTGACTATCATTCTTGGCATTCTTGTTGAATAAGCTCCTCTACTTCACTCGGGACACCGTGTTTCCATTTGAAAATTTTGTCACCATCGACACCCAAATTGGCTAGCTTATCAGCAATTTTGTTAGCTTCTCAAAAGACATGTTGGGATTTTTTGTCCTGTATTCCCTATAAAAGGATCCTAGCCTCTTCAAAAAAAAATTAATCCTCCAAGGAGGTGTTTTCCAATTATTGAGGAGATTTATAACATGCATAGAGTCTCCTTCTACGATCAAATTGCCTTCTAAGTCTTGAGTCATTTGAAGGCCTCTCCACATAGCTCTAGCTTCAGCTTCGTTGTTCGTCCTTGTTCCCAAATATTTGGAAAATGCAAGCATCATATTCCCATTATGATCTCGCACAATGCCACCAGTGCCTACTCTACCAAAATTATCCTTAGCTTCTCCATAAAAATTAAGCTTAAACCAACCCGTAGGAGGTGGAGACCACTTAACATTGGCTCTGGGGTTGACTACCCTAGGAACAGACTCATCTAACAAGGTTAAGCTTAAATATTGAGCAATCATGGTCTCTTGTAGATGAGGTTTATAGCTATCAAAAGGGATAAGGTTCACATTCTCATTGGCAAAGGATAGGATCCTGGCAATGATAGTTTTATGATCATGGATAGACTCATTAAAGACTCTATGGTTCCTTTCTAACCACACCTACCAAAGATAGTGATTGAGAAAAATTTTCCACATGTATCTAAGTCTTTGGCTTGAAAAGGGATAAGGCCACTAGATGAAAAAATTAAGTACAGTGGTTGGTTTAACCTATGAAATATTGAAGGCCTTAAAAACCCCACTTAGGACAGTCAAGGAAAAAGGGCACTCGAAAAATGTGATAAATGGTCTCCCAATTATCCCTGCACAAATAACAATGATTAGTGATACAAATACCTTTACATATCATATTATCAATGGTTAGAATTCTTCTTTGGATAACCAGCCATGAAAATACTACAATTTTTTGAATTAAATTTTGTATCCAAACTAAGTCCTTTTGGAGGACAAAAGCCTCGTCATCAAGTAGAAGCTTGTAATATGATTTAACAGTGAACTACCCATTTTACGTAGGAGCCTAGGTCACTTGATCTTCCTTGGGTCTCATGGGGATAAACTATTGTCCGATAATGCTACAAAAATCATTTGATTCTGCTTGAAATTCCTGAATTCTTATTTGTTTCCACTTCATTCTACCTCTATCCTCAACCATATAATCGAAGACTTTTTTCCAATGAGTTCTTCTATGATATATATGATTCGGGCTAAGTTAGGATATTGCATCAATGGTTCGTCCTTAGCCCACTTGTCATTCCAAAAAATTATCCTCTCACCATTGCCTAAAACACATCTTAAACCTTTTTTGATGATTTCCTTACAATTAAGAATTGCTTTCCAAAAAGCAGAACCTCTGCTTTTATAAATTAAATTTTAAATCCTTTTGGATTTATCAAAGCCCTTTTTTATTTTACCACTTTGTATAAATAATATTTATTTGTAAAATTTAAATTCAATTTGAATTTAAATATTTTATAAAATAAATATTAAAACCTCCTTGGGCTTCCTTAGGTTTTTATGAAAAACCTTTTATTTTTGCTCAACCATGGTTTTAATGAAAACCCTCTTAACCTATGCTTCCACATAATATTAAAAATATTATGAAGCTCTTTTGCCTTTAACCTCTGTATTTTTCCTCTTGACCTTTTGACATCAATGACAACTTTGACTCAAAATGTCCAACAAAATGGGTGCACAATATTTTTAGTCTACATATATCAATTTTTACAAAATAATTAATAATGTCAAGGTAATCAATAACCCAAACATAATCAATTTGTGCCTACATTTTCTTCATGTGGCTCTTCCTTCAAATGTATTTCTTCAAATTGACATTAGATTTCTTCTCCAATGCTAGCTTTTGATCAATCTAAAATTGATCTCTTCAAATTCACACCATATTTTTTTATCCTAGCTTATTAATCTGAAGCTTATCACTCCAATATTCTTTAAATAGTTACATAAATTTTTTTACTCTAGCTATAGAGTCAAATTGAGGTAGCTCTCATAGATTCTATAATATAGCTTTGATACCACTATTGGATTTTTAACTATATTCAATCATAAGTACCAATATCTAGGATCTTGAGTAGACTCAAATATTAGAGAAATTAATATAAATGGTCAATATCAATAGACATAACATTCATGGAAATAAAAATATGGATTAAATGATCAATATCAATAACAATATGCATAAACAAACTTACAATATAATTTCTCAAAATACTGTAAACAAGCTTCAATATTATTTGATGAATCTTCTATTAGAATGAACTTCATTTTCTTACATTATTTGATACAATACATGGAGTTTTATCTCCATGATATAACCTTATAAATATGACTCTTGAATACTTTGACTATTGCTCTCCTCACATATCTAGGAGATGCATCATTTCCTATTCCACACATAAGACAAACTTCTCATGTCTCTTGGCTTTACATCTTACCACTTGTATACATGAATCTTGACTCTCTATTTACTTGCACACTTTACTATATGACACTTTGTACTCTCCTACATCTACATACTTGTTCACTTTATGACATGACACTTGCACACTCTCACACTTACATACTTTATGAAACTTGGACACATACTTTAGGGGAAATATAAATCACACACCCTAAACTATAGACTCACACTCTAATATAATATTTATATATTTACAATTGTACCAAAGGTACCATGGGGGTACATTAGCATGTACCAAATAATGTAATATTATCCAACATTCACGATAAGCAAATTTTTAATTATATAATCACTAAATAAGAGGCTATAGATTCTTTCTAGTTAATTAATTAAGTATGTTTACAAAATTAGTTATGAATAAACTTATAATAGGATTCTCTAGAGTTTTACGTATGAAACACTTAGAAAATTTATTCTTGATCAAGGTTTATGTGAATGGATTAGATGTTGTTAGAACACTCCAAGATATTTTATTTTGATAAATGGATCCCCTATTTGATATGTTGAATCATCCTATATTTTTCACTAGGGTGACCCATTATCTTCTTATCTTTTCATTATTATTGCTAAGTCTTTGGGAAGAGCTCTCTCAAAGGAAATCCTTGTCACAACTAAACTTTATTTGATTATGGAAATATAATTTTAGTATATGACTAAAGTATGATAACAAGTGGCTAAGATGATATGGAAATTGGTAAAAATCATTATGACATGTGATTTATTTTACAAACTTATGCAATTATTTTTAGATTTCACATGTAACATTAAGTACAAGTTTATCATCTTATAACAATCATAACTATATACTTGTCTTGAGTGATTTATGGGGGCTACCCTCAACTGAGATCAAAAGTGCTTCTATTGTAGAGATGCATGATGTGGATATCATTAGAACTAGGATTATTTTTATTAGGCTTAGTTTATTTTATTAATTTCTAAAGATAGAGTCCTAAATCTAAGTTAGAATAGTTACAAATCATATTCCAACTTGGAAATATCTACAATATTTGGATGATATAATCTTTGGGTTGGGTTTGTCTTCTTGTATGAGTTAGCAAAGTTGGATTTATTAGCTTAGTTAGAGTCTTGTTAGCATCTTCAATTAACTTTAGCTTTTGGTTAAGCATCTTCTATTTTGAGAAGATTATGGTTGTAATTGTATTATTTAAGCCCCTTACATGAATAAAAATTCTAGTTATCAATTTTTCATTCTTGTTCCTCTTTAATGGTATCAGAGCCTATGATCAGGCTTATGGTAGTTTAGCTCTTAGTTTATCTAGGAAGCCACTAGTTTGCATAATATTAGGTGATAATTCCCTTGCAAAATCTCCACTAAAATCATAATCGTAGGTCCTAAATTTTCCCTTTGTTAGTTTTGTCTAGTCATTTTGCCTCCATGCACAAAATTTGGAGAGATTTGGGCTATTTCACACCAGTTTCAAGGCCTTATAAAGTAAATCTAAGGTTTTAGTTAAAAATTAATATTAATATTTTCATAATTTTAATACTAATAATTTATATATTAAGGTTTTTAACCTTAATATAGAAATCAGATGTGTTCCACCTGATTTCTAGTGATCACCCCAATATCTGTCGATGTCAGACATCTATCGACCATTCTTGACATTGATCAACCAACCACCAAAGGATAACCATCAAAAACAACCAAAATTCTACCACCAACCTTCATTTTTGTTGTTGATCAATGATATTTCATATCCTACCTTGAGCTATCATTGATCATCTGTCAGCTGTTCTAAGCTCCTTGGTCACCACCTTTAAGCCTCTCCCGATCTATCGATCTAGCACCCTAACAACACCTAAATCTCCTGGTGCAATAGGTCCCTATGACTATTTTCCTAGTGCCAATTAATACTAATGCAACAAAGCCTCAACAAATCAAGCTACTAGCTCAATGTAGCCATGTATCCCGATAGCTCCTCCTGATGGTATTAAACCCTCTTGATATGTGATCTTCTATTTCACCTCTAGGTGGAAGGAAACTTGGTACTTGATGATTTCTTTCATGCTTCACATTTTCTTGATGATTGTAGGCCATTTAAAACAAATCTCAACCAATCCTGGTTGTTTACAGTTAATTTATGATGAGATCCTATGGTTTTTAGTGAGCTAGTTTTAATGACATCATTAAGTTGAGTCCTACATTTTATATATTGAGGGTTTTTGTAAGGTTTATTAAAGTTTTCCCATAGGAAATATTTCATTCAGTTACCACTGGCTTGCACTGCTAATGCACACTTATCCCACTTCCTATTGGCCTAAGTGGTTAAACTTGATGCTACTTGATTTGTTGGTTGGCATTTCTAATGGATGCATGATTTGGTCGCATTCTGATTGGTTGAAATTTTTGTTCTTATTATTATCTTGTGTAGGAATTTATCCCACATATTTCATGGGAGATACCTTTTGCATGTTTAAAGGCACAACATGGCCCTAAGGTAATCAACCAACTCAAGGGGTTAGCCAAAGCATGGTGGTTGGTGCTATATTGACCTACCACTTTCGATACCATTGTCACCCTGAACCATTTGACTTCTAGTCCATGTTGACTTACAAATTGTTGGTTTATTTATCATTGAATTTTGTTGCAATAATTGAAAACCCAAGAAGGGTTAAATTTTTGCATTAATTAATTAATTTTGTGCCAATTTTTATAACATTGTAAAAGCAAACTTATTATTTTTTTGCTTAGGCACAAATTAGTTTTGTAAATTTCTTACTCAAAAAAGAAAATTCTATAATTCCTCTTGTAGAAGGTAACAGTTTGGAAGTTGGTTGTATTTGCCTAGAAGAGGCTACTCTTTTGTGTTGGCTTATACTAGATCTCAAATGATCGTGATAATATCCATAGTTAGCAATATGGCTAACAAAGTGAATGAAATTACCACTCAAGGTACTCTTGTAGTTAAAGTCTACAACAATGATCTCAAGGTAAAAGCAAAATGTGAAGTCCACACTTATGATGGGTCACATAACCCAGATGTTCTAAATAGTTGGATCTTAGACATGGAGACTTGGTTCTCTTATTTTGAGATTTTTGATGATGACCAAGTACCATTTGCTAAACTTAAGATAACCAGGTTGGCTAAGTTAGTCATTATGGATAGATAGGAAGACCAAAATCCCCTTACCACTTGGGAATAGTTGGTTCAAGCCTTGAAGGATACATTTTATCCTTCTAACTATGAAAAAGAGCTCAATGTCAATTGGTATAGGTTACAAAAAACTTCTAATATATTTATTCAGGATTATATCTTCTAGTTCAACAAGCTATAGATTTTGCTTCATGTGAGAGATATTACAGAATCCCTCATCATCAAGTTTACTGGTCCCTCATCATCAAGTTAACTAGTCCCTCATCATCAAATTTACTAGTGGACTTCTTGAATCATTGTATAGGGAGCTAAAATATACTCCCTTTGCAACTTTGGATGCAATGTTCAACCATGCCTAGTTGGCAGAAGAGAAGTTAGTCACTCAGTCACATGGAGCTTCTCAATATTCAAATTAGTAGTAGTCATCTAAGGCTAGGATGCCTTCTTCTTATTATTATTCTTCCTCCTCCTCCTACTCTTCTCCTAGTTCTTTTAGTACAAGAACATATTGTAGTCATTGTGAAAGACAAGGACACTTAGAATCTGAGTGTTTTAGGAAAAATAACTTAATTGTGAAATCTCCAAAGGAGGAACCCCATGAGGGTCCCCTTGAGGTTATGGGAGAAGCAAGAGAATATGTTGAGTTATAGGGTAAATTGAATAATGTTACCTTGATGAATCATAAAGGTGGTCATGACCATTTTTTTGTCACAAAATCCCACCTCACTCATAACTTCTTTGTGAATTGTATTATCAATAAATGATTGCAAATAAATTTGATTGTATAATTCATTATCTATAGGATCAAATTGCTCATCAACCCACATCCCTATCCATATCCATTAGGATGGAAAGATATGGGTTATATAGCATACTTCACAAACACTTAAACTATATCCTTTGAATTTGGCCCATATTATGTGGATCAAGTCATCTATAATGTCATTTCCATGGACTATTGTGGTCTTATTCTTGGCTATCAAGACCCAATTTTCCCACCTAGTTTTTTTTAAGCATTATCAAGGGTTTATAGAATCTACACTCTGGATTACTACTCTTCACAATAATAAGTCTCCCAATTAAATATTTGGTGAGGTACACCCATCTATGTAAGATCACTAGGTGTTTTTTTAATGGGTCAAACTATCCATCTCATGGAATCCAATGAGTTAGCATTGACCTCCCCTTTCATTCTTTCAAAAGTTGTACTCCAAGTCTACACTCTACATAAGTCCTATGCAGGTGGTATATGCATGTAGATATTGAATATCTCATACCCATATGAGCTAGAAATCCCATAAAGGTCTCATTCCTAAATTAATCTGTATAATTATTGAGTGACCACTCTTCATCCTTCCTGTTTAACTTCTTTAGGTAATACAATTTATTCCAACATATATGGGCTTACTGATTAAAAATCAAAATTTGTACCTATTTTCTTAGAGTAAAATATATTAGGAGATTATCACTCATAACAATAAGCCCACCCTATTGCATTAATTTTTACCCTTTAGGTTAACAGGAAAAACAATATTACAATAGATAAGTTACCCACATAACTACATTTTTCAAACACCAATTTAGACTTCCTCAAAGGAAGCATATATTTTAAAAGCAACACTCATTCTAATTCAATATGGATTAAGGGATTTATAATTTAACCAATTATCCAATACTTTATAAATCCAACTCTCAATATAGCCATAGACTTATAATAAGTAATACATTTGTTATAATCTATTCATTCTTAAACTAATCACACGAATTTCAAATACATAATTCATTTACAATAGATAAACAATCCATATTTGATTTCATATTCTTTAAAAGAAGGCATAAAGCTCAATGAATACATGAACCAAACAATTTATCCTCCTAAATGAGGAGCTAGTATCATTGTATCTACAAGCACATAACAAAATTCCTACATGTATTACGAGCAATCATCAATGGAGAAACCCTTCATCATAGCCAATGGTGATGTTTGGAATCTCCATCCGCTACTACAATCTATAATCTTCTTCATTTGAAATATTTTTTGGTTCCTCCAATATTAATGCATGAGTTCTCTTGAAAATATATGAACTCTATAAAATAATCCTTTTTATTTCCTATAGGTACACTAGAAACTAACTTCTTCTAATTTTCCTTACCAAAAACAAGAGTACGTATCCACTCTAATTTATTTTATGACCCAATAAAACTTCTCCTTTCTTTGCTAGAGTAGTTTTTCCTTAATTATTCAAATACTTGAAAGAATATAAACCATACATCTTGCATACGAAATTCATAACATAACAGGCCAAAATTTAAAAGAAAAAATCTTTCAAGTTACTAGAATCAAATTGGAATAGGGTCCTTTTAGCAATATATATAAATTATTTATATCATATATTTCACTCATTCGAACATTTTGCAAACATACATAGAAACAAGAAGCTCGGTTATGCTCTCGTCATCATCTATACCACAACTCTATTCATTCGAACATTTGGTAATAAAAATATCAATAGGAGCTAACATTAAGATTACATTATCATTTATATCATAAATTTCACTCATTAAAACATTTGGTAATCACAAATAGCAACAGAAGCTAACATTAATCTTACATTGTCATTTTTATCACAAATTTAACTCATTTGAACATCTGGAAATCATAAATAGCAATAGGATCTAACATTAATGCTTACATTATCATTTATATCATATATTCCACTCATTCAAACATATGGTAAACATAATAGCAATAGGAGCTAACATTAACACTCACAAATTACAAGGTCTAGGCTATCGCATGCCCAAAAAACAATAATTCAAATTGTAGATTATATTTTCACATTTCCCAAGATAGTTTCCAATTCACTAATGATTACCACTTATTTTTAGGACCTAACCCAATAAAAACTACAACATGACCACTAGTCACGTCTACCTAAATGATTGTTTTGGTATCCTTTGCACTAGGTGATTGTTGGGTTCTTCGCTTGTAAACTTGGAAATTCCAAAAGTAAAAAAATGTAAACTAACCTCCTACATCTTTGACCCCCATAATTCTTAAAAAGGATGAAATAAATTATAACAACATAAACAACCACTCATTATCCCAAGTAAATTTCTATCAACATATGAGCTACATTTGGAAGGAAAAGATAACTTTTACTATGACTAGAGATAACAATCAAAAGCATTACAAAATCCATATGTGTACAACCAATTTCACTCCTCTATCATCTAATACTGCCGTAAATGATTCTTCATCTAGGACCAAACTAGGTTTTGAGTCTTAAAGATTCATAAGTTCTTTAGTTAAACAAAATACCTTAGTATTAATACCTGGTATTCATGGTGTGAGCTCCACGATCAGTCTGTGACCTACAATTCCTATCGTATGAAGTTATTTATCTTGATTTTTGTCCTCCTTCCTTTTTTCTCTTTCCCATTCTCTACCTCCTTCCTCCCTATCCTTCTTTTATAATCTCCCTTCATCCCATCACTCCATTTTTCAAAGCATTCTTTAAGGAATAGGTTTTCATAAAAGCAATGCTCCCATGTCCCCCTCCAATCGAAGTAAGTGGGTGAGCATCAATCCTGCGAGATAGTATATCCACTGATATTATGATTTTAAACACAAACAAAACTAAATATTTTCATATAATGGTTTATGACTTCGTAATAACTCAGCTTAATCATTAATCCCTTTGATGCAAATTTAAAAAGTCACAATTCTTATTTAATAAAATAAGCACGTTAAAAGGATATAATTATATATATATATATATATATATAATTATATAAATATATTCAATTTTCTTTCTCATGGTAAGTTGAAACAAGCAACTTTAATAAGAACCATCCTTAATATTGAAACATTTATCATTAACGGTTTCTTTTTCTCTTTTTAAAAAGAATAAGATAAACAAATCTTTATCTTTATATATGTATATAAAAAATCATATCTTTTTCATTGAAGCTCGTTTAAACCTATGGAATATTTCTTAAAAATGGTTATATCAGATGAAATCATAACAAGGAAAAATTATCAATAGCAACCAAACTTCCACTCAAAGTTTAATATATTTTTCCTATGCAAGTCATGATATACTACTATGTATAAAGACTTTATCTATGTGGTTTCATTATTCAATAAATAATTCATCACATAATTTCACTTGACATGATACATTATTTTTCCATTAAACCAAAGTTTTACAGAATCAAGCACAACCTCCATCATACATTCCATCTACAAGCATCATAGTCAACATGAATTTATCTAGTAAAAAGTCTACCAAGGGAGGGTCATGACATCCTCCCCTTATTAGAATTAATACAATCCTCTATATATCTACAAATTTTAACATAAAATAATATTTACAATGCACTTTCAAACAAGAATGGAAAATGTTTTTGCATATTTGCTACTTTCTCCCAAGTAGAATTTCTTTTAGAGTAGTGGTTCCACTAGATATTGCATTTCTCCATAATTCCTTTCCTTATCGATTTGGAATGAAAATCAAGGATTCTTATTGGTCAAACCTCTATAGGCTTAGAAATAACATCTATAGTTTATAAAAGTCCCACACATGATAAGGATTAGCTATATATTTTTTTAGCAATGAAATGTGAAAGATGCCATGAATATTTGATAGATTGGGTGGTAAGGCAAGTCGATATGCCACAAGACTAATATTTTCTATAATTTCAAAGGATCCAAAAAAATGAGGATCTAGTTTTATGGACTTGATAGCACTCTTATTTGGTCTCACCCTTAGAAATACTCTATCACCTATAGTAAACTCTCTTGGTGATCTCTTAATATCGACATAACTCTTCTGATGATCTATAACTTCTTTAAAACTTTCTCTGATCATCCTTAATTGTTGCTCCATTTCCTTGACCATATCTAGTCCAAGCACAACCCTATCCTCTAGATCTTCCCAAGATAATGGCGTGCTACACCTCCTACCATATAGAGCTTCAAATAGTGTCATGCCTAAGGTCAAATGGTGATTTTTATTGTAGATGAATTCTACCAAGTGTAGGTAATATTCCCATAGATTATTTTGATCCATACAATACATGCAAAGCATATCCTCTAAAACCTTATTTACCCTTTGAGTTTTACCATCAGGTTTTGGGTGATATGTAGAACTGATGCTTAACCTAGTGCCAATGGCATGATGTAAATCTTTCCAAAACTTGGATGTGAATGTTGATTCCCTATTTGAAATAATCACTTCCAAAAATAATGAAGCTTGAATATTTCCTTGGAAAATATATTAACCCTAATCATGGCATCATCCTTGGTTTTTTTAGGTATAAAATGTGTAACCTTGGTCAGTCTATCAACAAAAACTAGGATTACGTCATGCTGGAATATCATCTTTGGTAAACCTACCATATAATCCATAATTTCTATGTAGGTACATCATGAGGATATGATAGTATTACATGATGTCTATTTTCTACCTATACGTTCTAATATTAAATACATTGGATGACAAATTCAATTATGTCCCTCTTCATTCCTGACCAGTAGAAAGTTTTCTTCATATTCTCTCTCATTTTTGCTCCTCCTAGGTGAGTAGAATATGGATATTTGTTTGCTTCATTCATGATCATTTTTTTAGTTCACCAACCTTTGGAATTACTACCCTATCCTTATAATATAATAAATCATATTTGAATTTGAAACCCTTGTTTTCATCGGGTTTCTTTCCATCCTTTCCTGAGTTTGATTGCAAAATACATCCTGATGTTGCATTCCCTTAACTTGTTCCATCAAGTCTACATGGATGTGATACAAGACAGCTATGTGTCTCCTTCTACTGAGTGCATCGATAACCTTATTTTCCTTCCTTTTGATGTATTCAATACCAAAATTTTATTCAATGAGAAATTTCATCCACCTTATCTATCTAGCATTCAACAAGGGTTGAGTAAATATGTATCTCATACTTTGATGGTCTATCCTCAACTCAAAGGGTCTCCCTACCAAATAATTTTACCACCTTTTAAGAGCAAATACCATCACTATTAATTCCATATCATAGGTTGCATAATTGACCTCATGTCATTTTAGTTTTCTTGAACCAAAATCTACCACTGCTTCATCCTATGAGAGAACTCCTACAAAACCTTCCAATGATGCATTTGTAAAAATAGAAAAACTACCCTATGGATCTAGTATCTTTAATATGGGAGCTATAGTGAGTTTTTCTTTAAGCAAATCAAAAGTTACCTCACATTTATTTGTCCACTTGAACTCTTTTCCCTTCCTCTAAATGTTAGTTATTGGAGAGGTTATCTTGGTGTAATCCTTCACATGATGCCTATAATATCCAGTCAAACCCATGAAACTCCATACTTCCATCATATTTGTGGGTGGTGGCCAATTTAGTATAGCTTCTATTTTCTTAGGATCCATCATGATCCCTTATGATGATACAATATACCCTAAGTATTGCACTTTTGACACATAAAATTCACACTTGGACACATTCACGTGTAACTTATTCTTTCTTAATAGCTCCAACATGATCCTAAGGCGACTGTCATGCTTTGCCTTATTTCAAGAATATATCAAAATATCATCCAAGAAAACAAGAATGAATCGATCCAGATACTTCTTGAAAATGTTATTCATCAATTTCATGAATGTTGTTGGAGCATTTGATAAACCAAAATTCAAGATAATATACTCATAATATTTGTATCTAGATTTAAATTTTATCTTATGAGTATCCTCCTCATGGATTCTCGGTTGATGATAACCATATTTTAGAACTATATTTGAGAAGATGGTAGCATCCCTCAATTGATCAAAGAGATCTTCAATATTGGGTACATGATATCTATTCCTAATAGTTACCTTGTTAAGCATCCTTTAATCTATGCACAAATGCAAGAAACCATTCTTTTTCTTGATGAATAGCACTGGTGCATCCTAGGGTGACACACTCAGTCTAATTAATCCATTCTCCAACAATCCTTGTAACTACACTTTCAGCTCCTACATCTTAATTGAATTCATTTTGTAAGGAGCTCTATGAATAGTCTATGTTCTAGGTTGAATTTCAATTGTGAAATCAAATTCATGCTTCAATAGAAATCTAGGTAAATTTTTTGGAAATACATCCTTGAATTCCTAAAGTACTGAGTATTTCCCAAACACCTCTTCCTTCTTTTCAACTCCTATTTCATTGATCTTAACTACATAATTTGTTCCTCCTCTCTTAATTTCTTTATTGAGTGGCATTGCTAAGAGAATATGAGGTTTAAAAGCCCCTTGTAGGTTGTACACCCTTTGTAATTTCCTATGATATTTTGAGTACTCAATAAATTTTTCCTAGAAATTAATTATAGTCTTATGTGCTTGTAACCAATCCATTCCTAGCACTACATCAAAATCATGTAATAGCACTACATAGAAACATCCAATGGTCATACCACTAGGTAGGGTAATTTATGCCATAGGATAGCATTGATTTATAGAGTAGGTTTATCTTGAATTATACTTGATCTTCCACCCATGTTCCAATATTCTTGGATTTTCTATTATATCTTTAACTAAGCTAGTGGAAACAAATCTATCTATAGCATAACTATCAATCAAAATTTTAATATTCCTACCAAATATCTTACCTTTTATTAGCAATGTAATGGCTTGTCCTTCCATATTTTGACTTCTTATTGCTACATAATATTGTATGTAGGTTCCTTGTGTGCAAGATATTTTTAGGTGGGTTATTTTTCTTTCAAAATCATTCCTACTCTATATGGGAATTTTTTTGTGTAATGCGGTCCACCACAATCAAAAAATCCATCCTTAGATCTTGGATGAGTTTTTTTTATTTTGTCCCTCTTCTGCTTTCACTGCTAATGGAGGTTTGAGTTGACCCTGTGGTGGTGGTTCATTATTACCATTTTTGTGATTGTTAGAATTATAGTTCTTTCCTCGTAACCTTCTCCTAAAATTTTCCCACTTCCTATCATTTATTTTTTCCTATCTAGGGGAGTTTTTTTTATCTGTTCTGCTTCCCAGTTTATAAATACTACATTGTTTCTTTTCTTGAGAGCCTATTTGTCCTATTCAAAATCTCCTTCATAATAAAAATAGGGCTTAATATATATCTCAACTTTCCTATCCAATTCATAGGCATTCTAAATAGTATTATGATCTCTCATGTTCACTTCATGCCCTATCCTATGATCAACTCCTAATATGAAATGAATCTTCATCATTTTATTATACACAGGCACATACTTCAACAAATTGATAATTTTTTGTTATTATGCTTCCACCATCTTAATTACCTATCTAATATTTGTGAATTATTTGATTTTTTTTGTATTAAATGTTCTATTAAATACCTTTCTTTAAAAGCTACCACAAAACCTTCCAATTTTAGATCAACTACGGCCTCAATTCCTCATTCTCCACTAAATGTTTTCCATCAATCCAATCCAACACCCTACAAATGTAGGGTGATATAAGATGTTTGGGTCATGATGGAGTAATTCTTCATATTCCAAAAAATATCTATCTCCTTCAGCCAAACTTTGACTACATCACCATCTTCCTCTCCCTTGAACTTGGAAGATTTAATATGTTTCATATCCTTGCCTGATTCTACTTCTACATGAATCTTGATGTATTGTTCCTTTGTAAGGGGTTTATTAGCTTATCCCAATCTATATTTTCTATCCTGTATTTCCTAATTCAACATGGCTTCTAATAATTTCTTATATATTTCCATCTATTCTTGAAGCAAAGCTACTATAGCATAGAGGTCTTCCCTTTTGTTACTAGGATTTTTGTATCCTACATCCGGAGTCTTGACTCCTACATTGGTTTTTTCATTTTTACCTCATTGATGGGGAAGCACTCCCTCTTCTCCTATTTGGAAGCATTTTCCTTGGCCACACATACGAGAGATATTAGGGATTAGTTTTTTAATTTCTATCTTCAAATTGCTATCTCTACAATTAACTATGTATATAGTTATCTTAACTAGACAAGTGAGGTTTAATTTTAGAAAATATTCTATTCTAGCCAAGTATATCCCTTACACATGTGTGCTTCCTATCACACAAAACCATCTACTTTTTCTCAGTGAACGTATTTCCCTATGAACTATGCTCTGATACCAAATATCAAGATCCAATTCTCCCCACCTAATTTATTTTAAACATTATCAAGGGTTCTAGAATCTACACTCTAGATTACTACTCTTCATAATAATAAGTTTCCTGATTAAATATTCTTTGAGGCACACCCATCCCCATATCTTACATAAATCCATCTATTTAAGATAACTAGGTTTTTTTTTAATGGTTCAAACTATCCATCTCATGGATTCCAATGAGCTAGCATTGACCTTTCCTTTCATTTTTTTGAAAGGTGCATACCAATTCTACACTCTACATAAGTCCTTCTATGCATGTGGTATATGCATGTAGGGATTGACTATTTATCTCATACTCATTTGAGCTAGACATCCCATAAATGCCTCATTCCCAACTTAGTTTATATAATTATTTATTGACCACTCTTCATCCCTCCTAATTAAATTCTTGAGATAATACAATTTATTCCAACTTAGATGGGCTTGTTGATTAAAACTCAAAAGTTTTACCCATTTTCTTAGAGAAAAATATCTTAAGAGCTTCTCACTCATAAAAATAATCCCATCCTATTACATTAATTTATACCCTTTAGGTTAATAGGAAAACAAGATTACAATAGCTAAGTTACCCATATAACTACAACTTTCATATACCAATTTAGACTTCCTCGAAGGAAGCATATATTTTAAAAGTGGCACTCATTCTAATCCAATACTTTATAAATCTAACTCTCAATATAGTCATACACTTATAATAAGTAATACATCTATTGTCATCTTTACATTCTTCAATCAATCACACAAATGGCAAATAGATAATTCATTTACAATAGATAAATAATTTGGATTTGATTTATTCTTCTCTAAAAGGCACAAATCTCAAAGAATATATGAACCATACAATTTATCCTTCTAAATGAGGATTTAGTATTATTGTATCTACAAGCACATAATAGAAGTCCTACATGTATTATGAGCAATCATCAATGGAGAAACCCTGCATCATAGCCAATGGTGACATTTAGAATCTCCATCTCCTGCTACAATTTATAATCTCATTCATTTGAAATCTTGTCAGGTTCCTATAATATTTATGCATGAGGTCTCTTGAAAATATATGGATTCTATAAAATAATCACTTTTATTTCCTACATGTGTGCTAGAAATTAACTTCTTCTAAATGTCCTTACCAAAAACAAGAGTAAGTATCCACTCTACTTTATTTGATGATCCAAGAAAACTTCTCCCTTCTTTGCTGGAGTGGTTTTTCATTAATTATTCAAATACCTAAAAGAATAAAAACCACACATATTGCATACTAAATTCAAAACATAACAAACCAAAATTTTTAGAACAAATATTTCAAGTTACTAGAATCGAATCAAAATAGGGTTCTTTCATCAATCTACATAAATTATTTATATCGCAGATTTCACTCATTCAAACATTTTGCAAATATACATACCAACAATAAACTTTGTTACGCTCTCATCATTATTTATACCACAACTCCATTCATTCAAACATATGGTAATAAAAATATCAATAGGATCTAACATTAAGCTTACATTATCATTTATATCATATATTTCACTCATTCGAACATATGGTAATCACAAATAGCAACAAAAGCTAACATTAAGCTTACATTGTCATTTTTATCATAGATTTCACTCATTTGAACATCTGGTAATCATAAATAGCAATAGGAGCTAGAATTAATACTCACATTATCATTTATATCATAAATTTCACTCATTCAAACATCTAGTAAACATAATAGCAACAGGAGCTAATATTAACATTCACAAATTACAAGGTTCAAGATATTGCACGCCCAACCAACAATAATTCAAATCACAGATTACCTTTTCACATTCCCAAATTCAGTGTCTAGTTCACTAATTATTACCACTTATTTTTAGGATCAAAACTACAACATGGTTTCTAGTCACATCTGCCTAAATGACTATATTGATATCCTTTGTACCATATGATTTTTGGGTTCTTCGCTTGCAAACTTGGAAATTCCAAAACTCAAAAAAACTTAAACTAACCTTCTACAACTTTGGCCCCCATCATTCTTAAAAAGGACAAAACAAATTATAATAGCATAAACAACCACTCATTATCCCAGGTAACTTTCTACCAACATACAAGCTACATTTGGAAGGAAAATATAATTTTTACTGCAACTAGAGATAACAATCGGAAGCATTGCAAAATCCACAAGTGTACAATAGTTTCACTCCTCTATCATCTAATACTACCTCAAATGGTTATCCTTCTAGGACCAAAATAAGATTTGAATCTTAAAGCATCATAAGTTCTTTAGTTGAACAAAATACCTCAGTATAAATACCTGATGTTTATGGTGTGAACTCTGTGATCAGTCTATGACCTACAATTCCTATCATCTGAACTCCTTTCTCTTGATTTTCATCCTCATTCCTTTTTTATCTTTCTCGTTCTCTACCTCCTTCCTCCCTATCCTTATATTGAAATATCCCTTCATCCCATCACTCCATATTTTGGAGCATCCATTAAGGAACAAGCATTAATAAAATCAAAGTTCCCATGTCTCCCTCCACCTGGAGTACATGGGTGAGCATCAATCCCACAAATAGGATACCCACCAATATTATGATTTTAAACACAAGTAAAACTAAATTTTTTCATCTACTAGTTTATGATTTTTTAACAACTCAGCTTAATCATTAATCCCTTTGATGCAAATTCAAAAATTCATAATTCTTATTTAATAAAACAAGCACGTTCGAAGAATATAATTATATATATATATATATATATATATATATATATATATATATATATATATATTCAGTTTTATTTCTCATGGTAAGATGAAACAAGAAACTTTAATAAGAACCATCCTTAATAGAGAAACATTTATCATTAAAAATTATTTTTTCTCTTTTAAAAAAGAACAAGATAAACAAGTCTTTATCTTTATATACGTATATATAAATATTCATATCTTTTTTATTGAAACTATTTTAAACCTATGGAATATTTCCTAAAAATGGTTATAGCAAATGAAATCATAACAAGGAAAATTTATCAATAGCAACCAAACTTCCACTCAAAGTTTAATATATTTTTCCTATGCAAGTCATGATATACTATTGTGTAGAAATCCTTTATCTATGTATTTTCATTTTTCAATAAATAAGTCATCACATCATTTCACTCGACATGATGCATTATTTTTCCATTAAATCAAAGTTTTTTAGAATCAGTTACAACCTTCATCATACATTCCATCTACAAACATCATAGTTAACATGAATCGATCTAGTGAAAGTTCTTGCAAGGGAGGATCATGACATTGGCCATCCCTATCAATTTCATAAAATGGCTATGTATGATGCATACAACCAAACCTACACTTTGCATATTAAGAATAAGCAATTTATTATTCATAACCTACCATATTCCATACTTATACCTGGATCTCATCAGTTATAGAAGATAGCACTAGTCTTCAATAGGTCTCAGAACACTTATTTTCACTACACTACCTCCTCCCAAGGAGGTAATTTCATATTCATAATTTGCACCTCCTACTACTACTCATGTTGTTCTTACTCCTATTTTAGAATAGACTTCACTGATTTCTATTGTATAATAGGCTTTTCAGACTGTGCAATAGACTATTGGTGCTTCATCATTGCCTCATTGAAATCTTACACATATTGGTGATAGAGTAGTACCATGACATTATACTCTAGCATTTGAAACTCATTGCCTCAAAAACCTTGTTCGACATCTCAATAGTGTTTTTTTTTAGCATGTAGTATGTCAACCTCACACTTCTATTGTGAAATCATTGGATTCCAATGATTCTATTATGGGAAGGTATGATGTGGATATCATTAGACCTACGTTTATATTTATTTGACTTAGTTTTTTTTATTATTTTCTAAATTCTAAGTCCTAAGTCCAAGTTAGAATAATTACACATCATATTCCAACTTATAAATATCAACATTTGGATGGCATAGTCTTTGGGTTGGATTTGTCTTCTTGTATGAGTTAGCAAAGTTGGATTTGTTAGCTTAGTTAAGTCTTGTTAGCATCTTAGCTTAACTTTAGCTTTTGGTTAAGCATATTCTATTTTGAGAATATTATGGTTGTGATTGTATTATTTAGGCCCCTTATGTGAATAAAAATTCTAGTTAGCATGTGCCACTCTTGTTCCTCATCAACTAGTAGCATTGGTAATCTAATCAATTGATGCTAGTGTAGTTGGCACCATGGTCAATTGATGCCATGCCTAGAATTTGGTATAAATTCTAGACCTAGGTATCAATCAAATGAATCTTCCTACAAGTATGTTTTACTTTGGATGAATAAATTTATTTTCACACGTGTATTTTCCAACAAAAACTCTATAAGTATGGGTTCTTTTAGTATCTAAGTGTGGGGCTTGGTTAAAATCTAAACAAATTTTATTTTGGATAAACATCAACCTAGAGAGAATAAATGTTTTCCTTGGTAATATTTGAATGAATGAGTTATCTCTTGATGAGTTTAAATGTATGTAAGAAAGCATTAAATGTTTAATTTTTTTTTGGATCCTAAGTTTAGAAATTTGGAAGAGAAAAATAAACTATTCATAAGCAAACATTAGCCTTGTACAAATAAACCTTAACCTTTAGTAATTTTGACCTCACGTGATGAAATACCCTAGAAAGTCTTGTTGGGTCACAAATTAGAATTTTTGGGCATGTAACAAATATTATTTATACCTATAAAATTATTTGTATGCATCGGTATTTGGAACAATGCATAGAATATTAATTTCAATAATTCAACACTATGTTCTAAATAATGACATCAGTGGAGTGCTACTAAATATAAAAGTTGACACCATAGTTAGAGTTGGATTTATTTTGGAGATGTGGTCCATATGAATGCAAAGACTATCTTCCTTGATTTTCTTAAGTTGAGTTGATTCTAAATGATTGTGGACTTTGTAATTCCAATTTCATATAGAATAACTAGATACTTGATTGCCTTTTTGAACTAAATGTTTCAACCTGTGAAGTTGTCATTAAAATATTTAATGGTAATGTTGGTTGTATGATGCTTGTATAAAGCATAAAATATTTTATGATAAAAGTTATTTTTTTTATGTTTATAGTTGAGTGCTACATGTTGATACCACACTTGAGTGCTTTATGTTTAGTACTTGTTAAAGGTCACAATTATATTTTTTATTTGTGATTATTAAGTTGAGACTATCATATGCTACTTAGAAGTTAGTTATAAACTTGTCAAGAATGCTTGACATGAATGGTTTAAGTCTATACTATTATGGAAAAGTATGTGCATATAGATATTGTCTTGTTTCTTTAGTTTCATACATTGTATATATGGAAATAGAACCTTGTATAAGGATGATTTTATAATGCTTGTCTAAACAATGAAAGGTGTTATGATAGAAATACCTTTGCTTGATATTTATAATTGAGTTCTACATATTGATACTATACTTGAGTGCTTTATGTTTGATACATATTAAAGGTTATATATATATATATATATATATATATATATATATATATATATATATATATATATATATATATATATATATTCAATTGAGACACAACCATATGCTACTTAGAAGCTAGTTACAAACTCATTGAGGGTGCTTGATATGGGTGGTTTAATTCTATCCTATTATGGAAAAGTGTGATTGTATATAGAGACTACCTTATTGTTGTAGTTAGTTTCTTGTATTCTAGATATTAGATAGGATATTTATGAAACTAGAACCGTGTTTAGGGTTGGTGTATTCTAGCTTAAACTTAGTTTCTACTTGAGTCAAAATTCCATAAAATGAAATTTTTTTTGGAAATATATATTTTTAACATGAACAACCATTTTTAAACTCAATAGTGAATATCACTTGGAAGTGAACCCCAACCATGTTGGTATGGTGATGTATATCTCAAATTATTTTTATTTAGTAGTTATGGTTGTGTATAAGTGCTACATGCTATTTGTTTTATCTTGTAACAAAATATGAGTGTAAAATCATTGCTATAAACTATGAAACTAACAAACATATTTAAATGGATCATGAAAACTAATTTGTAGATAGTTGCATGTACTAGTATAATTGAATTATTTGTATTCTATGGTATTGTATATATTGGAAATAAAAGTTTCTTATTGATTTATATTTTTGAGCTTGTATTTATAAATATTAAAAAATCAAAGTTGAAAAGTGGTTGAAGTCAATCTTATGGAAATATGCCCATAAGATGCCACAATTCTTAAGGGCTAGATTTTATATTGTATTCTCTTCATGATATTTAAACCTAGTTCATATAAATATTGATATAACCAATTAAATTTAGTAAATACTATTAAAGCCAATATAATTATATGGAACATGTGATAAATATCATTATGAATACTTTCAAACATGCAAATTATATGCATATATGATTATGATGTAATTTGCATTGACTCTATTCTTTTCAAGTGATAATCAAGTGTGTTTCCATCATGAGTTTTAAAAATATATTTTTTTGACCAACCCAATAAGGGCATTGTTCTAATGTCATGGCCCCTAAGAATGTAGAATAATCCTTGCATTGATTTTATTGAATTAACACCAAACCATTGTGGAGTTTGTATGTTCAACTTCTTATGGAAGAATTGAGCAGTTACTTATCCTTTTAGGTTATGTTTCAACTTGGAAACTTGCCATTAAAATTTTCAATAATAATGATGGTTTTATGATGTCTATACAAATCTTGAAAGGTATTATGACATAATTTATTTTATTTTATGTTTATAGTTCAAATCTGCATGTTGATACTAGATTTTAGTACTTCATGTTTGATATCTATTAAAGGTTATAGTTGTGTGTTTTTTGTTTGTGAGTATTTAATTGGGACATATCATATGCTACTTGGAAGCTAGTTAGAAAATTGTCAAGGGCACTTACATTAATGGTTTAATTATATCTTATTATGGAAAAGTATGATTGTATATAGAGTCTACCTTATTATTGTAGTCATTTGCTTGCATTATAGACATCAAATATGGTATTCATGGAAATAGAGCCTTATTTAGTGTTGTTGTATTTTAGCTTAAAAAAAAAAATTAATACTTGAGGTAAAATAGTCCATAAATGGAACTATTTTTGGGAATTTGTGTTTTCAATGTGAAAATTGATATTTGAGATATTTTTGGTAAAAAAAACTTTAGATATAAAATATTAATGACTAATTTGTTGTTAGTATTCTTTTTGATACCCTATTTTAAATTGGGATTATTGTTGCATAAAATTATTATGAGAAATCTACTTAGTAACCTATTTTCAAACTTGAATAGTAATGCATAAGTTTTTTATTCACTGTTTATTTAGTGCCATGTGTTTCAAACTTGGATTATGATTTACATAATATTATTATTGGAAATTTTTTTGATAGTTAATTTTTAGACCTAAAAAATAATACAGAATATTGTTATTGATAATTTTGTTGGTACCCTACTTCAAACTATGATTATGATTCCATAAACTTATTGTTGGTAGTTTGTTTGATTCTACATTTCAAAATAGATTAAATATGATAAAAAATATTGTTGATATTTTATTTGACATCCTATTTTTAAATATGATTGATGATGCATAAATTTTTATTGCCAAATTATTTGATTAACAATGCATAAATTATTATTTGCAAATGATTTGACATCCTATTTTTTAAAATTGATTGATTGTTCATAAAATGTTGTTGATATGTTATTTTCAACCATGACTTAATGATGCATGTGTATATTTTAAACTACAACAAAAATAAAATGATTCTTAGGATATACCAAGTGATGCAATAGTATGTCATTGGTAGGGTAAGAGAGTCAAAATTGGCTACAAAAAGTGTATATCTATTTTTATGTACATTTGTAAGAGATTGAACGATTGAATGAACCCAAAATAGAGAGAGAGTGCATGGATGAATTATAGGAAGACTACAATATAGGCCCATGGAATGGATGGATACATGTGTACTATAATCTAGGTCCCATAATGAACAAAAATGCAAGACATTCTAGTTAGCATTAATATGTTCCTTTATATTTTTTATTAAGTTGCACCTACTGGTATAGGTCAGGAAACTCTATTGAAAATTTTATCCAAGCTATGATTTATGAAACCATTTTATTCAAATGAATTCATGAATATGGAAAAATCCATTGCATAGTTGCATGACGTATGGTGACTTCATATATAAGGGATATTCACTAGGATGAACATTTATTGATTTCATTCATGAATGTGCAATGGTTGTTATGTTGTATGATTTATGGGCTTCATGTATGTCAAGATCAAATACTCTAATAATCAAATTGTTGAATATTAAATTATATATAAGCATATAATTCATCTCACAACCTCATCATTCATATTTTAAATCACAACATAAAAATTATTTGTACAATACAATCCATATTCTCAATTTGGATGTAAATACACCACTCAATTATTCCATGAAATTAATAATCATTATAGTAGATTTATTTCCATTCAACTTTCTCTAACCAATAATATTCACTAACAAGAAGCTTTACTTGTATTTCACTCCACTCCATATAATCCAATCCAAATGTGAATGATTGATAGGCTAAATGATCCACATGAAGGATGAATGGATAATACTAGTGGTGAATACATGAATATATAGAATTATTACAATGATAATAATAATTGATATCAACCACTAAGTAATTTTTATAATTTTATAACTATATTTTTAATTTTACAATGACATTTTTAATTTCTAACAATACTTTTTTTTCAAATTATTTTCTTTTTCTCCAAGAAAACTCATGCATGTGATTTTTCACATTAAGCATTACATTTTCCAGAATTTTCCTCCTTAATGCTTAATGTTCTAATTTTAAATTTACTTAACGGAAATTTCTTATCAACTTGTTGTTGCACACACACCTTGACTATTGCACACACATGTTGACACACACTTCTTGTCTTCCTTTGTTGAAAAAATTGTTTGATCACATCTAATTGATAACTTATCATTTTTTTCCACATGGGTGTGATCCCATGAGTCAACTAGAAGTGTCCTTATAATAACCTTCCATCCTATAAAATTGTATGGATAACTAGTTATTGTAATTGATAGGTGTAATCGAGTATATTACCAATTACAAGGTTTACTTTAATGTTTCCTATAACATATTTTTGGTTGTTTCATATCTGCATCTCTCTATGGATATTTTTACTACTTCAAATCATTATATTTCTTTTGTATTACATGGGACCTTACTTCTACCATATATAATATTAATTAAAAATTTCTTATCACTCCCCCTTTCTCTTTTGGGGCTACTCTTTTTGTTGCTTATCTTCTTCAATTTTATTACTTCGTCTCTCATGCCTTGTTAAAGTTATTGAATAGCTAAGACTCAAATATAGGACCTCCACACACTGATGTCTTCTATAAATGAGTTTCTACCCCCTCCTTGAACCATCCTATGATCAAAATATAGGATTGCTACTAATAATTTTTTCAGCATCCCTTATTGATCTAGTTTACTAGTGCTAGGGGATCCTAGCTTTAAATTTGACGTCTAGCTCTAATACCAAATGCCATGATCAAATACTCTAATAATAAAAATGTTACTATATAAAATTTTGCATAAGAATATAAATCATCTCATAACTTCATAATTCTATTAATTCAAATCATAACATATAAATTAGTTCTACAAAATAATTCATATGCTTAATCTGGATGCAACTGCACTACTCATTTATTCCATTGAATGAATAACCATTGTAGTAGATTTATTGACATTCAAAATTATTTAAACTATATTCTTCATTATACAATAAACATTACTTGTATCTCACTCCACTCCATACAATCCAATACAACTGCAAATAATACATAGATTGGATGATCCATCTAAGGGATGGATGGATAAATAACCTAGTAGTGAATACATGAATATATAGAATTTTTATAATATTAATAATAGATTTTCTCAACCACTAAGTAATGTATTTCTATTTTTATACCTACCATTTTATTTTTATAGTAACATTTTTAATTCCCAAAAATGCTTTTTTATTTTTTCCAAATTATTTTCTTTTGTCTAAGAAAATTCATGCATATGCTTTTTCACATTAAGCGCTACTTTTTCCAATAATGTAGGGACAATTGTACTTTTTCTATTAGCTATAATATTATGTATAATATTTGGTATGTTACATGATTTATGGGATTTCATGTAGGCATAGTTGCACTTCTCTATTCTCTATTTTATTATGTTAATAGTGTGTGTGATACATAATTTGTTGTGTCTTCATATAAATAGGAAAATCCATTGATAATATTATCACCAACATGATTTGATATTGAATTTTTATAGACTAAAATATTCTTATATGTGTGACTATTTGAATTCTACATGATTTAAGTTGACATCATGTAGGCATAGTTGCACATCAATATTTTCTCTATTATTATCTCAATATCCAGTATTTTTGTTTTTCATAGAAGGGTTGGTCTTCCTAAGTAGTGAAAATATTGAAGAAACTCCTCAAAATACTTTGATGGTTCTGTGGTAAATAACCCTGATGATTATCTCTCTCATAAAGGGTTCAAAATACCTAGGTTGTCTCAATTAGGTATATGCATAATGGATGCAGTAATTTATGTAAGAAGGTCTAGAAAGGAATTTGCCTAAATATAATTGGTTTGACCTGTTCTATCATCTAGGTTATATGAGTGTCTAAAATTTGTATGAATACAATATAGCCTTGCCTAGAACCTTATGAATGAACATGTGAATGTTGCATTCCATGATACCATAGTAAAAGAACTTGAAATTAAATATTTATATCTTGAACTATTGTGTATAAATGATATTGTATTTATGTGGATCTTTTATGTCATCTATTTTGCATTAACCAACTAATAAAATATTTTAAAATAATGGTAGATATGTTATATATAATATCTTAAATTTTAGAATATTTCTATAATGATACATTATAGTTGCACTTATGGTCACACATATTTTTTGTTAAGTACTATTGTAAACTTCTTTGTTACTGATAATATTCCAAATAGCTTCTAAAAAGGATGGGATTTGAAATCAAAACTAATTCATATTTTATTTCAAAATCAATAGTGAATATCATATGCAATTGGACTCAAACCATGTTGGTATGGTGATGTATATCTTAGACTATTTTCACCTAGAATTTGTGACTGCATATGAGTAACACATGCTATTCTTTTTATCTTTTAATAGAAACATGAGAGTAAAATTATATCATGAATTAAAATATTGGGATACATATTTACATGTATAATGAGATTAATTTGTAGATATTTGGGATACATATTTATCATATATTTACATATCTTTTAATGTGACTGTATACATATTAGAAATAGAAGTTGTTTATTATCTTTTATTCTTTAGCTTGTATTTATAAAGCTTTAAAAATAAGACTTAATTGAGCAGTTCCAATTAATCTTGTAGAAAGTGTTGGATTTTAATATTAACTCTCTCAAAATAACACAAGTCCAAATATAAAGAAGCCACAATATTAAAGGTTGAAATATAAATAATCAAGAGTAGAATAATATTTGAGCAATCAAATATGTATCAAGGAAAATATAATAATGAAATAGAATTCACTTATAATATCAAATATGAATATAAAATAGTAAATATCATTCATAGACATGCATGAAGAAAAATTACAATATTAATTGCTCAAAATCCATATACAGGATTTATTATCTTTTTATTGTGCATCTTGTGATATCGTTTTTCTAATGTTTGTGTTCATGTTCATATTTGTATTGCATTGTATGGATCTTTATCTCCATAATATAGACATATAATATGACTCTTCATATACTTGAATATTGCTCTACTTATGACACTCCCATAATATTTGGCTTATCGTCTTGCCACTTGTATACTTGACTCTTCACTTTCTTCTTACATGCATACTTGACTCTATGACACTTGCACACTTCTACATGAATTATTTTTATTAGATACAAAAATGGGTTTTGAAAGAGTCCCCAAACCTTTTACAAATAAAGAAACAATGCCAATCTAGGATAAAATACATAGACCACAGATAACAAACTAACCCCATAAACTATCTAACTACCTAACAACAAACACAACATACCAACAGTAGATCTAACAAAATACCATAGGATTTTGGAGATGACCAAAATCTTAGAATCTTGAGGAGAGCTAAAACTAAGAGACCAAAACCAAACCAAGATAAAACTCCCAATAGGTAGTAAGATCAGCAAACAAGCAAAAAAACCCCTAGCTAAGCCATAACAAAAAGAGGACTCAATCCTTGAGAGAACCATACCTAGCTTCCCACAATCCCAACTTTGAGGCCCTTGGTGCTTCATGAATTCTTTGTATCATAGTTTTAATCTCTTTCACACAAGCAATGGCCTCGTTCAATGTACCCATAAGAGAAATCTAGTAATCCACCATCATATTAATAAAATACTTTGATACTTTGGGTGCAACCAGTAGACTGGATAATTTCTTAGCCTAACGACCAATAAACCCCATAGGAAATTTAGATTTCTTCTTTAGGGGGTATGGTACTCCAAGTTTGAGCTTACCATCAAAATTGGATCCATATCTGACTTGAACTTATTAATGAATAGATTCTTGGACCACCTAGCTTTCTCCACTCCCCCCTAGCTCCCATAGGTAAATTTGATGCTCCTTCCATCCTCAAAAAAGAATCTTTCACTTTATTTTCATAAATAGTAGGGCTTATCAGGTTTACATTGGTTGTCTTAGATTTGCTATACTTTGAGTGATATGACACCAGAGATTCGATAACTACAAAGATATACTTTTGAAGGATCACCAAATTAGGGACCACCTCCCCTGAGACCCCTTTAACTTTTATCATGTGTTCAAAAATTAGAACCTGGATGGTTGGATTAGTAATCTTCCCTTTTTTGACATCCTACATGGACTTGTCCATAGAAATTAATAGAAAGGACAAGTTATTAATTAATATTATATGACAAATCTAGTTCAAAAACATAACATGATAACCACATAGGATATCTTTATTTTCATCCAGCGTAAAAAAAATCCATAATAACCAACGCAACCTTATCCCATGGACCTAAAGAGATTTCCTTTGATAATAACTCTAAATTTTAGGTAGAACTTCATCCTTCCTAAGGAAATACCCTAATTCTCTTGCCAAGGAATACTTTTCCCTATTTTGGTAGGAATCATCAAGAGGTAGGCCCATCACATTAGCAACTGAGGGGATTAGAATATTGAATTTAATCCCACCTACTCTCACCATCCCATTCTTTCAATAATGGGTCATTTGTTTTGAAAGGTCCCTGTTATATCTATGGAATTTCAACATGCAATCCAAGAGGCCCCATTTTTTAAGGATCTTCCTTACATCCTTCTATATCCTAGCACACCACCCTCAGAATGCACTATTGAAAAAATTGAGGACCAAGGCAACCAGTAGAGCCACTCAAATGAACACTTCACTTAGAGGATTCTCCACCTAGAAGCTTAAGAGATTTAAGATACTGTTGAAAAGGACCCAAACACATCCTTAGAATCTTGACATAAAACCACTAGTAACGAAGATAAATTAGACTCTAGGTAACAATAAAAATATTGAAACCCAAAATATAACTAAAATTTCCCTTTCCAAGTGATTGAATATCATGGATCTCCACCCAATTCAAGACTTCAACGGTAACCAAGGAACTAATGCACTTCCACCTCACATTTTGGATATTTTATAGAGGGAGGAGGAGGTGGTAAAAATAAATAGAAATAATTTATATGTTCTTAAAAAGGTAAAAATACCTTCTATAATTATGAAATCCCACTCTAAGAGTATTTAATTCTATTTTTAACATCAATATGGGGACTCTCGAGCACCTCAACACCGACCACTGCATACCAATGAGGACACTTCACATCCTAAGAAACCACTTCACATCGTACCTACAAAAATGATAAAGAACCAGGGAATATCTACTAGACTCAAGTCTCCACCTAGACCAATGATTACCAAGATTGCTTATAACAACCCATGACAATCGGGGTCTTAAAATCCCACCTAAGATAACACCAATGGGTTGAAATAACCAAAATAACATATTAAAATAATAATAAAATAGACTCTTACTCTCCTACATGCACACCTAATACTAGACACTTGTGCACATTCTTACTTTACATATTTTCTAACTTCCATACATGATACTTGTGCACATTCTATCAATACACACTTGCACTCTTACTTACATGACACTTGTGCATTTCCTACACATTGACACTTACATAAAAGGAAAATATAAATCATTCACCTAAACTAAATACTCAACCCTAATCTATTATATATTTACATTTGTACCATGAAGGTACCATGGGGGTACATTTTCATGTTCCAAATAATGTAATATTCTTCAACACCCCCTTTATTACATTATTTGGGTATTGAAGAACTTAGTCTTCATATTTTATCTTCATGTGAGCTTACATTGTTCATGAATCTCAACTTGATATTTGTCTTTAGCTTCTTGCTTGAGTTATGCTCTGATATCTCCTTCATCTTCATTCTTTGAATCTTCAGTATTTGTATCTTCATTATCTTGTTCACAAACTACTTGAGCTTCTTCTTTGGTGTGTATTTTTTATTCTTGATAATGAATACGTTGAACTTTTTCTTTTCATCCTCTTGGTCATGCATTTATTTTATTCATAAAATCTCTAAACATTCATTTAAAGCTTCATAATAATTTTCTAAATTTGAAGTGCTTGGAATATTAGTATTGCATGAGGAATGAAACATAGTTTTTAAAGATGATTCATATGCTTCATTTGGATCATGGTCAACAACTATTTTTATTTTTAGAGTTTCAACCAACTCTTTTTTATTTTTATTTTCATATTTATGAAGTTCAAGTGAAAGTAATGCGATATACATTATACTACCTATATCAATAGGTATCATAATGTCATCCTTTTAATTATCAATTGTTTCAACAAGCTTTGAAAGTGAATAATATTTAGATTCCTCAAAACTTTCATTGATTCTCTATATATTAATTGTATATCCATAGCTAGCTTTCCCCTAGATTTTTTAATCAATTTATCAATGCCATACTTTATAACTTCTAGTCTTTTCTTATTGACTGTGGATTTCTTATTTTCTTCCATAATAATAAAAGTTTTTAGATCAATTCCTTTGAAGTTGAAATCCTTATATCTCCCAAGTTAATAAACACTCCTATATGAAATTTGAAAATTTTAAATTTTCTAAACCTTTGATGTTAGTCCTTTTAACTCCCTACTAAATTAAATTTTCAAATTTTTAAATTTAAAAAAAAATAATAATAATTTTAATTTTTTTCCTAAATTTCAAATCTTCAAATAATTTCAAATAAATTTAAACCAAAATTAGAAAACTAAAAATTTTAAATCTTCAAATATTTTAACTCCACTACTTTCTAAAACCTTAAAAAACTCAAATCTCAAATAACTTAAGTCTTCTAATAGAAATTCTTTTGACTCCAAACCTTAAATAACTTCAAAAAATTAATAAGGTAGGAGACCTTATAACTCCCTACTTAATAAACTTAATAAAGTTTTAAAAAGCAAATAACTTGCTTTCCCTCCAAGAAATAAATGAATGAAAGGTAATTCAGCGTACATTTCTTATTGAAGCGTTTAAAATAAATGTTTATGATGCGTAACGTATAGACATTACCTATTTCACTCTACCTTTTGCACTCAAACCTCACTAAAATGCTTAATTTGAATGGTGTTTCATTTTCCTAGAGTCTGGTGCTCTCTTCTAGCTTGACTCTTATCTATTGGATAGGCTTCTAGTATTATGTCCACTGTAGGGGACATAGTTATCACTTGGATACCTTTGTTGCTTGGTGCTCGCTAGACTTCTTCATGTTTGGTTTTCTTTGATATATCTACTATGAGGTAAGGTTGGTTCTCTCTTAGACTTCTTCATATTCAGTCTTCTTAGATATCTCTACTATGAGAAACACTTGATGCTCTCTTAGACTTCTTTGAGCTTAGTCTTCTTTTGCTTACTAGAATATCTCTACTATGATATGTTACAAGTTTGATCTTTTTTATCTTTAATATTGGATAGCATCCATGTGCTCATTGGTTCTAATGTTGGATTCACATGCTCACTGGATCTAATATTGGATTCACATGCTTGTTGTCTCTAATGCTAGACTCACACACTTGTTGTCTCTAATGTTGGCACACTTATTGGTTCTAATATGCTCACTAGCTTTAATGTTATTTTTGGTTCTAACACATAATAGTATTAGCGTTGGCTTCTAATAGTATTTTTTTATCCACCTACTTATGATTATTTATGCTAATTTGTCTCTCTATATCCCCTATGGTAGTTACTTTGTTTATTTTATACCATGTAGGTTGCTTTGTTTCTCCTATGTTGGTTGTGTAGATTGTTATTCTACCTTCTATATGTTGGCTACTTGACCACTGGACTCTTCTTCTATATTGATCACTAAAGTGTTGGATTCTTCTTCTATGCTAACTGCTTGGGTATTGGTCGTTTCTTCTATGTTGGCCACTTAGGTGTTGGTCACTTCTTCTATGTTGTTCAATTAGATGTTGGTCTTTTAATCTATGTTGTTCGCTTGGGTCGTGGCCTCTTCTTCTATGTGGATATAGCTCCACTAAATAGACACTTAATGTACCTTAATGCTCCTTGATTGTTGTCTCTTATGAGACTCTATATAATTTTTTGGTAGTGTTATTCTTTGCTTTTTGTATAATAAAACTTCTTTCAAAAATATCCAATTAAATCAAGGTCAAGACTGATATTTCTTTAGTTGGCTTGATGCTTCTGGTTTTTTTAATAACCAAAAAAATTATATACCTCTATCTATCCTTATCTCTAGAGGCTTCTTCTCTATACTTCTCAATACAACTCTTATATTTGTATAATACTTCTTAATCACTACACTCCATAATCTAGAATGCTTCTCTATCTCCTAGAAGCTATGATGCTCCTCAATGTCTAAAATCTATCTCTATCTCTAATGTCTAAAATCTGCATTGTCTTAGTTCACACCTAAGAACAATATGATTATCCTATTCTCTAGAGAATTCAATATGAATATCAAAGTAACTATGAATATCCTCTCACATCAAAATATCTCCTAAATTGGATCTCTCTCAATGTCCAACTATCTCCTGAGTTGGCTCTCTCTCAATGTCTAAGTTTCTCCTATCTTGAATCTCAATCAATGTCTAACTTTCTCCTAAGTTGGCCTTCAATCAATCTTTGTTGAGTCCTAGTCTTCGTTGTTTTTTAGGTTGTGGATAGTGTTAGATTTTGTATATGATAGGGTTAGGTTGTGTATATGATACCACTATTGGTTTTTAAGCTTAACTATCTCAAAATATCATAGGTCCAAATATAAATTAACCATAATATTAAAGATCAAAATATAAATAATCAAGAGTAAAATAATATATGAGCAATCAAATATGTATCAAGGCTAATATAATAATGAAAATAACATTCACTTATAATATAAAATATGAATGTAAAATGTCCAATATCAATCATATAAATGCATGAATAAAACTTACAATATTAATTGCTCAAAATCTATATACAAGATTTATTATTTTTTCTCATGCTTCTTGTGATATCATGTTTCTCATGTTTATGTTCATGTTCATATTTGTATTACATTGTGTGAAGCTTTATCTCCATAATACAGACATGGAATATGAACCTTAATATACTTGACTATTTCTCTCCATATGATAACTCTCATGACCTTTGGCTTATCATCTTGCCACTTGTATACTAGACTCTTTAATTTCTTCTTACATTCATACTTGACTCTATGACACTTGCACACTTCTACATGACTCTTACTTTCCTACATGCACTCATAATACTAGATACTTGTGCACATCCTCACTTTACATATTTGCACACTTATATACATGACACTTGTGCATATTCTCTCAATATACACTCGCACTCTTACTTACATGACACTTGTGCATTTTCTACACATTGACACTTACATAAAAGTGAATTATAAATAACTCACCTAAATTAAAGACTTAACCCTAATCGATTACATATTTATATTTATACCATGGGGGTACATTTACATGTACTAGATAATGTAATATTCTTCAACAGAAAGACCCCCACTAGCCTTAAGGGATAAAATATGAATCATGTTTTCTTTATGGAATAAATAAATACTTTACAAATTGATAAACTTGGTTCATTTTAATATTGATATAACTAGTTTAGTTTAGTAGACTATATTAAATTTGGCATAATTATACAAAAATATGCAATGAATAACATTAAGAATACTTTTATATATGTAAATCAAATACATATATGAGTATGATGTGATATATAATATTAGTATATTATATTCCTACCATGTGATAGTCAGGTGTATTAGTATCATGATTTATCACTAGAATGATATTATTGACTAACCTAAGTAAGGAGGTCGTTATAATCTTGGAAGCTAAAACTAAAGGCATTCAAGTTAGAAAAAAAGATACAATCAAATCTCATATCCAATTTATTAATTGTGTTTTTTTTTGTCATCATTTAGTTAGTAAGTCCATGTAACATAAATAAATACCATCATATATGAAAATATCACTAAATTATTGGTTAAAATGAAAAAAAAAAAATAGATATTTTTCAATAATGTCCTTGATTTACAATGAATTATTGCCTAGATTTTAGGGTTTAAAAATTTATTGTTAACATATATAAGTATTTCCTTATTCAATAAAATAAATAAGGAACTTTAGGACCTAATTTTGAATGGAAATAATTCATGTCTAACTAGTTGGAGAGGTAAATTCCTAACCATGGCTAGAAAAATTCAACTCATAAATGTTGCATTATAGTCTATCCCTATATATGATATCACATTCAATAATACTAATAAATATACATCTAGATTCAAAAAAAATCAAAGAGATATCTTTGGAATGGTTGTGAGGAGAAATATAGATTTTCTCTCTATAAATAGAATAATTTTTTAAGATGAAAGAATATTGGAGAGGTAAACTATTGGAGAATATTACATTATTTGGCACATTCTAATGTACCCCCATGGAACATTTATGGTAAAAATATAAATATGTAATAGATTAAGGTTTGTTTTTATATTTTAGATGAGTGATTTATATTTCCCTTTTATTTAAGTGTCTGTGTAGGATATGCACAAGTATCATGTAAGAGTGTAATATGCGGGATATGCACAAGTGTCATGTAAGATTTCAAGTGTATATTAAGAGAATGTGAAAAAGTGTCAAGTGTGTAAGTGTGAAAATATGTAATGTAATGATGTGCACAAGTATCTTGTATTAGAAGTGCGTGTAGGAGAGTAAGAATCATGTAGAAATGTGCAAGTTTCATAGAGTGAGTATCTTGTATTAGAAGTGCATGTAGGAGAGTAAGAATCATGTAGAAATGTGCAAGTTTCATAGAGTTAAAGTATACATGTAAGAAGAGAGTGAATAATCTTGTATACAAGAGGTAAGATGAAATGCCAAAGGTCAAGAATAGGAAAGGTTTCATCTCCTAGATATGTGAGGAGTGCAATAGACAAGTATTGAAGAGTCACATTACTATGGCTATATTATGGAGATAAAGCTCCATACAATATAATGGAAAATGGTCTATAGCGATCACCACATAGCAAGAATTGATAATAAAACTTGTATCCATATTTTGAGTAATTTATATTGTAAGTATTATTCATGCATGTACATGAATTATTTTTCCATTTACATTCATATTTGATATTATAAGTGAATCTTATTTGATTATTATATTGACCTACATATATATTTAATTCTCATATATAATTCTACTCATGATTATTGATAGTTTGATCTATAATATTGCGGCTTCTTTTTGGACTATATTATATTATTTGATACATGCTAATGAACCATCTTGGATACATCGTTGGATTAGGAGTGTGTCTTAGATTAGATTGTGAGTATATATTCTATGTAATGTAATAATATGCAGGAAATGTATAAGTGTCATGTAGTTAAGTGTGATGAGTGTAGATGTGTACAAGTGTTCTTTATGTATGAGTGTGCATGCATCCTTAGAATAGGAAAGTTAAGAGTCTCAAGAAGAGTGAAGCCCAAAATTACTCCATATGAAGAGTCACATTATATTATATATGTGACTAAGCATTGTATGAGAAGGAGAGAAGAGAATGTGAGAGTATGGTGTATGTGATATTTATTAAATATCATGTTACTATTTTCATGAGCATTTTTTAGTGTCCATTTTATAGGTTGTTACAGTAGTTATAAATCATTTTTATGAGTAAATTATTGCTATTATTATATATTTTATATTGCAACTTTATTTGATATTTTGTGGTTATTTGTATTGATTACTAAGCATCAAAACCTAACACTAGTATTAGAGATACAGTAAGGATTTCTTGCACAGGTTTTTAAAAGTTGCAAATAGTCTAAGGATATTTCTATTGGTCAAGGAGAAACTAGTAAAGTTGAAGATATCACCCTTCAAGAAGGAAAACTAGAGAGAGAGAATTTTTACTATGTTGAGAAAAACTAGTGAAGATTAAAGATAGATTGATTTTACCTATTTCAAGAATCAATGTGAAATAGAAGGCAATATACAACATATATTTAGGTCTTGAAGATAGATCTTGATATTGATAGGATTAAGAGAACCAAGAAGGAGGTCTTATTAAAAGGGTTGATAGTAAAAGAAAACTTGAAGGTAGAAAAATACCTCAAGTTACATTTGGCTAAAGTATTTCCTTAAGGTTGAAGAAAAATCGTGAAGACTATGACTCATCATAGTTTTTTTTCCATTAGATTGAAGAACAACTAGTGAAGATTATTGACTTTAGTTTTTTAGAGATTTGAATGTATTTGATTTTTGTCGTCTAATATTTTGTTGCAAAAACTTAATTCTCAAAATTTGAGAAGCTTTCTACAATAGATAGAGAATAATTTCACCTTCGATTTCCTGAAATTCCATGTGCTTTCCTCACACAAGAATTGATTTTTTAAGTGCAACAAAATATTAGAGACTAAAGGCCTAAGAGAAAGGTCTCATTGGAGAATTTGAAAAATTGAAGATAGAATAATTTGAAGATTGTAGTAAGGAATATTGAAGATTGAGGAGACCTAAAGAGCTCCCATTGAAGATTGAATATTGAAGATAAAATATTGAGGAGAACCAAAGAGCTCCCATTGAATATTGAAGACTAAATATTAAGGATACCCAAGAGAAGAGGTCACATAGCAGATTGAAGACAAAAGAGAGGAATATGATAGAAAATATCTATTGAGGATTTAGAAAAAGGAGACCCGATATAAGAGGTCCCATCAAATATTTGAGAAAGGAGATATGAGATTTGAGAGAGAAGTATGAGAAGGCCTAGAAAAATGTCCCATTGAAATTTGGAAGGATAAAGAAGGAGAATGGAGAAGCCCTATTGAAGGCCACTGGAGAATAATTGAAGAAATATCTAGGTAGAATATTTCAAGAAGAAGAAACTCCTAAAAATAGGTAATCACATTAAAAATTGGGATATTTATCACCATCCGACAACAATCCCAAAAGTACTTATGAAACTGATTCAAGGAGAAAATTTTTGGCAAGAAGTTTGCCAAATTTCAGAGAGTATTTTTTAAGACTTCAAGACATTCATATTCTTGAAGAAGAGGCCATAAAAGAATCCAAATTTGAAGCAATAATTCAATGATAGCTAAGGAGGAGAAAGAGGTTTGAAATAGGCCACAAGTTAATATTTTTTGAAGGTAGCCATTAAAGTTTAGAAGGCTGAATTTTAATGGAGAAGAAATCAGAACTTTGGAGCAGCATTTGAAGAGTTTTTGGAATGAAAATTTGGGTAGCATTAGAAGGATATAGAAGAGCTATGAATTGGAGAAGTATTGTGAAGATTTGGAACTCTTTTTTGATAGTAAAGTGAAGGAGGAATTGGCAGCATTTGGAGCTGTAAAGTACAGAGTTTTTGGATAGCAAAAAGGTAGTGGATTGAAGGAGTTAGACGTGGTATACTGGACAGAATTTGGTGCTGAAAATTTTGGAGTTTGGGACAACATTCAAAGAATATTTAGAGCTATAGATTTCAGAGATTCTTGGCAGCATTTTGAAAGGATAAAGGAGAAGTTTTTGGACAGAATATTTAGAAGAATATAGAAGTTATCTTTTGATAGCATTTTGAAAGGTGAAAGGAATTTTTTGGAGAGCAAGTTTAAAAGAGGAGAGAGCAGATTTTTGAGCAGAAACTTAAGCAAAATAAAGAGCTGCAAATTGAAGGTATTAGACAACAATTTTTGATAGTGATAAGGTGATCTAAATCTACAAAGAAGCAAGCACCAAAATAGACCAAAAAAGTTTGAAAAATTGATGCTTAAAAGTGTATTTCATTTATATGAAAGAATGGATTTATTTCAAGTTTAATAGACACCATATTCTAGATTTTAAATCGGAAAAAATAAACTCTAAGTTCAGTGTCTCCAATTTTATGAAGGAGACATCTTGATTATCCTTGAATATACATTATAAAACAACAAAAGTAGAAGTTAAAGATTGCATAAGGAAGGAGTTCAAAAAAAAGTTTGAAAATTGGTACTTTTATAAAGCATAAGGAGGTGGTCTATTTCAAGTTTTAAAATCATAAAAATAGGTGCTCTCAAAGCCATTGAACCAACTCACATAGCATTGATAAGCCAAGCTACAATCTATTGTAAAATTTATCACACAAAAGAAAGGCAATAGGAGTGGCAACCAAATTTGAACAAAGGAGAGCCATCACATTGGAAGGGAGAGATTCACCCAAGTTGAGGATGAACCACCATGAGAGGAGAAGCTATTAGATTTATAAGGAAGAACCACCATACTAAAGATAAGAGCCACCAAGTTGAGGAGGAGGAGCAAAGTCTCAACACCACCATTAGCTCCATTAAAGGAGCTCAAATATGATCTATGAATGTGCAACTAAGAATGGAGCCTCTAGAGGGAACCCTAGAAAAGCCAGTGTGGGAGGAATTGGTAGACTTTCAGATGGCTCCCTGGTTTTTACTTTTGCTGAGAATTTGGGTATTCTTTCCAATAACCTTGTTGATGGGTATGGTATCCTCAGAGGTCTTCAGGAGGCTACTAAGGTTGGATGGGAAAAGGTGTTAGTTGAGTCTCACTCTCAAATTATGATTAATATCTTGAAGAATCCTTCTAAGAATCATAAGGTGGATTGGAGAATAAAAAGAATTATTGAGAAGATTCAGTTAATCCAGATGGGATTTTGGAAAGTTGATTACAATCATGTGGTCAGAGATCAAAACAAGAGTGTTGATGCTTTAGCTATTGGGATTTGGACAAAGGTGATCATACTTGTTATGGCCACCCTCCTATATGGTGGGCTTCTCAAATTAGGGAAGCTCTTCTTTCTATCATTTCTTTGGATGGCTCCAGTTCTGAAGGTACCTAGTTTCTTCTTGTTTTTTTTTTTTTTGCTTCTCTTTGGTTCATTCAGTTTTTTTTAGTTCCCTAGCTCATTCTATTCTTTATTTTGTTTCCTCTATTGATTCTTGCCTTAATAGTCTTATGGTCTAGATAGGTCTTTGTTTTGTTCTTTTTTTATTTCTTTTTTCCTTTTTGTTTTTTTTTGTTTTTTAGTTTTTTAAGGTGGGTGGGTTTTTTTATTTTGTTTTTTTTTTGTGTTCTTTGTGTTGTTTTTTGTTGTTCTTGTGTTTTTATTGTTTTGTTTTTTTTTTATGTTTTTTGTTATTGTTCTTGTGTTTTTTTTTCGTTCTTGTTCTTGGGTTTCTTTTTGTTTGTGTTATTTCGTGTTTTTATGGGTGAGTGTTTTCTATATTTTTTGTTTTTTTATTGTCTGTTGTTGGTTGTTTTTTATTTTTATTTTTGTTTTATTTTTTAATTTTTAAGGTTTTGATTGTGTTTATTTTTCTTTTTTTTTTTTTTGGGTTATGTCTTTGTAGTGTTCTGTTGTTTTTGTTTTGTCTGTGTTTTGTTATGTATTTCTTGTGTTTTTCTATGTGGTTTGTGTTGTGGTTTATTTTATCTTATTGTGTGTGTTTGGTTGTGCTTTTTTTTTTTGACACACTCAAGGAGCATGTTTTTTATTTTATTTTATTATTTTTGTTGTTATTTGCTTATTTTTAATTGGGTTTGTGTGTTTGTTTACTCCTTGAGTGTGTCAAAGGTGGTAGGCCAGGTCCGAGTCCTAGGCGTTTTTGGCGAAATGGATACCCCTGCCTCCTTGGGTCTTACCCAAAAGTGGCATCCCTTTTGGGATGTTTTCCACAAATAAAAAAAAAAGAATGTGTAACTAAGAAGACATTTTAAAAAAATCAAAAAGCTAGGTATTGAGAAGTCAACATATTGAAGGAGTTGAGTTAGGGCAAGTTGGAATGAAATCTAAGCACTAAAGAATCAACCAAAACATAAATGAGTGTCTCAATTACTATTGGTGAGAAGCCACATGTCAATTGAAATGTCCAAGATGTCATAATGCCACCAAACAGGGTAGAATAAAGTAAGGAGGATTTTTGGAGAGTTAAATCACTAAAAAGGATACCAAAAATAATATGGTTAATGAATTGAAGAGTAATGTATATTGCATGCCATTTGGCATGTTGAATACAGAACGCCAACAGGTTTTTGGAGGGAGACAAACATTCAAAGCATTTATTAAATGCATGGGTCAAGACATTTATGAAGACATTCATTTTTCAAATTCTTCTTTGCAGAGCATTGAGCTTTCATCTCAAAAATAGTTCATTGAGTAAGCGCCTACAGGAGAGACAAGGAAAATTACCTCCTTGCAAAAGCATGTAAAATTATCAATGAAATATTTTGTCTTCCAACATTGACCCATCAAGTTCCACTTCATCAATAATTTTGCATGCTTTTGCAAGGAGGTAATATTTAAGTTAAGATTTTATTTTCTAAAGGTTGGAGTTATAAGGAGTGAATAATATTTTATAATTATCAATGAAATATTTAGTCTTCCAACATTGACCCATCAAGTTCCACTTCATCAATAATTTTGCATGCTTTTGCAAGGAGGTAATATTTAAGTTAAGATTTTATTTTCTAAAGGTTGGAGTTATAAGGAGTGAATAATATTTTATTCTTGAATTTGGATGCAATTAATTCATTTCCACATTTATTAAGTGAATTATTGGAGGTATAATGTTTATAAGTGGAAAATCAAAACCTTGGATATTTTATTATTGTATTTTAAGAAATTTTGTAAAGTTTTTATTAATTGAATTATTGGAGGTATAATGTTTATAAGTGGAAAATCAAAACCTTGGATATTTTATTATTGCATTTTAAGAAATTTTGTAAAGTTTTTAAAAGTTGATTTGAAGTTTTGGGAAGTTAATTATGCTAGCATATACGTAGCATAGGATATTTTTACTTGCTATATTTTATTACCTTATTTTATATTGTTTTTGGTAATTATATTAATATTTGTTCTTGCCAACATTGTGTATTAGGCATCTTTTGTTTGTTGTGCCTATTCAGCTTGCCAGCTTGTCATCAAGGATATTCTATTCTACGAGCAACAATGTAACCTATTTATATTGCAATGGCTAATGGCAAGTGTAGTTTTTTGGGTCCATATTTTTACATGGTATTATAGCTTGTTTGAAGGCATGCTACCCAAGGAAGCTTGCTTCTAACTTAGATATTGAGGTACTCTTCCCAATGTAGGGTTAGACCTGTAACTCGAGCTCGTATCCCTAGAATTGACTCGACATGGCAACCTATGGACTAGAATCAGTCGACACAAAGGTTGAGAAAGTGAATTATTGGACTGGCCCGAAGGTCGACATAACCCAAAAAAGTGGTGATTAGCCACTGGACGAGGGGACGTGACCTAACACAGACATTGAGGGGGACGTGTTCAGACTCCAACTGGACATTGAATTTATCTGGCATGCAGGCCAAGATCGAACACGTGGTGACTATGGAGGACCTGACTAGGACATGGACGACCTAACTCAAACACATGGCATTCCACCATTGGATGACAAGACCGACTCGATGATAGACATGACTGGACAAAACTAGGCCCAAAGACCAATGAGGATGCGACTAGATATGAATCCAGCCAGCATGGTATCTAAAGAGACCCCACACCTATGGAGCCCCACCATCCTCTCGGGCAGCATATCCTTAAGAGGAGACAAGAGCCTATGTGGGCTCTTTTGTTTTTAAACCACAAATATACCCACCTTCCCATACATGTGGGATAAATGGCTTTATCTCTTGCACATCGACGATAGCAAACCCCATCCTGTAACTACAACTTGATGATTTTTTCTTCACTTTCAAGCACGTTCAATAAGACATTTGATTGCATGAATCAATTTTATTGTTGATTTTAGCAAGTTTGGGTGGATTAAATTTGTGATTTACTCCTTTGATTTCTAGAGATTTCATTTTTTTCTCATATTCTACCATCAAAAAATATTGTCTGCTATTGAAATCTGTTTTGGCTATGCAGTCAAGAAAAAATTCTACTTGGATCTGAAGAATAGCCTGTGAAGTTCTGTTGCAAGGGAGCTTACTGTCACTACTGCAAGGTGTAAGGTTCATGATTTGGTTGAAGGAGTGGCACAGTGGCGTGACACCATGGAATAGTGGCATAGAGGTGTGACACCAAGGAAGAGTGTCACCCATTTAGAGGAGGCACCACCCAAAGGGAGCCACCCTAAGTTCGATAGAGGTGCGGTGGAGGGTCGTCGCTCACCTTGATTGAAGACATTGAAGTCTTCAAATAAGGGATTTTTATCCCTTATAATTGGCCAGAAAGCTAGACTGGTCAATTGGAGGCCTTCACTAAGGTGCTCGAGGCCACAAGATCAAGAGTTCGAAATCCTTCGACCCACTACAAGGTAACAAATTTGTTTTTTTTTTTTAAGGTTTGAATTTATTTTTTTGATTAAAAATAACTTTACTAATTTTTACTTTAATTAAATATCATTTTATTAAAAAAAATTCTTAAAGTATTTTACTTTTAAAAAAAGGGGAAAATATCTGCTTTTTGTGGCGCAGTGGTAAATTCCCTAGGTGCTAGTAGAGGCCGACCCAGGTTCCATTCCCCTTGTCTCCATACTGTAGATATATGGTATAGTTAGGAATGTCCTATGTACTGGTAGAGGCCGACAAGGCTCCATTCCTCCTATGCCCAACCTGTTGAAAGTGGCACCTCGAAAGGGGTGTTTTCCACTATAAATTAGTTTTACCTAGGTGTTGTAGGTGAGTTGGAGAGGAGAGGGCAATCCTCCAAGGGAGGTCCCAGGTTCGAATCTCCACCCTACCAAAAAGATGAATTGGGTACCCAAAATCCAATTGATAATGTTGGTGCGACAGGGCTGGGCGTGACTCTCGGGTGACTTTGATGGTGTAGAATCCCCTGTTGTGGTCTCTTAGACCAAGGTGGCCCCACAAGGGGTTTTTTGCTTAAAAAAAAAGGGAAAAAAAATTTATGATCTTTAATTAAAATTAGTAATTAGTCTTGTTCATTTTCTTCAAAATCTATTTTTCAACCTTGGAAACTTAAACTTAAAATAAGCACCTATTGTGGATGAACTTGAACAAAATTTGCAACTTGATGAATTTTGGGGGAGCATTTTTTTATTGCTACATTCATTTGCAAAATTTAAAGAAAAAGGGGGGATGATGAGCATTTTCTCATTTTAAGACAGAAAAATTGGCATATTGTAAAGGTGTATTTTCAGTAGCGCTCGACACCTATAGGTTCATTTGTTTATTTGTGGGCACTTTTGTATGTTGCATTTTTTCATTTCTATTTGCACTACTTCATTAAAGTAAAATGAATGCCCATTAAGTCCCCAAATAATTGAACCCATCCTTGCAGTTTACTTACACTATAGCATTCGATATTTGTGATACCTCTGGTCTGCACTTATAGGAAATGTTGTCGTGATCGAACTATTGCATCCATTGCCTGAAATAGCTTCCAAAAATGACATCTGAGCTTGTTCTCTATCAATCATCTGGGAGAAATAGGTTTGTCAATTTGTTATTTTTTTTACTCCATCCACTACCCAATTGGTCTTTTGTTTAGACGTAAATCCTGATGAGTGTTCTAATATCCAAAGTGTTTAGGGTAAGTTACGCCCCATGCATGCGAATAGAAGGCATTCTATGGTAGGTGTCATCAACAAGATGATTTCCTTTCTATACCGCCTAAGTTCCACATATTGTTCTAATCCTCAAAGATACCTATAGTCTCCATCATGTAAGGGCAGGTATTCTTTTTTGACATAGCTCAGTATAACAACCTAGAAAAGGTATATTTAAAATGGAACCATTTGGTGAAATAAGGAACCGTCATTATGGCTACTATTAAGTACCTGACAAATTCTCATCAGTTACTAAAAGGTTCCAATTACACACCATGGAAAACCAAGATGAAGGCTATCCTACAAATGGAATATTTGTGGGATGTTTTTTTTGGTGCCACAACAAGACCTTCACCAGTAGCTAGATCAAATCAAGCTACACCACCAACTACAGATCAGATTGCTTTTGATAAGAAATATAGTAAGGCAAGAGTGCTCATCTTGCTTGCAGTTTTAGATGAAGTTCAACCTCACATAGTTGACAAGAAACATGGTAAAGAGGCATGGGATGTCCTTAAAACCATCTATGATGGTAATAATGACTCCAAAATTCTACTCCTCCAATCTCAACTTCATAGTTTAAGTATGAAGCATGGAGAGATAGTTGAACTATTTCTTTGCAGAGTGTCTAAGTTGAAATCCAAGTTGAATTCTTTGGGAGAGACTATAGATGATAAGCTCCTTAATTTAGTAGTACTAAGAGCTTTACCTGATTATTTTAGAATTTTGATCACTTCTTTTCAAGTGTCACAGAGAAAAATTACCTTTTTTGAGTTGGTAAATATGCTTCAGGAGGAAGAGGCTCGCCAATTTCAAAGAGATGAAGCTTCTAATACAGCCCTATTTTCTAACAATAAGGGCTCCAAGAAGAAGGGTATTTTTTAGAAGGGAGGATCCTCTTCTAAAGATAATGGAAAACAACCACAACAATCTCAATAGCAGAAACACTATTGCAAAATATGTGATAATAATACCCATGACACCAATCGATGTTGGTATAAGAATAAGCCACAGAAGAATAAGGGATAAAAAAAACCCTAGAACAAGAACAAGAAACCAAAAGTGAATGTTGATGTCGAAGAATCAGACTTAGATTCTAAGTGGGCACACAAGATTCTCATGACTACCACAACCTCTAAGACAAAGGATCCTTTATGGTATATTGATTCTGGTACCACTAAGCACATGACTGGTGACAAATTATGGTTTGAGATATATAAAGCCAAGGAAGGAAAACCTGTTACCATTTTTTATGACAAAACATACAAAGTTTAGGGAGAGGGTATAGTTTTAGTGAATCTTCTAGATGAAAAGTGTCAAATTGAAAGATTCCTTTATGTTCCAGTATTGGCGAACAATCTATTGTCAGTCCCACAAATTCTGGATAAGAAGATGGTTGTTGATTTTTGTGTTGAAGATGATCAGAAGCATTTCTTTGGTACAAAGAGGGGTAAAAACATTGCAACTTCTTCATACAAGAATGGCTTGTTCACTTTGGATGCTATCTCCACCCCTCGTATTTCCATGATAGTTTCTACAAAGAAATCCACAACTCTTTTGCATAGGAGATACGAGCATCTCAATGATATTTACTTGAATTGAGTAAATATGAGATGGTAAAGGGTCTTCCCTTCCTTTCTACTACATTGTCAGTTTACTCTGATTGCTTGGTAGGAAAGCAGCATAGAGCACCTTTTGAAAAACATTCTACAAGAGCAAAGAAAACTTTGGAGTTAATTCACACTGATATGTGCGGTCCTTTTACCCCAAACAGTGTTGGAGGCAAGAGGTATTTGTAGTTGTTTGTATATGACTACTCATGGAATATGTGGGTATTCTTTCTTCATATGAAATCAGAATATTTCGGTCACTTCCAACAATTCAATAAATTTGTTGAGGAGTTGAGAACTTCCATTAGAACCCTCCGCTCAGATCAACGAGGGGATTTCACCTCTAAATAATTTTCTACATATTTTATTGCATATGGGATCAAGAGACAACTCATTATTGCTTATACTCCTCACCCAAATGGAGTTTTTGAATGAAGGAACCGTTCTGTCATGGAAATTGTTTTTTGCATGCTCATAGGAGCACTTTTAGAGCAATATTTTTGGGCAAAAGCTATCACCACAGTAGTGTATCTATTGAATAGGGCACCCACAAAAGCCCTAAAAGGAATAACTTTGTAGGAAGCATGGAGTGGTAGGAAACCCTCCATATCTCATCTACGTGTTTTTGGATGTAAATCTTTTATGCACATACCCAAAGAGAAAAGGAAGAAGGTAGATGAGAATACCTTGCAATATGTTCTTCTTAGATATGATGAGAATTCAAAGAGTTATAGCTTGATTGATCCCTTAACCAAGAAGATTCATACCAGCAAAGATGTTTTTTTTTATGAGGCTTTCACATCACAAAAAACACTAGATATATACCTAGAATTTGCATATGAGAAGTCCCCTTCTTCATCACAGAAGGGAGGACCTCCTTCTTCATCACAGAAAGGAGGATCTACTTCTTATCCATAGTAAAATATTCCTAAATGGTATAAAAGTACTATCAAAGACTCCAAGATTTCCACTCCTCCAAGTATTACTCTGAGTAGACCTCGTACTCGTAGTATGGCTCATCAAGAAAAAGCTACAACAAAGACTACAGAGGTTGATGAACTTTGTAAATATTTTGAGGAACTTTCTATCGAACTAGAAGATATGGATGTGGATTATGAAAGAGTGTTTATGTCATCACTTGATGAGCATGAACCAACAATAGTACAAGATGCCCTTGGTAAGCCATACTGGAAGGCTACTATGGACACAGAATACAAGTCTCTGAAGAAGAATTATACATGGAAGCTTATTGATCTACCACACAAAAAGAAGCCCATTGGTTGCAAATGGGTGTAAAAGGTCAATTACAAGGCATATGGACAAATTGAGAAGCATAAGACCCACCTTGTGGCTAAGGGCTATGCATAAAATGAATGCATTAACTATGAATAAAATTTTGTACCTGTTGTTTGAATGACAATAATTCGAGTCCTTTGTGCTATGGCAGCACAGTTTGTGTGGAAAGTTCATTAGATGGACGTCAAGAGTGCATTCCTGAGTGCTAATATTTAAGAAGAGGTCTATATGACTCAACCTGAAGTATTTTAAGTGGATGGCCAAGAACAAAGAGTTTTAAAATTGGTCAAATCCTTATATGGTTTAAAACAAGCTCCTAGATCTTGGTATAAGAAGATGGATGATCACCTTATGCGGTATGGATTTAAGAGGATTTCGACAGATGCAAACCACTATTTCAAGAAATAAGGATCTGAGATAGTGTTACTTGTATTGTATGCAGATGATCTGATCATTAATGGAAGCTCTAAATCTTTGATAGCTAATGTCAAACAAGACTTGTGCACATATTTTGAGATGACAGATCTAGGGCTTCTCCATTACTATCTTGGTCTGGAAGTGAACCATAAGAAGCACCACATCAAGGTGTCTCAAAAAAAATATTCTAAGACATTGTTATAAAAATATTGTATGACTGATTGTAAACCAATGGCAACTCCAATGGAGTCATGACTTCAATTATCTCGGTATAATGATTCACCACAAATATATGGTACTCTCTATCGATAGCCAATTGGGAGTCTCATATGTCTGACAAACACTAGGTCAAATATTGTGTTTGTTGTCAACTATATTTTGAGGTTCGTGCAGGAACCTAAGACCACACATTGGAAGACAGCAAAACATGTTTTGCACTATGTCTTTGGTACAATTGACTATGGCCTAGAATACAAGAAGAATGATCAATTCTTCTTGCAAGGATACATAGACTCTGACTATGTCGGATCATATGATGATCATAAGTCAACTTCAGGATATATCTTTCATCTTGGATCCAGTCCTATCTCTTGGCATAGCAAGAAGCAACAGGTGGTTGCTATTTCGTCTACAAAGTCATAATATCGTACTGCATGAGAAGTTGTGTGGGAATCGATATGGTTACATCACATGTTGACAAGTATGGGTCATCCATACAAATCACCAATTCACTTGTTCTATGATAATAAAGGTGTTCTCAACCTATTCAAGAATCCAGTGCATCATGAACACACCAATCACATTGATACACAATGCCACTTCATTATAGATAAGGTTCCACGACACTTAATTCAGCTTCAATACATTCCCACTAGTGATAAAGTTGCAGATATCTTCACCAAAGCTCTTGCGTGCATCAAGTTTGAGTTCTTTCACAACTCACTTTGTATTGAAAAATAATGTAATAAAGGGGGTATGTTAGCATATATGTAGCATAGGGTATGTTTACTTGCTATATTTTATTACCTTATTTTATATTTTTGTTGGTAATTATATTGATATTTGTTCTTGTCGACATCGTGTATTAGGCATATTTTGTTTGTTGCACCTATTCAGCTTGTCGTCAAGTTATTTTTAATTGTAGCTTGTCGTCAAGGATATTCTATCCTACGAGCAACTATGTACCCTATTTATATTGCAATGGCTAATGGCAAGTGTAGTTTTTTGGGTCCATATGTTTACAAATTACATGTTTTGTAATCAATTTATTTGATGTTGAAAAGCAATTTGAAATATTTATAAATTGATAATTTTGGAGAAATAAAGATTTCAACATCAAATTAGGAACACAAAATATTTGCAAATATCTTGTACTAAACTACTAAATTTATAATTGGGAAGTTATAAGAAATTTTACATCAACATAGGATTGTGAAATTTAGAATTTAGAGATCATATTATTTAAATTTGGGAGATAAAAGGTATTCAATATAAATATTTGAAGAATTAAAACCTTGTCAAAAATTACTGATTGATCATTCATTACTAAGGAGAAATAAGGTATTCACCTTAAAGAAGTAGAATTTGAAGATTATATTGAAATTTTCATATATTCAAACTTAGGGAGACATAAGGAATTTAACTCAAAATGGCTTAGAAATATACTTAATTCAATCCATAATAATATGGAGGTATGATTCAATTGATAAAGCCCTTGGTCCTGATAGGTTTCCTCATAAATTATTTTAGTGTATCTAGGATATCATTGGTCTTGACCTCACAACCACCATCCAATATGTTCAAAGAATAAAATTCCTACCTAAAGATGTCAATTCGACCTTCCTAGCTCTTATCCCCAAGTCCCATAATTTTTGGTCTCTATTTGACTTTCAACCAATTAGTCTATGTAATGTCATTTACAAAATCATTTCTAAAGTTATTTCCAATAGACTAAAAGAAATTATCCCCTTCATCATTGAACCATGCCAAGGAAACTTGGTTTAGGGTAGGCTTATCATAGATAATATTATTACCATCCATGAGCTCATCCACTTAGTCTTCAAAAGCAAGGGAGTTGGTCTCTTTCTCAAATTGGACATGAACAAAGCTTTTGACAATATCTTGTGGGATTCACTTTTTGTTGTCTTATCCAAATTTGGCTTCCATGATGATTGGATTAGTCTCATAAAGGAATACCTCTCGTCTACTTGGTTCTTAGTTCTTATAAATGGTTCAACTACTAGTTACTTCAAAATATTTAGGGACCTAAGACAAGGAGATCCTTTTTCTTTGTCCTCTTTAATTTTCTAGCAATCCGTAGGTATATCTCTTAAATTTTCTTGTTCCATGGGTGCTATCTTTGGCATTAAAGCCTCTTTAGGCCTTAAACCCATCATCCACTAGCAGTTTGTTGATTTAACCATCCTAGCTACCCTATCATCTATTCTATAATCCAAGGTCATCAAGCTTATTCTGAACTACTATGAGAAATCTACTAGATGAAAATTCAATTTTGTGAAAAGCAAAATATTCTTCATCAATATCCCTATTGAAAAACAAATCAAAATTATGATAATATTGGGGTGCATTATTTCCAATCTTCCTTCCACTTATTTACGCCTTCCTTTATTCCAAGGTAGGATGTTCTAAGGAATGTGGAACAATGTCATTTAAAGGGTCAATAAAAAAACTCATCGAATGGAAAGTATCCCTTCTCATTCAAGCTACTAAAGCCACTTTTGTCCAAGCTTATCTTTAGAGCATCCTAGTTTTTTCATGTCCATATTCAAGTCTTCAACTTTCATGTCAAAAAAATGAATAAATTCAAAAGTGATTCTTATGGTTTGGAGCTAAGAACAAAGAACTATTTCCTCTTGTTGCTTGGGATAAATTTTGCACCAGGAAAGGTCAAGGAGGCTTAGGCTTCAGAAAATTTAGCAAGATGAACATAGCCCTACTTTCCAAATAGGGATGGAGAATTCTTACCAATGCAAAAGCCACATAGGTTGACATTATCAAAGGTAAATATCTTTAGAGAAACTCTTCCATAGATGAAGGCCCTCTCCTAGATGGACCTCCATTCTAGAACTCTGCTACCCAAATTAGACTTATTCTCATAAAAGGTCTCAGATGCGCCTTGGCAATGGAAGACATATTCACTTTTGGGAGGACCCATGGTTAAAGGCCCAACCATTGATTGATGATCCCAACTTGATTTATTTAAAACCTATCATGGATCATATTTTTGGGAACTATATTTGTAATTTCATCACCCGTGGGCCATAAAATAGTCTTATCTAGAAGACCCTTCTACCTAATGGTTCAAGTTCTAAAAAGGATGTTGCTGGTAAAATCATCTCTAACTTGCTCAAGACCTATTTCATCCTAAGTGGTCCCTCACAAGATTCCCTCCTTTAGAGTACCAAAAAATCTAGTCATTTCCCTATCAAATTTTCTTATTACATTCAGGATGATCCTATCTCTAGTTGTCTTCTCATAAGTCTCATTTGGCTCAAGCACATTATCCCCAATATTGCATTCTTTTTTTGGTTGGTTGTTCAGAATAAAATCTTGACCATCAACAATTTTATTAGTAGAGGCTTATCCATTACCAATCATTGTTATCTCTATAATTATGGATGGGGGTTAGTTATTCATCTATTCCTTGAGTGTCCCTTCACCTCTAGAGTTTTTCTTTCTATTTTCTTGTCATTTTGTATCAATTGGGTCCAGCCCAATTCTATTCTAAATCTATGTGTGCAATGGCAAAATTCTTTCTTACATCATCACCTTAAGTCTCTTTGATCCTTTTGTTTTCCCCATTTTCTTTGGTAGAACTGGTTAGAAAGGAATAATAGAGCCTTAAATGATACATCTAGAGATCCAAATTCTATTTCTTCAAGGATTCTGATGATAACCATTGAAAATGTGCTTATGGTCCATTTTTTTTATGTCCCTCAGCTTGGGTTAGATTTTAGTCTTGTTGCTTCCTTCAATATATCTTCCATCCCTATTAGCTTGGTAATGCCTTATTTTTGATATATCCTATGTTAGGTGGTCTCCCCCTAAGGGTTGTTTCAGGTTTAAATTTGATAGAGTTGGTAAAGGTAATCAGGGTAAGGCTAGATATGGTATCATTTTCAAAGATAATTAGGCTAAGGTTATCCTGGTGTTTGTTGAGAACATCGACATTTAAACCACTAATGTGTTGAATCCAAAGATTTATATAAAGGATTATCCATCTTGCAAGACATCCATCTCAAAAATTTAATTATTGAAGGTGATTTGCTAAACATTATCAATAACATCAAGGGAATTATGTCTCCAACTTGGGGAGTCTCTAACTTGATATAAGAGTCAACAATATTTCTTTGCAATTACAAAAATATTATTATTTTGCATGTTTATAAGGAGGGCAAAAATGCTACTAATTTCATGGTTAGTTTCAATTTGGTTGAGGATGCTCTTCGAATCTGGTATGACAATTATCCACATGTTTTTTTTCACTCCAAGAAAAAATAATATTTCATCATTACTTTAAAGTTGTCAGCATGCCACATTGACTCTTAAGCCATATTAGTCCGTGTAGACTTTCTAGTCTACTTAATTTCCTCCACCTCGTGAGGCCTTATATTTCTTAGTAATCTTGGCTATCTGAGGTGTCTTATCCAAATAGTCTTTACCTGATCTTCAACATGTGGTCCCACATTCTAAATCATGATTACTTTTCTAGCTGGAATTCCCATGCTAAAGGATCTTTCCAAATTATGCTATTCCAAAATTATTTTTAAGAGCATGAAATATCCAATATAATATTCTCTTTGAGTATCTATGTTGTAAATATACTATCAATATGTGCACTTAAATCATTGTTTTTGGCAGTTTTGACACGGATTTGGCACTTGCACCTAGGCTTTACTGACACAAGGTGTTCCATCAATGGATTGGGAGTAGATAAGCCTCCAAAATAAATAGCATGCAAATTTGGTAAGCCCCTATCAATTTATCTTCCTATATGGATTTTAAATGTAGACTGTGGAGTTGTAATTCCCATTAGAATTTGATTGCTTTCAAGCCTCAGAGGTGGGTCATTTGTTTTGTGCTCATAGTTGTTATTTAGTGGTGGGCTATTTGGAATTAGGTGGCTATGATGGTGTTGCTCAAGCCATAGACTCTACAATTTGATGCTACTATTGAGGATATTCTATAAAACCATGGAATCCTACCTTTTATTCATAAATTCATTGAAAGTGATCCTAAATTATTCATATAATTCATAAATTCCTAGGATAGTGGTTAGATGATAATCCATGGGCTCACTTTCAAAGTTTACATTTGCATACTAGTCGAGGTGACTGAGTTGGTTAATAATGGTAATATCATTCACCATGATAAGCACGAAGCTTGGCCACTTTAGAGATAAAAGGAATCATCTGGCAAAAAATAAAGGTAACATTATAATAGATGCCCCTCCAACACCTTGGAATTAGGACATGGTCCCTATTATACAATTTTTTACCATTTAAAAGCCTATTTATCCTCTTAGGATATTCTATTTGGCATTTCTAAACCATCTACATGATATCAAGAGTATCAATGTCCTTGAATACCTTTTTAGTTCAATGGAGTTGTCAATTGGAAACATTAGGGAGGGTGCCTCAACCCACCTAAAGTATCAAGGTCTCCACTTGATTATTTACAAGCATGCATTACAAAAGGAAGCCCACATATCTTCTTTCTACCTTGATCCCTAGTCATGGGAACCCTTAGAAGGATCCTTTGAGTGATGATGAAGCAAAAAAATATTTTACTCCTACCAAAGTGAGAAAGAAAAATTTAATCTTTGGCTCCTCTATCGACACCTCATCTCCCACCAAAAGGTAATCCTATCAAAGTTTAACCAGAGGTAAGGCTTCCAAGTAAAAGCAAAAAAATCTCATTGTTATCGATCAAGATAAGGAGTTCCTCGAAGAGTCTCCCATGACCCATAAAAAGCTAAAGTATAAGGATGTCCCTAGTCATCTACTCTCCCTCAAGTATCCATTCTTATAAAAGATACAATCCCAACCCTCTATCAAATCTAGATGACTTGCTAAATTTGGCTTTGACCCTCCTTCAAGTTGTTAAGGATGTCAACAACATCAAGAAGCAAAAGAGTGTTATCATCCAGGTTTCGAATAATGATCAAACCACCAACGATGAAGAGTAGGATCCTCCTAAGACTTATAAGTAGCTAGGGAGTCTCTGGATTCTCTATTACTACTATTCTTAGTTTCTTCACTTTCTATTTGCATCCTAGGGAGATGGCCTCCCATATTTGCTTTATTTCCTTTTTGTGCCTCTTTTTTTGTTGTTTTGTTGTTTTGTTGAGGTCATCCCCTTGGTGCCTTTATCCTCTAGGATTTATTTTTTGTAAAATTTTTTGATTCCCTTTCAAAATCCATTTTTATCAATAAAAAAAAATATGGAAAGTATGATTAGAAGAAAAGAACCAGTATTTCTTAAAAAGACTTTTGAGGAGTCACAAATTGATAGTTTGACAGGAGTAGATTCTATAAAGACATTTTCTAAAAATATGATAGAAGAAATTGATGATAATTATACTAATGGAAATATTGAGAGTGAACTCAAAGACCATTCTCAAAATATAATAAAAAATGTTGGTCAAGAAGATTTCTTACAGACTTATGAAAGAAGCAAAGGTAAAATCACCTCAATTGTACACAAATGGTTATATTAGTTGATCAAGAAAACAAATGAAATTAAAATTTTCAAAACAACAAGAGAAGATATGAAATATATGTATTGTAATAGAGATGGACAATAATAAGTTGATTGTTGGAATTTACATCCTTATAAATATTATGGAAAAGAATCACATTCATCTACTTTATGCTATCACAAGGAGAAATATTATAGCAAATTTGAAAAGGTTTTAACATACATATTAGATTATTTATTTCAAAATATTATTTCTAAAGTCTTTGCTAACAATGGATACAAGCATGAAGAATAGGCAAAAATATTATCCAAAGAGTAAGAAAAACAAAAGTGGACAAGAGAAGTAATTAGATCTCTTGCTCAAAAAGGCTATCTAATAATAGACTATATTGAAAGTCCAATATGAAAGAAAATTTTAAAGAGAAAGAAAATAAATCAGATCAAAGGTAAGATAAATACTGAACCAAAATAATATACTCATTTGAAGACTCCATTTATAAATTTACTAGAGACAGATTGAAGATATAATATGAATAACCATATTGAAGACTAAAGTCTTCAATAACCAAATAATGTAATACAGAGGGGTGTTGGAGTATATTACATTATTTGGTACATGCTAATGTACCACCTTGGGTACATATTTAGATTAGGAGTGTGTCTTATATTAGAGTGTGAGTAAATATTTTATGTAATGTAATAATGTGTAAGAAATGCACAAGTGTCATGTAGTTAAGTGTGCAAGTGTGATGAGTGTAGATGTGTACAAGTGTTCTTTATGTATGAGTGCACATGTGTCCTTAGAATAGAAAAGTAAAGAGTATCAAGAAAAGTGAATCCCAAGAGTACTCCATATGAAGAGTCACATTCTATTATATATGTGACTAAGAATTGTATGAGAAGGAGAGAATAGAATGTGATAGTATGGTGTATATGACCTTTATTTAATATCATGCTACTATTTTCGTGAGCATTTGTTAGTGTCCATTTTATGATTTGTTATATAATTTATATATGAGTAAAATATTTCTATTATTATATATTTTATATTAAAATTATATTTTAGATCTTGTGGTTATTTGCATTTGAGTATTAAGCATCAAAAGATAACAGTGGTATTAGAGCTACAAGGTTTTCTTACATAGGTTTTGAAAAGTTACAAATAGTCTAAGGATATTTCTACTGGTCAAGGAGAAACCAGTAAGGTTGAAGATATTACCTTTGGAGAACGAAAACCAGAGAATATAGTATTCCACTATGTTGAATAAAAGCCAATGAATATTAAATATATATTGATTTTATCTATTCCAAGAAAAAAATAAAAATAGAAGGCAGTCAACATCATATTTTTAGGTCTTGAAGATAGATCTTGATATTGACAATATTAAGAGACCCAAGAAGGAGGTCCTAATAAAATGGTTGATAGTAAAATAAAACTTGAATGTAGAAGGAGACCTCAAGTTGCATTTGACTAGATTATTTCTATAGGATTGTAGAAAAACTTGCGAAGACTAGGACTCAACATAGAGTTATTTCCACTAGATTGAAGAATAACTAGTAAAGATTATTGATTTCATTTTTTTAGAGATTTGAATGTATTTTTTTGTTGTCTAATATTTTGTTGCAAAAAAATAATTCTCATAAGTTGAGAAGATTCCTACAATAGATAGAGAAGAATTTCACCTTCGATTGCTTGAAAGTGTATGTACTTTCCTCGCATAGAATTGATTTTGGAAGTGCAACAAAATATTGGAGATTAAAGGCCTAAGAGAAAGGTCTCATTAGAGAATTTGAAGAATTGAGGATAGAATAATTTGAAGATTGTATAAATAATATTGAAGATTGAGGAGATCCAAAGAGCTCCCATTGAAGATTGAATATTGAATATTAAATATTGAGGAGACCCAAAGAGCTCCCATTAAAGATTGAAGACTGAAGATTGAGGAGACCCAAGAGAAGAGGTTTCATAGTATATTGAAGAGATAAGAGATAAGAGGCTAGAAAATACCTATTGAATATTAAGAAAAATGAGACCTAAAAGAAGAGGTACCATTGAATATTTGAGAAAGGAGATAGGATATTTGAGAGAAAATATTGATGAAGCCTAGAAAAGAGTCCCATTAAAATTTGGAAGGAGAAAGAAGAAGAATAGAGAAGCCCTATTGAAAATTTGAAGAAGTGGCCATTGGAGAAGATTTGAAGAAAGTTCTAGGTAGAATATTGCAAGAAGAAGAAACTCCTAAATAATATTAATCACATCAAAAATTGGGATAATTTTTGCAAGGATTTACGAAACTGATTTAAGGAGAAAGTTTTTGGCAAGATGTTTGCCAAATTTGAGAGAGTATTTTTGAAGAAATCAAGACATTCAGATTCTTGAAGAAGAGACTAGAAAAGAGGACAAATTTGAATATAGAATTCAGCTAGATCTAAGGAGGAGAAATAGGATTGAAAGAGGCCACAAGTTGATATTTTCTTAAGGCAACCATTAAATTTTAGAAGGCTGATTTTTGAAGGAGAAGAAATCAGAACTTTGGATCAGCATTTGAAGAGTTTTTGAACTGCAAATTTGGGCAGCATTAGAAGGAGATAGAAGAGCTGAGAATTGGATATATTTTGGGAATATTTGGAAGTATTTTTGGATATCAAAGTGAAGGAGGAATTGGCATCATCTGGAGATGCAAAGTAAAGATTTTTTGGACAGCAAAAAGGCATCATATTTAAGGAGTTAGTGGCAGCATATTGGACAGCATTTGGTGCTGCAAATTTCATATTTTGGGACAGCATTCTAAGAAGAGTTAGAGCTATAGATTTCAGATATTCTTGGAAGAATTCTAAAAGGAGAAAGAGAATTTTTTGGGAAGCATATTTGAAAGAAGATAGAAGTTTTTTTATATCATTTTGAAAGGTGAAAGGAGGTTTTTGAAGAGCAAGTTGAAAAGAGGAGACAGTAGATTTTTGAGCAGCAACTTAAGAAAAATAAAGAGCTACAAATTTAAGGTATTAGATAACAAGTTTTGACAGCGAGAAGGTGAGCTAAATATACAAATAATAAATCTACAAAAGATACCAAAAAGGTTTTAAAATTTGGTTCTTAAAAGTGTATTTCATTTATATGAAAGAGTGTATTTAAATTCAAGTTTAATAGGCACTATATTCTAGAGTTTAAATAAAAAAAAATAAGCTCTAATTTTAGTGTCTCCAATTTTATGAAGGAGGCATCTCAGTTATCCTTTAATCTACAATATAAAATAGCAAAAGTAGAAGTTATATATTGCATAAGGAAGGAGTTCAAAAAAAAGTTACAAATTGGTACTTTAATAAAGCATAAAAGAGGTGTTTTATTTCAAGTTGTAAAATCAAAAAAATAAGTTCAAAAGGGTGTTAAAGAGAGAAAATAGCCAAGATTTGAAAAATGAACTCTCGAAACCATTGAACCAACTCACATATCATTGATAAGTAGAACTATAATCTAAAGTAAAAGTGATCATATAGAAGCAAGGCAATATGAGTGATAGCTGAAGTTGAACAGAGGAGAACCACCATGTTGGAAGGAAGAGAGTTACCCAATTTTAGGATGAACCACAATGAGTGAAGAATCTATTAGACGTAGAAGGAATAACCACCATACTGAAGAGAAGAGCCACCAAGTAGAGGAGGAGCAAAGTCTCAACGCCACCATTAGCTCCATTCAAGGAGCTCAAATGTGATCTATGAATGGGCAACTAAGAAGACATTTGACAAATGTTAAAAATACAAGTATTAAGTATTAGAGTATATTACATTATTTGGTACATGTCAATGTACCACCTTGGGCATGTTGGAATATGTAATGCAACATTGTGTAAATTATTCTTAGACTAAAATATAAAGTCTAAAGAATAATATTTAGAAAATAATTATATGTAAAAATATTTCCACCCAATTAATAAATAAAATAAGGGTGCTAGGAATATTTAATTTATAAAAAAAAATTATCCCCCTTTTCTAAAAAATATTAGAAAGTAACTAATCACTTTCTAATATTTGATAGATGCCACTTATCACATATCTCAAAGATTAGAAAGTAACTAAAACACTTTCTAATATTTGATAGATTGTGATAAGATTTAGGGTTGTAGTAGAAAATATTCTCTTTAAATAGGGGTGTTTTCTACTACATATTATCATATCTTATCATATCTTATCGTATCTTGTCATATTGACTTGTGTTGTAGTTTATGTTGATGCATATTGTTGCATAACATTGAAGCATTCTTGTATAGTTTAATCATTTAGTAATATAGTGAGCTTCATAGTGGATGTTTCCCTTCTTCATTTGAAGTAGGGTTTTACCACTCAATATTTGTGTTGTGGATTTACCTCTTTTATGTGTGATTGATCTTGTGGAGCATTCTTCGATCTTGAGGAGACTTTGCTTGTCTCACATTTGGTACCAGAGTGGTTGGGATCTCCATCAAGTGTCTTCAATCCTTTGAGGTGAAAAACCCATTAAGGTATATTTTTCTTTTGCATGCATTTGGTATTTGGGTATTTTATGTAAACTTATTTTGCAAATCTGCCATTAGGATTTATAGATTTATTATGTTTTTAGATCTAGTTGTTAGATATTTTGCAAACAATATTTTCATTTTAAATCTATATTTTTTTTTTTGCATTAAGATTTTACTGGAAATATTTTTGGAGCCAAACGGACCCCATGGTTGCGTCCGGAAGACCCAAAAACCTCTATTTCCATATATAGTCATTTTTTTTTTATTTAAAAAAAAAACAATCGACTATATATATAAAAATAAAAAAAACAGTTTTGCTTTATAAAAAACAACAGTTTTTTTTTTTTTTTAAACAATTTTGCTTTATAAAAAATAGTTTTGCTTTTAAAAAAAAAAAATGTTTTGCTTTATAAATAAAACAGTTTTGTTTTTAAAAAAAAAAAAAACAGTTTTGTTTTAAAAACAAAAAAAAAAACAGTTTTGCTTTATAAAAATATTTAAACTTTTTCATGCCATTTTTTTTATTAATAAAATAAATTTTATTAATTTTATTGCATTTTTTTTAAACAATTTTTTTTATTAAAAATTATTATTGTTCTCCTTAAAATGCAATATTTTTTTTGTCTCACATTAACAATGGTTGTTTATGAGTTCGTTTTTTTTTGCAAGGTTATCCAAGTATGTTTTGGAGTATACAAGGCAATTTTGGATCAACTTTTTCACTCTCTTCCCCTATTTTTCTTAATTTCTTCTAATCTCTCTCCAGTATTTGCTTGAAGCATACTGTAAATTAATGTAACTTGTATCTCTCATTATGAAAGTAAAAGAGAATGAAAGTGAGAGTGAGAGAGAGAGAGAGAGAGAGAAAGAGAGAGTGTGTGTGTGTATTTGTGTTTTGCTTTGTGTCTCCACTATCTCTTGTTCATATTTCTTACATTTTGCATCTCAACTAATCTAACTACTAACTTGCTACTAAAAAATCTACTAACCAACTAACTTGCAATTTACTAATTTTCATATTAATCAAGAAGGTTAAAAATGAATCAACTTACTAACCACAATTTTAGTATTTGATTAAAATTTACTTAATCTTGCAACACAGTTTATATTTGCTAAACACTTATTGAATCCAAAAGAATTCGCTCTATCGGTAGCAAGTTTTTTTCGGGTCCTTGTACCCGTACCCTTTTTGGTAGCTTAGTTGACCTTGGGTGAGATGAATTGGCAATTCAGTAGGCTATAGCAAAACCTAAAATGAACACTAACTTACTAACTTATTAACTATCTAACATTTAACAAAAATTTTATGGTTCAATTCAAGTTAGTTTATTTTGTTGCAAGATGATTGTTATGGTTAGTTACCTTCTTATTGCAAGTTAATCTATTGCAATTTGATATTGGTTTATTCAATTGCAATATGGTTATAGTTGTTTATTTCAAGATGGTTATAGTAGTTCATGATTTTCTTTCATGATGATCAATCAACTATTGCCTTGGCTAAAAATATTTTAATGTATCAAAGGACAAAGCATGTTGAAATCCAAGCCCATTTTATCAGAGAGAAGGTATTGGATGGGACTATTCAGTTGGAGTATTGCCCATCATCTTCTAATTCTACTAATTTGTTCACCAAACCTCTTCCCAAGGAGCAGTTTTGTAAGTTGAGGGACTCACTTGGTTTGGTGAAGTTGTCCTCAAGGGGGAATGAAGTGTAGTTACACTTGCGTGATGACAACTTCATCCTTATGAGGTGTTTTGTGCTATATATATGAGTTGATATTTGGTGGTATAATTGCTTTTTGCATCTCTTTTGAACATGGTACTTTCTTGTTTTCCTTGTGCAACTTTTGTACATGTTACTTTGTAGATGGCATTGTGCAATTATGGTATATGATGCAATTGCTTTATGCGACTCTTTTACATGGTACTTTCTTGTTGCCTTGTGCAAATTTATACATGTTTTTTTATGTAGTTGGCATTATGCAATTAGTTTATCATGGTACTTTCTTGTTAGCATTTATGCTACTTTTGTATATGATATTTTATGGTTGGCTTTATGCAACCGGTGTGCACACTTTATTATTTTCATATACCTTATGCAACTCTTGTACATGGTACTTTTTTGTTAGCCTTGTGCTACTTTTATACATGGTACTTTAGATTTTGCATTATCATGGTACTCCTTGTTTGCTTTATGCAACTTTATACATGATATTTTTTTATCAACTATATAGCATGTGACTATAATTATGGCTTGGCATCTTTTTGTGATGACTTATAGTTCACTATTTGTTAGATCAGTTTTGTTATCATCTTTGGATTCATATATGATGTGGTGAATATATTTATGATGATGTATCAAAATGATCTTATGTTGAGTTGCTTGTAGCTTGTAGGTACTTCCGTTTGGGATTTTGCAAGCTTACTAAAGACACCCTTGTGATGTTTTCTTCTTGTCATTTGCAACCACTTGTGGTTGATGGATGGCTTTGTAAGCTGCTTGTATCTGAAGCTACTCTGTTGGGGGCTTGCAGTCTCATTTTGGACCATTTTTGTATTGGTGCCTTATTATAGACCATTCTTGGTCATAGAAGCTCATTGTAACTATATTACTCATTTTATTCTCATCCCCATTTGTATCTTTAGGGGGAGAATGTTTCTTTGTCTCATAATTCCTTTCCCCAATATTGCATTAAGGGGGAGTGTTGGAATATGTAATGCAACATTGTGTAAATTATTCTTAGACTAAAATATAAAGTCTAAAGAATAATATTTAGAAAATAATTCTATGTAAAAATATTCCCACCCAATTAATAAATAAAATAAAGGTGTTAGGAATATTTAATTTATGAAAAAAAATTATTCTCTATTTTCTAGCAAATATTAGAAAGTAACTAATCATTTTCTAATATTTGATAGATGCCACTTATCACATATCTCAAATATTAGATTGTGATAAGATTAGAAAGTAACTAAAACACTTTCTAATATTTGATAGATTGTGATAAGATTTAGGGCTGTAGTAGAAAATCTTCTCTTTAAATAAGGGTGTTTTCTACTACATATTATCATATCTTATCATATCTTATCATATCTTGTCATATTTATTTGTGTTGTAGTTTACGTTGATACATATTGTTGCATAACATTGAAGCATTCTTGTATAGTTGAATCATTTAGTAATATAGTGAGCTTCATAATGGATGTTTCCCTTCTTCATTTGAATTAGGGTTTTACCAATAAATATTTGTGTTGTGGATTTACCTCTTTTATGTGTGATTGATATTGTGGAACATTCTTTGATCTTGAGGAGACTTTGCTTGTCTCACAGGGCACATTTCTATATTAGGAGTTTATCTTAGATTAAGGTTAGAATAGTTACTTCAAGCAAGTAATAAATGCACAAGTGTTATAATGTGCAATGGTTTAAATATGCATGTAGTCCACATGTACATGAGTCATAGGATAGGTAGATGAAGAGTCATGGGTAAAGTAAAGGCTTCCTATATATATATATATATATATACCTTGAGGTAGAGAGAGTGAGAGATATTAATGTTACCATAGTGATTTGTGGTTAGAGTATAATGTAATTCTTTCATTGAAATTATGGAGTGTTCATGTCCTCCATTATAATACATTGTACTATTTTTGTGAACATCCATTAATGGCATATTTTTGAGTTATTATAGAATTTTATATTATCATTTTCTATATATTATAGTGTCGTTATCATATATTTATCATTGTTTGGTCATTTTACATCTTGTGGTTGTATTTCCTTTGATATAAATCATCAAAATATAATAGTGGTATCAAATCACATGGTATATTGATAGGAAATAGGGAGAGTCACAAGAGATATTGAGAGCATATAGGAAATGTTATTTTTAGAATTTCTAAAAATAGATCTAGTTGGAGTATTTCCATAGAGTTATAAAAAAATTGTGAAGACTAGAACTCAACATTGATTCCACTAGATTGAAAAACCAACTAGTGAAGATTTATAATCTTTAGATTTAAATTTTTCTCCATTATATTTTTAATACTTTGTTGCAGAAAATTTTGATTCAAAGAAAGTTGAGAAGCTTTCTACAAAGATCTAGGAAGAATATCTTCTTTGGAATCAATCCAATACCTAAAGAAACAAGTTGAAGATTGAATATTTGGAGGCCTAAGGAAAAGATCCCATTGCAAGAGTTATATACCTATAGAGTGCAAAAGAGGAAAAGGACAAAGGAGCCTTATTATAGATTTAAGTAAGAAGAGACTCCAAAAAAGAGTCTAGGAGAAGTTTGGAGATTGGATATCTCCAATGAATATTGACGGAGGAGAAAATAGCTCAAGAAGTTGAAGAGATCCACAAGAGGTCTCATTGAAAAACTTCTAATTTTGGAATATTGATGATAGAGAAGGACTAGCAAAGGTCCTATTCTAGATTGTATATAAGACCATTGAAGGATTTTTGAGGAGAACTCATTGGAGAAATTTACTTATAGGAAGGAGTTCCTAATAAAGGATTTTTTGGGACAATTATTTCCATCTAACAACAAGCCCAAAAGGAGAAGGATTTGGCAAGAAGTGCCAAAATTTGTAGGAGAATAGTGAAGACCTCAAGACATTTATATTCTTGAGAAGAATACCACTATATAGGCCAAGGTTGAAGTCATAATTCAATAAGGAGGCTGAAGGAGAAAGGAGATAGAAGAAGCTACCAAATCTAAGAGATTTAGAGATTACCATTGAAGGCTATTTATTAGAAAGGAGATTGTTGATTTTATAGTATAAAAGTAAAGGTTTCTTGAAGGAAAATCTAAATAATTATTTGGAGGAGTTTCCTACCAAATTTATGAGATTCAAGGAGCTACGATTTCATCTAATACAGAGCAGCATTTTGGTGAATCTAATCACCAAGAAATCCAACATCTACAGAGTCATAAAGGTAAGAAACTTAGGTGCAAAAGGTTAATTATTTTAACTTTAGTTATTTGGTTCATTATTAAGTTTCATTAGCACCAATTTCAAGGTTTAATGTTGCAAGTAAAATGTTTCAAATTTAAAGTCTTCAAGGTAGTGCCAAAGTTAATTTATACAAGGTTCAAACTTACACATAAGAAATAGGAGTTAGATATATTTAAATAGAAATAAAATATCAACTTCATATTATCTATTAGAAGTAGAGAAGATATTATTCTTAAGGAAATTTCCATAGATTATAGTGCATATTTCAAGGTATTTTTAAGAGTTTGTTTAAAGGAGCAATAAGGAGTTATTAATAGTGCATTACACTAGTTATTCTTAAAGGTTTTTAAAATGTATTAATAATTTATCAAAGGAAGAATAGTAAGTGCACAAATCAAAGTAGAAGTGAAGTGTCAAAAGACACTATTGAGCATAGGAAATATATAGCATATTGTGGCAAGGAGAAGCCACCAAAAGGAGTAAGATAACCTCCAAATATTGGAGAAGGAATTTTTCATATCAAGTAAAGAAAAAAGCTTCAAAAGGAGACCTAAAGGTATCAAAGTACAAGTTTTAAGTTAAGGAATTGTATCTTAATCATTGCAAAATTATCTACTTTCATTACTTGCACCATACTCATCCTTACCAATGTAGCAAAAAAGGACAAAAGTTAGAGAGTTTTCAGAGTTTAACAACTACACATTTGTCTTCTACAAATCTTAAGAAGAAGCTTCAACACATAGAATATATAGCCGTCTAAGGGCTAAATATCCATCAATTTGAGATGTCTAAATATACCCAATATAGTGCTAAAGAAACCTGATTTAGCACCTATCATAGTGTAAAAATCTACAGCATTGAAGGAGTCTACGTAAGATAGTGCCATTGCAAGGATTACGTGCAAATGAGAAGGAAAATACCATAAGGTTTATATAGCACAAGTGACAAATGAGGTGCAAAGGAGGATACAATACCCAAGCAATCATAGAGTGGATCTTGGACAAACTACCCTTGCTAAAGCTAACTCCAAACCACCATAGGAAGCACCACCACCATCGAGGAAGATCCATCGTCATTGAGGAAGAGCCACCATGCATTGAGATGCAATAAAACATGTTGGAATAAAAATTGAAATTTCTTGCAAAAGAGTTAAGGTGATAAGATACATTGATAAGCTTGAGTGCATGCAAAATAGGAGCCTCCACTTGCCATAGCAAAGAAAGTTATCTTGTACCACTTGGTACAAGGGAAGTTGAAGCATCTACAATATCTAACACTTGCACAAATAATCTAAGGAGTGACCAAGTTAAGTAACACTCCAGCTAAATCAAAAAAGTACCCAGGAAAGTATAACATCCTCATTATCATTTCAATGCTCATTCTCAACATTGTCAGTCCTGCACCACATGGAGTAACACCTCAATAAGGATAAAAACCATCATGTTCTACCTAATGATAATGCATAAGATATAAGGTAATGTAAATTTCCACTTAGCACTCATTTCAAGAAGGAAAAGGGTATTGATAGCCACCACAAAAAAGAACACAAATATCTCATAGTATAAAAGGCTTAAAAAGTGTACATCTATACTAATTGCAACATGAAATCAAATTGAAATAAAAGAAGATGTATAACCAAATTTGCAATAAAAATAATACCTTCTTTGTATTCATAAATTGTGAAAATTGGTTACATATCCATCCGTCTTAGGGATACCAAATTTGATACAATGTTTACAATTATGTTGATCCCCTAAATGGGGTTGATGTACTCTAAATGCTCTTTAGGTCTCCACCAACTTTACATGAGGGCTTACTAGGATGCCTCCTTTTGTCAAGAGGGATGATCTTGAATAGCTTTGAGTCCTTAGAAGAATCTTCCACTTGTGTACAAGGAAACATCAAAAACATATGAAACTTCTCATGATGAGGCTATTGTCCAAGAAGATGCAATAAATGAAGCATATACTTAAATAAAGCATGGAATGTATAAATATGCGTACAATATTGAAAAATAATCTCAAAGTATGGCTTACAACATATAAAGGAACTCAAAAATGCATGCAATCTAGCAAATTAAGCATAATAAAAATTAATCTATGAAATCTTATGAAAGAAAGCATGAATAGCATAAATGACAATAAAGCTACCTATGAAACTACTAATTAACCATAGAAGTGTCTGAAATAATACTACTCCATGCTATATTAACCTAAATGTATATTAAGAAAATTAAATATATAGCTAAGATGGAGGACTAGTCTCATCAAACCCTAGCCACTATTGCTCAATGCAACAGGCTCTGTTAGTCACGGTTAATAGTCACAACTAAGCCTGTGGGCTATTGTTGACAACAATGGCCATGGGAAAAGTTTCCTTTCTCTTGAAACTAGGGCTTTGGATGCTCAATTCTTTGTGTAATTGATGATCAAGGGTCACCTTCATGTCTGAACACATATTTTTTATTGAATTTGTGTGAATTCACAGTGGATTGGTGCAAATTGGTAAGCTTGTTGTCAAGTTATTTGAAACTTCATTAGCATAGCAACAAATTTCATTCTCCAATTTGGTAGCACTTCACTACTTCTCAATATTTGTGAAATTAGTTGTCAAACTAGTAGAGCTTCACTACAATGAATTAGCGATATTAATTACCTCTTTGAGAGGTCTATAAATAGACTCCTCAAATCCCAATCTTGGCTTCTCAAGGAAGCCAAGATCAAGAAGTTGTTGGCTTGAGCAGTTGGGAGGAATCCTCTGGAAGCTTCCTCATCCAAAACCGCTCCAAATCCATTGCAAATTGGCTATTGCAACTAATTTTTCTTGCATCAAGATGGTAAAGTTTGTTATAAGGCTAGTTGTTTTTGCTTAACATGGCTAGGAACCTAGCCATTGTTGTCAATTGTAGCTGAGATCTTACCTTATGATGTCATAAATGACTAAGGTTGAATAGGCTGAGGATACCTAAAATGAGTGATTAGAATCACTGCTTAGCCTTGGGAGGGTCCAAGGTCATTCATATGGTCTACAAAGGTGTCCATATGAGTAGTCTCATAAACATGACATGTTTTAGGTGTCTACATATACCCCTTTTGAGATGCATTGTGTAAAAACACAATGCTGAGAAAAAATAGATCACCTAAGGCCATGTTATAGTTTGATTTATGAACATTTATATAATAAATGTTAGATGTCCCAATCCTACAAAGGATGCACATCTTGGAATAATTCCAACAGGATGGAAGGCTTAACTTAAGTAAAACTTTGGACAGTCTCTGCATGAAATTGGAACCGAATGACCAAAGAATAGATTGCCAAAATTTTAATTTGCTACGTTTTCTTTTTGCCCCTGCAAATGGAGTAATCTTGTGATAGTTGTTAGAAATGATTCATAATATGAATGCAATTTACATGATCGAGTGATCATTTGTTGATTTTGATTATGAATTTGATATTATGACTACCCCCTCAAGTGACGAGTCAATAAGGAAAGGACAAGTGATTAAAGTGATGAGTTTCTTGATTGATATGAATAATTTGGATGATTCAAGACTTTTGCATTTTGTTATATGGCAATTCCTATTACAACTAAAATTTCAACCATTAATAAAAATTATACATCTCTATCTCATGGAGCAGTCCTGCTATAATGGCCTTCTTAGGAAATGAAAATGATAGCAATTCCATTTAAGCTTGTGTTGAATCACGATTATCGATGATTTGCTAAAAATGTCATAGAAGAAATAAAATGAACACCTCATTCCCATGGGGTATTGTGGTCGCCATCGCCTTCTTTGATATTGAAGTGAAGACATTTCAATTCAATGATGACTAATTTACCCCAAATGGCCTTATGGTAATTTACTCATATTTTTGGATTGCATGGAGCGCAAGTCGCTACAACCACCAAGTGTATAGAATAAATAATTGAATACTAGGCATATTTGAATTTTGATTTATTTTAATTTTTTTTTAATTTTACAATTTTTGAGAATTTTGGACTGGTAGATATTTATTCTTGTCCATTTTGAATCTCCTCATAGTGATATTTTGGGAGCTATTATTATTAGTTGCTAGCCGCGATTGACAATCGTAGCTAGTTTTTGAAATTTTCTTAGCTATAGCTGACAATAGTGGATGGGATTGCCCTAATCTATGCTCGTGGTTAACATCAGCAGTTGAGGTTCAAGTGAAAAATAAAAGTAAAATTAGGGTTTTTACTTTTCATTATTTTTAGCTAGCAAAATGTGAGAGTGAGATCTGAGGAGAGGAGTATTTAACATGGAATGCTACCAAATTGAATACCCATCATGATGGTGGACCAACCTAAGGCCTTGAATAGTGGTAAATCCAAATCTCCTAAGGTAGAATATTTGTCTCTATTTCATGGTTTAAGCATTTAAAATGAACCTCACTAATTAATGGCATTAAATGAACCTCACTAAAAAATCGGTAATGAACCTCACCTTAGGTTAGATTTAGCTTTTAGGATAGCTTAGGGGCTGGTTTTAATTTTTGGGGGTATTTGGGGTGGGAAATGACCATGAAAGAGGTCATTCCTATAGCCACGGTTGGCATTTGTGGCTCCCAATTTACCAATTGAAGGCTACGATTGCTAACCACAACTAGGTTCAAACACCAATGATCAAAAAATTTACCGTTGGCACTAGCTACGATTGACAACCATGGTTTTGATGGCAACTACTATTGTCAAAAGTGGCTAAGGAAATTTAACCCATTTTTTTTTTAATATTGATTTTTAATTACTTTGAATTTATGATGCATCTTGTTATCTTCCCTTTATACTTTAACTACGTAGGTGCAGGAGCCTGACTTGCTATGCGAGCTACTACCTGAGCTAAACCACGCTGACCTAGACTAGTTTGGGGCCATGGGTATAGGATATATTTTGAGGCTACCCATCATCAGGGCAGACCAGACTTATATGACTATGTTAGCCCATCACTGGGATGCAATGACTAAAACTTTCTTTCGACTAGGGAGATGATGGTGACATTGGAGGATGTCTACCATATTTATAGGATTCTAATAGATGGGCAGGCTATCATCTCTTTGGCTACCATAGTGAAGACTATAATATTATAGAGGGTTTTTGGTGATAGGCACAAGGAGGTGCTAGGAGATATAGAGCATGACTAAGTGCCAATGGATCCTTGGTATAGGGTAGATGTATTCTCATTGTGTTAGGCTATCTTCATGCACATTATCTGTAATGTGCTTATTCCAAATACATAAAAAGTGAGGTTCCCCTATAACCCCTTGGTGATAGTGTAGGACTTACCAGGGAGTACCATGGATGAGCCACTCATCCTGGCATGTGGGAGTGCTCTCCTAGCCTATATTTAAAATGAGCTCTATCAAATTACATAGTGGGGGTGAGTGGGAGTAGGCTACAGCTTGCTGCTATAGATATGGTCCTAGGAGCACATCAGAAGTAGACCACATAGGAGGAATTCCCCTAGGGATTACATCATTATCACCAGCTACCTAGTGCTATGGGGCCTGCTGGCCATGAGATATGAAGATCTATAGGATCAGATCTCATGTGGAGGATTTGCAATACTATACAAATAGACTAACTGGGCTATAGGCCAACTATATTTTATGGCACCCCTACTTAGACTGTCCAACATAGGATGAGGTTGCTAGATATCTGAGATGGGCTAGGTGTGATCACTCAATGATTGGATGTAAGTCTAAGGTGCAGGAGTTATTCCACTTCTCTTAGGTTACCAAATAGTTTGGGCTCCAATAGGATATACTAGAGGAGAAAATACTCTACCACCACCTTAATGCAGAGAAACAACTTGTGTGGCCATAGGTCATGGCTTTGATGAATGAGGATGATGACCTAGAGGATACAAGGGCAGTGGATGTTGGGATGACTCCAAATTATGATGCATGGTGGACTACTAGACTATGGTAGGGTGGTGGTCCTCTAGGTGGATCTAGGGATGGCGATGTTGCTAAGGTAGCATTTAATTACCCACATGGATGATGAGTGCACCAGAGGACATATGGCAAGTGGGGTCAAGAAGCTACATAGGAGGAGGAGGAGGATGAGGAGTAGCCAGATTATGAGGTTTCATAGTTGTAGGCCCAGGTGTAACGTCTATAGACACAGTTGTAGATAGCTCAATGATAGATTCTAGAGAGGGACACCTCTCTAGCTATAGTATGAGCTAAGTTGAGTGTAGGATAGGCACAATGGTGAGGGTATGAGGAGGAGATGACCACCCTCTAGGCACAGGTTGACTCAGCCATCACTGAGATAGAGAAGATCATCGGATAGTGGTATCTTCTACAAGTATAGTTATATCTAAGGACTGCTGAGAGAGATACTCTAAAATTTGTGATAGGGGTTCCTTATGCTCCATAGGCTACACCATTCATTCCAACCACTCAAGGATCAATAGCTTCAGGTATACCTACTACTAGATATGTAGTAGCATTACAATAACAGGTGGCTAGGTTGCAGGGTTTGGTCAATCAGTACGATGTTGGGTGCCAATCTGATAGTGCATATATCAGGAAACTAGAGGGATAGGTGGTCATGCTAGGGGGTATTTTTCCTACATGGTCTACTACAATAGGATCACATACGAGTCATAGCGAGTCTAGATATTCCTCAATGCATCCTATCCATATATTAGGGGATCAATCTTAGATATCAATGGGTACTAGCTCCCAGAAGCCTCACAGAGAGGGAGCTAATGGAGGAGGTGACTCAGGGGATGCAAGACATTCATGATATGACATACTATCATTGTATCATTTTTGTGTGTAATTTCTAAGGACCTACACTATTGTAGCCTATGAGCATTTTTCTACCTCTTGTACTTATGACACTTTACACATATATATGATATTCCAATTTTATTATGGCTCATTATGTGTACCATTTTATTATTTTATGTTTATGTGATGCACATGGATGCAATTCTTATGTGATGTTTTGATTATGCTATATGGATGCGATGTACTAATTACATGCACTAGCTAGATGATAGATGTATACTTAGATGCTATGATCTAGATGTATAAATGCATTATGATGATGGATGCATATATGGATGCGATGTACTAATTACATGCACTAGCTATATGATAGATGTATACTTAGATGCTATGATCTAGATGTATAGATGCATTATGATGATGGATGCATATATGGATGCAATGGTGAATGTTAAATGCATGTTTAATTCATTTGATTTGTTTATGCATTTGATCTATGTGATATGATATGATAGATGATATGTGATGTGATGCATTAATTACATGATAAAATGAACTAATGCAAATAAACATGTATGCTCTAATCACTTAAAACATAAGAAATAAATCTAATATGTGTTGAAAAATCTAATGGATGACACCAAAAAATGTATAAAAATCATGAATGAAATTGATAACTCTTATCATAAGAATTAATCATTCAAGCATCTATGTGAGATGATATGATGTGTTATGGATTTCCCTCATAAGCTTCTGTAAATTAAAAGATATGCACAAAATAGTCAGTGGTCGTCTAAATATCATTGTTGATATATATTCGATATCTATCATATTTCATGAACACCCCTTAATAAAAAAAAATCACAAAGAAAATGTGTATGATTTCATGAGATGATTTGTTGCTATAAGGGATTTTTGAGGTTTTCCATGAGACTCAAACATCCTAGTTGATTAATCAAAAGTTGTATAATGACTATACAAGACTCTTGAAAGAAAAAAGTTTTTGCTATGAATACCAAGATATTCATTATCCCTCTGTGTGCAAATAAATATATTATATGAGACATAAGACTACCTCATTACCAAGAAATATTCATTCAACCCATTGTTGTAATAAGGATCACCAAATATTCATCATGATCCTAATTTTGGATGCAGTTGGACTAGACTACTAGGTAATGCAGGCCACCTAAAGCTAGCTCATTTGTAAATTGCTTAGAACTACCCCAATGTCAGGCATAATTCATTCAGTCCATTTTTATATTGGATATCACTCAATGGCTTCGAGTATTGAACATTCCAGGGATTCAATCTCTTCACCCCCTTCTTCTTTTTTGAGCAAGGTATTTTGCTTTGATTTTGGGATTTTGATTATTTTGTATGAAAGTAAGAGATTTCTTTGGGTAGGGAGGATCTTGTCCTTTTTCTAATGATCAACACTATATACCATGCACATCACAAAATGATCAAGTAAAAACCTTTCACTTAAGGTTACTAGGACCACTTTGTAGTGTTCATTTCCTTTTCCATACTCATATTGTTAATGTTTAAAAAGTGATGGGATTTTGATATATGCTAGGTGCTATAAAAACTAGACCTCATCTCTAAAAGCAAATATAGCTTTCTACAAAATCTGAGAAGATCACTAGGTATGGCTGAATGATCGAAGAACCCTAGGATATACCTCATAGCAACAGGAGGGGTTGTTTTGAAAAACACAACTACTCACAAGGGTGATGGATGATGATGATGTATAGATGCATGATTAGCATACAAATGTGGTGTCATTTATAATATTGTAAACACAACCTATCCTAATGCAAGTGCAATGGATGAACATGCATAATTCAATTCAATTAATTGAATGTGTATGCAAGATGAAAATGAATAATGTAAATGTTTTTGTGTTTTTGATATTTTGCAATGTTTTTGGATTTTATTGCTTTTTGATTTGTTTGGATTTTACTTCTTAAATTGTTTTTGAAATTTTCACTGTTTATGTATGAAATAACTTTAAAAGAAGAATTTTGAGAGGTTTGGGCTCTTCAACACCTTCTAGAAATTTTAGGAGATAAATATCAGGTCCTATCTTCTTTGATATTATAAATGGACCTAACCAGTTGGCCATAAATTTGTCTTACAAATGCGACAACAGGTTTGAGTTTTGTTGGTTTTATTTTAGCACAAGATCCCCAACTTTAAATTATCTCAAGTGGACTTTATTATTATAAGCTCATTTTAGGTGATCTTGGTAAACTCAAAGATGCTTGAGAGCATTCACACAACGTTCATCAAGAAACATCATTTGGTCTAGGTGAGCTTGCCACATGTTGTCGTCATCGATGAACTCTTTCAATGAGATGTGCAATGTTGGAATTTCCAATTACAAGGGCATGATGGCCTCAATGCCATACACTAGTGAAAATGGGGTTGCCCCATTGGGCATCCGTATACTAATTCTAAAAGCCCATAAAGAAATAGGCAACTAAATATGCCAATCTTTATGGTTTTCTTGAATAATTTTCTTTAATATTTCTATCATTATTTTGTTAGAGATCTCTACTTGCCCATTTTCTTATGGATAATATGGATTTGAAAAACTATGTTGAATATTATACTTGTACATTAAAGCCCTTACAGTTTTGTTCTTGAATGAAGTTTCATTATCTGATATTATCTCCGATGGGATCCCAAAATGACATATTATATTATGGATTATAAAATCCATAATGCGTGCTCCTATCATTGTAGTTAAAGGTATTGTCTCTACCCATTTTGTGAAGTACTCAATGGTCGTTTATGATACACATATGTCGACCCAAATAGGGGGAGAGATCTTGTCAATTAGATCAAAACCCCACTGAGAAAATGGCCAATCCACTTGGATAGGTTGTAAGGCCTATGATGGTAGGTGCGTAAGATTAGCATGATGCTAAAATTTGATACACTTCATGACATACATTGTGAAATATTTCTCCATAGTGGATCAATAATAATCCATTCGAAGGATGCACTTGACAATGGCCATGTCATTGAAATGGCCAATCCTCTATTGTCATGAGCTTGTGAAATCACCCAAGATGATTCTTGGAGCTTAAGGCAATGAAGGAGAATTCCATAATAGCTATGATGATACAGGATGTCTCCTAGCAAGACATATCTAGTCACTTTTTGTTTAAATGCTATTTTTGTAGCATGCAACAATCCTTATGGGATTACTCCAATTTTAAGGAAATCATGTAATTGTGATAACCAATATTGATAAGCAACAACTTCAACTAACTGAACGACATGTTCCTACTACAATTCAACTTGTATAAAAGCCAATTTAGAAATAACCTTATGGATAATAGTGGTACCATTCTCTTTAGGACCCTACGATGGCAAATATCCCCAAGGCACCTTCTTCAGAAAGACTCTAGCTCTATAGAACTATTCATGGTTTAGCTCTATCTAAATCATGTGGACTTATTCTTTATTGTTTTGTACCTCATGTCATATCATGTATTGTGACAACATTTTCACTTGGATGGCACTAAAGTCAGCAGATGGATTTTGATGGATTAAGGATCCCAAATATTCCATGGTGTCTACAAATCTGGTGGATGTGCAAGGGATTGCCTCGATGTCATACCATTCCAATTAGGCTAGGTAAGTGTCCACAAGTTCTTTATATGCTTTAAATATGGTACATCTACATTGTTAGATCCCCTTAACTTGATTAACAATGAGTAAGGAGTCACCAAATATATTTAGCTTTTTGATCTTCATGGTGAGCGTTGTTTGGAGACCCAATATTAGGACCTCATATTTAGCATTGTTATTAGTGCAAGGAAAATTGAGTTTAAATGACAATGGCATTGGAGCACCTTATGGCATGAAAAACATAATACCTATGCCACCCCCTTGCTCACATTTATAACCATCAAATAACAAATACATGTCAACTTTATTATCTGATTCTTTAATTTTAAGTGATTTCGATAATGCAAAGACTACATCATCGATAAGCTCTATGATGAGAGGCCTATGGTCCTGAAGAGGATCCTCTACCAGTTGATTTTCTATGACTTAACCTTTGATATAATTTTTACTGATGAATTTTAGGTTGAATTTTATCAATAGCATGATCCACTTTGTAGTACGTGTGTTATGATATATCCTTCTCATAATATACTGTAAAGTATTTTGTTTCAATACTACATATGTCTTATGGCTCAACATGTAGTGGTGCAACTTCTTCATCGCAAAGACCACTACTAAGCACAAATTTTCTACATATGCATATCGTGGCTCGTAATTGACCAAGGTTTGACTGATATAATATATCACCTACTCTTTGTTTTGCACATTCTTCTGGGCTAGCATGGTTCCCAGTGTAAACTTTATGGTCAATATATAGCAAGAGTGGCACACCTAGTCTAGTTATTGTTTTATCTCAATGAAGGCTTTCTGATAGTCCTCATCCCAGTTGAATGGGACTCCCTTGTGTAGTAGTCGATTGATGGGTCAACATTTATTCGATAACTACGTGATGAAGCACTTTATGGATGCTACCTTGCCCTGTAGGCTTGTTAATTCCTTAATGTTTTTGGGGGAGAACATTTCTAGTATAGCCTTGACCTTTGTTGGGTCAACTTCAATACCTCATTTAGAAATGATGAATCCCACGAGTTTACATGAGGTCATGCTAAATATGCATTTCTTGGGGTTCAACTTAACATTATGCTCTATTAGGTGATCGAAGAATTTTCTTAGAACCTCGATGTACTCTTCATATAATAATGACTTGGCCAGTAAGTCATCGATATAATCTTATAAGATTTTATGCATGTAGTTATGAAAAATATATGTCATAGACTTTTGATATGTGGTACCAACATTTTTGAGGCCAAAAAAAATAACTTTATAGCAAAATGTTCCCCATGGAGTGGTGAAAGCAATTTTGTGTTGATATTCTGGTTTAATCCAAATTTGGTTGTAACCAAAAAAACCATCCATGAGAGAAATTATTTTGTGACCTGTAGTTGCATCTACAAGAGCATCAATATTAGGCAACAAAAATGAATCCTTCGGTGTTTCCTTATTAAGTTCTCTAAAATCCGTATAGATTCAAATTCTTCCATCAGGTTTTCCTGCGAGTACCATGTTTGATACCCATTTTGGATAGTCAATGAGAATTATGAACTCTACATCCAATAGTTTTTGTAGCTCATATTTAACCATAAAAGTGATTGTTGGATGCATCTTCCTAAGTTTTTTCTTGACCAGTTTCTTGGTAGGGTCCAATGAAAGGTTATGAGTAACCAATTTTGGATCCAGACTTGGTATGTCCTTATATATCCAAGAAAAGAGATTAGATATCTCTTTCAATAGAGGAATAAGGCTAGTGTGCTCCTCAAGAGATAATATCTCTCTAAATTTAACCTTTCTTGAATTGGTGGGATCATCGTTGATATCCACTTTGAAGGTTTCCTCTATTGACATATGTGATCCCTCCTCAATATGGTGAGGTGTGGGGATCAAATGGATGTCATCGGTTGGGTTTAAAGGTTCCACTAAATAGGAATTATCCTCAACATGATAAACATCATATGCACGACCTAGCACAAAATGAAACTGTTGCAACATTTCTTCATTGGGGAAGAAATCTTCAGGATCTAAGGGTGAATTGGCATGATCAAAATCAATGGCCTCAAGATTAAGGTACAAATGTTTCAAAGGGTCATATGGATTATGTAGTGGAGTGGTCAAATCAATAGATACCATGTTGATGAAATGGAAGAACCACGTGGATGCAACACACTATCTCCAGATTTCTCCCCCTACTCTATATGTGGCTCAAGCAGAATGGGGATTATTGGGTCTGATCTAGGAATTGATATAACAATTAGGGGGAAGCAATTACCTTAAGTTGGAAGGACCAAGAAAATCTATATGATATATCTCTTCTAGATTCATTGGCCTTCTTTGGATGGGAGGACTTGGGAATACCCATGATAAATTGGTTTCATGTCCATAGGTTCCCTAAGATGATAGAGATGTTGAGGCCCTAGATAAGCCATCTCTATTTCATCCTCATATTCCTCATCATCTAAGAAATATTATCCATTGTCTTCTTCATAATTGTATTTTGGTCCACCTCTCTCGGAGATGGATTCTAACTCACCTTCATCAAAAGCGGCTTTTGATTCAGTTTTTGCTATTGTACTAGATTTTTGGGCTTCAATGCCAATAATTTTAGTATATTTATGATTTATGATAACCCGATTAGTTTCTGGAATATTATCTGAACTAGCATCCAATAAAATGTTATCATGATAGATCAAGGGTGGTTCTATGGCAACCATGGTCACTGACTAGTTACCCCTTCAAGAATGTGAAGGGTTAGGATGGTATGGGTTCCAACCAACATCCACCCCCATTTTTAGGTTTAGGTAATCTAGATATATAGCCAATAACTCATCCTAACCTTCTATGTCATAACCCAATCCAAACCTATCAATCTGTAGATGGTGGTTGATATGAAGTTCGATGCCCTTGTTCAAATAAACCCAATCTATAATCATGCCAATGGTAACGATAAAAATAATGAAGGGCATACTTTGGGTTTGAAAGATAATGAATATTCATAGAGAATGGTTCATCATCATCTTCTTCTATGGGTGAGCAATCTACAAGTTTATCTAAACCTCCATAGATAAAATTAGTCTAATTAAATGGCACTCCCAATGGTACCACCATCCCAACAGGAAAGCCATGAGCTTGAGACCTATCCATATCTTGTGCAGATCCTATGATAAACATAAAAGTTACATTCTACACTAGGTATTCAGCTAATCCATGGTTGACTACGTGAATCGTCACATGTGGTGCAAATGATGTAGTTAATGACACAGGTGAGGTAGGCTGAGGTACCTCAACTATATTTTGTGAGTTTCCCTCCTCCATGGGATTCAGGATCCTAATTTTTTGGATATATTATCGGAGCTATTTTTGTAGGCGTTTTTGGGATTACTGTGATTAGTGGGTATGGGTGGTTTTAGCCCATGGTATTCTAATACTACATTATGGTTTAGGGTTGTAATATTTTCCTTTATATTGATTGTAATGTCCCATTATGGGTAAGGTGAATAACAATAAGGAGTTTTCGCTCTTGTTTTCTGGACGTAGCCCATATTGGGTGAACCAGGATAAATCTCTTGTGTTCTATGTGAATGTATCTTGTGAGTTGTATTTCTTCTGAGTTATTTATTTTTGCATTAATTATTCTAGAATAGGTTTGGGTAAAACTCTTCAAACCTATAGATGAACATGAAATTAAATCCCTCTCAGAAAAGATATTATTTTATAAAGATATTAACTATCTACTTGGTCAAGATATAGACAGTAAACAAAATGAACAAGAGCTCAAATTCTAGAATCAGGACGAAGACCATATTGAATACTAAAGTCTTCAATGTCCAAATAATGTAATACATGGGTGTGTTAGAGTATATAACATTATTTGGTATATTTTAATGTCCCACCTTGGGTATATTTCTAGAGTAGGAGTTTATCTTAGATTAAGGTTTGAGTAGTTACTTCAAGCAAGTAATAAATACACAAGTGTTAGAATGTGCAATGATGTAAATGTGCATGTAGTCCACATGTACATGAGTCATAGGATAGGTATATGAAGAGTCATGGGTAGAGTAAATACCAAGGTACATATCTTCCTATATATGTACCTTGAGGTAGAGAGAGTGAGAGAGACTGAGAGAGACTGAATTTACTATAGTGATTTTTAGTTAGAGTACAATGTAGTTATTTCATTGAAATTATGAAGTGTTCATGAACCTCCATTATAATGCATTGTACTATTTTTGTTAGCATATATTAATGGGATATTTTTGAGTTATTACAGAATTTTATCTTATATTTTTCTTGCATATTATAGTGCCATTATCATATAGGTATCATTTCTTGCTTATTTTACATCTTGTGACTACATTTCCTTAAATGTAAATCATCAAAAGCTAACATTGAGAAGCCAAAACATTGAAGGAGCTAAGTTAGGGCAAGTTAGAATAAAATGTTGGAAATTTTGAGTATAGTGTTGTCATTGATGTCAAAGGTTTGATGTCATTGATTGTCATTGATGTCAAAGGTGAAAAGGTTGAGTTTTGTCTTCAAGGTTGAAACAATAAATGCAAAGGAATTTTCCATGGTTGTGAAAGCAAGCAAAGAGAATTTTGAAGAAAAGGATTATAATATTTAAATTATAATATTTAAATATTATTAAGAGAGTTTGGAAGTAACAAGGGCTTCATTTGGTAAATAAAAAAGGAAAGGGAGATTTTAATTGCAAAGAAAAAACAAGACTTCTCATTGGTGGAAAAAGACCCAAGGCAAAAGGTTTACTTCTCATTGGTGAAAAAGACCCAAGGCAAAAGGTTTAATATAATATTTTTTAAAAAATATTATAAAACCTAAGGTTAAAATTGCATGGCACCAAAAACAAATCGAATTATTTTTAAAATAATTTCAAAGGTGGGCCGACATCTAAAACATGCATGGAAAGCATATAAATACCCTAAGATCTTTGGAAATAAAGGTGTGTTTTAATTATGCGATCATTCGAGCAATCGTGCAAGTGTGACAACGAATAAGGACAAGAGGATAGCATTGATTTTGGAGCACAGAAGGAGGATAAATTAAAGTGAATTTTGTCCATCCCTTGACGTCATCTGCTAGGGTGGCCTAGCGGTGGCTAGACGTGTGTTAAGACGTTTGCAAGGTGGAGGTTTGTAGTTTGATTCTCCCTAGCACCAATTTTGAAGAGTTTTTATTATTTTCAGTGAACGCACCAAGGAACAAAGGTGGAGGCCTACATGATAGGTCTCAACTGCTTGGCTAGCGCAAGCGGTTAAGCACCTACATTAGGAGGTTGAGGTCGGAGGGTCGATTCCTATCCACACCAACAATAATAATTTTTTCTAAAAGGTATGCGCTAAGGTTGTTTAATATTTGCTTTACTTGGTGTTTGAGGGGTGTGCTATGGTATAAAGGTTTTTGGAAAATAGGAGGTATAAGGATAATTTATTTTTGCCAAATATTTTGAAGATATTGTTATCATTAAAAATTTATTTTTATATATGCAAAAGTAGGAGTGATAAGGTGTAAATGGTTGATTTAAATTTGTAAATCAATGTTATGGGTCATTAAGTGGTTTGGAAATTATTTCATGAAAGTAGGGAGATAAAAGGTGTAAAATGTGTTTTTATTGCTTGTAATAGTGGCATTAAATTTAAAAGGACTTGGTTCATGATTTAATGCTTTATTTTGAAAAACCAAGGGAGTTATAGAGCATTGGTTTGGAATTAAATTGAGCATATATTTTTGAGAAGAAAATTTATGTGATGGTTTGAGAAAGTATTTTCCTATCTAACCCTTGAAGTGGCACAAGAAAAATCAGTTGTTTGTGAGATAGGTTTTTGAAGATATATCTCCATAAGGGTAAACTAAGAGGTATGGGCACATCATTCCTTATTAAAGTATTTTGTTGAAGTGAATGTTTCTGAAATATAAGGTGGAGATAAAAGGGTTGTTTGGTAAGCATTGTTGAAAATATTTGAGTTAGGGTTTGAGACCTACATGTGCATCAATTGTTGAGAGAAAGTTGAAACAATTGCATTAGAGTTTGAAGATCTTCTTGTACTTCATTATTGATTGGTTTTGGAAATATTTGGGATAGAGTTTGAGAACAAGTGTGCTTTCATTGTTGAAAGAGATTGAGATATTTGTACTAGAGATTGTGAACTACTTGTGCTAGGGTTGAAGACAAGTTAGTACATCATTGTGAAACCTTTGAACATTGGTTTGAGAGATATTGATAGCAATTGTGAAAGTGTTTGAGATCAATTTTGTGAAGGAAAATTGTGCATTGGTGTGATTGATCTTTGAGAGAAAATTTGCAAGAAAGATAGACCAGTTTTGTTATACATTGTTTTGATTTGATTTGAAAAGGATTTTGCAAGAGAAAGAGATTGGTTAATTGAGTACAAGATTTGTGAGTGTGAAACATATTGAGTTTTTGATAGAGCATATCATTCTCTATATGTTCCAGAGGTTAAACAAATTCTAAGTAGAATTTATATATGTGAAGAAATTTTTTCTGAAAGAGATTTAAGTTGTGTTTTGTATGCAAGATTTGGAGTTATTTGAGAAGGTTTTGTGAGCAACATTGAAGGCAGATTTGAGCAAGTCTTTGAGAAGGCTTGAGGGAAGATTTGAGCAAGTATTTGAGAAGGCTTGAAGGCAGATTTGAGCAAGTCTTTGAGAAGGCTTGAGGGAAGATTTGAGCAAGTATTTGAGAAGGCTTGAAGGTAGATTTGAGCAAGTCTTTTGAGAAGGCTTGAAGGTAGATTTGAGCAAGTATTGAGAGAAGACTTGGGATAGTTTTGGTGCAGATTTGTGAGAAGAGTTAGAGCATATTTGTGCTAGACTTGGGATAGATTTTGGTGTAGATTTGAGATAGAGTTGAGAGTAGGCTTTGGAGGTGATAGAGCAGAGAGGACAGAGGTCTCCAGTGGATAGAGTTCCATCAACCAATGTAATGGGGATAGAGGTCTCCTATGGAGAGAGATCCACAAGCTAGAGTAGTGGGGACAGAAGTATTCTAGAATTTCACCAACTAGAGAAGGGGATAGAGTTCTCCTATGGATAGAGATCCACAAACCAGAGTAAAGGGGATAGATTTCTCCTATGGATAGAGATCCATGAACCAGAGAAAAGGGGATAGAGTTATCCTATGGAGAGAGATCCATGAACCAGTTGAGGAGATAGAGTTCTTCTATGGATAGATATCCATGAACTAGTTAAGGAGATAGAGTTCTCCTAGATAGAGATCCATGAACCAGAGCAAGGGGATAGAGTTCTCCTATGGAGAGAGATCCACAAATTAGAGCATAGGGGATTGGTGTCTCCTTTGGATAGAGGTCCATAAACATTGTAATAGGGAATTGATTCCCAAGAGATTTGTTGAGAAAATTTAGAAGAAATATTTTCTTCATGGAGTAGCCCACATTGGGTGAACCACATTAAATTTGTGTCTCTCTTGTGTGTGATGATTTGTGCATTGATTTGATTACTACTATTGATATTACCATTGATAATATTGGATAATATTATTTGGGAAAGAAAAGTAAAAGTTGATCTTATACTGTTCACCCCCTCTCAGTATAAGCCTATGTTCTTCAATTGGTATCAGAGTGGGTTCCTTCAAAAGAGTCTAACAACTTGAAGGAAGATATTATAGGAACACAGATGGCATCTCAGAATGGATCTTCATCAAATAAGGCACCATTGTTTGATGGGAACAATTATGCTTTCTGGAGCATAAGAATGAAGACTTACCTGATGGCACAAGGATATGAGATATGGCAATCAATTGAGGATGGGTTCACACCTACAACTAATCCTCCCATAGATAAATATGGTAAGCTATTGCATGTGAATAATTCTAAGGCTATGAATGGAATCTTGAGTGGTTTACGTGAAGTAAAATTTGTGAAATTTATGCACTACAAATTAAAAAAAAGAGATATGGGAAAAATTGAAGCAAACATATGAAGGAGATAAAAAGGTCAAGTTGGCAAAACTACAAAACCACAAGAAAAGGTTTGAAGATTTAAATATGGAAGATGAGGAAGATATTGCTACATACTTACTTCATGTGGATGAGGTTGTTAATACCATGCATGGACTTGGATTTGAAATTGAAGACTCCAGTGTTGCTCAAAAGGTTTTAAGGTCACTTCCTATGAGGTATGATGGAAAAGTTTTAGCTATAGAAGAGATGAGAGATATTGAAAAGTTGACTATGGATGAGTTACATGGAATTATCATAGCTTATGAGATGAGAATAGTAAAGGATCCCAACTCCAAGAAAGAGGTAACTTTCAAAGCATCAAAGAAGACAAAATATAAGAAACCAGAATCAAGTGGTGAGTCAAGCAGTGATGAAGAAGCTAACTATGGGAGAAGAAACAAGAAGGACTCAAGAAAGCACAAAGGTATGAAAATAGTGAAATGTTTTAATTATGGTAATTTTGGTCACTATGCATCTAATTGTCTAGAAGCTGGAAGTAGTAGCAGTGAAGAGAAATAGGATCATAAGAAAAAGGAAGAAGGAAAATCTAGGCATGAAAAGAAAAATAGGTATGGACAAGGCAAGCATGAAAAGAAGTTCTTTCAAAGGCACAAGAAGAGTTTCTATGTTAACAAGGCAAGCAAGGCTTCAAGTGACAGTGATGAAAGACCCTTAGATAGTGAAGAAGAAGAGATTCTATTTTTGGCAATAGAAGAGGAAGAAAATGCTCCTATTGAAGATAAATTTGAAAAGTATGAAGATGCTCTTGAAGACCAAGAAGTAGAGAAATATTCAAAAAATGAAGAGGAAGGCACAGTAGATCTAGAAGCAGAACTTATTGTTGCTCTCAGAGAATTGAAAAAGGTTAGAAAGAAGAATTCAAGACTAAAGGCTCAAGTTCAAGAATGTGAGGAAGAAAAAGAAAAGCTTATACAAGACCTGACAAACTCAAAAGCTAAGGCAAGGAGAATTAAAGAGGTCATGAGTGAAAAGTTAGAGGTAAAAGAGTTAGAATGTGAAAGATTAGAACAAGAGGTAGTTTCACTAAGGATGGAAGTGAAAGATTCTAAGGACAAGATACATAGGTTTGGGAAAAGTTCAAAGACTTTGGATAAGATTATCAATGCACAAAGATCTTCATCTATCAAAATAGGACTTGGTTTTGAAGAAGGACAAGGGAAACAAGAAGAAGGGTCAAGCTCAAGCTCAAAAGAAGAGGAAGTTTCAGAGGAAGAGAGTGAAGAAGAAAGTGAGACTTATGCGGATAATTTGAAGAATAGAAGCTTCACTAAGAAAGGAAACAATGCACAAACAAGAAACAAGGATCATCATAGAGAAGGAAAAGAAAGGACTAAGAGACCAGAGGGTTCAAAACAAGATTTCTTCAAAGGACATTATTTTTCATGTAATCGGTTTGGTCACAAGGCTATGCATTACAAGACTCATGGAAAGAAGGAGTATGGCCTCACTAAAAGGAATGTCAACTCTTTCAAATATGGATATTTCTTTCAAGGGTATTGCTACTCTTGTAATCACTTTGGTCATAAAGCAATCCACTGTAGGGTTCATGATAGAAATGAGTATGGCTTCACTAGGAGGAACTTCAAGATATTTGCACCTTCAAAGAACTACAACATTAAGTGTTACAAGTGCAATAATTTTGGGCATAAGGCCAAGTGGTGTAGAACAGAGTTTCCAAAACTTCCAAAGACAAGAAAGAATAGGGACACTCAAAAGGATCAAAAGGGTATGACTAAAAATGTTGAAAAAGAAGGTTGACAAAGAAAAAGAGCATTGTATGTTGGGAGTAGAGATACTCCCACCCCAAAATTAATCACCTCAAGGAGAGGAGGTGGGGAGGGGGCTGAGCTAAGAGTCTTATATTTAGCCCCAAAGGAGTCCCTTTGCCATTGATGTCAAAGGGGGAGAGATTTGAGTAAGGGGGAGAGCATTCAGTCAAGGGGAGCAAATTTGGAATCCAGTGGTAGGAAAAGGAATTTTTAGAAAGGGTTGCCATCAATGACAAAGGGGGAGATTGTTGGAAATTTTGAGTATAGTATTGTCATTGATGTCAAAGTTGATTGTCATTGATGTCAAAGGTGAAAAGGTTGAGTTTTGTCTTCAAGGTTGAAACAATAAATGCAAAGGAATTTTCCATGGTTGTAAAAGCAAGCAAAGAGAATTTTGAAGAAAAGGATTATAATATTTAAATATTATTAAGAGAGTTTGGAAATAACAAGGGCTTCATTTGGTAAATAAAAAGGAAAGAGAGATTTTAATTGACAAGGAAAAAGGTTTACTTCTCATTGGTGAAAAAGACCCAAGGCAAAAGGTTTACTTCTCATTGGTGAAAAAGACCCAAGGCAAAAGGTTTAATATAATATTTTTTAAATATTATAAAACCTAAGTTTAAAATTGCATGGTACCAAAAATAAATCGAATTATTTTTAAATAAATTTCAAATGTGGGCCGACATCTAAAATGTGCATGAAAAGCATATTTATACCCTAAGATTTTTGGAAATAAAGGTGTGTTTTAATTATGTGATCATTTGAGCAATCATGCAAGTGTGACAGTGAATAAGGACAAGAGGATAGCATTGATTTTGGAGAGCACAGAAGGAGGATAAATTAAAGTGAATTTCATCCATCCCTTGATGTCATCCGCTAGGGTGGCCCAGTGGTGGCTAGACATGTGTTAAGACGTTTGCAAGGTGGAGGTTTACAGTTTGATTCTCCCTAGCACCAATTTTGAAGAGTTTTTATTATTTTTGGTGAACGTGCCAAGGAACAAAGGTGGAGGCCTACACGATAGGTCTCAACCGCTTGGCTAGCGCAAGTGGTTAAGCACTTGCATTAGGAGGTTGAGGTCGGAGGGTCGATTCTCATCCGCACTAGAAATATTAATATTTTTTGGTAAAAGGTATGCGCTAAGGTTGTTTAATATTTGCTTTGCTTGGTGTTTGAGGGGTGTGCTATGGTATAAAGGTTTTTGGAAAATAGGAGGTATAAGGATAATTTATTTTTGCCAAATATTTTGAAGATATTGTTGTCATTAAAAATTTATTTTTATATATGCAAAAGTAGGAGTGATAAGGTGTAAATGGTTGATTTAAATTTGTAAATCAATGTTATGGGTCATTAAGTGGTTTGGAAATTATTTCATGAAAGTAGGGAGATAAAAGGTGTAAAATGTGTTTTTATTGCTTGTAATAGTGGCATTAAATTTAAAGGACTTGGTTCATGATTTAATGCTTTATTTTTAAAAACCAAGGGAGTTATAGAGCATTGGTTTGGAATTAAATTGAGCATATATTTTTGAGAGGAAAATTTATGTGGATGGTTTGAGAAAGTATTTTCCTATCTAACCCTTGAAGTGGCACAAGAAAAATCAGTTGTTTGTGAGACAAGTTTTTGAAGACATATCTCCATAAGGGTAAACTAAGAGGTATGGGCACATCATTCCTTATTAAAGTGTTTTGTTGAAGTGAATGTTTCTGAAATATAAGGTGGAGATAAAAGGGTTGTTTGGTAAGCATTGTTGAAAATATTTGAGTTAGGGTTTGAGACCTACATGTGCATCAATTATTGAGAGAAAGTTGAAACAATTGCATTAGAGTTTGAAGATCTTCTTGTACTTCATTATTGATTGGTTTTGGAAATATTTGGGATAGAGTTTGAGAACAAGTGTGCTTTCATTGTTGAAAGAGATTGAGATATTTGTACTAGAGATTGTGAACTACTTGTGCTAGGGTTGAAGACAAGTTAGTACATCATTGTGAAACCTTTGAACATTGGTTTGAGAGATATTGATAGCAATTGTGAAAGTGTTTGAGATCAATTTTGTGAAGGAAAATTGTGCATTGGTGTGATTGATATTTGAGAGAAAATTTGCAAGAAAGATAGACCAGTTTTGTTATACATTGTTTTGATTTGAAAAGGATTTTGCAAGAGAAAGAGATTGGTTAATTGAGTACAAGATTTGTGAGTGTGAAACATATTGAGTTTTTGATAGAGCATATCATTCTCTATATGTTCCAGAGGTTAAATGAATTCTAAGTAGAATTTATCTATGTGAAGAAAGCTTTTTTGAAAGAGATTTAAGTTGTGTTTTGTATGCAAGATTTGGAGTTATTTGAGTAGGTTTTGTGAGCAGCATTGAAGGTAGATTTGAGCAAGTCTTTGAGAAGGCTTGAGGGAAGATTTGAGCAAGTATTTGAGAAGGCTTGAAGGTAGATTTGAGCAAGTCTTTGAGAAGGCTTGAGGGAAGATTTGAGCAAGTCTTTGAGAAGGTTGAGGGTAGATTTGAGAAATTATTTGAGAAGGTTTGAAGGTAGATTTGAGAAACTATTGGAGAAGGCTTGAAGTCAATTTTTGAGCAAGTCTTTTGAGAATTCTTGAAGGTAGATTTAAACAAGTCTTGATAGAAGACTTGGGATAGTTTTGGTGCAGATTTATGAGCAGAGTTAGAGAAGATTTGTGCTAGACTTGGGATAGAGTTTGGTGAAGATTTGAGATAGAGTTGAGAGCAAGCTTTGGAGGTGATAGAGCAGAGAGGATAGAGGTCTCCAATGGATAGAGGTCCATCAGCCAATGTAGTGGGGACAGAGGTCTCCTATGGAGAGAGATCCACAAGCCAGAGTAGTGGGGGTAGAAGTCTTCTAGAAGTTCACCAGCTAGAGCAGAGGGGATAGAGTTCTCCTATGGATAGAGATCCATGAACCATATCAAAGGGGAAAGATTTCTCCTATGGAGTGATATCCATGAACTAAAGAAATGGGGAGATAGAGTTCTTCTATGGAGAGAGATCCATGAACCAGTTGAGGAGATAGAGTTCCTCTTGGATCAAGTTCCATGAACCAGAGAGGGGATAGAGTTCTCCTATGGATAGAGATCCATGAACTAGAGCAAAGGGGATAGAGTTCTCCTATGGAGAGATATCCACAAATCAGAGCATAGGGGATTGGTGTCTCCTTTGGATAGAGGTCCATAAACATTGTAATAGGGAATTGATTCCCAAGAGATTTATTGAGAAAATTTAGAAGAAATATTTTCTCCGTGGAGTAGCCCACATTGGGTGAACCACATTAAATTTGTGTCTCTCTTGTGTGTGATGATTTGTGCATTGCTTTGATTACTGCTATTGATATTGCCATTGATAATATTGGATAATATTGTTTGGGAAAGAAAAGTAAAATTTGATCTTATACTGTTCACCCCCCTCTCAAGTATAAGCCTGTGTTCTTCATAAAATATAATCATAAATTAATCAACCATCACACAAGTGAGTATCTTAATTTCGATTGGTGAGAAGCCACATGTTAAATGAAATGCCCAAGATACCATAACACCACCAAATAAGGTAAAATAATATTTTTGGTTCCTTATTGCAAGTTTTATGTAGTAAGGAGGAGCGTTGGAGAGTTGAAGCACTAAAAAGAAGACCAACAATCATGTGGTATATGATTTGAAGTGTAAAGGACATTTTCTACTATTTGGCACATTGAATACAGAATGATAACAGGTTTTTAGAGGGAGCGAAAACAATTCAAAGAATTTATTAAATGCATGGGTCAAGACATTTATGAAGATATCCATTTTTTAAATTCATATTTGGAGAGCATCAAGATTTTATCTCTAAAATTGTTTGTTGAGTAAGCACCTACAAGAGAGAGAAAGAAGTGAAAGTTAAAGTGTTGTCATTGGAAGACCAGATATTTCATTGATAATTTCGTGTGCTCTTGCAAGGAGGTAATATTGAAGTGAAGCTTTAATTTTCTAAAGGTTAAAGTTATAAGGAGTGAATAATATTTGATATTCTTAAAGTTGAATGCAATTAATTTATTTCCATGTTGATTAAGTGAATTATTGTAGGTATAAGGTTTAAAAGTAGAAAATCAAAACCTTAGATATCTTATGATTGCATTTTGAAAAAATTTGTAAATTTTTGAAACGTTGATTTGAAGTTTTAGGAATCTAATTACATGTTTTGTAATTAATTTATTTGATTTTGAAAAGCAATTTGAAATATTTGGAAATTGATAATTTTGGAGAAATAAGGACTTTTTTTTTGCTTGATAAATAGGGGTTGTACCCCATCCTTAACAAATTATATCTCTCTTCTTTAGATCTTGAGAGTTTACAAATAGATACACTTCTCATATCATTTGAGATGTGATAGTTAGAAACCTAAATCATTTTACATAAAATATCTGAATTCTAGATTTTTCATTTTTTGGATCTTTTCAAATCTCCGTATGAATACAATTACTCTATAATTTAGCATATTTCTTAACATTTTTCTATAGAAGCCTTCACAATTCCAAAACTTCACCTCTACTATCTATGTCTTGAATCTTAGTAGAGTAATATTTCCAAAATATCACACTAACATAGTCCACTTTACCAAATCTGGATTGCTAGTTTCCTTCCTGAAACACAAGTGCAATCACAAAAATTATAATAAATAGTCTAAATGAACACACATTATCATTGAAAAATAAAACAGATATTACCAATAGAAAACATTAAAGTAAATCTTAATCATTAAGTGATTTAGGCAATCAACAATTTTTTTCAGCTTCAACTAAACTTTCTACTTCCTCTAACCATGGAAAGGAGATGTTAACTTTAAGATCCTAAATCAAAACCACTCTATTGGCTATATTATTTGCACATTTGTTTCCTTTCCTTAATATATGTGTAAACATGATTTCTTCAAACTCTTTAGCAAGATCTTGAATTTCCACAATTATCTCTTGTATGTTCCATGGAGCCTTTGCTTTCCTCAAAATTGTATTTATTACTATGAGATAATCACCTTCCATACAAAATCTATTCCATTTAATTTTTTTACATATTTTTAAACCTTCTAAAGCTACCCAAGCTTCAGCTTCATTATTTGTATTAAATCCACAATTGAAAGCATAATGAGACAAAATATCTTCTCTATTATTTCTAATTATTCCTCCTCCTCCTACTAGTCTTGGGTTTCCTTTAGATGCTCCATAAAAAATTAATTTAACCCACTCCACATCTAGTGGTTCCACTTTATATTCTTTACCTTATTTTTTCTTCTCTTGTGCCAAACATCATAATTCCATCTAATGACTTGACTCCATCTATCAAGACTCTGCTTCCAAATTAGGGATTCGATGAGTTGATAGGGTTGGTTTAGAATCCTATATGGCTAAACATATCTTCTTTTTAATTACCTCTAAACCACTTTACTTTCACTTAAATATTCTTCTATTCCTTTCTAGCCATATAGTACAAAGTATTGTATCTTTTGATATATCCCATATTGTCTATAAAGTCTCACTTTTATAAGTGCTATGTCATTGCTTTAACCAATCTTTAATTTTGCTATTCATCACCATGAATTTACCAAATATATTAAGAATCCATTGCCATAGATTCTATACTATTGAGCAATGTCCCAAGATATGGTCAATACTCTTCTCATTATTACATAAAACACATTTAGAGAGGCCATGAAAACCCCTTTTCATAAGGTTATCCCAAGATAAAAGTCTTCTATGACCTACTAGCCAAACAAACGTTTTAACTTTAGGAATGCTTGGGATATCCCAAATATTTCTCCATATTCTAGTGACATTATTATTATGTTTGTGTTGAAAATTATATCCACTTCTTGTTGTGTATTCTCTTGAGCTATTCAACTCCCAAATCAATATATCCTTGGCACCCCTCAAAATAATTACAGTTGTTATCTTTCTACTCAATTGCCTCCTACCATCAATGTCTTGTATACTTGTAAAAAAATATTCTTTATATTTTTATCTTCCTTCTTGATCCTTGTACAAAATATTTGAAACCCTATCACCATATTTATCTTGAAGCAATCTCATCCAAGGTTTTAAAACTGGATCTAAATTGAGTGGTCTTTTATCACACCAAGTATCCATACAAATAGAAATGTTTCTCCAATTCCCACCACCCATATTAAACCTTTAATCATAAGATCAACATATTTTTTAAACCATTCCAAGGAGTAGAACCATTTGTAAGAGAATGCAAAAAATATTAAACTTGGGTCATTGGGAACAACATACTTAGAAGAATTCTTGCCCATTGTCTTTGACTCTCTTTGTACAATCTCCAGATAATTTTTTCCCTAAGAGCTAATTTTTCATCTATAAGAGCTCTTAAACCAAGACCTCCTCTTGTTTTTTCATCACATAATTTGCTCCATTTCACCAAAGAAATTTTCCTTTTATCATGTAAACCTGACCATAAAAAGGATCACATAATAAAGATTAATTTTTTTTCAACTAATTTTGGCATAGAATACAAAGACATGTAATATGTTGGAATGGCTTGTAAGACTAACTTAATTAACTGCACTTTTCCTACTAATGATTACCATCTACCTTTCCAAGATGGAAGTTTATTTTAAACTTTACTAATAACTGGATTCCATAAATCTATCCTCATTCTCCCCTCAAGTAAAGGCACCCCTATATAATTTTTTTGCAAGTTTGCCTCCTCCATTTGAAGAAACCTACAAATTATTGCTTTGATATTAGTAGAAGTGTTAAGAAAGTATATTTTGGATTTAGTCCTATTAATTTTGTGCCCTGATGCTCTTTTGTACTCTTTCAAAAATGTATTCAAAGCTCTAACATTATTTATCCTTGCCCTTCCAAAAAGGTTTGTATCATCTACAAACTGTTGATGGGTGATATTATCGATGTTATTACTAACCTTAAGTCCACTTATACATCAATATTTGTAAGATTTTTTTAAGTTCCTACTCAAAACATCTACAATAATAATGAACAAATAAGAAGATAGAGGATCTCCTTGTCTAAGGTCTCTCTTGGATTTAAAATCTTTTTTCACTAACCCATTGACCAACACTGAATAAGAAATTGTAGACACAAGCCATTTCTTCCTAAAACCAAACTTATCTAAAACTACAAAAAGAAAATTCCATTTAACCCTATCATAGGCTTTACTCATATCAAGTTTTAAGATCATAGCTTTCTCTTTTCTTGAAGTTGTTAAATGTATAACCTCATGAGCTACTATGATCCCATACAAAATTTGTCCCCCTTTCTCAAAACCTCCTTGCTCTTCTAAAATTATTTTTTCTAAAAATGGCCTTAATCTATTCGCCATCACTTTGAAAATAATATTATAAGCTATATTACATAGGCTTATGGGTCTAAAAGAATCAAACAATTCAGCATTAATTTTAGCACAAGTTCCTTCATCTAGCCAATGATCTGAGAGAATGCATCTATCTAATTTTTTTGATATTGGGTTCTAGCCTCTCCTGTTGTTGGTCCAAGTATAGTTGTCTTCTTCAAACTCAACTTCTCATATATTTTTGTTTTGAATAAAAACTGAGAAATATTTCATACTTTGGGTCAATTTTCTAATCCTCCAAAAATTTTCATTCAGCTTGGTAATTGCATTAAAATCTCCAATGATCATGAAACAGGTTTCTTGGTCTTTACTTCTCATAAAGACCTAAATCCCACTCCAAAATTATAATCTACCTGACTAATTTTTAGGACCATACACATTAATAAGGATGAAGCAAATATCTGCAAAGTAGCAAGTGACTAAAGAGGTTATCCAATGCCTAGTTTTATGAATGGTTACACAAGAGTTTCTAGAAGGATTCCAACAAGTTAGAATTCCCCTGCTGCTCCTTCAGAATCTATAGCATCTCATTCACATCTTGTCCAAACTGCTTTTATAATTTTTGGAACTTCTTCTTTTGTCATTTTAGTTTCCTGGATATAGATAATATTAGGTTTATTACTTAAACATAGACCCATAATACACCTATGCTTTGAGGGGGCATTAGAACCCCTTATATTCCATGAGATGATAATCATGTCTCATTAGGGGATTTTGGCCCCTCTTGCGTATTACCAATATTATTTTGTTGTTTGGTAAAGATAATTTCAACCAACTTAGTTTGTGTTCCTTTCTTTATGTTAGCTCTTGCTTCCCTAGACCTTTCTTGATAATTTGAGGTTTTTCCTCTTTTTGCCTTACCTATATTAGGAGTAGGTATTATTATTCTATTCCTCAATATTCTTTCACCATTTTTTAACATTTTTATCCTCTCTTGGCTCTATTATAGAATAATTTGACTTATCCTGCTCTTTTTTTGGTATTTCCTTATTAATGGAAAATATTAACTTCTGAAACTTCATTTTCTTTACGAATTATTTGCTCCTAAATGGTGCATGGTACTTCAAGAGAGTCTTAAAATTTTGATAAAACACATTCCTTGGGTTCATCGAGAATGTTATTCCTTAAATTAGGATCATATTGAATAGATGGTTCCTTGCTAATATGTTGAAATTGTTGTCCTGTGTCCTCTAAGTTTTGATCTACTTTTTCTTCATAGGCTAAAGCCTCAAAAGAATTGGAATTTCTTCTAGTATCCTTTATTATTGATCTCCACTGTTCATTTTATTTTATTTTCTATATATATTTTTTGGAAGTTGAAAATAATTTTTATCCATAACCATTTGTAAATTTCTCTTACGATTTTCTACAAATTATTATGTTGGGCTCTCCTTAGGGAATGATATCTCAATATGCCCCACCTCATGACATATTCTACATCTAAAAGATATGTTTTCAAAATATTTTTTTTTTTGGTAGGTAAAGTAAAATTTATTTACTTATGGGTTGAAGGGACCCGCCTCTATTTAGAAGAAGATCATCTGCATTTGAAATGTAGGTCAAAAACACCAATTTACAATAGTTCATTTGCATTCGTAATGCAGGGAAAAAACACCAGCACCACAGTCAAAAACCAACAAAAAATAATTGTCAAGCTAAACCAAAACAAATTGATCTACGGTGTCGAAGAGACACCTTTTAGGTGGTTAGAGCAACCAGTAAAATTTGGCCACTAATGATTGTACTTTGTGAACATTCTAATAGCGTTAGAGAAGAGGCACCCTCCTACTTTGGTAGAGCTAAGTTTTTGATATTTTTTTATTATCTAGGTTGACTTTATCGATGACTTTCATGGGAAAGTTGTCTTCCCAAATGGTGAGGGAGCTCTCTTTGATTGCTTTGTTTACCAAGGTGTCGGCCACTTGATTGGCCTCCCTAAACACATGCTTGATCTGGGATTTCTCACTATTGTAAAGGCCTAGCTGAAATTCCTGTATAATGCTATCTATATTTTTCCTACCCTTGCTATTTCTTTGGATGAGTTTGACAATGATCTTCGAGTCCTCTTCGTCCATGATAGAGATTGCCAGGTTTTTGGAAATGTCAATACATCTCCAGAGGGCCCTAGATTCCATGAAGCTATTGTTCTGGGACCCCAAATTTTCAACAAATGCCTTAATGATTTTACCACTATGATCTTTGAAGACCCCTCTTGCTCTCGCTTTGCCTGGGTTCCCTTTGGAGGCACCATAAAAGTTATCCTTGAGCCAACCTTGGGGGGAGGCACCCAAGTGACCTAAGATCTATCTTTTCTAGGTTTCTACGACTTACTGTGATCCTAGGGAATCTTTAGGGTGGAATAGATCAATTCTTCAATCCATGGAGTAGGGATGGCCTGACAAGGGATGAGTCCAAATTTTTTGGTGGCATAAACAAGGGCTCTAGTAGTTACGGCTTCACAGGTTCTAGGGCATTTGTTGAAAACTCGCCTGTTGCACTCCAACTAGAGCTTCCAGGAAATATGTGATGGATGAGGACTTCCCACAAAAAGCTTAGCCTGGGATGCTTGAAGGGATTAGGCCATTGGCAAATGAACTCTTTGATAGATTTTGGCCAGGTCCAGGTAACCTGAAAGCTTTGGGTGGCTAGGGAGAAAACACTTCTAGAGTAGGGGCAATCCATCAAGATGTGGTGAATAGATTCCTAGGATTGGAGGCATAGGAAACATCTATTCAGCACCATGATCCCTCGTCGCATGATATTGTCCCCAGTAAGTATTTTGTTGTGGATGGTCATCCAACAGAAGTGCACAATTTTGGGAATGAGGTACTTGATCCATACCTTGTTAACAACCACCTTCTCAGAACTGGGGGTGCCTTGGGAACCCATACTCTCAATAAGATGGTTCACAGTCTTGATAGATAAATTCCAATAATCGATGCCTTCCCAACACCCCTCATCTCTCCTGTTGACATGGGGGAGGAAATTTGATCGCTAAATCTCCTAAATCCCTTGATATCCTAAATCCCTTTCACGGCTTCCCTGATGGGTTCATTTCTTATTCTAAAATTGATCTTCTTCCACTCCTAGGCTTCTAGGCTGGAGGAAATGAATTCTGCAACCCTGAGCCTAAATATTTTGTTAGTCAAATGCCTAGTAGGGATCAAAATCAGATTGTTGATGAGGGGGGAATTCTCGACCCAGGTATTTTCCCAGAAGTTGATGTTGGTCCCATTCCCAAGCTTCCAAGAAGACCCTTTGAGGATGATTTTTTTGGTATAAGTGATGGATTTCTAGAAATAGGAACCATTTCATGGGGGATGTGCTTGGAGGAATGCCTGGTGCTGAAGGTACTTTATTTTCATGATGTTTACCCATTCAATATTAGCCTTAGTCACTACTATCCAAGCCTTCTTGGCTAGGTTAGATAGTTTGGAAACTAATATTTGATGTAGACCAAGACCTACCTAATATTTGGGGGAGAAAAATTTATCCCAAGCTACTAGGTGGAGATTTCTTGAGGCCTCCGATCTAGACCAAAGGAACTGCTTTTGAATTTTTTCAATGGCTTCTCCCATCGAGGCTAGGATTTTGAACACAAACATGAAATATGTGGGGATGCTCTGCAAGACATATTTGACCAAAGTTGCCTTCCCTGCACTGGTGATTAGGACCCCTTTCCACCTAGCTAACTTGTTACGGATCTTGTCCACCATGTTTGCCCACATGGTTGGTCGGGCCCTACCATGGAACATGGGGAGCCCGAGGTAAGTGGTCGGGAACTTAGAAATGGAACATCCTAGGATTATGGTGATCTTGCACTATCTTTTGGCCAAGGTATGGATGAAGAACAACTTGCTTTTAGTGTAATTTATTTTCTAGCCAAAATCTTCCTCGAAGCGATTGATAATATCCTTGATCACCTTGGCATATGCTATCAAAGCCTTAGTATCCATCAACATGTCATATACAAACTATTGGTGAGTGGTGGGGGGAAGCCCGAATGCTGCCCTAATCCCAAAAAAAATGATTGTAGGAGTAGGCCTCCTTGATAGTTCTCCACAAACTCTCTACCAAGATGATGAATAGAATGGGGGATAGAGGGTCACCCTACCTCAGGCTCCGAGAACTCAGGAAGTAACCCATAGCAGAACCATTTACCATGACAAAGAACCAAGAAGAGGAAATATAGTTGTATATCAGGTTTACCCAGGACTCAAGAAACCCATACTTGAGAAGGATTTGGTTGAGGAATTCCCTATTGACTCTATCAAAGGCCTTGTTCATATCCAGCTTGAGAAAGAAAGCAGTCGTGTCTGAAACCTAGGTTAAATGTATCAATTCATGGATGGTGATGATCCCATCGATAATATTGTGTCCTTTGATTGTGCTCCCCTGACATGGGTCAATTATGGATGAAAGAATATTGGATAGCCTAGACAGCAGGTCTTTGGTGAGGATTTTTTAAATGACATTGCATAGGTTAATGCATCGATAATCAGAGAGGGATAGAGAATTTTCCCCTTTGGGGATGAGAGCCAAGAAGGTGGAATTCACATCTCTGGAAATGGACCTAGAAATTTGCATTTCCCTAATGGAATTAGAAATATCCTACCCCACGATGTCCCAAAATGTCTAGAAAAATTTGGGTGAGAACCCGTTTGACCCAAGGGCTTTGTTGAGCTTCATGGAAAAGAGGGTCTGGTGAACTTTATCCTGGAGATGGGGCTGAGGAGAAAATTATTTGATTCCTGGGAGATGATGGTGGGGATGATGGCCAAGAGGGATTCCATGGCCTCGGGGGCTTGGGGCGGGCTAGAACCTAGGAGGATTTTGAAATGATGGATGGCTTCTTCTTTGATTGTATGGATATCCAAAATGACTGCCCCATCCTACAAGATAAGACTTTTGATCTTATTGGCACTCCTATGCCTCAAGGTTGAGATGTGGAAAAACTTGGTATTGGCATCACCTTGATTGAGCCAAAGCTATCTTGACTTCTGGTGCTAGAAATTTTCCTCCTTGGTGAGGATGTTGTGCTACTCAGACAAAAATGTGCTCTCCTCATCCCTAAGACTATCACTATCTTCACATTTCTAAAATGACTCCTCAGTCTAGCTGATTCAGGATTTGGCCTGCTATTTGTCTTCAAAGATGTTCCCGAAGCTTTCCTTATTTCAGTTTTTCAAGTTCCCTTTGATGAACCTGAGTTTCTAGGTTACCTGGTTAATAGCAAACCCCAAGAATTTTTGACTCCACCATTATTGTATCAAGCCCTTGAGATCCTTGTGGTGAATCCACATTGCTTCAAACCTAAAAGGGGTCTTGAATTATGATCTAGAATCTAATTCCAAGATTATGGGACTATGATTAGAGTCTATCTTTGCGAGGGCTCACAAATTGGCATCCCCAAAGTAGGGTAGGGCTTCCTAGGAAATCATAAATCTGTCTAGGTTCTCTTGGATCAGATTGGTGCCCTTCCTTCTGTTGATCCAAGTGAAGAGGGATCCTTGAAGCTGGACATCCATGAGAGCATTGGAATTAATGAAGTTTCTTAGGTCTGCAGTATCTCTGTGACTGATGTTGTTCCATCCTTTTTTGTTCTTGAGTTGCAAAGGAGAATTGAATTCCCCTACCAGGATCTAGGGAGTTCCTTCGAAGACCTACCTCATTACAGTGAGCATTTTCCATAAAGCTTCTCTGCCCATAGAGGTGTTTAGGGCATAGAAATTTAACATCACCCAAGAATTCTAGGATTTAGTATCCTAGAATAGTATGTTGCTTACCCTATCATGGCTCAAATTAAGATTTCCCTAGAGCTTGGCAAGATTCTAGAGGCATAGGAGCTCTCTCGATGTCCCAGAATCTAGGGAATGAATGAAATTGTAGTTTCACCAAATCTTTCTAGAAATGTTAGGGGACCATTGATCACCCAATTTTATTTCCTGAATGAGAAAAATGGTTGGATTATGTTCTCTTCTCATGGTTACAGCCAATCTTTGTTTGGCTGCCCCATTTATGCCTCTCGCATTCTAGGAGAGGACTTTCATTTCAAACTCTTGGAAATTCTCTTGCCCCCTTCTCCTTGTTGAGCAGGGGGTTTGGATCTTTGACTTTTGTCTTTGGAATTGTTTTTTGTTTCTTGAAATAGCATTCTCTAGATTCCATTGGCTATATCTTCAGCCATATTTTTGTTACTTATGTCCGAATCAGAGGGTCTTCCTCTCTTTTTTTCCCCTCCTACATCCATCATGGATTTTTGGGAGCTCCGAGTTATCCTAGGACTAATTTGCTCAGGGAATGACTAGTCCTTGGCTTTGTCATCAGCAGAGACAGAGTCTAAGTACATAAGAGATGCTGGGTCTTTAGGACCTAGGTGAGGGGATGAAGGAGGAGAGAGGGGAGGTAGGCCTTGAGGGATTCTAGGGGAAGTGGGGGCACTGAGGATGAGGGGAGGATTATAAATGGGTGTGGTAGGGGGAAAACCATGGAAGTTCAAGGGGGAAATAGTATGGTCATTGGTTCAGATATGGCTAGGGTCTCACCTTCCTCATAATCCTTACTGATAACATAACAATGCAAAGGATTTGATTTATTGATTAGAGGAACTAAGGTACTTGCCTTACAATTGAGCAGGCCTGGAGAGGGTTTGTAAATAGCTTTTTTGGATACCGACAAGATAGGTGAGGGTTGATGTTGAATCTTCTTTGACTGGTCCCTAACGGGTTTTGACTATGGTAGGATCCAGAGTTTGGGGCACTATGACTGAAGATGGCCCTGGGATTGGCACTTAGGGCAAAAATTTGGCTTGTTTTCATAGAAGAGTGGTTGCTTCCAATTGAAGTCATCATAGATGAGTTTCAGGTGGTCTCGAAGCTAACTTTTTAGGTTCACATTCACACAAATGTGGGTCTAGGTTAGTAGGGTTCTTTCCCAGGTGGCCAGGTTGATAGCCACGATCTCGTCGATCACCTTAGAAATACCAAGCAAGGCATCTTCATAGAAGAAATGGGCTAGGAGATCTGGAACTCTAACCCATATAGGGTAAAATTGATGTTCTGGGAGCTAGGGTTAAAGTTTGATTACCATTTTTTGAGGAATAGACTTTGCCTTCCATAGAACCATGGCCTTCCAAATAAGATGTGCTCTGTGTCTTCATGGGAATTGAGTTGAATCATGAAAAAAACCCTTGTCATTGCCAAGATCTCCAAGTTGCCTAGGGTTTTCCATTTTGAAGTCGCCTATCTGTGACTAACATCTAAGTTAGGTCACCCATCGATGAATTTTCCTACCAAGGAGTTGGTATCCCAGGATTCATAGTTTTCCATGAGGGATTTAGGGCATAGAACATTATTCCCTTGCATGATGAATTCGCTAGACGTAGATGACATAGGAATTCATTTTTTTGGAGCAAGTCAATAAAGGATGGCTTGTTTCCTGCTGTTGGAACCTTGTCTGGGATATGGGGCCCTTGCTTTTCCATGGTGCTAGGCCTGATGGAGTCCTCGATGTCTCTATTGCAGTGATCAGTATCTAAGTGCATCACCATGGGGGGTGGCTACGAGAATAATTTCACTGGTGTGACCCAGTTTTGGGAGTCATGGAAGGCACATGGATAGCCATAGGAAGTGACGGGAGGATGGGTGGAGGGTATGAAACAATCCATCAAGGAAAAACATGAAATTGAAAACCAAAAAATGAGGGAAACGGATGGTTGAACACCAAACCCCCGCATAAAAGGTCGAAAGCCGCTAGGAGGCAGACTTTGCTTGCTACTATGTGGACCTTCAATCATCATCACCGTGGCCTATCTAATATCCAAAATCTATATTTTGGATCTACATATTATCCCCATACTTAATAATGATTGATTCTAATAAATCTTAACTTATATCAATCATGACCAGTATTCAAGCATAAATAGCCAAAAATCCATCTTTTGTTGTATCAAAAATCTCAAGGAATTCTCCTAGAGTGTTGCCTATTGCCTTGAAGGTATCTATTTCCCAAAATTCAATGGGTAATCCAAACATCCTAACCTATATTGGTACTAGGTATAGATTTACATTTTTAGGTGAAAAGCCTTCATACCAATGGGTAAGGAAGAGCCCTGCTCTTCCCATAAACCAAGGACCCCATTTTAGGATTATTTCCATTTATTCCCTAGAAAAAAAATGGCTAGGAAGAAACCTTTGGGAATAAATGAAAAAATCACTTTTGGAGACTTCCAACTCCTATCAATCCATTTTCTCAAGGCTGAAACCCTTGGCCAATACCCATTAAATTTATCAAAAACTACTCTATCTTAGAGCAATGAGGATCTCTCTGAGGTGCACTCACTAACCTCTACCACTAGGGATGATTCTTAGGATTTAACTATAAATTGATCCATGGAAATGAAACTAAAACTCAAAATATAATGAAATTTCTCATAAATTTCTATAACAAATATAATATTTGATAAAAACTTTATAAAATTTTCATGCATAATTTCTAAGATAAAGAAAGGGAAAAAAGAACTTAGCTGAAAAATTCTTTGTCCAAATAGAATATCTTGCCTCACTGAATTCCTAGCCCTTCATTGCTCTTCCCATCATTTGAACCCTATTTGGAAAATATTTGCAATTTTATTTTTCACAACTTCAAAAATTATCTCTACCCTTGGCAAATATTGCTTGGATTTTTTGTATATGACCACTCATTTTAAAGCTATTCAAATTCTACACATGTTGGTCCAAGAATATGTTAGAAATTTTGAGTATTTATGTTGTCATTGATTTCAAAATTCATTTCATCTTAGTGCAAGGAATTAACAAAAGGAGGGTTAAAATATTTATATTTTAAGCCCAAGATATTTGGTTTAAAGCTTCACATGATTGGTCAAAAGATTGTCTAAATACCCCGAAGGAAGGAAATACCTAGGCCCAAAGGAAATAATATTATAATATTTATTATTATAATATTAAAGTTGTTAAGATAAGGCCTAAGGTTAAGGAAGGAAACACCTAGGCCCAAAGGAAATAATATTATAATTATTATTATTATAATATTAAAGTGTTAAGAGAAAGCCTAAGGTTATTTATATTATAATATTTTTATAACCCTAAGTAGGGTTTGGCACCAAGATTAAGGTTTAAATATTTTAATTTTTTTCGACGTCTAAGCAATGAGGAAACATGGTATTATACCATAAATTTTGGAGCCAAAAGGTAAGCCTATGAATGCACTTACGAGTGTTTAATTAAATTAGTTGATGCAATTTTTGTGAGCAAAATAGGACAAAGGTTTTTATTTTTAAAAGGCATATAAGAGCATGTGGAAGGATAAGGAGGCAGAGGTGCATGCCCCTATCACCAACCACACAGTTGGCCTAGTGGAAAGGCTTGGCAGTGTAAGGATTTGGCAGAATGTAGGTCTCGCATTTGATTCTTGATGGTGGCAGAGGAAAGTGTTTTGTTTTAAACGTGTTTTGGAACCAACGTAAGCATAAAATAAAGAGAGTGCATTGTTGGTTTCAAATGAGCACTTAGCTCACACGGTGGTTAGACCATAGCTAATACACAGGTGGCAGGCGCAACGGGGGTTTGATTCCCATAGAGGCAATGCACAAGGTATTTATTTTTTCTTTAATAAAAATTGTTGTCTAAGTTTCTAATTTGCATGGTATGCGCTAATGTGGGAGGTATAAGGTGTTAAAATTAATTTTTATTGTTGCTATAAAAAGGGTTTTAATTATTATGGATTTTGATATAGTTAAGATTGTCAAGTGCCTTGGAATATTATTTTGAAAGATGGTTATATTTATTTTTGAAATGCATTTATGATAAGTGGGAGATATAAGGGAATAATTATTTTTATTCCATGCATTTGAGTTTTGAAGGAATTTATAATGAATCAGTTTGAAAGTGAATTATTGGAGTAATAAGAATCATTAATGATATTTTTTTGAATGTGTTAAGAGGGAGTTAAAAGGTGTATGAGGTATTTTAATTGTTTGTATGTTTTGCTAAAATATTTTGAAGGGTTTGATTATATGATTTGATACAATAATTTGAGAAACCAAGAGAGTGGTTTAGAATTTATTTGGGTACACATATTGAAGGTTTGCTAACTCATAAAGAAGTGTTGTGCTAACCTTTTATAGTTGCAAAATATATTGTGAGTGAGACAATTTTTGAAGATATATCTCCATCAAAAAAAAAAGGTATGGGCACATTATCCTTTGTTTGAAGTGTTTTTGGATTGAATATTGTGAAATATAAGGTGGAGTGAATGTTAGTCTTACAATGGCACTGAGAGGGGGGGTGAATCAGTGCAGCTAATTAAAAACTTAAATCTTCATCTCTTAATTCAGAACTAATGAATGCTTAAAACCAGATGCAGCAAGTGTAACAAGATAGCAACACATAACACAAGATTTAACGAGGTTCACCAGTTTTGGCTACTCCTCAAAAATAGACTGCTTGGACTCCCATCCAAATCCAGCCTTTGCAAAGCACCAACTTCACAATCAGTTTACCAGCACCCACTGGAAGGAGCACCAACCCCTGATTTATCTGCACCAACAGAAAGGAGCACCAACCCCTGATTCCAAGCACCAACTTGGACTTCTATTTTAAATCTTGATTGACATAAAAATGCCTTCTGTGTTACAAGACCCTCACTGGTCTATATTAACTCAAATCAATCTCATGGAAGCATACACTCTTTTACAGCTCTACTTACTGCACACTTACAACCCTTTCTTATAGCTTACTCTTGTAGCTCTCACAACTCTGTTTACTGTACTCTTACAGCACTCTCACAACTCACTTACAGCCAGCAACACTCTTGCTCTCTGCTTACTTCATTCTTACAGCATTCTCTCTGCTGCACTCTATAAGCTTCTCTATTTTAGCCGTGCTTTCTATACTCTTTTTCGTAGCACTTTCCCTCTATTCTCCAACACGCTGCTCGCTCTTCCCGCACGAAGCTCAACCTTGCTACTTCACGCAAATCTGCTTTTATAACAGAGTTCTATTTCTATTCTTAACTTCCTCCATATTCGCGCATGCAGCCTATTAATAGTAACGACTTCTTTATTCTCACATGCAACCTTATTAATAGAACGGTTCTTTGTTTGGTCTTCGAGACGTTTCTCTATCCAACTCGTGGTCTTTGTCTGATGACTTTCAGTAACCACTGCTGCATGATATTTCTTTGTAACGGCTCCTGTAACTGTAGTAATGACTTCTGTTTACTATCACTGTAACTGCCCCTGTAACTGCCTTAATTACTTCAGTTTACTATTCTTATTTAACTGCATGATTTTCTTCTGCAACTATAGTTCTGTAACCGTCGCACTCTTTTTCACATTTCTTATTATAGCTTACATGATCTCACTATAACTCTCCACCTGTAATAGTTCTTATTTTGTTGCATGAACTTATTCTGCAACTATCCCTATGTATGCTTCTCGGCTTTTACCCACGAAACTATGACATGTCACGATATCGTGACATTTCTGCCCCTTTGACTTTTTCTTGGTAGTTGACCACGAAAACATAACATGTCACGATATCGTGACACTTTCGCCTCCTTGTTTCATAGTTCAGCTTGCATCCACAAAAACACATGTCACAAAATCGTGACACATTCGCTGCCTTGTGCTCTTCTCTGTCTTTCACCCACGAAAATGGAACATGTCACGAAATCATGACACTTTCGATTCCTTGCACTCTTCTATGCAAGCACTAGTGAAAACAAGACATGTCACGAAATCATGACATCTTTTCTTGCCTTATGCCTTTCTCTGCCTTTCACCTATGAAAATGGAACATGTCACGAAATCATGACGCTTTCACCTTTGAGCTCTTCCTCCTTGAATTTGTCATGAAATCATGACGCTTCTGCTTCCATGCTCCTTCATTTTGCTTCTGTCATGAAATCGTGACACTTCATCCTTCTCCTCTTTCTCTTCACTTTGTACCGCAAAAATGAAGCATGTCACAAAATCGTGACACTTCATCCTTCTCCTCTTTCTCTTCGCTTTGGACCGTAAAAATGAAGCATGTCACAAAATCATGACACCTTTTTCTATCGATCTCTCTCTCCTGCATTATGTCACGAAATCGTGACACTTTTCCTCCTTAGCGCTTTTCTTCTCATCGGATCGAAAACCCGACATGTCACGAAATCGTGACACTTTTCCTCCTTAGCGCTTTTCTTCTCATCGGATCGCAAAACCCGACATGTCATGAAATCATGACACTTTTCCTCCTTAGCACTTCTTGCAAATTGTCATGAAATCATGACACTTTTCCTTGCCAGCTCTTTCTCTCAAACATGTCACGAAATCGTGATAGTTTTCTTTGCCTGCGCCTTCTCTCCAAACATGTCACAAAATCATGACAGTTTTCTTTGCCTGCGCCTTCTCTCCAAACATGTCACGAAATCATGACAGTTTTCTTTGCCTGTGCCTTTTCTCCAAACATGTCATGAAATCATGATAGTTTTCTTTGCGCGCCTTTTCTCCAAACATGTCACGAAATCGTGATAGTTTTCTTACTTGCCTTCTTTGCTTCCAACATGTCATGAAATCATGATAGTTTTTCTACTTGCCTTCTTCTCTGCCAACATGTCATGAAATCATGATAGTTTTTCCACTTGGCTTCTTTGCCTCCAACATGTCGCGAAATCGTGACAGTTTTTCTACTTGCCTTCTTCTCTGCCAACATGTCACGAAATCGTGACAATTTTTCCACTTGGCTTCTTTGCCTCCAACATGTCATGAAATCATGATAGTTTTTCTAGCATTTTCTCTCTCCTTCGAGATGTCACGAAATCGTGACAATTTTGACAACATTTTCTCTCTCCTTCGAGATGTCGCAAAATCGTGACAAAAAACATGTCGCGATATCGCGATAGTTTTCTTACTTGTCTTTTTCTTTGATTCTTTGAATCTGGGTCACTTCTGTCTTCTTGGAAATTTATTGTACATGCTTTGACTGCTCTGAACTCTTGTTCACTTTATCAACCGATCCATCTAATGACCTCTGCACTCCTATCCATTGCATCAACCGATCCTCTGTCTGTGTTGACAACAATGACAATACTTTGGCTGCACCTTGCTCATCAATGAACTCCTGTCCATTGCATCAACTGATCAACCTGACTATGTTGACAACAATGACAATACTTTGGTTGCACCTTGCTCATCAATCTCCCCCTTTGGAATTGTTGGCAACACACGTAATTGTGTGCAATTACCTGTAAATCTTCTCCCCCTTTGACAATAATACCAAAGGGCGGCTGCAAAACTCCCCCGAGTCCATGCACAACATTCTCAGGCAAAAAATTATTACAGTTAGCAAAAAGCATAAACATGAGCAATATGATAAACAGATGCATAAATGCTCCCCCTGAGAATTTGATCCCGATAGCTAGTCAATTCTTAGACTATTCTTGGGAATATGTGACCACTTCATTTCACTATTTGACAACATCATGATAAGCATAATAGGCATTACTCAGATCTATCTTCAACTGTGTTGGCTGCTGGATCTCTATCCATTGAGACTCTATTCTCTGTACTCTATCAATAGGCTCACACAGAACCTGCTTAACAAGCTCACATAGAGCTTGTCCAAATCAGCTCACAAGTCCTCACTAGAACCTGTCCAATTCAGCTCACAAGTCTTCACTAGAACTTGTCCAAATCAGCTCACAAGTTCATCAAGAAAAACTTGCTTAGCATGAACCCACAAAGAGAATTGTTAGAGACCCAATGTGATTCATCAACCTCATAGAAGCATAAAGAGAATTGTTAGAGACTCAATATGTTCTATACTTAACTCCCAATCTCAATCTCAGCTCAATCTCAATCTCAAAAGAATAAGATAGATGTAGTATGCTTTTCTCAAGAACATGAAACACAACCCAACAATTGCCAACCATGCAATAACTCATATAACAATGATACTCATGTTCTTTCCACAACCAATATCTTTTCTCAACCATTTAGGGCTTTAACAACAATGCTTATAGACAAGGTTTAACCAACATCATTCAACTCAAGATTAACCTTGAAGCATTCAACCAATCACTGCATGAAAAGGAAACTAATAGACATCCTTTTCCTTCCAAAGGTATTTGAACAAAATAGCCACCAACATAAATCACCAATGCAAAGAATAACTTGCTCAAATCAATCTCAATGGAGTAAGCCCAAATCATGTATCAAGTAAAGTATTAACTTGATCAAAACAACCTCTATGAAAGCAACTCAACCATCAATCTCAAAACAGCCAACTAAGGGTTTCACCATCTCACTGCAAGTAGCAAGACTTACTAACATAAACCCTAGTGAAAAATGCTTCCTCTTTGTTTGAGGAAGAAGAGAATAGATCTTCAACCTGTTACCAACACCACCCTCAACTTTGCCATCAAGTTAGGGTTAGATCATAAAAGTAACCACAAAAAAAATATTTATTCCATAAAACACCTTATGACTCCAATCCTTACCTTACTCAAACTCATACTTCTGGACCGTTACCTCTAGCGTTGGAACCTCAATCTACGTGCAGTAAACAACTCTCGGTATTCTGCTTCCTCAGGCAATATCTCGCATTCCTCAAATAATGCAAGACTTTCTTAGGTGCATAGGCATCTTGTCCTCCTTGGCGCTTCACCACCTGGACGCTATTCTCTCAACGTCTCTGCCTTGCAAGTGCCACTTTGCACACTTGACCAACTGGGAGCTAGTGCCACTGTTTGCTTTGACTCTGGCATCTCTTTGATAACGGCTACTTCTTTAGAGAAAATTAATGCTCTCTTATACCAAACGATGTGTTGAATTTTTGGTTAAGAAACGCATGCCTTCTCACTCAGAACATGGATTCTATTTTATCTGTAGGTTGGGAATGTTACAGGCTTCAAAACCAGCACCTGCCAGCTTATGCTTTCATGATACGTCGACCTATGCTGCATGTTCTATCCCAGATAAAGCCTATCAGCTGCTACATCAAAAACCTAGCTGTTCACCATGTTGTTCTGCTGAGGCACATCAGTTTGATACTATCTCCACAAACATCTACAAGAACTGGAACACATTTTGACAACTATACGACAACTCCCCGACTACTTTCCTTTCATCCTCAGATAATTACACAAATACATAGGAGCATTAAAATAACCTTTAACATTGCTCCCCCTGAGGATGTGCTACCTGGAGCTGCTTAGTGCAATAGAGGAGTAATCTCCTTCTGTCCAAGGAGACACGATTTCCTCTCTTCTTTCTTTCTCCAAGATTTCTTGAACTTGGGCTTGAGTTTTTCAACTGCATCCCTATTTTGAACCTTTTCATGAATTTGAACATTTCTCTTGGGTGGTTGTCTCTTGTACATCCTTGATGGATGATTCTTTTCCTTTCTTTGATGCACATGATTTCTTCCCTGTCTGTGTTGCACTCTTTGAGTCTGATGAAATCTACGGTTTTGCCTTAGATTAGATACAGAAGTGTTTGGACAGAACCTTGCTATGTGCCCGTGACCATTACATTTAAAACATTGCACATGTTTTATTCCCTGTCTGTATTGCATTCTATGTGTATGATGAAATCTATGTTCTTGCCTTAGATTGGATACAAAAGTGCTTGGACAAAACCTTGCAATGTGCCCATGGCCATTACATTTAAAACATTGCACAGGGTGTTCACTCAGAGAAGCAGATGTGTTTTTAACAGCATAACTTTTTGATCTATTGTTCAGTCCACAATAAATTGCCTTGTGACCATAGCAGTTGCATTTAGAACAATAGCCATTAAAAGCATTATTATTAAAAGAGTGAGAGTGAGAGAACCTCTTTTGCTGTGGTTGCTTTGTTGTAGATCTTCTTTGATGCTTTCTTCCTTTTGAAGATTCAGCTTCAGACTTTTCTTGCTTCGATCCTTCAGCAGTGGGCTTCTTCTTTTCTGTACTTTTGGAAGATGATGGTTGTTCAGCTTCATATCCAAGACCAGACTTAGCCGTGGAGCTTCTTTGTTGCTTTATCATTTTATCTAGCAACTCTGTGCTCTTCTCATATTTGAGATTTACATTGGCCTCTTCTAGTTGTTTCTTCAATGAAACAATCTCTTCTTCTTGTTGGCAGCAAACAGTCTCTTTCTCATTAATTTGAGACCTGAGAATATCTTCAATCCTTTTGTACTTGTTCTACTTGTAGCTTTAGATCAACAATAACTTTGTTAGATTCCTCTTCACTTGTGCTGCATACATCATCCAGGTGTGTCTTCAAGGCTTCTTCCGATTTCTTGGCCTTTTGAACTTGTAGGAAGAGATCTTCAATCTCATCCCCATATTCTTCTAACTTCTTGGACATTCTTTTGTTCTTTTTCTGTTCTATGCTCAACTCTTCAAGTGCGGCTATCAACTCACCTTCTAGATCTACTTCAATCTCCAGGTTTTCATTGCATACTTCAGAGTTCACTTCTTCTACCTTCTCTAGTGCAATTTTCTCTTCTACAGGAACTGAAACTGACTGAGATGCCTTATTGGAGGAGGATCTATTCTTCTTACCCATTGTGAACTAATCCAAGATCAACCCTGACTGATTTAGTCTGAACTGGGAACTTGGCTCTGATACCAATTGTTAGTCTTACAATGGCACTGAGAGGGGGGTGAATCAGTGCAGCTAATTAAAAACTTAAATCTTCATCTCTTAATTTAGAACTAATGAATGCTTAAAACTAGATGCAACAAATGTAACAAGATAGCAACACATAACACAAGATTTAACGAGGTTCACCAGTTTTGGCTACTCCTCAAAAATAGACTGCTTGGACTCCCATCCAAATCCAGCCTTTGCAAAGCACCAACTTCACAATCAGTTCACCAGCACCCACTGGAAGGAGCATCAACCCCTAATTTATCTGCACCAACAGAAAGGAGCACCAACCCCTGATTCCAAGCACCAACTTGGACTTCTATTTTAAATCTTGATTGACATAAAAATGCCTTCTATGTTACAAGACCCTCACTGGTCTATATTAACTCAAATCAATCTCATGGAAGCATACACTCTTTTACAGCTCTACTTACTACACACTTACAACCCTTTCTTATAGCTTACTCTTGCAGCTCTCACAACTCTGTTATTGTACTCTTACAACACTCTCACAACTCACTTACAGCCAGCAGCACTCTTGCTCTCTGCTTACTTCATTCTTACAACATTCTCTCTGCTGCACTCTATAAGCTTCTCTATTTTAGCCATGCTTTCTATACTCTTTTTCGTAGCACTTTCCCTCTATTCTCCAACATGTTGCTCGCTCTTCCCGCATGAAGCTCAACCTCACTACTTCACGCAAATCTGCTTTTATAACAGAGTTCTATTTCTATTCTTAACTTCCTCCATATTCGTGCATGCAGCCTATTAATAGTAATGACTTCTTTATTCTCACATGCAACCTTATTAATAGAACGGTTCTTTGTTTGGTCTTCGAGACGTTTCTCTGTCCAACTCGTGGTCTTCATCTGATGACTTTCAGTAACCACTACTGCATGATATTTCTTTGTAACGGCTCCTGTAACTGTAGTAATGACTTCTGTTTACTGTCACTATAACTGCCCCTATAACTGCCTTAATTACTTCAGTTTACTATTCTTATTTAACTGCATGATTTTCTTTTGCAACTGTAGTTCTATAACCGTCACACTCTTTTTCACATTTCTTATTATAGCTTACATGATCTCACTATAACTCTCCACCTATAACAGTTCTTATTTTGCTGCATGAACTTATTCTGCAATTGTCCCTATGTATGCTTCTCGACTTTTACCCATGAAACTATGACATGTCATGATATCGTGACATTTTTGCCCCTTTGACTTTTTCTTGGCAGTTGACCATGAAAACATAACATGTCACGATATCGTGACACTTTCGCCTCCTTGTTTCATAGTTCAGCTTGCATCCACGAAAACACATGTCACGAAATCGTGACACATTCGCTGCCTTGTGCTCTTCTCTGTCTTTCACCACGAAAATGGAACATGTCACAAAATCATGACACTTTCGATTCCTTGCACTCTTCTATGCAAGCACTAGCAAAAACAAGACATGTCACAAAATCATGACATCTTTTCTTGCCTTATGCCTTTCTCTGCCTTTCGCCTGCGAAAATGGAACATGTCACGAAATCGTGATGCTTTCGCCTTTGAGCTCTTCCTCCTTGAATTTGTCATGAAATCATGACGCTTCTGCTTCCATGCTCCTTCATTTTGCTTCTGTCACGAAATCGTGACACTTCATCCTTCTCCTCTTTCTCTTCGCTTTGTACCGCAAAAATGAAGCATGTCGCGAAATCGTGACACTTCATCCTTCTCCTCTTTCTCTTCGCTTTGGACCGCAAAAATGAAGCATGTCACGAAATCGTGACACCTTTTTCTATCGGTCTCTCTCTCCTGCATTATGTCACGAAATCGTGACACTTTTCCTCCTTAGCGCTTTTCTTCTCATATCGAACATGTCACGAAATCGTGACACTTTTCCTCCTTAGCGCTTTTCTTCTCATCGGATCGTGAAAACCCGACATGTCACGAAATCGTGACACTTTTCCTCCTTAGCACTTCTTCTTGCAAATTGTCATGAAATCGTGACACTTTTCCTTGCCAGCTCTTTCTCTCAAACATGTCACAAAATCATGACAGTTTTCTTTCCCTGCGCCTTCTCTCCAAACATGTCACGAAATCGTGAGTTTTCTTTGTCTATGCCTTCTCTCCAAACATGTCACGAAATCATGATAGTTTTCTTTGCCTGTGCCTTTTCTCCAAACATGTCACGAAATCGTGATAGTTTTCTTTGCCTGCGCCTTTTCTCCAAACATGTCACGAAATCATGATAATTTTCTTTGCCTGCCTTCTCTCCAAACATGTCACGAAATCATGATAATTTTCTTACTTGCCTTCTTTGCTTCCAACATGTCATGAAATCATGATAGTTTTTCTACTTGCCTTCTTCTTCCAACATGTCACGAAATCGCGACAGTTTTTCCACTTGGCTTCTTTGCCTCCAACATGTCACGAAATCGTGACAATTTTTCTACTTGCCTTCTTCTCTGCCAACATGTCGTGAAATCATGACAGTTTTTCCACTTGGCTTCTTTGCCTCCAACATGTCGCGAAATCGCGACAGTTTTTCTAGCATTTTCTCTCTCCTCCGAGATGTCACGAAATCGCGACAATTTTGATAGCATTTTCTCTCTCCTTCGAGATGTCGCGAAATCGTGACAGAAAACATGTCGCGATATCGCGACAGTTTTCTTACTTGTCTTTTTCTTTGATTCTTTGAATTGGGTCACTTTTGTCTTCTTGGAAATTTACTGTACATGCTCTGACTGCTCTGAACTCTTGTTCACTTCATCAACCGATCCATCTAATGACCTCTGCACTCCTGTCCATTGCATCAACCGATCCTCTGTCCGTGTTGACAACAATGACAATACTTTGGCTGCACCTTGCTCATCAATGAACTCCTGTCCATTGCATCAACTGATCAACCTGACTGTGTTGAAAACAATGACAATACTTTGGTTGCACCTTGCTCATCAGTGAAAAGAATTGTTTGATAAGAATTTTTGGAAATATTTGAGTGAGTTTTTATATGCTTCATTGGTGAATGTTTAGAGAACATTTGAGATAAATATTGTAGATTATTTGAGTTAGGGTTTGAGACCCACATTGTGCTCTTTGTTTGAATAAGTATGAAAACACTTGTTTACGGTTAGTTAGAAAGTTGTGTTTCATTGATTGAATGATTGAGTGAAACTTCTTGAGCATTGGTTTTGAGTGATATTGAAAGTGAATGCGCAAACATTAGAAATCAAATTTATGAAAGTGACAAAATTAATGATTGAGTAGAATATATTGATTCTTTTATAGAGTACATTATTCTCTATATTTTCTAGAGGTTAAACAAATTTTGAATAGAATATGTCTAAACTGCTTCAAGTTAAAGGAATTACTTTAAATATTAAACAAAAAAATTGATGGCATTGTGTGCAAGATTTGAGATTGATTGAGCAAGTCTTTGTGAAGGCTGGAGAGCAAAAGTGAGAAATTTCTTGAGAGGACTTGAAGACCTATTTAAGTAAGTCTTTGTGAATTCTTGAGAGTAGAATTTAAAAATTTCTTGAGAGGACCTGAAGGTAGATTTGAGCAAGTATTTGGGAAGGCTTCAGAGTAGAATTGAGAAATTTCTAGAGAGGACTTGAAGGCAGATTTGAGCAAGTATTTATGAAGGCTTGAGAGCAGAATTGAGCAAATTCTTGAGAGGACTTGAAGGTAGATTTGAGAAAGTCTTTGGGAAGGCATGATAGTATAATTGATTAAGTTCTTGAGAGGAATTGAAGGTATATTTGTGTAATTCTTTGTGAAGGCTTGAGTAAGTTATTGAGAGGACTTGAAGCCAGATTTGAACAAGTCTTTGTGAATACTTGAGAGTAAAATTGAGCAAGTTCTTGAGAGAACTTGAAGGTAGATTTGAGAAAGTCTTTATGAAGGGTTGAGAGCAAAATTGAGCAGGTTATTGAGAGGACTTGAAGGTAGATTTGAACAAGTCTTTGTGAAGACTTGAGAGAAAAATTTGAGCAAGTTCTTAAGAGGACTTGAAGGTATATTTGAGCAAGTCTTTAATAAGGCTTGAAGACAGATTTGAGCAAGTCTTTGAGAAGACTTGGAGGTTAATTTTATCAAGTATTTGACAAGGCTTGGAGGCATATTTAAGTAGATTTGATTTGTTGATTTGTTCAAGCTTTGTGTTAAGTCTTGGGGTAAAACTATGTAGAGTTGATTTGTTGATTTGTTCAAGCTTTGTGTTAAGGCTTATGGCAAATCTGAGTAGAGTTAATATGTTGATTTTTTTAAATTTTATGTTAAGGCTTGGGGTAAATCTAAGCAAAGTTGATTTATGATTGGATCAAGCTTTGTGTTAAGGCTTGAGGATAAATTTGATATAGATATTTATGATCAGATTTGTACTACACTTGGATAGAGTTTGGTGCAAATCTGAGATAGAGTTGAGAGTAATATTTGGAGGTGATAGTGCAAAGAATATCAATCTCCAGTGGATAGATATCCATTATCCAGGAAAGTGAGAACAAAGGTCTTATATGGATAGAGATCCACAAGCTAGAGTAGTGAGGGTAGAAGTCTTCTAGAAGATCATCATCCATAAAAAAGGGGAAATAGTTCTCCAATTGATAGAGATCCACAAACAAAAGTAAGTGGAAAGAGTTCCCCTATGGAGTGTGATCTACAAACCATATGGGAAGATAGAGTTCTTATGTGGAGAGAGATCCATGAACCAGTTGAACCAAATAAAAGGGGGAAGATTTATCCTATGGAGAGTGATCCACAAATCAGATAATTAGGGTATTGGTGTCTCCTTTGGATAGAGGTCCATAAAAATTGTAATAGGGAAGTTATTCCCAAGATATTTGTTGAGAAAATTTAGTAGAAATATTTTCTTCATGGAGTAGCCCACATTGGATGAACCACGTTAAATTGGTGTCTCTATTGTGTGTGATGATTTGTGAATTGCTTTGATTACTATTGTTGATATTGTCATTGATAATATTGGATAATATTGTTTGGGAAATAAAAGTAAAAAGTTGATCTTCTACTATTCACCCCCCTCTCAGTATAAGCCTATGTTCTTCAATTGGTATCAGAGTAAGTTTCTTTAGAAGAGTTTAACAGCTTGAAGAAAAAGTATATAGGAACACAAATAGCATCTTAGAGTGGATCTTCAACAAATAAGGCACCATTGTTCTATGGGAATAATTTTACTTTCTGTAGAATAATAATGAATACTTACTTGATGGTACAAGGATATGAGACATGGCAAATAGTTGAGGATGGATACACACCTCTAGCTAGTCCTCCTATAGATAAATATGGTAAGCTCCTACATCTGTATAATGCAAAGGCAATGAATGTAATATTAAGTGGTTTAAATGAAGCAAATTTTTTAAAATTTATGCATTATGAATCAGTAAAGGAAATTTGGGATAAACTAAAGCAAACATATGGGGAGACAAAAAGATCAAATTGGCAAAATTGCAAAATCACAAAAAGACATTTGAAGAGTTGAAGATGAAAGAAGAGGAAGATATTGTTGCATACTTACTTTGTGTGGATAAGGTTGTTAACACCATGCGATGACTTGGATTTAAAATAGAAGAATCCTATGTTGCTCAAAACTTTTACGGTCACTCCCTATGAGGTATAATGAAAATTTTTCAGCCATAGAAGAAACAAGAGATATTGAAACTTTGACTATGGATGAGCTACATGGAACTCTCGTAGCTTATGATATGAGAATAGTAATGGATTATATTCCCAAGAAAGAGGTAGCCTTAAAAGTAGCAAAGAAGATAAAATATAAGAAGCCATATTCAAGTGATGAGTCATCCAGTGATGAAGCAAACTATGGCAGAAGGAACAAGGACCCAAGAAAGCACAAAGGTACAAAAATAGTTAAGTGTTTCAATTGTGGTAAATATGGTCACTATGCATCTAATTATCCATAAGCTTGAAGAAGTAGTAGTGAATAGAAACAAGATCATAAGAGAAAGGAAGCAAGGACATCTAGGCATGTAAAGAAAAATAAGTATGGACAAGGAAAGCATGAAAAGAAGTTTTTCCAGAGGCATAAGAAGAGTTTTTATGTGGACAAGATAGACAAGGTTTCAAGTGATAGTGATGAAATATCCTTAGATATTTAGGAAGAAGAAATTATCTTCTTGGAAATAGAAGATGAAGAAAGTGATCATGTTGAATATAAATCTGAAAGATATGAAGATGATCTTGAAGAAGCAAAGGAAGAATAAAAAAATGAATAGGAAGGAGTAGTAGATCTAGAAGTTGATCTTATTTCTAATTTTAAGGAACTAAGAAAGGTTACAAAGTAGAATTCAAAACTCAAGATTCAATTTCAATAATGTGATGAAGATAAGGGAAATCTTATACAAGATATGATAAACTCAATAGCTAAGACAAGGATAATTAAATAAAATTTAGAGGTAAAAGTCTTAGAATGTGAAATATTAGAGCATGATGTAGTTTCACTAAGGAATAAAATGAAAGAGTCTAAAGATAAGCTACACATGTTTGGGAAAAGTTCAAAGACTTTGGATAATATTATCAATGCACAAAGATTTTCATCAAAAAATATAAGGCTTGGTTTTGAAGAAGGACAAAGAGAACAAGGAGAGGAGTCAAGATCAAGCTCCAAAAAAGAAGAAGCTTCAGAATAAGAGAGTGAAGGAGAAAGTGAGACTTATGAGGATAAGTTGAAAAATAGAAGGTTCACTAAGGAAGAAATAATACAAAAATAAGGAACAAGAAACATCATAGGGAAGAAAGTACTAAGAGACCAGTGGGTCCAAGGTAAGGTTTCTTCAAAGGACGTTGTTTCTCATGTAACAGTTTTGGTCACAAGGCTATGTAATTCAGGACACATGAAAAGAAGGAACATGGTTTCACTAAGATAAATTTTAGAGATGGGCATATCTTTCAAGGGTATTGTTACTCTTGTAATCATTTTTGTCATAAAGCAATTGACTGTATGGTTCATGATAGGAATGGGTATGGCTTCACTAGGAGGAAATTCAAGATATTTTCACCTTAAAGGAACCACAACATTAAGTATTATAAGTGTAATAATGTTGGGCATAGGACCAAGTGGTGTAGAACAAAATTTCCAGGGACAAGAAAGAACAAGGATATTCAAAAGAGTCAGATTAAATCAATTAAGAACTAAGGTGGACAAAGAAAAATATAAGTGTATGCTAGGAGTAGATATACTCCCACCCCAAAATTAATCACCTCAAGGAGAGGAGGTGGGGAGGGGGCTAAGCTAAGAGTATTATCTTTAGCCCCAAAGGAGTCCCTTTTACATTTATTTCAAAGGGAGAGATATTTGAGTACGGGGGAAATAATTCAATTAGGGGGAGCAGTTTTCAAGGGGGAGTAGAATTGGAAAAAGGAAAAAAGAATGGTTAAGGAAAAAGGGTTGCCATCAATGACAAAGGGAGAGATTGTTGGAAATTTTAAGTAGTTATGTTTTCATTGATGTCAAAATTTAGTTCATCTCAGTGCAAGGAATTGACAAAAGGAGGGTTAAAATATTTATATTTTAAGCCCAAGATATTTGGTTTAAAGCTTCACATGATTGGTCAAAATATTTTCTAAATACCTCGAAGGAAGGAAATACCTAGGCCCAAAGGAAATAATATTATAATATTTATTATTATAATATTAAAGTTGTTAAGATAAGGCCTAAGGTTAAGGAAGGAAACACCTAGGCCCAAAGGAAATAATATTATAATATTTATTATTATAATATTAAATTTTTAAGAGAAAGCCTAAGGTTATTTATAAAATAATTATAATATTTATATTATAATAATTTTGTAACCCTAAGTAGGGTTTGGCGCCAAGGTTAAGGTTTACATATTTAAATTTTTGCCAATGTTCGAGAAAGGAGGAATGTGGTATTTATACCTATTATGGGGATTTCTTACTTACCTTCTTAAGCTCTGTCACGTCACATAAATATCAAATATCACAACGAGTATTGTAGACTCTAGTGGATCCACTGCTTTGACCTAGGAATAGATTATCAGAATGACTCTAGATAGACTGGGTCAAGTAAGGAAACACTAGATAGTGGCTTCATATATTTGCCATTTTAATGCAATCACCCATGTATTTTTTTTTTAAATAAAGGGGTAAAAATTTATTGATAAAAATTTTAGATTATAGAGTACAACTGAGCTTCCAACCAGGACTCAATAAAATAGCCAAACAGGATAAAACCACTAGACTAGAATGACATCTAGAAAAGATAACAAGAACAAACCACATTAAGTATGTACATCCTTATGGATCAACTCCCACAAATATTGAGATTCCCCAGACGGGAGACTCTCCCAACAATCACCTATGTATTACCATATTAAATGATATTGTATTATTTTGATTATTTGTGACCAAACCAAGCATTGTTAGAACACATCAATACCAAACTAATGCCATGTCCATTGGGTAGTCAACATATTTTATATTTAATGACTCATAAAATAAAAGGAAGGTATAACTAGTTCATTTTTATTCATTCAAATAATGTAATCAATAAAAATGATTAAACTAGTGAAGGAAAGTATCATCCACACATTCATATTTTTGTAGCATGTAAATAAGCAGACACATAAACCATAACACAAGAATTTATAGGAATGGAGTTGTATTTTGTATTATAAAATTATTTTACATAAAATCCTAACAGAATGCTTGAGTCTTATATAGTATTAAGTATAATGCCTCCCAAGTTTGAATATCACAACCAGGGGCTATTTCTCTCCATCCTCATTATAGTGATGCAATATTCTCCAACTTCAATGCATCCACAAAAAATGATCTCAGCAGATGAAGCTTCCCGTGCGGTCTCTATAAATGGTAGAAAGAAAGGGGGCACTAAGAAATATAGAAAAACATAGACAAAAGAAAATACTACTAAACCTAGCTTATACTTGGAATTTTCTCTCTCAAAGTTTTGATAAAAAACTATTGTTGTAGTGGTCTTCTATATATAATGTTGGTTGCTCGAGTGGGGTTGTAACTGCTTCCTCCAGCTAGCCCAATATTGATTCCTCCCAAATTAGGATGTAATAAAAAATGGGTATGTATCCCATGTCTTTCTATCTACACAGGTGGTGGCTGAGGTTGTGAACTATCTCTCCTACTATTCTGGGTAGGCAGCTGCAATGCACTTGGCTCATGTGCTCTCCCTGGTGAGTAGGGTCCCACTTCTTCCCTTCTGAGGTCTTGTAAAATTTGGTCGATATGGTCCCATGCTTTGTCATGGAAGGTTAAGGTGAATATTAATAATTTGAGATCCTGTGTGACTTTTTTCACCCTTTATTTGGCCCACTCCATGGTATTTTTGGTGAAGACATATAAGCGGTCAACCATTTGCACCAAAGCCATAAACTATTTTGATAATTTTCCATCAGGACCAAAGTCAAAATTTTATATTTTATTGAGCACAAACTCCTTGATGTCATTATTTTGGATGAATTCATTCAGATTGAATCCACAATCATTTAATTCATCCTCAACCTCCTATTGTTGGCTAGTTGTAATATCTCTACCTAAATCCAATAGGTTACTCATTGCTTTTAGATCCTAGACTCTCCATGATCTCTTGGTGATTGGCCATGCCCCCATAATACTCCCAATATATATTTTGGCATTGGGCACCCCTATTGCAGCCACATTGGTAGAAGCCATGGGAACACATCTTCATGAACAAAAAGGGTTTTGAAATCTCTGCATTTGACCTCATAGAAAAAACTCTCTACATGTACATTTACATTAATGGCATGGTTTAATGTCTACCACCTTCCATTTAAAGAGCCTACATTTAATTTTTTTAGGTGGGGTGCGTATTTTTCATTCGCTGGGACTTTATGACTAGTCATGCCACAAGGCTAAACGCACCACGTCACTCTCCTTATTGGTTGCATATTGGCTACTTCTTACACTCTCTTGATTGTATTATGGTATGAAGGGACCTTATGACACATGGTGGATTTTTATTATCTTGGGTGGGGTACGCTCGAGCAAGGCACATGGCTTTTTAGGATGAGTGCACAAAATTTTTGCCTCTTTAAATCTTTGCATGACTCAAACAGGATTGGGTGCATGGATTCGTGCACCCGATAAAAATTTGTGCACTCCATTGGGGGAATGGAATAAATAGACCCCAATGTGGGTGCATGATATTATGAACCCATAAAAATTTCATGTGCTCCAAGGGAGTGGAGTGTGCAGACCACAATGGGGTGCACAAGATAGTGCACCCTCAAGACCCTTGTGCATTCCACCCTTCAGTACAGTGCACAAACCCTAAGGTGAGTGCACGGCTTTGTACACCCAACTAGACCCTTGTGCACTCCATTGGAGTGGAGTTCATAGACACAACTCATGGCATATGGACTTGTGCACCCTTCAAGACTTCACGCGCTCCATTTGGGAGTGGAGCACATGAATTGGGGGTTGGGCGCATGAATTTATGTGCCCTAAAAATACTTGTGTGCTCCAAGGGAGTGGAGCACACATGTGGTACCGAGATGCATGTAGTTTTACTCCCTTAGTACTTTTCATGCACTCCACTTTATGGTGGAGCGCATGGACTCTAGATGGGTGCACGACCTTGTGCACTCGTAAGGACCTTCACGCACTCCACTTGGTGGTGGAGCGCATGGACTCAAAATGGGGCACATGGATTCATGTACTCCTTAGATGCTCTTGTGTGCTTCATTTCCCAATGGAGCACATGGGCCAAGTTTAGGTGCATGACTTCGTGTGCCCAAAGAACCTTTCGTGCACTCCACTTGTGGAGTGCATGGACCTAACTTGGGATGCACAACCCTTGGAATTTTTGTGTGCTCCACTAGAGGCACGGGTTTGGACTTGAGCTCACCACCTTATGCACCCTCAATAAGTAGAGTGGGGAGAAAAAAAAAGAATGACATACCCCTCTGAGGCTAACACTGACTCTGACTGGGATAGGGGGATGGAGGAAAATATTTTTAGACATCGACCTAAGAATTATAGAATCTTCGAGTGAACAAAAACTAATGATAATGATTATTTACAAGCAATTTACATGTGCACCCATTTTGTTTTTTGAATCACTCCTCATGACCTCCATGAAGGGGGCGAAGTATTTCAGGTGTTGATCATTTACCGATATGGGCATATCTTCTCCTTCCATGTCTTGTTGCCTATAAGTGTGTTGGTCAATCACCTTAGAAATATGATAGGGCCCTAACCACTTGGGTTCAAATTAGTCCTTCTCACCAAGCTTATCATTATTTAGATCCCAATAGAGCACTACTTCACCCACAAAAAAACTTTTACCCCTAGCCTTTTTGTTGAACAATTGAATGGTCTTACCAAATTGAGCGATCATCTTGGCAACTGCTTCCCTCCTATCCTCTTCCAAGTGTACACGCTGGTCCATTATCCTTTGTAATACATATAGTTTTTCATGGTTTTGGAGTAGAAATGAGAGGGTTGTTCATTCCATTTGAAGTGGCAAGAGTTCATTTTTCCCGTAAACTAACTCATAAGGTGGTTTTCTAGTGGATATTTTTATTGACATCCTATCTATCCACAAGGTGTACTTCAGTTCACTATCCCAACCTCTTTTATTCTTCCCAAGTGATCTCTTGATTCGGGTGATTATGTTCTTATTTCAAGACTCAGCTAGTCCATTCCCCTAAGGATAATAATTTGTCGAGTGGGCCAACTCTATACTGTATTGTGCATAGAATTCAACCATATCAAAAGAGTTAAAGTATTTAGCATTGTTTGTAACAAGTTTCCTGGGTACCCCGAATCGGGTTAATATGCTTTATTCTAGGAAATTGATAACAGTTGATGTTGTTGAACTTCTGATAGGGGCTGCTTCAACCCATTTGGTAAGGTAATATATGGCTGTGATTATCCATTTATACCCTCCTAAAAAATTTATGTTGATCTCCCCTATCAGATCTATTCCCCATTGAGAGAATGGAGTTTCAATGATTACATGCTTTAGTGGTATTGCAAACAGGTTTTTCTTGCCAGTAAAAACTTGACAATTGTAACATTTTCTGACCAATTGATACACATCCTTGAACATTGATGGCCAATAGTAACCTACCCTCATAATGTGGTTGGTTGTTGCTTTTTGAGCAAAATGACCACCGCAAAATCTTGTGTGAAATTCTTCAACTATTTTTGGGACTTTTTTTTTTGTCATGCACAAGAGTAACACTCCACTTGGGTGTCTCCAATAAATATAGTCTTCTTGGAGGTGATACTTCTAAGCTTGTTGTTTAATACTCCTTATACTGCTAGTATATTTGGTAGGTACAAAGGACAAGGTTTTCAAATAAAATAGGTCATCCTTATACCATTCAAATTTCCCATGCTTAGGATTCTCAACCTATTGTACCCCTTGTACTAAAATGGAATTATCCATATCCTCTTCTCCTCTACAGGCCATTTATTTTGCAAACCCTTGATCTTTAATTATTTTTATTGCCTTAAACTCAACCTCATACTGCAGCAGCTTTACCATCCATCTTGTTGAACTTCTTGTGGGTTCGAGTTGGGTGAGGACATATTTTATGGCTATGTAAGGAATGTAGGCAATCACTTTACTGGAGCCAAAGATACTTTTAAAATGTTCCAAAGCCTGAATAAGAGCAAATGCGTACATTTATATTGGCTTATACTTCAACTAGGGCCCTTTCATTCCTAAACTCATGAATGCAATGGGTTTTTTATTCCCTTCTTCATCCTTTTGGGATAGCACTATGGCTATTGTGTGTTATGAGGCAAAGAAGTACAAGTTTAAATTATTTGAATGATCTGGATAGGTTAGCACAGGTCTAGTGGTAATGGCCTCTTTGATTCATTAGAAGGCTTTGATATTGTCTTCATTCCATTTTATTTTTACATCCTTCTTTATCATGTGATTAACAGGTTTAGCAATTTCAGCAAAATTTGGGACAAACCTCCTAACGAATTTTATCTTGTCAAAGAAGGACCTGACTCCTTTGAGGCTCTTGGGGGGTGGTATTTTTGCAATAGCCTATGTCCTTTCTGGATCAATATTTATTCCTTCCTTTGAAACCACATGTCCTAAAAGCTTTCCATGAGTGGCTCCAAACATACACTTCTTTAGGTTTAAGTATATCCCATACTCTTTGCACCTTTCAAAAACTTGGTATACATGAGAGAAGTGATATGCAGGATTATTTGATAAGACTATGATATCATCTAGATACACCACTACAATTTTAAACATTAGACCTTTGAAATTGAAGTCCATAGCCCTATTAAAAGTGGCTCCAACGTTCATCAATTTGAATGGCATTCTTTGGTATTTTAAGGTTCTCCATGGTGTGGTAAATGTATCTTTAAAATGGTCTTCTAGATTGACCAAAATCTGATTGTATCCTGAGAAGTCTTATAGGGAGATCCCGGATGACCCTACAACTACCTCCAAAAGTTGTTCTATATTGGGTAGGGGGTAGTTGTATCTGAAAAAACTCTTATTCAAATTCCTAAAATCTACACACAACCTTATTTCTCCATTCTTTTTCCTTATAGGCACCAAGTTGGCTATCCAGGAAGAGGACCTCACCTTTTTTATTATTCTTGCATTTAGCAATTTTTGGACCTCTTTTTGCATGACAATATGTAGAGTAGGATTGAAATTTCTTTGTTTCTATCTAAAATTTTTGGCATCCTCCCTCAAAGGAATAACATGGGTCATGACCTCCGTATTGAACGTCCTTAATTCATCATAGCTCCAAGAAAAACTATCCCTATTCTTCCTCAAGTACTGGATGTACTATTTCTTTTCTTTTGCTAATAATGCCTTATCTATCCTAACTTTTTTTTGTTCCCTAAGTGTCATCACATTAACTTCTTCACCTTCTGATTCATGAGGAGCAATCCCATGGGCCTTGTCAAAATAATCAAAAATATATTCTAATGATACCAATCCCCTAGGGATCTTATTGATTTTTAGTTGTATTACCTCTGTTGGACTCCCTATGATATACTGCAATTTTTTCTCATCTTCATCACAAATTATCCCATCAAAGTGATTCTACACAGCCATGAAGTCCTTGATATTAGTGTCATATTGGAAGACCTATAAGTAAACCACATTATCAGGGATAGATGGATGATACACAGATATGGTGGGGAACCTATCCATCTATTTTATATCTATCTCAGGATTGTTTGCCCAAAAGCATTTACAACTAGTAAATTAGCAACTTTTTTCTTTTTTCTGGGTATATGAGATATGTTGAAGGTCAATAACTTACTAATTTAATCTAATACAACCTACTTGTATTATTTTAGTATGGGGTTTTTAGTTTGATATTTTTCTTTTATCTGATGGATGATTATTTTGGCATCTCCATAGATAGTGAGGTATTTTATACCTAGTTCTTTGGATTTCCTAATTCCTAGCAAAAGCACCTCATATTCTACCACATTATTTGTGTAGGTAAATTCTAACCGATAGGGCACATCCAGATAATTTCCTTTTATGTATGTCAAATTGATTCCAGCTCCAGCCCTAATTTGTTATTTTGCCCCATCAAATGTCATTGTCCATATTTCAGTGGTTAGGACTCTGTCTGACTCAGCATCCGTAGCTACTTTCACTTTGGGATTCATTCCTTCTAAATTAGGTACCTTCTTGAAGAAAGGTGTATACCAGATAGAATAAACACCTAATTCCTTTTCTTCAATAGAGCTGATCAAATTGATAGTGGTGTTATCAGGTCTCATTAGCTCAAATGGATGTTTATTAAATAGTTCTCTCCTCAGGGTGGCTTTTTCCTTAGATGAGAGAGGGATGGTGGCATATGGCCATTCTAGCTGGATTGACCCACCCAATTGTTCTGCCTAGTGTCTGAAGAGTATTAGGGAGAAAAATGGGTTTACATCTACCATAGCCACATCCATTACAATCCCCTTCTTTGGATATTGATCTAAAAATACCAAGAGACCTATAATTATCCTAACACAAGGTATCTATTTGTTGTCCATGATAGAAATGGGGAGGAATATTTTGTGCATATCAATCCCAATTGATCAACCACCTATTTTGGCATGATATTATGAGGCATCCCTCTATCAAGCATGCAGTTGTGTATCACATAGCGGTCACCATACCCAGACGTATAGCGAAGGGATATATAAAAATGCCTTATCAAGGTGGGGTTTCTACCATGGGGATTAGAAGTTGAAGTAGAGAGGACCTGACCCTCCTCTTGTCCAGTTAGCCCAAAGGTCCTACAAATCTAATCCCTATATTTAAGTACTATCATCAGTTCCCCAAAGGTTATATTTATTTTTTGTTTTGCTAGTTCCATTCCTATGTCAAATTTAGCTTTTTTATTTTTTGATCCACTTTTGACTAGTTCATATATTTTGGGAGGGAGATGCTGATAGCTATAATTTTGTTTCTTCATATTGGCATACTCCTTATAATCATTCATATTTTTCTTATCAGTCCTGTTAGGTAAGGTTCTGCTACATAGCTTAGTAGCATGGACTCTTTCCAATGTTTCAACCTCCTCAACTATGGGAGTCAGCTTACCTTGATTTGTTTGAAGCGATTATTTGGGAGCCTCTTTAATATCTTCACATCATAAAGGATGAAGGTCATAGGCCTATTATTAGTACTGGAAGGTTAGATTGGTTCTTATTCAACTGGTGGTGTTTTAATGATCTCATACCAAGTCCAACAAGCGTTTACTCTGATTTCATCTTCAAATTCCTTCTCGAGTTCAACACCTGAATGGAGACTAAGGTATACATTGTAATTGACTAGATTGTAGGGAGTGTCACATGCTAGACAGAAGAAATAGAAATTAGAGGCTACATTGACAGAGGTCATGGGGTTTGGGACAACATCCTAATATTTTTGGACTTCTTTCCTTTTTCAATTATTATTGGAATTTCTACCCCCCTTATTATTCTAGTTTTTGTTGAAATTCCTCCTAAAAGGTGGTATGCCTTTGTTCTAATACTGTGAGGATTCCCCACTATCATCTTTGTCTCTTTCAACTTTAGAAAGCCGATTTTTCATGGACTAAAACATTTCTATCAACTATGATGATAATTTTTCAATTGGATTCGGCTCTAATTTTTTTAAGATGTCGAAGTCTACCTTCTTAGGTATTCTTTGCTAGGGTTTGCTGATTTTGGCTTCATATTTCCACTATCTATCATATCCCTTTATATCACTATGGCTCCTTCTATATAGGCATCAATGGTAAGTGTGGGTTGTTGTTTGAGTTCATAGTTGAAGTCACTAGGGAAGGAATTCTTGTAGAAACATATGGACTGGTGATCATTAGGCCTTAAATCCACATAGATTTGGTTTCTCAGCTTGGTGAACTACCTATTATAATCATCCATAGTTTCATTTTCCTTATTTTTTATTATTGCAAACTCTGTCAATAGGGACTTTTCATTCTTCTTCTCTCCATACTTCTTAAGGAATGTAGTTTCTAACTCTTGGAAAGTGCCAATAGTATCTACTAATGGGCTATTAAACCATTCTTTGAAATCCTTTTCCAAATTCTAAAGGAACAATATGAGGACAAAATCCTCATGCTCCACCTCTAGGCTATCCATAGCATATAAAAAGTGGCCTTCATTGGTTATAGTATTATCCCCTAGGAACTTGGGCAAGTACTTATGGGTTTTGGGGGGTAATGGGTTTAGAGTGAGTGGTAATATAAAAGGCCTATATCTATTAATTTATCAATTATTTAAATGTGGATTATCCATTGGTGTGACTGGGTCCCTCAAAATAGAAGGTAAAATGGGTCAGACAATACTTAATAGGTGAGAAATTTTAGAAATAAAAATAGTACTGTTACTACCCTGATTACTAGAAGGAACAGATACCAAAGCTTAATTTTTGCTTTTATGTGTTCTAAAAAGTACCTAAGGGTTTGTTATTTTGGGGTGTAGTTCTTTTCCTCTACTTCTTGTATCCACCAGATCATCTCCTCATTGGTATTGGTTCTAAGTTCTTCAGAGTTATCAGCATGGTGTGCAAAGAGTAAGTGATGCTCTTTGGCCAAGATTGCTCAACCCAATATTTTAAATCTCACAGCGGGAATATATCAAAGGGAGTAAAATAATAGAATAATTTAAGTATCCTCCTCGTTAATAGTGCCAAAATATATTATGGGGATTTCCTTCTTACCTTTTCAAGTTTTGTCACATCACAAGAATCCTAACTATCACAACGAGTATTGTAGACTATGGTGGATCTATCGCTTTGACCTAGGAATAGATTATTAGAATGACTCTAGACAAACTAGGTCGATTAAGGAAACCCCAGACAATGGGTTCATATATTTTCCATTTTAATGCAATCACCCATGTATTACCAGATTAAATGATATTGTATTATTTTTATTATTTGTGACCAAACCAAGCATTTTTAGAACACATCAATACCAAAACAGTGTCATGTCCATTGGGTAGTCGTAGTAGATTTTATGTTTAATGACTCAAAAAAAAAAAGGAGAACTAGTTTGTTTTCATTCATTCAAATAATGTAATCAATAAAAATGATTAAACTAGCGAAGGAAAGCATCACCCACACATTCAGATTACTGTAATATGTAAATAAGCAGACACATAAACCATAACACAAGAATTACCAAGAATGGAGTTGGATTTTGTATTATAAAATGATTTTACATAAAATCTCGATAGAATGCTCGGGTCTTATATAGTATTAAGTACAATGCCTCCCAAGTTTGAATATCACAACTAAGGGCTATTTATCTCCATCCTAATTACAATGATGTAAGAGTCTCCAACTCCAATGCATCCATAGGAAATGATCTCAGTAGATGAAGCCTCCTGGGCGGTCCCTAGAAATGGTAGTGAAGAACACAAGCTTATACTGAGAGGGGGGTGAACAGTATAAGACCGCTTTTTACTTTTTCTTTCAAATCAACTTTCAATTCAATATTATGCAGTGAATAGAAAGCAGAATCAATAGCAGTAATCAAAGCAATGCACAAAACACCATCCACAATAGAGACACAACAATTTACGTGGTTCACCCAAAGCGGGCTACTCCACGGATAAAATCTTTCACTAAATTTTATCAACTCAAACTCTGGGAATACCTTTCCCGATTACAATGTTTATGGGCACCAACCCAAAGGAGATACCTTCCCCTAGCTCTGCTCTAGCTGGTGATCCTCTAGAAGACCTCTGCCTCCGCTGCCCTTAGCAAATGGAACTCTATCCATAGAAGACACCTGTCTTCCCTGCTCTAGCTGGAGACCTCTGTCCTCAACTCTATCACCTCAAAGTTGGTCCTCGAATTTGCACTAAACACAGTCCTTCGATCTAGCACAAATGTCCTCTTTCTCTTTCTTTGATCTGCACCAAACACAGTCCTTCGGTCTGGCACAAATGTCCTCTTCCTCTTTCTCTTACAAATATCCTCAAATCTGCACCATCTCTATCCTCAATGGGTCCTCAAATCTGGTTCACAAAAGTGGTTCACAAGCTTTCACTAAAGCTTGCTTGATCTTCACCCAAGTCTTCACCAAGACTTGTCTCAGATCTGCTTTGCAAGTTCTCAAGAGAACCTGCCCAAACTGCTCCACAAGCTCAACAAAAGCTTGCTCAAATCTGTCCAATAGTTCTCTTTGCTCTGTCATAGCCGCACTTGGTCGAAACCAACTTTTGCACTATCTGCGCAAACACAGCAGCACTCAGCACTCGACGATCGAACTTCTTACTATGCGCTCTATCTGCAAATGTCGCAACACCAATAGCTTCTGCTCCTTTGTGCTTTTCTGCTCTCTATGCACTCTTGCTTCACACTTAGCTTGATTCGACTTGACTCGGTCTCTGTGCACCGTGGACTTAACTTGCGCACGTTCGATACTTATTCGATCCTTTCAATCTTGAAACAGCCCTCCTTTTATAGTATAAATTTCAAGAACAAAACTTAAACTATAGTCGGTTGTTACCCTAAACTCCGTCGACTACACAACCCTGAACTTCGTCGGCTCAAAGTTAACTCTATCGGCTTCAACCGCCTCTGGTTCTGTAGCTTTTCCTACGAAACTACAACATGTCGCGATATCATGACACCTTTGCAGCCGTACACTTTCTTTTGCTTGTTGTCACGATATCGTGACACTTTTGCTTCTACTGATGTCATCTTCTCTTCTGTCGCGAAATCGTGACCCTTCTATCTTCATGGCCTTCTTCTTTGCTTTTGTCACGAAATCGTGACACTTTTGCCTCTGCTGACGTCATCTTCACTTCTATCATGAAATCGTGACCACTTCTGTCTTCATGGCCTTCCTCTCTACTTTTGTCATGAAATCGTGACACTTTCGCTACCTTGAGCTTCTTTCTGCCTTACACCCGTGAAACTGGAACATGTCGTGAAATCACGATGCTTTTGTCTTCATAGCCTTCCTCTCTACTTTTGTCATGAAATTGTGACACTTCACCTATGGAAGACATGCTTTCAGTTTCTATCGCGAAATCGTGACACTTTCTCCCGTCTGCTATCTTTTCTCCCTATCGTGAAATCGTGACACTTTCTGCATCCGTACACTATCTTTTCTTCCTATCGCAAAATCATGACGCTTTCAGCATCCGTACGCTATCTTTTTTCCTGTCATGAAATCGCGATGCTTTCAGCTTCTGAAAGCTTTCTTTGCAACCTGTCACAAAATCGTGATGCTTCTCATTTCAGACTCTTCCCTTTGCTGCATGTCGTAAAATCATGACAGTTCTCACTTCGAGATTTTTAGCATGTCACAAAATCGTGACAGTCCTCACTTCATCTTTTGTAGCATGTCACGAAATCATGACTGTTCTCACTTCGAACTCTACAGCATGTCACGAAATCATGACACTTTTTGAGATACTTTATCTCTCTTCGAACTTGTCACGAAATCGTGACAGTTCACACTACGGACTCTCCCTTCTGCATCATGTCACGAAATCGTGACACTTTTTCATCCATACAACCTTCCTTGCATTATGTCGCGAAATCGTGACACTTTTCCTTCTTTGCCTTCCTGCACTTTTTGAGTCACAAAAATGCGACATGTCACAAAATCGTGACACTTTCCACCTTGCTTTCTTTCTTTGCCAACATGTCGCGAAATCGTGACAGTTTTTCCAGCTTCTTCTCTCTCTTCCAACATGTCACGAAATCATGACAGTTTTGCTAGCACTTTCTCTCTCCTCTAACATGTCGCGAAATCATGACAGTTTTTCCAGCACTTTCTCTCTCCTCTAACATGTCATGAAATCACGATAGTTTTTCTAGCCTGCTGCATACTTTTTCTAACTTGTCTTTTTCTTTGATCTTTTGCAAATGGGCTACTATGATCTTCTTGGAAACTCATTTTCCATGCTCTGAATAATCTGACATTAAATCAAATTCCTTCAAGAGCTTCTTGACATCAATGACAACTTCTACACTTGAGCAAAGGCAATGTACCCAAGGTACCCAAAATTGCCAACAATCTCCCCCTTTGTCATTGATGGCAAACCTTTATTGAAAACACATCTCAAGAGCCAAAACTGAAACCAACTGTGCTAACAACTGAGAATCTACCTTTGAAGTTTTGCTCCCCCTGACTTGAAGCTCTTCTCTTCACTTGAAGCTCTCCCCCTTACTCATATCTCTCCCCCTTTGTCATCAATGGCAAAGGGTCACCTTTGGGGCTCGGGACTAAGAATGAGCCTCTTAGCTTAGTCCCTCCCCCACCTCCTGATGAGGTGATTAAAATAGGGGTGGGAGTAAAACTCCCATTAGGCACTGATCATCATCAGCGTCTACAACTTCCTTGTCGGGCCTTCTCTTGAATTCTTTGTCAATATTTCTGTTCTTGTCACTATTTTTGTTCTTGTTCTCATCCCTATTCTTATCCATGCCTTGATCCTTGGACCTGTTCATACCACTGTTCCTATTCCTGTACCTTGGAAGTTCAGCTCTACACTGTCTAGTTGTGTGACCTTCATTGTTGCACTTATAACAAGTAACAAAGTTATTTCTTTTAGGCATACCTGTTCTTTGAATCCACCTGTTCTGACTAACGATGTACTTGTTATTTGCCTTGCAAAAAATTGCCTTATGCCCGAACTGATTGACAAGAGTAGCAATACCCTCGAAAGAAACTAGCACTTCTAAATTTGTCATTTACTTTCTTCACTTGAGCCATGCAATGTACAGCCATGTGACCAAACCTGTGACACGCAAAACATCTGTCGTGAAATTTTCTTTTATTTGACCTCTTGGGTCCCAAAAACTTCTTCTGCATTTAGAATTCTATTTTCTGTTTCTATGCATCTATCACTCACGGACTCATGATCTGAAGTACTTTCTTCATCAGAACTCTCTTCCTTTTGGAATCTCTTGCTAGATTCCCCAACCTGTTCCTTGTGCGGCTTAACAAAACCAAGACCTATTTTATCTGTTGGTTTTCTTTGACCTTTGATGAGAGACTTAACCCTTTTGGAGCTATCTTGAAACCTGTACAACTTATCCTTGTACTCTTTAGTTTCCACTTCCAAAGAAGCCATTTTCTGTTCCAACTCACTATACTCAAGAATCTTAGACTCTAACTCGTCCTTGAGTTCTTGTGTCTTAGCCATAGAGAAGTCAAGACTTTCTGTAAGATCATCTCTCTCCATACAACATTCATCTAACTTATCCTTGAGTCTGGCATTCTTCTTTCTTTCCTTTTTCAAAGCACTAAGAGCATTAGTAAGTTCACTTTCAAGATCCTTTATTTGTTTGCTTTTTGAATCATCAGAGCCTTTTACAGATTTCTTATCACTAGAGGTGCTACCCTTTTCAAAAACCATACATGCATCTTCCTTATAGTTTTCTGAAGCATCCTCATACATACTAGTAACCAATTCATTATTTGTGCAATCATCCTCAAGGTGACCAAAATTTCCACATCTAAAACATTTCATGATAATGAATCTATGTTTCGGTTCTTCCTCTTTTTTTGATATGAACAACATCTCATTTTCACTATCACTTGAAGAACTTTCACTATCACTACTAGAACACTTACTTGCTTTGTCTAGGTAGAAACTCTTCTTGTGCTTGTGAGAATACCTCTTTTCGTGATTGTTGTGCTCATCTTTGTTCTTCCTGTGATGCTTGTGCTTTTCAGAATCCTTGCTCTTAGAATCCTGTATATCTTCATCACTTTCATTCTTGGAAACAATATAGTCAGTAGCATAATGACCAAACTTTCCACAATTGAAACATCTTATATTTTTCATGCTTTTGTGCTTTCTAGAGAACTTGCCTTTCTTGTTGTAATATGCCTCTTCATCACTAGAAGACTCATCACTCTCTTGAAGTTGTTTACCCTTGGATTTCTTGGTAGCCTTGAAAGCTGCCTCTTTCTTGACATCAACCTTCACTTGAGTTCTCAACTCAAATGCTGCAAGTATACTATGGAGCTCATCCTTTTTCAACTTATCCAAATCTTTAGCTTCCTCAATAGCAGAAATATTTTCACTAAATCTATTAGGAAGAGATCTTAAAATCTTATCACAAACATCATTTTCAGCAAGCTCAAGACCTAAGTCTTTCATGGAGTTAACAACCTCATCCATACGAAGCATGTAGTCACTAATATTTTCATCATCATTCATCTTGAGTTGTTCAAACATACCTTTGAAGTGTCTCAACTTGGCCTTTCGGACATTTACATCACCTGTGTGAACCACCTTCAGTTGTTTCCACATTTCACTAGTTGTCTTGCGGTGAATCACCTTGGTAAGATATGCCTTCTGTAAACCTTTTAGGATTGCATTCATTGCTTTTGAATTGTTGTGATGTAGGAGCCTATCTTCTTTAGTATAAGGACCATTTTTAGGAATAGTGTACCCATCTTCAATCACTTCCCAAACCTCATTCCCAAGTGCCATTAGATGAACCTTCATCCTTGCACTCCAAAGACCAAAATCTGATCCATCAAGAATAGGTGTTGCATTGCCACTTGAATAATCCATTGTGTTCTTTGCTAGATTTTCCTTCAAGCTGTTAAACTTTTCGAAGGCACCCGCTTTGATACCAATTGAAGAACACAAGCTTATACTGAGAGGGGGGGTGAACAGTATAAGACCACTTTTTACTTTTTCTTTCAAATCAACTTTCAATTCAATATTATGTAGTGTATAGAAAGCAGTATCAATAGCAGTAATCAAAGCAATGCACAAGACACCATCCACAATAGAGACACAACAATTTATGTGGTTCACCCAAAGTGGGCTACTCCATAGATAAAATCTTTCACTAAATTTTATCAACTCAAAATCTGGGAATACCTTTCCCGATTACAATGTTTATGGGCACCAACCCAAAGGAGATACCTTCCCCTAGCTCTGCTCTAGCTGGTGATCCTCTAGAAGACCTCTGCCTCCGCTTCCCTTAGCAAATGGAACTCTATCCACAGAAGACACTTGTCTTCCTTGCTCTTGTTGGAGACCTCTGTCCTCAACTCTATCACCTCAAAGCTGGTCCTCGAATTTGCACTAAACACAGTCCTTCGGTCTAGCACAAATGTCCTCTTTCTCTTTCTCTGATCTGCACCAAACACAGTCCTTCGATCTGGCACAAGTCTATCCTCAAATCTGCATCAATCTTTGTCCTCAATTGGTCCTCAAATCTGGTTCACAAAAGTGGTTCACAAGCTTTCACTAAAGCTTGCTTGATCTTCACCCAAGTCTTCACCAAGACTTGTCTCAGATCTGCTTTGCAAGTTCTCAAGAGAACCTACCCAAACTGCTCCACAAGCTCAACAAAAGCTTGCTCAAATCTTTCCAATAGTTCTCTCTGCTCTGTCACAGCCGCACTTGGTCGAAACCAACTTATGCACTATCTGCGCAAACACAGCAGCACTCAACACTCGACGATCGAACTTCTTACTATGCGCTCTATCTGCAAATGTCGCAACACCAACAACTTCTACTCCTTTGCGCTTTTTTGCTCTCTGTGTGCTCTTGCTTCGCACTTAGCTCGATTTGACTCGACTCGGTCTCTATGCATCATGGACTTAACTTGTGCACAAGTTCGATACTTATTCGATCCTTTCAATCTCAAAACAGCCCTCCTTTTATAGTATAAATTTCAAGAACAAAACTTAAACTATAGTCGACTGTTACCCTAAACTTCATCGACTGCACAACCCTGAACTTCGTCGGCTCAAAGTTAACTCTGTCGGCTTCAACTGCCTCTGGTTCTATAGCTTTTCTCATGAAACTACAACATGTCACGATATCGCGACACCTTTGCAACCGTACACTTTCTTTTGGCTTTTGTCGTGATATCGTGACACTTTTGCTTCTGTTGATGTCATATTCTCTTCTGTCACAAAATCGTGACCCTTTTATCTTCATGGCCTTCTTCTCTGCTTTTGTCATGAAATCATGACACTTTTGCCTCTGCTGATGTCATCTTCAATTCTGTCACGAAATCATGACATTCTGTCTTCATGGCCTTCCTCTCTGCATTTGTCATGAAATCGCGACACTTTCACTGCCTTGAGCTTCTTTCTGCCTTACTCCCGTGAAACTGGAACATGTCATGAAATCATGACGCTTTTGTCTTCATAGCCTTCCTCTCTGCTTTTGTCACAAAATCATGACACTTCACCTATGGAAGACATGCTTTCAATTTCTATCATGAAATCGTGACACTTTCTCCTGTCGTTTGCTATCTTTTCTCCTGTCATGAAATCGTGACACTTTCTGCATCCGTACGCTATCTTTTCTGCTTGTCATGAAATCACGACGCTTTCTGCATCCGTACACTTTTTTTTCCTGTCACAAAATTGTGATGCTTTCAGCTTCCGAAAGCTTTCTTTGCAATCGTGATGCTTTCTCATTTCAAACTCTTCCCTTTGCTGCATGTCATGAAATCGCAACAGTTCTCACTTCGAGCTTTCAGCATGTCACAAAATCATGACAGTCCTCACTTCATATTTTGTAGCATGTCGTGAAATCATGACTGTTCTCACTTTGAACTTTGCAGCATGTCGCAAAATCATGACACTTTTTGAGATACTTTATCTCTCTTCGAACTTGTCACGAAATCGTGACATTTCACCTTGCGGACTCTCCCTCTTGCATCATGTCACGAAATCGTGACACTTTTTCGTCCGTACAACCTTCCTTGCATTATGTCGCAAAATCATGACACTTTTCCTTCTTTGCCTTCCTGCACTTTTTGAGTCACGAAAATGCGACATGTCACGAAATCGCGACACTTTCCACCTTGCTTTCTTTCTCTGCCAACATGTCACGAAATCGCGATAGTTTTGCCTACTTCTTCTCTCTCTTCCAACATGTCACGAAATCATGATAGTTTTGCCAACACTTTCTCTCTCCTCTAAAATGTCGCGAAATCGTGATAGTTTTGCCAACACTTTCTCTCTCCTCTAACATGTCGCGAAATCGCGACAGTTTTTCTTGCCTACTGCATACTTTTTCTAACTTGTCTTTTTCTTTGATCTTTTGCAAATGGGCTACTATGATCTTCTTGGAAACTCACTGTCCATGCTCTGAATAATCTGACATTAAATCAAATTCCTTCAAGAGCTTCTTGACATCAATGACAACTTCTACACTTGAGCAAAGGCAATGTACCCAAGGTACCCAAAATTGCCAACATGTAGAAGGAAAGAGGGCAGTACGAAAGGCAGAAAAACATAGACAAAAGGAAATAAAACTAAATTTTAGATACAACTTTTACCTGGAATTTTCTCTCTCAGAGGTTTGATAAAAAAATTGTTGTTGTAGTGGTCTCCAATCTATAATTTTGGTTGCTCGAGCAGAGCTGTAATTGCTTCCTCCAACTGGTCCAATCTCGCTTCCTCCCAAAGTAGGATGTAATCAAAAATCGGTATGTAGCCCACATATTTGTATCTACATAGGTGGTATTTGTGCCTATGCACTATCTCTCTCACTATCCTGGACATGCGGCTATACTGCACCTGGCTCGTGTGCTCTCCCTAGTGATCTGGGCCCCACTTCTTCCCTTCCAACGTCCTATAAACTTTGGTCGATGTGGCCCCATGCTTTATCGTGGAAGGTTAAGGTGAATATTAATAAGTTGAGATCCTGTGTGACTTTTTTACCCTTTCTTTGGCCCATTCCATGGTATTTTTAGTGAAGACGTATAAGTGATCAACCATTTGCACCAAAGCTGTAAACTATTTTTAAAATTTTCCATCAGGACCAAAGTCAAAATTTTATATTTTATCAAGCATAAACTCCTTGAAGTTAGTAGTTTGGATCAATTTGTTCAGAGTGAACCCAAAATCATTTAATTCATCCTCAACCTCCTATTATTGGTCAGCTGTAATATCTTTTCCTGAATGGTTCCTAGGCTCTCCCTACCCTTTTGGTGACTGGCCACACCCTTGTAATCCTCTCAATATAGATATTGACATTGGGCACCCCTATTTCAACCATGCTGGTAGAAGCCATGGAAACACGTCTCTATGAATAGAAAGGTTTTTGAAATCTCTGCATTTGACCTCATTAAAAAAACTCTATGTATGTGTGTTTACGTTAACGGCATGGGGGAAGGTCTGCCACCTTCCATTTAATGAGATTGCATTTAATTTGCTTATGTGGGGCACATGTTTTTCATTTATCGATACTTTATGACTGGTCATGCCACAAGGTTGAGCGACCCATGTCATTCTTCTTTTTGGCTATAGATTGGCTGCATATCACACCCTCTTGATTATACTACAACATGAATGGACCTTATGAAACATGGTGACTTTTTATTAGCTTATACAGGGCACACTCGAGTGAGGTCCATGGATTTTTGGGATGAGCACATGAAATCTACACCTCATTAAATCTTCATGTGACTCAAATAGGACTAGGTGCATGGATTTGTACACCCAATAAAACTTCATGTGCTCCATTGGAAGAATGGAGTGCATGGATCTCAAGGTAGGCACACGACCTTGTGTGTTCGCAAAAATTTTGTTCACTTCAAGGGAGTGGAGTGCGCAAACTGCAATAGGGCACACACGATTGTGTGCCCTCACAAATTTTGTATGCTCCACCATTCAATGTAGTGCACAAACTCAGATGCGAGTGCACGGCTTTGTGCACCCAACTAGACCCTCGTATGCTTCATTGGAGTGGAGCACGTGGACACAACTTAGGATGCACATAATTGTATACCCTTTGATACTTCACATGCTCCACTTGGGAGCAGAGCGCATGGGCTAGGGGTTAGGTGCACACATTTAGGACTTTTCATGCACTCCACTTTATGGTGGAGTGCACAGACTCTAGACAGGCACACAACCTTGTACATTTGTAAGGAACTTTTCGTGCTCCACTTGGGGGTGGAGCGCACAGACTCAAAATGGGGCACACAGATTTGTGTGCCCCTTAGACACTCTTGTGCACTCAATTCTCCAATGGAGCTCCTGGGTAAAGTTCAAGTGCATGGCTTCGTGAACCCAAAGAAGCTTTCATGTGCTCCACTTGTGGAGCATGTAAACCCGACTTGGGGCACACAAGCTTGTGTACCCTTAGAATTTTCATGTGCTCCACTAGAGAGTGGAGCACACGGGTTTAGACTTGAGTGCACCACCTTGTGTGCCCTTGATAAGGAGTGGGGGGAGACAAAAACAAAAGTGACATAGCCCTTCGAGGCTAACAATACCATAAATTTTGGAGCCAAAAGGTAAACCTCTAAATGCACATGTGAATGTTTAATTAAATTGGTTGATGCAATTTTTGTGAGCAAAAAAGGACAAAGGTATTTATTTTTAAAAGGTATAGAAGAGCACATGGAAGGATAAGGATACAAGGGTGCATACCCCTATCACCAACCATATGGTTGGCCTAATGGTAAGGGTTGGCAGCGTAAGGCTTTGGTTGACGGTAGGTCTTGCATTTGATTCCTGACGGTAACAGAGGTAAGTATTTTTGTTTTAAATGTGTTTTGGCACCAGTAGAAGGATAAATGAAAGAGGGTGCATTGTTGGTTTCAAGTGAGAACTCAGATCACATGGTGGTTAGGCCACGGTTACGGCACAGGCGATGGGCGTAGCGGGGTTTCAGTTCCCACAGAGGCAGCGCGCAAGGTATTTATTTTTCCTTTAATAAAAATTGCCACCTAAGGTTCTAAGTTGCATGGTATGCGCTAACGTGGGAGGTAGAAGGTGTTAAAATTAATTTTATTATTGCTATAAAAAGGGTTTTAACTATTTTGGATTTTGATATAGTGAAGATTTTCAGGTGCCTTGGAATATTATTTTGAAAGGTGGTTATATTTCTTTTGAAAATGCTTTTATGATAAGTGGGGGATATAAGGGAATAATTTCTTTTATTCCATGCATTTAATTTTTGAAGGAAGTTATAGTGAATTAGTTTGAAAGTGAATTATTGGAGTAATAAAAATCCTTGTTGATTTTATTTTGAATGTGTTAAGAGGGAGTTAAAAGGTGTGTGAGTTATTGATTGTTTGTATGTTTTGATAAAATACTTTGAAGGGTTTGATTATATGAGTTGATGCAATAATTTGAGAAACCAGGAGAATGGTTTGGAATTTATTTGGGTACATATTTTAAAGGTTTGCTAACTCATAAAGAAGTGTTGTGCTAACCTTTTATAGTTGCAAAAGATATTATGAGTGAGACAAGTTTTGAAGACATATCTCCATCAAAGAAAAAATGTATGGGCACATCATCCTTTGTTTGAAGTGTTGTTGGATTGAATGTTGTGAAATATAAGGTGGAGGGAAAAGGATTGTTTGATAAGTATTGTTGGAAATAGTTGAGAGAGTTTTTATATGCTTCATTGGTGAATGTTTAGAGAACATTTGAGATAGATATTGTAGATTATTTGAGTTAGATTTTGAGACCCACATTGAGCTCTTTGTTTGAAGAAGTATGAAAACACTTGTTTAGGGTTAGTGAGCAAGTTGTGTTTCATTGATTAAATGATTGAGTGAAACTTCTTGAGCATTGGTTTTGAGTGATATTGAAAGTGAATGTGCAAATATTAGAAATCAGATTTGTGAAAGCAACAAACTTAATGATTGAGTAGAACATATTGAGTCTTTGATAGAGTACATCATTCTCTATATGTTCTATAGGTTAAATAAATTCTGAATAGAATATGTCTAAACTACTTCAAGTTAAAGGAATTACTTTGAATATTAGATAAAATAATTGATGGCATTGTGTGCAAGATTTAAAATTGATTGAGAAAGTCTTTGTGAAGGTTTGAGAGCAAAATTGAGTAAGTTCTTGAGAGGACTTGAAGGTAGATTTGATAAAATATTAATGAAGGATTAAGAGCAAAATTGAGCAAGTTCTAAAGAGGACTTGAGCAAGTCTTTGTGAAGTCTTGAGAGCAGAATTGAGCAAGTTCTTGAGAGGACTTGAAGGTAGATTTGAGCAAGTCTTTGTGAAGGCTTGAGAGTAGAATTGAGCAAGTTCTTGAGAGGACTTGAAGGTAGATTTGAGCAAGTCTTTGTGAAGGCTTGAGAGCAAAATTAAGCAAGTTCTTGAGAGGACTTGAAGGAAAATTTGAACAAGTCTTTATGAAGGCTTGAGAGCATAATTGGTTAAGTTCTTGAGAGGACTTGAAGGCATATTTGAGCAAGTCTTTTTGAATTCTTGAGCGAATAATTGAGCATGTTCTTGAGAGGACTTAAAGGTAGATTTTAACAAGTCTTTGTGAAGGCTTGATAGCAAAATTGAACAAGTTCTTAAGAGGACTGGAAGGTATATTTGAGCAAGTATTTGAGAAGGCTTGAAGGTATATTTGAGAAAGTATTTGAGAAGTATTGGATGTAGATTTAAGAAAGTATTTAAGAAGGCTTGGAGGCATATTGGAGTAGATTTTATTTGTTGATTTTTTCAAGCTTTGTGTTAAGGCTTGGGTTAAATCTAAGTAGAGTTGATTCATTTATTTTTTCAAGATTTGTGTTAAGGCTTAGGGTAAATCTGAGTAGAGTTGATTTGTTGATTTGTTCAAGCTTTGTGTTAAGGCTTGGGGTAAATCTAAGCAGAGTTGATTTTTGATTGGATCAAACTTTGTGTTCAGGCTTGAGAAAAAAATTGAGACAGATATTTGTGAGTAGATTTATACTACACTTGGGATAGAGTTTGGTGCATATTTGAGATAGATTTGAGAGTAAGCTTTAAAGGTGATAGAGCAGAGGATAGTAGTCTCCAGTGGATAGAGATCCATTAACCAGGGTAGTGAGGATAGAGGTCTTCTGTGGAGAGAGATCCAGAAGCCAGAGCAGTGGGGGTAGAAGTCTTCTAGAAGATCATCAGCTAGAGTAGAGGGGAAAGAGTTCTCTTGTGGATGGAGATCCACAAACCAGAGCAAGAGTAAATATTTCTCCTATATCAAGTTCCATGAACCAAAGAAAAGGGGGAAGAGTTCTCCTGTGGAGAGTGATCCACAAATCAAAGCATTAGGGGATTGGTGTCTCCTTTGGATAGAGTTCTATAAAAATTATAATAGGAAAGTGATTCCCAAGAGATTTTATGAGAAAATTTAGTAGAAATATCTTCTCCATGGATTAGCCCACATTGGGTGAACCACGTTAAATTGGCATCTCTATTGTGTGTGATGATTTGTGCATTGCTTTGAAAATTGCTATTGATATTACCATTGATAATATTGGATAATATTGTTTGGGAAAGAAAAGTAAAAGTTGGTTTTATACTATTTTTAGAATAGGACTTCAACATCAAATTAGGAATACAAAATATTTACAAATATCTTATGTAGATGCAGGGAAAAATGGTTTTTTGTGTTTTTGCTCTTAAATTCTAATTCAATTTCAAGTGTGTGTGGGGGAAATTCACTAGAATATTTGCTTCCCCACTTGAGAGTCTCTTTCTAAATAAAGTCTCGAGAATATGAATATTCTCAACATAACTAGACTCCTACTCAATGTTTTTTTCTCATGCCTTGTAGAATTTGACGTTATGCTTGTTTGATCGATGTTTTATTAATTTATTCAAAGAAAACACGTAAGGTTTTGGATCGCTATCTATATTGACTCTTTTTTGAGCCTTAATAGTTATTTAAGACCTAAAATTCAATGATCGTCTAAATGCAATGCTAAATATTTTATCACACAAATACAAGAATACAAGAGCTATCCAAATACTTTTCAAGTTTGAATGAGTTAACTAGGATATTTTGGTATTTCAAGGTAAAACAAGAGGAGATGCAAGAAGACAAGTTAGCCTAAATGCAACTAAATAATTTTGTATTATTTTCCTATGAACTTAATGATCAAGAAGCTAAAATTTTGTCTAAGGTTCCTTGATTGATTGATTTAGGTATGTTTTGTAAATAAATTGAGATGTTTTGTAAAGTAATTAAGTTGTTTTGTAAGCAATTAATATTTTTACTTGAAACTCCTTAATTCCCCAAATTAAATGTGATTTTAAGACACAAAACAATAGAAAATAGAAGGAAAACATAGAAATGGAAAATGTAGGGCTAGGAAAGTTCCAAGTGGTAGCGATTTTGTAACTACACAAAAAGACCAAAAAAATAGGTTTTCTACCCCTCTGCCACATTCGCCACTCCGCCAAATTTTCCACTCGAACTAGGAATTTTGTAACTACATTAAATCTACCAAATTTTCCACTACCAACTTTTCCACTACCAAATTTACCACTAGGACTAGTGATTTTGGTATCTACACAAAAAGACCAAAAAATAGATTTTTTGCATTTGGAAGTCTATCTGAGAGCTAGATACGATAGAAAACTTGTCTAAACTTTTGATAAGACCTCCTATTGATAAAATAATTTGAGTATGATTATCTCTTGGAATGGATTTTTGACCTTTAATCAATTCACCACTAGGTCGGTGGAAAATTTGGTTTTGGGTGTTTTATGGTTGCCAAATTTACCACTAACTATGTAGGGTGGCAAATGTGGTCTAAACACAAGATTTTGAGAGTTTGAAGAGTTATTTTGGGTAGATTTCGATAAGGTTTTGGGTTTAAATTGCAATGGGTGGATCCTAACAGTATTTTCTAAGTCTGTAACTAACAAAATTAGAGATCTAAGCCACTAAATCATACAATTTAATGACCAAATTCAAGATGTATGAAAAGGAAGTGAAAATGCCAAAGAGGACTAAGATTTTAATTAAATGTGGATGTAAAGGACTGAAAATAGTATGCAATGATATTAGGAATGGTGTAATATAGATCATATAACTTCTAGTAAATAAAATTAGCATCTAAATAATGGAATCTAATGAAAATGATAATTTATGTGAATGTTGCCCCAAAACATGTAAAATCTACAAAAGTAAATAAGAAAGGAAGTGAGGTTATAATATAATATGATTTGAAGTTGGGAAAATGGGGGGAGATAAAAATACAATAACAACCTTGTATATTCAACACCCTACCATAAATAAAATGAGAAGAAATTATATATGAATTGCAATATAAAACTATAAGTAATGCATGAAATGGAGATTGCTAAAATAAATTCTATGTTAACCTTATGCCTACAAATGAAAGAAGCATGAAATTAGATGAACATGGAGGAGAGTATAGGATGTTAGAATATCATAAATATAAACAAAATAACTATAAATAAGAAGGCAGTAAATGATATGATGTAAAATATGGAGTATAATAAAAACCTGCAAAGGAGAGGATTAATATAAAAATATGGATAATATATGTATGTAAAACTTGCAAAAAATATGTTAGATGATAAATAGAGAAGATATACTTGAATAAAAAGCTTCCAACACAGTGTTAGATGATTGCAAATAAGGATTAGAAATCTACAAAAGGGATTAGAAGCATGGAAAGTAGAAATACCAAAATAAAATCACAAGTTAGCAAGGCTACAACCTAGAGGACAAAATTCATATGAAGCAAAGATGAATGGATAGAAGAAATATATTGGGAGAGCTATTTTCCTTACCTCCATGGTGATCTCCTTGCCTTGATTTTCTTACCTCCAAAATACTTGTAAGTGCTCCAAATACCTAGAAAATGCTTAGAATTCTTGGGAAAATCTTGAGAATGAAGAATGATATGGAAGAAAATCTTATAATGAGGATGCTACAAATATTACTAGAGTATAGATATCATAAAATTTCATGCCAAACACCTACCCAAAGGGCTCCTTAACTAGAATTTGTAAGGGAATTTGGAGAAACATTGCATAAGATTTAATTGAAAACTATGAATCTAGTGCATTGCTAGAGCATGTGGGATCAATGACAGAGGATAGAGGAAGATAATCTGTGTGCTCCTATTTCATCCTAAAATATTCTGAGTCATTTGACCAAATTCACCACTGGTGACTAGAGCATGTGGGATAAATTTTGATTGTTAAATTTTGATTTTGCATTTTTTCCAAATTCGCTACTCATGATGTCAAATTCAGCACTGGTGAATTTGGTTAGAGTGGTGAATTTGGTAAATGTTAAAAATGATGCCCAAAATATTAGGGAATTGCCATATTTAAGTCTTGTAATGTTTACAATTAGTTGATGAGGAGGATGAACTGGCCTGGGGCTATGGGAGCCTTGGGGTTTATACTATGAAAGAGGGATATGATGAGATCCTTCCAGAGCCCCCCCATCACTTTTTTTTGGTTCATGATTGGAGAAAGATATGGCATCCCCGGGGCTGGCCGAAAGTGAACTTCTTTGCCTGGCAGTTTTTGCATAATGGAATTCTCACCTATGACAATATCAGACTCAGAGGCATCATTGGACCTTCTCAATGTGTGTTATGCCACAAGCAGGAGGAAACTACGGATCATCTAATGTTTGAATGTTCTTTCACAAGACAGATCTGGAAACACTGGTTCTCCCACTTTAAACTTCAGGCTAATGGGGTCTTGTCTCAAAACAATATATGGGAAAGCTGGAAGAAAGGTAGATTTAAATCCAAAGCTCTTCGAATTGGCTGGGAGCTTGGTTTATTTTTTATCTGGTGGCAGGTGTGGTTGGAGAGAAATGCCCGTATTTTCCGTGAAACCTTCTCCTCTCTAGAAGGAATATGGCAAGTCATTTGGAGCAAAGTGGCGAAAACGATTGCCATTCATGCCGAGGGGGAAATTCAGTCTGCTTATGAGCCTTTGGAAGAGGGAGCTGTTATTCAACAAAGTCAGGTGAGTGGTAGTTGGAAACCTCCTCCTAAAGGATGGATCAAAATCAATACTGATGGAGCTGCTAAAGGCAATCCGGGAAGTTTTGGAATTGGAGTAGTGTGTCACGATCATGCTGGGTCTTTGCTCTATTGGGAACTACAGGGTCTGGGATGTGCCACAAACAATGAATTCAAGGCCTTTACCATTAAATATGCCTCCTTCTGGGCTATCAAACAGGGACACAAGAAGATTATTATTGAGTCTGACTCCCAAATCTTGGTGGGTGCTCTTGACTGTATGAGAAACTTTGTCTCAAAATCTTGGAGGTTGTGGATCTTAGTCTCCCAAATTAAAGAGCTTTGGAGGGAATTAGATGATGTGATACCTGTCTATGTGAAACGAGATCTCAATAAGGCGGCCGATTTCCTTGCTAATATGGGTGCTGAAAGGGAGGTTGGGATGCAGCTGCACAGTGACATGCCTGTGGAGGATGCAGAGATTTGACAATGCCTTGAAAGATTTCTAAAATGATGTGCAGTGTTTTTTATGCTAAGGAAGATTTTTGTCGTGATATCGTAACCTGTAGCGCCGTCGCAGCTTCAATTTGGAAGCTATCGCGATATCGCGACAGGTTGCACCCTCACGGCCTTTGGCGGGTTTTTGTCATGAATTCGTGACATGTCGCGCCATCGCGGCCCTCGGGGAAGGCGCATGGTAAAATTGTCATGATATCACGACAGTTTTGGCAATTTGGGGCTAACTGGAAAACTTGTCGTGATATCGCGACACTTTTGCAGATGGAGAGCAAAGTGGAAAATTCGTCACGATATCGCGACAGTTTTGAGAACTGGGCGCCGAAAGGAAAAACCGTCGCGATATCGCGACACTTTTGGCGATCTGGTGTCATAAGGAAAACCCGTCGCGAAATCGTGACCATTTTTCTGATGTGGTGCAAAGTGGATAATTTGTCACGATATCGCGACACTTTTTGGCGATGGCTGCTGCAAGAAAATCTCGTCGCGATTTCGCGACAATTTTGGCATACCAGCGGAATGGAGAAAATTGTCACGATATCGCGACGCTTTTACGATCTGGATGCCATAAGGATAATTCGTCATGATTTCATGACACTTTTGATGGTTGGATGATTCGGAGGCACTCTGTCGTGATTTTGTGACCTTTTTGGCGTTATGGAACAAGTTGGTCTTCTAGTCACGATTTCACGATAATTTTGGTGAAGGGTCGCTAGAGGGAGATATCGTCACGATTTCACGACATTTTTTACGATCGGGTGCTGAGGGCTCTGGCTGTCGCGATATCGTGACATGTCGCGATTTCATGACATGTCACGATTTCGCAACATGTCACGTTTTCGTGACTGTTGGCACCGCTGCGGAGGAGACGGGGTTGACTGTCGCGATCTCGCGACATGTCACGATTTCGCGACATGTCGCTTTTTCGCGCCCAGTTGACTTCTTTGCTTTGTGTTGAGCTGGGTTGACTTTGTGCTCTACTCTTGTAGTGTTGTTTGTTGTTCTTGGTTGGGATGTGTTCTCTCCCGCTTGTAATTGCTCTTTGTATTAATACAAGTTTTTCATTTTTTCAAAAAAAAAAAATGTTTACAATTAGTTTTTGGAAGTTTCACCTAATCAACGTGTAAACATTAGGTGTCTACATCTTGTAATAAACTTCTAAACTTCTAATTGGGATTTATAAGGAATTCAACATCAACATAGGATTGTGAAATTTAGAATTTAGAAATCACATTTTTTAAATTTGGGAGATAAAATGTATTTAACCTAGAGATTTAAAGAAATGAAACCTTTGTCAAAAATTATTGACTGCTCATTCATAACTAAAGAGAATAAGGCATTCACCTTATAAGTAGAAGTTGAATATTATATTGAAATTATCATATATTCAAACTTAGGGAGACAAGGAATTTAACTCAAAATGGATTAGAAATATACATTGATTCAATGGATAATAATATGGAAAGTATTATTAGAAGAAAAGAACCAATATGACTTAGAAAGACTTTTGAGTCACAAATTGATAGTTTGACAAGAGTATATTCCATAAAGATATCTTCTAACAATATGATAGAAGAAATTGATGACAACTATACTGATGGAAATATTGAGAGTAAACCCAAAGACCATTCTCAAAATATAGTAAAAAATATTTGTCAATAAAATTTCTTACAAAATTATGAAAGAAGCAATAGTAAAATCATATCAATTGTACACAAATGGTTATATTAGTTGGTCAAGAAAACAATGAAATTAAAATTTTCAAAACAACAAGAGAAGATTCGAAATGTACATAGTATAATATATTTGGACATGAAGAAGACGATTGTTGGATTTTACATCCTTGTAAATATTATGGAAAAGAATGACATTCATCTACTTTCTGCTATTACAAGGAGAAATGTTATAGTAAATTTGAAAAGTTTTTAACATACATATTAGAGTGTTTATTTCAAAATATTATTTGTAAATTCTTTGCTAACACTGGATACAAGAATGAAGAATAGGTGAAAATATTATTCAAAGAGCAAGAAAAACAAAAGTGGACAAGAGAAGTAATTAGATCTCTTGCTCAACAAGGCTATCTAACAATAGATTATATTGAAATTCTGAGGTGAAAGTAAAATTCAAAGACAAAGAAAATGAATTATATCAAAAGCAAGATAAATACTTAACCAAAAAGAGATACTCATTTGAAGACTCTAGTTATAAATTTACTAGAGATATATTGAAGATATGAGATGAAGATCCATATTGAAGATTAAAGTCTTCAATAAAAAAATAATGTAATACTTGGGGGGTGTTGGAGTACATTACGTTATTTGGTACATGCTAATGTACCACCTTGGGTACATCTTTAGATTAGGAGTGTGTCTTAGATTAGAGTGTGAGTAAATATTTTATGTAATTTAATAATGTGTAGTAAATGCATAAGTGTGATCAGTGTAGATGTGCACAATTTTTTTTATGTATGAGTGCACATGTGTCCTTAGAATAGGAAAATGAAGAGTCTCAAGAAAATTTAAGGCCAAGAGTACTCAATATGAATAGTAGAATTCTATTATGTATGTGACTAAGCACTGTATAAAGAGGGAAGAGAATGTGAGATTATGGTGTATGTGACCTTTATTCAATATCATGTTACTATTTTCATGAGCATTTGTTAGTGTCCATTTTATGAGTTGTTATAGTAGTTATATATGAGTTTTATATGAGTAAAATATTGCTATTATTATATATTTTATATTGCAACTTTATTTGAGATCTTGTGGTTATTTGCATTGAGTATTAAGCATAAAAATCTAGCACCTCTTTATATTTGGACCTATGATATTTTGAGATAGTAAAGCTTAAAATCCAATAGTGGTATCAAATCTACCACTTAACTTTATCCATTTTTGATAGATTTATATTTTATTAGACACCATTATATTGGATTTTGTCCACTTTGAAAGTAGTGAAGACTTGGACTCTATTTTATAAAGGTCTAATTGAGTAGATATTGAGGGGACAAGTAAAATTCACCCTAATTTGGATGCTAGGGTCTTTCCACTTGGTTCAAGGAAAACTAGTGAAGACTAGGACTCAACTTGAAGTGATTAAGGGCCAACTCAAAAGAAATTTGGACATGTGAGGACATTCATAGTCACCTTGATATTTATTTTGGATTATCTAGAAAAGAGGAGAATCATTTTATTCTTAGGTTTGACCTAACACATTAGATATAGATTTCAAAGAAAAGAAGATATTGAGAAGCATCTAAGCTTCCTAAGTATATATAAGAGAAGATATTGGAAAGCATCTAAGCTTCTTAAAAATAGAGAAGAGAAGAGATTGAGAAACATCTAAGCTTCTTGAGTATAGAGATAAAGAAGTATTATAAGCATCCTAAGAATAGAAAAGAGTTTAGTACTGAGAAGTATAGAGAAGAAGCCTCCAAAGATAAGGAAAATAGGGGTACAAAGAAAATTTTATGTTCTAGTTAATCGAAATTCTAGAAAGATAAGATTGATTAAAACTACTACATTTATTTTAGTCTTGGACTTGGATTAGTTCTTCTAAATAAATTTTTCAAGGATACATTTCAATTTTAAAGCTAATAGTTCAATAGTGAAGTCAGAATATACAAAGTGCAATCAAGTGTGTTTCCCTATAGATGCCATCATACAAAGAATACCATACAAAAGACATCATATCAAGGAAACCATGCAAAGGCTATATAAGAGGTTACATGAGTAGGAAGAAAGTAATCTAAGAGGATAGTTATCTAAGAATGGCTATCTAAGACATGCAGCCACTTGAGAGCTATAAGAGCTATTATGCAATGGTCAGCTAGAATGTTGTAATTAAAAAAGTCTCAAGCACTAATAGGATTCTACCCTTCAAGGCAGATTAGAAATCAATGAGTGCTAATAGGGCACTAAAATTCAAGGGATATTAGAAATTAGTGAATTCTAATAGGGTTATAACATTCAAGGGAGATTATAAGGTAACGAGTACTAGGATTCAAAGAAAATCAAAAGAAATTAAGCAAAAAAACCAAGATAAAAATAAGGATTTTGGAACCAAGGATGGTATTTTGTGCTATAAATATAGGATCATCATACCAAAAATGGGTGACTTGATAAGGCTAACCATGCAAGAAGCACACATAACCCCTTATTTTTTCCATCCAGGAGGGGATAAAATGAGGGAGAATATGAAAAAATCCTTCTTCTAGATAAGAATGAAGGACATCACCAATTTTGTTGCTTGGTGCCTGGAGTGACAAAAGGTAAAGGTTGAATGTGGACATCCTATAGGGTAATTATACCCACATGATATACCTACACAAAAGTGGCATATTATACCCATGGACTTCATAGTAGGTTTACCCAAGACTAGGCATCAACATGATGTAATCCTTGTAGTAGTCAACATATTAACTAAGGTTACACATTTTATACCAAGGAACATCACAGATGATGCTTAGGTAATGGCTAATAGATTTACCAAGGAGATATTCAAGTTTCATGGATTTCTTGAAATGATAATTTTAGACAGATATTCCATATTCACTTTTGAATTTTATAAGACCCTACATCATGTTGTAGGCACAAAACTGAATATAAATTCCACATATCATCCTAATATTGATGGTCAAACTAAAAGGGTAAATCAAGTACTAGAAGATATTCTTCGCATGTAATGCATGGATTATAATTTTATATGGGAAGACTATCTACATCTTGTGGAGATCACCTACAACAATGGGTATCACTCTTCTTTGGGTATGGCCCTGTTCTATACCTTGTATGGAAAGAAGTGTAGGACACCATAGTCATGGGATAACTTAGAAGATCAAGTTTTGATTAGATTTTACATGGTCAAGGAAATGGAAGACCAACTTAATATGATCAAGAAAAGGCTCTAGTAAACCATTGATCATAAGAAGAGTTATGTTGATCTAAGGAGAACTACAAGAGAATACTCTATGGGGGAAAGGGTGTTCTTGAGGGTTAAGCCAATGAAAAGAGCAATCAAATCTACAAAGCTAGATCATCAATTTGTGGTACCCTTTGAGATCACTGAGAATATTTTCCCTGTTGCATACCGACTTGCCTTGTCATCTAACTTGTCAAATATCCATGACATCTTCCACATATCCCTACTTAGTAAATATGTTGTTGATGTTGGTTATGTGTGGGATGTTTCAAAATTGTAGATGATAAACCCTAAGGCTATTGAAGTGGTATCAATGAAGATTCTAGAATTCCATTCCAAAACCTTGAGGAAATGGATTTTAGAACAATGTAAGTTCCAATGGGATCGTTATTCTAAAAGAAATGTAACTTTGGAGGAAGTGGACGAGATGAAGAAATATTTTTCTTTTTTGTTTGAAAATTTCTAATAACTTTTTATGATAGGAAACCCATAGGATTGGGTTTAACCTAATGGAGGTAGTATGCCATACCCCACCTTTGGCAAGACTTTGGCATGATATACTATTAGAATTAATGTGCACTATGCATATTTAGTTTGATACTTGTCATTCTCTTTGAAATTTTTCATATTCTTCTTATAGGCTTATGCCTATATATTGTAACCTCATTCTTGTATAATATATCTCATCTTGTTCAATCCTAATATTTGGTATCAGAGCAGGCTTTCCCTGCCCTGTGTAACCCCTTGAGGGGGGATTTCCCTCATGGAAATCCCCCCCTCATTTTTTTCTCCATTCCTTATTTCTCCAAAAATATCAAGGAGTAGCTCTCAACTTTTATGGATTAGAAACTAGAAGGCCAAAGGGAGAAGGAGAAGATTTTGTGGCTGCCCCTGAAGTTTCAATGCTTGGGGCCATGAAATTTTTTTCTAGTTCTACAGTGAAATCATTTTTTTATGGTGTAGTATTTTTTGATGGGGTTTGTGTGATTTTTTAAAGTGTTCGATGTTTGAAATTATTTTTAGAAGACTCCCATGTTGTCATTTTATTTTTTGAGGCTTTTTTAGCATTTTTTAAACGTGTTGGTTCTGGGTCATGAAGCACCATTGTAGCAAGAAATTTATACCATGCCAAATAAGATCGTAGATTTGTTGTGATGTTTCAATACACAGGTTGTAGGCAGATGTAATAGAAGTGGTAGCATATTCGCTTCCTTTCTGGTAATAGAGTATTGGCTCGATAAATTTAGTGGAGCACATCAATGACTGTTCTTATGTTTTCCACAGTGCTCCAGTCTCACATTTAGCACTAGTCGGCATGTAGTAGTTGTGATGTTTTGAATTTATTTTTCATGGACAAAATATGGGTAACGAAGGAGCAAACATGAATCAAATTAGCATGTGATATTTTTACTATGGATAGTTTTCTAAACTTTGTTTTATTGTTGCGCATGGATAGCATGTTGATCTATAATTTTATTTCTCATTATCGACTGAAGAAACTCTATGCCATGATGACCTCATGCTCAGATGTGATTGGCGGTCGACATTGATATGGATATTTCATGGAGAATGGTGTATGAGATACAAATAGAGCAGTGGCAAATTTAATGCATTGTTGATTCATCTTCCTTGAGATTGAAATTAATGCGCTTCCCTGAATGTATTGTGTATTTTTTGAAGAGATCATGTTGTTGGTGCAATACGCTTCGCCTGATTTTCCACTCTCCACTATGATTTTTTTGTATGAGATGGTCCACCGAGTATTCTACCATCAAAGAGAGCATTTTGAATCCAGAACCATGATTTTTTTTTCCCACATGGAGCTAACATATTGAATTCTAACTAGTTTTTAAATTTTTTGAGCATGTTGGTTTGATGTGTCCAATTTATTTTTTCCTGATGTGTTAGAATCATAGGATATAATGGAGATATTTGTGATCAGTGTGAGGAGAAATTCCACACCAGTTCTACAGCGCCCCACTCCCATAGATAGGCACTATAGGTACAGTTGTAGAAACTCAGCTTCTCAATGTGCCTAGGGACTACACGTTGAACTTGCAAGGTTGTACGTGCTCCAACCATACCTTCAACATCCTTTAGATTTCCTTGATAGGCACTAACAGTCACACCGAAATACTCCTATACATGAAAATTCAATGAAGAAGATGGAGGCAAATATGAAATTTAATGCATGGCTTCCCAATGACTAGAGGCCCTCTGACCTGGCTACATCATCTCTATTAGTAGTGGCCTTTGTTTGATGTATATGGTGGCCTTGACCTGATAAAACAATCTACCCTTCCCTTTGCTGGATCTATAAAATTCCATTGGAATCCATGGTGGGAACTATTACTAGGAGTGATGCGGTGAAATCTAGTCAGTGATGTGGTGAATCACAGTCATGCAAATTATCAGCCTGAAGTGGATGATATTTCCATGATCTTTGTGGATATTTTTTACAGTTTCAACCAATCTATTTATCATTTTATTATCAAAAATGAGGTCGAGGAATTCCATTATATTATCTATTGTGACATGTGATGCCCATTCATTTTCTTTCTACTGCGACACTATCACAGGCGCATAAATATATTTGAAGTCACGGTCTTGACAAATATAATACCCCTCTTGAACAAAAGGTGTTGAGATCAAGGATTTCGATGATGAAAACACCAAATATTTACCCCTAGAGAAACCACTATTGAGATGAACATTATATCCCGTGTATGTTGCAGTATGCATACCTATTTTCTTTGACTGGGTACATCATTTATTTTATCACATGCTATAGTGGAGACCCATTGGTTGATTTTTGCATAAGCATAATGAGTTTGAAGTTTGCTTTAGGATCACCACAAATCCCATCTCCCACTTCGATTGAAAACACATATTGCTTATACCTTTGACTGCTAAGTGAATTGATACCACTGCCTCTCCACGAAAACAATGAATCCAGCATGGTACAATGTTTGGTTTTTGGAGGCAATGGGCACATTTTTTCCATGAGTTTATACTGACATGACCCTCATGCATATATCTTTGTGCTCTAATGGGTTTTGGTGCTTGACATCAATCCCATTCTACCCCAAATCATTAGTTCCCATGCACTTTCTACCACATGTTGATGTCGCCTGTATAGTCAACGCAAATCCAAAAAATGAGTTCACAATTTTATTTTTATTTTTTGTAGCTATGTTGAACAAGTTGCATGGTGGTAATGGAAAAAAGTGTAGAGAAACTTTGGAGGTAAACCTATGCATTTGATATGGCCATATTATATGATGACGACGGTTCCATGGTGGAGATTCGTGAAGGAGAAGAGACAGTCATGAAAATGGCCTAGAAAAGCTTCTGATAAAACCAGTCTATTCCTATAGTAGACACACTGCAGAATCCTCCAATAAATCAAAATGGTCTTGCTTCTTATTGTGAATGGCATATTCTAGAACTACTCTCATGGGATGAAATTTGGTGGCCTATGTTGTATTCATTACGTCATCTTTTCCAACACCCCCATAGCGATGCCAAAAATAAACGGTGGTTCATTTTTTGTTTTCATGAAATAAGAGGGGCATTTTCGTTTTTAAATGTTATATAGGTATGGCCAAAAGGAATTGCCCATTATCATTTTCATGAATGGTGGGCCACTTAAATTTAAGGGGATATTTGTTCCTAAATGGCCATTTTTTTATCTTTTTCCACGTGGAGTGAAAGGCCTTCAGGGCTATTTTATTATATTCAAATATGAAGGCCTACATGGCAATACAATTTCCTTGCATGGGAAATTTGAAATGATGTTTTATTCTGCCACATAGCGATGCCAGAATAATATTCCTGATGAGGTATGCTATTTATTTTTCATAAAATGAAGGCCCCATTGAAATTGGAACATAGGGGTATTTGTAGTCATTGGAAATATTTTTCTAAGATGGACACATTGGTGGCATCCATTTATGATTTTGAGGTTGTTTCATTTGCATTGTCTAGCCTCAAATTTTTGTACCTTAGAGTGCACTCTCGGTTGTACCTGACACTCCCAAGGAAAATTGTGTGATCCTTGTAACTAGTCACCTTTTCTATAGACCTAGTGGATGTAGTGGTTGGTTACCCATGTATTCTGGTAGGATGAGGAGATCACCATAAGGACACCTACTCTAGGGACTACATACATAGACACCCTAGACTCTATTTTCTAAATCAACTTCTGAAGACTACAGACAAAGACACTTCATAATATTCTCTTCTTAATTCTTCTTCACCTCCATATTTTAGATCTATGGCTCATTTTTATTGTATTTCATACCTCGTATTTCTTTTGTATTAAGGTGCATTTTCAGCGGAGACCTACACCTTCTAGATTGAGTTCACCATGAGGGGGGATTTGATATTTATGGTGAATCTAGTCAATGACCTATGAGAGGTAAAATACCTGGAGGATGACCTACAAAGGAAACAGACCCAGAAGGCTTGTGGAGTTCTATTGTTGAACAACAATAGAATGGAATTTTTTTTATACCGATAGTATGTTGACTTGTTTTTTTTCTATAGTTAGGATAGTGTACATTAAGGGGGAATGTTAGAATTAATGTGCACTATGTCTCTTTAGTTTTACACTTGTTATTCTCTTTGACATTTGTCATATTCTTCATATATACTTCTTATGCCTATATATTGTAACCTCATTCTTGTATAATATATCTCATCTTGTTCAATCCTAACATATACTATGTACAGATGAATGACTAATGGATGCTTAGTTTGAATTTTTTTAATGATTATTGCATTTATTTATCTTGAAGAATATGGTACTACTAATGTTATGTCAATGTGCAACACTAGGTACCTCCATGGATGGAAGAGGTAGAAATCCCCACCAAGGATGGGGTACTTGAAAAGGGAAGTGATGATTTAAACAACTCAAGGTAACATGGATGAATACCCTCATATAGGTATGCATAATTATTTTAGGAGTAATCATCAATAAGCCAACCACCTAGATCCAAATTTGGTAGCCTAGAAGCTATCATAAATTCTTTAGCTGAGATGGGTGACTGGGTTGATGGTAAAGCTTCCACCTTGTTTGATGACTTTGATTGTTTGATTGTTTATATGATTGTTGTATGTAAAAAGAGAAAAGAATCAATCAAAAAAAATCTTCAAAAAAGGACTGATAGTCATAGATGATCCATTATCCTAGGTCCACTCAAGGCACCATGCTAATGCTCAATATTAGCATGAGTGTCTTATTTAAATAAATAAATGATTTTTACTTCAATATTTTATTTATAAATTAAAGGCTCTTGTTTAAATAAAATATGATTTATGATTTAAAACAATACAACGGTATTGTTTTCATATAGAAGGAATATTCTTGAATAAATAAAGGATTTTTTAAAACATATCCATTCATAATTTAAAAATAAAATAATATTTTTTTATTTCTCTTTGTAAAAGAATATTTTTATTCAATATTATATAGATGTTTGGATAGTAAATGATCTTTTACGAAATATCCTAAAGAAATTTTATTAAATAAAATATAAGACTTCATATATTTAGAATGTTCCTAAGAAGGAAGCTATGCCTCCTTTTGAAGGGCTTTCAATAATCAGATAAAGATGCATTTAAGTATAGATTTCAAATAAGGGAGAAAATAATTTAAAAATTGCAAATATTTCCTCTGTTGTCACTATGGATAAGCTTGGTTTTACTCTATGTAGATGGCATTGATACCAAAAATACTTTATGGACAAGAGTAGATGAGAACACCCATATTAGAGTATTGGGAGACTTAAGATCAAGGGGCTCTTAATTTTTTTTTAAAAAGAACTATGCAAAAGGGAAGTTGGAGGATGAAAAGAAGACGATTTAAAGTTCACAGAAGAATGAAGGGATGCTTTCATTCGGTCATCGCCACACCAGATAAGGAAGATATTTTTGCTCAGTATTAAGACCACTAGGTTGGTTTAGAAAAAATCTCCCTTCAATACATAAAAAGAAACAACTATCACCTTAATAATTTTTAGAAAATGTGTAAGGGTTGTGAGTTTTTGTAAGTAAGTTTGGATCGATTAAGGAGTCTTTGCCTCGGTCTTCCCTTGTTTGTAATCATAATTTGGTTACCTTTTTCCAATTTTTATTGATGATAGAACCTCATTATAGTTTTGGTTTTGACTTTGTTTCAAACTTGAGACCGTGTCATTTTGTGTTAGTTGTGTAACCGATCGATTTTGAGCCCCTATGTTTTCATCATCTAGTGATGGTTTGATCAGCAACGTGTCATAGTTGTTAAGTTGACTTGTTGGGTCAGATTTCCTCCTGTTGGTTAGTGATGCTTTGAAACTTTAACTGTGTTCATAGAACATGAAGGTGTTTAAGGACGGCCTCTCATACCTCTCTCCATATATCCTACATAGGATATGTGGGAGGGATGCTTTATCTTAAGAGGAAAGGCCCTCTCTTGGTTGTGTAGCCACCACATAGTGGTCATTCTAACCCCATATGGGGCCTTGTTGTGCATCGTAATAAGAACCTAGTTAGATGTAGTACATTCCTAATTGACTAACCTTGCATCCATTGAACTACTTGTAGATTGTGTTCTCTTGCATGGTTTGTCTTACGTTGGTTGTTTGGCTATCTGGTCTGGCAGTTTAATTGGAGTATAAATTGTATGAAGATAGAAGATTATAGTTGAAGTATTTAATTAAATAAAAATAGAAGATTACAATGAATATAAATTGAATGAAGATATAAGATTATAGGTGAAGTATTAATTGAATAAATATAGAAGATTATAATGAAGATAAATTGAATGAATATAGAAGATTATGATTGAAATTTTTACTAAAAGAATATAAGAGAATATAATTATTATTAAATTGAATAAATAATAAAATGAATATAAAATAATTGTCTAAATGTTTATCTAATTGAATAAATAATGCATAATAGATTTATATTTGACTAAATGAGTGATAGATGGTTATTTTAAAGAAATAGAAGTTTATTTTTAAGTTAATGGGTATTTAAGTATTTAATTAATTAAGGTTTATGGGACCTTAATTAGTTGAAGAAATAGATGTTTATTTTAAAGTAATGAATGTTAAGTATTTAATTAATTAGGGTTTTGGGGCCTTTTTTAAATAAAGGGGTAAAAATTTATTGATAAAAATTCTGGATTACAGAGTACAGTTGAGCTTCCAACCAAGACTCAAATAAACAACAAAACAGGCTAAAACCACTAGACTAGATTGACACCCGAAGAAGACAACAAGAACAAACCACATTAAGTCTGAACATCCTTGTGGATCAACTCCCAGAGGCGTTGAGAGTCCCCAGATGGGAGACTCTCCCAATTATCGATAATCCAAGGATCCAACAGCTCAGAAGCCCTTTTGGCCAGGTAATCAACAACCCCATTCCATTCCCTTGGAATGTGCACAAAGGATATAAATTCAAACTCTTCACTCATTCTGAGAATCTGAATGGCTACAGAGGCCAACTGCCAATTAACTTCCTCCACCCTTTTACTGTTTAAAATATTAACCACAATTTGAGAGTCAGACTCGTAGATAATCCTGTGCCAGCCAAGAGAAAACCCCCTCTGCAAGGCCTCAAGAATTGCAAGAGCTTCCATAAAATTGTTGGAGTGAACACCTTTATAAATGGAAAAGAAAAAATTGACACCGCCAATAGAATCTCTCCCAACACCGCCAATTCCAGCATGTCCAGGATTACCCCTGGATGACCCATCAGTATTAATTTTTAAAACTCCTCTAGGGGGTGGCCTCCACCTACCATCTCTCCTAACCTTCTTGCTGAGCTGAGGAACCCTGCTAGGGCTAGAAGAGTTTACACCATCCCCAAAGAGACCAAGGGCCTATCGTACCTTCTCCTCCCTAGAATCCAAAAGAGGGTCCACATCACATTTGCTATGGATAGTTTCCTAAACCATACACAAGATCCTTTTCTAGATATGTTGAATAGCCAAATGACTACCCTAAAATATGTGATGGTTTTATTCGAGCCAAATCTACCAGATGATGCAAGAAGGGCCCAAATTCCAAGCCACCCAGAGGAAGGGGGCCTTGGTCGGAGGTCTACCTAGACTACTCCAAAACTCCACCAGGGAGAGCACATGAAAACAAGGATGGTTCCAGGAACTCCACCAATGGTGCCAAATATCTCTGGCAAGGGAGCATTGGAAAAATAAATGAGAAGAGTCATCCTCATTCTTACCGTAAAGGACACAAAAAGAGGGACCCTAAAATCCCCTCTTCCTCATGTTATCCCAAGTGAGGCATTTATTACGAGCTACCAGCCAGAGAAAGAAGTTACATTTCAGCCAAGAAAATTTGTTCCACACCTTTTTCCACCATGTGATAGGAAGACTCCCAAACTTTTGCTTATCAAGAACCTGATAACCATAGGCTACAGAGTAGGTTCCCTTGGGATCAGGGTTCCAAGCCAGAATGTCTTTACCCCTCAATGAAGAATAGGGTCTCCCCACAAGAATAAGAGCAAGCACATCTCTATCCTTGGCCAATCCCCCTTAGGGCCATTCCTATAGATCTTTCCACCTGTACATCTCCATATTTCCAAAATACTAGATTTTTTTAAAGTCCTCCACATGAGACCAACCCACTTCCAAGAAAAAAATGCTTAGGGAATGTAACCTGGGATATTGATTCAAGATAGGAGGGTGGCCATCCCAAGAATCCTCCCAAAAAAGAGCATCTGATCCCCGATTGCAAATCCAGAACAAACCCTACTTGATTAAATTAGCTCCTCTTTTTAGAGTGTCCTAGATAACTGAACCTTTCCCAACCAAGCTGACTCTAGGGATCTCAGCCTCAGAAATACCTCTCAAGTATTTACAAGATAATATTTTAGCCCAAATCTGATCTTGAGAGGTACACCATCTCCAATAAAGTTTTGCAGCCAAATCCTACCCAAAAAGAGTTATCTATCGCAACCCAAGGCCTCCCTCTTGAACTGGCCTACATATAGAATCCCACCTAACCAAACTCTATTTAGATTGATCAAGTTTTCTAGACCATAAAAACTATCTTGACAAAGCATCCATGTCCTTGATGAAATGAGAGGGAGCTATTTGTACAAAACATCTATAAATGGGTAAAGCTTGAACAACAAATTTTAAAAGCAACACTCTACCTACAGAGGATAGCCATATGAAAGTCCAGTGATTCACCTTCCTTCTAAACTTATCAAGCATAGACTACCAAGAAGATCTAGGTAGAGGATGAGATGAAATCGAAATACCAAGATAAATGAAGGGGGAGTCCCGACCTGGAATCTTAGAATACGAGCAATCCTAGATTGAATAAGAGGAGGGGTATTGAAGAAGAAAATAGAAGACTTGTCCTCATTAATCAACTATCCAGAAGCACCAAGATATATGTCAAGAGACCATCTAATATTTCCAGCTTCCCTGATAGTGGCAACTCCCAACAAAGTAGTATCATCAACAAATTGAAGGTGGGAAAGAGGTGGCAAACTACTATCCCACTTCCACCCCTGAATGAGACCCTACCTGACTTGAGACTTGAGAAATCTTCCCAACCCTTCCACCATAATGATAAACAAATAAGGAGATAAAGGATCTCCTTGCCTCAATCCCCTTGAGGCCTCAAACAACTCTGATGGCTCATTATTAACAAGAATAGAGAATGAGGAAGAAGAAACATAGCTCATCACCCATCTAATCCATTCCTCCTCAAATCCAAAAGTAGCAAGAACTTTCTAAAGAAAGGACCATCTGACCCGATCATAGGCTTTGGCCATGTCCAACTTAATGAACATAGTTTTCTCCTTAGAAGTTTCCATCGAGTGAATAGCTTCTATAGCAATAACAACCCCATCCAAGATTTTTCGACCAACAACAAACCCTCCTTGCTCCTCAGAGATGATTTTTCTCAACCATATCTTTAGCCTCTCAACAATAATTTTTGTGATGATCTTATACACAACATTGTAGAGAGCAATAGGCCTGAACATATCCAAGGAATTTGCTCCCTCTTTTTTGGGAATAAGCACCACAAAGGTAGCATTTAGGGCCCTTAGCATCTGTTTGTTCTTTTGGGACTCATGGACCACCTCCAGAAGATCAAATTTGATTAACTCCCAAAACTCCTGATAAAACTCAATCGAGAATCCATCTGGGCCTAGGGCTTTCCTTTTTTCATCTTGAATACAACATTTTCCAACTCCTCAAGGGAAATTGGACCCATCAAGTGCTCATTCATCTCTCTAGAAACAATCGAGGGAATACAATTTAGAATAAGCTTTTCATCCTCATCATCTGAGAGGGAGTCCTCCTTGAAGAGAGAGGAAAAATACCTCTTAGTCTCTTCTAAAATATCCCTGAAAGAAGAGAGCAAGGCACCCTGAGAATTCACAAGAGAGGTAATCAGGTTACCATTACGGTGAGCCTTAACTGAGTTATAAAAGAAGGTTGTGTTCCTATCCCCTTCCTGAAGCCAATCTACTCGAGCTTTTTATTTCCAAAAAATTTCTTCCCTCAGTTCCCATTCAGCAAGGTCTTTCTGCAGCCTCAGATTCCTCAATGAGAAGCTCCTCCGTGAGTCCCTGATCTCTAATCTTCCTTGAAGCTTCTTCCACCCTCCTAAGAGCCACCAACTTAGCCAAGGAAAGGTTCCCAAAATTTAGTCTATTCCATCTCTTCAATTTATGCTTAACAAATTGTAGTCGCTTCATAAAGGAATACATAGTGGTGCCATGAGGAGGTTTGCCAATGGTCCACCAACCTCGCATGAAATCATGAAGCTTAGGATCATGAAGCCACATAAGTTGAAACTTAAAGGAAGGATTCTTCTTTAGCCCTAACTCTAGAGTAGAGAGTTTGATAGGCCAATGATCAGATCCCCTACCCTCCAGAATCATAGAACTAGCACTTCTGTTATTACCCATCCAAAAACTAGAGATCAAAAACCTATCCAGTCTCTCTGAGATGGAATCTTCCCCACATCTTCTATTGTGCTAGGTAAATATCCCATTATCTAGCTTGATGTCAACCAAGTTCAAGGCCCGGATATGAGCACTGAAGATAGAAGAAAAAGGCTCAAGATGATCAACCCCATCACGTTTCTCCTCCAGACAAGTGATAGAGTTGAAGTCTCCAACCAAAATCCATGGGTACAGGGGAGCCAGACTTCTCACAAAGCAAATGTGCTCCCACAAATTCACTTTACCATTGTAATCAATAGGAGCATACACATTTGTAAGTAGGATGGTTTCACCAGATTCATTATCATGCCCGATCATCGAAATAGACCATCTACTAGAAATCCAAGTAAGAGGGGATATCTTAACCGGATCCCATAAACAAGCAACACCACCAACATATCCACATGCACCAATACACTGGCATTGCCCCCTTCTCCACAACTTGGGAGCAATATTGAACATACTATCAGTAGCCAATTTAGTCTCCTGAATAAACACCACATCCGAAGAATGTACACAAACCAAATCACGAACAACTTTTTGTCTGGGGATGTTGTTCAACCCCCTTACATTCCATGAAAGGATAATCATTTTTGGGGGTTAGAAAAATGGGAGTCCAATGTTCTCACCAAGCCTGACTCCACCAAAGTCTCCCCCATTAACTTAATTTTATCCTGGTCCTTCTTTCGACCCACCTTCATATTCTTATCCGAAGCACCTTTTTTAATTATTTTCTGTTGCAATCCCAACACCGTAGGAGTTTTGCAGTCCAAGGATGACTGCATCAGTGCCTGAGTAGGAGAGGGCATAACTAAATCTGTGCCACTTTCCAAAATAGTTTCCCTTCTAGGGCTAGATCCAACCATATCACCTATACTCAGATCCAAAGCCCTTTGTTCTTCATTTAAACCCCCTAGATCTGATTCCTTAAGTTCCACCTCAAGAAGAGACATCTGATTTGGCCCTATTATATTTGCATCAGGTAGCGACATTTTAGGTATCTCCATGCACTGATCAAGATCATCTAATATTTCAAAATGGTTGAGCAGAGCATCTGGTTGGCTATCCTTAAGGTCTCTTTTTGCCCTTCTTCCTCTGTTTTGGGGTTTTACCGAAACAAAGCCTTCCTTATCCCGTTCCCCTTCCTTTATCGGGGCTTTTCCTTTATCCAAATTTTGTGCAGACCGAGAGGGCCCAGGATTTGAAGCCACGGGTGGGACAAACTTAGGGCATTTTCTTTGCAGGTGGCCATATTCATGGTAAATATGATAGCAAAATGGAAGAGCTTCATAGTCAAGTTTTTGAACCCATGTAGTCGATCCAAACTGTATTTCAACAGAATCTGGAATAGGATTGTTTAAATCAATTTCAACATAGATACGGGCAACAAAGATTACCTTTTTATCCATCATCTATTGTGATGGTCCAACCGGCTTCCCAAGAAGAAGGGCAATCTTATGCAAGATGTCATTTCTCCAGAATTCCAATGGGAGCCACGGAAGTCGAACCCACACTGGAACCCATGATGACCGCTCCTCTAACGGGTTGAAACCCACATGCCAGGGTTTAAGAAAGAGTCCCGCTTGGTTACAAAAATAAGGACCCCCTTCAAATGCTTTGTTACGATCCACAAGACAAGAGAAAACCACCATAAAATAGCTATTCGCACTCAACATCACCTCCACGTCACCTTCAGGGTTCCAAGTCTTCCTGACCCAAGCCTCCACAAAGGGAAGAGAAATTTGGATGCCCAAAAATTTACCAATAAGTGCATGTTTGGTTAAATACTCCACATCTTCCACCATCGAGTCTGGTTGAACCACTAGAACTAGCCTGGCTTCACATCGTTCCAAACATCCATTGTTCTTTAACAAGCGATTCTCGACATGCACTGGGAAATCCTGTTCCTTCCAATCATTTTTAGATGAAAAAATATCACTAGCATGCACTCTCTGTGATGGGCCCGATGCCATCACAACATTCCTCCAATTGTTCAGACCTCCTCCAAAAACTACTGCCATCCCCGCAGAGCAGTTTTTCCTCATCAAACCCTAGCAGAGCAGTTTTTCCTCATCAAACCCTAGCAAAGCCAGCACTTTACTAAAAATGAAGTTTTCAATACTTTGTACTAGGGTTTATGGGGCTTTAATTAGTTGAAGAAATAGATGTTTATTTTAAAGTAATAGGTGTTTGAGAATTTAGTTAATTAGGATTTATGGTGCCTTAATTGATTGAAAGAAAGGGAATATATTCCTTGAAATTGATTGATCTAAAATATGATTTTAATGTTTAAACCTAGACCTTTGATTGATTAAAGGATGATATGATGAAATAAAAGATGACCCCCCTAGATGTTGAGTGAATGATTTGTAAATATGTATTTGGTGATTGTATAGTTACAATTTGGCATTTTAGATGCACTAGATTAAATGATCATCTAGTATATGCATGATTCATAGTTTCATGAGTTGTCATGATCCCTTACTACCATCAATTGAGTGATGGGTAAGCTAAAGGACCAAGGAGAACATCAAATATCCAAGATAGATACTTGTTTATGTTATAAATTAAACATTATTAGAGCAACCTTTGTTTAGCTGGTGATGTAATATTCTATTCTTTAAAGGTATGGCTTATTTTATTATATTCAAACTATGTCATGATTTATTGACGAATGGAAATGTATCTCCTAATTATAATTTATGATGCATGTTGTTGATTAAATATGTTAGACTTTTTCTTATGTATGATCTAGTGGATTTATCTCCTTTTAGTCATATCTTTTATATTCCTCTTATTTATTATGTTTCGTGCTTGATTTAATTAATAGACTTAGTGTTAATTCTCCTATGTTGATATATTTAAATTGCTTAGAGTAGTTAAGTAGATTCTCTAGATAATTAGGAGTATTAATGTGTAATAGAGTAGAATAACCTAAGGTATTATGGTATTCATTAGGACCATGTTGGGTGATCGTAGTTAAAGAAACTAAATTGGTTTGACTTATACAACCTAGTAGTTTTAATTGAAGTAAACTATATATGAAAGGATTGGGCTACCCCATCATAAGGATAAGATGAGTAGTCTATTTGTAGTACATATCATGTACCCACACAAATAGGCTTGTGTAAAATATATTTGATGGACATACCCTTCAATGGACTGAAGGAGATAAGCTAACCCTAACAGATATATGGTTAATAGCTAACTGCAATCACGTATATACCTGCATAGATGGACTTGTGTATGGTATAGAGATGGGTATATCCTGATTAGATGCTAAAAATAAGGTTGGTGATAAGGATAAGGATAGACAACTTGAACTTAGGGTTAACTTAGATATCTTTGTAGTTGCACATACTAATTGAGATAAGGATATCTCTATCGATATATGTTAGTGTTTAATATTGTTTGTGTAAAAAAATAGCAACCCCCTTAGATTTTTGAGTTGTTACACTTATATGAGATATATTTTAGGAAATGATGATGATGACTTGTTCATTGGTAGCTCAGGGTAAAATGGATAAATACCTTTCATGTAGATGCAGTTGCATTTTGTTTATTTCCATGTTCTCACCAAATGCAATGTAAATTTCTAGAAAGTGAATAAAATGCTTTGACCTCAAAATATATTATCACCTTTTTTATCCTCAAGGTCACTTTTCAGTGTGAGAGAAGAGCATACGATTGGCAAGGAAAATTTTTCTTAATGTGATCTATGCTATTAAAGCAAATTATTCACACAAAATGGAAACCTATATTATATGTTATTATTAAATTAGACCTAGAAAATGCAGTTAGGGGCATCTACCTGAATTCCAATACTCTTTGGAAATTGTAGGGGATGGCTACACAGACTCTATTTTTCCTAAATTTGACTTGCAAAAAAAATCATCTTGGTCTTGATGATTTACAACAAAAACCATCATGATACTAACAATTTTTACTGGGAGAGGTTTTTGGCCTCCCTCTCTATTGGGGTCTGTTTCCCTTTTATAGAAGATTTATTTCATGGTTTTTTCTTGTAAATTCAAAGTGTTAGAATTGGTAATAAATACAAAAAGTAAATTATCCCAACTAATTAAACTCTAGATGCAATTTGAAGCAACTACTTTAATGAAGATCAAATCTAAACTAACAAAATATCAAATTTGTAGTGAAATAGATGATAGAGACTAAATTTTGAATGAGTGATAGGTGAGAGAGGGCACTTTTGAATACCTTAAAATGTGATGGGTTGACCTAAGAAGGAACTTGACCATGAAAACAACAAATTGATAGTTAGGCAAAAGGGTCTTACCTCATACCTACCTGAAACTATTATGGTCATTGTGTAAAACCGGTTACTTGACATGATGGGTTCTAGTTTTAGAGCTTAGTGAAAACTGTCTAAGTCTTAATGACTCTTGACCATTTGGATCTTAATGACTATTGATTGTTTGATTCCTAATGATTCAGGCTAGAGGCTTTTGCTTTGGACCAAACTTGATGGGTCTTGGTTTGGATGGACTATGGTGGATTTTAGACCTACAAACATAGATAGAAAATATAGAAAGAAAGCAGTTAAAAAGCTAACAAAAGAAAATACACAAGGTAAAAGTGAGAGAAATGGTGGTAAAAACTAAAATTTTACACCCTAGAAAGCATGTTTGCCTATGTGTGATATGGGTTTTAGAGGTCCCATCGTGATCACCAAAATATGGATAAGAAAATGTACCATTTTATTAAACATGAAATATATTACAAATTAGTCTTTTTAAATACCCCTTGGACTACAAAGTGGGTTTCCAAGGTGAAATCCCTTTCACAATACCATCTTTAGCGCTTTTATATTCTTGGACCACCTCAAGAAGGGTGGGTTTATGTGTGTGTACCACCATGGGTTGAGCAAAGTTTCCACATCTACACAACCAAAGAAAATGTTAATAGCACCTATTGGGTCCACCTAAGTTGGACTCTCAAGCTTATGAAGTGGTAAACAAATAAAACTTGAACTAAAGCATAAAAAAATCTTGAAATGAGATAAAAACATCATAAAATTTCTTTGCTCACCTTTGTAGATGGTCTATTGGTTAGTAGTTTATTGTAACTAGTTTCTAACCAAAATTGTCCCAACATAGTTCTGACTGTAAATCATCCCTCTATGGATGATTTCTATTGTAATGATCTCAATGAAATTTCCTTCAAAGGGGATCTTGCAGGTTTTCAAGTAGTTGTTTTGTGAATTTGGTTATTGTTGAAGCTTTGACCTGTGAGTACTTTACAAAACAAAATCATGCAAGAAGAGGCATACAAGGTTGTCCATGGTGTTAGCACTCTTAAGCAAGAAGACTTCTCTCAAATGCAAGCAAGTTCTAGGATAATTTTTGGCAGAGTTACCTTTCTCTCTTGAAAATGAAGTAAACGGGGACCTATTTATAGATTTTCTTAAGGGTTAGGGGGTGGTGAAGTGGAGGTGAGGTGGATGTGATATGGCATACAAGTTTCTTGAGTGAGTAGAGGGAAAATTTTAGGTTTTCCCACTTGGATGGTCAAAGGGGCATGGGTGCAACATGCCTCATTAATGTTTTTGGGTGGAGATATTCCTCACCGCACCCAAGGGGCATGCCTCATTAATATTTTTGGGTGGAAGGATTCCTTTCCCCACTCATATGCCTTAAATAGCATGAGGGGTTTTGTGGGTTCATGTGGATGTTTAGAGTAGAGGGTAGGCTAGGCTAGGGTGATAGGTTATACTAAGGGAATGTGCACATAGATTAGGCGAGTGTGCACATAGTCTAGGGGGAGTGGGATAGTTATATAGTGACTATGGGCTAGGTGTGGGATGGGGCTTAATGGATCAAAGGGGCTAAAATGAGGTGAATTATATTTCTAAGGTGACAATGTCAAATATTTGGATTATTTGGAACAATTTTAAAATTATTAAACACTGACATTGGAAAAATGATAATATGACATTTTTAGGAGCCTACAACTCCAGATTTCTTTCTTCTTTTCAAATAGTTTTTTCTTAATTTTTATTCAATTTGTAATATTTTTCTTTGAATAATTCTTCAATTTTTCCCTTCAATATTTCATTCTTTTGATTCTTCTTTAATTTTTCTTCTTCAATTTCAATTTTCAATTTTTTTCTTCAATTTTGATCCTTCAATATTTCTTTCTCAATAATATTCTTCTTCATTTTTTCATAATTTATCTTCTTATAACTTCCTTCAATTATTCTTATTAAATTTTAATCTTCACTTTTCAATTATTAATTCTCTTCTTTAATATTCTTAATTTTTTCTTGTAACTCCCAAAATAATAATCTCACTTCAATATCTTTTATTCATATATCAATTTTCCATTGTCCAATTTAATTACTTCCAAAATTAACTCCCTCCTTTTTAAAAACCTGTATAACCCTTCCAATTTCAATTAATTGCATGCACAATTAAATAATTAAGCTAGAAATGTTTGTATTACCTTAGAGGTTTCACGCTAATTTTATTTTTGAAACCTTTTGCTCCATATGTAATGTTATTCTACATGTGTAAGTTTTATATACACCAATGTCTATGTTCCTTAGGTGTTTCTTAAGCGTTAGATGTTCTCTCCTTTGCATTCTTTAATGTTATCTCTAGACCAAAATCCAAACTTCAATGTTTCCAACACCTTTCTCTCAAGCGTAGACTAGTGATTCCTCTCCAAACCAACACTTTCACCCAAGCATGGACTAATTATTCCTCTCCAAATATCAAGCAATTTCTTCTTGAATGTTTCTCCCCTTCAACGACATCTTATCTCTCCTTTTGGACTTAGTCTTTGCTAGGATCATAAATGGAAGCTTTATTTATTCTCAAGAAATGCACCTTATCTAGTCTCACACAAAGTTTCCTTCCATACAATGTGGCACTCAAATATATTACATAAAAATGGCTCTCAAACGTTTCTCTTGCAAATCAAAAATAACACCTCACACTCCAAGACTCTATTTTGGATGTAAAAAAAACATGGGTCATCCTTCTACAAGGCTTGGCTCTAGTCTTCTCAACTACTATCTCTCTTAGAAACTCTGCTATCTCTCTCAACATATGTTGAGTGTGGCTCTTACTAAGCACACACATAGTGGATATGATACCATTTTCAGTAAATTACTACTTTATCTCGAGGTAAATCAATATCCAAGATCAAATAATATTTCAAGACCATACAATAATTAATCCATAAAAATGAACATAAATCTCACGAAATATTATTCAAAAATATCTACTATAGCAATGCATAAATGTAATGCTTATTCAATATATACATATATGAGAATCTTCATATTCACATGACTTGTGACCTTTATACTTACATAAAATCTTCATATCCTCAAACTCATGGGAGATCCAACTCTTCATATTTCCCTTTTATATAATAATAAATTTCACATATTTACACAAAGATAGAGTCTCTCATTTTCTCATAACTCTTTACTTCTAAACATGACACTTCTCTCACGTAACTCACACTCACTAGCATGACGCCTCACACACATAATTCCACACTTGTTTACATGACATCTACTATAGACTCAAATATCAAACACACCCTAAACAAAATTATTTTTAAGGTCCTTGCATTAATATTGCAAGGTAAAAAATAATGTAATAACTGCAACAATTTGTGTAATATGTGCACTAATAGTATAGTTCAGTTAGAAACTTTAGTAGATGGATGTCAATAGTACCTCTGTTAATGGTGATATTAAAGAAAAGGTGTACATGACATAACCTGAACGCTTTGTTATAAATGAGTAACATCAAAAGATCTTGAAATTAATAAAGTTATTGTATGAATTAAAGTAGGCTTTCAAGGCCTAGTACATGAAAATTCATGATCACCTATTGTAGCATGGTTTCACAAGAAGTCCCTCTGATGAAAATATTCATCTTAAGAAATTTGGATCTAAGATAGTGATACTTGTATTGGATGTTGATAATATGGTCATCGTTGGCAATTTTTATGATTTATTGAATGGTGTGAAGAATGATTTTAAAAAGTCATTTGACATGGTAGATCTAGGAATTTTTCACTATTGTCTTGGCTTGGAGGTATGGAAAAGGAATGATCACATTGTGTTCTTATAAACAAAGTATGCCAAGACATTGCTTGATCAATATAAAATGATAAACTATAAATCAAGGGAAACACCAATGGAGTAAGGTTTACAACTATCTCAATATGATAGATCACCATAGGTATATGGTACTCTTTATTATTAGGTGATTGGGAACCTCATATACCTGACAAATACTAAGCTTGATATTAGCTTTATAATGAGTTATCTTTTGAGGTTCATGTAGGAACCTAAGGAGAATCATTGAAAGGCATCAAAGAGGATCTTATAGTATGTTCATGGTACTTTTTGATGTGGCCTAGAGTATAAGAAGAACAATAAATTTTTCTTACAAGGATACACAAACTCATATTACGTTGGATCTATAGATGCTAAAAGTTCATTTGGATATGTATTCCATCTAGGATCTAGACCTACCTCATTACACAGCAAGAAATAACAGATAGTAGCATTGTTATCCATAGAGGTAGAGTATCATGTTGTTGAATTAGCTATATACAAAGCAGTATTATTACATCACATATTGTTAAATATGGGTGTTCCTAAAAATCAACTAACAATATTGAATTGCAATAATCAAGGTGTCCTAAAGTTGGTCAAGAACCCAATTTTTTATGAAAGAACAAAACACATTAAAGTTAAGTGTCATATCATTCAAGACCAAGTTTAGAGTAACCAGATTCAACTACAGTACATTCCCACCAAATAATAACTTAAGGATATTTTTACAAAGGCATTTGCATGTGTAAAATTTGAGTTGTTTCTCAATTCTCTTTGTATACCAACTAATGTAATAAGGGAATGTTAGAAATTTTATTACATTATTATTTGTTTTATTATCTGCAAGTTGGAGTGGGTAGTAATTTAGCATATTTTTCATAACCAACATTCATGGTTATAAAAAATACCCTTTATTTATATATTATTAAAACCATATGATATGGTTATAACTTATTTGCATGTATTTAAATATAAGTTGTATCAATAAAATAATGGTGATAATTTTTCCCATCAAATTCTAGTTTCACCAAAGTTATAAGGAAGGGACAATGGATCATCCCAACCTCTATATTAAGTTTGGCTCCTCATTATCCCTAAAAAATACTCCTATGCTAACCTACAATAATTTAATATAAAGTAAAGTGCAAAAAAATACAAAAAAAAATTATGCTACAAGGGATTTAATAAAATATGATGTTAATCATAATGAGGAAGTGGTTGTGATCAATCAACACATGAGAATTTGAATATAATTATTTTCTCATTCATTATGTATGAAATTTCTAAGTGAATAACAAGATAGAGGTAAAATGCTATGCCTAAATCACCACACACTTAGCAAACCAAGAGGATAGTTCCATTTATGGAATGAATAAGGACTTGCTAATGTCTTGATAATCTCAAAGTATAATGTAGCTTTAAATTCTCATAGCTAAAATATGTTTACTATGGAGTCTGTGGCCCCTGTCTATAGATGGAGTTTAACCTTGAGTTACCTAGGGTGAGAAATTTTTACTCCTAATAAAATTAAAAATTTGAGGGTATTTTTAACAAAATGATGCATGTCCAAATGTTACATGCCTCTAAATATGCCTCTAAAAGGAGTATAATGCTTCTAAAATGAGTTATGGTGTCACTACATGTGAAAATATTGCTTTTCAAATATTCTTCTTAGGATTTGCAACTTTATTTCTACCCCTCCAGCCTACAAGCAATTTGCTCCACAAAGTGGATGAACTACTCCATTTTGCTAGCTATTCCTTAGCATTTGATAGAGAATTGATACTATTAGCCAATTGGATCACTTTTCTAGTATATTTTTAATAAACTAATTAGTACTTATGAGTGAATCAGTACTTGAGCAAATCGGTCCATACTAGAGACAACCATATTTTGTCAATTTTGAAAACTTTTGTTGTTTTACAATATTATTCCAAGGTTTGCAAAACACATTTTTCTATGACTAATTCCTTGGAAATAGAAGATAGAATCCTAGCTACTACATTTTTTGTGACTTCTCAAGACACCAACCTCAATTGGTGATAAATCCCACATATTGCCTTTATCCTTGGGCATGAGGTCTTCAAAATTGAAATTCCTACTACAAAAATATAAAATGGTTGATCACCTTTGTTTAGCTCTTGGGTAACAAGTTCAAAACTATCTCCCAATTAGTGGGCAAGGGTACATCTTGAGCCTCAATATTTTGGTGTTTTACACAAACTCCTCATATTGATCCTATAGGAGGCTCTTCCATTGATCTTATTTAATTTCTTAAATTTTCCAATAGGCTTTCTATTTCAATGGTCTTATTTGAAGCATTAGGTAACATTATCTAAGGGCACCTCAACTTTCAATTTATTTTTATCAATGGTACTAATAGCATATTTTGACATGCAAAGTTGTTCTTGATTGGAGAATACCCTAGGAAATCCCTTATTTAGTAGTTCTTACATCTCCATTCTTAATTTCTTAATAGTCATTTTGAGAGTTTCATACACAGCTTGCACCATTAGAGTCTCCCTTTTAGGATATCCTTCAACTATGTGGTTATAATATTCTTACCTATCCTATCTATTTTATTTATTCATTAGATGAGGAGTACTTTGGTGCATTTTGATTGGATGTTGGATCCTTGTACACCTACTTGATCATCTTTGAAGAGCAATATCTCTCACTTATTGAAATATGTGGGGTGCACCTTAGCACATTTAGTCCCAAATGGACTTGACCTAAGAAATTTCAAGTGTGCCTTAGCGCACTTGGTCCCAAGGTAATATGACCTTCCCTACCACTAACCTCTTGACCTTTATATTTTGTATTGAAAGTGCCTTGGTGATGAATACATCTCTTCTTTTCATTAGCTCATATTGAAGTTCTTTTTATTAGTATTGTTTTGATCAATCTACTTTCTTGTCTCTTGCATGGTGTCTAATATTTTCCCCTACCTTTTCCCTCAAGGGATCCTTTTCATGAAGTGAGGACATGATTGATAGACATCAAGGGTGAGGTTCTCCTTCATAGTGTGAATTATCTTGGCTAGCTTTGATTATATTATAGGTGAGAGTATTATTGTATTTATAACAACCAAGGGAAAAATTAAGATGATGATACTAGTTCAACATAATGATGTAGACTAGGTGGTGATAGATAATGAGAAAGATTAGTATGATGAAACATAGATGACACAATAACACTTATAGTATGGGGATAAAATTATAAGTGTAAAGTGATGAAAAAGTTAATTATTATGGTATGAATAATGATATGACAAACTATTGTGGATATGGTGTATGGGATGACCCTTCATCATGAATAAGCAAACCTATTGGTGACCTTAAGACTCAGGCTATTCTTATTTAAGGTGGGATAGGCATACTAGAATAAGTTAGGAGGATTAGAGAAGTGGAAGTAAATAAAATTTTAGACTCCCAAAAGTCGCACATTGTCACTTTTCCCATCATCACAGCTGATCAATTTACAAAACCCACAAAATTTGTATAAATTGGCTTCAAAAATACTATTCATTTATTAAAATCACTATTCATCTTCTTAAGCCCCCTTGGGCTACTTAAGCTCCTTCCTACACTTAACTATGGATCCTCATGCAACCTCCATCATAACTCAACCAAGGTTGAAACTTTTACCATGGTCAAAATGCACTTTTTGGTCAAAATTCACTTTATGGCTAAACACATGGTTAATTAAGTTAATATGATCAATACTAAGCCTGCCACCTCACCTAGTCTACTTTTACTAGCCTAGCTTCTCCATCTCACATAGTCTACTTTGAATAGCCTATCCTAGTCTTACCACCTTTCATTATGATATTTGCTCCATATCCCACTCTCCTGGGTAATAAATAACAAATGGAGACTTTTGCACAAATAAAGTAATTTTTAAATCAAAATTTTTCCACCTCATTCAAAAATAAATGCCATTTGGAGACTTTTCTCCATCTCATTAAGGCATGTATATGTGTGATATATTCTCTCAACCAAATTCACTTATGAGACATGCCACCTCAGAGGACACATCATAATGGCCATCTCACAAGGGACACCTTAGGGGACACCTCATAATGGCCACCTCACAATGCACACATCATAGGGGACACCTCATCCCCTCCCCTAACCTTGGAAAATTCTATAAATAGAAGGCCACTTTCACCATTTTAGGGGATATCCACTTTAGCTTACCAAAAATCTATATAAATTGCTCTAGGCTTGCAAACACCACTCAACATCCATCATACATCATCCATCATCCATCTAGCATAAGAGTCTCCATCAAATCCACCATGCCTTTTGTTGTTTTAATAGGTTGCTAATAAAGGAAGTGATATCTAAATGTAACCCAATGAAAACCAAAGAAGTGTATTGCAAGAAGAGAATATTTTGATCAAAAGTTGTAGATTCGAGTAAAAATATAGAATTTTTCACAAGCATGTGCAAATGTTTTGGCTCACACACCAGTGTGAGAACCTGAGTTTCAGTGACTCAAAGGCCACAAAACAAGTAAGTATTCTCTTTAAATAGGTTTTTCATCATTTTGTAAAATTTAAATTTTGTTTTAAACATATTTTTAGTGTCTTTTCATTTGTATAAACATGAGGTTTGATCAAGATAAGCCCCAAAATGCTCTAACCAAATTTTACAGTTCTAACAGGTACAAAGGATATATTCAACTACTAATGGCTCACGCATAGTAAGCTCGTCTACATCGAGGGATACAAGAAGGTATTTATAGTTGTTCATTATTCCTTTGAAAAGGGCTCATGCTGGAGAAGACCCATTTTTTAGCCTTTTGAGGTAAATTTATAAAAGGAGTTGTTGTGGCTGCTCCACAACGTACCCCAAAATTGGGGACCCACCTTTTTGCATGTGTTCAAAGAAGATGAAAGTGGCCCATAGGCTTAAAATCAAGGAAAAAAAGCAAAACACAAAGCAAAGAGAAAGAGCGAGGAGAAAAAGTGTCGCGATATCGCGACATGTTGCATTTTCACGGCCAAACAAGAAAAAGTGTCGCGATATCGCGACATGTTGCATTTTCGTGGCCAAACAAGAAAAAGTGTCGCGATATCGCGACATGTTGCATTTTCATGGCCAAACAAGAAAAAGTGTCGCGATATCGCGACATGTTGCATTTTCACGGCCAAACAAGAAAAAGTGTCGTGATATCGTGACATGTTGCATTTTCGCGGCCAAACAAGAAAAGGTGTCGCGATATCGCGACATGTTGCATTTTCATGGCCAAACAAGAAAAGGTGTCGCGATATCGCGACATGTTGCGTTTTCGCGGCCAAACAAGAAAAAGTGTCACGATATCGCGACATGTTGCATCGTCACGGCCAAAGAGAAAAAGTGTCGCGATATCGCGACATGTTGCATCGTCGCGGCCAAAAGAGAAAAAGTGTCGCGATATCGCGACATGTTGCATGGTCGCGGCCAAAAGAGAAAAAGTGTCGCGATATCGCGACATGTTGCATTTTCGCGATTCAAAGCAAAGAGAGAGAAAAGAAAGAAAAAATGTCGCGATATCGCGACATGTTACATTTTCGCGGCGAAGGACCACAAAATGGAAACCGAAACACACGCATACAAGGGAAGGTGAAACGAACAGTCAGGGAAGGTGAAACGAACAACCATCGAAAAATGAAACGAACCGTCATGGAAGGAGAAGCAATTTTTTCAGAAGTTTAAATACGCCATTCAAAGAGGCCAGAAGGGGTGGAAACCATTGCAAGCAGAGTTGCAGAGTTGAAGGTGAGAAGGCCATTCTGGACCTGTTTGAGTTGTTTTTCTTCCATAGACTGGTTTGGAAAAACCAGAAATTCTGCTATTGTAAAATGACATATTTTTAATGTAGAAGTGTTCAAAAATTTGCATCTTGTGGGCAAGAAAGAAGGAGATTTTCTTTGCATGCTATGGATTTAATGTTTATTCTTTCATTTTTCAGATTTCGAATTTATAGATAATGTTAATGCCATTTTTTTTGGGTTACATTAGGCGAATATTTGAAATCTGAATTTTATTTCGTACCCTAGGAACCAACACTTAGTCTATGGGGATTGTGCTTGTTTTGCAAGTCCAATAGGTTAGGTTGCATGCATGGAGACCTCACATCTTCGGTTTTGTCAGAACAGGATAGCATCATACTGAGTGCATTTTATTTTCAGTTTTTCTGCATTTCATTTTCATTTTCTGCATTTTATTTTTTTCCAAAAATTTTAACTTATTTTAAATCTTCAGGCATTAAAATAAACATTTAAAAAATTCCAAAATCCAAAAAAACAATGAACAATCACTAAAGTTTCATGATGAAATAAACCAACATTGCCCCTTGTTTAGAGTTACTTGCAATCACTAAGGTGTTCCAAGCATTTAAATTGAATATCTTTATTTGAGATTACTAATACACATATGCAAATGCTAATACAACGGAGACCTTGGAGAAGTTGTTTGTTTAACTTCTTTGCAAGAGGGGATTTGGAACCCAAATCCTAAAGGAGAGTGTACTTTCACAATCGGGTGAAAATACCACTCAACAGATTGGCGCTAGAAGGAGGGCCTAAATTGGTTTATTTTAGAGTGATTTAAATGCTATAGGGATTTAAATTTTGAATATTTCATGCCCTATTGATTATTATCTTTAGCCCTCTTTTAATAATACAACCTTGTACTGTTAAAAGGAGGACATGAATTGCTATGCATTGTTCTAACGCTTTTGATTGTTCATACAGGAATAATGTGTTTTGATTTGATTTAAAAAAAAAAATTGGTCTTGACTAACGAGGTTGTCTCCATGCAATTACTTTCATTCGATTTTAATGGATACATCTCTTGGTTAATGCTAATTTGTAAGGAATTATTTTGTCTAAAAATGTATTTGTTGTCAGTATTATGCTCTTCACCTACGCGTAATGCGATCTTGTGAATCAGAAAGCCTACAACACTAGGAGTATGCTCTTCACTTGTGCATATGCGATCTGGTGAATCAGAAACTTACATTTTTAGAATACTGCTTTGTCAAGGTTCCTTCTTTCATGACTAACAAATTGATTTTGAAGTTATTCTTTGAATTTCATTAATTGTAGGATTTTTTGTGTGTCGCAGGTTTTCTTTGAGGTACTGAGAGTTTTGTCAGGTTCTTGTAGGGTTATCATCATCGATTTTGAATCAAATGGCCCAACCTCCACCACCTCCTTGGTACGGAGCCCATAACATTCCTTTGAATATTGCAGGGGATATTCACGAGATCCCTAGGAATATAGAGAGATTTTTGCCCAAATACAAATCGGATGGCCCAAGGACCGCAGAAGAACATATTCAGGCCTATAGGGATGTTTTGATAAGATTGCAAGTCCAACATGAAGATGTGGCTTGTAGACTCTTCCCCATGAGCCTAGACCAAGTGGCTTACGAATGGTATATTTGCTTACCTACTGGTTCCATTACGTCATGGACGCAAATGGAGAATGCTTTTGTCAACCAATTCAGGTCACCATTAGATCCCACAATCCTCTATAATCAGTTCATTACATGCAAAAGAGGCCAGGGTGAGCCAATCCAAACTTTTAATCAGAGATTTCAGAAGTGCTATAATAGAGCAATTCAACATTTTGCCATTGATCCCGCAGTAGCTTTGCAAATATATTTTGGGGCATTGGATCCTATGACGACAATGTTTGCAAGGCGAAATCCTCAAGTTACCACGCTTGCTCTAGCCTACAATGAAGCTATGACCATTGAACAACAAATGACACCACAGGGTTATGGGTTTTCCCATATGCTTATGGGTTTTCCCATATGCCTATGGTAGGACAATATGGTCCATATGGTCAAGCTCCTATGATGAATCAGATCATGGCACCACAAATATCAGGCATAAATGCTTTGCCTTATCAACAACCATATTCATCAACACCCGCTTACGCACCCATTCCAATTCAACCAATCACATCCATTCCCCCATTCCTTCATTTTTGCAAAATAGTCAACAAACTATGCAAGGAGCCAATCCGATTAATTCTCAGGCTATAGTTCCTTTCCCCAATCCAATTCCGATTCAAAGTGTGAATCCCTATGCAAATCAAGTGGCTCAAAATCCAACTCAAATGTTAAGTCAAGATCTCACCAATTACGCAAATCCTATTGGAACTAGCAATAACATAGCTCAACCAAAAGAGATTTATTCAGAGGTTGAAGAACTCAAAAGGATGATTCACAAATTGAGTAATGATTTGGTTCAAAAATAGAAGTATGAATCCCATGCCCCTCACCCAAATCAAAATTTCAACAATAGAGGGAGACAATGGAATACGAAGCCAAACAATGGGGGTGTGCCTTCCCCTATTGCTAATCAGATAGATACTTCTATAGGACCAAGTCACTCTAGTTCCATTCTTAATATTTCTGATTTTGCATGGGAAAAGGGGTGTAGATTGCATAATACAAAGGAGCATAATGAAAGGAATTGTCCCGAAATGGCTAGGTATACCCATTGTCTCCAAGCTCAAGTGGATGATTTGGAACTTGTGCCAAATAATGGTCCACCCCAACATCAACAAGGAGAGGACAACATTTTGGTGGTGGAAACTCTATATCGTCAAGAGAGTGAGAATGAGGAAGGTGAAGATGAATGGGATGAGAAACATGTTGATGAATCAGAAGATGAAGAAGTACTTGAGCGTCACAATTTGAACTTGGAGGATGATTACTATGATTCATGGAAGAAATGGGAAGAACATTATCAATCTAAATCTTCTAATAAACTTGTTGTGTCAATTAATATGCAGGATAACTCAATTGCTTCCTCACATGAGGATACTATAAATCCTGTACAATTTGAGAAAGTTTTGGAAGAGGAATTAGAATCTCATCAAATTTTGGAACATGATAAGGATTCTACAACCATGAATCAAGAAAGAGAGTCATTTGCTTTAGATTCCTTGGAAGGAAAAGAAATTGAAAATCTTGATCCACTTACTTATGCTACAATGATTATGCCATTTCAAAATGAGAAAATTACAAAACCTAAATCATTTGGGTTTGATATCATTGATGATCCAATTGAAAATCTCACGTTACCCAAAACAACCCAAGTGATTGATCACGGAAATGTGTTAGTTAACCCACCCCTAGATAGACAAGACTTATGGTTTGAAAGGGATGGACATATTTTCAATTGGGTACCTAAGTTTGGTGCCTTTGATAAACAAGTCATGGAGAAAGAACAAGTGCTACATGATGATGAATGTCATGAGAGAAAAGAGGAATTTTCAAATCCTCTTCAAGTAAGGTCAAATGAAAACATGCCAAAGGTAAAATCTCACCTTTTTGGTTTCACCATGCAAAATTCGAATAAAGGTTTGCCTAATGAATGGTTTGATTCAAATATTATTAATGTTATGGCTTTATTGAATGAAAATGAAAGCTTATTTCTACACCATGAATCAAAGTGCGGAAAGGACATCTTAAAGAATAGACATAAAGGAATTGAATATCAATCATTGTCTAATCAATTTGAAAACTAGAAACTCCACCATAGGATTATTAATGAAACTAAATCAAATTGGTATGGTGAGAGGGGCAAGTGGAAGTTTGTTTCTTTGTTTGGTTTGATCTTGTTTTTGTTGGATTCCTACAAAACTTGGTATGTGTATCACGTCATACATCTTTTAAAGAATTCCAATCAGGTTTGGGATCCGGGAAAATGATAATCCAAACTTTTGCACCATCTTGCATTATATTGTACATTTGTATATACTTTTGGTTTTCGTGTTTTGGTTTTGGATTGGATTTCATTTTGGTTTTAAGTTTTGTGTGTTGGTCCTTTGGACACTTTTGGTTTGTCAACTTAAGTCCTTATGAATGTTGACTAAGACTAGGAGAATATGAAACATCGGAATTGTGTTGCAGAAAGCTCCACGAGTATCGCAAACACATTAAAGAATATCGTTTGGAACCTGTGATGCATGAAGTTGTCAGTTTTATAAATTATGGTAAAGTAGGTGATATATACTCCATCCGCATTTCAAAAGGAGCAATGCATTCATATCTCATATTACATTCCGCATTGCATATACATTTCATCTCAGTTGCATCTTCATTTCATGTACAATCATTGAAAAGGTGTCGAATCCTCTTAGGGTTATTACATAACATATATTAAAAGGATCCTAAGGTTGGGAACTGATGCCCGAACTATCTTGAACCAAGCACGTTCTACGCATATTAAAGAGAATCTTGAGCAAAATGGTCAAAACCATACTTGGAAGAAACGGTGAGGCGAAAGGAATATTTCGTGTCTGTCCCATCATGCAACATAATCCTTAAATAGTGGTTTTTACCACTCCCATAATGCTTAAAGCCTAAAATCAGAGTAGTAAGGATAGGGTTAAATCCTCATCGAACTTAGGTTGAGGATCCAATTCCCCAAAGCTCTGATTTGACCTTCATGGAGTAGTAAGGATAGGGTCTAATTCTCATCTCGCTTAGGTTGAGAATCCGATTCCCCAAAGCTTCTATTTTATTCCAAAGCAAATATTTTTTCATTTCTCTATTAATATTGGATTGGAAGGATCGTACTACATGTCCCTTGCAAGGATGGGTAGTCATCCCCAAGGTCCAAGAAATCAAAAGTAGAGCCAAATCATGGATTATGGGGTTAATCTCCATCGGGGCTATAGACGCCTGGGTCGGCAGTGGAGTATGCTCATGCGTGGCAACATGTCTTGTCTAAAAACAAGACCACCGATTGCTCAAACGGATAGGCTAGCTTGACAGCTTTCATCCATAACAGGTTAAATCATTTTGTTCAAGATGAGGTAATGAACTCCAGATCGGAGTAGTAAGGATAGGGTTAAATTCCCATCTCGCTTAGGTTGGGAATCCTATTCCCCAAAGCTCCGATTTCACTTACACTTGCACATGGGTTCAAGATGGTAGTGACACATAACCAACTTTGGGATCTAGTAAATTAATTCAGTATACATATATTTGGTCCTAAGAGGGTTTGACAGTTTTAATATGTTTGTTCATGATACTAGAAGGTTTGAGCCTTTGCAAAGCAGGTTGTTATATCTCTAACATAGTTGTCATACATCAAATCCTGCACAAATCATTCATAGCCTTGCATACGAATCATAAGTGAAACTGACAATGGAATGTTGATCAATTTCAAACGATAGGGAATGAAGCACATTGCACACACCGAGCTGATGCTTAATAATTCTAATGCTTCATGTATTTCTCGTCTAGTTTCATTCTTGGGATATTTTCTAACGCTTGTATTTGAGTCTCTGTGTTTTCAGGTTGAGTTCTCACCGAAATGCTCGGGAGCATTTTCCAGCAGAGTCGCCATTTGTTGTGGCTGCTCCACAACGTACCCCAAAATTGGGGACCCACCTTTTTGCATGTGTTCCAAGAAGACCGAAGTGGCCCATAGGCTTAAGGATCAAGGAAAAAAAGCAAAACACCAAAAGGAGAAAAAGTGTCGCGATATCGCGACATGTTGCATTTTCACGGCCAAAAAGAAAAAGTGTCGCGATATCGCGACATGTTGCATTTTCATGGCCAAAAAGAAAAGGTGTCACGATATCGTGACATGTTGCATTTTCACGACCAAAAAGAAAAAGTGTCGCGATATCGCGACATGTTGCATTTTCACGGCCAAACAAGAAAAGGTGTCGCGATATCGTGACATGTTGCATTTTCATGGCCAAACAAGAAAAGGTGTCGCGATATCGCGACATGTTGCATTTTCACGGCCAAACAAGAAAAAGTGTCACGATATCATGACATGTTGCATCATCACGGCCAAAAGAGAAAAGTGTCATGATATCGCGACATGTTGCATCGTCGCGGCCAAAAGAGAAAAAGTGTCGCGATATCGCGACATGTTGCATGGTCGCGGTCAAAAGAGAAAAGTGTCGCGATATCGCGACATGTTGCATTTTCATGATTCAAAGCAAAGAGAGAGAAAAGAAAGAAAAATGTCGCGATATCGCGACATGTTACATTTTCGCGGTGAAGGACCACAAAATGGAAACCAAAGCACACGCATACAAGGGAAGGTGAAACGAACAGTCAGGGAAGGTGAAACGAACAGCCATCAGAAAATGAAACGAACCGTCATGGAAGGAGAAGCAATTTTTTTAGAAGTTTAAATACGCCATTCAAAGAGGCCAGAAGGGGTGGAAACCGCTGCAAGCAGAGTTGCAGAGTTGAAGGTGAGAAGGCCATTCTGGACCTGTTTGAGTTGTTTTTCTTCCACAGACTGGTTTGGAAAAACCAGAAATTTTGCTATTGTAAAATGACATATTTTTAATGCAGAAGTGTTCAGAAATTTGCATCTTGTGGGCAAGAAAGAAGGAGATTTTCTTTGCATGCTATGGATTTAATGTTTATTCTTTCATTTTTTCAGATTTCGAATTTATAGATAATGTTAATGCCATTTTTTTTGGGTTACATTAGGCGAATATTTGAAATCTGAATTTTATTTCGTACCCTAGGAACCAACACTTAGTCTATGGGGATTGTGCTTGTTTTGCAAGTCCAATAGGTTAGGTTGCATGCATGGAGACCTCACATCTTCGGTTTTGTCGAAACAGGATAGCATCATACTGAGTGCATTTTATTTTCGGCTTTTTCGCATTTCATTTTCATTTTCTGCATTTTATTTTTTTCCAAAAATTTTAACTTATTTTAAATCTTCAGGCATTAAAATAAACATTTAAAAAATTCCAAAATCCAAAAAAACAATGAACAATCACTAAAGTTTCATGATGAAATAAACCAACATTGCCCCTTGTTTACAGTTACTTGCAATCACTAAGGTGTTCCAAGCATTTAAATTGAATATCTTTATTTGAGATTACTAATACACATATGCAAATGCTAATACAGCGGAGACCTTGGAGAAGTTGTTTGTTTAACTTCTTTGCAAGAGGGGATTTGGAACCCAAATCCTAAAGGAGAGTGTACTTTCACAACTAGGGTGAAAATACCACTCAACAAGAGTATATTTGTAACACCTTTTAAGATCAATTCAAAGCAGCTAGTGATTTTATTTTTTCTTGTATTTCATTCTGGCATGCCCGTGGGACCCCCACCAATTTATTGCTTATGCTTAACTTGTTCACTCCCTAATGCATCAATTTGGATTATTTTTCTATGTTTCATGTACTGAAATTCTAGAACTGAGTCCACACAAACCTTGAGATGCATTTCAGGTCACCACCTGCAAAATTTTAGGCCATTATGATAGGTTCACATAGGCATGTGTGAATATTTAGGTCCAGTTAGATTCGTACACTGATGTGCAAACCTAGAAAACTACCTCTAAAATTGCTCCCCAGCAATGAGGTACCTATTTCTACACACCCACATCAATGGTAAGATAAGTCAGGGGGTTAAGATCCTCTTTTCCCATTGGGATTGCTATCTCTCATACCTTCCAAAAAAATAACCTTTCGTCACAGTGTATGCAATATGAAATCATTACTTGTACCTCTTGGCACCAATAATTAGATTTTATGCTCTTTTTGTTTGATTTGCTTTATGAATATCATTCTAGAGTAGGTTTTGGAGCATTAACACTCATTTTTTACCCTTCTTGTGTAGAAAAATCATCTCAAAATTAGGAGGAATTCTAGTACCTACTTCCTAGACCTCAAACTTGTGCAAAAACTCCATAAAGTAGACATTCACACATGGGTGTGTGAATCTAGTCGAGCAATTAAGTTTACACATGGATGTACAAACCTCTCCAAATTGCAAAATTTTACAACATAAAGATAGACAGAATCTTTTGCAATACTTGGCACTAGGTATTGTACTTATAAACTATTGTTTTTGTCCTTTCAAAAGGTTGATTTTTTGTCGCATCCACTTATTTAGGCATAGTTTCTTTCTAAAAGCCATAGGATAGCTTAATTTTTTTTGCAAATACACTAGGTTAATCAAATTTCTCTTTCACAAGCATTAGCACAAGTGGTTTTCCCTTTCAAAAATCATTTAATCTAGCTTTCATTTCAAAAGCATTAGGTTAATATTGTACCTTTTATTTTAAAAGTATTAGAATAAGTGGTTTTCCCTTTCCAAAATCATTTAATATTTTTTTTCATTTCAAAAGCATTAGATAAATTCTATGCCTATTATTTCAAAATAATTAAAATAAATAGTTTCCCTTTTCCAAAAGCATTTAATCAAGTTTTTATTTCAAAAGCATTAGGTTAAGTTTGTACGTTTTATTTCAAAAGCACTAGGTTAAGTGGTTTTATTTTTCAAAAGAACTTAGATTAAAGAGGATTTCTTTTTAAAAGGCATCTAGAGTAAATTTACTTTCCAAAAACATTAGATTCAACTCAACCACCACACACTCACATTTCATACACATTGGTATGATTGGACTTCATCACCAATCCCCATTCAAGACTAGTTATGTTGGATTTCATATCCTTCCATGAGCTTGCCCCTTAGTCGCTAAAGTAGCTACCATGAGCGATTTTCTAGCCTTCATCACTAGAAGATCCCATACTCTTAAGAGATCCTCAAATTAGGTTAGTATTAGACACCTTTGCTCATAAAGCTTTGTATGATTTGTGAGTTACTAACTATCGTTCTTGACTAAGCCCATCCAAGGGTGAAGTGAAATCATGAGTATGCTAGTAGCAGGTCGTAGATAGTACCACCTCTTTTCATAAGAGGTTTTTTAGTTCCTCACTTTGGATATCTTTTTGTTGTGCCTTCCATTTAGCCACCATTTATCCGTTGTTGCATATTGGTTTGTTGCGCACCTTTGAGTGTTGCAAGGTTATGTGCTTCAACATACCTTTATAGTAGCCATACCCATATAATTTATTTGGTTTTTTGTTTTATATCAACATCAAAATACATAGAAACCAACTTAAACATTTTTTTATTGTTCATTGTTAACTTAGGTGGCATATAAACACTTTTATCTTACAAAATTGGCTACACAACCATAAAAATAGAGCCCAAACACACTTTCTAGTCTGTCATAGTTTATAACTATCAAAATCCAATCAATTTGCCTATTTTCTCTAGTTTTACACAAGCACACCTACAGATTCACACCCTGGTGTGTGAACCTAAACTTTCAAGAACAAAAAAATCCATAACACACTTTTTGGTCTATCACTATCTGTGACTATCAAATTTCACTCAATTTATCTATTTTCTCTAGATTCACACAAGCATGTGCGAACCTACAAATTCACACACTGGTGTGAGAACCTAAATTTTTAGGCACAAATAGGTCCAAAATCATTCCTAGAACCCACAAAAGCTTAAATTTCTAATTTTTGGTTGTTATGATCAATTTTGTTGCATACACCAACATAGGCCACCAAATTTTAATGAAAATCAAATCTAATTTAATAAAATATCAAATTTGTAGTGAAATAGATGATAGAGACTAAATTTTGAATGAGTGATAGGTGAGAGAGGGCACTTTTGAATACCTTAAAATGTGATGGGTTGACCTAAGAAGGAACTTGACCATGAAAACAACAAATTGATAGTTAGGCAAAAGGGTCTTACCTCATACCTACCTGAAACTATTATGGTCATTGTGTAAAACCGGTTACTTGACATGATGGGTTCTAGTTTTAGAGCTTAGTGAAAATTGTCTAAGTCTTAATGACTCTTGACCATTTGGATCTTAATGACTATTGATTGTTTGATTCCTAATGATTCAGGCTAGAGGCTTTTGCTTTGGACCAAACTTGATGGGTCTTGGTTTGGATGGACTATGGTGGATTTTAGACCTACAAACATAGATAGAAAATATAGAAAGAAAGCAGTTAAAAAGCTAACAAAAGAAAATACACAAGGTAAAAGTGAGAGAAATGGTGGTAAAAACTAAAATTTTACACCCTAGAAAGCATGTTTGCCTATGTGTGATATGGGTTTTAGAGGTCCCATCGTGATCACCAAAATATGGATAAGAAAATGTACCATTTTATTAAACATGAAATATATTACAAATTAGTCTTTTTAAATACCCCTTGGGCTACAAAGTGGGTTTTCAAGGTGAAATCCCTTTCACAATACCATCTTTGGCACTTTTATCTTCTTTGACCACCTCAAGAGGGGTGGGTTTATGCTTGTGTACCACCATGGGTTGAGCAAAGTTTCCACACCTACACAACCAAAGAAAATGTTAATAGCACCTATTGGGTCCACCTAAGTTGGACTCTCAAGCTTATGAAGTGGTAAACAAATAAAACTTGAACTAAAGCATAAACAAATCTTGAAATGAGATAAAAACATCATAAAATTTCTTTGCTCACCTTTGTAGATGGTCTATTGGTTAGTAGTTTATTGTAACTAGTTTCTAACCAAAATTGTCCCAACATAGTTCTGACTGTAAATCATCCCTCTATGGATGATTTCTATTGTAATGATCTCAATGAAATTTCCTTCAAAGGGGATCTTGCAGGTTTTCAAGTAGTTGTTTTGTGAATTTGGTTATCGTTGAATCTTTGACCTGTGAGTACTTTAAAAAACAAAATCATTCAAGAAGAGGCATACAAGGTTTTCCATGGTGTTAGCACTCTTAAGAAAGAAGACTTCTCTCAAATGCAAGCAAGTTCTAGGATAATTTTTGGCAGAGTTACCTTTCTCTCTTGAAAATGAAGTAAATGGGGACCTATTTATAGATTTTCTTAAGGGTTAGGGGGTGGTGAAGTGGAGGTGAGGTGGATGTGATATGGCATACAAGTTTCTTGAGTGAGTAGAGGGAAAATTTTAGGTTTTCCCACTTGGATGGTCAAAGGGGCATGGGTGCAACATGCCTCATTAATGTTTTTGGGTGGAGATATTCCTCACCGCACCCAAGGGGCATGCCTCATTAATATTTTTGGGTGGAAGGATTCCTTTCCCCACTCATATGCCTTAAAGAGCATGAGGGGTTTTGTGGGTTCATGTGGATGTTTAGAGTAGGGGGTAGGCTAGGCTAGGGTGATAGGGTAGACTAAGGGAATGTGCACATAGACTAGGGGAGTGTGCACATAGGCTAGGGGGAGTGGGATAGTTATATAGTGACTATGGTCTAGGTGTGGGATGGGGATTAATGGATCAAAGGGGCTAAAATGAGGTGAATTATATTTCGAAGGTGACAATGTCAAATATTTGGATTATTTGGAACAATTTTAAAATTATTAAACACTGACATTGGAAAAATGATAATATGACATTTTTAGGAGCCTACAACTCCAGATTTCTTTCTTATTTTCAAATAGTTTTTTCTTAATTTTTATTCAATTTGTAATATTTTTCTTTGAATAATTCTTCAATTTTTCCCTTCAATATTTCATTCTTTTGATTCTTCTTTAATTTTTCTTCTTCAATTTCAATTTTCAATTTTTTTCTTCAATTTTGATCCTTCAATATTTCTTTCTCAATAATATTCTTCTTCATTTTTTCATAATTTATCTTCTTATAACTTCCTTCAATTATTCTTATTAAATTTTAATCTTCACTTTTCAATTATTAATTCTCTTCTTTAATATTCTTAATTTTTTCTTGTAACTCCCAAAATAATAATCTCACTTCAATATCTTTTATTCATATATCAATTTTCCATTGTCCAATTTAATTACTTCCAAAATTAACTCCCTCATTTTTAAAAACCTGTATAACCCTTCCAATTTCAATTAATTGCATGCACAATTAAATAATTAAGCTAGAAATGTTTGTATTACCTTAGAGGTTTCACGCTAATTTTATTTTTGAAACCTTTTGCTCCATATGTAATGCTATTCTACATGTGTAAGTTTTATATACACCAATGTCTATGTTCCTTAGGTGTTTCTTAAGCGTTAGATGTTCTCTCCTTTGCATTCTTTAATGTTCTCTCTAGACCAAAATCCAAACTTCAATGTTTCCAACACCTTTCTCTCAAGCGTAGACTAGTGATTCCTCTCCAAACCAACACTTTCACCCAAGCATGGACTAATTATTCCTCTCCAAATATCAAGCAATCTCTTCTTGAATGTTTCTCCCCTTCAATGAAATCTTATCTCTCTTTTTGGACTTAGTCTTTGCTAGGATCATAAATGGAATCTTTATTTATTCTCAAGAAATGCACCTTATCTAGTCTCACACAAAGTTTCCTTCCATACAATGTGGCACTCAAATATATTACATAAAAATGGCTCTCAAACGTTTCTCTTGCAAATCAAAAATAACACCTCACACTCCAAGACTCTATTTTGGATGTAAAAAAAACATGGGTCATCCTTCTACAAGGCTTGGCTCTAGTCTTCTCAACTACTATCTCTCTTGGAAACTCTGCTATCTCTCTCAACATATGTTGAGTGTGGCTCTTACTAAGCACACACATAGTGGATATGATGCCATTTTCAGTAAATTACTACTTTATATCGAGGTAAATCAATATCCAAGATCAAATAATATTTCAAGACCATACAATAATTAATCCATAAAAATGAACATAAATCTCACGAAATATTATTCAAAAATATCTACTATAGCAATGCATTAATGTAATGCTTATTCAATATATACATATATGAGAATATTCATATTCACATGACTTGTGACCTTTATACTTACATAAAATCTTCATATCCTCAAACTCATGGGAGATCCAACTCTTCATATTTCCCTTTTATATAATAATAAATTTCACATATTTACACAAAGATAGAGTCTCTCATTTTCTCATAACTCTTTACTTCTAAACATGACACTTCTCTCACGTAACTCACACTCACTAGCATGACGCCTCACACACATAATTCCACACTTATTTACATGACATCTACTATAGACTCAAATATCAAACACACCCTAAACAAAATTATTTTTAAGGTCCTTGCATTAATATTGCAAGGTAAAAAATAATGTAATAACTGCAACAATTTGTGTAATATGTGCACTAATAGTATAGTTCAGTTAGAAACTTTAGTAGATGGATGTCAATAGTACCTTTGTTAATGGTGATATTAAAGAAAAGGTGTACATGACATAACCTGAACGCTTTGTTATAAATGAGTAACATCAAAAGATCTTGAAATTAATAAAGTTATTGTATGAATTAAAGTAGGCTTTCAAGGCCTAGTACATGAAAATTCATGATCACCTATTGTAGCATGGTTTCACAAGAAGTCCCTCTGATGAAAATATTCATCTTAAGAAATTTGGATCTAAGATAGTGATACTTGTATTGGATGTTGATAATATGGTCATCGTTGGCAATTTTTATGATTTATTGAATGGTGTGAAGAATGATTTTAAAAAGTCATTTGACATGGTAGATCTAGGACTTTTTCACTATTGTCTTGGCTTGGAGGTATGGAAAAGGAATGATCACATTGTGTTCTTATAAACAAAGTATGCCAAGACATTGCTTGATCAATATAAAATGATAAACTATAAATCAAGGGAAACACCAATGGAGTAAGGTTTACAACTATCTCAATATGATAGATCACCATAGGTATATGGTACTCTTTATTATTAGGTGATTGGGAACCTCATATACCTGACAAATACTAAGCTTGATATCAGCTTTATAATGAGTTATCTTTTGAGGTTCATGTAGGAACCTAAGGAGAATCATTGAAAGGCATCAAAGAGGATCTTATAGTATGTTCATGGTACTTTGTGATGTGGCCTAGAGTATAAGAAGAACAATAAATTTTTCTTACAAGGATACACAAACTCATATTACGTTGGATCTATAGATGCTAAAAGTTCGTTTGGATATGTATTCCATCTAGGATCTAGACCTACCTCATTACACAGCAAGAAATAACAGATAGTAGCATTGTTATCCATAGAGGTAGAGTATCATGTTGTTGAATTAGCTATATACAAAGCAGTATTATTACATCACATATTGTTAAATATGGGTGTTCCTAAAAATCAACTAACAATATTGAATTGCAATAATCAAGGTGTCCTAAAGTTGGTCAAGAACCCAATTTTTTATGAAAGAACAAAACACATTAAAGTTAAGTGTCATATCATTCAAGACCAAGTTTAGAGTAACCAGATTCAACTACAGTACATTCCCACCAAATAATAACTTAAGGATATTTTTACAAAGGCATTTGCATGTGTAAAATTTGAGTTGTTTCTCAATTCTCTTTGTATACCAACTAATGTAATAAGGGAATGTTAGAAATTTTATTACATTATTATTTGTTTTATTATTTGCAAGTTGGAGTGGGTAGTAATTTAGCATATTTTTCATAACCAACATTCATGGTTATAAAAAATACCCTTTATTTATATATTATTAAAACCATATGATATGGTTATAACTTATTTGCATGTATTTAAATATAAGTTGTATCAATAAAATAATGGTGATAATTTTTCCCATCAAATTCTAGTTTCACCAAAGTTATAAGGAAGGGACAATGGATCATCTATATTAAGTTTGACTCCTCATTATCCTTAAAAAATACTCCTATGCTAACCTACAATAATTTAATATAAAGTAAAGTTCAAAAAAATACAAAAAAAAATTATGCTACAAGGGATTTAATAAAATATGATGTTAACCATAATGAGGAAGTGGTTGTGATCAATCAACACATGAGAATTTGAATATAATTATTTTCTCATTCATTATGTATGAAATTTCTAAGTGAATAACAAGATAGAGGTAAAAGGCTATGCCTAAATCACCACACACTTAGCAAACCAGGAGGATAGTTCCATTTATGGAATGAATAAGGACTTGCTAATGTCTTGATAATCTCAAAGTATAATGTAGCTTTAAATTCTCATAGCTAAAATATGTTTACTATGGAGTCTGTGGCCCCTGTCTATAGATGGAGTTTACCCTTGAGTTACCTAGGTTGAGAAATTTTTACTCCTAATAAAATTAAAAATTTGAGGATATTTTTAACAAAATGATGCATGTCCAAATGTTACATGCCTCTAAATATGCCTCTAAAAGGAGTATAATGCTTCTAAAATGAGTTATGGTGTCACTACATGTGAAAATATTGCTTTTCAAATATTCTTCTTAGGATTTGCAACTTTATTTCTACCCCTCCAGCCTACAAGCAATTTTCTCCACAAAGTGGATGAACTACTCCACTTTGCTAGTTATTCCTTAGCATTTGATAGAGAATTGATACTATTAGCCAATTGGATCACTTTGCTAGTATATTTTTAATAAACTAATTAGTACTTATGAGTGAATCAGTACTTGAGAAAATCGGTCCATACTAGAGACAACCATATTTTGTCAATTTTGAAAACTTTTGTTGTTTTACAATATTATTCCAAGGTTTGCAAAACACATTTTTCTATGACTAATTCCTTGGAAATAGAAGATAGAATCCTAGCTACTACATTTTTTGTGACTTCTCAAGACACCAACCTCAATTGGTGATAAATCCCACATATTGCCTTTATCCTTGGGCATGAGGTCTTCAAAATTGAAATTCCTACTACAAAAATATAAAATGGTTGATCACCTTTGTTTAGCTCTTGGGTAACAAGTTCAAAACTATCTCCCAATTAGTGGGCAAGGGTACATCTTGAGCCTCTATATTTTGGTGTTTTACACAAACTCCTCATATTGATCCTATAGGAGGCTCTTCCCTTGATCTTATTTAATTTCTTAAATTTTCCAATAGGCTTTCTATTTCAATGGTCTTATTTGAAGCATTAGGTAACATTATCTAAGGGCACCTCAACTTTCAATTTATTTTTATCAATGGTACTAATAGCATATTTTGACATGCAAAGTTGTTCTTGATTGGAGAATACCCTAGGAAATCCCTTATTTAGTAGTTCTTACATCTCCATTCTTAATTTCTTAATAGTCAATTTGAGAGTTTCATACACAGCTTGCACCATTAGAGTCTCCCTTTTAGGATATCCTTCAACTATGTGGTTATAATATTCTTACCTATCCTATCTATTTTATTTATTCATTAGATGAGGAGTACTTTGGTGCATTTTGATTGGATGTTGGATCCTTGTACACCTACTTGATCATCTTTGAAGAGCAATATCTCTCACTTATTGAAATATGTGGGGTGCACCTTAGCACATTTAGTCCCAAATGGACTTGACCTAAGAAATTTCAAGTGTGCCTTAGCGCACTTGGTCCCAAGGTAATATGACCTTCCCTACCACTAACCTCTTGACCTTTATATTTTGTATTGAAAGTGCCTTGGTGATGAATACATCTCTTCTTTTCATTAGCTCATATTGAAGTTCTTTTTATTAGTATTGTTTTGATCAATCTACTTTCTTGTCTCTTGCATGGTGTCTAATATTTTCCCCTACCTTTTCCCTCAAGGGATCCTTTTCATGAAGTGAGGACATGATTGATAGAAATCAAGGGTGAGGTTCTCCTTCATTGTGTGAATTTCCTTGGCTAGCTTTGATTATATTATAGGTGAGAGTATTATTATATTTATAACAACCAAGGGACAAATTAAGATGATGATACTAGTTCAACATAATGATGTAGACTAGGTGGTGATAGATAATGAGAAAGATTAGTATGATGAAACATAGATGACACAATAACACTTATAGTATGGGGATAAAATTATAAGTGTAAAGTGATGAAAAAGTTAATTATTATGGTATGAATAATGATATGACAAACTATTGTGGATATGGTGTATGGGATGACCCTTCATCATGAATAAGCAAACCTATTGGTGACCTTAAGACTCAGGCTATTCTTATTTAAGGTGGGATAGGCATACTAGAATAAGTTAGGAGGATTAGAGAAGTGGAAGTAAATAAAATTTTAGACTCCCAAAAGTCGCACATTGTCACTTTTCCCATCATCACAGCTGATCAATTTACAAAACCCACAAAATTTGTATAAATTGGCTTCAAAAATACTATTCATTTATTAAAATCACAATTCATCTTCTTAAGCCCCCTTGGGCTACTTCAGCTCCTTCATACACTTAACTATGGATCCTCATGCAACCTCTATCATAACTCAACCAATGTTGAAACTTTCACTATGATCAAAATGCACTTTTTTGTCAAAATTCACTTTATGGCTAAACACATGGTTAATTAAGTTAATATGATCAATACTAAGCCTGCCACCTCACCTAGTCTACTTTTACTAGCCTATATTCTCCATCTCACATAGTCTACTTTGAATAGCCTATCCTAGCCTTACCACCTTTCATTATGATATTTGCTCCATATCCCACTCTCCTGGGTAATAAATAACAAATGGAGACTTTTGCACAAATAAAGTAATTTTTAAATCAAAATTTTTCCACCTCATTCAAAAATAAATGCCATTTGGAGACTTTTCTCCATCTCATTAAGGCATGTATATGTGTGATATATTCTCTCAACCAAATTCACTTATGAGACATGCCACCTCAAAGAACACATCATAATGGCCATCTCACAAGGGACACCTTAGGGGACACCTCATAATGGCCACCTCACAATGCACACATCATAGGGGACACCTCATCCCCTCCCCTAACCTTGGAAAATTCTATAAATAGAAGGCCACTTTCACCATTTTAGGATATATCCACTTTAGCTTACCAAAACTCTATAGAAATTGCTCTAGGCTTGCAAACACCACTCAACATCCATCATACATCATCCATCATCCATCTAGCATAAGAGTCTCCATCAAATCCACCATGCCTTTTGTTGTTTTAATAGGTTGCTAATAAAGGAAGTGATATCTAAATGTAACCCAATGAAAACCAAAGAAGTGTATTGCAAGAAGAGAATATTTTGATCAAAAGTTGTAGATTCGAGTAAAAATATAGAATTTTTCACAAGCATGTGCAAATGTTTTGGCTCACACACCAGTGTGAGAACCTGAGTTTCAGTGACTCAAAGGCCACAAAACAAGTAAGTATTCTCTTTAAATAGGATTTTCATCATTTTGTAAAATTTAAATTTTGTTTTAAACATATTTTTAGTGTCTTTTCATTTGTATAAACATGAGGTTTGATCAAGATAAGCCCCAAAATGCTCTAACCAAATTTTACAGTTCTAACAGGTACAAAGGATATATTCAACTACTAATGGCTCACGCATAGTAAGCTCGTCTACATCGAGGGATACAAGAAGGTATTTATAGTTGTTCATTATTCCTTTGAAAAGGGCTCATGCTGGAGAAGACCCATTTTTTAGCCTTTTGAGGTAAATTTATAAAAGGAGTTGTTGTGGCTGCTCCACAAAATACCCCAAAATTGGGGACCCACCTTTTGCATGTGTTCAAAGAAGACGAAAGTGGCCCATAGGCTTAAAATCAAGGAAAAATAGCAAAACACAAAGCAAAGAGAAAGAGCGAGGAGAAAAAGTGTTGCGATATCGCAACATGCTGCATTTTCACGACCAAACAAGAAAAAGTGTTGCGATATCGTGAAATGTACCATTTTTGTGGCCAAACAAGAAAAGGTGTCACGATATCGCGACATGTTGCATTTTCATGGCCAAACAAGAAAAAGTGTCACAATATCGCAACACATAGCATTTTCATGGCCAAATAAGAAAATGTGTCATGATATTGTGACACGTAGCATTTTTGCGGCCAAACAAGAAAAGGTGTCGCGATATCATGACACGTAGCATTTTCACGGCCAAACAAGAAAAGGTGTCACGATATCATGACATGTTGCGTTTTCATGGCCAAACAAGAAAAAGTGTCGTGATATCGCGACATGTTGCATCGTCACGGCCAAAGAGAAAAAATGTCATGATATCGTGACATGTTGCATCGTCGCGGCCAAAAGAGAAAAAGTGTCACGATATCGCGACATGTTGCATGGTCGCGACCAAAAGAGAAAAAGTGTCACGATATCGCGACATGTTGCATTTTTGCGATTCAAAGCAAAGAGAGAGAAAAGAAAGAAAAAATGTCGTGATATCATGACATATTATATTTTCGCGATGAAGGACCACAAAATGGAAACCGAAATACACGCATACAAGGGAAGGTGAAACGAACAGTCAGGGAAGGTGAAACGAACAACCATCGAAAAATGAAACAAATCGTCATGGAAGGAGAAGCAATTTTTTCAGAAGTATAAATACGTCATTCAAAGAGGACAGAAGGGGTGGAAACCACTACAAGCAGAGTTGCAGATTTGAAGGCAAGAAGGCCATTTTGGACCTGTTTGAGTTGTTTTTCTTCCATAGACTGGATTGAAAAAATCAGAAATTCTGCTATTGTAAAATGACATATTTTTAATGCAAAAGTGTTCAAAAGTTTGCATCTTGTGGTCAATAAAGAAGGATATTTTCTTTGCATGCTATGGATTTAATGTTTATTCTTTCATTTTTCAGATTTCGAATTTATAGATAATGTTAATGCCATTTTTTTTGGGTTACATTAGGCGAATATTTGAAATCTGAATTTTATTTCGTACCCTAGGAACCAGCACTTAGTCTATGGTGATTGTTCTTGTTTTGCAAGTCCAATAGGTTAGATTGCATGCATGGAGACCTCACATCTTTGGTTTTGTCAGAACAGGATAGCATCATACTGAGTGCATTTTATTTTCAGTTTTTCTGCATTTCATTTTCATTTTCTGCATTTTATTTTTTTCCAAAAATTTTAACTTATTTTAAATCTTCAGGCATTAAAATAAACATTTAAAAATTTCCAAAATCCAAAAAAATAATGAACAATCACTAAATTTTCATGATGAAATAAACCAAAATTACCCTTGTTTACAGTTACTTGCAATCACTAAGGTGTTCCAAGCATTTAAATTGAATATATTTATTTGAGATTACTAATACACATATGCAAATGCTAATACAGCGGAGACCTTGGAAAATTTGTTTTTTTAACTTCTTTGCAAGAGGGGATTTGGAACCCAAATCCTAAAGGAGAGTGTACTTTCTCAACTGGGTGAAAATACCACTCAACAGATTGGTGCTAGAAGGAGGGCCTATATTGTTTTATTTTAGAGTGATTTAAATGCTATAGGGATTTAAATTTTGAATATTTCATGCCCTATTGATTATTATCTTTAGCCCTCTTTTAACAATACAACCTTGTACTATTAAAAGGGGGACATGAATTGCTATGCATTGTTCTAATGCTTTTGATTGTTCATACAGGAATAATGTGTTTTGATTTGATTTAAAAAAAAAAAAAAAATTGGTCATGACTAACGAGGTTGTCTCCATGCAATTACTTTCATTCGATTTTAATGGATACACCTCTTGGTTAATGCTAATTTGTAAGGAATTATTTTGTCTAAAAATGTATTTTTTGTCGATATTATGCTCTTCACCTACGCGTAATGCGATCTTGTGAATCAGAAAGCCTACAACACTAGGAGTATGCTCTTCACTTGTGCATATGTGATCCGGTGAATCAGAAACTTACATTTTTAGAATACTGCTTTGTCAAGGTTCCTTCTATCATGACTAACAAATTGATTTTGAAGTTATTCTTTGAATTTAATTAATTGTAGGATTTTTTGTGTGTCGCAGGTTTTCTTTGAGGTACTGAGAGTTTTATCAGGTTCTTGTGGGGTTATCATCATGGATTTTGAATCAAATGGCCCAACCTCCACCAGCTCCTTGGTACAGAGCCCATAAAATTCCTTTGAATATTGCAGGGGATATTCACGAGATCCCTAGGAATATAGATATATTTTTTCCCAAATACAAATCGGATGGCCCAAGGACCGCAGAAGAACATATTTAGGCCTATAAGAATGTTTTTATAAGATTGCAATTCCAACATGAAGATGTGGCTTGTAGAATCTTCCCCATGAGCCTAGACCAAGTGGCTTACGAATGGTATATTTGCTTACCTACTGGTTCCATTACGTCATGGACACAAATGGAGAATGCTTTTGTCAACCAATTTAGGTCACCATTAGATCCCACAATCCTTTATAATCAGTTCATTACATGCAAAAGAGGCCAGGGTGAGCCAATCTAAACTTTTAATCAGAGATTTCAAAAGTGCTATAATAGAGCAATTCAAAATTTTACCATTGATCCCGCATTAGCTTTGCAAATATATTTTGAGGCATTGGATCCTATGACGGCAATGTTTACAAGGCGAAATCCTCAAGTTACCATGCTTGCTCTAGCCTAAAATGAAGCTATGACCATTGAACAACAAATGACACCACAGGGTTATGGGTTTTCCTAGATGCCTATGGTAGGACAATATGGTCCATATGGTCAAGCTCCTAAGATGAATCAGATCATGTCACCACAAATATCAGGCATAAATGCTTTTCCTTATCAACACCCATATTCATCATCACCCGCTTACGCACCCATTCCAATTAAACCAATCACATCCATTCCCCCCATTCCTTCATTTTTGCAAAATAGTCAACAGACTATGCAGGGAGCCAGTTTGGTTAATTCTCAGGTTATAGGTCCTTTCCCCAATCCAATTCCAATTCAAAGTGTGAATCCCTATGCAAATCAAGTGGCTCAAAATCCAACTCAAATTTTAAGTCAAGATCTCACCAATTACGCAAATCCTATTGGAACTAGCAATAACATAGCTCAACCAAAAGAGATTTATTCAGAGGTTGAAGAACTCAAAAGGATGATTCACAAATTGAGTAATAATTTGGTTCAAAAATAGAAGTATGAATCCCATGCCCCTCACCCAAATCAAAATTTCAACAATAGAGGGATACAGTGGAATACGAAGCCAAACAATGGGGGTGTGCCTTCCCCTATTTCTAATTAGATAGATACTTCTGTAGGACCAAGTCACTCTAGTTCCATTCTTAATATTTTTTATTTTGCATGGGAAAAGGGGTGTAGATTGCATAATACAAAGGAGCATAATGAAAGGAATTGTCTCGAAATGGCTAGGTATACCCATTGTCTCCAAGATCAAGTGGATGATTTGGAACTTGTGCCAAATAATGGTCCACCCCAACATCAACAAGGAGAGGACAACATTTTGGTGGTGGAAACTCTATATCATCAAGAGAGTGAGAATGAGGAAGGTGAAGATGAATCGGGTGAGAAACATGTTGATGAATTAGAAGATGAAGAAGTACTTGAGCGTCACAATTTGAACTTGGAGTATGATTACTATGATTCATGGAAGAAATGGGAAGAACATTATCAATATAAATCTTCTAATAAACTTGTTGTGTCAATTAATATGTAGGATAACTCAATTGCTTCCTCACATGAGGATACTATAAATCTTGTACAATTTGAGAAATTTTTGGAAGAAGAATTAGAATCTCATCAAATTTTGGAACATGATAAGGATTCTACAACCATGAATCAAGAAAGAGAGTCATTTTCTTTAGATTCCTTGGAAGGAAAAGAAATTGAAAATCTTGATCCACTTACTTATGCTACAATGATTATGCCATTTCAAAATGAGAAAATTACAAAACCTAAATCATTTGGGTTTGATATCATTGATGATCCAATTGAAAATCTCATGTTACCCAAAACAATCCAAGTGATTGATCACGGAAATGTGTTAGTTAACCCACCCCTAGATAGACAAGACTTATGGTTTGAAAGGGATGGACATATTTTCAATTGGGTACCTAAGTTTGGTGCCTTTGATAAATGAGTCATGGAGAAAGAACAAGTGCTACATGATGATGAATGTCATGAGAGAAAAGAGGAATTTTTAAATCCTCTTCAAGTAATGTCAAATGAAAACATGCCAAAGGTAAAATCTCACATTTTTGGTTTCACCATGCAAAATTCGAATAAAGGTTTTCCTAATGAATGGTTTGATTCAAATATTATTAATGTTATGGCTTTATTGAATGAAAATGAAAGCTTATTTCTACACCATGAATCAAAGTGCGGAAAGGACATCTTAAAGAATAGACATAAAGGAATTGAATATCAATCATTGTCTAATCAATTTGAAAACTAGAAACTCCACCATAGGATTATTAATGAAACTAAATCAAATTGGTATGGTGAGAGGGGCAAGTGGAAGTTTGTTTCTTTGTTTGGTTTGATCTTGTTTTTTTTTTATTCCTACAAAACTTGGTATGTGTATCACATCATACATCTTTTAAAGAATTCCAATCAGGTTTGGGATCCGGGAAAATGATAATCCAAACTTTTGCACCATCTTGCATTATATTGTACATTTGTATATACTTTTGGTTTTCATGTTTTGGTTTTGGATTGGATTTCATTTTGGTTTTAAGTTTTGTGTGTTGGTCCTTTGGACACTTTTGGTTTGTCAACTTAAGTCCTTATGAATGTTGACTAAGACTAGGAGAATATGAAACATCGGAATTGTGTTGCAAAAAGCTCCACGAGTATCGCAAACACATTAAAGAATATCGTTTGGAACCTGTGATGCATGAAGTTGTCAGTTTTATAAATTATGGTAAAGTAGGTGATATATACTCCATCCGCATTTCAAAAGGAGCAATGCATTCATATCTCATATTTCATTTTGCATTGCATATACATTTCATCTCAGTTGCATCTTCATTTCATGTACAATCATTGAAAAGGTGTCAAATCCTCTTAGGGTTATTACATAACATATACTAAAAGGATCCTAAGGTTGGGAAATGATGCCCGAACTATCTTGAACCAAGCACGTTCTACGCATATTAAAGATAATCTTGAGAAAAATGGTCAAAACCATACTTGGAAGAAACGGTGAGGCGAAAGGAATATTTCGTGTCTATCCCATCATGCAACATAATCCTTAAATAGTGGTTTTTACCACTCCCATAATGCTTAAAGCCTAAAATTAGAGTAGTAAGGATAGGGTTAAATCCTCATCGAACTTAGGTTGAGGATCCAATTCCCCAAAGCTCTGATTTGACCTTCATGGAGTAGTAAGGATAGGGTCTAATTATCATCTCTCTTAGGTTGAGAATCCGATTCCCCAAAGATTCTATTTTATTCCAAAGAAAATATTTTTTCATTTCTCTATTAATATTGGATTGGAAGGATCGTACTACATGTCCCTTGCAAGGATGGGTAACCATCCCCAAGGTCCAAGAAATCAAAAGTAGATCCAAATCATGGATTATGGGGTTAATCTCCATTGGTGCTATAGACGCCTGGCTGGCAGTGGAGTATGCTCATGCATGGCAACATGTCTTGTCTAAAAACAAGACCACTGATTGCTCAAATGGATAGGCTAGCTTGACAGTTTCATCCATAATAGGTTAAATCATTTTGTTCAAGATGAGGTAATGAACTCCAGATCAGAGTAGTAAGGATAGGGTTAAATTCCCATCTTGCTTAGGTTGAGAATCCTATTCCCCAAAGCTCTGATTTCACTTACATTTGCACATGGGTTCAAGATGGTAGTGACACATAACCAACTTTGGGATCTAGTAAATTAATTCAGTATACATATATTTGTTCCTAAGAGGGTTTGACAGTTTTAATATGTTTGTTCATGATAGTAGAAGGTTTGAGCCTTTGCAAAGCAGGTTGTTATATCTCTAACATAGTTGTCATACGTCAAATCCTGCACAAATCATTCATAGCCTTGCATACAAATCATAAGTGAAACTGACAATGGAATGTTGATCAATTTCAAACAATAGGGAATGAAGAACATTGCACACACCGAGCTGATGCTTAATAATTCTAATGCTTCATGTATTTCTCGTCTAGTTTCATTCTTGGGATATTTTATGATGCTTGTATTTGAGTATGTATTTTCAGGTTGAGTTCTCACCGAAATGCTCTGGAGCATTTCCCAGCAGAGTCGCCATTTGTTGTGGCTACTCCAGAACGTACCCCAAAATTGGGGACCCACCTTTTTGCATGTGTTCAAAGAAGACGACAATGGGCCATAGGCTTAAAATCAAGGAAAAAAAGCAAAACACAAAGAAAAGAGATAGAGCGAGGAGAAAAAGTGCCATGATATCGCGACATGCTGCATTTTCGCGGCCAAACAAGAAAAAGTGTCGCGATATCGCGACATGCTGCATTTTCACGGCCAAACATGAAAATGTGTCACAATATCGTGACATGTTGCATTTTCACGGCCAAACAAGAAAAAGTGTCACGATATTGCGACATGTTGCATTTTCACGGCCAAACAAGAAAAGGTGTCGCGATATCATGACATGTTGCGTTTTCACGGCCAAACAAGAAAAGGTGTCGCGATATCACGACATGTTGCATTTTCACGGACAAACAAGAAAAAGTGTCATGATATCATGACATGTTCCATCATCATAGCCAAAAGAGAAGTGTCACGATATCGTGACATATTTCATCGTCGTGGCCAAAAGAGAAGAAGTGTCACGATATTGTGACATGTTGCATGGTCACGGTCAAAAGAGAAAAAGTGTCGTGATATCGCGACATGTTGCATTTTCATGATTCAAAGCAAAGAGAGAGAAAAGAAAAAAAAATAACACGATATCATGAAATTTTATATTTTCACAATGAAGGACCACAAAATGGAAACCAAAACACACGCATACAAGGGAAGGTGAAACGAACAGCCATCAAAAAATGAAACGATCCGTCATGGAAGGAGAAGCAATTTTTTTAGAAGTATAAATACGCCATTCGAAGAGGCCAGAAGGGGTGGAAACTGCTGCAAGCAGAGTTGCAGAGTTCAAGGCAAGAAGGCCATTCTAGACCTTTTTGAGTTGTTTTTCTTCCACAGACTGGTTTGGAAAAACCAGAAATTCTGCTATTGTAAAATGACATATTTTTAATGCAAAAGTGTTCAGAAATTTGCATCTTATGGGCAATAAAGAAGGAGATTTTTTTTGCATGCTATGGATTTAATGTTTATTCTTTCATTTTTCAGATTTCAAATTTATAGATAATGTTAATGCCATTTTTTTTGGGTTACATTAGGCAAATATTTGAAATCTGAATTTTATTTCGTATTCTATGGGGATTGTGCTTGTTTTGCAAGTCCAATAGGTTAGGTTGCATGCATGGAGACCTCACATCTTCGATTTTGTTGAAACAGGATAGCATCATACTGAGTGCATTTTATTTTCAGTTTTTCTGCATTTCATTTTCATTTTCTGCATTTTATTTTTTTCCAAAAATTTTAAACTTATTTTAAATCTTTAGGCGTTAAAATAAACATTTAAAAAATTCCAAAATCCAAAAAAACAATGAACAATCACTAAAGTTTCATGATGAAATAAACCAACATTTCCCCTTGTTTACAGTTACTTTCAATCACTAAGGTGTTCCAAGCATTTAAATTGAATATCTTTATTTGAGATTACTAATACACATATGCAAATGCTAATATAGTGGAGACCTTGGAGAAGTTGTTTGTTTAACTTCTTTGCAAGAGGGGATTTGGAACCCAAATCCTAAAGGAGAGTGTACTTTCACAACCGGGTGAAAATACCACTCAACAGGAGTATATTTGTAACACCTTTTAAGATCAATTCAAAGCAGCTAGTGATTTTATTTTTTCTTGTATTTCATTCTGGCATGCCCGTGGGACCCCCACCAATTTATTGCTTATGCTTAACTTGTTCACTCCCTAATGCATCAATTTGGATTATTTTTCTATGTTTCATGTACTGAAATTCTAGAACCGAGTCCACACAAGCCTTGAGATACATGTCAGGTCCTCATCTACAAATTTTTAGGCCACTATGATAGGTTCACATAGGCATGTGTGAATCCTAAGGTCCTATTTGATTCGTACACTGGGTGTGCAAACCTAGAAAACTACCTCTAAAATTGGTCCCCAACAATGAGGTACCTATTTCTACACACCCAAATCAATGACAAGGTATTTAAAGGGGGTTAAGAGCCTCTTTTCCCATTGGGATTGCTATCCCTCATACCTTCCAAAAAAACTACCTCTCGCCATGGTGTATGCAAGGTGAAATCATTCCTTGTACCTTTTGGCACCAATAGTTAGGTTTTATGCTCTTTTTGTTTGATTTGCTTTATGACTATCATTCTAGCATTTTGTGATAGGTTTTAGAGCATTAAAACTCATTTTTTACCCTTTTGTGTAAGAAATCATCTCAAGCTCAAGAGGAAATTTAGTACCTACTTCCTAGACATCAAACCTATGCAAAAATTCCATAAAGTAGACATTCACACATGGGTGTGTGAATCTAGTAGAGCAATTAGGTTTACACATGGATGTGCAAACCTCTCCAAATTGCAAAATTTTACAACATAGAGATAGAAAAAATATTTTGTAATACTTGGCACTAGGTATTGTACTTAGAAACTATTGTTTTTGTCCTTTCAAAAGGTTGATTTGTTGTCGCATCCACTTCATTAGGCATAGTTTCTTTCCAAAATCAATAGGCTAGCTTAAATTTATTTCAAAATGCACTAGGTTAATCAAATTTCCATTTTCAAAAGCATTAGGACAAGTGGCTTTCCCTTTCAAAAATCATCTAATCTAAATTTCATTTCAAAATGCATTAGGTTAAGTCTTGTACCTTTTATTTTAAAAGTATTAGAATAAGTGGTTTTCCTTTCAAAATCATTTAATCTTTTTTTCATTTCAAAAGCATTAGATAAATTCTATGCCTATTATTTCAAAATAATTAAAATAAATAGTTTCCCTTTTCCAAAAGCATTTAATCAAGTTTTTATTTCAAAAGCATTAGGTTAAGTTTGTACGTTTTATTTCAAAAGCACTAGGTTAAGTGGTTTTATTTTTCAAAAGGCACTTAGATTAAAGGGGATTTCTTTTGAAAAGGCATTTAGAGTAAATTTACTTTCCAAACACATTAGATTCAACTCAACCACCACACACTCACATTTCATTCACATTGGTAAGATTGGACTTCATCACCAATCCCCAATCAAGACTGGTGATGTTGGATTTCATCTCCTTCCACCAGCTTGCCCCCTAGTCGCCATAGTAGCTACCATGAGAGATTTTCTAGAATTCATCACTAGAAGATCCCATACTCTTGAGAGATCCTCAAAGTAGGTTAGTATTAGATGCCTTTGCTCATAAGGCTTTGTATAATTTGTGAGTTGGTAACTGTCGTTCTTGACTAAGCCCATCCAAGGGTGAAGTGAAATCATGGGTATGCTAGTAGCAGGTCTTAGATAGTACCACCTCTTTTCATAAGAGGTTTTTGAGTTCCTCCCTTTGGATATCTTTTTGTTGTGCCTTCCATTTAGCCACCATTCACCCATTGTTGCATATTGGTTTGTTACGCACCTTTGGGTGTTGTAAGGTTATGTGCTTCAACATACCTTTCTAGTATCCATCCCCATATAATTTATTTGGTTTTTTGTTTTATATCAACATAAAAATACATAGAAACCAACTTAAACATTTGTTTACTGTTTGTTGTTAACTTTGGTGGCATCTAAACACTTTTGGCTTACAAAATTGGCTACACAACCATAAAAATAGAGCCCAAACACACTTTCTAGTCTGTCATAGTTTATAACTATCAAAATCCAATCAATCTGCCTATTTTCTCTAGTTTTACACAAGCACATGCAAACCTACAGATTCACACCCTGGTGTGTGAACCTAAACTTTCAAGAACAAACAAATCCATAACACACTTTTTGGTCTATCACTATATGTGACTATCAAATTTCACTCAATTTATCTATTTTCTCTAGATTCACACAAGCATGTGCGAACCTACAAATTCACACACTGGTGTGAGAACCTAAATTTTTAGGCACAAATAGGTCCAAAATCATTCCTAGAACCCACAAAAGCTTAAATTTCTAATTTTTGGTTGTTATGATCAATTTTGTTGCATACACCAACATGGTTGTCACCCACAGTAAAGCATACAATGTAGCTCACCTTGTTGTAAATGTCGCTCATGTTGCCTCCTCTTAGTCCAATAATCCACCTCTAAAAGTAGATAAGATGGCATCCAATATCTCATCCTATCTACTAAGTGGTCTGTAGGTATTTACCACAAACAACATGTCACAAGTTGAGTCCTCAATTTTGAAGCAAGCAAAGATAAATGATCCTGAGGATGATACTCCATAAAATGATCTTTCCTCATGTAATCCACCATCCATATTTTTCCAACATGTCATCTATACTACACTTTGAAATTCACTATCATCTCTCGCTTATGATGAGTAGACCCCACCTCCTTCACCATATTCTGCTCATCCATTCTTACAACATCAATCTCAACCACTCCTCGAAGGTGACCCCACTATTGTCTACCAAATTGCTCCTAACTTCATCACAACTACCCAAATAGTTGGCATGATCTCAGTACCTTGCTCATCCACTCTAGATAATCAAGCTTCTTCATCTCAAATTCCATAGCCTCCACCACAACAACATCAACAATTTTTCCAACAACAACAAATTTTGCAACACTAATCACAAAAATCTCAACAAATTCCACAACAACCACAATATTCTCAAAATCCATTGCAGTACCAACAATTTGTGCAACAATCATGAGTACCACCTCAACGACAAATTCAACAACAATAATACATTCCACAACCACAACAAATTCTATTCAATCCATAATTTGCTACCAATTTCTCCACCCCACCATCTCAATCTTCAACTCTCAATTTCATCAATGCTTCTTCATCACTTCCACCTCCCTACTCCATAGAATTCACAATTTATGGGACCCCATATTCACAATAATATTCATCTTCCTCTACCTTCTACCTTCCTCAACCTCCTTCTTTTTCCCACCTCCATCCATTCCTCTCTCTTCCTATAATCTAAATTACCCATCATACCTCACCAATCCACCATGCTACTTGGCTCAACCCGATGCATCTCTCTTCCATTCATCCCACCCATCTCAAATCAATTCATTCACCACACCTTCTTATGGTCAACCCTCATCTTCTAATAAACCACCTCCTCCACCACCACCATCTAATCCAAACACCTTCTTCACTTCACCTCCTTCATGGTCTTCCATGCCAACCACTCAACAACAACCACCACTTCAAAATTTTACTTCATTCCAACAACAATAGGTACCTATACAACAACAAATACAGGTCCCCCAACAATAGTTTCTTTATCACCAGTAGGTTCCTGTACAACAACAACAAGTATAGGTTCCCCAACAACAAAAATTTCAACAACAATAGGTACCAACATTAGCTTCCTCATTGCAAACTTTTCAACAACCACAACTGGAGAAATACCAATACATTCCTCCTTCGCAATCTCAAGCTCCTCCCCTCCAATATCAAGCTATGTTAGCCTCGACTCAATAGTCATTCACTTTCAATAATCAATGGGAGGAACAACAACTACAATACCCACCTCAATTAGGGTTATGCAAATGCTTCATTGCAATCATTTCTTCCACCTTCTTCTTCGCAACCCCCACTTCCTCCTTCTTTGGGTCCTCTCATGCAAACACCACAAATGCGACTTCTAATAAATTCCAAATCTTACAAGAATAAATTAAGAATTTGGATTTACACAACTGGTTATGGGCCTCAAAAACCCACATATAATGAGCTATGCAATGATCCTATCCATCCATCTATTTTGATTCATCCATATCCTTACCAATTTGAGATCCCAAAATTTGACAAATTTAAGAGTAAGGAAGATCCAAGGGAGCATATAAAAAATTATCAGCTTGTGTGTTACCAACTTAATGGTAGTGACCCCCTCATGCTCCATACATTTCCACTTTCACTTGGGGGGGAAATATTATATTGGTACAATCATCTACCTCAAAATAGTCTCTTCACATTTGAGCAATTAGCTAATCTATTTCTCAAACATTTTTTAATCATATCAAAACAAGAATGATGTATCATATTTGTATAGTTTGTGATAGTTGATGAAGAAACCATTAAAAAAATTATTTCTATATGGAGGGCAATAATTTATGATTTAAATTTCACCCTTCCATATACAGAACTTGTCAAACTATTCACTAAAAGTTGCAACAAAAAAATCTCTCAAACTTTACAAATCCAATAAAGTCATACATTCGACAAGGCTATTGCTCAATCCAAAGGCATCGAGGATATAAGAGTACAATAAAACAAGATAAAACTTTGCCAAAAGGCACCTCATCCTTCCAACTTTTGATTTAATCAGAATGCTTACAATCCACCCACTTCTAAACCACCTCAAACCAATCAGGTGATGCTCACTTCTCAGTCTTCTTCCTCACCTCCACAACCACCTTCTTAGCCATAATAATACCTCTTCCAAACCAATCTACCTCCTCCATATAATCCATCATAGGGTCATGCCATACAACCTCCTCACCCACCATGTAATTGGACACCTTTATCCGAGCCATTGCCAAATCTGTTCCAATGGTTGTATGATGTTGGACATATCTCTTTACCAAATGTAAGACCTAATGATCTTAATCATCCCAAACCATGGGGCTATAATGAATAAGCATTTTTTGAGTATCACCACCAACACAACCATGACCTCAATACTTGTCATATTTTTCACCATCTAGTTCAAGACCTTATTGATCATGGGACCATCCATGTATCTAACCCCCTCACACCGTAAAATCAAAATTTGGGTATATATCAAAATCCATTACCTAAACATGGGGGTAGTAATTCTCAATAAAATCCATCTAGACCACATTCGGGACCACGATAAGTTAATCATGTCAATCATGGTCCTTCACAACAAGGTTTTGTGGGTATGATCAATATCACTACCCATAATCAACATTATCCATTGCTATTGATGTGCAAAGAAATCCACCTTCTCCCCCACCACCTTCTTCTAATCCACCTGCACCTCCAAATGTTCCTCCAACCCTTACCGTGTAATATTATCACTATTCATGGAAGTCTTTCCCATCAACTCCGTACCACTCCTACAAGGTTATCCATATATGACCTCTTACAACAATCTCAACCTCATCATGAGGCTCTCAATGCTATTCTTCACTCTCTCAATATTGAAACCAGTGATACCGATACTTTTTTCAACTTTTTTGGTAATGTACAAATATGCATGCAGCCTTCCATTACTTTCCATTATCATAAAATCATAGAGATTATAGGGAAGGGCCCCTTTAAATATCTAGGATTCTATCAATGATGTCACCTATAAATGTGTATTCATTGATATTGGGTCATAAATTAGTATCATTTCTACATCCACTCTTCATCATATACATATTCCACCTACTCATCTCGCCACCCCATCTCTTGACCTACGAGCCTTTGATGGCTCTATGCATCCCATAATAGGCTCCATCATCTTACCCATTCAAGTAGGTGCCAATATAATTTCCACATTATTCCATATCATTGAAGGAGAGATGCAATATAACATCCTTCTAGAATATCCATGGATCAGGGACATGTAATGTGTTCCTTCCACTTTACATCATTATCTCAAATACATTCACAATGGATTGGTCCATTGCATCCCTATCTGATAATGACCCATTTGAGTTTTACAACATCATCGCTCTTTCACCTAGTCCACATTTATCTTCTACTCAATTTTCTCTTGCTCCACAACAATATCCTACCACTACATCTACATCATCTTCACTTACCCATCACATAGAAAACTTGGAAGATATACCTTCTTCATCTTCACTTCCCCATCACACAGAAAACTTGGAATATATACCTTCTTCATCTTCACATCCACCACTGGATCCACACACTCAATCTCCTATACCACCCTCACATATACCCTCATCATATTATTTCCCTCTTCTTCCACTCCCTTCTAACCTCCCTTCCCGTTCCCTCCTTTTTCATCACTTGCTTCATATTATACCAATCCTCCTCTCCTTCCCACTCCCCCTATACCTCCAATTCATTCACCTTTGATTCCCTATATATCGCATGTCATCTTACCCACTCTCGAAAACCTTCCTCATTCTACATCTTAGTTCCCACATGCAAATCATCCCATCTTGGCCACCCCAATCGAATGTCATGAGTGGACATAATGAGATGCTCACCTTAATGAACAACTATCTCAATCCAATTCATCAACTTCTTCATATCCCACTTCACTTTTGCATGCATCACTACCCTCCTCATATTCATCATATTGAGGGTTCTCACCCCAACAAGAGCATTATGATACTCCTTGTATCTCCATAATCATGACCACACTGGATCTCAATGAGTATGACATACAAAATACTCAAGTTATTCCACCCACAATCCAATATGTTCATGACTTTGGTCACCCACACAATACACCCTTAACTATCAGTGTTTTTGTTCCTCTTGGTCCACCCAACAATTATACCAACTTCATATATTAGGGTCTCGATTCATCCATCGATACTCCTGAGCCTTCACCACCACAAAACAAGTTTTGTAATAATCTCGATCATATGTCCAACATAGATTTTACCCTATGCTACTTGCAAATTTACAACTGGCATGGTTTTGTATTGGGATGATATGAACAAGGGTTTCATACCCTTATTAACCCTCTCATTTGATAGCCAAAAGATAAGTCTAGTTTAGGCTATCATCGAGATACCATCAATATACTTGAGGATGAGCTTCACCATCTTACTCTTGATCCTCTAGAGGATAGTTTTGATGAGGATCTTGAGCTTGAATTTCCTATCAATTATCTCTCTCCTCATTCCACAGTCAATATATCTATTTACCTTCTTCCACACATCTCCCCCTCATGAGGCTACTTCTCCTTGTGAGGTTGAATATCTCATCCATAACCTTGTTAGTCTTTAACTAATTGTACCTACACTAGACACTGCCATCCCTCCTTCTCCCCTATCAACAAATCCATTCATATCTCTACACAATCGATAGTGAGTTTGGGGTTCCATATCTTGTTCTCTTTATCTACCCATGGTATTTCTCCCTCACTTAAACCAACCATACCATTCCTTATTATATGACTCTTTCTCACCATATTCCCCCTCTTTTATAGATTTAAGTGCCTCCATTAATATGATATATGTTGATATATTCACTCCACTCTGCTATCCCACACATGTTGATCACATTCTACCCACCATCCAAAATTTTTAGATTTCAATCACATATCATCCACATCCTTGCCTAGAAATTTTCTCTTCTCATCGCAACTACTACATTCCACTAATGCACCTTTACCTTCCATTATGCCCCATATTCCCTAGGTTCATCATACAAATGTTTATCTTAACGATGAGTTCCTTTTTCCTGGCATCATCAATGATCTACACCTCACTCCAATTCTTTCTTAACTCTATGATGGCTCCCACATACTTGGAGAAGACACCATTGATGTTGACATTGGTGATGATCCCAAAAATCCTCACATCGTCAAACTTACCACTAGTATTTTCAAAGAAGAATGTGCCCTCTTTACCACCTTCCTTAGAGAATACATAAAATTATTTGCATGGTCTTACATGGACATGCCCAATCTTGATCTATCATTAGTTGTCCATAATCTAACACTTGATGATAGTGCTAAACCCATCAAGCAAAAATTACGTAGAATGCATCCTATAATTTCTTTGATGGTGAAAGAGGAATTATAGAATCTCCTCAATGTGGGATTCATACAACCAATTGATTACCCTGAGTGGGTTTCCAACATGGTCCTCATCGCTAAACCAAAGGGGGTATTCATATATGTACCAACTTTAGGGATCTTAACAAAGCATATCCTAAGGATAATTTTCCACTCCCTAATATCGATACGTTGGTCGATGCTATAGTGGGTCACAAAATATTATCCCTTATAAATGGCTTTTCTAGCTATAATCAAATCAAGGTCAACCCTATTGATCAACACAAAATATCTTTCACAACCCCTGGGGGACTTTTCATTACAATGTCATGCCCTTTGACCTTAAAAATGTTGGGGCAACCTATCAACGTGCAATGACATATATCTTCCATGACTACATGCACAAGATTGTAGAATATTATGTCGATGACCTCATTGCAAAATCCAAAAAGCACCATCAACATCTTGATGACCTTCACAAAATCTTTGATCACCTCCTAGAACACAATGTGCGATTGAATCCAAAAAAATATGTCTTTGGTGTTACCTCAGGAAAAATCTTAGATTTTATTGTATCACAACGAGGCATCAAGGTTGATCCTCAAAATGTCAAAGCTATCATTGATATGTCTCCCCCTACCAATCTCAAATAGTTATTAAGCTTGCAGGACAAAATCCAAGTGATTCATTGATTTATCATCCAATTATCAGACAAGTGTATGTTGTTCAATCATATTTTACAAAATAGGGTCACATTCAAATGGGATCATGCTTGTCAAAGTGCTTTTGACATGATTAAAATATATCTCACTTCTCTACCAGTCTTATCTCCACCCCACCTAGAGTGGTCCTTCCATATATACGTATCAGCTACCAATTTCATATTGGGTACACTATTGGCCCAGAAAAATGAGATGAACCATAAACAAGTTATGTAATATATCAACTAAACATTGGTGAGCTACAAGAAAAGGTATGCTTACATGGAAAAATTATACCTTGTTGTTGTCCTCGCTACATAAAATTTGTGCCATTACATGATCAGTCATAGAACTTATATCATCACTCGTGACAACCCATTTAGTTACATTATGGGCAAAAGTTACCACAACGGCCACACTATCAAATAGATTATGCTTCTCACTATATTTTATCTCAAATTTATTAGTCAAAAATCCATCAAGGGCCAAGTCATTTTTGATCAGTTGGTTGAAGCTCCTCTAACTGATGATAAACCACTTCTCATCCAACTTCCTGACGATTCAGTGTTCCATATTATGGAATTCAACAAATACATGGAACCTGAGTTATCAGTTGATTTAACCCTCTTTTTTGATGGCTCACACTATGAACAAGGGGGTGCAGGAATTATCTTTTTCACAGCTCAAGGATAACCACTTATTTTTTCATTCAAACTAGGCTTTTCTTGCACCAATAACAATATTGAATATGAAGCTCTTATTCTCAACCTGAAACAAGCGCTTGCTATGCACATTAAATATCTCCAAATCTTTGGTGACTCCCTCATCATTGTCAATCCAATTAAGGGAATATGGCAATGTTGATACCCCATCCTTCAAAAGTACAAGCAAGTTGTTAAATTGTTACTTGCCCAATTCGAGTGGCATGACATTAACGCTACTCTGCACTCCAATAATTTTACAGATACTATGGCTTCTCTTGGATCACTCATACCACAAAATCCACTTTTTGAAACAACTTATGTGTCCATATACACAGTGTATCAATCCACCATTTTTCCTTCACCACCTTTTCATGGTGATGGTATCCATATAATTCAAGTTGAACCTCACGATCCTTGATTTTACCAAGTCAAAGATTACATAAATTTAGGTATTCTTCCTAGTGATTTATCATAGGCTCACAAACATACTTTCAAGTAATGGGTAATTTGCTATACATTTTTTAGGGACATCCTCTATAAACATAGCTATGATGGTATTCTTCTGCATTGTCTTGAACCACATGAATCCCAATGCATTATCAAAGAGGTCCACAATGGTACTTGTGGCAGCCATTTTAGTGGCATGGCTATTACCAAGTGCATATTACGAATGGGTTAATATTAGCCCACCATGGAGCATGATTGTTGTGAATACATTAAAAAGTGTATCAAATATCAACATGTTAATATTACACATTTTCAATTGTAGTCCCTCCAAAAAACTCAGTCCATGTGGCCTTTTTCTCAATGGGGTTTAGATATTATTGATAAAATTACACCAACCTCATCCAGCAATTATAAATTCATTATCATTACTACAAAGTACTTTACAAAATGGGTTGAAGCAATTCTGCTTGTCCAAATAATAGGTCCTAAAATTATAGGCTTCGTTACTCAACACATCATATATCAGTTTGGTATCCTTTCTAAGATCATTTTTGATAATGGTACACCCCTCAAGAATAAGAATATTCATGCATTATGTGAGAAATTCAACATCCAACAAAACCATATGTGCTATTCTTGGTAAAATCATTGTGAAATCCCATCATGATTGGCATAATCAAATACCATTGGCACTTTAGGCATATCGAACGATCATTCAAACTCTGATTGGGGCAACTCCATTTTCCTTAGTCTATGGCATAGAGTCCATCATGTCCCTCAAGCTCAAAATTCTATCATTGCAAATATCAATGCAAGAATTTATTTATGATGATACAACTCGTCAAGCAATATTAGACCAGTTAACACTCTTGGATAAATGTTGCATTCATGTTATTGAACACACATGTGTTTACCAAGATCATCTCGGATGTGCTTATAACAATAAGGTACATCAATGAGAATTTCAAATCATATATTTGATCCTCAAAGAGAACCAACAAATTACTAGCCAACTATACCATCTTCATAATAAATTTGCACCTATCTGGCTGGCCCTTACATTGTTACACACAAATCTAGTTCTAGGGCATATCGTCTTACCAATATTGAAGGTCTTGTCGAACATGAACCCATAAAAATTATCCATATCCATGTGTTTTATGCCTAATCATTTTCAATCAGGCTTTCCATTCTTTGTCCATACTATCACGACTATTATGAAAATACAAAAATGTAAAAACAATAACAATAAAAAAAGAATAAAAACAAAACCACCTACTATCGACGTATACCACATTCCATATTCCACCATGTATCCTTTATTTTTCTTATAATATCCTTTTTTGGTTACTTGTTATTGTTGTATGGCCATGCTTCAAGTGGCTACATACCTTTGATAGGTTACTATTTCTTCTTTCTCTCTTTTTCCTTCTTCTTTTGGTTGCTTTTCATTTTTGTATGGTTACGCTTCGAGTGGCTAAATACCTTTGCTAAGTTACCCTTCTTCTTCTACTACTACTTTCTTTTCCTCTTTTCTCTTCACAATTATCCGAAATTCTAGCATTAATCATCATTTATTACCACCAGTCATGTTGATATCATACATTGACACTTTCCTATTCATTTTCTCCAGGTCACTCTTTCCATTTGCATATCATCCTGGGAAAATTTTATGTAGTATTATCATAATCCATGCATAACAACCTCATGTCACTCTTTGCATTCCTCACTACATATTCATATATCTTCACAACTTCCTACTTGCTCATCGTATTGTTGTTACCAGTCACCTCCACCATTCTTCATACTTATTTACATATATATCGATTGTATTCATCTTCACATTTGTACATACTCATTGTAAATAAAACATCTAAAGAATTAAATACACACTTGTTAGCACGATAGTCTTGGTGTCCAATTCCATTTTCAAGCAACTGGATCGTAGAAAAATTTATGTAATTTGACCACTTACAGTTAAGTCAATCAACCACCATATATAGTTGGAATTCTAAAGCACTTCAAATCTTTCCTTGGCTGACTTAAATTATTTCATGGACCAACTACATATCTCACACATCTAAACAAATTTTGAGCATAGGATAGGCAATTTTGTGTATATACTAGCCATCTAGCAAAAATCATCAAGTTTATGCTATCATTTGTGTGATAAAAATTGCCTAAGGATAGACAAACGAACAAGCTATACAAAAAAAGAGGGGTAGAAAACAAAAACAAACATCCAAAAAGAACACTACGTAAAGCAAATCAAAAGAGAAAAGAAAATCAAAGAAATAGAGTACTATCAAAAATATTGAATCCCTAAGGTTCTCATGTCCATAATAAAATCATGGGGTGATCTCCATCGCTAGCAATAGGCTATAGATTTCTACTTGGTAGTGGAGTACACCTTACAGGTGGTAACATGTATATCACATTAGTGACCTTCTTTTGTATAGACCACTACATGCTTGTGGATGAGCTAGCTTACAGGCTAAGTTAACAATAAATTGAAACCATCCTCTCTCAAAATGGTTAAATGAACATCACTTTACACACATTGGTCCATGATTGACTTATCCTTAGTCAAACAAGTTAATATTTTTACATAATCTTGCTCAATTATTCAATGGGTTTGATTTCTCAAACTATAATGTTTGACTCTCTTCAAAGAAATTTTCACATCCGACATATCTGAAACAATATAATGGATCACACCACATGTTGTTTCACTATAATACAAGTGCATTATTTATTACTATATACATCCATTTGCATGGCCATTTGTAATGTACTTCTATCATGTTTTTCATCCACTCTATTTTACACTCAACGCTTTGCCTTATCTCATTCCTTACATGCTTGCTTCTCTCTCATATGTTATCTGTTATGCACTCACTCACCTTCACATTACATTGTTTACATTCATTCTAAACTAATGATATCATATGCCTTCATCTCCATACACACATTCTATCATTCATCTCATATGCATCTACTTCTACCACATCCAATGCATCTATAAATTCATATCTCTATGCTACATTCATACACTCATATCATCATCATACATAGAAAATAAGATAACATACAATAAAATGCAATAAAATATAACACCGCACAATATCATGTATATATATGTCATCTCATAAATACCATTCGACTACAGTATATGATGTACCCTCACAAGCACTACATAACATATACATATCGCTCATACAATAATCATACAAAAAGTGATGGCCTCTTGGCCACCAACAAAAATATTCATCAACCATACTGCTCACTAGGACTATTTCCACTCCCCTCATGTGTAATTGATGCCTCCTTCGCTCCTCACTCCATCACTACTCTACCTGGATCTAGGGTAGGCTCCTCCACATATGATTTTGTTGGCTTTACCATCCTCTAACTCATCAAGACCACCAAAGGAGTACTTTGATGATTCCACCATGAATATGTATGCAATATCGAACGCGATAATACACAGGAAGAGGAAATCCATGCATCATCAAATCCACCTCGTACTACCCCCTCTTAATAGCCTCCTATGCATAGACTGTTAACAAATTAGTGTTCACTCATTGTAGACACTACACCTCACTATGTATGCCTGCAACCTTGTCTATGGCCCACTCCTTCCCTACCTTCACCACATCTATATCTTGTGTGATCACTACACTTACTACACCCTCTCTCACTAGCTATCAAAATTTTCTATAGCCTTCCCCCTTATCTCTTACCTCCTCTAGCTCCTCTTGTAATGATTGCATACCCTCTAGCCAGCCCACCATATCTACCATGGCTTGATCCCTCACTAACCTTACATCAACCACTTCTTGGTGCAAATAAGAAGCCTCCCCTATCATCTCATCTCTCTCATCCATCCTAGCATCACACTCTACTACTATTCCATCTCTCTCATCTATCAACCACCTCACCTCTACCAAAGGCTATCCCTAGTCTCTCCTCCAACTCATGTCTCTCCACTCTGGCAACATCCCTCTTAGTTACTAACATCACCTAATCCATAGCCCACTCCATCTCTCTCTATGTCCTTCACCCCTCTAAACCTTACATTGTCTCTCATAGCAGAATCACCTCCTCCTATGCTACTATCATCTCACATAGGCCAATCACCAAATCAAACTTTAATTGTCGATCTACTATTGCATCCTCATTTGTGGTATCTCCTCCATCGAGGGTATATCACCCATCGGTACCATCTCCTCCATCAAGGGCATATCACCCATATATGCCATCTCCTCCAATAAGGGTATCTCACCTATTGGTGTCATCTCCTCCATCAATGGTATCTCACCCATCATGCCATCTCCTCCATCAGTACTGCCTCCTATTTTGGTAGTCCCTCACTTATCCCCTACACCTTTGACACATCTTCATGTGATGGCCCTACCTCATCTTCTCTTTGTTGTCACAAGGATTTTGCATAGTGGTGAATTTCATAATTTAGCACGAATATTCAAATTTTCAAAATGTTAATTTTATGAATTTTGGGACCATAGACGTCGGCCCGTTAGCCCAAAAATTTTGGGATATAATTTTTTTAAGGGTAAATTCACCCCATTGTCATAATTTTTCTTGCCAAATGTTTACCTTAAATGTATTAAAAATAAGAAATATCTCGTCCAAATCACCCCTTGTACCCCTATGTATATAGCTAACCCTGATAGCGACTCTCATAAAATTACAATATTTTTTTGGATAGCAAGCGATACAAAGTAGAATGCGACTGGCAGAAGACGACCGACATAAGGCAACTGGCATAAGGTGACTAGTGGAAGGTGACTGGAAAAAGGCAACTAGCATAAGGTGACTGGTAGAAGGCGACTGGCATAAGGTGATTAGTATAAGGCAAGTGGCATGAGGTGAGTGGCATAAGGCAACTGGCAGAAGGTGACCGACATAAGGTAACCAGTATAAGGTTACTAGCAGAAGGTGACTAGTAGAAGGTGATCGACATAAGGTGATCGATATAAGGCGACTGACATAAGGCAAGTGGCATAAGGTGACTAGTAGAAGGTGATTGACATAAGGCAAGTGGTATAAGGTGAGTATCATAAGGTGAGTGGAAGAAGGCAACTAGCATAAGGTGAGTGTCATAAGGCGAGTGGTAGAAGGCAACTAGCTAAAGGTGAGTGGCATAATATGACTAGCATAACACGACTGGCAAAATGCAACTGGTAGAAGGCAAGTGGCATAATGCAACTGGCATAATGTGAGTGGTAGAAGGCGAGTGGCATAAGGTGACTTAATTTATTGGTATGTTTCTTTTACAATCAAATTTCATTTTAAATTTTATTCATGGACACTCAATAAGGAGGTTTATTCTTCTTGCGAACAATATTCTTGGGACAGATATTCTACTGTCTCTAGCAGTAGTTCTATTTTATACCAGTTATTTTCATTTTTAAAAATGATGTTCTTTGTTCATGTTATTCTTCTATTCATACAGTTAAAATGTCAACTACAGGCAGTGGAAATAAGGGAGTCCAGTCTTCCAATAAAAGGAGTATCCTCAAATACTTTCATAATATTTTTAAACCTGGTCAACCATCAACATTTGCACAAACTGAAGGTATGAACACCTTTACTCACCAGTTATTTTTTTTTCTTTGTTAATTTTAAATATAATGTCTTCATTAATAAAGAAGTGTGATTTTTGGTTGATGGCTTTGTCCATTTTTATCTGTAGAAGGTATGTTTTTAAATACCGTAGTGATAATGAACCTACTATTGACACTAGCATTATCTTTACAAAAAACATTGTTAACCTTGGTATGCCTCCACTTCCACATATCCATGTTAATGAACAGTCCATAGATGAAAATATTCTCAATCAAATTGAACAACATGAAGAGATTCTTGAATCTAACACGCCAAGTGGAAAAGAAACTAATAGTTCTTATGCAATCCCTACTTCCAAAGAATCTTCATCAAAAAAAATAAGCGTGCAAGGTTATCTAGGTGGACAATTAACAGATCATTTCAACATGATTAGATATCAGAATTTCCATTTATTGAGCCAGTGCTGCCAGAGAATAGTAGTGATGCTATAACAGAATTGAGATGTGTAATTTGCAATTGGAAACACAGAAATGAGCATAGATTACAAATTAAGAAAGATACAGTAGAAAAACATTGTGGAAAGGTTTATATCAAAACAAAAGAAGGTGATCGACCAACACCAAAAACTTATAGGTGGAAGGATGCTTCAGAGTGCACACATATAAGAAATACGTAATAATATGATAAATAAATGAAACAAAAGCAAACATTGGTTGAGAAAGGTGCAATGATTCAAGTCCAATTTTGAAAAATGAATAAGTTAACTTTAGCTTCAAAAATTTTGTAGTTTACTATTGTATTCTCTATTCTTAATAAGGGTAGAACTATGTTTGATTTCATGGATTATAAATATCTATTTCAACTAGGTTAGACCCAACACCCATTGGTTAGATCAAAGTGGTTGGGAAATGGCAAAATGTCTCTCATTGGTTGAGCAAGATGACCTTAGAGAGAAAGTAAAAAAGGTAAAATTCATTTTACTTTCAATTGATGAGGTGATTGTTTTTTACAATACATCTTGGATTTACATGCATGTTTACACATTGCAAAAATTTTTAAGGCAACCTCATTTACTTGGAATACGCAAAATGATGGAAAATTGTAATGCAAAAAATATTGACAATGTTGTTGTAACTAGTTTAAAAGAAGAAGCAGGAATGAATGAAATTTAAATAGCCACTAAGTCAATATGTGTAGGATCTGATGGTGCTGCTACAATGCAAGGACACATGAATGGTCTTTGTGTTATACTAAAAGCATCGGTTGCCCCATATTTGATCCATATTCATTGCATGGCTCATAGAATGAATCTTGCATACAAAATTGTGGATACATTTACAAATGTTATGAGAGTGGAAGAGCTTGTTTGTAAAATTCATGAATATTTTTCATGTAGTCCAAAAATATTTTTAGAGTTTCAACAGTTTGCACTAGGAGTTACCAAAGGTAAAAAAATTTTGAAATATGTGGATACTAGGTGGATTTCGATGTATCAACCGACATTAAGAGTTTTCAAATAATATCAATCCTTGATAGGGTTTATGTATGCAAATCATAGAGTAGTTGATAAGTAAGAGTTTTCAAATAATATCAATCCTTGATAGGGTTTATGTATGCAAATCATAGAGTAGTTGATAAGGTTAAATATTTACTTTTTATGAATGAGTGACTTTGAAACTCTTCTCACATTGTGTGGAATTCTTTCAATGTTGGGAAAAAATGAATCCTTTGATCAAAATTGCACAAGAAAGATCAATTTATATTATTTATTTCATCAGGCCGAGAATACAAATTTCCATGCATATTGATATGATGTACGCATCTGGTCAAAATTTTATGGATCCCATTTTTGAGATTTGGAGAGCATTAACAAACGTGAATGGTCCTCAGAGTTTTCTAAAGTTCAATATAAACGATCATCTATGTATTAATGTTCGTGGAAAGGAAATACCTTTATATTGTTATGGTGTGTGAATGGATATAGCTACAAATGAAGTTGATCAAATGCCCATAACCTATAACAGATTTCATGTAGTTGTAGACAATACAAAACTTAAATTGAAACAAATAGAAAAATCATTGACAAAAGAAATAAGAGACTATTTTCAAAGAGATGAATTGCTATAGGCTATGGGTGTGGTTAATTTGATTTTTTGGGATCCTTGTAAAGAATACCAGAATATAAATTATTTGTTGTTGAGCAAGGTGCAGCAAAAGTATTGTCATTGTTGTCAACACAGACAGAAATTGATGCAGTTGAAGCAATGGACAAGAATTCAGAAGTCAGTCAGATCAAGTACAGTGAATTTCCAAGAAAACAGAAGTGACCCAGATTCAAAAATTTGCAGAAAAAGACAAGTAAGAAAACTGTCGCGATATCGCGACATGTTTTCTGTCGCGATTTCGCGACAAAAAGGAGGAGAGAGAAAGCGCAGCCGAAAATGTCACGATTTCGCGACAAAAAGGAGGAGAGAGAAAGCGCAGCCAAAAATGTCGTGATTTCACGACAAAAAGGAGGAGAGAGAAAGCACAGCCAAAAATGTCATGATTTCACGACAAAAAGGAGGAGAGAGAAGGCATAGCCAAAAGTGTCATGATTTCGTGACATATCGGAGGAGAGAGAAAAATATGGAGAAACTGTCACGATTTCGTGACATGTTTCGGGTAAAGGCGCAGGCAATGAAAAGTGTCGCGATTTCGCTACATGTCAGAGTTTCGTTGGCAGAAGCAAAGAAAAAGCTCTAAGTCAAGAAGGTGTAGCGATTTCGCTACAAGTCAAAATGCTAAGTCAAGAAGGTGTAGCGATTTCGCTACAAGTCAAAATGCTAAGTCAAGAAGGTGTAGCGATTTCGCTACAAGTCAAAATGCAAGTCAACAAAGGTGTAGCGATGCAAACAAAGGTTTAGCATTTAGTCAAAATGCAAGGCAACAAAGGTGTAGCGATTTCGTTGCATGTCAAAATGCAAGGCAACAAAGTTGTAGCGATTTCGCTACATGTCTTGATTTCGCTAGTGCATGAAGCAAGAAATGTACGGATGCGAAAGATGTCACGATTTCGTGACATGTTGCATTTTCATGGGCGAATAGCAAAGAACAGCGCTAAGGCAAAAAAGCGTCACGATTTCGTGACATGTTTCGATTTCGTTGAGGCTTGCAGAGAAAAGTGTACGGAGCAAAAAGTGTCATGATTTCGTGACATGTTTCGATTTCCCAGAGCTAGAAAGGAAAAAGTGTCACGATTTCTGACATGTTCCATTTTGAAGAAAAGTGTCACGATTTCGTGACATGTTCCATTTTGGCTAAGAGAAAGAAGTGTATGGAAGAAAGTGTCACGATTTCGTGACATGTTCCATTTTCGCGGTGCAAGTGAAGGAGAGTGTAGGAAGCAAAAGTGTCACGATTTCATGACATGTTCCATTTTCGTGGATGCTGGTGAAGGAGAGTTGTACGAATTGACGTCACGATTTTCTGACATGTTCTCATTTTGGGAAGGAGAGTTTAAGGAATCACGATTTTCGTGACATGTTCTATTTTCACGAGTGCATGCCAAGATAAGGTCGAGGAGGCGGAAAACGTCGTGATATCATGACAGGTCAGGTTTTCACGGTCAACAGTCTAGAAAAAGTCAAATGGGCAGAAATGTCACGATTTCGCGACAGGTAACAGTTTGGCGGGTAAAAGCCGAAGGAGCATGCACGGTGACAGGTGTCAAAAAAGCATAAAGGAAAATCATGCAGCCAGTTACGTAAGAATTAACTGGAGTCAGATCTGCAGTTACACAGTGACAGGTGTTGGAAATGCATTGGAACAGCTGTATATGCATGATTGGAAAAGCATTCGAACAGCCGCATATGGAGAATCGAAAATGTATTCGAACAGCCGTATTTGTAGAATTCAAAAGCCGAATATGCAGGATCGTAAAAGCATTCGAACAACCATATTTGCAGCATTCAAACAGTCATATATGCAGGATCGTAAAAGCATTCGAACAGTCGTATTTGCAAGAATTCGAACAACCGCTTATGGAGAAGAGAAAAGAATTCGAACAGTTAGAGTATGTCATTCGACTGCATGCAGGATTAGAAAAGTGATAGAAGACGAAGAGTCTCGATGAGAAAAAGGGGTTATAAAAGGACAGTCATGTAGAGAATTAGGTTGCTACTATTAGAGTGAAATTACTATGAAAAGAGGGTTAGAAGAGGGCCAAGAGAGAAATAAGCAGAGCCGTGAGTGTGTGAGAGTGTGTTTAATTACAGACCAGTCAGGGTCATGTAAACAGTGAAGACATTTTTATGTCATTTTAAATTGCTCAGAATTGCAGTCCAAGTTGGTGCTTGGTACTAGGGGTTGGTGCTCCTATCCATTGTAGCAAAAAATTAAGGGGTTGGTGCTCCTTCCAGGTAGATCTTTGGTAAAGTGTTTGTAAAATTGGTATTTTGCAAAGACTGGATTTGGATTGGAGTCCAAGCAGTCATTTTTGAGGAGTAGCCAAATTGGTGAACCTCGGTATATTGTGTGTTGTGGTGTGCTCTCTTGTTCAATTTGCTTTTCTGGTTTTCAAGTTCTCTTTGCTTCAATTTTAAATGCTGTAGATTTGAATTTTAATAGCTACACTGATTCACCCCCCCCTCTCAGTGTCATTGTGTGAATATCAATTGGTATCAGAGCAAGGTTTCTTGAACAAGCTTAATCAGCTAAGGTGATCTTGGAAGAAACACAATGGCAGGCGGTGAAGGATTCTCATCCAACAAAGCTCCCTTGTTCGATGGAACTAATTACACTTTCTAGAAACTCAGGATGCAGACATATCTGAGTGCATTGGGATACGACATTTGGGATTCTGTAGATAGTGGATACACAACACCCACTACTCCTCCAACAGATACTGCTGAGAAGAAAAAATTTGAGAACAACTCCAAAGCAAAGAATGCCATAATGTGTGGGCTTGTAGACAGTGAACTGATAAGAGTCATGAGCTGTAAATCGGCAAAAGACATGTGGGATAAACTGAAGAGCATCCATGAAGGAGACAACAAGATCAAGGAAGCCAAGTCTGCAAACTCATCGAGCACGGTTCGAAGCACTACAAATGAATGAAGATGAGAACATAGAGGCTTATATGTTGAGAGTCAATGGAATCATTAATGCAATCAGAGGACTCGATGAAGAAATTGATGATGCAGTTGTCATGAAAAAGGTTCTCAGAACACTTCACAAAAGATTTAACTCCAAAGTTTCTGCAATAGAAGAGGCGAAAGATCTAAACAATTTCAGCATGGATGAGATGCATGGTTCCTTGACTGCATACGAAATGAGAATAGGACAAACTAAGTCTATAGACAGAGAAGCTGCTTTTAAAGCACACAAGAATATAAAAGCTGAACATGAATCTGAGGATGAAGAGACACTGGATGAAACAGAAGCTAATTTTGTTCGAAAACTCACAAAGGGAAAAGGAAAATATAGAGGAAAGCTACCATTTAAGTGCTTCAATTATGGAGGAGTCGGTCATTTTGCAGCCAAATGTCCAATGCATGAGAAAACCAAAAATGGTGAAGGGTCACACCAAGAAAAAGGTGACTTGGAAGAAGAAACAAAATTTTAGAAAGAACAACTTCAAGAAGAAAAGCTTCATATCCAAGAATGTCAGCACTTCTGAAGAAAGCTCAGGTGAGGATTCTGAAGAAGAAACAGGTGAAGCTCTATTCATGGCACTTGAAGAAGAAAGAACAGAGGAAAATCAGGAAGGTGATGAAAACTTTAAGGATGAGGCTGAAGTGTATCTGGAAGGAGAATTGGTTGCTGCACTTGAAGAGTTGAGTGCAGAAAGGAAAAAGAATAAAAAATTTTCAAAGAAACTAGAGGATGCCACTGACATAATAAACAATCTGAAAATACAGACAGAGGAATTCAAGAAAATGTCTGAAGTTCTTGATGAACAATTAACTGTAAAGACAGTTGAATGCAGCAAGCTAGAAGAAGACATTGTTAAGTTAAGGATGCAGCTAGAGGAGATGAATAGGAAATTGAGCTATTTTCATAAGTTTGAAGAAAGTACTGTAAAGCTGGATAAAATGTTAAATAACCAAAGGCCTTCCGGGCATCAAATTTGGTTTAGGCTTCGATGAAGGAGAATCATCAAAGGGTTCAAAGGCCTTAAATGTAGAACCCATAAAGAAAGAAGAAAAGATCAGGGTTGATCAAGAAAAAACAAATCATGCCAAAGAAAGCAATAATGCCAGACTCAAGAAGAGTACTGACAAAGATGGATTCACAAAAGTCACACATTCAAGAAGGAGAAGATTCATGGCTCCTACTTCAAAGTGGCAAAGACACGCACCCGGGTTTAATCATTCCTTTTCTGGTTATTGTTTTAAATGCAATGCTTATGGCCATAAGATTTCAGATTGCGAGTCATAATGTACCTCAAAGGAATTTCACCAGTAGAAATATTTTTTCTCCTTTAATGAATTATGCAGTTGAATGTTATAATTGTCATAATTTTGGACATATTGCAAGAAACTGTAGAAGCACTTTTGCATCAAAGAATTATCAGGGTAGAAAATCTAAACCAAATGGGTTGAACCAAAACAAGAAATTTCTTGAAAAACAGGCACATGCTAATGAAAGGGCACAAGCAAAACAAGTAGCAAAATCTGCTATCAAACTAGAATGGAAAGAAAAGGAATCTTTGATTGTTCAGATTGCCTTTAAAGCACAGAACAAATCTGCACCTTGGATACTTGACAGTGGATGCTCCAGTCACATGACGAGGTGACAAGCAAAAATTTGAGAAGTTACAGAATTATGAAGGTGGTTCTGTGAAATTTGGAAATAATGATGGAGCAAAGATAGTTGGAAAAGGATCAGTCAAGATCAGTGATGGAAAGATAAAATCAAAAGAAGTCTTGTTTGTGATTGGTCTAAAGCACAACTTGTTGAGTGTAAGTCAAATCTGTGACCGAGGTCATGAAGTCATTTTTAAGAAGGAGGGCTGTGAAGTGAGAAAAGCACACAGTGGGAAACTGATAGCTATTGGATCAAGGACTTCTGGTAATCTATATACTCTCTCAAAAACTGTAGAAGGAACATGCTTGATTGGACAGGAAGATGAAAATTGGCTATGGCACAAGAGGCTCGGTCATATTAGTTTTGACAATCTGGCAAAAATAAGTTCAAAAAGAGCAGTAAGAGATATACCAACCATTGGCAAACCGGTAAATAGCATCCGTGCTTCATGTCAAAAAGGAAAGCAAACCAGATCCACATTTAAATCAAAGGAATACTTCACCAGCAAACCGTTGGAGATAATTCATACTGATTTGTGTGGACCCATGAGAACTCAAAGCATAAATGGTGACAAATACTTTATGTTGTTCATAGATGACTACTCCAGGATGACATGGGTATTATTTTTAAAGATTAAATCAGATGCCTTTGAGATGTTTAAGATTTTTAAAAAATAGGTTGAAAATCAAACTGGAAAGAGGATTAAATGCCTAAGATCAGACAGAGGGGGAGAGTTTATTTCAGAAGAATTTGTAGAATACTATCAAAAATATGGGATAAGAAGACAGTTTTCAACAGCAAGGACACCTCATTAGAATGGTGTTGTAGAAAGGAAGAACAGGACAGTGCAGGAAATGGCACGGACAATGCTGGCTGAGAACAAAATAGCTGACAGATTTTGGAAAGAGGCAGTCCATACTACAGTTTACATTCAAAACAGGTGCATGCTAAGACCGCATGAAAGCAAAACACCGTATGAGCTGTGGTTCGACAGAAAGGCAACTGCAAGATATTTCAAAGTATTTGGCAGCAAGTGCTACATCAAACGGACTGAAGATAATCTCGATAAATTTGAAGATAGAGCTGATGAAGGTATTTTTCTTGGTTACTCAACAAAAAGCAAAGCCTACACATGTTACAACAAGAGGCTAAAGAAAATTGTTGAGAGTGCTGATGTTAAAGTTGATGAAGGTAGAGAGCAAGAAATTTCTTATCAAGAAAAATACCCTATTTATGAAGAAGTCATTGAAGGAGATGATGAAAAGGAAATAGAAGAGAATCAGAAAATTGATCCAGATGTTTTAAAAACTGACTCAGAGGAAGAAGAAAACAAGAAATTTAAAACAGGCAGTTGGCAGAAAAATCATCCCAGTGAACAGATTATTGGGGACCCCACCGATGGTATTCGAGACAAGAAGAGCGGTAGTGCGGAACTATTCTCTGTTATCTAGCATTGAACCTAAAAATGTTGCCGAAGCAAGCACGGATGAAAGTTGGATGAAGGCAATTAATGAAGAACTAGATCAGATTGAGAAAAACAAAACATGGGAATTAGTACCTCGGCCAACAAATAAAAACATAATTGGCACTAAATGGATTTTTTGAAATAAATTAAATGAAGATGGACAGGTTGTCAGAAATAAGGCAAGATTGGTCTAGTAAAGGCTATGCTCGGAGTTGAAGGCATTGATTTTGAGGAAACCTTTGCACCGGTAGCCGGACTAGAGGCAATCGGAATGTTTCTGGATTTAGCAGTCCATAAAAACTTCAAAGTATATCAAATGGATGTAAAATCAGCATTTCTGAATGGAAAAGCTGGAAGAAGAGGTTTACATTGAACAACCAGATGGCTTTCAACTTGGTGACAATCCAGATTTTGTTTGCAGGTTAAAGAAAGCATTATATGGTTTGAAACAGGCACCCAGAGCATGGTATGCAAGGTTGGATAACTATCTAATTAAACAAGGGTTCAAGAAAGGTTTGGTGGACAACAATTTATATGTCAAAACAGAGAAGGGCCATCTTATTGTTCTTGTTGTTTATGTAGATGATATAATATTTGGCAGCGGCATGGATGAATATTGCAAAGACATAGCAACTAAAATGAAGAAAGAATTTGAGATGTCTATGATTGGTGAACTTTCTTATTTCCTAGGACTGCAGGTCAATCAAAATGAAAAGGGCATTTTTATTTCTCAAGTTAAATATGTAAAAGAAATGCTGAAAAAGTTCACAATGGAAGATAGTAAACCTGTTAGCACTCCCATGACAACAGGATGCAAGTTGAGCAAGGATGATAAATCTCCAGATGTAGATCAAACAATGTACAGGTCTATGATTGGAAGCCTGCTTGTATTTAACGACCACTAGACCAGATATATTACAGGCGGTATGCATGGTTGCAAGATTTCAGGCTAGTCCCAAAGAAACTCATGTGACAGCTGTAAAGAGGATCTTCAGGTACCTCAAGGGTACTATGGATTATGGGTTGTGGTACCCAAAAGGTAAAGACTTCACTTTGATTGCATATTCGATGCAGATTGGGCAGGATGTATTGATGACAAGAAAGAGTACCGGTGGAGGAGCATTTTATCTTGGAGACAGGGTGGTAGCATGGCACAACAAGAAACAAGAATCGGTCTCTCTATCCATCGTAGAGGCGAGAATACATTGCGGCAACAACATGTTGTACACGAGATATTATGGATGAGACAAACGTTGAAAGATCTTGGTATTCACTTCAAAGAGCCAATATCAATAAAATGTGATAACACTAGTGCTATCAACATATCCAAGAATCCGGTTATGCATTCTAGAACCAAACATATTGCGATCCGGTATCATTTCTTGAAGGATAAAGTTGTTGAAGGAGAGGTCAAATTGGACTTTGTTCCAACTACAGAGCAGGTAGCTGATATATTCACAAAACCATTGCCCAAGGAAGTTTTTGAGTACCTTCGAAATAAGTTGGGAGTGGTCACAATTCCCAAGAACTGACTATCATTTGGGATCACATTCTCAGGGGGTGCATTTATGCCTATACTTATAGTTTTGCTTATATTTATGATTTTTGCTAACTATAACAACATTTGTCTGAGAGTGGTGTGCATAGACTCAGGGGGAGTGCAGTAGCCCTTTGGTATTATTGTCAAAGGGGGAGAAGAATTACAGGAGAGTGCATAAGTGTTGCCAACAATTCCAAAGGGGGAGATTGTTGAGCAAGGTGCAGCAAAAGTATTGTCATTGTTGTCAACACAGACAGAAATTGATGCAATTGAAGCAATGGACAAGAATTCAAAGTCGGTCAGATCAAGTACAGTGAATTTCTAGGAAAACGAAGTGACCCAGATTCAAAAATTTGCAGAAAAAGACAAGTAAGAAAACTGTCGCGATATCGCGACATGTTTTCTGTCGCGATTTCGCGACAAAAAGGAGGAGAGAGAAAGCACAGCCGAAAATGTCATGATTTCATGACAAAAAGGAGGAGAGAGAAAGCACAGCCAAAAATGTCATGATTTCGCGACAAAAAGGAGGAGAGAGAAAGCGCAGCCAAAAATGTCACGATTTCATGACAAAAAGGAGGAGAGAAGGCGCAGCCAAAAGTGTCACGATTTCATGACATATCGGAGGAGAGAAAAATATGGAGAAACTGTCGCGATTTCGTGACATGTTTCGGGTAAAGCGCAGGCAATGAAAAGTGTCGCGATTTCGCGACATGTCGGAGAAGAAGACAAGGCAGAAAGTGTAGCGATTTCGCTACAAGTCAAAATGCTAAGTCAAGAAGGTGTAGCGATTTCCTACAAGTCAAAATGCTAAGTCAAGAAGGTGTAGCGATTTTGCTACAAGTCAAAATGCTAAGTCAAGAAGGTGTAGCGATTTCTACAAGTCAATGCATGTCAAAATGCAAGGCAACAAAGGTGTAGCGATTTCGTTGCATGTCAAAATGCAAGGCAACAAAGTTGTAGCGATTTCGCTACATGTCTTGATTTCGCTAGTGCATGAAGCAAGAAATGTACGGATGCGAAAGATGTCACGATTTCATGACATGTTGCATTTTCGTGGGCGAATAGCAAAGAACAGCGCTAAGGCAGAAAAGCGTCGCGATTTCGTGACATGTTTCGATTTCGCTGAGGCTTGCGGAGAAAAGTGTACGGCAGCAAAAAGTGTCACGATTTCGTGACATGTTCCATTTTGTTGGAGAGGAAAAAGTGTCACGATTTCGTGACATGTTCCATTTGGAAGAGAAAAGTGTCACGTTGTGACATGTTCCATTTTAGGAGAAGGAGTGGAAAAAGTGTCACGATTTCGTGACATGTTCCATTTTCATGGGTGCAAGTGAAGGAGAGTGTAGGAAGCAAAAGTGTCACGATTTCGTGACATGTTCCATTTTGGGTGGGCAAGAAGGAGAGTGAGAGAGAAGTCACGATTTTCGTGACATGTTCCATTTTCGTGGCGAAGGAGAGTTGTACGGAAGCGGAGAACGTCACGATTTCGTGACATGTTCTATTTTCGTGAGTGCATGCCAAGATAAGGTCGAGGAGGCAAAAAACGTCGTGATATCGTGACAGGTCAGGTTTTCACGGTCAACAGTCCAAAAAAAGTCAAATGGGCAGAAATGTCATGATTTCGCGACAGGTAACAGTTTGGCGGGTAAAAGCCGAAGGAGCATGCACGGTGACAGGTGTCGAAAAAGCATAAAGGAAAATCATGCAGCCAGTTACGTAAGAATTAACTGGAGTCAGATCTGCAGTTACACAGTGACAGGTGTTGGAAATGCATTGGAACAGCTGTATATGCATGATTGGAAAAGCATTCGAACAGCCGCATATGGAGAATCAAAAATGTATTCGAACAACCGTATTTGCAGAATTCGAACAGCCGAATATGCAGGATCGTAAAAGCATTCGAACAACCGTATTTGCAGCATTCAAACAACCGTATATGCAGGATCGTAAAAGCATTCGAACAGTCGTATTTGCAGGATTCGAACAGCCGCTTATGGAGAAGAGAAAAGAATTCGAACAGTTAGAGTATGTCATTCGACTGCATGCAGGATTAGAAAAGTGATAGAAGACGAGGAGTCTCGATGAGGAAAAGGGGTTATAAAAGGACAGTCATGTAGAGAATTAGGTTGCTGCTGTTAGAGTGAAATTACAGTGAAAAGAGGGTTAGAAGAGGGCCAAGAGAGAAATAAGCAGAGCCGTGAGTGTGTGCAGAGTGTGTTTAATTGCAGACCAGTCAGGGTTGTGTAAACAGTGAAGACATTTTTATGTCATTTTAAATTGCTCAGAATTGCAGTCCAAGTTGGTGCTTGGTACTAGGGGTTGGTGCTCCTATCTGTTGCAGCAGAAAATTAAGGGGTTGGTGCTCCTTCCAGGTAGATGTTGGTAAAGTGTTTGTAAAATTGGTATTTTGCAAAGACTGGATTTGGATTGGAGTCCAAGCAGTCATTTTTGAGGAGTAGCCAAATTGGTGAACCTCGGTATATTGTGTGTTGTGGTGTGCTCTCTTGTTCAATTTGCTTTTCTGGTTTTCAAGTTCTCTTTGCTTCAATTTTAAATGCTGTAGATTTGAATATTAATAGCTACACTGATTCACCCCCCCCTCTCAGTGTCATTGTGTGAATATCATTTGTTTCTCAAATACATGGGTAGTCTTGATGTCCATTTCAGTAAAAGTGTTGTAGTCAATGGTATTGAAATCGATGGCATTCTCAACAGAGATCTTTTGATGAAACAATCAAACTGTTTTGGAACAATAATGTCTACTCAAGTTTCATAGCTCTCTAACCGTCATGAAGCAAGTTCTATTTGACGTTTGTGGAGAATATTACAACCAAGTACTATCTTACAACATACTATGAGTGAATATTTTCATTTATATGAATTATGTCAAACGATGATTTTGGGATCCGTGGAAGATGAAAGGGTGTTCAGTACACTATCATATGTAAAATCTAAAGTTTGGAATAGGTTGGACAAAAATTTGAAGAATTTTTTGATATTATATGTGTTGATCTATGAGGTGGAGGAGTTTCCTTATGAAAGAGCAATGTCACATTGGAATTCTTTGGCAGAGAGAAGAGGTGTAACGAATATTGATGATGATGAGGATGATAGTAACACTGGTCAGATTGTGACGATAGAAATTTTGGGAATGAGTGCAAAATATTTTGTACAATCTAAAAATATTTTGTTCCAGCTTGCAGCACTATGATGCAAGGATGCATTCATTTGATTTGATTTCAAATATTATAATGAAAGGATGCTTTCATTTGATTTGATTTGAGTTCACATATTATCATTTGATTTGATTTCACATATTATCCTTTGATTTGATTTCACATATCAAAATGAAATGATGCTTTCATTTGATTTGATTTGATTTCACATATTATTATTTGATTTTATTTCACATATTATCATTTGATTTGATTTCACATATCAGAACAAATGGATGTCATTGGATACTCTGTATAGCATAGCCCTCTGATTTGATTATGTATTATTTGATTACACATGTGTTACACATATTAGTTGATTACACATGATTTGATTATTGGATTATCTGAAATGTATTACTGGATATTTTGTATATCATTTTACAATAGCCTTGTTATTGAAGTATTAGTCTAAAGTTTCTATTTTTCTTGTATATTTGTAATGTATAAATCGTTATAGGCAACTTGTGAAATTAAATGTCTATACTACATTTTCTGTCATTTAAAATTAATTCATATAACATAAAATAACATCTTACTGCATCAACATACTTCAAAATTACTTAATATATCATCAAAAACAATCAAAACATAACAACATTCAAAACAAAGTTTCCTAGAGATAACACATTTTTTTGGAAATGTTCTCTTTCATTGATTTCAATTTTCAAAATATTTACCATTCATTCACAATTTACAAAACATATCAAACATTATTTCTTCCACTTCAAATTAAAACCAACAAACTTCTACATCATCATAAATAATCAAAACATAGTAATAATTAAAACAAAATTTCCAAGAGATAATACATATTTTTTGCAAATAGTCTCTTTCATTGAATTCAATTTTTAAAGAAGTTTCATTCATTCATAATTTACAAAATATATCAAACAATATTTCTTCCACTTTAAATTACTTAATACATTAAAACATATAATAATAACATAACAACATTCAAAACAAAATTTCCAATAGATAACACATTTTTTGGAAATAGTCTCATTCATTGAATTTTAATTTTCAAAAAGGATACCATTCATTCGCAATTTACAAAACATATCCAATATTAATTCTTCCACTTAAAATTAAAAAATAACAATAATTAAAAACAAATTTTCAAAATTATAATACAATTTTTTTAGAATTTGCCTCTATCATTGATTTCAATTTTTTTTTTAAATACCAATCTTAATAATTTATAAAAATATAAAGAGTTTCTGTTTCACTTAAAATGCAACACAACAAACTTCTATTCTTTTCAATGTTTCCTGAAGGTCCACCCACATATACCTCAATATCCTTTTCTTATAATGCCCCATCCCTAACTAAACTTTCTATTGTAGTGTTGATCCCCAACAACAAAGCACCCTATTCCTTCGCTGGATCTTCTTTGAAAGGTGCATTCAGCTCCTTCTCATTTTATTTTAGTTTAGCCTCGACATACAAGCCCTCATCTCTGATAATCCTCTTCAGAAAATTATTTTCTCTAACTGTCTGTTGTAACCTCTTCTTCAATTCAATAGCATTATTAATGATGGCAGTCTTGATCAAAATTTTCATGGCACCGACTTGTTGCTTTAGGTGCTGGAAAGTAGACTACAAAAAAAAATGAAAAAAGGTTAATATTTATAAACAAAACATATTTAACAAAAAAAATTAGTTAGATGTAAAACTTACATCAACTGTAAGTCGTGTTGTTTCTGCAACTGCTACTTTATTCTGATCTAGTGCTCATTCATTGAAATATGCTTGGGCTTTTGCATTGATTTTTTCCAAATGATTCAAAACAACAGCCAAAATTTTATCTATGTATGTAGACTCAGCCTCCATACTACCAGAGATTCGGCTTTATGTAGCAAAGCATCGAGCTTTTGGGGCTCATTCTCAACCTTTAAAAACAAATATTTCTCTTTGAAAATTTCTTATATCGGCCATTGATTGCTTTAATCAAAACCTTGGCCCGATATTCCCATTCTTTCAATTTATCAATATCCGAAAGAAGAGTATTATGAACTACAACTTTACATCTATCGGCTAGTAACACATTTTCAAAAATGTTTAGGATATCATCATCTGTTACACTACGGGCGATGATTTTTTGTGGGGCAGAGGGGGAAACTTCGGTGGCACCTAAATTGACATCCTCTTCTCCATCAATGCCCTCTTCATCATCAAGAATATCACTTGCCTTTAAAGGGTAATTTTTAGGATTCATATCCTGATAAAGAAAGTCACATTCTAGAGTTCCCGAGGGCATTTGAGATGCACTCTCAACATTTAAAAAATTCTCTAAGGTTAATATCGATAAAATAGAAACATTATATGATGACACATTTTGTGTCTCTGTAGCACTTCTTGCATGATGAGGTGGCGGTATGAGGAATATTTTACCATGCATGTGTGATTGGCTCCTCACAGGTGGAACCTATTGTGGATGGATAGGAACTTGATTTGAATGGATAGACGATGGAACTTGTTGTGGCTGTGGTTGTGGCTGTAGTTGTTGTTGTTGTGGTTGTGGTTGTTTTTGTTACTATTGTTGTGGTTGTTTTGTGACTATTATTGTGGCTGGCCAGACGATGAAGCATATATGTTTTCAACATTTTGAATCTAGCAGGTCCCTCTGTTAAATTTCACACAAAAACATAAATTTAATCTATGTAAATAACAATAGCATTTAAAAAATATTTATTTAAACCATACATACCAAACTCAGACTCTGCAGCCATTAATGATTCAACAATTTGCCCTTTATTTAAAAATATTTAAAACACATTAAAAAACATAATTTTAAGTCATTAAAATAAATCATTTAAAAAAGTATTTTTGAAGAGTAAGGTTACCTTGTGGGCTAGAGGTAACCTCTTCCACGTCGACATTAACAATTTTAGAAGTAAAAGGTGCGGCACGTGTATGCTAAATCTGATCACCATGATACCTCGCACGTTTGGTGGGAGTTATTGGTGATGACTCGACTGTGCATCAGAATCAGCAGATAATTCCTAAACCCTAAATGTGACATCCCTTTTACTTGAATACTAAGATTATCTTCTCTATTTTCAAAATAAAATTAGAGAATAACAATATAGAATGGAAAAAAAGAAAAACAAAGATATTCCAACAAATATTTTTACCTGTAACTCATCATCAGACATGCCAATAGACAACAAACTGGGGTGCAATGCAATGGGAGGACTACTTTTTTGAAGGTTGAAATAAGCTTCCTAAAATAAACAAAGAATAAAATTGTTGGTAGTCACTGTATAAGCAGATTGAATTTTTTGGGCACTCAAAAGGTTGTGTTTCAGGCGATTGGAAATGTGCATGGATCAATCAAATCTACCGCCACAAATACAACGAATCAATAAATAAAGTTCCCAAAAAGGTATTTCTATAGGTCACCCCTATAGAATAAGCCTTGCCTAAAAAAATTCAATGCAAGCATATAGAAATTTGTCTCCAACATTGCAAATGTTTAACTCCCTTTTCGACTTAGAAGAATTAACTAAAAAAAAGAGATAACATTATTAGAAAACAAAAAGTACAAAGAGAACATTATTAGAGAAATGAAACTATAACACAACAATATTTAATGTTAAATAAAAAATAAATTTTCAAATTATACCTTTCAAATTGTCATAATGAACATCGTAAATGGTTCCAAGGGTGGATTTATCATTGTTGGTTAAGGTGTACTGGTTGTTCACCAGTACACCATCCAAAAATTGTAGCCCTATTAGTTGCTACACATCAAAGGGTTTAACATAAAAACAATATCCTTGTTATCCAGTCTCATCGAAACAATGGACACGTCATGGTTGTAACAAGAAACGATCTGTTGCATCAACTGAAAGTTAATGTTTAATTGTGGCATCTTCAACACACTAGCAAGTCCAGCGATGTAAACCCATTGGGAATCTCTTCTATGAGTGTTGAAAATGCTCTTTAGGTGGGGGCAGAAGATGTTCTTGAAATACACTTTAGAGGGAAGAGGAGAGGAAGAGTTAGCCATCTCTGAAAAGGTGGAGGAAAATGGTTTGGGAAACTAGGAAAACACTCAGAAATACCTTGGAAAACACTACCAATACCTTCTAGAAATGCTACCAAAATCTTCTCAAAATGATGCCAAAATGCTTTGAAACGTTGCTAAAATGCTCTAAAAATTCTTGGAAACTGCTATGGAAAACACCCTAAAAATACTAGAAAAAAAGTTTAAAATTGCTCTGGAAAACACTATGGAAGAGGCAAAAAATGACCCTGCAAATGAATTTATAGAATTCTACACGATGAAAGTTAATATATGCATGACACATGGTAGAAAATATAACACATGGCATCATCTAATTGATGAAATACGATAGTCACCTTATGCCACTCATCATTTGCCAGTCGTCTTATGCCACTCGCCATCTGCCAATCGCCTTATGCCACTCGTCGTCTGACAGTCGCCTTGTGCTACTCACCATCTACCAGTCATCTTGTGTCACTTACTATTTTCCAATCACCTTGTACCACTCACCATCTGCCACTTGCCTTATGCCACTCACCATCTATCAGTCGCCTTGTACCACTTGCCATCTGCCAGTCGCCTTATGCCACTTGCCATCTTCCAGTCACCTTATGCCAATTGCCTTGTGCCACTCGCCTTATGCCACTCACCTTGTACCACTCGCCTTGTACCACTCGCCTTGTGCCACTCACCTTATGCCAGTCGTCCCATGCAAGTCACCTTCTACCAATACCTATGAAATTTTATTGATAATTTCAATGGAAGAAAAAGAAAAAATCACCATGTTTTGAAAAAATTTCTTTAAAAATTTAAAAAATTCACCCCAAAGTTTATACATTTTTCACGATGATTTGCCTTGATTTGATAAAAAAAAAATTGGTACTACCCCTTATGCATAACCATGGTCGTTGCACTCATTTTAGTAACTCATCTAACTCCTCCTCCCCAAGCTTTGGTGACCCTGGTATTCTTGCCAAACCTAGCAACCCTACTCTTGTGCCACCCTCCATCAATATTGTCACTCATGTAGGTAACCCACCTACTATCTCACCCCACCCACTCCTGGTTCCCACCTGTACATCATCCACCATGTGTCATACTCCACATTCATCCCCATGTTATCTACATTTGGGATAACTATCATCTCATTCCACCTGATGTCCAAGGGAGGCACTATTTATCGTGGCCCTTCATCTCCCTCCATCCTCTAGATAACCACTAGTGGATCTGGCCATCTCTTTCACAACCTTAGCTGCCACATCACCCTAAAAAAGGGGAAGTACTCCACCTGCATCCCATACCGACCAATCAACCATCTATCTCATATCACTTTACATAGTTGTTCTCCATCCTCTAGCCAATCGAGTGCTCTTCACCATGGCCTCCAAATGATGCGATATACTACTAGTCCATACAACATCCCCTATAATGCATATCATCACCCTCATGGTATCTCTTAATTTGTATCTTCATATATGTTTGTCATATTAGCACATGGAGCACATCCTTACCCATAAATCTAATCATCATACGGTAGCGTCATCGATCGCCCTATTGCAATATGCTCCCATGCCCACACCTACAATAAAGGACTAAAGCTCAGACCTAACCACTTTATCCTCACCATAGCATGGAGCTCTTTGAAGGCCTATGCATGAAACACTGGCACCCATGCAAATACCACACTCTGCTCCACCATATCACACACCACTCCAATCATATTCTATGGGAATCTCATCCTTAAAATATCTGGCAGTGCATGACTCACCACCAACAGCATCGCCATCATATGTTATTTAGACAACATCTTGTCCTCTCAATACTTATCATAGTATACACCTCCACCATACCTCACCTCACCCCATCTATAGTATTTTATCTCGCATAGCTCTCCCTATTGCCCTTACCGTGATGTCCTCTATCGATAGGTGATAGATGTGATACACATCCTCCAATGTGATCATCATTTTTCCTGTTGGAAATGAAAGGTGTTCCTATCAATATCCCACCTCTCGCACAAAATTGAAACATATGCCCAGTTGATATGCACACTTTGCATCTCCCACACACCGTACAATCCAACCGCCCTTAGCCAAGTGCTATCATTCACCACCCACACCTTCTGCAGTCTCTCTCTAAGCATTCAAATCTAATGTTGTGGATGCACTTTTTCACCTGCATCCATACATTTCAACATCCAAATTTATCATTAGTATGTTATTCCATTTGTATATAGGCATACATTTCAAAACAAATTGCACACCCATGTGTGAATCCTTACAATCCCATACGTTCGCACACCCATGTGCGAACCTCAAGCTAAGGGTATATTTGAATACCCATTTAGCTCAAAATGAGGGTCATACCAAAATATTTGTAATAAAATGCACAAACACAGGCAAAAATATTAGGACCCTCCTAACGTAACTCTTAATCATATTATATATTATATTGTATTATAAAGGGACACATCCCTTCACCATTCACACCTTTTAGATAGATGTAAATAGGACAAGGAGGATGCTCCAAATATCATCGGAGAACATTAATTTATTATATTATGGGTTTCTGCCTTTCAATACAAACTGCGATTCTATTCAAACAACAATTTTTTTCTGCATTCAATTCATATTTCAAGTTGCAAGTTCATAACAACTGGATCAGAGCTAAAAAGACCTGAAATTTTTTCCCCACCCTGCTCTAGTTACTGACAGGCCATTACTCGGCAACGTTTGCTTTTTAGCACACATTCTAACCATTACTGACGAAACTGTTACACAGTAGGCCACAGTCTCCAGCAAAGGTAGCATACATAATTTTTTTGGATAGCATCATGCATTACCGGAGTTAGAAAACCCCAATAGCGAGTACAGGCGAGGAAAATATCATTCGGTGTGAACAAAGAGCAGCAAGTACGTAAAATTAAATGCGGCAGTCAAAAAACTAATTTTTGTATATTCAAATCACTTATAAACCAACCACACCCTAAATGGTCGAAGGAAGACGATCTCAAGACACAACGAAGGAGATTGTGAAGGAGGTTTCAAAAGACATTACGAAAGAACTCTCACATTTTTCCAAGGAAATGAGAGACATGGTGCAAGGAATGACATTTTGGAAGGACAATTTAGAAGATAAAATCGCTACCAAAATAGCAGACCTAACCATAAACATCACCAACTCAAATACATATATATCCACTAAATTGGATGCTACAACCCATTCCATGGACTTAGTACAAAAAAATTTGCTGCTCATGCAAAACAGACAACAGAACACTATGCCACCACAAAAAACATTAATAGGGGGACCACATACATCAATCCTTCCCCGTACCACAAAACTAGATTTTCCAAAATTTAATGGAGGTGACCCCACAAATTGGATATATAGGGCAGACCAATATTTTGCCTTATATCAAATTTCGGAGATTCAAAAAGTTCGTATCACATCATTTCACTTGGAAAAAATTGCTACCCAGTGGTATCAATGGTATGAGAAAACAAAAGGTCCGCCCACATGGACCGAATTCACAAAAAACTTAATGTTGCTATTTGGCCCCACTAAATTTGAAGACTTCACAAGAGCCCTCACTAAACTGCGGCAAACCTCCACCGTAAGGGAATACCAAGCACAATTTGAGAAATTGGCAAACCTTACAACAGGACTAGATGCATCATTCTTCCAAAGTTGTTTCATTAGTGGCCTAAAATAAGACATTAGAATGGAGGTACAAATACAAAATCCTATCAATATGATGCATGCAGTGGCATTAGCACAAATGATAGAAGAGAAGAACAATAACCAAAGGCGAATAGGAAAAAAAAATTTAGGAAAAACACCAAATACCTACACCAGCCAAAAACTGAATAAGGTCATGCTAATTAAACGAATTAGCCAAGAAGAGCTAAAATAAATACGAGAAAAGGGCCTATGTTTCCACTATGATGAAAATTTTATCCCCAACCACAAATGCATCTCACTAAAATTATATATTTTGGACACAGTTGATTGCACTCCCAAAGAGGAGGATGACATAGAAGTGGAAGTAATAACTGAGGTTGCAGAAGAAAACCAAGAAGATAAAACAAAAATATCCTTTAACGCATTAGCAGGATACTCGATTCCATAAACAATGAAGGTAAAAGGGTATTTTAAGAAACAAAACCCTATTGTGCTCTTAGACTCTGGTAGCACTCACAATTTTATAGACCCCAGTTTGGCCAAACAAGCTAATTGCTTTATATATCCCTGCAATAACTTCGAATTCATGATTGGCAATGGATGAAAAATTGCATGTAAATGCAAATGCAAGAATATCAAACTTGTGATGGAGGAATATAACATGAAAATAGATATGTATGTACTACCATTAGGAGGATGTGATATTGTTTTGGGATTACAATGGCTACGAACACTCGACAAAATTCAATGGGAATTTGAAGAGTTATGGATGCAATTTATATAAAACAACCAAACATACACAATTCAAGGTTTAAAAATAGGTCCCACACAAATCGTAAGTTCCCATAGAATGGAAAATATTCTTCGAAAAGGAGGAAGAGGCATGGTTGCCCAACTATTTTCCTTGCAAAAAACCATAGAAGACCAACTAGAGGCACTCGAATTAAAAAAAAAAATCCTAGAGAAACATAATAAAATATTCAAAGAACTAGAGGGATTACCTCCACAACGAAGCCATGATCATGCTATTCAATTACTTTCAGGACACCAACATCCAAATATTAGACCTTACCGATATCCATACTTAAAAAATATGAAAATAGAAAAATTAGTACAAGACCTACTAAGGGCAGGGGTCATTCGACCTAGTAGAAGTCCCTACTCTTCGCTAGTCATACTAGTAAGAAAAAAGGATGGATCATGGCACCTATGCGTGGATTTTCACGCTCTCAACAAAATAACGATTAAAGATAAATTTCCTATTGTAGTCATTGATGAACTACTCGATGAACTAAATGGAGCCACATATTTTTCTAAACTCGATTTACGATCAGGTTACCACCAAATTCGAGTTAAGGAAAGCGATATACCCAAAACTGCTTTTTGCACCCACGAGGGACATTATGAATTCTTGGTGATGCCTTTTGGCCTCACCAATGCTCCATCCACATTTCAAAGTCTTATGAATAAGGTATTTTCTCCCTTCCTTCGAAAATTTATTTTAGTTTTCTTTGACGATATTTTGATTTACAGCAAGACATGGGAAGAGCACTTAACACATATAGCACAAGAACTCAAAATCTTGGAAGAAAATCAATTATACGCAAATACATCAAAGTGTTCCTTTGGGAATCAAGAAATTGAATATCTTGGACATATTGTCTCCAAGGAAGGAGTTAAAGTAGACCCCCAAAAAATTGAAGATGTGGAAAATTGGCAAATTACAAAAACTCTAAAAGGGTTGCGTGGGTTCTTAGGATTAACGGGCTATTATTGCAAATTTGTTAAATATTATGGGAAAATAGTAGCACCCTTAATAGCCCTACTTAAAAAGAATGCCTTCATATGGTCTCCAAAAGCGAATGAAGCTTTCATGACTTTGAAAAATGCCATGTGTACCACCCCCGTCCTAGCTATGCCAAAGTTTTCCCAACCATTCATTATTGAAAGTGACACTTCCGAATTGGGAATGGGAGCAGTGCTCATGCAAAATGAGAAACCCTTAGCCTTTACTAGTAAACCATTTTCCAAAAATAATCTAGCACGTTCCACTTATGAAAAAGAAATGTTAGCTATGGGCCATGCTATCCAACATTGGAGACCATACCTTATTGGAAAACATTTCATTATCCACACCGACCACCATAGCCTAAAATACCTTCTTGAACAACGGATAACCACTCCAGAATAGCAAAAGTGGGTAACAAAACTATTAGGCTATGATTATGAAATCATCTACAAAAAATGGAAAGATAACATGGTTGCGGATGCACTTTCTAGAAAGTTCGAAGAAACTTCACAATTACATACTTTTTCCTACCCCATACCTACATGGATCGAACAAGTCAAGTATGAATGGTATGCGGACCCTACTATACACACCATAATTCAACAGCTACAATAAAATCCCATGAGTAAACCCCACTACTCATGGCAAGGTAACATGCTCCATTACAAAGAACGTCTGGTCCTCTCACCTACATCGGTTTTTTTGTCCAAATATTCTACATGAGCTACACACTACACCTACTGCAGGCCACTCTGGATTCCTAAAAACCTACAAAAGATTGACTAAATCATTTTATTGGTGAGGGATGAAAATGATATCAAGAAGTTCGTCAATGAATGTGAAACATGCCAAAGAAATAAAGGTGAAACAGTGGCAACACTGGACCTTCTTCAACCTCTACCCATACCAACCAGGACATGGGAGGATATTTCAATGGATTTCATTGAAGGTCTTCCAAAATCCACAGGAAAAATGATGATCCTAGTGGTGGTAGATCATTTATCTAAATACCATTTGTTTCCAGTAGCTCACCCCTATACCGCTAGTACTATTGCTCAAATCTTCCTTGACAATATTTTTAAATTACATGGCATGCCTTCTACTATCGTTAGTGACCGTGATCCCACTTTCACTAGTAATTTTTGGAAGGAATTATTTAAACTCCAAGGTACGCAACTTCGGATGAGCTACGCTTACCACCCAAAAATGGATGGTCAAACTGAAATTGTCAATAAGTGCTTAGAAACCTATCTCCGATGCTTTATTTCCACAAAACCCCTTCACTGGGTTAAATGGCTTCCACTAGCTGAATGGTGGTATAATACCACATATCACACAACCATAAAAATGACCCCTTTCGAAGAATTATATGGCCAATCACCCCCATCTCTAACCTCTTATCTTCCAGGAAGTACAAAAGTACTAGCTATGGAGATGGAGCTGGTCACTCGAGATAATATCATTCACACTCTGAAGGACAATCTACATATCGCTCCACACCGCATGAAGCAACAAGCGAACCAACATCAGATTGAAAGGGTTTTTCAAGAATGGGATATGGTATTTTTCCACCTCCAACCATATCGTCAAACTTCATTGAAAATAAAAGGGTCGCAAAAATTAGCACCAAAAATTTATGGCCCTTATAAAATTCTACAACGTATTGGACCTATTGCATATAAACTTGAATTACCAGAATCTTCTAAAATCCATCCAGTATTTCATGTTTCTTGTCTTAAAGTCGTAATAGGCACTAACATCATTACGCAAACTCAACTTCCAAATTTTTTAGATAATGGAGCTCTCATGGTTGAACCAAAAGCTATCCTAAACCGACGTATGTGCCGCCTCCGTAACCGCACCATCATCGAGGTATTGATTCAATGGAAAGGTCTACCTCCAGTGGATGCTACGTGGGAGACGCTCCACCAGATTCAACAACAATTTTTGTAATTCCAGCTTTGAGGACAAAGCTTTTTCAAAGGAGGGTGGCATGTTAGGACCCCCCTAACGTAACTCTTAATCATATTATATATTATATTGTATTATAAAGGAACACATCCCTTCACCATTCACACCTTTTAGATAGATGTAAATAGGACAAGGAGGATGCTCCAAAGATCATTGGAGAACATTAATTTATTATATTGTGGGTTTTTGCCTTTCAATACAAACTGTGATTCTATTCAAACAGTGATTCTTTTCTGCATTCAATTCATATTTCAATTTGTAGGTTCATAACATAAAATCTACACACAAGGTACCCATTTGCATAAAAATCATGCTCGTGCAATAATTTTTCATGAAAATATGCATACATCAGTAACAACATGTATTCTTCTGTGCACATGTTTCGAGGCAAAAAGTTGAAGTTGAAAATAAAACGTAGATTGGGATACCCATTTGGCCCAAATTCCACTTTGTACATGATTTTTAGCAAAAAGACACACATGCACACATTTCCATGCATATTTTTCATTTCCATCATGCAATTCTACTTTTACCATAAACTTTTTACGATTTTATTTCACTATGAATGTGTTCCCTAGGGTTCATTTTTAAACTCCATTCTACGCAAATATCATGGCGAGAAAAATTCTACTTTTTGATGCTATGCTCTCGTGCACACCCATGCTCACTTGCCCACTCACCCTTGCTCTCCTTCCCCTCCATAATATGACAGTGCTTCGCTACACAAATTCTCCCTCACCACTTTCTCTTCTCTTCACAAAGTGCAAAATGAGCCCTAAACTATAAAATTGTGCATATATACCTCCTTTTTAACGAATTCGCACACCCATGTATGAATATTTTCGTTCGCACACCCATGTGAAAACCTAGAATTTTCAGTCTCATTCTTCATTTTGTGCATGGTTATGCCATTGTATAAACACTCATTCACCAGTCATCATGTTTCACCTCTCATTTGTTCATCTTTTAAATCGACTCATTGTCTTTACTCATCCTCTCTATCACTAATTTATCGTTTAAGGAGGTAGTCATTCAACAAATTCAAAAGTTGCCTTGCACATAATCAAACAACCAAACATTCAATTATAGATACAACATTTGCCTAATAAAAATTTTGATGAATATTATCTCAAATCCTCATTTGCTAGGTCTGAAAAAAGAGAAATTTCTCTTCTCAACAAAACTTCAATTTAAATCAAACATTTGATAAACCCAAATGCCTATGACCAAATACAGATCATGGATTACCTTCTTCATAGTGGCAATCATAAGACCACTTTCAAATGAAGCATCTGACAAAGCTCTACCTTACGGCATAAATGGTTTGTCAAATATTGTCAAAAGAACTCATCAATCAATAAAAAGCAAAAAATTGCAAAGGCATTTATTCCTTCCATATTTGGGACATCCCATATTGATCACAAGGTAAGGTAATCTTACGTCTTCCCTAAAAATCAATCATTACGATGTTTCAAAGAGTCCTATTCAATCACCAATCATTTTTTTAACAATATGTCTCTCTCACAATCATCTTCAAGTCATCAATCACAAATTCTGTCTTTCAAATCATCCCATCAATTCATGTCATCGGTTTTTGTACTGAATTGTGTGTTCACATAACACATTACAAAAAGGGACAAATGTAGACACCCAAAAGTCGTACATTATCAATTTCTCCATCATCATGGCTGATCAATTTACAAAACCTATAAAATTTGCAAAAATTAGATTCAAAACACTATTCATTTATTAAAATCACTATTCATATTCTTAATCCCCCTTGGGCTACTTAAGCTCCTTCCTACGCTTACCCATGGGTCCTCATGCGACCTCTATCATAAGTCAACCAAGGTTGAAACTTACACTATGGTCAAAATGCACTTTTTAGTCAAAATTCACTTTATCATTAAACATATGGTTAATTAAATTAATCATGATCAATGCTAAGCCTACCACCTCACCTAGTCTACTTTGACTAGCCTAGCCTAGCCTAGCCTTACCACCTTTCATTCTAATATTTTCTCTATCTCACACTCTTCAGGGCAATAAATAAAAAATGGAGACTTTTGCACAAATAAAGTAATTTTTAAATCAAACGTTTTCCACCTCATTTAACAACAAATATCATTTGGAGACTTTCCTCCAACTCATTAAGGCATGTAGATGGGTGAGAGATTCTCTCACCCAAACTCACTTATGAGGCATGCCACCTCAGAGGACACCTCATAATGGCCACCTCACAAGGGACACCTTAGGGGACACCTCATAATGGCCACCTCACAATGCACACATCATAGGGAACACCTCATAGGGACACCTCAGCCCCTCCCCTAACCTTGAAAAATTTTATAAATAGAAGGCCGCTTTCACCATTTTAGGGGATATTCACTTTAGCTTACCAAAACTCTGCAAAAATTGCTTCAAGCTTCCAAACACCACTCAACATCCATCATACATCATACATCATCCATATAGCATAAGAGTATCCATGAAATCCACCATACTTTTTGTTATTTTGATAAGTTGTTGATAAAGAAAGTGATTTTTGAAGGTGACCCAGCCAAACACCAAGGAAGCATTTGCATCAAGAGAATATATTGACCAAAATTTGCAGATTCAGGTAAAAACAAAGAAGTTTGCACAAGCATGTGCGAACGTTTTTGTTCACACACTGATGTGTAAACCTAAGTTTCAGTAACTCAATGGCCACAAAATAGGTAAGTATGCTCTTTAAATAGGTTTTGCATCATTTTATAAAGTTTTAATTATGTTTTAAACATATTTTTAGTGTCTTTTCATTTGTATAAACACAAGGTTTGATCAAGACAAGCCCCAAAATGCTCTAACCAAATTTTGCAAGCCTAACAGGTACAAGGGATAAATTCAACTACTGATGGCTCATGCGTAGTAAGCCCGTCTACATCGAGGGATACAAGAAGGTATTTGTAGTTGCTCATCATTCCATTGAAAAGGACTCCTCTTGGAGAAGACTCATTTTGTAGCCTTTTGAGGTAAATTTGTAAGAGTATATATGTAACACCTTTTAAGACAATTCAAAGCAACTAGTGGTTTCATGTTTTCCTGTGTTTCAAAAATAAGAAGGAAAGAGAGAATAAAGATAGGAGTAGAAGAAATAGGTGTGGAACTAAAGTGAATATGGTTGTGGGTAAGATGGTGGAAGAATTTTGTTCTCCTAGATTAGTGGTTTCCATTCTTGCCACTCTTTTCCTTGTAAACTTTCTTCTCTTTTGATTTTTTTCTCTTTAACGTATTATTTATGGGGAAAAGAGGATATCTTATATAATTAATACCAGATAAACCAAGATGCTAAAGTTAAGATGGCAAAGTAGTAAATCAACATTAAATATCAAAAGTGATCCTAATTCAAACATAAATTAATTTAAAGCATTCAAAAATAATTGTACTAAAATTATCCACAAAATTCTAGCAAGCTAGGGCTAATCCTAATGTAGTAAAAACAATTGCTTGACACCTAGGGCATCAAGGACCAAATCATATTATAATAAGCATAATAATTTCCACTTGCTTACAACATGACCATAGTAAATAAGGAGAGATCACACCTGGGATGTACACAAAGGGTTTGACCTACCTTGAAATCCAATCCTTGAATGATGATTAATGATATTTGTCTCCAAATGCTAGTAGAGCATCTCATCGTCCTCTATGGAATGCAATGGACTATCAATCAATGGCATTGGTTTTACCTACAAGGACAAGAGAGAGAGAGAGAGAGAGAGAGAGAGCATTAAGCAATAACAAAGGTATAATTTTGAGAGTAGTGTTATCATATAACAATTTGTGAGCATTTGGTATTGATTTGGTGAAATATTTTTATGAATAGTGATAAAATAGGAAAGTGAAAGGGGTATTTATAACAGACAACTTTCCCTTTTGGGTCAACGATAATTTTTCATCCTTTCCAAGACCATAAAATCATAATCATTGATACAAATGATATGTCATTTGAACCCTAGGTTTAAAAACATGCTAAAATCATGATTGTGCATCAAAAATCCTAAATTAATTTGACAACCAAGCTTTAGCATGTGCTTTAGGGAACATGTGTCAAAATATCCCTTAATCGTGATTCTATCCTTATTTTTAAGTTTAATAAAATTTACAAGGAAAAAACATCATGGAAGATGGCAAAAAAATGATAATTGGATGGATAAAGGGAACCAAACCATTGACCAACTTGGCTTGCTATCGTTCTATCCAAGGACTAACAAATTTAGTCCACCATGTCTCATTAATAAGAGGATGGAACTCTCCACCACCTGTAAAGTTAGTTGTTAGTTATCCTTGTACAAATACATATTGCCGCCCCTAAGGACTGTGGATGACACTGTAAGGGATAGACACTCGTAAGTCCTTAGGAAAAACAAAAAAGAGCAATATGCGATAGTTGAAGCAACAAAAATAAAAATTCTATGATATGAACCAAAACAAAAATAATAATCATATTTTTTGAATTTGTTGTCTACACAAAAAAAATGAAATAAATAGCAAAACAAAAAAACAAAAATGCGAGATTATAAGAAAACATATCATATACTTACTTATACGTGCCCCTAAAAATTTTGGTTGGAAGAAATTGACTTTTACCTACCCCAAGCAACTAGATATGAGTTTACCTATGAAAATTCTCAAAGTGCTAAAAAAAGATAGTTGGATGTAAAATGAACAAAAACAAAATGCATTAATAATACAGAGCATGCCAAAACTCTTGGAAGCATTGTCCTTTTATATCCCTACAAAACTTGTCAAAAATTAATTATATACAATAAAATATTCAAAAATATAATTAGGGGTAAAAACTTTTATTGTCAAGTGCACTATCAGCCCTCCTTCAATCGCTTGTGTTTGCATGACATCTAATTGGAGTACAAAGACAAACGATGGCAATTCGATGTGGGGAGAGTGTAGGAGAGGCAGGTTTTTTGACCCTTGTGATTTTTTTCAACTTTTGGCTAAAATAAACAAAATTTAAGAAGATAGACAAAATGCATTATCACATAGTTAAGCTAGCTAAGAAGTATCTAGGACAATGTGAAAAGTGCAAGCAAGGGGCCACATCATCCAAGTGATGAGCCCACATAAGGCAACCAAAAATAGGTGCCCCAGAAGCACAAAACCTAAGGAACACTATGATTGCCATTTTGAAAAACTAACAATTGTGGTCAAATGGATGGTTTATAAAAACCAAGAAAAATGGCGATCATTGTGCAAAGCGAAGATCACAAGAAAACAGGATAATCATTATCATCAATCCATAAAAGGTGATCATGATGAAAATTGACAATCATGGCAAAAGGCGATGATCAGGATCATTTACCAAAAGAGGGTGATTACGAGCCTAGAAAACCAGGGGTGGTCATGGACCCAACAGATGACCATGGTCAAAGTTGGCGATTAGGTCATGGACCCAACTAATGACCATGATCAATATTGGCAATTATGGTAAAACACTTTTTTAAATTTTCTTTGACTAATTTATTGATTGAGATGTCTTGTAGGCCAAAATCTAGGAGCGAGGCCAAGGACACCACGATGCTAAGGTGAGTACTAGTGGGATATCCAAAGTTGAGAAGCAAGGCAATGACCACCTATGGAGACATAGAGAGCCCTTTTGTATGCAAGAGAAGATTGCACAAGGGATGACTCCCTTGATATAGGCAGAGCTATGCAAGGTTGGGTTAGATTGCATAGCAGCAATGCCTTACATCTAGCCCCATTAGGTATTGTGCTATGAGTTTATGTTATTTTAGAGTATAGATAACAAACATTATTATGGTGACCAACCCCTGATGAGGGGATCAAGATTATGATCATCTTGAAGAATGTATACTTCATTATTAGACTTCATATTTTAGACCAAACTTTGTGCATTGGGACAACAAAGGAGATTTAGTTAGAAATGGCAGAGTGGGCCATAACGAAGAGTTGGCTAGATTGACAATGCAAGATTATGCTAGAGAAGATCATGTCTGCTATTGCCATCCCATTTGCTTGACATGCAAGGATCCTCCTATTTGCTTATGTTCTATCAAAAGAGCAAAAATAAGATCTTAGTGTCAATCATTTACCCATTGTATTTAGTCATGCATGAGGACGACATAAGACTAGAGAGGTGGTTTGCCTAGGAAATGGCACTTTTGATGTTCTTATACCATGACTTGTATCACATCCAGGACCACTGAGCTCATACTATCAACCACATTTTCTTATTGTAGGCATGGGTGTACCAACATTTTGTTATGTACAAGACTCCAAGCCTACCCCCTAGCATTACACCAAGGGGGATCTGAGCAAGATAGCTTGCCCCCATCATCACCATCCAGGCCAGTTGACTTATACAGTAGAGTCAATAACTTAGTCTGATTTTGTCACAAGCACCGATGGGATACCACACAACCTGCTAGCTCCATGAGCAAGATTTAGAGTTATAGTTGCGATAGAGGTAACTGAGGAGTGTGTACTATAGCAACAGGTGATGCAAGCATAGATTGATTTGGGGCAAGCCTAGAGGAAGCTAGTAGGATTCAAGGCATCAGTATTATGATGCTCCTAGACTCACACCTCTCAAACCATGGCATAGGCACCTAACACATTTAGAGGTGCATACGGCCAATTTTGTAGCACAACCCTCACATTTTGTATTGTATCATATTCGTTATTGTAGCCACCATGACACATGTAGGATGTAAATAGGATTATTTTGGGTAATGGGGCTATGTACTCAAGCCATAGGGTAGCTTAGGATGATGGCACTCAGTTCCCCATTGTACCATACTATACCCTCATGTACCTATGGTTTTGAGATACATACATATATATGATATTTCCTGGCATTATAGCATCTCATTTTGTCTATTTGTGGATGACTTTATTTGATTTACTACATCTATTGTATTCATTCCATGTAAGACATATACATATGATTTGTGTACTACATAACATGCCACAATATTTTAAAACACACTCAAGATTTGTGTAGCTCACGATGGCACACCACCTCCTTTTTGGGCTATAAAAATAATGTAGTTAAATCACCACCAATAACAACCCTTGAGCCCATGAAATTGAGGATTTTATCTATATTCATCTACATTTTCTTCTATAAATAGAGGCCATAAACATGGAAGAGAAGGGACATTGGGAATCAACACAACTCTTAGTTGAGGCCAACATGTTGTCTTTGATTTTACATAGTTTTACATGTTTATGGTGGTGATTCTTAAGAGCTACAACATCACATGCTCAACTATCTATGTGGCTTGAAGACTCAACCAAAGAAAAGACTTCAAGCATAATGGACTTGTACACCTAAATGAAAATGGCATCCAATAACCAAACTTTTAATTTGTCTCTTTAACAACCTTCTTTAATTGGGAAAGTCGAGGATCTCAACATTCCATGACAAGAATACCATTGCCGCTTGTTAGGAGACTGTCCTATTCTTCAAAATATCAATGAATTGGATTTCATTGCCAATTGCAATGGCTTCTTGAACTTCAATTTATAGTTATTTATCTTTAATATGACCCTTTATTTTTTATACAATATTAGAAACTTTCTTCTCATTTTAGATTGTGAAGTGGCTACCATATTCTTTATCATGTTGAAATTGGGCCAACTTGGGTTTTACCATGTCGAAGAGAGTCAACTTGGAATTTTGACATGCATTTTAAGTTCGTCAAGCAATTAAAGTTTTGTTGGGGAGGTTAGAATTATATTTTGGTTCAAGATATTATGATCTCTCTTAAGTCTTGCAATTTAGCCTCCCTTGAATTTACCACAAGACCTAAAGAAGCATCTTGCTTTTATACACAATCAATCAAGATTCGCTTCTTAACCCACTACTTGAGTTATAACAACTACCACATATGGGCTATTGAAGCTTTGAGGAGAATTATATAAAAGGGAGGATTATGCTTTTACTTCTCCACAAGTGACCATACTTACAAGATACTTTGGCAAAGGTTTGTTAATATCCATGTTGATGCATATCCTTGCATCAAAAGTGTGGATACAAAGTTCATAAGCAAGTCACCGACTTTGAAAGCAGTAGGGCCCTAAGTGGAAGACCATGTAACAAACCTAAAGGTGTCTGAATTAGACTAAAATAGCCTCATAATAGGAGAGAGTGTTTACCCATCCCTTTAAAAATTCATTGACCTACTTCCGAAGATGTAAAATATATAGACAATCACAATTAGATTTGCAAATAGTTACTATGAAGACCAAGGCATTTATTATAGCCTCATTATTTATCATGTTTACCTTCAAACAAATCCCTTAACTAGCAATTGGAAGATAACTCAATTTAAGATGTTGTAGCCTCAAAGGTGACATGCCCTTCATCTAACCAAAGATGAAAAGAGATCACACAAAGGACCCCGCCTTGGAGAGAGAACAATCATTCTAAAGTGTCGTTGTACTAGCACACTAACCCTCAATGAATTTTGTTTCAATTCTAAAATAAATCTCTAGTCGCCCATACTCATCCTTTACTACAAGCCTACAATATATCTCAATTGCGGTTAAATTAACACACTCCCAACAGTTGTCCATATTGTGTTCTAACCATGAGAATGAGAATGTTGATATTGAGGAATGCAAAGTCATGCACTTACAATTAAAATTATACATTAGTGCAATTAGAGCAAAGTGAGAGTATTAGGTAGTTTTGACGAAAGACTATTGCCTTATGATAGGTTAGGAAAAGAAATTAACAAGAAATCTAATTTATATATTAGAATGTGAAAGTCTACTTCTAAATTGCAATGCCTCAAATAATGTGGTATGTGGAACCAAAATAAAACAAGTCATGCAAAAAAAAATTACCTATTGGAGTAATTGGTTCATTTAAGGACTTGGTTAAATTGCAAACTTAATCTGCTTGTGGTGCAGTGGTAAATGCCCTGGGTGCTGGTAGAGGCCGACCCAGGTTCCATTCCCCTTGTCTCCATCCTGCAGATATATGGTATAGTTAGGAATGTCCTATGTGCTGGTAGAGGCCGACAAGGCTCCATTCCTCCTATGCCTAACCTGTTGAAAGTGGCACCTCGAAAGGGGTGTTTTCCACTATAAATTAAATATCTGCTTGTTGTGGTGCAGTGGTAAATGCCTTGGGTGCTGGTAGAGGCCGACCCAGGTTCCATTCTCCTTGTCTCCATCCTGTAGATATATGGTATAGTTAGGAATGTCCTATGTGCTGGTAGAGGCCGACAAGGCTCCATTCCTCCATGCCCAACCTATTGAAAGTGACACCTCGAAAGGGGTGTTTTCCACTATAAATTAGTTTTATCTGCTTGTTGTGGTGTAGTGGTAAATGCCCTAGGTGCTAGTAGAGGCCAACCCAGGTTCCATTCCCCTTGTCTCCATCCTGTAGATATATGGTATAGTTAGGAATGTCCTATGTGCTGGTAGAGGCCGACAAGGCTCCATTCCTCCTATGCCCAACTTGTTGAAAGTGGCACCTCGAAATGGGTGTTTTCCACTATAAATTAGTTTTAACCCAGGTGTTGTAGGTGAGTTGGAGAGGAGAGGGCAATCCTCCAAGGGAGGTCCCAGGTTCGAATCTCCACCCTACCAAAAAGCTGAATTGGGTACCCAAAATCCAATTGATAATGTTGGTACGGGCAAGGCTGGGTGCGACCCCGGGTGACTTTGACGGTGTAGAACCCCCTGTTCGTGGTCTCTTAGACCAAGGCGGCCCCGCAAGGGGTTTTTCGCTTTAAAAAAAAAATTGCAAACTTCCATATTATAATTTAAAATGTTATTTATAAAAATAAATTAAAAAAAAACTTTCTATTTTGCCATATCCTTTAAAGCTAGGGCTTCAAATTATCCTTAAAATCTATGTTCCTATCAAGCAATGAACAAAATTATTGCTTATCAATTAAGTATGTAATATGTTATGCATGTGATATCATCTATCATGTGCCAGACAATAAATTCATGACTTGCTTTATAGTTTAACGTTACAATTTTTACACTATGTGCCTTCAACCTCACCCTGAAAATGGTAGTGAACCCCCCGTGGACTAATAGGAAAGCATTTTAACAAACGTCTTCATTATCTTTCTTGTTGTGACCCCACGCTCAAAATGGTAATGGAACTCATATGGACTAATAGGAAAGCATTTTAACAATCGTCTCCTTTATCTTTCATGTTGTGAAATTGTTACTTGGATCATGTGTGCATATTTTTGTTTTTGCATATTTGTTGTCCTAAATACGAGGCACATACAATGCATTTATTATTTGAAAATGAGCAAATTAAGTTAAAACACTTAACTAAACAGAAAATTGCGAGGAAAAAAGTAATTGAAGCTGTTAAATTTGAACATCAAACAAAAAGGCAACAACATTAAAGGTGCAACCAAAATATCAAGGATTTGCATCTACATAGTTATGACTAGAAGGTTGTCTTGTTTTCATCTCCATAAGCATCTAATTTATCTTAATCTACGACGTAGCTCCAAAACTACTTCAAAAAAAAAAAAATTAAAAAGGAAATCTAAGAGTAAAAATAATAATGATGATGAATTGAGGTGGTCTATGGTTCTAGCACAGTTGCTGATTTTCTTTTATAATTTGAAAATTAATAATAACACTAAACAATAAAATTCAAGAATTGAAAAGATCAATTGGCTTGGTCAGAGATGCATTTCACATTCCTTTGTTAGTCTCACAATGACACTGAGAGGGGGGGTGAATCAGTGTAGCTCTTTTAAAACTTAAATCTTCAACTCTTAAAGCCGAAACAATGAAAACTTGAAACAAAATAAAGCAAGTATAACAAGAGAACATCACACAACACAAGATGTACCGAGGTTCACCGATTTGGCTACATCCTCAAAATGTCTATTTGGACTCCCATCCAAATCCAACCTTTGCAAAGCACCAACTTTACAATCAATTTACCAGCACCCACTGGAAGGAGCACCAACCCCTGATTTATCTGCACCAACATAAAGGAGCACCAACCCCTCTACCAAGCACCCACTTGATTTTGATATTGATAATAAAATGACATATATGAATCTTCTCTACTCACAGAAAAATTGATCGTCCTCTTAGCTCATTCTGTCAATTGCTAAACACTTTCTGGGTATTGGGCAGAACTCTGTCTATGACCTCTCAAAATTTTTGCCAAAATTGATATCGTATGAGAAAGTTATGTCCCGAATACTAAAGTGACGTTTTTCACCTTTTCCCAAAAACACGGATTTTCACTCTTTATTTTTCTCCGCACAAAATAAAATCACTCTTCAATAAAACACTTCTCACTTAAATGCACACACTTGCATTCCTTTTCACTTTTCACTTTCTCAAAAATATCTTTATTTAATGAAACTACTTAAAATAATATAACTCCCTTTTTTATATTGAGAAGGCATTTCATCAAACACGTTACATGCAAAGAATTGACACCTTACTCGTTCTCATACTTCGGAGCCACGTGACAACTCAAACCAAAAACAAAATATGATCTATTTGATGCCTTGAAGGTGTAACAACACTGAAACTGAAACTCTGGCGACTCTTCAAGGTCGAAACGGCCAACTAAAGGATTTTGCCCAAGTGGCACAAATTGACATAAAAGAGACCTGTAACGTTTTTGCAAAAATCATAACTCTCACCTCATAACTCGATTTTCTATGAAATTTGAAACGTAGAATCTTTGAAACATTGACTATATCCAAACCAAAACTCATTGCCTAACTCCTTATGGTTCGCCTGTACCACTTCCACAAAAACTTCTACTGACACACTTTTTCAAAAAAGAGCATTTTTGTGACAGTCTTGCAACGCTTGTAAAATTCGCCTCGTTTCTCCGTTTTTGTTGAAATTTGGAACACATGTTCTTGAAGATAATGACCACCTCCAGTTCAAATTTTGTTGCATAACTCCTTATGGTTTGTTCGCAGTGCTTCTAACAAAACCTGCACTTTTTCAACCTGTACAACCACTTGCCAAATCATCCGCCAAGATACCGAAAACACCACCGATCACTCCAAACACTGTGCTGACATCTCCAATGTTGTTCTGGACTATTTCCTGACATGCTGGCATGTTCCAAACTGATCCATCCTATCCAACTATGTTCGTGGTGACTTTTGCAACTTTTTGACTATTTTGCTGCTTTGACAACTTTCTGATGATTTTTTCAACTTTTGAAAATTTGCACAAACAACCTGTAACAACTTCACCCAAACATCAAAAACATCCTCATAAGCATTTAACATCACTGTACACACTCTGAATAACTTTTGAACTCTTTTCCACTGCATCAACCGATCTATCTGACTGTGTTGACAATAATGACAATATTGTCGTTGCACCTTGCTCAACAATCTCCCCCTTTGGAATTGTTGGCAACACACGTGCAATTTCCTATAATTCTTCTCCCCCTTTGACAACAATACCAAAGGGCTGCTGCAAACTCCCCCTGAGTCCATGCACAACATTCTCAGGCAAAAATTATTACACTTAGCAAAAATCACAAACATGAGCAAAAAGATAAACAAATACACAAATGCTCCCCATGAGAATGTGGTTCTGATAGCTAGTCAATTCCTAGGAAGCGTAACCACTCCCAATTTATTGCGAAGGTACTCAAAGACTTCCTTGGGCAACGGTTTTGTGAAGATATTCGCTACTTGCTCTGTTGTTGGAACAAAATCCAACTTAACCTCACCTTCCGCAACTTTCTCCTTCAAAAAGTGATAATGGATAGCAATATGTTTTGTGCGAGAATGCATAACTGGATTCTTTGAGATGTTAATGGCACTGGTGTTATCACACTTAACTAAAATTGGCTCACTGAAGTTAATACCAAGATCTTTTAGGGTTTGTTTCATCCATAATACCTGCGTACAACACGTCGCTGCAATATATTCTGCCTCTGCTTGTGGATAAGGAGACTGACTCTTGTTTCTTACTGTGCCATGCGACCAACTTCGTCTCCAAGAAAGAATGCACCTCCACCGGTACTCTTTCTATCATCTACACATCCTGCCCAATCGGCATCTGAATACGCAATAAGGGTGAAGTCCTTACCTTTCGGATACCATAACCCATACTCCATAGTACCCTTGAGGTATCGAAGAATCCTCTTCACTACTGTCACATGAGTCTCGTTGGGACTAGCCTGAAATCGTGCTACCATGCATACTGCCTACAAAATATCTGGTCTGGTAGTTGTCAAGTACAGTAAGCTCCTAATCATAGATTTGTACATGGTTTGATCAACATGTGGAGATTTGTCATCCTTGCTCAACTTGCAACCTATTGTCATGGGAGTGCTAACTAGCTTACAATCCTCCATTGTGAACTTTTTTAGCATCTCTTTCACATATTTAATTTGAGAAATAAATATGCCCTTCTCATTTTGATTAACTTGCAACCCGAAGAAATACAAAAGTTCACCAATTAGTGACATTTCAAATTCTTTCTGCATCTTATTTGCTAAATATTTACACGACTCATCTTTGTTGCTGCCAAATATGATATCATCTACGTATACAACAAGAATAATAAGATGGTCATTTTCTGTTTTGACATACAAATTACTATCCACCATACCTTTCTTGAACCCTTGTTGAGTAAGATAGTTGTCTAGCCTTGCATACCAAGCTCGGGGTGCCTGTTTTAAGCCATATAATGTTTTCTTCAACTTGCAAACCAAGTTGGGATCATCACCAAGTTGGAAACCATCTAGCTGCTCAATATAAACCTTTTCTTCAAGTTTCCAATTCAAAATTGCTGATTTCACATCCATTTGATAAACTTTGAAATTTTTGTAAACTGCTAAAGCCAAAAACATTCTAATTGCCTCTAGTCTAGCCACAGGTGCAAAGGTTTCCTCAAAGTCAATACCTTCAACTTGTGCATAGCCTTTACATACCAATCTTGCTTTATTCCTGACTACCTGTCCGTATTCATTCAATTTGTTTCGATAGACCCATTTAGTAACGATTATATTTTTATTAGCAGGTCTTGGTACTAACTCCCAAGTTTTGTTTTTCTCGATCTGATCTAATTCTTCATTTATTGTCTTCATCCAACTTTCATCTTTGCTTGCGTCAGCAACATTTTTGGGCTCAATGTTGGATAATAGAGAGTAGTTGCTTACTACTCTTCTTCTTTTCTGAACACCAACTGTGGGATCTCCAATTATTTGCTCTCTAGGATGATCTTTTTGCCAGCTGCCTGTTTTGAATTTCTTATTTTCTTCCACGTCTGAATCACTGTTTAAATCATCTGAGTCAATTTTTTGTTTCTTTTTTGTTTCCTTTTTCTCATCTCCTTCAATAACCTCTTCATAAATTGGGTAGTTCTCTTCATAGCTAATTACTCGTTCCCTACCTTCATCAACTTTAACATCGGCACTATCCACAATTTTCCTTAGCCTCTTGTTGTAGCATTTGTAAGCTTTGTTTTTTGACGAATAGCCAAGAAAAATACCTTCATCCGCTCTATCTTCAAACTTACCAAGGTTTTCTTCAATTCTTTTGATGTAACACTTGCTGCCAAAAACTTTGAAGTATCTTGTTGTTGCCTTTATACCGAACCACAACTCATAAGGAGTTTTGCTTTCATGCGTCCTCAACATGCACCTATTTTGGATGTATACCGCAGTATGGACTGCCTCTTTCCAAAATTTGTCTGCTACTTTGCTCTGAGTCAACATAGTATGTGTCATTTCTTGCATTGTTCTGTTCTTTTTTTCTACCACACCATTCTGCTGAGGTGTCCTGGCTACTGAAAACTGTCTCCTAATACCATATTTTTCACAGTACTCTATAAAATCCTCTGAAATGAACTCTCCTCTATCCGATCTTAAACATTTAATCATTTTTCCCGTTTGATTCTCAACTTGGTTTTTGAAAACCTTGAACATCTCAAAAGATTTCGATTTATGCTTCAAAAATAGTACCCATGTCATCCTGGAATAGTCATCTATACACAACATAAAATATTTGTCACCATTTATGCTTTGCGTTCTCATGGGTCCACATAAATCAGTATGTATTAGTTCCAAAGGTTTGTTTGTGTAGTACTCTTTTGTTTTAAATGAGACTCTAGTTTGCTTCCACTTTTGGCATGAAGCACAAATGTTATTTGATGGTTTTCCAATGGTGGAAATATCTCTCACTGCCTTTTTTGAGCTGATTTTTATTAGATTGTCAAAACTGATATGACTGAGCCTCTTGTGCCACAACCAATTTTCTTCTTCATGTCCAATCAAGTAAGCTTCTTCTGAAGTCTCTGAGAGAGTGTACAGGTTGTTAGATGTCCTCGATCCAGTTGCTATCAACTTTCCACTGTTTGCTTTTCTAACTTCACAACCCTGCTTCTTAAAAATCACTTCATGACCTCTATCACAAATTTGACTTACGCTCAACAAGTTATGCTTTAGACCAATCATAAACAAGACTTATTTTGACTCGATTTTTCTCATCACTGATCTTAACCGAACCTTTGCCAACTATCTTAGCTCCATCATTATTTCCAAATTTTCTTGAACCACCTTCATATTGTTGTAACTTCTCAAATTTTTGTTTGTCACCTGTCATATGACTTGGAGCATCCACTATCAAGTATCTATGGTGCAGATTTATTTTGTGCTTTAAATTTTGTTTGTACGATCGTGGATTCCTTTTCTTCTTTAGATCGCTCTTTTTCTTTCCACTCTGGTTTGATTACAGTTTTGGACTCTTGTTTTGACTTTTCTTTTTCAGTAGCTTATGCATGTTTTTCGAGAAATTTTCTATTTTGTCTCATTCCATTTGGTTGAAATTTTCTTCCCAGAAATTGATTTGATGCAAATGTACTTCGACAATTTCTTGCAATGTGCCCAAAATTATGACAATTATAGCATTCTACTGCATAATCTATCAAAGGTGAAAAAACATTTCTACTGGTAAAATTCCTTGGTCCTACATTATACTTGCAATCTGAAATCTTATGTCCATAACCATTGCATTTTAAACAATAACTAGAAAAGAGATGATTGAACCTGGGTGATGGTCTTTGCCATGTTGTCGTAGGAGCCATAAATCTTCTTCTTTGATGTGTGACATTGGTGAATCCATCATTGTCAATTCTCCTTGCGTGCCTTGCATTATTGTTTTCTTTTGCATGAGTCAATTTTTCTTGATCAACATGTTTCTTATCTTCATTATTTATGGATTCTTCATTTATGGCCTTTGATCCATTTGATGATTCTCCTTTGTCAAAGCCCAAACCAAATTTGATGTCTGTAGTCTTTTGGTTATTTATGATCTTATCCAGCTTCATAGAACTCTCTTCACGTTTGTGATAACTAATTTTACGATTCATCTCTTCTATCTGCATCCTTAAACCAACAGTCTCTTCTTCTATCTTGCTGCAATAATCTATTTTCATTGTTATTTGCACTTTAAGATCTTCAGATATTTTATTGGATTCTTCTATCTGTACTTTCAAACTGGTTATGATTTCATTTGCATCCTCAAGCTTTCTTGAAATTTTATTATTCTTTTTTCTTTCTATCTTCAATGCATCCAAAGCTGCAATTAGTTCCTCTTCCAAATTTACTTCTGCATCAATTTCTTCTTCATCACATTCCTGTTCTTTTTTTGTTTTTTCTTCTTTGAGTGCCATGAAAAGAGCTTCACCTGTTTCCTTTTTAGAATCCTCACCGGAGTTGTCTTCTGATGAACTGACATTATTGGAGATGAAACTTTTCTTCTTGAAGTTGTCTTTTCTGAAATTTGTTTTTTTTTTTTCCAGTCACTTCTTTCTTGGTACGATCCTTCATCACTTTTGTTCTTCTCATTAAGTGGACATTTAGCTGCAAAATGCCCAACGCCTCCACAATTGAAACATTTAAACAGTAACTTTCTTCTGTATTTTCCTTTTCCCCTTTTTAGTTTTCGAACAAAGTTTGCTTCCATTTTATCTGATGTCTCTTTTTCCTCGGATTCTTGTTTTGCTTTCATATTTTTATGGGCTTTAAAAGCAACTTCTTTGTCTTTGGGTTTAGATTTTCCTATTCTCATCTCATATGCAAGTCAAAGAACCATGCATCTCATCCATACTAAAAGAATTTAGATCTTTAGCTTCTTCTATAGCTGAAACTTTAGAATCAAATCTTTGGGGAAGAGATCTTAATACATTTTTCACGATGACAAAATCTTTGATTTCTTCGCCGAGTCCTCTAATCGCATTAATGACTTCATTAACTCTCAACATATATGCCTCTATGTTCTCATTGTCATTCATCTTTAATACTTCGAACTGAGCTCGATGTGTTTGTAACTTGGCCTCCTTGATCTTAACGTCTCCTTCATGAATGCTCCTCACTTTGTCCCATATTTCTTTTGTCGTTTTACAACTCATAATTTTTACCAATTCACTGTCCACTAATCCGCACATGATAGCATTCTTTGCTTTTGAGTTATTCTCAAACAGTTTCTTATCGGCAGCATCGGTTGAAGAAGTTGTGGGTATTATGTATCCACTATCTACTGAATCCCAAATGTCGTATCCCAAAGCACAAAGATATGTCTGCATCCTGAGTCTCCAAAATACGTAATTAGTTCCGTTAAACAATGGTGCTTTGTTTGATAAGAAGTCTTCACCACCTGCCATTGTGTCACTTCAAAGCCTAGCCAGTTAAGCTTGTTCAGAAACCTCGCTCTGATACCAATTGTTAGTCTCACAATGACACTGAGAGGGGGATGAATCAGTGTAGCTCTTTTAAAACTTAAATCTTCAACTCTTAAAGCCGAAACAATGAAAACTTGAAACCAAATAAAGCAAATATAACAAGAGAACATCACACAACACAAGATGTACCGAGGTTCACCGATTTGGCTACATCCTCAAAATGACTGTTTGGACTCCCATCCAAATCCAACCTTTGCAAAGCATCAACTTTACAATCAATTTACCAACATCCATTGGAAGGAGCACCAACCCTTGATTTATCTGCACCAACAGAAAGGAGCACCAACCCCTGATTTATCTGCACCAACGGAAAGGAGCACCAACCCCTGATTTATCTGCACCAACAGAAAAGAGTACCAAACCCTCTACCAAGCACCCACTTGATTTTGATATTGATAATAAAATGACATATGAATCTTCTCTTCTCACAAAACAATTGACCTTTCTCTTAGCTCGTTTTGTTAATTGCTAAACGCTTTCTGGGTATTGTGCAAAACTCTGTCTATGACCTCCTCTCAAAATTTCAGCCAAAACTGATATCGTATGAAAAAGTTATGCCCAAAATACTAAAGTGACGTTTTTCACCTTTTTACCAAAAACACGGATTTTCACTCTTTATTTTTCTCCACACACTCTTCTCTCCGCACAAAATAAAATCACACTCTTCAAAAAACACCTCACTTAAATGCACACTTGCATTCCTTTTCACTTTCTCAAAAAGATCTTTATTTAATGAAACTACTTAAAATAATATAACTCCCTTTTTTTATATTGAGAAGGCATTTTGTCAAACACGTCACATGCAAAGAATTGACACCTTACTCGTTCTCATACTTCGGAGCCACGTGACAACTCAAACCAAAAACAAAATATGATCTATTTGATGCCTTGAAGGTGTAACAACACTGAAACTGAAACTTTGGAAACTCTTCAAGGTCGAAACGGCCAACTAAAGGATTTTGCCCAAGTGGCACAAATTGACATAAAAGAGACCTGTAACGTTTTTGTAAAAATCATAACTCTCACCTCGTAACTCGGTTTTTTCTGAAATTTGAAACGTAGAATCTTTGCAACACTATGTCCAAACCAAAACTCACTGCCTAACTCCTTACGGTTCGCCTGTACCACTTCCACAAAAACTGCTACTGACACTTTTTCAAAAAAGAGCGTTTTTGTGACAGTCTTGCAACGCTTGTAAAATTTGCCTCGTTTCTCCGTTTTCGTTGAAATTTGGAACACATGTTCTTGAAGATAACGACCACCTCCAGTTCAAATTTTGCTACATAACTCCTTACGGTTTGTTTGCAGTGCTTCTAACAAAACCTGCACTTTTTCAGCCTGTACAACCACTTGCCAAATCATCCGCCAAGATACCGGAAACACCACCGATCACTCCAAACATTGTGCTGACATCTCCAATGTCAGTTCGGACTATTTCTTGACATGCTAGCATGTTCCAAACTGATCCATCCTATCCAATTGTGCCCGTGGCGACTTTTGCAACTTTTTGACTATTTTGCTGCTTTGACAACTTTCTGACGATTTTTTCAACTTTTGCAAATTTGCACAAACAACCTGTAACAACTTCACCCAAACATCAAAAACATCCTCATAAGCATTTAACATCACTGTACATACTCTGAATAACCTCTGAACTCCTGTCCACTATATCAACCGATCTATCTGACTGTGTTGACAACAATGACAATACTGTCGTTGCACCTTGCTCAACACCCTCCCGCAATTGAACAAGAAATAACTGAATGAGATTATGTCGACTACAAAACAAGTTAAATTCCCATGAGACTCATGCTTTCAATGATTAATGATTAAATAAACCTTTTGACTATGAGTTGTATCAAAATTAGGTGTTAGATAGCATGCCAACATAGTTAACTTCAAGCTAATTATAAGCTTGAATAAGGGAAATCCATAAAAAGAACACATCCAAATTTATAAAAGCAGCATATTTACAAGAAAAGCAAATGAAGCATCATCCATCACCATGCATGCAAATACCAAGATGAATGTAAAGATGCATATATGGATCTGAACTATAGCCTCTAACAAGTAAACCGTCAAATGTGATTCTCGTTTTATTCTTCAAATACATGACAGGAGATAGATTCACCATGCAGAAACAGAGAAAAAATATAACTACTTTATGAAAATTCAAAATCTCTTTACATTCATATAGCTCTCAATATAAGCTTTATGTAGATACCCAAAAAAACATGGTATGGTGTCCTACAATAATAGAAATTTTAAAATTGATAATATAATGCACCCCTTAGGCTATGCCTAAGAAACAATATTGACAAACTTATGAAGAAGACTTGAGGTAATAATCTAACTAGGCATAGTAATTACAAAATTTCTTTCACAAAGGAAGACAGGAATAAGGTAAATTTGGATGGCATTCAGGTAAACCCACCATGCTGGTCATGACTATCTATGGTGAGTTTATTTGGAAAAACAGAAGACTAAATGATTAAAAAAAGAGGACTTGAAACTAACCACAAAAATAGGTCTGTATACTACAGTTGAAAAATCTAGAATGACATTGGCCATTCTAATGAAAAACTCTAAAACTGTGTTCAGTTTCCTCAGAGACAATAGGAAAGTCATACAATAGCCTTCCTAATGAGGCTTATATTTTCTAACCATCAGGCATCATCTTCAGCCTCTTCCTCTCCATCCTCAGCCCACCAGGAAACAAGCCCCAAGCCACTTCCATTGATATCACCCTGCCACAATATAACATATAAATAAGTGCCTTCAAAATTTTATTATAATACCTTCAGTTGTACCTGATGCAATACACAGTCCCATAAATCCAAATTTTAAACTCTAATCATACAATACTACTAACTGTAAGTTTTTAGATACAACGAAAATTCAATCTCAGAGAAATATCACACTGTTTTGACTAAGGAGAAAGCTTGATCGTCGAAAGAGTATTTAAGTTTGCAAGAGTAATTTGTATCGTCCAATTACTATCAATGCCTTCCATTTACAGATGCCAATAGATGTTTGTTTTTAGCTTTTTACATGCTGTCTGGTCTGTTTAGATGCTCATTTGGACAAGAGTACCAATGCTAATTTGCCTGTTGCAAGTTGAGCTGGGAGCAAAACAAGCAATGGCATCTAGAAAGGCTCATCATATTCATTATTCATCATTAAATTGTATTGTGACATAATGATTTGGCACACAAAGTTATCATTGATCTTAGTGCATTCATCTATTTTTGGAAATCAAGAGATTAATTGTAAAAGACATAATCCATTAGAAACTCCTTTGATAATTTCCTTTACTTTTTGAAAAAAGCTCAAAACAGTTACAAAGCACCTACAGCTATTCTGAGGTAAATAGACAAATGCTTTTTAGCCCAATGGATGACAATCAGATGGTCGAATAATTGGCTGCTGTCTTTTGGCTGCACTCTTATAACAAGCATCCTTTGAAAAATGCTCAAAACAGTCATAAAGCACTTATCCCTGTTCTGAGGTGCATACACAAATGCCTTTTAGCCTAATGGATGATAAATAGATGGTTGAATAATTGGATGCTGTCTTTTGCCAGCACCTCCATCTAATACAAGGTCTGCAGTGTTTCGTACACAGCAGTTTTTTGATCTTGATCCAACTGGGTATGTCTGTTAGTAGGCTTATTTCAAGTCTCAAAAATGCAATCAAAATGTCCATGGACCACTTTGATTCTCTATTGTATCTTTTTATTCATAATGCCAAATATGATTTCATATTGAAGGTAATTTCTATGCATGCACACAAGCGCACACATATTTATTTACACTTAATTTTTGTATGTACACCTATCTACTTTTCTTAAAAAATTGCCATACCCAACCCATACCCATTTCCTAAGCTAGTATGAAGTGATCTCTCTCTCACACACACACATATATATATATATATATATAATTTCCTAGCTACTATGAAGTGAACACACACACATATACATAGAGAGAGAGAGGTGCTTTGGCTTCTTTAAGGGATATGAAGTATTACCAAATTTGAATGCATTAAATTATGCCCTAGAAAGAGATCAAGTCCCAAAGTGGATAATTTATAATTCTTTAAAACTACTTAGGACATAGTTGAGAAAATCGCCAAAAAATTGTGATTCGAGCCGATTTTTCCCTATTTAGGGCCTTGCTGATAAAATCTGCATTGGGAATCACAATCCAAAAAAATCGCCGATGTTTTTGAAAAAAGGGCAAAAAAATTGCAAGTCGCAATTCTTTGCTGAAAAAATTGGCCGTGGAAACATGAGTAGAGGAAACAGGATAAATAGCATGTTTTTTTCATTCTCTCATTTTGCTTGTTCCAAACTGGAGAGAAAGGTCTGCCTACGTGCTATCACGCTAAAGTGCATTTTAAGAGCAGATTTTTTGCAGTTCAAAGGAATCCGGCAGCCACCAACAGCCACCCAAAGGATTCATCTGAGGTAAGAAAAATTCTTGCAAACTGTTTTCTTTTTTCTCTTTTTCTATTCCAAGCATGTTTTTTGTTTTTCTTAAAATTAAAACTAAATGCAACAGCCACCCAAAGGATTCATCTGAGGTAAGAAAAATTCTTGCAAAATGTTTTTTTTTATTCCAAGCATGTTTTTGTTTTTTTTTTAAACTAAAACCAAATGCAACAGCCACCCAACTATTGCATTTGAGCTAGAAATTTGAAAAACTAGGTCAAAGTTTCAGCTGTTTTTTTTTTTCCCTCTTTCAGCTATCTTGTTTTTTTCATAAGTATTGCTGCCTAAACTATGTATGCAAGTCCATATTTTTAGTTGTCAATGTTTAAACTTTAAACAAAGGTTTAGGGTTTAGTTTTTTTTTTTAATAATTGTTTGTTGTTACTTGTTACCATGTGCATCCACAAGAATATGTCGAAAAGAGATCAAGCATGGAAGTATGCAAGGGAAGGGGAAAAGAAAGGGGAGGTCTATTGCAATTTTTGTGGGTCTCTCATTCATGGAGGCATATACCACCTCAAATTCCATTTGGCAAAGAAATCGGAGCAAATGTCAAGTTCTACTCAGAGGTGCCGTCTAAATTTGGGAGAGAATGCATTGCCATCCTCTCTCACAAAGAGGGGGAAAAAGAGCTCAAACGAAGACAAAGCAAGGCCATGTCAACCCCCCCTTCTCAACCTCGTCCAGACCATCCAGGCAACACTTTTAGCCTATTCACCATGAGAGTTCGAGTCCATCAATTGCACACCTAGGGAGTGGGACGAATGAGTCCTATTCTGCGGAACGTTCCATACTAGGGACACAACCCACACTTGAGGGTATGGCCGCATGGAACCAGGAGGCATAGGGCAGCAAGGAAGGCCGACAGCAAATTTGGTATTTTTCCGACCTTCCCTTCAATATGGCAAGGTCTCCATATTCCCTTCAATATGGCAAGGTCTCCATATTGGCAGGGCATGATAGATGCCATCGAAAGTTGCAAAAAATATTTAAGCCGCCAACTTATGATGACATTATGGACCTTCTCCTTTGTAAATGCGTGGATGACATTCAAGTTGTGATTGAAGACCAATGTAGGATGTGGAGGAAGAACGGTTGCACTATCATGTCTGATGGGTGGACCGATGGGAGGGGAAGAACCTTAATTAATTTTTTGGTTCTTCTGCAAGAGAGTTTCCGTTCCTCTAGTCATTAGATGCATTTGCACAAGTTAATAGTGTCGAAATGCTTGCAGGGATGTTTAAGGAGGTTGTGATGGAGGTCAGAGAGGAGAATGTTGTCCAAGTCATCACAGACAATGCCGCAAAATATGTAGCGGCTGGTAAGATTTTGGAGAGATTCCCCACCATTTTTGGTCCCCATGTGCAATGCATTGTCACGATTTGCTCCTTGTAGACATTGGGAAATTACCTTGGATGTCAGAGGTTGTACAGAATTCTAGGGCTATTACAAAATTCATCTACAACCATGCATGCGTCCTCAACCTCATGATGTAATTTACTGGTGGGAGGGAGCTAGTGCAAGCCAGAGTTACATGCTTTGCCACAAACTTCGTAACATTGCAGAGCCTCTATGATGCAAGAGGATCATTGAAGCATATGTTTGTGAGCAATGACTGGAATTCCAAACAAGCTATTAGATACCGATTCTCTAGTGAGGGGCAAAAGGTATATGACTATTTGTTTGAGGAACCCTTCTGGATAGGCATGAATGAGGCCATCAAGGTAAAAGACTAAGTTTTTTAATTTATTTTATTATTTATTTTTTAATAAAAAATATTTTTCCATTTGCGAATATTGTATTATAATTTTTTTTTTATTTTGTAAAATATTTTTCCTTTTTTTCAAGTGTCAGAGCCTTTGGTGAGGGTTCTCCGTCTTTTTGATGGAGAACAATCACAAGTGGCATATGTATATGAGGCTATGGATAGGGCAAAAGAGGCAATTGCCACATTTTATGGACATGTCCACATCAAATATGGTCCCATTTGGGATATATCATTGACAAGCAATGGACATCTCAACTCCATAGCCCTCTTCACGCAACGATGCACTACCTCAACCCCAAAAAAACTTTAGGTTGATTCATTCCAGGCCAACTATGAGGTGATGGGGGGCCTTCAACTATGTGTTGACCGCATGTACCCTGACGACCAAATGTGCATTAAGATACAGAATGAGATGCAGGCTTATAAAAAATGTGAGGGCATCCTTTTCCCATCCTCACTATGCATTCAATCAAGGTCAACTATAACACCAGGTAACCCTCATTGAATTATTATTTATTTTGCCTTATGATTTTGTTTTAAAAAATAATCTCAAATTACGATTTTACATGTGAACTATTAAAAAAAATATTCTTGGTTGTTTCTAGATATATGGTGGGAGGACATTCATGCATATATGCCCAATCTACAACGCTTCACCATCAAAGTTTTATCTCAACCATGCAGCGCTTTAGGTTGTGAGCGCAATTGGAGTATGTTTGAACACATACACTCCAAGAAGCACAATAGGCTTACACAAGAAAAGTTGAATGATCTTGTGTTTGTTCATTACAACCTTTGCCTCCACCATAAAAAAAAATTACAGGAACAAGTATCGAGGCCATTGACCTAGATGAGATTGATCCATCATCTGAATGGATCACAAAGCCACAACAAGAGCAGCAGAAAGAGCCTCTTTTCTCCATAGATGAATTAGAAAACTTTGAAAACCTAGCGGAGGAGATAGCAGCCAAAGCACGAGAAGAAGCATGAGCAAAGCAACAAAAAGAGACTAGAGCTTTTGCTAGGGCAAAGGGCAAAGGCATTCAAAGACCTTCAGGCATTGTGTTTGTCATGACACATTTTGTAATTTGTACCTTTTTATATGATAAGCACTACAAGATGTGTTTTGTCACTCGTGTAGTTTAAGGCTTTAAGTTTGTATCACTTGCCACTTTCATGTGTAGTTTAAGCTTGTATCACTTATAGTATTAATATTTGATTTGCATAATGTTAATTCATTGTGATATGCATGAAAAAAACTTTTTGTCAATGAAAAATTGCATTTTCTTCAAGTTGTTTTTTTGCCGATTCCCGATTTTTTCAGATTCTTTTGCCTTGCCGATTCTGATTTTCTCAACTATGACTTAGGATATATAAAAGGCACCTAAAGACGACACACAGGAGATACACAAGAGAACCCTAGAAAAAATTCAAGTCTCAAAGTGGATAATTTATAATTCTTTAAAAAAACTAAGGGTATATAGAAGGCAACTAAAGATAAAACAGAGGAGTTGCACAGGAACAACAAACATCAAGAGGCCTTCATAGACTTTCACTTTGATTCAGTTGGTTAAGTTGAAGAATAAACACTATATACTTCTTATGGGATAAAACAAACATTATGTTCAAATGTGTGTTATTAGAATTCAAAATTATATGGCAAAATTGTCATGTCTTTATCAAAGGTACTTTGTTTGACCATTGCCCGGATCAGTTTGACTATTTGGAGAGAGTGCACACTCCAAAACTTCCTTATCACGTTTCTCACCCTAAATCCAAATCAGTATCCAGAGTATTCGCAAAATTTGTCCCCTCACATCCAGGCTTAAGAAGATATAGATGAGCATCTTGGTGGAAGAGAATATACTTGCAATTGCTGATTTTCCTTGTAGTTTTAAAAGATGAGGAAAAACGATTCACATTAGCTCACCAAAAATCTTGAAATATTTGAACATTTCTTTCATGATCTTCAAGCTAGTATTGAATTTAAACATCTATAAGTAGTAGAAGCTGTGGAAACTCTAGCCTATAGGAGCTTAAATCAAAGCCATGTGAAGACAGGTTTATGAAAACCATCTAGAGCTTTGTAATAAATTTCACATTTGGCATTGTTAGACATCCAGGCATTCTTATATAATGCACAAGAAGTACATTGATCCAAAAGACACAAAAAAAAGGTACAGGTTTCACTTTTGATACAAAATAAAGACACTAGCATGTATTTCCTTTTTCTGGTGACATCCAAGTAACAAATAATTTTCACTATATGTCCAGTGCACATGCATTCCAACTAGATGGGAAAACATCTGCGCCGTTTCATACCATTCGGATAAGTGCAAAATATTTGATTCTTGGGCAGCAACATTTTTGGTATGCATTATGTTGGTGGTCAAAGTCAACATTCTATACAAGTGATGACGGAAAAATGCCTAACACAAGGACTTTCATAACATGTACATATAAACAACCATAAATTTTAAGAGACATACAAGCACCATGTATTCTGACAGTATTCCAGAAATTTGTAAAATGTTATAGGAAATACAGTCGCCCAAATTTGATAAAAGGATCAAAAATAATTATCATAAGTACCTTGCATCTAGTTAGTATGTAGGATGACTCAGCAGACTGGAACTGTGACAGAATTCCCCAGAACTGTGAATGGTTCATGAACTTGCTTTTCAAAGTTGGGAGTTGATAAGCCAGTAACTTGATATTGACTTCCTTCCTAGCCTGACAGTAGGCCAGTTCAGTGTCAATTTTGAAATCCAACCTACCAGAAGTGGCAGTATGTCCACAGTGGAAGTCCTTCATACAAATTTTCAAATTCACAACACCTGAGAAATCTTTGCATATGTCCAATATGTGTAACTCAAAGCACGGACATAATCCAAACATAGTTTCTTGAATTCCCAGGAATAGGTCTGACAATACTATATAGATGTTCTGCCTTCCTTTAGAAATAACATGGTAAACCACAGGCATTGTTTACACATGAATAATCCTGCTCAATTTTCTGCTGTGTATAATTTATTGACATTTTCCCTTAAAATCTGATGTCATTCATCCCTTTCCTGACAGTAGAATTTGATATTCTTTGACACCACTGTCCATACTCCATACACAACATGCTGAAGATGCTTGGCACGTTTGGAGAAGATCTAAATGGGATATTCTTTGTTCTGGGCAAGAGGAATAAGGAAGAGAGAGAAGACATGAAAAGCAAGAATAACGATACTGGAGTGTTGTGTAGCCTCCAAGAATATGTCACTATCTGCCAAAACAATGAGATGGCCAATACCAAAAGCACTATGTGGAAGATATACCAGTTGGAGATATGCTGGTAGTTAATTTTTAAAGACAGATAACAGGGAGGCACATATGGAGGTAGTGCAGAGACATTTTCATTTGACTTGAATACATTCTATGGAGATATCGATAGGTTTCACAATCATCTACAAACATGGAAGCACTAGATGCATGTTCTTTTTCAAGAAAAAATAATGATATAATAATAATAATGAAGCTTAAAATTAATCAATAAATTAAACCATAGAACCCCCAATTAGCCCTATAAGTTGCAGGAAGCTCTCCTCTAAATGGTGTTTCCCTTGGAAAACATGCTTCCACCATTTCTTATGGCTTGGTAATTCTTGATAGGTGTTCCCCAACACAAGTTAGTTCCCTCGAACAAGATCAATGAAAGGTAAATATAAAAATAAAAGTAAAATTAAAACTTGAAATGAACAGGACAACTCTAGAAGCCTATAGCAACTCAAATGCATAACAAAAATTCATTTTCTTTCATTCCTTGTTCTGGTTTTGACATATTTGAGACATAAAAAGATTTCTTCATTGCAAGCACAGCATTGGGCTTCCTTTTTCGTCAAATTCGAAGGCATTAGAAGTGATTTTTAGAAGCGGAATAGCAGAGGTTAGCAAGAATTTTTCATATGAAGCCATAGAGTTTCCTATATTTTTAACATCAATGGCTTCAAGTTTTGCTGCACGAGCTGATTTAACTTTAACTCCATCAAGATCCAAAATCCAGCCAATGTTAATAATATATAGCTACGCATATAATTATCTTCTTATGTTCCACAAAGAAACAAAGGTATGCAAAAGAGAAAATAAAAGATTGGAGCATGGACCCTGAAAATTTCAACTGTGACATATGGTGGCTGCTCTTTAATCTTGAGGAAGATGAAGATGAACATGTTCCTCATGCACCTCCCATGGAAGCTACTGGAGTTGGGTCTACTTTAAGTTCTGTTAAAAGCCAAGTGAATCCCATGCGGTTTATCGATTTGACCATCTATAGCCTAAAATATAAAGCCTAGCTTTAAAGTTCAATTTGCTCTTTTTGGAATGCATATCTTAATCTATGAAGGCTATCTATTAGCATTATGCATTGTAGTTCTGCCATGGACTTTAAGTCTTTAATAAATGAATGTCTTTTTTGAATTAATATTGCAATTGCTCATCTTCATATAATCCGTGTCTAAAATTTTCAAAGAACTTCATTTTAAATTCCAATTAGATGTTTTAGTATTGTTTTCACATTCCCAGAGAATTTAGGGGCTATTGGTTTAAACTTCTTAAAACTAGCTATTTCCTGTACAGTTTTGCCATTTCCAAGTTCCTGAAAGTTGAGCTTCTATCATGGTAGCACAAAACAGTGTATGGTTTCCCTCCAAAAAGGAAAGAAAAAGGGACTTGTAAGGCTTGTGTTGCAAGAAAATAACATGGAAAAAATATGATAATGAATGTCCACCAAGAGCAAAAAATTGTATTCAAATTTGTTCATAGAGGCTTTTCTGGTCCAATCAGAAAATTGTTTCTAGCTTGTTCAAAGTATTTTCTGAAACATTAAAAGAAAAAGAAAAAACTGCTATTTTAAAAAAATTCAGAAATTGGCTTGAAAGATTGAATATCAATATGAAAACAAACTCATGGTGGTAAATATGGTAGGAGTTTTATCCAATTATTATAAAGCACATAATCTCAAAAGGCTGGTCATGGCTTGCTATTATACCAAAGGGTTTGCAGCTAGGAAAAACAATCTATTGTCATGATGGCAAAGAGCATGCTAAAATTAAAAATAATTTGAAAATAGATTTTGGAAAGAAGAAGTTCAGGCTAGGAGATACTTGATGAAATAGTGTTCTATAAAAGCAATCAGAATGAAATAGTGTTCTATAAAAGCAATCAGAAATATTATTCCAAAGTTGCATGATCAAGAAAAACATTGGAATAAAGAAATTAGGCATATTTCACCACACAGTGAAAGCTCAAGTACCATGATAACAGAAATAGAAATAAACAAATAGTGTGAGTGCCCACAAACAACCAAAGTAGGTGAATAGGACTCAAAAGGTACAGTGAGTTAATATAAGAAATAGGAAGTGCTAAAGGACTCCAACAACCAAAAATAAAATGTAAATCTAAATATCGATTTAAATCCTGAAGCAAAAGGATCTAACAAGAGTGATATGCCATGTAATATAGAAACCGTTCATAAGTTAGGTCTAATGCTAAAAAGAGAATCGCCAATAGAGCTAAGTAAAGAGAACCAACAGAAAACTGTATCAGAATTAAAAGCAGAATATAAATAAACATCCTCATTGATCATCATGTAAGGCCAATACAGAGTCTGGAAATGTGTTCAGAAGAATGACTTAGGCTAAGAGAGAGATGATTAATAGTAAAATACAGACATACACAGTCATTGAATGTTTAAGCAAAAAACCGAAGGCTAATAGAGATGATTAATTAGTAAACCGTAAAAGTAAGACAATGACCTAGACCTGTTGGCCACGAATCCGCCACGAGGAAAGGATTTGCTGCTATTGCGCCCTGGACCCGCAAACCAACATTGAAAGGCCGGAAGGAAGAGATGCCTTCCATGCCAATCTCCGGAGAAGGCCGGCTCCTTTTGAGGGGTTTTTACGTTTAAGCTAAGAGTGCAAGAAAGAGATAAATGAACAGAAAGAATTTACAAATGTGAGTGGAGTTGGGTGGGGGGAACTAACAGTACGGCAACCAACAATCACCAATACTTACTGCATTACAAATACAAAGCATGACTGAGAACTGCAAAATCTATGTGTACTTTCTGTACTAAGCAATATACGCACAGCTACAATGGTCCCCTAGCAAACATTCTCCCTACAAGGAGAACTAACAGCACGGCAATGCATCAATCACCACTACGTACGAAAACTTAAAACAGAAAGTAACTAAGAGATATCAGAACCAGGTATATGTGTCATGCAGAGATTTTAACCGCACAGCTACAATGGCCCCCTAGCAAACATTCTCCCTATAAGGAGAACTAACAGCACGGCAGCGCATCAATCACCACTACGGACAGCAACGTAACACACAACTGATGGAACTGCTACCACATCTAGTCTATGAAGTTCAGAAGTGCTTGACCACCAAATGCTAAAATAAATTAACAAGCCATGGCACAAACAATGCTAAAGGCGCCTGATCATCAAATGCTGAAACGAATCAACGAGCCATGACACGGGGAAGCGTAAAGCATAAAGCGTAAAGAAATAAAAGCAGCAGAACAGAACCAGGCATACAAATTATATTTATAAGCAGAAGCACGGTTACATTGGTTCCCTAACAGACATTCCCCTTCCACCACTTTACAATGAGAATGTGGTGGGTACTTATAGCCCAGAGTCCCCCCCGTTACATTAACCAGTCAAACATTAGCTGACAAAAGCAACCGCGGAACCGCTGATGTTGACATCTGTCGGGCTGGACTGTACTCTCGGCATGGTCTCCCTGAAAGTTGAACAGCCACGTGGCAGCGCGTTGGGAAGAACTTTATATTGACGGGAATGCGGGTAGTTGAGGTAGGTGGAAACTCACATCAGCATTAAATGAGGCAGCTGGCATAGGTAGTGCAGCCCATGCTTGTCCTTTTTCTCGGCATGTCTTGGCTCAGATCCCGAAGCTGGACACTTGTCGGATGATAATGCTTGACACGTGTCTGCCTTGAAAGGCAGTCTATCCAACTTCGCCCGGGATTAGAGCGCAATCGGGTAACACAGGTGAAAAACAGCGCAGTCGGGTAGCACTATTTCCCTACTGCGCACCGGTCAAAGGGCGCAGCCCGACTTCGCTGCGAAGTCGGGTTACGCACCGGCACTTGCTGATTCTCACCGTCGTTCGGACTTCGCACAGACAAGGGGGAGCAGTTCAGACTTCGCGCGAAGTACGAACTTCGCCCCATCACTTAGTCATTTTTCCTGCCAGCCTACCAGCCTGCTACAAGGTGTGCCCAGAAAGAAGGGCGAAGTCGGACTTCGCACCAAAACTGGGCGAAGTACGAACTTCGCACCAAAACTGGGCGAAGTACGAACTTCGCACCAAAACTGGGCGAAGTCGGACCGACTTCGCACAAAAAAACTAGGTTTCCTGGTTCAGCTTCCCGGGCCATAACTTTTGATCCGCTGACCCGATCGCCTATTATAATATATCGTTGGAAAGCTTGCGAGAAGATCTGCAATGATAAAATATCCAGAGCTCATTTTGTCCATTTTATCGCCCCTGTTTATGGCCCGCAAAATCCCGAACACCTCAGCATGCCCTGACACTTAGCCATTTTTCAGGGCAACTGCTGTCAATTTTGAGAAGAATGAGAATGTAGGGAAGAGAGAGAAAGGGGGAGAAGGAAGAGCAGCTCTCTTACAAAAATTTAAAACATTGCACCCCGTGCAAAATGTGACAACAAGACCAAACTGAACAATTGGATACACCAAAGAACAAGACCTGAGCTAAGAGAGAGGATTAAAAATAAACTGCTTGTGCGTTCATTGAATAGCAAAGAATTAGAGGCATATAACTTGATAGATTCAGAAACTGGAAAGAAAATTGTGAGTAGAGATATCATCTTTGTTGAAGATCAAGTAAATAACAGGATAAAGAAAGTAATGTTGCTGAAAAGGTGACAAAGATGAAGCAAAAATCAGGATCAAAAAATGAAAAATAACCGATTGAAACTTAGGAAAAATAAAGCTCAAAGTAATGAAATTTTTAAGATTCTAAACCACATGAATTGACAATTGATCAATCAAAAAGGTCACTCAAACTATTGTAGCTAAATGTAGCTACAATAGCCACACTGATAAGTAGTGCCAATGAATTCTGAAGTGCATAAGGAATAGAAATAGGTAAAATATAGTGATTAAATAAAAAACTTGGAAATACGAGAAATTAACCAAAAATACATAAAAATAGGTCAAGAGGTGACTGGAAAGAAAATCCCATAGTGATGGAAGTAATTGAAAGGCAAAAATCCAGGTTGGTAATGCAAGGATTTACTGAAAAGGAAAGCTAAAGTGAGTACATTTAAATTGCTTTTAGCAATTGCAGCTCAATTTACATGAAATAGATGTTGAATGTGTCTTCCCAAATGGTGGTTCAAAATTTAAATCGTGAAACTTAAGTGCAACAACCAGAGGTTAAGTTATAAAATAAGAATAAAAATCAGCACTCCAGGGACCAAAAGAGGCCCCCCAAAGACAGTATTGAAAAATAAAATAACATCTTACATCAAATATATTTTAGAAATACATTGCCTCCAATTTTGTGTGTAAAGATCAGAAATTGACAATATGTGGTTCTTGATATCTAATTGATAGTTCAGAGTCAAAGTGACAATATGTGGTTCTTGAGGGAAAAATATGTGGTTCTTGATATCTATTTGATAGCCTAATTGATAAAGTCAAGTCAAAGTTTTGCATATACCTAAGCACACTGATTTGAATTAAGGATCTAACATTATCACTGCACATATTTGCTGTACTGGGTCTTCTTGGTCCTTTGCAAAACTAAGCTTATTTCTTATTATCACAACAGAAGCAAAATCAATATTTATGTTTTTCTTTTTTAATATTCTGGTGATTTTATCCATGGTTCCTTGTATGTATTGTAGAAGATATGCTTGTATGCAATGACCATCTCTGTTATCTATATTTCCATTCCCATTGTCTGTTGGTTTGTTTTTCGAGGTCGATTTAACATTTTTGAATGCTTTACGTATGTGGAATTATTTCAAGCCATTATCCTTCAAGACTTCTATAAGATGCTACTCCTCTTTTTCCAAGCGTTCCTCATCCGAGATTTGCACTGTCCTTAACGCCAAGGTTTCTATAACGCTCCCATCTTTTGAAAATGATGGCATTTTGAGTCTGCTCTTGAATAGAGGTCTATATGGGTTTCTTTTTATAGACCTCTTGCTAGTGTTGTGTCATTAGATCTTTTTAATATAATATCCGATAATGGAAGACGGCCTTCTTCCTCTTCCTCTTTTGTAAATTTTTATATGTTTGATTGGGACTTCAAGTGATCAAAGAACCTATCCACACTTCCTTTACCATAATGCTAGTCACCATCAGTAGCATCTATATAGTGTTTCTATCACTTGCGTTACTTTGGATAGGAATCTATGGCATTTTTCTTAGAATGTTCCATCAAAATATTTGCCACTAACAGTGATAGAAGCGTATTCCATCACAATTCCTTCCGTTTCCTCACGGATTTTCCCTTGAAAACTAAAGAACGTAGATTTCAAGTAAATCTCGCTTAGTCTTGTTCTCTTACCCTCTATATTTCTTTTGATGGTCTTGATGGCTCTATTGATTGGAATCTCAACAAATAACGACACCACACCAAAACTGATGAGAACATCACGCTTCACTTTTTGTTTTCTAATATAATCTATGAATGATATAGAATCCTTGATATATGAGGATCTTCCCAAACAACAGTTCTAGTCATTTAGCCAAGAAAATTGTGATTTCATAGATTTCATATGAGGGAGGTATCAATGAAGTTACCTTTTTTGTGGGAATGAGTTTGTTCTGGGTTCCCTACCTCTTGGTCACAACATATTATCCACCCCATCCACAAATTTGGGGACTATTCAGATTCAAATAACTACAAAACTATCATGATTGGGCATGCATTTGCCAAGCTTTATGCAACAATTTTGAATATGAAACTCTCAGAATTGTTGGATCAGTGCAAGCTTAGAGCAAGAGGGCAGGCTGGTTTTAGAAGGGACCACCAGACTCTTAATCATGTTTTCACTTTTAAGGCTATTATTGAGGAGGCTCCCCAACGGTCTTCTAAAGTGTTCTATTGTTTTGAGGAATTTAGAAAGGCCTTCGACATCGTTTCCAAGCATCTTTTATTTCAAAGACTAGATGACATCGGCATCTCAGAGCACTTTATCATTGCCATCAAGAGACTATATGAGGTAGTTATTGGCCATTTTTTGACAGCTTTTGGTTTCTCAAAGGATGTCTAGAGCTCCATTGGCATCAAACAAGGTTGTCTTTTTTCTTCTTCACTCTTTGGGATTCTACATTGATGAGCTTGAAGAAATTATTTTTCAAACACACATGTTGATGATAGTTGCCTTCTACATCATGTCTTGATAGCTATATTGCTTTTTGGAGATGATGTTCTTCTTCTTGTTCATACTTTTGAGGTCCTACAAAGACAATTGGATGCTCTTGCTCGCTTTTTTGACTTAAAACAATTGGCGGTCAATCTTAGCAAGACTAAGATAATGATCTTTAACACAGCAAAGAGTACCCTATCTAAGTTTCAATTCTTCTCTAAGGGCAATTCCATTGAGATCACCACTGCATACACCTACTTGGGGGTTTGGTTTAAAGGTCCTTCCCTTAATCTTCGGCCAGCTTCACAATCACGTCTTGCAAGGGATACACATCTCTCTTAGTCTTGAAATGCCAATGTTTCCAACAACACTTTCAAGACATACCTACAAAGATGCACCTCTTTGATTGCATCATTAAACCCATAGTCCTTTATAGATCTAAGATTCGGGGTCCAAGTCTAGTTGTGTTGATTGGGCTTGCATTGAGAGGGTCCAACTATTTTGCTTCAGCATTTTATCCAATGTAAAAAAAACAATTCCCCAATGTATTGTTCAGGCTGTGTTTGGCGCTCATCCTTTTTGCCTTGAGAGCATATTCAGAATTATTTTCAGCTTCATTGCCTTCGATCCATGGGTAATTGCACCTCAGGTCGAGAGAGATACCCATATTTGGCGCTTTACTCTTCAATGCATTACCTCTAGGGACTCTTTTGGTCATCCTCATGGATGGTACTCAGAAGTTATTTCTCTTCTTCAATCAATTGGTATCTTCACAAACCAATTACCTCCTTTCAAATACTCTTTAAATGCTCCTCCTCACCTTCTTCCTGAAGAGGGTAATTAATCCAGTAGTCAAAGATGATGTTTATCAACAATATATTCAGATCACTTGGGTCACTCCATCTCAACCTCTTAGTCCTAAGTTGGCCTTCTACACTAAGCATTTCATGAGGATTGAGAATGGCATTATTACTTGTCCTAATTATGTCGAGCAACATTGGACACACAGCCTTAAGATTCCCCTTGGTCAACTAAGAGTAAGGTCAGATTAGTTGCGGGTGGAGACGGACCACCATATTCCTCGAGAAGATAGGGTATGCCGTCTTTGCTTTATTTGGGAGGTGGAGACTGAAGAACATTTCATCTTCAAGTGCCCTGTTTATTATGAGATTCGAGGAAGGTACTATTGCTTATGTAGAGACTCATATGGATCGCTTGCCACTTTTTTCAAGTATCCTGGCCAAAGATGCTTGGATCTTTGCCTTAGGGAAGCTATCACTCTTTGGTGCCAATTATTAATGGGGAGACAAACTACTACTGACTAATCACCTCATTTTTTCACTCTTATCTCTGCTATCGAGAGTAATAAACACTCATTTGAACCTACAACTATCCAAAATACTAATGACAGATTTGTGCGCCCTTGTCCACATATAGGAGCGGCTACTAGGGCTTCAGTTCTTTCTTCATGCTTACAACAGGACAAGACTATAGTTCTTTGATGTGGGGTTTTGGCCACCCCTCACATACCAAGTTGTAGACAAGCGCAGCTTACTAGTTTCTTGTCCTCTTCTATTGGTTCCATAGCCATGGATGCTAGAAGAGTCTTGAAGGGTCAAATTCCATGTCCTCCCAAGATTATCCAACCAGGCCCTCTTAGTCCTAGCCATTCTCCTAGGAGCATCATTAGATCCTATGTTGGCCCTTTTGGGATAATTGGTGACGACAATAATTGTGCTTCTACTTTACATCCCACTTTATATTAATGTTGGCGCTTGGAGCTCATTTCTATCTTTGTTTTACCTTGACTTCTAGCTCTCTCAATCATTACTTTTAGCATGTTAGGGTTTACTTATTTTGGGTAACCCTCAGTGTTGTAATTTTATGCCATACAGGTGTTCCACTTTAAAGTAGTTTACACTAGATTCTTTACTTTAGCTTATTTTCATAGTACTATGTGATTATTACAATGCATTGTAATTTGTAACAGCTCTTAACAATGAGTCCCATTGGCCTACTTTGGCCATCTATTGACATTAATAGAATTATCTTATCTACTACCAATGGTTACCTCTTTTAGGATATTGTTGATTGGGTTTTTGTCTAATTTCTTATAGCTAGTTGCTACCACTATTGAGCAAATGGTATTTCATTTCTTATATGAAATCTACCTTATACAAGACTACCACATCGGAACCTCAAATCACATGATCACACAACATAGGCCCCTCAAATCAATGTTAACATGTACTTTGCCATATGTTACATGGAAATGGATACAGTATCTGACACGGACACAGTATCGCATATAGCTACAACAAATTTTTTATACCCCTTACAATGGATACGGATTTATAAAAGCATATATATTTTATATATTAAATGGAAACACATAGACCATAAGAATGTTTATTCAAATATAAGTTCTATGTAGAATATTTTCATTAAGTCAAAGGATGTTTATTGTGTTTAAATACAAGTTACTTTTTAAAAATTGTATATTCTTCTTGTAGTCTCATTTTTTTTTGTTGAATTAAACCGAAAAACAATGGGTGGCACAATTGAGGGCCACACTCCCTAGGGGTATGTTGTCAATTTTGCCACATTTTGTCTAAGGGGTAAAATTTTGAACTGCTGCTGCAATGTTTTTCCCTGCTTAGATTCATTTTCTCCTCTAATCACAGCTTTCTCCGACGAAAGCTCTTCCCCGGCATTTTCATGGCGCTGAGGCGCGGTAGGAAGGCTCACCTTTTGGGCTAAATCTGAGTTTTGCCCATTTTCGGGGCGAGAAACAACCTCGCTAACAAGATGGAGCGAAAGCCTACTTTGGGCTTGAAAATTAACTAAGGCAAGCCAGCCTCAACTTCGCCCAATTTCGAAGCAGCTTGGCTTGACAGACATAAGTAAAAAATCAGCTTCGCTGAAAAAGGGGGCCAAACCTCAGTCTCGGGGCGAAGGACAGCTTTGAGCGAAGGACCATTTTGGATGTTCGAAAAGCGCCTAAGGCAGATAAGGCCTCAACTTCGCCCAAACTGCTAGCGAACCTCAGCTTCGGGCCCCAGGGAGAGCAAACCTTAGTTTCGGGGCTAACTGAGGCGAAGGCACACTTCGGGGTTAATGAAAAACATCTAAGGCAGGATTCACCTCGACTTCACCCACGAAGCCAGCAAAGCTCAACTTCGGGGCCGATTTCCAACGAACCTCGTCTCAAGCAAAGATGCACTTCGGAGCAAAGAATTGATTAAGGCGACGAGGTCAGGGAGGACGAGTTCATCTTCGCCCCGATTTCCAGCAAAGCCCAGCTTCGGGGGCTACCTTCAACGAAGCCTCATCACCAGCGCGCTTCGAGCAAAATGTTTCTAAGGCAGAGACAAGCCGGTCTTCGCTTCCCAGCTCGGCGAAGCTCCGTTTCACGAGCTACCTTAAGCGAAACTCCGTTTCGCGAGCCTAACCGGAGCGAACTACAGCTGATAAAAGTCCATCTTGGACTTAAACAAAAACTGCAAGCCGAAACTCTACTCCCCCAGCTCCGGCTAACCTTTCAGCTTCGGGCATCAATCCCACCGAAGCTCAGTTTCGGGCATCAATCCCAGCAAAGCTCAACTTCGGGCCTGATTTCCAATGAACTCTAGAAAAAGTGTTTTTTTAACGCTAAGGCAGCAACGGGAGGGAACACTTCTAGTGGAAAGGAAGGTAGATGGGCATTTAATGCGCATCCATGGTGCACAAGTTCAGATCTCTGGCCTATCCCATCAAGACGGCGTTGTCAGGCCCCGAAAAATTCTAAGAAGGCAAGATTCACCAACCATATTAATGAGACATGTTGTCCCAGTTGTGTAATTTGTCCGAAGCCGCTATAAAGACGAGTGAGCCGAATTCCATGGATACTCTATCATCTGCCAGGAGTCAAATCTCAGCTGCTCCAACGGTTTTAGGGTTTTGGCATTAATGATTACGAGGTTGAATCCCTCTATAAAAGCCACTCAATGTAATGTAATCGGGGGGGGAATGTTTTGCTAAAGAGTCGTTGTACTTAAATCCTGCATCAATACTAAGTCTCCTGGTTCTGGTTCTGGACTCTTTTTTTGTGTATGATGGCTTCTTATTATTTCTGTTAATTTTGTTCCTTTATATGCATGCTGTAATTCTGCAATCTGGATTTAAGTGTGTGATAAAGAGCGAAACCTGGAATTATTGAAGGATACATATCAGAGAATGTTTAGGTGTTAGTTTTTGTTATATTCATAGTATTGATTGCTGCTGATTTAAGTAGAAGTCGGTAATTGTGCTGTTTGTTCTTCCCTTTGGAACTATCCGGCCTGTGGCCATATTTCCCTATTTCTTTCAGTTATTTATCCCTTTCAGCAATTTCCCAATTCCTTTCCAGTTCCCTAATCTGAAACCCCAGTGTAGTGTAGTAAAGGAGCCAGCCTTCTCTGGAGATTGGCACGGAAGGCATCCCTTCCTTCCGGCCTTTCAAAGTGTTGGACGGGTCTAGGGCGCATAGACAAACCAAACCCTTTCCCGTGGCAGATTCGTAACCAACAGTTTTTTGGCACGCCCGGTGGGACCCAATCGTCCCACGTTATAGCAGTGTTGAGGAGTGATGTTCGTCTCAATACTGTCAAAATTTGAACATCTAGCGACTCTGCTGAACTCGGATACCTCCAAGTCTCGAAGACCAATCTAAAAAATCACGTCTTCATGCGTACGAGATGGAGAGCTAGAAACGCAGAAGAAGAAACCGAGTTCTATGAGCTTGACATTAACGCTCTGGGAGAGCATCCTAGAATAGTCAGGCCAAATATCTCTTTGGACGAGGCATCTTCGCAGGAGGCTGTCGTTGTTGAACAGACTCCAACTCCAGACAGCACAGGAACTAGCTGCCCCCCGAATCCTCCAAATTCTCCAGATCATCAGGGCATTCCAGTTCCACCAAACGTTCAACTACGTGCTTCAGGCGTCCCGGTTCCGCTGAACCAGCCGTTGCCGCCTCCTAACCCGCCAAATCCGAACGCAAATATGGCGCGCAGCAAAATCCGCAAAACTGTTTAATGTTCATCCTATTCATTTTGTGCAATTTCTAGGTACTCTTATCCTCACTATATCTTCGATCCTTACAAGGGCTCCCAGGACCTAGAACTGAATGTCTTATGTGTTCTTGTTATAAGTTTGAATAGGGTAACTTCTGTACAGTCTCAACAAAGTCATGGGCAGTGCAACCATAAATATAGAGCATGTCAATTTTTTATGCACAAAAGATCCCAACTGTGCAAATAAAATGATGAAATTGGCATGGAAGCTTCCAACCAGGGCCACAAGTATCACATACAATGATCTCCATAGGTGCAAATGGTTTGGCATCATTCTCTTGTTCAAGTGGAATGGGTGGATACTTGACCTGAGATACTCGAAACCGCACCTGTAAAAGAATATTCAAGAGATTCATTAATAAATACAAAGCAGTACTCAATGGAAAAATGAAAAGCTGGACTCTAGAACAAACCTCTTCATCTAGATCCATGAACAACTCAGCCCCATTATAGTCCCACTTCCACACATTTTCATTCTCATCACTGTATCACCTCCTCAATAAACAATACAAATAAGAAAAGGATAGAATCATAAAAGGAATATAGAAGCACAAGTTGTCCAAATATTAGACAACTTAAGTGGCAAAAAAAAATCAATATTTCATGGAAATTCAATGCCTTTCAGATGGTTTAAGGAATTATACAATGTACTTGGCTGCTGAAGAAGATGCTCTGGTATATGAATATCATCGAAGAAACCTAAAGACACTGAAATCACCAAGGAAATAGTAGATAAAACATACTCATATAAACAAGCTCAAAGCAGTAGCAGAATCCAGCACATCATTTAATGACTAAAGCAACAAAAATATAACTTGAAAGCACCACGTACACAAGCATTGCTTCATCAAAGAGAGTTCAATGTAAGGAATATTCTACAATTCATCACTTCAAACAAAGAAATGTCAAGGAGAAAGTGCAATAACATACAATATAATCCATTCTTTTCCGATTTCTTCAGCTTCCCAACAAGCACTTCTCCAACAAAAGGCCTGAACATTACCAGCCTGAAATCTATCTGCCATGCAATAGCTTTCTAATAAGAAAATAGGGAAAAACCTTCTGATGCACTCAAACATCTCGATTTGATAGAAAGGTGGTATTGCACAAATTAGTTAAAAAGGTAAAACACAAATAATACAGAATGCAGAAAGCATAAATCCAAAGCAAAGAGCACTACCCTTGATAAAATGGTAAATGCACCTAACAATAATCTGCCAGCTTACAATGTTTCCAGTAGCTAGGAGACAAATATTTGGTTCCTCTTATGTTAAAGAAATTAGCTGTAACATTGTATTACATTGGAGTGTGTCAAAACTTGTTATTAGAAGCATTCAATACTGATGAAGAAATCATGATTTTTAACTATATTATTTACCCAACAGTAGCAGTGAGTTAATCTGACAAAAAAAATTATACATTAGAAATATTGCAATTGTCAGCCATTAATATGAGATATCTATATGAATGCAGAAAGAGTTGCCAAATTGTTACTTAAATACAAACGTTACAAACTTGACAATAAAGTTGAACATACTGGCAAACAATAAGGCATTCTAAAACATTTTCCCATAAATTATCGCTACCATAAGTATCCATAATCTGACAACCAAGATTTCAAAGTGGGAGGTCTCCCACTCTGTGCGGGAGGACCCCGTCCCGAATTCCTGCTTTCCCCCTCCCTTCCTGCAAATTCCCAGTCGAGATGATCCTATGTTACCCCTGCTGCACTTCCAGGACTTTTACAGGATCCTCCTTGGGCCTTCCAGGTTGTGTTTTCCCGTCCTGACAAATTTGCTGGTGCTGGGCTGGATTGTCCCTGAGTTCTTTCCATAGTGGCCTTCAGTGGTGGTTGGTTTTCGGGTGGCCCGAAACGGGAGTTGGAGTTTCGGAGACTGTCCCGACGGATCTTTCTGGCTTTGGGAGGGGCTGTGCGTTCTTGCTTTCCGCCAGTTTCTTTTCGCTACTCCTTTCTTGGGTTCGGCATCTGAAATGGGGTTCCCGCTTTGTTTGCCCGTGTTGTCTCAGCTTGGGGTCTGCTCTCTGCTTTTTCTTGGTTTGGGGGAAGGGTCACAGTTTTATCGTATGCAGTTGAGTAGCCCTTGGCTGTGGCTGGTGTGGGTCTTCTAAAGCAGGGGTTCTTGCTGGCCTCTGGGGAGGGCCCTGGGTTTCTCATGTTGCTGCGGGTGTTGGTGTTCATAGATCTCCTTTGGATGGACTGCTGGTGGGGCTGGTTGGTGCCATTGCTCAGTGGACTGTCTAATGGATTTCCTCTTTGCAGTTTTTTGGTCTAGGGGGGGCCCTGTTGGTTACGAATCTGCCATGAGGAAAGGATTTTGTGTTAATGCGCCCAGATTCGCCCACCAACTAGAAAGGCCGGAAGGAAGGAATGCCTTCCGAGCCAATCTCCGGAGAAGGCCGGCTCCTTGTGGGTTTTGGTTTTAAGCTAAGAGTGCAGGAAAGAGATAAAAATGCGGAAAGAATTTACAAATATGATTGGAGTTGGGTGGGGGGAACTAACAGTACAGCAACACACCAATCACCACTACTTACTGCATTATAAGTACAAAGCATAGCCAGAAACTGCAAAGTCTAGTATACTTTCTGTATAGAGCGGTGTACGCACAGCTACAATGGTCCCCCAGCAAACATTCTCCCTACAAGGAGAACTAACAGCACGGCAATGCATCAATCACCACTACGTACGGTAACTCAAACAGAAAGCAACCAAGAGATGTCAGATCCAGGTATATGTGTTATGCAGAGAATTTATACGCACAGCTACAATGGTCCCCTAGCAAACATTCTCCCTACAAGGAGAACTAACAGCACGACAACGCATCAATCACCACTACGGACGACAACGTAACACACAAGCTGAAGGAACTGCTACCACATTTATTCTATGTATCCTCTAATCTATTAAGTTCAAGAGTGCTTGGCCACCAAATGCCGAAGTGAATCAACAAGCCATGACACAAGCAATGCCTCAGGTGTACCTGACCACCAAATGCTGAAACGAATCAACGAGCCGTGACACAGGAAAACGTAAAGCAGACATGTAAAGTAGAGGCAGCATAAAAAATAAAAGCAGTAGAACGAGCCAGGCATATACTTTATATTTATAAGCAGAAGCACGGTTACAATGGTTCCCTAACAAACATTCCCCTTCCACCACTTTACAATGAAAATGTGGTGGGTATTTATAGCCCGAGTCCCTCCCGTTACATTAATGGGCACAAAGTCCCGATCAAACATTGGCTGACAAAAAGCAGCTATGGAGTTATTGATGCTGACCTTTGTCGGACGGGACTGTACCTGCAGCATGGTTCCCCTGAAAGCCGGACAGCTACATGGCAGCGCGTTGCGTAGATCTTCACATCGGCAGGAACGCGGGCAGTTGGAGCTGGTAGAACCTCTAATCGGCATTAAATGAGGCGGGTGGCATAAGTAGTGCAGCCCATGCTTGTCCTTTTGCTCGGCACGTCTTGGCTCGGATCCCGAAGCTGGACACTTGTCGGATGATGCTGTTTGACATGTGTCTGCCTTGAAAGGCAGTTTATCCAACTTCTCTCGGGATAGGAGCGTCATTGGGTTGCGCAGGCAGAAAACAGCGCAGTCGGGAAGGCCTTCATGCCTTGGGTGCATTTTCGAGTTTGTTTCCCTACTGCGCACCTGTCAAGGGCGCACTCCGGCTTCGCTGCGAAGTCGGGTTGCGCACAGGTGAAAGCTGATGTCTGCCGCCGAGAGTCGGACTTCGCCCCAGCACTTAGTCATTTTCTGCGCCTGCCAGCCTGCTACAAGGTGCGCTCAGAAAGTTGGGAGAAGTACGAACTTCGCACCAAAGCTGGGAGAAGTACGAACTTCGCACCAAAGCTGGGAGAAGTACGCACTTCGCACCAAAACTGGGAGAAGTACGAACTTCGCGCGAAGTCGGACTTCGCCCTAACACTTAGCCATTTTTCAGGGCAACTGCTGTCAAATTTGAGATCTGACTGAGGGGCTCAAAAGAAAGGGGGGAAAGAATGAGAATGCGGGGAAGAGAGAGAAAGGGAGAGAAGAAGAAAGGGAGAGAGAGGAAGAGGGAAAAGGAAGAGCAGCACTCTTACAAAACTGAAAACATTGCACCCCGTGCAAAATGTGGCAACATTTACGGCGGCTCGCGGGGTGTCGAGCTCGCCTCGGCGCAAAGAATCCATGCCTTCATCCATTGGGTGCGTAGAGGAACTTGCTTCCCCTGCCTTCTGCTGCTCTAGCTGTTCACTCCGCGGCAACTGTTCTTCAGATCCACTTTCGGCAGTTGCCTCCTCAGAATCACCTTCCGAATGCTCTCCAGCCCTGGCTTCTGCCTCGCAGATGCGGTTGTATGCGGCCTGGGCTTGGCCCCAGGCTTCTGCTTCGAATGGTCTGCGGTCAGCAACTTCTTCTAATGCTGCGTGGAATGCAGCGACCGCGTGCAGGTCGATGGTGAGGTATCTTTTTCCCAGCTCCTGGAAGTAGGAACTGATCCTGCAGCACTTGGACACCATCTGGGTGACCTGACTTTCTTGAATTGGCTCAGTCCAGCTATCAATTTCAGCTGTATCTGCTTCAAAGGACAGCCAATTCTTTTTCACCTGCTCGTGGGTGAGGAATTCACCATTCTCAACATAGCCGGGGCACCCTAGTTCAGAGAGAGCGTGAAAAGGAGCCAGACAAATGTCCTTTTCATGTTCGAATGCGTCTAGCATTCGTCTGGCAACTCTCACCTCTTCTGCTTTTTGGAAATATTTATGCAAGGTTACCCTTGCATCTGCCCATTCTGCGGCGAATGAGGACATGGGGGAGAATTGGAGGCCATCGCGCTCACGCTCTTCAAGTTTTATTGCCGAGGTCCGGCCATTGCTTCGCACGGCGTTCGGCCTCCTCTACCACGAGGCTTTCCACTGGCGAGAAACTTCTTGGATCCTGAGTGTGAAATCCAGGTCCGACATAGCCTTATATGTGTGGGGCTTGCATCCCCACAACAGATCAGCCCGCATCTCCTTAACTTTGCTCTTTGAAAAGACCGTCGCTTGAGATGCTTTCTCTGCAGATTGCGACTGCGCCTGTTTCAAAGACTCCTGGAGCTGAGAAATCTGCTCCAGGGCTGCCTGCTTTTCCGTTGCGGCTTCTTGCTGAGAAGCGGCCAGCTGGGCTTTTAGTTCATCTATTTCTCGCTGCGCCGCTTCCAGCTGCTCAGTGGACCTGGACAGGTCCTCTTCAAGCTGTCTTGTCTTATCCTGCAACCGGAAAAGCTCTTCCTGTTCCTCCAGATTCTTGACAAGGAGATTATCCGCTTTACGGAGGATTCCCTGAATCTCGTATTGCGGGTGAATATCATCAAAGCTCTTCTCCTTTGTCTGGAGCTCGTAGTCCGCCCTGGTCATTTCCCGGAGAGGCTTCTTCACTTTCGGGATTATCTTCTCTGTTGTAAGCACTCTCCTCTCGAAGTTAAACTTGGTGCGCTTTACCGGGCGGCTATCTCTTCAGGTCTCCTCCGCTTCAGGTTTTGGAGGAAAGAGATAGGGTATTCTACAGCTCTCGTTGCCAGAGGCAAATCATCCGTGTTCTGGAGGTCGTCCATGAAGTCTGGTTCCCCCAACCTAGGGTTCTGCTGAGACGTCTCTCCTGCGGGAAGGGAAGGAGGAGAAACCGGACGGACTTTGGAAGGGCGGCCGCTTACGAGGGCGGCCGGGAAGTGGAGATAGGAGCGGTTGGTCCTTGGAAGGGTTTCAAGCGGGCGAGGCGATGGGTGCAACGGTGAACGCGCGGCTTTAGCACTAACCACAGGTGAAGGGTTTGGGGTTTGACTCAGGGATAGGGAAGCGTTGGGGTTCTGAGCAAACTGGTCGAAAGAATGGGGGCCGCTAGAAGGGTGTGGAGATGGGGAGGAAGATGCGGCCATGACTTGCTCGGATTGAGCGGGAGATGGAGTAGGAGTAGGGCTAGATGAGATCAGAGGGAGTGGGGCAGCAAACGTACCTGCGGGCTCCGCCTGAGCCGATCTTTGGATGGATGTCTGCGATTCTGGTTCCGGCGGCTGGCTCGGGACTGTCCAGAGAAACAATCTCTGGAGCGGTCGAAGCGGTTGTGGCTCTGCGGCTCGGCTCGTTGCACTTGTCGGACTAGGTCGCTTGATCTTTTCAACTCTCTTCCTCTTTTTATTTTCTGGAGCGATGGCTGGATCGGGGGAAGGAGATGGAGCAGGTGCAGCGGGCGCTGATGTTCCCACGGTAAACTTGTACCGGGGTTTGACTTGCAGAAGGTCTGCCGCAACCGGTCTGCTCTCTGGCGGCGCTGGCGTCTTTTGTGCCTGAGGAATCACCTCGGGCGTTGCCTTGACTAATTTCTTCGCCTTTTCAGGCGCCGCCTTGGAAGCCACGGGCTGCATTGGGTCCACTTGGATGTCTGTTGGGCCCGCGCTGGCAGTTGCCGAAGTGTACAACTGTTGGGAGGAAGACCCTCCTTTATAACCCTCAAAGGGACCTCGGGGAACGTAATCTCGAAATGCGAAAGGCCGCCAGCTGTCATGGTGCTGGTCATATAGAGCTGAAAAGTCGTCATCAACGGCCAGATTCTTCCTGACGGATTTATCGTGCTGCGTGCGGCACCTCATCTTCCAGCATTCAACAATCTTTTCTTTTGGCCAGTTAAGGCCTGCTATCTTGGAGATGAATTTTTTAAATCCTGGAGAAGAGAACTTGTGGTCCGGGTTTCGCTCGGGGTCATATGCTACCTCCTCGCAGTAAAATTCCTGCCACGGAGGCCATGCTTCCATCGAGTCAATCTCCCAGTCGAGGTCAACATGGACCACATCGCATCTGTCTTCGATTATATCCGCCCGGGGGCAGATATGCGTGAACTTTCCCCTTATCCCGTACGGGTCGTACTTCCAGCGCTGCGGCAACAGAATCAGGCCAATGCGAAAAAGCTCCTGCTCGAGATAGACATGCTGTCCCACCTCTGATATCTCAACGTTCGCCCAGGAAAGAGGGTATGGAAAAATATGGCCCTTTCTCTTTCCCTGGCCGAACTCCTCTTCAACGTAATCCATCTGCCGGGCAACCTCCATCCCAAATTGATGATCCGTACACCAGTAGGGCAGCAGATGAGGCTTGCCTTTGAATCCGTAGATTCTGACCACAATCCCCTGCGTCAGTCTAAAAACGTCCCCGAGCTTGTGATTGAGCAAATAGCTCGTCATTTCTTGCGGGGGCGAGGGATCTCACCCTCGTTGAAGACTGACATGACCAAGCCCAGAAAGTTGAAGTTGAACTTGTAGTAGGACCCTTTCCGGTATAGGTCATCCGTCCAATCATAGACGGGTTGTGGCTCTCCCCTCTCATTTACCTTCTTCAAGTTCGGGATCGGCATCCGGGAGTGCAAATGATACAAACATAGCCAAGCCGGGGAAAGAGCTGAACCGAAATTCGGTCGATTGCTTCTTCCGGAGCTTTACCGAGGTGGAGTGAATGGCATATGCCAGCCAGTCCGCCCAGTCAAAAAAGATAGGGCGCTTCCCACTTCTCTATGCTGTTGGTTCGTAGGATTCTCCGCATAGGAGACATTCTGCCAGCGCTAATTGATATGGCTGTACCAGCTTGTCTGAGTCGCAGCCGAGGACCCACGCCAGAATGGTGTATAGGTATTTGCTCTGAAACCTTTCCAGGGGTATGGGGCCGGTTGGCCATTGTCCAGTTGCAAGCGGGGCGTTCAGTTCTGAATTGAGGAAATCCCTCATCCTTTTTGTGTGCGTGAAGCGTCCCGCTTGTTCGCCAAGATTTATCTTTCTGACAATCGTGCTGGAGTCATACTCCAACCCTGGGGCGAAGGCCGGCTGGACAGTCTCCCTGCGAAGTGCGAACAAGGGTTTACCGCTGGAGCTGCAAATCTGCCGGGTAGCTGGTCTGTAATGTCTGACAATTAGGTCTACCAGCTCCGGGCATTGATGGACAGGGAGGGCACAAGAACCGGAAGAGGTTAGACTTGTACGCCGCTCCGAAATGGTGAGAGGGCGAAACCTTGTCAGCCCAATTCTCCACATTTATCCGCGACTTAGTAAGGCTCATGGAAAACGAGCCGTCCTTGTATCCCGACGAGGTAATTGACCGGCGGTGGTGGGGCTTGCCCACGCTGTACTTTCTTTGGCCGGGATTTTGACTTTTGCTCCGGCGGTGTCTCACTCCTGAAAACACTTGACTGCGGTAAATCCTCCAGTTCGCGCCCTTCGCTGGATTGCGCTGACATTGTCAACTTTCCTTTGTCCATCCTTCTGAAACAACAATAATTATGATTTCTGGACGCCTGCAACAGATTTCACAGTCGTAGGAATAATTTGCGCGATTTGGCATGTCTGGATGCATCAGTCCCCCTTTTCTAGATAATGACAGCGTCATTAATGTCGCGCAGGAGGGGGTAGGTCGGCTGGCAAGTGAAGGAGTTATGTTTCTTGGGTGGCCGCGCAGGAGAATGTCTTGGAAGATGCACCCCGGCCGCCGCGCCATGCTTCTTTGATTGCACTTTCATTGAAGACTGCGCAATCATTAAATTTAATTTCGAATGTTGCGCCATGGCTGACGTCACTGCCACAATATGGGCACACTGCTCAAGAAAAAGCCCCTTGGTTCGGAAACCCATCTCAAACCGTCGCAACGCGCCTTGGGCCCACGCTTTAGAATTTTTTATTCATTTTTTAAACTCATCCAAGCTGCGCTCAGAAAACAGGGAGAAGTCGGACTTCGCGCGAAGGTTGGGCGCGATCCGACTTCGCCCGCGCAGTCGGACTTCGCTCCAAAATCGAGCGCAGTCCGAACTGCCACTTGCATTGAGACTGTTTCCCTTTCTTTTCCTACTGCGCCCGAGGATTGAGCGCAGTCCGACCTTTGCAAACTTCGGAAGAGTTGGCGAGCACTTAGAATTTTATTGCCTCTTGGGATCGGGTGCACGAGCTGCGCTTATAAAATGGAGCGCGTTCGGACTTCGCCCGAAGTTCGAGCGAAGTTCGCACTTCGCGTGCAAGCTGGGCGCAATTCGTACTTCGCGCGCAAGCCGGGTGTGTTCGGACTTCGCGCGCGAAGTCGGACTTCGCTCAAAAATCGAGCGCAGTCCGAACACTCGTACCTTTGCAGTTTTCTTCTTTCAAACTTCGCCTTTTGGCCGGCGCGCAGCCCGACTTCGCTGCGAAGTCGGGCAGCAGCCAGGACTTAGCCGTTTTTGCTTTCTTTACTCAAGCAGCCCCTTCACGAACTTCGCTCCTTCTGAGGGGCGACAACAGACTTCGCTGCGAAGTCTGTATTCTCTCCCATGTCGCAGTTTGGCTCAAACAAATAAAAAACTGAAAGCTGGAAACTGTACATGCTGAAAAAGCAAAATGCATAAGGGAAATTTTTACAAGGAAGGGCCCATTGGGCACCTTCAGCAGCGGTAAACTTTTAAGTGGAACCCGTTAACGGGGATAGGTAGGAGCTGACCCTCCATATCCCGAAGTACATAAGCATTGAACTGGTTCACCCGGGCAATCTGATAAGGGCCCTCCCAGAGGGCATCAAACTTCCCGTGGTTGCCCGGCTTCGCCTTATATGAGTCCCACTTCAGCACCAGGTCCCCGATTTTAAAAACTCGGGCAGTGGTGCCTTTTGCAAACCAGCCTTGAGTGGCTCCAATATGTTGGGTGAAGGCTTGGTATGCTTTTTCTCTGTCTTCTTCCAACTGCGGAAGTTGGCACAGTCTGTCATCCACCGGGTCTCCACTGCTCCTGTCTTCGTCCAACATCCATAGGGCGGGGATTTCGATGTGGGATGGCATGACAGCCTCTTTACCGTAGACGAGCGCATAAGGGGACGTCTTGATGGATTTCTTGAATGAAACTCTGTCCGCCCATAGCGCCCGGTTCAGGAGTAAATGCCAAGTCCGCTTGTTCCTGTCAATGGTCCTTCTGATGATCTTCAGGAGGTTCTTGTTAGTAGACTCGGCAAGGCCATTCCCCTGCGGGTAGTAATTAGAAGACATCTTGTGATAAATGCCAAGTTTGCCAGTGTACTCCGTGAGTACAGCGCCTGCGAATCCCGGACCATTGTCCGTCACAATTGACTCTGGAACCCCGAACCGGGTAATCAGGCTCTCAAGGAACCTAATGACCGTTTCTTGGTCCGCGTTTTTGGTCGGGATCGCCTCTGCCCACCGTGTGAAGTAATCGGTGGTTGTAAGAATAAACTTGTGTCCGACGGAGGAACTAGGCGAAATCACCCCAATGAAGTCTAGACCCCATTCTTTGGAACGGAGTCTCGGCTCTGAATCGGTTGAAGGGGGCGGGGGTGCTTTTCTGTTTACGCCGGCAAACCTGCGGCATTGATCACACTTGGAACAGACCGCATAAGCGTCTGTAAATAGAGTGGGCCAATAGTACCCGGCTCTAATTATTTTCAAGGCCGTAGGCCTTGCAGAATGATGACCTCCAGGCATCCCGGAATGAAAATCTCCGAGGACCCTGGGCTGATCTGATTTCATGACGCACCGCAACAGGATGCCGTCAATATTTTTGAAGTAAAGCCCCTCGGGGCGAAGAGTGTACTTAAGTGCACCTAGCCGAAATCTCCTTCGTTGTGAGGCGTTCAGGTGATCTGGACATCTTCCGGTGCAGAAATATCTCACCAGTTCATCTGTCCAATCACTCCCCTCCGATAAGGAGTCGGCTAGGTAGATGCTTGTCGTTGTGTCCTCCCACTTACAGGCGGAGATGCCGGCTACAGCGCTTCGGGCCAGCTCCTGACACAAGGCTCGGCCTACGATAAGCTTTGTGGGCCGCACTTCGATGTCGAACTCCTGGATTTTTGCAATCCATCCTGCTCTCTTGTGACCCGGCTCTCCTTGTATGATGAAGCTTCGAACGTCCGGGTGAATCACGAAGACAGTCGTTTTGCTCTGGGAGACAAAATGCCCGAACTTTCGGAGGGATTTCATAACAGCGTGAACATGCCGCTCTATAAAGTTGTACTTTTCCTCATGCGGCTGAATCACTTGGCTCGAGAACGCTATGGGGCGCTCCTCGCCATCGTCTCCCTTCTGAGTTAGGACTGCGGCGTAACTTTCCGGTTCTCCCACCGCATACAGGATGAAGTCCTTGGAGTAGTCCGGGTTTATCAACACCGGAGCTTGCGCAATTCGAGCCTTGATTTCCTCGAAGGCTTGCTCTCTCTCATCAGTCCATTCGTAAATTGTATCTTTTTTCAGCAGTTCGGCCATAGGCTTGATCACCTGTGCGAAGTCCGGAATGAACTTCCGCACGAAGTTAATCTGGCCGAAGAAGGACTGCAGCCCTTTTTTATCGATTGGGGCTGGCAAGCGAAGGAGGGCTTCTGCTCTGTCAGGGTCAATGGCGAGGCCTTTCTCGGAGATGACATGTCCCGGCGACTTTCCTTCTTTTACCGCGAAGACAGACTTCTTCGGGTTTATAGAAATGCCGAATTCTCGACACCTCTCAAATATTTGCCGCGGGTGGGAAACATGATCCCCTCTTTGGTGAGAGAAAACGAGTCATGTCATCAAGGTAGATGACAATGATCTTATTGAGCGGCTCTCGGAAGGCCGGGTCCATGGCCCTTTGGAATGTGGCACCGGCATTGGATAAGCCGAAAGGCATGCGGTGATAGGCGAACGTCCCCCATTTGGTGGTGAACGCCGTCTTATGCTGGTCCTCATCCCTGACCCAAATCTGGTTGTAGCCGGAAAATCCATCTAGAAGTGAGAATCTCTGGGCTCCAGCAACGATGTGTAGAATTTGGTCAATTTGGGGAAGCGGATAGTGGTCCTTGAGGGAAGCCTGATTCAGGTTTCTGAAGTCGACACAGAGACGAATGTCGCCATTCTTTTTCCTCACAGGCACCAAATTCGCGACCCAGGAAGAATGCTTGATGGGGTAGATGATTTTGGCCTCCAACATCTTCAAGAGCTCTGCTTTCATCATGGCCTCAATTTTCGGATTTACGGCCCTCTGCTTCTGTCGGAATGGCTTGGCGCCATCCTCTAGCTCAATGGTATCTTTGGATTACATCTCTGTCATACCCCTTCAAATCCTCGTAGCACCAGGCCACGATGTCGGGGAACTCTCGGCACAGTGATCTGATCTGCTCAAGTTCCTCCGAAGTGCAGTCTGTCCCGACCTTGATAGTTTTACCAGGTTCAAGTTCCAGGTCGGCATATTGCTTCGGGTCTACTTTGATCCTGTGAGATATTGCTCTGTCATTCTGATCAAATAGAATCTCCAATGTAATCGGTCCTTTTGGGACATGATTATTTTTATACTGTATTAACCCCTCATATTGCTCGTCATCGGGGTCTCTACCTTCGATTGAACCAACTCCGTTAACCAAAAATGTGACGATCTCCTCGTCACAATCGAACACTCGCCGGTGGGTGTCCTTATCGAGCACAGAAGGCACCGTAAATAGTGCGAACCGGCTCGGTTTACGGACAACGTCATCCGCCGGAACGTACCTGGCTCCAACAGACGCCAGAATGTCAGCGTGTTTGTTTTTATCACGTGATATCGCCTTGACATTCAACGAGTCAAACGACTCCATCAGGTCCCACACCCGGTTGCGGTACGCCTTGAGGTAGTGATGTTTGGAGGCGCACTTATTCGTAACTTGGTGACACACCAGCTCTGAATCTCCAAAGATCTGCAGGTGTTTAATCCCCAGCCTCTCCGCCTTTCGCAAACCCAAGCACAGGGCTTCGTACTCCGCCGAGTTGTTAGTGCAGCTCCGGGCCAACTTTGTAGGTATAGTCCTTACGGACCCCGGTCGGAGAAACCGGAAGCACCCACTGCAGCGCCATTTTTGCATCGCGCGCCGTCAAAGAAAAGCTTCCACAGCTTCTCGGGTGCAGGTCCCACTTCTTTTGCAGCTGACTTGTCAAGCCTCTCGGGCTGTACAACGATGCAACAGCCCTGCTCTGTCTCAATTACGGCATTGAAATCCCGCAAAGAGAACTCATCTTCAAGCTGTAGCACTTCGAGGGCTTGCTCCGTCAGCTCAACTGTCACCAGTTCTTCCCCTGACAGCTGGACCATGCAGTCCAACTCTCCTCCGGGTATCTTCTCTACTAGGAAGGTGGAAGGCTTCTCATTGAAAATTTTCAGTCTCCTTCCTTTGAAGGGCACTTCCATGTGTGAGTAGTCTAGAGACAGGTACCCGCCCAACTTCGCAGTGAACTCCAGAGAGAGACACATGCCGAAGTAGGGAGCCAGGTCAACGACCACGACCTCTTGGATGACCACAATGTCGAGAGCCTTATGCGGCCGGATAGGGATGTCCTTTATGACACCAACCTGTCTTGACGGGGGTGCCGTCTAATTGCGAGCACGCCTTGGCTGCTCCGTGTGTACTCCATCCCGATCTCATCGCGAGACGGCCTTCGGCATCACGGTCGTGGAAGCGCCGGAGTCCACCATGCGGTTGTGTACTATGTGCCCTTGCATCCGTAAAGACAGGATAAAAGGGAGGCGGTCTGTTCTTCCCGGTGGTCGAGGCCGTCGGAGGTTGAACCAGGACAGCGGGCTGTATCTGCTTGCCGTTCTTCATGTTTTTCAGAGATTCCTGCGGCAGATCCACTGGCCTGGGAGCAGAAGAGCATCGTACATGCTGATTCTAGCAGGTGTTCTTTTCAACTCGTCTACTATGCTGTAGCTCGAGGTACTAGCTCCTTCTGCTTCTTTCGCCGGCTCATACTTCGTCCGGTACTGCTGGGTAGCTTCAACTCGCTGTCTCTTGGTCAGAGACGGGTACTTCAGCCTCTCCTGTGCTTGTTCTTTGGTTTCAGCTGGAGGCCGAGGTACGGGAGCTTTAGCCGGAACTGGAACTTTTGCTATAGGAGGCTTGGCTGGAACAGGGGCTGCCTTTGCCGGAAGAGGCTTGGCTGGAGCTTTGTCTTTGGATGCCTTCTCCTGGGCTGTGTAGGGCCACAGCCGCTTGTACGGTGGCAGCCCACCGGGCTGCGGTTTTCTCTTCTGGCATAAACTTGCAAAGGCTTGGCGGCATCTGCGGTTTTCTTTTCTTCCTTGGCGGGCGGCACTAGATTCTCCTCTGGGAGGGCAAAGTTGGCTTCGCCGTCCAGGATCATGTAGAGTTCATCGTCCTCTATGGCGCTGCCGACCAAAGTCTGGATGTAGTCTTTGGTGCGAGTGTGCAGTCTTCCTCCGAATGCGGGTCATTGCACGTAGTGCACCAGTTAACCTGGTCGGAAGGACCAGGCGGGTCTTCTATAGCAGCATTTCTCGGAGGCGGACGCCTCTGCAGCTGGTGCTCTGGGGGTTTGTCTTTTGTCAGTGCCGGGGGCGGATATGGCCTCCTAGGAGCGAGGTCCATCTGGGCCTGCTTCTTCTTCAGAGCGGTCATGTCATTGGACATGGCATGATATCCTGAGGCCAAAGCCCGCACCTCCTGGAGGATTGTATTCTGAATGTTACTGTCAGGAGGCGGCAACTGTGCCGGTGGAGGCAATGCGGCTAATGGAGGAGGATTGGAATAAGGTGCGTACTGCGGAGGAGCAGGGAGCGCTGGAAAATGCGGAGCGGGAGGAGGCGGGTGAGGATAATGCAATTGAGGCGGGCCGTAAGGAGTTACGACCGGCGCCGGATTCCATTGCTGCTGGGGTTGCTGCCCTGATGTGGACGGCGCACCACCAGAAGCAGGAGGATACTGGGATCTGGGGAAGTCGGGATGAATGGGTTCCTGCACCCTGGACGGGAGTCTGCCGATAGAAATAATATCAGCTTCAGCTTGCTGGGCAGCCTCGTACAGAGCAGGAAACTCGTCTATTCTGGCAATCTTCAGCAGCAGGCATATGTCTGAGTTGAAGGATCTCAGATAGTAGTGAGCGGCCATGCCGGTTGAAGGCCGAAGCTCGCGAGGTACCCGTTTCCAGGATCTCGCAAACCTGATGTTAAAGTCAGACACCTCCTCTTGAGGATGTCTCTGGATACTTTGGGCCCGATGCGAGCGGGAGAAGTAGGGTCAGCAGACTCGTTGCATCCTTTCACGAGCCTTACGGCAAGCTGGGGCCATCCTGTGATAGATCCCTCTGGCAGCGATCTCCACCAGTAGAGAAGTTTTCCCCTCAGGGAAAGGGCCAGCAAACGGGTCTTCACACTCTCGTCAGTAATGGAATGCAATGCGGCCAGGGCAAGGATGTCCTGGATGTGCTCGTACGCCGTCTTGCCGTAGCCGTCGTACGTAGGGATGGACTTCAAAGCAGCAGGGGGCACAGCTTGCTGTCCGACCAGGGCCAAGGGCCCTGTAGAGTCCACCGCCGGGAAGAGATCATCATCATTTTGCTGTTGGGCAGCCATTTCTTCTTCTTCTCCTCCGTCGGTTGTGTACTCAGTGTCGGTACCTTCCGAGGATGTAGATTCCTCTTCTTCCTCGGCCTCTTCTATTTCGTACTCAGCTCCTCCGACCTCGGCTTCGGCTTCTTCTTGAATTTCAGCCTCGGCTTCGTCGACACGAGCTTGTTGATCAGCCAGCCTGACAACTTCGCCTCGAGCGTTGATGTCCAATTCGTAGAAGTCGGGGCGGGTTTCTCGGATCCCTTGCTCGCCACCTTCTTGTTTGCATGAAGGTGCTAGGACCGGTCTTTCAGACTCAGAAGATATGTTCGTGCAGAGTCGCCAGGTGCTATGATTTTGAACAGCAATGAAGCGAACACCGGTGCTTCGATTCTGTTTGGGGGTGGGAAACTTCCTTGGCCCACCGAGTGCTCGAGAATAAGCTGTCGAGCCAGGTGAACACGAGCCTGAGTTTTTCAAATGTGGGACTCCGGGTCCCACCGGGCGTGCCAGAGAAACTGTTGGTTACGAATCTGCCATGAGGAAAGGATTTTGTGTTAATGCGCCCAGATTCGCCCACCAGCTAGAAAGGCCGGAAGGAAGGAATGCCTTCCGAGCCAATCTCCGGAGAAGGCCGGCTCCTTGTGGGTTTTGGTTTTAAGCTAAGAGTGCAGGAAAGAGATAAAAATGCGGAAAGAATTTACAAATATGATTGGAGTTGGGTGGGGGGAATTAACAGTACGGCAACACACCAATCACCACTACTTCCTGCATTATAAGTACAAAGCATAGCCAGAAACTGCAAAGTCTAGTATACTTTATGTATAGAGCGGTGTACGCACAGCTACAATGGTCCCCTAGCAAACATTCTCCCTACAAGGAGAACTAACAGCACGGCAATGCATCAATCACCACTACGTACGGTAACTCAAACAGAAAGCAACCAAGAGATGTCAGATCCAAGTATATGTGTTATGCAGAGAATTTATACGCACAGCTACAATGGTCCCCTAGCAAACATTCTCCCTACAAGGAGAACTAACAGCACGACAACGCATCAATCACCACTACGGACAACAACGTAACACACAACTGAAGGAACTGCTACCACATTTATTCTATGTATCCTCTAATCTATTAAGTTCAAGAGTGCTTGGCCACCAAATGCCGAAGTGAATCAACAAGCCATGACACAAGCAATGCCTCAGGTGTCCCGACCACCAAATGCTGAAACGAATCAACGAGCCGTGACACAGGAAAACGTAAAGCAGACATGTAAAGGAGAGGCAGCATAAAAAATAAAAGCAGTAGAACAGAGCCAGGCATATACTTTATATTTATAAGCAGAAGCACGGTTACAATGGTTCCCTAACAAACATTCCCCTTCCACCACTTTACAATGAAAATGTGGTGGGTATTTATAGCCCGAGTCCCTCCCGTTACATTAATGGGCACAAAGTCCCAGTCAAACATTGGGCGACAAAAAGCGGCTATGGAGTTACTGATGCTGACCTTTGTCGGACGGGACCGTACTGCGAGCATGGTTCCCCCGAAGGCCGGACAGCTACGTGGCGGCGCGTTGGGTAGATCTTCACATCGGCGAGGAATGCGGGCAGCTGGAGCAGGTAGAACCTCTAATCAGCTTTAAATGAGGCAGCTGGCATAAGTAGTGCAGCCCATGCTTGTCCTTTTGCTCGGCACGTCTTGGCTCAGATCCCGAAGCTGGACACTTGTCGGATGATGTTGTTTGACATGTGTCTGCCTTGAAAGGCAGTTTATCCAACTTCTCTCGGGATAGGAGCGTCATTGGGTTGCGCAGGCAGAAAATGACGCAGTCGGGAAGGCCTTCATGCCTTGGGTGCATTTCCGAGTTTGTTTCCCTACTGCGCACCTGTCAAGGGCGCACTCCGACTTCGCTGCGAAGTCGGGTTGCGCATGGTGAAAGCGATGTCCGCCGCCGTACGGACTTCGCCCTGGACCCTCGACTCGCCCCGCACTTAGTCATTTTCCTGCCACTGCCGACTGCTACAAGGTGCGCTCGAGAGAAGGGAGAAGTACGAACTTCGCCCCAAAACTGGGAGAAGTACGACTTCGCACCAAAGCGGGAGAAGTACGAACTTCGCACCAAGCGGGAGAATACGCACTTCGCACCAAGCCGGAGAAGTACGAACTTCGCCCGCGCGAAGTCGGACTTCGCCCCAACGCTTAGCCATTTTTCAGGGCAACTGTTGTCAAATTTGAGATCTGACTGAGGGGCTCAAAAGAAAGGGGGGAAGAATGAGAATGCGGGGAAGAGAGAGAAAGGGAGAGAAGAAGAAAGGGAGAAAGAGGAAGAGGGAAAAGGAAGAGCAGCACTCTTACAAAACTGAAAACATTGCACCCCGTGCAAAATGTGGCAACAGGCCCTATGCGTGCGTGTTTACTGCTAAAGTTGATCTCTTGTTGACAGTCAAAGGTGTTCTGATCCCTTCCAGTCATGGGGTGCCATAGTGGATTAACTTTTCGAGATTTTCTTGCCTTCATCCGTGATCTGTCTCCTTTGCAGGGAGATCTCGTGGGCTGCCGGGTCTCTGGTTTCTTCTGATCCACTTTCCAGGCCGTGTTTCTCCTTTTGGTTCCAGCATGAGTTCTTTTTGTGCCTTCTAGGACTGGATTTTCTTTGTTGGGCCAGTCCGTGATCTCCCTGTGCCTTCCTGGACGGGGTTCTTTTTGCTAGGCCAGTCCGTGGTTTTCCTGTGCCTTTCCTGGACGGGGTTATCTTTGTTAGACCAGAGTGTGGGTTTCCCAAGCCTTCCTAGACGGGGTTTTTCCTTTTCTACAGCTATTTCCAAATATGCCCGTTGGTCTAATCTCCAGCAAGTTTCTTTGTTCTTTGCTGCATTTTCCCGGGCTACCATTAGACGGGTCTTTCATGTTTTGGCGGTTTCCTAGATTCTTGCAAAGCAGGTTTCTTGCTCGGGTTCCAGTTTTCAGGAATTTTCATCTGCAGGCTGTTTCCGGTTTCCTGTTTGTCTTGAGCGGGAAACATTGTTTCAAATTTGCTGACTGTTTGTGGGCAAGATGCCCTGGTTCAAATTTGGGCGGGATTTTCTTCTGCTGTCTTGTCAACTCCCGTACCCATCTCGGTCAGGTCTATCCCTTTATTTTTGTCTCGAGCTCTCGTAAGTCGGGTTTTCAGTTTAGTTTTACTTTATGCTTATTTCAGCTCTCTCGTACCCGGTCTGGGCGAGACTCCTTTGCTGTGCATTTTGTCCCGGGCTCTCACAAGCCAGGTTTTCCATTTCTTGGTTTTGTAGCGTTTTTTCTAGTGGAGATCTTCTCCCTATGGAGATTTTCTCCCTATCCCAATTGTAAAAGGTTTGGGGTCCCTTTCAAAACCCCGTTACCCTAATCAAAAAAATAATAATCTAACAACCAAGAATGCTAATAAAAGCTGTTTTCCATTTTTTCCAAACATAGTCTGCAATTCCCATAATCAGCTAAAGCATGCTTTACTTATTCTTTACAAAGGCTAGAGAATCAAATTGAGCTATCCTATGTACTATCCAGTAATATTCAATCATGCAGAAACAATTTAAAAATAAAAGGTTTTTCCTTACAAAAAAAAAATTCAAATGGTTATACAGGGTTGAAACAGGCCCCATTCATACTACAGGTATTTTGATGTATCATATTTCATGGTATTATAACAAACCATTTTAGCATGGGCTGCCTTATCATGGAAATGTCTATCACAATGCAGGGATTTGAACTTGGATCATGTTCATACAATTGCATCCCATTTACTGTTGCTCCACAATCCCTTGGACAAGTATTTCCTTACAATTAATGTGAAGTAAGGTTGCAAATAAAGACTGCATCTCGACTCCCACAACAAACGATTCTGTGGTACCGTAGACATTATGATCATTTATTATGTTAAGGTCAATGGTTAGACTCTATTGATACTTCCAGATATCCTGAACAATCAAGAATGATGGTAAACAGATGAGACCATGTCATAAGATGACAACTGTGATTGTTTAATATATGTTCAGCGGGTATGCCACTAATCACAATAGCTTTGTTCTATCTCCGGTTTCCCACAATGCACCAACAAGAAAAAGATATTGAGAAGAGAGGATATCTTCATATTTCCATTTGTATTTGGTTCCTTTATTCCTGTCCTGTGATATGAATAAAACAACCCTATAAACAGCATAAGTTCCAACTTCCTGAATATTGGAATTTTCTCTGTCATCCTGCTTTCTTCCTTTTTCAGTTATGATTTGGGAGTTATTGTATGTACAATTTGCTCTTGGAAAATGCAGTATTTGTTTTTTGTAACTTCACTTACTATGCATTTAATTCAGTTTGATTTGATGACTTGAAGAGTTTTATGTTTAAACTGATAGTTGTATCTTATGTGTTTAACAGGTAGAAAGAAAACACATGGAGGTAGCACAAGCCAATCCTCTCCACTCTAAAACCACTTAACTTACCTCCTGGTAAAAAAAAAGGCAAAGAAGAAGATCAAAAAATCAAAGAGTAACAATACCACCAAGAAAAAGTCTACTAGGACAATCACTCAAGTAGCAAATGTAGGAGCTAGTTCAGACATGGCACCATCTCAAGCGCCACCTCGGACTTATACAGTGCATCGAAAGTCAAGTACATGCACAAAAAAATTTGTTATGTAATAGTTTTGACATTTAGAAGTTGTTTTCTTTTACGTACGAGAAATGCTTGACGAAATGCAGTATGTATAATTAATAAGTCATGAAATGAAAATGTAAGTCAAATGCATGTCAAATGTAATTCAAGAAAATGATGAGGTGTCAAGTAGTTAGTTGGAGGAAGTTGAGGAAGCAACTACCTCCCAAGTTGTATAAATAAGACCCCTCATTCATTCATTTGGGGAGATAGGATTTAGAGGTGTGCATTGGGAGATATATGTAGAAGTGTATGCATTGTATGAAGATATAACCAGACATGTATTCTTGCAAACAATAAGAATACTTCCATTCAGCCATTGTTGTGCATACTTATGTGATCATTGTGCATGTTCCTATGAATTGTTATAGTAGTTAAGCAATGTTGTAGATGATCGTATGGACTATTTCCAATGTTATATATTTGTTGTAGATAGATAGACAAGGTCCTCTAACTCTAGACTAGTTCGTTTGACTGAGATACTATGTCATCTGGACAATTGAACCAAGCCGTCTGATACTGAACAAGGTTGCTTGACTCTTTTGCAAGGCCATCTAACTTATGCTATGTGTGCAGGGCTGTCAAGGCATGTTATGTATTGTATTGTGCAGGCCTCTCCTTCTTGGTGTGCACTCCTCTCTTCTGGGCTACAGTCCTCCCCCCCCTGCTCTCCCTTTTCTTTTCCCTTTCTCTTTGGCCCGGTTGTCGGGTTTTGTCTTGTATTTATCTTAGTTCTTTTTTTTGTTGGGCTTTTTAGCCTGCTAGCTGGCAATCATTATTGTCCTTCTTATAATCCCTTGGGTCTTATTTTGGCCCACCACGGACATTAATAATATTTCATTTCATTTCAGTAATGCTCCAAGAGTCAGTTCTTGGCCCTACCCTGAATCTTTGTAAAGTTTCTTTTCTTAAAAAACTGAGTGTGTTTGTACTTCCCATTAGCAACTTTGGCATATAAATCTTTGTATAGTTTTTTGGGCACCCTTTTCCTCTTCTTTCTGCCTTTAGGTGGATTGGAGGGTCCTGTTTGTTCTTGTGGAGTTCTTGGTTCTTCTTCACTCAAATCCACCCCTAACGTTCCAGCTTCAGTCTGTTTCAACACCCAGCATCAGCAGCACTCTGATTGGGTGGCCTCCATCACTGTATGACTGCCCATCACTCCCTAAGATTCCATTTTCACCCCCTAGAGTCTATGTCAAAATTCGAGAAATTTGATAATATTGAAAAAAAATATGCGAAGTACTTTAGAATGAAACCCGTCTCAGTAGTGAACGTATTAGTGCAATCCACTCTTTAAGGAAGAGTGCAATCCGCTCTTTCAACAACTCAGCCGATTTCTCCAAAACTTTGCATGCAAATGGGAAATGCAAACCATCTTTAAGAAAGAGTGTGATCCACCCTTTTAAAGACTAAACCAAATTTGATTTTGTCCCTTTTTAGGTTCTCAAGGAGTGCGAACTACTTAGGAAGATGTATGAATCACAGCTGTTGTCACTTAAGCTTTCCTCAAGTTAAATTATCCTTGAGGCAAAAGAAAGCAGATCACAATGGAGGCATGGAAGTAGGTTGCACTAGAAACTAGAGAGCCATTTGCACTATAGGACAAAGAGCAGTTCGCATTCTGAAGAAGAAACTCAAGGGACGTCATGTTTGGCATGAATTTCGAGGCACAGAACCCAAGTAACTGTTTTGAAGTTGATGTTCTCTCTCCAGACAAGATTACTGGAGGAATGGAGCAGCTCAACTGTTTTAAAATGTTTTTTAGTGTCAAATTTGGTAGGCAATGGAGCCTTTTGCCATCTAATTGTAAAGATTCTACTAGAATCATGTAATTAATAGTTAGAAATTACTTTTATTGTAGTGAGGAGTACAGTTACTTTGTGTTTATTATATATAAGAGCATTGTAAAGGGTCCTTTTACTATTTCCAAAAATACTAGAGCTACTCTTTGAGATCAAACTTGTTATTTGAACTGCAATTAATGAAAGATTATGCATGGCTTTTGTAGATCAAACATTCATAAATGAGGAGGTCTTGAAACACATTTTATCCACAAATGCCAAGCTTCCTTTCTCATTAATTGAAGATTTGAGTACAATTTACAAAGTAGCAGTCAATTGCAAAGAGTAGCTCTAGCTTTCTTGAAAATGCCAAAGGACCCTTACAATGAGTATGAAACTCTTATTTATAGATGAAGCGTAGGCTACTCTACTTCTAACTACAGTAGACAATAATCCTAGGTTACATAGTGGTTGGCACTAGAGGACAAAAAATATCGTCACTTTTCCACGACAGAGCAAAGCACATTTTTAGCATATGGGGCACACTTTTGTGAAGGCACAAACTTAAGATCTAGGCACATTTGCCTAAGAGTGAGGCACAAAGGCCTAGGAGCAAGGCGCACTAATATGAAGGCATGAATTTGAGAGTTGGGTGCATTTATCTGAGAGTAGAGTGCACAAGTCACGAAGCAAAGCACACTGCTATGAAGGCATGACTTTGGAAGTCAGGCACAATTTTTTAGCAAAGCACACATGTTTGGAAGCGAGGGCACCGCTACCTTGGAGTCAGTGCACAAGTGCTTCCCTTGGAGCCAAGTGCACTTGTGTTGGGCAAGGCACAATGATAATAAAATGGGCTGCACCATCACCTTAGAGCTAGGCACACATGAAGTACCTTGGTGTCAAGCACACTCCTATCAAAGCGAGGCACATCACTACCTTTGGCTCGACATATTGATGTAGCTTTGTAGTCAGGCACACTAATAGCAGAGCAAGGAGCACTAATAGCAGAGCAAGGCACGCCAATGCCTTAGTCATTCGGTTTTGACTCCTAATCTCTATTTTGCATTTTGTCTCTACAAGCACGATGGATTTCTATCCGCAGAGTGATGATAGTAGCAAGCTACTACAAGTGCCCAACAGCACCCAACCCATGTTTTCGCATTCTTTCTATCTCTTTCTCGGGGAGGTCGAAGGAGCTAGTATTTTGAGGTTGTTGCCCTCCTGGCCAGCATTCAGATACGGATAGACATGCTCCCCCCTTATTCTTTGGGTATTCTCCCCCCCTCTCGGCATAGTAAGTAGAAGATGCTCCACGAGATACGAAAGGATGTTAGTCTCTAATACACTAGTTGCACATGGATCTCTCCTATTGCCCCTCTTTCCCCCAAGAAGTCTTTCTACCACGAGCACTTCTTACAGATTCAAGAGGGCAGAATAGTTCCTCCACGATACCTTCAACAACACACAATGCATAATCTTCGGATCCCAATTGAGCAACTCAGGGTGTGTTCTCACCAACTCCGAATGGAGTCAGATCACCATCTTCCAACAGAGGAGCGGATTTGCTTGTTTTGCTCCTTGGGTGACGCTGAAACCGTACATCACTTTATTTTTTGTTGCCCCATTTACTATGAGATTCGAGCTAGAATCTGTTGGTTACGAATCTGCCATGAGGAAAGGATTTGTTGTTAATGCGCCCAGATTCGCCCACCAGATTGAAAGGTCGGGGAGAAGGAATGCCTCCCGTGCCAATCTCCGGAGAAGGCCGACTTCCTGTGGGGTTGTGTTAAGATAAGAGTGCAAGGAAAGAGATAAAAATGCGGAAAGAGATAAAAGTGCAGAAAGGGATTCCAAATGTGATTGGAGTTGGGTGGGGGGAATAAGCAGCACGACAACGAATCAATCACGACTACTAACAGCATTCATCTACAAACATACATCGAAACTGCAGCTATCAGCGATCCTATGTATCCTCTATCTATGCGTTCCAGGAATACTTGGCCATCAAATGCCGGAGTCCAGAGTTCAATACAACAACAAGCAATGACACAAGAAACATGAGGCAGAAATGACAAGGAGAGGCAGCATACAAGATAAAAGACAGTAAGCAGAGCCAAGTATATGTCTGTATTTGAGGCAAACGCACAGCTACAATTGTCCCCTAGCAATATATTCCCCTTCCACCACCTTACAATGAAAATGTGGTGGGTATTTATAACCCAATTTCCCCCCGATTACATTTGTCGGCAGACAGTAGCTGACACGAGCGGCTGAGGAGCTGCTGATGCTGACTTCTGTCGGTCAGGACTGTACTTGCAGCATGGTGTCCTTGAAGGCGGTACAGCTACGTGGCAGCGCGTTGGGTCAAATCTTTGGTCAGCAGGAATGCGGGTAGGTGCGGCAGATGGCACTTCACATCAACTTAAATGGTGGCAGTTGGCGTAGATAGTGCAGCCCATGCTTTGTCCTTTTCCTGGCCATGCCCTGGCTCGAATCTCGAAGTTGGACACTTGTCAGATGCTGACGAGTGACACATGGCTACCTTGAAAGGTCGTTTATCCAACAGCGCCCAGGATCTGAGCGCTGTCAGGTTGCGCAGGCAGAAAACAGCGCAATTGGGAGGGTCATCTTGCCTTAGTCATTTTTTGGTTTTAGTTCCCCAACTGCACACCGGTCAGAGGGCGCACTCCGACTTCGCTGCGAAGTCGGGTTGCGCACCGGCACTTGCTGTCTTCCACCGTTGTTCGGACTGCGCACTAAAAGGGGGGTGCACCCCGACTTCGCTGCGAAGTCGGGTTGCACCCCAACACTTAGCTGATTTTTTGCTGCACTGCTTCCCTAGTGCGCCCAAGAAGAAGGGTGCACCCCGACTTCGCTGCGAAGTCGGGTTGCGCCCCAGCACTTAGTCAATTTTCGCTCATTTTCCTGTTTTGTCACACTTCGCACTGTCCCTACTGCGCTCCATTTGGAGGGCGAACTCCGACTTCGCCCCGAAGTCGGGTTGCGCCCTGACACTTAGTCATTTTCAGGGAAACTTGCTGGAAACTTACTGGGGGGAAAGTTCAAGGGGAAGAGGGAGGAATTAAACTGTAAGGAAGAGGGAGAAAGGGAGAGATGAAGAAAGGGAAAGAGAGGAAGGAAGGAAAAGAGCAGGTTACTTACAAAAACTGAAAACATGGCACCCCGTGCCAAATGTGGCAACAGAATCCATTGCCTTTTCAAGGACAACTCTCGATATGTTTCTACCTTCTTCAGATTTCCGGACCAGCAATGTCTCGTACTCTTTCTTAGGGAGATAATTCAGCTTCGTCAACACAGAAGCTCTCCTCCAGCTGGATCACCCTCCTCAACATTGGCTCATCACAACACACTTCACCAACTACAACAAACCAGGTGACACCAGACGGAAATGACCCATATCATCCCATTCCGACGGAAGCAGGGTCACTAGACAACGCACCCAAAGTTTGTTAGGGTTCCGAACTAGTAATGAACAGAGACATATCATGGCCTTCTTTAGCTCCGGTACTTCGGCCTTCACTGTTAGGAGAGATTAGTTTCTGGGGGGTTCTTGGAGCTTGCCCCTCCTAGGCTGCTCCCTCCCCCTCCCTCTCTCTCTTTGTTCTTCTTGGTGTGCACTCCACTCTTCTAGACTGCAACCCTCCCCCCTCTTCTCTCCCTTCTCTTTTCCCTTTCTCTTTGGCTCGATTGTCGAGTTTCGTCTTGTATTTATCTTAGTTCTTTTCTTTGTTGGGCTTTTTAGCCCGCTAGCTAGTAGTCATTATTGTCCATCTTATAGTCCCTTGGGTCCTTTTTGGCCCACCGTGGCCATTAATAATATTTCATTTCATTTCGCTTTTTTTTTTTTACACTTTTATGCTAATATCTGGGTAATGTGTTGATTCCATTCATTCCTACATATATATTGCAAATTCCAACATGGTATCATTACTCGACCCAGAAGCTCAGTTCTTGATCTCTTGCAATGATGATGCCAAAGGAGTTGTCTTCTAGGGGAGTAGCTAAGGAGCAAGGTTTTGGACCAATGTTGCCTTTTTAAAGTTTGCTAACATCCTAGTTCAAGCATTTGGAGCTTGGATCAGGACAATTTTTGTGTACTACTTCAGTAAACTTCTATAGTTGGGGAGGTCAGTACAAAAGAAGTAATCACCAACAAGTTCCGATCTTCCCTCTCACTAGTTGACATTCAAATCATAGATTTTATTTTATTTTATATTTTTTCTTCTTGTGATGGCAGGCTCTAGGGAAGTAGTGTTTCATTAATATCCTTCAGATAATTAAAACTATTCCAGCTTTGCTTGAAGACTGCAAATTGAGGCACTACTACAGGCCCAAAAACAAAGCTGCAAATTGGCTTGCTAATCTTGGTGCCAAGAGTGCTACAACTACAAAGTTTGGATTATTCGATGAGATTCTAAATGTTGAAGAATTTAAAACAATCATTCGAAAAGATGCATCGCTTTCTCATAAGAAATCATTGCTCCAAATATGGAAAAGACATCTGATCAGAACTTTTGCTTAATGGGTAAGATGATCTCGTTATTTATTGAGAACACCATTTTGCATAATTTTTAACACAAATCACCACCTTTCCATAGTATCTTTTTCAAATTTGATGACTATTGTCTTTGTAGAATGCATAACAGTGTTATATTCATCCAATTGGCCAACATCAGTTTGTTGGCTTCAGATATATGTAGTGGCTGAAGCCATCCCTTGAGTCTAGCTCCCCATGGACCCCCTAATTTTCTCCCACAATCTATGGGTAACTTAAAAGCTAAGGTGTATAACACAAAGTAATAAAAGCCTTCCGTTGTTCAACATTTCTAACAATGATCAAAGAAAAATATGTTGCATGGCCAGATCACTCTGAAGGAAAATTAGGCTCAAATTGAAATTAAAATGTCTTTTGCCCTCAGTTCTCCTTCTAACCTTCAATCTCTTCAAGGGGGAGACAAATTACAATGGTTCCTGTTGGCCACGGATCCGCCACCTGGGAAGGACTTGGTGTGTCAATGCGCCTGTTGTCACATTTTGCACGGGGTGCAATGTCTTCAATATTGTAACAGTGCTGCTCTTCTTTTCCTCCTCCTTCCGTTTTCCTTCCTTCTCTCCCTTTCCTTTTCTTTCCCGCATTCTCTTTCCTTCCCCCCTTTCTTGGAGTCCCCAGTTGATTTTTCAACTTTCCAGCAAGTTACCCTGAAAAATTGGCTAAGTCTGGGTGCGAAGTTCGCACTTCGCCCAGTTTTGGTGCGAAGTTCGCACTTCGCCCAGTTTTGGTGCGAAGTCTGACTTCGCCCCACTTTCTGGGCGCACCTTGCACTGGCAGGCTGGCGGTCGACAAAGAAGAACCGGAATGCGCCCTTGACAGGTGTATAGTAGGGGAACAAACCCGGAATTTGACCAAGGCGTGAAGGCCTTCCCAACTGCACTGTTTTCTGCCCACGCATCCCAAGGAGCTCCGATCCCAAGCGAAGATAGATAGACTGCCCTTCAAGGCAGACATGTGTCACACAGCATAACCCATCATACGACAAGTGTCCAGCTTCGGGATTTGAACCAAGACTGCCGACCAAAAGGGATAAGTATGGGCTGCACCGCCTGTGTCAGTAGCCTCATTCAAAGCTGATCTGAGGTTCCACCTGCTCCAGCTACCAGCGTACTTGCCGACTTGAAGTTTTGCCCAGCTTTCAGGATGACCATGCTGCGGGTACAGCCCGGTCCGACAAAAGGTCAGCATTTGCAGCTCTTTCGCCGCTTCTGTCAGCTTATGTTTGACTGGGACTCTGTGCCCATTAATGTAACGGGAAGGACTCGGGCTATAAAAGCCCATCGTGAATTCATTGTAAGAGGTGGAAGGGGAATGTTTGTTAGGGAATCACCGTACCCATTGTAACCGTGCTTCTGCTAATGAATACAATCTGTATGCCTGGTTCTGTTCTGCTGTCTTTATTCTTTTATGCTGTCTTTCATTATATGCTTTAGGCCCACCTGTGTCGCAGCTCGTTGATTCACTTCGGCGTTTGGCGATCAGGTTCCTCTAGTATTGCTTGTTTAAGCACTTTTGTACTTCATTAATTTAAAGCATTTATAGAATAGATATGGTGGCAGTTCCATCAGTTATGTGTTTTGTTGCTGGTCCGTATCCGGTGATTGATGTGATCCCGTGCTGTTAGTTCCTTGTAGGGAATGTTTGTCGGGAGCCATTGAACAAAGGCGGTTAAATTCTCTACATAAACACATATACCTGGCCCTGATATCTCTAGGCTTGCTTTCTACCTATGTCAGTGTACGTATCCGTTAATCGATGCATTGCCGTGCTGTTAGTTCCTTGTAGGGAATGTTTGCTAGGGGATCATTGAATGGTGCATACACTGCTTATGTATCGGAAGTACGCGTAGATTTTGCAGTTCTTTGTCATACTTTTGTATTTATGATGCAGCAAGTAGCGTTGATTGGTGTGTTCCCGTACTGTTAGTTCCCCCCCACCAACCTCTGAATATATTTGTAATCCCTTTCTGTACATTTATTTCTTTCTGTACATTCTTCTCTTTCCTGTATCCTTAGCTTAAATCAGCCCCCCCCAAAAGGAGCCGGCCTTCTCCGGAGATTGGCTCGGAAGGCATCTCTTCCTTCCGGCCTTTCATGCTGGTGGGCGAATCTGGGCGCATTAACCCAAAATCCTTTCCTCATGGCAGATTCGTAACCAACAGTTTCTCTGGCACGCCCGGTGGGACCCTTGTCCCACGTTTTAAAGAAAGAGGTACCCGTTCTGTCTCCACCGAGCGCAACAGTTTTTCTGACCCGCTTGGAGGAACACGGGTCCCACATCTGAAGAGAGATTTTCTCGATCAGTCTCCACCCGGCGCCGATAGCTTCTCGAGTCTCGGTGAGACAAGGAAGTTTCTCACCCCCGACGGAATTGAAGCACCGGTGTTCGCTTCATTGCTGTTCCAAATCGAACACCCGGCGACTCGCACGAACAAATCCTCCGAGTCTAGAAGACCGGTCCCGTCACCTTCATGCACACGAGAAGGCGGCAAGCAAGAAATCCGAGAAGCCCGCCTCGAGTTCTACGAACCGGACATCAACGCCGAGGCGAGATCCCCAGCCGGGCTGATCCGCGAGCTCGTTTCGACGAAGCCGAGGCCGAGATCCAAGAAGAAGCCGAAGCCGAAGTCGGAGGAGCCGAGTACGAAATAGAAGAAGCCGAGGAAGAAGAAGATCCTGCATCCTCGGAAAGTACCGACACTGAGTACACAACCGACGGCGGAGAAGAAGAGCAAGAAGAAGAAGAGATGGCTGCCCAACAGCCAAATGACGATGACCTCTTCCCGGCGGTGGACTCCTACGGGGCCTTTGGCCCCGGTCGGTCGCCAAGTCGTTCCCCCCGCCGCTTTAAATTCTATTCCCACATACGACGACTACGGTAAGACGGCGTATGAGCACATCCAGGACATCCTTGCCCTGGCTGCACTGCATACTATTACCGATGAAAGTGTGAAGACCCGTCTGCTGGCCCTTTCCCTGAGGGGAAAGCTTTTCTACTGGTGGAGATCGCTGCCAGAGGGATCCATCACAGGGTGGCCCTAGCTTGCCAGGAGACTCGTAAAAGGATGCAACGAGTCTACTACTGCATCAGTTCCAAGCTATCCAAAGACATCCTCAAGAGGAGGTGTCTGATTTCAACATCAGGTTTGCGAGATCCTGGAAACGGGTACCTCGCGAACTTCGGCCTTCACCCGGCATGGCTGCTCACTACTATCTGAGATCATTCAACTCAGACATATGCCTGGTCGCCGAAGATCGCGGAATTGACGAGTTTCTGCGCCGTACGAGGCCGCCCAGCCAAGTCGAAGCCGATATTATTTCCATCGGCAAGCTTCCGTCCGAGTGCAGGAACCAATTCATCCCGACTTCTCCGTATCGCAAGATCCTTCCGCTTCGGTGGTTCGCCGTCCACTTCCGGGCAGCAACCCCGAAGACAGTGGGAATCCGGCGCCGGTCATAACTCCTTATGGCCCGCCTCAAATGCATTACCCTCATCCGCCTCCTCCCGCTCCGCATTTTCCAGCGCTCCTCGCTCCCCCGCAAGACGCGCCTTATTCTAACTCTCCTCCATTGGCCGCTTTGCCTCCACCGGCACAGTTGCCACCTCCTGACAGCAGCATCCAGAACACGATTCTACAGGAGGTGCGGGCTTTGGCCTCCGGATATCATGCCATGTCCAATGACATGACCGCTATGAAGAAGAAGCAGGCCCAGATGGACCTTGTTCCTAGAAGGCCGTATGCGCCACCAGCATTGACAAAAGATAAAGCCCCAGAGAACCAGCCGCAGAGGCGTCCGCCTCCGAGGAATGCTGCTATAGAAGACCCACCTGGTCCTCCCGACCGAGTCAACCGAGTGCACTACGTGCAATGACCCGTATTCGGAGGAAGATCGCACTCGCACCAAGACTACATCCGGACCTTGGCCGGCAGCCGCTATAGAAGACGATGAGCTGTACATGATCTTGGACGGCGAGGCTAATTTTGCCCTGCCAGAAGAGAATCTAGTGACGCCCGGCAAGGAAGAAAAGAGAGCTGTGGAAACGGCTAAGCCTTTGCAAGTCTACGCAAGAAGAGAAAAACCGCAGCCCCACGAGCTGCCACCGTACAAGCGGCTGTGGCCTTACACAGCCCAGGAGAAGGCGTCCAAAGAAAAAGCTCCAGTCCTGGTTCAACCTTTGACAGTCTCAGCCACTAGGAAGAACAGACCGCCACCCTTTTATCTGTCTTTACGGATGCAAGGGCACATAGTTCACAACTGCATGGTGGATTCTGGTGCTTCCTCGACCGTAATGCCGAAGGCCGTCTCGCGATGAGATCGGGATGGAATACACACGGAGCAGCCAAGGTGTGCCGCAACTAGACGGCACCCCCGTCAAGACAGCTTGGTGTCATAAAGGATATCACTATCCGACTGCACAAGGCTCTTGACATCGTAGTCATCCAAGAGGTCGTGATTGTTGACTCGGAGCCTTACTTCGGCATGTGTCTCTCTCGGGAGTTCACTGCGAAGTTGGGCGGGTACCTGTCTCTAGACTACTCACACATGGAAGTGCCCTTCAAAGGAAGGAGACTGAAAATTTTCAATGAGAATCCTTCCCCCTTTCTAGTGGACAAGATACCCGGAGGAGAGATGGACTGCATGGTCCAGTTGTCAGAGGAAGAACGCGGTGACAAGTGGAACTGACCGAGCAAGCTCTCGAAGTGCTACAGCTCGAAGACAAGTTCTCGTTGCGGGACTTCAATGCCGTAATCGGGACAGAGCAGGGCTGTTACTCCATTAAACAGTCCGAGAGACTTGACGTGTCAACTGCGAAAGAAGTAGGACCTGCACCCGAAGAGCTATGGAAGCTTTTCTTTGACGGCGCGCGATGGAAGAATGGCGCCGGTTCAGGGGTACTCCTGGTTTCTCCAACCGGGATCCAGAAGGACTATGCCTACAGGCTGGCCTGGAGCTGTACTAACAACTCAGCAGAGTACGAAGCCCTGTGCTTGGGTTTGCGAAAGGCGGAAAGGCTCGGAATCAAGCATCTCCAAATTTTCGGAGATTCAGAGCTGGTGTGTCACCAAGTTATGAATAAATGCGCCTCCAAGCATCACTATCTTAAATCGTACCACAATCGGGCCTGGGACCTGATGGAATCGTTCGACTCATTGAATGTTAAGGCAATATCGCGTGAGAGAAACAAGCACGCAGATATTCTGGCGTCTGTTGGAGCCAGGTACGTTCCGGCTGAAGACGTCCAGAAACTGAAGCCGGTCCACACCATTTACAGGCCTTCTGTGCCTGATAGGGATACCTTCTGGCAGGTGTTCAGCTGTGACGAGGAGATCGTCACATTCGTGGTTAACGAAGTGTGTGTAATCGAAGGTAGAGACCCTGATGACGAGCAATATGAGGGGTTGATACAGTTACGGAATAATCACGTCCCAAAGGGACTGATTACGTTAGAAAGTCTCTTTGATCAGAACGACAGAGCAATATCACATAGGATCAAAGTAGACCCGAAGCAGTATGCTGACCTGGAACTCGAACCTGGTAAAACCATCAAGGTCGGGACAGACTGCACGTCGGAGGAACTGGGGCAGATTAGATCACTGTGCCAGGAGTTCCCCGACATCGTGGCCTGGTGCTACGAGGATTTGAGGGGGTATGACAGAACTGTCATCCAGCATACCATTGAGCTAGAGGATGGCGCCAAGCCATTTCGACAAAAGCAGAGGGCCGTAAATCCAAAGATTGAGGCCATGATGAAGACCGAGCTCTTGAAGATGCTGGAGGCTAAGATCATCTACCCCATCAAACATTCATCCTGGGTCGCGAATTTGGTGCCCGTGAGGAAAAAGAATGGCGACATACGTCTCTGTGTCGACTTCAGAAACCTAAATCAGGCTTCCCTCCGGGACCACTATCCGCTTCCCCAAATTGACCAGATTCTACATATCGTTGCTGGAGCCCAGAGATTTTCACTTTTAGATGGATTTTCCGGCTACAACCAGATTTGGGTCAAAGACGAAGACCAGCATAAGACAGCGTTCACCACCAAGTGGGGGACGTTCGCCTATCAGCGCATGCCGTTTGGCTTATCCAATGCTGGTGCTACGTTCCAAAGGGCCATGGACCTCGCCTTCCGAGAGCTGCTCAACAAAATTATTGTCATCTACCTCGATGACATGACTGTTTTCTCTCACCAACGAGAAGATCATGTTTCGCACCTGCGGCAGATATTTGAAAGTTGTCGAGAATTCGGCATCTCCATAAACCCGAAGAAGTCTGTCTTCGCGGTAAAGGAAGGAAAGCTGCTGGGACATGTCATCTCCGAGGAAGGCCTCGCCATTGACCCTGACAGAGCGGAAGCCCTCGTTCGCTTGCCAGCCCCCATCGACAAAAAAGGGCTGCAGTCCTTCGGTCAGATTAACTTCGTGCGGAAGTTCATCCCGGACTTCGCACAAGTGATCAAGCCTATGGCCGAACTGCTCAAGAAAGACACACCTTACGAATGGACTGATGAGAGAGAGCAAGCCTTCGAGGAGATCAAGGCCCGAATTGCACAAGCCCCGTGTTGACCAACCCGGACTACTCCAAGGACTTCATCCTGTATGCAGTGGGAGAACCCGAAAGTTACGCCGCAGTCCTGACTCAGAAGGGAGACGACGGTGAGGAGCGCCCCATAGCGTTCCTGAGCCAAGTCATCTTGCCGCATGAAGAAAAGTACAATTTTATAGAGCGGCAAGTTCATGCTGTCATGAAGTCCCTTCGAAAGTTCGTGCACTTTGTCTCCCAGAGCAAGACCACTGTTTTTGTGATTCACCCGGATGTTCGAAGTTTTATTTTAGAAGGAGAACCGGGTCACAAGAGAGCGGGATGGGTTGCCAAGATCCAGGAGTTCGACATTGAAGTGCGGCCCACCAAGCTTATCAGAGGCCGAGCCTTGTGTCAGGAATTGGCCCGAAGCGCTGTAGCCGGCATCTCCGCCTCTAAGTGGGAGGACACAGCGACACGCATCTACCTAGCCGACTCCTTATCGGAGGGGGAGTGATTGGACAGATGAACCGGTGAAATACTTCGCACCGGAAGATGTCCCGATCACCCGAACGCCTCACAACGAAGGAGATTTCGGCTAGGTGCACTAAAGTACACTCTTCACCCCGAGGGGCTTTACTTCGTAAACATTGACGGCATCCTGTTGCGGTGCGTCAGAAAATCCGACCAGCCTAGGGTCCTCGGAGAATTTCATTCCGGGATGCCTGGGGGTCACCATTCTTCGAGGCCGACGGCCTTAAAAATAATAAGGGCTGGATACTATTGGCCCACTCTGTTCGCAGACGCGCATGCGGTCTGCGCTAAATGTGATCAATGCCAAAGGTTTGCTGGCCGAAACAGTAAAAGCACCCCCGCCCCTTCAACCGATTCAAAGCCGAGACTCCGTTCCAAAGAATGGGGTCTAGACTTCATTGGGGTGATTTCTCCTAACTCCTCCGCCGGCCACAAGTTTATTCTTACAGCTATCGATTATTTTACACGGTGGACGGAGGCAATCCCGACCAAGAACGCAGACCAAGAAACGGTCATCGGGTTCATTGAAAGCCTGATTACTCGCTTCGGGGTTCCAGAGTCGATTGTGACAGACAATGGTCCGGGATTCGTAGGCGCTGTACTCACGGAGTACACCAACAGACTTGGCATCTATCACAAGATGTCTTCTAATTACTACCCGCAGGGGAATGGCCTTGCCGAGTCTACTAACAAGAACCTCCTGAAAATTCTCCGGAGGACCATTGAAAGGAATAAGCGAACTTGGCACTTGCTCTTGAACCGGGCGCTATGGGCGGATAGAGTTGCGTTCAAGAAATCCCTCAGAACGTCCCCCTACGCGCTTGTCTATGGCAAGGAAGCTGTCATGCCATCACACATCGAGATCCCTGCCCCGTGGATGATTGACGAAGACAGGAGCAACGGAGACCCGGTGGACGACAGACTGTGCCAACTCCTGCAGTTGGAAGAAGACAGAGAAAGTGCATACCAGGCCTTCGCGGATCACATTGCAGCCACTCAAGGCTGGTTTGCCAAAGGCGCCACTGCCCGAATTTTCAAAGTCGGGGACTTGGTGCTAAAGTGGGACTCATACAAGGCAAAACCGGGTAATCACGGAAAATTTGATGCTCTCTGGGAGGGCCCTTATCAGATTGCCCGGGTGAACCAGTTCAATGCCTACATACTTTCGGATATGGAGGGACAGCTCCTCCCTATCCCCGTCAACGGGTTCCATTTAAAACTTTATCGCTGTTGAAGAGGCCCGAGTGGCCCTTCTTTGTAAAAATTTTCCTTATGTTTTTTTCCATTTCCCGGCATGTACAGTTTCCAGTTTTAGCTTTCAATTTGTTTTTCTTCTTTGAGCTTAACTGCGGCATGGGAGAGAAGGACAGACTTCGCAGCGAAGTCTGTCGTTGCCCCTCAGGAAGGGCGAAGTTCGGCTATGCAAAGAAAGAAAGGAGAAAAAGAGGGCAAAAAATTGACTAAGTGTTGGGCGAAGCCCGACTTCGCAGCGAAGTCGGACTTCGGCCCAGCCAAATTGCGAAGTTTGATAAAAAATGTTAAGGCACACTAAAGGGAAGCCCCGCTCAAAGCTTTGACCGAAGTACGCACTGCGCATACTTTCCGCGCGAAGTACGCACTGCGCGCAACTCTTGCGCGAAGTGCGAACTTCGCAGCGAAGTCCGACTTCGGCCAGCGTTAGTGCGAAGTGTGCACTGCGCTCAATTCTCGCGCGAAGTGCGAACTTCGCGCGAAGTTCGCACTTCGCTCCAAGCTTCGGCCGAAGTCCGAACCTGCCTCAACGCATCAGCGCTGCGCAATTTGCTCAAGGTCCAAAGGCCGCGGGGAGTATTAAGTATGTTCCAAAGCGCCCAAGGTTGCAAAGGACTCGGACCCACGCTGTGCCCGAACTTCGGGCGCAGCGGAAAAGAATGAGAGCAGAACAGTTCAAACGCGCGCTTCGCGCGAAGTTCGAGCTTCGCCCGAAATTCGGGCGAAGCCCGACTCCGCCTTGGTCTTCGGGCCAGTTTGGGGCAGCGTCCAAGAAATGAATAATAAAAAATTCGAAAAACCCCAAGCTGGGCCCAAGGCGCGTTTGCAACTGTTTTAACATGGGTTCCCGCACCAAGGGTTTTGTCTTGAGCAGTGTGCCCAAGTGGTGGCAGCGACGTCAGCCATGGTGCAATCTCCAAAGCAGAATTAATGATTGCACGTTTTTCAAAGGAAAGTGCAACAAAAGAAGCATGGCACGTCTGTCGGGGCGCGTTTTTTCCAAACATTCTCCTGCGCAGCCACCCAAGGATCTTAACTCAGCTGACCTACCCCCTCCTACGTTGCATTAATGGCGCTGTTTTTATCTAGAAAAGGGGGACAGAAGCCTGCAAACATTCCAGATTGCATAGATTATTCCTCGGACAGTTCAAATTATTCCTGTGATAGCGAAATCATGCAGCATGACTCGAACCTATCATTATTGCTGATTCGGAGGGATGGACAAAGGAAAAAGGCCCGTGTCGGCGCAGTCCAGCGAAAGTGGCGAACCAAGGGATTTACCGCGGCCTGGCATTTTCAAAGGCGATACCCCGCCAGAGAAAAAGTCAAAGTCCCGAACGAAAAAGGTACAGCGTGGGCAAGCCCCACCATCTCCGGTGAATTACCTGGCGGGATATGTGGACGGCTCATTTTCTATGAGCCTGACTCAGCTGCGAGCAAATGTGGAGAGTTGGGCTGACAAAGTTTCGCCCTCCCACCATTTCGGAGCGGCGTACAAATCAAACCTCTTCATATTCTTGTGCCCTCCTGTCCATCAATGCCCGGAACTGGTAGACCTCATTGTCAGACACTACAGACCAGCTACCCGGCATATCTGCAGCTCCAGCGGTAAACCCTTGTTCGCGGTGCGCAGGGAGACTGTGCAGCCAGCTTTCGCCCCAAGGCTGGGGTATGACTCCGGCACCATCCTCAGAAAGGTAAATCTGGGCGAACAAGCGGGACGCTTCACGCACACCAAGCGAATGAGGGATTTCCTCAATTCAGAGTTGAACGCCCCGCTTCCAGCCGGACAGTGGCCGACTGGCCCCATGCCCTTGGCAAAATTTCAGAACAAGTATCTTTATACTATCCTGGCATGGATTCTCGGCTGCGACTCCGACGAGTTGGTACATCCGTACCACCGGCGCCGTGCAATGTCTCCTGTCGTGGAGAATCTTACGAACCAGCGGCGCAAAGGAGTGGAAAGCGCCCCATCTCTTTCGACTGGGCAGACTGGCTGGCTTACGCCATTCATTCCAGCCTGCTGAAAATTCGTAAGAGGCAGTCTACCGATTTTCGTTTCAGTTCTGTTCTAGCCTGGCTTTGTTTGTACCATCTGCACCCCCAAATGCCGATCCTGAACCTGAAGAAGGTTAACGAGAGGGGAGAGCCCCAGCCCGTCTATAACTGGACGGATGACTTATACCGGAAAGGGTCCTACTACAAATTCAACTTCAACTTTCTGGGATTCGTCATGTCAGTCTTCACCGAAAGTGAAATCCCTCGTCCCCCTAGAGAAATGACGAGTGCATTGATAAATCGAAGCTCGGGGACGTTTCGGACCGACGCAGGGGATTGTAGTCGAATCTACGGATTCAAGGGCAAGCCCTATTTGCTGCCCTATTGGTGTTCAGAGCATCTGCTCGTGATGGAAGTTGCCCGGCAGATGGACTATGTGGAAGAAGAGTTCGGCCTAGGAAAGAAGAGAGGACAGATTTTTCAATATCCTCTTTCCTGGGCCAACGTCGAGATTACTGAGGTAGGACAAAGCACGTCTACCTAGAGCAAGCGCTGTCCCGGATTGGCCTGGTTTTGTGCCGCAGTCACTGAAGTACGACTCCCTATGGGATAAGGGCAAGATTCACACATTTGTGCCCCCGGGATATAACCGAAGATAGATGCGACATGGTCCATGTGGACCTTGACTGGGAGATTGAATTAATGGAAGCTTCTCCTCCCTGGCAGGATTTCTACTGCGAGGAGGTGACATATGACCCCAAGCGAAACCCGGACCACCATTTCTCGTCTCCAGGATTCAAAAAATTTCTATCCAAGATAGCAGGCCTTAACTGGTCTAAAGAAAAGGTTACCGAGTGCTGGAAGATGAGATGCCGCACGCAGAGCACGATAAATCAACAAGAAGAAGCCTCGGCCGTAGATGACGACTTTTCGGTTCTCTATGACCAAGCATCATGACAGCCGGTGGCCGTTCGCTTATCAAGGTTACGTTCCCCGAGGCCCCTTTGAGGATTATAAAAATGGGTCTCCTCCCAAACAGCTTGTACACTTCAAGAATCGCCAACAGCAGCCCAAGCAAGTACCCGTGTCAATCCAATGCAGCCCGTGGCTCCCAAGGCGGCGCCTGAAAAGGCGAAAGAGTTAGTCAAGGCAGCGCCCGAGGCAATCCCTCAGGCAAGAAAAGCGCCAGCGCCGCCGTAAGGCAGACCGGTCGCGGCAGAACTTCTGCAAGTCAAACCCCGGTACAAGTTTACCGTGGGAGCATCGCCCGTCGCACCTGCTTCATCTCCTTCCCCTGATCCAACCGTTATTCCGTAAGAAAAGAAGCGGAGGAGAGTCGAGAAAATCAAGCGACCTAGCCTCGATAGTGCAGCAACCGGCCGCAGAGCCGCAGCTCGCGTCCTGCCGCCGCAGAGGCAGTTCCTTTGGGCAGTCCCAAGCCAGCCACCGATACAAGAAGCGAAGACATTCACCCGGCATCGGCTCAGGCGGAGCCCGCAGGTACGTTTGCTGCCCCTGTTTCTTTGGTCTCACCCACTCCTACTCCCACTCCGTCCCCCGCTCAATCTGAGCGAGCCATGACCACATCCTCCTCCCCGTCCCCGCGTCCTTCTAGCGGTCCCCATTCTTTCGATCGCCTTGCTCGAACCCTAACGTTTCTCTTTCTCTCGAGCACAACTCCAAACCCTTCGCCCGAAGCTAGTGCCGAGGCAGCCCGTTCACCGTCACATCCTCCGCCTCAGCCGCTTCAAACCCTCGCAGTGTCAACCATTCCCACCTCCATTTCCCGGTCGCCCCCACAAGCGACCGATTCTTCCAAAGTCTGTCCGGTTCCTCCTGATCCCATCCCCGCAGGAGAGACGTCTCAGCAGAACCCTAGGCTGGGGGAACCAGATTTCATGGACGACCTCCAGAATACAGACGACTTGCCCCTGGCAACAAGGGCTGTACAGTGTTCTGTTTCCTTCCTCGAGAACCTGAAACGGAGGAGACATGAAGAGATAGCCGCCCCGGTAAAACGCGCCAAGTACGATTTTGAGAGGAGAGTGCTTACAACAGAGAAGATAATCCCAATAGTAAAGAAGCCTCTCCGGGAAATGACTAGGGCGGACTACGAGCTCCAGACAAAGGAGAAGAGCTTTGACGACATCAACAAGCAGTATGAGATTCAGACGATCATGCGCAAAGCTGATAATCTCTTTGTCAAGAGTCTGGAGGAGCAGGAAGAACTTTTCGCGTTGCAGGATAAAGTAAGACAGCTTGAAGAAGACCTGTCTAGGTCTACTGAGCAGCTGGAAGCGGCGCGGCAAGAAACAGATGAACTCAAAGCCCAGCTGGCCGCTTCTCAGCAACAAGCCGCAACCGAAAAGAAAGCAGCCTCGGAGCAGATTTCTCAGCTCCAGGAGTCTTTGAAGCAGGCGCAGTCGCAACTTGCAGAGAGAACATCTCAAGCGACGGTCTTTTCGAAGACAAAAGTTAAGGAGATGCGGGCTGGTTTGCTGCGGGAATGCAAGCCCCACACCTTCAAGGCGATGGCAGTCCTGGATTTCGCATCCAGGATTCAAGAAGTTTCTGCCCAGGGAAAGCCTGTGGTAGAGGAGGCCGAGCGCCAGGCGAAGCAATGGCTGGACCTGGCGGTAAATCTTCAGGAGCGCGAGCGCAACGGCCTCCAATTTTCTCCCGTGTCCTCATTCGCTGCAGAATGGGCAGGTGCAAGGGTGACCTTGCACAAATATTTCAAAAAAGTTGAAGAGGTGAGAGTGGCCGACGAATGCTAGACGCATTCACGCATGAAAGGGATATCTGTCTGGCCCCCTTTCACGCTCTTTCAGAACTAGGGTGCCCCAGTTTTGTTGAGAATGGCGAGCTCCTCACCCTAGATCGGGTAAAAAGAAATTGGCAGTCCTTTGAGGCAAATACAGCTGAAATTGATAGCTGGACTGAGCCAATTCAAGACAGTCAGGTCACTCAGATGGTGTCCAAATATTCCAAGATCCGCTCCTATTTCCAGGAGTTAGAAAAAAGGTACCTCACCATCGACCTGCACGCGGTCGCTGCTTTCCACGGAGCATTAGAAGATATAGCGGACCGCAAGCCATTCGAAGCAGAAGCCTGGCGTTCAGCCCAGGTGGCATACACTCGCATCTGCGAGGCGTGCGGGAGATGGAGAGTTTTCGGAAGGCATTTCTGATGGGGCAACTGACAAAGATGAATCTGAAGAACAGTTGCCGCAAGGAGAACAGCTTAGAGCAGCAAAAGACAAGGGAGGCAAGTTCCTCTGTACCCAAAGGATGAAGGCATGGATTCTTTGCGCCGAGGCGAGCTCGACACCCCGCGAGCCGCCAGAAATGTTGTCACATTTTGCACGGGGTGCAATGTCTTCAATATTGTAACAGTGCTGCTCTTCTTTTCCTCCTTCTTCCGTTTTCCTTCCTTCTCTCCCTTTCCTTTTCTTTCCCGCATTCTCTTTCCTTCCCCCCTTTCTTGGAGTCCCCAGCTTGATTTTTCAACTTTCCAAGCAAGTTACCCCGAAAAATTGGCTAAGTCCGGGTGCGAAGTTCGCACTTCGCCCAGTTTGGGTGCGAGTGCGCACTTCGCCCAGTTTGGGTGCGAAGTCTGACTTCGCCCCACTTTCTGGGCGCACCTTGCACTGGCAAGCTGGCAGGCTGACAAAGAAGAATGATAACCGCCGGAGCAGGTCCGTACAGCGGCGGACACCAGTGTTCACCTGTGCGCAGCCCGACTTTTCAGCAAAGCCAGAATGCGCCCTTGACAGGTGTACAGTAGGGGAACAAACCCGGAATTTGACCAAGGCGTGAAGGCCTTCCCAACTGCACTGTTTTCTGCCCACGCATCCCAAGGAGCTCCGATCCCAAGCGAAGATAGATAGACCGCCCTTCAAGGCGGACATGTGTCACACAAAGATAACCCATCATACGATAAGTGTCCAGCCTTCGGGATTTGAACCAAGACCGCCGACCAAAAGGGATAAGTATGGGCTGCACCGCCCGTGTCGCAGCCTCATTCAAAGCTGATCCGAGGTTCCACCCGCTCCAGCCTACCAGCGTACTCGCCGACTTGAAGTTTTGCCCAGCCGCACCGCCATGTGGCTGTCCAGCTTTCAAGATGACCATGCTGCGGGTACAGCCCGGTCCGACAAAAGGTCAGCATTTGCAGCTCTTTCGCCGCTTCTGTCAGCTTATGTTTGACTGGGACTCTGTGCCCATTAATGTAACGGGAAGGACTCGGGCTATAAAAGCCCATCGTGAATTCATTGTAAGAGGTGGAAGGGGAATGTTTGTTAGGGAATCACCGTACCCATTGTAACCGTGCTTCTGCTAATGAATACAATCTGTATGCCTGGTTCTGTTCTGCTGTCTTTATTCTTTTATGTTGTCTTTCATTATATGCTTTAGGCCCACCTGTGTCGCAGCTCGTTGATTCACTTCGGCGTTTGGCGATCAGGTTCCTCTAGTATTGCTTGTTTAAGCACTTTTGTACTTCATTAATTTAAAGCATTTATAGAATAGATATGGTGGCAGTTCCATCAGTTATGTGTTTTGTTGCTGGTCCGTATCCGGTGATTGATGCGATCCCGTGCTGTTAGTTCCTTGTAGGGAATGTTTGCTGGGAGCCATTGAACAGTGCGGTTAAATTCTCTACATAAACACATATACCTGGCCCTGATATCTCTAGGCTTGCTTTCTACCTATGTCGTTGTACGTATCCGTTAATCGATGCATTGCCGTGCTGTTAGTTCCTTGTAGGGAATGTTTGCTAGGGGATCATTGAATGGTGCATACACTGCTTATGTATCGGAAGTATGCGTAGATTTTGCAGTTCTTTGTCATACTTTTGTATTTATGATGCAAGCAAGTAGCGTTGATTGGTGTGTTCCCGCATCGTTAGTTCCCCCCCACCAACCTCTCGAATATATTTGTAATCCCTTTCTGTACATTTATTTCTTTCTGTACATTCTTCTCTTTCCTGTATCCTTAGCTTAAATCAGCCCCCCCCCAAAAGGAGCCGGCCTTCTCCGGAGATTGGCTCGGAAGGCATCTCTTCCTTCCGGCATTTCATGCTGGTGGGCGAATCTGGGCGCATTAACCCAAAATCCTTTCCTCATGGCAGATTCGTAACCAACAACGCCCTAGACCCGCAGACCAACATTGAAAGGCCGGGAGGAAGGGATGCCCCCCGTGCCGATCTCCGGAGAAGGCCGGCTCCTTTCCTAACCTACTTGGGGGGTTTTAGATAAGAGTGCAGGAAAGATATTAAAAAAATGGGTAAAGGGAACTGGAAAGAGATTGAAAAAGATAAGGGAACAGGAAAGAGGTAAATATCATGCGTTTCGGGTGGGGGGAGAACAAGCAGCACGATCGCAAATTTGCATCCGAACCAACAACAATTAAAACAAAGCATGTAACAGAAATTGCAACTACGATTCTATCCTATGTATCCTTCGTTTTTTATTCCGGATCCAAATAATCACCAATGCTCAAATCCAGGATTCAGAATTCAAACAGACAGAAATATAAATGGACATGAAGCAGAAATACTAGCAGAAGGCAGCATAAAAGACAGAGACAAGAAGCAAAGCCAAGGATGCTTTGAATTAATTAGAAGGTGGTCCGTCACAGCAGAGTCCTCTAGCAATATGTTCCCCCTCCACCCTTGTACAATGAAATGAGGCTGCTATTTATAGCGCAATTTCCCCCCCCCCCCGATTACATTTTGGGCACAGAATCCCAGACCTGACAAAAGCGGCTGATGTTGACCTCTGCCGGTAAAGAATGTACTTGCAGCAAGGTCCTCCTGAAACGTGGCAGCTCCGTGGAAATCCGGTAGGTGGGAAGTTGAGTCAGTTTGAATGGGGGCAGATGCGGTACAATCTGTCAGTTCACGCTCATCTGTCCGGTACCCTAGCGGCACACCTTCTGTCACATCTTGACTCTGATCCCAAGACCAAACACCTGTCAGCATCTGATGGAGGCGGGAAGAACCGAGCTTAGAAGCTCAACCTTTATCTCTTGCCCGACTTCGCCCAAAATTGGAGCGCAACCGGGCAATGCAAAGGGGGAAGTAGCGCAATTAGGAAGGCCTCTGTGCCTTAGAAAATTTCTGGGCAGCCTTCAACGTTCTTTGCCCGAGTGCGCACAGGTCAATGAGCGAAGCCCGACATCGTTGTGAAGTCGGGCAATCCCAGCACTTAGCCTTTTCTTCAAGTGAGTCGCCCAACTGCGCACGAATTTGAGAGCGCAACCCGACTTCACTACGAAGTCGGGTTGCGCACCCAACACTTCGAATTTTTTGGGATGTCCTTCACTGACAATGCCCAGGTGCGCACAAAACTGAGAGCGCAACTTGACTTCGTTGCGAAGTCGGGGTTTGCTTAATACTTAGTCAAATTTTGGGCTCAGCTCTCTGCACATTAGCTCCCCAAGTGTGCACAAAATTAAGGGCGCAGCCCGACTTCGCTGCGAAGTCGGGTTGCGGCAACACTAACACTTAGATCAACTCAAGTACAATCAGATTTGGTCCGGACATTGCAGGTTCATCGGATAGGCAACCAAAGATAGATTTGTGTTGGCGGCATGCCAACCATGCCGCAAACTTTTGTGTAAATAATATAAATAAGTCGGCTAGTATGCAAAGTTTTAGTTGTTTTCTTAGTTTAGTTTGTGCAGTGTTTTTTTTTTAGTGTTCCAAGAGGGGCATGGGTGCCAAGGGTTTGACAAAGAGGTTGTTGTCGGCAGTGAGTATCAAGGGGACGGCGAGGGTGACTCTGTTGCCCAATGGATAAAGGCCTGGGTCCTCACATTAAGGTGAGCTCAATGCCCCGCGAGCCGCCAGGAATGTTGGCAATTTTGCCACATTAAATTTCTTGATAAACTTTGGCCTAAGTATGGAGATTTAAAGCGGCAAAGAGCATGCAGAGGTGTTCGGGTTTTCGCGGGCCATAAACGGGAGCGATAAAATGGATGAAATAAGCTTTGAATATTTTATCATTGCAGATCTTTTCGCTAGATTTCCGACGATATATTATAATAGGCGATCGGGTCAACGGATCAAAAGTTATGGCCCCGGGAAGCAGGACCAGGAAGCTCAATTTCGGGCCAGAAAGTTGACTGTCAGGCCCCGCCCGACTGCGCTCATCCTCCCGACTGCACTCATACAAAGGCCATAAATTTTCTAAGTGTTAGTGTTGTCGCAGCCCGACTTCACAGCGAATTCGGGCTGCGCCCTTAATTTTGTGCGCACTTGCGGAGCTGACGTGTAGAGAGCTAAGCCCAAAATTTGACTAAGTTTTGTGCGCAACCTGACTTCGTAGCGAAGTCGGGCTGCGCCCTCAAATTCGTGCGCAATTCACCAACTCACTTGAAGAAAACGGCTAAGTGTTGGGACTGCCCGACTTCGCAGCGAAGTCGGGCTGCGCCGTGGAAGAAGAGCGCAGTTGGGCAGCCCACATGGTATCTCTAGAAAAACGACTAAGCGTTGAGCTGCCCGACTTCGCAGCGAAGTCGGGATGCGCTCACTGACCTGTGCGCACTCGGGCAAAGAACGTTGAAACCTGCCCAGAAATTTTCGAAGGCACGGAGGCCTTCCCGACTGCGCTCATCCGCCCAACTACGCTCATACAAAGGCTGAGCTTAAAGACGATTTCTCCCCCCTCCATCAGATGCTGACAAGTGTCCAGCCTCGAGATTCGAGTCAAATATGTGACAAAAGGTGTGCCGCCAGGGTACCGGACAGATGAGCATGAACTGACAGATTGTATCGCATCTGCTCCCATTCAAACTGACTCAACTTCCCACCTACCAGATTTCCACGAAGCTGCCACGTTTTTAGGAGGACCTTGCTGCAAGTACATTCTTTACCCACAGAGGTCAACATACGCCGCTTTTGTCAACTTTTGCAACTTTTGTCAGGTCTGGGATTCTGTGCCCAAAATGTAATCGGGAGGGGGGAATTGCACTATAAATAGCAGCCTCAATTCATTGTACAAGGGTGGAGGGGGAACATATTACTAGAGGACTCTGCTGTGACGGATCACCTTATAATTAATTCAAAGCATCCTTGGCTCTGCTTCTTGTCTCTGTCTTTTTATGCTGCCTTCTGCTAGTATTTCTGCTTCATGTCCATTTATATTTTTGTCTGTTTGGATTCTGAATCCTGGATTTGAGCATTGGCGATTATTTGGATCTGGAATACAAAACAGAAGGATACATAGGATAGAATCGCAGTTGCAATTTCTGTTACATGCTTTGTTTTAATTGTTGTTGGTTCGGATGCAAAGTTGCGATCATGCTGCTTGTTCTCCCCCCACTCGAAACACATGACATTTACATCTCTCTCCTGTTCCCTTATATTTTTCAATCTCTTTCCAGCTCCCTTTACCCCCTTTTTTAATCTCTTTCCTGCACTCTTATCTAAAAACCCCAAAGTAGGTTAGGAAAGGAGCCGGCCTTCTCCGGAGATCGGCACGGGGGGCATCCCTTCCTCCTGGCCTTTCAATGTTTATTTGCGTGTCTAGGGCGCATTGACACACCAAGTCCTTCCCAGGTGGCGGATCCGTGGCCAACAGGACCCCTCATAGTGATAAGGGCTCTGGCCTCTATTTGAGAGGTCCAAGGTTCAAACCCCACTCAGTATGAGGGGACAGGGACCCCTCATAAAAACCTGTGTATATAATGAAAGAGTTGCAAGCTTACTGCAGTAGTAAGGGCTTTGGCCTCTCTTTGAGAAGTCCAAGGTTCAAACCCCACTCGGTATGAGGGGACCGGGACCCCTCATAAAACCTTGTGTAAACTCATTGAAAAAAATAAAGTTATTTTGTGTCGCAAGCTGAAGAACCCAGTTTGGTTCCTTGGTGTGGACTTGTAGCAAGTAAAAACTTCAAAGACTCATGTTCTCACAAAAGATAGCTACATCAGGATGAATTCAAGGAAGTACTTGTTGGTTACAAATTTGCCACTAGGAAAGGATTTAGGTCTTTGCGCCCTAGATTCGCCCAACAGATTGAAAGGCCGGAAGGAAGGGATGCCTTCCGTGCCAATCTCCAGAGAAGGCCAGCTCCTATACTAACCTATTTGGGGGTTTTAGATAAGGGAACAGGAAAGAGATTACAAATTGTGGAAAGAGATGTAAATAGCATGTGTTTCGGTGGGAAAGAACAAGCAGCACGATCACTAGCTAGTATCCAAACCAACAGCAATCAAAACAAACACATGTAACAGAAACTATCACCGTTAATCCTTCCTATGTATCCTCCATTCAGTATTCCAGATTCAATTAAATGCCAATGCTCTAATTCAGGATTCAGAATTACAGCAATCAGAAAAATAAATGAACATGGAGCAGAAATACTTGCAAAAGGCAGCATAAAAAAAGAGACAAATGAGAGAGCCAAGGATGTTTTTGTATTGATGCAAATGTCTGGTTACAGCAAAGCTTTCTAGCAATATGTCCCCCCCCTTTTACAATGAAGTTCTTCTGCTATTTATGGCAGGAATTTCCCCCCAAATTACAATTATGCATGGAACCCAAGACCTGCAAAAAGTGCCGAGATTAGACCTCTGCTGACCTGGAGTGTACCTGCAGCAAGATTCGCCTGGAATTGGTACAGCTCCGGACAGATCTGGTGGATGAGATGTCAGGTCCGATAAATGCGGTAGGTTTAGTACAGTCTGTCATTCAATATTCTCCTACCCTGTACTCTGGCAGCACACCTTCTATCTCATCAGGCCCAAATCCCAAAGTCCGTGCGGTCTGACCTCGACCTGTGGTTCGCTGAAATGGGGAGAGCTGACCAAAGTCGCTGAGAAAGTATGGCGACGTCGGGAGTCGCTCTGAAACGGAGAAAACTTGGGCTGCACCTTGCCTTCGTCGGTCGCTACCTTGGGGACTTAGACAAATTTCAGACTTCCTCGCCCGATATCGCTGAAAAATGGCAGCGACGCCCCGCATCGCTCCAAAACAGAGCGACCGGTGTCAATCATGGAGCGTTGCCTTTACTTGACTTGCTTGGCGATGACGGGCGGCGACAGCGATCGCTGGTGGACCTGGCCGACAACGGGAGTCGCTGGCGATCTTGAGCGACGCCGGGAGTCGCTCAACACTTAGAATATTTTGCTTTTATCTCCATTTTGCCTCTCTCGCCCACGATTGCTCAAAAATGGGAGCGACGACGGGAATCGCTCGAGGAATGAGCGACCGACGTCGGTCGCTCCCAAGCCGACACTTAGAATATTTTGGATTTTTGCTTCCCCGCGGAGGTTCGCTGGAGGTCGCGGCGATGACAAGGGTCGCTCGATCTTCAGTACTCAACAGAATTTCATGATTTTTCCCTATTCGCCTTGCCGCTTGATGTCGTCAGTCGCCGGAGCGGAGAGGCGAAGCTCGGAATCGCCCGAAAGAGGGGGCGACTCCCAAAATCGCTCCAAAATGGAGTGACCGCAGGAGTGCCCCATACTTAGAAATTTTTGGGCTTTTCACCAGACTCACCGAAACTGTTGGAACACTTGGAAACAAAGCATGGAAACAGAAAATTGAAAATAGGCAACATGGAAACTGCATGAGTGTTGGTCAGAGATCTGCCTTAGGTAAGGATTTGGTATTTTAGTGCACCTTAGACCAAGGCAACATTGAAAGGCCAAGAGGAAGAAATGCCTCCCGTGCCAATCTCCAGAGATGGGCTAGTTCCCTTACTATTCTAACTGGGGGGTTTTGAGATTAAGGAACTGAAAGGAATGGGAAATGACTGAAAGGGGAAATATGACCACAGGCCGGATAGAATAGGGGTGATGGACTAACAGCACGAAAACTCTATTGCATTCTGAACCAAATAGCCCTCAAATATAGATAACTAATAAAAATTTAAACCAGAACATCTAGCATGTATAACCTCCAGGACTACTCCAGAGTTACTCCTTTATCAGCAACTAAATCCGGATATTAGAATTCAAGTTACAGTTTAAAGTAAGGAACGATAGAAGACAAGCAATAGAAGACATACACATGAAGATAGAAGTCCAAGTCTAGAGCCAGACATCAGCTGTATTGATAGCAGAATTCAGGTTTTCATTTAGCCTCTAGCAAACATCCATCATTTTACAATAAAAGAGCAGCCTTATATAGAGAATTTTGTCGCTTGAGCAATAAATGCTCATAAACAGAATAGGGCGGTGGAAGCCAAGATAAACATTACAAGGTGATACAGCCGCGAGATATTAAACAGGTATGGCAAGGGCTGGTGACTCCTCAAAATGTCGTTGAATGTCTTCAATGCCCTAACATACTTGACTTGCTGGTGTAGTCTCCTTACTTGCAGGAACCGCCTTTGTAGAAGATATGCTTGAATTCCCGAAACGTCTAATCCAGAAGCTTCCCAATAACTGCGGGTGACCGGGTAAGGATATACTCCAAATTGCTGAGGTGGAATTCTTCCGGAAGAAACCAGCGCCAAAGTCAATCTGATATACTGGCAAAGTGCGCCCGACCTCTGGCGCAAGTGTGAAGTGCGCCCGACCTCTGGCGCAAGTGTGAAGTGCGCCCAATCTTTGGCGCAAGTATGAAGTGCGCCCAAACTCTGGCGCAAGTGTGAAGTGCGCTCAGTCTCTGGCGCAAGTGTGAAGTGTGTCCAAACTCTGGCGCAAGTTCGCAGTGCGCCCAAACTCTGGCGCAAGTATGAAGTGCGCCGGGTCTCTGGCATAAGTATGAAGTGCGCCCGGTCTCTGTCACAAGTGTGAAGTGCGCAACCTTGGGCGCATCCAAAATGAGGTGTTAGATTTGCCAAAAGCTAAAACTTCATGATCCCTTTTTCGGAAGCTTTCTCACAAGGCTAATAATACACCATGTTGCAGAAATGGCAACATCTCTAGCAGCTCACGGGGAAATTGAGCTCGCCTCAATGTCGACATCCTAGGCCTTATTCACTGGGCTCAGAGTCATCATCTTCCTCATAATCTTCATCACTCTTCGATTGCTCACTGGTAGCAGCGGACTGCTCTCCTGACTCCTCCCCTTCATGAGTTTCATTGTGCTACTCTTCCTCCCGGCCTGGCACCTCATCTAGGGGCTCATCCTCTTCCTGAGCTAGCAGGTCTTCGGCCGCTCCCTGAGTATCAAGATTATCATCAGCCTGAACCCCTTCAGGCACCTTATTTGTTTCTTGCTCCTCGACCTTCTTTTGTGATTTATCTTTTTTGCTCTGGGGTACTTCATCTTGAGGCACCTGATCCTTGTTTTGCTATGGCGCAAGGTTGTCGCCCTGGCCTTCCTGGTGAGTGGGGGGCTCCACTGCATGAATCTCGTCCTGGGCCTGGTTCTCACCTTGCACCCTGCTTTCCTCTTGTGCTTGGATATCTTCCGGCTGTTGAGGGGAATCGGGCAGCCCAAGCTCCTTTTTAATACGGCAATAGGTCCCTTGGTCCAAGGCCCAATCATCGTTATGAACTTTGTTATGTTTTCGGAGCTCTCGAACAAGGTATCCAAATCTTTCCAGATGATGGACCTCGGCAAAATTGAACCTTTCACTGAGATCGACAAGGCAAGCTTGGATTATTGCAAATTTGGAAGCATACTGCATTGATTGGAGCTCAGAAACAGGGTCCTCCCAGTTGTCAATTTCCCGAGTGTCATTTTCGAAGGAGTCCTGTTGTCACATTTTGCACGGGGTGCAATGTTTTCAATGTTGTAACAATGCTGCTCTTCTCCTTCCCTCTTCCTCTATTTTCCTTCTTCTCTCCCTTTCCCTTTCTTTCCCGCATTCTCTTTCTTCCCCCCTTTCTCGGAGTCCCCCAGTTGATTTTTCAAACTTTCCAGCAGGTTACCTGAAAAATGGCTAAGTTTGGGTGCGAAGTTCGCACTTTGCCCAGTCTGGGTGCGAAGTTCGCACTTCGCCCAGTCTTGGTGCGAAGTACGCACTTAGCCCAGTCTTGGTGCGAAGTACGCACTTAGCCCAGTCTTGGTGCGAAGTCTGACTTCGCCCCACTTTCTGGGCCACCTTGCAACTGGCGGGCTAGCAGGCTGACAGAAAATGACAAGGTGCTGGAGCAAGTCCGTACGGCGGCAGGCACCAGTTTTCACCTGTGCGCAGTCCGACTTCGCAACGAAGTCGGAGTGCGCCCTTGACAGGTGCGTAGTAGGGAGACAAACTCAAAATTTGACCAAGGCGTGAAGGCCTTCCCGACTGCACTGTTCTCTGCCCGCGCAACCCGAGACGCTCTGATCCCAAGCCAAGTTGGACGAACTGCCCTCCAAGGCAGACACGTGTCAAACAGCATCACCCACCATCTGACAAGTGTCCAGCTTCGAGGTTTGAACCGAGACTTGCCGAGCAAAAGGACGAGCATGGGCTGCATTACCTGTGCCAGTAGCCTCATTTAAAGCTGATCTGAGGTTCTACCTGCTCCAGCTACCCGCATCACTGCCAGAGAGACGTTCTGCCCAACACACCGCCATGTAGATGTCCAGCTTCCAGGAAGACCATGCTGCAGGTACAGTCCAGTCCGACAAAAGGTCAGCATTCGCAGCTCTTTCGCCGCTTTTGTCGCCTTATGTTTGACCGGGACCTTGTGCCCATTAATGTAACGGGAGGGACTCGGGCTATAAAAGCCCACCATGAATTCATTGTAAAGGGTGGAAGGGGAATGTCTGTTAGGGAACCACTGTGCCCATTGTAACCGTGCTTCTGCTTATAAATATAATCTGTATGCCTGGTTCTGTTCTGCTGTCTCTATTTTTTATGCTGCCTTTCATTATATTTATGCCTAAGGCTAACCTGTGTCACGGCTCGTTGATTCATTTCAGCATTTGGTGATCAGGTGCCTTTAGCATTGCTTGTTTAAAGCACCCTCTGTATTTAATAGTTTAAAGGATACATAGAATAGATGTGGTAGCAGTTCCATAAGTTGTGTGTTACGTTGCTGGTCCGTATCTGGTGATTGATGGGCTGCCGTACTGTTAGTTCCTTGTAGGGAATGTCTGTTAGGGAGCCATTGAGCTATGCGGTTAAATTCTCTACACGACACATATACCTGGCTCTGATATCTCTAGTTTGCTTTCTACTCATGTTAGTGTACGTATCTGGTGATTGATGCATTGCCGTGCTGTTAGTTCCTTGTAGGGAATGTTTGCTAGGGGATCATTGAAACTGTGCATACACTGCTTGAGTATCGGAAGTACACATAGATTTTGCAGTTCCTAGTCATGCCTTGTGTTTATAATGCTGTAAGTAGCGGTAATTGGTGTGTTCCCGTACTGTTAGTTCCCCCCACCAACCTCCAAGTATATTTGTAAATTCCTTTCTGTTCATTTATCTCTTTCCTGCACTCTTAGCTTAAATCAGAAAACCCCCCAAAAGGAGCCGGCCTTCTCCGGAGATTGGCTCGGAAGGCATCTCTTCCTTCCGACCTTTCATGCTGGTCGGCGAATCTGGGCGCATTAACCCAAAATCCTTTCCTCATGGCAGATTCGTAACCAACAGTTTCTCTGGCACGCCCGATGGGACCCTGGTCCCACATTTGAAGAGAGATTTTCTGATCGGTCTCCACCGGCGCCGACAGGTGGTTTCTGAGCACCTGGTGAGACAAGGAAGTTTCTCACCCCCGACAGAATTGAAGCACCGGTGTTCGCTTCATTGCTGTTCCAAATCTGAACACCTGGCGACTCTGCACGAACAAATCCTCATTTTCCAGCAATTCCCGCTCCCCCGCAGTACGCACCTTATTCTAATCCTCCTCCATTGGCCGCATTGCCTCCACCGGCACAGTTGCCTCCTCCCGACAGCAGCATCCAGAACACGATTCTACAAGAGGTGCGGGCTTTGGCCTCCAGATACCATGCCATGTCCAATGACATGACCGCTATGAAGAAAAAGCAGGCCCAGATGGACCTCGCCCCTAGGAGACCGTATGCGCCACCCGAACTGACAAAAGACAGCCCCGGAACACCAGCCGCAGAGGCGTCCGCCTCCAAGAAATGCTGCCATAGAAGTCCCGCCTGGTCCTCCCGACCAGGTTAACTGGTGCACTACGTGCAACGACCCGCATTCGGAGGAAGACTGTACTTTGCACCAGCACTACATCCAGACCTTGGCCGGCAGCGCTATAGAGGATGATGAACTGTACATGATCCTGGACGGCGAAGCCAACTTCGCCCTCCCAGAAGAGAATCTAGTGCCGCCCGCCAAGGAAGAAAAGAAGGCCGCGGATGCGGCCAAGCCTTTGCAAGTCTACGCAAGAAGAGAAAAACCGCAGCCCGATGGGCTGCCGCCGTACAAGCGGCTGTGGCCTTACACAGCCCAGGAGAAGGCATCCAAAGATAAAGCTCCAATCAAACCTTCTCCAACAAAGGCTGCCCCTGTTCCAGCCAAACCTCCAGCAAAGGCCCCAACTCCGACTAAAGCTCCCGTACCTCAGCCTCCAGCTGAAACCAAAGAACAAGCCCAGGAGAAGCTGAAGTACCCGTCTCTGACCAAGAGACAGCGAGTTGAGGCCACCCAACAGTACCGGACGAAGTATGAGCCGGCTAAACAAGCAGAGGGAGCTAGTACCTTGGGCTACAGCATTGTAGACGAGTTGAAAAGAACACCCGCGAGAATCAGCATGTATGATGCTCTTCTGCTCCCAGGCCAGGTGGATCTGCTGCAAGAATCACTGAAAAACATGAAAAGCGGCAGGCAGATACAGCCCGCTGTCCCGGTTCAACCTTTGACAGTCTCCGCCACTGGGAAGAACAGACCGCCTCCCTTTTATCTGTCTTTACGGATGCAAGGGCACATAGTTCACAACTGCATGGTGGATTCTGGTGCTTCCTCGACTGTGATGCCGAGGGCCGTCTACGATGAGATCGGGATGGAATACACACGTAGCAGCCAAGGCGTGCTGCAATTAGACGGCACCCCTGTCAAGACAGCTGGTGTCATAAAGGACATCCCTATCCGACTGCACAAGGCCCTCGACATCGTGGTCATCCAAGAGGTCGTGGTTGTCGACTTGGAACCTTACTTCGGCATGTGTCTCTCTCGGGAGTTCACTGCGAAGTTGGGCGGGTACCTGTCTCTAGACTACTCACACATGGAAGTGCCCTTCAAAGGAAGGAGACTGAAAATTTTTAATGAGAAACCTTCCCCCTTCCTAGTAGACAAGATACCCGGAGGAGAGATGAACTGCATGGTCCAGTTGTCAGAGGAAAAACTGGTGACAGTGGAGCTGACTGAGCAAGCCTTCGAAGTGCTACAGCTTGAAGATGAGTTCTCATTGCGGGACTTCAATGCCGTAATCAGGACGGAGCAGGGCTGTTACTCCATTGTACGGCCCAAGAGGCTTGACATGGCAGCTGCGAAGGAGGTAGGACCTGCACCCGAAGAGCTGTGGAAGCTTTTCTTTGACAGCGCGCGATGCAAGAATGGCACGGTGCAGGGGTACTTCTGGTTTCTCCAACCGGAATCCAGAAAGACTATACCTACAGGTTGGCCTGGAGCTGCACTAACAACTCAGCGGAATACGAAGCCCTGTGCTTGGGTTTGCGAAAGGCGGAGAGGCTCGGGATCAAACACTTGCATATTTTTGGAGATTCAGAGCTGGTGTGTCACCAGGTTACGGAGAGGTGCGCATCCAAACAGCATTATCTTAGAGCATACCGCAACCGGGTGTGGGACCTGATGGAGTCATTCGACTCGTTGAATGTCAAAGCAATATCGCGTGAGAAAAACAAGCACGCTGATATTCTGGCGTCTGTTGGAGCCAGGTACGTTCCGGCTGAAGACGTCCAGAAACCGAAGCCGGTTCGCACTATCTACAGGCCTTCTGTGCCTGATAAGGACACCCACTGGCAGTGTTCAGTTGTGACAAGGAGATCGTCACATTCCTGGTTAACGAAGTGTGTGTAATCGAAGGTAGAGACCCTAATGACGAGCAATATGAGGGGTTGATACAGTTACGGAATAATCAAGTCCCGAAAGGACTGATTACATTAGAAAGTCTCTTTGATCAGAATGACAGAGCAATATCCCATAGAATCAAAGTAGACCCGAGGCAGTATGCTGACCTGGAACTTGAACCTGGTAAAACTATCAAGGTCGGAATGCAGTCGCACGTCGGAGGAACTAGAGCAGATCGGATCACCGTGCCAGGAGTTCCCCGACATCGTGGCCTCGGTGCTATGAGGATTTGAGGGGGTATGACGAACTATCATCCAAAGATACCATTGAGCTAGAGGATGGCGCCAAGCCATTCCGACAGAAGCAGAGGGCCGTAATCCAAAGATTGAAGCCATGATGAAGACCGAGCTCTTGAAGATGCTGGAGGCCAAGATCATCTACCCAATCAAACATTCATCCTGGGTCGCGAATTTGGTACCCGTGAGGAAAAATAATGGCGACATTCGTCTTTGTGTCGACTTCAGAAACCTAAATCAGGCTTCCCTCCGGAACCACTATCCGCTTCCCCAAATCGACCAGATTCTACATATCGTTGCTGGAGCCCAGAGATTTTCACTTTTAGATGGATTTTCCGGCTACAACCGGATTTGGGTCAAAAACGAGGACCAAGCATAAGACGGCGTTTACCACCAAGTGGGGGACGTTTGCCTATCGCCGCATGCCGTTTGGCTTATCCAATGTCGGTGCCACGTTCCAAAGGGCCATGGACTTGGCCTTCCGAGAGCTGCTCAATAAGATTATTGTCATCGACCTTGATGACATGACTGTTTTCTCTCACCAACGAGGAGACCATGTTTCGCACCTACGGCAAATATTTGAGAGTTGTCGGGAATTCGGCATTTCTATAAACCCGAAGAAGTCTGTCTTCGCGGTAAAGGAGGGAAAGCTGTTGGGACATGTCATCTCCGAGGAAGGCCTCGCCATTGACCCTGACAGAGCAGAAGCCCTCGTTTGCTTGCCAGCTCCCATCGACAAAAAAGGGCTGCAGTCCTTCTTCGGCCAGATTAACTTTGTGCAGAAGTTCATTCCCGACTTCGCACAAGTGATCAAGCCTATGGCCGAACTGCTGAAGAAAGATACACGTTACGAATGGACTAATGAGAGAGAGCAAGCCTTCGAGGAAATCAAGGCTCGAATTGCGCAAGCTCCGATATTGACAAACCCGGACTACTCCAAGGACTTCATCCTGTATGCAGTGGGAGAACCCGAAAGTTACGCTGCAGTCCTGACGCAGAAGGGAGACGATGGTAAGGAGCGCCCCATAGCGTTCCTGAGCCAGGTGATTCTACCGCATGAAGAAAAGTACAATTCTATAGAGTGGCAAGTTCACGCTGTCATGAAGTCCCTTCAAAAGTTCAGGCATTTTGTCTCCCAGAGCAAGACCACTGTCTTTGTGATTCACCCGGATGTTCGAAGCTTCATCTTACAAGGAGAACCGGGTCACAAGAGAGCGGGATGGATTGCCAAAATCCAGGAGTTCGACATTGAAGTGCGGCCCACCAAGCTTATCAGGGGGCCGAGCCTTGTGTCAGGAATTGGCCCGAAGCGTTGTAGCCGGCATCTCCGCCTGTAAGTGGGAGGACACAGCGACACGCATCTACCTAGCCGACTCCTTATCGGAGGGGAGTGATTGGACAGATGAACTGGTGAGATACTTCTGCACCGGAAGATGTCCCAATCACCTGAACGCCTCACAACGAAGGAGATTTCGGCTAGGTGCACTTAGGTACACTCTTCGCCCCGAGGGGCTTTACTTCAACAACATCGACGGCATCCTATTGCGGTGCGTCAGAAAATCAGACCAGCCTAGGGTCCTCGGAGATTTTCATTCCGGGATGCCTGGGGGTCACCATTCTTCAAGGCCAACGGCCTTAAAAATAATAAGGGCTGGGTACTATTGGCCCACTCTGTTTGCAGACGCGCATGCGGTGTGTTCAAAATATGATCAATGCCAGAGGTTTGCTGGCCGAAACAGAAAGGCACCCCTGCCCCTTCAACCGATTCAGGCCGAGACTCCGTTCCAGCAATGGGGTCTAGACTTCATTGGGGTGATTTCCCCTAACTCCTCTACCGGACACAAGTTTATTCTTACAGCTACTGACTATTTCACACGGTGGGCAGAGGCGATCCCGACCAAGAACGCAGACAAGGAAACGGTCATTAGGTTCATTGAGAGCCTGATTACCCGCTTCGGGGTTCCAGAGTCAATTGTGACCGACAACGGTTCGGGATTTGTAGGCGCTGTACTCACGGAATACACTGGCAGACTTGGCATCTATCACAAGATGTCTTCTAATTACTACCCGCAGGGGAATGGCCTTGCCGAGTCCACTAACAAGAACCTCTTGAAAATCATCCGGAGGACCGTTGAAAGGAACAAGCGGACTTGGCACTTGCTCCTGAACCGGGCACTGTGGGCGGACAGAGTTGCATTCAAGAAATCCATCAGAACGTCCCCCTACGCGCTCGTCTACGGCAAAGAGGCTGTCATGCCATCACACATTGAGATCCCTGCCCTGTGGATGTTGGACGAAGACAGGAGGAGCGGAGACCCAGTGGACGACAGACTGTGCCAACTCTTGCAGTTGGAAAAAGACAGAGAAAGCGCATACCAGGCCTTCACTGATCATATTGCTGCAACTCAAGGCTGGTTAGCAAAAGGCACTACAGCCCGAGTTTTCGAAATCGGGCACCTAGTGCTGAAGTGGGACTCATATAAAGCAAAGCCAGGTAATCACAGGAAGTTTGATGCTCTCTGGGAGGGCCCTTATCAGATTGCCCGGGTGAACCAGTTCAATGCCTACGTACTGCGGGATATGGAGGGTCAGCTCCTACCTATCCCTGTCAACGGGTTCCACTTAAAAATTTACCGCTGCTGAAGGTGCCCGAGTGGCCCTTCCTTGTAAAAAGTTTCCCTTATGCACTTTCATTCCCTAGCATGTACAGTTTCCGGTTTTCAGCTTTTAAATTTTATTTTTTTATTATTTGAGCTTAACTGCGGAACGGGAGAGAAAGACAGACTTCGCAGCGAAGTCTGTCGTCGCCCCGCAGAAAGGGCGAAGTTCGGCTGTGTAAAGAAAGAAGAAAAAAGGAAAAAGGGGAAAAAATTGGCTAAGTGTTGGCCGAAGTCCGACTTCGCAGCGAAGTCGGGCTTCGCGCCAGCCGAGTGCGAAGGTTGAACAAAGAAAAAATACTGCAAAGCAAAGAAGGACGGACTGCGCCCAACCTTGGGCGAAGTCCGACTTCGCACGCGAAGTCCGACTTCGGCCGGCTTGCGCGCGAAGTTCGAACTTCGCACGACCTCCGCGCGAAGTGCAAACTTCGCGCGAACTTCGGGCGAAGTCCGAACTCGCTTCAACGTTCACGCTGCGCAGTTCAAATAGATCAAAAGAAGCAGTAGGATGCTAAAGTCGTAAAGGACCCGGGCTGTGCTCAAACCTTGGGAGCGGCAACAAGGAAGAAAAGAAAACAGAACAGTCCAACGCCCAACTTTGGGCGAAGTCCGACTGCGCCTCGTTTTTTGGGCCAGTTTGGGCAAAGGTTAAAAAATGAATAAAATATCCAAAAAAGGTCCCAAGCTGGGCCCAAGGCGCGTTGCGACCGTTTCAAAGTGGGTTTCCGCACCAATGGTTCTTTCTTGAGCAGTGTGCCCCGATTGCGGCCGTGACGTCAGCCATGGCGCAGCGTCCAAGACAGAATTAATGATTGCACATTCCTCAACGAAAGTGCAAGCAAAAGAACATGGCACGGCTACCGGAGTGCACTTTTTCCAAACATTCTCCTGCGCAGCCATCTAAGAACCTTAACTCAGCCGACCTACCCCCTCCTGCGCGGCATTAATGGCGCTGTCTTTATCTAGAAAAGGGGGTCAGATGTTTTCAAACATTCCAGACTACACAGATTATTCCTCGGACGGTGCAAATTATTCCTGTGACAGCGAAATCTGCTGCAGACGCCCTGAGCCTGTAATTATTGCCGATTCGGAGAGATGGACAGAGGAAAGATGCCGTGTCGGCTGCAGTCCAGCGAAAGTGACGAACCAAAGGATTTACCGCGGCCGGGCGTTTCGAAGTGAAACCCCGCCGGAGAGAAAGTCAAAGTCCCGGACTAAAAAAGTACAGCGTGGGCAAGCCCCACCACCTCCGTTAAATTACTTAGCGGGATACAAGGACGGCTCATTTCCTATGAGCTTGATGAAGCTGCGGGCAAATGTGGAGAGTTGGGCCGACAAAGTTTCGCCCTCCCACCATTTCGGAGCGGCGTACAAATCCAATCTTTTCAAATTCATGTGCCCTCCTCGTCCACCAATGCCCGGAATCGGTAGACCTAATTGTCGACACTACGCACTCGGCTACTCCGGCAAATTTGCAGCTCCAGCGGTAAACCCTTGTTCACGCTGCGCAGGGAGACTGTCCAGCCAGCTTTCGCCCCATGGTTGGAGTATGACTCCAGCACCATCCTCAGAAAGATAAATTTGGGCGAGCAGACGGGACGTTTCACGCAAACGAAAAGGATGAGGGATTTCCTCAATTCAGAGCTGAATGCCCCGCTTGCAGCTGGACAGTGGCCAACTGGCCCCATGCCCTTGGCACAATTTCAGAGCAAGTACTTGTACACCATTTTGGCATCAATTCTTGGTCGCGACTTCGATGAGCCGGTACAGCCTGCATCAGCCTAGCGCCGTGCAATGTCTCCTGTGTGGAGAATCATACGAACCAGCGGCGCAAAGAAGTGGAAAGCGCCCCATCTTTTTCGACTGGGTAGACTGGCTGGCTTACGCCATTCACTCCAGCCTAGTCAAAATCCAGAAGAAGCAGTCCACCGATTTTCGGTTTAGTTTTGTTCTAGCCTGGCTTTGTTTGTACCATTTGCACTCCCAAATGCCAATCCCGAACCCGAAGAAGGTCAACGAGAGGGGAGAGCCACAGCCCGTCTATAACTGGACGGATGACTTATACCGGAAAGGGTCCTATTACAAGTTCAACTTCAACTTTCTGGGATTCGTCATGTCAGTCTTTGGTGAAAGCGAAATCCCCTGTCCCCCGAGAGAAATGACGAGTGCTTTGATGAATCAGAAGCTCGGGGATGTCTTCAGACTGACGCAAGGAATTGTGGTCAGAATCTACGGATTCAAGGGCAAACCTCATTTGTTGCCCTACTGGTGCTCAGAGCACCTGTTCGGGATGGAGGTTGCCCGTCAAATGGACTATGTTGAAGAGGAGTTCGGCCTAGGAAAGAAGAGAGGACAGATTTTTCAATATCCTCTTTCCTGGGCAAACGTTGAGATTTTTGAGGTAGGACAGCATGTCTACCTCGAGCAGGAGTTTTCCCGGATTGGCCTGGTTTTGTTGCCGCAACGCTGGAAGTATGACCCGTATGGAATAAGGGGAAAGTTCGCACATCTCTGCCCCCGGGCAGACATAGTCGAGGATAAATGCGACGTGGTCCATGTGGACCTTGACTGGGAAATTGAATTGATGGAAGCTTCTCCTCCTTGGCAGGATTTTTACTACGAGGAGGCGACATATAACCCCAAGAGAAACCCGGACCACCAGTTCTCATCTCCAGGATTTAAAAAATTCCTATCCAAGATAGCAGGCCTTAACTGGTCTAAAGAAAAGATTACTGAATGCTGGAAGATGAGATGCCGCACGCAGCACGACAAGTCGACAAGGAGAAATCTGGCCGTAGATGACGACTTTTCGGTTCTCTATGACCAGCATCATGACAACTGGCGGCCGTTCGCATATCAAGGTTACGTTCCCCGAGGTCCCTTTGAATACTATAAAGGAGGGTCTTCCTCCCAACAGTTGTACACTTTGGCAACTACCAGCGTGGGCCCAGCAGACTTCCAAGCCGATCCAATGCAACCCGTGGCTTCCAAGACGGCGCCTGAGAAGGCGAAAGAATTAGTCAAGGCAACGCCCGAGGCAATCCCTCAGGCACGAAAAGCGCCAGCGCCGTCAGAGGACAGACCGGTTGCGGCAGACCTTCTGCAAGTCAAACCCCGATACAAGTTTACCGTGGGAGCATCAACGCCTGCTGCACCTGCTTCATCTCCTTCCCCTGATCCGACCGTTATTCCAGAAGAGAAGAAACGGAAGAGAGTTGAGAAAATTAGGCGACCTAGCCTGATAGTGCAGCAGCCAGTCGCAGAGCCGCAACCGCGTCCTGCCGCCGCAGAGACAGTTCCTCTGGGCAGTCCTAAGCCAGCCGCCGAAATCAAAAGCACAGACATCCATCCGGCTTCGGCTCAGGCGGAGCCTGCAGGTACGTTTGCTGCCCCTATCTCTTTGGTCTCATCCAGTCCTACTCCCACTCCGTCTCCCGCTCAATCCGAGCAAGTTATGACCGCATCCCCCTCCCCGTCTCCGAGCCCTTCTAGCGGCCCCCATTCATTTGATCAGTTTGCTCAGAACCCTAACGTTTCCCTATCTCTGAGCACAACTCCAAACCCTTCGCCTGAAGTTAGTGCTGAGGCCACCCATTCACCATCACATCCACTGTCTCAGTCGCTTCAAACCCTCACAGTATCAGCCGCTCCCATCTCCATTTCCCGGTCGCCCCCACAAGCGGCCGATTCTTCCAAGGTCCGTCCGGTTCCTCCTGATCCCATTCCCACAGGAGAGACGTCTCAGCAGAACCCTAGGCTGGGGGAACCAGATTTCATGGACGACCTCCAGAATACAGACGACTTGCCCTTGGCAACGAGAGCTGTAGAGTATTCTGTTTCTTTCCTCCAGAACCTGAAACGGAGGAGACCTGAAGAGATAGTCGCCCCGGTAAAACGCGCCAAGTACGATTTCGGGAGGAGAGTGCTTACAACAGAGAAGATAATCCCAAAAGTGAAGAAGCCTCTCCGGGAAATGACCAGGGCGGACTACGAGCTCCAGACGAAGGAGAAGAGCTTTGACGACATTAACAAGCAATATGAGATTCAGTCAATCATGCGCAAAGCTGATAATCTCTTTGTCAAAAGTCTGGAGGAGCACGAAGAACTTTTCGGGTTGCAGGATAAAACAAGGCAGCTTGAAGAGGATCTGTCTAGGTCCACTGAGCAACTGGAAGCGGCGCGGCAAGAAATAGATGAACTCAAAGCCCAGTTGGCCGCTTCTCTGCAACAAGCCGCAACCGAAAAGCAAGCAGCCTCGGAGCAGATTTCGCAGCTCCAGGAGTCTTTGAAGCAGGCGCAGTCGCAACTTGCAGAGAGAGCATCTCAAGCGACGGCCTTTTCGAAGACAAAGGTTAAGGAGATGAGGGCTGGTTTGCTGCGGGAATGCAAGCCCCACACCTATAATGCGATGGCAGTTCTGGATTTCGCATCCAGAATTCAAGAAGTTTCTACCCAGGGAAAGCCTGTGGTAGAGGAGGCCGAACGTCAGGCGAAGCAATGGCTGGACCTGGCGGTAAATCTTCAGGATTGCGAGCGTACCGGCCTCCAATTTTCTCCCGTGTCCTCATTCGCTGCAGAATGGGCAGGTGCAAGGGTGACCTTGCACAAATATTTCAAAAAAGTTGAAGAGGTGAGAGTGGCTAGACGAATGCTAGACGCATTCGTACATGAAAGAGACATTTGTTTGGCCCCCTTTCACGCTCTTTCTGAACTAGGGTGCCCGGGTTTTGTTGAGAATGGCGAGCTTCTCACCCTAGATCGGGTGAAAAGGAATTGGCAGTCCTTTGAAGCAAATACAGCTGAAATTGATAGCTGGACTGAGCCAATCCAAGACAATCAGGTCACTCAGATGGTGTCCAAATATTGCAAGATCAGCTCCTGCTTCCAGGAGTTAGAAAAAAGATACCTCACCATCGACCTGCACGCGGTCGCTGCTTTCCACGCAGCATTAGAAGATGTAGCTGACCGCCGGCCATTTGAAGCAGAAGCCTGGCACCCAACCCAGGCCGCATACACTCGCATCTGCGAGGCAAAAGCAAGAGATGGAGAGCTTTCGGAAGGTAATTCTGAGGAGGCAACTGACAAAGATGAATCTGAAGAACAGTTGCCGCAAGGAGAACAGCTAGAGCAACAAAAGACAGGGGAGGCAAGTTCCTCTGCACCCAATGGATGAAGGCATGGATTCTTTGCGCCGAGGCGAGCTCGACACCCCGCGAGCCGCTAGAAATGTTGTCACATTTTGCACGGGGTGCAATGTTTTCAATGTTGTAACAATGCTGCTCTTCTCCTTCCCTCTTCCTCTATTTTCCTTCCTTCTTCTCTCCCTTTCCCTTTCTTTCCCGCATTCTCTTTCTTCCCCCCTTTCTCGGAGTCCCCCAGTTGATTTTTCAAACTTTCCAGCAGGTTACCTGAAAAATGGCTAAGTCTGGGTGCGAAGTTCGCACTTTGCCCAGTCTGGGTGCGAAGTTCGCACTTCGCCCAGTTTTGGTGCGGAGTGCGCACTTCGCCCAGTCTTGGTGCGAAGTCTGACTTCGCCCCACTTTCTGGGCACACCTTGCAACTGGCGGGCTAGCAGGCTGACAGAAAATGACAAAGTGCTGGAGCAAGTCCGTACGGCGGCAGACACCAGTTTTCACCTGTGCGCAGTCCGACTTCGCAGCGAAGTCGGAGTACGCCCTTGACAGGTGCGCAGTAGGGAGACAAACTCAGAATTTGACCAAGGCGTGAAGGCCTTCCCGACTGCACTGTTCTCTGCCCGCACAACCCGAGACGCTCTGATCCCAAGCCTAGTTGGACGAACTGCCCTCCAAGGCAGACACGTGTCAAACAGCATCACCCACCATCTGACAAGTGTCTAGCTTCGGGGTTTGAACCGAGACTTGCCGAGCAAAAGGACGAGCATGGGCTGCATTACCTGTGCCAATAGCCTCATTTAAAGCTGATCTGAGGTTCTACCTGCTCCAGCTACCCGCATCACTGCCAGAGAGACGTTCTGCCCAACACACCGCCACGTAGCTGTCCAGCTTCCAGGAAGACCATGCTGCGAGTACAGTCCAGTCCGACAAAAGGTCAGCATTCGCAGCTCTTTCGCCGCTTTTGTCAGCTTATGTTTGACTGGGACCTTGTGCCCATTAATGTAACGGGAGGGACTCGGGCTATAAAATCCCACCATGAATTCGTTGTAAAGGGTGGAAGGGGAATGTCTGTTAGGGAACCACCGTGCCCATTGTAACCGTGCTTCTGCTTATAAATATAATCTGTATGTCTGGTTCTGTTCTGCTGTCTCTATTTTTTATGTTGCCTTTCATTATATTTATGCCTAAGGCTAACCTGTGTCACGGCTCGTTGATTCATTTCAGCATTTGGTGATCAGGTGCCTTTAGCATTGCTTGTTTAAAGCACCCTCTGTATTTAATAGTTTAAAGGATACATAGAATAGATGTGGTAGCAGTTCCATAAGTTGTGTGTTACGTTGCTGGTCCGTATCTGGTGATTGATGCGCTGCCGTACTGTTAGTTCCTTGTAGGGAATGTCTGTTAGGGAGCCATTGAAGCTGTGCGGTTAAATTCTCTACACGACACATATACCTGGCTCTGATATCTCTAGTTTGCTTTCTACTCATGTTAGTGTACGTATCTGGTGATTGATGCATTGCCGTGCTGTTAGTTCCTTGTAGGGAATGTTTGCTAGGGGATCATTGAAGCTGTGCATACACTGCTTGAGTATCGGAAGTACACATAGATTTTGCAGTTCCTAGTCATGCCTTGTGTTTATAATGCAGTAAGTAGCGGTAATTGGTGTGTTCCCGTACTGTTAGTTCCCCCCACCAACCTCCAAGTATATTTGTAAATTCCTTTCTGTTCATTTATCTATTTCCTGCACTCTTAGCTTAAATCAGAAAACCCCCCAAAAGGAGCCGGCCTTCTCCGGAGATTGGCTCGGAAGGCATCTCTTCCTTCCGGCCTTTCATGCTGGTGGGCGAATCTGGGCACATTAACCCAAAATCCTTTCCTCATGGCAGATTCGTAACCAACAGTTTCTCTTGCTGGCTGCAGCTGTCGCTCAGTTAAGACATGGCCCTGTTCATCTGTGAAACCCGGAAACCCATTATTGTCCAGAGTCTCAAAATACATGAGAGCAATTTTCCTTTCTCTTTCGAGCATGTTTATGAGGTCTCAAGCTTTTTGGGCTGCCTTGGCCTTCTTAAAGAACGATCTAAGAGTTGAATCAGACATTGGTGCAATCGCAACTGATCTGTCCAAGGCCCGCGCATTCATGGCCAACTCTAGCCATTCGTCAACCTCTGTCTCAGCCTCTTCGACAATGGAAGCACCGTGTGAAACTGCTTCCTTGGCCTCCCAGATGAATGTCAGCACTGAGACCGCTCGACGCACCCTATTTCTGAAATTGGCCAGGAAATGAGCACGCGCCTCTTTGGTGTGGTCCTTGGACAGAGTTGAATTGGACTCTGGCCTACTTTCTATCTTGATCTTTAATCACTGGATTTCGGCTTCTAATACCAACAATTGATTTTTGGCTTCTCCGTGTATTCTGAGGTGCTCCTCATAATCCTCCTTGGTGTTTCTGAGTGCCCGCTCCAGGTAAAATACTTGTTGTTGTAGTTGCTCCAGGTCAAATACTGTTGTTGCAATTGCTCCAGGTCAAGTTGTCCACGCGTGAGTGCTAGGGTTTCATCTAGTTGAGCATTCTTGGCCTCAGCGTTGTAGCAGCGATCTCTGAAATGATCTACCTGAAGATAGAGAGATGTCGCCTCAACATGAATGTTTTCAGCTTTTTGTCTTAGGGTCAGCAGTCTTCAGATTCTCCACCACTTGTCTATAGGAATAATCTGCCAGCGTCATTTCGTTTAGCGGCTTCTGCACCTTGGGGATTTTTTCCGTTTGGAGGAGCTGCATATTCTGAGGGTCAAAGACTACCCTTTTTTCTAGAAAAGCCAGTGCCTGCTCACTTTTTCTCTTCTGGCCTGTGAGCCAGACTGAGGAGTTCTGCAGGGCCTTACGGATACTTTCAGCCATCGTCTCTTCCTCATAAAAGTCTAGTTCTTCGGGCTCAGGTTCTTGTATTCCAAAGAATGTGGCCAGGGGAAAAAGAGCCCGCTGAGGGTTCGATTGTACAAGCGTCTCCGGGGGAGGCTGGGCGACAGCAACCGTGACCGTAGGGGATGCTAGGGTTTAAACGGCTAAAGCCAAAATGCTGGTTTCAGGATGGGCCGTCCCCATGATGGGTACTGTTGGCATTTTTGCCACATTATTTTTTGATAGACTTTGGCCTAAGTATGAAGTTCTAAGGCGGCAAGGAGCATGCGGAGGTGTTAGGTTTTCGCGGGCCATAAACGGGGGCGATAAAATGGATGAAATGAGCTTTGGATATTTTATCATTGCAGATCTTTTCGCTAGCTTTCCGACGATATATTATAATAGGCGATCGGGTCAACGGATCAAAAGTTATGGCCTCGGGAAGCAAGACCAGGAAACTCAATTTCAGGCCAGAAAATTGACTATGTTGGGCCCGCCCGACTGCGCTCATCAATTTGTGCACAATAGGGCAGAAAGACAGGAAAATGCTGCTAAAATATTCCAAGTGTCGGGCCCCGCCCGACTGCACTCATCCGCCGACTGAGCCATCAATTTGTGCGCAATAGGGTAGAAAGACAGGAAAATGCTGCTAAAATATTCTAAGTGTCGGGCCCCGCCCGACTGCGCTCATCAATTTGTGCGCAATAGGGCGGAAAGACAGGAAAATGCTGCTAAAATATTCTAAGTGTCGGGCCCCGCCCGACTGCACTCATCAATTTGTGCGCAATAGGGTAGAAAGAAAGGAAAATGCTGCTAAAATATTCTAAGTGTCGGGCCCCGCCCGACTGTGCTCATCAATTTGTGCGCAATAGGGCAAAAAGACAGGAAAATGCTGCTAAAATATTCTAAGTGTCGGGCCCCGCCCGACTGCGCTCATACAAAGGCTGAGCTTAAAGACGATTTCTTCCCCCTCCATCAGATGCTGACAGGTGTCCAGCCTCGAGATTCGAGTCAAAGATGTGACAGAAGGTGTGCCACCAGGGTACCGGACAGATGAGCGTGAACTGACAAATTGTACCGCATCTGCGCCCATTCAAACTGACTCAACTTCCCACCTACTGGATTTCCACGGAGCTGCCACGTTTTCAGGATGACCTTGTTGCAAGTAGATTCTTTACCCGCAGAGGTCAACATCAGCCGCTTTTGTCAGCTTTTGCAGCTTTTGTCAGGTCTGGGATTTTGTGCCCAAAATGTAATCGGGGGGGGAATTGCGCTATAAATAGCAGCCTCATTTCATTGTACAAGGGTGGAGGGGGGACATACTGCTAGAGGACTCTACTATGACTGATCACCTTCTGATTAATTCAAAGCATCCTTGGCTCTGCTTCTTGTCTCTGTCTTTTTATGCTGCCTTCTGCTAGTATTTATGCTTCATGTCCATTTATATTTCTGTCTGTTTGAATTCTGAATCCTGGATTTGAGCATTGGTGATTATTTGGATCTGGAATACAAAACAAAAGGATACATAGGGTAGAATAACAGCTGCAGTTTCTGTTACATGCTTTGTTTTAATTGTTGTTGGTTCGGATGCAAATTTGCAATCGTGCTGCTTGTTCTCCCCCCCACCCAAAACGCATGATAGTTACATCTCTTTCCTGTTCCCTTATCTTTTTCAATCTCTTTCCAGTTCCCTTTACCCTTTTTTTTTTAATATCTTTCCTGCACCCTTATCTAAAAACCCCCCCAAGTAGGTTAGGAAAGAAGCCGGCCTTCTCCGGAGATCGGCACAGGGGGCATCCGTTCCTCCCAGCCTTTCAATGTTGGTCTGCGGGTCTAGGGCGTATTGACACACCAAGTCCTTCCCAGGTGGCGGATCCGTGGCCAACAGTTTCTGGCACGCCCAATGGGACGAACAGTCTCCATATTTTCAGGAAGCCCGAGTTTGGTGAATCTTTGGCTTGCCTTCATCTGGCAAAATCACCTGGCGACTCTGACTGAGCTGAAGATCCAGATTTCTTGATCGCAGGCGCCCTTTTTTAAGCTAATAGAAGACACCCCAGAGGAATCAAGGTTTGGTGAGCAGCCTTGACCTCACAAGCGGAGAAATGAATCTTCACCTACAGTCTCCATATTTTAGGAAGCCCGAGTTTGGTGAATCTCTGGCTTGCCTTCATCTGGCAAAATCACCTGGCGACTCTGACTGAGCTAAAATATGGAATCCCGAGTTGGTGAATCTCTGGCTTGCCTTCATCTGGCAAAATCACCAAGGCAAATCCCTCATACTATGCAAAGCCCTAGAATGCAGCTGTGTGGAGCTCGAGAGGAAGATCTCGTCCAAAGTCAACAGTGAGAATATGCAAACAACGCCCAAATGATGAATAATATGGTTGTGTTGGTTACGAATCTGCCATTAGGAAAGGATTTGGTATAATGCGCCCCAGATTCGCCCACCAGATTGAAAGGCCGGAAGGAAGGAATGCCTTCCGTGCCAATCTCCGGAGAAGGCCGGCTTCCTGTGGGTTTTTTAGGTGTTTTAGCTAAGGGTACAGGAAAGAGATAAAGTGCGGAAAGAGATCCAAATGTGATTGGAGTTGGGTGGGGGGAATAAGCAACACGACAACGATCAATCACCACTACTAACAACAATTAAATACAAAACACACCATAGAAACTACAGCTATCATGCATCCTATGTATCCTCTATCTATGCATTCCGGGAATACTTAATCATCAAATACTGGAATCCAGAGTTCAATATAACAGTAAGCAATGAAATAAGAAACATGAGGCAGAAATGACAAGGAAAGGCAGCATAAAAGATGATGACAGTAAGCAGAGCCAAGTATGTGTCTTGCATTCAGAAGCAAACGTATAGCTACAATGGTTCCCTAGCAGTATATTCCCCTTCCACCCTTTTACAATGAAATGGTGTGGCTATTTATAGCCCAAGTTCCCCCGATTACAATTACGGGCACAAAGTCCCAGACCAGACAATAGCTGACAAAAGCGGCAGAAGAGCTGCTGATGCTGACTCCTGTCGACGAGGACTGTACTTGCAGCAAGGTCTCCCTGAAAGCTGTACAGCTACGTGGCAGTGCGTCGGGTGAAACTTCTAGTCAGCAGGAATGCGGGTAGCTATGGTAGATGGAACTTTGCATCAACTTAAATGGGGGCAGTTGGCGTAGGTAGTTCGGCCCATGCTTGTCCTTTTTCCCGTCACATCTCGGCTCGAATCCCGAGGCTGGACACTTGTCGAATTCTGATGAGTGACACATGTCTGCCTTGAAAGGCAGTTTGTCCAACTTCGCCTGGGATCGGAGCGCCATCGGGTAGCGCAGGTGGGGAACAGCGCAGTTGGGGAGGCCTCCGTGCCTTAGCCAATTTTTGGGCTGCTTGATGGATCTTGCCCAACTGCGCACCGGTCAGAGGGCGCAGCCCGACTTCGCTGCGAAGTCGGGTTGCGCACTTCAGCACTTGGTTGTTTCGGCCGCTGTTCGGACTGCGCACAAAAGGGGGAGCGCACCCCGACTTCGCTGCGAAGTCGGGTTGCGCTCCGGCACTTAGCTGAATTTTGCAAACACTGTTTCCCAAGTGCGCACAGGAAGAAGAGCGCACCCCGACTTCGCTGCGAAGTCGGGTTGCGCTCTGACACTTAGCCAAATTCTGCTCCTTTTCAGCCTGTTTCCGCACTTCGCATTCCCTAGTGCGCTCCAACTTGAGGGCGCACCCCGACTTCGCTGCGAAGTCGGGTTGCGCCCTGACACTTAGAATTTTTCAGGGAATACTTGCTCTGTTCTGGGGTTTTGACTGGGGGAAGTACAAGGGGAAAAGGGAGGAATGAAACTGAAGGAAAGGGAAGAAGGGAAAAGTGGAGAAAGGGAAGAAGGACGGAAGGAAGGAAGAGCAGCATACTTACAAAATTTGAAAACATGGCACCCCGTGCAAAATGTGGCAACATTCCTGGCGGCTCGCGGGGTGTCGAGCTCGCCTCGACGCAAAGAACTAGGCCTTCATCCTTTGGGCGCAGAGGAACTCCCTTCCCCTGCTTTCCGCTGCTTTGACGGCTTCCTCCCGGGCAACTGCTCTTCTTCAGGTTCACTTTCGGCAGTTGCCTCTTCTGTTTCTCCTCCCTATGAACCTGAACGGTCTTCACTTTCGGCCTCCCGCTCGCGGATGCGATCGTATGCGGCCTTGGCTTGGTCCCAGATTGCTGCTTGAAAGGGCCCTAAGTCGCTGACCTCTTTCAGCGCTGCGCTGAATGCAGCAACCGCATGCAGGTCGATGGTGTCGTATCTTTCTCCCAACTCCTTGAGGGAGGTGTTGATTTTGCAGTATCTTGACACCATCTGGGTGACCTGAGCTTCCTGGATTGGCTCCGCCCAGCTATCGATTTCTGCTGTGTCTGCCTCGAAAGACAGCCAATTCATCTTCACCTGCTCAAGGGTCAGAAACTCGCCATCCTTGACGAAGCTCGGGCACCCGTGTTCAGACAGAGTGTTGAAGGGGGCCAGGCAAATGCTCATTTCATGCTCTAATGCGTCCAGCATCTTCCTGGTGGCCCTTATCTTTTCTGTCTTATCAAAATAAATGTGCAAGGTTACCCTTGCATCTGCCCACTCTGAGGCAAGTCGGGACATTGGGGGAAATCGGAGGCCTTTGCGCTCATACTCCTCAAGTTTCATAGCCAAGTCTAGCCATTGCCTCGCTTGGTGTTCGGCCTCCTCTACCACAGGCTTTCCCTGGGCAGATACTTCTTGGATCCTGGATGCGAAATCCAGGACCGATATAGATCTGACAACGTTGGGCCTGCATCCCTGCAGCAGACCAGCCCGCATCTCCTTGACCTTATTCTTTGAAAAGGCCGTCGTCTGTGATGTTTTCTCCTCAAGCTGCGACTGAGCCTGTTTCAATGAATCCTGGAGCTGAGAGACCTGCTCCAGTGCTGCCTTTTTCTCCTCTGACAGCTGTTCGGCTGTCTGTTTTTGCGCTGCGGCCTCCTGCTGAGAGGCGGCCAGCTGGGCTTTCAGTTCATCAATCTCCTGCTGTGCAGACCCCAGCTGCGCGGTGGCCCTAGCCAGATCTTCCTCCAGCTGCCTTGAAGTATTCTGCAGCTGAAACAGCGCCTCCTGATTCTCAAGTCGCTTGACAAGGAGATTATGTGTTCTACGACGAATGTCGTTGATTTCATACTCCTCGTTTATGTCATCAAAGCTCTTCTCCTTGGCTTGATGCTCATAGTCTGCCTCGGTCATCTCCCGGAGAGGCTTCTTCACTTTTGGAACCAACTTCTCAGTTCTGAGCACTCTCCTGTCCAAGTCGTACTTGGTGCGCTTCACTGGGGCAGCTATTTCCTCGGCCCTTCTGCGCTTGACGCCCTGAAGGAAAGAGGCGGAACACCCTGCGGCTCTTGCTGCCAGAGGCTGGTCATCTGCGATCTGCATGAAGTCAAGGTCTTCCAGCATCTGGTCCTGTTGCGGCATTTTTCCTGCAAACAGTGAAGCAGGAGGTATTCCAGAAGCCGTGGTCGCTTTTGAGGGCGACCGGGTCCTAGGGGAAGTGAGCGGCTGAGTGGAGGGCGTAGGCGGGGTTTTGAACAGTGGAGGTGAGCGGCGCGGCGATGTATGCACAGCTTCGGCACTGGCCGCAGACGAGGGTTCCAGGGTTTGGCTGAGGGATTGGAAAGCGTTGGGGTCCTGGGCGAACAGGTCGAATGAATGGGGGTTGTGAGAGGGTTGGGTGGTCTGAGATGAAGAGGACGGGACTACGGCTTGCCCTGATAAAATGGGGGATGGCGTTATGGCAGGGCCGACTGGGATTTGGGGGAGCGGGGAAGTGGACGTACCTGCGGGCTCCGCCTGAGCCGCTGTTTGGAGGGCGTCTGCAGCCCAAGTTTCTGCTTCTGCTTCAGGGCTGTCCAGCGAGACGATTTTCGGCGCGGCTGCTCCTGTCCGTGCTATGGTCGGTTGTTGTACATAATCTCTAGGCCGCTTGGCCTTTTCACTCCTCTTCCTCTTCTTTTCTTTTGGCGCTGTGGCTGGTTCAAAGGAGGGAGAGGAGGTTGGGGCGGCAGGCTGCGATGTGCCCACGGTGAACTTGTACTGGGGTCTAGATGGGAGAATGTTTGCCGCGGCCGTTGCACTAGTTGGCTGTTCTGGCGCTTTTTCCTCTTGGGGGGCCACCTCGGGAGTTGACCTTTCGGCCGTTGTACCTTTTTAGGTAAGACTTCAGAAGCTGGAGGCAACATTGGGCCCACTTGACTGCTTGTTGGCGTTGCGCTAGAAGTCGCAGGAGTAGACAATTGCTGGGACGGGGACCTCCTTGTATACCTTTTCCTGGCGCCTCGGGGAACGCAATCTCGAAATGCGAAAGGCCGCCAGGTGTCAGCGTATTGATCATATAGGGCCGAAAACTCATCATCAACGGCCAGCGTTTTCCGGTTGGATTTATCGTCTTTGCGTGCGGCACCTCATCTTCCAGCATTCAATGATTTTGTCCTTTTGCCAGTTGAGGGGCGCCACCTTGGAGAGGAATTTCTTGAAGCCCGCTGAGTCCAACCGGTGATCCGGGTTTCGCTCTGGATCATACGCCACTTCTTCGCAGTAAAAATCATGCCATGGCGGCCATGATTGCATCTGCTCAATGTGCCATTCCAGGTCTGCGCCTGTTCTGTTGCACCTTTCTTGCATAATTTCTGCTCGGGGGCAGATATGCGCAAACTTTCCCCTGACCCCAATTGGGTCATACTTCCAGCGCTGCGGCAGCATTATCAGGCCCATGTCGATGAGTTCCCGTTCGAGGTAGACATGCTGTCCAATCTCGCGTACTTGAATATTCGCCCAGGTAATAGGGTATTGAAAAATATGGCCCTTTTTCTTTCCCTGGCCGAACTCTTCCTCGACATAGTCCATCTGTCGCGCAATCTCCATTCCGTACTGATGGTCAGTGCAGAAATAGGGCAGCAGGAACGGCTTCCCCTTGAATCCGTAGATTCTGACTACAATGCCTTGCGTCAGCCGGAAGGTGTCCCCGTACTTGTGCTTCCTCAGATAGCTTGTCATGACCTCTGGCGGGCGGGACGCCTCACCATTGAACAGCCCCAGGACCATGCACAGAAATTTAAAATTAAATTCATAAAATGACCCTTTTCTGTACAGGATCTCGGTCCATTCGTACACGGGCAGCGGCTCTCCTTTTTCATTTACCTTCTTCAAGTTAGGAACTCTGATCCGGTAGTGCATGTGGTACAGGCACAGCCATGTGAGGAAGGAGCAAAACCGGAATTCCGTTGTCTGCTTCTGTTGCAGCCTGACCTAGGTTTGAATGAATGGCGTATGCCATCCAGTCTGCCCGATCGAAGAAAATAGGGCGCTTCCCACTCTTTTGCGCCGTGGAGTCGTAAAATTCCCCATGCAGGATACATTCTGCCAGCGCCAGCTGGTACGGGCGTACCACTCTGTCAGAATCGCAGCCGAGTACCCATGCCAGGATGATGTATATGTATTTGTTCTCGAACCTGTCCAGGGGTATGGGGCCTGTCGGCCACTGTCCGGCTGCCAGCGGAGTCTTCAGCTCCGAGTCGAGGAATTCTCTCATCCTCTTTGTCTGCGTGAATCTGCCCGTCTGTTCATCCAGATTAATCCTCCTGACAATCGCGTCGGGGTCGTACTGAAGCCCTGGGGCGAACGCTGGCTGGACGCTCTCCCTGAAGAGTGTGAACAACACTCTTCCCTTGTGGTCGCAGACTTGTCGGGCAGCTGGTTTGTAATATGCCGCAATGGATTCAATCAGCTCCGGGCATTGGTGGACAGGAGGGCACAAGAACCAATACAGGTTCGATTTGTAGGCAGCCCCGACATGGTGTGAGGGCGAAACCTTGTCAGCCCACTTCGCAATATTCGGCCGCGTCTTGGTGAGGCTGATAGAAAATTCGCCATCTTTGTACCCGGCCAGGCGATTGACAGGCGGCGGTGGAGCTTGCCCTCGGCTTTTCTTCGTCCGGGTCCTTGTTTGCTCTTGCGGCGCTTCGCTCTCATGAGCGCTTGATTCTGTCTGCTCCTCAGCTTCAGGTTCTGCGTCACTGGACTGCGCCGGCATTGGCGCTTTCCCCTTGTCCATTTTCTCCGTTCGAAGTGGCAGAGACGAGAGATTCGGCTCTTGATTGCTCAGTTCCGGACTTTGCGAGCTCGAGAGTTAGCTCGACAATCTGAATTTTCTGAGTACGCCAGGGCCCTTTTTCTAGGCAAGGATTTCAGCATTAATGGCGCCAGGGCAGGGGTTAAGGTGATTTGCCGGAAGTTGGTGGAAGCGTTATAATATTTTGGCAGTTGTGCATGGGTTTAACCTTGAAAAGCGTACCCTAGTTGCAGTTGGTCCTAATGCGCCTTGCTTTCTTAATGACATCATTTTTGAAAGTCGCGCAATCATTAAAACTTCTTCGGACTTCGTGCCTTTGATGACGTCATAGCCGCCGCCTGGGCACACCTTTTGAGGGAGAATTTTTGGCCCAGGACCCAACTTCGCACTGTGCCGTACTGCGCTGTCTGGGCCCACACTTAGAATTTTTCATGTTTTCCGTGATAGGTCATTCAGGGTGCGCCCAAAACTGAGGGCGCACTCGGACTTCGCCCAGAAAATGAGCGCACTCCGACTTCGCCCAGGTTTGACTGCGCAGTCAGACTTCGCCCAAAAAAGTTGCGCAGTCTGACTTGACACTTAGCCGATTTTCCGCTTCATGTTCCCCGACTGCGCTCCCAAGACGGTGCGCAGCCCGACTTCGCTGCGAAGTCGGGTTGCGCACCCAACACTTAGTCAAATTCTTGCCCCTTTTGTCGGCTGCTTTCTCTCAAACGTCGCACGATCCAAGGAGCGATACCCGACTTCGCTGCGAAGTCGGGGTTTGCTTTAAGTTCTACTTGGGCTCTTGAAAATAGAAAACTGAAATGCTGAAATAAATATATACATTCTGAAAAACTAAAATGCAGAAAAGAAAACTGTACAAAGGACCCATTGGGTGCCTTCAGCGGTGATAAATTTTGAGGTGGAACCCGTTGACGGGAATGGGGAGAAGCTGTCCCTCCATGTCCCGGAGCACGAATGCGTTAAATTGGTTCACCCGGGCAATCTGATAGGGACCCTCCCAGAGGGCATCAAATTTACCATGGTTGCCCGGCTTTGCCTTTAGTGAGTCCCACTTCAGCACCAGGTCCCCGATTTTGAAAACTCGGGCGGTGGTGCCTTTTGCAAACCAGCCTTGGGTCGCTTCAGCATGCTTAGTGAAGGCCTGGTATGCTTTTTCTCTTTCTTCTTCTAACTGCAGCAATTGGCACGATCGGCATCCACTTGGATCCCCGGCTGCCTCTTTCTTCATCCAACATCCAGAGTGCGGGTATCTCTACGTGGGTAGGCGGAACTGCCTCCTTGCCATACACGAGCGCGTAGGGGGATGTCTTGATAGACTTCTTGAATGATATTCTATCCGCCCACAGCGCCCGATTCAGGAGTAGGTGCCATGTCCTCTTGTTCTTCTCTCTTGTCCTTTTGACAATTTTCAGTAGATTCTTGTTGGTGGACTCGGCCAGGCCGTTCCCCTGCGGGTAGTAGTTAGAAGACATCTTGTGATAGATGCCGTACTTGTTGGTGTACTCCGTGAGTACAGCGCCTGCGAACCCCGGACCGTTGTCCGTCACTATTGACTCTGGGACCCCGAAACGGGTGATGAGGCTCTCGAGGAACCCAATGACCGTTTCCTGGTCCGCATTCTTCGTGGGGATCGCCTCTGCCCACCTAGTGAAGTAATCGGTGGCGGTAAGAATAAACTTGTGCCCCGCTACAGAGTTAGGCGTAATGACCCCGATGAAGTCCAGACCCCATTGCTGAAACGGAGTCTCGGCCTGAATTGGTTGGAGGGGCAGGGGTGCTTTTCTGTTTTTGCCAACAAATCTCTGGCATTTATCACATTTTACACAGACCGCATGTGCGTATGTGAAGAGAGTGGGCCAATAGTACCCAGCTCTGATGATTTTCAAGGCCGTAGGCCTTCCAGAATGGTGTCCTCCAGGCATCCCGGAGTGAAATTCCCCAAGGACCCTGGGTTGGTCGGTTTTCTTGACGCACCGCAACAGGATGCCGTCAATGTTCTTGAAGTAAAGCCCCTCGGGGCGAAGAGTGTATCTCAAGGCATTTAGCCGAAACCTCCTTCTTTGTGAGGCATTGAGGTGATCTGGACATCTCCCGGTGCTGAAATACCTCACCAGGTCATCTGTCCAGTCACTTTCCTCTGATAAGGAGTTGGCTAGGTTGGTGGTTGTTGTCGGATCTTCCCACTTACAGGCAGATATCTCGGCTGCAGCGCTTCGGGCCAGCTCCTGGCACAAGGCTCGGCCTCTGATCAGCTTTGTTGGCCGTACCTCGATGTCGAACTCCTGGATTTTGGCAATCCATCCTGCTCTCTTGTGACCCGGCTCCCCTTGTATGATGAAGTTCCGGACGTCCGGGTGTATCACGAAGACAGTTGTCCGGCTCTGGGAGACGAAGTGCCTGAACTTTCGGAGAGACTTCATGACTGCGTGAACCTGCCGCTCAATAAAATTGTACTTTTCCTCGTGCGGCTGAATCACCTGGCTTAAGAACGCTATGGGGCGCTCTTCGCCATCGTCTCCCTTCTGAGTCAGGACTGCGGCGTAACTCTCGGGTTCTCCCACCGCGTACAGGATGAAGTCCTTGGAATAATCCGGGTTTATCAACACCGGAGCTTGTGCAATTCTGGCCTTGATCTCCTCGAAGGCTTGCCTCTCCTCTCGTCAGTCCACAGGAATTCTGCATTCTTTTTCAGCAGTTCGGCCATGGGTTTGATCACTTGTGCGAAGTCCGGTATGAACTTCCTTACGAAGTTGATCTGGCCAAAGAAGGACTGTAGCCCCTTCTTGTCGACCGAGGGCGGGCAAGCGGAGGAGGGCTTCGGCTCTGTCAGGATCCACTGCAAGGCCTTTCTCGGAGATGACATGTCCCAGCAACTTACCTTCTCTTACCGCGAAGACAGATTTCTTCGGGTTAATGGAAATGCCGAATTCACGACATCTCTCAAATATCTGCCGCAGGTGGGAAGCATGGTCCTCTCTTCTGTGAGAGAATACAGTCATGTCATCCAAGTAGATGACAATGATCTTGTTAAGCAGCTCTCGGAAGGCCAGGTCCATGGCTCTCTGGAATGTGGCGCCAGCATTGGACAAGCCGAAGGGCATGCGTTGATAGGCGAACGTTCCCCATTTGGTGGTGAACGCTGTCTTATGCTTGTCCTCATCTTTGACCCGGATCCGGTTGTACCCGGAAAATCCGTCTAAGAGGGAGAATCTCTGCGCTCCGGCAACTATGTGGAGGATTTGATCGATTTGGGGAAGCGGGTAATGGTCCTTTAGTGAGGCCTGATTTAGATTTCTGAAATCTACGCAGAGACGAATGTCTCCGTTCTTCTTCCTCACGGGAACCAGATTTGCAACCCAGGATGAATGCTTGATGGGGTAGATTATCTTGGCTTCCAGCATTTTCAGGAGCTCGACTTTCATCATGGCTTCAATCTTCGGGTTTACAACCCTCTGCTTCTGCCGGAATGGTTTCGCACCATCTTCTAGCTCAATGGTATGCTGGATTATCTATCATACCCCTTCAAGTCCTGGTAGCACCGAGGCTACTATATCGGGGAACTCTCCACACAATGATCTGATCAGTTCGAGTTCCTCTTTGGTGCGATCCGTTCCGACCTTGATTGTCTTTCCGGGTTCAAGCTCCAGGTCGACGTCATCGCTTGGGGTCTACTTTGATCCTGTGTGATATTGCTCTGTCATTCGATCAAAGAGACTTTCTAGTGTAATCAGTCCTTTCGGGACATGATTATTCTTTAAGCTGTATCAACCCCTCATATTGCTCGTCATCAGGGTCTCTACCTTCGATTGTACATGCTTCGGTAACCAAAAAAGTGACGATCTCCTCGTCACAGTCAAACACCTGCCAGTGGGTGTCTTTATCAGGCACAGAAGGCCTGTAGATGGTACGAACCGGCTTCGGCTTCTGGACAGTGTCATCAGCCGGAACGTACACGGCTCCAACGGACGCGAGAATGTCAGCGTGCTTGTTTTTCTCACGTGATATGGCTTTGACATTCAATGAGTCGAATGACTCCATCGGGTCCCAGACCCGATTACGGTACGCCTTGAGGTAGTGCTTCTTGGAGGCGCACTTGTTCGTAATCTGGTTGCACACCAGCTCTGAGTCGCCAAAGATCTGCAGATGCTTTATCCCCAGTCTCTCCGCTTTTCTCAAACCCAAGCATAGGGCTTCGTACTCTGCCGCGTTGTTGGTACAGCTCCAAGCCAGCCTGTAGGTGTAGTCCTTCTGGATCCCGGTCGGGGAAACCAAGAGTACGCCTGCACCGGCGCCATTTTTGCATCGGGCGCCATCAAAGAAGAGCTGCCATAGCTTTTCTGGTGCAGGTCCTACTTCTTTCTTGGCTGATTGGTCAAGCCTCTCAGGCTGAATGACGGTGTAGCAGCCTTGCTCAGTCTCGATCATGGCGTTGAAATCCAGCAAGGAGAACTCATCCTCCATTTGCAACAGCTCAAGAGCTTGCTCTGTCATGTCTACCACCACCAGTTCTTCCGCTGCATCGACTGAACCATGCAGTCCTGTGACTCTTCTCGCGGGTATCTTCTCCACTAGAAATGTGGAAGGCTTCTCGTTGTAGATCTTTAGTCTCCTTCCTTTGAAGGGTACTTCCATATGCGAGTAATCCAGATACAGATACCCACCCGCCTTCGCAGTGAACTCCCTGGAGAGACACATGCCGAAGTAGGGTTCCAAGTCGACAACCACGACTTCTTGAATGACCACTATGTCAAGAGCTTTGTGCAGCCGGATCGGGATATCTTTAATGACACCGACTGTCTTGACAGGGGTGCCGTCTAGTTGCAGCACACCTTGGCTGCTCCTTGTATATTCCATCCCGATTTCGTCGCAGACGGCTCTTGGCATAAAAGTCGTGGAGGCACCAGAATCCACCATACAGTTGTGTACGATATACCCTTGCATCCGTAATGATAGATAGAAGGGAGGTGGTATGTTCTTCCCAGTGGCGAAGACTGTCAGGGGTTGAACCAGAACAGCAGGTTGTATCTGCTTGCCATATTTCATGCTCTTCAGAGATTCCTGCAGCAGATCAACTTGCCCCGGGAGCAGAAGAGCGTCATACATGCTTATCCTTGCGGGAGTCCTCTTTAGCTCATCCACTATGTTGTAGCCTGAAGTGCTAGCTCCCTCCGTTTCTTTCGCAGGCTCATACTTGGTCCGGTATTGCTGCGTGGCCTCGACTCTCTGTCTCTTTGTCAGAGACGGGTATCTCAGCTTCTCCTGAGCTTGTTCTTTGGTCTTAGCTGGAGGCTGAGCTGCGGGAGTTTTCGCTGCGGGAGGCTTGGATGCAGGTAATTTTTCCTTGGCCGTGTGAGGCCACAGCCTCTTGTCAGGTGGTAGCCCAGTAGTTGCGCCTTTTCTCTCCTGGCATATACCTTCAATGGCTTTACAGCAGCTTCAACAGGCTTTCTATCTTCTTTGGCAGGGGGCAACGCCAGATCTTCCTCTGGGACGGCAAAGTTGCCTTCATCGTCCAGGATCATGTAAAGTTCTTCATCTTCTATGGCGTTGCCCGCCAGAGTCTGGAGGTAATGCTGGTGCAGTGTGCAATCTTCTTCTGAATGCGGGTCGTTGCACGTGGAGCACCAGTTAACCTGGTCAGAAGTGCCAGGTTGGTCCTCGATGGCAGCATTTCTTGCAGGGGGGCGCCTCTGAACTTGTCGTTCTGCGGCTTGATCTTTTGTCAGTGTCGGAGGAGGATATGGCCTCCTTGGAACAGATTCCATCTGGGCCTGCTTCTTCTTCAGTATAGTCATGTCATTTGACATGGTATGATATCCAGAGGCCAGAGCCCGTACCTCTTGGAGGATTTTGTTCTGAATATCATTGTCTGGAGGCGGCAACTAAGCTGGCGGAGGTAATGCGGCCAATGGAGGAGGTGCAGAATACTGCGCATACTGAGGGGGAGCTGGGAGTGTTGGATAATGCGGAGGAGGCGGCGGGTTAGGATAATGAATTTGTGGCGGGCCGTAGGGATTTACGACCGGCGCCGGATTCCATTGTTGCTGGGGGTGCTGTCCTGAAGATGACGACATCACACCAGAGGCCGATGGGTACTGGGATTGAGGAAAGTCAGGGTAAATGGGTGGCTGTACCCTATGCGGGAGTCTGCCTATGGAGATTATGTCCATTTCAGCTTATTAAGCAACTTCGTACAGGGCAGGGAATGAATCGACTCGGGCTATCTTCAGCGACGAGCGGATGTCTGAGTTGAAAGACCTCAGGTAGTAGTGCGCAGCCTGACCCGTTGAAGGCCGTAGTTCGCGAGCGTACTCGTTTCCAAGACCTCGCAAACCTGATATTGAAGTCCGACACCTCCTCTTGGGGGTGTCATTGGATGCTTTGGAATTGATGCAACAAAGAAGAGGGATCAGCAGACTCGTTGCATCCTTTTACGAGCCTACCAGCCAGCTGGCGCCACCCTATGATAGATCCCTCTGGCAGAGATCTCCACCAATAGAGAAGCTTTCCCCTTAGGGAAAGGGCCAGTAGACGGGTCTTGACACTCTCGTCGTAATGGAATGTAGCGCAGCCGGGGCCAGAATGTCCTGGATGTGTTCGTACGCCATCTTGACGTAGCCATCATAGGTAGGGATGGACTTTAAGGCAGCGGGGGGCACAGCTTGCTGTCCGACTAGGGCCAAGGGCCCCGTGGAGTCTACCGCCGAGAAGAGATCATCGTCATTCTATTGAGCAGCCATTTCTTCTTCTCCTCCGGTAGTGTACTCGGTATCGGTACCGTCCGAGGATGTAGATTCCTCTTCAGCCTCGGCCTCTTCGATTTCGGTTTCAGGCTCTTCTACGCGAGCTTGGCGGTCAGCCAGCCTGACGCGCTCTCTTGGAGCGGCGATGTCAATTTCGTAAAGGTCAGGATGATTTCCCGGATTCAAGCACCGTGTGAAACTGCTTCCTTGGCCTCCCAGATGAATGTCAGCACTGAGACCGCTCGACGTGCCCTATTTCTGAAATTGGCCTGGAAATGAGCACGTCTTTGGTGCGGTCCTTGGACAGAGCTGAACTGGACTCTGGCCTACTTTCTATCTTGATCTTTAATCGCTGGATTTCGGCTTCGAATACCAACAATTGATTTTTGGCTTCTCCCTGTATTCTGAGGCGCTCCTCATAATTCTCCTTGGTGTTTCTAAGCACTCGCTCCAGGTCAAACACTTGTTGTTGCAGCTGCTTCACTTTTAACTATTCGTACGCCGTCTTGACGTAGCCATCATAGGTAGGGATGGACCTTAAGGCAGCGGGGGGCACAGCTTGCTGTCCGACTAGGGCCAAGGGCCCCGTGGAGTCTACCGCCGGGAAGAGATCATCGTCCTTCTACTGAGCCGCCATTTCTTCTTCTCCTCCGGTAGTGTACTTGGTATCAGTACCGTCAGAGGATGTAGATTCCTCTTCAGCCTCGGCCTCTTCAATTTCGGTTTCAGGCTCTTCTACGCGAGGTTGGCGGTCAGCCAACCTAACGCGCTCTCCTGGAGCGGCGATGTCAATTTCGTAAAGGTCAGGATGATTTCCCGGATTCAAGCACCGTGTGAAACTGCTTCCTTGGCCTCCCAGATGAATGTCAGCACTGAGACCGCTCGACGCACCCTATTTCTGAAATTGGCCAGGAAATGAGCACGCGCCTCTTTGGTGCGGTCCTTGGACAGAGCTGAACTGGACTCTGGCCTACTTTCTATCTTGATCTTTAATCGCTGGATTTCGGCTTCGAATACCAACTTGATTTTTGGCTTCTCCCTGTATTCTGAGGCGCTCCTCATAATTCTCCTTGGTGTTTCTGAGTGCCCGCTCCAGGTCAAACACTTGTTGTTGCAGCTGCTTCACTTTTAACTATTCATCTTCAAGTTGTCCACGTGTGAGTGCTAGGGTTTCATCTAGTTGAGCATTCTTGGCCTCAGCGTTGTAGCAGCGATCTCTGAAATGATCTACCTTAAGATAGAGAGATGTCGCCTCAACATGAATGTTTTCAGCTTTTGTCTTAGGGTCAGCAATCTTCAGATCCTCCACAGCTTGTCTATAGGAATAATCTACCGGCGTCATTTCGTTTAACGGCTTCTGGCCTGTGAGCCAGACTGAGTTCTGCTGGGCCTTACGGATACTTTCAGCCATCGTCTCTTCCTCATAAATGTCTAGTTCTTCGAGCTAAGGTTCTTGTATTCCAAAGAATGTGACCAGGGGAAAAAGAGCCCGTTGAGGTTTCGATGTACAGGCGTCTCCGGGTTAGGCTGGGCGACAACAACCGTGACCGTAGGGGATGCTGGGGTTTGAACTGCTGAAGCCAAAATGCTGGGTTCAGGACGGGCCGTCCCCATGATGGGTACTGTTGGCATTTTTGCCACATTATTTTTTGATAGACTTTGGCCTAAGTATGAAGTTCTAAGGCGGCAAGGAGCATGCGGAGGTGTTAGGTTTTTGCGGGCCATAAACAGGGGCGATAAAATGGATGAAATGAGCTTTGGATATTTAATCATTGCAGATATTTTCGCTAGCTTTCCGACGATATACTATAACAGGCGATTGGGTTAGCGGATCAAAAGTTATGGCCCCGGGAAGCAGGACCAGGAAGCTCAATTTCAGGCCAGAATATTGACTAAGTGTTGGGCCCGCCCGACTGCGCTCATCAATTTGTGCGCAATAGAGCAGAAAGGCAAGAAAATGCTGCTAAAATATTCGAAGTGTCGAGCCCCGCCCGACTGCGCTCATCCGCCGGACTACGCCAATCAATTTGTGCGCAATAGGGCAGAAAGACAGGAAAATGCTGCAAGTGTCAAGCCCCGCCCGACTGCGCTCATCAATTTGTGCGCAATAGGGCATAAAGACAGGAAAATGCTGCTAAAATATTCTAAGTGTCGGGCCCCGCCCGACTGCGCTCATCAATTTGTGCGCAATAGGGCGGAAAGACAGGAAAATGCTGCTAAAATATTCTAAGTGTCGGGCCCCGCCCGACTGTGTTCATCCGCCTGACTGCGCTTATACTCCCGACTGCGCTCATACTCCCGACTGCGCTCATCAATTTTTACGCAATAGGGCAAAAAGACAGAAAATGCTGCAAAAATATTCTAAGTGTCGGGCCCCGCCCGACTGCGCTCATCCGCCCGACTGCGCTCATACAAAGGCTGAGCTTAAAGACGATTTCTTCCCCCTCCATCAGATGCTGACAGGTGTCCAGCCTCGAGATTCGAGTCAAAGATGTGACAGAAGGTGTGCCGCCAGGGTACCGGACAGATGAGCGTGAACTGACAAATTGTACCGCATCTGTGCCCATTCAAACTAACTCAACTTCCCACCTACCGGATTTCCACGGAGCTGCCACGTTTCAGGAGGACCTTGTTGCAAGTAGATTCTTTACCCGCAGAGGTCAACATCAGCCGCTTTTGTCAGCTTTTGCAGCTTTTGTCAGGTCTGGGATTTTGTGCCCAAAATGTAATCGGGGGGAAAATTGCGCTATAAATAGCAGCCTCATTTCATTGTACAAGGGTGGAGGGGGGACATATTGCTAGAGGACTTTGTTGTGACGGATCACCTTCCGATTAATTCAAAGCATCCTTGGCTCTGCTTCTTGTCTCTGTCTTTTTATGCTGCCTTCTGCTAGTATTTCTGCTTCATGTCCATTTATATTTCTATATATTTGAATTCTGAATCCTGGATTTGAGCATTGGTGATTATGTGGATCTGGAATACAAAACAAAAGGATACATAGGGTAGAATAACAACTGCAATTTCTGTTACATGCTTTGTTTTAATTGTTGTTGGTTCGGATGCAAATTTGCGATCGTGCTGCTTGTTCTCCCCCCCCACCCAAAACGCATGATATTTACATCTCTTTCCTGTTCCCTTATCTTTTTCAATCTCTTTACAGTTCCCTTTACCCTTTTTTTTTAATATCTTTCCTGCACCCTCATCTAAAAACCCCCCAAGTAGGTTAGGAAAGGAGCCGGCCTTCTCCGGAGATCGGCACAGGGGGCATCCCTTCCTCCCGGCCTTTCAATGTTGGTCTGCGGGTCTAGGGCGCATTGACACACCAAATCCTTCCCAGGTGGCGGATCTGTGGCCAACAGTTTCTGGCACGCCTGATGGGACAAACAATCTCCATATTTTCAGGAAGCCCGAGTTTGGTGAATCTTTGGCTTGTCTCCATCTGGCAAAATCACCTGGCGACTCTGACTGAGCTGAAGATCCAGATTTCTTGATCGCAGGCGCCCTTTTTTAAGCTAATAGAAGACACCTCGGAGGAATCAAGGTTTGGTGAGCAGCCTTGACCTCACAAGCGGAGAAATGAATGTTCACCTACAGTCTCCATATTTTCAGGAAGCCCGAGTTTGGTGAATCTCTGGCTTGCCTTCATCTGGCAAAATCACCTGGCGACTCTGACTGAGCTTAAATATGGTAGCCCGAGTTGGTGAATCTCTGGCTTGCCTTCATCTGGCAAAATCACCAAGGCAAATCCCTCATACTATGAAAAGCCCTAGAATGCAGCTGTGTGGAGCTCGAGAGGAAGATCTCGTCCAAAGTCAACAGTGGGAATATGCAAACACCGCCCAAATGATGAATAATATGGTTGTGTTGGTTACGAATCTGCCATTAGGAAAGGATTTGGTATACTGCGCCCCAGATTCGCCCACCATATTGAAAATCCGAAAGGAAGGAATGCCTTCCGTGCCAATCTCCGGAGAAGGCCGGCTTCCTGTGGGTTTTTTAGGTGTTTTAGCTAAGGGTACAGGAAAGAGATAAAGTGCGGAAAGAGATCCAAATGTGATTGGAGTTGGGTGGGGGGAATAAGCAGCACGACAATGATCAATCACCACTACTAACAGAAATTAAATACAAAACACACCATAGAAACTACAGCTATCATGCATCCTATGTATCCTTTATCTATGCATTCCAGGAATACTTAATCATCAAATACTGGAATCCAGAGTTCAGTATAACAGTAAGCAATGAAATAAGAAACATGAGGCAGAAATGACAAGGAAAGGCAGCATAAAAGATGATGACAGTAAGCAGAGCCAAGTATGTGTCTTGCATTCAGAAGCAAACGTATAGCTACAATGGTTCCCTAGTAGTATATTCCCCTTCCACCCCTTTTTACAATGAAAAGGTGTGGCTATTTATAGCCCAAGTTCCCCCCAATTACAATTACGGGCACAAAGTCCCAGACGGGACAATAGCTGACAAAAGCGGCAAAAGAGCTACTGATGCTGACTCTTGTCGGCGAGGAGTGTACTTGCAGCAAGATCTCCCTGAAAGCTGTACAGCTACATGGCAATGCGTCAGGTGAAACTTCTAGTCAACAGGAATGCGGGTAGCTCTGGTAGATGGAACTTTGCATCAGCTTAAATGGGGGCAGCTGGCGTAGATAATTCGGCCCATGCTTGTCCTTTTTCCCTTCACATCTTGGCTCGAATCCCGAGGCTGGACACTTGTCGATTTCTGATGAGTGACACATGTCTGCCTTGAAAGGCAATTTGTCCAACTTCGCCTGGGATCAGAGCGCCATCAGGTAGCGCAGGTGGGGAACAAAGCAATTGTGGAGGCCTTCGTGCCGTAGCCAATTTTTGGGCTGCTTGATGGATCTTGCCCAACTGCGCACAGGTCGGAGGGCGCAGCCCGACTTCGATGCAAAGTCGGGTTGCGCACTTCAGCACTTGGTTGTTTCGGCCACTGTTCGGACTGCGCAAAAAAGGGGCAGCGCACCCCAATTTCGTTGCGAAGTCAGGTTGCGCTCCGGCACTTAGCTGAATTTTGAAAACACTGCTTCCCAAGTGCGCACAGGAAGAAGAGCGCACCCCGACTTCGCTGTGAATTCGGGTTGCGCTCTGGCACTTAGCCAAATTCTGCTCCTTTTCAGCCTGTTTCCGCACTTCGCATCCCCTAGTGCACTCCAACTTGAGGGCGCACCCCGATTTCGTTGCAAAGTCAGGTTGCTCCCTGACACTTAGAATTTTTCAGGGAATGCTTGCTCTGTTCTAGGATTTTGACTGGGAGAAGTACAAGGGGAAAAGTGGAGAAAGGGAAGAAGGACGGAAGGAAGGGAGAGCAGCATACTTACAACATTTGAAAACATGGCACCCCGTGCAAAATGTGGCAACAGGTTGCTTGCAGTTTCCATCAGGAGACGGGCCAAGAGGAGGAAAAAAATACAGTGGCAAATTCTGAACACAAAGAGGGCACATTTTTGCACCCTTTTTGTGTCCCAGGGCATAGCACGCAAGCATTCAGCCAAAGCCCAATAGGCATGCCTCACCGGGAGGTTGATCCTGAGGAGACCCCGGCAAAAGGCCTATCGCCAGAAAGCTCCTGCTATCGCATCAAGGAGTTGGAGGAACTCGTGCTCGAGAGCCCATAGTTGGTGGACTCTCTAGAGTGGTGGTATTGGCTCCAACCATTACCGCAACCGGTACCCGAAGAGGGCTAATGTATGGCAAATCTCCTTGCCACATTGTTCATCAATTGTATGGGTACCGGCATGAATGATAACCTGCCACGTTGCACCATGTTCGCGACCTGGCAAACTTTGGGAGGCTAGCCGGACCTCAAAGATCAACTGAAGTACAATCAGATCTGGTCCGGACACTACAGGTTCACCGGATAGGCAACCAAAGATAGATTTGTGTTGGCGGCATGCCAATCATGCCGCAAACTTTTGTGTAAATAATATAAATAAGCCGGCTAGTATGCAAAGTTTTAGTTGTTTTCTTAGTTTAGTTTGTGCAGTGTTTTTTTTTTTGTGTTCCAAGAGGGCCATAGGTGCCAAGGGTTTGAGAAAGAGGTTGCTATCGACAGTGAGTATCAAGAGGACGGCGAGGGTGACTCTGCTGCCCAATGGATAAAGGCCTGGGTCCTCACATTGAGGCGAGCTCAATGCCCCGCGAGCCGCCAGGAATGTTGGCATTTTTGCCACATTATTTTTTGATAGACTTTGGCCTAAGTATGGAGCTTTAAGGCGGCAAGGAGCATGCGGAGGTGTTAGGTTTTCGCGGGCCATAAACGGGGGCGATAAAATGGATGAAATGAGCTTTGGATATTTTATCATTGCAGATATTTTCGCTAGCTTTCCGACGATATATTATAATAGGCGATCGGGTCAGCGGATCAAAAGTTATGGCCCCGGGAAGCAGGACCAAGAAGCTCAATTTCGGGCCAGAAAATTGACTAAGTGTTGGGCCCGCCCGACTGCGCTCATCAATTTGTGCGCAATAGGGCAGAAAGACAGGAAAATGCTGCTAAAATATTCTAAGTGTCGGGCCCCGCCCGACTGCGCTCATCCGCCCGACTGCGCTCATCCTCCCGACTGCGCTCATCAATTTGTGCGCAATAGGGCAGAAAGACAAGAAAATGCTGCTAAAATATTCTAAGTGTCGGGCCCCACCCGACTGCGCTCATCAATTTGTGTGCAATAGGGCAGAAAGACAGGAAAATGCTGCTAAAATATTCTAAGTGTTGGGCCCCGCCCGACTGCGCTCATCAATTTGTGCGCAATAGGGCGGAAAGACAAGAAAATGCTGCTAAAATATTCTAAGTGTCGGGCCCCGCCTGACTGCGCTCATACAAAGGCTGAGCTTAAAGATGATTTCTTCCCCCTCCATCAGATGCTGACAGGTGTCCAGCCTTGAGATTCGAGTCAAAGATGTGACAAAAGGTGTGTCGCCAGGGTACCGGACAGATGAGCGTGAACTGACAGATTGTACCGCATCTGCCCCCATTCAAACTGACTCAACTTCCCACCTACCGGATTTCCACGGAGCTGCCACGTTTTCAGGAGGACCTTGCTGCAAGTACATTCTTTACCCGCAGAGGTCAACATCAGCCGCTTTTGTCAGCTTTTGCAGCTTTTGTCAGGTCTGGGATTCTGTGCCCAAAATGTAATCGGGGGGGAAAATTGCGCTATAAATAGCAGCCTCATTTCATTGTACAAGGGTGGAGGGGGGACATATTGCTAGAGGACTCTACTGTGACGGATCACCTTCTAATTAATTCAAAGCATCCTTGGCTCTGCTTCTTGTCTCTGTCTTTTTATGCTGCCTTCTGCTAGTATTTCTTCTTCATGTCCATTTATATTTGTCTGTTTGAATTCTAAATCCTGGATTTGAGCATTGGTGATTACTTGGATCTGGAATACAAAACAGAAGGATACATAGGGTAGAATAACAGCTGCAGTTTCTGTTACATGCTTTGTTTTAATTGTTGTTGGTTCGGATGCAAATTTGCAATCGTGCTGCTTGTTCTCCCCCCACCCGAAACGCATGATATTTACATCTCTTTCCTGTTCCCTTATATTTTTCAATCTCTTTCCAGTTCCCTTTACCCTTTTTTTTTAATTTCTTTCCTGCACCCTTATCTAAAAACCCCCCCAAATAGGTTACGAAAGGAGTCGGCCTTCTCCGGAGATCGGCACGGGAGGGGCATCCCTTCCTCCCGGCCTTTCAATGTTGGTCTGCTGGTCTAGGGCGCATTGACACACCAAGTCCTTCCCAAGTGGCGGATCCGTGGCCAACAAGTACTTGTGAGGCAACTGAGGGAGCAGAATCAGAAGAAGGCTAGCTAAGGTTTTCAGTAGTTACGAAAGTTGCAATAGGAGCTTCCCAACCCTGAGGAGTGAAGGTAGAAGTGAAGGCGTTGGAGACTTTTGCAAAAGTCTCAAATGACTGAGAAAATGCCGGTAAGGGAGCGAGAGGATGCACAGGCAAGAGGGAGTTGGGAAAGATGTCGGTTGAGGCGCCAAGTGAAAGATGGGTGGACAGTAGGGTTTCGGCACCGGGAAGTGAGATTTCTTCAGAAGCAGCTGAGATAAAGGGGGAAATAGAAGACGTACCTGCGGGCTCGGGCTTCAGAGCCGAAGCGGTAAACTGCTGCGTTTTGGGACTGTCCCTTCTTTCTTCTTTCGCTGCTTCACCCTCCAGGTCAATAAACGCCTCCTTGGCCTGCAGTAGTTGTTGTGCCCTCAGAGCTGACTGCGTTGTCTGGGTGGGCCGTACTGACTGCGTTGGAGTGACAACCTCAGAAACACCCCCTTCTTTGACTGCTGCCGCTGCCGGAGGGGCTGCGCCAGAGACTACGAACCTGATAGTGCGGGACTTCTTCGCAGCACTTTGAGGCGCAGGTGCATCAGGCGCACTCCTCTTCTTTGGAGTGGTCTTTTCTTCTCGGACCTGCCGCTTACCTTTGCTCTTGACAGGTGGTGCTTGACTAGTTTGTTGTTCTTGGAGAGCGTACAGGTCATCCACTCTGCTAGGGCTCTCTAAGCTCCTGGGTACACGGTCCCCAAAAAATACGGGTCGATAATCATTATGATTTTTCTCAAATAGATCAGAAAATTTCTGATCTATCTGCAGCGTGGGATCAGACAACTTCTTTTTGTGGTGACACCTCATTATCCACCAATTTAAAACCTTCTCTGCCGACCACTGGGGTGCTTTTTCTTTCATGAATGTGAAAATCCTATCATCAGGGTCCTGATGTGGAAACCGCCTAGGGTTGTACTCAGCCTCCATGACATAAAAATCATGCCACGGGGGAAAGGAGAACATCTTTTCAATGTGCCATTCGAGGTCCCGTCCAGAAGGATTATTGCGCTGCTGCTCAATCTCCGGGCAAGGACAGCAGTGGAATTTTTCTTTCCCAATATTTACTCTGAAGACGCCATCTGGGTCATATTTCCACCGCTGGGGCAGGTCTATCAGACCAAAATCATACAGGTTAATCGCCAGATAATGATTCTGCTTATTCTGCGTCACCTTGATGGGACCAAGCTCAATGGGCCAAGGGCAGGTGTGTTGTTTCTTCCTTCCCTTGCCGAAGACATCATCTGCATAATCACACTGACGAGTGACCTCCTGAGCAAACAGGTATTCGGTAGCGTAATAGGGTAGCAAGAAGGGTTTACCTGAAAACCCAAAAATCCGTATCACAAGCCCTTGTGTTAAACGGAAAATGTCTCCTAGTTGCTGACTTATCACATAATCTTTCATCTCCCTCGGCACTCGTTCGCAGGTCCCAGTCATAATTTGCAGCGCTGGTCCGAGGAAAACCCGGTTGAAATTATAGTAAGATTCTCGCCTTGACAGGACTGAGGTCCACTGATACACCGGGAGCGGCTCACCTTTCTCATTAGTGAAGTTCTTGTCGATGAAGGCAAAGTCGGGCTTTGCATGCAGCTGGTGAAAGAAGTACCACACCAGGAAAGAGCAACTCCGGAACGCCACGGTCCCTTGTTTCATTGCACACAGTTGGAGGTGCAGCTGACAGGACACCCAATCGGCCCAATCGTAGTAGATAGGCTTTATTTCCCGTGACTCAGCATCGGCGGCGTAAAATTCCCCGTGGGATACACATTCAGCAACTGCCGCTTGCCAGGCGTTTACCTGGGCATCTGATGCCAGGCCAGTGATCCATGCCAGCATAGAGAAAAGTTCAGAATTCTTGAATTTTCGCAAGGACATGGGGAGCTGCGGCAAGGTTCCTGGCGCGAGGGTTTCCGTGTAATGAGCTTCCATAAAACGCCTCATCTGCGTCGAAAAGTTGTATCTTTGCGCTTGCTCCTTTGTGTCAATTCTTCGGACAATAACATTCTCAGGAGGGCGCCGCCCACAAGCAAAAGCCTCACGGATTTTGTCAGTCGAGATGGAAAATAATTTGTTCCCTTCCGAGTCCTTCACAGATCTAGTCTGAGGATCATAGGCCTGGCCGATTGCAAATATCAATTCCGGGCAGGGATGAACGGGTGAACATAAGTACCAGTATAAGAGTGAGGGATAAGCGACTACTCGGTCGTGCACCTCAGATACTTTTGCCCTCATTTGGTCAATATCCATGCGCAACTTTTCTATACTCGTGCGAGTGAGAATACAGTCCCGAATTTTACTCGGTTGATCTTCATGTGGGGGCGGCAAGGGTTTCTGCTTCTTTTCTTTCACGGCTCCTTGCTCGCCTTCTGCAATTTTCGGAACTGCGCCCCCCTTTTGTTGGGTTTCTCCTTTCTTGCCCATTTTTCTGTGGTGAAAAAACCCTCAAGTATTCTCCAGGGACAAAATTCAAGGACCTAAGAGTGCTTTAGAAGTGAATCTTTAAGTGTGCAGAAACAACCAAGTCTTACCGACAATCGTCAAGAGTGAATGATGCCACAGGTTCAGGATTTAAAAGGGGATATTTCTTGAAGCACTTGACCTTTTATAGGTTCAGCTTATACCCACTTGTGTTAATGCTACCTGCGCAGAATTAATGCGCAAAAAGGCCTTAGAGGCGTTAGGAAAAACCCCTTCCAAGGTAAACAATGATGGGGCGCGGATCCCGATCTTAACTACCCAAGCCGGGCTCAATCATTCTTGAAAAGTGTGAATTCCTGCCGCAGGTATACTTAGTTTCAATCATGGGCCGCGCCTTGGGTCGTGTGCCGGTGAACTACGCTAAACTTAGAAATTCACGGTTAGGGAGTGCCTCTAAAACCGCGCGCTTCGGTCACCTCGGGATGAGCACCTTCTGCTCCGAGCTGCGTGCCGAAGTGGTGCGCCCAGGTTAGGCCCGCCCCCCTGTGCACCTCCTTGGAAAAAAGTGCGCCCCGTCTTGGGCGCACGGCCTGAGTGCGCCTCGCCTTGGGCGCACGGCTTGAGTGCGCGGGCTGCTTCCGGCACGGGGCTCCTTCGTCTGTCATGAAACATTACCTGCTCTGCCGCGCGACTTGTCCTAAATTCAAAAAATAGAAAGAGGACATCCATCGGCCTCCCTCCATTGGCTAAGGCGCTTGCCCTCAAAACAGAGCTTCCATAAACATAGAGAAGCGGAGGAACATCCTTTCGACTGTACAAGAAAAGTGGAATGCATAAGGGAAAAACGAGAATATATACAAGCGTACGGGGAAAATTTTGCACCATCCCTCACTTGGTGGTACGCCTTTAGGTGTACGCCATTAATTGATAATGGCAAAGCAAACCCATTCAAATCTTGCAGTGTGAAAGAGTTTACCGGGTGCACCTGGGAGACTTGAAAAGGACCTTCCCAAAACGCATCAAACTTATCATGATTGCCCGGTTTGGACTTTTTCACATTCCATTTTAGCACTAAGTCTCCGATCTGGAAAGTGCGCTTGGAAGTCCCTTTGCCGAACCATTTTTTTGTGGCCACTGCGTGCCTCATAAAAGCCTCGTAGGCTTTCTCCCTCTCCTCTTCTAACTGCAAGAGTTGGGCGATTCTAATGCTGACCGGATCAAATTCCTCGCCCTCGCCGTCCAAAGATCGAAGAGACTGTAACGCTGGCAACTCAATATGCGCAGGAAGCACTGCTTCCTTCCCATACACTAAAGAGTACGGGGATGTCTTTATGGACTTTTTGATAGAAATCCGGTCAGCCCATAGCGCAAAATCCAAGTGTAAATGCCAAGTTCGCTTATTGTCCTCCAGCGTTTTCTTGAGAATCCGGAGCAAGTTTTTATTAGTAGATTCCGCCAAGCCATTACCCTGCGGGTAATAATTCGACGAAGTCTTCATATAAATACCATACTTGCTAGCAAACGCACACATCTTGGCCCCAACAAAATGAGAGCCGTTGTCTGTCACTACAGCGTCCGGTATCCCAAAACAGGTTATGAGTCCCTCCAGAAAGGCAATAACCACATCCTGATCTGCCCGCTTGGTTGGAACTGCCTCTGACCACCGGGTGAAATAATCAGTAGCGGTTAGAATATATTTGTGTCCCGCTGAAGAGTTAGGCTCGATTATCCCAATGAAGTCTAAACCCCATTGTTGAAACGGGGCCTCGACCTGAATCGGGTGCAAAGGTAACGGAGCATTTCTGATGCGGCCCGCATACCTCTGGCACTTATCACATTTCCGGCTTACACTGAAGGAATCTGAGAAAATGGTGGGCCAATAATAGCCCGCCCTTATTATTTTCAAAGCCATTGGCCTTCCGGCGAAATGGCCCCCGGACATTCCGAAATGGAATTCATCCAGGATTTTTTGTTTTTCTGTCCCCCTGACACATCTCAGGAGGACGCCGTCTATATTTCGGTGGAACAACCCCTCGGGTAACAAAACAAATCTGCAGGCTTGAAGCCTGAAACGCCTTCTCTACGAAGAATCAAGGCCAGGAGGGCACTGTCCTGTGCCGAAGTACTCTACCAGGTCTTCAGTCCAATCTTTGCCATCTGCCGACTGATTCGCCCAATTATACTGTGGTAGTGAATCCTCCCATTGACAAGTCGTTACTTCAGCCGCGGCACTCCTGGCAAGCTCTAGGCATAGCGCCCGCCCACGGACTAGTTTCGTGGGCCGGACGTCAATATCAAACCCCTGAATCTTTGAAATCCAACCAGCCCTGTTATTACCAAGTTCACCTTGGCTGATGAAGGTCCGCACATCCGGGTGTACAACGTACACTATTGTCTTGCTTTGTGAGACGAAATGTCGGAACTTTTGTAGCGCTCGCATCACCGCATGTACTTGACTTTCGATAAAACTGTGTTTTTCCTCATGCGGGAGTATTACCTGGCTGAGGAATGCTATAGGTCGTTCGTCTCCTTCCTTATTCTTCTGAGTGAGCACGGCCGCATAACTTTCTGGTTCCCCGACCGCATACAAAATAAAGTCTTGGGAATAATCAGGATTAACCAGAATGGGGGCTTGGGCAATCCGTCGTTTGATGTCTTTAAACGCCTGTCTCCTCTCATCAGTCCACAGGAATTCCACATCCTTTTTTAAGAGTTGAGTCATAGGTTTTACCGATTGAGCAAAATCGAGAGATGAACTTCCTGACGAAATTTATTTGCCCAAAGAAGGATTGGAGACCCTTCTTATTAGCCGACAGAGGCAGCTTGAGCAGGGCTTCGGCTCTAGCGGGATCAATAGCAAGACCCTTCTCTGATATCAGATGGCCTAAGAGTTTACCTTCTTTGACCGCAAAAATTGACTTTTTTGGGTTTATTGATATCCCGAACTCCCGACATTTTTCAAACACCTGTCGGAGATGCGCACCGTGCTCCTCCCTTTTGTGGGAAAAAACCGTCATATCATCCAAGTATATCACAATTACGCGGTTGAGGAGTTCTCCAAAAGCCAAGTCCATCGCTCTTTGGAAAGTTGCCCCGGCATTTGAAAGGCCAAAGGGCATGCGCTGATAAGCAAAGGTGCCCCACTTGGTGGTGAAGGCAGTTTTATATTGGTCCTCTTCTCAGACCCAGATCTGGTTGTACCCGGAGAAACCGTCTAGGAGGGAAAACCTTTGGGCCCCTGCCACTACATGGAGAATCTGGTCTATCTGGGGCAGTGGGTAATGATCCTTCAGGGATGCCTGGTTGAGATTCCGGAAGTCCACGCAGAGACGAATATCTCCATTCTTTTTCCGGACAGGGACCAAGTTTGCTACCCAGGATGAATGCTTGATAGGGTAGATTATCTTTGCTTCCAGCATTTTGAGAAGTTCGGCCTTCATCAGTACCTCAATCTTTGGGTTTACAGGCCTTTGCTTTTGTCGTACGGGCTTGACTCCTTCCTGGAGCTCGATAGTATGCTGAAAAACATCTCGATTATACCCTTTCAAATCATGATAACTCCATGCAACGATATCGGGATACTCTCTGCAGAGGGTCCTGATTTGTTCAATTTCCTTCAGCGTGCAATCAGTTCCCACTTTAATGGTCTTCCCGGACTCCAGGATAACTCTTGATACTCTTTTGCATCCACTTTTATTTTGTGAGGCAAGGCCACTGTCATCTTGATCAAATAAACTCTCAAGGGTTATCAAACCCTTGGGGAGGTGGTTGTTCTTCAGTTGGATAAGACCCTCATACTCATCAAGGGATCTATCTTCAATATTTCCAGCCTCGTTAATCAAAAAATCAACGATCTGCTCGTCATTATCAAAGACCTGCCAGTGAATATTTTTATCCGGTACTGAGGGTCTATAAATAACCCTAACTGTCTTTGGTCTTTGCATAAGTTTCTCGGCTTGAGAGTACCTTGCTCCAATGGACGCCAAAACGTCCGCATGCTTGTTCCGCTCCCGTGAAATAGGTTGGATATTTAGGGCCGAGAAGGATTCTAGCAGATCCCATACCTTGTTACGGTATGCTTTTAAGTAGTGTTGTTTAGCAACACATTTGTTTGTCACTTGGTTGCAGATCAGTTCAGAATCCCCGAATATCTGCAACTGCTTTATCCCTAGTTTCTCCGCCTTTCGTAACCCCAAACATAGGGCTTCATACTCGGCTGAGTTATTAGTACAGCTCCAAGCGAGCCTGTACGAATAGGTTCTCTGAATTCCAGAGGGGGAGACAAGGACAACCCCAGCTCCAGCGCCGTTCTTGCATCGGGCGCCATCAAAGAAGAGTTTCCACAGTTGCTCATCCATAGGGTCGGTATCACTCGGGGACTTAGCCTTCTCAGGCTTGGTGATCGAGTAACATCCTATATCTGATTCTATCATAGCATTAAAATCCAGCATGGAAAACTCATCCTCCAGGTGCAGCTCATCAAGGGTTTCTTCCATCAACCCCACTCCTCCTATTTCCTCTGCCCCATCGATGATATTGACAGAGTCCATGGGTTTCTCCACATCCTGGATCCTTTCAATAAGAAAGGTAGAAGGTTTCTCATTAAAAATCTTTACCCTCTTCCCCCTGAAGGGGACTTCCAGATGTGAATAATCAAGGGACAAATAGCCCCCAAGCTTGGCAGTGAATTCCCTAGATAAGCACATGCTAAAATAGGGCTCCAAGTCAACTACCACAACTTCTTGGATTACCGTAATCTGCGGCATCTTATGCAGCACGATTGGGATATCCTTTATAACCCCGACAGTCCTGACCGGAGTTCCATCCAACTGGAGTACCCTGGGGCTGCTCCTTGTATACTCCATGCCCATAAATTCACATACAGCTTTAGGCATGACAGTGGTTGCAGCGCCAGAATCAACCATACAATTGTGTACTACCCACCCTTCCATTATGAGAGATAAGTAAAACGGCGGTGGCCTGTTCTTTCCCGTGGCAGAAGTAGTTAGTGGTTGCGCCAAAACGGTTTGGGTTAGTCTCCCCTTGCCTTTAACGGTCTTGAGGGACTCTTGGAGTAGATCAACTTGGCCGGGTAATTGTAATGCGTCGAAGAGACTTACCTTAGCCGGAGTCCTCCTTAGCTCTTCGACAACGTTGTATGTCTCAACGCCTGGTTCTCTCCCGTCTTTGGCGGGTTCATACCGTGTCCGGTATTGCTGAGTGGCTTCCACTCTCTGGCGCTTGGTGATTGAGGGGTATCGTAACTTCTCCCGCGCCTGATCCCTCGCTTCAGCCAGGGGTTGAGAGGTGGAGGCTTGTGGCCGAGGGGCTACTGTCTTTGCCCTTGAGGGCAAGTAATCTTTTAATCGAGCATTGTCTGAGGGTTCTCTAGCCGGAGCTGGTTCTCTTCCTGAAGGCGTTGCTGCCTTGTTGGCCTGTTGCTTAGGATCGGCTGGCACTTTAAGTGGTTCCATCTGAACTGGATCGACCTCAATTGGCCTTCTACCCGTCTTTGTCAGGACAGCAACCTGTTCAACAGGGGAAACTATACAATCATGGTCATCTTCCATCATCATATTTACTTGCCCATCAGAGCCGTTGTCTGAAAGCGTTTGAGCATAGTTCTGGTGGACTACACAGGCTTCTTCATTATGCGGGTCATTGCAGGTAGAGCACCAGTTAGCCCTGCCGGATGTACCGACCTCATCGTATTCCAAAACTGCAGAATTTCTCTCATGAGGTCTGCCAGTAGGAGCAGTTTGATCTCTTGTGATTTGAGGAGGAGGCCTTCGTGGTGGATAATTCTGGTCTCGGAATTGGCTTTTCTTCATGATAGCCATATCATTCGCCATACTCTTCATAAACCCGTACATATCCCTTAGCTCTTTAGCCTGTTGTGGGTTTAGCGAGGCATGAGCCGGAGTAGCTGGTAATGATAACGATGCCACTGGAGCAGGTAGTGTCGGATACTGTGGAGGCGCCGGTAGTTGTGGGACCGCATGGGTAGGTTGTTGCGGCATCTGTACTCGAGACTGCGGAGTGGGCACAGCTTGATTTTGTGGGCCATGCACCCATGGCTGACTGGGGTAGGTCAATGATACAGCAGAACCGGGTGTTGCTTGATTTTGTGAGTCATGAACCCATGATTGACTAGGGTATGTCAACGGTATAGAAGAACCAGATGCACTTGGATACATGCTTCGAGGAAAATCTGGGTAAATCGGAGTTGTCGCCTTAGGGGGCATCCTTCCGACGGCTATCAAGTCGTCTTTTGATTTCTGCGCTTGTTCATACAGATCTGGAAATGTATTAATATTGGAGTGTCGGATGCTTATGCTGATGTCCGTATGGAACGCTCTTAAGTAATAGAATGCGGCCTGACGTGGGGTGGGCCGAAGGTCTTCAGGGACTCTCATCCAGGTCCGATCGAACCTGAGATTGAAATCGGGTATTTCTTCTTGGGGATGCCTCTGTATACCAGTGAACTGGTGTAACAGGGAGAAGGGGTCTGCTTGCTCATGGAAACCTCTTACTAATTTCCCGGCCAGTTGGTCCCACGAAGTGATGGTACCTGGCGCAAGTGAGCGGTACCAGTAGAGGAGCTTACCTCTTAAAGAGAGAACCAGCAACTTAACCATGACATCTTCGTTGGTAATCTCGTGAATTGTTGCCAATCCTGCAACATCTTGGATATGCTCGGCCGCTGTCTTTCCCGTACCATCGTAGGTGGGCAGAGCTTTCAAGGCCGCGGGAGGTACTCTATGCTGAGCTGCTAGATTTAGGGGGCCGGTATGGTCCCAGGTCACAAACTGCCTGGCGGGAGGTGGCTGCGCCATGGGCGGTGGAGGGTTTCCCTGGAGCGGTGGCGGTAATGGCTGAACAGGAACAACGGAAACACTTGGTACCCTGATATCAACGTCAGGTGCGGCCTCAGTGTGTTGACGATCCGGTGAATTAGGCGGAGCTGGAGGTAAGCTAGTAGTTGTTCTGTCGGGAGTTAGACCTCGTGTAGCAACAGTAGCTTCCTGCGAGGATGTTCCGTCCAGTGGGTTGTCCGGCCTGACCACTCTAGGACGCTCTCCAAAGGCGTCAATGTCAAGTTCGTAGAACTCGGCTTCTTCTTCTGAGTTTCTAGCCTGTCGCCTCGTACGCATGGAGGCGTGATCTTTCAAGCTGGTATGCGAGGCTTGGATATATCGGAGTTCGTATGAGTCGCCAAATGTTCAAATTTGTCAGTAGTAAGACGAACATCACTTTCTTAGTACTGCTTATGTAGTGGAACGTTTGCGTCCCATCGGGCGTGCCGAAACTGTTGGTCAGAGATCTGCCTTAGGTAAGGATTTGGTATTTTAGTGCGCCTTAGACCCGGCCAACATTGAAAGGCCGAGAGGAAGAAATGCCTCCCGTGCCAATCTCCAGAGATGGGTTGGTTCCCTTGCTATTCTAACTGGGGGGTTTTGAGATTAAGGAACTGAAAGGAATGGGAAATGACTGAAAGGGGAAATATGGCCACAGGCCGGATAGAATAGGGGTGATGGACTAACAGCACGAAAACTCTATTGCATTCTGAACCAAATAGCCCTCAAATACAGATAACTAATAGAAATTTAAACCAGAACATCTAGCATGTATAATCTCCAGGACTACTCCGGAGTTACTACTTTATCGGCAACTAAATCCAGATATTAGAATTCAAGTTACAGTTTAAAGTAAGGAACGATAGAAGACAAGCAATAGAAGACATACACATGAAAATAGAAGTCCAAGTCTAGAGCCAGACATCAGCTGTATTGATAGCAGAATTCAGGTTTTCATTTAGCCTCTAGCAAACATCCATCCATTTTACAATAAAAGAGCAGCCTTATATAGAGAATTCTGCCGCTTGAGCAATAAATGCTCATAAACAGAATATGGCGGTGGAAGCCAAGATAAACATTACAAGGTGATACAGCCGCGAGATATTAAACAGGTATGGCAAGGGCTGGTGACTCCTCAAAATGCCGTTGAATGTCTTCAATGCCCTGACATACTTGACTTGTTGGCGCAGTCTCCTTACTTGCAGGAACCGCCTTTGTAGAAGATATGCTTGAATTCCCGAAACGTCTAATCCGGAAGCTTCCCAATAGCTGCGGGTGACCGGATAAGGATATACTTCAAATTGCTGAGGTGGAATTCTTCTGGAAGAAACCAGCGCCAAAGTCAATCTGATATACTGGCAGAGTGCGCCCGACCTCTGGCGCAAGTGTGAAGTGCGCCCAATCTCTGGCGCAAGTGTGAAGTGCGCCCAATCTCTGGCGCAAGTGTGAAGTGCGCCCAATCTCTGGCGCAAGTGTGAAGTGCGCCCAATCTCTGGCGCAAGTGTGAAGTGCGCCCAATCTCTGGCGCAAGTATGAAGTGCGCCCAATCTCTGGCGCAAGTATGAAGTGCGCAGCCTTGGGCGCATCCAAAATGAGGTGTTAGATTTGCCAAAAGCTGAAACTTCATGATCCCCTTTTCGGAAGCTTTCTCACAAGGCTAATAATACACCATGTTGCAGAAATGGCAACAATGAGCAGAAACTGGAAAGGAAGGAGGGAGGCAGCAGCAATTTTTCAGATTTTTTCAGAATTTGTACCCCTTAGCAAAATGTGGCAACATTCCTGGCGGCTCGCGGGGTATCGAGCTCGCCTCGATGCAAGGACCCATGCCTTCATCCTTTGGGTGCAGAGTCATCTCCGGTCCCTGCTTCTTTCTGCTGCTGCTGCTCTTGCTCAACCTCTTGTTGCTGCTCCTCTTCTGCGCTGTCCTCTGCGGACTCTTCTCTTGAACCTTCCTCTGAATCTTCACCAGACTGCTCCTCGCCTTCTTCTTCTTCTTGCTCTGGGGGATCAAGGCGATCGCGGACATGCTCATAAGTGGCCCGAGCCTGGGCCCAAGTTGCTTCCTGGAAGGGCTCTAGGTCGCTGATATCCTTCAGCATACGTTTGAACGCCTCAACCTGGAGCATGTCGATCATGTTGAATCTTTCTCCCAATTCATGGAGGCAGGTGCTGATTTTGCAGAATCTAGACACCAACTGTGTAACCTGCTCCTCCAGAACTGGATCCGCCCAGTTGTCTATCTCCGATGTGTCCGCCTCGAAGGCTTCCCAGATTGGCATCAATTCCTCCCTGGGCAGGCAGTCTCCATCTTTAATGAAGGTTGGAAACCCGAGTGAATCAAGGGTTTGGAAGGGAATCAGGCAGATGCTCTTCTCCTTCTCCAATGCATCCAGCATCTTCCTGGCCTTCCTGATTCTTTCTGTTTTTTCAAAATACAAATGCAAGGTTGCCCTTGCAGCAGCCCAATCTAGGGCGATCTGAGACATGGGAGGAAATCGGAGGCCCTGGCGCTCGCATTTTTCAAGTTTAACCGCCAAGTCGAGCCACTGCTGAGCTTGGCGCTCGGCCTCCTCTACCGCAGGCTTTCCCTGGGCAGATACTTCTTGCACCCTGGAGATGAATGCAAGAACTGAGAGCGATCTGGAGACGTGGGTCTTGAAACCCTTCAGCAGGCTAGCTCTGATCTCCTTAACTCTGTCTTTTGAAAAGGCAGCGGCCTGTGACGCTTTCTCCTCTAGCTGCCTTTGAATTTCTTGGAGCTGCCCTTGTAATTCTACAACTTGCGCCTGTGCTCCCTTGACCTGTTGTTCTGCAGCCTCCTTTTGATCTGTCACCTCCTTTTCTAGGGCTGCTATTCGCTCTTTCAGTTTCTCGGACTCCTCTTGGGCACTCTCCAGCTGGGCTCGCATCTTCGCCAAATCCTCCTCCAGCTGCGCCTTTTCATCCTCCACCTGGTAGAGGTGTTGTTTCATCTCCTGATGCTTCACGAACAACGTATCAGCCCTCAGATGGATCCCTCCTATCTCATTCTCCACGACGACGTCATCCAGGCTCTTGTCCTTGCGGTGGTGCTCATAGTCGTCGGGAGCCATGTCTTTGATAGGCTTTTTCACTTTAGGGACCCTTTTTTCTTTGTAGATCACCCTCTTGTCCAGGTCGAACCTGGCGCGCTTCTCCACTACAGCCAGCTCTTCGCCCCTCCTCTTCCTGACTCCTTGGAGAAATCTGAGAGAGCTTTGAGCCGCTTGGGCTGCCATAGGCTGGTCGTCTGATGTCTGCAGTTGTCGCTCTATAAGCTCCAGTTCTCCGTACATAGGGTATGCCAGAGGCAAGTTTTGCTGAGGCATCTTCTCAGTAGTGAACAGAGAAATGGGGGCGGCGCCTGAGGATTCAGTCGCTTTTGAGGGCGACTGGGCTTGGGAAGCAGTGGGCGGTTCTTGAGGAGGCGGAGACGGGTTTTCAGGGACTGCGGCCGCGGGAGACGAAGGATGAGGGGAACAAGGGACTTCCTCAGCAGCGGCGGCCGACTGTGAATGGCCTAGGGTTTGGAAAGCGTTAGGGTCTAAGGCAAAATGGTCGAATGTCTGCAGGCCTGGCAGGGCAGAGGCAGGGTTGGGGTTGCGTGATAGGGGACTGAGATGATGCGGCAGCGATGGGTTCAGTTGAGGAGGAAGAAGGGGCGGCAGGCAAAGCCTCAGAAGATTTTTGGGAGAAAGGAGGAGACGTACTTGCGTGCTCAGAATGAGCTGGCGTTTTGATGACTTGGGTTACCCACGCGTCCGCTTCTTTTTCTGGGGTGTCCTCTGTAACAGTTATGACCTCCTTGGCAGCAACTTTTTCCTGCTGAGTCGCCTCGGTTTGCTGCGCAATCTCCTTTCTAGGCTTGGCCCTTTTCTCCTTCGACTTCTCGGACCTCTTCCTCTTTTCTTTTTGGGTGCGGCCGCTTTTCTAGTGCAGCGGCTGAGGCTAGGGCAGTGGGTGTTTTAAACCTCAATTTCACCTTCGTTCTCAAAGGCTCCAGACCTTCTTCTGCCGCTTTGGCCACCTGCTCGATTCCCCGCTTCTCGAACTGCTGCGACTTTTCAGGAGTCGAATGCACCATGGGTCCTACCCCTTGGCTCCTTTGTACTTCACTGCTTGAACTCCCTTGCGCAACTGACCGTTTGGGTGGTGCCCGCCCTTTATATTTGCGACGGATGCCTCGGGGCACGATGTCACGGAAAACCAGGGGCTGCCACGTGTCAACATTGTTGTCATAGAGGTCAGAGAACTCATGGTCATTGGCTAGTAGCTTCTCTGACTTTTCTTTCTTCGTGTGGCACCTTGTTATCCACCACTGCGCTATCTTGTCGTCGTTCCAGCCCAGCGCTTTCACCTTCGACAGCATTTTCTTGTAGCCCGTGGAGCTTGTTTTGTGATCATCATTCCGCACAGGATCATACTCCGCCTCGATGCAGTAGAAATCGTGCCACGGCGGGAGCGACTGCATCTCTTCAACGTGCCACTCCAGGTCGCTTCCTGTCGGATTATTCCTCTCCGCCATGATCTCTTCTTGGCGCGGGCAGGAGTGTAAATTCTTCAGTTCTGTGAATTTCTTTATCACATCGAGCGGATCATACTTCCAGCGCTGGGGAAGCTCCACCAGGCCGAAACTCAGGAGGGTGGCCGCCAGATATTCATGCTGCCCGCTCACATGGACCTCGATGTCGCCCCAGATGATTGGATACTTGAAGATGTGGCCCCATCTTCTCCCTTGACCATACTCCTGGTCTGCGTAGTCCATCTGCCGCGCTGCCTCTAGGGCAAACTGATATTCAGTGCAGAAATACGGCAGAAGGAAAGGTTTGCCTTTGAACCCGAACACCCTGATGACAAACCCCTGCGTCAGCTTAAACGTGTCGCCAATTTCTTCTCGTATAATATGATTTTTCATGTCTTGGGGAGGGCGCGCGCATGTGCCATTGAGGAGGGCCAGGGCAGCGCCCAAGAATTTCAAATTGAACTGGTAATGCGATTCCCTCCTATACAAGACCCTGGTCCACTCGTATACCGGCAGCTGCACGCCATCTTTGTCCCTGCCCTGGACCGGAATTGTATTCATTTTATCATGCATGCGGAACAGGAACAGCCACGCCAGGAACGAACAATATCTGAAGGACTGGCTCCTTCCCTCCTTTAGCTCCACAAGGCCCGAATGGATTCCGTTCACCACGCAATCTGCCCAGTCAAAGAAGACTGGTTTCGTCTCCGGCCTCATGGTGATGGGGTCATAAAATTCCCCGTGCAGGATACACTCGGCGATGGAAATCTGGTACGGGTGCACCACCGCGTCAGTGTCGCAGCCTAGAACCCAGGCCAGCATAGCGTAGATGGACCGGCTCTTGAAATTCTCCTGAGGTATCGGCTGCGTCGGCCAATGTTTGGGCGGCAGTGGTTGTTGCAGCTGGGAGTCGAGGAATTTCCTCATCTTCTGGTTGTCTACGCACCTGCCTGTCTGTTCGCCCAGGTTTACTCTTCTGACGGTGTAATTGCGGTCCGGCGAATGCCCTGGCGCGAAGGCCATCTGCACAGTTTCTTTGTAGAGAGAGAACAACACTGTTCCCTCGTGGTCGCAAATTTGTCGGGTGCTGGGCTTGTAGTATCTGGCGACGGCTTCGACCAGCTCCGGGCAATGGTGTACTGGCGGGCACAGGAACCAGAACAAGTGCGAGTGATATGACGCTGCGAATGGGTGCGAAGTGGGCACCTTCTTCCACCATTCTTCCACAGTGCGTCGTAGCTGCGTAATATTGTGCGAGTAGTCGCCATCCCTGTATTCTCCCAGGTGATCTACAGGCGGCGGAGGGGGAACCTTTTTAGCTGCACTCTTCGCTTTTCCTTTGCCCTTCTTCTCCTTCTGCAATTCACTCTCAGGCGTGCTCGAAGCTGCCTGCTCGGGGGCTTTACCCTTATCTGCGCTCGACTTCTTACCCATGGCGGCGAAATAATTTGAAACTTCAGTTGCCTGCTGGTAAAATTCAGAATTTTATCTCTGGCGCAGCTCGAAATTCGTCTGGTTTAACTATGACAGTCAAATGAGCGACTGAGCCCCTTTTATGGAGATAGGTGAAAAGCTGGCATTAATGGCGAGCGCTGGAATTAAAGCCCGGGTGCACGAAGTGGGTGGGGGGCGCCGTTATTTTTCGTGGGCCGTGCGTAAAATCTCCATTGGGGAACGCAACTCATCATTGATTGGCCCAATGTTCGTCCTTGCCTTTAATGAAATCTGCATTGGAAACCGCATCGTCATTCCTCCTTTTTAAAACGTGCGCCTTGAAGACGTCACCCGCCGCCACCTTGGCACGCGCCACGAGGTCGTTATTTTTGAAATCCGCGTCGGGGACAATGGTCGCTCGAAACTGGGGGCGATTCCTGGAATCGCTGAAAATGTGAGCGATTTAGAGCTTTTGGCGTCTCGGCGAGCGACCGGCGTCTGCTGGGACTTAGCAAAATTTTAAACTTTGTTTTCCGCTCGAAGTCTCCTCCTTGCCAAGGTTCGCTCAAAAAATGAGCGATTACCGGCGTCGCTATGAAACTGGAGCGACCGCGGGAGTCGCGAGAGAAATGAGCGACGGTGGGCAGGTTACACTTAGAAAATTTTTACAACTTTTCGCCCTTTTCAACCCTTCAGTCCGCCGAAGTTCGCTCGAAAAGTTGAGCGATGACGGTCGTCGCTCCAAAATGGAGCGACGGTGAGCGCCAACACTTAGTATTTTTCTTCTTCACACTGCTTGGACTCCGACGGCGCTCGCTCAAAAATGTGAGCGATTCCCGGCGTCGCTCAGAAAATGAGCGACTTTGGGCAGCTCTTCCATACTTAGAAAATTTTTATGCTGTTTTCCCCTGATGCACCTTGATTACCAAACTCGCATCCCGCCCGCGCGATTCTCGGAATCGCTGAAAAAAATGAGCGATCTTGGGCCTTTTTGGGGTTTTGGAGCGATCGCTGGCTTCTCTCTTAAATTGCGCGCCTCCCAGGATCGCCACCTTTTGAGGGCGATTTCGGCCGTCGCCTAGGTTTGGAGCGACTTTGAGCGTGGGGCCCTTGCCTTAGCAGTTTTCTTCTTACTTTGGCTCCCCGAAGTTCGCTGAATTTGGCGAGCGATTTCAGGAGTCGCTGAAAAATCAAGCGACGACGGGCGCCTAGGGAGTTAGACAAATTTTATCCCTCTTCCCATTGGTTGAGCCGCTTGGAACATGGCCAGAGTTCGCTTGAAAACTTGCGCGATGATGGTCGTCGCTGGCTGAACTGGGCGAACCTCAGCATCTCTATCTCCATGAACACTTAGTGAAATTTTTTAGTTTCTTCTGCCCTCTCACTCCCTTAAGGAACTTAGCAAACCCTGCCTTTCTCCTCTGCTACCAGGCACTTTCTCTACACAAAACACTTGGCTCTTTTTCTTGGATTAAAGCAGGAAACTACCTCTACTGAAAGCAATATTTACATTCAGGAAAAGAAACAAACTTAAACTGCAGAAAAGGAAATATGTACAAGGGAAACCTCTGGAACTTCTCAATGGTGATAGGCTTTCAGATGAAAGCCATTAACTGGTATTGGGAGGATCTGACCCTCCATATCTCTCAGCACAAAGGAGTTGAACTGGTTCACTCGGGCGACCTGAAAGGGGCCTTCCCAGAAGGCATCAAATTTATCATGATTACCTGGTTTTGCCTTCAATGAATCCCATTTCAGCACTAGATCCCCGATCTGGAAGACCCTGGCTGTAGTCCCTTTCGCGAACCAGTTTCGTGTGGTTTCTGTGTGCTTCAGAAAAGCTTCATAAGCTTTTTCTCTTTCCTCTTCGAGATGCAGCAACTGAGCCAGTCGGGCATCAACAGGATCCATGTCACCCTTTTCGTCATCCAGCAACCAGAGTGCGGGCATTTCAACATGGGTGGGCAAAACAGCCTGTTTCCCGTAAACAAGTGCATATGGCGACGTTTTGATGGATTTCTTGAAGGATATTCGGTCTGCCCATAGCGCTCGGTTCAGGTGCAGGTGCCAAGACCTCTTGTTTCTTTCCACAGTCTTCTTTATGATCTTCATGAGGTTCTTATTGGTGGACTCAGCTAGGCCGTTCCCCTGCGGGTAGTAATTGGAGGACATCTTGTGATAAATCCCGTACTTGCTGGTAAACTCTGTGAGTACAGCCCCCGCAAACCCTGGTCCGTTGTCTGTCACAATAGCCTCTGGGATCCCAAAGCGGGTGATCAGACTTTCAAGGAAGGCGATGACCGTTTCTTGGTCGGCATGCTTGGTAGGTATCGCCTCCGCCCATCGGGTGAAATAGTCGGTGGCAGTCAAGATGAACTTATGCCCTGCCGAGGAATTAGGAGATATGGTCCCGATGAAATCAAGGCCCCATTGCTGGAACGGAGCCTCAGCTTGGATCGGCTGGAGTGGCATTGGCGCATTCTTGTTTCTGCCAGCGAACCTCTGACATTTTTCACATTTCTGGCAGGCTGCATGTGCATCTGAGAAGAGGGTGGGCCAATAGTAGCCCGCTCTGATAATCTTTAAGGCCGTAGGCCTTCCTGAGAAATGTCCTCCCGACATTCCAGAATGGAACTCGTCGAGGACCTTTTGCTTTTCTGTTCCCTTGACACATCGCAAGAGAACACCATCAACATTCTTGAAAAATAGCCCCTCGGGGCGCAGTACATATTTCTGAGACTGGAGCCTGAATCTCCTTCTTTGAGAGGCGTTGAGGTAGTCTGGACACATCCCGGTACTGAAATACCAAATGATTTCATCAGTCCAGTCACTGTCTTCTGCTGAAGTATTGGCATAGTTTCCTTCCAGGACTGGGTCATCCCATTGGCAGGCGGCTACTTCTGCAGCAGCGCTTCTCGCTAGTTCTTGGCACAGTGCCCGACCTCTGATTAGCTTGGTGGGTCGAACCTCTATGTCAAATTCCTGAATCTTGGCGATCCAGCCGGCTCTTTTGTTGCCCAGTTCTCCTTGGATGATGAAACTTCTGACATCTGGATGGACAACAAATACCGTGGTCCTGCTTTGGGAGATGAAGTGCTTGAATTTCTTTAGGGACCTCATGACTGCATGTACTTGTCTCTCAATGAAGTTATACCTCTCCTCATGCGGCTGGATCACTTGGCTCAAGAAGGCAATCGGCCGCTCCTCGCCATCATCCCCTTTCTGCGTCAGGACTGCAGCATAGCTTTCAGGCTCTCCCACGGCGTATAGGATGAAATCCTTGGAATAATCCGGGTTTATCAGCACAGGTGCCTGAGCAATCCTAGCCTTAATTTCTTCAAAGGCCTGCTTTCTCTCCTCCGTCCAGACAAACTCAGCATTCTTCTTTAATAGTTCGGCCATGGGCTTAATGACTTGAGCAAAGTCGGGCACGAACTTCCTCACGAAGTTAATCTGGCCAAAGAAGGACTGCAGCCCCTTCTTGTTAATTGGGATCGGCAAACGGAGAAGAGCCTCTGCTCTGTCAGGATCAACTGCAAGGCCTTTCTCGGAAATGACATGGCCTAATAGCTTCCCTTCCTTCACAGCAAAGACTGACTTCTTGGGATTGATGGATATGCCAAATTCTTGACACCTTTCAAAGACTTGCCACAGATGGGAGGTGTGGTCTTCTCTCTTGTGTGAAAACACAGTCATGTCATCCAAGTAGATGACGATGATTTTGTTGAGCAGCTCACGGAATGCCAGGTCCATGGCTCTTTGGAATGTAGCCCCTGCATTGGACAGACCGAAGGGCATGCGCTGATAGGCGAACGTCCCCCATTTGGTGGTGAACGTCGTCTTATGTTGATCTTCGTCCTTCACCCAGATCTGATTGTAGCCAGAAAATCCATCCAGGAGAGAGAACCGCTGAGCTCCTGCGACCACATGAAGAATTTGATCAATTTGCGGGAGCGGATAGTGGTCCTTCAGCGAGGCCTGGTTCAGATTGCGGAAATCCACGCAGAGGCGAATGTCTCCATTCTTCTTTCTGACGGGAACCAGATTTGCGACCCAAGAAGAATGCTTGATGGGATAGATGATTTTTGCCTCCAGCATCTTCAAGAGTTCGGCTCTCATCAGAACCTCGATCTTCGGATTGACCGGTCTTTGCCTTTGTCTGCAGGGTTTCACACCTTCTTCCAGCTCTATGGTGTGTTGGATGATTTCTCTGTCGTACCCCTTTAAGTCCTGGTAGCACCAAGCAACAATGTCTGGGTACTCCTTGCACAAGGCCCGAATCTGCTCCAATTCCTTTGGAGTGCAGTCTGTTCCAACTTTGATCACCTTTCCGGGCTCAAGCTCCAGGTCCATGTATTGCTTGGAGTCTACTTTGATCCGGTGAGATATTGCTCTATCATTCTGATCAAAGAGGCTCTCTAGGGTAATCAGTCCTTTTGGGACATGATTATTCTTTAACTGTATCAACCCCTCATACTGCTCGTCATCAGGGTCTCTACCTTCAATGGTGCTAGCTTCATGTATCAAGAAATTGACGATATGCTCGTCACAGTCGAACACCTGCCAGTGGGTGTCCTTATCAGGCACAGAAGGCCTGTAAATAGTACGAACCGGCTTCGGCTTCTGGATAGTGTCATCAGCCGGGACGTACCTGGCTCCAACAGACGCCAAGATATCAGCATGTTTATTTTTCTCGCGGGAGATAGCCTTAACGTTCAAGGAGTCAAATGACTCCATCAGGTCCCAGACACGGTTGCGGTACGCCTTGAGGTAATGCTTCTTGGAGGAGCACTTATTGGTTATCTGCTTGCACACCAGCTCTGAATCTCCAAAGATTTGCAGCTGCTTGATCCCCAGTCTCTCCGCTTTCTTCAAGCCTAAGCACAAGGCTTCATATTCGGCTGCATTATTCGTGCAACTCCAAGCCAGCCTGTAGCAGTAATCTTTTTGCTCTCCCGAGGGTGAGACTAGAAGGACCCCTGCTCCAGCGCCGTTCTTGCATCGAGCGCCGTCAAAATATAGCTTCCATAGCTCATTTGGGGCAGGGCCTATGTCTTCTTTCGCCGTCTCTTTCGGCTTCTCGGGCTGGGTAATGGAGTAGCAACCTATGTCTGATTCAATCATGGCATTGAAGTCCAGCAAGGAGAACTCATCCTCCACTTGTAGCTGTTCTATGGCCTCTTCCACTAGGTCCACTTCTGCCAACTCTTCAGTCATTAGATGGACCGTTTCATTATGCTGCCCTTCCTCGGGTATCTTCTCAACTAGGAAAGTGGATGGTTTCTCATTGTATATTTTCACTTTCCTCCCTTTGAAAGGGACTTCCATGTGTGAGTAATCAAGAGACAAGTATCCGCCCAGCTTGGCAGTAAACTCCCTCGAGAGGCACATGCCGAAGTAGGGCTCCAAGTCCACGACCACAACCTCTTGAATTACCACGATCTCAGGCGCTTTGTGCAACTGGATAGGAATGTCTTTGATGACGCCCACCGTTTTCACAGGAGTGCCATCTAGCTGCAAGACACCTTGACTGCTCCGCGTGTATTCCATGCCGATTTCTTCACAGACAGCCCTCGGCATGACGGTGGTTGATGCACCGGAATCAATCATGCAATTGTGTACCACATGCCCCTCCATCCGCAGAGACAAGTAGAAAGGCGGTGGTCTGTTCTTTCCGGTGATTGAAGTGGTCAAGGGCTGAGCTAACACGGGCTGTGGTGGCTTTCCTCCTTTAACGGTCTTCAGCGACTCTTGCAACAAGTCCACCTGACCAGGGAGCTGAAGGGCATCATACATGCTGATCTTCGTCGGGGTCTTCTTGAGCTCATCAACAATGTTGTAGGCCGAAGTAGATGGTTCCTCAGCCTCTTTCGTCGGCTCGTACCTGGTGCGATATTGCTGCGTTGCCTCAACCCTTTGCCGCTTTGTCAACGACGGGTACTTGAGCTTTTCCCGTGCTTGCTCCTTGGTTTCCACTGGAGGTTGAGTCACAGAAGCTTTGACTGGTGGTGCCTTCTCTTTGGCGGGTGGAGGCAAAGGTGCTTTGTCAGGAGCTTCTGCGGCAGGTTGCACCTTTTCTCTTCTGGTATATACCTTCAAAGGCTGCATCTGGGCCGCATCCACCTCAATGGGCTTCTTTCCACCCTTGGTCAGAATTGACACAGGATCCTCTTCTGAGACCGCAAAGTTGCGCTCTTCTTCCCGAATCATATTAACTTGATCCTCCGGGTTGCTGCTGGCTAGGGTTTGGACATAATGTTGATGCAGCATGCAACTATCTTCCCCGTGAGGGTCATTGCAAGTGGAGCACCAGTGCACACGATCTGAAGTGCTCGGCTCAGCGTTGTTAGCAGCATTCCTAGTTGGAGGCCTGTTGGCCTGAGCTTGGTCTCTTGTAAGCGCGGGAGGAGGATAGGGTCTCCTAGGAATGAATTCCTGCTGGGCCTGCTTCTTTTTCATGATGGCCATGTCATTGGACAGCGTCCGGTAGCCAGAAGCAAGAGACTGCACCTCTTGCAGAATCTTAGTCTGTATATCAATATTGGCTGGTGTTGGCTGGGCCGGCGGAGGCAATGGTGCCAACGGCGGGGCTGGAGGTAATGTCGGGTATTGTGGAGGAGCGGGGAGTGATGGATATTGTGGGGTAGATGGGAGCTGAGGTGCCGGTGGAGTGGGGAAATGCACTTGGGGGCAGAGAATTGGGTGACCACTGGTGCGGGGTTCCACGGTGGATTTTGATATGCAGTAGATGAAGAAGGCGTTTGAGCAGACGTCGGTGGATATTGTGATTGAGGGAAATCGGGGTAAATTGGCGGCTGCATCTTAGGCGGGAGTCTACCTATAGCAATCATATCTAGCTCTGCCCTCTGAGCTATCTCATACAACTCGGGGAAAGTGTTAATATGGGAAAACTTGATGATCATGCTGATGTCCGAGTTGAAGGCCCTGAGGTAGTAGTAAGCAGCTTGTCCATCGGTGGGACGTAGCTCAATGGGCACTCTTTTCCAAGACCTCGCAAATCTCACATTGAAGTCCGATATATCCTCGTGGATGTCGTTGAATGGTTTGAAACTGGTGCAGCAACGAGGACGGATCTGCGGACTCATTGAACCCTTTGACTAGCTGTCCCGCCAGTTGAGCCCATCCCGTAATAGCACCGTTCGGCAAGGATCTATACCAGTATAGGAGCTTCCCTCGCAGAGAGAGAGCCAACAACCGGGTCTTGACACTTTCATCGGTGATGGCATGGAGCGCAGCTAAGGCCACGATGTCTTGAATATGTTCATAGGCCGTCTTCCCGGTTCCATCATACGTGGGAATGGCCTTTAAAGCAGCAGCTGGAACAACATCTTGCCCAGCTAGGTTGAGGGGTCCAGTGGAGTCACAGGGCGGGAATAGCTCGGGAGCATTCTGCTGGTTCTGATTTGGCTGAGGATTTGCCATATTTGCGTCTTGATCGGGCTGATCAGGATCGTGGTAGGCTTCAGTGCTATCTGAAGTTGTATCTTGATCTTCAACTTCAGCTTCCTACTCAAATGCTTCGTCTTGATAGGCGTGGTAATCAATCAGCCTCGGGTGCTCTCCAGCAGCGTTAATGTCAAGCTCATAAAACTCAGGCACCTCCTGTCCCGCGTTCCTAGCTCTCCATCTTGTATGCATGAAGGAGCTTTTGATATTGGACCAGTCTTCGAGACTCAGAGGATATTCAAGTTCAACAGAGTCCCCAGGTGTTCAAATATCGTCAGCACTGAAGCGAACACCGATACTTCAATACTGCTTATGAGGTGAGACACTCGGGTCCCACCGGGCGTGCCAGAGAAACTGTTGGTTACGAATCTGCCATTAGGAAAGGATTTAGGTCTTTTGCGCCCTAGATTCGCCCAGCAGATTGAAAGGCCGGAAGGAAGGGATGCCTTCCGTGCCAATCTCCGGAGAAGGCCGGCTCCTATACTAATCTATTTGGGGTTTTTAGATAAGGGAACAGGAAAGAGATTATAAATTGCAGAAAGAGATGTAAATATCATGTGTTTCGGGTGGGAAAGAACAAGCAGCACGATCACTAGCTAATATCCAAACCAACAACAATCAAAACAAAAGCATGTAACAGAAACTATCACCGTTAATCCTTCCTATGTATCCTTCATTCAGTATTCCAGATTCAATTAAATGCCAATGCTCTAATCCAGGATTCAGAATTACAGCAATCAGAAAAATAAATGAACATGGAGCAGAAATACTTGCAGAAGGCAGCATAAAAGAAAGAGACAAATGAGAGAGCCAAGGATGCTTTGTATTGATGCAAATGTCTGGTTACAACAAAGCTTTCTAGCAATATGTCCCCCCCTTTTACAATGAAGTTCTTCTGCTATTTATAGCAGGAATTTCCCCCCAAATTACAATTATGCACGGAACCCAAGACCTGCAAAAAGTGCCGAGATTAGACCTCTGCTGACCTGGAGTGTACCTGCAGCAAGATTCACCTGGAATTGGTACAGCTCCAGACAGATTTGGTGGGTGAGAAGTCAGGTCTGATAAATGTGGTAGGTTTAGTACAGTTTGTCATTCAATGTTCACCTACCCTGTACTCTGGCAGCACACCTTCTGTCTCATCTTGACAGGTGCGAATCCCGAAATCCGTGCATAGGCTAGCCTCGGTTTGCGGTTCGCTGACGTATGGGGGCTTGACCAAAGTCGCCTGCAGAAAATAGCGACCCCGAGAGTCGCTCCAGAATGGAGCGAACCCGGGACACACCTTGACTTAGAAATTTTGGCAACTTGGTTCTCCTTTCTTACATTCGCTGACTGGGGGAGAGACGACGGCGGTCGCTGAAAGAAGGCAGCGACGACGGGAGTCGCTCGAAAAATGAGCGACCGACGTCGGTCGCTACCTTGTGCCTTAGCCAAATTTTGAACTTCCTCGCCCGCTATCGCTGAAAAATGGCAGCGACGCCCGGCATCGCTCCAAAACGGAGCGACCGGCGTCATCCTTGAGCGCTGCCTTTACTTGACTTGCTTGGCGACGACGGGCGGCGACGGCGATCGCGGGCGGACCTGAGCGACGACGGGAGTCGCTGGCGATCTTGAGCGACGACGGGAGTCGCTCAACACTTAGAACATTTTTCTTTTATCTCCTTTTCCTCCTTCGCCCACGGTCGCTCAAAAAGGGGAGCGACGACGGGAATCGCTCGAGGAATGAGCGACCGACGTCGGTCGCTCCCAAGCCAACACTTAGAATATTTTGCATCTTTGTTTCCCCGCCGAGGTTCGCTGGAGGCTGCGGCGATGACGGTCTTCGCTGAAAAATGAAGGCGACGACGGGGGTCGCTCGAGCTTCAACACTTAGAAAAATTTCATCATTTTCTCCCCGTCTGCCTTGCCGCTTGGAAATGTCGTCGGTCGCCGGAGGGGAGAGGCGAAGCTGGGAATCGCCCGAAAGAGGGAGCGACTCCCGGAATCGCTCCAAAATGGAGCGACCGCGGGAGTGCCCCATACTTAGAAATTTTTGGGCTTTTCACCAAACTCACCGAAACTGCTGGAACACTTGGAAAACAAAGCATAAAAACAGAAAACTGAAAACATGGAAACTGGAAACTGCATGAGCGAAGCTGGAAAGGAAGGAAGGAGGGAGGCAGCAGCAATTTTTCAGATTTTTTCAGAATTTGTACCCCTTAACAAAATGTGGCAACAGTATTATTAGGTTTTCTGCCTAGATAAACATTTGGATGAACCCAATAAAACATGGGTTCATCTACATCAAGGGCCAATAAGAATGGACAAACACAAATGAAAAGGATACATAAATTTGCATGGTGTTAAATAGCAGGGAGGTAAACCTTTTGGTGTTATGGTTTATCAAAAGACTCCCAACTTCCTATCAAACAAAGGCATGAATTTTATTGCATGCCATCAATGGTCCCCACTTCCATTCCACAACATCAATAAATTATAATTAGAATTAGAATTACTCCACTGCAAATAAAAAATTTCTCCGTTCCAAGCAACATAATCAGCATGCAATAAATACCCAGTTTAGACTCCTGGTGCTGCTAGAAATGTAAATCAGTCTTACAAAGATATTAAAAAATACACTTAAGCTTTAACAAGTCACATTCTCCAAACCTTCTTATAATCCATTGTGAAAGCATATATGGAAAATGCCCTCAAGTTTAACACCTTACGGGCCTATAAAATGGCATGAGATCAAGTGGTTAAAAACGTGGACTTCCAAGGTGAAGAACCAGGTTCAAATTTTGTTAGGTGACATATGCATAATTGCCAAAAGGTTATTGTAATACCAATATGTGGTTTGTTGAAATATTGGTGTAACAAAGTGATGATGTAATATGGGTGGGGCCCATTTCAATCCCATATCACCAATTTAAGAAAAAAATAAAAATTAATTTTAAAAAAAGGACTTAGAACATAATAAACTTTAAGCATAGGCAGGCGTAACTTTAAGAAATGTGAAGCTTCTTTTTTTAATATAATGATCAAGCCTCAAGATATGCAAGCTGAACAGATGAGGACTATATATGACAAGCATGATTGCAAAATAGTATGGCAATGAATAAACAATATAGCTTGGTGCACAATATCTCCAATAAATTAGAGAGGACCAAAAAAAGTACACGGAAAAGGACATCAGATTTCACATGTACATCATTGGAGTATGTGTCTAAACCCATAGAACTAAATAATAGTCCTGATTTCAAACAACCAAGAAAACATAATTCATAGAGAACATAACAACATTTTTTAGCCTTGAGCATAAAAACATAGACAAAAACAAGTGCATACATAGAGAAACTAATGATTCTTCTTACAGTATATGTAGGTGCACCATCTCCCGCAAAAACAAATCCACCCTCAAGTGACTGGATATCATAAACTGATACACAAAGGCCTAGGTCTTTGATAACCTGTGAAGAATCAAGATTTTAGATCAAGCTATCAAAAAATAAAAAGCAAAAGCTTGATGAAAACCCAAAAAGCTTAATGTATTCAATTTTGTAGTTTATCTAACAAATAGCCTCCATATACATGATCCACCATTTTGGCAATTATTTCACTCTAGATTACAAACTATTATAATTCACTTCAGTGTTTTCATCTTCATGCTTCGACATTTTTAATTTGGTCACATTGGTTATTGTTCACCTACCACACTACAAGCTTTGTTTAGTTGCATACACTGAACTCCTCCCCTTAAAAATCCAAAACCATTCATGAAATTTAAGAATACTATAAAGTATTAAGTTTAATGGTGGATCTCAAATTTGAACAGGTATGGAAAGTGCCAATACTGTTCGAGGTAATTAAAAAGGACTATATAAACAGATTTGCAAAATACAGGTCTACTATTACTATCCAGGTATTTCTTGTCAAAAGCAAGAAAAGGTGCACACAACGAATCTAGCACTACTAATATTTTGAATGTATCATTTTTCAATAACTAAACTATGGTTCTATCAAATGGCATACACTCAACCGGTTCAATACCTCGACTTTCAAGGAGGAGACCCAGCTTCGACCCTTGCCAGGTGCCATAGGCATAATTGCCAAATATAATGATATAATACCACTAGTGGCTAGGATGTAATATTGGGGGGCCTTTTCAATCCCATATAGACAAATACAAAAATCAAAAATAAAAATAAAAAAAGCGCTAAACTATGTTTCACATTCTCAAGTTGACATTGGTCTGGGCCAACTAACATAAGCAAAACAAGTAGAGATTATCCTGACGAAGAATTCAAGATATTAGATGAGCTCTTCCAAAATAGAACGAGATGTTTTATAAGAGATTGTGTCTGGTCTTACATAACAGATGTCCTTCTCTGTAATTCCTAAGGAAACTAGCAGCGTGGATTTCCTACTCATGATTATTTTAAGCTTGTGCTTAAAAGCTAGAGGCATTCAAAGTTTGCAAAGGAAAAATACTGCTTCATATTGATAATCCATCAATTTTCTAGATTGCATAGCTTGGTTGAGGAAGTACACAAATTTTTAATTCTTGAAAACAAAGCCCCCTTTCACCATAAGGGGGCCTTGGGAAAAATATTGCTTCATACTGATAATCCATCATGATTCTAGATTGCATAACTTGCTTGAGAAAGTACAAAAAAATTAATTCTTGAAAACAAGGCTTCCTTTCAACATGAGGGCTTAGGGCTGTCAGTAGGCAATAGTAATTCAATAAATAAGTACCTAAGGAAACCATAATAGGTTGACTGTATCCAATGATAGGCAATTTTATGTGGTTTTGCTTATCATGTGCTGTCATTTATATTGTACTGTATGTTAGTGTACATAGTATTTTATGCAAGCCACAGCGACTAGAAAATTTGTAGCCACACACATGGCACGTGCAGTTATGTAGGATTCATTGTCTTGCTCCACCTGAGATTATATTAGTCAGCATCAAAGCCTAGTTGAAATCTGTGCACCTAGGATTTTTTCTTTTTCTTTTTTCTTTTCTTTTTTGTTTATTTTGGGGTTTTTTAATCCAACTGATTACTTTGTGCGGAATTTGAATAGCTTTAAAATGAGTGGTCATATAAAGGAATCCGAGCAATATTGAGGAAGATACACCCTGTGAAGTAAGCCATTCGGAACAAGGGTAGTGGCGATTTTTCAAGTCACGAAAAACGAAATTACAAATATCTGTCAATCGGGGTTCGGATAATGGGAGGAGCAATGGAGGGCTAAGGCTTCAGTGAGGCAAGACATTCTGTCTAGGCATACAATTTTTCACCTAAATTTCTTTTTGCCTTTTTTATCTTAGAAATTTTGCTTGCAAATTATTATAATTTTTTTTATCAAATATTATATTCGCTATAGGATATTCTGATAAATTTCAGCAGATTTTGAGTTTTACTTTTGTTCCCATGGACCGATTTATAGCTAAATCCTTAGAATCATCTCTAGTAGTAGATGTTAGTGAGAAAACCACAGAGGATCGATCCTTGTTGCTCAAAGATAAGGCGGTTTTTGTTAGATTTAATGGGTATTGGCCACGGGCCACAGCCTTGAGAAAATGGATTGATAGGAGTTGGAAGTCTCCAGGAGTGATTCTATCCTTTCTTCCCAAAGGTTTCTTCCTAGCCATTTTTTGTTCTAGGGAAGAAAGAGAAGGGGGTCCTTGGTTTATGGGAAGAGCAAGACTCTTCCTTACCCGCTGCTATGAAGGCTTTTCACCTGAAAATGTAAATCTATCCCTAGTAAAATTCTGGGTTAGGATGTATGGGTTGCCCATTGAGTTTTGGGAAATGGATACTTTCAAGGCAATAGGCAACACTCTGGGAGAATTCCTTGAGATTTCAAAAACTACAAAAATGGATTCTTGGCTATTTATGCTCAAATATTGGTCATGATTGATTAAAGTAAACCTTTACCAGAATCAATCATTCTTATGGGGATAAAATGTAGACCCAAACCATAGATTATAAGAGCATATCTTTAGATGTAGAAGATGTCCTGTAATAAGTACCTAAGGCAACCATAATAGGTTGACTGTATCCAATGATAGGCAATTTTTTGTGGTTTTGCTTATCATGTGTTGTCATTTATATTGTACTGTATGTTAGTGTACATAGTATTTTATGCAAGCCACGGCGACTAGAAAATTTGTAGCCACACACATGGCACGTGCAGTTATGTAGGATTCATTGTCTTGCACCACCTGAGATTATATTAGTCAGCATCAAAGCCTAGTTGAAATCTGTGCACCTAGGATTTTTTCTTTTTCTTTTTTCTTTTCTTTTTTGTTTATTTTGGGGTTTTTTAATCCAACTGATTACTTTGTGCGGAATTTGAATAGCTTTAAAATGAGTGGTCATATAAAGGAATCCGAGCAATATTGAGGAAGATACGACCCTATGAAGTCAGCCATTCGAAACAAGGGTAGTGGCGATTTTTCAAGTCATGAAAAACGAAATTACAAATATCTGTCAATCGGGGTTCGGATGATGGGAGGAGCAATGGAGGGCTAAGGCTTCAGTGAGGCAAGACATTCTGTCTAGGCATACAATTTTTCACCTAAATTTCTTTTTGCCTTCTTTATCTTAGAAATTTTTGCATGCAAATTATTATAATTTTTTTATCAAATATTATATTCGCTATAGGATATTCTGGTAAATTTCAATAGATTTTGAGTTTAATTTTGTTCCCATGGACCGATTTATAGCTAAATCCTTAGAATCATCTCTAGTAGTAGATGTTAGTGAGAAAACCACAGAGGATCGATCCTTGTTGCTCAAAGATAAGGCGGTTTTTGTTAGATTTAATGGGTATTGGCCACGGGCCACAGCCTTGAGAAAATGGATTGATAGGAGTTGGAAGTCTCCAGGAGTGATTCTATCCTTTCTTCCCAAAGGTTTCTTCCTAGCCATTTTTTGTTCTAGGGAAGAAAGAGAAGGGGGTCCTTGGTTTATGGGAAGAGCAAGACTCTTCCTTACCCGCTGCTATGAAGGCTTTTCACCTGAAAATGTAAATCTATCCCTAGTACCAATCTTGGTTAGGATGTGTGGGTTGCCCATTGAGTTTTGGGAAATGGATACTTTCAAGGCAATAGGCAACACTCCGGGAGAATTCCTTGAGATTTCAAAAACTACAAAAAATGGATTCTTGGCTATTTATGCTCAAATATTGGTCATGATTGATTCAAGTAAACCTTTACCAGAATCAATCATTCTTATGGGGATAAAATGTAGACCCAAACCATAGATTATAAGAACATATCTTTAGATGTTGAAGATGTCATGAGGTGGGGCATAATTCAATAAATAAGTACCTAAGGCAACCATAATAGGTTGACTGTATCCAATGATAGGCAATTTTATGTGGTTTTGCTTATCATGTGCTGTCATTTATATTGTACTGTATGTTAGTGCACATAGTATTTTATGCAAGCCACGGCGACTAGAAAATTTGTAGCCACACACATGGCACGTGCAGTTATGTAGGATTCATTGTCTTGCTCCACCTGAGATTATATTAGTCAACATCAAAGCCTAGTTGAAATCTGTGCACCTAGGTTTTTTTCTTTTTCTTTTTTCTTTTCTTTTTTGTTTATTTTGGGGTTTTTTAATCCAACTGATTACTTTGTGCGGAATTTGAATAGCTTTAAAATGAGTGGTCATATAAAGGAATCCGAGCAATATTGAGGATGAGACGACCCTATGAAGTCAGCCATTCGAAACAAGGGTAGTGGCGATTTTTCAAGTCACGAAAAACGAAATTACAAATATCTGTCAATCACGGTTCGGATGATGGGAGGACCAATGGAGGGCTAAGGCTTCAATGAGGCAAGACATTCTGTCTAGGCACACAATTTTTCAGCTAAACTTCTTTTTGCCTTCTTTATCTTAGAAATTTTGCTTGCAAATTATTATAATTTTTTTATCAAATATTATATTCGCTATAGGATATTCTGGTAAATTTCAGTAGATTTTGAGTTTTAGTTTCCTTCCCATGGACCGATTTATAGCTAAATCCTTAGAATCATCTCTAGTAGTAGATGTTAGTGAGAAAACCACAAAGGATCGATCCTTGTTGCTCAAAGATAAGGCGGTTTTTGTTAGATTTAATGGGTATTGGTTGGGGGCCACAGCCTTGAGAAAATGGATTGATAGGAGTTGGAAGTCTCCAGGAGTGATTCTATCCTTTCTTCCCAAAGGTTTCTTCCTAGCCATTTTTTGTTCTAGGGAAGAAAGAGAAGGGGGTCCTTGGTTTATGGGAAGAGCAAGACTCTTCCTTACCCGTTGCTATGAAGGCTTTTCACCTGAAAATGTAAATCTATCCCTAGTACCAATCTTGGTTAGGATGTGTGGGTTGCCCATTGAATTTTGGGAAATGGATACTTTCAAGGCAATAGGCAACACTCTGGGAGAATTCCTTGAGATTTCAAAAACTACAAAAAATGGATTCTTGACTATTTATGCTCAAATAGTGGTCATGATTGATTCAAGTAAACCTTTACCAGAATCAATCATTCTTATGGGGATAAAATGTAGACCCAAACCATAGATTATAAGAACATATCTTTAGATGTAGAAGATGTCATGAGGTGGGGCATAATTCAATAAATAAGTACCTAAGGCAACCATAATAGGTTGATTGTATCCAATGATAGGCAATTTTATGTGGTTTTGCTTATCATGTGTTGTCATTTATATTGTACTGTATGTTAGTGTACATAGTATTTTATGCAAGCCACAGCGACTAGAAAATTTGTAGCCACACACATGGCACGTGAAGTTATGTAGAGGATTCATTGTCTTGCTCCACCTGAGATTATATTAGTCAGCATCAAAGCCTAGTTGAAATCTGTGCACCTAGGATTTTTTCTTTTTCTTTTTTCTTTTCTTTTTTGTTTATTTTAGGGTTTTTTAATCCAACTGATTACTTTGTGCGGAATCTGAATAGCTTTAAAATGAGTGGTCATATAAAGGAATCCGAGCAATATTGAGGAAGATACGACCCTGTGAAGTCAGCCATTCCGAACAAGGGTAGTGGCGATTTTTCAAGTCACGAAAAATGAAATTACAAATATCTGTCAATCGGGGTTCGGATGATGGGAGGAGCAATGGAGGGCTAAGGCTTCAATGAGGCAAGACATTCTGTCTAGGCATACAATTTTTCAGCTAAATTTCTTTTTGCCTTCTTTATCTTAAAAATTTTGCTTGCAAATTATTATAATTTTTTTTATCAAATATTATATTCGCTATAGGATATTCTGATAAATTTCAGTAGATTTTGAGTTTTAATTTTGTTCCCATGGACCGATTTATAGTTAAATCCTTAGAATCATCTCTAGTAGTAGATGTTAGTGAGAAAACCACAGAGGATCGATCCTTGTTGCTCAAAGATAAGGCGGTTTTTGTTAGATTTAATGGGTATTGGCCAGGGGCCACAGCCTTGAGAAAATGGATTGATAGGAGTTGGAAATCTCCAGGAGTGATTCTATCCTTTCCTCCCAAAGGTTTCTTCCTAGCCATCTTTTGTTCTAGGGAAGAAAGAGAAGGGGGTCCTTGGTTTATGGGAAGAGCAAGACTCTTCCTTACCCGTTGCTATGAAGGCTTTTCACCTGAAAATGTAAATCTATCCCTAGTACCAATCTTGGTTAGGATGTGTGGGTTGCCCATTGAGTTTTGGGAAATGGATACTTTCAAGGCAATAGGCAACACTCTAGGAGAATTCCTTGAGATTTCAAAAACTACAAAAAATGGATTCTTGGCTATTTATGCTCAAATATTGGTCATGAATGATTCAAATAAACCTTTACCAGAATCAATCATTCTTAAGGGGATAAAATGTAGACCCAAATCATAGATTATAAGAAAATATCTTCAGATGTAGAAGATGTCATGAGGTGGGGCATAATTCAATAAATAAGTACCTAAGGAAACCATAATAGGTTGACTGTATCCAATGATAGGCAATTTTTTGTGGTTTTGCTTATCATGTGTTGTCATTTATATTGTACTGTATGTTAGTGTACATAGTATTTTATGCAAGCCACAGCGACTAGAAAATTTGTAGCCACACACATGGCACGTGCAGTTATGTAGGATTCATTATCTTGCTCCACCTGAGATTATATTAGTCAGCATCAAAGCCTAGTTGAAATCTGTGCACCTAGGATTTTTTCTTTTTCTTTTTTCTTTTCTTTTTTGTCTATTTTAGGGTTTTTTAATCCAACTGATTACTTTGTGCGGAATTTGAATAGCTTTAAAACGAGTGGTCATATAAAGGAATCCGAGCAATATTGAGGAAGATACGACCCTATGAAGTCAGCCATTCGAAACAAGGGTAGTGGCGATTTTTCAAGTCACGAAAAACGAAATTACAAATATCTGTCAATCGCGGTTCGGAGGATGGGAGGAGCAATGGAGGGCTAAGGCTTCAGTGAGGCAAGACATTCTGTCTAGGCATAGAACTTTTCAGCTAAATTTCTTTTTGCCTTCTTTATCTTAGAAATTTTGCTTGCAAATTATTATAATTTTTTTATCAAATATTATATTCGCTATAGGATATTCTGGTAAATTTCAGTAGATTTTGAGTTTTAATTTTGTTCCCATGGACCGATTTATAGCTAAATCCTTAGAATCATCTCTAGTAGTAGATGTTAGTGAGAAAACCACAGAGGATCGATCCTTGTTGCTCAAAGATAAGGCGGTTTTTGTTAGATTTAATGGGTATTGGCCACGGGCCACAGCCTTGAGAAAAAGAATTGATAGGAGTTGGAAGTCTCCAGGAGTGATTCTATCCTTTCTTCCCAAAGGTTTCTTCCTAGCCATTTTTTGTTCTAGGGAAGAAAGAGAAGGGGGTCCTTGGTTTATGGGAAGAGCAAGACTCTTCCTTACCCGCTGCTCTGAAGGCTTTTCACCTGAAAATGTAAATCTATCCCTAGTACCAATCTGGGTTAGAATGTGTGGGTTGCCCATTGAGTTTTGGGAAATGGATACTTTCAAGGCAATAGGCAACACTCTAGGAGAATTCCTTGAGATTTCAAAAACTACAAAAAATGGATTCTTGGCTATTTATGCTCAAATATTGGTCATGATTGATTCAAGTAACCCTTTACCAGAATCAATCATTCTTATGGGGATAAAATGTAGACCCAAACCATAGATTATAAGAACATATCTTTATATGTAGAAGATGTCATGAGGTGGGGCATAATTCAATAAATAAGTACCTAAGGCAACCATAATGGGTTGACTGTATCCAATGATAGGCAATTTTATGTGGTTTTGCTTATCATGTGTTGCCATTTATATTGTACTGTATGTTAGTGTACATAGTATTTTATGCAAGCCATAGCGACTAGAAAATTTGTAGCCACAAACATGGCACGTGCAGTTATGTAGGATTCATTGTCTTGCTCCACCTGAGATTATATTAGTCAACATCAAAGCCTAGTTGAAATCTGTGCACCTAGGTTTTTTTCTTTTTCTTTTTTCTTTTCTTTTTTGTTTATTTTGGGGTTTTTTAATCTAACTGATTACTTTGTGCGGAATTTGAATAGCTTTAAAATGAGTGGTCATATAAAGGAATCCGAGCAATATTGAGGAAGATACGACCCTGTGAAGTAAGCCATTCGGAACAAGGGTAGTGGCAATTTTTCAAGTCACGAAAAACGAAATTACAAATATCTGTCAATCAGGGTTCGGATGATGGGAGGAGCAATGGAGGGCTAAGGCTTCAGCGAGGCAAGACATTCTGTCTAGGCATACAATTTTTCAGCTAAATTTCTTTTTGCCTTCTTTATCTTAGAAATTTTGCTTGCAAATTATTATAATTTTTTTATCAAATATTATATTCGCTATAGGATATTCTGGTAAATTTCGGTAGATTTTGAGTTTTAATTTTGTTCCCATGGACCGATTTATAGCTAAATCCTTAGAATCATCTCTAGTAGTATATGTTAGTGAGAAAACCACGGAGGATTGATCCTTGCTGCTCAAAGATAAGGCGGTTTTTGTTAAATTTAATGGGTATTGGCCAAGGGCCACGACCTTGAGAAAATGGATTGATAGGAGTTGGAAGTCTCCGGGAGTGATTCTATCCTTTCTTCCCAAAGGTTTCTTCCTAGCCATTTTTTGTTCTAGGGAAGAAAGAGAAGGGGGTCCTGTTGGTTACGAATCTGCCATGAGGAAAGGATTTTGGGTTAATGCGCCCAGATTCGCCCACCAGCATGAAAGGCCGGAAGGAAGAGATGCCTTCCGAGCCAATCTCCGGAGAAGGCCGGCTCCTTTTGGGGGGGTTTCTGATTTAAGCTAAAGGGAACAGGAAAGAAATAAATGAACTGAAAGAGACAAATGTACAGAAAGAGATTACAAATATGTCCAAAGGTTGGTGGGGGGGAACTAACAGTACGGGAACACACCAATCACCGCTACTTACTGCATACAAACACGGAGCATGACAAGGAGCGCAAAACCTAGGCGTACTTCCGATACACAAGCGGTGTATGCACGGCTTCAATAGCTCCCTAGCAAACATTCCCTACAAGGAACTAACGAGCGGGGGATCGTATCAATCACCGAGATACGTACAGCGACGGGGGTAGAAAGTAAACCTAGAGATGTCGAGCCGGGTATATGTGTTAAGCGAGAGAGTTTAACCGCACGACTTCAATGGCTCCCTAGCAAACATTCCCTACAAGGAACTAACGGCGAGGGGATCGCATCAATCACCGAGATACGGGCCAGCAACGTCACACATAGCGATGGAGCTGCTACCACATCTATTATACGAAAATTAAAAGTACGAAAATAATGCTAAAGGCGCCTGACCATCAAATGCCGAAGTGAATCAACAAGCCATGACACAGAATCGCGTAAAGCATAAACAGGAAGAAATAAAAGCGGTAGAACAGAACCAGGCATACAGATTGTATTTATATGCAGAAGCACGGTTACAGTAAGCACAGTAATTCCCTAACAAACATTCCCCTTCCACCCTTTACAATGAATTTAAGATGGGCTTTTATAGCCCGAGTCCCACCCGTTACATTAATGGGCACGAGTCCCGATCAAACATAAGGTGACGAAGCGGCGAAAGAGGCTGCAAATGCTGACCTTTTGTCGGGCTGGGCTGTACCCGCGACATGGTCTTCTGGAAGGCTGGACGGCTACGTGGCGGAGTCCTTGGGCAAATCTTCAAGTCGGCGAGCTCGCTGGTAGGCTGGAGCGGGTGAAACCTCGGATCAGCTTTGAATGAGGCTATTAACGCGAGCGGTGCGGGCGGTCCATGCTTATCCCTTTTGGTCGGCGGTCTTGGTTCAAATCCCGAAGGCTGGACACTTGTCGATGATGGGTTATCTTTGTGTGACACATGCACGCCTTAGAGGGCGATCTATCCATCTTCACTTGGGATCGGAGCTCCTTGGGATGCGTGGGCAGAAAACAGTGCAGTTGGGAAGGCCTTCACGCCTTGGTCAAATTCCGGGTTTGTTCCCCTACTGTACACCTGTCAAGGGCGCATTCCCGCTCCGTTGAGAAGTCGAACTGCGCACGGGGCGGACAGCGTGTCTGCCGCCATATGGACCTGCTCCGGCATTTTATCTTTCTTCTGTGTTGACCTGCCAGTCTGCCAGTGCAAGGTGCGCCCAGAAAGTGGGGCGAAGTCGGACTTCGCACCAAAACTGGGCGAAGTGCGAACTTCGCACCAAAACTGGGCGAAGTGCGAACTTCGCACCAGGACTTAGCCAATTTTAGGTAGACTTGCTGGAAAGCTGGAAAATCAACTGGGGGACTCCAAGGAAAAAAGGGGGAGAGAAAGAGAATGGGAAAGAAAAGGAAAGGGAGAGAAGGAAGGAAAACGGAAGGAGGAAAAGAAGAGCAGCAACTTGTTACAAAACAATATTGAAGACATTGCACCCCGTGCAAAATGTGACAACATTTCTGGCGGCTCGCGGGGTGTCGAGCTCGCCTCGGCGCAAAGAATCCATGCCTTCATCCTTTGGGTGCAGAGGAACTTACCTCCCCTGCCTTTTGCTGCTCTAACTGTTCTCCTTGCGGCAACTGTTCTTCAGATTCATCTTTGTCAGTTGCCTCGTCAGAATCTCCTTCCGAAAGCTCTTCATTTCCTGCTTCTGCCTCGCACATGCGAGTGTATGCCACTTGGGCTGAGCGCCAGGCTTACGCTTCGAATGGCTTGCGGTCAGCTATATCTTCTAATGCTCCGTGAAAAGCAGCGACCGCGTGCAGGTCGATGGTGAGGTATCTTTTCTCTAACTCCTGGAAATAGGAGCGGATCTTGGAATATCTGGACACCATCTGAGTGACCTGACTGTCTTGAATTGGCTCAGTCCAGCTATCAATTTCAGCTGTATCTGCTTCAAAGGACTGCCAATTCTTCTTTACCCGATCTAGGGTGAGGAGCTCGCCATTCTCAACAAAACCTGGACACCCAAGTTTTGAAAGAGCGTGAAAGGGGGCCAGACAGATATCTCTTTCATGCGTGAATGCGTCAAGCATTCGTCTAGCCACTCTCACCTCTTCAACTTTTCTAAAATATTTGTGCAAGGTCACCCTTGCACCTGCCCATTCTGCAGCGAATGAGGACACGGGGGAAAAATGGACGCCGTTGCGCTCGCGCTCCTGAAGATTAACCGCCAGGTCCAGCCATTGCTTCGCCTGGCGCTCGGCCTCCTCTACCACGAGGCTTTCCACTAGGCGAGAAACTTCTTGAATCCTGGATGCGAAGTCTAGGACTGCCATCGCCTTAAAGGTATGGGGCTTGCATTCCCTCAGCAAACCAGCCCTCATTTCCTTAACCTTTGTCTTTGAAAAGACCGTCGCTTGAGATGTTTTCTATGCAAGCTGCGACTGTGCCTGCTTCAAAGACTCCTGGAGCTGAGAAATCTGCTCCGAGGCTGCTTTCTTTTCGGTTGCGGCCTGTTGCTGAGAAGCGGCCAGCTGGGCTTTGAGTTCATCTGTTTCTTGCCGCGCCGCTTCCAGCTGCTCAGTGGACCTAGATAGGTCCTCTTCAAGCTGCCTTACTTTATCCTGCAACGCGAAGAGTTCTTCCTGCTCCTCCAGACTCTTGACAAAGAGATTGTCAGCTTTGCGCATGATCGTCTGAATCTCATACTGCTTATTGATGTCGTCAAAGCTTTTCTCCTTTGTCTGGAGCACGTAGTCCGCCTTAGTCATTTCTCGGAGAGGCTTCTTCACTATTGGGATTATTTTCTCCGTTGTAATCACTCTCCTTCCGAAATCATACTTTGCGCGTTTCGCCGGGGCGGCTATCTCTTCGTGTCTCCTCCGCTTCAGGTCTTGGCGGAAAGAGACAGAATACTCTACGGCTCTCGTTGCCAGGGGCAAGTCATCTGAGTTCTGGAGGTCGTCCATAAAATCTGGTTCCCCCAGCCTAGGGATCTGCTGAGACGTCTCTCCTGCGGGAATGGAACCAGGAGGAACCGGACAGACCTTGGAAGAATCGGTCGCTTGTGGGGGCGACCGGGAAATGGAAATGGGAGCGGCTAACACTGCGAGGGTTTGAAGCGGCTGAGGCGGAGGATGTGACGGTGAACGGACAGCCTCAGCACTGACCTCGGGCGAAGGGTTTGGAGTTGTGCTCAGAGAAGAGAGACGTTAGGGTTACGAGCAAGCGATCGAAAGAATGGGGACCGCTAGAAGGACGCGGAGACGGGGGGGAGGATGTGGTCATGGCTCGCCCGGATTGAGCGGGGGCGAGTGGAAGTAGAGCCGGGTGAGACTAGAGAGACGGGGGCAGCAAACGTACTGCGGGCTCCGCCTGAGCCGATGCCGGGGGGATGTCTTCGCTTCTTGTCTCGGCGGCTGGCTTGGGACTGCCCAAAGGAACTGCCTCTGCGGCGGCAGGACGCGACTGCGGCTCTGCGACTGGCTGCTGCACTATCAGGCTAGGTCGCCTGATTTTCTCAACTCTCCTCCGCTTCTTCTCTTCTGGAACAACTGTCGGATCAGGGGAAGGAGACGAAGCAGGTGCAGCGGCGCTGATGCTCCCACGGTAAACTTGTACCGGGGTTTGACTGGCAGAATGTCTGCCGCGACCGGTCTGCTTTCTGGCGGCGCTGGCGCTTTTCTTGCCTGAGGGAGTGCCTCGGGCGCTGCCTTGACTAACTCTTTCGCCTTTTCAGGCGCCGCCTTAGGAGCCACGGGCTGCATTGGATCGGCCTGGGTACTTGCTGGGCCTGCGCTGGCAGTTGCCGAAGTGTACAACTGTTTGGGAGGAGACCCACTTTTATAATCCTCAAAGGGGCCTCGGGGAACGTAACCTTGATATGCGAACGGCCGCCAGCTGTCATGATCCTGGTCATAGAGAACCGAAAAGTCGTCATCTACGGCCGGGTTTCTCCTTGTGGATTTATCGTCCTTGCGTGCGGCATCTCATTTTCCGAGCATTCGGTAATCTTTTCTTTAGACCGGTTAAGGCACTGCAATCTTGGACATAAATTTTTTGAACCCTGGAGATGAGAAGTGATGGTCCGGGTTTCGCTTGGGGTCATATGTCACCTCCTCGCGGTAGAAATCCTGCCAGGGAGGAGAAGCTTCCATTAATTCAATCTCCCAGTCAAGGTCCACATGGACCACGTCGCATCTATCTTCGGTTATATCCGGGGGCACAAATGTGCAAACTTTCCCCTTATCCCATGAGGGTCATACTTCCAGTGACTGCGGCACAAAACCGGGCCAATCCGGGACAGCGCTTGCTCTAGGTAGACATGTTGTCCTACCTCGGTAATCTCAACGTTGGCCCAGGAAAGAGGGTATTGGAAAATCTGTCCTCTTTTCTTCCCTAGGCCAAACTCTTCTTCCACATAGTCCATATGTCGGGCAACCTCCATCCCGAACGGGTGCTCCGAGCACCAATAGGGCAGCAAATAGGGTTTGCCCTTGAATCCGTAGATTCCGATCACAATCCCTAGCGTCGGTCCGAAACGTCCCCGAGCTTCGATTTATCAAAGCACTCGTCATTTCTCTCGGGGGACGGGGGATTTCACTTTCGGTGAAGGCCGACATGACGAATCCCGAGAAAGTTGAAGTTGAACTTGTAGTAGGACCCTTTCTGGTATAAGTCATCCGTCCAATTATAGACGGGCTGGAGCTCTCCTTTCTCGTTAACCTTCTTCAGGTTCAGGATCGGCATTTGGGGGTGCAGATGGTACAAACAAAGCCAGGCCAGAACAGAGCTAAAACGAAAATCGGTTGACTGCCTCTTATGAATCTTCAACAGGCTGGAATGAATGGCGTAAGCCAGCCAGTCTGCCCAGTCGAAAGAGATGGGGCGCTTTCCGCTCCATTGCGCCGCTGGTTCGTAAGATTCTCCACACAGGAGGCATTACGCCGGCGCTAGGCTAGTGCGGGTGCACCGACTCATCGGAGTCGCGGCCGAGAATCCATGCCGGGATGGTATATAGATACTTGCTACGAAATTTCGTCAAAGGCATGGGGCCGGTCGGCCATTGTCCGAGTGGAAGCGGGGCGTTCGGCTACGAATTGAGGAAATCCCTCATTCGCTTGGTGTGCGTGAAACGTCCCGCTTGTTCGCCCGGACCGATCTTTACGAGGATGGTGCCGGAGTCATACTCCGACCACAGGGCGAAAGGCGGCTGCACGGTCTCCTGCGCGAGTGCGAACAAGGGTTTGCCAACGGAGCTGCAGATTTGTCGGGAAGGCTGGTTTATAGTGTCGACAATTAAGTCTATCGGCTCCGGAGCCTTGGTGGACGGGAGGGCACATGAATACGAAGAGATTTGATTTGTACGCCGCTCCAAAATGATGGGAGGGCGAAACTTTGTCAGCCCAGCTCTCCACATTCGCTCGCAGCTGAGTTAGGCTCATGGAAAACAAGCCGTCCACATATCCTGCCAGGTAATTGACCGGAGGTGGTGGGGATTGCCCACGCTGTACCTTCTTCGTCCGGGCCTTTGACTTCTTCTCTGGCGGGGGATCGCCTTTGAAAACTCCTGGCCGCGGCAAATCCCCTGGTTCGCTGCTTTCGCTGGACTGCGCTGACACGGGCCTTTTTCCCTTGTCCATCTCTCTGAGTCAGCAATAATGATAGGTTCAGGCTGTCTGCAACAAATTTCGCTATCAGAGGAATAATTAGCCTCTGTCCGAGGAATAATCTCTGCAATCTGGAATGTTGGCATGTTTCTGACCCCCTTTTCTAGATAAAAACAGCGCCATTAATGCAACGCAGGAGGGGGTAGGTCGGCTGAGTTAAAATCCTTGGTGGCTGCGCAGGAGAACGTTTGAAAAAAAACGCGCCCCGGCAGACGTGCCATGCTTCTTTGGTTGCATTTTTCCTTGAAAAACGCGCAATCATTAATTCAGCGTTGGGGACTGCACCATGGCTGACGTTGCTGCCACCACTTGGGCACACTTGCTCAAGACAAAACCTTTGGCGCGGAAACCCACATTAAAACAAGTGCAAGCGCGCCTTGGGCCCAGCTGGGATTTTTGAATTTTTTTATTATTATTTTTCAAACCGCGTCCCAATACTGGCCCGGAAAACTAGGCGCAGCCGGGCTTCGCCCGAAGTTGGGCGCGGCCCGACCTCGCCGGCGAAGTCGGACTTCGACCGAATTTCGGGCGAAGTTCGAACTGCGCGAGCGCGTGCTTGAACTCTTACCTCTTGCTTGCGCCCAAGGCTTCGGGCGCGATGCAGGTCTTGGCCGCCTTCGAGCTTCACTAGCACTTAACACTTTTTGCAACCTTCGCTCGTTGGTCGAACTGCGCAATGCGATGCTGGCTTTGTTCGGACTTCGGCCGAAGCTTGGTGCGAAGTCACGAACTTCTGCGCGAAGTTCGCACTTCGCACGAGAGTAGAGCGCAGCGCGCACCGAGCGCTGGCCGAAGTCAGGCTTCGCTGCGAAGTTCGCACTTCGCGCAAAAGTTGCGCGCAGTGCGTACTTCGCACGAAGGGTGTGCGCAGTGCGTACTTCGGTCAAAGGCTGAGCGGAGCTTCTTCTTAGTGTGCTTCAGCATTTTCTCGAACAAACTTCGCAATTCGGCTGGGCCGAAGTCCGACTTCGCTGCGAAGTCGGGCTTCGGCCAACACTTAGTCAATTTTTTGCTCTTTTTTCTCCTTTCTTTCTCTGCATAGCCGAACTTCGCCCCTCCTGCGGGGCAACGACAGACTTCGCTGCGAAGTCTGTCTTTCTCTCCCATGCCGCAATTAAGCTCAAAGAAGGAAAAATAAATTGAAAGCTAAAGCTGGAAATTATACATGCGGGGAAAAATAAAAAACACAAGGAAAAATTTTTACAAGGAAGGGCCACTCGGGCGCCTTCAACGGCGATAAAGCTTCAAGTGGAACCCGTTGACGGGGATGGGGAGGAGCTGACCCTCCATATCCGAAAGTATGTAGGCATTGAGCCGATTCACCGGGCAATCGATAAGGGCCCTCCCGAGAGAGCATCAAATTTTCCGTGATTACCCGGTTTTGCCTTGTATGAATCCCACTTCGAGCACCGGGTCCCCGACTTCGAAAACTCGGGCAGTGGTGCCTTTGGCAAACCAGCCTTGAGTGGCTGCAATGTGATCCGCGAACGCCTGGTATGCACTTTCTCTGTCTTCTTCCAACTGCGGGAGTTGGCACAATCTGTCATCTACCGGGTCTCCGCTGCTCCTGTCTTCATCAATCATCCACAGGGCGGGGATTTCAATGTGTGATGGCATAACAGCTTCCTTGCCATAGACGAGCGCGTAGGGGGACGTTCTGAGGGATTTCTTGAACGCAACTCTGTCCGCCCACAGCGCCCGGTTCAGGGAGTAAGTGCCAAGTCCGCTTATTCTTTTCAATGGTCCTCCGGAGAATTTTCGGGAGGTTCTTGTTAGTAGACTCGGCAAGGCCATTCCCCTGCGGGTAGTAATTAGAAGACATCTTGTGATAGATGCCAAGTCTGCTTGGTGTACTCCGTGAGTACGGCGCCTACAAATCCCGGACCGTTATGCTGTCACAATCGACTACGGAACCCCGAAGCGGGTAATCAGGCTCTCAATGAACCTGATGACCGTTTCTTGGTCGGCGTTCTTGGTCGGGATTGCCTCCGTCCACCGTGTGAAATAATCAGTAGCTGTGAGAATAAACTTGTGGCCGGCGGAGGAGTTAGGAGAAATCACCCCAATGAAGTCTAGACCCCATTCTTTGGAGCGGAGCTTCGGCTTGAATCGGTTGAAGGGGCGGGGGTGCTTTTACGTTTCGGCCGGCATACCTCGGCATTGATCACATTTGGCGCGGACCGCATGCGCGTCCGCAAGCGAGTGGGCCAATAGTATCCAGCCCTTATTATTTTTAAGGCCGTTGGCCTTGAAGAATGGTGACCCCCAGGCATCCCGGAATGAAAATCTCCGAGGATCCTAGGCTGGTCAGATTTTATGGCGCACCGCAACAGGATGCCGTCAATGTTTTTGAAGTAAAGCCCCTCGGGGCGAAGAGTGTACCTTAGTGCACCTAGCCGAAATCTCCTTCGTTGTGAGGCGTTCAGGTGATCGGGACATCTTCCGGTGCAGAAGTATCTCACCAGTTCATCTGTCCAATCACTCCCCTCCGATAAGGAGTTGGCTAGGTAGATGCGTGTCGTTGTGTCCTCCCACTTGCGGGCGGAGATGCCGGCTACGAGCGCTTCGGGCCAATTCCTGACACAAGGCTCGGCCTATGATAAGCTTGGTGGGCCGCACTTCGATGTCGAACTCCTGGATCTTTGCAATCCATCCCGCTCTCTTGTGACCCGGTTCTCCTTGCAAGATGAAGCTGCGAACATCGGGGTGAATCACAAAGACAGTGGTCTTGCTCTGGGAGACAAAGTGCATGAGCTTTCGAAGGGACTTCATGACCGCATGGACCTGCCGCTCTATAAAATTGTACTTCTCTTCGTGCGGCAAAATCACTTGGCTTAGGAACGCAATGGGGCGCTCCTCACCGTCGTCTCCCTTATGAGTCAGGACTGCAGCGTAACTTTCGGGTTCTCCCACTTGCATACAGGATGAAGTCCTTGGAGTAGTCCGGGTTTGTCAACACCGGAGCTTGCGCAATTCGAGCCTTGATTTCCTCGAAGGCTTGCTCTCTCTCATCAGTCCATTCGTAAGGTGTATCTTTCTTCAACAGTTCGGCCATGGGCTTGATCACCTGTGCGAAGTCCGGGATGAACTTCCGCACGAAGTTAATCTGACCGAAGAAGGACTGCAGCCCTTTTTTATCGGTGGGGGCGGCAAGCGAGCGAGGGCTTACGCTCTGTCGGGGTCAATGGCGAGGCCTTCCTCGGAGATGACATGTCCCGGCGACTTTCCTTCCTTCACCGCGAAGACAGGCTTCTTCGGGTTTATAGAGATGCCGAATTCTCGACAACTCTCAAATATACGCCGCAGGTGCGAAACATGATCTTCTCGTCGGTGAGAGAAAACGGTCATGTCATCGAGGTAGATGACAATAATCTTGTTGAGCGGCTCTCGGAAGGCCGGGTCCATGGCCCTTTGGAACGTGGCACCGGCATTAGATAAGCCAAACGGCATGCGGCGATAGGCGAACGTCCCCCACTTCGTGGTAAACGCCGTCTTATCCTTGGTCTTCGTCTTTGACCCAAATCCGGTTGTAGCCGGAAAATCCATCTAAAAGTGAAAATCTGCGGGCTCCGACAACGATATGTAGAATCCGGTCGATTTGGGGAAGCGGATAGTGGTCCCGGAGGGAAGCCTGATTTAGGTTTCGAAGTCGACACGGAGACGTATGTCGCCATTCTTTTTCCTCACGGGCACCAAATTCGCGACCCAGGATGAATGTTTGATGGGGTAGATGATCTTGGCCTCCAGCATCTTCAAGAGCTCGGTCTTCATCATGGCCTCAATCTTTGGATTTACGGCCCTTTGCTTCTGTCGGAATGGCTTGGCGCCATCCTCTAGCTCGATGGTATCTCTGGATGACAGTTCTGTCATACCCCCTCAAATCCTCGTAGCACCAGGCCACGATGTCGGGGAACTCCTGGCACAGTGATCTAATCTGTCCCAGCTCCTCCGACGTGCAGTCTGTTCCGACCTTGATAGATTTACCGGGTTCGAGTTCCAGGTCAGCATCCTGCCTCGGGTCTACTTTGATCCTGTGGGATATCGCTCTGTCATTCCGATCAAAGAGACTCTCTAATGTAATCAGTCCTTTTGGGACGTGATTATTCCGTAACTGTATCAACCCCTCATATTGCTCGTCATCAGGGTCTCTACCTTCGATTACACACACTTCGTTAACCAGGAATGTGACGATCTCCTCGTCACGGCTGAATACTGCCGGAAGGTATCCCTATCGAGCACGAAGGCACAGTAAATGGTGCGGACCGGCTTCGGTTTACGGACGACGTCTTCGGCGGAACGTACCTGGCTCCAACAGACGCCAGAATATCAGCGTGCTTGTTTCTCTCACGCGATATTGCCTTAACATTCAATGAGTCAAACGATTCCATCAGGTCCCAGACCCGATTGCGGTACGCTCTAAGATAGTGATGCTTGGACGCGCATTTATTCATGACTTGATGACACACTAACTACGAATCTCCGAAAATTTGGAGATGCTTGATTCCGAGCCTTTCCGCCTTTCGCAAACCCAAGCACGGGGCTTCGTATTCCGCCGAATTTTTAGTACAGCTCCAGGCCAGTCTGTAGGCATAGTGCTTCTGGATCCCGGTTGGGGAAACCAGGAGTACCCTGCACCGGCGCCATTCTTGCAACGCGCGCCGTCAAAGAAAAGCTTCCACGGCTCTTCGGGTGCGGGTCCTACTTCTTTCATAGCCCGACACGTCAAGCTCCTCGAGTGCATTTAATGGAGTAACGACCACCTGCTCTGTCCCGATTACGGCATTGAAGTCCCGCAACGAGAACTCGTCTTCAAGCTGTAGCACTTCGAGAGCTTGCTCGGTCAGTTCCACTGTCACCAGTTCTTCCTCTGACAACTGGACCATGCAGTCCATCTCTCCTCCGGGTATCTTGTCTACTAGAAAAGGGGAAGGCTTCTCATTGAAAATTTTCAGTCTCCTTCCTTTGAAGGGCACTTCCATGTGCGAGTAGTCTAGAGACGGTACCCGCCCAACCCGCGAGTGAACTCCCGAGAGAGACACATGCCGAAGTAAGGCTCCGGGTCAACAATCACGACCTCTTGGATGACCACAATGTCGAGAGCTTTGTGCGGCCGGATAGGGATGTCCTTTATGACACCAAGCTTGTCTTGACGGGGGTGCCGTCTAATTGCGGCACGCCTTGGCTGCTCCGTGTGTATTCCATCCCGATCTCATCGCGAGACGGCCTTCGGCATTACGGTCGAGGAAGCACCGAGAATCCACCATGCGGTTGTGAACTATGTGCCCTTGCATCCGCAAAGACGGATAAAAGGGTGGCGGTCTGTTCTTCCCGGTGGCGGAGGCTGTCAAAGGTTGAACCGGGACAGCGGTGCATCGCTTGCCGCTCTTCATGCTCTTCGGTGATTCTTGCGGCGGATCTACCGGCACAGAGCGAGAAGAGCATCGTACATGCTGATTATGGCAGGAGTCTTCTTCAACTCGTCTACAATGCTGTAGCCCGAGGTACTAGCTCCTTTTGCTGGTTTAGCCGGTTCATACTTGGTTCGATACTGTTGGGTGGCCTCAACTCGTTGTCTCTTGGTCAGAGACGGGTACTTCACCTTCTCCTGGGCTTGTTCTTTGGTTTCAGGTGGGGGCTGAAGTACAGGAAGCTTAGCGGGAGTTGGGGCCTTTCTTTGGAGGCTTAGCTGGAACAGCAGCGGCCTTTGCTGGAGAAGGTTTAGCGGGAGCTTTATCTTTGGACGCCTTCTCCTGGGCTGTGTAAGGCCACAGCCGCTTGTACGGTGGCAGCCCGTCGGGCTGCGGTTTTTCTCTTCTTGCGTATACCTGCAAAGGTTTAGCCGCGTCCGCAGCTTTCTTTTCTTCCTTGGCGGGCGTCACTGGATTCTCTTATGGCAGGGCAAAATTGGCCTCGCCGTCCAAGATCATGTACAGCTCATCATCTTCTATAGTCCTTGCCGGCCAAGGTCTGGATGTAGTCCTGGTGCAAAGTGCAGTCTTCCTCCGAATGCGGGTCATTGCACGTAGTGCACCAGTTGACCTGGTCTGGAGGACCAGGTGGGTCTTCTATAGCAGCATTCCTCGGAGGCGGACGCCTCTGCTGTTGATTTTCTGGGGCTTTATCTTTTGTCAGCGCCGGTGGCGCATACGGCCTTCTAGGAGCAAAGTCCATTTGGGCCTGCTTCTTTTTCATAGCGGTCATGTCATTGGACATGGCATGATATCCGGAGGCCAAAGCCCGCACTTCTTGTAGAATCGTGTTACGGATCTTGCTTGTCGGGAGGCGGCAAGCGTGCCGGTGGAGGCAAAGCGGCCAATGGAGGAGGGTTAGAATAAGACGCATCCTGCGGGGGAGCAGGAAGCGCTGGAAAATGCGGAGCGGGAGGAGGCGGATGAGGGTAATGCAAGTGAGGCGGGCCGTATTGAGTTACGACCGGCGCCGGATTCCACTGCGGTTGGGGTTGCTGCCCTGAAGTGGACGGCAAACCACCAGAAGCGAGAAGGATACTGCGATGCGGGAAAGTCGGGATGAATCGGCTCCTGCACTGCGGACGGAAGCCTGCCAATGGAGATAATGTCAGCTTCAGCTTGCTGGGCAGCTTCGTACAGTGCGGGGAACTCGTCAATTCGGGCGATCTTCGGCGGCGGGCATATGTACGAGTTGAAAGACCTCGAGATAGTAGTGAGCGGCCATGCCGGTTGAAGGCCGAAGTTCGCGAGGTACCCGTTTCCGGGATCTCGCAAACCTAATGTTAAAATCGGACACCTCCTCTTGAGGATGCCTCCGGATTGCTTGGAGCCGATGCGGTAGAGAGGTAGGATCAGCGGACTCGTTGCATCCTTTTACGAGCCTCCTGGCAAGGCTGGGGCCACCACGTGATGGATCCTTACGCGGCGATCTCCACCGGTAGAGAAGCTTTCCCCTCGGGGAAAGGGCCGGCTGACGGGTCTTCACACTTTCATCGGTGATTGTATGCAGTGCGGCCAGGGCGAGGATGTCCTGGATGTGCTCGTACGCAGTCTTACCGTAGCCGTCGTATGTGGGAATAGACTTTAAAGCGGCGGGGGGCACGGCTTGGCGACCGATCGGGGGCCAAAGGCCTCGTAGAGTCCACCGCCGGGAAGAGATCATCGTCATTGTGCTGTTGAGCGGCCATTTCTTCTTCTTCTCCTCCGTCGGTTGTGTACTCGGTGTCGGTACTTTCCGAGGATGCGGGATTTTCCTCTTCCTCGGCCTCTTCTACTTCGTACTCGGCTCTTCCGAGCCTCGGCTTCGGCCTCTTCTTGGATCTCGGCCTCGGCTTCGTCGAAGCGAGCTCGCGGATCAGCCCGGCTGGGGATCTCGCCTCGGCGTGGATGTCTAGTTCGTAGAACTCAGGCGGGCTTCTCGGATTTCTTGTTCGCCACCTTCTCGTGTGCATGAAGGTGACGGGACCGGTCTTCTAGACTCAGAGGATTTGTTCGTGCAGAGTCGCCGGGTGCTCAGATTTGGAACAGCAATGAAGCGAACACCGGTGCTTCGATTCTGTCGGGGGTGAGAAACTTCCTTGTCTCACCGAGAGCTCGAGGAGCTGTCAGCGCCAGGTGGAGACGGATCGGAAAATCTCTCTTCAGATGTGGGACCCGTGTTCCACCGAGCGTAGCAAAAAAAAACTGTTGCGCTAAGTGGAGACAGGACGGGTACTCTTTCTTTAAATCGTGGGACAAGGGTCCCACCGGGCGTGCCAGAGAAACTGTTGGTTACGAATCTGCCATGAGGAAAGGATTTTGGGTTAATGCGCCCAGATTCGCCCACCAGCATGAAAGGCCGGAAGGAAGAGATGCCTTCCGAGCCAATCTCCGGAGAAGGCCGGCTCCTTTTGGGGGGTTTCTGATTTAAGCTAAAGGGAACGGGAAAGAAATAAATGAGCTGAAAGAGACAAATGTACAGAAAGAGATTACAAATATGTCCAAAGGTTGGTGGGGGGGAACTAACAGTACGGGAACACACCAATCACCGCTACTTACTGCATACAAACACGGAGCATGACAAGGAAGCGCAAAACCTAGGCGTACTTCCGATACACAAGCGGTGTATGCACGGCTTCAATAGCTCCCTAGCAAACATTCCCTACAAGGAACTAACGGCGAGGGGATCGTATCAATCACCGGATACGTACAGCGACGGGGGTAGAAAGTAAACCTAGAGATGTCGAGCCGGGTATATGTGTTAGGCGAGAGAGTTTAACCGCACGGCTTCAATGGCTCCCTAGCAAACATTCCCTACAAGGAACTAACGGCGAGGGGATCGCATCAATCACCGGATACGGGCCAGCAACGTCACACATAAGCGATGGAGCTGCTACCACATCTATTATACGAAAATTAAAAGTACGAAAATAATGCTAAAGGCGCACGACCATCAAATGCCGAAGTGAATCAACAAGCCATGACACGAGAATCGCGTAAAGCATAAGCAGGAAGAAATAAAAGCGGTAGAACAGAACCAGGCATACAGATTGTATTTGTATGCAGAAGCACGGTTACAGTAAGCACAGTAGTTCCCTAACAAACATTCCCCTTCCACCCTTTACAATGAATTCAAGATGGGCTTTTATAGCCCGAGTCCCACCGATTACATTAATGGGCACAGAGTCCCAGTCAAACATAAGCTGACAGAAGCGGCGAAAGAGCTGCAAATGCTGACATTTTGTCGGATTGGGCTGTACCCGCAGCATGGTCTTCTGGAAGGCTGGACGGCTACGTGGCGGAGTCTTTGGGCAAATCTTCAAGTCGGCGAGGCTTCGTTGGTAGGCTGGAGCGGGTGAAACCTCGGATCAGCTTTGAATGAGGCTATTAACGCGAGCGGTGCGGGCGGTCCATGCTTATCCCTTTTGGTCGGCGGTCTTGGTTCAAATCCCGAAGGCTGGACACTTGTCGATGATGGGTTATCTTTGTGTGACACATGCACGCCTTAGAGGGCGATCTATCCATCTTCACTTGGGATCGGAGCTCCTTGGGATGCGTGGGCAGAAACGGTGCGGTTGGGAAGGCCTTCACGCCTTGGTCAAATTCCGGGTTTGTTCCCCTACGTCACACTGTCAAGGGCGCATTCCGGCTCTGTTGAGAAGTCGAACTGCGCACAGGCGAACACTGGTGTCTGCCGCCATATGGACCTGCTCCGGCATTTTATCTTTCTTCTGTGTTGACCTGCCAGTCTGCCAGTGCAAGGTGCGCCCAGAAAGTGGGGCGAAGTCGGACTTCGCACCAAAACTGGGCGAAGTGCGCACTTCGCACCAAAACTGGGCGAAGTGCGAACTTCGCACCAAAACTGGGCGAAGTGCGAACTTCGCACCAGCACTTAGCCAATTTTAGGTAGACTTGCTGGAAAGTTGGAAAATCAAGCTGGGGGACTCCAAGGAAAAAAGGGGGAGAGAAAGAGAATGGGAAAGAAAAGGAAAGGGAGAGAAGGAAGGAAAACGGAAGGAGGAAAAGAAGAGCAGCACTGTTACAAAACAATATTGAAGACATTGCACCCCGTGCAAAATGTGACAACAGGTCCTTGGTTTATGGAAGAGCAAGACTCTTCCTTACCCGCTGCTATGAAGGCTTTTCACCTGAAAATGTAAATCTATCCCTAGTACCAGTCTGGGTTAGGATGTGTGGGTTGCCCATTGAGTTTTGGGAAATGGATACTTTCAAGGCAATAGGCAACACTCTAGGAGAATTCCTTGAGATTTCAAAAACTACAAAAAATGGATTCTTGGCTATTTATGCTCAAATATTGGTCATGATTGATTCAAGTAAACCTTTACCAGAATCAATAATTCTTATGGGGATAAAATGTAGACCCAAACCATAGATTATAAGAACATATCTTTTAGATGTAGAAGATGTCATGAGGTGGGGCATATTGAGTGATCATGCCCTAAGAAGAGTCCAGCAGAATCATATGTAGAAAACTGCAAGAGAAGCTTACAAATGGATATGGATGAGGATGATCTTCCAAAAAATAGAAATAGATAAATGAAAGCAAATAAACAGTGGAGACCAAAAAGGAAGGATATTGGAAGAAATACCAACTCCTTTTGAGGCTTTATGAAGAAAAAGTAGATCAAAGCTTAGAGGACACAGTACAACAGGTTCAACATATTAACAAGGAACCGTCTATTCAGTATGATCTTGATTTAGGGACGAACATTCTCAATGAACCTAAGGAATGTGTCAAATCAGATTTTGAAGACTCTCTTGAAGTACCATGCACCATTCAAGAGAGAAAAATTGGTAAAGCAAATGTAATGTCAGATGTTAATACATCTACCATTAATAAGAAAATACCAGAAAATGAGTAGGACAAGTCAAAAGCTTCTATAGTAGAGTCAAGAGAGGATAAATCTGAGGAAAAAGAAAGTTGTGAAAGAATATTGAGGAATAGAATAATAAGACCTACTAATACAGGCAAGGCAAAAAGAGGAAAACCCTCAAATTATCAAGCGAGATCCCAGGAAGCAACAACAAACATAGAGAAAGGAACACAAACTAAGTTGGTTGAACTTCTCTTTATCAAACAACAAAGTGATATGGGTAATTCGCAAGGGGGACCAGTAGCCCCTAATGAGACATGATTACCATCTCATGGAATATAAGGGGTGCTAATGCCCCCTCAAAGCAGAGTGCATCAGGGACCTGTTGGCAATTTTGCCACATTAAATCTTTTGATAAATTTTGGCCTAAGTATGGAGCTTTAAAGCGGTAAAGAGCATGCTGAGGTGTTCGGGTTTTCGCGGGCCATAAACGGGGGCGATAAAATGGACAAAATGAGCTCTGGATATTTTATCATTGCAGATCTTCTCGCCAGCTTTCCGACGATATATTATAATAGGCGATCGGGTTAGCGGATCAAAAGTTATGGCCCCGGAAGCGTAACCAGGAAACCCGTTTTGTGTGAAGTCCGATCGCCCAATTTTGGTGCGAAGTCCGATCGCGCCGTTTTGTGCGAAGTCCGATCGCGTTTGTGTCCTGCTTTTTGTGCGAAGTCCGACTGCGCCCTTCTTCCTGAGCGCACTTGGAAACAGTCTGGCAGAGAAATTGACTAAGTGTTGGAGCGCAACCCGACTTCGCAACGAAGTCGGACTGCGCTCCCTTGTCCGTGCGAAGTCCGAACGGCGGTGAGAATCAGCAAGTGCCGGTGCGCAACCCGACTTCGCAGCGAAGTCGGACTGCGCCCTTTGACCGGTGCGCAGTAGGGAAATAGGCCAACCCGACTGCGCTGTTTTTCACCCGTGCTACCCGATTGCGCTCTAATCCCGGGCGAAGTTGGATAGACTGCCTTTCAAGGCAGACACGTGTCAAGCATTATCATCCGACAAGTGTCCAACTTTGGGATCCGAGCCAAGACATGCCGAGCAAAAGGACAAGCATGGGCCGCACTACTTATGCCATCTGCCTCATTTAAGGCTGATGTGAGTTTCCACCTGCCTCAGCTACCCGCATTCCTGTCAATGTGAAGTTCTACCTAGCGCGCTGCCACGTAGCTGTTCAACCTTCAGGGAGACCATGCCGAGAGTACAGTCCAGCCCGACAGAAGTCAGCATCAGCAGCTCCGCGGCCGCTTTTGTCAGCTAATGTTTGACTGGGACTTTGTGCCCATTAATGTAACGGGGGGACTTTGGGCTATAAATACCCACCACATTTTCATTGTAAGGTGGTGGAAGGGGAATGTCTGTTAGGGAACCATTGTAGCTGTGCTTCTGCTTCTTAATATAAAGTATATACCTGGCTCTGTTCTACTACTTTTATTTTGTATGCTGCCTCTCTTTGTCATATTTCTTGTGTCATTGCTCGCTGTTGTGCTGAACTCTGAACTCCAGCATTTGATGGCCAAGTACTCCTGGACTTCATAGATCAGAGGATACATAGAATAAATTAGGTAGCAGTTCCTTCAGTTGTGTGTTATGTTTATGTTGATGTCCGTAGTGGTGATTGATGCGTTGCCGTACTGTTAGTTCTTTGTAGGGAATGTCTGTTAGGGACCATTGTAGCTGTGCGTACACTTCTCTGCATAACACATACTTGGATCTGACGTTTCTTGGTTACGTTTTGTATTTATGTTGCTGTCCGTAGTGGTGATTGATGCGTTGTCGTATCGTTAGTTCTCCTTGTAGGGAGAATGTCTGTTAGGGAGCCATTGTAGCTGTGCGTACACTTCTTTATATAAAAAGTATACTTAGATTTTGCAGTTTTTGGTTATGCTTTGTATTTATGATGCAGTAAGTAGTGGTGATTGATGTGTTGCTGTACTGTTAGTTCCCCCCACCCAACTCCAATCACATTTGTAAATTCTTTCCGCATTTTTATCTCTTTCCTGCACTCTCATCTTAAACCATAAAACCCCACAGGAAGCCGGCCTTCTCCGGAGATTGGCACGGAAGGCATTCCTTCCTTCCGGCCTTTCAATGTTGGTTTGCGGGTCTAGGGCGCAATAACAACAAATCCTTTCCTCATGGCGGATTCGTAACCAACAGTTTTTGGCACGCCCGGTGGGACAAAGGGTCCCACATTTGGAAGATCTCAAGCTCGTCCTCACTCGGCTGACAGTTTCTTTCCGAATACCCGGTGGGACAAGGAAGTTTCCCACCCCCAAACGGAATCGAAGCACCGGTGTTCGCTTCATTGCTGTTCAAAATCGTAGCACTCGGCGACTCTGCACGTTCATATTCTCTCGAGTCCGAAAGACCGGTCCTGACGCCTTCATTCAAACGAGAAGGTGGCGAGCGAGGAACCCGGGAAACCAGCCTGACTTTACGAAATTAATACCAACGCTCTAGGCGAGCGCGTCAGGTCGGCTGATTACCAAGCTCGCATAGACGAATCCGTGAGGTGAGACGATCAGTCTCCATATTTTAAGGAAGCCCGAGTTGGTGAATCTTTGGCTTGCCTTCATCTGGCAAAATCACTCGGCGACTCCACTGAGTCGAAGATCCGGATTTCTTGATCGCAGGCGCCCTTTTTTTAAGCTAATAGAAGACACCCCGGAGGAATCAAGGTTTGGTGAGCAGCCTTGACCTCACAAGCGGAGAAATGAATGTTCACCTACAGTCTCCACCGTGGTGGTATTGGCTCCAACCATCACCGCAACCGGTACCCGAAGAGGGCTCCCGTCTGACAAATCTCCTTGTCACATTGTTCATCAATTGTACGGGTACCGGCATGAATGACAATCTGCCACGTTGCACCATGTTCGCGACCTGGCAAACTTTGGGAGGCCAGCCGGACTTCAAAGATCATCTGAAGTACAATCAGATCTGGTCCGGACACTGCAGGTTCACCGGATAGGCAACCAAAGCTAGATTTGTGTTGGCGGCATGCCAATAATGCCGCAAAATTTTGTATAAATAAGTCGGCTAGTATTCAAAGTTTTAGTTGTTTCCTTAATTCAGTTTGTGCAGTGTTTTCTTTTTAAGTGTTCCAAGAGGGCCGTGGGTGCCAAGGGTTTCAGAAAGAGGTTGCTGCTGGCAGTGAGTATCAAGAGTACAGCGAGGGTGACTCTGTTGCCCAATGGATAAAGGCTTGGGTCCTCACATCGAGGCGAGCTCAATGCCCCGCGAGCCGCCAGGAATGTTGGCAATTTTGCCACATTAAATCTTTTGATAAATTTTGGCCTAAGTATGGAGCTTTAAAGCGGTAAAGAGCATGTTGAGGTGTTCGGGTTTTCGCGGGCCATAAACGGGGGCGATAAAATGGACAAAATGAGCTCTGGATATTTTATCATTGCAGATCTTCTCGCCAGCTTTCCGACGATATATTATAATAGGCGATCGGGTTAGCGGATCAAAAGTTATGGCCCCGGGAAGCAGAACCAGGAAACCCAGTTTTTTGTGCGAAGTCCGACTGCGCCCAGTTTTTGTGCGAAGTCCGACTCCCGATTTTGTGCGAGTCCGATCGCGCCGTTTTGATGCGAAGTCCGATTGCGCCCTTCTTCCTGAGCGCACTTGGAAACAGTCTGGCAGAGAAATTGACTAAGTGTTGGAGCGCAACCCGACTTCGCAGCGAAGTCGGACTGCGCTCCCTTGTCCGTGCGAAGTCCGAACGGCGGTGAGAATCAGCAAGTGCCGGTGCGCAACCCGACTTCGCAGCGAAGTCGGAGTGCGCCTTTGACCGGTGCGCGATGAGGGAAATAGGCCAACCCGACTGCGCTGTTTTTCACCTGTGCTACCCGATTGCGCTCTAATCCCGGGCGAAGTTGGATAGATTGCCTTTCAAGGCAGACACGTGTCAAGCATTATCATCCGACAAGTGTCCAACTTTGGGATCCGAGCCAAGACATGCCGAGCAAAAGGACAAGCATGGGCCGCACTACTTATGCCAGCTGCCTCATTTAAGGCTGATGTGAGTTTCCACCTGCCTCGGCTACCCGCATTCCTGTCAATGTGAAGTTCTACCTAGCGCGCTGCCACGTAGTTGTTCAACCTTCAGGGAGACCATGCCGAGAGTACGATCCAGCCCGACGAAGTCAAGCATCGCTAGCTCCGCGGCTGCTTTTGTCGACTAATGTTTGACTGGGACTTTGTGCCCATTAATGTAACGGGGGGGACTTTGGGCTATAAATACCCACCACATTTTCATTGTAAGGTGGTGGAAGGGGAATGTCTGTTAGGGAACCATTGTAGCTGTGCTTCTGCTTCTTAATATAAAGTATATACCTGGCTCTGTTCTACTACTTTTATTTTTTATGCTGCCTCTCTTTTGTCATATTTCTTGTGTCATTGCTCGCTGTTGTGCTGAACTCTGAACTCCAGCATTTGATGGCCAAGTACTCCTGGACTTCATAGATCAGAGGATACATAGAATAAATTAGGTAGCAGTTCCTTCAGTTTGTGTGTTATGTTTATGTTGCTGTCCGTAGTGGTGATTGATGCGTTGTCGTACTGTTAGTTCCTTGTAGGGAATGTCTGTTAGGGGACCATTGTAGCTGTGCGTACACTTCTCTGCATAACACATATACTTGGATCTGACATTTCTTGGTTACGTTTTGTATTTATGTTGCTGTCCGTAGTGGTGATTGATGCGTTGCCGTACTGTTAGTTCCTTGTAGGGGATGTCTGTTAGGGAGCCATTGTAGTCTGTGCGTACACTTCTTTATATAAAAAGTATACTTAGATTTGGCAGTTTCTGGTTATGCTTTGTATTTATGATGCAGTAAGTAGTGGTGATTGATGTGTTGTTGTACTGTTAGTTCCCCCCACCCAACTCCAATCACATTTGTAAATTCTTTCCGCATTTTTATCTCTTTCCTGCACTCTCATCTTAAACCATAAAACCCCCACAGAAGCCGGCCTTCTCCGGAGATTGGCACGGAAGGCATTCCTTCCTTCCGGCCTTTCAATGTTGGTTTGCGGGTCTAGGGCGCAATAACAACAAATCCTTTCCTCATGGCGGATTCGTAACCAACAGGACCTTTGTTTAAGTAATAGGCCAGATATCCTTTGTATCCAAGAAACTAAAATGACAAAAGAAGTTTCCAAAACTATGAAAGCATTATGGGCGAGATGTGAATGGGATGCTATAGATTCTAAATGAGTGGCAGGGGGGATTCTAACTTGTTGCAATCCTATTAGAACCTCCTACGTAAACATTCATAAAACTAGGCATTGGATAGCCTCTTTAGTCACATGCTTCTTTGTAGATATTTGTTTCATCCTTATCAATGTCTATGGACCTACAACTCAGTCAAGCAGATTAGAATTTTAGGGTGGGATTGAAGCCTTTATGAGAAGTAAAGACCAAGAAACCCGATTCATGATCATAGGAGATTTTAATGCCATAACCAAGTTGGATGAAAATTTTGGGGGAATTAGGAAACTAATCCAAGGTATGACAGATTTCTCAGCTTTTATTCAAAACAATAATCTATGGGAGGTTGAGTTTGAAGAACATAACTATACATGGACCAACAGGAGAGGCCAGAACCTAATAGCATAAAAATTGGACAGATGCATTCTCTCAAATCATTGGCTAGATGAAGGGACTTGTGCTAAATTTAATACCTTGACAAGGATTGGTTCAGATCACTGGCCAACACAAGTTAAAATGGTGGTAAGTGAATTAAAAAAATATCATATTTTAAATATGAGCAGATATGGGAAGACCATCCTCAATTTGTTGATATGATATCACATACAATGAAATTCTTCAAGAAACGGTGGGTTGTATACACTTCCAAAACAAATAAAATCAATGACATCTAGATTAACAGAATGGAACAAGAATACTTTTGGAAATATTTTTCAGAAGAAAGAAGAACTTAAAGAAAAAATTCCAAATTCCAAAAAAATGATCATAATAATACAAGCTTGGAGGAAAGGGAGTTAGTGAATATCATATTATTTTGAGTAAGAGAAATTTTGGAGATTATAATCAAAACAAACTTGGTTAAAAGGAGATAAAAACACAGTTTTTCAAAGGATGGCACTGTTGCCACATTTTGCACGGGGTGCCATGTTTTCATAATTTGTAAGAGTGCTGCTCTTCCTTCCCTCCTCCTCTTCCCTTTCTCCTTTTTTCCCTTTCTCCCTTTCCTGCAGTTTCATTCCTCCCTTTTACTTCCCCCAGTCAAGTTCCCAAAACTGAGCAAGTGTTCCCTGAAAAATTCTGAGTGTTGGGGCGCAACCCGACTTCGCAGCGAAGTCGGGGTGCGCCCTCAAGTTGGAGCGCACTAGGGAATGCGAAGTGCGAACTCAGACAGGAGAGATCAGAATCCGGCTAAGTGTCAGAGCGCAACCTCGACTTCGCAACGAAGTTGAGGTGCGCTCTTCTTCCTGTGCGCACTTGGGAAAGCAGTGTGCAGAAAATCAGCTAAGTGTTGTAGCGCAACCCGACTTCGCAGCGAAGTCAGGGTGCGGTCCTCTTTCTGTGCGCAGTCCGAACAACGGCAAAAACAGCTTAAGTACCGGTGCGCAACCCGACTTCGCAGCAAAGTCGGGCTACGCCCTCTGACCGATGCGCAGTTGGGCAGCATTCATCAAGCAAGCCCAGAAATTGGCTAAGGCATGGAGGCCTCCCCAACTGCGTTGTTTCCCTCCTGCGCTACCCGAAAGCGCTCTGATTCCGGGCGAAGTTGGACAAACTGCCTTTCAAGGCAGACAAGTGTCACTCATCAAAATCCGACAAGTGTCCAGCCTCGGGATTCGAGCCGAGATGTGACGGGATCAAGGACAAGCATGGACCGCACTACCTACGCCAGCTGCCCCTATTTAAGCTGATGTAAAGTTCCATCTACCGCAGCTACCCGCATTCCTGCTGACTAGAAGTTTCACCCAACGCGCTGCCACGTAGCTGTACAGCTTTTCAGGGAGACCTTGCTATAGGTACAGTCCTCGCCGACAGGAGTCAGCATCAGCAGCTCTTTTGTCGCTTTTGTCAGCTATTGTCTAACCTGGGACTTTGTGCCCGTATTTGTAATCGAGGGAAACTTGGGCTATAAATAGCCATACAATTTCATTGTAAAGGTGTGGAAGGGGAATATACTGCTAGGGAACCATTGTAGCTATACGTTTGCTTCGGAATGCAAGACACTTATTTGGTTCTGCTTACTGTCATCATCTTGTATGCTGCCTCTCCTTGTCATTTCTGCCTCATGTTTCTTATTTCATTGCTTACTGTTGTACTGAACTTTGGACTCCAGTATTTGCTGATAAAGTATTCCTGGAATGCATAGATAGAGGATACATAGGATGCATGATAGTTGTAGTTTCATTATGTGTTTTGTATAGGACTGTTGTTAGTAGTGGTGATTGATCGTTGTCGTGCTGCTTATTCCCCCCACCCAACTCCAATCACATTTGGATTCTCTTTCCGCAATTTATCTCTTTCCCGCACTCTTAGCTTAAACACAAAACCCACAGGAAGCCGGCCTTCTTCGGAGATTGGCACGGAAGGCATTCCTTCCTTCCGGCCTTTCAATCTGGTGGGCGAATCTGGGGCGCATTATACCAAATCCTTTCCTCATGGCAGATTCGTAACCAACAGTTTCTCTGGCACGCCCGGTGGGACATGGAAGTTTCCCACCCCAAAACAGAATCGAAGCACTAGTGTTCGCTTCATTGCTGTTAGAATCTGAACACCTATCGACTCTGCAAGTACCCGAATACTCTCTGAGTCCGTGAAGACCGGTCTGAACGCCTTCATGCAAACGAGAAGGTGGCGAGCAAGGAATCCGGGAAACCAACCTGACCTTTACCAAATCGACATTGCCGCTCCAGGAGAGCGCGTCAGGCTGGCTGATCACCAAGCTCGCGAAGAAGAGCCTGAAACTGAAATCGAAGAGGTCGAGGCCGAAGAAGAATCTACATCTTCGGACGGTACCGATACCGAGTACACTACCGGAGGAGAAGACATGGCTGCCCAGCAAAATGATGATGACCTCTTCCCGGTGATGGACTCCACAAGGCCCTTGGCCCTAGTCGGACAGCAAGCTGTGCCCCCCGCTACCTTAAAATCCATCCCTACATACGATGGCTACGGCAAGACGGTGTATGAACACATCCAGGACATTCTAGCCCTGGCTGCGCTACATTCCATTACAGACGATGGTGTGAAGACCCGTCTGCTGGCCCTTTCCCTAAGGGGAAAGCTTCTCTACTGGTGGAGATCACTACCAGAGGGATCTATCACGGGGTGGCGACAATTGGCCGGTAGGCTCGTGAAAGGATGCAACGAGTCTGTTGATCCCTCTTCTTTGTTGCATAAATTCCAAAGCATCCAGTGACACCCCCAAGAGGAGGTTTCGGACTGCAACATACGGTTTGCGAGGTCTTGGAAACGAGTACCCCGCGAACTGCGACCTTCAACGGGTCAGGCTGCACATTACTATTTGAGGTCTTTCAACTCAGACATTTGCCTGCTGCTGAAGATAGCCCGAATTGACTCATTCCCTGCCCTATACGAGGCTTCCCAGCAAGCTGAAATGGATATCATCTCCATAGGCAGGCTATCGCATAGGGTACGGCCACCCATTTACCCAGACTTTCGACAGTCCCAGTACCCATCAGCTTCTGGTGCGATGTCGTCAACTTCAGGACAGCATCCCCAGTAGCAATGGAATCCGGCGTCGGTCGTAAATCCCTACGGTCCGCCACAAATTCATTATCCTAACCCGTCGCCTCCTCCGCATTATCCAGCACTCCCAGCTCCCCCTCAGTATGCGCAGTATTCTGCACCTCCTCCATTGGCTGCATTACCTCCGCCAGCTCAGTTGTCGCCTCCAGACAATGATATTCAGAACAAAATCCTTCAAGAAGTACGGGCTCTGGCCTCTGGATATCACACCATGTCCAACAACATGACTATACTGAAGAAGAAACAAGCTCAGATGGACCTTGCTCCTAGGAGGCCATATCCTCCTCCAGCACTGACAAAAGATCAAGCCGCAGATTGGCAAGATCAGAGGCACCCTCTTGCAAGAAATGCTGCCATCGAAGACCAACCTGGCACTTCTGGCCAGGATAATTGGTGCACCACGTGCAACGATCCGCATTCGGAAGAAGATTGCACACTGCACCAACGTACAAAAAAACGGCTAGCCTATGAATCGGGAAAAATCGGATCGAATCGGGATTTTTTGCAGATTTTCTCAACTATGGTAGAGGTGAAGTTTTGGTATTGTGAAGGCTGTTGTAGGAAAATGTCAAGAAAGATGCTAAATTCTGGAATATTTGTTTTCACACAGAAAATTGAAAAAGTTCCAAATAATGAAAATCAATAATTCAGACATTTTATGTAAAATGGTGTAGGTTTCTAGCTATAGCAACTCAATTGAGATGAGAATTGAATCTGTTTGTAAACTCTCATGCTCTAAAGAAGAGAGTTGTGATTTGTCAAGGGTGGGAGACCCGAGTACAACCCCTTCTCTAGCAAAATAATAATAATAATCCACGTGCACTCTACTAGTCTTTTTGAATGCAAAGTCCTTAGATCACCCATAATTCAAACACCAATATGTGTAAAAAGGTTCTTGAGGTGACTAAATTACCTTGCCACCTTTGCCGACAATTCCTCTTATCAGTGCATTCTGGCAATTACAGTGTGTTCTTATTCTATCCACATCAAGTAAATGGATGGCTTTATCAAGTGGAACCTTTGCCCCATTTTCTGCTAAATCATTATCTATGGGATTCATGATGCCTTTTGTGAAGAGAAAAGTTCCTTGCAACAGGTCTTTCTCCTATTATGGTATTTATTTGTCTTGTTACGTATTTTATTATCAAGAGCCATCATACAACTCAAGCCCAAATATCAATTTCCATCAATTCAAGCTTATCTAATATATTCTTTCCAGGTTAATTTCTTGTAAGATCTTCCCTATGATCAGAGTTTAACGAAGAAGAAGAACGCTCATTGCTGATCCATTTTTGAGTTGTAATAATATAAACGTTCACCTGTAGCCTGGTTCCAGTTGTAAATCTCTAATTTTGTGAGGTTCTATCCATTCAATAATGAATGTATATCCTCCAGTCCTTCAGGATTAATGCTCTGGCAATATTTTTCTACAAATTATATATATGAGAGTAAATTACTTTTTGAGCCTATGTGTCCAGGAATGCTGACTTTGCTCAACTACCACCCCTGACCTATCAAGGCATTGAGCCTTGGTATTTTTAGCAAAGCACACCTTACCTATGTAAACATGATACAAAATCATAGTCATGATTGTGAGTCATATAAGCTGATGTCTTTGAATTATTGATTACCATGTATGTGTATCTATATGGCCTTAAATATGTATCGATTGATGGAGATGATAACTATCATTGTTACAGTAATTTCTCTACTTAAATTACATAGAAGTTTAATACTATCAGATGATCTATTCATACCAGCTAGGTAGTCGAATGAAGTTTGGAGGTTTGAAGTCATGCTTACTGTTCATTTCGGTTGTAAATAAAGGAAAAGATATGGGGTTATGTTTGGCACTATTGGCAATTTTGCCACATTAAATCTTTTGATAAATTTTGGCCTAAGTATGGAGCTTTAAAGTGGTAAAGAGCATGTTGAGGTGTTCGGGTTTTCGCGGGCCATAAACGGGGGTGATAAAATGGACAAAATGAGCTCTGGATATTTTATCATTGCAGATCTTCTCGCCAGCTTTCCGACGATATATTATAATAGGCGATCGGGTTAGCGGATCAAAAGTTATGGTCCCGGGAAGCAGAACCAGGAAACCCAATTTTTGTGCGAAGTCCGACTACGCCCAGTTTTTTGTGCTAAGTCCGACTGCGCCCAGTTTTTTGTGCGAAGTCCGACTGCGCCCTTCTTCCTAAGCGCACTTGGAAACAGTCTGGCAGAGAAATTGACTAAGTGTTGGAGCGCAACCCGACTTCGCAGCGAAGTCGGATTGCGCTCCCTTGTCCGTGCGAAGTCCGAACAGCGGTGAGAATCAGCAAGTGCCGGTGCGCAACCCGACTTCGCAGCGAAGTCGGACTGCGCCCTTTGACCGGTGCGCAGTAGGGAAATAGGCCAACCCGACTGCGATGTTTTTCACCTATGCTACCCAATTGCGCTCTAATCCCGGGCGAAGTTGGATAGACTGCCTTTCAAGGCAGACACGTGTCAAGCAGCATCATCCGACAAGTGTCCAACTTTGGGGTCCAAGCCGAGACGTGCCGAGCACAAGGACAAGCATGGGCCGCACTACTTATGCCAGCTGCCTCATTTAAGGCTGATGTGAGTTTCCACCTGCCTCAGCTACCCGCATTCCTGTCAATGTGAAGTTCTACCTAGCGCGCTGCACGTAGCTGTTCAACCTTCAGGGAGACCATGCCGAGAGTACAGTCCAGCCCGACAGAAGTCAGCATCAGCAGTTCCGCGGTTGCTTTTGTCAGTTAATGTTTGACTGGGACTTTGTGCCCATTAATGTAACGGGGGGGACTTTGGGCTATAAATACCCACCACATTTTCATTGTAAGGGGGTGGAAGGGGAATGTCTGTTAGGGAACCATTGTAGTTGTGCTTCTGCCTTTTAATATAATACATACACTTGGTGTTGTCCTATTGTTTTTATTTTGTATGCTACCTCTCTTTGACATTTCTGCCTCATGTTTTCCTGTATCATTGCTTGTTGTTGTACTGAACTCTGGACTCCGACATTTGGTGATCAGGTATTTTTGGGATGTATAAATTAAAGGATACATAGGGTAAACGTTAGTGGCAGTCTTCTGGTTATGTTTTGTGTTATAGTGTTGTTAGTAGTGGTGATTGATGCGTTGTCGTACTGTTAGTTCCTTGGAGGGAATGTCTGTTAGGGAACCATTGTAGCTGTGCTTCCGGCTCTTAATACAAAACATATACCCGACTGCTTCTACCGGTTAGTGACAAGATCCATAGTGGTGTGTTATGGTTATATTGGTGTTAGTAGTGGTGATTGATACGTTGTCGTACTGTTAGTTCCCCCCACCCAACTCCAATCTAATTTGGAATCCCTCCCTGCATTTTTATCTCTTTCCCTGCACTCTTATCTTGAACCTCAAAACCCCTGCAGGAAGCCGGCCTTCTCCGGAGATTGGCACGGAAGGCATTCCTTCCTTCCTGCCTTTCAATGTTGGTTTGCCGGTCTAGGGCGCAATAACAACAAATCCTTTCCTCATGGCAAATTCGTAACCAACAGTTTTTGGCACGCCCGGTGGGACAAAGGGTCCCACATTTGGAAGATCTCAAGCTCGTCCTCACTCGGGCTGACAGTTTCTTTCCAAATACCCGGTGGGACAAGGAAGTTTCCCACTCCCAAACAGAATTGAAGCACTAGTGTTCGCTTCATTGCTGTTCAAAATCAGAGCACATGGCGACTCTGCACGTTCATATTCTCTGAGTCCGAAAGACCGGTCCTAACGCCTTCATTCAAACAAGAAGGTGGCGAGCAAGGAACCCGGGAAACCAGCTTGACTTTACGAAATTAATACCAACGCTCCAGGCGAGCGCGTCAGGCTGGCTGATTACCAAGCTCGCATAGACGAATCCGTGAGGTGAGACGATCAGTCTCCATATTTTAAGGAAGCCCGAGTTGGTGAATCTTTGACTTGCCTTCATTTGGCAAAATCACCTGGCGACTCCAACTGAGCTGAAGATCCAGATTTCTTGATCGCAGGCGCCCTTTTTTAAGCTAATAGAAGACACCCCGGAGGAATCAAGGTTTGGTGAGCAGCCTTGACCTCACAAGCGAAGAAATGAATGTTCGCCTACAGTCTCCACCGTGGTGGTATTGGCTCCAACCATCACCGCAACCGATACCCGAAGAGGGCTCCCGTCTGAAATATCTCCTTGTCACATTGTTCATCAATTGTACGGGTATCGGCATGAATGACAATCTGCCACGTTGCACAAATTCGCGACCTGACAAATCTAGTCCGGACACTGCAGGTTCACCGGATAGGCAACCAAAGCTAGATTTGTGTTGGCGGCATGCCAATAATGCCGCAAAATTTTGTATAAATAAGTCAGCTAGTATTCAAAGTTTTAGTTGTTTCCTTAATTCAGTCTGTGCAGTGTTTTATTTTTGAGGGTTCCAAGAGGGCCGTGGGTGCCAAGGGTTTCAGAAAGAGGTTGCTGCTGGCAGTGAGTATCAAGAGTACAGCGAGGGTGACTCTGTTGCCCAATGGATAAAGGCCTGGGTCCTCACATCGAGGCGAGCTCAATGCCCCGCGAGCCGCCAAGAATATTGGCAATTTTGCCACATTAAATCTTTTGATAAATTTTGGCCTAAGCATGGAGCTTTAAAGCGGTAAAGAGGATGCTAAGGTGTTCGGGTTTTCGCGGGCCATAAACGGGGGTGATAAAATGGACAAAATGAGCTCTGGATATTTTATCATTGCAGATCTTCTCGCCAGCTTTCCGACGATATATTATAATAGGCGATCGGGTTAGCGGATCAAAAGTTATGGTCCCGGGAAGCAGAACCAGGAAACCCAGTTTTTTGTGCGAAGTCCGACTGCGCCCAGTTTTTGTGCGAAGTCCGACTGCGCCCAGTTTTTTGTGCGAAGTCCGACTGCGCCCTTCTTCCTGAGCGCACTTGGAAACAGTCTGGCAGAGAAATTGACTAAGTGTTGGAGCGCAACCCGACTTCGCAGCGAAGTCGGACTGCGCCCTTTGACCGGTGCGCAGTAGGGAAATAGGCCAACCCGACTGTGTTGTTTTTCACCTGTGCTACCCGACTGCGCTCTAATCCCGGGCGAAGTTGGATAGACTGCCTTTCAAGGCAGACACGTGTCAAGCAACATCATCCGACAAGTGTCCAACTTTGGGGTCCGAGCCGAGGCGTGCCGAGCATAAGGACAAGCATGGGCCGCACTACTTATGCCAGCTGCCTCATTTAAGGCTAATGTGAGTTTCCACCTGCCTCAGCTACCCGCATTCCTGTCAATGTGAAGTTCTACCTAGCGCGCTGCCACGTAGCTGTTCAACCTTCAGGGAGACCATGCCGAGAGTACAGTCCAGCCCGACGAATTCAGCATCGCAGCTTCCGCGGCTGCTTTTGTTAGCTAATGTTTGATTGGGACTTTGTGCCCATTAATGTAATCGGGGGGACTTTGGGCTATAAATACCCACCACATTTTCATTGTAAGGGGGTGGAAGGGGAATGTCTGTTAGGGAACCATTGTAGCTGTGCTTCTGCCTTTTAATATAATACATACACTTGGTGCTGTCCTATTGTTTTTATTTTGTATGCTACCTCTCTTTGACATTTCTGCCTCATGTTTTCCTGTATCATTGCTTGTTGTTGTACTGAACTCTGGACTCCGACATTTGGTGATCAGGTATTCCTGGGATGTATAAATTAAAGGATACATAGGGTAAACGTTAGTGGCAGTCTTCTGGTTATGTTTTGTGTTATAGTGTTGTTAGTAGTGGTGATTGATGCGTTGCCGTACTGTTAGTTCCTTGGAGGGAATGTCTGTTAGGGAACCATTGTAGTTGTGCTTCTGGCTCTTAATACAAAACATATACCTGACTCTGTTCTACCGGTTAGTGACAGCATCCATTGTGGTGTGTTATGGTTATATTGGTGTTAGTAGTGGTGATTGATGCGTTGCCGCATCGTTAGTTCCCCCCACCCAACTCCAATCTAATTTGGAATCCCTTTCTGCATTTTTATCTCTTTCCCTGCACTCTTATATTGAACCTCAAAACCCCCCAGGAAGCCGGCCTTCTCCGGAGATTGGCACGGAAGGCATTCCTTCCTTCCTGCCTTTCAATGTTGGTTTGCGGGTCTAGGGCGCAATAACAACAAATCCTTTCCTCATGGCGGATTCGTAACCAACAGGCACTGTCACACTTGGACTGAAGAGCACTACTCTAAGCTAGGGCTCCAACAACTATACCATTGACTTATAATAGCTCCTGAAACCTGAAGAGTTGTCTAACAAGACTATAAAAGTGATCATTGAGTCAGAATTGCTCCACATTTCCACTCTTTCCCCCGCCCATTAAAAGCAACCTTAGGGAGGATTCACCTCCTTGAAAATGCTTCAGTAAGAGAAAAAAGGACTCAACTAAATACAGCCTATTGTAGCATATCATGATAAGGTCTTCCAATGTTGAAGTTGTTGTAAATTGTAACCAACGATCCTTAGCTACTGTTCATTGATTGCATTATCAAGATGAATGTATTTGACCACAACTGGTCCCATGGTATCTATGTAAATGTTCCTTGCTCTTTTACACTAATTTGTGGCAAAGTTAGCGCAATTCAATTTGTGGCCTTGTGGTATGCTTATTAGCTTATGTCCACTATTAGCAAAAATGAACTCCACCTAGACAACTACTTATGGATGGTGTCTCGATATTATGATAAAGGATGCAGTCAGTCCAATATCCTGTGTCTTGATTTATTAGAACTCTTGGTGTGTGATGCAGGGGATGAAACATATAAGTGATTTCTGTGAGCAAAAGAACCTTTAGGGAAGAATTCAGGGCTAACTCCTTTTAAGAAATGTCATCCTCTATTACATTCACTTCTAACTGCAATGAAGGGAAGAACAGGAATGTTCTAGGCTTGTAACTTGTTTCCAGTATCCCAAATATGAGTGCACATGCTGTTATGAGGATTGCCTTCCAAAATCAAAAAGCAACCCCAATTGCTTCTTTTAAACATGCATCACACCAATAAGAGTCAGCAGAGGATTAGGAACAGCACGTATTTACAAAGATGTGAACAAAAGCTTTTAAGGAATTCCACTAGCTATGTTACTTGCACTAAGAAATAGTGTCTGACATCTTAAGTTACACCACCCTGTTTTTCTTACAAATAAAAAATAAAAATAAATCCCATGAGATATTGCACTCCCTATGGTGGCATAATGCACACAGAGAGTCTGTTAACTCCTCAGCTCTGTTAATATGGGAAATAAGAATATGCAGCCTTACCATACTGACTGTATGTACATGCTAGCATATAAGCATGAAAAATCTATTGTCATTCCCTAACCGATTACCAAAATCAATTTTGTAGCAGATACTGTTTCAGAAATATTTTACAGTGCTGCTTTTGAACCAATTCTTATGTCAGCTTAAGACATTATTGAAGTCTATTGTTATTGTGCCCATATTTGAAATTCTTAATATAGCTTGATTTTAACCTGAAAGATCTGTTCAGACTTATTTATGCAATCCAATCCACCTTGCTCGATAAGGAAACTAATTTAATTCTTATACACAATTTTTGGTTCTTGGAATCAACTCTAATGACTGCTCAATTGCTCCTCAAATCCACTTTCTTGTGTCTTTGAAGAAATTAAGAGAAAATGTCTTTATATACAATGTAAGCAACCCGTTCTTGCTTGAGTTGGCTTCCCATCAGACATTATTACTATAAACAGTAGGTTTCAAGAAAAACTAAAGTAGTTCCAGCATATAATTTTTTCTAGGATTAATATTAGTTAAACTATACATAAAACTTAAAATTCCTTAGAGGTCTCTGATGTTTCCCAATTCCTTATGGAGTAGAATTGAAAGTTTGTAACAATCTGTGAGTCTGAACTACTGGAATGCCATATCTGCCCCAATTCAAGAATTTAGCTAACATTCACAGACTCTGGGAACTTCTGGCACACGATTCTTTCTTCAAAATTGCCAGATTCATATATATCTGCAAATTGGAGAAGTAATGTTTAATGAATGACAATTTGTATTGATATATTGGAAGGCTTACATTTAAAAAAAAGAGGGGGCTTGAAGCAGCACTAAATTTCAGTCCTTACATCTAGCAAATCACACTGGCTGCAAACACAAGCTTAACTATTTGCATCTAAGCTTGCATGTTACCAACATAAGAATAGAACATCATTTTTTTTTTTTGAGAACAAACATTGGACTTATTGCATAAAATCAAAACTTTGAAAAGAGAGTAGTAACTAATATTTTTACATATTTTGCTTTTGTTCCCAGCTGTATTTTTTGCTTCAAATATTGATTCATCTAATGATAGATCAAGTTCTAAATTGCAAATTTGCAATAAGTAATCTCTTTATTACTTGGCCCCTTGATTGAAGCAATTAAAGATGGCTAAATTCAAGCCAAATTTGAGGCTTCTTGAACTCTTAATTGCTCATTTTGCTGTTGTGTTCAATAGTAAAAGGGTCTTGTTGATGTTGATAAATAGACACAATTTATTGCTTGACCTATCACGAAAACATGTCTGTATATATATAGTAGTAAAATAGAAAGTTAGTATTGGTGGATTCATCTTACACTACATTTTGATTTTGATTTTGATCCCTATATATAGTAGTAAAATAGAAAGTTAGTACTGATGATCCCTGTCTCCGCACATGATTTTGTAGATAGATGTTCAGACTAATTCACAAGCTTCGATCAAGCAAAATGTTTACTACTGAAGTCAGAAGAATCCCTAGCTGCAGACTCACGGATATGAAATATGATACCTGCACCAGTTGGGGATGAGGGGTACATCGTTTTGCAGGAAGCTGCCATTTCACACACAATGAAGTTTCTCAGAGAATGGAGCTGCATCGTTGCTAAACCAAGGAAGAGTAGAGAAGCCAAACGATTTACAGAAAGTTATAGACTCAACTCAGGAAATTTGAGGAATACACAGCAATGAGAGCTCAAATTTGAGGGTGTGTGCAACGGATTGCAAAAAATGATGTGCCCTTAATATTCCCCTTTCACTTCTTAAAGAGGAAACATTAATCTGAAAGATCCTTGCCCTTCAAGACTTTCATGGGAATCTTGCAAAAGATGCTTCAATTCCACAACATTTCAGGAGCATTTCCAAAGGTTCTTCACTTCAGTAGATTCTGACCCCTTATGGACTGGTTCTGAAGACCATATGAAGCAAGTTGTCCCTAAAAATGTTGAAAATTATGAGAATCTCTCTTTTCAGAATGCTAAAGCTGGAGGAACGTGGGGCAACCATGAAGTATATGAAAAGTCACGAGTCTCCTAGCCTAGATAGTCTCCCATTTAAATTCTACAAGAAGATGAGGCATAATACATCAAAAAGGGTATTATGGGTGAGCTTGTAAACGTCGGTGATAGAGAAGATTTGGTATAAGGATGGTACCCCGCTACTCTCTTGAATGTCTCACACAAGATCCTAATAAAAGCCCTTGCTAGGAGAATCAAATTTCTGTTAGCTTAAAGTCATTCAAAGAAGAAAAAAATGAATTTATACAAGCAGATTAGTCTTTTAGAGCCTCATTACAGCTTGGGAGGTATGGAATATAAACATAAATCTGGACAAGAGGCTCCTTTTTTAACTTGGTTTGAATAAAGCTTATGAACAAATAGAGTGGGACTTCATTCTTGTGATGCTAGACTGGTTGGGTTTAGGCTCTTTCTTCTACATGGCAGTAGATACCCTCTTTTCACATGCATCTACAAGAGTCGATTTGAATGGCAATCTTTAAGATCATATTCTCTTGCAAAATTCCATTTAATAGGGTTCCGGTTGACTTTAAGCTCCTTGCACACTCGCCATTGCAGTTGATGCTCTTGGCTATTTTCTCGAGGCAGCACAAGCTCATGGGCAAAGCAGGGAAATTTCTTTCCTGAGGAGGACTCATATTCTAAATATCCATTTTGCAGATGGCTTTTTCCTAAACTTCAAAGCTGACTCAACACTATGTTGAAGGTACAAAGCTAAGTCCTCACACTCTTGTTAAAACTGCTAGTGTTTCCAGTGTAGTGAATTTTATTCACTACCATCATTTTGATTTGGCACTCAAAATGGGTATCCGAAATTTTGACAGTGTCACCTTCTGAATGACATAGCTTGGTCACCATAGCTCCAATTGGCTCTGTTCTTGCGCCAACGGAAAGCCTATTTTGGAAAGAACGTTGTCAAGGATAGGGAACTTTGATCACTAATGTTTGACCCCTTTTCAGGGCTCCGAAAGGCCTCAAACTTAAAGACAGAGTTGCGGTCCTAAAAACAGCAAAGTATGGAATTGACAAGGGGACAAAATACCTTCCAGATGCTCATTCATCATAATCTGATCATCCTATTTGATCATAAATGATCACCATGAATGAATCAGATCAATAAATTGGCATTTAATTTCGTTCTGGAATGAAGATGATCACAAAAAGCTTCAACAGGAAATGATGTCACGCGGATGAACCAAAGGCCTTAAAGGAGCAAATATGTGGAAAACACACTCAAAATCTGTTCAAAGAGTGATCCCAAAACAGCAGAAATCATCCAATACGTTCAAGCATCACAAGAAGGAATGAATCGGACGCTCAAATTTGAGTTTTGACTAAGTGTTGAACATATATACATGACCTGCAAAGGTTAGAAGACGACACCATCACTGACCAATAATAGAAAGCATCAAAACTCGTGGCAAGCGCTTCAAATGCCAAGTTGTTTAAAGGTCTAATTTGCCAGAACAAACAGTTAAGATTGTGCAATCAATGCAGATCGAATGCCGCAGCCATTCGATTCCATGGGCTTTCTTTTGCCTAAGTATTGAAGAGTAAATGAAATGACATCATCAAGCAAGTGTTCAACCAATCGACTAACACAAAAAAAATTCTAAAGGTTTCAAGCCTTCCATTGTGCTTCTATGTTACGAAACATTTGTAGGCAGCCAATTTAATCAGAATTATCAGGCGGACTTGGTGTCATCTCAGGCACCACCTCAGTGAGTTAATAAGTGCATTTTGTGTTGTACATAAATAGTTTTGTTAAGAGTTGTTACAAGCGTCGATCAAGTAGCGTTACGAATTGTCATTTTGTATACGTCACGGTTGTCCTAAACGTGATAAGAGAATGTGTTATGTTTTGTGATTAGTTTGCAATCATATGGCAGTTCCTTACAAGCGTGATGGTTGGGAGTTGTAACCGTCTAACCCCCTTTCATTTTTTGTTTACTTTCCATATGTAAGTGTTGTCACATTTTGCACGGGGTGCAATGTTTTCAATTTTGTAACAGTGCTGCTCTTCTTTTTCCCTCTTCCTCTATTTTCCTTCCCCCTTCTCTCCCTTTCCTTTTCTTTCCCACATTCTCTCTCTTCCCCCCTTTCTCGGAGCTCCCCAGTTGATTTTTTAACTTTCCAGCAAGTTACCTGAAAAATGGCTAAGTGTTGGTGCGAAGTGCGCACTTCGCCCGGTCTGGGTGCGAAGTGCGCACTTGCCGGTCCGGTGCAAAGTGCGCACTTCGCCCAGTTTCGGTGCAAAGTGCGCACTTCGCCCAGTTTCGGTGCGAAGTCTGACTTCGCCCCTCTTTCTGGGCGCACCTCGCAACTGGCAGACCGGCAGGCTGATAGAAGAACGAAAAGTGCTGGAGCGAAGTCCGTACGACGGCAGACACCAGTTTTCACCTGTGCGCAGTCCGACTTCGCAGCGAAGTCGGAATGCGCCCTTGACAGGTGCGCAGTAGGGAAACAAACTCAGAAACACATCTAAGGCATGAAGGCCTTCCCGACTGCACTGTTTTCTGTCCGCGCAACCCGAGACGCTCTGATCCCAAGCGAAGTTGGACAGACTGCCTTTCAAGGCTAACACGTGTCAAACAGCATCATCCATCATCTGACAAGTGTCCAACTTCGGGATTCGAGCCAAGACGTGCCGAGCAAAAGGACGAGCATGGGCTGCATTCCCTGTGCCAATGACCTCATTTAAAGCCGATTGGAGGTTCTACCTGCTCCAGCTACCCGCATACCTGCCGAGATGAAGTTCTGCCCAACACACTGCCACGTAGCTGTCCAGCTTCCAGGAAGACCATGCTGCGGGTACAGTCCGGTCCGACAAAGGTCAGCATTTGCAGCTCTTTCGCCGCTTTTGTCGCCTTGTGTTTGACTGGGACCTTGTGCCCATTAATGTAACGGGAGGGACTCGGGCTATAAAAACCCACCATGAATTCATTGTAAAGTGTGGAAGGTGAATGTCTGTTAGGGAACCAATGTAACCGTGCTTCTGCTTATAAATATAATTTGTATGCCTGGTTCTGTTCTGCTGCTTTTATTTCTTTCTGTTTATGCTTTACGCTTCCCCGTGTCATGGCTCGTTCATTCATTTCAGCATTTGGTGATCGGGGGCCTTTAGCATTGTTTGTGTACTTTTAAATTTCATATAATAGATGTGGTAGCAGTTCCATCAGTTGTGTGTTACGTTGTCTGTCCGTATCTGGTGATTGATGCGTTGTCGTGTTGTTAGTTCTCCTTGTAGGGAGAATGTTTGCTAGGGGACCATTGTAGTTGTGCGGTTAAAATCTCTGCATGACACATATACCTGGCTCTGATATCTCTAGGTTGCTTTCTACCCATGTTAGTGTCCGTATCTGGTGATTGATGCGTTGCCGTGCTGTTAGTTCTCCTTGTAGGGAGAATGTTTGCTAGGGGACCATTGTAGTTGTGCGTACACTGCTTAGGTATCGGAAGTACACATAGATTTTGCAGTTCTCAGTCATGCTTTATATTTGTAATGCAGTAAGTATTGGTGATTGCTGGTTGCCGTACTGTTAGTTCCCCCCACCAACCTCCACGTATATTTGTAAATTCCTTTCCGTACATTTATCTCTTTCCTGCACTCTTAGCTTGAACATAAAACCCCCCAAAAGGAGCCGGCCTTCTCCGGAGATTGGCTCGGAGGGCATCTCTTCCTTCCGGCCTTTCATGCTGGTGGGCGAATCTGGGCGCATTAACCCAAAATCCTTTCCTCATGGCAGATTCGTAACCAACAGTTTCTCTGGCACGCCCGGTGGGACGCGGGTCCCACATTTGAAGAGAGATTTTCTGATCAGTCTCCACCTGGCGCTGACAGTGGTTTCTGAGCACTCGGTGAGACAAGGAAGTTTCTCACCCCCGACAGAATTGAAGCACCGGTGTTCGCTTCATTGCTGTTCCAAATCGAACACCGGCGACTCGCACGAACAGATCCTCTGAGTCCGAAAGACCGGTCCCAGCATCTTCATGCACACAAGAAGGTGGCAAACAAGGGATCCGAGAAGCCCGCCTGAGTTCTACGAACTGGACATCAACGCTCGAGGCGAGATTCCCAGGCTGGCTGATCCACGAGCTCGTGTCGACGAAGCCGAGGCTGAGATTCAAGAAACAGCCGAAGCTGAAATCGGCGGAGCTGAGTACGAAATAGAAGAGGCCGAGGAAGAAGAAGATCCTGCATCCTCGAAAAGTACCGACACTGAGTACACAACCGACGGCGGAGAAGAAGAAGAAGAAATGGCTACCCAACAGCCGAACGACGATGATCTCTTCCCGGCGGTGGACTCTACGGGGCCCTTGGCCCTGGTCGGACAGCAAGCTGTGCCCCCTGCTGCTTTAAAGTCTATTCCCACATACGACGGCTACGGTAAGACGGCGTACGAGCACATCCAGGACATCCTTGCCCTGGCCGCATTGCATACTATTACCGATGAGAGTGTGAAGACCCGTCTGCTGGCCCTTTCCCTGAGGGGAAAGCTTCTCACTCGGTGGAGATCGCTGCGCGAGGGATCCATCACAGGGTGGCCCCAGCTTGCCAGAAGGCTCGTGAAAGGATGCAACGAGTCTGCTGACCCTCCTTCTCTACTGCATCAGTTCCAAGCTATCCAGAGACATCCTCAAGAGGTGTCTGATTTTAACATTAGGTTTGCGAGATCCTGGAAACGGGTACCTCGCGAACTTCGGCCTTCAACCGGCATGGCTGCTCACTACTATCTGAGATCCTTCAACTCAGACATATGCCTGCTGCTGAAGATCGCCAGAATTGATGAGTTTCCTGCGCTGTACGAGGCTGCCCAGCAAGCTGAAGCTGACATTATTTCCATCGGCAGACTCCCGTCCAGGGTGCAGGAACCCATTCATCCCGACTTCCCCAGATCCCAGTATCCTTCTGCTTCGGTGGTGCGCCGTCCACATCAGGGCAGCAACCTCAGCAGCAGTGGAATCCAGCGGCGGTCGTAACTCCTTACGGCCCGCCTCAATTGCATTACCCTCACCCGTCGCCTCCTGCTCCGCATTTTCCAGCACTTCCTGCTCCCCCACAGTACGCACCTTATTCTAACCCTCCTCCATTAGCCGCGTTGCCTCCACCGGCACAATTGCCACCACCTGACAGCAGCATTCAGAACACGATTCTCCAGGAGGTGCGGGCTTTGGCCTCAGGATACCATGCCATGTCCAATGACATGACCGCTCTGAAAAAGAAGCAGGCCCAGATGGACCTCGCTCCTAGGAGGCCATATGCGCCACCGGCGCTGACGAAAGACAAAGCCCCAGAACACTAGCCGCAGAGGCGTCCGCCTCCGAGAAATGCTACTATAGAAGACCCGCCTGGTCCTCCCGACCAGGTCAACTAGCGCACTACGTGCAATGACCCGCATTCGGAGGAAGACTGCACTCTACACCAGCACTACATCCAGACCTTGGCCGGCAGCGCCATAGAGGACGATGAACTGTACATGATCTTGGACGGCGAAGCCAACTTTGCCCTCCCAGAAGAGAATCTAGTGCCGCCTGCCAAGGAAGAAAAGAAGGCCGCAGATGCGGCCAAGCCTTTGCAAGTTTACACGAGAAGAGAAAAACCGCAGCCCGATGGGCTGCCACCATACAAGCGGCTGTGGCCCTACACAGCCCAGGAGAAGGCATCCAAAGATAAAGCTCCAGCCAAGCCTTCTCCGGCAAAGGCTGCCGCTATTCCAGCCAAACCTCCAGCAAAGGCCCCAACTCCGGCTAAAGCTCCCGTACCTCAGCCTCCAGCTGAAACCAAAGAACAAGCCTAGGAGAAGCTGAAGTACCCGTCTCTGACCAAGAGACAGCGAGTTGAGGCCACCCGGCAGTACCGGACAAAGTATGAGCCGACAAAACAAGCGGAAGGAGCTAGTACCTCGGGCTACGACATTGTAGACGAGTTGAAAAGAATACCTGCTAGAATCAGCATGTACGATGCTCTTCTCGCTCCCGAGTCGGGTGGATCTCGTCGCAAGAATCACCGAAGAATATGAAGAGCGACAAGCGGATACGACCCGCTGTCCTGGTTCAACCTTTGACAGTCTCAGCCACTGGAAAGAACAGACCGCCACCCTTTTATCTTTCTTTACGGATGCAAGGGCACATAGTTCACAACTGCATGGTGGATTCTGGTGCTTCCTCAACTGTGATGTCGAAGGCCGTCTGCGATGAGATCGGGATCGAATACACACGGAGCAGCCAAGGCGTGCTGCAATTAGACGGCACCCCTGTTAAGACAGTTGGTGTCATAAAGGACATCCCTATCCGGTTGCACAAGGCTCTCGACATCGTAGTCATCCAAGAGGTCGTGATTGTTGACCTGGAACCTTACTTCGGCATGTGTCTCTCTCGGGAGTTCACTGCGAAGTTGGGCGGGTACCTGTCTCTAGACTACTCACACATGGAAGTGCCCTTCAAAGGAAGGAGACTGAAAATTTTTAATGAGAAGCCTTCCACCTTCCTAGTAGACAAGATACCCGGAGGAGAGATGGACTGCATGGTCCAGTTGTCAGAGGAGGAGCTGGTGACAGTGGAGCTGACTGAGCAAGCCTTCGAAGTGCTACAGCTTGAAGATGAGTTCTCGTTGCGGGACTTCAATGCCGTAATCGGGACAGAGCAAGGCTGTTACTCCATTGTACAGCCCGAGAGGCTTGACATGTCAGCTACGAAGGAAGTAGGACCTGCACCCGATGAGCTGTGGAAGCTTTTCTTTGATGGCGCGCGATGCAAAAATGGCGCCGGTGCAGGGGTACTTCTGGTTTCTCCAACCGGAATCCAGAAAGACTATACCTACAGATTGGCCTGGAGCTGCACTAACAACTCAGCGGAATACGAAGCCCTATGCCTGGGTTTGCGAAAGGCGGAGAGGCTCGAAATCAAACACCTGCAGATTTTCGGAGATTCGGAGCTGGTGTGTCACCAAGTTACGGAGAAGTGCGCATCCAAGCAGCACTATCTTAGAGCGTACCGCAACCGAGTGTGGGACCTGATGGAGTCATTCGACTCATTGAATGTCAAAGCAATATCGCGTGAGAAAAACAAGCACGCAGATATTCTGGCGTCTGTTGGAGCCAGGTACGTTCCGGCTGAAGACGTTGTCCAGAAACCGAAGCCGGTTCGTACTATCTACAGGCCTTCTGTGCCTGATAAGGACACCCACTGGCAGGTGTTCAGTTGTGACGAGGAGATCGTCACATTCCTGGTTAACGAAGTGTGTGTAATCGAAGGTAGAGACCCTGATGACGAGCAATATGAGGGGTTGATACAGTTACGGAATAATCATGTCCCAAAAGGACTGATTACATTAGAGTGTCTCTTTGATCAGAATGACAAAGCAATATCTCACAGAATCAAAGTAGACCCGAGGCAGTATGCTGACCTGGAACTTGAACCTGGTAAAACTATCAAGGTCGGAACAGACTGCATGTCGGAGGAACTTGGGCAGATCAGATCACTGTGCCAGGAGTTCCCCGACATCGTGGCCTGGTGCTACGAGGATTTGAGGGGGTATGACAGAATTGTCATCCAGCATACCATTGAGCTAGAGGATGGCGCCAAGCCATTCCGAAAGAAGCAGAGGGCCGTGAATCCGAAGATTGAGGCCATGATGAAGACCGAGCTCTTGAAGATGCTGGAGGCCAAGATCATCTACCCCATCAAACATTCATCCTGGGTCGCGAATTTGGTGCCCGTGAGGAAAAAGAATGGCGACATTCGTCTCTATGTCGACTTCAAAAACCTGAATCAGGCTTCCCTCAGGGACCACTATCCGCTTCCCCAAATCGACCAGATTCTACATATCGTTGCTGGAGCCCAGAGATTTTCACTTTTAGATGGATTTTCCGGCTACAACCAGATTTGGGTCAAAGACGAGGACCAGCATAAGACGGCGTTTACCACCAAGTGGGGGACGTTCGCCTATCAGCGCATGCCGTTTGGCTTATCCAATGCTGGTGCCACATTCCAAAGGGCCATGGACCCGGCCTTCCCAGAGCTGCTCAATAAGATTATTGTCATCTACCTTGATGACATGACTGTTTTCTCTCACCAACAAGGAGATCATGTCTCGCACCTACGGCAAATATTTGAGAGGTGTCGAGAATTTGGCATTTCTATAAACCCGAAGAAGTCTGTCTTCGCGGTAAAGGAAGGAAAGCTGCTGGGACATGTCATCTCCGAGGAAGGCCTCGCCATTGACCCTGACAGAGCAGAAGCCCTCGTTCGCTTGCCAGCCCCCATTGATAAAAAAGGGCTGCAGTCCTTCGGTCAGATTAACTTCGTGCGGAAGTTCATTCCGGACTTCGCACAGGTGATCAAGCCTATGGCCGAACTGCTAAAAAAGGATACGGTTTACGAATGGACTGATGAGAGAGAGCAAGCCTTCGAGGAAATCAAGGCTCGAATTGCGCAAGCTCCGGTGTTGACAAACCCGGACTACTCCAAGGACTTCATCCTGTATGCAGTGGGAGAACCCGAAAGTTACGCTGCAGTCCTAACTCAGAAGGGAGACGATGGTGAGGAGCGCCCCATAGCGTTCCTGAGCCAAGTGATTCTGCCGCATGAAGAAAAGTACAATTTTATAGAGCGGCAGGTTCATGCTGTTATGAAGTCCCTTCGGAAGTTCAGGCATTTTGTCTCCCAGAGCAAGACCACTGTCTTTGTGATTCACCCGGATGTTCGAAGCTTCATCTTACAAGGAGAACCGGGCCACAAGAGAGCGGGATGGATTGCCAAGATTCAGGAGTTTGACATTGAAGTGCGGCCCACCAAGCTTATCAGAGGCCGAGCCTTGTGTCGGGAATTGGCCCGAAGCGCTGTAGCCGGCATCTCCGCCTGTAAGTGGGAGGACACAGCGACACGCATCTACCTAGCCAACTCCTTATCGGAGGGGAGTGATTGGACAGATGAACTGGTGAGATTCTTCTGCACCGGAAGATGTCCCGATCACCTGAACGCCTCACAACGAAGGAGATTTCGGCTAGGTGCACTTAAGTACACTCTTCGCCCCGAGGGGCTTTACTTCAAAAACATCGACGGCATCCTGTTGCGGTGCGTCAGAAAATCAGACCAGCATAGGGTCCTGTTGTCACATTTTGCACGGGGTGCAATGTCTTCAATATTGTTTTGTAACAGTCTTTGCTCTTCTTTTCCTCCTTCCGTTTTTCTCCCTTCTCTCCCTTTCCTTTTCTTTCCCATTCTCTTTCTCTCCCCCCTTTTTCCTTGGAGTTCCCGAGTTGATTTTCCAGCTTTCCAGCAGGTCTATCTGAAATTGGCTAAGTCTGGGTGCGAAGTTCGCACTTCGCCCAGTTTTGGTGCGAAGTGCGTACTTCGCCCAGTTTTGGTGCGAAGTCCGTACTTCGCCCCACTTTTCGGGCGCACCTTGCACTGGCAGACTGGCAGGTCAATGCAGAAAAAAGGTAAAATGCCGGAGCAGGTCCATATGGCGGCAGACACCAGTGTTCGCCTGTGCGCAGTTCGACTTCTCAACAGAGCCGGAATGCGCCCTTGACAGGTGTACAGTAGGGGAACAAACCCGGAATTTGACCAAGGCTTGAAGGCCTTCCCCGACTGCACTGATTTTTGCACGCATCCCAAGGAGCCCCGATCCCAAGCAAAGATGGATAGACTGCCCTCTAAGGCAGGCATGTGTCACACAACATAACCCATCATCAGACAAGTGTCCAGCTTCGGGATTTGAACCAAGACTGCCGACCAAAAGGGATAAGCATGGGCTGCCTGCACCGCCTGCGTTAATAGCCTCATTCAAAGCTGATCTGAGGTTTCACCTGCTCCAGCTACTAGCAAGCCTGCCGACTTGAAGATTTACCCAGCACTCCGCCACGTAGCTGTCCAGCTTCCAGGAAGACCATGCTGCGGGTACAGCCCAGTCCGACAAAAGGTCAGCATTTGCAGCTCTTTCGCCGCTTCTGTCAGCTCATGTTTGACCGGGACTCTGTGCCCATTAATGTAACGGGTGGGACTCGGGCTATAAAAGCCCATCTGAAATTCATTGTAAAGGGTGGAAGGGGAATGTTTGTTAGGGAACTACTGTGCTTACTGTAACCGTGCTTCTGCTTATGAATACAATCTGTATGCCTGGTTCTGTTCTACTGTCTTTATTCTTTTATGCTGTCTTTCATTATATGCCTTAGGCCCACCTGTGTCGCTGCTCGTTAATTCACTTTGGCATTTGGCGATCAGGTTCCTCTAGCATTGCTTGCTTAAAGCACCTTCTGTACTTCATTATTTAAAGCATTCATTATAAATTTGGTAGCAGTTCCACCAGTTGTGTGTGACGTTGCTGGCCCGTATCTGGTGATTGATGCGATCCCCTGCTGTTAGTTCCTTGTAGGGAATGTTTGCTAGGGAGCCATTGAAGCTGTGCGGTTAAACTCTCTACCTAACACATATACCTGGCTCTGACATCTCTAGGTTTACTTTCTACCCCTGTCAGTGTACGTATCTGGTGATTGATACGATCCCTTGCTGTTAGTTCCTTGTAGGGAATGTTTGCTAGGGAGCTATTGAAGTTGTGCATACGCTGCTGGTGTATCGGAAGTACGCCTAGGTTTTGCAGTTCCTTGTCATGCTCTGTGTTTGTATGCAGTAAGTAGCGGTGATTGGTGTGTTCCCGTACTGTTAGTTCCCCCCACCAACCTTTGGACATATTTGTATCTCTTTTTGTACATTTGTCTCTTTCCGTTCCTTTATTTCTTTCCTGTTCCCTTTAGCTTAAATCAAGCCCCCCAAAAGGAGCCGGCCTTCTCCGGAGATTGGCTCGGAAGGCATCTCTTCCTTCCGGCCTTTCATGTTGGTGGGCGAATCTGGGCGCATTAACCAAAAATCCTTTCCTCATGGCGGATTCGTAACCAACAGTTTCTGCAGCACGCCCGGTGGGACACTTGTCCCACGATTTAAAGAAAGAGTACCCATCCAGTTTCCACCTAGCGCAACAGTTCTTCTGACCCGCTCGGCGGAACACGGGTCCCACATCTGACGAGAGATTTTCCGATCAGTCTCCACCTGGCGCTGACAGTTCCTGAGCTCTTGGTGAGACAAGGAAGTTTCTCACCCCCGACAGAATCGAAGCACCGGTGTTCGCTTCATTGCTGTTCCAAATCTGAACACCTGGCGACTCTGCACGAACAAATCCTCTGAGTCTAGAAGACCGGTCCGGTCACCTTCATGCACACGAGAAGGTGGCGAACAAGAAATCCGAGAAGCCCGCCTGAGTTCTACGAACTAGACATCCACGCTCGAGGCGAGATACCCAGGCTGGCTGATCCGCGAGCTCGTTTCGACGAAGCCGAGGCTGAGATCCAAGAAGAGGCCGAAGCTGAGGTCGGAAGAGCCGAGTACGAAGTAGAAGAGGCCGAGGAAGAGGAAAATCCTGCATCCTCGGAAAGTACCGATACCGAGTACACAACCGACGGCGGAGAAGAAGAAGAAATGGCTGATCAACGGCCGAATGACGATGATCTCTTCCCGGCGGTGGACTCTACAGGGCCTTTGGCCCTGATCGGTCAGCAAGCCGTGCCCCCTGCTGCTTTAAAGTCTATTCCCACATACGACGGCTACGGTAAGACGGCGTACGAGCACATCCGGGACATCCTTGCCCCGGCCGCACCGCATACCATCACCGATGAAAGTGTGAAGACCCGTCTGCTGGCCCTTTCCCCGAGGGGAAAGCTTCTCTACCGGTGGAGATCGCCGCCGAGAGGGATCCATCACCGGGTGCCCCAGCTTGCCAGGAGGCTCGTAAAAGGATGCAACGAGTCTGCTGATCCTACCTCTCTACTGCATCAGTTCCAAGCAATCCAGAGGCATCCTCAAGAGGAGGTGTCTGATTTTAACATTAGGTTTGCGAGATCCTGGAAACGGGTACCTCGCGAACTTCGGCCTTCAGCCGGCATGGCTGCTCACTACTATCTGAGGTCTTTCAACTCAGACATATGCCTGCTGCTGAAGATCGCCCGAATTGACGAGTTCCCTGCACTGTACGAAGCTGCCCAGCAAGCTGAAGCTGACATTATCTCCATCGGCAGGCTTCCGTCCAGAGTGCAGGAGCCGATTCATCCCGACTTTCCCAGATCGCAGTATCCTTCTGCTTCTGGTGGTGTGCCGTCTACTTCAGGGCAGCAGCCCCGGCCCGCGATGGAATCCGGCGCCGGTCGTAACTCAATACGGCCCGCCTCAGTTGCATTACCCTCATCCGCCTCCTCCCGCTCCGCATTTTCCAGCGCTTCCTGCTCCCCCGCAGTATGCGTCTTATTCTAACCCTCCTCCATTGGCCGCTTTGCCTCCACCGGCACAGTTGCCGCCTCCCGACAACGGCATCCAGAACACGATTCTACAAGAAGTGCGGGCTTTGGCCTCCGGATATCATGCCATGTCCAATGACATGACCGCTATGAAAAAGAAGCAAGCCCAAATGGACTTTGCTCCTAGAAGGCCGTATGCGCCACCGGCGCTGACAAAAGATAAAGCCCCAGAGAACCAACCGCAGAGGCGTCCGCCTCCGAGAAATGTTGCTATAGATGACCCACCTGGTCCTCCCCGACCGAGTCAACCGAGTGCACTACGTGCAATGACCCGCATTCGGAGGAAGATTGCACTTTGCACCAGCACTACATCCAGACCTTGGCCGGCAGCACTATAGAAGATGATGAGCTGTACATGATCTTGGACGGCGAGGCCAATTTTGCCCTGCCAGAAGAGAACCCAGTGACGCCCGCCAAGGAAGAAAAGAAAGCTGCGGACGCGGCTAAACCTTTGCAGGTATATGCGAGAAGAGAAAAACCGCAGCCCGATGGGCTGCCACCGTACAAGCGGCTGTGGCCTTACACAGCCCAGGAGAAGGCATCCAAAGATAAAGCTCCCGCTAAACCTTCTCCAGCAAAGGCCGCTGCTGTTCCAGCTAAGCCTCCAGCAAAGGCCCCAACTCCCGCTAAGCTTCCTGTACTTCAGCCCCCAGCCGAAACCAAAGAACAAGCCCAGGAGAAAGCTGAAGTACCCGTCTCCGACCAAGAGACAGCGAGTTGAGGCCACCCAACAGTACCGGACCAAGTATGAACCGGCTAAACCAGCGAAAGGAGCTAGTACCTCGGGCTACGACATTGTAGACGAGTTAAAGAAGACTCCTGCCAGAATCAGCATGTACGATGCTCTTTTGCTTCCAAGCCAGGTAGATCTGCTGCAAGAATCACTGAAGAACATGAAGAACGGCAAGCAGATGCAGCCTGCTGTCCTGGTTCAACCTTTGACGATCTCCGCCACTCGGGAAGAACAGACCGCCACCCTTTTATCTGTCTTTGCGGATGCAAGGGCACATAGTTCACAATTGCATGGTGGATTCTGGTGCTTCCTCGACTGTAATGCCGAAGGCCGTCTGCGATGAGATCGGGATGGAATACACACGGAGCAGCCAAGGTGTGCTTGCAATTAGACGGCACCCCTGTCAAGACAGTTGGTGTCATAAAGGACATCCCTATCCGGCTGCACAAAGCTCTCGACATTGTGGTCATCCAAGAGGTCGTGATTGTTGACCTGGAGCCTTACTTCGGCATGTGTCTCTCTCGGGAGTTCACTGCGAAGTTGGGCGGGTACCTGTCTCTAGACTACTCGCACATGGAAGTGCCCTTCAAAGGAAGGAGACTGAAAATTTTCAATGAGAAGCCTTCCCCTTTTCTAGTAGACAAGATACCCGGAGGAGAGATGGACTGCATGGTCCAGTTGTCAGAAGAAGAACTGGTGACAGTAGAACTGACCGAGCAAGCTCTCGAAGTGCTACAGCTAGAAGACGAGTTCTCGTTGCGGGATTTTAATGCCGTAATCGGGACAGAGCAGGGCTGTTACTCCATTAAGCAGCCCGAGGAGCTTGACGTGTCCGTTGCGAAGGAAGTAGGACCTGCACCCGAAGAGCTGTGGAAGCTTTTCTTTGACGGCGCGCGTTGCAAGAATGGCGCCGGTGCAGGGGTCCTCCTGGTTTCTCCAACCGGAGTCCAGAGGGACTATGCCTACAGGCTGGCCTGGAGCTGTACTAACAATTCGGCGGAATACGAAGCCCTCGTTCGCTTGCCAGCCCCCATTGATAAAAAAGGGCTGCAGTCCTTCGGTCAGATTAACTTCGTGCGGAAGTTCATTCCGGACTTCGCACAGGTGATCAAGCCTATGGCCGAACTGTTGAAGAAAGATACACCTTACGAATGGATTGATGAGAGAGAGCAAGCTTTCGAGGAAATCAAGGCTCGAATTGCGCAAGCTCCGGTGTTGACAAACCCGGACTACTCCAAGGACTTCATCCTGTATGCAGTGGGAGAACCCGAAAGTTACGCTGCAGTCCTGACTCAGAAGGGAGACGACGGTGAGGAGCGCCCCATTGCGTTCCTAAGCCAAGTGATTCTGCCGCACGAAGAGAAGTACAATTTTATAGAGCGGCAGGTCCATGCGGTCATGAAGTCCCTTCGAAAGTTCAGGCACTTTGTCTCCCGAGTAAGACCACTGTCTTTGTGATTCACCCCGATGTTCGCAGTTTCATCTTGCAAGGGGAACCGGGTCACAAGAGAGCGGGATGGATTGCCAAGATCCAGGAGTTTGACATCGAAGTACGGCCCACCAAGCTTATCAGAGGCCGAGCCTTGTGTCAGGAATTGGCCCGAAGCGCCGTAGCCGGCATCTCCGCTCTGTAAGTGGGAGGACACAGCGACACGCGTCTACCTAGCCAACTCCTTATCGGAGGGGAGTGATTGGACGGATGAACCGGTGAGATACTTCGCACCGGAAGATGTCCCGATCACCCGAACGCCTCACAACGAAGGAGATTTCGGTTAGGTGCATTAAGGTACACTCTTCGCCCCGAGGGGCTTTACTTCAAAAACATTGACGGCATCCTGTTGCGGTGCGTCATAAAATCTGACCAGCCTAGGATCCTCGGAGATTTTCATTCCGGGATGCCTGGGGGTCACCATTCTTCAAGGCCAACGGCCTTAAAAATAATAAGGGCTGGATACTATTGGCCCACTTTGTTCGCAGACGCGTATGCGGTCTGCGCCAAATGTGATCAATGCCGAGGTATGCTGGCCGAAACGTAAAAGCACCCCCGCCCCTTCAACCGATTCAAGCCGAAGCTCCGTTCCAAAGAATGGGGTCTAGACTTCATTGGGGTGATTTCTCCTAACTCCTCCGCCGGCCACAAGTTTATTCTCACAGCTATTGACTATTTCACACGGTGGACGGAGGCGATCCCGACCAAGAACGCCGACCAAGAAACGGTCATCAGGTTCATTGAGAGCCTGATTACCCGCTTCGGGGTTCCAGAGTCGATTGTGACAGACAACGGTCCGGGATTTGTAGGCGCTGTACTCACGGAGTACACCAGCGGACTTGGCATCTATCACAAGATGTCTTCTAATTACTACCCGCAGGGGAATGGCCTTGCCGAGTCTACTAACAAGAACCTCCTGAAAATTCTCCGGAGGACCATTGAAAAGAATAAGCGGACTTGGCACTTGCTCCTGAACCGGGCGCTATGGGCGGACAGAGTTGCGTTCAAGAAATCCCTCAAGACGTCCCCCTATGCGCTCGTCTATGGCAAGCAAGCTGTTATGCCATCACACATTGAAATCCCCGCCCTGTGGATGATTGACGAAGACAGGAGCAGCGGAGACCCGGTAGACGACAGGTTGTGCCAACTCCTGCAGTTGGAAGAAGACAGAGAAAGTGCATACCAGGCCTTCGCGGATCACATTGCAGCCACTAAAGGCTGGTTTGCCAAAGGCACCACTGCCCGAGTTTTCGAAGTCGGGGACCTGGTGCTGAAGTGGGACTCATACAAGGCAAAACCGGGTAATCACGGAAAATTTGACGCTCTCTGGGAGGGCCCTTATCAGATTGCCCGGGTGAATCAGTTCAATGCCTACATACTTTCGGATATGGAGGGTCAGCTCCTCCCCATCCCCGTCAACGGGTTCCACTTGAAGCTTTATCGCTGTTGAAGGCGCCCGAGTGGCCCTTCCCTGTAAAAATTTTGCCTTGTGTTTTTATTTTTCCCCGCATGTATAGTTTCCGCTTTAGCTTTCAGTTTATTTTTCCTTCTTTGAGCTTAAATGCGGCATGGGAGAGAAAGACAGACTTCGCAGCGAAGTCTGTCGTTGCCCCGCAGGAGGGGCGAAGTTCGGCTATGCAGAGAAAGAAAGGAGAAAAAAGAGCAAAAAATCGACTAAGTGTTGGCCGAAGCCCGACTTCGCAGCGAAGCCTGACTTCGGCCCAGCCGAATTGCGAAGTTTGTCCGAGAAAAGCTGAAGCAGACCAAAGTCCGCACTGCGCAACCCTTCGTGCGAAGTACGCACTGCGCGCAAAGTTTGTGCGAAGTGCGAACTTCGCACCGAAGTCCGACTCCGGCCAGCGCCCGTGCGAAGTGCGCGCTGCGCTCAACGCTTGGCGAGTGCGAACTCCGCGCCTTCGCAGCCGCTCCCCCTCTGCCGCCGCGCTCAACGCTTGGGCGAGTGCGAACTCGCGCGAAGTTCGCACTTCGCATCAAGCTTCGGCCGAAGTCCGAACAAAGCGGCCAGCGCCGTGCGAATTCCATCTAAAGATGAAAGGCGGCAAAACCCCAGATCGCGCCCAAACCTTGGGCGCAGCTAAAACAGAGGTGGAACGGTTCCAGCACGCGCTCGGCGAAGTCGTACTCGCCGTGCGAGTTCGAACTTCGCCGAAATTCAGGCGAAGTCCGACTTCGCCGGCGAGGTCGGGCCGTGCCCAACTTCGGGCGAAGCCCGGCTGCGCCTAGTTTTCCGGGCCAGTATTGGGACGCGGTTTAAAAAAATAATAAAAAATTCAAAAACCCCAAGCTGGGCCCAAGGCGCGTTTGCACTTGTTTTAATGTGGGTTTCCGCACCAAAGGTTTTGTCTTGATCAGTGTGCCCAAGTGGTGGCAGCAACGTCAGCCATGGTGCAGTCCCCAACGCTGAATTAATGATTGCGCGTTTTTCAAGCGAAAACGCAACTAAAAAAGCAAGGCACGGCTGCCGGGGCGCGTCTTTTCCTAAACGTTCTCCTGCGCGGCCACCAAGGGTTTTAACTCAGCCGACCTACCCCTCTTGCGTTGCATTAATGGCGCTGTTTTTATCTAGAAAAGGGGGTCGAATCATGCCAACATTCCGGATTGCGAGAGATTATTCCTCGGACAGTGCTAATTATTCCTCTGATAGCGAAATTTGTTGCAGACGACCTGAACCTGTCATTATTGCTGACTCGGAGAGATGGACAAGGGAAAAATGCCTGTGTCAGCGCAGTCCAGCGGAAGCAGCGAACCAGGGGATTTGCCGCGGCCAGGAGTTTTCAAAGGCGATCCTCCGCCAGAGAAAAAGTCAAAGGCCCGGACGAAGAAGGTACAGCGTGGGCAATCCCCACCACCTCCGGTGAATTACCTGGCAGGATATGTGGACGGCTCGTTTTCCATGAGCCTAACTCAGCTGAGAGCGAATGTGGAGAGTTGGGTCGACAAGGTTTCGCCCTCCCATCATTTTGGAGCGGCGTACAAATCAAATCTCTTCGATTCATGTGCCCTCCCGTCCACCAATGCCCGGAGTCGATAGACTTAATTGTTAGACATTATAAACCAGCCTTCCCGGCAAATCTGCAGCTCCAGCTGGCAAACCCTTGTTCGCACTCGCGCAGGAGATCGTGCAGCCGGCTTTCGCCCCGTGGCCGGAGTATGACTCCGGCACCATCCTCGAAAAAAATCAGTTTGGGCGAACAAGCGGGACGTTTCACGCACACCAAGCGAATGAGGGATTTCCTCAATTCGTAGCCGAGCGCCCGCTTCCAGCCGGACAATGGCCGATCGGCCCCATGCCTTTGGTAAAATTTCGAGCAAGTATCTATATACCATCTTGGCATGGATCCTCGGCTGCGACTCCGATGAGTCGGTGCACCCGTACCACTCGGCGCCGCGAATGCCTCTGTGTGGAGAATCTTACGAACCAGCGGCGCAATGGAGCGGAAAGCGCCCCATCTCTTTCGATCGGGCAGACCGGTCGGCTTACGCCATTCATTCCGACCGCTGAAAATCCGAAGCGCCGATCAACCAATTTTCGTTTCGGTTCCGTTCCGGTCCGGCTTTGTTTGTACCATCTCGCACCCCCAAATGCCGATCCCGAACTCTGAAGAAGGTTAACGAGAAGGGAGAACCCCAACCCGTCTATAACTGGACGGATGACTTATACCGGAAAGGGTCCTACTACAAGTTCAACTTCAACTTTCTGGGATTCGTCATGTCAGTCTTCACCGAAAGTGAAATCCCCCGTCCCCCGAGAGAAATGACGAGTGCTTTGATAAATCAGAAGCTCGGGGACGTTTTCAAACTGACGCAGGGGATTGTGATCAGAATCTACGGATTCAAGGGCAAACCCTATTTGCTGCCCTATTGGTGCTCAGAGCATCTGTTCGGGATGGAGGTTGCCCGACAGATGGACTATGTGGAAGAAGAGTTTGGCCTAGGGAAGAAAAGAGGACAGATTTTTCAATACCCTCTTTCCCGGGCCAATGTTGAGATTATTGAGGTAGGACAACATGTCTACCTAGAGCAAGCGCTGTCCCGGATTGGCCTGGTTTTGCTGCCGCAGCGCTGGAAGTATGACCCTCATGGGATAAGGGGAAAGTTTGCACATTTGTGCCCTCGGGACATAACCGAAGATAGATGCGACGTGGTCCATGTGGACCTTGACTGGGAGATTGAATTAATGGAAGCTTCTCCCCCTTGGCAGGATTTCTACTGCGAGGAGGTGACATATGACCCCAAGAGAAACCCGGACCATCACTTCTCATCTCCAGGGTTCAAAAAATTTCTGTCCAAGATTGCAGGCCTTAACTGGTCTAAAGAAAAGATTATTGAATGCTGGAAAATGAGATGCCGCACGCAGCACGATAAATCCACAAGGAGAAACCTGGCCGTAGATGACGACTTCTCGGTTCTCTATGACCAACATCATGACAGCTGGCGGCCGTTCGCATATCAAGGTTACGTTCCCCGAGGCCCCTTTGAGGATTATAAAAGTGGGTCTCCTCCCAAACAGTTGTACACTTCGGCAACTGCCAGCGCCGGCCCAGCAAGTACCCAGGCCGATCCAATGCAGTTCGTGGCTCCTAAGGCGGCGCCTGAAAAGGCGAAAAAGTTAGCCGAGGCAGCGCCCGAGGCACTTCCTCAGGCAAGAAAAGCGCCAGCACCGCCAGAAAGCAGACCGGTCGCGGCAGACCTTCTGCAAGTCAAACCCCGGTACAAGTTTACCGTGGGAGCATCAGCGCCTGCTGCACCTGCTTCGTCTCCTTCCCCTGATCCGACAGTTGTTCCAGAAGAGAAGAAGCGGAGGAGAGTTGAGAAAATCAGGCGACCTAGCCTGATAGTGCAGCAGCCAGTCGCAGAGCCGCAGCCGCGTCCTGCCGCCGCAGAGGCAATTCCTTTGGGCAGTCCCAAGCCAGCCGCCGAGACAAGAAGCGAAGACATTCACCCGGCATCGGCTCAGGCGGAGCCCGCAAGTACGTTTGCTGTCCCTGTCTCTCTAGTCTCACCCAGTTCTACTTCCACTCAGTCCCCCGCTCAATCTGGGCGAGCCATGACCACATCCTCCTCCCCGTCTCCGCGTCCTTCTAGCGGTCCCCATTCTTTCGACCAGTTTGCTCAGAACCCTAACGTCTCTCTTTCTCTGAGCACAACTCCAAACCCTTCGCCCGAGGTCAGTGCTGAGGCTGTCCGTTCACCATCACATCCTCCGCCTCAGCCGCTTCAAACCCTCACAGGTGTCGGCCTCTCCCATTTCCATTTCCCGGTCGCCCCCACAAGCGACCGATTCTTCCAAGGTCTGTCCGGTTCCTCCTGATCCCATTCCCGCAGGAGAGACGTCTCAGCAGATCCCTAGGCTGGGGGAACCAGATTTTATGGACGACCTCCAGAACTCAGATGACTTGCCCCTGGCAACGAGAGCCGTAGAGTATTCTGTCTCTTTCCGCCAAGACCTGAAGCGGAGGAGACATGAAGAGATAGCCGCCCCGGCAAAACGCGCAAAGTATGATTTCGGAAGGAGAGTGATTACAACGGAGAAAATAATCCCAATAGTGAAGAAGCCTCTCCGAGAAATGACTAAGGCGGACTACGTGCTCCAGACAAAGGAGAAAAGCTTTGACGACATTGATAAACAGTATGAGATTCAGACGATCATGCGCAAAGCTGACAATCTCTTTGTCAAGAGTCTGGAGGAGCAGGAAGAACTTTTCGCGTTGCAGGACAAAGTAAGGCAACTTGAAGAGGACCTATCTAGGTCCACTGAGCAGCTGGAAGCGGCGCGGCGAGAAACAGATGAATTCAAAGCCCAGCTAGCCGCTTCTCAGCAACAGGCCGCAACCGAAAAGAAAGCAGCCTCGGAGCAGATTTCTCAGCTCCAGGAGTCTTTGAAGCAGACACAGTCGCAGCTTGCAGAGAAAACATCTCAAGCGGTTGTCTTTTCAAAGACAAAAGTTAAGGAAATGAGGGCTGGTTTGCTGAGGGAATGCAAGCCCCATACCTTTAAGGCAATGGCGGTCCTGGACTTCGCATCCAGGATTCAAGAAGTTTCTGCCCAGGGAAAGCCTGTGGTAGAGGAGGCCGAGCGCCAGGCAAAGCAATGGCTGGACCTGGCGATAAACCTTCAGGAGCGCGAGCGCGACGGCGTCCTTTTTTCCCCCGTGTCCTCATTCGCTGCAGAATGGGCAGGTGCAAGGGTGACCTTGCACAAATATTTTAGAAAAGTTGAAGAGGTGAGAGTGGCCAGACGAATGCTTGACGCATTCGGACATGAAAGAGATATCTGTCTGCCCCCTTTCACGCTCTTTCAGAACTTGGGTGTCCAGGTTTTGTTGAGAATGGCGAGCTCCTCACCCTAGATCGGGTAAAGAAGAATTGGCAGTCCTTTGAAGCAGATACAGCAGAAATTGATAGCTGGATTGAGCCAATTCAAGACAATCGAGTCACTCGGATGGTGTCCAGATATTCCAGGATCCGCTCCTATTTTCAGGAGTTAGAGAAAAGATACCTCACCATCGACCTGCACGCGGTCGCTGCTTTTCACGGAGCATTAGAAGACATAGCTGACCGCAAGCCATTCGAAGCGGAAGCCTGGCGCTCAGCCCAAGAGGCGTACACTCGCATGTGCGAGGCAGAAGCAGGAAATGGAGACCTTTCAGAAGGAGATACTGATGAGGCAACTGACAAAGATGAATCTGAAGAACAGTTGCCGCAAGGAGAACAGTTAGAGCAGCAAAAGGCAGGGGGAGGCAAGTTCCTCTCGCACCCAAAGGATGAAGGCATGGATTCTTTGCGCCGAGGCGAGCTCGACACCCCGCGAGCCGCCGTAAATGTTGTCACATTTTGCACGGGGTGCAATGTCTTCAATATTGTTTTGTAACAAGTTGTTGCTCTTCTTTTCCTCCTTCCGTTTTTCTCCCTTCTCTCCCTTTCCTTTTCTTTCCCATTCTCTTTCTCTCCCCCCTTTTTCCTTGGAGTTCCCCAGTTGATTTTCCAGCTTTCCAGCAGGTCTATCTGAAATTGGCTAAGTCTGGGTGCGAAGTTCGCACTTCGCCCAGTTTTGGTGCGAAGTGCGCACTTCGCCCAGTTTTGGTGCGAAGTGCGTACTTCGCCCCACTTTCTGGGCGCACCTTGCACTGGCAGACTGGCAGGTCAATGCAGAAAAAGGTAAAATGCCGGAGCAGGTCCATATGGCGGCAGACACCAGTGTTCGCCTGTGCGCAGTTCGACTTCTCAACGGAGCGGGAATGCGCCCTTGACAGGTGTACAGTAGGGGAACAAACCCGGAATTTGACCAAGGCTTGAAGGCCTTCCCCGACTGCACTGATTTCTGCACGCATCCCAAGGAGCCCCGATCCCAAGCAAAGATGGATAGACTGCCCTCTAAGGCGGGCATGTGTCACACAAACATAACCCATCATCGGACAAGTGTCCAGCCTTCGGGATTTGAACCAAGACCGCCGACCAAAAGGGATAAGCATGGGCTGCCTGCACCGCTTGCGTTAATAGCCTCATTCAAAGCTGATCCGAGGTTTCACCTGCTCCAGCCTACTAGCAAGCCTCGCCGACTTGAAGATTTACCCAACACTCCGCCACGTAGCCGTCCAGCCTTCCAGGAAGACCATGTCGCGGGTACAGCCCAGTCCGACAAAAGGTCAGCATTTGCAGCTCTTTCGCCGCTTCTGTCAGCTCATGTTTGACTGGGACTTTGTGCCCATTAATGTAACGGGTGGGACTCGGGCTATAAAAGCCCATCTCAAATTCATTGTAAAGGGTGGAAGGGGAATGTTTGTTAGGGAACTACCGTGCTTATCGTAACCGTGCTTCGCTTATGAATACAATCTGTATGCCCGGTTCTCGTTCTACCTGTCTTTATTCTTTTATGCTGTCTTTCATTATATGCCTTAGGCCCACCTGTGTCGCTGCTCGTTGATTCACTTTGGCATTTGGCGATCAGGTTCCTCTAGCATTGCTTGCTTAAAGCACCTTCTGTACTTCATTATTTAAAGCATTCATAATAAATTTGGTAGCAGTTCCATCAGTTATGTGTGACGTTGTTGGCCCGTATCTGGTGATTGATGCGATCCCCTGCTGTTAGTTCCTTGTAGGGAATGTTTGCTAGGGAGCCATTGAAGTCGTGCGGTTAAACTCTCTACCTAACACATATACCGGCTCGACATCTCTAGGTTTACTTTCTACCCCCGTCGCTGTACGTATCTCGGTGATTGATACGATCCCCGTTGTTAGTTCCTTGTAGGGAATGTTTGCTAGGGAGCTATTGAAGTCGTGCATACGCTGCTGGTGTATCGGAAGTACGCCTAGGTTTTGCAGTTCCTTGTCATGCTCTCGTGTTTGTATGCGTAAGTAGCGGTGATTGGTGTGTTCCCGCATCGTTAGTTCCCCCCACCAACCTTTGGACATATTTGTATCTCTTCTGTACATTTGTCTCTTTCCGTTCCTTTATTTCTTTCCTGTTCCCTTTAGCTTAAATCAAGCCCCCCAAAAGGAGCCGGCCTTCTCCGGAGATTGGCTCGGAAGGCATCTCTTCCTTCCGGCCTTTCATGCTGGTGGGCGAATCTGGGCGCATTAACCAAAAATCCTTTCCTCATGGCAGATTCGTAACCAACAGGTCCTCGGAGATTTTCATTCCGGGATGCCCGGGGGTCACCATTCTTCAAGGCCAACGGCCTTAAAAATAATAAGAGCGGGTACTATTGGCCCACTCGCTTGCGACGCTCATGCGGTCCGCTCTAAGTGTGATCAATGCCAAAGGTTTGTCGGCCGAAACAAAAAAGCACCCCCGCCCCTTCAACCGATTCAGCCGAGACTCCGTTCCGAAAGAATGGGGTCTAGACTTCATTGGGGTGATTTCTCCTAACTCCTCTCGCCGGACACAAGTTTATTCTTACAGACATCGACTATTTTACACGGTGGGCGAGGCGATCCCGACCAAGAACGTAGACCAAGAAACGGTCATCGGGTTCATTGAGAGCCTGATTACCCGCTTCGAGGTTCCAGAGTCAATTGTGACAGACAACGGTCCGGGATTCGCAGGCGCTGTACTCACGGAGTACACTGGCGGACTTGGCATCTATCACAAGATGTCTTCTAATTACTACCCGCAGGGGAATGGCCTTGCCGAGTCTACTAACAAGAACCTCCTGAAAATCATCCGGAGGACCATTGAAAGAAACAAGCGGACTTGGCACTTACTCCTGAACCGGGCGCTGTGGGCGGACAGAGTTACGTTCAAGAAATCCATCAGAACGTCCCCCTATGCGCTCGTCTATGGCAAAGAGGCTGTCATGCCATCACACATCGAGATCCCTGCCCTATGGATGTTGGACGAAGACGGAGAGCGATGGAGACCCGGTGGATGACAGACTGTGCCAACTCCTGCAGTTGGAAGAAGACAGAGAAAGTGCATACCAGGCCTTCACTGATCACATTGCAGCCACTCAAGGCTGGTTTGCCAAAGGCACCACTGCCCGAGTTTTCGAAATCGGGGACCTGGTGCTGAAGTGGGACTCATATAAAGCAAAACCGGGTAATCACGGGAAGTTTGATGCCCTCTGGGAGGGCCCTTATCAGATTGCCCGGGTGAACCAGTTTAATGCCTACGTACTTCGGGATATGGAGGGTCAGCTCCTGCCTATCCCTGTCAACGGGTTCCACTTAAAAATTTACCGCTACTGAAGGTGCCCGAGTGGCCCTTTGTAAAAATTTCCCTTATGCATTTCCATTCCCCAGCATGTACAGTTTCCAGCTTTCAGCTTTTAATTGTTATTTTTCATTTTTTGAGCTTAAAATACGGCATGGGAGAGAAAGACAGACTTCGCAGCGAAGTCTGTCATCGTCCCTCAGGAGGGGCGAAGTTCGGGCTGTGCAAAGGAAGGAGGAAGCAAAGCAAAGAAAAAAGGCTAAAAAATGGCTAAGTGTTGGCCGAAGCCCGACTTCGCAGCGAAGTCGGACTTCGGGCCAGCCAAAGTGCGAAGCTTGATTAAGAGAAAAATGCTAAGGCAAAGGAGAACGGACTGCGCCCAACTTTGGGCGAAGTCCGGCTTCGCGCATGAAGTCCGACTTCGGCCGGCTTGCGCGCGAAGTTCGAACTGCGCATAAACTCCGCGCGAAGTGCGAACTTCGCGCGAAGTTCGTACTTCGCCCGAACTTCGGGCGAAGTCCGAACCTGCTTCAATGTTCGCGCAGCGCAGCTCGAACGGTTCGGTCTGAAGGAGCAGTAAAAATGCTAAGTGTTCGCCTCCTCCGAAGGTTGCAAAGGACCCAGACTGCGCTCAATCCTTGGGCGCGGCAAGAAAAAAAAAAGGAACAGTTCAACGCGCACTTCGCGCGAAGTTCGAACTTCGCCCGAAATTCGGGCGAAGTCCGACTTCGCCGGCGAAGTCGGATCGCGCCCAACTTCGGGCGAAGTCCGACTGCGCCTCGTTTTCTGGGCCAGTTTGGGCAAAGGTTTAAAAAATAAATAAAATATTCAAGAAGGTCCCAAGCTGGACCCAAGGCGCATTGTAACCGTTCTAAAGTGGGTTTCCGCACCAAAGGTCCTGTCTTGAGCAGGCAGTGCCCGGATGGTGGCGGTGACGTCGCCCATGGCGCAGTGTCCAAAGTAAAATTAATGATTGCACGTTCCTCAACGAAAAGTGCAAGCAAAAGAACATGGCACGTCTGCCGGAGTACACTTTTTCCAAACATTCTCCTACGCAGCCACCCAAGAAACATAACTCAGCCGACCTACCCCCTCCTGCGCAGCATTAATGGCGCTGACATTAACTAGAAAAGGGGGTCAGATGCATTCAAACATGCCAGACTGCGCAGATTATTCCTTAAACTGTGCAGATTTTTCCTGTGACAGCGAAATCTTCTGCAGACGCCCTGAACTTGTAATTATTGCTGATTCGGAGAGATGGACAGAGGAAAGATGCCAGTGTCAGCGCAATCCAGCGAAGGGAGCGAGCACAAGGATTTACCACAACCGAGTGTTTTCAGAAGTAAAACGCCGCCAGAGCCAAAGTCAAAGTCCCGGTCTAAAAAAGTACAGCATGGGCAAGCCCCACCACCTCCGTTAAATTACTTGGCGGGATACGTGGACGGCTCGTTTTCTATGAGCCCGACTAAGTCTGCGGACAAATGTGGAGAGCTGGGCTGACAAAGTTTCGCCCTCTCATCATTTCGGAGCGGCGTACAAATCCAACCTTTTCAGATTCTTGTGCCCTCCTGTCCATCAATGCCCGGAACTGGTAGACATCATTGTCAGACACTACAGACCAGCTACCCGGCAAATTTGCAGCTCCAGCGGCAAACCCTTGTTCACGCTGCGCAGGGAGACTGTCCAGCCAGCTTTCGCCCCGGGGTTGGAGTATGACTCCAGCACCCTTCTCAGAAAGATAAATTTGGGCGAGCAGGCGGGACGTTTTGCGCAAACAAAAAGGATGAGGGATTTCCTCAATTCAGAGCTGAACGCCCCGCTTGCAGCTGGACAGTGGCCAACCGGCCCCATGCCCTTGGCAGGATTTCAGAGCAAATATCTATATACCATCTTGGCATGGATTCTCGGCTGCGACTCCGATGAGCTGGTACAGCCGTACCAACTAGCGCTAGCAGAATGTCTCCTGTGTGGAGAATCCTACGAACCAGCGGCGCAGAGAAGTGGAAAGCGTCCCATCTTTTTCGACTGGGCAGACTGGTTGGCATACGCCATCCACTCCAGCCTAGTCAAGATCCAGAAGAAGCAGTCCACCGATTTTCGTTTCAGTTCTGTTCTAGCCTGGCTTTGTTTGTACCATTTGCACTCCCGGATGCCTATCCCGAACCTGAAGAAGGTCAACAAGAAGGGAGAGCCACAGCCCGTCTATAACTGGACGGATGACTTATACCGGAAAGGGTCCTACTACAAGTTCAACTTCAACTTTCTGGGATTCGTCATGTCAGTCTTTTGTGAAAGCGAAATCCCCCGTCCCCCGAGAGAAATGACGAGTTCTTTGCTGAATCAGAAGCTCGGGGACGTTTTCAGACTGACGCAGGGAATTGTGGTCAGAATCTACGGATTCAAGGGCAAACCTCATTTGCTGCCCTACTGGTGCACGGAGCATCTGTTCGGGATGGAGGTTGCCCGTCAGATGGACTATGTTGAGGAGGAGTTCGGCCTAGGAAAGAAGAGAGGACAGATTTTTCAATATCCTCTTTCCTGGGCAAACGTTGAGATTTTTGAGGTAGGACAGCATGTCTACCTAGAGCAAGAGTTTTCCCGGATTGGCCTGGTTCTGTTGCCGCAGCCCTGGAAGTATGATCCGTATGGAATAAGGGGAAAGTTCGCACATCTCTGCCCCCGGGCGGATATAACTGAAGATAAGTGCGATGTGGTCCATGTGGACCTTGACTGGGAAATCGAATTAATGGAAGCTTCTCCTCCCTGGCAGGATTTTTACTGCGAGGAGGTGACATATGACCCCAAGCGAAACCCGGACCACCAGTTCTCATCTCCAGGGTTCAAAAAATTCCTATCCAAGATAGCAGGCCTTAACTGGCCAAAAGAAAAGATTACCGAATGCTGGAAGATGAGATGCCGCACGCAGCACGACAAATCCACCAGAAGAAACCTGGCCGTAGATGACGACTTTTCGGTTCTCTATGACCAACACCATGACAGCTGGCGGCCGTTCGCATATCAAGGTTACGTTCCCCGAGGTCCCTTTGAGGACTATAAAGGAGGGTCTTCCTCCCAACAGTTGTACACTTCGGCAACTGCCAGCGTGGGCCCGACAGACATCCAGGTCGATCCAATGCAGCCCGTGGCTTCTAAGGCGGCGCCTGAGAAGGCAAAAGAATTAGTCAAGGCAACGCCCGAGGCAATCCCTCAGGCACGAAAGACGCCAGCGCCGCCAGAGAGCAGACCGGTTGCGGCAGACCTTCTGCAAGTCAAACCCCGGTACAAGTTTACCGTGGGAGCATCAGCGCCTGCCGCACCTGCTTCATCTCCTTCCCCGGATCCGACCATTGTTCCAGAAGAAAAGAAAAGGAAGAGAGTGGAGAAGATCAGGCGACCTAGCCTGATAGTGCAGCAGCCAGTCGCAGAACCGCAGCCGCGTCCTGCCGCCGCAGAGACAGTTTCTCTGGGCAGTCCCAAGCCACCCGCCCGAACCAAAAGCGCAGACATCCATCCAGCATCGGCTCAGGCGGAGCCCGCAGGTACGTTTGCTGCCCCTATCTCTTTGGTCTCATCCAGTCCGACTCCCACTCCGTCTCCTGCTCAATCTGAGCAAGTCATGGCCGCATCCTCCTCCCCGTCTCCACACCCTTCTAGCGGCCCCCATTCTTTTGATCAGTTTGCCCAGAACCCCAACGTTTCTTTATCCCTGCGTCAAACTCCAAACCCTTCGCCTGAAGTTAGTGCTGAAGCCGTTCGTTCACCATCACATCCACCGTCTCAGCCGCTTCAAACCCTTGCAGTATCAGCCGTTCCCACCTCCATTTCCCGGTCGCCCCCAGAAGCGGCCGATTCTTCCCAGATTCGTCCGGTTCCTCCTGATCCCATTCCCGCAGGAGAGACGTCTCAGCAGAACCCTAGGCTGGGGGAACCAGATTTTATGGACGACCTCCAGAATACAGACGATTTGCCTCTGGCAACGAGAGCTGTAGAATATTCTTTCTCTTTCCTCCAGAACCTGAAACGGAGGAGACCTGAAGAGATAGCCGCCCGGTAAAGCGCGCCAAGTACAATTTCGAGAGGAGAGTGCTTACAACAGAGAAGATAATCCCAAAAGTGAAGAAGCCTCTCCGGGAAATGACCAAGGCGGACTACGAGCTCCAGACAAAGGAGAAGAGCTTTGACGACATCAACAAGCAATACGAGATTCAGTCGATCATGCGCAAAGCTGATAATCTCTTTGTCAAAAGTTTGGAGGAGCAGGAAGAACTCTTCGGGTTGCAAGATAAGACGAGACAGCTTGAAGAGGACCTGTCCAAGTCCACTGAGCAACTGGAAGCGGCGCGGCAAGAAATAGATGAACTTAAAGCCCAGCTGTCCGCTTCTCAGCAACAAGCCGCAACCGAAAAGCAGGCAGCCTTGGAGCAGATTTCTCAGCTCCAAGAGTCTTTGAAACAGGCGCAGTCGCAATCTGCAGAGAGAGCATCTCAAGCGGCGGCCTTTTCGAAGAAGAAGGTTAAGGAGATGCGAGCTGGTTTGCTGCGGGGATGCAAGCCCCACACCTATAAGGCGATGGCAGTTCTGGATTTCGCATCCAAAATTCAAGAAGTTTCTGCCCAGGGAAAGCCTGTGGTAGAGGAGGCCGAACGTCAGGCAAAGCAATGGCTGGACCTGGCGATAAATCTTCAGGAACGCGAGCACGATGGCCTCCAATTTTCTCCCGTGTCCTCATTCGCTGCAGAATGGGCAGATGCAAGGGTAACCTTGCATAAATATTTCAAAAAATTAGAAGAGGTGAGAGTTGCCAGACGAATGTTAGACGCATTCGGACATGAAAGAGACATTTGTATGGCTCCCTTTCGCGCTCTTTCAGAACTAGGGTGTCCAGGTTTTGTTGAGAATGGTGAGCTTCTCACCCTAGATCAGGTGAAAAGGAATTGGCAGTCCTTTGAAGAAGATACAGCTGAAATTGATAGTCGGATCGAGCCAATTCAGGAAATTCAGGTCACGCAGATTGTGTCCAAATATTGTAAGATCAGCTCCTACTTCCAGGAGCTAGAAAAAAGATACCACACCATCGACCTGCACGCGGCCGCTGCTTTCCACGCAGCATTAGAAGAAGTTACTGACCGCCGGCCATTCGAGGCAGAAGCCTGGGGCCAAGCCCAGGCCGCATACACTTGCATCTGCGAGGCAGAAGCAAGAACTGGAGAGCCTTCGGAAGGCGATTCTGAGGGGGCAACTGACAAAGATGAATCTGAAGAACAGTTGCCGCGAGGAGAACAGCTAGAGCAGCAAAAGGCAGGGGAGGCAAGTTCCTCTGCACCCAATGGATGAAGGCATGGATGACATAGCTTGGTCACCTTCTGAATGACATAGCTTGGTCACCATAGCTCCAATTGGCTCTGTTCTTGCGCCAACGGAAAGCCTATTTTGGAAAGAACGTTGTCAAGGATAGGGAACTTTGATCACTAATGTTTGACCCCTTTTCAGGGCTCCGAAAGGCCTCAAACTTAAAGACAGAGTTGCGGTCCTAAAAACAGCAAAGTATGGAATTGACAAGGGGACAAAATACCTTCCAGATGCTCATTCATCATAATCTGATCATCCTATTTGATCATAAATGACCACCATGAATGAATCAGATCAATAAATTGGCATTTAATTTCGTTCTGGAATGAAGATGATCACAAAAAGCTTCAACAGGAAATGATGTCACGCGGATGAACCAAAGGCCTTAAAGGAGCAAATATGTGGAAAACGCACTCAAAATCTGTTCAAAGAGTGATCCCAAAACAACAGAAATCATCCAATACGTTCAAGCATCACAAGAAGGAATGAATCGGACACTCAAATTTGAGTTTTGACTAAGTGTTGAACATATATACATGACCTGCAAAGGTTAGAAGACGACACCATCACTGACCAATAATAGAAAGCATCAAAACTCGTGGCAAGCGCTTCAAATGCCAAGTTGTTTAAAGGTCTAATTTGCCAGAACAAACAGTTAAGATTGTGCAATCAATGCAGATCGAATGCCGCAGCCATTCGATTCCATGGGCTTTCTTTTGCCTAAGTATTGAAGAGTAAATGAAATGACATCATCAAGCAAGTGTTCAACCAATCGACTAACACAAAAAAAATTCTAAAGGTTTCAAGCCTTCCATTGTGCTTCTATGTTACGAAACATTTGTAGGCAGCCAATTTAATCAGAATTATCAGGCGGACTTGGTGTCATCTCAGGCACCACCTCAGTGAGTTAATAAGTGCATTTTGTGTTGTACATAAATAGTTTTGTTAAGAGTTGTTACAAGCGTCGATCAAGTAGCGTTACGAATTGTCATTTTGTATACGTCACGGTTGTCCTAAACGTGATAAGAGAATGTGTTATGTTTTGTGATTAGTTTGCAATCATATGGCAGTTCCTTACAAGCGTGATGGTTGGGAGTTGTAACCGTCTAACCCCATTTCATTTTTTGTTTACTTTCCATATGTAAGTGTTGTCACATTTTGCACGGGGTGCAATGTTTTCAATTTTGTAACAGTGCTGCTCTTCTTTTTCCCTCTTCCTCTATTTTCCTTCCCCCTTCTCTCCCTTTCCTTTTCTTTCCCACATTCTCTCTCTTCCCCCCTTTCTCGGAGCTCCCCAGTTGATTTTTTAACTTTCCAGCAAGTTACCTGAAAAATGGCTAAGTGTTGGTGCGAAGTTCACACTTCGCCCAGTCTGGGTGCGAAGTTCGCACTTCGCCCGGGCTCGGTGCGAGTGCGCTCTTCGCCCAGCTTGGTGCGAAGTGCGCACTTCGCCCAGTTGGGGCGAAGTGCGCACTTCGCCCCTCTTTCTGGGCGCACCTCGCAACTGGCAGACCGGCAGGCTGATAGAAGAACGAAAAGTGCTGGAGCGAAGTCCGTACGACGGCAGACACCAGTTTTCACCTGTGCGCAGTCCGACTTCGCAGCGAAGTCGGAATGCGCCCTTGACAAAGTGCGCATGAGGGAAACAAACTCGAAACACATCTAAGGCATGAAGGCCTTCCCGATCGCGCTGTTTTCTGCCCGCGCAACCCGAGACGCTCCGATCCCAAGCGAATTTGGACAGATCGCCTTTCAAGGCTAACACTGACAAACAAAGATCATCCATCATCTGACAAGTGTCCAACTTCGGGATTCGAGCCAAGAGGTGCCGAGCAAAAGGACGAGCATGGGCTGCATTCCCAATGCCAGTGACCTCATTTAAAGCCGATTGGAGGTTCTACCTGCTCCAGCTACCCGCATACCCGCCGAGATGAAGTTCTGCCCAACGCACCGCCACGTAGCTGTCCGGCCTTCCGGGAAGACCATGTTGCGGTGCATGTCCGGTCCGACAAAGGTCAGCATTTGCAGCTCTTTCGCCGCTTTTGTCAGCTTGTGTTTGATTGGGACCTTGTGCCCATTAATGTAACGGGAGGGACTCGGGCTATAAAAACCCACCATGAATTCATTGTAAAGTGTGGAAGGGGAATGTCTGTTAGGGAACCAATGTAACCGTGCTTCTGCTTATAAATATAATTTGTATGCCTGGTTCTGTTCTGCTGCTTTTATTTCTTTCTGTTTATGCTTTACGCTTCCCTGTGTCATGGCTCGTTCATTCATTTCAGCATTTGGTGATCAGGGGCCTTTAGCATTGTTTGTGTACTTTTAAATTTCATATAATAGATGTGGTAGCAGTTCCATCAGTTGTGTGTTACGTTGTTGTCCGTATCTGGTGATTGATGCGTTGCCGTGCTGTTAGTTCTCCTTGTAGGGAGAATGTTTGCTAGGGGACCATTGTAGCTGTGCGGTTAAAATCTCTGCATGACACATATACCTGGCTCTGATATCTCTAGGTTGCTTTCTACCCATGTTAGTGTCCGTATCTGGTGATTGATGCGTTGCCGTGCTGTTAGTTCTCCTTGTAGGGAGAATGTTTGCTAGGGGACCATTGTAGCCGTGCGTACACTGCTTAGGTATCGGAAGTATACATAGATTTTGCAGTTCTCAGTCATGCTTTATATTTGTAATGCAGTAAGTATTGGTGATTGCTGGTTGCCGTACTGTTAGTTCCCCCCCACCAACTCCAAGTATATTTGTATATTCTTTCTGTACATTTATCTCTTTCCCTGTACTCTTAGCTTGAACATAAACCCCCCAAAAGGAGCCGGCCTTCTCCGGAGATTGGCTCGGAGGGCATCTCTTCCTTCCGGCCTTTCATGCTGGTGGGCGAATCTGGGCGCATTAACCCAAAATCCTTTCCTCATGGCAGATTCGTAACCAACAGTAAGTAGTCGAATGGTATTGTTGGATTGCCATTGTGTGTTGTGTTGTTGGTATTGGTAATGAAGAGGAGAGATAATCTTGTACTGCTATAACACAAAGGTCATGTTGTTGTAAGTAATGTATAATGTATATCAATTGCATCTAATGAAATGGTTTTGTTCCTACAATTGATGTTCATTCCTTGTTGCATGTTCTTTTGATCCATTTGCTCTTATTGTTCGGGAATAAAATCTATACTACAATGTCCGAAGAATGACCATAGTCGTTGATTTGGGATACAGGTCCCTATCCTTTTAAGCAAAAGGCCCACATTCAGTCTGGACAACTGCTGTCAGCAAGGCCATTTGAAGGCCGATCAAGAAGCACCTTGCTCAATTCAAAGAACTTGGGCACTCAAAACATCGGAAGCGTTCCACCCAGCCATTCAAGGTAGGAACAGGGACATGCAGCAATGGCTTGAGAGTCGCAATGACATCAACATCCCTTAAAGAAAAACACACCAAATTTTAAATATTTTATAATTGTGCCAACGAGAAAAAGGAGGATTGAGCATGGCAATATAAATGAAGCTTGTAGAACCCGAAATAAGAATTGCAGAGAGTCATCCCTCTTTAAAGCTGACACCTGCAACTCTGTCAGAAATCATTGATCTTGGATCACCAGTTGCAAAGTCTAATGAATTGGCGGGCAGATTGGAATATGAGAAGATTTTGCATGGGATTTCTCCTTTGAAAATCACGACTCCACAGCCCAACAGATGGACAAAAGAAGTGAGATGAGGAGAAAGCTGATTTGTAGGAAGCTCCATCAAACTCGAGGAGCCAAATATCATTAATTGAACATGGAGCACCGATGCAGAGTAGGCATTTCATTAGTTTTACTTTCAGTAGGTAGATTTGATTTGCTTTTAGAATGTACACAGCTACGGCTGTACGTTAGCATTTATAATATTGGGTAGGATTTTGGCACCCAGGCTTAGAGGTAGGAAATTTTGTAATCTATAAATAGGTGCCTTAGAGCACAGAAAATTCTCTCTCAAAAATTTCAAATCTTTGTATAAGCTTTGGAGGGAGAAACCTTGATGTAAGATCAATTCTTTGCCAACAGAATTGGAATAGAAAGGCAATTTAACCAGCAAGTCTTTGCATTCAATATTTGATTGTGTTGGGGCGCTGGTCCCTCTGTGATCGTGTGTCGGGTAAGATATCTTTTGCAGTTGGAGTACTAGTCCTTGAAAATGTGACCCAACCGTATGGTCCTCTCTCTTTTGTTATTCCCTTCCGATATGGTGCTTAGCATGGTTGTTTGTTTAAATATTTTGATGTTCATTGTGATTGTAGTTATTTTTGTCTTATGTTTTGTTGAGAGCATTTTTGAATAATATAATCAAATATTAATGTTAGTGTAGTTTCCTCTCCCTTATCCTTTGAAGAAACCATTGTACATTAGCATTCATGGAACCAGCTACCTCTAAAGGTTGTCTAGGATAGAATCCGGACTTCCAATATACTGTTGGCCAGGGCACAAACGATTGGCCTTAGAAAAGCCAATTACCATCAGTCACTCAACAGCCAACAAGGAAAATACTAAGATATAGTCCATTGGTGATGTGCCCCCTTGGCTTAACAAAAGATGGAAGGTTCTTAAGCTGGGTGAGATAATGCATCATTTAGATATCCAATTCTGGATACACATCTCTACAGCTGATCAATCAATCCCTGATGTGGGGCCTAGGATATTGGTGCAGAGGACAACACCCAACTCAGCTGGGGAGGTTGAATAAGTTATGTTTCAGAGTTGTGCAGCAGGACAAGGCACAACAAGAAGTACTTCCTCAAACCACAATGTGTTAAACAGCAAAGACAAATAACAAGAGATGTTGATAAGGAAAACCAGAAAGCATGTAAATAACAAGAAGTCCTTTTTTTTTCTTTTTTAATAAACAATGCAAATCTAGATGAAAACGGAATACAAGGGTCTTGTGTAGCAACATTGGCAACAACATCAAAACTGAGGCTGCAGGTTGCAGGTGCTGGGCAGCAATGGGCATGTCAACACACAAAGAATGGCCCCTTCATTCCTATTATCCTGTTCTAATGGCAATCCTTGGCTTTAGACAAGGAAGGCTAGAACGATTCTAAGAGAAAGCCATCTATATTGATTATTATCCTAGATATAGAAATGTACAAAAGCCTTAACATGTTCCCTACAAGACTGAAAGCAATTCCACTTCTGAGGGTTACAATAAGACAGTTACAATGGATTACACTACATGCTGTTGCGTGTCTTCTTGTGGCATGAGGTGGCAGATTAGACTAATGACATTCTCTGACAACTGGTGCAATCCCTCTAGCACTGGACACATAAAGATTCTTTGGTTGAAATGTGGGCATCCAGTTCTAGCACTAGGCATCATAGTGAGAAAATCGGCAGAATCCTGATTTTTCGCTGTTTTTTTGAAATGCGCCAATTTTTTGAAAAAATCGCGAAAAAATCGGCCACAACCGCACGGGTAGAGGCTGCGGCCAATATAAAGAAAAAGTCTTTTTTTTCTTTCTTATTTTTCAACTCACCTCTTGCAAACAAAGAAAAACAGTCTTCCACCTTGCTACCACCCCGACCCAAACAAGCTAAGGCATCCTAGGAACGAGCGATTGCAGTATGAAGAAATCCGATAACCAGCAACAACCGCCCAAAAGATTCATTCAAGGTAAGAAATTCTTTGAAAACTCTTTTTTTCCTCCAACTTAAAACAAGGTTTAGAATTAGATTAGGGTTGTTTGCAAATAGTTTTGTGATTAGGGTTGTTTGCCGATTTTCTCAACTTTAAAACCCAAAACCCTAGTCTAGGGTTTTGGGTTTAGGGTTTTTTTTCCCCTCCTCCTTTTAAGTAGATACTAAATTGGTATATGCAAGCCAAATTATTATCTATCAATATTTGTTAAACATTAAACCTTGAACCCTAGCCTAGGGTTTAGGGTTTTTTTTTTCTCCCTTCAAGTGAACTAATATTGCCTAAAACTGCCTGATAACTATGTATGCAAGACCAATTTTCAGCTATTAATGTTTGAACTTCAAAGTTTAAATTTTAAACCCTAGACCCAAAACCCTAGTCTAGCGTTTCAAGTTTCGGAATTTTTGTTTTCTCCTCTTTTTGAGTAAATATTGCTGCCTGATAATTATGTATGCAAGCCTATTTTTCAGTCGTTAATGTTTGAAACTTTGAAGTTTGAAGTTTAAGCCCTAGGACCTAGGGTTTTTGGTTTAGTTTTTTTTTTTCCTCTTCTTTTTAAAAAAATATTGCTGCCTGGTAACTATGTATGTAAGCCCATTTTTCAGCTGTTAATGTTTGAATTTGAAACTTTGAACTTGATGTTTAAACCCTAAACCCTAGTCTAGGCCCTAGGGTTTTAGGTTTTTTTTTTCCTCCTCTTTTTTAAGTAAATATTGCTGCCAAATAACTATGTATGCAAGCCCATTTTTCAGCTGTAAAAGTTTCAATTTTAAACCCTAAACCCTAGCCTTTTGGTTTAAGGTTTAGGTTTTTTTTCCTTTTTTTCAAGTGATCGTAATTTGTAACTTTGTTGTTACTAACTTACTTGTTTCCATGTGCGAGCACATAAAAAATGAAACCATTGGATCCAACATGGGCGTATGGAATGCCAAGGCCAAGAAAAGGGGATTTTAAATGTAATTTTTGTGGCCTAAGTTATATTGGAGGCATCTCTCGCCTCAAATTCCATTTGGCAAAGATACCTAGCAATAATGTCAAGGTATGTGATAAGGTGCCAGAAGAAATTAAAAATAAAGTAAACGCCATGATCACTACAGCAAATGACTAGTCTCAAAAGAAGTCATAACAATGCCATTTCATCCCCCCCTCCCAAGTTCCTCGTACTAGTTGCAGATTTAACCGGTTTCAACAGAGTAGTTCAAGTCCTTCAAGTGCACAAGCAACTAGTGGGATGGGAGAGTCCTATTTTGTAGACTGTTGCGTGCTAGGGGCACAATCCATGCTTGAGGGTATGGCCGCATGGAACCAAGAGAAGCACAATGCAGCGAGGACAGCCATTGCCATTTTTTGGTACTATTCTCGACATTCCCTTCAATGTGGCAAGGTCTCCATACTGGCAGCGGATGATAGATGCCGTTGCAAGTTGTGGCGCAGGATTTAACGCACCGACTTATGATGACCTTAGGGCCCTCTCCTTCGACAATCTATGGACAATATTCAGGTTGTGGCATTGTGTTTGACTAAATTTATATATATATATGGCATGACTAATTGTTTTTAATATATATTAATATGACAATATCAATATGCAATGTGCATGACTAAATTTTTTTTTATACTTCAAGTTGTGCTTGACAACCAGTGTAGGGTGTGGAGGAGCAAGGGTTGCACTATAATGTCTAATGGTTGGATGGATGGGAGGCAAAGAACCCTGATTAATTATTTGGTCGCATCTACATAAGGAACTGCATTTCTCAAGTCGGTAGATGCATCGGCACATGTTAAGAATGCCGAAATGCTTGCAAGGTTGTTGGAGGAGACTTTGTTAGAGGTTAGGGAGGAGAATGTTGTCCAAATCATCACGGCACAACGTAGCAGCATATAAGGCAGCCGAGAGGGTTTTGGAGGAGAGGTTCCCCACCATTTTTTGGACCCCATGTGCAGCCCATTGTCTCGATTTGCTCCTCGAGGACATTGGGAAATTACATTGGGTAGCAAAGGTTATAAGGAAGGCTAAGGTCATCACAAAATTTATTTACAACCATTCATGGGTCCTTAGCCTCATGAGGCGATTTACTAATGGGAGGGAGCTAATGTGGCCTGGCATTACATGCTTCGCCACAAACTTTGTGACATTGCAGAGCATTTATGATGGCTCGGACATATTTGTATCTCTTTCTGTACATTTGTCTCTTTCCGTTCCTTTATTTCTTTCTTGTTCCCTTTAGCTTAAATCAAGCCCCCCAAAAGGAGTCGGCCTTCTCCGGAGATTGGCTCGGAAGGCATCTCTTCCTTTCGGCCTTTCATGCTGGTGGGCGAATCTGGGCGCATTAACCAAAAATCCTTTCCTCATGGCAGATTCGTAACCAACAGGTCCTCGGAGATTTTCATTCCGGGATGCCTGGGGGTCACCATTCTTCAAGGCCAACGGCCTTAAAAATAATAAGAGCTGGGTACTATTGGCCCACTCGCTTCGCAGACGCTCATGCGGTCTGCTCTAAGTGTGATCAATGCCAAAGGTTTGCTGGCCGAAACAAAAAAGCACCCCTGCCCCTTCAACCGATTCAGGCCGAGACTCCGTTCCAAAGAATGGGGTCTAGACTTCATTGGGGTGATTTCTCCTAACTCCTCTGCCGGACACAAGTTTATTCTTACAGCTACTGACTATTTTACACGGTGGGCAGAGGCGATCCCGACCAAGAACGTAGACCAAGAAACGGTCATCAGGTTCATTGAGAGCCTGATTACCCGCTTCGAGGTTCCAGAGTCAATTGTGACAGACAACGGTCCGGGATTCGCAGGCGCTGTACTCACGGAGTACACTGGCAGACTTGGCATCTATCACAAGATGTCTTCTAATTACTACCCGCGGGGGAATGGCCTTGCCGAGTCTACTAACAAGAACCTCCCGAAAATCATCCGGAGGACCATTGAAAGAAACAAACGGACTTGGCACTTACTCCTGAACCGGGCGCTGTGGGCGGACAGAGTTACGTTCAAGAAATCCATCAGAACGTCCCCCTATGCGCTCGTCTATGGCAAAGAGGCTGTCATGCCATCACACATCGAGATCCCTGCCCTATGGATGTTGGACGAAGACAGGAGCAGTGGACACCCGGTGGATGACAGACTGTGCCAACTCCTGCAGTTGGAAGAAGACAGAGAAAGTGCATACCAGGCCTTCACTGATCACATTGCAGCCACTCAAGGCTGGTTTGCCAAAGGCACCACTGCCCGAGTTTTCGAAATCGGGGACCCGGTGCTGAAGTGGGACTCATATAAAGCAAAACCGGGTAATCACGGGAAGTTTGATGCCCTCTGGGAGGGCCCTTATCAGATTGCCCGGGTAAACCAGTTTAACGCCTACGTACTTCGGGATATGGAGGGTCAGCTCCTGCCTATCCCTGTCAACGGGTTCCACTTAAAAATTTACCGCTGCTGAAGGTGCCCGAGTGGCCCTTTGTAAAAATTTCCCTTATGCATTTCCATTCCCCGGCATGTACAGTTTCCAGCTTTCAGCTTTTAATTGTTATTTTTCATTTTTTGAGCTTAAAATACGGCATGGGAGAGAAAGACAGACTTCGCAGCGAAGTCTGTCATCGCCCCTCAGGAGGGGCGAAGTTCGGGCTGTGCAAAGGAAGGAGGAAGCAAAGCAAAGAAAAAAGGCTAAAAAATGGCTAAGTGTTGGCCGAAGCCCGACTTCGCAGCGAAGTCGGACTTCGGGCCAGCCAAAGTGCGAAGCTTGATTGAGAGAAAAATGCTAAGGCAAAGGAGAACGGACTGCGCCCAACTTTGGGCGAAGTCCGGCTTCGCGCGCGAAGTCCGACTTCGGCCGGCTTGCGCGCGAAGTTCGAACTGCGCATAAACTCCGCGCGAGCGCGAAGTTCGTACTTCGCCCGAACTTCGGGCGAAGTCCGAACTCGCTTCAATGTTCACGCGGCGCAGCTCGAACGGTTCGGTCTGAAGGAGCAGTAAAAATGCTAAGTGTTCGCCTCCTCCGAAGGTTGCAAAGGACCCAGACTGCGCTCAATCCTTGGGCGCGGCAAGAAAAAAGGAACAGTTCAACGCGCACTTCGCGCAAAGTTCGAACTTCGCCCGAAATTCGGGCGAAGTCCGACTTCGCCGGCGAAGTCGGATCGCGCTCAACTTCGGGCGAAGTGACTGCGCCTCGTTTTCTGGGCCAGTTTGGGCAAAGGTTTAAAAAATAAATAAAATATTCAAGAAGGTCCCAAGCTGGACCCAAGGCGCATTGTAACCGTTCTAAAGTGGGTTTCCGCACCAAAGGTCCTTTCTTGAGCAGTGTGCCCGGATGGTGGCAGTGACGTCAGCCATGGCGCAGTGTCCAAAGTAAAATTAATGATTGCACGTTCCTCAACGAAAAGTGCAAGCAAAAGAACATGGCACGTCTGCCGGAGGACACTTTTTCCAAACATTCTCCTGCGCAGCCACCCAAGAAACATAACTCAGCCGACCTACCCCCTCCTGCGCAGCATTAATGGCGCTGACATTAACTAGAAAAGGGGGTCCGATGCATTCAAACATGCCAGACTGCGCAGATTATTCCTTAAACTGTGCAGATTTTTCTTGTGACAGCGAAATCTTCTGCAGACGCCCTGAACTTGTAATTATTGCTGATTCGGAGAGATGGACGAGAGGAAAGATGCCAATGTCAGCGCAATCCAGCGAAGGGAGCGAGCACAAGGATTTACCACAACCGAGTGTTTTCAGAAGTAAAACACCGCCAGAGCCAAAGTCAAAGTCCCGGTCTAAAAAAGTACAGCGTGGGCAAGCCCCACCACCTCCGTTAAATTACTTGGCGGGATACGTGGACGGCTCGTTTTCTATGAGCCTGACTAAGCTGCGGACAAATGTGGAGAGCTGGGCTGACAAAGTTTCGCCCTCTCATCATTTCGGAGCGGCGTACAAATCCAACCTTTTCAGAATTCTTGTGCCCTCCTGTCCATCAATGCCCGGAACTGGTAGACATCATTGTCAGACACTACAGACCAGTTACCCGGCAAATTTGCAGCTCCAGCGGCAAACCCTTGTTCACGCTGCGCAGGGAGACTGTCCAGCCAGCTTTCGCCCCGGGGTTGGAGTATGACTCCAGCACCCTTCTCAGAAAGATAAATTTGGGCGAGCAGGCGGGACGTTTCACGCAAACAAAAAGGATGAGGGATTTCCTCAATTCAGAGCTAAACGCCCCGCTTGCAGTTGGACAGTGGCCAACCGGCCCCATGCCCTTGGCAGGATTTCAGAGCAAATATCTATATACCATCTTGGCATGGATTCTCGGCTGCGACTCCGATGAGCCGATGCACGACCGTACCAATGCGCTAGCGAGTAATGTCTCCTGTGTGGAGAATCCTACGAACCAGCGGCGCAGAGAAGTGGAAAGCGTCCCATCTTTTTCGACTGGGCAGACTGGCTGGCATACGCCATCCACTCCAGCCTAGTCAAGATCCAGAAGAAGCAGTCCACCGATTTTCGTTTCAGTTCTGTTCTAGCTTGGCTTTGTTTGTACCATTTGCACTCCCGGATGCCTATCCCGAACCTGAAGAAGGTCAACGAGAAGGGAGAGCCACAGCCGTCTATAACCGGACGGATGACTTATACCGGAAAGGGTCCTACTACAAGTTCAACTTCAACTTTCGGGATTCGTCATGTCGGTCTTTTGTGAAAGCGAAATCCCCCGTCCCCGAGAGAAATGACGAGTTCTTTCGTTGAATCGAAGCTCGGGGACGTTTTCAGACTGACGCAGGGAATTGTGGTCAGAATCTACGGATTCAAGGGCAAACCTCATTTGCTGCCCTACTGGTGCACGGAGCATCTGTTCGGGATGGAGGTTGCCCGTCAGATGGACTATGTTGAGGAGGAGTTCGGCCTAGGAAAGAAGAGAGGACAGATTTTTCAATATCCTCTTTCCTGGGCAAACGTTGAGATTTTTGAGGTAGGACAGGCATGTCTACCTAGAGCAAGAGTTTTCCCGGATTCGCCCGGGTTCTGTTGCCGCAGCGCTGGAAGTATGACCCGTATGGAATAAGGGGAAAGTTCGCACATCTCTGCCCCCGGGCGGATATAACTGAAGATAAGTGCGATGTGGTCCATGTGGACCTTGACTGGGAAATCGAATTAATGGAAGCTTCTCCTCCCTGGCAGGATTTTTACTGCGAGGAGGTGACATATGACCCCAAGCGAAACCCGGACCACCAGCTCTCATCTCCAGGGTTCAGAAAATTCCTATCCAAGATAGCAGGCCTTAACCGGCCAAAAGAAAAGATTACCGAATCGTCGGAAGATGAGATGCCGCACGCAACACGACAAATCCACCGAAGAAACCCGGCCGTAGATGACGACTTCTCGGTTCTCTATGACCAACACCATGACAGTTGGCGGCCGTTCGCATATCAAGGTTACGTTCCCCGAGGTCCCTTTGAGGACTATAAAGGAGGGTCTTCCTCCCAACAGGTTGTACACTTCGGCAACTGCCAGCGTGGGCCCGACAGACATCCAGGTCGATCCAATGCAGCCCGTGGCTTCTAAGGCGGCGCCTGAGAAGGCAAAAGAATTAGTCAAGGCAACGCCCGAGGCAATCCCTCAGGCACGAAAGACGCCAGCGCCGCCAGAGAGCAGACCGGTTGCGGCAGACCTTCTGCAAGTCAAGCCCCGGTACAAGTTTACCGTGGGAGCATCAGCGCCTGCGGCACCTGCTTCATCTCCTTCCCCGGATCCGACCATTGTTCCAGAAGAAAAGAAAAGGAAGAGAGTGGAGAAGATCAGGCGACCTAGCCTGATAGTGCAGCAGCCAGTCGCAGAACCGCAGCCGCGTCCTGCCGCCGCAGAGACAGTTTCTCTGGGCAGTCCCAAGCCACCCGCCCGAACCAAAAGCGCAGACATCCATCCAGCATCGGCTCAGGCGGAGCCCGCAGGTACGTTTGCTGCCCCTGTCTCTTTGGTCTCATCCAGTCCTACTCCCACTCCGTCTCCCGCTCAATCCGAGCAAGTCATGGCCGCATCCTCCTCCCCGTCTCCACACCCTTCTAGCGGCCCCCATTCTTTTGATCAGTTTGCTCAGAACCCCAACGTTTCTCTATCTCTGAGTCAAACTCCAAACCCTTCGCCTGAAGTTAGTGCTGAAGCCGTTCGTTCACCGTCACATCCACCGTCTCAGCCGCTTCAAACCCTTGCAGTATCAGTCGTTCCCACCTCCATTTCCCGGTCGCCCCCAGAAGCGGCCGATTCTTCCCAGATTCGTCCGGTTCCTCCTGATCCCATTCCCGCAGGAGAGACGTCTCAGCAGAACCCTAGGCTAGGGGAACCAGATTTTATGGACGACCTCTAGAATACAGACGATTTGCCTCTGGCAACGAGAGCTGTAGAATATTCTTTCTCTTTCCTCCAGAACCTGAAACGGAGGAGACCTGAAGAGATAGCCGCCCCGGTAAAGCGCGCCAAGTACAATTTCGAGAGGAGAGTGCTTACAACAGAGAAGATAATCCCAAAAGTGAAGAAGCCTCTCCGGGAAATGACCAAGGCGGACTACGAGCTCCAGACAAAGGAGAAGAGCTTTGACGACATCAACAAGCAATACGAGATTCAGTCGATCATGCGCAAAGTTGATAATCTCTTTGTCAAAAGTTTGGAGGAGCAGGAAGAACTCTTCGGGTTGCAAGATAAGACGAGACAGCTTGAAGAGGACCTGTCCAAGTCCACTGAGCAACTGGAAGCGGCGCGGCAAGAAATAGATGAACTTAAAGCCCAGCTGTCCGCTTCTCAGCAACAAGCCGCAACCGAAAAGCAGGCAGCCTTGGAGCTTATTTCTCAGCTCCAAGAGTCTTTGAAACAGCGCGATCGCAACTGGCAGAGAGAGCATCTCAAGCGGCGGCCTTTTCGAAGAAGAAGGTTAAGGAGATGCGAGCTGGTTTGCTGCGGGGATGCAAGCCCCACACCTATAAGGCGATGGCAGTTCTGGATTTCACATCCAAAATTCAAGAAGTTTCTGCCCAGGGAAAGCCTGTGGTAGAGGAGGCCGAACGTCAGGCAAAGCAATGGCTGGACCTGGCGATAAATCTTCAGGAACGCGAGCACGATGGCCTCCAATTTTCTCCCGTGTCCTCATTCGGCTGCGAGAATGGGCAGATGCAAGGGTAACCTTGCATAAATATTTCAAAAAATTAGAAGAGGTGAGAGTTGCCAGACGAATGTTAGACGCATTCGGACATGAAAGAGACATTTGTATGGCTCCCTTTCGCACTCTTTCAGAACTAGGGTGTCCAAGTTTTGTTGAGAATGGTGAGCTTCTCACCCTAGATCAGGTGAAAAGGAATTGGCAGTCCTTTGAAGAAGATACAGCTGAAATTGATAGCTGGACTGAGCCAATTCAGGAAAGTCAGGTCACGCAGATGGTGTCCAAATATTGTAAGATCAGCTCCTACTTCCAGGAGCTAGAAAAAAGATACCACACCATCGACCTGCACGCGGCCGCTGCTTTCCACGCAGCATTAGAAGAAGTTACTGACCGCCGGCCATTCGAGGCAGAAGCCTGGGGCCAAGCCCAGGCCGCATACACTTGCATCTGCGAGGCAGAAGGAAGAACTGGAGAGCCTTCGGAAGGCGATTCTGAGGAGGCAACTGACAAAGATGAATCTGAAGAACAGTTGCCGCGAGGAGAACAGCTAGAGCAGCAAAAGGCAGGGGAGGCAAGTTCCTCTGCACCCAATGGATGAAGGCATGGATGACATAGCTTGGTCACCTTCTGAATGACATAGCTTGGTCACCATAGCTCCAATTGGCTCTGTTCTTGCGCCAACGGAAAGCCTATTTTGGAAAGAACGTTGTCAAGGATAGGGAACTTTGATCACTAATGTTTGACCCCTTTTCAGGGCTCCGAAAGGCCTCAAACTTAAAGACAGAGTTGCGGTCCTAAAAACAGCAAAGTATGGAATTGACAAGGGGACAAAATACCTTCCAGATGCTCATTCATCATAATCTGATCATCCTATTTGATCATAAATGACCACCATGAATGAATCAGATCAATAAATTGGCATTTAATTTCGTTCTGGAATGAAGATGATCACAAAAAGCTTCAACAGGAAATGATGTCACGCGGATGAACCAAAGGCCTTAAAGGAGCAAATATGTGGAAAACGCACTCAAAATCTGTTCAAAGAGTGATCCCAAAACAACAGAAATCATCCAATACGTTCAAGCATCACAAGAAGGAATGAATCGGACACTCAAATTTGAGTTTTGACTAAGTGTTGAACATATATACATGACCTGCAAAGGTTAGAAGACGACACCATCACTGACCAATAATAGAAAGCATCAAAACTCGTGGCAAGCGCTTCAAATGCCAAGTTGTTTAAAGGTCTAATTTGCCAGAACAAACAGTTAAGATTGTGCAATCAATGCAGATCGAATGCCGCAGCCATTCGATTCCATGGGCTTTCTTTTGCCTAAGTATTGAAGAGTAAATGAAATGACATCATCAAGCAAGTGTTCAACCAATCGACTAACACAAAAAAAATTCTAAAGGTTTCAAGCCTTCCATTGTGCTTCTATGTTACGAAACATTTGTAGGCAGCCAATTTAATCAGAATTATCAGGCGGACTTGGTGTCATCTCAGGCACCACCTCAGTGAGTTAATAAGTGCATTTTGTGTTGTACATAAATAGTTTTGTTAAGAGTTGTTACAAGCGTCGATCAAGTAGCGTTACGAATTGTCATTTTGTATACGTCACGGTTGTCCTAAACGTGATAAGAGAATGTGTTATGTTTTGTGATTAGTTTGCAATCATATGGCAGTTCCTTACAAGCGTGATGGTTGGGAGTTGTAACCGTCTAACCCCATTTCATTTTTTGTTTACTTTCCATATGTAAGTGTTGTCACATTTTGCACGGGGTGCAATGTTTTCAATTTTGTAACAGTGCTGCTCTTCTTTTTTCCCTCTTCCTCTATTTTCCTTCCCCCTTCTCTCCCTTTCCTTTTCTTTCCCACATTCTCTCTCTTCCCCCCTTTCTCGGAGCTCCCCAGTTGATTTTTTAACTTTCCAGCAAGTTACCTGAAAAATGGCTAAGTGTTGGTGCGAAGTTCGCACTTCGCCCAGTCTAGGTGCGAAGTGCGCACTTCGCCCAGTTTCGGTGCGAAGTGCGCTCTTCGCCCAGTTTCGGTGCGAAGTGCGCACTTCGCCCAGTTCGGGCGAAGTGCGCACTTCGCCTCTCTCTCGGGCGCACCTCGTAATCGCGGACCGGCAGCCGATAGAAGAACGAAAAGTGCTTGGGAGCAAAGTCCGTACGGCGGCAGATACCGGTTTTCACCTGTGCGCAATCCGACTTCGCAGCCGAAGTCGGAATGCGCCCTTGACAGGTGCGCAGTAGGGAAACAAACTCAGAAACACATCTAAGGCATGAAGGCCTTCCCGACTGCGTCTGTTTCTGCCCGCGCAACCCGAGACGCTCTGATCCCAAGCGAATTTGGACAGACTGCCTTTCAAGGCTAACACCTGTCAAACAGCATCATCCATCATCTGACAAGTGTCCAACTTCGGGATTCGAGCCAAGAGGTGCCGAGCAAAAGGACGAGCATGGGCTGCATTCCCAATGCCAGTGACCTCATTTAAAGCCGATTGGAGGTTCTACCTGCTCCAGCTACCCGCATACCTGCCGAGATGAAGTTCTGCCCAACGCACTGCCACGTAGCTGTCCAGCTTCCAGGAAGACCATGCTGCGGGTACAGTCCGGTCCGACAAAGGTCAGCATTTGCAGCTCTTTCGCCGCTTTTGTCAGCTTGTGTTTGACTGGGACCTTGTGCCCATTAATGTAACGGGAGGGACTCGGGCTATAAAAACCCACCATGAATTCATTGTAAAGTGTGGAAGGGGAATGTCTGTTAGGGAACCAATGTAACCGTGCTTCTGCTTATAAATATAATTTGTATGCCTGGTTCTGTTCTGCTGCTTTTATTTCTTCAGGTTTATGCTTTACGCTTCCTGTGTCATGGCTCGTTCATTCATTTCAGCATTTGGTGATCAGGGGCCTTTAGCATTGTTTGTGTACTTTTAAATTTCATATAATAGATGTGGTAGCAGTTCCATCAGTTGTGTGTTACGTTGTTGTCCGTATCTGGTGATTGATGCGTTGCCGTGCTTCGTTAGTTCTCCTTGTAGGGAGAATGTTTGCTAGGGGACCATTGTAGCTGTGCGGTTAAAATCTCCGCATGACACATATACCTGGCTCTGATATCTCTAGGTTGCTTTCTACCCATGTTAGTGTCCGTATCTGGTGATTGATGCGTTGCCGTGCTGTTAGTTCTCCTTGTAGGGAGAATGTTTGCTAGGGGACCATTGTAGCTGTGCGTACACTGCTTAGGTATCGGAAGTATACATAGATTTTGCAGTTCTCAGTCATGCTTTATATTTGTAATGCAGTAAGTATTGGTGATTGCTGGTTGCCGTACTGTTAGTTCCCCCCCACCAACTCCAAGTATATTTGTATATTCTTTCTGTACATTTATCTCTTTCCTGCACTCTTAGCTTGAACATAAACCCCCCAAAAGGAGCCGGCCTTCTCCGGAGATTGGCTCGGAGGGCATCTCTTCCTTCCGGCCTTTCATGCTGGTGGGCGAATCTGGGCGCATTAACCCAAAATCCTTTCCTCATGGCAGATTCGTAACCAACAAGTAAGTAGTCAAATGGTATTGTTGGATTGCCATTGTGTGTTGTGTTGTTGGTATTGGTAATGAAGAGGAGAGATAATCTTGTACTGCTATAACACAAAGGTCATGTTGTTGTAAGTAATGTATAATGTATATCAATTGCATCTAATGAAATGGTTTTGTTCCTACAATTGATGTTCATTCCTTGTTGCATGTTCTTTTGATCCATTTGCTCTTATTGTTCGGGAATAAAATCTATACTACAATGTCCGAAGAATGACCATAGTCGTTGATTTGGGATACAGGTCCCTATCCTTTTAAGCAAAAGGCCCACATTCAGTCTGGACAACTGCTGTCAGCAAGGCCATTTGAAGGCCGATCAAGAAGCACCTTGCTCAATTCAAAGAACTTGGGCACTCAAAACATCGGAAGCGTTCCACCCAGCCATTCAAGGTAGGAACAGGGACATGCAGCAATGGCTTGAGAGTCGCAATGACATCAACATCCCTTAAAGAAAAACACACCAAATTTTAAATATTTTATAATTGTGCCAACGAGAAAAAGGAGGATTGAGCATGGCAATATAAATGAAGCTTGTAGAACCCGAAATAAGAATTGCAGAGAGTCATCCCTCTTTAAAGCTGACACCTGCAACTCTGTCAGAAATCATTGATCTTGGATCACCAGTTGCAAAGTCTAATGAATTGGCGGGCAGATTGGAATATGAGAAGATTTTGCATGGGATTTCTCCTTTGAAAATCACGACTCCACAGCCCAACAGATGGACAAAAGAAGTGAGATGAGGAGAAAGCTGATTTGTAGGAAGCTCCATCAAACTCGAGGAGCCAAATATCATTAATTGAACATGGAGCACCGATGCAGAGTAGGCATTTCATTAGTTTTACTTTCAGTAGGTAGATTTGATTTGCTTTTAGAATGTACACAGCTACGGCTGTACGTTAGCATTTATAATATTGGGTAGGATTTTGGCACCCAGGCTTAGAGGTAGGAAATTTTGTAATCTATAAATAGGTGCCTTAGAGCACAGAAAATTCTCTCTCAAAAATTTCAAATCTTTGTATAAGCTTTGGAGGGAGAAACCTTGATGTAAGATCAATTCTTTGCCAACAGAATTGGAATAGAAAGGCAATTTAACCAGCAAGTCTTTGCATTCAATATTTGATTGTGTTGGGGCGCTGGTCCCTCTGTGATCGTGTGTCGGGTAAGATATCTTTTGCAGTTGGAGTACTAGTCCTTGAAAATGTGACCCAACCGTATGGTCCTCTCTCTTTTGTTATTCCCTTCCGATATGGTGCTTAGCATGGTTGTTTGTTTAAATATTTTGATGTTCATTGTGATTGTAGTTATTTTTGTCTTATGTTTTGTTGAGAGCATTTTTGAATAATATAATCAAATATTAATGTTAGTGTAGTTTCCTCTCCCTTATCCTTTGAAGAAACCATTGTACATTAGCATTCATGGAACCAGCTACCTCTAAAGGTTGTCTAGGATAGAATCCGGACTTCCAATATACTGTTGGCCAGGGCACAAACGATTGGCCTTAGAAAAGCCAATTACCATCAGTCACTCAACAGCCAACAAGGAAAATACTAAGATATAGTCCATTGGTGATGTGCCCCCTTGGCTTAACAAAAGATGGAAGGTTCTTAAGCTGGGTGAGATAATGCATCATTTAGATATCCAATTCTGGATACACATCTCTACAGCTGATCAATCAATCCCTGATGTGGGGCCTAGGATATTGGTGCAGAGGACAACACCCAACTCAGCTGGGGAGGTTGAATAAGTTATGTTTCAGAGTTGTGCAGCAGGACAAGGCACAACAAGAAGTACTTCCTCAAACCACAATGTGTTAAACAGCAAAGACAAATAACAAGAGATGTTGATAAGGAAAACCAGAAAGCATGTAAATAACAAGAAGTCCTTTTTTTTTCTTTTTTAATAAACAATGCAAATCTAGATGAAAACGGAATACAAGGGTCTTGTGTAGCAACATTGGCAACAACATCAAAACTGAGGCTGCAGGTTGCAGGTGCTGGGCAGCAATGGGCATGTCAACACACAAAGAATGGCCCCTTCATTCCTATTATCCTGTTCTAATGGCAATCCTTGGCTTTAGACAAGGAAGGCTAGAACGATTCTAAGAGAAAGCCATCTATATTGATTATTATCCTAGATATAGAAATGTACAAAAGCCTTAACATGTTCCCTACAAGACTGAAAGCAATTCCACTTCTGAGGGTTACAATAAGACAGTTACAATGGATTACACTACATGCTGTTGCGTGTCTTCTTGTGGCATGAGGTGGCAGATTAGACTAATGACATTCTCTGACAACTGGTGCAATCCCTCTAGCACTGGACACATAAAGATTCTTTGGTTGAAATGTGGGCATCCAGTTCTAGCACTAGGCATCATAGTGAGAAAATCGGCAGAATCCTGATTTTTCGCTGTTTTTTTGAAATGAGCCAATTTTTTGAAAAAATCGCGAAAAAATCGGCCACAACCGCACGGGTAGAGGCTGCGGCCAATATAAAGAAAAAGTCTTTTTTTTCTTTCTTATTTTTCAACTCACCTCTTGCAAACAAAGAAAAACAGTCTTCCACCTTGCTACCACCCCGACCCAAACAAGCTAAGGCATCCTAGGAACGAGCGATTGCAGTATGAAGAAATCCGATAACCAGCAACAACCGCCCAAAAGATTCATTCAAGGTAAGAAATTCTTTGAAAACTCTTTTTTTCCTCCAACTTAAAACAAGGTTTAGAATTAGATTAGGGTTGTTTGCAAATAGTTTTGTGATTAGGGTTGTTTGCCGATTTTCTCAACTTTAAAACCCAAAACCCTAGTCTAGGGTTTTGGGTTTAGGGTTTTTTTTCCCCTCCTCCTTTTAAGTAGATACTAAATTGATATATGCAAGCCAAATTATTATCTATCAATATTTGTTAAACATTAAACCTTGAACCCTAGCCTAGGGTTTAGGGTTTTTTTTTTCTCCCTTCAAGTGAACTAATATTGCCTAAAACTGCCTGATAACTATGTATGCAAGACCAATTTTCAGCTATTAATGTTTGAACTTCAAAGTTTAAATTTTAAACCCTAGACCCAAAACCCTAGTCTAGCGTTTCAAGTTTCGGAATTTTTGTTTTCTCCTCTTTTTGAGTAAATATTGCTGCCTGATAATTATGTATGCAAGCCTATTTTTCAGTCGTTAATGTTTGAAACTTTGAAGTTTGAAGTTTAAGCCCTAGGACCTAGGGTTTTTGGTTTAGTTTTTTTTTTTCCTCTTCTTTTTAAAAAAATATTGCTGCCTGGTAACTATGTATGTAAGCCCATTTTTCAGCTGTTAATGTTTGAATTTGAAACTTTGAACTTGATGTTTAAACCCTAAACCCTAGTCTAGGCCCTAGGGTTTTAGGTTGAGGTTTTTTTTCCTCCTCTTTTTTAGTAAATATTGCTGCCAAATAACTATGTATGCAAGCCCATTTTTCAGCTGTAAAAGTTTCAATTTTAAACCCTAAACCCTAGCCTTTTGGTTTAAGGTTTAGGTTTTTTTTTCCTTTTTTTCAAGTGATCGTAATTTGTAACTTTGTTGTTACTAACTTACTTGTTTCCATGTGCAGGCACATAAAAAATGAAACCATTGGATCCAACATGGGCGTATGGAATGCCAAGGCCAAGAAAAGGGGATTTTAAATGTAATTTTTGTGGCCTAAGTTATATTGGAGGCATCTCTCGCCTCAAATTCCATTTGGCAAAGATACCTAGCAATAATGTCAAGGTATGTGATAAGGTGCCAGAAGAAATTAAAAATAAAGTAAACGCCATGATCACTACAGCAAATGACTAGTCTCAAAAGAAGTCATAACAATGCCATTTCATCCCCCCCTCCCAAGTTCCTCGTACTAGTTGCAGATTTAACCGGTTTCAACAGAGTAGTTCAAGTCCTTCAAGTGCACAAGCAACTAGTGGGATGGGAGAGTACTATTTTAAAGACTGTTCTGTGCTAGGGGCACAATCCATGCTTGAGGGTATGGCCGCAAGGAACCAAGAGAAGCACAATGCAGCGAGGCCAGCCATTGCCATTTTTTGGTACTATTCTGACATTCCCTTCAATGTGGCAAGGTCTCCATACTGGCAGCGGATGATAGATGCCGTTGCAAGTTGTGGCGCAGGATTTAACGCACCGACTTATGATGACCTTAGGGCCCTCTCCTTCGACAATCTATGGACAATATTCAGGTTGTGGCATTGTGTTTGACTAAATTTATATATATATATGGCATGACTAATTGTTTTTAATATATATTAATATGACAATATCAATATGCAATGTGCATGACTAAATTTTTTTTATACTTCAAGTTGTGCTTGACAACCAGTGTAGGGTGTGGAGGAGCAAGGGTTGCACTATAATGTCTAATGGTTGGATGGATGGGAGGCAAAGAACCCTGATTAATTATTTGGTCGCATCTACATAAGGAACTGCATTTCTCAAGTCGGTAGATGCATCGGCACATGTTAAGAATGCCGAAATGCTTGCAAGGTTGTTGGAGGAGGCTATGTAGGAGGTTGGGGAGGAGAATGTTGTCCAAATCATCACAGACAACGTAGCAGCATATAAGGCAGCCGAGAGGGTTTTGGAGGAGAGGTTCCCCACCATTTTTTGGACCCCATGTGCAGCCCATTGTCTCGATTTGCTCCTCGAGGACATTGGGAAATTACATTGGGTAGCAAAGGTTATAAGGAAGGCTAAGGTCATCACAAAATTTATTTACAACCATTCATGGGTCCTTAGCCTCATGAGGCGATTTACTAATGGGAGGGAGCTAATGTGGCCTGGCATTACATGCTTCGCCACAAACTTTGTGACATTGCAGAGCATTTATGATGCAAAAGGGTCACTAAAGCAAATGTTTGTGAGTGATGATTAGAATTTTGAAGCAGCTGCAAGATACCGAACATCACCTGAGGGGCATAATGTCTATACTTATTCGTTTGAGGACTTCTGGATGGCCATGGATGAGACCATGAAGGTACAAGACTATGCTTATTAATTTATTTTATTTTATTTATGTTGAAAAATATTTTTCTTTTTTTTCAGGTCTCAGAGCCTTTGGTGAAGGTTCCCGTCTTGTTGATGGAGAACAATTCCCAATGGGATCTGTATATGAGGCTATGAACAGGGCAAAAGAGGCAATTGTTGCATTTTATGGACATGCCCGCACCACCTATGATGCCATTTGGACTTTCATTGATAACCCATGGACATCACAACTCCATAGCCCCCTTCATGCAGCGGGTTACTATTTGAACCCCAAAATCTTTTATTCTGCTACATTTCGTGTTGAATATGAGGTGAAGCTTGGCCTTCAATATTGCATTGACCGCGTGTTCTCAACAAGTAAACAATTGCACGATAAAACGCGTGCAAAGATACAAGATTATAAGGCACGCCATGGCTGCCAATTCCCATCTGAGCAATGCATAAATGCTATTGAGATATTGAGGCCAGGTAACCTCATCGAATTATTATTTATTGTCATTTGATTTTTTTTTTAACTTTTAAGTTGTTACATGTGAAATATTAAATTTTTTTTTGTTGTTGTTGTTTCTAGATTTATGGTGGGAGGACTTTGGAAATTTTACGCCCAATTTGCAACACATGGCCGTTAGAATCTTATCTCAACCATGTAGCTCTTCAGGTTGTGAGCGCAATTGGAGTATGTTTAAGTACATACACTCCAAGAAGCACAACAGACTTACACAAGAAAAGTTAAATGATCTTATGTTTGTGCATTACAACCTTCATCTCCACCAAAAAACTTTTGAAAAAACAAATACTGAGCCCATTGACCTAAGTGACATTGATCCATCATCTGAATGGATCACAAATGCAGCACAAGAGTAGCAGGAACAGCAAGAGCCTCTATTCATCATGGAAGATTTACAAAACTATGAGAACCTAGCGAAGGAGATGGCAACAAAGGACCAACAAGAGGCCTTAGCACAAGAAGCAGCGCCGACAACTACAGGCACACATCAACAAAGAGAGACTAGGGCTTATGCTAGGACAAGGGGCAAAGGAATTGCAAGACATTAGTGTGTGGACCTATTGAGGCATTTTGACACATTTTGTAATTTGTACCTTTTCATATTATAAGCAATACAAGATGTGTTTTGTCGCTTTCATGTGTACTTAAAGCTTGAGCCTTGCATGATGTCTTGACATGAATTGTTGTTTTTATTGCAATATTTGATTTGCATAATGTTAATTCATTGTAATATGCATGAAAAAAACTTTTTTTCAATGAAAAATTTTGTTTTCTTCGGTTTTTTTTTGTCAATTCTTTCCCCGATTTTTGCCGATTTTTAAAAATGTCGATTCCAATTTTCTCAACTATGCTAAGGCATTGGCACCCTGGCAGTTGTTTGTATGCAAGCATTGGCTTTGGCACAAGGGTAATGATGGCATCAACAATTGGATCTGACACTTATTACCAAGGTTGGCCCTAGACTAAGGTTTGGCACATGAAAGGAGGCGCTGATGCTGCTTGGTGCCAGGCTATGGAACTGATTGACAAGGTGGCGCCAATGTCCAAAGGCTCATCTTTGCACTAGCATTGTCTGAAGCTTGGTGCAAGTGCTGATGAGGACTTGAGCAACCCGTAGTCTGCTTGGATCGCCAATTGGAGATATATCATGAGCAAAATCGAAACAAGCTAACAAAGATGGAGCAGTTCAAAATCCCTTTTTCTGGGAAAGTAATGATGGTGGGTAAAGTTTTATCTTCATGGCACATGTACTACTCTGCTTATCTTTTACTTTCACATGTAGCATATAAATATTTTAATTTATAATTGATTCGCAAAAACTTATTGTGGCCATAGAAAAAGGGCTGAAAGGACTCCTTTTAATCGATTGGGAAGTTTCCAAACTTCCAACGAAAAAAGGATGGCTACTATCCTGATATTATAGCCCAAGGTACATCTCTTCCAAGCAAATGGATAATAAGAACAGTGAAAGCTAAGGCTCCCTGGCAAATTCTCTTTCATAATAGAATTCTTACCACCCAACACTCTAAGAGAATTTAGATTCCATGGCAGACACTTTCTGAATCTCTTTATTGGCAGTTAAATGATCTCTATGATCAGGCCCTTATTGGAGTTACTGAAAGAAAGGACTTGTGTGATATAAGGGAAGCACACCCCAAATATCATCTCTTGTGTGAACAAGAAGCAGAGAATCAACGAACTAGCAATAAGGTGAAACGTTTTGTCAGTCCCTATATAAGGTTAGAGCCTCCTTTGCTCACAAAATGTTGAAGAGGTTGATTCTGCATCAAGGGGTTGCTATCAGGTGGATTCTGAATCATGAGATGGCTTTCAAAATATGACCTCACAAAATGGGCATTACAGACTCTTCTTAAATTTGGAGAGTGGGAAAGAGGAAACTGTCAATCATGTTTTTTAAAGAGATGTGCTCCACCCAGGAGCTTTTGGTCACAGTTTCAGAATGATTTCATTATCTTTAGTATGTTGGTTCTGCATCAAGGGGTTGATATCAGGTGGATTCTGAATCAAGAGATGGCTTTCAAAATACGACCTCACGAAATGGACATTACAAAGTCTTCTTAAATTTGGAGTGTGGGAAAGAGGAAACGGTCAATCATGTTTTTTTAAGAGATGTGCTCCACCCAGGAGCTTTTGGTCACAGTTTCAGAATGATTTCACTCTCTTTAGTATGTTCCTCTAGTGGCACAGTCCTCTACTAAAAGAATGTTGGATGGTTAACGACTAACGTAAAGATCTTTGGCAAGCTTCTTAATTGCTTACCATCTGCTCTGTTTGGAAGACAAGATGGAGGACAACATTTCAAGAAGACTCGTCACTGCTTAATCTTGGTGATTTGAAACATTTTAAAGAAGACCTAGCTCTATTTATGAAAGCTTAGTTTGAGTGTTTCAAAAACCAATGGTGCGTCCATGTCCATGCCCATTGCTACCCAAGCTAAGCTACATTTTTCCCTTGTAATGCCGACGCTTAATTGTTCTAACATCTGTGTTTTTCTGGTCTAATGCATGCATTTTTCCAAATATATATACGTCTACCACAAAGCAGTTTAGCAAGCCATAAATGAAAATAAAGACAGAAGTCGTTCTCAGTGTTACTCGAGGAAAAAACACAACAATTCCAATATCTAGGGAATTACATGTTCATCTCTTAAAACCTTGTTTAGGATTTTCACGAGAATCACTTGTAAACATAATATCAACTCACCATAGCTTCTCATCTCAATGCAATACCAGTTGCAAGTAGGTCCTCTTAATGTCCTATTTGTGTTCGAAAATGATTCATTAAATAAACAATAGTATCAGCACTTATAAATTAACTAAATACGGTGAAGATAAAGATGATATTACCGTATTTGAGCATAGCCAGCATATCTACGGAAAAAAACAAATTTAAAACCCAATAACATTAACCCCAAAATATGGGCACCTGACTAGACCTTTCAAATTTTAAATATAAATTTTACAGAACATGAAAGCTATGAGAAAACCTTGTCAACAAAAAGTTTTTGAAGTTCTTGGAATACAGCCTTGTCCAGCTTAAGGTTCAGGGCCTGCGGCGGAATCCGAATTGTGTGCTCCAGGCGGCTCAAAAAGAACATCGTGACTGAAATTTCGCTGCAAGGCCCTGTATATTATAAATAATATGTCCACGGATGGATGGTTAAAATAGCTTTTAACGTGTGTGAGCTTATTGATTATGAGAGAGATATTTTAAACATATTTTTCTCTATTCCGAAGTAAAGTATAAACGCTAATTTTTAAAATTTAGAAGTCTAGAGCTTTATTCACAGTTTCAAAAGTCTACCGTTAAGCTGTTCAAAGCAGGTTGTTATGCCCAAAAGTTCGATGTTTCTGAAATCTCCTCTAGTTTTGACTTGAAAAATGACAAATCCTTCTGAACAGTGCCCCTGTTTTTCATATTTCTCAGCGATCAGAAGCCCCTGCGAAATAAAAGTCTCGGCGCCAGAATATTTTTTTTGTACTGGAAACGTCTCCTTTTTATCTTGTGGAAAGCTATCACACTAACCTTTCATTTTAAAGGAGAGGACTGAGGGACAAGTTATTATTAAACACCTCTCATAGTAAACATTTATGGATTAAAAATTAAAAACCAACCTTAAATTGATAAACATTTCAAAAAATTTAAATTTATTATAAATATAAAAACATTTAATGATGTAAAACATACAATAACATTTATAATTCTTTTTATATAATAAACATAGTTATTTAACTTTTGTTTTTATTGCGGACAGGCAGTTGTTCTAGTAACTAAAATGATGGTTGTTTTTTAAGTAATTTTATGTTCAAACCCCTTGAGGGTGGTTGTTGATGTAATTTATAAACCTTCTCCTAAAAAAACCTTTATTTTTATTGAAATTTTATTTTAGATAAAAAAAATTTAGAGAAACTCCAAATTGAAACCACTTTCCTAAACTTAAATCCACAAACACTCAAAAAGTTTTAAATTCATAGTAAGTATTAAAAAATTTAATGATGTCAAACATACATACTGCTCGTTGTGACGTGTGTTCTTCTTCCGATATGATAAAGATAGTTTTTTTTGAAAAGGTAAAAAGTATATTGTTAGAAGAATAATCAAATTATAGTTATAGGTTTGTTATTATGTATTAAACATAGTTAGTTAACTATCATTCTTATTAAAGATGTAAAGAATTAAGGGTAAAGTAGTTTTTTAATGGTGGGTTATAGGTGATATGAGCATAGCCATAGATGATATGGTTGTGGATGTAGTTTACTAATATATGGTTATCTTCAATCATACTATAGTTATGAAAGCATAATATACAATCATATCTCTTTAGGATTTCATAATTGGATCTTTTTATCTCTATTCAAAATTCCAAAGTTCACCATTAGGCTAATTGGGTTGTTGGCCATGGGTGGGTAGAGACTAATTTGTCAAGAGGAAAAAGTTTAATATTTTTAATTAAGGTTCAAATTTTATAGGAAAACCTTAATAGTTTGATCAAATAGCATTAGCTTAACTGATTAAATTTTTCGACTTTGAAGAGGAGACCAAGGTTCAATCTAGTTACAATCCATGCAAATTATTGAAGGAAAAAATAAAATAAAATGCTCTCTTTGTTGTGTGGCACACAGTGTTAGCTATCGCATGGAGATATGCAAAGGTAGTAGTTTAATCTGAATCCTCTGAGTACGTGCCAGACCGACGATGACGGTATGAACGTCGAACGACCAGTGGTCCCCTTCACGTCGAATTAACAATAACGAGGTGGAATAGGTTTGGTGGAAGCAATACCTATGGTTTGAACCCTGTGCTTGTCAGTTACTAAAAATAGTGTGGTTGTGACCAACTCTTCTATGTAACCAAAAAAAAACTTTGTGAATGCTCTTAAACTAAATGTTATAATTTACACCTATTTCGACTCAAATCTTATACAAAATGATAAAATAAAGAAATATATAATGGGCACCCATAAGCATCATAAATAATCATGATATTATTCATAGATAAGAAGCACAACACTTTATCAAGTGGCATTAGCTCAACTGATTAGATTCCTCGACATTTTATGGAGAGACCTAGGTTCGAATCTTGCCAAACGATATATGGATAATATCCAAGCTTTGTAGTAATACCACTATGTGGTGATAATCTAATACGAGTGGGGCTCATTTCAATCTCATACCCATTAAAAAAACACAACACTTTGATACAATTGATGGAATAGTGGGAGGTATTTATAGCAATACCAAAACCCTAATTACATAAACTAAGTTAACCTGAGCTAACATGACAAGAGGGCTTTAGATTTTTAATGTACATCATTTCAATAGAGTGTGAGCTACAAGGAAGCCCCACTAGGTGGTATAGAAATTAAGTCATATTTGAAAGCCCTAATGGGAAGTTAGAATGCTCTACCTAAAAGTATGAATGCCCAAGTTGGAAATAAAAGGAAGAATGATATATAGCAAGTTCAATCCAGAAAATAAATGTTACACCATAAGTGATCATTAAGGATGAGATTATCAAACATGATATAATGGTTCTTAAAATTAGAGTTTTGTTAGGAACCTACTACTAAAATTAACACTCTCACACAAATACTGAAAATAAACATATATGTTCACAACACACTTGGAAATAAAATGCACAATATGAAAGTAAAAAGCGAAAAAAGAACAATAGCACTGAATCGCAAGCCTCTTTGAGGAGGCAACCTCCTTCAATACTTCATTCAATTATGAAAAAAGATACATAAAATACAACCCCTCGCAGTTTTAAGGAATTCCTCTAGCACCTAACTCCCAAGGTTGGCTTAAATGCAAAATGCCACCTGGGCCAGAATCTCCTACCTACAATCAGTTACATTCTTGAAAAACGGTTATGTAGAAGGGCATCATTTGGCATAGGCGCTTTTTAATCTAAAACTATAATAAAATATTACAAAATATGAACATGGGTACTACCCATGTTCCACAAGGACTATTACATGTGTTAGGATGGGGTCCTAACATGCCCTTCCCCTTTAAAAATATTTATCCTCAAAGTTGAAGGTGATGAAATTATTGCTGGATTTGGTGAAGAGGTTCCCATATCGCATCTTTTGGTTGTAATCCATGCCACTAAACCAAGACATCTATGATAACCTGTCAATGAAGGTCGTGATCTTCAGTCAATAATGCATTCAGGTTCAAGAATGATAGACTCTTCCTCGTCCAACTCGAGAAGTATAGATTGAACCTGTACCTTGTTGTGAATAACCTACTTGAGAGATGACACATGGAATATTGGATGAAGTTTGGAACTAACTAAAAGGGATAGTTTGTACGTCATTGTCCCAAGCCTCTGCAATATCTGATAAGGACCATAGTATTTTGTGGTAAGTTTCTAACAACCACGCAACTAGAGAGATGATTGTTTGTATTGTTGTAAGTGAAGAAAGACCATGTCACTAACAATAAAGCTATGTTCAGTATGATGTTAATTGGCTTGTCATTTCATACAATTCCAAGCCATGTCCAAATTGAGCTTGAGTTGGTGAAGAATGAAGTCACACTGATAAAGAGTGGAATTCACAACTTGAACCTTGGAGCTGTTTGGAATGTAAGAAGTTGGAGCTAGTGGAAGTTGACCATAGATTGTTTTAAATGGAGTCACCTTAGAGGCAGATTGATAGGTTGTGGTGTTCCACCATTCATCCAAAGGAATCCACTTAACACAATGAGTAGGATGTTTAGAAGTGAAACAACGAAGGTAGGTTTCCAAGAATTTATTGATAATTTTGGTTTGGCCATTAGTCTAAGGATGGTAGGCTAAAATCATCTTGAGTTGTGTCCCCTGCAACTTGAACAGTTCCTACCAAAAGTGACTGGTGAAGGTAGGATCTTGATCAAATACAATAGATTTAGGTATTCCATGGAGGCAAAAGATGGAATCAAGGAAGATCTGGATGACAATGTAGGCAGTATAAGGGTGGGATAGGGAACATAAGTGAGCATACTTCAAAAGACGATCCACTATTAACAACATAACCAAGTTACCTCTAGATTTTAGTAGTCTTTCAATGAAGTCCATAGATATATCTATCCAAACCTGCTCAGGAATGGGTAAAGGTTGAAGTGTTCCTAGAGAGCTCACAGTTTCACATTTCATGCGTTGGCAATGATCACATTCGACCACAAATGTCTTGATGCCCTTTTTCATTCCCTTCTAGAAGAAGATACGCTTGGCTCGGGTTTATATTTTGAGAAAACTTGAATGACCAGTTGTGGGGGAACATGCATTTCTTGAATGAGGAGGTCCTTGATTTGAGACTTAGATGGAATAATCAAATGGTCATGAAACTGTAAATCTTGACCATTCCAAACATAACTAAAGTGGGATTGAGGATCCTATTGGAGATTACAAAGGAGAGTTTATAATGATGAGTCTTTGGCCAGATCTTCACAAAGTTGATGAATACATTGCGAAAGAGGAGTAGAGATAGCATGTAACATGACTTCATCTTCATGAAGACGAGACAAAGCATTGACCACTACATTCTCTTTATCTTTCTTATAAGATATGTCATAGTCATACCCCAATAATTTGGAGACCCATTTTTGTTGTTCTAGAGTAGCCACCCATTGTTCTGAAAATATTTGAGACTCTAATGATCAGCTTTGATGGAAAAATATCGACCAATGAGATATGGATGCCAATGGGTGACCGTATGTAAAATGGCAAGTATTTCTTTCTCATAAGTGGACTTGCCCAAATTTTGAATAGAAGTGCCTTGCTAGTAAAATCCAATGGTCGATCCTCCTACATTAAAATTATCCCAATGCACATGCCCAATGCATCTCAATGACAAAGAGTCTAGAAAAATTTAGCATTGCCAAGATAAAGGTGGTGGTCATAGCATACTTCAAATCAACAAAAGCCTTCTCAACCGAATCAATCCATACAAAATAATTTTTCCATAACATGGTTGTTAGGGGAGCTGTGATCTTGCTATAATTTCTCATAATTTTTTTTGTAATATCCTATAAGACCCAAGAATCCATGAAGTCCCTTCAAGGTATGAGGTTTAGGCCATTCTTGCACTGCTTGAATTTTCTTAGGGTCCACTTGAACTCCTTCCTTAGTGACTATATGCCCCAAATAGTCAACCTTCTACTAACCAAAGGAACATTTTGATTGCTTTGCATAAAGTTGATGGTCAAACAAAAGTTTGAGATTTTTATCTAAGTGGTGAAGATGATCCTCCCATGTGCGACCATAGATTATTATGTCATCAAAGAATACTAGAATGAATTTTTCAAGAACATACTATTAAAATAAGTAAAACTCTCACAAAATATTGAAACTAAGCAGAAACTCATGCAATAACACAATGCATAAAGTAAATACAAAATTAAACGCTCTCATAATAACACTAAATCGTAGGCCTCTTCGAAGGGGCAACCTCATTCGATATTTCATTCACTTGCAAAAAGATACATTTGTACATGGCTTCATAGATTTTAAAGAAAGACTTCATGCAATCCTAACCCTAAGCTCAAGAGTTGGCTTATATGCAAAATGTCACTCGAGCTAGAATCTTCTACCAAACGTCGGTTACAATCTTGATAACGGTTACATCAAATGGCCCCACTTGGCTAGGAGCCTAACTTACCACATACATTACAAAATATTACAAAATAATATTATATATGGGATCCCCCACGTTGGAAGTGGGTCATTACATAATAATGAGAATTACAAAATAACGTTAGGATGGAATCCTAACATGTCCTTCCCCTTCAAAAATCTTTGTCCTCAAAGCTAAAGGTGAGGAAATTGGTGTTGGAGTTGATGGAGAGACTCTCATGTAGCATCTCTGGCTGGAGTCCATGCCACTAAACAAAGACCTCAATAATGGTGCGGTTACGAAGAGTGTGAGTCCATTGATCCAACAATTGTTCGAGCTCAAGCAAGATAGAACTGTTGTAGCCTAGTTTGTCATCTTTTTTTTGGTATTAGGTAGAGGTGGTTATAAGGTCCACAAACCTTTTACATAGTCAAAATGGGTTGGTTCTAGCTCCAAGCACGTATAATCAAAAGACAAAATAGATCTTCCCAAGACCCACATTAATCCATACTTAGAGTTTATAGTCCTATACTTGTCGTTGGACTATTCAGGATAAAACAAAAACCAAACAACACCTAGCACTTACTAAACATAACACTAGGCTACTGTACCATACACATGTCACTTCCCAAGCCCAAAAAATTGGGTTGCATTTTGTCCCTCTGCCTAATTCCATCTACTGGACTACTCATCATCAACCACTCTGATCTCCTGCTGCTCTAATAGGTTTGATCTTAGATCTTCTTTAGAATCCAACACCAGTAATTCTTGAGGGAAGTTATCCTTCCAAATTTGCATCTCCCTAGAAGAAACTACAATATTTGCCATTAGATCTGCCGCCTGGTTCCCTTCTCTAAAGGTGTGTTGGATTCGGGAACTAACCAAATGGGATTTATGAAGCTTTGCTTCTAGGATAAGCTCCGAGATGGTCCATATGGGGTCTTTATCCTCCTTAATTACCTTGATTATATTAAGTGAATCTCCTTCAAAGATTACTTCCTTATAACCCTCTAGTCTGACAATTCTCATTGCCTGCATGCAGGCTCGAGCTTCTGCAAAATGATTTGTTTGAGTTCCCAAAGGCTCCGCAAAGGCAAGGACCACTATTCCTTCCTCAATTCTCAAAACACCTCCTGCTCCTACAGCCCCGGGATTTCCTTTGGATGCCCCATAAAAATTGAACTTAACCTACTTTTGTGTGGGGGGTATCCACTTGACACCATCCCATGGGTTGGTTGTAATGATTGGGTTTGGAGGTTAGTCTCCTCGGTTCCACAAAATTCTCCTTTCCTTAGGAGATAGGGTCTCATTTTTGAAGTAAAAGATTTTCCAATTTTCTTTAAGAGCTCTGATTATTTTATTACCACATAACCTAGGATATTTCTTTCGTCCTTTAAATACTCTCTTATTTCTCTCATTCCATATCCCCCATAAAAAATGGGGTAAGTTGAGCTTCTAGAGCCAAGTCAAAAGTTTCACCTAGAATGGGGAAACCCATTGTATGCAGAAGTCAGATATACTATTTGGGCAGACCCAATCTATATGAAATTTGGATAGAATCATTTGGAATACTACACAAGAAAATTCATAAGTTAGAAAGATATGACTTACAGATTCTGTTGCTTTCTCACACAAAATACATCGATTGATGAATTGGAAACCTCTCCTCTGCAGATTATATGTTGTCAGAAACTTATTTTGAACTGCCATCCAAAACAAGAAAGCTATTTTTGGGGTTAAATCCTTTAACCAAATAATATAAGTCGAAGTCCAGCCATTGAATCCTGAGTGGATTAGTTTATAGGTAATTTTTATTGAATAGATCCCACTTGTAGTTTTACCCCAAATCACATTGTCTCTTCCTCCCCCTTGAATGATCGGGAACACCCTTAAAGCATCATTGAGTTTGGTCAGGGCCACCTTCTCTTGCTTTGAAGGATTTTGAACTATGATTTTCTTCCAAGAGGAAGTTTCGTGTGCTACAACAAGAAAAATCCCTACTTTTCCTCCCATTTCCTCTTTGATTTTGTGTTGGAGGACCCGAAGGTCTAAGTTATCTTGCAGAGGGGCTTATTCCAACCACGAATCTTGCCAAAAGTCCACTTGTCTTCCATTACCAATTGTCCATCTGATGCCTTTCCTAACTACCTCACGACATTCAAGCAAACAATTCCATAAATAGGATCCTCTAGGGAGATTATCAGCTTTCAGGAAGTCATTATTTTTGATATATTTTGCCTTAAGAAGTTTTACCCATCCCAATTGATCATTATTGACAAATATCCAAACTTGTTTGCTAATCATAGCTTGGTTCATTTCTTTCATTCTCTTTAGCCCCAGGTCCCCTTGATCTTTGCTTGCACACACCTGATTCCATGCTACCAATGGAATTCTCTTTCTCTCCTCCGAACCTGACCACAAGAAGTTGTGCTGAATTTGCTCCAATGTAGCTTAGACCTTTGTAGGCATTCTAAATAGAGACATGCAGTAGATTGGAATGCTCTATAAAGTAGTTTGAACTAGTAAGGCTTTCCTTGCGGAGCTATGGTTGTCCTTCCACCCTGCTAACTTTTTGAATATCCTGTCAATTACTGAGTTCCACAATGTAGCCTTCATTCTTCCTTCAAACATAGGTATGCCTAGATAAGTCACCAGTAAAATATCCTTTCCACAGCAAAATAGGTTAGCTATTCTTTCCTCCCTCCCACCAGGTGTGTTAAAAATGCTACTCTTCTTATAGTTTATGCATTGTCCTGCTTTCGTATCATACTTGGTTAGAATTCTCTTCAGCTTCCTAACCTGAGGCACCGAGGCTTTGGACACAATGATCGTATCATCCATGAACTGTTGGTGAGACACTGGCTTTGTTGTTGAGGCTAGTTTGAAACCTCCTAATTGACCTTTTGCCACAACTTTTGAAATGTTCCTACCCAGTGCTTCAGCTTAAATAATAAAGAAGTATGGAGACAAAGGATCTCCTTATCGTAACCCCTTTTCACTCTTAAAGTAACCGGAGGGTGACCCATTCACCATGACAAAAAATCTTATGGTAGAGATACAACTGAAAATCAACTTAATCCATTGAGGACAGAAACCAAACTTACCCAAAATCTTGGTGATGAAATGCCATGAGATCCGGTTGTAGGCTTTATTCATGTCTAGCTTTAGTAACATATCTGCTTCCTTACTAGCCACCATAGAATGAATTTCGTGAATTGTGATGATACCATCCAGTATTCACCTCCCTTTTGCAAAACCTCATTGGTTCATATCAATGATGAATGGAAGGATAAACTTCAACCTTTTGGTGATTGTTTTCGTGATAATCTTCATCAGAGTGTTACATAAACTGATAGGGCAAAAACTAGAAAATTCCATTGCTCCCACTAGTTTAGGTATGAGGACTAAAAATGTAGCATTAACTCCTTTTGGGATTTCCATGTCCTTTTGAGCCTCAATTATAGCTTCCACTACATCATCTCCTAGGATATCCCAAAACTTCTAAAATAAAGCAGCGTGGAAGTCGTCTGGTCCTGGGGAGCTGTTACCATCCATGTCAAAAATTGCATTCTTGATTTCCTCCTTTGTAAAAAGGTTTGAGTAAGAATCCATTAATATTCTTAGTGACAAGGTGTGGAATGGCTGCCAATAGAGAGTCCTCTTCTTCAATAGTAGGATTTACATCTTCTAGCAATGATTTAAAGAACTCGACCGCTTCCCTCCTTATGTCTTCCATATATTTGGTGTTAGACCCATCGACCATCTTGATCTCCTTAATTTTGTTAGTACTCCTATGGTGAAGAGTAGAGACATGGAAGAACTTTGTATTTCTGTCACCCTCCTTCAACCAATGCTGACTAGATTTATACCTCCACAAGGTTTCTTCAAATCCCAACAGTGTGTGGTATTCGGCTAACAGCTCTCTCTCCTGGTTTCTCAAATCTTTTGTAAGCTGATCTGCCTTCAGCTTCTCCTGTAGTTCATTGATATTGTCTTTTAGTTCCACCTTTTTTGTGAAAATATTGCCAAGAAAATTTTGTTCCACTCTCTAATGTTAGCCTTCACATTCCTCAGTTTACGTGCCACTTGGGCTAGTTTCGAACCATTATACTTTTTGTCCCACCATTGGGCAACCAAACCCTCGAGATACTAGTTTTGGAGCCACATAAGTTCAAATCAAAAGGGTATGATGTATTTTTTCTTAGAGTCCTCCCTAGTTTCCCATAGAATTGGGTTGTGGTCAGACCCGATCCTTGGTAGTGTCGTTAATGAAGAGTCCCCAAATCTCTCCAGGTATTCCTAAGACAGAAGAAACCTATCTATTCTGATTTGAATTTGGTTTTCATTTAGTCTTTTGTTAGACCATGTATAGGAGAATCTACGCAGGTCCACATCCATCAGCTCATGTTGATCAACAAAATCTCTAAACTCGTAGATATCAGCAGTTATTCTTTGAGAGCCCCCAAATTTATCTACAAGATTAAGGTAGCAATTGAAATCCCCCACCACAATCCAAGGGTAGTTGGGGACTGTCTCCCTCAGTTCAGCTAGCTGACCCCAAAGGACCCTTCTCAATCCTTGTCTAACTGGAGCATATACATTCGTTAAGATCCATTCTTCCTGCATGGTTTTACCCAAACATAGGAGACAAATAAACCAACTAGACATCAAAATCACTCTACTATTAATCACATTCTTGTTCCACATAACCAATAGCCCTCCTATTGTTCTAATGGCCTCCTGGGCTACTACTTCAGCTTCTCGCCAAGTCCTATTCTTAAAAGGGATCACTCTACTCTCTTCCATTTTAATTTCTTATAGTAATATCATATTCGATTTGTGTTCTTGTCTAAGAGCATACAAAGCTCTCATTTTTTAGGATTACTCCTGCATATATTCCATGATAAAATATTCATTTATGGGCTTTGGGTCCCTGAGCCTTCACCCCAAAGTGTAATACTACTTGAGTGCCATCAACCATTCCTTGCTCTGCTTATTTCTGCCTTAAGACAACATTGCTCGATTTCCCTCTTCCTACCAAACCATATCCCCATACATCCGCTTTAGGCAGGGTTTCCTTGGGTTTCACTTGGATTCTAGTAACCATCTTGGATGGGTCAGTCTTGGCATTTGGGGTAACAACCTGGATCTCCAAGTTAACTGGTCTTTATGATAGTGGAGATGATTCTGTGCTCTTAGCTTCTTGATTAGTAGGTTATTTTTTTCTTGCTTTGGGGGTACACTGATCTTGGTGGTTCACCTCTACCTCCAGAGTATCCTTACCTGTCTTATTAGTTTCTTGCTCCTTCCTCTAATTTTGCTCCTCTAAATCCTTCTCTTGGGTCTCCTCTATCTCAAATCCCACTTCTCGGCTATCCATCTGATCTCCCTTTAGATGATTTAATGCATCAAAACTGTTCTCCACTGGGATGTTGATCTCCTTGGAATTTCTTTCCATAAATTCCTCTATAGTATAGAGGACCACTTTTGTCAAGGTTCCATAGTTCTCCCGTATTACCCAATCGAACCTACTTTCTCCAGGGCGTTGATCTATGTGGTTCTTTCCTTTGTGATTTGGTTCTAGGGCCTGCTACATCACCTTTGGAGCAAGTTGTACTTGAGGGTTCCCACCAGAGGGACCAACTCCCCTGTGAGAGGATTCTGGGGCATAGGTATTTTTGGGAGGAGGGTTATAACATTGCCTCTTTATGAAATTATGCCGAACGAGGTCTTTGATATTTTAATTTTGAGCCCTACGTCCTTGAGGCCCATGTTGGGTAGGAATGGAGTTCTATGGGGGAGTGATATTATTCTGGGTTTGTGGAATAGCATTTTGGGGTGGGGGCTGGTTCTTGGAAAGGCAGTGGATACCCTGGTCCCCTACCTTCCCACAAACACTATACTTAATAGACATATTTTCATATTCAAAATCCTAAGTATGAAGGCCATGCATAGACAATAGTATAATAGATTTAGGGAGTTCTTTCATCAGGTCCATCAACACACACATGCGAGCAGAAAGAAGTCTTATTCTGCTCAAGGTTGGAGGATCGATAGCTACTAGTTCCCTAATATTTGTAGCTATCCCAGCCAATATTTGCTCATTTCAAAAAAATAAAGGTAATCCTGACATCTTAACCCAAATAGGAGTCAATTTGGGGGTTAAAATCAGGGGTCCAACGCTTCAGATACAAGCCCTTTTTCCCAAAAAACTAAGGAACTCCTTGAATAATCCTTTCCATGTCATGGTCACATTGAAATATCACCAAAAGGAAACTCTTGGGTAAAGCCTTAATCATCATACCGACCCTTGGCCACCATTTTTGGATGGCCCATCTCCTTATGACTTCTAAGTCTGGTCGAACCCCCATACATTTTTCCACCAGAGACGTTCTGCCCTCCATAGCCACATGTTGAGCTAGGGTATCCGGGATGTCCAGCCTATCATTGATGGGTTTTAGATTAAAACAAGATTCAGACAATTTTTGCTTACCACGAAGAGCATTAAGATAAGATGGTCTATAGTTGTCAGGTTTCTCTTTGTCTCTTTCCTGGGTCTTCCATTGATCTTGAAGCACAAAGTCCTAGTATCCATCAGAGATATCTTCGACCGCATATGCCCAATGCCCTGGGTTTGGTTCCAACAAAATTTCCTTGTCCACATCCTCCACTTGGGGCCTTGCTATCTCACTAGAGCCCCCACCTGTCATGCTTGTTGTTCTGCCATTCGAAGCCCCACACCTAGGGTTTGCCACCCCTAGACCTCTCGCTCCTCCTCCTTACTACTCCATCATCATCGACCACTGATTTACATAAGCCTAGTTTATAATCTAGCTCATGCTAGAACTGTGATTATCATCTCTTGATATTTCTCAAGGCAAGCACTCGCTGATTACAACCCAGACTAAACATTGGGAGAACCAAACTATTTTGATTCAACCTCCAGAGAAGGTTGTCTCCTTGTTAACTTAATGAGTGTTGACTCTATTTAGCTCAATTATAGTTAATATCAGGATAGAAATGATAGGGTTAGAAAGTATGGATTTAAGTTGGTCGAGTGAAGCTAACAACATAGACAACCACACAATATCCTTTAACAAATGATTTAAAAAAAACATCCTAGAGAATTAAAAACATTAAAAAATTATGCAATTACGCTATTGAAATAGTGTTTTGCATGTTTGCAGAATTATTCCAAATATATAGAAATTTTGATTATCTAATTTCAATAAAATAAGATAAATACCTGGATTTGATAGAAATAGAATTCTCAATAAACATGTATGCATAAATAATTAACTCGATCTACTCTAAGTTAGTTTTTCAAATTAACAGAATAGACTAACCATAATAATAAGATGAGGTAATATCAAGTCCGTCATTCAACACAGGAAAAAATTTGAGGTAAACATCCCTTGTAATGCTTTATTCATCAATTTGCAAAGAACTACATAGTGGTGCAAGAAAACACTCTAGAGCCGACCATTTGGAAGGAGGTTGTTGCCCTTATTTATAGGTTTTACAATAGTAATTTTTACTCTCAAGAATTACAAGAAGATTTGATTTTCTTATGGTTTCTCTAACCACTTGTCGTTCATGATGCCCACCAAATATGACCTCCTAGTTTTGTTGCAACGACCTTCTGGTTGAGCCCATCGTCGTCGTTGGTGATTCTTGGAATAAATTCCTCTCCGTCGATATCTCAACTGAATTTGGTTAAATAGGATGTTTTTGGAAGGTTTTGGGTCGTAACTGCTTTCTGTTCGACTTCTCTAACATCAGTTTTAATTTTTTTCCTATTTCCTAGATTACGTAGGAAAAAGTTTACCAAAGACCCTTGCGGGAGGCAGAAGTTTAATTGTGGTTGTATATCTGTCCATCGAACAGCTAGAGTACCGCTTCTTGTTTGCGCTATGGCAACGAAGGAGGGAAAACATGACTTTTAATTCTTCTATATTTTCATATTTTGTTAGCGATTATCTAAATTGATCTTTTCTTGATGCTTCTCAATTTTGGCCTTTTCTGTTTGCATGGCTAATGCGAAGGAGGAGGAAAAGCATGGCTTTTTGTTCTTCTATCTTTACTCCTTTTGTCAATGCTTCTCAATTTTGGCCTTTTCTTGGTGCTTTTCGGTTTGCACGGTTCATGTGAATATGATCAAGAAGTATGGATTCTATGACTTCTTTATTTTCCTATCTTCTTAGCGCTTCTCAACTTCAGGTTATTTCTGATATTTTTCAGTTGTACACTTGATACAAGGAAGGTTGAGAAGTGCGGTCTCTCTAGACTTCTTACTTTTAGCTTGATTTTAGTGCTTTCTCACTTTTTGCCTTTGCGTAGAACTTTTTAGTTTTTTAAACGCTCTTCACTTCTATGCAATGAGTACAAAGGAAACTGAGAAGCACACCCTTTGCCAGTCTTCTCACTTTTGAGTTGATTTTAGCGCTTCCCAATTTTGGGTGATTTGTAGCACTTTTATGTCTCCCTTACATACTTAGCCAAATTTTGCAAAATTTTGGCCTAAGTATGAATGTAGCATTTTTTGACCTACAAGAACCTTCTTCATCAAACTTTGGGAGTGCATATTGAACCTGTACCTGATTTCCCACCACATTTTTGAGAGAGAAAACATAAAATATAGGATGGAGCTTGGATGTATGTGGAAGGGCCAATTTGTAAGCTATGGCACCAATATGTTGTTAACACCTGGTAGGGCCCATAGTATTTTGTAGCAAGTTTCTGGAACCTGTGAAGCTATAGGAACAACTATTTTCATAGTTGTAAGCAAAGGAAAACCATATCAACCACATAAAAATTATGCTCAGAACAGTGTTTGTCAACCTATTGGCGCATCCAGTTCTAGGTTACATCCAAATTCATATTTAGTTGATGAAGGACATCGACATGTTGACTTAGAGTAATGTTGACTACATGGACCTTGGAGCTCCTTATAATATAGGAAGCAGACATGGGTGGAGGGCATCCATAAACTACCTCAAAAGAGGTAACCTTGGTTGTGTGATAGGAAGTCTTGTACCACCACTTGACCAAAGAAAGCCACTCCGCCTAGTGCGTAGGATGATCAGAGGTAAAGAAACGAAGGTAGGTCTCCAAACATTTATTGACAATCTTCGTCTGGCCATCCATTTGTGGATGATAAGTTGAGCTCATTTTGATATGAGTTCCCTACGACTTAAACAATTCTTGTCATAAGTGACTAGTAAAGGTTGGATCACGATAAAACACGATGGAGGAGGGTAGACAATGAAGTTGAAATATAGAATCGATGAAAATTTGTGCAATGGTAGAAGTTGTGTAAGGATGGGAGAGGGAACAAAAGTGAGTATACTTCGAAATATGATCCACTACCACAAAAATGAATGGATTTACCTCTAGACTTAGGTAACACTTCAATAAAATCCATGAAAATATCGATCCAAACCTGGTCAAGAATGGTCAATGGCTAGAGAGTGCCTGGAAAATGCACCATTTCATATTTCATCCGTTGATAGGTATCACAAGTTGCCACAAAAATTTTAATGTCATTTTTCATGCCCTTACAAAAAAAAATGTGCTTAAGCCGCTCATATATTTTGAGAAATCTTGAATGGTCGAAAGATAGAGTGGCATGCAGTTTTCACATGAAAAGTTCTCGAAGGGATGATGTGTGGGAAAAACAAGGCGTTGGTGATACCAAAAATCATGGCCATCTCAAGTGTAGATATGATATGAAGTAGATTCAGTGTGTAGAGAGGTAATCAAAGTTTGTAATCCTGAATCTTGAAGTACCTCCTGTCGTAAGGAATCAATCCATTGTGGAATGGGCAATGAGATGGTGCATAGCATATTGTGATCCTTAAATTTGCGAGAGAGAGCATCAACCACAATGTTCTCCTTGTACTTATTATAAGTGATATCATAATCATAGCCCATGAGCTTAGAAATCCATTTTTATTGTTTGGGAGTGGCAACTCGTTGCTCCAAAAAATATTTGAGACTTTGATGGTCAGTTTTTATGGAGAAATGATGTCCAATGAGATATGGTCGCCAATGGGTTACCGCATGCTAGCACTTCCTTAGCATAAGTGGATTATCCTATATTATGACTAGAGAGTTCTTTAATTATGAAAGCTAAGGGTCTCCCTTCTTGCATCAATACTGCACCAATACCATGACCCGAAGCGTCACTTTCAATGACAAAAGGTTTGGAAAAAATTTGACATGGCCAAAATAGGCGTAGTGGTCATAGCATGCTTCAATTATAGGAAAGTCTGTTTAACGGGTTTCATCTAAGTAAAAGAGACCTTTAACATGGAAGTGAGGGGAGCTACAATTTTATCATAGTTACGAATAAATTTACAGTAATGACTTTTAAGCTCTAAAAATTCTCAAAGACCCTTGAGAGTGCAAGGTTTTGACTATTCTTGAACCGCTTGGATCTTCTTGAGTTAAATTTGATGCCATCCTTAGTAAAAATGTGTCTCAAATATTCCACTTCTATCAACCCAAAAGAACACTTGGAATGCTTAGCATAGAGTTGATGTTGTGCCAACAACTAGAGTGTCTGATCCACATGAACAAGATGCTCTTCCCATGAGAGGCTATACACCTGAATATCATCAAAGAAGACTAGGATAAATTTTTGAAGGAATGGGTGAAAAATGTTGTTCATGAGGATTTGAAAAGTGTAAGGACCATTAGTCAAGCCAAATGGCATCACCAAAAACTCATAGTGACCTTCATGAGTATGGAAAGTAGTCTTGGGAATATCCTCATCCTTGAGCCTGATTTGATGGTACCTCGAGCGAAGGTCGAGGTTGGAAAAGTACATAGTCCCATGTACTTCATACAGTAATCCATCCACCATAAAAATATGAAACTTATCCTTGATGCTGAGTTTATTAAGCTCACAGTAATCGATACACAACCGCTAGGACCCATATTTGTTGGCACTAGTAAAACCAGAGAAGAGTAAGGATTGTTTCTTGGCCAGATGACGTCGAATTTTAACAATTCATGTACTAACTTCTTGATTTTAGACTTAAGAGCATGAGGATATCGATACGGTCTAATGTTGGGCAATGCATTGCCAGGTAACAAAGGAATATCATAGTCGTGAGAGCAATGAGGTGGTAATTCTGATGGTTTTGAAAAAATAAAGGTGGTAATTCTGATGGTTTAGCAAAAATATAATTATGCTTGGCCAAAATAAGTTGTAAATATACAAGAAAAAAATCCTCCTCGAATAGGGTAGGTTGGATTACATATATCTGAGCTATAACACCTCCAAATGATTTTTTTAACTTCCACATTTGTCTTGAACTGATAATCTGTGCAGGTCCTGCTTTGGATCCATGGAGAGTGTGTGACTGTCCATTCTGTGAAAATTGCATCTAAAGCTCGACAAAGTTCTATGAGATGGTTCCTAATGTGCCAAAAAATTGAGCTCCCAACACAATATCACATCCGCTTAGTTGAAGTGCAAACATTTCTTGTTTGATCTCATAGTCCTCAATTTTTACCTTAACATTATGACATTTACCTTTGCAAGGTAAGGTCTCACCATTGGCTACTATAACCTCAAAGGATTTACATGTATATACGTAGTAATTTGCCTGCTTGGTAATATGGGGATCAATAAAGTTGTGTGTACTGCTAGAATCAATCAGGATGGTAATATGTAAGCCTTTGAGATAACCCACAACTTTCATGGTTTGGGAAGTAGTAATATGAGCAAGAACATGAACATAGATTTTAGCCTGTGGTTCTTCTTGGCTTTCTTCCTCTGGTTAGGGCGGTTCCTCTACTTGTTTCATGTCATCATCACTTTGGTCACTGGTGTCAGGCTCATCAGTATTTGTAACAATTCAAGTCTAGCCACCTGGTTTTCCATTATTCACAAGAATTTTTTGATTAAACAAGAGAATTTAAATTACACCCAACATTATAATTGGTACACAGACTTTGAATATTCATTTCAAGGTGATTGACTACTAGAGGAAGTCCCTTAAATGTTCGATACTGGTCAAGTCCTGTATTAAGGGTCATCTTGTGAACACATTTATTTCCATAGCCAAAGGTCTATGTCCATAACATGGGGTTGTCCTTTTAGAGCCCATTTCATCTAAAAGGGTGGACACATACTTCCCCACCCATAGCATATTTTGTTTTGGAACATCCTTTCCATTACTTGTGCTTGTTACATGCTATGGTTTAGTGTATGAATACCTGGTGCTTAACTGAATACCCACCTTCTCGGGTTCTAGTTAAGGTCCACCACTTCTTTGGTTTTAAGACCAGGTAACTCAAACCTCACTACAAGTGACAAAGTGTTATCCCATTCCAACACTCGCTGGACCTTTTAGCTCCGGAGTTCAACTACTCTTGGACTTGTCGTATACTTGCTAACAATTCCCCACTCAAGTTTGGATCGTGAGTCACCCTCACGTACCACTCACATATCAGTCTAGAAGGAGTGTCCCATTCCACCCCTTGTTACATGTTCAAAGTAATAGGACCTTCACTCATCCAAGTTGATTTCTTGAAAATGACTGAATACGATTCACGATGTTTACCTTTCTCCAAGCTTCGGTGTTGGGCTTCTTTTATTGAATAATATATGTTACTTTCAAAGTTTTCTTTCTACCTTTGGTTGTTTTGAGTTCACTTTCTCTATTTTTCATAAAATCTTCTTTAGCATACTAGCTTTGATATTTTAAGAAAAACAATAAATATTTCTTTTAAAATATCTATAATTCAATGCTATAAAGTCCTTTTAAACCACACTTAAGAGTCAACTGATTGTAATTGGTCTTGTTATTCTCTTAATTATACTTTCTAAACATAACAATACATGAGATACGTATAGAACAACCCATAACACCTAACAAAACGACAATCCAGGTTGGTTTGGTTTCACAAATGTTGCTAATCCAAGGAAGTGGACAAAGGTAATAATTATTTTACATACCCTAAGTTACTATGTTCTACTAAAAAAATTATACGATACATTTCCTCAAGGCAGTGTGACTAAACATGTACAAGAATATGAGCTCATTTTGAAGCGAAAGGGAATATTATTGATCTCTCTTATATTTAACAATCCCTTAATTTATTATTATTGATGTTTTACTTTCCAACATTTATTAATCTTTTTTGTCTTTAACATAAAGCCCAATGCAAATTATTTTTAATCCACTTGATAATGCAAAGACCAACTAAATTACATCCCAATTAAAATCTATCACGTCAACCAAACTTAAGGCAATTGTACTCACTATTCTCAAGCATATTTAAAAGGTAATAAACATATTATTTTAAAAGGAAAGAGCCTATTATGTGAATTCTTTTATTTTAACATTCTGACATGACGTAAGAGAATTTCTAAGAACCTTAATCAAACCACGAAGATGATAATGCATGTAATTTTACCATGAAAACATGGTCTAGTTTGGTTTTCAAAATATCAAATATGCGTATATAAACATATCCAAATTCACACAAACAAACTTGTTTCATCTTTATTTATCAACAAGGTTTTCATTTATTGTTGTTTACTGGTAAATGAAGAGCTACTATTAGTTTTTCCCAGTCATTATATCCAATCTATTAAAATACTTCTTCAAGAGTACATTTCTACATTCTCAAAAGTGACGATGAATACTTTAACTATACTTTAAAAAAACAAATCTAAAGTTTCTATTCAAAGTTTCTATGAATCAGGCTGATTATCGAATTGAGCGTCAACTGCATTTTGTTCATTCCATCAGAAGAATTTAGCATGACGTGTTTAAAGAAGTTTTCCACACTTTCCTAAAGACTAATTGAAAAACACTCTTTGTTTTCTACTATTTTATAGAGAGAGTCTCGATATTTGTACCTTAATCTGATGTGTTCAAAACTCCTCAATTTGGAATTAACATGTTAGCTAATCATTATAGTGTATAGACATTCGTTAAATAATTTATTGATTTTTGGAATACCCTGCTCATTTTTCTAGTGATCGTATTTTACCTGAAAAGAGCATTGAAGCATTTATCAGTTACTACAGTTAATTGATACCGGGAAGACTAAGATATCTACCCATATTTACTAATAAACCTATCATCAAGTTGGTTTTCTATCTTATAGTAACAATGTATTAGAAGGTTTGGAACTATCATAACATGCCACACTTTTTTTTAAATTTCTTATTAGTCGATATGTTGGCACAATTTCTAGAGCGATATTTCAAGATTAGCTCATAGCATTGGGGTTAAAGACAATGTTTTCCTATTCTACATTGCATACTCTACATTGAAGTGAAAGCATGAGATTCCGGTCAAAGGAAACACCAAGTGCAATTGCATTCAAAATTAAGCACGCTTAAGTCCTAGGAATGTAAATTGCATGAAACGGAAAAGAGACACATTGGAAGAGACGCAATCAGATAAAGAAAACATAGCCCTTTCATTAATTTCCTTCGATCTCTGTTACAATAATGCCTCCTCCCTTTTCAGGGGCTAGGAGCGCAAATAGGGTTTGATTACAATCGCTGAATGATTCCTCCTTCCGCGTGCCCACGATTGCAATGGGCGGGCCAAGATGATGCCGCCGCTGATGTCGATGAGTTCTTCACCTCTGCTGCTTCTCCTGTGAACAAAGAAATGATCAAGACGTTAGTAGCACCTGCTGCAAATGAAAAACATTCTCTCTCTAAAACTAACAAAATATGCATACGAATATTTGCCTGAAACAGTGAAAACAAGTGAATCCAAATTGCTTCAAAACCCGACGAAGGTAAGAAAAGCTACCGGAAGGGCCACCGCCACCGACGCAGCCGGCCAATCCACCTTAAACCGGAATTCATCCCCGGGCGAGACGACTTCGATCGTAATTCGTCCCCGGGTGGGACGAATTCTTTTGAGTAGGAGAAACCGACTCGTCGCTACTCCAATGTCGGATCTCGGGACTTGTAAAACTCCCGCAAACAGGGGGGTTAGGTAATTGGGGCCATTTTGGGACGACCCAGATGGTCGGATTTTCCCAATTTGGCCTCCACCCTCGGGAATTTGACCTTGACACCTGCAAGTTAGCGAAACGACAAAGCAATACAAAACACCCTAAATTCTGACCAAAAGCTACAAAATTGCAATTATAGACTAATCAGACCTAGTAACACAGAATGCAATCTAAAAAATAATCTAAAGTGCTCAAAAACTAAAATTAGGACTTGGGAGGTGTGAGGGTGCCCAAGTGGGCCTCCCACCGTTGGCCCTCAATTTTGGAGCCAATCCACCAGGGATGGGCCCAAAACCTTTTAGGATTGGGGGGTCGGCGAATTGGTAGGTTCAGATGTCCATGCGTCGAATTTGAGTAAGGTTCGAGCTTCCAAAGGCCACCCAACAACCTCCCTTGCAAAAGAGATTGGTGGATGTAGGAAGGTGAACAAAGGGGGATGCAAGTGAGTCTTCAATTCGGTAGCACTTCATTGCTTGAACACTCCTTCAACCTGTCTCCTTTTGGGTGAGAAAAGTCCCACCTTTTATAGACCCAAGGGGTCTCTTTTGGGAGGGAAGCACAAAAGCCAAGTGTTGGCCATAGGCGCCATGTGGCAGTCTTGTCTTCCCATGAGGGAGGGGAGTCTTCCATTGACTTGAAATTTGATAAATGCTTTTTGTAACAGTCCTCTAACGGCCCCTCTCTCCACTTACACATGCGTGCAAGGTAGGAGCCCTTAACCGACCGTTCGGGCTGCCACTTGGCACCATTTGCCTTTTTGCCCGTTAAGCTTAGAATTCGTCCCACCCAGGGGACGGATTCGAATTCGTCCCGGGGTGGGACGGATTCTATTTTGAATTCGTCCTCGGGTGAGACGAATACCGGGCAAAGTGTCCAAGTGTGCCAAATTGCTTCTTGACCTTACAAAATTGCTATGAAAGTGGTTAAGACCACTGTTTAACCTCTGAGGGCTGCCCTGGGGGCTGTGTTTGCCAAAGCGATCAGTGTTTGCAGTCACATAATCGGATTGGTGCTGTTTTGGTGTCTACATGAAGGTTAATGAAAAATGACTCCTAATTGTTTTATTATAAGCTTAAGAGTATGTTGTGTTGTTTACAAGATCCCATCGTCATCTAAAAGGAACCTCTAAACCTACAGGTATTTTTTTAAAATTTTCAAAATATTCCTAGACAATATATGTCGTCAGAGTTAGATATCCACAAAAAATACATAGCCTACTACTTGAATTTGGCTATCAAAAATCAGGAGGTAAATTCCACCTCCGAAGTCATCTTTATTTACTAAAATTGAAAGAAAATGTAATTCTATAAGTCTTCTACAATTTTTTTTTTTAGCCATTTAGGATAAATTTTCCATCGTTCAAAAGCTTAAAGCCTACCAAAAGAAATTACGCATTTGTATACTCAAATTATGAGCTCTCATCTTATACATTTGGTCTTAATATTTTGATTCTAATAGGAAAGATACAATGCTGCTATATGATTTTTACACATTCATCTAATAGTTGAATAGTTACAAGAACTCATCCGCTTATACATATCGCTTTGAGTGCGTAGCGCTGATAGTCTATAAAGAAATCATTATTATTATTTTTTTAAAATAAAATAATAGTGAAACTCAGACAAAAGATTATTTTTTTTCTTTTCTCTGCAATTAAGCTTCATACTACCATTTTACTGGATAAAATTTGACAAGGCGCTACCCCAAATTGTTCCTAATTGAGGAATATTAATGAAAATGTAAAATGAACACCCTTTTCACCGGTAATCAAATTTCATAGGTTCCTTTCTGGCGAAGCCTCTATGAATTGGGCAAAACATATGTAGCAGAGGTACCCAGTTCAATGGCTTATCAAGGAGAATTCAAAGCGGTTTTTCTACCATATGAATGCACTCTATACTGCTTTACCATGAATACAATAGATGCAAACACACCGAAGTTTATCTAATCCCATAGTCTTCCAAATTTAATTTTTTCTACAACACAAAATCATTCTATATTACCTCTATTAAGAAGCAAAAAGAAACATCTAGCATATGATTTTTATAAAATATAAAAACTTCACATATCATTGCATAATATATTAAATAAAGCATATTGTAGAGCCAAAAATGCGGAATTATGATAATCTCTTCCTTGAATGCTTCCCAACGAACTTGCAGAGTATCCACACAAAGAAAACAAAGGGTAATATTGATGATGATTTCTCCTTAAGATTTCTCAAGTGGCTTTATAGAGGAGGAAAGTAAGCTTATGCTTAACACCTGTAGAGATTCATGCGGATGTCCCGGTTTCTGTTTTGCCAAGTGGTCCTCCAAATGAATTACATATATATTTTTATATTTTCATAATTGTTTTTAAATTTGATATTTTTTATTAATTACCATATATTTATATTATTATGATTTATTTTTATTTTTAATTATAATATATATTTTATAAGTTTAAATATTAAAGAATCATTTTTACATACAATCACAGATTCCTAAATGCAACTACATGTATGCACCTACATGAACCGTTGGACAGGTGTATTGCTGATAAAAATTTTTATTCTATATTTATAAATACCCTATCGCTCATCATATTTCTCCATATTACCTTTACCTTTGCCCTTTTCATACTGCCAAAAGGAGGTGCCTGGTTTGTTTGCTTGATCGTTCAATAAGTTCCACCTGTACCTGCATTCATCGAACCATCAGTAGTACCAAATTCTAATCGATAAAGCAAGCAAACAAATTGGTGTGTTTGGGAGGGATGTTACATACTCCCCCACTAGAATTAAACATAGTCCCTATGTTTTGAGCTAACAATATCAAAATATCATGAAAATATTTAACAACACAAAAACAAAATATTTATCTTTCCATACATGAGTAAAATCTTAGTAAGTATCATCAACCAAAACATGGTTTATAGTAATATCAAACATGCATATGGTATATAGTCTTAAGTAATATCACATCAAACATGCATGATGGATCCCAAAAATGTATATACAAAACTGTCTCCTAATGTTTGTCCACATAATAGTTTTTAAACAATATCCATTGTTCTTTAGTAGCCACATCTTCTCATGTGGCTTGATTCTTGTCAAAAGCCAAGGTCTTCAAACTTGGGAAAACTTCAATATGCTGCAGGTTCATCATTGGTTGTTGCATACATTTTATGCATGATCTCCCTAGCGGGTTGTTTCTTATTTGCCCTCTGTGGACACTGGATATCTTAATGAGCTTCTCTACAAACATAGCAATGCAAAGGGGTCTTATCCCTTCTATTTTCTTAATTCATAAATTGGGATGTTCTTTGTGCCTTATAATTGTACCTATAGTTTCTTCTATCAGGTTGATTTATGTTCTAGTATCTATTTTGATACTTGTCATCTCGTCTGAAATGATCTCCACCCCTGAACTTATTATTTTGATCTTTATTTCCTTTTGCGGGTCCAAAATCCCTTCTCTTTCTTGATTCTTCTCTGCTTTTTTAATTTTCTTTTAATAATATACCTTTTTGTTCTTTTAGTTGTCTTATTTAAAGTGGGCGGTATCATAAGCTTGACACAGATATTTTGGTTTGACTAAGCCTACCAGATCTCCAATTCTTGGATGTAGGTCCATGAGGAATTTTGGCACCTTCATATTTTTTTTAATCGTAATCAGGAACATATTTTAGCAATTGGATAAATCTCTGATAATATTCAATAACTGTCATGTTTTCCTAGTGAAGATTGGTGAACTCCCTAAACTTCTCAATATAGAACTACCGTGTTAGAAAACGGTCTCTAAATTCCTTTAGAAATGTGTCCCATGGAACATCTGCAACCTCTACATGTTTATTATTTTTATAGGTCGTCCACCAATCCATGGCAGATCTAGTCAAATGAGCTACCGCCCATGCCATATTGGATTCAGAGGAGAGAGTACTATTAATGGCATAATAACTTTCAACTTCATTCAACCAATTTTCTACTGCTTCACCATCTCCTTTACCATCAAATTGCTTGATGTCTAACTTTCTCAATTCACTACCTACTCGCCTACGAGATGATCCCTCAAGAAATTCCTCCAGATTCTCTTCAGACTCTTTCTTTTTAGATAGGTTTTCGATCAATTTCTACTGTTGGATGAGAATTTCTTGTTGTTGACTCATTTACGCTCTTTGTTGTTCCATTTTATCCATCAACTGCACCCTCTACATTTTTATGTGTTCCCTTTGCTAATTTAATTGTTCTTGTGCCTGCTCTCTTTGAAATTTTATGTGCTCACACTAATGATTCATTTGGTCTTGCAACAATTGTACCATCTTGGCCAAGTTGTCCTCTCTTGACGAAGTTTTATCTGTCACATGTTCTTTATCTTTTTGGATAACTCGTCGGGGTACTTCTGCTCTAGCTACCCTCTCAAACTCCTTTATGAGTCTTTTGAGCCCATTTCTTGGGCCTTCAGCAACTATCTCTTGTTATGTCATTGTAGATTTTCTAGAGGAACTTGCCATTAGTTGTATGTAACAAAAGTGAAATTAGTTTCATATGCCCAAAGTGTCACAACCTAGGCTCTGATACCAACTGTAACAACCAAAGTCTAGCCACTTGGTTGTCCATTATTCACAAGCAAAATTTTTGATTAAATAATAGAATTTAAATTACACCCAACATAATAATTGGTATACAAGATTTGTATATTTGTTTCAAGGTGATGGATTGCTGCAGGTAGTCCCTTAAACGTTCAAGACTGGCCAAGTCCCGCATTAAGTGCCATATTGTGAACACATTTGTTTCCATAACCAAAGGTCTATGTCCACGACATGGGGTTGTCCTTTCATAGCCCATTTCATCTAAAAGGGTGGATGCAATCAATGTCAGTGTATAGAGAGGCAATCAAAGTTTGTAAGCTTGAATCCTAAAGTACCTCTTATCATAAAGAATCGATCCATTGTGGAATGGGAAATGAAATGGGTCATATCATACTATGATCCTCAAATTGGTGAGAGAGAGCATCAACCACAATGTTCTCCTTACCCTTCTTATAAGTGATATCATAATCATAGCCCATGAGCTTAGAAACCCATTTTTGTTGTTCAGGACTGGCAACCCATTGCTCCAAAAAATATTTGAGACTTTGATGGTAAGTTTTAATGGAGAAATGATACCCAATGAGATATGGTCGCCAATGGGTTACCACATGTAAAATTTCTAGCATTTCATTAGTATAAGTGGATTTTCCCATATTACGACTAGAGAGTGCTTTACTAGTAAAAGCTAAGGGTCTCCCTTCTTGCATCAACATTGCATCAATACCGCAAACTGAAGCATCTCTTTCAATGATAAAAGGTTTGGAGAAATTTGACATGGCCAAAATAGGCATAGTGGTCATAGCATGCTTTAATTATAGGAAAGTCTATTTAATGGGTATTGTCTAAGTAAAAGAGTCCTTTAACATGGAAGTGAGGGGAGCTACAATTTTACCATAGGTACGAAAAAATTTACGATAATAACTTTTAAGCTCTAAAAATTCTCAAAGACCCTTGAGAGTGTGAGGTTTTGACTATTCCCGAACAACTTGGATCTTCTTGGGTCAACTTTGATGCCCTCCTTAGCAACAACGTGTCTCAAATATTCCACTTCTATCAACCCAAAAGAACACTTGGAGCACTTAGAATAGAGTTGATGTTGTGCCAAAAACTAGAGTGTGTAATCCACATGAACAAGATGCTCTTCACATGAGTGGCTATACACCTGAATATCATCAAAGAAGACTAGGATAAATTTTTGAAGGAATGGGTGAAAAATGTTGTTCATGAGGATTTGAAAAGTGTAAGGAGCATTAGTCAAGCCAAATGGCATCACCAAAAACTCATAGTGACCTTCATGAGTATGGAAAGTAGTCTTAGGAATATCCTCATCCTTGAGCCTGATTTGATGGTACCTCGAGCGAAGGTCGAGTTTGGAAAAATACATAGTCTCATGGAGTTCATCCAGTAGTTCATCCACCATCAAAATAGGAAACTTATCCTTGATGGTGATTTTATTGAGCTCATAGTAATTGATACACAATCACCAGGACCCATATTTCTTGGTGCTAGTAAAACTGGAAAATAGTAAGGATTGTTGCTTGGCCAGATGACGTCGAATTTTAACAATTCCTATACTAACTTCTTGATTTCGGACTTAAGAGCATGAGGATACCGATATGGTCTAATTTTGGGCAATGCATTGCTAGGTAACAAAGGAATAACATGGTTGTGAGAGCGATGAGGTGGAAATTCTGATGGTTTAGCAAAAATAGAATTATGCTTGGCCAAAATAAGTTGTAAATCTACAAGAACAAAATCCTCCTCGAAAGAGGTAGGTCGGATTGCAAATATCTGAGCTATGACACCTCAAGATAATTTTTTTTAACAACTTCTCCATTTGGCTTGAACTGATAATTTGTGCAGGTCCTCCTTTGGAGCCATGGAGAGTGTGGGACTATCCATTCTGTAAAAATTGCATCCAAAGCTCGATAAAGTTCCATGGTTTCTAATGTGCCCAACCATTGAGCTCCCAACACGATATCACATCCCCCTTGTTGAAGTGCAAATATTTCTTGTTTAAGCTCATAATCCCCAATTTTTACCTTAATATTATGACATTTATCTTTGCAAGGTAAGGTCCCACCATTGGCTACTATAACCTCAAAGGAGTTACATGTATATACATAATAATTTGCCTAATTGGCAATATGAGGATCAATAAAGTTGTGTGTACTGCTAGAATTAATTAGGATGGTAAGACATAAGCCTTTGAAATAACCCACAACTTTCATGGTTTGGGAAGTAGTAATGCCAGCAAGAGCATGAACATAAATTTTAGCCTATGGTTCTTCTTGGCTTTCTTCCTTTGGTTGGGGTGGTTCCTCTACTAGTTCCATGTCATCATCACTTTGGTTGTTGGTGTCAGGCTCATCAGTATCTGTAACAACCCAAGTCTAGCCACCTGGTTATCCATTATTCAAAAGAATATTTTTTTTATTAAACAAAAGAATTTAAATTACACCCAACATTATAATTGGTACGCAGACTTTGAATATTTGTTTCAAGGTGATTGACTGTTGCAGGCAGTCCCTTAAACGTTCAATACTAGCCAAGCCCCGTATTAAGTGTTATATTTTGAACACATTCATTTCTATAGCTAGAGGTCTATGTCCACAACATGGTTTTGTCCTTTCAGAGCCCATTTCATCTGAAAGGGTGGACACATACTTCCCCGCCCATAGACTGTCTTGTTTTGGAACATCTCTTCCATTACTTGTGCATGTTACATGCTATTTTTTAGCGTATGAATGCTTGGTTCTTAACTGAATATCCACCTTCTCGAGTTCTAGTTAAGGTCCACCACTTCTCTGGTTTTAGGACTAGGTAACTTAGACCTCACTATAAGTGATGGAGTGGTATCCCATCCCAACACCCACTGGACCTTTTAGCTCCGAAGTTCAACTACTCTTGAACTTGTCGTATACTTGCTAACAATTCCCTACTCGAGTTTGGATCATGAGCTACCCTCATGTACCACTCGCATATCAGTCTAGGAGTGTCCCATTCCACACTTCATTACATGTTCAAAGCAATAGGACCTTCACTCATCCAAGTTGATTGCTTGAAAATGATTGAATACGATTCACGATATTTTCCTTCCTATAAGCTTCGATGTTGGGCTTCTTTTATTGAATAATATATGTTACTTTCAAAGTTTTCTTTCTACGTTTGGTTGTTTTGAGTTCATTTTCTCTATTTTTCATAAAATCTTATTTACCATACAAACTTTGATCTTGTAAGAAAAAACACTTAATACATTTTTTAAAATATCTATAATTCAATGCTATAAAGTCCTTTTAAACCACACTTAAGAGTCAATGGATTGTAATTGGTCTTGTTATTATCTTAATTATACTTTCTAAACATAACAATACATAAGATACGTACAAAACAACCCATAACACCTAACAAAATAACTATTCAAGTTGGTTGGGTTTCACAAGGTTGCTAGTCCAAGGCAGTGGACAAAAGTAATAATTATTTTATATACCCTAAATTACTATGTTCTACTAATGAATTTATAGGATATGGATCCTCAAGGTAGTGCGACTAAACGTGTACAAGAATATGAGCTTGTTTTGAAGCGGGAGGGAATGTAATCGATCTCTCTCATATTTAACAATTTTTTAATTTATTATTATTGATGCTCTACTTTCCAAAATTAATTAATCTTTTTGTCTTTAACATAAAGCCCAATGCAATTTTTTTTTAATCCACTTGATAATACAAAGACCAACTAAATTACGTCTCAATTAAAAGCCATCACATCAACCAAACTTAAGGTAATTGTACTCATGATTCTCAAGCATATCTAAAAGGTAATAACCATATAATTTTAAAAGGAAAGAGCCTATAATGTGAATTTGTTTATTTTAACATTCTGACACGGCGTAAGAGCATTTCTAAGAACCTTAATCAAACCATGAAGATGATAATGTATGTAATTTTACCATGAAAACATGGTCTAGTTTGGTTTTCAAAATATCAAATATGCGTATATAAACATATCCAACTTCACACAAACAAACTTGTTTTGTCTTCATTTATCAGCAAGGTTTTCATTGATTGTTGTTTACCTGTAATTGAAGAGATATTATTATTTTTTCCCAGTCATTATATCCAATCTATTAATATACTTCTTCAAGAGTACATTTCTACATTCTCAAAAGTGACAATGAATGCTTTAACTATACTTAAAACAAACAAATCTAAAGTTTCTATTCAAAGTTTCTATGAATCAGGTTAATTATCGAATTGAGCATCAACTATGTTTCGTTCATTCCATCCGGGGAATTTAGCATGACATGTTTAAAGAAGTTTTCCACACTTCTCTAAAGACTTATTTAGAAACACTCTTTGTTTTCTACTATTTAATAGAGATATTCTCGGTATTCATACCTTAATCTAACATGTTCAAAACTCCTCAATTTGGAATTAACATGTTAGCTAATTATTATAGTGTATAGACATTTGTTAAATTATTTATTGATTTTCAGGACACCTTGCTCATTTTTCTAGTGATCATATTTTACCTGAAAAGAGCACTGAAGCATTCATCAGTTACTAGAGTTAATTGATACCAGACAGACTAAGGTATCTACTCATCTTTACTAATAAATCTATTATCAAGCTAGTTTTCTATCTTATAGTAACAATGTATTAGAAGGTTTGGAACTATCATAACATGCCAGGCTTTTCCAAGACGTTTTAAATTTTTGAATACTTCGATTAATACGAGGACTTTTTTTTTTCGGATTTCCTATTAGTCGAGATGTTGGCACAATTTCTAGAGTGATATTTTAAGATTAGCTCATAGCATTGCAGTTAAAGATAATGTTTTCCTGTTCTATGTTGGCTACTCTACATTGAAGGTTAATGAAAAATGACTCCTAATTGTTTTATTATAAGCTTAAGAGTATGTTGTGTTGTTTACAAGATCCTATCGTCGTCTAAAAGGAACCTCTAAACCTACAAGTATTTTTTTTAAATTTTCAAATTCTTCCCAGACAATATACGTCGTCAGAGTAAGATATCCACAAAAAATACATAGCCTACTACTTGAATTTGGCTATCAAAAATCAGGAGGCAAATTCCACCTTCGAAGTCATCTTTATTTACTAAAATTGAAAGAAAATGTAATTCTATAAGTCTTCTACAATTTTTTTTTAGCCATTTAGGATAAATTTTCCATCGTTCTAAAGCTTAAAGCCTACCAAAACCAATTACGCATTTGTATACTCAAATTATGAGTTCTCATATTATACATTTGGTCATAACATTCTGATTCTAATAGGAAAGATACAACGCTACTATATGATTTTTACACATTCATCTAATAGTTGAACAGTTACAAGAACTCATCCGCTTATACATATTGCTTTGAGTGCGTAGCGCTGATAGTCTATAAAGAAATCATTATTATTATTTTTTTAAAATAAAATAATAGTGAAACTCAGACAAAAGATTATTTTTTTTTCTTTTCTCTGCAAGTAAGCTTCATACTACCATTTTACTGGACAAAATTTGACAAGGCGCTACCCCAAATTGTTCCTGATTGAGGAATATTAATGAAAATATAAAATGAACACCCTTTTCACCGGTAATCAAATTTCATAGGTTCATTTCTGGTGAAGCCTCTATGAATTGGGTAGAACAGATGTAGCAGAGGTACCCAGTTCAATGGTTTGTCAAGGAGAATTCAAAGCGGTTTTTCTACCATATGAATGCACTCTATACTGCTTTACCATGAATACAATTGATGCAAACACACCAAAGTTTATCTAATCCCATAGTATTCCAAATTTAAGTTTTTCTACAATACAAAAGCACTCTATATTACCTCTATTAACAAAAAAAAAGAAACATCTAGCATATGATTTTTTTTTAAATATAAAAACTTCACATATCATTGCATAATATATTAAACAAAGCATATTGCAGAGCCAGACCTATGAAATTATGATAATCTCTTCCTCGAATTCTTTTCAAAGAACTCGCAGAGTATCCACACAAAGAAAATAGAGGGTAATACCGATGATGATTTCTCCTTAAGATTTCTCAAGTGGCTTTTTAGAGGAGGAAAGTAAGCTTATGCTTAACACCTGTAAAGATTCATGCGAACGTCCCAGTTTTTGCTTTGCCAAGTGGTCCTCCAAATGAATTATATATATATTTTTATATTTTCATATATTTTTTAAATTTGATATTTTTTTATTAATTACCATATATTTATATTTATATTATTTCTTTTTATTTTTATAATAATATATATTTTTATAGGTTTAAATATTAAAGAATTACTTTTGCAATCAATCACAAATTCTTAAATACAACTACAGGTATGCACCTACACGAACCGTTGGACAGGTGTATTTCTGATAGGATTTTTTTATCCTATATTTGCAAATACCATGCCACTCATCATATTTCTTCGTCTTACCTTTACGTCTGCCCTTTTCATATCAACAGGAGGAGGTGCCCGGTTTGTTTGCTTGATCCTTCAACAAGTTCCACCTGTACATGCATTCATCGAACCATAAACAATACCATATTCTAATCGATAAAGCAAGAAAACAAATTGGTGTGTTTGGGAGGGATGTTACAGTATCTATGAGGAACAACTTCTTTTGGGTGCACCTATGTCCGCGAGTAAACTTTTTATCATAATTGTAGCACAACCCTTGGGTGCGTCGCGCATCCATTTTGACAGTAGTCAGATGTTTGGGTGCAACAAGTTTTTGATTATTCTAATTTTAGAATCTAGGAGGGAAGGAGGGTCTAGCCTATGATAATTTAGATATCTGCCTCTAAGATAAAAATTTGGATTCGGTCAAACGAGCCAACTTGATAGCCTGCATCATGGATTGTGGTTTAAACATCATGACCTCAACTTGGAGATCTTACCTCGAACTACTAATGAAACAACTCATAAAAAATCCCTCATTCAATCCCCTAGTTTTGTTAACCAATTTCTCAAATTGTATTTGGTAATCTCAAACTGTTGAAGTTTGTTTAAGCTTTTTCAATAGTCTTGTAAAATCATCGTACTCACTAGGGCCAAAGCGAGTGAGTAAGAAGTCTAATTTTGGAATATTAAGGGTAGGATCATGATCATAAAGAGGGTGAGAGTCATCTATTCTCATTACTTTACCTTAATCAAAATTGAAGTTTTCAATATGGTACTTAGACTTGCTTGGAACACCTTGCAATCTGGACTCAACTTCTTCAAGTTGTTCTTCTAGGCAGGTTTTGGAGGTATCATAATCAGTTCTAAAATTTTGAAATTCTGCCATCAGGTTTTGATTTGTGCTTTGCAAGCTATTAACGGTGCTTATTAGGGATTCCAAAAATATGGTGGTTTGCTCTACCTCTTTTTGATGTCCACAAGTGCCACCAACCATTTGGGATAGTCTTGAACCTTTTTTACTAAATTACTAAAATAGAAGTGTGGTTTTAGGAGTTACTATTTTTAGCAAGGAGTCCAAAAAAGTGCTTGGGTGTTATATATCAAAATGATCAACCTAGAAAGATGGTCATAATAAGCTATACCCCATAGCATGGATTTTGAGCACCCCAAATTTTTTTTTATCCTTTGTTTTGATGAGCCTACTGGTGTGGTCAATTTTTTATTTGGAGTTACAGTTCAAAATTTGGGTACTGGATCAACTATCTTTGACCTGCATGTTTTATTGACTGACCACCTTGTCACTGTCTTGTCTCTATATCTATCACTTGTACAATAGTTACTAGCATTGTTCATGTCATTGACCCAAGGATTCTCTGTACTGTGTAGTTACTGATAATAACAGTTTTGTTTTTGACCCTGACCACCTGTAATTTCTAATTGTTATTGTCATTGTTGACCTCACTGTTATTGTTATTGACCTGACTATTACTATCACTAACCCAAATGGAATATTTCATATTTTTATAGACACTTGCAAACTCTATCCTAACTTTTGGTGCATGTAAAGTTTATTTTTTTGTGATAGGGAAGTCCTTATCCATATGCTCACTTTTGGGGGTCGTGAATGCAGGTTCTGAAGAACAGGGAGATGTTTTTGTAGGTTGAAGTTTCGAACATAACCAGGGTATGCTAGGTAGAGGAGTATGTAACACCCATAGATCCTTTGTTATACCACAATGACAAATAATAGTGCTCAAACCAATATTTCAGGCCACTACCCAAGGAGGATTCCACACATACCTTTGAGCACACTATCTACCTCTTTATGAGTACAAGAAGGTAATAATTTAGGATGTTGTGTCTCATTGACTATGGATGATACATGCCCAAAAATATTCCTATTGGAAAAAATTTTGTTTAACCCTAGAATGGTCTCTTGATACACCCAAAGATGCATGGGAGCTCGATTTCGTGCTTAAGTGCTATCTAAGGCTTGGGTATTGGAGCCTGATTGTCCCTCACTTCACTAGACGCTTTATGGGCTATCTAGCTTAACCAATAATGACAACTCATTCACAATATTTTAAAACCCCAGACACATGATTTCTAGCCTACTCAACTACTAGAAAAAAACTCGACAACTTTATTTTTTGGCTTTTCTAGTTTTTTTGTGATTTTTTTAAATCAAGGAAAACAAAACAGAAAAAACACAAGAAAATTATACCTAACAGGCGAAAATAGCTAAGCAATAATTATCAGTCATAGTAGAATTCAACCCTAGAAAGCGCTTTTATACCACTTGTTAAGAACCTACTACTAAAATAAGAAAAACTCATAAAATATTGAAATTAAGCAAAAAATCATGCAATAACACAATGCGAAAAGTAAATGCAGAATTAAACCCTCTCACAATAAACATTGAATTGTAGGCCTCTTCGAGGGGGTAACCTCCTTCAATATTTCATTCACTTGCAAAAATATACATTCATACATGGCTTCATAGCTTTTAAAGAAAGACTTCATGCAACCCTAACCCTAAGCTCAAGAGTTGGCTTACATGCAAAATGCCACTCAAGCTAGAATTTTCTACCAAACATTGGTTACAATATTGATAATGGTTACAACAAATGATCCCACTTGGCTAGGAGCCTAACTTGCCACATACATTACAAAATATTGTAAAATAACATTATAGATGGGATCCCCACGTTGGAAGTGGGTCATTGCATAATAATGAGAATTACAAAATAACGTTAGGATGGGATCCTAACATAATTTGTGAATATGGGGGCAAAAAATAGAATTCATAAAAAATCTAAAATGTGGAAGGTGCATTGGTCAACCTAAAAGGCATAAGAAAAAATTCATAATGCTCTTCATGAGTTTGAAAAGTTGTTTTGGGCTTAATGCGGATTTGGTGATAGCCTGATCGTAAATCCAAATTAGAAAAATATTGAGCCCCATGTAACTCATCCAATAGTCTATCAATGATAAGAATAGGAAACTTATCCTTGATAGTAATATTGTTAAGATCCAAATAATTAACACACAAACACCAAGTGCCATCCTTATTTCAGGCTAACAACACTAGTGAAGAATAGAGACTAACATTAGAACGAATAATTCCAGAAGCTTGAAGTTCCTACACAATTTTCTCAATTTTAGTTTTTTGAGCATAAGCATACTGGTATGGACGAACATTAGGAGGTAGACTGCTAGGAAATGTTGTATTGCATGATCATGTGAGCATTGAGGAGGAAGTCCCTTGGGTTCCTTGAAGACATGAGCATACCTGTTTAATACTCCCTGTAATTGTTGTGGGTGTCTAGACTCCCCTTGCTCAGGAGCGATGATAGCAAAAAGTTGAGCTACCATGCCATGGGAATATTTCTTTAACAATTTTTCCATATTATGAGAAGAAATAAACTAAACTACTCCAACCTTTGTGCCATAGAAGTTATATTTCTATCCATACTGACTAAATTTCATCCATAATTTTGTAAAATCCCATAGGACTGGTCTTAACATTCTTAACCATTACACTCTTAAAACTATATCACATCCGCATAAAAGTAAGGCAAACATGTTGGACTTGAGATTATAGTCCCCAATTTTGAGCTTAACTTTATTACATTTACCTTTGCATGGTAGGGTGCCACCATTAGCAATCATATATTTGAAGGAATTGCATGTGGTAATGTAATAGTTACTTTGTTTGGCGATATGTGGACGATAAAATTATGTGTGTTGCTAGAGTCAATCAAAATGGTGACTCTTTGTCCTTTGAAATGGTGAATCACCTTCATGGTTTAGGGCATGGATACTTTTGCTAGAGCATATACAAATTTTTTTGGTTGGGTTTCCTCTTGATCGATCGATTGGTCTATAGTTTATGTTACTTGAGGATCCTTCTCATCCTCAAAAGATTATGTAGTGGGAACTTCTTTCATGTCGAGCAAGTACAATTTTTGTTGCACACACTTGTGCCATCTAGTATATTTTTCATCACAATTGTAACATAATACTTATGCCTTTCTATGCTCCATCTCCTCATGAGTCAATATTTTTATAGGTGGAGATTTATTAGTCGAACTTGGCATTGGCTTGGTCAAAAAATATGTCTTAGAGGGCTAAAATTTAGAAGTTCAACCAAGAGCCTTGAATTTATCTTCTACCAATTTGGCCAATTGTATGGTCTGTGGTAGTGATTGAGGTCACAACAATTTAACCTTAGCCTTGATGTCATCCTTCAGTACACTCACAAAACAACTTTGTAAAGAATAAACCCTTAGTCTCGTGGTTCAATTGACAAGTTTTTCAAATTGAGTTTGGTATTCTTGAACGGTTGAAGTTTGCTTGAGTTTGAAAAAGGCTCTTGTAAAATCTTCAAACTCGCTAGGACCAAAGCGAGTGAGTAGGCATTGCCCAAATTCAAACCATGAAAGTTCAGTTTCAACATTCCTAATACACAAAAACTAATGGAGTGCATCTGATTCAAAATTAAAAGAAGCAATGGTCAACCATAGGAAATGATCAACATTATGAAGAGTAAAATATTTTTATGCCTTACAAATCCACCCCTTAGGATCTTTTCCATCAAACTTGGGAAATTTTGACTTTGGTAATCTCATTTCATTGTGGGTTGGTATAGCTCATTGGTGGTGGATTTTACCAATGCCTTCTTGGTCATGTTGATCTGCGAAACCAACAAAGACTCTACTATCCAATTCAACCTTCATTTATTTTTATGCAAGGGAGAGATCAGTCATAGTTTCTTGGAAAGTATAGAGTTGTGACTGAATTATTTGTAGATTTTTATTAATTGTATCCCATAATTTTTTTGCCCATAGCATCCACTTTGGATTGAATATCCCTATCTAATGCTTGTTGGTGAGTACCCTCAACCATAATTGAAGGTTTGGATCCTTTTTGTAGGACTTACTAAAAATAGATAGGTGGCTTTTAGGAGTTACTATTTTTAGTAAGGGTTCAAAAACTAGTTTGGAAATTAGGTTGAAACACTTATTTTAGGATAGGGACCACTTTGATGGTCGCTCAATTTGAGCGCTCAGTGAGGAGACATATTGACTTCTTTGACTTTTTATGATCTCTTGGTTTGGTGTAAGTTGTTATCAGGGCAATTTCTTCAACTTGGATTTAAAAATTCATGGGTGTGTCCTTAAGGGTATTTTGTGTAGAATAATGATTTGCTTCTAGTCCCAAAATTTTGGATCAAATTGATTGATCGTTGGGAAGTTATGGCCTTAACAAGAAAAATTAAAGGTTGCTAATTTTGGGAAATTAGTGCAAAATTTGACCAAAAGCTACCAAGGACAATTTTGTCTAAAATAGAATGTAGAGTTGTCTGTTAGATTTTGGAGTCAATTTAAGCTTTCACTGAAGAGATATCTTTGTTTGAGTAAAATTTTAATATTTTTTTCTCCAAATATTGGGTTTAAAAGTTGGGTATTGTGTCAACTATCTCTATCTTGTATGTTCTAAATACTGACCACTCCTATCACTATCCTATAAATGTCTCTACTGATACTATTCATACATTGACCTTGGGATTCTTTGTACTATGCAACTACTGACTCTGTCAGTTTTGTTTCTATCACTGATAACCCTATAATTTCTGACTGTTACTGGTTGTTACTGCCACTGATCCAAATATTACTAAAATAATTCTTGATTGTCATAGATACTTGTATACTTTGTCCTAATTGTGTGGTTCATGCAATTTTTTTGTGATAGAAAAGTCTTTCTTCGTATGCTCACTTTTGTGAGAAAAATTTGCAAGTTTAGCAAAATAGGGAGACTTCAAGTTTTTTATAGGTTGAAGTTTTTTGACAAAACTAGGGTATGCTAGGCAAAGGAGTATGTAATACCCATAGGCCCTCTATTATACCACAATGATGAACAATAGTGCTCGAACTAATATTTTAGGCCAATACCTAAGGAAGATTCCACACATACCCTTGAGCACACTATTTGCCTCTCTAAAAGTATAGGAGGATAGTCTTTCGAGATGTTGTGTCATGTGCACTATGGAAAATACAAGGCCAAAAAAACTTCCTAGGGATAAAATTTTGTTTAATGAGCTAAAATCCGTGCATGAGTGATGTCTGGGGCCTGGGTATTGGAGCTTGATTGCCCCTCACTTCACTAGATTTTGTATGAGCTATCTAGCTTAGCTAATAAAAAAACTCTTTTGTGATATTTAAAACCCCCAACACAGGGTTTCTAAACTACTTAAATGTGTGTATATGTATATTTTTTGAAATAAAGAAAACTAGAAAAAAAATTGAACACAAATTGTATACCTAATAGTTGAATTAGCAAAAATTGTTGCAGTTGTAGTTTAACATGGCCTTGGAAAGTGCTCTGATACCACTTGTGAGGAACCTACTATTAAAATTAACACACAAAAATACTAAAAATAAACATATATGCTCACAACACACTTGGAAATAAAATGCACAATACAAAAGTAAATTGCAGAAAAGGAACAATCTCACAATAACATTGAATCACAAGCCTTTTTTAGGGGGAAACCTCCTTCAATACTTCATTCAATTATGCAAAGAGATACATACAATATTGTCCCTCGTAGTTTTAAGGAATTCCTCTAGCACCTAACTCCCAAGGTTGGCTTACGTGCAAAATGCCACTCGGGCTAGAATCTCCTACCTACAATCAGTTATATTCTTGAAAAAATGGTTATATAGAAGGGCACCATTTGGCATAGGCACTTATTAATCTAAAACTATAATAAAAAATTACAAAGTATGAACATGTGTACTACCCACATTCCACAAGGACTATTACGTCAAGTGTTAGGATGGGATCCTAACAAGGTTTAATATATAAGTTCCATGGATATTAGCTAAGGTTTTTGAAGATTCAAAATTAGATCAAGTGAAAATGAGAATTGAATTGAAATTACGCTATGAATTTTCTATCTAAATATTTTTTCCTCATCTTTTCTAGTTCAAATATCAATAATAAATAAGTGGGTGTTGGAACATGATTTAGGGGAAGATATACCCTTTGTTTAAGACCATGGAGTGAGAACTTTTCTATCGAGATAGAAACTATTAAAAATATTTTAGTATGGGTTAGGCTTTTTGGACTTCCATATCAACTTATCAATAATCCAACAAGGAGGGACCAACTACTAAGGAGTGAAGCATGCTATATATACTTAGATACACGTTGTTATGGATAAATCAAATATTTTATGATAATCCATTAAGAATAAATTTGAATCAAGAGAATGGGGTCAATAAGAAAATTATGAAAACATTGTATTTTGATGTCACAATTGTTGAGACTAGACACAAGGCAAGATATTGTAAAGTGAAAATGGTGAAGAAAGAGAGAAAATTTTGATCATGAGATAAACTTCAAAATGAAGTAAGAAAATCATACTACAACATAAGTTGGAATAGATTAAGGATATTCCACTCCAAATGAAGAGGCAAATAAATAAGAAAAAAAGAAGGATACAAGGGATGAGAAACTACAATATGCAAATTGAAATTCATAAGGAATTAAAGATGCAAAGTAAGATGTGGAGAAAAAAATTAAATAAAGGCAGAAGAGGTCAAGTTAATCCCAAGTAAATTATCTTCATTTTTGTTAAGTAATATGAATTACTCTCCTAGCAATAGAAACGAAAGTAGTGTAGAGGTTATCCCTTACACCTTAGGGTTTCAAAAGTAGCATAAGAAGGAAATGAGGATGGAGGAAATCCATAGCAAATTAGGTTTTCAGGATAGTATAATAAGGTAATTACTATAGAGGAGCACCCTTGCACTTTGTGGTTTCTAGGGAAACATAAAAAAGAAAGTATTTTTAAGGTTATTCCTTGCATTTTAAATCCTTCAAAGCAAGGCTAACCTATAAATGATAAGTCTCCCTAGGAGTAGTGTGAAAAATAAAAGAGATTGATAAAGATGAAAGTGTTGGTGAGAATAGAAAAAGAGGAAGACCTAAGGAGAAAAAGAAACTCAGAGGGATATTGATATACAAAAATAAGAGCAAATATCACAAGTGTTAACAAGAAGTGGGGCCAAAACCACAAATAAAAAGTGATGATAAAATATTAGAATATTAAGGGCATGAATAAGACCCCTAAAAAGGAGGTATTAGGAAATTGATAGGTTGCTATAGACAATATATTTATAGAAATGGAAATCAATTCACAAATATTTTAGCCATTTGTAGGGTTGACTTTCATCTTGGCAAAATTTAAAATTTAGAACACAAATGGATGAGTGAGATTTTATCTCTTAATTTCAAGGAGTTTATTACATAAATGTAACATTTTAAGGAAGATGAGAAATATGTTTGATAAAATGCAAGTTTAATATGGTTTAATTAACCTGATAGCAATGTAATGAGAATAATGTAATGTTTTATTATTTTAATGGGAGTGGTCCCAAATGGAAGCCACACATAACATAAAAAAAAACAAGAGGGCTTTTGGTTAATTACAACCTATAAGGTAGGTTAAACGAAAACAAGGTTAATTGTAGCCCATAAGGCTCACATAATAAACTAATGCAATAAATGAGATACAAATGTATAATTATTGTCCATAGACCTATACAAGATTGCATCATACAGTGTTGGCCTTGGCTATAAGTCAAACTATACTTTCAACATTCCCTCATAATTTGAAGTGAGAGTTGAAGGAGTGAAGACATTAGTGACAATAATATAATTTTCCCATAATGGAGGCTTTAATGGACCTATGCACTTGAGGAAAAATCATCTACATCCCCCTCATTATCTAGAATTTTTTGACGTGAAAATGCCTTTGCATTAATAATATCCTTAGGTTGGACCATAGTCACCATTGTCAATATTATATACTCATACACATATCCAAAGAACACCTTTTCTATGACTATATCTAAGGAAGAGAAACCGATAGTACTCTATAGTCACATAAGGTAAGGCTTGGAAGCATAGCTTTCCCTTATACAATATATATCATCTTATTTGGAAACTTCAACTTGCCATTAGCCTACTTGATTTTCATCACCAAAAGAGTCTTTGCATGGACCTATTTATGAGAAGAGTCATTACAAAATTTCAAGAGCACTTGGACAAAAAATAGAAGAAAGAAGAGATCATGAAAGATTAGATCTTCATGAATAAGATGAATCAATAGCCTAAATAAGGAAGAGGGATTGACTAGAGCATATTCTTAATTTTTTCTTGTATGCCTCCAAAAGACTCAAAAACTACTACAACTATCATAAATCCAATTGTATCTCCCATAAATATAGATCAAATATTTTGATTTCATAAAACATTGTAATTTTACCCTTTTGAAATAGGTTAATTGATGTAAATCCAGCTGCAAGAGGTCAAAACATAATACCTCCAATTACATAAAAACTACGATAAATGAAAATAATATGTAAAACCCTCCATTTACATAAAAATTGCAATAAATGAAAATAATCATAAAAACCTTCCATTCACATAAAAACTACAATACATGGAAATAAACCAATAAATAATTTATTTTCTCATTCCTGGATTCATTTCCCTTTTACAATGCAATACCAAGGGAATATATATCCCAAAATAAACCCTAAAAGAAAACCCTAAAGCTTGAAGCCCTAAAAGAAAACCCTAAAAATAAAAAATTATTATTTTCGGCAAATTTATTTTTCCACAAAAAATACCTTTTTAAGTAATTACTATTTTCGACAAATTATTTTTAATATCAAAATTTGCCTTTTTAATAATTACCATTTTCGGAAAATTATATTTTGCGTCAAAGAATTCCATTTTGAGTAATAAAAAAAATACTTTAAAACTCCTTTTAGAAAAACCCTCTAAAGATAGGCTCCTGCATCATTCTCCTCTGGTTGAAAATAACTTTGCTCCTGTGAGTTTCTTTGATCAAACTCATAATTGCTCTCCATAGAGTGCCACACATATGCAAGTACTCCTCAAAGTACCAATCTCCTTCTTAGGTTTTATATCTCAAACCTCTTGCAAGCACTACACAGTGCCAATTTATTCCTTCGAGGTTTTAAAATAACAAACCTCCTGCAAGCACTACACAAATTGCCAATTCTTCCCTCTGAGGTTTTTAATAAAAAACCTCCTACAAACATTACACAGTGCCAATTTATTTCTCTAAGGTTTTACGAATCTTCTACAAGCACTACACAAAGTGCCAATTCCTCTCTCTGAGATTTTACATAAAAAAGACCTCTTGCAAGCACTTACACAGAGTGCTAATTTTTTTCTCCAAAGTTTTACAAACCTTCTGCAAACACTACAAAAAGTGCCAATCTCTTTATCTAAGGCTTTTATATAAAAAAAACCTCCTACAAGAACTTACACAGAGTGCCAATTTCTGTCTCCAAGGTTTTACAAACCTTCTGTAAGCACTACATAGAGTGCCAATTTTTTTTTAGAGCCCCTTTGCTCTCCTCTCATTTCTCTTTTCTTTTCTTCTCTTTTCTCCCCAACAAGATCCAACTTGCTCTGATACCAAATGATATAAATCCAGCTGTAAGAGGTCAAAACATAATACCTCCCATTACATAAAAACTACGATAAATGAAAATAATATGTAAAACCCTCCATTTACATAAAAACTGTAATAAATGGAAATAATCATAAAAACCCTTCATTCACATAAAAACTACAATACATGGAAATAAACCAATAAATAATTTTTTTTTTCATTCTTGGATTCACTTCCCTTTTACAATGCAATACCAAGGGAATATATATCTCAAAAAAAAACCTTAAAAGAAAACCCTAAAGCTTGAAGCCCTAAAAGAAAACCCTAAAACTTAAAACCCTAAAAATAAAAAATTACTATTTTCGACAAATTTATTTTTCCACAAAAAATGTCTTTTTAAGTAATTACTATTTTCGGCAAATTATTTTTTCATCAAAATTTGCCTTTTTAGTAATTACCATTTTCGACAAATTATATTTTGTGTCAAAGAATTCCATTTTGAGTAATAAAAAAATTACTTTAAAACTCCTTTTAAAAAAACCCTCTAAAGATAGGCTCCTCGCATCATTAATAGGATTTGAATATAATCACACAGTGAGATGTCCATCGACTTGTAAGTCTTTAAACAAATACCACCAATGCAAAGCTTGAAAAATCATGTGATTTCAAAAAAATGGGCTCAAAAGCTTCTATATGCAAAAGTTATGGCCTTTAGAAGTTTATCCTCTGAAATAGCCCTAAAGTGACATTTTAAATAATCAATTAATTTTTTAAAATTTCTTTCGATTCTTCAACAAGGAAAAATAATAAGAAATATATTTTCTTTTGCTCCTCATATCACAAGGTAAAATGCTCCCATGCCATTCCATCTAGCTTGACCACCACCACCACAACTCAGGTCCAAAGGTGTGCCCTATTAATGAAGAAGGGAATCATCATCCATAATAGTAAAGAGCTCATACTATTTAAATGGACATGGTGTGCAATATTTGAACCAAGAAAAATGAATGCACCTCCTTTTCCTTCTTCTAACCAAGATACCAAAGCTCCCAAGTGGGACAAAAACGTCACAATTCTTCCTCTTTTGCAATGACACTTAGTCCTCTTTTGGAGGAAACAATGATTGACTCTCCATAATAAGTTAAAACATACTTTTGAATTCAAAGTGACAATACTTCTGCTATAGGTGGTTTGGATCCATGCAAAATAGGTATAAAATATTCCAATAATAATGGAACATAACTTGGAGTAGGCGTATCAAATGTAACTAGCTCAAATGGTTAGATTCCTCAACATTCAAAGAAGAGACCAAGGTTTGAATCTTTCCAAGTGATACATGCATAATTATCAAGCTTGTTGTAATACCACCATGTGGTCATAATGTAATATAGGTGGAGCCCATTCAATCCCATATAACTGATTCAAAAAAACTTGGAGGCATAAATTCTCAAAAAAAAAGAGAAAAATTGGATCTTCTCTGTCTCTTTTGTCAAAGGTGCTTATGAATCCTTGAGAAGTAATCCATCCTAGAAATCAGAAGGTATATCAAAGGCTTTGAATAATTTTTTCACATGACCAGGCAATGAAGCTCCATACATACTCTAATACTATGTTGGAATTTACACATATTCCATGAACAAGAAAAAAGTTTAAAAAAGACAAAAGAGAGAAAAATATAGTAGGAAACTTTAAGCACCATAAACAATCACTATATTAGGAATTGAAATATTCTAATACAATAAATGGAATGGTGGGGGTTATCTATACCAATACCAAAATCCTAATTATATAAAATAACCTAAGTTGACATGACAAGAAAGCTTTAGGTTAATTACAAATTATAAGGTGGGTTTAACCATAACAAGGTTAACCATGACCCATAGGACTTAATAATAAATTTAATACATTTGTACCATGAATTTCCATAGGCCTATGCAAGATTGCATTATACAATGGTGGCCTTGGCCTTAAGTTAGATTACATTTTTACCATTAAAGAGATTGAGATTTTCTATACATGCTCCTACTTAAAGTAGTTGAGGTTTCCTACATTTTTTTTAATTTCCTATTTATTATGATAATATACAATGTGTTGTCACCTCATAATGTCATGATCATATTTTGTCATGGTCGGATGCACCCAACACTTGCACCTCACATAAAATGACATAATGGAATGTCCTAAGAGCATGGGACATGACTTAGAGGATGACCTAGAGGAATTTTACAAGACTGGCTCCTTATCGGATGTGATCTATGCTCGTCTATCTAACCAATATTCATATACAAAGGAAAAGAAAAGCAAAATCACAATAAAGAGAACAAAAATTAAAGTCCTAAGCTAACCAGGGGCAATGTGTAAATATTGTGATATTCTTCTACACAAAAATAACGTTAAATGAACACATGCATCATTTTCCAATAATGCAAAGTAAACATAATTTCTTCAAAGCATGAACATTAAGAGCAAGCACATACACACACAAGAAATAATATAGAAAGGTAAATAGTTACAACTTCTCATATGTGTGTGTGTATGATAGAGAGAGATAGAGATTACATAATAGCTATGCCAAAGGAGAGGGATTGAAATATTATAGACAAAACAACTCAAGGCTCGAGTGTTGACTATTTTACAAAAGAAAATGAAAGGAAAGTTACATACAAGGCTAGATAATAGGCACAAATAGGCAACTATCCAATGCATTACAATACATATTGATCTATTATTTATAGATAAAATCAGAGGTATTTTTACCATACCTTTACAATTAATTGTCTTGGGAATCTATCCATGTTTAGCTTGTTTGTCTTCTCAAGGTATTTGAATTTGAATTCATTAATGCTAAGTGATTATGAGCCTCAAAATGTGCAATTTTTGCTATTATTTTTAACTACCATCCTAGATATCCTTGAAGACAAAATGCAAGAACCTCTATAATCAATGTTTTTAGGCTTGAGGATGCTTTTATTGTAACTATATTCAAAGGGCTAACCATCCTCCTTGAATTGTCGAGCCCTAGTGGTTCAAGTAGGTGGATTTGGATCCTTTAGTAGCTGCTCATTTTATGAGCTTAACTACTTTTCTAAGAGATTGCGTGTCTACAATAAAAAGTGTATGGAGGTTACTTGTTATGGTTTTTATTGGTCGCTTATCACTTTCTTTTCCACCCTAGAGACTTGCCAAGTCAAACCACATTTTGATTTTTTTGTCACCTTTGCAGTATGCTACACTGTTTGCCACATGATTCAAAGCTTCTACATCTCTTCTTCAACTTTCCTCATTATCCAAAGCACTGCAGGTCATTGATTTCTAATAAAATGGTTTACAAAAATTTTGCTCGTTATCTTATGTTTGACATTTCATAAAACTTAATGGTTTATTAATCTTTGGTTGGAAAGTCTAAGGTGCCTCTCCTTTTATTTTATTAGCATATCTCAAAAAATTCAATCTTCAAATATTTTTACTACCCTTTACCCTCGAGATTTTTTTGAAACTCTACAATTCACTAAAACTTTGTCAAAAAGTCTACAAAACTTCTTCTCTCTTATCTTTCATTAGATTTTTTTAGAATATTTGATCTTCAAAAATTTTTACTCCCAATTGTTCTCATAAATATTTCAAAATTTTACAAGCCATTGATTTTGAGTCATCTAGTCTGTGGAAGCTCTTTTTCCAACCTCTGTTAGAGGTCCTTGAGAATCTCAATTTTCAAGACTTCTTTCTTTCTCCTTCCTTTAAAAATCTTTTGGAAGATATGGCCTTCAAAAAATTTCATCTCCATTCACCCTTAGAAACTTCTTGAAACTCTATAGGTCGTTGATACTGAGTCATATAGTCTGTGAAAACTCTTTTGTCCTCCATTTGAGGTTCTCTTGGAAGATTTGACCCTCTAAGATTTTTATATCCATCCTTAGAATTTTCTTGAAACTCTATGGGTCATTGATCCTGAATCTAACGGTTCATGAAACATTTCTTCACTATCCATCTTTGAATCCCTTAGGGAATTGTGCAAACAATCAACCATTGTGATAATATGGTTCATGAAACTTTTACATTCTTTTTTTGGTCAATTTTTTTATAAAACTCCATGGGTCGTTGATCTTGAATATAACAACCTACGAAATTATTTACTTTTCCACCTTGCTTCCTTTGCATCACCCCCATTTTTTTAGATTAAACATCTATCATGGATCAACAAGATCAAATGACTCATGAAGCTTTGTGATTTGAAATGCTTTAATATGGTTTTTTGTTCCCATGAATTGTTAAGTGATGAGATCCTCTTAATGGAAATATTGATGGAGAGGAGCTTGACCTGTTGTAACTTTAACCAAATATCGAAGAGCTATCTATGATAGGGGTTTCTAGACCATAAAATGTCATGATTAGATAATTTGAAAAACATTTATGTGATGAGCACTTTTAGTTTTTTTTCTATATTCCACAATCACTGAATTCTTCCTACCTTGATTTCCCATTTATTGTCTTATGAGTGTACTGGAGAGACAACAAACACATAGGCAGCAATCACGAACCCATTTAGATGTGAAAGATAATTAGATCCATAAGCTCACCCATATGATAAAGGATCAAACTTGCAATTGCTATTTGGGTGGAACCTCAACTAGTGGTGGAGTCGTTTCAGTTATCACTGAAAAGGTTCCTAGACTCCATCCAATGACAAGGCTTAACTTAGTTATCATTGAAAAGGTTGACATAGGTAGAATAAAAAATTAGGCAATCAAGGCAACTATTCTGGGTTAGGGGAATTTATACCTACTTTCAAATTTTGTCAAAAATTCTCTCTTGGTCATCTCTTTGGCAATTCTACAACATGGACTTCTTAATAGGTTGTGATACTCTTAAGACCTTTCATCTTGTTCTTCCAAATCAACAATAGTCGATTGGCCAACCAAAGTTGTCCTTCTTGGCATGATTTTCCAAGTGTAATGAAACTTCACTATAGATTTGGTGACTCATAGGGGTTATTATTCTCATAGAAGATAAAGAACTTAGAAGAGAAGGGCCTTATTTATTAGACACAAAGTAAATGAAGGAAAATCCAAAGGACAGGGAAGAGTGGAGGTGCAAGCTTAATATGATAGCATTCTATTTCTCATCTCTACACAATAATTTTTGGAAAAATGAATATAAGACAATCATTTTATAGATTTTTCTTTTGAAGTTGCATCTACTTGTATTGAATTCACCTAATGTGAATTCATGTATTCTCTATTTTCCATCCTTTCACTTGTCTTGGATCCATATTTTCTCTCATAGCAATAATGCAAGGAAATCTCCATCCCATTTTATGTACTAGATTTGTGTTATAAAAAATTAATCCTTATACATGTTAGGAAGAGGAGGAAGGGTGTCATCACCTTTTGCATTAAATCCACATTAAACAAATTGAGACTTCCATATTTTTATTTCTCAAACAATCTCTAGTCGATTGATGATAATCCCAAGAGGCCACCTTTTTGGATGTACATTTGTTGATTTTTGAAAAGTTATCCCCTGGTGTAATTGCAGTTACACGTTGTCTTTCAACTCGATATAACTAGATGACTTGGTTCATGAAAATATTCCTAATATGGGTCATGGGTTTCAACTATCTATAGACTCCACTTGTTCATAAGTTCTAGGATCTTTTCCTAGCAAGGTATCTTCTACAACAAAATAAGACATTCATCTAAAAAATATATATAATTTTTTGGGGGGTATATACATGACCCAGGTAGGGTCAAAATTTTGCTCATGCTTGAGGTTCAACCCATATCTACTAGCTTGAATATTTTAGGAATTTCAGAATCCTAAAATTTGTTCGTCCATTGGTCCATTTGGTCATAAAGAATTAGATAATGCACTTCATCAATAGATGCTTCTAACTTGAACCATTCTTATTCTACCATAAGGTTTTGTTCAGTTGTGTACATGTCTTCAACATGGTGTGGTTAGAGTGGCTCTAATGGGATTTTTATCCTTGTCCCATACCTAGTTCTTAGGACCATGAGAGACCAATCCAAATATAGAAAACCTCTTAGTTTAACAATTAAATCCTTAGATAAACAAATTCTAAATGATGCTAGGAGATCAATTATTGTTATATCTTGCGATACTATGAGGCTCAGACATACATATAAGTTAAGTGAAAGACCCTCCACTATCCCCAAATATTGTATTACACTTTCATCCAGTTGTACCATGTACATAGGGGTGAGTACCTTTCAAGGATGAGAGAATGATAAGTTTTAGGAGGGAAGGATAAAAAACTTGGTTAATCATCATAATGCTAAACAATATTGCAGTTCACCCTAATGGATGACTAGTTGTATTGGATAAATAGCCAGTGACTGATGACTACAGAGGTTAGTCTAGATGGATTACACTTGATAAGTAAGTTATAGACTGATGAATCTAGATCAATTCCTGTCAGATAAATGACTGAAGATCTAGATTGATGATGACTATTTGCAAGATGAGTAACTTCCAGATGAGTGGCTTCTAGATGGGTACCTCCCAAATGAGTAGCTTCTAGACGGATGACTACAAGGCTCAAATGGGTAGGTCTAGAAAAATGACTACAAGGCTTAGATGGATAGGCTTAGATGGATGACTTCAAGGCTTATATGGGTAGGCCTAGATAGGTGACTGTAGGGCTCAAATGGTTAGGCCTAGATGGGTCCTCAATACCAATAACATGTAATCATATAATTATCTTGCCAATCCTAAACATGTCCCTAAGCACTCCTTCCTATAACTCTACACAATAATATTAACAACACAAGTATGCTTCCAATCTACTTCATAACATTCATAACCTGGATATATGTAACACAAGTAGTGCTCTTCACACATAGATCTACACAATAGTAGAACAATTATCTTTGATGTATATATATCTTTACAAAATGAATAGGGGGTTTGTATATAGTATGATCCTAGTAGTTATAGCAATGATTAGTCCCCCAACGTCCCCAACCGAATACTTGTTACACACTTAACTAATCCTAACTAGAACTAATTAGTCTAGAGCATAACTAATCAATATAAGACTGAACTAATCAATCCTTAACAACTTTAGATAAGTTCATGATGACTAATTTATGTGTAACTAGTGTTTATTCTCAAAAAATTATTATTCAGACCATAACAATATGACAACTGATTTTACATTTTATAAAACATTATTTTATATCCAAAATTTCCAAAACATTATGTAGGTATTTTATCAAACAATTTTGAATATTCATTTCTTCTTAGAATTGTTGTCTACATCTATCCTCCCCTTTGAAGTAGTCGATGTCCTCAATGACTTTCTATGTTGTCCTATCAGGGTTTCAACATCCTTTGGCTTAGCAACCTGGAGTCCTTCCAATTCCTGTACCCAAAGCTTGAAGGCTTCTCATTCATCATGAACTCTCTTGGCATAATTGAAATACTTGGCCCATTCAACTCCCATATTGTTGGCCCTATCTTCCATTTCTTGGAGTTTTGACAACTTCGATTCATGTTGAATAAATATTTCCTTCATCTATTGTGGTGTCAGGGTTGAGGAAGATGGTTTCCTTTGTTATAGCTCCTCCTTAAGAGTTACTTCATGCTGCTATGATTGAAGCAATTCATTATGCAAAGCCTCTTGTTCCTTCTACCAGGTATCCTCACTTTGACTCTTCTGGGCCACTAATTTTGCGTTTTGTTGCAAAAGCAATTCCTTGGCTGATTTTTGGCGCAACATTTCTTCCTCAAAGGTCACAATCACTTGCTCCCTTTCCCTAAGTTGGTCACTAAGGTTCAAGAGTTCCTATTTTTTTCTCCCAAATATGTCACAGAGCATCATCCAACTCTATGACACTTTCTGCCAACTATCATTCTTTTTCCTGTAGTTCTGCTTTTGTTAGTTGTAGGTCTCTATCAAGATTTTACCTTGTTAGATTCAACTGCTTGATCCCCTTCACTAGCCAACACAACAAGTGGGCTATGAAGTTAATCTAACTATACATCGATAGTAATTTGGGTACCAACTCCACCTGTGGCCTTTGTTCTATGGTGCATTGGGAAGAAGGATTATTACCATGGCTGAGAACATACACCTGTGTTGGCTCCAAATAGAGGGTAGGTGTCTTGTCTTGTAATTTCTTGACTCCCTCCATAGTCTTCAAGTACTCGATAGGCAAGGTCCATGGTTGTTCTTGGTAAATGCTAGAAATTTTTGCTCACCAACTTCCCTTTCCAGCCCATTTAACCAACTTGTCCAACTCTTCTTCTGCCATCAATTACCATTTCTTCCACTGCCCTACACACATTGCATCAAATTGCAGTCACAAGTTGTCCATCACATGGGTTAATTTGGTAAAACATGCTACCGCTTGCTGATCAATGTGGGCACCCATGTCTAGTGGATCTAAAAAGTTGGGTAGTTCTAGCATTATGTGTTTAGACCATCTGTCCTTAATTTCCTCTTCCCTTGTTTTGAGAGGCTCCTTTCCTTTCTATAAAAGATCAATGGGCTTCTTAATCACTTTTACTTCTATAGTGACTACTCTCGTTGGCTGTCATAACATCCTGTTGAGGTACTTCAGTCTGTTGTGAGTCCTTCCCATGCACCGTTCTAGTCTCATGCTCTAGAGACACTTCCTCTTCCACTGAAATTGGATGTTGTTGTGTTCCTTCTAGCAGGTTTTCAATAGCTAGCGGAATGAGTGGTGGTTCTTTATTTATCATACCTACTTCTGCTTCTTTTATGGTGCTTATGTTTGCAGATCTACCTGTTGCCTTTGCTACCATCACTACGAGCATATCCTCAAATGAGAAAGCCCGTAGGGTGTCTATAAAAAAAGTTCTTGTAAACAAGGATTTCGAGGGTACTTCAGGTGACTCCAAACGATCCTAAAATTATGCTTCTACTAGATATTCTGTAGGCCCCACGTATACAGTAATACTGAATCTCAATGGTACATCCTAGAGAACAACAAGGATTGTAAAGTCTACCTTCATAGTTTTGGTCCCCTTACTTTGTGACCTCATTTGTTGCTCGATTTTATGGGCCATTGCTTGACTTCATGCTATCTTCTCTATTGTTTCTCCTACTATTGGTTCTGGTGAGTGATGGTGGATCAAATTTCTACCTCTTCCTTATCAGTTTTACTGCTTCCTGTGCAGGTGCAACAACTTCCTTTGCTGGCAATATCTTTTCTTGCATTTGTGGTGCAACATCCTCCCCTTTTGAATCTTCCACTGGGCCTTCTTCCAATGAAGTCTTACTAAACCATTGTTTTACTCTTTGCTTTTTCACCAATGTGCTCTACTTCACTTGTGGTTTTGCATCCTTCCACCGCAAAATTGTTGGTGCTAACTCTGGTAAGTCTTTGGGAGGGTCCAATCCTAGAATCTGCACTCTTACTCTAAATGTTGTATCTAGAAATAATTTGATGGCATGGAAGACCATCAAAAAATTCTTGGTGGTCCTCATCAGGAAATTTTGAATACAGAGTGCCAAGTAAGTTGCCCAATCATAGGCAACTCCCTTCTCAATTCCTTGTAGATACAAGATCAGCCATATTGGTAGATCTGAGCTTCTTTGTTCCCCGAACAACCTGGCCATCAACACATTCATGATGCATTGCAACCCTGTATTCAACTAATTGAGTCTGTTTGACCCCTCGACTACCATGTGTCAACAAGGCTTCAACCTCTTCCTTCATCAGGATTGTAATACTCTAAATTAGTTGTGGAGTCTTCCTGGGGTCGACTCGTTCATTTAATACAGGTTGTCCCTTTCTTGGCAATCCAAAAGTTCTTCAAAATGCCTTGACTGAGAAATCCACCACTAGTTCTTTATCTTCCACTTGTACTTTATTGATATTTTTTGCTATATCATAGTTCAACAACATCTACATTAGGTACTCCTTAAAGAATTCTTTGTCAAAATTAGGAACTTGTAGAATGAAATGTACTCTAGTTGCCTTGATATTTTTCTTAATTGTATCATCTATTGATGCTTGTTCCCACCATTCTCGATAAAAATCTCCCTTAGCATGAATCCATGTAATCTCCTTAATTGGTACCTGATCCTTTTCAAATTGTTGCACTTCTTTACTCTTCTTTTTAGGTGTTGCTTCTTGCACATGCCCTTGTTTACCCCGAGCCTTCCCTTGCTCTAGGTTTGATAGTTGTCCTCACATCACTCCTTCAGAGTTGACCATGTTCCTGATGATGGCAAAGTCATTTTCCTATGACTAACTCCAGCAATTCTTTACCTCTTGGGGTTATCAATATTCTACATCCTCCAAAACATTCAAGCTCATTGATCCAAATCTAGCCTGATCTCTATCTACTCATTCTTCCCAAATCATGACAATATTCTTGTTTGATGGCACCTCCTGCTTGATGGTTTCTCTACTAGATGACCCTTGTTAGGATGACTTCTTTTTCAAATGACTCTTCCTATCCGATTAATATCTACCATATGGCTCTGCATAAACAACTACAATTTTAACAACTACAATCTAGACGACTATAGTCCAAATGGGTGGCAGCTTAGACAGATGGTAGGCTTCATATCAAACACCTCAAAATTTGAACAACTATTCTCTAGATAACTTATGCAGACACTTACAGATCTAGAAAACTATTTTCTTCAATGATTGGAATGTGTCATAGCCAAAAATAATTCACATGACTTGCAACATTCATCTTTTTTTACTACGAATCAAGGGATATAATAGATTGCACTTGCACTGTGAATTCTAATTTTACAATTTGTTGGATGAATTTTGGCATCTAAATAGCTTTATTTTGGATAAATTCCTAGTGCATAGACGATTTTGCCTCATGTTCAACCTTCTTCTCTTCAACGCATGCTTCCCTTGAGCTCTACCTATGCACTACTACCTACAAATGCTCTATATTGAATAAGAAATCCTTTGCCCTAACATCCAATTTATAGACTTCATTATCACCCATGCAATTGTTTTTTTAACTACCACCTTCATCCTTGACTTTCGCATGTGTGCTACCTCATCATCTTTGCATGCAATTGTCATATTTTTCCCATTTTTGTCCTTTTACCTATTTTGTCTTTTTTTTTGGTTTTTATATTTTTCTTATTTTGTCTTTATTTTATTTTATTATATATTATTTAAAAAATGTTTATTTTCTTTCATCATCGCCTAGTGAAGTGCATGGCAATGCGAATGTGGAATTCTATTGTTTCTAATGATATTTCCTCCTATTGATAACTACAAGTCCCTTGACTACTAAAATCATCATCGGTATACATTGTTTTAGTCTATTGGTAATTTCCTCAGCTTTGAGGAGTCTTCATCTATGTTTGTTCTTCCTACCTATCATTTTAAATCTGAATGATACACCAATCTACCATATCCTCTATCAAACAACTTATTCCTTCCACTAGCGGGTGATGAAGTCCCCTTGAATCAGTTATGCTACCAGTTTCCTAATGTACTTCTCTTTCGACATTATTGTGACTGATTCTATCATCATATAAATGGATTCTACCAACTACAAGATGAATAAATCCTAGGCAATCGTCACCCAGATAGGTTTTATCGTCTATAGGATGGATTAGTCCTATGCAGTCATCATCCAAATGGGTTCTACTATATACAACATGGATTAATTATAGGCATTTATCATCTAGATGGGTTGTGTCATATTTTGGATTGATTATTTCAATCATTTCATCCTCTTGATGGATAATTATGCTATCATCCATACAATAGAACTCAGTCTTGTTTTGCTCCTGATGACTGTCTATCCTTCTGATCAGATGGTGGTTTCCTTGTCATCCAACATTTCTATGGATCCTTCCTATGGCTTACCTTTCACCTTGAATTTTGCCTTCCTGTCTTCGGACATCTACTCCTTCTTGGTATGCTTGATTTTGGGTTGGATTCCTTGGAGGTACTTGATCCCTATTTTTAAATCCATGTCTTCCCGAACCCATTTGAATCATCCTCTCCCCATTTTCGATCAAATATCTCTAATGTTGGGTTGTCACACTCCTACTTTCCAAAATTTGGTCGATCCCTCAATCTCTCATGATGACATCTTTAATTTCTATGAGCTTGTTGAGGTAGACCTAATGGTCTATCCTCATGAATTCATAGTTGTTGGTTGGTTTGAACTATGTCTATAGATGGCCCTTGCAGTCCATTATGTGGACTAGTCGACCTATGGGTAGTAGGAGGGGAATTTCTTCCTCTCAAGCTACCAAGAAGGAGACCAACCAAACTCCCCCTTGGTTAGGCATACTTGGGTTACCCAACAATCTTGATGAACTTCTAGGGTTACCCAAGTCACCTCTATTTTTGGCCTGGTCAATAAGTTCAGCTCTAGTGCTTGGTTCTGCATGATCTTGGGTTTCAGGTGTCAACTACCTCAGAATCCTTAATCTTCTATCTACCCTTATCAATCTTCTTCTCCACCTCGCTTCTTCAAAGTATCTTTGAGGTGTGCATTGAGCTAAGGCATCTCTATACTGGTCTGAGAAGGCAAAATCCATGCTTGAATCATTTCCTTCTCCTATAGTATTCATTGGCCAATTTGAGGTTTCCTGAACCCTTCTTTGCAATCATCTCACTTCTCTCCTTTGTCTTCTCAATTCATACATAGCAAGTCGATATACTACCACCTCTCGATGTTTTATTGATATTTTGATTGATTCATCTTCACTACTTGAATGATTCCCCATTCTCCTTTCCTCTTCCTCTTGAGGTATTAGTGGTTCCTCATTCTCAATCACTTGGACCATTTCGAGGAATCGAACCCTCAACTTATTGAATTTGGACTTCATCCCTTTGCCTTCTTCATTCTAGATTGGGACTTGGATAGGGTGTGTTAGGGTCCCTAGGAAGATTTTCATCACTACTTGATTCTTCCAACCATCCTCCATTCCTAGGTTGTTTGGGTACTTCTCTAACATCCCTCCACAAAATGGTAGTTGTTTGTTCTTTGCTTATCTGATGTCCTGTATTATTAGTAAGACCTTGATGTGGTTCCCTTATCCTATCTTATTTCGATAATCTCATGGTCCATTGTCTTCGAGAACATCTTATCAACGGTGAAGTAGTACTCGAAGAGTCTTTGGTATTCAAAAGAATCCTCAATGTTGTTGAAGATGAACTACTGGAGTCCAAGGAAAATAGGTTTCTTTCCGAAGGTACTTCCTCATTGCCTTCTATGCTTCCCCTTAACTCTCCTTGTTGCCTCTCCAGTTGTTCAAATTCATCCAATTTGGCTCTTCGTACTTCTCATTCCTGCATTCACTGCATGGTTTCATCCAACTCTTGAACCACTTGTTCTCGTAATCGTGCATTGTGCATCCTTAAAGTTTTATATTCCTCCTACAACCTATGTGTTTCCCTAATCATCTATTGTAGAACTCTTGATTCCTCATTTCCCTCTTCTTCCACTTTTGGTTCTTGCTCTTGCAATGCGATATTCATGAGGGTCTAAAGTCATTCTTCTACTTCATTACTTGGAAATATAACATGAACTTGTAATCACCTTTGCTCTCCTTCGCGAGGTTCCAACTCCCTCTGCTCGATTATAGGTTCTCCTTCTACTCCAAACAACCACTCCAGGTTTGTTGGTTCTTCATATCTAACAATCCCACTTGGTTCTCCATGTTCATAGGATCGTATCCCTGGTCGTGATTCCTTTATTGTTCTTCCAGAAGTATCTCCCAATATTTCTAAGTTGATCACATTCACTTGTGCCTTGTATACTTTCAACTTAGAACCATTTACAGTTTTGGGGCAAACTATGCCATCCAATTTCTTTAAATGGACAACCCCATTGTCCAGTACTTCTTCCACTTAGAAGGGTCCAAGCCATAAAGTTTTTAACTTTCTTGGCTTGATTTCTCATTTTCCATTATATTTGAGCACTAAATCATTGATCTTCAAATCCATCTTCCTAAGATGCTTATCATGCTAATACTTACATCTTTGCTAAGCAATCTCTATTGCCCATTGTGCCATCACCCTCTTTTCTCCTAATTATACTAGTGTTGTGAGCCTTTCTTCCATGCTCTCTTCATCATTCAAGTAGTGCTCTATTGCTATTCTTAAACTTGGTACCAAAAACTCGATTGGTACCACCACCTCCTACCCATACATTAACTAAAAGGGTGTATGGTTTGTGGTTGGTTTGAAGGTGGTCCTGTACGCCCACAAAACTACTAGTAAGCACTCCTCCCAATCGATGCCTTCTACATCACACATTTTGTACATAATCAAAACCAAGACCTTATTTGTTGCCTTTGCTTGCCCATTTACCCTAGGGTAATATGGGCTTGACAAGGAATGAAAGATCCTAAATTCCTTTGTTAAATTTTGAATAATTTCATTAATGAAATGGCCTCCTCGATCACTTGTCAATTGAAGAGGAATTCCAAACTGTGTGATAACCTACTCATACAAAAATTGAGTCATGCTCCTTGTAGAGTTATCAGGTAAGGCTCTCGCTTCTACCCATTTCATTAAGTATTCTATTGCTACTACAATGTATCGATATTTTCTCTTATGGTTGGTTTGCAATGGTCCCACAAAATCTAAACCCCATCTTTCAAAGAGTTCTTGAGGTTGTGACGGGTGTAATGGCATGAAGTCTCTTCTTAACGACTTTCCCATTCTTTGACATGTATCACATGCCTTGACATACTCCTTGGCATCATGATAAAGGGTAGGCCACCATAGCCCTACCAACAACACCTTCCTAGCTATTGCATCTAGTCCCATATGGCCTCCTACTAGTCCCTCGTGTGCCTCCTTCAATGTCTGTTGTACTTCATCTTCCATTACGCATCTTCTCAAAATGTGGTCCTCCCCCATTTTGTATAGCAAACCTATAATCAATGTGAAAGGTGTTGATTTTGTAATAATTTTTCTTTGATCAACTGTCATCATCTCCTTTGGTAGCTCTCCTATCGATAAATATTCCCCGATATGCTTATACCACGCAGGTATCATACTTATCATGAATAGTTGTGCATCAGGGAATTCATCCTATACTCCTCCTTCTACAGGTTCTCTTGAGCGAATCCTCGACAATTGGTCTGCTATCACGTGCTTCTTTCCTGGTCTTACTACCACCCGAAACATGAATTCCTATAGAGTGACGAGCCATCTACTTACTCATCCATAAATTATCGGTTTATTGATCAGATACAATAGTGCCTTGATGATCTACATAAAAAGCAAATGGGTTAGCCAACAAATAGTGCATGTACTTATGTACTGCATACACCATTCCCAATGCTTCTCGTTCTGTTGTACTGTAGTTCTTCTCTGCTCTAGACAATAACCAACTTGCAAAATATATGGGCTGGTCTAGTCCAAACTATCCTTCTTGAGCCAATGCACAACCAATTGCAAAATTTGAGGCATCCACGTGAACATGGAATTATTTTTCCTAGTTTGGATAAACTAGGATAGGCGCCTTCACCAAATGCGCCTTCAAGCCCTCAAAAGCCTCCTGGTGTTCCTCCGCCCATTTGAAAGGAACATTTTTATGTATAAGAGCATCTAGTGGATGAGAGGTTTGTGCATAGTTTCTGATAAACCTTCTATAATAACCAATTGTTCCTAAGAAGGTCTTCACCAAGCTTACATCATGTGGCTCTTCCATCAACAATATCACTCGTATTTTATCTGGGTCAGGCTTCAAACCTTCCTGGCATACAATATGCCCTAACAACTTCCCATATGGCACCATTAATATGCACTTGCTTGGATTTAATGATATTTGAGCTTTCCTACACAAGCTCATACATTCTTCCAGTGCCTTCAAATGCCTATGTCTTGCCATATAGGGACCAATCATCTAGAAAGGCTTTGAAGTTACATGTGGATATTTTATCAAAAATGTATAATATGATTCTTTGGAAAGTAGTTGGTGCATTACACAATCCAAACGACATGTGGTTATAAGCATATATTCCATTTTCCACTATAAAAGTGGTTTTCAACTTATCTTCCTCTGCAATACTTATTTGGTTATACCCCAAGAATCCATCTAAAAATGAATAAATCTCGTGATCGGCTACTTCCTCCAAAATAGAATCCGTGAAGGGGATTGGGAAGGGATATTTTATAGTTACGACATTGAGGCTCTGGAAATCCACACAAATCCGAATTTTATTTGCCTCTCTCTTCAAGGTAATCACAATCGGTGACACCCATTCGCTTGTAACTTTGAATATTATGCCTGCATCCAACATTTTCTCGATTTCGACATTCACCAAGGCTGTGTATTTTGGATTCATTCTATATGGTCATCTCCTTACTAGTTGTGCACCTTCAATCAAAGGAATCTTATGTACACACAACTCTGGTGGTACTCCCTTCAAATCCTTATATGTCCAAGCAAAGACATCCTTGTACTCTACAAAAATCTTGAATGTTGTTGCTTTCAGTACAGGATCCCAATCATCCTCGCATTTAATCATTTTCTCTTCACCTTCTCCCAAATTAACCTGAACCATTCTTGGTCCTTCATACTTAATGGACTCAGGTTCTTCTACCACTTTCAAGACATCAATAGGATGGGTTGGCTTATCCTCAATTATTGCATCTCCCATCGTATATTCTACAAAGTTCTTGGGAAATGTCCACTTTTCCCATTCTTGGTCCTTCTCTACTACTAATTTCTTTTTGCTACTTTCTCCTATATCGAACTCATCTTCTGCATTGATGCATAAACATTATGGAGAAAATACTTCATAATCCTCCATCTGCCAGTGGAGTAAGCCTTTATCCTCATCATTCTCATCTTCAATGCATTCTTCTAATTGCAATACTCCTTTGTCTAGTTCATAGCCCGTTTCTCCATCTGATGAGGAACTTTTCAATTCATCCAAAGTTGCAATATCTTGGCTTACGGCCTGGTTCTTTAGATTAATCAAGTACCTATGCTGGCCTTTCTTGAAGGTAAGATGTTCCTTCTCCCAGTTATGGTTCACCTTTGTTGTTCTTAGCCACCCACATTCAAGTAATGCATCATATGCAGGTTTTTGCATAGCAATTACAATGAAATCTTGTTCCACTATGCGCACTTTTTGGCTCATCAACACTCCTCTTGTTTTGATACCATATTGGTCAGCTCCATATAACCTAAAATTCAAAGATCTTAGTGTTGGTTGGCCAATACTCTACCATGTTTTCTCTAGCATCACGTTTACACTCGATCCTCCATCAATGATTACTTGATTTAGCTTATGGTCCAATATCTCCATGTGAACCAAAGTTGGCTTTTTCCTTGCTTCAATCATTAGTATCGTAGGATCGATAAATTGTTCTTGCTTGATATTAGCTACCTATCGGACTTCCTCCCTCTTCTTTGCTTTTATCACTTCCTTGACTGTAGCGTATAATTTAGGTACTGCACTAAATAGACTTGATACTTTTACTTCCAAAGTCGTATTGAGTACTTGTGTTACCAAGCGTTCGACTAATGCTTGTTTATCTGTTACGATCTCCATCTTCTTCAAGGCTTTCTCTTGGAATAGCCTTTCTTGCTTTTCTTTGTCCAATTCCATCTTAATCATTTCTTGAGCTTCTTACCATCGTTCTTTCTCCTTGGCAAGATTCAGGTATTGCTCTATTTTCCTAGCATGTGCTTTCATTACCGCTAGGACTTCTTTTCCTTTTTTTAACTCGATACTAACTTCCCCAATGTCAATCCAATTGATATTTTGTGTACCACTCGTACTTGCTTTATTTGGGCAGTTTATCTCTTTATGGTTTCCTGGCCCACACCATCAACACATTTGGGTAGCATTGCTACCATTGGTATTGCCTACATTCTGAGGCTTGGGGTAATTCTTTGCAAAGTGTCCCCATTCTTGACAATTTTAGCATTGAATGATTGGTCTTCCCTCGAAGTCATATTATAGATGACTTTGTCCACCCTATCTTCCACCTTGATGATTATTCCTAAATTCATCGCTCATTGCACCTTGCCCATTTCTTGAGGTGTTTGGTTGTTCCTCCTATTGTACTATCATAATTTGATGCCTTGCTCCTTTTAGATTGAATGGACAATCTACCACCGGATGCCCTACTATGTCGCATATGTTGCAATATGCATTCTTTGGGCAATTGACATTTGTATGTCCTTCTACTTTGCAGTTTGAGCACCAAATATCCTTTTGGTCTTTCCTCACTTCTCCTTTAACTTATTTCATGATTTTATCAAATTCTCTTCTAAAGGAGTGTATGGCACTTTGGACTTTATCTTTTGTATCACTGTCGAAATCATCATTCCTTGAATGTCCTTCGATTCCTGTTGTTATTTGTTTAGCTTCACTCTCAAAATTCTTTGCTTTTTTGAGAGCCTCTTCGTACGTGGAGGATGGTACTACTTTCATTTTATTTCTATATTTTGGTAGAAGTCCATCTAAAAACCAATGTTTCACCATTCCATCCACTGGTGGCATTTGCATTTTATCAACCAGTTGTTTCAATCTCCTATTGTAACTTTTGACATCTTCATTTGGCTTTTGTTTAGTTGCAAAAATTTTAGTAATGATCTCCGTATCATCCCTTAGTGGTCAAAATTCCTCTATAAATGCATCTTTTAAGACATTCCATTGCGTAAATTGTTGGGTACTCTCTCTCTTTAGGTACCAATCCATAGCCATACCTCGTAAGGTGGCCAAAAATAGTTGCAACCATTATGTTGGTTGTGATACTCCATTTGCCCCCCAAATTGTAATGCAAGTACCTATATGTCATGTTGGGTCTTCTTTCCCTTCCCCAATGAAGGGTGGGCATTTTTGTTTGCCCGCTCTGTTGGCAACATTTGCCATTGGAACTCTTCCAATATCCGCGTCACTTGATGACGACTCTTGTGGAGTTCTATTCCACTCCCTTTCCGTTGTAGGTGGTTCAAAATCTCATTCAAGTACATGTTCAAATAGCCTTCTCCTTGACTCACGTACGTCACTACTTCATGACCTTCTTCATGAGTATACGAGGTGCGATTTTGGTCTTCCTCCCCAAGAACCCACGCATGGTTGCTTCAGTACAAAACTTTGATCTTCTGCACCCATTGGCCAACTCCTCTCTATTGGATCAAGTGTTACCATTCACTCCTCGCTTCCAATGTTAGGTACATCCTCTGCTATTTGATTTTGTACTTTATTCTCTATTGTCAACAATAATGTTTCCCACCTTTCTCGCTCTGCTCTTGGACTCTCATTGTCCAAGGGATTCCACACTCATTCCACCTTTGGTTGTGAAACTTCATCTTGAACTTGTGTTCTCTGGTTTTCCAATCTCGCACTTCACCTAAGTGGTATCTGATTCCTTCCTCATTGGCCTTGTAGCCTAGAATCTGTCATTCACCTCTTTGCCTTGTCACATTCAGTTCTTCCTTGACCCAAAGTTGATCTAGGTAATGACACCAAATGTAGATAGGGGTGAGTACCTTCCCGGGATGAGGGAATGATAGGTTTTAGGAGAGGGAAGGATGGTAAACTTGGTTAATCATCATAATGCTAAACTATCCTTACAATTCACCCTGATGGATGATTGATTGGACAAGACAAATAACTAGTGACTAATGAATATAGATGGGTTAGTCCATATGAATTCCACCTGACAAGTAAGTTACATATTGATGAGTCTAGACGAGTTACGATTAGACGAATATGCCTATATGGATGACTGAAGATATAGAATGAAAATGGGTATCTTATGAATAGGTAACTTATAAATGGAAAGCTCCTAGATGGGTAGATCCCAAATGAGTAGCTTCCATATGGATGACTACAGGGCCTGGATTGGTAGACCTAGATAAATAACTACAGGGCTCAAATGGCTAGTCCTAGATGGATGGGCCTAGACGAATGCCTGCAAGGCTCAAAAATATATACCTATATGGGTGACTGTAGGTGTTAAATAGGTAAGCCTGTATGGATAGGTCTAGATGAGTCCTCAACACTAGTAACCTACAATTATGTAATTATATTTCTAATCCTTGAATATGTTATTGAGTGTTGCTTCTTGTAACTCTACACAAAACATTGAAACCACAAGTATACTTCCAATATACTTCATAGAATTCATAACCTGGATACCTACAACACAAGAAAATTCTCTTCAAACACAAATTTGTATAACAATAGAATAATTTTCATTGATGCATGGACATCTTTACAAAATGAATGAGGGGTCTATATATAGGATAAACCTGGTAGTTATAGCAACCACTAGTACCCTAATATCCCCAATCGAATACTTGTTAGACACTTAACTAAACCTACCCATAACTAATCAATCTAGAGCATAACTAATTAGTCCGAGACTGAACTAATTAGTCCTTAAAAAATTCAACTGAGTTCATGATGACTAATTTATGCATAACTAGTGTTTATTCCCATAAACTTATTAATCAGATCGTAACAATATGACAACTGACTATACATTTTACAAAATATTATTTTATATCCAAAATTCCCAAAACATTATGTAGGCATTTTGTCAAATAGTTTTGAATATTCATTTCTTCTTAGAACTATTATCTACATACCACCCTTTTATTTACAAGTCGATAAGTTAGTCCTAATGCATCCACCATCCCTTTGACATGATGAAAGTACTTGCCCTAGAATTTATCATGAAATTTTGGATCAACTTATTATCATAGATCAAGGATAAGTAGAATGGGATGGGTTTAACCTGGTTTACTTCTAAGCTATATATTTGTAATAAAACTAGTGCCTTTTGTTATCCCAATCTATTTTATTCTTCCAAAGCCTTCTTTAAACACTCCTCTGCTCAAGAATAGATAATGTCCCATATGGGTATGGCCATAGTGGACTTCTTTATATGCTCAACTATGTTGAATGACCCCATAGGATGAATTAATTTAGTGGAACTTAATAGCTACTAAGATTTGGGCCTTTCCACAATTAATTGAGGAATTTTAGCAAACCCTAGCACGTGTGTGCTCTACTTTGGGTCTTCAAGGACATTTTGTTTAGCTACCATCAATAATTTTGGTACATTCTAATTTGGTGATGTTGTGGTAGAAATGTTCTTTCTTGGGCCAATTGGGCTACTTTGAGCCACTTTATTCCCCTTTTATTTATCTTCCCTTATCCTCATTTTAGCCCATGTTATGTAATCTAATTGGACTTGTGGTCTCCTAGACATCAAAATTTTAGCTTCATTTGTTAGAACGCATACTTCCTCCTCATCCCATGTGATCAAAACTTACTTAGGAGGAGCAAAATTTGAATCATGGATGGATGATGTTGACGAAGATTGACTTTATGCTTGTGTTTCTACTCCTAAATGTGTGATGGGTATTTGAACTAGAACCGTCTCATTTGGCACTACTACAAGCTGCTAGAGATTCCTCCCAAGTAGGTATTGGGAGAATAATTATTCAAACATTGGAAGTAACATGTGGTAACATCCTCCATATAATTATTATATAGGAGAGCTATATCTATAGAACAATTATGATGAATCTACTGTAGTGGAGTTGGGATGGCATAATTTATTGTCTATAGCTCTAGGTCCGGTCTATATCTTTGTTGGCCTAGTATTGGGGCCTCATATATCCATTATAGGGAAGTATATTACCCTGATTATTCTGCTACAAGGGAGGTCTCAAATTATTTTGATATTAAAAACTATAGGCATTTTTTTGTTTTCTCAAGGTCAAAACTTCATTAGAGACTATTTCCAACAAATTATTCATGACCTCTAGTTTAAATGTGTCTCTAGCAAGGTACATTGGGATAGGAAGGGGGATCAAGGTTGCAACTAGATTTATAGTGAGAGTTTACTAAAAGGTTGTTGCTTGAATAGTTGGAGGTGGATGATATATTAATTGACATTTGGAAATAAGGGCATAGGGGTCCTAGGAGCTAGCCTTACTATCTGGATTAAATAATTTTATCCTGGAAAACTATCTCATAAGATACTGGAAAATGATTTCCTCAAGTTTAATCATCATGGATATTATTGATTCTAATACCTCCAAATAGTATATAAAATCCATAGTTGGGAGGGGACAAATTTCATCAGGAATCCTATGCCATATTTTGCAAAATTGTATATTGAAATTATCCATAGACAACATTGGTGCTATCTTTATAATCAATAATTGTTCTAAAAGGGACACTCCATATTCCTTTTCTATGAATATATCAATAAATAAGGTAACAAGTTTTTTCTAATTGACAATCAAATGTGGGGCAAGTGATACGTACCACTCACATTCTTTATGTAACAACCCTCCTTGGCAAGACTTATCCTTGACAATAAACTATGTATTGATGTATGGATGTTTAATGCATGGTTTTGTTTCATTGCTATCAATAAGTAGTCACACTATATGCTTTGGTTCTACTATTGGAATATGGTATTGCTGATATATTTGTGGTTGCAAGACCAGGTGCTCTCATTGGTGGATTAGTATGGATAACCACCTAAGTTGAGAGAAAATTTTGGGAAATAATGGTGATGACTTGTTCATCAACAACTCTAAGGTAAAAGGTTACCTTCATGGCATTTGTATTTGATTTGATAAATACAACATTGAGCTAGAAGATCACTTTAAGCAAAGAAAACATCTTTAGTGTGATGGGGATAATGTATTGGTTATATTAAAAAGCCATCTATTAAAAGATAAAGCAATGTTGTATAATTTGAAATGGTAAATCCTTATCTTTATGGTGTTGGAGATTGTGGATTAAGTGATTGATTAATAGAAGCATTAATAAGGGATATGTCATTAATGCTAAATATTAATACCATAGTCAATAATTCATATTGACTTGTGATATTAATTAGCAAGTAATTGGTCCTTCCTCAATGTTGAAGAGCAATTTTATCTTGGATTAATTATTGAAAGTAATTAATTGGCTTACTTTTATAAGCCATGCTTAATAACTAAAGAGTAGGGTATTAAAGGATAAAATTAATCCAAGGTTCCTAAGTGTTTTTGCCATTGCACAACTCACCCTAATTTGGGGATCCACTTGAAACTTTGGTTTTGATCTAAAATTTGGCTTACACCCAGGTTTTAAACTTCATTGCATTGAATATCTTGAAGACTTGAATCTCATTTTTTGCATCAATTTGCTTTGAATATTTTTATATGCTTGAATTTTGATTGCATGGATCTTTGTTAAATGGCCTTGATAAAAATTTTGTTAAAAATGCTTAGGTTGTTGCCTTCAATTATTTTATTTTACAAACTAAATTAATAAGGCTTAACCTCTTTTGGCACTAAAATTCATTGAAATTCAAAATAAATGAATAAATAAATAAATAAATAAATAAATATAATCAACAAGAAAACTATGAATATTTGAAATAATGCCATTAGAAGATTTACCACGAAAATTTAAATCTTCATATTATTTTCCAATATTTAAGCCCATGTTCATTCACACAAGACTATTAAGAGTGCTGAGAGCAACTAAATTCCATTGCGATTAATTAACTTTGGATATTCTCTAAGGTTTTAAAAGTCCATTAAATCTATTGTCTTGTAAAGCTTAAGGTCCTTTTACACTTGTGCCATAATCATTTAATTTCTTTGTCTTATACGCTGTAGATCTAATGACTCCAAAGTACAATCGATAAATTGATGGTTTAGACCTGCAGTTGATAAAAATAAAAAGCCTGAAGTATAACATCGAGGAAGAATTAGGTCAAAGTCAAGAAGTGCTAAAGACAATATTGTTTGCTAAAAATAGATGGCTCGAAAGCAAAGCCAAGGGATTTATGGCTTGAACATGTAGTTGACAAGACCAAAAGACCCAAAACATAATGCCTCAACTTTAGCCTTTATTAAATACCCCTTGAATATAATGGCTTGAAAGTACAACCAGTAGATTGATGGCTTGAAGGCACATCTGATGAGAAATAAAAGTTTGAGACAGTACACTTTCATTAATTAAATATATTTTAAACACTAAGGTCTAGAAAACCTAAGGTAATAAAAGAATTTTTTTTGCCCCTTGACATTAAAATCACGAAAATAATTAAAGAACCTCAACATTAGACTCAATACTTAGGACATAAAATTAAAATAAATAAAATTCAAAAGCTTAAGGCATAATAAAGAAAATCAAAGCTTTAATTAAGGAAATTAAAAGAAAATTTTAACCTAATTTTTAGACTTTGAACCTTAGCAATATGAAATTAATACGAAAGTCCTTAACATTAATTTTTTTTTTTTTTTTTACGAAATTAAAGTGGAAGGAGTCGACATAAATCTAACTTTCAGATTTTAAAAAAATTGAAGTTTAAATACATAGGCCAACCGTTTTATAAAAAAGATAAACCTTATAAAATCAATTTAATAAAAATTGGATGGTTAAACCTTAGTGTTTGATTTATTACTTTGACATTAAATTAAAATGAAACCTTAGTGTTATTTCTCATACTTTGGCCATAAAATTAAAAGCAAATACATTTCACACAAAATTAAATGAAAGGATTTTGAACCTTAGAGAATGACTTTAGCATTTGACTTTAATAAAAATGGAGCTTTAAGTGTTAACTTTAATAATTTGAACCTTAAAGAGACTAAACCTTAGAAAATTAATTAATAATATTTAATAATAATCACCAATGTTAGTAGCTATAACAATAATAAATAAATAAATGAAAGAAATAACATTTTAAATAATTACAAGAAAAGCAAAAAGAAGACAAATGATATAAAATGGAAACCACCAGATATGGAGTGGATTAAATTGAATTTTGATGGAGCATCCAAAGGAGATTCAAGACCAACAGTAGGAGGAATAATTAGAAATAATAGAGGAGAGATTTTATCTCATTATGCTTTCAATAGTGGATTGAGGATCATGTATATAAAATAGCCAATAGAGGGGTTTTGATTGAGGATCGTGAAGTTAAATTCTCCTTTCCTTGGTTAGAGGAAGTAGAAAGTTTAGTTGAAGCTGGACAAGAAAATGTTGATTGCCTGAATCAATTAATGATTAAGATTTACTTTAATATTTTCCATTGGTAATATCTACTTTATTTTGTAACAATAATGTATTTTCATTTAGACTATTTATTATAATTTTTGTGGTTGCACTTGTGTTTCACAAAGGAAACTAGCAATCCAGATTTGGTAAAGCGAACTATGATAGTGTGATGTTTTGAAAATATTACTCTACTAAGATGCAAGGCATATATAGTAGAGGTGAAGTTTTGGTATTGTGAAAGCTGCTATAGGAAAATATCAAGAAAGATGCTAAATTATGGAATAATTATATTCATACAGAAAATTGAAAAGATCTAAAAAATGAAAATCAAGAATTCAAAAATTTTATTTGAAATGATGTAGGTTTCTAGCTATAGCATCTTAGTTGAGATGAGAAGTGTATCTATTTGTAAAATCTCAAGCTCTAAAGAAGATATGTAATTTGTTAAGGGTGGGGGACTCAAGTACACTCCCTTATTATCTATAAAAAAGAAAATATTTTAAATAATTAAAGCACCCATATTAAAAATACTTTCTCACTAAATATAAATATGAGCTAATCTACGTTTTTTTTTTTGTGTTGCAAGCAATAAAACCAAAGAGAAAAATTTGAAAGCGAGAACCAAAAGGAATGAAAGGAGGCAAAGAGAATGAACCTAGACCGATCTTGGCCAAATTGTGCATGACAACTCAGATCACCTGGAGCGATGATTCAACTACCAAATCTTCACAGAGATGCTACCAAAGTAGTTAAAGATCCATGGTTGAAATTGAAGATCTGAATCAAGAAAATAATCAATTAGATACCTCATTTTCTCAATTGAAGACAACTCATATAACCAACTCATTTACAACTGTAAACATTGAAAATATAGCTGTGAAGTACTGAACACCATTGTAAAGCACTAAAAATTTGAAATTGTAAGGCTATAAATAGCCATTGAGACCCCATTCTAGAGGGTCAAATCTCACTTTAGCAATTGAAAATTTTAGAATTTTCTTTGCTTTGTAGTTGGTGGATTTCTACACCTCTTTCATTGTACTTGGAGAGTTATCCTTTCAATCATTGGATGTAAAAAAATATGAATGTACTTATTAAACATTTTAATCAATACAATATACTAGAATTCTTGGTGTAATCTGTGCATGATGATGGTGGTTCCATTTGAGTCAATTTTAGTGCGTTATCTATGTCTCCTTTGAATATGACACCACTTTGATCTTTGATTGTGCAAAGAATGATTGATAGAGCTAGTTTATTTCAGAATTTGCTGCTTCAAATTTTTTTAGCATAAGTCTTCAAGATACATTGGCTTGTTTTATTTCTTTCCCTAACCCTTTCCTTTTATTTCTTTTGAAACTTGATTAGATTAGGAATAGATTAGTCTAATTTCATTTCTAAAGCTCATTTTATGTGATTATACTCTTTTAAGTTTCAAAAGGATTATTGCTATGTACTACAATATTTTATGGTTATGATGCAATGAATGATATATCAATGATAATTTTAAGGTAGTAAGCCTAGAATCTTACTTTTATATGTTTCTTGAAAGTAATATTTGATAATAATGTTTATAATTTTATGATTACATAAACAATTGAATAATTTTTTTTGTTTCTTTAAGCTCTAATAATAAGAATTAATCACTCGTCCTTGTAATAGTTACGTGTGACCCTAAATATTCCAGATATTTTCTTTACTTTCCTTTGAATTATTGAATAATTTGATAGAATAAATCAACCAGGTTAGACCAACCTTACTAGAACCTTGGGAAAATCTATATTTCCTTTCAAGAGAGGACATCTTGTCCTGATCATTAGTGTATATATGCAATTGGGCAGATGTATCACTCAACAGGAAATGGATCTAAAAGGAGGGCTTGAAAGTGTTTAATTCAATTGTTGAAATACCTAATTTGTCATTATTGTAATACCTAAAATATTTGATCCATTGTTACATTAGGTTTGAACAACTTAATAGTCCAATGCTTATGTTTTGATTGTTATATATAATGTAAGTCAGCTTAATTTATTCATTTTTTGAACTTGAATTGCTTAATTCTCATTATTATACGTTTTCATACGTCACACTGCTTGATTGTTAAAATTGGAACCCAAAGTTATTATCACTAGGTCCAGGACCTCTAAAGGTGATACTGAATTTCATAGTCCTCCTAGAAGACTCAAAAAAGATAAAGGTTAGTTAAGTAATCTTCCTCCCATTAATACCTCATCATAACCCATCACACCATATATTGATCCATTTTTCACTCCACTAAGTACACCAATGGTAGCATTCACACCTTGGTTAGGTGGTAGTAGTCCACTGAATATACCTAGACCAACCCATGACATACCTAAGAATATTGAAAGGTATTTGCCTAGGTATAGACATGATGGGGCTAGAATAGTTGAAGAGCACATACAAGCCTATAAGGATGCTTTGATTCAATTGTAGGTTGAACATGAATATGTTACCTGTAGAATTTTTCCCCTCACCTTGGATGAATTAGTGTATGACTAGTACATTAGTTTAGCCGCAAATTCTATCACTTCATGGGTTGAGATGGAAACAATATTTATTAACCAATTTAGATTACTCGTTGACCTAGCTATCATGTATCATCAATTTTTAGTAGTCAAAAGGGATCCCAATGAGCCTTTAAGACTATTCAATACTAGGTTTTAAAATCTTTATAACAGGTTAACTTCATCCTACACACTTAACATTAATGTAGTACATATGTACTTTAGAGCTTAGATCCTCTTACTTCCATGTTTGTAAGAAGATCACCTCAAATCACCACTCCCCCCATGGCATATAGTGAGGTCTTGACTATAGAACAACAATTAATACCTCAAAATTTTGGAATTGGTCAATTACCTTCTTTAGGATAGAAGGGTGCATTCAATCAAGTGTCAATAATCAATCAAGCTCTTCTACAATAATTTCCAATGTTGAATACTATTCCATATACAAATTTCAATCAGTCATATAACCCTATTACCACTGCCACCCATCCAATTACTCCACTATACTTAGATAACCAATTTACTGCTCATAAGAATACTAAAACTAATGTGCAAACAACACTTGTATTTTTGAACACTACCCCTACTTAGAATATGCCAAAATTTCCAAAAATCAATCCTAATCAGAATATCCCAGTATTTCTAAATGCTAATCAAAGCCAAAACATACCTGCTTTCTTAAATTCCACTACACCTATAAATAATGTTGCAAATCATACTACTATAGGATAAAATAATAATGCTAATTCCCAATTAGATAATCTACAAATATTAGTCTAGAAACTTAGTAGTGATATGGTTTAACTGTAGAAGTAGGTACCTCAAAATCTTCCTCCCAATAATCTACCTCAGAATAGGAACTTTAATTTCTAGAGAGTCAACCACCAATGGAACACCCGTCCAAAAAATGGAGTACCCAATTCAATTTCCAACTAGCCTAACACTATTACCAATCATAATTAGCCTAATACCATAGTAAATATTTTAGATTTACCATTAAACAATTAGTGTAGAGTGCATTCCACTACACAACATAGTAAAAATAACTATCCTAAATGCAAAATAACTTTGGATATACTCCAAAAATAAATGGAAAACATATAAATAATACCTAATGAGGATAATACAAATCAATAAAGTACCAATAATGGAACAACTTTGGTGGTAGAAAATTTTGAATCATCAGAAGGAGATGAAGAAGGATATGATAGATCTTTAGAAGAATAAGTACAAGCATTTAGACAGTTTAAAAGAGGAAATTACAATTATATACTTAGAAGCAAAGGTAAAGTGCCAGTCACTTCCTCTACTCCACCTAATCATACTTTCATTCCTCATGACACACAAGCCAATGATAATACCAATCCACCTAAGTCTAGTGTCCCACCATAATAGGATAAACCTACATATAACATCATGGAAGACTTAAAGAAAATGAAAGCAAACATATCCTTGTTTGACCAGCTCATTGACCAATAAGAACTACTAATTAAAGCATTTAGTGATCAAAATAAAATTAAATCCAAGAAAACCATGAATGCCCAATTTGTATCATAGAAAGATAAAGGAGAAGCCCTTCCTTTCCTCTTGACTATTAGAATTGTAGGTAAGAATTTAAATAATTATCTTATTGAGTCAAGATCCTCAGGCAACATCATACTACATGTTGTTTACCAAAAATTAGGTTTGAAACCCGTCCCCTCCAATCCAGAAGTAGTTCAACTAGACAAAATAAAAGTTAATGTGGTTGGTGTACTCAAGCATGTTCATATACAGTTAGCATTAGAGCCAAGCAATACATTGAAATACAAGTAGTAGACATCCTATATAGATATAGAATGATATTAACTAGGGACTAGTCTAGAAATTTGAATGGATATATGACTATAGATTTCTCTCACATGTGGTTGTCTTGGTGAGGGGTTTCAAACTAGATTATAATAGAAAGATAAACTAGACTTAAAGAGCTTATTACAAATTACAATAAAATCAATGAAGTTCTCTATAATGAATCAAAATTAGGAGTTTACACTCTTGAAATAAAATAGATCATAGGTGTTAAGCTAATTAGCCCCAAAGAAAAATCTTGTCTTGCAGCCTATAGATTGCAATTCCCTTGTACCTGTAATATCGTAGAATATGAAGCATTGATATATGGTCTGTAATTAGACCTAAAAAATATTATGTGCTTGAAAGTTCTAAGATATTCTAAGTTGGTGGTTAAACAAGTAAGAAGCCAATATGCTTTCCATGATAAAAGGTTAATCCATTATAGAAATAGAGTAAGAGATTTAATTAATGAATTACATGCTTTTAACATTAAACTAGTTTTCGGTGGCTATTTATGATCGAAAAAAAATTGACGGAGAGAAGCTCTGGCGATTTGGCGGGAAAACCTCTGAACTGGCGTCGGGCGATGCTCGTGGGTTTCTGGCCCGTTTGATCTTACCAGAGACTTTGGCATTTTGGTTTTAATTTACTCTGAAGGTTTGTTCGTTGCTCCGAGAGGGCCCGATGGGGTCTCCTCCAGTCCCTCTTGCGGGGAGAAAGAGTTCATATGCTGAGATGTTGAAAGAAAACCCCTCGTATTCCACTGGTGAAGCTCAGAGGACTTCTTTTCAAACGCTTCTCAAGAATGCTGGCAACAGCCCAAATGCTCACCGCGTTAATGGATGCCTCCCGCAATCCGCTTCCAGACCTAATATTGTTATCGAACCCAAGATGGTCGAGGAAACAATTGTCTACCAAGCTAACCATGACTTGATCTGAAAATTCATGGGCATCCGACCTTCTCTGAATTTTTTGCATACCTAGGTTCGACAGAACTGGGAGCCACAAGGTGAGTACTCTTTATGGCCAATAAGCAATGGGTATTTTATTATTAGTTTCTCCTCTTTAGCAGATAGAAACAAAGCATTTGAATCAGAAAAGAGAAACCACAGACCAGTAGGGTTATTTGTTCAACCCTGGACAGTGGGCTTTGATCCCTGCATTGAACCCACGACTGTTCCTGTCTAGATCCGACTGTACGCTCTCCCGATGGAGTTTTGGAGTGAGCAGGTTCTAGAAATAATAGGTAATTCCCTAGGCAGATATATTGGAGTCTCTAGAGACACCATAGAGGGAAATACAGCTGTTTTTGCCAGAATCTGTGTTGAAATGGACATTAGCCAGCCTTTATCAGCTGAGGTGGAGCTTGAGTTGGCAGGAGTTCCCTGGATCCAACAGTTAGACTATGAGGCCCTACCTTTTAGGTGCAGAGTTTGCCATAAGCATGGACATTTGGCAAGGTTCTGTCCTAACACCTCGAGCACAAAGACGGAGGCTTCGACTGGAATGCCAAGCTGCCCTAGAGAGGGTAAGCCCATCCCTATCAATGAACCTTCCAAAACTTCTCCAGGTCCTGATGCTCAGAAGGATGGCTTTGAATAGACGAAACGAAGGAGAAACAAAAAGAAAAATGGTAAGGAGCAGATGCATCTCAAGCCAAACAACCGGTATGAGATTTTTAAGTCATTACTGGATCTGGAAGACCAAGTCATGGAGGGAGTGGATGGGAATGGTGAGATTAACAACACTCACTCTCAAGATTCTCCTTCATCCACTCCTGTTGCCGATCAGGTGACTACACCCTCTGAGAGTATGCAGCCGAAGATCCCTAGGGAATTGGTGATACACTTCCCAGAACAGCCGACTATTAAAGATGTTACTATGGGAAATGCAGATAAAAATAGAGAAAGGCCAGCTTTAGGGATCACTCAGGTGGAGAAGAGATCTAAAAACAATAACTCTCAAGGAGCGGGAAGAAAATCCAATAAGGAACTGCTCACAGCACAAGGAGATAAGCTGATCAATGGAGGATCGGTGAGGTCAATTGATTCTTACTGCTCCCAAGGTTTTCAATGATTATTCAATCTTGGAACGTTAGGGGTTTAAACAGTAGAACCCATCAATCTGTTGTTCAAAGACTCTTAGGGAAGTATAAAACAGACTTTTTGCTTATCCAAGAGACAAAAATGTCGCTGGATCTTATGAGTAAAACTGTTAGTAGGATTTGGAGGGGCGCTGGGTATATGGATGTGGCTGCCCAAGGTGCCTCAGGGGGGATTGTCACTCTTTGGAACCCCCTGGAATGGACTACTTTAGAACATATTGCCTGGAGGGGTGTTCTCACTTCTCACTTCAGGAATATTGTCACAGCTGAGCATGTTTTAATTACAAATTTCTATGGGGCTCAAAGCCTTGATGGCCAGAGGCTCCAATGGAAAGCTGTTCACAACATGAGGTCCTCTAGACAAGTTTGTGACTGGATCATTGCTAGAGATTTTAATGCCAAATTATCTGCTCGAGATCAGGAAGGTGGAACCCCTATTTTGGACCTAGGGGACAGGCTTCTGATTGCCCAGGTCCAGGCTTTTCACTTAGTGGATATCCAAGGTCCTGGAACTTTTTTCACTTGGACTAACAAGAGGAGGGAGCCACACTGTAGGAGGGTAAATTTAGATCACTTTTTGGTCTCAGAGGAGGCATTTGTTAAGTGGAATGCTAAATTCTAGATTTTGGATGGCCCTGTTTCTGATCATTCCCCCATCCTGCTGGAGGGTGGGACTCAGACAGGGCAGTACCACAAACCATTTAGATTTGAGAATTTTTGGCTACAAAAGGAGGATCTTCATGAGAAAATCCCGCAATGGTGGGATGAAGGTCGTCCACCTTTTGGGACAGCTATGTTTAAATTCCACAAACAGCTTCATTTTGTCAAAAGTAAACTGAAACAGTGGAGGCACGCAAATAAGTCAGATTTCCAGCTGCAAAGAGCCCCCTTGATGGTCCGCTGGGAGGAGGTACAGAAACAATTCAGGGAAGGAATAATTACTGAACAGCTTAAAACTGAAGATGATACCCTGCGCAAAGCTGTTGAGGACATTGATAACCAAGAGGAAATTTACTGGAAACAGCGGGCTAGAAATTCTTGGTTATTGGAAGGAGATAGAAATACAAAATTTTTCCATCGATCAGCCTGTGCTAGAAGACAGATGAATAACATGGCAGCTCTACATGATGAGAATGGATACTCCTTTGATACTCTTCCTGGTATGCACTCCCACTCTGTGGATTATTTCTCTAAGCTTTTTGCTGAAAGTAGGGAGCAAGACGTGGGGGCTCAAAGTGAAGTTCTTGATGTTATTCCCCCTATTGTCACTCAAGAAGAAAATCTGGCTCTCCTTAGACCCATTGATAGAGATGAATTGAGGTCTGTGGTCTTTGGTATGAGCACAGGCAAATATCTCGGTCCAGACGGTTTCCCTATTGAGTTTTTCCAGGCCTTTTGGGATATCTTGGAGGAAGATATTTTGGCTGTTACAGAGGAGTCCAGAATCAATAAGAGAATGCTTAAGGCTCTAAATCACACCTTCATCACTTTAATTCCTAAGGGGGAGGAAGGGGTTCATATCTCTGATTTTAGGCCTATTGCCTTATGTAATGTGATTTACAAAATTATCACAAAGATAATAGCTGAACGTCTTAAACCTCTCCTTCATAACCTCATCTCCTCAGAACAAGGGGGATTTGTTGAGGGTAGACAAATTTTGGATGGAGTGGTTCTTGCCCAAGAGGCTATTCATTCAATACAAAACTCCAACAACAAAGGAATGTTCATCAAACTGGATATGTCCAAGGCTTATGATAGAGTGGAGTGGGGCTTCCTGTCCAAAATGTTGGCCGCCTTTGGTTTTTCCCAGGACTGGATAGACTGGGTTATGAGCTATGTTTCCACGCCTTCTTATTCTGTTCTAATTAAGGGGCTTCCCTCGCCTCCTTTTGGAGCTTCTCGCGGTCTTTGACAAGGGTACCCCTGCTCTCCCTATCTATTCCTTATTTTGGCTGAAGGATTAGGTAGACTCTTCTTCAGAAGAAGACTTCAAGGCCTGTTAACAGGTATTAAGGTTGGTTCAGAAATTCTGACTCATTTGCAATTTGTGGATGATACAGGCCTGATTGGATTGGCCAGTCTCAGGGAAGCCAGGGGAATCAGAGACTCTCTCAATGTTTACCTTAGGGCCTCCAATCAGGTTATCAATGACAAAAAATCCAAAGTGGTCTTTTTCAACCTTGATCAAAGGCTTCAGGACTGAATTATGGAGATTTTGGGCTTCACTAGAACCTCTCTTCCTATAGTCTACTTGGGGGTTCCTTTGCACTTCAAGAAATTGAAAATTGACATTTGGAAAGATCTTTTGGATGGCTTCAAAGAAAGAATGAACCATTGGTCTCTTAAATGGTTAAGCTATGGCGGCCGATTAACCTTCTTACATTCAGTTATCCAAGCCATGCCAATTTATAAATTCTCTATCCTAGCTGCCCCACCTTCTATTTGGAAAGAGTTGGATAAATTGGCCAGAATATTCTTATGGGAAGGTGCAAAGGGTGAGAGGAAATGGGCCTTGGTTGGCTGGGATAAAGTTACGCAGCCCAAAGAAAAATGAGGGCTTGGATTGAGAAGCTCTAAACTCAACAACATAGCCTTGGCTGGTAAATTGTATTGGAGATGGATTTCCCAGCCATCTTCTTTATTCAGTAGAATCTTAACCAGCAAATATCTGGGCCAAGTTCACCCCTCTGAAATAAGTCGCTTCCCTTTGGATGGTAATGGATCCCTAGTCTGGCAAGCTCTCAAGTTGGGTTCTCAAGTTATTAAAGACCAATTGTTCTGGAAAGTGGGAAGAGGGGAGAAGGCACGTTTCTGGTCTGACTCTTGGGACCAGTTTCCACCCATCATTGCAGAATATCCTGAATTGCTTCCAATTAAAATAGCCATAGAATCCCAGGGATGGGTCACTATTGAGAATTATTTCAACACTAGCCAGTTGGGTGAGTATAAATTCAAGAAGTTTAAGCGGTTGGAGGAGTGGCCGGTCACAATCCCTCCGACGCTAGCAACCATTTTGACCAACATCTTGACAGCACGGTTTCTCATGGGCAGAGATGAAGAGGATGAGTTAGCTTGGGGCCATGGGAACCTCGGGGTTTATACTGTGAAGGCTGGTTATGATCAGATCCTCCCAGAGCCTCCCCCGCATTCATTTTCGGTTCAATATTGGAAGAAGATTTGGCATTCCAAGTGCTGGCCGAAAGTGAACTTCTTTGCCTGGCAGTTTATGCACAATGGCATTCTCACCTTCGATTTCCTCAGAAATAGAGGAATCATTGGCCCTTCTCAGTGTATTTTATGTCATAAGAATGAGGAGACTGCTGATCATTTGATGTTTGAGTGCTCTTTCATAGGTCAGATTTGGAATCGATGGTTTTCCTTTTTTAAACTCCAGAGTAATGGTGCTCTGACTCGGAACAATATCTGGCAAAGATGGAAGAAAGGCAGATTTAAATCTAAAGCCCTTCGTCTGGGGTGGGATCTTGGTCTTTCCTTCATCTGGTGGCAAGTGTGGCTAGAAAGAAACGCTCGAATCTTTAGAGAGACCTTCTCCTCGCTTGATGGAATATGGCAGGTTATCTGGAGCAAAGTCACAGAGACGGTTGCCATATATGCTGATGAGGAAATTTTGGCTGAGCTGGGTCCTCAGGAAGAGAGAGCTATTGCATAGGTTAGAAAGAACATAGCCAGTTGGAAGCCCCCCCAGCAGGCTGGGTTAAAATTAACACAGATGGAGCTGCAAAGGGCAATCCGGGCAATGCTGGAATTGGTGTTGTGTGCCGTGATCATGCTGGAACTGTGCTTTACTGGGAACTACAGGGTCTGGGAAGAGCCACCAATAATGAAGCCGAAGACTATGCTATCAAAATTGCTTCCATCTGGGCTGTCAAGCAGGGATACAAAAAGATACTCCTTGAGACAGATTCTCAAATTCTGGTTGGCGCTCTTGATTGTTTGAGGAAATTTGCTTTGAAAGCTTGGAAGATACAGATTTTAGTCTCTCAAATCAAGGACCTTTGGAAGGAATTAGAAGATGTGATCCCTATCCATGTGAGTTGTGACTTAAATTCGACGGTTGATTTCCTTGCGAAGATGGGTGCGGAAAAGGAGGTTGGAGTTCAGCTACACAGTGACATGCCTGTGGAAAATGCCGAGATTCGACAAGGACTTGCAAAATTCTTGAATCAATGAGAAAATTTTGTACTAAGGATGATTTTTGTCGCGTTTTCATGACCTGCTTTGCTGTCGCGGCCCTTGGCAGGAAACTGTCGCGATATCACGATAGGTTTTGTCACCACGGGCTTGGGAAGGTTTCTGTCGTGATTTCACGACGCTTTGAGCGCTGGGGCAATAAGGAGGAAAACAGTCGCGATATCGCGATGGTTTTTGTGTTTCGAAGACCAAAGGAAAAACTGTCGCGATACCGCGACAAGTTTGAGTGCAGGGGCAACAAGGAGGAAAACAGTCGCGATATCACGACGATTTTTGTGTTTCAGAGACAAGGGGAAAAATCGTCGCGATATCGCGACAAGTTTTGTCGCCACGACCTTTGGAAGGTTTCCGTCGCGATTTCACGACGCTTTGAGCACAGGGGCATCAAGGAGGATAACAGTCGCGATATCGCGACGGTTTTTGTGTTTCGTAGACAAGGGGAAAAACCGTCGCGATATCGCGACAAGTTTTGTCGCCACGGCCTTTGGATGGTTTTTGTCACGATTTCGTGATGCGGTGAGCGCAGGGGCATCAAGGAGGAAAAAAGTCGCGATATCACGATGATTTTTGTTTTTTGGAGACAAGGGGAAAAACCATCGCGATATCGCGACAATTGTTGTCACCACGGCCTTTGGAAGGTTCCCGTCGCGATTTCGCGATGCTTTGAGAGCAGGGGCAACAAGGAGGAAAATAGTCGCGATATCGTGACGATTTTTGTGTTTCGGAGACAAGGGGACAATCCGTCGCGATATCACGACATTTTTGATTCCTAGGAGACAGATAGAAGAACTGTCGCGATTTCATGACACATTTGGCACACTGAAGACTTCTGGAAAAGACGTTGCGATTTCGTGACCATTTTGGAGCTTGTGCATCATGAGGATAATTCGTCGCGATTTCGTGATGCTTGGGAGGACTGGTTGTAGATTGACAATCTTGTCGCGATTTCGTGAAACTTCTGGCGTACAGGGGGCAAATGTAAAATGCGTCGTGATATCGTGACCTTTTTGAGGGATGACTGCTTTGAGGAGAACCCGTCGCGATATCGCAACAATGTTGGTGGTCAGGAGTTGCTGGCTTTGGCTGTCGGGATTTCGTGACATGTTGCGATTTCGTGACATGCCGCAATTTCACGACATGTCACGATTTTGTGACATGTCACAATTTCATGATCGGTTGCCCGATTGTGGCTTTGGCTGCCTTGACTGTCGCGATTTCGCGACTTGTCGCAATTTCGCGACATGTCACGATTTCGCGCCTATTTTTCTTCTTGTGCTTTGTGTTGGGAAGTGCTGCACTCTTGCACTTTGTGCTGGCTTCTCGCTTCCTGGTTCTTGGTTGGGATGTTTTCGCCCTTTTTTTTATACTCTTTGTATTAATATAAGCTTTTCTCTTTCTTCAAAAAAAACATTAAACTAGTTTCCAATAGGAGCAATGGAACTGCAGATTCCTTGATAGTGGCAACAAGTACACTAAAACCTATGGATAAAAAATGCTTAAGATTTTTTCATAGAACTAGTAGCCTACTCATCCATTCCAAATAATATACATAATTTTCAAGTGTTTGAAAATGATAAACATATGCAATATTTTATGACTAATTCTAGAATTTTTGAAAACCAAGTCATAGATGAAGATGATAGAATATTGGATGAAGCTGATGTAGACAATGAGGTAACTCTAAAAATGAATACAATATCCAAAGGTATGAGTTCTATGGAAATAATTTTTGACATATATTATAAAAGTAATGAATGTAGAAAATCTATATTTCAAGATAAAACAAATGACACAATAAATATAGGTACTAGTGAAAATCCTCATAATATTTTAATAGGAAAATCTTGCACTAGTTATGAAATAGAAGGGATCATATAAGTTCTTAAAGATTATGGAGATGTTATAGCTTGGAGCTATGAAGATTTAAAAACATATAATCAAAAGATTATAACTCACACTATCCATTTGAAACAAGAACAAGCCATTTAGGCAAAACCAAAAACCTGTTAATCCATAGTTAGAATGCCTTATTTAAAAGGAAGTTCAAAAACTCTTAGACACACGTATATCTTTCCCATTAGGCATTCCACCTAGGTAGCTAATATAGTACTTGTTCAAAAGAAAACTAGAGAAATTTACCTATGTATTTACTTTAGGAATATTAATAAGGCTTTTCAGAAAGATAATTATCCTTTGCCTTCCATAGATCACATTTTTCAAAAGGTAAGTGGATCTAAAATGACGTCTTTATTAGATGGATATTCTGGATATAGCTAGATTATGATATATCCTAAGGATAGAATGAATATCATATTTACCACTAAATGGGGTACCTTTGTTTATAAAAGAATACCCTTTGGGTTGATTAATGTAGGTGCTACTTTTCAAAGAGTAATAAATTATGCTTTTAGAGACCTAATTGGCAAATGCATAGTCATCTCAGTTGATGATATTCCTATATTTTTAAAGAAACGTGCTAATCATGTTAATAATTTAAGAAAAGTATTCAAAAATTGTAGAGAATACAATATCTCATTAAATCCTAAGAAATATATTTTTAAAGTAACTAAAGAAAAACTTTTAAGTCATGTTATTTCAAAAAATGGTATTTCAATTAACCCTTTGACCTTGAAAGAATAGAAGCAATACATACATTTCCTCTGCCAGATAGTAAGAAAGAACTAGGGTCATTCTTTGAAAAAATTAATTTTGTTAGAAAGTTCATCTCAGGATTTGTAGAGACAGTCAAACTACTAAATGACATGCTCAAGAAATATGTTGATATCACTTGGAATTTTGAAGCCCAAACAATATTTCAAGGAATTAAAGATGCTATATCCAATGTGTTGAAAATTTGAGTTAATTTGAAGTATTTTATGTTGTCATTTATGTCACATGGATCATTGATGTCACATGGATCACATTTGGTTTTGGTGGCCAAAATATTTCATAAATAAGCATTTATGATATTTTGGAAAGCATGGCTATTTACAGGGTTTTTATGAAAACCAAGGCAGGCAAAATAAAAGGTTTTATTTAAAACCATGGTGGGCTTATGTGGAAAGGGATTTTATTAAAAGCCAAGGTGGAATTTTGTTTCATCGAAAAAGGACCTCCGGTGATGAAGATATTAAAGTTTAATGTTTAAATTTAAATTAATGGAGGGCCGACCTATGTGCAATTAATGGAGGTTGGCATATATATACATGTAAAGGTTTCAATTTATTTTGGAAAGGGGGAATATTATATATCGTCGAAAAGCTTATTTCGAGGGCTATTTGACTAACTTATTTAAAAGGAGAAATAAGGTGTGTGTAAAGAGATATTTATGATTTTGCAAAGGGGTTCCAAAAGTGAAGTTTGCCTTGTTATTTTTCAAGAGGATTAATTCTTTCATGAGGTGACAAGGTATGCAATATTGTGATTAATTTTATTTTATGGTATAAGTGGTTTTGGGAGTGAAAAGGTTATGCAATGTCTTGATTTATTTTATTTTGTGGTACAAGTGGTTTTAGGAGAGATAAGGAAGTTGTGCAATTAAAGGCCTTGGTGATGATTATTGAAAAGTGGAGTAATGTTGATTATTTTCTGATCTACTAACCCTTGTGAAGATTGGCAAAATAATTTTGTGATTGTGGAAGATTTACAAAGAGGTTTTTCATCTTCATAAAAGGTATGGGCACATTCTCCTATTGATTGTTTATGGTGGTTGATTTCTGAAATATCATTGGAGGGAAAAGGATTGTTTGTGGTTTCCTTTTCGAAAGTGATTGGTTGAATGTTTCAAGGTTTTTTGAATTGAGAGTTGTGTCTAAACCTTGTTTGATAAGCATAGTTGTTGAAGCCCATTGATTGTGAAAGAACTTGAGTTAGAAAAGAACATGAGTATCATTTTTATGTGAGATTTGTGGTTGAGCATTGTTGGAAACATTTGATTTGGTTGATACATACTTGGACTAGGGTTGTGTGAGAGAGAGTTGTCCCTTGTGGTGATTGGTTGAGTTGAGTTGATTGAGCCTAGTCAAGTGATGTGTGAAGTGATTGTTCAAGTCCTATGAAATAAACTATTCCATTATTCTGATTTGAGTTGAGATTGAGATTAGAACATATTGAGTCTCTAACAATTCTCTTTATGCTTCTATGAGTTGACTTGAGTTGAGTTGAGATTAATTTGAGTTGAGTCGAGTTGAGATTGAGATAAAAACATATTGAGTCTCTAACAATTATCTTTATGCTTCTATGAGTTGATTTGATTTGAGTTAAGTTGAGATTGAGATTAGAACATATTGAGTCTCTAAAAATTCTCTTTAAGCTTCTATGAGTTGAGTTGAGTTGAGATCATTATGGATCATTGTTGTCATACATTGAAGAGTACATTGCCATTCATTGTTGAGTTCATATTTGAGCTTTGTCTTGATAGATTTTTGGATGAGATTTGAGTGCTACTTGAGCATGATTGATTGAGATTTTGAGAAGGCCTTTGGGATAGATTTGAGGATAGTGTTGGGAAAGATTTGTGGACAATTTTAGAGTAGATTTGGGCAAGTTCTTGGTGAGTTTTCTAGAGTAGATTTGGGCAAGTTCTTGGTGAGCTTGCTAGAACATATTTGGGAAAGTTCTTGGTGAGGTTGCTAGAGCATATTTGGGCACGTTCTTGGTGAGCTTGCTAGAACATATTTGGGCAAGTTCTTGGTGAGGTTGCTAGAGCATATTTGGGCACGTTCTTGGTGAGCTTGCTAGAGCAAATTTGGGCAAGTTCTTGGTGAGCTTGTTAGCGTAGATTTTACAAGTTCTATGTGAGCTTGTTAAGTAGGTTCTGTGTGAGCCTATTGAGCAGGTTCTTAGTGAGCCTATTGATAGAGCTTTGGAGGTGATAGAGTAGAGAGGACAGAGTCTCAGTGGATAGAGATCCAATAGCCAGCATAGTTGAAGATAGATATGAGTGAAGAGTCTTCAAGTGGAGAGAGGTCCACCGATCAGTGCAATAGAGAGACAAAGTCTTCTAGAAGATCACATAGCCAGAGTAGAAGGGGAAAGAGTTCTCCTATGGAAGAGATCCATGAATTTGAGATTAGGGGATCAACATATCCTTTGGATAGAGATCCATAAATATTTTAATTGGGAGTGATTCCCAAAGAGATTGATTGAGAAAGTTTTAGTAAAATATTTTCTCCGTGGATTAGCCCACATTGGGTGAACCACGTAAATTGTGGTGTCTCTATTGTGTATGGTTTTTGTGCATTGCTTTGATTACTACTATTGATACTACTATCTTTACACAACATAATATTGAATTGGAAGAAAAAGTAAAAAGTGGTCTTATATTGTTCTCCCCCCTCTCAGTATAAGCTTGTGTTCTTCAATTGGTATCAGAGTGGGTTCCTTTGAAAAGGCTAACATCTTGAGGGCAGATTCTACAAAGAACACAGATGGCTTCATAGAAAGGATTATCTTCAAATAAGGCTCCATTGTTTTATGGTAAAATTTATGCTTTCTGGAGCATGAGAATGAATAACTACTTGATATCATAAGTATATGGGGTATGGAAGATGGTTGAAAAAGAGTATAAGGTTGAAGGTGATCCCGAGGAAGATAAGACTACCAGGAAATTTGTTGAGATCAATGCAAGAGCAATGAATTATATTTTGAGTGGGCTACGTGAGATAGATTTTGCAAAGGTCATGGTATGTACTTTAGCTAATGATATGTGGACCAAGTTGAGGAATACTTATGAAGGAGATTCCAAGGTAAAGTTGGCAAAACTACAAAATCATAGAAAAATATTTGAGGAATTGAAAATGGAAGATCCTGAAGATATTGCAAAGTTCTTACTTCGAGTTGATGAGATTACTAACACTATGAGAGGCCTAAGTTTTGAGATGAAATAATCAAAAGTTACTCAAAAGGTTTTGAGATCACTTCCCATGAAGTATGATGCAAAGGTTTTAGAAACAATGGATATCAATAAGTTAACAATGGAAGAATTGCAAGGTACTCTCACAACTTATGAGATGAGGGTAAGTAAGCATCAATCTCCAATAAAAGATATTGCATTCAAGGATTCAGAAAAAGAGAAAGGGAAATTTTCAAAAATAGATAGAGTTTTAGAAAATGATGAGGAAGCTAACTTCATCAAAAGGAATAAGGACTCAAGGAATTTCAGAGATATAAGGAAAGTCAGGTGCTACAAGTGTGGTGATCTTGGTCACTATGCATACAAGTGTCCACATGAAGAAATAAGTGATGATGAAAAATAGGGTCACAGAAGAAAATAATATGGAAAGCATAAGCATGACAAAGATGATAGATTCAAGCAAAATAGGTATGAGAAGAAGAAATTTTTTTTTAAGGCAAAGAAATCTTACTACATTGTAGAAGCAAGTGATAGCTCAGATCATAATGATAGAGACAATTCAAATGATGAAAAGGAAGAGCATTTATTCCTAGGAATAGAAGGTGAAAGAGAACAATGTTTTGTGTGTGGTCAAAGAGATCACAGATCAAGGTATTGCAATGGTTTCAGTGATAGTGAAGATGAGATGACACATCAAGGAAATAAGCATGGTCAAAGAAATATTGAGATTTTTTTGCTATAGAAGATTATAATGATCTTAGTGATAGTGAAGATGAAGAAGGGTTTTTATTTGGAATAAATGAAGAAAAACAAGAACATCTATTCCTAGGTATTGAAGTTAAATAAGAGGATAAATCTATTGAAGAAAGACATGAAGAGTTTGCCATAGCCATTGAGAAAGCAGATAGGTACAAGAAAGGTCTAAGAATACTAAAATGCTTCATATGTAGAGATTTTGGGCATATAGATGATGATTGCACATACTACAAAAATTGCAACAAGGAAAGTTTATTTGAAGAAGAAAGCAATAGTTCTAGTGACAATTCCAACAACAGTGATGATGAAGAAGATAATTCCACAAAACAAGAAAATAAAATCAGGAGGTTGAAAAAGAAAATCAAGAGGCTTGAAAATAAGGTTCAAGAAAATGAAAAAGTCAATATGATGCTTAATCAACACATTCAAGATTTTGAAAAAGAGCTTCAGGAATCAAAAGAGTTTGGCATCACTATTTCTGAGAAACTAAAGGAGAGGAAAGAAATATGTGATCAGTTAGAAGAAGAAGATCAGAAAAGTTTGGGGACCTACATAAATGAGTTAGCACGATTTCAAAGAAATTCAAAAACATTGGATAATTTTTTGGATTTACAATGAGATCCATTTATAAAGACAGGGCTTGGTTATGAAGAAGGGAAATTGAAAATAAGTACACAAGGTCCTATATTTGTATTAGGAGGTTTCATTTCAAAAATCTATAAGGAAGAACCAGTTCTCAAAGAAAAAGAAGCAGGAAAAATGGATACTTGCATTTTAGAGGCTATAGAGATGTGTGCCAATTTGCTACTTAACACAAATGAAGAAAAAGAAGAGGGAGATTCCAAAGCACCAAAAGTTTCATATTTCAGGTTTGGGGAATCACACTCAAAAGGAAAGGAAGTTCTAAAAGATGAAAGCAAAGAAGCACCTAAGATTTGTGAGGAAAGTTCCAAAGTTCCTATGGCTCCAAATATTCGGTTTGGTTCTTGTTTTGAGATAGGTGAATCAAGTTCAAAAGGAAAAGAAATTCTTGAAGAGAAAGACAAGGAAGAGGTTTTAGATGCTACAAAGAAGGTTCAAGAATGCAATGCACAAGTTGAAGATGATCATAAGGATAATGGTCAAGAAAGGTATGAGGAACCAAGGCATGAACAAAGGGCTTTTCAAGGATATTGTTTTTCTTGTAATGGATTTGGACACAGGGCTATACATTGCAGAATCCATGGATCAAAGAAGTTTGATTTTGCTAGAAGAAACTTCAAAGGAAGAAGGTATGATTTTCAAGGACATTGCTTCTCATGTAACAGGATTGGTCATAAATATTTTCAGTGCAAAGGAAATGAGCAACATGGTTTTGGTTTTAGAGCTACACATTTCAGAAGTCATGGTCATAATGGTCATGAAAATAGAGCTTCACAATATAGGGTTCAGGAAAGGAATGAATATGGAAATTACTTCAAGAAAGAATTCAAGACATGGGCACCAACCAAAGGCTACAATATCAAATGTTTTAATTGCAATAACTTTGGGCATATTACAAAATGGTGTAGGACTCAATTCCAAACAGGTTCAAGGCAAGAAGGTCAAACAGGTTCTAGACAAGAAGATCAAGTAATTCATCAAGAGAAGGATATCAGAAAAACATGGAAGGAAGTTGATAGAGGAAAGAAACAAAGTGATATGGGAGTAAAAGTACTCCCACCCCAAAATTAATCACCTCAAAAGAGAAGGTGGTGAGGGGGCTAAGCTTAAGAGTCATATCTTTTAGCCCCATAGGTGTCCCTTTTGCCATTGATGTCAAAGGGGGAGAGATTTGAGTTAGGGGGAGCAGCCTCCAAAGAGAGATTTGAGTTAGGGGTATCAACCTCCAAAGAGAGTATTGAGTTAGGGGGAGCAACCTCCATAGAGAGTATTGAGTTAGGGGGAGCAGCTTTGATTCTCAGAGATGGTTTTTGCAGTGATTGTGGTGTTTGCATTAGAGGTGTTGCCATCAATGACAAAGGGGAAAATTGTTGGAAATTTGAGTTAATTTGAGGTATTTTATGTTTATTGATGTCACATGGATCATTGATGTCACATGGATCACATTTGGTTTTGGTGGCCAAAATATTTCATAAATAAGCATTTATGATATTTTGGAAAGCATGGCTATTTACAGGGTTTTTATGAAAACCAAGGCAGGAAAAATAAAAGGTTTTATTTAAAACCATAGTGGGCTTATGTGGAAAGGGATTTTCTTAAAATCCAAGGTGGAATTTTGTTTCATCAAAAAAGGACCTCTAGTGATGAAGATATTAAAGTTTAAAGTTTAAGTTTAAATTAATGGAGGGCCGACCTATGTGCAATTAATGGAGGTTGGCATATATATATATGTAAAGGTTTCAATTTATTTTGGAAAGGGGGCATATTATATATCATCGGAAAGATTATTTCGAGGGCTATTTGACTAACTTATTTAGAAGGAGAAATAAGGTGTGTAAAGAGATATTTCTGATTTTGCAAAGGGGTTCCAAAAGTGAAGTTTGCCTTGTTCTTTTTCAAGAGGATTAATTCTTTCATGAGGTGACAAGGTATGCAATATTGTGATTTATTTTATTTTATGGTATAAGTGGTTTTGGGAGTGAAAAGGTTATGCAATGTGTTTGATTTATTTTATTTTATGGTACAAGTGGTTTTAGGAGAGATAAGGAAGTTGTGCAATTAAAGGCCTTGGTGATGATTATTGAAAAGTGGAGTAATGTTGATTATTTTGTGATCTACTAACCCTTGTGAAGATTGGCAAAAGAATTTTGTGATTGTGGCAGATTTACAAAGAGGTTTTTTTCATATTCATAAAAGGTATGGGAACATTCTCCTATTGATTGTTTATGGTGGTTGATTTATGAAATATCATTGGAGGGAAAAGGATTGTTTGTGGTTTCCTTTTCGAAAGTGGTTGGTTGAATGCTTCAAGGTTTTCTGAATTGAGAGTTGTGTCTAAACCTTGTTTGATAAGCATAGTTGTTGAAGCCCATTGGTTGTGAAAGAACTTGAGTTAGAAAATAACATGAGTATCATTGTTATGTGAGATTTGTGGTTGAGCATTGTTGGAAACATTTGAGTTGGTTGATACATACTTGGACTAGGGTTGTGTGAGAGAGAGTTGTCCCTTGTGGTGATTGGTTGAGTTGAGTTGATTGAGCCTAGTCAAGTGATGTGTGAAGTGATTGTTCAAGTCCTATGAAACAAACTATTCCATTATTATGATTTTATTTGATTCGAGTTGAGATTGAGATTAGAACATATTGAGTCTCTAAAAATTCTCTTTATGCTTCTATGAGATCGAGTTGAGTTGAGATTCATTTGAGTTGAGTTGAGTTGAGATTCATTTGAGTTGAGTTGAGTTGAGATTAATATTAGAACATATTGAGTCTCTAAAAATTCTCTTTATGCTTCTATGAGTTGATTTGATTTGATTTGAGTTGAGATTGAGATTAGAACATATTGAGTCTCTAACAATTCTCTTTATGCTTCTATGAGTTGAGTTGAGTTGAGATCATTGTGGATCATTGTTGTCATCCATTTAAGAGTACATTGCCATTCATTATTGAGTTCATATTTGAGATTTGCCTTGATATATTTGTGGATGATATTTGAGTGCTACTTGAGCATGATTGATTGAGCCTTTGAGAAGGCCTTTGGGACATATTTGAGGACAGTGTTGGGATAGATTTGAGGACAGTGTTGGGAAAGATTTGTGGACAGTTTAGAGCAGATTTGGGCAAGTTCTTGGTGAGCTTGCTAGAGCAGATTTGGGCAAGTTCTTGGTGAGCTTGCTAGAGAATATTTGGGCAAGTTCTTGGTGAGATTGCTAGAGCATATTTGGGCAAGTTCTTGGTGAGCTTGCTAGAGAAGATTTGGGCAAGTTCTTGGTGAGATTGCTAGCACAGATTTGACAAGTTATGTGTGAGCTTGTTAAGGAGGTTCTATGTGAGCCTATTGAGCAAGTTTTTAGTGAGCCTATTGATAGAGCTTTGGAGGTGATAGAGTAGAGAGGATAGAGTCTCAGTGGATAGATATCCAATAACCAACATAGTTGAAAATAGATATGAGTGAGGAGTCTTCAAGTGGAGAGAGGTCCACCAGTTAGTGTAGTAGAGAGACAGAGTCTTCTAGAAGATCACATAGCCAGAGCAGAAGGGGAAAGAGTTCTCCTGTGGAAGAGATCCACGAACTTGAGATTAGGGGATCAACATCTCCTTTGGACAAAGATCCATAAACATTGTAATTGGGAGTGATTCCCAAAGAGATTGATTGAGAAAGTTTTAGTAAAATATTTTCTCTATGGAGTAGCCCACATTGGGTGAACCACGTAAATTATGGTGTCTCTATTGTGTATGGTTTCTATGCATTGCTTTGATTATTGCTATTGATATTGCTATCTTTACACAACATAATATTGAATTGGAAGAAAAAGTAAAAAGTGGTCTTATATTGTTCACCCCCCTCTTAGTATAAGATTGTATTCTTCATAGTGCCTATTCTTTGTAAGCCCTGATTACACACAACCATTTTACATCTATTCATTTGCTTCTGAACATTCAACTGCTAGTGTCCTAATGCAAAAAAATAAAAATAATGAAGAAAAGTCGATAGCCTTTATGAGCTCCCCGTTAAAATATGCCTAACTAAAATATACAATTATAGATAAACAAGCATATGCTTTAGTAAAGGTAATAAAGAAATTTAAGCATTATATTCTGCATAGTAGAATCTTTACGATTGTGCCAGACCTAGCTATCAAAACCATGCTAATGCAAAATGAATTAGGAGAAAGAAGAGGTAAATGGATGATAGCCTTATAGGAATTTGATTTAGAGATCCAACCTATAAAATTGGTTAGAGGCCAAGGATTAAGTATAAATTTAGCAAAGATTGACCCTCAAATTCTTTGCTAGCAATATTCTATGGATAATATCACAATTAACGAGTGGTACAAAGACATAGTGTACTACCCGTTGAACAAAAAATGCCCAAATAATTTCAATGCTACTCAAATAAGAGGATTATGTATAAAGAGTGCCAAATTCATGATCAAAACAAGTGTTATGTATAGAATAAACCTTGAAGAAATCTATCTTAGGTGCTTACATAAAGAGGAAGCTACTCAAGTTCTTAACGAACATGGTTCATCCAATGCTATTTCATATAAAATATTGAGAGTTGGATACTATTGGCCTCATATTTTTAAGGATGCCCATGTTAGATAGTGTCATGTTTGCCAAGTTGTTGCTAATAGAGAAAGAAATACTTCGATGCCTTTACAACCAGTATTTGAGGCTCATCCTTTTGCCCATTTAGGATTAGACTTTGTAGGAGTTATAAATCCCAATTCTTCAGCCAATCACAAATATATTTTGGCTGCAATAGACTACTACACTCGTTGGATAGAAGCTCAAGCCACTAAGAACTATACTACATAAGTTGTAATTAAATTTCTTAAAGAACATATTGTAACTAGGTTTGGAATACCTTACTCCATAGTTTGTGATAATGGTTCAACATTTACCTCACTTCAGTTTGCAGAATGGGCTTATGATAACAAAGTCACCTTAATTTTTTTTTCTAGCTATTATCCATAGGGAAATGGCCTAGTTGAGTCTACCAATAAGAGCTTGTTGACAATAATAAAGAAACTTTTAGGAAGAAATCCTATAGATTGGAAAAATAAAATCAAGTATACCTTATGGATAGACAAGACCAAAATAAAAGCTTTAGTAGGTACATCCCCTTATCATTTGATATATGGCCAAGATCCTATTTTCCCCACCAATTTGAAGTTGTTGACATTACAATTCATGAAAGATTACTTAGAAGAAAATGACAAGATAGAAGCAAGGTTGAAAAATTTAATGAACTTATATGAAAAGAGAGAGGTTGCCTTTCAAAACTTTAGCAAACACCAAGGGATAATAAAAATATGGTTTGATAAAAGAGCTAAGATCAAAGCTTTCAAAATTTTTGACCTAGTTTTATTATGGGATAAAGCACATGAGAAAAAGGGAGATCATGACAAATTTGACAACCTTTGGTTAGGTCCCTATCATATTTTAGAAATACTTGGAGAAAATACCTTTAGACTGAAGAATCTAAGTGGAGAAGATATCTCTCTACTAGTCAACTAGTAGTTCTTAAAACATTACTTTCATCCTTGAAGTAATTAATCAAAAAAAAAGAAAAAAGAAAAAAAGGTGTCATGTTATGTAGTTTTGCTTTTTCTTTTCTTCATTTCTTTTTCTCAGATTTGTAGCTTTGTTTTAGATTTTCTTTTAGCATTTTAGTTTTTTTATCATGCTTTCTATTTGACTTTTCTTTATGTTGGTTTTGGTTTACCTTTCTTCCTGTTTTGCTTGATTAGGTAGATTTTGTTGTTGTGAATCTTCTTTTATTTTATGGTTTTAGTTCCCATCTACGTTTTCCTAATTTACACATGTTCCTCTAATTGTGGTATGTTCATGTAATTGCAATTGAAATTTGGTTCCTTTTAAAGGAAATATGCTTAATCAATTAAAGGTTGAGGATGAATTACTCATTTTGAAATTAGGTGAAGCTAAGGATTAGTGAATCATATTATTTGGTTTTATTCTTTGATTATGGGGCTAAAATAGATAAAGTTGGAAATAGTGTAACATAATGTTGAAGCTTCATATTCATCAATGACATTAATGTAATTCTTAGGTCATAAGGATGAAATCATCTTGGTTTGATGATTGGGTGAAAATATACACACTCTATTTTTAGCCTTATAGATCTCCAACCCAAAAGGCACATATAATGTTTGCAATCCATAAACATACTTCTTAATTAAGAAGGGAAATCTTAATGATGTAACTAGCTTAAGTGCCTAGGTGACCTGGATAACCTCTATCGGGGCTATGGATGCTTGATTGATAGTAGAGTAATGTCTAGAGGAGATCAAGGTCATCTCCACCAAAGCTATAAATGTTTGATTGACAGTGGACCAATGCAAAGGCAAATCATTTTTTATGAGTGACATATTTAGTAGCCTAACTTCAAATTAAGTGATAAAATCCTGATGGATCTAAAGAATGGAAATGAATGCACTAGCACACACTTTGAGCTGAAGTGAAATGGAGCATTAATTCCAAATAAAGTTTGTTTAACCCCATTTTCTCAGAATATTACCAAGTGATTTGCATTTCATTAGTTAAAATTTTACTTATTTCAAGTTGGGTTCTTTATCCAAAATGCTCAGGAGCATTTTCCAATAGAGTCACCATTTGTTGTTGCCATTGCACAACTCACCCCAATTTGGGGACCCACTTGAAACTTTGATTTTGATCTAAATTTTGGCTTACATCTAGGTTTTAAACTTGCTTGCATTGAATATCTTGAAGACTTGAATCTCATTTTTTTGCATCAATTTGCTTTGAATATTTTTATATGCTTGAATTCTGATTGCATGGATATTTTTTAAATGGACTTGATAAAAAAATCCATTAAAATTACTTAGGTTGTTGCCTTCAATTATTTTATTTTGTGGACTAAATTAACAAGGCTTAACCTCTTGGTACTAAAATTCTTTGAAATTCGGTATAAAAATATAAATTTAAAATAAAGAAAGAAAGAAATATATATAATCAATAATAAAACTATGAATATTTGAGGGTTTCAAAGGCTAGGGTAGAGGCCTGGAGAAAATTTTTGTGCAAAAAACACCATTAGAGAGGATTAATACTCTTGGAGGGTCTTTCAACAGGAAGGCTCATGGCCAAGAATGAGGGACATAGGTACTTCGGTACCAAATCCTCCAAATCCTAGAAATAACAAAGGATTGGATGGCTAAGGATATAATTTATAAGACAAAACACAACCTGATATGTAAATTTATGGGTTTTAGACCGTTTGTGCACTTCCTCCACACATGGATAAGAAAAAAATGGCATTTGGAAGGAGAATACAAAATTCTAACTCTCCCAAATGGTTATTTTTCTATATAGTTCACATAAATGGTAGATCAAAAAAAAGTATTTGAGGGAGGGTCGTATCATCACAGGCCAGTGGGACTATACCTACAATCATGGAAGATGGGATGACCCGAGGTTGGAACCGACTACAGTACTAATATGGGTAAGATTATTTTCCCTTCCCCTTAAATTTTGGAAAGAAGAGGTACTCGAGGCAATAGGCAACTTAATCTGGCATTATCAAGGTAGATCAAGAGAAACATTTTTGGGAGGATCGACAATGTTTTCTAGGGTTTGCATAGAAATGGATCTTAGTAAACCTATTCTAATAGAGATAGACCTAAAAATAGGGGATTTTTTCTAGCACCAACAACTAGATTATGATTCTATTCCATTCAGATGTCGGGCGTGCCACGCTCATGGACATCTGGCTAGAATGTGCCCAACAATTATCATCAATTTGGACAAGAGGGGATAAAAACATATATTAACATAGCGGGAAAATATATTTAGCAAAAGGTAAATTAGAAGGAAGGGAAAGGCCCAATAGACTTTGAGGGCTTCTAAAAAGTAATCAGAAGACCAAACAAAAGAAATCAACACAGTAACCAAAGACAAGGAGAATAAGCAGAAAGAACAAATAATGGATATGAGATATTCAAACAACTGGGAAGCTTGGAAACAAAAGGATATTTTAAAATTGAATCTTAGAGGAGTATAATCATAAAGTCACATCGATGGATCAATAATAGTACTCCAATCTAGTGTCAAGGAACAAGCAAGGAGTAGAACCAGACACAATCTATCTCATGGAAGAGGATATTCAACCTACGACGGAGACCATAGGAGGGAAATCAGAGTAGGGGATGGTCTTAACTCAGGAAATAGACATGAAATAAGGAAATAAGAACAAATACAACTCTACTTTAGGGATTCATCAAGTGGAGAAAAAACAAAAACCGAACCAATCTATAGGGAGGAAGTCAAACAAGGAAAATATCGAGGAACAAGGAAGAAATTTGAGCCAGAAGAGACAAGTAAAAATGATGGTTGATTTTTTCTCTCCCTATTCTCAATGATTTTAATTACTTGGAATATGAGGTGTTTATGCAGCCACCCCAGACAAAAGGTAGTCAAAAATATTATCATGGATATGAGTCTAGATATAATTTTGTTATAGGAAACAAAAATGCAAGGAGAAGATTTACAAAAAATAAATAGGAGAATATGGAAAAAAGGAGAGATCCTTACTCAATCGACACGAGGAAAATCAAGTGGATTGGCCACTATGTGGAATCCCCAACAATTCCTAGCAATAGGGAGGTCTCCGTGAGAGGGGTGTTGATGGTTTAGTTACAAAATAGGGAAAATAGGAAAAATTGGACTATAGTTAATTTCTATGGAGCACAGATAATCAGATTATAGAGGGCTCAATGGGTAACCATCCAAAATTTTAAAGAAAACTACCCAGAGGACCAATGGAATGTGAGAGGAGACTTCAATGAAAAGCTTAGAATAGAGGAACAACCAGGAGGCAGAGCCATGTTGGAGGAAAAGGATAGGTTCTTTTCAGCAATAAAATGTCAAATGAATCTAATATATATCCCAACTATGGATAGCTCCATAATTTGAACAAATAGAAGAAAGGAAGGGGATACAATCAAATCTTGCTTGGATCATTTCTTCATGGGGAGGAATTATTCCTACATACCAAGCATCAAGTGAGGCTTATGGATAGGCTTTCTTTAAATCATTTTCTAGTAAGCCTTACCATAGAAGAAGATAATCATAAAGTTCCAGGAAATTTTAAATTTGAGTTATGGTGAGTGAAAGATGAGGAGTTGGAGGACCACATAAAGGAATGGTGGGAATTAGGGAGATCAAGATTTGGGACAACCCAATTCAAACTCCACAAACAACTAAAATATGTGAGGACCCAACTAAAGGAGTGGAGTAAAAAAAAGAAGGAACTCACTAGAATCTAAAGGAACAAAATCAAGGATCAGAAGGAGAAGATTGCTCAAGAGATAAGACAAGGAACTATTATGGAAGATTTTTTGCAACGTGAGTAAAAAATTATTAGGAGAGAGGAAGCTTTGAAGGAACAAGAAGAGATCTATTGGAGGCAAAGGGCCATATTTACATGGTTAAAGGAGGGGGATCAAAACACAAATTTCTCTCATAAGACAACAATAGCTAAAAGACAACATACTAGAATTATAGGTTTTACAGATATGGTGGGTCAGGTTAAAACTAGTGGAAGTGATATGAAAACTATAGAAAATCAATAATTCCATGCTCTTTTTAGTAGCAAAAAAAACTGAATGCTACATGGCAAGAGAAGATACTAAAGGCAATTCCACAATTAGTCAAACCTGAACACAATAAATTATTAATGGAGGAATTTTTTTTGGAAGAAAAATCGTAGATCATACAAAAATGCAAACAGGAAAGACCCTAGGACCATATGAATTCTCCATAGAACTTTATTAGAATATTTAGAAAATTGTGGGCCAAACAATGGTAGAGGCACTGGAAATCAGACAGAGTAAGCACATGTTAAAAGCCTTGAATCATACTTATATCACTTTAATTCCTAAGGGCCCACCTAGTGAGATAATTGAGAACTATAGGCCTATTTAACTATGTAATGTAGTATACAAGATATTAACAAAGCTTATGGCAGAGAGGTTAAAACATTTTTTACCAAATATGATTTCAAGTGAGCAAGGTGGTTTTGTTGAAGGTAAACAAATTCTAGATGGAATAGTAGTGGCCCAAGAGGTGATACACACAATGTCCAAACAAAAGGAGCCAGGTATGTTTATTAAATTCGATCTTTCTAAATCTTATAATAGAGTAGACTGGTCCTTTATGCAAGTATTTTAGAAAAATGGGCTCGACAGAGGAGTGGAGAGACTGGGTAAAATCCTGTACACATATTACATATTTCTTAATTATGGTAAATGGCAGTCAATCTCCCATGTTCACAATAGGAAGGGAGTTGAGGCAAGGGGACCCTCTTTTCTCTTACCTTTTTATCCTTTATGCAGAGGGTCTAGGGATACTATTAAAAAAAGGGAGACAAGAGGGGAAGCTAAGGAGTCTGAATATAGGTTCTTAGATTGAGATAAATCACCTCCAATTTGTGGATGATACTACTCTTATTAGTCAAGCCAATCTCCTAGTAATAATAAATATAAAAGAACTTTTAAATGGTTATACTCAAGCTATTGGAAACAAATTTAATTGAAAAAAGTCTCAAATATTTTTTTTCAATACAATGAAGAGGGTGAGAGATAAAGTTATACAGTTGTTGAACTTCATGGAAACTCCTTTACCCATACAATATTTTTTGAAAAAATGAAAAATATATTATATTTATAGAAGCTATATTACAAGGTAAAATGAGTTGGATAGGCATCAAGGGAGAAAGAAAATACTCCTCCAGTCCCTCTTTTCTAAACAATTACCCATTAAACATTACCATACATAATGCAGATATCCATACACCTCAACACTACCATAGTTGAATTCCAATTTATCCAATTTATTTGAATTTTGTAAACCATCCATTTATCTTCATGTTGTGTTGCTCTATGGCCTAACTGTGATAGATTCATTAGACTCACTATATGCTATTCCTATTATGCTATCTTCTTGTATCACCTCCCGCATCCCTTGGATTATTTGGGACAAACTTAGCTGATTTTCCATCTGAGAGTCCACATATTTCCATTCCTCTAGATCTTTTCCCCATTTTTCTAAATAGTCTACCACCCTATTTCCCTCTCACTTGATATGCTTAATAAAAACATCTTGAAAAACCTACAAGATATTTTGAACTGCTTCCACCTTCCTTCTCTATCCAATTCATAGCACTTGAAGGGGCCTTATAGGATCCAAGATTCCAGACCATACATGAGAGTTTGTCTCTATCCATAGCTTATGTAACTATGGATTTGCAACTCTCACTAATGTTGACAAGATCGCCTGTCATTCTGCTTCATTATTTGTTGCCTCCCACATGCCTTCTGCTCTCTAGCACACTTGTTCTCCTTTCCAATTTCACATGATAATATCAAAACTAGCTTTCTCAAGTGTTTTTATAGAACCTCCATCTGTGTTTACCTTCACCCACTCTCTTGTAGGTGGCCTCCACTCTATGTTATTCAAGGGGATCTCACCTGTATATCCATCCCTAAGTTGTTTCTCTGTTACAATTATTCCAAGGCTTCGTAGAATAATCCCTTCATTTTTATGTTTGTTTTCTCTTGTAATCTGATAGATAGTATTTCTATTACCTTGCTCATAATCCTCTCCCATACTTTCTCCTTTATTCAGTACTCTGATATAAATATGCATGCATTTTATTCTAGCCATAACTACCACCATATGAAGCTAGGTCCCAGTTTCCATGCTATTTTCATTATTTTAGTCTTAAAGTTACACTGTTTCCATTTCTCATAAAAGCTTTCTTGGCTCTCAAAAACTGCCCAATGTTGTCTCATCTAAATCCACCAATTGATCCATATATTTAGTAAAAGAACACCCAAAAAAGAGGTGATTCAAGGTCTCCTCTACCTTTCCACACAAAACACATTTAGAAGGCCCAAAGAAACCTATTTTTCTCAAATTATCAAATGTCAAGCACTTTATGTGGTTAATTAGCCATGAGAAAATGTTAATTTTTGGCCATACTTCCTTTTGACAAACAAATTTCCATAGAAGTGGTGCTGGAGTAATCTCATATCCACAAACTACCTAGTATCCTTCCTTTGCATTATAAATTCCCAACTTGCTTCCTCCCCATCCAAGTATATCCCTCTTAGAACCATCTTGAATTGGGTTTCTTTGGAGATGTATCCATAGTTTTTCATTGGTTACTTTGTCCCCTCACTGGCTATTATCGGGAGTATTTCCACTGTAGTAAGTCTGGCACATGATTCCATGATTTTATATAGTAAGAGGCTTTCCATTACCCTACTTTTTGGAGTTCTGCTTTCCAAATCTCCATATCCAGGAATGTTTGAATAATTGGTTGAGATTGATTCCATGAATCCACCCAAAATAGAGCATCCTTTCCATCCCCTAACTGCCAATATAGGTATGGATTTATTAACTCTTGGCCTGCTAACATTGTCCTCCATACTGTAGATCCCTCCCCTTTCACTTTGTGTCTTGGAATATTTTTCTCAGCCACTCCTGGGTAATATTTGGCTTGTAAGAGTCTACTCCATAAATCCCCTGTAGCTATAATCCATCTCCAATATAGCTTCCCAACTAGTACCTTGTTTTTGTGGGATGCTGATCTTATCCTCAATCCTCCTTATTTTTTGGCTGGCATATCTTGTCCCAAATCACTAGTGCTATTTTTTGTTCTTCCCTTGCTCATAACCACAAAAAAATTCTTGTGTGTTTGTCAATATATTTTAGAATTCTCTTTGGAGCTTGAAGTACAAAAAATTTATAAACTGGGAGAGCTTGTAGCACAACTTTAATTATTGTAAGCCTTCCTCCCAAGCCTAGTCATTTGTGAGTCCAGTTGCTCAACTTAGCTTGAAGTCTTTCCATCAAACCTTTCCACTCATTTTTTGTTTTTTTGTAGATAAAGGTACTCCTAAATATTGTATGGGTAAAGGATTTTCCATGAATTTCAATAATTGTATAATTTTATCTCTCACCCTCTTCATTCTATTAAAAAAAACAATTTGAGATTTGTTTTCATTAAAATTTTGCCTAGTAGCTTGAGTATACCCATCTAAAAATTATTTTATGTTTTTTGCTACTATGAGATTGTCTTGACTAATAAGAGCAGTATCATCCACAAATTGGAGGTGATTTATCTCAATTTTAGAACTTATTTTTAGGCCCCTTAGCCTCCCCTCTTGTCTCCCTTTTTTTAATAGTCTCTCGAGATCCTTTGCATAAAGGATAAAAGGGTAAGGAGAGAGAGGTTCCCCTTGCCTCAACCTCCTTCCTGCTATGAACATGGGAGAGGGACTGCCATTTACCAAAACTAAGAATGATGTAGTCTGTGTACAGGTTTTTATCCAATCTTTTCATCTCTCTACAAAGACTATTTTTCTAAAAACCTTTGCATAAAGTATCAATCTACTCTATCATAGGATTTATAAAGATCTAATTTAGTAAACATACTTGGGTCATTTTGTTTTGACATTATGTGTAACACCTCTTAGGCCACAAATATTCCATCTAGAATTTATCTGCCTTTAAAAAAACCACCTTGCTCACTTGAAATCAAATTTGGTAAAAAATGTTTAACCTTTCTACCATAAGCTTTGTTAATATCTTGTATACTACATTACATAGTAAAATAAGCCTATAATTATCAATTATCTCACTAGGAATACCTTTAGGAATCAAAGTGATAAAAGTAATATTAAAGGATTTTAACATTTTCTTACTCTGTTTAATTTCCTCTAGTGCCTCCACCATTGCTTGACCCATAATTTCCCAAAAATTCTGATAAATTTCAATTGGGAATCCGTTTGGTCCTAGAGTCTTTCCTATTTGCATTTTTTTTATGATATACGAGGTTTCTTCCAAAGAAATATTTAAATTTTCATTGTTGCTAAAAAGAGTATGGAAATACTGATTTGCTATAATTTTCATTTCACTTCCATTGGTTTTTATCTGACCCATCATATCTATAAGACTTGCAATTCTATTTTGTTGTCTCCTAGCTGTTGTTGTCTTATGAAAGAATGTTGTGTTTTGGTCCCCATCCTTTAACCATGTAACTTTAGCCATTTACCTCGAATAGATATCTTCTTGTTCCTTCAAAGCTTCATATCTTCTAATAATTTCTACCTCATGTTGCAAAAATTATTCTATAATAGTTTCTTGTCTTATCTCCTAAGTAATATTCTCATTTTAATCCTTGATTTTGTTCTTTTGGATTCTAGTTATTTCCTTCTTCTATTTACTCCACTCCTTTAGTTGGGTCCTTACATATTTTAGTTTTTTGTGCAGTTTGAATTGGGCATTCCTAAATATTGGTTTCCCTAATTTCCACCATTCCTTTATACGGTCCCCCAACTCCTCATCTTTCAGCCACCATAGCTCAAATTTAAAAGTTCCTGCAACTTTATGATTATCTTCTTCTATGGTTAGGCTTACTAGAAAATGATCTGAAGAAAGCCTATCCATGACCCTCACTTGATGCTCGGTATTCAAATATAATTTCTTCTCCATGAAGAAACAATATAAGCAATATTTGACCATCTCTCCTTCCTTTCTTCTGTTTTTCCAGGTCATGGAGCTATCCATAGTTGGGATATCTATTAGCTTCATTTGACATGTTATTTCTAAAAAAAACCTATCCTTTTCCTCCAGCATGGCTCTGCATCCTTGTTGTTCCTCTATTCTAAGATTTGTATTGAATTCTCCTCCCACAATCCATTGGTCATATGGGTAGTTATCTCTGAAATTATGGATGGCTACCCATTGATCTCTCTGTAATCTAACTGTCTATGCTCTATAAAAATTAACTATAGTCCAAATTTTTCCAATTTCCCTATTTTGTAACCGGACCATCAACACCCCTCTTGTAGAGGCTCCCCCTATATCTAGGAATAGTTGGTGATTCCACATAGTGGTCAATCCACCTGATTTCCCCTGTACCGATTGAGTAAGGATCTCTCCTTTTTGCCATATCCTCCTGTTTATTTTTTTTTTCTCCTTGTATTTTGTTTTTTTGTAAAATTTTTATTTTTGGACTCATATCTATGATAATATTTTTTAGTACATTTTGTCTTAGGCAACTGCCTAAACCTCTCACATTCCAAGTGATTAATATCATTGAGAATTAAGAGAGAAAAAACTAGCCATCGATATTACCTTTCTATTATGGCTCAAATCTCTTCCCTGTTCCTCCATATTTTCCTTGTTAGACTTCCTCCCTGCATATTTGTTCAATTTTTGTTTCTTCTCCACTTGATGAATCCCTAGAGTAGGATTTTATTTGTTCTTATATCCTTATTTCATCTCTATTTCCCATGTCAAAATTATCCTTTGTTCTACTTTCCCTCCTATGGTCTCCCTCATGGGTTGAATCTCCTCTTCCATGAGAGAAGTTGTGTCTGGTTCTGCTCCTTGCTTGTTACCTGACACTAGATTGGAATATTATTCCTGATCAACTAGTGTAGCTTGTTGAGTATCCTCATCTAACCCTTCCATTTGAAAATTCCTTCTGTTTTCAAGTTTCCTAGTTGTTTGAATATCTCATATCTATTGTTTGTTCTTACCGCTCTTTCTACTTGTCTCTAGTTATTGTGCTAATTTCTATTGTTTGGCATTGTAATTAATTTTTAAAAGCCCTCAGAGTCTATTGGGCCTTTCCATTCCTTCTGATTTCCATTTTTCTAAAGAGATTGACCCACCATGTTAATATTTTATTTTATCCACTCTTGTTCATATTGATGATCCTTAGCTATTGGGCACATTATAGCTAGGTATCCATGAGCATGGCACACCCGAGATATGAATGGAATAGCCTCATAATCCAATTGTTGGTGCCATACAAAATAACCTATATTTAGATTTATCTCTATTGGAAGAGGATTGGTGAGGCCCATTTCTACACACCCTAGCAAACATTGTCGATCCTCCTAAATTTGTTTCTCTTGATCTACCTTGATGATGCCCTAGTAAGTTGCCTATTGCATCGAGTACCCCTTATTTCCAAAATTCAAGAAGGGTAAATAATATTAACCATATTGGTACTGTAGTAAATTCCACCCTCGGGTTGAATCCCATCTTCCATGGTTGCAAGAATAGTCCCGCTGGCCCATGATGATACAACCCTCCCTTAAATATTTTTTGTTGATCTGCCATTAATGTGAATTCTATTAAAAAACATGCATTTGGGAGAGCTAGAATTTTATATTCTCCTTCCAGATGCCATTATTTCCTTATCCACGTGTGGAGGAAGTGCACAAATGGTCTAAAACCCATGAATTTACCTATCAGGTTGTGTTTTGACTTATAAACAATATCCTCAACTATCTAGTCCTTAGCTATTTCCAATACTAGTATTTATTTTGCTTGTGGTAGACATCCGTTCACCCTCCCAGGTAGAGAATCCTTATTTTATCACTTTCCCATGGTGTTTATGATTTTTTTTGCTTGTTTTTGATAGTCATTAAAGCTATCTTGGGTTCCACATAGCTTATCTCAAAATGAGATTCCTTTGTTTGGAGGATTTGGTATCAAAGTACCTATGTCTCATTCTTGGCCATGATCCTTACTATTGACATACCTCTGCACTAGCTTCTAAAAACCTAGTTCAATTCCTTAGATATCCTCTTAGGAACCTGTATGTGGATAAATTAAAAACAATAATTTGAAATTTAGATGCAGGAATACGATGTGGGCACAAGGATATACTAGGAGGCTTTATCCATACAATATTTAGGAGTACCTTTATTTGCAAAGAAAATAAAAAGCAAGGAGTGGAAAGGGTTGTTTGATAAAATTTAAGCTAATTTGAGCAACTGAACACATAAATGGCTAAGCTTGGGAGGAAGACTTACAATGATTAAAGCCATGCTATAAGCTCTCCCAGTTTATAAATTTTCCATACTTCAGGCTCCAAAGAAAATTCTAAAAGATATTGATAATACACAAGAAAGTTTTTGTGGTTAGGTGCAAGGGAAGAACAAAAATTAGCACTAGTTGGGTGGGAGAAGATATGCCAACCAAAAAAATAAGGAGGATTGGGGATATGATCAACATACCAAAGTAACAAGGTACTAGTAGGGAAGCTATATTGGAGATGGATTACAACTACTGGAGGCTTATGGAGTAGACTATTACAAGCCAAATATTACCCAGGAGAGGTTGAGAAATACATCCTAAGACTCAAAGTGGAAGGAGAGGGATCTATAGTATGGAGAATAATTGAAGCATGCTAGGATTTAATAAAACCATACCTGTATTGTCAATTAGGGGATGGAAAGGATGTTATTTTTTGGGAGGATTCATGGAATCAATATCAACCAATTATTCAAACATTCCCAAATATGGAGAGTTAGAAAGTAGAGCTCCAAAAGATAGGGTGGTGGAAAGCCTCTTACTATATGAAATCATGGAATCAACATGTGCTAGACTTACTACAATGGAAACATCCTCGAGAATGACTAGTGAGGGGAACAAAGGAACTAACTAAAAAATTGTGGAGACATCTCCAAATATATCTAGTTTAGGATGGTCCTAAGAGGGATATAATTGGATGGGGAGGAAGTAAGTTGGGAATATATAAGGAAAATGAGGGATAAAAGATAGTATGTGGATATGAGATTGCCCTAGTACCATTTACATGGATATTTGTATGGAAAAATAAATGATGGCCAAAAATTAACATTTTCTCATGGCTAATTAACCACAGAAAGTGCTTGACATCTAATAATTCGAGAAAGAGGTTTCTACGGGCCTTCCAAATGTGTTATGTATGGAAAGATAGAGGAGACCTTGAATCGCCTCTTTTTTGGGTGTTCTTTTGCCAAAGATATATGGATCAATTGGTGGAGGTAGATGAGGCACTATTGGAAAATTTTTTGAGAGCCAAAAAAGCTTTTATGAGAAATGGAAATAGTGTAGATTTAAGACTAGAACAATAAAAATGGTATGAAAGCTGGGACCTAGCTTCATATGGTGGTAGTTATGGCTAGAAATAAATGCACACATATTTAGATCAGAGCATAGAACAAGGGAGAAAGTTTGGGAGAGGATTATGAGTAAGTTAATGGAAACACTATCCATTAGATTATAGGAGGAAACAAACATAGAAATGGAGGAAGTGACTATTCTAAGGAGCTTTGGAATAATTGTAAAAGAAAAACAACTAAGGGTTGGTTGCGCAGGTAAGATCTCCTCAAATAACATAGACTGGAGGTCACATCCCAAAAAGTGAGTGAAGGTAAACATAAATGGGGCTTCTACTAAAAATCTTGGAAAAGTTGATTTTGACATTATCATAAGAAATTAGAAAGGAGAACAGGTGTATTGGAGAGTAGAAGGTATGGGGGAGACAACAAATAATGAAGCAGAAGGACAAATGATCCTGTTAGCATTAATGATAGTTGCAAATCTACATTTACATAAGCTATGGATAGAGACAGACTCTCAGGTATCAAATGGATTCTTGAATTTGATAAGACCCTTCCAGGTGCTGGAAATTGGAGAGATATGGAAGGTGGAAGTAGTTCAAAATATTTGGAAGCTTTTTCAAAATGTTTTTATTACTCATATCAAGCGAGAGGGAAATAGGATGGCATATTATTTAGAAAAATGGGGAAAAGAACTGGAGGAAGGGTAATATGTGGACTCTCAGATGGAAAATTAGATAAGTTGGTGCCAAAGAATCCAAGGGATGCGAGAGGTGGTATAGGAAGATAGCAAACATGTTCAAGATGCTAATAATGACTTCAAAACATCATGAAGATAGATGGATGGTCTACAAAATTTATATGACTAAGAAAATTTTGAATTTAACTATGGTAATGTTGATGTGTATGGATAATTGTATTATGATGGCCTTAGATGATGTTTTCAACAAACATACCTATATATTGTTTTTATGGCTAATTTTTGAGCCAGGAGGGATTGGAGGAGGATTTTTTCTTCCCATATTTCCTGTCCAACTCATTTTAATTTGTAATACAACTTCTATAAATATAATATATTTCTCATTTAAAAAAAAAAAAAACTATGAATATTTGAAATAATGCCATTAGAACCTTTACTGCGAAAATTTAAATCTTCATATTATTTTTTAAGGTTTAAGCCCATGTTCATTTGCACAAGAATATTAAGAGTACCCAAGATTATTAATTTTTCTTGGGTTTAGAGCAACTAAAGTCCATTGCGGTCAATTAACTTTGGATATTCTCTAAGATTTTAAAAGTCCATTAAATCCATTGTCTTGTAAAGCCTAAGGTCCTTTTACACTTGTGCCATAATCATTTAATTCCTTTGTCTTATACACTTTAGATATAACAACTCCAAAGTATAATTAATAAATCCATGGTTCGAACCCGTAGCATAGCCGATGAAAAAAATCCTAAAGTATAACATCAGGGAAGAATTAGGTCAAATTCAAGAAGCTCTAAAGACAATGTTGTTTGCTAAAAAAATAGACAACTCAAAAGCAAAGCCAAGATATCTATTGCTCGAATGTGTAGCCGACAAGACCAAAAGGCTTAAAATATAAGACCTCAACTTTAGCCTTCATTAAATACCCCTTGAATCTAATGGTTCAAAAGCATAGCCGATAGATTGACTGCTTAGAGGTACATCTGATGATAAATAAAAACCTGAAACATAGCCTTTCATTAATTAAAATCATCACGTAAAGTCTTTCATAAAATAAATGATGAGTTACTTTGTCTCATATACCTTAAATCTAACAACGCGAACACAAAGCCAAAAGATCTACGACTCAAATATGCAGTCGAGAGAGCCTAAGTTATATTTGAGACCAATCAGATCATAGCCAAGAAAGCCTAAGTCAGAACCAAGACCAATTAGATCATAGCCAAGAAAGCCTAAGTCAGAACCAAGACCAATCAAATCACGGTTGAGAAATCCTAAGTTAGAACTGAGACCAATCAAATGATAACTAAGAGATATTAGGTCAGAGATGAGACCAATCAAGTTAGAGTTGGAAATTAAATTAAATTATTGCTTAAAGTTCTATCTTATATACCCTAAATCTGATGATAAGAATATAAAGTCAAGATATCTATAGCTCGGAGGCACTGCCAATGAGAAATAGAAGCCCAAAATTAATGCCCAACCTTAGTATTCATTAAATTAAATTGTTACTTAAAATGTTGTCTTATGCGCTCAAATCTAATGGTGCAGAGGTAGGGCCGATAAATCATTGAATCGAAGGTACAATCGATAAAATCAAAAGCTCAAAAGATAACACCTCGATCTTAGTCTTTGTTAATTTCCACTTAAAGTTCTATCATATATGTCCTAAATCTAAAGGAGAACCAATGAAACCAATGGATCAAAGGTACAATTGATAAAATAAAAAAGCTCAAAATATAACATCCTAATCTTAGTCTTCGTTAATTTCTACTTAAAGTTCTATCATATACACCCTAAATCATGTACTCGAAAGTAGAGCCGATGACACCAATAGTGTGGAGACACAACCGATAAAATTAAAAGGCCTGAGAATTAACATCTACATAAAATTGAGAGAAAATAGGTCAAAGCACTTATGTCATTTGATTTCATTTTATAAGGTTTGAACCTTAGGAATAAAATTTACTTTGATTTTTATACGTTAATTATTCGGAGGGTCTAAGTTTATCGATACTAAATATTAATTTTTTTTGTGCACTCATATATCTTAAACACTAATATTTAGAAACTAAGGTAATAAAAGAAATAATTTTACCCCTCAACATTAAAATCACAAAAATTATTAAAGAACCTCAATGTTAGACTTAACACTTGGGACATAAAATTAAAACAAATCAAATAATTAACAAGAGCTCATTATTCGAAAGCTTAAGGCATAATAAATAAAATCAAAGCTTTAATCAAGGAAATTAAAAGAAAATTTTAACCTAAACCTTAGACTTTGAACCTTAGCAATATGAAATTAATACGAAAGTCCTTAACATTAAATTTTAATTTTTTTAACAGAATTAAAGTAGGAGTCAACATAAATCTAACTTTCAAACCTTAAACATATTGAAGTTTATGTACATAGGCCACTCATTTTCTAAAAAAGTTAAACCTCATAAAATTAATAAAATAAAATTTGGATGGTTAAACTTTAGTGATTGATTTAATACTTTGATATTAAAATTAAAATGAAACCTTAGTGTTAAATCTAATACTTTGTCCATAAAATTAAAAGCGAAGACATTTCACACATAATTAAATAAAAGGATTTTTAACCTTAGAGAATGACTTTAGCATTTGACATTTAATTAAAATGGAGCTTTAAGTGTTAAATTTAATAATTTGAACCTAAAATTAAAAGGACTAAACCTTAGAAAATTAATTAATAAGATTTAATAATAATCACTAACCTTAGCTAGTGGGGCTTCAGAAGATCCTTGTGTTTGAAGCCCCACTAGTTGAGTCACCCTTGTGTCTATTTCTAGGTTCGACTTTAGAAGATCCTTTTTGTCTATCCTAGGGTTTTTATGGTTCCTTTCCCTATTGCTTCTGTTTGGCCTCTGGTGATAGGCCTTGGATTTCTTGAGAAACTACGAGTGAAGGTGTTCATGGATGGATATCTAGTGGGGCTGGTTGACGTTCTTGCATGATTGACTATCTTATGGATTTCCTCTTTGTAGTTTTTTTGGTCTTTGGGTAAGGGGCCCTATGCATGCGTGCTTACTCTAGATGATGGTCTCATGATGACAGTCCCCGAGTGAGATGATCCCTTCTAGCCATGAGGTACCATGATGGATTAATTTTTTTTGGGTTTTCCTACCTTCCAACTGCAATCTTCATCTCTGTTGCAATGAGACCTCATAGCCTAAAGATATCTCACCTTACTGCTATTTCATTTTCTATAATACTACTTTTCTATGGATGCAGAATGGTTTTCCAGCCTTCCTGTTTCTCCAAGGCGAGAAACAATATTCTAGATTCATTCATATTGGCTAGGATTTGGCATTTAAATCTTGATTTTCCCAGGCTCCTCTTGGGTAGGATTCTTCATTTAAATTTTGTGCTACTTGTTTTTGCTCTCCTAGGCCCTTCTTGGATGGGATTCTACGTTTGTTTTTGTTCTTACCAAGCTCCCAGTAGTCCAGTTATTTTTTTAGAGCGGTTTTTAGGCCTTCTTGTTCCTCCTGAGTGAGTAGTTTTCCAGTTTTGTCCCTACTAGGTGGGATTCATCATTTGGATTCTGTGTCTCCTGGGATCCTCCTGAGCAGGATTCTTTGTTTAAATTTTCTAATTTTTAAATTTGCTTTCCCGGGTCCTCTAGGATGGGTTTCTACATTTGTAGCTATTGTTCATAGGTTCCCACTAGATGGGTTTTTCATTTATTGTGCTATTGTGAAGCAGGATGCTCCTTTCGTTAAATTTTAAATGTTTTGGATATGACCCTTTTGGGATCATCTCCCTTTGTCATTTGTATCTTTGCAAAGATTGTCTCCCTATGGAGATTGTCTCCCTATCTCATCTCGTTTTCAACTTTGTAAAAGGTTTGGGGTTCCTTTCAAAACCCCTTTTCAACCAATAAAAAAAATCACCAACTTTAGTAGCTATAACAATAATAAATAAATAAATGAAATAAATAATATTTTAATTAATTAAAGCACCCATATTAAAATGACTTTCCTACCAAATATAAATGTGAGCTAATTTATGCTTTTCTTTTGTATTGCAAGCGACAAAACTAGAGAGCAAAAGCTGAAAGTGAGAACTGAAAGAAATTAGAGGCAGAGGGAATGAACCTAGACCGATGTTGGCCATATTGTGCATGATAACTCAATTACCTGGAGCGATGATTCAAGTACCCAATATTCATAGAGATGCTACCAAATTAGTTAAAGATCCATGGTTGAAATTGAAAATATGAATTAAGAAAATCCTCAATTAGATGTCTCATCTTCTCAGTTTTAGATAACTTAGATAACCAACTTATTTACAATTGTAAAACATTGAAAATATAGTTATGAAGCACTAAAAATTAAAATTAGAGACCCCATTCTAGAGGGTTGGATTCCACTGTAGTGATAGATAATTTTGATGATTACACAATGACACTGAGAGGGGGGGTGAATCAGTGTAGCTATTAATTTTTATATCTACATCATTTAATATGAAATAAAGAGAACTTGACAACTAAAAAACAACTTGAACAAGAGAGCACACCACAACACTCAATATACCGAGGTTCACCAATTTGGCTACTCCTCAAAAATGACTGCTTGGACTCCAATCCAAATCCAGTCTTTGCAAAATCAATTTTACAAATACTTTACCAGCATCAACTGGAAGGAGCACCAACCCCTGTAATTTTTTGCTGCAACAGATGGAGCACCAACTCCTAGTACCAAGCACCAACTTGGACTGCAATTCTGATCAATTTAGAATGACATAAAAATGTCTTCACTTCATGCATGACCCTGACTGGTCTGCAATTAACCCAACTCTACACACTCTCACGGCTCTGCTTATTTTTCTCTTGATTCTTTTCTAACCCTCCTTTTACAACAATTTCTCTCTAACAGCAGCAACATCTTCTCTGTACGATTATTCTTTTATAACCTTTCAATTCTGCATGCAATCGAATCACATACTCTGACTGTTCGAATCCATGAAATACGGCTATTCGGTTCCATGCACTTCGACTGTTCGAAACCCTGCAATACGTCTTTTGAATCCATGCAATACGACTATTTTGTTTCATGCACTTCGACTGTTCGACTCTTTGAATACAAGCAAAATGTCTGTTCGATTCCATGAGTGCGACCGTTCGAAAGCTGTAAAAAATACTTTTCGAAAACCTTTCGATACTTTATATTTGATTCTTCGAATACATGCAAATGGCTGTTCGAATGCATGACTGACACTTGTCAATCTATAACTGTAGATCTGACATCAGTTACATTTTACATAACTGGCTGCATGATTTTCCTATCTGCTTTTTCCGACACGTGTGACCTTGCATGCTCCTACGGGTTTTACCTGCCATACTGTTACCTGTCGCAATATCGTGACACTTTTTGAAGCCACACACTTCATGCCCTTGCTATCGCGAAATCGTGACCATTTTGGCTTTGACAGCTTTCGTTCTGTTCATGTCACGATATCGCGACACTTAGAACTTTTGCTGACGTCATCCTCAAGCATGTTGCGAAATCGTGACCGTTTTGGCTCTTGGAAGCTTTCCCTGCATCTTGTCGCGATATCGTGACACTTTCAACATTTGCTGACGTCATCCTTAAGCATGTCATGAAATCGTGACCGTTTTGGCTCTTGGAAGCTTTCCCTACATCTTGTCGCGATATCGCGACACTTTGAACTTTTGCTGACGTCATCCTCAATGCTGTCACGAAATCGTGACGTTACAGGCTTCCGTACAACTTTGCTTGCAACCTCCAGCGAAAATGGAACATGTCACGAAATCGTGACACTTTGCTCTTCCGTACAGCTTTGCTTGCAACCTCCAGCGAAAATGGAACATGTCATGAAATCGTGATGCTTCCGGCTCTTGCTGACGTCATCATCCTTCTTGTTGCGAAATCGTGACGCTTTCGACTCTTGCTGACGTCATCAATCTTCTTGTCGTGAAATCACAACGTTTTCGGCTTCTAGCAGCTTTCCTTGAAACTTGTCGCGAAATCGCGACAAAAAACATGTCGCGATATCACGACAGTTTTCTTCCTTGTCTCTTTCTGCCAGTTTCTGAATCTGGGTCACCTCTGTTTGTCTTGAAATTCATTGCACTTGATCTGACTGACATCTGAACTGCATCAACTGCATCAATCTGTCTGTGTTGACAACAATGACAATACTTTTGCAATTCTTTTGCTGACCCTTGCTCAACAAATTTTAATTTATTTTTTGCTTTGTAGTTGGTGGATTTTTGTACCCCTATCATCGTACTTGAAGTGTTATCCTTGCAATAATTTGATGCAAGAAAATCCAAATGTAGATATTGAATATTTTAATCAATACAATATGCTAGAATTCTTGGTGTAATTTGTGCATGATGATGGCAATTACTTTTGAATCAATTTTAGTGTGTTGTCTATGTCCCCTTTGAAGATGGCACCACTTTGATCTCCGATTGTGCAAAGACTAATCAAGACAGAGTTGGTTTATTTCAAAATTTGTTGCTTCATCATATTTTAGCATAAGTCTTCAAGATACACTAGCTTGTTTTCTTTCTTTCCCTAACCCTTTCCTTTTGATTTTTTTTTGAAACTTGCTTAGATTAGGAGTAGATTAGTCTAATTTCATTTTTGAAGCTCATTTTATGTGATATACTCTTTTAAGTTTTAGAAGAATTATTGCTATGTACTGTAATGATTTATGGATATAATGCAATGAATGATATATCAACGATAATTTTAAGGTAGTAAGCCTATAATCTTACTTTTCTATGTTTCTTGGAAGTAATATTTGATATTAATGCTTATATTTTGATGATTACATGAACAATTGAATCAAAAGTTTTGTTTCTTTAAGCTCTAATGATAAGAATTAATCACTCACCCTTGTAATAGTCACGTGCGACATTGAATATTTTAGATATTTTATTTACATTCCTTTGAATTATTGAATTATTTTATAGAATAAATCAATCAGGTTAGACCAACCTTACTGAAACCTTGGGGAAAACCATATTTTATTTCAAGAGAGGACATCTTATCCCGATTGTTCGTGTATGTCTACAACTGGGTAGATGTATCACTCAACACTAAGGTTGGAAGTTATTTATGTTATTATACTTGCTTAGACTTCATTAAATTACACGATCCATAACTCCTTTGCATGACCTCTATGAGTCTTGGTAGCACTATTTGAAAACGTACCATCAAGATAGAGCATGTTGGAAATGGTGACCACTGAATCCAAGAAGGAATGGGAAGGGACTCTCACCTATTTATAATTCAAATTTCTATTTGAGGGGCTCAATGGGTTGTTTTGAGGGTTGCTTGGAATTTGAGGAGAGCAATGAGCTTGGAGGATGCAAGGGACTGGTTTTGGAAGCTTAGTAATAAGAGGTAGGCACTGGTTTACCTCCTTTATAGTGCTAATATTTGTATGTTTTTTTGCTATTATTATATTGGTTGGGATGAATGTCAATGTTGTTCCTTGTTTTGCTTGTTGAGCTTGTCATTGAATTCTAGTTAGCTAGTTAGTGGTACTGTAGTCATATTGGTTATGGCTTTATGTGTAGTCATGGATACATTGTGGTGTTTGCACCCTGAGATTTGAGCCATTTGAGTTTTTTTCCACCTGTAGGTTTGTGCAAATTTGTTCATATTTCCTAAGTTAATCCTTGGTTTCGAGTTAGAGTTCTTGATGAGATTTTCTAATGATGAACTATAGTTACCTTGTTGCTGGAAAAATATTGACTAATGTATGGTGTGTTAGGAAGCTACCTTGGTGTTATTTTATGCTTTCCTATTTTGTGATTACAAAACCTTCTTAATCCTTGTGCCACAAGCCCTGAGTTGTCTCAAGTAATGTTGGAGTTGCCTTGTAAGCTTTTGTGTCACTTGTAGGGGATTTCATTGTATCCTTTCTCTTGTGTTATCTTGGTTTGAAGTTAATGTCTGATTGGTTCTCTTTGTTCTTTGGTTTGATTTTTGTTCTAAGATGATTTTTTAGACTTTTCTTGGTGCCTAGCGTTATTTCAAGTCTAGCACTCAAATTAGACACTTGGTAAGGTTTTGTATTCCACCTATGTCTAACCTGTGCATTCAATGGGTTGTGCTTTATGTTACTCTCTAATATCATGGTTGCATTAAGGTTAGGATTTTTATGGATTACAAGAATGCTTTAGTTAATGCCTTTACATATATTTTATTTATTGTAAGTATTTTTAAGTAATTAAAGATGATTTGATCATAATTCTCTCTTGGAAAACGTTGTTGTGGTTAATGAAAAGTGAACATTAAAGTTACTAAATTATTTTGAAGATATTATTATTATTGCTTTTGAAAATTATTAGTAAAGTTGTTTTAAGCTGCCCACAACCCCCTAGTATTTGAAGCTGCCTGTCCATTCCCATTCAAGACCCCTTCCACTTTGAAGCTATGTGGACTCAACATCCTGACCTAAGGAATTGCATATCTGAGTGATGAAGCCTGCCCCATCCTGGAAATCCAATTTATCAAGTTACCAATAAGCTTTAAGCCATAAAATCTAATCTTAAATCATGGAATAAAGATATTTTTAGCAAAATATTCGAAACAAATAGGTAATCAAAGAAAGAATCCAACTGATTGAGAACCAAATCCAACAAGAAAGCATTGACATAAACACCAAGGATGAATAAAGGAGACTGTTTTCAGACTATCACAAAATCTTGGCAAGAGAAGAAACCTTCTAGATATAGAAGTCTTGGGTTTAATTGCTAAAAGGAGGTGACTCTAATACAAAGTTTTTCTATGTTTCCATGCTTAAAAATTGTAACTCTAACAAGATCAAAGAGTTAACTAGAGGGGATGGTTCATACACATCTAATATCCATAAGATTAGGCTTGAGGTAGTAAACCATTTTCAATCCTTCCTTATGGCATCCCAGCCCAGGTCTAACTCTGCGTACTAGACCATTAGCTGTCATATCGTCAACTGTATTTTGTAGGAGTTTAATCATCACCTCATACAACCATTCTCTGATGATGAATTCAAGTCCACTCCCTTCTCCAGATTTTATAATAAAGCTTTGGGTCCCTATGGGTTTTCTCTTTAGTTTTTTCAAACTTTTTGGAAATTGTAGGGCCTAAAATTTGTACTACCATCCGCTTCATCCAAAGAACTAAAGCTATCCCTAGGGATGTAAAATCAACATTTCTAAGCTTTATTCCCAAAAAAACCCATTGCAAATCACTATTCGAGTTCTGCCCCATCAACCTTTGTAATATTTTGTATAAAATTTTGACCAAAGCTATGTCAACTAGAATGTGGGAAGATCTCCCCCTCATCATTGATCCCTATCAAGGAAGCACAGTCGAAGGGAGAAACATCACTGATGGTGTAATTACCATTCATGAGGTAATACAATCCATCTCTAAAAGCAAGAAAGTAGGCTTTCTCCTCAAGCTCAATATGAACAAGAACTTTAACCAAGTCTCATGGGACTTTCTTGTTATGGTTTTACTCAAGTTTGGGTTCCATCCATAGTGGGTTGATCTCATTCAAGTGTGCATCTCTTACATATGGTTTTTAGTCATTGTCAATGGGTCTACAGTAGGATACTTTAGAATTAGTAGAGGGATTAGATAGGGAGACCCATTATCACTATGTCTATTCATCTATTAGCTGAGATCATGGGAAGAAATCTCAAATCTGCTTGTGCTAGTTGGACCATCTTTGAAATCAAACCTGATTCTCTTCTTGAACTTGTTACTCACTAAAAAATCATTGATGATACTATTTTAGCTACCCTAGCCTCTATTGTTGAATCTAGAACTATCATGTCAATTTATATCTCTATGAGGATGCGATTGACCAACAGGTGAATTACTCTAAGAGAAAAATCTTCTTTATCAAAACACCCCCCACCCACCAACAACAGATAGCCCATGTCCTCCAATACCCAATTTGTGAACTTACCACATACTACCTAGGTCTTCCTCTCTTCATTGGCATCCCTACTAATATCATGTGGAACAATGTCATGGATAGACTCCTCAAAAAGTTTGTGGGGTGGAAGGGAGCTCTCCTTAGCTAAGCTGCCAAAGCCACCCTGGTAAATACGTGTCTCCAAAAAATCCATGTCTATTTCCTATCCATATTCAAAGCCCCAACACTTATATGCTCCAAAATTGAACAAATCTAGAAAAGGTTTCTATGAGCAGGGCCAAAAAACAAAAAAAGTTTCACTTGGTTGCTTGAGACAAATTTTGTAGGCCCAAATCCCAAGGGGGGCTTGGCCTAAGGATAATTGGAAAAATGAACCTTGCCCTCATAGCTAAACAAGCATGGAAGATAGTTACTAACACAATTTTAGAATAGGTCTCTATTGTTAAAAGGAAATACCTGCAACACCATAATTTCATGGAGGATGCCCCCTGCTAGCTCTACCTTTTGGAACTCAATTGTAAAAGTCAAAGATATCATATCCAAGGGCATTAGATGGTAGTTTAGCAATGGGTAAACCATTGAACTTTGGCACGATCCCTGGGTCTATGACCAACCCCTCATCAACGATCCCACCCTTGCTCCCCTTAAGCCAATCACTGACTACATGTTGGGTAGTAAGGTTTCCCACTTCATCTCTTAAAATTGGAACAAAAATTCCTAGAAAGTCATTCCCACCTCATCCTTCCCTCCTAAAATTTCCAATGCCTCCACCACCCTGACCTCCATTATGCATGCATTCATCATTCCCATCCTTGTTGAGGCCCTCGATGTTTCCATTTGGAAATATTGTGATGACGGTTAGTTCACTGTCAAATCTGCCTACTTACTGATAGATCAAACCCTTGAATGCAACATCCCTATAAAGTTAATTTTTCTCAAGAACATAATTATCAAAATTGGGTTCTTTGCATGGATAGTAGCCCAAAATAAAATTTTAACCCTAGATAATCTTATAACTCGAGGTCTTCACCCAACCGTTGCTACCTCTACAATTCTGGATGGGATTCAGTGAGCCATATTTTCTTAGATTACTCCTTTACTGACTTGTTTCTAAGTGCAATATTTACCACCTTTATCATTTCTTGAACCCAATCTAGCATAGTGGTTGACCTCTTTAACAAATGACCCAACCCCTTTAGGAATCCCAAAATCAAATCTCTCTGGTCAATGTGCCTCCATCACTTCTTGTGGAAAATTTGGCTTGAACATAATAACCGTGCATTCTCCAATTCATCCAGGGACCCATATTTGGTTGTCAATAGGATCCTCAACTTTACCATTGAAAATGTGCATCCTTGTGCTCATGCTCCAGACCCCCAAGTCCTAGGATTGAATCCTCCATAGCCTCCTCCCTCCATATTTACATGGATCCTATCAACCTACCAGTGCATCCCAATCCCTAAATAAATGCTAAGTGGATCCCACCCCTGAAGGGTTTTCTAAAGCTGAACTTTGATGGATCTTCTTGAGAGAATCTTAGGCCAACTAGTGGAGGAGAAATTATCAAAAAATATGAAGGAAGCATAATTTTGGCCTTTTTTGATAATCTTGGAATCCTCACCAATCATGTAGTGAAAGCTAAAGCCCTCTATCAAGGGCTATCGATCACAAGAAATCTTCAGTGTAAGCTCCTGGTTGAAGGAGATTCACTAAACATTATCAACTACACTAGAACTAACAAGAATCCCAACTGGAGGATCAAAAATATTATTTTTGATATCAGGTGGCTTCTTCTCAATCATCCAAAGAAAATAGTGCAACACATGTTTAGAGAAGCTAATGGAGCAACAGACTCCCTTGCCACCTTGGACCACTCCTAGGGGCCCCTTCATGTCTGGTATGATACTTTCTCCTCAAGTCTCATTGAAGCCATCTCTCGAGATCGCCCTGGCCCTTCTTGATCCTTGTCTATCACCATGATTGTTGGGCTCTCTATCTGGTGGCCCACCTTTGTCATCCACGTGTCCCATTTTCCCTTCAACCAAATAGATCCTATCGACATATCCTTCCTTCACCTTCATTGAGACATGTCACATTGTTCCCCTTCCCCTACTTCGTTAGCATGCACCTCTTCCTTTGTATCTCCACGTGTATCCCTTTCATCATATTTCTTTGTGATATCCATTGAAAATCCACCATTAGAATTACCCACACCTTGTGCTTGGTCTAAAACCCTTCTTGATATGATTACCAATTTCATTATACCTTTTCATGCCTTGGTCACGTGAACCAACCCTCATGATCTTAATTTATGGTTATTGTCCAATCAGAACCATGCAAACACCAGTATTGTGCCACCTCACATGTGTAATATCAATTCCATGGTATGCATATCTGCACCATCTCTAGAATCCACAAAAAATATATCACCCCAAGAATTGCTACTTCCCACAATAGGGTTTTCCATTATGCCACCGTTAATCATCGTTCCACTGAGGTACCTTCCCACCATAGCTCTTGGGCTTCGTTGACTAGCATGCATCCCATCAAACATCACCTCTCAAACCTTGCATCGTTCCAGTGCACCTCATCTCCTACCCCCTTTAGCATACATTTTGGATTAAATTTGACCCTTACCCAAGAATCCTCCATTTTGATTATCCAAGCATCCTTCATTTCACCTATCCATATTTCTATCACATCATTCCCAATTACAAGCCTCCTTGTCATCAATCCCCCATGGCTATTCTCAAATCCTTAGTGCTTTATCTCGATCCTATCATCAAGGATATTCTAAAAATTCACAATTGCCTCCCCTTTCTAAAGAAATTTACAAGCAACAAGGAGGATATCTCCAATGTTATTGTGAGCACTTGGGAGGGTGGTAAAGTCTTAGTCAGGGACCTCAAATTCACAATAGATGTTTGATTTCTAGTGGATGTTATATGAATTCCTCTTGATAGTAAGAGTATTCATTGCAACGAGGATACGATAGCGGTAGAGTTTGATTTTTTCCTAGAGAAAGGTAAGGACCTTCTCACTACTGATAGGGGTATTGAGAGGAACAAACTTCCTAGACCATGGGACCATATCATGGTCCCAGTCCTCCAATACTTCAATGTCGATAAGGTAGACTCCACTTTACGTAGTTTTCACATTACTTTTCTAAACCACTTTAGAGGCAATAGGAAAATGAAAATTCTAGACTACCTTTTTAGATCTTTCAAATTATCGATAACCAACATCAAAACCAAGAAAGCCCACTACCTCATTCACTAGAGCCTACACTTCATTATTTATAAGCATGCACTTGATGCATTTACCATAAGAGCTCTTGTTGTTGTTGTTGCCCCCAACCCTCCTTAGGCTACCCATGCCCCTCCTAGTCCCTCCCAACCCACCCCTCCTAATCCCCCTCAACCTGCCCCTTCACCTCCTCCCACCTGTCCTCCCACTTATCCCACCCCTACCAAGCCTGTTGATAGCTTTAGTCATGACTCTCCCATTCAAGAGGTACCCAATGATGACTTTGACCTTGATTTCTCCTCCCCTACCCTGTCCAATCCTAAAGTCAAGCCCCACACTGATTCTAAGTCTAAACCTAGAGCCTTGAAATAGTTTTTATCTAAGTTTCTCCAAAACCCCAGTCCTTCCCACACTCGGGTATCTTCGCATCTGAAGAAACTCAAGATGAAAATGATGTCCTCGATAAAGACCAATAATCCAACCAAGGAAACCGTTGGTGAGGAGGTAAAAGTGAATGACAAAGGGGTTTAAAAGTTGGTGAAGGAGGATGGTAATGAAGCTGGCCTATGCAATGTTGTGCTTACCCACCTTTCCAGTTTGGTGACCACCATGGGTGTGTCGATTGAGACTATCAAATCCATGTGGATAATTTTTAATCAGGTGGCTAAAGACCTTAACGCAGCTCACATCTAGCTCAACATAATTTTTTAGGGACACAGATGAGCCCTGAACCACCCCAGATGGCAATTGATTGTTTGGTTCCTACTGTGGGGTCCCTCTCTAAGATGGGCCCAATTTCCTAGATGGGGTATTCCTCTTTGTTTTTCTTTCATGATTTGTTTTGGTCTGTAGGATGCCCATCAATTTTTATTGATCCTCCTCGAGGACTATTTGCTAATTTGATTGTAAGGCCTGGTTCATGTTATTTCTATTTTGGTTGTACTAAGGTTTTGGGGTTCCTTTCAAAACCCATATATTAATGAAATCTTATTTTACCAATAAAAAAAATTTGTTTTAAAGGTTTACTTTGGTTTTGTAAGAAATATATGGAATATGTGACTTAAGGAATTGCTAAGCTTGGTTTGGATAATTAAATGAATGCCTTTATAATATTTACTGGATGTTATAATCGATTAAAACTTAAATGGGTTCTTTGTGTGAATGCTTTGGAAGCTTATAGTATATTTAAGTTAAAATGGTTGTAGTGGACTCTTGATACTTGAGTATGTAAGGGGCCACTATAAGAGAGGAGTATGTGATTCTCTCCTTGTGCTTTTGGATGCTTATAGTATTTTTAAGTTGAAAAGGTTATAGTGGACTCTTGAGAATTGAGTGGGTAAAGGGGGGCATGTAAGAGAGAAGTATGGGATTCTATTCCGTGTTTTTCTGATGCTTATAGTATGTTTAAGTTGGAAAATTTATAGTGGACTTCGAAGAATTTAGTAGGTAAGGGGCCATTATAGAGAGAAGTATGGGATTCTTTTCTTGTTGCTTATTTTCAATGTTTGCTTTCATTATTGTTTGCATCATACTTAGAGCATATTAATCTAAATTGCAAAAGCATAGCCTTAATGTTCCTCAAAGTTCATGGGAGAAATTTACCTTGAAGATGTTCAAGAAAGGAAGATGATGTAGGAAGCATTTAGGTGGAATGGTCTTGATGTATCTTGGATTGAGAAAACTGTTATGTAAACAAGAAACTGCTTTGTATTCCTTAGATGGATTTTCAAATAATTTCTCTCTAAAAGAGAGTAAATGTGATAGTTTTGTAATGGAGAATTGATTTAAACTTATGCAAGAAAATGTTTTGGTTGCAATATTATTTTGCACTAATGTTCTTATCATGGAGAATAATAAGTATTTTTAAGGACCTTTTAATGTTGAAAAGTTTTATGTTTGTATTTAAGAGGTTACTAATGTAGTAAATAATGGAGAAAAATGTTTCTTTTACTTAATCTATTCTAGTTTTTGATGGTTAATAATGCTTTATGATAATGGTATTTGTGTAGAAGCTCATGCTAGAATTATGATGTATTGTTCAATATGGTGGTTTATTTTAAGCATGTTGTTTTTAATTGAAGCATTTATTTCTAGAGAGAATTGTTTATATAAATTTAGGTTAGGGAGGAGTTCTTGGTTGGATTTAGAACTTCTTTTAGGATCTAGGTCAAGAATAGTAGCTGAAATCTCAAGAGGATTATGTTGATGCAATAACCAGGAAGATGTGTGACCTAGTTGTTGTAAGAATAAAATAGCTAGAAACTCATGAAATATGGAAGGAGTTGCATGGATGCATTAGTGATATTATTATGAAATGACGCACTTTGAACGATGAGGATCGAGTGTTTCATGACCAGTAAGTGTTATATTAATTCACAAGATAGCAGTGGTGATCCCTTGAACGTGTAGATTCAAATGATCATGTTATTTTATAGTTGAGTGGTAATGACCTTAGTTAGCCCACGAAGGTGTGGTAACTAAGCACCAAGGCTTTATTCCTAATTAACTTACCTAGATGGAATTAGAGTAAGGTTAGGGAATATGCATCCTACTTTAAGTTTTATGGACCTTAAAGGATAATCCCTATGTTGTGGTCACATTGTCCTATACCAATGAGGGTATAGGAAAGGTGTGGGGACCACTTTGATATCCTTCTAAATGAGGAGGTTTAGTAAGGCGAATCCCCAAAAATAGGGATGTTGGCCACTCCTAACCACAAAGTGTCATCTGTAGCAACTTGAAATCAATGTGGTGAAGCCTTGAGAATGTTGTTTATATATATGTATGCATATATATGGGACTTATTTGTGAACCTTTCTTGAAAAACAATGTATCTCTCTCTTGGATTATTTTGGGTGGTTATTACATTTTGCCTCTTAAGTATGCCACCAATAATCTTAGCACCACATTGTATAGCACACATAGGATAACCATATGTTGTAGGTGCTCCATTGATGTGATGATGTATTATCTAGTGAAGTAGGGCAAATAATTTAATACAAATTCTAGGATATCATCCCATATTGTAGGTGGAAGTAGTGGTTGCAATGGACCTATTGGACTAAAATATTTTATTTTTGTGGAAAGACAGTGTGCCTATTAATTTTGGCCATAGTATAGCAATTGGATGAAACAAGGTTAACCTATGTTTCAACCACCAAAGAAGACCGACTCATGCATATATTTTTGAAGGAAAATGGTAAGGAAAGGAATAGAGGGAAATAATGAGAAAGGGTTTAGGTAAGAGTGAAAACATGGTCAGGATATAGTGTAATAACATTGTATCTCATAAAATAATCAACTATTGAACCATTTCATGGTACATAATAGATCAACCATTAATTATGACAGATACAAGTTCGTTCAACCCCTAAACTCATCTTAATCATTCCAAGGATTCACAAAATTAGCAATCTAATAGGCAATAAGAATATCACTTTAACAAAATACACTAAAGGTAGAATGTAATAGAAATTAATTAAAATGGATGTCTAAAGTTTCTAATCATTCCAAGGACTGTAAATGTTAGCAATCCAATAGGTAATTCAAACATAGAACTACTTTAACAGAATAAACCAACACTATATTGTAACAAAAATAACTTAGAAATATCATTCTTATAAAACTTGTAGATGCAAAGACCATAGAGACCAAAAAAATACCACTTCATTGATCAAGAGCGATTACATTATAATACCAAGCAAGGAATACAAAGTCGACCTCTTGAATAAGGTCTAAAATCATATTTATAAGCTACTTATTTGAATCTTGCAGTGTAAGATTTACATTTAGTTATAAAAAATGACTGTAGATAGCTATACAGAAGGTTCCAAAAGCTTTCATGAATGGTTCAAATTTTGATTCGTGTTTGCATTTGAGTTTGACTTATTGATATGCAATGAATTCTTACAAGTGGTTGGATTATTGAGGTTCTAGTTGGAAATAACTATCAAGCACTATGATGGATATTTGTAGTAATTTTAGTTGATGCTCTTGAATTATAGATCCATCATTATCTTCTATATTGTCTCTGTAGAGCAATTATGGTTTTGAGCTTGAGTCTTAGGTTCAGACACTTTTGAGCTCTTTGTACTTTACTATTTTGAGCATAGGCTCAGGGAGGTCTAACATCATCACTCAAGATGGCACAAATTTGAGCTAAATTTCAATCTTGGGCATATTTCACTTGCTTTACATGGCACCATGCATATCTCACTTTTGGTGACATCATCGCTTGAGGAATCATGGCCTTGAGCCTTTTATTTAGATGTGCATTTATTATCACATATTCGAGTAGATGATGAGGTTTGACTATGCTTTGATCCACCAGGCTTGATTTTAAGAATTTCATGGCCTCATGCTTCCATTGTTTGGTGATAACTTTTCCTCAGACTTGAATTCGGGATATCTCTATGATGTACTGATTTGCTTGCCACCCATTCTTGCAAATATATTATTGCTTGTTGATGTTTGCTCATTTTAATCATGGATTTGGAATGATCTCAATCCTAGACCGATCCAACCACTTTGTAGCACTTAGTCATTTTTTGTAATTTTTACAGTTATTTCTGTCCTTTGAATGTGGTAAAAATTTTGATTTATAGGACCTATGTCATTCCATGTAGGAAATATTCTAGTCGGTGGAGCCATATTTTGGCATTGGTCTCTCCTTGGAATTATGTTGAGAGGTGGCACTAATACTTGGGGATTTTTAGTGCTACAAAATATCTAGTAGTAGGTCTTGTGCTCATAATATTTTGAATACTTCACTTCAACAAAGTCATCAAGTGAATGTTGAATATACTTCATCAAGCTGATAGACTAAGAATTTTCACAAAAATATGAATCAAATATCTATTTAAGTGACTTATTTTAGGTGCTCTTCTTTGGTGGAGTCACCAAGTAAAAATTGTAGATTTTTCAATAAGTAGATAGGCAAATATCTTCATCATGATCTCAACCTAATGTGTGTATATTGGTCCACTACACAAACTATTATCATGCACAATGAGTGTTTCTTGAGCTCTAATTATTTATACTTAATAAATTTAGCTCAATTAATATTTTGGAACAAATCTAAACTAGATTTAGGTCCCACGGGTGTACCATTTAACTCTTGTTCCCTCAAAATATTATGATCATTCGTTGCGATGGTTGGATGCATCAACACTCATACCTCATGTGGAGTGAACAACAAGACATCCTAATATTATGAAATATAGCTTAGAGGACAACCTCTAGGATTTTTTACAAGGCCTACTCCCTATTGAAGATGATCTTCTATGCTCACCTATCTAACCAGCTTTTGTGCACAAAGGAAAAAGAAAGAAAAACCATAAGAAATAGAACAACGAAAAGTAAAAAGTCCTAAGCTAACCGGGGGTGATGTGCCAAGATCATGAGATTCTTCTACATAAAAGTAGGGTTAACTAAATATGTGCATCATTTGTCAATAGCACAAAGTGAATACAATTTCTTTAAAGAATGAACATTAGGAGCAAGCACATACACACATAAGAAACAAGACAAAAAAGAAAGTAGTCACAACTTCTCATATATCTATATATGTATATATTTAAGTATGTATGCATGCATGCATGAAAGTATGTATGAAAAAACTATATTATAGCTATGCCAAAAGAAAGGGCTTGAAAGCTTACCAACAAATCAACTCAAAACTTGAGTCCTGATTGTTATACAAAATAAAAATAAAGGAAAATTAAATAGAAGGCTAGATAATAGGCACAAATAAACAACTATCCAATGCCTTACAATGCATGTTTATCTACTATTTATAAATAAAATTAGGGATCTTTTTTTTCTCCAAAACATATGCAAGAACTAAACCATGTCTTTATTGCAAATTGTTACCTTGGGTTTTTTTCCATGTTCAACTTGTTGGTCTTCTCGAGGTATTTGGATCTAAAGTCATTAACCTAAGTTATTTTGAGCCTCTAGATGCATGATTGTTGTTGATATCTTCAACTACCATCCTAGGAATCCCTAAATACTAAAAGTGCCTTTTGTAATCAATGTTGTCAGGCTTGAGGATGATTTCATTTTGTCTATCATGTAACTTTATTCAATATTCTAACTATTCTCCTTGGATTGTCAATTCCAAGTGGTGTAGGTAGGTGAATTTGGGTCCTTCAACAATTGCTTACTTGATGAGCTCAACTATATTTTTTTAGGAGGTTGTGTGCCTACAATAAAGTGCTTGGAGGTTACTTGTGGTTTTTGATTGTCCACTTATCGCTTTCTTTTCTATCCTGAAGAATTTCCATGTTAGACTTATATTTGATTTGTTGTTCACATTTCTAGTATGCTACAATGTTTACCATGTATTTTTGAGCTTCTTCATATCTTCTTCAACTTCCTTCATTCTATAGAGAAATGTAGGCCATTGATTTCTAATGAGATGACCCATAAAGCTTTTGTTCATTGTATCACATTAATTTTTTTATAAAACTTTATGATTTATTGATCCTTCATCAAAAAGTCCATAACAACTCTCCTTCCTTTTCTTCACCAACACCTCTAAGAAAATACTACCTTCATACATTTTTACCACCCTTCACCTTCGAGAATATTTTAGAACTCCATGGTTCACTAAAACTCTATCAAAAATTCCATGAAACTTCTCTTCTTATATTATGTTAGAATATGGAAGATTCAACCTTTGGAACTTTACCCCAACTATTCTAAAAAATATTTTAAAAATTTGCAAGTCATTGATTCCAAGTCACATAATTTGTGGAAGCTCTTTTACCAACCTCTATCATAGGTTCTTAGGAATATAATTCTTTGGGACTTATTTATTTAACTTTACTTTGGTAATCATTTGAAAGATCTAACCTTCAAAAATTTTAATCTCCATCCACCCTCGAAAACTTCTTGAAACTTTGTGGGTCATTGATTTTGAGTTGGAAAGTCCATGAAAACTCTTTTGCTATCCTTCGTCAAAGGTTCTCTCAAAATATTTGACCCTCAAATTTTTTATCTCCATCTACCCTCAATTTTTTCTCAAAAATTTATGGTTCATTGATCATGAATCTAACAATCTTCAAAAATTTTCTTTGTTATCTATCTTTAGATTACTTAGAGAATTATGCAGACTATTGATCATTGTGATCAAACGATTCATGGAAATTTTGCCTTATTTTGTTGGATAATATTTTTATGAAACTTTATGGGTCATTGATATTGAATCTAATGGTCCATGGAATTGTTTGCTTCACCACCTTCCTTCCTTTTCATCACCCCATTTTTTTGAAATTCAACATCCATCATGGATTAGCAAGATCAGATGACCCATGAAGATTTATGACTTGAAATGCTTCCATATGCTTTTGTGTTCCCATAAACCATTAAGTGTTGAGATCCTCTTGATGGAAATATTGATATGAAGGATCTTGAGATATTGTGCCTTATACAAAATATTGAAGAGCTATATGTGGTAGGGGTCACTAGGACTATTAGATGCCACAATTAGACGATTTGTGAAATTTCTATATGATGAGAGCTTTTGGATATTTTCTATATTTTAAGTCATTGAATTATTCCTACTTCAATTTACCATTTATTATCTTATGAGTGTAGTGGAGATATGATAGACACATGGGCATCCATCGTAAACCCAATCAAATACCAAAATAATTAGGTCTATGGGCTTGCCCATATGGGAAGGGATAAAATCCATAGCCTTTGTTTGGGTGGAACTTTAGCCAAGTGGAGTTATTTTAATTATCATAAAAAATATTCTTGGAATCCATCCAATTACAATGCTTAACTCAATTATCACTAAAAATTCTAACATAGATAGCACCAGATATTAAGTGGTTGAGGTAACTATTGTGGGTCAAGGGGCTTTATACACATTTTTATTCTATCAAAAAATCTTACTTGGCTGTATCTTTGGAAATTCTACAACATGGACTTCTTGATAGGTTGCAACACTCTAGAGATCTTTCATCTTGTTCTTCTTTCAAATCAAAATTGGTTGATTGGCCAACCAAAGTCATCCTTCCTAGTAGGATTCACCAAGTGTAGTGAAACTTCACTACATAATGGATGAATGCCAATAAGACCTTTTATCAATGGTTGGGACATATGGATGATGTATCCCACACCAAGGTACAAATATTTGTGGCACTAAATAGGCTATATAGCTCAATGTGAGTAAGTTTATGTAAAATGGAAAGAGCAACACTTTCAAAATCCTACTTAAAAGAAACAAGGGATGAAGTTTTAATACATTAAGATTTAATCATGGTATATGCACCCTCTGATAATAGAAATAAGTAATTGTTTTTAAGGCTCATATTTATCAAGGTCTACTATGTTATTCATGGGAGGACTTAACTATATAAACCATTGTATACTTCCCTATTATGTATGGGAGGAGACACTCTTGTACTTTTTGCCTAAGGGACATAAATATATTTTCCATTTGAATTCAAACCTTAGAGATACAAATCAAAGTACCCAAGTCTTCATCATTAATACCACTTAGGTTGTAGAATAAAATAAAATGATTTTAATATTCACAAGTCTAAATAACATATAGGATTTAAAAATTGTAAAAAACTGATAGATTAAGAAAAAAATTCAAAGGGTTTTAAAACATAGTGACTTTTTAAATACTTCAAATTATTTCTTAAGAAATAAGTGATACATATAATGATGTAAAAAAAAGTGGACCATGGGGTGTAGAGAAATTAGTTTGAAATGAAGAGTTTCACACTTTAAACCAAGGTTCAAATCTCATGGGTGAACCTTATTTTTAATCAAATGGAATTAGCAAATTTGGTCTGATTCCTCGAATTTCATGGGGGAGACCCTAGTTTGAATCTTGGAAAATTATACATTAATGATAGTCAAAATATTATAATACCACTCTATAGATATGGTGTTATACATGCAGGGCCCATTTCAATCCCATATAACCAAATGAAAAAAGTGATCATCATTAGATGGTTCAACATCATATTAAAAAAATGGTCATCTTTATATGGCTTGGCATCATACTATATAATGATAGTTCAAGATAAAAACTAAAGCATTTAATAAAGCATAACAATACAATCACCAAACAATAAAATACTAACATTAAGAGGAGGTTGAAGTCCATCACATCCCCACCTGTAACAACCCAAAAATACCAAACCATTTGTTTTTTAAAAGAGCACAACAAAGACTCACAAGGAAGATACCCTTAATGTATTTTTCTCAGCTTACAAGGCTTCACCATATTTGAGTTCCAAGTCACTATAGATGATACACAATGGATAGAAGTGGCCAATTCCCATAATTTTTGGGGTTTATCTTACTAAACATTCATATATATAAGGATGGCAAAAGTGGTCTCCCCTCCTTTATACCCTCCTTTGCATAGTACCATGTGACCACAACATAGGGATTATCCTTTAAGGCCCATACCACTTAAAGGGATGCCTATTCTCTAACCTGACTCTAGATCCACCTAGGTATATTAATGGGCATGGAGCCTTGGTGCTTAGTTACCACACCTCCATAGGATAACTAAGGTCATTGCCACTTTGATGACAACTGATATGAAATCTTGATCCTACATGATTGAGGAATCACCATTGTTGTCTTGTGAATCATTTTACCAATATTTTGATGGAACACACCCAATATTACACGATCAAGGTGTAATTATTCATAAATACCCTAGCTATTGTATTCACACAACTTCTAGGTTCATGATTTCTTAGCTATTGTATTCTAGTAACTCCTTCTAAGGCTCATATCTTCCTAACTATTGCATTAATGCAACTCCTTATAGGAATCATATCTACTTGGTTAGTGCATTCACACAACTCCCAGGATTGGGATTTATGGCTTGCTAGAGGAACATTCTATCCACCCCAAGGATAGATAATCATTACAACATTTACCATAAAATTTAACAATGCACTTAGCATAACAACAAGCAATACATAATCCATAAAATTTGAAATGCACAACAAAGATTCCTCTTAACCATAAGCCAACTATGCATATATCAAGTGCTTGATTCAAATAATTTCTATCAACATAAATACATAGACAAGATAATCTATATCCCTAACATAATATGCTCTTTTGTAATTGATAGAACTCAATAATAACTATCCAAAGAGATTACTCAAAAAATACATAAAGTACAAAAGAACCAAGTTGCCATTAAACAATATAATCTTTCAATTTGTACAATAATCAAATATACAAAACTTATTGATCAACTCAATCATTACAAAGCCTTTAATTTCCATAACTTCTAAACATTCGAAGTTCTACAAAGCCATTCCAAATGATCCTTGATCCAACCGCAAGTCAACAAACCTCTTTGTGATGGGGAAACCACCCATAGTTTTATGAGGTATACTTAGGGATTAGGACAACTCTTTATGCAATGCAACTTAAATCATACCATGTTCTATTATACAAACAACCATGCACATAACATAAACAAGCTATAAGAAGATAATCCTTCTTTTTATAATGATCCCTTAACCCACAAAAGTCTCAAGAATCATTATAATAGTTGCTCTTTTCAAATCAACATCAAACATTCAACATCAATACAAGAGAATCATATACTTCTCTTCTATAATAAATCCTTAATCTACCCAAGATCTTAGGAATTCATTATGATAATATCTTTTCAAACATTACATAACAATTTCATGCAAGAGAATCCCATACTTCTCTTTAAAATTATTTCTTAACTATCTCAAGTCTCAAAAATCATTTAGCAGTTTCTCTTTCAAAACCAACATGCATTAATCCATTGATTCCTTAACTATCACAAGTCTCAAGAATCAATAATAGTTTCTCTTTCAAAACCAAAATCAAACATTCAAAAACAATACCAGAGAATCCCATACTTATTTTTATAATGATTCCCTAACTCACAAGAGTCTCAAAAATCATTACATTAGTTTATCTTTATAACATAAAGCATGCTTTAACTTTAAATTTCTATACAACAACTAAAGAAAGGATTAAAGCAACTTATTCTAACATAAAGCTTTCTTTAACTTTAACTTTCTTTACCACAACTAAGAAATATTAAAGCACTTAATATAACATAAAGCTTTCTTGTAAAGAAATATTAAAGCACTTAATCTAACATAAAGATTTCTTTAACTTTAACTTTCTTTACCACAACTAAGAAAGATTAAAGCACTTAATCTAACATAAATATTTCTTTAACTTTAACTTTATTTACCACAACTAAGAAATATTAAAACACTTAATAGATAATAAAATCACCAATATGCTTTTATAACAATCTAGGAGAATCCCATACTTCTCTTTATAATGATCCCTTAATCCACACATATCTCAAGAATCATTGTAAACAATTTTTTGATGTAAAAAGGCATTATATTAAAGAACAAAATACATTTTTACAAAAAAAAGAGGTGGATAAACATGCCATGTGGCTAATGCCATCAGCCAAAAAAACATCCCCATAAAAATAGAACGGGAACCCAAGCAAACACTTTACAGTTATTCAACACCCCCTTACAGAATGAAACCAACCCCTAAAAGGGTGAATACACAACATAATTAAGCATAGAAAAATAAACTAGAAACCCTAAACTGTAGAACTATAACTCTAGGCACCAAGTAGACTTATTGCTCATCATGTGTTTGTCCAACGTAAAGTTGTTGGAACTTTTGGGTCAAATGGGTGAAACCATTTTTTAGGTAGACTATCTTCATCTTCTTTCCCTTATCGAGGACTACAAGAACGTTGAAACCACACAAAAAGAGAGGGAACTTTAGATTTTGCTTCCTCTAGAGGAACTACCAATTCCATAAATGATGTCTCTACATCCAACGACATATCCTCGCCACTGAATAGGGACAAGCAAAGCCCCACCACACCGAGTGCACCCACTCCTCAACCTTAGGAGGATGGTTAGACGACTGTGGGAGGGCATACAAATATATGTTTGGATGCTTCTGAAGGCACACATTCCAAGTCAACACATGTATCACAACCGATAAAAAAAGGATATGAAAAGGAAAAAGTTGATCCTCTAGTTGAAGAGGCTCCTCAGTCTCAACAGAGGGATGCAATAATGGTTGCTTCACAATCCTCTAATACATTTCCCCCAACTAACACTAGGTGCTCCTGCAGCCCAAGAAGGGGATCTATATAAAAATATGCTACTCCAGAGAAACAATTTCATATGACCAATGTTCAGTTGGACAATAACTATGGTGTATTATAAACAATTTCTCTTACAAAACCACATTAAACATTTCATATCAATACAAGAGAAGCCCATACTTCCCTTTATAATGATCCGTTAATCCACATAGATCTCAAGAATCATTATAATTAATTTCTTTTACAAAACTAATTAAACATTTCATATCAATACAAGAGAAGCCCATACTTATCTTTATAATGATCCTCTAATCCGCATAGATCTTATTAATCATTATAACTAATAGAACCAAATCACAACATTCATAAAAATCCAAGAGAAGCCCATACTTCTCTTTATAATAACCCCTTAACCCGCATAGATCTTAGGAATCATTATAATACTTCCTCTTTCCAAAAACAATAATCGAAGTACGCTACTACAATTATTTTAAAACACATGTACTTTATTAAAAGCCTAATAATCAAGTATACCTTTAATATTAACTCAAATCAAAGTGCTTTATTAAAACACAATCCTCAAAAAATATTCAATATTAATTCAAATAAAATGTTTTTTAATAGGTTATATGGAATTAAAATGGGCCCCACCCATATTACATCATCACCACATAGTGGTATTACAACAAAGCTTAGATATTATCCATGTATCATTTGGCAAGATTTGAACTTGGATCTCCTCCTTGAAATGTTGAGGAATTTAACCTGTTGAGCTAATGCCACTTGATTTATAATGAGTTTACATAGGTTTTTATGAGGGGTATTGATCCCCTCATACCAAAAATAAAATTATTTATTAAAATATAATAATTAAACCATATTTAATATTAATTCAAATTAAATGCTTTATTAAAACATAATAATCAGAGAATATTTAATATTAATTCAAATAAAATGCTTTATTAAAATATAATAATCAATTGGTAAATGGTCTGGTGCTTAACGATCAACAAATTTGAAGACCGAAGGAGTGTGGAAGACTGAAGGCTGAAGGAGCATGGAAGGCTGAATGATGGGTTGATATTTGGAGTGTTAAGGCTAAAGGAGCATGGAAGGCTTGGTTGGCTGAAGGAGCGTGGAAGGCTGGGCTGGCTAAAGGAACTACAGTGAAAGGCTGGGATGTTGGATGGAAAGCTAGGATGGTTGAAGGAACATGGAAGATCGATAAGGCTAAAAGAGCATGGAAGGCTGGGCCGACTAAAGGAGCATGGAAGGCTGGGCCGACTAAAGGAGCATGGAAGGTTGTGCTGAATGAAGGAGTTGCAATGAAAGGCTAGGATGCTAAGTGGAAGGTTGGGAAGGCTGAAGGAGTGTGGAAGGCTAGTTAGGTTGAAGGAGCATGGAAGGATAGCATTTGTTAGGTGGAAGGTTTGTTTGAGATTGGATCAGTTGAGGGAACTACAACAATAGGCTAGGCTGTTGAGTGTAGTGCAACAACATGTCGAGTTGTTGGGTGGAAGGTTGGGTCAACTGAAACCCCCTATTTTTGTCTTTGGTGTGCCTATGGGTTTGGAACCCACATGTATTAGGGTGGTTTTTACCCCCTATTTACAACAAAAAAATGTGCAAAGGATTAGGATTTTCTTCTAAAAACATCTCATATTTTAGGTGCCATATCTTTGCAAAACATTATTTGATTTAGTTGATTCTTGGACCAACTTATAAGGAATTTGAATAGCTTTAAAATGAGTGGTCATATGCAAGAATCCAAGCAATATTGAGGGAGATTCGATCTTGTGAAGTTAACCATTTGGAACAAGAGTAATGATGATTTTTCAAGTTGCAAAAAACAAAATTGCAAATATTTTTTAGCTAGGGTTCGAATTATGGGAAGAGCAATGAAGGGCTAGGACTTCAGTGAGGAAGGAAACTAGCAATCTATATTTGGTAAAGCAAACTATGATAGTGTGATATTTTGGAAATATTACTCTACTAATATATAGTAGAGGTGAAGTTTTGGTATTGTGAAGGCTACTATAGGAAAATGTCAAGAAAGATGCTAAATTATGGAATAATTGTATTCATATAAAAAATTCAAAATATCCAAAAAATGAAAATCAAGAATTCATACATTTATGTAAAATGATGTAGGTTTCTAGCTATAGCATCTCAATTGAAATGAGAAGTGTATTTATTTATAAACTCTCAAGCTCTAAAAAAGAGAGTTGTAATTTGTTAAGGGTGGGGGACCCGAGTACAGTCCCTTATTATCCAAAGAAAAAAATATAATATTCAAAGCATATTTAATATTAATTCAAAACCAAAGTACTTTATTAAAACATCCATAAAGCACTTTATTACTCCTTAATAGTTGAGTGCTAAGGTAAATCAAATGATTTGATGAGTAAAGCCAAAACCAAAAAATATCAAAGCTCCAATTAAAACTTTAGCTAAGAATTACCACAAATGTTGGTTATAAAAATATCTCATAAAAATGAGATCCAAGCAAGCAATAAGAAAATGTAGGAACACTCCAATTTATGACTCACACAACCCTAAAAATTGGGCCACACAAAACAATACTGATGAAATAAACCATAGCACACAGGAAGAAGGTGGATCACTCACTGATGTTGGGTTAACGTAAGTCTACAAAATAGTTATCTAAACATAAGGTGCCCAAAATAATAGAGGCTTCTAAAGAGGAGATAATACACACAAGAAGCACTATCCAACATGTAGAAAAAGGGCATACAATATCTTGAACTTGCAACGAAAATGAAAGGTAGAATAACAATGATTCCAAAGGAGATTAAAACCAAGAAAGCATTCCAAATAAACAAAATAAACCAGAGAAGCACCTGGTTATCTTGCACTTCTAGAGTTCTCCTAATGAACGTCTTTCTACTCTAAATAGCCTCCTCCCTTCATTATCTCCAAGCTCCCTCTTCCTTGTGAACCTAAAATCCCATTCCATTCAACTTAAAAATAAGGAAGAAGCATCCACATCATGCATGAAGGATCACCCCTTGTAACATCCGTGTAGGCATAACCTTAAATATCTTTGCCACCTAGGTCACTATTAGGGTGGTGCACTTCTAAATTATCCACATTCATTTATTAAACCATTATCCCTCTTGATTTGTTTTAAAGCTATTATTATTAATTGCTCTACCAAATAAAATAATTGGATTTGACTTTATTAATTTCTCCTTAAAGCCTTAATACTAATAGGCTATTTAATACTTTTCTTATTTAGCAATTTAATAATTCAAACTATAGAAAATCTAAACAAAGATTAACAAAGCTTAAGAAACATAACCAAACATGAATTCACACTAAAAAATGCTTCACACCATTATTTTATCCTCAAGTGGATGATCTCTTTTAAGATAGACTAATGCTATCGTTGACCAATTTGAGGAGACTCATTGTAAGCAACGTCCTAGCCCAATAGTGTGAATCACGAGAATAAGAAAAATTTAATGCATCTACATGAAGAGTAATTTGTTTTTTTATCCTAGTTTTTTATGAGCAAGTCATCATCATCATTTTCCTAGATATCCATCATGGTAGGTGATTTACCCGTAGCCCCACCAAGGAGAAGGTACTTGATCCTACATCCACATATACATAAATAATACCATGTTCCATGCTTAAAGAAGAAAACATTCCATTATTTAATCATCATGAAATAAACTATGCCATTACTTATTACATAATCACATCAATACATAGCTCACTACCCATTATGAGTTCTAACCAGGAAGGGTGTTACACCACCCTAGTGTGTAGTCTTTATAGGGATATCCCAACCAGAGCAACATTTTTCACTCTTGTCTTCTTCTTGTTTTGGATCAAGGTATTGCCTCTTAGTCCTGGCAAAGGCAAGAAGGAGAAAATATCAACAACATCATATGGTCTCCAGTATAAATAGGAAAATAAGATACCTCTGAGTAGGCCTAGAATTCAAAGTAAGGTCACTTATGTTATCATAGGATTAGTCTACAAAACAAACACAATTATGAGAGCAACTTTTGTTGTGACTGCTACATCATGCAAGTGATCTAGAATTATTATGGGTTGACCTGCTAGGATTTTTAGAGGAATTCAAGCAACATCACAAGGAACATATCTAAATGAGTGATGAGTTCCCATGGATGTTGAAGCTCAACATCCATATTTAAAACTTGATTATGAATATAGAACAAAATAAAAGATAAATTAATAATGTAGTCATCAACAAATAAAGTTATGGTTTGTTAAATAAAAACATACATATATTTTGTGTCTTCTAAATATAGAAAATATGATCGACTCACACACATATCATAGATTAAGAATTGGGGTTGACATAGAAAAACAATCTTCTAAAAGAGATTTATTACAAAAGAAATTATTTGGGTGGAAGGGGTTGAATAAATAGCCTAAACAATCCTAGGATTTTTTTATCCATAGAATAATACAAAAAGAATATGCTTAAGAGTATTAGGAGCAAAAGTCAAACATTCCATTTAAGTTCCTTTGTCATTTAGTTAGAGCAGTATCCAATTTATGCAAGTATTTTTCAAGTATGCAATATTTAAATTCTTCCAAATTAGGTTTACCCTTATATATTAATTAACAAATGTGTTTTATATTTTTTTAAAAATCCCAAAATTAAAATTTTCTTCCAGTATCAGATTATTCAAATCCCCTAATTAAAGAAATGAAGGGTTCAAGAACATGTATTCTTAATAAGAGGATTATTAAAAGAATGACTAATGACCACTATTTAGAGATTGCACAATCAAAGAAATCTTGATATAAATAATTGTTTAACCCATATAATATGGGAAGTGACTTTCTCCCATGCCTTCCAAATGCTTTGAGCCATAAAAAACCCCTAAATCTTGATCAATATTGAAGCGATAAGAAGAGTATGAAGCCATAGAGCTTCTCAAAATATATTTCCCAAAGAGGATCATGATGAAATATTATGCCTGAGAAGAATATTATAAACCTCAAGGTTAAATAATTCTTGAACCAATAATTTGGCATAGATACCTGTAGTGATTCCTCGCTACCCGCTTGTGACTAAGGCAAAACCCTGACAGTTCATGATCAAATTTTTTTCTATCTTGAAAGAAAAGGGACCAAAATAAACACTAACAACCAAAGCTTAATTGAGATTCTATTTGGTAAAAATTCTAACAAATAAACAAAGAAGTGTTAAAATATTTTATCCTTCGGATAAGATCCAATGTCAAAGATTTTACAATCTACAATAAAGCACCAACAGTAAAACTCTTGACTAGTCTATGAAATGACCCAAGATGTACGAGATACATAAAAAATCAAGAGGATATGGATGCCTAAATCAAATCAAAAGTAAAAAAGGAAGATGAACCGAGTCAATGCTTCTTTACTTAAGAGATGAAGACCACCTACCAAAGCATAACTTCAGCAAATATCTTGGACACTCAGTCAAGATAAAGTATAACATTGAAAATCCCAAGCTGATTAGTCATTATGATACGATAAGTACGCCATTAAATGATAAAAATCCATAGAAAAAGTATGTGGGATTGTCAGATCTATCTACAAATAATTTTGAAGAGAAACCTTCCTTGTTGTAAGCTATAAATAGCTATAGTTTATATTGTAAAAAACATCAACAAGTTTACAATTGTATCCATTTGTGGGCTTTTCCTTAATTTATTTTTGTAAAAATAGTTAGCTCTTGATCATTTTGTGGGAAATTTCAAACCCCTACTTCTAGCATAATATTTATAATATATTGCTTGCATTTATATATACATGGGAGGTTGTGTCAAATTTTTGATATAGTCATTTGTGGCATCCTGCTAACCTATTTCTATGTATGTATTTTATTGTAGTGTTTTACATGTTATTTGAGTTTTATTTAGTGTATGTGTGTGTGAGGGGACTGCGTCTATTTTTAGATAGTCACTTGTTTGGCTCTCCAGCGGGACCTTCCTGCTTATGCTTACATATAACTGGTAGACCTCATCTGTGCTTCACTGTGTCAAGGAGTGGAAGTGTTCACTGCTGGCACATAACATTCAGGCTTGCTTTTATAGGAAGATCTTAGAAAATCTTTTGGCACATCACCCCTTTTATTTTGTTGATTTTTTAAATTTATTTTTAATATCTTACATCCTTTTTCTCCTTTGTTGAGTAGAAGTGCACATTGAAGATCACATCCTAACAAGGAGCTAGCATTATAAAACTCTTGGAGACCACTAATTGAGCTAAACCCTATGCTATTGGCTATAGCCTCATAGTGTCACTCCTCATGAGGCTTGATTTTTTCCACTAGGGATAATTAGAGATGAAAAAAAGACCCAACCCTCATCGATAAACATCAACAATGCTTATACCACCCTAAGTACAAGGTTAACAATAAAATTCACAAGTCACTATGAAATCCCCTATTATTATAGTCCTTGAGCTAAAGGAAGTATTTTAAGATTTTTTAAAGTTTCTCATAATATACATTTAAAAGTGTCCTTTTAGGAAGAATAATAAAAATAAGTAATCACAATGACCTTAAAGCATATCTAAAATTTACCAACCATGGTGAGAATTTTGGTTGTATAGTAGGTGATTTTCCTTTTGAATCAATTAAGGACATTTTCCCAAATCTCTAAGGGCAATCCACTTATAATATCTAAGGTTTCCAAAAAATTCCTTTAGATTGGGTCCACTTATAAGCATATGGTACTAAAAACTAAGACATTTCATAGGGACTTTATTTAAAACAATAGGATTTACCCCCTTTTATTCTAACCTCATAGGCTTTACAAAAGGTATCAAGGTAGTGTATGGCATCTAAGACTAATTTTAGATCCTCATAAATTACAAAGAGAGAGTCATAAATAAAGTGGACACTGAGTATCTATTCCTAACCTCCAATAAGAGCAATCCCTCAAATGTTGTCAAATGAAGCTTGCTTTACCAATAGATAACTAAAAGCCTCAATAGTAAAAACATAAAGGGATGTGTATAGGGAGTAGCCTTATATGATGGAGTGATAAATTTTAAAATTTTGGGATTGAACTCCATGAATAGTGAGGCAATCATTACCATTTGACAAAAGGGTCTAGACGATAACTATGAAAAAGTACCCAAATCCTAAATCATGTAGCATATCTAGAATGAAGGGCCACTAAATCCTATCATAGGATTTATTAGTATATATTGATAAATACCATATGTTATTAAGAATCCTAATCCCACTCCATGTATTTCAAACAACAATGAGGTTATTTAAAATGTATCTAATTTTGATAAACCTTATTTGTTAGGGGTAAACAATGATAAAGAATAAAAGTAGACACAAAGAGCAAGAGTCTTGGCTAGGATATTGTAGGACACATTCAAAAAAGTGATAGAACACAAGTTGGTGAAAATACTTTAATATCCTCACTTAAAAATGTATTTTTTATTTTTCTTTATTAATAACACTTCCTAGGGATCCATTATGCAAAACTTCTTGATAGACCTAAAGGATGCTTTCTTCTAAAAATCCCCAATATGCTTTGTGAAACTTACATAGAGACCCATCCACAAGGATTTATAATTGGCAATCTCCAAAGTCATTGATGAAGTTCCTCTAGAATGAGCAGGGTGTTACAATATTCCTTCTAAATAGAGAAATCTTGGCGAGAATACCTCTAAACATTGCTGGATAGCTACCTTTTTATCCTTATTTATATTTTGAGATTGTAAACCATATTGTAGTGATAAAAAAGGTGGTATATTTGTGAGATATTAGAGACTCTATTTACCACCACCTAAATGGTTTTAGTGAACTCTAAATAATTATGAATAGTTCTTTATATGATTTCCACCTACCTTCAACCAATTAATCCTAGAATTAATTGAGATCCTAACCTTTTAAGATTTTAAAACCTAGTTTGGTTTCAAGGTGCTAAAGCTTGTATTAAGACTATGGAATCAAAAGTAAATGTTTCTAAGTGCTTGGAAATCTTAATTAAAGCTTCGACACATGTTGTATCTACTTTATTTTTATCTTGGATGATTTGTAAACTACATTGTCAAAGGAAAAAGATTTTAACAATAGCTTTGTGCCACCATTCAATACAACCCTTGTTACCATATGATTGAGGAACCAAATTCTATATTCAAGCTATCATGCTTAGAGTTCATTCATTTTATATAAAAAAGTATTCATAAATAATGGATAGTAAGGAGCTTTGTGTGGCTAAATCAAAGTTGTAACAATAATTTGAATAATAAATTTGACCAAATAGGGAGGATTCAAAAACTACCATAGCTAGGAGACCCTAGTTAGAGTTCATCTAAAAAAGGATTGCTCATTAATCATCACTTAGTCTAATTGCTTTAGCACTCTATTATCTCCAAAGAAAAATTTGGACCAAATAAGCTAAGGATCATTGGTTTTACATCTCTAGTGAAGAAGTGGGTCAAAAAGGGTCAACTTATTTATCAAAATGGAATAAGACCTTACTCTCTAGAAATCCATATTATATGAATCATGCATTATTTATCCTCTAGGGCAAAACCATGTTGAAATCCCCATATATAAAAAAAAATACTTTAGGTAGAGACCGTGTAAGTCAATTATAGAGTTCAAATTATTTATGTGCTTCATTAAAAGAATAGAGAATAGCAATGACAAAAACTTTATCTCATAGGCAAGTTTGACCCAAAGGACTCTTTGAGATGGATCTTGCCCCCATATTAAGATTGATATAATTAATCTTGAAACAAAAGTGATAGCCACATCTCCTTAAAATTTTGCATGCATAGAGAAGACCTTAATTGAATATGATCGAATATCATTGAGGGTGGTTTCAAGAAGAAAACATGAAACCTTGATCTCCTATAAACAAACACAATAAAAAATTTCTAAATATTTTGATGCTACCCTTAATAATAAACTTGCACAAAGTGGGCTTAATGGTGAAGACTTTGAATAGGAGGTCCAGGGTTTGAATCTTATAGGGGGTTTAAGAAAATTATTTACAACCTAAGTGGGCCTAAAAATGGAGATCTTAGAACTTTGAATAGAGGTCCAAGGTTTAAATCCTATAGGTGGTAGGGTTGTACAACATGCTTCACTAATTGTAGTATGGTTGGATAACATATATTGGGTAAACAACATTATCCATGAGGGTCATCTCATATGGACCATGGCCTCATGGATGTTAAAAAGTACTCTACTTTACCCTTTATAGAGACTTTATCATGAAAAACATTTAAAAAGAGGCACTTTAGTGGAGGCTATATTTTAATGATATATCCTAACCTTGAGGATTTAAAAAGTACCATATTAGTTTCAAAAAAAGTCATGTTGACTTTATGTCATGAAGACCTCTAATTGAAATGAACATTCATGTTTGATGATTCATATTAACACTTTATATCCCTATCCCAAAGGATAAGTGGACTATGCTAGTATCATTATGCCATTGAATTTGTATAAGCTCAAGGATCTAAGAGGATAATAGTTCTAATATTTATATAATTAAAGATTAAGAAATTAAGGCAAAAGTAGGATATGACAAAATTTGGAGAAGATGATTCCCATGGGTTTTTTAAGAGGTACCATATCTACATGTTCATTGACCCACATAAGTGCCTATTTGTTTAGAGTATTGACCACTCTAGACCATAATTTGATAGAGCATTGTTCACACCTATTTTCAAATAATGATTCATATTTTTAATGTGTTTATTTGATATCTAGTCACTTTCAATTTGTCATGGTCACCTTAAAATTATGATGAGACATCAAGATGACATTATTGAATTTACCTTTGAGATTCACAGTTACTGAAAGGTCCTAACTTTGTTCCATGGAAGACAAAAATGAGAGCCATTCTTCAGGTGGAAGATTTATGGGATGTAGTGACTGGCACTACAAAATACCCTCAAATAGCAGGAACAGATCAAGAAGCTTGGAATAAGAAGGACAACAGAGGTCTCATGTTTCTCTTGCTTGCTACTACAGATGAGGTCTAGCCTCATATCTGTGATGCCAAAACCAATATGGAATCTTGGAATGCTTTGATTACTGTGTATGAAGAAAAGAATAAGTTCACTATTCTACACCTTCAAACTCAACTACATACCCTCATTATAAATTATAGCGAGACAATTGATCTATTCCTTTGTAGAGTGGTAGAATTTAAAGCCAAATTGAATGCTATGGGAAAACGAGTGGATGATGATATATTGAACTTTGTCATCTTGAGAGCATTGCCGATTCCTACAAGATGTTGATCACTTCCCTCAATGTTTTTGGTAGACAAGTATCTTTTGTGGAGTTGGTAAATTTGCTTTATATTGAGAAGGCAAATCAGGTTCAGAAAGATGAGGTGCCAGATAATGCCCTTTCTACCCAAAAAAGGGGTAAGAAACAAGGTCATTTTCAAAAATGGGGTTCTTATTCCAAGGGAAAAGGGAAAAAAACAGTAGAAGGATAAAAAATATTGAAATATTTGTGATATGAATAACCATGACACCAACAGGTGTTGGTTAAAAAATAAGCAACAAAATGACCAACCTCATAGGAATAAAGGCAAAGAGAAACATAAATATAAAAATACACATAAGAAATCGAAGGGACATGTTGCTTATGCTGAATCCACCTCAGACTCATATTCTCTTTGCTTCGATTTAGATTCCAACTTTGAAAGAGCACACAAGGTGCTCATGACCCATACTTCATCTTCTTAGATAGATGTATGGTATATTGATTTAGGAGCTAGTAAGCACATGACTAGGGACAAATCATGGTTTGAAAAATTTGAGTAGAAAGAGGGTAAGCCAATCACCATTGCTAACAATCAAGTCTACCAAGTAAAGGATGAAGGGGATGTTTCTGTCACTCTTCCAGATGGTAGATGTCAAATAGAGGAGGTCCTTTATGTCCCTGAATTAGCCAATAATATGTTGTTTGTTCCTCAGATGTTGGATAGAAAAATGGATGTTGTATTTTGATTTGTGAAATACAAGAAGAGATGTTTTATAACCCACAAAGGTAAACATATCAAAACTGGATCCTACAAGAATGGCTTGCTCATTCTAGATGCTCTTTCAACACCTCATTTTGCTCTGGCTGCAACTATAAAAGAGGCTAATTTTATCTGGCATAGAAGATATGGGAGTCTAAGTTTAGGATATTTGCTCGAATTGCACAAATATGAGATGGTGAGAGGACTTCCCCACCTTTCCTCCATATTAATAGTTTGCTCAGATTTCTTAGCAGGGAAGCAACACCGGGTACCTTTTGACTCTAGCTCTTCCCAAGCTAAGAAGCCTTTGGAGTTGGTACACACCAATCTGTGTGGTCCTATGCCAACCAGTTATGGTGGAAAGAAGTACTTCTAGTTCTTTGTTGATGATTACTCTCGAAAGATGTGGGTTTTATTCCTTCAAGTAAAATCAGAGGCATTTTCATATTTTCAATAGTTTAATAAAATTATTGAAAAAGAGTCAGGATGTTTTATCAAGTCTCTCCACTCAGATCGAGGGGGAAAATAATTCCAAAGACTTTTCATCATTTTTGAAATAACATGGGATTAAGCGATAATTGACAACAACCTATACACCTCAGCAAAATGGAGTTGTAGAGAGGAGAAATCGTTCCATTGTGGAAATGGTTCGATGTATGCTAAAAGGAGCACATATTGAGGATCAGTATTGGGCAGAAGTAGTAAATACAACATCATACCTCCTAAATAGAGCAACAATAAGAGATCTATAGGATAAAACTCCACAAGATGCATGGAGTGGTAAGAAACCCTCCATTTATCATCTAAGGGTTTTTGGATGTGAGACATTCAAGCACATACCAAAATAGAAAAGGAAGAAGTTAGATGAGAAGACCCTGCAATGTATATTCCTTGGTTATGATGAGCATTCAAAGGGATATCACTTGATAGAGCCTATAACCAAGAAAACACATAAGTAGAGATGTAGTGTTTGATGAAGCTTCCACATCAGATATCATATCTACAGATGTATACCTTGAGGAAGAAGAGGAACCTAAGAAATAAAATTCACCCCCAAAGAAAAAGGTTCCCAAATGATATAATAGTACATTGAGAGATCCTAAACTAAATACACTTCCAGATCTAACTCAAGATCGACCTTGCACTCGTAGTATGACACAACAGAGAAGAGCAGATGCATCATCTTCAGAGGTTGATGAACTTTACCAACAATTTGATGATCTATCTGTAGATGCAGAGGAAGACAAAGACACATATATGGATAATGAATAGGTTTATATGATAGCATTGGATGAAAATGAACCTATCACAGTTCAAGATGCACTTAGTAAGCCTCAGTGGAAGGTTGCTATGGAAGCAGAACACACATCTCTCATGAAGAATAATTCATGGAAGCTAGTCAATCTGCCTCTAGGAAAGAGGCCCATTGGTTACAAATGGGCGTTCAAAGTAAATTATAAGGCATATGGTACTATTGATAAGCATAAGGCCCGTCTTTTTGCAAAGGCATATGCTCAAAAATAAGATATAGATTATGAAGATACTTTTTTCCATACTGCAAATATGACTACCATTCGAGTACTCTGTGCCATGGCAGCTCAGTTTGGGTGGAAGTTACATCATATGGATGTTAAAAGTGATTTCTTGAATGGTGACCTACCAGAAGAAGTGTACATGACCCAACTAGAAGGATTCATGGTTGAAGGGTAGGAATAGAAAATTTGTAAGTTGATGAAATCCTTGTATGGGCTCAAACAAGATCCTCGAGCTTGGTATATCAAAATAGACAATCACCTAGTGTAGCATAAATTTAAAAGAAGTCCATCAGATGCAAATATCTATATTAAGAACAATGGTTCTGATATAGTAATTTTGGTATTATATGTAGATGATCTGATCATAATAGGGAATTAAAAAAAAATGATTGATGCAGTGAAATATGATTGAAACAATCTTTTGAAATGACAGATCTAGGACTTCATTATTGTCTTGGTTTGGAAGTGACTCAAGAAAAGCATCATATTAGAGTAACACAAAAGAACTATGCCAAGACATTAGTCAAAAAATATTGGATGACTAACTGTAAGTCTAAAGCCACTCAAATGGAGCAAGGACTTAAGTTATCATGATATGATGATTCACCTCAGGTAGATGGTACTCTCTATCAACAGGTGATTGGGAGTCTCATATATCTGAAGAATACTAGGCCAGATCTTAGTTTTTCTATGGGCTATATTTCAAGGTTCATGCAAGAACCTAAGGTGAGTCACTAGAAAGAATCAAAGAGAGTTCTTCATTATATCCATGGTAGTACAGACTATGGCTTGGAGTAGAAGAAAAATAACAAGTTTTTCTTATAGGGATACACAGACTTGGACTATTCTAGATCCATTGATGATCAAAAATAAACTTCTGGATATGTTTTCCTTCTTGGATCTGACCTGTCTCATGGCACAGTAAGAAGCAACATGTGGTTGCTTTATATTCTATGGAGGTAGAATATCATGCAGTCAATGAAGCAGTCTATGAGATAATGTGGCTAAGTCGTATTCTTACCAACATGGGCCTTCCAAAGAATCTTCCTCTTCATTTGTTTTGTGATAATCAAGGTGTTTTGAATCTTGTAAAGAATCCAGTTTATCATGAGCACACCAAAAACATTAATACTCGATGCCATTTCATTCAAGATGAAGTTATAAAACACCATATACAACTTCAATACATTCCCACTGATGAGCAAGTTGAAGATATTTTCACCAAGGCACTTGGACATGTCAAATTGGAATTGTTTTGCAATGCTCTATGTATTTTCCAATAATGTAATAAGGGGGGATGTTAGCATATGTATTAAATAGCACCTAAGTTATATCCAATTAGGGATCAGGTAGGTAGGTTGGTTATTCAACCTACTAACAAATTTGTAACCTTTATATTGCAAATTTGATCAATGCCAATGATCTGTTCTCCATAATTTTTGTTAGGATGAGGTTTGGGAAGCATTCGCTTGTGGACTAAAGCCCACTTCTTATGCGGTTCACAAGAAGCTGCATACTGATGAGCAGGAAGATAGATATGTCTCCATGGTTACAATGCACCAATTTATGGAGATGTAGTTACTTAAGGAGCTACCAATGGGGCAACTTTCGAACTTGTCAAAGTCACTCATAAGAACCTTAATTATGCCATCAGGATGTTTAACAAAACCCTTGTAGAATAATATTTTAATAACCTTTTTATTCAACTCTTCACATTGCTCCTGGTGTTAATGATGGTGTATGGTATTAATGATAGCTTCATGTGTTCATTTTGGCATCAATGACAACTTCTCACTTTGACATCAATGACAATTGAATGTGCTCAAAATGTCCAACAACTTGTTCATCGAAAGCTCTAGGTAAAAGGTTACCTTCATTTAGTTGCATTTCATTTCTGCTTGATTGGTAGAGTACAATGTTGGACCGAGAAATCACTTTAAGCGAATGAGTCATATTTGGTATTATGGGGGTAATGTTTTAATTATATTTAAGAAAATTATCTATCAAAAGATAAAACAATGTTGTATAATTTGGGAATGGTGAATCCTTGGTTTGTTGGTAATAAAGGCCTTATTCAAGGAAATGCCTTTAATGCTAAATATTATTACCAACATCAATAATTTAATATTGACATGTGGTATTAATTGGCAATGGGTGGATTTTTCCACATTATTGAGGGCAATTCCATCTTGGATTGATTAATTGGCTTATTTGTTATTAATTATTTAAGATGATTAATTAAAGTACATTAATCTAATGTTTCTAAGTTTTGAAACTTAACTTTTGGTCTTGCCCTTTTGAAATTATTTCTTACCTTCTTGAAAGCATGCAAAAAAATGGCGTACCGATATGTTGCAAACAAAAATAGATATAGATGCTAAGTCCTACGAATGCGATGAGCAATGCATGAAGGAAATGACGCAAAAATGAGATGTGAGCAAACAAAGTGGGGCCTCATTTATTGATATTGCTTTTAATATGATTACAATACATCCCCCTCTAGGGCTCAGAACATTTGATACAATTTGTTACATTAATGGATGCCCGAAAGAAGCCATGCTTCCAAGATCGGATGGTACACTTACAGCGTCTTTCGTGTGCCCACATTCAAAGTGGGCGGGATAAAAGTTTCTACCACTTGTGTCCATGTGTTCGTCATTCCTTGCTGCCCCTCTAGTATTCCTGGTGCTGATATCCTATGCACATAAAGACAACAAATCATTAATAGCATATGCGTATCTAGAAAAATATGCAATCCCCAAGGCCTCCAATGGGTGCTTAGAAGATATCGGTGATAATATTGATAAGTAGATTACAAAATGATATGAAAATGTAAAGGACAACATCTAGAATTGGTATCACCTGATTTTGCATCAAAGCGGTGTCGAACGGCCTCGTTATGATCATTTGCATTTTGAGAGCCTCTCCAAAGTGAGCGCTCCAATGTCCCACCTATGCTTATCCAAATCACCTAAAACTCATGGGTTAGGCATTATATGTAATTCTAAGACTACCTAGATGCTCGAAATTTGCATATCCTACCCAGATTCTCCTGTATGTGACAGGGGCACCCTACGAGCTAGTTAATACATAAAATAATAAAATGATCATCAAATCATGTCAGAATGAGTTCAAAATTTAACATAGGCATTAGGATATCATATGGGACATATTGAAAGGAATAGTAAGGAAATCATGCACATATTTGTAATCACTCTGGGGTGGGATGTTGGGGATTGTTGCAAAACCTGCAAAAAGTGACCTTGCAAATGTCCTACCCAGAGGCCTCCAAAACTCCTACAAACTTGTGGTTAGACTAAAAACAACATTTTGAGATGACCCAAAAGGTAAGATTTTGCAGATTACACCCAGGTTATCTTATATCTGAAGGCACTCCCTGTAGGTTAGTAGACGCATCAAATGATAGAAACCAGGTCAAATCATGTCAGAAAGCAATGAAATTTGGACAACAACATAAGTACATTAGATATGAAAGAATGTACAAAGAACAGTAAAAAAACCATGCAAAAATTTCTAATCACTCCGGGGTGGGGCAATTAGGACTGCAGTAGTTTGGGGGGCACCCAGGGGTGGGACACCCACCATTTAGGGCCTAGTTTTGACACCAATCCAAGTGGGATGGGTCCAAAACTTCCTAGGGGGTTGTGTCGACAAGTTTGGGGTGGGATTATGGCCGATTGCTTGGGGTTTTGGATTTGGATTGCATTCCTAGTATTCACTCGATAACCTCTCTTCCATAAGAGAGAGATTAGGGATGTAGGAAGCACAAAGAGGAATGGGGGTATAGTTTGGCAGCACTTCATTGCTCCAAATGCTCCAACTCTCTCCTTTTTTGGGGTGAGGAGGCTCACATTTTTATATACCTAAGGGTCTCCTTTGAATGTGCATGCGAGGGCACCACTTGGCTCATTATGCATTTTTGGGGGAGAGAAGATTCCTCCTTGATTAGGGCCTCCTTGATTAAGGCCTCCATGATCAGGGCAAGCTTGATTGAAGCCTCTCTGATTTGAAACCTTCCCTTGTAATCCCATGCCTTGAAGGCGGAGTTAGGTGGCAGATTTGGGCTGCCATTTGTCAAGGTTTGACTTTTTTCTAGTCAAACCTGCTAATCGCCTGGGGTGGGACGAATAGGATTCTAATCGTCCCAGGGTGGGACGAATAGGGAGCAAAGTGCTTAAAAGGTACAAAACTAACCTTTGACCTTCCAAAACTGATTTGGGAGTGGTTAGGACCATTGTTTAACCTCTAGAGGCTACCCTAGGGGGTATGTATGCCAATTCGATCAGTGCTTGTAGTTACATAATCGGATTGGTGTTGTTTTGGTGTTTACATATGCCCATTTTTGGGATGCACTATGTGTGGCGTAGTGCTAAGAAAAAATAGATGACCAAAGAACTTAATGATTAGGGTTTCTTAGTAACCTAACCAAATTTTGATGCCCCAAGTATGGAAAGGGTACACATTCTTGAATCCTTGCTTCTGACGAGCTAAGGAGCTTAACTCAAGTGTAACATTTTTCAGTGAGGTGTACTTGATCTTGGACATTGTTCAGACATGAATAGGAAAAAGGCACAACCTTTTGTTCGAGGAACCTTTTCTTCATGCTTCTAGAATGCCAAGTGTTTGTTTAGCTTGTGATTATTGCTTGTTTGCTGCCCCAAGCAAGAGCGTGATTGTCTTTGTCAATGATTCTTTGAATGCATACCATTTCCTTGATTGGGTGTGTATTTGTTGATTGGTGACTAAGTGTGACTACCCCCTCAAGTGACGAATTGATGAGGGAATGACCAAAAATGAGAAAAGTGACGAGTCTCTTGACCAAAGATGATTTTTGTAAGGGTTCCTTCAATTGTTTTTGTTGAACACTTATTGCATTTTTCCAACCATCGGACCTATTTTTGGTGGGTTTTGACCCTTTTTTTTTTTACGCCTATTGGGGTAGAAATTATCGAAAATCCTCCTTCCTGTGGAGTGGTCCAGCTATGCTAGCCTTATTAGGGAGTAGGATAGTGAGTATTTGTGACCCCGACGATGGTTTTTCATGCCATGAATGTCAGGTGCAAAGGCACCTTTGTTCGATAGATTTATTGCTATTTTTGGTGCATTTTTTGGATGCAATTTTTGTTGCTTTATTTCTTGCTCTGTAATCGTCCTAGGGTGGGACGAATACCAATTTGGTAATCGTACCAATGTGGGACAAGAAATAACTAGAGCGTTCATCCCAGGGTGGAACAATTATAGGCCTAACAACCTATATAAGGACCAAAGCTAGGTTTTGGGATCATTTGCAATATTTTTTTCTTGGCGATTTGGAGCAGTGAGGAGGAGGAATGCGAGTGTGCGTAGTGGAGCACTGCTAAAATTTTACGAACATCATTAGTGTGAGAACTAAATCTTTGAGTGGAGGAGCCGACGTGAGACCGGTATGATTTTCCTTCTCTCTACTTGTTATTCATGCGTGTTTTATATGAAGTTTAAAACTCACATATAAAATGGTTGTTCGCTTTATCTTGTTTTTTTTTGTTCATATTAAGGTTGAAACCCTAATATGTTTTATTTCGTGTTTGTTTTTGCCATATTAAGGTTGAAACCCTAATATGTTTTTTTTTTTGTTTTGCGTTCACATTAAGGTTGAAACCCTAATATGATTTTTGTTGTTTTTTTTTGTTAATTGTACAGTTATTTTCATGTATGCTGTCGTATAATTTTATTTTAATGAATTTGTACTTTTGCTGTACATTTGTTTTACTATACTTCTTATGCTGTACTTTTGTTGTACAATTGTAAATTATAGTCTGTACTTCTACTGTACAGTTTTATTTTAAAGGTTTTTTTTATATTAAGTATGTACTTAATATATTTTTTCATTTTATTATGTTGTTTCAGGTTGTGAAGAGTCGGCACCTCCAGTCGACTATTTTCTTTGATGCCCAAGATGCCCTGATAGTTGTGGATTGGGAGTGGCTTGATGCCCTTGGGCTCAAGCATGTGACGCATATGGAGCCTATGGTGGGGAATCGAGCATATTTGACTACCTTGATCAATCTATGGGATCCATGCACCAACACTTTTCATCTCCCAATAGGGGAGATGACTATTACTTTGGAGGATGTGTATCGGATTCTACGGATTTTGATAGATGGAATACCTATCAGGATGACCCACCATGACTAGCAGGCTGTGGTATTGACATGGTATTTTGGTCTGACGATGGAGAGGGGGGTGGAGAGGGCAAAGGCTGACTACTAGATAGGCAGTATTCTGGTGCGGTGGTGGCTAGAGAAGGACGTATTAGGGGTGAGACATGCTTTGATCATGAACCTCATCTCCAATATGCTACTTCTTGACTCCTCAGGTGTGAGGTTCCCTTGGAACCTTCTTGAGTTGGTTTTCACATTGGTGGAGTGTCCTACATTAGCTCCACTAATTATGAGATGGGGTCAGATGTTATTGGTGCAGTTGTATGATAAGCTGTACGAGGTCCACTATTGGAAGTGAAATGGGATCGAGTGTAGCTATCTATTACAATGCTGGGAGTTGCATAGCTATGGAGTGGCTATAACGTTTGCCTTAGACCACCTGAGGTGAGATGGTGGATCAAGAAATTGGATATGCCGATTTATGGCTAAGGTCATAGGAGCATGGACAGAGTCAGTGGTGGGCAAGTGACGTAGGTCACTATACTGATGCCTTCTATCATCTAGTGCCAGAGAAGGTGTTCTAGTGGCCGTACTAGAACTGTCCAGCTTGGACTGAGGCTAGACAGTGGGTGCCAGAGTAGCAGGCCATCCCAGAGGTGCCCATGCCTCAGGCTATCTCAAGGGATGTGGAGGTTGGGCTTCATGCTGAGATAACGTGATTGGAGGGTCTCTTATGGAGATGGGAGGAAGAGCATAGATATGATTTGGTGGAAGTAACACAAGAGAGGGATCTCCTACGAACTCAATTGGCACAGTGGGATAGTGCACTGGCTGTGTATCACCAATGTGATATGGAGTGGGGTCGATATCGGATAGAGTTAGAGACAAAGGTTTTCTACCTCAATGGACAGTTGCCTATGCTTGATGGAGGTGGTTCATTGTGTCGTACGAGAGGCATTGAGACTGAGTAGTCTGCATCATCTTATTGTAGATGGCTAGGTGAGGGTAGTGTTGGTGGTCAGGGTGTGAGGGATGGCAGCAACCGTCCTGAGAGGTCCCATAGGACCCATACTATTGGGGGTAGTTCCAGTCGCACCGATCCTATGTGATCATGGTGGTCGACTCCCTAGGCTTTAGGGATTTTGAGTTTTTGGTTTTTTTGAGGTCAGAGGACCTTCTTATTGTATCCTAAGGGCATTTTGACTTGATATATATACATGACTCTTTTGGTTTGATTATATACTTGTCATGGTTTATTGTTCTTTACGCACATTTATTTATGTTGATGTATGCATATGCTATTATGAATGCAGATGATTTTAACTATATGATATAGATGTATGCATATGGAATTGATGGAATGATTTGTTGGTATACAGGTAGTGGCACCATAGACTGTACAGGATTTAATGGCTTTCTGTACTATGTGATTGCTTTATGAAATAACTTTTGCATTTGTAATTTTTGTTTTGTATTTTTTGATGGTGATGTAAGTAATGAAATGTACAACAATTATTTTAGAATGTAGTTAAGGTTTTTCTGAGACTCAGATGCTTTAACTAACTAGTCAAGACTGTACATTATCTTACAAGACTTTCAAATAAGGTAAGAATCAAACTTGAGTTTGACCAAGTTATTTCACATCCCTGTGTGTGCGATTGAGTTCGTTGATGTGGTCTTCGTAAGGATACCGCCAGTGCCAGGTAGGATGCCCACCAAACCTATACAGAGGATCAACTAATTAGCTCCACTAACTCCTTTGTTGTATTTAGTAGGATTAATCTATGACACAATCTAGGATACCATAAGCTAGCTCATCTACATGCAAACATTGGTCTACACACATGCAAAGCTAATGTGATAGACATATCATCATGCGTTTAGGATACCACCATTTCCAGGTAGGCTATCCACCAAACCCATAGTGAGGATCACCTAAATGGTTTTTCAAATGCTAAGAATTCTAGGGATTCAAGCTCAGATGTTTTTCGATTGTTCAATTTGTTGGGATACTTGATCTCACATATAGTGATGAAAATCACTATTTATTTTGAGTTTTTTTTTTCTTCTCTTGAGCAAGGGGTTTGAGTAGTGGTGATAACCACTAATATTTTTTATTGTTGCTTTTTGAGGATTTAGACTTTGAATTTTGATTTCAAAGTTGAGCTTATGGGATTTTTGGCTTGTGAATGGCATTGATCCTTTAGGCCTTGGGGATGACTACCCATCCTTCTCAGGGGCATGTAGTACGAATCCTTATGACTTTGGGGATCAAAGGTGTTTGGGAATTTTGATGGTGAACTTTTGGAATTTTGCTTTGGAATGGTATTGATCCTTTAGGACTTGGGGATGACTACCCCTCCTTCTCAGGGATGTGTAGTACGAATCATTATGAATTTAGGGATCAAGGGTGTTTGGGATTTTTTATAGTGGTGAAAACCACTATTTATTTTGGGGAATTGAATGGGGAAGAGCTTGTCCTTTTGTCAATTCTCAGCATTATTGAACCATTCACATAGGGGGATGAGCAGGATAAATTTTTTGCTCAAGGTACCCTAGACCACTTTGTAGGTTTCATATTTTGTTCACACAACTTGGGAATTTTTATGTGTTTTAAGATTGTGTTGGGATGATGTAACAAGGGGTGATCCAAGTAAAACTTTACCTTGTAAAAATCAGTCTAAATTTGTACAACATTTGACTAGAAATCTAAAGACAGTTGAATGACGAAAACCCTACAGACTTTAGAAGACAACTGACTATGATATGGCAAAAATGCGAATGCGTTATTCTTGTTGGATCATTTACAAAATTGAAAAATGTGGAAAATGATGGAATTGCTGAGTAATTACAATCTATGGTGCGTTTGACATGTATGACCAAAAAATATGCAATGTATGTATGCGATGCCTAATGCAACTTTTTTTTTTTTTTGTGTTTTGATTTTTAAGATTATGCATGAAAGTGAGATGCAATTTTTTTGTTATTTTTGATTATCTGTTGTTTTTGAATATTTGTTATGGTGGTTTAACCCGAATGGGTGTGGACCAAGTGATTCTTATGGATCCTTGGAGGTTTTGACCAAAGGGATTATAGATACCTTTGGGGCATTTTGGGTGACCAAGCGATGGTGAGAATCCTTGGAGATTTTGGTTTGACCAAAGGGATTATAGATACCTTTGGCACATTTTTGGTTGACCAAGTGGTGGTGAGAACCCTTGGGGCTTTTTGTTTGACCAAAGATATTATGAAAACCTTTGGGGCATTTTGGGTGACCAAGCGATGGCGAGAACCCTTAGGGCTTTTGGTTTGACCAAAGGGATTATGGATACATTTGGGGCGTTTTGGGTGACCAAGCGGTGGCGAGAACCCTTGGGGCTTTTGGTTTTACCAAAGGGATTATGGATACCTTTGGGGCATTTTGGGTGACCAAGCGGTGGTGAGAAACCTTGGGGCTTTTGGTTTGACCAAAGGGATTATAGATACCTATGGGGAATTTTGGCTGACTAAGCAATTGTGGGAACCCTTAGAGCTTTTGGTTTGACCAAAGGGATTATAGATACCTTTGGGGCATTTTGGGTGACCAAGCGGTGGCGAGAACCCTTGGGGATTTTAGAGTGGGCCATGGCTCTCTAAATCTTGAATGGCATCAAATGACTGATGTTCAAGGGTTCTAGTCCTTTGATTCCTTCAAGAGAGGGGAGTTAGTATGTTCCAAGTCCTATTTTACTGTCGATTATATACAAAACTAACCAATTTTCCATGAACTTGTCCCTTAAATGGGGCGATGTTAGTCAAAAAGTGACTAACTACAAAAAAATAGTTGATGCACATTTTTGCATATTTTCCAAGAAGACCGAAGTGGCCCATATGCTAAAGATCAAAGAAAAAGCAAAATACCACAAGGAGGCAAAAGTGTTGCGATATCGCGACATGTTGCATTTTCGTGGCTAAGAGCAACAAAAGGGAGCAAGGAGGCAAAAGTGTCGTGATATTGCGACATGTTGCATTTTTGTGGCTAAGAGCAACAAAAGGGAGCAAGGAGGCAAAAGTGTCATGATATCACGACATGTTGCATTTTCATGGCTAAGAGCAACAAAAGGGAGCAAGGAGGAAAAAATGTCACGATATTGCGACATGTTGCATTTTTACGGCTAAGAGCAACAAAAGGGAGCAAGGAGGCAAAAGTATCGTGATATCGCGACATGTTGCATTTTCATGGCTAAGAGCAACAAAAGAGAACAAAGAGGCAAAAGTGTCGCAATATCGTGACATGTTGCATTTTCGTGGTCCAAAGCAAAGAGAAAGAGCAAGGAGGAAAAAGTGTCACGATATCGTGACATGTTGCATTTTCATGGTCAAGAGCAATAGAAGGGAGCAAGGAGGCAAAAGTGTCACGATATCGTGACATGTTGCATTTTCGCGGCTAAAGGCGGCAAAAGAGTCCAAGTGGGAAAGAATGTCATGATTTTGCAACATGTCACATTTTTGCAGCTGAAGGTAGCAAAAGAGTCCAAGCGGGAAAGAATGTCATGATTTCATGACATGTCGCATTTTCATGACTGAAGGCAGCAAAAGAGCAACGCGAAGGAGGAGTGTCACAATTTTGCGACATGTCACATTTTCGTGACCATCCAAAAGGAAATAAAGGAAAGACATGGGAATGTCATGATTTCATGACATGTCTTATTTTTGCTAGAAAATAGCAAGAGGAGACTGAGAAGGTAAGGAATGTCATGATTTCGTGACATGTTGCATTTTCGTGACAGCCGAGAAGAAATGAAGGAAAAGACATAAAGATGTCGCGATTTCACGACATGTCTCATTTTTATGGCTGGAAGGGGCAGAAGAGCAAAGCAAGAGATGAATGTTGTGATTTCATGACATGTCTCATTTTTGTGGCTGGAAGTGGTAGAAAATCAAAGGAAAGAATGTCACGATTTCGTGACATGTCTCATTTTCACGGCTGGAAGAGACAAAAAAGAAAAGCAAGGAAAGAATGTCGCGATTTCGTGATATGTCTCATTTTTGTGACTGGAAGCGATAGAATAGCAAAGCAAGGAAAGAATATCACAATTTTGTGACATGTCTCATTTTCGTGACTGGAGGCGGAAAAAGAGAAAAGCAAGGAAAGAATGTCACGATTTTGCGACATGTCTCATTTTTGTGGCTGGAAGCGGCAAAAAAGCAAAGCAAGGAAAGAATGTCACGATTTTATGACGTCTCATTTTTGTGGCTGGAAGTGATAGAAGAGCAAAGCAAGGAAAGAATGTCGTGATTTCATGACGTCTCATTTTCGCAACTGGAGGCAGCAAAAGAGCAAAGCAAGGAAAGAATATCACGATTTTATGACACGCCAGCTGTAAAGGAATAAAGTATATTTTTGGCAACTGGGGACATGCACTAACATCAGGTGCTAATTTTTGAAGAATGTTCTATTGATTATAACCTGGCAGGTCCACTGGAATTGTAAAATAATAGGCTCATCTAAAATTAGCTAGAAGGAAATCTATCCAATCTATGGGAAATTTATTGTATATTATTAGAAACTACAGACAATTACTTGTAATTGATTGAAGAAATTAAATGTACGTAGTAGAAGATACTCTTTTTAGGGTATAAATAGGAGTAAGTCAACCATGAAAAGAGGTCAAATATTGGAAATTTACAAGCTTGATGTACATGTACTGGATTACAAGCAATAAAATATTTCTTCTTTTGGATTCTGAAACTTCTGTGTGCAAGTGTATGTATCTGATGTTTTAACTTTTATTCACTCTAAGTTTTATAATGTATCTATTCTGAAATCTGGACTGTGCATGTATAAATCTTGTTTCTAGAGTTGAACATTAAAATATAGTTACATGCTTTTAGACGAACATCTAAAAGTCACACTCAAGAATTCATGTTTTCTATAAAGAAGATATAAAGAAAACTCTAAAAGTAGTAATTTGCATCATCAATGTTTGTTGTTGTCTAATCTGTACCATGAGAAAAGTTTCTAGCTTAGGCTATATTTACCTTATCTTTTGTTCCCATTTTCTCTAAAAAACTCAAAGGAACCAACCTTCTCTGGAGACTAGATAGATGATCTCAAGCAAGATCTATCTATTCAATGTTGGCAAAGTCTAAGGTGCAACACTATTAACCGAAGGAAGATTTTGTTCCAACAATTTTTGGCATGCCCGATGGGACCATCCATCCCACAGTATTGTATAAGTTTTGGTGTTTTACCTTAAAAGCCTTTTTTTTTGAAAATATCAAGAAAAACCACCTAGCGACTCCGTTGCATTTAGACCATAAAAGAAAGACCTTGTCTAGAAACCTTCTGGTTATATAGCCATATGATAACCAGATCCTAAGCTAAAAACTCTAAAGAACCTATTGAGTTCTTTGAACTACATATCGAAAGCCTAAAAGCACACCCTGTGCTAGCCGCATGATCAAATCTGCCCGACACCATTAGCACCTCTTTAACACCCATTGTAGGAGCATCTGCAAGCAATCCCATAGTGGTTGTAACTCCTTTAGCAATCATGGAAGCCGCCCCTATCCCAACACATCTTGTATGGAATCAAACTGGCTGTTTGAACTTGGGAACACACCACAAAATTCCACAAGTTGCATTAAAAGCATTATCGACCTTTGAAGGAACAGGAAAAACAATAGATGAGCACTGTTTAGATGTATTAGCGCTAGCATCTATTTACAACATCACTCAAGAAGATGTAATGGTCATATTGTTGATTATATCTTTGAAAGGAAAGAGTCTCTATTGGTATAGAGCACTTCCCACTGGATCCATTACTTCTTGGGCAGTACTGGCCGACTGTTTGGTCGATGAATTTAATATACATGCAGATCCTTTCACATTGCTGAATCAATTCACTATCATTGAGAGTCATCCATAAGAAGAAATCCAAGATTTCAACATCAGATTTACCAAAACTTGTGATAGAGTACCGGAAGGCCTAAAGCCCACGTAAGAACAAGCTATATGCTATTATTTAAGGGCTTTTTATTCAGATCTCAGTATGATAATAAGGCAATCTCGTGTAACCACTTTTCTTGGGATCTATGTAGAGGCAGCAAAGGGTGAAGCTAATCTCATCGCTACAAAAATATATCCATCAAAAAGTTTATTGCCAATTTTACCAGAGCTTTCCCAAGCTTCAATTTCTAAACTACCTGTACTCCCATCAACATAGGCTCTCCCATCTATAGTTGCACCTCCTACATTCCTTGCATTACCAGCTACACCCCTTGCATCAGCTCCCCCCAATGATCAATACACGACCATAATTGATACAATGAAGACATTGTCAAATGAAATGGCATCCATGAAAAAGAGAGAGGCTGAACGGAATATCCAAGCAAGAAGATTTCCACAGATACAAAAGGAAGGTGCTTCGACAAGCAATAGGGGACAAGAGAGACCGAGCATGGTATATACAAATGAGACAATGGAGGCCAAAGAGCCTCCCACTAATTCTAATTTTTGGTGTACTACATGTAACTATCCACATGGGGAAATTTCGTGTATGATACATCAACATTATGTACAAAGTATAGAAGTTGAAAAGAGTAAAGAAAGAATGAAAGGCCATGTAAATATAATTAGAGAGAAGGATCATAAATTCATGATGCCTACAGTAGAACAGGTTTCAGTTTTGACAAGATCAGGTAAGAAACCATTATAAGTAGACCCTAAAGAGCTTCAGCCATTGAATGTTTCCCCTGCTCCCAAGGAAGTTCCCAAAGAAACTCCTAAGGGAAGTCTCCCTCAGGAAAACAAATATTAGTTTCCAGCCAAAATTCAAGGGCAAGAAACACACAAAGAATTTATTCCTCGAGGGGAAAATTAAACCCAAGAACAGGCCAGGGAAAGGTTCAGATTCCCCTCGTTGACAAAAAGGCAAAGAATTGAAGCTACCCAGGGATAAAAAAATAAATATGAAACTTTTTCCAAAGAAAGAGAAAGAATAGTTGATTCACCTACATTCAGTATAGTAGAGGAAATGAAGAAGACTCCTTCTAAGGCAAGTATGTATGATGCTCTTCAAATACCAGGTCAAATCAATCTCCTATAGGAATCCCTAAGAACAATGGAAAATGGAGGTGGGACTGCATCATCTTCAAAAATGGTTCTAACGAACTTGAAGTCTGCCACTGGTAAGAAAAGGCCACCACCCTTTTATTTGTCCCTTCAAATGGAAGAATGGGTTGTCCACAACTGCATGATAAATTCAAGTGTTGCTACCATTGTGATACCCAAAGCAATATGTGATATTATGGGAATGGAGTACACTAGGAGCAACGCAGGTGTCCTAAAGTTAGATGGTACTCCAGTAAAAACTATAGGAGTGATAAAGGATATTCCCATACGACTACATAAAATGCCTTAGATGACAGTCATACAAGAGGTAGTAGTCATAGACTTGGAGCCCTATTTTGGTATGTGTCTATCCAGAGAGTTCACAGCAAATATGGGAGGATACTTATCCTTAGATTATTCTCATTTGGAGATACCTTTCAAAGGTAGAAGGGTCAAGATTTTTAATGAGAAAAAATCTACGTTTCATGTAGAAAATATTGGTGAAACTGACCGTGTAAATATGATGACTGAAGAAACAATAGAAGAAGATCTAATGGAAGAAACATTAGAAGAGCTCCAAGCTGAGGACAAGTTTTATCTATAGAATTTTAATGCCATGATAGAAACAGAAATAGGAAACTATTCTATTGAGAAACCAAAATGAAAATTGATACCCTCCCTAGAAAAGGATGGTTCTGTTAATCAATTGTGAAAGCTTTTCTTTGATGGGGCTAGGTGCAAGAATGGAGCTGGTGCCAGAATAGTTTTGATTTCTCCCACTGGAGAGGAAAAGGTTTTCTCTTACAGGTTGACTTGGAGTTGCTCCAATAACGCAGCAGAATATGAGGCCCCTTGCTTAGGGTTAAGAAGAGCCGAGAAATTGGGAATCAAACAGTTACTCATCTATGGAGATTCGGAACTTATTGTGAATCAAGTCACCAAAAAATATATAAGTAAACAACATTATTTGAAGGCTTACAGGAACAAAGTGTGGGATCTCTTAGAGGCCTTTGAGGCCCTAAATATAAAGTTTATCCTTAGAGAACAGAATACCCACGCAGATTTGTTAGCTTCAGTGGGAGCTAATTGTTGTCCTGTAAGTAATGTTACTCAGAAGTCTAAAACTGTTAGACTTATATACAGGCCTTCAGTGCCTGATAAAAATATTTTTTGGAAAGTTTTTGAAAATGATGAACAGATACTGGATTTATTAATCCATGAAATTATTAAGGTTGGAATTAGTTGTATAGAAGAGGAAGTGAACCAGATCAGAGAATTGTGTAAAAAATTCCCTGACATCATAGCTTGGGTGTATAGTGATCTAAAAGTGTACAATAAAGATGTTATTCAACATACCATAGAATCAGAAGAAGGAGCTAAGCCTTTTAGGCAAAAGCAAAGACCAGTGAATCCAAAGATAGAATATTTGATGAAAAAAGAACTGCTAAAACTCCAAGCTAAAATAGTATACCCTATTAAACACTCCACCTGGGTGGTAAACTTGGTACCAGTTAGGAAGAAAAATGGAGATATCAAATTGTGTGTAGATTTTAGAAATTTGAACAGAGCATCACTCGAAGATCATTACTCGCTACCTCAGATTGACCAAATTCTACACATAGTTATAGGGGCAATGCAGCTCTTACAGTTAGAAGAAAAAAGAGAGCAATCATACAATCACAATCAGAAGCATATGGAAGATACTGAAGGATGGTTCAACAAAAAGACAAATTCCAAAAAATTTAGAGTGGAATACTTGGTTTTGAAATGGAATGTAAAGAAATCTAAGCCAGGTAACCATGATAAATTAGATGTTTTCTAGGAGGGACCATTTGAAATTGTTTCAAAGAAACAGTTCAATGCTTTTGAGTTGAAAGATCAAGATGGATTGGTTCTTCCTATCACGGTGAATGCATTTCACCTAAAGTTATATTTTTGTTGAGAAAGCAGAAAAGGAATTATATGTATAGTATAATATAAGTATATTCAGACAATATTTGTAAATATTACCATTTTTTGGCCTTAACAAAAAATTTCAGTTGCAGCCAATTAGAAGTCGACATTTTTTTTGAATAGAGATACTATGGTATAGAGGGAGTTTTGACGAGGTAATGTTCACTTTTTATCTAAGTGCATTTTCCTGTTTTCTTTGTTTTTATCTGAAATATTATTTTTACAACTGCGTTGTTGACTCCGTTTCCCAATGGATGAAGGCCTGGTTCAAAATTTTTGCAAGCAGAAATTTCCCCTGGAAGGCACCAAGAATGTTAGTCAAAAAGTGACTAACTAAAGAAAAATAGCTGATGCACCTTTTTTGCATATTTTCCAAGAATACCGAAGTGGCCCATATGCTAAAGATCAAAGAAAAAGCAAAATACCGCAAGGAGGCAAAAGTGTCGCGATATCGCGACATGTTGCATTTTCACGGCTAAGAGCAACAAAAGGGAGCAAGGAGGCAAAAGTGTCATGATATCGCGACATGTTGCATTTTCATGGCTAAGAGCAAAAAAAGGGAGCAAGGAGGCAAAAGTGTCGCGATATTGCGACATGTTGCATTTTTGCGGCTAAGAGCAACAAAAGGGAGCAAGGAGGCAAAAGTGTCACAATATCGCGACAAGTTGCATTTTTGCGGCTAAGATCAACAAAATGGAGCAAGGAGACAAAAGTGTCATGATATCGTGACATGTTGCATTTTCATGGCTAAGAGCAACAAAAGAGAACAAAGAGGCAAACGTGTCGTGATATCGCGACATGTTGCATTTTCACGGTCCAAAGCAAAGAGAGAGAGCAAGGAGGAAAAAGTGTCGCGATATCGCGACATGTTGCTTTTTCGCGGTCCAAAGCAAAGAAAAAGAGCAAGGAGGAAAAAGTGTCGCGATATCACAACTGTTGCATTTTCATGATCAAGAGCAACAAAAGGGAGCAAGGAGGCAAAAGTGTCACGATATCGTGACATGTCGCATTTTTGCGGTTGAAGGTGAAAAAAGAGTCCAAGCGGGAAAGTATGTCGTGATTTCTTGACATGTCACATTTTCACGGCTGACGGTGACAAAAGAGTCCAAGCAGGAAAGAATGTTGCGATTTCATGACATGTTGCATTTTCGCGACTGAAGGCAGCAAAAGAGCAATGCGAAGGAGGACTGTTGCGATTTCGTGACATGTCACATTTTTGTGACCATTCGAAAGGAAATAAAGGAAAGACATGGGAATGTCATGATTTCGTGACATGTCTTATTTTTGCTAGAAAATAGCAAGAGGAGACTGAGAAGGTAAGGAATGTCGTGATTTCGTGACATGTCGCATTTTTGCGACCATCGAGAAGAAATGAACGAAAAAACATAAAGATGTCACGATTTCGCGACATGTCTCATTTTCGTGGCTGGAAGTGGCAGAAGAGCAAAGCAAGAGATGAATGTCACAATTTTGCAACATGTCTCATTTTCATGGCTGGAAGCGACATAAAAGCAAAGCAAGGAAAGAATTTTGTGATTTCACGACATGTCTCATTTTTGCGGATGGAAGCGGCATAAAAGCAAAGCAAGGAAAGAATGTTGTGATTTCATGACATGTCTCATTTTTGCGTCTGGAAGCAAAAGAAGAGAAAAGTAAGGAAATAATGTCATGATTTTGTGACATGTCTCATTTTCACAGTTGGAGGCGGCAAAAGAGCAAAGCAAGGAAAGAATGTCGCTATTTCATGACATGTCTCATTTTTGTGGCTGGAAGCGATAGAAAAGCAAAGCAAGGAAAGAATGTCGTAATTTTGTGATATGTCTCATTTTCATGGCTGGAAGTGATAGAAGATCAAAGCAAGGAAAGAATGTTGTGATTTTGCGACATGTCTCATTTTCATGGCTAGAGGCATCAAAAGAGTAAAGCAAGGAAAGAATGTCGTGATTTCGCAACATGCCAGCTGTAAAGGAATAAAATATAATTTTGGCAACTGGGGACATGCACTGACATCAAGTGATGATTTTTGAAGAATGGTCTGTTGATTATAACCTTGCAGGTCCACTAGAATTGCAGAATAATAGGCTCATCTAAAATTATCCAGAAGGATATCTATCCAATCTATGGGAAATCTGTTGTATATTATTAGAAACTGCAAACAATTACTTGTAATTGATTGAAGAAATTAAATGTACGTAGCAGAAGATACTCTTTTTAGGGTATAAATAAGAGTAATTCGACCATGAAAATAGGTCAGCTCTTGGATGTTTACAAGCTTGATGTACATGTACTGGATTACAAGCAATAAAAGATTTCTTCTTTTGGCTTTCGAAACTTCTGTGTGCAAGTGTATGTATCTGATGTTTTAACTTTTATTCACTCTAAGTTTTATAATGTATATGTTCTAAAATTTGGACTATGCATGTATAAATATTGTTTCTAGAGTTGAACATTAAAATATAGTTACATGCTTTTAGACGAACATCTAAAAGTCACACTCAGGAATTCATGTTTTCTATAAAGAAGATATAAAGAAAACTCTGAAAGTAGTAATCTGCATCATCAATGTTTGTTGTTGTCTAATCTATACCATGAGAAAATTTTCTATCTTAGGCTATATTTCCCTTATCTCTTGTTCCCATTTTCTCTAAAAAACTCAAAGGAACCGGCCTTCTCTAGAGACTAGACAAATGATCTCAAACAAGATCTATCTATTCAATGTTGGCAAAGTCTAAGGCGCAACACTATTAACCGAAGGTAGATTTTGTTCCAACAGGTGGTAAGTTAGAATTTTGTTGGTTCTCTTTTAAGACCAGGTCATCAACCTGAAAGTCTCTCAGGTGAAATTTTATGTTATATGCTTTCTTAAGTTGCTCTTGCTAGATACGTAAATTCTCGAGAGCATTGATGAATCATTCGTCAAGTAACGTAAGCTGGTCTAACTAGGCCTGTTGTACAGTGTCATCATCAATGAACTCTTGCATTTATATGCATGAGGGTATTTCCAACTCGAGAGGCATGACTGCATCAAAGCCATACACTAGAAAAAATTGAGTTACCCCAGTGGGTGTCCGAATGCTAGTGCGATAAGCCCATAGGGCAAGTGGTATTTGGATGTGCCAATCCTTATGACTATCTGTGACCATATTTTTAAGGATGGAAACTAGTGTTTTGTTTGATGCCTTTGCTTGTCCATTTGCCTACGGATAATAGGGTGTCAAAAAACTGTGTTAAATTTTGTACTTTGCTGCCAAAGCATGCACATATTTGTTCTTAAATGACATCCCATTATTCGAGATGATCTTGGATGGAATACCAAAATGACATATGATGTTATGTAAAATGAACTCCGTAATGCGGGGCCCAGTTGTAAAGGTAAGCAGAATTGCTTCCACCCACTTAGTGAAGTACTCTGTGGTCGTTATGATAAATGTGTGATGACTCGACGATGCAGGGGAGATATTTTTGATGAGATCTAAGCCCCACTATGAAAATTGCCAAGCCGATTGGATCGATTGCAAGGCTTGAGAAGGTACGTGTGTCAAGTTAGCATGGTGTTGACACTTCATGCACTTCCACACATATGCACAACAATATCGCTCTAAAGATGGCCAATAATAGCCCATGCAAAGAATGTGCTTTGTGATGGCCATACTGCTGAAGTGGCCATCGCATGTACCATCATGCGTTTGGGTGATCGCCCAAGTGGACTCTTGCTGGTCCAAGAAATGGAGGAAGATTTCTTCATAGCTTCGACGGTATAAAATATCTCCTAGCAAGACATATTTTATCACTTTTTTTTTGAATGATATTTTCATGACATGCGACAATGCACGTGGGAGGCTACCTAACTTGAGATAGTTTCTTATGGGTGTGTACCAATCTTGCTAATCAGAAACCTTGATGGTATGAATTGTCGATCCCTCTTGAAGTTCATCCCTAGCAAAATTTGAGCGGGAAATAACTTGTAGAAATAGCATTGTGTTGCTATTAAGAGGGGTTGGAGAGAATAAAGACCCCTAGTTGGCGTGATTCATACTATTATGGATTCGAGAGAACCTATCCTAAGATGGTTCAATTTGGATGAGATGGTCATGAACACCATTTTTAGTTGATCATCAATATTGATACGAATCTAGTTGTATCTAGAGAAACCATCCATGAGGGAAAGCATTTTGTGGCCTGCTATAGCATCTACCAATGCGTCGATGCTAGGCAAGGGGAAATCATCCTTGGGACTTGCTTTGTTTAAATCTCAAAAATTGGTGCATATGAAAATCCTCCTATTAGGCTTTTTGACAGGTACCATGTTGGATAGCCATGGTGGGTAATCTACATAGATGACAAACTATGCATCCAACAACTTTTGTAGCTCATATTTGACCATTAAGGCCACTGTTGGGTGCATCTTATGTAGCTTTTGCTTGACTGTCGGATTAAGTGTTAGATTATTCGTGACTAGCTGCGAGTCTAGCCCCGACATGTCTTTGTAGGACCATGCAAAAACCTCCTTCTTCTCTTTGATAAGGGTAATGTAATTGGCTTGCTCTTCGGGGGATAGACTTACCCCCAACTTGATGATTTGTGAATTCATTGTACCATAACCGATGTCTACGTCAATCGTCTCTTCGAATGACATGTGGGATCCATCCTCCAACTAGTGTGGAGTTGGGATCAGGTGGATATCATTTGTTGAATTTATATCTACGTTGGGAATTTTGAGTTCCTCTTCAACATGGAAGATATCCTGAGTCTGTCCTAAGGTGAAATGAAATATCTCACCGCAAGGCCAGTACTCTGATGGGGATGGTGGTGAGTCAGCGTGATCCCAGTATATGGCATCTAGGTCTAGATACAATGGTCATGTTGGGTTGGCTAGATTGTGGATGGGGGTGGTTAAATCAATGGAGATCATGTTGATGGAATGCATTTTGTCTCCATTGCCACGTGGGTATGATTCGGACATCCTTGGTGATCCTCGTACCCTGGATTTGGCTCTATGGGTATTGGCACAAAAGGATTGGCCCTATGTGCGGATAGAAGGATAGGGTATGCCCTTGGAAATGATGGCCCTATAGGGTCTCTAGGTGGGATGTGCTCCTTGTATACCCAAAGTGGTGGATGAAGAACTTGGTTTAACTATACTTGGTTTAAATTTCACCTATGCATTGGTCCCATATTTAGATGTTCAAACATATCATCGATGTCTATGGGGTGTTCATGTTACCTCATATGGTTGAGATATGCCATCTCAGTCTCATCCTCATAGTCTCTATCGGACATCCATAGGAATTCATTGGATTTGACAACTATGTGCCCCTCTGGCTGGTATAGCTTCCCACTAGGTGTTTCTTGATCACTATCCTCACTCTCTATGAAAACCAGAAATTTGGCATGTAGGTAGTCGATGTTGAAGAAGATATTTGGATCTTCTTCCTTCGGTGGATCACTTGGCCTTATGGCTAGTATGGGAGGCTCATTTTTTTTGAGCAAGTTTATTTGGTCCCTTATGGGTTGTTTCACTCTTTGCGGGAGGGCTAGATTCTCTAGAGGTAGCAATTGCCTGATCGAAACATTAAAGGGGAACATTGCCATGAAGTTCTGATAGTCGTCAATGGGTGTCACCTATGAGTGATTGCTATCAGACTCAAAAGGGTCCCAAGGTGCTACCTCATAATCTGACTCATCTTTAGAAGGCCCCCCTTGATCTTGTTCATATCCCTCTTGGAGGTTACTTCTTGAACTTTCCCTTTCCTCGATCAAAGGGGAGGGGTTGTTGAGGTCAACAAGGTTTGTTGTTAACAATGGGAGATAATTCCCCAATGTGTATGTTGTGTTGGGATTGGAATATGGATCTTGTGCCAACCCATCCCTGTTGCCTAGACCTAGGCTTTGCATGGTTTCTACCAAGATGTCAAGGGGAAAAGGGTGGTTTAACCCTACTCCTAATTTATCATATTGCATCTGGTATCTCGGTTGACAAATAATGTACATTCCTTATTTGTATCTGCCCAAACCATATCCATGCCAATCACATTGGTCTAGGTATTGCAAGGTGAAGTCCGAGTTGGACAGATAGTCAATATTCTCAACAAATGGTTCTTCGTTCTCTTCCTATTGTAGGTAGGATTCAATGCCATCCTTAAGATCCCCATATACAAAATTGGTTTGATTTTGCAAGTAGCCTAAAGGGACAATACTGTCGATGGGGAGGCAAGGTCTCCCTAGGTCTTGCATGGATTTGAGCGTGGGTGTTGCCACAATGTTCCGCACTAGGTACTCCTCTAGGCCCGTATTGGCCATCTCAACGATAATCATCGGTAGTTGAAGGGGAGGGAATGGGAGTTCTCCCTGAGTCCACTCCATGTTGGGTGAACCAAGTGTCTTGACTTCCATTTGGTTGGGCACCTCTTCGATAGATATGGTTGAGACTAATGGTGGTACCTCCTCTAGGGGCTTCTTCCCATTGTCCTTAAGTGTGGCCACCATAGGTGGCATCATTGGTGAAGGAATAGATGATGAATATGGGCTAGGTTGGTGAATTGAGGTACTCAACAGCAAGGATGTGGGCAAAATCAGACCCTGTGTGGATAGATTCAATTGAAAGTCCAAATGTGTCAATGGGAGGGTCGATTGTGACATCAGCTGCACTGCATTGAAAACTTAAAGGGCTTTAAGTCCTTTGGTACTACATGTACTTGCCCTTCGTATGTGTATTTGAGGCATTGATGGGATATCGAAGGGACACACTTCATGTACCTGATCCAAGGCCGACCTAGCAAGATATTGTAGGTCATCTCACCCTCAAGGATGTGACACAACGTAGGAATGGTCTTTTGTCCTACTTGGATGGTTAGGACAATTGTGCCAACCGTTAAACATAACGCGTCGTTGAATGCTCAAAGAGTGTAAGTGGATGCCACAATGTGGGATACTAGAAGCTTAAGGTGTTTTAATGCTACTGTCATGATTATGTTGTTGGATGATCTAGTGTCCAACAACACCCTCTTGAATGGAATCTTGTTGAACCACACAATGATGTGTAGGGTTGGATCCACCATATCACCAGTCACTAGTTTTAGTTCATCTTCCTTAAAGGTTATGACTGGTTCTGTGTGTTGTCTCACATGTCCCACAAATTTTTTGAAAGAATTGGCTTCATGGGGTTGTAGCTCAATGGCTTTGAGTATCTCCATCAGAGCATCCCAATGGGGCAGTGATTGTTGGATGAGCTCATAAATGGAGGGCCTAGCCAATGTGGTCATTAAACTTTGAGTAATTTTAGTCCGAATCGTGGCCACTGGTCTAGGCAGGGGAGGTTGCATAGGGTGTTGTGGAGGTTGTGACATTGACAAAACATCTCCTGTATCTGCAACGGGTGCAGCCATGTTTGGGTATATTTTGTTCCGTGTCATGATGCTTATCATTCCTACATATCCTTGCATGGGACAATTTTGTGTTACCTCGTTCACTTGTAAAGTCTTTGCCTGTGCATCATGGGTAGGTAGGGGGTATTTGAAGACCTCCATATGTTGGTTGCTCAGTGCTATAGGACTATCTATCATGAGCATTTTATTGTCTATCAAGTCCTGCACTAAGTGTTTTAATTTACAACAGGTGGAGATTTCGTGTCCTTTCTCCCAGTGAAACATACAATATAAATATTCCCTATAGCCCTTGGGTTTTGGTGTGTTGGGGTCTATGGGTCAACTTTTCAGCAAGTTTATCAGGTTTTCCATGAAAAAGCGATCAAACAAGGAGTCTCTAGACTCCATGAATTGTGTGAATTGTCACCTAGGGTGATGCTGCTGATGTTGCTCTTGTTTATGATTTTCCTTTTCATAGTTATCAAGAGGAACTGCCTAATAATTAGCCTTTAGGGGCTATGTCATTTGTGCAAGATTTGGTATAGTTATGGAAACTTAATTTACGATGATGGGTTTCGATTGCATGGGCCTAATTTTAGCATTTTTGGGCCACTCCTTGCATGACTTGGCAATCTCACCATCTTTTATTTTGATCTCCTCAATTATCTTGGCTTGCGACAGGGCTTCTTCGAGGGTGGCATATTGCTGTAGCTGCAATAGCACAAAGATCAAACTTAAGCAACTCTGAAAACATTTGAGTCATGTCGGCCATGGGAGGGAGGTAAGGTAGCTTTGAAAGCAATGTCCTCCATCGATTTCCATAAGCAGCCATGGTCTCATCATCATACTACTTAAGGCTAGCTAGGTCGCTTAAGGATGCCTTCTTCTTGGTGTTGAAGGTAAAATGTTCAAGGAATGCGTCCACTAGCTGGTCTAGATTATTGATGCTATGCTTTGACAACTGGGTAAACCAATCCGAGGCAGGGCCTACGAACGTGGTTATAAATGTTCTCAAAAGCAATGCATCATTGTCGTGAATGCCAAAGCATTGAATCATGAACCTTGTACGTGCTCTTGGGCATCCTCATCCCCTCTAAAAATTTCCAACTGACACACTTTGAAGTGGTTAGGGTATGGGGGTGCCGAAACTGAAGGATGCACAGGGTGACTACAGAGTTGGCTTAAGGTGGGCTTTTTGGGCCCTGAAGTCTTAGTCTCCATAGACTCTAAGTGCTATAGCAGTTCTTTGTATGCATCAGAGGATTTGATTTCCTCTTCTTTGGTTTTTTCTCGTTGTGAATTATGATGAACTTGAGGTCTATGGAGGGGTAGCCAGATAGCGCCCCCTTGCCTTGGTAGGGCATTTCAACCCGCTCTTCTTCTCGCTCAAATTCCTCATAGGCCTCTTGAGGAGTTTTTGGGTGTGACCTATAAACATGGACGGGTGCCCAAGGAAGGTGCCCATAATTGGTTCTAGGAGTGGCCTCCTGCTCAGGTCTAGGAGGTCTTGGAGGCAACGCTTGATAAGTTCATGGAGACTTGTCTCATACTAAGGGGTTGTGCCTCTCATAAATTTCTGTCCTATGCATGCGAGGGGTTGGAATCTTCTCATGCATAGTGTTCTAGAACAACTCATCTGTCTAGCATTGAATGTGCTATTTTTTAAGATGATATAGTTGTTCTAACTACTACTGATCTTGCCTAAGCTGCATGATTTGCGCTTGGTGGGCTGCATGTTTAGAAAATGCCAAGTCAATTTGTTCCACCGTCCTAGGTCTAGGAGGCCTAGATGCTTCCATATATATCTATCTTAGTCGTGGTGTTCCGAGATCTCTATGGGTCGCTTTCCTCTGTCGAGGTTAGCAGCATTAACTTGAGGCTCTGGCCTCAATAGGTGATCTTGATAATCAGTAGATGTAGAGGCACATTGCTCCCACGTGATGTATTGCTCTTGAGGAATATATTAGTTTTCCTTGTGCTCCCTTTCATACATGTGAAAGGGATGGGCAAAGTTGGCTCACCCTATCTGAAGAGCCTTGCGCTCTAGATTTGGCCTATTAGTTCTAATAGTAATGAGGGGTGGAGGGGGAATGATATAATCATGTGGGCCCTCCTTATGAACCCTATGCTGCTCTAGCACTTCATCGCACAGTGGCCACTCATAATGAGTGTCTAAGGGGGCCTTCCCATGTGTGTACTCCTCTTGAGAGGATCTGTGTTGAACGGGAGTGCCCCTCAAAGGGGTGCCTCTATAGTCCTATTCTGTAGTGGTATAGTGTGGACTATGTTATGGGTCAGCCTGCCAAGGTGGTATAACCAAGTCCTTGGGGCTATAATGGAGGAGACTTGTGTCTCCTTGCATACTTTCTACAGCTTTTACCCGTGATTGGGCTTGGCTATGGGTATACACCATGGTGGTGGATTTTATAATAAGATATGTATATTTTGATCTCCTTTACAATTTTTATGCTATACCAAACAAAAGGGTACCACACAAACAAATAAATGATTATCTTGTTTACAGATTAAATGTGTGTCCTAGATCTGGTTTAGTGTGTTTGATTTTTTTAATGTAAATATTGTAAAGAAAACTTTGTTATACATGCATAATGAGGGCTCTTGTATCTCCAAAATGGTCGCCCCTTCAATATACCATTGCCAGGCCGTTATACCGAACCTATAAATATACCTACCCTTATGTGAGGGAAACTATTGGTACGCGAGAGCAAAAAAGTAAGTGGAACATAGGCGGTATGAAAAGGGGTATCGCTCTATTTTTGACACCTACCTTAGAAGACTTATCCTCATGCACGGGGAATCACCCCCACTACACTTGGTCATCTTTCGTTAGGATTTATGTCTAGCAACAGTCGTGATCAGGGTATATTTATGCAAAATCCAAGCCAAGGCGGTGATGAAACCCACCGTTGGTCTTGATCAAGTGTTGGGGTATTAAGACCAACTCCTTGATGTTAATTTTATTAGATGGTGTGTGTGGTTCCTTTTAATTGTGTAAAGAAAGAAAACATACAACAAAAGATGATTTTCACTAATGCAATTCTTTAAAGTACGTTTTATCTTTCAGAGACAATTAGTAGCAAAAAGGAAATCACAAAACCTAACTAGAACTGAAACCTATAATGAGGACTTGCCATTTGTGCAAGTATCATGCAAGCAGACCAAAGAAAAATGCATTCCTAACGAATGGAGATCATGTTGATGGAATGCATTTTGTCTCCATTGCCACGTGGGTGTTGATTCAGACATCCTTGGTGATCCTCGTACCCTGGATTTGGCTCTATGGGTATTGGCACAAAAGGATTGGCCCTATGTGCGGATAGAAGGATAGGGTATGCCCTTGGAAATGATGGCCCTATAGGGTCTCTAGGTGGGATGTGCTCCTTGTATACCCAAAGTGGTGGATGAAGAACTTGGTTTAACTGTACGTGGTTTAAATTCCACCCATTCATTGGTCCCATATTTAGATGTTCAAACATATCATCGATGTCTATGGGGTGTTCATGTTGCCTCATATGGTTGAGCTATGCCATCTCAATCTCATCCTCATAGTCTCTATCGGACATCCATAGGACTTCATTGGATTTGACAACTATGTGCCCCTTTGGCTGGTATAGCCTCCCACTAGGTGTTTCTTGATCACTATCCTCACTCTCTATGAAAACCAAAAATTTGGCATGTAGGTAGTCGATGTTGAAGAAGATATTTGGATCTTCTTCCTTCGATGGATCACTTGGCCTTATGGCCGACATGGGAGGCTCATTTTGTTCGAGCAAGTTGATTTGGTCCCTTATGGGTTGTTTCACTCTTTGTGGGAGGGTTGGATTCTCTGGAGGTAGCAATTGCCTGATCAGAACATTAAAGGGGAACATTGCCACGAAGTTCTGATAGTCGTCAATGGGTGTCACCTATGAGTGATTGCTATCAGACTCAAAAGGGTCCCAAGGTGCTACCTCATAATCCGACTCATCTTTAGAAGGCCCCCCTTGATCTTGTTCATATCCCTCTTGGAGGTTACTTCTTGAAATTTCCCTTTCCTAGATCAAAGGGGAGGGGTTGTTGAGGTCAACAAAGTTTGTTGTTAACAATGGGAGATAATTCCCCAATGTGTATGTTGTGTTGGGATTGGAATATGGATCTTGTGCCAACCCATCCTTGTTGCCTAGACCTAGGCTTTGCATGGTTTCTACCAAGATGTCAAGGGGCAAAGGGTGGTTTAACCCTACTCCTAATTTATCATATTGCATCTGGTATCTCGGTTGACAAAGAATGTACATTCCTTATTCGTATCTGCCCAAACCATATCCATGCCAATCACATTGGTCTAGGTATTGCAAGGTGAAGTCCGAGTTGGACAGATAGTCAATATTCTCAACAAATGGCTCTTCGTTCTCTTCCTATTGTAGGTAGGATTCAATGCCATCCTTAAGATCCCCATATACAAAATTGGTTTGATTTTGCAGGTATCCTAAAGGGACAATAGTGCCGATGGGGAGGCAAGGTCTCCCTAGGTCTTGTTGCCACAATGTTCCGCACTAGGTACTCCCCTAGGCCCGTATTGGCCATCTCAACGATAATCATCGACGGTTGAGGGGGAGGGAATGGGAGTTCTCCTTGAGTCCACTCCATGTTGGGTGAACCAGGTGTCTCGACTTCCATTCGGTTGGGCACCTCTTCGATAGATATGGTTGAGACTAATGGTGGTACCTCCTCTAGGGGCTTCTTCCCATTGTCCTTCAGTGTGGCCACCATAGGTGGCATCATTGGTGAAGGAATAGATGATGAATATGGGCTAGGTTGGTGAATTGAGGTACTCAACAGCAAGGATGTGGGCAGAATCAGACCCGGTGTGGATAGATTCAATTAAAAGTCCAAATGTGTCAATGGGAGGGTCGATTGTGACATCAGCTACACTATATTGAAAACTTAAAGGGCTTTAAGTCCTTTGGTACTACATGTACTTGCCCTTTGTATGTGTATTTGAGGCATTGATGGGATATCGAAGGGACACACTTCATGTACCTGATCCAAGGCCGACCTAGCAAGATATTGTAGGTCATCTCACCCTCAAGGATGTGACATAATGTAGGAATGGTCTTTTGTCCAACTTGGATGGTTAGGAAAATTGTGCCAACCATCAATTATAATGCGTCGTTGAATGCTCAAAGAGTGTAAGTGGATGCCACAATGTGGGATACTAGAAGATTAAGGTGTTTTAATGCTACTGTCATGATTATGTTGTTGGATGAGCCAGTGTCCAACAACACCCTCTTGAATGGAATCTTGTTGACCCACACAATGATGTGTAGGGTTGGATCCACCATATCACCAGTCACTAGTTTTAGTTCATCTTCCTTGAAGGTTATGACTGGTTCTGTGCATTGTCTCACATGTCCCACAATTTTTTTGAAAGAATTGGCTTCATGGGGTTGTAGCTCAATGGCTTTGAGTATCTCCATAAGAGCATCCCGATGGGGCAGTGATTGGTGGATGATCTCATAAATGGAGGGCCTAGCCAACGTGGTCCTTAAACTTTGAGTAAGTTTAGTTCGAATCGTGGCCACTGGTCTAGGTAGGGGAGGTTGCATAGGGTGTTGTGGAGGTTGTGACATTGATGAAACATCTCCTGTAGCTGCAACGGGTGTAGCCATGTTTGGGTATCTTTTGTTTCGTGTCATGATGCTTATCATCCCTACGTATCCTTGCATGGGACAATTTTGTGTTACCTCATTCACTTGTAAAGTCTTTGCCTTTGCATCATGGGCAGGTAGGGGGTATTTGAAGACCTCCATATGTTGGTTGCTCAGTGCTACGGGACTATCTATCATGAGCATTTTATTGTCTATCAAGTCCTGCACTAAGTGTTTGAATTTACAACAGGTGGAGATTTCGTGTCCTTTCTCCCAGTGAAATATACAATATAAATATTCCCTATAGCCCTTGGGTTTTGGTGTGTTGGGGTCTATGGGTCAACTTTTCAGCAAGTTTATCAGGTTTTTCATGAAAAAGCGATCAAACAAGGAGTCTATAGACTCCGTGAATTGTGTGAATTGTCACCTAGGGTGACGTTGATTTTGCTCTTGTTTATGATTTTCCTTTTCATAGTTATCAAGAGGAACTGCCTAATAATTAGCCTTTGGGGGCTGTGTCATTTTTGCAGGATTTGGTATAGTTATGGAAACTTAATTGACGACGATGGGTTTCGGTTGCATGGGCCTAATTTTAGCATTTTTGGGCCACTCCTTGCACGACTTGGCAATCTCACAGTCTTGTATTTTGATCTCCTCAATTATCCTGGCTTGCGACAGGGCTTCTTCGAGGGTGGCATATTGCTACAGTTGCAATGGCACAAAGATCGACCATAAGCAACTCTGAAAACATTTGAGTCATGTCGGCCATGGGAGGGAGGTAATGTAGCTTTGAAAGCAATGTCCTCCATCGATTGCCATAAGCAGCCATGGTCTCATCATCATACTACTTAAGGCCAGCTAGGTCGCTTAAGGATGCCTTCTTCTTGGTGTTGAAGGTAAAATGTTCAAGGAACGCGTCCACTAGCTGGTCTAGATTATTGATGCTATGCTTTGATAACTGGGTAAACCAATCCGAGGCAGGGCCTACGAACGTGGTTATAAATGTTCTCAAAAGCAATGCATCATTGTCCTGAATGCCAAAGCATTGACTTAGGAACCTTGTACGTGCTCTTGGGCATCCTCATCCCCTCTAAAAATTTCCAACTAAGGCACTTTGAAGTGGTCGGGGTATGGGGGTGCTGAAACTGAAGGATGCACAGGGTGACTAAGGAGTTGGCGTAAGGTGGGCTTTTGGGGCCCTGAAGTCTTAGTCTCCACAGACTCTAAGTGCTCTAGCAGTGCTTTGTATGCATCAGAGGATTTGATTTCCTCTTCTTTTGTTTTTTCTCATTGTGAATTACGATGAACTTGAGGCCTATGGAGGGGTAGCCAGATAGCGCCCCCTTGCCTTGGTAGGGCGTTTCAACCCACTCTTCTTCTTGCTCAAATTCCTTATAGGCCTCTTGAGGAGTTTTTGGGTGTGACCTATAAACATCGACGGGTGCCCAAGGAAGGTGCCCATAATTGGTTCTAGGAGTGGCCTCCTGCTCAGGTCTAGGAGGTCTTGGAGGCAACACTTGATAAGGTCGTGGAGACCTGTCTCATACTAAGGGGTTGTGCCTCTCATAAATTTTTGTCCTATGCATGCGAGGGGTTGGAATCCTCTCATGCATAGTGTTCTAGAACAACTCATCTGTCTAGCATTGAATGTGCTCTTTGTTAAGATGATATAGTTGTTCTAACTACTGCTGATCTTGCCTAAGTTGCATGATTTGCGCTTGGTGGGCTGCATGTTTGGAAAATACCAAGTCAATTTGTTCCACCGTCCTAGGTCTAGGAGGCCTAGATGCATCCATACATATCTATCTTAGTCATGGTGATCCAAGATCTCTATGGGTTGCTTTCCTCTGTCGAGGTTAGGAGCATTCACCCGAGGCTCTGGCCTCAATAGGTGATCTTGATAATCAGCAGATGCAGAGGCACATTGCTCCCACGTGATGTATTGCTCTTGAGGAATATATTGGTTTTCCTTATGCTCCCTTTCATACATGTGAAAGGTATGGGCAGAGTTGGCTCACCCTATTTGAAGAGCCTTGCACTCTAGATTTGGCCTATTAGTTCTAATAGTAATGAGGGGTGTAGGGGGAATGATATAATCATGTGGGCCCTCCTTATGAAACCTATATTGCTCTAGCACTTCATCGCACAGTGGCCACTCATAATGAGTGTCTAAGGGGGCCTTCCCATGTGTGTACTCCTCTTGAGAGGATATGTGTTGAACGGGAGTGTCCCTCAAAGGGGTGCCTCTATAGGCCTATTCTGTAGTGGTATAGTGTGGACTATGTTATGGGTCAGCCTGTGAAGGTGGTATAACCAAGTCCTTGGGGCTATAATGGAGGAGACTTGTGTCTCCTTGCATACTTTCTACAACTTTTACTCGTGATTGGGCTTGGCTACGGGTATACACCATGGTGGTGGATTTTATAATAAGATATGTATATTTTGATCTCCTTTACAATTTTTATGCTATACCAAACAAAAGGGTACCACACAAACAAATAAATGATTATCTTGTTTACAGATTAAATGTGTGTCCTAGATCTGGTTTAGTGTGTTTGATTTTTTTTATGTAAATATTGTAAAGAAAACTTTGTTATACATGCATAATGAGGGCTCTTGTATCTCCAAAATGGTCGCCCCTTCAATATACCATTGCCAGGCCGTTATACCGAACCTATAAATATACCCGCCCTTATGTGAGGGAAACTATTGGTACGCGAGAGTAGAACAGTAAGTGGAACATAGGTGGTACGAAAAGGGGTATCGCTTTATTTTTGACACCTACCTTAGAAGACTTATCCTCATGCACGGGGAATCACCCCCACTACACTTGGTCATATTTCGTTAGGATTTACGTCTAGCAACAGTTGTGATCAGGGTATATGTATGCAAAATTCAAGCCAAGGTGGTGATGAAACCCACCGTTGGTCTTGATCAAGTGTTGGGGTATTAAGACCAACTCCTTGATGTTAATTTTATTAGGTGGTGTGTGTGGTTCCTTTTAATTGTGTAAAGAAAGAAAACATACAACAAAAGATGATTTTCACTAATGCAATTCTTTAAAGTACGTTTTATCTTTCAGAGACAATTAGTAGCAAAAAGGAAATCACAAAACCTAACTAGAATTGAAACCTATAATGAGGACTTGCCATTTGTGCAAGTATCATGCAAGCAAACCAAAGAAAAATGCATTCCTAATCAAGTTCCTTCCATTTAATTTACTCTATGTTTTTATTTTATTTTTTTCCTTTATTGCAAGAAAGAAAAACAAACTACTTAACCTTTCTATGCAAGTGTCTAAAAATAAAGCAAAGAAAACAAAAAATTGCAAAAACAGAAAGTAGAAAAACATAGAGGATGTTCAAAAGTCCTACCTCGTCTCTGTCTAAACCAGATGCCTTTGAGTTTATACTCAAAAAATGCACAGAGCTATAATCATCCCAGGGTGGGATGAATAGTAGGTCTGCATTCATCATAGTGTGGGACAAATACGTATTCGTCCCAGAGTAGCATGAGTAGCAGTCCAGTGCTCGAATGAGTAACACCTACAAAGAAAAACCACAAATTTTGGATCAAAAACTTGATCCTAATAACAGGGGATAGGGTCCCACCGTTATCACCACTGTAAGCATGCAAGAAAATGGCATACCGATATGATGCAAACAAAAATAGATATAGATGCTAAGTACTACGAATGCGATGAGAAATGTATGAAGAAAAGGATGCAGAAAAGAGATGTGAGCAAACAAAGTAGGGAATCCTTTATTGATATTGCTTTTAATCTAATTAAAATACATCCCCCCTCTAGGGATCAAAAAATTTGATACAATTTGTTACATTAATGGATTCCTAAAAGAAGCCGCGCTTCCAAGATCAGATGGTACGCTTCCAACGTCTTTCACATGCCCACATTCGAAGTGGGCAGGATAAAATTTGCCATCACTTGTTTCCATGTGTTCGTCGTTCCTTGCTGTCCCTCTAGTATTCTTGGTGGTGAGATCCTGCGCATAGAAAGACAACAAATCATTAATAGCATATGTGTATCTAGAAAACATGCAATCCCTAAGGCCTTCAGCGGGAGCTTAGAAGATATCGGTGATAAGATTTATAAGTAGATTACAGAATGATATGGAAATGTAAAGGACAATGTCTAGAATTGGTATCACCTGATTTTGCGTCGAAGCGGCGTCAGACGACCCAATTATGCTCGTTTGCTCATCGGGGGCCTCTCCAAAGTGAGCACTCCAATGTCCCACTTATGCTTACCCAAATCACTTGAAACTCATGGGTTAGGAATTATATGTAATTATAATACTACCCAAATGCTCGAAATTTGCATATCCTACCCAGATTCTCCTATATGTGACAGGGGCACCCTGCGAGCTAGTTAATACATAAAATAATAAAACGATCATCAAATCATGTTAGAAAGAGTTCAAAATTTAATAGAGGCATTAAGATATCATATGGGACATATTGCAAAAGGAATAGTAAGGAAATCATGTACATATTTCTAATCGCTCTGGGGTGGGACGCTAGGGACTATCGCAAAACCTGCAAAAAGTGACCTTGCAAATGTCCTACCCAGAGGCCTCCAAAACTCCTAAAAACTTATGGTTAGACTAAAAACAGCATTTTGAGATGACATAGAAGGTAATATTTGGCAGATTCCATCCATGTTATCTTGTATCCGAAGGCGCTCCTTGTAGGTTAGTAGACTCATAAAATGACAGAAACCAGGTCAAATCATGTCAAAAAGCAATGAAATTTGGACAACAACATAAGTACATTAGATATAAAAGAATGCAAAAATAATAGTAACAAAACCATGCATAGATTTATAATTGCTCCGGGGTGGGGCGATTAGGACTGCAGCAGTTTGGGGGGTGCCCGGGGGTGGGACGCCTACCTTTTAGGGCCTAGTTTTGACACCAATCCAAGTGGGATGGGTCCAAAAGTTCCTAGGGGGTTGTGTCAATTAGTTTGGGGTGGGATTGTGGCTGATTTATTGGGGTTTTGGATCTGGATTGCATTCCTAGTGTTCACTCGATAACCTCTCTTCTAGAAGAGAGAGATGGGGGTATAGTTTGGCAGCACTTCATTGCTCCAAATGCTCTAGCTCTCTTCTTTTTTGGGGTGAGGAGGTTCACATTTTTATAGGCCTAAGGGTCTCCTTTAAATGTGCATGCGAGGGCGCCGGTTGGCTCATTATGCCTTTTTGGGGGAGAGAATATTCCTCCCTAATTAGGGCCTCCTTGATTGAGGCCTCCATGATCAGGGAAGGTTTGATTAAAGCCTCTTTGATTTGAAACATTCCCTCACAATCCCATGCCTTGAAGGTGGAGTTAGGTGGTGGATTTGGGCTGCCATTTTTCAAGGTTTGAATTTTTTCCAGTCAAACCTGCTAATCGTCCCACCCTGGAGCGATTTCTACTAATCATCTTGGGGTGGGACAAATAGGATTCTAATCATCCCAAGGTGGGACGAATAGGGAGCAAAGTACTTAAAAGGTGAAAATATGACCTCTAACCTTCCAAAACTGATTTGGGAGTGGTTAGGACCACTATTTGACCTCTCGAGGCTGCCCTAGGGGGTGTGTATGCCAATTCGGTCAGTGCTTGTAGTCACATAATTGGATTGGTGCTATTTTGGTGCCTACACTTCTTAAAGGTGCACTAACCATGATGCCTTGTTGTACCTCGATGAACCTTACTGGTACCACCTAAAGGAACGTTACTGTTGGTCACGAATCTGCCACAGGAAAGGATTTTTACAATTGCACCCTAGACCCGGCCAACATTGAAAGGCTGGAAGCAAGAAATGGCTCCCAGACCAATCTCCAGAGTGGGTTGGTTCCCTTCACTACTCTAAAAATGGGTTTAAGATAGGGTTGCTGGAAAGAGATTTAAAAGGTTGCAGAAAGAAATGGGAAATATGGCCACAGGCCGAAGTGATGGGATCAGAAAAACAATAGCAGGAAACTACAAACGCAACAACAACAAGTAACATAAGAAATCAGCTTCATCCTCGCACAATCACATGCTACAAATCCCTCCAAACCCACATTCCAAGAATTGTACCCTGACCGCAGTATTTAAATCCAGTAGGCAGAATTTAAATGTAATAGCAATGCGGGAGTACGAATGCTATTAGAAATGCAGAAAACAGAAAGCAAATTCATCCATGCGACGCTTGAAAAATTAGAAGTCGATCCTTGTATTCCCACAAATACAATTCCAGTTTCTAGCAGCAAGTTTTTCCAACCTTTTGAAATGGGAATTACATTGGTTTTTATAGAGGTCCATCCTCTTTGCAGCATTAAATAATTAAAACCAACTTCCTCGTGATCTACAATTATATCTTGGAAATCAGGAACACGATCCCCTTAATCACGGCCTCGAGGAAGCAAAAATTAAAGGCAATGAAACGTTCACGATTCTTCATTAAATTCGTTTTTCAATATGCATGAAAACGTTACGCCAATCCACGAACAAATACTTTGAACCAATAAACCCTTTAATTTTGGTGGCCTGGGCACTCTTCGAACTTAACCGCATCGGAAATCCGCAAAATATTTAATTCGGGTTAGCATTAAATCATCGAAAATCAAAAAAACCCTTTCGGCCGTTCATATTGCACTTGGCGGGAAAACAGCGCAGGTCGCGAAAATGCGACGGGTCGCGAAATCGCGACGGGTCGCGAAATCGCGACGTCTTATCATGCAGTACGCTTTGACCACCGTTGACCCGCGAAAATGGAACATGTAGCGATTTCGCTACATGTTTCCGCCGTTGGCTCCTCCCTGCGCTCTGCCCCGCGAAATCGAAACATGTAGCGATTTCGCTACATGTTTTCGTCGCCGTACCAATCACCTTTTTCGGTCGTGATTCGCTGACATGTCAGCGACGCGCTGCAAATTTTGACTTAACGCCTTCGAAGCTGCCCGGGTCGCGATTCGCTGACATGTTTTCAACTTAATGTTTTTTACCCGCCGACCCGCGATTCCGGAACACGTCGCGATATCGCGACGGTTCCGCCAACCTGCCTGCGTTGACTGAGTTGACCGCGATTCTGCAACATGTCAGCGCGTCGCTGCAATTTTCAGACTTAGTCATTTTTTGCTCAATTTTTCTCCCTTTTTCGCCCAAGCTGCATCAATCAAAGGTCAGATCCCCAACAATACATCAATGCATTCATCAATGAGAATCAATGTGGCAAAAATGCCAACATTCTTGGCGGCTCGCGGGGTATACAGCTCGCTGTATGCAAGAATCCAGGCCTTAGTCCATTAGGCATAGAGTCATATCCGAATCGTAAACTAGCTGCTGCAAAACATGTTCTGCTAAAAAATTGAAACTGGAAAAAACCTGCATACAACTGATTATGAAACGACTAATAGAACGCGATGATGGAGTGAGCTCTTGCGGTTGCGCAAGCGGTGACTGCAATGGAATGATGAAATGAAAATGAACGAAGTTATGGAGTGGGAATGGAACTAGGAAAGCTGTGAAATGAAATGAACTAGACTGTTAGCAAATGCGTAAAAGACTAAACTTAGAGGAAAGGGATAAGAAGGGACGGGAAAAAATAGAAAAGGAAAAAGAAACAACAGCTGTGGCTCATTTTGTTTTAATGCAGACTAAAAAAGAAGTAAAAGAAGGAAGATGAAGAAGGGAAAGGAAAGAAAAAGGGAAGGGAAAAGAAGAAAGTGCTAGAAAGCCACCAAACTGTTGGGAGGAGAAAAACAAAGGAAAAAACAAGCATCTACGGCTCGCAAGCAACAAGAACCGAGATGAACAAATAAAAACAATACCAATTTTTTTTTTTTTCTCTTCTTCTTTTTCTATATTTTTTTTTGTTTTTTTTTCAAAATACTATATACAATAATGCACGACATGATTGGCATGTCGCCACCAGACACCCAATCTCAGAATGTTATCCGATAAATCTGCAATGTCCCGACCAGATCTGATCATACTTAAGTCGGTCCTTGAAATTGGGTTGGCTCCTTCCTGAAGTTCTCCATGGTGCTGATAGGATGCAATTCAGCAGATTATCCTTCTTACTAGTACCCCCATGGAAGACTTCGTCAGTGCATCGGATGTAGTGGTCGGAACCAACACCACCACTTTGCAGACTTTCATCGGTCGTGGCTGAGTACAGGCTCCTCTAACTCCTTGATGTGATCACAGGGCTCTTCAAGTGAGAACTCTGATTCTGGGATCTCCTCAGACTCTGAAATTTGCACTTGTTCTTCTACTTGGCCCATCTCTTGATGAAAACTGCAAGCAACCATATTTTTCATTGCTGGAAAAGTGCTTGCATGTCCCAATCCTTGCCTTTGGACGAGATCTGTCCCTTGAACTTCACATGACTGCATCTCAGGGATCTGGCATGAATGTGCAGGGTAAACAGGAGCAGCAACCATCGGAGAAGGTAATGGAGTTTCTCCCCACGGTAACTTTCTTGATAAGAGCAACAACTGTTCCGCTCGCACTGCTTCCTCAAAGATTTGTGGGAAGCGTTGTTCACCTGACTGCAGCAAAAAGAGACCTATGTCAGAATTAAAAGCTCGAACATAAAAGAGGTGGGCCTGGGTGGGTGATGGACGGATCTTCTCTGGAATTCTCTGCCAGCTTCTCAAGAATCGGACATTGAAGTCCGTGATGCTTTCTTGAGGTGCTCTCTTGATGTACATGAAAAATTGGTAGAGATCCAAAGAACTGTAGAAAGGATCTTCGTCAAATCTTTTGATTAGTGCCCCCGCGAGATCATCCCATGAGCTGATGCTTTGACATTTGAGCAATCTGTACCATTGCAATGCTCTTCCTTCCAAAGACTGAACCAGAAGTCGGATCATGACATCCTCGTGTTCTATGACATGGATCATGGACAGAGTCGCAATATCTTCAACATGTGCCAGAGCCATGCCTTCGGTACCATCATATTTTTCCAGGTTCTTCAGGGCACCTTCGGGAATTTCATGCCAAACTTGCAGATTCAGAGGGCCTTGATCATCCCATCTAGAAAAAACTCTCGCCTTTGTGGCAGTGGTCTGCGGAATCACGGCCATCGCCATTAAGTCAGAGTTGCCAGATGAACATTCTTTGAATTTTTTTTTTTTTTTTTTTTTTAAAATTAAAACAAAGCGTCCACGAACAGATCTTCAACTCAGCAAAGTCGCCAGATGAACTTAAAAATCTCCGCTGTGAGGCCAAGACAGCTCATCAAATCTTGAGACCTCCGGGTGTTAAAAGCGTGCCAAAACTGTTGGCACCGGTGGGGTTATCACTTTGGAAAATTATGCGTATCCCACCGATTATGAATTCTTGGAGACAGAAACAGTCTGTCCCACCGGGCGTGCCAAAAACTGTTGGTCACGAATCTGCCACAGGAAAGGATTTTTACAATTGCGCCCTAGACCCGGCCAACATTGAAAGGCTGGAAGCAAGAAATGGCTCCCAGACCAATCTCCAGAGTGGGCTGGTTCCCTTCACTACTCTAAAAATGGGTTTAAGATAGGGTTTCTGGAAAGAGATTTAAAAGGTTGCAGAAAGAAATGGGAAATATGGCCACAGGCCGAAGTGATGGGATCAGAAAAACAATAGCAGGAAACTACAAACGCAACAACAGCAAGTAACATAAGAAATCAGCTTCATCCTCGCACAATCACATGCCGCAAATCCCTCCAAACCCACATTCCAGGAATTGTACCCTGACCGCAGTATTTAAATCCAGTATGCAAAATTTAAATGTAATAGCAATGCAGGAGTACGAATGCTATTAGAAATGCAGAAAACAGAAAGCAAATTCATCCATGCGACGCTTGAAAAATTAGAAGTCGATCCTTGTATTCCCGCAAATACAATTCCAGTTTCTAGCAGCAAGTTTTTCCAACCTTTTGAAATGCGAATTACATTGGTTTTTATAGAGGTCCGTCCTCTTTGCAGCATTAAATAATTAAAACCAACTTCCTCGTGATCTACAATTATATCTTGGAAATCAGGAACACGATCCCCTTAATCATAGCCTCGAGGAAGCAAAAATTAAAGGCAATGAAACGTTCGCGATTCTTCATTAAATTCGTTTTTCAATATGCATGAAAACGTTACGCCAATCCACGAACAAATACTTTGAACCAATAAACCCTTTAATTTTGGTGGCCTGGGCACTCTTCGAACTTAACCGCATCGGAAATCCGCAAAATATTTAATTCGGGTTAGCATTAAATCATCGAAAATCAAAAAAACCCTTTCGGCCGTTCATATTGCACTTGGCGGGAAAACTGCGCAGGTCGCGAAAATGCGACGGGTCGCGAAATCGCGACGTCTTATCATGCAGTACGCTTTGACCACCGTTGACCCGCGAAAATGGAACATGTAGCGATTTCGCTACATGTTTCCGCCGTTGGCTCCTCCCTGCGCTCTGCCCCGCGAAATCGGAACATGTAGCGATTTCGCTACATGTTTCCGTCGTCGTACCAATCGCCTTTTTCGGTCGCGATTCGCTGACATGTCAGCGACGCGCTGCAAATTTTGACTTAACGCCTTCGAAGCTGCCCGGGTCGCGATTCGCTGACATGTCAGCGAATCGCTGCATGTTTTCAACTTAATGTTTTTTGCCCGTCGACCCGCGATTCCGGAACACGTCGCGATATCGCGACGGTTCCGCCAACCTGCCTGCGTTGACTGAGTTGACCGCGATTCTGCAACATGTCAGCGCGTCGCTGCAATTTTCAGACTTAGTCATTTTTTGCTCAATTTTTCTCCCTTTTTCGCCCAAGCTGCATCAATCAAAGGTCAGATCCCCAACAATACATCAATGCATTCATCAATGAGAATCAATGTGGCAAAAATGCCAACAGTTACACAAAACCAAAAATCATGATGGCAGTGGTTGCCATCAAATCCAAGAGGGGAGGGGAAGAGACTCCCCACATGTTGTTTGGATTTGAGATGCTTTTAAGAGGCTTAGCGTATGGATTTTTGGGGGGTTTATTTTTTGAGTTTGGAAGCCAGCAAGTAGAGAGGAGCAAGGATTCAAAGGGCATGAGCTTTCAAACTTTAAAATATAAGCTTTGAGAAGGAGATCAATTTTTGTTTTACCTGTGTTTTGAGTAGTATAATATTGGTTTTTTTTATGCTTATCTTCAACATATGCATTTTTCTATTTGGATTATTGATCATTTATTGGTCCTAGTAGAGGTTCTAGATATGCCACATAGTCAGGCCACGATCTGGGTTGTGAGTGATCTAAATTGCACAAATTTTGTAGTCTTTGTCTTGGACCGCCTTTCATCTTGGTTGTCTTTGTTTGTAGTTCATTACAATTGGCTTCATGTTGTTTACATAAAGTTTCCTTTTGATTAAGTAGTGGCTGGTTTAATATCTTTAATGCATCATGTGGCCTTTTTGGCATGCATATATTTATATGGATTTTTAAGTTAATTGCATGGCATGATTTTTGTGGTGAATCGGTTAACCATAGATGTCTTGTTGACCTTGTTAGTCTTCAATGTGAGAGGTGTCGTGTCTTGTGTTTCATTTTGTATGTGTAGTTTAGATGAGGGTCAATTGGTTGTTTCCCTCTTATTTCCTGAAGTTTTTTTTGGTCGTGGGTGACCACACCTAGTATTGAGAGACCATTGGGTAGTGGCACCATATCTTTAGTGAGCACTAGCTAGGTACCCCTTTGTAAGGTTACCTTTAGAGCTTTGATTTTGTTCGAATATTTTAGATAGCAAAGTTTTGATGAAATTTATAAATATTAAATTAATCTTAAAGTAATACTTTATAGTTCTTATGTTTGGAAGGGAACATAAAGGTACTATGTTTTGTGAAAGATAAAAAGGTTGTATTTTAGATTAATTAGTGAATGGATTGTTATGGATTCCTATTATTATAGTTATGATGTTATTATTTGGCAAGAGTGGTTGAGAAAAAGGATTTAATGCTTTCCCTCTCTTATCTTGTGTTAAGATGATAAATAAGTTATTGAATTGAATGTATGTTGAAATTATAATGGTCTCTTGAGACTTGAGTAGGTAAAGGAGATCATTATAAGAGAGAAGTATGGTATTATCTCATCTTTTGTAATGCTTTTGTGTGCATGGATTGCTTGCATCACATATAAGTACTCATATTTGAATTGCATTGAGTTGTCCTAATCCCTCAATATTTATTATATGCTATGGTGGTTCACCCATCATAACGATATTGGTGGATTCCTTCAGAGTTTCTTGGCAAAGGGTTTCTCAAAAGTATCTTTTAGATAGTATTAATGATATAAACATAGTTTATGTTTTGAGGATTTTACTTCCTTTGGGATATGTAATTTGACTACTATTTAATTAGAATGTATATATTGCTTTAGCGTTATTGGAAATCGGGTTTCTCTAAAGCATTTTAGAATTCTTTTCTTTACCCAATGCATGGTGCTTTTAGCAATTGATAGAATGCATTTTATGACTTAAACTTGGTTAAGTTTAGCAATGAGTTTTATATGGTGTATCTTGAAGCTATGTTAAGCTTTTGAATTAAGCATTATGGTAATTTATGTTTATCAATTATAGCATTGTTGATTTACGCTTCGAAATTAAGTGCTTTTGTTATTATAAAATGAATGATGCTTTACTTTGGATATTATATGTTTCAATATGTAAATATCTTGTGGGGGTTGGTTAGTTTTTACCTATGGACCTCATATATTAGAAAATAGCCCAATCCTAGGAGGATTTGCATGAATGCAATAACCAAGTAGCCACGAGTCCTAGAAGTATTTGGAAGAATACAATAGCTAGGAAACATGTGAATCTAGGAGTTGTGTGAATACAATTTCCAGATTACTTGTGAAACCTAACACCTTGAATGAGTAGGATCGGGTGCATACAACCATTCACAAGTTAGAAATGATGATCCCTTAATCATGTAGGATCAGGTGATCATGTTAGTTATTATCAAAGTGGAAATGACCTTAGTTAGCCGACAAAGGTGTGGTAACTAAGCACCAAGGCTCTTCACTTGATTAATCTACATAGATGAACTTAGAGTTAGGTTAGGGAATAAGCATCCCCATTTAAATGTTATGGGCCTTAAAGGGTAATATCTACACCATGGTCATATGGTCCTATGCGGAGGAGGGTATAGGAAAGGTGGGGGAACCATTGTTGGCATCCTTCTAAACATATAGGTTTAGGAAGGTGAACCCCAAAAAATATGGGAGTTAGCCACTACTATCCACTGAGTGTCATTTGTAATGACTTGGAAATAATATGTGGTGAAGCTTTTTATGCTAATATAAACAAAATAAGGGTGTCTCCCTTGTGAACCTTTGCTTGTGTTCATCCTTTTAAAAATTATCGGGTTGGTAGTTTTAGATTGTTACAAGAACCATATATTCATATCAAGGATCCAACTACTCAAGATGTTTGGATATCTTGAGACATCATACAACTTGACCTCACACTTGGCCTTGGATTGAAGGTCATTATTGTAATTTTTTACATCACTTGGGATACTTTGGATATTTATGTCATTGAACTTATTGACCAAGGCACTTATAATATTGGCTAACTTGATCACAATTTTGGCTAAATTCGTGGTCATGGATGAATGAGTAAAAGCTATATGTAACTATGTTTCCAAAGAGTATGGCTTATGAAGTTCTAAGTAGGTACAAATAAGGTATTTTACTTGGGATTGTACAACAAAATTGACTTTTAACAAAAAATAATGCATAAAATATGTGCTTTACAAAAAATAATTAATTAGTTATATTAATTAACTAATTAATTTTTAATTAATTTAATTAATCAAATGGTGCTAACCTTAGTGTTTGGGTATAAATTCAATTGGTTTTGAATTTGGGTTTCTGGTACCAATGGTAAAGAAGAATTTGACTTGAATTGTTTCTTGCCAATAGTAAAAAACAATCAGGCCATCAATAATCAAAAGAGAATTAAATTCCAACGTTCAGGTTGCACCATGTGTCATGCCTAACACATTTTGTCTTCTTGTATTTAGTGATTTTAATCTCACTAGGGCTAAGTTTAATGCCTATATAGGCAACATCACACACATAAGGAAACTATAGGCTATAAACTAAATATGGTGCTCAATGAGCACCGTATTACTCACAATGTTGTATCCCATTGAGTGCACCCAATATTTTGTCATGGCATGAGACCAATGTGATGTTGGATGGACCAAATAACCTCAACGCATAGTCAAGCTAGAGAAATTTGTCTCCTAGCATCAAAATAATAGGGTGGAGGTCTTGTGAACACACCAAATGACACCTATAACAATTTTCTCCTACTCAACTCTCTCATCTGTGATGACTAGAAGTACCAACTATGACATTAGTTCTTACAACATCAACAAATGTGATGGTAACAATGTGGAAACCATGATGACATTCAATACCATGTGTTCATTTTGGAAGAAAACTCACCTCCTATTGTCATCGAAGATATGATTTTTGCATGCATGATTTAGTTCATGTGCGTTCATGATTGATCCAACCATTATGAAATACAATTTTGCTTGGGATTTCTTGTTGATTGGAAAATACATGCAACATCCATCCATATAGGAGTCAACCATACCTTAATGCAATTTAGTAGCCTAGATCTAACACTCCTTTTAATCCCTTTATCTACCAATCCACATAATATTACATCTCCACCCTCACAAAGATGTAAATGTCAAGCCAAAAATATGAAAGTGACTAGATTTCGAATAAACATGTCAAAAACATGAATCATCATTGGAAAACAAGTGTGAATAATGTTCTATCAAATTATAGTCTAGAGAGAACAATTCTTTGAACAACCAAATGCTTATGTTGGTCAATGAATGTGTAAAAATATCTATGTGTATGCCTCACTGTGAGAAGTGGCTTTCACTGTATCTTACTCTCCTTTTTGTCGATGGATGTCATGGTGATCAAGATCAAGCGGTGTTGGAGAGGTCACTTAACTGTAGCCAAATGTAGATGTTGAAAACAAGAAGGTTTGTTGGCAAACACCAACAATGTGAATAGTGCATTGATAGAACCCATCCAGTTAGGCATAGTAGTATACATCAAAAAACTAACATAATAACCTATGTTATGTTGTTCTACTTGTGACTCCATTGTTGTAATGGATTTTAACTACAAGTTTAAGCCCCAAGAACTTCATGAATGAATTATAACTACAAATACAAATAGGAACTAGATGCGTTGAAAAATATAGATCTAATTTTGAAAGAATGTTGATCGACGATGAGAAATTTGGACGTTGTCCATGTTAGCATGTTTGGTCTAAAACTAACAACGGTAGTTAAAATTGGTAGTTGTATTTAGAACACAAGTGTAATTTTTCACTAAGAGTCATCACCCATAGTGAAGATATGATGTGGGTTTTTCAAGAGGCCCATTCACCATGAGCTTCACATTCTTCACATCCAAAAATAAACATTAAATTGATGTGTCAGATAATTTCTATGCTAATGATGAAACCAAGTAGCCTGGTACTAAAGCAAGACATTTAAATTAACAAATTGTACCAACATATCATGCATAATAGTACACTAAAGTCAATGAGTTGTAATGTATTGTAAAAGTGGATCCCTAGTCCCTTCCACAAATATGACATCTCCTTTGGAACTTATGCCTACGTCATTCTATAGAAACTAACGACAAGGCAAACACCATCAAAACCAAAAATAAAGAGTAATCATTTAGTTGAAAGTCTTAAGAAAAAGTCATTGCTTATGCAAAATTACAACTAACGATCTAGAAGGAACATCCCTAGGACACTAAATATTAATGTGCTTTGATACTAGTGATAAGGGAGGTAAATGTTGAAGCTTATATTATGCATTGGTGCTTAAATAAGTAGGAAGTTTTACAACCATAGACAAAAGCTTATTTGGGTAGACAACTTACTGAAGATAGCTTAGAAACAAACACACTAACTTAAGAATCAACCTTAACTAAAGCAACAACTACTAACAAAAACTATGATAATCTAGAAGATGTCGCAAACAAAAATTATTTAATGCGAGTTTCTTGGTAGAGTTAAAGTGCACTATGCCTTCACCTTGACACTTGTCAGTTTCTCTTGACAAGTGTCATGTGTTGAATATAGGCTTATGCCTATATATTGTAACCATTTGTATCAATAAAATTAATCCCTTCAGTTTCAGTCCCAACATTTGGTATCAGAGCAGGTTCCCTCTCCTACCTGTGAAACCCTTGAGGGGGGATTTCCCTCATGGAAATCCTCCCTCCCCCTCATTTTTCAAATTTTAATTTTCCCCCATTTTTTTTCAAAATAGGGAGTATGCTATTCATCCTTGATGGATGAATCAAAAACCAGATTTTTGAAAATTAATGGCTGCCCCCAAATTCAAAAGATCCATTGTTGTAGAACATGAACAATACTTCCAAATGACTGAAAGCAAAGCGGTGACTGTTAATGTTTGTGCCTGTTTCAGGAAGATGGAGTTTTTTTTAGTTTGTATTGCGGCTTTGACTGGAGGAGTCTTGTTGGCTGTCACTGGAGGTCTGGCAGCCCCAGCTATTGCTGCAGGATTGGGCGCTTTGGCACCCACTTTGGGAACAATTATGCCTGTCATTGGTGCTAGTGGGTTTGTTGCAGCTACAACTACAGTATGTTTGGTTGCTGGATCTGTAGCTATTGCAGCTTATTTTGGAGCTACTGGAGCTAGAATTTTGGGGTCAAAATGGCAAGGAGAACAGGTGGAGGACAAATAAAAAATGGAGTTACCACAGGCTCAATCCCCCAAATAGAAACCCTATTCTATTTTTTGCTAGCACTTGAATCATCCCATCCAACCTGGATGTTACGTCGCTGTGAGCTTGGCCATCTCACATGATCAAGGTCGCTAATTCTCGTAATGGTAACCATATACCTATGGACACTAGACTCCTCTATTTCAAACATCTTTTTGAATCGCATGCCAAGTGAAATTTTTGTACCATAAATTTCTTTGTTGTACTTGATGAGCAAAATGACAAACTTTGAAGGGCTTGCCCTTGGGTTGTAGAAAAATGTAAATGGACTATGGTTTGAGGTAGCATGAGCTGCTGTAGCAAGGACTCCAATATGCATGTTGTCACTAGATAGAATAGAGGATGCTATGGCTGCTTGAGGCCCCTGACTGTGGCTTGTGATTCTAGGTCTGTCAGATATGTTGCAAATGTGTAATGTTACTAGAGTGGATGTATGTCGCATAGTACACCAAAAATTTTAGGCCTGGCTTGGCGCTTCTGTTCTCTGCCAACACCACCATTTTGATTGTGATCTGATGGGATGCCCTGTCTTCTCTATGTGTTCTGGATCTATGGTTGTAGTAGAGCCAAACAAAGGGAGGAGAATGATATGAGCTCTACGTGAAGCCTGATGCAGTCCATATGGTGTTACGCCTGTGGCTATTTTTTGAATTACCAGAGACCGCAAGCCCTACTAAAAAATTACCACAAGTTGCAGCTTAGAATCCGACGACTTCGACTTTGATGACAAAGTGGCAGTTTTGGAGATTCTCAATTTTTTGGTGCTGCCCATCACTCAGATTGTGTCGGCACTCAGAATCGAGGGCCACATTTTCTGGCAGATATTCCTCTCCACCGGTTCGTAGATCGCCAAGGCCGCGGGGGTTTTTCTCAACACCTTCGAGGAGCTGGAAGAGGAGTGTTTAAGCGGTCTCCATAGAAGCCACGTGGCGCGTGACCTGCCACCCTTATTTGCCATCAGACCCCTATTTTTTGACGATGGGTGCTTCCAGGTTTTGCAGGTAGAGGCCCTCCAGTATTGAGAAAATTTACCCACCATGTGATCGATCTGCCACGACGAGCTGTTGAAGCAACAGTACTCCATAATTTCTGCCAACAAAGAACTTGTTTATTTATTGTCATTTTGTGGGGCATTTTATTAAAGCACGGGGGGAATCAAAGTTATTTATTTCAAAGCACGGGGGCATTTAAAGTTTTTAATGTACTTCCACATGTAAAGTGGAAGTGAAAGTGGTGGAATATGAATACTTTATTGGCCATTTTTTAATGCTTTTTTCAACATGCAAAAGTGGAAGTGAAGTGGAAGTGGGGCATATTTTTGGTCGAGAGTTGGTGGCCGACCAAGAATATGGCTGAGATAATGCATTTAATATGCAAATTTTTAATGTAAGAGGGATATTTGTATTGGCCGACAAAGTGGCCTATTTGGCTATCTTTAATGTATTTCCACAAGGGGAAATTGAGAGACTATTTTTTTTTGCCAGAGAGCGATGCCGCCATAGTGTAAGGTTTTAGTTGCTGTCTTGGAGAGGCATGTTGTTTTTCATTATGATGAAGGCCCCTTTGATAATGGAATATAGGGGTATTTATAGTCGTTGGAAACGTTTTTCCGTGACGGACACAATGGTGGTGTCCATTTGTAATTTTGAGGCTATTTCATTTGAGTTTTTTAGCCTCAAAGTTTTTCTACCTTGGAGTGCACTTTCGGTTGTACCCGACACTCCCAAGGCACTTGTAAGTGAACCTAGTACCTAGTACTACCCTCTATCTACTTGGCGGATGCAGCGGTTGGTTACCCATGCATTTCGGTAAGATGAGGTGACTACCATAAGGACACTTATTCTAGGGACTCCAGACATAGACACCCTAGACTCTATCCGAGGATTTTTTGGATCTACTTCTAAAGACTATAGATGAAGATACTTCAAAATATTCTATTCTTCTCTTCTTTCTTCTTCTCCTCCATATTTGGCACTATGGCTCATTTTATTGTATTTCATGGCTCATTTTTTCTTATGTATTGAGGTGCTTTTTCGGCAGAGACCGAAACCTTCTAGATTGAGTTCACCATAAAGAAGGGATTTGATATTTATGGTGGAGCTAGTCAGTACCTATGAGAGGCAACATCCTCTGAGGATGACCTACAGAGGCAACAAACCCAGAAGTGGTTGACCCTGAGGCACCCATGATGACCCTGAGGCACTTAGACGACTGACCCAATGGCAACAGACCCGTGGAAGTGGCTGACCCTGAGGCAACAGACCGAGATGTATACACAGTGAATATAGCATTATTCATAGTTGGAGAGCCAAGCGCAAAGAGCACGAGCCTAGACCAAATCAGTAATAAGAGAGGATGATAGGTTGTTTTAGAGAAGTCAACATTAAGGGGGAATGTTACCTAATGTTGACTTGCTTTGTTTCTTCTTTAGTTAGGATAGTGCACTTTAAGGGGGAATGTTAGAGTTAAAGTGCACTATGCCTTCACCTTGACACTTGTCAGTTTCTATTGACAAGTGTCATGTGTTGAATATAGGCTTATGCCTATATATTGTAACCATTTGTATCAATAAAATTAATCCCTTCAGTTTCACTCCCAACATTTCTAAAATCTCATGTTTTACATAGCAATAAAATAATCCTAATTCCTATGCTATCTATATGTCCTCTGTCTAATAGTTAGCATTTTCAACATTCTTTTTGATCCCTTAGGGTTTTAAAACACAAGTGTTGTTAAAATACACGTTTTTGACACCTATTTAGTTGAACCTTTACCATTTTTAATGTTAACTTATTTGAAAATTGGGTCAATGCTTAGATTGCTATTAGGAAAAATCCTTAATCTTGTGGACCTTATATTGAAAAAAAGTAGATATTTGATAAATTAATATAGAGAATGCTTTGGACATAAAAACAATTGTCTGCTTGTATTGCAAATGTGATCCTAAAGGAAAAGTTGTAAGCTTACTACATTGGTAATGGCTTTGGCCTCTCTTTGAGATGTCCAAGATTCAAATCCCAATCAGTATGAGTGGATCGATACCCCTCATAAAAATATATGTAAAATCACTATAAAAAATGTGGTTCTAAAGGCTTAAGGTCAACTAAATTCACACATAAACTCACTAATGGGGATGGGTAGAGTAAAATTATTTTTAATAATGAATTGTTTTTTTTTGAGCAAAAACCCCTTGCGAAGCCGCCATGGTCTGAGAGACCATGAAAAGGGGGTTCTACATCGTTAAAGTCACTCGGGAGTCACACCCGACCCTTCCCGCACCAACATTATCAATTGGATTTTGGGTACCCAATTCAACTTTTTGGTAGGGTGGATATTCGAACCTGGGACCTCCCTTGGAGGATTGCCCTCTCATCTCCAACTCACCTACAACACCTAGGTTAAAAAACTAATTTATAGTGGAAAACATCCCTTTTGAGGTGCCACTTTCAACAGGTTGGGCATAGGAGGAATGGAGCCTTGTCGACCTCTACCAGCACATAGGACATTCCTAACTATACCATATATCTTCAGGATGGAGACAAGGGGAATGGAACCTAGGTCGGCCTCTACCAGCACCCAAGGCATTTATCACTGCACCACAACAAGAAGATTTTAATAATGTAAAATAATATGGCTAATAGTTAAGGTAAAATAAAAATTAGGATATACTAAAACCCTTGGTGTGGTTGGAATAAAAATTCCAATTAGTAAGAACTAAAGGCCATACCAAGGGTATGTGTATCTGTCAAAAATAGAGACCACACTAAGGGTATGAGTATTTACCATAACTAGAGGCCATACCAAAGTTTAGGGTTTTAGTAATATTTTTAAAAGCCAAGTTTCAATACAAAATGCCAACCATATGGCATCATCACTTGTATGAAAACAAATAAACTTGCTATGAAGATATGAAGAACAATGTATTTGAAAGTGTTGGATCTAATTGATGTACTATGGGAAGTAGTAAAGCTATGAAGAAAAATATGGTTGTGAGCTATAGATATAATTGAGGTACTATAGGAGGATGTGGATCTATAAATAACAATGTGGTTGAGAGTGTTGGATCTGATCAAGGTACAATGGAAGGTTATGGAAATATGCAAAACAATGTGGGTAAGAGTGTTGGATATGATCAAGGTACTATGGAAATTTGTGGAGTTATGAAGAATAATGTGGTTGAAATGCTAGATATGATCAAGGTACTATGGAAGGTTGTGGAGATATTAGAAAAAAATTGCTAAGAGATGGATCTAATCAAGATACTATGAAATGTTGTGGAGCTATAAAAATAATATGGCTAAGAGTTGGATCTAAGTGAGGTATTATGAAAAGCTGTGAAAACCAAGGTTCAAAACTCATGGCTGAGCCTTAACATTTAAAAAGTTATAGTGATATAAAATTTTATTATGTTTGGAAATCCTTGGTGTGGTCAAAACAAAATTTCCATATGGTAAGAAATAAAGACCACACTAAGGGTATGAGTATTTTTCAAAACTAGAGGTCACATTGAGGATATGAATATCTATTATAACCAAAGTTTATACCAAATTTTAGGATTTTAATAATATTTTTTAAGATCCAATTTCAATTCAAAATATCAATTATATGGCATCATCACTTGTATTGCAGTAGAAGAACTTGCTATGGATCTATGAAGAACATTGTAGGTAAAAGTGTTGGATTTGATTGAGATATTATTGGAAGGATTTGAGATATAAAGAAAATTATGGTTATGATTGTTATATCTAATCAATGTATTATAGAAAATTGTGGATCTATGAAGAACAATGTGTTTGAGAGTGTTGGATCTCATCGAGGTATAATGGAAGTTTGTGGAGATATGCAGAATAATATGGTTGAGTGTTGAATATTATTTAGGCACTATGGAAAGCTATTAAGTTATGAAGAACAATATAGCTGAGAGTGCTTTTGATCGAGTCATGGTGGAAGGCTATGGATTTATGATGAGTAATGTGGATGAGAATGATGGATTTGATCAAGATTTTATGGAAGGTTGTGGAGCTATGAATATCAATGTGGCTAAGAGTGTTAGATTAGAGCAAGGTACTATGGAAAGTTGTGCAGCTATGAAGAATAATATGGTTGAGAATGTTGGACTTGATTGAGATGATGTGGAAGGCTATGGAGCTATAAAGAATAATATGATTATTAGTGCCAAATCTAATCAATGTACTATGGAAGGTTATGGATCTATGAGGAAAAATGTGTTTGAGAGTGTTAGATCTAATTGAGGTCCTATGGAAGGATGTGGAGATATGTAGAACAATGTGGTTAAGAGTGCTATATCTAATTGAGGTATTATGGAAAGATACAAGGTTATGAAGAATAATGTAGCTAAGTGCATTGGATCTAATTGATGTATTGTGGAAGGTTGTGAAGACTTGAAGAACAATATGGATGAGAGTGTTGGATTTGATCAAGATACCATGGAAGGTTGTGGAGCTATGAAGAAAAATGTGGCTAAGAGTGTTGGATTTGAGAGAGGTATTAAGGAAAATTGAGGATCTACAAAGAATAATGTGGTTGAAAGTGCTAGATCTAGATAAGGTACCATGGAAGGTCATGGAGCTATGAAGAACAATGGGGCTGAGAGTGTTGGATTTGATCAAGGTAATATGGAAGGTTGTGAAGCTATATAGAACAATATGGCTAAGAGTGTTGGATCTAATCGAGATATTGTGGAGAGTTGTGGAGCTATGAAGAATAATGTAGCTAAGAGTGTTGGATCTAATCAATGTACTATGGAGAGCTATGGAGATATGAATAACAATGTGGTTAAGAGTGTTGGATCTAATTGAGGTACTATTGAAGGTTTTAGAGCTATGAAGAATAATGTGGTTGAGAGCACTAGATTTAATCAAGGTATTATGGAAGGCTATGGAACTATGAAGAATAATGTAATCGATAGTGTTGGATTTGATGGAGGTACTATGAAAATATGAGAACTTAGTCTATTGGAGATAGATAACTATGATGTATAAGTGACCTAATTTTTATGTCACTGTTGAAGTTTTGAAGAAATGTCAGAGAGGCATCTGAAGAATGTAACTTCATTGCATTGTTTTAAAAAAATAGATTGCAAGAATAGATAGACCAGTGTAGGCTTGTAAAATGGTTTGAGCCCTAAAAAAAAAATATCTTATCTCTTCTTTAGTCTTTGGGATTTCAAGCATCTATGTAAAAGAGTAAGGGACTTTTTCAAAACCCTTTTCTTACCCTTATATAAAAAATATGGCTAATAGTTTAACCAATTGGTCTATGAAGGTCCATAAGGACATTAGTATCATTGGTAACTTGATCTAGATAGGAATTTAAGAGATTGAATCTCTATATATGATAAAGTCACAAATACACTTGCTTAGGATAAGAAGGGTGGTACATATAAACCATAGGCCCTTTGACAATAATGCTTTATAGTTAGCTGTAAGCTTATTGTAATGGTAAGGGCTTTGGCCTCTCTTTGGGAGGTCCAAGATTCAAATCCCACTTAATATGAGGGGACCAAGATGCCTCATAAAATCCTATGTATAATCATTGAAAAAAATGATTTATAGTAAATTGGGTTAGCAAAAATAAATAGAAAGAAAACTTTAATTATGTTTTTGAATCCTACTAGTGAATATGAAACTATAAACTATAACATAATGCACTGTTGTACCAACCATAAATAATACTTCTAGCATTGGAAAGGAAAATAACAAGTGTTGAAGGTAATGTAATGTTAATAAACTCAACTCATGGAATACTTTAGGAACAAGTTTTCTTGTTTGCTTTGGTGTGGTTGTGCTCTAGTCTAGCTCCTATAACTAATATGATGTGTTGTAGAATGACCATATTGAAGCTTTATCACCTACCCAAAAAGGATGACACATTAAAACCCTATCTATTGGTAATAACATGATCCCACATACAAGTGAATAAAAACATAATTATTGCAAAATATGAAGGAAATAACATACAAATGATAATACATACATACCAAGGAAACCATAAAGAAAATAACACATAAATAAAAAGACATACATCCCAAGAAAACATTGATAGAGACATGAATTCAAGGTACTATCCTCTCACTTTCTATTAGTACTGTATTTCATTATTCCTCCAAATGCTACTGATTGATCAACACTAATCTCATTATGTTCACTGGACATATTTTTTTATTGCATTTGCTTTATCTCTCATATATATATTTTGTCATATTTAATTTTATTTGAATGGTTATATGGGGTTGAAATAGTCCCCACCCATGGTACATCATGACCACATAGTGGGTATTATAACAAATTGGCAATTATGCATATATTGCTTGGTAAGATTCAAACCTTAGTCTCCTCATTTAAAGTAGATGAATTTAACTAGTTGTGTTAATGTCATTTTATTTCCATCATATTTACTTTGCTTTTATTAAATTATTATTATTTACCTACAATGGGAGGGTGAAATAGAAAAATAATTGCGAAGGCCTCTTCACAATGCTTCCCTTTTCTTCAAGGACAGGAGAAATTTGTGAGCTTGATTATTAATGCTTAGTGGATTAGTTAGAGAACACTTAATTTCTCCTAAGATTTTCTTGACAAAGTTTAACCTCAATCTAGCCCTAATTTGCTACAACTGCATCATGCAAAATGCAACAAACAAGGCCTAAAACTAAAATGATTCTTGATTTTGATGATAAAAGTAAAACAATTTCTCTTTTGAAGGGAAAATATTCAAAAGGGATATGCATTAAACAAGCCTAAATACAACTATATGAGATTTGATTTTAGTGATGACAAGATCAGATAAGGTCCCTTAAGTGATAAAATTGCTAACTAGTTTCATTTTTCCTTTCTTTATTTAAAAAATGAATGGAAATATAAAAATAAATAGATCTTAGTAGACAACAAATAGACCTAAGGGCTAATTGCTAAACTAAAAGAGATGTTAGAAAGATACTAGTTCTACCACAAAGACAAAAGCACTATCGGTTTTGCCAAAGCACTACAATGTTATTGCATCCTAATGACATTTATGCTTACCCACATAGATAAAAAAGAGGTCAGTGGTAAATGAGTTTGTCTAAGCTTGAAGAGAGTATGAGGTTCCATTGGCCAACATCAAACCTCTATTTAGGTATGAGATAAAAAAGGATAAAGTCATAAAAGTATGGATTTTATGATCAATGGAAAAAGCACCACTGGGTGTGTGATAGAGTTACCATAAATTTTTGTTGAATAATAGTACTTTTTATCTCTTTGACTATGTCTAAAATAAAGAGTGATAGTGCCATTGAACCTAAAATTTGACAACACTTTTTCTTAAGTGTGTAGCAGAATAAAATTAAATGTAAGATTCAGAATTTTTATGGAAGATGCAAGGAAGGTCCTTAACCAGGAGGTATAATGATCCTATTATATGCAAAATAATAGGAAGATTACTTATCCACAACGTAAAATAGTGATGACAAAAATATTATATACCAAGCTAAATACAAGTATGGTATCCAAAGCAATATTAGTATTCAATGATATTAAAAATTAGAGCTATAAAAAAAAGACAAAAGCAAGAAAGGGGAAAGATCAATGCCAAGAAAACTTGTTGTTCCAATATACTAAGATTATTTCCTCCTTTTGTTGGAAACCTTCTAGTTGCTTAAATATTGCTTGAGAGCTTGAGATCTTGAGAGGTTAAATGGTTGAAAGCTTTCACAAGATCATGATAAGATTATGGTATAGTCTTGCCATACTTGGACATGAATCCTTATGGATCTATATGAAGTTTTATTACTTTTGAAAGGCCATGGATTGGGCTCACCCAAGTGTTGGTTTTATAGGAATCCATGGCTCCTTGGGACTAGGATTGAACTAAAGATGATAGGATTAGTAGAAGGTAAGAATTTGAAATGAGATCAAGATACCATTAACAGAGAAATATTAAAAATGGTAAATCTTGAGCTTTGGATTTCTACTAGGCTATGAATAAGATCTTGGTTATTATATCCATTAATGGTGGGCAACTTAAAAGGTACTAATTATCATTTTTTTTTAATTTTTTGTACATGACAGTAAAAACAATTCAAGGATGATAGTGTTAGCAACACTAATGATCCAACACTTTCACCAGAATGACTTTTGCCAATCAAATCAAGCAGGAAATGGTCAAAAAGTTGAATTTTACAAAAGCACTATTAGGAAGGCAAAAATACTATCAACACTTTTACTCATGTCTTGATGCTTTTTATTTAGGAGTAATAAATACCTCCAACTTGGTCTTAAGGGTGATTGAGTTAGTTTGGTTGCTTGAATGACTAGTTGATAAAGATGTTGGCAAGCTCAAAGATTTATGATGCACTCAAAATTGGGTGTCTATGTATCCATTTTTGATGCATTTATTACATAATTTATACATAAAAACTAACATAGATGCCTCAATTTAAAGATATGGGGATTTGTTATTGCTTAAGATTAGTGACGCAAGATGATCGATTCTTTGATTGTTTGATTAGAGGTCATGTTAAATTTTACATTTTTGACAACATTAGATGTTGTTGTGCCCCAATATGCCCCCTTAAGTTTTGGATGGAATATCAAAGTGGACAAAAAAAACTTGACTTGATTATGAGTCACACTAGTGTTATGATGAAATATTGAAGACAAACAATGAAAATTGGTTGAGAAGGCTAGGGAAGGGTAAAATAATTAGGGAGTAAAAATAAATTTATTTTTATCATGGAGAAAAGATAAAAATAACTCTAACTACTCGAGAGAAGCAAAAATGTTAATGACCCAACATGCATACCCATCACATTGAGCCGATCAAGTAAGGACACCTATAACTAGACGAGAAGCACATGTATAGGTACACACCTTGAAACTAGCCTGATATGTTTAATTTTTTCTTAAAAATTATGCCCAAAGAATTAAGTAATGGTTTTACATGTCAATGGCACTTTCGTATCTTGATGATGCTTTTGTCAAGTGAAAACACGACTGCCATCTAGGTAGTGCTTTTGCTTGTGGTAGATTTTTTTATTTTGTTTAATTCTAGCTGATTGTGCAAGCTTTTATGCTAATAGGATGACTAGTTTTGGTTGTAGGAGTAGTTATAGACCTTGGATTGTAGGGAGAGGTGTTCACATGCACTAAAAATATTTAGAGTATTTTAGTGTTCACTAATCATGCACTATTATTGGAAATAGGGCTATATCACATGACCCTATTGCCTAAGGTCAAGCTTGACTATGAATTTTTTATAGCTTTGGTAGAGCACTAGTATTTGAAGATGAATACCTTTCAACTAGTATTACGAGAGATGATAATCAACCTGGAGGATGTTTGAAGGATCCTTAAAATTACCATTAGAGGTGCACAAATCCACATGAACCAAGACCAAGAATGTAGCTTGGAGCGTATGATAAGGGACATAAACTTATATTAGGTTAGGATTTGACATTAATGTTGTCTACATAGGGGACCATTTATATAGGTAGACCACTCTCCTATGTGCACTTGTGTTTGGAATTTTGACCAAGGACACCAACAAGTGAGTGGTTCACTAGGGTTGGGGAAAGACAATGATTGACATGAGGGAGCACAAGACCATTTTTACTTGGGGGTCAATGGTGTTGGTGTATATTTACCACTTGTTGCAATGAGTGGTCTACACAGGAAGGAGGAGCCTTACATGTTACATATTGCTCTAAGTGTGGACCTTAGAGAACATAACAACTATAAGTCCACCAGGATTTCTAGGTTAGGTGTTAGATCTTGAGGCAATGACATACAGGTGGGGAACCATTTTAAGTTAGGATATAGTAGGCCCTATAAGGTAATTTTAAGCATGGCAAAGATGGCAATGGATGACCTATAGATAGAGTAGATAATTTGATAACCATTTAGGTGGTATCCTGGCTAGTAGGATAATGCCTACCATGTAGCTCATGAAAAATGAGTTAGGTGGATAGTAGAACCATAAGGAGAGCAAGATATATTTTGTTTTGATTTTATGGTCTACCATAGAACAAATAAGGGGATACCAAGAGGGTTGATGTGGTACTGTAATTTTTTAATTCATAGTAAAACTCTTATTCATATCCTAGGTCTAACATAGATGATTTTGCCATACCAAACCTAGGAAATAATAATTCTAGGATTAATGATGGATACTAGATATAATACCAAACCACTAGATCATAGAGGTTGACCACTACTAGGATTTGACTAGGGGAGCAGTGGAGACAAACTGAGTCATGGTAGGTAACACCAGTTTTGGCTAGATGATATAGAGTATCATAGATAGAGAGACAAGTAACAATGATAGCAAAAACAACACCACCACCACCATTAGCACTGTCGATGAGCATGATAGGTAAGGAAGGACCAAGGATGTCACCTTAGTATATAATAGAGTTGGAGAAAGATGCCGTAGTTGGGCAGGTGGCTTATAGGTAGTGCTAATAGCGAGGATGATAAAGAGAGACTAGCTAGCAAGATAGGTTTCCATGATGCAATATACCATTTAGAGTCTAACTATTGAGTAATATTTAATAATAATAAAGGTTTAAATAGTAGGGAGATTTAGGATCAATTAGATAATACAAACCTTATTGGACCAAATGACTTGGGTGTAAAGGAACCTATATGCAAAGATCAAGCGAGTAACACATTATAGAGTAGTGTATCATATAACCATTCCAATAGATAGGTGCTTGTCATCATTAATGTAGACACAATCATGGACACACGTGATTTGTGATATGATAGTCATAGAGGTAGATTAGGATACCACTACCAATAGAAGGGGGAGGAGGAGGGACTATAAGAGCACTAGACATGAGCTCCTAAAGCTAGCCAATTTTTATTTGTTGTCTTAGATTTTTATGCATGGGATTGTATATTATGAGACTTAAGGATGCATATTGATGTGATGTAGACATTTTTTATATATATTGATTTTAATGGGCTTTCTTGTTATGTGTTGGTGTATGAATTCTTTATATATTTATTTTTTCTCATGATTTGATTAATGTTTTTAAGTAATTTATTATGGTGTTAATTTGTATGGCGTGATGTGTCTATGATGTTTAATGATATGCTATGATGATTAATTATCTATTTGATGAATGATATATGCATTATTATTATTAATGTATATTCAATGTGTGAATTATTAGAGTATATTTATGTGATGGTTAATGTGATTAAGATTAAATACAATAATAATGAGATGTGGTTGATTAGTTCTCAAGGTTTGCATGATAGATTATATGCCCAAGGGGCTTTGGATAATGCCAAGAGGAATTTCTATATTACAACTATATATAACTATGTACATATATAGATTTACCTAGGGGGACTTTATCTTAGATAAAATATATACATATATGTACAACTATATGCAAAGATTTACTTAGAGATTTTCCCAAGGGGACTTTAGTTATCTTTTCCTAGATGACTTTTGGTTAGATTTGTGATTTGCCTAAGGAGACTTTAGTTAGCCTTTCTTAGAGGACTTCTAGTTAGTTTTATATAATATAAAGTATCTAAAAATATATGCAAATATGTGCAAATAAATATAAAAGCATTATCTTTAAACAAATTTCTAAAGGAATTTTACTTGGCCAAGAGTATTTCTAATTTAGCTTTGTCTAAGAAAGTCTGATTAGATTAGAGATTTACCTTTACACAAATGTAGAAATAAATTTTGCTTGGATTGAATTACCTCATAGATAAGTGTCATCGAGGACTTGGATTTATTGATGTGGCAATGAGTTACACCCCTAATTGGGAGGAAGAATTTGGTGTCATAATGTTACCCCCATGTATGGTGGTACATAGAAGACAAGATCTGTTATGTTTTAACTTGCTATTAACACTTACAATTATCATTGTATTCATTATGTAACAAGAGATTAATAAGACATAATATTAGAGAGATAATATTTAATTGACCTTGCCATCAATACCTATGAACTTTGTAGTATTCATCATGTGGAAAGAGATTGATGAGATAGAAGAATAGATCTTGATTTGGTTGACCTTGTCATCAAAACCTGTAAACCTTGTAATATTTATCATTGAAAAATATATTGATGAGACAAAAAATTAGAGAGATAATATTTTATTGATATTTCCATCAACACCTGTAGACCTCATATAAATCATTATGAGGTAAGATATTTATTATTAAAGAGAGAAGAATAGATAACGTTTGAGGTAAACCAAATCAAATAGATTGACATAGATTGATATTGTGTAAACCTTGACTAATTTATGAAATGGGATTGGGATTATCCACTTGTATAAGTCCCATAATAAAAGGAAAACAAATTGTCCTAACTAGGATCATTATTTGCATGTCATTATGGATCGCTTACTCAATATGGAACAGGTAATTAAAGCAAAGATAAGCATGTGCATGTAGACAAATATGAAGTCAAGCAGATGCAAGCAAGTAGCAACCAAAAATAAAAAGCAAAGAGATAGTCAATGCAAAATTAGATGTAATACCATTTAATATGTATTATGTTCATTGGTTCCTTAAGTTATTTTCCATCAAGCATGATAAGGCCATAAGCACATGGACCATACATGGAGGTTATGGTGTATGGACCTAGATAATTAGACTTAAGCTTATATTTGAGCTTAGTTTTGATGTTCGTATTTTTCTAATTCTCTTTGAGGACTAGATCACCAATTTTAAAGGACTAGGATTATACCCTTTTTTTAGGTACATTTAAGCCTTTTGTTGGTAGACCCATTGGTTTTCTATGTCATGGACCTACTTTTTGTCAAGTAGTTCTAACTAGAGAAGATGCATGAGATGGTATTCATCTCAAAAAAAGGAATCCTATAATAAGACATGTAAGGAAGGAACCTATAACTTAAAAAGGAAGATCACTTCAGCTCCATAGACCAAATCATAGGGAGTCACACTAGTGGAATTTTTAACACTAGTGCGATATGCCAAGAGGGATGGATACAATTGGAGATGTTGATCTCTACCAATTTTTATAATGATCTTAAATATTTTGACAAGAGTCTTGTTAGAAGCTTCATCTTGGTAATTACCTTGAGGATAGTAAGGTATAGATAATTTGTGCTAAATATTGTATTTACTATAATGTTTTTTAACATCCTTGTTTTTAAAGGGTATTCTATTATTAGATATTATCACAAAAGAGATGCCATAACAACTAAGGATTTGGTTGAGGATGAACTTGGAGACTTGGAATCCAATTGTTGAGGCTAAAGGTGTGGTTTTTATCCACTCTATGAAGTATGTGATATTGGATTTATCTTCCCAATGATGTACAATCTCTAAATGTAGAAGGGTCATGGAGAGGCCAATGATTAAAAGTGCTCGGGATGGGATGTGGATAAGGTTATTATCCTTTTGAACTTATCACATATCTTGAGATAGTTACAAGAGTACTTTTCCATGGAGGGCCAATAATAACCCTTCCATAAGAGTTTATTAGCAATGGTGACACCACTAAAGTGACCACTGCACGATCCATCATGGGCCTCTTTCATGACTACCTAGGTTTTTACTAGGTCTAATTACCTAAGCAACATGCCATAAAGGGTACAATAATATAAAATATTACCAATGATGACATGCCCATGGACTCATTTCTTGAGGTTATTGCACTCATTATGGTGTAAATCACAAGGTAAAGTGCCATCCCTAATGTAAGCAAAGATATCCTTGTAGCAAAGATCAAAGGAGGAAGTTGCTTCAACAAAAAATACCCCTATAGGAAGTTGACTAGTTTCTAGGGTTGAAGGCCCCCTAATTTTCTAAATGGAAATCATAGCTTGTTCATAATATAGCTTTAAGGGTATAAGGGATGCAACCAAGGCCATAGCATTGGCATTTCAATTACTAGACCTAGGGATAGCTTCAATGGCGATTATGTTGAAAGTAGCCACTTGTTTGTCAATAATATCTTTGTATGGCTTGAGCTTATTATATTTGGTTTGATAAACATCATTAACTTGGTTGAATACTAGTTGAGAGTCTCCAAAGATAGAAATTATTCTAATATAGAGAGCTCACATTGCACATAGTCCTAGGATAAGGGCTTCATACTCAATGGTATTGTTGGCATAGGAAAACTTAAGCTTAAAGTACAAAGGGATTAATTATTGTTGATGAGTGGCCAAGATGAATTTTTCCATCATTCCTTTGACAAATATATCACCATCTAGGTATAAATTCCAAGAGTCAAGTTGATTTTTTTCTAGTCTTAAGATTGAATCATTTGGAAAGTCTATTGCTAAGGCATGGCTAGCTCTAAAGGTGCAACCACTAATTGGTTAGTAATGACCTTTCCTTTATAAAATTTTGAATGAAAAACTCAAGATCTAATTCACTAAGCATAATGTCCCACTTAGTAATTTGTCTTGAGAGGTAAGCCTTGGACATGAGATAACGTAAGGGATTTGTTGGTGAAATTTCTTGTGTCCCTTATGGATTGTCACACCATAAGAAATTCCTAATTCCAACTAGTGTTGTTGACTCTAGCTAATCCACCTCTTTAATTTAGAAAAATATTATTCTAAGACTCTAAACAGACTAAGTATGGTAAGGAAACCCTTGAGGTGAGCCTATAATATGACTATATGCTCATGCTCATCCATATTATAGAAAATGTAAAGTATTAATTTGATCAAGAATAAAAAAATCATCTAATTATGCTCTATAAGTAGATCAATGCCTTGTCCATTAGGTAAATTGTAGCAAGATTTAAAATATCCAATGAGAAATAAATAAAATAAATAAGAAATTGGGCTAGTTATGATCATTCAAATAATGTAACAAACATAATTGAAATTCACTAGTGAAATAAAGCACTATTCACACATTCAAATTATGTAATATGTAAACATGCAATAAATACACAATTATGCCAAAGAATTTCTCCAAGAGGAAGCAGGATTGTATTAATATTTAAATATTTTACAATGGGAGTTTGGCTAAGAATGCCAAGATCTCACTCAACAAATACAAATGGTGTTTCATTCACATAGTGCAACAAAACTCCATCACTCCTCATTCAAATCATGTAACAAGGAGCCTCCTAGCTTTCGATCCAACCACTAGAAATGATCTCAATAGAATGGATGCCTCTTGATAAAAGCCTACATAATCAAGGGGAAGAATGAGGGATGAAGGTAAAAACAATAAAACAAAGGGTAATACAATTCATAAGGCAAGGGCACTCAAGTATTCCTCTCTAAAAAAATTTGCTATGCAAAACTTGATGTTGAATTGGGCGATTGCAACTATTTATATGGCCTTAAGATATTACATTCAGCTATTTATATGGCCTTAAGATATTACATTATGTTACAACTATTCTCACTTATTTATTTATGTGTGTATTTGATCTTTTGAGTGCATTACAACAAAATTATAGTTGCTTTGATTTGTTCCTTTTAAGCACTAACATTTGGATACTCTCAAACCTTAGATTTTTATGATGGAGTACAACTATATTAGATTTGAACCCTACAATTGGCTTATTCTTAGCCCATCCACCTCTTCTTAATTGTGGGGTCTACCATTTTGGATTATCTCAAACTTTTTTGACCTTAGTCTCCTATTATTTTATTTTTTTTTGAACTCTACTATTTTTTTGACTGTCTTATTTTAGTAATATTGCAATATTTAAAAAGCTTTGTAGCTCATAAAAGACCTTTTATCTTTTGATTGTAGTCAAAACTTTGGCATTTCATGTTTAGCATTTCATAAAACCTTCCTTTATATTTAGCACTTTTGAGAAATTGGGTGGATGAAGGGATCATAGAAAGTGGAAGATAGTTATTGATGAAGAGATATACGTGCAAAAATAAGGTAAAATTGTGGTGAAGAGGAGAAGAGTTAATGGAAAGGATGGGGATAAAAATATTTATGGAACAATTTATGGGTGGATACCAAAAGAAGTGATACTATAATATGAAGAAATGCAAGAAAATAAATGGAATAAAATGAAAAGGGATACCTAAAATATGGGACACCCCCCAAAATTGTACCTCTATGAGTATACTTTGCTACAACTTAAAGTTGTTTCAAGTGCAAAAAAAATACCAAGTACTTATAAGCTAAAGTTCACTGCTTCTATGCTTCTTATTTATACAGTTTAGTGAGAATATTTTTAGTTGGTAATTTTCTATTGTATGGACCTTTACTTTCACTCCCGAGTTCATCAACATGTTAAGAGAAGTTTTCTTTTGGTTTTGAAATAATTATGAGCTTCATATAGACCAAGTTCTAGTGATGGTGCTACTAGTGGACACTCACAATTATTACTGAATCAAGCCTTTCTAATGAAGTGCTTTTCTCAAGAATATGGTTTTCTATGAATTGTCTATTCAATTCCTTTTTCTACCAATTGAGCCTCTCCTTGTTTGTGAATCTGTCACCACACCAAGTGTAGTATGATATGCAAATTCACTCACACAAACTTTGTCAGCTTGGTTTAATCATATCTAAACTATTTTTAAATTTACTCATAGTAGTACAAAAATAATGAGATGGAGATGAAGTGTTGTGAAAAGGTTGAAGGCAACTTTATTTACTCCACAAAAAATTAACTACAGTTATTTGCTTTGACTATTCTACAAGTAATTTTAGTGTACTATGTATTATGACTTATTTCAAGCTATCTGAGACATGGTTGTACTCATCGTTTTATCTACTTGTTGTCTACTTACATGAAAATGTGATGCACTTGCCTTATCTTGACATGTCTATTCTAATTTACTCCACTTGTCTATGTTTACTAAAAATGATCATAAAATCACTTATTTATCTATCTTTAAATCTTAGTCCTTGCAGGTATTTTATGCCATCTACAACTTATGGTTATATATTTTTACCTTTGTTTAAATCCTTTGTTAATCCCAATATGATGTTCTTATCAGATCATCAATATTTGCCTATGTGGAGCAATAACTTTTCATGTGGACTGCTTACTTTTACCATGAGTAGATTATGGTCATTCATTTTACATTTAAACCTTAGGTGCACATTATTTTATCCATCAAGGTACAAATTCTATGTTGTTATTTTCCCTCCATCGCTAACCATTCATCTTTTGTTCCGAGGCCAAGTGGGCCACATATCCCCTTTGAATACATCAACTTCAATATGAGTCATCCATATGAGTGTGCTTCTAGACCAAGAATAGGTGGAATCCATGTGGCTTATCTGGTTTGAGTCAAGGCATATTTTATTTGTATTTGCAAACAACTATAGGCCATAGAGTTTGGAGATTCAATGCAGGATATTTATTTAAAGTATTTTGACTTTTCAAATAATGAGTGTCTCAAAATACTTAGCAAGGAGGAATTGAATGCAAACCATACCTTCTGTTAAGTCTTTTTTTTGACTTATCCATACCATAAGATCTGATAGAAGGATTCCATATCGTTAATTTTTTACCAAATCAAGGTCGAGCACCTTAATTCATTTAGGAAAATATGGGCCACATATTATTTTAATACCTTTTTATTTAATGTTCCACATCGTCAGATCTTTCCAAAATATTTTGGACTATTCATTATTCTATCTTATCAAACTTGAGCACTTCAATTTTCAAGCAAACCCAAGTCACATAATTTTCAACCAACTAGATCATTGCACTTTATTTTTATTCAAGTGAATCTGAAGATGCCATTTGGTGGGGATTCGAGCGTGGATGAAAAGACAAAGTTTTGACTATATGCTAATCATGGATCTTTCAAAGATGTTTCAGCATTGCAGAATATGAAGAATGTGCATGGTATTTAACAAAAGGGAGCAGATTACGCATTGAACATGAGGAAAACCTAAGCTTTAGGTAGAGATTTTAATTTTATTTGCTTCATGACTTAGGATTTCAAGACTTAAGAAAATAATGTGACTAGGAAGGCATGAAAATTTGATTTGGGCTCAAACTTAGGTGCATGAAGGGATCAAACCTTAGGACAATACCATGGAGGTGATGGAGGAATTTTAAGGGAATTAATTTGAATGACTAAGGTAAGTTCTAATGGAAGAAAAAAATGTGAATCTATAGGATATGAGGAAAAATGCATGAACCTTAATGGAGGGGAGATGTTCCACATGAGACAATATAACTGGATTTAGAATTTATGAGCAAATAAGCATGGGAAAGGGGATAGAATTATTTTTTATATAAAGGATTCTTAGAACCTTAAGAAGAATAGGATGACCTTTATAAGGTAAAAAATTTAGACAACCATCAGTAAATGTTATATTATCCCTAGACATGAAAGTAGAGACTAACCTATAAACTATATAAAAAAAAAATTGCAAAAATAATGGGATTTTAAATTTTCAAAGACTATAAATCTATATTAAAATTCAAACTCAACCTATACAACAAGTAAAAATATTACATAGACTTAAGGACTCATGAAGTGCAAAATTAGGGGTATATCTTAGATTGAATTTTGAATATCCAATAGGATCAATCCTTGTGATGAGAAAGGTATTATGGATAAGCATATAGTTTCTAATAATTTAGGAAATACTTCTCTAAGAATGTATATTAGAATTTGTAATTAACTAAAATCCTACTGATATAGAAAATAGTCCTTTCTTTGTGTTGGTTATCATACTGCACCAACATATATTCTTAGGAATGGTCAATTGCTATGTATAACAACAAGGGCCTAGGGGGATTATATGGGATAAGGATATATGGAGATAAAATATAGGGTTTTATAGCTTAAAAGGTTGCTTAACATTTAATGTCCCATTTGAAGATTGCATAATTCCTTAAGATTTTGGTGAAGGGTTGATAATTGTTTCTTAGCAAGAAGATGAATCTTTGAATTGTTAGCTTTTGATGCAACATGTAATGGGAGATAGCAATCACAAGATGCAAATTAATATGAAATAAAGTAAATCTACGAGATGACTAAAAATATACTATAAATAGAAATGATGGAGATGTTTACAAAGGTAGCTATGGAGGAAATTAACACTCCATGAATATACCTACTGCTCAAGAATGGATATTGAGTATTTTACACCCCATCACATTACATCACACTGCTACATCATACCACACTGGTCTACACTACTTCCTACTACTATATCTTGCCCTATATCTATGGCCCTTTATATAGGAAATAGATTCCTTGGCCAACACTCTACCTAGATGTGCAAGGGACAACTTGCACATATACAACTTGCACTTTGACATGTGCAGTTATTACATTGTATGAAGTAACAAGATAAATTCCCCCTAAAGTAATATAATTTGCTTGTTTGTGGATCTTGGGTACGTTGCTATGATTTTAGAGCTTTACTTTTATATGCATATTGTTAGATAGCATAAGTTTAGTTTTAAGTGCCATATTGTTCTAAAATTAATGTTTAATTGGAATAAAATATAAGTATGATATATTTAATGAAGCTTCAAAAGTGAATAGTAGCTTAGCATGTATATATTTTAATTTGAGGGTTAAAAAGGTTATGTTTAGTGTAATTAGTGAATGGATTGTTATGGGGTTATCCATTACTAGAGTTATTATTATTTTGGAAAAAGTGGTTGAGAAGAAGAGTTAATATCTTTGCTTCTTGTTTTTGTTATGTTCATGGGTTTTTGTCCTTGAATGTATGAAAAATATTGTGAGTTAACAAAAGCTTAGTTGTTGTATTCTATTTTTGAAAGATAAATGGGATTGTTGCTTTTGTTGATAATGAATAGAAAGAAATTTTTTGTTAAAATATTGAATGATGGTTTTGAAAGAGAAACTAATTATAATGATTCTTGAGACTCGTGTGAGTTAAGGAATCATTATAAAAGAGAAGTATGGGATTATCTTATTAAATGAAATATTGAATGTTGGTTTTGAAAAAGAAACTAATTATAATGATTCCTAAGACTCTTGTGGGTTAGGGGACCATTATAAAGAGAAGTATGGACTTCTCTTCTGGTTGGCTTGTTTATCTTTGTATGTTTTATGCATGGTTGTTTGCATACTAGAAAAGGCATGTTTCCTTTAAAAATGGCATTACATCTAAAGTTGTCCTAATCCCTAAGTATCTCTCATAAGATGTGGATGGAGTTTCCACTCAGAATATGTTGCAGAGCTTAGAAGGATTAGGGAATTTTTTGGAATGGCTTCATAGAATCTAAAAATGTTTGATTGATGCAAATGAATCAAAGGCTTGTAAAGGAATACTTTGTTTAAATAACTTTGTAACCTTGAGTTTTGTACAAAGTAAAGGCTATATTGTTAAATTATATTTTGATTTTTGCACTCTAATGATGTGTTTAGCAATTTTTTCCATGGATAGATAGAAATGAGTTCTTTCAATTGCTAGAATATATTATTATGATAATTGGATCTCTTAAGTTAAAGTATGTATGGATCCTTGGAGTATATGTTAAGTATTTGTTATATGTGCAATTTGGATTAGTTGTATGTTGAATATTTATTTATAAATTGTAACATGTGGAATCTAGTAGATCACTTTTAAAATTCTTATCATATAGTTTTATGCAATGGTTTTATAAAGGAGTTTTGTTTTCTATGCAAGTTTCTTACCTTGGGTTAGGGTGGTTAGTTTTACTCTTGTAGATCAAAAACATAATAAAACCCCAATCTTGGAAGGAGTTGCGTGGATGCAATAGCCAGGTAAATATGATCCTTAGAAGGAGTTGTGATGATGCAATAGCTAATATATCATAAACCTAGAAGGAGTTGTGTGAATACAATAGCTAGGTATCTTGTGAATCCTTACACCTTGAACAAGTAGGATCAGGTGTATCTCAACTAGAATTTGAGGAACTATTTATAAGTCAACAGTGGTGATCCCTCGATCATGTAGGATCAAGAAATCATGTTATTTTTCATCGAAGTGATAATAACCTTAGTTAGCCCATGAAGGTGTGGTAACTAATCACCAAGACTCTACACCTAACTAACCTATCTAGATGGATTTAGAGTCAGGTTAGGGAATATGCATACCCCTTTAAGTATTATGGGCCTTAAAGGGTAATCCTTATGTTGTGGTTACATGGTCCCATATCAATGAGGGTATAGAAAAGGTGGGGGACCAATTTTGGTGTCCTAAACATGTAGGTTCAGTAAGGTGAACCCTAAAAAACATGGAATTTGGATACTCTTATTCACTTGCAAACTTGCTTGTAAACAAAAAAATATTGGGTTGGTAGTTTTGGGTTGTTACAATACATATGCATTGTATTGGGCGTATTTCATGTTCATACCATTGGGTTCGGAAGTTACTTGTGTAATGAGTCTCCTTAATAGATTGGTGATGGTAATAAACTATCTTAAAATGCCACCTACTTAAGTATAAAACAATTATGTGTAATATTGTTGGTGTGAATGACATGTATACTTGTGCATGGTATGTATAGATTTATGGATGAGATCTATTAAAGTATTAATTTTTTTGTAACATTAATACTTGAGAATATTTTTTTTGATTGGTAAAGAGGGATTTTGAAAGGATCATGTAACCTTTTACAAAAGGAGAAGGTTGGGAGAAGAGATCCCAACCACAAAATAGTTGAATAAATAGACTCTTTGTGGGCTATTGGAGAAAAATAGCTAAAACAAAGAAAGAGAAGCCCATGCAGGAGCAAGAGAGAAAGCCACACCAGCTGAGAAGAGAAGCCCTCGTAGGGGCAGCAGGGAAAACCTCAAAGGTAAACATAAAAATGAAAAAGAGTTTTTTTGTAAAGGAAAAAATTATGCACCCCAGATAAAAGGGTTTTCCCACGCAGGAGAAAACCTTAGACTTAGAAGGCCAGCCACCACTGAATCAGGACTGTCCATAGATGAAATAGGACCACCCAAAAATATGAAACATGACCATCTGCCAATCAAAATAGGACCATCTGCAAAGGAATTAGGAGCAACCAAAAACCACAGAGTACCATCCATAAATGAAATAGGACCCTCCGTAATGGAATAGGGATCATCCAAAAACCAACATAGGACCATCCACAAAACAACCTAGGTCCATCCGTAAACCAAATAGGACCATCCATAAAATCCCCCATGCAAACTCCCAAAGAAGAAGGTGAAGCACAATCAAAGACAAACCATGGAAGGAGGACACCCAGATCAGTAAAAAACTCTAATCCTACCACCAATGAAGAAACCATAGAATCCTTCTGCCATACATGGTCCTCCCCAAGACCAAACAAATATGAGAAGGAATCTAGCAGAAACCCTTAGACATGAGCCCTGAAATACCAACCATGGGAAGAACTCAACTATGAATCTGAGGTCTCCCCAAGCCCAAAGAAGGCAGTGAATTACCACCCTAGCAAGCAGAACAAAGAAACGCATTCATCAAAAACCTTGAAATGTCAGCTACAAACTACAAATTATGGGAAAATCTCAACTAGGAACAAAAGGGGATTCCCCCAAGCCCAAAACCCAGTGAAACACCATCTTGGTAAGCATGAGAAGCAAAAAAAAGCCACCAACCACAAAATGCAAACCATGGGAAACTCTCAACTAAGAATAATCAAGGTCTCTCCTAAGCCTATAAGTTAATAAATGACCATCCCAGGAAGTGAAACAAAATAAAATAGATTCCACTTTGAAGCAAAGCCAACCCACACACTGATACCACCAACCAGGTTTTTCTGATCACGCAACACCATCCAAGAAGACTTCATGGAACACCTCAAGAAGAAGCTAAGAAGGCCTTGGAGACCCTATGGGCACCAAGAAATGGCACTAAGGGCAAGAAATCCTAGGAAAACTAGGAGTTCTACTTGTAAACCACAACACAATAATATATCTGCAAGAGAACCCTAGGAAGAGCCGAGGAGGGAGAAATAATATGAAGAGGTGACCTCCCACCCATAATAGGAGGTCTCTTGCTCCCACACCAAGGTATCTCCTAAGCGTGATTTGGATCTACCAAAAGAAAATAAGATCTACCAATAGAAAAGAAGATCTACCAGTAGAAAAGATGATTTGCCAGTAGAAAAGAAGATCTACCTACTCAAACCTAGAACACCTCAGGAAGAAGAAAAAAAGGGCTTAAAAACCCTCTAGGCATCAAACAGTGGGAGAAAGAGCTAGAAACCCTAGTAGAACTAATATATCTACCTGGAAATGCACAACAAAGAAAGAAATCTACCAAGGAGCCCAAGGAAGAGCCCGAGAGGGAGCAAGAAGATGAAGAGGTGACCTCCCACCCATAGCAGGAGGTCTCTTGCTCCCGCACTAGGGCATCTCTTAAGCATGCTATGAATCCACCATAAGAAAAAGATATCTACCTCCTCTTTTGTGGAACACCATAGGAAGAAGAAAAATGGCCATGGAAACCCTCTAGGCACCAAGCAATGGTAGGAAGGACCATAAACCCTAGGATAACTAAGAGATCTACCTAGAAATTCACAACAAGGTACAAAATCTATAGAGAGCCCAAGGAAGAGCCAAATATGGAGTAAGAAGATGAAGAGGTAACCTCTTGCCCATAGCAGAAGATCTCTTGCTCCCACATCGGGCCATCTCTTGAGAATGCTACATATCCACCAGAAGAAAAAAATATTCACCTCCTCTTTCCCGAAACACCATAGGAAGAAGCAAAAATTGCCATGGAGACTCCCCAAGAACTAGGAAGTAACAAGAAGGGCTAAAAACCCTAGAAAATGAGGAGATCTACCTGTAAATCCATAGCACAGTAGGAGATCCACCTGAGAGCCCTAGGAGGAGCTGAGGAGGGAGCAAGGGTGTGAAAGGGTGATCTCTCACCCAAAGCGGGAGGTCACCTTCCCTCTTCAATTTTTTTTTTAAGCAAAAAACCCCTTGAGGGGCTTCCTTGGTCTAGGAGACCATGAATAGGGGGTTCTACACCGTCAAAGTCACCCGGGAGTCGCACCCGGACCTGCCCGTACCAACATTATCAATTGGATTTTGGGTACCCAATTTAGCTTTTTGGTAGGGTGGAGATTCGAACTTGGGACCTCCTTTGGAGGATTGCCCTCTCCTCTCCAACTCACCTACAACACCTGGGTAAAACTAATTTATAGTGGAAAACACCCCTTTCAAGGTGCCACTTTCAACAATTTGGGCATAGGAGAAATAGAGCCTTGTCGGCCTCTACCAGCACATAGGACATTCCTAACTATACCATATATCTACAGGATGGAGGCAAGGGGAATGGAACCTGGGTCGGCCTCTACCAGCACCTAGGGCATTTACCATTGCACCACAAAAAGCAGATGCCCTATTCGATACTTGAGAGAATATTAGTATCGATGCTAATAATTAATATTAGCAATTAAAACTAATAAAGTGAATTATCAAATTAATTCATAAGGATGCTTTAATTATTGCTTTATTTTTCCTAGTATTAAAACATTAAGGAATATTGCATTATGGGTTCAAAAAGCATTAAATAAAATTAATAATCCATGCTTTACTAATTCCCATAAGTCTTTCAATATTGGATACATTCTAGAAATAAAATTACGAGCTAAAGTTGGCCAACTTGAGTGAAGCTCATAGGAAGAACGTTAGGTTCTTGGAGAACCACCTCAAGGTATTTATAGGGAACCTTGAGTTTTGGGGCATCTTTTGGATGCAGAAAGAAGGAAAAGGAAGTTTAAAGGGAGGCATGTGCATCAAAGGAATTAACTAGGACAAGCATAGAGAGGTAAGCTCCATAGGTGTTGAAGCTTCCCTCTATTGAGGGACACTATCATACGTGTTGTTTCACCTTGCTCTTTGGTTATATGTTGGTTGTGTTTTAGCACTTCCTCCTTTGATTTATTGAATCCTTTTTAAAAGCTTGCTTTTGAGATTTCTTGGTGATATCATCTTGGTTTATGTTCAGTCTTGTTGTTGGTGTAGTCTCATGTTCACCCAATATGCCTGATGTGTTTCTCTCTAAAGTAGTGCATACCATATTAATGCTAAGATTACAGGGTGCTTTCGAGTGTAGAAATTTGTCTAGATTTGTGTAAAGAATCTCATGCACCTTCTAGTAGGTTCTTCTTTATTATTGAAACTTTATATTGCGGTGGATTTTATTAGAACCCAATGAGTGTGTGCATATGTCTATTGAGAATTCTTTTCTTTAGTCATGCATCAGGTGTTGCATGTGATGTTGGTCTAGATCGCTCAAGAATGTTATTTTGCTTTTACTAAGCTCTGGTTTAGTTTTATTGTCTGTAATGTTAAGTTAAGTTTGGCTTTTGAATACATGGAAGGTCATGGATGCATATTTTGTGGTTGATTACTCACTGGAACCTAAGAATACCTTTTATCTATCAAATAAAATACATAGGCAATAATGCATAAAGCAATAAAATGCGTAGGCATGAATACATTAAGAAATGAAATGTATACATGAATGCATTAAACAATGAAATATAGGCATGAATGCATTAAAAAATGAAATATGTAGGTATGAATACTTTAAGTATATGGAGGGTGTAGGCATGGATGTAAATGGAATGAGTAAGCTTGAATGCTCTAAATGAAAATGTACATTGTTATAGGGAAAGAAGCCTAATTTTAAAAATTACAATTAAGGCAGTAAGGAGTGTTCATTTTGGTAGTAATATTGGTTTCCAAAAAGAAGAGGTAAAGCTATTAAGTTGTTCTTCACATTGTTGTTTCTTAATAAAATGCTAGTAGAGAAAAGTTGGTTTTTCTATTTGATAGTGTTTCTCTTATGGAAAAGCTAGTAGAGAAGAGCTATGATTTTTCTACTTGCTGCTCGAATTTGGGAAAAGGCTTTTGGTTTAGAAGGAAAAATAGTTATAATGGTTTCTTGAGACTTGAGTAGATAGGGAAACCATTATAGAGAGAAGTATGGGATTCTCTCATCGGGTGTTTTCTTTATTTTAAAAATATATTATGCATGATTACTTGTAAATATGTAGAGCCTCTTAAGTTGCATTGCATTATGAGCTACTAGCTTGGTTAATGACTGCATTTAGAAAATTTGGTATTAATGGCTACACTTAAAATAGTTGTATTAATGATTACATTAGTGGCTTAGATATAAAACCTGCAAATACTGTGTTAATGGTTTTAATATAAAACTTGCATTTAAAAAAGTCTGTGAATTATTTTGGAATGGAAATAATGTTGGTTTTTCTTAGTTTAAAAGATAATATTTGATTTTCTTTAAGAAGGAAGTATTAATTGGTTTCTTATAAATAGATATATTTGGTTCCTTTATAAAGGAATAGTATTGGACTTTTTGTGTCTTGAGTAGATAAGAAAACCAATACTGAGAGAAGTATGGGATTCTCTCATTGTATGAAAATTTCTTGATGCATGGTGAGCCTTAATTGGAAGAAGTACATGCTTCTTCCAAAGTTTTGCATGAAATTACTTTGCATAGTTATTGTATAATTTAAATGGTTTAATGCATGGATGAGGCTTACTTAGAAGATATATGAGATTCTTCCATGGTATTTTCATGTAAATTCTTGTATGGTAGATTGATTGTTGAAATGCATAATTGCATGGTTTCTTGAGGATTAATCTTTGAAATGTGATGATTTTTCAAGACTTGAGTAGGTAAGGGAACCATTGATTTTTAAAATGAATGATTGCTTGTGGTTTGAGCTTTAGAATAGATCAATAACTATAATGGTTTTCTAAGACTTGAGTAGGTAAGGGAACCATTATAGAGAGAAGTATGGGATTCTCTCATTGATTGTTTTTGTATTTGATTGCAATGAGTTTTGGGATATTGTTTGGATATGAAAACAATTATAATGGTTTCCTAAGACTTGAGTAGGTAAGGGAACCATTATAGAGAGAATTGTGGGATTCTCTTCTTGTTTGTTTATTTAGAAGTATTTCATATGGTTCTTGCATTATACATAGAGTATGTTAAGTTGCATTGCATTGAGAGTTGTCTTGATCTCTAAGTTTTCTTAAAGTTTGAGGAAGTTTACTTTCATGAAGAGGATCATGAAAAGAAGGTGGTGTAGAGGCCACTTGGATGGAATTGCTCAAATGTTCTTGGGAATGCAAATTTGTTATGTAGATGAAAATTTTGTGATGTAATAGTTACTTTTTATTTTCAAATACTTTAACCTTGGAATATTTTATGTAAAAATATAGAGAAAGCTTGCTTTGTGAGCAAAACAAACCATGGTTGAACCTTATTTTGGAATATGATCCTTATTGTTAAATAAATAGACGTTTATGCTAGCATGGTGTTTATATGTTAGCATTATGGTTTATTTAAGCTTGTTTTTCTAAGCTTTTAAAAGAAGAGATGTGTATGCTAGCAATTGTGTTTATATGTTAGCATTATGATTTATTTAATCTTGTTTATTAGATTTTAAAGGAAAATATGTTTATGTTAGCATTTGGTTTATATGTTGACATTGTGATATATTTAAGATTATTATTAGTTTTTAAGAGAAAATATGTTTATGTTAGCATTTGGTTTATATGTTGACATTATGATCTATTTATGCTTGCTTAATAGCTTTTTAATGAAAATATGTTTATGTTAGCATTTGGATTATATGTTAAAATTATGATCTATTTAAGCTTGTTAAATAACTTTTAAAATAAGATATGTTTATGTTAGCATTATGATGCCATTTTGATTTAGAGAGATGCTTTTATATGGTAGCAATGCTTGGAAATTATGTGTGATTTGAAATTAAGATCTAGCATTATGTTATAATCAAGCATGAATCTTTGGAAAGGTTTCGTAGGCATGGATATATAACCTTAATAGGAACCTTGAGTCAAGAAATAACCCAATCATGGAAGGAGTTGCGTTGATGCAATAACCAGGTAGATGTGAGTCCTGGAAGGATTTTTGAGGATGTAATAGCTAGGAACTCAAGAGGATGGAAGGCGTTGTGTTGATACAATAGCTAGGAAATCACAAGTATGGAAGGCATTGTGTTGATACAATAGCCAGATTCTTGTGAAATGATACACCTTAAACATTAAGGATCGAGTGTTCCATATCTAGGAGGTGATTAGAATCATTCACAAGACATTAGTGGTTGTCCCTTAGATGAGGAAAATAGGGAAAATTATGCACCTCTTGCATAGTAAATCTTCTTAGTTCACCAATTTTGGGTATAAAAACCCTATCCTTGAAGCATAGAAGTCTATATTTTATGTTGAAATCCTTATTCTCTTCAGGATTTCTCTTAATTTTATCCCAAATTTTAATGTAAAATTGATCTTGTAATTGCATTTCCATAACTTTGTCCATCCAGTCTATGATTATGGATTAATGCTACTATGTGCCTTCTCCTACTTAACGCATATAAACCTTATTTTATTTTCCTTTGATATACTTCATACCAAATTCATATTCTACTAAGAACTCTATCCATATTCTTTGCCTTAAACTTGGTAATTTATCCTTAGATCAAAAGGTTTTCCCAATAAATAGTGCCTCCAGACTTGAAAGTCATATGTAGCATAGTTTAGATCTTGCCTATGTTGTGTCATTCTAATCTATCTATTGAAGATACTTATTTGCATAATGAAGACCCCCACTAATGAAGCAACCATTATCGGGTGCATAAGACCTTTCTTATCTTCTATCCTCTTTCTGAGCTAAGTTAGTCTGCTTCCAAGGTTAAGGTTTTGAATTATCCTTATTCTAGAAATTCTCTTTGTTTCCATTGTTCCTATTTTTGATATTTGGGTTTCTTTAACTTTTCTTAACCTCAACCCTCAATTTGAGCTTTACCCTCTTGGATTTCTCTACTAGGATTTTCTTCCTATCTACCCTCTAAATCCTTGATACTGACTTCTTTATCAACATCTTTTGTTTTTTCTCCATATACTCTTGAAAAAACTTAATTATGAAAGAAAATTCTTCCACTCTCTCACTAGAGCCTATTTTTCCTCCAATTTTTTTTTCTAGATTCTATTCTCCTTCTAGACACCCTACTAGAAATTGTAGAATGTCCCCAAAAGAAATCTGGAAGAACAATGAACTCCAACAAGAGAACTAGAAGAATAATGGACTCCAATAAGAATTTTGGAATAACAATGGACTCTAGTAGAATGTCTAGAAGGATAATAGACTCTAGGAAAAAAATTGGAGGAACAATAGGCTCTAGTGAGAGAGGAAAACTTTATTTTCACAGTTAATTTGCTTCAATAGCATATGGAGCAACAACGAAAGATGTTGATAAAGAAGTCGATATCAAGGATTTAGAGGGTAGATAGGAAGAAAATCCTGCTAGAGGAATCCAAGAGGGTAAAGCTAAAATTGAGGGTTAAGCTTAAGAAAAGTTAAAGAAACCCAAAAATAAAAAATAGGAACAATGGGAACAAAGAGAATTTCTATAAGAAGGACAATTTAAAACCTCAACCTTAGAAGCAGACTAAATTAGCTTAGAAAGAGGATAGAAGACAAGAAAGGTCTCATGCACCCGAGAATGGTTGATTCATTAGTGGGGGTCCTCATTATGGAAATAAGTATCTTCAATAGTGTATCGCTCCAAAATTTTCACACCCTTAACTTTAGGCTATAGGATCCATGCCCGGAAGGAGGATGGGAAAAGGATGGCACGGTACCTCGGACTGAGAGGCCTTACGAAGGTCTCGCCTCTCGAGGGAGGTGTATTATGGTGATTTTTTGACGGATGGTGGGTTCACCAGGAAACTTTTGAATGGCAGTTTCCACGCCTAGGTTGGGAATGTGTTTGATGTGTTCAATTTTAGCTTTAATCATCCAAGTCCTAGGTTTGGCCAAAATGCGTCTAAGCTATTCTATATGAAATGCAGATTTAAATGAAGACAAAAATAGATTTGGATAGAAAAATAGAAAGAACAAGATGGATTAAAGACCCATACCTGATCCGGATGTCTGATGAAGATTTTGATTTTTGAAGCAGTCAGGATCGTCTCTGATTTGACAGAATCGTCTGAGATCTGACAAGATCATCTGAGATCTGACGAATTCATCAGACGAATTCTTCAGAGACCTACAAACAGAGAAATGGGTGCAAAACATAGAAAATACAGCAATGCTAACATAGGGAAACAGTGTAAAATGACAATAACAATGTCAAACTGGAAATTATAAACAAAAACATGAATGCATTATACTGATTTAATGAAAATTATAACTTAATTATGCATTTGATCTAGATGGGTGAACTCCAAAATGTAGGATAGTAAAGAATAAACATAGAATTAACTAAATGCAGAATAATGTAGTGAAAAAGAGATGAAGAAATGCAAACTCTAGGCACTGATTGCCCCCAATGTGAACTACAGTCGAAATCGTCTTGAATTGGATCGAGATCATCTGAGATTGTACGAGATCGTCTAAGACAAATAGAGCTTGCTCCGGCTAAAAAATACTAAGATACCTGCAACAAAATTTGGGTAGGACTAATGCAAATAGCAATTTAGGATGTCTTAATACGTGTGAAATCGATTTATAGGAAATATCAGCTAGGGAGATGCTAAGGGGAGGGCCTAGGATTAAATAGGCTTAGGATAGAGGTTGGGAGGTTGGAGATCATCCCAATTTGGGAGATCTCCAACAGGGAAGGTTTCTAACGGTGCAGACATGCTTCTGCCCAGATTAGAGACATCGTTGGAACAGAGTCCAACTATGCACAAATCAGTTTGGGACGAGATTGTCTGGACGTCCTACGCCAGACGAAATCGTCCGATCTGAGGCGATATCGTCTTATCGGAGACGATATCGTCAAACGGATAAAACAAACTCTAAAAATGGCGCGAGAAAGGAGGAAACGGGTTAAACGGCGGTTTGGGAGTGGTTTTGGAGGTTGAAATTTGAATTTGAATATTTACTAGAGTAATTGTAATTATTAAGGTTTTACTGTGCCAATTTTAGGGTGCTACATTTTGCCCCCTCTTTAGCGAATTTTTCGAAGAAAATGCATTAAATATGAGTTCTTCTCGATCTATGAGAAAGCAAAAATTTATTCCCATTTTTAGGCGACGATTCTTGGTCGAATCGTATGACAACTTACTATGGTGCCCCCTCCGTGTTTTTACCCAAATCAAACGTTTGAGGTAAAAACGCGAAAAGAAAAATTTTAAAATGTTTTTTAATTGTGTTTTGAATAAAATTAAGAAAAATAGGGTAAAACCCTAATTCATTGTTACTATTCATTTTTCTGGTTTTTAGAGCTCTGCAAGCAAAATGGTGGAGACAGCGCACAGATCGACAGAGGTCCAACACGGGCTACGGGTAAGAGTCTAAACTTAGCTTAGAATGGTTTAAGTTGAATTTACTTGATTTTTAGGTGAATTTTGAGCAATTTTTGAGCATCACGGCTATTTTTGGGCCGGCGACATCGTCAAGACGAAATCGTCTCGATTTCGATGAAATCGTCTCAAGTTCGCCGATTTCGTCTAAGGGCGAAATCGACGAAAGGAGGATGATTTCGACAAATTAGGGACAATTTTGGCTTGCGAAATCGTAGACGATTTTGCTCAAATTTGGGACGATATTGTCGAATAGTGGATGATATCATCATTTCTATAAAATTGAACTGATTTTACTTGCATTATTAATCACTTGAGTTTTTATTAATGATTTTTATTGTGTTGTTTTTATGTTGCAGAGAGGATTACTGAAGAGCAGAGAATGGAAATACGGTGGGTTGAGGGATGACTTGGCAGCTCTATCATAGGCAGAGCGGGATCAACTGGCACAGGTCGGCTTGCAGCATGTGGTAGAGATGCCACAAGTTTCTACAGATATGGGGCTATTGACAGCCCTAATAGAGAGGTGGTATCCGGGTTCTTCTTGTTTTCGGTTACCGATAGGGGAGATGACTCCCACACTAGAGGATGTATGGAGTATTTTGAGGATCCCCATACAAGGATGGTTGATCACTCCTGCGGCCAACCAGGGCCATGCTATGATGTAGCTGTGTGGCGATCCGAGCTTTGCCCTGGAGAAGGGCAGAGTGAACATCGAGTCACTGTGCCAAATTTTGTGGGCATCAAGACTCACACGGGTTTTGGCTGGGGTGATAGGTGGACTTTTGCTGTGCCACCAGAGCGGATGCAAGGTACCTTGGGTACTGGTAGATGTGGTCTGCGACATGAGAGACCACGAATATAGATTTTCTTGGGGGAGCTTTGCACTCTGCCGGTTGTACAAGATCCTACATGGGGTCATGTACAAGGGTGGCCGATGTCTAGTTATGACATCACTTCTACAAGTTTGGTGCTAGGAGCACATTATGATGCAGAGGCCGGTAGGGCTCCCATTGATAGGGATTGACAGGGAGAGGCCCCAAGTTTTCTACTGGTGGCTCCAAAGAGGGGTACAATGACGGATAGATCTGTCGATGTCCCGGAGACTACTTGATGACCTTGTCTCCGACCAGATCACCTGGAGGCCTTAGAGAGATCATCCAGGGTGGGCCGAGGATGGACAGGAGCTAGCTCACATTAGGCGAGTCTGCTAGATGAGGATGGAGAGGGGAGAGGTGGAGCTCCATCGCTATGACCAATTTTTGAGGTAGTTCGGTCTATAGCAGGGGATTCCATCTCTGAGAGACTAGGAGTTTTCTTGGATTGTCTGGGATAACACTATAGTTAGCGGGGCTCCAGATATGCAACGATTCTAGAGTCAAGACGCGGATGATGCCCCCATTCAACCAGTGGATGGGGATAACACTGGGGTAGCTAACGGCTACGATGCCTGGTACATAGGCATCCACCCTCCTCGGATGATAAGGGCTCAGTGTCTGATTCACACAGTTGTGCATCGGATGGGGATGTGATGCCAGGCGGCCATTGATGTGGCCCAGGGTCATGGCGAGAGAGAGCAGAGGAGACCACAGGTGCAGCAGAGGCCACGACAATGGGAGAGGAGGGAGGAGAGGCCCCCTTCTCCATAGAGAGAGAGGCCACCCTTGCTCGATAAGGGCAAGGGTGTTGACACTAAGGAAAGCAGCGAGATAGCAACTCTCCAAGCTGAGGTTGCCCACCTACAGGCTCAGGTGTAGACATTACAAGATGAGGCTACATGGCTTAGAGCTCGGGGCGGAGGAGCGAGCACTTAGGATTTAGCATGCGCTATTGCCCAAGTTACATTCTATCAGGATCTATATTACCAGGCGATGCCAACAGAGCAGAGGGTGCCATTACCAGCTCATATTGCAGAGCCTGTCATGATGGGGTCATCTAGGACATCATCATGATCGAGATCCAAGACTCATGGCACCACACGGACTGCGATGGGGCCACCTCCTCCACCTCAGGGCGGGGGAGGAGATGAGACGGAGAGCTCGATGGGTTCTCGAGATGAGGCTACTGCACTACACAGAGATTGTATATTTAATTGAGAGGATTGAGTATGCCAAGATGTAGATTGTGGCATACCAATCTATTTTTGATATGATGTACATATATTTGATATATATATAGATGATATATATATATATATATATATATTTTTGATCATATGACTTGTCTTATGTGTTTGTATGATGCTTTAATATTTTGGTGTGATTGATTTGATAATTCATGTAATTATGTCATTTGGAAATATTATGGTTAAAATGTCATGCTTGAAAAATTTAAATGAAATAATCTGATGTAACAAATTGGTTGTTGTGATGTGATGAAAAATAAAAGGGACTTTTAACAATAATTTCAAAGGACATTGTCGCTATTATATACCATTTCATGGAGTCGCCGCTCACTCGGTCGTCAAGCTAATCCCAATATAGAAATATTGCTAAAAGTAAAAGGGTGCTTAAGAGACTGTCTTAAGACTTTGGTGTAATGATGCAAATGATGATGATGATGATTTTGTTTTCAGACTTTTCAGGAAAATATTATGCATGAAATATTTTTAAAATGATTTTTTGCTAGGCATTAATTCCTAAGAGTGATGAAATTTTTGGATAATTCCCTAGGAATTATGCCATCATTGCAAAATTGAAGTTTTGACATAATGACATGAAATAGAATAACTATTTATTTGTTTGAAAGCATAATTGTATAACAGAATGATTTAAGTTATATGTTTTTTATGATTTTTAAATGAATGGGGAATAAAATTGGTATAATGGTTTGCGCTAGGCATAGAATATTTAGGTATAGACTTATACCATCATCTCGAAATCCAAAGAAAAAAATAATATAATAGTTTTATTGCATGGTTGATTTTTAATTTTTGAAAATAAATAGAAAATATGAAGAGGAGGACTTGCGCTAGGCATAAAATTTCCACTTTTAGTTCTAGAACTATACCATCGTTGCGAAAGTCGACAATATATATATGATTTGAGATAAATTTTGATTTGTTTGATAATGCATGTAGTTGTCTTTATACTAAACAACTGTACTTTTAAAGGAGAAAATGAATTTATTCCAAACAATTTTGCAGAAATATTTCAAAGTATCTTAAAGACAAAAGTTAGATTTATAAGGAATCCCATGTGCATATGTGAGTTCATTTCCAATCTTGATTTATCATAATGATACACAAAATCTCTCAAATACAAATGTGTGTGCAATTGCATTGTTCATTTACCAGTTTTGAGCAAGATAATATGATACAAGTGATTTGAATGAACCAAATAAGTGTTCATTAACCATGATGTAGATGCATATAACCATACTAGACTACTATGTAAGTTGGATTATCAAGAGCTAGCTAATCCATAAGCAGACATAGGTCTCATAAAAAAGAAGGTCGCTAATGTGACAGACGTATCGCCATGCTAGGAGTTACCCAAGGCCAAGCATGTTGGGCACAAACCACCTGTTATGGGGCTTACCTCACGCTTTCGAATAATTGAGAATTCCAGGGATTCAAGCTCATCAACCCTTCTTTTCTTTTCAAAGTGTAGGGAAAGGGATTTTATTGCTTTTGCTTTTGTTTTTTTTTCTTTTGCTTTTTTTTTTTTCTTTTGTATTTTTTCTTGATAATGTTGTAATGATATAAAATAATATTTTTCTTTTTCTCTTTTTCTTGAACTTTTCTTTTCTTCCTATGCTAGGGATACTTGCTCGGATTAGCTATAGAGCAAGGGATTTTTATTCTGGGTAGGGGTGAGCTTGTCCTTTTGCCAATTCTCAAAGATTCTAGACCATGTGCATGATAAGATAGCAGGGGAAACTTTTTGCTCAAGAAACCACTTCTACTATGTAGCATAGCATGGATATTACAAATATAATCATTTTATTGTGAAAGGATGTGCTTGGTTTAAGTAAATAACAAGATCAATTCTTTGTGCTCAAACTTTATTTAATTGAATTTTGTGAACTTTGATATAAGAGAGATTAGTAATCATGTCAGATAAAAATCAAGACATTTATTTTGTGTTTGTGAAAGTGAAGGATTCCAAATAAATGCTAATTTATCCAAAATAATCTGAAATATATAACTGCAACATTTGTAAGAAGAAATATATAAGTACTTTTTGAGAAGTTTTGAGAATGTTGACTCTCTCTTTATTCTTTATGTTGTTTTGGTTTTGAAAGAGTCAAAAATATTGCTGTTTTTATTTTTATTATTATTTTTTTGTTTTTGAAAGAATTAACAAGTGCCATAAATAAATACAACAAATAGTTTTTGAAGATTTTGATGATTTATGAATGTTTTTGGTGTTTTTGAATTTATAAATTGAAAGAAATACAAGATAGTGATTTTGAAATATTTTAAACAAATATATACAAGGATGAAATGACCAAATTTATACATAATAACGTTTAAGATGCAAAATGTTCATGGGTTCTTTAAGTTCTTTACCATCTAAGGTAGATAATTTGTATGCTCCTGATTCAAATTTAGCAGTAATGATATATGGTCCAAGCCAATTGGGCTCAAATTTACCTTTAAGGTCCTTAGTTGCATTAGTATTTTTTTTATTTTCTTTTAAAACAAGGTCGTCGATCTCAAAGGATCGATGACGAACTTTTTTAGTATATGATCTTTTAAGCTTGTTTTGGTAGGCACGAAGGTTCTCCAAAGCATTGATGCATTTTTCATCTAGGAGTTCCAGCTGACTGAGTTTTCCAGCTTGATATTCATCTCCTACTTCGATATCCTAAAGTAGTAGAGCCAAAGAAGGAACTTCTAATTCAAAGGGAAAAATGGCTTTAGTGCCATAAACCAAAACAAAAGGTGAAGTTCCAGTGGGGGTTTGAACACTAGTTTCATAGGCCCACAAGGCTGGATATAACTAAATGTGCTAGTCGCAAACAGATTTATTGACCAATCTTTTGAGAATTTTGATTAAGGTTTTGTTAGATGCTTCTGCTTGACCATTACCCTGAGGATAATAGGGAGTGGACCAGCGATGTTGAATCTTATATTTTTGGCATAATTTTTTAACATCTTTATTTTTGAAACAAGTTCCATTATCAGAGATGAGATTTGTAGGAATTTCAAACCTACAAATGATTTGATTAAAAATAAATTTAGAGACTTGTGTACCAGTGTAGGAAGCTAAAGGCATAGCTTCAACCCACTTCATGAAATACTCAGTGGCGGTTATGATGAATTTGTGTCCATCAAATGACACAGGATTAATTTTTCCAATAATATCTAAACCCCATTTTGAAAAGGGCCAAGGAGATGAAATAGCCTGCAGTTCTTGTGCAGGCGCATGGACAAGGTCAACATGTTTCTAGCACTTGTCGCAATGGTGCACATAATCATGTGCATCATTCTCCATGGTAGGCCAAAAGTATCCTATCCTAAGGAGCTTTTTAGCAATGACACTACCACTGAAGTGTCCTCCACAAGATCCATCGTGGGCTTCACTCAAGGCTGATTGGGATTCTTCTAAATTCAAACATCTTAATAGGATACCTTCAAAAGATCTCCTATATAAAGTATTGCTAATTATCACAAATCGACTTGCTCGTCTATGTAATAATCGACGTTGGTTTCTATTAGAATTGGCAGGGAAAGTCCCATTTTGAAGCAAATCAAATATATCTGTATACCAAGGTGCAGGAGTAGTTTCATTGATTAGAAACACATCCAAAGGTTCTAAGCATGACTTATATGAAGCAGGTTCCTGGAGTCGACAAATAATGATAGTGGCATATTCGTCATCTAACTCCAAGGGCAGGAGAGATGCAGCTGCGGCCATAGCATCAACTGCACGGTTACAAGTTTGAGGAATAGTTTCCAAGGTAACTTGATCAAATAGAGACATTAATTATAAAACATAGGCTTTATATGGGCATAGTTTATCATCTTTGGTCTGATAAACTTCATTAATTTGGTTTATAACAAGTTGGAAGTCACCAAAAACTAACAGATGTTTAATTTTTAGCGCCAAGGTAGCTCGTAATCCAAGGATTAGAGCTTCATATTCAACAGTATTGTTGGTGTAAGCAAATGTTAATTTGAAGGACAAAGGAATAAGATGTTTTTGCGGGGATATTAAAATAATACCCGCACTAGCCCCACTCATGCATCGGGCTCCATCAAAGTATAAGGACCATTGTTCAATATGGTCTGCCTCTAATTGAAGGCATTCATCAAGAAACTCAATGATGAGGGGATGGGTAGACTCTAAGGGTGCAACAACTAATTGATCTACTATGATTTGATCCTTAACAGACTTCTGTCCTATGAATGTGAGGTCAAACTCACTTAGAGTGAGAACCCACTTGGCTGTGCGACATGATAAATAAGGTCGACTCATGAGATACCTCAAGGGATCATATTTAGCAATTACATAAGTTTTCTGACTAAGCATATAATGGCATAATTTTTGCATAGCAAAAACAACTGCTAGACATAGTTTTTCCAACACTGTGTAGCGGGTTTCATAACTGATGAAGGTTTGGCTAATATAATAATTAGCATGTTCTCTCTTTTCATCATCAAGCTGAGCTAACATAGCTCCTAAGGCAGAATCTGAAGCTAAAATATATAGGAGAAATAGGCGATCAAGTCTAGGCGGTGAAAGCACAGGTGGGTTAAGGAGGTATTGTTTGAGAAGTTCAAAAGCTTCTTTACATTCGTCATCCCAATTAAAAGGGACATCCTTCTTAATAAGTTTAAGAAAGGGACCGGTTTTGTCCACCAGCTTATCGATGAAGCGACGGATGGCTTGAAGCTTACCTTGTAAACTTCATAACTCAAATATATTAGTAGGTGCGGGCATATCAGTGATAGCTGCAATCTTGAGAGGGTCAATTTTGATACCACATAAAGAAACTAAAACCCCTAATAGTTTATCGGACTTAACTCCGAATATGCATTTGGCTAGATTTAATCGAATAAGATATTCTTGTAATCGATTAAAATTTTTTCTCAAATCATCTAAATGATTATCTTCATTAATAGAGCGAGCTATAATATCATCTACGTAATCATGTAGGATATCATGCATCATATCATGAAAAATATAAGTCATAACTCGTTGATAGGTTGCACCTACGTTCTTTAAGCCAAATGGCATCACTTTCCAATAAAAGGTACCCCAGGGGGTAATAAAGGCTATTTTAGCCTGATCTTTAGGAGCTATCCTAATCTGATTATAACCAGAGAATCCATCCATTAAGGACATCATCCCACTCCCGACAGTAAATTCAATGATTTGATCCATGTTTGGAAGAGGAAAATCATCTTTAGGGCATGCAACATTAATATCTCTAAAATCTGTGCAAACCCTAACTTTGGTGGCTTCTTTCTTGGTGATTGGAACTACATTTGAGATCCATTCAGCATAATAAATATCTTGTATAAAAACAACATTCAGGAGTTTTTCTAACTCCCATTTGACTAGCAAAGCCACTTTGGGATGCATTTTTCTAAGTTTTTGTTTAACAGGTTTAGCATCCGGATGGACCACTAGATGATGCATGACTATGAAAGGGTCCAGACCTAGCATATCTTCGTATGTCCAAGCGAAGACATCTTCAAATTCTTTAAGGAATGCAATGTATTGTTCTTGTTTGTCTGGACTTAATTCTGATCCAATATTGATTATGTGAGGACTATCCTCAGTTCCAATATTAATTTTAATGACATTTTCTACCTCCATGTGTAGATCTCTATCAAAATTTGGTGGGGCAGGTGAAACACCCAATTCTTGTAATTCTTGTAAGGTTAAGTTGGATAATTCATCTTGAGGATTAGTGGTCTCAAGTTGGGCTATAGTTGGTATAGAACCATCAAAATAAAATCCATTGTGTAACAACTCTTCAACGGAGACATCGTGGAAGATATCTCCTTCCAACTCCTCATTGGAGTCAGCAATCATTTCAGGGTAAGCTATGGATAGCATGTTTCATGTAAATGGCTGAGTTTTTAGAGGCAAATCATCATGCCTATCCAAATAATCTTGATAACATATGAGTTGATCATCATCTTCAAAAGGAAAGGGTTGACCCTTACTAGGAAATAGGCCCACACCACAGTAGGCAGGCCACGGTTCTACCTCGAAAGGTTCTTTCATGCCATTTTGGAAAGGTCCCAGGCCTTTCCCTTTATATCCCATTTTAAGCATTATGGGTTTAGCCTTAATATACTCATTGGTAAAATAACATCGAGCATATCCCTCATGATGAGTTTTGATATTTCGAGGTATTCTTCCCCAGTCATATCCTTTATAAATGAAGGCACAACTCCGGACTTGGTAAGTACTTCCCATAGGTTGTGGGAGGCCCAAAGTACGAGGAGATGGTGGCAAGTTATTTAAAAGAATTGAATCTTGCATGAAAGCATTTGTTTTTTTTGATATTAAGATTATGGATAAATCTGGTAAAAGTTCATCAGAAAGAGCATAATATGTAGAAGGATCATTCCCTATATCTTTAGATGTGGAAGGTATGATAGATGTTGATAATGTGGAAGTGTCAATGAATGGGTCTATAGGTTTTGAGATTATAGGGATGGAACATGAAGAATTGGTTGTAGATTTAAGATCTTTTTGAGGTTCTAGAGTGATTTGTTCGAAAGATGGTTGAGTTGAATGTATAGGTGTAGTTGATGGGGTAGATGATGTTATGTGTGTGTGTTTCACATGTTTAGATGAAAAATAAGAACTAGGATGTGTGGATAACAGAGCCGGGAAAAATTGCACTCCAACAGGTTCTGCCAAAGCACACATATCAAAGGGTCTAGGGTCACCATGGATAGTGACCAATTGGTTTTTAAATTTGAATTTAACACATTGGTGTAAAGTTGATGGGACAGCCCGCATTGCATTGATCCAAGGACGACCCAAGAGTATATTGTATGATGTGGGGCAATGTATAATAAACACGGTCGTATCTAAGGTTCTAGGACCAACTTGCAATGGGATGGTGATAACTCCACACATTTCTTGTGTTTCATCATTGAAAGCTTTGCTAATCATGTCAGTTTTCTTCATTTCATCGCTTCTAAAGCCAAATCGTTGGTAGAAGTCAAAAGTGCAAATGTTTAGAGATGAACCATTATCAATCAGGACTCGTTTAATAGCTACATCTCCAATTAGGGCCGTAATGTATAGGGGGTTATCCTTATGTAAACTATGTTGTGGGATGTCTTTATCTCGGAAGTCAATACAATCGACTTCTCTAGTGATGATAGTATTGGACATGGCTTCAGGTTGAATATTTTGAGGTACCATCATTTGGCTTAATGTAAGCATCAACTCATCCCTATGGGTAGGAGAAGATCTTAATAAATCCAAAAGGGAAATTCTGGCTATAGTATTAGATAATTGCTCATTAATATTGTAAGGGGGTTTAAGTTGAACATTGGAAGCATGATTCCCTTTATTGGGATTTTTCAAAACAAATGGAGCTGATCCATCATTTTGGTTTGGTTCTTGTTGAGAATTTTGAGCTTGTTGTCGGGTAACGACTTCGATGGTACCTACAATGTTATATTGAAGACACTGAACTGGTCTCGATTGAGCATTTATGGCTTGTTCATTAGAGAGGAATTGATTAGAAGAGGGTCGAGTAGTAACTCTTCTAGGAAATGGTTCTTCTAGAACCATAGCATCTGTGATGGGTTGAATAGGATCTGATTCATTTTTAGAACTATTCGATTGGTTTGAAGTGATGTCTATTTCACTTTCAGTATCTGATTCTACATCACTAGGATCTAGAGTTTGAAAATTATGTAGGGGCTTGGTCGTGACCAGGGATAAAGTTATGTCAAATGTTTGAGAATCCTGAACAGGTAATTGTCCGCTAAGAGTCCCTACATATCGGGTAGGAGGAGGAACATTATGATGTTCGATTTGATTGGCCACCTCTTTACCATGTCTTGGTAAAGGATGTTGAAATATGTCTAATGATTGATTAGCATTTTGATTTTGATTTTGGGGAATGGTCTTTTGAGCGTTATTAGGAACATTTTGTTTAGGTTGGAAAGCTTGCACTTCCATTTCATTATTATCAATTAGATCCTGTATTTTATGTTTCAACCTTTTACAAGCATTGGTAGAGTGTCCAGGTCCTCTATGGAAATCACAGTGTAAGTCAGCTCAGTATCCGGTTATAGTTGGATCAGGTTCCCGGATAGCTGGTAATTGGATCAAACCTCTTTCGATTAATTGAGGTAAAATAGTTGATAATGGTTTATTCAATCTAGTAAATTCTCGAGGAGGTTTATCAAGAGGTTTCAATATAAATTTTTCTATTGTTTTTGTTGCATTGATATTAGCAACATTTCTACTGTCAGTGACTCCGTCACCTATGACTTGTTTGTTTTTATATTGATTTATGGAGGTTTTATCATCATCTTTCTTCCTAAGTTGGCCTCTCCTAATGAGGGCATCTTCTACTCTTTGAGCTAAATCTATAGCCTGATCGAAGGTAGTTAAAGTAGCAGTTGATAGCTCATAAGATATTTGTTCTTGTAAATTATTAATAAAAATGTCCAACATTTCCCTATAAGGTAGCACAAAGTGCAGTTTTCCTGTCAACTGCCTCCATCTAGCTAAGAAATTGGCAAAACATTCATCCTTGTCTTGTTTTAAGTTGTATATATCTTTAAAGGTTACATGCCTCTCGATGTAGGCACTAAATTGATGGACAAAATATTCAGCTGTTTCTTCAAAGTTTCTCAAAGAATGAGTGGGCAATTGATAGTACCACTCTAATGCCATTCCACCTAAACTTTTTGGGAACTTTTTTAGTAATAGCAAGTCATCATGTGATATATCATGACATGCTATCCTAAACATGCGAAGATGCTCTATGGGATCTTCGGTTCCTTTATATATAGGTAGGATGGGCATGGGAAAATGCTTAGGGTATGGTTGTGCTACAACTATGGGATCCAAAGGTTGACTACATATCTATCGATAATTGTACGAGGGACGGTAAGGATCTATTTGGTCCATACGCGAAGCTAACTGTTTCACCATGGCTTCCAGATTACTGGTTTGCCCACCATATTGGTTCGGTAGGGCATTGATATGGGATTTGTGAGCATATGATGGAGGGACATGAAGATTAGATGCTATGTTGCTATTGTGTAAATTGTTGGTAGGAAAGGTGTTATGAAGGAATTTTGAAGTTGTATTATGTTGTATTCTAGATTGTTGAAAATTGGTGTTTGGCTTCATTTTAGGTTTTTGTTGATTTGAAGCATATTGATCAATAGTTTGGCAAAGTAAAGCAGTGAAGGAAGTTTTATTTTGTGTGGGAATGATTCTAGGCTCAATAACAGGTTCCTTAGGAGGTTGGGTAGCCTATTGTTTTGGCATGTTCTGAATCATAGTGACCATATCTCTATTGGATGGTCCAGCCTTATCACTTTCTTGATCAATGAAAGACAAGGGATTAGTGTGCACATCAAACATATGTTCCATGGCTGCTTGAGTGTCACTAATTTGCCCTTTATCAATATGAACTACCATATTAAGAGCGCCAATGTTATTATTGAAAAATTTCTAGAAATGATCTAAGTTGTCAAAAGCAATAGTTCCATCTGGAGCTACTCTAGGGGATGAGGATCCATCCTCTTTAAAATTTTCTTCTTGTTCATTGTCTTCACCTAGGTCATCTTCTCGGTTGACCTAGAGTTTCTCCTTCCGGATTGGATCTTCAGGAAGGACATTTGGGTTTCTAGTTTTATCTTCTAACCAATCTTCTTCTTCTCCTTTAGTTTGTTTACCATTCCTAAGTTTAGGCATTGTGCTTAATTTAGATTTTAGCAAATATATATATTTATATATATATATATATATATATATATATATATATTATTTATTATTATATATATATATATGCAACAAGCTTTAAGAGGTATATATTACTTATATACCTACTACAATATCTAAAATGAAATTTTTTGGTTTTTGTTATGTTTTTTAATTTTTCTTGTTTTTTGTAATAATATTGTAAAGATAACAAACAACACAATAAATGCAAGAACTAATACTGAAAGTAATGATCTAGTTTTCTATAAACAGTTTATAAATATCATTAATGGGCTCAAGTTCTTCAGGAGTCATGAAGTGTTCTTCAAATTGAAAACTTTCTTTCAAAAATTTAATGAAAAGAGCTATAGTAATATTATCTATCTCGGATTCTGGGTTATAGAAGTGAAGCTCGTGGCAATACTCTCGATATAACATAGCTCGAGGAACTCTATTCCATATTTCCCTATCCGTAAGAACAACCTCTTGGTCTTCTACATGACCTAGGAACTGGTGTACAATGGCTGCGTTCTCAAGGTATTCCTCGAAGGTGAACAATTTTGAAGACACAAGAGCTCTCCTATAAGCTAACCATCTATGGCAGGCTCTCTGAAGTTCATGATATAAGACGAGTTGATGAGGATCCAGGATTCTATCTAGGACAAGCCTCCTGATTTGTTTAAGTTTTGTTGACCTAGATGAAATGACACTTAGTCTTCTATCAAGTTCGTCCCACAAAAGTTGATTTCTATCTCTTTCAGGCACACTAAGCACAAAATTGATTTCTATGGCTGCTAATTGGTTTTCAACATTTATAGTAACTACTAATATTTTCTTAGGAGCTACCATCTAAACATGATATGCAACTTATTAGTTTTAAATTATTTGAAATGCATCTATGTTTTGGTTGTTTTATTTTTTTTTTTTTTTTTTCAAAAGGTTTTAAATGCATTCACATCGGGTTCACCAAAATGTATCGCTCCAAATTTTTCACACCCTTACCTTCAGGCTATAGGATCCGTGCCCGGAAGGAGGATGGGAAAAGGATGGCGCGGTACCTCGAACTGAGAGGCCTTGCGAAGGTCCCGCCTCTCGAGGGAGGTGTATTATGGTGATTTTTTGACAAATGGTGGGTTCACTAGGAAAATTTTGAATGGCAGTTTCCATGCCTAGGTTGAGAATGTGTTTGATGTGTTCAGTTTTAGCTTTAATCATCCAAGTCCTAGGTTTGGCCAAAATGCGTCTAAGCTATTCTATATGAAATGCAGATTTAAATGAATACAGAAACAGATTTGGACAGAAAAATAGAAAGAACAAGATGGATTAAAGACCCATACCTGATCTGGATGTCTGATGAAGATTCTAATTTTTGAAGCAATCAAGATCGTCTCTAATTTGACAAAATCGTCTGAGATCTAACAAGATCGTCTGAGATCTGACGAATTCGTCTGAGATCTGCAAATAGAGAAATGGGTGCAAAACACAGAAAATACAACAATGCTAACATAGGGAAACAGTGTAAAATGACAATAACAATGTCAAACTGGAAATTATAAACAAAAACATGAATGCATTATACTAATTTAATGAAAATTATAACTTAATTATGCATTTGATCTAGATGGGTGAACTCCAAAATGCAAAATAGTAAAGAATAAACATAGAATTAACTAAATGCAGAATAATGCAGTGAAAAAGGGATGAAGAAATGCAAACTCTAGGCACTGATTGCCCCCAATGTGAACTACAGTCGAAATCATCTCGAATTGGGTTGAGATCATCCGAGATTGTACGAGATCGTCTGAGACGAACAAAGCTTGCTCCAACTAAAAAATACTAAGGTACCTGCAACAAAATTGGGGTAGGACTAATGCAAATAGCAATTTAGGATGTCTTAATGCATGTGAAGTCGATTAACAGGAAATATCAGCTAGGGGGATGCTAAGGGGAGGGCCTAGGATTAAATAGGCTTAGGATAGAGGTTGGGAGGTTGGAGATCATCCCAATTTGGGATATCTCCAATGAGGAAGGTTTCTAACAGCGCAGACACGCTTCTGATCGGATTAGAGACGCCGTTGGAACAAAGTCCAACTATGCACAAATCAGTTTGGGATGAGATCGTCTGGATGTCCTACGCCAGACGAAATCGTTCGATCTGAGGCAATATTTTATTATCGAAGACGATATCATCAAACAGACAAAACAAACTCTAAAAATGGTGAGGGAAAGGAGGAAACAAGTTAAACGATGGTTTGGGAGCATTTTTGGAGGTTGAAATTTGAATTTGAATATTTACTAGAGTAATTGTAATTATTAAGGTTTTACTGCACCAATTTTAGGGTGCTACAAATAGATAGATCAGAATGGAACAATAGAAGCAAGATCTAAACTATGCTACATATGATTTTCATATCTAGAGGCACTATTTGTTGGGAAAACCTTTTGAGCTAAGGATAAATTACAAAATTTAAAGCAAAGAATATGGATAGAGTTCTTAGTAGAATATGAATTTGATATTAAGTATATCAAAGGAAAATAAAATAATATTATAGATGCCTTAAGTAGGAGAAGGCACATAGTAGCATTAAACAAGAATCATATAGACTAGATGGACAAAGTTAGAGAAATGCAATTAGAGGATCAATTTTACATTAAAATTCAAGATAAATTTGAGAGAAACCCTGAAGAGAATAAGAATTTCAACATAAAATATAGATTTTTATGCTTTAAGGATAGGATTGTTATACCCAAAATTGGTGAACTAAGGAGATTTATCATACAAGAGGTGCATAATTCTCCTTATTTTTCTCATCTAGGAGGTTCAAAATGAGGGAAAAAATGAAAAATACCTTGTATTGGGCAGGAATGAAGCAAGATATCACTAGTTTCATTGCAATATGTTTAGAATATAGAAATTTAAGGTAGAACATCAATATCCAGTAGGGAAATTGTACCCACATGATATACCTATGCATAAATAGTAGTAGGTACCTGTTGGTCATAAAATCCACATAGGAAAGGACTTTCAGTGGGTTTGCGCACCCTGGACCTGCAACCAACATTGAAAGGCCGAGGGGAAGAGATGCCCCTCATGCCAATCTCCGGAGAAAGGCCGGCTCCTATACTAATCTACTTTTGGGGTATGAGACAAGAGTGCAGGAAAGAAATAGACAGAGCAAGGGTTAGGAAAAGAAATAAAAAGGGGTAAGGGTTAGAGAAAGAAATAAAAAGAGTAAGGGTTAGAAGATGATGATTTAAGGTGGGAGAGAACAGGAAGCACGATCACTCGCTAATAACTCGAATAGCAGCAAATAACACCAAGAATAGATGAAAGAAACGTGATACTTGCTTTCCTATGTATCCTCTGGACGAGTTCACAGGGTTATCCTTTCTCTCTCGTTGGAATTCAGGGTTCAAAGTAACAGCGATTAAGACAAGGGAATAATAGAAACCACGACCCACCAGGCAGCATAAAAGAAATCTTATACGACATTTTTCCTCTCCTATGTATCCTTCAGGGCAAATTTCAGGGTACAGTCCCCAATCGCACACTGGATTTAGGATTCAGAGTCTCAGTATACAAATGCAGACAGACAAAAGAATTAAGCGCATAAGGCAACATAAAAGAGAGAAATGGAGTACAAAAATCTTTAGTATTAGATACAGGACATCAAGTTACAACAGCTTTCTAGCAAAAATTTCCCCCCCATTTTTACATTACATGCCTGGGTTTTTATAGAGGACCCAACCCTCTGAGTCATTATTAAAAAAGACGATGAAGTACACCCTCGGGCCCTCAAAAATTGGCACCTCGCTGCTGCTGCGAATGATCTCTCAAATCGGCTACCAAAACTAGCAACTGTGACCGGATCAACCATGGAAACATTCATTTAATGCGCCGCCAAAGTGTCCCTAGCTTCTGGATGCTGTGCTTGAGTGATCATTATGCCCGTTGGGTTTTAATTCGAGGACTGTAACTTCCCTTTCGTTTGCCAGAAATGAGCAGCGGACTTATCGGGCAAGAAATGGGGCATTTATAAATGGCTCTTGATCACCTTGGGAAGCTGCCCACCTTGGAACGTGGGCCCGAAAAGTGTTTTGCTATTTCTCTACCTCACAAAAGTCTTAGGCCAAAGTGACTTCTCCTCAATTCGGTATTCACAAAATAGCGCTTCACAAAACTACTTCGAGGATGTTGAGTGTCGAGCGAATTCTATCTTTGAAATGGGGCTCTTTGTCCTTTCGCTGGCGAAACTGCTTCGGCTGGAAAATGTTTTGGCCCGATTCTCTCTCAAAACTACGGTTCGGGGAATATCCTCCCAAAGCATTTCTCTGTTTCTAACACACTGTCATTTTGCTTCAGGTGAAAACTGGCCGAAGTAGGTGTCAGAAATACTTCAGGCCCGAAGTAGTTTCTTTGCCTTAGCTAATTTGGATTATGCTCTCCTCCTTCGGCGAAGTCGTTTGGATGCTGCTTCATAAAAATTTTGCCCGAAGTGGTTGCTGAAAATGCTTCGGGTGCGAAGCGTTATCTTTGTATTTTCTTCGATGATATTACTTCACAATGCTTTTGCCTAAAGTGGTGATTTAGAGTGCTTCGGGCCTGAAACTCTTTTCACATTCTCCTTCTTTTCCTTCGACGAAGCTATTTTCCTTGGCTTGTTTGGTAGCAAAGCTCTTTTATAAAAGGGGGCGATAAGGAGAGTCAAAATTGCTGTAACTTAAAATAAAAGAAAACTTTCAATAAGGAAATATTAAACAAAATTCTATTATTCTTCTACCCCTTGTATAATGTGACAAAAAGTGTCAACATTCTTGGCAGCTCACGGGGTGACAAGCTCGTCTTGGCAAAAGAACCCTTTAGCCCTGATCCATTGGGCTATAGAGTTACTGGTTTTCCCTAGACCCTGCTTCTATGGTCTATCCCTCTTCATGTTCCTCTTCTCCTTCTTCTCCCTCTTCCTCTGGTGCAGCTTCTAGCTGAGGCGATGGTTCGAGGCGATCGTAGATGTGCTTCATCGTTCTTCGGACATGGGACCAGGCACCCTTTCGAAACGACTCTTGATCTTGTAGCACTTTAACCAAAATGCGAAACCGATCAATTTTCTCGATGTCAGCATGTTTGGCCCTGATGAATAAATTGTTTAGGCATGCTACCATCTTGCAGTACCTCAAAATGAAGTCGGTTATCTGCCCTTCCGAGATTGGCTCTACCCACCCGTCTATCTTCAAGACATTGCCCTCAAACTGGAGCCAGACTGGTTTGAGGTCATATTTAGTCAGAAGGTTCTTGTCATCGTCTGTGAAACTTAGGAAAACCAAGGAGGAGAGGTCCTAAAAATAATTCATCGAGACGTGCTGCTCATTGTCAAAAATGTCCTGGAGCCTTCTCGCCTTCTGAGCTTTGCGCACCTTGGAAAAGAAGGCGCGAACTGTGGCCTGGGCCATGGACCAATCCCTAGCCGTCCGAGTCATCGCAGTGACCTGCAAGTCCTGATATTTCACATTATGGATGTTGAAGGCTAGCTTGAGCCTGCTCCTGGATTTTTGTGTGATTTCATCAATGATTGGCCCTCCTTCGGCAATAGTGCGCTGGGCTTCGATGATGAAGGTTAGAATTGTGAGGACGTTGGAACACCGAGACCTGAAATTCTTGAGCAAATGGGCATGAATCTCCTTAATTCTTCTCCTATCAAACATCGACAGGTCTTCCTTCTCGTACAGCTGGTCTTGCATTTGTGCAACTCTGCCTTCCAGCTCTTTGGCCTTTAGATCATTTTTGGCCTGTCTCTGCGCCTGATTTTCTTCAGTATTATGGAGTTGTAGAACTTGCAGCTTTAGGGTGCATGTTTCCCTTTTCATGGCCTTGCACTGCTCCTCGGCCTCTGCCAACTTGGAGCGAACCCTCACAAAATCTTCTTCTAACTTAACATTGGCGGCCTCGGCCTTGATCCTGCGTTGGTTGGCGATGACTGCATGAGCCCTAAAGGTCTCAATTCGGACATGCATGGATGCCGATTCGTTGTCTACATCTAGATGCACTAGGTCCTTAGGTGTTTCTTGGTAGTCATAGTATGCTGGAGTCATTTCATCCAGAGGCTTCTGAACCTTAGGGACCTTCTTGATCTTGTGCATCTTCCTAGCTTTCAAATCAAACACGATGCATTTTTCAACTTGAGTCGTCGCTTGCCCTCTTTTCTTTCTTGCCTCCTTCAAAATTTTGTAAGTATTCTGTCAGGCTTGGAGCAGCTTCTTGGCGATGGGGCATTCCTTGATCAAGGACATCTCAGATTCAAACAAGGCTGGGTCACCAACCAAAGGAGTGAACAAATACAAGGAGTGGATGGGGGATGTCTCATCAGAAGGTTCGACGGTGAGTGTAGTAGGCATTTTGGCAATGGCGGCCACATCATGCATGACGAGGGATTGGGTGGTAGGGCTCGGCATCAAAGTGATACCTCTACTTCTGCTAAGAATCAAGGGAGTGGCATCATGAGTGGGTGAAGTGATATCAATAGACTTATCCCGGTTGGGATCATGGGATGGACCTAGACTAGCTACGGGCGATGTGTGAGGGGGTGAGTGGCCCTACAGGGGAGACTAATGGGATCCTTCGGCCGTGGCCGCAGTGGATGTGGGTGAGTCCTGAGCATAGGGTGAAGCATGCATACCTGAGTGCCCTCCTAGCAAAGCGGATGTAGTGACTTTAGGTGCAGCCGTCTCCTGTTCTTCTTTTGCTTCGGCATCTTCAACCTCCATGGTTTTTGCCTCAGCATCCCCTTCGGATTGGAGGAGCTCCTCTACATTGATGAAACTGATATCTAGGATAGTTTTGGCACTTGGTGGTGCTACGCCTTCGACGTTTGCTTTGGATGGGCCCAATGTAGGTTGTCCAGTGGAAGGGCTCTGAAAACCTATCTAAATCCGCTTTGGATGGCTTGGAGGCACTTGGATTGATTCTGGCCTCTTTCTCTTTGTCCTCACCAGCGGTTGTTCTGACTCCTCGGAACTCATGCCTTGGCCTCCCATAGGTACCTGAGGTGGTTTACGTGGTGTGGCTTTGGCCTTCTTCCCTTTCTTCAGCTCCGAAGTAGTTTCCTTACCTTTTGGGATTTCACCCGAACCTGGTATAGCTGGGGGAATGAGGTCGGCAAAGGACAGGGGCTTCCATGTCCCGACATTGGCCTCATAGACCGCTATGAAGTCCTTGTCAGTCACCAAAAGTCCGTAAGAGTTCATATTTTGGTGGTGGACCCTCATTATCCACCATTCTCTTAGCTGGGCCACATCCCAATATTTTGCCACCTCCTTCAAGTCATCCTTTGCCTTCTTCTAGAAGGTGGAGTTGGGGCTTGGGAGAGGGTGCCGAACTGGGTCATATGCGACCTCCATCAAGTAGAACTCGTGCCAGGGAGGTAGCATTTCCATTTTCTCCAAGTGCCACTCCAGATCCCTCCCATTGGGATTGTTCCTCTGCTCTACAATTTTTGGATAAGGGCAAGCGTGGAAGTTCTTAAATCGAAGATGGTCCCTCATTACCCCTAGGGGGTCATAGAGCCATTGCTAAGGAAGCTGGACTAGGCCAAAATTGGTGAGTTTCTCCTCCAAGAAAACATTTTTTTTGAGGGCAAACACCTTGATAACTCCCATTTTGAAAGGGAAATCATAGGTGTGAGCCCATTTCCATCCATGGCCATAAATGGCATTTATTGCATCGCTCTGCCGAGCAACCTCCAATGCGAACTGGTACTCGAAGGGGTAAACTGGTAGTAATAAGGGCTTCCCTATGAAGCCAAATATGTGAATTACAAGCCCCTGTGTCAGCTGCAAAATGTCTCCCCTTTTCTCTTGTACCACCTTGTCCCTTAGGAGGAGGGGAACCCGAGGGGAAGACCCCGTTAGCATGTGCATTACGGGTCCCATAAATTATTGGTTAAAAGAATAATAGGACTCCATCTTCAATAGGATATGGGTCCACTGGTATACAGGCAGAGGATTTCCATCCTCGCCACTTGCCGTAATAGCAACATAAGGGAAACTCTTATGTACATGAAAGAAAAATAACCAAATAAGAATAGAACAGGGTGAGAAATACTTATTTGTCTCAGCATTCTTCATGCTGGTGAGCCGCATATGTAGGGTCCTGGCCACCCATTCTGCCCAGTCAAAAAAGACTAGGTTGGTGCTCGGCCTTGAAGCATCATGGGCATAAAATTCCCCTCTGGAAATACACTCAGCCAAAGACACCTGCCACAGGTGCAATGATGGAGAAGATGTTGGCATTTTTGAAGGCCTCTAAGGGTAGGGGAATTTGGGGCAAATTTCTTGAAGGGAGCCTGTTTTTGAGGCTCTGCTGCAAAAAATTGATCATGTAATTGGAGGACTTGAACCTCTCCATTTGTTTGCTAAGAATGATGTTGCGAACTGTGTACCCCTTAGGAGGGCCCTACTGTGGTGCAAAGGTTGCCTGGATAACTTCTTTCAAAATGGAGAATAGCTTGTGGCCAGAGACATCCACCACTTTCCTGGAGGCAGGCTGATAGTTTTGCATGATGGCATTAATCAGCTCAGGGCAGTGATGTGTGGGAGGCATCAGATACCAGTATATCTGGAAGTAGTAAGCAGCAGCTCTTTTGCTATCAGCCGAGAGCTTGCTTTTCATGAAGTTGATGGTGCTCCTGAGTTCAGCTACACTCCTCGACAACTTGGTGTCTCTGATCCTATCCCACACATCAATCGATGGTTCTTCAGGTTGCTCACCCTCAGAATCCTCTCTCTTATGACTTGTTTCTCGGGGCGACGGCTAAAATCAACTTTCTTTGACCCTTTGTCATGGCCCTTAGCCTTTGGCTGTTCAGGGGCCGCTACTTCTAGTTCCTTCCCATTTTCCTTAGAGTTCTTCTTTCCCATAGTGCTAGGGGTAATGGAGAAAACAATGCGGAGGCTTTGGGATTAGAGGCTTCGAAGCGCAAGATAGGAGAGTTTGAAGGCTAGCAGGGCAGTTTGCATGAATTATCGAGCAAATAGCTTTCTTGCTGCTGGAGCCTGCCTTATATAGCCCTAGAAGGCAACTACCCATATTTAAGGCACTTACCATAATCGAATCTGTGTCGCTTCATCTAATTCGCCACATGGTGGAGTGGTACACAGGGCTATGTGTTATGATGATTGCGGCTTGCTTTGGAAGCGTGACCCTCTGCCACTTTGTACTTGAGCATGAACTTTTATCCTAAATGAATCCCTAAAGGATGTACCCACCACCTTTTCATTTAACTCACCCGCTTCGGATGCTTTTGAAGGTGGCTGTCGACACGTTCCCCTAGGCATGTTTTAAATGCCCCCACCTTTTTCATTGTTGGGTTGGTGAAGCCGAAGTCAGAGTTGAAGTGCTTTGGGGTGAACCCTTGGTGCGAGTTTTTTCTCTATGCTTCAGGCCCAAAGTAGTTCTCTTTGCCGAAGGTGGCTCGCCAGTCCTCCTTCAAAAACTATTTCGCTTGAACTCCCCTTGGCGAAGTACTTCTCAAGCTTTGATCCGAGTCATTGTTGTGAGCCATTTTTCATTGGTTACTTCCGGAAACCTTTTCTTGAAGAATTTTTTTTTTTTTTCAGAGTGTTGCCGAGTCAAAATTCAACCTGAGTTTTTGAGCAGCACTTTTATTTAATAACCAAACTATTTACAATATTCACACAGGCCTATGGCATAATGGGCATGCCGCCACCACGGACTCAACTTCGGGTGATTATCCGGTGAACTTGTAGTGACCCGACCAGATCAGGTTGAACTTTAGCTGACCTTCAGAGATCGGATCATTTCTATTTGAAGTTGTCCATGCTACGAATAGGAAGCAACGCAGCCGATTTTCATTTCTGCCAGTGCCCATATTGTTGGCAAAGAATTTTGCCACTCGAAAGCCTTCTTGGGGCATCAGTATTAGGGATAGCTGGAACTAGTACCAGACCCAATGCCAGAATTCTATAGATTCTTCCAAATGAAGGTTAGGTACAGGTTCTTCCATCCCACTGATATGGTAACAAGGTTCCTCCGACGAAGAGTAGTCCTCCAGGATCTCTTCGGGCTCATCCTCTGAATCGGACAGGCTTGATGAGATTTGGCTGAACACTTGCATGCCATCTCTTGGGATACAAAAAGGGTGCAAGAATGTGCCCTATTTGTTCTCAGGTTCTTCCACTCGAGTCTGCTTCTCTTATCGATTCACCTCTTGACGAAGATCGTGAGCAGCCATGTTGTTCATTGGGTGGGCCATGCTTGCATACTTCCATTGTTGAGCTAGTATGAGGTCTGCATCCTGAGCTCCAAATGATTGCATCTCAAGCCTTGGCTCAGTGTGAGGAATGCCCCATGATGAGTACTGTGTTGGCCGGACAGGAGCAATAATTATCAGAGGAAGCGATGGAGTTTCTTTCCACTGCCACTTTCTCGATAGGAGCAGAAGTTGTTTCGCTCGCATTGCCTCCTCAAATATTTGAGGGAACCTTCGTTCCCCTGATTGTAGTAGAATGAGGCTTACATCTGGGTGGAAGGCCAGAACATAGAATAGATGGGCTTGAGCGGGCGTCAGTTGGATCTCTAATGGAATTCTCTTCCAACTTCTGTAGAATCAAAAATTGAAGTCCGTGATACCCTCCGAAGGTGCTCTCTTGATGGTGGAGAAGTATGCAAAGATATGGAAGGGGTCCTGAGAGCCATCGAACGTTTTGATCAATGCCCCCGTTAAGTCATCCCATGAGCAGATGCTTTTGGGCCTGAGAAATCTGTACCACTGCAGCGCCCTTCCTTCCAGAGATAGAACAAGAAGTTTGATCATGACATCTTCATGGATAATTTCATGGAGGGTCGCTAAATCGACAACTTCAAGGTGCTCTCAGGCCATTCCCACGGTGCCACTGTATTTCTTCAATGATTTCAAAGCACTTTTGGGAATTTCATGGTAGCTTTGGATATTCAGGGGGCCTGGATCGTTCCAGCTAGGAAAGCTTCTCCCAGCCATTATGACAACAGTCTGTGGAAATTGCGGTTGTCACCGCTGAGTCAGAGTCGTTAGGTGGACATTCTTTCTTCGCTCATGAGGTCAAGGCTGCTCACCGAACCTTGATTCCTCTAGGATATCTTCTTTTGGATTTGAAAGGCACCTACGACCAGGAAATCCGGATCTTCGACTCAAGCGAGTCGCCGAGTGATTTTATCAGATGAAGACGGGCCAGAGATTCACCGAACTCGGACCTTCTTAAGGCACAGGGAGTCCTTGTTACAAAAACCAAGCTTAGGTACTGGTCTTCATGACTTTAGAGATTCTCGGGTAAAATAGAGTCGCCAGATGCTAAGAGTCTTTTAGTAATGAGAGCATCAATTCTCACCACTACTCAGAAGATGAGACTGACCGGATCTCATCGGGAACTTGTTAGAACTATTGGCTCCGATGAAGACGGGCTAGAAATTTTCTCAAATATGGGACCTTGAGTCCCACCGGGCATGCCAGAAATTATTGGTCATCAAATCCGCACAGGAAAGGACTTGTTTTGGCTGTTCCACAACATACCCCAAAATTGGGGACCCACCTTGTCGTTTTGATATCCGGGTGTTGGCATTTCATTTTTAGTGTCTAATCTTTCGTTTTGTCGTAGGTTTTTCAATTGTTGTCGGTTCTTGTTGGCAGTATTTTCTTGTCGACGATATTTTATTGTCATCATTTTCTTGTCGATGATATTTTATTGTCGACAAATTTTTTTTGTCGATAACTTTTGTCATCATTTTCTTGTTAATGACTTTGTGGTCATTTTCTCGTCAACGTTTCCTTTTATCGTCAGTTTGTGTGTCGAAAAGTTTGTTTTGTCAGTGTTATTGTTTGAAAGTTTGATGTCCAGTTGTTAGGTCTTATTTCATTTGTTTGGGTCAAAGAATAGAAGATGAAAATAACAAATGAATTTAAGTATATACATCTCACACATATATATATCGTGTTGTGGTCTACTGCCAAGGGCACCACTTGCATTTTCAGTGATGTGACCCGAGTTCACCCCACGGCGGATACGTATATGTATAAGAAGTATTTACTCAATAAAAAATATATATTTAATATATTACGTAATATAGTAAAGGATTTGGTGGTGCACTAATAAATTTGATTCCAATTTAATAGGTGATTTGTTTTGTGTGCAGGGTTTTTGTCTCCAACATGATAGCGAAAGATGTGGACGTGGAGCAGTTTCGGGCGAAGTTACAATGTAACCGAAGTTACAATGTTATATGTGTACTAGGTTCTAAAGAGAACGTAGTAGCCCACAGGAACTTACGACAGCGGGTCGAGCGACGACATTCGCCATGCAGGGCAGATTCATTGGGTCTGTAACATCGGCATACAACAATACACAGGTAAATTTTCATATTTAGAGCGTCAGATCCAAAATTTTTTGAACATGGCACCTTCATCGACGATGGCACAAGTCCAAAATGTTTTAACAGTAGTCGACTGGGTAGAGAATAGGTGAAGGTATTTCCAACGAGATGATAGCCACCGAGGTATGGTCGACGAAGATGACCACGGTCGTTGAATGAAGCGAGGCGTGTGAGATGGCATATTTCCATTCGAATGGGCCACAGGTCATGGTTGAGGCATAGAAAGAACATGACAAAGTCTGCAAAGAGATGATGATGGATTGTGTGGGGGTAGTTTACACTAAAATAATTTCCACCATGCACAACTATGACAATGGCCACATCGGCATGGTAAACTGGTTGAAGTAATTCATGGATAGCTTATTGGACGCATGATATGGGCAGTTTGAATAGTTTATTACCAGTAGCTATGATGGGACGTAGCTGAAAGCAAAAATTTTCATTGAACAAAGTGGCAAATGGCAAGGCTCTAGTAAACCATGGCCAATGAGGCTAATCACATCGAGCAATAAATAACAAGGATTAGACGTCGATTTCGGTGGCCCCCACACTTGTAATAGCCATCAAGGACGTAAACATAGCTGGGTCAGAACGACATTGAAGACATGGGTGATTTGGAGGGTTGTAGCCAATTGGGACTTTGACAGTGGGTAACGATAACCCGGATAATGAGCTAGATGACCCGTTTACCACACTGGAGAGTTTATGAGATCAACAAATGTACTACACATAGACAAAGAGCAATTATCAATGACAGCGTGGTACAGTGGGAAATCGTGGGCGGCTACAACAACTCAGAAGTGGGCCCGTTAGGCAAAGTTTACCGAGGAGGGTCGAGACCTAAGGCGAATAGCAACTATATATTTCAATTGAGTAGATTCTGACTGCACACAGCCACAGAGGTGTAGTGGCAGCATGTTGAGAAAATCACGACACATGGCTAAGTAGTGTTGGATGTAGGGAGCATCACCAATAGAAGGACAATGTTAATCATATTTGATTTGCAGCAGAGTGCACTGGCTTCAGGCGGAGTCTGATAAATACAATAAATACAAAACATACACCATGGCGTGGAGAGTGTTCCCAGCTGCATGGCACAGCGAGCAGTGAGGGGACATTATCACACAGAATCAGTAGTGGAAATGAAGGACACATTATCATTAGGTGTAAAAGCAATAAAGGGAGGAAGCCTTTAACAAGGTCCAAAGGTTCAAGGCATTGCCATATGGCCAAAGGTGAATAAAATTGATAAATACATGAAATAAAGTGCTATTTATGGGCATACGCAGCATTGGGAGTAATGCCCATATGGAACCAAAATCAAGTTTTGCCCAAAGTTAGTATTAAAATAAATGGAAACTGACATACATGATGAATATCAAAATGCATGCAAGGCAAGATGATACGTTACGAGATAAAGCAAGTGCAGGCATTGGAGAATCAAAACAGGAAACCAAGGGTTTCGGAGGTCATGTGTGGAGATGAAACGAAGGAAGGCAAAAATGAGACGTTTGAAGGAAATGGAGAGGTTTTCAAAAATGTTAAAGGAGCCATTGAAACAAGGATAAAGGACTGGAATTTTGGCATGGCCAAATGGCGGCAGATTTTGATATGTAAACTTGGAATATAATTTGAATGCTAAAGCTTCTCTTCAGAAATTTCAGGCCTTGTTAGCAAGAAAGAATGAGAAATTTTCTGCATGCTCCATTTTAATTGTTCTATGTTTCTCCTTCCAAATTTCAGATTTGTATGTGAAATTTATGCCATTGTTTTGGGTCATTTCATGTGAATGTCTGCAATCTGGAAATTATTTTAAACCCTAGGAGCCAGCACCTAGTTTACTTTGATTGTGTTTGTTTTGCAGGTCAAATAGGCTAGGTTGCATGTACGAAACTCTCACGTATTCGGTTTTGCAGGATGGGGTGCTATCAAACTGAAGGAGCTTTTGCATTGCTGCATTTTCAGCAATTATTTTGATGCAAATTTTTAATTTTCTGTTTTCAAAAATTTTAATTTCAGAATTTTTCCTTATTTTCAGGCATTAAAATAAACATTAAAAAATTTCAAAATCTAAAAATAATTTCACCATTGCGTAGGTTATAGTTCAGACTTCCAATACGCACTTTGAAATTTCATTTTCGGAGTTGTTTAGTATTTTTAAAAATTCATCGAAGTTGCTGTTTTGTTACAGATTTTAAAAATCCGAAAATAGAAAATTTCCATTTTAAGGTCAAATTTCATTTTTCCAGTTTTGTTTTGCACTCATGAGCCTATGATGACATTCCCTTCATGGAAATTCCAATTTCATTGAAGGAGTTATGTTTTATGGCATTTTCACAAATTTCCATTTTGGGCCTAAAATTACCCTTTCTTCATAAAAATTCTAATTTTACGAAAGAGGGGTAATTTGAGTATTACATTGAAGGTCTTTTCCTCAAAGCACTTAATTGTTCATCTTGATGAAAATTTGATTTCATTTAAGAGGGATAAGTTAAAGTGACATTTTGAAGCTACATTTGAAGACCCTATTCATCATTGAGGATTTAATGCAAGATAAAATCTATTTTAAAACCATCAAGATAAAAGGAATTAAAGCACTACATCGTGGTCATATGAGGGCCAACTCACATTTGATTTATTTTGGTTCAATGAACAATCACTAAAGTTTCATGGTAAAATAAACCAACATTGCCCCTTGTTTACAGTTACTTGCAATCACTAAGGTGTTCCAAGCATTTAAAATGAATATATTTATTTGAGATTACTAATGCACATATGCAAATGCTAATATAGCGGAGACCTTGGAGAAGTTGTTTGTTTAACTTCTTTGCAAGAGGGGATTTGGAACCCAAATCCTAAGGGAGAGTGTACTTTCACAATTGGGTGAAAATACCACTCAACATTTTGGCGCTAGAAGGAGGGCCTGAATAGGTTTATTTCAGTATGATTTAAATGCTATAGGGATTTAAATTTTGAATATTTCATGCCCTATTGGTTATTATCTTTAGCCCTCTTTTAACAATACAACCTTGGACTGTTAAAAGGAGGACATGAATTGCTATGCACTTTCCTAACGCTTTGATTGTTCATACAAGAATGATGTGATTTGATTTGACTTTAAAAAAAAAAAAAAAAAAAAAAATTTTTTGGGTATTAAAGTTATATTATTGAAGATTCACTAATGGCTATGTTTTCACCGTGGATGACAGGTAGCCCATTGAACATACCAGGAGTTCAACATTATTTGCCCGTTGGTTTTGAGAGATGTCTTCCTCGATTTTTGTCTAATGGGACAAATACTGCAGGAGAACACATTCAAGCATTCAAATTTGTTGTGAATCACTTAACAATTTGGTATGATGATGTTGTTTGTAAAATGTTCCCTTACACCTTGGACAAAGTGGCATATGATTGGTTTACAAGTCTGCCCTTAGGGTCTATCACTTCTTGGGCTCAATTAGAGGCAACATTTCTTAATCAATTCAACAAAAAGCAAGTTGACCCAATCCGCATGTATGAGCAATTTTTCACCATTAAAAAAGGACCAAGTGAAAATGTGAAGTCATTTTCTGAAAGGTTCTTTGGATTATATGCTCAATTAGTGACATTTTATGCTCTTCAAGAAGAAGTGGCTCTCCAAATATATGTCAATGCTCTTGACCCACTCATTTCCACATATTTGCGAGGGATGCCCCTAATCACATCTTTGTCACAAGCCTATACTCAAGCAATGGCAATTGAGCAACAATTGAGTTGTCAAAATTATGGTGTGGGTTTTGGATCATGTAATCTTCAATCATTTAATACCTCCTTTACCCACCCAATGATTTATCCACCTCAACCAAATTCAAGTGTGAATCAATTTCAGAATCAACAATCATTCCCAAGCTTCAATCAATTTCAAAATCCTCAACCTACTATGCAAGATCAACCATCTTTCTTAAGTATGAATCAACTTCAAAATACTCATCTTGATTCAAAGGATGTTTCTAAAATCAATTTTAATGATTTTCATAAGAATATGATTTTAGGCAAGGGAGGAGTACTAGATCCAACTAGTATTGAAACATGTGACAAATTGGAAACCCTTGACTCACCAAAAGATGAATTCTATGAGGATGAATCTGTTTCGGATGACATTGTTGAAAATGATGACCAAGAGGATCCACACCTTCCAAATTATGATAAAATTGAATCATGGGTTACACATGTGGATTATGATAGCCTTATCAATTTGAATACAAGCAATAACCCAATTTTGGAAGTAATTGAACCATCTAAGGAAGGTGAAGATAAATTTGATGAGAAACATGTTGATGAATTAAAAGATGAAGAAGAAATAGTTGAGCATCACAATTTGATTTTGAAAGATGATCATTATGATTCTTGGGAAGAGTATGCTCACTCCAAAACTGCTAATGAAATTTGTGTGCCTATTGATATGCAGGATAATACAATTGCCCTTTCATATGAGGATATTACAAGTCCTGTGCAATCTAAGAATGTTTTGGAAGAAGGGTTGGAATCTCATCAAAGGTTGGAGAAGGATAATGATTTTACTACCATGGATGAAGAAGGAGAATCAATTGTTTTTGTTCCCCTTGAGGGGCAAGAAATAGAAAATCTTGATCCACCTATTGTTTCTACAATGTCTATGCCATCTCAAAATGATGAAATTACAAAACCTAAGTGGTGTGGGTTTGATACTATTGATGATCCTAATGAAAATATGGATTTTGAGGCAACTCAAGCCATTGATCATGGAAAGGTGTCACGTGACACATATCTTGAAAAATTAGGCTCTTGTTTTGAAAAATATGGATGCATGTTTGATTGGGTGCCTAACTTTGGTGTTTTTGAACAGGTGTTGGATGATGAAGAAGACAATGAGGAAGAAGAAAAAGCTACTAACACTCATCAAGTTGTGGTAAATTCTAACCATGATGGGTTGAGTATGGATGACAAGGTGAAATCTTTACCTTTGGTAGTAGCTACAAAAATTTCAAGTGATGGATTACATGATGTCCCTTTGGATGCTAATGTCATTAATGATGAAATGTCAAATCTTGGTGATGTTTGTCAAGTCTTGATTGATTTTGATTGCTTTAAAATCTTGAAAAATAATTTGAATTCAAGACTTTTAGAAATAGGCTCTTGTTTGCAATATCTCACATTTGAAAAGGAAAGCCTACTTCTAAATCATGAATGGAATGATGAAACTTGCACTTTAAAGAATAGACAAGATAAAATTGAATACCAACCATTGTATAATCAATTTAATTTGGAATCTCACCTATAATGATTGCTAATAGAACTAAATCTAATTGGTGGGGTGAGCATGGGAAGTTGAAATTTGTTGCATTGCTTGGTTTGATCTTATTGTTGTTGGATTCCTACAACATTTGGCATGTGTATTGTGACATATGTCTTTTGAAATGTTCTAATCATGTTTGGGATCCAGGAAAGTAATAGTCCAAGCTTGGCATCATCTTGTACTATATTGTATATAGATTTTGGTTTTGGTTTGGGTTTGTGTTTTCAAGTTTCATTTTGGGATTGCTATTTGGATTAGGATTTAAGTTGTGTGTTTGATTTCATTTGACATGTTTAGTTTGTTTTTATAAAAAAAAATTTGAGATGTCAACTTATGCCTAAGATCAAGAGAATATGAAACATTGGAATTGTGTTGTAGAAAGCTCCACAAGTAACACAAACATTTAAATAATATCGTTTGAATCCTGTGATGCATGAAGTTGTCGAGTTTTGACATTATGGTAAAATAGATGATATATTCCAAAAGAAGCGGTGCATTCATATCTCATGTCATATTCCTCATTGCATATACATGTCATCTCAGTTACATTTTCATTCCATGGGCAATTATTGAGAAGGTGTTGAATCCTCTTAGGATTATTACATAACATATATTAAAAGGATCCTAAGGTTGGGAACTGCTGCCCAAACTATCTTGAACCAAGCACATTCCATGCACATTAAAAGGAATCTTGAGCAAAATGGTCAAAACCATACTTGGATGAAAAGGTGAGGTGAAAAGAATATTTCATGTTTGTCCTATCATGCAACATAATCCTTGAAATAGTGGTTTTTACCACTCCCATAAAAGCTTAAAGCCTAAAACCAGAGTAGTAAGGATAGGGTTAAATCCTCATCGAACTTAGGTTGAGGATCCAACTCCCCAAAGCTATGGTTTGACCTACATGGAGTAGTAAGGATAGGACTTAATTCTCATCTCGCTTAGGTTGAGAATCCGATTCCCCAAAGCTTCCATTTTCCTCATTTCATCATAAAGCTTGGATTGGAAGGATCGTACTACATGTCCTCTGCAAAGGATGGGTAGTCATCCCAAAGGTCCAAGAAATAAAAGTAAAACTAATATTTCCCATTTCATAAATCTTGGATTGGAAGGATCGTACTACATGTCCCTAGCAAGGATGGGTAGTCATCCCAAAGGTCCAAGAAATAAAGAGAAAAGAATGAATGAAGCCAAGTCATGGATTATGGGGTTAAGTATGCTCATGCGTGGCAACATGTCTTGCCTAAAAGCAAGACCACCGATTGCTCATATGGATAGACTAGCCTGACCATTTCATCCATAACAGGTTAAATTATTTTGTTCAAGATGAGGTAATGAACTCCAAATCAGAATAGTAAGGATAGGGTTAAATTCCCATCTCGCTTAGGTTGGGAATCCTATTCCCCAAAGTTTTGATTTCACTTACACTTGCACATGGGTTCAAGATGGTAGTGACACATAACCAACTTTGGGATCTAGTAAAATTAATTCAGTATACATATATTTGGTCCTAAGAGGGTTTGACATCTTTAATATGTTTGTCCATGATATTAGAAGGTTTGAGCATTTATAAAGCAGGTTGTTACATCTCTAGCATCTTCATCATGCATCAATCATTCATAGCCTTGCATACAAATCATAAGTAAAACTGACAATGGAATGTTGATCAAGTTCAAACGGTAGGGAATGAAAACACATTGCACACACCGAGCTGATACTTATGATTCTGATGTTGCATGTATTTCTGATCTTTCGGTATTTGTTTATCTTTATGCATGCTAATGCCTGTATCTATGCTTGTATATTTTCAGGTTGGGTTCTCACCAAAATGCTCGGGAGCATTTGACAATGAGAGTCGCCATTTGTTGTGGCTGATCCACAACACACCCCAAAATTGGGGACCCACCTTTTCGTTTTGATATCCGGGTGTTGGCATTTCATTTTTAGTGTCTAATCCTTCGTTTTGTCGTAGGTTTTGCAATTGTTGTCGGTTCTTGTTGGCAGTATTTTTCTTGTCGACGATATTTTATTGTCGTCATTTTCTTGTCGACGATATTTTATTGTCGACAACTTTTTCTTGTCGACGACTTTTGTCGTCATTTTCTTGTTAACGACTTTGTGGTCATTTTCTCGTCGACGTTTCCTTTTTATCATCAGTTTGTGTGTCGGCAAGTTTGTTTTGTCAGTGTTATCGTTTGAAAGTTTGATGTCCACTTGTTAGGTTTTATTTCATTTGTTTGGGTCAAAGAATAGAAGATGAAAATAACAAATGAATTTAAGTATATACATCTCACACATATATATATCGTGTTGTGGTCTACCGACAAGGGCACCACTTGCATGCTAGGTGATTGTGACCCGGGTTCACTCCCCACGGCGGACATGTATATGTATAAGAAGTATTTACTCAATAAAAAATATATATTTAATATATTACATAATATAGTAAAGGATTTGGTGGTGCACTAATAAATTTGATTCCAATTTAATAGGTGATTTGTTTTGTGTGCAGGGTTTTTGTCTCCAACATGACAGTGAAATATGTGGACGTGGAGCAGTTTCGGGCGAAGTTACAATGTAACCGAAGTTACAATGTTATATGTGTACTAGGTTCTAAAGTGAATGTAGTAGCCCACAGGAACTTATGGCAGCGGGTCGAGCGACGACATTCACCGTGCAGGGCAGTTTCATTGGGTCTGTAACATCGGCATACAACAATACATAGGTAAAACTTCATATTTAGAGTGTCAGATCCAAAACGTTTCGAACGTGGCACCTTCATCGACGATGGCACAAGTCCAAAACGTTTTAACAGCAGTCGACTGGGTAGAGAATAGGTGAAGGTATTTCCGACGAGACGATAGCCACCAAGGTACGATGGACGAATATGACCGTGATCATCGAATGAAGCGAGGCGTGCGAGAGGGCATATTTCCATTCGAATGGGCCACGGGTCATGGTTGAGGCGTAGAAAGAACACGACAAAGTCTGCAAAGAGATGATGACGGATTGTGTGGGGGTAGTTTACACTAAAATAATTTCCACCATGCACAACTACGACAATGGCCACATCAGCATGGTAAACTGGTTGAAGTAATTCATGGAGAGCTTATTGGACGCATGATATGGGCAGTTTGAATAGTTTATTACCAGTAGCCATGATGGGACGTAGCCGAAAGCAAAAATTTTCATTGAACAAAGTGGCGAATGGCAAGGCTCTGGTAAACCATGGCCAATGAGGCTAATCACACCGAGCAACAAATAATGAGGATTAGACGTCGATTTCGGTGGCCCCCACACCCGTAATAGCCACCGAGGACGTAAACATAGCTGGGTCAGAATGGCATTGAAGACGCGGGTGATTTGGAAGGTTGTAGCCAATTGGGACTTTGAAAATGGGTAACGATAACCCGGATAATGAGTTGGACAACCCGTTTACCACACTCGAGAGTTTATGAGATCAAAAAATGTACTACACATAGACAAAGAGCAATTATCAATGACAGTGTGGTACAGTGGGAAATCGTGGGCGGCTACAACAACTCAGAAGTGGGCCCGTTAGGCGAAGTTTACCAAGGAGGGTTGAGACCTGAGGCGAATAGCAACTATATATTTCAATTGAGTAGATTCTGATTGCACACATCCATAGAGGTGTAGTGGCAGCATGTCAAGAAAATCACAACACATGGCTAAGTAGTGTTGGATGTAGGGAGCATCACCAATAGAAGGACAATGTTAATCATATTTTATTTGCAGTAGAGTGCACTGGCTTCAGGAGGAGTCTGATAAATACAATAAATACAAAACATACACCATGGCGTGGAGAGTGTTCCCAACTGCATGGCACAGCGAGCAGTGAGGGGACATTATCACACAGAATCGATAGTGGAAATGAAGGACACATTATCATTAGGTGTAAAAGCAATAAAGGGAGGAAGCCTTTAACAAGTTCCAAAGGTTCAAGGCATTGCCATATGGCCAAAGGTGAATAAAATTGATAAATACACGAAATAAAGTGTTATTTATGGGCATACGCAGCATTGGGAGTAATGCCCATATGGAAGCAAAATCAAGTTTTGCCCAAAGTTAGTATTAAAATAAATGGAAACTAACATACATGATGAATATCAAAACGCGTGCAATGCAAGATGATACGTTACAAGATAAAGCAAGTGCAGGCATTGGAGAATCAAAACAAGAAACGAAGGGTTTCGGAGGTCATGTGTGGAGATGAAACGAAGGAAGGCGAAAATGAGACGTTTGAAGGAAATGGAGAGGTTTTCAAAAATGTTAAAGGAGCCATTGAAACAAGGATAGGGGACTGGACTTTTGGCATGGCCAAAATGCGGCAGATTTTGATATGTAAAACTTGGAATATAATTTGAATGCTAAAGCTTCTCTTCAGAAATTTCAGGCCTTGTTAGCAAGAAAGGATGAGAAATTTTCTGCATGCTTCATTTTAATTGTTCTATGTTTCTCCTTTCAAATTTCAGATTTGTATGTGAAATTTATGCCATTGTTTTGGGTTATTTCATGTGAATGTCTGCAATCTGGAAATTATTTTAAACCCTAGGAGCCAGCACCTAGTTTACTTTGATTGTGTTTGTTTTGCAGGTCAAATAGGCTAGGTTGCATGTACGAAACTCTCACATATTCGGTTTTGCGGGATGGGGTGCTATCAATCGAAGGAGCTTTTGCATTGCTGCATTTTCAGCAATTATTTTGATGCAAATTTTTAATTTTCTGTTTTCTAAAATTTTAATTTCAGAATTTTTTCTTATTTTCAGGCATTAAAATAAACATTAAAAAATTTTAAAATAAAAATAATAATTGCACCATTATGTAGAGCACCTAGTCATACTTCCAATACGCACTTTGAAATTTCATTTTCGGAGTTGTTTAGTATTTTTAAAAATTCATCGAAGTTGCTGTTTTATTGCAGATTTTAAAAATCCGAAAATAGAAAATTTCCATTTTAAGGTCAAATTTCATTTTTCCGGTTTTGTTTTGCACTCATGAGCCTATGATGACATTCCCTTCATGGAAATTCCAATTTCATTGAAGGAGTTATGTTTTATGGCATTTTCACAAATTTCCATTTTGAGCCTAAAATTACCCTCTCTTCATAAAAATTCTAATTTTACGAAAGAGGGGTAATTTGAGTATTACATTGAAGGTCTTTTCCTCAAAGCACTTAATTGTTCATCTTGATGAAAATTTGATTTCATTTAAGAGGGATAAGTTAAAGTGACATTTTGAAGCTACATTTGAAGACCCTATTCATCATTGAGGATTTAATGCAAGATAAAATCTATTTTAAAACCATCAAGATAAAAGGAATTAAAGCACTACATCGTGGTCATATGAGGGCCAACTCACATTTGATTTATTTTGGTTCAATGAACAATCACTAAAGTTTCATGGTAAAATAAACCAACATTGCCCCTTGTTTACGATTACTTGCAATCACTAAGGTGTTCCAAGCATTTAAAATGAATATATTTATTTGAGATTACTAATACACATGCAAATGCTAATATAGCGGAGACCTTGGAGAAGTTGGTTGTTTAACTTCTTTGCAAGAGGGGATTTGGAACCCAAATCCTAAGGGAGAGTGTACTTTCACAATTGGGTGAAAATACCACTCAACATTTTGGCGCTAGAAGGAGGGCCTGAATAGGTTTATTTCAAGTATGATTTAAATGCTATAGGGATTTAAATTTTGAATATTTCATGCCCTATTGGTTATTATCTTTAGCCCTCTTTTAACAATACAACCTTGTGCTGTTAAAAGGAGGACATGAATTGCTATGCACTTTCCTAACGCGTTGATTGTTCATACAGGAATAATGTGATTTGATTTGATTTAAAAAAAAAAAAAAAAAGTAATAAAAAATAAAAAAAAAAGAATTTTTTTTGGGTATTAAAGTTATATTCTTTAAGATTCACTAATGGCTATGTTTTCACCATGGATGACAGGTAGCCCATTGAACATACCAGGAGTTCAACATTATTTGCCCGTTGGTTTTGAGAGATGTCTTCCTCGATTTTTGTCTAACGGGACAAATACTGCAAAGGAACACATTCAAGCATTCAAATTTGTTGTGAATCACTTAACAATTTGGCATGATGATGTGGTTTGTAAAATGTTCCCTTACACCTTGGACAAAGTGGCATATGATTGGTTTACAAGTCTGCCCTTAGGGTCTATCACTTCTTGGGCTCAACTAGAGGCAGCATTTCTTAATCAATTCAACAAAAAGCAAGTTGACCCAATCCGCATGTATGAGCAATTTTTCACTATTAAAAAAGGACCAAGTGAAAATGTGAAGTCATTTTCTGAAAGGTTCTTTGGATTATATGCTCAATTAGTGACATTTTATGCTCTTCAAGAAGAAATGGCTCTCCAAATATATGTAAATGCTCTTGACCCACTCATTTCCACATATTTGCGAGGGATGCCTCAAATCACATCTTTGTCACAAGCCTATACTCAAGCAATGGCAATTGAGCAACAATTGAGTTGTCAAAATTATGGTGTGGGTTTTGGATCATGTAATCTTCAATCATTTAATACCTCCTTTACCCACCCAATGATTTATCCACCTCAACCAAGTTCAAGTGTGAATCAATTTCAGAATCAACAATCATTCCCAAGCTTCAATCAATTTCAAAATCCTCAACCTACTATGCAAGATCAACCATCTTTCTTAAGTATGAATCAACTTCAAAATACTCATCTTGATTCAAAGGATATTTCTAAAATCAATTTCAATGATTTTCATAAGAATATGATTTTAGGCAAGGGAGGAGTACTAGATCCAACTAGTATTGAAACATGTGACAAATTGGAAACCCTTGACTCACCAAAAGATGAATTCTATGAGGATGAATCTGTTTTGGATGACATTGTTGAAAATGATGGCCAAGAAAATTCACACCTTCCAAATTATGTTAAACGTGAATCATGGGTTACACATGTGGATTATGATAGCCTTATCAATTTGAATACAAGCAATAACCCAATTTTGGAAGTAATTGAACCATCTAAGGAAGGTGAAGATAAATTTGATGAGAAACATGTTGATGAATTAAAATATGAAGAAGAAATAGTTGAGCATCACAATTTGATTTTGAAAGATGATCATTATGATTCTTGGGAAGAGTATGCTCACTCCAAGCCTTCTGATGAATTTTGTGTGCCTATTGATATGCAGGATGATACAATTGCCCTTTCACATGAGGATATTACAAGTCCTGTACAATCCGAGAATGTTTTGGAAGAAGGGTTGGAATCTCATCAAAGGTTGGAGAAGGATAATGATTTTACTACCATGGATGAAGAAGGAGAATCAATTGTTTTTGTTCCCCTTGAGGGGCAAGAAATCGAAAATCTTGATCCACCTATTGTTTCTACAATGTCTATGCCATCTCAAAATGATGAAATCACAAAACCTAAGTGGTGTGGGTTTGATACTATTGATGATCCTAATGAAAATATGGATTTTGAGGCAACTCAAGCCATTGATCAGGGAAAGGTGTCACGTGACACATATCTTGAAAAATTAGGCTCTTGTTTTGAAAAATATGGATGCATGTTTGATTGGGTGCCTAACTTTGGTGTTTTTGAACAGGTGTTGGATGATGAAGAAGACAATGAGGAAGAAGAAAAAGCTACTAACACTCATCAAGTTGTGGTAAATTCTAATCATGATGGGTTGAGTATGGGTGACAAGGTGAAATCTTTACCTTTGGTGGTAGCTACAAAAATTTCAAGTGATGGATTACATGATGTCCCTTTGGATGCTAATGTCATTAATGATGAAATGTCAAATCTTGGTGATGTTTGTCAAGTTTTGATTGATTTTGATTGCTTTAAAATCTTGAAAAATAATTTGAATTCAAGACTTTTAGAAATAGGCTCTTGTTTGCAATATCTCACATTTGAAAAGGAAAGCCTACTTCTAAATCATGAATGGAATGATGAAACTTGCACTTTAAAGAATAGACAAAATAAAATTGAATACCAACCATTGTCTAATCAATTTGATTTGAATCTCACCTATGATGTTGCTAATAGAACTAAATCAAATTGGTATGGTGAGCATGGCAAGTTGAAATTTGTTGCATTGCTTGGTTTGATCTTATTGTTGTTGGATTCCTACAACATTTGGCATGTGTATTGTGACATATGTCTTTTGAAATGTTCTAATCATGTTTGGGATCCAGGAAAGTAATAGTCCAAGCTTGGCATCATCTTGTACTATATTGTATATAGATTTTGGTTTTGGTTTGGGTTTGTGTTTTCAAGTTTCATTTTGGGATTGCTATTTGGATTAGGATTTAAGTTGTGTGTTTGATTTCATTTGACATGTTTAGTTTGTTTTGATAAAAAAAAAGAAAGAAGAAATTTGAGATGTCAACTTATGCCTAAAATCAGGAGAATATGAAACATTGGAATTGTGTTGTAGAAAGCTCCACAAGTAACACAAACATTTAAATAATATCATTTGAATCTTGTGATGCATGAAGTTGTCAGTTTTGCACATTATGGTAAAATAGATGATATATTCCAAAAGAAGCGGTGCATTCATATCTCATGTCATATTCCACATTGCATATACATGTCATCTCAGTTACATTTTCATTCCATGGGCAATTATTGAGAAGGTGTTGAATCCTCTTAGGATTATTACATAACATATATTAAAAGGATCCTAAGGTTGGGAAGCTGTTGCCCAAACTATCTTGAACCAAGCACATTCCATGCACATTAAAAGGAATCTTGAGCAAAATGGTCAAAACCATACTTGGATGAAAAGGTGAGGTGAAAAGAATATTTCATGTTTGTCCTATCATGCAACATAATCCTTGAAACAGTGGTTTTTACCACTCCCATAAAAGCTTAAAGCCTAAAACCAGAGTAGTAAGGATAGGGTTAAATCCTCATCGAACTTAGGTTGAGGATCCAACTCCCCAAAGCTCTGGTTTGACCTACATGGAGTAGTAAGGATAGGACTTAATTCTCATCTCGCTTAGGTTGAGAATCCGATTCCCCAAAGCTTCCATTTTCCTCGTTTCATCATAAAGCTTGGATTGGAAGGATCGTACTACATGTCCTCTGCAAAGGATGGGTAGTCATCCCAAAGGTCCAAGCAATAAAAGTAAAACTAATTTTTCCCATTTCATCTCAATCTTGGATTGGAAGGATTGTACTACGTGTCCTCTGCAAAGGATGGGTAGTCATCCCCAAGGTCCAAGAGATAAAAGATAATATTTCCATTTCATCTTAATATTGGATTGGAGGGATCGTACTACATGTCCCTAGCAAGGATGGGTAGTCATCCCAAAGGTCCAAGAAACAAAAGAGAAAAAAGAATGAATGAAGCCAAGTCATGGATTATGGGGTTAAGTATGCTCATGCGTGGCAACATGTCTTGTCTAAAAGCAAGACCACTGATTGCTCATATGGATAGACTAGCCCGACCATTTCATCCATAACAGGTTAAATTATTTTGTTCAAGATGAGGTAATGAACTCCAAATCGGAATAGTAAGGATAGGGTTAAATTCCCATCTCGCTTAGGTTGGGAATCCTATTCCCCAAAGTTCCGATTTCACTTACACTTGCACATGGGTTCAAGATGGTAGTGACACATAACCAACTTTGGGATCTAGTAAATTAATTCAGTATACATATATTTGATCCTAAGAGGGTTTGACATCTTTAATATGTTTGTCCATGATATTAGAAGGTTTGAGCATTTATAAAGCAGGTTGTTACATCTCTAGCATCTTCATCATGCATCAAATCCTGCACAAATCATTCATAGCCTTGCATACAAATCATAAGTAAAACTGACAATGGAATGTTGATCAAGTTCAAACGATAGGGAATGAAAACACATTGCACACACCGAGCTGATACTTAGTGATTCCGATGTTTCATGTATTTCTGATCTATTTGCATTCTTTGGATATTTGTTGATGCTTGTATTTGACTTTGCATATTTTCAGGTTGGGTTCTCACCGAAATGCTCAAGAGCATTTCCCAGTAGAGTCGCCATTTGTTGTGGCTGTTCCACAACATACCCCAAAATTGGGGACCCACCTTTTCGTTTTGATATCCGGGTGTTGGCATTTCATTTTTAGTGTCTAATCCTTCGTTTTGTCGTAGGTTTTGCAATTGTTGTCGGTTCTTGTTGGCAGTATTTTCTTGTCGACGATATTTTATTGTCGTCATTTTCTTGTCGACGATATTTTATTGTCGACAACTTTTTCTTGTCGATGACTTTTGTCATCATTTTCTTGTTAACGACTTTGTTGTCATTTTCTAGTCAACGTTTCCTTTTATCATCAGTTTGTGTGTCGGCAAGTTTGTTTTGTCAGTGTTATCGTTTGAAAGTTTGATGTCCAGTTGTTAGGTTTTATTTCATTTGTTTGGGTCAAAGAATAGAAGATGAAAATAACAAATGAATTTAAGTATATACATCTCACACATATATATATCGTGTTGTGGTCTACCGACAAGGGCACCACTTGCATTTTCGGTGATGTGACCCGAGTTCACCCCACGGCGGATACGTATATGTATAAGAAGTATTTACTCAATAAAAAATATATATTTAATATATTACGTAATATAGTAAAGGATTTGGTGGTGCACTAATAAATTTGATTCCAATTTAATAGGTGATTTGTTTTGTGTGCAGGGTTTTTGTCTCCAACATGACAGCGAAAGATGTGGACATGGAGCAGTTTCGGGCGAAGTTACAATGTTATATGTGTACTAGGTTCTAAAGAGAATGTAGTAGCCCACAGGAACTTACAGCAGCGGGTCGAGCGACGACATTCACCACGCAGGGCAGATTCATTGGGTCTGTAACATCGGCATACAACAATACACAGGTAAATTTTCATATTTAGAGCGTCAGATCCAAAATGTTTCGAACGTGGCACCTTCATCGACGATGGCACAAGTCCAAAACGTTTTAACAGTAGTCGACTGGGTAGAGAATAGGTGAAGGTATTTCCAACGAGACGATAGCCACCGAGGTACGGTCGACGAAGATGACCGTGGTCGTCGAATGAAGCGAGGCGTGTGAGATGGCATATTTCCATTCGAATGGGCCACGGGTCATGATTGAGGCGTAGAAAGAACACGACAAAGTCTGCAAAGAGATGATGACGGATTGTGTGGGGGTAGTTTACACTAAAATAATTTCCACCATGCACAACTACGACAATGGCCACATCAGCATGGTAAATTGGTTGAAGTAATTTGTGGAGAGCTTATTGGACGCATGATATGGGCAGTTTGAATAGTTTATTACTGGTAGCCATGATGGGACGTAGTCGAAAGCAAAAAATTTCATTGAACAAAGTGGCGAATGGCAAGGCTTTGGTAAACCATGGCCAATGAGGCTAATCACACCAAGCAATAAATAATGAGGATTAGACGTCGATTTCGGTGGCCCCACACCCGTAATAGCCACCGAGGACGTAAACATAGCTGGGTCAAAATGGCATTGAAGACGCGGGTGATTTGGAAGGTTTTAGCCAATTGGGACTTTGACAACGGGTAACGATAACCCGGATAATGAGTTGGACGACCCGTTTACCACACTGGAGAGTTTATGAGATCAACAAATGTACTACACATAGACAAAGAGCAATTATCAATGACAGCGTGGTACAGTGGGAAATCGTGGACGACTACAACTCAAAAGTGGGCCCGTTAGGCAAAGTTTACCGAGGAGGGTCGAGACCTGAGGTGAATAGCAACTATATATTTCAATTGAGTAGATTCTGATTGCACACAGCCATAGAGGTGTAGTGGCAGCATGTCAAGAAAATCACGACACATGGCTAAGTAGTGTTGGATGTAGGGAGCATCACCAATAGAAGGACAATGTTAATCATATTTTATTTGCAGTAGAGTGCACTGGCTTCAGGAGGAGTCTGATAAATACAATAAATACAAAACATACACCATGGCGTGGAGAGTGTTCCCAGCTGCATGGCACAGCGAGCAGTGAGGAGACATTATCACACAGAATCGGTAGTGGAAATGAAGGACACATTATCATTAGGTGTAAAAGCAATAAAGGGAGGAAGCCTTTAACAAGGGCCAAAGGGTCAAGGCATTGCCATATGGCCAAAGGTGAATAAAATTGATAAATACATGAAATAAAGTGTTATTTATGGGCATACGCAGCATTGGGAGTAATGCCCATATGGAAGCAAAATCAAGTTTTGCCCAAAGTTAGTATTAAAATAAATGGAAACTAACATACATGATGAATATCAAAACGCGTGCAATGCAAGATGATACGTTACAAGATAAAGCAAGTGCAGGCATTGGAGAATCAAAACAAGAAACGAAGGGTTTCGGAGGTCATGTGTGGAGATGAAACGAAGGAAGGCGAAAATGAGACGTTTGAAGGAAATGGAGAGGTTTTCAAAAATGTTAAAGGAGCCATTGAAACAAGGATAAAGGACTGGACTTTTGGCATGGCCAAGGGGGCAGATTTTGATATGTAAAACTTGGAATATAATTTGAATGCTAAAGCTTCTCTTTAGAAATTTCAGGCCTTGTTAGCAAGAAAGGATGAGAAATTTTCTGCATGCTTCATTTTAATTGTTCTATGTTTCTCCTTTCAAATTTCAGATTTGTATGTGAAATTTATGCCATTGTTTTGGGTTATTTCATGTGAATGTCTACAATTTGGAAATTATTTTAAACCCTAGGAGCCAGCACCTAGTTTACTTTGATTGTGTGTTTTGCAGGTCAAATAGGCTAGGTTGCATGTACGAAACTCTCACGTATTCGGTTTTGCAGGATGGGGTGCTATCAACTGAAGGAGCTTTTGCATTGCTGCATTTTCAGCGATTATTTTGATACAATTTTTTTAATTTTCTGTTTTTTCAAAATTTTAATTTCAGATTTTTTTTTCTTATTTTCAGGAATTAAAATAAACAGTAAAAAATTTCAAAATAAAAATAATAATTGCACCATTATGTAGAGCACCTATCATACTTCCAATACGCACTTTGAAATTTCATTTTTGGAGTTGTTTAGTATTTTTAAAAATTTACCGAAGTTGCTGTTTTATTGCAGATTTTAAAAAAATCCAAAAATAGAAAATTTCCATTTTAAGGTCAAATTTCATTTTTCCAGTTTTTTTTTGCACTCATGAGCCTATGATGACATTCCCTTCATGGAAATTCCAATTTCATTGAAGGAGTTATGTTTTATGGCATTTTCACAAATTTCCATTTTGAGCCTAAAATTACCTTCTCTTCATAAAAATTCTAATTTTACGAAAGAGGGGTAATTTGAGTATTACATTGAAGGTCTTTTCTTCAAAGCACTTAATTGTTCATCTTGATGAAAATTTGATTTCATTTAAGAAGGATAATTAAAGTGACATTTTGAAGCTACATTTGAAGACCCTATTCATCATTGAGGATTTAATGCAAGATAAAATCTATTTTAAAACCATAAAGATAAAAGGAATTAAAGCACTACATCGTGGTCATATGAGGGCCAACTCACATTTGATTTATTTTGGTTCAATGAACAATCACTAAAGTTTCATGGTAAAATAAACCAACATTGCCCCTTGTTTACAATTACTTGCAATCACTAAGGTATTCCAAGCATTTAAAATGAATATATTTATTTGAGATTACTAATACACATGCAAATGCTAATATAGCGGATACCTTGGAGAAGTTGGTTGTTTAACTTCTTTGCAAGAGGGGATTTGGAACCCAAATCCTAAGGAAGAGTGTAATTTCACAATTGGGTGAAAATACCACTCAACGAGGACTTTCGGTGGGTTTGCATGCCCTGGACCTGCGACAAACGTTGAAATTCCGAGGGGAAGAGATGCCCCTCATGCCAATCTCCGAAGAAAGGCCGACTCCTATACTAATCTACTTTTGGGGTTTGAGACAAGAGTGCAGGAAAGAAATAGACAGAGTAAGGGTTAGGAAAAGAAATAAAAATGTGTAAAGGTTAGAGAAAGAAATAAAAAGAGTAAGGGTTAGAAGATGATGATTTAAGGTGGGAGAGAACAGGAAGCATGATCACTCGCTAATAACTCGAATAGCAGCAAAGAACACCAAGAATAGATGAAAGAAACGTGATACTCGCTTTCCTATGTATCCTCTAGACGAGTTCATAGGGTTCTTTCTCTCTCACTGGAATTCAGGGTTCAAAGTAATAGCGATTAAGACAAGGGAATAACAGAAACCACGACCCACCAGGCAGCATAAAAGAAATCTTATATGACATTTTTCCTCTCCTATGTATCCTTCAGGGTGAATTTTAGGGTACAGTCCCCAATCACACACCGAATTTAGGATTCAGAGTCTCAGTATACAAATGCAGACAGACAAAAGAATTAAGCGCAGAAGGCGGCATAAAAGAGAGAAATGGAGTACAAAAATCTTTAGTATTAGATACAGGACATCAAGTTACAATAGCTTTCTAGCAAAAATTTCCCCCCCCTTTTTACATTACATGCCTGGGTTTTTATAGAGGACCCGACCCTCTGAGTCATTATTAAAAAATACTGTGAAGTACACCCTCGGGCCCTCAGAAATCGGTGCCTTGCTGCTGTTGTGAATGATCTCTCAAATCGGCTACCAAAACTGGCAACTATGACCGGGTCAACCATGGAAACATTCATTTAATGCGTCGCTCGAGTGTCCCTGGCTTTTGGATGCTATGCTTGAGTGATCGTTACGCCCATCGGGTTTTACTTCGAGGACTGTTATGTCCCTTTCGTTTGCCAAAAATGGGCAGCAGACTTATCGGGCAAGAAAGGGGGCATTTATAAGGGGCTCTTGATCACCTTGGGAAGCTGCCCGCCTTGGAACGTGGGCCCAAAAAGCATTTCGCTACTTCTCTGCCTCGCCAAAGTCTTGGGCCGAAGTGACTTCTCCTCAATTCGGTCTTCGCAAAATAGCGCTTCGCAAAACTACTTCGGGGATGTTGAGTGTCGAGCGGATTCCATATTTGAAATGGGGCTCTTTGTCCTTTGCTGGCGAAACTGCTTTGGCTAGAAAATGTTTCAGCCCGATTCTCTCTCAAAACTGTGGTTCAAGGAATATCCTCCCGAAGCATTTCTTTGTTTCTGACACACTATCATTTTTTTTTGGGTGCCATTGCTTCAGGTGAAAACTAGCCGAAGTAGGTGTCAGAAATACTTCGGGCCCGAAGTAGTTTCTTTGCCTTAGCTAATTTGGATTATGCTCTCCTCCTTCGGTGAAGTCGTTTGGATGCTGCTTCGCAAAACTTCTGCCTGAAGCAGCTGTTGAAAATGTTTCGGGTGCGAAGCGTTATCTTTGTATTTTCTTCGATGATATTACTTCACAATGCTTTCGCTCGAAGTGGTGATTTAGAGTGCTTCAGGCCCGAAGCTCTTTTCACATTTTCCTTCTTTTCCTTCGATGAAGCTATTTTCCTTGGCTTGTTTGGTAGCGAAGCTCTTTTATAAAAGGGGGCGATAGGGAGAGTCAAAATTGCTGTAACTTAAAATAAAATAAAACTTTCAACAAGGAAATATTAAACAAAATTCTACTATTCTTCTACCACTTGTATAATGTGACAAAAAGTGTCAACAGTACCAACATGATGCAATCCTGATAGTGGTTGATAAGTTGATCAAGGTTGCACACTTCATATCGGGGAACATCAAGGATGATGCACCGGTGGTGGAAAATAAGTTTTCCAAAGAAATTTTTAGGCTACATGGGTTTTCTAAGGTGTCATTTTAGACAATAATTCTAGGTTGACATCAAAATTCTAGCAGGATCTTCACCATGCAGTGTGTACTAAGCTGAATATTAGTTCTACATATCATCCAAAAATAGATGGTCAAACAGAGAGGGTAAACCAAGTTTTAGAAGGTATTCTTTGCATGTATTGCATGGACCAAAAGTCCAAATGGGAGGACTTTTTACATCTTGTGGAATTTGCATATAATAATAGTTACCATGCATCATTGGGAATAGCCCCGTTTGAAGCCTTATATGGTAGAAGACGTAGAACACCTCTATCATGGTATAATCTAAAATATAATTTGATGGTCAGTCCAAACACTATTAGATAGATGGAGGAATAACTCAGAGCAATCCTACTTAGGCTCAAGGAAGCAACCAATCACCAAAATATCTATGCTTATCTGAAAATATCACCAAGATAATTCTTTGTGAGGGATAGAGTTTTCTTGAGGGTAATACCCATGAAAAATTCCATCAAGTCAACTAAGTTGGATCCTCACTATGTTGGTCCCTTTGAGATCATTGATAAGATTGGTCTAGTAGCTTATAGGCTTACTTTGTCACCCAACCTATCAAATGTCCAAAATAATTTCCACATAGCCTTGCTTAGGAAATATGTTGTTGTTCCTACTCGTATTTGGAATGTTTCTAAATTTCAAATGGGATAACCCTCAACCATTGAGGTGAGACCATTAAATATTCTAGGAGTTTTTTCCAATATGTTAAGGAAACAAACCCTAGATCAATGTAAGGTCCAATGGGATCAGTATTCTAAAAATTGTGCAACATGGGAAGATGTTGAAGAAATGAGAAAGCAATTCCCATATTTATTTGAATGAAACATTTATTTACTCACTTGTAAGAAACATAGAGGATTGTGTTTAGCCTAAGGGGGAGTATGTAACAACCCTCCTTGGTAGGACTCATTATTGATAATGAATTATGTATTGGTGTGGATGTCTAATGCATAACTTTATTTTATGATGTCAATATGATTGGGTAATTGCACTTTACGCTTTGATTCTACTCTTGGAATATGGTACTACTAATGCATTTGTGGTTGCAAGACCAAGTGCTCTCATCAATGGAATAATAAGGATAACCACCTAAGTTGAGAGAAATTTTGGGAAATTATGGTGATGACTTGCTCATCGACAACTTAGGGTAACAAAATACCCTTCATATAGATGCATTGCATTGTGCTTATTTCATGTTCACACCATTGGACTAGGAAGTTGCTTGTGTAATGAGTCTCCTTAATAGGTTGGTGATAGCAATAGACTATCTTAAAAGGGCCACCTACTTAAGGATAAAATAATGGTGTGTAATATTGTTGGTGTGAATGACATGTATGCTTGTGTGTGGTATGCATAGATTTATGGATGAGAACTATTAAAGTATTAATTTATTGGTAACCTTAATACTTGAGAATATTAGTATCAATGCTAATAATTAATATTAGAAATTGAAACTGGGGACGCGATTTTTGAGCTCTGGCGATTTTGCGGGAAACCTTTTGAACTGCCGACGACCGAGCCTCTAGGGTTTCAGATCGGAAACCTCTTCCAGAGTCTTTGGGGGTTTGCTGCTGGTTTTTGCTCTAGGATCTTTCGGTGCCCCGGGAGGACCCAATGGGGTCTCTTCCAGGTTCTCTCGAGGGGAAGAAGACCTCTTATGCGAAGATATTACGAGAAAATCCTGCGTCTTCCTCTGTTGATGCTCAGCGGAGTGCTTTCCATCTACTATCCAAGAATGTGGGCAAGGGTTCTCCTGTGCATAGAATCAATGGATGTCTCCCGCAATCTGCGTCAAGACCGAAAATAGTCATCGAACCAGAGCTGGTTGAAGACACGATAAACTATCGGGCTACTCATGATCTGATCTGCAAGTTCATGGGCATTCGACCCACCCTGCACTTTTTACATTCCTGGGTGAGACAAAACTGGGAGCCTATCGGTGAGTACTCCTTATGGCCCATAAGAAATGGGTATTTTATTATTAGTTTTTCTTCTCTAATGGATAGAAATAGAGCATTTGAATCAGAGAAGAGGAGCCATGGCCCGACAGGGTTATTTGTCCAGCCATGGAGAGCGGGTTTCGACCCTCGCATTGAGCCCACGGCTGTCCCGATTTGGATCCGGCTGTATGCTCTCCCGATGGAGTTTTGGGGTGAGCAGATTCTTGAATTGATAGGCAACTCTCTAGGTAGATTTTTGGGAGTTTCCAAGGATACCATTGAAGGAAATCTTGCTTGTTTATGCGAGAATTTGTGTAGAAGCTGTATTAGTCAACCGCTACCAGTGAGATGGAGCCGGAGTTAGCGGGACATTCCTGGATACGACGAGTTAGACTATGAAGCCCTACCTTTCCGATGTAGAGTCTGTCATTTGCATGGCCATTTGGCAAGGTTCTGTCCAAATATCTTGAGCACCAAAGTGGATGCTCCACAGGGAATGTCTAATCGCTCCCGAGAAGGTAAGTTCACTTCGGTCAAGGAACCACCTGTCATTCCCCCGGGTTTTGAGGGCCAGAATGATGGATTTGAACAGCAGAAGAAAAGAAGAAACAAAAAGAGAAATGGCAAGGATCAAGCTCTTCCCAAGCCAACCAACCGGTATGAAATCTTCAAATCTCTTGTGGATCAAGAAGACCAAACTATGGAAGGAGCAGATGGGAACCTTGAGGATAATATCATCCTTACTCATGCCCCTCCCTCATCAACCCCTGTCCTAGAATAGGTGATTGACTCCTCTGAGACTTTACAGCAAGAAAACCCCGGGACTATGGTAATCCACTCCCCAGTTCAGCCCGTTATTAAAGATGTTACCATGGGAATTGCAGAAAAGCTCAGAGAAAGACCAGCACTTGGAATTTCCCAGGTGGAGAAGAGGTCGAAAAATAGTAATTCCAAGGGGTGGGCAGGAAATCCAATAAGGATCTAATTGCAGTGCAAGGAGATAAGCTAATCAATGGAGGATTGACGAGAACAATTGATTCATATTGCTCCCAAGGTTTCCAATGATTATTCAATCTTGGAATGTGAGGGGTTTAAACAATAGAACCCATCAATCTAATGTTCAAAGACTTTTAGAGAGAAGTAAAACAGACTTTCTGCTCATTCAAGAGACAAAAATGTCATTAGACCTTATGAGTAAAACTGTCAGCCGAATCTGGAGGGGTGCTGGCCATATGGCGATGGCTGCTCTAGGTGCCTCGGGAGGGATTGCTACTCTTTGGAATCCTCTGGCATGGATAGCAATAGAACATATAGCCTGGAGAGGGGTCCTAACATCTCTTTTTAAGAATATTGTTACAGCTGAACAAGTCTTAATTACAAATTTCTATGGGGCTCAGAACACCGATGGTCAACGGTTTCAATGGAAAGTTGTTCAAAACATGAGGTCCTCCCGGGAAGATTTTGATTGGATTATTGTTGGGGACTTCAATGCTAAATTATCTGCTAGAGATCAGGAAGGTGGCATCCCTGTTCTGGATACAGGGGACCGATTCGTTTATTGCCCAAGTCCGGGCCTTTAACCTTGTTGATATCAAAGGCCCTGGTACAAACTTTACCTGGACTAATAAGAGAAGAGAGCCATAAAATAGGAGGGTTAAGCTTGACAGGTTTTTGGTCTCGGAGGAAGCTTATGTTAGATGGAATATCAAATTCCAAATTTTGGAGGGCCCAGTCTCAGATCACTCTCCCATTTTGCTGGAGGGAGGGACTATGTCAGGGAAGTATTACAAACCTTTTAAATTTGAAATTTTTTGGTTGCAAAAAGAGGACCTTCGAAGGAAAATTCCACAGTGGTGGGAAGAAGGTCGTCTCCCTTTTGGAACAACTATGTTCAAATTTCATAAACAACTTCTTTTTGTTAAGAGTAAACTAAAACAGTGGAAGCAAACTAACAAATCTGATTTCCAGCTCCAACGGGCTCCCTTGTTGGACAGATGGAATGAGGTGCAAAAACAATTTAGAGAAGGAATTATTTCTGAGCATCTTAAATTCGAGGATGACGCTTTACGCAAAGCAGTTGAGGACATTGATAATCAAGAAGAGATCTACTGGAGACAGAGAGCAAGAAATACTTGGCTATTAGAAGGAGACAGAAATACTAAATTTTTCCATCGCTCTGCCTGTGCTAGAAGGCAATTGAATAACATGGAATTCCTTCAAGATGAGATTGGAAACTCTTTTGACACTCTCCCTGATATGCACTCCCTCTCTATGGAGTACTTCTCAAACCTCTTCAAGGAAAGTATGCAGCATGATGTGGAAGCCCAAAATGAAGTCATTGAGGGCATTCCCTCTATTATTTCTCATGAAGAGAATCAGGCCCTTCTTAAGCCCATTGATCATGATGAACTCGAGAAGGTGGTCTTTGGGATGAGCACAGGAAAATCACCTGGTCCGGACGGTTTCCCTATTGAGTTCTTTCAGGCATTCTGGATATCTTGGAGGAGGATGTGTTGGTCATGAATCGAGGAATCCCGAACTAACAAAAGAATGCTCAAGGCTCTAAATCACACCTTTATCACCTTAATTCCTAAAGGAGAGGGGGGGCTCACATTTTCGATTTCAGACCTATTGCATTATGTAATGTGATTTACAAAATTATCACTAAAATTATGGTTGAAAGACTAAAACCCCTTCTTCGAATATAATCTCCCCCGAGCAAGGGGGTTTTGTTGAAGGAAGACAGGTCTTGGATGGAGTGATCTTGGCTCGGGAGGCTATCCATTCTATGCATAATTCGGGTAACAAGGGAATGTTCATCAAACTGGATATGTCTAAGGCTTATGACGAGTAGAGTGGGGCTTCTTGGTCAAGATGTTGGCAGCCTTTGGTTTTTCTCAGGACTGGATTGCCTGGGTCATGATTTGTATCTCTACGCCTTCCTACTCTGTTTTAATTAAGGGACTTCCCTCGCCACCTTTTGGAGCCTCTCGGGGTCTCCGCCAAGGAGATCCCTGCTCTCCTTATCTCTTTCTCATCTTGGCTGAAGGTTTAGGCAGACTCCTCCTGAGAAGAAGACGTCAAGGACAGATTACAGGAATCAAAATCGGGGCAGAAGTTTTGACTCATTTACAGTTTGTGGATGATACGGGTTTGGTGGGAGTTTCCAGCCTCAGGGAAGCAAGAGGAATCAAAGATTCTCTTAACGTCTACCTCCGGGATTCTAATCAAGTCATCAATGAAAAAAAATCAAAAGTGGTCTTCTTTAACCTTGATCAAAGGCCACAAGAGAGAGTTATGGAGATCCTGGGTTTCACTAGGACCTCCCTTCCTGTTGTTTATCTGGGGGTTCCTCTGCATTTCAAAAAATTGAAAGCTGATTTCTGGAAGGACCTTTTGGATGGCATCAAAGAGAGAATGAATCACTGGTCTCATAGATGGTTAAGCTATGGGGGCCGACTAACTTTCTTGAAGTCTGTTATTCAGGCCATGCCTATTTACAAATTCTCTATTCTGGCCGCCCCTCCTTCAATTTGGAAAGAGCTGGACAAAGCGGCTAGAAGTTTTCTCTGGGAAGGTTCCAATGGAGAGAGGAAATGGGCCTTGGTTGGTTGGGATAAGGTCACCCAACCCAAGGAAAAAGGTGGGCTAGGCTTAAGAAGCTCCAAGTTTAACAATCGGGCCCTGGCTGGGAAATTGTATTGGAGGTGGATTTCCCAGCCTTCGTACCTCTACAGCAAAATCCTTTCTAGTAAATACTTGGGTCTTGTTCATCCCAACAACTTGGGCCGCTATCCTTTGGAGGGTAATGGATCTCTTGTGTGGCAGGTGCTCAAGCTTGGATCTCACATTATCAAAGATCAATTGTTCTGGAAAGTTGGGAGAGGGGAGAAGGCCCGGTTTTGGACTGATTCTTGGGATCAGCATCCTCCTATCCTTGCTTGTGTTTCCTGATTTGCATCCGTTAAAATCAGCTCTTGAAGATAAGGGTTGGATTAATATTGAGAGCTACTTCAATACCAGCCAATTGGGGGAGTATAAGGTTCAAAAGTTTAAGCGGCTGGGTGAATGGCCTATTCCAATCCCTCCGAAGCAGGCTCCAACTCTGGAAAAACTTTTGGCAGAAAGGTTTCTTACTGGGAGAGATGAGGAGGATGAGCTTGCCTGGGGCTTTGGGAACCTTGGGGTTTATTCTGTGAAGGAGGGCTATGATTCAATCCTTCCTGAGCCCCCCCCACACTCTTTTCTAGTTCTTGAATGGAGGAAGATATGGCATCCCAAGGGCTGGCCGAAAGTGAACTTCTTTGCTTGGCAGCTGATGCATAATGGTATCTTGACCTTTGACAACCTCAGAATTAGAGGCATCATTGGCCCTTCCCAGTGTGTTTTGTGTTATAGGAATGAGGAAACTGCGGATCATCTTCTGTTTGATTGTCCTTTCACACAGCAGATTTGGCATCGTTGGTTCTCCCACTTTAAACTTCAGGCGCTTGGAGACTTGTCCCGGACCAATTTATGGGAAAGCTGGAAGAGAGGTAGATTTATATCTAAAGCTCTTCGTACTGGCTGGGAGCTCGGTTTCCTTTTTATTTGGTGGCAGGTGTGGCTGGAAATAAATGCTTGTATTTTCCATGAAACCTTCTCTTCGGTGGATGAGATAAGGCAGGTCATCTGGAGAAAAGTTGTGGAAACCGTTGCCATCTATGCTGAGGAGGAAAATCAGCCAGCTTCTAAGCCTTTGAAAGGGAGAGTTGCTGATCTTGAGAGACAGGTTAGAAGTTGTTGGAAACCTCCCCCAGAAGGCTGGGTCAAAATCAATACTGATGGAGCTACAAAAGGTAATCCGGGTAATGCTGGTAGTGGAGTTATCTGCCGTGATCATGCTGGGACTGTGCTCTATTGGGAATTGCAAGGTCTGGGATATGCCACAAACAATGAAGCTGAGGCCTTTGCTATTAAATCTGCCTCCATCTGGGCCGTCAAACAAGGTCACAAAAAGATAATCATTGAGTCTGATTCCCAAATCCTGGTTGGTGCTCTTGATTGCATGAGGAACTTTGCCTTAAAAGCTTGGAGGCTACGGTTTTTGGTTTCCCAAATTTTAGAGCTTTGGAAGGAAGTTGAGGATGTGATACCTGTTTATGCTAGTAGATCTCTCAATAAAGCGGCTGATTTCCTTGCTAAGATGGGTGCTGAGAGAGAGGTTGGGATGCATCTGCATAGCAATATGTCTGTGGAGGATGCCGAGATCAGACAAGGCCTTGAACAATTTTTGAAATAATGTGCAAAGTTTTTTTTGCTAAGGGTCCTTTTTGTCGCGATATCGCGACATGTAGTGCTGTCGCGACCTCTGGCTGGTTGCTGTCACGATATCGCGACAGGTTGAGCCTCCACGACCTCTGGCGGGTTTCTGTCGTGACATCGCGACATGTCGTGATATCGCGTGTCACGATTTCACGACATGTCACGATATCGTGACATGTCACGATTTCGTGACACGCGATTCCACGACATGTCGTGATATCGCGACAGGTCCTGCTTTCTTGGTCCGATTGGCGTTCTTACCGCGCTCTCGTTCCCTTCATGAAGTTGAAAAGAAAAGTAAATATTTCGTCGCATTTTCATGACAAGTTTGAGATTTGGAAGCTGCATGGTTTTCCTGTCACGATTTCGTGACACGTTTGGCACTTAGGCGACTGGGTGGAAAATTGTCACGATATCGCGACCTGTAGCACTGTCGCGGCAACGAGTTGGTTTTTGTCGCGATTTCGTGACAGGTTGTGCCTTCATGCGCGATATCGCGCCATGTTGCGCTGTCGTGGCTTTTGCTAGGCTTTGCTAGCGATATTGTGCCTCTCTTGAAGATGTTGTTCAATGGTGGTATTATGTCGCGTTTTCGCAACAGGTTGACTAATTGGATGCAGCTTGGCTTTTTGTCACGATTTCGTGGCATGTTTGGCTCTTTTGCGACTGGTTGGTTTTTTGTCGCGATATCGCGACCCTCTTGCGGCATGATTGTTGTTTAGTTTTTCCGTCGCGTTTTCGCGACGCTTTCTTCGGTTGGCTGTCGAGGGCCCTTCCTGTCGCGATTTCGCGACATGTCGCGATTTCGCGACATGTCACGTTATCACGACTGTTGGTGCCGAAGTGGCCGTGACAGGTTTGCCTGTCGCAATTTTGTGACATGTCGCGTTTTTGTGACTTGTCGCCTTTTTGCGTCGTCCGTTCTCTGTGCCTTGTGGCTGCTAGTGTTGCCTTTGTGCGCTGTCTTTGTTGTTTTGCTCTTGGCTCTGGCTCGGGATGTGTTCTCTCCCGCTTGTATCTGGTTTTTGTATTAATACAAGTTTTCATTTTTTTCAAAAAAAAAAAAATATTAGAAATTGAAACTAATAAAGTGAATTATCAAATTAATTCATGAGGATGCTTTAATTATTGCTTTGTTTTTCCTAATATTAAAACATTAAGGAATATTGCATTATGGGTTCAAAAAGCATTAAAGAAAATTAATAATCCATGTTTTATTAATTTTCATAAGCGTTTCAATATTAGCAATGTTCTAGAAAGAATGTTATGAGTTGAAGGTGGTCAACTTGGGTGAAGCTTCTGGGAAGAGAGTTAGATTCTTGGAGAACCTCCTCAAGGTATTTAAAGGGAGCCTCAGATAAGTTATGGGGCATCTTTTGGAGGTGAAAACAAGGAATTGAGAGCTGGAAGGGAGGGGTGCGCCTTAGAGGAATTAATTAGGACAAGCATAGAGAGATAAGCTCCATAGGTGTTGAAGCTTCCCTCTATTGAGGAACACTATGATACATGTTGTTTCACCTTGCTCTTTGGTTATATGTTGGTTGTGTTTTAGCACTTCCTCCTTTGATTTATTGAATCCTTTTTAAAAGCTTACTTTTGAGATTGCTTGGTGAGATCATCTTGGTTTGCATTTATTGGTGTAGCCTCATATTCACTTGATATGCTTGATGTGTTTCTCTTTGAAATAATGAATACCATCTTAATTCTAAGCTTTTAGGTCACTTTTGAGCATGGGAATTTGTCTAGATTGTGTATAGTATCTCAAGCACCTTCTAGTAGGTTCTTATTGCCTCTGGAGACTTTATGTTGGGGTGGAGGTTATTAGAATCCAATAATTGTGTGGTTTTATTTGTTGAGTATTCTTTTATTTATCCATGAGTGGGGTGTTGCATGTGATGTTGGTATTGATCACCCAAAAATGTTATTTTGCTTTTACTAAGCTCTGGTTTGGTTATATTGCCTGTAATGTTAAGTTGAGTTTACCTTTTGCATATTGGTTTATGTTTGAGTATGTTCCCTTGTAATTCATGCTTGGGAGATGTACATGGAAGGTTGTAGATGCATGTTTTATGGTTGATTACGCGTTGGAACTTGAGAATACCCTTTATCTAGAAAAAAAATACATAGGCATGAATGCATTAAGCAATGAAATCTGTAGGCATGAATGCATTAAGCAATGAAATGTAGGCATGAATGTATTAAGCAACAAAATATGTAGGCATGAATGCTTTAAGTATATGGAGGGTGTAAGAATTGAAGTAAGTCAAATGAGTAAGCTTGAATTTTCTAAATGAAAACATAGATTGCTATAAGGAAGGAAGCCTTAATTTAAAAATTACAATTAGGGTAGTAAGGAGTGTTATTTTTTCTAATAATGTTGGTTTCCAAAAATAAGAGATAAAGTTATTAAGTGGTTCTTCTTCAGGTTGATGTTTCTTAATAGAATGCTAGTAGAGAAATTTTGGTTTTTCTATTTGATAGTGTTTCTCTTATGGAAAATCTAGTAGAGAAGAGTTATGATTTTTCTGCTTGTTGCTCAAATTTTGGAAAATGCTTGATTTAGAAGGAAAAATAGTTATAATGGTTTCAAGATACTTGAGTAGATAGGGAAACCATTATAGAGAGAAGTATGGGATTATCTCATTGGATGTTTTATTTATTTTAAAAATGTATTGTGCATGATTGCTTGTAAATACATAGAGCATGTTAAGTTGCATTGCATCATAAGCTACTAGCTTGGTTAATGACTGCACTTAGAAAATATGGTGTTAATGGTTGCAATTATAAAAGTTGTATAAATGACTACATTAATGGCTTAGACATAAAACCTGCAAAGTCTATGTTAATGGTTTTAATATAAGACCTACATTTGAAAAAGTCTATGAATTATTTTGGAATGAAAATAATGTTTGATTTTCTTTAAGGAGGAAGAATTATTGGGTTTATTATAAAGAGATAGTATTTGGTTCCTTTATAAAGTAATTGTATTGGATTTTTTGAGGCTTGAGTAGATAAGAAACCAATACCGATAGCCGCATGGGATTCTCTCATTGTATGAAAATTGCTTGATGCATGATGAGCCTTAATTGGAAGAAATATGGGTTTCTTCCAAAGTTTTGCATAGTTATTGTATGCTTTAAATGATTTAATGCATGGATGAGGCTTAATTGGAAGAAATATGATATTCTTCCATGGTATTTGCATGTAAATTATTGTATGGTACATTGATTTTTGAAATGCATAATTGCATGGTTGCTTGAGGATTAAGCTTTGGAATATAATGGTTTTCCAAGACTTGAGTAGGTAAGGGAACCATTGATTGTTAAAATGCATGGTTGCTTAAGGTTTGAGATTTAGAATGGATAAATAACTATAATGGTTTCGTGAGACTTGAGTAGGTAAGGGAACCATTATAGAGAGAAGTATGGGATTCTCTCAATGATTGTTTTTGTATTTGGTTGCAATGATTTTTGGGATATTGTTTGGAGATGAAAACAATTATAATAGTTTCCTAAGACTTTAGCAAGTAAGGGAACAATTATAGAGAGAATTATGGGATTCTCTCCTTGTTTTTCTGTTTAGAAGCATTTTGCATGGTTCTTGAATTATACATAGAGCATGTTAAGTTGAATTGCATTGAGAGTTATCCTGATCCCTAAGCTTTATTAAAGTCTAGGGAAGTTTCCTTTCATGAAGAGGATCATGAAAAGAAGATAGTACAGAAGCCACTTGGATGAACTTGCTCAAATGTACTTGGGAATGAAAATTTTTATGTAAATGAAAAGTTTGTGATATAATATTTAATTTTATTTCCAAGTCCTTTAAGCTTGGAAAATTTTATGTAAATAATAGAGAAAGCTTGGTTTTTGAGCAAAACAGAGCATGGTTGAATCTTATTTTGGAAGATGATCCTTATTGTTAAATAAATAGATGTTATGTTAGCATGGTGTTTAAATGTTCCCTTGTAATTCATGCTTGGGATATGTGCATAGAAGGTTGTGGATGCATGTTTTATGGTTGATTACTCATTGGAACTTGAGAATAACCTTTATCTAGAAAAAAATGCATAGACATGAATGCATTAAGCAATGAAATCCGTAGGCATGAATGCATTAAGCAATGAAATTTGTAGGCATGAATGCATTAAGCAATGAAATGTAGGCATAAATTCATTAAGCAACAAAATATGTAGGCAAGAATGCTTTAAGTATATGGAGGGTGTAGGCATGGATGTAAATCGAATGAGTAAGCTTGAATGCTCTAAATGAAAACATAGATTGTTATAGGGAAGGAAGCCTTATTTTGAAAATTACATTAGGGCAGTAAGGAGTGTTCTTTTTGGTAATAATGTTGGTTTCCAAAAAGAAGAGATAAAGATATTAAGTTCTTCTTCATGTTGATGTTTCTTAATAAAATGCTAGTAGAGAAAAGTTGGTTTTTCTATTTGATAGTGTTTCTCTTATGGAAAATCTAGTAGAGAAGAGTTATGATTCTTCTGCTTGTTGCTAAATTTTGGAAATTGCTTGATTTAGAAGGAAAAATAGTTATAATGGTTTCCTGAGACTTGAGTAGATAGGGAAACCATTAGAGAGAGAAGTGTGGGATTCTCCCATTGCATGTTTTATTTATTTTAAAAATTTATTGTGCATTATTGCTTGTAAATACATAGAGAATGTTAAGTTGCATTGCATCATAGGATACTAGCTTGGTTAATGACTGCACTTAGAAAATATGGTGTTAATGGTTGGACTTAGAAAATTTTTATAGATGACTACATTAATGGCTTAGATATAAAACCTGCAAAGCCTATGTTAATGGTTTTAATATAAGACCTACATTTGAAGAAGTCTGTGAATTATTTTGGAATGAAAATAATGTTGGTTTTATTTAGTTTAAAAGATGAAGGAAGTATTATTGGGTTTGTTATAAAGAGATAATATTTGGTTCATTTATAAATGAATTGTATTTGATTTTTTGAGGCTTGAGTAGATAAGAAACCAATACTGATAGATGCATGGGATTCTCTCATTGTATGAAAATTATTTGATGCGTGATGAGGCTTAACTAGAAGAAATATGGGTTTCTTCCAAAGTTTTGCATGAAATTGCTTTGCATAGTTATTGTATGCTTAAAATGATTTAATGCATGGATGAGGCTTAATTGGAAGAGATATGAGATTCTTCCATGGTATTTGCATGTAAATGCTTGTATGGTGCATTGATTTTTGAAATGCATATTGCATGGTTGCTTGAGGATTAAGCTTTGGAATGTAATGGTTTTCCAAGACTTGAGTAGGTAAGGAAACCATTGATTTTTAAAATGCATGGTTGCTTGTGGTTTGAGCTTTAGAATCGATAAATAACTATAATGGTTTCATGAGACTTGAGTAGGTAAGGGAACCATTATAGAGAGAAGTATGGTATTCTCTCAATGATTGTTTTTGTATTTGGTTGCAATGAGTTTTGGGATATTTTTTGGAGGTGAAAACAATTATAATGGTTTCCTAAGACTTTAGTAGGTAAGGGAACAATTATAGAGAGAATTATGAGATTCTTTCCTTGTTTGTTTGTTTAGAAGCATTTTGCATGGTTCTTGAATTATACATAGAGCATGTTAAGTTGAATAGCATTGAGATATGTCCTGATCCCTAAGCTTTCTTAAAGTCTAGGGAAGTTTCCTTTCATGAAGAGGATCATGAAAAGAAGATAGTATAGAGGCCACTTGGATGAATTTGCTCAAATGCACTTGGGAATGAAAAATTGTTATGTAAATGAAAATTTTGTGATGTAATATTTATTTTTATTTCCAAGTCCTTTAAGATTGGAAAATTTTATGTAAATAATAGAGAAAGCTTGATTTTTGAGCAAAAAAAAGCATGGTTTAACCTTATTTGGGAAGATGAACCTTATTTTTAAATAAAGAGATGTTATGTTAGCATGGTGTTTATATGTTCCCTTGTAATTCATGCTTGGGAGATGTGCATGGAAGGTTGTGGATGCATGTTTTATGGTTGATTACTCATTGGAACTTGAGAATACCCTTTATCTAGAAAAAAAATACGTAGGCATGAATTCATTAAGCAATGAAATTTGTAGGCATGAATGCATTAAGCAATGAAATGTAGGCATAAATTCATTAAGCAACAAAATATGTTGGCATGAATACTTTAAGTATATAGAGGGTGTAAGCATTGAAGTAAGTCGAATGAGTAAGCTTGAATGTTCTAAATGAAAACATAGATTGTTATAGGGAAAGAAGCCTTATTTTAAAAATTACATTAGGGTAGTAAGGAGTGTTATTTTTGGTAATAATGTTGGTTTCCAAAAAGAAGAGATAAAGTTATTATGTGGTTATTCTCATGTTGATGTTTCTTAATAAAATGTTGGTAGAGAAAAATTGGTTTTTCTATTTGATAGTGTTTCTCTTATGGAAAATCTAGTAGAGAAGAGTTATGATTCTTCTGCTTGTTGCTCAAATTTTGGAAAATGCTTGATTTAGAAGGAAAAATAGTTATAATGGTTTCCTGAGACTTGAGTAGATAGGGAAACCATTATAGAGAGAAGTATGGGATTCTCTCATTGCATGTTTTATTTATTTTAAAAATTTATTGTGCATGATTGCTTGTAAATACATAGAGCATGTTAAGTTGCATTGCATCATAGGATACTAGCTTGGTTAATGATTGCACTTAGAAAATATGGTGTTAATGGTTGGACTTAGAAAAGTTATATAGATGACTACATTAATGGCTTAGATATAAAACCTGCAAAGCCTATGTTAATGGTTTTAATATAAGACCTACATTTGAAAAAGTCTGTGAATTATTTTGGAATGAAAATAATGTTGGTTTTCTTTAGTTTAAAAGATGAAGGAAGTATTATTGGGTTTATTATAAAGAGATAGTATTTGGTTCATTTATAAATGAATTGTATTTGATTTTTGAGGCTTGAGTAGATAAGAAACAAATACTGATAGATGCATGGGATTCTCTCATTGTATGAAAATTATTTGATGCATGATGAGGCTTAATTGGAAGAAGTATGGGTTTCTTCCAAAGTTTTGCATGAAATTGCTTTGCATAGTTATTGTATGCTTAAAATGATTTAATGCATGGATGAGGCTTAATTGGAAGAGATATGATATTCTTCCATGGTATTTGCATGTAAATTCTTGTATGGTACATCAATTGTTGAAATGCATAATTGCATGGTTGCTTGAGGATTAAGCTTTGGAATGTAAAGGTTTTCCAAGACTTGAGTAGGTAAGGAAACCATTGATTTTATAAATGCATGGTTGCTTGTGGTTTGAGCTTTAGAATGGATAAATAACTATAATGGTTTCGTGAGACTTGAGTAGGTAAGGGAACCATTATAGAGAGAAGTATGGGATTCTCTCAATGATTGTTTTTGTATTTGGTTGCAATGAGTTTTGGGATATTTTTTGGAGGTGAAAACAATTATAATGGTTTCCTAAGACTTTAGTAGGTAAGGGAACAATTATAGAGAGAATTATGAGATTATTTCCTTGTTTGTTTGTTTAGAAGCATTTTACATAGTTATTGAATTATACACAAATCATGTTAAGTTGAATAGCATTGAGATATGTCCTGATCCCTAAGATTTCTTAAAGTCTAGGGAAGTTTCCTTCATGAAGAGGATCATGAAAAGAAGATAGTATAGAGGCCACTTGGATGAATTTGCTCAACTGTACTTGGGAATGAAAAATTGTTATGTAAATTAAAATTTTATGATGTAATATTTATTTTTATTTCCAAGTCCTTTAAGCTTGGAATATTTTGTGTAAATAATAGAGAAATCTTGGTTTTTGAGCAAAAAAAAGCATGGTTGAACCTTATTTTGGAAGATGATCCTTATTGTTAAATAAAGAGATGTTATGTTAGCATGGTGTTTATATGTTCCCTTGTAATTAATGCTTGGAAGATGTGCATGGAAGGTTGTGGATGCATGTTTTATGGTTGATTACTCGTTGGAACTTGAGAATACCCTTTATCTAGAAAAAAAATACGTAGGCATGAATGCATTAAGCAATGAAATGTAGGCATGAATGCATTAAGCAATGAAATGTAGGCATAAATTCATTAAGCAACAAAATATGTAGGCATGAATACTTTAAGTATATAGAGGGTGTAAGCATTGAAGTAAGTCTAATGAGTAAGCTTGAATGTTCTAAATGAAAACATAGATTGTTATAAGGAAGGAAGCCTTGTTTTAAAAGTTACAATTAGGGTAGTAAGGAGCGTTATTTTTGGTTATAATGTTGGTTTCCAAAAAGAAGAGATAAAGTTATTAAGTGGTTCTTCTTCATGTTTATGTTTCTTAATAAAATGCTAGTAGATAAAATTTGGTTTTTCTATTTGATAGTGTTTCTCTTATGGAAAATCTAGTAGAGAAGAGTTATGATTCTTCTGCTTGTTGCTCAAATTTTGGAAAATGCTTGATTTAGAAGGAAAAATAGTTATAATGGTTTCCTGAGAATTGAGTAGATAGGGAAACCATTAGAGAGAGAAGTTTGGGATTCTCTCAATGCATGTTTTATTTATTTTAAAAATTTATTGTGCATTATTGCTTGTAAATACATAGAGAATGTTAAGTTGCATTGCATCATAGGATACTAGCTTGGTTAATGACTGCACTTAGAAAATATGGTGTTAATGGTTGGACTTAGAAAAATTGTATAGATGACTACATTAATGGCTTAGATATAAATCTTGCAAAGCCTATGTTAATGGTTTTAATATAAGACCTACATTTGAAAAAATCTGTGAATTATTTTGGAATGAAAATAATGTTGGTTTTTTTAGTTTAAAAGATGAAGGAAGTATTTTGGGTTTATTATAAAGAGATAGTATTTGGTTCATTTATAAATGAATTGTATTTGATTTTTTGAGGCTTGAGTAGATAAGAAACCAATACTGATAGACGCATGGGATTCTCTCATTGTATGAAAATTATTTGATGCATGATGAGGCTTAATTGGAAGAAATATGGGTTTCTTCCAAAGTTTTGCATGAAATTATTTTGCATAGTTATTGTATGCTTTAAATGATTTAATGCATGGATGGGGCTTAATTGGAAGAGATATGATATTCTTCCATGGTATTTGCATGTAAATTCTTGTATGGTACATCGATTTTTGAAATGCATGGTTGCTTGAGGATTAAGCTTTGGAATGTAATGGTTTTCCAAGACTTGAGGAGGTAAGGAAACCATTGATTTTTAAAATGCATGGTTGCTTGTGGTTTGAGCTTTAGAATGGATAAATAACTATAATGGTTTCGTGAGACTTGAGTAAGTAAGGGAACCATTATAGAGAGAAGTATGGGATTCTCTCAATGATTGTTTTTGTATTTGGTTGCAATGAGTTTTGGGATATTTTTTGGAGGTGAAAACAATTATAATGGTTTCCTAAGACTTTAGTAGGTAAGGGAACAATTATATAGAGAATTATGAGATTCTTTCCTTGTTTGTTTGTTTGTTTAGAAGCATTTTACATGGTTCTTGAATTATACATAGAGCATGTTAAGTTGAATAGCATTGAGATATGTCCTGATCCCTAAGCTTTCTTAAAGTCTAGGGAAGTTTTCTTTCATGAAGAGGATCATGAAAAGAAGATAGTATAGAGGCCACTTGGATGAATTTGCTCAAATGTCCTTGGGAATGAAAAATTGTTATGTAAAGGAAAATTTTGTGATGTAATATTTATTTTTATTTCCAAGTCCTTTAATCTTGGAATATTTTATGTAAATAATAGAGAAAGCTTGGTTTTTGAGCAAAAAAAAGCATGGTTGAACCTTATTTGGGAAGATGATCCTTATTGTTAAATAAAGAGATGTTATGTTAGCATGGTGTTTATATGTTCCCTTGTAATTCATGCTTGGGAGATGTGCATGGAAGGTTGTGGATGCATGTTTTATGGTTGATTACTCGTTGGAACTTGAGAATACCCTTTATTTAGAAAAAAAATACGTAGGCATGAATGCATTAAGCAATGAAATGTAGGCATGAATGCATTAAGCAATGAAATGTAGGCATAAATTCATTAAGCAACAAAATATGTAGGCATGAATACTTTAAGTATATAGAGGGTGTAAGCATTGAAGTAAGTCGAATGAGTAAGCTTGAATGTTCTAAATGAAAACATAGATTGTTATAGGGAAAGAAGCCTTATTTTAAAAATTACATTAGGGTAGTAAGGAGTGTTATTTTTGGTAATAATGTTGGTTTCCAAAAAGAAGAGATAAAGTTATTAAGTGGTTCTTCTTCATGTTGATGTTTCTTAATAAAATGCTAGTAGATAAAAATTGGTTTTTCTATTTGATAGTGTTTCTCTTATGGAAAATCTAGTAGAGAAGAGTTATGATTCTTTTGCTTGTTGCTCAAATTTTGGAAAATGCTTGATTTAGAAGGAAAAATAGTTATAATGATTTCCTGAGACTTGAGTAGATAGGGAAACCATGAGAGAGAGAAGTGTGGGATTCTCCCATTGCATGTTTTATTTATTTTAAAAATTTATTGTGCATTATTGCTTGTAAATACATAGAGAATGTTAAGTTGCATTGCATCATAGGATACTAGCTTGGTTAATGACTGCACTTAGAAAATATGGTGTTAATGGTTGGACTTAGAAAAGTTGTATAGATGACTACATTAATGGCTTAGATATAAAACCTGCAAAGCCTATGTTAATGGTTTTAATATAAGACCTACATTTGAAAAACTCTGTGAATTATTTTGGAATGAAAATAATGTTGGTTTTCTTTAGTTTAAAAGATAATGTTTGCTTTTCTTTAAGAAGCAAGTATTATTGGGTTTATTATAAAGAGATAGTATTTGGTTCCTTATAAAGTAATTGTTTTGGATTTTTTGAGGCTTGAGTAGATAAGAAACCAATACCGAGAGAATCATGGTATTCTCTCATTGTATGAAAATTGTTTGATGCATGATGAGGCTTAATTAGAATAAATATGGGTTTCTTCCAAATATTTGCATGAAATTGTTTTGCATAGTTATTGTATGCTTTAAATGATTTAATGCATGGATGAGGCTTAATTGGAAGAGATATGATATTCTTCCATGGTATTTGCATGTATATTCTTGTATGGTACATTGATTGTTGAAATGCATAATTGCATGGTTACGTGAGGATTAAGCTTTGGAATGTAATAGTTTTCCAAGACTTGAGTAGGTAAGGAAACCATTTACTTTTAAAATGCATGGTTGCTTGTGGTTTGAGCTTTAGAATGGATAAATAACTACAATGGTTTCGTGAGACTTGAGTAAGGGAAAAATAATAGAGAGAAGTATGGTATTCTCTCAATGATTGCTTTTGTATTTGGTTGCAATGAGTTTTAGGATATTTTTTGGAGATGAAAATAATTATAATGGTTTCCTAAGACTTTAGTAGGTAAGGGAACATTATAGAGATAATTATGGGATTCTCTCCTTGTTTGTTTGTTTAGAAGCATTTTGCATGGTTCTTGAATTATACATAGAGCATGTTAAGTTGAATTGCATCGATATTTGTCCTGATCCCTAAGCTTTATTAAAGTCTAGGCAAGTTTCCTTTCATGAAGAGGATCATGAAAAGAAGATAGTACAAAGGCCACCTGGATGAACTTGCTCAAATGTACTTGGGAATGAAAAATTGTTATGTAAATGAAAAATTGTTATATAAATGAAAAGTTTGTGATGTAATATTTATTTTTATTTCCAAGTCCTTTAAGCTTGGAATATTTTATGTAAATAATAGAGAAAGCTTGGTATTTGAGCAAAAAAAAGCATGGTTGAACCTTATTTGGGAAGATGATCCTTATTGTTAAATAAAGAGATGTTATGTTAGCATGGTGTTTATATGTTAGCATGGTGTTTATATGTTCCCTTGTAATTCACGCTTGGTATATGTACATGTAAGGTTGTGGATGCATGTTTTATGGTTGATTACTCGTTGGAACTTGAGAATACCCTTTATCTAGAAAAACAATACGTAGGCATGCATTCATTAAGCAATGAAATTTGTAGGCGTGAATGCATTAAGCAATGAAATGTAGGCATGAATTCATTAAGCAACAAAATATGTAGGGATGAATGCTTTAAGTATATAGAGGGTGTAAGCATTGAAGTAAGTCGAATGAGTAAGCTTGAATGTTCTAAATGAAAACATAGATTGTTAAAAGGAAGGAAGCCTTATTTTAACAATTACAATTAGGGTAGTAAGGAGTGTTATTTTTGGTAATAATTTTGGTTTCCAAAAAGAATATATAAAGTTATTGTTGGTCATCAGATCCGCCTAGGTAAGGATTTTGTGTAAGTGTACGCGCCCTAGACCTAGACCAACATTGAAAGGCTGAGGGGAAGAGATGCCATTCGTGCCAATCTCTGGAGAAAGGCCAGCTCCTATGCTAAACTACTTTGGGGTTTGAAGATAAGAGTGTAGGAAAGATATAAAGGGATAAGGGTTAGAAGAATAAAATAAAAAAGGGGTAAGGGAAGAGAGATTGTTGATTTAATGTGGGAGAGAATAGGAAGCACGATCACTAACTGACACCTGAATAAAAGCAAAGAACACCGAGAGTAAAACAAAAGAAATGTAGTATCAACCTTCCTATGTATCCTCCCAAATGAGTTTCAGGACACTGTCCTCGATCGCACATCGGACGCAAAATTCAGCATCTCAGTCTACAAGCGAGGAGAGATAAAATAATTAACCAAGGTAGATAGCATAAAAGAAAGCCAATACAACACTTTTCTACTCCTATGTATCCTTTCGAACGAGTTTCACGACACTGTCCCCAATCGCACACCGGATGCAGAGTTCAGCATCCAGCATACAAATGAGGAGAGATAGAAGAATCAGGCATAGAAGGTAGCATAAAAGAGAAGAATGGAGCTCAAAGTCTCTTAATATTAGTCGCAGAACATCAAGTTACAGCAAATTTCTAGCAGATAGTTCCCCCCTTTTTCATTACAATCCCTAGGTTTTTATAGAGGACCCGAACCTCTAAGTCATTATCACAAAATTGACAAAGTGCATCCTCGAGCTTTGAGAAGTTGTCTCCTCATGGTTGCTGCAACTGATCTCTCAAATCGGCTACTAAGAATAGCAACTACAATCGGGTCTATTGGGGAAATAGGCATTCAATGGGCTGCCTGAACTGTCCTTAGTTTTTTGGTGCAATACTCGAGTAGCCACCGTGCTTGACGGTTTTTCCTTCTTGGACTGGTACCTCGGGTCCAATTGCCCAAAATGATTGGTGAACTTTTCGGGAAAGGAAAAATGTATTTATGAAGCAACTGACCACCTCGATAAAATACTCGGCTTGAAATGCATGCCTTGGAAGCACTTTGCTGGATCTCTTCTTGCAATTCTGCTTCACGATGGGTTTGGGCCGAAGCAAATCCTTCCTTTGAGTTTGGTACTTCGGATAGTTGAGCTTCACGGCACAACTTCGGGAGGTTTGAGTGCCGAAGTAGATCCCTTTTGGTGGGGCCCTTCATGCTCTACTACTTCGCTGGTTGAATTACTTCGCCTATGCCTCAAGGAAATGCTTCACTGTGATCTTTCTTTGAAACTATGGTTCGGGAGGCTTGCGGTCGAAGCAAAAATAGTTTGTAGGCAGAGGGGCCCGAGGTGGGTATTTCGATGACTTTCTGGCGAAGCATTTTTCAATGTTTACTTCGAGATCTGCTTCACAAGTTTTTGGCTCGAAGTAGCCTTTGGAAATGCTTCGGGTTTGAAGTAATTCTTCTGCCTTAGTGACTTTGGAATTTGATTTTTGGGCCTTCCTTCTTCGGGCGGAGTTGTCATTTGAATATCTCTTCGCTAGGTTCCCACCCGAAGTAGTTTTGGAAATGCTTCGGGTGCGAATATTTTCTTGGCACTTTCCTCGTGTTTTTCTTCGGCAAAACTATTTCACAAAATTTGGGGGCGAAGCGATCATTGGAAATGTTTCGGGCCCGAAGTCCTTTTCTTGCCTTAGCCAATTCGCCTTGCATCTTGGATTTTCTCTTTTCGGCAGGAGAGTCGCTTCGCAAAACTTTCACCCGAAATGCTTTTGGGAATGCTTTTGGTGCGAAGCTTTTTCTGGCGCCTTCCTCGTGTTTTTCTTTGACAAAACTGCTTCGTTGATTTTCTACCCGAAGTAACCTTTTGAAACGCCTTGGGCCTGAATTTCTTTTCATTCTATTCTTCCTCCCCTTAGTGAAGCTATCCCAGCTGCGAAGCTCTTTCTATCTTCTTTGGTATACAAGGGGAATGGCTAAGAAAACCAAAATTGCTATAACTTACATACATTTTAAAAGGTAATAATTAATATTATACAAAAATTTTGCTATTCTTCTACCCCTTGTATAATGTGACAAAAGTGTCAACAGTTATTAAGTTGTTCTTCTTCATGTTGATGTTTCTTAATAATATGCTAGTAGAGAAAAAATGGTTTTTCTATTTGATAGTGTTTCTCTTATGGAAAATCTAGTAGATAAGAGTTATGATTCTTCTTCTTGTTGCTAGAATTTGGGAAAATGCTTGATTTAGAAGGAAAAATAGTTATAATGATTTCCTGAGACTTGAGTAGATAGGGAAACCATTAGAGAGAGAAGTGTGGGATTCTCTCATTGCATGTTTTATTTATTTTAAAAATGTATTGTGCATTATTGTTGTAAATACATAGAGAATGTTAAGTTGCATTGCATCATAAGCTACTAGCTTGGTTAATGACTGTACTTAGAAAATATGGTGTTAATGGTTGGACTTAGAAAAGTTGTATAAATGACTACATTAATGGCTTAGATATAAAACTTGCAAAGCCTATGTTAATGGTTTTAATATAAAACCTACATTTGAAAAAGCCTATGAATTATTTTGGAATGAAAATAATGTTGGTTTTCCTTAGTTAAAGAGATAATGTTTGATTTTATTTAAGAAGGAAGTATTATTGGGTTTCTTATAAAGAGATAGTATTTGGTTCCTTTATAAAGGAATAGTATTGGATTTTTTGAGGCTTGAGTAGATAAGAAACCAATAACGAGAGAAGTATGGTATTCTCTCATTGTATGATAATTGCTTGATGCATGATGAGGCTTATTTGGAAGAAGTATGGGTTTCTTCCAAAGTTTTGCATGAAATTGCTTTGCATAGTTATTGTATGCTTAAAATGATTTAATGCATGGATGAGGATTAATTGGAAGAGATGATATTCTTCCATGGTATTTGCATGTAAATTATTGTATGGTACATTGATTGTTGAAATGCATAATTGCATGGTTTCTTGAGGATTAAGCTTTGGAATGTAATGGTTTTCCAAGACTTGAGTAGGTAAGGAAACCATTGATTTTTAAAATGCATGGTTGCTTGTGGTTTGAGCTTTAGAATGGATAAATAACTGTAATGGTTTTGTGAGACTTGAGTAGGTAAGGGAACCATTATAGAGAGAAGTATGGGATTCTCTCAATGATTGTTTTTGTATTTAGTTGCAATGAGTTTTGGGATATTTTTTGGAGATGAAAACAATTATAATGGTTTCCTAAGAATTTAGTAGGTAAGGGAACAATTATAGATATAATTATGGGATTCTCTCCTTGTTTGTTTGTTTAGAAGCATTTTGCATGGTTCTTGAATTATACATAGAGCATGTTAAGTTGAATTGCATTGAGAGTTGTCCTGATCCCTAAGCTTTCTTAAAGTCTAGGGAAGTTTCCTTTCATGAAGAGGATCATGAAAAGAAGATAGTACAGAGGCCACTTGGATGAACTTGCTCAAATGTACTTGGGAATGAAAAATTGTTATGTAAATGAAAAGTTTGTGATGTAATATTTATTTTTATTTCCAAGTCCTTTAAGCTTGGAAAATTTTATGTAAATAATAGATAAATCTTTCTTTTTGAGAAAAACAAAGCATGGTTGAACCTTCTTTGGGAATATGATCCTTATTGTTAAATAAAGAGATGTTATGTTAGCATGGTGTTTATATGTTCCCTTGTAATTCATGCTTGGGAGATGTGCATGGAAGGTTGTGGATGCATGTTTTATGGTTGATTACTCATTGGAACTTGAGAATACCCTTTATCTAGAAAAAAAATACATAGGCATGAATGCATTAAGTAATGAAATTTGTAGGCATGAATGCATTATGCAAGGAAATGTAGGCATGAATTCATTAAGCAACAAAATATGTAGGCATGAATGCTTTAATTATATGGAGGGTGTAAGCATTGAAGTAAGTCAAATGAGTAAGATTGAATGTTCTAAATGAAAACATAGATTGATATAGGGAAAGAAGCCTTATTTTAAAAATTACAATAGGGTAGTAAGGAGTGTTATTTTTGGTAATAATGTTGGTTTCCAAAAAGAATAGATAAAGTTATTAAGTTGTTCTTCTTCATGTTGATGTTTCTTAATAAAATGCTAGTAGAGAAAAGTTGGTTTTTCTATTTGATAGTGTTTCTCTTATGGAAAATCTAGTAGAGAAGAGTTATGATTCTTCTGCTTGTTGCTCAAATTTGAGAAAATTCTTGATTTAGAAGGAAAAATAGTTACAATGGTTTCTTGAGACTTGAGTAGATAGGGAAACCATTAGAGAGAGAAGTGTGGTATTATCTCATTGCATGTTTTATCTATTTTAAAAATTTATTATGCATTATTGCTTGTAAATACATAGAGAATGTTAAGTTGCATTGCATCATAAGCTACTAGCTTGGTTAATGACTGCACTTAGAAAATATGGTGTTAATGGTTGCACTTAGAAAAGTTGTATAAATGACTATATTAATGGCTTACATATAAAACCTGCAAAGCCTATGTTAATGGTTTTAATATAAGACCTACATTTGAAAAAGTCTGTGAATTATTTTGGATTGAAAATAATGTTGGTTTTCTTTAGTTTAGAAGATAATGTTTGCTTTTCTTTAAGAAGGAAGTATTATTGTGTTTATTATAAAGAGATAGTATTTGGTTCCTTTATAAAGTAATTGTTTTGGATTTTTTGAGGCTTGAGTAGATAAGAAACCAATACCGATAGAAGCATGGTATTCTCTCATTGTATGAAAATTTTTTGATGCATGATGAGGCTTAATTGGAAGAAGTATGGGTTTCTTCCAAAGTTTTGCATGAAATTGCTTTGCATAGTTATTGTATGCTTAAAATGATTTAATGCATGGATGAGGCTTAATTGGAAGAGATATGAGATTCTTCCATGGTATTTGCATGTAAATGCTTGTATGGTACATTGATTGTTGAAATGCATATTGCATGGTTTCTTGAGGATTAAGCTTTGGAATATAATGGTTTTCCAAGACTTGAGTAGGTAAGGAAACAATTGATTTTTAAAATGCATGGTTTCTTGTGGTTTGATATTTAGAATGGATAAATAACTATAATGGTTTTGTGAGACTTGAGTAGGTAAGGGAACCATTATAGAGAAAAGTATGGGATTCTCTCAATGATTGTTTTTGTATTTGGTTGCAATGAGTTTTGGGATATTTTTTGGAGATGAAAATGATTATAATGGTTTCCTAAGAATTTAGTAGGTAAGGGAACAATTATAGAGAGAATTATGGGATTCTCTCCTTGTTTGTTTGTTTAGAAGCATTTTGCATGGTTCTTGAATTATACATAAAGCATGTTAAGTTGAATTGCATTGAGAGTTTTCCTGATACCGAAGGTTTCTTAAAGTCTAGGGAAGTTTCCTTTCATGAAGAGGATCATGAAAAGAATATAGTACAGATGCCACTTGGATGAACTTGCTCAAATGTACTTGGGAATGAAAAATTGTTATGTAAATGAAATTTTTTTGATGTAATATTTATTTTTATTTTCAAGTCCTTTAAGCTTTGAATATTTTATGTAAATAATAGAGAAATATTGGTTTTTGAGCAAAACAAAGCATGGTTGAACCTTATTTTGGAAGATGATCCTTATTTTTAAATAAAGAGATGTTTATGCTAGCATTGTGTTTATATGTTAGCATTATGATTTATTTAAGCTTGTTTTACTAAGCTTTTAAAAGAAGAGATGTGTATGCTAGCAATTGTGTTTATATGTTAGCATTATGATTTATTTAAGCTTGTTTATTTTTTTTAAGGTTAAAATTATATTAAAAGTGGGTTTTGAAAGGACCCAAAAACCTTTTTACATCAGGTCAACTAACCAAACCAAAGGTCAAAAATAATCAATTTGAAAAATCCTGCCTAGTGAGAAACAAACAGTTTGGAAAAACTCGCCCAACGAGAATAGGTAAATTTGAAAAATCCTGCCCAGCGGGAAACCACCAATTTTGAAAAATCCTGCCTAGAGGGAAAACATGTAGGATGACAAATTTGAAAATCCCACCCAGTGAAAATTAGCCAAAAACCACCAAATTGAAAATACTTCCTAGTAAAAAAACCATCAGGTTTGGAAAATCTTGCCCAACAAGAAAACCAGCATAAAAATAAATTTGAAAAACCTTACCCAACGGGAAAACTAGTAGGTTTGGAGAATATCGCCCAATAGGAAAACCAACAAAAAATAGATTTGAAAAATCCCACCCAGTGGGAAAACCAGTAGGTTTAGAAAATCCCACCCAACAAGAAAACCAACAAAAAAATATATTTGAAAAAATCTCACCCAACAGGTTTGGAAAATCTTGCCCAGCAGGAAAACTAGCAAAAAAATGGATTTGAAAAACTACAACACTGGTATCTCGTCAACAGGAGTACAAGGTAACCAGGTTGAGGCAAGGTCTGGAAATGGAACAACAAAAATTGGAGACCCCAAGACCACCGGATATCTCCTGTAACTAGAATCGAAATGCAAATGCAAAGGAGAAACAGGAAAAATGTCACATGAGCACCCATGATTGGAGAGGATTTCTTGCCCAGGTTGAAAAATATGGTAGTGCCTTTGTAGTAGACAATGAATCATGAGGTCCCATCCCAAGACCTTTAAACCTGCAAAGAAACATACCACATAAACAACCAGCAAAAAATCTACCAGTCCCACCCTTACCTGCAAAAGGATGTATCCAGGGAAAGTTGCAACTACACAAAGAAGCTCAGGGTCCCCCTCCAAGACCAAAATGATAAACTGTGGGAAGAAACCAAGGATCCATCCAAAAAATAAGCAACCACTAGATCTACAAGGAGATCCCAAAGGTAGAGATTTCCTGGAACGACTGAGAAGGAAAGTCATATGTGGAAATGAAGCCTAGGCCCCCCTAAAGTTGAAAAAGAGTGCAAATGAGAATCCTAAGCAGTGAATAGGAAATCAAAGCCAAAACCTCTTCCAGAAGCCACCCCCAAGCTAGCCGAAAACCCACCAAACTAGGGTACTCAGGTACAGAAACCACAATACACTCCTTGCAGTGAAACAATCCAATAAAAAATGGGAAACCTGAGAAACCTAGTAATCCTGAGAACTAGGCCAGAGAGTAGCCTAGGGAGGGGGGTAGGGAAATGGAAAAGTGGGCCTGGAAATTCCTAGGGAACCTGGCATTGGATACATCCCACCCTACCTCCACCTGTCTTCTCTTAAATTAAAATCTCTATTTAAGCTTGTTTATTATCTTTTAAAAGAAAAGATGTTTATGTTAGCATTTTGTTTATATGTTGACATTGTGATGTATTAAATCTTATTTATTAACTTCTAAAAGAAAATATTTTTATGTTAACATTTGGATTATATGTTAACATTATGATCTATTTAATCTTTTTTAATATATTTTAAATGAAAAGATGTTTATTTTGCAATTTGGATTATATGTTAACAATATGATCCATTTAAGCTTGTTAAATAGATTTTAAAAGAAAATATGTTTATGTTAGAATTATGTTTATATGTTAGCATTATGATGCCATTTTTATTTAGAGAGAGATGCTTTTGTATGGTAGCAATGCTTGGGAATTATGTGTGATTTGAAACTAATATCTAGCATTGTGTTATAATTGAGCATGAATATTGAGAAAGGGTTCTTAGGCATGGATCTAGAACCTTAATAGGAACCTTTAGTCAAGAAATAACCTAGTCCTAGGAGGATTTGCTTTGATACAATAACTAGGTATATATGAGTCCTATAAGGAGTTGTGAGGATGCAATAGCTAGGAAATCATGATGCTAGAAGGAGTTGTGTTGATGCAATAGCTAGTTTCTTATGAAATGATATATCTTAAATATTGAGGATTAGGTGTTCTATATCTAGGAGGTTATTGGAATCATTCACAAGACAACAGTGGTGGGCCCTTGAACATGTAGGTTTGGGTGATCATGTTCAATTCTAGATGATTTATAATGACCTTAGTTAGCCCATGGAGATGTGGTAGCTAAGCATAAAGGCTTAATGCCTGATTAACCTACCTTAGATGGACTTAGGGTAAGGTTAAGGAATAGGCATTCCATTTTAAATGTATGGGCCTTAAAGGATAATCCCTATGCTATGGTAATATTATCCTATATTAATAAGGGTATAGAAAAGGTAGGGGACCACTTTTTTATCCTTATAAATGATGATGTTTAGTAAGATGAATCTAAAAAACAATGGTATGTTGGCCACTCCTATCCATTGAGTGTCGTTTGCAGTGACTTAAACTCAAATGTGGTGAAGCCTTGTGATTTCTTATGTAAATACATTAGGACTCTTGAGAACCTCATGGAAATAAAAAAAATCTCTCTCTCTTTCATATTGTTTTGGTGGGTTTTTCTATTCCATTCATCTTTGGATGTCAATTTTCATTTTTCTATATTGGTGGTATCATATTTGAAGATTTAACTAGTCATCACGAGAGATGTTTTCCACTCTATCCACAACCTCTTAAATATGAACCTTAAGCTTTTTTAGTGACCTAATCACCTATTCTACATCATACAAAGTGGGAGGATTTGACCATGTATCAAAATTTGTTTTATCTTTCTTCTCTTGCTTGAATAATTACTTGTACTCTTGCTCAGAAAGGAGTTAATTATCTAAAGTCCATAGGGATAGAATACCTTTTATAATCAAAGAGTCAATGATACTCTCCATGTTTACAATGATAGTGGTAAGATACTTATTTAGGTATTGCATTTCCATGTAGTCCATTCTTTATCCAATACATCCAAATTTGTGTTGCACCTCTATCCTAGATTCCTACAACTACTAACCTTTTATCAGGTGAGGTGGCTAATTTTATCCTATATGACTTAGCTTTGACCAATCTTACAGAAGTTGCCATCAAGATTTTCTCAACATCTTGGCTTATTTTATAACTCTAGGTGGTTGTTGTATCAATAAATTGAAAAACGTAGGATAGTGTTGATTTTGTTTTGGTAATGTTGTCCTAGTAAGCTTGGCAAAAATTCCTTATTAGTCCTACAAATCCTGATTATTTTTTCAAGCTCTTCAATCATTTTCTTATTTTCTTATATATCCTTCAATAAAATATCCTTCTCCCTATTGAATTAGGACTCCTAGACAATGATTTTATTGAATAGACTTTATGACTTGGTCATTTCTATATCCAAGAGAGAAATTGATGCTTGTGAAGCTAATTGTCTAGTGAGCTGGACTATTTGATCATTGAATAATTTAGCCTCCAATTGGGAGTCTTTGAGAGTATTTTTGACATTCTCAAATTCTTTTTCTCTTTTTTCCATATTTCTTTCTAAAAAATGTAGTCATGGTTTACAACTTTGTCACCTTATCCCATGAACTCTACCATATCTACAGTTTGGGTATCTTGGAGGCTAATCCTTGTTTTTGCCACCTAATAGTTTTGTTCCTATATTTGTCATTTAGCTTTGGAAGTAGTATGGGTCATATGGGTGAGATATATCATTTTGTCCTAAGGATCATAATGACTCCTCATTCTCTTTGTCATAGGCTATCCAACTCTTCTGGTCTCCTTTTGTATGTATTGAAATGTTTGGCTCTAAATTTGTTGGACCTATTGCAACACACCAAAGATAGGTGGAGGTGCCTAGGAGCTTGTTATTTTCCCCTCTATAGCCAAAATTGGGGCTAAATATCTAAATAATGTAAGCATAATCTATTGGTTCATGAGGAAAAATATGGTTGGAGGAGGGAGAGGGGAGAACAAAATTAGGAGTAGAAGTGGGGTGGGTGGAGTGGTTGCTAAAGTGGATAATGAACTCATCAATTGACTGGACCAATAACTAAAAACAATTGTGGAGGTGGTGAAATTAGAGGAAACAAGAGTGACCATGGTTTTGTAATGAAAGAGGATACTATAATAATTAAAGGAATAATGATCAATGTGATCATGATACTGGGTGGAGGGAAAATAATATGGGTGAAAATATTTGGATAAGTTACTAGCAGAGGAAGAGGAATGGCTTGTGGTTATTTCGTTAGGTAATCCTCCTCCTTCAATGCTACAAGGACCATTCCTTGTACTAATTTCCTCTTATCCTTATCCTTTAGATCTTCGCTCGACCCAGCTTGAACTTATTTCCTCTTTGGATACACCATTTTTTGTGGCAATTCTATTGTGGTAGAAGATGGATGGGTAGGGGTTGTGACTAGAGATTCTTTAGATCTTAGTGTAGTGTCCTATACATTGTATATTTGTTTGTTCAATTATTCCACCATTTCCACTATTTGTCCCAGCCCAATGCCTGCTTCTTCTTAATTGTATTTTTCCATGGGAGTGCTCTCGATGTCTAAGTGTTATTGGTTATATAGTTCATTAAAAAATTTATCTTTGTCTAGATCGTTATAAGTTGTCACAATATCCCCAATATCTTACATAAATTTCCACCATGCATTGATCTTCTCTTCATTCCAATACTCCTCCCTTAAAATTTACTTTTTTTTGGAGCTAATGCAAGTCTTGGGGTTTACCTGGTACCTATTATGATAAAAGGTTTCATAATATCTTGGGATTTGTGGTATCTTATGATCAACTTCTTTGATGGTGTGTTTGTCCCCTCCATTGGGTTTCTATGGGCTTCAATATTTGGCCTAGGCTCATGAAAAAAATTTCTTGATATTTTGATGCTCATCAACTAGGCAATAAACTCGCCCTTAGGGTCATAGTTCCACTCATCTTGAATCATATCTAACCCTATATCCTTCAACTTATATCCTATATAAGGGTAAACTTCCTCTTTACCAATGTTACATAGTCAAGGCTAAAAGGAGGCTTATAAAAGTCAATTTTACCTTTCCTACTCTCATATGCCATGTCAATGGTATCCATTTTTCTCATCAACTCCAAGGTAAAATTTCTATCCATCACATATTTAGGCAATTGGTAGAATGATTTTTTGAATCCATAGAGCTTAAATATAGTGGAGTCCTCCAAAAATTCTAATCCGCTCTAAACCTAAAATACAAAATTTGAAGGTTAGACACTAAAATGGACTCTAATATTTGTCTCTTCATAGCCACTAAGATTGATGCCAAAAAATTCTTCAATAAAACTGTAATATGAGGAGGTCTTACTTAGGACCTCTATCCAAAAAGAAATAGTTGACCAAAGTTTTATATAGCTTCAAATTCAAATTTTGAGAGTTTAGAATTTTGATACAAAACTAAATAAGCCAAAAATATTTAGAACTTTAAGACTTGGGTGTCTTTGAATTTTGACAACCCCTCATTTAGCAATAAAATTACCAAAGTCAAAAATCACCCCTCAATTCTTGGGTGTGTATCTCATTATGTATAATGCTCAATTGAGCCAAAATCACACCCTTAACATTTTCTAAACTAAAAATTAATGCTAGCATGTTCAAAGAATACCTTGCACTATCATTGAAATCTTTAATACTAAGGGTAACTTTGGTAGTGAGGTATCTTAAGTATTGCACTCATCATTCAAGAAACACAAATTATCTTGGATAGCTTTGTAGTGTTTGGTCATTCTCTCCAAACTTACGGTATAGCCCACTTACTCCACTAACATCTTATGGATGACATGCATGGTGATGGTGAATCTAAAACTTCCATTGCTTGCTCTAACCTCTTGGGATTAGGTATTATAGACTTCAACACATGTGACTACCAATTCATAGTAGTTATGGACTTGGGACACTATGTCTAGGCCAAAAAATTAGTCCATATCCTTTCCCCAAAGGGTTTAGGACCCCTAACAACAAATATTTGAAAATATTCCTCTCTTAGGTTCTTAGTATTTTTAGAAAATTTGGGTCTGCTACCCTATTAATCAGATCCTTAACTAACTTAAGGACTACAACTTGTAGAGCTTGAGCTTGAGCTTGTGTTTCCCTATTTGAGATGGAGGGAGAGGGTGAATCCAACCCTAAATAAGAAACAATGGATATATCTACTCTACTTGTTGGTTTATGGGTGGTGATAGTCTTTCTTATTACCTCCATGGTTATTATTGGTTGCTTTGAACACATGTGATTAAAAGCTTTCCCTCTTATGGCTTGGATTCTACAACTCTTAGCTTTTATTCTTAAAGGGATCTAATTTTATTAAATGCTTAAGACTTGGTGAGAAATAAATGAAGGAAAGATACTTTTACATAGATTGTATTCCTCAAATATTGGGGCACCTACCAACATTGAATTCACGTAATGTGAATTCACTCTTTCCCTTGGAAAAATTGATGGGAAGAGACTACCATATTTTCTAAAATTGAATTCACACTACATGCATTCATTCTCTCTTTGTATGAAGAGACCACCACCTTTATTGACATAAAATTCATGTTACGTAGGGAGATACTACCACCTTTTCTAATTCTACACTGATCAAATGATCAAAGGACCTTTACCATTGGATGATCAGATGGTTGTTGCCATATTTAGTAACAATTTACATTTATTGTTTTAGCAAATAATATCATTTGTTGATGATTTAATTAAATGGTTCACACTATCTCTACCTCGGGCCTTTATTTTATAACTCTTGACTGAGTGTGTGCTTTCCATGTGTCATAATCGATGACATGGGATAACTGCCTTGAAAAGCTCTTTATAAAATAGGAAATTAAATTTGTCTAAGTATAATACATGTCTACAAGAGAGAGCTCCATGGATCATATGACTCATGGATCTTTTCTCCTTGATTATCTAACAATTATAATTATTTAGGAAGAAAAAAATTCACTTAGGATCCTTGAGAGCATGTTGACCATTGATATTGATAAGCTTATTATTTTCAAAAACATAGATTACCTTTTTGACTTCACATCTCCACAACTCTTGAAATATCTATAATCACACAAACAAATGAATGCTCCTGATCAATGGTGTTGAAAAAGCACCCCAAAAATAAAACCTTTTACAAAATAAAATCAAAATATTATGTTATGTTTTGTACATATATACAAGGGTTTCTTTATGAATATGAATAGAGATAGCACTTCAAGTAGATCCCATTGATTAGGATCAGTAATGCATAATCATCAAGTATTGAGAGCTCAAATTAATTATCCATATTGCAAGTGATGATGATGTAAGGTCCACTCTATAGGGAATCATATTTAGTGTGGCATCTTGGTTTACTTCTATAGCCATCCCATTTGAGTACTCAATCGTCAATCTTGAATTTTAAGGAGTTGCCTTTTTATCAAACCATTTTTAACTATCCCTTAATTCTTGAGCAGTTATTCTCTAGTTGCTTCTCTCTGCTCTTCAATTATAAATAGCTCACACATTCTTATGGTTATGGTGTTATTTTATTAGAGTTCTAATTGATGAAGTAATTGTAATGTTAGCAAATCTATGGAGATAGACAATATTGCCTCCTTTCCATAGACTGTGTAAGTTGAACATCCTATAGCCTTTTTTAGATTAATTTTATTTGCCCATAAGGATATTCTAATATGAAGATACCACTATTTATAATTATTTGAAGTAATCCTCTTCAAAATCATGGTTCTTAATGGTGGATTCTATTAGACAATTCCCATGAGGATAGTAATTTGAGGAAACATTCAAATATATGCCATACTAGAGGGAAAAATGGATAATTTTGGCCCTAGTGAATGCCTTTGCATTATCTATTAACGATGTTTGAAATACCAAATATTTTTATAAAGTCCTCCAAGAAATCAATGATCACCTTCTTAGCGACTTTCTTTAATTAGATTGCTTCTATCCATCTAGTAAAATAATCAGTGGTAGTGAGAATCCATTTGTGACATACACTTGATGGTGGGTTAATCATACCAATGAAATCCAATTCCCATTAGGAGAATGACTCATCTGGTTCTATGGATTCAAAGGCATGGGCACATTCCTTTTCTTTCCATTGAATAACTTACACTTATCACATTTTATTACCCATTGGTGAGCATCTGAAAACATGTTAGGCCAATAATACATAGCTCTCATAATTTTTATAGTAGTAGTTTGAGATAAAAAAATGGCCATCGATGAATCCTTGATAAAATTCCTAAATTAAAGAGTGAATTTGATCCATTATAACACATCTTAATAGGACTCCATAAAATTTCCTTTGTAACAAAACATCTTCAATGAGAACATATTTGGAATTTGGTAGTCTAAAAGCCCTTCTTTGTGCCCTATTTAGGTTATATGGGTATTGACATGTATTCATGTACCTAACTCTCTCATCAACTCAATATTACACCTTCCCATCTAAATTAACTAAGTATACACAATTTTCACTTCCTACATCAACAATGTCTTTGGCTAGTCCTTGGCATAAGGCTCTTCCCCTAATCAATTTTGTTGGTTTGACCTCTATATCATACTCTAAGATCTTGGTGATCCATCTTGTTCTTTTATCATTTATTTTTACACCCATTATGTATTCCTTTACTTGATTGGATGACATAAGCAGTGATTTTATTATTAGATACCAAATGTTTGAACTTCTTCAAGCCTCATATTAGGGCATATACTTATTTCTCAATAAAATTATCGTTCCTCATAGCCCTTAAAAGTTTGACTAAAAAATTTAATTGGGTGTTCATTTTGTTTATCATCCCTTTGGATAAGTAATGTTGCAATGCTAAACTCATCTCCATATACATAGAGAATAAAATATTTATTGAAATTTGGGTTTGCTAGCATTGGATCCTCTATTATGGCTTTATTTATTCCTTCAAAAGCTTTATATCCTTCCTTTATCCACATAAATGTTCGGTCTTTCTTCAACATAAGAGTCATGGGGTTGATGATACCTGTAAAATATAATATAAACCTTCTAACAAAGTTTATTTGACTAAAAAAATATTTTAGGGATTTCTTATGCTAGGGTACTGTGAGGCTAACAATACCCCCAACCCTATCAAGGTCAATGACAACACCTTTTGATATAATATGGTCTCATAGTTTACCCTTAGGAACACAAAATATGAAATTTTGGGATGAGGCAAACACTAAACTCCTGATAAAATTTAAAAACCTTCTCTAAGTGTACAAACTAATCCTTCTTTTGGTTGGATAATATGGTTAGGTCATCTAAATAGAATAATAGCATTTCATTGCTCAAGTATTTGAAAGTTATTTTCATGGCTCTTTGAAATGTAGCACTAGAATTGGACATGTCAAAAAGCATTTATTGATATGCAAAGGTGCCTAATTTATCCATAAAGTTTTTCTTGTATTGATCTTCATCCTTTACCCATATTTGATAATAGCTAGAGAATCCATCTACTAGCAAGAATATTTCAAAACTAATGACAGTATAGAGGATTTGATCCATTGAGGGCAAAAGGTAGTGATCCTTCAATGAAGCTTTGTTCATGTCCCTAAAATTAACACATAGTCTGATCTCTCCATTTTTTTTTCATATGGGCACCAAATTGGAGACCCATGTATTATGCTTGAGGGGATACATAATCCTTGATTCAATTAAATTAGACAATTAATTTTTCATAAGAAGCTCAAATTTGGGATTAACAAGCCTTTCCTTTTACTTTACAAGTTTAGCCTAAGGATCTAGCTCTATGGTATGTTGGATGATATCCTTATTGTATCCTTTCAGGTCTTCGTAATTCCATGTTATCACCCCATCATACTTTTAACAAAGGTGTATCAAATATTTATTCTCCTCTTGAGCAGAAACTTTACCTAGATTCAATGTTTATCTTGAGAAGATCTCTATCTCTTGATAATATTTTTTGTCAACAATCATCCCTCTCTTTCCTTTGAACTAGTCATCTAAACTAAACAAGGATTCTAATGTAACTAAACCTTTAGGAAGCTTAGACTTTAACCTTATGATTTTTTCCTCATATACCTCTTCAACCTTGGGCTCAGTTCTTGTACAAATTTAGTTGTTTATTGAATGAAATTAATAATGTGTTCATCATTATCAAATACTTTCCAATGTACCTCATTGTTTAGAATTTTTGGTCTTACCATTAATCTCATGTGTTATTGATTTTTCATTAGATCATTCATAGGATCAAACTACAAACCTATGGCTTCATACTTAGCAACATTATTTGAACAATTGTATTGCAATCAGTATGACTATAAAATATTTTCTCCTCTAGGTGAAATAAGATAGACACCAACACTGGTTCCCCTTTTGCTCTTGGCATCATAAAAGTATAACCTCCACATGCAATTCAGGTCTTCCTATGTTTTTATAATTTTGAGGATACAAGGGTTTTCCTCTTGGATCAAGTACTCATACCTATTTTATTGACGACTTCATAGGGATTAGAATCCCATATTTTAGTTGACCACTAGTCCATATGATCATCGAGAATAGAATAAACTTCATTGAAAAATAATTTTAACCCAAACTACCCTTCCTCTATAGTGAAGGTTTGATCAATTTCTAGCCTGATTGAAGGCACATGTTCAACAATATGGATATGGAGAAGTTTTGATGGGATATTTATTTTAGTTCCATATTAGGTTCTTAGTATCATGTGCATCCAATCCATACACATATAGCCTCCTATTTTAGTTATGAAGTCTCTTAAAAAATAGATACCAAAGGTAGTTGGGAGTTCAATCATTATTATATCCTGAGAATCTATGAGGTTTCAACAAGCATAAAATATAAGGAAGAGGTTCTTTACCATTAAAAATATCTAAACAAGACTTCTATCTATCTAAACTACCCCTTTATTAAAATGTTCAAAAACCATTCTTAATGCATCTACCACCCTTCTAGAAATAACTAAAGTACTTACCCATAATCTACCATACAACTATAAATCAACTTGTCATGATAAACTAGAGTTAGGTAGAATGATATAGGTTTGGCTCGACTTAGCTCAAGGTCAGATACTTGAAAGACTGTAGATGACTTTTGCTTATCAAATACCTTTTGTCTTTTCAAAGAATTCTCTAATTATTTCATTTATTTGGGAATGTATAAGATATACCAAATAGGTATGGCTATGGTGGACTTCTTTAGATGGTCCACTATGTTAAACAACCCAATAGATTGGATTCTCTGAGTGATGCATGGTACCCTTTGATATTATAGGATTAGGGATTCTAGATTGTGCTAGGATTATATATTGCTACTTAGAGGCTTTAGGGATATCTTTTTTTATGACCACTAGGATATTTTTCTCATCCTTATCATGTTTGGTCATAGGGAAATGCCTTTTCTAGGACTAGTTGGTTTATTTTGGGTGTTGAGTCCCATTTAATTAGTTTTTTTTTGCTCCTCTATTACTTTACTTTTGGCCCTAATCATGTAATTAAATTGGACGTGTGGTCTTCCAAGTTCTAAAGTACCTACATATGATACACCATACACTTTTTCCTCATCCCAAGTTATCAAAGCCTGCTTGGGATGGGTGGAACTTGTTCCTAGGAGATTTTTTTGTGATTGAACATGAGGGGATTGACTATGAATTTATGAATTCATCCCTAGGCAAGTAGTAGGTGGATGAGCATGTGCAACTCCATTTTGTATTGCTATGATCTATTGAGGATCACCTTCAAGATAAGCACTAGGAGGATGTGTGTTCAAGTAGGGGTAGTACCATGTATTGGGGTATTCTATATAATAGTTTTGTGTGGGGACTAAATTCTTGATAGAGTTAGGGGGAATTTATTTTAGCTAGAGCTACAAAGATGTTTTTGGAAGCAGAATATATTTTATTGAAGCAATAATAAACTTTATACAACTGCATAGGCTAAGTTTAACCTAAAATAAACTATCACAAATAGTTATCAAATACCTAATTAAAGGTAATAAATAATATGTACATAAACTAAAATTAACTAATAAATATTCTATATCTAAACGTAAATAATTTTATAATTAATAATTCCTAACATCCTCCCTTATTACATTATTTAGGATAGTGTTTAGGCTCTTATTTTTTCTCTTTTAGCCCTTGGTTCTTGGTTCGTGTTTGAGTTGCTCTTGCTCAGGTAAGTACCTTTAGGTACACCTTTGGTTCTATCACCTCTAGATCTACCTTTGGGTCTTATACCTTTGGGTCATTTTACCTCTAGGTATTATGCCTATAGGTTATTGCCTCTGGGTCATCCTTTAGGTCTAGGCAAAATAAGTACTTTAAAACTATGTGTCCTTATTGTAATCTACTCATCCTATCAGAGTGCATGGATAACTAGTCACTGCAACCGCTACGTGTAGTAGAATGGATCACTACATAGGAGGTTAACTCTGTTGTTAAGTTTATTTCCCCCTCAAGGTGAAACTCATCTCACTGATGATTGGTGTTGGTCTACATCAAAATTAAACCTTACAAGAATAATTGAGGTACACTTAGAGTCTTGAGGAGTGTCGGTCTCTACCAAAAATGTGCTCCATACAACAAAATTAAAAATTGAGCCATTACAATCCCAAAGTAGAGGATGGAAAAGAAGAAATTTTTACCTCTATTTTTTTAGATCAGTATCCCATTGGGCAAAATAATAAAATGAGGGATGAAATTTTCCCTCAATGCAACATTAATGTGAAATTTTCCACAACATTACATTTTGCAATTTTTCCTCTAGGAGATTATTATGAGAGTATTCTTCGAAATAATATATGGGTATATTTTTTTTTTACCCTTCCCACCAAGAACATGGGACAATAGACCATGGAACATCCATTTTTTTAATTACATTGAATATTCAATGAAAAAAATAAATTTGTAAAGGGATAATAGAGGTTTATTTTTAAATGCATTTAAAAATTCAATCGGGGCCTTTATGGCTTGATTACCATCCACTTGAATTTTCCACCACGTGAAGGGACTTTACAGGACCAACAACATGGCCCAACCCCAAAAGATTATTGATCCACAATTCCACTGAGTGGATTTGATTTTTGGTGGTATTTCACATTCCTATTGAGTGGGAAATGAGAAACCTAATATCCCTAACCATTTTGAGGGGGTCTATAACCCTGATTGTTTTATTGGAATGGAGGTATTTGATTGTTTTGATATGGAAGCCTCTATACATTTTATTGTCTCCTGAGGGCTATGACCTAATTATAAATAGTTCTAAGCAAGTTCTTCATCTCATTAAGCTCATGGAAGAGTATGTATTTGCAAAGTGACACTCTATAGTAGGGAGAGAAGTTGGAGCCTTTACAAGGTTTATGTTAGGAGTAGGTTGGAAATTTATAGGCTAGATAACTGAATGTGGCTATAAGATGATTGGATATTTTAGAATAGAGGTAGAGGATGTTAGGTATATAGCCTTCCTATTTGAATTAGGTTATTTTTAGCTTAGACAGCTACCCCATAAGATAATGGCAAAGAGTTACCCCCGCTAGATTTAGTCATCATGGCAATTTTTGAATTAACATCTTTCAAATAGTACATATACACCATATGTGGAAGAAGGTAAATTTCATTTGGGATTTTATACCATGCCTTATGAAATAAGGTATTGAAATCATATATGATTTCCATTGGTGCTCTCTTAATAGTGGTTAGTTTCTCTAGGAGACCATTTACCTTTTCTTTGAATTTTTTGATCAATGTATTTTGGTCTAAATTTTTGATTAAATTTGGGGTAAGGATTATGTACCATTCTCATGTCTTCCCTTTAAGAGATATAACTAATAATCTGAGAGGTGCATTTTGCTCCCCAATAAAATGCATCATGCACAATATGACCATGTTATTGTTGTATTTTTAAGCCTTACTACCACAAAATATCACAGGTCCCAATATAGAATAACCATAATATTAAAGGTAAAAATTTCAATAATGAGGGGTGATCTTGCCCCCTAAGAGACATGGAAAATGTTATGGTACTTTAACGATTAGCAAATTTGAAGGTTGAAGAAGCGTGGAATGTTGGAGGTTGAAGGAGCATGGAAGTCTAAATGATGAGTTGATCTTTAGAGTGTCGAGGCTGAAGGAGCATGGAAGGTTGTGTTGGTTGAAGGAGTGTGGAAGGTTGGGCTAATTGAAGGAACTATAGTGGAAGACTGGTATGTTGAGTGGAAAGCTAGGATGTATGAAGGAACAAGGAATGTCGATAAGGCTAAAGGAGTGTGGAAGGTTGGGATGCTAAGTAGAAGGCTAGGAAGGTTGAGGGAACCACAATAGTATATTAGGTTGTTGAGTGTAGTGCAACAACATGTTGGGTGGTGCAAAACAATGGAAATTAATTCCGCCGCAGTGCAGCAGCAATAATGCAGCAGAAGCAGCAGCCGCCATCAGTCGAAGAGGGGAGCAGCAGTCTCCCATAAAATTCGCCACTGTAGAATCCGAAACTGTAGAAGCCTGCATACTGTAGCAGCCACCACTTTAGCATTCTGTGCATGGTAGCGGTCACAAAAATTTTGGCCCTAAAAAAAAAAAATGGTAGATTTTGGAGGCAACAAGTTGTGACGGATGGAGCAGCAAGGAGGAGGAGCGAGAGGTCTGGGGGCATCAAACCCTAGGTGTGGGACTTCAGAGGGCAGATCAGTAGACGCGGTAGGTGGGGGCTCTAGCGAGATAGCAGGCCCCCAGGCGGAGGATGTGGACAAGGAAGTTCTATTGGAACCGGTCCAAGGGCATTGGGCGGATGCGGTTGAATATTTCTCTGAGGGGGACCAGGACTCTATGCGTCAGGATCAAAGGAAGACCCAAGAAGGAGACAAAGAGAAACCTGGCAACTGGAGACCTTCATATCTTAATGCTCTTCGCGATAAGCAAAAATTATCCGACTCTTGTTTTAATCTAAAATCTATCAATGGTAGGTTGCACGTCCCGGATTCCTTAGCTCAGCATGTGGCTATGGAGGGCAGAACATCTCTGGTGGCTAAATTTATGGGGGTGAGGCCAGAAATGGAAGTCATAAGGAGATGGGCCATCCAAAAATGGCAGCCAAGGGCTGGTATGATGATTAAGGCTTTACCCAAGAGTTTTCTTTTGGTGACATTTCAATGTGAACGGGACATGGAAAGGACTCTCCAAGGAGGTCCTTGGTTTTTTTGGAAAAGGGGCTTGTATCTGAAGCGTTGGTCCCCCGATTTCAACCCCCGGACTCGAGTCTCTGGATTTGGCTCCTATTTGGGTTAAGATGCCAGGATTACCTCTGCTTTTCTGGAATGAACAAATCTTGGCTGGGATAGCTACAGAGATTGGAGAACTAATAGCTATTGATCCTGCAACATTGAGCAAAACAAGACTCCTGTCTGCTCGCATGTGTGTGTTGGAAGACCTGAGTAAAGAGCTCCCTAAATCCATTATTTTGTCGTCTATGTTTGGCCTTCATACTTAGGTCTTTGAATATGAAAATATGTCTTTTAAGTGTAGTGTTTGTGGGAAGGTAGGGCACCAGGGTATCCACTGCATTTCCAAGAACCAGCCCCCACTCCAAAATACTGATCCTCAAACCCAGAATAATATCCCTCCCCCGTAGATCTCCATTCCTACCCAACCTAGGCCTCAAGGATGTGGAGCTCGAAATTCGAATATCAGAGACCCTGTTCGCCCTATTATAAGCAAGAGGCAACGTTTTAACCCTCCTCCCAAAAATTCCTATGCCCCGAAACCCTCTCATAGGGGAGCTGGTCCCTTTGATGGGAACCCTCAAGCTCAACCTACTCCTAAGATGATACAGCAAGCCTCAGAGCCAAAACACAAAGGAAAGAACCCCATAGATCAACGCCCTGGGGCAAGTAAGTTTGATTGGGTGATACGGGAGGCCTATGGAGGCTCGGTGGAAGTGATCCCATGTCTTGCGAGAGGAATTTATGGGAAGAAATTCCAAGGATATCAACATCCCGGTGGAGAATAGTTTTGATGCATTAAATCATTTGAAGGGAGATCGGATGGACAACCAAGAAGTGGAATCCGAGGTAGAGGAGACTCAAGAGAAGGATTTAGAGGAGAAAAATCGAAGGAAGGAGCAGGAAACTAATAATACGAGGCAAGGATACTCGGGAGGAAGAGGTGAACCACCAAGATCGGTGTAACCCCAAAGCGGGGAAAAAAGAATCTACTAATCAAGAAGCTAAGAGCACGGAATCATCTCCATTGTTAAAAAGACCGGTTAACCCGGAAAGCCCGATTGTTACCCCAAAGACCAAGACCGACCTACCCAAGATGGTTACTAGAAGCCAAGTGAATCCCAAGGAACTTCAACCTAGAGCGGATGTATGGGGATATGGTTCAGTAGGAAGAGGGAAACCTAGCAATGTTGCCTTAAGGCAGAAAGAAGCAGAGCGAGGAGTAGTTGATGGCACTCAAGCAGTATTACTCTTTGGGGCTAAGGCTCGAGGATCCAAAGCCCATAAATAAAGATTCTTTCATGGAATATTCGTGGGAGTAATCCTACAAAAATAAGAGCTTTGTATGCTCTTATACAATAACACAAACCGGATATGATTTTACTGCAAGAAACTAAAATGGAGGAGAGTAGAGTTATTCCTTTTAAGAATAGGACTTGGCGAGAAGCTGAAGTAGTAGGCCAAGAGGCCACTTGGAACAGATGGGAGGGTTCCTGGTTATGTGGAACAAAAATGTGATTGATAGTAGAGTGATTCGAATGTCTAGTTGGTTTATTTGTTTCTTATGTGTGGATAAAACCACGCGGGAAGAGTGGATCTTAACGAATGTATATGCTCCCAGTTAGACAGGGACTGAGAAGGGTTCTTTGGAGTTAGCTAGCTGAATTGAGGGAGACGGTCCCCAACTACCCTTGGATTGTGGCGGGGGATTTCAATTGCTACCTTAATCCTGTAGATAAATTGGGGGGCTCTCAAAGAATAACTGCTGATATCTACGAGTTTAGAGATTTTGTTGAGCAACATGAGCTGATGGATGTGGACTCGCGTAGATTCTCCTATACATGGTCTAACAAAAGATTGAAGGAAAACCAAATTCGAGATAATATTAGATAGGTTTCTTCTTTCTCAAGAATTCCTGGAGAGGTTTGGGGACTCTTCATTAACGGCACTCCCAAGAATCGGGTCTGATCACAACCCAATTCTGTGGGAAACAGGGGAGGACTCTAAGAAAAGATACATCAGACCCTTTCGATTCGAACTTATGTGGTTACAACATCAGGATCTCAAGGATCTGGTTGCCCAATGGTGGGAGAAAAAGTATAATGGTTCGAAACTGGCCCAAGTGGCATGTAAACTAAGGAATGTGAAGGCTAACATTAGAGAGTGGAACAAAACTTCCTTTGGCAATATTTTTTGTTAAAAAGGCGAGAACTAAAAGACAAGATCAATGAACTATAGGAGAAGCTGAAGTCAAAGCAACTTACAGAGGATCTGAGAAACCAGGAGAGGGAGTTGTTAGCCGAATACCACACGATGCTAGGATTTGAAGAAACCTTTTGGAGGCAAAAATCTAGACTGCGTTGGTTAAAGGAGGGTGACAGAAATACAAAGTTCTTCCATGTCTCTACTCTTCACCACAGGAGTACTAACAAAATTAAGGAGATCAAGATGGCCGATGGGTCTAACACCAAAGATATGGAAGACATAAGGAGGGAAGCGGTTGAGTACTTTAAATCGTTGCTAGAAGATGTAAATCCGACTATTGAAGAAGAGGACTCTCTGTTGGCAGCCATTCCACCCCTCGTAACTGATAATCTTAATGGATTCTTACTTAGTCCTTTCACAAAGGAGGAAATCAAGAAGGTCATTTTTGACATGGATGGTGTTGGTTCGGCTTTCATACACACCCTACGAAGGATGAGCAGGAAGCTCCGGAGACACCCACGGGACGAATCCCACTCACTTTAGGATCTAGCTGGTTATCCAAGGTGCGAGTTACAGAGTTGGGTCGAATGGCTATTCACTCTTTTTCGCTTCTGGAATAGATTTCAATATGGACTATTTTGTTACCTTACAGGGGGTTCTTGAACTTGTTCAGTAGTTGTCACTTGTTTATCAGATTTAACTTGAATTCTTGATCTAGCTCTCATGGGTCAGCAGATTCAAATAAAAGACAAATAAAGAAAGTAAAAATGGATCATTTCATCGAAAACAAAGAGAGGGTAGGGTAAGGCAGAAAGAGAAGTTTATCAGACTTCAACTGTAAAACCCTAAACTATCAATCTTATCTATGCTATCAGCTTCACAACAGAACAAATCAAAGAAGAAAGTGTCCGGTCGGTCTAAGATCACTTTCAACTAAGAGCACAAGGCGAGTGAAACAGATCTAGCAAAAAATTATAAATCCAAGGGCAGTTGGTTAAAGCTGGTATCTTTCACCGGCGAGCCTAGCTCACACGGTGAAGACAGAGCAATTAGAACAAACTTAACCTCAAATCTGTAATTTCCCCTAGCAGACAAGAGAACAACTGAAGCCTAACAACATATTTAAACTTGATAACTCAGATTTACGACATATATCTAACAAACTTTAATGGAACGGATAACAAAAGAAGATACACTTATCACACTCTGCAAAATATTAGGCTCCTGGCCATGCTACCATAGAAAAAGCTAAAGCACATCAACTCCAAGTCTAGAAAACAAAGGATTTCACAAAATTTGCAAGAAATTGCTTATAAGCCTTTTATTTCTAAGTCTCCGCCTCCTGCGATTACATTTAGAATCTGTATTTATAGACTCAGGACAGACCCTGATCTTTTTCAAAATATCTTGCTCAAACCCTAAATCTTATCACACTTAAACCCTAGGACCGGGTTTTACAATATAAAGCCACTTTAAAATCAAAGTCCGGATAGAACTTAACCATTCTGCAAATCTGTGCAGTCAGCTGCCATAAATGGAGAAGATAGAGTTGAATGCCACTTGCATTCATCCGCAACTACAAATGAATGCTCTCATTAATTTTTGTTGGTGAGCCGGATGAGTCACCACTTCTCTCAGATCTGATCTCCGCATATCCATCCCCGAGTTGAAATTATCTCCATGCTATTAATTCTGCAATAAATCTCCATTGAATGCCCTCATCGGCATCTTCTCTTCTAGCATGGCGGTCCTTGACTAAATCTGCACTTTAACTTTGCCTTTATGGTCTTTTTCGGTTGTCCCGTAAGTGCCAGATGGAATCCTGCATGAAAGACAAAAGATTAATTAGCTCTTTAATAAAACATAAAATCAAAGCTTAAAGGATAAAACAGATTAAAAACCGCAAAATAAGCTTGCATGTCGGCCTTGCTCTGTCTGATTCGCGCTTTGACACGTGTCGCTATCCCAGGAAGCCTTCTGTTTACAGCTGGAATGCACTTATGGCCCTTTTGAGGCAACTTTCTCTCTCCTATCGCGATTCTGAGACATGTCGCGATTTCGTGACATGTCGCGAAATCGCGACGTCCCCAGCGCCATGCAACTTCTTCCCCCGTCGGCCGCGAAAATGTGACATGTCGCGATTTCGCGACATGTCGCGAAATCGCGCCTCCTGCTAGCTGTCGCACAACTTTTTCAAGCATGTCACGATTTTGAGACATGTTAGCGATGCGCTGCACCTTTTGTACTTAAGCATTTTTCCATCAACAACCCGCGAAAATAGAACACGTCGCGATATCGCGACAGTTCCCGTAGCTGCATGCGTTGACCGCGTTGACCGTGATTTTGCGACACATTTGCGACTTAGCCGATTTTCATTCTGCAGCCCACTTTCTCTCTCCTACCGCGAAAATGCGACATGTCGCGATTTCGCGACATGTCGCAAAATCGCGCCCTTCCGTACAACTTTCTTCTCTCTCCTCTGGTCGGTAGCGATTTTGCGACGGTTTCCAAAAATGGAAACGTCGCGATATCGTGACACTTCCAAAAATGGAAAGTGTCGCGATTTCGCTACACTTTTCCGACTTAGCTGCTTTTGCCAAAATTCGTCGCGATATCGTGACATTTTCGAAAATGGAAGTGTCGCGATATCGCGACACTACCAAAAATGGAAAGTTTTGGTTTTCAGTGAATTTATGCAACTATTTTTTGGATTTTTCTCGATACCGGTGCGAGATTTTATTTGTGCATGAATGATTCTAGCATGTAAAAAGTGAATTCTTGGATAACACAACTGGAATGCAAGAAAAAGCACAACTTTAAAAAGGAGGCAAGCAAATTTGGATTTAAAACCTGAAAATTATCAAGAGGGTCCCTACTACAAAAATGGAAGTTCAGGGCTTTCTAAGGATGGAATCTCATTTTTCAGTGGGGGTGTGTTGCTTCTCAACAAATGGCGATATCTGCGGGTAAAATAGTAGCACTATTTTAGAACCCAGGACTCTGGCTTCAAAACAAAAAGACCATGCATCATGCCTTGCCACAGACATTCTTCACAATAAATTGACTGCTAACTGCTAGCTGTTAAAATTTCCCAAGGACATACTAGGCTGAAATACTTCAAGGAAGATTTTTGATGTGCAATTACAAAGGGTATAAAACTTTCTTCAGGATACTGGATTGAATGATGAACTTTGGACTGATCAGCTTTTCTAAATCATAAAAAAGAGGAAACCGAGTAGAGCTCTTTTTACTAGTTTAGCCTTTACTGACCTAGACAGAGTTACCCTTTAGATTTACACGACCCAAATTTACAACTGTAAGGAAGGATCTTCAACTTGGTAAAAGAAAAATAGCTTTGGAAGCTGGCTGCCTCTCTCTCATATAACTCTTTTTTTTTTTTCTTTTTTTTTATATATCAACACCTGAAAGGCATTAGAGAAATTACAATTTTCTTTTATCATTTGATCAATCTGGAACTGTTTCAGTCTAGGCACTGATAGCCTCTGTGGATACCCAAATAATTGCATGAACCATAGTCCCCTCTTATAACCAGCTTTTCTTGGATTCCCCGGGAGTTCCTCCAACTAAACAGCATAGCAGTTTTTCTATCATTAAAACAACTGTGGCAAGCAAGACACAAAATCCAATCATCTCTCTACCTTTGTTATGACTAACAAAATAGTTCCACTGTTCAATTTAAGCAGACTATCTCAATTAGAATAATGAGCAATGGGTGGAGACTGGATTGATCAACTAGGAATAAAACAATTTTCAGCAGGCTGACTTTTCATTGATTGCTCAGGCAGAGGTTAAAGGACAGAATATTTCAGAAGCCAAAGGACTTTGCACAGACTTCCAAGGACAGAGACAGGCCTCTAAAGCAAAACAAAAATAAAACTACACAGACTTTTAAAATTAAAACTGAAGAAAATAAATTAAAACTGTACAGGCAGCAAAATAAAACTAAAACAAAAGACTGGACAGGCATTAACAGCAAGCTGACATAAAAAGACAAAGAAAGGAAATAAAAAGCACTGACAAAAGAAATAAACTGCACAAGCTAAAACTGTACAGACAATTAAAGAAAACTGAAAAACTGAAATAAACAACTAAAGCAAATGTACAGAAATCTAGCACCAAACTAAAGCAAAATAAACTTGCAGAGCTATTTACAATATGTACACATATTACAACTTCCTTTGATCATTCAAAATATGTAGCAGATGGAAGAGCAGAGAAATGGTGCCTTAAAAAAATTTGGACCATGTGCAAGTAATTTAGAAAAATTACCTTTCAGGTCCTGTTGACGAAATGCACTCAGACTGTGCTTCAAAAATTTGCTATCCGGGAAAGACTTGTGTTTACTGTCTTCCCTGTCCCATTTGAAAAACAAATCTGCAACTCCTTCAAATTAAACAAATCATATAATAACAAATCATATGATAACATGTTTATGCTTCTAATTGAAGGGTTTGCAGAGTTCTTTCAAAAGGACTGAATGTAAAAAACCCCAGGATCAAATACCTTAAAATCTTGACAGACCCAGACCACCACATCTTCAAAATTATGTGACAACTGAAAGAAATCATGTTTTATCTGTATGCCCTGGTTCTTAACAACTTGAACATTTTGTGGTTGCTTGTCTTCGCTTCAATATCCAGGACTTCAATTTTTATCCCTCTAGCAGAATGTTTACAATTTTCCTTTTCACCTGAGCCTTGCTTAGATTTAACCTCATCAATGTGTAATATCCAACTGTCATTGTTGTGATTGATTAGAGCTGTAACTGTTCCCACCTTTTCAGTTGCCAAATTATAAACTCCAATATTTACATCAACATGATTTACAACCTTTTCTTTGACATTATGTTCAGAAGTTGCAGGCTTATGTTGAGACAGTTCATCAATTCCAAGTTGGCTGACCACATTCATATTTACTATCTTTTCCTCCTTTTCTTGAAATCCAACAGGTGGTCCAGAGTAAGCCTCAATCAAGCTAACCTTTTGTTCAACAATATGAGGCAGTTCATGGAGGGTGATGTCGGCTTTAAGTTCCCTCATATCCTCAATGATGTTATCCTCTTTCTCAGTTACTTACGCATAGTGACATTGAATCTCACTTTCATCATCCTCTGATGAGGAAGGATCATTGTTAGGTTACGGACTACGACATCTCAAATTATAAGCTGTCCATTTTGAACTGTTGAAAATCTTGCATTTCATCCACAGGAGTCTGTACAAGACTTTCTGTCTCTTCGGGAAAAGTGAAAGAATCCGAAACCACTGGTTGTACTATTTTTGGGTGAACTAGAAATATCAATATTTCTTTGATCTCTAGGAAAATTTAACTCACCGGGAAAAACTTCAGATTTGGGTAATGCTAGATCACCAGTGTTTACTTCAAGCACTTCCACTTTGAACTTGTCGAACTTTTCTCTATATTTTGCACATGTTGAGTGGATGTCACAGTTAACGGAGTCTCCTTGGGTAGAGCATGACATGTTGGCACTAACTCATGATGTGGAATGGGATTCAAAATAGGCATGTTTTGTGTAACATAGGATATCAAAGGACTGCTCAGAATTTGAGGTCCTAGTTGTCTTTCAAGAATTAAGGCTTCTTTATAAGCCCCTGCCAGGGTTGTGATATTAATGTCTCTCTTGAGGAAAATAGAGGTCACCGAATCCAATGCATTCTTGTAGATTTCTAAGGCCAGATTTGCATTTGGGATGTAATGGCCGATCATTCTATCGTAAGCTCTTTGGAACCTCATATTGAAAGACCTGACAGTTTCTCCCGACTCTCTCTTGATGTTGGAAAATTGTTGGTATAACACACTGGGGTCTATCACTTCCCCAAATTGTGATATAAAAGCTTTCTCTAGGTCATCCCAGCTAGTAATGGAATTCTTTGGTGAGGTTTAAAAACCGAGTCATAAGCTCCCTCCTGGAGAGTGAACGGGAACAATCTGCGAGGCAACATCTTCATGTTGTATATTCAACAATTTTAAAGCATTTTTGAAAGCTAGCGAGATGTTCTTCTACGAGTTCTTGTCCCATCATGTTTATATCCGGGGAGATACCTTTTCGGGCTTACGGGCGGGTCATGGGCTATACCGGGATATTCAAAGCAGTGGGGCCCAACCAATTTGCCATTATTACTTGGCTGACAGTGATATTACGAGTTGTGATTGGATAACTGCCGGTGGAGATAAAACTGTTCTTAACTTGAGGTCTTCTCTGGCAATTTTAAAACTATACTGACAACTTACAATACGCCGGATTTCACTGGGCCAGTTTTAAAATGTTGGTGATAAGTGCTGTTGTTCAGGCAAAAACTCTAACCATAGAATTTTAAATCAGCACTCACAAACTTACAATACTTGAACTGAGTTCAATAGCCCCTCCTTCTAGCGCCAATTAGATGTTGGTGTTAAGTCCCGCTGTTCAGGCAAAAACTCTAACAACAAAATTTAAAAGAGCTGAGGAGGAGGGAAAAGGATTCAAAAGATAAAATACCAGACTCAGCACATACAACTTTACAGTTCTTAACAGACTACTGAACTTGAACCGAGATGTTCAACGGCCCTCCTTCTAGCACCAATTAGGTGTTGGTCCGGCTTTCATACACACCCCGCGAAGGATGAGCAAGGAAGCTCCGGAGACACCCACGGGACGAATCCCACTCACTTTAGGATCTAGCTGGTTATCCAAGGTGCGAGTTACAGAGTTGGGTCGAATGGCTATTCACTCTTTTTCGCTTCGGAATAGATTTCAATATGGACTATTCTGTTACCTTAGAGGGGGTTCTTGAACTTGTTCGGTAGTTGTCACTTGTTTATCAGATTTAACTTGATTCTTGATCTAGCTCTCATGGGTCAGCAGATTCAAATAAAAGACAAATAAAGAAAGTAAAAATGGATCATTTCACCGAAAACAAAGAGAGGGTAGGGTAGGGCAGAAAGAGAAGTTTATCAGACATCAAGCTGTAAAACCCTAAACTATCAATCTTATCTATGCTACTAGCTTCACAACAGAACAAATCAAAGAAGAAAGTGTCCGATCGGTCTAAGATCACTTTCAACTAAGAGCACAAGGCAGAGTGAAACAGATCTAGCAAAAAATTATAAATCCAAGGGCATCTGGTTAAAACTGGTATCTTTCACCGATAGCCTAGCTCACACAGTGAAGACAGAGCAATTAGAACAAACTTAACCTCAAATCTGTAATTTCCCCTAGCAGACAATAGAACAACTGAAGCCTAACGGCATATTTAAACTTGATAACTTAGATTTACGACATATATCTAACAAACTTTAATGGAACGGATAACAAAAGAAGATACACTTATCACACTCTGCAAAATATTAGGCTCCTGGCCATGCTATCACAGAAAAAGCTAAAGCACATCAACTCCAAGTCCAGAAACAAAGGATTTCACAAAATTTGCAAGAAATTGCTTATAAGCCTTTTATTTCTAAGTCTCCGCCTCCTGCGATTACATTTAGAATCTGTATTTATAGACTCAGGACAGACCCTGATATTTTTCAAAATATCTTGCTCAAACCCTAAATCTTATCACACTTAAACCCTAGGACCGGGTTTTACAATATAAAGCCACTTTAAAATCAAAGTCCGGATAGAACTTAACCATTCTGCAAATCTGTGCAGTCAGCTGCCATAAATGGAGAAGATAGAGTTGAATGCCACTTGCATTCATCCGCAACTGCAAATGAATGCTCTCATTAATTTCTGTTGGTGAGCCGGATGAGTCACCACTTCTCTCACATCTGATCTCCGCATATCCATCCCCGAGTTGAAATTATCTCCATGCTATTAATTCTGCAATAAATCTCCATTGAATGCCCTCATCGGCATCTTCTCTTCTAGCATGGCGGTCCTTGATTAAATCCGCACTTTAACTTTGCCTTTATGGTCTTTTTCAGTTGTCCCGCAGGTGCCAGGTGGAATCCTGCATGAAAGACAAAAGATTAATTAGCTCTTTAATAAAACATAAAATCAAAGCTTAAAGGATAAAACAGATTAAAAACCGCAAAATAAGCTTGCATGTCGGCCTTGCTTTGCCTGATTCGTGCTTTGACACGTGTCGCTATCCCAGGAAGCCTTCTGTTTACAGTTGGAATGCACTTCTGGCCCTTTTGAGGACTTTCTCTCTCCTATCGCGATTCTGAGACATGTCGCGATTTCGCGACATGTCGCGAAATCGCGACGTCCCCAGCGCCATGCAACTTCTTCCCCCGTCGGTCGCGAAAACGCGACATGTCGCGAAATCGCGCCTCCTACTAGCTGTCGCACAACTTTTTCAAGCATGTCGCGATTTTGAGACATGTTAGCGACGCGCTGCACCTTTTGTACTTAAGCGTTTTTCCATCAACAACCCGCAAAAATAGAACACGTCGCGATATCGCGACAGTTCCCGTAGCTGCATGCGTTGACCGCGATTTTGCGACACATTTGCGACTTAGCCGATTTTCATTCTGCAGCCCACTTTCTCTCTCCTACCGTGAAAATGCGACATGTCACGATTTCGCGACATGTCGCAAAATCGCGCCCTTCCGTACAACTTTCTTCTCTCTCCTCTGGTCGGTAGCGATTTTGCGACGGTTTCCAAAAATGGAAACGTCGCGATATCGCGACACTTCCAAAAATGGAAAGTGTCGCGATTTCGCTACACTTTTCCGACTTAGCTGCTTTTGCCAAAATTCGTCGCGATATCGCGACATTTCCAAAAATGGAAGTGTCGCGATATCGTGACACTACCAAAAATGGAAAGTTTTGGTTTTCAGTGAATTTATGCAACTGTTTTCTGGATTTTTCTCGGTACCGGTGCGAGATTTTATTTGTGCATGAATGATTCTAGCATGTAAAAAGTGAATTCTTGGATAACACAGCTGGAATGCAAGAAAAAGCACAACTTTAAAAAGGAGGCAAGCAAATTTGGATTTAAAACCTGAAAATTATCAAGAGGGTCCCTGCTGCAAAAATGGAAGTTCAGGGCTTTCTAAGGATGGAACCTCATTTTTCAGTGGGGGTGTGTTGCTTCTCAACAGGATGGTAACAGCTCCCCAGGACCGGATGGCTTCCTTGCAGCTTTCTTCCAGAAGTTTTGGGATATCCTAGGCAATGATGTAATGGAAGCTATAATTGAGGCTCAAAAGGACATGGAAATCCCAGAAGGATTTAATGCTACTTTTTTAGTCCTCATCCCTAAACTAGTGGGAGCAATGGAATTTTCCAGTTTTCACCCTATCAGTTTATGTAACACTCTGATGAAGATTCTCACAAAAACAATCGCCAATAGGCTGAAGGTTATCCTTCCTTTCATCATTGATATGAACCAAGGTGGCTTTGTGAAAGGGTGACAAATATTGGATGGTATCATCACAATTCATGAGGTTATTCATTCAATGGTGACTAGTAAGGAAGCAGGTATGTTACTAAAGCTTGATATGAATAAAGCCTACGACCGGGTCTCATGGCGGTTCCTCACCAAGATTTTGGGTAAGTTTGGTTTCTGTCCCCAGTGGATTAAGTTGATTTTTAGTTGTATCTCTACTACAAGATTTTCTGTCATGGTGAATGGGTCACCCTCCGGTTACTTTAAGAGTGAAAGGGGGTTGTGACAAGGAGATCCTTTGTCTCCATACTTGTTTATTATTTTAGCGGAAGCATTGGGTAGGAACATTTCAGCAGCGATGGCAGATGGTCAATTGGAAGGTTTTAAACCAGCCTCAACAGCAGAGCCAGTGTCTCACCAACAGTTTGTGGATGATACAATCATTGTGTCCAAAGCCTCGGTGCCTCAAGCTAGGAAGTTGAAGAGAATTCTAACCAAGTATGAGACAGAAGCAGAACAGTACATAAACTATAAGAAGAGTAGCATCTATTTCTTTAACACGCCTAGTGGGAGGGAGGAAATAATAGCTAACCTCTTCGGTTGTGGAAAGGAGCTTCTACCAGCAACTTATCTAGGCATGCCTATGTTCGAAGGAAGAATGAAGGCTACTTTGTGGAACTCAGTCATTGACAGGATCTCCAAAAAGTTAGCAGGGTGGAAGGGCAGCCTTCTCAGCTCCGCAGGAAAAGCCTTATTAGTTCAAACTACTTTACTGAGCATTCCAATTTACTGCATGTCTCTATTTAGAATTCTTGCAAAGGTCCGAGCTACATTGGAGCTAATTCAACGCAACTTCTTGTGGTCAGGTTCAGAGGAGAGAAAGAGAATTTCATTGGTAGCATGGAATCAGGTGTGTGCAAGCAAGGATCAGGGGGGCCTGGGGTTAAAGAGAATGAAAGAAATGAATCAAGCTCTAATTGGCAAACAGGTATGGAGATTTATCAATAATGATCAATTGGGATGGGTAAAACTTCTTAAGGCAAAATATATCAGAAATAATCAGGACTTCCTAAAAGCTGATAATCTTCCTAGAGGATCCTATTTTTGGAATTGTTTGCTCGAATGTCGGGAGGTAGTTAGGAAAGGCATCAGATGGAGAATTGGTAATGGAAGACAAGTGGACTTTTGGAAAGACCCATGGTTGGAAGAGGCCCCTCTGAAAGATAACTTAGACCTTCAGGTCCTCCAACATAAACTTTCAAAGGAAATGGGAGGAAAAGTAGGTGATTTTATTGTTTGTAGCACAGGAAACTTCTTCTTGGAAGAAAATCACGAGTTCATAATCTGTCGAGCAAGAGAAGGTGGCCCTAACCAAACTCAATGATGCTTTAAGGGTGTTCCCGATCATTCCCTGGGGGAGGAAGAGACAAGGCGATTTGGGGCAAAACTACAAGTGGGATCTATTCGATAAAAGCGCCTATAAGTTAATCCACTCGGGATTCAATGGGTGGACTCCGACTTCGTTATTTGGTTAAATAATTTAACCCCAAAAATAGCTTTCTTCTTTTGGTTGGCGAGTTCAAAATAAGATCCCGACAACGAGATAATCTGCAAAGGAGAGGTTTCCAATTCATCAATCGATGTATCTTGTGTGAGAAAGGAATAGAATCGTAAGTCATATATTTCTAACTTGTGATTTTTCTTGTACGAGTCTTCCAAATGATCCTGTCCAAATTTCATATAGATTGGGTCCGTCCAAATAGCATGTCTGACTTCTGCATATAGTGGGCTTCCCCCTTCCGGGCAAAGCTTTTGACTTGGCTCTGGAAGCTCGGCTTACCCCATTTTTTATGGGGGATATGGAATGAGAGAAATAAGAGAGTATTTAAAGGACGTAAGAAAGATCCCAGGTTATGTGGTAATAAAATAATAAGAGCTTTGAAAGAAAAGCTGGAAAACTTTCTTCTTCAAAAATGAGACCATGTCTCTAAGGGAAAGGAGGATTTTGCGGAGCCGGGGAGAGGAACTTCCAGGACCTAGACATTACAACCAACCCACGGGATGGTGTCAAGTGGATACCCCCACACAAAAGTGGGTTAAGTTTAATTTTGACGGGGCGGCTAAAGGAAATCCGGGGCTGCGGGAGCGAGGAGGAGTTTTGAGAAATGAGGAAGGAAAAGTGGTCCTTGCCTTTGCAGAGCCTTTGGGAACTCAAACAAATCATTTTGCGAAGCCCGAGCTGCATGCAGGCAATGAGAATTGCCATACTTGAGGGTTATAAGGAAGTTATCTTTGAAGGGGATTCGCTTAATATAATCAAGGCAATTAAGGAGGATAAAGACCCCATCTGGACCATATTGGAGCTTATCCTAGAAGCAAATATTCATAAATCTCATTTGGTTAATGCCCGAATCCAACACACCTTCATAGAAGGGAACCAGGCGGCGGATCTAATGGAAAATATTGCAGTTTTTGTTGGGGAGATGCAAATTTGGAAGGATAACTTCCCTCAAGAACTATTGGTGTTGGCTGCTAGAGAAGATCTAAGATCAAACCTATTAGAGCATCAGGAGATCAGAGGGGCTGATGATGAGTAATCCGATAGATGGAATTAGGCGAGAAAAGGCATCCCATTTGCTTGGGCCTGGGAGGTGACAAGTGTACGGTACGACAACCTAGTGTTAGTAAGTGCTAGGTGTTGTTTGGTTTTTGTTTTATCCTGAATAGTCAAGCGACAAGTATAGGACTTTGGACTCTAAGTATGGCTTAATGTGAGTCTTAGAAAGATCCATTTTGTATTTTGATTATACGGGCTTGATGCTAGAACCAACCCATTTTGACTTTGTAAAATGTTTGTGGACCTTATAACCACCTCTACCTTAGACCAAAAAAAAACATGTTGGGTGGAAAGTTGGATCAACTAAAACCCTCTTTTTATCTTTGGTGTGCTTGTGGGTTTGGAACCCATGGGTATTGGGGTGTGTTGTGGCTGATCCACAACACACCCCAAAATTGGGGACCCACCTTTTTTGCATGCTTTCAAAAGGAATCTCAGTGACCCAGATGCTAAAAATCAAGAAAAAGGGGCAAAATTGCACAAGGATAGAAAAGTGTCGCGAAATCGCGACATGTCGCGCCATCGCTGCCAAAAATGAAAAAGTGTCGCGAAATCGTGACATGTTGCGCGACACGCCATCGGCCGAAAATGAAAAAGTGTCACGAAATCGCGACATGTTGCTCCATCGCGGCCGAAAGAGGAGAGAGAAAGACAAAATGAAAAAGTGTCGCGAAATCGTGACATGTTGCTCCGTCGCGGCCGAAAGAGGAGAGAGAAAGGTAGAATGGAAAATTGTCACGAAATCGTGACATGTCGCAAAATCGTGGGTCAAACCAGTCAAACAGGGCAAGGCACTAAAAGCGTCACGATATCACGACGGAAAGCAACAAAGGAGCATGAAGCAGAAAAACGTCGCGATATCACGACAAAAAGCCAAAGGGCATGAAGCGAAAAACGTCGCGATATCGCGACAGGTCGTGATTTCGTGGCCCCAAGAAGAAGTTGTACGGATGGAAAATATGTCACGATTTCGTGACATGTCGCGTTTGCCAAATACAACAAGAGCAGCCCAAAATAAAAAGCGTAGCGATTTCACGATGGAAAGCCGACAAAGGTACGGAAGAGAGAAGCGTGCGATTTCATGACAGTTGCAAAGGAGAGTGAAAAACGTCACGATTTCACGAGAAAAAATAAAAACGTCGATTTAAAAGAGATAGCTCCAAAAAAGCGTCACGATTTCGCGAAAAAAGCAAAGTGTACGAAAAAGAACACGATGTCACGTTTCATGGGCAAGAAGGCAAGAAGGCTATTGGTCGAAAAACGTCGCGATATCGTGACATGTCACGTTTTCGTGATGAAGGCAAAGGAGCAAAGCTGCATGCATAATAATGTCATGATTTACATGGGGCCATTATAGAATGTGTAGAAAGCACGAAACACGTGGCATACAGGTGTCAGGGTTACAGAAGCGTTACATGAAAATAGAAAATATCGAACGTTTTAGCATCGAGCATGAATTCAAAGCAACGAAAAGGTGAGAATACGAAACGATGCATTCTAGGAGGTGAAACGAAGCGACGCAGGGTGAAACAGAGAGCCGCGCCAGACAGTATAAAATCAGAAGCTAGATTGATACGAGGGGTTGGAAATTGCTGCTAGCAGAGTTGCAGAGACAAGGGCTGCAAGCCATTCTCGGGCTCGCACTTGGAGCAATTTCCTTCATTTGTTCTGGATTTGTTAAACCTGGAACATTCTGTCATTGTAATTGATATATCATTTTAATACAGAAATACAGAGAGTTGGCATCTCATTGATGAGAAAGAAGGAGTCATTTTTGCATGCATGATTTAATGTTTTATCTTTCCCTTTCAGATTTCTAGGCTTTTAGGTGAAGTTTAATGCAAGTGTTCTTGGTTGCTTCATGCGAATGTCTAAATCTGAAATTACAATAAAAACCCCAGAAACCCGCACCTAGCTTATCTGGATTGTGCGAATTTGCAGGTTCAATAGGTTAGGTTGCATGCAGAAACCTCATTATCTTCGGTTTTGTCAAATCAAGATGGTAGCACTCTGGATGTAGTTTAGTTTCATTTTCATTTGCATTTCTTTTATTTTCAATCCCTTATTTTATTTTTTGCATTTTAATTACTGTCATTCAAATAAATAACTGAAAATCCATCAAAGCTCAAGATCGAAATAGATTCAGTTCTTAGATTTATTCACTTTGAGTCCATTGTAAATTCAAATTAAAATAAACCATAGTGCCCCTTGTTAACATCCACTTGCAACCCTAAGGTATTCCCAGCATTTAAATTGAACAACATCATTGGTAAACAAAGAGCCAAGCATAACAAGAACCTTGGAGAAATTATTCCGTTATAATTTCTTTGCAAGCAGAGGATTTTGGGACTCAGATCCTATCGGAGAGTGTGCTTTCACAATTGGGTGAAAACACCACTCAACAGATTGGCGCTAGAAGGAGGGCCTGATTGGTTTACTTTATTTTGATTTTCATGCATAAGTAATATCTTTTTGATTCGATTTTGAAATTGTATCTTAAATCTCACAAACGGCTAAACTGTAGCATTTGTTTTTGTTTCTGTTGCAGGAAATAACCGAGGGTTTCATCAGGCAGGCTGGACCCACCGCGTCGTATTGCGACTAGGTCCCAAACAACTAGGGAAACCATATTCCATGACCTTACACTCACTGGTACTCCCAAGAATAAAACCAAGCAAGTTGTAAGCTTACCAGTCACAAAAGACCTTTTTGCTCCAGGAACATCGAGTGGACCTACACCAGTAATATCAGTTGCCACTAGTGTTCCTATTGTCAGTAATATTTCCACTGCTCTTGTAGGGTTGTCTTCATCGATTTTGAGTCAAATGGCTCAACCTCCAGCAGCTCCTTGGTATGGAGCTAACAATATTCCTTTGAACATTGCAGGGGATATCCATGAAATCCCCAAGAACATAGAAATATTTTTGCCTAAATACAAACCAGATGGCCCAAGAATAGCAGAAGAACATATCCAAGCCTATAGGGATGTTTTAATTAGGCTGCAAGTCCAACATGAAGATGTGGCTTGCAGACTTTTCCCCATGAGCTTAGATCCAATAGCATATGAATGGTATATATGCTTACCAACTGGTTCAATCACTTCATGGGCGCAAATGGAGAATGCCTTTGTTAATCAATTTAGGTCACCTTTGGATCCCGCAACCATTTACAATCAATTCATTACATGCAAAAGGGGCCAGGGGGAACCAATCAGAACATTTAATCAAAAATTCCAAAAGTGCTATAATAGAGCAGTTCGAGAATTTTGCCATCAATCCCGCAGTGGCTTTGTAGATATATTTTGGGGCATTGGACCCCATGACAGCCATGTTTGCAAGACGAAATCCTCAAGTCACCACGCTCGCTCTAGCCTATAATGAAGCCATGACCATCGAGAAGCAAATGACACCACAGGGCTATGGATTTCCCCAGATGCCTATGATGGGACAATATGCTCCATATGGTCAAGCTCCCTTGGCAAATCAGATCATGGCACCGCAAATGCCAAGCATGAACGCCTTCCCATATCAGCAACCGTATCCACCAGCACCTGCGTATGCACCCATTCCAATCCAACCAATTACATCCATTCCACCTGTTCTCGCATTTTTGCAGAATAGTCAATCGACTATGCAAGGAACCAACCAAGTTAATTCTCAGGCTATAGTTCCTTTCCCAAATCCAACTCCGATTCAAAGTGTCAATCCATACGGGAATCAAATTCCTCAAAACCCGACCCAAATGTTGAATCAAGACCCCACCAATTATGCAAATCCAACGGGGGTTAACAACAATGTGATTCCACCGAAGGAGATTTATTCAGAGGTCGAAGAGCTCAAGAAAATAGTTCATAAACTGAGCAATGACATGGTTCAAAAGCAGAAGTATGAATCCCATGCCCCTCACTCAAATCAAAATTTTAACAATAGAGGGAGACATTGGAACACAAAGCCAAACAATGGGGGAGTACCCGCTCCCATTGCTAATCAACTAGATACTTCTGTAGGACCTAGTCAATCCAATTCCCTTTTGAATCTTTCAGATTTGGCATGGGAAAGAGGGTGTAGGTTGCACAACACAAAAGAACACAATGAGAGGAATTGTCCCGAAATTGCTAGATACACTCATTGTCTTCAGGCCCAAGTTGATGATTTGGAACTGGTATCAAATGAGGGTCCATCGCAACATCAAGATGATAACATTATGGTGGTGGAAACTTTGTATCATCAAGAAGGTGAGAGTGAGGAAGAAGAAGACAAAATTTTGGAACAGGAGGTGCAAGCTTTTCGAGATTTTAGAAAGGGGAATCATGGATACCATTTGAGAAGTAAATCTAAAGCCCCTAAAACCTCATCAACACCTCCAAACAACTCTATTCTTCCTCCGGATACTAAGGCAGATAATAATCCTCCTCCTCCACTCAGAAGAGAAATGTCTAATGACGTGCAGAAGACAGTCAAATCCAAAAAACCAAACTATGACATAGTGGAGGATCTAAAGAAGTCCAAATCTAGCCTTTCGTTCTTGGACGCGGCTAGATTGCCTGGCCAAAAGGAGGCGTTGATAAAGGCTCTGAACTCACCTGATCAAATGTGGAAGGGAAAAGGAGTTGAGTCCCATCTGATTTTACGAAAGGAGAGACGGGATGTCCCGCCATTCTTATTGACTCTGAGAATTGCGGGTAAGAATTTGCATAACTGTTTGGTGGACACGGGTGCCACGAGCAACCTCATGCCTTCGGAGATATGTCAAATGCTAGGTCTGCAACTTGTTTCATCCAAATGCAAGGTCCTGCAATTGGACCGATCAGAGGTAAATGTGGTAGGGACCCTATATGATGTCAAAATTCAATTAAATTCTGAACCCAGGGTCCAGCAAGTTGTCGACATTCTGGTTGTTAATATCCCAAGTAGATATGGAATGCTACTTGCGAGGGATTGGATGAAAACTCGAAATGGCTATTTTTCAACAGACTGCTCACATATGTGGCTACCCTGGAAAGGAATTGCAAATCAAATCAGAGTGGAAAATGAACCGAGGCTTAAAGAAATCATAACAAAATTTAACAAGCCGAATGAAGTTCAGTTTTCTGAGCCATAACTGGGGGTTTATGCACTTGATGTTGAGGAAGCTACTGAAGAGCCTAAAAAGGAAACATGTCATGGTGGCTCTTTTGAGGAAAATGATTGCACATGGTTGCTCAAGTTTGATGGATCAAAATCTAGACAGGGAGCAGGAGCTGGAGTCGAGCTCACTGGTCCAGGAGGTAAACCATTATTGGTTGCCTATAGATTGCAATTTCCTTGCACAAACAATGTGGCAGAATACGAAGCATTGATCTTTGGTTTACGTCTAGCATTGAGCAAGCAAGTTAAATGCTTGAAGGTATTGGGAGATTCTGAGCTAGTAGTCAAGCAGATCAAAGGACAGTATACATGCCATGACAGGAGACTGAGCCTTTATAGAACTAGGGTTATGGACCTCATTGAGGAATTCGACGCATTCAATATAGCCCTTATTTCTAGAAAAGGAAACCGAATAGCAGACTCTCTTGCAGTCGCCGTGGGCATGTTAAATCCGGTTGACATAAAAAGGTGTAAAAAGTTCTCCATTGAATTGGTTCCTTGTCCATCAATACCCGATAATGTCAAGAATTTTCAGGTTTTTGAAAATGACAGACACATCTTCAAATTTGTCACGAACTCGGGTATTTTTGAAAATCAGGTGATTGATGAGGAGCAAAGGTGGCAAGATGAAACAGAAAACGAGAGTGAAACCGCATGTCAATCCAACAAAATACCTAAAGACGTGGTTTCATTGGAGAAAATGTTCGACGTGGGATACAAGACCAAAAAAGGAAAAAGGGTCCCACTCCCCAAAGATGCATGTGATTCAATTAATCTAGGGAGTGCAGACAATCCAAAGGAGGTGTACATTGCAAAGGCATGTACAGATGAAGAAAGGAGCAACATAATACAGGCATTGAAGCATTACATAGATTGCATTGCTTGGAATTACAATGAGCTGAAAACATACAACCAAGACATCATCACACATACCATTCCTCTGAAGCCGGACTCCAAGCCTTTTAGGCAAAGACAACGAGTTGTTAACCCGCTATTGGAGCCATTAATAGAAAAGGAGGTCAAAATATTATTGGAAGCGAAGATCATATTTCCTGTTAGGCACTCAACCTGGGTTGCTAACCTCGTTCCAGTAAGAAAAAAGAGTGGAGAGATTAGGCTGTGCATAGATTTTTGAAATCTTAATAAAGCCTCTCAAAAGGATAATTATCCATTGCCATCAATTGATGAAATTCTACAAACGGTAAATGGATCTGAAATGATGTCCTTTCTTGATGGGTATTCTGGATACAACCAAATTCTTATACATCCAAATGACAGGATGAAAACAGCCTTCACCACCAAGTGGGGGACATTTGCATATAAGAGAATGCCATTTGGACTGTTAAATGCTGGTGCAACATTTCAACGCGCCATGGACTATGCATTCAAAGGGCTTATAGGCAAATGTATCATCGTGTATGTGGATGATATTCCAGTATTCTCAAAGAAGAGAGAAGACCATGTCAAAGATTTGAAGAAAGTGCTTCAAAGATGCAGAGAACATGGAATTTCCTTAAATCCCAAAAAGTGCATTTTCGGAGTAACAGAAGGAAAATTGCTTGGTCACATCATTTCAAAAGAGGGCATATCCATCGACCCAAAAAGGATACAAGCTATCCAAAACTTGCCTCTCCCAGGTAGTAAAAAAGAATTGAGATCTTTCTTTGGGCAGGTTAATTTTGTGAGGAAGTTCATCTCAAGCTTTGCTGAGATAGCCAAGCCTCTGAACAAAATGCTCAAAAAGGATGTAGATGTGAGATGGAACGAGGAAAGTAGGGTGGCCTTTCAGAACATCAAAGATGCCATTTCCAGAGCCCCGGTCCTCATAAGTCCAGACTATTCCAAACCTTTCTATATTTATGCTTTCGCATCAGAACACTCTTTCGCGAGTGTCTTAACCCAAAAAGGTGAGGATAGTGCAGAAAACCCCATAGCATTTTTAAGTGCCCCTCTAAAAGATGCTCAATTAAGGTATTCCATCCTTGATAAGCAGATGTACGCACTTTTTAAAACGGTAAAAAAATTTAGACATTACATTGTGCACAGTAGAGTTATTGCCATCGTGCCTGACCCTACTGTTAAGACCATGTTTTTACAGAATGAACTAGGTGAGAAAAGAGGGAAATGGATTTCCACCATCCAAGAATTTGATCTCGAAATCCAACCTATGAAACTAGTTCGAGGACAGGGACTGGTGAAGGCGATCGCTGAAAATAATCCGCAAATAACATGCCAGTATTCAAATGCAGAATACATCTCTAAGGATGACTGGTATGTTGACATTGTGCAATTTCTATTGAATGGTAAGTGTCCTTCTAATCTGAATTCAACTCAAAGAAGAGCTTTAAGGCTTAAGTCTGTCAATTATCTGATGAAATCTGGTGTTCTTTACAGGAAGAATCATGAAGGGATCTACCTGAGGTGCCTGAACAAAGAAGAAGCTGCCAGGGTGTTGCAGGAATTTCATGGGAAACATGGAACTGGTCATGGTGCGGCAAATGCTACAGCGCATCAAATCCTGAGAGCAGGATACTACTGGCCCCACATTTTCAAAGATGCACATGCCCATGTACGATCTTGTCATATCTGTCAAGTGGCTGCCAATAGAGAAAGAAATGCAGCCATGCCATTACAACCTGTAGTTGAAATGAGACCATTTGCACAGTGGGGACTAGATTTCATTGGGGTTATTAACCCAAATTCTTTTGATTCTCATAAATTCATATTGACAGCTACAGACTACTGTACAAGGTGGACAGAAGCGATTCCTACTAAACATGCCACCACAGACGTTGTAATAAAATTCCTTGAGGACCATATTATAACAAGATTTGGAATGCCCGATTCTATTGTCAGTGACAATGGTAAAGCTTTTATTTCTACACAATTTGCAGATTGGGCATATGACAACAAAGTGAGCTTAAAGTTTGCATCTAATTATTACCCTCAAGGAAATGGTTTGGCCGAATCTTCAAATAAAAATTTGTTGAACACCATTAAGAAATTGCTGGAAAAGAACCCTCGGGATTGGCACAGCCAATTAAAGTTTGCCCTTTGGGCAGATAGGACCAGAGTAAAAGAATCCATAGGGAATACTCCCTATCATTTGGTCTATGGGCAAGACCCGATATTTCCTGCAAATTTGAAGTTGCAGACCTTGCATTTCATACAAGAGTACTTGGGGACAGATGATCAAGTTGAAGCCAGGTTAAGTCATTTGCTGCACCTTGATGAAAAGAGAGAAGAAGCCATGAATCACATGAATAAACACCAGGAAGTTATCAAGAGATGGTTTGACAGAAGGGCCAAAATTAAGTCCTTCAGAATTTCAGATTTGGTATTACTATGGGACAAAAGACATGAGGAAAAAGGGAATCATCAAAAGTTTGATTGTCTTTGGTTAGGCCCCTATCAGATTTCAGAAATTCTCGAGAAAAATACCTTCAGGCTAAAAACTTTAGAAGGGAAAGATTTTATGCTACCGGTTAATGGGCAGATTTTAAAGCATTATTTTAGCCCTTAGGTTGTGAGAGTTTGATGTTATTCTTTTCGGTTTTGGTGGAGATTTTCAGATTTTGTTTTCATTGTTTAGGATTGTTAGTCTAGTTAGGATTTAGGTTGTGGGTTTGATTTCAATTGACATATTTTGTTTTTATAAAAAAAAAAAAAAATTGAGATGTCAACTTATGCTTAAGACTAGGAGAATATGAAATATTGGAATTGTCTTGTAAAAGCTCCACAAGTCACACAAACATTTTAAGTTATATCGTTTGAAACTTGTGATGCATGAAGTAGTCAGTTTTGTATGGCAAATAATTTCATTTGCAATTCAAAGATAATGCATTCATGTTACATCTCACTTTACATATACATTCCATCTTAGTTGCATATGCATCTTAGGTACAAATCATTAAAGTGTGTCAAATCCTCTTAGGGTTGTGTTATAACATAAATATAAAAAATCCTAAGGTTGGAAACTGAGTCTTGAGATATCTAGAACCAAGCACATCTTATACACATTAAAAAGGATCTTGAGCAAAATGATCAAAACCTAACTTGGAAGAAAAGGTTGGGCGAAAGAGGTTTTTCATGTCTATCCTATTATGCAACATGATCCTTAAAACAGTGGTTTTGACCACTTCCATAAAGCTTAAAGCCTAAAATCGGAGTAGTAAGGATAGGGTTAAATCCTCATCGAACTTAGGTTGAGGATCCAACTCCCCAAAGCTTTGATTTGACCTACATGGAGTAGTAAGGATAGGGCATAAATTCTCATCTCGCTTAGGTTGAGAATCCGATTCCCCAAAGCTCTTATGTCTCATTTCATGATAAATCTTGGATTGGAAGGATCGTACTACTTGTCCTCTCGCAAAGGATGGGTAGTCATCCCCAAGGTCTAAGCAATAAATTAATATTTTCCATTTTTATCCAAAGCTTGGATTGGAAGGATCGTACTACATGTCCCTAGCAAGGATGGGTAGTCATCCCCAAGGTCCAAGAAGTAAAAAATTAATTTTTCCCATCTCATATTTATATTGGATTGGAAGGATCGTACTACTTGTCCTCTAGCAAAGGATGGGTAGTCATCCCCAAGGTCCAAAGAAATGAAGATAAGTCTTGGATTATGGGGTTAAGTATGCCCATGCATGGCAACATGTCTTGTCTAAAAAACAAGACCACCGATTGTCCAAAGGGTTAGACTAGCATGACCATTTCTTCCATAATTGGTTAAATTATTTTGCTCAAAGTGAGGTAATGAATTCTAAATCAGAATAGTAAGGATAGGGTTAAACTCCCATCTCGGTTAGGTTGGGAGTCTGATTCCCCAAAGTTCTGATTTCACATTCACTTGCACATGGGTTCAAGATAGTAGGGACTCATAACCAACTTTGGGATATAATAAAGCAATTAATTAGTGGATCCTAAGAGGGTTTGGCAATCTTGAATGTTTGTACATGATACTAGAAGAAAGTTTAAGCCTTTACAAGAGCAAAATCTCTTAGCATATTCATTAGGTTACACAAATCATTCACAATCTCACATATGCATTCATGTAAAACTGACAATGGAATGTTGATCAATTTCAAACGATAGGGAATGAAATTCATTGCACACACTGAGCTAATACTTGATGATTCTGATGATTCATGTACTTCTGATCTTTGGGCATTTGTTTATATTGCTTATGTGCTAACACATGTTTTCGAGTTTGTATATGTTTCCAGGTTGGGTTCTCACTAAAATGCTCAAGAGCATTTGACAGCAGAGTCGCCATTTGTTGTGGCTGATCCACAACACACCCCAAAATTGGGGACCCACATTTTTTGCATGCTTTCAAAAGGAATCTCAGTGACCCAGATGCTAAAAATCAAGAAAAAGGGGCAAAATTGCACAAGGATAGAAAAGTGTCGCGAAATCGCGACATGTCGCTCCATCGCTGCCAAAAATGAAAAGTGTCACGAAATCATGACATGTTGCTCCGTCGAAATGAAAAGTGTCACGAAATCGCGACATGTCGCGCCATCGGCCGAAAATGAAAAAGTGTCACGAAATCGTGACATGTTGCTCCGTCGCGGCCGAAAGAGGAGAGAAGAAAATGAAAAAGTGTCACGAAATCGCGACATGTTGCTCAGAGGAGAGAAGGAGAATGGAAAATTGTCACGAAATCGTGACATGTCACAAAATCGCGGGTCAAATCAGTCAAACAGCAAGGCACTAAAAACGTCGCGATATCGCGACAAACAAAGGGCATAAGGAAAAATCGCGATATCACGAAACGCAAAGGGCACGAAGCAAAAAACGTCGCGATATCGCGACAGGTCGATTTTGCGGCCCCCAAGCAGCGAAGTTGTACGGATGGAAAATATGTCGCGATTTCACGACATGTCGCGTTTTCGTTGCCAAATACAACAAGAGCAGCCCAAAATAAAAAGCATAGCGATTTCACGATGAACGCAAAGCAAACGCGATAAGAAACGTCACGATTTCGGAAAAAAAAACCGAAGAAAAAGATTAGGGCAAGAAGGCAAGAAGGCTGTTGGCCGAAAAACGTCACGATATCGCGACATGTCGCGTTTTCACGATGAAGGCAAAGGAGCAAAGCTGCATGCATAATAATGTCATGATTTACATGGGGCCGTTACAGAATGTGCAGAAAGCATGAAACACGTGGCATACAGGTGTCGGGGTTACAGAAGCGTTACAGGAAAATAGAAAATATCGAACGTTTCAGCATCGAGCATGAATTCAAAGCAACGAAAAGGTGGGAATACGAAACGATGCATTCTGGGAGGTGAAACGAAGCGACGCAGGGTGAAACAGAGAGCCGTGCCAGACAGTATAAAATCAGAAGCGCAGATTGATACAGGGGTTGGAAATTGTTGCTAGCAGAGTTGCAGAGACAAAGGCTGCAAGCCATTCTGGGCCTGCACTTGGAGCAATTTCCTTCATTTGTTCTGGATTTGTTAAACCTGGAACATTCTGTCATTGTAATTGATATATCATTTTAATACAGAAATACAGAGAGTTGGCATCTCATTGATGAGAAAGAAGGAGTCATTTTTGCATGCATGATTTAATGTTTTATCTTTCCCTTTCAGATTTCTAGGCTTTTAGGTGAAGTTTAATGCAAGTGTTCTTGGTTGCTTCATGCGAATGTCTAAATCTGAAATTACAGTAAAAACCCTGAAACCCGCACCTAGCTTATCCGGATTGTGCGAATTTGCAGGTTCAATAGGTTAGGTTGCATGCAGAAACCTCATTATCTTCGGTTTTGTCAATCAAGATGGTCGCACTCTGGACGTAGTTTAGTTTCATTTTCATTTGCATTTCTTTTATTTTCAATCCCTTATTTTATTTTTTGCATTTTAATTACTGTCATTCAAATAAATAACTGAAAATCCATCAAAGCTCAAGATCGAAATAGATTCATCTTCTTAGATTTATTCACTTTGAGTCCATTGTAAATTCAAATTAAAATAAACCATAGTGCCCCTTGTTAACATCCACTTGCAACCCTAAGGTATTCCCAGCATTTAAATTGAACAACATCATTGGTAAACAAAGAGCCAGCATAACAGGAACCTTGGAGAAATTATTCTGTTATAATTTCTTTGCAAGCAGAGGATTTTGGGACTCAGATCCTACCGGAGAGTGTGCTTTCACAATTGGGTGAAAACACCACTCAACAGGGTGGTTTTTCCTCCTCTTTACAACAAAAAATGTGCGAAGGATTAGGGTTTTTTCTAAAAAATATCTCATATTTTAGGAGCCATATATTTGTAAAAAATATCCAATTCATTTTATTCTTGGACCAAATTTTGTGGAATTTTAATAGCTTTAAAATGAGTGGTCATATGCAATAATATGAGCAATATTGAGAGAGATTCAACCCTATGAATTCAACCATTTGAAACAAGGGTAGTTATGATTTTTCAAGTTGTAAAAAATAAAACTACAAATACTTGTCGGCTAGGGTTCGAATAATGGGAAGAGCAATAAAGGGCTAGGACTTTAGTGAGGAAGGAAACTAGAAATATATATTTTGTAAAGTGAACTATGATAGTGCGATATTTTGGAAATAATACTCTACTAATAGGCAATAGAGGTGAAGTATTGGCATTGTGAAGGTTGCTATAGGAAAATGTCAAGAAAGTTGCTAAATTTTGGAATAATTGTATTCATACAGAAATTTAAATAGATCCAAAAAATAAAAATCAAGAATTTAGATATTTTATGTAAAATGATGTAGGTTTATAGCTATAACATATCAATTGATATGAGAAGTGTATTTATTTATAAAATTTCAAGCTCTAAAGAAGAGAGTTGTAATTTGTCAAGGGTGGGGGACCCGAGTACAACCCCTTATTATCTAGCAAAAAAATTCAATAATGAAGAGTATAATAATATATGAGAAAATTAGTATGTATATCAAGCCTTGTATAATAAAGAAAATAATATTCAATTATATAATAAAATATGTATGTAAATGGCCTAAGTCATTCATGAACTATGTATACAGAAAACTTACAATATTAATTGCTCAAAATCTGTATACAAGCTTTATTCCTTTTCTTCCTCTTACAACTTTGTAATCTGATATTTGGATTACATTCTCATGGAGTATTATCTCCATAATATATCCATAGTAATGTGACTCTTCAAGTACTTTACTATTGCTCTCCATATGATAAGTCCCATGACCTTTGGCTTATCATCTTGCCACTTGCATACTAGATTCTTCATGTTATTTTTACATGGGCACTTGACTCTAAGATACTTGCACACATCTACATTACTCTTAAACTTCTACATTTACTTCTAATATAAGATAATTGTGCACATCCTCACATTACATATTTTCACTCTTACATACAAGACACATGTGCAAATTCTCTCAATCTATGCCTGCACTCTAGATTACATGACATTTATGCATTTATTGCACATTCACACTTACATGAAAGAGGAAATGTAATAAACTCAACCCTAATATATTACATATTTATAATTGTACCATGAAGGTATCATGGGGGTACATTAGCATGTACCAAATAATGTAATATATATCAATAATGATGCAAGTGCTCAGTAGGCTTAGTTGCAACTTCATCAGTGAAGTAAGGTAGTGACTTTAGTGTTAAAGCTAGAATCAATACCCATGTTCTCTGCCATTCAAGGTTGTGTATCTTCTTTGGGGTTGATTCTATTGTGTAGCTATATTTTGATGTCGAGGTCTTCTTTTGGAACCTAGGTTCTTGGGTGGCACCGGTGTTTACATGTTTACTCTTCAAATGGACCTAGTAGTAGACATTGTGCTCATAAATATTTGAGTCCTATGGTCTTAGTGGAGTTGTCAAGTGAATTTGTATACTTCAAAAAGTATGGAGATCAAGATCTCCACTAGAACCTCAATCAAAGTGGAAAATTTATCCCACCGAGCATGCCATTGAACTGTTGGTTGTGTGTAATGGTTGTTTCTTTATAGGGCAAATTAGAATTAGATTCATCCCACTAAAACTATTGGTCATGCATGGTGGGTGTTTCTTCATGGGGTGAATCAAAATTAGATTCATCCCATAAGGTATGCTAGGAAATTAATGGTTTTTTATAATGTCATGGCCATCTATTAAATTTTCCAAATGCACCCAACATTATACCTCACATAGAGCAAAACATCAAGAAGCTCTAGAGTGTGAGACTAACTCACAAGGCAACCTTTGAGATTTTATTAAGGCTGACATCTTATCATATATGATCTTTAGCATATTAGTTTCCTAAACTATTTACATATATAAAAATAAAAGGGAGAGATTAAAGAATATAAAATCCTAATCTAGAAGAGGCAACACACCAAGATCAAAATATTATTCTATATTTCATTGGAATATAAAAAAACACATACATCAAAAGTTATAAACCAAGTTAGTAAATATGGTTTCACATAATATGCATACAAGAAATAGAGCAAAGCAAAAGTAGCTATACTTTCTTATATTATAATATTCATGTTATAAATATATCAAATTAAAGGAGGCTTAGAAGTCATAATAAAATTAATCAAGGTTTTAATCCAAACTTGATACGTAGAAGAAAAATAAAATGAGTTACAAATAAGGCTAGAAACTAAGCATGAATCAAAAATTTTCAATTCCTTACAATGAATTTGAAACTATTATTTATAATAAAATAATATTGAGTACTAGGGGTTTTCCCTCTAAAATTTGTAAAAGAAATTCAAAAATTTCCCCCAAAATTGAACAAGGTATTCATCTACAATTAATGTTGGTGGGATTAAGGTCTTTGGGTTTGTAGCCTCTATAGTTATTACTTTTAGGATTTCATCTATCTTTATTGGAATTTCATGTCTTGGTTCGGGTAGGTAGACTTGAGGATTTCCCATAATTTCTATTTTTATGAACCCAAGTACTCTTTTCTGGGAGATCACATTTCAATGGTATCTATAGTAAAGTTGTTCAATTGCCATGGAAGTTCTTTGTTGTGACAGAGAAAAATATTATTGGCAAAATTTGAATGGATATTTTTGTTATTTTTAAAATCATGGCCTATTAAATTAGTCTACTTATCCTTTGATTGGATAGCTGGTAGAGCTTCCTCTGATCTTATTTTTGTCTACATCTCTTTTCTTGGGTCATTGATCATTGAGATCGGATGGTTGGTAATATTTTCTCAATGCTAAACCCTTTGAGCTTTCTTCTAACTTTCATGAGTCATCCAATTAGTCTTGATATGATCTTTGATCATTGGTGTCTTTCTAAATGTGAAGTGAGGAGATCGCATGGCAACCATGTGGATGGATGTGATCTTGGAAAGGATGAAAGAATTAGTATACAATAATTGATATTGATATGCTTTAACCAATGGTGGTGTTTCTTTTAACATTTTTGAAAACCTTTAAGGATGATGTGGTTCATCGATCATTAGGATCAAATGGTTCATAGAAATTTGCAACATAAATATCTCAATATTTTCTTTGAAATCCTGTGGATCATCAAATCTACCACTTGTACAAGATCGATGATGAAACTTCTTTTAACACCTACATTGATGATACAACTACTTAAATATTCACCAGTTACTATTTTTTTGCCATGTATCTTAGGTTTCAACCAATGGTGGGGATCTTCTTCTGACCATTTGATCAGGTTCATGAAGTGGCATAGGTTGTTGAATGAATGATCAATAATTTATGAGGCTTTGTAAATATCTTTTTCTTACTTAACATTTATCAATGAAATTTATGGCCTTATTTATTTCATAATCTCCATCTACTAATCTTCCCAAAAATCAATAGCCATTGTTAGATCAACATGATCAACAATCATCACAACATCAAATATTTTTGTGGCTTTTAACTTATCCCATTTAATGTTCATTGTTAATCAATAATATTGATGATATTTGCAACATCAATACTTTAACCAAGCTTCTCCATAAAACTTTAGTGTCCATCATATATTTTCCAAAATTGATGGTAAGCTTCCCTCCTGCTTTCCCTTCTGCCTTAACTCGTTGATCTACTTCTTGTCGATGTTGACTTGCAAACAATGATCAAGGTATAACTCTTCTAAGGTGTAGTTAAATTTTACTACATTAAATTAATAAGATATAATTACCTATAAATGCAAGCCATAGATATAATTTATACAAAACACTATAATTGTGCAAAGCACATGTTTTAATTATTATGTATTAAAAAAAAATGCTTTTGATAAAAAAATACTTTTTGCCAACTTTTAATTTTCTTTCAATATACTTTTATCAACTTCCTCCCTTTTCATTTCAAAAATTGTGCACTAAAAATATAGAATACATCTTTAGCTCCTTAAAAGTATTCACTATAGTCTATTTATTTCTATAGGAATAAAATAACCTTCACTTTTTTTTCTTCCAACCTTTTTCTAAAACAAACATTTCAAAATTTCACTTATTTCTTTAAATATAAAATTTTAAATTTCTTTAAAAAATTGTCCACCATGATAATTAAACCTGTAATCACTTTCCAAAAAAGAACTCAATTCTTCTTGCAAATGCCAACATCCCATTATACACTTTATAAATTAAAATGAAAGGTATATTATTTTAAATATAAAATGTACCTTGCAGTCAAGCATTGACTACAACCTGCATGATCCTAGCTTCAAAATTCCTACCAACTATCTCGATATGCCCATCAACATGTTTGTTTCTCTGAGCATTTCATTATTTTGCATTAGACATATCAAGATGCCTGTCAACTAGATATTATTTTACCTTCAATCATGAGATTTTCTTTCACCTTCTTGATAGAATATATTACATTATTTGGTACATGCTAATGTAACACCTTGGGTACATCTTTAGATTAGAATGTGAGTTATATTTTGTGTAATGTGATAATGTGTAGGAAATACACAAGTGTCTTATAGATATGTGTGCATGTGCACAAGTGTCCTTCACGTAGAATGCACATGTGTCCTTAGAATAGGAAAGTGAAGAGTCACATACTTTTATATATTTATGACTAAGCATTATAAGTAGTCTTTAAAAAAAAGTATTGCTCATAGTATGTATTATTAGATATCTATACAAGAGCATTTTTCAATATTTTCATAAGCATTCATTAATGGCATTTTTATGGGTAGCTATAAAAGTTGTTTATGAGTTTTACATGTTCATAATATTTTATTATCTTATATTTGATATTGCATGCTCATTTTATATCTTGTGGTTGATTTCTCATTAAGTATATATTAGAGAAATGGAATCCTATATTTTATTGATTGACAAATACCTTGCTTAAATAGCAAGTGCTTACAATCTAATCCATTGGATCATAAATAACTGAGCTAATCTTAGCCACACAAGTTATCCTAGTAGCAACTTAGGATATGATTTATTATTATATCACCCCCCTTAAGTGGTACTAGGATATACTAACACCCCCTTAAGTGATATTAGGAGGTAGTAAAAAACAACAAAACCAAAACAAGTGGCAAATCCACAAGTATGAGTCTCGGCAACAAGGCCTGATAAGGTACTCATGTACAAAAAAATCTCCACTGAAATATGATGAAAAACCCACAAGGGAGAAAACCACCTGTCATAATAGAAGAAGAAGAAGGAGGAGGAGAAGGAATATGTGCATGGAGGATGGAGAGGAATATGTCCTCTTCAACCCCCCTAGGACAACTTCCATCAAGAAGCCTACAAAGGATCCACTAAATGTCTCAAAAAAGTAGAGAAGCCTCAACGTTATACTCCCAAACTAGTATTTGTGACACATATCAAGGATGTGAACAATGAAAGAAAAGTCACTAATTAAAACCCCCTAAAACCAAAGTGTCTCACAAAAAGAAGAGTGTGAAGATAGTGCTTACAATCTGATCCATTGGATCATAACTAACTGAGCTAATCTCAGCCACACAAGTTATCCTAGTAGCAACTTAGGATATGATTTATTATTCTAATAGTGTCTAGCATCAAAATCTAACAATGGTATTAGAGCACAAGGGATATTTATAGGAGATAAGAAGAGGCCACTAGATTTGAAAGTTTTGAAGACAACCATAAAATATTTGAAGTCATATTTACGAAGGAGAATATTGTTCATTTTTGCAACAGAAATTGCAAAGCATTTGGATAGCACTAATAGGTGCAAATTTCAGAGTTCAAGAGAATGTATTTGAAGGATAATTGAAGCCACAAAAATCTGATTTTAGGGCAGCATTAAAACGAGATAAGAGAGTTACAATTTGGAAAAATTTAGGGCATATTTGAGAGGGCTTTGGATAGCAAAGCAAAGAACCATTTGGCAACATTTGAATAAGGATAATTGCTGCAAATTATAAATATATTTGGACAGCATAGAAGCTTATTTTTAAACAGCATTGAAAGATGTAAATTAAATCTTTTTGAACATCAAGCTAAAGGCTAAAAAGTAGATATTTTTGATCAACAATTAGAGCTACAAAATTGATAAGTTTGAGGCAGCAATTGAGTAGAAAGGAGAGCTGTAAATTTTACAATTTTAGGAAAGCAAAAAGGTGAATCAAATCACCAAGAAAATTAGCTACAAAAGGAGGCCAAAAGGTATGCCACATTGGTGCTACAAAAGTTTATTATTTAAGCATTAAAATCAGTTTATTTTAAATTTATAAGAGCACCATATTAGAGCTATTAAATTCTACAAAAGAAAGAGTCTTCAAGCCAATGAAGGAGGTAGCATTATTGTATAATGAAAAGCTGAATAAGTTCTCAAAATTAGTATGTTCAAGGTGTCTAAAGACATCAAGTAAGGTGCTAAAACTTGAAGAAGGTAGAATTCACATTGGATTAAAATATACAGCAAAAAAAGAAGTTAGATATAGTATAAGTTCAAGCCAAAGAAAGGATAAAGGTGCAATATTTTTGGGAGATAAATAAATTAAAACAACAAATATTTAACCCAAGTTAAGAAGATTGTATATTTTGGCAACAACATTAAGAAGCTATAGAGCAAATAGGTAAAAAATCCACCAAGAAAGAGTTATTGAAATGCCACCAAAGGAGGAGCCACTATCATAGAAGAGGAGCAACCATTGACATAGAAGAACCACCACTAAGTGTTAGAAACAAAGAAGTGCTAGCAAGCATTGGATAGTTACAAAGTACGTTGGAGGAAAGAAGAATTGGAAGTTACAAATATCAAGTAGCAAAGATATTGTGCGTTAAGAAAGGGCAAGCAATTTTGAGCGCAAAAGAAAGCTAAGACATTGCAGAATGAAATGCAAGTGTTGAGAGGAGTGTAGACACTATTTATCACTTCGGTTAAGAACCTAAAAGAACTTAGATGCCACTTAACACATAGTAAAGGGAGCACCAACAACCATTGAGGGAAATAAAATGCTTCTATGAGCACTCCTTGAGGAAGGAAGACACTTGTCAAAGGTAACACCCATATTATCATAATTGGGCAACGTAGCAAGAATAAATTCCTAAAGAATATGTTGAGTGTCATGTGGCACATGATAAGAGGAATATAGACAGTTTTGAGGAGCTCAAATGATATTTTGTGCATTCAATTGTTAAAAAAGCACTAGGAGGACAATCAAAGTCTTAAAGAGCACCATATATAAGGAAGAACAACAAAAATATTACCAAAATATTCGAGTGTCTACATTTGAGGTAAAGTCTAATATTTAATTATTCATTTTATAAGGTTTGAAGTTATAAGGAAGGGAAATAATTATCTAAGGTTTAATTTGGTTAATATTCTACCTTGATTAATAAGTTAATTGGAGGGATAAGTTATTTTTAGTAGAAAATAAAACCTTAGAAAGTGAAATATTTATTTTTGGCAAGATTTGAGAAGCCCTAAAATATTTTTGAGAAATTTAGGAAATTATTTTTAAAGTTTTGGGAATATTTATAATTGGATTATCAAATTTTGTAAAGCATTTGTAAATATTCTTACATCAAATTAGGGTTACAAAATTTGCAAATATAGTTTACAAAATTCTAAATTTCTTATTTGGGAGCCATAAGGACTTCAACATCAAATTAGGATTTTTTGAAATTTAGAAAGGTAGTCAACCTCATACAAACCAAAAAATTGATTATGGATTATTGGTACATATATTCAGGAGCAAGCAAACATATGATTGGAAACAAACAATGGTTTGACTCTCTACAAGAAAAAAATGAGAAACCAATTGCTATAGCAGATAGTAAAACTTATGAAGTAAGAGGAATAGGAAATGTACTGATCAATCTAATAAATGGAAAAGGAATAATTAACAATTTTTCATATGTTCCTGGATTGACTACCAACCTTATTTCAGTTTCTCAACTCATGGATCAAGACATGATAATAGAATTCAAAGTTATCAATGGAAGAAAACAATGTCATTTAATCAAACAAGGGAAATGATAGCTTCAGGTTCCAATAAATGTAGTTTTTTTTGTTTTGGATACTACTACACATTTGGCTTTTTCAACTAAGACATCGAATCTATGACATAAACATTTAGGACATACTAGTGCATCATCTATAAATGAAATTATCAAATATAAAATGTTTGAAGGAACACCAAACCTATATCTGAAATCCATTGTTTGTCCAGAATGTTTAGCAGGAAAAAAACATAGAATTCCTTTTTAACTTTGTCAACATATATCTCAACAACCATTAGAATCAATATATGAATATTTAAGTGGTCCAATGAATGTTAGCAGTATTGGATGACATAAGTATTTTTAATTATTTGTTGATGATCATACCTAAAAAATGTGGCTATACTTCATGAAGTACAAATTAGAAGCATTTAGGTGTTTTATTTAATTCAAAATTCAAGTAGAAAATAAATCAGGAAAAACTCAAAATTCTTTGTTCAGATAGAGGAGGTGAATTTGTATCAAAATAATTTGATCTATTTCTAGAATAAAATGGAAGCAAAAGACAACTCACTACAACATATTCACCACAACAAAATGGAATTTCAAAAAGAAAAATATAGGTCTATAATGGAAATGATAAGATGTATGATAAAATAAGCTTATCTTGATCATTAGTATTGGGCAAAAGCAGTCAAAAAATAATATATTTATAAAATAGATTACCTACAAGAAAACTCAATCATGTTACACCATAAGAAGCATGGTCAGGACAAAAACCAAATATTGAAAAGTTAATAATATTTGGATGCAAAGCTTATATACATATTCCAAAACAAAAAAGGACAAAATTAGATGAAAAACTATGACTGATATATTTGTTGGTTATGATGATGAATTTGTAGGATATGGAATAATAGATCCAAATACAAAGAAAAAATATATAAGTAGAAATGTCTTTGATGAAAAAATCAAGAGTGAAACTAAAAAACAAAGTAATGATGCAAAAGCTCTTCTAAACTTCTCAAAGGAAGACTTGGTAAACAAAGAAACAAAGTTAGAATCCCAAGATGAAGAAGGTGAAATTATAGACACTTCCACACTCTCTCAAAGGAGGAAACCAATATGGCTTACAACACACTTAGGGAATCAAACTTGGAATAAATGCTAGATATTATTGTAGACACCCTATTTAAATACTCCAGGTAAAACTTCGTAAATCTAGTCACAAGACAAGCACCCAAAAACTTTCCAAAATTAGTCATAAATGCTAAAAAAACCCAATTTGACCATTTCCTATCATTTTGGGTATCATTTTTCACCTTTACCAAATTTGCCACTTTGACCAAATTTGCTAGTGGTGAATTTGGCAAGTTGAGTGGCAAATTTTGCAAAACTATAGAAATCAACTCTTGATATTCAAAATTAGTCTTGACCAAATTTTCTAATGGTAAATTTGGTTAGTGGTGAATTTGGAAAATTTTCAAATTTTAAAGCTTAAAATGTCATTTTGCCTCCCCGACCAAAATTGCCACTCAGGTCGCCAAATTTTCCAATGGAAAATTTGGTCAATAGTGGCAAATTTGGCCCAACAAACACATAATCTTCCACATGAATCAAAGAGATACGGATTGACCTCCTATAACCTTTACCATTGATTCCACATATTCTAACAAGGTCTTAGAAGAATTTTTTATTTTGATCTTATCCCTTCTCCCTCCAAGTCCTCTTCTAAATCCTATTTAAGGAGGCCATGGGATAAGCATTCAACAAGGAATTATACTATAGCTACATTCTACCAGTATTTTGCTAGCATCTCTATTCTCATATCTCTCTCTCTCTTTGCAAGAATTCTCAAGCATTCTTCATCTATTCTTGCAAGCATTTTGTGAATGGGAGTCAAGCAAGGCAAGAGGGCTTGGTGGCAAGGGGATATTGGTGCTAGGGAGAGGCCATTGCTAGGTGATATAGTCCTTGGCATAGTTTTTTCTTCTTTATCTTGATAGCTTTTTATTTTTGCTCTCTAATATAGCTTTTCTAGATTTCTAACTTCCTTACTTGCATAATTTTTCTTTGCATTTTATCTTTCTAATATTTTTTAAAGCTTACCATTGTTTTGTGGATATGATTTTAAGTATTGGCAGGCCTCTTTATATGCATCTAAAATTTTGTAGGGTTGAGAGGCATATCTTCTTGGCCACTTTAATTTCACTTACTAATCTCTCTATTTTGTAGGGTGACTTCATGCATTTCCTTTACAAGCATTAGACTATTTTCTATCTTTTGTTTATGCGTAACTTCTTGTTGTTCTATTTCACCTTACTTTCATTTACATGCATACTAATCACTTATTCTTACTTTAATGTTGTTATACTTTCATGCATTGAGTATTTTAGAATTTAATCTCTTATTTTCAAGCATTTCTAGTTTTTCTTTCATTAGCATTTCAAAAGCTTTTCAGGCATTTCATTTTATCATCTAGTTACCATTTAGTGTTTGATACAAGGTATTCACTACCTTACTGTCCCACTTTACCTTCCCCTCACCTCTCACATAAATGTATTTTCTTTTACAAGTTTTTTTGGAGATACATTTCATAGAATTCTCTTCATTTCCTAAGCATTTTATCAATTTCATAAGTATTGCAAGAATTAGGATATAGATCTTGCTATATTCCTTATTATTTTACACTCCTAGCTCCCCATTCCTAACTCTCTGGTTGTTTAAAATAGCATTGAAGCATTTCCCCTACCCCTTCATCAAAGCATTTAATTAGATTTTAAATTGGTAAAAAATTGCATCAATCTCTATTATTCCTGCACCCGAAATACTAGCGAATATTGTTAGGATCTTTCCGTTGCAATCTCAACCTAAAACTCTATAAAATCCTACCCAAATCAACCTTTGAAACCTTCAAAAACTCATCCCAAGACCAAATTCACCACTCTACACAGTCAGTGGTGAATTTGGTAACCAAGAACACTCAAAACCAAATTCTCCACTCAAACCAAATTTGCCAATGGTGATTTTGGCAAACCCAATGGCAAATTTGGCAACAGGTCAAAAACCATTCCAAGAGGTAAGGAGACTTAATTTTTTGTTAAAATGGGGTCTGATCAGATGTCTAGATAAGTTTTTTGCCCTATCAAACTCTCAAATAAGACTCATATCATAAAATCTATTTTTTTTAGTATTTTTGTGCAGATACCAAATTCACCAATCCCTAGTGGAAAATTTAGTAGTAATGGAAAATTTGGCAGATTAAGTGGTGAATTTGGTAGACAAGGTTTAGAAGAGGTAATTCGGCCACTTGACCCTTCCTTAGCTCTGTAATTTTAATTTATTTGTGTTTTGATCCTGATTTCTACTATTTTGTTGTAGAAATAACATTCATCATGGAAAATTAAGGAATCTTAATTAGAAAACCTAATCGTTCATAAAAACTTGCGATTGTTTCACAAAACATTATGGTTTTCTTATAAAACACTTAAAATCCAACCAATTAAGGAATCTGAGGCTAAATCTTAGCTCCTTGATCATTCTCAAACACCTAGGCAAAGAATAAAATAATATTTAATTGCATTTAGGCTAACTTGTCTTGCATTTTCCCTTGTTTTATCTTGAAATCAAAATATCTTAAGCTAGCTCATTCAAAACTCGAAATAATATAGGATAGCTCTTGTATTCTTGTATTTGTATGATAAAGGTTTTTAAAATTGTATTTATATGATCATTGACTATTTAGGTTTAAATCATCGTTAAGGCTCAAAAAAGAGTCGATACAAATAATGATCCAAAACCTTAGGTGATTTCTTTGAATAAACCCATAAAAATTTGATCTAACAAGCATAACAACAACTTCTAAAAAACCTGAAAAAAAAATGCATTGAATAGGAGTCAAGTTGTGTTGAGAATATTCATATTCTCAGGGTCTCCTTTGGAAAGAGACCCTCAAGTGAGGAAGCAAAGATTCCAGTGAATCTCCCTCGTGCACACTTAACATTAAATTAGGCTTAAATGGAAAAGAACCTAATTTTCTTGACATATACATATTTTGTAAACCTGATATGAATACTCCTTTTGCCTTAACAAAGATAAAATTTTGCTAAAATTAAACAAAATCATCTAAGTTTCTTGCTTATCTTACATCACATTATATTAAGATAACAAGAACATAAAAAATTGCTAATCCTACTAGGGGAAGGATAACGACCCCTTGATTAAACCGAAGTATGAACCTTAGACAAGCAACCTTTTTTGGCAAGTATATCACGATGGATTAGTGGGAGTCACAAGGAGGATTGCTTTTCAAGGTGACAAGGATTTCAAACATCTTATCTTCTTTTCTATAAGTACTCTGGAAACCAAACTCTAATAAATTAATCCCCTTTTAAGTTCAAACTCTCAAACCATGTCTCAACACTCTTACAACACATGAAACAGGGGTGTACCTTATACATATCATGAGGAATCTTCCAATGAGCAAATTTAATAGGAAGTGAATCCTTGGTCACAACAAATGTGTAGGGTGAACAGATTATGGAACAAATTTCTTTCCAAACTGTAGATCATGTCAAAGAATACATCAAAAGAAACAAGGACATCTTTTTAGATGTTCTTAGAGATGAACTTAGAGAACAAGTAGAAAGAGAATCTACCACAATGCACGATAATATCAAATATTCTAACGATCAATCGATTGTTTCTCAAATCAATGAAGCTCGAAACAACTTGGTAAGTCTCAATGTGCCTACGACTCAACCTTCTAATTCTATGACACCTCCAACTATATCTATAGGGATGCCTTGTTAGGGTAGATATATTAGGTAATTTAATTATTACCTGTAGTTAATTTAGTTATTACCATTATTTTATTTTACCATGAAGATATTCATTGTAATGAATATCTTATGGTTAGCGTCATTTTGATTAGTTAATTTTTTAGCTTTGTTAGCACCATATTATTTTTGGTTAGCTATTATTCTGCTTAATGTGTTGGCTATGTTTAGCCTATCGTAAGTGTATTTAAACCTATGCTCATGAATAATATTTCTAATGATTGTGTTTTGATTAATTTGTGTCAATATCTTCATTGGTATCAGAGTCGCACTTACCTGAACCTGTGAGTGCATATTTCAAGGTAGAGCTTTACTGATAGTCTCAATGAGGCACAATTCTTGAGATGGAATCTTGATGCAGCCTACCTTACATGTAATCCAAGGCAATAATTCCATGGCACATAATTTCTTAAAGCTTGGCATGGAAATCGAGGTGTACAAAATTTTTCCTAGCATGGGATTTTTTGTTACCTCTTAGTAGCATCTCTGGCATGGCAATTTGGGAAATTTTTTTGATTGGATGGGTGAATTGTGCATTGACAAAAATCCTCTGTCTGATCACACAACAAGGAGATCTAATGAATCCTGACGAGTGTTGATATAGAGACATATCTCATATATCGAGGAGTTTTTATGTGATTTTATGCGATTCTCACCCACCGTGTAGATCGAAATTCACTAATGCAGGACCTCAGAGCAAACACAACCATCTTATGCACTTGACACCACCCACGAGCATAAAAATGATATCATCTGTGGGTGGACCACTATTGGCAATTTTGGGTTTGAGATCCTAGCTCCTTGTCTATGAGTTGTCATTGATGTCAAAATGAAATGGCATTAATGTTAAGAGGATGTGTTGGCTTCAAAGGTGAAAGATTCCAAGAGAATCTTCTTAAGAGAATCCAAAGAGATTCCATTGGATAAGGCTTATGGATAGGGTTTTTATTAAAACCAAGTTGAATGGTTTTTATTAAAACCAATGGAGGTTCTCCTTATTATTTATTTAATTATTATTTAAAACCCTTCAAGGTTTTAATTGATTAATTATTTAAGGGAGAAATTATTTTTAATTTATTAAAAATATTTAAAGGTTTCTAAACCTTTTTATTCTTAATTTATTAAAAATTAATTAAGGGTTTTAAACCCTTTAGAAAGCAATTTCGATTAAATTCAAAATTTCCTTTCCATGCAGCCGACGTGTTCTAAGTCCACGGAGGGACTATATATATGGGAAGTTCCTAAGGTTTAAAGTCTCCTCGAAAATCGATTGAAATATCTTATGCAATTCGTGTGGCAGCGATCGATGCTCTGTTGACGCCACGGAAGAAGAGAGCACGCATTTTGGAAATCCTTCGATTAGCTCATTCGTTTATGTGTGAGGAATTCTATCTTGGACTTCGTGAGCTTTGTGTGGGCTAGTGGCAACGTAAGCTACGTTTGGGATTTGCATAGGCAGAGGTCTGTGTTTCGATTCCTACGGAGGGTGATGTGCATGGTTTCGTAACATTTTTTTTTAAAACAAATTTTCATTCCACGTTTTTCGGACTCCTCAGCCATTTCATGATTTTTGAATTCGTCAAAGGTTTCCATTCTGTGTTTTTCGGATTCGTCAAAGACAGCAATTCTAAAGGTGTGATTAATTTCTTGATATAATTTTTGGGCATTTTTTAGCATTGTTTAAAAGACATAGCAGAAATAAGGAGTTAATTCTTTGGTTGTATTTTTGAGATTAGTATTTTGCTATGGTAATGGAGATATAAGGTGTAAGTTTTTGGTTGATTGTTTTTGGCTTCTTTGCTAGTTGTTTTGAAAGAAGAGAAGCTAAAAGGTGTATTAAGGAAAGTTTTTTACATGCTCATTTATCTTGGTTCTAACCCTAACTTTGTTGGAAGTTTGAGGGTTGTGTGTTGTGATAGCTTTGAGGATCAATTTTCTTCTACTCCAATAAGGTATGGGCACATTCTTCTTATGAGTATGATTGGTGTATGTTTTCTGAAATAAGGTTGGAGTGAAAAGGTTTTCAACTAGGTTTTCTTTGATTGGGTGTAAATCCTATTTTCTGGTTTGTTGAAGACTACTTATGCATTGTTATCCTTGATGAGAGTTTTTGGTGAATGCATAATTTTTGGTTTGAGATAGTGGAAGCTTTGTGCACTAGGGTTTATATTTGTGAGTCAAGCTACTTGCATTGAGTTGGGTGGAACCCTTGGTTGGATGTTTTGAGATTGATGGTTGAGTTGCTTCCATAGAGGTTGTTGATCAAGTTATCGCTTTACTTGATTCATGAGATTGGGCTTACTCCTTTGAGTTGATTTGAGCAAGTTATTCTTTGCATTTTGTGATATTGTGTTGGTGGCTATTTTGTTCAAATATCTTTGGAGGGAAAAGGATTTCTACTTGTTTCCTTTTCTTGTGATGATTGATTGAATGCTTCAAGGTTAATATTGAGTTGAATGATGTTGGTTAAACCTTGTCTTTGAGCATTGTTGTTGAAGCCCTAATTGGTTGAGAAAAGATATTGGTTGTGGAAATAACATGAGTAGCATTGTTATATGAGATATTGCATGGTTGGCAATTGTTGGGTTGTGTTTCATGTTCTTGAGAAAAGCATACTACATCTATCTTATTCTTTTGAGATTGAGTTGAGATTGAGATTGGGAGTTAAGTATAGAACATATTGAGTCTCTAACAATTCTCTTTATGCTTCTATGAGGTTGATGAATCATATTGAGTCTCTAACAATTCTCTTTATGTTTCTATGATATTGAGTTGAGATTGAGATTGGGAGTTAAGTATAGAACATATTGAGTCTCTAACAATTCTCTTTATGTTTCTATGAGATTTGAGATTGAGATTGGGAGTTAAGTATAGAACATATTGAGTCTCTAACAATTCTCTTTATGCTTCTATGAGGTTGATGAATCATATTGAGTCTCTAACAATTCTCTTTATGCTTCTATGAGGTTGATGAATCACATTGGGTCTCTAACAATTCTCTTTGTGGGTTCATGCCAAGCAAGTTTTTCTTGATGAACTTGTGAGTTGTTTTGGACAGGTTTCGATGGGGACTTGTGAGCAGGTTTTGGACAGGTTCTGTTGGGGACTTGTGAGCAGGTTTTGGAAAGGTTCTGATGGGGACTTGTGAGTAGGTTTTGGTGGGGACTTGTGAGTAGATTTGGATAGGTCCTAGCAGAGGACTTGTGAGCTAAGATTGATAGTTCTATCAGAGAACTTGAGGAAATAGGTACATTGGTTCTATCAGAGAACCTGAGGACAGATTTGGCAAGTCTTTGAGAAGTTTTCTGGATAGAGGATTGATTTTTTCAAGAGTTGGACAGATCTTATAGACAGAGGAAGACTTGTACTAGACCAACTGACTGTGTTTGGTATAGGTTGCTAAGTTGTTGTGGATGTGATCATAGAAGGCAAAGGTCTCTTAGGCTAAGCATTGAGGACAGGAGGTCTTCGATGGAAAGTTGTTCCACGTGCTGGAAAAAGGTAGAGACAGTTGATCTTCTAAGGGATCATATCCAGAGCAGAAGGGAAGGTATCTCCTTTGGGCAGAGGCTCATAAATTCATATTGGGGGAAGGTATCTCCTTTGGGCAGAGGCTCATAAATTTAGATTGGGGGAAGGTATCTCCTTTGTGTAGAGGCTTATAAATTCAGATTGGGGGAAGGTATCTCCTTTGGGTCGAGGCTCATAAACATTGTAATTGAGAAGGTTTCCCAAAGAACTTTGAGATAACTTTTAGGAAAAGTTTTGTGGACGTAGCCCAATATTTTTGGGTGAACCACGTTAAAATTGGTGTCACTTTGTGGATGATCTTGTGCATTGTTTTGATATTGCTTTGGATATATTTCTTTACTGTTTTGAAGTATAAAGGAAAAAGTAAAAAGAGGTCTTATACTGTTCACCCCCCTCTTAGTATAAGATTGTGTTCTTCAATTGGTATTAGAGCGAGTGCCTTCAAAAAGTTTAACAGCTTGAAGGAAAAGCTAGTAAAGAACACAATGGATCATTCAAGTGGCAATACAACACCTATTCTTGATGGGTCAGATTTTGGTCTTTGGAGTGAAAGGATGAAGGTTCATCTAATGGCACTTGGGAATGAGGTTTGGGAAGTGATTGAAGATGAGTACATTATTCCTGAACATGGTCTTAATACTAAAGAAGAAAGGCTCCTACATCACAGCAATTCAAAGGCAATGAATGCAATCCTGAAAGGCTTACGAAAGCATATCTCACCAAAGTGATTCACCGTAAGACAGACTAGTGAAATGTGGAATCGAGTTGAAGGTGGTTCATACAGGTGATACAAATGTCAGAAAGTCCAAGTTGAGACAATTCAAAGGTATGTTTGAACAACTCAAGATGAATGATGATGAAAATATTAGTGACTACATGCTTCGTATGGATGAGCTTGTTAACTCCATGAAAGACTTAGGTCTTGAGCTTGCTGAAAATGATGTTTGTGATAAGATTTTAAGATCTCTTCCTAATAGATTTAGTGAAAATATTTTTGCTATTGAGGAAGCTAAATATTTGGATAAGTTGAAAAAGAATGAGCTCCATAGTATACTTGCAGCATTTGAGTTGAGAACTCAAGTAAAGGTTGATGTCAAGAAAGAGGCAACTTTCAAGGCTACAAAAGAATCCAAGGGTAAACAACTTCAAGATAGTGATGAGTCTTCTAGTGATAAAGAGGCATATTACAGCAAGAAAGGCAAGTTCTCTAGAAAGCACAAAAGTATGAAAAATGTAAAATGTTTCAATTGTGGAAATTTTGGTCATTATGCTACTGACTGTACTGTTTCAAAGAATGAAAGTAATGAAGATAAACAGGATTCTAAGAGCAAGGATTCTAAAAAGGACAAGCATCACAAAAATATCAAAGATGAGCACAACAATCAAGGAAAGAGGTATTCTCACAAGCACAAGAAGAGTTTCTACCTAGACAAAGCAAGTAAGTGTTCTAGTAGTGATAGTGAAAGTTCTTCAAGTGATAATGAAAATGAGATGTTCATATCAGAAAAAGAGGAAGAACCAAAACATAGATTCATTATCATGAAATGTCTTAGATGTGGAAATTTTGGTCACCTTGAGGATGATTGCACAAATAATGATTTGGTTTCTAGTATGTATGAGGATGCTTCAGAAAACTATAAGGAAGATGCATGTATGGTTTTTGAAAAGGGTAGCACCTCTAGTAATAAGAAATCTGAAAAAGGCTTTGATGATTCAAAAGGAAATCAAATAAAGGATCTTGAAAGTGAACTTATTAGTGCTCTTAGTGCTTTGAAAAAGGAAAGAAAGAAGAATGCTAGACTCAAGGATAAGTTAGATGAATTTTGTATGGAGAGAGATGATCTTATTGAAAATCTTGATTTCTCTATAGCTAAGACACAAGAACTCAAGGATGAGTTAGAGTCTAAGGTTCTTGAGTATAGTGAGTTAGAACAGAAAATGGCTTCTTTGAAAGAGGAAACTAAAGAGTACAAGGATAAGATTTACAGGTTTCAAGATAGCTCCAAAAAGGTTAAGTCACTCATCAAAGGTCAAAGAAAGACAACAAATAAAACAGGCCTTGGTTTTGTTAAGTCACACAAGGAACAAGTTGGAGAGTCTAGTAAGAGACTCCAAAATGAAGAGAGTTCTGATGAGGAAAGTATTTTAGATCATGAGTCCTTGAATGATATATGCACAAAAATAGAAACAAGAATTCAGAATGAGAAGAAGAAGAAGTTTTCAGGACCCAAGAGGTCAAATCAAGGAAAATTTCAAGGCAGATGTTTTGCTTGTCATAGGTTTGGACACATGGCTTCACATTGCATGGCTCAAGTAAAGAAGGTAAATAACAGTTTTAGAAGTGCTAGTTACTTTTAAGGGTATTGCTACTCTTGTCAACAATTTGGGCAGAAGGCAGTTTATTGCAAGGCAAATAACAGGAACAAGTTTGGCCAAAACAGTTTTGGTCAAAACAGGTTTGGTCAGAACAGGTTTGGTCAGAATAGGTTTGGCCAGAACAGGGTTGGTCAGAACTGGTGGATTCAAAGATCAGGTCTACCAAAGAGAAATAACATTGTTACTTGTTATAAGTGCAACAATGAAGGTCACATAGCTAGACAGTGTAGAGCTAAAATTCCAGAATACAGAAATAGGAACAGTGGCATGATCAGGTCCAAGGATCAAGGCATGGACAAGAACAGGGATGAGAACAAGAACAAGAACAATGACAAGAATAGGAATATGAACAAAGAGTTCAATAGAAGGCTTGACAATGAATTTATAGATGCTGATGATGATCAGTTCCTAATGGGAGTTTTACTCCCATCCCAGAATTAATCACCTAATTAGGAGGTGGGGGAGGGACTAGGCTAAGAGGCTCATTCTTAGTCCCGAGCCCCAAAGGTGATCCTTTGCCATTGATGACAAATGGGGAGAGATTTGAGTAAGGGGGAGAGCCTCAAGATAGGGGGAGCTATTTTTGTTGAGTATTTTTGTTGTTGAGAAGCATGGTTTGCCATCAATGACAAAGGGGGAGATTGTTGGCAATTTTGGGTTTGAGATCCTAGCTCCTTGTCTATGAGTTGTCATTGATGTCAAAAGGAAATGGCATTAATGTTAAGAGGATGTGTTGGCTTCAAAGGTGAAAGATTCCAAGAGAATATTCTTAAGAGAATCCAAAGATATTCCATTGGATAAGGTTTATGGATAGGGTTTTTATTAAAACCAAGTTGAATGGTTTTTATTAAAACCAATGGAGGTTCTCCTTATTATTTATTTAATTATTATTTAAAACCCTTCAAGGTTTTAATTTATTAATTATTTAAGGGAGAAATTATTTTTAATTTATTAAAAATATTTAAAGGTTTCTAAACCTTTTTATTCTTAATTTATTAAAAATTAATTAAGGGTTTTTAAACCCTTTAGAAAGAAATTTCGATTAAATTCAAAATATCCTTTCCATGCAGCCAACGTGTTCTAAGTCCACGGAGGGACTATATATATGGGAAGTTCCTAAGGTTTAAACTCTCCTCGAAAATCGATTGAAATATCTTATGCAATTCGTGTGGCAGCGATCGATGCTCTGTTGATGTCGCGGAAGAAGAGAGCATGCATTTTGGAAATCCTTCGATAAGCTCGTTCGTTTATGTGTGAGGAAGTCTATCTTGGACTTCGTGAGCTTTGTGTGGGCTAGTGGTAGCGTAGGCTGCATTTGGGCTTTGCGTAGGTGGAGATCTGCATTTTGATTCCTGCAGAGGGTGATGTGCATGGTTTCATAATGTTTTTTGTTAAAACAAATTTTCATTCCGCATTTTTTGGACTCCTCAGCCATTCCGAGATTTTTGGATTCATCAAAGGTTTCCATTCCGCATTTTTTGAATTCGTAAAAGACAGCAATTCTAAAGGTGTGATTAATTTCTTGATATAATTTTTGGGCATTGTTTAGCATTGTTTAAAATACATAGGAGAAATAAGGGGTTAATTCTTTGGTTGTATTTTTGAGATTAGTCTTTTGCTATGCTAATGGAGATATAAGGTGTAAGTTTTTGGTTGATTTTTTTTGGCTTCTTTGCTAGTTGTTTTGAAAGAAGAGAAGCTAAAAGGTGTATTAAGGAAAGTTTTTATACATTCTCATTTATCTTGGTTCTAACCCTAACTTGGTTGGAAGTTTGAGGGTTGTGTGTTGTGACAGCTTTGAGGATCAATTTTCTTCTACTCCAATAAGGTATGGGCACATTCTTCTTATGAGTATGATTGGTGTATGTTTTCTGAAATAATGTTGGAGTGAAAAGGTTTTCAACTAGGTTTTCTTTGATTGGGTGTAAATCCTATTTTCTGGTTTGTTGAAGACTACTTATGCATTGTTATCCTTGATGAAAGTTTTTGGTGAATGCATAATTTCTGGTTTGAGATAGTGGAAGCTTTGTGCACTAGGGTTATATTTGTGAGTCAAGCTACTTGCATTGAGTTGGGTGGAACCCTTGGTTGGATGTTTTGAGATTGATGGTTGAGTTGCTTCCATAGAGGTTGTTGATCAAGTTTTTGCTTTACTTGATTCATGAGATTGGGCTTACTCCATTGAGTTGATTTGAGCAAGTTATTCTTTGCATTTGGTGATATTGTGTTGGTGGCTATTTTGTTCAAATATCTTTGGAGGGAAAAGGATTTCTACTTGTTTCCTTTTCTTGTGATGATTGATTGAATGCTTCAAGGTTAATGTTGAGTTGAATGATGTTGGTTAAACCTTGTCTTTGAGCATTGTTGTTGAAGCCCTAATTGGTTGATAAAAGATATTGGTTGTGGAAAGAACATGAGTAGCATTGTTATATGAGATATTGCATGGTTGGCAATTGTTGGGTTGTGTTTTATGTTCTTGAGAAAAGCATACTACATCTATCTTATTCTTTTGAGATTGAGTTGAGATTGAGATTGGGAGTTAAGTATAGAACATATTGAGTCTCTAACAATTCTCTTTTGCTTCTATGAGGTTGATGAATCATATTGAGTCTCTAACAATTCTCTTTATGTTTCTATGAGATTGAGTTGAGATTGAGATTGGGAATTAAGTATAGAACATATTGAGTCTCTAACAATTCTCTTTATGTTTCTATGAGATTTGAGATTGATATTGGGAGTTAAGTATAGAACATATTGAGTCTCTAACAATTCTCTTTATGCTTCTATGAGGTTGATGAATCATATTGAGTCTCTAGCAATTCTCTTTATGCTTCTATGAGGTTGATGAATCACATTGGGTCTCTAACAATTATCTTTGTGGGTTTATGCCAAGCAAATTTTTCGTGATGAACTTGTGAGCTGTTTTGGACAGGTTTCTGTGGGGACTTGTGAGCAAGTTTTGGATAGGTTCCGTTGGGGACTTGTGAGCAGGTTTTGGACAGGTTCCGGTGGGGACTTGTGAGCAGGTTTTGGACAGGTTCCGGTGGGGACTTGTGAGCAGATTTGGACAGGTCCTAGCAGAGGACTTGTGAGCTGATATTGATAGTTCTATCAGAGAACTTGAGGACAGAGGTACATTGGTTCTATTAGAGAACCTGAGGACAGATTTGGAAAGTCTTTGAGAAGGCTTGTGGATAGAGGATTGATTTTTTCAAGAGTTGGATAGATCTGACAGACAGACGAAGACTTGTACTAGACTGACTGACTGTGTTTGGTATAGGTTTTTGAGCTACTATGGACGTGATCATAGAATGCAAAGGTCTCTTAGGCTAAGCATTGAGGACAGGAGGTCTTCGGTGGAAAGTTGTTCCACGTGCTGGAAAGAGGTAGAGACAGTTGATCTTCTGAGGGATCATATCCAAAGCAGAGGGGAAGGTATCTCCTTTGGGCAGAGGCTCATAAATTCATATTGGGGGAAGGTATCTCCTTTGGGCAGAGGTTCATAAATTCATATTGGGGGAAGGTATCTCCTTTGAGCAGAGGCTTATAAATTCAGATTGGGGGAAGGTATCTCCTTTGGTCCGAGGCTCATAAACATTGTAATTGGGAAGGTTTTCCAAAGAACTTTGAGATAACTTTTAGAGAAAAGTTTTGTGGATGTAGCCCAGGCTTTCTAGGTGAACCACGTTAAAATTGGTGTCATTTTGTGGATGATCTTATGCATTGTTTTGATATTGCTTTGGATATATTGCTTTACTATTTTGAAGTATAAAGGAAAAAGTAAAAAGAGGTCTTATACTGTTCACCCCCCCTCTTATTATAAGCTTGTGTTCTTCAATTGGTATCAGATCAGGTGCCTTTGGAAAGTTTAACAGCTTGAAGGAAAAGCTAGTAAAGAACACAATGGATCATTCAAGTGGCAATACAGCACCTATTCTTGATGGGTCAGATTTTGGTCTTTGGAGTGCAAGGATGAAGGTTCATCTAATGGCACTTGGGAATGAGGTTTGGTAAGTGATTGAAGATGAGTACACTATTCTTGAACATGGTCTTAATACTAAAGAAGAAAGGCTCCTACATCACAGCAATTCAAAGGCAATGAATGCAATCCTGAAAGGCTTACAAAGCGAGATCTCACCAAAGTGATTCAACTGCAAGACAACTAGTGAAATATGGAATCAGTTGAAGGTGGTTCATACGGGTGATACAAATGTCAGAAAGGCCAAGTTGAGACACTTCAAAGGTATGTTTGAACAACTCAAGATGAATGATGATGAAAATATTAGTGACTACATGCTTTGTATGGATGAGCTTGTTAACTCCATGAAAGACTTAAGTCTTGAGCTTGCTGAAAATGATGTTTGTGATAAGATTTTAAGATCTCTTCCTAATAGATTTAGTGAAAATATTTTTGCTATTGAGGAAGCTAAAGATTTGGATAAGTTGAAAAAGGATGAGCTCCATAGTATACTTGCAGCATTTGAGTTGAGAACTCAAGTAAAAGTTGATGTCAAGAAAGAGGCAAATTTCAAGGCTACAAAAGAATCCAAGGGTAAACAACTTCAAGATAGTGATGAGTCTTCTAGTGATAAAGAGGCATATTACAGCAAGAAAGGCAAGTTCTCTAGAAAGCACAAAAGTATGAAAAATGTAAGATGTTTCAATTGTGGAAAGTTTGGTCATTATGCTACTGACTGTACTATTTCCAAGAATGAAAGTGATGAAAATAAACAGGATTCTAAGAGCAAGGATTCTAAAAAGGACAAGCATCACAAAAAGATCAAAGATGAGCACAACAATCAAGGAAAGAGGTATTCTCACAAGCACAAGAAGATTTTATATCTAGACAAAGCAAGTAAGTGTTCTAGTAGTGATAGTGAAAGTTCTTCAAGTGATAATGAAAATGAGATGTTGTTCATATCAGAAAAAGAGGAAGAACCAAAACATAGATTCATTATCATGAAATGTCTTAGATGTGGAAATTTTGGTCACCTTGAGGATGATTGCACAAATAATGATTTGGTTTCTAGTATGTATGAGGATGCTTCAGAAAACTATAAGGAAGATGCATGTATGGTTTTTGAAAAGGGTAGCACCTCTAGTAATAAGAAATCTGAAAAAGGCTTTGATGATTCAAAAGGAAATCAAATAAAGGATCTTGAAAGTGAACTTATTAGTGCTCTTAGTGCTTTGAAAAAGGAAAGAAAGAATAATGCTAGACTCAAGGATAAGTTAGATGAATGTTGTATGGAGAGAGATGATCTTATTGAAAATCTTGATTTCTCTATAGCTAAGACACAAGAACTCAAGGATGAGTTAGAGTCTAAGGTTCTTGAGTATAGTGAGTTAGAACAAAAAATAGCTTCTTTGAAAGAGGAAACTAAAGAGTACAAGGATAAGCTTTACAGGTTTCAAGATAGCTCCAAAAATGTTAAGTCACTCATCAAAGGTCAAAGAAAGACAACAGATAAAATAGACCTTGGTTTTGTTAAGTCACCCAAGGAACAAGTTGGAGAGTCTAGTAAGAGACTCCAAAAGGAAGAGAGTTCTGATGAGGAAAGTATTTCAGATCATGAGTCCTTGAATGATAGATTCACATAAACAAAAACCAGAATTTAGAATGAGAAGAAGTTTTCATGACCCAAGAGGTCAAATCAAGGAAATTTTCAAGGGAGATATTTTGCTTGTCACAGGTTTGGACACATGGCTTCACATTGCATGGCTCAAGTAAAGAAGGTAAATAACAGTTTCAAAAGTGCTAGTTACTTTCAAGGGTATTGCTACTCTTGTCAACAGTTTGGGCACAAGGCAGTTTATTACAAGACAAATAACAGGAACAAGTTTGGCCAGAACAGTTTTGGTTAGAACAGGTTTGCTCAGAACAGGTTTGGCCAGAACAGGTTTGGTCATAATAGGGTTGGTCAAAATTGGTGGATTCAAAGATCAGGTCTATCACAGAGAAATAACATTGTTACTTGTTATAAGTGCAACAATGAAGGTCGCATAGCTAGACAGTGTAGAGCTAAAATTCCAAAATACAGAAATAGGAACAGTGGCATGATCAGGTCCAAGGATCAAGGCATGGACAAGAACAAGGATGAGAACAAGAACAAGAACAGTGACAAGAAAAGGAATATGAACAAAGAGTTCAAGAGAAGGCCCAGTAAGGAAGTTATAGATGCTGATGATGATCAGTGCCTAATGGGAGTTTTACTCCCACTCCATAAATAATCACCTCATCAAGAGGTGGGGGAGGGACTAGGCTAAGAGGCTCATTCTTAGTCCCGAGCCCCAAAGGTGACCCTTTGCCATTGATGACAAATGGGGAGAGATTTGAGTAAGGGGGAGAGCCTCAAGATAGGGGGAGCTATTTTTGTTGAGTTTTTTTGTTGTTGAGAAGCATGGTTTGCCATCAATGACAAAGGGGGAGATTGTTGGCAATTTTGGGTTTGAGATCCTAGATCCTTGTCTATGAGTTGTCATTGATGTCAAAAGGAAATGGCATTAATGTTAAGAGGATGTGTTGGCTTCAAAGGTGAAAGATTCTAGGAGAATCTTCTTAAGAGAATCCGAAGAGATTCCATTGGATAAGGTTTGTGGATAGGGTTTTTATTAAAACCAAGTTGAATGGTTTTTATTAAAACCAATGGAGGTTCTCCTTATTATTTATTTAATTATTATTTAAAACCCTTCAAGGTTTTAATTGATTAATTATTTAAGGGAGAAATTATTTTTAATTTATTAAAAATATTTAAAGGTTTCTAAACCTTTTTATTCTTAATTTATTAAAAATTAATTAAGGGTTTTTAAACCCTTTAGAAAGCAATTTCGATTAAATTCAAAATTTCCTTTCCATGCAGCCGACGTGTTCTAAGTCCACGGAGGGACTATATATATGGGAAGTTCCTAAGGTTTAAACTCTCCTCGAAAATCGATTGAAATATCTTATGCAATTCGTGTGGCAACGATCGATGCTCTATTGATGCCACGGAAGAAGAGAGCATGCATTTTGGAAATCCTTGGATTAGCTCATTCGTTTATGTGTGAGGAAGTCTATCTTGGACTTCGTGAGCTCTATGTGGGCTAGTGGCAGTGTAAGCTACGTTTGGGCTTTGCGTAGGTGGAGGTCTACATTTCGATTCTTGTGGAGGGTGCTGTGCATGGTTTCCTAACGTTTTTTATTAAAACAAATTTTCATTCTGTGTTTTTCAGACTCCTCAGCCATTCAGCGATTTTCGAATTCATCAAAGGTTTCCATTCAGCATTTTTTGGATTCATCAAAGACAGCAATTCTAAAGGTGTGATTAATTTCTTGATATAATTTTTGGGCATTGTTTAGCATTGTTTAAAATGCATAGGAGAAATAAGGGGTTAATTCTTTGGTTGTATTTTTGAGATTAGTATTTTGCTATGCTAATGGAGATATAAGGTGTAAGTTTTTGGTTGATTGTTTTTGTCTTCTTTGCTAGTTGTTTTGAAAGAAGAAAAGCTAAAATGTGTATTAAGGAAAGTTTTTATACATGCTCATTTATCTTGGTTCTAACCCTAACTTGGTTGTAAGTTTGATGGTTGTGTGTTGTGACAGCTTTGAGGATCAATTTTCTTCTACTCCAATAAGGTATGGGCACATTCTTCTTATGAGTATGATTGGTGTATGTTTTCTGAAATAAGGTTGGAGTGAAAAGTTTTTCAACTAGGTTTTCTTTGATTGGGTGTAAATCCTATTTTTTGGTTTGTTGAAGACTACTTATGCATTGTTATCCTTGATGAAATTTTTTGGTGAATGCATAATTTCTGGTTTGAGATAGTGGAAGCTTTGTGCACTAGGGTTATATTTGTGAGTCAAGCTACTTGCATTGAGTTGGGTGGAACCCTTGGTTGGATGTTTTGAGATTGATGGTTGAGTTGCTTCCATAGAGGTTGTTGATCAAGTTATTGCTTTACTTGATTCATGAGATTGGGATTACTCCTTTGAGTTGATTTGAGCAAGTTATTCTTTGCATTTGGTGATATTTTGTTGGTGGCTGTTTTGTTCAAATATCTTTGGAGGGAAAAGTATTTCTACATGTTTCATTTTCTTGTGATGATTGGTTGAATGCTTCAAGGTTAATGTTGAGTTGAATGATGTTGGTTAAACCTTGTCTTTGAGCATTGTTGTTGAAGCCCTAATTGGTTGAGAAAAGATATTGGTTGTGGAAAGAACATGAGTAGCATTGTTATATGAGATATTGCATGGTTGGCAATTTTTGGGTTGTGTTTCATGTTCTTGAGAAAAGCATACTACATCTATCTTATTCTTTTGAGATTGAGTTGAGATTGAGATTGGGAGTTAAGTATAGAACATATTGAGTCTCTAACAATTCTCTTTATGCTTCTATGAGGTTGATGAATCATATTGAGTCTCTAACAATTCTCTTTATGTTTCTATGAGATTTGAGATTGAGATTGGGAGTTAAGTATAGAACATATTGAGTCTTTAACAATTCTCTTTATGCTTCTATGAGGTTGATGAATCATATTGAGACTCTAACAATTTTCTTTATGCTTCTATGAGGTTGATGAATCACTTTGGGTCTCTAACAATTCTCTTTGTGGGTTCATGCCAAGCAAATTTTTCTTGATGAACTTGTGAGCTGTTTTGGACAGGTTTCGATGGGGACTTGTGAGCAGGTTTTGGACAGGTTTCGTTGGGGACTTGTGAGCAGGTTTTGGACAGGTTCCAGTGGGGACTTGTGAGCAGGTTTTGGACAGGTTTCGATGGGGACTTGTGAGCAGATTTGGATAGGTCCTAGCAGAGGACTTGTGAGCTGAGATTAATAGTTCTATCAGAGAACTTAAGGATAGAGGTACATTGGTTCTATCATAGAACCTAAGGACAGATTTGGCAAGTCTTTGAGAAGGCTTGTGGATAGAGGATTGATTTTTTCAAGAATTGGACAGATCTGACAAATAGAGGAAGACTTGTACTAGACCGACTGACTGTGTTTGGTACAGGTTGTTGAGCTACTATGGATGTGATCATAGAAGGCAGAGGTCTCTTAGTCTAAGCATTGAGTACAGGAGGTCTTCAATGGAAAGGTGTTCCACGTGCTGGAAAGAGGTAGAGACAATTGATCTTCTGAGGGATCATATCCAGAGCAGAGGGGAAGGTATCTCCTTTGGGCAGAGGCTCATAAATTCAGATTGGGGGAAGGTATCTCCTTTGGGTAGAGGCTCATAAATTCAGATTGGGGGAAGGTATCTCCTTTGAGCAGAGGCTCATAAATTCAGATTTGGGGAAGGTATCTCCTTTGGGTCGAGGCTCATAAACATTGTAATTGGGAAGGTTTCCCAAAGAACTTTGAGATAACTTTTAGAGAAAAGTTTTGTGGACGTAGCCTAGGCTTTCTGGGTGAACCACATTAAAATTGGTGTCACTTTGTGGATGATCTTGTGCATTGTTTTGATATTGCTTTACTGTTTTGAAGTATAAAGGAAAAAGTAAAAAGAGGTCTTATACTGTTCACCCCCCTCTCAGTATAAGCTTGTGTTCTTCAACCACTTGATGAGTGTAGTCCTTAGTCTGGCGATCGATCCTGAAGCACATGAAGAATGAAGAATCTAACCCACACACGCATCACTGTTCAGCACAAATCTCAATATTATTGACAATCATGTAGCTGATGTCAACTTGATAGTGAACTGATTAGACATGCATTCCAAGGTGGACATATGGTGGACATGTGGCCCTTGATGATGTGGCATGAAGAAACCTTAGGACATAGACACGTGGCTACTGATTGGGCATGGATGTGACACCCCTTCGAGGTTGACATGGCACTCCTCTGAAGGTGGCGTGGTAGCTTTCAATTTGTCTTACTGTGCTAACATGGCAAGGAATAATTTGTCTTCCATATTCTACGTGACACTTCCCAAGTGGTTGGTCAACATGGAAAAAAGGGCATTACAAGGTGGTGATTTCCCAAAGGCAATCACAAACAAAAGAGGGTGGTGGAGGTTTTATTCCACAAACATCCTCACAAAGGAAATCATAAAAAAAATAGGGTGCTAGAGGTTTTATTCCATAAACATCCTCATAGATGCTAAATGTGGGACTAAAAAGTCCCACATTTAATATTTTTCTCGCAAATCAACAAGAAAGAGGACAAAAGGGGTGAGTTCTCCATCTATCCTTTTTCGGTGCCCTAGATGGGCTAGTCGGGTGCCCGGCACTAAGGTGCATAGGTGCCAGACCAGGGTTCAAAACCCTCCTACGCAAAATACACACAATTTTGGCACAAAAGGTAAAATATTTCAATTTTTTTATTTTGCAAAATTTTTAATGTTTTTTTTTAATAATTGAATATTAATTTAATTAAAAGTCATTTATTTATTTATTTTAAAATTCATGATTTTTTAGTTAAATTGTTTTATTATTAATTAAATATTTGATTAAACATTTTATTTTTGCAACTTAAATCAAAGAAAAGGAAACCTATTTGTTTTTGCAATTTCAAAAAGAGAGTGCTTTTGTTTTCTCCAAAAGGGGATGTAACACAAAGAATAGCACTATTTGTTTGCAAATTAGGAGTTCTTTAAAAACTTTCTCAAAAAAATTCTAACACACTAGTTTTGAGAGCAAGATTTTTACTCATGAAGAATAGACCTTGGGTCCACTAATACCAAGTTGTGTGTCGACTGGTTCTGGATTGCCTTTCAAAAGCTTATCGTGTGTCGACTTGACTTGAAAGGTGTGCTACCTTGTTAAATTTACAAAGCAAATGGGAGACAAGAAATTTTGATTCTTTTTTGCAAATTTGTAACACAAGGGGGGGGCACTTGAAAATCAAAACATTTTGCAAAATCAAAAGCAACTTGTGCATTTTGTTTTCTCAAACCTTGGGATATAACACAAAATATTGCACATTCGTTTTTTGCAAATTGGAGGAGGATCTCATCACATTGAAGATCTAAATTTTCCATAACCTTGTTTATTTTGTGAACAAAATGGGGGACAACCAGATTTGGATTCTTCTTTTGCAAAATTGTAACACAAGGGGAAATTGTGAAAATCAAAGGGTTGAAGCAATGAAACTTGTTTATTTTGCAACACAAAAAGGAGGGCAATTGTTTTTGTCACATTCTTTGCAAAATTGTAAGACAAGGGGAGAATTTTGAATATCAATTTTTTTGCAAACACAAGATCAAATATTTTGCAAAAATTACTGTAATAAGGTGCATTTTCGATAGCATTCGACACCTTTTGTTAAATTGGCATTGTTAAATTAGGTGCATTTTCAATAGAATTTGACACCTAAGTGTTAAAAATTTATGGGCACTTTTGATGGATTATTGCATTTAAATTTTTGTTTTTGCAATTACCTCTTAAGTTAAAATCAAGCGAGCATAAGACCCCAAATTACACCCATTTGTGTAATTTATTGCATAGGTAAAAAACCATTTTTTTATATTCACTCCATAAAAACCTAAAATCCACTCTTCTTGTTTGACTTAAACTCCTCAAACTAATAATCCTTTTTCAAAAGGGTTTTTAGGCATATGGCATTAAATACCAATTAGAGTGAATTCTCTTTCAGTATTCTTTTAGGGTATATCGAAAGAAAGACCAAGTTTTGTGAAATAAGGAACCTTCCAAGTAGCAATTATTTGCACTAAGGGGGGAATAATTCCTTTCTTCCTTCAAAATATTTTTTGACAAAAGGGAGATAAAACTTGTAAAGGCAATTAGAAAATCAGAAGTCATCAAAATTATACCTTTTATTTTAGGCTCCATAATAGCAACTTTTTCTTGAAGTACTTAAAATAAGGAGGGAATTCTTTGGTAAAATTTTTGATAAATTTCCTAGGAGACAAAGGTTTATTCAGAATCTTATGCCCTAAAAGTGAAAAATAAAACATTGTTAAAATGCAATTAGAAAGGAAGAAATCATCAAATTGTACCTTTTCTTTTAGACTTCATAATAGCAAATGTTTGCTTGAAAAAATTGCAATAAATGTTTGCTTGAAGTACTTGCAATAATGGAGGATTGTTTGGTGAAACCTTTTTGACAATTTTCCAAGGAGGCAAAGTTTTGTAGAAGTATCTTTTACACTAAAGGGAAGACTTCAGAAATTACCTAAGGGGGTCAGATTTGTAAACCTAGGTAGCACAATTGTACACCTCTTTTTAGGCTTCATAATAGCAACTCTTTTGCTTGAATTACTTGTAATAAAGGGGGAATTTTTTGGTGAAATTTTTGAAATTTGCCTAGGAGGCAATCTTTGTAAAAACCTTTTAAGGTTTCATAAGTTGCAATTTTTTACACTTAGAGGGGGATAAAAATTTCTTTCCTACCTCACAAAATATTTTGCAACAAAGGGAGAAGACTTGTAAGGGTGCACTTTCGACAGCGACCAACACCTTAGTCAAACTTCTTGCAAAATTCCATTACAACATATTTTGCAAAAAGGGAGAGACTAGTAAGTGTGCATTTTCTGCAGTGTCCGACACCTTAGCTACCTTATTAAAACTTCTACAAAATAATATTATAACAGAGTGAACCTCATGTGTAGTGATCTACTCTAGTACACCTAATGATTACAGCGACTAGTTACCCATGCAATCTGGTAGGATGAAAATATTACAATAAGGATATTCATTGTTGTTAAAGCAAAGTGAGGGATGACCCACTTTTTCTTAAGTACTCTAGAAGTACTTATTTTTTCTTAGACCTAGAGGTGGACCTAAGCAAGAGCAGCTAGAGCCATGAGCTAGAGTAGCTCAACCAAGATGAAAGAAATGTTGTATGGCTTCTATAAGAAAGGTAAATCCTATGGTAGACCTAGTGGTAGATCTAGTGACAGACCGAGTGGTAGTCCTAGAGGTGATGATCCAGTGGCAGATTCATAGGTAGATCCAGAGATAGTCCTAGAGGTACTCATCTAGAGGTACACTTAGAGCCAGGGCCAAATCCATGTGTCAAAGCAAGATCTAGAGTAATATCTAGCATTATGGCCTCACTTTGCTCCACCTGCTGAGCTCCATGGGTTCCACCATAGGTGGACAAGACCTACGATACAGGTTCCACCATTCAGTGAACAAGACCTAGACTAGGTTCCATCATTTGATGGACAAGACCTAGAGCCAACAGACCAACATCTTTCATTTTATCTCCTTCACATTAAGGGGGATGTTAGAGTAATTATCCCATTACTTGGATAATATCTAGATTCCTATCTTGGATAATATCTAGATTCCTATCTTGGGTAATTACCATATTTTGTTAGAGTATAATATAAGTTGCTACATTCCCATTGACTAACAGGTTGTAGATATATTCACTATGGCAAGTGCATGTGTCAAATTTGAGTTGTTTCGCAACACTCTTGGTATTTAAAAATATTATAATAAAGGAAGGATGTTAGGGTACCTATATTAGGTAATTTAATTATTACCGTAGTTAATTTAGTTATTACCATAATTTTATTTTATAATTAAGATATTAATTGTAACAAATATCTTATGGTTAGTGTCATTTTTATTAGTTGTTAATTTGTTAGCTTCATTAGCACCATATTATTTTTGGTTAGCTATTATTTCGCTTAATGCATTGGTCATATTTAGCCTATCATAAGTGTATTTAAACCTATTCTCATGAATAATATTTCTAATGCTTATGGTTTGATTAATTTATATCAATACCTTCATGCCTACTATGGAAAACCTATTTTCAACACCTCCTAACATTACAACTAATACTACAAATTCTTTTCACACCCACAATGCGGGATCTAGTCAAGTCCCTTCTACCACGACGTCAAGTCAAAATTCTTCAACTCTCATGAACATATCTTTTGTGTCGTAAACTTTCACTCAACCACTTACACAACCATTAACATTTCCTACACCATCAAATCTTTCATCAAATGATATTCAAGATATCAACACAAAATCTCAAACTTAGAAAAGAGGTATTCCAAGTTTGAAGAACTTGAGCATCAAATTATGTCTCTACAAGGATCATATAATTTAAAGTACTCTTTTGAAGAGTTTTACAATGAACCATTGGATCCAGCCATCAAATTTTCAAAGAACTTAAAAACCCCTAATTTACAAATGTACAATGGAAAACAAGATCCCATTGACCATCTAAGGCTATTTCAAATAGCTTGTAGTGACATCAATCATGATGAAAAACTTCTCCTTAGGTTATTCCCTAGAAGTCTTAGTGGCCTAGCCTTAGAATGGTATTTTCAAATACCTTACCACTCTATCATAAAGTTCAAATAAATTATGGAAGCCTTCGTTAAACAATTTTTTATCTACATAGATGATAAGGTTACCATAGATGATCTTTATCAACTCAAACAATCTAAGAATGAGAAATTTTCAGATTTTTTAGCCAAATAGAGAGGTTTAGTAGAAAAACTTCAATATATTCCTCCTACTAAAGAACTTTTACATATTTTCATACGAAACCTTCATGAACAGTATTCATATTCCTTGGAAATAATGAACCTAACCTCCTTTGAAGAAGGTGTTGATATGGATAAAAGAGTAGAAGTTGTCCTCATAATATGAGGACAACTCAACTATAACAAGAAAGAATATGAAAAACCCCTCAACAAGGGGTGATACAAAAACAAGCATGTTGTAGGAGACGGTGTAACCGGCTCTCATCAAAACTGCAATATAAAAACTACTCAAAATGCTCTTCAAAAGTTGGTTATTCAAAGAGAGGACAAACCCCAAAGGCAATATACAAATATCGGATAGATTCAAACATCTATGCTAAAACTACTCCCCAATTCTAAATTGATGGAACTTACACTTGTTAGGCCTTAGTATCTATCCAAAGGAGCACCCTTTTGGTATAGGTAAGATGAATATTATGACTTCCACCGAACGAAAGGACACACTACCAAAAAATATAGAACTTTAAAGAACATTATCCAAGACCTCATTGAAGAAGGAAAGGTAACATTCAATAAAACAAAAAATCCCAACAAAGGCATGGGTAACTTTCAAAACACCTTACCAATGCATGATTGAAAATCAGCCAACTTTGTAGGAACCATCTGTTTATCAAAATATTCCCATGCCATAATTAGGCAACAAGCACAATATCAATATTTGGATCAACCTCCATTAGTTATCCCAAGAAAAAAGATAAATATTCCTAATAAGTAACCTTTGGTGATACCACCTTCTCAAAATACATTGCATAGTTTCAATATTCGTTAACAACTACAGGAGGTACCTACAAAACTATCTCTTTTACAATTACTAAAACATCACCCGCTCGTAGGGAAATATTTTTAAAACTTTTAAGTGAGCAATAAGTCTCTCAAGACATATCCCCAAATGATATTGCTAATATGGGTGGACTAGCTAGAGTGAACAATGCTATCCTAGCATTTCATAATATAGAAACTTCCCTCGAAACCATATCAAGGGATTCTTCTCTTTATATCATAACTCAAAAATATTATAATTTTACCAAGAGAGTCTTCGTAGATAATGGATCAGCCCTGAACGTATGTAGAGTCAATTTTTTACAAAATTTTGACTTAATAGAAAATGATTTACAAAAATTAGACCTCATAATTAGATATTTTGACAATGAAGAACGAGAAGTAACCGACACCATCGCTTTACCTATCAAGGTAGGGCCTTGTGTCCTAACCACCCTCTTTTATGTCATATCATGTGACGTAACATATAACATGCTCCTGGAAGACCTTGGATACATGCCATGAGGGTAGTACCTTCCACTTTGCATCAATGTCTTAAATATGAGCACCAAGGAAGGATCATCCATGTTCTCATAGATCCAAAACCTTTCGCTATGTGTAACTCCATTTACCTACAAGAAATTAATCTTTGTCCTTCCATACAGTCAGTCAAGATAAGTAATAAACCAAAAGTGAAAAAAGGAAAGCAAATGTGAGGAACCTCTCATAAACTTAGAAGATATTCCACAATCATCCTCTTCTAATGAATAAGTCAACTTCATTTGTCAAAAACCACATCCTTTCATAGAATTAGTAAGTATATTCCTATCTCCTCGTGATATAAGCATACCCAATAGAAAAAGACTTAAAATCCAAGTATGATCTTGTACTTTTATTTATGGAGGAACCACCCTTGATGAAAAGATCCTTGGACATAACCTCATGCCTAGAGAATAAACATATGCTACGTACTATATGTCACCTTCATTTTCCATAGCTAAACAAATGCTTTCCAACATGGGTTATCAAGGTAAAGGTCTAGGTAATTATGAATGGGGTATTAAAGAACCCCTATAAGTTGAACCTTGGCCAACACGATGCGGGATTGAATTCATCCCTAGAAAAAACGAACCTTCTCCTTTATTAGAAGAAGATAATAAAGATAATTATCTCAATTCAATACATGGCTCCTAATGGGTTGATGAGGATGAAGAAGAACTATTGTCACTCCTTAACCAAACACCTTGTAAAACCATACAATTTGGTAGCATCAACATGTTAGAATTAATCCATCTAGAATCAATAGCAACCAAAGAAAATCTTGAATATTCTTCGGATAATAATCATATAGAAGAGTCTCTCAAACAAATCTTCAACTTAAACTCAGCTCAGCTTCTTGAGTTGGAACAAACATCTATGGATCTACAATAACTTAAAGAGTTAGGGATAATAGATACCCATGTTCATTTTGAGGATGAGTCACAAGCCTTAATCAAAGATATCATAGATGTCAACATAGGAACATACCAAAACCCTCACCTTATAAAGCTTGGAAAATTCTCGATCTAGGAAGAACGAATAGAATACACAAACCTACTAAAGAAATTTTTTGACATCTTCACTTGGGAATACAATGACATGCTAGAACTTGACCCTTCGCTGATAGTCCACCACATGGTAGTGCACCCTAATGCCAAACCCGTCAAACAAAAATTAAGAAATATACACCCAATATTTGCTCTCTCAAAAAAATATGAGTTGCAAAAACTCTTGGATGTTGGTTTCATAAAGGCCATAGATTTTTTGGATTAGATATTCAACATTGTTCTTATTGCCAAGAAGGATCCATCCAAATTTACATCGACTTTAGATATATAAACAATGCTTACCCAAAAGATGATTTTTCTTTTCCGAAAATAGACATGATAGTAGACTTCATTGTAGGATCTAAGATGTTGTCCCTAATGGATGGATTCTCAGGCTATAACCAAATTAAGATAGCACCTGAAGACCAATCTAAAATTATTTTTACTACCCTTTGTCAAACCTTCTGCAATAAGTTCATACCATTTGGTCTTAAAAATATAAGAGAAACATATAAAAAAGCCATGACATACATATTTATTGACCTCATGCATAAAATTATGGAATATTACATAGACAATGTCTTGGATCGGTCTCAAAAGAGACAAAACCAGACTCGGGATCTCATATGTATCTTCAAAATATTACAAGATTATAAGGTTAGACTTAAACCCAATAAATGTATATTTGGGGTAAAATCAAGAAAAAAATTGGGATTCATTGTATCTCACCATAGGATTGAAGTTGATCCCTCCAAAATTGCAGCAATAACAAACATACCACCATCTACAAACTTAACTAAATTACGAAGCTTACAAGGCAAACTATAAGCCATCCGTAGGTTCATATCACAACTTGTAGATAAATGTCAACCTTTATCCAAATTATTGAATAAAGGACTAAAATTTGAATGGGATGAAGGATGTCAAAAGGCCTTCGAATATTTAAGAACTTATCTCTTGACACCACCTGTCTTGGTATCGTTGAACCTAAATCAACCATTATTGCTATACATAGTAGCTACGAAACATGCTCTTGGATATCTACTAGCCCAATATCATGAACAATATATAAAAATGGCAATCTACTATATTAGTATAACTTTAGTAAACTATGAAACTCGCTACACATCACTAGAGAATATTTTCCTAGCATTTTTCTTCTCATCTCTCAAACTAAGGCACTACATGCTTAATTAAAATACTTACGTCTTAGAAATGGTAGATCCATTGCACTATCTTATGTCAAAAACTTATCTATTAGGTAGGACTACAAAATGGGTCATAGCCCTTAGAGAATTTGACATAGAATTCGTAAATCAAAAATCACTAAAGGGATAAGTTATAACCGATCAACTAGTTGCATCCCCTTTAGAATCAAAACATCCCATAAGCATATCCTTTCCAGATGAAATGGTCTTTTAAATAGAAACCTAAGATCCTGAAACTTGGATCTTATACTTTTATGGAGCTAGATGCGTAAAATGCGTAGGGGTAGGAATTATCTTAGTCACTCCACAACAACTCATCCTGTTATCCTTCAAAATTCACTTCTCATGTGCTAACTATAGACCCAATATTTATGCACCCCTTTCTTCCAGGCTAATGGATCAGTTCCTGAAAGGGAAGGGAAAATGATGTGCCTACACCTCAGATGAGAAGCACTTGAGTTGTGCTCTCCTTGGTGTTTGTCAACGAATTAGGTGGGGGTTCACCAGGAAACACTTTCTGTGGTGGTTTCCATGCCTAGGTAATGGTGGGTGTTTGGTTGATTCTTTGAAGCATACACCTAAAGTTTGGCCAAAATGCAACTATTGCCTAGCTATATGCATTTCAACTTTTCATGAAAACAATTGTATACAGTTCTAGCTAAAAAGCTTATAAATTTAACTAAGATGCAAAGATTTCTTTATGTGCACTAAAAACAAAAAGTAGATTTTATGCTAACATGTGTATATATATATATTTTTTTTATATAAAATATAATATTTCTTTGTCTTTATGTTTACAAAACAAGGCATTACCAATAAGCTAAGTTTATATTTTTGTCTTTTTCTTTTAAGTTTTTCAACTAGTATGATTGATGCAAAATAATAATGCAACTAAGTCTATATTTTTTATCTTTTGTTTTGAGTTTTTCAACTAGTGTAATTGATGTAAAATATAATGCAACTAAGTCTATATTTTTGATCTTTTGTTTTGAGTTTTTCAACTAGTGTAATTGATGTAAAATGTAATGCAACTAAGTCTATGTTTTTTATCTTTTTTTATTAATGCAAAATGCTTCCTAAAATAGAAGAACATGAAATTAAAGTACAGAAAAACTAAGAAAAATTAGATCTAGATCCTTACTTGGTCCAAATATTTTTTTTTAGATGCATTCGGATCTGACAAAGCAAATTCGAATGCATATGAATCTGTTAGGCGAGTTCAGAGCACTCCGAATATGTTCAAAACCTACAATTTCACAACAAAGCACTAAAAAATATAGTTAGGGGTGGGGGATCTACTTAGACCATAGTAGATCATGATTTGTGATAGTCGGATTCCCTCGGTTCTTTTAGTAAACCATAGAAAAATTAATGGATCCATAGATCTAATTAAAAACATGAAATTTGGATGAAAGAAAAAGCAATAATCAGCAGTAAATACAGTAAAGTAATAAATATGGTAGATACTAAAATACAAACATGAATAAATTTGATAAACCTAAAGTTGAAATCTTACCCCCATCATAGATCTATGCAATTTTAGATATCTACAACAAATTTGGATGGCTCTGAATATGTTCAAACCTACAACGATTAGATCTGTAAACCTGCAATGGTCAAATTAGAGCAAATTCGTGTTTCATCAGTAAATTTGAACACATCCAAATTCATAAAAAACTTCTAAATAATAAATTTATGCTAGGGATAAACGAAATATGAATTAAAAATACATATTTCCATCTTTATTATCTTTTGGAATGATGACCTGATGTCGATATCTCCTCTAAAACACACAACAAAGCACAAGAAAAGTCTCTTCTCCACTTAGATTTTCTTGTAAAATCATCATTAGGTTCATATGGAGGTAGCCTATGGTATTTAACATCCGAGATAGGTCAAGAAAAAAGGAGGGCGATCAAGATAGGTCAGGCTATTAAGGGAAATTTAGTAATTTTCCAATCTGGATGAATTTGAATGGATCCAGTTCATCAAAAATCTGGGCTTGCCCATATTGGAGGTAAAATCCAAACAGTGTGCTAAATTTGGGTGCACGTTTGATTTGCCTAAATTCAAACCATTTGGAATTTTTCAAAGTTACCCGAATTCTATGAAAAATGGAAAATACGAAATTTTTATTTTAGTTGGCATAAAAATTGAGGCAAGGGGCTGGAGGGTGAAAGATACATCACTAGGGAGGGATAAAATTTTACTAGGGAGTAGGAATTTTGTAATGTGTCAAAATTCCATGGCTACATTTTGCCCCCTCTTTGGTGCATTTATGAGCAATAAATGCGTTAAAGAAAGATGTAGCAAAAAGGGGAGTTATGTTGCAAAGAAAATGGGTTTTTTTTCAAATTTTATTTTTATTATTTATTATCTAGAGTACCCCCTTCGAGTTTTGTGAAAATTTTGAAATTTATTACAAAACTCGAAATTTGAAGAGAAAAGGGTAAAAAGGGGTGCTAGGAGCATATTATAGTGAGGAGGCCCGAGGGGCTTCCTCATCAGCAGATAGAGGATGGATGACCTACTATATTCTATTGAGGTCCTACAGGAGGTTGAGGGAGGAGGATGAGTGGCCTAGAGGAGGCTAGGTGAGTGATCGATGAGTTGATTGCACCACACATTTTTTGGAGACCCTAGCGAGGGCATCCAAGCTAGGAGGATGATAGGGAGGAGTTTGCTCACACACATCGATTACGATGGATTTGGATAGAGTGGAGGGAGATAGAGCTACATCAAGTGGATGGAGTGTAGTATCATTTTGGATTAGTGTATGGGATTATCTCAGTATGGGATTTCACATACTGATGAGTGACTCAGGATCCTACGACTACTAGTGGGGCTCTTGACCTCAACAAATTTTTTGAGGTGGACAAGGATGATCCTATATTTGTACTTCCAAATATAGATGACATAGGAGTAGAGGCTAGGTATGAGTGGCATGCTATCATTATTTTAGTGAGGATCACATGGGAGAGAGAAGTGGAATATTAGGTGTCGTGAGCCTATCAAGAGGTTGCTAGACGAAGATCTACTAGACAATAGTAGGGGGAGATACGGAGGACACAGAGGAGAGAGGATCCTAATACAAGAGGATGCAGGAAGATACAAAGGACCTCTCAGTAGGAGAGGGCTCTTTAGATTGAGGGAGGGAGTGAGTAGTAGTAGTAGGCTAGATTTCCACAGCAGTAGGTACCCCCACCACAGTAGGCTATAGTATCTCCTCAGTAGGAGGCCCCCTTATCCCTAGATAGGACTCACCTAGGAAGGGCATTTCTATGGAGGTTGGGGAGTCGAGTAGCACTGGAGAGGTTGCTACTCTATAGAGAGAGAATGTCAATTTGAGGAGTTAGATTGGAATTCAAGTGAGTTGGATTCATATTTTCGAGGAGCAGCTCACATAGTCATAATCTTTATTGGGATAGGCTCAGGCTCAGGTGGCCCAAGTATAGGGATAGATATTATCACAGTAGATGAGGAGTGGAGCTTCAGGTCAATCCTCAGACAGTGGTGCACTATTAATAGAGGTAGTCACGACATCATAGTGGACGTACTTCTACCTAGACATTGTATTATCAGTTAGTTCCTAAGGGTCAGAGGGTTCCATTACCTCCAAAATTTTCTCCTTCGAATAGAGCGAGATCATCATCTAGGATAGTGTTTGGGGCTGCTCAGTTTTGGGTGCCCAAACCACCACCTAATGATAGCTAGATCTTGAGAGGGTCTAGGGAGTGATATACCAAGGCTTTTTATTGTGGTATACCCCCTAGTGATTGAGTATGCTAGTTTATGATTGTGGCATTCCAATCAAATTTTTGTACCTTATGTACCTTTTTGAGAGATATATTCATGACTACTATTGTTCTTTTTGGTATTTTTATTTTTATGGTTATGCGTAATGCAAAATATTATGGTTGTTTTTGTGATGATCGTCATAATCATGCTTATGGTCATGTTTGATTTGCTAATGTTGTTTTATCATGCTTAATCAAGATATTGTTTGCAAGAAAGTGAAGTGTGATTTGATATAATTTAATATTTTGTAATGTAGAAGACAAATTATTTTGAAAATTATGCCCTTATGATTTTGATCAGTTAGCAATAGACCTCGAGGATGTGTGCTTGTATATGACCGTTTATGGAGGCTGCCCCTCACGTTGGTCATGAAGTGGATCCTATATGAGGTTTTTTGTTGTATTACTAACATCGAAGGGTTGTGATCAACAAAAGTAATTTGAAAATTTGTTGATTAAAAGTGATAAGTTGATGATAAGTAATTTGTTGTTTTTAAGATTAATTTTGATTTAATCTTAAGAGAAGTATGATGTAATGAAGGTGATTAAGCATGAAAAATTGGGTAGAGGACTTGTGCTAGGCATAAGATTCCTAGTGTGAAGTAAATAGAGAGATTTTATTAGGGTTGTCTCATGCCATCATCGTGAAGTCTATATGCAACTATATGACCAAGCAGTTATATGTGATCAATGCAGATTTTTGTTTATGATAAGCAATCATGCAATATAGTGAAATGAATGTATTTGTACTAAATGGTAGATATGAGATGCAAGATTAATTGGTTTTATGGGCCAATTGCTTATGCTAATAGTCATACAAATCCATGAGGATATGGTGACTTCAACTAATCAAAACTCAAGGAGAATCTTGGTCATTTTAAGATGAAATTGAGTTTATCAAGAACCAGTGTGTGATTTGTGTATTCATTTTCTATCTTGATCTTAATTATGATACAAAATATCTCAAGGATCAAGTGTGTGTGCGTATGAGGTTCATTTACCAATTTTGAGTAAGGTAATGATGCAAACCAACTTTAAGAACCATGTGTGTGCAAATGATGAATTCATTTACCATGATTTTATGCATGCGGTTGGATTTAACTACTTTGTAATACAAGCCACCAAAAGCTAGCTGATCCATAAGCTGACATTGGTCTATACAAAATAAGGTCGCTAATGTGACAGACATGTCACCATACGTAAGACTACCCCATTTCTAGGAAGGTTTCATTCAACCTATTGTTGTAATGGGGATCACCCCATGATTTTCAAATAACTGAGGAATTCCAGGGATTCAAGTTCATTACCCCCTTCTTTTCTTTTGATTTTAAGTAGGGATTCTTGTTCATTTTTTAACAAGGGGATTTTATTTTCTTTATAATTTTTTTTTCAAGGGATACTTGCTCAGATTAGGTAAAGAGCAAGGGATTTTATTTGGGTAGGGGGGAGCTTGTCCTTTTGCCAATTCTCAACATTCTAGACCATGCGCATAATAGGATAGCAAGGGAAACCTTTCACTTAAGGAGCTAGGACTACTATGTAGCATCATCTTTCCTTGTGCAAGAATCATTTTAAGATGTGTAAGTGTGTTCTGGTTCAAAAAGTGGCAGAATCAGTTCCCAAAAGCTCAAAATTTCTTAATGTAGAAGTAGTGATTTTGGTTCAAGAGAGATTTATAATCAATATCAAAAATCAATATTTTATTTAAATGTGAATTTTGTGAGTGGTTCAAGATAAACTCTGAATTTCTTCAAAGAAAACCAAGATTAACTATGAATCTGAACAACATCAGTCTAATATTTAAGTAATATAATAATTAGATGTAACTATATGCCATATGCAATTTGGACCAAAACTTATTAAGGATGTAAGATGAATGCAACTAGATGAAAGATGATGAGTATGAAATGGTTGTGATTATGAAATAAACTATATGCAAGAAATATTGTATGTACAAAATATATGACAATTATGTACAATGGTAGGTCATGGCTTTATGCATAATATCATTTGAGGTGCATTATATTCATTGGCTCCTTAAGATATTTTCCATCTAAGGTAGCTAAATGATATGCACCTGATCCAAATTTAGTAGTGATGATAAATGGTCCTAACCAATTTGGTTGAAATTTTCCTTTAAGATCAGTTTGAGCATTTCTATTTTTTTATTTTCTTTAAGAACTAAATCACCAACCTCAAAATATCGAGTATGAACTTTCTTGGAGTATGATATTTTGAGTTTGTCTTGATAGGAGCGAAGATGCTCCAAAGCATTTATGCACTTTTCATCTAGTAATTCCAGTTGGCTTAGTCATCCAACATGATATTCATCTCCTACTTTAGCATCTTGAAGTAAAATACCTAAAGAAGGGACTTCCAGCTCAAAAGGAAATACAACTTCAGCACCATATACCAAGACAAAGGGAGAAGTGCCCATAGGGGTTCGAACACTAGTCCGATAAGCCCATAAGGTAGGATATAATTGAGTATGCCAATCTCACCCTGATTTATTAACCAATATTTTTAGGATTTTAATTAAAGTTTTGTTGGATGCTTCAGCTTGGCCATTTCCTTGTGGATAGTAAGGAGTAGACCATCTATGCTGGATTTTGTATTTGGCACAAAGCTTTTGTATGTCTTTATTTTTGAAGCATGTTCCATTATCAGAAATGAGTGTAGATGGAATCCCAAATCTATAGATGATTTGATTAAAAATAAATTTAGAGACTTGGGTTCCTATGCAAGAAGCCAATGGCATGGCTTCTACCCATTTTGTAAAATATTCAATTGTTGTTATGATGAATTTATGACCATCTGATGAAACTGGATTAATCTTCCCTATAATGTCTAGGCCCCATTTTGAAAAGGGCCAAGGGGAAGAAATGGCTTGAAGCTCTTGGGCAGGAGCATGGACAAGATTTGTGTGTCGTTGATATTTATCACATCGATGCACATAATCATTGGCATATTTTTCCATGGAGGGCCAAAAATATCCCATTCGTAGGAGTTTTTTGGCTATGGCACCACCACTAAAATGACCTCCACAAGATCCATCATGCACTTCACTTAGTGCCTTTTTGGATTCATCTAGGTTGAGGCATCGTAAAAGGATACCTTCAAAAGACCTTTTGTACAAGGTACTTCTGATGATTATGAAATGAACAGCTCATTTACATAATAATCTATGTTGATTCCTATCTAGGCCATCTGGGAATGATCCATTTTGGAGAAAGTTGAAGATATCTCCATACCATGGTTCTGAGGATGTTTCTTCAATTGTAAAGACATCTAAGGGTGCTAGGCAAGACTCTAATGAAGTGGGTTCCCTAAGTTGATGAATGATGATAGTAGCATGATCATCATCCAACTTTAAAGGAATAAGAGAAGCAGTTGCTGCCATAGCATCCGTAGAACGATTACTAGTACGAGGGATAGCTTCGATAGTAACTTTCTCGAATAAAGACATAAGTTTTAAAACATATTCTTTATAAGGATGGAGTTTCTCATCTCAGGTTTGATAAATATTATTAATTTGATTTACCATGAGTTGCGAGTCTCCAAAAATTGATAATATTTTAATATTCAAGGCTAAAGTTGCTCGTAACCCAAGAATCAAGGCTTCATATTCTGTTGTGTTATTTGTACAGGCAAATTGGAGTTTGAAAGATAATGGGATAAGTTGTTTTTGTGGAGACACCAATATGATGCCTACACTTGCGCCACTCATGCAATGGGCTCCATCAAAAAATAGAGACCAAGAGTCTGGATGCTCATCTTCTAAAGTAAGGCATTCATCTAGAAATTCTATTGTCAAAGGATGAGTAGATTCAAGAGGAGTAGCGATGAGTTGATCAGCTATGACTTACCCTTTAATGGATTTTTGACCAATAAAGGTTAGGTCAAACTCACTCAGAGTGAGAACCCATTTTGTTGCTCATCCTGATAAATAAGGTCTACTCATCAAGTATCATAATGGATCAAATTTTGCTATGACAAAAGTTTTTTGACTAAGCATATAATGGCACAGTTTTTGTGTAGAGAACACAATAGCTAAACAAAGCTTTTCTAGAGGAGTATAATGAGTTTCATAACTTACCAAGGTTCTTCTTATGTAATAAATAGCTCTCTCTTTCTTATCCTCATCATGTTGTGCAAGCATTGCTCCTAACGCAAGTTCTGAGGTAGAAATGTATAAAATAAAAGGATGCTCAGGCCTAGGTGGAACGAGCACTAGTGGTGTAAGAAGATATGTCTTAAGAGCTTCAAAGGCTTCTTGACATTCATCATCCCATTTAAAAAGGGTATCTTTCTTAAGTAACTTAAGAAAGGGTTGACATTTATCTACCAATTTATCAATGAAACGACGGATGGATTGGAGCTTACCTTGTAGACTTCTAAGTTCTGTCAAAGTTTTTGGTGGTGGCATATCGATAATTACCTTGATTTTGATAGGATCTATCTCTATTCCTCGCATAGATACAATAAATCCTAATAATTTACCAGATTTCACTCCAAACACACATTTTTCTAGGTTTAAACGGACTTTGTATTCACGGAGTCTATTAAAGACTCATCGTAAGTCAGGAATGTGATCTTCCTCCTTAATAGATCGAGCTATGATGTCATCCACATAATCATGTAGAATGTCATACATCATATCATGAAACACATATGTCATAGCTCATTGATAAGTTTCCCCTGCATTATTTAAACCAAAGGGTATTACTTTCCAACAGAAAGTCCCCCATGGTGTAATGAAGGCAGTTTTAGGTTGATCCTCTGGTGCTATACGAATTTGGTTATATCCTAAAAATCCATCCATAAGGGATAACATCCCACTTCCTACCATGAAATCAATAATTTGATCCATATTAGGAAGGGGAAAGTCATATTTGGGACATGCAGCATTGATATCCCTAAAATCAGTACATACTCTGATTTTAGTAGCCTCTTTTTTGGTTACTGGGACAACATTAGATATCCAATCAGAATAGTCTATGGCTTGAATGAAATCAACATCTAAAAGTTTTTGTAATTCATATTTAACCAGCAAGGCTACTTTAGGATGCATTTTCCTAAGTTTTTGTTTTACAGGTTTAGCATCAGGACGAACCACTAAGTGGTGCATGACTACAGAAGGATCTAAGCCAAGCATATCCGCATATGTCCATGCGAAGATGTCAGGGTATTCTACAAGAAGTTCTATGTATTTACTTTGTTCTTCTTTACTCAAGGTAACTCTGATTTTAACCATGTGAGGATTGGTTTCTATTCCAATATTAATTTTTAAGATATCTTCTACCAAAATACTCAAGTCCCTTTCGAAGTTAGGAGGGGTGGGTGAAACACCCATTTCCTGGAGTTCTTCTAGGGATAGTTTGGCTAACTCTTCCTGTGTGGTTGTTGTTTGAACATGAGCTATACATGGGATAGATCCATCAAAGAAGAAACTATTCCTCATGACTTCTTCGAGGGGGATGTCAAAAAAGACATCTCCTTCTACACACTCATCTGGAGTGGCAATCATTTTTGGATGGACTACTAAAATCATATTGCAAGAAAACAAATGAGTTTTCTTTCTCTTATTAATATTCATTAAATGCTTTTGATTTTCTAAATATTCACCATATGTGATTAGGTGATCATCTTCATCGAAGGGAAAAGGCTGAGATTTCGTAGGAATATAGCCTATACCACATCGAGCAGGCCATTCCTCAACCTCAAAGGGTTCATGTATGCCATTTTCAAAATGACCCAAACCTTTACCCTTATAACCCATATCACACATAATTTGCTTTGATTTTATATATCTGTTGGAGAAGTAACATTGAGCAAAATTGTTCTCATCAAATGTAAAGCTCATTTTTTTAATGTTGATTTTATCGAGGGAACATCCTACGGAAATAAAAGTACAACTCCCAACATGATATATGTTTCCCCATTTGTGAGGTAAACCTATCATTCGTGGGGATGGCGGTAATTGAGACAAGACAATGGAGTCTTGTACAACAAAATTAGCATGCTCTATGGGTGCTAATATGGTGGATAAATCTGGTAAAGCCTCATCTATAAGAGGGTATGATGTAGAAGGATTATCAATTTTAGAAGGTATAGGTGTGTCAGAAGAAGGTGAAGGTTCAATATTTGGGGAAGAAGACTTAGGAGGAACAGGAGCTAATGATGATAGGGCTGGACAAAATGGAACATTAATGGGTTCCACCATTGCACACATTTCAAATGGTCTAGGATCTCCATGAATGGTGACCAATTGATTTTTAAACTCAAATTTTACACACTGATGCAAAGTAGAGGGAACTGCCCTCATTGCATTGATCCAAGGGCATCCTAGAAGGATGTTGTATGATGTTGGACAAGATACAACAAAAATGGACGTATCCAAAATTCTAGGACCAACTTGTAATGGGATAGATATCACACCACAAGCTTCTTGGGTTTCATCATTAAAAGCTTTAATAATCATTTTAGTTCTTCTTAAATCTTCGTTTTTGAACCCAAACCTTTTGAAAAAGTCATAGGTGCAAATATTTAGAGATGAACCATTGTCAATCAATACCCTCTTAACACACACATCTCCAATTAATGTTGTTATGTATAAAGGATTATCCCTATGCATACTTTGAGGAGGTATATCTTTGTCATGAAAATCAATGTAGTCAACTCCTTGAGAGGCTACAACATTAACTACGATAGTTGGCTCTATGTCTTGAGGCACCATCATTTGACTTAGGGTATTCATTAATTCTTCTCTATGAATAGATGAAGTCCTAAGAAGGTCAAGAAGAGAAATCCTAGTTATTGTATTAGCTAGTTGTTCATTGATATCAAAAGGAGTCTTTTGTTGAGGTCGAATTACATTATTCCCTTTATGAGGTGGTTTCAGAACAAAAGGTGGTTGATCCACATCATTTGGTTGAGTTGTAGGTAATTGAGTTTGAGAATTTTGAGCTTGAGCTTGTTGTCTAGTAATGGCTCCAACTATAGCCACAATATTTCTTGATTGATGTGGAATAGAAAAATCATCTTGAATAGATTGTGATCTAGCAGTTGATGTTTGTTCTATGGGAAGAAGTTGTGAAGAAGGATGGGTTGTTATCATTCTTGGAAATGGTTCCTCTAGAACTAACAAATTTGTAATGGGTAGAATTGGTCCTGATTCATATTCTAAACTATTAGAATGAAAAGAACTAATATCTACTTCAGATTCTGTTTCACTTTCTGTATGTTCAAAATATGGGGATTGTAATTTTCTTCCTTGAAATTGCTCAATTGTGACAATGGATTGAGTAGGCACAAATGAAGTTTGTGGGAGTTGTGATGGTAAGTGACTACTAACCATTCCCACATAACGTGTTGGATGAGGCACACTCTTATAATCTAGCTGATTCACAACTTCCTTACCATGATTTGGTAATGGGTTTTGGAAGATGTCTAGATTTTGATTAGCATTTTGTGCCTTGTTGCTTTTGTGGGTCTGTTGGTGGATTAGCATTTGGTGGAGGATTTTCCACTCCCAATTTTCCATTATCAATCAAGTCTTGTACCAAGTGTTTTAATCTTCTACAAGTGTTGGTTGGATGTCCATCAACTTGATGGAAATCACAATGTTGGTCTGGTCTATACCAAGGTTGAGAGGTGTCAGGTTGTCATATCTCTAGCAATTTTATCAAGCCTCTTTCTACCAATTGTGGTAAGACCATTGTCAAAGGTTGATTTAATCTTGTGAAGTTCCATTGTGGAGGTTTTTGAGGTGCTTTTAACACAAAATTCTTTGTGGTTTCTACGATATTAACATTTGGAGGAGGTCTATTATCTGTGACCCCATCTCCTACCACATGCTTGTTCTTGTATTGATTTTTAGATGATTTATCCTCATCCTTCCTTTTAAGTTGTCCTCTTCTGATAAGGGCCTCTTCTACCCTTCTTTCCAAGTCTATAGCTTGATCAAAAGAGGTTACGGTGGTAGTGGCCAACTCATAGGATAATTGTTCTTGTAAATTTCCAATGAAAATTTCTAGCATTTCTCTTGGAGGTAGGGCAAAATGTAATTTGCCTAAAATTTTTCTCCATCGAGCTAGAAATTCTATGAAACTTTCTTCTTTCCCTTGTTTTAGGTTGTACAAATCCTTAATTGTGACATGTCTTTCTATATAGGTACCAAATTGATGTACAAACAACTCCGTAGTTTCTTCAAAGTTTCTCAAGGAGTGTGTTGGCAATTGATAATACCATTCCAAGGCCATACCTCCTAAGATTTTTGGAAATATTTTTAATAGAAACATGTCATCATATGCAATGTCATGGCAAGTGGTCCTAAACATGCGAAGATGCTCAATCGGATCTTCGATCCCCTTATAAATCGATAAAATCAGCATGGGGAAGCATTTAGGATATGGTCTAGCAGCAACAAAAGGATCTAATGGTTGATTACACATTTCCTTATAACTGTATGTAGGGTGATAAGGGTCTATTTGATCTAATCATGAAGCTAATTGTTGGACTATAGCTTCAAGATGATGTGGTTGCCCATTATGTTTATTTTGTGTTGCTATGTTTGTATAGGAAGGATAATATGTATGTTGTGTTGCTACATAAGGAGTTGAAATAGTAATACTGTTATGCATAGGATTTGAAGTTGGAGGGTTTATGAGCTTATAAGGAGGTATATTTTGTTGCAAAGTTGGTTGAGAAGAAGTTGGGATTTTCACATTTTTATTTTTTTGAGATGTTGAGGCTTGAATAAATCGATTATTAAAATATTGAGAGAGAAAGTTATTGTTGGTAGAAGAAGAAGGTTGTTTTTGGGTAGTAGTAGTGGTTGCAAAAATAGGTTTATGTTGTGATGCCATAGTTGTTTGAATTTGGGTGGTACCTAAGGAATGATCATTATGAGTGGCAGGTTGTAATGGAGGAAGATTATCACTCGCATATGTCTCTAGTTGTGGGTGAAGTTGAAAAGCTTCTTCTAAAGTTGCTTCCATTGAAAAATCACCCCTTTTAAGTTGGTCTTCTACTTCAAAGGCATTAGCGATAGTAGACTGATTATGATTTAAAAATTCATAGAAGTGTTGCACAGATTCAAAATGAATGTCCCCTTGAGGTCCCATTTTAGGGTCAAAAGGGTCGACTATTTTGTCTTCTTCATTTTGTTCAATTTGTGCAACTTGTTCTTCCTAAACTTCTTCTATTTCTGTTTTGGTATTAGGGTTTTCATTATCCGACTCCCCTTCAGAGTCGGTTGCCACTTCTTTACCATTCCTTAAGGTTTTAGGCATCTTGTTGTGTTGTTTTTTTTTTTATGCTACTCCTAATTTTTTTGTTGTTTTTGTATTAAATTAAAGTAAAAAGGTCTTTTCACTAAGTTTTTACAGAGATTTTAAATAACAAAGCTAAGGTGATTCTACTCTTCTCAAAAGAGCTTATAAATATCATTGATGGGCTCTAGGTCTTCAAGGTTCATGAAATGTTCCTCTTCGAAGACAAAGTTCTCTTTTAAAAGGAGGATGAAGTGAACGAGAGTGATATTCTTAGTTTTAGAAGTAGGAGGTTGAAATTGGAGCTCATGGAAAAAATATCTAAAGAGGACTACTCTAGGTGCTTTGTGATAGCATCTTTTTTGTTCAAAGGCTATCTCTTTTTCCTCTAAGTTTGCTAGGAATTTGTGGATGATTACAGATTCTTCAAAGTAACTTTCCCATGGGTAAATTGTGGAGTGGATGCTAGCCCTTTTGTTCGCTAGCCAATGTTCGCAACTCCTTTTAATTTCAAAATAGGGGGAGTAGTAATATGCACCTAAGGCTTTCGTTATGTCTATCCTTTTAATTTGTTTCAACTCCTCAACCCTTCTCTTAATGAGATCAAAATTTTACCACAAATCTCCCCAATTTTCCCTATTGCTCCTAAAGAGGATGTCAACTTCTTTTTCTATAAGTTCCTTCCTAAGGTCGATAAGGGCAGATTCTTTAACACTAGTGTCCACCATTTAAAAATTTTTCTAGATTTTTTTTTTTAGAAAAAAGCAAAGTAAAAGTGAAAAAGACAAAAGAAAACTTAAAACAAAAGTTCTTTTTCTAACTAAAATTTTTTCTTCGAACCATTTTGCAAGTTGTAGGCCAAGTTATCTCATTTTTCAATTAGGATTTTCACCTGGATGCCCGCATGCAGACACTTGGTGATGAAGTCCAAGTTGTGATGAAGCCCAAGTTCTACTAGTCCTCACCTAGTTCACCATGGGCAGTGATACACCTCAAAGAGATGCATGCTATTTTCCATGGCTATGATGGTTGTTGGACCGACCTCATTTTAAATCTTGATTAAAGGTTTCAAGTTTTTTAGGTACAGGTGAAAGGATAATCCCTTTATGAAGGTCCGTAAGCCTTCACTATATATCCCATTTTTGTCCAGACCACCTGAAGTTGTGGAAGAGTTCATCGGATGTGGTTTTTTTTAGGGAAAATGATGTAAAAATGAAAAATAAGTGATTTGATTCATTTGAAAATTATCTGATTTATATGGCTTAATCTAAGACACACAAGATTAAATGATCTTTTTTAGTTTTTTTTCAAAAACAAAAGAAAAAGAAACAATTTCAAAATAAGGGTGTTTTCACGTCGGGTTCACCAAAGAATGTAGACCCAAAATTTTTGCACCCCTTTCTTCCAAGCTAATGGATCCGCACCTGAAAGGGGGAGGGAAAATGATGTATCTACACCTCGGACGAGAAGCACTTGAGTTGTGCTCTCCTTGGTGTTTGTCGATGAATTAGGTGGGGGTTCACCAAGAAACACTTTCTGTGGTGGTTTCCATGCCTAGGTAAGGTGGGTGTTTGATTGTTTCTTTGAAGCATACACCTAAAGTTTGGCCAAAATGCAACTATTGCCTAGCTATATGCATTTCAAATTTTTATGAAAACAATTGTATACAGTTCTAGCTAAAAAGCTTATAAATTTAACTAAGATGCAAATATTTCTTTATATGCACTAAAAGCAAAAAGTAGATTTTATGCTAACATGTGTATATATATATTATATAATAATAATATATATATATATATATTTTTTTTTTTTTGTCTTTTGTGTTTACAAAACTAGTGAAATTAATATAAGAGCAATAAAACTAAGTTTATGTTTTTATCTTTTTATTTTAAGTTTTTCAACTAGTATGATTGATGCAAAATAATAATGCAACTAAGTCTATATTTTTATCTTTCTTTTGAGTTTTTCAAATAGTGTAATTGATGTAAAATATAATACAACTAAGTCTATATTTTTGATCTTTTCTTTTGAGTTTTTAAACTAGTATAATTGATGTAAAATATAATGCAACTAAGTCTATGTTTTTTATTTTCTTTTTTTTATGCAAATGCTTCCTAAAATAGAAGAATATGAAATTAAAGTATAAAAAAACTAAGAAAAATAAGATTTAGATCCTTACCTAGTCTAGATGTTTATTTTTAGATGTATTTAGATTCGACAGAGCGGATTCAAATTTGTCGGAATCTATCAGGTGAATTCGGAGCACTCTGAATACATATAAAACCTACAATTTCACAACAGAGCACTATAAATTGTAGTTAGGGGTGGGGGATATACTTAGGCTATAGTATATCATGATCTGTGATAGTCATATCCTCTCGGTTCTTTTAGTAAAGCATAGAAAAAATTAATTGATCTATAGATCTAATGCAAAACATGCAATTTTTATGAAAGAAAAAGCAGTATTTAGCAGTAAATGCAGTAAAAGTAATAAATTTGGTAGATATTAAAATGCAAACATGAATAAATCTAATAAAACTAAAGTTGAAATATTACCCCCAACATAGATCTATGTGATTTTGGATATCTGCAGCAAATTTGGATGGCTCCAAATACGTTCAAACCTGCAACGGTTAGATCTAAAACCTGTAATGATTAAATTAGAGCAATTTCAGGTTTCATCAATGAATTCGAATGCATTCAAATTCATAAAAACCTGATAAATGATAAATTTATGCTAGGGGCAAATAAAATCTGAATTAACAATACACATTTCCATTTATGATATCTTTTGGAATGATGACCTGATGTCGAGATCTCCTCTATAACTTGTAACAAAGCATAAGAAAAGTATCTTCTCCACTTGGGTTTCCTAGTAAAATTATCATTAGGTTCATCTAGAGGTAGCCTACAATATTTAACATCCAAGGTATATCAATAAAAAGGGAGGGCAACCAAGATAGGTTGGGTTTTTAGGGGAAATTTAGTAATTTCCCAATCTGGGTGAATTTCAATGGATTCAAATTTACCAAAAATTAGGGTTTGTCTAGATTGGAGGTAAAATCCAAATAGTACATAAAATTTAGGTGCACGTTTGATTTCACTAAATTCAGACCGTTCTGAATTTTTTGGAGTCACCTGAATTTCGTGAAAAAAGAGGAAAAGACAATATTTTTGGTTTTAGCTAGCACAAAAATTGAGATAAGGGGTTTGAGGGTGAAAGGTACATCACTAGGGAGAGTTAACATTTTACTAGGGAGTAGGAATTTTGTAATGTCAAAATTCCATGGCTACGCTAACAATACAACAGAACACAAAGCACTCATCCTAGGTCTTAGGGTCATAACAAAGCTAAATATTGAAAACTTAACAATATATAGTGATTTGTAATTGGTCATAAACCAAGTGAACAATGCTTATTAAACCAAAGATGAGAAATTAAAACTATACAAAGACATTATGGATATGTTGAAAACTCGCTTCAACCAAATTACCATAGAAGCCATACCACAATCTACCAATCGACACATTGATGCTATGGCTACAGTTGCATCTATCATACCCTTAAAATTACAATATGAAGAGGCTTATATTATTAGAAGTTCAATCAATAAATCTTCCACAATCAAATCATACCTGCAACCACTTAACATATGCAATTTTGAAACATCTATACCCCAAGAACCTTGGTATCAAGACATCTTTAATTAGCTCGAATAAGGAATATTTCCTAAGGGTTCCAACTCTAAAAAATAAAGATATTTTAGGCTAAAATCTTGCAAATATGTCATAATTGGAGACATATTATACCAATGCTTGTTTGAGGGTATACTCCTTAAGTGCATAAATACAAATGAAGCCCAAGCTATCATAAAATAATCCCATGGCTGTGAATGTGGTGGGCATTTTTGTGGATTATCCATATCCAACAAAATCCTTAGAATAGGCTATTTTTGGCCATCTATGGAAAAATATACTCACAACTATGTCAATAAATATGACAAGTGTCAACAACATGACAACCTTGTTCATGAACCTTCTCAAAAACTTCAATCAATCATGTATCCTTGGCATTTTTCTTCTTGGGGATTGGATATTATAGGGAATATCAACCCTCAATCGTCAAATGGACATAATTTCATCATCACCACTATTGAATATTTTACTAAATGGGTTGAGGTAATGCCCCAATCCACTACAACAGGAATTAAAGTATTAAAGTTCAATCTAAATCAAATCATTAGCTGATATGGTATACCTTCTACCCTAATCACTGATAATGGCACCCCTTTTAAAAATAAGGAAGTTGCTAAAATGTGCACTAAATACAAAATTCAACAAAAGTAGTCTATGACATACTACCCACAAGGAAATGTACAAGCTAAATCATCCAACAAAACACTAATCAAAATTATTAAGAAGCTAGTAAACAAAAATGACCAAGATTGGCATTTGCAACTCTATTCCATCTTATGGGCATATCACACAAGTGTGTGTGCCCCCACGGGAGCAATGCCATACACTTTTGTTTATGTCACCTAAATAATATTTCCCTTTGAATTTGAGATACCCTCTCTAAGAGTCTTGTTACAATATTCTTCAGTAGGAGGTGAATATCGCTCAAATTGCTTACAGTATTCTTAGAATAAAAAGGCATCAATGTTTTATAACACCTTATAATATACCACAACACACTTCAACGTGCCTACCATAATAAGGTACTTCCAAGATAATTTGAAGTTGGTAGCTTAGTCCTCAAAGAAAATCAAAAGAACACTAGCGCCAACATTGACCTATAAGAAGGTCCGAGGTGTAGACCAATTGGTTCATCCAAACCCCATAAGGGGGGCAGAGGTCCAAGGTTCAAATCTCGGGCCTCGCCGGACTGAATGCTTGTCCATTTCCTGGTGCTTTTAGTGGTGTAAAAGGTTTTAAATGATTGTGGCATGGTGGTTATAGGGGTGGACTATGTGAAGATATATATGGTGACTTTTAGGGTGGACAACATAGAATACTATGGTGGCCATAAAATCTAGAAAGCCTACCTAGATTCGTGGTGGCTATCAATTCCACCATGTAAATACAAAAAAAAAACATTGACCTATAAGGAAATTTTGAAACTAATTGGTTTGGACCTTTCATCATCATAGCCAAATTTGGATCTGGAGCCTACCACCTAGCCACATTGGATGGCCAAGAACATAAAGAACCAATCAACATCATGCATCTCAAATGATACTATGCATGAAACATTGAGTCATTTGCTTGCTCATTTGATTGAATGCACAACAAATATCATCATATCATCATACACACTTCACCCCTTGCATGATTGTCTAATTTTCTTGATCATACCATAGAATTAGGAGGGTTTACTATGATGCAAAATTCGATCCTTATTAAAAATACATATGCATTGCATCCGCCTAGGCTAACCATATGTTGAGTAAACTCTCTCAGTCCAAAAATCTAGTCCACTAAAATATTATTCTATATCCCACTTTGTTACTATCATACTTCCTCTATTATTCTCCCTCTCTTGGGTTAAGTGATGTATGACATGATCATCCACGGCCCTGATGACCCAGCCTTTCCCCTTTCTTCTATCCCAACCTTGGGGCATCCAACGATGAACAAAAATTACACTTACTTCTTTCTCTTTCATCCTTCATGCTTATTTCCTCTCTATGAAATAAGTAACATGCATGACCTACTTTCCTCTATTTCATATATAGTCACATCCTTAATATCAACAAAATTTCACAACAATATTATCAAACAATACATATTTATAACATTCTTCTATAAGAGAGTCTCTTTTTCGATCAACATTCATGATTATTTAATAGACTCCTCAAGGACACCTTTTCTCTTCTATAATGTGTCGAAAACTTTTGCAAACTTGCAAAATGACGTATTATATAAGATAATTCTAAAATCAGTCTATTGGATGTATCATAACATCTATTCATCACATTCTTCAAAAGCAAGATATACCATTTAGGGATGGGAAATTACATTCAACCAATGTCTCGTAAGTTCATATTCATTTGTGGATTTCACTAACCACTGGTTACAATGGGATTTTCTTCATTGGTCGACCTATCATTTGAGTTCACAAAAATCATACCTAATACATACCATCACCATCTTACTCATTCGATAATTTGCATGGGCCAAGAAGACCTTAATAATCCATTCTCATGTAGATTAACAATTATTTTTCAACTTTATATGGGAACAGATGATTATGGGTACTCTTCCCCACTCAACATGTCATTTTAGTATGCAATCAAACATGAATCAAGCTGTCATGCATTATACTGATAATAAATCACAGGTAACGTAGAGTTACCTTAATCCAATATCTCATAGATTTTCAATTTCTTGTGAATCTCATCAGGCAATATATCAATGGTATCTTTAATATCTCTTTTATTTATTGCATTAGCACGCTATCACATTTTATAAATCTCACTATTTGCCTTTGATAGTCCATGCAACTTTTGGAGACTCTATCGATCCAATTTCTCATAGATGTACAATCATTTGTAAAACTTACCAGGCACTAGATCGATAGTGTCCTCATAACCACTTGGTTCTTGTCATTGGCATTCTATTAAATAAGATTCAATATCTCTCATAAGTTGTTCAAATAGGCCTATTGAACTATGAGGCTCCATGGATCTAATGTCTTGTGAGCATACAATTGTTTGCATGCTTTACCAGATACTAGATCTATATTGTCTTCGTAGCTGCTTGGTCTTCAATAGCAATAGAACATTCATGAATTATACTCTCTTCATTAGCTATTAGCCTAATAAACCATTGGATCAACAAAATCTTATTTCCAACTAGTATATTATACAAATATGCAATAAACATCTAATCTCAAAATAATCATTCATCAAGAATAATAGATATTCTCTATCTATTTATACAAATATCAGTCAATAGATAGATAACTTCCTCTATATTGACATATGACAATAACTTACTATTTATTATTTTCTTCAAAAAGAAAATATCCAGACTGATTAATGGGTCCTTTGGGAACATAGGGGTTTGGTAATCAACACTTCACATATCCATAATTATTTATGAATACATCAAGAAATCGATTTTCAAATCCCTATACCTCCTAACAGTAAATAAGCCAACATGGATGTCATCCATCTTTCATACAAAAATGATCCTTGAGACTAAGGGAAATGTTGTCACATAAACCTCTGAGGCAAGGAGATTCCTTTTTCTCATGCTCTGTGCATATACATTTATTTGTACATGCATCGAGCAAATGAGAAGGGCTTCTTCTTCTCCTAGATTTTTCATATGGAAGCATAACCCTCAGTCTGAAAGATTTTATTCACAAAATAAAATCTTTGAATTGCTTAACACATCATAGGTGGCAACGAGTATTAAGTCCAATTTCTCATGTATATGTAAATATTTGCATATGCATTAGGTAATAGAATTATATATTATTGTTACCCTCGCTCATGTGTTAAGAAATTTAACAATATCAAGTCATTATACTTGTCAAAAAAATTGCTTTCAAGAAACGCAAGAAAAATAACGACACAAAACCATTCTACAAGCTTTTATGCAAACATTCACAAACATCAACATCATTATATTACAAAATACTATGCAAACACCACACCATTATAATACAAATCACTTACAAATTATCATTATCTCATAATGCCATGTTGCAAAATATTTTGCAATAAAAAATATTGCATTGCAAGCATCATCAAAAATCTCACAAGCATGAAAACATTGCACTGCAAAATAGTTTGCAATAATCAATTACAAAAGCATATCGTCACTTTGCAAAATACTTTTAAAGATCATAAGATCAATTACAAAATAATTTCATCACTTTGCAATACATTTGCAACCACCACAAAATATTTTGCAATCAACATCCAAAATATCAAAATTATTATCACACATTATCTCAAAAGCTTTGCAAAAAGGCTTATAAACAACAATTAATCTTGTCTACGCAATCAAGTTTTACCAATAATATCACTTGAACATTGATAAGACGTAAAAATCATTTCATCTATATAGTTAAGTGCCCACTCCTTAGTCAAGGATATCACTTAATACTATGTCATTTCATCTACGTAGCTAAGTGTTTCATAAATTATACCACTAAGACATTGATGAAAATCAAAAAACTTCATCTATGTTTAACTCCATTGAACTACAAGAAATTATTCTCTGTCCTTCCATATAGTTGGCCAAGACAAGAAATCAACCAAAAGTAGATAAAGGAAAGGAAATATTAGAGGAATCTCTCATAAACTTAGAAGATATTTTCCAATCATCCTCTTCCAACGAACAAGTCAAATTCATTTATCAAAAACCAAATCCTTTTGCAAAACTAGTATGTTCCTATCTCCTCGTGATATAGGCATGCCCAATAGAAAAGAACTTAAAATCCAATTAGGATCTTGTACTTTCATTCATGGATGAACCAACCTTGATGAAAAGATCCTTAGACATAACCTCATGCCTAGAAAATAAACATATGCTATGTGTTATATGTCACATTTATATTCCATAGCTAAACAAATGCTTTCCAACATGTGGTATCAAGGTAAAGGTCTAGGTCGTTATGAATAGGGTATTAAATAATGCCTAGAAGTTGAACATTCACCAAAACGATGTAGGATCTGATTCATCCCTAGCAAAAATGAACCTTCTCCTTTATTATAAGAAGATAATAAAGATAATTATATCAATTCAATACATGGCTCCCAATGGGGTGATGAGGATGAAGAAGAACTATGGTCACTCCTTAACCAAACACCCCATAAAACCATATGATTTGGTAGCATCAACATGTTAGAATTATTCCATCCAAAATCAATAGCTGCCAAAGAAAATATTTAAGATTCTCCAAAAAATCATCATATAGAAGAGTCTCTCAAAAATCTTCAACTTAACTCAACTTCCTAAGTTGGAACAAACATCTATGGATCTACAAGAACTTAAAGAGTTAGGGATAATAGATTCCCCTCTTAATTTTGAGGATGAGTCACAAGCCTTAATCAAAGAGACCATATATTTCAATATAGGAACATACCAGAACCCTTGCCTTATCAAGCTTGGAAAATTTCTAACCCAAGAAGAATAAACAGAATACAAAAACCTATTAAAGCAATTTTGACATCTTCGCTTGGGGATACGATGACATGCCAAGACTCAACCCTTCACTGATATTCCACCACTTGGTAGTGCACCCTGATACCAAACCCGTCAAATAAGAATTAATAAAGATACACCCAAGAGTTACTCTCTGAGTAAAATGTGAGTTGCAAAAACTCTTGGATGTTGGTTTCATAAAGGCCATATATTATTCGGATTAGATATCCAACATCATTTTTGTTTCCAAGAAGAAAGGATCCATCCTAATATGCATCAAATTTAGGGATATAAACAATGCTTACCCAAAAGAATATTTTCCTTTGCCAAATATAGACATGATAGTAGACTTCACTGTAGGATCTAAGATGTTGTTCCTAATGGTCAAATTTTCAAGCTACAAACAAATTAAAATAACACCTAAAGACCAATATAAACTAACTTTTACTACCCCTTGTAGAACCTTCTACTATCAGGTCATGCCATTTGACCTTAAAAATGCAGAAGCAACATATAAAAGGGCCATGACATACATATTTTATGACCTCATGCATAAAATTATGGAATATTACATAGATGACATCTTGGGTCAATCTCAAAAGAGATAAAACCACACTCAGGATCTTAGATGTATCTTCAAAATATTATAAGATTATAGGGTTATACTAAAACCCAACAAATGTATATTTGGGGTAACATCAAGAAAAATATTGGAATTCATCGTATCTCACCACGGGATTGAAGTTGATCCCTCCAAAATCATGACAATAACAAACATGCTGCCACCTACAAACTTAATTGAATTACGAAGTTTACAAGGTAAACTACAAGCTATATCAACCTTTCTCCAAATTATTGAAGAAAGGAACAAAATTTGAATGGGATGAATGATTTCAAAAGGCCTTTGAAGATTTAAAAACTTATTTCTTGACACCACCTGTCTTGGTACTGTTGAAACTAAATTAGACATTATTGCTCTACATAGTAGCTACCAAACTCTTGGAGCTCTACTAGCCCAATATGATGAACAACATAGAGAAAGGGCAATCTACTACATTAGTAGAACTTTAGTAAACAATAAAACTTGCTACACATCACTAGAGAAGATTTACCTAGTGGTTGTCTTCTCATCCCTCAAACTAAGGTACTACGTGTTTAGTCAAAATAATTACATCTTAGAAATGGTAGATCCATTGCACTATCTCATGTCAAAACCTTATCTATCAGGTAGGACTGCAAAATGGGTCATAGCCCTTAGCAAATTTGACATAGAATTCATAAATCAAAAATCACTAAAGGGACAAGTTGTAGTCAATCAACTGGTTGCATCCCCTTTAGAATGAAAACATCCCATAAGCATATCCTTTCTAGATGAAACTATCTTTTCAATAGAAACCCAAGAGCCTGAAACTTGGGTCTTATACTTTTATGGATATAGATGCGTAAAAGGCGTAGGGGTAGTAATTATCTTAATCTCTCCACAATAGCAGCTCATCCTACTATCCTTCAAACTTCACTTCACATGTACTAAAAATACAACATTATACAAAGCACTCATCCTAGGTCTTAGGGTCACAAAAAAGCTAAATATTGAAAACTTAACACTATACAGTGATTCATGATTGGTCATCAACCAAGTGAACAATACTTATCAAACCAACGATGAGAAATTGAAACTGTACAAAGACATTGTGGATATGTTGAAAACTCTCTTCAACCAAATTACCATAGAAGCCATACCACAATCTACCGATCGACACGTTGATACTATGGCTACAACTGCATCTCTCATACCCTTAAAATTGGAAGATGAAGAGGCTTCTATTATCATAAGGTCAATCAATAAATCTTACATAATCAAATCATACCTGCAACCACTTAACATATGCAATATTAAAACATATATAACTCAAGAACCTTGGTATCAAGACATTTAATTTCCTTTAATAATGAACATTCCCTAAGGGTTCCAAATCTAAAAAATGAAGATATTTTAGGCTAAAATCTTGCAAATATGTCATCATTAGATACATCTTATACCGATGCTCCTTTGAGGGTATACTCCTTAGGTGCATAAATATAAATGAAGCCCAAGCTATCATAAAATAAGCCCATGACAGAGCATGTGGTGGGCATTTTTATGGATTATTCATAGCCAATAAACTCCTTATAATGGGCTATTATTGGTCCTCTATGGAAAAATATGCTCACAACTATATCAAGAAAAGTGATAAGTGTCAACAACATGACAACCTTGTTCACACCCCTTCTCAAGAACTTCAACCAATCACGTCTCCTTGGCCTTTTTCTTCTTGGGAATTGGATATTATAGGGAATATCAACCCTTAATATTCATATGGACATAAGTTCATCATCACTACTACAAAATATTTTACTAAATGGGTTGAGGCAATGCCCCTATCCACTGCAATAGGAATTCAAGTATCAAAGTTCATTCTAAATCAAATCATCAATCGATATGGTATATCTTCTACCCTAATCACTGATAATGGTACCCCTTTTAAAAATAAGGAATTTGTCAAAATGTGTGGCAAATACAAAATTCAACAAAAGTAGTCTATGCTATACTACTCGCAAGGAAATAGACAAGTTGAATTGTCCAACAAAATGCTAATCAAAATCCTTACGAAGCTAGTAAACAAAAATGGCAAAGACTAGAATTTGCAACTCTATCCCACCTTATGGGTATATTGCACAAGTGTGGGTACCCCCATGGGAGAAATACCATACACTTTAGTTTATGACACTAAAGTAATATTTCCCTTTGAACTTAAGATACCCTCCATAAGAGTCTTGTTACAAGATTCTTTGGTAGGAGGTGAGTATTGCTCAAATTGCTTACAACATCTATAAATATTAGAAGAAAAAGGCATCAATGCTCTAGAACACATTAGAACATACCACAATAGACTTCGATGTGCCTACCATAAGAAGGTATTTCCAAGATCCTTTGATGTTGGGGACTTAGTCCTCAAAGAAAATCAAAAGAAAACTAACGTCTACATTGACCTAAAAGGAAAGTTAGAACCTAATTGGTTAGGACCTTTCCTCATCATAGTCAAATTTGGATATAGAGCCTACTGCCTAGCCACATTGGATGACCAAGAATATAAAAAAACCAATCATCATCATGCATCTCAAATGATACTATGCATGAAACAACGAGTCGTTTGCTTGCTCATTTGATTGGATGCATGACAAATATCATCATATCATCATACACACTTCACCCCTTGAATGATTGCCTAATTTTCTTGATCATACCATAGAATTAGGAGGTTTTACTATGATGCAAAATCCAATCCTTACTACAAATACATCTACATTGCATCCGCCTAGGCTAACCATATATTGAGCAAACTCTCTCAATCCAAAAATCTGGTCCACTAAAATATTCTTCTAAATCCTATTTTTCTACTATCATACTTCCTCTATTCTTATCCTTCTCTTTGGTTAAGTGATGTATGACGTGATCATCCATGGCCCTGATGACCCAGCCTTTCCCCTATCTTCTATCCCAACCTTGGGGCATCCAACGATGAACAATAATCAATTACACTTACTTATTTCTCTTTCATCCATCATGCTTCTTTCCTCTCTACAAAATAAGTAACATGCATGACCTACTTTCCTCTATTCCATATACAGTCACATCATTAATATCAACAAAACTTCACAATAATATTATCAAATAATACATATCTACAACAGTCTTCTACAAGAGGTCTCTTTTTCTATCAACATTCATGATTATTTAATAGACTTCTTAAGGATGTCTTTTCTCTCCTGTAATGCATCGACGACTTTTGAAAACTTGCAAAATGATGCATTATATAAGAAAATTTTAAAAGCAGTCTATTGAATATATCATGACATCTATTCATCACATTCTTTAAACGCAACTCATTTGATATACCCTTCAAGGATGGGAAATCACATTCAACCAATGTCTCGTAAGTTCATATTCATTTGTGGATTTCACTAGTCACTGGTTGAAATGGAGTTTTCTTCCTTGATTGACCTATCGCTTGAGTTCACAAAAATTATACCTAATACATACCATCACCAACTTACTCATTTGATAAGTCACACGGGCTAAGAAGCCCTTAATCATCCATTCTCCTATGGATTAACAATTATTTGTCAACTTTATATTGGAATGGATGATTAAGGGTATTCTTCCCCGTTCGAAATACCATTTTAGCATGAAATAAAACATGAATCAAACTCCCATGCATTGTTTTGATAGTAAATCATAGGGAGCATAGAGTTCCCTTGATCTCATATCTCATAGGTTTACAATTTCTTACGAATCTCATCAAGCAATGGATCAATGGTATCTTTACTTTCTCTTTGATTTATTGCATCAGCACACTGTCACATTTTATAAATCTCACTGATTGCCTTCATTAGTCCATGCAACTTTTGGAGACTCTATCGATCCAATATCTCATATATGTACAATCATTTGTAAATATTACCAGGCACTATATCAATATTGTCCTCATAGCCACCTAGTTCTTGTCATTAGCATTCTATCAAACAAATATCAATCTCTCATAAGTTGTTCAAATAGGCCTATCGAACTACAAGGCTTCATGGATCCAATGACTTGTGAGTATACAATTATTTGTATGCTTAACTAGATACTGGATCTATATTGTCTTCATAGTTGCCTGGTCTTCTACAACAATAGAAAAATCATGAATCATACTCTCTTCATTAGTTATTTGCCTAATAAAGTGTTGGATCAACAAAATCTTGGTCCAACTAGTATATTATACAAATATGCAATAAGCATCTAATCTCAAAATAATAATTCATCAATAATACTAGATATTCTCTATCTATTTGTACAAAATATCAATCAATAGATTAACTTCATGCATTTTGGCATATGACAACAACTTGCTATTTCTTCTTTTCTTCAAAATAAAAACATCCAAACTGATTAATGGGTCCTTCGAGAACATAGGGATTTGGTAATCAACACTTCACATACCCATAATCATTTATGACTACATCAAGCAGTTGATTATCATATCCCTATACCTTCTAATGGTCTATAAACCAGCATGGATGTCATCCATTTTTCATACAGAAAAGATCCTTTAGACTAAGGGTAATGTTATCACATGAACCTCCTAGGCAAGGGGATTTCTTTTTCCCATGCTCTGTGCATATACATTTCTTTTTACATACATAGGAAAAAAGAGAAGAGCTTCTTCTTCTTCTAGATTGTTCTTATGGGAGTGTTACCCTCAGTATAAAAGATTTTATTCACAAAACAAAGTCTTCAAACCTCTCAACACATCAGAGGTGGCAATGAGTATTAATTTCAATTCCTCACGTATATGTACATATTTGCATATGTGTTAGGTAATGAAATTTAACACTCTTGTTACCATCTCTCATGTGTTAAGAAATTCAATGATATCAAGTCATTATCGTTGTCAAAAAAATTTGCTTCCAAGCAACTAAAGAAAAAGAATGACACAAAAGCACTCTACATGCCTTTCTGCAAATATTTACAAACATCAATATCATTATATTGCAAAATACTATGCAAACACCAAAACATTACAATACAAATCACTCACAAATTATCATTATATCACAATTCCATATTGCAAAATATTTTGCAATAATAAAAATATTTTATTACAAGCATCATCAAAAACCTCACAAGCATCAAAACATTACATTGTAAAATAGTTTACAATAATAAATGAAGAACACAAGCTTATACTGAGAGGGGGGTGAACAGTATAAGACCACTTTTTACTTTCTTTCCAAATCAATATCAATTAATGTCCTTAATTGCAATAACCAAATATAGCAGTGTGCATTAATAACTCATATAGCAGTAGTAAGTAAGAGCACAAGTCACCACACACAATTGAGACACAAGATTTAACATGGTTCCCCCAATGTGGGGTACTCCACAAGATAATCTCCTTATAATATTTCACACAGACATAAGGATCCTTATCCAATACAATGATTTCTTTCATCTGCTCAAAGCTAGGCAATAACAAGTTCACACAAAACTTGACCAAATCTAAATAACAATCTCACACAGAACTTGTCCAAAACTGAATAACAAGTTCACACATAACTTGTCCAAATATGAATAACAAGCTCATACAGAACTTGTTCAAAACTGAATAACAAACTCACACAGAACTCATCCAAAATTGAATAACAAGCTCACACATAAATTGTCCAAAATTGAATAGCAATCTCACATAGAACTTGTCCAAATATACTCTAGCAAGCTCACCAAGAACTTGTTCGAATCTGCTCTAGCAAGCTCACCAAGAACTTGCCCAAATATGCTCTAGCAAGCTCACCAATAACTTGCTCAAATATGTCCACAAATCTGTCCCAAAACTGTCCACAAAGCTGTCCCAAAATTGTCCACAAAGCTATCCCAAAAATGTCCACAAAGCTGTCCCAAAACTATCCATAAAGCTATCCCAAAATTGTCCACAAAGCTATCCCAAAACTGTCCATAAAGTTGTCCCAAAATTGTCCACAAATCTTGTCCTAAAACTGTCCACAAAGGCCTTCTCAAAGGCTCAATCAATCATGCTCAAGTAGCACTCAAATCTCATCCACAAATCTATCAAGCCAAAGCTCAAATATGAACTCAACAATGAATGGCAATGTACTCTTCAATGGATGACAACAATGATCCACAATGATCTCAACTCAACTCAACTCAAGTCAACTCATAGAAGCATAAAGAGAATTTTTAGAGACTCAATATGTTCTAAGCTCAATCTCAACTCATGGAATAGTTTGTTTCATGGAACTTGACCAATCCCCTAACACAATCACTTGACTAGGCTCAATCAAATCATCTCAACCAATCACCACAAGGGACTACTCTTTCTCACAAACACCGTAGTCCAAGCATGTATCAACCAACTCAAATATTTCCAACAATACTCAAACACAAATCTCACATACCAATGATACTCATGTTCTTTTCAATTTCTTTCACAACCAATGAGATTCAATGACTATGCTTATAAAAAAAGGTTTAAACCCAAATCTCAAACCAGAAAACCTTGAAGCATTCAACCAACCAATTTCGAAAAGGAAACCAGAACCAATCCTTTTCACTCTAATGATATTTTAGAAATAAACCACCATAAACAATCAATAGGAGAATGTGCCCATACCTTTTTGATGCCAAGAAGTTGTCCACAAAATCTACCACACTAAACACAACTTTCCTTTCCAATATCAATAAGGGTTAGTGGACTTCAAATAATAATCACAAGATAAGCATAACTCAATTTACACCTTTTTACTCCAACTTAATAAACACATCCACCAAAGTCCTTTTTAATAAAAACCCTTATCAAAAATAATAATCAATAAGGCTCTCAAAATTATTTTATAATAACTCCTTATTTCTCCTAAATCTTAATTTTCAATTTCATGAATATCAAAATAAATCAACAACTCATCCACCTCTGAAATAATAATCACAACCCTTATAAAAATAAATTTTAATTAAAAACTTTAATTAATCCTTAACCACCTTATAACTCCTATTCTAGGGCATCAACGAAATTAATTAGAGCAAAACATAATTACTTCCTCAAGGGGATTCGAACCCCCAACTTGCACACACTACGAGAACCTTATCCATGGCTAAGGTTACCACACGAGCTAGTTGCTCATTCAAAAGGAAAAGACACAATGTTCTTTAAGTCCTTCCTCCCTTCCACACAAACCAAAAGCGCTTCGAGTGCTTTCCTTCCAATGCCTTCAAATGCAGTCAAGGAGATTCAAACCTTGACGTAAAGCACTGCCACACACCTTAACAAAATCCAATTACCAATGCGCCACTCTGCCCACAATATCTTGGGCTTTCGACCAACCTTGGATTTATTCATTGTCTCCCTTTTCAAAATGATTTTTGCACGAGCTCTCTTTGAAAGCTTAGCCAACGATTAACCTTAGGATCCCCCTTTATATAGTCTTCTCCTCATTTTCGATGATGTTGGCGCATTATTGATTTTCCCTCTTTCTTTAGACGTCGGCGCTAACTTTAATTTAAATTTTAAATAATTAAAATTTAAACTAAATATTTAAAATTAAATATCTCCATCATCGGGGCACATTTTTCGATGAAACGAAAGGCCAACCTAGGTTTTAAGAAAAACCCATTTCAAATCTACCATCCATGGTTTTAAATAAAATTATTTATTTTGTCTGCATTGGTTTACACAAAAACCCTGATTTTATCCATGCTTTCCAAAATATCATTTGCCCATCAAAACTCAAAGTGATCCATATGACATCAATGATCCATGTGACATCAATGAAAACATAAAATAACTCAAATTGCTAACAATATCCCCCTTTTTCATTGATGGCAATACCTCTAAAGCAAAAACCACAATCACTGCAAAAACCATCTTTGAGAATCAAAGTTGCTCCCCCTGACTCAATAATCTCTATGGAGGCTACTCCCCCTAACTCAATGCTCTCTTTGAAAGCTGCTCTCCCCCTTACTCAAATCTCTCCCCCTTTGACATCAATGGCAAAAGGGACACCTATAGGGCTAAAATATATGACTCTTAAGCATAGCACCCTCACCACCTTCTCTCTTGATGTGATTAATTTTGGGGTGGGAGTACCTTTACTCCCAACTGTTCTCTTAAATGCTCAAATGCTTCTCTTGGTAATGGTTTTATAAATATGTCTGCAATATGATCTTTTGTAGGAACATATTCTAATCTTACTTGTTGCTCTGTAACATGTTCTCTTAAAAATTGATGCTTGATTGGAATGTGCTTTGTTCTGGCATGCATTACTGGATTCTTCGAGATACTTATAGCACTAGTATTATCACACGTAATAGGAATGGGATGATCATCTTCTATGCTGAAATATTTAAGAGTCTATTTCATCTATAATACTTGTGAACAACATGTTGTTGCTGCAATATATTTTACCTCTGTTGTGGAAAGTGACACTAATGGTTGTTTCTTACTTAGCCAAGAAACTAGGCAATCACCAAGAAAGAATGCTCCTCCACTTGTGATTTTTCTATCATCAATATTTCTTGCCCAATCTACATATGTGTAGGCTATGAGAGTGAACTTACTGCTTCTAGGATACCATATACCATACTCCATTGTTCCTTTGAGATATTTGAGAATTATTTTTACTACTGTCACATGTGATTCTTTTGGAGCTGCTTGAAATCTTCCCACTAAACCAACTACCTGTATTATATCTGGTATTGTGGCTTTAACATATAACAGACTACCAATCATAGATTTGTATAGAGTTTGATTTGCATAAGGAGATTCATCATCTTTGCTTAATTTACATCCTGTGACCATTGGAGTACTAACTGGTTTACTATCTTCCATTTTGAATTTCTTCAACATCTCCTTTATATACTTTGTTTGTGAAAGAAATATCCCTTTTTCTAATTATGAAATTTGTAATCCAAGGAAAAGGGTTAATTCACCAAGCATAGATATTTCAAACTCATTGGTCATGTTTCTTGCAAATTCTTGACACATTCTATCATTGCTACCCCCAAAAATGATATCATCCACAATCATCAAATCATTTCCCTTATTTTTAATATATAGATTGCTATCAATTGTTCCCTTTCTAAAACCTTGCTCTCAAAGATATTTATCCCTTTCTTCAACATCTCCTTTATATACTTCGTTTGTGAAAGAAATATCCCTTTTTCTAATTATGAAATTTGTAATCCAAGGAAAAGGGTTAATTCACCAAGCATAGATATTTCAAACTCATTGGTCATGTTTCTTGCAAATTCTTGACACATTCTATCATTGCTACCCCCAAAAATGATATCATCCACAATCATAAAATCATTTCCCATATTTTTAATATATATATTGCTATCAATTGTTCCCTTTCTAAAACCTTGCTCTCAAAGATATTTATCCATCCTTGAATACCATGCTCTAGGGGCTTACTTTAAGCCATAGAGAGCCTTTTTCAATTTACACACATAATCTGGCTTATCTACTTGATTAAACCCATTAGGTTATTCAATGTAAACTTCTTCTTCTAAATGACCATTCAGAAAAGTTGATTTGACATCCATTTAATATACTTTAAAATTATTGTAGCTTGAAAGTACCAAAAAAATCCGTATAGCTTCCAATATTACAATTGGTGCAAAGTTTTGATCAAAATCAATTCCTTCTACTTGTGCATATCCTTTACACACAAATATTGCCTTGTTTTTGATGACTTGACCATCTTCATTTAGTTTATTCTTGTAGACCCATTTAGTACCAATTATATTTTTTCCTTTTGGTCTTGGAACTAATTCCCAAGTCTTACTTTTTCAATCTAATCTAGTTCTTCCTTCATTACCCTAATTCAACATTCATTAGTTTTTGCCTCTCTGAAATCCTTTGGTTCTATCTTGGATAATAGTGAAACATCTGCTTGTTCTGTTGATCCTATGATTCCTCTTATTGTTTGTCTTACATCAGGACTGCTAATGATCAAGTCCTCTGGATGATTTTTTGATTATATCTTGATGTAGTTTTGGAAGGTATATTATGCAAATCTTCTTCATCTGAATCTTCACCCATTTCTTCCTAACAAATTTCTTCTTATTTAGGAATATCTTCTTGAGGTGGCTCATTTATTCTTGTTCTTTCATCAACTCTAAAATTTATACTTTCCACCATGGTATGTGCTCTTTTATTGTAGCATCTATAGGCCTTAATTTATGTAGAGTATCCAAGAAAAATACCTTCATCACATCTAGGATCAAACTTGCCCAAGTTCTTATTCTCTCTTTTGATATAACACTTACTTCCAAAAACTCTAAAGTAGTTTACCGTGGGAGGTCTTCCTTTTCAAAACTCATATGGAGTCTTATGTTGCTTTGTTCTAACTTGAGCTCTATTCATAACATATACTGTTGTACTGATTGCTTTCTTTGAAAATCCATCTAAAATTTTTGATCCATTTAGCATTGCTTTGGACATATTCTCAAGAGTTATATTCTTTCTTTCTACTACTCCATTTTGCTGAGGAGTCCTGGCTACTGAATATTCTTTTTTGATTCCATGTTTTTCCTAAAACTCGATGAATTCTATAAATATAAATTCCCCTCCTCTATCTAATTGTAAACACTTGATCTTTTTTCTTGTTTCATTTTCTACCATTTATTTGAATACTTTGAAATGCTCAAATGCCTCTGATTTCTCTTTTAGAAAAACAACCCAAGTCATTCTAGAATAATCATCTATGAACAACATGAAGTAGCTTTCACCTTGTAGACTTTTAGTTCTCATAGGCCCACATAAATCAGTATGAATCAATTCTAATACCTTGGAAGAGGAATATTATTTTGACTTGAAACTTGATCTTGTTTGCTTTCCATACCGATATTGTGCACAAATTGTATTTGAAGGTATTTTTATCTTTGGTAGATCTCTGAAAATTTGTTTGTTGCTTATCCTTACTATGTTATCAAATTTCAAGTAACACAACCTTTTATGCCATAACCAACTCTCTTCTTCTTGAGATAGAAGACATTTTTCCTTTTTTATTTCACTGAACATGTAGAGATTATTATTGGTTCTTTTTGCAGTTGCAACAAGCTTCCATATTTTTGTTTCCCTGATTTTGCATCCTATAGAGGAAAAATTAACTATGTATCCTCAATCACAAAGTTGAATTACACTCAGCAGGTTGTGTTTTAGACCCTCAACATAGAGTACACCTTGTGTAGTTGCCTTTCCATCATCCAAACTTAAATTTCCTTTCCCTTTGATTTTAGTTGAAGCATTATCACCAAATGTCATAGATCCATTGTTATTTCCTATTAAATAAATGAACTTATTCTTATACCCAGTCATATGACTAGAGCACCCACTATCAATATACCACTTATCCATCATGTAACCTAGTAGAATCTGCCCTCAAGTTGTTAGCCTTTTTTGAAGGAACCCGCTCTAAAACCAATTAAAGAACAGAAGCTTATACTGAGAGGGGGGTGAACAGTATAATATCACTTTTTACTTTCTTTCCAAATCAATATCAATTAATGCCCTTAATTGCAATAACCAAATATAGCATTGTGCATTAATAACTTAGATAGAAGTAGTACGCAAGAGCACAAGTCACCACACATAATTGAGACACAAGATTTAACGTGGTTCCCCCAATGTGGGGTACTCCACCAGATAATCTCCTTATAATATTTCACACATACATAAGGATCCTTATCCAATACAATAATTTATTTGATCTACTCAAATCTAGGCAATAACAAGTTCATACAGAACTTGACCAAATCTAAATAACAAGCTCACACAGAACTTGTCCAAAACTGAATAACAAGTTCACACAGAACTTGTCCAAATCTGAATAACAAGATCACATAGAACTTATCCAAAACTAAATAACAAGCTCAACAAAACTCGTCCAAAATTGAATAACAAGCTCACACATAACTTGTCCAAAACTGAATAACAATCTCACACAGAACTTGTCCAAATCTACTCTAGCAAGATCACCAAGAACTTGTTCAAATCTACTCTAGCAAGCTCACCAATAACTTGCCCAAATCTGCTCTAGCAAGCTCACCAAGAACTTGCTCAAATTTGTCCACAAATCTATCCCAAAACTGTCCACAAATTTGTCCCAAAACTATCCACAAAGCTATCCCAAAACTATCCACAAATTTGTCCCAAAACTATCCACAAAGCCTATCCCAAAACTATCCATAAAACTGTCCATAAAGCTGTCCCAAAACTATCCACAAAGCTGTCCCAAAACTTTCCACAAAGTTGTCCCAAAATTGTCCACAAAGCCTGTCCCAAAATTTTCCACAAAGGCCTTCTCAAAGGCTCAATCAATCATGCTCAAGTAGCACTCAAATCTCATCCACAAATCTATCAAGCCAAAGCTCAAATATGAACTCAACAATGAATGACAATGTACTCTTCAATGGATGACAACAATGATCCACAATGATCTCAACTCAACTCAACTCAAATCAACTCATAGAAGCATAAAGAGAATTGTTAGAGACTTAATATGTTCTAATCTCAATCTCAACTCATGGAATAGTTTGTTTTATGGAACTTGACCAATCACCTCACACAATCACTTGACTAGGCTTAATCAACTCAACTCAACCAATCACCACAAGGGACTACTCTTTCTCACAAACACCCTAGTCTAAGCATGTATCAACCAACTCAAATGTTCCAACAATGATCAACCACGAATCTCACATAACAATGATACTCATGTTCTTTTCAAGTTCTTTCACAACCAATGAGCTTCAATGACTATGCTTATAAAACAATGTTTAAACACAAATCTCAAACCAAAAAACCTTGAAGCATTCAACCAACCACTTTAAAAAAGGAAACCACAATCAATCCTTTTCACTCCAATGATATTTCAAAAATCAACCACCATAAAAAATCAATAGGAGAATGTGCCCATACCTTTTTGATGCCAAGAAGTTGTCCACAAAATCTACCACACTAAACACAACTTTCCTTTCCAATATCAATAAGGGTTAATGGACTTCAAATAATAATCACAAGATAAGCATAACTCAATTTACACCTTTTTACTCCAACTTAATAAAAACGTCCACCAAAGTCCTTTTATAAAAACCCTTATCAAAAATAATAATCAATAAGGCTCTCAAAAATATTTTATAACATCTCCTTATTTCTCCTAATTCTTAATTTTCAATTTCATGAATATTAAAATAAATCAACAACTCATCCACCTCTAAAATAATAATCACAGCCCTTATAAAAATAAAGTTTAATTAAAAACTTTAATTAATCTTTAACCACCTTATAACTCCTATCCTAGGGCATCAACGAAATTAATTAGAACAAAACGTAATTACCTCCTCAAGGGGATTCGAACCCCCAACTTGCACAAACCACGAGCGCCTTATCCACGACTAATTTTGCCACACAAGCTAGCCACTCATTCGAAAGGAAAATACACGACATGCCTTAAGTCCTTCCTCCCTTCCATGCAAACCAAAAGCGCTTCGAGCGCTTTCCTTCCAATGCCTTCGAATGCAGTCAAGGAGATTCAAACCTTAACGTAAAGCTCTACCACACACCTTAACAAAATCCAATTGCCAATGCACAAATCTGCCCACAATGTCTTGGGCTTTCGACAAACCTTGGATTTATTCGTTGTCTCCCTTTTCAAAACGATATTCGCATGAGCTCTCTTCGGATGCTTAGCCAACGATTAACATGAGCAAGGATTAATTTCAAATGAACCTTAATATCCCCCTTTATATAGTCTTCTCGTCATTTTCTATGACATCGGTGCATTATTGATTTTCCCTCTTTATTTAGACGTTGGTGCTAACTTTAATTTTAATTTTAAAATTTTAATTTTAATTTTAAATAATTAAAATTTAAACTAAATATTTAAAATTAAATATCTCCATCATCGGGGCACCTTTTTTGACAAAACAAAAGGCCAACCTGGATTTTAAGAAAAACCCATTTCAAATATACCATCCATGGTTTTAAATAAAACCTTTTATTTTTCCTGCCTTGATTTTCACAAAAACCTTGATTTTATCAATGCTTTCCAAAATATCACTTGCCCACCAAAACTCAAAGTGATCCATATGACATCAATTATCCAGGTGACATCAATGACAACATAAAATAACTCAAATTTCCAACAATCAATTGCAAAAACATCTCATAACTTTGTAAAATACTTGCAAAGATCATAAGATCAATTACAAAATAATTTCATCACTTTGCAAAACATTTGCAACCCCCACAAAATATTTTGCAATAAGAATCCAAAATATCAAAAGCATTATAAAACATTATCTCAAAAGCTTTGAAAAAAGTCTTACAGACAACAATTAATCTTATCTACGCAATCAAGTGTTACCAAGAATATCACTTGAACATTAATAAGAGACAAAAATCATTTCATCTATATAGTTAAGTGCCCACTCATTAGTCAAGGATATCACTTAACACTAAGTCATTTCATCTACGTAGCTAAGTGTTTCATAAATTAAGGTACTAAGACATTGATGAAAATCAAACAACTTCATCTACATAGCTAAGTGTTTCATAAAATATGTCATTTAGACATTGATGAAAATCAAACAACTTCATCTATGCAGCTAAGTATTTCATAAAGTATGACACTTAGACATTGACGAAAAATTCATCTGCGTAGTTAAGTATTTCATAGATAATAACACTTAAACATTGACGAAGATTAAACATCTTATCTATGCATTCAAGTATTTCATATAGAATAGCACTTGAACATTGATAAGAATCAAAATAACTTTTTCTACACAATTAAGTGTTTCATAGATAATTGCACTTAAAAATTGATGAAGATCAAACATATTATCTATGTATTCAAGTGTTTCATAAAGAATGACACTTGAACATTGATAAGAATAAAAATAACTTAGTTTACACAGTTAAGTCTTTCATAGAGAATGATACTTAAACATTGATGAAGATCAAACATCTTATCTACACAATCAAGTATTTCACAGAGATTGGCACTTGAACATTGATAAGAATCAAAAAAACTTCATCTACGCAATTAAGTGGTTCATAGAGAATGACACTTATACATTGACAAAAATCAAACATCTTATGTATGCAGTCAAGTTTTTCATAGAGAATGATACTTGAACATTGATAAGAATCAAAATAACTTTGTCTATGCAATTAAGTGTTTCATAAAGAATGACACTTAAACATGGACAAAGACCTAACACATTATCTACGCAATCAAGTTTTTCATAGAGAATCACACTTGAACATTGATAAGGAGAAAAATAAACATACATTATGTAAATATCACAGGTACCTCATCTACGCAGTCAAGTGTTCATATAAAATAGCACTTGAACATTGATGAGAGGAAAATATACATACATCATGTAAATATCATAGGTACCTCATCTACACAGTCAATTATTTCAAAAATAATGACACTTGAATATTTATGAGAGAAAAATATTCATACATACATAATGTAAATATTACAAGTATCTCATCTATGTAGTTAAGTGTTTCATAGAGTATAGCACTTAAACATTGATGAGAGAAACATTTTCAAAAAAATTATACTTCATGTATATATTTCAAGTACCTCATTATGTCTTAAATGTTATCATGAATGTGACATCATAGGCCACCATTTAAACATAATGATATCATGTTCCTACCTTTAGAAATGCAAAAAAGGTAAAACATCTACCTCTAAAACACACAAGCGTTCTCCTATATTTGATCTAGATATCATTGCTCACAACATACTTTTGATAGTTACCTATCATTTGAAACTTAATACATCTCTCAAGAAGGGTATTTGCCTCTCCTTAACGATTAACCATCATCATGATTTCATAAAATCACCACTAAGAAACCAATCAAAATCACAATAACTTAGTCAAATATGTCATAAAATCTCAACATATCAAAACACCAAAACATCATTGCATCAAAATATCATATTTTCAAGCATCTAAATCAAACCATAAGAAATCGAAACATCACATAAAGATCAAAGCTCAAGTATCATATATGTATATATATATACCTCATATCATACAACTGTTGGAGAAGGTGTACCACAAAGATAACAAAATGATACACTCAACTTATAAAATGAGAGTGTACCATAGTCCCAACAATTGATACACTCACTCTTGAATACCCTAAACCTACCTAGCTAGTGGAACCTACCTCTCCATCACCTCTAGGTGGAGGAGGAGGACATGTTTGGAAGCTAATAGACCTCGAGAAGTGTCAATCACTAATAGAGCCCTCGATCTTGACTTTGAAGGTGATGGTGCTCATCACTCTGGTAGGATTGTTGCATGATACCACTAGTGGTAGTATGTGGTCCTACCCTAGTCCCTCTCATCTTGAACCTCTGTGTGTTGTATCTTCATCGTAAGCTTTATCCTAGCAGTCTCCAATGTTGCTCTAGAAACATCCAGTTGTTGCTCTAATGGCATCATAATCAGGGCTACCACTACGACATCCAAGCCTCACCTAACCTATGCTCGAACGTCATCCCTCTCTCTCCTCATCTACTCCATATCATATCTAATACTAGAAATGATCATCTAATTCACGGCATACTCCTCCATAACTTGATCCAAAGATGACTATAACCTGGATATGGTACCCTCACTATCAACCCTCACCTGGGCCATCTCATCTCAAACCCTGGCTAACTTGTCTTGGACCCTAGTCACCTCCTCCACTAGCATGACCTCAAAGGCAGCCAGCTGACTCCTCATATCCTCTAAAGTATGATGGAGACCCCTTAAATTTTCTATTGAAGCCTCGTCCATGGTCCTGTTAGGACCTACCTCTCCACCCAAGTCAGGCCCTATGCCACCCAAGGTAGGTTTTGCACCACCCAAGTCAGGTTCTACTCCACCCGAGTCCAACCCTACTTCACCTGAGCTCGATACCACTCCACCAATAGGGGCACACAGAAGGGGAATCATGGATAATAGAGATACATCTAAGGGTCATTAGATGATCCCCTAGCTCTCTATCTATTTGTCATACTCTGCCATCTCTCCTACATACAACGATGCCTAGTTGCTCTCAAAGCACTAAGCATCTCCTGAAATGCCTGCCTCTAGTCCATCGATGGTGGACCCGCTATCAATTGATGAGGTATAAATCACCCATACAAATAAATATACCTTTTTATCATCCCTACATCTTATAGCCTAGGGATCAATACTATTGGATCATCCTCATCAGCCTCCATGAAGGTAATAGGATCCACCAGATCCCACCATGACTTACGATGCACCTATCATATCCACACCTCACCTATTGTTGGTATCCCCTATACCTCCCCATATTAGTATGACACACAATCATATCAATAAAACTCATAGGCCCTATTTTTTTCATCTAACCACCATATCCACATCACTCTAGCCAACTCCTTATGGTCATCCGACCACACATATCAATTCCTCCATAGTCGCCAAATAATATGTGCCACTCTCATATCATCAATTAGATACCTTACCCAAGACAAAGAGCAAAATGAAGTTTAGATGCACCTATCCTACCTATAAATTACTAGCCTCTTAGTATCAACATACCTCATCACTACAATGGGTCAACGAATGGCTATTTGCTCCCACACTAGACCAAAATAAGAGTGCAACATGTCATACTTTGACCCTACCTGTATACCACTTTGTACAGAGTATGGCATAATTATGCCAAGATAGTAAGAGATCATGCATAAATAATTTGATCATCCCTTAATATTGCTATGATCAGTCCTCATCCCCATGGTATGAAGTACCTACTGGTATCACCCATCATCAACCCTGACACAACTAATTCTAGGAATGTAGTCAGCTGATCAATACGTCCTCACACATAGGCATCATTAATCCTCAACCCATCCTTCATCCCTTAAAATTTACCCCTATCTAAGAAGGCTAACATCCTAGCCCTCACACTTGTCCCTATGTGAATAGAAACACCCCAAATAGGTACCCTAAGGATATGCCATATATCCTCCAAAGTAACCATCATTTCACCCATTGACAACCTAAAAGTATTAGTGTATGGGTACCACCTCTCTACAAGTGTTGTCAATAAGGGACGATCAAACTCTAACTTAGGCATATATACCACATAGTACAACCCCATCACTATTAAGACTCCCACATCCCCCTCCCTTGCTTACTCACAAGGATGCTCCCCAAGCACTTAGGGTGATTCTCCTGACTCACAAGAACCTTTATCACTTTCCAAAACCACATTAAAAAATATTCAATTAAAAAACCTATCAATTCATCTTAAAATTTCACACAAACATTACCATTAGATAGGGCTCAAAAAGATCTTTCTAATGAGTTTAAATATGCATATATTTATACATATATCGATGCCTAAAACTATAAAATAAAATTTGTAGTCCAATGCCAAATTTGCGACTGGTGTCAAATTTGTTAGTGCCAAATTCACCACTAGGACCAAAATCGTCACTGGCACTAGTGCCAAATTTACCATAGCTTGCATAAAATTTGAAAAAAATGACCCAAAATCAAAAATTTTGAGTCAGGATGAGGCACATACCTCTCAGTATCACTCCAACACATCCGTCGTCCCTCAAATGGTATCTACACAATGCACCCAACCCTAGTTATGTGACATCTTCTTTAGCAGCTATCTCCTTCTCTCTTCATCTTTATAAAAAATATAAAGTACAAATGAGGGTGCCTTCACCTTTCCTTTTACCTTTTAAACCACCAACCTATTGTCCCCAACTCAGCCAAGCACCCAATATTTTAAAAATATATCGCAAAAACACATTGTTATGCACACCTCTCTCAAGGCATAGATTGCACTACAGGGAAAAAAATTTCATGAGGTAAGATAACCTTCTCTAGATATCAAGGCATGCAAAACAAGGCATATGTATGTAATGATATGAAATCATCAAAATAAGCAAAATCACAATCATCTCTTCAAATTAGCTAAGCAATATAACAACAATTTTTCACAATGTCAAATTTAAGTATCACAACAAAAATTTTGATGCAATATCAGAGACATCGCATCAAAACTAGGGTAAAATATAGACACCCAATTTTGAGATACCAGGTAAAATTTCGCAAAGCTAGTCACAAGCACCCAAAAACTTCCTCAAATCAATCATAAATGCTACAAAACCCTAAATTTGACCATTTCCTATTATTTTGGGCATGATTTTTTACCTTTATCAAATTTTCCACTCTGACCAAATTCTCTAGTGGCGAATTTGACAAGTTGAGTAGTGAATTTGGCAAAATTGTAGAAATAGACTCCTAACCTTCAAAATAAGTCCTAACCAAATTCACCACTTGTACCAAATTTTCTAGTGGAAAATTCAACAAAATGTCAAATTTTAAAGCTTAAAATGTCATTTTGGCTCCCTAACCAAATTTGCCACTTGGGTTGCCAAATTCGCCAATGGCAAATTTGGTCGACAGTGGTGAATTTTGCCCAACAAACACAAAATATTCTACATGAACTAGAGAGACGTGGATTGACCTCCTCTAACCTATACCATTGGTTCTACATGCTCTGATAAGGTTGCAGATGCATTTTTTTAATTTTATCTTATCCCTTCCCCCTCAAATTCCCCTTCCAAATCCTATTTAAGGAGGCCCTGGGGTAAGCATTCAATAAGGTACTCTACTATAGCTACATTCTGCCAATATTTTTCTAGCATATCTATTCTCATCTCTCTCTTAGAAAGCATTCTTCATCCATTCTTGCAAGCATTTTGTGAAGGGGAGACAAGCAAGGCCAGAGGGCTTGGTAGCAAGATATTGGTGCTTGGAAGATGCCATTGCTAGGTGATATAGTACTTGGCATACTTCTCTCCTTCTTTATCTTTTTTCCTTTTCATTTTAGCTCTCTAAAATAGCTTTGCTAGATTGCTAACTTCCTTGCATAACTTTTCTTTGTTTTTTATCTTTCTAATCTTGTTTAAGGCTTACCATTGTTTTGTAGGCTTTTACATTTCCATTTGCAAATCTGATTTTAAGCATTTGCAGTCCTCTTTATATGCATCTAACATCTTACAAGTTTGAGAGACATCTCTTCTTGGGCACTTTAATTTCACTAACTAATCTCTCTATTTTGTAGGGTGATTTTATGCATTTCCTTCACAAGAATTAGAATTTTTACTATCTTTTGTTTATGCTTAACTACTTGCTATCCTCTTTCACCTACAACAACGTTTATTTTCATTTACATGCATACTAACCAATTATTCTTACTTCCATGTTGGTATACTTTCATGCATTGAGTATTTTAGCATTTAATCCCTTATTTTCAAGCATTTCTAGTTTTTCTTTCATTAACATTTCAAAATATTTTTAGGTATTTGATTTTTTCATCTAGATGCCATTTAGTAGATGATGCCATTTAATGTTGGACACAAGGTCTTCACTAACTTATTGTCCCACTAATAGCTTCCCCTCATCTCTCACATATATGCATTTCCTTTTACATGTTTTTTTTGGAGATACATTTCATAGCATTCCCTTCATTTTCTAAGCATTTTGGCAGTTTCATTATCTTTTTTTTATTTGTGGAAAACATCCCAAAAGGGATGCCACTTTCGGGTAAGACCCAAGGAGGCAGGGGTATCCATTCCGCCAAAAATGCCCGGGACTCGGACCTGGCCTACCACCTTTGACATACTCAAGGAGCAAACAAACACACAAAACCAAATTAAAAAAAGTAAATAACAACAAAAATAATAAAATAAAATAAAAAACATGCTCCTTGAGTGTGTCAAAACCAAAAGCACAACCAAACACGCACAATAAGATAAAAGAAACCACAACACAAACCACATAGAAAAACACAAGAACCACATAACAAAACACAAACAAGACAAAAACAACAACACACTACAAAGACATAACCCAAAAAAACATGAAAAATAAACACAACCAAAACCTAAAAAATAAAAATAAAAATAAAAACAACCAACAACAGACAATAAACAAAAATAAAAAACATAGAAAACACTCACACATAAAAAAAAATGAAATAACACAAACAAAGAGAAACCCAAGAACAAGAACGAAAAAAAACACAAGAACAATAACAAAAAACATAAAAAAAAAACAAAACAACAGAAACACAAGAACAACAAAAAACAACACAAAGAACACAAAAACAAAACAAAACAAAAGAACCCACCCACCTTAAAAAACTAAACAAAGAAGACAAAAGAAAAAAAAAATGAACAAAACAATGACCTATCTAGACCAGAAGACTATTAATGCAAGAATCAACGGAGGAAACAAAATAAAGAATAGAATGAGCTAGGGAACTAAAAAAAGCTGAATGAACCAAAGAGAAACAAAAAAAAAAAAACAAGAAGAAACTAGGTACCTTTAGAACTGGAGCCATCCAAAGAAATGATAGAAAGAAGAGCTTCCCTAATTTGAGAAGCCCACCATATAGGAGGGTGGCCATAACAAGTAAGATCACCTTTGTCCAAAGCCCAATTAGCTAAAGCATCAGCACTCTTGTTTTGATCTCTGACCACATGATTGTAATCAACTTTCAAAAATCCCATCTGGATTAACTGAATCTTCTCAATAATTCTTTTTATTCTCCAATCCACCTTATGATTCTTAGAAGGAGTCTTCAAGAGATTAATCATAAGTTGAGAGTCGAGACTCAACTAACACCTTTTCCCATCCAACCTTAGTAGCCTCCTGAAGGCCTCTAAGGATACCATACCCCTCAGCAAGGTTATTGGAAAGAATACCCAAATTCTCAGCAAAAGTAAAAACCAGGGAGCCATCCGAAAGTCTACCAATTCCTCCCACACTTGGCTTTTCCGGGGTTCCCTCTAGAGGCTCCATCGGTATTGACTTTTCCAAAATCCTTAGGAGGAGGTTGCCAATTTCTAGTCCTATCCATCTTACTAATACTCACATTCCCTTTAAGTTGGTTGCCCTTAGAAGGTTTAATCTTCAATCTTTGCATCACTTGATCCCATCTTTGGTGGGAGTTTTGGGGGTGATTAAGGAGTTGATGGACTGATTCAACTAAGTTGGCTATGGTCTTTTGCCAAATATAGTGAATATCCTTCCTATCTTGATTAAAAATTTGGTTGTTCCTTTCATTCCAAATATTCCAAAGAAGAATGGTAGAACCCATCCAAACTAAGTGCCTAATAAAATGATCAACACCCTCTTGATTAGGCCAATCCCTCCAAAGTTGTTCAAAAGTGAAAAAATTGGACCACTTGTAAGCCAAGTAAAGTTGCCATTCTCCTCCATAGCTGAGAGGCTAAAGTACACTCAATAAAAATATGGTTGATATTTTCTACATTCTTTTCACACATTTCACATCTAAAAGGGCCATGAAAACCACGCTTCATAAGTTGCTCACCAGTAAGAACCCTACGATGCAATAAAATCCAATTAAAGAACCTCACCTTAGGCCAGAGCTTTTGAGCCCACAATTGAGAAAATATGTCAGAAGAATGGTTGGGATTATTATGGCATAAGGTCAAATAACCTTGAGCAACTGAATACTCACCCTTAGTAGTGTTGTTCCATCCAAAACAATCTTTTTCATGGGACCAAGAGAGGGATCTCATATGAAGGATGCCTTGGATATCTTGTCTTTGCCTTTTTGGGATTTGAATAGGCCGAGTCCTCAATAGGGATCCAATATCTACCAACATTTGAATTACTGGTATGGTACCGATAGTAATTAGCCACCTTTATCCAATTAGCTCGGTGAAGCTCCTCCATCCAAGGCCTCCAATCGGGAAACCGAGTTATCAAAGGCTTGTGACCATCCCAAGAATCTGTCCAAAAATTTGCATGTTGACCATTATGAATGATCCAAAATAATTTTTTCTTTATCAAATCCTCACCAGTCTTAAGAACTGCTAAAATGGGAGAACCTTTGGTAGGAAGTTGATAGCGAACAAGGTCTTCGGGACTTTTGTTCTCAGCATATTTAGCACGGAGATTATTGGCCCAAAGAGCATTGGGGTTATGCAACATCCTCCAATATAATTTAGCAACTAAAGCTTTGTTGTTATTAATTGAAGACCGGAATCCTAACCCCCCTTCACTCTTAGGAAGACATAAAGTATCCCATTTCACCAAGGCCCATTTTCTTTTCTCCTTAGTACCACTCCAAAGGAAACGATGACTGATTTGATCCAATTCTCGAAGAACAGCCTTTGGGATATTCAAAACGGAAGAAACATAAATAGGAATAGCTTGAAGGACTGATTTTACCAAGGTGATTCTACCCCAAGAAGAAAGCCACTTGTTGGTCCACTTTCCAATTTTCTTCTTGACTTTGTCCAACAACCAATTCCAATCTTTATTTTTTTGCCTTTTAATATTTATGGGAATACCTAAATAAGTGATTGGAAGAGAGGTCTTCTTATATCTTAATTTATCCAAGACCATGGATTCCTGTCTAGCAGAGCAGTGAAAGAAAATAACTTTAGATTTGTCTTCATTGATCAACTGCCTGGTAGCCTTAGAAAAATAGCTAATGATTTGCTTAATATTAGAAGCTTCCTTAACTGTAGCTTTACCTAAAAGGGTAGAGTCATCCACAAATTGAAGATGAGAGATAGGTCTAGCTCCATGAGCAATGGTAACTCCCTCAAGAGTTTTGTTTTCCCTCTTTTTGGTTATAGTCCTACCCAAGCATTCAAGCAAGAATGATGAATAAATAAGGGGATAGCGGGTCACCTTGCCTAATACCTCTGGAAGCCGGGAAAGACCGAGAAGGCCTGCCATTGATAAGAACTAAGTAGGAAACTGAAGAGATACATCCCATAATCCAATCCATCCAATCCTTAGAGAAACCAAATTGCCTCAAAACTTTGATAAGGAAGTGCCAATCCACTCTGTCATAAGCTTTGGATAAGTCTAACCGGATGAACATAGAAGGAGAATTTTGCATATCCATGGAATGGATGGCTTCCTGAGCAAGAACTATCTCATCTACTATTTGACGTCCTTCCACATATCCCCCTTGCTCTGGGGAAATAATCTTATGCAAAAGAGGCTTCAACCTTTCTGCCATGATTTTAGTAATAATTTTGAGAAGAACATTACATAAAGCAATAGGTCTAAAAGCTGAGATATGATCAACCTCTTGAGCTTTTGGAACAAGAGTAATATAAGTTTTATTGATAACCTTCAAAATTTCTTTGGATTTCCTGGCTTCTTCCACCACCTCTAATAAATCAACATGAAGGATATCCCAGAACTCTTGGTAGAACTCAATAGGAAAACCATCGGGACTTGGGGTTTTCCCTTTTTCCATTATAAAAACTACTTGTTGAAGCTCATTGATAGTAACAGGAGCGGTCAAAATAGAGTTCTCCTCAGAAGTGATAAGAGAAGGAATTGCTTGAAGAACATTTTATTGTGAAGCCGAGTCAAGAGGAGTAGCAATGAAAAGATTGGAAAAGTAATCAACAACAATAGAGTTCATGCCATCCCAAGTATAAACAACATCTCCAGAATCTGATTTTAAGGAAGAAATAAAGTTGTGAGATCTTCGAGCTAGAAGAGATTTGTGGAAGAAATTTGTGTTTCGATCTCCTTCTTTGAGCCATTGAATTCTAGATTTTTGCTTCCATAAGATTTCTTCTCTTTTTCCCATTCCTCTAACTGAGTTGTGAGTTTAATTTCATCTGCACTTCTCTTCTCTGTGAGGCCATCTAAACGGATTTTCTGATTCAAATTTTCAAGATGAGCAATAACTTCATGTTTTTTTTTATGAACATCCCCAAACTCTTTCCAGTTCCAAGTCTTGATTTTGGATTTAATGTATTGCGGTCTTTTGGCAAAACAGAACATCTTAGTCCCATGCCTAGGTTTACCTTCCTTCCACCATTGTTGCACACGAGGTCTGAAGGAAATGTCTCTAAGCCACATTAATTGAAAATGAAAAGGAGAGAAACTCACATTGGTTTTCCACATTTCCACCATGATCGGCCAATGATCCGAACCAGCATTATTAAGAGTCTTCACTTTAGGAATGTGACCATGGATTAAGAAATTTTCGAGAGAGCAAAAACCTATCCAATCTCTCCATTATACAAGCTAAGCCTTGCCTTCTGTTAGACCAAGTCATAAGGCCATTATCTCGGTTGGATATCCACAAGATGGAGGTTTGCAATATATTCGCTCATGAGGTGAGTACTTTTGTCCAAATTTCTATTTCCCCCCCTTTTCTCATCTAGAGAGAGGATGGTATTGAAATCTCCTCCGATCAAGATCCAAGCTTTAGGAAAATGAGAGATAATATGAGTAATATCCTTCCACTTGTCTTCTTTTTCCTCCAAAGAATTCGAGGCATAAACGATGAATGCGAGCATAATCTGGTTGGAATGTCTACTTTGAATAGCTATAGCCAACAAACCCCAACCGCCAACCATATGGTGAATAACTACCTCTTTTGGGTCCCAAAGACAAGCAATGCCACCCGAAGTCCCTTGGGAACTGAGGGAAACCACTTTTCCAGCTGGCCAAATTTTATCGGCAATTAAGTCCATATCCTCCATTGACATCTTTGTTTCTTGAAGGAAAACAAGATGTGGATGATTTATCCGAATCATTCTTCTAATTTCATTTTGTTTTGAAAGACTCCCTTTGAGTCCTCTAATATTCCAAGTGATGATCTTCATTAATACCGGGGCTAAAAATGTTGGGAAGGGCATTAATCTTACCTTCCTCTACAAGCTTTTCACCTTCTTTTACCATATGATATTGATTGGTCTTGCGACCTACTTTTTGATTAGAATCCATCTTCAATTTTTTTTTCCCTGTTTCTTGACTTATTCCAATTGAATCGAGATGGCTTCTAACCTTGAAGAATTCTCATACACAACCAAAATTTTACTAGATGGTTCAATGGAGTCTATATTGGGACTCGCATTATTTGAAGTTTTGACATTTGAAATATTGTTTTTCTTGTGTAAATTTTCTCCTTTTTTTCCGTTGAAAACCTTTGATTTGTTGGTTTGTCTCTGAGTTCTTTCCTTCATATTTAAATTGTGTTTCTAAGATTTCAGTTTCCATTATTTCCTCTTCCTCACTTGGGACATCATTTGTGGAAAGGATTTCAAACATATTAGCAAATGACTTTGATTGATCCTTCATTACTGGTTTTTTTTTAGTGTTCTTCTTCTTAGGTATTTGGAAACCTGCTGAGTTTATATCTTCTTTCTTTTGATCAGGAATTTTATTTGGGCAAGCATCGGCCAAATGACCATATTCATGGCAAATTCTACAACGAAAAGGAATGTTCTCATAGTCCACTACTTGCTCCCAAGTGTCTTCCCCAAATTGTAATGTGATCTTTTTAGGTAGGGGTTTGTCAAAATCCATTAAAACACAAATTCGAGCATAAATAATATGTTCAAAATTTTGAGTACAATCAGCGATCATCATAAAAGTTCCTAAAGAGTTTCCAATTGAAGAAAAAATAGTAGGATTCCAAAATTCAATAGGGAGGCCAAAGAGTCTAACCCACACGGGAGCTATAGAAGGCATCTCTTCTTCGGCTTTAAATTTAGTATGCCAGGGCTTCATGAAAAGCCCTGCCCTTCCAAAAAACCAAGGACCCCCTTGAAAAGTTTTCTCTCTATCTTCATTGTTAGCAAATAAAACAAGAAAATAACCATTTGGATAAATAGAGATTTGTAACTCACCTTTAGTTTTCCAGCTTTTTGCAGCCCAGACTTTGAAAGCGAGATAGACTCGGACGAAAACCCACGAACCAACATATTAGTCCTATTTATTCCAAATCTTCAATGCCGGTCTGAATGTTACCGATATCAAGCTTAACAATAGGAGTTTCATCATTTGCTTTAAGACATCCCGACTCCATTTTCCTGGGATCAATCTTAGGCATTCTTAGAGGTTTATGAGAAGCCCTAATATTGATATTAGCATTGGGCTGAGGCTGTCCACCATGAAGGGCATCCCTAAAATTCATTTTTGGGACTGAGTCTTCAAAATTCTTACCCTTGATAGGGGTTTTCATAGTAGAATTATTTTGTGGGTGCACCTTAGCACCAGATTCACTTGAGATATGAGCCATTTTTTGATCAACTCGCTTGAAAATTATTTCGTGGTCTCTTTAATCCTTGCCCTAGACGTCGTGGAAAGGTATGGTTTTCACTTTTCTTTTGTGCAAGCAAATTGGAAGCCGTTGTCACTCAAGTTCACAGTATGATCTCGTTGAAAGACAAATTTCTAACCCATCTTGTATCCCCTGCAACATTTCTTGCTAAAATATTGAGCATAAACCACAAAAATATTGGCCGCTAGGGCCCGAAGGCCCTAAAAACCAACCTCTGGAGCTGCTTGCACTCAACCCGGATGAAACCCTCGCATAGCCGCTTGCCAAATATATCATTCACACATATGGATGCGCTAGGATCTGTGTTGCTCCAAATGATATGAAAATTGGTGGAGACGTTCTAGGGTTTTTCAGGCATCTACCCTCAAAATTTTAGCTCAATCCGAGTTCGGATGAGTGAGATATGGCCGAAACGAGTTCGGTAGTTTGGGCAGTCCTGCGAAAAACGTCTCTCTATTTGAGTATCGAAATTTAGGTCAAGTTGACATTAACTTCTGGCAATTTCATTATCAATTTCATAAGTATTGCAAGAATTAGGATATAGATCTTGTTATATCCCTCATTCTTTTACACTCCCAACTTCCTATTCCTAACTCTCTAGCTGTTCAAAATAGCCATTGAAGTATTTCCCTTATCCCTTAATCAAAAAATTCAATTAGATCTTGAATTAGTAAATATTTTGCATCAATCTCTATCATTCATGCACTCAAAACAATAGCAAATATTGTTAGGATATTTCCCTTGCAATCTTAACCCAAAACTCTATCAAAATTTGCCTAAATCGATCTTTGAAACCTTCAAAAACTTGTCTCAAGACCAAATTCGCCACTTTGCATAGTCACTGGTAAATTTGGAAATAAAAAACACTCAGAACCAAATTTTCCACTCATACCAGATTTGCAGTGATGAATATGGCAGACCCAATGATGAATTTTATAATAGGCCAAAAACCCATTCCAAGAGGTAAGCAAACTCAAAATTTTGTTAAAGGGGGTTTGATCAGTTGTCTAAACAAGTTTTCTACCCTATCCAGCTCTCAAATAGACCCCCCCATATTAGAAAACCTATTTTTTTTAGTATTTTTGTGCAGATACCAAATTCGCCAGTCCCTAGTGGAAAATTTGGCAGTAGTGATGAATTTTGTAGATTCAGTGGTGAATTTCGCAAACAAGCTCCAAAAGAGCTAATTCGACCACTTGGTCCTTCCTTAGCTCTACAATTTTATTTTCTCTATGTTTTGCTCTAATTTCTTATGTTTTGTCTTTGAAATCACATCTATCTTGGAAAATTTAGGAATCTTAATTAGAAAACCTAATCATTCATAAAACCTTACGATTGTTTCACAAAATGTTCTGATTTCCTTATAAAACACTTAAAATCCAATCAATTAAGGAATCTTAGGCTAAATATTAACTCTTTGATCATTCTCACACACATAGGCAAAGAATAAAAAAGCATTTAGTTGCATTTAAGCTAACTTGTCTTCTTGCATTTTCCCTTGTTTTTCCTTGAAATCAAAATCTCCTTAGCTAGCTCATTCAAAACTTGAAAAGCATATAGGATAGGTCTTGTATTCTTTCATTTGTGTGATAAATTCTTTTAGTATTGCATTTAGATGATCATTGATGATTTAGGTTTAAATAACCATTAAGGCTCGAAAAAGAGTCAAGATAAATAGCAATCCAAAATCTTAGGCGTTTTCTTTGAATAAACCCATAAAACATCGACTAGTAGAGATTCTATCGAATCTTCCTTGTGCACACTTGACATTAAACTAGGCTTAAAGGGAAAAGAACCTGATTTTCCTAACATCTACACTTACTACTACATACCTCCAACTCATAGTCAAAGTAGAATGAGTAGAGGATTACTAAGCACTATAATAGAACCAACATCAACACTTCAAGCTCTAAATCATTCATATTAGAAGGTAGCTATGGAATCTGAATACTCTTCACTTCAAAAGAATAAAACATGGAATCTAGTAGAATTACCTCCAATAAATAAAGTTGTGGGTTGCAAATGGGTTTACAATATTAAGTATAAAGCATATGGGACACTTGAATAGTACAAAGCTTGATTAGTAGCCAAAGAATATACTCAAATAGAGGGAATTGACTATGAAAAAACATTTGTACTAATAGCTAGAATGACTACTATCAGAACAGTATGTGCTTTAGCAGCTCATTGTGGTTGGAAACTTCATAAAATGGATGTAAAAAGCACTTTTGTTAATTGTGACTTAGAAGAAGAAGTCTACATGTCACAACCAGAAGTATTTGTTGTTTAAGGTCAACAAAATAAGGTTTGCAAATTAAACAAATCCTTATATGGTCTAAAGCAAGCTCTTAGAGCATGAAATATAAAAATTAATAATCATTTGTTACAACATAATTTCAAATGAAGTACATCTGATTCAATCCTATATACAAAGAAAATTGGAAATGATATACTAATTATCATAGTGTATGTTGATGACATAGTGATTACTCAAAGCTATGGAAAACTAGTAAGTGAGATAAAAAAGACCTTGAGAAGGCTTTTGAAATGATAGATTTAGGATTGATGAATTATTGTCTTGGTCTAGAAATTCATAAAAAAGAAGATAATATTACCATTACACAATCAAAATATGCAAATGCTCTACTTGAGAAATATAAAATGAATGGTTTTAAGCCTAAATATACACCCATGGAACAAGGAATTCAATTATCAAAAAAATTATGGAAAACCTTTAGTTTTAGCTACAAGATACCACCAATTAATTGGAAGTCTTCTATACTTAACAAATACTCAACCTAATCTAGTTTTTGTTGTAAATTATCTTTCAATATTCATGCAGGAGCCTAGAGAGAGTCATTGGAAAGCTACAAAAAGAATACTACAATATGTTAAGAAGACTATAGATTATGGACTAACTTATATGAAGAATGTTAAAAAATTTCATCTATAGGGTTATTCAGAGTCTGATTATGTTGGATCTATTTATAATAGAAAATCTACTTTAGGATATATTTTTAATCTTAGGTCAAGACCAATATCTTGGCACAGTAAAAAACAACATATAGTAGCACAATCATCTACTAAAGTAGAATATCGTGCAACAAGAGATACAACTTGTGAAGCTTTGTGCTGACAATAGATATTATCTGACATAGGAATCAAATGAACTCCAACTCTAATACATTGTGATAATCTCACCATACTGAATGCTTATTCCTTTCATGGTGCTTTCAATGGTGTAAAAGGTTTTAAATGATTGTGGCATGGTGGTTATAGGGGCGGACTGCACAAAGAACCATGTGGCATATTTTGGGGTGGACAACGTAGAATACTATGGTAGCCATAAAATCTAGATAACCTGCCCGATTTTGTGGTGGCTATCGATTCCACCATGTAAATTCAAAAAAGAAAAAAAATACATTGTGATAATCAAGGAGTACTCAAAATGATCAAAAATCCAATTATACGTTAATGAACTAAGCATATTGTGAAGAACATAAGCTTATACAAAGAGGGGGTGAACAATATAATATCACTTTTTACTTTTTCTTTCCCAATCAATATTATGTAATGTATCAATAGCAATATCAATAGAAGTAATCAAAGCAATGCACAAATCACCACACACAATAGAGACATCAATTTAACGTGGTTCACCCAATGTGGGCTACTCCACGGAGAAAATATTTCACTAAAATTTTCTCAACAAATCTCTTGGGAAACCTTTCCCTATTATAATGTTTATGGACCTCTATCCAAAAGATACACCAATCCCCTAATCAAGTTCATAGATCTCTATCCACAGGAGACACCAATCTCCTCAGCTGGTTCGTGGATCTCTATCCAAAGGAGAACTCCTTCTCCTCTACTCTGTATGGTGATCTTATAGAAGAACTACTACCTCCACTGTACTAGCTAATATATATCTATCCACTGAAGACTCCTATCCTCACTCAAAATACTTTTCCAAACTGCTCTAGCTAATGGACCTCTATCTATTGGAGACTGTAGTCCTCTATACTCTATCACCTCCAAAGCTTACTTTCATATTTGTCTCAAATCTGCACTAAATATAGTCCTTCAGTCTAGCACAAATCTATTCAATCTTTGTCTTTGGTCTAGCACAAATTTATCCTCAAATCTACACCAAATTTTATCCTCAAATATGCACTAAACATAGTCCTTTGACCTAGAACAAATCTGCTCAATCTTTGTCCTTAAATTTACACTAAACACAATCCTTTGGTCTAGCACAAATCTATACTCAAGCCTTAACACAAAGCTTTACTCAATCACAAATCAACTCTTATATATTTGCCCCAAACCTTAATCCAAGGTTTGAACAAATCAATCAAATCTGCTCTCAAGTCTTCTCAAAGACTTATCTCAAATCTACCTTGTAAGCTTCCACAAAATCTCACACTAATCTACCCACAAGTCCTCTCTAGAACTTGTCCAATATGCTCAACAAGTCCTCACTAGAACTTGTCCAAACTCACAGAAATATATAGAGAATTGTTAGAGACTCAATATGCTTCACATTCACAATAATTCTCAATCACTTTCAATCTCTCTTTTTACCATAGAAACATATAGAGAATTGTTAGAGACTCAATATGTTTCACACTCATAAATAGTTAATCACTTCCAACCTCTTTCTCAAATCAAGTCAGAATATAGAAAAAAAAATTTCATAGAATTTAGAAATATCACTTCAACACTTCCACTTGACTAGGCTCAATCAACTCCACTAAATCAATTACTCAATGAAATACTTTCTTGCTTATAAAACCTAGTCCAAATATATGAATCACTCACTCAATTATTTCCAACAATGTTTATCAAACAATCTCATATAATAATGATACTCATGTTCTTGCACATGCTCTAGTTCAAGATAGTTCTCAACTTCACATAACAATGATACTCATGTACTTTCATAAGCCCTAGTTCAAGAATATGAATGCTTACTCAATATTTCCAACAATGCTTATCAAACAAGGTTTCTAGAATCAACTTTCATTCCTGAAAAAACCAAACTCAACAATGCTTATCAAACAACCCTTTTCACTCAAACTTAGCATTCACAACATCCAACAATCACTCACAATGCAGATGTGCCCATACATTTTGTTTGATGAAGAGATGACCTCAAACCCTGTCTTAAACACATTTTTCTTCTTTGCCAATTTCAAAGGTTAGATGAAAAATATCACACTAACACTCTCTCAAAAATATTTCTCAATTACTAAAATAATCAAACTCAAATACACCTTATTACTCCTTTGAAATTAGCAATCATCAAAACATACAAAAAAATAATTACTCAATTACACCTTATAATCTCCAATCTTTAATTAACAACCTCCAAAAATCAAACCCTCAAAAATAATATTGCCTACCCTTTTATCTCCCTCAAATACTCAATAACCAAATTAAAAAAAAAAAACTTTATAAACCTCCAAAAATATTTATTTTTCATCCAACCTTAGCAAATCCAAAATATTTCATGCAACCTTGGAAAACATTAGCGCATACCTTTTATCTCAAGCAAAAGGTCTCGGTGGGTTTCGAACACGAGACCACTCCCAACCAAGTGCCTTATTGAGGTGCTAGCCCACCACATGGGCTACGAGCCTCCACACAAAGGAAAAGGCTCAAGAATTTCTTTTGTACTTTTTTGATCGGTGCAACGCAAAACAAAACACTCTTATCCCTTGTAAAACCAACTCGACAAGTTTCGAACCTTGCTATCCTCGCCTATCGAACTTCTTAGCCGCACCCACTGTCACCAACTACGCTACCAGCACCTTTGGCACTCAACTCAGTGCTCCCTTTTTCTTGTCTCTTCTCACTACCCAATGTCGATTTTAGCACATGCAAAATCCTCTAGACTTTGGAACTCGAACTCTTAGCTTTTGTGGGAAATCAATCGCATGGATAGGTTAAATAAAAATTTAACCCCTTTTTTATACACTTTGGCACATGCACTTCCAATGTCGGCAAGGATATCGAATTTTTAAATTTTATTTAAATATAACCTTTAACTTTGGTGCCAAAAGGATTATTTAAATTTAAAATTTCACCTTAGTTAAAATATTTAAATTTAAATAATTTAAACCTTATCCTTTCAAATATGCCACCTGGGTTTTTTAGAGAACTTGGAGAATGATCACTTCATGGTCTTCAATTTTCTTCAAATCAACCTTTAACTGGAATATTATAATATTTTTCCTTTGGCCTTGATACAATATTCCTCTTGCACTGCTTACTGAAACTCCTTCCTCTTGCACTGCTCACTGAAACTGACTCTTGACGTCAATGACAACTCAACTACTCAAAATGTACAACATATTGAAACACAATGTCATTTCATTAGAGATAATTTTCATAATCATGATATCAATTTGAAGTATATACCTACAGAAGAACAACTGGTAAACATATTTACAAAAGCTATAGGACAGAATAAATTACAAACATTTAGAGATTATCTGTGCAGATCAAGAAAAGTTCATCCCAAATAATGTAATACAAGGGGGTGTTAGAATATATTATATTATTTGGTACATGCTAATGTACCACCTTGGGTACATCTTTATATTAGAATGTGAGTTATATTTTATGTAATGTAATAATGTGCAGGAAATGTATAAGTATATTATAGTTAGGTGTGCATGTGCACAAGTGTCCATGTAGAATGCACGTGTCCTTAGAGTAGAAAAGTGAAGAGTCACATATTTTTATATATATGTGACTACGCATTGTAAGTAGTATTGAAAAAGACCATTGCTCATAGTATGTATTATTAGATCTCTATACAAGAGCATTTTTTAGTATTTTTGTGAGCCTTCATTAATGGCAGTTTTATGAGTAGTTACAAAAGTTATTTATGAGTTTTACATGTTCATAATATTGTCATTATCTTATATTTGATATTGCATGCTCATTTTATATCTTGTGGTTGATTTCTCATTAAGTATCTAGCATCAAAATCTAACACTTCCAATCAAGGATTTTTGCATATGATTTTAATTCTCCTTTAGATTTAAAGTTTGGAACATTTCAATTTTTATTTGGGTTTGAAAACAAAAATTCTCATTATTAACACGGCTTAAGTAAAATGAAAGGCATGTATATGAAAAATAGAGATATATCAAAATGGTTCAGACATAAAAGAAATAGAATATTTAATAGAGTGCAGGATAATATTTTGGTGGTATTACACTTATATGGGGTTCCTCATATTCTCATAGCCATATAACTACTATAACATTTGTCATGTTTGTATGTTCTAGTAATAGTTATAACCTACAATGTTTTAACACACTAGAAATACCTTCATATGCTGCTTTCAACCATCTCTAAATTTCTTGGATTATCTTCAAACTTCCTTGGCAATATCTTCATACTTTTTTTATATAATGTTATGGAAAAAAATCTTCAATATTGATTAAGTAATTATTGCAAATGCTTCAAGCGTTAAGTAAAAAATTGCGAGTTGTAAGCTTATTGTAGTGGTAAGGGATTTGGCCTCTCTTTGAGAGGTCTAAGGTTTAAACCCCACTCAGTATGAGGGTACTAAGACCCCTCATAAAAACCTATGTAATCTCATTGAAAAAAATTAACAAATTGTGACTAAACGATATAAAATTCATATTTACAATAAGCATAAATAATTAGTTTGTAACCATTTAATACTTATGATTAACAAACATCAGAGAAAATAATAATTTTATGCTAAAACTTTTAATAATGTCTATTTATATCACCACTTGAATTACTTTTCAAAAAACATGCATAACTAGACCATTTTTATTGACATCTTAATGCCTCCATGCAATGGTTGAGCAACACATTACTTTGTCTTCAAAAATATAATATTCATGTGCATCAAAAGGTATCTCAATTTTGTAAAGGTAGTATTATATCAACTAGTAGACTGTCTACATAAATATTCTCTAAGCAAAGTCTCATATTTTCTGATAAATATTGTCTCCTCTAAGAATTTTTCTAGTGCCTCTCCACCCTTTATCAATCTTCCACGTGACATTTAATCTTTCTTGTGTTGTTACCTTTGGGAATTCTAACTACTAAAAAAACTAAAAAATAGCTACACACAAATCATTTTTCCGTCCAAGACTCTTCCTCAGCCATGAGAGGGCATGTCGTTGGATGGAGATAATTGTCCCTACTCAAGACACTCACATAGACTCTCCATGTGGCTCTCATACCAGATGTTGAAAAACAAGGAAAATATAAGCAAAAATATTTTAGCTAATATTCCACCAGCATAAAATTGCATACAACATACATTATTATACATTAATGTATCTCTTTTTTTTAAGATATTGCTCAATGTTTCACCTTCAGCTCTATCTTTCAATCTTCTCATTCTTTCTTGCAAGAAATATGACTATCCAACCTCATATGAGATGAAATCATCAATCATTCCCCAATGATTACAACACATAAAATAAATAAATAATAGTTAATAGGAGCCTCTTAGTGTCACCAATAATATCTTGAAGAAAAACCCCTAAAAAGTTTACCCTTTTGAGCCTATTGATGACAACCAATGAGTCATCTTTTACATGGATTCAATTAAAACTAAATGATTCAATTTTTTTAATTTTACCTAGAGCCCCCTTGCCCCCAGCACCATATTGGTTGTAGTCCTATAAAACCTAGCATAAGCACCAAGGAGAATCCCCTTATGGTCACAAAAACCCTCCTCCAATTATTCTCAAGTTGACTTTTGAGGCCCTATCAAATTCAATTTAACCCAACCTTCCTTTAGTTGGTTTCATTTTATTGTATCCCTATTGTTCCATTTATTCTTGACCCCATTAGTGGGTATTGGTTCTAATTTTTAGTTTTTAACTCCAATTTTCTCTATCATTTTTTCTACCCCATCCCTCCAATCATGGCTTTCTATTGTTTCTTTGATGTTCAAAGTGCTTTGCTCATAATCCTATTGGCATTCTACCTTTCCCCTTTAAAAATCCTTCTATTTATTTCTAACCAAATATTTTAGATCATGTAGGATGGGATTAAATTCCAAAGTAACTAAAGTCTTCTAGTTTGAAAAAGGTATTCCCACCACATCACTTTATCCTTCAAATTACTCATAAAAACCTAAGAAATTTTGGTTTTTATCAACACTTTATCCTTAATTTCTATCGTGCATTGGTAATGGATAAAGATATGATCATGAGTATCTTCTTTAGCTATGCAAAGCTCACATCTAGAAGGCCTTACAAAGCCCTTTTTGCAAAGGTTATCCATAGTTATTGTTTTCCTTTACACAACTATCCAATAGAAGATTATTTTTTAGACCCCTTTCCTAGTCCAAATCTTTAGCCAAGGAAAATTTAAAATTCCTTCCCTTTTACAACCTAATAACTATAATTTAAATAGTTTTGTCTAATTTTGGACCATGACCACCACAACTAATTGCTTTTTGGTAATTAAGAAACATAATAAACTCTCCATATTTTATCTAAAGTGCCCATTGCCTTCCTAAATTGATTCTTCATTGCTAAAGGTCTCCAAAGCTAAAATCCACCTCTATCTTGGATTTAGTCACTCACATTTTCTCCATATGCTCTTCTCAAAATAGAATGTAATTTAGAAAAACTCTCCTCTTGATTTAGGGTTTGAAGCCCAACAATATTTCATCCCAAAACTTGATATTAATTTCATATCTAGTCTTCCAAATGACATATTTCTTTATTATCTCTTGGTTCTGAACTACGTGATTCCATATCTTTGATCTGACACTAATAGGTTGTGCTCTTTTTTCATATTACCTCCAGTATTTCTTTCTCCAAGTGTTGATTCAAAAGAATTCTCTTGCCCAAACATCCACCATAAATTACACCCCAAGGCCTCATTCATTTGTTCTCCTTATCCCTAGTCCTCTTTCTTTCTTTACTTTGCATACCCAATCCCCATGAACAAAAGAGAATCTGTGTCTATCCTTTTCCCCTATACATAAGGAGTGTTGCCTCATTTTTAAATCATACTATACTTTGGTTGATATTCTTAGGGCTACCATAAAATAGATGGGACAATGCCTAAAGTGTGGATTTCAATAGCTATAGCTTTCCTGCTTGCAAAAATAAGATTATCTTTCCAAATGAACAACTTCCTCTAAAACCTTTCCATTAAATGATTTCATAAGGCTATAGTAATTCTTATGAAAGAGGATAAATTCCAAATAAGCAAAATGTAATTTATCCACTTGTCATATTAAAATATCCATCCTCTTTTGCCTTTTATAAACCTTGCTCTTATTATTATTGACTTTTTACCCCAATGCTCTTTTGTATAAGTCAATAACCTACTTGAGGATTCTAGCCTCCTTAATTGAGGCTTCCTCCAATAGGACCGTGTTGTCCATAAATTATTTATTGATAATTGGCCTAAAGTCATGAGTGACTTTTAGACCTTTTAGATCCCCATTCTATTTGTGGTTCACTATACTTCTCGCCAAAGCTTCCACAAATATGACAAACAGGTAGAGGGAAAGTGGATTCCCCTAGTAGAGACCTCTAAGATCATTGAAAAACCTTGAGGGGATCTATTCACTACTAAGAAAGTTACTCAAGTGACACACTCCATAACCTAATTTCTTCACTTTTTTATCAAAACCAAACCTCTCCAAGACCCTATTGAGAAAGTTATAGTAGGCTCTATCATAGGATTTTAACATGTATAGTCTAGCCACCATACTTACTTAGTTGTTACTAGAAATAGAATGGATTGATTCATGCACTATAATTATACCATCCACAATCTATTCTCCTTAAAGAAAACCTCACTATTCATCCAAAATGATGTGGGGAAAAAATTGTTATAATTTGTTGGCTATAATATTGGTTATGAATTTATACACTAAATTACAAAGACTTATAGTTCTAAAGTCAGCACATGTGTGAGGATCTTGATTCTTAGGAATCAAGGCTATGAAGGTGTTATTTAATTCTCTCAACATACTACTCCTTTGGGATTCCTTGACTACTTGGACCACATCCTTCCCCATAATGTCCTAGTATTCGTGGAATAATCCCATAGGAAATCCATAAGGTTTTGAGCCTTATCCCTTCTTAAGGAAAAAACTGCTTTATTAATTTCCTTCTCAAATACAGGGGCATTTAAGCTTTCATTCATATGTTCAGTGACTAGTTTGGGTGTAAAATCTAAAATCTCCTAAAATACTTTCTTTGTATAAAAGGTGTTTGAAGTAATCCACGATCTCTCCACTAATCTCCTCCTCTTCCTAGAGCTTTTGATCCTACATGTTCTCAATTTATTTGATGGTATTCTTGTTTCTATGGATCAAGGTTGTAATGTGAAAAACTTAGTATTACAATCCCCTTCCTTTAGCCACATAACCCTAGATCTCTTTCTACAATAAGCTTCCTCTTTTTCCAAGATATTATTGTACTCACTAAGGACCTACTTCTCTTTAACTAGTAGATATTGAATCTAATATTCCTCCTCCATATATCCTTAAAGATATATTTGTTTTTCCAATTGTTTCTTTTATTCAAAAAGTTACCAACATATTGCTTATTCCACATTACTATTTGTTTCTTCGTTAGTTTCTATTTTTTAGCTAGCTTGAACATACTGGTTTCCCAAACTTTTTTGTTCCACCAATCCTTTATAAGAGATTTGAATTTAGGATGTTATAACCATATTGGCTCAAATCTAAATTTAGTAAGTCTATTTTTTTCTATCTCTAACTCGACTATTATAGGAGAGTGATCAAATTCTATACTAGCCAAATATGTCAAGATTGGATTAAATCCCTCTAAGAACCAACTATAGAGCACAAAGATCTATTTAACTTCACTTGGATGTTCTGATTGCCCACTCTCATGTTTTTCCCTATAAAATTATATCATTTTAGATCTAGGTCTATTAAACCTACATTAATGATAAATTCCCTAAGCTCATCCATAGAATTTGAAATATCGACTATTTATCCTCTTTCCTCTTATGGCTTTAGGATAGTATTGAAGTCCCCTATTATCAACCATTTAATGTTCTCTAACATGCTAACAAAAATAAGTAGCTCTTCCCATAAATCCTTTCTAATGCTTCTTAAGTTAGGAGTATAGACATTAGTAACAATACTATTATATTATAAGCCATGTGTCTGAGCTCCACTGAGATGAAACAACCATCCTTAGCTAACAAAGTTACCTAAGAAACCTCAAATTCCTAAAAAAACCCTTAAATTTTGGTAGTTCCTACTACTACAACTAAAAACATTCTACTACGTTCCAACAAAAACCCTAATTTTCTCCAAGTCTCTAACTGAAAGTTTTGTTCCTTGGAGGAGCAAAACATTTGATTAATGACTTCTAATCACATTACGAAGAACCCTTCTCTTATTATGGGCATTAAAGCCCTTGATATTCCAAGAAAGGATCTTTATTTATGTGCCTTTCCAGAGGGCTTAATCCTCCTAACTATAGTTCCAATAGTGTTTGTTGTTTACCATCTACCATCTACTATCTATATCTCTCTATATCTTGTTTCTAAACCCAAGGGTTTGCCCTTTTGTTTAGGATCTACTCCCAAGTATGGGCACACTCCTTTAGTCTTCTTTTTATTAATATGAAGAGTTGAAAAAATACCTTTCTCCTTTGGTCCCCCTCTTCAACATGTAAGGGTAAGGAAGAAGGAACAAACTCAAAATTTGATTCACTTACCTCTTTAGTTAAATAAACTACTAAGGTCAGGTATGCTACTTGGTCATCAATTGCTTCCTCCTTATTCTCCAATGCATCCTCCTTCACCTTTACCTTATTTCCTTCTAAGGGACCTTGATAACTTCTCGGTGCTCATGTGGAGCTTTTGGAAGGACTTTAGGATCATGATCTCGAGAAGTCCTAGAGCTTGACTCCCCTTTCTCTCCTATATGGGAAGGGCCACCCTCCCTCTGATTTCCTTGCTTGATCTTCTCACTAGGAGAGACTCTATAGAAGTAGTCCTGATCTAGATGACCATGCTCACAAAAAACCCTACAACAAAAGGGCATGTTCTTATAGTCAACTTTTTGGACATGCACTCCCAGCTTTGAAGACATTGTAATGGATTTCAAGAGAAAATTGTGTAGGTCCACCTTAATGGAAAACCTAGCATATTTCACTAGTGCTTACTTGGTTGTAGACAATGAAACAACTAGAAAAATACTAAGGTAATTTCCAATCATTTCAAATATCTCTTAGGACTAAAACGCCAAAGGTAAACCATATAGTCACACCCATACTAGCACCTTATCCATATATTTTGTAATAGGGTTAAAATTGGGCGCCCATGACTTAACAAAACACCTTGTTACTCCTAAGAACCATGGGCCAACCAACATAGCCTTTTGAATATCTTACGAGTAAGTAAAGGTAAATATGAAAAACCCTTCGACAATATTTTCAAAGAGACTTTACTATTTGGTTTCCACTTTGTCTTGATCCAAATTCGTAAAATTGGAAAACCTGGCTAGATCCCCAAGAATTTACAGATGGATAGTTTGAAAAATTCCCTAAGTTTTGATTGACCAAAACATTTGGGATGCCTATTAAGTAGTATCTTGGATCCATAGGGTGGATTTTGACAACCGACACATTCCTTGTAAAATGAGAGGTTTTTCCACATGTCGTATTTGCAAAAGAGACCTTGCTTTTGCCTAAGGGGACCGAGCCCACAACTTTCTTCTTTCCTTTCATGCCTACTAAGTCCAATAATTTTCTTACAATGGGTATTCATCTATTCATGTTTGAAACTGCACAGACCCTTACTCATTTAGATTTAAAAATAAAACTACCTTCCTACCAACGTTGCTCTCTCCCATTACTCTTCCACTAAATCTTACAATTTTTTTTTTGTTTGAGAGAAAGGATTGTACTTAGGCCCCCCACTCTTGAAAAATCACAACTCTCTTCTTTAAATTTTGAGAGTTCACAAACATAATCAATTCTCATCTAAAATGAGATGCTATAGTTAGATACCTAAATATTTTTAATAAAAAAATTGAATTATCGATTTCATTTTTTGGGTCTTCAATTTTCTTTGTAAATACAAATTTTTAGCATCCTTCTTCTTTATATTTTTCAATCTTGTCTTCGATGATGCCAAGTTGCCATTGTGCCACTTAAATATCCATAATTGCTCCGTTTCCTACATGCTTATGTTGCTTTGCTCTGATTTTTTGATCGATTGGTCATGTTGTGGTAGGGTACCTAGGAATAGATATTTGGGAATATATTATTATATTGTATAAGGGTTGGCATGGGCCACACATAATCCAAGGTTGATTGTCTTATAATATTATATTTTATTATAATATGCTACACACCAAACCTAGCCTGTCGGCTAGGTTTTCCAAGTGAAAATAATTCATATTTATTAGGTTAGATTTTTTATTTGAAATTATCTATCATCTTGCATTTATATTCTTCATCTGCATTAGTCGCATTTGCCTTGAAGGCGAGGACGAGCCCACCCTAAGTGGCAAGTCATTTACTACATTATCTGATTAATTTTCCAATTGAAATTTTGTTGCTTATATTCTCGATAGCTTATGTTGCATGAGTTTCTGTGTATTGTGTTATTAATACTCAAGAGAGAAGAAAGTTCTCTCCAAGTGGTATCATCTAGGTTGTCCTGAGGGAGTACAACCACTCATTTTGCAAGAAGAAACTACTTCAGCACCGCAGCTAAAACACAACAGGCATGAAAATATTGATCTGGTTCGCATTCATCTTCGGGACATCACACAAGCTCAAGTTCCTTTCACCAGGGAGGGGCAAAAAAAACAAAACATCGTAGAATGCTTTCCAAATAATCCTTGTTTGCCTGGTTCACTACGCACAGGACTGATCGTGCACAATGTGTCTAGGGGACTATAGCACGCTTGAATTCACGTTGTAGTAGGGGTGCAAAGCATAATAGTAGCAAAAATAAATCTTCGCCACACAAAATAAATCTGAGGAAACACAAAAAAACAATCACACCATACACCTACGTTTTCGACCAATCAACATCAAGAATTAAACACCTTTCATGGGAGATTTACTAAGGTTAGAACGTTTTAAATATATTTTTTTATTTTAGCAGGGCATTTATCCCACATTCATAGTGGATAGGCAATATAAGGGTTTATATTACATGGGTCGCAACTAATAGGTCATGACTTTGGTCATGCTAGCTCACCTCCTCGCGTGACCCATTTGCCCTAGAGTTTGTTGTATTCCCTATCATGTATCACCTTAGTATTTCCTTAGCCTATCGTGTGTCACCTTAGTGTTCCCTTCATCTCATCGCACGTCACCCCCATTTGCTCGACCATGTTAGCACGTCTTGTCCTCCTATTTTGCATCTAGGCTCAGCCATGTTAGCACGTCTTTTTTGGTCATTCCATTCCATCTTGTGTGTCTTGTCTTGTGGACCCTTCACTTGGCCACGTTAGCACATCTTGTCCTCATTGTCCACGTTCGGTCATCCCACCTAGGTCCCTCATTCGTCTTGTCTTGTGGGTCCTCGTTGTCCATGTCCGGTCGTCCCACCTAGGTCCTTCGTCCTTCGATCAAACTACCCTAGTCCGCTGGTCAAATCAAAATTTGCTGTCAAAACTGCTGAAAAAAGCTATCAATCAAAAAGTGCTATCAAAATTGCTGAAAAAGTTATCAAAGTGGTCAAATCAAAAGTTGTTATCAAATTGCTGAAAAAAGTTGTCAATCAAAAAAGTGCTATCAAAATTGCTGAGAAAGTTGTCAAAGTGGTCTCAAGGAGGCGAGCCAAAAATTTAAATCCACGTCGTAGTTGGAGAGATAGTTGAAGCGGACTACAAATTTTTCCAAATTTAACAAAATCTAGCAAAAATTGAAGCTCAAAAGCTTCTAAACAGGATATTTTGAAAGTGCATGAACAAACAGCAGATCAAAGGTTCTAACGGTCGACTATCAAGCTCGATGACTCCCAAAAACAACACAAGAAGAGCTCGTCGAAGCCTAGGTACAAAAAATTCTCCTTCTCCTTCTGGAATTGGTAATTTTAATCCGAGTCATCTAGCAGTCAGCCCAATGGCATCCAATTTCTTTCTGGATTCTACACATGAAAACATCATCCAAGGAGAAAGTAATCATCCAGTGATCAATGATGAGGTGTTAAAAGAGTGAATATTAAATATTCAGATAATGACTGCAAGCTTCAACACATCTAGGAAATCGCACCAACCAAATCCTTCTAGTTCCAATAATTGGAGTGCAAATGTCTACTATGACGACTATGCACACCATAGAGGTCAAAATAGTCAATCCCTGAATCACAATGGTCACCAAAATATTGAGGATAGGGGTAATAACGAAAGTAGGGAGCAACAAAGAGTTTTTAACATACCTTATCAAAATAATAACCAAAGACAAAGGAGTAATGAGGAACAAGATAGAAACAATGTTCACTCCCAACCAAGAGGTCCAACTGGAGTCAATTATCCACGCATTGACATGCCTACCTTTGAATGCCAGGATCCACATGGGTGGATTGCAAAAATGGAAGGCATCTTAGAATTCTACAAATTCCAAGACGGGGACAAAGTCCCTTTTACTGCAACCAAATTCAACACTGAAGCTTACCAGTGGTTTACATGGTATAAACGTGAGGATCCTTAGTATGCATTATATTGGGATACTTTCATAAAAGCCTTTCTTCATAGATTTGACAAAGGTCCCACAGATTCATACACAGTATGATTGTTGTCACTTAAGCAAACAGGATCAGTAGGGGACTATATTTTAGAATTCACCAGTATGCTTCAATATGCACAAGACCTACAACAGGACGTGGTAGAAGCGACTTTTCAAAATGGATTAAAAGCACATATTAAATTTGAAGTAGACCTACACAATTCCTCCAAGTTGGATGAGTGTATAAGGATTGCTTTTTTGGCAAAGACAAAGGTGCACGTTGGCCCATCCATGCGACGTGATTCATATGGGCGACTTCCATTCCGCAACAAATATTTTTGTAGAAATGATCAACCGTAACGGTACTTTTGCTACAAATATATCACTCAACATTCAAAAAACCAAGCATGTACACTATGACAAAAATTTTAGATTAAATATGTTGAAAGGGAGGAAGATGAAATAGAGGAGTATGACGCACCTGAGGATCTCCTAGTTGAGGACCAACATGAACACAATGAAGTTATCGCTGAGGAGGATACTATGACTATTTTAGTATATGCTCTCATGGGGTTATCTTCTCACCATACAATCAAGGTGGCCGGCTTCATTCGAAAACAAAGGGTGATAGTATTAATTGATTTTGGAAGTACTCACAACTTCATTGATGCAAAATTTGCAAGGACATTGGGGTTGCACGTCTTCTCTTCTAGTCAAGATTGGTTTCAAGTTAGAATTGTGAGCTGCGAGCAGGAAAATTTCTCACTGTCTAGGCAAGACATCTTCATTTTCATTACAAATGGGTACGTATACTTGGCAAGGTCCTCTTTTTGTTACGAAATTAGAAAATTTGGAAGTTATTTTAGGTGTTGCATGGATGGACCAGTTGGAAACCACAGTGGGTTTTAACCACAAACATCACTTTGTCGAATGGAAAGCCAATGGGAGGACTATTCATCTTCAAGGACTACCCACACCTCCATCAAAATTTGTAAGTTCACATAGCATGGAAAAGATATTAAGAAAATATGGTGGTGGATTCATAGCCTGCATCAATTGCATAGAGAAATTAGACCAAGATATTCTTGAAATCAAAGAAGATGATCTCCAAATCATTGTGGCTAACTATGAGGAGGTTTTTCAAGAACCAAAAGGATTACCCCCCAAAATATCTCATGACCATGCCATACATCTAGTGCCCGGTAGTCTTCCATATCCCTAACCCCAAAAAATAGAAATTGAAAATATTGTCTAAGAGCTACTAGACCATGGCATCATCCATCATAGTACAAGCCCTTACTCCTCACCAGTAGTCTTAGTTCATCGAAAAGACAACTCTTGGCGTATTTGTCCTGATTTTCATCCTCTCAACAAAATCACGATCAAAGATAAATTTCCTATCCCTATCATTGATGATTTACTAGATGAATTACATGGTGCCAAATTCTTTATCAAATTAGACTTATGTTCAGGGTTTCACCAAATTTGAGTTAGGGAAGAAGATATCCCCAAAACAAATTTTCGAACTCATGAAGGTCATTATGAATTCTTGGTCATGCCCTTTGGTCTCACCAATGCACCATCTACATTCCAAAGTCTCATGAACTAGGTGTTTCATCCATTCCTATGAAATTTTGTTCTAGTCTTCTTTTATGACATACTCATCTATAGTAAATTATGGAAAGATCATTTATTACATGTGGACAAAGTTCTTTGTATCCTACACAAAGAAAAGTTATTTGTCAAAAGATTTCAATGCTCCTTTGGTGTTCAAGAAGTTGAGTACATAGGTCATATAGTATCTCACGAAGGTGTTAAGGTAGATCCCAATAAGATTAAGGTAATACAAGATTGGCCCTTGCCTAAAACCATCAAGAAACTTCATGGTTTTTTAGGTCTCACGGGATATTACCACAAATTTGTGTGTGACTATGGTAAAATTACGGGTCCTCTCACGACTCTCACCAAGAAGGATGCTTTTCAATGGTCAGTAGTAGCTACTAAAGCCTTCGAGGCTCTCAAGGAGACAATATGTACGACTCCAGTTTTGGCCACTCTAGACTTTCAAAAACTATTTGTCATTGCATGTGATGCCTCAGGAACGGGTATTGGTGCAATAATCATGCAGAAGGGTCATCCCTTGACATTTGAAAGTAAACAACTTTTAGGAAAAAAATTGGGTAGATCCACCTATGAAAAAGAAATGTTGATTATTTTACATGCAGTGGGAAAATGGAGGCATTACTTAGTCAATAGTCGTTTTATTATTAAAACCGATCACAACAGTCTCAAAGATTTTATGGAACAAAGGTTCTCATATCCCGAACAAAATAAGTGGTTGACTAAATTATTGGGATATGATTTTGTGATTGAATATAAGAAAGGGAAATAAAATGTGGCAGTGGATGCATTATCTAGAAAATACGAAGATGAAGTAGTTATTAACGCCATTTCAGGACCATGTTCACAATGGGTGTCTCAGTTGTAGGCAGAATGGTTGTCCAACAGTGAAACAACTCAAATAATTTAGGAATTATCTATGGGTTCCTCTAAATACCCTCTTTTCACATATGATGACCAAATATTACGTAAGAAAAATTGCATTTACATCCCTCACAATTCACCAATCAAAGTACAAATTCTAGAAGAGTCACATGCTTCTCCTTCAGCATGACATTTAGGGTTTTTGAAAACTTACATACGGGTTAAACAATCCTTTTGTTGGAAAGGATTAAAAATAGAGTTTAAGCAATAAGTAGCTAAATGTGAAGTGTGCCAACGCAAAAGGGAGAAACAATCAAATCACCAGGATTGCTTCAACCATTACCTATTTCGGATCGCCAACAGGAACATATTTCCATGGATTTTATTGAAGGTCTTCCTAAGTTAGAAGGTAAAATAGTAATTTTCGTGGTAGTTGATCACCTTTCCAAATATGCTTATTTTCAGGCTTTACAACATCCATTTTCAGCAAGCAAAGTGGCCAAGGTATTTATGTATTCAATATTTAAATTACGTGGGATGACCAAAATTATTGTAAGTGATCGTGATCCCATATTTACTAGAAATTTTTGGAGAAAATTATTTTGACTTAGTGGTACCAAATTAAATATGTCTTTTGCATACCATCCACAAACAGATGGTCAAACGAAGGTAGTTAACAAATTTTTGGGTACCTACTTAAGATGTTTTGGTCATGATAAACAATATCAATGGAGTCAATGGTTATCATTGGTAGAATGGTGATACAATACTTCTTACCATTCTTCCACTAAGATGTCTCCTTTTGAAGCATTATACGGAACAAAGCCACCAAAAATAGCCGATTATGTACCAAGATCTTCCAAAGTGGCCCAAGTCGATGATTGGTTATAGAAGAGACAAGCAATGCTCACTATATTGAAATATAATTTGGTCCAAGCACAAAATCGTATGAAGCAGCAACAAGACAAGTAGCGTTTTGAAAGAACATTCAATATTGGTGATAGAGTATTCTTACATCTTCAGCCCTACAAACAACTATCATTGGAGCTTAAATCCAGTTATAAGTTGGCATCACAATTTTATGGTCCTTATAGAATTGTGCATCGCATTAGTGAGGTAGCATATCAACTGGAGTTACCCAATCCTCTTGCATACATCCAGTAGTTCATTTATCCTGTCTCAAAAAGGTGATCGGCCAGAAAGTGCATTCTCAGTCAGAATTACCAGTGCTAGAAGAAGAAGGGCGTATCTATCTACAACCAGAAGAAGTGTTACAAACTAGAACATGCAGACTCAGATTTTGCCACATCCAAGAATTTCTCATAAAGTGGCAGGATTTACCTGAAGAAGATGCAACTTGGGAATCTGAAAGTATTTTCCAGTCATTTCCAACTTTGAGGACAAAGCTTTTCGAGGAGGGGAGTCATGCTACATACCAAACCTAGCCTATCGGCTAGGTTTTCCAAGTGAATAATACTTCATATTTAGTAGGTTAGAATTTTTATTTGAAATTATCTATCATCTTGCATTTATATTCTTCATTTGCGTTAGTCGCATTTGCCTGGAAGGCGAGGATGAGCCCACCCTGAGTGGCAAGTCATTTACTGCATTATCTGATTAATTTTCCAATTGAAATTATGTTGCTTATATTCTCGATAGCTTATGTTGCGTGAGTTTCTATGTATTGTGTTATTAATACTCAAGAGAGAAGCGAGTTCTCTCCATAATATAATATTATATTAGTAGTAGGCTCCCCAAAGTAGAATAAGAAGATGGATATATAAAGAAGAGATATTTATCATTGTAATCATCATTGGAGAATAATCTTATGTAATCGTCGTTGCCCACAAAGTGGCTTATGGGACTTTGCCCTCCTTGAGTGGCCTCTCATCTTGGAAAAACTTGTGGAGTGATTCCTTCCTTAAGGAGTATTATTGGTGTTTTCCTACATTAAGGGTATTATCTATCTCTCTCTCATTTGTGGATTGTTATTGTGGATAATGTATGATGAGGTCGGGAATTGCCTCATCTATGGACACTTTTTGATACATTATAACTATTTGACTCACCCTTTTTACTATGTTTTTATGTTAATTATGGGTAAAATGCATTATATAATGGTGTTTGCATATTCTGAAATGACAAAGTGCATATACTCTGTTTTACTATTTTTATTGCAATTTCACCTATTTTTAGTTAATTAATCAGTAGTATTGTAGTAATTCAGAATCATAATATAGACCTTGTTGAATATATGGTGCTTAACAATATTGTGTTCCTCTGTTTAAACTGATTCAAATGGAAAAAGGTGCCAAGAACTTGTCCACTGTAGCTGACTGTGCAGGAAAATAGGTTGTGACTGTGACAGTTCCAGCCAGTTGTACATATACAGCAGGGCTTGGAATCAGTCACTCCAGCACGTGCCACCAATGCAGAAGGGTGTACAAGATAAGGGAAAACAATCCAAATGGTCAACAACTTCCTCCCTATGCGTTTGGAGCGCAGATAAGCAATGAATTGTCACCTGCCTGTTATTTCGGAGCAGCGCAGGAATAAGCGGTGCAGGAATAGGGAATAGCGCAGGAACAACCGAAAATGGTCAAAATGCCCCAAAACCATGGAAAGCATGATTGGAAATTGACCAAGCGGTTAGTCCACCCTATTTGGACTCCGTTCCTTCACCATAGGCGGACCAGCTGGGATAAAGGGATAAAGGTTGACAAATTATAACCCTGCATTCCAGGAAACTATTTTGTAAACAGTTGGAAATCCCTGAAACTCAACAAACAGATATATCAACTTTGTCTTATAAATAAAGCTCCCGGCATGGTTGAGCATAATATATAGATATATAAATGGAGAAATAGGGATAGAGGAATAGGAGATAGTTATTAGCGAGAAGATAAAGTCTTTGTAGCATTACGATGAAATTGCAGATTTTTCCTGCGATATTGTAATGCAGTTTCAGATGGAATAAAAGGTGCATTCTTCAGATTTTATTAGCATTTGATGGTTGATAGTGCACATTTAATTTACCTGGTATAATTCTTCACCCTCTTCTAGTTATGGAAGCAAGGGCCACTTGCAGGATCAAAGGAAGGGCAACACAGTGACAGAAAATTCTTGTTGATTTCTTGTTGCAGCAGATCAACAGAATTCTGTCAACATTTATTTGCAGAATTAGTTTCATTTTAGAATTGCACCATAGCATCTAGAACAGGTTCAATCATGTGTTAGAACAATATTTAGCATTTGACCTGTAATGGCATCATTTTCAGCATTTTCTGCAATTTCCAGAATTACATCATTTTTATTTTCTACAATTTCTAGAATTATGTCATTTTCAATTTTATTGCAATAAACATTAATTTGGTTTCTATTCAACTTATGTTCAGACAATTGTGAGTTTTATCATTGGTTTAATTTCTACAAGCGTGTGTGTGAATTTCCATTCTACAGTTTACTTTCCTACAATTTTGCTTTTTGGTCAATTCAACAACATTTTATTTCTTGTCAATTTTAGATTCTGCAGTTTCATTTTCCTACAATTTAAATTCAGCTTTAGATTGTGCAATTTGATTTCCTTTGTTAGAAATTAGGAAGTTACAACAACCCCCAGCATTGCTAATAGACCTACCAATAAAATCCTATTCTTGGATAAACTGAACCTGCAACTGTGACACCTCCTATCGTATACAGCCTTTGGACACCGCCCTGGACTGACATATAATTACTAAATGATGAATGATCAATGACCCTCATCATTTTTGGTGTCATTGTCGAGGAACACACGGTGTTGTTAGGAAAAGTGAAACAGGTCAAGAATTGTGTTACAATTTTTGAAATACTGCATTTCAATTTATTTAGTGAATAGGCATGAATGCATAGGCCAAGAGACGAAAGAGGGAGGTTTATCAGAACTAGTTCTGTACCACCAAGGCGTTCTTCACGATCAGATGAAGAATTGCCTATGTATGAAATCCCTGAGAGACTTAAGCAAGAAATACCTTCTTCATCAACTAAAGCTTTGGAAATATTAGAACAAGAGCTTTTTGAAGCACTTGCTGCTAGACATACCCCTAAGCCTGAACAATCCACATCAGACTCAAGAAAGAAAACAACTATGGCAGCAGCACCACCACCGCCAGGTGGGCATAATAATGTTGATGATCCTCCTAGGACTTTTGAATACCCCATACAGTTGGATCCAGATCTAGATGCTCCCATGAAAACTATTTCTCCATCCATATTGCCAATTTTTAGGGGAACTATTTCAGAAGATCCTGATCAATTTTTATTTGAATTCAAAGTGTTATGTCAGACTTATGACTACATAAATGATAATCAAAAATTGAAATTGTTTCCTTCCATGCTTAAGGATGCTTCTCTCCGATGGTTTATGAGTAATCTTGAACCTAATTCAATCCATACTTGGGATGACATGGAGACTGCATTCTTACATAAATATCAAGATTATTGTAGAGTACGAAATAGGAAAGATGAGTTGTTTCGGATCAAGCAAGAAGAAGATGAGAGTTTAGAGGATTATCTTGATCGCTTTGCCTTTGTCCAAAAGAGATGTGGTCCTGTAGAACCAGATTTCTTAAAGCCTATCTTCTTAAGAGGATTGCAGGATGAATCTAGGGAAGTGTTAGATTTAATGGGAAAAGGAGACATAGATCAACTTGACATTGAAGATATTGTGGAGTTATGCAAAAATTATTCCCGCACTCACCAACGAAGAAAGAAGCGAAATTTTGGAAATAGTGACATAAAGGAGTTGATGGAGGAAATGGCTAATTTAAAAATTGATATCCTTGTTCAACTTAATTCTGCATTAGGTGAGAGAAACATAAAACCCAATTCTACACCACCTTTGGCAATTTATTGCCCGAGATGTAGAAATAAGCATGCCTTGCGGGATTGCCCTTTAAACAAAACTTCTATTTGTGGAATTTGTTCCAAGGAACACTCAATAGATAAATGTCCTTTGTTGCCTCATCTAAAATCTATTTTGGGCACCCAAACAAAAGAACTTAATGCTATTGGGCAGAGATCCGATGGTGGCTATGCACAATATCCCAATGCTCCTCGATTTCCAAATTGGGGACAATCTCCTTGGAATATGAATATGCCATGGGGACATGCAGAAGTCTCTGCACAACCTTGGAACCAACCTTGGACAGCTCCTCCAGATTGGTCACATTCTAGGTGGATGAACCCATCTTGGCATACAATTCATCCATAATGGACACAACAAGGACAAATATGGGGACAACAATATCCACCATATCAAGGACAACAAAGGTATCAAGGGCAAGCTCAAAACTTGTTGCCCGCTCCTAATCCAAATTTTTAGGGAAGAGCACAACATCAACAAACACAACCAGTGAAACAACCTCCACTCCCAACTCAGCCTGTGACTAACCCAAATAATACAAGACAAACAACCCCTGTTTATGAGGTTGAGTCTGAAGACTCTACTTGTAGTTCATGTACTTGACTATAGTAACATCCAGTTGCATTCAGGGAAGGTTTTACCTGAACCTGTTCCACCCACCATTGAAGAAATTAGTGAGAAACAAGAACCTCCAAATCAAGAGACAGTGCAACAAAAACAAAAAGAAGAAATAACAAAAAAAATGCAGGAATCTTCTCCAGTAGCATTACCATACCCTGAAATATTTGATCATATTGATACTACCTCTAAATCAAAATTAGTGACAGAACTTAAAAAGATGTCAATTTCTCTCCCTTTGTTGCAAGCAATAAGGGATGTGCCTTTAATCAAAAAGACTATTCAGGAGTTATGTATCAAGAAACCTAGTAAAAAAAAGAAGGCCTTTCCTAAAACTATTCAGGTAGAAGGAAAATTAGTTGATTTATTGTCTAGGAAACTAGTTCCTCCCAAGTATAGTGACCCAGGTAGTCCAATAGTTACAATTACTATTGGGTTAATGCAAATTCCTAATGTGCTAATTGATCTTGGAGCTACAATTAATGTAATGACTAAGGACACAATGCAAAAACTATAGCTCAAAAATCTCAGTCCTACCACCACAGTTTTGGAAATGGCGGATAGGTCAGTTGCTAAACCAGAAGGTATCCTAGAAGATGTAGCCATTGAAGTCTCTTCTTGGGAATATCCTGTAGACTTCTTAGTGTTGCAGCCTAGAAATTCAGTCAATGGATACCCTATCATTCTAGGATGACCTTGGTTGGCTACTGCAGCTGCTTTTATAGACTGCAGGTCAAGGGAAATGACCATTTCTAATGGTGTTGACCTGAAGAAAATTTCTTTGTATCCACCGACTCAACCTTCAACTAAATTTTTTGGACAAATTTGGTATCCTGAATATGATGAAGAACAAGAAACCATTGCCACTTTGGCTACAGTTGTAGTGAAGGAACATATTGAGGAAATCACTACACCGAGAAGAGAAATATTTGAGAATGAAACTATCCTAATTGAAACATTACAATCAGAAGGACTAGCGATGATCAAATTCTTGTTCATCGGTTGTTGTGGAAAGAGGAGGAACAAATTTTAGAACCTCTATCATCCATGCCTAGTCGGGAAAGATCATTCATACTACCACATGGATGGCATCATCATCTCCTTAACACCTTCAAATGTCCTCTGATTCCATCAGGTATCATCTCTGAGATAGATTCTAGAGTATTTCATACTCTGCAACCACATCATTGTCCATTAAATGCATTAATCAGTAACTATGAAGCAGCTAGTTCTATCCATCCAGGGATCAAACAAATTGAAATACAACCAGGTAAATTTTTGAACATTAATAGCTGGCTAACTGAGGACCAAGAAACCAAATTGTTTGCAGTCTTACAGAAACATGTTCAAGCTTTTGCATGGAACTATAAGGACATGACAGGCATTCATCCTGAGGTATGTACACATAGGATATACACAGAAGATGTAAAACCAGTAAGGCAACCTCAGAGACGCTTGAATCCTGCTCTGAAGGAGATTGTGAAAGAGGAAATTGAAAAACTCTTAGATGTTGGATTCATTTATCCAATTTCAGACAGTAAGTGGGTTTCACCACTGGTCATTGTTCCAAAGAAAAATGGTAAAATGAGAGTATGTGTGGACTATAGGGAGTTAAATAAGGTCACACATAAGGATCATTTCCCATTACCATTCATAGACCAAGTATTGGATACCCTTCTTTGGAAAGAAATTTTTCTGTTTTCTTGATGGTTTCAGTGGGTATAACGAGATACAAGTTGCGCGAGAAGATCAGGAAAAGACTACCTTTACATGTCCTTGGGGAACCTTTGCTTACAGGGTTTTACCCTTTGGGTTATGTAATGCTCCAGCAACATTTCAGAGAGTTGTTTTAGCAATTTTTTCTGATTTAACAAATGAAAGTGTTGAAATTTATATGGATGACTTCACAGTATTTGGAGATAGTTTTGAATATGCATTAGAATAGCTTGAAAAAGTGTTGATTCGTTGTGAAACATACCACCTCTCTCTTAATCCTGAGAAATGCTTCTTAATGATGGAGGAAGGAATTGTTCTTGGACATCATATCTCTTCTTATGGAATCAAGGTTGATCCTAAGAAGGTTGAAGTCATCAAAAACCTCCCTCCTCCACAAACTCAGACTGATGTACGCAGTTTCTTAGGACACATTGGTTTTTATCGTAGATTCATTGCTAATTTTAGTACCATAGCGAATCCCATGTTTGCATTACTCATGAAAGATTCTGAATTTGTTTGGTCTTCTGAATGTCAAAATTCCTTTGAAGACTTAAAGGAGAAGTTAACCACTCCACCTGTACTAAGAGGTCCTAATTGGGAGTTACCCTTTCATATTCAAACTGATGCTTCCAATACTGCTATTGGAGTTATGTTAGGACAGATTGAAAATGGGGAACATTATGCTATTTATTATATCGGTAAAAACTTGACAGGAGCTGAGAAAAACTACACTACCATTGAAAAAGAATTCTTGGTTGTAATCTATGCTATTAACAAATTCTGACACTATATCATAGGGTACCAAGTATTCATCCATACGGATCATGCTGCAATCAAATATTTGATGAATAAACCATTGGTTAGTGCAAGAATTATTCGTTGGTTGATTATGTTGTAGGAATTTGATGTTACAATAGTGAACAAACCTGGGAAATCTAATGTAGTCACAGATTTCTTGTCAAGAATACCAAATGTAGATATGAGAGAAGTGGTGGAAGATACCTTTCCAGATGAAAAGTTGTTTGTTGTCTCTGTACAATCTCCATGGTTTGGAGACATAGCTAATTACTTAGCTACGGGGAAGATTCTTCTTCACTTTACCCCTAAACAAAAGAAATAGTTAATCAAGCAAAGCTCTTCTTTTAAATGGATAGAAGGATTACTATTTAAATGCGAGTCCTGATCATGTTTTACGTAGGTGTATCCACCGGGATGAAGTATATGATATCCTACGAGCATGCCATGATGAACCATCGAGGAGGGCATTATTCGAGTCAAAAGCACTATTCACAAAATTTTAGGTACCGGATACTATTGGCCATCTTTGCACAAAGATGTAAAAGGTACATTAGACATTGTGATGCCTTCCAATGAATGGGAAAACCTACCTTTACTAATGAAATGCCATTACAACCTCAAATAGGAACGGAACCATTTGAAATATGGGGTTTAGATTTCGTAGGACCCATTAATCCTCCTTCCCAAGGCAAAGTGCATATCTTGGTATGTACTGATTATGTTACCAAATGGGTAGAGGCTCGTGCCTTTAAGCATGCTCGAGAAGAAAAAGTTGCTGATTTTTTGTATTCACAGATTTTTCTGCGTTTTGGAGCCCCACAATCCATCACTACAGATCAAGGACCCCAGTTTACTTCAAAAGTTATTGAAGCCTTCACTCAACTCTATCAAGTCAAACACAGAAAGTCCTCACCTTATCATCCACAAGCCAATGGCCAAGTTGAAGTGACTAATAGGGAATTAGAATGAATTCTACCAAAACCATAGCGAGTCCATAGAAGAAATTGGCTGGACAAGTTACCAGAAGCTATTTGGGCTTATAATACCACTTGGAAATCTACCATTGGATTTACGCCATATGAATTAGTTTATGGAAAAAAACCTCTTTTGCCTATTGAGTTTGAATTACTAACTCTTCGAACTGCTTTGGAAGTAGGTATTGATCTATCACAGGCACAAGAAGATCGCATTCTGCAACTTGATGCATTGGATGAACTACGCATGGATGCACTACATCAGACGAAGATAATCCAAGCACAACGAAAGATGTGGCATGATAGTCACATACAACAACAAAAATTTTAGCAAGGTGACTGGGCCTTGTTGTTTGATTCACAATACAAGGATTTCCCTGGAAAGTTGTAGACCAGATGGCTTGGACCATACCAAATTGAGGAAGTGTTTGACAATGGAGTTGTTCGCCTTACACCTATTGATGACTCACGATGCAAGTTATTGGTGAATGGACATCGTCTTCGTATGTACCATAAACCACACAACGAGGAAGAATTTCTCAAGCAAGTGGAAAATTTGGATGTACACATTTGGGAAGAAAACACTTCTTCCATACCGAATTCAGTAGATTGACACAATATAAAAAAAAACAATAAAAATTTAGGAAGTGAAAACCTCTTTGAGGCGCTCCTGAGTTGGGTTTACATGAAAATCGGTGTTTCGGCATGTTTACCTAGTTGGTTTCACCATCATTGTTCGGTCTTGTCTCATGACCGTTGTTTCATCTATTTTCAGATTGCACCTACCTTAGTTCAAAGATTGATTAGCTGGAAATCTCAGCAGGAGCACCCCGAAATGTAGATAAAATGGTTATAACAGGTATGTGTCTTTTTCATTTTCTGAATAATGTAAATCATTAGTATATAGTGTATATATCCTTGATTAGTATAAAGCATATAAAAGGGGAATAAAAAATGGAAAGTTCTTGTCAGTGTTTCAAAAATGCCTCTGCCTAGTTCTGCTCTAGAATGAAAAAACAAAAGTGCATCGAAATAAAAAAGGGAAGCGCAAGAATAAACTATTTATATTCCAAAGCGCAGGAATGATTCATCAAGCGCAGGAATAAGTTGTTTATGTTTTAGGTGCAGGAACGAGCTATGTATAAGTGCCAGAATAACTTATTAAGCGCAGGAATAGACCAGTTTACTCTATGCTCCAGAATAAATCACTAAGCGCAGGAATGAAGTTTTGTGCAATAAATTCTATGACACGTGGCCTATAGTGATTTAATTGGTTTTGAAAAAGGACAGGTCTCAGATTCAAGGTGGCATGTGATAGCTGGCATCCATAACAAGAACGAGCGAAATTAAGGGTTGACAACTTCACGTACGCTGCCACGTCACCTATCCTGATTACTCTGCAAGTTCCAAAGCAGTTCCTATGCTGCTATAATTATTCCTGCTAAAATGATTAAAACCCTAAAAATAGATGCAAGCTCGTACTATCCAAAAATTCACAGACACCACAGAACAGAAGGCAGAAGACTACACCATGGGTGGAAAGAAAATCAGAGCCGAACCCAAAAATATCAGCTACCTGGAGAGCGATCCTGCATCTCTGCAAATCTTTACTGATGGGGGATTTCTATCATTCCTACAAAAATTTGATGGTTATTCAGAGGGCTTGGTGGTAGAGTTCGCACGCACCTTCCGCAACAACCGAGTACACATTAGCGGGATGACCATCCAGGTAACTCCCGAGATACTCAGCCAAATCACTGAATTACCCCTTCAGGGTTTGCAGATTATGAAAACTGGGAGAAATATTTTAGTTGACCTAGTTAATCAGTTTAAGGAAGAAGGGGATGGACAAATTGAATTCTTGATGCATAGGAATGTTTGTAAGGGGGTAAAAAGACCTAGTTTACCATCCCCTTGGGATGAAGTTGCAATATGGGTTATGAGATACATTACTTGTGATGGCCAATTTCCTATTGTATCTGGCCCACACCTTCGTATTCTCAACCATCTATGCCATGGATCAGTCAAACCAGAATATAGGGTCAATATTCCCTTATATCTTTATCAGGAGCTAAAAGCTATGGCCCTAAAATACCAAGCAGGGAAAGGAAGCCCTAAACACCATGGGCTCATCAAACTCATTTGCAAGTATCACTTTAGGGAAAACCCTAGGAATTTTGACCGCTTCTTCTCTCCTTGGGCAGAAACAAATGATTCTAACTCTACACCAGAGGAAGAGGAAACAGGAGGAAGAATCAAAGAAAACCCTAATCCAGAGCCCTCCGAGAGCAGAATTTCCCCTTCTCCCGATGGTCCCCCATCTTCACGAACTAGAAAACAACAAGCATCCACATCTGGTTCCCAATTAAAAAGAAGGAAGGTAATATTTGCAGAAACTGTACAACCCAACAGAGAAATTGGGAGTTCAAGTGAACATGCATCTGCTCCGAAATCAACAACAGAACCTATATCTACTCTTGAATCAACAGCAAAATCTGTAGTTGCTCCAGAACATCCAAAAACTACACCTGCTAAGGAATATCCAGGTTCTACAGGGTTAAGAAGGTCTTCTAGACTTCAAAAAATTAAAACCCTACCAGAAACACCAATAAATATCATAGACCCAATCAGTCTATCAAGTGAAGGAGAAGTTAGAACAGAAGATGCACAGGAAAAAGACATTGAAATAGAAATTATAGACAAAGGGATACAACCAATGGAGCTGGACACAACTATGGAAGAAACTCCAATAAGCCCTATACATCCACTAGTTGATTATACTGACTACGATCCTGAGGAGCATTTGAATTCTGATTATGAACCAGATGAGGTTGATGTGCACACTCCAGTGCATGCTGAGTCTAAGAAATATTCGAAGTTTGAGTTCGAAGAAGAAATTGATATCCACACTCAATTGCATGCTGCAAAGAGTGTCATTAAAACCCAGACCCATTGGATTGAACAGGCTGAAGAAGCCATAAAACACAAAGATCAACAAATTTCTCTACTTCAGCAGCAAATTCAAGATCTACAGAACAAATTGTTTCATCTAGAACATTAATCTACAGGGTTAGCAGAGGCATCACCTGATGAATGGGCACAGATCCTCTTGGATTTAGCTGAACAATCAGAGGCTAACACAACACCTGCACAAAGATCACCTATTGGAGAAGAAGCAAGAATAGAAATATCTGATAGTATGATTCAACATGAAAATCCATCAAGAATTCTGATGAAAAATGACACTGCCCTTCAGTAGGAAACACAAACACTTTCTATGGAGGAACAAGAGGTTGTAGCTCAAGACCAGGTATCCACACTCTCTCCTCTTGTTTCTACTAAATTAAATCCAATTATTACAGTTACAACTGAACAAGGAACACAAACAGATTTGCCATTTGCAACACCAACTATGGAAGTTGGTGTACAAGTAAATATAGTGGCACAAATGCAACCCATTGTGAGGCCCCCAGACACAGTGTCTTTAACTAGGTACAATGAAGACCTAGCATATTGGATGACCCAGTGTCATCGGTTAGAGGGAAAGGTTGCCACTTTGAACTCTGCAACAACCAAATTAGCAGAGAAGGAAACAAAAATTAATAGGTTAAAAGCACAGGTGCGGGATGTATGCCAGATTGTAGAATATGCAATACAATGCGAGAAGACCACCTAGGTTTTATAGCCTCCTACTCAAGGAGAGATACCTTCATTGGCAAATCATGAGACTTGCTTCTGAGCTGCCTCATCAGTTGAAAACTCCTAGAGAGTTTGGTAGAGGCATTTGTGCAGAGTCCAACAGAGCAGCAACACCTATTATGTGAGTTATTTTTGCATAATTTCTTTTTGCCAATAGAAAGTATGTTTATGCCTCATATTTATACAGGTGACTTACAGCTGAGAGCCTTCATCTCCACTCTGCAAAATCATATCTATTGGGACACAGAAAAGAAATTAACTAAAGAATTGGAATCACAAGTTGTTTTACTTATCAGGCCTGCTCCCCTGAATCATAGGGATTGTACAAGTAATCATTATACCTTCATGCGGAATACCAGAATGAAACAACTCTATCTAGGGAACCTTCAAAGATGTATAACTCAGTTTCAGAGTTTTTGTGCAGACTTCTTTGATGATGCTTTGGCAACCTATAAAAATAGATGGGGTGAGTTATCTATCTCTCTACAGAAATGGGAGCCAATTTCTCCCACTAATTTGTTGTGGTCAAGGAGAAGGGCAGAAGGCATTGTCCAAATTATCTTAGAAATCAAGGAGCTTTGGATAGGTCTGAGATACAGGATGCCTATAATTATCACTCATGTCCCCTACTTCTTTGATAATGACCCACAACCTGATATGCACTTCCAACAGTGGTTTCAGTCCATAAAAGCAATCAGAGGATTCTATGAAATTGGTGGTGCATGGTTAAAATTTCATGAGAGATATCTAGACCTGGATCTGTGTGCCTCTGTAGCTGCACAGAATGCATGAGGGCATGCATTACCATAAGTTGGGGGGAATGATGAGGCCGGGAATTGCCTCATCCATGAACACTTTTTGATACATTATAACTATTTGACTCACCCTTTTTACTATGTTTTTATGTTAATTATGGGTAAAATGCATTATATAATGGTGTTTGCATATTCTGAAATGACAAAGTGCATATACTCTATTTTACTATTTTTACTACAATTTCACCTATTTTTAGTTAATTAATCAGTAGTATTGTAGTAATTCAGAATCATAATATAGACCTTGTTGAATATCTAGTGCTTAAAAATATTGTGTTCCTCTATTTAAACTGATTCAAATGGAAAAAGGTGCCAAGAACTTGTCCATTGTAGCTGACTATGCAGGAAAACAGGTTGTGACTGTGACAGTTCCAGCCAGTTGTACATATACAGCAAGGCTTGGAATCAGTCACTCCAGCACATGCCACCAATGCAGAAGGGTGTACAAGATAAGGGAAAATAATCCAAATGGTCAACAACTTCCTCCCTATGCATTTGGAGCACAGATAAGCAACGAATTGTCACCTACATATTATTTCGAAGCGGCGAGGAATAAGCGACGCAAGAATAGGGAATAGCGAGGAACAACCAAAAATGGTCAAAATGCCCCAAAACCATGGAAAGCATGATTGGAAATTGACCAAGCGGTTAGTCCACCCTATTTGGACTTCGTTCCTTCACCATAGGCGGACCAGTTGGGATAAAGGGATAAAGGTTGACAAATTATAACCATGCATTCCAGGAAACTATTTTGTAAACAGTTGGAAATCCCTAAAACTTAGCAAACAGATATATCAACTTTGTCTTATAAATAAATCTCCCAACATGGTTGAGCATAATAGATATATAAATGGAGAAATAGGGATAGAGGAATAGGAGATAGTTATTAGCAGAAGATAAAGTCTTTGTAGCATTACAGTAAATTGCAGATTTTTCCTGCAATATTGTAATGCAATTTCAGATGGAATAAAAGGTGCATTCTTCAGATTTTATTAGCATTTGATGGTTGATAGTGCACATTTAATTTACCTGGTATAATTCTTCACCCTCTTATGGTTTTGGAAGCAAGGGCCACTTGCAGGATCAGAGGAAGGGCAGCATAGTGACAGAAAATTCTTGCTGATTTCTTGTTGTAGCAGATCAGCAGAATTCTGTCAACATTTATTTGTAGAATTAGTTTCATTTTAGAATTGCACCATAGCATCTAGAACAGGTTCAATCATGTGTTAGAACAGTATTTAGCATTTGACCTGTAATGGCATCATTTTCAGCATTTTCTGCAATTTCCAGAATTACATCATTTTCAGTATTTTCTGCAATTTCCAGAATTATTCAGTTTTACTGCAATAAACATTAATTTGGTTTCTCAGATTCAACTTATGTTCAGAAAATTGTGAGTTTTATCATTGGTTTAATTTCTGCAAGCGTGTGTGTGAATTTCCATTCTGCAGTTTACTTTCCTGCAATTTGCTTTTTGGTCAATTCAGCAGCATTTTATTTCTTGTCAATTTTAGATTCTGCAGTTTCATTTTCCTGCAATTTAAATTCAGCTTTAGATTGTGCAATTTGATTTCCTTTGTTAGAAATTAGGAAGTTACAACAACCCCCAACATTGCTAATAGACCTACCAATAAAAGCCTGTTCTTGGATAAACTGAACCTACAACTGTGACACCTCCTATCGTATACAGCCTTTGGACACCGCCCTGGACTGACATATAATTACTAAATGATGAATGATCAACGACCCTCATCAATGTATTATGGGTGAATGATTTGATATTTCTGCATATTGGTGAATGATTTTTGTTAATGATAATAAAGTTCTGCAATAAGTGGTATTAGAGCAACGATTTTAGCAAAGTGGGGATTTTTGTGTGAAATTGTAAAATTAGGGCAATTTTTTTTGGAAAAAATGTATCATCTTTCAAGAGCCATATCTTTGTGAATGTTTATCCGATTCAGGTGCTTCTTGGATCAAATTGTGTAGAATTTGAAGAGCTTTAAAATGAGTGGTCATATGAAGAAACCCGAGTAGTATTGAGAGAGATATGACCTTTTAAGTTAGTCATCAGAAACAAGGATAATGACAAATTTCATAGATTTTTTTTGAAAAAACATCTCATATTTCAGAAGCCATATCTCTACAAAATTTTATCCGATTCAAGCGATTCTTGGATCAGATTATGCAGAATATGAAGAGCTTTAAAATGTGTGGTTATATGAAGGAATCTGAGTAGTATTGAGGGAGATACGACCTTCTGAAGTCAACCATCTAGAACAAGGGAAGTAACGAATTTTCAAATCGCAAATTTCTTGAAAGACAAAATTTGTTTAGTTCGGGTAAGCAAATTAGTTGCACTATATTTTGTTTGGAAGAAAAAATTGTAGATCTAGTTGTCTATGTGGATTTTTAGCTTCAACTCAGTGGGAAGATATTTATTTCCATAAAACCCTAGTTTGCATTAGGGCATGATATATATTACCAAAAAAAAACCCTAGTTGCATTAGGGCATGAACAATGGCACACCAAATTTTTTTGGAGAAGATTATATTGATGCTAGAGAATGGTGGAAAAAAATTAGGTCTCTATATTGTAATATCTCTTGGGGGAAATGCCTTCAAGGGAAAACTTTTTTTTGGTGGAAAAATTTTTGTAAAGAAAAGAATGATGAATACACTTAGGATGAAATAGAGCATGCATTCTTGAGTAAATGGGACCAATATTATATAGATAGACTAATGGATGTCATAAAAGACCTTGAAAAGAAACTACAGGGAATTCAAAATGAGCAAAATTAAATAAAAGGAGATTAGGAAGTTTACAAGAAATAGAATGAAGACTATGAAAAAGAAATAAAATTACTCAAGAAGAAAGAGGAAAAGGTTAGAGAAGATAATGAAAGGAATATAGAAGGCACATCGTTGGATTTACAAAAGCAAGAGGAAAATAAAAAATGTTTAAATTCAGCTAAAAGTTCTATTTTGCAAGTTCATGGAAGCATTCAAAAGGAATAGGTTATTATTTCCATTGACCCTGGTAGCAGATATAATTTTATTAATATTGCTTTGGCTAAGAAGTTGCAAGTTCAAGCAACAAAATTTAAGGACATATAGCTAGAGGATGAGCATGTTCAAATTTTTGAAGATTTGAAGATCACCATGGATAAATATGTTTTACATTCATATTTCTATGCTATTGAGATGGATGATGAGGATATTGTTATTGGTTTTCCTTGGTTAGATTCTTTGGGTACTGTTAACATTAATGTGCAAAATAAGTTTATGAAGTTATGGTACATGAAAAAGAAGATAACATTGCAAGATTTTTCTCAGTTTAAGTTGCAAGGATCCAAGGAAAATCAAGAAGTAGTTATAGAGAAACAAATTGAAGAACCTGAAACAGAATCCAAGAAGGCATTAGCAACAACAAAGTCCATGGAAGAAGTAGCAACAACTAATTTAGTGGAAATAACAATAACAGATTCCAAGAAAGCTTTGATATAAGAGCACAAGGACACACCAAACAAAGAGAACATGAAAGAACAATGTGTAGAAAAATTTAAAACAATGGAGCCAAATGTTGAGAAGTCAAAGAAGGTAGAACATCAAGTTAAGGTTACACCATATCGCCATCCACACCACCATGAGCGACAACATTCTTGGAGGTATGGTTCAAGGCAACAATATTATGGTTCTACATGGAATCAAAAGGGTACCAACTATGGCAATGTTTGGCAGAGAAAGCATAGTAATCCTATTTTTCAAAGTGGATCGTCAACATCAAGGAAAAAGTGGACTCATCATTCAAGTTATCAAAATACAACAATAGAAGCATAGAGCCAACGAAGCAGATTTGGATACTCAAGTAACAAAATGGCATACCAACATCAACGTGTTTCACTTAGATGGATGGATGATCGAGATTGGTACCAATTGTTAACATTGCTTAGCAAATCATATTATCATGTTTCTTCATATATTTCGAGGATGAAACATTTGTAAGGAGGGTGGCATGATAGGGTACCTAAGAATAAATATTTGGGGATATATTATTATATTGTATAAGGGTTGGCATGGGCCACACATAACCCAAGGTTGATTGTATTATAATATTATATTAGTAGTAGGCTCCCCAAAGTAGAATAAGAATATGGATATATAAAGAAGAGATATTTGTCATTGTAATCATCATTGAAGAATAATCTTATGTAATCGTCGTTGCCCATGAAGTGGCTTATGGGACTTTGCCCTCCTTGAGTGGCCTCTCATCTTGGGAGAACTTGTGGAGTGATTCCTTCCTTAAGGAGTATTATTGGTGTTTTCCTACCTTAAGGGTATTATCTATCTCTCTCTCATTTGTGGATTGTTATTGTGGATAATGTATTGTGGGTGAATGATTGGATATTTTTGCATATTGGTGAATGATTTCTGTTAATGATAATAAAAATCTGTAACATGTTGTTCCTTGATGATGTTGCACCCCTTTGAAATCTAGAATCACTATTCTTTTTCTACCAAACATTGTCATAATACCTTTTTGACTCCATGTAGATCCATAACATTGAAGCCTTATGCCATACCTCCAATATTGTTACCACTCAAGGTGGTGAGGGTGTCGATATGTTGCAACCTTAACCTGACATTTTATTTCCTTTGATTCTTCAAAAATTTGTTTCTTTATTTTAAATTCTTCTTCACAATCTTCTCTCTTGTTCCCTTATTTTTGTGTGTCCTTGTGCACTTTTCATAAAGCTTCTATGGACTTTGCTACTACTTCTTCCATGGAATCTATTGTTGCAACTATTGTAAATTTAAATTTTGAGTCTTATGTTGGTTCTTCAACTTGTTCCCTTGCCACAATTGTTATTTTATTTCTCCTTAGATCCCTGTTTCTTAAGCTTTTCCTTATAAAGGCAACCATGAACTTGCACATTATCATTTGTATTTTTTCCTTCTATTATATCCTCTTTATTCATTTATTTCAGTTCTCCCTGAAGTATTTTTATTTCTTCTTCATATCCTTTTATGGTGACCTTCAAACTAGCTATCATTTAATATGGTTCCCATTGACTCAAGAACGAATGCTCCTTTTTGTCCTAAGTGTAATCATAATTTCTTTCCTTAGCAAAATTTTCTACCAAACATGTGCTTTCGATTTAATTTTTTTCAAAATTGGCATGGCTAAAAGAGGTCACTAGAATATAGAGATCTAAATTTCATCCACCATTCTCGAATATCAATGTCATCCTTTCTAGTAAAAATTGGCAACTTGTGACCTCAATCCATTTTTTTTCTTAAAGTAGCTAGGGTTTTGGAAGAAAAAAGAAAACTATAGTTTTTAATTTTAATTTTTAATTTCTAAACCTCCTCTATTCCTTGCTATCAACAAATAATTCTGTAAATTTTCTTAAAAATAAATTAAAATTTAGCTGATTTGCTTACTCATAATAGATGTAAAACTTATCTTAAAAAAAATTCAAATTCGATGCAATCAAAACCCCTCTATTGGCTAGCTTATCTGCACATTTGTTTCCTTTCCTTAATATATGTGTAAACCTGATTTCTTCAAACTCTTTAGCAAGATCTTGAATTTCCACAATTATCTCTTGTATGTTCCATGAAGCCTTTGCTTTCCTCAAAATTGCATTTATTACTATGAGAGAATCACGTTCCATCCATACCCTATTTCATTTTTTTTGTTTACATATTTTTAACCCTTCTAAAGCTGCCTAAAATTTAGCTTCATTATTTGTCTTAAATCCACTATTGAAAGCATAATAAGACAAAATATCTCCTCTATTATTTCTAATTATTCCTCCTCCTGGTCATGGATTTCCTTTAGATGCTCCATCAAAATTCAATTTAACCCACTCCACATCTGGTGGTTTCCACTTTATATTCTTTACCTTATTTTTGCTTCTCTTGTACAAAAAACATCATAATTCCATTTAATTACTTGATTCCATCTATCAAGACTCTTTGCTTCCAAATTAGGAATTGGGTGAGTTGATAGGGTTGGTTTAGACTCCTCTATGGCTAAACATATCTTATTTTTCATTACCTCTAAACTGCTTTCCTTTCCTTTAAATATTCTTCTATTCCTTTCTAGCCATATAATCCAAAGTATTGTATCTTTTGATATATCCCATGTTGTCTGTAAAGCCTCACTTTTATACGTGCTTTGCCATTGCTTTAACCAATCTTCTATTCAGCTATTCATCACCATACCTTTACCAAACATATTAAGAATCCATTGCCATAGATTTTAGACTATTGAGCAATGTTCCAAGAGATGGTCAATACTCTCCTCCTCCTTATTACAGAAAACATATTGAGAAGGGCCATCAAAACCCCTTTTCATAAGGTTATCCTAGGATAAAATTCTTCTATGACCTACTAGCCAAACAAACATTTTGACTTTAGGAATGCTTGGGCTATTCAAATATCTCTCCATATTCTAGTGTCATTATTATTATGTTGGTGTTGAACATTATATTCATTTATTGTTGTGTATTCTCCTAATCTATTCAACTCCCAAATTAATTTATCCTTGGCATCCCTTGGAATAATCACATTTGTTATCTTTCTACTCAATTGCCTCCTAGCATCAATGTCTTTCATACTTGTAAAAAAATCTTCTTTTCGTTTGTATCTTCCTTCTCGATCCTTGTACAAAATGTTTGAAACCCTATCATTGAATTTGTCTTGAAGCAATCTCATCCAAGGTTTTAAAACTGGATCTAAATTGAGTGGTTTTTTTATCACACCAAGTATCCATCCAAATAGAATTTTTTTCTCCAGTTCCCACCATCCATCTTTAATCATAAGATCAATAGATTTTTTTAAACCATTCCAAAGAGCAAAACCATTTGGAAGAAAGAATGAAGTAAACATTAAACTTGGGGCATTGGGATTAGCATACTTACTTAGAAGAATTCTTGCCCATTATCTTTGACTCTCTTTTTACAATCTCTAGATAACTTTTCCCCTAAGAGTTAAGTTTGCATCTGTAAGAGCTCTTAAACCAAGACCTCCCCTAGTTTTGTCATCACACAACTTGCTACATTTCACCAAAGGAAATTTTCTTTTATCATATAAACCTGACCATAAAAAAGATCACATAATAAAGATTAAACTTTTTTCAACTGATTTGGGCATAGAATACAATGACATATAATATGTTGGAATGACTTATAAGATTGACTTAATTAACACACTCTTCATGCTAATGATAACTATCTACCTTTTCAAGCTAGAAGTTTATTTTGAACTTTACTAATAACTAGATTCGATAAATCTATCCTCGTTCTCTCCTCAAATAAAAACATTCCTAAATAAGTTGGTGACAAATATACCTCCTCCATTTAAAACAACCTACAAATTCTTGCGTATAAATTTTTTCTTTTTAAAACAAAAATAATCTAATATTATTTAACTTTATTTTTTTCACATTCAAACACAAATAATATAACATATTAAAATAAATAATTTCCTTTTCTTTTTGTTTATGTTTGAAAACCTATAAATATGGCACAGCGAAAGCTCATATATTGCCTGCTGCTTCTGCGGCAACAGCACAATAATTCTCCCCCTCGGGTAGCCTGGATGTTGCACTCAAATATCCTGGATATTCCACCCGTCGGGTAACCTGGATGTGCCACTCAAATATCCTGGATATTCCCACTCAAATATCGAACTAACGCGTACATTGGCACCCCCGTATTTGTTTGCGGCGGAGTATTGTATTCAACATCTATTTCATCGGGTTTACGGCAAGATACTGAAGCAGGACTGAAACAGAGCACGGGGATACTGAAGCAGAGCCGATAGAACGAAGAATATTTGAACTGTACACTCCAGACAAGAAATATCAGCACAAAAAAAAATTAAAGGGTTTGCGGCAAAGGGTTTTTGCAGAGCAAGGAGGGTTTGCGGCGGAGTATTGTATTAAACATCTATTTCATCGGGTAAGCATATTTTTTTGTCCTCTTTCGATTTATAAAACAATTTAAGTAGGTAGGAGAAATACATTCGTTATAGGGGTTTGCGGCAGAAGGTTTTATTATCGGCAAGGGTTTGCGGCGAGAGGGTTTGCGAGCAAGAGGGTTTTATTACACATTTATTTCAACGGATCAATAGTACAGAGGGTTCGGCTATAAAGGGTTTGAAAATGGAAGAAGGGAAGCAACAATTGCAAGAACCAATATATGTCAATGAGAAACGGTATTGGAGGATATTAAGGCGTCGACAAGCTCGAGCAAGGGCAACAACAATGAAAAGGGCATATCAAAAAATAAAAATAAAAAATATTCTACCACATAAACAGGTGGAGAATAAGGAACAATCAAAGGCAAATCACCAAAATGAGTTTTCGGATGAGGAAGAAACTTACGGTCCCACAACTACACCACTCATGTGGGCACCAAGACTTTATGTGCAAGAGCTAATGAAGATGAAAGAGAAACTTGAAAGCATGGAAAGGAGGGAGAAACTAAGAGAAACTAAATCAGATGAGGTTATAAACACCATTCGGAGGTCTGGAAAAAGAAAACAACCGGCTCAAGGAGCAAGTGTCAAAGCTACAAAACCTTGCAAACATGGGTCAACGTGAATGGCATGTCCTCAAACAAGCCATCCATCCCCCAATCAATGATGCAATAGAGGTGGAAAAAACAAATGCAAATCAAATAAAAGAGGTACAGAAAACACTCCAAAACATTGAAACAAGAGAAAATGAGCTACGAAATGAATTAGCAAAGACAAAGACATGGTCTCAAGTAGTAAAAGAACCAGTCAATCAACAAAAAGAGTTGATAGAGAAGCAAGTAAAAATTCAAATAACAAGAGAGAAAGAAAGACATGAGAAGTTAACAAATATAATCATCAAAGGGTTGAAAGATTATGGGGACGGGGAAGACACAAATCGTTTAACCGGGGAACTTCTTGTCGGATCGATTACAATGGAAGGGTCGGATAAAAAAAGTAAGCGAGAATTGGCGAGTGAGAGAAGGAGGCGAGAGATAGACATATTCGGGTCACATTGATGAGCTACGAGGATAAAATAAGGTTACTTAAAAACGGAGGCATCTTTGAGAGGGTCACAATTTTATTTAGATGATGACCTAACATTTTTACGAGCGGGAAGAAAGAAATAAGGAATGGGAAAAGGTGAGGGCGGCAAGGAATGAAGGGAAACGAGGCATATTTAAGAAATGGAAAGGCATACATCACATCTAAACAAATCCAAAATAAATAGGGAGTATGGCCCTCTCGGGAACATCTTACAATGGTAAGTTGGAACTGTAGAGGTTTCCCTTGGAGAAGAGGACCCGGGTTAGGGCCCATTGCTAGAGACAAAGATATAATCATATTGACGGAAACACATGAACACGATGGATGTAGGACTCCAGAATTTGTGGGATACAAAAAAATAGCGAGTATGGAATAAAGCGGCGAGAAAATGGCAAAGGGCATGGGGGTATTATGGTTTTAATAAAAGAGGAATGGGATAGGGTCATTAAAATTGAAAAACAAGATGAAAACAAACGGTACATCTGGATAAAGATCCTAGAAAATAAATCAGTTATTAGCATAACGGCATGTTATTTTGCTCCTAAGAATTCTAAATTCTATAAGAAACATGACCTTAAGAGAGAAGACCCATACTCCTCCCTAAAAAGAGACATTTCAATATACAGTAAGTTGGGGGATATTATATTAATTGGAGATTTCAATGCAAGGACAGCAAATAAGCAAGCTAACATTCTAGAAGGTAACGAATATATTGAGATTAATCCTCTTTGGATGCCGGAAGAGGAAAATCAACGAGTGGACCGAGGACTTGAGAAGATGAGCATGGGGCTATCACGCAATATGGAGAAGAGTTGTTAGGTCTTTGCGAGCATATACAATTTGATTATTTGCAATGGGATGAACAAATGGAAAAATTCGGGAAAGTATACATGCAAAACATATAAGGGACAAAGTGTAATAGACTATGTAATATGCTCACGGAATTACATACCAAAAATAGAGGAGCTAGAAGTGGAAGATTCTCCGGTGGAACTTAAGTCGAGATCACAACCCAATTGTTATGAAACTTCGAATGCATGGAGACAAACCAAGGGAAAAACACTTGCAAGGCAATCAAAATAAATATCCTCACAAGGGAAACATTCTCTTAACGAGATGAAAATCGGCAAAATTTTAGAAGCGGTATTAAATAATAAGTTACGGGAAAGGGAAGAACTACATCACGGTAGTAGAGATTACAGTAAGAGTGAATGGTTAATGCAAGTTATTCAAGAAGCTCTAAACAAATGCAAGAGAGCTAAACCTAAAAAGAAAGAAAGGAATAGCTTCCCAACCAACCCATGGTTCGATGAAGATTGCAAAAAAATGCGAAGATTACTAAAGGAACCAACGGGTAAAACAAGAGCAAACAAAAAAGCATATGAGAAGCTGGTAAGGGCAAAAAAAGAAGAATACACTAAAACAAGGAGGGAAGAATTGATTTATTTAGGGAAGCATGAACCAAAGAAATTTTGGAAGGAACTAAGCGTGAAAAGGATGCAAACTGAAAATAACATAACAGTTAATCAGTGGTTGGAGTATTCAAAACAACTGTATCGGCGTAGTAACCAGCGGGAGACACCCCCTACTATCATTGTCAAGAAAGAACTTTTCACAATTGAAGACATTATTCAAGGGATAAAAAAGTTAGCAAGCTGGAAAAGCCCGTGACATAGACAATCTTCAAGCGGAGCATATAAAATGGGGGGTAGATATCTTGGCACCGCAGATCAAAGAAATTTTCAATGAGGTCATACAAAATGGCTTCCCTACGAGTGGACAACTAGCTTGACCATTCCTTTGTTTAAAAGTGGAGATGTAAATAATCCCTCAAACTATCGAACTATCATGATCAACCCTCTCTTTGCAAAGTTGTTTGGGAGTATGATAGAGCGTAGGATCGGCATATGGGCAGAAGAAAAGGGAAAGAGAGCAAAGGGGCAAGCGGGTTTTAGGCCCAAGCACTCAACTATTGATCATTGTATCACGCTCGGACACATAGTGGAAAAAATATGGGACAAAAAGAGGAGGCTTTTTGCTATTTTGTAGACTTCAAAAAGGCATTTGACACGGTGCCTAGGAAAAAATTATGGAGCGAGAATGGAAGAGCTAGAGGTTCCAATTCACTACGGGGCGGCGGTTCACGAGACTATATGAGCATGTAAAAGCTAGAATCGAGAACACGGGAAGGGTTATCCGAATGTTTTGGTAGTGACATAGGTGTCAAACAAGGTTGCCCTCTATCTCCGACCTTATTTGGGTTGTACATTGACAAGTTAGAAGAATGGATAAACAAATTTGGGGGAGAGGGTGTGCATTTAGCCAAATATGTGGTAAAACTCCTCATGTATGCGAGATGATGTAATTCTTGTGGCCAAAACGACCAAAGATCTAGAAGATCACCTTCAAGCTCTAGAACTCTTTTGTAAAGAAGTTGGGATGCGAGGTGAACACGAGCAAAACAAAAATTATGATTTTTTCAGCAAAAAGAAGAAGCAACAACTCAAATTTCGGTTTGCGGGAGAACCGCTTGATGTAGTAGTAGAATACAAATACACGGGCATAGACTTTCATGACAAACTTAATTGGAATACATGTAGGATGAAAAGAACTCAAAGTGGGTGGAGAGCACTATATGCACTTCAAAACGGGTGTAGGAATGCCGAGTTGTGGGAGTGGAAGACCACCAAGGTCTTATTTGGCCTACTTGTTACACCGGTTACGTTGTATGGTTGCGAGGTGTGGGCTAGTGGCACAACAAATGCAAAATGGAGGCAAATAGAAAGGATTCAAAAATATCTAATCACAAACTTTCTCAAAATTAAGGCCACAACCCCTTATGAAATTATTCTAGCTGAAGCTGGAATGTTCCCTTTAGAAGCAATTGCTATGACCAAGTTGTTATGTTACTTGAAAAAAACAGAAAACATGACAAATGATAGATGGCCTAGAGCGAGTTAGGGACGAAGAGTTGCATAGGCGAAAGAATACGTGGATGAAACAAAATCAGAAATGGATGAAACGTTGGGAAATCAACATAAATGAATGCCCAAATGTCAACAAAGACATTAAAAATTATGTGAATGAAAAGTTCGGAAGTGGAATGTGGAAAAATGCAAGCGAGGAAAAGACAATATTATATTGCAAATTTTAACCCAACGTATGACCACAAGGAAAAAAGCGTATATAGGCGCTGAAATCAAGTGGAAGGAAAAAATACTCATTGCTCGAGATAAGGACTAGCTCTCATAGGCTTAGATGTGAAACGGGGAGATGGACAACGCCCAAAGAACAATGGGAAGAAAGGATATGTACTCTATGCGGCACGGGGGCGGTAGAGACAGGAGGAACACTTCATCTATAAATGCCAGAGTTTTTCGGATATCCGTGACAAATACAAAGAAACACTTGGGAACGAGTTTATTACAGATTTATTTGAAGACGGGAAAATAAAAAAAGTTGGAGAATTGCTAACACAAATCAGCGGGAGAAGGAACAACCTTCTCAAAGATATTAAAGATCATATGATATGATTTGAGTAATTGTACTTCCATATTTGAGGTCCCATAGACCATATTTGGGTCTCGCGGACGTAATTAAAATCTTTCATTCATTCTCCTCTCCGTCCATCTCAACTTATGTTTGCTATGGGAAAAAAACATACAAACAGAAATCAAAGTAAAAAATAACAAAAGGCAAAGAATTAATCCTTAGGACCTCGGAATAACCATGGTATCCGGGTAGCGAGATAAAATTCCTCTTCATTTCCATCAAATTAAACATCCGTCTAAAAGGCCCGCTGATCATGGAAGGAGAATACTAGTGAAGTGGAAGTCGGCTACACAGGAATGCGGGAGATGGATGGGCAAGGAGAAAGAGAAAGAGAGGTTCCGGTCTCTTTAGACAACCTCCGGGACAAGAACCTGATGCAGCTCAAGAAGCTCAACACAGCAATATTTCCAGTCAGATACAATGACAAATACTACTCAGATGCCCTCTCTTCTGGAGACTTCACTAAGCTTGGTAGGATTAAATTCCTTTTTATATTTGATTCATTCCTTTTTAATTTTACGTATCCGTTAAAAAAAAAATAGACATTTAACTGTTATTCTTGTAATTACTCACAACGCTTTTTAGTCAGAACCATGTCCTGAATGAGCCTTCTGGCTGAAATAATAAATGCCCACCAATTATTATTACAGCATTTAGGCATTTCCCATATATGTTACTTTGCTAAAGGAGGTTTATTATAGTTTGGAGCTGATTGAGGATTTGTGATATGCCAAGGACTGAATCCACTATAGTTTTTGCTAGTAGGAATACCCATGTGCCCAATTGGCCTTTTGAAACTATATTCGAATATGGATTCAATCGTTTGATTGGACTGTGAAGACCTAAACTGATTAAATCAGCCAGAGGATCCTTGTTTCTATTTCTGTGAGGGTTGAAAATATAGCCTACTCGATTTAAGCTTACGATGAATTCATGAGTACCCTAGAGATGTCTTAGTTGGTCTATGGTTTTTGGGTATTGGTTATGTTGTGCATTCAATCTTCTTAGGTCAAATGGAGAGTGCCCATTAGGACTTTGCCCAGGGTTATGGTCAAATAGGGTACCCATTAGGTTTATCTATAGTTGTGCGTTGTCAGTTGAGTTGTGATCCGGGATTAAATTGGTGGGATTTTATGATTGTGGAGGGATGCTGAATTCTTAGTGAACCCCATTTTTCGGATTCAGGGTTCTTCAAAACCACCTTTGGACACAGCAATGTGGTATATGTAGGCCCAAATCGTCAAGTTGCGTTTGGTTTATTCTGCCATTTTTTTTGGCCAAGTCAAAGCAGTGAAAGTAAAACTAACCTCATTTATATATTGTTTAAATATTAATAATAGCTTAACACCCAACTGTGTGAACACTTCGAAATGATTCATCAGTGATGCCCCAGATGAAATTGATGTTTTGTTTTGCACCGAGCACACAATTACCTTAAGGTTACTCCATACCATTTGAACGTAGATCTCTCCACGGCAAGCATCCCAGACTTACCATTTCATCCAAATGGATCTCAACTGTTAAACAGGAACCTTTTCTTTTTTCAAAATTAGTTATATAAAGATCATATGCAAATGTACATAAATTCTATTTAAAATAATTGGCTAACATTTTAGCAAAGTTTTAGGCATCCTTATTTTGGAAGAATATTACAAGTTGGTTTACTGCAAACGATAAGCCCATGAAATTGTCATTGGCCTTAACAAAAATGCTTAAAAGATGGCATGGCAACATGCAAATTGTGGATCATCATTTATTATACTTTGCCTAGATTTTGTTGTGTGGAGGAAGCTATTTTTAGGTAGAGATTTGCTAATTTTCTAGTTTTGGTATACACAATCTTCTCATGGTTTCTTGCAGCCTATAACAGTAACAATTATGTTGGATCAATTGCTTGTTGTTTTGGGAAGAAAGTTTATAATATTATCTAATTTCTATATTTGAATTTGAAAGGAAGTTAGACAAATGCGGAACAACTTCCTACTTAATCTTTAGAGGAAAGTAGTGCAAAACAGGCCTAGACTTTCAATTCAACAAGCAAAATCACATATATCTCACACAGGAAGCAACATATACCCTGGGAAACCCTTTTGGGAAAAACCCAGCAATCAAGGAGCACTCAAAAATTGTATTATTCAGTAATCAGCAATCTGCTTTTTACAATACAATTCCCCCACGAGTATCCACTTCTTCAGTCCTATTTATCAGCAAAGCTGGAAATAGACCTGCAGTAACACAGCTGGAAATAGACCTGCAGTAACGCAGCTGTCCTGCAGTGCACAGTGCTGGAAATAGACCTGCAGTAATGCAGCTGTCCTGCAGTGCACAGTGCTGGAAATAGACCTGCAGTCCTGCAGTGCACAGTGCTGGAAATAGACCTACAGTCCTGCAGTGCACAGTGCTGGAAATAGACCTGCAGTCCTGCAGTGCACAGTGCTGGAAATAGACCTGCAGTATTGCAGCTGTCCTGCAATGCACAGTGCTGGAAATAGACCTGCAGTAACACAGCTGTCCTGCAGTAGACCTGCAGTAACACAGCTGTCCTGCAGTAAAACCATGGTCTAGTTCACCAGTTTTTCTTCCTTTATATATACTCTTAACATAAGACATGAGACAGTTAATGTTTGAAAGGTGTATGACACCTATTCCCAACATTCTCCCACTTGTCATATACCTTACAAGAGCAAAAGAGAAACACCAACAAAAGAGTGAACTAATTGGTAAGGGCAGAAATGCCCATACCCTTGCAGCACCATCTGAACTTCTCAGTGCTCACAGGCTTTGTCAAAGCATCTGCAACATTTACTGAAGTATCCACCTTCTCAAGCATAACCTTCCTATCCTCCACCATGTCACGAACAAAATGATACTGCACATCAATGTGCTTTGTCCGCAAGTGAAATGTAGGGTTCTTTGCCAAGGCGATAGCACTCTGACTGTCACAATTAATTTTTACTGCTCCCTGACTCAGCCCAACATCCGAACACAATTTCCGAAGCCAAATTGCCTCCTTACTGGCATGAGTAGCTGCCATATACTCTGCCTCTGTAGTGGATAAAGCGACTACAGCCTGCCGCTTGCTCATCCAACTAATTGCACCACCAAACAGGCTAAACACATAGCCACTGGTTGACCTCCTGCTGTCAACATCTCCTGCCCAATCTGAGTCCACAAATCCTTGTATGTCTAGCTGCTTGTTGTGAAATTTCTTGGCTGTCAAGGATCCCTGATAACAAATAGAGTAATCAGAAGTACCTTGAAGATATCTGAAAACCCTCTTCACTGCTGCCCAGTGATCCTTTCCAGGATTTGCCATAAACCGGCTCAAGACTCCCACTGCTTGGGCAATGTCCGGTCTGGTGCAGACCATAGCATACATGAGGCTCCCAACCGCACTAGCATAGGGTACATGACTCATGTCCTCCATTTCTCCAGGTGTAGAAGGACATTGCTCAACAAAAATTTTTGTTCCCACAGAAATAGGGACACTCACTGGTTTGCAATTCTTCATGTTAAAATGCTGCAAAACAGAGTCAACATACTTTCTTTGACTTAACCAAAGTTTTCTGTTGGCTCTATCTCTTCTAATCTCCATCCCTAGGATAAACTTAGCAGCTCCTAAATCCTTCATTTCAAACTGTAGTGAAAGCTGAGATTTCAAGACCTTAATGATATCCTTATTGTTACCAATTAGCAACATGTCATCCACATACAAAGTGATAACAATAAAATGACCACCCTCCTGCTTATAATAAACACAATGATCTGATTTGGATCTAACAAATCCCAACCTCAAAACATAAGAATCAAATTTCTTATACCACATTCTAGGAGACTGTTTAAGACCATAAAGAGATTTCTTTAACTTGCAAACTAAGTTTTCCTTACCCTTTTCCACATAGTGTTCCGGCTGTTTCATGTAGATCTCTTCCTCCAAGTCTCCATGCAAGAAAGTTGTCTTTACATCCATTTGCTCAACCTCAAGATTAAATGCAACAACAACAGATAAAAGGAATCTAATGGATGTAAGCTTTGCAATTGGAGAAAAGATCTCACCAAAATCTATTCCCTCCACTTGGGAATATCCCTTAGCAACCAGCCTTGCTTTATACTTATCTACCTTGCCCTTAGAACTGAATTTCTTCTTGAAAACCCATTTGCAGCCAACAGGTTTCCTTCCCTTAGGCAATTGAACTAGGTCCCATGTGCCATTCTTCTTTAGAGATGCCATCTCCTCATCCATGGCCATCTTCCAAGACTCACTGTCATTCATCTCCATTGCCTCCTTCACAGTTCTAGGCTCATCAATGTTAGTAGATAAAGCAAAAATACAATTTAAACCAGGTGGGCTATACCTATTTGGTTGCTTTCTTGGTCGTGTGGACCTCCTAACCCAATGGGGTTGAGGTTGAGGCTCCTGATCCTCATCGGACTCGTCGTGACTATCCAAAAGATACTCCTCATTAGGCCCATCATGAGCATCATGCTCATCATCATCATCATGGACACCATCATCTCCATGTGCAATTTCTTTGCTTGTTTTTGGTTCAAATTGCACAACTTGTTTTGATGTTTTACTTTGCTGCTCCTCCTTTGAAGAATCCTTGATCTCCCTAAAGATCACATCTTGGCTCCAAACAACCTTCTCTGTGATTGGGTTCCAAAGCTTGTATCCTTTTATCCCATCGCCGTAGCCAATGAGGATACATTTCTCCGCTTTGTAATCAAGTTTCGATCTCTTTACCTTAGGCACATGCACATATGCCTTGCAGCCAAACACTCTAAGGTGTCTCAATGAGGGCTTTTTGCCCGTCCAAACCCCCATAGGGGTTTCTTCAACAAGAGCTGATGTAGGAGACCTGTTAATCAGGTAACATGCTGTACTAACTGCTTCAGCCCAGAACTTCTGTTCTAGACCAGCACTGCTTAGCATACTCCTAGCCCTCTCCATCAGTGTCCTGTTCATCCTTTCGGCAACTCCATTTTGCTGAGGTGTATAAGGAGTTGTCTTACACCGCTTAATTCCATGCTCCCTGCAAAAACTCTCAAATTCTTTGCTACAAAACTCTCCTCCATTGTCTGTTCTAAGAGACTTAATCTTTCTTCCTGTTTGGTTCTCAACAAGAGCTTTGAACTCTTTGAACTTAGCAAACACTTCAGATTTTCTTCTTAGAAAATAAATCCATGTCATCCGTGAATGATCATCAATGAAAGATACATAATACAATGATTTAGATAATGAAGGTACATCAATTGGACCACATACATCACTATGCACTAAATCAAGTAAATCCATGCATCTATGAGAGCTCGAGTAGAATTTAACTGATTTCTATTTTCCATTAAGACAATGTTCACAAAACTTGAAATCAAAGGAAACATCATTTATCCCCTCAACGAGGTTTTTACTCACCAAGGTTTTAAGACCTTTGTCACCAATGTGACCAAGCCTATAATGCCACAACATAGTCTTATCCGTCGGTAAGCTGCTATCTGGAACTGATGTACTGTTGCATGCAATCGTCTTAGCATCAAGACAAAATAGTGTCCCATCACGTACTCCTTTAGCAAGCACTATTGATCCACGAACCATAGTGACTCCTCCTTTGTTAAAGATCACTTGCACACCCAAGTCATTCAGGCTACTCATGGAAATGAGGTTTCGTGCCAAACCAGGAATATGCAAGACATTGGTCAAGGTCTTGGTCATGCCATTTGAGAGTTGTAAAGAAACTCTCCCTCTACCAACAACCTTAAGGGACGAGTTGTCCCCCAAGTACACACTCCCACTATCACCATCCTGGTACTCCGTGAAGTACTCTCGATGTGGAGTCATATGGTATGATGCTCTTGAATCAATCAGCCAAACGCCATCCCTAATGTGAGTGGAAAAGGCAGCCACGAATGCATCTCTTGCATCCTCCTGAGAAGACTTAGAATCGGAATCCTCATCGGATTCATGCTTGTTCTTATGCTTCTTCTCCTTGCAATCTTTCTTCACATGCCCCTTCTTCCCACAATTCCAACATTTGATCTTTGTTAGAGTGGGAGTCTTGGATCTTCCCTTGGACTTGGACCGGCCAACTATCTTCTTCCCCTTGTTCCTTTCTTTGGATCTGCCACGAACAACCAACACATCCTTGACGTCTTTCGTGGTTTTCCTCCGCATCTCTTTTGAAAGCAAGGTAGAGACTATCTCCTCCATCTTCAACTTGGTACTAGTGGAGCTGATAGCCATTACTATGTTGTCCCAAGAATCGGGTAACGAACATAGTAAAGTGATACATTGGTCCTCATCCATTTTTACTTTGATGGATCTTAGCTGTGAAATGATAATGTTGAATTTGTTTAAGTGTGCTGCTATGGAATCTCCATCCCCACGTAATGTCCCAAAAATAAATATTTTTTGTAAATGTCTCCTACACTTAATTATAAAAGTGAAAAAGGGGTTCATGTGACTAGGAGACATAACTTAAGTTGTGTTTATTTATGTTTTATGTTTTTATGTTGTAATAAGGCACTTTAAGTGATTTTAGGGTTGGGAGATGTCAACTCCAAATTAGAACCTCACCCTATATAAGGGAGTGAGACGTCCCATTTTGGGCATGTTATGTTGATATCGTAATTGAATATTGAAACCCTAGAGGTTCCATGAGTTGAGATTGCAGGTCTTGCTCATTCCCATAGTGCATTGGAGGTGCATGGTTGGGGTCTTGGCAATATCATTGCAGGTGTTATTGCCCTAAAATATCAAAAATACAAAAAGAGGCATCTGTGAGGAGTTCGTGGCATTTTTGGGAGCATTTGTGTCATGTGTTTCAGATCCGTTGGCAGCCCCAAACCCTACGCTTGTATTTGGGGTCATTTTTGAGGAGTTTTTGCATCTGTTCAGCCTTGGGGTTAGTTCGTCCCACTTGTGGGAGTTTGTATCTGCATTTTGAGTTCCTTGAGGACCCATTTGTCCATTCCAACTGTTGTATTGGTTTGGCAATATTTAATATATGATACTGGCTGATTTCTCCTCATACTTGTGTTATTTTATGAGCAATTTCTGAGTTATTTCCTTGCTGTACTTAATTTCTGCATTTTCGTAGTAAGGGTTTGTTGTTCCTAAAAAAGGGACATTACAAGTGGTATCAGAGCTGGAATCTTGCCACTTGTGATTCGTGGTGATAAGTGTGTTTCTGTGGTGAAAAGTTGTGCCCTAGTGAAAATCGCGGATTTTTAGGGGATTCGCGGATTTTTAGGGATTTTTTTTCAGAAAATAAAAATTGCAGATTTGGATACCCTTTTGACCAATTTGCAGTTCTGTGGTTTCAGAAATTTTTTTTGGTGGTCAGAATTTTCAGAATTTCAGATTTCCATCTTTTTAGGGTTTGATAGGGTTTTATGCATCGTCCTCCTGTTCATCGGTATTTTACTAGGAGAAACAGACTCGCTTTGGAAATGTCAAACAGGGAAGAGGTTGAGGAGCCCCAAAGGCCGCTTGATAGGACCGAGCAAAAATTCGATGCCCTACTTGACATGCTCCAAAGAATGGTGTCCTTACAAGAGACAAATCAGCAAGAATTGAGGGCAGCTTTGGGCAACCCAAATGGCACAAGGAGGGAAGGAGAAAGGGGAGGCAACAACAATGGGCATGAGTCATCATCTAACTCACACACTCCCTTGCCTAGGCCGTCCAAGCCTATGTTCCTTGTTCCACCACCTCCACCGGAGGAAAATGAGGTAACTGATGAATTAGATGAATGGTTTGCTGCTTATAGTAATAAATCTGAGGGTTTTAGGGCAGCAGTTTCTTTTGATAAATATTTGAAGATTGTGGGTAAATCTGTTGTTGAGGCTAAAAAAGAGAAAAAGAAGCCCTTTTTGCATCAAAAGGTGACCATTCCCTCATTTAATGGTCAAGATGGTCTTACAGCTAGGGCATGGCTTCAAAAATTGCAGACTTATTTTACCTTGGAGCCTATTTCTGAAGCTGATGCAGTTCAGATTGCTACACTCCACCTTGAGGGTAGTGCTTACTCATGGTGGCATCATGGGTTAGTAACCCAAGGGCATGGTGATATTGATACATTTGATGAATTTTGTACCAGGGGTTTGAACAGGTTTGAAAGGAGGAATGTGGAAGAGTATTTCAAGGAGCTTGCCACTTTGAAGCAAACTTCATCCATTCATGCCTATGTGGAGGAGTTTGAACAACTTTCAGTTCAGGTACAAAATATTTCACCCAAGAGGGTAATTTTTCTTTTTATGGATGGTTTGTTGGAACCCGTGAAGGGATTAGTTAAAGCTTTTGAACCAGCCACTCTTGAAGATGCCATTAAGAGAGCTTTAAGCTTAGAATCTGTTTTACCTCCTAGACAGAAATATTTTGCACATAATCCACCTGCTAGACCACCTTTTGCAGCCAGAAAAACAGTTTTTGGACAGCAGTATGGGCAGCAAGGAAACCTCACGCAGCAAGGTGGAAATGAGAGAAATTTTTATGGCAGGAATCCCACGCATGGAGAAGGTTTCAGATCTGGTTTTCAGCCACCTAATAAGCCCCCAAAGGGCCCACGCTTGACACAAGAAGAGAAAGATGAGCTAAGGAAACAAAACAAGTGTTTCATTTGCAAGTCTCCTTGGCAAAGAGGTCATAAATGCAGAGAAGGAGGTATGAAAATCATTGAATTACATTCTGATTCTGATTCCGATAATCCTGATTTTTATGAGGCGGATGAGACACCCTTGGAAGAGGAAGCACAAAGGGAGTATGAGGAAGTTCCCGAAGGTTCCCTAGCCACTTTAAGTGGGCTGAATCAGTTTCGCACTATTAAGGTACCAGGTAGATCTTTTGATGAAAAGGTTATTGTTTTAATAGATGGTGGTGCTACTTACAATTTTGTTGATGAGAAGTTTGCCACTAGAAAGAATCTTCCTACAACTATCATTCCTGGTTTTAGTGTTGCTATTGGCAATGGTGATCTTATCACATGCAACAAAGTGGTAAGAAACATAAAAATTAATTTTGGCAACATGGAAGTAGATGAGCAATTCTTTGTTTTTCCCTTAGGAGGTATTCCACATATGGTTTTGGGTGTGCAATGGTTGTATTCACTTGGTGATTATGTTACTAATTATCAGAAATTAGAACTGAAATTTGTGCTTGAAGGGAAAGATGTGGTGTTGCAAGGAATCAAGGAAAATGGGTCAAAAGATTCTTGCAAAATTTTGGAGGTTTCATACAAAAGAATGGAGAAGATGATAAGGCATAAGGACGTTGAGTGGGCAGCTGTAATTTTCAGTTCGGAAGGGAAAAAATCAGCCACCTATCATCCTCAAATTCAAGGTTTACTACAAAAACATCTTAAGGTATTTTCTGACCTACCTAAAGGTTTGCCACCTAGTAGAGGTTTTCAGCATGTTATTGAATTGGAAGCAAATAGTAAACCTGTCATAATTAAACCTTATAGGCATCCTAAGGTTTTCAAAGATGAGATTGAAAAGACCATTGCTGATTTACTTGAGAGTGGGCACATTAGACCTAGTTGTAGTCCTTTTGCTTCACCTGTTGTGTTAGTAAAAAAGAAGGATGGAACCATGAGAATGTGCATTGACTATAGGGCATTAAACAAGAAGACCATAAAGAATAGATATCCTATTCCTAGGGTGGATGAACTAATAGATGAGTTGCATGGGGCCATGTATTTTTCAAAGATTGATCTTAGGTCCGGATATCACCAAATTCGTATGAGGGATGAGGATGTGTACAAAACAGCCTTTAGATGCCATTGTGGGCATTATGAGTTTATGGTTATGCCCTTTGGTTTGACTAATGCACCAGCCACTTTTCAATCAGCCATGAATCAAATTTTCAATCAGCATTTGAGGCGCTTTGTCTTGGTATTTTTTGATGATATTTTGGTGTATAGCAAAAATTGGGATGATCATTTACAACATTTAGATTCAGTTTTGAGCATTTTAGGACAGCAAGAGTTTTATGCAAAAGAATCTAAATGTGAATTTGCTATGACTGAAATTTTATACTTGGGGCACATTATTTGCAAAGATGGGGTGAAGGTTGATCAAACTAAAGTTTCAGCTGTACAAAGATGGCCTATACCATCCAACCTAACGGAATTGAGGGGTTTTGTGGGTTTATGCAATTACTACAGGAGGTTCATTAAGGGGTTTTCTTCTTTGGCTGCCCCCTTACTGAATTAACTAAGAAAGGGGCCTTTTCATGGTCCAATGAGGCTCTTTTAGCTTTTCTAAAGCTGAAAGATGTAATGACTTCCACTCCTTTACTTGCTATTCCTGATTTTTCTGTTGCTTTTACTATTGCTTGTGATGCTTCAGGTGTTGGAGTTGGAGTTGTACTTATGCAACAAGGATGCCCCATTGCTTATGAGAGTAGAAAGCTCTCAAATGTGGAGAAAACTTTCAGCATCTATGATAAAGAGATGCTAGCTATCATGCATGCCTTGACCAAATTCAAGCAATACTTAGTGTGTGGCAAGTTTGTGGTCAAAACTGATCATAACAGTTTGAAATACTTCTTGGGGCAAGTTGAACTGAATGAAAGACAGCAGAAATGGGTAACAAAGTTGCAATCATATGATTTTGAAATTGAGTTTGTAAAGGGTAAGAAGAATTCAGTTGCTGATGCACTTTCTAGGCACCCTACTTTTCATTCTCTTTCCATTATTTCTGCTGATTGGAAGGTGAAAATTATGGCTGAATATGCAAAGAATGATTTTTGTTCTAAACTAATAAATGGGCAAGTTGAAGATGACAGGTTCAGCCATAAAGAAGGACTGATTTTTTGCAAGGGAAGAGTGTTTTTAGTACCTGAATCAAAGCTGAAACAAGCTTTAATTACAGCCATGCATGATGCTCCACTTGTAGGCCATCCAGGTTTCTACAAGACTTACAAACAGAGTTAGAGAAAGATTCTATTGGAAGGGTTTGAAAAGGGATGTCTTCTTGCATGTTCGGGAATGTGTTATTTGCCAAGAAAACAAGGGGGAACATGAATTTGCAGCTGGTTTACTTCAGCCACTTCCTATTCCCAATCAGAAATGGGAAAGTATCTCCATGGACTTCATTACTTGTTTGCCCAAGGTATACATGAAGGATTGCATATTTGTTGTTGTTGATAGATTGACAAAATTTGCTCATTTCTATGCCATTTCAACAACTTGTACAGCCATACAAGTTGCTGATTTGTTTTTTAAAGAAGTTTTCAGATTGCATGGTTTGCCTAAATCCATTGTGAGTGATAGGGACAGCAGATTTTTGAGCATGTTTTGGCAAGAATTGTTTAAGCTATGTGGTACTAAATTGACTCCTAGTACTAGCTACCATCCCCAAACTGATGGGCAAACTGAAATTGTTAACAAATGGCTTGAAGGATATTTGAGAAATTATGTTTCAGGTCAACAAAAGGCATGGGTTAAATGGCTGCACCTTGGTGAATATTGCTACAATTCTACTTATCATATGTCCATAAAAATGTCTCCATTCAAGGCACTTTATGGTTATGATGCCCCACACTTTTCAGATCTGATTTTTGGTGATTCAAGGGTCCAAAAAGCTAGAGACTTTGCAGCAGAAAATCAAGATATTCTTAATGCTTTGAAGGACAATATTCTTACGGCACAAAATCAGCAGAAGAAGTATGCAGATCAGCAGCGTAGTGAGCGCTCATTTGAGGTGGGAGACTTGGTTTATGTTAGGTTGCAGCCCTACAAACAGTCTACATTGAAAAGAAGTGGAGCAGAAAAACTCAAACCCAAATTTTATGGACCTTACAAGGTGTTGAGTAAGGTTGGACAGATTGCATATGCTTTGGAACTTCCAAGTGGAAGTAAAATACATAATGTCTTCCATGTTTCTTGTTTGAAGAAGGCCTTGGGCCAACATATTCAGCCATCTTCAGATTTGCCACCCCTTGATGATGAAGGAAAGCTCATTCTTGAACCTCAATTGATCCTTGAGACAAGGGAGAGAAAGCTTAGGAGTAGGACTGTCAAAGAATATCTTGTGAAGTGGAAGGACTTGCCTATGGAGGATGCTACTTGGGAAGGTGCAGAAATTTTAGATGCTCCAGCTTTGACTTTGCTTGAGGACAAGCAATTTGAGGAGGGTGGACTTGTAATGTCCCAAAAATAAATATTTTTTGTAAATGTCTCCTACACTTAATTATAAAAGTGAAAAAGGGGTTCATGTGACTAGGAGACATAACTTAAGTTGTGTTTATTTATGTTTTATGTTTTTATGTTGTAATAAGGCACTTTAAGTGATTTTAGGGTTGGGAGATGTCAACTCCAAATTAGAACCTCACCCTATATAAGGGAGTGAGACGTCCCATTTTGGGCATGTTATGTTGATATCAGAATTGAATATTGAAACCCTAGAGGTTCCATGAGTTGAGATTGCAGGTCTTGCTCATTCCCATAGTGCATTGGAGGTGCATGGTTGGGGTCTTGGCAATATCATTGCAGGTGTTATTGCCCTAAAATATCAAAAATACAAAAAGAGGCATCTGTGAGGAGTTCGTGGCATTTTTGGGAGCATTTGTGTCATGTGTTTCAGATCTCGTTGGCAGCCCCAAATCCTACGCTTGTATTTGAGGTCATTTTTGAGGAGTTTTTGCATCTGTTCAGCCTTGGGGTTAGTTCGTCCCACTTGTGGGAGTTTGTATCTGCATTTTGAGTTCCTTGAGGACCCATTTGTCCATTCCAGCTGTTATATTGGTTTGGCAATATTTAATATATGATATTGGCTGATTTCTCCTCATACTTGTGTTATTTTATGAGCAATTTCTGAGTTATTTCCTTGCTGTACTTAATTTCTGCATTTTCGTAGTAAGGGTTTGTTGTTCCTAAAAAAGGGACATTACACCCCCATCCTTATGGAATACAATTTCTTTCTTAAGAACAATTTGTTCACAAGGGATTTGGCTTGGTAGATTGAAGCCAACCTATCCCATAATATTTTCGTAATAGGGCACTCACTTACATTCAAGAGCACAAAGTTGGCCAAGCATAACCGAATGAGGCTCCTTGCCTTTCGATCCATCACCGTCAAGTCTTCATCCCTCATAGACGTAGGTTGACTTTTAGAAATAACAGCCCATAGATCTCTATCTATGAGCAGATCCTCCATTTTAAGCTTCCATAGCTCAAAATTTGTACCGTTGAATTTTTCTATCTCCAATCGTGATGTACTTGGCATCCTGAAACAAAATCACTTCCGCTATGCACATTTTTCACTCAAATCAAGATTAATAGCAAAACTCTTTTTTCCTTACTAAGGATCGCAAACGCTGGCCTGACTATGATACAAATTGAAAAGAAGTTAGACAAATGCGAAACAATTTCCTACTTAAATATTTAGAGGAAAGTAGTGCCAAACAGACCTAGAATTTCAATTCAATAAACAAAATCACATATATCTCACATAGGAAACAACATATACCTTGGGAAGCCCTTTTGGGAAAAACTCAACGATCAAGGAACACTCAAAAATTGTATTATTTAGTAATCAACAATCTGCTTTTTACAATACGATTTCGCCATGAGTATCCACTTCTTCAGTCCTATTTATCAGCAGAGCTGGAAATAGACCTGTAGTAACACATCTGTCCTGCAGTGCACAGTGCTGGAAATAGACCTGTAGTAACATAGCTGTCCTGCAATAGACCTGCAGTAACACAACTGTCCTGTAGTAAAACCATGGTCTAGTTCACTAGTTTTTCTTCCTTTGTAAATATTTTTAACATAAGACATGAGATAGTTAATGTTTGAAATTCCCAACAAAATTTGGTTAATATTTACTTATTTATTTCATTTTTTTCCTTTACAGTATTGCAATCCAATTTTTGAAAATATTAAAAATTATCTAATCAAAGAAGATTAGCCATTAAAATTTTTGCTGGCCTTAACAGAAGTGCTTATTAGGTGGCAGTGTAAAAATGCAGTCTGCAAACCAGACATCAATGGTTACCAAGTCTTGTTATGCTGGGAGGTGTCTATAGTTAGAGTCAGGAGGGGAAGGTGGGTTGTAATGGTCATAGCAAGAAACTTGGATTCAGCATAGACTTACCAAGACCAATTTTGACTTAGACTCAGGCTTGGACTTGACAAAAAAACTAAAGAAAATGCAAATTTTCACTGGAAAAGATGCATATCACAATTAATTAACATTAAACAAATCCAAAATCAATACTTTAAGCAATACAACTCTAAACTACACATGAAAGTGATGAAACACACATTGATTAAAGAAACACCAAGTAATATTTTTATATCAATTATCATATAAAAAGATACAAAATTTGTCAAAATGCCCCATAGGCCCACTATAAGTCTATAATGATCAACTAATCTATCTATTGTATAGCAACGCCTTTGCCCCTTGCCCTAGCTGAAGCTCTGGTCCTCTCTCTTTGTGCCCATGCCTCTTCCTTTCAATTTGCTGCTAACTCCTCCACCATACATTCAAAATAATCCATTGAAAAGAGAGGCTTTTGATGCTCCTCGTCAGGTTCTGTGATCCATCATCAATCTCATCTAAGTCAATGATTTCATAATTTGACCCCACAATCTTTTCATGGTGGAGGCAAAGTTTGTAATGAACGAATACAAGCTCATTCTACTTTTGTTGCATGAGTCTATTATGGTTTTAAGAGTGAATGTGCTCAAACATACTCTAATTGCACTCACAACCTGAAACGCTGCATGGTTGATGAAAGATTTTGATGGCAGAACGTTGAAGATTGGGCATATAGGCTTCAAAGTCCTCCCACCATAAATCTAGAAAATGCCAAGAAAAAAAGAAATTAATAATTTATGTAAAATTGTAAATTGAAATTATTCTTAAAAGCAAAATCAATAATAAGTCGATTCATAAGGGTTACTTGGCCTTTGAGTTGCCCTTCCCCGAATGCACTATGGGGTTTAGAAAAGGTAGCCCTCACATCTCTTGTAATTTTGCAACTCATCTTGTATCATATTGCGAATGTCCTCATCTGGCACCATTTGGGTAAGGCATTGTTGAAGGCCCGACATCACCTCATAGTCAACATCAAATGAATCATCATAAAAGAATTTGGGGTTGAGGTAGTACCCTGCTGCATGTAGTGGCCTATGGAGTTGAGAAGTCCATTGACGGTCAATTAGTTCCCAAATGGGAAGGTATTTGGGCTCGGCATAATTATAAAATGAGGCAATTGCGTTGTTGGCCCTGTCCATGACCTCATATAGATATCCCATTGATGATATTTCTTCATTATCAAGATAGAGAACCCTCACCAAAGGCTCTGCCACCTGAAGTCAAACAAGGTATTTTACTTATTGTTGGCAACTTAGCTATTAGAAATTTGAATTACAATTTAAAATTTGCAATTGAACCCTCCTTAAAAAAAAGGAGTCTTGTGCCTAATTGCCTCATCCATAGCTGTCCATAAGGCCTTCTCAAACACATAATCTTACACCTTTTGGCCCTCAATGGAGAATCAATATTTAGCAGCAGTTTCTCCATTCCACTCCTTGCTCACAAACATCATCTTCAATGCCCCCTTTGCATCAAACAGGCTTTGCAATGTAATCAAGTTTGTGGCAAGTTGTGTTACTCCAGCTCGCACAAGCTCCCTTCTTTTAGTGAACTGCCTCATTAGCTGGAGAACCCACACATGGTTGTATATGAATTTTGTAATACATTTGTTCTTATTTACAACCTTGGATGCCCATGGTAATTTTCCAATGTCTTTGAGAAGTAAATTGAGATAATGGGCTGCACACGATGTCCAAAAAATCATGGGGAATCTCTCCACCAAAATCCTTCCTGCTGCCACGTGCGCTGCTGCGTTGGCTATGACTCCCCTACTTCCAACACAACCTACTCTAGCAATCTAGCAAGGATTTTGGCACTGTTAACTTGTGCCAATGCATCCACTGACTTGAGGAACACAATTACTCCTATCGAAGCAACCAAAAAATTAATCAATATCCAATTTTTCCCATTGGTCCACCCATCGGACATGATCGTGCAACTCCTTTTTCTCCATATCTTGCGCTGTTCTTCAACCAAATATTGGATATCCTCCACAGATTCTTGAAGGAGAGGGCCCTTAAAGTCATTATAAGTGGGTACCTTAAATTTCGGGTCACAAATGTTGAGGGCATCTACCATTCCTCACCAATATGGAGACCTAGCCACGTTGAAGGGAATGTCAGAAAAATACCAAAAGCTTGCACAAGCCTTCCTCGTGGCCTTCTGGCTCTCTTGGTTCCATGTAGTCATGCCCTCAAGTGTGGGTTGCAACCTTGGAGTGGAACGTTCTACAAAAAAGGACTTATCTGTTCCCCTCCCTGGGTGTGCCATTGATGGACTTGATCCACTACAGTGCCTCTGAAAATGGCCAAAGCCAAAGGCGCCATCGCTACCCTCCACATCTCAGTTGTTTCTTCTAAACATAATCTTGTAGGAGGGCATTGCATTCCCTTGTAATTTTAGGCTCCACTTTTTTACATTGCATGACATCATGGCTGGTTATCCTCGCCAAGTGGTATTTGAGGTGCTTTAAACTCTTCCATCACAAAAGTTGTAGCAAAGTTCCCCCTTCTTCACACCTTCCCTCACATACTTCCAAGCTGAGTCTCTTTTTCTGGTCATTTTATTTCAATATGGCTGCACATGGAAACAATCATCAAGTAGTGAGAAGCAAAAGGAAAAAGTAAAAAAGCCATAGGGTTTAAGCACTGACAGCTGAAACTTTGTTTTTTTACCTCAACTGTAACTGTTGGGTGGCTGTTAGATTCTTGAGAACTAGGAAACTTTTGTGTTTAGTATGCAAATGTGTGTTTCTTTTGGTCCGTCTTCATCTTCTCTCTGGTTTCTTTGCCAGTGCAAACAGGAAAAATGAGGCCAAATTGGAAAAAAGAAAAAAAAGAAGACTTCTATGCTGTTCTGTGAATTTTTGCAGCCATGCCCGAGTTTTTTCTCAGACTCATAAAAAATCACGAGTCTGAGTTTTTTTCTGAGTAAAAAAATAAACTCGGATAGCCAAAAAAACTCAGCAAGCTGGTTCAAAAACATGTGGAAGAGTTGAGTTGGACATGGATTCATCGAGTTTTTCAAAAACTTGCCAAGTTTCGTAACTACGGTAATGGTTGTATCTGTCTACCCTTGATGAACATAAACTTTGAGCTGGCATGTTAATAATGCCCATTTTTTAATAATTTATTCCCCAAGTATTTCCCTCTGACGATCTTTTGAACCCCTAACCTTAAAATTAATATTAAAGAAATTCATGCTAAAAAAGACCTACACATTTTTTTTAATTCAATCTTAATGTTTAGCTTTGAAAAATACAAAGCTTGAGATATAAGCCTGAAGTTTGATGTCTATCGGCATTTAACAGTATATCTGTACTGTAGATATCTGAGCTAGTTTAGATTTGGTTGACACCAGGAAGTCATTCTATGTAATGAATAGATAACTTTCTGGTTCTAATGTGCTAACTGTTTTATGTGGATTCTGGCAGCATATTATAGCGACATTTGTGTTGGGTCAATTGCTTGTCGTCTTGAGAAGAAAGAGGGAGGAGTTGTCTCTGTTTACATCATGACATTGGGTGTATTGGCTCCTTATCGAGGGCTTGGAATAGGTATCAAAATATTTGTCTTTTATTATACTTTCTTTGTTTTTTCTTGTTCTAGTTGGTAGGTTTTTATATTTGTTATTTTTGTTGCTTGAGATGCAATATATAACATATAGCTTAAACATCCCATGATTTTTGCTGATCTTCCTATAGGGTCAAAATTGCTGAAGTACTGCTTGGATCTCTGCTCTCGAGACCCAAACATTGTGGAGATTTACTTGCATGTGCAGACAAACAATGAGGAAGCAATATCTTTCTACAAGAAATTTGGTTTTGAAATAGTTGATACCATCAAGAATTATTACATAAATATTAATCCTCCTGACTGTTTTGTTGTAAGGAAGACACTGAGTCCGGCCCCCAAGGCAAAGAGTTCATCCTGAATTGAAGTCATAGATTTATGTATTCTGAGTTTGCGGCAAGGCAAATCCAGAAGCAATAAATTTTGGCAGTAACTATTGATTTGGCAATATATTGTAGAACCAGAAGCCACTGCAAAGTGAGGCAGTACCATGGAGAGTGGGGATTTTGAGGAATTGTTGAAATTTGGGACATGTGAGCTTCCTTTTGTTATTTGCATTTTATGTTTTATCGAAGACCAAGGTTATACAATGTTCTATCAGTTCCAAAGATTTTAGCATGTTGTTAGATCCATTTTTTTAGCTCATGCTGAATTTTGCAAACAGATTATTTATCTTTGAGGAGAGCCAGCTGGTGATTCAATATGCCTGTGAAGTGTTGCATGTTCAACTAATCAGTAATTTTCTTATCTGTTTAGAATAAATCTTTTATCTCATGTTTCATTTTCAGTCTGACAACTATTTCAACAGACGCCAAGCTTTCAATTTTATGTGATGCTGGACTACTCAATTTTTTTTTTTTTAATTGGTTGTATGGGATTGAAACAGGCCCCACCCATATTACATCATGACCACATAGTGGTATTACAACAGTTTGGCAATTATGCATGTATCGCTTGGCAAGATTCAAACTAGGGTCTCCTCCTTGAAAGTTGAGGAATATAACCGGTTGAACTAATGTCATTTGATGGACTACTTCTCATTAATTGAAGTATGTGAAATCCTCCTCTGCTAGAACATTTTGCTTCTAAAGCATTGAATGTTTTCTCTCTGCCCAAATATTTGCCTAAATAGGGAAAGGAATTTAATGATGAAGATGCAATTTTTTCTTGTTAGATTGGATATTAGTTAAAATTCAATGATCAAATCAGGGAAGTCAATTGTTAACAGTGTTTCTCTCCATTGTTCTTTCTCCTGCAACTTTCCTAGTAACTTGCTCAGTTGAAACTAAAAGGTGGCACAATTATTTATTTAATTATTTTATTTTTGGGTTGGTTAAAAAATTTGCTGGCACCAACTTGAAAGGAATTCAGAAGGTGGACTCAATGAAAGGTTCTGCCCCTATGTTAAATTTCAGCATGTGCAGGTTACATTTCCATTCCAAATAGCTAAACTCTTTATGGATTAGGAACAAATCTGTATCATGCACAAAATACAAATAGTTTGAACTTGTAAACTGTTATTCTAACTAAGAAGGAGGATTCCTTTATTTATTAATTTATTTTCCGATTTTTTATTTATTTACCACAACATATAGTATACAATATTACTGGTGTGAGGATAATTAGTATACTGCAGTTCAATAGACCTCTTTGACATGATCTTTCACATTTGGACATGTTACCATCCAAAGAATGGAATATGATTAGACCGTTTTTTGTTAGAATGTGTGTGGTATAAGTAATGAAGCCGAACCTCTATGAGAATTCAATATTACACTTGAGATCCAGGTATATTGGAAAACTAAATGTTGCACTCACTGTTCTTCTATGCAATAAATTGCATATACATTGGATCTTCAGCAGTTACTTTATCTCTTCTATTGTCTCATTGCACTTAAGAGTCTTTTAAATTAGCAAAGAAAGACATTCTCAGATATATAAAACAAGTACAATTATAGTAGGAGTTTTCTGTGTTCTGACTCTGCATAATACATATAATGACCTCAGACTTAGAGTTCTTACTGTGACCCTTCAAAACAGACTAATCACCACTTAAGACTAAAGTGATGCAAGATATGAAACATGTAAAGCATGGATGTCTAAGACTGGTTCTTTTGTGTCTAGTTTGCGAACTATATTCTAGGACAGTGGCTGAGACAGTATCATTAGGTAATAGCTTCCTTAATGGCAATAAAACAGTACTCTTGGCTCTGATCTTTCTCCAGAGATTGGAAATTGATTACATACTCTTTCCCAAAAGAGCCAGGTAAAATCCCTCCTTTGAAATTGATTTTTCAAAGGGCATTATTTCTAGCACGGTTAGATGGATTAAATTTCTTGATTGTCATAATTTTTCCATTGACATAGCTACTATTTTTTGAGTTGGGTCTTTTGCAGTGACTTTACAGATTTCGAGTCCCCCTTTATGATGACAAGGGGTGCTTCAAATATCATAGCAAAGGTGTGACAAGTATAACTACTTGCATATCAGTTTTACTAATCTCATTACATTGGTGGGAGTGCTTTATTTGGCTTTTGTCTAATAACTTTATGAGGGGAGAACATACACAGATGATCCATAATGTCGTTCATGTTAGAAAACTAAAGTTGTTTATATTATTAAACCAGCTTTCTAAATTGCTACTTATTTAAATAATTTAGAAAGTCAACACAATACCGTAAGACATTATTGTTGACAGTTTCATGCCAGCTTGACAGCTTTCATCCCATCAGGGTTGGTTTTGTAATTGCTCTGAAATGGTATGTTTTCCCTTGTTGGCTCCAATTTATCTAAAATGGCATGAGCAGCTGGACTCCTCAGTGTTGACTGTTCTTCACATTCCAATTTGCAAACATGCCTACCATTTTGTGGCTTCATAGTGTACAAAATCTGAATTTTTTGGCTCCTGCCTCTTTTGTCTAAGGTTGCTAACAATCCTCTGTAATGTATAATTCGTTTCTTGCTTTGAACTGCACATATTCTTGATCTCGTTGTCTATCGAAATGCTGGAGTATGACTACATAAGCATTGCGTTTGCCCTTTGCATGACGTTGACCACATTTTTACAAACTGCAATTTGTATTTATTTGTTTGTTGCATGTCTTCATACATGGTAATTATTAATTATGTAATCTGTTTGGGACTGTTGTATACCTTTGTATGTACCCTCTTGTATGCATATACCGACCAAGTAGATGTATTATTTACTCATTTTCTGATTATTCATCGTAATCTTTTTTTATTTTAGCCACAATAACTTTTATTAATATGCTCTAAATGGTTTTGGAGCATTTACATACTTTCCTGATACTGTCGCTAGTTTGTTTCCATGGCACATGGCCTGTCATATCTGGCTTGTGCCTGGGCAGCAAATTCCTGTGACTCTCATGAAATAAAAGCAGAACCAAAGTAGAACCTTAGAAGTGGAAAATGCAGAAGGGAAAAAAAAGGGGACTTTAGAATTTTTGACGCTCTTGTTGAAACTGCATGAAATAATAAAATAAATAGCAGAGCAAAGAAAAATGATCCTAGCAGAACTTCAAATGTAGAATGGATGTCCCTCGTGTGATAGAGGTGAGCAAGGAGACAGCAAGTCAAAGGGGAAGGAGGAAAAACAAAAACAAAGCTTAAAATGATAGCAGCAGATTCTGTCAATGGATGGCTATCGAATCAAATTAATAATTCAAGGAACATTAAAGGATGCAAAGATTGAAAGATTTTTGTGGAGGAGAAAGATGATAAGAAAATAATTTGAGTAAATTGATCTTAAAGCTAAATTTGTTCTCTCTTCTAGGTTGAAAGATAAATAACAGTGTTATACCTTTTTTATTTTTTGAGGTGTGGGGGGAATCTTAGGGAGTCTTTGAGAAACACGTTAAGGAGTTGGATAGGAAAGGGAAAGAAGTTGCTAAAGATCCATTTCTGTATAACTGCAAAACTTTCGATTACAGTTCTAATAGATAGTTCTCATTTTTTATTTTTACCTTTGGTATGCAATATAGCTGGTTACCAATTTGGTTTGTCAAATAGTTTGGAGATGATTAACTCAAACATTTCTGGAACTTGCCTTTGTCTATATCAGATGCCATATCCATTTCCATGCAATATAGAGTAAGCTTAATGCTAGAGTCATCATTAACACTGCTTGGATGCTCCATAGTTTTCATGGTTTCCCTTAACTTTCTTTCCGTTGTGCTGAACATGAAGAATCACATACTACTAAAATGGTGTGACAAAAGAATTCATAACCAAAAACTTAACTGGAAAAAGAATACATAAATGCATTCCACAACCATAATTTGGTTGTCATTGCATTTCCAAAAAGATATATCAAGCAGGTTAGGTCTTAATTGATTTTCCATCCAAAGGTAAGAGAACTCTACAGTATCATCCATCATCTCAGATGTTGGATAAAATTTTTTCAATAAGATATACTAGGAGTCAAGTTAGTGAAATGGAATCTGTTTTACACAGATTAGAAAGTATGCACTTGTATGGTGATGATGAATCCCAGCAGGAACCTAGGGGAGATCAAGTTAACTATGCTTTGTTAACTAGTGCACAACTTGAACCTTCTAGTTATGAGAAGGCATGTACTCAAAAGATTTGGCAAGATGCCATGAAAGAGGAGATAACCTCTATAAAAAACAACGACACTTGGGAGCTCGTAAAGCTTCCTAAAGGAAAGAAATGTGTTGGCTGTAAATGGATCTTCAAGACCAAGTTTAATGCTGATGGAAACATTGAGAAGCATAAGGCAAGATTAGTGGCAAAGGGTTTTACTCAGAAATATGGAATTGATTATAAAGAGACTTTTGCTCCTGTAGCAAGACAGGAGACTATCAGAACAGTTCTTGCCTTAGCTGCACACAAAGGATGGAAAGTCCAACACATGGATGGAAAGTCCAACACATGGATGTAAAGAGTGCATTTCTTAATGGTTACTTGACAAAAGAAGTTTATGTTGAGCAACCACAGGGATTTGAAGAGCAAGGTAAGGAACACCTTGTTTATAGATTGAAGAAGGCACTCTATGGTCTTAAACAAGCACCAAGAGCTTGGTACTCACGCATTGATGGGTACTTCAAAGATTATGGGTTCACCAGGAGCAAAAATGAACCCACACTCTACTACCTAAAGCAAGGTAATGACATCCTCATAGTTTGCTTGTATGTGGATGATCTTATTTTTATGGGTAGTAATGAAAAAATGAATATGGAGTTCAAACACTCCATGATGACGCAGATTTGAGATGAAGGATCTTGGCTTAATGCACTACTACCTTGGAATGGAGGTTCATCGATCGGATACGGGGATCTTCATCTGTCAACATAAGTATGCTCGAGGATATGATCAAGAAGTTTGCTATGGAGCATTGCAAACCAGTTGCAACTCCAGTTGGACATGGAATCCAATTAAGCAAAAATGATGGAGCACCAAAAGTTGATGTGACCACTTTTCGAAGCATGGTTGGGAGTTTGATGTTTCTCGCCAACACCAGACCAGATATTCAGTATGCTGTATCTCTTGTTTCTAGATTTATGGCTAACCCATCTGAGCTGCATTTGCAAGCAACTAAAAGAATTTTGAGATATGTGAAAGGTACATTGGATTTTGGAATCCAGTACCATAAATGTGACACTATCAAGCTTGTAGGCTTCAACGATAGTGATTGGGGTAGCAATATTGATGACAGGAAGTCAACATCGAGAAACTGTTTGTCTTGGATCGGGACTAATAACTTGGAGTTCCAAAAAGCGGACAGTAGTAGTGCTATCTTCAACGAGGCTGAATATATAGCGATTACTTATGCAAGTACTCAAGCCTTGTGGCTAAGGAAAGTACTAGAAGAGATTGGAGAACAGCAAAGTGGTCCGACTAGAATCTACTGTGACAACATCAGTGCCATTCAGTTGGCATATAATCCTGTCCACCTGTTGGCATTTTTGCCACATTTATTTTTATTATTAATTATGCATGCTTAAGCTGTGGCCCAAAGCAGTTTTGTGAGTTCCGACGATTCAAAGCAGTCCAAAATTAAATATTTTGCTGATTTCCAATGCGGTCAAAATAGAAGAACACGCCCAAGCTACCAAAATTGAAGATTTCCATTTATTCGAAGCTGCTGTTCGTGGATTGTTCTAATGGTTTCATGCACATTTTCAAGAACACAATTTAATGAAGACTGTCGACTCTTTATGGCATTTAACTTTTGGGTTCTTCGAGGCTGCAATTAAGGGGATCATGTTCATTGTTTCCGTTGCACAAATTGTAGATCTCAAGGAGGTCCGTTGCAAATTTTAAATGCTGCACAGAGGTCGGCCCTCTATAAAAACCAATGTAAATCTCATTTGCAAGTGTCGGGAGTTTTCTGCTAAAAGCTTGAAGTTCATTTGCAGGAATGAAAGAATTGGCCTCTGATTTTTCAAGTGGCTATTTGTGTGATTTTCCTTTCTGTTATTTACATTTCTAATAACACTCATATTCCTTAGTTGCTGTTACATTTGAATTATGCATGTTGGATTTAAATATTGCTTGTGAGGGAATGAGTCCTGGAATGTAATCTTTGAGGGATTTTCTGCGTACGGTTATGAGGGAATTAAGTTGATATCTTCTGTTACTTGTCGTTGCTGTACTTTAAGTGATCTGCTGTTGTTCTTCCCGATCTTATAACTTCGGCTACGGCCATATTTCCCGTTTCTTTCCGCAAAGTTTTAATCTCTTTCCAACAACTCTAATCTTAAAACAAATTTAGAATAGTAAGGGAACCAGCCCACTCTGGAGATTGGTCTGGGAGCCATTTCTTGCTTCTAGCCTTTCAATGTTGGCCGGGTCTAGGGCGCAGTTTATATAAAAATCCTTTCCTGTGGCAGATTCGTGACCAACAGTTTTTGGCATGCCCGGTGGGACAAACTTCTTCTGTCTCAAAAGATCCATAAGTTTTATTGTTTTAACACCCGGAGGCAACAAGATTTGATGAGTTGTCTTGGCCTCATAGCGGAGATTTGTAAGTTCATCTGGCGACTTTGCTGAGTTGAAGATCCGAATTTCTTGATCGTGGACGCCTACCTTTTTTAAAGCTGAAAGAATGTTCATCTGGCGACTCTGACTTAATGGTGATAGCCGTGATCCCGCAGACCACTGCCACAAAGGTGAGGGTTTTTTCTAGATGGGATGATCCTGGCCCTCTGAATCTCCAAATTCGGCATAAAATTCCCAAAGGTGCCCTGAAGGCCCTAGCAAAATATGATGGTACCGAAGGCATGGCTCTGGAGCATGTGGAAGATATTGCTACTTTGTCAATGATCCATGCCATAAATCACGAAGATGTCATGATCAGACTTCTGGTTCAGTCTTTGGAAGGAAGGGCATTGCAGTGGTACAGACTGCTCAGGCGTCAAAGCATCGGCTCATGGGATGATCTAGCGGGAGCACTAATCGGGAAGATTTGACGAAGATCCCTTTTACAGTTCTTTGGATCTCTATCAGTTTTTAATGTACATCAAGAGAGCACCTCTAGAGAGCATCATGGACTTCAATGTCCGATTCTTGAGAAGCTGGAAGAGAATTCCAGAGAAGATCCGACCGACACCCACCCAAGCCCACCTCTTCTATGTTCGAGCTTTCCATTCTGACATAGGTCTCCTCTTGCTGCAATCAGGTGAACAAAGGTTCCCGCAAATCTTCGAGGAAGCAGTGCGAGCGGAACAACTTTTGCTCTTATCAGGAAAATTACCGTGGGGAGAAACTCCATTACTTTCTCCGGTAGTTGCTGCTCCTGTCTATCCCGTGCAGTCTTTTTCATGCCAGATCCCTTATACTGAGCGGAAACCTAAGATGCAGTTGTGTGGAGCTCAAGGGACAGATCTCATCCAAAGCCAAGGATTGGAATATGCAAGAACTTTCCTGGCAATGAACAATATGGTTGCTTGCAGTTTTCATAAGGAGATGGATCCAGAGGATATAAGCGAAGAAGAAGAAGAGATTCAAGTTCAAGAACCTGAGCACAAGGAGGGCACATCTTTGCACCCTGTTTGTATCCCAGGGCATAACATGCAAGTATTTAGTCAGAACCTATTAAATATGTCAGATCAAGAGGTAGAATCTGCAGAGATCCTGGAGAAAGGACTGTTGCTGGACGATTTCTGTGATCGGATCCAGGAGTTGGAAGAACCTATTCTCAGTCCACACTCAGAGAACTCTTCAAGATGGTGGTATTGGCTTCAGTCATTACTACAACTGGTACCTACGGGAGCCCGTCATATGGTAAATTTCTTTGCTGCATTATTTGTCAATTGTGTGGGTACTGGCATGCATGATAACTTGCCCATGTCTGAAACATGGAGAAATTCAGGAAGAAGCCATCCCAATTTCAAGGACCGACTTAAGTATGATCAGATCTGGTCGGGACACTGCAGATTTACCGGATAACTCCTGAGACTGGGTGTCTGGTGGCGACATGCCAATCATGTCGTGAACTATTGTATATAGTATAAAAAAAAAAACAAAAAAATAGAAAAGAGAAGAGAAAAAAAAAAAGAGGTATTGTTTTTATTTGTTCATCTCGGCTCTTTTTGCATGCGAGCCGTAGGTGCTTGTTTTTCTTTTCCCAGCAGTTGGTGGCTTTCTAGAAAATTCTTCCTTTCCCTTCCCTTTTTCTTTTCTTCCTTTCTTCATCTTCCTCCTTCTTTTTCTTCTGCAGTCAAAAAAAAAAAAGCCACGGCTGTTGTTTCTTTTCCCCTTTCCTATTATTCCCGCTTCTTCTTATCCCTTTCTTCTAAGTTATGTCATTTTACGCATTTATTTACAGTTCAGTTCATTCTCATTCCACAACCTTCATATTTCCATTTCCATTCCATTAGTTCATTTACTTTTATTCCATTTCCATTGCAGCCGGTAGTACAACAACATTCTGTTATTGTGTCTACCACATCACTTTATCACTACATCATTCCATCATTTTCACTATTCCATTTGCATTTCACCGCCTGCGCATCCACGGGATCTCATTCCATTCATTTCCATTCCATGTTCAGTTGAGCCAAATGCAGATTTCTTTAACTTTCAATTATTCAGCAAAAGTTTCTATTGCAGCAGTCCACTAAGATGTACCACAGCAGCCAGCTTTCTGTTCTAAGTTTTATGACTCTGTGCCCAATGGATTCAAGCCTGGATTCTTGCATACAACAGAGCTGTATACCCCGCGAGCCACCAAGAATGTTGGCATTTTTGCCACATTTATTTTTATTATTAATTATGCATGCTTAAGTTGTGGCCCAAAGCAGTTTTGTGAGTTCCGATGATTCAAAGCAGTCCAAAATTAAATATTTTGCTGATTTCCAATGCGGTCAAAATAGAACACGCCCAAGCTACCAAAATTGAAGAGTTTATTTATTCGAAGCTGCTGTTCGTGGATTGTTCTAATGGTTTCATGCACATTTTCAAGAACACAATTTAATGAAGACTGCCGACTCTTTATGGCATTTAACTTTTGGGTTCTTCGAGGCTGCAATTAAGGGGATCATGTTCATTGTTTCCGTTGCACAAATTGTAGATCTCAAGGAGGTCTGTTGCAAATTTTAAATGCTGCACAGAGGTCGGCCCTCTATAAAAACCAATGTAAATCTCATTTGCAAGTGTCGGGAGTTTTCTGCTAAAAGCTTGAAGTTCATTTGCAGGAATGAAAGAATTGGCCTCTGATTTTTCAAGTGGCTGTTTGTGTGATTTTCCTTTCTGTTATTTACATTTCTAATAACACTCATATTCCTTAGTTGCTGTTACATTTGAATTCTGCATGTTGGATTTAAATATTGGTTGTGAGGGAATGAGTCCTGGAATGTAATCTTGGAGGGATTTTCTGCGTACGGTTGTGAGGGAATTAAGTTGATATCTTCTGTTACTTGCTGTTGCTGTACTTTAAGTGATCTGCCGTTGTTCTTCCCGATCTTATAACTTCGGCTACGGCCATATTTCCCGTTTCTTTCCGCAAAGTTTTAATCTCTTTCCAGCAACTCTAATCTTAAAACAATTTTAGAATAGTAAGGGAACCAGCCCACTCTGGAGATTGGTCTGGGAGCCATTTCTTGCTTCCAGCCTTTCAATGTTGGCCGGGTCTAGGGCGCAGTTTATATAAAAATCCTTTCCTGTGGCAGATTCGTGACCAACACCACCATAGTAGAACAAAGCATTTTGATATGAAGTACCACTTCATCAGAGATATGGTGGAACATGAAATTGTTGAGCTTCAATACTGTCACACTTTGGAGAACGTCGCAGACATCTTCACCAAGGCGATGACTAAAGCTCAATTTGTAAAGCTGAGAGACTGTGTAGTCAGTTCTCTCAACTTTAAGGGGGAGAATGTTGCAAGTGTGAATAGGGTTTCACCATAAGTGGTTTAGAAAAATCTTTCTTTAAGGTCTAAGTGTGAAAACACTTAAACTTTTGTCGGCAAGTGTTGTCGACAGTTTTTTTTAAAACCCTATTCTCCCTAACTCCCTCCTATTTCTTCTCCTATATTCCCTCCTTATTCCTCCACGCCTCCTCCATTCCCCTTATCCCTCCAACTCCATTCCCCTTATCCCTCCAACCTCCTTATCCCTCCACGCTTCTTTCCCCTATTATCTCCCTTCTAAATTCTGCATTATATAAGTGCATTTTCAAATTAATGTAAATGTTGTTGAAGGGTTCAATAAAATTAAATTTTTTGCTGCGATTATTTTTTTTGGTTTTGTGCTGCGTTTGATTGACCCTCGACTATCAATTGGATATAATACCCAAATTCTCAGCAAAATTAAAAACCAGGGAGCCATCCGAAAGTCCACCAATTCCTCCCGCACCAGCTTTTCCAGGGTTCCCTCTAAAGGCTCCATCAAGATTGACTTTTCCAAAATCCTTAGGAGGAGGTTGCCAATTCCTTGTTCTATCCATCTTGCAATTACTCACATTCCATTTAAGATGGTTGCTCTTAGAAGAATTAATCTTCAATCTTTGCATCAGTTGATCCCATCTTTGGTGGGAGTTTTGGGGGTGATTAAGGAGTTGATGGATTGATTCAACTAAGTTGGCAATGGTTTTATTCCAGATATAGTGAATATCCTTACTTTTTGATTAAAAATTCGGTTGTTCCTTCATTCCAGATATTCCAAAGAAGAGTGGTGGAACCCATCCAAACTAACTGCCTAATTAAATGATCAACACCCTCTTAATTAGGCCAATCCCTCCAAAGTTGTTCAAAAGTAAAAAAATTGGACCACTGTAAGCCAAGTAAAGTGGCCATTCTTCTTCATAACTCAAAGGCTAAAGTACACTCAATCAAAATATGGCTGAGAGTTTCCACATTCTCTCCACACATTTCACATCTAAAAGGGCCATGAAAACCATGCTTCATAAGATGCTCCCCAATAAGCACCTTGCGATGCAATAAAAGCCAAATAAAGAACCTCATCTTAGGCTAGATCTTTTGAGCCCACAACTGAGAAAAGATGTCAGATGATTGGTTGGGATTATAATGGCATAAGGCCAAATAACCTTGAGCAACTGAATACTCACCCTTAGTAGTGTTGTTCCATCCAAAACAATATTTATCATGGGACCAAGAGAGAGATCTCATATGAAGGATGCATTGGATATCTTGTCTTTGCATTTCTAGGATTTGAATAGGCCAATCCTCAATAGGGATCCAATATCTACCAACCTCTAAATTACCAGTATGGTACCGACAATAATTAGCCACCATTATCCAGTTAGCTCGGTGAAGCTCCTCCATCCAAGGCCTCCAATCAGGAAACTGAGTTATCAAAGGCTTGTGACCATCCCAAGAATCTGTCAAAAAATTTACCTGTTAACCATTATGAATGATCCAAAATAATATTTTCTTTATCAAATCCTCACCAGTATTAAGAACTGCTAAAATGGGAGAACCTTTGGAAGGCAATTGATAGCGAACAAGGTCTTTAGGACTTTTGTTCTCAACATATTTAGCACAAATATTTTTGGCCCAAAGAGCATTGGGGTTATGCAAAATCATCCAATATAATTTAGCAGCTAAAGCTTTGTTGTGATTAATAGCAGATCGGAATCCTAACCCCCCTTCATTCTTAGGAAGACAAAGTGTCCCATTTCACCAAGGCCCATTTTATTCTCTCCTTAGTACCACTCCAGAGGAATCGATGACTGATTTGATCCAGTTATCGAAGAACATCCTTTGGGATATTCAACATGGTAGAAATATAAATAGGAATAGCCTGAAGGACTGATTTTACCAAAGTGATTCTACCCCCATAAGAAAGCCACCTATTGGTCCACTTTCCAATTTTCTTCTTGACTTTGTCCAACAACCAATTCCAATATATTTTTTGTCTCTGAATATTGATGGGAATACCTAAATAAGTGATTGGAAGGGAGGTCTTCTTGTATCTTAATTTATCCAAGACCATGGATTTCTGTCTGGCAGAGCAATGAATGAAAATTACTTTAGATTTGTCTTCATTGATCAATTGCCCGACAACCTTAGAAAAACAACTAATGATTTGCTTAATATTAGAAGCTTCCTTAACTGTAGCTTTACCTAAAAGAGTAGAGTCATCAACAAACTGAAGATGAGAGATAGGTCTAGTTCCATGAGCAATGGTAACTCCTTCAAGGGTTTTGTTTTCTCTCTTTTTGGTTATAGTCCTACCTAAGAATTCAATAATAATGATGAATAAATAAGGGGAAAGAGTGTCACCTTGAAAGCTAGGAACAATTGAGAAAACCTGCTATTGATAAGAACTGAGTAGGAAACTGAAGAGATACATCCCATAATCCAATCCATCCAATCCTGAAAGAAACCAAATTGCCTCAAAAATTTGATAAGGAAGTGTCAATCCACTCTATCATAAGCTTTGGATAAGTCTAACCGAATGAACATGGAAGGAGATTTTTGCACATCCATGGAATGGATGGCTTCCTAAGCAAGAACTATCTCATCCACTATTTGACACCCTTCCACATAACCCCCTTGTTTAGGGGAAATAATCTTATGCAAAAGAGGCTTCAACCTTTCTACCATGATATTAGTAATGATTTTGAGAAGAACATTACATAAAGCAATAGATCTAAAAGATGAGATATGATTAGCCTCTTGAGCTTTCGGAACAAGAGTAATATAAGTTTTATTGATAACCTTAAAAATTTCTTTGGCTTGCCTGGCTTCTTCCACCACCTCTAATAAATCAACATGAACGATATCCCAAAACTCTTTGTAGAACTCAATGGGAAAACCATCAGGACCTGGGGTTTTTCCTTTTTGCATTTTAAAAATTACTTGTTGAAGCTCATGGATAGTAACAGGAGCAGTCAAAATAGAGTTCTCAGAAGTGATAAGAGAAAGGATTGCTTGAAGAACATTTTGTTGAGAAGCTGAGTCAAGAGAAGTAGCAAAAAAAAGATTGGAAAAATAATTGACAACAATAGAGTTCATGTCATCCCAAGTATAGACAACATCTCCAGAATCTGATCTCAGGGAATAAATAAATTTGTGAGATATTCGAGCTAGAAGATATTTGTGGAAGAAATTTGTGTTTCGATCACCTTCATTGAGCCATTGAATTCTAGATTTTTACTTCCATAAGAGTTCTCTTTTTTCCCATTCCTCTAACTGAGATGTGAGTTTAATTTCATCTGCACTTGTACTCTTTGTGAGGCCATCTAAACAGATTTTCTTATTCAAATTTTCAAGCTAAGCTATAACTTCATGTTTTTTATGAACATCCCCAAACTCCTTCCAGTTCCAAGTCTTGATTTTGGATTTAATGTATTACAATCTTTTGGTAAAACAGAACATCTTAGTCCCATACCTAGGTTTACCTTCCTTCCACCATTGTTGCACTCGAGGTTTAAAGGAACTGTCTCTAAGCCACATTAACTGAAATTGAAAAGGAGAGAAACTCACATTGGTTTTCCACATTTCCACCATGATTGGCCAGTGATCCGAACCAACATTGTTAAGAGTCTTCACTTTAGGAATGTGACCATGGATTAAGAAATTATCAGAGAGCAAGAACCTATCCAATCTCGCCATTGTACAAGCTAAGCCTTGCCTTCTGTTAGACCAAGTCATAAGGTCATTATCTGGTTGGATGTCCACAATATGGAGGTTTGCAATATATTCGTTCATGAGGTCAATGCTCCTATCCAAATTTCTATTTCCCCCCATTTTCTCATCTAGAGAGAGGATGGTATTGAAATCTCCTTCGATCAAGATCCAAGCTTCAGGAAAATGAGAGATAATTATATTCTTCCACTATCTCCTTTTTTCCTCCAAATTAGTCGGAGCATAAACAGTAATGCAAAACATAATTTGGTTGGAATGTTTGCTTTGAATATCTATAGACAAAAGACCCCAAATGCCAACCATATGGTGAGGAACTACCTCTTTTGGGTCCCAAAGGCAAGCAATGCCACCAAAAGTCCCCTGGGAACTACGGGAAACCACTTTTCCAGCTGGTCAAATTTTACTAGCAATTGATTCCATATCCTCTATTGACATCTTCGTTTCTTGAAGAAAAACAAGATGTGGATGATTTATCTGAATCATTCTTCTAATTTCATTTTGTTTTGAAAGACTCCCTTTGAGTCCTCTAATATTCCAAGTGATAATTTTCATTAATACCAGGGCTAAAAAATATAGGAAGGGCATTAATATTACCTTCCTCTACAAGCTTTTCACCTTCTTTTACTATATGATATTGATTAGTCTTACGACCTGCTTTTTGATTAGAATCCATCTTCAATTTTTTTCCCTGTTTCTTGACTTACTCCAATGGAATCGGAGATGGCTTCTACCCTTGAAGAATGCTTGTACACAATCAAAATGTTACCAGAAGGCTCAAAAAAGTCTATATTGGGACCTGCATTATTTGAAGTTTTAACATTTAAAAGATTGTTTTTCTTGTGTATAATTTCTCCCTTTTTTCTTTTGAAAACCTTTTATTTGTTAGTTTGTCTCCGAGTTCTTCCCTTTATCTTGAAATTGTATTTCTAAGATTTATGTTTCGATTATTTCCTCTTACTCACTTGGGACATCATTTGTAGAAAGCATTTCAAACATATTAGCATATAACATTGATTGATCCTTCATAACTGGTTTTTCTAGAGTGTTTTTCTTCTTAGGCATTTGGAAACTTGTTGAGTTTATATCTTCTTTCTTTTGATCTGAAATTTTATTTGGGCAAACACTGTCCAAATGACCATATTCATGGCAAATTCTACAATGAAAATGAATGTTCTCATAGTCCACTACTTGCTCCCAAGTGTCCTCCCCAAATTGTAATGTGATCTTTTTAGGAAGGGGTTTGTCAAAATCCATTAAAACACAAATTCAAGCATAAATAATATGTTCAATTTTTTTAGTACAATCAACAGTCACCATAAATGTTCCTAAAGAGTTTCTAATTGAAGAAAAACAGTCAGATTCTAGAATTCAATTGGGAGGCCAAAGAGTCTAACCCACACGGGACCTGTAGAAGGTATCTCTTCTTCGACTTTAAATTTAGTATGTCAGGGCTTCATGAAAAGCCCTGCCATCTCAAAGAACTAGGGACCCCCTTGAAAAGTTTTATCTCCGTCTTCATTATTAGCAAATAAAACAAGAAAACAACCATTTGGATAAATAGAGATTTGTAACTCACCATTAGTTTTCCAGATTTTTGCAGCCTAGATTTGAAAGTAGATAGGCTCAGACAAAATCCCACAGAATGAAAAATTAGTCCTCTTTTTTACAGATCTTTAATGCTAGTCTGAATGTTGCCCATATCAAGCTTAACAATAGGAGTTCCATTAGCTGCTTTAAGACATCTTGACTCTGTTTTCCTAGGATCAATCTTAGGCATTCTTAGAGGTTTACGGGAAGCCCTAATATTAATATTAACATTAGGTTGAGGTTGTCCACCATAGAGGGCATCCCTAAAATTCATTTTTGGGGTCGATTCTTCGAAATTCTTACCCTTGATAGGGGTTTCCACAATAGATTTATTTTTTGGGTGCACCTTAGCATCAGATTCACTTGAGATCTGAGACATTTTTTGATCAATTGCTTGAAAGTTGTTTTGTGATCTCTTTAATCCATGCCCTAGACGTCGTGGAAAGGTATGATTTTCACTTTTCTTTTGTGCAACAAATTGGAAGCCGTTGTCACTCAAGTTCACAGCATGAATATCTGTTGAAAGATATATTTCTAACCCATATTGGCTCCCCTACAACATATCCTACTAAAATCTTGAGCAGAAACCACAAAAATATTGGTTGCTAGGGCCCGAAGGCCCTGAAAACGAACCTCTGAAGTTGCTTGCACTTAACCCAGATGAAACCTTTGCATAACTGCTTACCAAAAATATTGTTCACACATAGGGATGCGTTAGGATCTGTGTTGCTCCAAATGATCTAAAAATTGGTGGAGATGTTCTAGGGTTTGTCAGACATCCACTCTCACAATTTTAGTTTGGTAGTTTGGGCAATCCTGCGAAAAATGTCCCTCTGTTTCTACCAATTATTTTTATTTTTATTTTTTATAAAAGAATAATAATTTGCATTAATTTTGAGAAGTTATGAGAAAGGAGTGTTTTTGCAAATAATTGATGTTTAGAGTAAAAACATAACAAACAAGGTATATGTATGACATATATTGTGTTTTAAGTTTTTTTCAATTGTAATAAGTTATATGTGATTTTTATTGGAGGCCACTCTCATCAAAATACTAAAATATTACATTTGTTGTAGCATACTTTTTATTATATATTTTTCATATATTTTTTCTTTTATATTTGTATTATTAAAATTTAATGTTTAAACAAAATTGAAGAATCTAGCGGTTTATCTAATACTATTTAATTAAAATTTATTTATTTTTAATAAATAGATAGATGATATTAGACTTGAAATCACATAGGTATTATATAAAAAAGGATATTCCAACCCTTGAACAAATAAAAGCTAACAATATGTCATTGGTGTTTCATCTCGATGATCTGAGTTCGAATTATGCCCCTTGTTGCTATGCCCCCAAGTAGAGTGGCCCTAGTTGTACCATCCACGTTCGAATTACACCCCTGTTGCTATGCCCCCAAGGAGAGTGACCCTCATTGTGCCATCTGTTGTACTTTGTATTACTTCAACAAACACAAAATTTTTTTTAGTCATCATGGTTATCACATTTTTTCATTTCTTTTTTCTTTTAAATATATTCTTTAGCTTCCTAGAAGTGCTATGTTTCCACAATCAACTCCTCAACATCATTTTGATTAAGAGATAAAATATCACTTGGTCTGTTGCCTTCTAAAATATGAATTTCAGTGAGATGAAGATCAACACCGCAATTTATTAATTTATCTGCTACCTAATTTCCTTCTCTATAAATATGTTCACACCTCCAAGAGATTGCCTCTAGTAATAGATGATGAACATCAACAATATTATTATTATTATTATTTTTAATTTTTTTTTTTATCTAGTCTCCACATCCATTTTTGCTAATAGCATTGATGATAATTTGTGAGTCCTCAATTGAATATATTTCCATCATTTTTCTACTGTAATTTTAATCCTTATAAGAAGTGATCTAACCTCTGCATAGTTGTTAGTTGAAGTTCCATATGATTCTAAATAAGTGAGGATAATTTTGCCCTCACAATTTTTAAAAACACCACCTCCACCAAATTTTCTTGGATTTCCTTTAAAGCACCATCAAAATTAATTTTGATTAACCCAATTTTTAGACATTTATATTTTACCATAGATCGAAGTAGATCCTTTGTTTTCATTCCAATGTCACAAATGACTCTTCCATGTATGTTCAAATCTTGCAGCCAAGTTATTAGAACCTCTTTTTCTACAATTGAGACTTCCTATGATGAGTTTGTAGACATTATGTTAGAGAGGTAATAATACGGTTCCAAACTTAGGCATGATTTTGATATTTATTTTAAAAAATTATGTTATTCCTTTCAAGCCATAAATTTCAACAAATAATGGTAGGGCCAATCCTCCAAAGAATACATAATGCTTTAGCTTTGAAATAATTAATCCAATATTTTATTAGCTCTTTCAATGTTGATGAAGCTACCCATATAATTTCATACTTATTAAAAAATAACCCCAAATGGTGTGAGCAAATAGACAATGAAGAAGTAAATAGTCAGATGTTTCTAAATCCTTCTCACATAAGGCACATCTGAAGGGTTTATAATATCCTCTTCTTGTAGACTCTCTCTTGTAAGAATATTACTTTGAATTGCTAACCAAATAAATGTTGAGGCCTTTGGGAGAGCCTCTAATGTCCAAACGTTCTTCCAAGGAAAATATTTGGGAGAAGGAAATTTTGATTGTTCTAAATCCTCGTATACCAACTTGAATGAGTATCCGCCATCCTTTGATAAATTCCAAACCAACTCATCCTTTTGTGTAAAAATCAACAAATAAAACTCTTGAAACATCTTTTGAAGTTCATCTACAATTTTTTTGAGTTTCTCTCCTTCAACTAGGTTACTAAAATAAATCCACGATCTATAGTTTTTTATCATAATAATATAGTCTATGACCTTTCAACCTTTACATGCTAGGCATGCTTGAGCCAATGGTTGCCATTTTCAGTCACAGATAAGAGGGTAAGGCTTAAACCAAGCATTAAACCAAGAATTTGCATAACTCCCCTCATTGACTGGCCATCGAATATGTTTCTTTATCAATTACACACTCTCTGATATGAAGTTCCATGTTGATGATCCTTTGGGTAGAGTTCTTTTCCTAAATAACTTCATTGCATCAAGAGAACCTATATATTTTTGAAGTAATATTTTTACCTAATTATTTCTTTGATCTCTGAATAATCTCCACCCAAGCTTTGCTCCTAATGCCAAATTTATAAGTTTACAATTTTGCAAGCCTACTCCTCCAATATTCTTTCCTTTGCAAACCCTATCCTACTTACAAAGAGAAAACCTAATTTTTTCTTCACAACCTTTCCATAGAAAGTCTCTTTGACTTTTATCAAATTTTGATGCAATATCTATTGGTAGTCTTGAAAGTGACATCATATAAATAAGAATGGATTGCAATGTATTCTTTATGAGTTGTAGCCTTCCTGCCATGGTTAAGAACTTACCTTACCAACTTGCCAAGAAATATTTCATTCAATCCAAAAAAGAGATCTAAAGCTCCTTTTTATTTCCATTATCAGACAAAGGAATAACCCAAGTAGGTTGATGAAAAATTTTCAATTTTAAACCCTACAATATTCACAATAATTTGTTTTGAATCTAAGACAATACTAATGAAAAATAATGGATTTTGTAGTATTTACCAACTATTCAATAGCCTTCTCATAGCATAATAATATTAATTTAAACTCCATGGCCCCACTGAATGAGGGATGGCTGAAAAAAAAGTATCATTAACAAATTGGAGATGAGATTTGGAGGGACCATTTTTTGCAACATGAATACCCTTGATTTTTCCTTCCACGTTTACCTTTGAAAAGACTCTCCCTAATGCTTTTGCCAGAATAATTAATAGATAAGGAGAAAGTGGATCACCTTGATGAAGTCCATAAGATGACTTGAAGTAACCAACAGGAGAACCATTGATCAAAATAGAAAATTTTGCAATGTTATAAAAATATTTAATCCACTCACACAAACTATAATTAAAGCCAAACTTTTTGAGAATAGCATGTAGAAAATTCCAAGAAACCCTATCATATGCTTTGTTCATATCTAATTTCAAAAGCATACCTAGTTTTTTTATGGAATGAAGAGAATGTATGGCCTCTTGTGCAATAATTATACTATCAATAATTTGTTTACCATGAACAAATCCACCTTGTTCCTCTGAGATAAGACACCCTAGAATGCCCCTCAACTTGTTTGCTATAATTTTTGAAATGATCTTATAAATCATATTACAAAGACTTATTGGACGGAAATGATCAAAATATTGTGTGTCTTTCTTGGGAACCAAGGTAATAAAAACAAAATTGATCTCACTTATTATAGCATTCCTTTTTTGGACCTCTTCAACTGCAACTAACATATCACTCTTCAATAAATCCCAAATTTTTTAAAGAAAATTGTAGGAAATCCGTCAGGGCCAGATGCCTTGTTAGGATGGAGAGAAAAAACTACTTCATGGAGCTCCTCCAATCAAACTTTCATTTTGTCCTCGAGTGATAATTGATGAAATATTTTGCAGAAGTTTTTCTTGTGCCTCCTTATCTTGCCTAGAATATGACAAAATATTTTTGAAATAATTAATTGCTTCCTTCCTTATATCTTCTTTGTCCTCAATATTTCTTCCATCTGGAGTTATAATATTTTTGATATGATGAATAGAAAATATTGTTTTTGTTGTCGCATAATTTTTTTTTGTATTTTTATCTCCTTCTTTGAGCCATTTCTCTCTAAATTTTTGAAACCAATATGACTCCTTTTTCAATGCATTATGATAGTTAGAAAGTATTTTTTTTTTCACATAAGAATATTGATCCATTCCATTAATTTCTACCATCTCTTGTAAATTTTTGAGTTTGAATTCAATTTCTTTCTTTTCTTTAAAATGTTACCAAACTATTTGGCATTCCATATCTTCATTTGCTCTCTATGTTATCTCAAGTTTTGAATTATGTTATGTTCTTTAGTTCCTCCACTAAGCATTTGTTTCTATTGATTAGCTTTAATAATAATAATTATCAAGATAAAGAAGGGAATATTTTTAATTGCAAATTTTATTTATATTTAAAGATATATTATAGTCATATGCATATAAATTAAATGATTTGTTTGTGTCTCTCCAACATTTTAGGGAGGCTATGCTACCTTCAATAAAGTGCAAATTTAGTCTTTGTTAACCCTAATAGTGGAAGATTATTTTTTTTAACAAGACAATGAATTCCCTCTCATATATATATACCAATGCAAAGCATGAGTCTCTTAGTTTTAAGGAGGAATCAATATAGAATAAAATGATGATTAGATATTTGAAAAGTTTTTTTTTTTTTTGGATTTGGTTAGAGTGAGAAACTCCTACAACCAACACTCAGGGTTGGACATCCATCAAAACTCTTGGGTAGAGAGACCTCGAGAGCCACTCTTAGGTAGTCGACAATGTCGTCCCATTTGGGTATTACCACTATCTAGAGGGAAGTCATAGGATAATTTTTGCGTCCTCTCGGTATCACATCTGGATAGTTTTGAAAAGCTATTTTAATATGGAGTTAACATATTAATATAGAAAGGTAGAAGGATAGAATATTTTTTAATGTTATATGTCATATGGGACGGATATTGTTTACACCCAATATATGGTTACCTATTGGTTACCTCAAACATACTTTGTTAACTAAAACATGGTGTACAACCTTACTTCCAAAATTTGAATCTTAAACCCTTATTCAAAGTTCCAAAGTATCCAATATTAAACTATTGTAACACCTTTTGATGTTTGAAATTTTTCTCTAAGGCCAATCTAAAGAGTCTTATTCCTTTGAGAGAAAATAAGCTGTTTGGAGGAGATGAAACTCCCTTTAATTGTTCACGATGGTATGAAGTTGGATGTTACATGACATCTTTAATTAATAAAGAATTTTATTTTGTTTGAATTTTTTTTTTTTAAAGCAAAAAACCCCTTGCTGGGCCGCATTGGTCTAAGAGACCACGAATAGGGGGTTCTACACCATCAAAGTCACCTTGGGGGTCGCACCCGACCCTGCCCGCACCAACATTATCAATTGGATTTTGGGTACCCAATTCAGCTTTTTTGGTAGGGTGGAGATTTGAACCTGGGACCTCCCTTGGAGGATTGCCCTCTCCTCTCCAACTCACCTACAACACCTGGGTTTGTTTGAAATTTCTTTACCTTCAAGTGAGTGAGATTATTTTTCAATACTATAAATTTTTAATTATGCATAACTTCATTGTGGTTGTGGTATTAAATATGGAGTTATCTTTATTGGAAAAATGACATATATTACAATTGTGAATGGAAATTTCAAGTGTAATGATGAAGGGGGTGATTATGATTGAGAACGTTCTTTACATGTTATCATGATAAAGTGACATCAATCCATCTCATAAAAAACAATATTAAAATATTTCATAATGTATATTATTTTATGTAAATCTTTAATTTTTTTGTTAGTATTTTAATGGGTGTGAATTTTCATTATTCATTTGTTCTATCATGGAACAACAAAAAATGATTTTGTAATAAGATGTTCAAATCATTTTAATAGAGACACCATTGGTAGAACTAAAATCTTCTACTAGCATGAGCTTGTGTAGTAGTAATGACTCTATAAATAAATCTCATTTTCAAACAGAGTTATAGGTCAACAAAGAAAAAGAAAATGAAAACAATCTATTAAAAATCAAAGAATTTCAAGCAACAAATATAAACATGATGACAAAAGAACAAGAACTACAAAAAAAATTAGAGGGGACTAGATCATGGGCATAAGTGGTAAGAGATCCAATAATCAACCAAAGGAACAAAGAGATTTAACAGAGAAAAAAATCATAATACAATAATTAGAAGAAAAGGGAAGACAAAATAGATCAATAAACATCACCATTGGGAATAAAAGAGCATGGAGAACAATAAAACACAACCAACTTAATAAGGGATTTTATTTTTTATAAACTTCATTGGAGTGGACAAATTCATCAAGCATGTACATTGGGTAAAGTAAGGGAATACATGATAGCTAGACCAATCTAAGCCCACAATGTTTTGTATAGGAGATAAAATGTAGGTTCTTTGAAATAGAGGATTGCTATGGGGATCACATTTTGACATGGATGAGGAGCTTACTTCTATGCAACAAGAAGAGACAAGGGAAAAATGAGAAAAATTAAAGACAACAATGAGTGATGGTAAAAAGCTATGGTTGCAAAATGGAAAAATATGCATTATGAATGGAATAAACTAAAATAACTAGGATATTAGGGTTGACTAGGAACACTTAACATCGGTGAGTTGGAATTGTTATGGATATCCATGGAGAAGAGTTCTCGATCTAAGGCCCATAGCTAAATCAAATAATGTAATTATACTAATAGAAACACATGAACATGATGGATGCAAGATTCTAGATTTTGAAGGACAGAAAAAGATATCAGTATGGAATGAAGTAGTAGAAAATATAAAATGACATGGAGTAATAATATTAATAAAAGAGTCTTGGGGTAGACTCATACAAATTGAGAAATACCGAAATAAACAATATATATGGATTAGAATCATAGATATTGACAAAACGATTAGCATTGGAGCTTGTTATTTTGCTCCACAACAATCAATGTTTTATAACAAGCTTGGAGAGGTGGTTTTAGTGGATGAATTCAATTTCAGGACAACAAATAGGCAACCAAGCTCTTTAAAGAATGTAGACATAGATGATAATCCGCTATGGTTGGAAGAAGAGGGAGATAATTGGTGGTTAAGGTCCTCATATGATTTTCAAGGACCTATCACACATTATGAAGAACTTAAACTATGTAGCATAGAGGGTTGATTATCTGCAATGGCATAAACATATAGAAAAATTTAGAAAATATAATTGTCAAACACAATGGACACAATATAGTCAATTATGCTATTTGATATCCAAATTTTATTTTAAGGATTAAAGATCTAGAAGGCAGCTCCCATGGAGCTAAAATCTGATCACAATATAATGTACATAAAGATACAAAAGAAAGAAAGTGGGTAAGAAGAACATCTTAAAGTAACTAAAATAAAATGACAAAAGAAAACATCTATATGAAAAAAGAAAAATAAAAAACATTTAAAACATAACTCAAACAGATTATAATCAAGTGGCATTAGCTCAACTGGTTAGATTCCTCAATATTTAAAGAGGAGACCAAGGATCAAATATTTCCAACCGATACATGGATAATATTAAAGCTTAGTTGTAATACCACTATGTGGTGATGATGTAATACGATTGGGGCTCGTTTCAATTCCATATAACCAATTGAAAAAAACTCAAATAGATTATGCAAAGAGAGGAAAGAAAAGAGGACAAATAATTTTCAAACATATACTTTTGATAGCAATAGACTAATGGAAATAATTTTTTTTTTAAGCAAAAAACCCCTTGCAGAGCCACCTTGGTAGGAAGGAGATTTGAACCTGGGACCTCCCTTGGAGGATTGCCCTCTCCTCTCCAACTCACCTACAAAACCTGGGTTAGTGGAAATAATTAGATAAGCCTTGGAATCATGCACAAAGTTAAAAACCTAGGAAAATAAAACATGAAAGCTTCTCTATAATTCCATGGTATGACGAATAATGCAAAGCAATAAGGAGAACCTTAAAAGAACCAACAAAGAGAAAAAAAGATATATAAATAGCTATTGAAAAAAAGGAAGAATACATAGGAGCAAGATAAAAAGAGGATATATCTTGCAAAGCATAGCCCATGGCAATTTTAGAAAGAGCTACTGTAAAGAAAAAGGTACACAATAATAATATTACAAGAGAACCATGGTTGTAGTATGCTAAACAATTATATGAGAGAAAACAAGAAAAAGCTACCCCTCCTATAATTGAGACAACTAAGGAATGTTTTTCTCTAAAAGATGTGAAGATGGGCTTTAAGAAAATAGCAAAAAATAAAGCTCAAGATATAGATGGTTTGCAAGTTAAACATCTCAAGTGTGGGGTTGACATCTTAGCACCACACATCCAAAATATTTTTAACAACATAATTAAATGAGGCTTTCCACTGGAATGGATAACCAACCTAATCATACCATTGCATAAAATCTAGACACCAATAATTCTTCGAATTATTACACCATCATGATTAATCCTCCTTTTGCAAGATTGTTTGGCAATATAGTAGAAAGGAAATTTTATTGTTAGGTTTATGTTCAAGTTTACATGATAAAGGAAAATTTCCTTTGGTGAATTGGAGTAAGGTGTTTGATGATAAAACTAGGTAAGGTCTTGGTTTAAGAGTTCTTATAGATGCAAACTTAGCTCTTAGGGAAAAATAATTTGGAGATTGTACAAAGAGAGTCAAAGACAATGGGCAAGAATTCTTCTAAGTATGTTGAGCCCAATGACCTAGGTTTAATATTTATTGCATTCTCTCTACAAAATGGTTTTGCTATTTGAAATGGTTTAAAAACATCTATTTTATTTAATGATTATGATTAAAGGTTTAATATGGGTGGTGGGAATTGGAGAAAAAAATTCTATTCGGATGGATACTGGGTGTGATAAAAAACCACTCAATTTAGATCCAATTTTGAAACCTTGGATGAGATTACTTCAATATAAATATGGTGATAGGGCTTTAAACATTTTGTACAAGGATCAAGAAGGAAGATACTAATGAAAAGAAGATTTTTTACAAGTATATAAGACATTAATGCTAGGAGGCAATTGAGTAGAAAGATAACAACTATGATTATTTTAAGGGGATCCAAGGATAAGTTGATTTAGGAGTTGAATAGCTTAGGAGAATACACAATAATGGATATAATGTAAAGCACCAACAAAATAGTAATATCACTAGAATATGGAGAGATATTTGGGATAGGCCAAGCATTCCTAAAGTCAAAATGTTTGTTTGGCTAGTAGGTCATAGAAGAATTTTATCCTAGGTTAACTTTATGAAAAAGGGGTTTTCATGGTTCCTCTCAATGTGTTCTTTGTAAAAAGGAGGAGAATATAGACCATCTCTTGGGACATTGCTCAATAGTCCAAAAAATATGGCCATTGATTCTTAATATGTTTGGTAAATGTATGGTGATGAATAACATTATTGAAGATTGGTTAAAGCAATGACAGAGCACTTATAAAAGTGAGGTTTTACAAACAATATGAGATATATCATAAGATAAAATACTTTGGACTGTATTTTTTTTTAAAGCGAAAAACCCCTTGCGGAGCTGCCTTAGTCTGAGAGACCACAAACAGGGGTTTCTACACCGTCAAAGTCACTCGAGGGTCGCACCCGACCCTGCCCGCACCAACATTATCAATTGGATTTTGGATACCCAATTCAGCTTTTTGGTAGGGTGGATATTTGAACCTAGGACCTCCCTTGGAGGATTGCCCTCTCCTCTCCAACTCACCTACAACAACTGGGTGTACTTTGGACTGTATGGCTAGAAAGGAATAGAAGAATATTTAAAGGAAAGGAAAACAATTTAGAGGTAATGGAAAGGAAGATATGTTTAGCCATAGAGGATTCTAAACCAACCCTATCAACTCACCCAATCCCTAATTTGGAAGTAGAGAGCCTTGATAGATGGAGTCAAGTCATTAAATGGAATTATGATGTTGGGTACAAAAGAAGCAAAAATAAGGCAAAGAATATAAATTGGAAACCATTAGATGTGGAGTGAGTTAAATTAAATTTTTATGGAGCATTTAAAGGAAATATAGGACCAGTAGAAGGATGAATAATTAGAAATAATTGAGGAGATATTTTGTCTCATCACACATTCAATAATAGATTTAATAAAAATAATGAAGCTAAAGCTTGGGTAGCTTTAGAAGGGTTAAAAATATGCAAAAAAATGAAATGGAACAGAGTAGGGATGGAAGGTGATTCTCTCATAGTAATAAATACAATTTTGAGGAAAGCAAAGGCTCTATGGAACATACAAGAGATAATTGTGGAAATTCAAGATCTTGCTAAAGAGTTTGAAGAAAAAAGGTTTACACATACATTAAGGGAAGGAAACAAATGTGTATATAGGCTAGCCAATAGAGGGGTTTTGATTGAGGATTGTGAAGTTAAATTCTTCTTTCCATGGTTAGAGGAAGTAGTAATTTTAGCTAAATATGATAAGAAAATATTGACTGCTTGAATCAAATAATGATTAAGATTTACTTTAATGTTTTTCATTGGTAATATCTGCTTTATTTTATAACAATAATGTGTTTTCATATAAACTATTTATTATAATTTTTGTAGTTGCACTTGTGTTTTAGGAAGGAAACTAGCAATCCATATTTGGTAAAGTGGACTATGATAGTGTGATGTTTTGAAAATATTACTCTACTAAGATGCAATGCATAGATAGTAGAGGTGAGTTTTGATATTGTGAAGATGCTATAGAAAAATGTCAAGTAGGATGCTGAATTTTGGAATATTTGTATTCATACAAAAAGTTAAAAAGATCCAGAAAAAGAAAATCAAGAATTTAGACATTTTATGTAAAATGATGTAGATTTTTAGCTATAGCATCTCAATTGAGATGAGAAGTGTATCTATTTGTAAACTCTCAAGCCCTAAAGAAGAGAGTTGTAATTTTTCAAGGGTGGGGGACCCAAGTACAACCCCTTATTATCTAGCCAAAAAAATATAGTAGAAAGCAAAATCAATCAGTGAGCAAAAATTCAAGAAAAGAGAATAATAGGGCAATCAAGGTTTAGACTAAAGTACTCATCAATAGACCACTTCATTACTTTAAGGCACCTAATATAATGAAAAATAATTTCATTGTTATATTGTGGACTTAAAAAGGATTTTGACAAAGTACCTAAAGGTAGATTATGGAAAAGATTTGAATAAATCGGGGTACCAACCAACTATAGAGTAGTTGTATACAAATTTTATGAGTAGGTGGTGGAAAAAATTAGCACTCCAAAAGAACTATCAGAGTCTTTTGAGAGTGATATTTGGGTGAAATAGGGTTTTCCATTATCACCTACTTTATTTGGCCTTTCAAATGACAAATTGGAGGAAAGAGTAGAAAGGATGGGAGAAGAGGGAATACAATTGGCTAGTTGTATAGTGAATCTTCTTATTTATGTCAATCAACTCATATTGATTGGAAATACACTTGAAAGTTTAAAAGAACATATAAAATTTTTAGATCATTTTGTAAAGAATTTGGAATGCAGGTAAACACTAGCAAGACTAAAATTATGGTCTTCTCTACTCAAAGAGAGCAAAAATAGCTATATATTTTATTTGAAAGAAATCCTTTAGAGGTAGTAATAGAATACAAATACATTGGCTTATATATTCAAAGAAAACTCAATTGGGAAATATGAAGGATGAAATGAATACAAGTAGGATGAACAACACTTTACTCATTGCTAAAATGAGGAAAAACAAAGCCGTGGGATTAAAAAACCATTAGGGTACCTTTTGGGTTATTAGTTATTCTAGTTGTGCTATATAGGTGTGAGGCATGGGCTAGTAATACATCAATTTTTAATGAAGAAAAATAGAAAGAATTCAAAAATGACTAATTACAAATAATTTCACAATTAAATAATTAGTCTAATATGAGATTTTACTTCCTAAAACAAATAATTTTTCACTAGAAACAAAAGCTATGATAAGGCTATTAGGGTGCCTGAAGAAAGCACAATGAATGGAAGATAGTAGGTTACCAAAATAGATAATAAAAGAAACATTGAATAGAAGAAAAGACACATGGATGAAACAAAACAACAAATGGAATATTAAATTAAATAATATGTGAGGAGATAATTCAGACTTGTCATGTGGATTGAAAATTTAGAAACGAAAAACAATTATATATCAACCATTTCAACCCAAACTATGAACACATCCAAAATAAGTACATAGATGCAAAGATCAAATTGAAGGAAAAGATGCTTATAGCCCAACTAATATCTATTTCACACCATATCATGTGTGAAACTACGAGATGGATAATTTCTCAAGGTATGGTCCAAATGAATGTGTCTTTTGCACAACAATAGTAATGACTAAAAAATATTTTGTTATGGAATGTGAAGCCTACAAGGAAATTAGGATTGTGAATGAGGACACTTTAAAAGTAAACTCACTAATGGAACTTTTTGAATATTTGAGAATAGAAAAAAGAGGGAAACTTCTAATGAAAATCAAGAATAGAAGAAACACACTTGAAAAGATGATAAGAGGATGTTGAGATTTTTTGACTTTATTGAGCAATATTCATTCTTAAATTTTGTTAAACTTTAGAGTTCTAAATAGGAAGTCCAAAGTTTGAATTCAAAAGGGAGTAGGGTATTATACCATACCCCATCTTATAGTAAAGCTCTTGGTCCCATAGACTATTTTGGTCTAGTTGACATAATTAAAATCATTTCATTTCAATGTTCCACAAGACCTTTCCAAACTACTTCTGCTATTCCATAGAAAATGTTATTTCTTAATTTTATAAATACATCATGGATTATTATTTTTAAATACACAGGGAAATCGATAACACCAATGGGTGTTGCCATTATAAACCCTAGCCTATTGGGTTAGATGAAGTCAATGAGACCTCTAACCCTCTAAGGTATCGAGCTAGGGCAACTAATCGATAAAAACACTTGGCCGCTACCACCTAAACTATCCCCTTATGGGTACATCATGGTTTGAACCTTGAACCTCCCCAAAGAGATGCTAAAGCCCTAACCACTGCACTGTCCTTGTAAAACAAATTTAGGGTAAATCACAAGATTTTATGAGGGTTCTTGGTCCCCTCGTACTAGGTTTTGAACTTTGATATCTTGGATGAAAACCCAAGGAGTTACCACTACAATATCCCTCTTGGGACAATACATCGTGGATTTTTCACATGTGAACACAAATTATTAAAAAAAGACCATTATGTAAAATATTTTTTCATATGATTATGGATAGTGAGATTTCTATCCAGGTCATAATACTTTATATAATAATAAGAGTACTTATATATAAATTTCATTTTTTTTAACATTATATTAATATCTTAATAAACCTTTTAAAATATCTTTATTTTCTATTTATATCACATTTTCTCTAATATATATTATGACACATAAACACAAATTATTAAATTATAACTCAAGATTTAATATTTTGTAACATTGTTGTTGACTCAAGGAATTGTCTAGACTTCTAATTGAGATTTTGTGCCCCCAATTCAAGTTTCAACAAGGTTGGAAGGGATTTCCAATGAATTTTATTGAACTTTAGATATAGGCCCGCTCCCCACGATCCTTGTAGAAAAATTCTACACTAATCTAAACAAACTTGCATTTAAAGAAAGCGTGAAAAGGAAAATACAAAAAAGTAAAATATGGAAATAAAATGAATGAACATTTAAGGGTGAAAAAAATTAAATCGTAGTGAGGAAAGTATGTGATCAATAAATGTCCACCCATTTGTTAGATTATAAAATGAATGAGAAATCAAATAACATCAATATACACCCATTTGTTAGATTATGAAAAGGATAAGGGACTGACAAGATGTGCTAGAAGGGTCGTGCTACAACTACCACACACTTAATAAAGCAAAATGGTAGTGCCACTAATGGAATGCCTCCAAACTTACCATTTTTTTATTATATCATGAGGGAAAAGCACAATGTGGGTTTCACATAGCGTAGCTCTAAATTCGCACGGTCAAATTATGACTATAATGAAGGCCCTAAGTCCCTAGTTATAGTAAAAGTTTACCCCTGAGTTACCTATGGTGAGAAACAACTATTCCTAGTAAAAGTAGATATTTGAGGGTAACTTTAGCAAAAGGTTGCACCATCAAATGTTACATGTCTCCAATTATGCCTCTAATAGACTTAAAAGAATTTCAAAATGACTTAATGTAGTGCTATGTGCCAAGATATCTCTTTCTAGAAGATTTACCTTAGGATTTGGGCCTTCAATTTACCTTTGTGATAGTCCAAGCAATTCACTTTGGCTTGGTGATTGAATCACTTACATTTTAAAATTTCTCTTAGGTTAGACATATTTAAGAAGGATCCTTGATCCATGTTATCTACCCTAACATTTTTGTTGGGAGAGGAAAGCAATAAGAAACTAGAGGAGCATTTGGGCCTATTACATGTAGTGCAAGTTATTTTTAGCCTTCTAAATCTTCTAGACTGTGTGCCATATATATCATGGTGTGAACTACTACCTAAAAAATTTAAGAATAGTAAAGAGTTTACCTATATTTCATACTTGTTATGGCTAATAAGTATTAAAAGCAAGGAATAATTGTACATTAAAACAAACTAGGTTAAATGGATGATCTCTATCAATTTGTCAGTGTACTAATATTCCTTGAAAGGAAGAAGGAAGGTATAGTTATGATTTTCAATATACATGTGTATCAGCCAATCATGAAAGGTATCCAAGGGTAGCTAAGTAATTTTTTGGATGAGTGTAGGGATCTCCTTAGAACAAAATAAAAAAAGTGAATTTCTATCTAGGAAAACTTATCTTTTATCAAACTATATAGGTTTTTAAAGGAATCATTCAGATTTTCAACATGTTAGCAATGGAAGTAGTATGCCAAATTGATTTTATTGATTAAGGATATAAAAATTGATAAAATAAATGAACTTCATTCCTAATATAATTTATCTCACTATAACACTATTGGGCAGAGATTATGCAAACTAGCTTGAGAAGAAGTTAATAGGATGCAGGCTAAACAAAATGCATGATGTTTGGACTTATAATTACTACATAAAATATTCAAAATTTGTATGTTTATGGAAAGAGATAGAGCATTGAAGATAAGTAAAATCTAGAAGAGGAAGCTACAATGGCAAAAATAGGCTCTTCTTCAACATTGGGATACAAAATTAGAGAGCTCAAAAAAAATCCTTTCCTATAGTTTAGTTTCTACAGAGAAAAAATACAACAATAAGGCTAGGATTTGAAATATGACCTTGACCTAGATAGAAAAATAAATCACTAAATTTTAGGGTGTCTAAAAAGAGATAAATATGAGTAGAGTTGGAAAAGGTCATGGCATATCAAAGAATGAGCTATGATATAAGTAAATTGGGTAAGATAAAATAATGAAGGGAAGGTTTGATGTATATTCTCTAATATATGGGATTAGTACCATCTAAAATAGGAATAAAAGAGAAAAATAAGATCAATAATTTCTTGAGATTTTGTCCACATAGGAATCTACCATCCAAACTATTGAGTTAGTAGAAACCAAAAAATACTAAAGAAGAACTATGAATAAGAGAAGATCATTTAGAAGAGTTTTTAAGAAATGAGAAAGGTAATGATTGCTTCTCAACCATTTATATCCTAAATTTCCCAAGATGAATTTATGGAAGAAGATGAAATTCATCCCAAAATGGAAGTAGGGACCTAAATAGTAGGAAAAAATGGAAATAGAAATTAGAAGTGGTCAGGGTGAAATGCAAGTTAAATAGATGATATCTATGGAAGGTTCCTATTAGTACTTGTGAAGCAAAAATACGACACTAAAACAAATATGAAAGTAAAATAAATCAATGAACAAGAGATTGCACAAAATATGATTTTATTCAATAAATGGGGGAGGGGAGCTGAGAAACTCCTTTGTTACAATCGATCCGTTCAACGAAATTATTTTGATACAATAATTATAGGTGCTAGGGTTCTCCGAAACCCTAGCTACAACAACAAGTAGTGTCTCCAATGTATCTTGCTTCCAACAGGGTGAGTGGGCTTCTGGTTATCCGTAATCGGGCCACTCTAGCTTCAGAAGCTACTCAACAATCCTTGATTGATGCTACCCGATCCTGCACACATCACAAACATACAAAAGTTAGTTAGTAAAACAAAAGGGGGTTCCCATCGTGGGAACCCTAGAAAGCAAAACCAAAACCCTAGATTTGAATGAATAAAACATATATCAAAAAAAAAAAAAAAAAAGACAAATCACTTCTGTTGTTTTGTTGCTCCATTGTAGATTGATGGCAGGGTGCCCTGATGGCACTTGATGATCTTATGTGGTAGATTCTGGTGTGTGGCTGAGGGAATGCAGGTGTGGGGTTGCACCTATAGAATGTGATAGGTGCACGACTGTGCCTGTGGGATGAGGTAGGTGCTCGACTATGCCTATGGATTAGGGCTAAATCTATAGAAGCAGATCAGGGGGATGCGAAGGGCTCGATGGATGGACGACAATGGCGGTGGCAAAAATGGGATGCGAAGGTGGCTGGAATCCAAAAATCCTAGGGCAAGCTAGGGTTTTGGGGAAGGATAAGCTAGGGCACAATCTACTCACAAGAAATAATCTCTCAACAAGGTCAGGCCTCACAAGTAAATTAGAGCTCCAGCGTTCAAGTTTTCTAGGGGTTGAGCATTGAGAATGCTCCTATTTATTATCAGACCTAGGGTTTACTTTAGGGTTTTACCAAATCGTGTGGCTAGGATAAAAGCAAATCCAAGGGCTGATATTAAACTTTAAGTGTGACACGGATTAAGGGAGATGGATGGTTGAGATTAGATTAGATCGGACGATTGAGGTTAATTTGGCTTATAAAGATATATTTTATAATAAATATATTAAAATATAATATAAAATATTATATTTAAATATAAATAATATAAAATAAATATAAATAAGTCAAATAGGGGTCAAAAAATGGTGGGAAAGGGCTAAAGTGGGCCATTGGATGGCGGGAAAGGCATGGAATGGCCAATTGAATGGCGGGAAAGGGTGATGGTGGACAAGTGGCTAGGATTTGGTGTCTACAGATGCCCCTTTTTGTACCATGTTGCATGAAACACAATATGGTGCAAAAATACGAGACACCTGGTTGGGCTTTGGGCGCAGAAGTAGCTTCTCTCTCTTGTTGGATTTTTGAGCAATAATGTTGAAGACAAAAGAATAAAGAATTTTGGAATTTGCGTAGCTTACCCCCTCAATTGGTGAATGAGATTACGGATGAATCTCATGAGCCAATTGAAAAATTTGTGCAAATGATGAATGATGTGATACCATTTTTGCCCCAACGGTGCAAAGGGGGTTGGTGTAAAATGTGATATGATGTGATGTGGACAATATGAATGATGTAAAATGTGATATGATGTGGATGATATGAATGATGTAAAATGTGATATGATGTGGATGATATGAATGATGTAAAATGTGATACCATTTTTGCCCCAACGGTGGGAAGGGGGTTGTGTCAAATGTAGATGTCATGATCATGTAAGATGTATCCCATCGTGGGAAAATCATAATCAAATTTTGGTTGCCCCAAATTTGGGGTGATTCGATGCTGTTGAAACATTTTACCTTTTTGACGTCATTGATATGCAAAATGATGATGCAAAGAAAAAGAAATCAACCTTGGATGTACTGCTAGTGACTATTTAAATAATTCCCATGATTGGAACCAATCATCCTAGCTAGTGCATATCTCGAAGGTGTTAAGGAGATTGTGAATGATGAAATTTGAGTTGTGTCCATGTTTTAAGCCCCACGAACTAGGCCATCAATGACAATGGTTGTGCAAATTGTTCTTGGCAATGTTTCACTCAAAATGTGAAGTACCAAATGTGATTGTGATCTCGAACAAGGAGATAAGTGATGATGATGATGACCAAGTGTTCTTATGGTAATTCATTCATCTTACCGAATTGCATGGATGCAAATCATTGCAATCACCAAGTATATAGAATAAACCACTATATACGAGATTCACTTGTAATTTTGACACGTGTTGGAAGAAGTGATGGTAGATTATGAGATTGGAAGAATGTTGATGGAAGAATGTGATGATATCACCAAATTTGGAGTCGATTTGTAAATGTTAGAGCTTTTAGTGGTTGATTTTGCACTTTTTGGATGGAAACAATTGATTTGATGGTCAAATCAACTCCAATTTTTGTGAAAATTTGTGGAATGATGAAGAATATGGAGTAGAGGAGATGAGTGTCCATTTTGTAAAAATTTGAAATCATTTGATGTGTTTTGTAACTCGATTTGTGTATTTTACAAATTTGCATCGTATTCAAAAAATATGTGCACAAAATGATTCTTATTTTCACAAAACATGATTTTATGATGTGCATGATGTGTGGATGAAATTTGGTGAGATTTTGAGGGGGCAAGCTACTATTTTTGGTCCCTTTTGTCTTTATGTCATTTTGGCACCAGGTGCCCAGCTGCACCTACGGTATCCTATAGGTGCCCGACTGCGCCTAGGTGCACCTATAGGTGCCCATGCGCACCTATGGACCGCAGGTGCTAGATTGCACCTGAGTGCACTAGCTGCAACTATAAATAGCTTGCAGGGCAAATTTTTAGGCTCATTCATGTGTTTGAGAGTTTTGAAGTCTGCGCCTGAGGAGTGGAGTGAATTGGTGAGGGAAGTGAGGTTGGTGAAAATTGTGTGGGAGCTATGGTGGTGGAGGGAGTGAATGCTGTTGGTGGAGTGGAGGCATGATTTTCCTCGATAATTTTGAAAAACACTTTTTCTTTTTGTGCAAAAATTTTGAAGTTTTTTTTTTTGAAATAATACTAATGTAAAATGTTTGTTGTTGTAGTTGAGGGAGATAGAGCCTCGACATCGCTTCTCTCCTCTCATTCCTGGGATGAGGAAGAAGCTTACGGAGGGTGATTGGGATCTTTTGGGGGAGGTGGGCTTGGAGGGAGTAGCATGGTTGGATGTGGTGAGGGCGGATGATGGGTATCTCTCATCATTGATAGAGAGATGGGACTCGGATAGGGGGACATTCCAACTACCGACTAGGGAGGCTACTGTCACCCTTGAGGATGTATATCGCATCCTCAAGGTGCTAGTGGAGGGGGAGAAGGTGATGGTTGGGCATGATAAGAAGGTGGAGATGGAGAAGATGTTTGGTGAGCGATGGTGGGAGGTGAGGATGGGAGATGGAGGTATATGCTACTTGAGCATGTACAAGGCTAAGGAGTTGGATGCACTCCCAACCTTGATCATGTTCATGTTAGCGAACATAGTGCTCCCTAATAGCACGGGGTGTAGGTTCCCTTGGAACCTATTGGGATTGGTGAGTGACCTACTCACCGATCCAAGGGGTATGCATGGGCTCCTACATTATTGGTGTAGCTATACCGGGAGCTGTATGAGGTGACACGGAGAGGGAGGAAGGGGATTGGGTGCAGCTTCCTCCTATAGTGTTGGGCTTGGGAGCATTTTAGGGTGGCTCGGCTGGAGGGGTTACCTTGCCAGGCATGGTAGATGGGTGAGCCCTATGCTAGGAGATGGGCAGTGGTGGAGGAGGTGCAGTCGAGTTGGGAGGTGCATACCAACCAGTGGTATAGGGATATGTGGTCGGGGTTGACTCGAGCTGAGGTGATATGGAGGCCATGGTGAGGAGCCATGTGGGAGGATGATGAGGAGCAGCTACGTTGGGTGAGGTAGGCATGATGGTTGGTTGGGAGGAGGGATGAGGAGGTGGAGTACTTTTAGTACTCATGGGTGTTGAGGTAGTTTGGCTTACCTCAAGATGTGCCGGATGAGCCAGTGTTGTACCGACATCGGTGGGATGAGGTGGGGCTTCCATGTGTGAAGCCATGGAGAGTTTAGATAGGAGATGATGAGTGGCTAGAGGTTCCCAGATGTAGATGATGTTGAGGTGACTCCAGAGTATGTAGCATGGTTTGGTGCCCAACCAGTATGGGTGCCAAAGGTGGTGATGGGTGGGGATGCGATAGCTGTGGGGTCGAGGATGACTCCGAAGAGGATGAGGCCTCAATGATCTAGTGAGTCAGAGGTGATCGAGGGGAGCAAGCCCAACAGACTCCCGAGGTGGAGGTGGTGGATGATGAGGGGGAGGATGATGAGGAGATGGGGGAGATCTCTGAGTTGGCTAGGTTATGGGCTGAGGTGGAGCAGCTCCGTGAGGAGCGAGAGACTACACTAGAGTCTCATAGGGAGGCTCTAGCAGGATGAGATGGGGTCATAGCTAGGTTGCAAGCTACTATAGCTTGGATGGAGGTAGAGTGATCGATAGATGGGGTTGGTGATCAGGAGATGGTCATGAGGCTTTAGGTAGATATTTTGGTGAGAGAGCATCATCATCAGATTGACTTGTGATGACTACATGCTAGCGAGACATATGCACACTCCTTGGAGGATTTATGCATGGCTAATCACATTCCTTTGTTGGATCCTCCATCATCCTCTAGGACCGAGTCATCTAGGCATAGTTCTAGGTCTAGGGCTCCTACTAGGTCTCAGGGGTCCTCTCATGGACATTAGCTTAGTGCTTAGATGCACTTTTGTATATGAGCCTTGGTGCTCCATTGTAGCCTTTTTGGCATTCATTGTACATATGATATTTTTGATATATATATATACATGGATTTTATATTTGTGTTATCTTTTGTGTGAATGCTTTTATGTGTATGCAATGCATGTTTTATGAAAATATTTTTATGCATGTCTTATGGATGATTAATGCAAGCTAATCATGATGTGTAGTGCTTATATGGATGATTAATGCAAGTGAAATGGCATGTATATGAAATAATGAATGCAAACTATATGAGAGGAATGCATGATGTTCGAATGATCATTTATAGTTCAGAATTTTGTTGGCCATTTTTGTTCATTGTTTTGCAATTGGGGGCACCAAACTTGGTGGCATTATGTGGGTTGATCCATGATGAAGACATGGATGTTGACATGGAAGAAGATATGGATGTTGATATGGAAGAAGATATGGATGTTGATATGGAAGAAGATATGGATGTTGATATGGAAGACTGAAGTATTTTTAGAGACTCAAACAGACTAGTGCTATCAACCAAACTCACTAAAGGTTGTCTAACTTTCTTTAGGACCAATGTGTGTGCAAGTGAAGTTCATGTACCAAATATTGAGCATGACAATGACCCTAGGCAATCAAGAACCAATGTGTGTGCATGTGAAGTTCATTAACCCATTATGAGTAAATTGGGCATGACCTATTATGGAGAGGACCAAGAAGCTAGCTTGTTCGTATATGTGGTCAGAGGTCTCCCTTTTTGGAAGAGAGACATGTTGCCCCGCATGAGCTTACTCCACTGCCAATCAAGCATCTATAGCCCGGTGGAGACTCACTCCATAGTCCAATGATCTGATATTTAGGCCTTGGGGATGACTACATAACTTTCTGAGGGAAATGTAGTATGATCCTTACAACTTTAGGGATCTGTGGTGTGTGCATAGAATTTGTTAACTTTGGATAGAGCTTTGGGGAATCGGATTCTCAACCGAAGTGTGATGAGAATGTGACCCTATCCTTACTACTCTATATTTTTGTGTTTATATTTGGAGAGCAATTGTGATAGTGGTGAAAACCACTATTTTTTATTTTGGACTATGTTGCATGATAGGACAAGCGAGGAATACCCTTTTCACTTCAAGGTGCCACCCAAGTATGGTGTTATCCCTCTTTGACTCAAAATGTTTTTAAGATGTGAAGAAGTGTGGTTGGTGCAAGATTGTTTTTGGAATCAATTGACAAGACTCAAGATTTTCTTAATGTGAAAAAGTGTTTTTGGTCCTAAAGAAAATTGGACATCTTTTTGGAGGTTGCTAGACACACTAGTAGTGGCTGAGTGACTGAAAACTTGGGGTTTATGACTTTTGACAAATGGGATTGTTGGCTTATGATATTGGGTAAAATTGCATAAATGCCAAAAATAGGTACCCCCAATCGTGGAAACTTGACTTTTTATTTGGCCATATCATCACTACTATAAAAGATCATTGAACATGGGATGGGATGAATGCAATTTGTAAAATGAAGGAGTGTAGTGGAATGCATGTGGGATGTAAAATGCAAGTGGAATCATGTTGAATGAATGCAAATAAAATATGTATGCAATATGTATGAAAGCAATGTGAGAAATGCATGTGGAATGAATGCAAATGGAATATGAATGCAATGTGAAACATGTCTATATGAATGATTTGTTTTGTGTTTATTTTTTTTTTTTTTTTAGCCATGTATATATATACATATAAACATCATATTAACAATAAAATGCCTTCAAATGGATAACATTAAGTGGTTCGGGTTCCTCCACTCCCTCTAAATCGGCAAGTCTATATGTACCATTACCCACTTTTTGGGAAATTATGTATGGACCTAACCAATTAGCCATGAATTTATCACGAAGGTGTGGCAAAGCATTGGTGTTTTGTTGGTTCTCTTTAAGTACAAGATCTCCTACTTGAAATTCATGAATATGGACTTTGGCATTGTAAGCACGCTTTAGGCGGTCTTGATAAACTCGTAAGTGTTCTAGTGCATTGACTCACCTCTCATCAAGAAGAGTGAGTTGGTCAAGACGTGCTTGTCTAGCGGTGTCATCATCTATGAATTCTTGCAAAGAAATTCGCAAGGAGGGAATCTCGAGCTCAAGAGGCATGATAGCTTCAGCTCCATAGACCAAGGAAAATGGTGTTGCTCCTGTTGGTGTTCGGATGCTTGTTCGATAAGCCCATAGTGCCAAAGGGATTTGTGTATGCCAGTCTCTATGATTTTCGTTAACAAGTTTCTTGAGAATAGCAATCAAGGTCTTATTGGTAGCTTCGACTTGTCCATTTGCTTGTGGGTAATAAGGAGTCGAGAAACTGTGTTGGATATTATATTTCTCACAAAGTGCTCGAACATCCTTGTTCTTGAAAGACTTGCCATTATCAAAAATAATTTTAGAGGGAATACCAAAATGATAAATGATATGGTGGAGTATGAAGTCCACAATTCGAGGTCCTATCGTACTAGTTAGAGGAATGGCCTCAACCCACTTTGTGAAGTATTCAGTGGTCGTGATGATGAATGTATGTTGTCCCAAGGAAGGAGGTGAGATTTTTCCAATTAGATCTAGGCCCCATTGTGAAAAGGGCCAAAGGCTTTGGATAGGCTATAAAGCTTGTGATGGTACATGAGTTAAATTAGCGTGTGCTTGACATTGCTTACAATTTTTGACATAGTTGCAACAATCACGTTCCATTGTGGGCCAATAATAACCCATGCATAAAAGATGCTTTGCAATGGCCATCCCACTAAAATGACCACCACAAGTACCATCATGGGCTTTAGCTATGGCTCTTTGAGCCTCACTATTTTTGAGACAACGAAGAAGGATTCCATCATAACCACATTTATACAACACGTCCCCCAAGAGAATAAAACGGGCTACTTTTTGCTTAAAAGAGCATTTTGTAGACCGAGACATATCATATGGGAGTGTTCCAAATTTTAGAAAGTCCACTATTTGGCTTGACCAAGACTCATATGGTTTCGAATGGATAAAGAAAATATCTTTTTCATCCTTAGGATCAGTACGAACAATGGTTGCTTTAGAGATTGTTGAGATTATTAGGGGTTGTACCTCTCCTAAATCATCTTTTAGAATCAATGATCCAAGAGAGGCCATTGCATCTACAAATCTATTAGTCAAACGTGATGAAAAATGAAATGACTTCATGTTATTAACTTGAAATGACCTTGCTTAAATAGCAAGTGCTTACAATATGATCCATTGGATCATAACTAACTGACTGATCTTAGCCATACAACTTATCCTAGTAACAACTTAGGATATAATTTATTATTCTAACACCCCCCTTAAGTGGTACTAGGATATACTAACACCCCTTAAGTGATACTAGGAGGTAGTGAAAAAACAACAAAACCAAAAAATAAGTGGCATATCCACAAGTATGAGTCCCGAAAACAAGGTATGATAAGGTACTCATGTATAGTATATCCATAAGAAATCTTTGTTGAAAGATGATGAAAAAACCACAAGGAAAAAAACACCTACCAGAATAGAAGAAGAAGAAGAAGAAGAAGAAGAAGAAGAAGGAAGATGTGCATGGAGGATGAAAGAAGATTATAAACCCCCCTTAAGGACAACTTCCATCAAGAAGCCTGCAAAGGATCCATAATAAGTATCAAAAAAGTAGAGTAGCCTCTTCGTTGAACCAAATGAAACCATATTCCCAGACTGGTGCTAGTGACATAGATCAAGGTTATTAACCATGAAAAAAGGTCACTAAAGAAAAACCCCTTGGAACCAAAGTGTCTCACAAAAAAGAAGAGTGTGAAGATAGTGTGGAAAGAACCACATGGATCACAAAGGATGTCCAAATCAACTCCACAAGCATAAGTAGTGGTATCCACCTATATGAACACAATGGGTTGATAAAGGTCCCAAACTTGAGGATAGACAACAAAAATAAGGGAATAAAAATGAAGCACCAAGGTAACTATCAAATGTGTCCTTATGGTGACCTCCTCATCCTATTGAAATGCATGGGTAACCAGCCACTGCAACTACTAGGTGATATAGAGGAGATGACTAGATACTAGGATCACTTAGAACTGTATTGGGAGTGTCGGGTTCAACCGAGAGTGCACTCCATGATACAATATATTTGAGGCAAAAAAAACAAGTTAAAGTGCCTCAAAATGGAAAATGAACACCACCAATGTGTTCGTCTTGGAAAAATATTTTTGATGACTATAAATACCCCTATGATTGGGTGTCAATAGAACCTTTTTCTGCAGAAAAAAAAAAACATTCTTCATTTCCCTCACAAGGGAATATTCATGGCATCTTTTGGAATAAAGCATGGTTTTTAAATTTCTCTCGCAGGAGAAAATACACAAACTTTGAATTCTATAAAATTTTCAAAGAAATCTAAAAACAATTGCTAATATGGTCCCAATTTGACCACTTAAAGAGTTAAATTTAAATTTTTTTATTAAATCCCATACACTTAAAAGAAAGTGGGCCCCCTACTTTATTTTTTTAAATTTAAATTTAAAAACCATCCATTTGCATTTTTTAAGGGCTTCTTTTAATATATCATTAGTACACTCCCTCGCCTTCCACCGCTTTTCGCGAGCGATCTTCCCTCCTCGCAGATGAATACTGTTGTTGAAGATGTTCAACGTGAAACTGATATTGCACACACAACAAGGAAAAAACACTGGACAAGTATTCACCCTCAACTCTGGGACAACACCCTCTCTCACCATGGCCGCCAACATCCAATTTTGCCATGGTATGTTCACACATCCACTGTGCTGCAACATAGTTTTTCATGGATCTACAATTGCAACTAACATTGCTGTGACTGGAATTATTGAAGAAACCAAATATATTCTTATCACAAAATATGAGAATGCAAATAAAAATAATTTGAGGGCAACATAAACTGACAAAGGAAAGAGTGCCAGCCTGAAAGCCCTCTTCTCTTTTGCCACCGGATGAACTGATGCATTAGGGTGGAAATTTGGGAGTAGGTATAGGTTCGAACCTTGTCAAATCCAAAAATTAGGCAATGGTCAACTCCTCATGGTGGGAACTCCATCGAAGCACCGAATTTATTCTCCCCACTTCACACGTGTTACAAACACCGAAAACAACATGTGCTCTAAATTACAAAACTGCAACGATTTCAAAAATATGCCTCACCTATTCATAACTGCTACATTACTTAATCCGATAGTCCATCAAGTCCACGTAACTCAACAATACCTTTAGTTACAATTCATGAAGACCTACATTGGCCACCAAAATTTGAAATTAGTGGATCAATTGATGGCATTGATTTTGGATATTAAGTCGGTGTTTGTTAGCTCTTCAGACTGCAAAATAAATGGATGCATGGATGGAAAAAAGATACAATGACTTCAATTTAATCATGGATAACATCACCGTCAGTCAAGGAGCTGCACAAAAAAAATCAACTTTTAAATTTATGCAATCTCAATTGAAACTGCAGTTCACAACACTACCAAAAATCACATCAAACACAACATCAAATGATGATCCACATGATTCACCAGTTCCACCCAATTTTGTGGTAGCTCCCTCACTGACCACACCTTCCATCAACCATAATTTGTTAACGCCATCACCCAATATAACTTTTTTGACATATCGATCATCGTCAAAAACCATCTAACAACAAGAAAAATTGCCAAGTTTTCTCCATGTACTTCAGTTTTGAATTAGATGGAAGCATAGTCCTATTCGAGTGAGATCTTAAAAAAATATCTATAGAAAAATTGAACACAGTGAACAAGTTTCCATGATGTCTAGTTACATCCAGCTTGTCCGTCCCTCCTTGTGGCCAAATGTGCACTAAGAAATTATGGACAAAGCTGACCCAAGAGCAGAAATTTCAATTAGTTGGGCAGAAGGATTTTTAAAAAATGTTGCATTCACTAGAAGTAGTAACAAGCTCAAACAATGGACGGGGTCTTCGATTGCATCCTTTGTTAGATTGCACAAGGGTTTCGATGACAATATCACAGACCCAAACAAAAAAAAATTTGGTTCTCCGCTTATCACGGTGCTTTCCATGCATCGAACGATCACTTTAACAACGTCGACTGACAACTTCTTGTTTAAGAATTCTTCCAGCAAGGGCATCAAAGTCAATTATTCATGATTAGCATCTCAATGCCAAATCAGGGGATAATTTCATCGCAAAAAACATTTTCTATCAAAATTTTTTCTCGATCTTTGCTGTCGAGAAAACATTTATTGTTGGCCAAAACTCAATGGGCCATAAAGTACAAGACTTATCACTTGAGTGCATAATTTGAATGATACACCACTTTGACCTTGTGCACCTTACACAGATTCTCCTCCAGATCAATGCAGAGCACCATTAGCAAAGGGATACCAGTATAGCACCATGCCCAGGTCCTCTCACACACACAACAACAATCATAGTGGTCCTCCAAGTTGTGTCTTTGAAAGTTTATTACATAGATATCGTCTGCCATCCAGCATCATTACATTGTTAGCAAAAAACATAAAAGAACTCTCAAAGTGCAAGAACATAAGCTCCCACTCCAAACTCTCACAATATGATTTCCAAAAAAATCTTGACCAACTGGAATGAAGCACCGGACCTAAAAAAAATATAGGCATCCAGAAAGTGGTACTCCATTACTGGAAAATAAATGGCCCGAATGACAAACAAAGAGTGCTGCTGCCCTAAGCAGCTTTCCACGACCAAGACTACAAATCTTCGAAGAAACTAATGATTCATCCAAGAGCAAGTTGGAAAAAAAGAACATGGAAACCTAGATCTACTGTTTGAAAACACATAAAACTAAAAAAACATAAAAAACTCCCAAACTAAAATTTTAACCATCTAGTTTTTGATCCATCAAAATATGGAGAGCATACTCCCTCGATAAAAAAAATTAGGGGAAAAAAAGAGAGGGGGGATTTCCATGAGGGAAATCCCCCCATGAGGAAAAGCTCCTCAGGCTCACAAGGCAGAGGAGTCCTGCTCTGATACCATGATGGAAAATTAAATGACTTCATGTTATTAACTTGAAATGACCTTGCTTAAATAACAAGTGCTTACAATCCGATCCATTGGATAATAACTAATTGACTGATCTCAACCATACAACTTATCCTAGTAACAACTTAAGATATAATTTATTATTCTAACAAAATGAAACAAGTTGTTGATTTCATACCATTTGAATGTTGAGAGCAATTTCATTATTACTTCATGATAAATCTTAATGGTAGGTTCTTTGCATTGGTATTCTTCGGTTACCTGTTTGACAAGTTGAGAATCCCCAAATATCCTAATATGCTTGATGCCCATAGCTATAGCGGATTGAAGACCTAAGATTAAGGCTTCATACTCTGTAGTGTTATTTGTGCATGGAAAGTCTAGCTTGAATGATAAAGGTATGGGTATCCCTTGAGGTGTATGAAAGACAACTCCAACACCTTGACCTTTCTCACACTTAGATCCATCAAAGAATAAGGTGATATCAATGTCTTCCTCTGGAATGACATCTTCTAATTCAGTAACAAAAAATACCAAATCATCTGGGAGCTCTATTATCAAAGGATGATCACTAGGTAGTGGAGATTTTGTGAGTTAATTAGTTATAACCTGACCTTTAATGGATTTTTGGTTGATAAATTCGAGATTAAATTCTGTAAGGACCATTATCCATTTAGCGGTACAAGTGTTATTCTAAGTGCGAGACATCATATAACACAGAGGATTTTGTCTAGCTATGACATAAGTTGTATGGCTAAGCATATAATGTCAAAGTTTCTTAGTGGCAAAGACCACTGCTAAGCACAACTTCTCTACATAAACGTATCAGGTTTCATAACTTACCAATGTTTGACTAAGGTAATAAACAACTTGCTCTCGATTTTGTTCATCTTTTTGTGCAAGCATTGTCCCTAAAGCAAAGTCTGTTGCTGATACATAAAGATAAAAAGGGACCCCCAGATGAGGAGGAGCTAAGACTGGTGGAGAAGCTAGATAATGCTTGATGTCATCGAAGGCTTTTTGACATCCATCTGTCTATGCAAATGGTACCCCCTTTTGTAGTAGGTAATTAGATGGCCTGCATTTGTTAGAAAGTTACGCAATAAAATGTCAAATTGATTGAATATTTCCTTGTAAACTACGCAATTCCTTAATGTTAGTTGGGGGAGGTATTTCCATGATGGCCTTGAATTTGTTTGGGTCAACTTCAATGCCTCTTTTGGAGACAATGAATCCTAAAAGTTTACCTGAGGTAACACCAAAGACACACTTTTTGGGATTTAACCTCACCTTATGTTCTAGAAGTCGGTAAAATATCTTTTCCAATACACTAATGTGCTCTTATCGAGTTTTAGATTTAGCCAAGAGATCATCCACATAGTCTTCGATAATCTTATAGACACCAAAATCTAGGCATTTGCATTTCATCACATAATTTTACATATTAAATTATATGCCTAGGTCTAAACTTAGGCATATTAATTACTGCATCATTCACCCACATTGCACATCACAATTCTACATTATAATATATGCCTAAGTCAAAACTTAGGTATATAATTCTTACACATTATTCATCCACATTGCACATTTCAGTTCTGCAAACCATTATGTACCTAAGTTTTGACTTAGGCATAAAATCCTGCACATAATTATATTTTATAGATTTTATAAAATTTAGAAAATATCCTTTGAGGATACCCTCTCTCCTCACTTAACATGTGTCCTGACCACATGATCATCACCCCTTTGCCACCTTTCATACTTATTTCACCCTTGTCCCTTCACATAGGACATCCCTCCATATTTCACTCCACTTCCAACTACCCACTTGCCACATATTACACCTCACTCCACACTTCGCTCCACTTCCACTTACCCACTTGCCACATCTCACACTTCACTCCACACATCACTCCATTTCCAACTACCCACTTGCCACATCTCCCTAGTTAAGTGAGACACTCCTAGTGACTCACTACAACTACTTGGATAAGTGGCTACCCAGTCCTTACCACTTGGCAGCCCTGGCTTGCCACTTGTCCTTCCATCCAAATCCCTCAAAGACCTATAAATGCACCATCACATGACCAAGAAAAGGGGAGAGGAGAGGAATGCTAATGTTATGCTGCTCGGATTGTGCTCATGTAAGCAATCATAATAATCATACTTGTTTTCTATTTCCATTATGCATTAGTCATTTTATCATAATCATTGTTCATTTTCTATTTGCATTTCATGTTGACAGGTGCTACTAAACATTTGTCTATTTGCATGTGTGCAGGTTACAGATTCAACAAGTTCAATTCCAGCACAGTGGTCACAAAAAACCCACCTCCAACATTGTTGTAGCATGAAGAAGAGCAAAAGACACCATCCTTGATTTGTAAAAGGGATTCCCCTTTGGCACATCTCTTTGTAAAATGCACCCTAAAAGGGTCAAAGTGTATCAAAAGGGACTTTCCCGAATTTAATAAAATGTGTCATTTTTATTGCAATGGTGTTTTTATTTATGTATACAAATTTGACGATCACGGTTTTCTTACCCCTTTTCCCTTTTGTTTCTTTCTTTATTTTTATTTTTAGAACACTAATTTTTGGTCTTTCTTTGTGTGGTTGTAGGATTTGACTTTCATATTGACAATCTCTTCCTCCACTCAAAATCCAGGTTGGTGTTCTAATTTAAAAAAGAAAAAAAAACTTTCTAAATTTTATGCATTTATTTTTTATTTTTATTTATTTATTTTATTAAAAAAAACTAAACTCTGTTTTTGTTTATTATATTTGTAATTTAATTTTAAAAACAAAAATTCAAAAAAATAAAAAAAATTAAAAAATTAAAAAAAATAAGAGGGGGTTTCTTTTCCAGAACCCTCCCTTTTGGGCCTGTGCTATGCAGGCAGACCTGTGCAAGAATTGCATGCATAGGCCTACGTATATTATGCAGTTAACTGCATAGGCCTTACGTAGGCTTATGCAGTTAACTGCACAGGCCTTACATAAGCCTGTGCAGTTAACAACACAGTCTGCATAGTTTTCTACACAGGTCTATGCTGTGCACTCAGGCCTATGCATGCAATTAATTGCACAACCTGCACAGGCCTGTGCATGCAGTTAACTATATAGTTTTTGCATGCAGTTCCTGCACAGGCTGTGCACACTTTAAAGAAAAAAGAAATTAAAATTTAATAACAAAAAAATAAAAACTTAAAAAAATAAAATAAAATATATTAAAAAATAAAAAAAGGGCGCGTCCCACTTCATTTAAAATTAAAAACATAAAACTTAAAAAAAAATCATAATAATAAAAATAATGAAACAAACAAAAATTAAAACAAAAAATAAAACTAAACTTCAAAAAAAAAAATTATAATATAAAAAAAAAAAAATTCAAAAACATTAGAAAAAAAAATATAAAAAAAATTTAAAATAAAATTCAACTAAAAAAAACAAACAAAACATTCAAATAATAAAAAAAAAACAACTCTTTAGGTTTTAGTTTTGTTTAAAAAAAAAAAAAAGAAGCATTTTAGTTTTCAACTATCCTTAAAAAAAAAAAAAAAGCATTTTAGTTTTCAACTATGTTTTCAAAACAAAAATATATATACACGAATCATTTCATTTTTCAAATTTGCAAAACAAAAGCATAAAAAAAAAATGTTGTTCAAAAATATACAATAAACAATTATAAAAAAAAAAAAACTGTCAAAAACATGTTAAAAAAATGTCAAAATTTGTCAAATTGCATGCTCTTTGTGTTACATTGCATTTGTGTGCATTGAAAGTAAAATTGCATCATAGATTGCATTTTAGAATTTATTTTTGCACTTTGCTTCAAAAACAATAGAAAACAAAAACCTTCACACACTTGCACGTCTCATAATAACATTGGTAGGTTGGATTTAATCACCAACCTCCAATTCAGACCGGTGACATTGGAATTCATATCCTTCCACCGAATTTGCCCCTAGACATCTTAGATAGAATATGGCACTCTGTTAAGTTGGAATAGGTCACTCGTGTTCAAATTGCCTCCCACTATTGGAATGATTGTTGAATCAGAGTGGAAGAGCTAGGCGAACCCCCCACTGGATTTTATACGGTGTACCCTAGACTCTTTTGAGAAATCATGTTTGAAACTAGTGTTCCTAATCACTACCTTAATCGAGTTCCTTTATTCTAATACAAAAAAAACATCCTCAAAATTCAACACCAAAACACACCAAAACTAAAAAAAAAATAAAAAACTTAAAAAATCCAAAAACAATCAAAAGATCAAACATCGAAAATGAAAAATGCAAAATCTTAGAAAACATTTGTTTGTTGGGTTTATTATGTGTTGATTTGCTTTTCATTCACATCACATTGTCACACACATACCTTCACATTCACCACCTAATTTCACTTGAACCACCATATCAAAATTCAAAATGCAAAAAAAAAAAAAACAAACAAACAAAAACAATTAAATCAAAAGGCTCCAAAGGAACCAAACCCCTTTGGTCAATTCAATTAAAAAAATGCCCCAAAGGAACCTAACCCCTTTGGTAAAATTTCATTTCAAAATGCTCCAAGGGGGAACACCCCTTTGGTCAATTCAATTCAAAACGCTCCAAGGGGGGACACCCCTTTGGTCAACTTCATTCAAAACACTCCAAAGGGGACACCCCTTTGGTCAAATTTCATTTCAAAATGCTCCAATGGGACACCCCTTTGGTCAAATCAATCAAAAAGGCCCCAAAGGAACCTAACCCCTTTGGTCAAATTTTATTTCAAAATGCTCCAAGGGGGGACACCCCTTTGGTCAATTCAATTCAAAATGCTCCAAGGGGGGACACCCCTTTGGTCAAATCATATCAAAAGGCTCCAAAGGATAAAACCCCTTTGGTCAATTCAAATCAAAATGCTCCAAGGGGGGACACCCCTTTGGTCAAATCAATTCAAAATGCTCCAAAGGGGACACCCCTTTGGTCAAATCAAATAAAAAAGGCTCCAAATGGGACACCCCTTTGGTCAAATCATATCAAAAGGCTCCAAAGGACAAAACCCCTTTGGTCAATTCAAATCAAAATGCTCCAAGGGGGGACACCCCTTTGGTCAAATCAATTCAAAATGCTCCAAAGGGGACACCCCTTTGGTCAAATCAATCAAAAAGGCTCCAAAGGGAACACCTTTTTGGTTAACTCAAATAAAAAAGGCTCCAAAGGGGACACCCCTTTGGTCAAAATAAAGTCCCCTTTGGTCAAAATAAATCAAAAGGCTCTAAAGAAGACATCCCTTTGGTCAAATCAAATCAAAAGGCTCCAAAAGAAAAAACCCCTTTGGTCAATTCAAACCAAAAGGCTTCAAAGGGGAAACCCCTTTAGTCTAATCAATAAAAAAAACTCCAAAGGGGGTATCCCTTTGGTCAAATCAATTCAAAAGGCTCCAAGAGAACCAACACTCCTTTGGTCACATGCAATTCAAAGATTCCAAAGAAACCAAACCCCTTTGGTCACATTTTTAGCTAAAAAAAAAACAATAAATACATATAAAATAATAATAATAAAAAAAACAAGAAATAAAAAATTCTCATACACATTGCATTTTTAATAAATCGCCTTCACAATACAACTTCCATTGCATTCACACATTCAACTTCCATCACATTTACATAGTTGAACCATTTGTATTCATTAAAGTCATGAATAATTGATAATGCACTATGTCTTGTTGCCTTAATTAGGGGCACCTCACATCAAACATCACCAAAACCATAAGTCATAATAATACATTGCTTACATGCAACAATCCTAGGTGTTTTTAGTCACTCAGCAACTCCTAGTGATTTAAGCAACATTCAAAAAATATACCGAATTCTTTTAGGTACATTGCACATATATACACTAAGAAAATATTGAGTATTGGGAATTGATTTCAAAAACATTCTCGAACCAAACATAATTTTACATCTTAAAAATATCTTGTGTCAAAAAGGGATAACACCATACTTGATAGGAACCTTGAGGTGAAAAGGGCCATCCTTGCTTGTCCCATTATGCAACATAGTCCATGACAATAGTGGTTTTCACTACTATCACAGTTGCTTCATATTAAAAAGATAGAGTAGTAATAATAGGATACAATTCTCATCACACTTAGGTTGATAATCCAATTCCCCAAAGATCTAATTCCTTTACATCACACACCATTTATTAATTGGGTTGTAAGGATCATACTATATTTCCAGTCAGACGATTAAGTAGTCATCCCCAAAATTCAAGAAATCAAAAACAAAAATCATGGACTATAGAGTTAGCCTCCACCGGAGCTATAGATGCTTGACTGGCAGTGGAGTATGCTCATGCATGGCGATATGTCTCTTTAAAAAAGAGACCTTTGACTACTCATACGGACAAGCTCGCTTCTAGGTTCAAACCATAACAGGTTTACCCAATTTACTCAAGATGAGTTAATGAATTTAATTGCACACACACTTGTTCTTGATTGTCTTGGGTCATTACCATGCTCTTGATTTGGTAAATAAATTCGCTGCACACACATTTGGTCATAGAAGAATTAGGCAGTTAAAGTGAGTTTTTTTGAGATCAGTAGGATGTTTGAGTCTTTATAAAACAAATCTAGATCCTTTATCCCTAAGGACAAGAAAATCATAAGCAAGCATCCATTCCATACTACCATCGCATAGTCACAAATATCATTATCCATTTCATCCATGTGGTCATACCAGTAGTATCATATTGGTACCCCTAATTAAGCAATAAAGGCAAAGTTTGCTAAATAATGGTTCAAAAACTCTTTGAAAAACGATCAATAAAGCAACACAATTCATTCAAATGGTTCAAAACCTCTTTGAACAACGATCAATAAAGCAACACTGTTGGCAATTTTGGGTACTTTGGGTACATTGCCTTTGCTCAAGTGTATAAGTTGTCATTGATGTCAAGAAGCTCTTGAAGGAATTTGATTTGATGTCAAATAATTTGTTTTGATGAAGGTTACGGCATGACAGTTTCAAAGGTCTTTTGTAAACCCCAAGTTGGCGGGTTTAAAGATTACAGGTGGATGCATTAGTTTAATGCATTTGGGTCCAGGAGGAAGTATTTATTTAAATAATTAAAAACCTTGTTAAGGTTCCCTTTAATTATTTTTAAATAAATATTAAATTATTGTTTGCAATGGGTTCTCCTAACCCATGGCGCAGTCTTAACTGGGGCGCTATGTTTTAATATTGTGGGCGCTAGCCAAGACCTTCGATCGACGTGTTAAACTCCTCGCCGACGTCAAGAGCTTATGGTAAAAATGCATATAAATCTCCCTCGATGAAAATCAAGAATTATCCCATCCGCATTTTGAAAAGAGTTGCTCGTTGTGAATTCGTGATCTACTGTTCGACTGTGTCTTCGCCATTTTTGTGAATCCGTTGTTCATTTTTTTGTACTCGTCGTTTGTCGTAAATCTATCGTAAGGTTTTCGTCTTCGTGTTCGCGTCAGAAGAAAGGGAGGCATTGTTGTTTTATTTAATCCCTGGCACAGAAGGAACAAGGCTAACAGCGTGAGGTTTAAACCTCACCGGGCGCCTTTGGCGCACCGGTAGCGGCTAGGTTGTTGGCGCGCTACCCGAACGGGAGGTTCCGCATTCGAATAACGTGAAAGGGTTTTTCATCATGAAGTGGACGCAGCGGGTGGTGTTAGAATTCATGCGCAATTTCTCCATAGCACGATTTTTGATGTTGGCCAAGGTATTTTCGAAATTAATTTTTGCTAAGTGTATTTTGTGGATGGAGGAAGTTTATTAGAGGGAAAAACAGATTAGGAGTTATAAGGAGTTTAAAGCTTGTTTTATTTTGATAAAAGATTCTTTTGAAGGTGTTGTTTGAAATATCTTATTGCATTCTTATGAGAGATAAATTTTATTTTTGATAAGACTATAAGGGAGAAATAAGGTGTATAAGGGATAAATTTTTCTTGTAATGTTGAGAGTGCTTTTGGTTGATTATGGAAATGAAAGCATGATGTTTTAAGGTTAAAATTGCTTCTTGTGTGAAGTTGTGAAACCTTAAGTGGGCAGCTTTGAGATTGACATTTGCTTTCATTAAATTGGTAATAATCAAGCTATTCTTTACTTGGTTAAAGTGTTGGGCTTACTCCTTTGTTGATGATTTGAAAAGTTGTTTTGTGCTATTGTGATTTGAGTTGGTGGATGCTTTTTGTTCAAACAATATTGGAGAGAAAAGGAGTTCTACTTGTTTCCTTTTCTAATGTTGATTGTGAAATGCTTCAAGGTTGTGTTTTGAGTTGAATGGTGTTGATTGAACCTTGTTTGATGAGCATTGTTGTTGAAGCCCTAATTGATGGTGAAAAGAACATGAGTATCATTGTTATGTGATTCTTTGCATAGTTGGCAATTGTTGGGGTTTCATGTTCTTGAAAGAAAGCATTCTATCCTATCCATTTCAGATATTGAGTTGAGTTTTCAGATTTGAGATTGAGTTTGAGTTGAGTTGATTTGAGTTGAGTTTTGAGATTGGGAGTTGAGTATAGAACATATTGAGTCTCTAACAATTCTCTTTATGCTTCTATGAGTTTGAAAAATCACATTGGGTCTCTAACAATTCACCTTGTGATTTCCTACTAAGAAAGTTTTTTTTCTTGGTGAGCTTGCTGAGTTTTGGACAGGTTTCGGTGGGGACTTGTGAGCAGTTTTGGACAGGTTTCGGTGGGGACTTGTGAGCAGATTTGGACAGGTCCTAGTAGAGGACTTGTGAGCTGAGTTTGATAGTTCTATCAGAGAACTTGAGGACAGAGGTGCACTGGTTCTTTGAGAAGAACATGAGGACAGATTTGGCAAGTCTTTGAGAAGGCTTGTGTGCAGAGGATTGATTTGTTCAAGCTTAAGCGTTGGACAGATCTGATAGACAGAGGAAGACTTGTACTAGACCGAATGACTATGTTTGGTATAGATTACTGAGCTACTGTGGATGTGATCATAGAAGGCAGAGGTCTCTTAGGCTAAGCATTAAGGTCAGGAGGTCTTCAATGGAAAGGAGTTCCACGTGCTGGCAAGAGGTAGAGGTAGTTGATCTTACGAGGGATCATTTCTAGAGCAGAGGGAAGGTATCTCCTTTGAGCAGAGGCTCATAAATTTTGATTAGGGGAAGGTATCTCCTTTGGGCCGAGGCTCATAAACATTGTAATTGGGAAGGATTCCCAAAGAACTTTGAGATAACTTTTAGAGAAAAGTTTTGTGGATGTAGCCCAACCATTTTGGGTGAACCACGTTAAAATTGGTGTCACTTTGTGGATGATATTGTGCATTGCTTTGATATTGCTTTGGGTATATTGCTTTACTATTTTGAAGTATAAAGGAAAAAATAAAAAGAGGTCTTATACTGTTCACCCCCCTCTCAGTATAAGCTTGTGTTCTTCAATTGGTATCAGAGCGAGTGCCTTCGAAAAGTTTAACAGCTTGAAGGAAAAGCTAGTAAAGAACACAATGGATCATTCAAGTGGCAATGCAGCACCTATTCTTGATGGGTCAGATTTTGGTCTTTGGAGTGCAAGGATGAAGGTTCATCTAATGGCACTTGGGAATGAGGTTTGGGAAGTGATTGAAGATGAGTACACTATTCCTGAACATGGTCCTAATACTAAAGAAGAAAGGCTCCTACATCACAACAATTCAAAAGCAATGAATGCAATCCTGAAAGGCTTACAGAAAGCAGATCTCACCAAAGTGATTCACTGCAAGACAACTAGTGAAATGTGGAAACAGTTGAAGGTGGTTCATACGGGTGATACAAATGTCAGAAAGGCCAAGTTGAGACACTTCAAAGGTATGTTTGAACAACTCAAGATGAATAATGATGAAAATATTAGTGACTACATGCTTCGTATGGATGAGGTTGTTAACTCCATGAAAGACTTAGGTCTTGAGCTTGCTGAAAATGATGTTTGTGATAAGATTTTAAGATCTCTTCCTAATAGATTTAGTGAAAATATTTCTGCTATTGAGGAAGCTAAAGATTTGGATAAGTTGAAAAAGGATGAGCTCCATAGTATACTTGCAGCATTTGAGTTGAGAACTCAAGTGAAGGTTGATGTCAAGAAAGAGGCGACTTTCAAAGCTACCAAGAAATCCAAGGGTAAACGACTTCAAGATAGTGATGAGTCTTCTAGTGATGAAGAGGCATATTACAGCAAGAAAGGCAAGTTCTCTAGAAAGCACAAAAGTATGAAAAATATAAGATGTTTCAATTGTGGAAAGTTTGGTCATTATGCTACTGATTGTACTATTCCCAAGAATGAAAGTGATGAAGATAAACAGGATTCTAAGAGCAAGGATTCTGAAAAGCACAAGCATCACGGGAAGAACAAAGATGAGCACAACAATCAAGGAAAGAGGTATTCTCACAAGCACAAGAAGAGTTTCTACCTAGACAAAGCAAGTAAGTGTTCTAGTAGTGATAGTGAAAGTTCTTCAAGTGATGATGAAAATGAGATGTTGTTCATATCAGAAAAAGAGGAAGAACCGAAACATAGATTCATTATCATGAAATGTCTTAGATGTGGAAACTTTGGTCACCTTGAGGATGATTGCACAAATAATGATTTGGTTTCTAGTATGTATGAGGATGCTTCAGAAAACTATAAGGAAGATGCATGTATGGTTTTTGAAAAGGGTAGCACCTCTAGTGATAAGAAATCTGAAAAAGGCTTTGATGATTCAAAAAGCAAACAAATAGAGGAAGATATAGAGGAAGGTGAAGTAGATCTTGAAGGTGAACTTATTAGTGCTCTTAGTGCTTTGAAAAAGGAAAGAAAGAAGAATGCTAGACTCAAGGATAAGTTAGATGAATGTTGTATGGAGAGAGATGATCTTATAGAAAGTCTTGACTTCTCTATAGCTAAGACACAAGAACTCAAGGATGAGTTAGAGTCTAAGGTTCTTGAGTATAGTGAGTTAGAACAGAAAATGGCTTCTTTGAAAGAGGAAACTAAAGAGTACAAGGATAAGCTTTAGAGGTTTCAAGATAGCTCCAAAAAGGTTAAGTCACTCATCAAAGGTCAAAGAAAGACAACAGATAAAACAGGCCTTGGTTTTGTTAAGCCACACAAGGAACAAGTTGGAGAGTCTAGTAAGAGACTCCAAAAGGAAGAGAGTTCCGATGAGGAAAGTATTTCAGAAAAGGAGTCCTTGAATGATAGATGCACAGAAATAGAAAACAGAATTCAGAATGAGAAGAAGAAGTTTTAGAACCTAAGAGGTCAAATAAAGGAAAGTTTCAAGGCAGATGTTTTGCTTGTCACAGGTTTGGTCACATGGCTTCACATTGCATGGCTCAAGTGAAGAAGGTAAATGACAATTTCAGAAGTGCTAGTTTCTTTCAAGGGTATTGCTACTCTTGTCAACGAGTTTGGGCACAAGGCGAGTTTATTGCAAGGCAAATAACGAGGAACGAGGTTTGATCGAACAGGTTTGGTCGAACAGGTTTGGTCGAAAAGGTTTGGTCGAAAGGTTTGGTCGAACGGTGGATTCAAAGATCAGGTTTACCTCGGAGAAACAACATCGTCAAGTGTTTCAAGTGCAACAATGAAGGTCACATAATCAGACAGTGTAGAGCTGAAATTCTAGAATACAAGAACAGGAACAGTGGCATGATCAGGTCCAAGGATCAAGGCATGGACAAGAACAGGGATGAGAACAAGAACAAGAACAGTGACAAGAACAGGAATATGGACAAAGAGTTCAAGAGAAGGCCCGACAAGGAAGTTATAGACGCTGATGATGATCAGTGCCTAATGGGAGTTTTACTCCCACCCCAAAATTAATCACCTCATCGAGGAGGTGGGGGAGGGACTAAGCTAAGAGGCTCATTCTTAGTCCCGAGCCCCAAAGGTGACCCTTTGCCATTGATGACAAAGGGGGAGAGATATGAGTAAGGGGAGAGCTTCAAAGTGAAGAGGAGAGCTTCAAGTCAGGGGGAGCAAAACTTCAAAGGAAGATTCTCAGTTGTGGGCACAGTTGGTTTTAGTTTTGGCTCTTGAGAAGTGTTTTCAGTAAAGGTTTGCCATCAATGACAAAGGGGAGATTGTTGGCAATTTTGGGTACTTTGGGTACATTGCCTTTGCTCAAGTGTATAAGTTGTCATTGATGTCAAGAAGCTCTTGAAGGAATTTGATTTGATGTCAAATAATTTGTTTTGATGAAGGTTACGGCATGACAGTTTCAAAGGTCTTTTGTAAACCCCAAGTTGGCAGGTTTAAAGATTACAGGTGGATGCATTAGTTTAATGCATTTGGGTCAGGAGGAAGTATTTATTTAAATAATTAAAAACCTTGTTAAGGTTCCCTTTAATTATTTTTAAATAAATATTAAATTATTGTTTGCAATGGGTTCTCCTAACCCATGGCGCTATGTTTTAAGATTGTGGGCGCTAGCCAAGACCTCCGTCGACGTGTTAAACTCCTCGCCGACGTCAAGAGCTTATGGTAAAAATGCATATAAATCTCCCTCGATGAAAATCAAGAATTATCCCATCCACATTTTGAAAAGAGTTGCTCGTTGTGAATTCGTGATCTACTGTTCGACTGTGTCTTCGTCGTTTTCGTGAATTCGTTGTTCATTTTTTGTACTCGTCGTTTGTCGTAAATCCGTCGTAAGGTTTTCATCTTCGTGTTCACGTCAGAAGAAAGGGAGGCACTATTGTTTTATTTAATCCCTGGCGCAGAAGGAACAAGGCTAACAGCGTGAGGTTTAAACCTCATCGGGCGCCTTTGGCGCACCGGTAGCGGCTAGGTTGTTGGCACGCTACCCGAACGGGAGGTTTCGCATTCGAATAACGTGAAAGGGTTTTTCATCATGAAGTGGACGTAGTGGGTGGTGTTAGAATTCATGTGCAATTTCTCCATAGCACGATTTTTGATGTTGGCCAAGGTATTTTCGAAATTAATTTTTGCTAAGTGTATTTTGCGGATGGAGGAAGTTTATTAGAGGGAAAAACAGCTTAGGAGTTATAAGGAGTTTAAAGCTTGTTTTATTTTGATAAAATATTCTTTTGAAGGTGTTGTTTGAAATATCTTATTGCATTCTTATGAGAGATAAATTTTATTTTTGATAAGACTATAAGGGAGAAATAAGGTGTATAAGGGATAAATTTTTCTTGTAATGTTGAGAGTGCTTTTGGTTGATTATGGAAATGAAAGCATGATGTTTTAAGGTTAAAATTGCTTCTTGTGTGAAGTTGTGAAACCTTAAGTGGGCAGCTTTGAGATTGACATTTGCTTTCATTAAATTGGTAATAATCAAGCTATTCTTTACTTGGTTAAAGTGTTGGGCTTACTCCTTTGTTGATGATTTGAAAAGTTGTTTTGTGCTATTGTGATTTGAGTTGGTGGATGCTTTTTGTTCAAACAATATTGGAGAGAAAAGGAGTTCTACTTGTTTCCTTTTCTAATGTTGATTGTGAAATGCTTCAAGGTTGTGTTTTGAGTTGAATGGTGTTGATTGAACCTTGTTTGATGAGCATTGTTGTTGAAGCCCTAATTGATGGTGAAAAGAACATGAGTATCATTGTTATGTGATTCTTTGCATAGTTGGCAATTGTTGGGGTTTCATGTTCTTGAAAGAAAGCATTCTATCCTATCCATTTCAGATATTGAGTTGAGTTTTCAGATTTGAGATTGAGTTTGAGTGAGTTGATTTGAGTTGAGTTTTGAGATTGGGAGTTGAGTATAGAACATATTGAGTCTCTAACAATTCTCTTTATGCTTCTATGAGTTTGAAAAATCACATTGGGTCTCTAACAATTCACCTTGTGATTTCCTACTAAGAAAGTTTTTTTCTTGGTGAGCTTGCTGAGTTTTGGACGAGGTTTCGGTGGGGACTTGTGAGCGAGTTTTGGACGAGGTTCGGTGGGGACTTGTGAGCAGATTTGGACAGGTCCTAGCGAGAGGACTTGTGAGCTGAGTTTGATAGTTCTATCGAGAGAACTTGAGGACAGAGGTGCACTGGTTCTTTGAGAAGAACATGAGGACAGATTTGGCAAGTCTTTGAGAAGGCTTGTGTGGAGAGGATTGATTTGTTCAAGCTTAAGCGTTGGACAGATCCGATAGACAAGAGGAAGACTTGTACTAGACCGACTGACTATGTTTGGTACAGGTTCCTAAGCTACTGTGGATGTGATCATAGAAGATAGAGGTCTCTTAGGCTAAGCATTAAGGACAGGAGGTCTTCGATGGAAAGGAGTTCCACGTCCTTGGCAAGAGGTAGAGGCGATTGATCTTACGAGGGATCATTTCTAGAGCAGAGGGAAGGTATCTCCTTTGAGCAGAGGCTCATAAATTTTGATTAGGGGAAGGTATCTCCTTTGGGCCGAGGCTCATAAACATTGTAATTGGGAAGGATTCCCAAAGAACTTTGAGATAACTTTTAGAGAAAAGTTTTGTGGACGTAGCCTGACCATTTTGGGTGAACCACGTTAAAATTGGTGTCACTTTGTGGATGATATTGTGCATTGCTTTGATATTGCTTTGGGTATATTGCTTTACTATTTTGAAGTATAAAGGAAAAAGTAAAAAGAGGTCTTATATTTTTCACCCCCCTCTCAGTATAAGCTTGTGTTCTTCAATTGGTATCAGAGCAGGTGCCTTCGAAAAGTTTAACAACTTGAAGGAAAAGCTAGTAAAGAACACAATGGATCATTCAAGTGGCAATGCAACACCTATTCTTGATGGGTCAGATTTTGGTCTTTGGAGTGCAAGGATGAAGGTTCATCTAATGGCACTTGGGAATGAGGTTTGGGAAGTGATTGAAGATGAGTACACTATTCCTGAACATGGTCCTAATACTAAAGAAGAAAGGCTCCTACATCACAACAATTCAAAAGCAATGAATGCAATCCTGAAAGGCTTACAGAAAGTAGATCTCACCAAAGTGATTCACTGCAAGACAGCTAGTGAAATGTGGAAACAGTTGAAGGTGGTTCATACAGGTGATACAAATGTCAGAAAGGCCAAGTTGAGACACTTCAAAGGTATGTTTGAACAACTCAAGATGAATGATGATGAAAATATTAGTGACTACATGCTTCGTATGGATGAGGTTGTTAACTCCATGAAAGACTTAGGTCTTGAGCTTGCTGAAAATGATGTTTGTGATAAGATTTTAAGATCTCTTCCTAATAGATTTAGTGAAAATATTTCTGCTATTGAGGAAGCTAAAGATTTGGATAAGTTGAAAAAGGATGAGCTCCATAGTATACTTGCAGCATTTGAGTTGAGAACTCAAGTGAAGGTTGATGTCAAGAAAGAGGCGACTTTCAAGGCTACCAAGAAATCCAAGGGTAAACGGCTTCAAGATAGTGATGAGTCTTCTAGTGATGAAGAGGCATATTACAACAAGAAAGGCAAGTTCTCTAGAAAGCACAAAAGTATGAAAAATATAAGATGTTTCAATTGTGGAAAGTTTGGTCATTATGCTACTGATTGTACTTTTCCCAAGAATGAAAGTGATGAAGATAAACAGGATTCTAAGAGCAAGGATTCTGAAAAGCACAAGCATCACGGGAAGAACAAAGATGAGCACAACAATCAAGGAAAGAGGTATTCTCACAAGCACAAGAAGAGTTTCTACCTAGACAAAGCAAGTAAGTGTTCTAGTAGTGATAGTGAAAGTTCTTCAAGTGATGATGAAAATGAGATGTTGTTCATATCGAGAAAAAGAGGAAGAACCGAAACATAGATTCATTATCATGAAATGTCTTAGATGTGGAAACTTTGGTCACCTTGAGGATGATTGCACAAATAATGATTTGGTTTCTAGTATGTATGAGGATGCTTCAGAAAACTATAAGGAAGATGCATGTATGGTTTTTGAAAAGGGTAGCACCTCTAGTGATAAGAAATCTGAAAAAGGCTTTGATGATTCAAAAAGCAAACAAATAGAGGAAGATATAGAGGAAGGTGAAGTAGATCTTGAAGGTGAACTTATTAGTGCTCTTAGTGCTTTGAAAAAGGAAAGAAAGAAGAATGCTAGACTCAAGGATAAGTTAGATGAATGTTGTATGGAGAGAGATGATCTTATAGAAAGTCTTGACTTCTCTATAGCTAAGACACAAGAACTCAAGGATGAGTTAGAGTCTAAGGTTCTTGAGTATAGTGAGTTAGAACAGAAAATGGCTTCTTTGAAAGAGGAAACTAAAGAGTACAAGGATAAGCTTTACGAGGTTTCAAGATAGCTCCAAAAAGGTTAAGTCACTCATCAAAGGTCAAAGAAAGACAACGAGATAAAACAGGCCTTGGTTTTGTTAAGCCACACAAGGAACAAGTTGGAGAGTCTAGTAAGAGACTCCAAAAGGAAGAGAGTTCTGATGAGGAAAGTATTTCAGAAAAGGAGTCCTTGAATGATAGATGCACAGAAATAGAAAACAGAATTCAGAATGAGAAGAAGAAGTATTCAGAACCTAAGAGGTCAAATAAAGGAAAGTTTCAAGGCAGATGTTTTGCTTGTCATAGGTTTGGTCACATGGCTTCACATTGCATGGCTCAAGTGAAGAAGGTAAATGACAATTTTAGAAGTGCTAGTTTCTTTCAAGGGTATTGCTACTCTTGTCAACAGTTTGGGCACAAGGCAGTTTATTGCAAGGCAAATAACGAGGAACGAGGTTTGATCGAAACGAGGTTTGGTCGAGAATAGGTTTGGTCGAAACGAGGTTTGGTCGAGAGCGAGGTGGATTCAAAGATCAGGTTTACCTCAGAGAAACAACATCGTCAAGTGTTTCAAGTGCAACAATGAAGGTCACATAATCGAGACGGTGTAGAGCTGAAATTCTAGAATACAAGAACATGAACAGTGGCATGATCGGGTCCAAGGATCAAGGCATGGACAAGAACAGGGATGAGAACAAGAACAAGAACAGTGACAAGAATAGGAATATGGACAAAGAGTTCAAGAGAAGGCCCGACAAGGAAGTTATAGACGCTGATGATGATCGAGTGCCTAATGGGAGTTTTACTCCCACCCCAAAATTAATCACCTCATCAGGAGGTGGGGGAGGGACTAAGCTAAGAGGCTCATTCTTAGTCCCGAGCCCCAAAGGTGACCCTTTGCCATTGATGACAAAGGGGGGAGATATGAGTAAGGGGGAGAGCTTCAAAGTGAAGAGGAGAGCTTCAAGTCGGGGGAGCAAAACTTCAAAGGAAGATTCTCGAGTTGTTAGCACGGTTGGTTTCAGTTTTGGCTCTTGAGAAGTGTTTTCAGTAAAGGTTTGCCATCAATGACAAAGGGGAGATTGTTGGCAATTTTGGGTACTTTGGGTACATTGCCTTTGCTCAAGTGTATAAGTTGTCATTGATGTCAAGAAGCTCTTGAAGGAATTTGATTTGATGTCAAATAATTTGTTTTGATGAAGGTTACGACATGACAGTTTCAAAGGTCTTTTGTAAACCCCAAGTTGGCGGGTTTAAAGATTACAGGTGGATGCATTAGTTTAATGCATTTGGGTCCAGGAGGAAGTATTTATTTAAATAATTAAAAACCTTGTTAAGGTTCCCTTTAATTATTTTTAAATAAATATTAAATTATTGTTTGCAATGGGTTCTCCTAACCCATGGCGAAAATGTCTTAACTATGGGGCGCTATGTTTTAAGATTGTGGGCGCTAGCCAAGACCTCCGTCGACGTGTTAAACTCCTCGCCGACGTCAAGAGCTTATGGTAAAAATGCATATAAATCTCCCTCGATGAAAATCAAGAATTATCCCATCCGCATTTTGAAAAGAGTTGCTCGTTGTGAATTCGTGATCTACTGTTCGACTGTGTCTTCGCCGTTTTCGTGAATTCGTTGTTCATTTTTTTGTACTCGTCGTTTGTCGTAAATCCGCCGTAAGGTTTTCGTCTTCGTGTTCGCGTCAGAAGAAAGGGAGGCACTATTGTTTTATTTAATCCCTGGCACAGAAGGAACAAGGCTAACAGCGTGAGGTTTAAACCTCATCGGGCGCCTTTGGCGCACCGGTAGCGGCTAGGTTGTTGGCGCGCTACCCGAACGGGAGGTTCCGCATTCGAATAACGTGAAAGGGTTTTTCATCATGAAGTGGACGTAGCGGGTGGTGTTAGAATTCGTGCGCAATTTCTCCATAGCACGATTTTTGATGTTGGCCAAGGTATTTTCGAAATTAATTTTTGCTAAGTGTATTTTGCGGATGGAGGAAGTTTATTAGAGGGAAAAACAGCTTAGGAGTTATAAGGAGTTTAAAGCTTGTTTTATTTTGATAAAAGATTCTTTTGAAGGTGTTGTTTGAAATATCTTATTGCATTCTTATGAGAGATAAATTTTATTTTTGATAAGACTATAAGGGAGAAATAAGGTGTATAAGGGATAAATTTTTCTTGTAATGTTGAGAGTGCTTTTGGTTGATTATGGAAATGAAAGCATGATGTTTTAAGGTTAAAATTGCTTCTTGTGTGAAGTTGTGAAACCTTAAGTGGGCAGCTTTGAGATTGACATTTGCTTTCATTAAATTGGTAATAATCAAGCTATTCTTTACTTGGTTAAAGTGTTGGGCTTACTCCTTTGTTGATGATTTGAAAAGTTGTTTTGTGCTATTGTGATTTGAGTTGGTGGATGCTTTTTGTTCAAACAATATTGGAGAGAAAAGGAGTTCTACTTGTTTCCTTTTCTAATGTTGATTGTGAAATGCTTCAAGGTTGTGTTTTGAGTTGAATGGTGTTGATTGAACCTTGTTTGATGAGCATTGTTGTTGAAGCCCTAATTGATGGTGAAAAGAACATGAGTATCATTGTTATGTGATTCTTTGCATAGTTGGCAATTGTTGGGGTTTCATGTTCTTGAAAGAAAGCATTCTATCCTATCCATTTCAGATATTGAGTTGAGTTTTCAGATTTGAGATTGAGTTTGAGCTGAGTTGATTTGAGTTGAGTTTTGAGATTGGGAGTTGAGTATAGAACATATTGAGTCTCTAACAATTCTCTTTATGCTTCTATGAGTTTGAAAAATCACATTGGGTCTCTAACAATTCACCTTGTGATTTCCTACTAAGAAAGTTTTTTTCTTGGTGAGCTTGCTGAGTTTTGGACGAGGTTTCGGTGGGGACTTGTGAGCGGTTTTGGACGAGGTTCCGGTGGGGACTTGTGAGCAGATTTGGACGGGTCCTAGCGAGAGGACTTGTGAGCTGAGTTTGATAGTTCTATCAGAGAACTTGAGGACAGAGGTGCATTGGTTCTTTGAGAAGAACCTGAGGACAGATTTGGCAAGTCTTTGAGAAGGCTTGTGTGCAGAGGATTGATTTGTTCAAGCTTAAGCGTTGGACAGATCTGACAGACAGAGGAAGACTTGTACTAGACCGACTGACTGTGTTTGGTACAGGTTGTTGAGCTGTTGTGGACGTGATCATAGAAGGCAGAGGTCTCTTAGGCTAAGCATTGAGGACAGGAGGTCTTCGGTGGAAAGGAGTTCCACGTGCTTGGCAAGAGGTAGAGGCGGTTGATCTTCGAGGGATCATTTCCGGAGCGAGAGGGGAAGGTATCTCCTTTGAGCAGAGGCTCATAAATTCTGATTAGGGGAAGGTATCTCCTTTGGGCCGAGGCTCATAAACATTGTAATTGGGAAGGATTCCCAAAGAACTTTGAGATAACTTTTAGAGAAAAGTTTTGTGGACGTAGCCTAGCCATTTTGGGTGAACCACGTTAAAATTGGTGTCACTTTGTGGATGATATTGTGCATTGCTTTGATATTGCTTTGGGTATATTGCTTTACTATTTTGAAGTATAAAGGAAAAAGTAAAAAGAGGTCTTATACTGTTCACCCCCCTCTTAGTATAAGCTTGAGTTTGATAGTTCTATCAGAGAACTTGAGGACAGAGGTGCACTAGTTCTTTGAGAAGAACCTGAGGACGTATTTGGCAAGTCTTTGAGAAGGCTTGTGTGCGGAGGATTGATTTGTTCAAGCTTAAGCGTTGGACGGATCTCGATAGACGAGAGGAAGACTTGTACTAGATCGATCGAATGTGTTTGGTTTGGGTTGCTTGAGTTGCTTGTGGACGTGATCATAGAAGGCGAAGGTCTCTTAGGCTAAGCATTAAGGATAGGAGGTCTTCGGTGGAAAGGAGTTCCACGTGCTTGGCAAGAGGTAGAGGCAATTGATCTTCCGAGGGATCATTTCCGGAGCGAGAGGGAAGGTATCTCCTTTGAGCAGAGGCTCATAAATTTTGATTAGGGGAAGGTATCTCCTTTGGGCCGAGGCTCATAAACATTGTAATTGGGAAGGATTCCCAAAGAACTTTGAGATAACTTTTAGAGAAAAGTTTTGTGGACGTAGCCTAGCCATTTTGGGTGAACCACATTAAAATTGGTGTAACTTTGTGGATGATATTGTGCATTGCTTTGATATTGCTTTGGGTATATTGCTTTACTATTAGAAGTATAAAGGAAAAAATAAAAATAGGTCTTATACTGTTCACCCCCCCTCTCAGTATAAGCTTGTGTTCTTCAACACCATTCATTCAAATGGTTCAAAATATATTTGAACAATGATCAATAAAGCAACACCATTCATTCAAATGGTTCAAAATATCTTTGAACAATGATCAATAAAGCAACACCATTCATTCAAATGGTTTAAAATATCTTTGAACAACAATAAATAAAGCAACACCATCAATTCAAATGGTTCAAAATATATTTGAAAAATCATTAATAAAGAAACAACATTCATTCATTTTCATAACACATTCATTTCATAACATGTACAAAAAAAAAATCTAAACAATCAATCATTACACATATACATAATTAATCACAAAAAAACCAATTAGGGGGGGGGTTCAAGAATCCCCTTTTGGTCACATTCAATTCAAAAAAAAAAAAGCACAAAAGGAATCAATCCCTTTGGTCACATTCAATTAAAAAAAAAAAGCACCAAAGGAATCAGTCCCTTTGGTCACATTCAATTAAAAAAAAAACTCCAAAGGAATCAAATCCTTTGGTCACATTTCAACTGAAAAAGCTCCAAGGGAAACAAAATCCTTTGGTTAATTCAATTCAAAAGGCTCCAAAGGCACCTACCCCTTTGGTCAAATCAATCCAAAAAAAAAGCTCCAAAGGTAACACAATTGCTTTGGTCAAATTCAATCTCAACAAGGCTTTCAAAAATTGAAATGGTACAATCTCAACTCCCTAAGAAATCCATGCGGCTAGATTGCTCCATGGGATAGAGATGCAAATTTCCTTCTTTCACTCAGCCTTAACTGATCATTGTATCTAGTGATTTACTCTAGCACCCTAGCGGTTGTAGCGATTGGCTATCCATACAATTCGGTAGGAGGAATAGATTACTATAAGGAGAATTATCATTAAAACAATTCAAAAAGCCCCAAAGGCATAAATCCCTTTGATAAAATCAATCCAAAATGCTCCAAAGGTACTCAAATTCCTTTGGTCAAAAAAAAAATCAATCATCAAAACATAAAAACACAAAAAAAAAAAACATCTTGTGCTTTCTTTCCATTTCAAAAACATCAAATACCAAAAATATTTCCATGCATCTTTTGTCATACAAAAACATAAAAACACCAAAAATATTTCCATGCATATTTTGTCATAAAAATGAAAAAACACCAAAAATATTTCCATGCATCTTTTGTCATACCAAAGAAAAAAACACAAAATCATGAATTATCCAAAAAAAAACAAAGAAAAACATCCAAATATATCTCAATTTATTTGGTCAAAAACAAATTCAATAGACTCTTGAAAGAATAGAAGTGTTCTCATCTCAAATCCCTAAGAAGGCCATGAGGCTGGACTTCTCCAAGGGATAGAGGTGTACCTTTCCTTCTTCCACTTAGCCTCAAGTGATCCTCGTATACAATAACTTATCCTATATACCTAACGATTGCAGCGACTAGAAAATCCATGCAGTCCGATAGGATGAATAAGTTACCATAAGGCCCTTAAAAAATGATTCACCTCATGCAAGAAATGAATTGTTATCATCTCTATTCCCTTAGAAAGCCATACAACTAGACTAATCCAAGGGATAGAAGCACACAATTATCAATAATGGTTGAAATCATAGCTGAACAAAAATAAAAACATTCATCTCATCAAACCATTATCATTTGTTTCATCATTTTCATCATTTCATATCTTCTCCATCGACTCATCGCTTGAAGGGAAAGACAAAATCAACAAATTCAGTTTCATAAACAAAGTCAACACTCAAAACACTTAATAATGCAAATTACACTCATTAAAATGAGTATCTTTTCCATGATTGGGGTAATACAAGTTAAATTTTATTTGTGACCTGTAATGTCCCCATTTTTGGTCACTTTAGCACTGTGGTTGACACTGACTCTCTTGGAGTCCATCAAACATGTCAAAGGGAATTTTTGATGATGGCATTGAGCTCAGATGGTCTAGAGGACCCTAATGACACTTTTTGAGGTTGTACCCAGCTTCTAGTTTGTTCCCCAATATTTTTGGAGATAGCGTCTATTTATAGTAAGTCACCAAGTCAGGTCCGCCCATCATTATTCATCATCGGTATCACTCCTGTGCAGTCAAATTTTGATTTCGATGCTTTTCGATCATTTCCATAATTTGGGTGTTAATACAAGCTATATTTAATTATTTTCTTCTAAGGTTACCATTTTAATTAAATAATTTAATGGGCGCCTAAGTGTTATAGCTCGTTGGAAAGGGAATTAAAAGTTTTAAATCATAGATGCTTTATTTTGGAGCCTTGCACATCATATATCTATATTTTTAATTGAAAAGGGGTTTTTTGGAGCAAAAAGGAGTTTTAACTATAAAGTGACTTTATAAGGTGACTTTATGTTTTATCCCACATTGAGCCCACAAGAGGAGATTTCTCAATGAGGAGTCTATTTATATGATTGCTTGCTCTCATATTGGGTATCTTTTTGGCTATTGATATTGATGATTTGAGGAGAAGACTTGTAGAAGGGTTTCTTGCAGGGATTTCCAGCTTGTTGGTGATGAAAACCACCTACAGGAACATCATCTTCGGAGTTGAAAGATACTCTCAGGGTGATTTTGAGCATATTTAGCACAGAGGGTGCATAGAGCTTCATTGTTTTCAAAAATCAGTGGGTTTTTGGAGGTGATTGTGGTATTATTTATTGATATTATATTATATTCACTCTCCAACATAGGTCGTACCATTCTGGGTCTCTATATTTCAGAGTTTGTGTCATCTTTAGTTACGGGTTTTGAAACTGTTAAAACTCAAAAAATACAAAAAAATAAAAAAAAATATGAAAAAACCCAAAAACATTGTAAATCATCAAAACTCAGTTTGGGGAGGGTCATTACAGTGTGGCTATTGATATTGATGATTTGAGGAGAAGACTTGCAGAAGGGTTTCTTGTAGGGATTTCCAGCTTGTTGGTGATGAAAACCATCTACAGGAACATCATCTTCAGAGTTGAAAGATACTCTTAGGCTGATTTTGAGCATCTTCAACATAGATGGTGCATAGAGTTTCATTGTTTTCAGAAATCAATGGGTTTTTGGAGGTGATTGTGGTATTATTTATTGATATTATATTATATTAACTCTCCAACATAGGTCTTACCATTCTGGACCTCTATATTTCAGAGTTTGTGGCATCTTCAGTTAGGGGTTTTGAAACTGTTAAAACTTAGAAAATAAAAAAAATCAAAAAAATACGAAAAAACCCAAAAATATTGCAAACTCAGTTTGGGGAGGATCATTACATGACCATTTTACACAACTTCTCTTCAAATGCAAATGGTTGCAAAAAAAAAACATTGTAAAACCCTCCAAATCATCATCTCACATCATCACCATCATCTCGAGTGAACTTTGTATCTAGTGAATTACTCTAGACACCTGGTGGTTTGTTGCATAACTATTATTATTAAACATGAACCATTCACCAATATGCAGAAATATCAAATCATTCATCCACAATACATTATCTACAATAACAATCCACAAATGAGAGAGAGATAGATAATACCCTTAAGGTAGGGCAACACCAATAATAATCCTTAAGGAAGGAATAACTCCACAAGATCTCCCAAGATGAGAGGCCACTTCGTGGGCACGACGATTACATAAGATTCTTCTTCAATGATATGAATCTCCTTACAATGACAAATATCTCTTCTTTATATATCCATATTCTTATTCTACTTTGGAGAGCCTACTACTAATATTATATTATATTAAAATATAATATAATATTATAATACAATCAACCTTGGGTTATGTGTGGCCCATGCCAACCCTTATACAATATAATAATATATCCCCAAATATCTATTCCTAGGTACCCTACCATGCCACCCTCCTTACAAATGTTTCGTCCTCGAAACATATGAAGAAACTCGATAGTATGATTTGCTAAGCAATGTTAGCAATTGGTACCAATCTCGATCATCCATCCATCCAAGTGAAACTCGATGATGCTTGTATGCCATTTTGTTACTTGAGTATCCAAATCGCTCGTTGGCTCCACGCTCACTGCTCGTATTTTGATAACTTGAATGATGGGTCCACTTGTTCCTTGATGCTGATGAACCATGATCACTATGCTTTCTTTGCCAAACTTTGCCATAGTTGGTGCCTTGTTGATTACATGTAGAACCATAATGTTGTTGCCTTGAACCATGCCTCCAATATTGTTTTCGCTCATGGTGGTGTGGATGGCGATATGGTGCAACCTTTACTTGATGTTCTACCTTCTTTGACTTTTCAACCTTTGGCTTCATTGTTATAAATTCTTCTACACCTTGTTCTTTCATTTTATATTTGTTTGGTGTGTCCTTGTGCTCTTCTATCAAATATTCCTTGGACTCTGTTGCTGCTATCGCCTTCGTGGATTCTGTTTCCTGTTCTTCAATTTGTTCTTCTACAATCGCTTCTTGATTTTCCTTGGATCCTTGCTCCTTAAGCTGAGAAATATCCTGTAATGTGATCTTCTTTTTCCTGTACCATAACTTCATAAACTTATTTTTCACATTAATGTTAACAGTACCCAAAGAATCTAACCAAGGATAACCAAGAACAATATCCTTATCATCCATCTCAATAGCATAGAAATCTGAATGTAAAACATATTTATCCATGGTGATCTTTAAATCTTCAAAAATTTGAACATTCTCACCCTTTAGCTGTATGTCCTTGATTTTTGTTGCTTGAACTTGCAACTTCTTAACCAAAGCAATATTAATAAAATTATATCTACTACCAGGGTCAATGGAAATAATAACTTGTTCCTTTTGAATGCTTCCATGAACCTGCAAAATATAACTTTTAGCTAAATTTAAACCTTTTTTATTCCGCTCTTGCTTTTGTAAATCCAACGATGTGCCTTCTATATTCCTCTCATTATCTTCCCTAACCTTTTCCTCTTTCTCTTTGAGTAATTTAATTTCTTTTTCATAGTCTTCATTCTGTTTCTTGAAAACTTCCCATTCTCCTTTTATTTCATTCCGCTCATTTTGAAATCCCTGTAGTTTCTTTTTAAGGTCCGTGATGACATCCTTCAAGCTCACTATCTTTTTATCACTCTCCTCGAGAATTTTCGTAAAATATATTTGTAGTTCCTCTTCATATTCCATCAAAGTAGCTATCTTTTTATAGGGGTTCCAATTACTTAAGAATTCATGCTCCACTTCTTCCCAAGACAACTCATTATGGGTGCCACTAAGACTATAAAACCAAGAGAGAGCAACTTCTCCAAGAAAATGAGGAAGCATACTTTTCCAATGAGGATCTCGATGATACAAGGATTTAAATTTTTTCCACCAATCCCTAGCATCAATATCATATGCTCCAGAAAATTTTTGTAGTTCCATAGTGGATACCCTAATGCAAACTAGGGTTTTTTGACAATATATATCATGCCCTAATGCAAACTAGGGTTTTATGAAAATACACATATTCCCACTGGGTTGAAGCTAAAATTCCTTAGATCTGCAATTTTTCTTCCAAACAAAATAAATTGCAATTGATTTGCTTACCCAAACTCAACAAATTTCGGCTTTCGAAAAAATTGCGAATTGAAAATATCCTCTTAGGAAAATCCATATAATATAATATATGTATTGAGTGTATCCATATTCTTATTCTACTTTGGGGATCCTACTACTAATATAATATTATAATACAATCAACCTTGGGTTATGTGTGGCCCATGCCAACCCTTATACAATATAATAATATATCCCCAAATATCTATTCCTAGGTACCCTACCATGGTTGCAACGATTGGTTGTCCATGCAATTTGGTAGGATGGATAAATTACCATAAGGACACTTATTCAAAATCATTTCACATCATAATGTTCAAAATTAAACCAGGTTGGTCCTTCAATTTTTGAGTGACCTGCGTTCAAGTAGATTTGTCCAAGGTTGTCATTGACGCATACTCCGTGGGGTTACAAGGACAAGCTCCTAGGTGATTGGTTCCTTCACTTCATCATCTTGCATGTCAATCAAACCAAAAGGTAAATTTACGATAACATAAGTCCACCCCAAACTTGGGGCATCCAACTTGATATTGATTTTCAACATTTACATCAATCACATCATGCATTTTTACAAACATCATCATCATCATCAAATCATTTAGTGAACCTTGTATCTAGTGGATTACCCTATACACCTAGCGGTTACGACTAGCAATCCATGCAATCTGATCGGATGGGTAGCTCACCATAAGGAAAATCATTCAAACATTCAACATCAAATCACTATGACATTAAATCAGCTAGATCCCTAAATATTTGAGATTAGATGTGTTCAAAACATATTTATACAAGGTTATCCTTCAACCCATTACATTGGGTCAAAAGTGAAAACAACCAAAAACAAATTGGTAATAATAAAAAATCACTCGAGTATCTAATTCTCGAACGACTGGTTCCTTGAACCCATCATTTGGAAGGAATTTATAAAGTCACCATGGAATAAGAACTCCAAACATGATCGAATATTTTACCACACATTTTGCACATCAACAAAACCAAAGGTAAATTTGCAAAAACATAAATAATCCCAAACTTGGGGTATCAAGTTGGTCAAAATGACACACATTTGCATCAAATCCACATCATTCAATCAACCACATCCTTTCATAATCCACATTTGGTCAATTGGCTCGTGGGTTTCATCTTTTATCCATTCGCAAATTGAGGGGGTAAGCAAACAAATAAAAAATTAGAAGAAAAAAAGTCATTCATTATGTGTGTCGAGAAGATTTGAGTCCATTCCTCCATCAAATAAAACCAAGTATTTTTTTTTTTTGCACCATATTGTGTTTCACACAACACTGTACAAAAATGTGTATATGTAGACACCAAAATCTAGGCATTTGCATTTCATCACATAATTTTGAATATTAAATTATATGCCTAGGTCTAAACCTAGGCATATTAATTACTGCATCATTCACTCACATTGCATATCACAATTTTGCATAATAATATATGCCTAAGTATAAACTTAGGTATATAATTCCTGCACATTATTCATCCACATTGCACATTTTAGTTCTGCATAACATTATGTACCTAAGTTTTGACTTAGGCATAAAATCCTGCACATAATTATATTTTATAGATTTTATTAAATCTGGAAAATATCCTCTTAGGATACCCTCACTCCTCACTTGATATGTGTCCTGGACACATCACCATCACCCCTTTGCCACCTTTCATACTCATTTCACCCTTGTCCCTTCACATAGGACATCCCTCCACATTTCAGTCCACTTCCAACTACCCACTTGCCACATCTCACACCTCACTCTACACTTCACTCCACTTCCACCTACCCACTTGCCACATATCACACCTCACTCCATACTTCACTCCACTTCCACCTACCCACTTGCCACATCTCACACCTCACTCCACACATCACTCCACTTCTAACTACCCACTTGCCACATATTACTAGTTAAGTGAGACACTTATAGTGACTCACTACAACTACCTAGGATAAGTGGCTACCCAGTCCCTACCACTTGGCAGCCTTGGCTTACCACTTGTCCTTCCCTCCAAATCCCTCAAAGACCTATAAAGGCATCATCACATGACCAAGAAAAGGGGAGAGGAGAGGAATGCTAATGTTATGCTGCCCATATTGTGCCAATGTAAGCCACATTCATTGTTCATATTCTTCTATGTTTATTTTACATTATTCATTACATTTACATTTTATCATTATCATTATGACAGGTGCTACTAAACTCTTGTTAATTTACATGTGTGCAAATTTCAGGTTTAGGATTCAACAAGTCCAAGTCCAACACGAATGGTCATGAAAAACCCACCTCCAACATTGTTGTAGCATGAAGAAGGGAAAAAGACACTATCCTTGATATGTAAAAGGGATTCCCCTTTGGCACATATCTTTGTAAAATGCACCCTAAAAGGGTCAAAGTGTATCAAAAGAGACATTCCCAAATTTAATAAAATGTGTCATTTTTATTGCCATGGTGTTTTATTTTTATGCATATAAATCTTATGCATGTAACCATAAAATATGTAAGTCATGGCTCATTGATAGGTAGCACCTACATTTTTGAGGTCAAAGGACATAGCCCTATAACAAAAGTTTCCCCAAGGTGTTATGAATGCTGTTTTGTATTGGTCATCAGGATTTGTGCGAATTTGGTTGTATCTTGAAAAACAATCCATGAGAGAAACCATTTCATGGCCAGCGTAGGTATCGACAAGAGTATCAATGTTTGGAAAAGGAAATTCATCCTTAGGACACGCATTTTTAAGATCTCAAAAATCATTGCAAACACGTATCAATCCATTAGGCTTGTGAATGAGTACCATGTTTGAAAGCCACTTAGGATAGTCAATAGGAACAATGAAGGCCACGGTAGGATGCATCCTTGACTATGAGGGCCACGGTAGGATGCATCCTTCTAAGATTTTGTTTGATCAGTCTGGCATTGAGATGTAAGATGAGGTTGTGGACTACAAGGCTAGGGTCAAGACTAGGCATATCCTTATAGGACCATGCAAATACATCTTTCTTCTTATTAAGGAGAGTAATGAATTACTCTTGTTCATCGGATGATAAGATTTTTCTAAGCTTGACAATTTGGGAATTTTAAGGATCTAAACTAAGGTTTAATTCGATGGTATCTTCAATAGACATATGTGAACCTTCCTCAAGTTGATGTGGTATTGGGATCAGATGAGTATCGTCTAAGATGTCATCCAAATCTTCTTGTTTATCATCATCTATCTCTGCCTAAAAGATCTCAGGATTATCGGTGGAAGATGGAGGTGAAGGTGGAGGGGAAGGAATAATGTAGTTGGTAGAAGCCCTTAACAATTTCTCGGATAGGATGTGATGAGTTGTCATTGAATCTCATCATTAAATCTCAAGGATATATCAATCTGGGGTGGTGTCCAAGGCTATTTACGATAGAAATGAGGAACAGGGCTACAATTTAACTCATTTTGGAGCAATAGGTCTTATTGGTGGAATAGATTGTGTGGGGGTTTTTAGGTTACCTTTACTCCTAGATTGCATGAAATAAACTAATATGATTGCAAGAATGGAAATCTAATCTTTAAATTACAGGAATGAAAATCTAATTGCAACTGTAGAATTGAAATCTAGTTATTCTTGCAGGAATGGTAAAGTTGATCCTTAAGTTACATGAAATTGAACCTAATTACAATTGCAGAAATGAGATCTAAATACTTTTGCAGAAATGGAATTGTTGAATGAAACACACTAACTAAATCCTATCAGTGTTCTATTTCAGAAGGTTGTCAAACTTCTGTGTAGTAACTGACAACAAAAAGAGAAATACAGAAAACTACTAAAAACTACTGAAATGGAAGCAAAACTGTAATCTGCTGAAAATGGAACATGTAACTAATCTACCAAAGCATTGCAAGTTTATTCTAAACAAGAAAGGAATCATACAACTACAAACAATGTCAGTATGCAACAAAAGATGAAATAGATAATTATTCAACTAATTCTACTACAGCAAGAATCAGAAGAAAACATGTCCTGTTAGTCCTTCTCCTAGGCCTAGAAGTGGCCCTTGCTTCCTTTTCTAGAAGAAGGTATGAATTCTCTACTTACTAAATATTACACACACTCATAAATGACAAAGAATATGGAAGAACTGCACTTTATTATTCTAGAAATGACATTACAATGCTATTGTTGCACTCTACTACAGATCTGAACCTATTCTAACTTTTATTCTATCAGCTACCTTCTATTTACTATTTTCTACTTAGCTCAACCAATATGGGAGCTATCCTTTTTATATATGCCTAAAATCTATTTACATACATAAAATATACCATTCCTATCTTGCAACTTGATTGCCTATTATGTTGCAACAATTTTGGGGATATTTCAGGACAAAGTCAGCTGCTTCAATTGATATTTTTCAGGAGCTGCATCTTTTGGTCGACAAGGGATGGTGGAGATAGTTGGAGGAGACTTTTCCTAACTTTCCTCAACCCTTAGTTGCCTCTTCAACTCATTGGAAACCGTAGAAAGTCAAACTGTAGTGCTTTCCCCTATTATTCTGAAGATCTTCGAAATAACTGGTTGTAGATGCAATTTAAACTCAGAACGTCCTCAAGATGTTGGTTTTGGTTGCTGCTTCTAGGTAAGTCTTTAAATCCAGCCCCTAGGAGGTAATTCCAACTGACTTCATCCCTTCTCCTTGGTAAATTCCATGCCCTGCCATTCATTGGCAGTTGGCTAGAATTTACATAGAATTCCTGTTACTACTGCACAGTTTACAATTTCTTGATACTATTCAAATTTAGAAAAATAATTGCATAGGAAATATAAACATAAAGATATTAAAATGTTGTTATTCAATCATGCATGTCCATCATCAATATATCTTGCTTGAAAACAATGAAAAACTATGCAAAAACTGTAAAAATAAAGCATAATATTCCTAAACACATCAATCATGCAAATATCAATATACAACATATTTAGATCAACTTAATTAGCATAAAAGACATATCATAAGGTTTTTAAACATTTATAATGTTTCAAAACATGCTATGATTGAGGTATTTTCAAGCCTCATCATTTTCCCCCCAACTTATTTCAATGCATGTCCTCATGCATTCTGTTGGGCTGTTGATTCACACATATCCATTTTTAGGTTCCAACTTTTGTAGAACAATTTGTTCCCCACATAGTATCCTCTGCTGTCTTGGAGTTTCTTGAGCCATTCTTGAAACTGGTCACTTGGTTGAGGGTCACTATCAAAATAGTATGGAATAGGAGTAAGGATGATGGGAGGCCTAAACTTCAGACCTATCCATTGATGCTTCATGGTTAGGATAGTCTGTATCACTCCCTCTGCTCTTCTTCTAGACCATTCTAAGTTGATAGGGGAGATAAGTTCTCTTTTCTGTAATGACATAGATAATTATGTCCATCTATTCCTACAAGCTGTTAGAGTAGGCATAAAATTATTTGCACAGAAATTCTGGAAACTATTTAAACAATCCTTAAGATTATTTAGATACATTGTCTTGACATCTGCCCTATTCATCATAATAAAGTGTTGATTAGTGATGATCTTATGATTTGGTTGTACAACTCTTACCAACAATTCAACCTTCACTTCAATCTCCTTATTCTTTTTCTTTTCTTGGCCCCAATAAATCTGGTTTTGCAGATTAGACATGAAAGCTCTTAATTGAACATCACCTATGAAAATGTGAGGATGGAAGGTTACATCTTCTGGAATAAAGAAATTATGTAAAAATAGTTCACACAATAGATTTTTCTGTTCCTCTGGGCTTCTCAGATAAGCTTCCAGGAATTCTTCAGTAGTATCCAGATTATAGGGAAGGTTTGAACTAATTCTCATGACTTGCCATCGAAGATATCTTTCCTTTAAGACCAAACTATAAAATCTAGTTGGTCGTCTGAATTGTACCAAATATTCTACAACCTGGCAGAGATATGTTACCTATTCTTGTAATTTAGTGATTTTTGCATTCTTTTTCTCTAACTATTTTTCTACCAATTTCAATTCTTTAACCTGAGTTTCAAGTTTTTGATATCTCAAGGCCCACTGAGCTATATCCTCATTATACTTTTCTAAAGTGACAATGTTTTGTGGTCTTGACAACTGGTTGAAACCTAGGCAATAATTCTACCTGTACTCCCTTTTCCTCTATTTCTACTTTTGGTTTAACAAATGAGAAATAGGGCACATAAGTTTGATGCAGAAGATTACTTACTTGAATACTCCTGTTTGGATGAATTGAGGCCTCCCCTATGGACATCACTTGTGTTGCTAGCTGTTGTGGCTCTTCATGTTCACTTTTAACTGCACTCCTGGCTTGTTCTGAAGTATCTTCGGAATGAAATGGTACAGCTTCGGAATGAGGAATTATATCTTTAGATTATCCCAAATCTGCTCCTGTCTGTTGTGGACCTTCATTTCCAGGTCCAGTTAGCTCAGTAGGTTGTTGAGAACCCTGTTGTTCAATTTCCCCTGGAATAACATCATTTTGTTGAAGACTTTGTTGTTCATCTACCTCTGGGATAACATTATCCTATTGAGGAGCCTGGGCATCAATCATTTCCCTATTTTCTATATCTCCAACAAAAGGTTCAACTACTGCAATTTGAGGGGGAGGTTGTATATTTCTAGCTGGTGCTAGGTCATCTTGCATGGATAATCCAAGCAAGATTTGAGCAATATTTTCCCTTTCACTAGAGTCTGTAGGTTGTGACTCCAACTGTGCCACTCTATTTTTCAACCTCTCTATTTCCTGTTGCAACTCAAAAATTTACCTGTCTTTTTCTTTAATGGTTGCTTCTTTCTCCTCAATCCATGTCATCTGTGTTCTTATAACACTTCTAGCAGCTCTTAAATGCTCCTTTATGTCTTCTTCTTCCTCTTCTATTTTAGAATCTGAGGAATGAGTAGATAAATTATCTTCAGATTGTGGTTCAAAAATTTTTGTACCTGCTTCTTCTGTGTCCTCAAATTGGTCCTGTGCAGGGATATCTGGAGAATTCTCCATGACTATATTTGTTATATCTTCCACAAATACAAAATCTTGTTGTTCCTTAGTAGCTTTAGGGCTATTTTTCTTTGATGCCCTAGTTTGTTTTTGCAAATTTCTAGGGCTTCTCCTTAAGGGTGGAGTGGAAATAGTCTCTTTCTCCCTTATTTCCCCTTCAACTATATTTTTTGTGATGTCCTTTTTATGGAGTCTTGAAGACCTCCGAACCCTTATTTCAGATTGTTCTCCTATATCCTATTTTCTTGTAGTGTCAGAGGATGTAGGAACAAATTTAGTTTTTTATGGTCTCTCTTTTATTTCTGTTTCCCCCTCTATACTACTAGAACTTTTATCCTGCTCTATGTCCTATTCTAGAAATTCAGTAACTTCTTCAGAAAACCTAACCCTCTTTTGTTTTCTTTTCCTAGGGCTAGTTCTTGTTCCTCTCTTTCTTTGTTTTTGAACCCTTGATGATGAAGGTTCAATGGAGGGGGTTTCTATCTCTTCTTCTTGGGGTGCTTCTTCTTCTATGATAACATTTTTTGTTTCCTCATTTTCCTCTTCTTCCTCCTCATAAACTACTTCACTCCACATAGAGAAAAATCTATTAAAACTCCTAATATTACCCCTAAAATGATGCTTACAAATAAGTTTGATAAGTCCATGGTGGCGAGGACTTCCCTTACCCTCTTGATACCTCCTAGACATATTTTGTAATTCTTGGTGTAGGTATAAAGGGAAGTTGACCCTAACCTCAGGTTGTTGCCTACCATGCCTAAGATGGTTCAAAATTCGGAAGTGGTGTCCCGACAGAACAACATATTGTCCCTCACATGTTAGAAATTTAATTACCCAGATAGCTACTTCATCCCAGGGCCCCTATAAACTAATTCTTTTTACACCTTTACATACATTTCTGTTCATCAAATATTCAGGTGCCCTATCCCCTTCTTCCATGAATTTACCGACTACATCAGCTAACGTATTCCTACCAATTCTAGAAATTTGGAGACCTCTTAAGGGAAGTTCAATAATTTGACTCAGAATCTCAGGAGTTACCTCAATCGTCATCCCGTTGATGTGAGCTCGATTATTTTTGAAAGTACGGGTGAACTCTGCTACCAAATCTTCAGAGCACCCATCAAATTTATCTAAAAAGGGCATCAAACCACCATCTTCAAAAATCCTCAATGATTCAGGGCTCTCTCGGAGGTATCTGGTGTTTTTAGGCTCCATTTTTATTTTTCACCCCATGTTTTCTTTTTGCTATTGTTCTGCTATCATCCTCTGCAACTTACAATTTTTCATCATCATTCTCCTTCAAAAAGAATGGTAAAATTAGCAAAAATCATCACCTTTCCTTGTAATCATGAGGTAAAAAGTGAGCCATCTTCGAAAAGAAGGTGGTGCAGATTACTGATTTGGTTTTGGACACATGTCCACCGATGAATCGTTGTCCTTCCATGCCATCAAAATTTATTCTTTCTTAATTCATGAGCCCATCATGCATGCAGATTTTATTCGCACATTTGGTTATCATCCCACCGGATTTGGTTGCTCGCCATTCAACGTCAGCTTCATAAATCATCGTACCCTTTTTGGTTGGCATGTCGCAAATGCGATCAAAAAAATAAACCCTAAATACTCCTTTCGAGAAAAATCATGTGGTGGGAACAATTTTTCTTTTCCCCCTTTTTGATGCCACGTGGAATGATTTCCTTCTACTACCGCGCATTCTAATTTTTTCAAAAATTTTGCCCTTGTTATTCCAAAGATAACTTCCCTATTTCGAAGATAAAAATGACTTTTCCTTACTCTGAAGACAAAACACAACTTTGTTATTCCAAAGATAACAAATTATGCTATTCCGAAGATAAGACAAATTCTGCTTATTCCGAAGATAAACAAACTCTGCTATTTCGAAGACAAACAAATTTTGCTATTCCGAAGATAAAAAAACTCTGTTATTTCGAAGATAAGCAAATTTTGCTTATTCCAAAGATAAAACCACTTCATCATTCTGAAGACATTCTTCAACTGAAGATCAAGCAACTTTTGGCATCCCTATTCCGAAGATCAAGCAAAAACTAGAATCCTTCTTCTTTTCCAAGTGGATTGATATGTTTTGAATATGCCAAACCTCATGGATGTCTTCATACTAATGGTTAATATTTATACACTATATACTAAGTATTTACAATGATAAAAGTGTAAGAAATATATACCTATTTTAAACAAGTTATTTGCATGTTTTGATGGATGGTTGCTTTTGATGATGTCCTACTAATTTTTTACTGCAACATTTCAGAATAAGTGCAGTTGATGAATTTGTACAATGATGATGTAGATTTTTTTCAAGGCTATGCATGCCGAAAAACCGGTTTTCATGCATACCAATTCAGTAGCGCCTCATAGAGGTTTTCACTACTGAATTATTCATTTTTCTCTCTTTTTTTTTTATTTTTCACCTCTCCTTTTCTCTCTTTTTTTTTTATTTTTCCTCTCTTTTTTTTTTCACCTCTCTTTTTCTTTTTTTTTACCTCTTTTTCTCTTTTTTTTTTCTATTTTCTTGAAACTCCATTATCATGCTGAATCTATTGAAGTTGAAATGGAAGAGGGAATCTCTTCCACCTATTGTACATCCAAATTATCAAGCTACTGCAAGAATTCTTCCTTAGTTAGTGGTGTATGGTATACCCGAAGGTGATGCCCATTCACTACCAACTTCCTTCATGAGTCATCGATAGGAGAGAGATGAACAACTCCATTGTCAAATACCTCCTCAATCAGATAAGGTCCAAGCCATCTAGTCCATAGCTTTCCAGGGAAATCCTCATAATGAGAATCAAACAACAAGGTCCAATCTCCTTGCTGAAACTTCCTATGTTGAATGTGGTTGTCATGCCACAACTTCCTTTGTTCTTGAATTACTTCAGTGTGGTGTAGTGCATCCAACCGAAGTTCATCCAATGCATTCAGCTATAGAACTCTATCCATTTGTGCCTGAGACAAATCAATTCCAATTTCCAAAGTTGTTCGTAATGTTAGTAGCTCAAATTCAATAGGTAAGAGAGGCTTTTTACCAAAAACCAGTTCATAAGGTGTAAAACCAGTAGTGGATTTCCAGGTAGTATTATAAGCCCAGACTGCTTCAGGTAGTTTATCTAGCCAATTCCTCCTATGAAAAGCTACTATTTTAGTCAAAATCCGTTCTAACTCCCTGTTTGTTATTTCAACTTGACCATTTTCTTGTGGGTGATAAGGTGATGATTTCCTATGTTTGATTTCATATAACTCTATGAAAGCTTCAATAACTTTAGATGCAAATTGGGGTCCTTGGTCTATGGTAATAGACCGTGGAGCTCCAAATATCTAAAAAATCTAGGTATACAAGAAATCAACAACCTTCTCTTCACGAGCATGTTTGAAAGCATGCACCTCTACCCACTTTGTCAGGTAATCAGTGCATACCAGAATATGCACCTTTCCTTGAGAAGGTGGGTCAATAGGTCCCACAAAATCAAGCCCCCACCTCTCAAATGGTTCTAAAACCATTTGAGGTTGTAGTGGCATTTCATTTGTGTGAGTGGGTTTCCCCATTCTTTGGCATGCATCACAATGCCTGATGTACTTTTTTACATCCTTGTGAAGAGATGGCCAATAATACCCTATTCCTAAAAATTTTCTAATTGTGCTTTTTACAGAATAATGTCCACCAGAGGGTTCATCATGACAAGCTCGAAGGATATCATATACTTCATCCTTTCGGATGCACCTACGTAATACATGGTCAGGACTGCATTTAAAAAGTATACCTTTAATCCATGAAAAAGAAGAGCTTTGTTTTATCAATTGTTTCTTCTGTTTTGAAGTGAAATGTGGAGGAACTTTCCCTATGACCAAATAGTTGGCTATATCTGCAAACCATGGTGATTGAACAGATATAGCAAATAATTTTTCATCAGGAAAAGTATCCTCAACTAATTCCCCTTCCTCTGTGTTCTGCAACCTGGACAAAAAATCTGCTACAACATTAGCTTTTCCTGGTTTGTTGATTATTGTGATATCAAATTCTTGCAGCAATAGTAACCAACGGATAATTCTTGCACTCACCATAGGTTTATTCATCAAATATTTAATGGTTGTGTGATCTGTATGAATGAATATTTGATAACTTGTGATGTAATGTCTGAATTTGTTTATAGCATAAATTACTGCCAAGAATTCCTTTTCAATAGTGGTATAATTTTTCTCTGCTCCTATCAAATTCTTGCTAATGTAGTAGATGGCATAATGTTCACCATTATCAATTTGCCCTAGTGCTGCTCCAATTGCAGTATTGGAAGCATCAGTCTGGATATGAAATGGTAATGTCCAGTTAGGTCCTCTTAACACAGGTGGAGTTACTAATTTTTCTTTCAGAGCCTCAAATGATTCCTGACACTTTGCAGTCCAGGAGAATTCAGAATCCTTAGTCAATAGGGCAAACATAGGATTGGCTATTGTGCTAAAGTTGGGAATAAACCTACGATAAAAACCAATGTGTCCAAGGAAACTTCTAACATCAGTTTGAGTCTTAGGAGGGAGAATATTCTTGATTATTTCTACCTTCTTTGGATCAACTTGGATCCCTTGAGGAGAGATGTGATGACCAAGAACAATTCCTTCCTCCATCATCATAAAACATTTTTTAGGATTCAAAGATAACTGGTATGTTTCACAATGAGTTAAAACTTTATCAAGATGTTCTAATGTAAAATCAAAAGTTTCACCACATACTGTGAAGTCATCCATATAGATTTCAACACTATCGGTAGTCAGATCAGAAAATATTGCTAAAACTGCTCGTTGGAATGTTGTTGGAGCATTACACAAGCCAAAAGGTAAGACCCTATAGGCGAATGTTCCCCAAGGACATGTAAAAGTTGTTTTCTCCTGATCTTCAGGTGCAACCTGAATTTGATTATATCCATTGAATCCATCAAGAAAACAAAAGTATTTCTTTCCAGCAAGAGTATCTAACACTTGATCTATGAATGGTAATGGAAAATGATCTTTGTATGTTACTTTATTCAATTCTCTGTAGTCTACACATACTCTCATTTTTCCATTCTTCTTTGGAACTATAACCAATGGAGAGACCCACCGACTATCAAAAATTGGATAAATGAATCCTACCTCTAAAAGTTTTTCAATCTCCTCTTTGACAATATCTCTCAAGGCAGGATTCAATCTTCGTTGGGGCTGCCTCACTGGTTTAACATCTTCAATATAGATTCTATGAGTGCATACATCAGGGTGGATTCCTGACATATCTTTGTAATCCCAGGCAAAAGCATGGATATGTTTCTGCAAAATAGCTGATAGTTTTGCTTCTTCTTCATTAGTAAGCCAACTATTGATATTCAAAAATTTGCCTAGCTCAACTTCTATCTGTTTTGTCCCTGGAAGGACAAAATTTACTCCTTTATACTTAGTTATTAAGGAGTTGAGTGGACAATGATGAGGAATTCCTATCTCATTTTGAACACTAATTTTTGATGGAAGCATATTTTGTATGGAACAATGAGAAGAAGGGAGTAGGTGATGATGCCACCCATGTGGTAGTGATGAATGTACTTGATGTGGTTGCATCAGAACTTTGACCTTCCTCATTTCCTAACAAGATATTTATTTCTTCATCCTCTATTCCTTGCTCATGCAGAGTACTTAAGATAGTCTCATTTTCAACATTCCTTTCATCATGGGAGTCTATCTCCTCTATATGTTCCTTCACTACTACAGTAGCTAGTGTGGAGATAATCTCTTCTTGTTCTTCATATGAATCAAGGAACCATAACTGACCTGTAAAATTGCTTGAAGGTCTTGCAGGAGGATACAGAGAAATCTATTTTAAGTCAATACCATTGGAGATTGTCATATTTCCTGATCTACAGTCTATAAAGGTTGTTGCAGTTGCAAGCCAAGGTCTTCCCAGAATAATGGGATAACCATGTGCTGAATTCCTAGGTTGTAAAACCAAAAAATCTGTAGGGTACTCCCAAGAAGAAACTTCTATAGGGACATCTTCAATGATACCTTCAGGTTTTGCAACTGACCTATCAACCATTTCTAATACTATAAAGGTGGGACTTAGATGTTTGAGCTGTAATTTTTCCATTATATCCTTGGTCATGACATTTATTGCAGCTCCTAAATCAACTAGGACATTTGATATTGGTATTGAGCTTATAGTAACTATGATAACTGGACTTCCTGGGTCACTATACTTTGGAGGTACTAGTTTCCCTGACAAGAGATCAACTATCTTTCCTTCAACCTGAACAGTTTTAGGGAATGCCTTCTTTTTTCTCCCTAATCTTCTAATGCACAAATCTTGGACAATTTTTTTGATCAAAGGTACATCCTTAATGGCTTGCAATAAGGGGAGTGATATGGTTAACTTTCTAAGTTCCTTGACCAGATCTGATTCAAAATTTTTTGCTATGGTGTTGAATCTCTCAGGGTATGGAATTATCCCTGATGGAGGTAACTGTTCTGCCTGTGGTTCTATTTTCTCTACTTATTTTTCTATTGTTGGTTTGAATCTACTTGGTTCCAAAGGTTCTTGCATTTCATTTTCTTTGATTTCAGTTAAAACAGGTTCAGGTAAGACTTTTCCTGAACGAAGTTGGATATTACTGCAATCAAGAACATGTATTTCAATATTTTCTTTAGATTCAACCACATAGACAGGGGATGCCTGTCTTATGTTGTTTGGATTAGTCACTGGTTGGGCTGGTAGTTGAGGTTGTTTCACCTCTTGTGTTTGTTGTGGTTGATTTGGTTTCCCTTGAAAATTTTGATTAGGTGCAGGCAACAAATTTTGAATTTGACCTTGATTTCTTTGTTGCCTTGGATAGGACTGGTATTGTTGTCCCCACTATTGTTGATTTTGCATCCAGGATGGATTACTCTAATTCTGATTCCAAGGTGGACTATTCTGATTCCATGATGGGTTATTCTGGTTCTGATTCCAGGATGGATTACTCCAACCTGTTTGTGGCCATTCTTGAGAAGTTGTCCATTGAGAATAATTCCAAGGATGTTGGGGTGGTTCTGACTATCCCCAAGGCATATTCCAAGGGTTATGTCCCCAATTTGTAGGAAAACGAGGGGGGTTTTGATACTGAGAGAAATTTCCCCCCTATTTTGGTCCAACATAATTGAGTTCTTCAATCTGAGTTTCTAAAATAGTTTTGAGTTGTGGTAGCAGATGGTATTTATCAGTCAAATGTCCTTTTGAACAAATACTGCAGATGGATGAAATGGATGTTTTGTTTAAAGGACATTCTTGCAAAGCATGTTTATTTCTGCATCTTGGGCAATAAATTGCCAGAGGTTCTATTGTTTTTGCTTTAGCAGTCATTTCCCCTAGAGTTGTGTTTAATTGCACCAAAATATTAGTTTTGAAATTTGCAAATTCCTCTATTAAATCTTTTACATCATTGCTATTTGCACTCTTTTTCTTTCTCCTCTGTTTAGTGCGAGAATAATTTCTACATAAATCCACAATCTCTTCATTGTTAAGAGTATTTACATCCCCATTTCCCATTAAATTTAATACTTCTTTGGATTCATCTTGTAATCCTCTTAAAAATATGGTTTTGCATATTTCAGGTTCTACAAGTCCACATCTTCTTTGAACAAATGCAAACCTATCAAGGTAATCTTCTAAAGTTTCATCATCTTCTTGCTTGATTCAGAATAACTCATCCTTCCTATTTCTTACCCTACAATAATCTTGGTATTTATCCAAGAATATGCTCTCCATTTGTTCCCAGGTTCGAATAGATTCTGGCTCTAGACTCATGAACCAACGCAATGTTGTATCTTTGAGTGTGGAAGGGAAAACCTTGAGTTTCTGGTTGTCATTCACATAATCATAGGTTTGACACACTACTTTGAACTCAAATAAGAACTGGTCAGGATCTTCAGATGCAACTCCTTGAAAGGTTGGAAGTACTAAAGGGGATATTGTCTTCATAGGAGAATTTTGTGTAGGATTTAATTGAATAGGGTATTCAAAAGTCCTAGAAGGATGAGGATTATCTGCTTTGTTGTAGATATTACTACCTCCATCTTGGTGTTTTGGCATTTCTGCCATGATGTTGTTCCAAATATTGGTATAGATGTGTCCAAATTGCTCTTGTCGAATAAACTTAGAAGTAGATGGAGAAGAAATAGATAATTCCTCTAATATTTCTTTTTCAAGAGATCTTTCAATTCTTGAAGGTACTGGTTTTTGTTTAAGTCTGTTAGGAATTTCAAACATAGGTGATTCACCTCTTAAGCATGAAGATTGCCTTCCTATGGTGATTTTGATAAATCTACCTTTCTCATCCCTAGGCCTACTCATTCATGCTTACTCCCTAATGACATAAATTGTAATTCAATAATTGTTACTTAACCAACTATTATATTCAGATTTTACCCTAAATTTTCATAGCTTAGCATAATTAACAACTATTGGACTATTATTTTCTTCTAACAACACTATATCCCTAGAAATGATGCCAAAATGATGAGTTGTCATTAATCACATCATTAAATCTCAAGGATCTATCAATCCGGGGTGGTGTCCAAGGCTATTTATGATAGAAATGAGGAACAGGGCTACAATTTAACTCATTTTGGAGCAATAGGTCTTATTGGTGGAATAGATTATGTGGGGGTTTTTAGGTCACCTTTACTCCTAAATTGCATAAAATAAACTAATCTGCTTGTAAGAATGGAAATCTAATCTTTAAATTACAGGAATGAAAACCTAATTGCAACTGTAGAATTGAAATCTAGTTATTCTTGCAGGAATGGTAAAGTTGATCCTTAAGTTATAAGAAATTGAACCTAATTACAATTGCAGAAATGAGATCTAAATACTTTTGTAAAAATGGAATTGTTGAATGAAACACACTAACTAAATCCTGTCAGTGTTCTATTTTAGAAGGTTGTCAAGCTTCTATGCAGTAACTGACAACAAAAAGAGAAATATAAAAAACTATTGAAATGGAAGCAAAACTGTAATCTGCTGAAAATGGAACATGTAACTAATCTACCAAAGCATTGCAAGTTTATTTTAAATAAGAAAGGAATCATACAACTGCAAACAATGTCAGTATGCAATAAAAGATGAAACAGATAAACATTCAACTAATTCTGCTACAACAAGAATCAAGAGAAAACATGTCCTGTTAGTCCTCCTCCTAGGCCTGAAAGTGGCCAGCTTCCTTTTCTAGAAGAAGGTATGAATTCTCTTACTAACTAAACCTTACACACACTCATAAATGACAAAGAAGATGGAAGAACTGCACTTTATTATTCCAAAAATGACATTACAATGCTATTGTTACACTCTGCTACAAATTTGAACCTATTCTGCTTCTATTATATCAACTACCTTCTATCTATTTTCTACTTAGCTCAACCAATATGGGAGCTATCCTATTTATAGATGCCTAAAATATATTTACATACATAAAATATGCCATTCCTATCTTGCAACTTGATTGCCTATTATGTTGCAACAATTCTGGGGATATTTCAGGACAAGGTCAGTTACTTCAATTGATATTTTTCAGGAGCTGCATCTTTTGGTCAGCAAGGGATGGTGGAGACAGCTAGAGGAGACTTTTCCTAACTTTCCTCAACCTCAAGTTGCCTTTTCAACCACTTGGAAACCGTAGAAAGTCAAACTGCAGCACTTTCCCCTATCATTCCGAAGATCTTCGAAATAACTGGTTGTAGATGCAACTTAAACTCAGAACATCCTCAAGATGTTTGTTTTGGTTGCTTCTTCTAGGTAAGTCTTTAAATCCAGCCCCCAGGAGGTAATTCCAACTGACTTCATCCCTTCTCCTTGGTAAATTCCATGCCCTGCCATTCATTGGTAGCTGGCTGGAATTTACACAGAATTCATGTTACTGTTGCACAGTTTACAGTTTCTTGATACTATTCAAATTTAGACAAATTATTGCATAGGAAATATAAACATAAAGATATCTAAAATGTTGTTATTCAATCATGCATGCCCATCATCAATATATCTTGCTTGAAACTATGAAAAACTATGCAAAAACTACCAAAAATAGAGCATAATATTCCTAAACACATCAATCATGCAAATATTTGATATACAACATATTTAGATCAACTTAATCAGCATATAAGACATATCATAAGGTTTTTAAGCATTTATAATGTTTCAAAACATGCTATGATTGAGGCATTTTCAAGCCTCATCAGGATGAACTCCAAAATAAAGGGTGGGGAAGAAATTCGGTCCATGTCAATTTAAATTGGCTTAACCGGGTTGTATGGATTGTGGAGTGGGATGAATAAATTAGTAGGATTCATACTGAATTAGTAGGAAAGGATGGATTAGAAGAATAGATGGGAACCGATGTTGAATCTTGTTAACCTTGGATAGAAACAAAAAACATGAAATTAAATGCTATGTACATGCAAAGGAACATTTTGTTTCTTGTTTTTGAATGTTTTTATTTTTATTTTTATATACCTATGTTACACATTTAGGCTTGGCTGAATGGCTCAATGGAACTCAAGTAGGAGGTGGTCCACTAGGTGGGTCAAATTGTTCTTGAGGAAGAAGCAAGCGAAAGACAAGCTAATGGATGGAAAATAGTCTGAGGTAAAACTCATCCTGTTGGGTAAGGGGAACAATCGACTAAAATTCCTCTTCAGAATTGTCAAAAGTGTTGGACATAAGTTCATACTCTTCATAAATTTCACCATCAAAATTTGGAAGTGGGTAGGAAAAACTTAGGGGGTCTTTTTTTCATTGAAGCTAAGCTCTTGAAGAGCTTGTTCAAGAGAAGTGGTTGAGGAACATGGAAGGGGGGCTTTGTCTTCTTCAGTGAGGCTAAGCCTTTGGAAGACTTGCTCAAGGTAAGCGGTTGTGGAAAGTGGGTATATCCTAAGCCTAAAAGATAATGTGCTCCTCGATATGGAAAATAAATGATATCATGTACCCCTAATTCATGGGAACCTAGACCCTGACCTTACCAATTGACTATATGAAAGTAACGAGATGGAAATCCTGCCATGTTTTGTATGTTGGCACATCTTGGCTCTTTCGGTTATTTTTTTGTAATGGAGGAATCCAACCCTCCATAAACAAATTTTATACTATTAGAAGAAAAATTCATGTCGTAGATAGCACCTATGGTTAAAGGAGGGTCACATGGACAACACAAATCCTTGGCTATAGGGATGGAAAGCAGGGTCATGGTAACGTTGTGGACCACGTATTCACCAATACTAGCACTAGTGATGTGGACCTTGACTTGGGATGATGTGGTAGATTATTTGGAAATGAATGGCCTAATATTGGAGGGGGCTGTGGAAGGTTGTAGGGAGTTGAATATTTCACAATTCAAAAGTTTGACTTGTGAAACATTAGTTTATGGAGAGGTATTGGGTGGTGGCTTAGAATTAGAAGAAGGTGGATGAAGTAATGATGATGAAGGAGGAATGGTTGTAGGAGTGGTTGAGGTTGATGATGTGGTGAAAGTAAACTGACCTTGACCACATGTACAAGAAGAAATAGATGATTGAGGGGGGTTTGTGATGGGTAACTCCTCAAGAATAGGAGCTTTGGAAGAAAATGTGAATGGATTAAAAGATGAAGTGGATGGATTTGAATATGAACTGGATGGATTTGAATATGAAGTGGATGGATTCAAATATGATGGGGATAAGAATAGGTGAGTGGAAGGCAACATGGATTCATAAGGATTTTAAATGAAATTTCAATACTTGAAAGGTTCTATATCCATGGGGATGCAATGGACTTGACCATCATGAACGTATTTCAAGCATTGGTGGATAATTGATAGAACACATTTCATTTACCTCATCCAAGGTCTACTAAGGAGTACATTGTATACCATGGGCTCTTCCAATATGTGGAACATAGTGTACAACATTTTAACCCCTTCTTCAATGGAAAAAACAACAGTGCCAACTGTGATACACAAAGCATCGTTAAATGCTTTGAGGGTGAATGATGACTTGGAAATGTGGGAAGGTGGAAGTTTGAGGTTGCTAAGGGCAGCAATAGTGATAATATTGATGAATGAGCTGATATCAATTAAGACCCTCTTAAATGGATTCTTGTCTATCATGACCATGATATGTAATGGAGGATCTATGGATTTTGATGTCATTGAATTTATTTCAAAGTCATAGAAGGTGATGGATGACTCCATGCATGTTCTAATGCTCCCTAAAAAGTTTTTGATGGCATTAGGATCTTGGGATTCAAACTCAATGGATTTTAGAATTTCCATTAAGGCTTCTCTATGCCTAGGATATTGTTGGATGAGCTCATATAAGGACAATTTTGCTGAAGCCATATTCAGAATTGTAGTCAACCAACTGCTTAAGGATACTATAGGCCTTAGAGGTCAACGAATGGGCTGATTTGGTGGGCTAGAAATATGGAATGGTAGGGATGGATTTGGAGAAGTTTGTATGGGTGGTGGATTTGAAGGTTGTGCATTTGGTTGTTGGGAATTTTTTTTATTTTTTCTTTGAACTCTTGTGACCACATGGACTGCTCCAACAAAGTTTTGATATTGTTGGACATGGTTAACTTGGTTAGGAGGTGTATGATGATTATTACCTCCTGCATTAGTTTAGGCCTCTTCATGGTTGGGAAGAGGTGTTTGAAATATTACCGAGTTTTAATTTTGTAGAGCTAGGGGATTGTATGCCTTAAGGACCCCCAAGTCTATGAGGTCTTGAATGATGTTCTTAAAAAAATTGCATATGTTGATGTCATGATAATTTTACCTATGGTATGGGTAGAATAGATGTTCCTTATAACCTCTGCTATGTTTGGTAGGGTCATCAGGCCTAATTTATGGTAAAGCCAACTTATTTGTTTCATACAAATTTTGGAATATGGAAGAGTACAACTCCATTAAAGGAGTGTATTGGTGTTGTGGTCGAGCATGTTGTCAACGGGTAGGGTTTTCCATAGTTGGCATTGTGTTTTGTATCGTGAGTGCTTGAGTTACAGAGGGGACCACATGATAAACAATTTGTTATAGTTTTTACATGGGTTTTTGAGCCATTAAGGGTTGGATCATCACCACTTGATTAGCCGAAGAGGCTTGAGATGACTTATTTTGGCCAGAATGATTGCTTTTAAATTGGCCCTTATTTTACCATTATTTATTTTTAGGCTTAATGACTCCCTCTTGGATTTTTATCTCCTCAATGATGCTAGAATATGCCAAAGCTTATTCAAGTGAATGATAAGTATGCAGTTGAAGCATACAAGATATGGGTTTTAAGCAACTCTTGGTAAATAATTTAATGATATCATCCATTGAGAGGGAGAATGAAAATTTGGTAATGAATGCCCTCCAACGGTTTTCAAAGTTATAGATAGTTTCATCTTCCCATTGTCTTAATTCATACACATCTGATAATGAAAATTTATTTTTAATGTTTAGGACAAAACACTCAAGGAATAGGTCAATCAGTTGAGAAAAAGTATAGATACTATGAGTTGGTAGTTGATTGAACCACTCTATGACGTCTCCTCCTAATATTTGAGGAAATGTTCGAAGCATGAGAGCATTGTCGATTTGAATATGAAAGCATGCATGAACAAATGAGCTAACATGCTCCTTAGGGTTCTCGGTTACCCTAAATTTATCAAACTTTGATAAAGTAATGTCTATCGGATATGGCAGTGATGGTACCGAAGGATGGATTGGTTGATGGATCAGTTGGCTTAGAGTTGATTTTTGGCTTGACATACCGGGAATATTTTGCATCAGCTGATCTATTTGCTTTTGCATGGCATGAATCCTAAGATCCTCCCCAAGAATGTGGAAGCCTTGGATAACCTGATGACTTGGGAATGGACTAGAAGAAAGATGTTGTGGAGTGATGATATGATTTTGATGAAATGGATTAGCTTGAAATTGATGGGGGAAATATTGATGATTGAAAGAAGGAGAATATTTATGAAGAAGAAGATTTTGGAGGAGTTGGTTGGGTTGACTGGAAGAAATAGTGATTGGAGGGGTTGAATTTTGGATTGGAGGTGGCTTGGGGATGGATACCATTGACGATTGGGGTATCTAGGTGAATTTTTTGTTGGCTATTTAGGGTCCCACCGTGATCACCATTTGTGAAGTGAAAATATGGCACTAAAATAAATATAAAGTAAACAATTTCAATGAACAAGAGATTGCACAAAATATTATTTTATTCAATAAATGAGGGGGAGCTAAGAAACTCTTTTTTTGCAATTGATCCGTTCAAAGGAATTATTTAGATAAAAAAATTATAGATGTTAGGGTTCTCTGAAACCCTAGTTACAAAATAAGTAGTGTCTTCAATGTATATTGCTTCCAACAGGGGTGAGTGGGATTCTTACTATCCGTGACTAGGCCAATCCAGCTCTAATAGCTGTCCAACGTTGATGAATCTATATATTTGCACACATACAAATAAAATAAGGATCGGTAATACCTGGTAGGGTTACACAATGTGATACCATCAGTTATCAATAAACCCTAGCTATTAACAAGTGAAGTAGCATACCAAATCTAGAGATAATGAAATGAGATAATAAAAAATAATGATTTACCTTGCTATTGATGATGTTATTCCATTGCTCTATTATTTGATGGCAGGGTGCCCGGATGACACCTAGTGATATTATGTGGTTGGCTCTAGTGTGCAGTTGTGGGGATAACAGGATTTGTGCTGCACCTACAGAATGTAGCAATTGTACTGCAATACCTGTGGGATGAGGTAAGCGCTCGATTGCACCTATGGGGTTGGTGATCAAGAGATGGTCATGAGGCTTTAGGAAGATATTTTGGTGAGAAAGCATCATCATTAGAATGACTTACGAAGACTACATGCTAGCAAGACCTATGCACACTCCTTGGAGTATTTGTGCATGGCTAATCACATTCGTTTGCCAAATGCTCTATCGTCTTCTAGGACCAAGTGATCTAGGCATAGTTCTAGGTCTAGGGCTCCTACTAGGTCTTAGGGGTCCACTCATGGATATTAGCTTAGTGCTTAGATGCAATTTTTTATATGAGCCTTGGTGCTCCATTGTAGCCTTTGTGGAATTCATTGTACACATAATATTTTTGATATATATATACATGGATTTTTGTATTTGTGTTATCTTCTATGTGAATGCTTTTGTGTATGCAATGCATATTTTATGAAAATATTTTTATGTATGTCTTATGGATGATTAATGCGAGCTACTTATGATGTGTATGCGTAGTGCTAATATGTATGATTAATGCAAGCTAATCATGATGTGTAGTGCTTATATAGATGATTAATGTAAGCGAGATGGCATGTATATGAAATAATTAATGCAAACTATATGAGAGGAATGCATGATGTTCGAATGATCATTTTTAGTTCATAAGTTTGTTAGCCATTTCTGTTCATTGTTTTGCAATTGGGAGCACCAAACTTGGTGGTATTATGCAGGTTGGTCCATGATGGAGACATGGATGTTAACATGGAAGAAGATATGGATGTTGATATGGAAGAAGACTGAAGTATTTTCAGAGACTCAAACAGACTAGTGTTATCAACCAAACTCACTAAAGGTTGTCTAAATTTCTTTAGGACCAAAGTGTGTGCAAGTGAATTTTATTTACCCAAATCTTGAGCATGGCAATGACCCTAGGTAATCAAGAACCAATGTGTGTGCGCGTGAAGTTCATTAACCCATTATGAGTAAATTAGGCATGAATTATTATGGAGAGGACAAAGAAGCTAGCTTGTTTGTATGTGCAGTCAAAGGTCTCCATTTTTAGAAGAGAGACATGTCACCCAGCATGAGTTTATTCCACTGCCAGTCAAGCATCTATAGCTTCGATGGAGACTCACTCCATAGTCCAATGATATGATCTTTTATACCTTGGGGATGACTACATATTTTTTTGAGGGAAATGTAGTATGATCCTTTCAACTTTAGGGATTTGTGGTGTGTGCATAGAATTTGTTAATTTTGAATAGAGCTTTGGGGAATCGGATTCTCAACCAAAGTGTGATGAGAATGTGACCCTATCCTTACTATTCTATATTTTGTTTTGAAATTTGAAAAGCAACTGCGATAGTGATGAAAAACACTATTTTTGATTTTGGACTATGTTTGCATGATAGGACAGGCGAGGAATACCCTTTTCACTTCAAGGTGCCACCCAAGTATGGTGTTATCTCTCTTTGAATCAAAATGTTTTTAAGATGTGAATAAGCGTGGTTGTTGCAAGATTTTTTTGAAATCAATTGAAAATACTCAAGATTTTCTTAATGTGAAAAAGTGTTTTTGGTCCTAAAGAAAATTGGACATCTTTTTGGAGGTTTCTAGACACACTAGTAGTGGTTGAGTGATTGAAAACTTAGGGTTTATGAGCTATGATATTGGGTAAAATTGCATAAATTCCAAAAATAGGTACCCCCAATCATGGAAACTTGACTTATTATTTGGCCATATCATCACTACTATAAAAAATCATTGAACATGGGATGGGATGAATGTAATATGCAAAATGAAAGAATGTAGTGGGATGCATGTGGGGTGTAAAATGCAGTGGAATGTATGTGGAATGAATGCAAATGCAATTGTGAAGATGCAGTATGTATGAATGCAATGTTAAATATACCTATATGTAAATGCAGTATGTATGCAATGTGAACATGCCTATGTGAATGATTTGTTTTTGTTTGTTTGTTTTTTTTAGCCATGTATATACATACATATAAACATCATATTAACAATAAAATACCTTTAAATGGATAACATTAAGTGGTTTGGGTTCCTCTACTCCCTCTAAATCAGCAAGTCTATATGTACCATTACCCACTTTTTGGGAAATTATGTATGGACCTAACCAATTAGCAACAAATTTATCATAAAGATGTGGTAAAGCATTGGTGTTTTGTTGGTTCTATTTAAGTACAAGATATCCTACTTGAAATTCATGAATATGGACTTTGGAATTATAAACATGCTTTAGGCGGTCTTGATAAACTCACAAGTGCTCTACTACATTGACTCACCTCTCATCAAGAAGAGTGAGTTGGTCAAGATGTGCTTGTGTAGCATTATCATCGTCTATGAATTCCTGCAAAGAAATTTGCAAGGAGGGAATATTGAGCTCAAGAGGCATGATATCTTCAACTCCATAGACCAAGGAAAATGGTGTTACTATTTGTTGGTGTTCAGATGCTTATTTGATAAACCCATAGTGCAAAAGGGATTTGTGTATGACAGTCTCTATGGTTTTCATTAACAAGTTTCTTGAGAATAGCAATCAAGGTCTATGGATTTGTCCATTTTCTTGTGGGTAATAAGGAGTCAAGAAATTGTGTTGGATATTATATTTATCACAAAGTGCTTGAACATCCTTGTTCCTGAAAGACTTGCCATTATCAAAAATTATTTTAGAGGGAATACCAAAATGATAAATGATATGGTAGAGTATGAAGTCCACAATATGAGGTCCTTTCGTATTTGTTAGAGGAATGGAGTCAACCCACTTTGTGAAGTATTCAGTGGCCGTGATGATGAATGTGTGTTGTCATGAAGGAGGCAATATTTTTCTAATTAGATCTAGATTCCATTGTGAAAAGGGACAAAGGCTTTGTATAGGCTATAAAGCTTGTGATGGTACATGAGTTAAATTAGCGTGTGCTTGACATTGCTTACAAATTTTGACATAGTTGCAACAATTAACTCATGCATAAAAGATGCTTTGAAATGGAAATCCCACTAAAAGGACCACCACAAGTACCATCATGGGATTCAGATATGAATCTTTGAGCCTCACTATTTTTGATACAATGCAGAAGGATTTCATCATAACCACATTTATACAAAACGTCCCCTAAGAGAATAAATAGGCTACTTTTTGCTCAAAAGAGCATTTTGCATACCGAGATATATCAGATGGGAGTGTTCCAAATTTTAGAAAGTCCACTATTTGGTTTGAACAAGAATCATATGGTTCCAAATGGATAAAGCAAATGTCTTTTTCATCCTTAGGATCAATATGAAAAATGGTTGCTTTAGATATTTTTGAGATTATTAGGGGATGTACCTCTCCTAAATCATATTTTGGAATCAATGATCCAAGAGAGGCAATTGCATCTACAAAGATATTAGTCGAACAAGGCAAGTTGCTAATTTCATACCATTTGAATGTTGAGAGCAATTTTATTGCTACTTCATGATAAAGCTTAATGGTAGGTTCTTTGAATTAGTATTCTCCTATTACCTGTTTGACAACAATTTGAGAATCCCAAATATCCTAATACACTTGATGCCCATAGCTATAGCGGATTTAATACCTTATATTAGGGATTCATAATATGCAGTGTTATTTGTGCATGGAAAGTCTAGCTTGAATGATAAATATATGGGTATCCTTTAAGGTGTATGAAAGACAACTCCAACACCTTGACCTTTCTCACACTTAGATTCATCAAATAATAAGGTGATATCAACATATTCCTCTGGAATGACATCTTCTTCTAATTTAGTGACAGAAAATACTGAATCATCTGGGAGCTCTATAATCAAAGGATGATCATTGGGTATTGGAGCTTCGACAAGTTGATCAACTATAATATGACCTTTAATAGATTTTTGGTTGATAAATTCGAGATCAAATTTTGTAAGGAGCATTATCCATTTAGTGGTATGAGTGTTATTGTAAGTGTGAGAGATCATATAACACAAAAGATTTTATCTAGCGATGACATAAGTTGTATGGCTAAGCATATAATGTCGAGGTTTCTTAGTGGTAAAGACCACTGCTAACCACAACTTCTCTATATAAGCGTATCAAGTTTCATAACTTACCAATGTTCGACTAATGTAATAAACAACTTACTCTTGATTTTGTTCATTTTTCTGTGCAAGCATTGTCCCTAAAGAAAAGTCCATTGCTGAGACATAAAGATAAAAAGGGACCCCTAGATGAGGAAGAGCTAAGAATGGTAGAGAAGATAGATAATGCTTGATGTCGTTGAAGACTTTTTGACATCCATCTATCCATACAAATGGCACCCCCTTTTGTAGCAGGTAGTTGAATGGCTTGCATTTGTCAAAAATTTGCACAATAAAATTTTAGATTGATTTAATCTTTCCTTGTAAACTACGCAATTCCTTAATGTTATTTGGTGGAGGTATTTCCGTGATGGCTTTGAATTTGTTTGGGTCCACTTAAATACCTCTTTTGGAGACAATAAATCCTAAAAGTTTACCTAAGGTAACACCAAAGACACGCTTTTTGGGATTTAACCTCACCTTATGTTCTAGAAGTCGGTCAAAAATATTTTCCAATACACTAATGTGCTCTTGTCAAGTTTTAGATTTAGCCAAGAGATCATCCACATAGTCTTCGATAATATTATACATGTAATCATGAAATATGTAATTCATGTCTCGTTGATAGGTAGCGCTTGCATTTTTGATGCCAAAGGGAATAACCCTATAACAAAAGATTCCCCAAGGTGTTGTGAATGTTGTTTTGTGTTGGTCATCAGGATTTATGCGAATTTGGTTATATCCTGAAAAACCATCCATGAGAGAAAGTATTTCATGGCCAACGTAGGTATCAACAAGAGTATCAATTTTTGGAAGAGGAAAGTCATCCTTAGGACATACCTTGTTAAGATCTCAAAAATCGGTGCAAACATGTATCGACCAATTAGGCTTGAAAATGGGTACCATTTTTGAAAGCCACTCAGGATAGTCAATAGGAACAATGAAAGTAACATCTAGGATTTTTTGAAGCTCTTCCTGGACTATGAGAGCCATGGTAGGATGCATCCTTCTAAGCATTTGTTTGACCAGTTTGACATTGGGATGTAAGGTGAGGTTGTGGACCACAAGGCTAGGGTCAAGACTAGGCATATCCTTATAGGAACATGCAAACACACATTTCTTCTTCTTTATGAGAGTAATGAATTGCTCTTGTTCATCGTATGATAGGATTTTTCCAAGCTTAATAATTTGTGGATTGTCAGGATCTGAAGTAAGGTTTACTTAGATGGTATATTCAATAGACATATGTGAACCTTCCTCAAGTTTATGTGGTATTGGGATCGGATGAATGTCATCTAAGATGTCATCCAACTATTATTTTTTATCATCATCTATCTCTACTTGAAAGACCTCAGGATTCTTGGTGAAAGATGAAGGTGAAGGTGGAGGGGAAGGAGGAATGTAGTTGGTAGAAGCCCTTAACAATTCCTTAGATAGGATGAACTCCGAAAAGGAGGATGGGGAATAAATACGGTCCATGTCAAAAAGGCTCATGTCCATTAGAATTGGCTTAGCCAGGTTGTATGGATTATGGAGTGGGGTGAATAAATCAGTAGGATTCATACTAAATTAGTAGGAAATAATGGAATAATGGAATAATGGATGGGAACCAATGTCAAATCTTGTTAACCCTGGATAGTAGCAAAAAACATAAAATTAAATGCTATGTACATGCAAAGAAACATTTTGTTTTATGTTTTTGAATATTTTTTATTTATTTTTATATACATATGTTACACATTTAGGCTTGGCTGAATGGCTCAATGGAACTCAAGTGGGGGGTGGTTCACCAGGTGGGTCAAATTATTATTGAGGAAGAAGCAAGAGAAATATGGGTTGATGGATGGGAAACAGTCTGAGGTAAAACTCATCTTGTTGGGTAAGGGGAACAATGGGCTGAAATTCCTCTTCAGAATCATCAAAAGTGTTGGACATAAGTTCATACTCTTCATAACTTTCATCATCAAAATATGGAAGTGGGTAGGAAAAATTTAGGAGATATTTTTTTCATTGAAGCTAAGCTCTTGAAGAGCTTGTTCAAGAGAAGTGGTTGAGGAACATGGAAGAGGGGCTTTGTCTTCTTCAGTGAGGCTAAGCATTTGGAAGACTTGCTCAAGGTAAGCGGTTGTGGAAAGTGGGTATATCCTAAGCCTAAAAGATAATGTGCTCCTCGATATGGGAAATAAATGATATCATGTATCCCTAATTCATGGGAACCTAGACCCTGGCCTTACCAATTGACTATATGAAAGTAACGAGATGGAAATCTTGCCATTTTTTGTATGTTGGCACATCTTGGCTCTTTCGGTTATTTTTTTGTAATGGAGGAATCCAACCCTCCATAAACAAATTTGATACTATTAGGAGAAAAATTCATGTCATAGATATCACCTATGGTTAAAGGAGGGTCACATGGACAACACAAATCCTTGGTTGTAGGGATGGAAAGCGGGGTCATGGTAACTTTGTGGACCACGTATTCACCAATACTAGTACTAGTGATGTGGAGCTTGACTTGGGATGATGTGGTGGATTATTTGGAAATGAATGGCCTAAGATTAGAGGGGGCTGTGGAAGGTTGTAGGGAGTTGAATATTTCACAATTCAAAAGTTTGAGTTGTGAAACATTAGTTGATGGAGAGGTATTGGGTGGTGGCTTAGAATTAGAAGAAGGTGGATGAAGTAATGATGATGAAGGAGGAATGGTTGTAGAAGGAGTGGTTTAGATTGATGATGTGGTGAAAGTGGATTGACCTTGACCACATGTACAAGAAGAAATAGATGATTGAGGGGGGTTTGTGATGGGTAACTCCTCAAGAATATGAGCTTTGGAAGAAAATATGAATGGATTAAAAAATGAAGTAGATGGAGTTGAAGATGAAGTGGATGGATTCGAGGATGATGTGGATGAATTCAAAGATGATGGGGATAAGAATAGGTGATTGGAAGACAACATGGATTCATACGGATTTTAAATAAAATTGCAATACTTGAAAGGTTCTATATTTGTAGGGATGCAATGGACTTGACCATCATGAACGTATTTCAAGCATTGGTGGAGAATTTATGTAACACATTTCATTTACCTCATCCAAGGTCTACCAAGGAGTACATTGTATGCCATGGCCCATTCCATGATGTGGAACATATTGTGCAACATTTTAACCCCTACTTCAATGGGAAAAATAACAGTGCCAACTGTGATACACAAAGCATCGTTAAATGCTGTAAGGGTGAATGATGACTTGGAAATGTGGGAAGGTGAAAGTTTGAGGTTGCTAAGGGTAGAAGTAGTGATAATGTTGATGGATGAGCCAATATCAATTAAGAACCTCTTAAATGGATTCTTTTCTATTAGGGCCATGACATGCAATAGAGGATCTATGGATTTTGATATCATTGATTTTATTTCAAAGTCATAGAAGGTTATGGATGGCTCCATGCATGTTCTAATGCTCCCTACAAAGTTGTTGATGGAATTAGGATCTTGGGCTTCAAACTCAATGGATTTTAGAATTTCCATTAAGGCTTCTCCATGCCTAGGGGATTGTTGTATGAGCTCATATAATTGCTGAAGCCATATTCAGACTTGTAGTCAACCGACTGCTTAAGGATACTGTAGGCCTTAGAGGGCAATGAATGGGCTGATTTGGTGGGCTAGAAATATGGATTTTTAGGGATGGATTTGGAGAAGTTTGTGAGGGTGGTGGTTTTGAAGGTTGTGTATTTGGTTGTTGGGCATTTTTTTGATTTTGTCTTTGACCTCTTGTGACCACATGGACTACTTCTACAAAGTTTTGATATTGTTGGACATGGTTAACTTGGTTAGGAGGTGTATGATGATTATTACATCCTGCATTAGTTTGAGCCTCTTCCTGGTTGGGAAGATGTGTTTGAAATATTCCCAAGTTTTAATTTTGTGGAGCTGGGGATTGTTTGCCTTAAGGGACCCCAAGTCTATGAGGTCTTGAATGATTTTCTTAAAAATGTTGCATGTGTTGATGTCATGACAATTTTATCTATGGTATGGGCAGAATAGATGTTCCTTATAACCTATGCTACGTTTGGTAGGGTCATAAGGCTCTATTTTTGGTAAAGCCAAATTATTTATTTCATACAAATTTTAGAATATGGAAGAGTACGAATCTATTAAAGGAGTGTATTGGTGTTGTGGTCGAGCATGTTGTAGACGGGCAAAGTTTTCTATAGTTGGCACTGTGTTTTGTATTGTGAGTGCTTGAGTTATAGAGGGGACCACATGATAAGAAATTTTTTGTGGTTGTTGCACGGGTTTTTGAGCCATTATGGGCTGGCTCATCACCACTTGATTGACTTGATTGGATGTACTAACCGAAGAGGCTTGAGATGACTTATTTTGGCCGAAATGATTTCTTTTAAATTTGCCCTTGTTTTACCATTATTTATTTTTAGGCTTAATCATGCCTATTGGATTTTTATCTCCTCAATGACGCTAGCCTATGCAAAAGCTTCTTCAAATGAATGATAAGTATGAAGCTGAAGCATCCAAAAGATGGGTTTTAAGGAACTCTTGGTAAATAATTTAATGATTTCATCCATTGGGAGGGAGAATGGCAATTTGGTAATGACTACCCTATAATAGTTTCCAAAGTTATAAATAGTTTCATCTTTCCATTGTGTTAATTCATAAACATATGATAATAAAACTTTATTTTTAATGTTTAGGACAAAATGCTCAAGAAATTAGGTCAATAAGTTGAGAAAAAGTATAGATACTATAAGTTGGTAGCTAATTGAACCACTCTATGGTATCTCCTCCTAATGTTTGAGAAAATGTTTAGAGCATGAGAGAATTTTCGATTTGAATCCGAAAGCATGCATGAAAAAATGAGCTAACATGCTCCTTAGGGTCCTCGATTCCTCTAAATTTATCAAACTTCAGTAATGTAAATTCTATCGGATATGGTAGTGATGGTACCAAAGGATGGATTTGTTGATGGATCAGTTGACTTAGAGTTGATTTTTGGCTTGACATGCCAGGAATATTTTGCATCAACTGATATATTTGCTTTTGCATGGCCTGAATCCTAAGATCTTCCCCAAGAATGTGGAAGCCTTGGATAACCTGATGACTTGGCGATGGACTAGAAGAAATATGTTGTGGAGTGATGAGATGATTTTTATGAAATGGATTAGCTTGAAATTTATGGGGGGAAGATTGATGATTGAAATAAGGAGAAGATTGATGAAGAAGAAGATTTTTGAGGAGTTGGTTGGGTTGACTGAAAGAAATAGTGATTGGAGGGATTGAATTTTGTATTTGATGTGGCTTGGGGATGGATACCATCGATGATTGGGGTATCCAGGTGGAATTTAGGTTGGCTATGGTTGGTTGGGCTATAGCTATAGGATGCATAAGATCTACTTGAACTTGTTATCTATCATTTTGATGCTCTAGAAGCACTTCGTTCTCAAGATCCAATATATACTGAAAATCTTGATCAATCATAGAAGAAATTAATAAGGCTATGAATGGATTAGAAGATGATGGTATGGATGTGGGTGGATTGGAGGAAAGAGGCATGGTAAAAGTTGCACTTGATGTGGAAACTTGGGAGGTTGGTACTTGTGAGGCAACATTGACATACTCCTCATACAAAGGACTGGAATGGATTTGGGTATAGCCCAATGGGGGATGAGTGTTAAAAACACTTAGGTTTTGTTGGGATGGACTAGGATAAGAGGGCATACCATATTCATAGGCAGAATTAGGATATCCTCAAGTGGGGTTGGATGGAAAATATGTAGCCAATTTTATTTTTTCAAAATAATCTTGGCTAAGGGGTTTGAGAACATAGTTAGAAGACCTGTAGATAGCCTCTAATTTGTCCATGTCAATTTGGATGGATGACTATTCATTTTTTTGGAGAATGGATCCCTCTTATGAGAGATATGGGTGAATGGGCCTAGATGGACTAGGTTGGATGGAATTGGAAGGGTTGGCTACTAAAGTAGCGGGTATGCTTGTGGTATTTTCCATTAAATTATTTTGATTTAATATTCTTGTTTGATTTTAATTTAAAGCCATCAAATAATCAAATCAAAATACAATTTCAGGATAATTAAATTTCAAAACTAAAAATAGAGCTAAAGAATTTTAAAATAAAGAAATAATCAATCCTAAGTTTCACCTTGTGTGGCTTACCTTATTCCTTGATTATCTCTTTTTAATGTAAATTCTTTTAGATATGATAGTTTTATGTGTTTTGTGTATCATAATATTGTTTAATAAAAAATAAAGGTAAAATACTATGGCTAGATGGGGCAACGAGATTCTTTTTGGTGATGAAATCCAACAAGTTTGCTCGGGGGTAGTCCTAAGGTGTCATTGATGGAAGATAATGGTGGCAGCATAAATGGGATGGTAGCCTTTAGCCCTAATCCGTAGGTGTAGTCGAGATCCTGAATCATCCCACAGGTACAGCTGTGTGCCTACCACATTCTACAGGTGCAACCCTGCACCTGCTATTCCCACAACTACACACCATAATCTATCGCATAAGACCATCAAGTGCCATCGAGGCACCCTACCATCAATCTGCAATGAAGCAATAGAACAACAAAGTAAGTATATTTGTGTATTTATTAGTTGTTATTTGGATTTTACATGTGTGTTTATTCAGATATAGGGTTTTAGTTAGCATTTTTGAGGGTTCACACTGTGGAACCCTTATTTTGTTTACTAATGACTTTATGTTTGTTGTATGTGCAGGATCAGGTAGCATCAATCAAATATTGTTGAGTAGCTACTGAAGCTAGATTGGCCTGATTAAGGATAACTAGAAGCCCACTCACCTTTTTGGAAGTAAGATACATTGAAGACACTAGTTGTTGTAGCTAGGGTTTTAGAGAACCCTAGAAAATGGTGATAGCGGAAATGGGATGCGAAGATGGCTGGAATCTAAAAATCCTAGGGCAATCTAGGGTTTTGGGGAAGGATCAGCTAGGGCACAATCTACTCATAAGAAAAGATCTCTCAACAAGGTTAGGTCTCACAAGTAAATTAGAGCTCCAGCGTCCAAGTTTTCTAGGGGTTGAGCATTGAGAATGCTCCTATTTATTATCAAACCTAGGGTTTACTTTAGGGTTTTACAAAATCATGTGGCTAGAATAAAAGCAAATCCAAGGGGTGATATTAAACTTTAAGTGTGATACAGATTAAGGGATATGGACGGTTGAGATTAGATCAAATCATACGACTGAGGATAATTTGGTTTATAAAGATATATTTTATAATAAATATACTAAAATATAATATAAAATATTATATTTAAATATACATAATATAAAATAAATAATATAAAATAAATATAAATAAGTCAAATATAGGTCATAAAATGGCAAGAAAGGGCTAAAGTGGGCCATTGGATGGCGGGAAAGGAATGGAATGGCCAATTGAATGGTGGGGAAGGGTGATGATGGACAAGTGGCTAGGATTTGGTGTCTACACATCTACTAGAAGAAACTCAACCAGTATTTAGAAAAGAATATAAGATTTTTATACATCATGGAAAATGTTTGAAGCTATGGGAGTAATAAGTATGCATGTTATTGAGAGTATTTGGCTCCATTTGGATGCCTATACAACACATTTTGAGATGTGGGAAAAATTGAATACATTGTTTGGAAAAGTATATCAAATTAGGATTATGTAGTTTGATGCATAACTCACTGCCTTGAGTCCTAATGATTACCCCACTATTGTAGACTATCTCACTCAATTCAAGCTACTTATTCATTAGTTGAAGGGAAGTGGAAAGAATAAGATATAATATGAGTGTGTTTTATTTATTGTAACAAAGTTAAAGGGTCCATTTCAGATCTTTACTAGCATTTTTATTTTCACCATGGATGTCTTTGGTGTAGCCTAAAAAATGCCTAGTTTAGAAGAGTTTTGTGATAAAATTACCCGGGAAGAATCAAAGCTTTCCTCCCTTGAGTCCTCCTCCTCTAAGGCATTAGTAGCATCTAGTTTTAATTATAAAGGTAAGGGAAAGTCTAAAACCAAGCCTAAATCCACTTCATCCCTTTATAGAATTCTCTTAAGCCAAAAGAGTCCAATAAAAATAAGCCCATCATATTCCAAAGGTTAAAATAAGTCAAATATATCTTGTTCTCATTGTGGAAAGAATGATCACTTAGAGTCTAGGTGTTGGGAAAAGTTAGAAGCCCTCAACGAAACCTTCAAGAAACATAATTTGTCTCTTACCACTTCATATTCTAAGGATAAGGGCAAGGCTTTGAATGCATTTGGGAGATCACATGACACTCCTTCAGTAGATTGGGTATTGGATTTAGAAACCACACATCACATGACTTCTTCTAAGAAGTCTTTTGTCTCTCTTTGTTCTAGTTCTACCTCCTGCATTGAAGTTGGAGATTATTCCTATATTTTTGGATAGGAAAAAGGGGATGCATAGTTAGATGGTGGGGAAATTGATAATGTGCTTTATGTACCTAACATTTCCACTAAAGTACTCTATATTTACCAAATTTTCCATTTTGGGGAGGGTAAGACTATATTTTTCACACCATAGGGTGTTGATATTAAACACTTATTGGATCCATAGTCTATAGTTGCATAGGGAGTTGTATATAATTGTTCTTGTATCTACCATTTTGAGGGTTTTTATTCTTCATTTGTTGGTACTTGTATAGTTTCTCATGTAGATTCTAAAAGCAAGTTATGGCATGAGAGATTTGGTCATCTCAATTATAGGCACCCAAAGGATCTGAGATGGTTTGCATAAGGTTTCTTGCCTTGATGGAGTTTGTCCAGGTTGTGCACTTGGAAAACAACATCAAGATCCTTTTCCTAAAGGAAAATTCAAGAAAGCATCTAGACCTCTTGACTTGGTGCATAGTGATTTGAGATATGGAGAGGACACCATCATTCTTGTTTTGTATATTGATTATTTATTGCTCATGGGTAGTTCCACTCCACATATTTAGGTTGTATAATACTCTATTTTAGAGAAATTTAAGATGATATATCTAAGAATTCTACAATTTTTTCTTGGGTTTTAGATTTATTAGTCAAATATAAGGATTTCCATATGCCAAAAAAAGTACATGTTGGATTTTCTTGAGATATTTAGAATGGCTAATTGTAAGCCATCTCCAACACCTTTTTAGTTAGATGTGGTTTTGACTTCCACATGTACTACTCCTAGAGTGGCTACTACTATATACAAATAGTTGGTTGGGAGTTTAATTTACTTAACTCATACCCATCCTAACATTTAATTTACAATTGGGTTGGTTTCCCATTTTGCACATGATCCACATGACAGTCATTAGCATGCTCCAAGAATATTTTGCAATATCTTTGAGGGACTACACATTTTGGTCTTCACTTTTCTATGGGACCTTTGTAGTAATTTGGGTATACTTATTCAGATTGGGCAAGTTGTGTGATACTAATCGATCTATTTCAGGCTGTCTTTTACCTTGGTACATCACCTATTACTTGGGTGTGCAAAAAACATACAACTATTGCACTTTCTTCCATTGAGGTAGAGTACAAGGCAATAGTTTTAGCTAGTCAGGAGATTATTTGGATTCAAAATTTTTTGGCAGAGCTTATTTTCCAATAGGATTAGTCCAATACTACACTTTAGTGTGACAACCAAAGTACTATACATATTTCTTGTAATCCTGTTGATCACCAGTGGACCAAGCACATTGAGATTCACATGCACTTCATTCGATAGCTTATCTAGGATGGATTCATTATTTTGGACTATATCTCTATTCAATAGAATATTTTAGACATCTTCACTAAACCCTTTCCATCTCCTCATTTCTATATGTTACGAGAGATGCTTGGGGTGAAGGAAGTTGTCCTTGGAGGGTGTGGATGAGGCCACCTTACTTCTTCATACTTCTTCTCTTCAATATGGATTTTTTCCCCATGTGTTTTTTCATTCCCTCCAATTTGAGGTTCATTGATATATTGCACGAGGACCTGATCAGGCCTTGTTGTCGGGACTCATACTTGTGGATATGCCACTTAGTTTTTCCACCTCCTAGTTTCACTTGAGGGGGGTGTTAGAGTAGGTTATTTAGACTCTAGCTCATGCTCACCTAGGGTACTTTATTTATTTTATTCCATATTTTCCCCAACCACTTATGTGTGGATATTTAGTATTTATATTTTAGATATTATGGGGATATTAGGTGTTGACTATTTATAGGGAGTTTTCCATTAGGTATTTGTAGAGGGTTGAGATATTTTCTCCCCATGTCAATTATAGATCTATAGACCATATCACACCTCCCTATTGTATGATGAATATTGATCCTTATCACTTTGTTATGATCCTACGATTGTGGTGGATCTTCCTTGACTATTTAAGAAAGACCTCTCCATTGTATTGAATATGCATATTTTACATTCATATATTATCAAATTTTTGTTCTTCCAACATTTGCTTTCATTGTGTTCTTGTTCATTATCTTGTGTTTGGTTAATGTGGTGTGATTAAACGCTTTAGATCCTTGTGACTTGGATCGATGTTTGCTTCTCGTCCATCACTCCTTTCAAATTTTAACTTATTTTTTATGTTGTATGGTCTTTTTGAAGGCCTTTTATTTTTCTTCCTCTAGGGCTAGTAGTGCATTTAACCTTGTTTACATGGGTTCAATATTGGTGTACTCCAATTCAAGTTATTGTGAAATTTGGATGGAGGGGATCTCTATGTTAATTGAAAATATAGCCTCCTCACCATAGACCAAATTTTAAGGGTATTATGCAATGAATACTTTTGGCATCACTATCTCTACCCATAATGCCTTACACATATTTGTATGTCAGTCCCTTTATGAATCTTAAATGGTCCATTTAAAGATTCTTGTAATGTTCTTATTAGTTGACTTAACCAATTCATTTTCCTAAGGATGGTAATTGGACAATATTTTAAGCAAGAAATAAAGTTACCTTAGCCCTTTGAAGTGGTATTATCTAGTGACTATGGTGATAGGTGCCCCAAAATAAGTGATAATATCTTTAAGAAATTAAACCACTATTTCCAAACTAGCTACTTTGTTTGGGGGCTACTTCAACCCATTTGGTAAAACAATCCATGCTAGTGAGGATATATCCATGTCTTGCACTTGATAGTAGGTTAATTTTTCTTATAAAATCTAGGATCTATTACTTAAAAGGTTCAATCATGATGATAGGCCTTAAGGGCATTGGAGCCTTTATTTTTCTTCCCCTAAATTTAGCATAATTTCAATCATTGACTCATTGATAGCAATCAGTGAAAATGGTGGGCCAAAAGTATCCAAATCTCAAGATCTTATGAGCTATTGTAGGTGCAAAAACATGTCATCCTTCATCATGATATTTCTTGATTAAAGCCCCTTTTATTTCTTCTTTTATGCAATGGAATATCTTTTCTAAATAATACATTATCTAACCTACGGTAATATATCAAATTTTATCTAAATCAGGCCTTTTCCTTGGTTGTTATCCCTTTTGATCTTGCCCTATAGCCATATATCAATGTTGACCATTATTACATTATTTGATGTGTTGTAATAATTAGGGGATGATTGATGATTTCACCTCATATGAGGTTGGATAGTCACATTTCCTATGATAAGAGCGAGAATATGAAAAACAAAATGAATGTGAAACACCAAATAATATCTTGAAACAAAGAGACACATTGTTGTATAAGAATGTATGTTGTATACAAGTTTATGTTGTTAGAATATTGGTTGAAATATATGGCAAAAATATACATATTTTATTTTAAATTTGATTGACTCCCCCCTAATTCCAACATTTGGTATCAGAGACAAGAAAGTTAATGTGAGGCAACAATTGAGGTTTAATATTTCCATTAATATTTCCAAGGAGGGACAATCATTGCCATTCGATGATATTCCCTATGTGGTATTTTGTGTAGGTCTTGGATGAAGAGGATGTTTGCTTTGATTTTAGCTAGAGAAATAATCAAAGAATCCTATCAAAGTAAAACTTGAAGACTTGCAAGGACGAGATTAGAATAAGGTCTATCTAACACTAAAATTTTGTATGAGTTGAGATCCACATGGAGGTGGCAAATGTTTTTTATCAAAAATTATGAGCAAGCATTTTGTTTTGAGAAAATTTGTTTCTTTATCCGAGTTTTGTGACTCAAAGTGTTAATAGCCCATTATTTCTTTACTCTATATCCTATGTTTGGTTAATTCTATAGGCCCATTATTTACCTTGTTTCCCATGTTTGCTTAGTTTTAGATATCCATTGGCAACATACAAGCATTATTCTTTTTGGAAGTATTGATGTAGAGTTGATCTCTTTCCATCTTCCATGTCATTTGAAGTATTAATGTAGAGTTGATCTCTTTACATCTTCCATGTCATCTAGCTTCATAAATTAAAAAAAATACCCTATTTCCTCTATTTTTTGTCTAGTGAACATTTCTCCCTCATTGTTCTCCAACTAAAGGGTCACAAAAATTTCATACTTGTTTTTCTCTCAAGCATATACCATATTGATTCTACTCTCCCTCTCTCTCTCTATATATATATATATAAGATTCAAGCAAAATGTTTTAGTTAAAAAAATAGAGAGTAAGATTATCATGCTCATGTGCCATTTGTCACCTATTTTTTTAACCATGGGAATTGCTTGTCACTTGAAATTTTCTACTACAAACAATCAACATATATTTATTTTTGTGAAAAAGCCAATTTGACAACTTAAATTGAGTAATTTTGAAAAGATATATATTTTTAATTGTTGCATGTGAAGAAGTGTGAAGGAGCCATATTTTAATTTTTGCATGGTAAGACATGTTCATGTTCTTTCAAGTGCAAAGTTGAAGCAATATTGTTATGATGCCATGTTGGCTAGAAACTGAGGAATGGGAAATTTGACTCAAAGAGATCATAGGTTCTAATATCTTTGCTTATAATTTTTAATGCACATTTTTTTTAATAAAATTATGCCCTTTAGGTATTTTAATGCCTTGTTTTTTAAATTCATATGTTAAGTAGTTGGAAATTTGGCATTTGAAGGAAAAAATAATTTTTTTGAAGAAAAAGGTTAATGGATTAATTCTCATAGGGGGTATTTTTTAAAAATAATTATTGAAGAAAAAAATTCTTTTGCAATAAAAAGGGGGATAATTAATTGCAAGAGGTGCATTTTGGTCAATTTTTGCTTTAAGTCATGAAGAGTGGAAATTGACATCTAGAAAAAGGAATATTTTAGCAAGGAGAGTTATAATTATGTAAAAGGTGCATTTTTAATAGTGATAAACACCTTATTTAAAAAAAAAAATTGCATTAAAAATAATTTTGTACATAAAAATTAAAATGTGTGTTTTGCACAATTACAACATTTGGTATAAGTGGTGCCTTTGGATTACCTTTATAGGTGATGTTTTCACATTAAATTATTGCAACTAAAACCTAATATAACTATCATGATGACGTCTAGACATTGATTCTATAAATCATCAGGGATGAATAAGGATACATTTTTTTGATGATATTTTCTTTTACTCCATTTTTACCCCATTTGTTACTATTGTTAGATGTAATCCTAAAATTGAGAAAATCCAAGTATATAGGGAATTTACACCCACATATGATGATTTTGCTTTAAGTAGGTGTCATTGATAGAGCAAATCCTTTTCAGTACTACCTTGGTACCATGTATCAATCTCTTTCATGTACCTTAAGGTATCTTTGACATACGACTATGTATATCGAGAGGACTAGCTTCTTCCATGTACCAATGGGTATATATGAAGGACAAGTATATCAAAATTTTTGGTATACAAGACTTTTCTATAGGAAAAAGGACCATTCTAGGAGATATAAGGAACCTTCACAATGTCTACATCAAAAATATTTCTCACATAATATTAGTTGCTCAAGGGTCCAAATTTTGCACCATGGAAGACAAAATTGAGGACAATACTAGTGGTCAAAATATCTACGACATAGTTAAAGGTGATGAAACTTTACCTAAGGAGACAAAAGCTAAGCAAAAGTATGATGAAAGAGATGCAAGGGAACTTATGTGTTACATTATTTGGTACATTCTAATGTACCCCATGGTACCTTCATGGTATATTTGTAAATAATATATTATGATTGAGCCATAGATAGAGTGTGATTTATATTTTCCCTTTTATGTAAGTGTAAATATGTAGGAAATGCAGTAGTGTCAGGTGAGTTAGAGTGCAAGTGTTAGTTGAGTCCATGTGCACAAGTTTCTTACATGTAAGAGTGAAAATATGTAATGCAAAGATGTGTATATGTATCTTATATTAGAGAGTGTAAGTACAAGTATAAGAGTCATGTATAGGTGTGAATATGTTATAGTGTTGAGTGTTCATCAAGTATGCAATTGGCAAGTAGATAAGCTAAGAGTCACGAGACTTGGCATATAGAGAGTAATAGTCTAGTACTTGAAGAGTTATATCTCTATGGCTATATTATGGAGACAATACTTCATAAATAAGTATCACAAGCATCAAGATCATTATTATCATATACAATTGTAAGAGAAAGAGGAATAATAAAGCTTGTATTCATTTTGAGAAATTAATATTGCAAGTTGTTCTTCATGCATAGTATATGAATGATTCAATCTATTTACATTATTATTTTAAAATATTATTGAATGTTATTTGATTTATTATAAAATTTGATATACATATTAATTTGCTCATATTATTCTACTTATTTTATTATCATCTTGACCTTGTTATTATTATATTGTGGTTATTTCATATTTGGGACCTATGTGATATAACCTATGATATTTTGTGGTAGTATAAGGCTTAAAAATCCATCAGTGGTATCATAGCTATCACTAGCTATGTCTATATTGATAGAATTCATTTTAGACACCATTATTAATTGATTTTTTCTAGTTTGATAAAGTCAATTAAGAGTATGTCCCCTTTGAAGGCAATGAGACTCACACTCTATTTTAAGGTCATACTGAGTAGAAAGCTAAAGTTTTTCCACATTTGAATAATAATCAATGAAGACTAGGACTCAACTATATTATCAAAGATTAAAGATTCAGGGACATAGATATCCCTTGACATTGATTATAGCCAACTCAAAAGAAATTTGAAGATTCAAGGACATTCAAAGTCACCTTGACAATATATTGGAAGAGAAGTATATTGAAAATTTTAACTTTCAAGGATAGTAGAGAAAGCAAATTTTTTTTGATAAGATTCCTACAAAATATAGTGAAGAGTTATAGCTTCTAAGTGCAAAGATAAGAAAGCAAAGTGCAATTATAGGAATATGAAAGAAATAACATCAAAATTAAAAGTTGGAATGGATTGAGAAGAATTCAAAGCTTCATAAGATAATATAAGAAAGCCTTAGAAAATAATAAGATAGATATATCAATCTTAAATAAAGATAAAGAAGCACATAGCTTACTTTATATAGCTTCAAGCATTAGATTAGAATTTAAATTGGTTCAAAAGTTGTAAGGTATTAAGAATATTTAGGTCATAAAGATATTGACCTTGACACAAGAAGATTCAGGTCATAATGATATTGACCGTGACACTAGAAGAAGATCCAGGTGATAAGGATATTGACCTTGACACCAAAAAAAGAATCAAGTCACAATAAGTATTGAACTTGACAATAGAAGCAACGCTAGGTAATATTGACCTTGACATTAACCCAAGAAGCCAATATTGAAGAAAATATATCATTCAAAGAAAGAGATATTTGATAGAAGCTATTATAAGAGAAGAGTTATAAATTCATTGATATAAATTTGGATAAAAAATCTATGAAGAAGAAGGAAATATTGCATATGTATACATTACAAAGGAAAGTACAATTTGGATATATTTAAGAAAGTGAATGTGAAATTCGGATATACAATAGAAGAGCAACATAGAATGTTGAAGAATTCAATTTAGAAGGGGAACATACAAGCTAAAAGCATCATAAAGAATAAAAAAGGCATCATAGGTAATAGTAAAGGCAAAGATGTCATAGGGAATAGAAAATACATCATAGAGAACAACAAAGGTGTCAAAGAATAGCAAAGGCATCACAAAGAATAGCAAAGTCACCACAAAGAATATCAAAGAAATTGTAAATATTAGCATAGCATTCAATTAATTAAAAAATAAGCATTCAAATATAATAGTAAAAAATAAAGAATAAAATTAAGCATTGCAACAAGTGTAAGCCTTAAGGAGGTATAAAAAAAGAAAGGTCTGAAAGTAGTGCAATCACATTTGAGATCTTGAACCTGCAAGTACAAAATATAGATTAATACAAGGTAGTATTAGAAATGAGTAAAAAATAGAGAAGCTAAGAAGCATAAAATTCTGCCCTTATGTTATTATTATAAATTGTAATAATTATCGGTCATCTTTGATCAATCATGAAAGAGAATTTTATGCCATTCTTTTTGACAGATTACATGACATGGTTTTGTTAAAAAATGAAAGAGTTATGGCATTTTGAAGTTCGCCTGCCAGTCCAAATTTATAATATTGTGCGCGCAAGAATTTCAAGGTACAACAAATTTTTGACATATTTTTCATCAGTTATTATTTCTTGCATTTCAAAGACTTATGTAGTTCCCCATTGATAAAATTTGTGAGTTAAAATATTGGTTGTAATTGTCCTCTTTTCAGATTCAATAAAAGCAGTATTTTAATGAAAAACTATGGTGTTTTTCCATGATTATTATGTTAGACATATAGATATGAGTGCGATTTAATTAATCCCTAAATTATTGCAAGAAAATTGATATTTCATTAGATAGGGTTTGTCAAATTCAAGTTAGGTACACTACATTATTTATTCCAATTAGGAAGTTTAGTTCATTTAGGAATTAAGTAAAAAACACCATGCAAGGTGGCCATGTAAAAGCTAGTTTTTTAGTAAGTTGAGTTGTTTTCAGCTTTTCTGATTGATCAAAGCTGATCGATCATTATATATATTATAAATTGTAATAATTTGAATAAATAGAAGAATTACTTTGTGTTATTTCAATGGAGTGAAGGACCCCATTTTGCACACGGATCGATATCTAAACTCTATTCTACTTTCAGATGGATTTTTGAAGCATATTTTGCACACAAACCAACACCCGAACCCTATTCTACATTCGAATGGACTATCAAACATTATTATACATCAAAATAGTTTGTTAGACCCATTTTTACACCAAACCGACTACCGAAACTCCTTTCCCACATGAATCAACCATTGAACACTGTTCTACACCTGTACCAACTTTCAAACTTTTTTTACACCCACATAGACTATTGAACTAGGTTCTGCACCAAGTTCTCTGCTTCTTTTAAGACATTGTGAATATAAGTTAAAGCGTTTGTAGTAATAAGATCTATTTTTCTATTAGATTATTGCAGGTTTTTCTTTTACTATTTTTTTATCATTTATTGAAAATAAGTCAATGCTCTATTTCCCATGTTTTTTTCTATTTTGTCCTGTTCTACATGTTGTTCCATATATATATATATTTTTTTTAAACTCTTTGATTCTTTGTTTCTATTAAGATTTGCTTTTCTGTTATAAGATTATAAATAAGTAAACGCTTTGGTTCTCTAAAGACATTATGATACTCTATTTATCTAAAGACATTGTGACTCTCTATTTCTAGTCTATTTTGTACTATAATATGATATTTTCCACATATGTATCTCTAATTATTTTTCACATACACAAAATTTTTTTCTTAAATTGACTTTAATTTGTATATTGATTAGTTTTTTTCTCTTATCAGTTACAAGTGCTATCACCAGAAGACGGAGTAGTGGCATACACTAAAAAAATCACAATAAAGCATGGCAGGAAACATATATGTATTTTCTACCAACCAACCATTTGTTTATTCTAGTTACAATATTATCTTGAGGCCTAACAGAAGTAAGATCTCTTCAACATTTTATAATTTTTTTGAAATGAATTTTTTTTCTTTACAAGTAAAATGTCACCTACTAGCGATGGAAAGAAGTGTGCCAAATCTTCTATTGAAAAGAGTATCCTCAAATATTTTAGCCATATGTCAAAATCCAACAAGCCATCAACATTCATGTAAATTCGAGCTACAAATTATTTTTGACTTCTAAATAGTTAGTTTTGTATTCTGTAATTATTTTAAATACTACTTTTTTCCTCAAACAATTAATTCTGAGTATGTGCATGATAATATGAATCTTTTTTCTATTTGTAAGTTTGTTTAGTTAAATCCAAAAATGATAAAAAATATTATTGTATGCTATTATGCAGAATATCCTGTTGACCCTAATATGCTTCCACTTGAAGATATTCCTTGCCAAGAGATGCCTTCTAATAAAAATTTTCTTAACAATGGCATCCAACAAACACTTGAAGATATTTCTCAAAATGACATGTCAATTGAAAATGAAAGTGATAAATCGAATACATTAAAAAATTCTTATGAATCTTCAAGAAAAAATACTAAAAAGTTAAAGGTATCTAATTGGGCTTTTGGAAGGGCATTTAAGGTTGAGTGGGCAGAAAAAATTCCCTTTATAGATCCAGTCTTGACTGAGGACAACAAAGTCAATCTAAAAGTATGTAAATGCAAAATTTATAGTTGAAAACTAGGTAAGGATCACATGCTGTAGAATAAGATAGATTCAATAGAAAAACATGTTGGCAAAGCTTATGTAAAAGTTACAAGAAGTAATGGTAAATTTGATAAAAGAGTTAGGTGGAAGGATGCATAAGAATGTATGCATGTTAGACATGCAATAGAATATGACAATCACTTGAAGCAACAACAATCTCTTGTTGAGAAAGGTGGAACGATTAAAGCCCAATTTCATAAAATTCAGAAGACCATTTTAGCTTTGACAAGTTTAAAGTTTATTGTTGTATATAGTATTCTCAAAAAGGGTAGAACCATGTCCGATTTTATTGATTATAAGAACCTATTTCAACTAGCCGATGTGCAAAACCTTCCTATTTCCCATTGGTCAGATCAAAGTTTTTAGGAAAATGGTAAAATGTCTATCATTAGTTGAGAAGGACGATTTGAGGGAGAAAGTAAAACTTGCCAGATTCATTTCACTTTCTATTGATGAGGTGACGACTATGGACAATACATCCTAGATTTGCATGCATGTGTACACATTTCAAAATCATGTAAGGCAACCTAGTTTTCTAGGATTACATACGATGGTAGAAAGTTCAAATGCAAAAATGTCTATAATGTTGTTGTAACTAGTTTAAAAGGTATTTTGAGAATGAATGATATAGACATAACCACAAAGTTATAAGCGTTGGAGATAATGGTGTTACTATAATGCAAGGGCACAAGAATGGTATTTGTGTTTGACTCCAAACCTCAGCTACCCTATACATGATACCCATTCATTCCATGGCTCATAGAGTGAATATTGCATATAAAATCATGAGCACTTTTGAAAATGTTGTGAGAGTCAAAGACCTCATTCGTGAAATGCATTCTTGTTTTTTTTTAGTACAAAAAGTTTTGGAGAGTTTCAACAATTTACAATAGGAGTTACAGAAGGAAAAATAATGTTAAAAGATGTGGATACAAGGTGGATTTCATTATATCAACCTGCACATAGAGTTTTTACAAAATATCAATCTTTAACGGGGTTTATGTATGCAAATCGTAGAGAAATTGATAAGACACAAGATTTTTTGTTCTATTTTACTGACTTGGAAACCCTTTTAACATTATGTGGTATTCTTCCAATGTTATAATAAATGAATAGATTAATTAAACTCGCACAAGAGAGATCCATCTATATTGTTGATTTCATGAGGATGAGAAAGAAAATATATATGATTAATGATAGGATATATGTGTCGAAAGCAGATTTTATAGATCTCTTGTTTGATAGTTGGAATACATTAACAAATGTAAATGATCCAAAAAGATTTTTGAAGTTTAACATAAATAATCATCTTTGTATTAATATTCATGGAAATATGATACATCTATATTGTTATAAAAGGTAATCAAGTATAGCTACGGATGATGTTGAATAAGTTCATGTAACACACAATAGATTTGAAGTTTTTTTACACAATACTAAGACAAAATTGTTAAAAATAGCAGAATCATTGATAAGTGAGATAAGAGATCAATTTCAAAGAAATGAGTTGCTTGAGGCCATGGGTGTGGTTAACCCTTTGTTTTGGGGTCCTTGTATTTATTAAAATTCTACACATGAGTTTTTTATTAAATATATGTGCATCCTTATTAAGCATTTCAGTAAAAGTGTAGAATTCAATGGTGTTGAAACCAAAGGTATACTAAAAAAAAAAATCTTTTAAAACAACAGTCATCTCATTTTGAAAGAACAATGGTTGGGAAAATGCCACTTTTAAGTAACATCCATGAGATTGGTTCCATTGCACTTTTGTAACAAAAATTGTATCCAAGTAGTGTCTTACAATATACAATTAATGAATAATTTTGTTTATATGAATTATGTCAAACAATTATTTTGGGATCTGTGGAAGATGAGAGGGTTTTCAATGCACTATCTTTTGTTAAATCTAAGCTTCACAATAGGCTAGATAAAAATTTAGAAAATTGTTTGAGAATTTGTGTCATCATATTAGCTAGACAAATTTCCCTATGACAAAGCATTGACATACTGGAAATCCCTTGCAGGAATAAGAGGTACCATGAATACAAATGATAAGGAGGATCATGATGCTTTTAGTAATAAGATGGAGACACATATATCCAATATGCTTAATAGTGATTCTGATTATGGACAAGCTGACAAGTGTTTGTTTCAACTATCTGAAATGTAATTATTCCAAGATTTCATAACAATAATAAATTTGAATTTCTTTGTTATTAGATTTCACAATATTGTTTCAGATTTATAAGATTTCAAAAAAATTGTTAGAAATTGTTTACTCATAAATTTTATGTTTAATATCATGTTATGCTTTTAAAAATTATATATTTTATATCACATTGTGCTTTTAAAAATTATATGTTTTATATATGTTAGGCAAAAGAATAAAATATGATGATCCAAGTAATAAACCCTCCTACACCCCCTAAATAGAACTTGAACTCAAATTAGAAACTAGTAGAATCCTTGAGAATTATTTAATAGTGGATTACAAACTTGCCTAACCTAGAGAATGAAATTCTAGATAATTTTGATGACTATGGTGATCAAGATGAGGTTTTTAATGAGGAAGCAATCCTAGTAAACCAATAAAAATAAATCATGATGAGAAACAAAAGTAAACTTTTTTTTTGGTAGATTAAAAGTGGGTTTTTATCAAGGATCCCAAAACCTGATTACAATAGAACAAATTACATCAAAGTACATCAGATTAAATCAAGGCAAGGAAAACCAAAAGTAACAAATAAGGAGCATGAAATAGGAACAAAAAGGAGGTGCCATCCTTTGCACTAGAGGAAGGCGCTTTCCTTTGTGCCAGAGGAAAACGTCTTCCATTGCACTAAAGGAATAATAGGCAAGAAGGGAAGGCCCACCAGAAACCAAAGTAAATTGACAAAGGAGAAACAAGGGCCATTAAATAATCAAACAAAACCACCTAATTCACTTGACCCTAATGTAAAAACAACCATCTCGAGGAGGTAAAATCCTCCTCTACCGAACAATATATGGTAAAAGAAATTTATCATGAGATATGAAGGTAATCAAAAGAATGATATTTAACATTGCCAATAAACTAAAGTAGTCATAAAATAAAGCGATAATGTTGGAATCCTTAGGTATTCCAAGATAGATGGATTGGATTTATGAGACAGTGAAAGAGCAAGAATGAAGTTATACTAGAGATAAAACTCTTATCGCTAACAATCAAGTGAAGGCTTCTATATAGAAAAACCTAATGGTGCAAGATCCTAAAGATACACAAGTGAATACTACAAATATTCTTAATGATCTAAAACTGAATACAATGAAGAAGACTCCTCAGTTTTATATCACCTTGAAATTAAAAATTACATTATGAGATGTTAAATTATTGATTTAGGAGTAGTATATTGTCATACCAAAATCCATCAATGAATAAATAAAACTACTATATACAATGACAACTAGTAGGTATATTCAAATGAATATGATAGAACTCAATGTTGTGAGTGTGCTAAAAGATCTTATAATGAATGTGGTAAAGCAACTAGAGTTGAAATATTTCTAGGAAATCATCGTGGTTGACCTCCCTCATTTAAGAATATTATTTTTTAGGGAATGGCCCAAGAAGCTATCTAAAATGGGTATCTAAAAGTGGACTCCACCTGCATCAAGGTTCTAGATGATTTTAATATAAACCACATTGAAAATAAACCTCTTGGATATACCTTCTACATAAGTTGAATTATAATGGATTGTTAATTATAATGAATTTGTCAAATTCATAGAGGATGAGTCTGTTGAGGGAGAAATAACTTCTAAAATTGATATGATAATTGGGATACTAAAAGATGAATATGATCAAGAGTTATCTTGAGGAACTATTTAATACTAAAATGATCCACCAAGGTCCCAAACTTGACTAATCAAGAGTTTGAGAAGAAATATCAAACATGAAAATTTATTTTGATGGTGCTGACCTAGAATGGAGTAGGAGCTGGAATTGAGATTATAAATCCACAAAGTAAAATCAAGAATTGGTGTTGATTTGTTAACCTATTACCTACAATTTTTACCAAACTTTCTTTGTGATCATAAAAACATTTTAATATATCCATGATCCTATTCCAATATGGTTTCTTCATCCATACATAACGTACTTCTTTTCATGGTCTATTTTTTATTTGGATGTCTTACAAAGTGTACAATTCTAGAATGATCTGCATTTTACTTTATGCCTTTCATTTGTTTTTATTGTCTTAATTTCAGCTACTTTTATATTATCATTTGAAATATTAGTGCCATTAGGAACTTTTGAATGGTCTTTATTTTTATCTTTTTCACCATTATCTTAAATTTGATCTTCAACTAAAATCCTTGTTGTAAGGGATCTAATTTCATTTCCATCTTCAACTTATTTTGTACCTTCTACTTCAATTTCTTGAACTAAATGTCTCTTTTGATTCTCTTCTCTTGGTCACTATTGTTGCTGTGCATATTGATACTGAGGTTGATATTGCCTAGGATGAAAATTTTGAAAAGGTCTATTCTTTTTATTTCTTTTATTCAGAATTATATCTACAAATATTTGTAGTATGAAATTTTTATTGCATATGTGACAATATCTTTGTTTCGAGTTAGGCTAAGATTGTGATGATACTACAATGTTGGTACATTTTTTTTTATATCAAAGCATTATTAGTTATCCCATCCTTGACTAAATTTTACACTTCATATTCTTGAAGAACATTAACTAATTCATCAAATATTATGGTTTAATTTAACACTTGAAGTGATGTGACTAAATGTTTGAAACTATTTGGAAGTGCTCTTACTATGATTTGAACAAGAAGCTTATCTTCTATTTTTTCTCATAGAGTTAGTAAATTAGCCTCTAAATCTTCTATCCTTGAAAGAAATAATTCTATACTTTCTCCACTATTAACCTTTAATGAATATAATTGTGACTATAAATGTAAGATATTTTCTTTGGTCTTTCTTTAATATATTTTGCATAATTTCTCCCAAGCAACTGCTGAAGTATATGCTTCATGTAAATATGGTTGAATTTCATTAATTATCCCAAATGTTATTAACATAAAGGATTTTGCATCATCTTCTTTAAATTTTATTTTTCCACTTTCATCTTCTGGTTTATTCTTTGTTCCATTCACTATTTCCCAAAAAAAATCAACAATGAGAATTGATTTTATTTTGTTTTTCCATGATGCAAAATTTGGTCCTTTTAGAAGTTGTGATTCAGAAAGGAAAAATTTACTATTTGACATAATAGAACTCATTTAGTGATTCAAATAAAAAAAATAACTTCTTATAACTCCCAAATTATCTTTCTTTTCTTTTGCACAATTTGCAAATTTCAAATTTCAGTCATTCTTTAATAATCAGATTTCTTCAATTTCTCAATCAAATTTTCAAATTTCAAATAATTAATTTCAACCTTTAATCAAGAAATAATTCATTTGCTTCTTATCACTCCAATTTTCAAATTTCTTTTTCAATTAACATTTCAATTCTATCTTCTTATCTCTCCAATTTAATTTCTTAAATTAAAATCTCAATTCAATTTAAAATATTATATTCACTTCTTATTTATCTTAATTTAATATTTCATTCAATTGTATTCCACTATTTCTTCAAGCTTTACAGTATCTAGCAATAATTTAATCTTCCCACTAAAGCATTCAAATTTGAAATTTTAGATGATAAATTGAACTTTACTTTTTTTTAGCATTCACTTTTCTTTGTTAATTTGTGTGGCAATATATCAGGATGTTTTTTACCCAAATATCTCCACCTTAGGTAATACATCGACAATTGGAACTTTGATTTAGGTAGCTCCATGTTAGTATTTACTCCAAAGAATTCAAAATATTTTTTTTAGGGCAAACTCCTTTTGGTATTGCACTTCATAGGCGTTATTCATGACTTCTTTTCTTCACAAATGTTGTCCATGGCTTTATACTATGGTTACCTTCTTTACCTTATACACTCACAAGTGCTATCCATGGTTCTATACTTCACTTACAAGTGATATGCTTACCTTCTTTGACTTCTACCCTCACAGGTGTTGATTGGCTTATGATTATTTCACCTTAGGTATCTCCTTTTTCTTGTAGTAGTTTGGAAAACATGTTTTCCTTTCATGGCTTCCTCAACTCTCTACTCAGGATTTAGTCTAATTTAGGAACATCCCCTTTGATTTAACCTTTTATATTTTACGTATTATTGCTAACACCCTTTTTTAAGGTACTTCTAGCTTAGACACTTGATCTTCTCCTCCAAATATTCTTGAGTATTTGTTCAATATTTCTTATTGCAAGTAGCAATACTACTTCAAGTCCCTTATATTTATTGAATGCATCTTTGGCTTCTGTATTTTTTTATTTCACAACAATATCTTCAACAAAGGCTCTAATATAAAAACTCTTCGTCAGTGTAATATCAATCAAAATTTAATATTTCAATATTTTGGCTCATTAAATATTAGGTGACTCCAATTTTGGTGAGTTTAACCCTATCCTCAAAAAACTTTCAAATTCAAAAAGATGAAAGTTTGGCTCTGATACTACTATTAGCATTTTAATCAGATTTAATCATAGGTCCCAATATCAAGGATCTTAAATAACATCATTATTAGAGTATTCATTATCTCTTGCTAATATTAATGAACATAATATTAATGAAATAAAAATAATATGCTTAAACAAATATACAATGTTATTGCTCAAATTGTATATAAGCTTCTACATTTTTTGATGCTTTATTGATCCATTATTTGATATAATACATGGATATTTATCTCTATAATATATCTTTACATGTGACCTTTCAATACTTTGACTATTGTTCCCCTCATATATTCGGGAGATGTATCCTTTTATATTCCTCACATATGACAAACCTCTTATATCTTGACTTTACATCTTGCGACATACATGTGACTCTTCACTTGTATACTTGATACCTACACATATGACTCTTGACTTACTTATATGACACATTGCACACTCTTACACATTACACACTTGCACTCTTTATTACATCACACTTTTCATACTCTTATGCTTTATACACTTGCACATTTTATTACATGACACTTGTATGTTTTTCACACATTGACACATACTTTACGAAAACATAAATCACACCTTAATCTAATAACTCACATCCTAATATAATATTTACAAATGTACAATTGTACCATGGGGTTACTTAAATGTTGGAAATTACGGGTGGTAAAAAGTGTTTTACCATGGTAAGTTTTGGACCTTACCTTTTTACCTCATGGACGACGGAGTTTGGATGGCATAGGCGGCAAAGAGAGTTCAATTTCAATTTCCTTTCCTCTTTTCCTCCCTGTTTTCTTTCTCCCTATTCTCTTCCCCTAAGTTAGGCTTATGGTTTATTTTATCTTTATTTAAACCTTGTAACCTATTGTTTTATGTTAATGATTAATGAATATTATTTCCGACTCCTTTGGTTTCTAACCCTAAGCTCCTAATTTCAATATCTAGTATCAGAGCAGGCTGGAAGCGAGGCTGGAAGGCGTTGCACAAGTGAGGCACGAATATCGAGGAGGAGGTCAGCCCATAGCACGTGAATTGAGGTAGGCATGGATCTCGAGGAGGTCAGCTTAGCCCGTAGCTCACGAACCAAGGTGACCATGGAGGCACATAAATCAAGGAGCAAACTAGAGGACACGTGGCGGATAGACAAAATAGGACAAGTGGCAGACAGACGATGCAGGACGAGTGGTGGACAGACGACGCATAGGAGGCAAAAGGTGGTCTCGATTGCCTGTAGGCAATTGAGAACATACCTGCACCCAAGGGTTTTTAAACCCTCAAAGAATTATCCACACTGCGGATGTGGGACTAAAGTCCCGTGATTTTTTTTTTATAAAATCGAAGCACCGGACGCTTCAAATACATTGTAGCTCCCTATGGCCTTCGGATCAGCCACAGGGGCCGACTGGAATTTGAGCACCAACTAGGACGCTATCTTCTGTAAAGATGTGGGATCGAATCCCCGTGGAAGTATTAATTTTTTTTTTTAAAAGAAAACCTTAGCATCTTTAAAAAAATATAAATTTTTATATATTAAAGTTTTTTTTAAAGTTTATTTTTTGATAAATTAAAGTTTTTTGATATAAAAATTAATTTTATTTTTTATCAAATTAACTTTATTATTAAAATATACTTAAAATTAATATTTTAATACATTAAAATTTTATTTTAAAAGGGGTTTTTATTTATCAAATTTGTGATAAAATTATTTCCTAAGAGGAAATATATGTAAAAAAATTTCACGCTTTGAAAGGTGAAAATTTAGAGAGGTTTTCTAAAGATATTTCCTAAGAGGAAATAAGTTGTAAAAAGAAAATTTCAAGGAAATTTTCTATAGGGTAGCTAGATGATAAGGTCAAATGGATACGCTTGGCCTAAATACTATATTTTCTCAGTTACAAAATGCAGTAATATCACATCAGAGGAATCCTAATTTAGGCTATGAAGTAGACTCAGAAGATAATTCTTTTGGAAGCATATTTGAACAATCTGAATCAATCCCAATTGCTCCAGAAGAATCGGAATATACTCATTATAGTAATTCCATAGAAATCCTTGAACCTGCATCACCAAAAATCATCTTGATCAGTGACGACGAGGAAGAAGTTGCTGATAATTTTGTGAATCTAGAAATAGTAGAGTCTCATCAAGAAGAATAAGCTATTTGTGAATGGGTAAATAAAGCAAGGCTTGATATTTGTAATTTCCTTTATTTTCTTGTAATTGCACAATAAAAGTAGTTTTTGTTCTTGATTGTAATGACATCAAACTACAATCTACCTATCCTTGAATTTGATGGGGATGATTATGAGTACTAGTACATAAAAATGAGGACATTACTCATTGGAAAATGCTTATGGGACAGTAGAAGAAGGCTACATAGCTCCAACAGATTGGACTACTTTGAGTGCAACTGACAAGAAAACCCTAAAAGAAGCCCAAAAGAATAATTCTTCTGCCCTATCCCTACTTCAAGTGACATTAGTTAAAAGTATCTTTCCTAAGATTGCATCTAGCACACCTGCTAAAGATGCATGGAAGGCCTTGCAAGAAGGTTTTCAAGGAAATGATAAAGTGAAACAAGTCAGGCTTCAAAAATTGAAGAGAGATTTTGAAAATCTCAGAATGAGAGAAAATGAAAGAGTCAGAGATTAATGCGTGCAATTCAAAGTCGTATTCGATATGATGCAAACCTTGGGTGATGAAACAAAACCTGAAATAGTGGTGAAGAAAGTGTTGAGAACACTTCTTCCTAAGTGGAATCACATAGCAATCATAATCGAAGAATCAAAAGACCTTGCTACTCTCACATTTGATAACTTAATAGGATCATTAACCTCTCATGAGGAGAGGTTACAAGGGGCACCTTCAACAAGCTATGGAGGTGAAGAAAATGCCTTCACTTCTAACGAAGCTGTAATGCGAGGACAAGGAAGATGTAGAGGCAGAGGACAACAACAAAGAGGCAGAGACCGAGGCAACTCAAGAGGAGCTAACTCCTACAAAGGAGGTAATCAGAATATAGGAGGTAATCAAAATAGAGGAGGCAACCAAAATCAAGGCGACAATTCAGGCCATGGTGGAAATCAAGGACGAGGAAGTACCAAGTCCAAAACATATTGCTTCAATTGTGGTAAACCAGGACACTTCGCTCACGACTGCTGGTCAAAAACTTCACAAGGACAAAGCAGTCAGTATGGTTCCTTCTATGGAGAAGAAGAAGACCCATCTAATATTTTTCTTTCTTATGGACAATCAGATCAAAATCTAGATGATACATGGATTTTGGATACTGGTTGCTCCAATCATATGAGTGGTAAAGAAGAACTCTTTGCTACTTTAGATTCAAATTATAAATCCCATATTAAGTTAGGGGATGATAAAATATTGCAAGTAGAAGGCATTGGAGCCATGGAGGTTCCAACAAAAGAAGGCCTTAAAAAAGTGAATGACATTTATTTCACTCCAAAGCTCCAACACAATCTGCTAAGTGTTGGGCAAATGATGGAGAAGAATTACAAACTTGTTTTTGATGAAGGTAGATGTACAATACTTGATAAAAAAAATTGCAATAGAGTCATTACACAAGTACCTATGACCAAAAATAGGTTATTCCCTCTAAAATTTGGTGAGCCAGGGGGAGCACAACTTGCAAATGTTGCTATTTCAAATCCAAGTGTATTGTGGCACTTGCGATATGGTCACCTTAATTCCGCTAGCTTGAAATTGTTAACTTCTTAAGCTATGGTGATAGGACTTCCAAAAATTCAAGATCATAAGAAAGTGTGCGAAGGATGTGCTTTGGTAAAGCACTCAAGATCAAAGTTTCCAAAAGGACAAGCCTAGAGAGCTAGTTATCCTCTTCAGCTAGTGCATTCAAACATCTGTGGTCCTATGCAAACTATAAGTCTAGGAAACAATTCATATTTTCTTACTTTTATTGATGATTTTTCTAGAATGTGCTGGATTTATTTTTTGAAACATAAAGATGAAGCATTTGATGGCTTCATAGATTTCAGAAATAATGTAGACAAACAAAGTGACTACTATGTAAAATGTCTTCAGACATATAGAGGAGGTGAGTACTCCTCCAATAAATTCTTGCACTATTGTAAAGAAAATGGGATTAAAAGGTAGTTCACCACTGCCTATACTCCACAACAGAACGGTGTGGCAGAGAGAAAAAACTGCACCCTTGTTGAGATGGCAAGAACAATGCTTCAAACTAAGCATCTTACAAACACATATTGGGCAGATGCAATTCGAACAAGTGCATATATTATAAATAGAAGTCCAACTTCTAGTTTAGATGGTATCACTCCTTATGAAGGATGGTACGATAAGAAGCCAAATGTAAAGCATTTCAGATTCTTTGGTTCTTTAGCCTATGCACATATTCCAAAAGAGAAAAGAAAGAAGCTTGATCCCAAGAGTCAAACCTGTATATTTGTAGGGTACTGTGAATCCACAAAAGGATACAGACTTTACAATCCCAAGACCCATAAAATAATAATCTCAAGGGATGTAATTTTTTATGAAGGGGGAGAATGGGGTCACCAAATTTTTTTTGATGTAGGATCTAATTCTGAAAGTTCCTCACAATTATAGCCAAAAAATAGTAGTGGTACCCCACCACAAAGTCCTCATAAGGAATCTTCTTCAAGTACATCCAGTGGTACTCCAAGTCCAAGTAGAACTCCTTTGAAGGCTCCCCAAAATTCTTTGAAAATATTTCAAAGATCTGTTAGTGCTCCAATTCCTATGGATATTGATCCATATTCTCAAAGGAAAGAGACCAATAAAGGAAAGAGAACACTACAAAGTCATCCATCTTCTCAAATTTTGGATAGGAATTTCCAGTCAAGATACACTAGAAGTCAAGCTAGTGAGATGAATGACATATTATCCAGAATTGAAAATCTACACATGTTCGGAGATGATGAATCTCACGAACCAAGATGAGATGTAGTCAATTATGCTTTATTGGCTACTGCACAACTAGAACCATCTAGCTATGAAAAGGCATGTACAAAAAATGTATGGCAAGATGCCATGAAAGAGGAGATATCCTCTATAAACAAGAATGATACTTGGGAGCTTGTGAAGCTTCCCAAAGGTAAAAAATGTGTTGGTTGTAAATGGGTCTACAAGACCAAGTTCAATGCTGATGGAAGCATTGAGAGACATAAGGCAAGACTAGTTGCAAAAGGTTTTACTCAAAAATATGGTATTGACTATGAGGAAACCTTTGCTCCTGTAGCAAGACATGAGACAATTAGAATAGTTCTTTCCTTAGCTGCTCACAAAGGATGGGAAATACAACACATGGATGTTAAAAGTGCATTTTTAAATGGATACTTAATAGAAGAGGTGTATGTTCAACAACCTCAAGGTTTCCAAGAACAATGAAAAGAGAACCTTGTTTATAAATTGAAAAAATCACTTTATGGCCTCAAGCAAGCACCAAGAGCTTAGTACTCACGCATTGATGGCTATTTTAATGAGTTTGGATTCACTAAAAGCAAAAGTGAACCAAATTTGTAGTACCTCAAGAATGGAACATACATACTCATAGTTTATTTATATGTGTATGATCTCATATTTATGGGTAGTAATAATAAAATGAATATGGAGTTCAAAAACTCCATGATGAATCAGTTTGAGATGAAAGATCTCGGGTTAATGAGATAATTCCTAGGCATGGAAGTACACCAATCAGAGAAAGGGATCTTCATATGTCAACATAAGTATGCTCAAGACATGATAAATAAATTTTCCATCGAGCAGTGCAAATCACTTGCAACTCCAACAGGACATGGAATCCAGCTGAGCAAAGATGATGGAGCACCAAAGGTTGACATGACCACTTTCAAGAGCATGGTTGGGAGTTTGATGTTTCTTACCAACACAAGGCCTGATATACAATATGATGTTTCTCTAGTTTCAAGGTTTATGGCAAGTCCATCTGAGCTGCAACTTCAAGCAACTAAAATAATTTTTTATGATATGTAAAAGGTACATTGGATTTTGGAATCCATTACCACAAATGTAACTTAGTGAATTTAGTTGGTTTTAGTGACAGTGTTTGGGGCAGCAATATAGATTATAGAAAATCTACATTAGGGAACTATTTTATTCTAGGTTCAGGACTAATAACTTGGAGTTCCAAGAAACAATCTATTGTAGCATTATCATCTACTGAAGCAGAGTATATCGCCATTACACATACTAGTAATCAAGTCCTCTGGTTGAGAAAAATCCTTGAAGAGATTGGCAAAATTCAAAGTGGTCCAACAAAATTGAATTGTGATAATATTAGTGCCATTCAACTGGCATATAATCCTATCCACCACAAAAGATCAAAATATTTTGATATGAAGTATCACTTCATACGAGATATGGTGGAATAGAAGATTGTTGAGCTTAAATATTGTAACACTTTGGATAAAATTGCTGACATATTCACCAAAGAAATGGATAAAGCTTAATTTATAAAGCTGAGAGACTGTATAGTCAGTCCTCTCAACTTTAAGGGGGAGAATGTTGGAAATTACGGGAGGTAAAAAGTATTTTACCACAGTAAGTTTTGGACCTTACCTTTTTCCTCATGGACGGCGGAGTTTGGATGGCATGGGTGGCAGAGAGAGTTCAATTTCAATTTCCTTTCCTCTTTTCCTCCCTATTTTCTTTCTCCCTATTATCTTCCCCTAAGTTAGTCTTATGGTTTATTTTATCTTTATTTAAACCTTGTAACCTATTGTTTTATGTTAATGATTAATGAATATTATTTCCGACTCCTTTGGTTTCTAACCCTAAGCTCCTAATTTCAATATTAAACACATTATCAAATAATTTAATATTCTCCAACACCTCCATGTATTACATTATTTGGTTTGAAGACTTTTTATCTTCAACCTTTGATTCTAGTATTTGTCCTTCGACTCTGACTCTATCACTGTTTGAGATTCTAACACTGGTCTATTAACTTGTTACCTATAGCATTTATCAAACTTTCTTTGTGACCATACAAACATTTTAATATATCCATGATCCCATTCTAGTATTTCTTGATCCATACATAGTGTACTTGAATTTTATTTTCATGGTCTATTTTTGGTTTGGTTCTCTTACAAAGTTTACAATTTTGGAATGATTTATATTTTCCTTTATGCATTTTATTTGTTTATATTGTCTTATTTTAATCTACTTTTGTTTCATCATCTAAAATATTAGTGTCATTAGGAACTTTTGGATGATCTTTATTTTCATCCTTTTCAACATTATCTTCAATTTGATCTTCAACTAGAATCCTTGTTGTAATGGCTCAAATTTCAATTTCATCTTCAGCTTCTTCTATATCTTCTACTTGAATTTATTGGATTAAATTTCCCTTTTGATTCTCTTCTCTTGGTCATTGTTGTTGTTGTGCATATTGATACTGAGGCTGATATTGCCTACGCTAAATTGTTTGAAAAGGTCTATTCATTTGATTTCTTTTATTCAAAGAATTATATCTACAAATATTTGAAGTATTACTTTTTTAATTGCATATGTGATAATATGTTTGTTTCCATTTAGGTTGATATTTTGATGATGTTGCAGTGTTACTTTCTTATGATATCAAAGTATTATTAGTCATCTTGTCCTTGACTAAATTATTCACTTCATTATTATGTGCTAATGTACCATTCCTTTTAATTATTTGCTGTAAGTGGTCATTCTCTCATTTCTATAGGTTCAGGGTTTCATATTTTTCCTATGTATCCATTTTTAAGTTTGATCCATATTATGCATGTTGTCCCCTCTAGGATTTTTAGTGTATATGAATAAAATGTATCCCTAAAAAACTCAATTCTCCAACAACCTGCAATTCAATGATTGAAGATAAATAGGTAATAAGAATTTCCACAACTAGTTAGGCAACAACAACTCTAAAGGGTTTGAAACCATCTAGCCAGGAGGCGATGATTCTAAAGGGTTTGAACTAAGGATTGATTTAAAAAAATCCTATCCAAATTTGAATATGTATCAACATACACAACAAGTAAGGTGACAATGACTCTAAAGGGTTTAAAGTCAGTTAGTCAGACAACGATGGCTCTAAAGAGTTTGAAGTAAGGTTTGATCTAAAAAAATAAATCTATATTTGAAACTATATCAACATCCACAACTAATTAGGTGATGAAAACTTTGAAGGTTTTGAATTTAGGTTTGATTTGGAAAAAATTGAAGTTGTATTTGAATCTATATCAACATCCATAGCTAGTCAAGTGATGACAAATCTAAAGGGTTTGAAGCTAGGTTGGATTTGAATAACAATTCTAATCTAGATTTGAATTTATACCAACATCCACAACTTAGTCAAGCGATAATGGCTTTGAAGATTTTGAATTTGGGTTTGAATTTGTATCAACATCTGCAACTAAGTTAGGTGATGATAACTTTGAAGGGTTTGAATCTGGGTTTTAAAATGGAGAACTCGAGTAAGGGAGGCAAAGGAAGTTTGTAGGTTTTGACTGGTGGTTAGGGTGGAAGTAGTGTAAGTCATGATGTGGGGAGTGATGGAGATCAAGATGGGTATCTTGGTGGTAGAGAGGGTGAGGAGAGTTGTAATAGTCAAGGTATGGGAACTAGTGATAGTAAAGAAGTAGGTTGTATTGGCATTAAGGGTTCATTTTGCAAAGGTGGTCAGGCTATGGGGAGTGGTGTTAGTTAGGATAAAGTAAGTATTATAGTTTTAGTCATTATGAGCGATGATAATAATAAAATAAGTCTCAAACATGTACCATTTAATCAACATTTTGTTAGTCTTCTCAAGGGGAAGCAAAAAATAATGATCCTAGGGATAAATATCCTTTCTTATTTAGGAAGACTTATGGTTTTGGACTCTCTTGCAGATATGGCTACTTCCCATGGGGATTTTATACTTGTTGGAAAATTCATTGGGGTTCATACAAATCGAGACGCTATTAGAAAGTGGTCTCAACTCAAATGGCAACCTAAGGGTTCTATGGAAATTGAAATATTTCCTAAGGTTTTTTTCTTGGTTAGGATCAAAGGTTTGGAGGATAGTGATAGGATTCTTCAAGGTGCTCCATGGTTCTTTAGGCATAGATTTTTGTTTATAAGGAGGTGGGCACCCAATTTCAACCCTAATTCTTAATGCATTAACCAGGATCTAGTGTGGGTTTACCTTCCTAGCCTTCCCTTATATCTATGGAATGAGGAGATCCTAGATAGAATCATAAGTGAAATAGGAGAGCTAGTGGAAATAGATCCTATTACCATTGCTAGATATAGGTTTTTATATGTTAGATTCTTTGTTAATGCTATGCTTGATAAGGACATCCCAAAGTTAATTGAAATTGAGTATAAGTTTTGGGTTTGGATATAGAATTTAGAATATGAGATTATAGTTGGGAAATATTCGATACGCAAGAAGCATGGTCATCCCAACTTCACTTGTGCTTTGTCTTAGAAAATTGATAAAGGAAAAAGGTATGGCAAAGGAAGCAGATCCCAAGTTTAATTTTTTTGTATTTGAGTTAGGGCGGATAAGAAAAGTGCTCATGGTGTTCCTAAGGAGTTTAGTAAAGTTCCTCTAGATAGCTTGGATGTTGGTGTAGTTGAAGACCTTGTCATAGATAAAATTGATGAAAAGATCTTAGAGGTAAATATTCCACTGGTTACTGTCTCTATTTACAATGCTAGTATCGAATGTAGGAATGCATTTGATTCTCTTCAAGTTCTAGATTTTGATAAATCTATGGTAGAGGATTTTAAAGCTTCTAAGCTAGTAGACATGGTTCTATCTACCGTAGTGTTTTTTTTGGATGAATTTGGATTTTTGATCCTATTGATAATAGCCATGGGAAATATGTGGATGTTGCTTTAATTTAGAGTGAGGAACTCAACACTCCTAACCAAATAACTATAAGTTAAAAAAGTAAAGGTTGATGTCAATTTTGAGATCCAAAGGGACCACCCATCAAAGCCTAAAATGTAAAATAAGTAAACACACATGGAAGTGGATAATGGATCTCAAAGAGTTTTAAACTTTGGGGTGAAACCCCCCCCAAAAAAAATTAAAAACAAATTTTCTTTGGAATATCAGGGGATTGAATACCCCTTCAAAATATTGAGGGATTTTGGCACTAAGGAAGGAAAAACAATTAGATATGGTAATGCTTCAGAAAAAAAAATGGATGTAGAAAAGGCTTAAAGTGTAAATAAATATTTTGGAGAGAAAAAATTGCATAATTAGCCCATACAATGGAGCCTCTAGAGGGATTATGTGTTTATAGAATAAGGAGAAGATTGAAGGTTGGATTGTGGTAAATAATAACAGTTTTATCTCTATGTTTTATCATAGTCAGGAATATAACCTGAATTGGATTTTGATGAATGTGTATGTCCCTAACTCAGTGAGTGGAAGACATTCATTGTGGAAATATCTTGTCTTAGGGAAACATTCAAAGATATTCTTTGGGTGTTGGTAGGTGAATTCAATACATTGCTTTACCCATTGATAATAAGGGAGACTTTCCAATTCTATTAGAGGGAATGGAAAATTTTAGGAAGTATTTGAGTGATAATGATTTCATGGATATCAATCTTAGGTGGTTTAAGTATACCTATAGTAATAAAATATTAGATGACCAACTAATTTAGATAAGGCTAGACCAGTTTTTGGTTTCTCAAGAAGGTCTCATGGTCTTTGGAGATACTACTCTTACAACCCTCCTCAAGACTGGATCTGATCATAATCATATTATTTTGGACATAGAGAGTGGAATAAAACTATGTAAGATCCCCTTTCAATTTGAGTTTATTTGGATAAAGCATGAAAGTTTAAAATCTAGTATAGAAAATTGGTGGTAAAAGGGTTTTTAGGACCCTAAGATAATTCAAATTGCTTGTAAATTGAGGTGGATTAAAGCTAATATTAAAATGTAATAGAATATTCTTTGGGTATATATGCACTCAAAAGAAGGATTTGAAGCTAAAGCTTACAAATATTGAAAATTAAGTAAACCAAGTTGGTCTAGATGATCACTGAAGAAGGATTGAACACCAGATCTTAGTTGATTATCATAAAATTTTGTATTGTGAGGAAGAATTTTGGAGATAAAAATCAAATTTAGTTTAGCTGAAGGTGATAGAAATACTATATTATTTCATGTGTCTACCCTAAGACATCAATACAACAATAATATAAAGGAGTTCATTAGGGATGATGGATTAGTAGCAATGGAACTAGAGGATGTCAAGGCAAAAGTTGTCAATTATTTTTCAAACCTCTTGGGAGAATATGTGGTAATGAATGGTGAAGCTAAAAGCAAAATCCTTCCTAATATCCCAAAATTTATGATTGAATAGATATATTCCTCTCTTATGACCCCTTTAAAAATGAGGAAATTAGAATGGCCATGTTTAGTTTGGGTGGGTAAAAGGTCCCAAGACCAGAAGGTTTCCTTGTTGCTTTCTTTAGAAGTTTTGTAATAGTGTAGGATAAAATGTTATTGAAGCTATCAAGGAGATATATAGAACCCAATACCTACCTAAGGATGTCAATTCCACTTTTTTGGCTTTGATCCCAAAAGTACAGGGAGCAAGACATCTTACAAACATATAGGTATATCAGTTTGTACAACATAATCTATAAAATTTTGTCCAAGACTATTGCCAACAAGTTAAAGAGGGTTATATATTTTATCGTGGTAGATCAAAAAGGTGGTTTTATTAAATATCAAATTTTTTTGGATAGAATAATTACCATTCATGATTTTCTTCATTAAATGAAGAAAATCAAGAGGTATGGTATGCTTTTGAAGTTATATATGAACAAGTCTTATGATAGAGTTTCTTGGGACTTCTTGACCAAAGTCCTATTGAAATTTAGCTTTCAGAGTAAATGGGTGGGGTTGGTTAAAAAGTGTTTTTCATCTGCTATGTTTTTAGTCTTGGTAAATGGAGTCCCTAATGGCTACTTTAGAAGTGGGTGTCATCTTCACAAAGGGTATTTGTTATCACCATATATTTTTATTATTCTTGCTTAGACACTAGGAAGATCTATTTTAGAGGTTGTACTAAGTGTACAAGTATATGGTTTCAAACCAACCTCGATATTAGACCCCATTTATTATCAATAATTCTTTGATGATACTTTGTTGATCTCCTACTCCTCTATCCCTCAAGCTAAGGAGTTAAAAAAAATTAGTGTCATATGAAGAAGCTACATCTGATGAGTATGTTCATCCTAGAAGAAAAAGATGAAGATAGTTGGAACCTACTGGATCTTAGTTTATTATCATAATATTTTGGCTTGTGAGGAATCATTTTGGAAAGAAAAATCAAAGTTGGTTTAGTTGAAGGTGATAGAAATACTAGATTATTTCATGTGTATACCCTAAGACATAGAGGAAAAAATAAGATAAAGGAGCTGGTTAGGGATGATGGCTTAGTAGCAATGGAACTATAGGATGTCAAGGTAGAATTTATCAATTATTTTTAAAACCTCTTGGAAGAATATGTGGTATTGAATGGTGAAGCTAATAGAAAAATCCTTCCTAATATCCTAAATTGGTGATTGATTAGATAAATTTTTCTTATTCCCCCATTTAAAAATGAGAAAATTAGAATGGCCATGTTTAGTTTGGGTGGGAAAAATGCCCCAAGACCAGAAGGTTTCATTGTTGCTTTCTTTTAGAATTTTTTTAGTATTGTATGATTAAATGTTATTGAGGCTATAAAGGAGATCTAGAGAACCCAATACCTACCTAAGGATGTCAATTCCACTTTTTTGGCTTTGATCCCAAAAGTACAGGGAGTAAGACATCTTGCAAAATTTTAGGCCTATCAATTTGTACAACACAATCTATAAAATTTTGTCCAATACTATTACCAACAAGTTAAAGAGGGTTCTATATTTTATTGTGGTAGATAAACAAGGTGGTTTTGTTAAAGATAAACAAATTTTGGATAGCATAATTACCATTCATGAGGTTATTCATTATATGGAGAAAATCAAGAGGGATGGTATGCTTTTGAAATTAGATATGAAAAAATATTATGATCGAGTTTCTTGGGACTTATTGACCAAAGTCCTATTGAAATTTAGCTTTCAAGATAAATGGTGGGGTTGGTTAAAAAGTGTTTTTTATTTGATATGTTTTTAGTCTTGGTAAATGGAGTCCCTAATGGCTACTTTAGAAGTGGGTGTGGTCTTCACCAAGGGGATTTGTTATCACCATATCTTTTTATTATTCTTGTTGAGGCACTAGGAAGATCTATTTTAGAGGTTGTAGAAAGTGGGCAAGTAGATGGTTTCAAACCAACCTCGATATCGGACCCTATTTCTCATCAATAGTTTTTTTGTGATACTTTGTTGATATCCTTCTCCTACGTACCTCAAGCTAAGGATTTAAAAAAAAATTAGTGTCCTATGAAGAATCTGCTACTCAAAAAGTGAATTTCTTAAAAAGTAAAGTTTATTTTATCAACACCTCGACTAGTAGGAAAAGAAATATCATGAGGATCTTCAGGTGTGACAGTGGAGAACTCCTAGACATGTTTTTTGGTATGCCTATGTTTAAAAGTAGGATGAAGTCACACTTTGTGAAAAGGTAGAAAAGTCCAACTAATGCTCTTTATTTCATATGTTCAATTTATAGGCTCAAAAGACCCAAAATACATAACCAATTCCACAAAATCATGGATTGGTCCCAAAATACATAACCACACTAACCAAAGGCTAGAATAGTGGCATAATATAATGCATGTAACATAATAGCCAACATAGAAGATAATATGCTAACTAGAAAATATGCTAAGTTATATTTGAGTTAACTATTCCTAACTAATGATCCTAAGTGCCAACTGGCTTACCAACTAGTGCACAAGAAGTGTACGTGAGAGTGATACTCACTTAAAATATTAATTTACAAGAAATAAACTATGTAAACCTAGCTATTAAATAAATAGGGGTCATATGAGTGATCAAAAATAAATCCTCATCATGCATTCCCATAATAGAAGCATTGGACTCTAATGCTTTCAAAAGAGTAGGAAAGTCATGAGACATCTAATGAAAAGAAATCCAACAAGTCTGATGCGACAGCTATCCTCACCAAGCCACCAGATAAGAGGTGGAAGACCCCTATCGATTTTGTCGAGTCTTCATTTCATAGATTTGATTTTAATCCAATGGTAACTAAGAATCAGGAACCATGCCCATAAGATGACTGAGAGTTGGTATGATCTGCAATGTAGATTCATGATACAATTTAAAAATATCTACATTGACGATGTCATGAATCCCCAAGTGTACGAGAATATAAAGGTGGAAGGCATTATTGGAAACTTTTTGAAGGATAGTATAAGGTCCATAGCGAATCCATTTTATTTTTATATGATACTTATCAGAATAACACCACTTGTCAAGGTGCAACCAAACTTTGTCACCAACCTAAAATGGATGAGGAATTCGATGTCGATCCATGGCCTATTTTTTATGTTGTGTTTTTTGTAAAATTTAAATCACCTTTGATTGTATATTGTGCAAGTTATAAATAAAGGAGTGTGCCTTGTCTTGCTTCTTATGAAGATGAGAAGTGATAGGATAAGGCAAATACAAAGGTAACTCAAATAGTGCCAAAGGCTAAAATCCTAATCAAACCTCAAAAGGAAAGTGCCCTATAGAAGAATGTAGTACCCTATTGTAAGCATGCTCAATATGAGTGAGACTTAAGTTACACTTTTCTGGTGAAGCATGATGATATATTTGTAGACTCTACACAAGTGTACGGTTCACCACTTCAGTATGCCCATCTGATTGTGGATGGTAGGCAGTGGAAAAGTTAAGGATAGACCAAAGGATCATCAAATATATTCAAAGAATAATTGGGCTATGTCCAGTGCATAACATATCTTACAGCAAGGAAGAAACTTTACCATCTTACTGAATCTATCAAAACAACAAACACACAATCATGTTATCGCACTATCATGGGGAAACCTCTAACTAAGTCCATAGAAATTATTTCCCAAGGACTAGAAGGAATAGATAAAGGAATGCCTAAGCCAAATTTCCTATTAGCAGGTTTCGAGTGACAACAAATTGCACACTATTTTAGAAACCTTAAAACATCCCTCTGCATTCTTGGCCAATAGAAAAATCTTTGCAAGTGATGAAGCATCTTGTGTTTCCCAAAGTGACCACCATAAAGTGTAGAATGATATTCCTTAAGAAGTGACACTCTTGGCTCACAAGGAACACAAACTTTTTCCAATTTGTAAAGAAGTCCATCCTTGATGTAAAAATCTTGGAAAGGACATAAATTGGTAGAAGAAGGCTTACTTGCTAATATATTTTCCAAAATCAAGATCCTAAGAATACTGATTTAGCCAAGTCTAAAATCCCAAGTGTGAAGTAGACATTACTGTTAAATCAAGAGTGGTTTGAGGTCTACTCAAACAATCAACAACGATATTACTCTTCCCCTTTTTATACTTGATTACCAAGTGAAATTGTTGGAGGTAAGAGGCCCACTTCATATGTCTTGACTCTTCAATTTTACTTTGGGATTGTAGGAACTTGAGGGGCATATGATCAATGTGTACTATAGTTTATTTTCCTAAAAGGTAGTGTCTCCAGTACTTAATAGCTTGAAATAATGCATACAACTCCTTGTCATAAGTTGAATAGTTCAACTTTGTAGCAGAAAACATTTTTGAATGGTAAGCGACTAGATGACCATTCTATTTGAGCACAATACCTAGAGCAACTTGAGATGCATTCATCTCAATATAAAAAGGTTGAGAGAGGTCAGGTAATGCTAGCACAAGTGTTGTACAATTTTTTTTTATTTCTCAAAGGCAACATCTTGGTTCTTCCCCCATTGAAATGGGACCTTAGACTTAGTAAGGTGGTGCAATGAAGCTGCGATAGTGGAATATTGAGGAATGAACTTGCGATAGAAATTTTCAAGTCCTAGAAAAATCCTTAACTCAGTTAGAGTAGAAGGAGGAGACCACTTAAGTAAGACATCAACTTTAGTGGGATCTACCTGAATTCCACTTTCACTAATCACAAAACCAAGGTAGGAAATGGAAGTGTTGCCAAAGGAACACTTGGAAAGGTTGGCATATAACTGATTCTTTTGAAGGATATCAAGTGTTTGCTTAATATGCCTAAGATATTATTCCCAAGTGGATGAGAAAATTAATATATCATCAAGATATATGATGAAAAACTTGTCAAGTACATCACGAAATACATCGTTCATCAACCTCATGAAGGTTGTAGGAGCATTGGTAAGATTGAAGGGCATGACCAACCACTCAAAAAGGCTCATATTCATCTTAAAAATCACCTTCCATGTATCCTCAAATTGGATATGCACTCGATGATAACCACTTTTGAGATCTATTTTAGAAAAGAATTTTGCTCCTTGGAGCTGATCTAATAGATCATCAATTCATGGAAGTGGATATCTATTCTTTATAGAAATTTTTTTCAAAGCATGAAAATCAATACACAATATCCAAGTTCCATCCTTTTTAAGAACCAAAAAAATAGGTGATGCACAAGGAGAAGTACTTGCCTTAATGAAACCCTTAGACAACAAATCTTCTATTTGCTTTTTAATTTCTTCATTTTGCAAAATAGATTGTCTATACATGGGTGCATTAGGAAGTGAAGATCCTGGAATGATTTCAATGCTATGATTAATAGTGCAAAGTGGAGGAAGAGACTTGGGCTCCTAAAATATATGTGAGTAACTTTACAATATTTTATCCATAGTAGAATGTCGATGTGAAAGGGAAACCAATGCAGAAGTGTGTTGGGAGCGAATGAAAATTAGAGCAACCTCACCACCTTGTTTTATTGCCTTTTTTGCTTGTGTAGACACCAAAACAGCACCAATCCAATTATGTGACGACAAGCACTGATCGAATTGACATACATAGCCCCTAGGGCAGCCCCCAGAGGTTAAACAATGGTCCTAACCACTCCCACAATAGTTATGGAAGTTCAAAGGTCAATTTGACACATTTATAGCACTTTGCTCCTACTCTTCCCACCTTGGGATGATTACAAACTGGTATTCATCCCACCCAAGGACGATTATCAGCATTCGCTCCAAGGTGAGACGAATAGCAGGTTTGACTGGCAAAAAGTCAAACCTAGGCAGGTCTACCACTTAACTGTGCCTTCAAGGCATGCAATTATGAGGAAAGGATTCAAATCAAAGAGAGAGACTTTAGTCATGCATGCCTTGATTATGGAGGCCTCATGCAAGGAGACTCCAAATCAAGGAATAATATTTTCTCCCAAAATAGGGCAAGCAAGTCAAGTGGCGCCCTCACATGCATATTCAAATAAAGAGACCCTAGGTCTATAAATTGGTGAATCTTCTCATCCTAAAGAAAAAAATAGAGAGGACCATTTGAGCAACAAAGTGCTACCAAATTACATCCTCACCCATCGTTTGTGCTTTTACATCCTTAATCTCTCTTTTGGAAGGGAGGTTGTTGGGTGATTATTGGAAGTGCAATCCAGACCTAAACCTGAACATTTGGCCACAATACCCCACCAAATTTGCCAACACAACCCCAAAAGAGTTTTTGGATCCATCCCAAGTGGATTGGTTCTGAAACTGAGTCTCAAACGATGGCCGTCCTACCCCCAGGCGCCCCCCACACTACTGTAGTTCTAATCACCCTATCCCGGAGATTAGAAATATGTGGTAGATTTCCATACTATTATTTTTGCATTTTATTCTAGGTCACTTACATATGCTGTCATTTAAATTTCATATGATTTGGATGATTTTTGACTATGATTTTATCATTTCTCGCTTTCACTAACATACATGGAGCACCCTCTAATACAGGGTAATAGAGACTGAATTCACAAAATCTAACCTTATGGGTCTTCCCAAAATGCCCCATTTTGTCTAACCATAACTTTTTAGGAGTTTTAGAAGCTTCTAGACTGGACATTTAGGAGGTTGCTTTTTGATAGGTTATGACAGTCCTAATCATCCCACCCCGGAGCAATTAGAAATCTGTGTAATATTTCTGAACTATTCCTTTTGCAGTGGCTTCCTGGTAATGTTTTATTGCTTTTTTCAAATTTTTAGCTCATTCTGATATGTTTTAGTTATCCTTTTATTTATTTTATGCATTCACTGACCGCAGGCCTTGGGGATCGCATGCTTCTCTCCATCCGTAGGTGCTACTAACTGTTTACTATTTCTATGAACATAGGATATCAATACCATAGGGGCTATAAGGAACCATAGACACATTCACACAAGCGGCGATGACATTTGGTCCGCCCATTTTCAATGTGGGCACACGAAAGGTCTCAAAGGGGAATATATCATTCATGGTGTAATCAAAATATGTCCGACGCTTCTAGCCCCTGAAAAGAGAGGAGGCATATTGTAACCCAATTTTGAGAAAATAAATAAAATAAAGGGCCACACTTTTACACTTTCTTTAAATCTCGTTTCATTTCATTGGTTTTCCTTCTTTTCATGCATTCTCATTCATAGGACATAGCGTTGCATTTCCCCTTCTATTTTGATTTCGTATCCTCGTGCTTCCAATGGAGATCATGGTGGGACCACTGTCCCCTGATTTTGAGATAAAATTTTTGATCAAAAGTTATGTGTTTTTGCTTGTAGGGGTCAATCTTTCAAGCACTAGACTGTTGCTCATTCCATCCTGGAACAAATATAGAGTTGGAATTCGTGCCACCCTAGGACGAATTGGAATTCGTCTCACCCTGTGACGAATATAGATTTGTTATTCATCCCACCCCTGGATGATTATATTTCTATGTAGTTTCAGAGTAGAAACTCAGAGGCATATGGTTTGGGTAGAGAAGAGGTAGGGGTTCTAAGCATCCTTTGTCATTTTCTGTTTCTTTGCTTACATAGGAAAGTTTACCACATGATTTCTTCCTTTTTGCAAATAAAAGGAATCCCACACACCATGAAATAATCTGAACATAAAGGCATTGGTCGTAAAACCCCAATACTTGATCAAGACCAACGATGAATTTCATCACCACCTTGGCTTGAGACTTGCATACATAACCTTGATCGCTACTATTGCTAGACGTAAATCCTAACGAAAGCTGACCAAGTGTAGCTGGGGTGATTCCTAGTGCATGAGGATAAGTCTTCTATGGTAGGTGTCAAAATAGAATGATTCCCCTTCCATACTTCCTATGTTCCACGTACTGTTCTGCTCTCACGTACTAATAGTCTCCCTCATGTAAGGGCGGGTATATAGAAAGGTTCGGTATAACGGCATGGCAGTGGTATATTGAAGGTGCGACCATTTTGGGAGATATAAGAGCCCTCATATTGCATACACAAACAAAAATTTCTTTACAAGGTTTTCAAACCAAAATAAATTAAAACACATTGAACCAGATTTAGGGCACACTTTTAATCCATAATCAAGATAATCATTGCTTTTATTGGGTGTTTCCTTTTTGTTTAGTGTAGCATAAAAAAAATCATAAAGAAGATAAAAACATATACATATTTGGAGAAACACCACCATGGTGTACACCCATAGTCAAGCCCAATCATGGGCCAAATCTATGGAAAGTGTACAAAGGGGTACAAGTCACCTCCGATATAGTCCCGAAGACTTGGTCATACCGCCTTGGCGGCCTGACCCACAAGATAGTCCACATCATGCCATTACAGAATGAGACTATAGAGGCACCCCTTTGAGGGGCACTCCCACTCAACATAGACCCTTTCAGGAGGAGACCATACACGTGACACTCAACATAGATGGGAGGGCTCCTTTAGATGCTCGTTATGAGTGGCCACCGTGCGATGAATCACTAGAACAACATAGGGTCCATAAGGAGGGGCCACATGATTATGTCATCCCTCCTTTACCCCTTATTACTATCATAAAAAAAAGGCCAAATTTAGAGCACAAGGCTCTTTAGACAGGGCAAGACAATTCTGCCCGCCCCTTTCATGCATACGAAAGGGAGTACAAGGAAGACCACTACATTCCTCAAGAGCAATACATAGCATGGGAGTAATGCACCTCCGCACCTTCTATGTATCAAGATCACCCACTGAGGCCAGGACCTCGGGTGAATACCGCTAACCTCGATAGAGGAAAGCAACTCATAGAGATCTCGGATCACCATGATCGAGATAAACATATAGGAGAAGCATCTAGGCTTCCTAAACACAAGATGAAAAAACAAATTGACTTGGAATTTTCCAAACATGCCACCCGCCAAGCGCAAATCACGTAGCTCAGGCAAGACCAACAATAGTTAGAGCACCTGTATCACCTTAGCAAAGAGCACATTCAGTGTTAGATAGACGAATTTCTCCATAACAGTGTGCCTGAGAGGGTCCCAACCTATCACGTGCATAAGATAGAATTGTATGATAGGCACAACCCCTTGGTGCGAGACTGGTATCCATGACCTTATCAAATATTGCCTCCAATACCTCCTAGACTTGAGCGAGAGGCCACTCCCAGAAAAAATGATGGGCACCCTCCATGGGCACCCACCCATGTTTATAGGTTTCACCCAAGAACTCCTCAAGAAGCCTATGAGGTGTATGAGAAAGAAGAAGAGCAGGTTGAAACGCCCTACCAATGCAGGGGGGATGCTGTCCGGCTATCCCTCCATAGGCCTCAAGTTCCCCGCAACCCACAACGAGAACAAACCAATGAGGAAGAAATCAAATCTTTCGATGCATACAAAGAGCTGCTAGAGCGCTTAGAGTCTATGGAGACCAAGAATTTTGGGCCCCAAAAGCCCACTTTATGCCAGCTCTGCAGTCACCCTATGCATCCTTTAGTGTCGGCACCCCCATACCCTGAAAACTTTAAACTACCCCAGTTGGAAATCTTTAGAGGGGAGGAGGATGCCCAGGAGCACATGACTAGATTCCTGAGCCAATGCTTTAGCATTCAGGACAACGATGCTTTGCTGCTAAGAAAATTTATAACCATGTTCGTAGGTCCTACCTCAGATTGGTTCACCCAGTTTCCAAAGCATAGCATCAGTAACTTGGATCAGCTAGTGGATGCGTTCCTCAAACACTTTGCCTTCAACACCAAGAAGAAGGTGTCATTAAGCAACCTAGATAGCCTCAGGTAGTATGAGGAAGAAACCATGGCATCCTATGGAAATCGATGGAGGACTCTACTTTCAAATCTACCCTACCTCCCTCCTATGGCTAACCTTACCCAAATGTTCTCAAAGATATGTTTGAAATTGATCTCCATGCTATTGTAGCTATAGCAATATGCAACTTTAGATGAAGCCTTGGCGCAAGCCAGAATCATTGAGGAGATCAAGATTCAGGATGGTGAGATTGCCAATCCAAAGAAGAAAAAATGGTCTAAAAATTCCAAGATAGGGACCACGCAACCGAAACCCACTGTGGTAAATCAGGTTGCTATAAACATGCCAAAGCCTACATAAGCGACACAGCCCTCATAGGCTAACTATCAGGCAGTTCCTCTTGATAGCTATGAGAAGGAGAATCATCGACAAGAACAAAATCAACAGTGTCGCCCTAGGCGATAGTTCACACCCTTCACAGAGTCCAAAGACTCCTTGTTTGACCGGTTGTCCATGAAAAACTTGATGCACCTACCAAAAAGTCGACCCATAGACTCCAACATGCCAAAAAGTAAGGGCTATACGGAAGAATTTTACTATAGATTTCATAGGTAAAAAGGACATGACCTTTACGCATGTTGGAAGTTCAAGAGCTTCGTGCAAGACCTAATAGACAACAAGACGCTAGAAGTGGACAACCCCGTAGCGCCAAACAACCAACAGATGGGAGTATTCAAAGACCCCCTACCTGCCCATGATGCGTAGGCAAAAACCCTTAAAGTCAATGAGGTGACACAAAAATTCCATCAACGTCACAACCTCAACAACACCCTATGCAACCTCCCCCGCCTCGACCAGTGGCCATAATTCAGACTAGACTTACCCAAATTTTAAGGACCACGTCGGCTAGGCTCTCCATTTACAAGCTCATTCAACAATCATCACCCCATCGAGAGGCTCTAATGGAGATATTAAAAGCCATCAAGCTACAGCCCCACGAAGCAAACTCTTTCAACAACTTTGTGGGACATGTAAAAAAATGTACAAAACTAGTCATCACCTTTAGAGAAGACAAACTAAAATTGGTGACTAGTGATATGGTGGATCCACCCCTGCACGTCATTGCACGGGTCAACGGGATTTCATACAAGAGGGTGTTGGTGGACATTGGCTCATCTAGTAATATAATTACAATAGTGGTATTGAAACACCTCAAGTTGCTAGCATCTCACATCATGGCCTCCACCTATACTCTTCAAGCATTCAATGATGCAATATGCTCGACGGTTGGCATAATTTTCTTGCACATCCAAGTGGGACAAAAGACTATTCCTATGTTGTGCCACATCTTGGAAGGTGAGATGGCCTATAATATCTTGTTGGGCCGGCCTTGGATTAGGGACATGAAGTGTGTCCCTTTGATAGCTCATCAGTGCCTAAATTACACATTCGAAGGGCAAGTGCATGTAGTCTCGATAGACTTAGAGCCCTTAAAGTATTGCAATACGGTGCAACTAATGCCGCAATCGAACCTTCCATTGACACATTTGGATTTTCAATTGAATCCATCTAAAAAAGGTCTGATTCCACATGCATCCCTGTTGTTAAGTCCATCAAATCACCAGCCAGGTCCATCTTCATCATCTGGTCCTTCACCAATAATGCCACCTATGGTGGCCACACCACGAGATAAGGGAAAGAAACCCCTAGAAGAGGCACTGCCACTGGTCTCAACCATATATACTGAAGATATGGCTAGCCGAATGGAAGTCGAGACACCTAGTTCACCCTACATGGAGTGGACCCAGGAAGAACTCCCATTCCCTCCCCCTCCATCACAAATGATCATCGTTGAGATGGCCAATACGGGCCTGAGGGAGTATCTAGTGTGGAACATTGTAGCAACACCCACACTTGAGTCCATGCAAGACATGGGGAGACCTCGCCTCCCCATCGACACTCTAGTTCCTCTAGGCTACCCACCAAATCAGATAAACTTTATTTATGGGGGCCTCGACAATGGCATTGAATCTTACATGCAAGAAGAAGAAGATGAAGAGCCCTTTGCTGAGGATGTCAACTATTTGTCCAACCCAGACTTCACTTTGAGATATCTTGGCCAATGTAATTGGCATGGATATGGGTTGGGCAGGTATGAGCAAGGAGTGCGCATTCTTTGCCAACCAAGATATCAAATGCCATATGACAAGTCAAGAGTAGGGTTCAACCACCCCTTGTCCCTTGACATCTTGGTAGAGAACATGCAAGGCCTAGGGATAGGCAACAAGGATGGGTTGGCATTAGATCCATATACCAATCCTAACACAACATATACATTGGGATATTACTTCCCATTGCTAACAACCAACCTTGTTGACCTTAACAACCCTTTCCCTTCGATCGAGAAAGGAGAAAGTTCGAGGACTAACCTATAAGAGGGATATAGACAAGGCCAAGAAGGGTCTTTAGAAGACGAATCAGAGTATGAGGTAGTGCCTTGGGACCCTTTCAAATCTGATAGCAATCATTTGCAAGTGACCCCCATGGATGACTATCAAGAAAGCCTCTTGGCAATGTTCCCTTTGGATGCTCTGATCGAGCATGTGCCACCTCAAGAGAATCAGGACCTCCCATAGAGAGCGAAACAACCCCGATGGGACCAGATCAATTTGCTCGAGCAAGATGAGCCTCACATGTTGCAAACAGCTATTGGAGCCAACAAAGGCCTATGGATCTCTGATAGTGATTATGAAGACGAGACTGAGATGGCATATCTCAATCATATGCCATAGCAGTAATACCTCATAGACATAGAAGACATGTTTGAATAACTGCACATAGGGCCAAGGCATAGGTGGCACCTAAACTAGGTGTAGTTGGACCAACTATTGCACCTACCACTTTAGGTATATAGAGAACATCTTTTGACTGGAGACCCTATAGAGCTATTAGTGCCAAGGGTAGATCCTGTCCTTTTATCTGCACATAGGGCCGATCCATTTGTGTCAGTACCCATAGAGCCAGATCTGGAGCACACAGATGACCTAGGATGTCCGAGTCACCACACCCACGGTAATGGAGACCAAAATCATTTCATCAACATGATCTCCATTGACTTAACCGCCCCCATCCATAACCTAGCCAACCCAACATGGTCATTGTATCTAGACTTAGATGCCATAGACTAGAATCGTGCTGACACACCACCATCCCCATCAGAGTACTGGCATTATGGTGGGATGTTCCATTTCACCCTAGAATAGACTCAGGATGTCTTCCATGCTGAAGAGGAACCTGGCGTTCCCAACTTAGATTTAAATTCAACAAATGATATCCACTTGATCCCAACTCCACACTAGTTGGAAGACGGGTCCCACATGTCATTTGAAGAGACAACTGACGTAGACATCAACTCTGATCCAATGAATTTGCAAATCATCAAGATGGGGGTAAGTCTATCCCCTAAAGAGCAAGCCAATTACATTGCCCTTCTCACAGCGAAGAAGGAGGTTTTTGCATGGTCCTACAAAGACATGCCAGGGCTAGACCCATAGCTAGTCATGCATAATATGACGCTTGATCCGACAGTCAAGCTAGTCAAGAAAACATTACGTAAGATGCACCCAACAGTAGCCTTAATGGTCAAAGACGAGTTACAAAAGCTATTGGATGCACAATTTGTCATATGCGTGGATTACCCATTATGGTTGTCTAACATGGTGCCTGTCAAAAATCCAGATGGGAGGATTCGCATATGCATTGATTTTTGAGACCTAAACAAAGTGAGTCCTAAAGATGATTTCCCCTTGCCTAGCATTGATGCATTGGTAGACGCTATAGCGGGCCATGAAATACTTTCCCTCATGGATGGTTTCTCGGGATACAATAAGATTCGTATCAATCCCGAGGACCAACTAAAAATGGCATTCACAATGCCTTGGGGGACATTTTGTTATAAGGTCATGCCCTTTGGCCTTAAAAATGTTGGTGCCACCTACCAACACGCTATGACATACATCTTCCACGATCACATGCATAAAACTTTGGAAGACTATATGGATGATTTTTTGGCCAAATATCTTTTGTGCCCAGATCATCTCTATGACTTAAGCAAGATCCTTGATCACCTCATTGAACATCAAGTTAGACTAAACCCCAAGAAGTGCGTATTTAGCATCACATCTGGAAAACTCTTGGGTTTCATAGTCTCAAAATGAGGAATCAAGGTATATCCAAAAAAATTCAAGGCAATCCTTGAAATGCTTCCCCCAACCACCATCAAGTAGCTCAGAATCCTATAGGGAAAAGTCGCATCAATTAAGCACTTCATAGCACAACTATCTGACAAGTGCTGACCCATGAATAAATTATTGCACAAGCGGGTAGAATTTCACTAGGATGACAAGTGCCAGTCAGCCTTCAACAACATCAAACAATACTTGGCTTCACTGCAAGTATTGGCACCACCTAGACCATGAGTGTCATTCTACTTATACATATTAGCTACTGAGGTGGCACTGGGTGCCATGCTAGCCCAAAAAAATGAACTACACAAAGAATAGGCTAATTACTATCTTAGCCGCACACTGGTCAGTTATGAACTTAACTATGCATACGTTGAGAAGCTCTACTTGGCAGTGGTGTTTGCTACCAAAAAGATGCGCCACTACATGCAGAGCAATATGATGTATGTTGTGTCTAAGGAGAATCCATTGCGATACATGATGAGTCATACTTATCATAGTAGCCGCATGGTAAAATAGATCATGTTGTTGACAGAGTTTGACATCTAATTCATTGGATAAAAGTCCATCAAAGGTCAAGTCATCGTCGATCAGCTAGCAAAGGATCCTCTCTAAGAAAATCAACCTCTGACCATAGAGCTACTAGATGATGGGGTCTTCCATATCTCAAAATCGCCAGATTCTGATGAGCCTGAGTCACAGGCCGACATAACCCTATTCTTTGACAGTTCTAAATGTGAGAAAGGGGGTGGCACAAGAATTGTATTATTCACATCGCAAGGGGATCCAATGCCTCTATAATTTAAATTAGATTTCCCATGCACCAACAACAATGTAGAATACGAAGCCTTGCTCATAGGTCTTCAGACAACAATCACCATGAACATCAAACACTTGAACATCTTTGGGGATTCGCTGTTAATTGTCAACTAAGTAAAAGAGGTATTCCAATGTAAATACCTAGTTTTGCAAGCCTACAAAGCCCTTATGGACAAATTCTTGGCAAAGCTTGAATGGTACAATATCGAGGTACTCCCTCGATCATCGAATCATTTTGCAGACACTATGGCCTCCTTGGGGTCACTAATCATGCAAGACCCTTCTGGTGAAATGAAAACCATTCAAGTTAAAAAATTATCGTGATCCATGATGGAGCATGCAAGCTTTGACCGAATTCCAGGAATCCACCTGATCCAGATTGAACCATTTCAGGATAAGTCCTCTCGAATCCATGATTGTATGAATCATGCCGACTGGGGGTCCTTGTTCTCCCCGACCCCTCTTAATAGCAACACCACGCTATTCTTACAAGTTCTTTCCCACTCAGCTTTTGCTAGGGATGAACTCCAAGAGGGATTGGCCATTCATACCATCAAGGTTTCTGATCAGCAAGATTGGTACACACCTATAAGGGATTACCTCAAGTTAGGTAACCTCCCACTTGGATTGACACACATCGTGAAAAGATCATTTAAATAGAAATCGGTAAAACATGTCTTGCTAGGAGACATTTTGTATCGTTGAAGCTATGAAGGAATCCTCCTCCATTGCTTGGACTAGCAGGACTCCTATTGGGTGATCACCCAAGCGCATAATGGTACATGCGATGGCCACTTCAGCGGTATGGACATCGCAAAGCGCATTCTCCGCATGGGCTATTATTGGCCATATTTAGAGCGAGATTATTGCACATATGTAAAGAAGTGTGTGAAGTGTCAACACCATGCCAATTTGACACACATACCTTCCCAGGCCTTGCAGTCGATCTAATTAGCTTGGCCATTTTCACAATGGGGCTTAGATCTAATCAAAAATATCTCCCCTATGTCGTCGGGTCATCACACATTCATCATAACGGCCATAGAGTACTTCACCAAGTGGGTGGAAGCGATTTCGCTAACCTCTATGACTAGACCCCGCATTGCAGAGTTTATTTTGCATAACATTATATGTCATTTTGGTATTCCATCCAATATTATCTCGAATAATGGGACGTCATTCAAGAACAAATATGTGCGTGCTTTGAAAACAAAGTACAAAATTCAGCATAGTTTTTCAACACCTTATTATCCACAGGCAAATGGGCAAGCAGAGGCATCGAACAAAATGCTAGTTGCAATCTTTAAAAAGATGGTCACAGATAGTAATAAGGATTCATACTACAAGTCCCTAATAATGATGGGTAGTCATCCCAAAACACCTTTGATCCCCAAAGTCATAAGGATTCATACTACAAGTCCCTAATAATGATGGGTAGTCATCCCCAAGGCCTAAAAGGATCAATGCCATTGACACTTAAAATTACAACAATCCATCATCACAAACTTCTAAAACACCTTTGGTCCCCAAAGTTGTAAGGATTTGTACTACACACCCCTGACAAGGATGGGTAGTCATCCCCAAGGCCTGAAAGATCAATACCCTTACATAATAACATCTCCAATCACCTTTGATTCCCAAAGTCATAAGGATTCGTACTACACATCCCTGAACAGGATGGGTAGTCATCCCCAAGACCAAAAGGATCAATGCCATTCACACGCCAAAACCTATGAGCTCAACTTTGCAACCTATAAAATGCAAAATCAAATAACAGTGGTTATCACCACTATTCAAAGTCCCTGCTCAAAAAGAAAAACAAAAGCAAAAAATAAATAGTGATTTTCATCACTATGTATAAGAGCAAGTATCCCAACAAGTTGAGCAACCGAAAGATGCCTAAGCTTGAATCCTTGAAATTATCAGCATTCAAAAAACCATTTAGGTGATCCTCATTATGGGTTTGGTGGACAACCTACTTGACAATGGCAGTATCCTAAACGCATGACAATATGTCTATCACATTAGCTTTGCGTGTGGGCAGACCAATGTTTGCATGTGGATGAGCTAGCTTATGGTACCTTAGATTGTCCCATGGATTAATCTTGCTAAATACAACAACGAAGTTAGTGGAGCTAATTAGGTGATCCTCATTATCGATTTTGTTGACAACCTATCTGGCATTGGCAGTATCTTGACAAATACCACATAAACGAATTCAATTGCACACATAGGGATGTGAAATAACTTGGTCCAACTCAAGTCTGATTTGTACCTTGTTCAAAAATCTTGTGAGATAAATGTACAGTCTTGACTAGTTAGTTAAAACAGCTGGATCTCAAAAACCTTAACTACATTTAAAAAAAAAACACAACTGGTACATTTCATTACTTACATCAACATCAGTAAATACAAAAAATATCAAAATAAAATTTACACATGCAAAGTCGTTCCACAAAGCCATCACATAAGTACAAAAAGCCAATAAATCTTGTACATTCTATGTTTCCATCAATAAGTTATCAACAACTCATTTCATTCATTCCATATGCACACATAATATAATTAGAAACATTGCATTCATAATACCACATGCATACGTCATCATAAATAAATGTGCATAAACATAAAAATAAATCATGACAAGTGTATAACCAAAAATAAAAGTCATGTATATATATCGTCAAAATTCTCGTAGGCTACAATAATTCGATCCTCTAACCTCACACAACAAAGAAAAAACTCAAAAACCCCCGAGCCTAGGGCGTCGACCACCATGATCATGCAGGATCGGTGTGACGGGAACTACCCCCCGTGGTGTGGGTCCTGTGTGACCTCTCAGGGTGGTTGATGCTAGCCCCTGCATCATGCCCACTAGCACCCCCCTCATCCAGATACCTACAACGAGATGATGTTGACTTCTCAGTATCACTGTCTCTCATCCGATGCAAAGACCCACCTCCAGGGAGCTTAGGTAACCGCCCACCAAGGTAGATAATCTCTGCCTATAAATCCATCTAATGCTAAAACCAATCCACCTCCCACCAATGGTACGTAGCCACTACATCATCGCACTGTGCCAACTGAGTTCATAGGAGATCCCTCTCCCTTGTAGCATCTATGTCCCCATCCCATTGATGGTACATAGTAAATGCATTCTCCCACTCTACCAATTGAGTCCGTAGGAGATCCCTCTCCTACAAAGCCTCCTCAAGCTCCTCATCCTGTCTCCAAAGTAGCTCCTCCAATCATGCTATCTTAGCATGATCCCTCACCTCCACAACCTCTGGGATAGCCTAGTACATAGGCATATCCAGGACTGCAGGCTGCTCTAGCTCCTACTACTCTGGGATGTCCTACGTATTCGGCTACTCCGAAACCCCAAAATCATCCCCCCAAAGCTGTCAACCTCCACCATGTCCACATCCTCGAGCAGAGTCCCCCAATCGTCTCCCTATGCCTCTGCACCTTCACCACTTGCTGCTGCCACCTCTAGACCCCCTAGAGGCCCCTCACCTTGCCACCACTGCAATGTCCACCATTGGTCGTACTTAGAAGTCACCCTGACGTTGTCCATGTTAGGGACATTGATCGCTACATCTGAATCTTCACCCAATGGTGCGATGATTGGCTAGGCCAGAGTCCTCTCATCACCTCGATGTCGATAGATCAAGGGCTCACTAGGTAACCCCTGGCACACCCCAAACTGTTGTGTCACCCAGATGTACAAGAAGTACTCCTACTCAGTCCCGTGCTGCCTGATCAGCCATCTCCCCCTGTGCACCCATCGAAGCCACTCTCCAACCTCAATCCAAGCTAGATAGTACTGGTATGGGCACAAAAACACCTCCCCTGGAGCAAGCCGAGTGAAGGCATTGGCATAGTGCCCTATGGCACCTGCCCAAGACCGACTCTGCCCCTGCTCCTCAGACTATCACCATAGAGTCGTGTAACCTATCTCCCTATCCACCATCTTTGCTTGAGTAGTATATGGAAAACCCTATGGCTGCTCCATAGCTATGTGCTACCACCCCCAACACTGTAATAGGTAGCTACGCCCAATCCCATTTTGCCTTCAGTAGCGGACCTTGTATAACTCATCATAAAGTTGTGCCAAAAGCATCTATCCCCGCCTCATAATCAAGGGTGCCTCCATCGGGCACTTGACCAATCTAAACACTACCTCCAGTAGGTTCCATGGGAACCTCACACCTAAATATTTAGGCAACAACATGTTGGATATGAGGGTCATTAGTAATGCATGCCTCACCCCCAACACACCCCTCTCTAGCCACCACCGCACCAAGATATCGCCAATCAAACAATCCCCCTCTACCCACTCCATATCACTATCCACACCCATCTCCACCCCATGCTCGAAGCACCATGTCAGCACTGTTGTCTACTGATCACACGAAGTAGTCCAAATAGGAAGCTCGTCTATCAAAATTCGAAGAATCCGATAGACATCCTCAAGAGTCACCGTCATCTCCCCTATTGGGAGATGAAAGGTATTAGTCTAGGGATCCCACAAGTTGATCAAGGCCGTTAGATAGGCCTGATCCCCCACCACTAGCTCTAGTCAAGTCATTTGCTTGAGCCCAAAGGCATCAAGCTACTCCCAGTCAGCCACAGTCAGTGCCTCCCGTGCTTCAGAGAACACCATTGGCACATGGTACCGGCTCTTCACAACCTACAAAAGAAAACCAAACAAAAACATTAAAACATGACAAAATAAAACAAAAAACTGTACAACACTAAAACAAACATACACGATGTCTAAACACAAAAACATTTAATAATTGTACAACATACACATTAGCAAAATGCAAGTATGTACATTAATAAAAAAACAAAAACAAAAAATAGTTAACCTAGGGTTTTCATCCTAGTCTAAACTGACAAAAAAAAAACAAATTACAACATAACAAACAGTTAACCTAGGGTTTTCATCCTAGTCTAAACTGACAAAAAACAAACAAACAGTTCAAAAACAAAATTTTCAGTTAACCTAGGGTTTACCCTTAGTCTACACTGACAAAAAAAAAAAAAATTACAACATAAATAGTTAACCTAGGTTTTTCATCCTAGTCTAAACTGACCAAAACAAATAAACAATTCAAAACAAAATTTTCAGTTAACTTAGGGTTTACCCTTAGTCTACACTGACAAAAAAATTACAACATAAAAAATAGTTAACCTAGGGTTTTCATCTTAGTATAAACTGACAAAAACAAAAACAAAAATCAGTTAACCTAGGGTTTGACCTTAGTCTAAACTGATGGACAAACAACACACAACATAAAAACAAAAGCGAAGTTTTCGACCTTTGTTTACACTAGGGCTTTTTACCTTAGTTTACGAAAAATCAAAATCTAATCTAGGGTTTTTGAATTCTAGTTTAAAACAAAAAAAATAAAAATAATACAAACAACTCTAGGGTTTATAATTCTAGTTTAAACTACCACACAATAAAATAGAATCACAATCAGGGTTTCTAACTCTAGTTAAACAAAAATAAAAATGTAGACTAGGGTTTTCCTTTTTAGCTTACAACAAAAACACAAAAACATGGTTTCCATTAGGGTTTCAATCTAAGATCTAATGAAGCTGTACAAAGCACAAATTCACACACACACAAAAAAAACAAATTTTTTAACTAGGGTTTCATTTAAAAAAAAAAATCAAAAAACAAAATATAAAAGAAAAACATTATGGTTTTAAACTGTCAAATAAAAAAACAAAATAAGAAGAGCACTCATCGATCGCACTTCGACTCTACCACTGGATGATCAAGTTTGTGAACTCATTTTTTTCGAGAAAATCTTACAACGCTCCACTTCGCAGACTCGACCTCCTCCTCCTCATAGCTCACAAACGCCAGGAAAAACAAATGCAAATGAGCCCAAAACCTAGTTTTGGCCCTTAAATAGGATTTTAGACTTGCAATAATTCCCCCCTGGGATGACCACTCTAGTTAGCACTCGTACCACCCTAGGACGATTACTAACCTGGTATTCGTCCCACCCAGGGATGATTACAGAGCAAAAATTTCAAAAACTACACCAAAATGCACAAAAAAATAACAATAAACTTGCCGATCAAAGGGGCCTTTGTGCCTGCATTTCTTGGCATGCAAAATCATCGTCGGGGTCACAAATCCTCCCTATCCTACTCCTTAAGAAGGCTACCATAGCCATACTACTCCATGGGAGGATGGATTTTCGAGAATTTCATCCCCAAACGGTGTCACAAAAAGGGTCCAAACCCAACCAAAAATAGCAATAAAATTTCCGAACGAAGGTGCCTTTGCGCCTGACCTTCTTGGAATCCAAAATAGACATAGGGGTCACAAATCATCCCTATACTACTCCCTAATAAGGCTACCATAGCTGTACTACTCCAAGGGATGACGAATTTTTGAGAATTTGAACCCCAAAATACGTCACAAAAAGGGTTCAAACCCACCAAAAATAGGTCAAAATGTTCGGAAACTGCATAAGCATTCAACATAAAACAACTAAAGGCACCCTTACCAAAGTCATCTTGGGTCAAGTGACTCATCACTTTTCTCATGTCGATCATTCCCTCAAAAATTTGTCGCTTGAGGGGGTAGTCACACTTAGTCATCAATCAACAAAAACACACCCAATCAAGGAAATAGCACGCATTCAAAGGATCATTGACAAATACAATCATGCTCCTGCTTGGGGTAGCAAACAAGCAATTATCACAAGATGATAAAACACTTGGCATTCATGAATCATGAACTCAAGGATCCCACAGACAAAATGTTGCGCCCTTTTCCTATTCATGACTGAACAATGTCTAAGATCAAGCAACACCTTACTGAAAAAGGTTAACACTTGAATTAAGCTCCTTAGCTCATCAAAAACAAGGATTCAAGAATGCGTGCCATTTCCATACTTGGGGTATCAAAATTTGATTAAGTTACTGAGAAACCCTAATTATTAGTGCTTTGTTTATCTATTTTTGCTTAGCATTGTGCCACACACAGCGCATCCCAAAAAGGGGCATCTGTATACACCAAAACAACACCAATCCGATTATGTGACGACAAGCATTGATCGAATTGAAATACATAACCCCTAGGGCAGCCCCCATAGGTTAAATAGTGGTCCTAACCACTCCCACAGTAGTTTTGGAAGGTCAGATGTCAATTTGGCACCTTTCTAGAACTTTGCTCCTACTCATCCCACCCTGGGACGATTACAAACTGGTATTCATCCCACCTAGGGACGATTATCAACATTCACTCCAAGGTGAGATGAATAGTAGGTTTGACTAGCAAAAAGTCAAACATCGAAAGGTCCACCACTTAACTGTGCCTTCAAGGTATGCAATTGCGAGGAACAGATTCAAATCAGAGAGAGAGACTTCAGTCATGCATGCCTTGATTATGGAGGCCTCATGCAAGGAGACTCCAAATCAAGGAATAATCTTTTCTCCCAAAATAGGGCAAGCAAGTCAAGTGGTGCCCTCGCATGAATTGGTGCCCTCGCATGCATATTCAAAGAGAGAGAACCTAGGTCTATAGGTGAGTCTTCTCACCCCAAAGAAAAAAAATAGAGAGGAGCATTTGAGCAATGAAGTTCTGCCAAATTACATCCTCACCCATCGTTTGTGATTTTACATCCTTAATATTTCTTTTGGAAGGGAGGTTGTTGGGTGATTATTGGAAGTGCAATCCGGACCTAAAACCAAACATTTGGCCACAATACCCCACCAAATTTTTTGACACAACCCCACAAGAGGTTTTGGACCCATCCCAAGTGGATTGGTGCCAAAACTGAGTCTCAAACGATGGGCGTCCTACCCCCGGGTGCCCCCCACACTGCTGCAATTCTAATCGCCCCACCCCGAAGTGATTAGAAATCTATGGAAATTTTCTATAATATTCTTTTTGCATTTTATTCTAGGTCACATACATATGCTATCATTTAAATTTCATATGATTTGGATGATTTTAACTGTGATTTTATCATTTCTCGCTTTCACTAACATACAGGGAGCACCATCAAATACAGGGCAATCAAGATTGAATTCACAAAATCTAACCTTCTGGGTCTTCCCAAAATGCCCCATTTTGTCTAACCCTAACTTTGCAAGCATTTTGGAAGCTTCTGGACTAGACATTTAGGAGGTGGCTTTTTGACAGGTCATGACAGTCATAATCGTCCCACCCCAGAGCGATTATAAATCTATGTAAGATTTCTAAACTATTCCTTTTGCAGTGGCTTCCTAGTAATATTTTATTGCTTCTGTCAAATTTTCAGCTCATTCTGATATGTTTTAGTTATCATTTTATTTAATTTATGCATTCACTGACCGCAGGCCTTGGGGATCACATGCTTCTCTCCATCCGTAGGTGCTACTAACTATTTACTGTTTCTCTAAAAATAGGATATCGATACCAGAGGGTAGTAAGGAACCATAGACACATTCACGCAAGCGAAGGTGATGTTTGGTCTACCCATTTTCAATGTGGGCACGTGGAAGGTCTCAAAGGGGAATATATCATTCATGGTGTAATCAAAATATGTTCGACGCTCCTAGCCCCTGAAAAGGGAGGAGACATATTGTAACCTGATTTTGAGCAAATCAATAAAATAAAGGCCCTCAATTTTACACTTGCTTTTAATCTCATTTCATTTCGTTGGTTTTCCTTCTTTTCATGCATTCTCATTTTTAGGACGTAGCATTGCATTTCCCATTTTGTTTTGCTTTCGTATCCTTGTGCTTCTAGATTTCTTGGAATTTAAAACCATATTAGGATTTTTGGTGTTTTTATGAGATATACCTTACCATATTTTTGAAATGTGTAGGTTCATTTAAAATCATCATAAACAACTTTCCTATCATACTAAAATGGTTGCCCAAGCAAGAGCCCACAACAATCCATAGGAGTCACATCACAAGTGATTTGATATATGAATTATGGTCCAAGTACAAATTTCAATGTGCAAGTGTGAGTGATATTTGAGCCCCTACCACTATCCTTCCAACCCAAATAATAAGGTTGAGGATGAGGCTCCATCGGTAATTTCAATCTCTCAACAATGGACCTCGCAATTAGGTTTTTTTGCAAGCCATTATCGACTATACAATCTATTGCAAAGTCATGAAGCAAATGAGCTCGGGAGATGAATAAAGAATCACAAGAACTCCCTAATGAAATAACATTTACTAAGGTAACATCATTGAGTCTACCTCATAATTCCTTGTATGCTCCACTTTCTCCTAATGACTCAAGATAACCTTGCACTTTGTCCTCCACTTGAGTTGTTACAACCAAACTTATTTTCTTAATTTTGAAACAATCAGATTTTTCATGGCCCTTTTTCTTACAATAGTTGCAAAAAATTTTGGAAGAAGAAGAAGGAGAAGAATATGAAGGAGAAGAAGAGGAAGAAGAAGAAGAAAAATTCTTCTTTGGGGTAAAGTTCTTCTTTTGAGAGGAAGAATTATTCCCTTTTGATGAGCTAGCAACTGCTTGAGTAGCAGGAGTACGAAATCCCTGCGAGTGCACTTTGAACTTGTCCTCAACAAGTTGTACCTGGTTGAAATATGAATCCAAGGTTTCCATAGTAACAAACATAATTTATCTATACAAATGCTCTAATAATCCACTTTGAAATTTGAGAATCAAAGTTGTGACATCGTCCTCCACATTCAAAAGAATTTGGTACCTGTTGAATTGGAAGATATAGTCCTGCACAGTCATATTAGTTCCTTGTCAAAATCTAAACCACTTAATAACCAATTCCTTTTGATAATTGGAGGGATAGAAATTTTGTTTAAGATATTTTACAAGGTTATCCCAAGTGGTAATGGCATCTTGGCCACCCTTGCATTTGACTAACACTTTAGCCAAGCCTGAAAGCTTGAGCTTGGCGAAGGGGACCTTATGATCATCTGAGGTATGAGTGTAAGAAAACCAGGATTCCATGTCAAGAAGCCAACTATTCAAGATATTCGATTTTCTGGATCCATCGTACAATGGCACTTAACACCTAGCTTCAGATCGAGGATCATTGTAGAATTTAACATCAACTGCATTTTGAATACTAATGTCACTAACCTTGTTAGCAAGGCTACTTACAACTTGAATTAGTGTAGTATCATTCACCTTTTCTGCAAGTATATTTACAACATGTGCTAGTTTATGCCACTTGGGCAGCCAAATCAGAAGCCATTTGGAACCAGGTATAAGCCAGGAGTAAAAGGGAAAAGCACTTAAAATCAAGGTAAAAATTTGGGTACCCTGTTACAATGTTGTGCCCTTAATTGAAAAATACTCCTAAGGCTAAATAAGCAAAATATGTTGCTTGTAATCTAAAAAGATTAACAAAATTTTTCTTCACAATTTTATGATGCTGGCATTGGAAGAAATTGCAGAATAGAATGTGAAAATTTTGCTTGAAATTTTAAAATTTTTGACTAACCTAAGGTTTAAATTTTTATAATTAATTAATTTAAAAATAAATTAATTAAAAATTAAAATTAATTAATTAAATTAAGATATTTAAAAATAAACTAATAAATAAATAAAAATTTACATGCAATTTAACCTTAGGTAATAGCAAAAATATAAAATTTATTTAATTTACACTTGTTTTGTCGAAGTTGCCAAATTGCCAAACTGCAATCCACCACTCGATGATTACCATGCAAAATTAGAACCGTTGCATGAAATTTTGTGAATCACAATGAAATTATACGAACAGACATTGCATGAAATTCTGCAAACAAAATACTATTTCAAGCCTAGAAGGATTGCACAGTTATCGATGAATCATCAACAACAAAAATGCGTACGTCGCAATACACCTGAAGGCAAGCTTTGGTCATGTCAAATTTTTTTGATGTAGACATAGAAATTTATGCTGTGCAAGTGCTATAAAGACACAGCATTGGCTGACGCAGTGTTGTACAACTTGCCTAAGGTTAGTGTTCTATAGGCATAGGCAAGCCTACACGATAGCGTCTGATGTAGGAACTATTTTCTTGGCAGTGTCAGCATTGTGTAGGTACTGACTAGCCTACATAAAAATGTCTGACGCAGGTATTGTTTACCTTTTGCAGGCGCTAACTAGCCCGCGTAATAGCATCTGATGTAGGCACTGGTTTCTTGGAAAATTTAGTGCTATGCAGGTGCTGATTGGCCCATGCAACAACATCTGATGCAAGATGCTAGTAGGTATGCGATGCAGTGAGACTGTGCTTGACCTCCTATCAAGCATGAATCAATCACCACTTGCTATCGAAAAAGAACCTATAGTTGTCGAACGCTGACGAGAAGGACCCATCGATTGGTCTACTAGAAATATCAGCCAAACGTAGCCAAAGATATATATATATATATATATATATATATATATATATATTTATATATATATAAATTTCTTAACAAAATAAAAATAAAAATAATATTGTTTTCAAATGTGAAAATAAAGATAACATTATGTTACTTCTTTAAATTTGCTCCAAATTGCACCAATGAAACTAAGGTAAAATTTCACCTCACATCTATCCAAATTTTTGTAAATCCTGCAGAGAAGTAGCACACCTTTCAAGATTTGGTTGACACATGACCAACGTTTGAAAGGCAATCCAGATCCAAGTCGACACACAACCTAGTATTGGGGGGAAACCCTTAATTCTTCAGCACTTGAAAATAGGAGATGTATTAAGATCAAATGTCTCTCTAATCCTAATTGGACTGTATCTATGATCCAACCCTTTCCAAGGATCTCTATAAGAATTAAAATGGTGCAAACTTTTCCTATGCTCCTTGAGCATACAAAGAAAGTTGGAACAAGGATTTTATCATCGAAGGAATTTCCTTCTACGAATGGTCTTCAAATGCCCTTTAAGCTTAAATCGAGTCCTCAATGAGAAACAGTTTCTCATACCAAAATTATCTCCCTTTCCTTCTCAACTCACAAGCCCTAGTGCAAACAAGAACTAGGCTCTGATACCAATGAAAAGGTATAAAAATCCAACTAATGCTCTTTATTCCATATGTTCAATTTATAGGCACAAAAGACCCAAAATACATAACCAATTATACAAAATTATGGATTGGTCCTAAAATACATAACCACACTAACCAAAGGATATAATAGTGACATAAGATAATGCATGTAACATAATAGCCAACATATAAGATACGATGCTAACTAGAAAATATGCTAAGCTATATTTGAATTTACTATTCCTAACTATTGCTCCTAAGTGCCAACTAGCTTTCCAACTAGTGCGCAAGAAGTGTACATGAGAGTGAGACTCACTTACAATATTAATTTACAATAAATAAACTATGCAAACCTAGTTAGGAAATAAAGAGGGGTCATATAAGTGATCAAACATCAATCCTCATCACTTTGGAATCCAGTTCTAGATAGACTAGGAAAAAAGTTAACATGTTGAAGAGGAAGTCTTCTTAGCCAGGCAGGTGAAGCTCAACTTGTGAAGACTTATTTATAGAGTATTTTCATTTATTTTATGTCCCTTTTCAATATTCTATCTAAAATAAGAATTCAAGTGGAGCAAATTCAAATATCCTTCCTCTAGTCTAGATTAGAATATAGAAGGTGTTTTTCCCTAGTTTTTTGGGATCAAATATGTTATGTTAAATATGTAGGAGGATTGGGATTTAGAAGAGTAAAAAAAATGAATGAAGCCTTGATGGGAAATATAGGATGGAAATTATTGATAAATTATCAGCTTGAGTGGGTTAAGACCCTCAAATCCAAGAATTTATAAAATGAAAAAATATATATATTTCAATGACTTGCCATTTGGATCTTCCTTTTGGAATAATTTTTGGACATTAGACATTTGTTATGTAAAGGTCTTTGTTGGTATATTGGAGATGAAAATTAGATGAGATTTTAGAAATATTGTTTGCTGAAGGATATTCCCCTCTTAGAGGATCCAAAGGTAAGTGTCTTGGAACCTACTTTGTCCCTCCATTTTGGTATCAAATTTGTTGATTATATAACAATAAAAATAGTGGAAAATTTTGGAAAGATTTATCTGCTCTAGATTTAGACCCAAAATTGGCTTGCCATATTAATAATTTAGAAATATGGCTTCATCTGTATGCTTCATTGTCCTACCATTTTAGTGATTTATTCATTTGGAAGGAGAAAAATAATTGAAAATACTCTATTAAGTCTGGATACCATTTGCTTGAGACAAAAGGTAGAAGTTGGATTCCAATGAGAAAAATTTGGATTAGAGGGCTCATCCTTTAAAAAAAAATCATTTTTGGGTTGGTGGCTCAAAATAGAATATTAACAATTGATAACTTACACAAAAAGGAATCCTTATTGTAAATAGATGTTATTTGTGTGAATTAAATTTGGAACCAGTTTATTTTTTTCTTAAATGTTCCTTTGCTAGATAGATTTTAGAGAAGGTTTTGAAACATTTTAATGTTCCTTGGGTCTTCCCATCCACTATAGGATATTTATGTGTGTAGTGATATCCTCATTTCAAAAACTGTAGATTGAAAGCTCTCTAGAGGTTTTTTCTTCCCCATTTTTTGTGGGGAATTTGAAAGGAGTGAAATAACAGGGCTTTTGAAAATAAGAAAAGAGAGGCTTTTGTGGTTGCTTTTTGTATCCTTAATGCTACTATGGAGAACTCTTAGATCTTATCCTTTACCAAGGTAACTAAAAGTAGACTCAAGGAATGCATTATTTTTTGTTGTAATTTGAAGCCTTTAATCTGTGTGAATCTGTTGAGGTCTTTAAGGTTGGAAGTTAATTTGGAACCCCCTCTAAATTGGTGGATAAAATTGAATGTGGATGATGTTGTCAAAGGGAACATGGGGTATGCGGATGTAGGTGGATTTTATGGGGATTGTAGAATGATGGTTGTGCAAGCATTTGATGAACCTCTATCCACTAGTCCAACCATTTTACTAAGAATCAAGCCTTTTTCATAGGGGTTAAGTTAATCAAATAAGGGTGTTATAGAAATATTATTGTGGAAGGGGACTCCCTAAACCTTATAAATATTCTAAAATGAAGACAAGAATTTGGTTGGAGCATTGTAGATATGGTTGTGGGGATGAAAGAGATCTTGCAGTCTTGTCACAACCTTCAATTGAAGCATGTTTATCAAGAGGGGAATGGAGCTACAAATTTATTGGCAAACATGGGGGTGGAGGCTTAGGATATTATTATATGGGAAGATAATTTACCACTTTAACTTATTGAATTTTGTAGCACCCTAAAATTGGCACAGTTAAACCTTAGTAAAAACATAAAATTTGAATTTTAACCCCAAAACCACCCGTTAAACACTCATCCCATTTTTTACGTCATTTTTAGGAGTTGTTTTGACCGTTGGACGATATCATCGCCGATCAAACAAAATCATCCCAGATCGAACGAATTCATCTAGAACAGAACATCCAAGACGATTTCGTCCCAAAACCAAATTTTCATAATTAGCTTCTATTTCAACAGCCTCTCCAACTTGGGCAGAAGCGTGTTTGCGTAGTTGGAGATTCCCCCATTGGAGATCTCCCAGATTGGGATGATCCCTAACCTCCTAACCTCCCCCTAATCCTATATAAACTAGGATTTTTTTAGTTTATCCCCTTGAACCCCTTGGCTGATCATTCCCCTAAAATTCTAGGTTTGTTGTATTAGAAAATCCTCGCCCCCATCATTTGCATTAGTATTTTCAAATCTTTCATTGCAAGTTTTCACTGTGCTTCAGATGGAGGAAGTTTGGATCGTTGCAGGTGATTCCAGATGATTTTAGATGATCCTATTGTAGATCGACGATGATCTCGTATGATTGAAGATGATCTTGACAATAGTTCAGATTGGGGGCAACTAGAGCCCTGAGTTTACATTTCTCATCTTTCTTCTTTATTTTACTATGCATTAACTTGATTGATTTTCATTCTGCATCCTAGAGTTCACCTCATCTAGCATAAATGCATGATAAATTTAAAATAAGTTATTAAAACAATGTATTTCCTTTAAATCTGTTATCTAGATTTATCAATTAAGCATTTATACTATCATTTATATCATTTTGCATATTTCTTGTAGCTACATTTTTGGTTTTTGGTGTCTATTTTTGTGATTGCAAGTTTCTGACAAATTCGTCAGATCGACAACGATCTTATCTGATATCAAATGATCAACTGTAATCTGGGATGATTCTATATAATTGCAGATGATCCTATCATATTCAGGACGATCTAGACTCCTACAAGCTTCAGAATCTTCATCATACATCTAAAATCAGGTGCATTATTTCTTATTTAGATATTCCTGGTATTTAGGATTCATTCATTCTTTCTGTATTCATATAAATCGGCATTTTCATATAGAATAGATTAGATTCATTCTGTCCAACCTAGGATTATGAATGATCGAGTATAAAATAAACACATAAAAACCATTCTCAACCTAGGCGTGGAAACTACCACTCAAAGTTTCCTGGTGAACCCCACCATTCATCAAAAATTCACCTTTATACCCCTCCCCCAAGAGGCGGAACCTTCAAAGGGCCTCTTAGTCTGAGGTATTATTCCATCCTTCTCGCATCCCCATTCTAGGCACGGATCCTTTAGCCTAAAGTTAAGGGCACGAAAAATTTGGGTTGATACATTTTGGTGAACCCGACGTGAAACTAAAACCTTTTGAAAACAATCCAAATAAAAAAAAAAATCATTAGACAAACAGTTAAATTTGCATATCATGTTTAGATGGTAGATTATAATAAAAGACGAGTTGTCACCATAAATGTTGAAAATCAATTAACGTCCATAGAGATTACTTTTGTACTTAGAGTACCTCAAACAAATAGAGTCCAACATTTGTGGGACGAACTTGATATGAGATTGGATATCATTGAATCCAGATCTACAGAACTTAGGCAAATTTAGAGGTTTGTCCTAGATAGAATCTTGGATCCTGATTAGGTAACCTTATATCATGAACTTCAGAGAGCTTGCCATAGGTGGTTAGCCGATAAAAGAGCACTTGTGTCTTTAGAATTGTACACCTTTGAAGAATACCTTGAGAATGCAATTATAGTACATAAGTTTCTATCTCGTATAGAGGATCAAGAAGTCGTTCTTATGGATAGGAAAATATGGAATAGAGTTCCTAGAGCTGTGTTATATCGAGAGTATTGCCATGAGATCTATTTTTACAAGTTCTAGTATGAAGCAGATCATATTACTATAGCACACTTTATTAAGTTCTTGAAAAACCATTTCCAATTTGAAGAGGAGCATTTCATGACTCCTGATGAACTCGATCCTATTAATGATATCCATAAATTATTTTTAGAAAACTAAGTCATTATTCTTACTGTTGTTATTCTTTTTACAACCAAAATGCTATTTTTTATCTTTATAATGATATTATAAAATACAAATACAAAAAAATATATATATAATAAAAACAAAACAAAACATCCCAACCATTCTTCTGACATATTTTCTCAATTGTGGGCTCAAAAGCTCTGGCCTAAGTTGAGGTTCTTTAATTGGATTTTATTGCATCGTAGGGTTCTTACTGGTGAGCAACTTATGAAGCGTGGTTTTCATGGCCCTTTTAGATGTGAAATGTGTGAAAACAATGTAGAAAGTATCAACCATATTTTTATTGAGTGTACTTTAGCCTCTAAGCTATGGAGGAGAATGGCAACTTTACTTGGCTTACAGTGGTCCAATTTTTTCACTTTTGAACAACTTTGGAGGGATTGGCCTAATCAAGAGGGTGTTGATCATTTTATTAGGCAGTTAGTTTGGATGGGTTCTACCATTCTTCTTTGGAATATTTGGAATGAAAGGAACAATCGAATTTTTAATCAATATAGGAAGGATATTCACTATATTTGGCAAAAGACCATAGCCAAATTAGTTGAATCAGTCCATCAACTCCTTAATCACCCCCAAAACTTCCACCAAATATGGGATCAAGTGATGCAAATATTGAAGATTAAACCTTCTAAGGACAACCAACTTAAAGGTAATGCGAGTATTAGTAAGATGGATAGGACTAGAAATTGGCAACCTCCTCCTAAGAATTTTGGAAAAGTCAATACTGATGGAGCCTCTAGAGGGAAACCTGGAAAAGCCAGTGTGGGAGGAATTGGTAGACTTTCAGATGGCTGCTGGTTTTTACTTTTGTTGAGAATTTGGGTATTATTTCCAATAACCTTGCTGAGGGGTATGGTATCCTTAGAGGCCTTCGGGAGGCTACTAAGGTTGGATGGGAAAAGGTGTTAGTTGAGTTTGACTCTCAACTTATGATTAATCTCTTGAAGACTCCTTCTAAGAATCATAAGGTGGATTGGAGAATAAAAAGAATTATTGAGAAGATTCAGTTAATCCAGATGGGATTTTTGAAAGTTGATTACAATCATGTGGTCAAAGATCAAAACAAGAGTGCTAATGCTTTAGCTAATTGGGCTTTGGACAAAGGTGATCTTACTTGTTATGGCCACCCTCTTATATGGTGGGATTCTCAAATTAGGGAAGCTCTTCTTTCTACCATTTCTTTGGATGGCTCCGAGTTCGAAGGTACCTAGTTTCTTCTTGTTTTTTTTTTTTGTTTCTCTTTGGTTCATTCAGTTTTTTTAGTTCCCTAGCTCATTCTATTTTTTATTTTGTTGCCTTTGTTGATTCTTGCATTAATAGTCTTCTGGTCTAGATAGGTCATTGTTTTGTTCTTTTTTTTTTTAATTTTGTCTTCTTTGTTTAGTTTTTTAAGGTGGGTGGGTTCTTTTGTTTTGTTTTGTTTTTATGTTCTTTGTGTTGTTCTTGTGTTTATGTTGTTTTGTTTTTTTTCATGTTTTTTGTTATTGTTCTTGTGTTTTTTTTCGTTCTTGTTCTTGGGTTTCTCTTTGTTTGTGTTATTTCATTTTTTTTATGTGTGAGTGTTTTCTATGTTTTTTATTTTTGTTTATTGTCTGTTGTTGGTTGTTTTTAATTTAATTTTATTTTTTAGGTTTTGGTTGTGTTTATTTTTCATGTTTTTTTGGGTTATGTCTTTGTAGTGTGCTATTGTTTTTGTCTTATTTGTGTTTTGTTATGTGGTTCTTGTGTTTTTCTATGTGGTTTGTGTTGTGGTTTCTTTTATCTTATTGTGCGTGTTTGGTTGTGCTTTTGGTTTTGACACACTCAAGGAGCATGTTTTTTATTTTATTTTATTATTTTTGTTGTTATTTAATTTTTTTAATTTGGTTTTGTGTGTTTGTTTGCTCCTTGAGTATGTCAAAGGTGGTAGGCCAGGTCCGAGTCCTGGGCATTTTTTGTGGAATGGATACCCTTGCCTCCTTGGGTCTTACCCGAAAGTGGCATCCCTTTTGGGATGTTTTCCACAAATAAAAAAAACAAAACAAAACAAAACAAAAACAAAAAAGCCAAAACATTTCCTTTTATAGTAGGTATATAATTAAAATATATACCTCTCAAACCTATCGCATATATATATATATATATATATATATATATATATATATATATATATATATATTTTTTTTTTTTTTTTGCTGAAATCTAAGTTTAAGCACAATGCCTAGACTTAGGAATGGAAAATAGACTGAAGAAGAAGAAGATTGGTTAAGAAAACCATTAAATAACCCAGATGTCCTTCCTGAAGATCAAATTCAGGAAGAAGAAATCCTAGACCAACAAGAAGAAGAGCTTGCTGTAAGAAATGAACAAGAAGAAAATGTTAGAGAGGAAGGATCCTCATCCCCTAAAATGTCTCCAGGAGGAGCTGTTACTTTTGAAAATATGGAACAATTATAGAAGTTCATTAATACTAATATTGGCGTTCTTAATAGAGCAGTCCATATGGACAAAGATTGAATTAGTAATACTCAAGCAACCCTAGAAGATGTATTTCACACACACACTAATCCCTTGTCCTTTATTTATCAATAGAGTGATCAAGCTAGACCATCCAACATGGATATGGCATCTATAATCCAGAACATGCAACAACAATAGGTTATCCAACCATCTAAAGTACCTGTTAGGAAGCATAGGGTCATTCCTGCACAAAAGAAACCATCATTTAATGCTCTATTTTGCCAAGATATTGAGCAATATACCTCAAATCAGCAAAAATCCAAAACAAAACCAAACACCAATTACCAACAATCTAGGATACAACATAATACTATTACAAATCCTCTTCATAATAACCTTTCGATCAATGCTTTGAATAATATCAATATAGCATCTAATCCTTATGTTACACCGTCATACACTCATAAATCCCATGCTTATGTCCCACCGAACCAACATGGTGGACAAACTAGTAATCGTGAAACTGTGGTGAAATAGTTAGTTTCCTGCATGGACCAGATAGATCCCTACCGTCCCTCGTACAATTATCAAGAGATGTGTAGTAAGCCTTTAGATCCTATAGTTGTAGCACAACCATATCCTAAACATTTTCCTATGTCTGTCTTACCCATATATAAAGGAACCAAAGATCCCATAGAGCATCTTTGTATGTTTAGGATAGCATGTCATGATATATCACATGATGACTTATTATTGTTAAAAATATTCCCAAAAAGTTTATGAGGAATGGTGTTAGAGTGGTATTATAAATTACCCACTAATTCTTTGAGGAATTTTGAAGAAACAACCGAGTCTTTTGTGCATCAATTTAGTGCCTACATCGAAAGGCATGTGACCATTAAAGACTTGTACAACTTAAAACAAGACAAAGATGAATGTTTTGCTGATTTCTTAGCTAGGTGGAGACAATTGATAGGAAAATTGCACTTTGTGTTGCCTTATAGGGAGATGTTGGACATCTTTATTAATAATTTGCAAGACCAACTATCTTACAAATTATCAACTGCTACCTTGACCACCTTCGATCAGGCTATAGACTTAGCCAGACGAGTGGAAGATGCTCTCATTCGGAGAGGTCAGCTTAAAAATAAAAACGATGAGAAAACATCCAAAAATAAATATAAAAATAAACAAGTTGTGGGTTATGGAGTCACTGATAGCAGAAATATTGCTACTGTTAATGCTATTAAGACAACATAGAAGTTTATACTGAAACCTCCTGATAAACCTCATCGAGAATTTACTAGGTTGAATCAACCTTTATCAACCATTCTACCACAATTATTAGAATGAGGTTTGATTCAACTACCAACTATCCAGGAACCTGATCCAACTATACCCGGATACAAAGCTGATTTACACTGTGACTTCCATAGAGGACCTGGACACACTACCAACTCTTGTAAAATATTAAAACATAAAATATAGGACTTGATTGATAACAATGAGATGGAAGTACAAGCATTTCAACCTAAGCAAAATCCTCCTAATAATGTTCAAAATAATATCCCCCAAAACTAGAACCAAAATTCCAATCAGTCAATGGACATAGTTCAACATACTTTACCAAAACATGGCAAGGAAGTGGCTAATCAAATTGAGCATCATAATGTTCCCCCTCCTACCCGATATATAGGAACTATTAGTGGGCATTTACCTACTCATGAGCCAAAAATATTTGACACAACCTTATCTATGGTTATGACCAGGCCTCTACATAATATTTAGACACCTGATCTCAGTGATACAGAATACGAGACTAAGAGTGATAAGGAAATCACATCAACTCAATCGAATAGCTATGAAGATGAATCGAAACCTATTCTCCCTATCACAAGTTATATGGTTCCAGAAGAACCATTTCCAAGAAGAGTCAATACTAGACCATCCTATCACCAATTAATTTCTAATGAGCAAGCCATAAATGCTAGACCAAGACCCATTCATCACCCACAGAACAATATTGTGGGTACCATTAGAGATGTTACTAGACAACAGGCTCAAAACTCTCAACAAGATCAAATGTAGAATGATGGATTAGATCCATTTGTTTTGAAAGTTCCTAATAAAGGGAATCAGACACCTAATGTTCAACCTAAACCTCCTTAAAATATTAATGAGCAACTATCAAATATTATAGCTAGAATTTCTTTGTTGGACATTTTAAGATCTTCTCCTACCCATAGAGACGAATTAATGCTCACATTAATCCGGATGATGGTACCACAAGACATTCAACCTAAAGCCATGGATAATACTATAATAATTCATGAAGTTGATTGTATTGACTTTCGAGATAGAGACATACCTCAACACATTTTACATAAGCATAACCCCTTATATATTACTGTCTTAATCAGATATGTAGCAGTTAAATGAGTCTTAATTGATAATGGTTCATCTTTAGACATCTACACTTTTGACATCTACCAAATATTTGGGTTTAGAAGGGATGAAATGAAAAGAACTGATATGATCATAAAAGCCTTCAATGACGAAACACAAGAAACATGTGGATTTATTACCATCCCATTGCAGGTTGGTTCGAGAACCTTGGATACGACCGTGTTTATTGTACATTGCCCTGCATTGTACAATATACTCTTGGGTCACCCTTGGATCAACGCGATGCAAGTCATTCCCTCAAATTTACATCAATGTGTTAAATTTAAATTTAAGAATCAGTTGGTTACCATTCATGGTGATCCTAGACCCTTTGATATGTGTGCTTTGGCAGAACCTGTTGGAGTTCAATTTTGCCCTGCTATGTCATCCACACATCCTAATTCTCATTATCCATCTAAATGTGTGAAACACACACCCACAACGTCATCTACTTCTTCTCCATCAGTTCCACCTCTACATACAACTCAACCATCCTCTAAACAAACCACATTAGGACCTCAAAATTATCATAATCCCACAACCAAGGATTCTTGCTCAACTCCTATAACTTTTATACCTATAATAGAATCATCCATCGACATATCTACAACATCAACATCCACCAAAGGCATAGTTTCTGCACCAGAAGATGTAGGAAGTGTTCCTTCTACCTGTTATGCTCTTACTGATGAGCTCTTACCCAATTTATCTAAAATTCTTATATCAGAGAAAACGAATGCTTCTATGCAATATTCCATTATTTTATATAAATTTCCACCATCTGCTCATACCTTGGGCCTCCCACATCCTATGGGAAGTATTTATCAAGTTGGGAGTTGTGCTTTTATTTATAAGGGATACGACTTTGGTAGAATACCCAAAAACATCAAAACTCATTATAATGGATATGCTCGATGTTATTTTACTAATGAATATATTAAATCCAAATCTATAATGCTTAAATTGGCATATAAAGGGAAAGGTTTGGGACCTTTCCAAAATGGTATGAAAGAACCTTTTGAGGTAAAACCATGGCCCGCATGATGTGGTGTGGGCCTATTTCCTAGTAAGGGTCAGCTCTTCCCATTTGAGGATGATGATCAACTCATGTGTTACCAATATTATTTGGATAAACGTGATGTTTTGCATTTAATAAACAAGCCATTTACATGTAATATGCTATCTATAGCCTACCTTGAGATGATCGCCAAATTCGACGATGAGTTGGAGGGAGATATCTTCCATGTCTCCATTGAGGAATTGTTACATCATGAATTTTATTTTGATGGCTCTATACCTAGAATAGCCCAGCTTGAGGCCACGACTCCTCAAGTTGAATTATCCAAACTAACATTGGAAGAATTACAAGAATCGGGTGTTTCACCCACCCCACCTAATTTTGAGAAAAATCTACAAATGAAAGTAGAAAATGTCATAAAAATTAACATTGGAACTAAGGATAATCCTCACATAATCAACACTGGATCAGAATTGAGTCAAGAAAATAGAATAAGTACATTGCATTTATTAAAGAATATGAATATGTCTTTGCTTGGACATACGAAGATATGCCAGGTTTAGACCGTTTTGTAGTTATGCATCACCTAGTAGTCCATCGAGTTGCTAAACCTGTTAAACATAAACTTAGAAAAATGCATCCTAAAATGGCCTTAATAGTCAAAGGGGAGTTAGAAAAACTCCTGAATATCATTTTTATACAAGCCATTTATTATGCTGAATGGATCTCGAATGTAGTTCCCGTAACTAAGAAAGAAGCTACTAAGGTTAGGGTTTGCACAAACTTTAGAGATATTAATGTTGCATGTCCTAAAGATGATTTTCCCCTTCCCAATATGGATCAGATCATTGATTTTACTACTGGGAGTGGAATGATATCCCTAATGGATGGATTTTTTGGTTATAATCAGATCAGGATAGCTCCTAAATATTAGGCTAATATATCCTTTATTACCCCTTGGGGAACCTTTTGTTGGAAAGTGATGCCATTTGGTTTAAAGAATGCAGGAGCAACCTATCAACGAGCCATGACTTATATCTTTCATGATATGATGCATGATATACTACATGATTATGTAGATGACATTATAGCTTGTTCTACTGATGAAGATGACCATTTAGATGATTTGAGAAAAGTATTTAATCGGTTAAGGGAATATCTTATCCGATTGAATCTAGCTAAATGTATATTTGAAGTTAAGTTCGATAAATTATTGGGGGTTATAGTTTCTTTATGTGGCATAAAAATTGATCCTCTCAATATTGTGGCTATCACTAATATTCCCACACCCACAAATATATCTGAATTACAGAGTTTACAAGGTAAGATTCAAGCTATCCATCGCTTCATCGATAAGCTAGTAGATAAAACCGGACCCTTTCTTAAGCTTCTTAAGAAGGATGTCTCTTTCCATTGGGACAACGAATATTAGGAAGCATTTGAACACCTCAAACAATATCTTCTTAACCCACCTATTCTTTCGCCACCTAGACCTGATCACCCATTTATCTTGTATATCTCTGCTTTAGATTTTTCCTTAGGAGCTATGTTAGCTCAACTTGATGATGAGAAGAAAGAAAGTGCTAATTATTATATCAGTCGAACATTATTCAGTTATGAAACCCATTACACAGCATTAGAAAAATTATGTCTAGCAGTCGTATTTTCTATACAAAAATTATGCCATTATATGCTCAGTCAGAAAACCTATGTTATTGCTAAATCTGATCCTTTGTAGTATCCCATGAGTTGACCTTATTTATCTGGTCGTACAACAAAGTGGGTTCTTTCTTTAAGCGAGTTTGAACTCACATTTATAGGATATAAGTCTATTAAGGTTCAAATAATAGCAGATCAATTAGCTACTGCACCCCTAGAGTCTACCCATCCCCTCATCATTGAGTTTCCTAATGAATGACTTAAACTAGAGGCAGACCATATAGAGCAATGGTCCTTATACTTTGATGGAGCCCGATGCATGAGTGGGGCTGGTGCAGGTATTATTCTAATATCTCCATAGAAACATCTTATACCTCTGTCCTTTAAATTAACATTTTCTTGCACTAACAATACTACTAAATATGAAGCTCTAATCCTTGGCTTATGAGCTGCCTTAGCACTGAAAATTAAAAATCTATTAATTTTTGATGATTCTCAACTTGTTAATGATGTTTATCAGACCAAAGATGATAAATTGCGTCCATATAAAGAATATGTATTACAATTAATATCTTTATTTGATCAAGTTACCTTGGAAGCTATTCCTCAAACTAGCAATGGTGCAGCTGATGCTATGGCTGTAGCTGCATCTCTTTTACCCTTGGAGTTAGAGGATGAATATGCTACATCATTATTCGTCGACTCCAGGAAACCGCTTCAAATAAATCATGCTTAGAACCTTTGGATGTTTTTCTAATCAATGAAACTACTCCTAAACTTTGGTACACTGATATATTCAATTTTATTCAAAATGGGACCTTCCCTAAAGTTTTTAATAGAAACCAATGCCGGTTATTGTGTAGATGAGCAAGTAGTTTCGTAATAATTGGAAATACGTTATATAAGAGATCTTTTGAAGGTATCCTATTGAGATGTTTGAATCTAGAAGAATCTAGATTAGCTTTGAGTGAAGCCCACGACAGATCTTGTGGGGGACACTTTAGTGGTAGCACCATTGCTAAGAAGCTCCTTAGGATAGGATATTTTTGGCCTACCATGGAGAATGACACACATGATTACGTGTGCCATTGTGACAAGTTCCAAAAACACGTTGACCTTGTCCATGCGCCTGCATAAGAACTATAGGCTATTTCATCTCCTTGGCCCTTTTCAAAATGGGGCTTAGACATCATTGGAAAAATCAATCCTGTGTCATCTGATGGACACAAATTCATCATAACCGCTATCGAATATTTCACGAAGTGGGTTGAAGCTATGCCCTTAACTTCTTGCACTGGAACCCAAGTTTCCAAATTTATTTTTAATCAAATTATTTGCAGGTTTGGAATTCATGCAAACCTCATCTCAGATAATGGAACTTGTTTCAAAAATAAATATGTCAAGAAATTATGTCAAAAATATAAAATTCAACATCATTGGTCCACTCCCTATTATCCTCAGGGTAATGGCCAAGCAGAAGCATCTAATAAAACATTAATTAAAATCCTCAAAATATTGGTCAATAAATCTGGCTGAGATTGGCACATTCAAATATATCCTGCTTTGTGGGCTTATCGTACTAGCGTTTGTACTCCCACAGGTACCTCACCTTTTGTTTTGGTCCATGGCGCTGAAGCAGTTTTTCCCTTTGAATTAGAAGTTCCTTCTTTGGCTCTACTACTTCAAGATACTAAAGTAGAAGATGAATATCGTGTTGGCAGATTTAGTCAGCTAGAACTCCTAGATGAGAAGTGCATCAATTCTTTGAAACCTCTTCGAGCCTACCAGAACAAGCTTAAACGATCATACCTTAAGAAATTTCATCATCGATCCTTTGAGATCGACGACCTTGTCTTAAAAGAAAATAAAAAAAATACTAACGCAACTAAATACCTTAAAGGTAAAATTGAACCTAACTGGCTTGGGCCATATATCATCACTGCTAAATTTGGCTCGGGAGCATACATATTAGCTACCTTAGATGGTAAAGATCTTAAAGAACCTATGAACATTATGCATCTTAAAAACTATTATGCATAAATCTGGTCATTTCATCATTGTATATATTGTTGTTTTGCATATTGTTTCATTTTAGTCATCCATATAAAAATTTCAAAAATAGTAATAGTATTTATTCTTTCAATTCATAAATTAAAACCAAAATATAAAAAACATCAAAAACATCAAATTCATCAAAATCTTCAAAAAATATTTTCTATTTTTGCACTAATTAATTCTTGAAGTATTGCAGTCATATTTTAAATTATTTTGGATAAATTAGCATTTATTTGGAATCCCGCACTTTCACACTCACATGAATAAATAGCTTGATTTATTTGGTATGATTATTAATCTCTCTTATATCAAAGTCCACAGTTGAATTAAATAAATTTTTGAGCATAGAGAATTGATCTTGTTATTTACTTGAACCAAGTATATCTTTTCACATTAAAATGATTTCATTGCAAATTCCATATGATGATACATAGTAGAAGTGGTTTCTTGAGCAAAATGTTTCCCCTGCTATCTTATCATGCACATGGTCTAGAATCTCTGAGAATTGACAAAAGGACAAGCTCACCCCTACCCAGAATAAAAATCCCTTGCTCTACAGTCAATCCGAGCAAGTATCCCTAGTATAGGAAGAAAAAGAAAAGTCAAAGAACATGAGAAAAAGAAAAATATCATTTTGTACCATCGTAGCAATATTTCAGCATTATCTCAATATCAAGAAAAAATACAAAAAAAAAAAAGAGAGAGAAAAAGAAAAAGCAAAAGCAAAAAGCAATAAAATCCTTTTCCCTACCCCTTGAAAAGAAAAGAAGGGTGAATGAGCTTGAATCCCTGGAATTCTCAATTATTCAAAAACCGTGAGGTAAGCCCCATAACAGGTGGTTTGTGCCCAACCCACTTGGCCTTGGGTAATTGCTAGTGTGGTGATGTTTGTCACATTAGCGACCTTATTTTGTATAGACCTATATCTACTTATAGATCAGCTAGCTCTTGATTACCCGACTTACATAGTAGTCTGGTACGGTTACATGCATATAAATCATGGTCAACAAACACTTATTTGGTTAATTCAAATTACTTGTATCAAATTATCTTGCTCAAAATTGGTAAATGAACAATACAATTGCACACACATTTGTATTTGAGAGATTTTGTATCATTATGATAAATCAAGATCAGCAATGAACTCACATATGCACATGAGGGTTCCTTATAAATCTACATTTTGTCTTTGATATAATTTAAAATATTTTTGCAAATCTTTTGGAATAATTTCATCTTCTTATGTAAAGCACATATGTTTAGTATAAAAACATTTCAATACATGTTTTTCAAAAATTCAAAATTTCTTTCAACAACATATTCAAAAATCTAGCAATAAAGTCACGTTTATATATTATTTTTTGTTTATCTCAAAATCAAGAATCAATTATGCAATAAAATTATTTTTTGGATTTCACGATGATGGTAAAATTTTATACCTAAAATTCTATACCTAGCGCAAGCCATTGTTCTAATTTTATTTTTCCATTCATTTTAATTCATAAAAACATATGGCTTACATCATTATGTTACACAATTGTGCTTTAAAAGGAACGCAAATTTTTCCATTTTCATTTCATTATGTCAACATTCAATTTTGCAACGATGGTATAATTCCTAGGGAATTGTTCAAAATTTTATCACACTTAGGAATTTTATGCCTAAAAAAAATCATATTTTTAATATTTCATGCATAATATTTTTATGAAAATCTAAAAATGAATCATCACCATCATCATTTTTCATCATCACAACACAAAGTCTTAAGACAGTTTCTTAAGCACTCTTTTACTTTTAGCAATATTTCTATACTAGGAATTATCTTTACGACCTAGTGAGAAGCAACTCCATGAAATGGTCTATAACAATGAAAATGTCCTTTGAAATTATTGTTAGAAGTCTCTTTATTTTCATCACATCACACCACAACAACCAATTTGTTTACATCATATTATTTCATTTAAGTTTTACAGCATGACATAAAATTATACTATTTCCAACGACATAATCACATGAATAAACAATCAACCATTTAAAACTTAAAGCATCATAAAACACATGGACAAGTCATATCACAAAAGGATCATATATATATATATATATATATATCAAAATATATGTACATCATATCACAATTGGATTGGTATGCCCCAATCTATACCCTGACATACTCAATCCTCTAAAAAATATACAGTCTATAACCAAAAGGTAGCTAGTCTTGAGAAGCCCTCAAGCTCTCATCCTCATCTCCTCTCCTACCCTGATGTGGAGGAGGTGGTCCCATAGAGGTTCGTGTTGTGTCTAGGGTCCTCACCATCGATCATGAGGATGTCTTCGATGATCCCATCATGACTGGCTCCGCAATGGGGGATGGCAGTGGTATCCTCTGGTTCTCTAGAACCACATGATAGTATAATCCTTGGTAGAATGCAGTCTGAGCAATAGACCACACCAGATCTGGAGTGCTTGCCCCTTTGCTCCGAGCCCTGAGCTATGTAGCCTCATCCTACAGTGTTTGCACCTGAGCCCGAATGTGGGCATTCTCAGCTTAGAGAGCCACCATATCATTGCTCTCCCCCACCTTGATACCCTAGCCCTTATTAGGTGATGGTGGCCTCTCCCTATGCTTAGAAGGAAGTCCCTCCTCTCTCCTCTCTACCTATTGTGGTCTCTCTAGAGACTGTGGCACTCTCTAATGTCTCTCCTGAGGAGACCGTCACTGCTCCCTCCCTCTGTGACCCCTCCCTGCATTGATAGCAACCTAGCACTACCTCCCCATTCATCGCACCATGGTGTGCATCAGACCTTATGCCCTCATCATCCAAGGAGGGTAGATGCCTGTGTACCAGGCATCATATCCATATGTAACCCTGGCATTGTCCCCATCCATTGGATGAATTGGGTCATCATCCACATCTTGAATCCAAAATCATTGCATATCTAGAGCCCTGATCAGTGTAGTACTATCCCAAATAGTTTAGGAGTACTCATAATCCTTGAGAGAAGGGATCCCCTGTTGAAGACCACACTATCGCAAAACTCGATCATAGCAATGGAGCTCTACCTCTCCCTACTCCATCCTCATCCATAAGACTTGCTTGATATGAGCGAAATCCTATCCATACTCTCCCCACCTTGGATGCTTTCTCCATGGCCTCTAGGTGATTTGGTCAAGGATGAGGTTGTCTAGCAACCTCTAGGACATCGACAGATCTATCCGTCACTGTGACCCTCTCTGGAGCCACCAATAGAAAACTTGGGGTCTCTCCCAATCAACCCCTACTAGTGGAAGCCCTATCAGCCTCTGCATCACAATGTGCTCCCAGCACTAAACCTATAGTAGCGATGTCAAAACCAGACATCAAACTCCCTTGTATACGACCCCATACAAGATCCTATACAAGCGACAACACAAAACTGCCCCAAGCAAATCTATAGCTGTGGTCTCTCATATCATAGACCACATATGAGAGTAGCCATGACAACCTACATCTACTCTGGTGGCATAGAAGTAGGCCACCCACCACCCCTGTCAAAACCTGAGTCAATCGAGATGCCCCAGGCATCTGCCTCAATGTCTCGATGTTAACTCCACCCTTCTCAAGGGTGAAGCTAGGATATCCGCACAGTCGCATCATAGCATGGCCCTAATTGGTTACAGGATTCATAAACCGCCCTTGTATGGGGATCCTCAATATCCTCCATACATCCTCTAGAGTGGGAGCCATCTCCCCTATCGGTATCCAGAAGTAGGATGACCCCAGATGCCACCTCTCTGCTAGGGCTGTCAGTAGCCCCATGTCTGTCGATATTTGTGGCATATCTGCCACATGCTATAGCCCAACTTCTGCTAGTCGGTCTCGCTTCGCCAAGTTAAGTGTGGCTACATCGTATCTTAGTCCCCCATATTTCCACTCTTGACTTTTTAGTAATCCCATCTGCAAAATAAACAATCAAACAATAAAAATCATTAATAGATAATCATTAAAATCAATTTTATCTTATAAAAAATGATGTTATCATCCACTATTGGACGATATCGTCCTAAATTGAGTCAAATCATCCTTGGTAGGATGAAATCATCTCTAATTTCTCAACTTGGGGATCGCCCCTTGTTGGACGGGATCGCCCCTATTTCTTCGATTTTTCCCCTAGACAAAATCGACGATATGGGGACGATTTCGATGAAATTGGGATGATTTCATCCTGACATCGTCAACGGCATCAAAACGGTCACGATGCCCCAAAAATAGTCAAAATTTCAATTAAAAACCACACAAATAAAAATTAAAAACATAATTCACCAAGTTTAGACCTGCAATCCACGTCGGACCTCTGTCGATCTGTGCGCTGTTTCTACCATTTTTCCTGCAAAGCTCTAAAAATAGTGAAAGTGAACAGTAACAATGAATTAGGGTTTTAACCTATTTTTTAAATTTTATTTTAAAAAAACAACTTTTTTTAAATTTTTCTTTTTCGTGCTTTTACCTCAAATGTTCGATTTGGGTAAAAACACGGAGGGGGCACCATAGTAAGCAGTCGTACGATTTGACTTGGAATCGTCGTCTAAAAAATTGAGTAAATTTTTTATTTCTCGTAAAGCATGAAGAACTCGTATTTAACGCATTTTCTTCGAAAAATTTGCTAAAGAGGGGGAAAAATGTAGCACCCTAAAATTGGCACAGTTAAACCTTAGTAAAAACATAAAATTTGAATTTTAACCCCAAAATTGCCCGTTAACCACTCACCCCATTTTTCACGTAATTTTTAGGAGTTGTTTTGACCATTGGACGATATCGTCGTCGATCAGACGAAATCATCCCAGATCGAATGAATTCTTCTAGAACAGAATGTCCAGACGATTTCATCCCAAAACCAAATTTTCATAATTAGCTTTTATTTCAACAGCCTCTCCAACTTGGGCAGAAGCGTGTCTACGCAGTTGGAGATTCCTTCATTGGATATCTCCCATATTGGGATGATCCCCAACCTCCTAACCTCCCCCTAATCTTATATAAACTGGGATTTTCTCAGTTTATTCCCCTGAACCCCATGGCTGATCATTTCCCTACAATTCTAGTTTTTTTGTATTAGAACATCCTTGCCCCCATCATTTGCATTTGTATTTTCAAATATTTCATTACAGGTTTTCACTGTGCTTCAACTGGAGGAAGCTCAAATCGTCGTAGGTGATTCCAAATTATTTCAGACGATCTTGTCATAGATCGACGATGATCTCGTATGATTGGAGGTGATCTCGATAGCAGTTCATATTGGGGGCAGCCAGAGCCCTGAGTTTGTATTTTTCATCTTTCTTATTTATTTTACTATGCATTAACTTGATTGATTTTCATTCTACATCTTGGAGTTCACCTCATCTAGCATAAATGCATGATAAATTTAAAATGATTTATTAAAACAATGTATTTCCTTTAAATCTACTATCTAGATTTATCAATTAAGCATTTATACTATCATTTCTATCATTTTGCACATTTCTTGTAGTTGCATTTTTTATTTTTGGTGTCTATTTTTGTGATTGCAGGTTTTTGATGAATTTGTCAGATCGACGATGATCTTGTCTAATATTAAATGATCGACTATAATTTGGGACGATTCTATATAATTGCAGATGATCCTATCATATTCGAGACGATCAGGACTCCTACAAGCTTCAGAATCTTCATCAGACATCCGAAATCAGGTGCATTCTTTCTTATTTAGTATATTTTTGGTATTTAGGATTCATTCATGCTTTTTGTATTCATATAAATCAACATTTTCATATAGAATAGCTTAGATTAATTCTGGCCAACCTAGGATTATGAATGATCGAGTATAAAATGAACACATCAAAACCATTCTCAACCTAGGCGTGGAAACTGCCACTCAAATTTTCCTAGTGAACCCCACCATCCATCAAAAATTCACCTTTATACCCCTCCCTTGAGAGGTGTGACCTTCAAAGGGCCTCTCAGTCTGAGGTATTGTTCCATCCTTCTCGCATCCCCCTTCCGGGCACGGATACTTTAGCCTAAAGGTAAGGGCACAAAAAATTTGGATCGATACAAATTTAATGGCTAAGGAGAATCCAAAGTGTCCCAATGATGTTCACTTTCAAATTATAAGAAGCTAAATCTTGGGGATCAACTCTTGGAATATACTATTACAGGTGACCTGGTCTATATGTGGTAGACTGTTATATTTGTAAAGTCATTTGTTGTCTAGTTTTTCTTGCTATTGGTAGTGTAGTTTGTGTGTTTCTTTATCAGGTGCTTCAGGTTGGTTCTTTATGATTTATAATAGTTTATATGGACTTGGAACCCATTTTTCTTTGTCTTTTATGATCTACTTGTAAGGAAGTTGTAGGCAACAAATCCACCTCCTAGAAGAAGAAGAAATGATTATTGGATTTGCACAATTTTATTTAGTTTTATTAATTTTATTAAAATTTACAAGTGGTCAAAACATACAAGTAGGTTTAAATGTACAAGGTTGGAAATGTACAATTTGAAATGTCAATAAAATTAGGTGAAATGTGCATTTGGGATGAATTTGGTAAAAATCAAGTTAGACTTAATAAAACCTTGTAATTAATTATTTGAAAATAATTCAAGATAGTAGTTTTAAGTAATGCAATGTCTCAAGAAGTTCTTTGGAATGGCCTAGAAATGCATTATATAACCCCCCATTCAATTTTTTAGTGGTTCTAGAAGTTCATTAGAGTTCTTGGTTGTTCATAGAAAGTTCGATGTTGTTGAATGTATTCATTGTTGATGTCCATTGTTGAGTGCATTGATGCTATGGCTATTGTGATCAGTAATGATGGATGTATTGTACAGGAATATCTATAATGTGAATATATCATCAAAACCTCTTTTATTCTAGGTTTTTGTGAATTCCATTGTGTGTTATTATTATTGCATGTTGCAGATTATGTGTTGAATGACTAAATTGCTATGTTAGATTGATGGAATTACAATGGAAATGACTTTTGATGTTCCTACGATCCTGATGTGAGAGTGAGGAGTGAATTCATGATGAAATATGGTTGTACCAAAATGTCATATGTGAGTTGTACAATTTTTGGAATCGTTGGTAGGGATAATAATTCATTGACACTGAGTTAGGGTTTGCATGTTGGAAGGAAAGTTAACAATTGCAATAGGAAAACATTCCAAAACTTATCTGGAAAATAGTGTGGTAAAAACTAGAAAATATACGAGTAGAAGTTTTAGCAAGGGTTTTTTCAAATCGTACATCTTGTGCACCAAACCATACAACCAATCATTTGCCCAATTTAGAATCAACTTGCATGGTTGATACTTACCAAATATGGAAAATTAGCCTTCTAGAGAAATCGATTACAAAATTGATTTATTTGGGTTAAAAAACCACTTCTAAGGTATTTAATAAGGGTTAAATCATAAAATTTATAGTTTTGTATGATTTGGATCATACAAATGTATGATTTATAGTCTGTACAAGAAGTTTTGAGAAATTTACAAATATTACAAGGTAAACTGTACACCTTGTACGATTTGGATACAAGTTGCTACAAAACTTGGAAATCATTATCACATCCTCTAAATTACCTCCAACCTCTAGGAATACTACACCCTTGTGCTAAATTTGGCACCGTTGCCTTATTGAACTTTGGCATTTTTGTTAAAAATGGGTCAAAATTATTGCAATCGAGAAGATCCTGCAAAGTGATAAATTGTGAGTAGTACTAAATTGGAGGTGAATGACAGACACAAGTGTGCAAAGGCATAGGATATGGCATCAAAGAGAATAAATACCAGTAAGAAGGATTACAAGTATTGCTCAAAGGGATACCAGGAACAATTCGATGAACGAACTGATAATTGAACAAGTATGGACCTTAGAAGAAGGAGATACTCAAATGTGGGAGATGTTCCTAGTAGATACAAAAGAAGGGGTACAAGAACCACCAAGAGTCAAGAAGAACATTGGTTTAAGTGAAGATTTTAATGAGGAAAATATGTGAGATCAAGGTGAGTGGATGATGGCACCTAAGAAAGTGGTATATAAGTTGCAAAGGGGTGTAGAGGATGGGAGTCAAGAACAAGAGCAACAAGACACAAGGTCTCAAGAAGGAGAACCAAGGCCGCAATCTATATTATAGCAAAGGATTTCACACAATGAGGATGTAAAGGAGGTTGGTAGATGACTATTTGATAAAAATAAGGTACCATTGATAGAAGCATCCAAAAAAGAGCAACATAGTAAAACACCCACCCAAGGAAGGAATCAATTAAGGATTTTGAAAGATACCTCCTCAAATGATGATGAAGGAAATTCAGTGATGGATAATATAGCTATGAAGGCTGGAAAACAAATATTCCTACCCTTAATGGGTGTAAAGAGGAAGGTTGTCACTAGTGATGAAGTTTGTGACACTCATCATAAAAATAAAAGAGGTTAAATATTGTATGATATTGAGGGTAGACCAATTGTACAATTGGAGGATGTTTTTCAAGTGGAACAATCAATTATACAATTGAAATATGTTGTTATGGAAGATGTTACCCAAATAGAACAACCCATCATACAATCAAAATTATCCAAGGAAGACCAGGATTGTACGATTTTGCAAGAGACAAATATACGATTGTTGGGTGAAACCGTATAGTTGGCACAAATCGTACAACTAATAGGTGCAATCATACAATTGGTACAAATCGTACAAGTAGTAAGTGAAATCATAAAATTGGTAGAGATAGTACAATTACAAGTCAAATCATACAATATGAAATTTTTCATTATCAAATCATACAATTTGAAACTGTACAAGGTGAAATCATACAATGTGAAATTGTACAAGGTTAAATCATATAGTATGAAATCGTACAAGAGTAAATTGTATAATTTGTAATCATACAAGGAGAAAAATATTTAGAAGTGGTTAAAACAAGGAATTTCAAGGGACGAGGGACATGCGAGGGATGCTACCCCTTGACCTTGCAAGGGAAGTTGTCCCCTGATCCTGCAAGGGGGATCTCATTCGCTTGACCCCCATCACAGTGGTAATGGGCATTGCCCATCATGTTGATGATGTTGTTCATCTTGATCATGTTTAAGGCCACAAGGTGGTGTGAGCTACAAATTGAATAGATGTCAGTTGTAGCAGACCGATGGAATAGGCAAAAGAGAAAGAAACATGACAAGTGACACTGATGCATTGTTCAGAAGTAGATTGAAAACCAGAGATAGCAGCTCCTTTTAAGAAAAATAAAATAAAGAAAAAAAACAAAAGAATAAAATAATTAAAAAGGCAAATAAAGGAAAAAAGTAAGAAAAAGACAAAATCACATGCACAAAAGAAGATGAGTTGTCAATCATGAGTACAAAAGGATAAATTTACATGCAAGGGAGGTTAAGGTGGAAAAATTTCATGCAATGAGATGTTAGGGTTTCAAAATTATAAAAAGAAAGACGCCATGTAGAAATTATTATTTTTGCTTGCAAATTGTACACATGTAACACTAGAATTCAAAAACAATTCATATGGGTATTTAAAATTCACCATGTTACTACAATTTTTCATGACCCATTTAATATTTGCACCACATGAATTTTTGTTTTCAAAAAATTAAACCAGATTGGGAAAAAGCAGTCAACACAAGTTTTTACTCCAAAAAAGCTGAGTTATTTTAAAAAAAATTGTTGTAGGTGGAGAAAGAGTTGAAACAAACAAGGATTTGAAGTTGGAAGGTGCCCAAGGAAACCCTTCTATCAAAAAAATCAAGGCTAGGGTTTGAATTTCTAGAATTAGTTGAAGTGAGGGAATTTGGTAGAAACAAAGGAGGTAAAATGGTAAATCCTAGTGCAGGAAATCAGCCATATCATTAAAAATATATTTTCTTGACTTTGCATGTGGATAAAATCATAAAAGGATGGTTATAAAATGCTACCATATTGTCCAAAAAAAATGTCTTAGAGAGAAATTGCATCGATTGAAGGAGAAATTGCACAACTACATCGAAATTACACCAAAAAGGAATATTACACACTTTCAATAAATGGATATTCCAATAATCATACTTGTTTGAAAAAAACATTTATTTTTAGCCAAGTGAAGTTTTCTAGGGTTGTTTGTATGATTTGGAGATGTGATTGTACATTTTTTGGCTATATTATACAATTTTAAGGCTTTCGAGGACCCAATTTTTGCAATTTGGAGGTAATCATATGGATTTTTTTGTAGTTATATGGATTATGATGCAATTGTATGAAAGGGATATGCCATTGTATAATTTCAATCTACTTGTACAATATATGAGTGAGATTATATTATTTAGAGCTCCAATTGTACGATTTGGTGAAGTTATACAAAATCGGGTGTAGTTGAATGGTTTCAGGTGGAGTTGTACAAATTGGTAGTGGTTGTATGATTTCAAAATATACATGTATGATTTTTGGTAGTATTTATATATTTTAGAATTAGTTGTACAGATTTTAAAGCCATTTGTGCTAAGTTGTCTTGATTTTCCAGGTTGACCAAATATTATGCAAACATGGTTTCCACTTGATGATGGTAGCAGCATGAGCTCCAGGTGAGAGTTCAAAGATTATTTTGATTGCATTGGAGAAAATAGGATGGAAATATCACTAGGACCATTACACCATAGATATTCATGGCCAAGGAAATCTAACACAATTTATCCCATTTAAGACCAAGGGTGATCATTTTAGTCCCACGAGAGGAGTGGTAATCATCCTTGGAGAAGGAGAGGGTATGGGCCATTAAGAGGTTAGAGATGTTGGCATGGAGGTAGAGGTAGTGCACCACTATAATTTCAAAGAGAGGATATGGATCCACCAAGGGCACACCGATAGGAGCTTCACAATGAAATTCATCGGGAAGCTACCCTAGAAAAATAGGATGAGTTGCTCAATGAAGCAGAGGAAGAGCAAGTGGATATCAAGGATATTATTTTTGGATAGCTGATAGCTGATTTTTGTAGAAAATAGTGGTACAATAATGAGGAGAATTATTCATTAAAGCTTACACTTAAGAAGGCTATAGTGAGCATCATCATGCAAATCCCACCACAAGATATAGTATTCTTCAATGAATACTTGCTACAAATTGTTCAGTCTTACGAACCCACTAATAATCACACCTTTGTGAGAGTAGGTAATTGGCACATTAAGGTGGAGTTTTTAGTGGAGGCATTTTGAAGAAAATTTAGATTTTCCAAGGATGGAATTTTCATTTTGAAGAAGATGGTAGATCCAATAGAGGCTCATAGGTTGATTACAACACTTACAACTGTGAAGTCACCTACTACAACTAAGTTTTTTGGTTTTGGAAGTCATAGAATCAAATAGAGCCAGCTAAAGACTAATGAATTGGCATGCGTAATAAATATTATCATGGCTCACTTGTCAGGAGAATCAAAGGCTTCTAACATATCAATATGGATGGTCCAGTATATGAAATGTATCTACAAGGGAGTGAAGTATGATTATGAAACCTACTTAGAGCAAACAATTTAGAAGTTATTAACAACCAAGAGAAAGACCTTCATCATGATTATTCATGACATTACTCTTTTGTTAGATGCAGTATCTAAAATGTTTATTTCTTTTCCTAGTAGGATACAACCTTGAGAATTGTCATCAGATCAACCTACCATATTACGATGGGCAAATATTGTACCTTTATCAAACTTGACTCCAAAGAAATCTAAGGTGAAGAAAGGTACAAAGAAGACAATACCTTCGATGCAAGAAGAAGCTGAGATTGCATTTGATGAGGATGTTCATCCTAGGAGAAAAATATGAAGATAGTTGGAACCTACCTTAGAATAGCAGGCACGGGACCAACATCTGTAGGAGCAACCACCATCTTGTGAAGAGGAGGAGATGGTAGAATGGTAATATAATCCTATAAATATTCAAATACGTAGGCAATAGGATAGATATATGAATGTGAAGAATCTTGTGTAGAAAGAGAAACCCAAGTAAGTGCCAGTTAATCTAGAGGAAGGTCACTCAAACTTGGAAGGGTTGGATTTGCTAAATTTTAATATACCCGATATGGAAGAAGTGGGAGGAGTAATGGGGTCTCTGACATTGCTTCAAACCATAGATTTTGTTTTTTTTATTCATATAAATATTTGGTGGGAATAACAATGGTACCACCAGCCTTAAAGTGGTGGAAGTTCCATTTGATGATTCCCAGGGGAAGAAGAAGCCTCACATAAATATTGTGATGTGAGAAGGCAACAATCAATAGGAGCAGGTAAGCACGAAACCACCACTAGATGAGTTGGATCCAAATTTAATAGTTGTAGCTCTAAGGGGAATGCAACCAAACCCATAGGATGAAGGTTTGGCAGAAATGCAATAGGACTTACCTAAGCCATAAGAAAAAGTCCAAGCACCAACAATAGAGCAACAATATCTACATAAAATCATCAATATTGAGGAGATCAGATCACCTTATGAAGAAGAGATGAACAAGATAATAGCACACATTACTCTACAAGAAGGGAGAGTATCTAGTATGATCAAAGAAGTTGGAGGAAGTTCAAATCCATAGGAAGAGGAAGACAAAGAGCAAACTCCGCCATAGGAGAAGGATGTGAGGCTTCGTACAAGCTTCTTGTTTAAATTTCCTTAGTTTGGTACTCTAGGAAATGATGGATATGACACAGATGGACAAGTGGAGAACTTCTTCCAAAAAGCGAGTGAAATGTTTGCCAACACCAGGTCACAATTTTGTATTGGCAGTGTTGGATAGTTGAAACAGTGGAGGAAGAAAACCTTCACTTAATTGAAGAATATCATGGAGTGGGTGTGCAATAAATATCGTATCAGGTGGATAGTGCAGATTCATGTATAACACCCATGGTTGTTACCCATAGAAGAGGTAACTGTGATGTTAGGAAAAATGATTTATCGAAGGGAGTGAAGATAAATTACCGTGAGCATCCATGCATGTACTTGGATAGGGCAACATGTTAAACTTGTCCATTTAATACACCAGGTATAGAATGTTGAATGGTACCTTTAAAATTGACATTCACCTTGAGGAAATTGAATTTCTTGATATACTGGATTGAGTGGCTTATCTTGGGTCTTGAAAATATTTATCAAGCCAAAAAATCACAAAGGTAAGAAGTGGAGGCTATTCAAAAGAAAATGGCTACGATGGAAGACAAACTAGTATGCATAAAAACTAAGGTCAAGGAAAGGTTGAAAGATGCATAAGCTAAATGAAATAACACTAAGAGGGCTTACAATGATAAGCTACACTCATAGGATGAGGAAAAGCATCATGTGATTCAACAAGTGGAAGAGCGGACAAAATAGTTGGAAGATCAACTGTCAACATAGAAAGAACAATTGGCCAAACAAGTGAACCAGTTGAATGAGGCTACTGAGCAACTACAAGTCAAAGACCACAAGATTGCAAAAATGGACATAGATTCCAAGCATTAAAATGAGTTTATCATGAATCAAAAGATACAATTATGAGCTAAGGATGAGCACATTTTTGCTTGTGAAGCTAATATTCACTACAGGTTATTGTAGAAAAGAACGAGGTGTTAACCGTAGCAGATATAATGAAAGCAACATTGAAAGAGAAGTTATGCAAGGAATAATCCAAGCGAGAGGAGCTAGCTGAACTCTTGGCCACTACATAAGATAAGGCCAATGCATATGGGTTAAAATATCTTAAAATTAGTAACTTTGTAGCTCAATTGAAGGATGAATGTGCTACTCTTCATCTTCAGCTTGATGAGTACCAACAAGATCCATCGGACAAGACCACAAATACTAAGTTAGTGAGGACACCAACTAATTTAAAGGGGAGGGTAGATGTAGGCAGTAAATCCACCTCCCAGAAAAAGAAGAAATGATTATTGTGTTTGCATAATTTTGTTCAATTTTATCAATTTTGATTAAAATGTACAAGTGGTCAAAATTTACAAGTTGATGTAAACGTACAAGGTTTTAAATGTAAAATTTGAAATGTCAATGAAATTAGGTGAAATGTGCATTTGGGATGAATTTGATAAAAATCAAGTTAGACCTAGTAAAAACTTGTACTTAATTATTTGAAGATAATTTGGGATGGCAGTTGTAAGTAATACGATGTCTCAAGAATCACTTTGGAATGGTCTCGGCATGCATTATATAGCCCCCCATTCAATTTTTTTAGTGGTTCTAGAAGTTCATTAGAGTTCTTAGTTGTTCATGGAGATATTTATGTTGTTGAATGTATTCATTGTTGATGTCCATTGTTGATTGCATTGATGTTATGGCTATTGTGACCAGTTATGATGGATGTATTGTATAGGAATATCTATAATTTGAATATATCAACAAAACCTCTTTGATTCTAGGTTGTTGTGAATTCCATTAGCCTTCTAGAGAAATTGATTACAAAACTGATCGATTTGGGTTACAAAACCATTTCTAAGGTTTAAATCATACAAGCTATAGTGTTGTATGATTTGGATTGTACAACTATACAATTTGCAATCTATACAAGTAGTTTTGGGAAATTTGCAAACCATACAAGGCAAATTGTACACCTTGTATGATTTGGGTGCAATTTGCTACAAACCTTGGAAATCATTCTCACACCCTCTAAATCACCTCTCCCCTCTAGTAATACTGCACCCCTGTACTACAAAAGTTTATGTAAAAGATATGAGGCCCTTTCAATCCCCATATTAACCTATTAATCACAAAAAAATTCCACTTCATGTTTTTGAAGTACACTAACTAATTTATCAAAGGTTATTGTTTATTTTAACATTTGAAGTGATGTGACTAAATATTTAAAACTCTCTAGAATTTCTCTTAATGTGACTTGAACAAGAAGCTTGTCTTCTACTTTTTTCTCGAATTTAATAGCTTAGCCTCTAAATCTACTATCCTTTGTAGAAATAATTATATAATTATTTTTTTATTAGGTTGCAAATAAATTTTTACAAACTAAAAGAAATATCTAACATTAAGAAAGAAATATCTAACATTAAGCTCCCAAGACAAGTCCAACTAAAATTAAACTAAGTCTACAAAATTTGATATAAAACATGCAGCCTTACACAGACATCGTTACTTAGTAAACATGTTGAACAAGTAACCTTTGAAAGGCCAAAAATATAATTTCAAAAGGTCCCCTCATATTTTTCCACCAATATTGAGAAATACTAACTGATCTTGGATCTAATTTTTGTTCCTAATTGAGAGCTAGTTATTTGTGCACAAGCCCCTGATATATTCCAAGAAATAATCTTCCTTTTCTAGATTTGATTGAGTGCTTCTTCCTACCCAAATTGAGGGTCAATAATGTTCCATTAGCTACATCCCTAGCCAATTTCCTTTGTCTAATTTTATATTGTGAATGTTTATCCCATGGGGGATTGTAACTTACATTTGCCTCTACTTTCCTTGAAATTTTGGTAATTTTATTAGGGTTTCCCTAGTCCTTCCTAGATTTTTTGCCTTTGGGAGATTTATCATGCACTTCCTCACCTCCATCCAAGATAAGTGGAGTATTGTTTATGTTTTGGGTTACCATCATAGTGATATATTGTTCATGTTTCATTTCCATAATTTGAGTTTCTTGATCTTTCTTCTCTATTGACTATTGAAGGTAATTCAAGGTCATTCAAAATAGAGAAAGGATTCATAGGCTGTTGACTTACCTTTATCTCTCCTTCCAATATTTTTATTTCTTCTCACAAATTCTCCTTTAGATGTGATGGGGGTTCCACATCCTTCCTTCTTCCCCCTATATCCTAGGTTTAAGTTCCTTTGTTACCATATTTGTTTCATGTGGTATTCTTTAGTTGCCAATCATGATTCTAAGCTTGGATCCTTTTATTTGGATAATCATGGATAAGGTACCTTATTATTTGGCACAAGCTACACTTTTTAGGTAGGTTCTCATACACAATAGTCTAAGTCCATTTCCTATATATTGAAACCAATTCAATAAATGTGGTTGGAGGTGCTTCAATATTCATGTTCACACATAGTTGTGCATGGATAAGTCATGACCTTGTTATAGGGTCAACTACTATAATTTATCCTAGATTTTGTGCAATTCCCTCGAATATGTCCTCATGCTAATAGTGGAGAGGAAGCCTAGGTAACCTAATCTAGACCTAACCTTGGTTAATTATCTATGTGTATAGGTCAAAATCTATTGTCCATCACTTAAGGAAGAGATTGCGATGCCCAAAAAGCTAGGGTCCCTATTGGCGAATTTGTTCCAAATACTCTTTGCAATTAAGCCAAACCAAATTGTTTTTTTGGGGTATCACCAAGATATCCATGTGCCCCAAAGGGTGCCATGTCTCCATTGCCCACTTTTGTATAACATCTATTTCAAGTCTTACCCTAAGGAACTTACCAACCAGGCATTGGTTACCTTGAGTCATAACCATTTTTGCTAGCTCATCGGGAAATACTAATATTTTATTCATCAAAGATAGATTAAAATTACAATAAGGGGTCTTCTATTTGCCTATCAACACATGCAACCAAGATCTCATCCCAAGGTCAAAAAATTAGTTCTAAAAGTTTACAGCCTGCTCATCTCTTACCTTTGTAGCATTTAAAATTTCTACCATGGGATTTCTTTCCTGACCGCCCAAAGACTTGAATGACTGCTCATTGTTGTATTCTCACCTCCTTAAAATTTCTAGGACACCTTTAGAAAGAGCTTAACAAAAGCTTGTTAGAACTATAAAAACCTTGGATTTGTCGATTATAATTGTAGAAACCCCAGATCTACTAGTTAGAACTATAAAAACCTTGGTTCTACTAGAAGAACTATAGAAACCTTGGATCTATTGTTTAGAAATATAGAAACCTAGGATTTTCTAGTTTTAATTGTAGAAACCCTAGATCTACTAGTTAAAATTATAGATACCTTGGATTTATCGGTAGAACTATATAAATCCTAGATCTGCTAGTTAATTCTACATGTCTTCACTCTTAACATTTAATGAATATAATTATGACTACAAATGTAAGATAATTGCTTTGTTCTTTCCTAAAAATGTTTTGCATAATTTCTTCTAAGAAACTGGTAAAGTATCTACTTCAGTTACATATGGTTGAATTTCATCAATTATCCCAAATATAATTAACATAAGGGCTTTTGCATCATCTTATTCAAATTTTCTTTTTCCACTTTCATCTTCTGGCTTATTCTTTATTCCATTCACTATTTTCCAAAGTTTTTTAACAATGAGAATTGATTTTATTTTTTTTACATGATGCAACATTTGGTCCTTTCAGTAGTTGTGTTTCAAAAAATAATTTGACATAATGAAACTTATTTAGAGATTCAAATTTTAAAAATTTCAACTTTTATAACTCTTATAATTTCTTTCTTTTCTTTTCCACAATTTGAAAATTTTTAATTTTAATCAATCTTCAATAATCTAATTTCTTTAATATTCAATCAACTTTCAAATTTCAAATAATTAATTTCAAAATTTAATCAAGCAATAATTCATTTACTTCTTATCACTCCAATTTTCAAAATTTATTTTTCATTTAACTTTTTAATTTTATCTTCTTATCTCTCCAATTTAATTTCTTTATTTCATTTCAGATTTCTAAAATCTCAATTCAATTTCAAATATTATATTCACTTCTTATTTCTACTAATTCAATAATATTCCTTATTTCTCCAAACTTTAGATTCAATGCAAAGACCCTCAAGACCCCATGGTATCGATTCATTTTGATTGTGATCGATTACTTCATCCTAGACGTGAAGAGAGATGTGCTTCGTAGTTTCCACTTGATGTTTTGAAATAAATTAAGGAGGAAGTGGCTCATTAATGTCCTTTTGTTCCTATACAATTCTCTGGAAAAAATATTGATAGATCTAAGGGGTGGGAGGGGGATGGATCCAATTCACTAGGGTCTGATCCTTCTCACATTCGAACATATTTAAAAATTAAAAGGGGTGGTGGTGGAAGAATTTTTAGCCAGGATATATTTTTAGAACTCTAGACCTGAACATTACAATGACTGAAACTTTCAGTGAAAATTTTGGTTTGAATTCAGAGGATTCATTGAATTCCTACGAGAAGGTGAAAGTCACCTCTAGGAGTGATTTGGTGGCATCGTCCAATGATGCAGTTGGGGTAGTACCTTACATTCCAAATGACTATCCTCAAATAATACAAAGAATGAGAAATATTCTATTTTAATCAAGGTGTCAGATTCAGAGGATATTCAACTAATAATGAAAAAGTAGAAGGTTGCTGAAGATAGGGATGACATCAAGGAAGCTTCCCTAGTGCTAGAACCAAAGCTCCCTATATTTTTGAACTTCCTATGTGAAATGGATGTGAAACATCAATCCCTATAAGGCACTCTTTAGGTTGTTGTTTCTTATATTTAGGACGTTCGTGGGTTGGCTTAGAAATAGAGCGATGGTTTGAGAGTGAAGTGAAACAATTATTTTTAGGCTTAGTTTCTTTTTGGCTTTGGATCCAATATTGTCTTTAGGTTTGGGAGCCTTCTTGTTTATTTTTAGAGTGTTTTCTACTTGGGTCATTAGATCTTGGTGCTTTTAAGATCTTTGCTTAGTGTGTCAAAGTAGATCTTGCAGTCAATGCTAGTTTTATTTGTTGTTTTTGCCAGATTATTAGGGTGTGACTCTAATCTCTAGTAGTCTCATTTTGTATAAAAGGAAGGGGTCCCTTTCAAAACTTTGTTTACTATATAATAAAAAAATATATCCAAGAATAATATAATCTACCTAATAAAATGCTCAATGTTAAAGTTCAAGGTAATAAATTGAACTTCATCTTTTTTAATGCTCATTTATCTCTATAAATTTGCATGGAAATATGCTAGGGTGTTTTTGACCCAAATATCTCCACCTTAGGTTTTACACTAATGACTATAATTCTAATTTAGGTGACTTCATGTTAATATTTAATCCAAAGAATTTAAAACATCTTTCTTGGGGTAAACTATCTATGATTCATAGGAACTATCTGCTATTTTTTTCTTCATAAATATTGTCCATGTATTTATACTCTACTTACAAGTGATATTATTTCCTTCTTTAGATTCTACACTCATAGGTGCTATTTATGGTTCTATACTTTTCTTATGGGTGATATGCTTGCTTTATTTGACTTTTACACTCATAGGTGTTGATCAATTTATGATTCTTTCACCTCAAGAACTCTTATTTGCTCCTTGTACTTTGGAAATCTCATCCTCCTTTTATGGCTTCCTCAACTGTCTACTCAGGAGTCAATCAGCTCTAGGAACATCCACTTTGAATTGCTCTTTAATATTTTATGTATGCTTGCTAACAACCCTTTTTTAGGTGTGTTTGGCTTAGACACTTTATCTTCTCCCCCTTCTCTAAATATGTTGGGTACTCATTCAATACTTCTCAAAAAAGACAACAATATTTCTTCAATTCCCTTATCTTTATTTAATGCTTCTCAAGTTAATGATTTTTTTTCACAACAATATCTTCAACAAAGGCTCTAATATCAAAACTCTTCATTGATGTAATATCAACCAAAATTTAATATTTTAATCTTCTAGCTTGTTGAATATCAAGTGGCTCCAATTTTGGGTGACTTCAATCCTATCCTTTAAAAAACTTTCAAATTCAAAAAGGCTAGAGTTTGTCTCAAATGCCACTATTAACTTTTTAGCTAGATTTAATCACAGGTCCCAATATCTAGGATCTTAAACAAAATCAATATTAGAGTATTCAATATCTCTAGCCAATATCAATGAACATACCATTAATGAAATAATAATAATATGCTTAAACAAATATACAAAATTACTACTCAAATTGTCTACAAGCTTCTATATTTTTTTGAAGCTTTCTTAATTTATTTCTTGATACAATATATGGAGATTTATCTCCATAATATAACATTACAAGTGACCTTGATTACTTTGACTATTTCTATCCTCACATATCCAAGAGATGCATCCTTTCCTACTCCTCATATATGACAAACCTCCCATGTATATTGACTTTATATCTTACCATATACATGTGACTCTTCACTTGTATTGACACCTACACATATGACTCTTAACTTACTTATATGAAACATTGTCCACTCTTATACATTACACACTTGCACTCTTTATTACATGATACTTTGCACACTCTTACGCCCTACACACTTGCACACTTTGTTGCATGACACTTGTACTCTTTTCACACATTTACACATACTTCAGTAAACTATAAATTACACAGCCTATTCTAATATTTACAAATGTACAATTATACCATGGGGCACTTTAACACGTTACCAAACAATTTAATATTCTCCAATAATTAGTAGCTATTGTTAAGGCAATAGAGGCCATATGTTAAAATATATATATTTGAGATCAAGTAGAAGAATCAAGCTCTCTAAATATTGCTACCAGTAAAAAAGGCAATCAATCTAGGGAAATAAATCCAAGGCATTAGGAAACATGAGTGTAAGATGTATAGGGGAAATTTGAGGTGATATGATTAAAATAAGAATAATTCATAACCAAAAATAGTGCCCTTAAAATATCATTGAATAAGGGATTAGAACACATGAAAGCTATCACTTCTAAAAAAAGAAAAGCAACTACAACCATTTTTTCTACCATATCTTCTTCTATTCCATATTCTACCATGTCCTCTCTCTCCCTCCATATATCAAATTTCCCTCCTTATAATTCCCATTATAATATAATGCCATAATCATATGCCACAAGTGTAACCACATCACCTACCACCATTATTTTTTCTTCTTCCTAGACCACACATATGAGGATTTCATCCACTATCACCTTAATATAATTGGCAATTAGTCTACGAATCATATCATTTAATTCACTAGAATTTGTCCTACTCATCACTATATAGACCATATATACAATGAGTTCATATATGTGTCCCACCTAAAAACTCTTTATTTTCCATATCATCCACCTCCACATCCAATTTTTCCACCACCTCAATAACCTAAATAATTATCATTAGAGAACTCAAATATACATCAAATCAACAAGCTCCAATATAATATATTTTGTAGACCATGGGGGTTGAGACCCAAGCTCCAAATTATACTAAATTGGTGGACTCCAACTATGTATTTATGGATTTTTTAGGGGACAACCCATTCTATGTACACCATAGTACACTTGCTAATGCAAAATGGCCTTCCATCCAACCAAGTGAGCATGTATACAATTGAATATTACCTTTAGAATTCCAATTACTAAGGAAGGGATACTAATATTAAGTACACAAGTGGGTGATAAGAGAATAAGGATCTTATTCATATAGGATGAACCAATTAATCCTATGAACTATTTTTATTATGTGACCAATATATTAAGCATCAATATATAAAAGGTAAGTCATGTTGTCCTTGTTCAAATTTTGAAACTGGTAAGCATGGAAATATTTTATAACTACTTGAGGCTATCCAATAAGAATCAAATATACACAAAAAAACAAGAAACTTATTATTGCATTTGAGGAAGAAAATACCAAGATGCATAAAGGAAAATAAGAAATAAAGAAGTTAAAATCAAAGCTAGAAACAACCACAAAAGAAGGGGAAAAAAGAAGTAGCTAATTGTGCAACTAAAGTAGAGCAAAAAAATTGATAGAAGGAGAAGGAAAATACTATCAAATAAAAGGATGATAAGATTTTGTAACTCAAGTAGATAGATAAAAACTTAAAGGATATGATTGATTCCATTGAGTCTAAATTTTTGGCCATTGATATCATCAATAGTATTTAAAACAAGATCTGGACAAAGTGAAGCATGCAAAGACATACATAGAATACTTACAAGTATGTGACACCATCCTTACCAAATCCAAATATGAAATGGATAGTGTGGATTTTAACCTATCACCCAAACCAACTACATGCCAATCCTAAATTCGACCTACAAAGCTAGTTCAAAATAATTGAAACAATAAGGAATCTCGATAAAGTAAATGATATAGGTGGAGTTAATGGATCTATTTGAAACAAATAATTGTCACTTACCAAACATATTATGATGGATTAAATAAAGCTACTAATTATTTAAGAATCTAGATCATCTATCTGGTTCAAGTGGGACTCCGAAGTCCTCTTTAGATCAAAATACCATATTATCTAAAGATAAATATACAAAATTATTTGAATAAAAGAAGAACTCAAATAGACAAAATTCACCAATAGATGTAATGACTAATGTTATAAATGTCATGTCATAGTTAAAAAATCTCTTGGAGGAAGTTAAAATAATTCCTACATCTAATAAGGAACTACAACGAGAGGAGCATGATGATTTAGTAGTAACACTATCTCAATTTGAAAACTTAAAATATCCTTTAAACATAAAATGGTTAGCATTATAGAACTTGCCAACCAAGTAGGGTCTTCATATGTGGGTATAATTTTGGATACCTTTCTTTGACTATGTAATGCAATATTTAAGAATAGTTGGGGTTCTTTACCAACTAGGCTTTTCATCCCTAGAGGTCACCAAAAATGTACTACAAGGTACTACCTTTAGTACACAACAAGTGGCTTGATAGAAATCCTTAGACATGGGAAGCATAGTGCCCTAGGATGAACAATGAGGAGTTAATAATTTTGGTAATTTTTATGTAAATTTTAGTAAAATTTAACTAAGTAATATGATTGAAGATTTATCGAACTATAATATTTCAAAATCTATTCATTAAATAGGTTACATAAGTAGCTTGATCGATTGGATATAGAATGAAAATGAATTTTTTGCATTCTTACTATAATTTTTACATGTATTATTCTTTTACCCAAAGTGAATAGGATGAATATCTTACTATAAATAAGAGCCTAAGGTTGATTGTAAACATATTTTTCTTATTTTAGGAAAGGCTAGAGCTATATGTATGACTACATGCCAATTGTTTGAACCTCTCCTTGCATGTATGTGTGAATGGTGATGACCTATATGTTCCTATTAGTCCTCTTTTCCACTTTTTACACATGTCTATGGTTATTTTTTAATCTTTTTGTTTAGATTTATTGATCTAATTTGATTGATCACACACTATCCTTCCTATGAATATTTGCCATATTTATTTTCATGTATTTACTTTTAATCTCTCATACTATTACCTTGAATATTTTTTTATTAGTTGAAGAAAAGGTTTTGAAAGGATCCCTAAACCTTTACAATTTTATAAAGGGAAAACTACTACAACCAAAAGAGAGAGTAAAAAAATAGGTTGCTTCCCAAATATAGGGTTGTACCATTAACTAAAAATAAACCAAACAACCATAAGGAAGAGGACATGAAAGAGATAAAAAAACACCCAACTAGAAAAAATCAACTATAAATCATGACTATAGAAAAACAAGGAGGAACCAATCATGGAGGGGGTATAATAGATTCTCACTCCCTCATATAGCTTATGTAGATCAGACATTATGACCTCCCACTATTCCTAGTCTAAGACAACCTTCAACTCCTCAATCTCCCAAAGTATCTAAAAACATATTAGTGCCAACCAACCTATGACACAAACCTATCAAAAATCCCAATTTGAGAACCACTTGGAACACCACCACTTTTTTCCAAGAAGAGAGACCATCCAACTCATTATCTAGGTGAAAAAAGGATGCCATATTGGAATTGATTAACCAATTAATAGAGGGATAGACAAAAAATTACAAAATGGCTTCCATGGAAAACCAAAGAGAAAAAATATTCCTCCTATAACTCTCATAACCAATCAAAAAATATAACCTAGGAGAGTAATAAAATAACTAACCATACAACACGAAGGCAAGCAACCTGTGCAAATCCATAAGGGATACGAATAGGTTAGTTATTATTCATCGATCTAGATTAGGCCCTATGGGAGATTATTACTCCAAATGGAAAGTCTATATTGGAGCAATCTTAGGTTTATGAGAAAGTAAACCACCTAATTACCTTTCCTAAATGTATGTCTCTTCTGAATACTTTCAATGTCATGGAGAATCTAATTAGCTTCCTCGACCATATTAACAATATTCTAGCTAGGGACTAGCAATCCAAAGATCATATTAACAATGTTTAATGAGTCACCTTCAATAATTATTTTTCTACAACCAATCAAAGGGAGAAGCACTGCTCCTTGGAAAAAATATTTGGATTCCACAAAGTGGTATGTCTAGGACCCAAGATTCTTAGCAAAGACCAAAATGATATCTCCACTATGATTTCAAAACACACCTCCTACACCAAATTTCTTGGTGTTTCCTTTCAAGGCACCATCGAAGTTAGATTTGATACATTCATGGGGGTAGGATCCACTTGATTAAAGCTCTAGTATTCCTTGGGTTTTGAACATTTCCTCTTCTAGATTTTTGGCAAACAAGATTGGATTCAATGAAATATTTATCCTCTAGGCCACTTCATCCAATAGGGCATACATATTCTCAATAATTGCTAGTAAGACTAGATCATCTGGAAGCAACATATTTAAATAATTCCCTAAATGCCCTATTTTTTCTCTCCTTCTAGATACCCCAAATTAGGTTATGGAGACTAAACGACCAAAATAAATGCAACATCAAGATAGAATATGGGGGAGACCATTGATCAAAGGCATCAAAAAACTAGTTCAAGACAACACAACAAACCCCCAAGGTATTTAGAAGAAGATAGAGGACCTCAAGTGAAAAGGAACAAAGAAAGAAAAGGTGGTTAGTACATTCAACATCACATTTGAAAAGGCAACACCTATTAGGGATGATTATACCTCTTTTTGGAAGGTTTTTTGTAGTGAGGATTTTGTTTGGATAGCAAGCCATAGAAAAAAGTTAAATTTAGGAGTAATAAATTCATACCATATCTTTTTGAAAGGAAATGGGTCTATTGGATCAACTTTAGAGAGGAAATAAGTAGACTTCACCAAAAATGAGTCATCCTTCTCCCCCTTCCATAGAACCAAATCTTCAAAATTAGATCTAATGACTTGTAATCTTAGAATGTGATTGAGATAGTCCATAGCCTTTATTTCATCCTAGTTCAAGTTTAAGAAATTAAGATTCTACTAGGATTTCACCCCATTACTTACTTGAATGAAGTCTGCAACTTACATTGAATGTTTACTATTTAAATTTTTTTCTTGTATTATAATATGATTAGAACATTCATTTTTTAATAATCAGCTAATGAAAAGTATTTGTATTGTGTGCAATAAAGTTTTACAACTATGCCTAACTAAAGAAGAGTCCCCTAGATAAGATATGCCAAGAAGTAGGGGCAATAAATAGAAAATGAAACTCATCCTATAGCTATGCCTAAAAAGCCTCATTTGCAAAATATATCTAGAATATATTTGCAAATAACTCCTTATTCCCACATAAAATATAAAAAGAATCTAAAAGGATAACTCTATGTAAAACTTATGTTTAAGCAATGAACTTGATTTTATGTACTCGTAGTGCTTTTACTATAACATTTCAAAATCATTAAACCCTAATGCTTGTTCAAATATGGAGAAATGGATGAAGCTTATCTTAGTTGATCATACAAGTCATTTGTTACAAAGTTCTAAAATTCCTCATAATTACTCCACTTCTAATCCCTACAATAAGGACCTCATCCTTGAAGCTAAATTTGAAAAGGTAACTTCCATGGATCATTTTGTGAGCTATTGATAGGTTGGGTTGTTTTTTGTGCTTAGATTTTTATATTGCTTTAAATCATGCCATGTTGTACAATTATTGCAACTTATGATTGTAAATATATCCCAAATGAAACAACCATTTTATTGTCATTCCTTCACCTAAAAATATAGTAGAGAAACTTAGACTTGACACAAACTTGGCAAGGCAATATTTTGACTCAAACTTAGATTCAACAAAAAATGACAAAAAAGGGAAGAATTTTTTTTTTCATGCATATCACAATCTATTATTATTATATAAATCCAAAATTAATATTGTAAGCGATACAACCTTAAACTACACATGAAAGCTATAAAACACATATCAACATAATTATTGGGTAGCTTTTAGATTCTATATTGAAACAACTTCAAGTCCTTTTATTGTCATTTAATGTGTTGTTTATTTGTAATTATTTCTTCCTGATGAATATGTAGTGTTTTCTAATATTTCATTTGAGTCAAAGTTTAGAGAACATAAGTTTGGTACATATGCCTTCTAATATCCATTATTCTCATTATAGTTGTACTGGGAGATGCCTCCCATAGAAAAATGGTTCTATATGGGATAATGGCTATTGTTATAAAATACTTGAATTCATGTTAACTCCCATTTTTTTCTAATAGTCATACACAAGTGCAATGCTCAAATCAAAATTGAATACACTTGATGTTATTCTATGGCAGTATATGGATAGTATATTATTATTTAAAGAGTATAACTACATATCACAATAATTAGTCAACTTGTATTCCTTAGAAAGAAACCTCAAGGAAATTTTATGCTCCTTCAAATGGCTTCTTTCTATTTTATGTGCATCTTATAAATCTCACTGGGATTGTGAGAGGGCCCAAGCACTGCATTGTTCCAATCTTTCATGTCTAATTCTTAATGCTTTTGAGTTGCCTCAAACATGATGAGCATTTTCTATGTTTATTAGGATTTTAGGAGTATTTTTTTATTCCTAGGTCCAATGGTTAGATGAATTCTCTAGAGAATGAATATTGCAAGGAAGTGCAAAGAAATTGTGCTCTTGATTATTGAAGGTATTATGCTTTGAATAGGGTGAGACATATTGCCATGGAACTCCATATAAGATTGGTTTAGATCAGTGTATAATAGTTGGGATTCTACCCAAATCTAGATTTCAATAGGATTAAAAACCCATTTGCATATAATATTTAATGTAGAGTGTTGCTACAGGAACAATCAAATTATCAACCAAGCTTGCACATCAACACTTTCTATATCTACACTAGATGTAGTGATTTCCTAAGAAAGTAAAAAAAGTCATTATTTTGGTAGTTAATAGGAAAAATAATAAATCTAAAATTATTTTGGTTCATATAAATAAATTTACTATAGTGCCTCGAAACTACCTTTATAAATTTTAGCAATTTTAGGGAGGTCAATCAATAGGAAATACCCCTAAAATCTTAAAAATTTGTCTAAATTTAACAAGGACTAATTTACTTACAAAAGATGACTATTGGATCAAGGAAATAATTTAATCAACAAATGTGACCATTTTAACTATTAGTTGCATGTGAATCACTCATAAATACAAGTGAATCACTTGATAAACTTGAGCAAATTTCTTGAATAGGTAGAAAGGTAATAATTGTTATAGATCACAATGAAAATATTATAGAAAGTGATGTTTTTTGGTATTTTTTTGTTCACTTTTTTGGTTCACTAAGCATGTTTGGAGCCTTTTAAGACTAATATAGATATAATTAGAGGCATGTTACTTTTGGAGGTGCAACACTTTTCTAAAATTACTCCCAAATATTTACTTTTACTAGAAGTAATTATTTTCACCCTAGGTAACTAGGGGGTAAACATTTGCTATAAATAGGGTTCTAAGTCTCTCATTGTATGGATATTTTGACCATGAGAAGTTAGAGGTACATTGTGCTTTATACTCATGAGACTATAAGAAATTGGAAAATCTTTATGCATCCCATTAGTGGCACTGCCCTTTTGGTTTTCTAAGTGTGCAGTAGTTATGGCATGGCCCTTTTAGTCCATCTTGTCATTCACTTAACAATTTCATAATAAAATAAATGGATGGAAATTGATGTTATTCAATTTAGAATGTGTTTATTGATCACATGATTTCTTTATATCATGTAATAATTGCATTTGTTTTCATTTATTGTGCTCTATAACAACCCCTAAAATTAACACAAGGAAGAGAGATTTTTTCATTACCACAAGGAAAGCTCTCAAAGAAGACCCAATATTTTTTCCAATTATGTAAGGCATAAAAACATTTTGGTTTCATTGTTTTCATAGATAACACTCAAGTAGATAGGATTATCCAACTTCTCATACTTTTAGGATTCACCTTTCTAAACCTCATAATTTAAAAAGGATGCCAATAGTGGTCTTCCTACTTTTCCTATACCCTCATCAGTATATGACAACTTGACCATGATGTAGGGATTATCCTTTAAGGCCCATAACACTTACAGGGAGATGACTTTCCCATAAACCTACATAAGGCTATCTACATATGATTATTATAACGTATTGCCTTAGTGCTTAGTTACCACACCTTTGTAGGCTGACTAAGGCCATTATCACTCCCCTGGTAATGAGCATGGTCACTTGATCCTCATCATTCAAGGTGCCACCACTATACTCCCTTATGAATTATTCCTAGACCTCACCTCTAGGAATATGTCCAAGCCTCACCACTTTTGATACACTCGAGACTCACCGTTCAAGGTGTAACACTCACAATTTTCTTGTTATTGCATCATCACAACTCCTCCTAGATTCAATATACCTACTTATTGCATCACCGCAACTCCTCCCAAATTTTAGGTTACTTATTGGCTCAAGGTTCCTAATATGGCTCTAGAATATGCCCAAAAACCCCACCAACCCAATATTTTAAGCATTTTAAAGAAATAATAATCTCTTCCAAAAGGAAATAAAGTGCTATATTAAATTTTAAATTAACTTCAACATAAAACATTGTTAAAAACTAGAATATTTATATTTATCAAATAATCCTATTAGCATTTAGCATTTCCTTGATCTTCAATGTAAAAAGTAAACCAACATTTAAAGGAACTATAACCATAACCCATGAAACTAGATCCTTTTAAAATCATGCATTCTTTCCATTATTACACGACTAAATATTTCAAGTACTTTACATTAAAGATTCACAATATGATTTTTTCTATTCTTTAAATAATATAACAAGAGTGTTATATACAAAAATATTTATTTCCTCTTCAAGATCATGAAAAATTATCATAATAATTCTCATCCCAAAATTGCATACTAGTTTTCAAAAAATACAGATAAATATTCATCCTTTCCTCAAGGTCTTCATTTGTTGAATTCTTAATCAACGAACTTGAAATATTTTTAGGGATAAAGACAAATATTAGAAATGCATATGCAAGCTTAACCATGCACTATGCACAAACCACATACAACCATGCAAGAAACATACTATACAAAACTATTTCCATGCAAAAGCTTTGATAGAATCCCATACTTCTCTCAAGAATGAATCCCTTAGCTACTTAAGCCCCAACTATTATTAAAAATATAATAACTTCTTCATAATTCTCTTAAGTATAAACTTATTACATTACTCCATTTCATTACTCAATTTCTTTAAACATGACACTTGTTTTTCAAACAACTAGTTTGTCAATCCGTAATTCACTTTTAATCAATAAAGATAAAGCAAGGTATTTTTATATAAACTAATATTATAACTAGTATTATTGATAGAGCAAAAGCTTAAGAGATCTAATATTAAAACCTCTATGAAGATAGAAAAAGAGAATTATCTCATTTATTAAAACCATCGCACAAATGTCCCAAGAGGGACACCACAATGGTAAAATGCATTGGGATTTCCTAATGGAGATCCACGTTCAATTCATGGGAAGGGTGGCCTTGATATACCCATAGATTTTCAACCTTAAAAAAAAAACATCTCACAAACAATAATAAAGGATATAAAAGCTTCTCAAATAAGAGAAAACAACATTGAACATCTTAGTCCTTTATCAATATGTAAGGAGGATTGGTTCAATTCTAACAACCCACATCCTTCTCTCTACTCAACAAAGCAACAACATACCCAAATATAAAGCACTCAAGATAAAACTTAAATCTAAAGTTGGAATAAATACAAATTTTGAAAAACAACCAAAAAGTTTAGAAAATAACTATAACGTAAAACAATAAACAAGCTCCACTATATTACAATAGTGGCTCCATGTAAAATGAAAAGAGCAAGATACATCCAAACATTTAACTAGAAATATTGTAGGCTCAAAATATTAATAAGTTTTTGGATAAATCTATCCAAGGAAGGTGCAAAAAGAGTTGAAACATATCCAAGAAAACAACATTTGTCTACAAACTTTTAATGTGAAACCTTCACTAAAAACAAATCATCAACATTATTATTTTATGGTTGACTATTTGGAGTTGTTCGAAACCAATCCACAAATTCAACAATGCTATAACAATGTTTCTACAGAACTATTCCTGAAGAATTTTTTATAAAAGGAACCATAACATATCCAAGCAAAGCAACAATGATGACTACACAAATCCAAAAACTTCCAATAATAAATAATTTCCAATAACTCGTAATGCTAAAGTGAAGACAAAGCATGCATCTACAAACAAGATAATTGAAACTTCTTTTCATTCATCCTTTGATAAATAGGAAGGCAACCATAGAATACCTCAGTAGTAGCATTCCTTTCCTTCCAAAAACATTTTCCAACAATGGTTCCTTCTCTTCCTCCTTTATCTACTTTGCTAATCCCCCCCCTTTCCCCCACATCTATTAAAATAAATATCCTCAAGGAGAAGATGAAATGGAGAGGGCCAAGAGTTCATAACTCATTGCTCTTTACGAGCCATTCCAAAAGAAACACTCATTTGCCATGTATTCCAAGAATAGTTTTGACTCACTATATTTTATATATAAATTTGCACATATAAAATGTACCTATTTCTTAATGTAATTTAATCTCTTAAAGTAACATATTAATAACCTATAATCTTGTTTTATTTATTTATTTTTCAATGTTAATGTTACTTAAAATTAATTGTTCTCCACATGGAAATTAATCCAATTAATATTGAAAGTTAGTATTAACCATTAACATCGATATTTAATGCTCTAAGTATTAGCAATACTATTATTATTAAAAAAATTATTTGATAATTCTTAACCAAACAATTTTCTAAGCTACAAATGCAAGCAACAACACAAAGATTTTGTAAAACAGAATATGCAACAATATATTCCTTGAGTAGGATGCTCTAGAATAACTATAATGCTACCACCTGCTTACAAAGGATAACTCTTTTGTTGAATAGAAACCTACATGTCTAATGGTGCATTCAATCAAACACATACATATGCAATGCACCTATATGAAGGATTTCCTTTTACCCTTGATTTTTTGATGAGAATGTCATCCATTATTTCCTTTTTTCCATCAACTCTAGTGGTTGTCCCATGAGAGTACCTAGTCCTACAACCATAAATTTTATCAGCAATACCATATTCAAAAAATAGTATAATCAAAGAATAAAGTGCAACTATCAACACATCTTGAAAACATAAAATGAGATTATGCATTTGATATCCATACATCAATACATAAATCAAGTACCAAGAAAGAGTCTTACCAAGGAGGGCCATTACACACTCTAAACTTCATAATTTCATTTTTTGCACTTTACTTTTATGCAATTTCCCTTTATGTGCTTTACTTTCATGCATTTTAGTTTAGACTAGATACATATATCATGATAATAAGGATCTGACCTAAATTTGAAGGTCAAGATAATCCTTTGGTAATTTTTCCAACCTTATTGAAATTTGGATTGGGAGCACAAAACCTAAATTAGAAGTTATGATGTGTCTCTTGAAAAACATAGTTTCTAGCATTCCCAATAGGAAAACCCCTAATTTTCCATGCCTTGGATTAAAATTTATTGATTTTTGTTCAAAATTTACATTTATCATGGATGGAGCGATTGGATCAAAATTAAAGAAATATTTTTCCTAAGTAAAAACTAGCAAGTGATTCGCTTGTAAATGTGAGTGATTTGCTTGGTAATTCTAAACAAATAGATCAATAAAACCTACATTTTCATAGGTTGAATCTAGAAACTATTTTTCAAGGCCAAAAGCCATTTTTTGGATCTAATCCCAAACTTACTTGAAATTTAACAATTTTTTTGTTATTTGTGCTTGAATTTTGTAGGTAGTTTGTAAATGATGATTTTGACACATACTTCATATTTTTTTTAAGGATGATAAATCCAAGCAATATTTAAGCAACATTATAAATCTAATATCACCTCAAATGTGAATCAAACCTGGCGGGGATAAGGAAAATTTTGAATCAATTTTTATCCAAGTATTGAACAAGAAGTAATTTGCTTGTAAAAGCAAGCGATTCACTCCAATACAATGAAATTACTCTAAGATAGATCCATAAAATAATTCACTCAATGTATGGAAATCATCCATTCCTTATGGGAAGGCATTCATTCTAGTCTTGAGAACAAATCGCTCCAAGCGATTTGCCTAGATTATTTTCTTTTCTATAATTTTTCCTTTCAGTAATATTTTCTAAATTTAAAAACTTGAGTGAATCACTTAAAAAATCAAGAAAATAATGTGCATTTTTTAACACATTGCTCCCATTTTAGCATAATGAAAAATTACATCTTGCTAGTGAATTGTTTTATTTTCTGAGTGAATTGCTCAATAGGCAAAACTTTGGAATTTTTGTAAGTTTTAGCCCCAAATATTTATTCATGTAGGTATATGCATAGGCATATTAATACATGATCTAGAACCCAAAAAATAAAATCAAATATCAACAAATAATAGACATCATTGCTTATCATTAAAGAAATTGTAAAGGAAAAAAAGAACAAACAACCCTGTGGGTGCATCAAGAGGACGAGTTCAAAGAGGTTTCAATATCTAGTGCTACTTCATAAAAAAGAAAAATTCCCATGGCTATCTAGTTAACCAAGGCTTAATGCCATCACAATTTAGTTACCTAATTCAACAAATGAGTTATTCATTAGCCCTAGCAAACTTGACTTGGTCTAGTCTAGCCCTAATGGTGACTTACAATAATACTTTATACTAGATATCACTTTACATAAATAACCTTACAAATAACCCACCCTTCTTAAATTAGTTATATGACCTACCTACAAATCATAATGCATAAAATATACCTCCTATGAGTATGCATCCAATGCATAACCCACTTGGATATAATATGTCGAATATTTATAACATCCCCCTAGGTCAAAACTCAACACCAATAGGGTCATTAGGATTAAATTTGAACTTTTCCTACAATATATAAGAAGTTTATGAAAAAATAGGGTCATATTTCCCTAGGAAAAATCCAAAAATTAATACCACCTCCAACCAAGCAAGCACAACCAAAAAATACACAGTCCATCTCCCAAAAACTAGAAAATTCCACAAATATGATTGAACTATCCTCCTCCTCTACAATAGAATACCCAACCAAATATTAATCAACAATGGAATTACTAAAAAATTCCACCATAGTATCCCACTTATTACCCTTTGTATCATTTTTATCCCCATACCATATATACTTTACCCCTTAGATATATAATGAAGCATCGTCTTCATAAATAGTATGGTCAATATTATTCTCAACAAAATTATCCAAGAGCATCTACTAGGCACCAAAACCAACTTCTTGATTGGACATATTAAGGACCTTTGAACCTAGTGTTCTATTCCTCTATTTCTCCAACAACCATGAAGGCACTACCTACCTTTAAGGGGAATATAAATAAGATGAAAATTGATCATCTTAGTGAACTACCAACACTTGATTCACTACATTTAGTAGTACATAATAATATGTTTACTAAATTATCCCCTTCATGGCAAAAATACTTATTGGTATAGGGGACTAGCGAATAAACTAGTTACTAGTTGAGCATCAATAGTGGAATTATTCATGCATATGTTTGGTAGCATATGAAATTCTCATTAAACACAATTTTAGTTAAATATGATGCAACGACATCCTTAAGAAAAAAATACATGATTTTAATACTAGATTCTTACGGACTTTGAATTTAATTCCATAGAATGTTAGGCCAATGAAGAATAAGAATCACCATATTATATCAAAGGTTTGCAATGTAATTTAGTTCTAATAACTTGTAATGCTAACCATCATCAAAGAATAAACTAGAGAAAAAAAATTTCTTGTTCAAGTAGGATGATAGAGCCTAAGAAGTTCAACATTAAATATTGAATGTAAACTAATATTAGATGAGAGTTTTATATCAAAGGAATTGTCTCCCACCTTCATATGAATGGTGTATGGTCCATAGTAAAGAGGTCTAATCTTTTTATATGGTTCTACAAGTCTCTCTTATTGAAGAGGTAACCATGCTTTATCTCTAATATTGAATTGATGTGTAACTTGATGTTGGTCATGGTGTTGCTTGTATTTCTAATTTATCTTTTAAAAAATGTCATGGACCTATTGCTAGATATTCTAAATATATTCTACAAATTCTATTGTCTTTTCTATTTTTTTCTACATAAGGTGAGTACTCCATGGGTTGCATAAGGAGAGTTACATTAGTGGGTGCCAAGGGTTGAAACCCAAAATAAATATGAAATGGCATATATTTGGTAAGCTATGAAAATATCTATAGTACACATGTTGAAGAAGACTCTCATCCCATGCATTTGGATGCTTGGAATTGTATATTGTTTTTTAAGAAAAAAACCCCCTATGGGGCCGCCTTGGTCTGAGAGACCATGGTCAGGGGTTCTACATCATCAAAGTCATCCAAGAGTCACGCCCGACCCTATCCACACCAACATTATCAATTGGATTTTGGGTACCCAATTCAAATTTTTGGTAGGGTGGATATTTGAACCTAGGACATCCCTTGGAGGATTGCCCTCTCCTCTCCAACTCACTTACAACACCTAGGTGTTGGAATTGTATATTTGAATATGTACAATCAGCCAATTCAAAACTTTTATCTGGATATTAATCTAAGAATGGAAGGCTATGCACATGGTCCACTTGGTGTCTATCATGCTCCATAAGGTGGATTAAAAAATACTTAAATTTATGTTATCTCTATTAGATACAATAGAAATTTGGAAAGCCAAATATGATCCACACATAACTAAAATAAATATTAGTAGTATGTTGAATTGAAATGGACTTCTTATGAGGAATCATGATAGATATTTTTGAAAAATTATCAACTACAACAAAAACACAATCATTACCATGCTTATATGTAGGAAAACCTAAGGTGAAATTCATCAAGATAGATTTTGAAGGATTATATAGAACTAAAAATGGTGCATATAATCCCTAATTCATGTTGGTTGGTTGGGAAACAATGTAGGGGGTGCATGACTTGATGTACCTATTGATATATTTTCTCATTTTGAGCCAATTGAAGTACTTTTAAAGTACTACCAATATTTATTCCATACCAAAAGTGACCTTCTATTTTGCTAAAGTGTGATTCAAAAATAATCCTTGAGTACTCACTTGATGGTACACAAATATGTTCCATGGGGTAGATAAGGTTATCTTATAAATTAAAATGAGAAACATGCTTACCCACATGAAGAGCTTGGTATGTATTTACAAAATAAAAATACACTTCATACAAGGTGGATCAATTGGAAGTATCATGCCCACATGAATCAAGAATGGTGGTGAGTTCTATTATTTGAGGTCAATTCAAATAATTTACTACTTAATTGGCATTCCATTTATTATGCTTGATAATCGAATATAATTATAGTATATGTGTTGCACACTTTTGATTTCTTTCATTCCTTAGCTTACTTTGCATCTGAATCAACTCTAGAGGTCAATGACCTATGTGGATGATTTTTTCCTTTCCCAACATGTAGTTCTTCCATATTTACATGCTAGAATAATGGCATATAGATCTTTGTCATATGTGGGATATTTTTGAATAGCTCCACTTAATTTTTCATCAAGATAGACAATTGGATGCTTATACTATGTGATAACAACTCCCAAAGTATATTTGGATGCATTAATCATTATCTTAAAATGTTAATACAAATAAAGTAGGAAAAGTATAGGAACTAAATACAATTGGTCCTTCAACCTCTCAAATTCCATCTATTATGTATCTCTCTAATGGAATATGGATTTGGCACCTCTTTTGGTCACTTGGTATAGTGGCTAAATCCAAAAATCTATGAAGCTTTCTTAGATTGGAAAGATCCAAAAATCTATGAAGCTTTCTTAGATTCTTTGCATAGGCCAATATCTAATTACCTAAGTCTCCCTAGGATCAGCATGGACCCCCTCTTTGTCAACAATATAACCAAGATATTTAATCTTTGTCATAAAAAATGAACACTTCTCCAATTAGCATATAGATTTTATCTTCAAAGAATATGAAGTACCTATTGAACATGTTGTAGATGTTCCTCTCATGTCTTACTATATATGAGAATGTCATGTCACTAGAAAACAACAAATGAGTTGGTATAGGGACACATGATGTCATCCATAATCTTCATGAATATAACAGGTGAATTGGTCAAGCCAAAAGGAATAACCAACCACTCAAAAAAATACTCCTTTTATTTGAATGCAATTTTCCTTACATTAGTGGGCTCTATGGGTATTTTATGATAGCCATATTTGGGATTAATTTTTTGTTAATAACTTTACACCATAGAGTTGGTCCAACAAGTCATCTACCCAAGGGAGTGGATAGAATTTCTTCATAGTGATTTTATTTGAAACTCTATAGTTAATACAAAATATTCATGTTCTATATTTTTTTGAAGGTAAAACAATTGCACTACTACATGGTGAATCACTTGGCCTGATGTGGCCTTTTTTAATCAATTCTTGGATTTTCATTTTCAAGGACTAATATATAATAAATAGGTGCATTAATCAAAAGAGAACTAGGAACTAAAATATAATAATTTACCTCACAATGAAGTGAAACCTGAATTAGTTACTTTAATAAATTATCATATTCCACTACAATTTGGTCCATTTGCTTCTATTATGTTGGGCCTATAATTTATGTAGTGATAATCCTCCTTCTACTTTGTGACTTGACCATCAATATAATGAATCTTCTTGTTTTGGCTATCATATTTAGGTATTATTGAGTAGTGATTAAGTAAATAGAAATTGAAGGATATACTTCTAATATCCTAAAACACTAAACTCTAACATAGATGATGAAACTTTGAGGTCTATAATCATATACATCATACCTCTTCCACATAAATGGTTGGCCCAAAATCACATTACAAACATCTAAGGACACAACATCCTACAAAGATAAATATTTTAAAGGATTTATGGCACAAGATATGAGACATTATTGAGTGACATGAATCCCTATTGCAATCATCCAAAATTATATGGTTGTGGGTGTGGTGTAATAGGCATAGTGAAATCCTTCACCATTTGGATAGAAATCAGATTTTTTTGACAACCACTATCAATAATTAAATGTAAATATCTACCATTGATCCATATTTGTGAGTGAAATAATCATTTCTTCTCTTATTGACCCTTTAATATAGTTTGCATGGTGGAAATGGTCACGTTTAGTTTGTCTTTCATGATTTGCTTCCCTATATCCTAAACCTATGGATGTGGAGGTAATGTTGTAGTGGATGTAGAGGGTTGCAAATTAGAAAACAATTAATGAAATGCTCAACGGTCCTTTCTTGAATGTTATTTTATCTTGTGATAATCACACCATTTGCCATTCTTGGCCTTTAAGGGTTTCTTTTCTTGGGAATATTTTTCTACTTCTAATTCTAATTTTAATTTTGTAAGTGACCCTCCTTATTCTAATTAGCTAGAGAATGACCCTTGTATTTATTTGACAAGTAATTAGTGTTATATTTTTTTCTCCTCCTTTTCTATTTTTATTTTTGTAATTCTACTCCAATTTAATAACAAGTTTATATCTCTTCCAATATCTTGAATTGAAAGAGGTTCATTTCCTCTCATATATACCATTATATCACACTACGGTGCTCGAGGAATCAATTTATTTTGATAATCTAAATACCTAGCTCTATTATGATGGAGTGGAAAGCATCAGTATAATATTGAATAGATTTGTCTTTACCTTAACATAATTGTTGTCTTTGCATGTATTGGCCTTCATAAGTTCTCATGGGATAATATTCTTCCTTGATGACCTCAATGAAATTATCCCATGTAAACACTACTTCATCGTCATTTTCTTCCATAATTCTATTACAATATGCTTCCCACTAATTTTGAATAGGTAATGAAGCTTTCAAGAGTGAAAAAAGTGATATTCTCCATGTTGATGAAATTATTTATAGGGAAGTATGAAGATAACTAATCCAACCAATTTTCTAGGGCATTAGAATTAAATTTTCCTTCAAATTAGAAATATCAAAATTCACTTAAAAAGGTATGAGATCACTAAATGGTGCTAGGGTAGTGAGAGGTTGTGTAAAGGAGGTTATAGAATTTGAAGTGGGAATATACTGAAAAACTTGAGCAAATAGATCCATCATCTCATTCCTCTATTTCACAAGGTATTTATTAATCATCTCCTTGAAAGGATTGACTATATTGGTGCTATCCATTTTGGTTCTCACCTAAGATTATTTGGAATGACAATGGAGGTAATCAAAGGAATACCATGTTTGATACCTAAAATTTCAATATGCAGATCTTACTTTTATGGACATGCATTCACGCCACTATTTCAAAACTTAGAATTTTCATTATTTCAAAACTTAGAATTTTAAGGTAAGGAAGAACAAGAAAGAATATAATTTATAAATAATAGACTATAGCAAACAAAAATAGAAGAGTATATAAGCAAAATAACATAATTATTTTACTACTCAAAAAATATAGTACAATGCAAGCAGTATCTAAGAAGATATGGGAGGCCATAACATCACATCCATTATTATTTATATAGTTACAAGTGCATCTCTCTTTATGCAAGAATTGGAGTATTGGAAATCCACCATATTAAATATGGAAGGTCATGCATATGGAAATGTGGTGATTCACCTTCTGTGAGACATAAGGTAACCCATGTGGAAATATAGTGATTCATCTTCTATGAGTTAAAAAGTGTGTTTAATTAAAAAATATATATATATATATATATATATATATATATGACTTATGTTTTTTGTTTTTTATCTTCTACTAATGTGTCAAAATGGCTACAGGTGCATTTTGCTATGAAAATCTAAAAATAGAAAAATACTATCTTTAGTAACTATTTTTTTTGTATTCTTAAGGGCATCTAGAGTATTCTATCCATGTGGTTTTCCCAAGAGGTATGGTTTCCCTATCAAAATTTCTAGATATTCCTTGAATATTTTCAATTTATTTTTATAGACCAAAATATAGTCCCAAGCACAAAAAAATACTTCTAACAATGTGGCTAGAATAAAAGATAGATTGTTAGGAATTTTTTACCATAAAGCCTTGATGTAAAAAGGTCACATGCCTAGATAAGTCATGCTACCTTGAACAGTAATGGTCCCAATTATGTCAAAATTTTACATTAGGTGTGGAAATTGTTTCTTTATCTATTTTTGTAAGCCATTTGGTGACCAGGTTGTCTTACCTTGACCACTTTATACATTTGAGTGTACTATTTTCTAGTGGTCTTGGTCCATATGTGAACATTCTAATCCTCCTTCATTGGTGCTAAGATAATTTAATTGAGTTCTTCAATGTACAACTATTCTACTACTATAGAAGTGTCCAACATAAACGGACAACAAGGCCTAAGAAGTTAAACACTCAAGATTAGATGTAAACTAAGATATTATGGAAGATTCAATTTAAAAGTATTTTCTTCCACCTTCTTGGTAATGGTGTATGATCCATAGTGAATTGGTATGATATTTCTATAAGATCCTACAAGTATATCTTTTTACGATGTAATCATATCTTATATCTAACCTTGAATTGATGTGGAACTTGATGTTGGTAATGGAATTTATTTGTATTTTCCAAGACATCGTGGACATAATTTTGGATGTGCTAAATCTATTCTATAAACTATGCTTTTTTTTTTACTTCTTTTTATCCATAAGGTGAGTACTCCATAGGTTGCACAAGGAGAGCTACATCGGTGGGTGCCAAGGGTTGGAACCCAAAACATACATAAAATGGGTTGTATTTACTAGAGCTAGGTAGATATTGATTACACCCATTTTGAATGTAGTAGAGGATCTCATACCATATGCATTGATGCTTGGAATTATACATTAAAAGATATACAATCAGATAATTCATAACTTCTATCTAACCAATAGTCTAAGGATAAAAATTTATGGATATAGTCAACTTGGTGTCCATCATGTTGCATAGGGCGGACTAAAAAATGCTTAGACATTTGGTATCCCTATAAAATACAATGGACTTTAGCAAGACAAAGTTGAACCATACATGACTAAAATAAATCTTAGTAGTATCATCAACTGAAATGGATTTTTTATAATGAATTATGATAGCCATTTTTGAAAATTGATCAACTACTAAAAAACACAATTATTACCTTTCTTAGATATGGGTAAACCTAAGAAGAAATTATGGATATAGATTCTTAAAGGTTGGATGGAAATAAAAATGATGTATATAGTACCTACTTCTTGTTGGTTGTTTTGACAACAACACATAGGATACATGACTTGATGTCCTTCTTGACATTATTCCTCATCTTGGTCCAATATAAGTACTACCTATATTTTTCATAGTGAAGTGTGTTTTCCTAATCATTTTTGAGCACTCACTCTCTGGTACAAAAATATGTCTCATGTCATAAAGGGAGTTATCTTGCAAATGAATATTAGAAAGATTCTTACCCACATGAAGAGCTTGGTATGTATTTACAAAATCTGAATCTACTTCATACAATATGGACTAATTGGAAGTATCATGCCTATAAAAATCAAGAATAGCAGTGTATGCTATGATTGGAGATCAACTCAAACCATCTGCTACTAAATTGGCACTTTGTTTCTTATTCTTAGTGATCAAATGAAACTATTATAAATATGTGGTTCACTTTTGATGTCTTCCATTCCTTAGATTACTTTGCATCTAAATTAAGTCTAAAAGTCAATGATCTATGTGAATGATGGTGTTCCTATCTAGGATAGAGTTCCTCCATTGTTTACATTCTTGAATAATGGTATAGAGCTATTTTTCATATATAGGGTATTTTGAATAGCTTAATTGAATGTTTTATTATGATAGACAGTTGGATGTCCATTCTATATGAGAATAACTCCCAATGTGTACTCTGATGTATCAATTATTATCTTAAAAGGTTGATGTAGATCATGTAGAGAATTATTGGAGTTGAACATAATTTCTTCTTCAATCTCTCAAATGCCCTATATTGTGTATCTCCATAATGAAACCTGGATTTGGCAATTCATTTGGTCACTTGGTGTAGTGGATAAGTAATGTGTGAGAATTCAAATTACTAGTCAGGTTGTTTTGAGATTTAGAATTGGCTCAAGTGTAAGTTGGGATTGAATTTAAATTATTTTGTGACTTTTCTTCCAAAATGATTTTTCCTCATTGTCTTCTCTAATCCAAAAATAAAAGATAAAATAATGGATAGAGACCCTTGGTTTCAGGGTAAATATACATATATTTAAGACCATGGAGTGAGATTTATTTTTTCAGATATACTATTAAAAGGCTTCTAGTGTGTATTATGGACTTACTTATCAACTCATCAATAAGGAGGTTTTGAAGAGTATTGGTAATACTCTAGGCAAGTTCATCTAGAAGGAACCAACTGCTAAGAATAAAATGTATGTTGTATACACTCAAATACGTGTTTCCATGCATATATCAAAACCTTTACGATGGTCCATTAAGATTGAATCTAAATAAACATAATGAGATCAATAAGTGGATTATAAAAATATTCAATTCTAATGTTGTAAATATCATAAAACCAGACACATGGCAAGAGATTTCAAAGTGAAAATGATAGATAAGAAGATGGAAAATTATGAGCATGAGGTAAATGTTGATATGAAACAAGGAGATCATATCCTATGAGAGTTTGGGTCAAACCAAGGGTTTTCTAATCCAAATAAAGTGGTAAGAAAAACCTCTTTACATAATCAAATAGAAAATACCATTATAATTTACTTGAATCAACCATTAGAAGAAAAAATGACATAAGGTATGAGGAATTACAATGTGCAATTTCAATTACAAAAGAAGTTAAATATGTAAAGGAATATGGGGAGGCAAATTTTAAATTGAATTTAGGTTAAGGAGGTCAAGGTTAATCCAAGTAAATCATCTTCGTTTTTCTCAAGTAGCACAAAATATTCTCCTTTGAATAAAAATAAATGTAATATAGTGTATTCATTGCACTTTAGTGTTTCAAGAGTAGCACTGTAAAATAAAGCATATGGAAGATATACAAGGAAATTTGGTGTTTCCATGGTAACATAAGAAAGTAAGGACTATGAAGGATTATTTTTGCACTTTAAGGATTTCAGGAAAACAACATAAAGAAGAAAATGTTTATGAGACAATTCCTTGCATTTTATATTTTTTAGGGCAACATAAATATTTAGAAGACAAGTCTCGTTATGAAAAATATGGAAAAATAGAATAGATATTGGAAACTATTACATTATTTGGTACCTTGCAAGTACTTTTTAAATATTTATTGTTTAGGTGTGTTGTAAATATTTATCATTTAGTAATAATTAGATGTTTGTCATTATTAGAGAGTTAATAAATATATTTCTCCTATGAGAAATATGAAGAGTCATATCTCCCATGAGTTTGAGGAGATGAAGAGTTAGTTGAAGTTGAAATATCAAGAGACTCTTTGTAAAGGCTATTAATAAGGATAGCATGCAAGGAAAAAATGCAATGTGAATTTGTAGTAATTTTGCTTATGATGTAAAGCATTGTAATCCATGTGAATATAGTGTGTGTTCATTTTATAAATCATGGGCTGAATATATGTGATGCATATTAGCATATTGTGAGAGTTCCTTGAACTTTGTATTCATTATTGATTATTAAATTTAGCATATTTTTTAATAGTTGTATTAGAGTCACCATTATGGGAACCAGGTCATAATAAAGTGTTTGTAAGTTGTAAAACATTTCCAGAGTTATGAAAGTGTCCAAGTGAGTCACAGTTGTTGCTCCATACCTATTTCATTGTGATTTTAAAGTTAGTGATAGAAATTTGGATAGTTAACCAAGATAGAGATAGCAGAATATTGGAAGATCAAAGTGTAGAAAATCTAGAACCCAAGTCACACCTCCCATGAGTTTGAGTATATAAGTATTTAATTGAAGTCAAAATGTCAAAAGGCTCTTTATAAATACTATTAACAATGATAGCATGTGAGAAGAAAATATAATTTGATTTTGTAGTAATTTATCTTTTGTAAAGAATTGTAATCCAATTGAATATAATGTGTGTTCATTTTACGATTCATCTGTTGAATATATATGTGATGCATCCTAGTATTTTATGAGAGTTACTTGAACTTTGTATTTATTATTGAGTATTGAATTTAGCATATTTGTTAACAATTGTATTAGAGTCACCATTGTGGAAACTAGGTCATAAGAAAGTGTCTATAAGTTGTAAAACATGGCCTAAGTTATGAAAGTGTCCAAGTGAGTCATAGTTTTCACCCCATACCTATTTCATTGTGATGTTAAAATTGGTGATACAAATTTAGACAATTATCCAATTTAGAGATAGTAGAATGTTAAAATACCAAAGTTCAAAAAATATAGCATCCAAGTCATACCTCCCATGATTTTAAGGAGATGAAAATTTAGTTGAAGTTGAGATTTCAAGAGGCTCTTTCTAAATTTTATTAATAATTATAGCATGTGACAAAAAAATATAATGTGAATTTGTACTAATTTATCTTATGTTCTAAAGTATTGTAATCCACATAAATATAGCGTGTTTTCATTTTATGAGTCATGGGTTGAATATATGTGATGCATCCTTGTACATTATGATATTTACTTGAACTTTGTATTCATTATTGAGTATTGAATTTAACATATTTCTTAACATTAGTAGTAGAGTCACCATTGTGAGAACCAGGCCATCAGAAAGTATCTGTAAGTTATAAAATATTGCATGAGTTATGAAAGTATCTAAGTGAGTCATAGTTGTCTCCCCATGCCTATTTAATTTTGATGTTAAATTTGATGATATAAATTTGGAAAATTAACCAAGCTATATATATAATAATAGTAAAATATCATAGTGTAGAAAATCTAGCACCCAAGTCAAGTCGTATCCAATAATTTTATTCAATGGTTAAAGTGACCAAGTCAAGTCATATCTAAATAGGAAATTCACATCCAAAAATATAGAAGAGCAAGAGGAACAACGAATGGAGATAAAAATAAAGGAATCCAAAATAGAAAAATAAATACAACTACATAAAGAAGGTAAATGTATAGTATATTACAAAGACCAAAAGCCTATGTAACAGAGGAGGAAAAGCATTGATTCAAGGAAGATAGCCTATGTAATAGAAAAGGAGAAACATTAATCTAAGAGACTAGGAGTCTATGTAATGGAGGATAAGAAATATTGAAGCAGGAGGTAGAGGTGATTAGAATAATAACTCATAGGGATCAAGAATCTAGAACGTGTTCATCAACAAATAATATCAAAGGAAAATTGCATAGATCGACGTAATGATTGGGCAAAGGTAAATTAATTTTTATATAGTTGCTTATATTCTTTAGAGCCTAATATTTATTAAAGTGAGGATATTATGAGCATGTGGTGTGTATAAGAGAGATAAAACAAGCATAAGAGAGAGATAAAACACTGGAAAAGACAACATATGAGCAGGGTGAAAAAATGTGTAAAAGCAGACAAAGAAAGGTAAAATAAGACACAAAACATAATCAAGATTCAGATGTGTAACGCACCATTAACATAAAAATTTGGGAATTATAAAAATTTGGGTCAAAAGCAACACAAATAAAGGAGAATATTTAACAAAAGGCCAAGGTTCAAGCTTGATTACACAAAGAGTAGAAGGATATTACAGCATTGAAAGGTAATTATTACCTTTAGAATTATTTAAGTGTTTGGTAAGATATTTAAAGGAGATTAAAGTTGATTTAAATATTGAAAGGAAAATAATTATGAATACAAAAGGAATTCATATTGAACATTTTAAATTATTAAATTTTAAAGAGGAAGCAAGGAAAAATATTTGAAGAATCAAACTTCAGAAGTTATTTAAAGCCATTCAAAAAGTTAAAAGGTTATTTTTATGAATATTAAAATGAAATTGGTAAATAAAAATATCAATTCATAAGGAATTTTAAGGTATACTATTTGAAATTAAAAAGGAGAAGACAAAAATTACAAGAGCTGAAAAAATACATATAATATCACATCCATTTGAAGGATTAGAAAAATAATTGAAAGAAATTCTTTTACAAGGAATTGTAATTATATTTATCAAAATTCCCTCTTACAAAATACTATTTGTTTGAATAGCCCATTTTTATTAGAAGAGGGACTCAAAAACATAGAAAAAATTATCTCAAATAAGAACATGGTCAATTAGGTCAAACTGCCAAATTATTTTTAAAAAAAGGATGAGAAATCAGATTTAGAACAAGAAATTGAAATGGCACATGGCATAGGAAAATTTGAGTATAATATTTGTATATTGAATTAGGTTCAAGAAAACATATTACTAGAAACAAACAATGGTTTAAGTTTTTTCAAGAAAGAAATGAAAAACCGGTTACAATTACAGATGATAAAACTTATGCAGTCAAAGGATAGGAAATGTTTCAATCAATATACTTGATGGAAAATGCACATTTGAGAATATATTGTATGTACCTAAGTTAGATAATAACCTATTTTCAGTATCGACCAAAACATAATGATTGAATTTAAAATTATTGATGGAAAAATGAAATTCTTTATTAGCAAACAAGGAAAATTTATAGCTATTAGATATTTCATTAATGATCTATTTGCTCTTGATATTTCATCATCACTAATATTATTCTATTTATCAAAACATTAGAAGTAAGAGATATTTAGAATGAGGTTTGGGTTTATAAGTGCTTCATCCTTAAACGAGTTGAACAAATATCAAATGGTGATAGAGTTACCTAATCTAACATGGCATACTACAATTTGTCCATAATTTTTAGTAGGAAAACAACATATAATACCATTCAAACAATTCACACAAAGACAAAGAACCATTAGAAGTGATACATATAGAATTATGTAGACCAATGTCAGTCAATCTTTGTGTATGTAAATATTTTTAGCACTTTGTTGATGAATATTAATGTAAAATGTGGGTATACTTATTAAAATTTTAAATCGAAAGTCTTTATATACTTCAAAAAATTAAAAATTGTAGAAGTAGATACTAGACGTTCAATCCAAATCCATTACTTATATAGAGGTAAAAATATTTGTCTAAATAATTTGAAACATTTCTAACATAAAAATGAATAAAAATGCAACTTACTACAACTTATACACCACAACAAAATGGTATTGTTGAAAGAAGAAATCATTCTATTATGGAAATGACTCCTTGTATGCTTAAGGAAGAAAATCTTGAATATCAATATTGGATTGAGGTTGTTAATGCTGCAATATGTGCCCTAAATAGGTCTTACCAAAATAATTCTTAAAATAATTACTTGCAAATAATCTTGGTTATAATGAAAGCCATCAGGAGCATACCGAAGGAATTTTGGATGTAAAGAATACATGCACATTCCAAAACAAAAAAGGATAAAATTAGATGCAAAAAATTTGTGGTATATTTCTTAGATATGATGATGCTTCTAGAGGTTAAAAATAATTGAATTAATTGTAAAATTATTTTTTTGTAAGTAGAGATGTAGTATTTGATGAAGGATACAAAGTATATATTGAATATTCTAATGACACTAGATTTCCCATTCTAAATATTGCATTAGTTAAATAAATTCATGAAGAATATTCTAAAGAAAAATTAGAAATAGTAAATGAGACTATTGAAGAGTTAGTAATTACAACTTCACCCCAATAAAAAAAGGATGCAAAATGGTATACAAACACTCTTAAGATTCAAAACTAGAAAAACTACCTAATATTACCACTACAAGACCTCAAACTCATAGTATAGCAAAAGGAGAAGAAAATATGGGACTAATAGTTTTAATAATAGAAACTAAAGAACCATGGAGAAGCAACTTTCTTATGGAGAAGAGAAATGGAGTTGAAATTGGTGAGCCAGAGGGGTGGGAACCTATAGAAAATTAGAATGGATTTGGTACCCCTTAAGATTACGGACCTGGTCCCCCAAGTTTAGTAGAACTTACGAGGTACTTATAATAAAACCCTCTCTCAAATTTTAACATGGGTGGGAATTTTTTTCAAATTTCATATTTAAATTTGAGCGATAATTTGGCTACTAGTGGTAAGATTTATGGCCATGGAGTTGATTTATTTGATGGAATCATATATTTAGGTGTTAGTGTGGTTCCACAACCTCCCCTATGGGTGCGGTCCATAGGGTTGGATCAAATATTGACCCCAAAAATATTTTAGGTAAACCCAAGGACCAAGGCATATCTTTGTCTCCATATGGAGATGTGGACCCTAGTCTCAAGCCTTTAAAAGAAAATAGATTTATTGACCTATTTTTTGACTTGGAACCAGACTAGAGGTTATTATCTATTCATACTAAACTTTTGAATCTAACTATGAAGGAGGTAGAGTTAAATCTAGTTGTGAAATTCTTGGGTTTCCAACCAGATATTGATTCCATGAGGAGATGGGATTTTTCAAAATGGTCTCTATGGGGGCTCATGGAATTACTAGCACTTTATAAATTATTTTTCCTTATTAATATATCTAGGTAAGAAGATATAAATCATATCCTCAATGGTGACCCCTAGTTATTTGGGAGGAGAATTATATTCCTTTATAGATGGGAGATAAACATTGATTCAAATACTCAAAAGATTAATACAACACCTATTTAGCTTAATCTTCGTGACCTCCCTTTTCATTTTTGACATGATGCTATCCTAAGAGGCATTGTAAAAATGCTAGGATATTTGGTCATGATCGATGCTACAACTAAGGCTAAATATATAATGATATTTGCAAGGATGTGCATGAATGTGGACCTAGATGATGATCTCCATGAGTTCATTAAGCTTATTTTGTATGTTGGCTCTTGGATATAGATAATTGAATATAAAAATAAACCATATTTTCTTTGAATGTAAAACAAATTTGGCATGAGCTAGCTTGGTGTCCTCTTTTTTTCTAGAAAGAGGTAGTGGATCCCTAGGTTCCTACATATAATGGTTCCTTGATGAGATATTTCCATAAGACATCTATTGGGTCATCTTTAGAAGGGTCCCTAACCGAGGAAGATGGAGGTCGTGTGGATGTTTCTATTTAGTAATTATCTATGGAGCATCCTTATATGCTTGTGTATTTTAATCCCCTTCAAGGTAACATTTTTGAATGTTTAGCCTCAAGGGTTGATTCTATTATTATAGAAAAATCTTGCTAGAATAAGATGCTATAGAAATAAATGCTTTTAAATCTATATTTGCCCTACCTTTGAGATTTTGCAAGGAAGCCTTTATTTCAAAAATATGGTAGGGTTTTCCTACTAAATGAAAATGCTATCTAGGGAAGGCTTTGGTGTCTCCTAGTTTAGTATCAAGAGCCCAATAAAAAGGGGGAGTGGATGTAGTTGTTGAGAGAAAAGTGGAAAGGCATCTCATAAAAATTTCTAGAAATTATGAAAGAGAATTACATATTGCTAATGGATCCTAGTTGATCCTAATTTTAGATAGAGGTAAAGACGTTTTGAAAACTCTAGTAAATATAGTAGCTTCTTGATCTCAAACCCTCAACCATGGCAGGTAGAGGAAAGAAAATTAATTCTATCTATTACAAATAAATATCTATTCTTGGATTATGAGAGGTCTACCTTGATCCACTCTAGACCCCAAACTTTGCTTTGAAGGTTATAAAGTCTCCTCTTAGATCTCTTAGAATATCTATTTAGTTTTTTTTGTGTTGTTTTCCATGGATAAATTTTGGATGTTGAGGTAATTCTAGATCTTTTTGAACATCTCTATGGTGGAAGTGTTCTTGTCGGATGAGGATTTGGTGTTTCATTATTATTTTTGGTCTTTTGTTTCCTCTTGATGTCTCTAATCCTTTTAAGGTGATGGTTAGTTGGGCTTTGTCCTCCTCTATTTTGTTTTGTTTTATGTTTTTCTTATTTTAGGACTTTTTTGTTGTATATTTTGTATATTTGTAAAATATTCAGGGACCCTTTCAAAATCCCTTCTTCCATATAATAAAAAAATAGAAAATAAATAACCAACCTCAATACATGATGCAATGAGCCAACCTAAATGAAAAGCAACATTGGAATTAGAATAGACAATATTAATGAAGCACAAGACATGGGATTTAATTGATCTACCCAAATACAATAAAACTATAGGATGCAAATAGGTATACAAGTCAAAGTACAAAGTATATGGATCCATTAAAATATAAGGTACGTATGGTTGCACAATATGTTACTCAAATAAAAGGGACTTATTATGCATAAATATTTACACCCACAAAAAAAATGACTACCATTCATACAATTTGTGCACTAGCAACTCAATTTGGATGAAAAACACATTAGATGAATGTTAAATGTTGGAGTATATTACATTATTTTGTACATGCTAATGTACCCCCATGGTACCTTTATTGTACATCTTATACATATTATATTAGAATTGAGTTTTAGTTTAGAGTGTGAGTATTATTTTATGTAATGTTGTAATGTGCAGGAAATGCACAAGTGTCATGTGAGTGAGTATGCAGGTGTAATGTGAATTTATGTGCACAAGTATATTTATATTAGAGTGTGCTAATTGAAGATTCATGTCTAGGTGTGCATATAATATAGAGTCATGTGTATGCAAGTGTTAAGTAGAGAAGCCAAGAGTCATGAGATTTGGCATATGGAAAGGAATAGTCAAGTATCTAAAATTTCATTCTAATATGGCTATATAGTACTTTATAGATAAGGGATAAAATATCCACTCCATATAAATCCATATCCATATCATATTAAATCATATCATTATATCATATCATATTTGTAAGAATAGGAGTAATAAATATTGCATATATTTTGAGCAATTAATATTGTAAGTCATGCTACATGCTTTGTACATGTATGATTCAAGCTATTTACATTCATATTATTTTTTATTAGTGAATGTTATTTTGTTATATTATAAGCCTTGATTTACATATTAATTTGCTCATATTATTCTACTTACATCATCATATTGATATTATTGTATTGTGGCTATCTTATATTTGATCTTGTGGAATTTATCCTATGAAGTTTATTTTGGTATTAAGGTTTAAAAAGCCATCAGTGGTATCATAACTACTACGATTAGTTGCTTGCATAGGTTGAATCTATTTAGCTATATATAAAAAATTATTTTGTCCAACTTGATAAAATTGGTTTAGAGTCTATCTACTTTAAAAGAAGTTAGACCTAGACTCTATTGTAATTTTAAAGTAAGTAGAAAGGATAGAGTATATTCATATTTGAAGGAACCACTAATGAAGACTAGAACTCAACTATAGAGTCTTTCCATGATTGCATAATAACTAGTGAAGACCAAGACTCATCCATAGAGTCTTTCCATGGTTATAACCAGTGAAGACAAGGACTTATCTATATTTTAGGATGAATCAACCTTAATATAGTTGATAATTCAGGGACATAGCCAACCCTTGACATTAGAAATATTTTAGGGACATAGATATTCCTTAACACTAATGTCTATCAACTTAGAAGGAAGTTGAGGGATTCGGTACAATCAAGTCATCTTGATTTTGATTGAGGCATAAAGGAAATTCAACACCACCTTTACATTAAATTTTTGAGTTCTTAGGTGTGACCTAAGATAGTTGCAATAAAGATTGATCGAAATAAGTGTGAGAAGCTTCCTATAATAGATAGAGAAGAGTTTCATCTTCTAAGTGCAAGAGAAAGTACAACATGGGAAAGTAAGCTTTCATCAAGCTAATATTAATTAAATTTACAATATATAAAAGTTTTAGGTCATAGATAAATTGACCTTGACAAAGGATTCAGGTCTTGAAGACAGACCTTGACATAAGAGATAGTGTATTTAGGTCTTGAAGATAGACCTTGACATAAGAGATAGTGGATTCAGGTCTTGAAGATAGACCTTGATATAAGATATAGTGGATTCAAGTCTTGAAGATAGACCTTGAAAAAGTTAAGGATTACAAAAAAATTTAAGTTATTTGGACCTTGAAATTGGTAGTAAGAAGAATAAGATAAATATAAAGAAGCAACAATAAAGGTTCAAGAGGCTTTCAAAGAATAGAAAACTCATGATTAAAATGAAAGAGGCAGCAAAGCATAGAAGATATTCAACCCTGGAAAAGGAGTCTATAATGCAATATTAAAGAGAAAAAAAATTAGGACTAAGATAAATTAAAATAACTCGATGCTCAATTCTTAAAGGTAGCATTCGATTCTAGTAGAAAAAGTCATTCAAATGCAACATTCATATCTAGTAAACAAAGTCATTCAAAGGAAACATTCAACTCTAGTAGATAATTTCATTCAAAGATAACATTCTATAATCAGATTCATTTAGCTCTAACCTCTAGAATTTGGCTATTAAAAACAAAGGTATTTGGATCTTGAAGGCAGCTTCCTTTAGCTCCAATAAAGCAGTAATATTTGGCTCAAGTCATTATTCTATTCAACATAGAGATCAAGAGAAACATAAGCATGTGACCATGGAAAATATCTAAGTGCAAGAAAGAGCAATAAAGAAAATTAAGAATACAAGGATTTTAGCATTCAATAGTTGGATAGCAATCTAATATTTGACATCCTCAAATTTGATAGTGCTTGGAATATAGAACATCAACATCCTTATATTGATAGCACCCAAAATATAAAACATCAACATCCTTAGATTGATATCACCTATAATATAGAACACCCAAAGACTAGATAATATCCTCAAATTGAATAGCTACCAAGCATCTAAAGCACTCACAACAACAATGTTATTCAAATTATTCTATGTTGAGCGACATTGAAGTAGCGGATAACAACTTTGGGTAGCACCTAGGATTGAAATGTAGTGAGGAAGATGGAATTTTTGTTGCAAAAGGAAAACACTTCATCAAACGTTGGCCTAAGGATATGAAATGATAGTGAACATTTGGATTGTCATCAAAGTTTTACTTGATTACCAAGCATACTTAAACATCCATGGTAATGCTCAAAGTATAGGTAGAACAACACAACAATTAGGGTAATCAATGCTAGGTAACGTCATCTTACCAAGTGATGTCACTTCACAAAGTAACACCACCTTTGCATGCACGAAGATGAAATATTCCTAACTAGATCACCCAAAGATATTTTTTAGTGAAACTAGCTTGTTAAGAGCCTCCACACGAATTCTTATGAAAACAAAATTCATAGAGCAGAGTTGTGGAGATAAGCGCAGAAGTAGGATGATATTTGAGGTAGTTATTTTTAGGGTTTTATATTCTAAAGTTTTATTTCTAATAATAGGAGCAATAGGGTTTTATGATTTATTTAGCTTATAGAGTGATAAGTAATATTAATGAGTGTTATTGATTTTATTTAAATTCTTTTTGAGTGATAGGGTTTGTTTAGAATAATTTAATGTTTTAATAGTTTGATTTATTTTAAGTTGGAGTAATAATTTAAATATTGATTTATTGAAGCATTTGATTAAGAATGAGTGATAGGCATAAAATTTAGTTTGTTTATCTTTAAAAAAGGGTTTTAAAAGCTTTTGAAATATATTGTTTATTTTCTATTCTTGAAAAGATTTGAAAAAAAATGCAAATTTAGTTATTTGGAAGTCAAAAGTATTTGTACACCAAAACTTAGGAAAAATAAAATTTGCAAAACTCATATTCTTAGTTTTTAAAATCTAGGGAGACAAGGTTTACTACTTCATAGGATTTAATTTAGAAACTTTGAATTATTTAAACTTAGGAGTTATAAGGATGTCTACTTCAAAGGAATCAAAATATACAAACTTTATGGATAACAATATGGAGGCTATGATTAGAAAAGAAAAAGTACATGTCATAAAATTTGGGATCAAGAATTTGATTGAAAAAAATTAAGTCAATATAGATATAGTCTCAAAATTAATCTATAGTGAAGCTATAGATGAGAATTTTGAAATATCTGAATACCATTAACATGCAAGAAGTATTGAAGAAATTGATTATGGAAAATATAGTGTTATGACACCTTTAGCTATTGGTAGCATAATATATATGGCATTGATTACACTTAAGTTTCATAAAGAAGAAAGTATGAAACAAAAGGATTTGATTGAATATTTTAGAAAGAAATTGAAAATAAATGAATATTTTTTGGAATATATATTCCATTCTTCTTTTAGTAATGATATTCCAATTTAATCTAACTCAACAACTTATTATGATACTTTACGTGAGTGTTAAAATTTCTATAGACAAGAAAAAAATAATAATATGATTCTAAGGACAAAGACAAAAGAAATATTCTTATGCAAGAATCTGATAACAATGAGAGAGTTCAAGGGACTTATAATATTGAATCTACAAATACTAAATAAAATGAATCTAAATTCAAAGATAAAGTTAAACAATAAGAAGAACCTGATGGAAATCAAGATAAAGATCACTTGCATTGTAAGGTCACTTGAATATTGAAGACTATGATTGAAGACTAAAGTCTTTAATAACCAATGATATAACACATGGTATGTTGGAGTATATTACAATAATTGGTACATGCTAATGTACCCCCATTGTACCTTCATGGTACATCTTGTAAATATTATATTAGAATTGAGTCTTAGTTAAGAGTGTGAGTATTACTTTATATAATGTTGTAATGTGCAGGAAATGCACAAGTGTTATGTGAGTGTGTATGTGCATGAAATGCACAAGTGTCATGTGAGTGAGTATGCAAGTGTAAGCTGAGTTTATGTGTACAAGTGTGTTATATATAAGTGTACACAAGGGTATTTATATTATAGTGTGCTAAGTAAAGAGTCATGTCTAGGTGTGCATACAAGATAGAGTCATGTGTATGCAAGTGTCAAGTAGAGAATCCAAGAGTCATGAGACTTGGCATATGGAAAGGAATAGTCAAGTACCCAAAGAGTCATTCTACTATGGCTATATAGTACTCCATAGATAAGGGATCAAATATCCACTACATATCAATCCATATCCATATCATATTAAATCATCATATCATATCATATCTGTACGAAGAAGAGTAATAAATATTACATACTTTTTGAGCAATTAATATTGTAAGGCATGCTACATGCTTTGTACATGTATGATTCAAGATATTTACATTCATATTATTTTTTATTATTGCATGCTATTTTGTTATATTATAAGCATTTATTTACATATTAATTTAATCATATTATTCTACACATAATTATCTTGATCTTAAAATATTGTGGTTATATTATATTTGATCCTGTGGAATTTATCCTATGAATTTTATGTTAGTTTTAAGGCTTAAAAATCCATAATTAAAAGTGCATTCCTTAATGGTGATATTTAAGAGGGAGTATACATGATTAAACTAGAAATATTTGTTGCTAATGGACAAGAACAAAAGGTTTGTAAATGAAAAATATCACTCTATGGTTTGAAACAAGCCTCTAGAGCATGGTATATCAAAATCAATTACCATCTTCTATGACATGCTTTTAGAGAAGTGTCTTTGATTCAAATACTTATGTTAATAAAATTAGATCTAATATAGTTATTTTTGTAGTATATGTTGATTATCTAGTAATAATGGAAAGTTTAAAAAATTAATAGACAATGTGAAAAATGATTTGACAAAGGAATTTAAAATGACAGACTTAGGATTCTACACTATTTTCTTGTTTAGAAGTTTGGAAAAAGAAGAATCATATCACACTTATTCAAACTAAATATGTTAGAACATTACTCAAAAAATATAGATTGATAGACTACAAACCTAAAGAGACACCCATGGAACAAGGGCTATAATTATCAAGATATAATTAATCATCCCAAGTATTTTCTAATTTATATCATCAACTAATTGGAAGTATTTTATACTTAACAAATACCAGACTAGATATTAGATTTGTTGTAAATTCTCTCTCAAAAAATATAATATCCTAAAGAAAGTTACTAGAAATTTACTAGAAATCTACAAAAAAGTTGCTACACTATATTAGCAACACTACAAAATATGGTCTAGAATATAAGAAAAATGATAATTTCTATTTATAGGGATATTCTAACTCAAACTATGTTGGTTTAGTATATGATATAAAATCAACATCAAGCTATGCATTTCATCCTAGATTAGGACCTATTTCATGGCATAGTAAAACACATGTAGTTGCACTTTACTCCATGAAAGTAGAATATTGTGATTTAAGATATTTGATATGTGAGGCATTATGGTTATAGTGCATTTTCTTAGATATGTGGATAAATAGAAATCCTACAATATTAAATAGTGATAATTAGTGAGTTATGAAATGAATTAAACATCTAGTGTTTCATAACAGAACTAAACATATTGAAGCACAATACCACTTTATTTGTGATCATGTTCAAGATCATCATATTCAACTTAAATATATCCCTATTGAAGATAAACTTGCAAATATTTTTTACAAAGCCACTTGGTTGAAACAATTTTGAATTCTTTTCTAATATCTCTTCACAAATAATACTTCAAATTCAAAATTGACCCATAAATAAATTCCAAGCCATAAGAAAAAATTAGAATTATAAAAGCAAGAGCTAGAGTTAGTGCCAAAACTAGAACTTGAAAGACAAAACTAGAGTCAAAGATTGATAGTGTACCAAATAATTTGATGGTGCGGGGAGTGTTGGAGATTATTACTTTATTTAGTACCTTGTAAGTACTTTGTAAATACTTTGTAAATATTTAGGGTGTTGGTGTCTTGTAAATATTCATCATTTAATAAAAATTAGATGTTTAGCATTATTAAAGAGTCAGTAAATATATTTATCCTATGATAAATATGAAGAACCATATCTCTCATGAGTTTGAGGAGATGAAAATTTAGTTGGAATTGAAATGCGAAGAGACTCTTTATAAAGATTATCAATAAGGATAACATGTGAGGATGAAATATAATGTGAATTTGTAGTATTTTATCTTGTATTGTAAAGTATTGTAATCTATGTGAATATAGTGTGTGTTCATTTTATAAGTCATGGGTTGAATATATGTGATGCATCTTGGTATATTGTGAGAGTTCCTTGAAATTTGCATTCCTCATTGAGTATATACTTTAGCATATTTGTTAACAAGAGATTGACGAAGATGAGAGTATTGGTGGAAATTTAAAAAGAATAGAAAGGCCATCAAAGCATGAATAAAGAGAAAATAAAGGGAATCCAAATAAAATATCATGAGTATTAACAAGAAGCGGGGCTAAGCCCACTAATAAAAATAAAAAGTGGCAATGATGAAAATGATATCATAGAATAATAAGGGTATGAATAAGACCCCTAAAAAAATAGTAAGGAATTAATAGGTTGTTATAGTACTAAGTTTATTTTAATACAAGAAATAAAATAAGTAGTAAGGAATGTAAGGATGCTTTTAAACAGATTCGAAATAGGGGTGATTATCTAGTAATTTCTTCTATAGGAGCTTCAGGTAGTATTGCAACAATATGGGATAAATGCAAATGAGATGGGTGATTGTTAAAAGCAAAATGTAATTGGGTTGCTAGACTAGTTTGTAAGAAAGAGAAAAATATTAAGGTTGGGCTTATAAATGTATATGATTTAACTATAGTTACTCTCATGAAATATGTTAGAATGACTTTAGCATCTTTTTATCGAACACAATGATGATTTTAGGACCCCATATTAACACTATTTTTGTAATTCTCATGTTATTATGTAATGACCCCTTTCCAATGTGGGGATCCCTTATAATGATATTTTGTAATGTTTTGTAATGGTATGTGGTAAGTGAGGTGCCTAGACAAGTGGGATCATTTCATGTAATCATTATCAAGAATGCAATTTATTTTTGGTAGAAGATTCTAGCTCGAGTGGTACTTTGCATGTAAGCCAACTCTTGAGCATTAGGTTAGGGTTGCGTGAAGTGTATATTTAAAAGACAAGGGTCTATATATGAATGCATATTTTTGGAAAATTAATGAAAGTATTTAAGGAGGTTTCCCTATCGAAGAGGCCTATGATTTTGTGTTGTTTTGTGATATTGTTATAATTCTATATTTACATTTGTATTACAATATATTGTTCTTTCATGAAATTTTGTTTGGTTTACAATATTTATGTGAATGAGTTTATTTTTATTAGAAGGTTCATTACAAGTGGTATCATAGCACTTTTTAGGGTCACATTCCATTGTGACTATGATATTTCTTGTCCTTCCATTTTGGTTTTTAGGTATACATTTCCCATGTTTTCCATTTTTTCTTGTTTCATAATTAAAAAAAAAACAACCCTTTTTATACTAGTTTATTAGGTTAGAAACCTTGTGTTGGGGGTTTTAAAATATCATAGATGAGTTGTAATTATTGGCTAAGATATATTACCCATAAAGCATCTAGTGGAGTGAGGGATGATCGAGCTCCAATACCCATGTCTCATATAATATCTATCTATGAAATTAAGCTCACACATATATTTAGATATATCATGAGACCCCCTAGGATTAGGAGAAAAATTTAGCCCTAGGAATATTTGTGGCCTTGTATTATCCATATTACAGTGGATACAACACCCAAAAATATCACCCTCATATATTATCAGAGAGGTAGTTAGTGTGCTCAGGGGTATGTATGGGATATTCCTTGCGTAGAGGTCTAAAACATTGGTTTGAGTACTATCATTCATCACTATCATATAACAAAGCGCCTATGGGTAGTACATACACCCTGGATTAGAATACCCTATTATGTTGAATGTTAAACCTACAAAAAAAATCTTGCTCTATTGAATGTTAAACCTGCAACTAAAATCCTACCACAAAAATTGAGTATACAAAGGAGACTTTCCTATCCCATACTTTTTGCATGAAATAGATGAAATAAGTTAGAGAGGAATATAACAAGATAGAAATAGTCAGAGTTAGTAATAGTCAAGATAAATTTTATCAATGTAAGTAATAGTTGGATATAAATTTAGTCAGAGTCTGTAACATCCAGGACAGGGTTACCAGTTGGTAGTGTTAGTAATAATTTCCTATGACAATCAAAATTCATAATAGATAGAGAGTTTTTAGTGATAAATTTAGACTAGATAGTCATAAACATAGTGATCCATAGTGTTATTAATGGAATAGTGTCAGTAATAGATAATGTAGAGCCCCATAAGGGGTTGCTCTACAAGAAATAAATTTTTAAAGTGAACCAAGACTCTAGAAAAAAAATGACAACACTTGAAGACAATACTTCCCCTATAAAAAAATTATATGTAAAATTAAAAAAATTATATGTAAAATATAAAAAATCATGAGCTTGGGGTGCCCAAAAATAGTGTTTTGATATATAGCTGAATATGACTATCTCATCGAGTTGATCAGTTTGGTATATAGCCTCCATGTATTTTTTGGGTGCCAAAAAATGCCATTTGGGGCCTAGTCCATTATGATCATATATTCGATATAATCATTTTGATATATAGGACCCAAAAACTTTTTTGTGTCCTTACTAAAAATAGTAAATCCTAGAATAATACTTTTATTTCTAGTAAATAGTAATAAGTGGTTTAAATCATACCAAAATGGCTAGCAAAACTAGAGAACACCAAAAGGAGATAGAATAAACTAATTTTTTTGAGAAAATGCATACAATTTTTAATGCCCTTCTCAATGACTTTAAATAGATGAAGGAAGAAGTACAACTTTTGATAGGTGAACACATGAGGCCCAGAGCTAATATGGAAGAAAAAAATAGAGATTGAGAAAAAACTTAGGGATGGTCCAAAGGTGTTTGAGAATTATAAAATTGGCCAATTAGATGGAAGTACTGGCAATAGAGAGGAAGGTATCCATAAGGACAAGGATGGCTACCATTATATTTTTTACACAAATACTCATTTAAGATGCCTAAATTAGACTTTCCTAAGTTCAACTTAAAGTATGTTGATGGGTGGTTATTATTAGTCTAAAAATTTGCCTAAGATTAAGTTTTATACCCTGAGGTTTTTATCAAAATTGGATGACCCTGAACATATGAAGCTTCAAATATCAACCTCTAGAGTAGACCAGTTCCTCTAAATTCTAACTAGCCAACTATTGGAACTAGAGGGTGAAAAGGATACAAAAATAAATAAAATAAAGACAACTAGAATTAATTGTTATAGATTCAACCACATCAATATACATTATACATGAAGAGTTATGTGATTTGGCTATGAATAGATGGCCTAATAGACCAACTTGTTACTGCTACTTATAGAGTATTTCATTCATTCAAATAATAAACTATTATGCTACACCTTCTAGAACTAGAGAATGAAAATGTTAAGAAATTTAAGAAGCATAATAATCATCACATTCATTCAACTAGTTTATGACAAAAATGATCAATGGTTTATACATACTTTTTCTATAATAATTTGAACCAAATGCCAAACAACAATCCAATATTTACTTCTCAAAGGCACCAAGCATTTTCATACACTGATGTAAATTGTAAAATCTTAAGAGCCAACCTCTCGAACCTATTACATTCTAGCATATATAGCTTTACAATTAGTTTTGTTATTCAACTTTCATTACCTTGAAAGTGGATGTTGTTATGTCGGGATACTTATCAGCCTGCATGCATTTCTACCAATCCACTATGTTACAATTGATTTGGGTATATTATATTGATTTGGCCTCATTAGGTTCCATATGAAGTAGTTGAGGTTTAGCTATGCATATATTGTCCTTGGGATTTTATAATAGATCTGATATATAGTTAGTCATATCATGCCCACCTATCCATATGAGTGTTAATGAGTGTCCTAGTTGTTATATTCTTTCAACAACAGATCCAAACAACTTGACTTGATATGATAGTGACTGCCTACTCTTTGGATGACATCGAGAAACTAAGTTCTACCTCCTAACCTCCCATTGGGAAATAAATCCTCATTTTGCCTTGTTATTGTGTGCTTTATCATAGTTGTTAGGCGATGGAATATAGTGCCCTTGTTGTTATTTTAATATTGGGTTCTATGGTTTTGGCATCCCTCTACTATCACCTAGAGGCATCCAATTTATTCTGTCCCACACTTAGACTCTTCCTACTCCTTGTTGGGTGATAAATTTTTGGTACCCATACCTATTACTGGAGGAAAAAATTCTCTAGCACACCCAACACTTAAGCCAAAATTGGCCCTTATTACTTCTTATCAAGTGATGGGGTTTTGGTACCTTTATGTTGGCATTTGTGGTACATCATACCCAATAGACTCCCTACTTAGCTATTTTTGCATTTCTAGCTTTTTTGCTAGGTGACAGAGCTTCAATACTTACTTTCTATCCTCTTTGGTACAAAATATCCAACACTTTTCACACATAGTTGGTTTTGGACTTTGCCCACTCCTTGTTGGGAAATAATAATTTGACACCCATTAGCTAACCAAGGAGGTATATAATCTTTAGTGTACTTAACACTTAGAAAATTTTAGCTTCTTCAACATTCATCGAGAAACAGGGTTTTGGTACCTGTTTGCTACCATTAGAAGTACCAAATCTCTAGCACTATCCACAGTCAATTTCACTCTTTAAACCATTTATCCAATGATGTATTTTTCCCTTGCTATTTATAGTAGTGATGCAATATCTTTGACAACCTTTTTACTTAAATGATTTTGCATTCTTTAGTATTTATCAGCTAACCTCTAGATAGTTTTGAGTGATAGGGTTTTTGTACCTCCTCATGAAGCTCCATGCTACAAGATGTCTTGTGCCTTGTATACTTAGACCAATTTCCAAATTTTATTGCTCCTTATTGAGTGATAAAATTTTTATCCCTCCATGTTGATGTTAACAATTTAGAAATTTTGATGGTGTCAATACTTAGCTGATTTTGCACTATTGCCTTATTGTCGAGAGATAAGATTTTGGACCTCCACTATTTTCATCAATGGTACAAAATATCTAGTGCTCTCCATACTTTATAATTATCATTTTTTTCTAGTTGTTGCATGATGAGATTTTGGTACCTACTACCTAATCTCCTAGGCACAAAATGTTTGATGGCTCCTAGACTTAGATAAATTTCTAAAATTTACATTTGTCTAGTGCCAACACTATCGCCTTTTACTACTCACATGAGATACATGTGCGTGGATAAAAAAATTACCCATAGTTATGTCAAGCATATCAGTTATTCAAACTTCATAATATCCATAAATATTTAAGGGTCACTATGGCATCTTTCAACTTTGAATCTGAATCCTTATAGTGGTATTAAAGGTTATAAAACATAATTCTTGACCCTTGTTGGGAAGATTTTGAGTCTCAATTACTCACTCATTTTATCCCTAGTGAGTATGATGGCTTTACATGAGCATTAACCAAACTAAAATAAACCTCTACAGTGCAATATTATCAAACCCAATTTGAGAAACCAGCTAACAAGACCAAGGGATTGAATGAAGACTTTTTTAGAGTTTTTTTATCAATGGCTTGAAATATGATATAAAGGATGAGGTCAAGATGTTCAAACCAAAATCTATGATGTAGACCATAGGATTAACAATATTGGCCAAAGAATGTTTTTTGGCTCAAATAAGGCCACCTAAATTTCCATAGGCCAAACCCACATTTTCCTTCAAGTTCATACCCACTATTGGTAAGAAATCTATCTCCTATAAGATCTTGACTATGGAAGAGATGGATTTCCAATGTGCCCAAGGCTTATGTAATTATTATAATGAGAAGTATTCACCATGGCATAAATGTATCCAAAAGAAGTTATTTTAGTTGGATTTAGAGGATTCAATAAACAATGAACAAAATTATGAAGTAGAACCATCAGAAGAACCACTCTAGGATGAGGGTGTAACACAAGAAGAACCATAACCAAAAATTTATGTCCATGCTCTTGCAGGAATTACTACCCCTTAAATGATGAAACTAGTAGAATTTTTCAAAGGACAATATCTTACAATTCTCATTTGTTCATGAAGCATGCATAACTTTATTGATCCTCAAGTCATCAAGTAGGCCAATTGTTACATATATGCTTACAACTCCTTTGAGGTTATGGTGACAAATGATGAAATATTTTCTTGTAAAAAAAATATCATAATGTTAAGTTGAAGATAGGGGATTATGAACTCAAAACTTATATGTGTACTACTAGGAGGATTTAACATTGTGCTAGCAACTCAATGGTTAAGTAATCTTGAACCATAGCATAGAAATCTGTAGAGTTATGGATGCAGTTTTCACATAGTGGTAGGTCCTACAATATTCATGGTTCACTAGTAGGATCTCTCCAGATTATCAATTCAAACCATATGGAGAAATTAAAAAAATCTTCTCCTAGGATAGTCACTCAGATATTTGCAATTCAACTACAAAATTTAGCAGAGGATAAACTTCCAAAATATTTACAATTCATTCTCATCAAACATGATGTAATTTTAATGGAACCAATAGAATTACCATCCTGGCATTTCCATGATCATGCAATACCATTGGTATCCAAAAGTGTGTCACCTAACATTAGATCTTATCAGTACCTCTATGCACTTATGTTAGAAATAAATAAATTAGTACAAGAATTGTTACAAGCAAGAGTCATTCGGCCTAGTAACATATTTTATTCTTTTTCAGTCCTATTGGTTTGAAAGAAAGATGGGTCTTGTCATTTGTGTATAGATTTTTGTAAGCTCAATAAGCTCTCCATTAAGGATAATTTTCTATCTCGGTTGTAGATGAATTGTTAAATGAGTTTCATATTACTATATTTTCTTGAACTTAGATCTTTGATTGGGTTACTAGCAGAAAAGGCTCAAGGAGGATAATATTGTCAAAATAACATTTCACACTCATGAGGGCCATTACAAGTTCTTGTTTATCCAATTTGGCTTAATGAATTCACCTTCCACATTTCAAAGCCTCATGAACAACATATTTTATCCATTCCTTCACAAATTTATTTTAGTTTTATTTGATGATATTTTGGTTTATAGTCACTCTTGAGAGGAATACATCATCCATTTGGATCAAACTCTATAACTTTTGTCTCAGCATCAACTATATGCTAAGAGATCTGAGTGTTATTTTGTGTTAACCAAAGTAGAATATTTGGGACACATTATCACCAAATATGAAGTTAAATTTTACCCTAATAATATTCAATCCATACAATATTGGCCGAAGCTTCACACTCTCAATGGCCTTCACAGATTTTTTAGGCTCATAGGGTATGACCATAATTTGATAAAAACTATGGCAAAATAGTTGCTCCTTTAATGACCATGTTAAAAAGGAATTCCTTTACTTGGTCAATACCATGTAATAAGGCTTTCTTTGATCTAAAGCAAGCTATGACAACCACTCTATTATTAGGCATGCCTCATTTATCAAAACTATTTGTAATTGAAAGTGATCCCTAGGGAAATGGCATAGGAGTCGTGTCAATGTAGGATGGAAGATCATTGGCCTTTACTATTTAAGAACTTTTGGGTCAAAATCTAGGTAAATCTACTTATGCAAATGATATGCTTACAATTTTACACACAGTTAATCACTTATGACCCTATCCCATTGGGTATCATTTTTCCATCAAAATAGATCATAAAATTCTTAAATACTTCTTAGAGCAATAGGTTGCCACCCCCAAACAACAAAAGTGTATCTCTAAATTAATGGGATATGGTTATGATATTACATATAAAAATGTAAAGAGAACGTTGTGGTTGATGTCCTCTCTCAACAATTTGATGATCAGAGTATGTTATATGTTATCTCTTCACCCATACCTCAATGGATTAATTCTCTAAGAGAGGACACGCTCAAGGACTCTAGATTGTATAGTTTTATTACCAAAATTTAAATAGAGCCTACCTCATTCTTAGGATACACTTGGGATGGAAAATATTTGAGATATCTTAATTGCCTTGTTATTCACCAAACTTCTCAACTACAAGAACTTTTATTGAAGGAAATGCATGCTTAACTAGTTGTAGGACATTCTAGATTCCTCAATATTTATGAAAGGATTAAGCATACTTTCTTTTGTAAGGGAATGAATAAGGATATTCAAACTTTTATGGCCAACGAATGAAAGGCGAAACAACTCATTCCCTTCAAACTCTTCAACCCTTGCCCATTTTAGCACAAGTATGAACAAATATTTCCATGGAATTTATTGAATGATTACCTAAGTTAGGATTAAAATTGATTATTTTTGTGGTATTGGATCATATCATGAAGTATGCTCATTTTTTTTCCCTCTCCCATCCCTACACAACCTTAGTAGTAGCCCAAATATTTCTAGAATCCATTTTTTGCCTTTATGGCATGCCTACATCTATTGTGTCTGATCAAGACCCTACCTTCACTAGTCATTTTTGGCAAGAATTATTTAATTTTTATGGGATTATCTCAAAATACACTCAACCTATCATCCAAAAAAAGGGCCAAATAGAGATTGTAAATAAATTCTTGGAGATTTACCTTCATTACTTTACCTCTAAACATCTTACACAATAGGTGAAGTGGCTTTTCTTGGTTGAATGGTAGTATGACACTTCATATCACAATGTGACCAAGGTTACCCCTTTTGAATTATTTTATGATCATCCTCCATCAAAACTCTCCTCCTACATTCTAGGCAGCTCCAAGGTCCATGTTGTTGACACTACACTCAACCAACGTGTCACAGTCCTCTGCTAATTGAATATGAATATAAAATTAGTCCATAATTGTATGCACCAATAAGATGATCATAACCATTATAATAATAGCTTTGAGGTAGCATATATGGTTTTTCTTCACCTGTAGTTATATAAATAGTCTTCACTCTAGCTTCAAAGATGTCAAAAACTAGCTACCAAATATTATGGATCATACCAGGTCTTACAATGGATTGGTGTAATGACCTACAAATTGGCCTTCTCATATACATTAAAGCTCCATCCTATCTCTCATGTATCCTCTCTCAGGAAGGTTATGGGTAATAAAGTATAGGTTCAATCTATTTTTACTAGAACTAGATGAAGAGAGTTCTATTTTGTTTGAACTAAAACAACTATTGTATTGTATATTGCTCACTCTTTAGAACCATATCATCATCAAGATTCTTGTTCATTGGCATGGACTACAACTAGAATATTCTAATTAGGAGTATCTCTAGTAGCTACAACACTAGTTTCCTCATCTACAACTATGAGGATAAAGCTTTTTGAAGGAGAAAGGCATGTTAGGATCCCATCCTAACACTATTTTTATAATTCTTATGTTATTATATAATGATCCCTTTATAACATGGGGATCCTTTACAATAATATTTCGTAATACTTTTTAATGGTAAGTAGAAAGTGAGGCACCTAGACAAGTGGGGCCATTTCATGTAACCATTATCATGAATGTAATTGATGTTTGGTAGAATATTCTAGCTCCATGATACTTTGCATGTAAGCCAATTCTTGAGCATTAGGTTAGGGTTACATGAAGTTTATATTTAAAATACAAGGGCCCATAAATAAATGTATTTTTTTGTAAAATTAATGAATTTATTGAAGTAGGTTTTCCCCTTGAAGAGGCTTGTGATTCTATGTTTTTTTGTGATATTCTTATAATTTTGCATTTAAATTTTGCATTGCAATATACTATTCTTTCATGAAATTCTATTTTATTTGCAATATTTATGTGAATGTGTTTATTTTTAATATAAGGTTCCTAATAGATGATTCATTGTGATCTTTGGACTCTTGGGGTTGAATTCAACACTATTTTATCTCCTTTGAAAACAAAGGTGGTATTCCAAGATGGTTTAAATCCATGCAAGATTTTGCTTCATTTGTCAATTCAAATAATCTTTTTCATGTTAGTCCTTCAAATTTTCAATATCCATGGGATAATATATGCATTGAGAAGACTTATTTGGTAGAAATATTAAATAAATTCTTATTATCCAATAAATGGTTGCAAATAAAGTACACAATCTATTTAAATATTTTTTTACAAGCAAGATCAGATCACAAACCCATTCTTTTGACTTGTGATTTACCCAATAATGGTTATACAAATATATTTTTCTTCTATTCTATGTGGATCCAAGATCATAATATCTTCTATATGGCTATGCTATGGTGGGGTGAAGCAAATATTGAAGGATCTTTTATGAACAAGTTTGTTCAAGAAATAAAAATTTTAAAAGAGCAAATGAAGGTTTGGAAAGCAAAATATTTTGGTAACATTTCAAATAAAAGAAATAAATTGAATACAAGATCAAAAATTTACATGAGACAGTAGAAACTAATAAAATAGATGATGATTAATATGTGAAATAAATCAATTACTTTTTTATTATCATAATGCATTGTAAAAGGAGTCATATTGATTCCAAAAATATAGGGAGAAATGGATTACGGAAGGATATAGAAATAAAAAATAAAAAAATTATTTTCATCATGTCCTTTTACCCTCGTCACGTGTAGGAGATCATGCCAAATGGAGGGCCCATGAGAAAATAGTTATAGTCGAGCCTATTTACTTGATATTGTAAATAGAAGGAGGTTGCAGCAAAATAGATTATCAAGCCTTAGGTAGCAAGATCTTGGTCCAGGTATAGTTGTGTGTCTTTAGGTTAGTTGTATTTTTTTGTGCATATGTATCCATTCCCATCCTTATCTTTCCTCTGTTATTATCCAAAATCTCCCACAAAGCTCGGTCATATGAGATCATTTCTAGCATATGCATGAAGAGTTGGAAGCTCTCATACTGATGTGATTAGGGTAGAGAGATATAAGCCCTATGTTACGACATTCGAACAAATGTGCCATTGTAATCATTGTCATGGATACCCGAGCACCTTCTTGGGCTCTACTTATGTAAGCTTTTTTCAAATATAATTCCAACTCCTTCCTGGTATTCTTGTGTCAATTGCTTTTGTTTTGCTCATTGTATTTTACAATATTTGAATATGTGAATGAAGCTTTCTCTCATTAGTTTAACCAAATATTTTTATTGCATAATTTTAATGAACCCAGATGAACCAACTCTTCTTTCTTTTTATTTCTAAATTCATGAGATATTTGAAACCCGCTACAACTACCCAATAGATAAGGCATCAGTCTCATTTTAAACTAGTAATGCTATCGGGTTTGGTAAAAAAGAATTAACAAACATAATAAATTTTTTAATATGGATGAGCACGGGCTAAAATAGTATAATGTTAAATATTTTAGCCCACCACCTAGGGTATCCAGACCCGACCTGGTCTGTCTAGATTCATAGTAATATTTTTTTCCTAGGTCAAAGAGGTAGATCCACCAGATTCTATAGAATGGTTATGAATCCAGGGATTTTTGTAATGTTACACATTTTAAAAGGGTAAAAAAAAATCCCCCACAACACATCACATCAAAATATTTTAATTTTATATGGAATAAATATTGAGGAAGAAAATAAAAGGAAGGAAGCAATTAATTATTTCAATTTTTTTTTGTTAGATACTATGCAAGATAAGGAGGCACAAGATAAGCTTTTGCAAAACATTCCATCAATTATCACATAGGGACAAAATAAAATCTTGATGAATAAGATATCTATAGAGGAGTTACATGAAGTAATTTTATCTTTTCATCCTAACAAGGCACTTGGCCTTGATGGATTTCCTACAATTTTCTTTCAATTTTTTTTAAATTTATTGAAGAGTTATATGTTAGTTGTGGTTGAAGAGGACCAAAAAGGTAAGGCTATAATAAGTAATATCAATGCCACTTTTATTACATGGTTCTCAATAAATATGAGATAAAATATTTTGATAATTTGTGTCTAATATGCGTTTGTAATATTATTTATAAGATCATTTAAAAATTATGGCAAGCAAGTTGAAAGACATTCTAGACTATGTTATTTTGAGGAACAAGGGGGTTTTGTTCATAATAAACAAATTCTTGATGGTATAGTCATTGCATAACTGGCCATATATTCTCTTAATTTTATAAAAAACTAAGTATGATTATAAAATTAGATATGAAAAAATTATATGATAGGGTTTTCTACATTTTTGTACATGACATTCTCAAAAAGTTTGGTTTTGATTACAGTTGGTGTGAATGGATCAAATTATAGTACTATGCAATATTCTATTTTGATCAATGGTTTTCCTCCTAGTTACTTCAAGCCATCTTGTGCACTTTTCCAAGGGGATCCACTATCTCCTTATCTATTCATTATTCTCATTAAGGGGTTAAGGAGAGCTTTCTCAAAGGTTAAAATGGAAGGAAAAATCGAAGGTATTCAAGTTTCAAAAAATGGTCCCCACGAATATCATCTCCCATTTTTTTATGATACTTTTCTTTTGGTCCATCCCTTAGTTAGTGAGGTTATGAAGTTTAAATAAATATTATCATGCTATGATACTACAAAATGCAATTTTTTTTTAAACTTCCCTAGATTTACAACAAATTATTGTGAATACTTTAGGGTTTAAAATAAAAAAATTTCCATAAATCTACTTGGGTATTCCTTTATCTCATAAAAGAAATAAAAAGGATATTTAGGTGTTTTATTTGGATGGAAACAAATCTTGTTTGGTAAGTTGGAAAGATATGTTCTTAACCATAGCAATAATTCTATAACTCATAAATACTACATTGTAATCCATCCCCATTTATAGGATGTCACTTTCAAGTTTACTAGTAGGTATAGCATAAAAATTTGATAAAAATTAAAAACTTTCTTTGGAAAGGATATAAGGAAAAATTTATATTTCCTCTTTGTAAGTGGGATAGATTTTGCAAGGGAAATAATACTAGAGGAGGTAGCTTATGAAATTGAAGACTTATGAGTTTGGCATTAGGAACAAAGCTTAGGTGGACATTATTTAGAGATCAAGGAATATTTGAGCAAAAATATTATTTAAATATATATATAGGTTATCTTGATGTAAATAAATTATTTAGGACAAGAACCCTACCCAAATGATCATTAACATGGAACTTCATATAATAGTTTGTAATTGACAAAGAAACATAGTCTATGGTCAGTCAATGAAGGATTTTATGCAATTTTTTGGTATGATGTTTGGTTAAAGCCTTATACTATTATCTCAAACTCAAAATATCAACCATAATATTGGACATGCTCAACATGTAAATTTCCAAATGTCAAATACTATATTAATATGAGAAACAACTCTAGATAATGGATATCTATTAGAAATATATTTGAAAAAGAGGAACTGAAACAAATTGTAAATAAAATTCAAAATATGCTTCAAGAGTTTTATTTACTGATTTTTACATGAAAGGATGAGGTTGGCATTGAGAAACTTGTTAGCAGTGTTTTCTCATAAATCTATCTCTTATTTTGTGGCATCACAACCCTCAGTAATATCTTCAATTTCTTATTGAATATTGTAGCCTGGTTGTTTGTGGTTCCTCTAGTGATTTATTTTGGTTTAACGAGACAATTTAAATTAGTTATATAAGAACATTATGTCAATTCTCTTATCTACTGATGAGAGGTAGAGTGTAATGGTCTAGAGGTCTACGTAGAAGGACATGAATATACCTTTAGAGCCAAGTGTGTTAGAGGTTGATGTGGAAGTTAAGAAAAAACTACATAAAGGTGGACTATTGGATTGCCTTCAGTCCTTTCATGGACATCATAGGGCCCATATATAATGTTGGCACACTCTTGGAGAAAATATCAGGTTCAAGTTGATGGGCTTGAGTTCTAATTTTCAATGGTGTAATTGGTGAGGTGACCGGCCTTCTAGCTGAGTGGATATCACAATTGTCTAAAGCATTCCCTTAAGAGGGAACTAGGTTATTTATTATATCATGGGGAATATCTACCAAAATTGTAGAATGGTTTTGATGCCAAGGTGCTCAAATCTCCTTGGAATCATGTGATTTTAGTGATAATGGACTACTTTACCTTAGACACAAAAAGAGAGGTGATTCATAGTTATCATATGATGTTTTTGAATCAATTAAGGAGGAAAATACTTATGAATATCCCCTAATTTATTTAACACTATTTGGAGAAGTCTCTAATGGATGTAGAGGTGGGAGAGGGTTGGATCCAATCCATCAAGGTCTACTTTTGTTAATATTTGAACATCATGTGGTCAAATCTAGAGGCATTGTAGTAGAAGAAACGTTGGTGAAGATTGAATTTTTGATAATTACCTCAACCTTTGATCTATCATTAATGTCTTCTAGACCTTCTAGTGATTCTATTGAATCTAAGCCTGAAGAATTCAAGACTCCATTCTCCTCCTCAAAGGGGAAGGTTTTACATGCAAGTAAGGTTATGGTTTCTCCTAATGCAATTAGGGGAGTCTGAGTGCATCATTCTAAGCACCTCTCTTTGAAGGCACTGAAGACTAAAACCTCCCCTAATTTAGTGGAGGTGACAAACTCAAAGGAAAGCTTACCAATAAAGAAAATATCTAAGCAATTTATGGATTCAAGGGATACCAAAGATTTGTCACCCTCATTAGGACCTAAATCCATTGTTGACCTACCCTTCCTAAGTAAACTCGATGAAAAACACTAGGTATTATTGGGTTCCCTCCAAATTCTGATATCTTTCATTAATGAGATTTATGGAATGGTGCAACAGTAGGACATGTTGGATCCCAAGTAGTTATTGGGACTAGCTCTCCTTTTTTGGGTGACATTTTTGTGTGGGCTTTGAATCAAGTGTCATTTTTTCCTATGGTTTGTGTCCAATATTTGTTAGGACTATGTGCTCCCCTTCTAGCTTGGTTGTTGGAAAACCTTTGTTAGGTAGTTTTATTTTTTTTTTTGTGGTGTTTTTGGTTGAGCATTGGAGCTTGACCCTAACCTCTTCTAGTCCCATATGTAAAAGGTTTTGGGACCCTTTCAAAACTCCTTATTTTACCTAATAAAAAGAATTAATTATTATTAAAATATATTAATTGATTTCAATAAAAAATTTATTAATTAATCACATTTTTAATTAATATGTTTTCTTCAAAAACAAATAACTTAATCTAGATTAATATCTAGTGAGAAAAAATTATGTTCTGATTTGATTGTTGTGGTGCAGTGGTAAATGCCCTAGGTGCTGGTAGAGGTCGACCCAGGTTCCATTCCCCTTGTCTCCATCCTGCAGATATATGGTATAGTTAGGAATGTCCTATGTGTTGGTAGAGGCCGACAAGGCTCCATTCCTCCTATGCCCAACCTGTTGAAAGTGGCACCTCAAAAGGGGTGTTTTCCACTATAAATTAGTTTATACCCAAGTGTTGTAGGTGAGTTGGAGAGGAGAGGGCAATCCTCCAAGGGAGGTCCCAAGTTCAAATCTCCACCCTATTAAAAAGTTGAATTGGGTATCTAAAATCCAATTGATAATGTTGGTGCGAGCAGGGTCGGGTGTGACCCTCGGGTGACTTTGATGGTGTAGAATCCCCTGTTCGTGGTATCTCAGACCAAGGCGGATTTGCAAGGGGTTTTTCGCTTAAAAAAAAATTATGTTCTGAAAATAGTCATTTCCTATCCATTAATTATCAATCCGGTAGTTCGTAGACTTGTGAGTACCAGTGCAAAGTATATGCCTATAGTAGACTAGAGATGAGTCCTATGTGTCACTTTGGTTTGGGGGTGGTTGTTGGTGTAGTTGGAGTTCAGCCAAACCAGTAGAATTAAATTGCAGGAAAGTAAATTCTATAGGAAATTGTAGGAAAACTAAATTAAAATGTCAAACACATGACTGAAAGGAAATGTGCAGAAAAGTAAAGTGCAGGAAAGCAAAACACACTTGCAAAATTTAAATAAAGTAGGAAAATGCAGAATTAAAACACACTTGCAGGAAATAAATAACAGAAACTAATTAATGAAAGTAGAAGGAAACAGGGGAGGAATACTGCTTGGAGTGGGCCTAGGCTCCTGCAGACATCCGCCTGGTTAATTCATGCAATCACTCTTCGAACTCAAGAAATTGATCAAAACACTTCGAGATTTTTATTATGCAGTACTAATTTTTACAAAGCAAGTTTGGATCCTTTCTTCAGGGGTGGCCTGCATTTTTATACAGAACATGGTCATCCCCTATTTACAATTTTAGACGCTATGAATTTTATCCTTCTAGCGTGATTTGCTATGGTGGGCATGCATAAATTTATTAGACGTCTAAAAATAGAGAAATCACGCTAAAATTAACCCTCACGGGATAATCATAGCGTTTCCTATGTTTAACAAAATGCATCTAATTTTATACATGGTCTTCAATATTTACGGTCAATGTGCATGTTTTTATTCTATCTAGTGCACGCGTTGTTCGGCCTATTGCTAGAAAATAGGTACCTTTTTGGCCTATCATCGGGATACAGGCATCGTATTTAGCCTTCTCTTGTTCATTGAAGATCATCGCTAGTTTTTGAGCATCGAACAATGCGCACTTTTATTCTATCATCGGGAGACAGGCATCATCCAACCTATGGTCGAGAGATAGGCATCATCCTATGTACTGGGAGATAGGCACTATCCAACCTGTTATCGGGAGACAGGCACCGTCCTGTGTACTGGGAGATAGGTGCTTCCTTTTCACTGGGAGATAGGCACCTTTCGGCCTATGGTCGAGAGATAGGCATCGTACCTTAGCGTGTTTTAGAGCACCTTACTCCTTTGCTACTATCATCGTTTACTCACCAATCCTTCCTTAATCGCATCATGAAAGTATCAAATGCTAGGTCCGCATGGGACCTTGACTAAAAAGGTGCAAAAAAAGATATAAGGTACTGCATCTACACACAATTTTCACTCAAAACACACATTAGGCATAATACATCATTTTCCATTAAATATATACAAAAATATCATAAAAATGCATTTCTAATATAATATGCCACACAATTATGTTATTAAAGTATACAAAAAATGAGCATTTTTGGTGCTCATCATCCCCCATGCCTAATTTTTGCCATGCCCTCATGGCACCTATTGCTGATAATCCCCTATTTTATCAATAGCCTACCAGTATTCCCTGTTCCAACACTTTCTCTCCCTGGTTATGGCTCTATCTCATTCCTTATTACATTTTATTTGCCACCCTATTTTAGCTGATTGGGACCTACTTCTATCTTTGGTGCCTTTTGGCATTTACTACATCATAAGGGTTGGCTAGGCCCTACCCCTATATTTGACTTTGTTTTGCTCCACCCCTTCTTGCCTATAACTTCCTCCATGTAGAATCCTGTGAATATAGTGGCATCCTTCTAGAATGCAGGCTCAACTTGCTTCCAGTATTGATGGTTTGGGGGAAGTTGATCTACCAATGGAAAGTTAGGCTTATCCCATGGTGGATAATGGGATGTATCATGTACCTAGGCCTTTGGTAATTTTACCATCTCTGGATTGAGTGTTGTGTCCTCTATGTCATTCTCCTCTACATCTTCAGGTGGTAGAGACTCGGGTGCTCGAACTGGTGATGGCATCATTGGTTCTTTGCTAAATATACCCATATTCTCTAGATATTCCTGCATCCTTGAGGGATTGCCATCAATTGAACCATATAGGTTCTAGAATTATTTTGGTTGGGTAGGATTAACAGAAACACCTAGCTCTCTAGCCATTCTTTTGTGAGCCTTTCACTCCTTCTTAGCCTCCTTCAGGTTCTTCTTGAGCTCTTGGAACTACTCTTTCTAGTTGGTGAAGGCTTTCATGGATGCAACCCACTCTTCATCTAAATTTGGGTCTGGCTGCACCTTCAAATCTTATTGGGGTGCTTTCTGCTTTCACTATTTTGCTATTCTAGCCCTTATCTTCCACCTTCTCTATGGTGCTCTCTCTACTTTTCATTTGAGCCATAATTTCTTAGATGGTTTAGGTGTTGTTGCATCAATTATGGATGTCGAAGGACCAACCTCCTCTACCTTCTATGGAGGTGGTATTTCTTAGACCTTAAAAGACTCTATATCTTGCATATCCTAGTCCCCTAGTGTGTTCCCAATTGGTTCATCTCATGGTTTGGTCAACCGATGGTTGACCAAATGATTATATAGCCTCTATGGGATCGATTGACTCCTATGGGTGATCCACCTCATGTTCTTGCTCTTGCCCTACTTCTGACTAGATAATAGGGTCAGATATCTACATGTCATCAACTGGTTGAGTGGCATCCAATTGTACCTTAAACTCCCCAACTAACTTGGTAATTCTTACTTGGTCATCTGGTGGTTGACCATATGATTGGGTAGCATCAAGTATTCTAGCTGACTCCTCAACCTCACTATCATCAATTTCTATTATAGGGGGTTCCTATTGCACAATAGGGCTCCCCTATTCTTGGGAAGTAGTCTTCATAAGGGCCTCTGATTGGTCCCCTATTTTAACCTTTTGGTTATTTGATGCCCTTCTAGCATCAAAGTGAAATACCCCTATGGATGCAATTTTCTCCTTTGAGTCCATGAAAGAAAATGTTGCATCCATGGCCCAATCTATCTGTATGATAGCATCGACCTTATCTAGTTTGGTGGCCTACAACTATTGGACCCTATTTTCTAATTATCACACCATTTCTTGTAACTATCATAGAGCATCATTCACTTCTTGTTGTCTTGTTGTAGTAGCTCATCAAGACTCCTAAAATTTGACCTACTCTTTCTTATATTTTTCCTCCCAATTGGAGGCTTGTTCTTTCATGTTCTACAATTGGCTCTATAGGTCTTCTTCTTGAGCATTCTGGTAGAATGTTGCACCACTAGCCATGCCATGCAACACTTGAGTAGCTAGTTCATCCTCTACATTTTCTTCTTTAGATGAACTATAATCAACCAAGTGCTCCTTATGTGTTCTACTTCTAGTTGTTGGTGGTGATGAAGCCCGAAATGGGCTTGGAACAATTTGGTCTACCTCCCAATTTGAATGTTGGGAGATAAATGATGATATTGCCTGTGATAGACTCTATTCAGCTTGTCCTACCTCCCCTATAGAATGGCTATGCTAGGAGGTAGGTGATGGTGTTGGGGAAGAAGGGCCTAATTCTACTTGCCCTATTATTTTTGTAGCTTGGTGGTTTTGGGAGTTAGGTACCTCCTCTTCCCCTATCTCCTTGGATCATTTAGCAACATTCTCTCTATTCCTTCATATCTCATTCATCCCTATGTGCCTCGACATATCGAACTAGGGCTAAGATCAGCCCATGATGTGCTAATATCATTACTATTCCTACCTGATACCATTGGATTCATCCTTTAGGGCACACATTAGGTAGTAGGGAATATTGATTTTATCCCCATGTAACATATGATTAAGAAATCTAAAATGGTTGGTGTTCAACCAGGAATACTTACCAGTGTAGGTGAAAAATTGAGCTACTTGCTCGAACACATTCCTCCAAAGGTCTGGCATATACTATTTTGGTAACCCTTGGTGTGTTGTCTGCATTGATGGTTTCCCAAAAAATCATTGTATGCATCATGCTATACTATCATCCTTATATGTTTAGTCTCCTATGCGTGGAAGACCAGTCACCTCTGCAATATATGCTTTTGTGATTGGTATGACCAGTCTACACATTTGTACGATGTCATCATCCATTGAGGCTACAAATTTGCACCCTACCATAGGGTCTTGATCTTGGCTAACTAGGTAGTAATACTGCATCCATCCCATAGCCTCAAACTAGTTTTTGACATCACCAATTATGCCCAAAATATCTTGAGGCTCATTCTTCTTCAACGCATGATTAGTAGGTTTTCCCATGGTGATATTGGCTCTATTCTCTAGATTTCATTATGTTTGCAAAAATAGGCACTATTTTTGGTTTATAACATGTCAAAGCGTGTGATTATATCCATGCATACAAGGCACCTATCTCCCATAATCAATAGTAATTATGGGTAATCTGCATAATTAAATTTAAAATCATGTGCCAAATTTTAGATAGGTACCAATACAATCGCTTCCTTCCATATGATTGGCACCATGTGGCATAGTACAGGTTTGGGGCTCGTATGATTGGATACAAGTTTCATGGGACATGTGCCGACACATTATACAAAAATGTTTCTTTATGAAAATCATGCATACACATAATAGAAAGTTTGGTACATACCTAAATGGTGTTTCATGATTTATCATATGCAAATATCGATGATGCAATGTGATTGGACGATGTGTGATGACAGTGTCTCTAGGACAAATGATCAATGTGGTTTTTTTTTTGTGCAAAAATTGCATCAACTTGAATCTTCATTGGGTACTACAATTTTATTAATCTCGAGGTTTTATGCAAAAAATTGAAGAAAACATGGAATTTTTATTTTATCATGGGATGACACATATCCCCTCCTTGGAAGTTGTTTGATTTGCCTTGGGAGCATGCATGGGTCACCGATAAAAAATCATGAACTCCTTTGGTCAACAATCGAGAAGTAAATAGATTCTATCGATAAAAAGATAAACAAACATACTTTTATCCATGAAAAGTTTGACTTTAATTATGCATGGATTTCAATGCCAATGTGGCTCTAGCCACTTCTCCGATGTTGAAAATAGAAGTCATTGCTGCGTTGGAATACAGGCACTTTTATTTGTATGGGAGATAGGCACCCTTTTCTTAAATGCAGAGATAGATACCCATTTTTTGGGAGACAGGCACCCTTCACTAAAGTGCGGAGATAGGCACCCATTTGCTGGGAGATAAGCACCTTTACTAAATATGAAGATAGACACTTATTTATAGGAGACTAGGTGCCTTACTCTGTCTTACTAGAGATAAGCACCATCTATTATTATGAATACATGCACCTTTATTGGACATACTGATATATTTTTACACAATTTTTTTCACCTGATGTATATGGGAGATAGGTACCTTTGTGAATACAAGCGCCTTCAAAATGTTATAGATATAGGTACATTTTTCTATACATGGGAGATAGGCACCTTCTCTTGGCTGGACAGTCAATATCCACTGAGTTGACCCATAGTCAGGCACCTTTCATCGATCCAAATACAGGTGCTTTTCCTTGGTGATAAAGTCAACATCCATCACCTTGACCCGTATACAAGTATTTTCTTTCCAGATAAAGTAGACACCTATATATATCCAGCTATAAGTACCCCCTTCTTGGTGGGTATTGGCACTTCGTTCATTCATTTATCCTCCTAGAAAGCTGAAAATACATAAGGCACCATGGATCCTATGCCTGATAGGCCTAGGTTTCCTAGGATGCCTACAGATTGCATTCAAGGTATAATTTCCTACAAAATAAATGCACATGTAAAACATAAAATAAGAATCATGGATCCTATGCTTGATAGGCCTAGGTTTCCCAGGATGCCTACAGATTGCATTCAGGGCATGATTTCCTACAAAGTAGTAAATAAAACAAAACTAGAAAATTTTAAATTAAAATTTTTTTCTATGGATGCACACGCATCCATCAACTACTAGAGAGAATTTTTCATTATGATGGGGTCTCCCCCATGCCTACTTTGGATTCAATCATGTGGACTGGTGGTGTATGATACGATCACAATTAGTGGTCATTGACTATCAACACAATGCCACTTCCATCTATGGTTTGAACATGCACAACACCATTTTTGATAATCTCAACCACTTCATATGGTCCCATCCAATGCTGCATAAGCTTTCCCTTTCACTCCTAGAACTAGGAGTCATACAACAATGCCCAATCTCCCACTTTGAACTATTTTGGCCGTATGTGGTGGTCATGCCACCGGGCCCTCTACTTCTGCATGATTTTCATTCATTGTAAAGCATCCTACTAGTATTCATCCAACTGGTTGAGTTATTGAATTTGGTCTTTTTATGCAGCATCCAAATTTAAATTTAATGCTACAGTAGTCTATAGGGTTTTGATTTCAAATTCAATGGGCATCATGGCATTTTTCTCGTACACCAATTGGAATGGTGTGAATCCAGTGGTAGTCTTCTAGGTAGTGCGATATGCCCACACTACCTCTGGTAAATGAATTGCCCAATATTTTTGGTGTTGTTGTACCATCTTAGTAAGAATATTTTCCAGCTCTCGATTTGTGACTTCCACTTGCCCATTTTCTTGCGGATGATAGGGGTAGTTTTGTTGTGTCGGATTTGATACTGCTGCATCAACTCCTGAATCACTTTCAAGGTGAATTGAGGTCCCTGATCAGTGGTAATTTCTCTAGGAACCCCAAATCGGGTGAAAATGGATTCATACAGGAAATTGACTACAATATTTTCCTTTGAATCTTGTAGTGCCTGCACTTCAACCCATTTAGTCACATAGTCAGTACAAACAAGAATATACCTTTTTTTACCTGATTATGGATTGATGGGACCCACAAATTCCATCCCCCATTTATCAAAAGGTTCAATGTGCACATGGGGCTGAAGTGGCATCTCATCTCGGAGAGTTGGTCTACCCATTCATTGGCATTGATCACATTGGTTCACATGTTTGATTGCATATTTAAATAAAGAAGGCTAGAAATATCCAACCTACAAAACTTTAAATGCAGTCCTTTTTCCTACAAAATGACCACCACATGGTTCATCATGGCAAGCCTTGAGGATTTCTATGGTTTCATTTTCTGCAACACACCTTCGCATGATTTGATCAGGCCCAGTTTTAAACAGGCATCCATCAATCCATGAGAAGGTTGCACTCTTTTCTATTAAAGTTTGAGCTTCTCGGGGTGAGAGTGTAGGAGATACTTTACCGATGGCTAAGTAATTAGCCATATCCACATACCATGGAATCTATTCATCCAGAGAAAAAATATGCTCATCTAGAAATTGATCCTCAGTGGTTGTATGGTCCTGAGATATTAACTTGGAGAGAAAATCTGCAACAACATTATCCCTGTCGGGTTTGTCAACAATGGTTACATCAAATTCCTACAATAGTAAAAGCCACCTAATAATTCTACCACTCACTGTAGGTTTATTCATTAGGTACCTGATGGTTGCATGATCTGTATGCACAAAAATATTATAACCTATAATGTAATGGTAGAATTTATTAATAGCATGCACTACTGCAAGGAATTCTTTCTCCATGATAGTATAGTTGAACTCAACACCTGTAATATGTTTACTGACATAGTAGATGGTGTAAAACTCATCTCCATATTTTTGTCCTAATGCAGCCCCTATCGCATTGTTAGATGCATCAATGTAAATGTGAAAGGGGAGGGTCCAATTTGGACCTCTCAGCATAGGAGTTGTGGTCAGTATTTCTTTTAAAATCTGAAATGCTTGTTCACACTCATTGGTCTAGATAAACTCAATATTTTTAGACAATAATGTATGTAGAGGTTTGGCAGTCTTGCTAAAGTCTTGGATAAACTGCCTATAGTATCCAATAGAACCTAGAAAACTATGGACATCTCTCTATGTTTGGGGAGTAGGTAGATTTTTAATTACTTCAATTTTTTATTTATCTACTTTAATCCCCTCCATAGATATATGATGTCCTAACACTATCCCTTCTTGCATTAGCATAAAATACTTTTTATTACTAAGGGACAGGTTTATCTCTTGACACCGTTGGAGTACTTTCTCCAGATTGGTTGTAGCTTCCTCAAAAGTTTCATCATAAATGGTGAAATCATCCATGTACACTTCTATAGTTTCTCCAACCATGTCTAAAAATATACTAAGCACCACCCTTTGAAAGGTGGTAGGTGTGTTACACAACCCAAATGGTAAGACCCGATAAGCAAAAGTCCCCCATGGACAAGTAAACGTGGTTTTGTCTTGGTCTTCTTCCCCTATTTGAATTTGATTGTATCCACTAAACCCATCTAGGAATGAAAAATATTTTCTTCCTACCAAGGTGTCGAGGACTTGGTCAATAAAGGGTAAGGGAAAATGGTCTTTCCTAGTGGCTTTATTGAGCATCCTGTAATCAACACAAATGCACCACTTGCCATTTTTCTTAGGCACCACCACTAAAGGTGATACCCATTGACTATCCGATATTGGATAAATAAACCTAGCTAAAAAAGTTTTTGTAGTTCAGCTTTGACAATTTCTTTCATGGCTGGATTCATTCTCCTCTGGGGCTATCTTACCGGTCTCACATCATCTTCCAAATATATCCTATGAGTGTAGAATTTGGGTGCAATCCCCCTCATGTCTATGTAATCCCATGCAAAAGTAGTTTGATGTTTGACAAGTATTTCCTTTAATTTATCCTCTTGAATAATTGACAACTCATTATCAATATTCAATACTCTATCAGGTGCTACCTCTATTTGTTTGACATGGTTATCTTTGCTACCTACAAGTGGGGATTCTAGAGGAGGATGAGAAGATTCCCCTTGGAAAAAGTGTGTTATGACTTGTTCTTCATCAGTGTCATCCTCAATCTCATCTAGAGCCATTATAGGTTGAAGCATCGACAAGGCATCATCATTTAAGACTTCATAATTTGGTTCTCCCAACAAATCAGTGGACTGTGCAGGTGGATAAATGATCAAGTTTTTGATATTTTGTCCATCTGAGATCGTCATCTATCCTATCCTACAACTTATATAAGCATCAGCTATGGCCAGCCAAGGTCTACCTAATATAAGTGGATAGCCACCCAATCCAGATCTAGATTGCAACACTAGAAAATCTGTCGGATACTCCCATGCATCTACTGTGACAACATCTTCCAATATTCCCTTCAGGAGTACTATGGATCGATCAACTAATTGAAGGATAGTTTTAGTTGGCCTCATATCCATGAGTTGTAGTTTCTGCATGGTTTCTTGGGGCATGATGTTTATGGCAGCCCCTAGATCTACTAATGTGTTGGGTAATTGGAAGCCTACAATTTTAACTATTAGCATTGGGCTTCCTAGATCAGAGTATTTAGGATGGTAGGTATTGCCTAACATGAGATCAACCAATTTTCCTACCACACTTACTACTTTTGATGGTTTTCTTCCTATTTTTTCAAACATAATTCTCTTATGGCCTTCGTATAAATGGGAACATCTCTAATGGCTTAAAAGATTCAAGTTTTTTAAGCCTTCCATAATGTCAAATTATGGTTGTATTGGCTTCTTAGGTTCCTATAATATTTTTGAAAAAGGTGGAACCCCTTCATTTCTATTTTTCTTAATAGTTTCTTTTTCTACCACCTCTTCTACCAAAGGTGGCTCTTCTACTTCTAACTCTACATCCTCTTCCTCCACTATAGGAGGAGTTGGTTCTACTCCTAATTTTCTACCTAACCTAAGTTGTACAGGGCTACAATCTACTCTAATATGATACATTGGAAACATATCTGTATCTACCTGATAGGTGGGTTGATTTGACTTGTTATTCAAATTTGGAGTTGGTTGTGTAGGTAGTTGAATTGGTCTTGAAGTAGGAGGTGTAGGAAAGTTAGGTTGTGATGGAGTTTGAGTTGTATTTTATGGAGGTGAAGTCCACACATTGTAATTCCTCCACTATGGTCTAGTTTGTTGATAAGGCATCCATGGATATGGGTTGTAAGGAGTAGACCCTTGGGTGGCATTCATCCAAGGAGGTTGACCCCACCATCCCATGTTGGGTGGTTGAGTCTGACCTTGGTTCATATAATTATTTCCCCCATAAGGTGGCACTCCTCCTGGCATACTATTTCTCATAGGAAACTATTGCCAGTTTCTCCTATTACCCATGAAATAGGTTTTTGCTACTTCAGGTTCCTCTTTGAAATTCTCTATTCATGGACACAACCTAGTTTTATGATCCCTTTGACAGATCGCACACACTCTAACTTTGTTTTTCAGACACTCATTTTTAGGATGTTTTCTCCTACATTTTGGGTAAAAGTAGGCTAATGTTGCTTTAGTTTCCTACTTATTTTTATGAAGCAAGAGTGTATCCAGTTGAAGTGCAAGAGATGAGAGCATATCACTCTTCATATCATCCAACATGTTGCCTATTTCAGCCTTAGTTACTAAGGTTGTAGTTTTTGTGATTTGGGTGGTTGGTTTACCTTTTCTATGAGAATAATTCTGACATAATTATTGGATGTCTATCATATGATGTTGGTAAATATCCCCTCTTGATATCAGATTCAAAGCTTCTAGAGACTCATTTGTGAGACCCCTCAAGAAAATACTTCTTAAGGACTTCTCACCCAACTTTGCATGGGGTGATCTTTGCAAATTAAAGCTAAATCTATCCCAATAGTCTTCCAATGATTCTTCCTCTTTTTGAGTCATATCCAAGACTTCTTCCCTAACATCTCGTGCTCTCCCAAAGTTTTGGTATTGGTCTAGGAAGATCCTTTTCATATCTTCCTAGGTTGTAATGTGTTTATTTCCTAGACTGATGAACCAACGTAGCATTGAATCATCTAAAGTGGAGGGAAATAATTTTAGCTTTTGGGCATCTGATTTGTAATCCACTGACCTGCATAATACATCAAACTTAAAAAGGAACAGGTTAGGGTCTTCAGTTGGAAGTCCCCTAAAGGTAGGAAGATGAGTGGGAGATATATGTTTCATCTTAGTTTCTCCCCTTGCTTCCTCAATTGGGAAGTCAAATTTGGTTGAAGCTTCTTCAATTTTAGCCATATTTTTAGGTAATGTAGGTTCTACACCTAGTGCTTCTAGGGCATATTTCAAGGCTTCACACTCATTTTTTTTATCTTCTAAAAGTATTCCTAAGTCAACATTTGAAATGGTTCCTTCTTCAACTACTTTCCATCATTGAATATTCAATAAATCTTCCTCAAATTGGGTTCTCTCAAATAGATGTCCTAAACCAAAGTTTGAAACTAGTCCTTCATCAAAATATGTTTGCCTTAATTGTTGAGAAGAGCTTTGTTCAAATATTGGATGACTACACCAATGTACTACTGGAGGAGATGGTAATTCAATTTTAGGATTTGTTTTAGATGTTTCGGAAGGAATTTTAGAAGGTTTTTCAGGTACTTGTGAAGTAAAATCTTTGCTTTTCAAAAAAATGGCCATTCGATCCTCTTAATCTTGGTGGACTCATACAATATCAGGTAGAAAATCTATGGGTAAGCTAATATGAACTGTAAGTTTCAGGGTTGACTATCCTATAGATTTGAATACTATAGTTGGCACTCCCGAAAATGGTGCCAAAATGGTGAGCAAAAATTATGTTCTAAAAATAATCATTTCCTATCCATTAATTATCAATCCGGTAGTTCGTAGACTTGTGAGTACCAATGCAAAGTATATGCTTGCAGTAGACTAGAGATGAGTCCTATGTGTCACTTTGGTTTGGGGGTGGTTGTTGGTGTAGTTGGAGTTCAGCCAAACCAGTAGAATTAAATTGTAGGAAAGTAAATTCTACAGGAAATTGCAGGAAAACTAAATTAAAATGTCAAACACATGACTGAAAGGAAATGTGCAAAAAAGTAAAGTGTAGGAAAGCAAAACACACTTGTAGAATTTAAATAAAGTAGGAAAATGCATAATTAAAACACACTTGCAGGAAATAAATAACAAAAACTAATTAATGAAAGTAGAAGGAAACTGTTGGCATTTCCTACCACATTGACTTCCTTTGTATAAATTTTTATTGTTCTATAATTTCTCCTTCCCCAAAGCTTTCTTCTCTATAAAGATACATTTTCTCTTTCCTGCTTTCTTTGTCAGACTTTTTCAGTTAGGGCTGGTGCAGTTTTCAATTTATTCAATGTACAAGGTTTTTCCCTTGTCAAGGGCAGTTTTTCAAGGGTAGAAGCAAGGAGGAAGCTCATTTTGGGACATACAACAGCAAGGGCCAACTCTAGAAGATAAAATTCAAGAGGGCCCATGCATTTTTTCCCTATTTGTAGAGTGCAAAGTATTTTTAGGCCTTGACTGAGCACAGTTGTAATTTTACATAAAAAATTCTAAGTACAACAAGGTCTTTTCGCCCCGATTAGAGAGCGCAATGCAATTTCAAAATAAAAAATAGTGCTTTGACCTTTAATTGTTTAACATGAACCTGTTTAAAGTGATGTGGGTCCCATCCTCTTTGTGCTCCTCTTTTAGGGTGCAAAGCCCTTTCAGAGTCTTCTAGGAGCACTTAGGGTTTTGACCTTTCAAAGGCACAGAGATCAGTAAATTTAATGAAAAAAGCTAAGTGTTGAAATGGATGTTTCTCTCTACTTTACAAGTGCAAGTTTTTTTCACTCCTAATGAGAGTGATTATATATTTGACTTTTCAATGGTGCAGCCCATCAAACGGAAGAAACATGCTAAGTATGGGGGCAGCCATTTCGCTCCAGTTTTGAGCGCAATACAAATTTGGGATAGAAAGCTGGGCAAAATGGCCCTTGAATTTTCAAATCATAGTAGCAAGTTCAAGGAAAATGGGTTAAGTGCATTCCCAAGGTGTTGTGCTTCATCTTTCAAGTGCAAGGCCTTTGACCATTCAACTCTAGCTTGTCTCCCGAGGCTCAAGGACGTTATACTCCACTTTCTAGCACACGGTGCTTTCATTCCAAGTTAGAAGAACTTTGGCTATTGAATTTTCAATTTCAATGCACCTCCCAAGGCACCAAGCAATTGTGCTTCACCTTTTAGGTGTAAGACAGATTTAGGGAAATCTAGTAATCTTTGTCTATTGACCATTCAACTCTAGCACTCCTCTCGAGACTCCAAGGTCTTTTGCTTTTGTTTTTTAGTGCAAGGTATTTTTAAAGTTCTTCAAGGTGCAAGCACCTTTGACCATTCAACCCTAGTGCTCATTCCAATGTAGCAAGGTATTTTGCTCAAATTTTTGAGCGCAAATCAATTTTAGCCTAAGGAGCAATGTACCCCTTGACTTTTAGATGCTTGCACTATTTTCAAGGCAACAAGTTGTTTTGCTAAAAAAATTAAGCATGAGTCTGTTATGGGCCAAGAAATAGAAAAACATAGTATTTGAGGCTTGCATCTAGCACTCATTTATGTCTAGCCCCCTTGCCTCAAGTAGAATACCTCAGAAGCACTTCTCATCAATCAGACAAAGTGCATCCTTATTTAGCTAAATGTAGTTGGTTCAAGATGCTTCCAAACTTGATGTTCCCAGAATTCAAAATCTTATATTTCACCAAGGTGGTTCCAACAAGCAAGGAGTCAACACCACCAACTAAACCTGTTAGAGTATTGAAGGGGTGTGGTTGTATTTTAGGGATTCATCAGTTCTAGCCCATTCCTAGTTACTGTTTCATGAGTGTTTATCCTCTCAAATATTATATTCTTTTCCACCACCATGATTTGTAGCTGTGCATTAAATATTTCAAGTGGTAAAATTCTCTATATAATTTGGTGATTTTATTGTAAAATGATGGATATTTGCTAGAAGCTTGTTGTAACTTGAATTTTGCTATCAATACTGATAATGTTTGGCTCTAACTCTGGACTTATATTCATGTGTGTCTTCTATTGCTTATTTTCTATTAAATTATCTGCTTTGTATGTGGGTTATTATTCTATGTCTGGATTTGACTCTTGATAGAGGGTGAACACTGGAATAGTCATGGAGATTACACATGTTAGATGCCTAGTTTTAATTTATGTTAGTTTTCTATGTTGAGTGCTATTGATTCAACGTATAGTTAAGTTATCGTGTTGTTAGTTCATCACCTCTATTCTATCTGGTCTGTGGCCATATTTCCCATCCCTTGGGTCTAGGGTGCATGAATAGATTTGCATGAGAGGCATTTATTCCTCTTGGAATATCAATGTTGGCTGGGTCTAGGGTGCATGAATAGATCATTTCATACCTAAGGCATATTTTTGACCAACAGTTTCTAGCATGCCCGGTGGGATGCAAACGTTCCACATTAAAAGTAGTATTAAGAAGTTGATGTTCATCTTGTTACTATCGAATTTGAACATCTGGCGACTCAGTTGAACCTAGACATATCTAAGTCTCGAAAGCCAGTTTAAAAGCCCACATATTCATGTACATGATACAGAAGGTTAAAAATACAAAAGGATCAGTAGAGTTCTTCGAGCTTGACATTAATGCTTTAGGACAACATCCTAGAGTGGTCCAGTTGAATATCATGTTATATAGGACATATTCGCAAGTAGTTATTGTTGCTTCACAAAATCCAAGTCCTGCCAGCACAGTAACTAGATTACTCCCAAATATGCCAAATTCTCCAATTCAAATGAACCCTCTGGTTCAATAAAATATTGTGAATATTCTGGTCCAGCCAGTTTAATAAAATCCACTAGTCCATATGGTGCAGCAAGCTACCCCTAGGCAGTTCTCCACATGGAATCATTTGGGACCTCTAGATTTAATGGCTCATAACCAAGTTTTTCCTATAGTGTTGAAAGCTCTACCTACATTCGATGGCACATGAAATACTGCCTATAAGCATGTCCAGTATGTCGCTACACTGGAAACCATCCACAACATCACAAAGGAAGATATAATGGTGAGACTGCCAGTTTTTTCACTTAGAGGTAAGATCCTCTATTGGTATCGATCATTGTCGGCTAGCACTATCACTACTTGGGACCAGTTAACAAAGCAAATGATTAAAGGGTTCAATGAAGCAACAAATCCATTCTCACTATTGCATCAATTCACAACCATCCAAAGATATCCTCAAGTAGAGATAGATGACTTTAATGTCAAGTTCACTCGAACTTGGTAGAGAGTCACCACCGGGATTCAAAAAAATTTTGAGTAAGCCACATTCTATTATCTCAAGGCTTTCCATTCTGATATCAGCATGAGCATCTGACATGCTAACATCAACACATTCCCTACCTTGTATGAGCAGGTGTAGAAAGCCAAGATTGACTTAGTCTCTATCAAAAATTTACCTCCAAAGATGACCATGTCAATTTATTTGGGTTTCTCTCAGAATATGTATCCCAATGGATCTGGTCTGCCTACATCTTCGATGTACCCCAATCAACCGTCAAACCCCAATCTACAAAATTAGGTGGTATCTACACCACAGATCAAACACCCATTTTTCCTTAGCTCCTATCTCCTATCCCATTTATTGCATTACCTACATCATTGGTGCCATTGCCATTACCCGTGCCTCAGGTAGCCTTAAATACGAACTAGACCAAATAATTATAGGATTTGTGTTCATCAGTAAATACAATGGTGAATGATATAACCATCATGAGGAGGAGGCAAAATGATTAAAGCTATCATCCAAGGATATTTCCTTCCTTGATTAGTAGGGAGAAAGATGCTCCCACCGGTAGGGCTCCTGATAGTAAATCGATGATGTTAGAAAGCGAAGAAGCTGGTTCATCTGACAGAGCTTACTGGTGTTCCACCTACAATGATCCGCATGGAAAAGAAACTTGCATGCTTTATTTAAACTATGTATAGGAACTTGCAGATAGTGATCCTGGTGGATAGGTAAATATGATAAGATAAACTGGCCATAATTTCATGATTCCCCTATCGAGCAAGTATCCATTCTTATGAGGATAGGTAAGAAGCCAATAAAAGTTGATCTGGTTTAGATGGAACCATTGAAGGTGCCTAACGATCCCAAGCTATTAATCGATAATGTGAAACCACTAGAAAAGGAACCTATCGATAAGGTGCCAATAGATTCTGCTCAATTAAAATACTACCTACCTCCAAGAGCAAAAGTGAGACCCCTTCAACTGTATGATTTTCCCTCTCAACCCCAAATCAAAGTGAGATATCAAGTGAGAGAAAAACTTAGGTATCCCTCACTAACCAATCATTAGAGAGTGGAGGTGATGTAGTAGTACTAGACCCGGTATGAAAATGCTAAGGAGGGAGGTGAGTCTGATACAGGAATATAAAACATTGTCAAAGAATTAAGGAAGACTCCAACAAAGGTAAGCCTCTTTGATGTGCTTCAACTGCCTAGTCAAGTCAACCTGTTGCAAGAATATCTCAAGTACATCAAGGGCAATGGGAGGCAAAATCAAACCATCTTGATATAGTCATTGACTACCTCTACCACTGAGAAGAATATACCATCATAGTTTTATCTGTCTCTTAGAATGAAGGGGTGGATTGTGCATAATTGCATGGTTGATTCTAATGCTACCACTACTATGATACCCAAGGCATTTTGTGAGATTATGGGCATGGAGTACACCAGGAGAAATATTGGGTGCTTCAATTGGATGGAAATATAGTCAAATAGTGGGGATCATCAAAGATATCTTGATCATATTGCACAAGATGTCACAAATCACCATAATTTAGGAAGTTGTGGTAGTAGACTTAGAGCCCTATTTTAGCATGTGCTTATCAAGGGAATTCATTGCCAAGATTGGAGGCTATTTGTCTCATGATTATTCACACCTGGAGATCACTTTTAGAGGAATGAGGATCAAAAATTTTAATCAAAACCCCTCCACCTTCCATATTGAAAGGATCCAAGATGCGGAAAAACCAATGGACTCAATCAATATCATTGACAAAGTAGCTGAAGAAAGAGAAGAAAATGTGGAGCTAATGGAGGAAGCTCTGGATGAGCTATGTATAGAGGATGATTTCTCTATGCATGATTTTAATGCCATGATTGAATTTGACATTGGATGTTACTCGATTACCAAGCTCAAAAATACTAAGGTATCGAGCGATGAAGATCCCATGGACGATCAACTTTGGAAGCTATTCTTCGATAGTGCTCGATGTAAGAATGGCACTGGAGTAGGATTTGTCCTCATCTATCAAAAAAATCAAAATATGTACTTGTACTAGCTCACATGGAGCTGTACAAATAATATTTTTGAGTATGAAGCCCTATGTTTGGGGTTACGAAAGACGAAGAAACTCTAAATAAAATAGTTGTAGATCTTTGACGATTCATAGCTGATATATAACCAGGTAACTAATAAGTGTGTTGCAAAGAAACACTATATGAAGGTATACTATAATAAGGTGTGGGACCTGATAGAGTCTTTCTCGGCTCTAAACATCTAGTCTATTTTGCAGGAGTGAAACAAGAATGCAGATGTCCTAGCATCCATTGGAGCTAGATGATCCACCATAGATAATGTAATGCAAAAGCCAAAGGTATTGAGGGTAATTTATCAGCCTTTGGTACCTAAAAAAGACATCCATCGGTAGATTTTTGACAGTGATGAGTGGATCATCATTTTTTTGATAGATGAAATAGGTAACATTGAAGACCGAATCCTCGATGACGAAGAATATGAAGGGTTAATTTAGTTGATGAACAATCACATCCCCAATATTTTAATCACCCTTGAAAGTCTATTTGACCAGGACGATAGGTCCCTTGCCCATAAGATAAAAGTGGACGCAAGAGAATACGAGGAGTTGGAGCTAAAATCTAGGAAAACTATCAATGTGGGAACTTATTGTACCCCATTGGAAATTGAGAAAATCAAGACCCTCTATAGAGAATATCTAGATATCATTGCCTGGAGCTACCATGACTTAAAGGGGTATGACAAGTCTGTCTTCTAGCACACCATTGAACTACAAGAAGGGGTTAAACCTTTTTGGTATAAGCAAAGGCCTATCAACCCAAAAATAGAAGTCTTGATGAAGGTCGAACTCTTAAAGATGTTGGAGGCCAAAATCATCTACCCAATAAAACACTCTTTCTAGGTGGCCAAATTAGTCCTGATACGCAACAAGAACAGAGACATCCGCCTGTGTTTTGATTTCTAGAATCTCAACTAGGCATTGTTGAAGGACCACTACCTGCTACCTCGAATTGACCAAATTCCCCATGTAGTGGCAGGATTGTAGAGATTTTCTCTGATAGATGGCTTCTACAAATACAAATAGATCTGGGTGAAAGACGAATACTAGTTCAATACTACCTTCACCACCAAGTGGAGGACCTTCGCCTACCAGCGCATGTCATTCGGTCTCAAACATTGGAGCAACTTTCCATAGAGTGATGTACTTAGCCTTTAGTAAGTTACTCAATCATATTATTATAATTTATCTTGATTATATGACTATTTTCTCCCATAAAAAGGAGGAACATGGCCTACATTTGCACCATTTTTTTGAGAAGTGTTGGAAATTTGAAATTTCCATCAACCCAAAAAAATCCATTTTTGCAGTTAAGGAAGGCAAGCTCCTGGACCATGTGATATCATAGAAGGTACTAGCTATATATCCCTCCAAGGTAGAATCCCTGCACAAGATCCCACTTCTAGCATACAAGAAGGGCCTCCAATCCTTCTTTGGGCAGATTAATTTTATTTGGAAATTTATTTTTGACTTCATCCAGGTAGTCGAGATGATGATCGAGCTCCTCAAAAAATATGTCAATTTTCAATGGACCAAGGAGATAATATGGGCATTCAAAAAGATAAAAGATAGAATCACCAAGGTTCCCATTTTGGTGAACCTCGACTACTCCAAGGACTTTAAAATTTACGTTGTCAAAGAACCATAGAACTACGTAGTTGTCCTTACCCAAAAAATGAGGATGGGGATGAGCGTCCTATAGCATTCCTAAGTATAGTCATCCACCCGCATGAGAAAAAGTATAATTTTATTGAAATACAAGTCCATGCGATGATGTGATCACTGAAGAAGTTTCACCATTTTGTCTCTCAAATTAATACAATAGTGTACGTGGTACACCCTGATGTTAGAAACTTCATCATCCAAGGCTAACTTGGCAATAAGATGGTGGGTTGGATCTCCAAGATCCAAGATTTTAATATAGAGGCCCAACCCACTAAACTATTTTGTGGTCAAGCCTTATGTCAAGAACTCACTCGGAGTGCCACCTCAGAGGTCACAGCTTGCCAGTGGGATGATCCAGTGCAGGACAGTAATTGTGTAAATCAGTCTACCATCGACAGATATTGGATAGAATACCTGGTGTAGTACTTTAGTACTGTTTGGTGCCCTTCTAACCTCAAAACTTTGTAGATAAGAAGGTTCAGGCTACAAGCCTGTAGATATGTGTTGCTATCAAGTGGGTTGTTCTACAATAATATTAACAGGGTCCTCCTGAGATGTGTTAGGGGGACAAAAAAGTAGAAAATCTTGGATGATTTCCATTCTAGAATGTTTGGGGACCATTTTTCAGGAAGTCCTATGGCCTTGAAAATAATAAAAGTAGGTTATTATTGGCTTAAATGTTTTTTGATACCTACAGTGTTAGCCAAAAGTGAAAAAAATATCAAAGATATGTCGGCCACTCTAGAAACGCTTCTCTACCTTTGCACCCAATTCAGGTTAAGGCTCCATTTCAGTAGTGGGGCTTAGACTTCAATAGGATGATAGATCCCAATTCTTTCATAGGGTATAATTATATCCTGACGACCACAGACTACTTTACCTGGTGAACAAAAGCAATGCTCACCAAGCAATCTAACTAGGATGTGGTCATCACATTTTTAGAAGGACTGATAATCCATTTAGGGATTATGGATGCAGTAGTAACTAACAACATCTCTCATTTCACTGATGTTAAAATGTATGCATTCACGAGTAAGTATGGTATTTACCTAAAACTTCGTTAATTATTACCCGCAGGGCAATGGTTTTGCAAATTCTACAAACAAAAACTTGCAATGGATCCTAAAGAGAACATTGGAAGACAAGCAGAGACGACATCTACTTTTGTACTTTATGTTATGGGCTAACCAAATTTCCATAAAGAAATCAATCAATATGTCCCCATATTCCTTGGTGTATGGGAAGGAAGCAATGCTCCCCACACACATTGAATTGCTCACATTGTAGTCTCTCTGATTGATGGACTGTGGAGATAAAGGGTTTGACCCTATTAGCATAAAAAAATCCCAACTGTTGTAGTTGGAAGAGGAAAGAGAAAAATCCTACGAGGCTTTCATGAAGCATACCGTCCCCACAAAAAATTGGTTTGGTAAGAAGACCTCTGATCGAACTTTCTAGGTTGGCGATTTAGTGCTAAAATGGAATGAGAAAAAGTCCAAGCCCATTAATCATGATAAATTTCATGCATTCTAGGAGGGTCCATTTCAAATTTTTGAGGTCCATCAGCAATATATAAATGGGTTTACTCTTTTGCTATTAGTTAATGGCCTTCATCTGAAGGAGTACTACCAGTAAGAGGTAGTATAATAAATTTTTACTAGGTTGTATATTTTCCTTGTTTGCTTGTACATATTTGTTTTTCCAGAGTATAGGTATCTCCACCCCCTCTCATGCTATCAGTAGCATAGTTTTAATCCAAAATTCTAGTTGGCAAGGAGTGGTTCCAAAGAGCTTGTAATTTATTTTTTTTAAATTTGGTTTATGCGTTTTTAATGAGCCAAAAAAATGAGAAAGTATAACTTTCAAGCACAAAAAAAATCAGCTAAGGAATGGCAGGTTTGAAAATTTTTCATCGCTTGGAAAAAGTAGTTTAGTGCTAGGAAGGAGTGCCCTACCATCCGGTAGAAGGGAGTTAATCTCTTTAACTAGAGTGAAACCCTAGTTCGGTGCTCTAAGGAGTGGATGCCAACTCAAAATCCAAGGTTTTTTCAATCAAGTAGCACAAATCTTTTTTAAAGTTTTAAAGATCAAAATATACTTGAGCTCAAGCCTTATAGATGAAATACAAATCACGAACCCAAGGTTGCAAGCACTACGTATCGGAGGAAGCAATTAAGAGCACCTTTGAAAATCAGCTCCTCCCTTCATATGATAAATTCAAGGTCAAACTCCATTTTGGGGTTACGTTGGGCACCGAACCTTTGCACCCCAAAAAAATAGTGAAAGCCCATTTTGTGTCTTATCTGGGTGAAACCCATTTTTTGGAATTAAAATTTCAAGTTTGGTCCAATGTTCTTTCACCCTGTATAAGGAGTGCAATGCCTTTTACCAAATTTTGAGAATGCAAGGCATTTTTGACACAAGAAAGAGTGCATAGACATTTGATTTCTCCCCCACCATGCAGCTCCCAGTGCAGTGGGATCCAAAGTCATTTCACCCCTGTTTTACAACGCAACTTCATTTCGGGGGTTTGGTAAGGTGAAAATGCCTTTGACTTTTACAAAGACACAACATGAGAAGTAAATGTGTCCCCTAGTTCCTTTACACCCTAGTTAGTGAGTGCAAGACGATTTTGGGTATTTCAAGAGATAAAGTCCCTTTAAATTTTCTCACCTTAGCATCACTCTCGAGACAGTTGTTGTGATCCTATAAATTGATAAAAACATGTTTAAAAGTAGGGGGAATTGTGATTTCTCTAATAGCATGGGCCCATAGTCCAAGTTAGCATCCAACAAGCACACACCCCAAGGAAAGTCGTTAAGCCCAGAAATTGTGCATGGGGATTTAAAAAGGGGTGGCACTTCACATTTTCCAAGGTATATTTTGGTCCTGTACATTAATTCATCATTGAGAGGTACGCTCAGTACATAGAGTAGCACTTCGGAGATCCTCCACTATGCTCGCAATCACCCCAAGAATTTAATTTACTCTAGCACCATTAATATGGTAGGTAGATGGATGGACTATAAAAAAGGCCATTGTTGTGCTTTAATTTAACTCAGAGAAATTATCGAAGGTTTTGCTGCAACATTATTTATCAGAATTAGAGTGAGAATTACTGATAAAATACTACATTAAGCAGTAGTGAGGCATTGTTTCTTCCATTTATAGTAAGCACTTGGGTAAAAGCTAGGTCATAATGGGAAAAAAGAATGTTGAGCCAAAGAAAAAGAGGGCCCTAAAGAAGGAAAATGCCCCAAAAAATGTGGAGGGCAAGAAAAAAGAGGAGGAAAAAGTATCGTTGCTCCCACCTGAAGATAGATTGAGCAAAATCTAGGACTACGTTCTCACTAGAATGAGTATGGAGGAGTTGTTCAAAAATTTTGAACTCATGATCACAAAGGTATCCACTAAAAATAAGTGGTTGCTTATTATTCCTACTTATACTATTATCTGTGCACCACTACCCAAATTTAATTTATGCCATCGCTAATTTCTATGACCCTATGACTAGAACAATCTGAAATGCTACAAAAGAGAAGTTGGTCTCTATATCTACTGAGGATATCTAGGAGGCTTTTGCCTATGGAGAAAAGACCCCTAAGGACTTCATATTTAGAAGAATCAGATGTACCAAGCAGACTAAAAGGTACACCAACACGGAGCTAATGCATCGATTCATGGAATCGTAACTGAAGTTGCCCAAAATATTACCTGACCTACCTGCATCCTTAAGGGTATTCAAGCACCTTGGCTTATACTCCATGCTAGCATGGGTTATGGGGCTGGCTATAGATGTGATAGTATATAATTGGTAGGATTCACTTACCGAGTGCATTTTGCGTAGCGAGTTCTATGCGCTCACCACAATGAAGCTAGGTACCAAGCCCATATATTTTGATTGGGTGGAATGGGTGGCACGACTAATACACTTTCGGCTGGTCGATGTGTAGATCAGAAGAGACATGAAATTTAGATCCTGCTCTTTTATTGCATGGTATTTCTGTTGAGAAGCAACACACCCCCACTAAAAAAATGAAATTCCATCCTTTGAAAATGTTTAATATTCATTTGTTCCACAGGGACCCTCTTGATGTTTTTTGGGTTTTAATTCCAAATTTTGCTTGCATCCTTTTTCAAACTTCGCCTACATCAAAGTGACCAAGTAGACTTGCATATGGCATTGATTTCAATTTAGAAATAGCAGTTTCTATTTCTGGCCTAGCAAACTTCTAAATGCATTTTCTCTTAATCCATGATGAATTTTTAAGTTCCGTTTGCAGATTGGGATACCCTTTGGGCTTTTTTAGATACTTGTAAAGTTTCATCAAATTCTGAGCACTTTGAATTTTCATCATTTTTCTACACCATGTGAAGCTGATCATTCTCGAGCAATTTAAAATTCATTTTTCAAATGTTAAAATCATTTCTGAGTAAGGAAGATCCTTCACCAATATGTAAAAATGCAAAATACAGATGGACAAAGTCATTGGAATCAACCTACAATTTTTGGAGAATTTGCAAAGTGAAGGAAAAGCTTGAGGGAAATGTCGCGATATCGCGACATGTTCCATTTTCGGACATGTCTCATTTTCGTGAGGGCAAAAGCTAGGAAGAAAAGCTTGAGGGAAATGTCACGATATCGCGACATGTTCCATTTTTGGACATGTCTCATTTTCACGAGGGCAAAGCTAGGAAGAAAAGCTTGTAGGAAATGTCGCGATATCGCGACATGTTCCATTTTTGGACATGTCTCATTTTTGCGAAGGATACAAGCTAGGAAGAAAATCTTGAGGGAAATGTCACGATATCGCGACATGTCGCGATTTCGTGACATGTTCCATTTTCGCAAGCAAGGAAGCTTGAAAGAGACTAAGTGAAGGAAATGTCATGATTTCGCGACATGTTTCATTTTCACAAGCAAGGAATCTTGAAAGAGACTAAGTGAAGGAAATGTCACAATTTCATGACATGTTCCATTTTCGTGAAGGCAGAAGCTTGGGAGAAATGAAGTCAAGGAAATGTTTCGCGACATGTTCCATTTTCGTGAGGGCCAAGCCTTGAAAGAAGCAAGTGAAGGAAATGTCACGATTTCGTGACATGTTCCATTTTCGTGAGGCGAAAGCTGAAAAGAGGCGAAGTGAAGGAAATGTCGCGATATCGTGACATGTTCCATTTTCAGAAGAGGAAAGCTGAAAAGAGACAAGTGAAGGAAATGTCACGATTTCACGACATGTCATGATTTTGCAACATGTTCCATTTTCGCGAGGACGAAAGCTTGAGAGAGATAAAGTGAAGGAAATGTCACGATATCGTGACATGTTCCATTTTCGAAAGGCACAAGCAAGGAAGAAGTAACTTGAGGAAAATGTCGCGATATCGCGACATGTTTGGACTTATATTCATTTTGCAAAATTTGGTCGTTCTTTAAATTTTTCATCACCTATCCAAAAGGAAGTGGAAGCTTTTCAACACAGTCCAAATCAATTAATTAAGTAAAATGAAAAACATTAAAAATCTAACCTTTGCTTTTCTTTTTGTAGAAGTAGATCTGACAGTTGCATAATGGCAAAAGTAATGGCGGACAGAGAATCTCGACTCGAACCAAACAAAGACAGTTGTGCGAAGATGGAAGGCCTCATAAGTCAGTGACTCATCCAGATGTTGTAGAGGAGTTAATGAGATGCTCTGACAGCTTATCGAAGGATAAAGATACATTTACACTCGGTGCCCATTTGATGAGGATAAAACCAAGTCTTATCTTCTCCATTTATGGCAAGATCCACACGAAGATTTTCAGAGTGATTAGGGTTTATCAAAACTCTATATAAAAATACCTTATATTGTAAAGCCTCGATGGTGGGATTTTTATGATAAGATTTAGATATTTGGGAGAAGATATTTTGAAAAGATCAGGGTCTATCCTGAGTCTATATATACTTCTCTTGAATGTAAAGTCCGGATGCGAAAACTTGGAATAAAAGACATTTTAGCAATTTCCTGCAAATCTTGTTTGAATGCTTTGTTCTGGACCTGGGGTTGGTGTGAAATCGTTCTTCTGTGATAGCGTGGCCAGGAGCCTAATCTCTTTCGGATTTCGATAAGTGCATCTTCTTCTATTTTTGTCTCACTAAAGTTCTATTTATTTTGGTTGTGAATCTGTGTTATCAAGATTGAATATGCTGCTAGGCTTCATTCTGTTTGTTATATGCTAAGGAAAGTTAGAGATTTAAGGTTCAAGTCTGTTCTAATTGCTCTATCCTCACTGTGCGAGCTAAGCTACTGGTGAGAGATACCAATTGACATCGACTTCCCTTCTATTTATGATTTTCTTTCAGATCTATGTTATTTTCGTCTTATGCTCTTAGTAGAAGGTGATCTTAGAAAGTTGGACACCTTCCTCTTTGATTGGTTTTATTGTGAAGCTAAATAGTATAACTGAAATTGGTAGTTTTGATTTTGCAGCTAAGTTAGATAAACTTCTCTTTTCTGCCCTACCCTACTCTCTCTGTTCCATCGTTAAATGATTCATTTTTATTTTCTTTCAAATTTGTATTTTATTTAATCTGCTAAAACATAAAGAGCTATATCAAAGAACTCATTGTAAACCTGATAGTCAACAAAGATAACAACCGCTAAAACATTATTGAACGAAGGTCGAGCCCATTGTAAGGTAACAGACAGTCCACTTGAAACTATTCCAGAAGCGAAAAAGAGTGAATAGACATTCGACCCAACTCTGTAACTCACACCTTGGATAACCAGCAAGATCCTAAAGTGAGTGGGATTTATCCCGTATAAGTGTTATCGGTATTTTATGCTCATTCTTCATAGGGTGTGTATGAAAGACGAACCAACATTTAAAATTGGCGCTAGAAGGAGGGCCTACTGAACTCCGTTCAGTATTTGTTAAGGATTGTAAGTTGTTTGTGAAAAGTTGGATTCTACCTACAGAGTAACCAGGTCCCACTCTAGAGCTGCTTGTGCCCGAAACCCAAGGAGAAGCAGCCTCAGAAGGGCCAAGTCTTTGTCTAACATAGTTTTGTCACCACTTGTAGTTCCTCCAACTGCAACTCAAAATATCATAGTTAATCAGGTAGTAATGGCAAACTGGTTGGGTTCCACTGCTTTGAATATTCCTGGTGCAGCGCATGATTTACCCAAAAATCCTGAGAAGTATCTTCCGACTTACAAGCATGATGGAATTAGAACAATAGAAGAACATCTAGTGGCATATAAAAATGCTCTAAAGTTGTTGAATGTGCAGCATGAAGATGTGGCTTGTAGGTTATTCCCATTCACTCTCTAGGAGGGAGCATATGACTGGTTTTTGAATCTTACTAATGATTCTATTACAAGTTGGAATGACCTAGAGAAAGTTTTTGTATCACAATTTGGGGAAGTGATTGACCCTAGTGTGTTATATCAACAGTTTTCCAGCATTAAGAGAGAGTCGGATGAAGGTATCAGGTCTTTCAATATGAGGTTCCAAAGAGCTTATGGTAGAATGACTGGTCATTACATCCCAAGTGCAAATCTAGCCTTAGAAATCTATAAGAATGCATTGGATTCGGTGACCTCTATTTTCCTCAAGAGAGACATCAATATCACAACCCTGGCAGGAGCTTATAAGGAAGCTTTAATTCTTGAAAGATAGTTAGGACCTCAAATTTTGAGCAATCCTTTGATATCCTATGTTACGTAGAACATGCCTATTTTGAATCCCATTCCACATCATGAGTTAGTGCCAACATGTCACGCTCTACCCAAGGAAACTCCATTAACTGTGACACACACTCAGCATGTGCAAAATATAGAGAAAGATTCTGACAAGTTCAAGGTGGAAGTGCTTGAAGTAAACATTTGTGACCTAGCATTACCCAAATTTGAAGCTTTTCCTGGTGAGTTAAATTTTCCTAAAAATCAGAGAAATATTGATAGTTCTGGTTCATCCAAAAATAGTACGACTATGGTTTCAGATTCATTCACTTTTCCCGAAGAGTCAGAAAATGTTGTAGAAATTCCTATGGATGAAGTGCAAGCTTTTCAACAGTTCCAAAGGGACAGTTATAATTTGAGATGTGAGAATCCAGAACCTACTCCTAATAATGATCCTCCCTCACCAAAAGGTGATGAAAATAAGATTCAATATCACTATACAGAAGTAACTAGGAAGGAGTATAACATCATTGAGGATATGAAGAAAATTAAAGCTAACATCACCCTCCATGAGCTGGCTCAGATTGTTGAACAAAAAGATAACTTGATTGAAACTTACTCTGGACCACCTATTGAATTTCAAGAAAAGGAGAAGAAGATAGTAAATGTGAATGTGGTCAACCAACTCGGAATAGACAAAGAGTCTCAGTATAAGCCTGTGATTACTGAACATAATATCAAAAAAGAGGTTGTAAACCGTGTTGATGCAGATATTGGAGTTTATAATTTGACAACTGAGAAGGTGAGACCAGTTACAGCTCTAACCAATCACAACAATGATATTTGGACATTACACATTGATGGGGTTAAATCTAAGCAAGGCTCAGGTGAAAGAGCAAATTATGAAAATTCTACTAGAGGGATAAAAATTGAAATCTTGGATATTGGAGCAATGAGAGCAACCACAAAATGTTCAAGTTATTAAGAACTATGACGTACAAATAAAATATGATCTCTTTGAGTTGTTACATAAATCTGAAGATGTGATGATCTGGGTCTATAAAGGCTTTAAGGTATTTGATCCTGGGGGGTTTTTACATTTCGTCCCTTTGAAAGAATTCTGCAAACCCTTCAAGTAGAAGCATAAACATGTTAATGCCTTGATTTTGAAGGAGGCATAAAAATTGTATGCACATGGGCTGATAGAATAAGACATAAGCAGGGGTTGAAAACTTCACCATTCATGTTATTATATGATTTGACTAATTTGGAGGGTGAAGGACTTGCAGATTTGGTTTTTCTGTGGGACAAGATCCATATAAAAAAAAAAAAGAGGGAAGACGGTAAACACAAGTCTTTCCCAGGTAGCAAAAATTTTGGGAAGCATAATCTGGAGTGCATTTCGTCAACAGGACCTGAAAGGTATTTTTCTAAATTTACCTGCAAATGGTCAATTTTTTTTAAGGCACTATTTCTCTGCTTTTCCATCTGCTACATTTTTTGAGTGATTGAAGGGACTTTGTGCATATGTATATATTGTAAATAAAGTTTGAAGTAGTGTGTTTTTATTTTGCTTTATTTAAAGTTTGAAGTATTGTGTTTTATCTTTTGAGGTCTGTGCAATTTTGTCTTTAACTGGTGGCCTTTTTCTCTCCTCTTTAGTTTTTTAAATCCCGTTTGTTTGAGCTTTTGCCTAAACAAAGAAAACACAAATCAACATTTAAAATTGGCCTAGTGTGTTTTCATTTTGTTTTATTTTTGTTAAGAGATAGTCTGCTAGAGCTAAAAAGTGGAACTACTTGTTATTTAGAACAACAGTAGAAAGATAATTGGATTTTGTATCTTGCTTGCCACAATTATTTTGATTATAAAGAAACTACTATATTGTTTGGCTGAAGAACTCCCAGGGAATCCAAGAAAATTTGGTCAGGAGAGGGGACTTCGATTCATAGAATTACATCAAAGCGTCCAAGGAAGCTATTGGTACCCAGGTTGAAACAGTTAGTCGATCAATTGCTCGATGAATATAAAAAAAAAAGAGAGCAAGGCATTCCAACTATCGGTATCTTTCAAAAGAAAAGGAGACAGAAGGTGAAAGTTGGGCAAGCCAACATAAAACCGACATTCTTTTCTGCACATAGCCAAGGTTCCAGAAGGATACATCTCAAACATGTTCACCAGGCTATAAATGCCACCTCATAGTGGTGAATCAGGGTCATGAAAATCTAAAGAGTAACTTTGTCGGGGTTGTAAAAGGCTAAACTAGTAAACAGAGCTCTACTCGGTTTCCCCTGCACAATCTAAATAGTTGATCAATCCACAGTGAGCATTCGAAGCCCTGGTCATCCTTGAAGAAAGTTTTATACGCTTATAATCGCACATCAGAATCTTCCTTAAGTGATTCAACCTAGTATGTCCTTGGGAAACTTTAACAACTAACAGATAGTAGTTAAATCATTTTAGAAAATATTTGTGGCAAAGCATGGTACATAGTCTAAATTGTTTTGAAACTAGAGTTATGGATTCTAAATAGTGCTACTATTTTCCCCACAGATATCGCCATTTGTTGAGAAGCAACACACCCCCACTAAAAAAATGAAATTCCATCCTTTGAAAATGTTTAATATTCATTTGTTCCGCAGGGACCCTCTTGATGTTTTTCGGATTTTAATTCCAAATTTTGCTTGCATCCTTTTCCAAACTTCGCCTACATCAAAGTGACCAAGTAGACTTGCATATGGCATTGATTTCAATTTAGAAATAGCAGTTTCTATTTCTGGCCTAGCAAACTTCTAAATGCATTTTCTCTTAATCCATGATGAATTTTTAAGTTCCGTTTGCAAATTGGGATACCCTTTGGGCTTTTTTAGATACTTGTAAAGTTTCATCAAATTTTGAGCACTTTGAATTTTCATCATTTTTTCTACACCATGTGAAGCTGATCATTCTCGAGCAATTTAAAATTCATTTTTCAAATGTTAAAATCATTTTTGAGTAAGGAAGATCCTTCACCAATATGTAAAAATGCAAAATACAGATGGACAAAGTCATTGGAATCAACCTACAATTTTTGGAGAATTTGCAAAGTGAAAGAAAAGCTTGAGGGAAATGTCGCGATATCGCGACATGTTCCATTTTCGGACATGTCTCATTTTCACGAGGGCAAAAGCTAGGAAGAAAATCTGTGATGGAAATGTCGCGATATCGCGACATGTTCCATTTTTCGGACATGTCTCATTTTCGTGAAGGCAAAATCTAGGAAGAAAATCTTGTAGGAAATGTCGCGATATCGCGACATGTTCCATTTTCACTGTCTCATCCACATACAAAAAAACAAAATCTTTCCACCAACAAAATCAAATACTAGGAAATGTCACGATATCGCGACATGTTCCATTTTTGCCCAAAGAAGACTAAAGAAAATCTGAAATGTCGCGATTTCATCCGATCATGTTCTCATTTTAGGCCCATGAAGCAAAACCTGAAGCAATGATCTTGAAGGAAATGTCGCGATATCGTGACCTGTTCCATTTTAAAATACATGTTCCATTTTGAGGAAGTTGAAAGAGACAAGTGAAGGAAATGTCACGATTTCGTGACATGTTCCATTTTCGCGAGGGAGAGGAAAGAGCGGAAGGAAATGTCACGATTTCGATGACATGTTCCATTTTCGACGAGGAAGAAGTGAAAGAGTGAAGTGAAGGAAATGTCGATGATTTCGTGACATGTTCCATTTTACATTAAGAGGAAGTGAGAAACTACATCGATTTTGACATTTCCATTCAAAAGAGAAATGTCAGGATTTCGCGACATGTTCCATTTTCGAAGAAAGAAGGAAATGTCATGATTTCCGACATTTCCATTATTAAAGAAATGTCACGATTTCGTGACATGTTCCATTTTGGGAAGAAAAGAGAAGGAAGGAAATGTCACGATATCACGACATCCAGGGAGAAAAAAAAAAAAAAAGTGAAGGAAATGTCGCGATTTCGCGACATGTTCCATTTTCATGAGGGAAATCTTGAGAGAGATAAAGTGAAGGAAATGTCGCGATATCGCGACATGTTCCATTTTCGAAAGGCACAAGCAAGGAAGAAGTAACTTGAGGAAAATGTCGCGATATCGCGACATGTTTGGACTTATATTCATTTTGCAAAATTTGGTCGTTCTTTAAATTTTTCATCACCTATCCAAAAGGAAGTGGAAGCTTTTCAACACAGTCCAAATCAATTAATTAAGTAAAATGAAAAACATTAAAAATCTAACCTTTGCTTTTCTTTTTGCAGAAGCAGATCCGACAGTTGCATAATGGCAAAAGTAATTGCGGACAGAGAATCTCGACTCGAACCAAACAAAGACAGTTGTGCGAAGATGGAAGGCCTCATAAGTCAGTGACTCATCCAGATGTTGCAGAGGAGTTAATGAGATGCTCTGATAGCTTATCGAAGGATAAAGATACATTTACACTCGGTGCCCATTTGATGAGGATAAAACCAAGTCTTATCTTCTCCATTTATGGCAAGATCCACACGAAGATTTTTAGAGTGATTAGGGTTTATCAAAACTCTATATAAAAATACCTTATATTGTAAAGCCTCGACGGTGGGATTTTTATGATAAGATTTAGATATTTGGAAGAAGATATTTTGAAAATATTAGGGTCTATCCTGAGTCTATATATACTTCTCTTGAATGTAAAGTCTGGATGCGAAAACTTGGAATAAAAGACATTTTAGCAATTTCCTACAAATCTTGTTTGAATGCTTTGTTCTGGACCTGGGGTTGGTGTGAAATCGTTCTTCTGTGATAGCGTGGCCAGGAGCCTAATCTCTTTCAGATTTTGATAAGTGCATCTTCTTCTATTTTTGTCTCACTAAAGTTCTATTTATTTTGGTTGTAAATCTGTGTTATCAAGATTGAATATGTTGCTAGGCTTCATTCTGTTTGTTATATGCTAAGGAAAGTTAGAGATTTAAGGTTCGGGTCTGTTCTAATTGCTCTATCCTCACCGTGCGAGCTAAGCTGCTGGTGAGAGATACCAATTGACACCGACTTCCCTTCTATTTATGATTTTCTTTCAGATCTATGTTATTTTCGTCTTATGCTCTTAGTAGAAGGTGATCTTAGAAAGTTGGACACCTTCCTCTTTGATTGGTTTTATTGTGAAGCTAAATAGTATAACTAAAATTGGTAGTTTTGATTTTGCAGCTAAGTTAGATAAACTTCTCTTTTCTGCCCTACCCTACTCTCTCTGTTCCACTGTTAAATGATTCATTTTTATTTTCTTTCAAATTTGTATTTTATTTAATCTGCTAAAACATAAAGAGCTATATCAAAGAACTCATTGTAAACCTGATAGTCAACAAAGATAACAACCGCTAAAACATTATTGAACGAAGGTCGAGCCCATTGTAAGGTAACAGACAGTCCACTTGAAACTATTCTAGAAGCAAAAAAGAGTGAATAGACATTCGACCCAACTCTGTAACTCACACCTTGGATAACCAGCAAGATCCTAAAGTGAGTGGGATTTATCCCGTATAAGTGTTATCGATATTTTATGCTCATTCTTCACGAGGTGTGTATGAAAGACGAACCAACAATTTATTTTACCACATGCACAACAAATTCACGTTCATTGACATAACCTGCATAAATGTAGAAGACAAGGTGCTTCTTGTTTATCAACGAACTCAAACTCTATCAAGACACGAGTCCTATTATAATCTCAATAGGATGTTCCTCTGTCCAACCCTGGAGCTTATTTATGGCACCTATGAGCGAGTGCCAAGATAGATGAGAGATCAATTTGTGCAGGTAAACCTTGATGATGTTTTCCAGCTCACTTAGGGCCTCATTGTCAGAATCTATGGGTTCATTGGAAAACCCTTCCTATTGCCATACTACATAACTGAATACTTGTTTACCCTTTAAGTTGCATGAAAGTGTGACTTCGCTAATGACACATATAGGCATGGAAGGAGGAATCCATACACCTACCCTTGGCCTCTACAACTCGATGATATAAAGATCATGAATAAAGGGTAGAATGCTTTTTTAGCAGTAACATTGTACAATTTTCACTTAGTTGAGCTTTCCCAATGTTGGAATTACAACCCGTGTGGTATTTTCAAGGGGAATATTAGGGCAAGAACTTTCACAACTATTTACACCCAGATATTGAGGCCAAGTGCAACAATCCTTTAGGGCTCTATTTGAAGTGGCACGTGGAGAGAATGATGTCATTTCCCCATGGCATAAATTCTATGTAATGGAGGTAGAGTATGAACACTCATCAAATCCAAAGCATGACCCTGATGAGTTGTTCAAAGTAGTGAAGAGAAAATGGCTTGATTGGTCAAAAGAAAAATTTCCAATTGGTGGATCATGAGGGTCCACAACAAGAAATAGACGTCACATTTGGGGATTGTCATGGATGAGAACTTCTCCTAGGTATACAATGCTAATTGCAACACTTATCAACCTATCATGTTTGCTAATATTGTACCTTAAAGTACATAAAGTCCTAACAGGTTGAAAGGTGCGGTAGGAGTGTAGCAGCAACATCCTAAGTAGGACCTGCTTATCGAAAGGAAGGGCAAGCAACTACCCCCTGAATAAGAAATCACTAAAAATAAGAGGAGTGATGCTATAATGTATTTTTCCCACCAATTCCATAAATAAGTTGTAGATAGGTACAACCCATCCCTTTGTTGCAAACCTCCCTACAACATCAGTAGCTATGGGAGGAAGCGTTTCAAAAGTTCCTGTGTCGGTGCAACAGGTGTAGCCAATTAAACAAGTACAATAGGTGTAGTAGGTAATTGCATTCATTGACCTAGAAGTGGAAGTGTCATATAAAGAAATAAAAATGTGTCCAATCACATAGTAGTTCACCACTTTAGCTCTAGCTTTGTTCGATCCTACAGGTGTGTTCTCTCTCTCCCCCTCTCTCTTTTGTCCCTCTGACATCTTTCCCTTTTAACATCAAAACCCCAGTTTTCACCCATGTCGCATTCAACATCCTCATCTTAGTAGCTCCTCACCTGGTGTCACAATCATTGGCCCTCTCATATTTGCCTCCTATCTCTCAAACGATTGATTCTCTTGCGTCTGTATCCAATGCATTCACATTTCCTTTATCTTCTACCCTTATCCTTGAAGATTATGTCTAACCTGTTGTTGTGTCTACTTTTTTAGTTAGTCTTAACCTATTTTCACCCCTGTGCACCTCATTAGTAGTAACAATGGCACCCCTTAATGTCTCAGCCTCGATCCCTAGTGCTTTAGTCACCGTTGTACAAACCCTTACGTCCCCCAAGATCACCATAGTTGCCTCCTTATGTATCCTTGAGTCCCCTTATAAAGTTGCTCCATAATGAGATTTGTACCCATTCACACCGCTCTTCAATGTACAGGAACCAATGTAGATGGAGCAGACATTATTTAGGAGAGGCCAATTGCAAAGATCATTCACCTGGCATAGCAAAGCTCCTCATGCTATCTCAAGGGTCAAAAAAGAAGAAAAGCATAGGCTCCAGCCCAGACAGAAAGGAGGGACATATTTGATCCAAAAAATAAGAGGCTCAATAGAATGGAGAAGGTGCCCAATGTGAAAAATCCCCTGGAGGAAATGACGTCGGTGTACTATACCCTTCGGTATACAGTTGAAGACATGAAAACCATCAGTGTAGCCGATAATATTGGGAACAATGGGATTGAAATGGTCACCATCTAATTTCATAGTGAGCACTACAAGACTTGCTTCTATGAGGCTGAGTATAAAAATGCAGAGCTAGAGTTGGTGCACATAAGACCGCAGCTAGAGGAGGCTCGAGATAAATCTGAGTAGTTGCAACAGCGTGTAACCAGCCTAGAGGAGGATATGGAGAGTTATAGAAAAAAATTTGGTCAGTGCTTCCAGGTTCTTGCAGAAAAGGAAATCCAGTTATAGGTTTCTAATGCTCAGGTCTAGGAGTTGTACGATTAGTTAAAATAAAGGACAGCTCAAATAGAAGTCTTTACAAAAGAGTACATCAAAGATATTCATAGTCACTTCTTGTCAAATTTTAGATTAAGGGCACGCAAGGCTAGTAGTCCTCACATTTATTTTGGAGGTAAAGCAAAAGATTTCTAATGGTGGACTCATTGTGGAGGATGTTGAGAGGCATATTGAGCTATAGCTAGAGTTATCAAAGAAAGCACAAACCCTAGAGAAAATAGACTTTCGACTTACTCCTATATGTCTTCTTGCTCAGTCCTGGGCAACTACAAAAATGACATTGTGGGTCTACTTCACAAAGTAAAAAAGATCTCGAGAGGCAATAAAGTTGGTGCATGTGTTCAAGCAGGAAATGCGCATATCTTAGATGTATTTTGAGGCCCTCACATAGCTTGGTTTCCCTAGCTTCACTAGTGAGGATGAGACTATTTTGACAAAGGAAGATCTTGGCCTAGTGTGGGATGCCTTTGAGGGTGATACTTTGGATATTGATGGTTGGAGCGAGCCTATTTTACAATCTTAGGTACTCTAGTTGATGGTAAATTTCATGTGGATCAAGTCCTATTTGGTCGACCTTATATAGAGGTCTAACTTTGCTGATGCGGATTAGCTTGAAAATTTTGAATACCTAGTCAAAGAGCTCCAAGATCATGCTCCATTCTAATAAGAATCTTGGGCCCTAGTCCAATCTACCTCTAAATCAATCCATGAGTGTCTCCTATTGACGAAGCCTCCCCAGTAGCATGAGGAATCAGAAGAGGAAGGATTCCAAGAAGAAGAAGAGGGTCATGAGCCCTAAAAATAAGAGGAAGTAAAAAGATAAAGGTCAAACGAAGAGAGTATTGCCAGAAGTGAGCACTCAGAAGAAGATAGCGATAGTGACTCTGATCCCAACATATAAGGCCTAGGATTTCAACATTGATGTAATCTCAATTCCCCTGCAAGCCATTAGATATTTTGGCATTTCCTACCACATTGACTTCCTCTGTATAAATTTTTATTTTTCTATAATTTATCCTTCCCCGAAGCTTTCTTCTTTGTACAAATGTATTTTCTCTTTCCTACTTTCTCTGTCAGACTTTTTCAGTTAGGGTTGGTGTAGTTGTCTATTTATTCAACATAAAGGGGTTCCCCTTGTCAAGGGCAGTTTGTTCTAGAGTAGAAGGGAGTAGGCCCATTCTAGACCATACAATAGCAAGGGCCAGCTCCAAAATAGAAAACACAATAGCGTCCATGCATTTTCATATTTTTTGGAGAGTGTAAAGTATTTTTGGGACCTGACTGAGTGTAGCTACAATTTTACATAGAAAAATCTAAGTACAACAAGGTCTTTTCACCTCGGTTGAAAAGCGCAATGTAATTTTAGAACAAAAAATAGTGCTTTGGAATTTGACCATTTAGCATGAACCTATTTAAAGTGATGTGGGACCCATCCCATTTACTCTCCTCTTTCAAAGCATAAAGCCATTTCAGAGTCTTACAAGAGTTCTTGGGGTTTTGACCTTTCAAGGGCACAAAGAGCAACAATTTTAATGAAAAAATACTAAGTGTTGAAATGGATGTTTCGTTCTGCTTTCCAAGCATAAGTTTGTTTCACTCCTACTGAGAGCACTTTAACCTTTGACTTTTCAATAGTGTAGCCCATCAAATGGAAGAAAATTGCTAAGTATGGGGGCAATTGTTTTGCTCTAGTTTCGAGTGCACTGCAAATTTAGGATAGAAAGCTAGGCGAAATATCCCTTGACTTTTTAAAGCATAGCAACAGGTTTTATTAAAAGGTATTAAGTGTTTTCCCAAGGTTTTGTGCTTCATTTTTTAGGTGCAAGGTATTTGCACTCCATTCCATAGCACTTTGGCCTTTGACTGTTCAACTTTGGCTCATCTTCCAAGGCTCAAGGATGTTGCACTCTACTTTCTAGCACACATCACTTTCATTCCAAGTTAGAAACACTTTGGTTTTTGAATTTTCAACTCTAGTGCACCTCCCAAGGCTCTAGGCAGTTGCGCTCCACCTTTCAAGTGCAAGACAAATTCAGGGTAAGCTAGCAGTACTTTGCTTGTTGATTGTTCAACTCTAGCACTCCCCCTGAGACTCCAAGGTATTTTCATTACTATTTTTTAGCACAAGGTATTTTTAAAGTTCTTAAAGGTGCAAGCACCTTTGACCATTCAACCCTGGCACCCCTTCCAATGTAGCAAGGTATTTCACTCAAATTTTTGAGTGCAAAGAAATTTTAGCCTAAGGAGCAGCGCTTTACCCCTTGACTTTTCAGTGTCTGCACTATTTTCAAGGCAACAAGTTTTTTTACTATATTTTTTTAAGCATGAGCCTATTTCAAGCCAAGAAATGGAAAATTATACCAACTGATGCTTGCATCTAGTACCTGTTTCTATCTAGCCCCTTGCCTTAGCCAGAATTCCTTAAAAGCTCTTCTTATCATCCAAACAAAGCGCATCCTCATCCATCTAAATGAAGTTAGTCTGAGAAGCTTCCAAAATTGACATTCCCAAAATTCAGAATCTTATCTTTCACTAAGGCGGTTCCAACAAGCAAGGAGTCGATGCCATCGATTGAACCTGTCAGAGCATTGAACGGGTGCAGCTGCATTTTGGAAAGTCATCAGTTCTAGCCCATACCTGGTTACTATTTCATGAGTGTATCTCCTCTCAAATCTTATCTTCTTTGCCATCACCATGCTTTGTAGGTGTGCATTAAATATTTCAAGCGATGGAATTCTCTATATAAGCCAATAATTTGATTATAAAATGATGGACGTTTGCTAGAAGCTTGTTGTAACTTGAATTTTGCTATCAATACAAATAATGTTTGGCTCTAACTTTGGACTTCTATTCATGTGTATGTCTTATATTGCTTATTTTTTATTAAATTCTTCATTCTGTATGTGGGTTATTATTCTATGTCTAGATTTGACTCTCAATACACTGGAATAGTCCTGGAGATTACACATGTTAGATGTCTGGTTTTAATTTTTGTCAGTTTTCTGTGTTGAGTGTTATTGATTCGATGTCTAGTTAAGTTACCATGTTGTTAGTTCATCATCCCTATTCTATCTAGCCTGTGGCCATATTTCCCATCCCTTTTAGTCATTTCTAATCTCTTTCCTATTCTCTAATATCAATCCCCCAAGTTAGAATAGTAAGGGAACCAGCCCATATTTGGACATTGGCATGGGAGGCATTTCTTCCTCTCGACCTTTCAATGTTGGTCGGGTCTAGGGTGCATAAATAGATCATTTCATACCTAAGGTAGATTTTTGACCAACAAAAACAAGGAAGGAATTCTTCTTGGAGAGGACCCAGGCTCTTGTAGACATTCACCTGGTTAATTCATGCAATCACTCTTCACACTTAAGAAATTGATCAAAACACTCGATATTTTATTATGTAGTATTAATTTTTACAAAGCAAGTTTGGATTCTTTCTTCAGGGGTGACCTGCATTTTTATACAGAATGTGGCCTTCCCCTATTTATAATTCTAGATGTTGTGAATTTTATCCTTCTAACATGATTTGCTATGGTGGGCGTGCATAAATTTATTAGACATTTAAAAATAGATAAATCATACTAAAATTAACCCTTACGGGATAATCATAGTGTTTCCTATGTTTAATTTAACAAAATGCATCTAATTTCATACATGCTCTTCAATATTTATGATCAACACACATGTTTTTATTCTATCCAGTGCACACACTATTCATCCCATTGTTGGAAAATAGATAAATTTTTGGCCTATTTTCGAGATACAAGAGTCATATTTAGCATTCTCTTGCTTGCTAAAGATCATTACTAGTTTTTGGGTGTTGATCAATGTGCACTTTTATTTTGTCATCAAGAGACATGTATCATCCTACCTATGGTTGGGAGACAGGCATCATCCTATGTACTAGGAGATAGGTGTTGTCCAACCTGTAGTCAGGAGACTAGCACCATTTTGTGTATTAGGATATAGGCACTTCCTTTTTGCTAGGAGATAGGCATCTTCTAACCTATGGTTAGGAGATAGGCATCATATCTTAGCATGTTTCAAAATGCCTTACTCCTTTGCTACTATCATTATTTAATCACCAAAACTTCCTTAATCACATCATGAAAGTATCAAATGTCAGGTCCGCATGGGACCTTGACTAAAAAGGTGCAAAAAAAGACATAAGGTACTGCATCTACACACAATTTTCACTCAAAACACATATTAGGCATAATATATCCTTTTCTATTAAATATATACAAAAATCTTATAAAAAATATATTTTAATATAATATGCTGCACATTTATGTTATTAAAGTATACAAAAAATGATTATTTTTGGTGCTCCTTAATATCTAATCTAGACTATAAATAAAATAAGATTATTTGGGTTAAAATTCCACTTACAAAACTAAAACTTAACCTTATACTTTGGAACTTCCAAAATATATAAAATTTACCTGAGAGTGACATCTTAAAATATATTTAATTTTAATTTTACCCATAGCCTTCCTTCCTAATTTAAATTATCTTCAAAAGTTTTAAGCTTAAAGCATGCATTAAGAAAAACATATAAATCCAACCAAAATAGGAATAATGCTCAATAGTTTCAATGAATATTGGACATGTATAACAGGTAAGGAAGAGCTCGATTAAATTTTACTCTAAATACTTCATCGGGAATAAAAAAGGCTTTATGGAAAATTCCTTCCAAACCAAATTTGGTGAAGGTTCTTTCCATTCTCTAAAAGGCATCTGCGAACAAAACAAGAAAACTTTCAAACTTCCATACACTATGATATATCATCATTGGGTATGAAGTAAACAAAAGTTTTATGGCTTCCAACATTCTCAATGAGTGCAAGCTTACAAAGCTTATTCCAAAAGATGCATTGGATTATTATTATCAATAAAACCATACTAGAAAATGTTATTGATGGAGTTGCTAAATAATGTTCTGGATGAAATAAAATGTCTAGAAATGAAGTATGTTTGACAAAATAAAACATGTTTAATAACTAGCTTGTGAGATAAAGGTATAAAATAATGACAACTCATGTAAGAACCCTAACGTAGCACACTAATTTCCTAAAGCTTGGTAAAATATTGCGCTTAAGAAATTATATTCAAATACTTGTTTAAATATGCTTCAGGAAATAGATAAAATCAAACCTCTATTCTAGGTTAAAACATCCACACAACAAAAATGATTTAAATAAGAGAAGGCTTGGAGTTCATTTAGAAATAAACTAGCAAATAAACTAATAAATGTTTTCCTCCTCTCAAAGAAGAAACTGGAACGAAGTTACCTCTACCACAACCACCAAATTCTTCCACTTTCTTCTTGATCGTTCATATTGTACTTCTTTCCAGCCAACCTTCCTTTCTCCAACCTCCTCCCCAACCTTCGCAACCAACCCATATAGCATTTCTAGGAAGAGGAGATCAAAGATATGGAATGGAAAGCTCAAAGGTCGGGAAGTTTCTTGAATTCTCATGCGTTAAAACTTCCATTGTTTTCCAACACTCACCAAAATTAGCAATGAGAATATCATAACATTTATTTAATTAAATAAGCCCCATTTTAAAATTTAGCTTAATAAGATTAATATTTAATTTGCTAATATCATTTTTACCAAAGGTATTAATTTATTTACCCCTTCATAGTATTAATTTTTCTTATCTAAAGTTAATATTATCTATTAAAATTAGTATTTAATATTTTTAAATATTAATAATACTAACATTATTATTCATACTTCATCAACTAGCTAGGTTCTATACTTTAAAATGCAAGAAATAATACATTCTAACACAAGGGCTCTTGCTAAAAGCTATCCTCGCCCAAACTAAAGTACATTCAATAATAAGCAAAGATGCACAAACATAATTTTTTCCTAATCAAGAGGTATTATGATAAATTCAATGTTATCAACCACCTACGAAGGATCTCTAAGCACATAGTTAAAGGGCTCTTTTGCCTTTATAGCAAACTCCTTTCCAAATGATGCATTTAATCACACATACACACATGCAAATGCTTCTACATGATTGTTTTACCCATGTGGGTTGTCAACTAAAATTTTGTTATTTTTAATTTCATATTTCTCTCAACTTTTGTGGTCATCCCATACCAATCGACCTGTGAGAGTACCTAGTCTTGCAACCATAAAATTCATCAGTAGTGCCATTTCTAAAAATTGCATAATTCAACTTATAAAGCATAAAGGACATCTATCAACTCATCTTGATAGAACAAAATAGGATCATCCATTAAATATCAACACATCAGCACATCAATAAAACAATAAGGGAAGTCTTTCCAAGATGGGCCATTACAGTTGTACTCCCCAAGATTATAGAACAAAACCCATTTCTAGAATCATGACCTCCCTATTGCACAACGTAGCCCATTTATCTAAAATCAATTGAATAATATAAGTAACTGTAGTTGAATCATTCTCTATTTTTTGATTAGTATCTACTTCTAGGATTTTATTTTCAAGGAGGAATTATTCACAAAAGTACCCCATGATATTTCCCCAAACCCTTAAAATTTAGCTTTATTCAAGATGAAGTTGTATGTTTCTATTGATCAAGGAAATTATTCTGACTTTTGATCTAAGTGTTTTGCCCCCAAATTCAAGTTTCAAAAAATTTGGATGAGTTTTCCAAATACTCCCCTCAACCTTTAGATTATAGTTGGCCCTATGTTGCCCTTGTATGGATCTATAATATAAACTAACTACTTTGCATGTAAATTAAATGCATTGAAAGTGTGAAAATAAAAGCAAAAAAACTAAAATAGCTATAATATTACTGTAGTGGTAAGGAATTTGGCCTTTCTTTAAGATATTCAAGTTTCAAACCCCACTCGGTATAAGGTGATTGGGACCCCTCATAAAAACATATGTAAACTCATTGAAAAAACAATCAGAAAACTAAAGTGTAGAAAGTAAATTTGTGAAGTTTAGAGTTTGAGTAACAACATCAAATACAAATATTACAACATATCCAGGATATCCTGCAATTAGTCAACACATAAGAAATAAAATAACATCAATGTCCACCCATTACTTTCATTAAAAATTTGATAAGTGAATGACAAGACGGGTTAGAAGGGTTGAGCCCAACCACCATGCACTTAGTAAACCAAGAGGGTGGTGCCACTGATGGGATGTATGAATATCTAATTTCTTACAACCTAATAATTACAAATTATAATGTCAATTTCAAATAATATATCTTTTAATTCTCATGGCCAAAATATCCATATAACAAGGACCCTAGACCCCTATTTATAACTAAATTTTACCCCTGAGTTACATGGGATTAAAAAGAATTACTCCTAGTAAAAGTAAATATTTGGAAGTAACTTTGGAAAAATGTTACATACCTTTGATCATACCTCTAACAAGCTTAGAAGGCTCCAAAAATTATTAGTATATCATAAAAGTAAAAACTTCACTTTTTTGAAGATTTTCCTCATGATCCACACTTATTTTCACCTTCGTACCTCTTTGAGTAATTCACATAGATTTTTAGAGTGGTTTGTTTTCATTTGTGAGTGATTCACTTACTTTTAGCAAGAAAAATGATCACATTTCAAAAAACACTTCTTTTCAAAAAATTGGCACCTTTGTTAAGAAAATCTCTCCTCTGAGCCAATCAATAAATGTTATAGGTGAATCGATACTTTATCAAAATTGAAGCAAATTTTAGTATTTTTGTGTATTTTCCTACGACTTAGCCTCTTGAAACTGCTTTTTGCTTCTAAAGAGACAAATTTTTAAAAGATTATTTTCCAAGTACTATATTTATGATGACTTCATAGGATGCTAAGATCGATTAGCACAAGATCCTAGATATTACCTTTATCCTTGGGCACTAAGTCTACAAAATTGGGATTCATGCTACAAAAAATCAAAAATATTCTCTTAGCTGATATTCAAAGTAGTCCTAATAGATGTTTCCATTCATTGTCATCAGGTAACTATACTTTTCTAATGTATTCTACCTTTAGCATCAAATTTTTGAAAGGAATTTTTGTCAAATATCCTACATTAGCTGCTAACTCTCTTAACTTGGCATGAATTGGCTTTATATTCTCACATATTTTGATGGAATTATCTTTATTGGTGTGATATTTTCCTCTTAAATCATAGAAATAATGACAACACCATTTAGGACATATTTTGTATCATTAGTAATCAACCCTTGAATCCCTTTGTCCATTTTCTACAATTGGGTTTTAAAGAAATTCAAGTTTTCTTTGAAAGTTTGTAGGTTCCTCTAGACATCTATGTGTAGACACCTAAAACGCGTCATGTCGAGGGCGACTACTCATATGGACATGCTACAAGACCATATGGAGGATCTTGGATAGACTCCAAGATAGAGCAGTGGTTCTAACCACTCAATTTGGGCTCCTTGGCCTAATCGAGTCTGAACCGCAGCCCAGACCTACGGTTTACAGGCTGAACCATGGCTGAGACCTACGGTTTACAGTCTAGACCATAGCTGTAACCTACGGTCTTAACTGAAGTTTAGTTGGCCTTCATCCGAGCCAAATCGGTTTGAACGACCATTTGATCTAGAAGAAGGTGGTTAGAGGATGGAAGCTTCCAATCCAACTATCCTAACCACCCCTTCTTGATCTTGGCTTCTCCATGAAGCCACCCCTAGCCCTTGGGTAGTCCTATAAGTACCCCTCAAAATTAGGGAAAATTATCAGAGAGAGCATTGGAGATTTGAGCAGCGAAGCCCTATCGAATTGTACACTCAACCGAGTATACTAAGAGAGAGCTATTGCACTTATCCCCTACCTACTTGCCAAGATTCATGATGAATTGCATTATGGATGCCCTAGGAGCCTAGGAGAGCCAAGAAGCGCATATTCGGGCAAACGAAGGCCCTTCACAGTGAATCAACCACCAAATCAGTCTGAGGACACCGAAGGTGACCATTGAACATCAATTTGGACAAGGAGGTCAAGCCCACTGCCCTTGAAATTGAGGGTAAACCTATCAGATTGCTAACCATGGCTTTCAGCCATGGTTTACAGTGCAGACCGCTCACCAGAGCTGTGGTTTGCAGTAGAGGTATCACCGCCTTACCTTTTTCATTTTTGTCTAGTTAATTAGCTTAGTTTAGCTATTTCCATGGTTCAATTGTAGTTTAGCAGATTTCTGACCGGTAGAACTAGGTTAGAATAGTTTCTTTGTGTTAAGCATCAAATAGGACATTAATGGATTCTTTATGCACTTTCATGCTTTATTTCACATAATTGGTCCATGCATAGTGTAGTTGTTGTCTTTCTTTATGCAATTCCATGAATCTTGATTCAATTTACATAGTTTAGAAGTGCTTTTCATGCTTTCTTGATTATACATGCTTAATGGTGTCTTTATGCATTTTTCCTAAAAGGGCCTCATCATGAGAGGTTGCCTATATTTTTGACACTTTTATGTTGTTTCTTGATCGCAGGGAACAGATTCAAAGGAGATTCAACCATCAAGTTCCTTCCTCAACGCGAAGAAGAGGGCAACTCCACCCTAGAGCAGTTTGTGACTAGTTGAAAAGCAACATTAGTGTGCCTACCCTATTGAGGGCTTTGGCATTGTATTAATCGTATCATCATTTGGGTGACCCTAAGAGGGGCATGATTGTAATCGAGATTCTTTGCAATTATTAATACAAGAAACATTTATTTTGTTGAATCTATGCAATCTTGTCATTTTTATGCTTTGAATGAATGAATATGATATAATACAGTAGATGGGTGCACACTTTTTGGTTAGATCAGAAGGTGATCATGATGGAACTCCACAATTCTAGCATCTGACTATGTGTTTTTGGTTTTTGTGACTTGTAGGTACAGACCGCAGCTACCAACTATGGGCCAACAATTGAACCGTAGGTTCAACCCATGGGCCACAGTCAGAACCATAGCCCAGACCTACGGTTTCCAATAGACAGCAAAAAATAGAGGGATAAAGCTCATTCGGATGTGGACCTGAGGTAGGCCCTACTTCTCACTCTCTATAATTTTTTCTATCTCTATGTTTTTCTAGAAAGTCAAATTTGGAATGCAATTAAGAAATTAAGAAAGAAAAAGAAATGAATTAGGTCTTAGTTTGCATTTATCTTTCATGTCATTAGAAAGGTGCTGCTAGGAACAACGGATCTCTGATTTTAATCCACCCTAGAATCCAGCGTGCTTGATAGAATTTGTGTGATTGGTTTGCATGTGTGAGGCCCAATTAGTGGCCAATTATCATCGTAATGTGCATGGTCTCAAAGAGCATCTAGAATAGCTTGCATTTTCTGAATTTGAAATGTTCTTTCATTTGCATAGCATTTAGAAAATGAGCATGAATGCTATATGATGCATTTCTTTTATGTACATTAAAAGGAACCACACACACCACTTGGCACTTAAACGCTAGTGAGTTGGGCTTGACATCCAACCACTAGTAGGGTTCAACGACGGTGGGCGTAACTTCCATCCGTTGGCCCAAATCCCATGAACCTTTTGGATACTAGACCAATACCGGATCCGAGAACCTTTTGTACCCTAGAAAATTTGCATGTATTCTCTTCGAAGGGTATAACACTGATTGGGGGAAAATGGGTGAGGATCTGGGAGGACCTGTGCTCCTTGACCATGTGTGGGCTTCATTACCACACATTATAGGTTGGATTACATGACTTGGAGTTCATAGCCAAGTTGTCGAGCTATGAGCGTATAGGTGAAAGCCATTAAACTGAGAATAAAATCCAACAAGTTTTGCAAAACATGATAAGAGTTTCTACACTGATACAACAAATCATTGAAAACACATCAAACAGTTTAGGGCTCAAATTTTAAAATGTAAAGGAGATAATCACATTGTTTACTTTGTATGCTTCTTTATTGCTTAATTCATCAAGATAAGGCCCTCCTTGAGGCCACAATTTTTAGTAAGAGAGGAAACCTCTCAAGTCTTGTTTAGTCGGTTCATCATGATGACTAGGCATGATAGAGCTCAATCATGAGCTAATGAGTCAGAGAGTTCATGGAGAGGCTCTGAATGCTCCCGATGTTCTCCTGAGGATATTTCAAACCTCGTACGCCTCCTTGCTAGGCATCACACTCATCATGCACCTGAGGATCCAATCCTCCTAGCATGACATTCTGAGAGTCATCGTGAGCTCCCTTCATCACGCAGGGGGTTCACCCATACAGATCATGGGGTTTCTTCACATATGGTGAGAACCCAAGTCATTAGGTCTCCACCTAGTGAGATAGAGAGTTGTGGATCATACTCCATGAGTCAGTCCTATAGGGAATCTGAGTCTCATGCAGCCCATGAGAGGCGACTACTCCAAGACCAATTGGAGGAAGCGCACCATCAACGTAAGCGCCTAGAGCGTGAGTCCATAGAGAGAAAGAGAGTGCATCAACAAAGGTTGGATGAAATCCAATGATGTGAAGAGAGGATTTACCAATAGAAAGCATATGAAGAACAATCATGTGAGGTAATTCCTAAAAAGAAGCTCATACCTAGAGTGCTTAGGCAACAAGTCAACGTGATGCACCTAGTGCATCATCAAGAGTTGCCACTTAAGCAAGTAGATAGCCATTCTTCTAGATAGATAGACATGCCTAGGGTTATCGAAGAGCAACAGAAAGAGATATCTAAGGATCCCATGCGTAAGCGTGAGGTCGAGAGTAGTCAAGTTCGACAGGTGAGCAATGTCAATGCTCGAAAGTCATCACAATCCTTGGGGCATATATAGTCTATTCCACCATATAAGGAACCTATGATTACTTTCCATAAATAGGAAGTCAAACCTATCCTTATCAAGGAATATGATCCTCCATTGCATATCATAGCGAGGATACAATAGATTGTGTATAAGCGAGTGTTGGTGGATACAGGATCATCGATTAATATCATCACCACCTCAACATTCAAACATCTCAAAATTCCACCATCCCACATCAAGGAAACAAATTTCATATTGCAAGCCTTTAACGATGTGGAATCCCCTACAGTAGGCACAATAGTCCTCCCCATCGAGGTGGGACAAAATATTATTCCTACATTGTGCTACATTTTAGAGGGATCAAGACAGTATAATCTATTGCTTGGAAGACCATGGATAAGAGCCATGGAGTGCATACCATCAATAGTGCATCAATGCATTAAGTACACCCATGGAGGTGAAGTTCATGTAGTTGAGGTGGACCCAGATCCCTTCAAGTATTATAAGCCTGAGGATCATCCATAGGAACCTGGTGAGGCGCCTATGCATCTACAAGTTAAATTGGATGAGTCTATCCAAAGTGTGGATGTAGCCTCGTAGACTATGGTGGAGTTACCATCCCCACCGCTATCACCTATGGAGTCACCTACAACCCCTACACTCTCGACACCGCTTAGCAGGGAAGGATTGATGAATGCCCTTACGGAGTTGCTCACAACCACTTCAGAGGTATCATTAGAGGATCTTCACACTCCTATCAAGGAGGAAGAACCTAGCATGGTCATGGATGCACCTGAGTGTATCACACCCTCTTCATCCATCATGTCACCAGATAGTTCTCATGAGGATGATGGTGAATATGAAGAGCTTATAGAGGCTAGCATTATGATGCTACCCACCATAGAGTCCACTGAGGATCTAGGTCAACTTTTCATCGAGTCTCCACCTATGGATCCTATCCTAGAGACATCGTATGAGCATGAGGAAGGTTCAGTTATCATGACTAAAATAGAACAACCTCAGTATGTTGATGAATTACCTATGATGCATGAAGTTGTAGAGTTTTCTCATGAGTTTGTGGGAATGGTCGACATTAGGCCAGATGATCAAGTGATTCCTAATCACATAGAGCCAGAGATGGGGTAATCCAATGGTGTTTTCACATTGCTAGGGCTAGAAATTTTGAAATTGGTCACTCCTGACTCATTTCTCATGGCACCATCTCGAGAGCACAAACAAGTAGGTTCCTCACATCAGATTGGGGGTACCGAAAGTGACACAGTTCAACACAACGAAGTGAAACAACAGCTTGAGCTGAGTCATAGGCATGAGCATGTGGATAGCACTGATGAAGTGTGTCATCAAGAAGCTTCCACATCAACTCAAGTGAAGGAAATAGGTGATTTACAATTACCTAATGGATCCATAGCATCCACTTTTCTATTTCCTTCAAATGACAAAGGTATTTCGAATCAGTCATTGGAAATACATATGAATTCTTTGTTAGTCTTGTGATCCATTTTAAGCCATCTAGAATGGATGGAGCATCGAATGGATGAGCAAGATAAGGTATTGCATTTTATCAAGAACCGGATTGAAAATCTAGAATTACAAAAGCAACCCTTGCTTGAGGACGAATCGCTTCCTATGCAAGTACAGGAAAAGCCTCAATGAAAGCAAAAGCCCATGCGGCCAACCCAACCATTGGATTCTCAAAGCAAACCAATGTGGGGCAAGAGCCCAAAATAGGTGCAACATAGTGGGACTCCATTACAAGAGTCTATGTCTGATATCTTTTAGAAGCTGCAAGAGGCTAAGGTCATCACCTTACCTAATGTCATCCCTCTAAACCCAAATAGAGTTAAACCTATGGGTTACAGGGAGCATCACTACTATCTCTACCATCGAATAGAGGGTCATGGCATTCGATATTGTCATGAATTTAAGAGTGTGGTGCAAAATATGATAGATAAGGGGGTTTATCATGTAGATGGTTCTCTCAGAGTGCCCCAACATGCTGAAGTGGAGGTCACACCTCCTCAAGAGTGACCTCGGAGTCATCAATCACCTCGTAGGCCCAATAGGCCAGTGCAATGAGTAGTTTCATTTCAGATGACTACTCTAACTTTGTTCCAAAAGTTACATGAGGCACAGGCATTCATATTACCCGAAGTCAAGTATAGGGCATCCGAGACTGGGTCACCTGATAGGGGTCCCTTTTGTGTGTATCATCGAGTGCATGGACATGACATTCAGAGTTGCCAATCATTTAAGAGGGTCATCGAAGACCTAGTAGAATGGGATGAGATCCATGAGGATGGTTCTCTCATTCACCCATGCCGAAGCATAGGCACACCGGTGAGGTCCGATCTTCACCTAGGGGAGTCGATTTCTATCACTCTTCCTAAACAAGCTGATTACTTTTTAGTAAATAGCATGCATGCTAGGGGTCTTCAAGGTAGCATACCTTTCCCACCAGCCATACCAAATTTGATAAGGAAAAATGAGGAATCTAGAGGTATTGCACCTCCCTCACCATCATCGAATGGCACACTCACTAGGGGTATATAGGGCAACATGCCCTTCCCAAAAGGCTCCAAGGGTTCCTAAAACTACTTGGTCATGTCAGTAAAAGCCTCTAGGATTTGCTTATAATCGCTCGATCATCCTAAAAAGCTCCAAGCTCATCTATAAGTACTTTGGTCAAACTCAAAAGGCACCAAGAGTTTCTAAAAAATTGCTTGGTCAACCCAAAAGCTCCAAGGATTCTTAAAATATCACTTGGTCATCCCAAAATGCCCCAAAGGTACCCATAAACCCTTTGGTCAAACCCCAAAAGCTCCAAGGGTTTGCTTAAAACCGGTCATCCTAAAAAGCTCCAAGGATTCTTAAAAATCGCTTGGTCAATCTAAAGGCTCCAGAGGCATGTACTCACCGTTTGGTCAGATATGAGGCTCAAAACTCATAAAAATTATAAAATCAATAAAATCCAAAAAAAATTGGTAAAGCATAAAATCCAAAAACATTTGCATTTTGCATTTGAATTTTGCATTCTCATTTTGCATTCACACATGCATTCATTGCATTACTGCATTGCATATAGGCATTCATCATCCATTGCATTCCATAGTAGGAGGGATTATGTTTGTCAATCTTACAAATGACACCACGTTTGTGTTTAAATCATGCATCTCTGCATTTATCATGATCCATCATTCATGTGAGTAATTGTGTTTTTCAACACAACCTATAATGTTGCTATGGAGATATACTAGGGTTTTCCAGTCACTCAACCATACCTAGTGGTCTTATCAAGAGTTGGTAGAAATCTTGCTTTGCTTTTGTAGCTAAGGTTCAGTTAGTATAGCCCTTAGCATATCAGAAGCCTATCACTAATCAAAAAATTAAACAATCCTAACAAGGACTAGGGGAAGATGAAAGTCACAAAGCAAGACCAGGTATCCTGAAGTGAAAAGAGTTATTCTTGCTTATCCCTCTATGTGGACGGTATGGGAAATGTTGGTAGTTGGAAAAAGGATAGGTTAGTTCCCTATTCAGAATCCCTTGCTTACGATAAAATGAGCAATATCCCAAAGTGATATCCCACATCAATCCTCATGATTGATACCCTAGATCGATATCATAGATCGAATTCCCAGATTGATATCCCATATTGATATCATAAGATCGATATTCTCAATCGATATACCAAAAATAGTTTTCCCAAGTAAATCCCCCAAAGGAAAGTTTCTGAAGAAAATTATCAAATGTAAATGCCGAAAAGTGAAGATCGAATGAAGATCAAAAAATAGGCTTAAATCAAAGTTCAAAGTGAAGATCAAATGAAGATCATAAATCAAAAGTTCGAGTGGAGATCAAATGAAGATCCAAAATCTAGTTCAAATGAAGATGGAATCGACTCCCTTGCTTCACTACATATGAGCAAGTATCCCAAAAATTGAAGGATAGAAAGGAATGAGCCTGAATCCCTAGAATTGTTGGCACTACTATACCTTACGCATGATGATATGTCTGACACATTAGCACCTCGCTTATGAACAAGACCAATGTTTGAATGTGGAAGAGCTAGCTTCAGGTGTCCTGCATTGCCTAGTGGCTTAGTCCAACTAAAATCTAAACTTGGGATTGGATAAGACATTTGTGGAACCCCTATCTTAGCAATGGGCTGAAAGAATCCTACCTGACATCGGGGAACGCTCGTGTCTTATCTTAAAATAATCATGTGCACACACAGGGATAATGAACAGTTAGGGCCTATCCTAGCAAAAGCCTTTTATCTCAGAAGTCTAGTGTGGTTAGTATGCAACTTTTGATAAGTCTATTAGGGTGTTTGAGTCTCATGGAAAACCTCAAAAATTTCTCTCATAGCAACAAAATATCAAATATCTCAAACCATATAAAATCATCAAATTGCAAAGTATCGAGTCCATGATACATCATCATATAGAGCACAATCAAAATATAGGATAGATACCGGATGGATATTAGAAATAATATTTAGATGGCCACTGACTATATCATGCATATATTTTAAATTTTGCAAAAGAAAATAGAATGACACATTATATCATTCGCATCATAACAATTGCATTCATTGCATTTCATATATGGGTGATTAATTGATTAAATTCTTATCTTAAGGATTTTCAATTACATTCATGATTTTTATACATTCTGTGGTGTCATCCATTAGATTGATAAACATATTTGCATTCATTCCTTATGTTTTAAGTGATTAAAGCATACAGGTTCATTTACATTAGATTACCATCATGTAAATAAATCATTACATACATTAATGCATACAATAAAGCAATATCAAATATGTGTTAAGAGAAAACATTGCATCCATATGCATCCATCATAAATCACACATCTAAGCATCTAGATCACTACATATAATCATCATCATAAATCAAATAGCTATCTAGTGCATGTCATCCATACATCACATCATATAGCATCAAATTAACATAAGCATTGCATCCATGTGCATCAAATAAACATAAAATCAAAACATATAAATCAAGTACACATCATGAGCCATAAATGATCAAGTCATATATATATATATGTGTCTCAAAGTACATCAGATGAGTACAAAATGCCCGTAGGCTACAATCGTGTAGGTCCTCGACCTTACACCAAAAATGATACATATGCAAAATGTAGTTATGATCTGACAAGAGCCCTAGCTCTGGTTGGCTCCCCTTGAACTGGAGCTCTCACCACCTCCCTCAGCCCTATGACCTAGAGCCTACTCTATAGTCGGATCTGGCCCTCTTGTGCACCCTACTGAGGGCCCTATGTACCACCTAGCCCGAAGAGGCCTAGCACATGAGAGACTGGTATGTCCAGGTGGCTAGTCCTATGGCTAGAGGTCCCACCTGTCTCCCTGTGGCTCCTATGTGAGCTACCACCATGTGTGCTAGAGGACCTATGCGTCCTCTCTATCCTATGGGTCCATTGGCTAGAGCTAGCTATGGACTACCCCGTAGTCCTAGACCTGGTCCACTGAGACCCTACAACATGAGAATCCTCTAGGACCATGCCACCAATCAACCTGATGTAGCCCTCTAACTGGTCTATATGGGCTACCCTACTAGTATGTCTATCATTGCCCTCCTCCATGAGGGCCTATAAATATTAGATCTCTGACATGGGATCATGACCGCCAGGTAGCACTAGCACTGGTGCTATGGGTGGTGCCATGACAGCATGGGAAGATGAAGGATCTCCCCTCTAAGCTAGGGCCAAGTCCCTCTCTGCTATAGCTGTACCCAGTCATGCCTCTACCAAATCATGCACACTAGTGAGCTCCTAGACCCTCCCCTCTACTATCATAGCCCATGTAGTTAGGCTAGTGATCTACTACACTACCTCGATTAGTCTACGATCTCTATCAGTCAGTTGTACCCATAGAGTAGCAATAGTGGTGTCTCGCTCCATCTACTATATGACATATCTATCGAGCTGACTCTACAAGTCAGCAACCTAAGCTAGGAGCAGCCCCTCTACACTATCAAGAGGGACCTCACCCTCCTCTAGAGCCTCATCATTAGGATCAACCTCAGGAGCCTCCTCGATGGTGGCCTCTATGCCCCATCCACCCTCTATCCGTTAGTGCACCCTACACCCATCAGGATCCACCTCTACCTCTGCCTATCTGGCACTCTACCCAGAGGCCCCGATCCATGCCACCGAAGCATGGACCACCATCCATCATATGCTAGGGTGGTAGCAACCCTATCAACCCTAGTCTCCTAGAAGTCATCTAGCTCATCTCCTAGATCCGGAGGTCGAATCCATGGAAGATCCCACTCTAAATCCCAAGCGTGTACAAAAATGGGATCTTCAAGATGTCCTACACTATCCCAAACTACCATAGGATATGAGAGTAGAACTGATACTCTCTAATCTCGACCTTTCGATCGAGTAGCCACCTATCTCTATGAGCCTATCGAAGCCACTCACCCACCTCAGCCCATGCTGGGCAATCCATGTACGACCACCACTCAATATCATCAGGGTCGAGTGATCCAAACCATGTAATATAATGTTGGATATCACCAGCATGGGTCCTGCTCCTAAACCCCTCCTCCTCGTGAGGCCAGCAGGTGGTATAACACTGGTGATCATCATCAATCTCCGTGATGTGTAGTGGTAGCTCTCCAGGATGCTCTATCCTGATGTGCTGCCAGCCCCAAATCTGAAGAAGTAGGCTACAGCTGATGCCTCGATGGCTCCGATCAATGATCTGGTATAACTCTCTATACAACTAGTAGAGAAGGGTGCTCCCCTAGGCCAGTCGTAGTGGTTGAGTCATTGAGCTCTGAACCACTCTACGGATAGTGGCTAGGAGGTTCTAAGGAATCCTCATGCTCGAGGAGTCTAGAAGAACAACTTGCACCACCAGGTGCATAAATATGGCCTCCTACATAGAGAAGATGTTCTTCCCCTACAATATCCGATATGGACTCCTCCATGATCGATACTGTGTTGAGCCTCCTAGCTCCGATCACCAAAGATAGCATCAAAAATGGGCCCTTTGGCCCCAGAAGTAGAAGAGATGATGGCCTCACCATCAATGGGGATCCTGAAGATCCTGTAGACATCCTCTAATGTCACAATCATTTCACCTATAGGCAGGTGAAATGTGTTGGTCCATGCATTCCAACGTCGGGCCAATGTAGTCAAGTAGGCTTGATCTACCCTAATCATGGGTAGATCCAAGATGTAACCGAAGTCGATAGCTCTGAACCATCTCCGCTCCCTGGGAGTGAGCTCTCCATGAAGAGTCTTAAGGATGTCAGGCTCACGAGCTCTAGAGGTCAACCTCTAAAATAAAAAGCATAATATAAGAGAAAATCTAACTAAAAACAAGCAAAAACATTTAAAAATGACCTAAAAATCATCAAAAACATCTAAAAGTACAAAAACATGTCATCATGCAGTCATAAAAAATAAAAATGTCACTTAGACAAGTCAAAAATGCATTAAATGACATTATTTGCCTATTAAACCTTAGAAAAATTAAAAATTTGATAAATTTTTCCTAAAGTTTGCGAACCATGGGTCAACCCTACGGTCCGCATGCAGTCAAAAATTGACCATTGGGATTTTAAATGTGGACCGTAGCTGGTACCTATGGTATTTGACTGAGATCTCGCTAGGATCATTTACCGTGGCTAAAAAACAAAAAATAAAAAATAAATAAAGCCTAAACTAGCCTAATCTAGCATGAGGTTCATTACTCAACATTTTAATTAGGTTCAATTAGCCAATTTATTAATTAGGTTAATTTTATTGGTAATGGATGCGAGGTCTTGGTTTCGAATTACCTTGCCCTCACCTCGGCCATCGCAGCTAGAGGAAGCTTGCCCATGCTCTGCCATCATGCGGTGTGTAGGGTGTAGGTGTAGAGTTTGATAGTTTTAGGTCAATTCTCACTTGTCACTATCAGAGCTCTCCAATTGCCAAGTCATTGTCAAGGAATAATGAAAGAAATTTAAAAATTGAGCTTTTATAAGCTTTTCTTATTTCGTGCGGACCGCAGGCCCTAGCCATGGTTCCCAAAATTGCAATTGGGAACCGCAGACCCTAGCCATGGTTTGCAACTAGTAGCAAATTTAGTCAAATCCCACTGTGGGAAGGTCTAAAAAGGTAAATTAATGACTCCCATTGGATCAAATTTTCAAAAAGAGCAATCAATGTTGCAAATTTGGTGATGTTCAAAGCACCATGATCAATTTAAAAAATTAAAATTAACAACAAAAAAATCAAATAATTAAAAACACCAAATGCGCCTCGTATTCAGTAATTTACCCTATACACTTGGCGGTTGCAGTGACTTGCGCTCCATGCAATCCGACAAGATGAGTAAATTACCATAAGGACATTTGGGGTAAAATTGTCATCATTGATCTGATATGCTTCTTTTCAATCCCTAAGAAGGCCTTCATGGTTGGACTTCTCCACGGGAACGAGGCGTTTCATGTCATGTCTTCTATGACATCTTTCAGCAAATCATCGATAATTTGATTCAACACAAATCTAATTGGATTTGTATCATTTTGATTCCCTAAGATGGCTATTGTAGCCTGACTTCTCCATGGGATAGGAATGTGCAATTACTATTAATAGTTGGAATCAAAAGCTGAACTAGGCCTAGCCAAGGCATTAATATGCTCAAATCTAAATTTGTTCAGATCATCCATGGTGGTCAAGTGACATCGTCGCTTTAATCATTGTCATTACCCTCATCGACTCATCGCTTGAGGGGGTAGTCATAATATCAAATCATAATCAAAATCAATAGAAGATCCCGGAGATCGTAGATCCCTTGATCTTGTCAAAATTGCGTTCGTCCTTGCGAATCATTGTCAACAACTATCATAAGCTTACCCCTTTTGCTTGGGGAAAATAGCAAATATGATAATTTGTTTGTATCTCCTCTCCTTTCGGTTATATAGGCCTAAATCCTATTGTAGCATCAAATGCTACCCGAATGACTGATGGTGAGTGCAAGCTTTTCAAATTTAAGCCTTTCACCCAGTTGGAAGCAATGATTCTAGGATGCGCATCCTTTTGCAGGACAAGAGGCATCTAATGTTGATCTGACTAATGATCATCATAGAACCTTCGACATCATTTTAGGAGGTATATTTTTGCTCAACATTGTTCGATCTCACAATGCATCTCAAAAGGGGCATCTGTAGACACCTAAAACATGTCATGTCGAGGGTGACTACTCATATGGACATGCTACAAGACCATATGGAGGATCTTGGATAGACTCCAAGATAGAGCAGTGGTTCTAACCACTCAATTTGGGCTCCTTGGCCTAATCAGTCTAAACCACAGCCCAGACCTATGGTTTACAGGCTGAACCATGGCTGAGACCTACAGTTTATAGTCTAGACCATAGTTGTAACCTACGGTCTTAACTGAAGTTCAGTTGGCCTTCATCCGAGCCAAATCGGTTTGAATGACCATTTGATCTAGAAGAAGGTGGTTAGAGGATGGAAGCTTCCAATCCAACTATCCTAACCACCCCTTCTTGATCTTGGCTTCTCCATGAAGCCACCCCTAGCCCTTGGGTAGTCCTATAAGTACCCCTCAAAATTAGGGCAAATAATAGAGAGAGCATTGGATATTTGAGCAACGAAGCCTTATCAAATTGTACACTCAACCGAGTATACTAAGAGAGAGCTATTGCACTTATCCCCTACCTACTTGCCAAGATTCATGATGAATTGCATTATGGATGCCCTAGGAGCCTAGGAGAGCCAAGAAGCGCATATTCAGGCAAACGAAGGCCCTTCACAGTGAATCAACCACCAAATCAGTTTGAGGACACCGAAGGTGACCATTGAACATCAATTTGGACAAGGAGGTCAAGCCCACTACCCTTGAAATTGAGGGTAAACCTATCATATTGCTAACCATGGCTTTCAACCATAGTTTATAGTGCAGACCGCTCATCAGAGCTATGGTTTGTAGCAGAGGTATCACCACCTTACCTTTTTCATTTATATCCAGTTAATTAGCTTAGTTTAGCTATTTCCATGGTTCAATTGTAGTTTAGCAGATTTTTGACCGATAGAATTAGGTTAGAATAGTTTCTTTATGTTAAGCATCAAATAGGACATTAATGGATTCTTTATGCACTTTCATGCTTTATTTCACATAATTGGTCCATGCATAGTGTAGTTGTTATCTTTCTTTATGCAATTCTATAAATCTTGATTCAATTAACATAGTTTAGAAGTGTTTTTCATGCTTTCTTGATTATACATGCTTAATGGTGTCTTTATGCATTTTTCCTAAAAGGGCCTCATCATGAGAGGCTGCCTATATTTTTGACACTTTTATGTTGTTTCTTGACCGCAGGGAATAGATTCAAAGGAGATTCAACCATCAAGTTCCTTCCCCAACGCGAAGAAGAGGGCAACTCCACCCTAGAGCAGTTTGTGACTAGTTGAAAAGCAACATTAGTGCGCCTACCCTATTGAGGGCTTTGGCATTGTATTAATCGTATCATCATTTGGGTGACCCTAAGAGGGGCATGATTGTAATCGAGATTCTTTGCAATTATTAATACAAGAAACACTTATTTTGTTGAATCTATGCAATCTTGTCATTTTTATGCTTTGAATGAATGAATACGATATAATACAGTAGATGGGTGCACGCTTTTTGGTTAGATCACTATGATATTTCTTATTTTATTAACAATATCATTACGATCTATCCCATGTTGTTTTTCCTATGTTATGATCATCAATGCAAGATTAAGGAACTCTTGATGCTCACCTCAAGTTTCTCTTCTACCTGCTTGATGATATTCTCAACTATTCCAAGATTTCTTCTACAAAGGATATTTATTATAAGTATTCAAACGTGTTCTTTATCTTGTCCTTGATCTGGTCCCATAAGCTCTTGATCATCTCTATTTCCTATGTTGCTTTTAGTTCTACCTCCATTTCTATATTTCATGAGGCTTCCAACTACTTAATATGTTGATCTTTTGTACCAAGCCTATCAAAAATATGTCATATCCTATATAAGTTCTTTACATTAGATAAGTTGGTATTTTATATCCTCATCCTACTTATTTTATTTATCCTTTTTAGTGTATTTTCCTTTAATATGTCCATTCTCTTATAGAAGTTGGTCTCTTTTTATTTTAACTAAGCAAATTTTGCTTCTAAGTTTGAATTCCTGGTCTAGGTTACTTCATCCTAAACTAATTGAGTGTCAAGTGTGAGATAGTTATCTAGCTAGACCATTTGATATGGGTCCATCTTATCTAAATCTAGCTATGACACCCTAGAATTTAAGTTAGAAATAGCTAATGCTATCTTGGATGGCTCAATTTTAGACACCTCAAAAAAGTACATTATATCACCCTTCTTTGATATTCATGAGTGGAATAACACTAAGGCCTTGAAAATCTTCTTATTGAGTCACTTGTACTCTTTATTCCATCCTTTCACTTTAATAAGAAGGGCATTTAGTACCTTTTTAACCTCAAACTCTAATATAGTATACATAGCTTGGCATAGGCCCTTTAGACACACTCATCGTTGGAGGAGATCCTATAGACTAAGATTCTTGAGTAGGTATGGCATACATCATTCCATATAGGAGTATTTATGCATGGGATGCAATGTGAGTGGAGGTGGTAGGCCTGGAAAGGGTGTGGATTGAGTGGAATATCAAGAAATAAAATGAAATTGGAGGGAGTGGCATGTGATGCCAATATAAATAGGGTGGTTAAAAGAGGATACATGGTTTATGGAACCAAGGATTGTGATGTGATGACATGAGTGAGTAGGGATGCAAAGGATATTAGATTAGTTCTTTGATATGACTATGACCATCAAAGGTAAAGTACCTCCTATAGAACTATGGGGCAGGATGCCCCTTAGAGAAACATATGTTATACTAGTATATAATGGGAGAAATATAGTAAAAGAATGAAAAATAGAAAGAGTGGGAATATATGAAGAAGGAAACAAAATATAGAAAGATATGGATGTAGAAGAAGTAGATAGAGAAGGTGGAATAAAAAATGGTGAATACGTGGAAGGTGACTATGTGCATTATGGTCATTGAACCAATCATTCCCAACTCATAAGAGGATCTTCCTTAAAGGATTTTTCCCTTGTTGAATTAGTTTTTCTATCTCTACTACTATATCCACCTTACCAAAAATTGATCCATATTTCTCAAAATTCTTATGTCCTTTGTTTTTTGTTTGTCTCATCATTGTGTTAACCATTACTAAAGCCATTGGTGTAGCTCAGATTTTAATCATTGATGCTACTTATTATCTATGCTTCTTCTTATGTGTGGTTTAAGTACCTTATTTCATTACATCCATGATTATTTTATCCCTTTTGGTTTCTTTGGCATGTTTCTTGTCCCTAGTGGAAAACAAATCAGCATCAAATGGACCATATCTTATAGATTTGGTCATTGTGTTTGTTTCATACTTCATTATCTACCATGCTAGAATATTCTTGTCCTTGTACCTCATTTTTGAAGTGCCCCCAATATTTGGATATTTGACTTGATATTTAAGTCAAATTCATATTTTAAATTTGGTAAAAAGACATACCACTCTGGCAGGTAGTCATACCAACTATAAATTTTATCTTTGTAACCCCTATTACTCCCTAGAGTGTATCTGGATATATTGTCATCTAGTTTTCCTATTGCTAGATGTTATACTTTTTCTTATGTGTGAAGAAGGTATCCAATTTGTTTTTAGAGGGTTTACTCAAAAATTACCTTTAGGTCATAGGACCATAGTCTTTGAGTTGTTCCAAACCCATCTCCCTCAACCATTCCTATACCACCATGTTGCACCCATAAATCTTAGAAATGATCTTCATGATTTGGTGTTTGAGTGGGTAAAAGGTAGTTTTCTCCTATCCTTAAACATATTTCAAGTCAACAAAGTCAATATACTTGACATATTCTAGATTGAAAATGTATTTTAGGACTCATATAATTAAACTCAAATGGCATAGCTAAATATCCATAAATATAGATGAAGAAGTTGGGCATCCCCAAATAGAAGTCCACATAAGGTCATTTACCCTTTATCAACATTTGTGTGTCTCATTTGTCTATCTTGTCACCTTCCTCCAAAATTTATCTGTGATGACCTTGTACACCTCATCATAGAAGGAGTAGGAGGTATTTCTTACTTCATAGAAGGATACATCAATGCACTCCATAATACTTAGGGGTCTTCCATCCACCCCCACCTTGTCTAACTAGAGAGTGAAAATAAATTTTTCTTCTGGCATAAGATCAACAAAATTAGGTAGTATCTATAGGTGAACGTCCTCATTCCTTCAAGTCCCTTAATTTATTTTCTATCTGGTATACGATGTATTTTTTATAGTTAAACATTTGGTACTACCCTAGGTAGGTCAATACTGCATGCAATAAGGAAATATGCTCCTCATAGATCTTCTTTTCACTCTTTTTCTTGAGGATAGATTATGTTATTGACATCACCATTTGTATGTATTACTTAAACTAGTCCAAATCTAGAAAAATACTAAAGTCATATGGAAATTTAGGTTTCTTAAGATATAGGATCAGGAAGTTTCACCAATAGGCAATGAAATATCTATAATAAAAGACTCTATAGGCTTAGGACTATAAGATATCCATATTTTTGGATCATCAATGGATTTTAACATGCTCCTTATAACTTTTATCATGATGTAGAAAGTATTTTTTGTCCATTGCATAAAGTGGAAACTCCTTGTTATTGAATAATATCTCTCATCCATTATTTCTATTAATTTAAGGAAGTTTTATGCTTGTGGTTGTAGACACCTAAAATGCATCATGTTGAGGTGACTACTCATATGGGACATGCTATAAGACCATATGGAAGACCTTGAACAAATACCAAGGTATAGCAGTGGTTTTAACCACTCAATTAGGTAGTTTGGCCTAATCAGTGTTAGCCATGGGTGACATTCATGGTAAGCAGTACTGACCATGCCTTAAAGCCACGAATAGCATCAAAAATTAGTTGGCCTTTGACCAAGTCAAAGTTGGTTCCAAATGACCAATTGGTTATAGATCTGAGCAGTTTTGGGGTGGAATGATCGAGAAGCTTCCTTCCAATTGCTCTAATTGCCCATTCTTGATCTTGGCTTTCTCATGAAGCTAGGACATAGCCCTCCTAGGTGCTATAAAATTTCCCTCTGAATTGGGGAAAAGTCTAGAGAATTTTTTAGTTGTATGTGATGAAGCCTTGTCAAGATGGACACTCACTTGTGTTCCTTGAGAGAAAGCTTTGTTATTGCAATTGAGAGATCAAGAGGAAAATTCAAACCATGGAGGTCATAGGAGGATAGAAGAGCCAATAAATGTAAATACATCCATTTCACATGCACTTGCAGCAATTCAAGCACCAAATTTATCATAGGACACAGAGGCAACCCTTGACCACCAATTTTGCAAGAGAATTCAGAGATATAGTCCTTATATTTGAGGACAAACACATTTCAAGCCTCATCGTGGCTATCAGTCATGGCTAACAGTGCTCACCACGCCTCAGAGCCACGGTCAGGGCAGTATCACTAATTTCCTTGTTTTATCACCATAGGAATTGTTAATAGCAGTAGGCTAAGCATAATTTACATTTTATTGTATTTTTAGAGACTTTTTACCAATAGAATTATCTTGTTTAATTGCTTGCTTTCAATATTTTAACTAGGATACTAATGAATCTTTTTCATGCTTCCATGCTTTCAAATTGATAATTAGACCATTATATAGATACATATGCTTTTCCTTTACATGATTCATAGCATTTTTTCATGTTTTTCAAAGATTTATTAGATTTCTTGCATTTTCTTGATTATATGCTAATAATGTCATGTGTTATTATAAATTCCTCAAAAAGCCTTATCAAGGGAGGTATCCTTTATTACTGATGCTTCTTTTTATTTATTGCATGTAGGATCAACAGGGTTTTAGGATGAAAGGCAAAAAATGCCTCTAATCATGGAGAAGAAGGTCATCGACACCTTGGAGCAGTTCGTGTCATCCTAAAAGGCATTTTGATCACATCTACCCTTGAGAGGGATTAGACACTATTGTAATTGATGTATCAAATGGGTATCCCTAATAGGGATGAATTTGTAATTTGACTCCATTGAAATTAATAAAGTATTCCTTGTATTCATTTTATTTTTTGTTGTCAATATATGCAAGCCTATTTGTGTATTTTTTATCAATTGCAATAGTCATACTAGGTGTGAGCCTTTTTGGTGGTTAAAGAAGGAAATCATGGTGGGAACTTCTGCATCTTATGCCACATAATACTAACTTGTGTGATTTTCTGATGATAGGTGCTAACCACGATTGATAGCCATGGTCAAAATTTATCACCATAGTTGACACCCATGGGAAATAGTCTCAGTCGTACCACAGATCCACGGTCAGCATCTGATAGGCCATACAGTAGGGAGTCAAATCTTAAATCAGATGAGGATTTGAGGTAGGATCCACTTTTCTCTATTTTTCCTTGTTTCTCTATTTGTGTTTTTCTAGAAAGTCAAAATTGCTAGCATATTTAAGAAATGCGACAAGAAAGTAAAATGCATTGAGTCCCTAGGTCTTTTTGTAGGTTTCACTAGTCACTACGAGGAATAGCAGACCTTTGAGTGCAGTTCACCCTAGTCTCCATAAATCTAGTCCCGTCTCATATGTTATTTTTCTTACATGAGTTCCATCTAGTGGCCACTACATCATCATCATTAGTGCGCATTTTATTTGAGAGTCATATAGCTTAATCATGCATACTTCTGAAATTTAAAACGTTCTTTTTAATTTGCATAGAATATAGAAGAGTCTTGAGTAATATTTTATGCATTTAATTTCATGTAAAATAAAAGAAACCACACACACCACGACACACTTAAACTCTAGTGAGTTGGAAGTCACATCCAACCGCTATTAGGGTTCAACAATGATGGCAATGATTTCCATCAGTTGGCCCAACTCCCTCGATCCTTTTATTACTAGAACAATACCAAATCCAAGATGTTGTCATAGCCCGTGTAAGCACGTATTCCTCTTTGGAGGTGTGTATCAATGCTCACAGGTGAACTGGGTGAGGACCGGGAGGACCTATGCTCCCTATCCGAATGTGGGTTTCATATCCATATTTTTGGGGGTTTACGTGACCATTAATTTCATTTTCGTTTGTCGAGCTACGAGTATACAATTGAAAGCCCTTTAAAAATTGACTATCATAAACATATTTGAAAACATGATGAGAGTTACTTATTGATACAACAAATTGCAAAACACATCAAATAGTTTAGGGCTCACTTTAAATTTTAAAAAGATATAATCACCACTATTTACTTTGTTTTAAAACTTACATAAGATATTATACAATATCATTGTGGCTACACGGAGAGTCTAACATAGGCGTAGATCTAAAGTTTAGGCCGAAGATCCACCTAATGCACAACAAGACACATAGTACCCTCAAACATAGAATCCTCCCGAACGGCATTCGACAAGTATTAGAGGGGATAATTCTATGAATGAAGATCTTGTTGGGAATATCCCGGTACGAGGAGCTACTAGACATTCCTCAAGACATAGATTAGAAAATGAGCTTCCCAACATGGGGGTTCCTATCATATCAACATTTACCGTGACTACACTCCGTGTGCATCCACGGGATCTACTAAGGAGTTTGTAATTGAGGGATCTAAATTAGTACCCCTTCATCCCGTGTCTAAGGGAGGCTTGAGGCCCCCAACATCTGAGTATAGATGAGGTTAGGATTCTCCCATTAAGGGATAAACAGATAGGGCCACTTTCAAGCATAGGCCCTCTTAAACTCCCAACAATGGTGAGCCATGTAAGATCACCATAGACTTGTCTAAATTGGGATCCAATGGTACACCACCTCATGAGCCTTGGCATAGCAAACGGTTGAATGGTTTGGGTAAAGTTCTAGGACAGCTAGGTTACAAGCCTACTCTTGCGTCTTCTCATTTTGTGAGTGTGCATAGTAGTAGTACTATTAGAACTATCAAAGAACCTAGAGAATGCTCCAAGTGTTCTCGAGATATGCATGCCCTTGCATCCCATGCAGGCACATAGCATAGGCAACATCTGGATGTAAATGTCATCTTCATAAACAAGGGCAAGAGCATAGTAGATCATACCATTGGGGGACACACCCACAAATTTGCTCTAATAGAGCACACACACCAGAGGCTGCAAATGGTTGATCATGTAGATAGATCTCATAAGCTTATGTCAGAGCATAGATTTCAGATTCTCCAAGACCAATTGGAGGATGTTCGTACATAATGGGAATGCCTCAAAAATAAGAACACTCAGAGGTAGAGGTTCATAATACAATGCTTATATGAACAACGAATGTATGAGCAATGCATCCTTGATCAAAAAGAGCATGTTGAGAGGGAGGATCGACTAGCCAGTATCATTTTACACCCCCGTAGTGAGCATAGGGAGCGTATTTATAGAAGAGTTTCTTTGCAACCCAATTTGCACCCTGAGTATATAGATACCCGTACTCGCTATACAACCCAACACAGAGATGGATGCTCTCCACTTGAACATCATGGGCATAGGTAGTACAAAGAAGAACCAGGAGATGAATTAGATTAAGAGTATCCCAAAATCTCCCAAGTTGAGGATGAGGAAGATTCTATTGCTTCACCTCGATCGAAGAGGAATCTACCTTCGAGGGTGCCTCCAAGGAATTCCATAGAAGAGGAGTTCTTATCTTCGTAGGCTTATAAAGTCCTGGCAGAAAAGGTCAAATCAATAGAAAAGTAAGGGACACCTTATCAAAATCCAACCTTGAATAAAATTCATAATGAACCTTTATGTCTATCAATGCCTACTCTACATTATCCCAAGCATATGAAATACCTAAGATGGAGAAGTTTAGAGGAGAGGAGGATGCTCAGAAGCACATCATGAGCTTTTTGGATGTATGCTTTTAGATTGGAAGCAATGATGCCCTGATCTTGCGGACTTTCATCATGACCATCTCAGGCCCAGCCCAGGAGTGGTTTAATCAACTCAAGAGGCACAGCATCACCAATTTTGAGCAATTGGCTGATGTATTTCTTGAATGCTTCTCCTTTGGCATCAAGAAGAAGGTGAACTTATCTGAGTTGGTTGCATTAATGAAATATGATGATGAACCAGTTATGTATTATGGGAAACAATGGAGAAATATGATGGCAAAGTTATCATTCTCCATACCTAATTCTGAATTAACTCCTATGTTTACACAAAGTTACGCCAAACACATTTTGTTATTATTACATTTGTAGCAATACCAGACCTTCAAAGAGGCTTTGGTGCAAGCCAAAGTGATTGAGGATATCAAGTTATAGGAGGGTAACTTGAAGCTTATTAATAAGGAATGGAACAAGAGAAGCACTGAGAAACAACCGGCCAAGCCGACCCACATCAATCAGGTGGCTTTGAACCTTCAAAAATGGGATAAGGGGCAACAACAATGAAATTATCAAGCCCAACCTCCTCCTGTGTAGTATGAGTAGTGCAATAACTATCAAAAGGGTAATAATAAGGAATAGTTCCCACCTCACCAGTTCACACCATTATCAAAGTCGATGACTATGATATTCAATAAATTATGTGAGGCCAAGACCATACGCTTGCCAGAGATCAAACTGATGTACCCTAATCAACCCAAACTGAAGGGGTATAAGGATGAGTTGCACTGTATCTTCCATAGATCAAAGGGACACGATATTTAAGTATGTTGGAGTTTCAAACATTTAGTATAAAATATGATAGAAAGAGGTGAGCTAACTATGGATAACCCTCAAGCACCAGATAATAAAAATATGGGAATTTACAAAAATCCTCTACCTAACCATAAGACACCAAGGAATAATATTGGTCAGGTCAATCAAGTACGAATTGAACCACCAACCCATGGGTTCGTCAGAATGGTCAATGTTGTCACTAGACATGTGAGGCATGAGAGAACAAATCAACCTCTAGCTCCCATTAGAGTCCAAGATGCACCTACTCCAAGGCCAGCCCAAAATGTGCCAGGCCCACCAACTAGACTGGTGGTGACAATCAAGAGTAGGTTAGTTCAAATTCTACAAACAACTCCACCTAAGTTGTCAATTTATGAGTTGATTCAACAGTCTCCCAAGCATAGGGAGATGCTTATGGATATTCTAATGTATATAGAAGTATAGTCCTAGGATCTAAAAGTGTTCACACACTTCGTGGGACATGTGCATCAGTGCTAGGAACCAGTCATAAAATTTCATGATCGTGAAGTCAAGACGGTTTCCACTGTCATAGCAAACCCCTGCTCTATATCATAGCATGTGTAAATCATATACTATTCAAGTGGGTGTTTATTTATATAGGATCATCAATCAACATTATCAAGACTAGGGCATTGACATATTTAAAGTTGCCAAAATCACATATCATACCTTTTGCTTTTACCTTGAGAGTATTCAATGATGTATTATGCTCTAAGGTAGGAGTTGACAATTTTGTCACATTGCACAAGGGGTAGAAAAAAATAAAAAAAATCAAAATTTTGTATAGTCTTTCCTTTTGCAAAAGTATTTCTTTTTGTTTGTAAGTGTTGCAGCAATTTTGGCTTTCAATGCCATCCCCTTGTACACAAAATGAAGAAGGAAAAGCTTCGCTGCCAAACAGGCCAAAGAAGATAGCTCGCCAAAAAAAAGGAAAAGTGTCACGATATCACGACATGTCGCATTTTCGCGACCGACAGCAAGGAGAAAGCACAGAAGGAAAAAGTGTCGCGATATCGCAACATGTCGCATTTTCGCAGCCGACAGCAAGGGAAAAGCGCCAGAAGGAAAAGTGTCGCGATATCGTGACATGTCGCATTTTCATGACTCAGAGCGACAAAAAAGAGCAAAAGATAAAAATTTTCGCGATATCGCAACATGTCGCATTTTCGCAACCGACAACAAGGAAAAATCGCATCAAGGAAAAGGTGTCGCCATATCGTGACATGTCACATTTTTGCGGCCGACAGTAAGGAGAAAGCGTAGAAGGAAAAAGTGGCACGATATCACGACATGTCGCATTTTCATGGCTCAAAGCAACAAAAGAGGACAAAGACATAGAAATGTCGCGATTTCATGACATGTCATATTTTCACGATGCAAGAAGAAGAATCAAGTTGAAGGCATAGAAATGTCACGATTTCATGACATGTTGCTTTTTCGTGAGGGGAACACACTCCAAGCCAGGTTTTTTCTCGAGACCATCAAAGTTCCTCATAAATGCATTTTTTGTGCCCAGTAAGCTCGTTGCTCATTTTTGGCAAAGTATCAGTCCCTGACGAAGTATCAGTCAAGCATGGCAACCACTCGAGCATTGCACCCAGAGACCAAGGACACTCAGATGGCTCATCATTGCATATTTCTGCAGTTAACTCGGTCATAGTTTCCAGTTTTGGTAATGGATATGAAATCTCAGTCATGAGGGTCATGAGGAGCTGACTTCTCAGATCTCAAGAGTATACTTCGCCATTTTATGTAATTATGACTCAGAGGGTCGGGTCCTCCATAAAAACCTAGATTTTATAATGTAAAAGGGGGGGAACTATCTGCTAAGAAAGATGTTATAATTTGATGTCCTGTGATTAATACTAAAGAGCTTTGGGCTTAATTCCTCTCTTTTATGCTACCTTCGATGCTTGATTCTTTTGTCTTTCTTCGTTTGCATACTAAGAAAGCTGAACCCTGTGTCCGATGTGTGATCGAGGACTGTACCTTGAAACTCATCTGAAGGCTATAGGAGTGGAAAATGTCATATTGGCTTTCTTTTATGCTACCTTCTATGCTTGATTCTTTTGTCTTTCTTTGTTTGCATACTGAGAAAGATGAACCGTGCGTCTGGTGTGCGATCGGGGACTGTACCCTGAAACTCACCTGAAGGATACATATGAAGGTTGATATTGCATTTCTTTCATTTTATTCTTGGTGTTCTTTGCTTCTATTCAAGTTGTCAGTTAGTGATCGTGCTTCCTATTCTCCCCCACCTTAAATCACCGATCTCTCTTCCCTTACCCCTTTTTTTATTTATTTCTCTAACCCTAACTCCTTTTATCTCTTTCCTGCACCCTTAACTTTAAACACCCAAGTAGTTTAGCATAGGATTTGGCCTTTCTCTGGAGATTAGCATGAGGGGCATCTCTTCCCTTCGGCCTTTCAATGTTGGTCCAAGTCTAGGGTGCATACACTCACCCAAAATCCTTTCCTAGACATATTTGATGACCAACAGTTTTTGGCACGCCCGGTGGGACTGAAGCCCCATATTAAGAACAAATCTCAAACTCGTCTTCACTGGGGCCAATAGTTCTAACCAGTTCTCGGTGTGACCCGATCAGTCTCACCTGACTAGTGGTAGTGATAATCGATGCTCTCATTATTGAAAGACTCTTAGCATCTGGCGACTCTGTTTACCCAAGAATCTTTAAGTCGTAAAGACCAGTACCAAAAGTCTATGCCTTCATGCAAATGAGATGGAGAGTTAAGAATAGAGGAGATGAAACTGAGTTCTTCAAGCTAGATATCGACGCCTTTGGGGAGTGATCAATTTTGGTCACCCTCGAGTCACTATTATGAGGAACATACTCATAAGAGGCTACTGTCAATGAACAAGGCCTAACTTCTGATATTACATCTAACTTTCCTCCCAATCCTCCCAACTCACCAAAGTGTCCTAGTGCCACCATTCATATTAATCATCCTATTAGCAATCAAGGGGGAGCTTCGAGAATACTTGTTTCTCAAAATCCAAAAGCAAGTATGGCATAGCAACAACAACAATAGCAAATGCAATAGCCACTACTGCCCAGACTATCCCCAGCATGGGATTATTTGTCACCACTGAATCTAGTGGGACAATGGCAAGTGTCACCTGCTACCGTAAAGAAGATCCCAACGTTCGATGAAACTGGGAAGACTGCTCTAGAGCACATCCAGGACATAATATCTTTGGCGATGATCCATGACATCACAAAGGAGCAAATTATGGTAAAGCTTCTGTTTATTTCCCTTAGAGGAAAACTTCTCTACTGGTATAGATCTCTACCACCCGATAGTATTACGGGATGGGACCAGTTAGTTGAGTAACTGATGGGAAACTTCAATGAGTCCTGCGATCCTACCTCTCTCCTACATCAATTCAATTTGATCCAGAGGCATCCACAAGAGGATATCACAGACTTCAATATTAGGTTCGCTCGAACCTGGCAAAGAGTACCAGTTGGACTTCGGCTAACCGACGAATCTGCAGCATATTACTTCCTTCAGGCTTTCAACCCTGATATCAGTATTATGGTAAGATATTCTAACATCAATACTTTTCCCAAATTATATGGGTTAGCCAAGAAGGTAGAAATGGATTTGATAGTTGTGGGCAAGCTTCCCCAAAGGATGTCGACGCCCATACTTCCCGAATTCCCTCAATTCTAGTATGCGAGCGTAGCCACTTCGCAAATCTCTGCAACCCCTACACTCTTGATCTCATCTTGGAACCCGAATCCTATTGTGTCTCAAATCACCACTCCACAAATTCATTTCCCTACATTTTTAGCTCTATAGCCCACTATCACTTCGACATTTCTTGTACTGCCAGCACCACCTCAACCCCCTGCCCTGCCTCCAGTATCGACGATGGCTTCATTGCCATTTTTTCCAAAATTCGATGATATACAAGCTAAAATTCTATAAAAAATGCAATCTTTGAACTCCATAGTTTAGATGTTGTCCAACGATATGCCCATTGTTAAGAGGAAGCAAGCACAACAAGAATTCCTACCGATAAGATCTTATCCTACAACTGCGCTTACCAAAGACTAAGCAGTCCAACAAGGAAAATCTTTGGCGAGAAATGTTGCAATTGACAAAGCTCCGAGCACTTCTAATTATGTATATTGGTGCTCTACGTGCAATGATCTGCATGAAGAAAATACCTGCATGCTGCACCAACACTATGTACAAACACTAGCGAGCAGTAGTCATGGCAGTCAAGTCAATGTCATTAGGCAAATGAGTCATAACCTAGCAATTGGCAAAGAGGATTCAGTTGCAGTGCTTACCAAAGGAGGAAAGAAGACATCTCAGAGGAATCAAGGTTCGGTGAACAGCCTTGACGTCACAAGAAAAGAAAGAATGTTCACCTGACGACTCAGACTTAGTAGCGAGAACCATGATCTCTACAAGCCACTGCTATAATGGAGAGGGTAGGCTATCCCAGCTAGGATGATCGTGGCCCTTTGAATCTTCAAAGTTACCATGAGATACCCAAAAATGCCTTGGATACAATGCCAAAATGCGATGGCACTAAGGGAATGGCCCTAGAGCACCTTGAATATCTTGTTGATTTAAGGCCCATCTATGACATATTCCATGAAGATGTCATGATCAGACTTCTAGTCCTATCTCTAGAAGGAAGGGCATTGCAGTGGTACAGAATGCTTGGGAATAAAAGCATCTGCTCGTGGTATGACTTAGCGAAAGCACTACTCAAAGCATTTGATGGCTCTCAGGACCCCTTCCAACTTTTAAGCATACCTCATCAGGAGGTGGGCCAAGGACAAGAGTAGACTCAAGTGGTAGAACCTAAGAACAAAGAGGACATATTTTTGCACACTTTTTGTGTCCTAGTGGATGGCACACAAGCATTCATCCAGAGTCCATTAAGCATGCCTCATAAAGAAGCTAAACCTGAGGAGACCCTAGAAGATTACTCTTTGTCGAAGGAGCCCTGTTATCGCATTAGGAGGATGGAAGAACCTGTACCCAGCCTATAGTTAGTAGATTCTTCAATATTCTGGTATTGGTTCCAACCATCACCACATCCAATGCCCAAAAAAGACCCCCATGCGATGAACTTCTTCGACATATCATTCATCACCAGTATGGGTATTGGTAGGAGTGACAACCTGCCATGCTGCACTCTGTTTGCAACATGGAAAACTTTGGGAAGAGGCCAGCCGGACTTCAAGGATCAGTTGAAGTTCAATCAGATCTGGTCCGAACATTATAGGTTCATCAGATAAGCATCCGAAGTTGGGCTTATGGTAGTGGCATGCCAACCATGTCACAAAATTTTATGTAAATACTGTAAATAGCCTGGCTAGTAAATAAGGGCTGAAAGCACTAAGTGTTGCTTAGGAGCTTAGGCACAAAAAAAAAAAAAAAAATGCTATCAGTGGATAGTCAGAGAAGAACACAATGGGAATGACTCTTTTTCCCAATGGATAAAGGCCTGGGATCTCTGCATTCAGACAAGCTAAATGCCTTGTGATCTGCTAAGAATGTTGACAATTTTATCACATTGCACAAGGGGTAGAAAAAAATATTAAAAAAATCAAAATTTTGTAGTCTTTCCTTTTGCAAAAGTATTTCTCTTTGTTTGTAAGTGTTGCAGCAATTTTGGCTTTCAATGCCATCCCCTTGTACACAGAATGAAGAAGAAAAGGCTTCACTGCAAAACAAGCCAAAGAAGATAGCTCCACCAAAAAAAAGGAAAAGTGTCGCGATATCGCAACATGTCGCATTTTCGCAGCCGACAGCAAGGAGAAAGCGCAGAAGGAAAAAGTGTCGCGATATCGCAACATGTCACATTTTCATGGCTAACAGTGAGGGAAAAGTGCCAGAGGGAAAAGTGTCATGATATCGTGACATGTCACATTTTTGCGACTTAGAGCGACAAAAAATAGCAAAAGATAAAAAGTGTCGCGATATCGCGACATGTCGTATTTACAAGGAAAAAGCGCAGTAAGGAAAAGGTGTCGCGATATCACGACATGTCACATTTTTGCAGTCGAGAGCAAGGAGAAAGCACAGAAGGAAAAAGTGTCGCCATATCGTGACATGTCACATTTTCATGGCTCAAAGTGACAACAAAGGACAAAGACATAGAAATGTCACGATTTCATGACATGTCATATTTTCGCGATGCAAGAAGAAGAATCAAGTTGAAGGCATAGAAATGCACGATTTCACGACATGTTGCTTTTTTGAGAGGGGCACACACTCCAAGCTGGGTTTTTTCTTGAGACCATCAAAGTGCCTCATAAATGCATTTTTTGTGCCCAGTAAGCTCGCTACTCATTTTTGGCAAAGTATTAGTCCCTGACGAAGTATCAGTCAAGCATGGCGACCACTCGAGCATTGCACCCAGAGACCAAGGACACTCAGACGGCTCATCATTGCATATTTTCGTGGTTGACTTGGTCACAGTTACCAGTTCTGGTAATGGATTTGAAAGCTCAGTCATGAGGGCCATGAGGAGCCGACTTCTCAGATCTCAAGAGTATACTTTGCCATTCTATGTAATTATGATTCAGAGGGTTGGTTCCTCTACAAAAACCAATATTTTATAATGTAAAATGGTGGGAACTATCTGCTAAGAAAGCTACTATAACTTGATGTCCTACGATTAATACTAAAGAGCTTTGGGCTTAATTCCTCTCTTTTATGCTACCTTCGGTGCTTGATTCTTTTGTCTTTCTTCGTTTGCATACTGAGAAAGCTAAACCCTGTGTCCGGTGTGCGATCGAGGACTGTACCCTGAAACTCATCTGAAGGCTACATGGGAGTGGAAAACATCATATTGGCTTTCTTTTATGTTTCCTTTTATGCTTGATTCTTTTGTCTTTCTTCGTTTGCATACTGAGAAAGTTGAACCCTGCGTCCGATGTGCGATCAGGGACTGTACCCTAAAACTCACTTAAAAGATACATAGGAAGGTTGATATTATGTTTCTTTCATTTTATTCTTGGTGTTATTTGCTTCTATTCAAGTTTTTAGTTAGTGATCGTGCTTCCTATTCTCCCCCACCTTAAATCACCGATCTCTCTTCCATTACCCCTTTTTTTATTTATTTCTCTAACCCTAACTCCTTTTATCTCTTTCCTGCACCCTTAACTTTAAACACCCAAGTAGTTTAGCATAGGAGCTAGCCTTTCTCCGAAGATTTGCACGAGGGGCATCTCTTCCATTTGGCCTTTCAATGTTGGTCCAGGTCTAGGGTGCATACACTCACCCAAAATCCTTTCCTAGACATATTTGATGACCAATAGTAGGTACCATAGTTCTCAGGATCTAGGTTGCACTAAAGACCATCTCTATGATGTATCATGTGATTGAAGTAACCATGCAATACAACATCCTTTTAGGGAGGCCTTGGATATGAGAAATGTGTTGTGTCCCATATATTATCCATCAATGTATCAAATATGTACATGAGTGGCAATTTCACGTGGTCCCTTCCGATGAAGAACTATTTAAATACATGAATATAGTAGACATTTCGGGGGATTTTGTGCTCCCATCAATGCACCTAGATATACGACCTACATCACCAATCAAATATCTAAGAGGTAAAAAAATAGAAGTGTGTGCTAAACCTACAAAGTTCGTATCTCAACGATCAGAGCACACAACAGCTGCTTCTAGCAGACCGTCTACATCTATGATGCATCGGGATTATGAGAAGCTAAAAGCTAAAATGGGAAAAAAAGAGAAGAAGCAAACACCCAAAACAATTGTGATCGAGGTTCCTACTCCCATGGAAGTAGAGAATGCTCCAATAGCAATCAAAGAGGCACCTCATCCTGCTTTACCTTCATCTTCAACAGGGTCATATACACCACAAACGACCATTCATTTGGTTAATCCTAGATTGGGGGAATATATTATGCCGAATGTGACATTCACACTAATCATCGAGACTACACAATATATGGGTGGACCACAAGCCCATTGTTTTATTTTAGGGACGATGGTACCACTAGGGGTACCTCCTAACCAAACTAATTTTATCTATGGAGGGCTCGACCAGCTTGCATCTCACACTTCCATGGATGAAGATGATAATAAGTCATTCATCATGAATGTTCATTATCTTTCTAACCCATAGTATGCCTTACAATATTTTGAGTGTTACCATTGGCATGGTTATGGGCTCGTATTATTTGAACAGTAGCGTAAAAGGTCATATGAACGTTAGTATCAGTTACCTATGGATTGGTTTGGGTTAGGATACCATATGGGAGAATAGGCTAAACTCCTCATGGCATCTTTAGACCACCTATATCTTAGTCTGTGGGATGAAGTTGACTTCAATCCTTATCACCCTAATCCCACCTCTTGTCGAAGGGATAACCGGATAGTGTCTTATGTCACTATAGGACCACCTAAAACATATCACGAAGATATATTGGTGGAGACCGGTCTAGAGCCTATACCAAGAGAAAACTTTGGTGAAAATTTTTGACCAATGGCCAATGACATAGGCCTATAGATGTAGATTGCTAGTATAGCGATAAATGTTGAGTCAGACAATCAATTTGATTAAGAGAGACCAGAGTCCATATTTGAGATAGGTGGACCGAGTTGCATATATGAGAGTGATGACGATGGTGATTCTGCATATGGTGAGCAATATGAGTATAGAACTGAATTGGCTTATTTAGGCCCTCTTAATTTACACCATATGTTACCTTTAGAGGTAGTCTTTGAGGATAATCAATCCTTCATGAATGATAGTAGTTATTGAAAGTGGTATTTCATGAGGCCCCACCTTCCCAATCACCCGATTCCAGTCGGTAGTGGTGAAGGTCTCTATTACAATAGTGATGATGAAGATGAAATAGAGAGAGCCTATCTAGAGCCTCCCTACTTACATCATTGTAATATGTCGTACACTACAATGGATATGCGTAGAGATATCAATCTTCATCCACACCTCAAAGGAAGAAAACCTAGTTTGGATAGGATTTATCATATGGTTTTCCCTAACCCGTTGGCATTTAGAGAGCTCCTTGAGCCTAGTAATCATTTTCTTGAGTCTGTTCATAAACAAGATCCAGAGATCCCCATACCCCTAGAACCACATCTTAGAGATAAAATTTATATCAATATAGTGTCACACGCATGTGGTCCTAGAGACATGATCCATTCCATCAATATGATCTTCATTGATTTGACCACTCCACTTCACAATCTAGCCAATCCTTTCAAACCGTTGCACCTAAATGTATATGCTATTGATTGGGATCATGTTGAATCACCATTAGAGCCCGAATATCTCTTCCCTAACAAATAAATGTTGTAACCTTTTCACTTTGCACTAGGTTATGCACATGATGTTTATCATGCTAATAATGCTTCCAATACATAGCCCAAACCCAGCTGATGACATACACTTGATCCCTATACCTCATCATCTTGAGAAGGGATCCCACATATCAGTAGAGGAAACCTTCAAAGTGGATATCAGTAATGGTCCCACCAATCCAAGGAAGGTTAAATTTAGAGAAATTTTATCTCCTTATGAGTGTGCAAACCTCATCCCTCTACTGAGAGAGAGATCTACTCTCTTTGCTTAGACTTACAAGGACATGCTAGGTCTAGATCCAAAATTGGTTACTCAAAGAATCCAGTCAAGCAAAAACTCAGGAAGATGCATTTGACAGTAGCCTTAATGGTGAAATATGAATTGCATAAGCTATTGGATGTAGAATTCATCATTTCCATTGACTATCCATAATGGGTATCAAACATGGTTCCTATAGGAAAACCTGATGGAAGGATCTGTATCTATACAGATTTTGGAGACCTCAATAAGGCAACACCAAAATATTATTTTCCATTTTTGAACATAGATGCTCTCATAGATGTAACTACGGGTCATGAAATGCTCTCCCTAATGGATGGTTTTTTTGGTTACAACCAAATTTAGTTTAAGCCTGAATATTAGCATAAAACCACATTTATAACGCCCTGGGGAATATTTTGTTATAAGGTTATGCCATTTGGTCTTAAAAATGTTGGTGCTACATATCAATGGGCTATGACATATATCTTTCATGACTACATGCATAAAATCTTAGAATATTATATCTACGACTTATTGGCAAAGTCATTGCTACATTTAGAGCATGTTGAGGTCCTGAGAAATGTCTTCGATCGCCTGATAGAGCATAATGTTAGGTTGAATCCTAAGAAGTGCATATTTTGTGTGACTTCAAGAAAACTCTTAGGATTATCATTTTAAAGTGAGGCATCAAAGTTGATCCAAAAAAGGTAAAGGTAATTTTACAAATACGTTCACCCATAAATATCAAGGAATTAAGAAGCCTTCAGGGTAAAGTAACATCTATCAAGCGATTTATCATGCAGTTATTGGATAAATTTTGACCCATGAATCAACTGCTACACAAGAGGGTCCCATTCAATTGGGACAAGGACTGTCAAGTAGCCTTTATCGAGATTAAGCAATACCTACTGACGTCGCCAATGCTAGCTCCACCAAGACCATATGAGCCATTTCTACTATATATCAGTAATTGACTTTGCATTAGGGACCATGTTATCCCAAAATAACGTGCAAAACAAAGAACAAGACATATGTTACATTAGTCGAACCTTGGTGAGTTACGAGCTAGGATATGCATATGTGAAGAAACTATGCTTAGCATTAGTGTTCACAATGAAGAAATTACAACCTTATATGTTAATTCATACAACATATGTCATATCAAAATAAAATCCTTTGTAGTATATGATGAGCAAGACATATCATAACACACATACTGCAGAGTGGATCATGCTATTAACATAATTTGATGAGCAAGACATATCATAACACACATACTGCAGAGTGGATCATGCTATTAACATAATTTGATCTAGAATTCATTAGCTAGAAGTTCATTAAGGGATAGGTCATAGCCGATCAACTAGTTGAGGCACCTCTAGAGAATAGTAGACCCCTCACCATTTAGCTTCCTAATGATACATTTTTTGCCTTATCAGAAGCACCCAAACCCGAATATCTATATAATAAAGCTGACATGACCTTGTTCTTCGATGGTTCAAAGTGTGAGCAAGGGGGTGGTGTAGGAATAGTGTTGTTCACACCACAAGATGCTCCTATAACCTTGTCATTCAAGTTGAACTTTCATTGCAATAACAATAACGATGAATAAAAAGCCCTAATTTTGGACTCCAAATAGCTGTCATCATGAAGATTGAAAGGTTAAATATATTTGGTAACTCCCTTCTCATCATTAACCAAGTGAAGGGACTTTTTCAATGTCAATGTCCCATTCTAAATTCTTATAAATATCTTGTTAACAAATAAATAGCTCAGTTGGAATGGTATGACATTGAGGCAATCCCTCGTTCGACGAATAGATTTGCAGACACTATGGCATATTTGGGATATTTAATCCCTCAGAATCCATCTGCTGATTTTAGACCATCCGTGTAAAAAAAATTTCACATGTTGTTGTGCGATGTGAAGCTTTGGATAACAAATTATCAATCAACATGATTCAGGTAGAACCGAACCATAAGTGGTTCTACAGAGCCATATATTTTCTCAAGAGAGCATATCGGGGTCTTTGATCTCACAGTATCCTATGGGGAGTAGTACTACCATTCACCATAAGGTTGTTTCCCAGTCTATATTTGTGAATGTTAAACCACAAGGGGAGCATGCTATCTTGTCAATTGAGGTTGAGGTTTAGCAGAATTAGATGTTACAGATATACGACTTCCTTAATCTTGGTGTAATCCCTTAGGGATTGTCATGTACTGTGAAGTGCACATTTAAACAGAAAGTGATAAAGTATACCTTTTTAGGAGACATTATGTATTTTCTAAGATACAATGGAGTTCTCCTTCATTTTCTTGAGCCCCTAGAATCATCTTGGACAATTTTGAAAGCTCATGATGGTACGTGTGATGGCCATTTCAACAACATGGCTATCATCAAGCACATCCTTTGCATGAGTTATTATAGGCCCACTATGGAGAAGGACTATAATGTATATATTAGTAAATGCATTAAATGTCAACATCATGCTAATATTGCACACCTTCCATCATAGGCCTTACAACCCATTTAGGCATCTTGTCCATTTGCTTAGTGGGGTTTGGATCTCATTGGTAAGATCTCTCCTTCATCATCAAGTCGACATACATTCATTATTATGGCTACTGAGTACTTTACTAAGTGGGTGGAAGTAGTCCCATTAATAATGATAACTAGAGCACATATTGTTGAGTTCATACTCACCAATATCATAAGTCATTTTGGGATTCCATCCAATATAACTTTGGATAATGGAACATCATTCAAAAAAAAAATTGTGAGAGCTTTGACATTTAAATACAAGATCAAACAGAGTTTTGTGACTCCATATTATCCACAGTAAAATGGGTAGGTTGAAGCCTCAAACAAGACAGTGGTATCTATATTGAAAAATATGGTACAAGAACATCATAAATATTGGCACATCTAATTACTCATTGCATTATGCGCTTACAAGACTAGTATTCGGACACCCACTAGGGCAACTCCATTTTCACTAGTATATGGTGTTGAGGCCATTATGCCCTTAGAGTTGGAAATTCCAATGTTGTGCGTCACATTGAAAGAGTTCATCGATGACAACACCGCGTGACAAGCTCACCTAGATCAACTGATGATTCTTGATGAACATCACATAAATGCCTTGGAGCATCTTCGTGTTTATGAGGAGCATTTAAAATGAGCTTACAATGACAAATTCCATCTGAGAGACTTTGAGGTTCATGATCTTGTGTTGAATGAGAACCAACAGAACTCAAATTTACTGGCAGAACTATGAGATAAATTTATGGCTAATTGGTTAGGTCCTTATATCATCTTTGAGAAGATTGGACTTGGGAATACCGCTTGACATCGTTGGAAGGGGTTGAAGAGCCTGGACCTCTCAATATCCTTCATCTTAAAGCATTTTATGCCTAAAACCATCAAAAGGTACCAAAGGAATCTATAAGCCCTTTGGTCATTCAGAAAAAGGCTCCAAAGGTGTCTATAAGCCCTTTGGTCAAACCAAAAATTTAAAATCCCTAAAAAATAAAAAAATAAAGCATTAAAATCCAAAAAAATGGAAAAACATCAAAATCCAAAAACATGTGCATCATGCATTTCATTTTCCACATGCATTTCATATTGCATTACATTAGGTATATCCATCCGTTGCACTTGCATTAGAATAAATTATGTTTTCAATCTTACAAACAACACCACGTTTGTATTTCAATCATGCATCTTTGTACTATCATCATCATTCACCACCCGTGTGAGTAATTGTGTTTTTCAATACAACCTTTATTATTGCTATGAAGAATATACTAAGGTTTTTTCAGTAATTCAACCATACCTAGTGGTCTTCTCAGGAGTTTGGTAGAAATATTGTTTTGCTTTTGTAGATGAGGTCTAGTTTTTATAGCCCTTAGCATATCAGAATCCTACCACTAATCAACATAATTAAATAATCCTAATTAGTACTAATGGAAGATGAACGCTACGAATCAGGACCATGTATCCTAAGGTGAAAATTTAATTCTTGCTTATCCCCCTGTACAGACGGCTTGAGAAATGTTGGTAGTTGGCAAAAGGACAAGCTTGCCCCCTACCCATACAAATCCCTTGCTTACAAATGAAGGAGCAATATCCTAGAATGATATATTTGAAAGATATCCCAAAGTGAATTATCAAAGTCAAATCAAATTAATATCAAGTTCTATCAAAGAAATCAAATCAATATCAAATCCCTTCCTCAAAAAAAAGTACAAAATAAATTGTATAGTACAAAATAAACAGTGATTCTTATCACTTTACATGAGCAAGTATCCCTAAAAATTAAAGAAAAGAAGGGATCGAGCTTGAATCCCTAGAATTATTAGTACTACCATACCTTACACATGACAATATGTTTGATACATTAGCACTTCGCTTTTATGCAAACCAATGTTTGAATGTGGAAGATCTAGCTTTAGGTTTCCTATATCGCCTAGTAGTCTAGTCCAACTGAAATCTAAACCTAGGATTGGATAGACATTTGAGGATCTCCAATCTTAGAAATGGGTTGAAAGAATCCCACTTGACATTGGGGTATGCTTATGCCTTATCTAAATATACTAATTTACACACACAAGTATAATGAATAGTTAGGACCTACACTAGTGAAAGCCTTATGTTTCAGAAGCCTATTATGGTTAGTATACAACTTTTGATAAATCAACTAGGGTGTTTGAGTTTCATTGAAAGCCTCAAAAATTCCCAAATAGCAACAAACAATTTTCAATACAATCATAAAAACCAATTTTCTTTTTTGAGAGTTTGTTTGTTAGAACTATTTATAGTATAGGATAGATATCGAATGGATGTCAGAAATGATGGACACTAACTATATTATGAATAGTATTCTAATCTAAAAACACTTATGAACAGAAACAATACATCATTACATCTCACATATGGGTGTTCAATTGATCAAATCATATAATAAGATATACCAATTACATATCATGATTGTTATACATTCTATGGTGTCATCCATCAGATTGTCACACTCATACTGCATTTATACATGATGTTTTGAGAGATTAAAGTATACATATCCATGTTATAAAAAACATTATCAAAGAAACAAATAAATTATGTAGTACATACATGGCATAGATTATATCATAACATCATAAATTAAACGTGTACAAGTACAGTAAATCAAACGTGCATTTAACATAAAACATCACATTCATATACATTCATCATAAGTAGTCTACCTACACATGTATATCATTGAATCTCAAGTCATACAGTTATCATCTATCTTGTGCATGGCATCCATACATCACATCATATAGCATAAAATAAGTATTATATTAAAACATTACATCCATATGCATCTCATAAAGCAATAAAAATAATAAAACTGCACATATAATGAGTCTCAATTTCAGATAACATATATATATATATATATATATATGTGTGTGTGTGTGTGTGTGTGTGTGTGTGTGTGTATCAAAAAATAATAATAAGCAATACACTAGCATGTGTCAAAAATACATGTAGGCTACATATGTGTAGGTCCTTGAACTTACACTCAAAATGGTACAATAACATCTATGATATTTGTACTAAGTAGCAACACCTGCACCCCTAGATAGGAGGCTCCATCATCACCTTCGCCATCCCTATGAGTCCTCCTTGAGTTGGAACCTGAGGTCCTCTTCGATCTGTGTGATCTACAACTGGAGCTGGCTGAGGATTGCCCTATATCTCGAGTATGAGTCCTCTAAGACCCTGAAGCTATGGGTATCTTTGAAATATCACCCTTGAGTAATCCAATCGCTCCTCTTAGAGTAGCGATGTAGGAGGAAATTTGTGCTCCATCGTCAATATGCTGCTGCACTAGGGCCTGGGGTCTCTAGATCTCTGCTCCCTAGTCCAACCTTGTTAACCCCTACATTGCTGGAATTTTTGGTACTACTAGAGCAGCTAGAGGCACTAGAGTAACCTATGATGATGAGGGAGCTCCACCCCTAGACCTGAGTGCAATAATCTATCCCATCATCGCATCAACCTGAGACTACAGGAGAGTGCTGCTCTATAAGCCACTGTATCTCTGTATCTACAAATGCAACATTCACCTCTAAGGCATTCTTCTCCTCCTCTTAGTTGCACCACTGAGTTTTCCCTACTATAATTCTAGACTGGATATCCCCCACCTTTGCCTCAAGAGTGGTAATGGTGGTATCTCCATATAGTAGTTGCATCTGTAGAGAGCCTACCTGAGTTTGTAGGCTAGAAATATGGGTCCTGAGCTACCCAATCTCATTGTCAGGTGTAGCCTCACCCTACTTGAGAGCATCACCCTCCTCCTCAACTGGAGGTGCCTCTTATGTAGATACCTCACCCTATTTGCTCTCAGTCCTCTGTCAGACTTAGCACCCTCCAGGATCTACCTCTGCACTCTCACTACCCACTACTACAAAATTTGGGACCCTATCCAAGGGGGCCCTCAAAACCCTGCCATACATGAAGTGTCCACCATGTGTCATAGTCAGGAGTGGTCCCTGCATCTGTCTGCCTTGACTCTTAGAAATTTTCATCCTCACCTAGTGGAGTAATCCTAGGGTAGGTCAAGTCCCTCTCTAGGTGGCTATGATGGTAGATAGTCGGCATCTCTAGTGTATCTTATTTTATGCCAAACTGTATCAGGATGCGATAGTAGTAGAATAACTCATGTACCTCAAACTTACATCCAAGGAGCCATCTATCCCTTCATGCTCGATGCAACTGATCATCAGCCTCCATTCATGGAGGGCAGTCTAAGTAAGGGTGCCACTCAATCTGATTGGCCTGCAACACTACAAACCATCCAATATAGTGATTCAGGTCCCCTGCACATGATCTCATCCTAAAACCCTCCTACTCACAAGGCCAACATACAGCATAGCAATAACACCTCTCCTAAATAGTTCCAATATCTAATGGCAAGTTAGTGGGATGCTCGATCCTGATATGTTGCCACCCCCAGATCTGTAGTAATAAGCTACATCCAATACTGACTCTACTCCTCTAGATAATTTGGTATAGCTCATTATAGAGCTACACTAGAAATGCACTACCCCACGACAGGATCAGTGGATGATCAATGGGACTCATGAGGATGTCCAAAGTTCTATATAGGAGGTTCTAAGTTAACCTCACGCTAGAAGAGTCAACCAGGATGACCAGCACGATTAGGTGCATGAAAATGGCTGCTCGCTCACTGAAAACCCATTGTGTATGCCAGTACTCAATATGGACCTCTCCATGGTCCGAGTCTTGCTCTACCTCCTCATTGCGATGACCAAATATCTAAGTGAATATAGTCCTCTTCACCTCAATCAACGATGATGTTATGGTCTCGCCATCCAGAGGGATACAGAATATGTGGTAGACATCCTCCAAGGTCACTATCATCTCACCTATCGACAAGTGAAAGGTATCGGTTCGTGTATACCAGGGTCGATCCAATGCAGTCATATAGGCCTAGTCAAAAATAATGATGGGGAGGCATAAAACATAGCTAAATCCCATAGCCTCAAACCACTCCTGGTCCACCTGAGAGAGGGTGCCATACAGGTTGCGAAGGATCTCAAATTCCCTCGCCCTCACAGTCAAGGTCAAACATTAATTATAATAAGGCAAAAATAATTAAAAATCAAACCAAAATAATCAAAAATAATTTAAAAATGACAAACAAAAGTACAAATCTCAAAAACATAAAAAAAATGAAATAATGCACTTCAAAAAATCAAAAAGATCAATTAATTCTACTAAAATTAAAAAAAAAATTGAAAAAATTAAAATTTTTTGCTAAGTTTGTCGAATCGCGGTTTAGACCCATGGTTGGGATGGCAGTCAAAATATTGACCATTTGAATTTTAATCCCGCCACGGCTGATAGTCGTGGTCCCCAAATTTGCAATTGGGAACCACGTCTGCTAGCCACGACTAGGAAACATGACATTTTTAGTGTCACTTCCCATCCCGAGACACCTTGAAATTAAAAATCCCTCCCCTCTAAGCTAACCTAAGCTAATCCTAACTAGGGTGAGGTTTATTACCGATAGTTTAGTGAGGTTAATTTAGCCCATTACTTAATGAGGTTTATTTTAAAAACTAGTAAAAGCAAATAATGAGCGAGGATGCATGCTTCTACCTTAATAGCACCGACTCCTCCAATTTCATCTGCAATTGGTGTGGATAGGGGTGAGGTCAAAATGTGGCAGCATTCCATATCATTTTTGTCTTCTTCTCTATCAAAGCTCCCAAATTTGCAAATGCTACAGGAAATAATGAAATTTTTAAATTGTGAAAAATCCTTGAATATTTCCAATTTTGGCCCTAACCGTGCTTGACAACCGTGGTCCCTAAATTAGGGTTTTCCACCCTTGGGTTTAATCCACGGTTAAGAAATTTCAATTTTTAGATGTTGTTGTCAAACGCAATTAGCAAACTATAATATAATATCAAAAATCCTAGTATGGAGAGCTGTTGAATGCAAAATTAAAAATACCCACCTGACCAAAATTGTAAAAAAATCACAAAATAACAAAAAAAATGAAATAAAATAAAAGCCAAATGTGCATTGTATCTAGTTATTTACCCTACACACTTGGCGGTTGTAGTGACTTGCACTCCATTCAATCCAGAAATATGAGTAAATTACCATAAGGACATTTGGGGCAAATTCATCATCATGGAATTACTATGTTTCATTTCAATCCCTAAGAAGGCCTAACGATCAGACTACTTTATGGGAACGAGGTATTCATTTTAATTCTTCAATGATATTTTTAGCAGATCATCGACAAATAAGATTCAACACAAGCATAATTGGCTTTGCTATCATTTTGATTCCCTAAGAAGGCCATCAAGTTTGGACCGCTCCATGGGATAGAGATGTACAATTACTATTAATAGTTGCAATCATAGTTGATTAGGCTTAATCAATTATCAAATGCTAAATCTTATTTTATTTCAAAGTCATTCATAGTGGTAAAGTGATTCGTCACTTCATTTAATTTTCCTACCCTTATAGACTCGTTGCTTAAGGGGGTAGTCATAATATCATAATCATAATCAAAGTCAATAGAAGATCCCTTGATCGTAGATCTCTTGATCTTGTCAAAATTGCATTCGTCTTATGAATCATTGCCAATGACTATCATAAGCTTACCCTTTGTTGGGGCAAAAATCAAATATGATAGTTTAGTTTGTAGCTCTCTTCATTTCGATTATATAGGCTCAAACTCCTATTGTAGCACCAAAGCTACCCAAATGTCTGATGATGAGTGCAAACTCCTACAAATTTAAGCCTTCCATCCAATTGGAAGAAATGATTCTAGGATGCATGTCCTTTTGCCGGACCCTGAGCATCTAATATTGATCAGACTAATGATCATCATCCAACCTATGACATCATTTTAGGAGGTCTATTTTTGCTCAGCATTGTTCGATCTCACAATGCATCTCAAAAGGGGCATCTGTAGACACCTAAAATGCATCATGTCGATGCGACTACTCATATGGGACATACTAGAAGACCATATGGAAGACCTTGAACAAATACCAAGGTATAGCAGTGGTTTTAACCACTCAATTAGGTAGTTTGGCCTAATAAGTGTTAGCCATGGGTGACACCCATGGTTAGGAGTGTTGAACATACCTTAGAGCCATAGCTAGCATCAAAAATTGGTTGGCCTTTGACCAAGTTAAATTTGGTTCCAAACGATCAATTGGTTGCAGATCCGAGTGGTTTTACGATGGAATGATCAAGAAGCTTCCCTCCAACTACTCTAACTACCCATTCTTGAACTTGGATTCCTCATGAAGCTAGGACATAGCCCTCCTAGGTGCTATAAAATCCCCCTTCGAATTGGGGAAAATTCTAGAGAAGTTTTTAGTTGTATGCAGCAAAGCCCTATCAAGATAGACACTCACTTGTGTTTCTTGAGAGAAAGATTTTTATTGCAATTGAGAGATCAAGAGGACAATTTAAACCATGGAAGTACTAGGAGGCTAGGAGAGCCAAGAAACACAATTACACCCATTTCATGTGCACTTGGAGAAATTCAACTGCCAAATGTTTCAAATGACATAGAGGCAACCCTTGATCATCAATTTGGAAAAATAATTCAGATATATAGCCCTTATATTTGAGGATAAGCACATTTCAATCCTCACTGTGGCTATCAGTCATGGCTAATAGTGCTCATCATGCCTCGGAGCCACGATCATGGCAGTATCACTGATTTCCTTATTTTCTCATCATAGGAATTGTTAATTGCAATAGTCTAAGCATAATTTAGGTTTTATTGCATTTTTAGAGACTTTTGATCGATAGAATTATCTTGTTTAATTGCTTGCTTTCAATATTTTAACTAGGATACTAATGAATCTTTTTCATGCTTCCATGCTTTCAAATTGATAATTAGACCATTATATAGATACATATGCTTTTCCTTTACATGATTCATAGCATCTTTTCATGTTTTTCAAAGGCTTATTAGTTTTCTTGCATTTTCTTTATTATATGCTAATAATGTCATGTGTTCTTATAAATTCCTCAAAAAGCCTCATCAAGAGAGGCATCCTTTATTACTTATGCTTGAGGCATCCTTTATTACTTATGCTTCTTGTTGTTTATTGCATGCGAGATCAACAAGATTTTGGGACGCAAGGCAACAAATGCCTCTAATCGTGGAAAAGAAGGTAATCGACACCTTAGAGCAGTTCGTATCATCCTGAAAGACATTTTGATCGCATCTACCCTTTAGAGGGATTAGACTCTATTGTAATTGATGTATCAAATGGGTATCCCTAAGAGGGATGAATCTATAATTTGACTCCATTGAAATTAATAAAGGATTCCTTGTATTCGTTTTATTTCTTGTTATCAATTTATGCATACCTATTTGTGTATTTTTCATCAATTGCAATAGTCATACTAGGTGCGAGCCTTTTTGATGGTTACAGTGGCACTAGGTTAATTGTTAAGCCAAATGTTTGAATTTAGATCATGCTCTAGGAGTCTATTTAAGGGCTTAAGTTTTACGTGCTTAGTGTTTTCCTTCTTAATTTTCCTATGGAGTTTGCATAGTTTCCCTCTACCTTCTTTTAATAGGGGTTCTCAAATTGTTCTTCTAGTTTTTTGAAAGGTGGTGACCCCTATTTTTTCTCTTCCCCTTCTTTGTAGTTTGCTTCCTAAATATTCTATCCTCTACTATGTTAACTATGACTAGTGATAATGAAACTACAAGGGACGTAATGACTATTGTGAGAGGCTATGAGGTCATTTTAGCTTCAAGTAATAAAGGGCTAGCAGAGGGAGATGAGGTATTCATGACAAAGAATGGTGAGAAATGAACAAAAATGGAGAAAAAATGAGAAATTTTGGTCTTTTTGGGATAGCAATGATTTACTTACAATTAGGAGTTTTTTGCTTGAAAATACAATCTATTTTCCCTTTGGAAGTGTTTTTTAGCTACTTAGAGGGAGAAGTGATTTGCTAAAAATTAGAAGTGATTCACTTGGAAAAAGAGGTGATTCATTCGGTCTAATGGAAGAGTGATTCACTATAAGATTCTAGTGATTCACTTATGGTTGCAAGTAATTCACTCATTAGACTTGGTAAAATTTGGTAAGGTTTAGTATTTTTATTTTGAATTAATTGCTACATATTTTGGTAGTCAAATATCTCTCATGGAGTTGCAACTCAGTTAGGCTTTGGCATGCAATTTATTGGATGTGAAACATGGTTCACAAGGTGATAGTGTAGTGAGCTTGTTTACTTGGGAGCTTGGATGTAAATGAAGGTCCCTTGACCCCTTGGGGTATACATAGGTACCAAGAAGGTTATGCATTTCATATGCCTTGGTGTGGGTCACTTGGGTAGGCCGATTGGCCTATTAATGGTTGATTTGCTTAGTCTTATGGTTGGAACAAGGTCAACTATTGGTGCAGGTACACCATTCACTTAAACAAGTGGATTGCTCATTTTAGCAAGTGAATCACACCCTCTTGTTTATGTCAAACCTAGTACATTATCAATTTTAGAAGGAAAAGAGGTGGTATTTAACAAAAATTGAAAAATAGGAAGAAAAGAATTAGTATAAAGGTAAGTACTTTTCAAATTAATAGGTAGTACTATATACATATTTTTTTGTCGATAACTTCTTTGTGTTATATTGGTCATAGGTGCTACCAATTCACTAATATATGCAACATTAATCCCTCCATGAAAATGATCTTATAGATATTTGATCCTATAATTTTAGTGATTAGATAAATTTCACTTCATAATGAATCAAAATTCTAATGAGTAGATGGTTTTGCATGATCCTCATCTCATTTGAGCATGAGGTCTTCTTTATATTCCAATTCTATTACCCCTTTGTTTAACCATTTCATGATGTCCTTTTATCATTGAGGAACTTTCCTAAAAGATTTTTCTCTCTCCTTCTCTAGGGCCAACAATATATTCAGTCTCGTTTGCATGGCCTTGATGTTGGTGTTCTCAAACATAACCTATTATTAAATTTAGAGGGAAGTAATCTCAAGCTTAATTAGCAATATTGCCTTGTTGTATACCATATTATAGGAGATAACTTGGTGGGTACCTTCAGTGTCACTCTATCTACCTATAGTGCTTTATGTATCTATGTATGACAATCCCTCTATGATTCTAAAATGGTCCTCTTCAATATCCTAGTGATATTCTTATTAGTCAATTCAAAAAACCCATTATCCTAAAGATAATAACTTCATGATGTCTTAAGTAGAAATTCATATTCAAGGGTGAATTTCATCACTTTAGCCCCTTTGAAATAGATGGCATTATCTATGACAATCACGACCAAGGTTCCAAACCTAGTGATGATATCTTTATGCAATTGCACCACTATCTCTTGATAAGTTACTTTGGTTAAGACCATTTCAACCCACTTGGTGAAGTAATTCACGACAGTGAAGATCCACCCTTGGACCAAACTTAAGGATAAGTTAATTCTACAAATGAAATCAAGACCTCACTATTGGAATAATTTGATTATAATGATTGGTTTTAAAGGTATTAGGATTCTTTCCTTCCTTCCTAGGAAAATGTAATAAGATTTGCAATATTTGATCCATTGATAACAATCATTAAAAATGGTAGAGCGGTTGTATCCAATCCTCAAGATCTTATGGGCTATTATGGGAGTAGAGAAGTATCCTTCACCATGATATTTCTTGAATAGGGATCCTTATTTTTATTCCTTTATATAGCAGAGTAGAATTTCATCATATCCTTTTTTGTATATATTATCTAGCCATTGGTAGTGTGTTGCCTTCTACCTAAACCTAGTCCTTTCCTTAGTAGACAATACTTTAGGGGATTTTCATATAGCCATATATCTATATAGATCACCCATTCATCTAGCTCCCTATTCAATATCCTTCTCTTAAATTAGAGCAATTTTTTCTTTAGGCACTATACTTGCTAACCTTTCACATAAATCACTTTCATGATTATCTTGGTGGGTTTGATCTTGATACTAAATTCTTGTATCTTATTGATTCATCCAATTTTTTTCTCTGATTTTTTTATGTAATTCAATAGACTATATATCAACTATCAAGGTGTACAAAAATAATGGTCTTTCTTTGCAAAAGGTAGTATCTAAACTTCTTCAAGGCCTTCATGATGTTGAATATTGATTTCTTAGTATAACTCTTCTTGTATTTATGAAGGGATTGACTTATGAATAATATGGGATGATATTCATCTTGGTAATTCTGTATCGCTCCAAATTTTTCGCATCCTTACCTTCAGGCTATAGGATCCGTGCCCGGAAGGAGGATGGGAAAAGGATGTCGCGGTACCTCGGACTGAGAGGACTTGCGAAGGTCCCGCCTCTCAAGGGAGGTGTATATTGGTGATTTTTCGACGGATGGTGGGTTCACCAGGAAACATTTAATGGCAGTTTCCACGCCTAGGTTTGGAATGTGTTTTTATGTGTTCGTTTTTAGCCTTAAGCATTCATATCCTAGGTTTGGCCAAATGAATCTAAATTAATCTATATGAAAGTGCAGATTTAATGAATACAGAAAACAGATTTAAAGACAAAAAATAGAGAAATTACAGAATAAACGAAGAATACGATCCGGATGTCGATGGAGATTCGATGTTTGAAGCAGTCGGGATCGTCTGGAATTCGACAGGATCATGCGAGATCGGACAAGATCGTCTGAGATCTGACGAATTCGTCAGAAGAATTCGTTAGAGACATACAAACAGGAAAAATAGATGCAAAATACAAAGAATACAACTATGATAACGGAGGGAAAGAACACAAAATAACAATATGAATACTAAACAATAGTTATGAATAGAAATTCAAACAAATTATGATATTCTAATGAGAAATTATGATCTTATCATGCAACTTAAGCTATATGGGTGAACTCCAAATGCAAAATAACATAAAATACTGAATAAAATTGCTAATTACAACATAAAACAACAGAAAAAGGGGAGAAGAAATGCAAACTTCAGGCACTGATTGCCTCAATGTTGATTGCAGTCGAAATCGTCCCACATTGGTACGAAATCGTCTCTGATTCGACAGGATCGCCTCCGATCTGAACAGGTTCGTCGGCGACGATGAAATCTTGCTCCGGCTGAAAAACACTAAGGTACCTGCAACAAAATTGGTATAGGACTACTGCAAGTGTGAATTTGGGATGATTTAACGTGTATGAAGTTAAGTTACAGAGAATTTCAGCCAGGGGTTGGGAAGGGAAGGTCTTAAGGATTAAATAGGCTTAGGGGAGTAGTTAGGAGGTTGGAGATCATCCCTATTTGGGAGATCTCCAATGGGGGAGGGTCTCTAACGAGCGAGACACGCTTCGCCCGGATTAGAGACCCGTTGGAACAGAAGCTAATTGTGCAAAATCAGTTTTGCGACAAGATCGTCCGGACGTCCTAGCCCGAGACGAAATCGTCGGATCTGGGGCGATATCGTCTGATCGGCGATGATATCGTCAAACGGTCAAAACAACCTCTAAAAATGGCGCGAAAAAGGGGAAACGGATTACCCGACGGTTAACGGGCGGTTTGGGAGGTTAAAATTTGAATTTAAATTATTTACTAAGGTGAATGTAATTATTACAATTTCACTGTGCCAATTTTAGGGTGCTACATTTTGCCCCCTCTTTAGCGAATTTTCCGAAGAAAATGCGTTAAAGATGAGTTCTTCTCGATCTACGAGAAAGCAAAAAATTATTCCCATTTTTAGGCGACGATTCTTGGTCGAATCGTACGACGACTTACTATGGTGCCCCCTCAGTGTTTTTACCCAAATCGAACGTTTGAGGTAAAAACGCGAAAAAGCAAAATTATTTTTGAATAAAATTAAGAAAAATAGGGTAAAACCCTAATTCATTTTCTTGTTCATTTTCTTGGTTTTAGAGCTCTGGAAGCAAAAATGGTGGAGACGACGCACAGATCAACGAGAGGTCCAGCGCGGTCTACGGGTAAGAGTCTAGACTTAGCTTAGAATGCTTTAATTTGATTTTACATGCTTTTTAGGTGAATTTTAGATGAATTTTGAGCATCGCGGCCGTTTTTGGGCCGTCGACGTCGTCGGGACGAAATCGTCCCGATTTCGATGAAATCGTCTCAATTTCGCCAATTTCGTCCAAGGGCGAAATCGGCGAAAGGGGGACGATTTCGTCAAATTAGGGACGATTTCGGCTTGCGAAATCGGAGACGATTCTGCTCAAATTTGGGATGATATCGTCCAATAGTGGGCGATATCATCAATTGCATTAAATTGAACTTATTTTACTTGCATTTTTAAATACTTGAATTGTTTATTAATGATTGTTTGTTGTTTTGTTGTTTATGTTGGAGAGAGGTTTGCTAAAGAGCAGGGAATGGAAGTATGGAGGTTTGAGAGATGACTTGGCCGCTCTTACACGAGCGAGAGCGGGATCAGCTGGCACGAGCCGGCTTACGGCATGTGGCGAGAGATGCCACAGGTGTCTACGAGATATGGGGCTACGACGGCCCTAGCAGAGAGATGGTATCCGGGTTCTTCATGTTTTTGGCTACCTACGGGGAGATGACTCCCACTTTGGAGGATGTATGGAGGATTCTAAGAATCCCCATACAAGGACGATTGATCACTCCTACGGCCAATCGGGGCCATGCTATGGGACGATTGTGTGGTGACCCGAGCTTCGCCCTGGAGAAGGGCAGAGTTAATATCGAGGCACTACGTCAGATGCCTAGGGCATCTAGACTCACACGAGTTCTAGCTGGAGTAGTTGGTGGACTTTTGCTATGCCACCAGAGCGGGTGCAGGGTGTCATGGATGCTGGCAGATGTGATCTACGACATGCGGGACCATGGGTACAGGTTCTCTTGGGGCAATTTTGTACTATGTCGATTGTACAGGATCCTATATGGGGTCATGTACAAGGGCGATCGATGTCTAGTGATGACATCGCTCCTACAGGTTTGGTGCTGGGAGCACATTGTAGTGCGGAGGCCGATAGGGCTTCCTCTGATAGGGATTGATGGGGAGAGGCCCCGAGTCTTCTACTAGTGGCTCCGGAGAGGGTCATAGTGACGGATCGACCTTCCTATGTCTCGGAGACTACTAGATGACCTAGTCCCAGACCAGATTACCTAGAGGCCATGGAGGGAGCATCCAGGGTGGGCCGAGGATGGACAGGAGTTGGCTCACGTTAGGCGAGTTTTTTGGCTTTAGATGGAGAGGGGAGAGGTGGAGCTCCATCGCTATGACCGAGTTTTGTGACAGTTCGGTCTGCAGTAGGGGATCCCATCTCTCGGGGATTATGAGTTTTCCTGGACTATCCGGGATAACACCACGGTGAGTGGGGCTCCGGACATGCGGCGCTTCTGGAGTCAGGACTCAAATGATGCCCCCATTCAGCCAGTGGATGGGGATGACGCAGGGGTAGCAGATGGCTACGATGCATAGTACGTAGGCATCCGCCCTCCTCGGATGACGAGGGCTCGGGGTCCGATACATGTGGTTGTGCATCGGATAGGGAGGTGACGCCAGGCGGCTATGGAGGTGGCCCAGGGTCACGGTGGGAGAGAGGCGAGGAGGCCAGAGGCACAGGAGAGGCCATGACAGAGGGAGAGGAGGGAGGTGAGACCCCCATCTCCATAGATGCCACCATCGCCCGATAAGGGCAAGGGTGTAGACATAGGGGAGAGTAGCGAGATGAATACTCTCCGAGATGAAGAATATCCATCTCCAAGCACAGGTGCAGACTCTACAGGATGAGGCTACATGCCATCGAGCTGAGGTACACGGCTCGAGACGAGATTGCATGCCTCAGGGCACGGGGCAGAGGGGCGAGCACTGGGGAGTTGGCATGGGCTATTGCCCAAATTACATTCTACCAGACTCTATACTATCAGGTGGTGCCGGAGGAGGATAGACTGCCATTACCGGCTAACATCGTAGAGCCGATCAGGATGGGGTCATCTAGGACCTCATCACGATCGACGACTAGGACTCACAGTACTACACATACTGCGATGGGGCCACCTCCTCCACCTCAGGGCGGGGGAGGAGATGAGGCTGAGAGCTCGAGGGGCTCTCGAGGCTAGAGGACTGCACTACTGTACAGATTGATACATAGAGCATGTATTATTATTTTTGATAGAGGATTGAGTATGCCGAGATGTAGATTGTGGCATATCAATCCAGTTTTGATATGATGTATACATATATTTTTGATATATATATAGATGAGATATTTTTGATCATATGACTTGTGTTATGTATATGTTTATGATGCTTTTATGTTTGATTGATTAATTTGATAATTGGATTGAGGATTCATGAAATTATGTCATTTTGAAAATTTATAATTTTGATGTCATGCGGTAATATTTTAAATGAAATAATCTGATGTAACAAATTGATTGTTTGTAATGTGATGTGGTAAAAAAATAAAAAGAGACTTCTAACAATAATTTCAAAGGACATTGTCGCTATTATAGACCATTTCATGGAGTCGTTGCTCACTCGGTCGTCAAGCTAATCCCAATTATAGAAATATTGTTAAAAGTAAAAGAGTGCTTAAGAGAGCTTGTCTTAAGACTTTGGTGCAATGGTGAAAATGATGATGATGATGGTTTGTTTTCAGATTTTCATAAAAATAGTATGCATGAAATAATGTTAAAATGATTTTTGCTAGGTATAAATTCCTAAGTGTGATAAAATTTTTTGAATAATTCCTTAGGAATTATACCATCATTGCAAAATTTGAAGGTTGACATAATGACATGAAATAATGAAAATGTGTTTGCTTTTTAAAAGCATAATTTGTGTAACATAATGAATTAAGTCATATGGTTTTCATGATTTTTAAATAAATGGGGAATAAAAATTGTTACAATGATTTGCGCTAGGCATAGAATATGTAGGTATAGACTTATACCATCATCGCGAAAATAAAAAAGAGATAGTTTTATTGCATGGTTGATTTTTAATAAACAGAAAATATGAAGATGAGGACTTGCGCTAGGCATAAAATTCCAATTTTGGTTTTGGAACTATACCATCGTCGCGAAAGTCAACAAGTTATATATATGTTTTGATTGTATAGTTTTGAAAGAAATTTTTGATTTTTCTATTATATAGTTGTCTTTATGCTAAACAACTGTACTTGAATTATTCCAAACAAGTTGCAAAAAGAATATTTCAAAGTATTTTGAAGACAAAAGTTAGATTTATAAGGAATCCCATGTGCATATGTGAATTCATTTCCGATCTTGATTTATCATAATGATACACAAAATCTCTCAAATACAAATGTGTGTGCAATTGCTTTGTGCATTTACCGATTTTGAGCAAGATAATATGATACAAGTGATTTGAAGAAACCAAATAAGTGTTCATTAACCATGATGTAGATGCATATAACCATACTAGACTACTATGTAGGTCGGATTATCAAGAGCTAGCTAATCCATAAGCAGACATAGGTCTGTACAAAAGAAGGTCGCTAATGTGACTGACATATCCCCACGCTAGGAGTTACCCAAGGCCAAGCGAGGTTGGGCACAAACCACCTGTTATGGGGCTTACCTCACAGTTTTCGAATAATTGAGAATTCCAGGGATTCAAGCTCATCAACCCTTCTTTTCTTTTCAAAGGGTAGGGAAAGGGATTTTATTGCTTTCTTGCTTTTGCTTTCTTTTTTTTCTTTTGAACTTTGCTTCTTTTTCTTTTTGTATTTTTTGCTTGATTTTTGAGATAGTGCTTGAAATATTGTTGTAATGATATAAAATAACATTTTTCTTTTCTCTTTTTTTCTTGAACTTTTCTTTTCTTTTTCTTTGCTAGGGATACTTGCTCGGATTAGCTGTAGAGCAAGGGATTTTTATTACGGGTAGGGGTGAGCTTGTCCTTTTGCCAATTCTCAAAGATTCTAGACCATGTGCATGATAGGATAGCGGGGGAAACTTTTCGCTCAAGAAATCACTTCTACTATGTAGCAAAACATGGAAATTACAAATATAATCATTTTATTGTGAAAAGATGTGCTTGGTTTAAGTAAATAACAAGATCAATTCTCTATGCTCAAACTTTATTTAATTGAATTTTGTGGACTTTGATATAAGAGAGATTAGTAATCATGCCGGATAAAATCAAGATATTTATTTTTGTGAGTGTGCAAGTGAGGGATTCCAAATAAATGCTAATTTATCCAAAATAATTTGAAACATATAACTGCAACATTTGTAAGAAAATATATATAAACACTTTTGAGAAGTTTTGAGAATGTTGACTCTCTCTTTCTTCTTTATATTGTTTTGGTTTCGAAAGAGTCAAGCATATTGCTTGTTTTTATATTTTTTATCATTATTTTGTTTTTTGGTTTTATTTTTGTTTTTGAACAAAAAATTTAACAAGTGCCATAAATAAATGCAACAAATAGTTTTGAAGATTTTGATGATTATGAATGTTTTTGGTGTTTTTGAATTTATAAATTGAAAGAAATACAAGATAGTGATTTTGAATAAAACAAATATATACATGGATGAAATGACCAAATTTATACATAGTAACGTTTAAGATGCAAAATATTCATGGGTTCTTTAAGTTCTTTACCATCTAAGGTAGATAATTTGTATGCTCCTGATTCAAATTTAGCAGTAATAATGTATGGTCCAAGCCAGTTGGGCTCAAATTTACCTTTAAGGTCCTTAGTTGCATTTGTATTTTTTTGGTTTTCTTTTAAAACAAGGTCGCCGATCTCAAAGGATCGATGACGAACTTTTTTAGCATATGATCTTTTAAGCTTGTTTTGGTAGGCACGGAGATGCTCCAAAGCATTGATGCATTTTTCATCTAGGAGTTCCAGTGACTGAGTCCGCGACACGATATTCATCTCCTACTTCGGTATCTTGAAGTAGTAGAGCCAAAGAAGGAACTTCTAATTCAAAGGGAAAAACTGCTTGAGCACCGTAAACCAAAACAAATGGTGAAGTTCCAGTGGGGGTTCGAACACTAGTTCGATAGGCCCACAAGGTTGGATATAATTGAATGTGCCAGCCACGACCAGTTTTATTGACCAATATTTTGAGAATTTTGATTAAGGTTTTGTTAGATGCTTTTGCTTGACCATTACCACGAGGATAATAGGGAGTGGACCAGCGATGTTGAATCTTATATTTTTGGCATAATTTTTTAACATCTTTATTTTTGAAACAAGTTCCATTGTCAGAGATGAGATTTGCAAGAATTTCGAACCTACAAATGATCTGATTAAAAATAAATTTAGAGACTTGTGTGCCAGTGCAGGAAGCTAAAGGCATAGCTTCGACCCACTTCGTGAAATACTCAGTGGCGGTTATGATGAACTTGTGTCCATCAGATGACACAGGATTGATTTTGCCAATAATATCTAAGCCCCATTTAGAAAAGGGCCAAGGAGATGAAATAGCCTGCAGCTCTTGTGCAGGCGCATGGACAAGGTCAGCATGTTTTTGGCACTTGTCGCAATGGCGCACATACTCATGTGCATCCGTTTCCATGGTAGGCCAAAAGTATCCTATCCGAAGGAGCTTTTTAGCAATGACACTACCACTAAAGTGTCCTCCACAAGATCCATCGTGGGCTTCACTCAAGGCTGATTTAGACTCTTCTAAGTTTAAACATCTTAATAGGATACCTTCAAAAGATCTCCTATATAAAGTATTGCCAATTATTACAAATCGACTTGCTCGTCTACGTAATAACCGATGCTTGGTTTCTATTAGAATTGGCAGGGAAAGTCCCATTTTGGAGAAAATCAAATATGTCCGTATACCAAGGTTCAGGAGTAGTTTCATTGATTAGAAACACATCCAAAGGCTCTAAGCATGATTTATTTGAAGCGGGTTCCTGGAGTCGACGAATAATGATAGTGGCATATTCGTCATCTAACTCCAAGGGCAGGAGAGATGCAGCTGCGGCCATAGCATCAGTTGCACGGTTGCTAGTTCGAGGAATAGCTTCCAAGGTAACTTGATCAAATAGAGACATTAATTGTAAAACATAGGCCTTATATGGGCACAGTTTATCATCTCTAGTCTGATAAACTTCATTAATTTGGTTTATAACCAGTTGAGAATCACCAAAAACTAAAAGGTGTTTAATTTTTAGTGCCAAGGCAGCTCGTAATCCAAGGATTAGAGCTTCATACTCAGCAGTATTGTTGGTGCAAGCAAATGTCAATTTGAAGGACAGAGGAATAAGATGTTTTTGCGGGGATATTAAAATAATTCCCACCTGACCCCACTCATACATCGGGCTCCATCAAAGTATAAGGACCATTGTTCAATATGGTCTGCCTCTAATTGAAGGCATTCATCGGGAAACTCGATGATGAGGGGATGGGTAGACTCTAAGGGTGCAGCAACTAATTGATCTGCTATGATTTGACCCTTAACAGACTTTTGTCCTATGAATGTGAGATCAAACTCGCTTAGAGCAAGAACCCACTTGGCTGTGCGACCCGATAAATAAGGTCGACTCATGAGATACCTTAAGGGATCGTATTTGGCAATGACATAAGTTTTTTGACTAAGCATATAGTGTCATAATTTTTGCGTAGCAAACATGACTGCTAGACATAGTTTCTCTAACACTGTATAGCGGGTTTCATAACTGATGAAGGTTCGGCTAATATAATAATTAGCACGTTCTCTCTTTTCATCATCAAGTTGAGCTAACATAGCTCCTAAGGCAGAATCTGAAGCTGAAATATATAGGAGGAATGGGCGATCGGGTTTAGGTGGTGAAAGCACGGGTGGATTAAGGAGGTATTGTTTGAGAAGTTCAAAAGCTTCTCTACATTCGGTGTCCCAATTAAAAGGGACATCCTTCTTAAGGAGTTTAAGAAAGGGACCGATTTTGTCCGCCAGCTTATCGATGAAGCGACGGATAGCTTGAAGTTTACCTTGTAAACTTCGTAACTCAGATATATTAGTAGGTGCGGGCATATCAGTGATGGCCGCAATCTTGAGAGGGTCGATTTCAATACCACGTAAAGAAACTAAAACCCCTAATAGTTTGTCGGACTTAACTCCGAATATGCATTTTGTTGGATTTAATCGAATAAGATATTCTCGTAATCGATTAAAAACTTTTCTCAAATCATCTAAATGATTATCTTCAATAATAGAGCGAGCTATAATATCATCTACATAATCATGTAGGATATCATGCATCATATCATGAAAAATATAGGTCATAGCTCGTTGATAAGTTGCACCTGCGTTCTTTAAGCCAAATGGCATCACTTTCCAGCAAAAGGTACCCCAGGGGGTAATAAAGGTTGTTTTAGCCTGATCTTCAGGAGCTATCTCGATCCGATTATAACCGGAGAATCCATCCATTAAGGACATCATCCCACTCCCGATAGTAAAGTCAATGATTTGATCCATGTTTGGAAGAGGAAAGTCATCTTTAGGGCATGCGGCGTTAATATCTCTAAAATCTGTGCAAACCCTAACTTTGGTAGCTTCTTTCTTGGTGATTGGAACTACATTTGAGATCCATTCAGCATAATCAATAGCTTGTATAAAGATAACATTCAGGAGTTTTTCTAACTCCCCTTTGACTAGCAGAGCCACTTTGGGATGCATTTTTCTAAGTTTTTGTTTAACAGGTTTAGCATCCGGATGGACCACTAGATGATGCATGACTACGGAAGGGTCTAGACACTGGCATATCTTCATATGTCCAAGCGAAGACATCTTCATACTCTTTAAGGAATGCAATGTATTGTTCTTGTTTTTCTTGACTTAATTCTGATCCAATATTGATTATGTGAGGATTATCCTCAGTTCCAATATTAATTTTAATGACGTTTTCTACCTCCATGTGTAGATCTCTTTCAAAATTAGGTGGGGCGGGTGAAACACCCAATTCTTGTAATTCTTGTAAGGTTAATTTAGATAATTCATCTTGAGGATTAGTGGCCTCAAGTTGGGCTATAGTTGGTATAGAACCATCAAAATAAAATCCATTGTGTAACATCTCTTCAACGGAGACATCATGGAAGATATCTCCTTCCAACTCTTCATCGGGGTCGGCAATCATTTCAGGGTAAGCTATGGATAGCATGTTACATGAAAACGACTGATTTTTAAGAGGCAAATCATCACACCTATCCAAATAATCTTGATAACATATGAGTTGATCATCATCTTCAAAAGGAAAGGGTTGACCCTTACTAGGAAATAGGCCCACACCACAGCGGGCGGGGCCACGGTTCTACCTCGAAAGGTTCTTTCATGCCATTTTGGAAAGGTCCCAAGCCTTTCCCTTTATATCCCATTTTAAGCATCATGGGTTTAGCTTTAATATAATCATTGGTAAAATAACACCGAGCGTATCCCTCATGATGAGTTTTGATATTCCGAGGGATTCTTCCCCAGTCATATCCTTTATAAATGAAGGCACAACTCCCGACTTGGTAAGTACTTCCCATAGGTTGTGGGAGGCCCAAAGTACGAGGAGATGGCGGCAATTTATTTAAAAGAATTGAATCTTGCATGAAAGCATTTGTTTTTATGATATTAAGGTTGTGGATAAATCTGGTAAAAGTTCATCGAAAAGGGCATAAGATGTAGAAGGATTATTCCCTATATCTTGAGATGTGGAAGGTATGATAGTTGTGTTTATAGGTTTTGAATTTATAGGGATAGAACATGAAGGATTGGTTGTAGATTTAAGATCTTTTTGAGGTTCTAGAGTGATTTGTTTAGAGGATTGTTGATCTATATAGGAGGATGAAATTAATGGAGGGAAATAGGTGAAGTTATGGGTGTGTGTTTCACAGTTTTAGATGAAAAATAAGAACTAGGATGTGTGGATGACAGAGCGGGGCAAAATTGCACTCCAACGGGTTTTGCCAAAGCACACATATCAAAAGGTCTAGGGTCACCATGGATAGTGACCAACTGATTTTTAAACTCAAATTTAACACATTGGTGTAAAGTTGATGGGACCGCTCGCATGGCATTGATCCAAGGGTGACCCAAAAGTATATTGTACGATGCTGGGCAATGTACAATAAACACGGTTGTTTCTAGGGTTCTAGGACCAACTTGCAATGGGAGGGTAATAACTCCACACGTTTCTTGTGTTTCGTCATTAAAAGCTTTGATAATCATATCAGTTTTCTTCATTTCATCACTTCTAAAGCCAAATCTTTGGTAGAAGTCAAAAGTGCAAATGTTTAGAGATGAGCCATTATCAATCAAGACTCGTTTGATAGCTACATCTCCAATTAGAGCAGTAATGTATAAGGGATTATCCTTATGTAAACTGTGTTGTGGGATATCTTTATCCCGGAAGTCAATACAATCAACCTCTCGAGTGATGATAGTATTGGCCATAGCTTCAGGTTGGATGTTTTGAGGTACCATCATTTGGCTTAATGTAAGCATCAACTCATCCCTATGGGTGGGAGAGGATCTTAATAAATCCAAAAGGGAAATTATGGCTGTAGTATTGGATAATTGCTCATTAATATTGTAAGGGGGTTTAGGTTGAACATTAGGAGCATGATTCCCTTTATTGGGATTTTTCAGAACGAATGGAGCCGATCCATCATTCTGATTTGGTTCTTGTTGGGAATTTTGAGCTTGTTGTCGGGTGACGACTCCGATGGTACCTACAATGTTATAGTGAAGATGTTGAACTGGTCTCGGTTGAGCATTGATGGCTTGTTCATTAGAAAGGAATATATTAGAAGAAGGTCGAGTAGTAACTCTTCTAGGAAATGGTTCTTCTGGAACCATAGCATCTGTGACGGGTTGAATAGGATCTGATTCATTTTCAGAACTATTCGATTGGTTTGAAGTAATGTCTACTTCACTTTCAGTATCTGATTCTATATCACTAGAATCAGAAGTTTGAAAATTATGTAAGGGCCTGGTCGTAACCAGGGATAAGGTTGTGTCAAATATTTGAGGATCCTGAACAGGTAATTGTCCGCTAATGGTTCCTACATATCGGGTAGGAGGGGGAACATTATGATGTTCGATTTGATTGGCTACCTCTTTACCATGTCTTGGTAAAGGGTGTTGAAATATGTCTAATGTTTGATTAGCATTTTGATTTTGATTTTGGGGAATGGTCTTTTGAGTATTATTAGGAGGGTTTTGTTTAGGTTGGAAGGCTTGCACTTCCATTTCATTATTATCAATCAAATCTTGTATTTTATGTTTCAACCTTTTACAAGCATTGGTAGAGTGTCCGGGTCCTCTATGGAAATCACAGTGTAAGTCAGCTCTGTATCCGGGTATAGTTGGATCAGGTTCCCGGATAGCTGGTAATTGGATCAAACCTCTTTCGAGTAATTGAGGTAAAATAGTTGATAAGGGTTGATTTAATCTAGTAAATTCTCGAGGAGGCTTATCAGGGAGGTTTCAATATAAATTTTTCTGTTGTCTTCGTTGCATTGATATTAGCAACATTTATCTTGTCGGTGACTCCATCACCGACAACTTGTTTGTTTTTATATTGATTTTTGGATGTTTTCTCATCATCCTTCTTCCTAAGTTGGCCTCTCCTAATGAGGGCATCTTCTACTCTTCGAGCTAAATCTATAGCTTGATCGAAGGTAGTTAAAGTAGCGGTTGATAGCTCATAAGATATTTGTTCTTGTAAATTATTGATAAAAATGTCCAACATTTCCCTATAAGGTAGCACAAAGTGCAGTTTTCCTGTCAATTGCCTCCATCTAGCTAAGAAATCGGCAAAAACATTCATCCTTGTCTTGTTTTAAATTGTATAGATCTTTAATGGTTACATGCCTCTCGATGTAGGCACTAAATTGATGGACAAATGATTCAGTTGTTTCTTCAAAGTTTCTCAAAGAATGAGTGGGCAATTGATAGTACCACTCTAATGCCATTCCACCTAAACTTTTTGGGAACATTTTTAGTAATAGCAAGTCATCATGTGATATATCATGACATGCTATCCTAAACATGCGAAGATGCTCTATGGGATCTTCGGTTCCTTTATATATAGGCAGGATGGGCATGGGAAAATGCTTAGGGTATGGTTGAGCTACAACTATGGGATCCAAAGGTTGACTACATATCTCTCGATAATTATACGAGGGACGGTAGGGATCTATCTGGTCCATACGTGAAGCTAAGCTGTTTCACCATGGCTTCCAGATTACTAGTTTGCCCACCATATTGGTTTGGTAGGGCATTGACATGGGTTTTATGGGCATATGATGGAGGGACATGAAGATTAGATGCCATGTTACTATTGTGTAAATTATTGGTAGGAAAAGTGTTATGAAGGAATTTTGAAGTTGTATTATGATGTATTCCAGATTGTTGAAAATTGGTATTTGGTTTCGTTTTAGGTTTTTGTTTACTTGAAGCATATTGCTCAATAGTTTGGCGGAATAAAGTAGTGAAGGAAGGTTTCTTTTGTGTGGGAATGATTTTAGGTTGAATAACAGGTTCCTTAGGAGGTTGGATAGCCTGTTGTTTTGACATGTTTTGCATCATAGTGACCATATCTGTATTGGATGGCCCAACCTTATCACTTTCTTGATCAATGAAAGACAAGGGATTAGTGCGCACATCATACATATATTCCATGGCTGCTTGAGTGTTACTAATTTGCCCTTTATCAATACGAACTGCCACATTAAGGGCATCAATATTATCATTGAGAAATTTCTGGAGATGATCTACGTTGTCAAAAGCAATAGTTCCATCCGGAGCTACTCTAGGGGATGAGGGTCCATCCTCTTTAACACTTCCTTCTTGTTCATTGTCTTCACCTAGGTCATGTTATGGTTGAGCTAGAGTTTTTCCTTCGAAGTTGGATCTTCGGGAAGGACATTTGGGTCTCTAGTTGTATCTTGTAACCAATCTTCTTCTTCTCCTAAAGTTTCTTTACCATTCCTAAGTTTAGGCATGGTGCTAAATTTTGATTTCAGCAAATATATATATATATATATATATATATATATATATATATAAAAAAAAAAAAACAAGTTTAAGAGGTATATATTAATTATATACCTACTACAATATTTGAAATGAAATGTTTAAGTTTTTGCTATGTTTTTTAGTTTTTCTTTGTTTTTGAAATAATATTGTAAAGACAATCAACACAATAAATGCAAGAAATAATAAGACTGAAAGTAATAATCTAGTTTTCTATAAACAATTTATAAATATCATTAATAGGCTCGAGTTGTTCAGGAGTCATGAAGTGTTCTTCTTCAAATTGAAAGTTTTCTTTTAAAAATTTAATGAAAAGAGCTATAGTGATATTATCTGTCTCAGATTTTGGTTGATAGAAGTAAAGCTCGTGGCAATACTCTCGATATAACACAGCTCGAGGAACTCTATTCCATATTTCCCTATCTGTAAGAACAACCTCTTGGTCTTCTACACGACCTAGGAACTGGTGTACAATGGCTGCGTTCTCGAGGTATTCCTCGAAGGTGAACAATTCTGAAGATACAAGAGCTCTCCTATAAGCTAACCATCTATGGCGAGGCTCTCCGAAGTTCATGATAAAAGACAAGTTGATGAGGATCCAGGATTCTATCTAGGACTAGCCTCTTGATTTGTTTAAGTTGTGTTGACCTAGATGAGATGACACTAAGTCTCCTATCAAGTTCGTTCCACAAGAGTTGATTTCTATCTGTTTCAGGCACACTAAGTACAGAATTGACTTCTATGGCTGCCAATTGGTTTTCTACATTTATAGTAAATTGCTAATATTTTCTTAGGAGCTACCATCTAAACATGATATTAAACTTAAATGATCTAAAATGCATCTATGTTTTAGTTGTTCTATTTTTTTTTTGTCTTTGTTTTGTTTTCAAAAGGTTTACAATGCATTCACGTCGGGTTCACCAAAATGTATCGCTCCAAATTTTTTGCATCCTTACCTTCAGGCTATAGGATCCATGCCCGGAAGGAGGATGGGAAAAGGATGTCGTGGTACCTCGGACTGAGAGGACTTGCGAAGGTCCCGCCTCTCAAGGGAGGTGTATATTGGTGATTTTTCGATGGATGGTGGGTTCACCAGGAAACATTTAATGGCAGTTTCCATGCCTAGGTTTGGAATGTGTTTTTATGTGTTCGTTTTTAGTCTTAAGCATTCATATCCTAGGTTTGGCCAAATGAATCTAAATTAATCTATATGAAAGTGCAGATTTAATGAATACAAAAAATAGATTTAAAGACAGAAAAATAGAGAAATTACAGAATAAATGAAGAATACCTGATCCGGATGTCTGATGGAGATTTTGATGTTTGAAGCGATCGGGATCCTAGGATTTGATAAGATCATCTGAGATCAGACAAGATCGTCTGAGATCCGATGAATTCGTCAGACGAATTCGTCAGAGACCTGCAAACGAAAAAATAGATGCAAAATACAGAGAATACCCCTGTGATAACAGAGGGAAACAACACAAAATGACAATATGAATACTAAACAATAGTTATGAATAGAAATTCAAACAAATTATGATATTCTAATGAGAAATTATGATCTTATCATGCAACTTAAGCTATATGGGTGAACTCCAAATGCAAAATAACATAAAATACTGAATAAAATTGCTAATTACAACATAAAACAGCAGAAAAAGGGGAGAAGAAATGCAAACTTTAGGCACTGATTGCCTCAATGTTGACTGCAGTCGAAATCGTCCCACATTGGTATGAAATCATCTCTGATTCGACAGGATCGCCTCCGATCTGAACAGGTTCATCGACGATGATGAAATCTTGCTCCGGCTGAAAAACACTAAGGTACCTACAACAAAATTGGTATAGGACTACTGCAAGTGTGAATTTGGGATGATTTAACGTGTATGAAGTTAAGTTACAGAGAATTTCAGCCAGGGGTTGGGAAGGGAAGGTCCTAAGGATTAAATAGGCTTAGGGGAGTAGTTAGGAGGTTGGAGATCATCCCTATTTGGGAGATCTCCAACGGGGGAGGGTCCCTAACGGTGCAGACACGCTTCTGCCTGGATTAGAGACCCGTTGGAACAGAAGCTAATTGTGCAAAATCAGTTTTGCGACAAGATCGTCCGGACGTCCTAGCCGAGACGAAATCGTCGAGATGCGGGGCGATATCGTCTGATCGGCGACGATATCGTCAAACGGTCAAAACAACCTCTAAAAATGGCACGAAAAAGGGGAAACGGATTACCCGACGGTTAACGGGCGGTTTGGGAGGTTAAAATTTGAATTTAAATTATTTACTAAGGTGAATGTAATTATTACAATTTCACTGCGCCAATTTTAGGGTGCCACAAATTATTTTAAGTTAGGACAACTACAATACTCTCATTTGTACCAAACATATACATCATAAATACCTTGGAGAAGTTCAAGTTAATTAGGATGGATCCTTGGTGATGGAATATTTTACTTGTTGGAAAGCCTTCATCCCTTTTTTAGTCTAATATAGAGAGGAATATTTCTTTAGCATCTTGGTTATAGGCCTAACCATTTGGGTGAAATTATTAATGAATTTGACTACAAATTGGATTTGCCTAAGAATAACCTAATTCCTTTGACTAATATGGTCAATGGTAGGTCTTTAATGGATTTGATTTAATTAATATATATGGATAAATATTATTTTGATACTATGTGAATTAAAAATTTATCCTCTTGGACCATGAAGATATATTTCTTAGGGTTTAGCTAAATACCAAACTCCTTGGACCTTTGGAAGACTGAATCTAGATCTTCAATGTGCTTATTTTTATTTTTTGAAAAGATAATAAAATAATCAAGGTATATAATGTTAATCTCAACTACAATCCCTATGAAATCTATGTCTATAGTTCTTTGTAAATTCACTTCATTTTTTATAGACCAAAGGGTATTCACTGATACACAAAACTTCACCACTTGGTGGTGAAGGTTATCTTATGTTGGTCCTCATCTTTAGCCCAAATATGATTATACATAGAGAACACATCTAGAAGTGATAACATTTTTTATATTACTATATAATATATTTGATCAATGGTAGGTAGTGGATAGTGATATTTCAATGATCCCTATTTAAAATTCTAAAAATGGCTAATAACCTTATATCTCCATTTTTCTAGCATATTGGGACCAAATTTGTGACCCATAGAGAATGCTTGATTAGAAATCTAATCTAAGCCTCTAGGATTTTCAACAACTCTTTTTTCATAACATCCTCTATATTCAAATTTATTAGTCTCTAATTTTATCAAAAATTCTTGGAATTAGGCTCTATTTCAATGGTATATTCAATGATATTGTGGTCTTAGACCTTAAGATATATTTATGAATAAGTAATTATATTTTCATATTTACCATAGAGTTATTTAAAAATATCCTATTATTCCTTATTATAATCTTTCCCAAGCAATATATTCTTTCCTTTAGCTACCTCAATTGGGTGACATGCAAATTTCACCTTGAGACCACTTTTTCTTAAATAATCATTTCGGTTAAACAAGCTCTCTAGTGTGATTGGTCATTTGGGTAGCTGATTTGACTTTAGCTGTATGACTCCATCCTTGATGTCATATCCATTTTCATTCTATTATTTGGAATATTAGACCTTTATAATTAGGAATTCTATTATTTATCTGTTATTATTAAAGACCTACTAGTAATCATAGTTATCTAGAATTACTGGCCTAAAAAACAACTTGCAACTCCTTAGTTTTATCCCACATATCATTTGTTGGATAAAATTATGTTGTCATACCTACCAACTCATCTACTTTTTAATTTAATTCTCTAGGTACTTCTTGAATATTAAAGGAATCAAAGCTTTCAATCAAATCCTAAACTCAATGTTTGTAGGACTTGAGGTGTTTATTATTCATGGTGCACTAGGAATTTACCCAATTAATTATTAATTAAGAGTTTTCATATATCCTTTAGTCATTGGTTTCCATATTCTCTATTTTTATCCAACTCATATAGTGTGTTTCATATTTGGCTATATTGTCCATACTGTTAAATAGCAACCTACATGCATAATGGATTTGTGTTCCCTATGGATCAATAAACTAAACCCCAATGCCTATCCCATTATTGGTTTTGGCCTCGATGAAGTGCATAGTTTAGGTGTATATAGAAACATCCAAAAGTATAGGGGTGTATCTTTAACTATCACCTCTTGAACTACTACAAATTTTGGTTATTAGGCTATGGTCATGACTAGATACTTGAGAAAACCAATTGGATCAAGTGTCTAGCCATATTAGTATAAGGAAGACTCATCTCTTTGTAAATATCCTTAGGCATATCTATGACCATTGCACCTAGATCCACTATGCAAATCTTGAGAAGAATTTTATCTTGAGTGTCACATAAAATGGGGGTATTTTTTGGGTATTTATCTTTAGATCATTTTTTACATTAGAAATACTGAGTTGAATATATGATAATTTCTCCACTATTAGATTATGTTATTCTATTATGTGAATTGTAGTAGACTCTACCTACTTGTTTGTCGTGTAACTCTATTCTTGTTATTTTAGATATTTTTGAAGTAGGTCCCTTTGTATAGGTAAGGCTAATGATTCTAGCACACTAACCTTGATTGGTGTTATTTACATATCCTCTATAATATTAACTTTGAAAAGGGGTTCATTTTTTGTATAGAAATAAGGGGTTGTCTGAGGGTTGTTTTCCAACATTCATTTGTAAGGGATGGGTGGATTACTCATACTTTGGAATACCCATTAAAATGAATTACTCCTTTAGTCACCTTCCTTTTTTTTTGGCTTATTAGTAGCTTGTTTATCTCCATTATTGATCACTATTTCTTTTCCCTTTTCTACCCTTTAGTCTTTATTATTTAATGATACATGACTCCCCTTTGGAGGTATGTATGTTGTTTTCTTTATTTTATTTTCCTTCTCCTTTTTATTTTCTTGCTACATTTCCATAGGTATTTTATCTTTTAAGTAAAGTTGTCCTTTCCCTCTTGAGGACTATTGTATCTTTCTTATTATTTATCTTCTTATTAGTTTATTGTTCTTCATACATCTTCCTTTTATTTCTAGTTTCAACCCCTTGTTGATAGGTGTTGGCAATTTTGGGTTTGAGATCCTAGCTCCTTGTCTATGAGTTGTCATTGATGTCAAAAATAAATGGCATTAATGTTAAGAGGATGTGTTGGCTTCAAAGGTGAAAGATTCCAAGAGAATCTTCTTAAGAGAATCCGGAGAGATTCCATTGGATAAGGTTTTTGGATAGGGTTTTTATTAAAACCAATGGAGGTTCTCTTTATTATTTAATTATTATTTAAAACCCTTCAAGGTTTTAATTTATTAATTATTTAATTAATTAAGGGAGAAATTATTTTTAATTTATTAAAAATATTTAAAGGTTTCTAAACCTTTTTATTCTTAATTTATTAAAAATTAAGGGTTTTTAAACCCTTTAGAAAGCAATTTCGATTAAATTCGAAATTTCCTTTCCATGCAGCCGACGTGTTCTAAGTCCACAAAGGGACTATATATATGGGAAGTTCCTAAGGTTTAAAGCCTCCTCAAAAATTAATAGAAAGATCTTATGCAATTCGTGTGGTAGCGATCGATGCTCTGTTGACGCCGCGGAAGAAGAGAGCACGCATTTTGGAAATCCTTTGATTAGCTCGTTTGTTTATGTGTGAAGAAGTCTATCTTGGACTTCATGAGCTCTGTGTGGGCTAGTGGTAGCGTAAGCTACGTTTGGGCTTTGCATAGGTGGAGGTCTACATTTCGATTCTCGTGGAGGGTGCTGTGCATGGTTTCGTAACGTTTTTGTTAAAACGAATTTTCATTTTGCATTTTTCGGACTCCTCAGCCATTCCACGATTTTTGGATTCATCAAAGGTTTCCATTTGGATTCATCAAAGGCAGCAATTCTAAAGGTGTGATTAATTTCTTGATATAATTTTTTGGGCATTGTTTAGCATTGTTTAAAAGACATAGGAGAAATAAGGGGTTAATTCTTTGGTTGTATTTTTGAGATTAGTATTTTGCTATGCTAATGGAGAAATAAGGTGTAAGTTTTTGGTTGTTATATTTTTGGCTTCTTTGGTAGTTGTTTTGAAATAAGAGGAGCTAAAAGGTGTATTAAGGAAAGTTTTTATACATGCTCATTTATCTAGGTTCTAACCCTAACTTGGTTGGAAGTTTGAGGGTTGTGTGTTGTGACAGCTTTAAGGATCAATTTTCTTCTACTCCAATAAGGTATGGGCACATTCTTCTTATGAGTATGATTGGTGTATGTTTTCTCAAATAAGGTTGGAGTGAAAAGGTTTTCAACTAGGTTTTCTTTGATTGGGAGTAAATCCTATTTTCTGGTTTGTTGAAGACTACTTATGCATTGTTATCCTTGATGAGATTTTTTGGTGAATGCATAATTTTTTATTTAAGATAGTGGAAGCTTTGTGCACTAGGGTTTATATTTGTGATTCAAGATACTTGCATTGAGTTGGGTGGAACCCTTGTTTGGATGTTTTGAGATTGATGGTTGAGTTGCTTCCATAGAGGTTGTTGATCAAGTTATTGCTTTACTTGATTCATGATATTGGGCTTACTCCATTGAGTTGTTTTGAGCAAGTTATTCTTTGCATTTGGTGATATTGCGTTGGTGGCTGTTTTGTTCAAATATCTTTGGAGGGAAAAGGATTTCTACTTGTTTCCTTTTCTTGTGATGATTGATTGAATTCTTCAAGGTTAATGTTGAGTTGAATGATGTTGGTTAAACCTTGTCTATAAGCATTGTTGATTAAGCCCTAATTGGTTAAAAAAAAAGATATTGGTTGTGGAAAGAACATGAGAAGCATTGTTATATGAGATATTGCATGGTTGGCAATTGTTGGGTTGTGTTTCATGTTCTTGAGAAAAGCATACTACATCTATCTTATTCTTTTGAGATTGAGATTGAGTTGATATTGAGATTGTGAGTTAAGTATAGAACATATTGAGTCTCTAACAATTCTCTTTATGCTTCTATGAGGTTGATGAATCATATTGAGTCTCTAACAATTCTCTTTATGTTTCTATGAGATTTGAGATTGATATTGGGAGTTAATTATAGAACATATTGAGTCTCTAACAATTCTCTTTATGCTTCTATGAGGTTGATGAATCATATTGAGTCTCTAACAATTCTCTTTATGTTTCTATGAGATTTGATATTGAGATTGGGAGTTAAGTATAGAACATATTGAGTCTCTAACAATTCTCTTTATAATTCTATGAGGTTGATGAATCACATTGAGTCTCTAACAATTCTCTTTGTGGGTTCATGCCAAGTAAATTTTTCTTGATGAACTTGTAAGCTATTTTGGACAGGTTTTGTTGGAGACTTGTGAGCAGGTTTTGGACAGGTTTCGTTGGGGACTTGTGATCAGGTTTTCGATAGGTTCTGTTGGGGACTTGTGAGCAGGTTTTGAATAGGTTCTGTTGGGGACTTATGACAGTGGGGACTTGTGAGCAGATTTGGACAGGTCCTAGTAGAGGACTTGTGAGCTGAGATTGATAGTTCTATCAGAGAACTTGAGGACAGAGGTACATTGGTTCTATCAGAGAACCTGAGGATAGATTTGGCAAGTCTTTGAGAAGGCTTGTGGATAGAGGATTGATTTGTTCAAGAGTTGGATAGATCTAACAGAAAAAGGAAGACTTGTACTAGATCGACTGACTGTGTTTGGTACAGGTTTTTGAGCTACTATGGACGTGATCAGAGAAGGCAGAGGTCTCTTAGGATAAGCATTGAGGACAGCAGGTCTTCAGTGGAAAGGTGTTCCACGTGCTGGCAAGAGGTAGAGATAGTTGATCTTCTGAGGGATCATATCCAGAGCAGAGGGGAACGTATCTCCTTTGGGCAGAGGCTCATAAATTCATATTGGGGGAAGGTATCTCCTTTGATCAGAGGCTCATAAATTTAGATTGGGGGAAGGTATCTCCTTTGAGCAGAGGCTCATAAATTCATATTGGGGGAAGGTATCTCCTTTGGGCCGAGGCTCATAAACATTGTAATTGGGAAGGTTTCCCAAAGAACTTTGAGATAACTTTTAGAAAAAAGTTTTGTGGACGTAGCCCAGGCTTTCTGGGTAAACCACGTTAAATTGGTGTCACTTTGTGGATGATATTGTGCATTGTTTTGATATTGCTTTGGATATATTGCTTTACTATTTTGAAGTATAAATGAAAAAGTAAAAAGAGGTCTTATACTGTTCACCCTTCCCCTCTCAGTATAAGCTTATGTTCTTCAATTGTTATCAGAGCGGGTGCCTTCAAAAAGTTTAACGACTTGAAGGAAAAGCTAGTAAAGAACACAATGGATCATTCAAGTGGCAATGCAGCACCTATTCTTGATGGGTCGGATTTTGGTCTTTGGAGTGCAAGGATGAAGGTTCATCTAATGGCACTTGGGAATGAGGTTTGGGAAGTGATTGAAGATGAGTACACTATTCCTGAACATGGTCTTAATACTAAAGAAGAAAGTCTCCTACATCATAGCAATTCAAAAGTAATGAATGCAATCCTGAAAGGCTTACAGAAAGCAAATCTCACCAAAGTGATTCACGGCAAGACAGCTAGTGAAATGTGGAATCAGTTGAAGGTGGTTCATACAGGTGATACAAATGTCAGAAAGGCCAAGTTGAGACACTTCAAAGGTATGTTTTAACAACTCAAGATGAATGATGATGAAAATATTAGTGACTACATGCTTCGTATGGATGAGCTTGTTAACTCCATGAAATACTTAGGTCTTGATCTTGATGAAAATGATGTTTGTGATAAGATTTTAAGATCTCTTCCTAATAGATTTAGTGAAAAGATTTCTGCTATTGAGGAAGCTAAAGATTTGGATAAGTTGAAAAAGGATGAGCTCCATAGTATTCTTGCAGCATTTGAGTTGAGAACTCAAGTAAAGGTTGATGTCAAGAAAGAGGTAGCTTTCAAGGCTACAAAAGAATCCAAGGGTAAACAGCTTCAAGATAGTGATGAGTCTTCTAGTGATGAAGAGGCATATTACAGCAAGAAAGGCAAGTTCTCTAGAAAGCACAAAAGTATGAAAAATATAAGATGTTTTAATTGTGGAAAGTTTGGTCATTATGCTACTGACTGTATTGTTTCCAAGAATGAAAGTGATGAAGATAAACAAGATTCTAAGAGCAAGGATTCTAAAAAGGACAAGCATCACAAAAATATCAAAGATGAGCACAGCAATCAAGGAAAGAGGTATTCTCACAAGCACAAGAAGAGTTTCTACCTAGACAAAGCAAGTAAGAGTTCTAGTAGTGATAGTGAAAGTTCTTCAAGTGATAATGAAAATGAGATGTTGTTCATATCAGAAAAAGAGGAAGAACCAAAACATAGATTCATTATCATGAAATGTCTTAGATATGGAAATTTTGGTCACCTTGAGGATGATTGCACAAATAATGATTTGGTTTCTAGTATGTATGAGGATGCTTCAAAAAACTATAAGGAAGATGCATGTATGGTTTTTGAAAAGGGTAGCACCTCTAGTGATAAGAAATCTAAAAATGGCTTTGATGATTCAAAAGGAAATCAAATAAAGGATCTTGAAAGTGAACTTATTAGTGCTCTTAGTGCTTTGAAAAAGGAAAGAAATAACAATGCTAATCTCAAGGATAAGTTAGATGAATGTTGTATGGAGAGAGATGATCTTACAGAAAGACTTGAATTCTCTATGGCTAAGACACAAGTACTCAAGGATGAGTTAGAGTCTAAGGTTCTTGAGTATAGTGAGTTAGAACAGAAAATGGCTTCTTTAAAAGAGGAAACTAGAGAGTACAAGGATAAGTTGTACAGGTTTCAAGATAGCTCCAAAAAGGTTAAGTCACTCATCAAAGGTCAAAGAAAGACAACAGATAAAACAAGCCTTGGTTTTGTTAAGTCACCCAAGGAACAAGTTGGAGAGTCTAGTAAGAGACTCCAAAAGGAAAAGAGTTCTGATGAGGAAAGTATTTCAGATCATGAGTCCTTGAATGATAGATGCATAGAAACAGAAAATAGAATTTAGAATGAGAAGAAGAAGTTTTCAGGACCCATGAGGTCAAATCAAGGAAAGTTTCAAGGCAAATGTTTTGCTTGTCACAGGTTTGGACACATGGCTTCACATTGCATGGCTCAAGTGAAGAAGGTAAATAACAGTTTTAGAAGTGCTAGTTACTTTCAAGCGTATTGCTACTCTTGTCAACAGTTTGGGAACAAGGCAGTTTATTGTAAGGCAAATAACAGGAACAGGTTTGGCCAGAACAGTTTTGGTCAGAACAGGTTTGGTCAGAATAGGTTTGGTCAGAACAAGTTTGGCCAGAATAGGTTTGGTCAGAATAGGGTTGTTCAGAATTGGTGGATTCAAATATCAGGTCTACCACAGAGAAATAACATCATTACTTGTTATAAATGCAATAATGAAGTTCACATAGCTAGACAGTGTAGAGTTGAAATTCCAGAATATAGGAACAGGAACAGTGGCAGGATCAGGTCCAAGGATCAAGGCATGGACAAGAACAGGGATGAGAATAAGAACAAGAACAGTGATAGGAATAGAAATATGAACAAAGAGTTCAAGAGAAGGCCCAGCAAGGAAGTTATAGATGCTGATGATGATCAGTGCCTAATGGGAGTTTTACTCCCACCCCAGAATTAATCACCTCATCAGGAGGTGTGGGAGGGACTAGGCTAAGAGGTTCATTCTTAGTATCGAGCCCCAAAGGTGACCCTTTGCCATTTATGACAAAGGTGGAGAGATTTGAGTAAGGGGGAGAGCCTCAAGATAGGGGGAGCTATTTTTGTTGAGTTTTTGTTGTTGAGAAGCATGGTTTGCCATCAATGACAAAGGGGGAGATTGTTGGCAATTTTGGGTTTGAGATCCTAGCTCCTTGTCTATGAGTTGTCATTGATGTCAAAAGGAAATGGCATTAATGTTAAGAGGATGTGTTGGCTTCAAAGGTGAAAGATTCCAAGAGAATCTTCTTAAGAGAATCCGGAGAGATTCCATTGGATAAGGTTTTTGGATAGGGTTTTTATTAAAACCAAGTTAAATGGTTTTTATTAAAACCAATGGAGGTTCTCCTTATTATTTATTTAATTATTATTTAAAACCCTTCAAGGTTTTAATTGATTAATTATTTAATTAATTAAGGGAGAAATTATTTTTAATTTATTAAAAATATTTAAAGGTTTCTAAACCTTTTTATTCTTAATTTATTAAAAATTAATTAAGGGTTTTTAAACCCTTTAGAAAGCAATTTTGATTAAATTCGATATTTCCTTTCCATGCAGTCGACGTGTTCTAAGTCCACGAACGGACTATATATATGGGAAGTTCCTAAGGTTTAAATCCTCCTCAAAAATTAATAGAAAGATCTTATGCAATTCGTGTGGCAGCGATCGATGCTCTGTTGACGTCGTGGAAGAAGAGAGCACGCATTTTGGAAATCCTTTGATTAGCTCATTTGTTTATGTGTGAGGAAGTCTATCTTGGACTTCATGAGCTCTGTGTGGGCTAGTGGCAGCGTAAGCTGCATTTGGGCTTTGCATAGGCGGAGGTCTACATTTCGATTCCCACAGAGGGTGTTGTGCATGGTTTCGTAATGTTTTTGTTAAAATGAATTTTCATTTCGCGTTTTTCGGACTCCTCAGCCATTTCACGATTTTTGGATTCATCAAAGGTTTCCATTCTGCATTTTTTTTTGGATTCGTCAAAGGTAGCAATTCTAAAGGTGTGATTAATTTCTTGATATAATTTTTTTGGCATTGTTTAGCATTGTTTAAAAGACATAGGAGAAATAAGGGGTTAATTCTTTGGTTGTATTTTTGAGATTAGTCTTTTGCTATGCTAATGGAGAAATAAGGTGTAAGTTTTTGGTTGTTATGTTTTTTGCTTCTTTGGTAGTTGTTTTGAAATAAGAGGAGCTAAAAGGTGTATTAAGAAAAGTTTTTATACATGCTCATTTATCTAGGTTCTAACCCTAACTTGGTTGGAAGTTTGAGGGTTGTGTGTTGTGACAGCTTTGAGGATCAATTTTCTTCTACTCCAATAAGGTATGGGCACATTCTTCTTATGAGTATGATTGGTGTATGTTTTCTCAAATAAGGTTGGAGTGAAAAGGTTTTCAACTAGGTTTTCTTTGATTGGGAGTAAATCCTATTTTTTGGTTTGTTGAAGACTACTTATGCATTGTTATCCTTGATGAGAGTTTTTGGTGAATGCATAATTTCTGGTTTAAGATAGTGGAAGCTTTGTGCACTAGGGTTTCTATTTGTGAGTCAAGCTACTTGCATTGAGTTGGGTGGAACCCTTGTTTGGATGTTTTGAGATTGATGGTTGAGTTGCTTCCATAGAGGTTGTTGATCAAGTTATTGCTTTACTTGATTCATGATATTGGGCTTACTCCATTGAGTTGTTTTGAGCAAGTTATTCTTTGCATTTGGTGATATTGTGTTGGTGGTTGTTTTGTTCAAATATATTTGGAGGGAAAAGGATTTCTACTTGTTTCCTTTTCTTGTGATGATTGGTTGAATGCTTCAAGGTTAATGTTGAGTTGAATGATGTTGGTTAAACCTTGTCTATAAGCATTGTTGATTAAGCCCTAATTGGTTAAAAAAAAAGATATTGGTTGTGGAAAGAACATGAGAAGCATTGTTATATGAGATATTGCATGGTTGACAATTGTTGGGTTGTGTTTCATGTTCTTGAGAAAAGTATACTACATCTATCTTATTCTTTTGAGATTGAGATTGAGTTGAGATTGATATTGGGAGTTAAGTATAGAACATATTGAGTCTCTAACAATTCTCTTTATGCTTCTATGAGGTTGATGAATCATATTGAGTCTCTAACAATTCTCTTTATGTTTCTATGAGATTTGAGATTGATATTGGGAGTTAAGTATAGAACATATTGAGTCTCTAACAATTCTCTTTATGCTTCTATGAGGTTGATGAATCATATTGAGTCTCTAACAATTCTCTTTATGTTTCTATGAGATTTGAGATTGAGATTGGGAGTTAAGTATAGAACATATTGAGTCTCTAACAATTCTCTTTATGCTTCTATGAGGTTGATGAATCACATTGGGTCTCTAAAAATTCTCTTTGTGGGTTCATGCCAAGCAAATTTATCTTGATTAACTTGTAAGCTATTTTGGACAGGTTCTGTTGGGGACTTGTGAGCAGGTTTTGGACAGGTTCCGTTGGGGACTTGTGAGCAGGTTTTGGATAGGTTTCGATGGGGACTTGTGAGCAGGTTTTGGACAGGTTCCGTTGGGGACTTGTGAGCGAGGTTTTGGATAGGTTTCGGTGGGGACTTGTGAGCAGATTTGGACGGGTCCTAGTAGAGGACTTGTGAGCTGAGAATGATAGTTCTATCAGAGAACTTGAGGACAGAGGTACATTGGTTCTATCAGAGAACCTGAGGACAAATTTGGCAAGTCTTTGAGAAGGCTTGTGGATAGAGGATTGATTTTTTCAAAAATTTGGATAGATCTGATAGACAGAGGAAGAATTGTACTAGATCGACTGACTGTGTTTGGTACAGGTTGTTGAGCTACTGTGGACGTGATCATAGAAGGCAGAGGTCTCTTAGGCTAAGCATTGAGGATAGGAGGTCTTTAGTGGAAAGGTGTTCCACATGCTGGCAAGAGGTAGAGACAGTTGATCTTCTGAGGGATCATATCCAGAGCAAAGGGGAAGGTATCTCCTTTGTGCAGAGGCTCATAAATTCATATTGGGGGAAGGTATCTCCTTTTGGCAAAGGCTCATAAATTTAGATTTGGGGAAGGTATCTCCTTTGAGCAGAGGCTCATAAATTTAGATTGGGGGAAGGTATCTCCTTTGGGTTGAGGCTCATAAACATTGTAATTGGGAAGGTTTCCCAAAGAACTTTGAGATAACTTTTAGAGAAAAGTTTTGTGGACGTAGCCCAGGCTTTTTGGGTGAACCACGTTAAAATTTGTGTCACTTTGTGGATGATATTGTCCATTGTTTTGATATTGCTTTGGATATATTGCTTTACTATTTTGAAGTATAAAGGAAAAAGTAAAAAGAGGTCTTATACTGTTCACCCCCGTCTCAGTATAAGCTTGTGTTCTTCAATAGGTAAATATGGCATCATCTTTGAAATTTGATTCTTTATCTCTTTCTATAGCACTAATATTTACTTGCATTACATTATTGGGGTTGGGCAAGTTAGGTATTGATTGTATACCCAGGACTACCTGTATATAGTAGAATTTACTATGGAAGCTACATGGCTAGTAGTGGTAGATTATTCAATCTAATATTGCTAAGGGTATTGCACAGTCTGAGAATACCTAGTGGTATTCATGCATTCAGTAGAATCATGCATGTTATTACAAGGAAGGCACTATGTTGTTTATCTTATGTATTGGAATTAACCATATGATTATAAATCTAATTAGTTACTTTGAGGTAAATTATGTTTTATCAAGTATGAGGTCTTTTAGGGGTTCCAATTCTATAGTTTTTTCTGCTATTATTTCATAGAACTATTCTCATTCAGTAATATCTTGATTACCTCTAGCATTTCATTCATCAATAAATTATTATTGGGCTAGTTACTAATTGTATGGAGCAAGAAGAGATAGAAGTGTTGATTGGAAATATACTATATATGATGTTTTTTTTCCAAGATGAATGATGATGTATGGTAATGGGGAAGAATGAATAGATGTATTTGGTTGGGTATCCATGATTGGAGAAAATTTGGGAATATGAGTTTTCATGTGTGTACTCTGGGATATTTGAGCTAGATAAGCCATTGGTAGGATAGAAGGTATATTTCCTACCTAAACAAGAACATATTCTCTTCTAGTGACTTCTTTGAATGCTACAACTAATGTATGATGGTTAGCATTACAGAACATTAACACTAAATCGTATTGTAAACCTTTGATATAGTATGGTAATGCTTGTTCTTTATTTGATCTAATGTTTTGTGGGATCATATTTAGGGTCTTCAAGAATCTAGTTAGAATATCATGGATGTTTATTTGAGGGTGCAATTGTATCATATTTAACTAAAATATTATGTGATACCTATTTTCCATGCTACCAAACCTATACATGAGTGGTTCTACTATTTATGCCCAACTAGTAATTGAATTATCTAGTAATCCCCTATAGCATAAAGCAAATTTATCACAAAGAGAGTAAATAAGTAAACGTACTATTTGTTCCTTTGAATGTGATTAATTGAGCATTGATAGCTTATTGAGGTGATCTAATTTTATCTTTTTTCCATTCTTGTTATAGGTAGGTAAAGCCCTCATAGTTGTTAGAGAAATAGAAGAATTGACCAATAAATTCAACGGGTATCGATAGATCCAATCAAGAATTTAATTTTAATGCCTAGTGGGTGCACCTAGATTATTTTTTTGGGGGCATGGTGACCATACTATTGATAAGGATGATACATTGGATAGCTAGGATGCAAGTATGAGTGATACATAGGGTATAGGCATACGAGGTAAAAATGAGGATACTTAGGCAATAGATTTTAGTAAGCTCATTATTGATTAGAAGATGGTTGAATGTTCTAATGTGGAGGGGTATAGTTAAACCCTATATATAGGATTTGTTGGTTTCAAGGAGGTGGGATTTGCATATTTTTTTGTGCTTGGATAGTTGAAAGTAGTGTTAATCCCTAGATATTTCCCTATAACACCTATAACCCCATTTTATTAGTCATTATTTACGTATTTTGGGTAAGGTTTAGACTTAAGCCTAATGATCCTATCAAGGCCAATGACTAAACTAGAGAAATATCGAAAGTATTAGATAAATTGGATCTAGGTGAGTGTTGTAGTGGGGGGTACTCATAGAAGGTATATTTTGCACACCATAAGTCATAGTCGATTATAAAGTTGATGTATGAAGAATGGGTTATTCATGAAGTATTTACATCAATAGATATATAGTATAAGGAATTGGTGTGAGTCATTGTAGGAGTCTAATTAGACCAAATAGGGTTTTTTATAGTTAAATAAGTCATTTTCTCACCTAGGTAGGGAATTTGTGGTGTTGCAAAGCCTTGGCTAACCATATCATCCATTTCCTTTTGATGATGTGGGACTCAATATCAAGACCTCCTCAAACTTATCTTCTTGATGCACCCACACAACTTATTCTTTATTTTTTCCTTTAGTGTTCCTTTAATGATATACAATAATTTCCAATATTTAATGCTCTTTTTTTACTTTCTAAGCCTTAAATTGTGTATTCCTAGGCTTTTACTTGCATGGATAGAATTATAGGGTCAAAATCTATAAAAATTTCAAATTTTCAAAAGTTAGCTAATCTGAGTTATTTGCTCACAAAGTAGAGTAAAATGCTTGTAATTGTAGGTAATTTTCTAGCCATACATAGTTTTATAACATGTTAAAAATGTGATAGATTCACTTAAAAAACAAATGATTCACTTATTTTATCCAATTATGTGCTTGTTTAGCTAAACCTAGAAAAAATGAAAATAGAGAAAGTTGCCTAAATAGATCACTCAAATAAAATTACCTTCAATACTAGAGTAAATTACCTTCCTATGAGAGAGGGAGGAATAACTTGTCCTTCCTAAAATCATTTTTTAGACCTCATGCAAATCACTTATGGGATATGACTTGGAAAATTTTCACTATTTTGGAGTTAATTGCTTGCTTTATCAAGCAAATCAATTATTTTATATGTATAAAAATCTAACTTAAAATATGACTTAAGTGCTCTTGCTTATGGAAGATACACATACAAGGTTAGATTTGAGTTTATGGTGTTTCTTGTATGCTATTAGAGTTGTCTTTGCTATTTTATCAAGTTCATGTTAGAGTCACCATTCATAAAGTACCTATAAAATTCATTAAAAAATAATGAGAATGGTAAAATTTCAAGCAAAATTGGGTTTGGAAGTATAAAAACTAGGTGAATCACTCTAAATTAAACCTATGGAAAAGCAACTCAAATCAAGTGATTCACTTACTAAGTCAATTGAATTGCTTGATTTTAGAAAATTCTAAACTTGATCAAAATCAAGTGAAACACTCACTTTTATGATAAAATCGATTACAAAATTTGACTTAGTAAACATTTTCTTGATTTTGACCTAATTGCTTTGTCCAATGGATGCATTTTTTAGTAGTAAAACAATAAATTTTAAAGAAAATGCATAAAAATCATGTATTTATCCCATTTATAATTGGGCATGCTAGAATTTATGTTGGTCTGGGGAATTGTATTGACTTTTGATTTAAGTATTGCACCTCCAAATACAAGTTTCAATAATTTTGGATAGGTTTTTTAAAGTTTTCCTCTAACCTTCATATTAAGGATCACTTCCTATTGTCCCCATATGGATCTCTAATTAAATTTGTGGAAAGTGTAGAACATTAAGTAAATTTGTGAATTTTAGGGTATGAGTAATGAAAGCAATTACAGTTGTTACACCATATAGAGGATAGCATACAATTAGTTAGCATATGAGAAATCAAATAACATCAATATCCACTCATTTGTATTATGATATTGATAATAAAATTACAAGATGGGCTAGAAGGGTCGTGCCCAACCACCATGCACTTAGCAAACTCGGAGGATGGTGCCACTTATAGAAAGCATATGGACTTGTCAATTTATTACAACCTCATGAGTACAAATCACAATGTGGATTTTATAGAGTGTAGCTATAAATTCCCATGGCCAAAATATCCATACAATGAGGACCCTAGGCTCCTATTTATAGCAAAATTTTACCCCTAAGTTACCTAGGGTGAAAAATAATTACTCCTAGTAAAATTAAAGATTTTGGTGGTAATATTAGAAAAATTGATGGTTTTTGAAGCCTTATACTACCATAGAATATTCCAAGTTATATCTCTCAGGACCCAATATAAATTAGCCACAATATATGAAGACCAAGATAATAATATTAGTAGAATAATAGGAGAAAATTAATATGTATATCAAATATTATAATAAATTAAATAACATTCAATAATATGCTAAAATATGAATGTGGATGGTCTGAATCATTCATGTACTATGCATGAAGAACAATTTATAATATTAATTATTGAGAATGTATATAAGCTTTATTACTCCTCTGCTTCATACAATTGGATAAAGATATCTATGATCTTTTCTCTATATATCTCACTATGAAGCATTACCTCCATAATATACTCATAGTAATATAACTCTTCAATTACTAGACCATTGCTCTCCATATGCTAAGTCTCATGACTCTTGACTTGACTACTTACCACTTGCATACTTGATGAACACTTGACTCTATAATACTTGCACACCTTTACATGACTCTTACACTTCTATAACTTGCACACCTAATCTAGGACACTTGTGCACATATTTACATTACATATTTGCACTCTTCAATATAATACATTTGTGCACATTTAATCAACCTACACTTCCACTCTAACTCACATGACACCTGTGCATTTCCCACAGATTATAAATTTACATGACACTTGTGTATTTCCCACATATTATAAATTTACATGATACTTGTGCATTACCTTCTTATTCACACTTACATAAAGAGAAAATATAAATCGCTCTCTAAACTATAGACTCAACTCTAATATAATATTTACAAGTGTACCATGAAGGTACCATGGGGGTACATTATCATGTACTAAATAATGTAATATACTCCAACATCCCCATGTATTACATTATTTAGTTATTGAATACTTTAGTCTTCAATCATGGTCTTTGTCTTTGTCTTTAATCTTCAAGTGACCTTGCATTTTTCATGATATTTTATTTAAGATCCATCATGTTCATATTCTTGCTTGATTTCTGCTTTGAGTTCATCTTTAACTTCATGTTCTTCTTTTTCATCATCTTCAAGATTCTTTAACTCTTTAATATTTCCATGATTGATATCAGATTCATCCATAATAATATTTCCTTTGTTTTTATCTCAGATTGATTACGTGATCTAATTTATTTTTAAGATAAATTCGGATCATATTTGATCCATTTTCCTTCTCCTTGTTTTTTAAATATTTTATCTTCTTGTATTTTAGAAATTGAACACTTGGATCCATTATTAGAAGATGCTTCAAAAATAAGTATTTTAAAAATATTACCTAATAATTCTCTTTCACGTCTTCTACAATACTTTTCTTTGTACCAACAAAATACTGGAGAATGAAATTTTCTTCCACAATATTTACATGGATGAAGATTCTATCAATTAGCTTTTTCATGACCAATTCTATTGCAATAATTGCACCTTGTATATATTTTTCTTATTTTATTGATATTCCTTAGTTCTTCAAGTTCATTTGTCTTCTTGATAAAAAAACATAACCATTTATGCACAACCAAGACTACTCTTTCTTTATTTTCCTTATAAATGGTTTGCATGAATTGATAATCTATGCTATTTCGATCAGCACCTAACTCTATAATGGAACCTATATTGGATGTACTACTAGAATAATATTGTGTAGTAACAAGATTCAATTTTTGAGTTCTTAAAAGTATTTAATGATTTTCCTTCTCCATCAAGATCACCTATCATCTTCTGAAAATAAAAGTTTAACTTGTTCACTATTTCTTCACTATCTTCATTGAATGCATTTTTAATAATTTCTTCCATGATATGCAATTCAATGTTATGATCTATTTTCTTTGAAGTAGACAACCTTATAACTCCTAGGTTTAAATAATTCAAATTCACTAATTTAATTCCTATGGAGTAGTAATTTATGTCTCCCTAGTTTAGAAAATAATATGAAAATTGCATATTGTTGTTTTTCCTAATTCATTGATGTTGAAAACCTTTTACCTCCAAAATATTGTAAATTTGTAAAAACTCAAAAATATTTTAATTGAAATATTTTCAAAAAATAAAACTCCAAAAATAATTCTTCAAAAAATAAAAACTAAAACTTTATCAAATACTTTCAATGAAATAAACTAGTTGAATTCCTTATCACTTCAAACTTACAAAACTTAAACTAATTTATCACTCCAAACTTGTAAAATTAAAAATACTTAAATACTTAAAAAATAATGTTATCTAACCCTTATAACTCCTAAATCAAACTTAATTAAAGAAAATTCACTTTCTTATAACTCCTAATGATATTAGATAGCATACCTTTGACTTCACATTGAGTGTTTCAAAGGTGATTTAAACATTTTAATTTTGAATTAGGAATCGCTTGAGATTTTACGGTGAATGCACCAATGTAGTTCAAAACCCTAATTTCATTTTGCATTAATGTCTATCTACAGACACTTACTGCCAATTAATAAGACTTGCTTTGAATGCTTAGTCTCTTCACCAACCAAGTATGTTACCTTGAGTGTTATTGTCTATTTCACTTTCCACTAACCATTGGGTGTTACATGCACTACTTCTAATGCTTTTTCTACACTTTCATTGCATCTAATGTTGTGTTTGTGTATTACTACTTACGTTAAGCTACTCCAAACTTTGTTGCATTACTCTAGCATGAATGTTCCATTTTATCTCATCTTGCTTCCTTGCTATGAATTGTTGCTCGCACTTCAAGCTTGAGCTACACTCTGTTGTTCCTTTAAACCTTTCCTTTGGTACTGGTTTTACTTATTTAGCTCCTTAGTTTACAATATATTCTCTTATATTCTTCCAATACACTATTATACTTTAGATGTATATTATGATATCTCTCTAGTCGGTTGTCCAATACTTGTATCGAGTTCCTCTGTCTACTACAATATGTTCCTAAGCTCCTTCCTAGTCATAGATATTACTAGGCCTTTGCATTTTCTATTAATAATTTCAAGGCTTTCCTGCACATGATGAAACATTGCTTGATTCTTGTTTGCTTGACTAGTTTACTCATTGTTATCTAAAATGCTTGTTTACTATAGCTATATCACTATTAGGACTTGGCTACCCAATACCTTCTTCTCTTACTTTAGCTTGCTTTTGATCTTTGGTTTTTTTGCTAACATGTAGGTATACAATCCAAATGGAGATGAAATATTGTTGGAAAAAAGACACTCAAACGTTTACTTACAAACCAATTAAGATGTGGCTCTTTATTTTTGAGCTCTATTGTGTGCTAAATGTATCTTCTTTCCAAAAATTATTTTTGTCTTCAATAACCTCTTTTATTCAATAATCTCTATTCTGCTCCTTTCTCTTATTTTTTCTTTCTTTTGCTTTCTACAATGTTAAACTCTTCTTTCTTCCTTTATAAATGTCAAGGTCTATATGACCTAAATCTCTATTTTTTTTTCTTATAGCTCCTTTCTATAATGATCTATTTATATTATGTTGAGACCAATAAAACTTGAATATCTTATTCTTAATACCTTGCAACTATTCAACCAATGTAAATTATAATCCAATGCTTGAATCTATATAAAGCAAGCTATGTAATTCTTTATATTTATTCAAGAATGATATGTCAGAGATTGATATATCTATATTCTTCCTTATTGTTGTTTTATTTTCACTACAACTTTTAATATGGATCTTTCTTTATTCTAATTATTTCTTCTTTCTCTACTTTTCTATCTCTGCACTTAGAAGCTAAAACTCTTGTTTATATTTTGTAGGAAGCTTCTCATAATTTTGTAGCTTAATCTCTACTACAACTCTTTCTCTAAAATATATAATATCTTAGGTTGCACCTAAGAACTCAATATGTTTCTCCTCCTTACTAAAGAATCCAATATAATGTCAATGTGACTTTGAATGTCCCTTAATCTTCAATTTTTTTCTATAATTATCCAATCTATTAATCTTTAATATCAAGGTTTGTCTATGTCCATGAATGATCAACTATCTCAAATTTGATTTACCTCTCAATCCTTAATATTCAAATTAATATAAATAATTGTATCTCTATCAATATCAGGGTTGGTTTTATCCATGAATGACCAAATATATTGAATTGGTACACCTCTAAATATATTTGAGTCCTTATCTTCACTTGTTATTATTAAACCTAGTGGATAGACTCTAGACTTTCTATATAATATGATCTTTAGAGTCTAGGTCTCATTTTATTTAAAGGAATAGTATTAATCAACCTTGTCAAATGTGAATAAAGTCAATTTATAATAATGGATAAAAAATAAACTCTATCAATTTGGATAGAGTCTGGTGGTAGATTTAATACCACTGATAGTTTTTGTAGCCTTATATTACCATAGAATATCACATGTTATATCTCGAAGGTTCCAATATAAACTAGCCATAATATGTAAAGATCAAGATAATAATATGAGTAGAATAATATGCGCAAGTTAATATGTATATCAAGGATTATAATAAATCAAATAACATTCAGTAATATGTAGAAATATGAATTTAAATAGCCTGAACCATTCATATACTATGCATGAAGAACAACTTACAATTTTAATTTCTCAAAATATATACAAGTTTTATTACTTATCTACTTCTCATAATCAGACTACTCTCTTAATGATATTTTATCTATATATCTCACTATGGAGCATTACTTCCATAATATACCCATAGTAATATGACTCTTCAAGTACTAGACTATACTCTCCATGTGACAAGTCTCATGAATCTTGGCTTGACTACTCGCCACTTGCATACTTTATGAACACTTGAATCTATAATACTTGCACACCTTTACATGACTCTTACACTTCTATAACTTGCACACCTAATCTAGGACACTTGTGCACATCTTTACATTACATATTTGCACTCTTGCATACAAGACACTTATGCACATTTACTCAACCTACACTTGCACTCTAACTCACATGAAACTTGTGCATTTCCTACACATTACAATTTTACATGAAACTTATGCATTTCTTGCACATTCACACTTACATAAATAGAAAATATAAATCACTCTCTAAACTATAGACTCAACTCTAATATACTATTTACAAATGTACCATGAAGGTACCATGGGGGTACATTAGCATGTACCAAATAATGTAATATACTCCAACAAAAATGTTGTATATCCAAGTGTTATATACCTTCATTTATACCTCTAATAGGCTTAGAAGACTTTAAAAATGCTTAGTGTGCAAAAAAGTGCCAAAAAAAAATTTTTTAGAAGATTTTCCTTATGATCTATGTTGATTTTCACCTCTATGTCTCTCTAAGAAATTTGCTCAAATTTTTCAATAATTTGCTCGTATTTGTGAGTGCTTCACTTTATTATAGCAAGAAAAATAATCACATTTATCAAATGAATCACTCACTTTAAGCAAATTGACACTTTTGTTGAGTTAATAACTCCTCTAAGCCAATTGATAAATTTTATAGGATAATTGATACTTTATCAAATTTTAGTATTTTTGGGTATTTTCTACCACTTGGGCTCCTATTACTACTTTTTCTTCTAAAATGGACAAAATTCTGTAAAGGTAGTGTTGAAGTACAACAATTTTATATTCTATCTTATTTTCTTCCTTTATTTCATCTACAGTCTCCAAAATCAATTTAAGTCGTGATATAAATGCCTCATGTTCTAGTTGTAGACTTGCCTCTACTTATTCTATAGGATCCTCTCCTCTAAAGAGAAATAAAATACCTCATATTATGGGAGAGCAAATATTTTAACTTCCTTTGATGATTTGTGAGGATCATACATGATGACATTTTAGATATGAAGATAATATTTGCTAAACTTAGGTACTTCAAATGTTGAAGCTATTTGAATCTAACATGGAATCCTAGGAACTTGATAATTTCCATTTGAAATTTCTTCTTTAAAAAACTAAAGTACCTTCATGAAAGGGGATTTTCATATCAAATCTTCAAACTTTTTAGTGTTTCCTTCTCCTTAAAATGTTGGTCCAATTCCTCTTTTCATTATGTTTATATGCTTCAATTCCTCATTTAAGGGAAAGCACCAAAGCTTCATGATCTAATTCTATGTTTTTCTTTGTTATATCCATAGGTATAACATCCTCAAAATGGAACCCAAATCCCTTATATTTTGACTCAATTTTTGCTCCCATCATAGATTTTTCTCCTTCTAGGGAAAAATTAAACACCTCATATTATTCTATGGATATTAACTCCTTATCGAAGAAAGTATCGAATAATTCACAATTTTCTTCAATCTATGATTCCTTGTTTTAAACATCAACTCTTTTATTAGTCTGTAGGATACATGTCTTATGATGGAAGGATGGGGGTTCCTCCATAATAATCATTGATACATTATTATCTAGATATTCCCTTACCATTTTAGGTTATCTTTCTATAGATAAGGGTATACTTCTTGGAGAGTTAGTTGAGGATTCCTAGAATGAGGATTGCTGATTATTGTATTTTGAATAGGGAGGCAACATTTGCTTTTTTTAGGTGATCTAGGTGTAGTCACTTGATATATTTGGTTGATTTATCATGGATTGACTAACCATTATTGGATTGATGGCAATAGGTTGATTTGCTATTGTAAATTGGTTTGATACTTATTTATTCATCACCTATGTATGATGGATTTTTATAGTATAATTTGATGGATAATAATTCATTTTATAGGTAGGCCACAAAAAATTCAAATTTGCATTTCCCATGCCATTGGGAACCTTATTAATCATTGTTATGTTTGTTGGAGTTCTCTAGCCTAAAAGGACTTTTTATAAGCAAAAACTTCCTTAAAAGTGGGGGTTGGTAGGTTTTGTTTCTAATTCACTAACCATTGAGGCTCTTACATTTTTCTTATTGATGAATTTCTCAATTCTCCTCTTTAAGTCGGTATTGTTGTTATTTTATCCATTTAAGGACTAGCATACCTTTGAACTGGTCTATTTCACTTTCAAACTTTTGCATGCAGTGTTGAATCTATGAAATGTTTTGGAATTGTGGGGCCACCTATTGTTGATGGTTTTGGGTTTGGCTGAATAATCTAGATAGTTTTGTTGCATAGACACCATTAATTACTAGCTAATTAATATTTTTGAGATATTTATCTATACTATATCTTCCCACACAACATTTGGCACATAGGTTGTTCTATTGGAGAATATGATGATTATTATTGAGGATAATGGATCTCTAATTGGTTTTGTTTAGCATAGTAACTTGGTTCTACCACATGTTTTTGCATGAACTATTATGTATGGTTGTTGGATTTCATACATGCATTATGGCCTAGAATTTTGCATTGTCTAATGAGTCTACATATTTGGTTGTATATTTTATAGAAACTATTGTTGACCTTAGGTAATTTGTATATATTGGGATAGGGAGAATTTGAATCCATGATATATCCTACACCATTTGAATATTCCCCTTTAGTTGAGTTTCCATAATGCTACCTAAATATTTGGTATGTCAAAGGTAAGAGCAGAGCTCAAAAAATATGTTTTTATTTTTATTTATTGAGGGAAGTGAATCACTCTCTTGATTTTTCCTAAAAGCAATTCAATAATTGGCTAGTGAGTCACTCAATTAGGGGACCAAATCACTCAATTTATTTTATCAAAGATAGATTTTTTCATTGTGTAATGAATTGTTCTCTTATAAGATTAAATCACTTATTTGACAAACTTAACTTCAAGATTGGAAAACTACTCTTTTTTAGGATTGGATATTTCCTTTATTGAAATTGGATGAATCGCTAATCCAATACTTAGCAAGATTTTTACTTTTCTTGAAAGCAAGAAAACCATTTGGCAGATGAAACAAATCACATGTTTAAAAAAACTTGACAAGTATTCTTCCAATTTAATAAATCATTTTTTCTAGTAGTAAATCACAGTTTTATGCCAAAGAAAGTAAACGCAAAAATCCAAATGCATGAAAGTAAATTGTAAAATGAAAGTAAACATAGTTATAACCATAGAAATAAAAGTGTTTGATAAATAAAATCATGAGAAAATTGAATAATAATTATCTAGTCACATTCAAATAAAATTAGATTAAAAGAGAAATAACCAAATGGACAAAATGATAGCGGCACAATCAATGTACATTCCATAATCTAGGAGGTACCACTCATCAAAAGTAAAATACTTATCAATTTTTCATTAATTTGAGAAATAAATAGCATAATATGTGTAGACACCATATCCTACTTCTTTTATTTTTTTATCTTCAAGGTCGTATTCCAACAAGAGAGAGAAGTTGCTTCTGCACCTAGCCAAAATAGGTGTCTCGTGTTTTTGCACTGTATTGTGTTTTACGCAACGCAGTATAAAAGGGGCATCTGAAGACACCAAATCATGGCCATTTGTCTTCCATATTAGTCTTCCCTCCATTTCCACCACCAAATCATAGACAATTTGCCCACTATCCATATTTTCCTGCTATTTCTAATCATTATTCACATTTATTTATATTTATTTATTTTATATATCTAAATATAATATTTTATATTATATTTTAATATATATTTAATAAATATGTATTTATTTGAGTTAATCCTAGCCATCCAATTTTATTTAATCCTAACCACCCATTTACATCAACCTGTGCCACACCCTAGATTTATTTTCAACCCTTGGATGTGCTTTAATCTCAACCACACGATTAGTATCATTGAAACCCTAGCATACCCTAGGTTAGATTATAAATAGGAGCTATTTTGATGGCTCAACCCTGAAGTGCTTGAGTTTTAGAATCCTTTGATTTCCTAATTTCCCTAAGTTTGTGAGCTCCTTGAGTTCTTAAAACCCTTAAGTGCCCTAGGTCACCTTGCACAACTTCTATCATCATTCTCACTTATCGTAATCCTCCATCATCATTGCCATCCTTTCTTCCTCATCAAATTTGCTTTTGTATAATCCTTCCCCTCAACCCTAGGTGCCCACGGGTATTTCTTGCAGCAGCCATGTGTTCGCGAGTGTTTTACGCTATCATTCCTAAAGACACCCTAGCCTCCAAGTGATGCTAGGGCATTGTCACACCAGTTACCTGCATCTAATGCTTCACATAGAAATACATAAAGTAAGTAAAATAGATCAACCCATTTATTTATTTCATGCATGTGCTTCTATTTTTATTCACTTTATTTACAAAACTTAGTTAGGGTATATTATTGCTTACAGAGGGCCTCACATTATGGAGCCCTCACATATACTACTAACTATTTTCTATGTCATTGTGTGCAAATCTGGAGCATTACATCAGAATCTAGAGTGGCCCTTGGATACCGAAAAGCCCACTCAACCTTGTTGGGATCAATATGTGCTTGAAGAAACCATGACCTTGCTTATTAGGGTTCCTTAAGAAGCAAGGTCATGGTGTCTTCAAGCGCGTCTTGATCCCAACAAGGTTGAGTGGGCTTTTGGTATCCAAGGTTGGGCCACTCAACCTTGGAGAACCCTAAATTGTTGTAATATTGTATCAAAAGGATTCAAGGATCCAAGATTGTAAACAATGGAGTTTCTAGGCTCCCCCAGTCAATAAAGAATCTATTATATTGTGCAAACTTGTGTTACCTTGCATTTTATTTTGTTCAAAGTATTGTCTATGTGTTGCATTTTGCATCTTTCAAATGGCGATCACGGTGGGACCCCCTAAGGGTTTCTATTTATGATCTGTTTTACTAATTCACTTTCTATTTTTTGTCATCTTACAGGTTTTTCTAAAGCATGAATTTCGTAGATTTTGTTGGATCTAGGTTTTTGAAGTCTACAGAAGCTTGCAGAAGGTACACGAAGTGCCTGACAGCATCTGAGGGTAATCCAAAAATCCCCAAAGGCATTCAAAGCCATCCAAAAGCATCCAAGAGCATCTCAACAGCATTCAAAAGCACCCAAAGGTATTTACAAAGAGTTAGGAGAAAAAACATAGGCTTTCCAGTAAGTCAACTGCTTAAAATCCTAGTTTTTTGTCTTATGTATTTTGGGTATTTTCTATTAGCATATAATAAGATTTCACTTATTACATTAATGAATAGGGGCAAAATAGCGCATAGCGCTCTCCAAGTCAGTTTGGTTGGTTATGAAACCAACCATACGGTTCACCAACCGAACCTCTCTATGTATTTAATCACATGCACATCAATTGAATGGTTTACTTCGCATTGCACTTCATTTCAAACTTGATCATGGTACCAGAGTAGGACCCTCATCACTGACGTGGAAGCAGGACACCCAACCGACGTAGAGCACGAGACCAGACCTATCTTGCCCACCCGATGTGAAGCACGAGACTGAGACCAGACCTGTCTTGCCTACCCGAAACGCGAAGCATGAGACTGATGCAAAAACGAGATGCGACGACCAAACATATCTGCCTACCTCGAAGAACCAAGGTAGGCAGTGGCTCAAATCCCAAGGCAAATGCAGGTGGACTCGAAGAACCAAGGTAGGTAGTGGCTCGAATCCCAAGGTGACTCTTGTTATTTTATAGGTGACAGGTGGACCAGAGACACGTTGACGTAGCCATTCGATGCTGAGGTGGACCAGAGACATGCTGACGTGGCCCCTCCCCGACACATGGAGTACAGAGACTGGCTGACATGGAGTGTAGAGATGCTGATGTGGAGTGCAAAGACTGGTTGAAGAAGCTAACATGGAGTGTAAATACTGGTAAGAGAAGCTGATGTGGAGTGCAAAGACTGGCTGGAGAACGCTGACGTGGAGTGCAGAGGTTGGCTGGGGAGAGCTGACGTGGACATGCTGCATGCCATTCCAGGTGGCAAAAGGACATAGGGGGAGGGGTGACCGCCCATAGGCAGTCACTATCTAAGGTGGCCCTCCCACCTTTTATCCCATGTGAGTGCATCCACATGATGCATGTGGGATAAATCCCACATTTTTACTCATAGCTCTCCGTTAGAGTAAATACCCAGTGGTGGGCTTTACTTCCCAGCCACTTGGGCAGCGTAGTTGGTCACCCGTGCTCAGTACTATGGACAAGGTCCACGGTTCAAATCTCATGGACTCCATACTTTGACGCCCAAAAACTCTTTTTGATGCCTGGAAAAAACTTTTGATGCCTGGAAGAAATTTTTTGATGCCCGCCTACGGAAATTGACACCCGATAGGCTATTTGATGCCCGAAAAGGTTATTTTGACGTCCTCAAAGAGTTTTTGACGCCCTCAAAGGGGTTTTGATGGCCTAAAAGGGGTTTTTTGACTCCCTCAACGCATTTTTTGATGCTCTCAAAGGGGTTTTGAAGCCCTCAAAGGGGTTTTTGATGCCCTTAAGTGTTTTTTTATACAGAAGCATTTTTTTGTGCAGACCGAAGAAGTTTTTCTTCCTTGTTTATTTTGCAAACAGAAGGGGGAGAACACAGTATTCTCTCTTTTTGCAAAATTCTAAGACCTAGGGGGAAAATATAAGGAACCACCTTCAAAATGGCTACTATTCATAAATATCTCTCGGACTCCCAGTTGTTGAAAGGTTCTAACTTTGTTCCATGGAAGACAAAGATGAGAGCCATTCTTCAGGTGGAAGATTTGTGGGATGTAGTAACCGACATTTCACAATGCCCTCAAACAACAGGAACAAATCAAGAAGCTTGGGATAAGAAGGACAAAAGAGGTCTCATGTTTCTCCTACTTGCTATGACAGATGAGGTTCAACCTCATATCTGTGATGCCAAAACTAGTAAGGTAGCTTGGGATTCTTTGATTACTGTTTATGAAGGAAAGAATCAGTCCACCATTCTACATCTTCAAACTCAATTGCACACCCTCAGTATGAATTCTGGAGAGACAGTTGATCTATTCTTGTGTAGAGTGGCAGATCTGAAAGCCAAGTTGAATGCAATGGGAAAACTAGTGGATGATGATATCTTGAACTCTGTCATCTTGCGAGCATTGCCAGACTCCTATAAGATGTTGGTCACTTCCCTCAATGTTTTCGGTAGACAAGTATCATTTGTGGAATTGGTAAATTTGCTCCAGACTGAGGAGGCAAATCAAGTTCAGAAAGATGAGTTGTCGGATAATGCCCTTTCCACCCAACAAAGGAGCAAGAACCCAGGCCAATTTCAAAAAGGGGGTTCTTCCTCCAAGGGAAAAGGGAAACAAAATCAAAATTAGTAGAAGGATAAATATTGCAAGATTTGCGATATGAATAACCATGACACCAATAGGTGTTGGTTCAAGAACAAGCAACAAAATGATCAATCTCATAAGAAGAAAGGGAAAGAGAAACAACAATATACAAAGAAACATAAGCAACCTAAGGGACATGTTGCTTATGCTAATTCCAACTCAGACTCAGATCACTCTGGTCTCGATTCAGATTCTGACTCTGAAAGAGCACACAAAGTGCTCATGACTCATACTTCATCTTCTCAGATAGATGTTGTATGGTATATTGATTCAGGTGCTAGTAAGCATATGACTGGAGACAAATCTTGGTTTGAAACATTTGAGGAGAAAGAGGGGAAGCCAGTTACCATTGCTGACGATCAAGTCTATCAAGTAAAGGGTGAAGGTAATGTTTCTGTCACTCTTCCAGATGGAAGATGTCAGATTGAGAAGGTTCTCTATGTCCCTGGACTAGCCAATAATTTGTTGTCTGTTCCTCAGATGTTGGACAGGAAAATGGATGTTGTGTTCCGAGTTGTAAAAGGCAAGAAAAAATGTTTTATAACCCACAATGGTAATCATATTGCAACAGGTTCCTACAAGCATGGCTTGTTCATTCTAGATGCTCTTTCAACACCTCATGTTGCTCTAGCTACAACTACAAAGGTGGCCACTTCTCTCTGGCATAGAAGATATGGGCATCTTAGTTCAGGATATTTGCTCGAATTGAGCAAATATGAAATGGTGAGAGGCCTTCCTTCTCTCTCCTCCATCCTACTAGTTTGCTCGGATTGCTTAGCAGGGAAGCAACATTGGGTACCTTTTGAATCCAGTTCTTCCAGAGCTAAGGAACTTTTGGAGTTGGTGCACACCGATCTATGTGGTCCAATGCCAACCAGTTATGGTGGAAAGAAGTACTTTCAATTGTTCGTTGATGATCACTCCAGAAAAATGTGGGTCTTCTTCCTCCAATTGAAATCTGAGGCATTTTCATACTTTCGACAATTCAAGAAACTTGTTGAAAAAGAGTCTGGCTGCCTCATCAAATCCCTCCGCTCAGATCGAGGGGGGAATATACTTCCAAGGAATTTTTAGCATATCTAAAAGAACATGGGATAAAGCAACAACTAACAACAACTTATACACCACAGCAAAATGGTGTTGCTGAGAGAAGAAATCGCTCCATTATGGAAATGGTCTGATGTATGATAAAAGGAGCACATCTTGAAGATCAGTTTTGGGCAGAAGAAGTAAATACAACTTCATATCTCTTAAATAGAGCACCCACAAGAGCTCTACAAGGCAAAACCCCACAAGAAGCATGGAGTGGAAAGAAACCCTCCATTTCTCATCTACGAGTATTTGGCTGTAAAGCCTTCATGCATATTCCAAAATAGAAACGGAAGAAGTTAGATGAGAAAACCTTGAAATGTATCTTTCTTGGTTACGATGAGCATTCAAAAGGATATCGCTTGATTGATCCTATAACCAAGAAAACACATATAAGTAGAGATGTCGTATTTGATGAAGCTTTCACATCAAATAATACCTCTTCAGTAGTATATCATGAAGATGATGAGCCTAAACAAGAGGTTTCACCCCCTTAGAAAAATATTCCCAAATGGTATACCAACACTTTGAGAGATTCTAAATTGACCTCATTCCCAGATATGACTCTAAATCGACCATGTACGTGCAGTATCACTCAACAGAAGAGGGCAGAAGCACCATCTTCAGAAGTTGATGAACTTTGTCACCAATTTGATGAACTATCCATAGATGCAATAGAAGATAGAGAAATGGATATAGAGAATGAAAGGGTTTATCTGACAGCGTTGGATGAAAATGAACCCACAACTACTCAAGAAGCTCTCAGTAAGCCTCAATGGAAGACTGCTATGGAGGCAGAGCATACATCTCTCATTCAAAATCACACTTGGAAACTAGTAAATCTGCCTTCAGGAAAGAAACCCATTGGTTGTAAGTGGGTATTCAAAGTAAAATATAAGGCAGATGGTACAATTGATAAGCACAAAGCCCGCCTAGTTGCAAAGGGCTATGCTCAGAAAGAAGGCATAGATTATGAAGAGACATTCGCTCCTACTACAAAAATGACTACCATTCGAATATTGTGTGCTATGGCAGCTCAGTTTGGGTGGAAGTTACATTAGATGGATGTAAAAAGTGCCTTTCTGAATGGTGATCTACAAGAAGTATACATGACTCAACCTGAAGGATTTGTTGTGACAGGGCAAGAACAGAAAGTTTGCAGGTTAATCAAATCCTTGTATGGACTAAAACAAGCTCCCCGAGCTTGGTACATCAAAATTGATAGTCACCTATTACAACATGGATTCCAATGAAGTCCGTCAGATGCGAATCTCTATATAAAGAACAATGGTTCTGACATAGTGATTCTGGTGCTATATGTAGATGATTTGATCATAACAGGTAGTTCAAAAAGTATGGTTGATATAGTGAAAAGTGATCTCAAATCATCTTTTGAAATGATAGATCTGGGACTTCTCCACTACTGTCTTGGTTTAGAAGTAACTCAAAAAAAGCATCACATCAGAGTTACACAGAAGAAATATGCCAAGACTTTGATTGAGAAATATCGCATGGATGACTATAAGTCCAAGGCCACTCCCATGGAAGCAGGACTTAAGTTGTCAAGATATGATCAATCTCCATAGGTAGATGGCACTCTCTATCATCAACTGATCGGGAGTCTATTATACCTAACCAATACCAGGCCTGATCTCAGTTTTGTTGTGGGTTATCTTTCACGGTTCATGCAGGAACCCAAAGTAAGTCATTGGAAAGCAGCAAAAAGAGTTCTACATTACGTTCATGGTACATCAGATTATGGCTTGGAGTACAAGAAGAATAACAAGTTCTATTTACAAGGATACACGAACTCAGACTATGCTGGATCTATTGATGATAGGAAATCAACGTCTGGATACATCTTTCATCTTGGATCTGGTCCTGTCTCTTGGCACAACAAGAAGCAACAAGTGGTTGCTATTTCTTCTATAGAGGTAGAATATCATGCAGCTAGTGGAGCAGTCTACGAGATAATGTGGCTACGTCGCATCCTTACAAATATGGGTCTTCCAGAGAATCTTCCACTGCATTTGTTTTGCGATAATCAAGGAGTTTTGAACCTTGTCAAGAATCCAATTTTTCATGATCGTACCAAACATATTGACACCCATTGTCATTTCATTCGAGATGAAGTTCCAAAGAACAATATACAACTCCAATTCATTCCCACTGATGCGCAAGTTGCGGATATCTTCACCAAGGCACTTGCATGGGTCAAATTTGAAATGTTTCGCAATACTCTTGGTATTTTCCAATAATGTAATAAGGGGGGATGTTAGCATATAATAAGATTGCACTTATTACATTAATGAATAGGGGTAAAATAGTGCATAGCACTCTCCAAGTCAGTTTGGTTGGTTATGAAACCAACCATATGGTTCACCAACCAAACCTCTCTATGTATTTAATCACATGCACATCAATTGAATTGTTTACTTTGCATTGCACTTCATTTCAAACTTGATCATTTTCTATATTTTTTAGATTTTAAACATAAAATGAATCATCATTAAGAAATATGGAAATGAATGCATATTAGTTTACATTTTTAGATCTACATTCATTCACATTTTTGCATTAGACTTTTTGTTTTCTAGGTGCAAACTACTGCATTTTGTCTGCATTTGAACTGAAACTTGCATAATCTAGTGTTGCATATTAGGGTTAAAGATATTTTCTTTTGTATATTTAATTATGAAAAATATTATATTTCCAAAAGTATCCCTTCCAGTTGGGTTATTCCAAGCCAAAGGGGTGGACGAACCCTCTAATTGTTAGTTAGATAGGGGGTCTTAAGCAGTGTACTTCACACCCTTTGAAAAACTTGGCAATATTTTGTTGGCTTCTAATTTAGGTTTATGAAATTAATTGTTTTTAATATTTTTTGTATACAATAGAAAGCATAAACCTTAAAAAGAATTCACACACGTCATGGTTCATTCAAAATAGTAGTGGTTGGATTTCATCACCAACCATTGCTTGACATTAGGTGATGGTGGAATTCATTTTGATCCACCAATATCTTCCCTTAGACACCTTAGGAATACCCCCGTGATGAGGCCTGGAAATGCCTCAATCATAACATGTTTTGTACACTAAAAATGCCTATAAACTCTTATGTTTTATCTGATATGTTAGTTAAGTTGATTCAATATGCTGTATATTAACCATTTTGCATGATCAATGTATTTGAAATATTATATGCTGATTTTACAGCTTTTTGCATAGTTTTGTGTTCTTTTTGCTATGATTTGCTACAATGGGATATGCTTAGAATAATAGCAGCATTTCACTAATCTTGTTTTGATTTGACAAAGCATTTACTTCACCTAATCTGGCAACAGTGCAAGCAAACTGTTGCCGTGCAAAGAAATCGGTCTTTCCCATATAAATTCCAGCCACTGTCCATAAATAGCAAGGCATGGAATTCACATGAGGAAAGGGATGAAGACCATTAGAATTTGATCTTAGGAGATAACCCACCTGAGAGATGCAGAAGAAATCACTGGAAAAGCATACATTTGTTCATTCCGAAGTATCTTCGAAATGAACAGATATCTTCGGAATGAAGGAACACAGTATCTTCGAAATGAGCGGATCTTCGGAATGAAGAATGCAACGTCTTCGAAATGAGCGGATCTTCGGAATGAAGCATGCAGTATCTTCGGAATGAGCGATCTTCGGAATGAGAATGCAGTATCTTTGGAATGAGCGATCTTCGGAATGAGAACTGCATTGTCTTCGAATGAAGCCACTTATCTTCGGAATGAAGAACAGAATGTGTTTTTGACCTTTTGACCGATTTTTGAAGCCGGAAAAAGGGAAATAAAGGTTGGAAAAAGTAAAGAGAAATATCTTCCATCTGTCTTTGCCGTCATTGCCGACCAAAGCCATCATTAAGGGAAAGATCAGGTTTTAGTCCTCTTCTAGGATAAAACCAGAATTTGTTGCAGAATTGTAGGATTAGATCTTTTGAGATATTCTTTGTTTGTAATCAGATCATAGGATAGCTATAAATATTGCTCCCATTCAAGGTTGAGCCTAGTAGGTAGAAAAGGAGGTAGAAAATAGAGTAAGGAAGCTAGCAAAAAATACAGAGTATAACTAGAAATTGACTGTTACAGTCCTGTAACAGTTTTTCAGTAGAATTCTTGTAATCATGTCTTTTGATCAATAAAGTGCACCAGTTCTATTTCAAATTACTTGTAAATGAGTGTGATTAAGATTTAGAAAAAGAGAGAGACTTACACCTTCTTCTGGACAAAGAGGCTGGCCACTTCCAGACCTAGGAGGAGGACTAACAAAGCAGGTTTTTATTCTGATTTTGCTGCAGCAGAATGAGTTGTAGAACTTGTTATTTCAATTGCTTGTAAATAGTTGACAATATTTGTAGTATTAGTTTATTTATGCTTAGATTAATCTTGTGCTTAAAGTTTTAGTTGCAATCTTACTTTCAAAGCAAAGTTTCCACTTCATTTTCAGATTGTTATTTCCAGAATTTACTATTTTTCAAGCAATTTCCTGCATTTTATGTTTTGTCGTCAAAATCTGAATAGAAGATTGACAACCTTCTGTTACAGAACTTTGATAGTTTTTATTTCCACATTAGATCTAAACTTTCATTACCGCAAAAGTAATTAGATTTCCTTTCTGCAATTAGGATCAGACTTTCAATTCTGCAACTGTTAATTCTGCAATATAATTAGGTCTCATTCTCCAATTGTAATTAGGACTTCATTTCTGCAGTTAATGATTAGTTTCCAATTCTGCAACTTAGATTAAGATTTAATTTATGCAATTTAGAGATAGGAATGTTCCAAAACCCCCCACACAACCGGTTCCACCAATAAGACTTGTTGCCCTAGATTGACCTAAGTTATAGCTGTTTCACTTCTTCTCCCGCAGATAGCCTTGTACACTGCCCTGGATTGACAGATTCATTGAGAATTAATGATGGTATAATGACTACGCATCATTTTGGCACCGTTGCCGAGGAATAGTGTTGTCAGAAGAAAACAAATAGTCCAATAGCTGTAATCAGACTAAACTGTGAACATTCAGGTTAAAATCGAATATAACAACAGAGTAAGATAACAACTATTGACTTAATTTATGTCATTTAGGAGTAAACATGAATGAGTAAGTCTAGGGAGACCCCAAAGGATCCCCGGCTTGTCCCATTAAGGAGATCTTCACGCCTAAGGGGTGAATCACCCGTGTTTGAACTACCTGAAAGATTGAAAGAAAAATCACCAGTCTCACCATCAGTAGAACATTTTGAGAAAGGAAAATCACCAAATTTATCAACAGAATATCTTAAGGAAGATAATTCATCAGACTCATCAACAGAGAAGCTTGGACCTCTTGAGAGAACAATTTGGAAAGCTTTAACTTCTCCTAGGAAACAAGAAACTATGGCAGAAGGAGGCAATGTAGATGGCCAGCATGGCTATGTTCATAATGAAGGGGATGATCAAGATATACTCCAACCGTCCAGAACATTTGAATATCCTATTCATCCAAATCCAACACAAAACTCTCCCATGAAGACCATTTCACCTTCAGTATTTCCAACCTTTCGAGGTGTTGTATCCGAAGATCCCGACCAGCTTTTGTTTGAATTCAAGGTAGTGTGTCAGACCTATGATTATATAAATGACAATCAAAAACTTAAGGTTTTTCCCTCAACTCTCAAGGATTCAAAGATTACGCCGGTTCATGAGCTTAGAGCCAAATTCCATAAGAACCTCGGGATCAAATGGAGACTCGTCTTTTTAGACAAATATCAAGAATACTGCCGTGTAAGGAATAGAAAAGATGAGTTATTTAGAATCAAGCAGGAAGATGATGAGACCTTGGAAGATTATCTTGATAGGTTCTCCTTTGTTCAAAGGAGATGTGGACTAGTAGAACCAGAATTATGTAAAACCATCTTTTTGAGAGGATTGCAAGATGAATCCAGAGAAGTTCTGGATTTGATGGGAAAAGGGGATGTAACCACTCTCAGTAATGAGGAAATTATGGATCTCTATAGGAATTACTCTCGCACTAAGCAGAGAAGAAGAAAAAGCCGCACAAATGGTACTGATGTAAAGGACCTGATAGAGGAACTTGCAAATTTCAAAACTGATATCCTAGTGCATCTAAACACTACTTTAGGGGAAATCTCTGCAAAGGCTAAAAACATAGAACCTTTGGCAATTTATTGCCCAAGATGTAGAAGTAAACATGCTTTGCAGGAATGTCCTTTGAATAAAACATCTATCTCACCCATTTGTGGTATCTCGCTCAAAAAGACATTCAACTGATCAATGCCACCTGCTACCACAACTCAAAACTATGTTAGAAAACCAGACTGAGGAACTCAACTATATTGGACCAAAACAAGGGGGAAATTTCTCTCAATATCAAAATCCCCCTCGTTTTCCTACAAATTGGGGGCATAATCCTGGTACTATGCCTTGGGGACAATCGGAACCACCCCAACGTCCTTGGAATTATCCTCAATGGACAAATTCCCAAGAATGGCCACAATCAAATTGGAGTAACCCAACCTGGAATCAGAATCAAAACAACCCCTCATGGAATCAAAACAATCCAACTTGGAATCAAAATCAGACTAATCCACATTGGGTGCAAAACCAACCATAGTGGAATCAGCAATACCAGTCCTATCCAAGGCAGCAAAGGAATCAAGGTCAAACTCAGCATTTGTTGCCTGCACCTAATCAAAATTTTCAAGAAAAACAACAGCAAACACAGCAAGTGAAACAACCTCAATTGCCAACTTAGCCAGTCACTAATCCAAATAGTGTAAGACAGACACCTCCTGTCTATGTGGTCAAGCTCAAGAAAATATTGAAATTAATGTTCTTGATTGTAGTGACATCCAACTCCGTTCAGGGAAAGTTGTACCTGAACCAGTTTTAATGGAAATCAAAGATAATGAAAAGCAAGAATCATCAAAACCAGAGAGAATCCAACCAACAATAGAAACAAAAAAATTGGATCCAACAATAGAAAAAGAGACACAAGCAGAACAATTACCAAGGATAGTTCCATATCCTGAAAGACTTAATGCAATACCAAAAATTTCTGAGTCAGAATTGGTCAAAGAACTCAAAAAGTTGACTATCTCATTGCCCTTATTGCAAGCCATTAAGGAAATACCAAAAATTAACAGTACTGTCCAAAATTTGTGCATTAAAAGAGCAGGAAGAAAGAAGAAAGCATTCCCCAAGACTGTGCAGGTTGAAGGGAAGATAGCTGATCTCTTATCTGGAAAACTACTACCTCCAAAGTATAGTGATCCAGGAAGCCCAGCTATCACAGTCACCATAGGTTCAAGCACCAATATCAAATGTTTTAGTGGATCTAGGAGCCGCAATAAATGTCATGACTAAAGATACAATGGAACAATTACAGCTCAAACATCTCAGCCCCACATTTACAGCTTTAGAAATGGCCGATAGGTCAGCTTGCAAAACCTGAAGGAATCATTGAAGATGTCCCTATAGAAGTTTCTTCTTGGGAATTCCCTGCAGATTTTCTGGTTTTACAGCCAAGAAATTCAGCACATGGATATCCCATTATTTTGGGAAGACCTTGGCTTGCAATTGCAGCAGCCTTCATAGACTGCAGATCCGGAAATATGACTATTTCAAATGGTATTGAGCTGAAACAAATTTCTTTATATCCTCCCCGCAAAACCATCTAGCAAATTTTTAGGTCGGTTATGGTTTTCTCGACTCGGATGAGGAACCGTAAGAGGTCATCTCTACACTAGCTACCTTAGTAGTAAGAGAACACACGTAAGACCTCAGTGACACAGTAAAACTTAGAAAATGAAACAATCCCGATGAATGTTCTCCATGAACAAGGTTTAGAAGGGGAAGCAACAAATATCCAACAGTTGATAAGTAATGAGGAGAATCAAAAATCTGAAGATGAATCATCTCGTGCTATCACAGGGAAACTCTGTTTCACTACCACATGGATGGCACCATCATCTGATTTTTCCTTCTCACTGTTCCATACAAGATATGCTTCCCTCAAGCAGCAATAAAATAGAAACTGCTTCTTTTCTCCCATCTCAAAAATGTCCTCTTAATCCCTTAAACACCAAGTATGAAGGAGTGAATTCAGTCCTTCTAAATACAAAACAAATAGAAGTCCAACCAGGCAAATTTTTGAACATCTACAACCAGCTTACTAGGGAAGAGGAAGAAAAATTGATAGTTGTTTTGCGGAAGCATGTTCATGCTTTTGCTTGGAACTACAAAGATATGTCAGGAGTTCATCCTGATATATGTACCCATAGAATCTATACTGAAGAAGTCAAGCCAATCAGACAACCTCAAAGAATATTGAATCTCGCCTTAAGAGATATTGTGAAAGAAGAAATTGAAAAACTCCCTGGAAGTAGGATTCATTTACCCAATTTCTGATAGCCAATGGGTTTCTCCATTGGTAATAGTTCCTAAGAAAAATGGAAAAATGAGAGTATGTGTAGACTATAGAGAATTGAATAAGGTGACATACAAAGACCATTTTCCATTACCTTTCATAGATCAAGTGTTAGATACTCTTGCCGAAAAAAGATACTTTTGTTTTCTTGATGGATTTAGTGGATATAATCAAATTCAGATTGCACCTGAAGATCAAGAAAAGACAACTTTTACATGTCCATGGGGAACATTTGCCTATAGGGTTTTACCTTTTGGTTTGTGTAATGCCCCAACGAACTTTTCAACGAGCAAGTCCTAGCAATTTTTGCTGATCCGACCACCAAAAGTGTTGAAATTTACATGGATGATTTCACAGGATGTGGACAAACTTTTGATTTTACATTGGAAAATCTTGACAAAGTCTTAACTCATCGTGAAACATACCACTTATCCTTAAATCCAGATAAATGCTTCATGATGATGAAGGAAGGGATAGTTCTTGGTCATCACATCTCTCCCGAAGGGATCCAAGTTGATCCAAAGAAAGTTGAAATTATTAAGAATCTCCTTCCTCCTAAAACTCAGACTAATGTCAGAAGCTTCCTAGGACACATTGGTTTTTACCACAGGTTTATTCCCAACTTTAGTACAATAGCCAGCCCTATGTTTGCCTTATTGACTAAAGATTCTGAATTCTCCCGGACCGCAAAGTGTCAGGAAGCATTTGAAGCTCGAAAAGAGAAATTGATAACTCCACCTGTGCTCGGAGGACCTAATTGGACATTACCATTTCACATTCGGATCGATGCCTCCAATACAAGCAATTGGAGCAGCATTAGGACAAATTGATAATGGTGAACATTATACCATCTACAACATTAGCAAGAACTTGACAGAGCAGAGAAAAATTATACAACTGAGAAAGAATTCCTAGCAAGTAATTTATGCCATCAACAAATTCAGGCATTATATCACAAGTTATCAAATATTTATTCACACAGATCATACAACCATTAAGTATTTGATGAATAAACCTATGGTAAGTGCAAGAATTATTCGTTGGTTGCTGTTGCTGCAAGAATTTGATATCACCATAATCAACAAACCAAGAAAAGCTAATGTTGTGGCAGATTTCTTGTCTAGGTTGCAGAACACAGATGAAGGGGAATTAGTTGATGACACTTTTCCTGATGAAAAACTATTTGCTATATCAGTTCAATCACCTTGGTTTGCAGATATAGCCAATTATTTGGTCACAGGGAAAGTTCCTCCACATTTTACTTCAAAACAGAAAAAACAATTGATCAAACAGAAGTTCTTCTTTCGAATGGATTAAGGGTATGCTTTTTAAGTGCAGTCCCGACCATGTGTTACGTAGGTGCATCCGAAAGGATGAAGTGTATGATATCCTTAGAGCTTGTCATGATGAACCCTCGGTGGACACTATTCTGTAAAAAGCACGCTTAGAAAAATCTTGGGGATAGGATATTATTGGCCATCTCTTCACAAGGATGTGAAAAAGTACATCGTGCATTGTGATGCATGCCAAAGAATGGGGAAACCCACTCATACAAATGAGATGCCATCGCAGCCTCAAATGGTTTTAGAACCATTTGAGAGGTGGGGGCTTGATTTTGTAGGACCTATTGATCCACCTTCTCAAGGAAAGGTGCATATTCTAGTATGCACCGATTACCCGACAAAGTGGGTAGAGGTGCGTGCTTTCAAACATGCTCGTGAAGAGAAGGTCGCTGATTTCTTGTATACTCAGATTTTTCAGAGATTTGGAGCTCCACGGTCTATCACCACAGCCCAAGGACCCCAATTTGCATCCAAAGTGATTAAAGATTTTACTTAATTGTATGAAATCAAACATAGGAAATCATCACCTTACCACCCACAAGCAAATGGCCAAAGTTGAAGTAACAAACAGGGAACTAGAACGCATCTTGACAAAAATAGTAGCTTTTCATAGGAAAAATTGGCTAGACAAATTACCTGAAGCAGCTTGGGCCTACAATACTACTTGGAAGTCCACTACCGGATTCACACCTTATGAACTAGTCTTTGGTAAAAAGCCTCTCTTACCTATTGAATTTGAGCTACTAACATTGCGCACAAGACCGGAAATTGGAATTGAATTGTCGCAGTACGGACAGACAGGATTCTGCAGCTGAATGCATTGGATGAACTTAGATTGGATGCTCGCACCAAACCGAGGTAATTCAGAGCAGAGGAAGCTGTGGCATGATAGTCACATTCAACAGAGGAAACTTCAACAAGGAGATTAGGCTTTACTGTTTGATTCTCAATATGAAGACTTCCCTGGAAAACCGAGAACTAGATGGTTGGGACCTTACTGGATTGAAGAGGTATTTAACAACAGAGCAGCTCGTTTATCCCCTATTGATGGGTCACGAAGAAAGTTGGTAGTGAATGGACATCGCCTCAGGGTATACCATACACCTCTGACTAAAGAAGAATTCTTGCAAAGAACTTGATAGTTTGGATACACAAGCAGGTGGAAGAGATTCCTTCTTCCACTTCAAAACAATCAACATGATCAATGGATTTCAAGAAAAAAATAGAAAATACAAAAAAATCAGAAAAATAGAAAACAAAAAGATGAATAAATTCTGAGTATGAATTCCTTCATGGGCATGGTTTCAGGGGAAATCATGAAATTCCTTCATGGGCATAGTCAGGATCAAGAAAAAAAAAAAAAAAAAAAGAGAAAAGGAGAGGTAAAAAAAAAAAAAAGGGGAAAATCAAGAAAAAAAGAGAGAAAAATGAATAACCCAGCAGTGAAAACCTTTTCTTAAGGCACTACTGAGTTGGTGTGCATGAAAACCAGTTTTCTGGCATGCATAACCTTGAGAAATTTTTGAACCATCATTGTACAAATTCACCTAGTGCACTTGTTTTGAAATGTTGCAGAAAATCTCAACAGAATATCAACAAAAGCAGTCATTCTTCAAAAACTGGCATTAACTGTTTTTATCAAGTATATATTTCTTACATTTCTTCATTGTAAAATGATTGGTATATAGTATGTGACAATTAACCATTAGCATAAAAGGTATTCATAAGAGTTGGCATACTTAAAAACATGTTTTGAGAATGAAAATATTGATTTCTGCCTAATCTTCGTAACAAGAGTGCCAAAAATAGTGCCTGATGTATTATCTTCAGAATGAAATTGTCTTCGAATGACAAGAAAATGAATGTTGCACTTTGTCTTCGTAAAGAAACTTTGTCTTCGAATGACAATTTGTCTTCAGAATGAAACTTGGTCTTCAGAATGACGACTTGCTGCATCATCTTCGAAATGAAGATATGTCTTCGGAATGAAGATCTATCTTCGGAATGAAGATTTGTCTTCGAAATGAGGGTCTGTCTTCGGAATGACGATTTACTTTCACAATACAGCCTGATCTTCGAAATGAGGATTAATCTTCGAAATGAGGATTGATCTTCGAAATGAAGATCTGTCTTCGAAATGAAAATTTTGCAAAGAAGATTTGTCTTCGGAATGAAGACCTGTCTTCGAAATGAGGTCATAATCTTCGAAATGAGGATTTGTCTTCGGAATGAAGACTTGTCTTCGAAATGAGGTCATAATCTTCGGAATGAAATTTTGTTTGCGCAATAAGTTATAATCTTCGGAAAGAGCATTTCCACGTGGCATCCAAGAAGATAAGGTACGACAAAATCAAGATTTTTTCTTAGTTGCATGCGAGGAAGGGACACGTGTCAATCAACACATGGTTTGTTTTTGCACTCATTGGAAATACGGAGAACATGACCAACCATATGCCACCAGTTTTTAATGTCAATTAACATGCACGTGAGAATCTGCAAAACTAATGAGGTGGATCTGACTGCAAGGACATCCATGCAATTATAAACAAATAGGTGTACAGTGCAAAAGTAGAAATGTGTGCCATATTTCTTTTCGAAGACGTGTTGCGAGGTACAATGCACAGGATACGGTTCATTCCGAAGAAGAAGACGAGAAACAGGGCAACGAAGGTTTCAACTTAAAACTCTGCAAATTTGCAACAGAAAATAGCCAGAAATCCTGCAGTAGAATAGCAGCCGTAGTGTACGATTTTTAAACAGAGAAAAATGGGGCGAAAGATCAGAACAGAGCCTGTAGATACCACTTACCTCCGAGAAAATCCGGCAGTTGTGCAGATTTTTGAAGACGGAGGGTTTATGACATTTCTGGATAAATTCAATGGGTCTTCTGAAGATTTAGCTGGCATGTTCGCCCATACGTTCAGAAACAACCGAGCACATGTTAACGGCATGTCTATTGAGGTAAGCCCTAAAATTTTAAGTCAGATTACAGAGCTGCCATTAGAAGGGATTTCAATTACTAGATCTGGCAAGAACACATTGGCAAATGTAGTTAATCACTTTGTAGAAGAAAATGATAGAGAACCCGAATACTTAACCCATAACAACACATGCAAAGGGTTAAAAAGGGCCAGCCTGCAGGAACCCTGGGATGAAGTAGCCACCTGGGTAATTAAGTTTTTAACCTATGAAGGGCAGTATGTGCTGTTGTCAGGGCATCATCTACGAATTTTGAACCATCTCAGACATGGTGGACAACAACCAGAAGTTAGGGTAAATCTTCCCCTATATCTGTATCAAGAGTTAAAGAACATGGCAAAAAGATATCGGGAGGGTAAAGGAAGCCTTCGCCATCATGGCCTCATCAAATTAGTTTGCCAACACCATTTTAGAGGAAACCCTAGGAGTTTTGACAGGTTTTACTCTAACCTAAATGATGTCATTTTTGGGGATGAAAGTGAGGAAGAAGAAGAACCAATTACTGCTGATGTTGCTGCAGAAGAGGAAACAACTGCTGCAAAAAATGTTGCAGAAGATGCTACAAAAAAAGTTGCAGAAGATGTTGTAGAAGAAACTGTAGAAGGTGCCCCTGAAGCTGTTACATAATTACACCCCACAGCAGCAGCAAAAAACCTTGCTCCTGAACCCTCAACTTCACAAAGCTAAGAGACAAAAGAGAAGAGGATCTGGAACTAGCAGCAGAGCAGAAAAACAAAAGAAAGTTCGGTTTGCTGAAGCTGCAACTGACTTATCAGAACAGAGAAGTGAAACAAGGGAAACAGAGGCATCTAAAACTGACCCCATGACCCCTGTTGTCACCAAAAAATAGAGCAAAAAGAAGAAGTTTGCATCTGGAACTAGGAGGTCTACAAGAATCCATTTGAAAGAAACTGCAGAACAGGTCATGGAGGAAGAAGATAGACCAAGCAGCCCGGATGTCACAGAGATACAACCAGCATCTGACAACTTTCCAGAATTCCCGAACAGATAGCTGAGGCAAAAACTGAGCAGGTTGGTTTGGAAGAGGCTACAGTTCAACAAGCTACAGATATGGTAGATATCCTTATAGACAGTCTCACAGAGCCTCCTAAACAAGAACAAACTATTGCAGAAGAAGAGGAAATATTGGTTGAGCAGCCAACTGCAACTGATTTGTCTGCATCAGCTTCTGAAGCAGAAATAGAAGTGGAAGACATCACAGAGCAGCTGAGGGCAGCAAGAAGTGTTGTCAAAACACAGACCAGATGGATCACAGAGAAAGAAAGCATCATTGAGATGCAAGAAAGAAAAATTGTAGAACTTCAGCAGGAAGTGGCAGAACTAAAAAAATTGTTGTCACAATCTAAAAAACAGCCAGCTATATCCCATGATGAAGATAATTTGGCTCAATTGCTTCTGGGTTTATCAAGAGCAGATGATTCTGTTGAAGCAGACATGGGAGTCCATCCTGAAACAGCACTCCTTCATTCTGAAGAAGTGCCTGTTCATTCTGAAGCAGCACCATCTTATTCTGAAGCATTGCCTTCTTGTTCTGAAGATGCTTCAGAAATGGTGAGGAATATTGCAGAGGATGTTGAAAATGAGCCACCAACACAGAAACAGTCCCAACAGTAAGAAAATGTTCAAGTAAGTACTCCTACCGAGGTCCCTGCATTTCAACTTGCTACACTTCCAAATAGAAACAACAGATAAGGGGGTACAAGTAGAAATACTATCTGATGACAACCCCATAGAAATAGCAAATAAGGGGGTGCAAGTAGAGTTATTGACAGATGAACAACCAATGGAAGTGGCAGAAAAAGGAGTTCAGATAAATCTGTTGCCTAGGATCCCCCCTGTAGTAAGACCACCTAATACTGTGTCTCTAGAGCAGTACAATGCAGACATAGCTAGTTGGATGCTTAGATATGAACAACTTGCCAATAAAACTAAAAAATTCAAATTGGAAGCAAAACAACTAGAAGCCAAGGACACAAAAATTCAGGCATTGAAAGAAAAGGTGTCTGACTTATGCCAAATTGCTGAATTTTTAGTCCAATTTAGACGACCAACCAGTGTTTTACAGACCTTATTTTGAAGGAAAAATACCTCGGATGGCAGGTCATGAGGATTACTTCAAATCTTCCATATAAATTGGACACTATTGAAGATTTTCTGGAAGCATATTTTAACAGTCCCTTTGAGCAGAAAAATCTCCTGTGTGAACTATTTTTACACAGTTTCTTTATTCCAGAGGAAGTTGACTCTCATCCTCAAATCTACATTGGAGATGTTCAGTTGAGAGCATTTATGTCTACTTTGCAAAATCAGCTTTATTGGGATCAAGAGAAAAGGCGGAATAAAGTGATTGAAACAAGGGCTGAGTTGTTAGTCAGAGCAATCCAGCCAAATCACCTAAATATCACCCAGCAACACTTTTCAATGATGAACAGGGATGATATTAAGAGAATGTACTTGAACAATTTGAGGGACTGTGTGGCCAGATTTAACAATTTTTGTGATCACAATTTCTTCCCAGCATTGTCAGTATGCAGAGACAGATGGAATGAACTTTCCATGTCTTTGAGGAAAAGAGAACCTATCTCCCCCATCAATTTAGAATGGTCCATAAGAAGAGCATAAGGTGTAGTCCAACTGATTCAGATCATGCAACATAACTGGATAGGTCTCAGGTTCAGGCCTCCAACCATCATTACTCTAGTTCCATTCTACTTTGAGGAAGATGCCCAGCCTGATGAACAATTTGAAGATTGGCTCAAAAACATTCAAGAAAATAGGGGGTATTACATAGGCAAGAAGTTATTCTATAGGTCATGGAATCTAAACATGGACATATGTGATTCCATAGCCCAACAGAATGCATGAGGGCATGCATTAATATAAGTTGGGGGAAAATGATGAGGCCTGGAAATGCCTCAATCATAACATGTTTTGTACACTAAAAATGCCTATAAACTCTTATGTTTTATCTCGATATGTTAGTTAAGTTGATTCAATATGTCGTATATTAACCATTTTGCATGATCAAAGTATTTGAAATATTATATGCTGATTTTACAGCTTTTTGCATAGTTTTGTGTTCTTTTTGCTATGATTTGCTACAATGGGATATGCTTAGAATAATAGCAGCATTTCACTAATCTTGTTTTGATTTGACAAAGCATTTACTTCACCTAATCTGGCAACAGTGCAAGCAAACTGTTGTTGTGCAGCAAAAACTGGTCTTTCCCATATAAATTCCAGCCAGCTGTCCATAAATAGCAAGGCATGGAATTCACATGAGGAAAGGGATGAAGACCATTAGAATTTGATCTTAGGAGATAACCCACCTGAGAGATGCAGAAGAAATCACTAGGAAAAGATACATTTGTTCATTCCGAAGTATCTTCGAAATGAACAGATATCTTCAGAATGAAGGAACACAGCATCTTCGAAATGAGCGGATCTTCGGAATGAAGAATGCAGCGTCTTCGGAATGAGCGGATCTTCGGAATGAAGCATGCAGTATCTTCGGAATGAGCGATCTTCGGAATGAGAATGCAGTATCTTTGAAATGAGCGATCTTCGAAATGAGAACTGCATTGTCTTCGGAATGAAGCCACTTATCTTCGGAATGAAGAACATAATGTGTTTTTGACCTTTTGACCGATTTTTGAAGCTGGAAAAAGGGAAATAAAGGTTGGAAAAAGTAAAGAGAAATATCTTCCATCTGTCTTTGCCGTCATTGCTCGACCAAAGCCATCATTAAGGGAAAGATCAGGTTTTAGTCCTCTTCTAGGATAAAACCAGAATTTGTTGCAATATTTTAGGATTAGATCTTTTGAGATATTCTTTGTTTGTAATCAGATCATAGAATAGCTATAAATATTGCTCCCGTTGAGTAGGTTGAAGCGCTAGAAGGTAGAAAAAAAAGAAAAAAAAAAGTAGAAAATAGAGTAAGGAAGCTAGCAGAAAATACAGAGTATAACTAGAAATTGATCTGTTATGATCCTGTAATGCTTTTTCAGTAGAATTCTTGTAATCATGTCTTTTGATCAATAAAGTGCACCAGTTCTATTTCAAATTACTTGTAAATGAGTGTGATTAAGATTTAGAAAAAGAGAGAGACTTACACCTTCTTCTGGACAAAGAGGTTGGCCACTTCCAGACCTAGGAGGAGGACTAACAAAGCAGGTTTTTATTCTGATTTTGCTACAGCAGAATGAGTTGTAGAACTTGTTATTTCAATTGCTTGTAAATAGTTGACAATATTTGTAGTATTAGTTTATTTATGCTTAGATTAATCTTGTGCTTAAATTTTTAGTTGCAATCTTACTTTCAGCAAAGTTTCCACTTCATTTTCAGATTGTTATTTCTAGAATTTACTATTTTTCAGCAATTTCCTGCATTTTATGTTTTGCTGTCAAAATCTGAATAGAAGATTGACAACCTTCTGTTACAGAACTTTGATAGTTTTTATTTCCACATTAGATCTAGACTTTCATTACTGCAAAAGTAATTAGATTTCCTTTCTGCAATTAGGATCATACTTTCAATTCTGCAACTGTTAATTCTGCAATATAATTAGGTCTCATTCTGCAATTGTAATTAGGACTTCATTTCTGCAGTTAATGATTAGTTTCCAATTCTGCAACTTAGATTAAGATTTAATTTATGCAATTTAGAGATAGGAATGTTCCAAAACCCCCCACACAACCGGTTCCACCAATAAGACTTGTTGCCCTAGATTGACCTAAGTTATAGTTGTTTCACTTCTTCTCCCGCAGATAGCCTTGTACATTGCCCTGGATTGACAGATTCATTGAGAATTAATGATGGTATAACGACTACGCATCACCCCGAGCAAACTTGTTGGATTTCATCACCAACAAGAATCTTGTTGCCCTATCTTAGCCATATTTTTTCACCTTTGTTTCATTAATAAAGATTATAAAATCAAAACACACAAAACTGGCACATAAAATGAACACACATTAAAAGGAGATAATTAATGAACAAGGTAAGCCACATTGATTAAGACTTAGCATTGTTTGTTTATTTCCTTAAGCATTCCATTTTTTGTGTTACATCTGATATTTTAATTTACATATTTATTTACTTTGCTTATGGTATTAGCTAGAAATCAAAATAAAGCAATAAGTCAAGAAAAATTAATGGAACCTTCATCCACCTTCCCCACCACTTCAGTGGTAGATACCTTGAATGTGACATAGGCATATTTATCTACAAGTCCCTCACATTCATTGCCTTCCACAACCTTCCACATGGTCATGCCGCAAGATGATTCAACCTCTCGTACAATTTGCAACCACATCACCCATATGGACATGGCAAGAGTATAAGTCTTCTAATTATGTCTTAGAGTCTATCCCTAACTCACCTAGACAGAATTCTACTTTATAGTAAGAGCTTATCTATTCCCAACCTCCATCCACCTTTACCTAGGTGTAAACTAACCCTATTTTTGAGGCATCAGTTGCACCTTCATACCATTCATCCATCCCTTAATCTTCAGGTGCTCCTAGAACCTCATATACCTACACCTACACCAACCTCTTGTATGAAGCACAAGTCAATGCTACTTCACAAGTTCCAACCTCACAAGTTTCCATACCTAGTGTAACTTGTATCCTAGCCACATATACCATACCATCTACCTCCATACCCCTATCCTCTAATAGATATATTAGTGAAGCATGGGAGCACCTAAATAAATTGCTTAGATAGTGTTAAGACGCTCAACAACAAGTATAGGTTTACCCTATACCTCTACATAACTCTACTCATATTGTCTTTGTCAATCAAGGACCATCATGGGCACCTCAATATTTGGTGGTCTCTATCTCGGTTCCCTCATCAACCTGTATCATTACCCATCCTGTTACCATTGTCCAACCTAGCCATAACCTTCATCCATAAACATCATTCCATAATTCCCCATATTTTCATCAATAATCTCCCATTCATAATATCCCATCCAATTTGCCTAACCATCAATATCAATCTCCTCATCATTTGGTCACTCCATACTATCTCTCCACGCCAACACAAACCTATCAAGTAATTCAAGGTTTCCACATTCCTAGGGAAGACCCTCAAATTAAGGCCATGCAAAAATAAATAGATCAATTGATGCAATTCACTCTTGAATTTTCAAATCAAAAACCAACTTTACGCCAATTGATAAAACAACCAATTCATCCTTCGATACCAACCCCACCATATCTGGAAGACATTACGATACACAAGTTTGATAAATTCAAGGGAGCTAAGGATCACAAAGAACATGTGAGCACCTTTGTACATGTGTTCTTCAGAATTCAAGATGATAATGCTCTCATGCTTTGAACTTTTCCTCAAACATTAGAAGGTGATGCCATAGAAAGGTACAATCAATTGCCAAGCTATAGTATCTATACTTTTGACCAATTGATTGAGCAATTCTTTGATTGCTTCATCCTAAATGTTAAAAATAAGATCTCATTATATGATGTCTATGTCTTAAGACAACAGGATGATGAATCTATTTATGATTTTAAAAATCGTTGGAGGGTTATCATCACAAAATTGCCATTCACCCTAACAATGGATGAGCTAATTAAGCTATTCACCAAGAGTTGCTTAAAATCCATCTCTTGGATGCTCCAACTAATAACTTATCAAAAAAATTGAAGAAGCTTTAGCTCAGGCTAGTGTCATTAAGGATACCAAAATCCAAGAAGGCATCATTAAGCCCAAGAAAAAAGAATGGCAAAACAAGGGCCAATACAAAAGTAATTATTCAGGACAACAAAAATCAACATAGGCTACCCCAACCACCCAATTCAATCAAGTTAATCAATTTATCATGAGCCAATAGGTAATGGCTCAACAACAACAACCTGTGCAACAAGTACCACAAAAAAATTTCCTATCATGTGGTCCCCTCAACAACACAATCTCAAATAGTTCAAAATATAGTTCCCCCTATGGAAAACTGGCCTTGGTGATAGTCTATTTGATATAATTACCAATATACACCACTAGATGAGTCATATGCCTCTCTGTTTAGAAGGTTGTATGAGATAAATAAACTTGCCTTGTCCAACATAGACAGGATGATCCCACTAAGCATGGTAAAAATTACTAAGAATACTTATTTTACCCCTATCATAGGTAAAATGGGCATGACATCAACAATTGACATATGTTTAAAAACATAGTCCAAGACCTTATTGACTTGGGGGCAATTAAAGTTAATAGTCCCCTTGCTCAACAAAACCAAGATCTTGGTATATTTCAGACACCACTTCCTCATCACGAGGAGGTGCAACCAAATATAGAGGGAGCAAACACTAAAACTCCCCCTATTTGATTCAACCATATTCAACAATACCAAGGGTTTGTAGGGATCATTCACGTGGTCACTAGAGGTCAACAGAATAACCAACAAAGGTAATAACCTCAAAAAAGTGTCTCACCACCTTCTACATTGTCATCCATCCAAGTGTTCCCTAATCCATCATCACACATTCATATGCCTAATCAATCGAATCCATCAAATCCACCCATCAATCATCCACCCGACTAGTCATCTCATTGAGTAGCCAGTTAACTACAAGTTTGAAAATAGCATCCACCAAATTTTCAATATATGAGCTAATCCAACAATCTCCCCCACATTGGGAGGCATTAATGGAAATTTTTAAATCCATAAAATTGCAATCAAAAGATCCTAATGCCTTCAATAACTTTATGGGGAGCATTCAAACATGCATGGAGCCTTCCATAACATTTTATGACTTTGAAATTAAGCCAATCTCATCGGGATCAGTAGACCCTCCATTGCATATCATGGCTCTAATTAACAAGAAACCTTTCAAGAGAATCCTCATTGCTATCAACATTAGGACTACATATGATCTCCATCATTTGAAACTTCCTCCATCTCACATCACCAAATCATTCTTACCCTTAGAGCATTTAACGATACTTTGTGTTCCATAGTTGGCACTATTATTTTACCCATATAAGTAGAGGCTAAAATTTTGCACACAATGTTCCACGTCTTGGAAGGATCCATGACGTACAATATACTCCTTGGAAGACCTTGGATGAGGGAAATAATATGTGTTTCCTCCATTTTACATCAATGTTTAAAATATGTCCATGAGATACAGGTACATTGCATTCCAGTGGATGTCAAGCCATTTAAGTATTACAATTTATTGGTCAAATATTTGCCTAATCAACAAAACTGCATTTGTGCACCCTAGACACGGCCAATATTGAAAGGCCAAAGGAAAGGAATGTTCTTCATGCCAATATCCAGATAGGGCTAGCTCCAAAACTAAATCCTACACTGGTTGAAGACTAGAGATGCAGGAAAGAAATTGGAAAATGTGGAAAGAAATGGGAAATATGGCCACAAGCCGAATGCATAGGATTTGGGGTAGACTAACAGTAGAAAATTAACCCAAGAATGAAATAGCATGTAATAGAATAAAAATAACAGAATTTACTTGTAAACTTGCAAAAACAACCTTCAAAACAACACTCCAACACTCACTCTCTCATCAGCAATATTTAAATTCAAATGTAGAATTTAAATTTAATAGCAAATAAAGAGCATAAGTGTAAAATAGAAATGTATAAAGCAGAAGGAACTCACACAATATCACTTGCAAATTCAGAAGCCTGATGTCTTCTATTGATGCAGATAACTTGGAGAGTTTTATCACAAACTGTCTAACCTCCTTTACAATGGAAATTCGATTAGTATTTATAGAGGATTTCACATATGTCATTAAATGTACATGAGAACAAATGATCACAGATCAAGAACAAGATTGAGGAAATCCCTCCTTGGAATAATAAAAATCCATCCTTTTGAAATAGTGATCCATCTTTTAGGGGAATGTTCCCAGGAAATTAGCATTTTGGGCGTCGGTGCACAAAATATTTAAGGGACATTCAACACTTTGAAAATGCACTCTTCACCTTGGAAATCATGAAAATCCCCCTATTATTTTTATATGGCTTCCTCCTTCACTCAGGATCTACGATTTGAGTTACTCGCTATCATCGTCATTTTAATCCTTGCAAAAACCTGCTCTAGGCGCCTCTGAAATCTTGACTATATTCCTCATGGACTGCGGTGAAATTTCAAAATTGGAGGGCTCTATTTTCATAATTTCTTAACCCTTTCTGTCCAAAAATTGAGTTCACCCTTCGAAAAAAAAGAAATACTTTCACTCAACATTCTATCGCTAGATGCGATCTCACGATCCTCCTTTGAGAACGTGTTCATCCACGAGAAGGATGAACAGGATGTTCACCCCTCAATCAGGGTGAACGCGATAGCATTTTATCTTTGGGGTGTGTTCACCCATGAGAAGGGTGAATGCGATCATGTGTTAATGTTGGGCATGCATTCACCCATGGGAGAGGCAAACAAAAATTTGATTTGTCATGCCCCTCTTAAGTTTCCAAGCTTCACTCCTGTCACCTCTTGTAATTTCGTTTGCCCCAAGGTGGGGCGAACGGGGAGTTCACCCCATTATTGGGGTGAATGCACTTTCACATTCTATATTTTTTTGCACTTTCAAAATTTTAGTTCCTTAAGTCTTTCATCTTGATCTTTCTTCTTTTTGTTTTACAAACCCAAAGATACCTTTATTTTATAGAGTCTTACATTTTTTTAATAAGTAAGTATAATGTCAATGCTTAAATACATATATAAACTAAACAATAACATATGAAATTGAATAAAAAATAAATATTTCCGATTACAATCAGAAATACCCCAACAAAATACTTCGAACAAAATTCCCAATATTACGAGGAGCAAAACTGCCAACACAATCTCATCTCAAATCCTTATGAGTCCATGCTCCCTTCCACTCATATTTTCCTATCACCGTCATCCAATCCATCCACCACTCCACCAACCTCTTCATCAAAGGATCCCATTCCTAAAGAGCTCTCCATCACCAAACCTTAACCAACCACCATACCCTCATCATCGTCATCAATAACTCCATGCACATGTGGTCATGGTTAGTCCACATCATCAACATCATTTTCATTCACATCATCATCAACCATCTTGTAGCCTTCCTAATCCAATCCATCTCCTTCACCTAATGTCTCACAAGTCAAATTTATGGATTGTGAGATACCTCCATTTCCACCCTTTCCTGATCCATCGCCTGACCATGATCCTTCCATATCATCCCAAGTCGAAGTCCATCTCACCAATCCTGGTATTTGTGAATACGTGGTCGATGACATCGCCATCACACCCCTCACCATCCCTAGTGCTAAGGATTTTGGTCACCCACGTGACCAACCTTTAGAAATAGGAGCAGTTTACAATATGAATTCAACTCCAAATAGCATTAATTTTGTATATGGGCACATTGAATCTTCATCAGGCCCAATTCCCATAGAATATCCCAAAGACCCAAAACTTACCAATATTTCAAACATGTCAGTATTTTCCTCTTGATATTTCCACATTTTCAATTGGTAAGGCCATGGCCTAGGATTGCATGAACAGGGCATGCATCAACCTATCAATGTTTCATATCAACAGGGGCATGATTATTAAGGTCTAGGTTTCCACCAACTTCCTACAATATCTTCTTTTGAACAAGCCTTCCAAAGGCTTAACCTCAATTCAGGAGAAGAAGCCCTCCATCCCGATAATTTTGATGAGAAAATATATGAATAATTCAAACTTATGTTGATAATTTTGGATGAATCTGAAGAAGAATCAGAGCCCATCATTCCCCATACCAAACATGATGAGTTTTATCTCAACATTTTCCACATCCATGAACCCATTTTTTGCTTGCTTTTTCCACAAGAGTGAGTTGCCCCTACCGGTGAACCACCACATCCATTCCATTAAGCTATTCCATAAGCCAACTTGTAACATATGTATATAATTCGAAATAGTGGTTATCACCACTACAAAAAAAAATTCAAAAAAATCAATCAAAAATAAAAAACATATTTTTCTTTGCATTACATAAACCATTCAATAAAATATGTTTTGTGTTTCTTGCTACTATTTAGGTTAACCAAGCTCCTAGCATCGGTTCCTAGGTTCCATCCATTCCATCCAATCTTGTCCACCTTGCCCATAAGTCAACATGAATCATGTTGATTTATTCACCTTGCTCCGCAATCCATACGATCTAGCTAAACCAATTCCAATTGACATAAGCCTTATTGATATGGACCAGATTTCCTCGCTTCCAACCTTTGCCAAACTTGTCCTATTCAAGGAGCTATTAAGGGCTTCTGCCAACTACATTACCCCCTCCCATCCTCCTTTACCTTCACCTTCACCTTCAGATCCTAAGGTTTTCCAGGAAGATATAGATGAGGATAATCCAGAAGAGTTTGATGATATCTTAGGTGATATTCATGTGGTCCCTACACTCCATCAGCTTAAGGAAGGTTCCCAAAAGTCTATTGAAGATACTATCAATGTGGACCTTAGTTCAGACAAAGACAATCCCCAAATTGTCAAGCTTGGCAAAAGCTCATCATTTGATGAACAAGAGAAATTTATTGCTCTTCTCAAGAGTAAAAGGAGTATATTTACATTGTCCTACAAGGACATGCTTGGTCTTGACCCTGGTTTGGTGGTCCATAATCTCACCTTACAGCCTGATGCTAAGCTGGTCAAGCAAAATCTTAGGAGAATGCATCCTATAGTGGACCTCTTGTAAAAATAGAGCTTCAAAAACTCCTAGACGTGAACTTCATAGTTCCTATTGATTATCCTGAGTGGCTCTCAAACATGGTACCCATTCGTAAGACTAACGAAGCAATACGCGTATGCATGGACTTTCGAGATCTTAACAAAGTGCATCCTAAGGATAACTTCCCTCTCTCAAACATTGATACTCTTGTCGATACCTGCATTGGCCATGAAATGCTTTCACTCATGGATGGTTTTTTAGGATAGAACCAGATTCGAATAAATCATGAGGACCAACACAAAACAACATTCACTACATCTTGGGGAACTTTTTGTTACAAGGTGATGCCCTTTGGCCTCAAAAATGCAGGAGCCACTTACCAACGTGTCATGACATATATTTTCCATGACTACATGCATAATATTATCGAAGACTATGTGGATGATCTCTTGGCTAAATCAAAAACTCGACAAGAACATTTTGATGTATTGGAGAATTTTTTTGACCGACTCCTAGAGCATAATGTAAGGTTAAATCCCAAGAAATGCATCTTTGGGGTTACCTCCAACAAACTTATAGGATTCATTGTCTCCAAAAGAGGCATTGAAGTGGATCCTAATAAGGTCAAGGCTATCCTAGAGATGCCTCCCTAACTAACTTAAAGGAATTGCATAGTTTACAAGGAAATATTCAATCAATCCATCGTTTTATTGCACAACTTTTTGAAAAATGTAGACCATTCAATCACCTACTACAAAAGGGGGTGCCATTCTCTTGGATAGATGAATGTCAAAAATTCTTTGATGACATTAAGAAATACCTAGCTTCTTTGACAGTCTTAGATCCTCTCCATTTGGGGGTCTCATTTTATCTTTATATCTCAACAATGGACTTTTCATTAGGGAAGATGCTTGCACAAAAGAATGAGCAAAATCAAGAATAAGTTATCTACTACATTAGTCGAACATTGGTAAGCTATGAAACTAAATACGCTTATGTAGAAAAATTGTGCTTAGCAGTGGTTTTCACCACTAAGAAGCTTCGATATTATATGCTTGGCCACATAACTTATATCATAGCTAGAGAAAATCCTCTGTGTTACATGATGTCTTGCACTTACAATAATACCTGCACCACTAAATGGATAATACTCCCTACAAAATTTGACCTAGAATTTATTAGTCAAAAATCAATTAAAGGGTAGGTAATAGTCGATCAACTTGCGGAAGCTCCACTACATTGTGATCATCCTTTTATTATTGAGCTCCCAGATGATTCGGTATTTGTTATCACTGAACAAGAATAATATGTCATTCTGTAGGAAGACGTCGATATAACATTATTATTTGATGGCTCTAAGTGCACAAAAGTTCAAGGTGGTGGAGTCATATTTCACACACCACAGGGGGTACCTATCCCCTTGTCATTCAAACTAGACTTCCAATGCACAAACAACACTACAAAGTATGAAACCTTAATCTTAGGTCTTCAATCAGCCATAGCTTTGAGCAATAAGTATATCAGGATATTTTGTGATTCTCAACTTGTTGTAAAACAAATCAATAGAGAGTACCAATGCAAAGAACCTACCATTAAGTGTTATCATGAAGTAGCAATGAAGTTGCTCTATAAGTTTGATTGGTATGAAATCAATAGTTTGCCACGTTCAACTAACATATTTGTGGATGCGATGGCCTCCCTTGGATACTTGATTCCAAAAGACTCCTTTGGATAGGTACAACCCCTTATCATTTCAATGGTCTCTAAATCTATAATTTCCCAAGCTGAGTCAAAATATGAAAAGGATGTTTGCTTTATCCAATCAAAATCATATGAGGCTTGGTCAAGCCAAATAGTAGCCTTTCTCAAGTTTGGAACACTCCCATCTAACATTTCTCGAACTGGTAAGAAAACTTTCAAGCAAAATGTAGCCCGTTTTATTCTTTTGGAGGATGTGTTGTATAAACGTGGTTATTATGGAGTCATCCTTCATTGTCTTGAGGATAGTGAAGCTTAAAGAGCCATTGCTAAAGCCCATTATGGTACTTGTGGTGGTTATTTTAGTATAATTACCATTGCAAAGCATATTCTATGCATGGTTTATTATTGACCCACAATAGAACGTGATTGTTGCACATATATCAAACATTGCAAAAAAGTACTAAGAACATGCTAATCTAACTCATGTATCATCACAAGATTTACAACCTATTCATAACCTTTGGCCCTTTTCACAATGGGGCCTAGATCTAATTGGAAAAATTTCACCTCCTTTCTCGGGACAACATACATTCATCACATAGCTATCGAATACTTCACAAAGTGGGTTGAGGTAATTCCTCTAACCAGTATGACAGGACCTATAATTGTGGAGTTTATACTTCATCATATCATTTGTCATTTTGGTATCCCCTCAAAAATAATTTTAGATAATGGAAATTCTTTCAAGAACAAGGATGTTCAAGCAATTTGTGAGAATATAACATTCAACATAGTTTTTCAACTCCTTATTACCCACAAGCAAATGGATAAGTTGAAGCCTCCAACAAGACCTTAATTGCTATTCTCAAGAAATTGGTCAAAGAAAATCATAGATATTGGCATACAAAAATTCCCTTGGAATTATGGGCTTATAGAACAAGCATCCGCACACCTACAGGGGCAACAACATTTTTATTGGTCTATGGAGTCGAAGCAATCATACCTCTTGAACTTGATATCCCTTCATTGTGAATTTATTTGCAGGAATTCATAGATGACGACACTGCTAGACAAGCATATCTTGATCAACTCACACTTCTTGATGAAAGGTGAGTCAATGCTTTAGAGAACTTACGAGTTTATCAAGACTGCCTCAAATATGCTTACAACACCAAAGTTCATCTAGGTGAATTCCAAGTAGGATATCTTGTCCTTAAAGAGAATCAATATAATACCAATGCATTGATGCATCTTCATGACAAATTCATGGCTAATTGGTTAGGTCCATACATAGTTACACAAAGAGTGGGTAATGGTACTGTTGACAATTTTGTCACATTTCTCAAGGGGTAGAAAAGAAACAAGTTTTGTATAGTGTTGTGTAAAGTTTTTTTGCTTTGTTATTTTTATTTTGAAAAGTTGCAGCAATTTTGGCTTTCAAAGCCACCCCTTTGTATAAGAAGTAGAAAGAGAAAAAGCTTCGCTACCGAACAAGCTAGAGAAAAGAGCTTCGCCCAAAAGGAAAACGAAACTGCTTCGCACCCGAAATACTTCCAGCATTGCCTCGGGTGAAAATTTTGCGAAAGTAGTTTTGCCAAAGAAAGAGCTTCGCACCCGAAGCACTTCCAGCATTGCTTCGGGTAGGATTTGTTGCGAAGTAGTTTTGCCAAAGAAAAATGCAAGAGGACCGATGAAAAGGGCTTCGGGCCCGAAGCATTTCAAAACACTGCTTCGGGCGAAAATCATCCGAAGCGGCATTCAGGAGAGCAACTTCGCCGAAGGAGAAAAGTCTAGGCCACGATTCAAGTTTGACCAAGGTAAAAGGACTTCGGGCCCGAAGCATTTCCAACAACTACTTCGGCTAGAGGACCAACGAAGCAGAACCCGAAGAAGCATTGAAGAATCCTTCGCCAAAAAATTATCGAAACATCTACTTCGGGCCTCTTCACGCCCGAACCATTTCTACTTCGACGGAAAATCCAGCGAAGCATTCTCTTCGACGAGTTTTCACCCGAAGCATTTTCGACCGAAGTTCTGGCAGCCAAGAGAAACGAAGCAGTTTGAAGGCAGGAATGTGTTTCGGCCGAAATCTCTCCGAACCACAATTTTGAAAAAGGATCGCAGCGAAGCACTTCTCGAAGACATCAGCGAAGTAATTCAATCGACGAAGCGGTAAGGAAGAAGAGATCCATTTTGCGAAGTAGATATGCTTCGGCGCTCCCCACCCCGAAGCAGTTTTGCGAAGCTCAATCCTGCGAAGTACATATCAAAGAGGAGTTTTTGCTTCGGCCCAGAACCATTGCGAAGCGAAGTGGTGGATGAAGACTTAGCGAAGCGCTTCACGGGCACACGTTCCAAGCCGGGTATCTTCTCGAGGCGATCAAGTGCCTCATAAATGCAATTTTTCGTGCCCAGCAAGCCCGTTGCTCATTTTTGGCAATCAAAAGTGAAGTATCAAGCCATGATGGAGAACCCGACGAGCATGGCGGCCACTCGAGCACTGCACCCGGAGACCAAGGACGTCCAGACGGCTCATCAATGCACCTTTCCATGGTTGACCCGGTCACAGTTGCTAGTTTTGGTAACAGATTTGAAAGCTCGATCACGAGAGCCGAGGAAGGCCAAATTTTTAGAGCTCGAGGGCGTACTCTTCTTTGCTATGTAATTATGATTCGAGAGGCCGGGTCCTCTATAAAAACCCAGGCATTGTAATGGAAAAAGAGGGGGGAACTATCTGCTAGAAAGCTATTGTAACTTGATGTCCTGCGATTAATACTAAGAGACTTTGAGCTCAATTCTTCTCTTTTATGCTGCCTTCTGTGCTTGATTCTTCTATCTCTCCTCGTTTGTATGTTGGATGTTGAACTCTGCGTCCGGTGTGCGATTGGGGACAGTGTCCTAAAACTCGTTCGAAAGGATACATAGGAGTAGAAAAGTGTTGTATTGGCTTTCTTTTATGCTGCCTGCCTTGCTTGATTCTTTTATCTCTCCTCGCTTGTAGACTGAGATGCTGAACTCTGCGTCCGGTGTGCGATCGGGGACAGTGTCCTGAAACTCGTTCGGGAGGATACATAGGAAGGTTGATACTACATTTCTTTCATTTTACTCTCGGTGTTCTTTGCTTTTATTCAGGTGTCAGTTAGTGATCGTGCTTCCTGTTCTCTCCCACCTTAAATCAACAATCTCTCTTCCCTTACCCCTTTTTTATTTTATTCTTCTAACCCTTATCCCTTTTATCTCTTTCCTGCACTCTTATCTTCAAACCCCAAAGTAGTTTAGCATAGGATCCGGCCTTTCTCCGGAGATTGGCATGAGGGGCATCTCTTCCCCTCGGCCTTTCAATGTTGGTCCAGGTCTAGGGCGCGTACACTTACACAAAATCCTTACCTAGGCGGATTTGATGACCAACAGTTTCTGGCACGCCCGATGGGACCGACTGTGTATGTCTTAGAAAGATCTATAACCAGTCAAGGTCCCATATTTTTAATCTCAAACCCATCTTCACCGGGGCCACTAGTTCTAATCAGTTCTCGGTGTGACCCGGTCGATCTCACCTGACTAGTGGTAGTGAGGATCGATGCTCTCATTACTGAAAGACTCTTAGCATCTAGCGACTCTGTTTACCCGAAAATCTCTAAGTCGTAAAAGACCAGTATCCAAATCCGTGCCTTCATGGCAAAAATCCCCATGTTTTAAGGAAGCCCGAGTTGGTGAATCTCTGGCTTGCCCCCATCTGTCAAAATCACCTGGCGACTCTAACTGAGCTGAAAGCCCAGATTCCTTCATCGTAGGCACCTTTAAGTTGAAAGTAAACGTCCCAGAAAATCAAGGCCACCGCCATAATGGAAAGAGCACGTTATCCTAGTTGGAATGCCCGTTCCCCTCTGAATCTTTAGGGTTATCATAAAATTCCTAGAGGAGCCTTGCATACATTGGCGAAATACGATGGCACTAAAGGAATGGCCCAAAGGCACCTTGAAGACGTTGCGGCATTGGCAAACCTCCACAACATAATCCATGAAGATGTCATGGTTAGACTTCTGGTCATGTCTCTGGAAGGAGAAGCGATGCGGTGGTTCAGATTACTCGAGTATGAAAGCATCTGCTCATGGAGCGATTTAGCCGAAGCTTTGATCAAGACATTCGACGGCTCTCAAGATCCCTCCCAGCTTTTGATGGATCTATTCGCTATCATGAGAGCACCTCTGGAGAGCATCACGGACTTCAATGTCCAATTTTGTAGAAGTTGGAAGAGCATTCCAGTGGAGATCCAACCCACGCATGCCCAAGCTCACCTCTTCTATGTTCGTGCCTTTCACCCGGATATACGCCTTCTCTTACTGCAATCAGGGGAACGAAGATTTCCTCAGATATTTGAGGAAGCAATACGAGCAGAACAACTCTTGTTCCTATCTGGAAAGTGGCAGTGGGGAGAAAACCCATCACTGTTCACTGCTCCTGGCCATCCTACGTAGTATTCATCATGGCAGACTCCTCGTACTGAGCGTAGGTTTGAGATGCAGTCATTCGGAGCTCAAGAAGCAAATTTTGCCCAAGAACAACAATGGGAATATGCAAGCTTTGACCCAACAATGGACAATGTGGCTGCTTGCAATCTCCATCAGGAGGTAGTCCAAGGAGAGCAGTCTCCAGCGGTAAGGCCTGAGAATGAGGAAGGCACCTTTTTGTGCCCTTTTTGTATCCCAAGGAGCGAGACACATGAATTCAACCAGAATCCATTGAATGTGTCTCGAGAAGCAGAAGAGGAGGGAGAACCAGACACAAGAGCGCTCCCAGAGGGAGAGAGAAGAGAAGGGTCTGGAGGTGACTCTGGCCCAATAGATCAAGGCTAGAGGTTCTCCCACCCGAACGAGCTCGTTGCCCCGCGAGCCGTTAAGAAGGTTGACACTCTTGTCACATTACAAAAGGGGTGTAAAGTAAAAAAAAAAAAATTCGGTAATCTCCTTCGGAGATTTTTACCCAAAGTAACGGTTGCGAGGAAGTGAAGGGCCGAACCAAAGTTCAATCAAAGGCACGAAAAAGCTTCGCACCCAAAGCATTTCTAGCAACCACTTCGGGTGGAAATTCTGCGAAGTAATTTTCAAAAAGCACAAGCTTCGGTAGGTGGTCCTCGCAAAGCACGAAGAAGGATAAGTACTTCGCACCCGAAGCACAGAAGATCAGCCCAAAGAAGAAGTTCGGTGCGAAGCATTTCCCAGTCCGACCCAAGCTTCGCCGAACTGATTATGCGCAGGACGAAAGCATTTAAAGCACGTCTCAAAAAATGTGCCGACTACCACCTTGAAAAGAGCTCGAAGCGGACGAATTTAAGGCAAAGGTGGCGGGGCACGTCCCGAGGTGATTCAGTTGGGGAAAGGGCTCGCACCCGAGTACAAGATGTGCTTCCAATGCAGGGTGTAATCATTGGGGCACGTAACTCCGCATACAATGCCGTCGAACAGCCAATCGGATGGCGCAACAATCTCCTAGGCCGATAGCATAGGTTTAATTATGGCAAGAGCCATAAATAGGGGTAGTCACCCCTTAAGGCTATAAAATGCAGGCCTTAGCAAGGAAAAAGTTATTTGGAAGTGCAAGATTGAAGGCACATTGCTCGTCCGCAAATTCTGCTACCACTCGTCGAGAAGCTCCCTGACGCTGAAACAGTCTACGCTGCTGGTGTTGCTGCCATAATCATACAACATGGGAAAGAAAAGTTCAACCCCGAGAGGAAAGGAGCCAGAGGTAATAGTTCCTAAAAAAGTGAAAGGTTCGGAGGAGAAAAAGCAGAGACCGAAGAAGGTCAATCCAAACCTCCGTCCAGAAAAGCAAGTTGTGGAAGAAAGAGAGGAATCCGAAGATGAACGACTTGTAGAGCCACCAGTCGACAGGTGGGAGAAAATTAAAGATACAGAACTCTCAAGAAGCATGGCCGAGCTCAGGTACACTATTGATTTTATGAAGAGCAGGCTCACGCCAGAAAATAAGAGAGCCGCTACGTATTACTCCCAAATCTATTGGTATCTGACCCCTCCTGTGCACCATTGCCCTGAGCTGATTTACGCCATCGCACAGAACTACCAACCAGCTTCCAGGCAAGTGTTGAATGCCGCTGGCCATAAGTTGTTCTCTATCCTGAAGGAGGACGTGCAAGCAGCTTTCGCGCCGCAGCAGGGGCCGCCGAAGGGATATACAGTTCGCAGCGTCATTTTAAGCGAACAAATGGAGAGGTTCACCTCAAACAACTATGTGTTGAAATTCTTGCAAGAAAACCTCAAAAGCGGGCTCCCTTCAGGCAAACTGCCCCAAATGCCCCTACCCTTGGAGGCCTTCAAGAACACGGACATCTTCTCCATCATTGCATGGGTGGCGGGCTTGTCAACTGATACTTTGGTGCACCCGTGGCAGGTGTCTCTGGCCGAATGTATTTCCAAAGGGGAGTTCTATGCTCCCGATGCTTCGAGGCCAAACACCAACCCAATATTCTTTGACTGGGCGGAATGGGTGTCCCGAAACCTGCACACGCGGCTCACCGCAATGAAGACTTCTGGAGCGGAGCAGCACTTTAGTCCATGCTCTTTTCTGGTATGGCTTTTCTTTTACCATACACATAAGAATCTTCCCCATGTTGCAATTACACCAAGTGATAAGGATGGAAATCCTTTGCCTGTATACCAGTGGACTCGCCTCCTATTGAGGTCGAGTCTTATTATTCTTTCAATCAACAATTTTTGGGACCCGCCATGCAATTGTTGACAGGGTCCAACCCTCGGGTGCCCCTCAGTCTGAGAGACGAGGTGGTGTAGGCAAAAAAGGGGGATATTTTTCAACTTACACAGGGGCTTGTGATACGCCTGTTCGGCTTTGTGGGAAAACCTTTCTTGCTGCCGATTTTCCCATCCGAGTACCAATTCACATTGGAGGTCGCTCGACAGAGCGACGCAACCAATGAAATCTATGGCCATGGCCGAAAGTGGGCCCCCACCTACGATTTTCCCTTTAGAATGGGAGTGATTGAAGTCTTCGCCTTAAAGCAGAACATTTTCTTGGAGGAAAAACTGGCTAATTTTGGCCTGCTTCAGATTCCTCAAAGGTGGTTTTATGATCCCATAGGGGTGATGAAAAATCACTTAAAATGTAAAAATTTTCATGTCTGCCCCCATCCCGAAATAATGGAGCAGAGAAACAATCCCAACGGGAAAGATCTAGAGTGGCATTTAGAAAAAATGAGAACATTGCCTCCCTGGCATGACTTTTATCCCATGGAAATAGAGTTCGATCCTGATCAACACCCATTTCCAACCCCAGACTCCACATTCTGGAAGAAGGCCAAGGATGATCTGAAGGAAGAATTAAAGAACTGGGATGAGGAACAGCTGAGGGAATGGTGGATAATGAGAGTCCATCGTCGAAAGATGAATTCCTATGGACTCTTGGCAACGGATAGGGACTTCATGATTGTCTATGAAACTAAGGTTGGATCTTGGAAGCCCATATCCTTCACCGATTTTATCCCTCCAGCTACCCCAGGATCGGGCGAAAGCCCAAGGAAGACTGACGATGCCTTGGGAGCACAGAAAAAAGCTGAAACTGTGCCAAAGGTACTAACGCAAGCACCATCTGAGGATACAAGCATCGAAGAATCAGAGCAGCCATTGGAAAGAAAAAAGAGGAAAAGGCCAGAGCAAATACAAGCGCCCTCGACCCATCCAAAGCGATCTCGTACAGGGCATCCGAGTCTGCCTGCCGAACAACCTACGCCAGTCTTGGTCGAAGCAAATAATGAAGATGTTGTGCCACCAAATGCCGAGACGGTCCCAGACGTAGACGTTATCAATGTTGAGGAACTCCTCCAACAGGAAGGGGATCCTGAGGTAGAAGTCTTGGAGGCCGAAGGTGCAGAGGCCCATAAGGGCCAAGAGCCGATCACGCAAGAAGTTACCATGGCCGCTTTGCCAGGAGGGCACATAGGTACGCACTCTCTCCCTTTCGCCTCGATCTCTGACGCGTCCACCATGGTCTCGGTTGAGGGTCATCATCAACCCTTTCCCTCCCTACAAGGCCAATCATCCCTCCAAGCATTGCCTATTTCTCTGCCTAACCCCATTCCACCCGAGTCATCCGACCAAGACAAACCTGTTAAAACACCTTCGCCCGCCCACGCCACCGACCCTGCCATTCTCAGCCAAGGCGAAGTCAATATCTCATCACCGAATCCTGAGACCCAGGTTCCCATCATACACGGTGCTGTCCCACTAGCCGAGGCCCCCGCTACACCTATCGTCGAACCTTCTGGCGAGGCATTCCCCGTTAACCCTTTATATTTGTTTACCCCTTCGGCTGGAGATCCAACCTCATTTGAATCCGAGCTGTCCATAATAAAAGAACGTCCTCTAGCTAAAAAACTACTTCAGGCCCGACAAAACACTGAGAAGATGCTGAAGGAGGCTAGGAAGAAAAGAGGGCGCTCTCTGGCCCAAGTCGAGAAAGGTGCAGTCTTTGATCTGGAGGCAGGAAAATTGTACAAAGTGAAGAAGGTCCCTAGGGTCCAGAAGCCTCTGGATGAGATGACCCCAGCAGATTATGATTATCAGGAGAAAACCAAGGACCTGGAGCACCTGAACATAGACAATGAGTCTTTGTCTATGCATGTAGGGGTCGAGACCTTCCGAGCGCACGCAAACATTGCAAATCAACGCAGATTCGAAGTAGAGAGGGCCAATATTAAGCTAGAGGAAGAGTTGGCAAGAGTCCGGTCCAAGCTAGCAGACGTTGAAGAGCAGTGCAAGCTGATGAAAAAAGAAGCACATGCCCTAAAATCGCAAATAAACCAACTGGAATGTACAGCTGAAAATCGAGCACAGAGACAGGCCGAGAATGAACTGAGGGCAAAAGAGCTCGAAGGAAAAATTTTGCAGATGCAAAACTAGCTGTACAAAAAGGAGGGCCTAGGGTTGTGTGACAGGAGCAGAATCAAGGAGATTCGCTCGCATTTGCTCAAAAACTTTAGATCTCGGGCCTCCAGCGCTCTTTCAATTTTGGCCTACATTATGGAAGCCCGGGATGCCACTGCCGAAGGAGGGCCAATCATCGAAGAGATCACCCAGAAAGCTAGAAGCCGACTCAAACTAGCTTTCGATGTACAAAGCGCCAAGTATCAAGACTTGCAGATCCCTGCGATGAGCCGAACAGCTAAGGACTGGTCTACAGCCCGAGCCACAGTACGCGCTTTCTTCTCCAAGGTACAAAAAATGCAAAAGGCAAAAGACCTCCTGGATATATTTGAGAACGAACAGCGCACATCAATGGGCTATTTTCAGGATCTCTCTTCCATGGGCTTCCCAAGCTTCACAGATGATGACGGGCATCTCCTGTCCAAAGAAGAGATTAAGCCAACATGGCTTCAGTTTGAAGGCGACGTCTCGGAGATAGACGGATGGGCGGAGCCCATCATAGAAAGGCAGATCACAGATTACCTCCTGAGACACTGCAAGATCGTGGCCTGCCTAAATGACCTGTATACTAGAGCCCAACATGCAGACATCGGGCAAATCGATCGGTTTCGAGTATTGATCAAGGCACTACAAGATCTGGAACCTTTCTCTAAGAGTGCTTGGTCCCAGGTTCGCCGAACCATGAGGAGAATTCATGAGCATCTTGCCCCTTCACCGACGCAGGAAGCCGCTCCAGAAGAGGTAGCTCCAGAGGAGGAAGCCGAAGATGAAGAGGGAGCCGAAGAAGAAGAAGAAGGAGAACCAGCTGTCGAGGCGCTCCCGAAAGAAAAAGAAGGTGCGAAAGGAGGAAGAGAAGGATCGGGAAAAGACTCTGGCCCAATGGATCAAGACTAAGGGTCCTCCCACCGAGACGAGCTCGTTGCCCCGCGAGCCGCCAAGAATGTTGACAATTTTGTCACATTTCTCAAGGGGTAGAAAAGAAACAAGTTTTGTATAGTGTTGTGTAAAGTTTTTTTGCTTTGTTATTTTTATTTTGAAAAGTTGCAGCAATTTTGGCTTTCAAAGCCACCCCTTTGTATAAGAAGTAGAAAGAGAAAAGCTTCGCTACCAAACAAGCTAGAGAAAAGAGCTTCGCCCAAAAGGAAAACGAAACTGCTTCACAACACTGAAAAGGATTTATTGCGAAGTAGTTTTGCCAAAGAAAAATGCAAGAGGACCGATGAAAAGGGCTTCGGGCCCGAAGCATTTCAAAACACTGCTTCGGGTGGAAATCATCCGAAGCGGCATTCAAGAGAGCAACTTCGCCGAAGGAGAAAATTCTAGGCCACGATTCAAGTTTGACCAAGGTAAAAGGACTTCGGGCCCGAAGCATTTCCAACAACTACTTCGGCTAGAGGACCAACGAAGCAGAACCCAAAGAAGCATTGAAGAATCCTTCGCCAGAAAATTATCGAAACATCTACTTCGGGCCTCTTCACGCCCGAACCATTTCTACTTCGACGAAAAATCTAGCGAAGCATTCACTTCGACGAGTTTTCACCCGAAGCATTTTCGACCGAAGTTCTGGCAGCCAAGAGAAACGAAGCATTTTGAAGGTAGGAATGTGTTTCGGCCGAAATCTCTCCGAACCACAATTTTGAAAAAGGATCACAGCGAAGTAATTCAATCGACGAAGCGGTAAGGAAGAAGAGATCCATTTTGCGAAGTAGATATGCTTCGGCGCTCCCCACCCCCGAAGTAGTTTTGCGAAGCTCAATCCTACGAAGTACATATCAAAGAGGAGTTTTTGCTTCGGCCTAGAACCATTGCGAAGCGAAGTGGTGGATGAAGACTTAGCGAAGCGCTTCACGGGCACACGTTCCAAGCCGGGTATCTTCCCGAGGCGATCAAGTGCCTCATAAATGCAAATTTTTATGCCCAGCAAGCCCGTTGCTCATTTTTGGCAATCAAAAGCGAAGTATCAAGCCATGATGGAGAACCCGACGAGCATGGCGGCCACTCGAGCACTGCACCCGGAGACCAAGGACGTCCAGACGGCTCATCAATGCACCTTTCCATGGTTGACCTGGTCACAGTTGCCAGTTTTGGTAACAGATTTGAAAGCTTAGTCGTGAGAGCCGAGGAAGGCCAAATTTTTAGAGCTCGAGGGCGTACTCTTCTTTGCTATGTAATTATGATTCAGAGGCCCGGGTCCTCTATAAAAACCCAGGCATTGTAATGGAAAAAGGAGGGGGGAACTATCTGCTAGAAAGCTGTTGTAACTTGATGTCCTGCGATTAATACTAAGAGACTTTGAGCTCAATTCTTCTCTTTTATGCTGCCTTCTGTGCTTGATTCTTCTATCTCTCCTCGTTTGTATGTTGGATGTTGAACTCTGCATCCGGTGTGCGATTGGGGACAGTGTCCTGAAACTCGTTCGGAAGGATACATAGGAGTAGAAAAGTGTTGTATTGGCTTTCTTTTATGCTGCCTGCCTTGCTTGATTCTTTTATCTCTCCTCGCTTGTAGACTGAGATGCTGAACTCTGCGTCCGGTGTGCGATCGGGGACAGTGTCCTGAAACTCATTCGGGAGGATACATAGGAAGGTTGATACTACATTTCTTTCATTTTACTCTCGGTGTTCTTTGCTTTTATTCAGGTGTCAGTTAGTGATCGTGCTTCCTATTCTCTCCCACCTTAAATCAACAATCTCTCTTCCCTTACCCCTTTTTTATTTATTCTTCTAACCCTTATCCCTTTTATCTCTTTCCTGCACTCTTATCTTCAAACCCCAAAGTAGTTTAGCATAGGAGCCGGCCTTTCTCCGGAGATTGGCACGAGGGGCATCTCTTCCCCTTGGCCTTTCAATGTTGGTCCAGGTCTAGGGCGCGTACACTTACACAAAATCCTTACCTAGGCGGATTTGATGACCAATAGGTACTTATAGGCTTGCTAGTCTAAAGGGAGAGGAATAATTTGAACCACTTAATGTTCTACACTTGAAAGCATTATATGCATGATTTAATTATTATTATATATATATATATATACATGGCTAATACACAAAAACATTTGCATACACTTCATTCATAACATTGCATTTCACTTGCATACACTTCATTCCAAACAATGCATTCACCCACATTTCACATTATATTTCACAAAATTGCACATCATACATTGCATTCACATCCATATTTTACATTTCATATAGGGATCATTTATTAATTTCAAGGTCTTAATTGGTCCAACAAAAAGTCATGTTGCCTTAATCAGGGGCACCTTCACAATGTCATCCACACAATTCCACTAAGTCAAATTGCCATTAGCACAAGCCACATTCACAAACTCCTAGGTGTTTTTAGTCACTCAGCCAATCCTAGTGTTTTAAGAAACCTCCAAAAATTATTTTGAGTTCTTTTTAGGACCATTACACATCTTACATTAAGAAAATATTGAGTTATGGGAATTGATACCAAAAATATTCTTGAACTAGACACAACTCTCACACCTTAAAAACATCTTGTGTCAAAGAGGGATAACACCTTACTTGGTATAAACCTTGGAGTGAAAAGGGTCATCCTTTATAGTCCCATCATGCAACATAGTCCATAAAAATAGTGGTTCTCACCATTGTCACAATTCCAAAAATTAAAAGAAAGAGTAGGAAAAATCCCTAACAAAAACTTAATCTTTTTCATCACACACCATTGATTAATTAAGTTATAAGGATCGTACTACATTTCCAATCAAATAATTAGGTAGTCATTCCCAAAAATTAAGAGAAAAAAAAGTTATGGACTATGGAGTTAACCTCCACTGAAGCTATACATGTTTTATTGGCAATGGAGTACGCCCATGTGTGGTGACATGTCTCTTTTAAAAGAGACCTTTGTCCGCTCATACGAACAAGCTAGCTTCATGGCTTCATCTATAATAGGTTTACCCAATTTAATCAAGATGAGTTAATGAAGTCGCTTTCACACACACTGGTTCTTGATTGTCTAGGGTCATTACCTTACTCTTAATTTGGTAAATGAACTCATTGCACACACATTTGATCCTAGAAGGATTAGGCAGTTTTAGTGAGTTTGTTTGATACCGCTAGGATGTTTGAGTTTTTGAAAAATAGGCAGTATTCCATATCAACATCCATATCTTCTTCCATATCAATATCTGTATCTTCTTCCATATCAACATCCATATCTTCTTCCATATCAAAATCCATGTCTTCTTCCATGTCAACATCCATGTCAGTTGATAATTCATTCACCCCATATGCCACCAAGTTTGGTACCCCTAATTAAACAACAATTCTAGAAAATAGCAAAATCAAAGATCTAAACCATAAATGATCATTAGCATTAATCATCTATACATGCCATCTTGCATTAGTCATCCATAATATATCATATGCATCAATCATAAACATAAACATACATTCAACAAAAATATTCCACACAAAGCATTCACACAAAAATATAACATAGAAGGTGAAAGTCGTGTATATATATATATATATATATACATATCAATGAACATCAAAATGCTACATACAATGGAGCACCAAGGCTCATAGACAACAATGGCATCTAAGCACTAGCTACATCCTCCAAGAAGACTCCTATGACCTAGAAAAAGCCTCAGACCTAGTAGCATACCTAGACCTAGACTGATTATGCCTAGCACCTCAAATGCAGAAGAGTTTGGAGGATCTATAAGTGGAATATGATGTTCCATAAACCTATCCTCCAATACCTCAATGTATCTATGTCGAGAGTAAAGGTTTCATATGTCAACCTTGTACTGATGCTCCCTCTCTACTAGCTCTGTCGAGAGAGCTGCAATCCTCACATCTCACTTTGCAACATGTTTCTCTAGTTGTGCCCACTCCTCCTCACTTTGGCTTAGGGGTATATCTGGAACCTCCTCCATCTCCTCCCTATCTCCATCGTCTCCCCCAACCTTGAGCGTCTGCTACATGGCACCCCTCACCTTCTGCCTATGATTTTTAGATCAAAGGTATCGCTATCTCTTATGAGCATCTTGTATCCCCTCGCCCTACATCTCTAGAGCACCCTCATCCTGATTCTTCTGGGTACCCTCATCCCTAACCTCTAAATTTCCACCTGCATCATCTACTCCTCGATGCAGTTTCCATTGTGGTTACATCACAAACCATGCATCATACTTCGTGGTCATACCCTCATCCTCCATATTTGGGATGTCCACCTCCTCATCATCCTCAAATACTACCCTCCATGGCTCTATGCATGATATCCCTATCTCATCCCGATGCCTCCTGTACTGCATTGGCTCATCAGGAACACCCTACCTTAACCCAAATTGTTAGAGTACTCATGAGAACTAAAAGTACTTCACCTCACTCCTATGCCTCCCAATCAACCACCTACCCTGCTGTACCCATCGCAAATGCTCTTTATCCCCAATCCACTAGGCACCTAGCCATGGCCTCCATACCACTTGGGTGGATGTCAATACCACTCATAGATCCATGTACCATTGACTCATCCTCACTAGACAACTCGGATTCACCTCCTTCAACAATGCTCATTGCCTAGCATAGGGCTTCTCCCTACCAAAATCCTCCACAGGTAACCCCTTTGATCGAGAAACTTTGAAATGCTCCCATCCCCAGTATTATAGCAGTAGATTGCACCCCAATCCCTTCTGCTCCCACCTCGTAACATCATAAAGCTCCTGGTAGATCTAAACCAATAAGGTGAGATCCCATGCATACACCTACATCATCATGAGCATATCGCTCACCACCCCTATCAGGTTCCAAGGGAACCTGCACCCAATGTTGTTCGAGGCCATAATTTTGGCCAACATGAACATCACCAAATCTCGAAGGGGATCTAACTCCTTGTCCACATACATGGATAAATAGGGTATACCTTTGCTCTCCACCTTCACCCCCTCCCATGCATCTCCAAACATCCTCATCATCTCCATATTTCGATTGAGACCGACCTCAACCTGGACCCCCTCCATCGATACCTTGAGGATGTGATATACATCCTCCAAGGTAACAATCACCTCACCTATGGGGAGCTTAAATATCCTCCTATCTGAATCTCACCTCTTTGCCAAGGTAGATAGGTACCCCTCATCCACCCTTACCATGTCCAGTTGGGCTATCTCAACTAGCCCCACCTTCCTAAGTAGCTCCCACTCATCTCCCATAATCGCCTTCCTCATCTCAGGGATGTAAGGCGAAAACCAATTTCGAGCCTCCAAAAATCTAAGCTACAACACAACACAAAGAATTTTTTAATAAATTACAAAAAATAAAAATAAAATAAAATAAACAAAAATTGTGCACAATACATAATAAAAATGGGTTACCTCAGCTGCTAGCACCCCAACCACAACCTCAGACCCCACACCAGCTCCCTCCGCCACCATAGCTTCTACACTCTAAATGCCTCACCTCACCTCACTCCTTACTCACCCTTCACCCCTCAGACACAACTTTTCAAACTCTGTAGATGCACAAATGAGCTTCAATCTCACCCAGAAAACTATTTATAGTTGTTTCATGTGATTTGAAGTGTCCATGGGCATTTCCTAATGTGTTGGAGCACCTGTAGGTATTTCTATGAACTGCAAGTTCCTGCAGATGTTTCGCTTCAACATTGAAAAAATCCCAATCAACAAAAAATAGTAGTTACCCCCAACCAAATCATTCCAAATTTCACTCACCAGTGCATTCCATCATTTTATCAAGTTTTGTGAAGATTATAACTGATTTGGATGCATAAATATCATTTGCGACCACATTGAAAAATTCACCAAAAAAATTCTAAAAGTGCCTAAAATTGCCCAAATCTTCACAAAATGACCATCATCATTCATACATCATCTCCACCTCATTTCACATCATCATTTCCATATTTGCCAAGTTCACATAACATGCAAGTGAATCTTGTATCTAATGGGTTATTCTACACACTTGGTGATTGTAACAATTTGGGTCCATGCAATTTGGTAAGATGAATAGCTTACAATAAGGACACTTGGTCATGATCATCATCACTTATCTCCTTGATCAAAATCATAATCATATTTGGTATTTTCTCATTTTAGAGTGAAACATTGCCAAGAACAATTTGCACAGCAGTTGTCATTGATGGCCTAGTTCATGGGGCTTAAAACATGGAAAAAACTCAAATTTCATCATTCAAAATCTCCTTAACACCTTAGAGATAGGCACTAGCTAGTATGATTGCTTCCAATTGTGGAAATTATCCAAAAAGTCACTAGCAGGCCATCCAAGGTTGATCCTTTTTCTTTTGCATCATCATTTTGTATATCAATGATGTCGAAAAGGCAAAGTATTTCAACAGAATCAAATCACCCCAAATTTAGGGATAACCATTTTTGGTTATGACTTTCCCATAATGGGATACATCTTACATGATCATGGCATCTACACTTGGTAAAAATCCCTTCTTTTGTTGGGGAAAAAACAAACACAATCATATCGCTAGATTTTAAAACTTCCCTTCCCACCATTGGGGAAAAATGGTATCAAATTTTACATCATTCATATCATCCTTATCACCTCAAATTTGCACAAAACCCTTTATTTTTTGGAGAAAAAATAGACACATCATATTACATTTTCCACCAACCCCCTTCCCATCATTAGGGTAAAAACGGTATCACATAATCGATCATTCATTTGCACAAATTTTTTAATTGGCTCGTGAGATTCATCCATAACCTCATTTGCCAATTGAGGGCGTAAGCTATGCAAAACTTTGAATTCTTTTATTCTTTTATCTTCAAGCTCGTATTCCAACAAGAGAGAGAAGTTGCTTCTACACTTGGCCAAAACAGGTGTCATGTTTTTACATTGTATTGTGTTTCACACAATGTAGTACAAAAAGGTGCATCTGTAGACACCAAATCCTAGCCATTTGTCTTCCATATTAGCCTTCCCATCATTTCCACCACCAAAGCATAGCCAATTTGCCCACTATCCATATTTTCCTGCCATTTCCAATCATTATTCACATTTATTTATATATATTTATTTTATATATATTTAAATATAATATTTTATATTATATTTTAATATATATTTAATAAATATGTATTTATTTAAGTGAATTAATCCTAGCCATACAATTTCATTTAATACTAACCACCCATTTACATTAATTTTTGCCACATCCTAGATTTATTATCAACCCTTGGATGTGCTTTAATCGTAGCCACATGATTAGTGTCGTTGAAACCCTAGCATGCCCTAAATTAGATTATAAATAGGAGCCATTTTGATGGCTCAACCCCAGAGTGCTTGAGTTTTCAAATCCTCTAATTTCTTGATTACCCTAAGTTTGTGAGCTCCCTGAGTTCTTAAAACCCTTAAGTGCCCTAGGTCACCTTGCACAATTTTTCTCATCATTCTCACTCATCATAATCCTCCATCATTGTCACCATATTTTCTTCCTCGTTAGATTTGCTTTTGCAAAATCCTTCCCCTCAACCCTAGATGCCCATGGGTATTTCCTATAGCAGCCATGTGCCCACGGGTGTTTTACACTATCATTCCTAAAGACCCCCTAGCCTCCGGGCGACGCCAGGGCATTGTCGCACCAGTTACCTGCATCAAACGCTTCACATCAAAATGCAAAAAGTAAGTAAAATAGATCAACCCATTTATTTATTTCAAGCATGTGCTTCTATTTTTGTTCGCTTTATTTACAACACTTGGGGTTTATTATTGCTTATAGAGGACCTCACACTATGGAGCCCTTGCATATACTACTAACTATTTTTTGTGTCATTTTGTGCAGATTTGGAGCATTACATCAGAATCTGGAGTGGCCCAACCTTGGATACAAAAAACCCCACTCAACCTTGTTGGGATCAAGACACGCTTGAATACACCATGACCTTGCTTCTTAGGGTTTCGGAGAACCCTAAATTGTTGTAATATTGTATCAAAAGGATTCAAGGATCCAAGCTTGTAAAAAATGGAGTTTCTAGGTTCCCCCCATCAATAAATAATCTATTCTATTGTGCAAACTTGTGTTACCTTGCAATTTTATTTTATTCAAAGTATTGTATGTGTGTTGCATTTTGCATCTTTCAATATGGGTCTCATAGAGTGTAGTTGTGATTCCTCAAGTCCAAAAAAAAATTATAATGAAGCCCATACCTCCTAATTATAGGAAAAATTCATCCCTAAGTTACCTTGGGTGAGATAAAAGTAAATATTTTGTGTTTATTTTAACAAAATGATGCACCTCCAAATGTTACATGTTTCTAATTGCATCTCTAGATGTCTTAGAAGCCTTCTTAGATGAGTTATGGCACTACAAAATTATAAAAACTCTCTTTACAAGAGATCCTCCTTAACATCCATGCACACTTGTTTTGCCTAGTTTTTTTATTAGTAAATCACTTCGCTTTTAGAAAGAATCATTCTTGTCTCAATGAATAGCTCCTCCTTGGAGACAACTAAAATTTTATCAATTTTGTAAACTTTTCTATATGGTAATATTTTTCCTAGATTTGCAAAATTAATTTTTCTTTGTCCTTCATGGCTAATTCCTTAGAGGAAATAGAAGGTAGTAGATAATCTACTAGATTTCAATAACAAATATTCGTTGTCCCTTATGTTGTCTTGGTGTCATCAATATTAGTTTTTTGTAATATTAAAACTTTTGAACAATGAATTTATATTAAATATTAGTTATTTATACGATTATTAAAAAATAGATAACTTACAAATAATTCATTACAAATGTGAAATTCTAACTTATAAATACAGTTAAATAATATTAATTACTATGGCATTGAAAAATATATATATTTTTTGTCTATGTACTATATGTAGATCATGAGTTTCCAATGGAGTGGTAGGCATGCTAACTATTATTTGGTAGATTGTAAAGTTCTACTAGAATGGTGAGTGGTGGATGTCTATTATGATGAGGTCCAAATAGTGTCCCTTCACCCTTGCAAAGGTCCTGTTGAATTGTAAGATATCCAACTTCTCATGTTCCCACAATTCTATTTCAAAAATATACCTCTTCCAACCTTTAGATTTAGGTAAAATCCCCACTATCCTTGATAAATTCTACTTAAGCTAATATAATTGCATGAAATTAAATGCATGAAACTAAAAGACAAAAAGTAATACAAAAATTGAAATGCATTTAAAATAAATTTTGAAGTGTAGTGTGCAAGCCATTGAAAGTAAGTGTGGGCATGCTTGTAACAAGGAGAATATGTGATCAATCAACTCATGATAAAATCAAACAACAAAAATAGAATCCTATGCATGTAAAATAATATTAACAAAGAATTTCAAAAGGGTAAAATGGCATTACCACAATCATCACACATTCCATTATTTAGGAGGATGGTGCTATTAATGGAAAGTAAAAGGTCTCATAAAATTCTTATTAACTTTAGGAAGGAGCACAATGTGGGTCTCAAAATTATAGCTTTGACTTCCTTAAGGTCAAAATATGTTTACAATGGATCCCATATCTCCAACTTATATGAATAATTCACCCCTAAGTTATCTTAGGTGATAAATTTTTACCACCTAGTAAAGATAAATATTTGGCAGTATCTTTAGCAAAGTGATGTACCTCCAAATATTATAGCCTCTAAATACATTCCTAAGTCACTTAGAAAGCCTCTAAAGTACTTAGTGTGCCCCTACATGCCAAAATATAACTTTTCAAAATTCTTCCTTGCAATCTATGCATCTTCTTTTTACCTCTATGTTTATCCATGAGTGACTCGCTTTAGGATGTGGGTGAACCACTTCATTTTGATAGTGCTTTGCTCTTGTGAACCAATCACTTTCATCCTCCTAGTGCTTCACTCCTATGAGTTAATTGATTTCTCTTGAGAAAATAAGAACCTTAGTCCTTAAGAAAATCTAGGTTTTAGAGGCCTCAATTAATTGATCTGAATGGTTTTGTGCATCTCCAAAACCAGAAAAAATCCTAAGATAGTAACCCATTACTACATTACTGGTGATTTCACAGGGTGAAAAGCTTGATTAGTGAGAAATCCAAAAACTTTCCTTATCCCTTAGGCATGGTCTTTAAAATTAGAATCTTTTGTTGTATTATTATAAAAGTGTTGGTCTTGTTTGGTGTGTATTATGATAGTAGCCTACACAAATTTTGCCACTCCTCCTTCCCTAACAACCTTATGTTTGAAAGGTCCTTTGCATATCCTACCAGATCCTCATATTTTAAATAACCCTTCTTGCTTCCCTACCATCTCCTACAATTTATTAAATAGTGTGTCCAATTGTTTGACCTTTTCTATGGACATATAAGCTCCATCCTTACTACATTTCTCATGACTTCATGGGGTTCCTGTAATGGACACCTCCGGTTGGGATTCCACAATTTTTTTTTTTGATGTGTTTAATTGCAACAATAAATTTTGAATAACAAACAACCTCTATTTTGCAACAATAATAATCAAACTTGCAACTCATTCAGATATTATTTCAAAATAGGGCACAAATATATACTTGATCTCTTTGTCTTGGGCAAATAGTTTGGTGAAGTACCCACAAAATTATATGCATACAATATGAAGATATGACTAAAAATATAGGTATGCCATGACAAACCAGACAACCCTAGGATCTACAAAATAAAATAAATACCACTCCAAATATTGCCAAATTTGTGCTCAAAATGATTGTTACACGCCAAGGAATAATATGCACCAATGCCCACAAAAAATTCCTCCTTGATATGAAGTTATGAATCAAAATATAGGTCTGCCATGAAAATTACAGTCAACATTAATGGTCTGAAAATACCTCTATATGCCCTCAAATCATCAAAATAATTGTGGTTTCCTTTGTGGCTGATGAAGACCAACAAAACCCATGTCTTGGTTTGCTCATATGATGACCTTCAAATTTTTACAAACCCTAGTAATGGAAATATGAAGCACAACTGAACTTCCTAAAGTAGAAGCTCCTCAATGATTGATTAGGTGTGGTCTTTCACACACGAAACCAATATTCTTATGGAGGTAATTTCCCCATAAGCCCAACAATGCAACAATGCAACAATCCACAGTGTCCTCAGGAAAAGATAACCAAAAACATACAAACATGGATGATAGAATGACCACACACAACCCTTATTCTTTTTTCCAACCGTCTTCTAGAAGCTTCCAAAATGGGTTGCCCATCTTGGCCCCTTCCCTAGTAGTCATAACATTGTTTTAAAACAACTTTGGCCCCCTTATAATTAAATATTATAATTTCCCTTTATAATTTGCTTTTATAAAAATATATTATAATTAAAGGGAAATAAATCAAACTTAGGCCAAATATATCATCCCATAACCAAAATGGCTAACAAACTGCAAAACCCATGTTGAAGCTCGATCATAGTAATATCCTCCATGGCGTTGAGTCCCTAAGCATCACTTTGCATGACCTACAAGGACTCTAAATAGGTCATCAGGATCATTACCACCAAGTCACTAAAAATGGGGACATTACAGTCTTCCCCCCTTAACATTGCTTGTCCTCAAGCAATGGCAAGGTATACCAGGATCCCACAACATCCTGCAACTACTGGGAAGAACCTCCCTCCATACTAGTTGTATGTCGGGATCCCATATAATGATATTGTTGCCTCTACTGCAACCTGAACCAATGAGTGTTTCCATATCCGACATAAACACTCCTAACCAACAAGAAATCATAGGGAATCTAGCATCCCCACTAACTGAAGAATACTGCTGGCCTAAACTACGCACAAGTGAAACATTGTTCGGCCATAACTCTATCTCTGCACTAAATCCATTATGATGAACCATACAATCATCCCAACAAAAATTCATCTTAGGGTCTTCAATAACTTGTTTCATAGTCACATCCAATGTTGCTATTTTAATGTCTTCATCATGTGCAACTTCATCATTTGTAGGTGCATGCATGCCAATAGAATTAATTTGAGATTCAGCCATACATACCTCATGTGATGAAATCTTGTCTTCATGACAAACTTCTGTTTTGGGTTCTTCTTCTTCTGCAAATACATTTGTTTTTTCAGCTTCATTATCATGGTGTCCTAATACTACGTTCAACTTTTCAGACTCTTCCCTTGCAAACTTCGGAAACAAATACCTTTTGAAGTCTGGATCATTCATAATGTTAAAAATATTTTGCATATCATGCTGAACTTCACCCCAAAACTTATAATCAACTGACGATGCCATCATGAGTTCAAACTTAACCACAGGCTGGCAAGAAATGATTGCGCTCTGATACCACTGTAATGGACACCCCCGGTTGGGATTCCACAAATTTTTGTTCTGATGTGTTTAATTGCAACAATAAATTTTGAATAACAAACAACCTCTATTTTGCAACAATAATAATCAAACTTGCAACTCATTCAGATATTATTTCAAAATAGGGCACAAATATATACTTGATCTCTTTGTCTTGGGCAAACAGTTTGGTGAAGTACCCACAAAATTATATGCATACAATATGAAGATATGACTGAAAATATAGGTATGCCATGACAAACCAAACAACCCTAGGATCTGAAAAATAAAATAAATACCACTCCAAATATTTCCAAATTTGTGCTCAAAATGATTGTTACATGCCAAGGAATAATATGCACCAATGCCCACAAAAAATTCCTCCTTGATATGAAGTTATGAATCAAAATATAGGTCTTCCATGAAAATTACAATCAACATTAATGGTCTGAAAATACCTCTATATGCCCTCAAATCATCAAAATAATTGTGGTTTCCTTCATGGTTGATGAAGACCAACAAAACCCATGTCTTGGTTTGCCCATATGATGACCTTCAAATTTTTGTAAACCCTAGTAATGAAATCTGAAGCACAACTGAACTTCCCAAAGTAGAAGCTCCTCAGTGATTGATTAGATGTGGTCTTTCACACACGAAACTAATATTCTTATGGAGGTAATTTCCCCACAAGCCCAAAAATGCAACAATCTGCAGTGTCCTCAGGAAAATATAAACAAAAATATCCAAACATGGATGATAGAATGACCACACACAACCCTTATTATTTTTTCCAACCGTCTTCTAGAAGCTTCCAAAATGGGTCACCCATCTTGGCCCCTTCCCTAGTAGTCATAACGTTGTTTTAAAACAACTTTGGCCCCCTTATAATTAAATATTATAATTTCCCTTTATAATTTTCTTTTATAAAAATATATTATAATTAAAGGGAAATAAATCAAAATTAGGCCAAATATATCATCCCATAACCAAAATGGCTAACAAACTGCAAAACCCATGTTGAAGCTCGATCATAGTAATATCCTCCATGGCGTTGAGTCCCTAAGCATCACTCTGCATGACCTACAAGGACTCTAAATAGGTCATTAGGATCATTACCACCAAGTCACTGAAAATGGGGACATTGCAGTGCCAAGCTTGATTAGCAATGAATAAAAAAATTTACCTTAATCCTTGGGCATGGAGTCTTCAAAATTAGAATCTTATATTGTAACATTATAAAATAAATTGGTCCTCATATTTTAGATAGCCCTTTTCAAAAATATCCCTTAGGATCTATGCATCTTATTTTTATCTCTATGTCTATCCATGAGTAATTCGCTTTGGGAGGTGAGTGAACCACTTCATTTTTATAGTGCTTTGATCTTATGCATTAATCACTTTCATCCTGGTACTACTTCACTCCTATGATTTAATTTTTTTCTCTTGAGAAAATCAGAACTTTAGTCCTTACTAAAAAATTAGGTTTTAGAGGCCTCAATTATTTGGTATGGAAGGTTTTGTGCATCTCCAAAATTGGTAAAAATCCCAAGGTAGTAACCTATTACTATATTTTTGGTGACTTCATGGGGTGCCAAACTTGATTAGTGAGAAATCCAAAATCTTTCCTTCTCCCTTGGGCATGTCAAAATTGAAATCTTTTGTTGTAATATTATAAAAATTTTGGTCCTCCTTAGTGTGTCTTATGGTAGCAGCTCTCACAAATTCTAATACTCATTATTCCATAACAACCCTATGTTTGCAAGGTACTCTACATCTCCTTCCAGATCCTCATATTTTAAATAACCCTTATTTCTTCCCCACCATCTCCTATAGTTTACTAAATAGTGTCTCCAATTACTTAACATTTTCTATGGACATATAAGCTCCATACTATATTTCTAATGATTTCATGGGGGTCAAGCTTGATTAGAAAGAAATACAAAATATTACCTTCATCATTGGGCATGGAGTCTTCAAAATTGGAATATTTTATCATAACATTACAAAATTATTGGTCTTCCTTTGTGTGTCTTATGGTAGTATCCCTCATAGATTCTACCACTCCTCATTCTATAACAACTTTATGATTGTAATGTTCTTTGCATCTCCTACTAGATCCTTGTATTTAATATAACGCTTATTTCTTCCCCACCATCTCCTATAGTTTACTAAATAGTATCTCCAATTATTTATCCTTTTCTATGGAAATACCAGCTCCATCCTTGGTATTTTTTCTTCAACCATCAAGTTAATAATATCATCATGGAGGATTTTCTTCCTTAAGGCCAAAATATACTTACAATGAATCCCATATCTCCTATTTATATGAAGAATTCACCCTTGATTTACCTTAGGTGATAAATTCTTACCACCTGGTAAAGTTAAATATTTGGGGGTATCTTTAGCAAAATGATGCACTTCCAAATATTATGTTCCTCTAAATACATTCCTAAGTCACTTAGAAATCCTCTAAAGTACTTAGTGGTGCCACTACATATCAAATTTCACTTTTCAAAAATAATCCTTAGGATCTATGCATATTCTTTTTACGTTTATGTCTATCCATGAGAAATTTTCTTTGGGAGGTGAATGAACCACTTCATTCTACTAGTGCTTTACTCCTGTGAACCAATTGCTTTCATACTACTAGTGCTTCACTCCTATGAGTTAATTTTTTTCTCTTGAGAAAATCAAAATTTTAGTCCTTACAAAAAATTAGGTTTTAGAGGCCTCAATTAATTGGTCTAGAAGGTTTTATGCATCTTCAAAACTAGTAAAAATCCCAAAGCAGTAAACTATTACTATATTTTTTATGACTTCATGGGGTGCCAAAACTGATTAGTGATAAATCCAAAATCTTTCCTTATCCCTTGGGCATGGAGTCTTCAAAATTGGAATCTTTTGTTGTAATATTATAAAATTTTTGGTCCTCCTTGATGTGTCTTATGGTGGTAGACCTCACAAATTCTACCACTCATCATTTCATAACAACCTTATTTTTGCAGGGTCTTCTACATCTCGTACCAAATCCTCATATTTTAAAAAATTCGTCTTGCTTCCCCCCCATCTCCTATAGTTTACTATATAGTGTCTCCAATTGTTTGACCTTTTCTATGGACATATAAGCTCCATCCTTACTATATTTATGGTGACTTCATGGGGTGCCAAGCTTGAGTAGCAAGAAATACAAAATCTTACCTTTATCCTTTGACATGGAGTCTTTAAAATTGGAATATTTTGGCATAACATTATAAAATTGTTGGTTCTATTTGGTGTGTATTATGGTAGTAGCCCTCGTATATTCTACCACTTCTTTTTACCTAAAACTTTATGTTTTTAATTTCCTCTGCATCTCCTACCAAATCCTCATATTTTAGACAACTCTTCTTGCTTCCCCAGCATCTCCTGTAGTTTAATCAATAATATCTCCAACTAGTTGACCTTTTCTATGGACATACCAGCTCCATCCTTGGTCTTTTTTTCTTCAATCATCAAGTTAATAATATCATCATGGAGGATCTTCTTCCTTAAGGCCAAAATATATTTACATTGGATCCAATCGCTCCTATTTATATAAAGAATCCACCCTTGATTTACCTTGGTGATAAATTCTTACCACCTAGTAAAGTTAAATATTTGGAGGTATCTTTAGCAAAATGATGCTAGTCCAAATATTATGTTCCTATAAATGCATTTCTAAGTCACTTAGAAATCCTCTAGAGTACTTAGTGGTGCCACTACATGCCAAAATATCACTTTTTAAAAATATTTCTTAGGATCTATGTATCTTTTTACCTCATTGTCTATCCATGAGTGATTCATTTTAGTAGGTGAGTGAACCACTTAATTCTACTAACACTTTGCTCCTGTGAACCAATCACTTTCATCCTGCTAGTAATTAACTCCTATGAGTTAATTTTTTATCTTTAGAAAATCATAGGTTTAGTCCCTACTCAAAAAAATTAGGTTTTAGAGGCCTCAATTAACTGGTCTAGAAGGTTTTGTGCATCTCCAAAATTGGAAAAATCCCAATGCAATTACCTATTACTAGATTTTTCTGACTTAATAGGGTGTCAAGCTTTATTAACAAGAAATCCAAAAATATTCCTTTCATCCTTGGATATAAATCCTTCAAAATTTAAATCTTTAGTTGTAATATTAAAAAAATTGGTCCTTGATGTGTTTTATGGTAGTAGTCCTCATAGATTTTGCCACTTATCATTCCCTAACAACTTTATATTTGTAAGGTCCTCTGCATCTCCTACCAAATATTCATATTTTAGATAACCCTTCTTGCTTTCCCACCATCTCCTATATTTTACTAAATAGTATCTCCAAATACTTGATCTTTTCTATGGATGTATTAGCTCCATCCTTGGTCTTTTCTTCTTCAGTCATAAATTTAATAATGGTATCATGAAGGATATTCTAATGATCAAACATATCTGGAAATCCAACAAACTAATATATAAATTTTCAATATCATGCTTTGGGGCTTACAAAGAGGCTAATTTTATTTATTGGTTTGAAAGTATCTCTGAGAATTGGGGATATTTAGCTTTTTAACAATATATTTTTTTCTACCCCATCTATTATGTTTATGATGTCATCATCATGGTTGATTGCTTAAGTACCTCCTACTACCTCTCCTTTATAGCTAACTAATTCTATGTTTGTTTAATAATCCTCACAAATTGGTTGAGGATGTTGTTGATCTTGACTACAAACTCAAAGTACTTGTCACTTTTGAACTTGGTCTTTATGTTGTCCCATAGGACTTCACTTTTTCTATTTTCAAGACCTACCCTAGGTTATACATTGCTCCTTTTAGTTTTGTGATCTCATCTTGGATATTTGATAATTTTGGTCTTTCTCTTGTTGGACTACTTATATATGTCTACTCATTTTTCTAATTATGACTTTTTTTATTTGAAATACTTATATAGTTTGTCTTACCCTATTAAGAAAGATCCTTAAGATGTTACCTTTGCTTGTTGGTATTAGAGAATTAGGACTTAATATCCTTTACCTATTATTCTAGCTTAACCTTTTCCATGATGTCCTTCCTAAGGGCTTCATTTTCTTGTTAGAGTTTATTTCTTTGCCTTCAACTATATCATTGTTTCTTCTCATTTGTTATCTTTATCCTCGCTACATGATTCTCCATTGCCATTTGGCTAGATTGCATATTCTCCCAATGGAGTGTTGCTTCATAAGTTGGATCATCTAGTATGGATCTATTCTAATAAGATCTTAGCTTTGATACTCTAGCACTACAGTAAATAGGTGCAATGGTGGGTTTAGAAGGGTTATTAGAAATTGGTTTTACAATGAGGATCTTTCCACCACCATATGCCAATTGGGGCCACATGATATCTAGTGCTTTGGAGGTCTTATCCTTCAAATGTTTGTATTATTTTAAGACTTTTCTCTTTTTTGATTAAATGGATTTGAAATACTCATGGACATCAGTTGCATTTAGTTCACCAATTATGCTCCAGAAAAATCTTAGCTAAGCCCTATAATCAAACTAGAGTTTCAGGTTACTTCTATAGGCTCATCCACTTTGGTTGGAGTTAGAGACATCATCATATTAGGTAGGAGTTTCTTAGTTTGGGTTATGAAATGGAAAGTTGGACAAGATGATATGGTAGATTGGTCAATTTGGGTGTAAATGGGTGTGAATGGGGAAGTGGAAGTGGGTGGTTTTTTTACCACGAGTTAAGCTTTTAGCTAGAGGAGAAACTAGTTGTGAGGTAAAGGATTCTAAATGTAGGAGACTTGTAGTAAGATAAAAGCACCATGCACATGAATAGATATGAGATAAACTTTTATTACAAAGCTTATTTTTTCTTTTACAAAAAGTCCTCAATGGTTGATGAAATTCCCTTTCAATACAATATACAATAAATTGTGCCTTCAAAGTTTTATCTTACCACAATAAAAAGGGGGGTGGATTTCAAAGCCATTTTTTGGATTGATAGACCACTCGATATTGGATGCTACTCTAAGACCTACACACAACCCACAAGAAATAAATCAACTGTATCAAAAGGGGCCTACCTTAGTTAGGTCCCAAATTTCATAAAGAGATGAGCAATAAACCTTGACAATCCTTGTTCAAAATGGAAATATAAAGTGAATATGGTATAAGACACTATAAAATACCTATACTCACCTTGTTTCTTTGTGGTTGAAATATGATGTAGTCTGGTATTTGGCTAGTGATCATCTCAGGGTGATATGGCCTCTTCTGCAAACCATATAGGGGTGAGATAGCGATGATTTTTTACCGTCTTGGGGTGATAAAACCAATGTATTTTCTACTCAAGTGTTGACATGATTTTGTGTAGATCTCTAAGAGGGTATGATAGGCCTCTAATGGCAATTTAGAGTCAAGATAAAGCTCTATGTGCAACCAAATTTAAAAGGAATTTGTGTGCATGGAGGGAATCATCTTCATCTTCATGGCTAGCTATGAATATACAAAGGGTGTGGACTATAGATGATAGCAAAGTGCACAAAGGGATGTGTCTGGAGGAATTTTGAAAGCATTTTGGCTTTTTAAATAAAGTGTCTTGCAAATAAGAGAAAAGAGGGGGTATTTATTTAAATTTGTAAGTGATAGGAGGAGGGTGACATGGCTATGACTTGGCATGAAGTGGCAGATAGGTGGTATGTGTAAGGACCAAGAAAAATATGGAGGATTTACTTGGAGGGTTGTGCATCTTTCAAATTTATGACCTTGGGGAAGATGAATTCTTACCTACCCAAGTGTCATAAATTGACATTGGAGAGGGGGGTCCTTGGGTGGAATGGAAGAATATAAAATTATTAAAAATACACATTGGATGAGGTGGCGACGAATTTAAAATTTCTTAAAATTCAAGGTGGATGAAGAGTGCACATGTGTATTTATCAGGGGTGAGTTGACTTGATATTTTAGTGGAATTTTATATTCACCAAAAAGTGGAGGGGAAAGTGTGGGGGGATTTAGGAATTTAATGGTGGGGATTTATAGGGGATTTCATTGGGATTGTGAGGGCTAATTTGAATTTTCAGAATTTTTCTTGATATTTTGGGAATTTAATGCCTAATAGCCTTAGAATTGGATTGAGGGATTAAGAGTTGGTTAATGGGCTTAATCATGTGTTTTATTATGGAAATGAGGGCTAATTAGGGTTATGGGAATTTTTATGGGGATTAGGGATATAAAAGAGGAATTTGGAGAGGATGGGAAGGTTTAGGAGAATTAAAAAGGGGATTAGAAAGATCTATGAATAACTATGAGAAATTAAGAGGAAATAGGGAAGATAAGGATTAGAGGGATATTATGAAGAATTAAAGGGGGTTAATAAGTAATTAGGGGATTTATAAGGATAAATTAGGGTTTTGGAAAAATTAACAAGGATTTGGAGGGAATTTGAGAAATTTGGAAGAGATTGGATGAATTTGAGGAATTTGGAGATTTTGGATGAATTGACAAGGACTGGAGAAAATTTGGAAACTTTGGAGGGTTTAACAAAATGATATTTTTTGATCAATAATATTTGGCCAGTAAAAAAGAATAGGTTTTTTCAAAAGTGAGTGATTGTGTGAAGGTTTCATTTATGTTGAGTGTAAGTAGCTCCAAAGGTTATTTTTCAGGTATTGGAGGCCCCAGCAGCCAATATTTTTGTGGTTCTACTAAAGATTTTAGCAAGATATATTGCGAGGGATCCAATATGGGTTAGAAATATTTATTTCAATACATCTTCATACTGTAAACTTTACTAAAAATGGCTTTCAATTTGTTGCACAAAATAAAAGTGAAAATCATACCTTTCCTCAATGTCCAAGGCATGGATTAAAGAGATCTCAAAACAAATTTCAAGCTACTAATCAGAAAATGGTTTAGATATCAAGCAAATCTAGCACTAAGGAGCACCCCCAAAACAAATCCATTGTGGAAAGCCCTTTGAAGGGCAAGGATTTCAAAAACTCGGCCCTAAAATTAAAATTTAGGGATGCCCTCCATGGTGGACAACCTCAGCCTAATGCTAAAATTAATCTTAGGGCTTCCCATAAACCTCTAAGAATGCCTAAGATTGATCCTAGGAAAACTAAGTTGGGATGTCTTAGGGCAACCGATGGTTAAGCTAGATACGAGCAATATTCAAACTGGAATAGAAGATCTAGAAAAAGATGACTAGTTCATTGTTTCTTGGGTTTTCATTTGAGCCTATCCACTTTCAAAGTTTGGGCTACAAAAAACTGGAAAAAAAAGGTGAGTTACAAATATCTATTTATCCATATGGTTTTTTCTTGTTTTATTTGCTAATAATGAATATAGAGAGAAAATATTTTAAGGGGGTCCCTAGTTCTTTGGAAAGGTAGGACTTTTCATGAAGTCTTGACATACTAAATTTAAATCCAAAGAAGAGATGTCTTGTACAGGTCTTCAGTGGGTTAGACTCTTTGGACTCCCAATTGAATTTTGGAATCCGATCATTTTTTCTTCAATTAGAAACTCTTTGGGAACTTTTATTATGACGATTGTAGTAAAAAAATTGAACAAATTATTTATGCTCAAATTTGTGTTTTAATAGATTTTGGAAGGCCCCTACTTGAAAATATCTCATTACAATTTGGGGAAGACACTTGGGAGCAATTGGTGGACTATGAGAACATTCCTTTTCGTTGTAGAATTTACCATGAATATGATTATTTTTCTAGTATCTACCCAAATAAAATTCTATATCAAAAGAAATATGATACAAACTTAGCAAGTTTCCAAATTCCTAAGAAGCAGAACACTTAAGAAAAAAATAATAATTATGAATGATCAATCAAAGTTATCAGCTAATATGTTTGAAATTATTTTCACAAATTATCTCCCAAGTGAGGAAGAAGAAAATGGAGAAATAAATCTTAGAAATGCAATTAAAATATGTAGGGAAGGACTCAAAGACAAACCAACAAATTAAATATTTTCAACAAGGAAAAAAAGAAGGCAATATACACAAGAAATAAAATCTTTTAAATGTTGAGACTTCAAATAATGCAGGTCCTTAGATGGACTCTGTTGAACCTTCCAATAACACTTTGGATTTGTACACACATTCTTGGAGGTTAGAAGCCATCCCATATTTAGTTGGGGTAAGTCAAGAAATAGGGAAAAAAAAACTTAATATGGATTCCAACCAAAAGGCAGGTCGCAAGACCAATCAACATCATATGGTAAAAGAAGGTGAAAAGCTTGTAGAGGAAGGTAAGATTAATGCCCTTACCAATTTCTTTAGCCTTGTTATTAATGAATATCACCGCTTGGAATATTAGAGGACACAAATAGAATCTTTAAAAACAAAATGAAATTAGAAGAATGATTCAGAAAAACCATCTACATCTTATTTTCCTTCAGGAAACAAAGATGTCAATAGACAAAATGGATTCAATTGCTAGTAAAATTTGGACAGCTAAAAAAGTTGCTTCACTCAATTCGTAGGGGACTTTTGGTAGCATTGCTTGCCTTTGGGACCCAAAATAAGTAGTTATTCACCGTATGGTTGGCAGTTGGAGTATTTTGGCTATAGTTATTCAAAGTAGACATTCTAACCAAATTATGATTTGCATAACCATTTATGCTTTGACTACTTTAGAGGAAAAGAGAAGACAATGGAAGGATATAACTTATATTATCTCTCATTTTCCTGAAGCTTGGATCTTGATCGGAGGAGACTTCAATACCATCCTCTCTCTGGATGAGAAAATGGGGGAAATAGAAATTTGGGTAGAATCACTGACCTCATGAGTGAATATGTTACAAGCCTTCATCTTATGGACATCTAGCCAGATAATGGCCTTATCACTTGGTCTAACATAAGGTAGGGTTTATCTTATATCATGGAGAAATTGGATAGGTTCTTGTTCTCTGACAATTTCTTAATCCATGGTCACACTCTTAAGGTAAATACTGTTAACAATGTTGGTTCGGATAACTGACCAATCATGGTGGAAATTTGGAAAACCAATGTGAGTTTCTTGCCTTTTCAATTTTAGTTAATGTGGCTTAGAGATAGTTCCTTGAGACCCTAAGTGTAGCAATGGTGGAAGGAAGGTAAACTAAAGTATAGGACTAAGATGTTCTATTTTTTCAAAAGGTTGCAATACATTAATTCCTAAATCAATATTTGGAAACTAGAAAGAGTTTGGAGATGTCCAAGAAAAAAACATGAAGTAATATCTCAACTTGAAAAAATGAATAAGAAAATCCGTGTAGATGGCCTCATAAAGAGTAGAAGTATAAATGATAGTAGACTTACAGATTAGTTAGAGGAATGGGAAAAAGAGAAATCTTATGGAAGCAAAAATATAAGATCCAATGTCTCAAAGAAGATCGAAATATATATTTCTTTCACAAATCTCTTCTAGCTCGATCTTGCAACTTTATTTCTTCCCTAAAATTTGATTCTGGAGATGTTGTCTACACTTGGGATGGAATGAACTTTATTGTTGTTAATTACATTTCCAATCTAATTGTTGTTGCACCTCTTGACTCAGTTTCTCAACTGAATATTCTTCAAGTGATCCCTACTCTTATCACTTTTAAGGAGAACTCTATTTTGACTGCTCCAGTTACTATCAATGAGCTTCAATAGGTAGTTTTTAAATTACAATAAGGAAACATCCTAGGTCTTGATGGTTTTCCCATTGAGTTCTATCAAGAGTTTTGGGATATCCTTCATGTTGATTTATTATAGATGGTGAAAGAAGACAAGAAAGCCAAAGAAATTTTGAAGGCTATCAATAAAACTTATCCCAAAAGCTCAAGAAGTAGATCATATCTCAGCTTTTAGACCTATAGCTTTATGTAATGTTCTTCTCAAAATCATTATAAAGATCATGACAAAAAGGATGAAGCTACTTTTGCATAAGATTATTTTCCTTGAACAAGGGGATTATGTGGAAAGGTGTCAAATAGTGGATGAGATTGTTCTTGCTCAGGAAGCCATCCATTCCATGGAAATGTAGAAATCTCCTTCTATGTTCATTCGTTTAGACTTATCCCAAGCTTATGATAGAGTGGATTGACACTTCCTTGTCAAATTTTTGAGGCAATTTGGCTTCTCTCAGGATTGGATGAACTGGATTATGGGATGTATCTCTTCGATGTCCTAATTTGTTCTTATTAATGGTAGGCCTTCTCAGTTGTTCCTATCTTCCAGAGGTATTAAGCAAGGTGACCCCATTTCCCCTTATTTATTCATCATTCATGCTTAATGCTTGGGCAAGACTATAACAAAAAAAAAAAACTTAAGGGAGTTGCCATTGCTCATGGAGCTAGGCCTATTTCTCATCTTCAATTTGTTGATGACTCTACTCTGTTAGGTAAAGCTAAAGTTAAGGAAGATTCTAAAATTAAGCAAATCATTAGTTGTTTTTCTAATGCTACCGGGAAATTGATCAATGAAGATAAATCTAAAGTCATTTTCTTTCATTGCTCTCCTAGAAAAGAATCCATGGTCTTGGATAAATTAAGATATAATAAGACCTCCCTTCCAATAACTTCTTTAGGCATTCCTATTAATATTTAAAGATAGAAAAAATACTAGAATTGGTTGTTAGATAGATTTAAGAAGAAAATTAGAAAGTGGACCAATACATGGATTTCATTTGGGGGAAAATTACCTTGGTAAAATCATACCTTCAAGCTATAACTATTTATGTTTATGTTGTGTTGAATATCCCAAAGGTACTTCTTTGAGAATTGTATTAAATCAATCCTCGATTCCTCCAAAGTGGTACTAAGGAGAAAATAAAATGGGCCTTGGTGAAATGGAATACTTTATGCCTTACTAAGAATGAAGGGGGTTAGGATTTTGATCTACTATTAATAACAATAAGGCTTTAGCTACTAAACTGTATTGGAGGATTTTGCATAACCCCAATGCTCTTTGGACCAAGAATCTTCATGCTAAATATTTTGAGAACAAAATTCCTAAAGATATTATTCGCTATCAATTGCCTACCAAAGGTTCTCCCATCTTAGCGATTCTTAAGACTGTTGAGGATTTGATTAAGAAAAAGTTATTTTGGATCATTCATAATGGTCAACAAGTAAATTATTAGATAAATTCTTAGGATGTTCACCAACATTTGATAGCTCAATTTCCTGATTGGAGGCCTTAGATGGAGGAGCTTCATCGAGCTAACTAGATAAAGATAGAAAATTATTTTTGGTACCATAATGGTAATTCAGAGGTTGGTAGATATTGGATCCCTATTGAGGACTGGCCTATTAAAATGCCAAAAAGGTAAATAAAAGACATCCAAAGAATACTTCATATGAGATCTCTCTCTTGATCCCATGATAAAGACTATTTTGGATGGAACAACACTACTAAGGGTGAGTATTTAGTTGCTCAAGGTTATTTGGCCTTATTCCATAATAATTCCAACCAATCACATGATATATTTACTTAGTTGTGGGCCCAAAAGCTTTGGCATAAGGTGAGGTTCTTTACATGGATTTTATTGCATTGTTGGGTGCTTACTCGTAAGCAACTTATGAAACATGGTTTTTATGGCTCACTCAAATGCAAAATATGTGGAGAGAATATGGAAACTCTCAGCCATCTTTTTGTTGATTGTACCTTAGAATTTAAGCTATGGAGGATAATGATCATATTACTTGGCTTACAATGGTCCAATTATTTTCTTTTTTGAATAGCTTTGGAGGGATTGGCCTAATCAAGAGGGTGTTGATAATTTTATTAAGCAACTAGTTTGGATGGGTTCTACCATTCTACCTTGGAATATCTAGAAGGAAAGAAACAATTAGATTTTCAATCAAGAAAGGAAATACATATCTAGAAAAAGACCATTTCTGACTTAGTTGAATCATTCTAACAACTCCTTAATCACACCCAAAACTCCCACCAAATATAGGATCAAGTGATGCAAATATTGAAGATTAACTCTTTTAAGGGCAACCAACTTAAATGGAATGTGAGTAATAGAAAAATTGATAGAATAAGGAATTGGAAACCTCCTTCCAAGGATTTTGGAAAACTCAATAGCGATGGAGCCTCTAGGGGAAACTCTAGAAAAGCTAGTGTTGGAGGAGTTGGTAGAATTTTAGATGGTTCCCTGGTTTTCACTTTTGCTAAGAATTTGGGTATCCTTTCTAATAACCTTGTTGAGGGGTATGGTATCCTTATAGGCTTTCAAGATGTTGCTAAGGTCGGATGGAAAAAATTACTAGCTAAATCCAACTCTCAAGTCAAGATTAATCTATTGAAGACTTCTAAGAATCATAACGTTGATTAGAAAATAAAATAATTGTTGAGAAGATTCAATTAATCCAAATGGTCTTTTTGAAAGTTGAATACAATCATGTGGTAATAAGATAGAACATGATTTTTGACACATTATCTAATTGGACATTGGACAAATATGATCTTACTTACTATGACCACCCTCCCAGATGGTGGGACTCACAAATAAGGGAATCTCTTCTTTCTATCCTTTTTTTGGATGGATCCAGTACTAAAGGTACCTAGTTCCTTTTTACTTTGTTTTTTCTTCTCTTTGATTTGGTCAAGGTATCTTAGTTCCCTTTCTCATACTAATCATTCTTATGTTTCCTTTATTGAATCTTGCCTAAAAATCCTATTGGCCTAGAAAGACCAAAGTTGTATTTTATTTTTCCTTCTTCTTAGTTTTTCGGCGTGTATGTTGTTTTGTATTATTTTTGTGTTTTTTTTGTGTTATTTTTGGTGTTTTTTATGTTTTGGTATTTTTTTGTTTTGTGTTTTTTTTGTGTTGTTTTTGGTGTTTTTTATGTTTTGGTATTTTTTTGTTTTGTGTTTTTTTTTGTTTGTGTGTTGTTTTGTTGTTTTTGTGGTTTTTTTGTGTGTGTTTTGTGTTTTATTGTTTTTGTGGTTTTTTGTGTGTGTTTTATGTTTTGTTTTTGTTTGTTGGTTTTTGCATTTTTTGTTGTTTTTATGTTTTCTTATTGTTTTTATGTTAATTTTGTGTTTTTTTTTGTCTTTTGTTGTTTTTGTGTTTATTTTGTTGTTGTGTTTTTTGTTTTTGTTTGTATTTTTGTTGTTTTAGGCATGCTCTTTGAGTGTGCCAAAGGGGGTAGGCCAAGTGCAAACCCTGGGCGATTTTGGTATAATAGATATCCCTGCCTCATTGGGACTTACCTGAAAGTGGCATCCCAATTGAGGTGTTTTCCACAAACAAAAAAAATGACATGTTTTTTTTGTCTACATGACCAATGGTTTTAATATGATGATAATGTGTGAGAAGAATGAAGCAATGAGGATGGTGCCAGTGACATGGAGTGTGGTGGGGGTAGAGTACCTCTAGGAGAACCATTGGATGAACTTATTGATATTGAAGGATGTGCAATAGAAGAAGGGAAGAAAGAAAAATAAATTGAATGATAAGAAATAGAGAGATAGAAATAAATGGGATCAAAAGAAAGAGAAAGAGGAGTGGTAGAAGGGGTGATGGCCATAGCTTACACCTTGTTTTCTATCAACTCAAGAGAAGATCCTCCTTTATGGATTTTTCTTGTTCTAGTTGGAATGCTTCTTTTTATTTCATAGGTTATAGAACTACTTCTTATATTCTCAATTTATCAAATGTAGACCAATGTGGCTTTCATTCCTATTTTTATACATCTCCCTCACTATCTTATGCTATAGTACTTACCATTACCAATGTTATTAGTACTAAAATAACATAATTTTTTGGTATAGTGGTGGGAGGTGGACTTGGTGGACTTCCTCCAAGGGACCCTTTTGTTGTTATTTGCTTTTTGAGTTTCTTTTGTGCTTCTTATCCCAGATCACTAAGACTTTCTCATTAAATGGACTACTTTGTACTAGTCTCTTTATGGTTTTGATTTTTTATCTCATTTTTTTGTAGCCAATGATCTTACTCCTAAAGTATCCAAGGTCCTCTAAGGCCTTAAATGCATGATGGTTGAGTTTGCAATAAATATCAAAGTCATCCTTAACTTTAGCACCAACATAAAAGTAAAACACTATCAAGGACGATCATATTATTCATACCCTTGCTTGCTTGTTAGAATGGCTTGGACTACTTTTTCATATGGTTTTGCTTCCATATCCACCCTGTATCTTCATTCATGCACATAGAAAGTGTGCAAAACCTTATCTTACAATTTCCATCAGAATTAGCCCTCATGACCATAGTACCATATGTTCATTCATTGCTTGATTCTCATACTTTAATTTGTTCTTCGATGACATGGTGGAACTCTCATAACTTAATGATTTACCTAAATAGAAACCTTTGAGTAGTTATTTCTCAAACTTAAGAAATTCTTGGGCCTCTTATGATAGTCTTGGAATCCTCTTCTTGAGCTTCTCCATAGTAATGTATATTTTTCATAGAAGCAGTAGGATGTCTTTCCTAGTTCTTGACAAGGCAAATTTGTATAGTCCACTATTGGTAGAAACTTGTCATTTTCTCTAGTATGGTTTAGTTGCAAGGAGGTAAACCAATATTTTTCTTATATAGTATAATCAGTACTAGGTAAGAAGTGTAAGTAAACTTCTTCTCTTATTTAATTCTTTGAATTGGTGGATCATCTGGTTGGATATATACCTTACATATTTGATCATTTGTGAGTGTCCTGGGTAGTTATCCATAATGTCCAAGAGTGCAACATGATCGTCATAGCCCTTGCATCAGTTTTCCCCAAAAACTATTGTAATCCTTGTTAAAAAAAATGGACATAATTATTGAACCATCATAACTCTAGTAGGATGCTAAAGTTAAGATCCTTATTAGGGTATTTCAGATGAGAGGTTAAGAAATCCCACTAGTAGTGTTGGCCAAATCAACAATAGTAATATTTATGTGTTTTAGGATTGTAAGTAACCCACATCATTAGGTTATTTGTCATATTAATCATATTCCTTATATCACCTTCCATTATATAGAGACTCCTCTATCCACTATAATGGCTTAATGCATTTCTTGTTGAAGTTAGACCTTTAAATATATACCTCCACTAGTTTCGAGCAATCCTATATATAGGGTACTAGTCCTAAGGTTCAAACCCACCTAATATCCATGAATTAGTATTTATTCTTAGGTTGAACCTCCTTAAGGCCTCTTGTCTTATCTATAGTGGGGAGATTTTGAATATATCCTCCTCCACCATTTGGTAAGGCTCATCAAAGAGTTATTTTGATATTTGAGATGGATGGATAGGATTCATTTTCCTTTGTTTATTCTTCCCATCATTCTTGGAAGGCTCTAATTTTGGTACCTCTCCTTATAAAAATGTTGTCAATATTGAGACTAGAGATGTGGTAGTAGTGGCTCGTGGTGTTATTGGATTTTCCTTGAGCACAAAATTGATATTTTATAGAGTAAGGGGTTTTTCTTAACTACAAATTCTATTGTTGTCACTGTTGACAATTTTGTCACATTACACAAGGGGTAGAGAAAAAAAAAATCAAAAATCAAAATTTTGTATAGTGTTTCCTTTTGCAAAAGTATTTCTTTTTGTTGCTTTGAAAGTATTTGTAAGTGTTGCAGCAATTTTGGCTTTCAATGCCACCCCCTTGTACATAAAATGAAGAAGAAGAGCTTCGCTTCCGAACAAGCCAAAGAAGATAGCTTCGCCAAAAGAGGAAAAGTGTCGCGATATCGCGACATGTTGCATTCTCGCGACCAAAAGAGGAAAAGTGTCGTGATATCGCGACATGTTGCATTCTCGCGACCAAAAGAGGAAAAGTGTCACGATATCGTGACATGTTGCATTCTCATGACCAAAAGAGAAAAAGTGTCACAATATCGCGACATGTTGCATTCTCGCGACCAAAAGAGGAAAAGTGTCGCGATATCGCGACATGTTGCATTCTCGCAACCAAAAGAGGAAAAGTGTCGCGATATCGCGACATGTTGCATTCTCGCGACCAAAAGAGGAAAAGTGTCACGATATCGCGACATGTTGCATTCTCGCGACCAAAAGAGGAAAAGTGTCAAGATATCGCGACATGTTGCATTCTCACGACCAAAAGAGGAAAAGTGTCAAGATATCGTGACATGTTGCATTCTCACGACCAAAAGAGGAAAAGTGTCACGATATCGTGACATGCTACATTCTCACGACCAAAGAAGGAAAAGTTTCACAATATCACGATATGTTGCATTCTCACGACCAAAAGAGGAAAAGTGTCATGATATCGCGACATGTTGCATTTTCGTGGCCAAAAGCAACAAAAGAGGACAAAGACATAGAAATGTTGTGATTTTGTGACATGTATTTTTGCGATGCAATAAGAAGAACCAAGCTGAAGACATAGAAATATCATGATATCGTGACATATTGCTTTTTTGCGACTCAAAAGGGGCATGCACTCCAAGCCGGGTATTTTCTCGAGACGATCAAGTGCCTCATAAATGCATTTTTACTTGCCCGATAAGCTCGTTGCTCATTTTTGGCAATTGGAAATGAAGTATCAGTCCCTGAAGGAGATCCCAGCAAGCATGGTGGCCACTCGAGCATTACACCCAAAAACCAAGGACACTTAGACAGCTCAATGCATGTTTTTGCGGTTGACTCGGTCACAGTTGCCAGTTATGGTAATGGATTTTAGAGCTCAGTCACAAGAGCCATGAGGAGCCAACTTCTCAGATCTCAAGAGTATACTTCACCATTCTGTGTAATAATGACTCAGAGGGTCGAGTCCTCTATAAAAACCTAGGCATTGTAATGTAAGAAATGGGGGGAACTTTCTGCTAGAAAGTTGCTGTAACTTGAAGTCCTGTGATTAATACTAAAGAGCTTTGGGCTCGATTTCTCTCTTATATGTTGACTTCCATGTTTATTTCTTTTGTCTATCTTCATTTGCATACTGTTACTCTGAATCTTGAATTTCGGTGTGCGATTGGGGACTGAACCTTGAAATTCGCCTGAAGGATACATAGGGGAGGAAAAATGCTATATTGGTTTTCTTTTATGTTTCCTGGTGGGTAGTGGTTTCTATTATATTCACTTGTCCTAATCATTGTTATTCTGAACCCTGAATTTTGATGAAAGGGAGGAGAATCCTAGAACTCGCCCAGAGGATACATATGAAGGTTAATGTTGTATTTCTTTCATTTATTCTTGGTGTTCCTTGCTGTTGCTTCAAGTTATTAATTAATGATCATGCTTCCTATTCTTTCCCACTTTAAATCATTGATCTCTCTTCCCTTACTCCCTTTATTTCTTTCCTACACCCTTACTCTTTTTATCCCTTTCCTGCACCCTTATCTCAAAACACCAAAGTACTTTAGCATAGGAGCCGACCTTTCTCCGGAGATTGGCATGAGGGGCATCTCTTCCCTTCGACCTTTCAATGTTGGTCCAGGTCTAGGGCACATACACTCACCCAAATCCTTTCCTGGGCAGATTTGATGACCAACAATTTTTGGCATGCCCGGTGGGACCAAGGTCCCATACTTTAAGAACACGAATCTCTAACCCGTCTCCATCGAGGTCAACTATTCTAACAGTTCTTGGTGGGACCCGATCAGTCTCACCTTCTGAGTGGTAGTGAGAATCAATGCTCTCATTACCAAAAGACTCTTAGCATCTAACGACTCTGTTCAACCCAAAAATCTTTAAGTCATAGAGATCAGTACCTAAACCTGTGCCTTCATGCCAAAAGTCCCCATATTTTAAAGGAAGCCCGAGTTTGGTGAATCTCTGGCTTGTCTCCATCCTGTGAAATCACCTGGCGACTCTGTTTAGTTGAAGGTCTAGTTTTTAAATCTGAAAGAAGACATCCCGAAGGAATCAAGGTTCGATGAGTAGCCTTGACCTCACAAGCGGGGAAAAGAATATTCACCTGGTGACTCTGGCTTAGCGGCAATAACTATGATCTCTACAGACCGCTGCTGTAATGGCAAGGGTAAACTATCCTAGTTGGGATGATTTTGGCCCCCTGAATCTTCAAAGTTACCATGAAATTCCCAAAAGCACCTTGAAGACATTGATGAAATACAATGGCACTAAGGGAATGGCCCAAGAACACCTTGAAGATGTTGTTGCTTTAGTGACCCTCCATTACATAATACACGAAGATTTCATGATCAGACTTCTAGTTCTATCTTTGGAAGGAAGGGCGCTACAGTGGTACAGACTACTCGGGCATAAAAGCATCTTCTCATGGGATGATTTAGCAGGAGTGCTAATCAGAACATTTGATGGCTCTCAGGTCTATCTTTGGAAGGAAGGGCACTGCAGTGGTACAGACTACTCGAGCGTAAAAGCATCTGTTCATAGGATGACTTAGCGGGAGCGCTAATCAGAACATTTGATGGCTCTCAGGACCCCTTCCAGCTTTTGATGTACTTCTCCACCATCATGAGAGCATCTTTGAAGAGCATCACGTACTTCAATGTTTGATTCTATAGAAGTTGGAAGAGAATTCCCAGGGAGATCCAACCGACGCCCGCCCAAGCCCACCTCTTCTATGTTCGGGAATTTCACCCGGACATGAGCGTCATCTTACTGTAATCAGGTGGACAAAGATTCCCTCAAATATTTGAGGAAGCAGTATGAGCAGAACAACTATTGCTCCTATCGGGGAAGTGGCAGTGGGGAGAAACCCCATCACCTTATCCGATAATTGTTGCTCATGTCTATCTAATGTATTATTCATCATGGCAGACTCCTCATATTGAGAAGAGGCCTGAAATACTATCGTGTGGAGCTTAAGAGGTAGATCTCATCCAAGTTCGATGATGGGAATATGCAATCTTTGCCCTGACAATGAACAATATGGTTGCTTGCAGTCTCCATCAGAGGACAGACCAGGGAAAAGTGCAGGCCCAAGTGGTAGAGCCTGAGAATGAAGAGGGCACATTTTTACACCCTTTTGTATCCCAATGGATGGCCCATGAGTGTTTAGCCAGAATCCACTAAGCATGTCTCATCAAGCTAAACCTGAAGAGATCTTAGAAAATTACTCTTTGCTGGAGGAGCCCTATTACCACATCAGGAGGATGGAAGAACCTGTACCCAACCCACAGTTAGTAGATTCTTCGATATTTTGGTATTGGTTCTAGCCCCCACTACGACCAGTACCCCAAGAGGCCCCTCATGCGGTGAACTTCTTCGCCACATATTTCATCAACAGTACGGGTACTAGCAAGAGCGACAACTCACTACGTTGCTCCCTGTTCGCAACATGGACAACTTCAAGAATAGGCCAGCCGAACTTCAAAGATCAACTAAAGTTCAATCATATTTGGTCCGGACATTGCAGGTTCATCGAATAGGCACCCAAAGCTAGGTTTATGATGGCGACATGCCAATCATGTCGTAATTTGTGTAAATACTATAAATAGCCCGACTAGTAAATAAGTGTTGAAAGCGCTAAGTGTTGCTTAGGAGCTTAGGCACAAAAAAAATGTCGTCCATGGATAGTCAGAGAAGAGGACAATGGGAATGACTCTGTTGCCCAATGGATAAAGGCTTGAGATCTCTACATCCAGATAAGCTAAATGCCCACGAGCTGCCAAGAATGTTGACAATTTTGTCACATTGCACAAGGGGTAGAGAAAAAAAAATCAAAAATCAAAATTTTGTATAGTGTTTCCTTTTGCAAAAGTATTTATTTTTGTTGCTTCGAAAGTATTTGTAAGTGTTGTAGCAATTTTGGCTTTCAATGCCACCCCCTTGTACATAAAATGAAGAAGAAGAGCTTTGTTGCCGAACAAGCCAAAGAAGATAGCTTCGCCAAAAGAGGAAAAGTGTCGCGATATCGCGACATGTTGCATTCTTGCGACCAAAAGAGGAAAAGTGTTGTGATATCACGACATGTTGCATTCTTGCGACCAAAAGAGGAAAAGTGTCGTGATATCGTGACATGTTGCATTCTCGTGACCAAAAGAGGAAAAGTGTCGTGATATCGCGACATGCTGCATTCTCACGACCAAAAGAGGAAAAGTGTTGTGATATCTTGACATGTTGCATTCTCACGACCAAAAGAGGAAAAGTGTCGCGATATCTTGACATGTTGCATTCTTGCGACCAAAAGAGGAAAAGTGTCGCGATATCGTGACATGTTGCATTCTCGTGACCAAAAGAGGAAAAGTGTCATGATATTGCGACATGTCGCATTCTCGCGACCAAAAGAGGAAGAGTGTCGTGATATCACGACATGCTGCATTCTCGCGACCAAAAGAGGAAAAGTGTCACGATATCACGACATGCTGCATTCTCGCGACCAAAAGATGAAAAGTGTCATGATATCGCGACATGCTGTATTCTCACGACCAAAAGAGGAAAAGTGTCACGATATCGCGACATGCTACATTCTCGTGACCAAAAGAGGAAAAGTGTCGCGATATCGCGACATGCTGTATTCTTGCAACAAAAAGAGGAAAAGTTTTGCGATATCGCTACATGCTGCATTCTCGCGACCAAAAGAGGAAAAGTGTCGCGATATCATGACATGTTGCATTCTCGCGACCAAAAGAGGAAAAGTGTCGCTATATCGCGACATGTTGCATTCTCACGACCAAAAGAGGAAAAGTGTCGCGATATAGCGACATGTTGCATTTTCATGGCCAAAAGCAAAAAAAGAGGACAAAGACATAGAAATGTCATGATTTCGTGACATGTCGCATTTTCGTGATGCAAGAAGAAGAACCAAGCTGAAGACATAGAAATGTCACGATATCACGACATGTTGCTTTTTTGTGACTCAAAAGAGGCACGCACTCCAAGCTGAGCATTTTCTCGAGATGATCAAATGCCTCATAAATGCATTTTTACTTGCCCGATAAGCTCGCTGCTCATTTTTGGCAATTGGAAATGAAGTATCAGTCCCTGAAGGAGATCTCGGCAAGCATGGTGACCACTCGAGCATTGCACCCAAAAACCAAGGACACTCAGATGACTCAATGCATGTTTTCGTGGTTGACTCGGTCACAATTGCTAGTTCTAGTAATGGATTTGAGAGCTTAGTCACGAGGGCCGCGAGGAGCCGACTTCTCAGATCTCAAGAGTATACTTCACCATTCTGTGTAATAATGACTCATAGGGTCGGGTCCTCTATAAAAACCCAAGCATTGTAATGTAAGAAAGGGGGGAACTTTCTGCTAGAAAGCTACTATAACTTGAAGTCCTGCAATTAATACTAAAGAGCTTTGGGCTCAATTTCTCTCTTGTATGTTGCATTTCATGTTTATTTCTTTTGTCTATCTTCATTTGCATACTGTTACTTTGAATCCTAAATTTTGGTGTGCGATTGGGGACTGAACCCTGAAATTCGCCTAAAGGGTACATAGGGGAGAAAAAATGCTATATTGGTTTTCTTTTATGCTGCCTAGTGGGTAGTGGTTTTTGTTATATTCGCTTGTCCTAATCGTCGTTATTCTGAACCCTAAATTTCGACGAAAGGGAGAAGGAGAATCCTGGAACTCATCCAGAGGATACATAGGAAGGTTAATGTTGCATTTCTTTCGTTTATTCTTGGTGTTCCTTGTTGTTGCTTCAATTTATTAATTAGTGATTGTGCTTCCTGTTCTTTCCCACTTTAAATCATTGATCTCTCTTCCCTTACTCCCTTTATTTCTTTCCTGCACCCTTACTCTTTTTATCCCTTTTCTGCACCCTTATCTCAAAACACCAAAGTAGTTTAGCATAGGAGCCGACATTTCTCTAGAGATTGGCATGAGGGGCATCTCTTCCCTTCAGCCTTTCAATGTTGGTCCAGGTCTAGGGCGCATACACTCACCCAAATCCTTTGGGCAGATTTGATTATCAACAGTCACCCATTATTTTTCTACCATTGTTGCTTATTTATAATTCAAATTTACCAATTTGTTTACTACCTCCAACATTTATTTCATATTGAACTCATATTGGTCTATATGTTGAGCAATAACTTTAGTGTCATTGTTAGGTTATAATGGGAAATATAAGGCTAGAACATAAGTATTAATGGCAAATTTTGACCTAGAAATGTCACAGTATATGGAGATGGGGTTGGATTAGTAGATGATTGGAAATTTAGAATGGATGAAATGGTATATGTAGACCAAGAAATTGAGGATTTTGGGTGATATGGACAACATAAACTATAGGTAGTGCAAATGATAATATGCCTACTCTGATAAGGACATATTTTTCACAAGCCACTTCTTCAAAAGCTATAGCTAAGATGACATGGTTAAGATTACAAACCATTATCTCTAAATCAAATTGTAAGTTTTTGATGTAAAATAGCAATGTGTGTTCCTCATTAGATCTATTGTTTGGAGAAATTAATACAAGGTCCTCATAAATATGGTGTCGTAATCATAAGTGTTTTCTTGAGGATTCCTTTACATAACATTTAATTGAAAAAAAAATACAAAATCCATTACCCATTATACCAAATATATGCATGAACAATTATTATAATGATAATCAATTAGTAACAAAATTATCCAATAGTTCCCTATACCATAAAGCAAATATATGCTACCAAATATATGCATGAACAATTCTATGATTAAGACTAATTAGTACAAAATTATCCAATAATCCCTATACCATAAAGCAACTTTAACTTGCAATGAATAGATAAGTAAGATTACCATGATGTCTTCCTCCCAAATGCAATGAATTTACTTAAGCATGGACACACCGTTCAAGTGATCTAATGTTGTTTTGGTCCCACTTCCTTTGAAGGTAGGTAAGGCTTTCATAGAAGCACCCAAAATAGGATATTAGATCCTTCTTAATAGGTCCAAACTAAAAGTTGATTTTGGGACCTATATAGTTGACGTATTGGATTATTCTAGGAAGGTTGACCATATTGCATTACGTTAGTTTTAGAAGCTAAATACTTAAAATAAAATAACCACAATATCTAAAATAAAGTTACAATATGAAATATATGATAATGGAAAAATACTAAATGTATAAAACTCATAAATAACTTCAAAAATAACTCATAGAAATGTCATTAACAAATGCTCACAAAAATTGTATCTCAATTGAATAAAGATCTCAAATACACCATACTTCTCCACACTCTCATTCTACAATTGTATCTATATCACACACATACTCATAGACACATATATAATGGAATGTGACTCTTCATATGGAGCACTCATGGACTTAACTCTTCTAGAGACTCTTCATCTTCCTACTCTATAGACTCATGTGCACATGGACTATTATGCACATATACATTACAAAAATACTTTACACACTTTAATAATACTTGTGCATGTATTACATTGCATAAAGTAAATACTCACACTCTAATCTAAGACTCTTTTTTCTAATCTAAATATGTAAACAAGGTGGTACACTAGCATGTACCAAATAATGTAATATATTCCTACACCCCCTTGTATTACATTATTTGGTTATTGAATACTTTTAGTCTTCAATATGGATCTTCATCCTGTAGGTACTTTTCATCTTGTTCAGGTTCATGTTCTTCTTTGATTTTTAGATGTCCCTATAGTGCAATATTTTTTTGTCCTCTCATTTTTCTTTGTCTGAATCCTGTATTCCCCCATCTACTTCCATAGTAGAATGATTCCTTGTTTTTTGTAGTTTATCTCTCAGAAAAGACATTAGTATTATCTTGAACCATTACAAGCTCTTGTGAAAAACCAATAGAATCCAAAGAATATATTACATTTTTGATTGATCTAATAGCCTCTATTTCATTTAGATTTTTAATAAAACACTTATTCTTTCTATTCACATATTTGAATTCTATTGTTCTTTCGCTTTCAACTAATTTAGTTACTGAAATGAGATTTGTTGTCAATCCTAGTATATACATGACATCGTGTAATATAAAATATGAGTAATATGCACTAGGTATTACACATTCATTTCCATGAATTGGATATTTATTTCCACCTACTAGATTTAGACCAAAATTATTTGTAATTTCTAAACAGTAAAACCAATGTAGGTTTCATGTCATATGATGACTTGCTCTTGAGTCAATGTACCAAGTATCCTTATCATTTGAATAATAGAATTATTCTTTTGTGAAATTATTTTACAGTATTGATAAGGAACATGAAGAGTGTTTTGTCTTTGCATCTTATGATGATATGTCCCTCTTGCTAATTTATCCATAATTATTTTACTTTGAGTAATACACCTTTCAATTCTTTGGACCTTTGTAGTTGACTACCTTATGACTCCCTAGTTTTGTTTATCAAATAATTATTTGATGCAATTTCAAGTTCTCTACTCTTTATTTCTCCTTAGTTTTGAATGATAGACTAAGGACAATTTTTAATTTTTGACTTTATGTTGACAACCTTGTATCTGCATAGTTTTAATATAAGTCTTCAAAAGAACTACTTTTATTTTCCTCTTATCAATCAATAATTTGAATGTGATTTCAATATTTCAAGTCTTCAAACTTATGTCGCTTCCAATTTTGAATTCGAGACTATATTATCAATGTAGTTTTCTTTGTCAAAATTTCTATGTTAAATTCCTTTTATCTCCCAAATTTCAATAATATAATTCCCTAATTCTAAATCCCATAAATATATGTTGATGTTGAATTCTCTATAACTCCAAATTTAGAATTTTAGAAATTCTATAAGAGAATATTTGCAAGTTTTGTATTCCTAATTTGAAGTAGGATACCTTATTTCTCCAAACTTATTAAAATGCAAATATTTCAAATTGTTTTGTAAACTAAAATGATCAAATTACAAGACTTCAAAATAATTACTTCAATTTTTAAATCAATCTTCATAAAACTTTAAAATTGCAATAATTAAGTTTCTAAGGTTTTAAAAATTACTTCAGGATCTTATATCTCCATTAAAATAATTTCAACTTAACCTTAGACAATAATAATTTCTTTCAAACTTATAACTCCTATCTTATGCATATAATTAATTTCAAATTAAATGTATTACCTCCATAACTTGGGGCCCTCATTCTCTACTATTGTATTCTAACTTGCTTTGAAAATAGTCACTCTCTCACCTCCTTGACTATTCAACTGTACTCCATGCTTTTTCAAAGTGCTTGAAAAATAAATTTATGTCCTCCTTCTACCAATTGTGGTTGTGCAGGCTTATTTTCATCCCATGCATTAATGGGTGCTTCAATACATTATGTTTTCCATTAGTAATGATTGGCTTATTGAATACCAAATGATAAATGGTGCCAAATATCTCTCCTTGCTCTTCCTAACATATTCTTAAATTATTCTCTTACTTCAAATGGATTATGATGCTCCTTCTTCCTCGTGACAAGTGGTAATAATAATTTTATAACATTCAACCAATCTTGCAAATTGTATTCTCAACACTTCAAGCTCTAGACAACGTTCTATGATTGTGTTCTTCTTATTCCAACACTTGGCTACCTATGTAACACCTTCAACAAAGCAATGCAACATTTTTTTCTCTGCAAAGAAAATTATGAATGCCAATTCTTTGCTTTTATTCTTGGTAGTTCTAATAATCTAGATGTTTGGTTTCCTCCTTATACCTTTTTGATATCCAAATATTGACTCTTCTGTTGCTTACATTTCAAAATTTACAAACAATGATTCCTCTTCTCCAATGGTGGCTCTTCTCCACGTAGGTGCTTCTCTACTCCTCCTAGGCTTGGTAGCTCCACCTTTCAATGGTGGCTCTCTAAAATAGTGCTCTATAGGTGGCTCTTATCTGATAGACGATGGCTTCTCTTTTCTGCTCAGTGGATCTTCTTCTAGGCACTACTTGGATACTTTACTCCCTATGATTCAATGTCACCTTGGCTTCTCTACATTTAGTGGCTTTGATCTTTGCTCTTAGTGGCTTCTTTTGCAGGATGGTGGATCTCCTTTCAATATGGTGTTGCCTCCACTTTTTCTTGGTGGATCTACCACTCTTTTTGGTGACTTTTCTTCACCAATATTTTTGGAAACTTTGGTGCTCCTCTTGGTGTCTTTAGACACCTTAAATCTACCTTAACTTTGAGCACTATTCGGTCTTTGTTTTATTCAATAGAACTTATAAAAAGTTTGCACTTATTTTGATTATAAAAATAGCATATATTACTTTTCCTAATCACTCCCTTTCAAAAAAAATTTAAACTCCAAATCTTGTTGTTATATTTTGCAGATTCTAGGTTGATGATGATGTCTCCTTCCTTCTCTTGGAGACACTTAACTGAGACTTCCTTTTGATAAATTTTAACAACTCTAATATGGTGCTTTCAAAAACTTGAAATAACTAGTTTTAATACTTGTATAAGAACACTTTTATAGTACTAATATTACACACCTCTTATGGCCTCCTTTGTGGCTAGTCTTCTTGGTGATTTTTTGTCTCGAATTTATAATTTTTTGCAGCTCCACTCCCTTTTTCTTTGTTCCTATAGAATCATAAATTTTGTAGCTCTAATTGCTACCCAAAAATCAGCTCTTTTCTTGTCAACTTTCTCTTTATTTCTCCTTCAAATGTATGCTTTCAACCTTTGAAATTTGCAACTACAAATTTTGCCTTCTTATTGTCCAAATTTGCAGCAATTATCTTCCTTCAAATGCTGCCAAATATTCCTATGCTTTGCTGCCCAAAACTCTCTCAAATATTTTCTAAACTTTTCAATATTGTAGCTCTATATTTTCTTTAATCCGTTGTCCTATGACCTTTCAACTTCTACATAAAAAAATCAGCAACCTCATCCTTTGCAAGTTAGCCTTCAAAACCTTTGTGGCTATCCTCAAACTTCTCAACACTATGGCTTCTTCAATTCTTCTTTCATATTCAATTTTCTTGTCAAATTTTGACTTCAAATATGATCCCTTTCACTGTCCTCTTCCTCAAGAATTTGAATGTCTTAAGGTCTTCAAAAACCTTCTCAAAATTTTGCAAACTTCTTACCAAATCCTTCTTCCTTTTGGGCTTGTTGTCAGATGGTGACAATAGTCCCAAATTCTTCTTTTCAGGAGCTTCTCCTTCTTGTAATATTTTTTCATGAAATTTCTTCAAATCTCCTCCAATGGCCACTTCTTCAACTTTGCAATGAGCTTTCTCTAGCCTTCTTCTTCTTATTTGAATTCCCTTGAGACCTATTCTCTTGGGCCTTATAATTCAATAACTTCTCAATTATTTTTCTAAAAACTTCATTGAGACCTTTCCTTGTTCTCTTCAATATTCCAACTATGGAAATTATGCAATGAGATATTTTTCTTGGATCTTCAAAACCTATCGCTTATTAACTCTTCAATAGGACCTTTTTGTAGTCCTCCTCTATCTTTAATATTCAATCTTATATATTCCAAATTTGGAAGTTCTTCAATGTGACCTCTTTCTTGGGTCTCTTAAAACTTCAATCTATAATTTTCAATCTTCTATGAGGCCTCTTTGCGAACCACCTTAATCTATAATTTCTACTCTTTTGTTGCAATTCCTACACGAGGAAAGCACAAAAAAATTCAGGCAACCGAAGGTGAAATTCTTCTCTATTTATTGTAGGAAGCTTCTCAACTTATGAGAACTAATTTTGTGTAGCAAAAACGTAGACAATAGTAACCAAATACATTCAAATTTTAGAATTCTAAAATGAATAAAATTCATTAGTTATTTTTAAAACTAGTGGAAAGAAATCTATGTTGAGTCCTAGTCTTCACGAGTTTTCCTTCAACCCTATGGAAATACTCTAGCCAAATATTAATCTAAAATCTTCCTCTCTCTATCAAAATTTTAAATAGGACCTCCTTCTAGGGTCTTTTAATCTCATCAATGTCAAGGTCTATCTTCAAGACCTATAAAATTCCTTCTATTCCAAATTTACTCTTGGAATAGGTAAATATTCAACCTTCATTAGTTTTCCTTCAACATAGTGAAAAATACTTTGTAACTTTAAAACATGTGCAAGACAAAACCTAATTGTGGCTCTCATACCACTGTTAGCTTTAGAAGCTAAATACTTAAGATAAAATTACCGCAATATCTAAAATAAATTTGCAATATGAAATATATAATAATGGCAAAATATTAAACGTATAAAACTCATAAATAACTTCAAAAATAACTCATAGAAATTCCATAAACAAATGCTCACAAAAAGTGTATCTCAATTGAATTAAGATCTCAAATACACCATACTTCTCCACACTCTCATTATACGATTGTATCTATATCACACACATACTCATAGACACATATATAATGGAATGTGACTCTTCATATGGAGCACTCTTGGATTTCACTCTTCTAGAGACTCTTCATCTTCCTACTCATGGATTCATGTACACATGGACTATTATGCACATTTACATTACCAAAATACTTTGCACACTTTAATAATACTTATGCATTTATTACATTACATAAAGTAAATATTGACATTCTAATCTAAGACTCTTTATCCTAATATAAATATGTACCCAAGGTGGTACATTACCATGTACTAAATAATGCAATAAATTCCAACACCCTCCTATATTACATTATTTGGTTATTGAAGACTTTTAGTCTTCAATATGGATCTTCATCCTGTAGGTATTTTTTATCTTGTTCAGGTTCATGTTCTTCTTTGATATATAGATGTCCCCATCATATAATATTTTATTGTCCTCTCATTTTTCTTCATTTGAATCGTATATTCCCCCATCTACTTCCATAGAAAAATAAATCCTCGTTTTCTGTAGTTTACCTCTCATAAAAGACATTAGTATTATCTTGAACCATTACAAGCTCTTGCAAAAAACCAATAGAATCCAAAGAATATATTCCATTGCTAATTGATCCAGTAGCCTCTATTTCATTTAGATTTTTAATAAAACACTTATTCTTTCTATTCACATATTTGAATTCTACTATTCTTTCGCTTTCAACTAATTTAGTTACTGAAATGATATTTGTTGTCAATCTTGGTATATACATGACATCATGTAATATAAAATATGAGTAAGATGCACTAGGTATTACACATCCATTTCCATGAACTAGATATTTATTTCCATCTACTAGCTTTAGACCAAAATTATTCGTAACTTCTAAACAATCAAACCAATGTAGGTTTCCTATCATATGATGACTTGCTCTTGAGTCAATATACCAAGTATCCTTATCATCTTGAATAATAGAATTATCCTTTTGTGAGATGATTTTACATTTTTGATAAGGAACATGTAGAAGACTTTGTCTTTGCATCTTATGATGATATGTCCCTCTTTCTAGTTTATCCATAATTCGTTTACTTTGAGTAATACACCTTTCAATTCATTGGACCTTCTTAGTTGACTACCTTATGACTCCTAGTTTTGTTTATCAAATAATTATTTGATGCAATTTCAAGTTCTCTACTCTTTATTTTTTCTTAGTTTTGAATGATAGACTAAGGATAGTTTTTAGTTTTTGACTTTATGTTGACAACCTTATATCTCCCTAGTTTCAATATAAGTATTCAAAATAACTACTTTTATTTTCCTCTTATCAATCAATAATTTGAATGCAATTTCAATATTTCAAGTCTTAAAACTTATGTCTCATCCAATTTTGAATTAGAGACTAAATTATCGATGTAGTTTTTCTTTGTCAAAAGTTCTATATTAAATTCCTTTTATCTCCCAAATTTCAAGAATATAATTCCCTAATTCTAAATTTCATAAATCTTGTTGATGTTGAAATTCCTATAACTCCAAATTTAGAATTTTAGAAATTCTATAAGATAATATTTGCAAGTTTTATATTCCTAATTTGATGTAGGATACCTTATTTCTCCAAATTTATTAAATTGTAAATATTTCAAATTGTTTTGTAAACTCAAATGATCAAATTACAAAACTTCAAAATAATTACTTCAATTTTCAAATCAATCTTCATAAACTTTAAAATTGCAATAATTAAGTTTCTAAGGTTTTAAATATTACTTCAATATTTTATCTCTTCAATAAAATAATTTCAACTTAACCTTAGACAATAATAATTTCTTTCAAACTTATAACTCCTATCTTATGCATATAATTAATTTCAAATGAAATAAATTACCTCCAAAACTTGAGGCGCTCCTTCTCTACTATTGTATTCTAACTTGCTTTGAAAATAGGTGCTCCCTCACCTCCTTGACTAGTCAACTGTACGCCACGCTTTTCCAAGGTGCTTGAAAAATGAATATACATCCTTCTTGTTGTAGCAATTGTGGTTGTTTCATCCCATGCATTAATGGGTGCTTCAAGATGTTATATCTTCTCTTAGTAACGATTGGCTTATTGAATACCAAATGATAAATGGCACCAAATATCCCTCCTTACTCTTACTAACATATTCTAAAATGATTCTCTTAATTCAAATGGATTATGGTGCTCCTTCTTCCATGTGATAGGTGGTAAGAACAATTTTATAATGTTTGGCCAACCTTGCAAATGATATTCTTAACACTTCAAGCTCCAGATAATGTTCTATGTTTGTGTTCTTCTTCCAACTCTTGGATACCTATGTAACATCCTCAAAAAAACAATGCAATTTTGTATTCTCTACAAAGAGCATTATGAATGTCAATTATTTGCTTCTCTTCTTGGTAGTTGCAAAAACCTAGATGTTTGGTTTCCTCCTTATGCCTTTTCGATATCCAAATATTGACTCTTCTATTGCTTACATTTCAAAGTTTGCAAACAATGATTCCTCTTCTCTAATGGTGTCTCTTATCCACTTAGGTGCTTCTCTACTCCTCCTAGGCTTGGTGGATCCACCTTTCAATGGTATCCCTCTAAAACAACTCTCTATAGGTGGTTCTTCTCCTATAGATGATGGTTCCTCTTTTCTACAAGGTGGCTCTTCTTCTAGGCACTACTTGGATGTTTGCTCCCTTATGCTTCAATGTCACCTTGGCTCCTCTGCATTCAACAACTTTGAGCTTTTCTCTTAGTGGCTTCTTTCGCAAGATGGTAGATCTTCTTTCAATATGGTGTTGCCTCCATGTTTGCTTGTGGATATACCACTCTTTTTGGTGACTTTTCTTCACCAATATTTTTTGAAACTTTGGTGCTCCTCTTGGTGTCTTTAGACACCTAAAATCTACCTGAACTTTGAGCACTATTCAACCTTTATTTTATTCAAAATAAATTATAACAAGTTTGCACTTATTTTAATTATAAAAACAGATATAATTACTTTTCCTTATCACTCCTTTCAAAAAAAATTAACTCCAAATATTGTTGTTATGATTTCAAACTCTAGGATGATAATGATGTCTCCTTCCTTAGCTTGGAGACACTTAACTCAAACTTCCTTTTGCTTAATTTTAAAAACTCTAATATGGTGTTTTCAAAAACTTGAAATAACTACTTTTAATACTTGTATAAGAACACTTTTATAGCACTAATATTACACACCTCTTATTGCCTATTTTGTGGCTAGTCTTCTTGGTTATTTGTTGTCGCAAATTTATGAATTTTTGTAGCTACACTCCCTTTTTCTTTGTTGCTCTAAAATCATCAATTTTGTAGCTCTAATTGCTACCCAAAAATCAACTCTCTTGTTGTCAACTTTTCTTTCAACTTTCTCTTTACTTCTCCTTCAAATTTATGCTTTCAACCTTTAAAATTTGCAGCTACAAATGCTACCTTATGGTTATCCAAATTTATAGCAATTATCTTCCTTCAAATGCTACCACATATTCCTATGCTTTTCTGCCCAAAAATCACTCAAATCTATCATGAAATTTTCAAAATCATAGCTTTATACTTTCTTCAATTTGTTGTCCTCTGACCTTTCAACTTCTACCTCAAAAATCAGCAACCTTCTCCTTTGCAAGTCAGCATTCAAAACCTTCATGGTTATCCTCAAACTTCTCAAAACTATGGACGCTTCAATTTTTATTCCATATTCAATCTTCTTATCGAATTCTAACTTTAAATATGATCTCTTTTTTTGTCCTCTTCCTCAAGAATCTGAATGTCTTGAGGTCTTCAAAAACATTCTCAACATTTGGCAAACTTCTTGCCAAATCCTTATTTCTTTTGGGTTTGTTGTCAAATGGTGAAAATAGTTCCAAATTTTTATTTTTATGAGCTTCTTCTACTTGCAGTATTCTATCACAAACTTTATTCAAATATCCTCCAATGGCCACTTCTTCAACTTTACAATGAGGATTTCTCTAGCCTTCTTCTTCTTCTTCAAATTCTCCTGAGACCTCTTCTCTTGGATCTTCTAATTTAGTAGGTTCTCAATTCTTTTTCTCAAAACTTCAATGAGACCTTTTATTAGTCTCTTCAATATTCCAACTATAGAAATTTTGTAATGAGATATCTTTCTTGGATCTTCAAAATTTGTTGCTTCTCAACTCTTCAATAGTAGTCCTCCTCTATCTTCAATCTTCAATATTCTATTTTCCAAATTTGGAAGTTCTTCAATGTGACCTCTTTCTTGGGTCTCTTTAAACTTCAATTTGTAGTCTTCAATATTCAATGAGATCTCTTTTTATACCTCCTTAATCTGCAATGTCTATTATTTTTCTACAACTCAAAACTAATCCTTGCACGAGGAAAGCACATAGAGGTTTAAGCAGCTGAAGGTGAAATTATTCTCTAGTTGTTGAAGGAAGCTTCTCAACTTTTGAAAACTAATTTTTTGTAACAAAAACTTAGACAATAGTAACCAAATACATTCAAATTTCCAAAATACTAAAATCAATAAACTTTACTAGTTATTCTCAAAACTAGTGGAAAGAAATCTATGTTGAGTCCTAGTCTTCACAAGTTTTCCTCCAACCCTATGGAAAGACTCTAGCCAAATATTAATCTGAAATCTTCTTCTTTGTATAATGGAAAAATATTGAACTTATAAAACTCATAAATAACTTCAAAAATAACTCATAGAAATGCCATTAACAAATGCTCATGAAAATTGTATCTCAATTGAATAAATATCTCAAATACACCATACTTCTCCACACTCTCATTCTACAATTGTATCTATATCACACACATACTCATAAACACATATATAATGGAATGTGACTCTTCATATGGAGCACTCTTGGCCTTCACTCTTCTAGAGACTCTTCATCTTCCTACTCTATAGACTCATGTGCACATGGACTATTATGCACATTTACATTACCAAAATACTTTGCACACTTTAATAATACTTGTGCATTTATTACATTACATAAATTAAATACTCACACTCTAATCTAAGACTCTTTATCCTAATCTAAATATGTACCCAAGGTGGTACATTAGCATGTACCAAATAATGTAATATATTCCAACACATTAGACAAGCGAATCTTGTGTAGCCTTGAGGGAGGGTTACATATGGAATATATGGAGGTATTTCAGGGAAGTTTTGTTGTGAAAAATCTTGAGGATACTAATGCACAACATGACATGGTGGTGGAAAAGGAGGTTTAAAATTTTGAAAAGGTGGTGGATTAGGATAAACCAACTATCTATTTTGCGGGACCTACAATATTTAGAAAGTAGGATGATATTGCAAACTAAGTTGAGAAATTTTTTGGTCATGAAGGGGTGGGCATTGCTACAATTTTTGCAGTAGCTGACTCATTGGAGGTAACATTTGGCTTAGGGGGTTCTCCTATGCTCCTTGTGGCCCCATTTGACTAACCCACACTTGCAAATTCTAGGCAATACCTTATCTTTGGATATGAATGTAGATTTATCCAAAACTATTATTGCATGGTGGCATAGAATGTTCAAATGATTAAATTTCTATGTTAGACATATTATTTTATTGACTAGACCTAAGTAGAATTTGAGATGAAGTTGTACTTTTAAGAGGATTGATTAGATTATTATAAGTTGGAGGTTGACTCACATTGCTCTTGTTATTGGAGGAGACCAAAATTTGGTTATTTGAAGGATTGCTTACATCAATCAATGACATCCCACACAAAATATTGGTATGAGTCATGGTAAGTTCTATGTTGGTCTAGGATTGATTTGGAAAATTACAAACAATGATGGTGTAATTATAGGGAAATCTAGAGAAGGTTGTCTCTTTGAACATAAGACTTTGACTTGTTTGTTTACCTATGGGATTTTTTCATTCCAATGAAGTGGGATTTTGCATAGAACCTTCTTCAATCTCATCGTCTTGATGCACCCATGTGCCACTTTGCTCCTTTCCTTTTTCCTTTCATGTTCTTTCGTTGATATGTGATTAATTCAGTTGATCAAATGTTTTTGCTTAGAACAATGCATTTTTTAGCATATATACATAAGCCTAGGTTCCCTCATGTATGCATCTACATGAACATAGTTTGGAGGTCAATTTTGAAAATTTTGAAAAATTTACAAATTTTGATTCACGGAGAGAATCACTCTCTAGTTGGAGAAAATTGCTTCATAATTGGAGTGAATTGTTTTTAGAGGCACAATCTAGAAAAATTTGCATAAACAAAGCCAAGTGAATCACTCCTCAAAATCCAAGTGAATCACACTTTGGATTCTACTAGGAGGAATTTTACTCTTGTTGAGCAAACTGTTAGCAAATGGAGAAAATTGCTTCTTGGACCAGACTTTGAAAATTGTCCTTTTTCTATGCAATTAACCTCAAATGGAATGAATCGCTTCTTAAATGAGAACTTGGTAAAATTTTCTCAAATTTGGCCCAACTACTTTTGCCTATGGCAAATGCAAATTTGGAGCCTAAAATGAGAAATTCCACCAATTGGGAGTTGCCTTGTTTTCCTTGTTAACAATTTAGATTTTTGAGCTCCGTAATAGAGTTACCATTGGGAAAGCACCTACAAATCAGATGGAAAAAATAAGAAATGTGTGATATTAAAGTTCAATTTGGGACTAAGGCTTGATCTTATCATGGAGATCAAGTCCATGGTCCCATCGAACATGTTAAAAATGAAGTTGAATTGCATAAATATCCAACTTCTCATACATCTACAATTTTGTTTCAATAATCTTGGAAGAAATGGACAATGCCTCTTTCAACCTCTAGATAGAGTCTCCACCACCCTTCCTAAAATCTCATTAATTTAATTTAATTGTATAAAATTAAATGTGAGAAATTGAAATGTAGAAATTAAAATGCATGAAAAGTAAATTTTGAAGTTTTGTGCATAAGAGATATAAAGTAATACAACCATAATTGTAGCAAGGAAAGTGTGTGATTAATCAAATGACGATGAAATTGAATAACAACAATGGAATCTCATGTGTATCAAATGAGATTAACAATGAATGACAAGGAAAAAAGGGTAGTATGGAAAGCAAGAAGTCTCATCAATTTCTTATTAACTTTTGGAAGGAGCACAATGTAGCTCTCACAAAGTGTAGCTTTGATTTTCTCAAGGACAAATGATGTGTACAATGGAGCCTATGACTCCTATTTAGAGAAAAATTCACCCTTGAGTTACCTTGGGTAATAAATTCGTAGTACCTAGTAAATGTAAATATATGAAAGTGTCTTTAACAAAATGAAGTATATTACATGACTCTGAATACATTCTTGAATCGCTTAGAAGACCTCTAAAATACTTACTTGTATCACTAAATACCAAAATACTACTTTTAAAAATCTTTTTAAGATCCATACATATTTTTACCTCTTTGCTTCACTATAAACAATTTGCTATAGTCTGTTAGTGCTTTGTTCCTATAAACAATTTCCTATAGTGCTAGTATTTTGTTCCTATGAATTTAATAGCTTTCATCCTACTACGGCTTCCTTTGCATAAAACAATTGCTTTCGCTTGAACAAATCAGTCTTAAAAACCTTGCTTGACAAAAATTTAATTTTAAATATCTTAAAATTTTATTCTCTTCCTACATAGAAATTTCATTCCCTCTTCTTCTCCTCTTCTAATTCCAAAGGTAGGAGTGATCAATTACTGTATGGTCTTTCTCCTCTTCTAATCCCAAAGGTAAGAGTGACCAATTAGTGTACGGTCTTTAAGTTCTTGTGCAATTTTTTTCCTTTCTAATAACTACTATTTGGCATTCAGTCCTACCGAGTGGTACAAAGCGTCCTTTTCTTTTTTATATAGTCCTACAATTAAAGCAAGCACGAATTGACATCTAGCAGAGGCAGCTATGCTTGTTCACCACGGCACCATTTTTCGAAAACATACACTTTCAATTCAAAGCAAAAAATAGCAACATTCAAAGATGATCGACGCATTGCATCGAACCTGGTCCAACCGATGACTAGATCGTTGAATTGACGTGACAAGCACTAGCCTTGCCATTTATTTAAATTGCCTCTAAAGCCCTGGAACGCACGTGGGCGGTTTAATCTTAAGAAGTTTACGTTCCGTATTATGCATTCACTTTGTTGTTTTTTTTTAATATATTAAGAGAATCCTTAACAGTTAAGTATAGTCTTTTAATATATGTTAAATTATTTGTTTTTGAAGAAGTTATTATAACTTTTGTTTTTTAAGTATGGTTTAGGTCTGTTTTTTTAATTTTTGTTTTTTAATATGGTTTAGGTTAAGTAGTTTATTTAACTGATTCAAATCAGACTACTATTTTTATCTTTAAATTTGAAACTAAATCTCTTTAAAATCTTACCCATCTAAAAAAACTTAAATTTTTATTTAAAAAAATTTAAAACTTTATACAATATCTATTTAAAAATTTTAAAACTTTATACCAATATCTATTTAAAAATTTTAATCTAATAAAAAGTTTATTAGTAAAAGTTTTGATTTTTGATTTTTGATTTTTTAAGTAAATTTCAGATTTTGCACGAAAAACATTTCATAAAACCTGTCTAAACTTTCTTCAATAAAAAAACCTTATAAACTCATCTTAGAGTGTAATATATAATTATAAGAGAGACCCTATATAACCAGTTCAACAAATAAATAAATAAAAAGAATCTAAAGAATAGGCAACCTGAGGAGGAATAACGCGGAACTAGAGTTTGTCTGCATCATGGCGAGGAATCATTTCTCTTCTATTTAATCCTCGCGCAACTTTGCTCATCTTTCGGAACGCGAATTGCAGCATACGAGTTTCGACTAATATTTGTGATCGAAATTTCAAGATTTTGTCTGCCGCAAAATTGTGGAAAATTAAGTTTTTGTTCTAGCAAATTTTAGCCTTGAGCAGAGAAGTGAAAAGATCGAGAAGCTGGGAGCAGAATCTGAATTTTAGCGACATGTTGCCATTTGGTTTTGGATTGCGGTGTTACAGAGAACTATGGCAGCTACTTCTGATGAACGGTCGGAACCGCTGTTAAAGGAGGAGGTTAACTACTACGAGAACCGTCCCGGGTGCAAGGTGGAGCAGCGCAAATGAACGCAGAAAGGCTACCTACGAAGGAATTCGTCCTTGTCGCATATGATGGATTTGCAGTGGGAAAATACAATTATACAAAACAAATATTAGACAAAAATAAGCATGGAGACACTGATGCTGCTGCAACAAATGTTTTTATTATTGCGCTCCGAGTTATTAAAAAAAGGTACGCCCTTTACACAAGAAACTGCTCATTTTGTATATATGTTACAATTTTTTTTTTTTTTTTTTTTTTGTTTTACATAGAGGGTTGTACAATCACTATTTTTAGTAATTGATAAGCATAAGGTTCAAACTAAAGGGACTACTCGCAACAGTTTATTTGTCTCCTTGTTGTTAACTCGAGTAGAGATGGAGACCACTGGTTTGGGGTTTGTACTGTCTTTGTCTTCGTTGGTCTAGCGCACACTCATAGGATTGAGCATGGACTATTACCTTTGCTAAAGCTAGTAGTGTGCCTCCGAAGTTTGAACCTAGGTCTCTTCTTGGCAAGTACTTGGCCAATCAAGCCTTTACCAATCCACCTAACCCTTGGGGCCAAAAAAAATTAGGTTAATGTGAGAAACCCCTACAACCAATGCAAGCAGTCTCCTTCCAACCATGACCCCTCGTAAAGCCGACAGCTAAGCTTATCAATAGGGAACTTAACAAACAACCTTTATGTCCCCCTTTGCATCACAGAGGTTCGAACCTCTTGTTCAACAGGCCAGGCTCGCATTCTCTACTTGCGCTACAAAGATGGACGTGACAAATGTTATTATATTCCTTTAATTGTTAGAGTGCATCCAAAATTAAAACAGGAAATGTGGCCTCGAAATAATATAATAAGTATTCCACATTGAAAAATTGAGCACTCAAAATTTGCAGTATTTTTTTTTTTTTTTTTTTATGATATATAGAAGCAATGGTTACAATCACGATTTTTAGTAACTACCAACACAGCTGGTAGGGTTAAAACTATCTACGAAGGCTCCCAGGACTTCCACCGTCTCGGTACATGGTAACCCGACGTGAGATGGGGACCGTTGGACGCACAAGGGTTGCACCGTCGTCATCAATCTGGCGCACCACTCAGAGGAATCGGATCTGGGCTACTGTTTGTGCATGGGCAAGCCCGTGGGATTGGAACCTAGGTCTCCTCTCTGTAAGCGCCCCAACTTACCAATCCACCTAGACCCGCGGACAAATTTACAATATTCTTGACACTGCAAACTTCCTTTCATTTCCTAGCATATTTCCTATTTGTTTGCATATTTTTTTTCTTGACATTACAATACATCCACGTTCATTACATTAAGCATTAATTATAATATTCTCCTCCTTAAGGCTTAATGTAGTAATACCTAACATTTGTTTCATCCTTGTAAAAGTTTACATTAAGCATTAATTTTAAGATTTTCCTCTTTAATACATAATGTAGTAACACCTAACATTTTTTTCATCCTTATAAAATTTTATGTTGATAAAGCTTTAGTGAACACATCAGCAGTTGGTTATCAATTATGAAAAATTTTAATTCAATTTAACATTCTTCTACAAGATTTCTAATAAACTGAAATTTAATATCAATATGCTTAGTTAGATTGTTAAAGACTGAATTTTTTGTTATGGCAATTGTTGAATTGTTGTCACAATGAATGGATGTCTTCATATTTTTTTATACCTCAAATGTGTCAAAATTCTCTTCAACCAAATTGCTTGACATGAGGTTAATGTTGCTGCAATATTATTTTGTTTTTGTTGTTGATAGTGCAACTATCATTTACTTCTTTGAGGACCAAGAAATCACACATAATCCGAAGTTGAATAAATTTTTGAAAGTGCTCTTTTGATCATCAAGGGATCCTACCCAAACACTATTTGTATATCCAACCAACCCATTCACTATCTATATATCCAACCAATCCAAAATTATCAGTTGATGTTTACAAAATAGCAAAATTGTTTGTACCATGAACATACCTAAGAATTATTTTTATTGTACGAAAATGAATGTCACTCGGATCTTGCATAAATCTTGAAATGAAAAATACAACACACGTGATGTCAAGTCTAGCGGCAGTAAGGTTGTTGGACATTTTGAGTCCCTAAGTCAAAGTTGTCATTGATGTCACCAGATGAAGTCATCATTAATATCAAGGAATTCAACAGGAAACAAAGGGGATAAAAATGGTTATTTGATATCCAGGAAGAAGGCCAAAGATCAAGTGAATCAGTGCAAAAAATAGAAGTTAAAAAGGAGTTATAATATTTATTTTATAAATTATTTAAATTCAGTGAGAATTTAAATTTTATAAATAAATATTATTTACGACATGGAATACACAGTGAGAAGGAGGTATTTTATCAAAGGTATAATATTATAATAATGGTTATTATAATATTAAAAGTGATATGGTGAAAACCCAAATAAAATATTTATAATTCTTATTATAATATTTTATAATGCAAAAGTGGGTTTTATAAAGTCTAAATATATTTTATAAACCCAAAGGTTGGGTTTAAGACAAAAGGCATTTGAAGCCTTTATAATCTCCACCGACGTCGTGGAAGATAACATGGAGAGCGCCGACGTCTTCAAAACAATGGAGGAAGCATATAAATACAACGCCCAAAGTTCAATTAATTATCCTTGCTCGAAAATTAAAAAAGATTGCATGCGAAGAAAAGAGCTCGTGAGTTTTTGCGAAAGTCGTGACAGAGAAGCATTTAAGGGAGGAAGCTTTAATCCTCGAAGTTGCATAGGACAACGTGGCCTAGTGGTATTTTGGGAAGCATGAAAGCGCTGGCTTGCAAGAGGGTTTGCATTCGAATCTCGATGGGTGCATCGTGAGTTGTGTTGGTTAAGGCGCCTACGGCGCATGTTCTTTTGCCCAAGGCGGAAGGTGTGAGGAGATTAAGAAGCACGTGGTGCTTCGTTAATCTCAAATGAGCGCTTGGCTCGTGCGACGACTTTGGCCGCGGCTAAGGCGCATGTTGGGAGCAACATTGAGGGTTCGATTCCCTCCGAAGACGAGGTAATATTTTTTGTTTTAATTTTAATTAAATGCCTAAGTTGGAGGTATAAGGTTGTTTAGTGGTTTGTGTTTGGAAAGGTTGCTTTGTAATAAAGTTGTGGTAGTTGAGAATTATCATTAGGAGTTATAAGGAGATTTTTTGTTTTTAATTTTTAATAAAGTCTTAAATTGCTATAGTGGTATATTGGAGGATTAAGACTTTGTGGGTATTGTGTTATTTTGAATTAAGGGTTTTTGTGATTATTGTGAGGGTGTTGATTATTAATCAAGTTGGAGTGATAAGGTGTAATTTTGATATTATTTTTGTGTTATGTTTTGTTGAGAAAATTATCCTCTAACCCTTATTGAGATTGGCAAAGAAGTAATTGTGAGTGTGGCAGATTTGTGAGATCAACTACTTGTCAAGAAAAAAGGTATGGGCAAATTCTTCTTTGGTTGAGTTGATTGAATGGCTTACTAGAAAATAAAGTTTGGAGTGAAAAGGATTTGATTAGGGTTTCCTTTTCGAAAGTGTTTGAGTTAATGCTTCAAGGTTTTCTGAAATTAAGAGTTGTGATTAAAACCTTGTTTTATAAGCATTGTTGTTGAAGCCATTGGTTGTGTGAAGAACTTGAGTTAGGGTTTGAAAATATCATGAGTATCATTGTTATGTGAAGAATGTTTTATAAGCATGGTTGTTGAAGTGAGTTGTTATGCAAAGAACTTGAACTAGGGTTTGAAAAGATCATGAGTATCATTGTTATGTGAGATTTGTTGTTGAGCATTGTTGGAAACATTTTGAGTTGGATGATACATGCTTGGACTAGGGTTTGTGAGCAAGAGTTGTTTCTTGAGTGATTGGTTGAGTAAGTTGATTGAGCCTAGTCAAGTGGATGTATGAAGTGATTGTTCAAGTTCCATAAAACAAACTATTCTATATTCTGATTTGAGTGATATTGAGTTGTGAGAATAGAACATATTGAGTCTCTAACAATTCTCTTTATGCTTCTATGAGATTGAGTTGAGAAAGTGATTGAGTTTTGAGTATAGAACATATTGAGTCTCTAACAATTCTCTTTATGCTTCTATGAGATTGATTTGAGTTGAGAAAGTGATTGAGCTTTGAGTGTAGAACATATTGAGTCTCTAACAATTCTCTTTATGTTTCTATGAGATTGGACAAGTTCTGTGTGGACTTGTTAAGTAGATTTGAGGTAAGTCTTTGAGAAGACTTGTGGACTGATTTTGTGTGAGCTTTTGTGGAAGCTTACAATACAGATTTGGTTAAGTCCTAGAGAGGACTTATTGAGCAGATTTGGACAAGTTTTGTGTGAGCTTGTTGAGCAGATTTGAGTAGGTTCTAAGTGGACCTATTGAGAAGATTTGAGCAGGTTCTGAGTGGACCTGTTGAGAAGATTTGAGCAGATTTTGAGTGGACCTATTGAGAAAATTTGAGTAGGTTCTGAGTGGAACTGTTGAGCAGGTTCTGAGTGGACCTATTGAGCAGATTTGAGTAGGTTTTGAGTGGACCTATTGAGAAGATTTGTGCTAGACCGACTGGACTATGTTTAGTGCAGATTTGAGTGGACTTGTGCTAGACCAACTGGACTATGTTTAGTATAAGATTTGAGTAGATTTGTGCTAGACCGAATGAACTATGTTTAGTGCAGATTTGAGTGAGATTGTTGAGCAGACTTGTGCTAGATCGACTAGACTGTGTTTAGTGCAAGAGTTGAGCAGAGTTGTGCTAGACCGACTAGACTATGTTTAGTACAGAATTGAGATAGAGCTTTGGAGGTGATAGAGCAGAGAGGATAGTAGTCTCCAGTGGATAGAGATCCATTAGCTAGGGCAGTGAGGATAGGTCTTTTGAGTGGGGACAAGAGTCTTTAGTGGAGAGAGATCCACAAGCCAGTGCAGTGGAGGTAGTAGTCTTCTAGAGGATCACCATCCAGAGCAGAGGAGAAGGAGTTCTCCTATGGATAGAGATCCATAAACTAGATTTAGGGGATCAGCATCTCCTTTGGATAGAGGTCCATAAACATTGTAATTGGGAAGGATTCCCAAGAGATTGATTGAGAAAATTTAGTGAAATATTTTCTCTGTGGAAGTAGCCATCTTTGGGTGAACCACGTTAAATTGGTGTCTCTATTGTGTATGGTGTTTTGTGCATTGCTTTGATTACTACTATTGATATTGCTATCTATACACTGCATAATATTGATTTGGAAAGAAAAGTAAAAAGTGCTCTTATATTGTTCACCCCCCTCTTAGTATAAGCTTGTGTTCTTCAATTGGTATCAGAGTGGGTTCCTTCGAAAGAGTTTAACAACTTGAAGGAAAAGCTAACAAGAACACAATGGATCCTAAGGATGCATCCTCAAGTAATTCAACACCAATATTTGATGGAAGTGACTACATGTATTGGAGTATGATGATGAGGTTCTACTTGATGGCACTTGGCAATGAAGTTTGGGATGCAGTGGAATTTGGATATGATCCAGTAGTCAATCCTCCTACAGATAAGGAAGGTAAGCTACTACAACACTATAATTCAAAAGCAATGAATGCACTTGTGAGAGGTTTGCGTAGATCAGAATCTATGAAGGTTATGCATTATAGAACTGCAAAAGAAATGTGGGATAAATTACAATGTATATATGAGGGAGATAAAAGTGTCAAGAAAGCAAAGATACGAAATATCAAAGGACAATTTGAAGCATTGAGAATGAATGATGATGAAAATATCAGTGCTTATCTAATTCGAATTGATGAGGTTGTTAATGATATGCAAGGACTTGGAATGAAGATTGATGAATCAGATGTTTGTGATAAAGTCTTAAGATCTCTTCCAAACAGATTCAGTGAACAGGTTTTTGCTATAGAAATATCATTGGATGGTGATACTTTGACAAGAGATAAGTTGCTTGGTATGCTAACAAATTTTGAGATAAGAACAAAAGTTCCTATTTCCCAAAAGGAAGGAACATTCAAAGTAATCAAGGAAACAAAGGGTAAGAAGTCAGAATCAAGCAATGAGTCTTCTAGTGATGAAGAAGCCAATTATGGTAGAAGAGATAAAGGTTCCAGAAGACCCATAGATCTAAGATCTGTTAAGTGTTTCAATTGTGGAAAGTATGGACATTTTGCAATAGATTGTAAAGAACCAAAGAACAACAATGGTGAAGAAAAATAGGATCACAGGTACAAGGAATCAAAAAGATATAGGCATCAAAAGAAAAGCAAGGATGGACAAAGCAGACAAGGAAAGAAGTTCTTCCAAAGACAAAAGAGGAGCTACTATGCGGATAATGCAAGTAAGTACTCAAATGATAGTGATGCTAGTTTTTCAGAAAATGATAGAGATGAAGTCCTATTTATGATTGAAGAAAAAGAACCAGTTAAGAAAAAGACTCCAGTTATTCTCAAGTGTTTTAGATGTGGTAACTTTGGACATCTTGAAGATGATTGCACAAGGGATGGTTATAGTTTCAGTGATGATGAATATGAAGATGCACTTGAAAGACCAGATGAAAATATTCTAATGGCATTAGAAGAAGAAGTGAGTGATCCTATAGAAGACAAGCCAAAAGAAAGTAATGATGTGGAAAAAGGTAAACAAATAGAGGATTATTCAGCAGAGAATGGTTATGATCTCAAGGGAGAACTTATCTATGCCCTTGACATGGTAAATAAGGTAAGGAAGCAACACTCTAAACTTGAAATTCAGTTTCAAGAATGTGATGAAGAAAGAAGATTGCTCATAGAGGATTTAGAAAAATCAAAGGCTAAGGCAAGGAAGTTCAAAGACAAGTTAGAAGCAAATATTTTGGAATGTGAGAAGTTAGCACAAGAAGTGGCACTACTAAAGGAAGATTTAGAAGATTCCAAGAATAAGCTATACAAGTATGTAAACAATGCAAAGAGTGTGGATAAAATAGTCAAGATACAAAGAGGAGCAACAAACAAAATAGGTCTTGGTTCTAAACAGGTTCAAAAGAAATGGGAAGAGGAGTCAACTTCAAGCCTTGAAGAAGAAGAAACTTCAGATGAAGATACATCAGAAGAAGACAGTGTAAGAGGGAGTGAGACATCAGAGGATGAGTTGGACAATAAAGGGTTCAACAAAGACAGGAACAATGCACAAAGAAGATACAAATGGAACAACAATCAGAACAGGAGACCAATGAGGTCAAGACAAGGAAGCTTCAATGGAAGATGTTTTTCATGTCACAGGTTTGGGCACATGGCTTCACAGTGCAGGACACATGAAAGACAGGAATATGGGAATAGACAACTTTTCCATGGGTATTGCTACTCATGTAATCAGTTTGGTCACAAGGCAATGAATTGCAGGGTTCATGACAGAAGAGGATATGGCTTCACTAGGAGAAATCCTAAGACATTTGCACCTCCAAGGAATAATAACATTAAGTGTTATAAGTGCAATAATGATGGTCACACAACAAAATGGTGTAGAGCGAACATTCCAAAAATAGGTATGAACAAGAATAGGAACATGAACAGGAATAGGAACAAGAACAGGAACTTGGATGTGAATAGGAACAAGAATAGGAATGATGATAGGAACAGGGATGATGACACGGATAGAAACAGTCAGAGGAATCAAAAAACTTAGAAAATAAGGGAAGAGGATAAAGGTAAAGAACAATACCTTTTGGGAGTAGAAATACTCCCACCCTAGAATTAACCACCTCAAAAGGAGGTGGGGGAGGGGCTAAGCTAAGAGGCTCATTCTTAGCCCCGAGCCCCAAAGGTGACCCTTTGCCATTGATGTCAAAGGGGGAGAGATTTGTGTAATGGGGAGAGATTTGATATTTGAGAGAGCATTGAGCCAGGGAGAGCAATGTCCCAGGGGGAGTAGAATAAAAAGTAAAGGTCAGATTTTGGTAAGAAGAGTATGGGTTGCCATCAATGACAAAGGGGGAGATTGTTGGACATTTTGAGTCCCTAAGTCAAAGTTGTCATTGATGTCACCAGATGAAGTCATCATTAATATCAAGGAATTCAGCAGGAAACAAAGGGGATAAAAATGGTTATTTGATATCCAGGAAGAAGGCCAAAGATCAAGTGAATCAATGCAAAAAATAGAAGTTAAAAAGGAGTTATAATATTTATTTTTATAAATTATTTAAATTCAGTGAGAATTTAAATTTTATAAATAAATATTATTTACGACATGGAATACAGTGAGAAGGAGGTATTTTATCAAAGGTATAATATTATAATAATGGTTATTATAATATTAAAAGTGATATGGTGAAAACCCAAATAAAATATTTATAATTCTTATTATAATATTTTATAATGCAAAAGTGGGTTTTATAAAGTCTAAATATATTTTATAAACCCAAAGGTTGGGTTTAAGACAAAAGGCATTCGAAGCCTTTATAATCTCCATCGACGTCGTGGAAGATAACATGGAGAGCACCGACATCTTCAAAACAATGGAGGAAGCATATAAATACAACGCCCAAAGTTCAATTAATTATCCTTGCTCGAAAATTAAAAATATTGCATGCGAAGAAAAGAGCTCGTGAGTTTTTGCGAAAGTCGTGACAGAGAAGCGTTTAAGGGAGGAAGCTTTAATCCTCGAAGTTGCATAGGACAACGTGGCCTAGTGGTATTTTGGGAAGCATGAAAGCGTTGGCTTGCAAGAGGGTTTGTGTTCGAATCTCGATGGGTGCATCATGAGTTGTGTTGGTTAAGGCACCTACGGTGCACGTTATTTTGCCCAAGGTGGAAGGTGTGAGGAGATTAAGAAGCATGTGGTGCTTCGTTAATCTCAAATGAGCGCTTGGCTCGTGCGGTGACTTTGGTCGTGGCTAAGGCGCATGTTGGGAGCAACATTGAGGGTTCGATTCCCTTCGAAGACGAGGTAATATTTTTGGTTTTAATTTTAATTAAATGCCTAAGTTGGAGGTATAAGGTTGTTTAGTGGTTTGTGTTTGGAAAGGTTGCTTTGTAATAAAGTTGTGGTAGTTGAGAATTATCATTAGGAGTTATAAGGAGATTTTTGTTTTTAATTTTTAATAAAGTCTTAAATTGCTATAGTGGTATATTGGAGGATTAAGACTTTGTGGGTATTGTGTTATTTTGAATTAAGGGTTTTTGTGATTATTGTGAGGGTGTTGATTATTAATCAAGTTGGAGTGATAAGGTGTAATATTTGATATTATTTTTGTGTTATGTTTTGTTGAGAAAATTATCCTCTAACCCTTATTGAGATTGGCAAAGAAGTAATTGTGAGTGTGGCAGATTTGTGAGATCAACTACTTGTCAAGCAAAAAGGTATGGGCAAATTCTTCTTTGGTTGAGTTGATTGAATGGCTTACTAGAAAATAAAGTTTGGAGTGAAAAGGATTTGATTAGGGTTTCCTTTTCGAAAGTGTTTGAGTTAATGCTTCAAGGTTTTCTGAAATTAAGAGTTGTGATTAAAACCTTGTTTTATAAGCATTGTTGTTGAAGCCATTGGTTGTGTGAAGAACTTGAGTTAGGGTTTGAAAAGATCATGAGTATCATTGTTATGTGAAGAATATTTTATAAGCATGGTTGTTGAAGTGAGTTGTTATGCAAAGAACTTGAACTAGGGTTTGAAAAGATCATGAGTATCATTGTTATGTGAGATTTGTTGTTGAGCATTGTTGGAAACATTTTGAGTTGGATGATACATGCTTGGGACTAGGGTTTGTGAGCAAGAGTTGTTTCTTGAGTGATTGGTTGAGTAAGTTGATTGAGCCTAGTCAAGTGGATGTATGAAGTGATTGTTCAAGTTCCATAAAACAAACTATTCTATATTCTGATTTGAGTTGTGAGAATAGAACATATTGAGTCTCTAACAATTCTCTTTATGCTTCTATGAGATTGAGTTGAGAAAGTGATTGAGTTTTGAGTATAGAACATATTGAGTCTCTAACAATTCTCTTTATGCTTCTATGAGATTGATTTGAGTTGAGAAAGTGATTGAGCTTTGAGTGTAGAACATATTGAGTCTCTAACAATTCTCTTTATGTTTCTATGAGATTGGACAAGTTCTGTGTGGACTTGTTAAGAAGATTTGAGGTAAGTCTTTGAGAAGACTTGTGGACTGGATTTGTGTGAGATTTTGTGGAAGCTTACAATACAGATTTGGTTAAGTCCTAGAGAGGACTTATTGAGAAGATTTGGACAAGTTTTGTGTGAGATTGTTGAGCATATTTGAGCAGGTTCTAAGTGGACTTGTTGAGAAGATTTGAGCAAGTTCTGAGTGGACCTATTGAGCAGATTTGAGCAGGTTCTAAGTGGACCTATTGAGCATATTTGAGCAGGTTTGAGTGGACCTATTGAGCATATTTGAGCAAGTTCTAAGTGGACTTGTTGAGCAGATTTGAGCAGGTTCTGAGTGGACATATTGAGCAGATTTGAGCAGGTTCTAAGTGGACTTGTTGAGCAGATTTGAGTAGGTTTTGAGTGGACCTATTGAGTATATTTGTGCTAGATCGACTGGACTATGTTTAGTGCATATTTGAGTGGACTTGTGCTAGACCGATTGGACTGTGTTTAGTACAAGAGTTGAGCAGATTTGTGCTAGATCGAATGAACTATGTTTAGTGCATATTTGAGTGAGATTGTTGAGCAGACTTGTGCTAGACCGACTAGACTATGTTTAGTGCAAGAGTTGAGCAGAGTTGTGCTAGACCGACTGGACTATGTTTAGTATAGAATTGAGACAGAGCTTTGGAGGTGACAGAGCAGAGAGGATAGTAGTCTCTAGTGGATAGAGATCCATCAGCCAGGGTAGTGAGGACAGGTCTTCTGAGTGGGGACAAGAGTCTTCAGTGGAGAGAGATCCACAAGCCAATGCAGTGGAGGCAGTAGTCTTCTAGAGGATCACCAACTAGAGCATAGGAGAAGGAGTTCTCCTATGGATAGAGATCCACAAACTAGATTTAGGGGATCAACATCTCCTTTGGATAGAGGTCCATAAACATTGTAATTGGGAAGGATTCCCAAGAGATTGATTGAGAAAATTTAGTGAAATATTTTCTCCGTGGAAGTAGCCATCTTTGGGTGAACCATGTTAAATTGGTGTCTCTATTGTGTATGGTGTTTTGTGCATTGCTTTGATTATTGCTATTGATACTGCTATCTATACACTGCATAATATTGATTTGGAAAGAAAAGTAAAAAGTGCTCTTATACTGTTCACCCCCCCTCTCAGTATAAGCTTGTGTTCTTCAAAGGTACATAAGGCTTCCAACTAAGCTTTTGAATAGAGTAGCATATGTCATTTTACTACCATCATTCTTGACTAGCTTCTCACTCACATTCAAGGGTGTATTTAGTGGTTCACAGTTTTTCATTCTAAATTTCTCAAGCAAATCAATAGCAAATGAAAAACGCCATCATTCAACTGTCTTACATCTAAATCAAGTAAGTAATGCATCAAAATCAGGTTTTTCATCTCAAATTCATTCTTCATGGTATTTTTGAATTCTTCAATTAACACTATGCTATTGCTAGTGTAAATCAAATCATCAACATACAAGCAAGCAATAAGTAGTTCATCCATACCTCTATATTTGACATAGAGTGTAGGTTCACTTTCACTCCTGTTGAAGCTATTTTTTTTAATATACCCATATATTTTGCTATACCAGGCTCTTGGTGCTTGCTTAAGCCCATAAAGAGCCTTTTTCAACTAGTAAACCTTTTGTTCTTTTCCTGCAATTTCATAACCTGGTGGTTGTTCAACAAATACTACTTCATCCAATAAACCATTCAAAAACGTTGATTTAACATCAAATTGATATTGGCCACTTAAATCATGATGTCAATGTCAAATAGTTCTCATGGTATCTAACCTTGCAACAGGAGCATAGATATCATTGTAATCTATACTTGACTGTTGTGAGAAGCTTTTAGCTACCAATCTTGCTTTGTGTCTCTCAATGGATCCATCGTCCTTATATTTTGTTTTGTAGATCCACTTTAGCCCAATCACATCCTTTTCTAGTGGAGGATCTACTAACTCCCATGTTTCATTCCTTTTTATGGCATCCATATCCTCATCCATGGCCTTACACCAAAATTCATGTTTCACTACATCTTCAAAACATCTAGTTCTACCTGAATACGAGACAATAAAGAAAAATTCATAATTGGATTAATAGATATTTTATAGATTTATTTGAGATTTTTTACCTTCCTTGGAGGAGGAGGACTTGAAGGAGGACTAGATGAAGGAGATGTTGAACTTGAAGAAGTGGGAGTAGAACTTGAGCTACTACTTGGGCTAGTAGAATAAGATGAAGCATCTTGTTCTATATCTATAATTGTTGGTTTTTCTTGTTGCACACTTTCTTTCCATTTCCATGCATCATTTTCAACAAAAAATACATCACGACTAACTATCAAGATTTCTATCATTAGATTATACAACCTATAACCCTTTGTCTCCTCACTATAGCCAATAAAAATGTATTTTTCACTTTTATCATCAAGTTTTTACTTTTCTTTAGCAATATGAGCATAAGCAATGCAACCAAACACCTTAAGATGAGCCACACTAGGCTTTCTTCCACTCCATACCTCATAAGGAGTCATATTTCTTACACTTTTTGTTGGACATCTATTAAGCAAGTAAATAGATGTGGCTATAGCTTCAATCCAAAAAATATTTGGAAGACCCTTGGCCTTTAGCATGTTTCTTGCCATCTCCACAATTGTACAATTCTTACATTCAACTACTCCATTTTGTTGAGGAGTATAGCTTGTAGTCAATTATATTTGAATACCATACTTTTTGCAAAAATATTGAAATTCATTAGATATAAATTATCCCCCTCTATTTGTATGTAGAGTCTTCAAAAAATAACCACTTTGTTTTTCTACATTAGCTTTAAATTGCTAAAAGATAGAAAAAGCTTATGACTTTTTTTTGATGAAATATATCCAAGTTCTTCTACTATAGTCATAAACAAAAATGATAAAATACTTGCTTTTGTTGAGTAACAAGGTCTGCATTCGACCACATATATTAACATGTACTAATTCAAGTGGTTTCTTTGCCCTCCATGCTTCTCCTACTAGAAAAGAATCTCAATGTTGTTTACCAAACATGCAACCTTCACAAACTTGATCATCTCATTCAATTAATGGTAATCTTCTCACCATCTCCTTTTGACATAGTAGTTTTAGCCCTTGAAAATTCAAATGTCCATACCTCATATGCCATAACCAAGAGTTATTATTCAAGACTGCTTTCATAGCTTGAGCTTCTCCATATGCAAGTCTAAGAGAGAATTTCTTTTTGTCGCATATTGATTTTTGCTACAATTTGATTGCTATCATTTTTGTCATAGATAACACATTCATTATTTTTAAAAATAGTAGAATATCCCTTTTCAATAAATTATCCTATGCTCAACAAATTATGAGTCAATCCAGGCACACATAAAAAATCATGAACAAATCCTATCTCACCTTGTTTTATTTTAATTGCAATGATGTCTTTGCCTTTGACCTGAAATTCCTTGTCATATCCAAGTTGAACTTGATATTTGACAGACTCATCCATCTTTACAGAAATATTTTTATCAACCACTATTCAAAATCCATACTTCATCAAAAAATTCTTTTGTAATATCACAAGTAAAAATAAATTATTTTGTTCTTTTACTTCAAAAAAATTAGCTTGTTGCCTATGATTTTTTAGTGATCATGTTCATAATGACCAAACTTTTGGCAATAATAAAATTGAACTTGTGATTTGTCAAAATTTTGATTACCTCTTTCATAGTGGCTACTGCCTCTTTTTTTGTTGTTGTTGTAGTTGCCTCTTTCTTTGTTGCCACAATAGTCACCTCTTCCTCATTCACTACTAATTCTGCTTGCACGTCCTCTTCCTCTACAATTTTCTTTTCTTTCATTAGATAATTTTCTTCCCTTATCCATTGAAATATCAAGATTTGTTTGAAAATCTTATTCAACAGATTTTTTATTGGACTTGTGTTGAATATTTTCTATGTTATTCAAGTGGGGTTAACTTTGAAAAGACTTTACACTTTGTCCCTATCCTCATTTGAGTTTTAGGTCGAGCCAAGCCTCGAGCTGGGGAATAGGAGTGGCAGCCCTTGTTTGGGGGTCTGGGGGCGTTAGCCCCTAGGAAAATATTTTTGGGGATTTAAGCTATTTTTAGACCCATATGGCCATTTTTGGTTTAATATAATATTGACCCATGGTTTTGCACCCATGGTATTGTAAAACCCCTTCTTGTGTTGTTGGTATATAAAACAACACTTGTATGAGCGTTTAAAAATGAATTTGAAAGAAATGTAATCAAAAGTGAAAAGCGGGCAAAAAGGTATTATTGTATTGGAGATGATCAAGTTTATATAATAAGGAGATATTCTTGCTGGGTTTTTTCCTGAAAAGGGTTCCCAGGATAAATTTTTATGTAATGTGTTCTTATCTATTTTTTCATTTAATTCTACACTTACTACTTTTCTAGATTTTGTTTATAATGGTATTATTTCTTTTTATTTGGTATTAGAGCTAGGTTTTAGCTTTGTTCGAGTAGTAAGGTTTTCAACCTTGAGATAAATCGATTCTTGAGTGGAGGTAGTACGCAAAAAAATCTAGGCAAAGGAAAAATAAAAGGAAGCACATGGGTAGAGATAAAAAAATTAATGGATAAAATTTTGAGTTATGGAAACTCAAGATGGAGGATCTATTGGTCGATAAATATCATTGGGTTGTGGTCTTAAGAGTAAAATCAATAGGAATAATAGATAAGGAATGGCTAAAGATCGATAGGAATGCAAGGAGCTCTATCATATTGTGCTTCTCTGATTTGGTATTGTTGAATGTGTCGATAGAGACCACGACAAAGTTATTATGGGAAAATATGGGAGCACTGTATCAGACAAAGTTACTGGTAAATAAACTCTTTCTTTGAAAGAAGTTGTATTCTCTTCAGATGAATGTTAGTAACTCTATGGCTGAACATTTGAATACTTTTAACAATGTGGTAAGTCAATTAAACTTTGTAGATGTAAAAATGGATGAAGAGGAAAAATATATTATTTTACTTCGTTCATTACCTGAATCCTCGGATATCCTAGTTATGGCTATCACCAATACTAATTCTAAATTAAAAGTAGAGGATATAGTAGAAATATTGTTATTTGAGGAGATGAGATGAAAATATTTCGAGGATTGTCATTAGAAGGATGCCTTAGTTTTGAGAGGTCGTTCTCAAGAAATAAACAAAAATAAATCGAGAGAAAGGAAATCAAATTCTAGGGGAAAACTTGTTGATCCTGACAAATGGAAATGTTGAAACTGTGGTAAAATAAGGTATTATAAGAGTGCAGTAGTGCTAGGGTAGCGAAGGTGAGAAATAGTGGAGAAGTGCTAGGGCAATGCTAAGTAGTACTAGGGCAACGAAGGTGAGTGCAGTAGCACTAGGGCAACGAAGGTAAGGGTAGCGAAGGTGAGTGCAACAATGTTAGGGAAATGAAGGCAAGTGCAATAGTGCTAAGGTAGTGAAGGCAAGTGTAGTAGTGCTAGGGCAGCAAAGCCAAGTGCAACAGTGCTAAGGTAGTGAAGGCAAGTGTAGTAGTGCTAGGGCAGCAAAGCCAAGTGCAACAGTGCTAGGGAAACAAAGGTGAGTGTAGTGTTGAGCAATGTTAGGGCAGTAAAGGTGAGTGACTCTATGCTAGGGTAGTGAAGGCGAGCAACAATGGAGAAGTGTTAGGGTAGTGTTGAGCAGTGCTAGGGTAGCAAAGAAAAGCAATAATGGAGAAGTGCTAGGGTAGTGTTGAGCAATAGCAACATGTGATGGATGTGATGGATGCAATCTATGATATTTTTGGTGCTCAACAAAATTTTAAATCTGAAGGGGGTAGGAACCTACTTTCCAATGAAGGTGATGGCGATCGATGCAAGCCTCATTCTAATGATGATGCGATAATACCTATAGGAGTCATAGGTGGTGAAGCTAAGCTCCCCTAGATATTGACCTTGGTCCACTTCTTAGACAACTGAAACCCTCTTTTGTGGAGAAGGTTCACAAAAATATAGATTTTTCTTCTCCAGTTGTTTCATCTATCCCCTCGGTTGCCTCATCTCCTCTTATCCCAAACCAAGGAGTGTTGAAAATTCTAGAGTCTCTCATGAACTCCTTTGTCTCCTTGGAATTATTTTCTCTTATTGGAAATTTTGTCTACTCCCATACTGAAATGGATTTAATTCAATAGTGGGCTACTTCCAAATGGCTTCCTCAAGGAAATATGCAGCTCATAACCCTCCCTAGAGGTTTTTTTCAGATCATAATAAACAATAATTCTAACATGAGCCATATTAATGTGAGGGATCGTGGTTATATGGTAGGAGAAGCCTTTTCCTAAGAAGGTGGGGCATTGACTTCAACCCGAAAACCCAAAGTATCAAATTCACAGTAATTTGGGTGAGATTGTTAGGTCTTCCTAGTCATTTATGGTATGATGAAGTATTGCAAGGCATTGGAGACATGATCGCTTTTGATCCAGCTACTAAAGATCTATTCAAAAGGATATATACTCGTATGTGTATTATGGTCAATCTTGAATCTGAGTTGTCGAATTCAATGGAATTAGTCTCAAACTCATGCAGTAGGTACCAAGTTATTGAGTATGAAAACAAACCCATGTTTTGTTTAGAATGCAAAACATAGGGTCATATCAAATTCTAGTACCCAAGCATAATAAAGTGACCCCTAGAGACCCTAGAATAGAATGGCATGGCCCAAGAAAAATTCCTGCTAGCTTGATGGTTTATACCGATAATCCTCATGTTAATGTTTCAAAAGGTAAATAAGTCATGTCAGAGCCTTTACCCAATGATCCTACTCATGGGATCCCTTCTAAGCTAGTCCAACATGAATTGATTTTAGAAGAGCCTAAACCAGAGGAAAGTATAATGGACCAAGTCCTTGTGGTGGGTGTTAATAAGTTTGGCAAAACGGTGGTACAAGATATGAACCCATCTAGTGGTAGAATTCTAGACCAAGTTCTCCTAGAAGACTTAGTGATGGAGACTTTAATCCCTTTGAAGTTCCTTCATAAATCTTATCAAAGCTTACTCACTTAGGGGCTAGTCATAGAAGAACTCTAATCCCCCTACAAGCCTAGTGAGGCTCCTAGTTAGGAGTCACAAATCCTGATCAAGTTGAAATGGTCACTATACCCAAGGGTAGGCTCCTCGAGCACAACCAATTCCAGACTCAAAACCAAAAGTACCCAGAAATGTCATATGGATGTTGAAGGTAATTTTAAGGTAGAGAAACTCTCAAACAAAGCGTTGAGGATCCATGAGGCAAAGTCAAAAATTATTGATGGACTCCAATACCAATTAAAATTTGAGAAATAGAAGGATAGCAAAGGTAAACAACTAAAACTTGACACAATTTGTAGCTCCCTCGGTTCTTTGAGTAGGAATAATAGCTCCAAATATCAGAGCTGAAGTTGTTATCATGGAATATCAAAGGTCTGAATGGGCCCTCCAAGCAACGAATTTTGGCAACACTCAGGAGAGAGGTAAGACCTGATGTTATATTTATTCAAGAAACTAATATGGATAGTTCTAATGCAGAGGAATTTAAAAAAATAGTTTGGAAGGAGGTAGGTTTTGCAACAACTTCTACCTACATTTTGGGGGTCTTCTTTGTCTATGAGACCCTGAAAAACTGGATGGATCCATTCTATTTATTTATGATAGAGTGATTAATATTCTATTTTGTAGTAAGGAATTTGGATAGAGATGAATTATGTCTAATATTTATGCCCCTAATACGGCCCCTAACATGAATCTACTATGGGAATCTCTAAGCTTTATGAGAGAAATTTTTAAGGGGGAAGCTTGGATTCTTGTTGGGGACTTCAATACCCTCTTATACCCTTTGAATAAAAAGGGTGGTAGTGATTTTGGTTATAAAATTATGGAGGATTTTTTTGCATATATTAATAATCAGGAGATAATGGATGTGGATTTGAAGGGGTCTAAATATACTTGGAGTAACAAGCAGCTGGGCAATCAGAATATTCAAAATATGCTAGATAGGGAGCTAGTCTCTAAGGAAGGTCTTCCAATTTTCGAAGATGCATCTCTTTACTCTCTCCCCAAAGTGGGGTCCGATCATAATCCTCTAGTGTTTGAAAAAGTCCCAAACTCTAGTTTTTTTCCCAAACCCTTCAGGTTTGAGGCAATGTGGTTGCAACATCAGGGCTTAGAATCTAGAATTCTGGAATGGTGGTCTCGGATTTTTTTGGCCCTCTTATTTCTCAAGTGGCTTCAAAGCTCATATTTGTTAAAGCTAATCTTAAGGTTTAGAACAAGTATGTTTTTAGAAATGTGTTCTAGAGAAAAAAATAGTTGGTTGAATAGTTAAATGAAGTTGAATTAAATTTGAAGTCAAGAGAGGTGGCTGAAAGGGACAAACTCCAGGAAATAAAATTGTTAGCAGATTTTCATAATGTGCTGGCGAATGAAGAAGTTTTGTGGCATCAGAAATCAAGATCCCTCTAGCTCCGTGAAGGTGATAAGAACACAAAATTCTTTCACATGTCCACATTAAGGCATAGGAGCAATAATAGAGTTAGAGAATTTATGAAATCAAATGGTGTTATCTCGAAGGATATTATAGAAATCAAGAAAGAAGCGGTCGAGTTTTTCAAAACCCTCCTTTGCTCTAGGGATGATAGGGATCTTCAAGTTGAAGAGAGGTTATTGCACCACATCCCCACCCTGGTTTCAAATGATATGAACGAAGACCTTTGTGCTCTCTTTCGGGATGAGAAAATTAGGGCCACTATCTTCTCTATGGGTGGTCTAAAAGCTTCGAGGTTGGACAAATTTTCTCGTATTTTATTTTTAGAGATTCTGGCACATCGTTGATGGTGACATCTATTCAGCTATGATGGAAATTTAGGGGTCTAATTTAATTTCAATTGATGTAAACTCGACATTTATAGTTCTTATCTTGAAGTCAATGGGTGCTAAATATTACTTTGAGTTCAAGACCATTAGCCTCTGTAATACACTTTTTAAAATTCTCACTAAAACTATGGAAAACAATATTAAAATATGCCTTCCGATAATTATTGACCATCCTCAAAGTAGATTTGTAGCAAGTAGATAAATTATGGATGGTGTTATTGCATTGCATGAGTTGATTCATTTTGTAGACAAAAGTAGAAGGCTAGAAACTTTCCTCAAACTTGATATGAATAAAGCATACAACCAAGTCTCGTGGAGATTTCTACTTAGAGTTCTAGAGAAATTTGGTTTCAAGCCTTGCTAGATTAGATTGGTCAAAGCTTTTATATCATTAACAAAATTCTTAATCTTAGTTAATCGATAATTGACTGATTACTTTAGTAGTTGCAATGGCATTTGTCAGGGGGATCCTATGTCTCTGTATCTATTTATTTTATTGGCCAAGTCTTTGGGAAGAGCTCTGAAGGTAAATCTCGTAGTGGTGGGAATGCAACTACCATTGACCTGATCTCACACCATTAATTTTTTGATGACACATTATTATCCTTTTTAGCTTCAATCCCTTAGGATAAAGCTATCAAAGATATCCTCTAGGACTATTAGAGAGCAGTTGGGAAGAAAGTGAGTTTGAGAAAAAGTAAGATGTTCTTCCTTAATACTCCTCCCAATAGGTAGATGATAATTATTGAGATATTGAGATGTGAGATTGACTCCCTTTGGTTTATCTAGGATTTCCAATGTTCAAATGGGGGATTAAGTCTTCTCTATGGGAATCAGTTGTGGAAAGAGTTCAAAGAAAATTGGTGGGATGGAAAGGGGTGCTTTTGATCCAAAGTAAAATTATGCTAGTTAAGTCTACTCTACAGAGCATACCAATGTACTTCCTTTCTCTCTTTCAAATTTTAGGAAAGATTATTCAAAAAATGAATAAATTTAGCAATCCTTTCTTTGGTATGGTTCTAAGGAGAAGAAGAAATTCTCACTTGTGGCGTGGGATCAGGTGTGCAGTAGGAAATAATTGGGAGGTTTGGGCTTAAGAAGAATGAAAACGTTAAACAAAGCACTAATAGCTAAACAGGGCTGGAGATTGGTTCAAAAAGATAACGTTAATTGGGTTAAAATATTATCAACCAAATATTTAGGTAACATTGGTAATTTTCTCGCAGACCCAAGTCCTTCCCTTGGCTCAGCATTCTAGCACAGTATTGTTAACAATCGCTTTGATATTGTAAAGGGGTGAAGATGGATTGGGTAATGGGTAGAGCATTGATTTTTGGAAAAACACTTGGGAAGCTGACAAATAATTAGAATTATATCCTCACTTGAATCTAGTGGAACTAATCATAACCTAAGCTTTCAGGTCAAAGATATGTATCTCGGTTAATGATAAAAAAATATTGGAAACCTTTTGTTCTTCTGGAGATTTTACAAGAATAATAAATTATGTTAAAAGCTCTAATGGACATCCTTAAGTAGATGGTTATTCCTAACCATGATAGACTAGACAGATTAGTATAGGGAGTTGAGAAGGATGGTTGCTTTTTTTAAGTTGGTCTACTTGTTAGATATTCCCTTTGATCCCTGGTTTCCTGTTAGTAATATTTTGTTGAAGGGTCTTACCCATAAAATTAATGTTTTCTTTTGGTTGGTGGCTCAAGGGAAGTGCCTTACATTGGATAATTTGCAAAAAATGGAATCGGTTATCCTGAATAGATGCTACCTGTGTGGTAGTGTTGAAGAATCAACTATGCACCTGTTATCTGATTATCCCTTTTCTCGATCTATCTTCTCCCAGTTCTTGAGGATTGTTAGTGTGGTTTGGGTTTTTTTGAAGTGTTGTCTAACTTGATCATTCAATGGAGGTCTCCCTTTCTATCTCCACATATTCAAGATTTTTGATCCTTTGGTTTACTTCATGTTTGGTGGTGTATTTGAAAGGAGAGGAATTCTAGAGCCTTTAAAATATCTCCCATATAACTAAGTTGCACTTTGGGTTATTGTTGTGATTGTTAAAAATGTGGATGTAATTCCTTTAGATAAGGTCACTTCCATTGGGGAGTTGACGGTGGAGTCAGTTCTTGGATTTAGATATTATTCTCCTGATCATCGCCTTGAAGCTCCTACCAAACATACTACTATTTGGGAACCTCCTCCTTCTAGCTAGTTGAAGCTAAATTTGGATGAAGAATCTAAAGGGAATCCAGGACCAGCTAGTGTGGGGGGACTGATTAGAGACTCTGATGAGAGTATTTTGTTGGCTTTCACTAAAAATCTAGATCATCAAACCAGTTATTTTTCAAAGGTGCGAGCCCTCTTTCAAGGGGTGTTTCAACTGGAAATTTTGAATGGTAGGAAGGTAATTATTGAATGGGATTCCCTCAATATCATTAATATGATCAAAGGTGTTCATGTCCCTTCTTGGACAATCATGAACGAACTTGCTAAAACCTAAAGATAGATTTTAACCCTTGAAGTGATTGAGATTAAGCATGTTTACAAGGAGGGAAATAGATCAACAAATTTTTTAGCAAACTTGGGATTTTGTAGGAAAGATACACAATTTGGTAGGAGGATTTCCTAGATGGATTAAATCAAATAGACAATGAAATCTCGATAAGATAATTTGTGTTTTCAAATGGATTTGATCTGCGATCCCCTGGGAAAAATTACTAAATGCAAGAGTTTGTACCTAAACTGTGGTTGAATTTCAAATTTAAATTATAGAAGAATTCATGCCACAAATAGCTATTTTTGTTGGATGTCCTTTCTAGGGGTTTCTGCTTGACTATGTTTTTTTGATAGGTATAGTCTCCTACATGAGACATGATGTCTTTTTTGGGGTTCTAGTTGTTGATAGTGAAAGCTCTAATATGTTGATGGTTTTATTTTGGGGTTGTCCTGCTTGGCTATTATGTAGTTTTGTTATTTTTTGTTTCGTGGATCCTTTTTGGTTTCCTATGTTGATCTCTATATTATTTTTATCTAATTGGTTGGTTGATCCACCTTTGTAAAAGGTCCAGGTTACCTTTCAAAACCCCTTCATCCATCTTATCAAAAAATAAATAGGGTATTATAAAAGAGACTACTGATCTAAAAAGGCTAATGAAGGAACGTCTACAAAAATGAAGACCACAAATAAAGATTCAGAGGACTTGTTCATAGTTACAACATGCTCAAGTGAACACCATGACTCATGGTTGATTGACTCGGACACTTCTTTTCATATGACTCCCCATAGGGAGGGATTTTGTGAATATGAAAAGATAAATAGAGGTGAAGTCTTCTCGAGAGACAATTCGACATAAAAAATAATAGGTTGAGAAAGAGCCAAATTGAAGTTAAAATATGGAAGAGTTAAAACCCTTCCTGGTATGCTACATATTCCAAGTTTGGCAAGGAATCTAATATTTGTTAGTAAGATGAATGACACATGTATGACTATGGAATTTAATAAGGACAATTGCAAGATGGTTTGTGGATGCTTAGTGTTGGAAAAGGGAGTTCATACAGAAACTTTGTTCAAAATTGAGGCTAGCACTGTAAGTATTGATTGTAATAACTCTTTAGTTGTAGAGGAAATTAATATGGTAGAAGAAGCTCCAAGTATTCCTTTAGCAAAGATAATGTTGTGGCATCAACTCATGAGGCACATTGGTGAGAAATGCCTTCGAACATTGAAAATGAAAGGTATGGTTGAAGGAATTTATGATTGCCCATTAAATTTTAATTTTTGTGAGCACTATGTTTTTGGAAAGCAAACCAAAGTTAAGTTTCTTAGTAGTGCTACAAGATCTAAAGGAATTTTGCATCTAGTTCACAGTGATGTGTTTGGACCTACAAAAGTACCATCATTAGGTAAATCTATCTATTTTGTTTCATTTATAGATGACTTCTTAAGAAAGACCTGGGTATACTATTTACGATACAAATTTAATAAATTTAAAGAGTTCAAGACTCTTGTAGAAAATCAGGCAGAGAAAAGATAAAGGAATTGAGAAGTGATAATGGTGGTGAGTATTGCTTTAATAAATTTAAACAATTTTGCAAGGATTGTAGAATAGAAAGGTGTAGAACAACTCCATATACTCCACAATAGAATGAAGTTGCAGAACAAATGAATAGAACATTGATGGATAAGGCCAAAAGCATGCTAAGCGATACAGGGTTAGAAAAGAAATTCTAAGCAGAAGTTGTGTTAACTGCTTACTACCTCATCAATAGATATCTTACCTCAGCTTTAGTGGATAAAACTCCATAGGAAGTGTGGACTAGTAAGAAACCCTCTCTCAATCATATAAGGGTTTTTGGTTGCAAAGCTTATATGTATGTCCCAAAAGAGAAAAGGACTAAGCTAGACTATAAATATGAGAAATACATATTTTTGGGTTATAGTACTAGTGTGAAAGGATATAAGTTGTGGAATCCAAAAACATAGAAGATTACTTATAGTCATAATGTGATCTTTAGAGAAAAAAAGGGGTTCCAAAACATGAAATGCAACTAAGCAAAGAACCAGAAATAGTTTAGGTAAAATTGGAACATGAGGAAGAACTTGTGGTAGAACCTAATGCTACAGAAGAATATGAATTATAGAGAGTTTGAAGAGGAATATTCAGAGGAATAAGGTTAGGAGGAAGCTGAAGATGCATAACCTAGAACTATAATTCTGAGGAGATCAGATCAGGTGAGAAGACTCCTAGAAAGGTATAGCCCTTCAAAAAAAAATTTGCATTTAATTTATCAATTATTGATGAATAACCCAAGACTATAAAGGAAGCACTTCATTCAAGTGAGAATAAGTCTTGAAAAAAGGCTATGGAGGAAGAAATTAAGTCCCTAGATAAAAATAAGAAATGGTACTTGATGAAATTACCCCTTGGCAAAACATTTATTGGTTGTAAGTGGTTATTCAAGAAAAATTAAAATGTAGAAGGAAAGTTGGAGAAGTACAAAGCTCGCCTGGTAGCAAAAGGATTTTCTCAAGTTAAAGGAATTTACTTTAGTGAGATTTTTTCTTTTGTGGCTCAATTAACATCAATTAGAGTTTTGTTGGCTATTTATGTTGCTTTTGATTTTGAAAAAGAGCAGAAGGATGTAAAGATAACTTTTCTATATGGTGAACTTGATAAAGACATATGTGTCACAACCAAAATGCTTTAGGTTAAAAGGTAAGGAGGACTTGGTATGCAAGCTAAAGAAGTCTCTTTATGAGTTAAAGCAGTCTCCAAGGATGTAGAACCAAAAATTTGACAGGTATGTTTTGACACTTGGGATTGGAAAAAGCAAAGCAAATCCATGTGTATATTTCAAAAAAGAAGGTGAAATTTTTGTTATCATTGTATTGTATGTGGATGACATGTTGTTAATTGGTAACAATAAGGAGATGATAAAGTTACTAAAATCTTAGTTATCTTTTGAATTTGACATGAAGGATTTAGGTGCTGCAAAATTTATTTTGGGTATGGAAATAATAAGGAATCATGCAAATAGAAAGTTGTGGTTAAATAAAAAAAAATATGTTGATTTGATACTACAAAGGTTTAGGATGCATGATTGTAAACTAGAATGTACATCATATCCGATTGATCAAAAGTTATTTATTGAATAGTCTTCAAAAATAGATGAGGAAATTGAATAAATGCATCATGTTCCTTATGCTAGTGTTGTGTACAGTTTGATGTATGCAATAGTTTGTACTAGACCTGATATTGCACATGCAGTGGGAGTAGTTAGCAGATATATATCCAATCCAAGATAGGAAGATTGGACTGTTGTGAAGAGGATCTTTAGATACTTGTGTGGAACTACAAATTAAGCCAACTGTTACAAAGAAAAATTTGGAGATAATGATATTTTAAATCTACAAGGGTTTGTGGACACTGACTAGGTTGAAGATCTTGATAAGAGAAGATCCATGAGTGCTTATGTATTTAGGTTGTTTGGAGGGGCAGTAAGTTAGATGAGTAAAAAATAATTAGTTGTTGCTTTGTCCACTACAGAAGTAAAGTACATTGTAGCAACTCATACCTGTAAAGAAGTAGTGTGGCTATAGAGATTGTGTTCAATAGTTGGAATTAAGTAGAAGGCTATGAGAATTGACAGTGACAGAGTGTAATATTTTTGGTAAACAATCTTGGTTTTTTATGATCGATCAAAACATATTGATATCAAGTACCATTTTGTAAGAGAGATGGTTGAAGAGAACCGGGTGATGTTGTAGAAAGTTGATACGAAGAAGAATATTGATGATTCATTAACAAAGGCTATTCCTACTCAAAAAATTTCTTGGCGTAGAATATCTATGGGCATGGTTGCCCTTGATAGTTGATAATGACAATTTTTAGCCCCTATGGAAAGTATTCAACAAGTGGAAGAATGTTGGACTTGTGTTGAATATTTTCCATGTTATTCAAGTGGGGTTAACTTTAAAAGGACTTTACACTCTGCCCCTATCCTCGTTGGGATTCGAGGTTCAGGTTAGGCCCCAAGCAGGGTTATGAGGCAACAGCCCTTAGAGATTTTTTTTAGGGGGTTTAAGCTATTTTTAGATCCATATGGGTATTCTTGGGTTAATGTAATGTCAACCCATGGTTTTCTGTCCATGGTATTGTAAAACTCCTTGTGTTGTTGGTATATAAAACAACACTTGCATAAGGGTTTAGAAATGAATTTGCAAGAAATGTAATCGCAAGCGAAAAGTGAATGAAATGATATTATTATATTGGAGACAATCAATTTTATACAATAAGAAGATATTCTTACTGGGTTTTTTCCCAAAAGGGTTTTGTAGAATAAATTATTGTGTAATGTGTTCTTCTTGTCTATTTTTCCTTTTGATTCTACACTTACTACTTTTCTAGATTTTGTTTATCGAGGTATTATTTCTTTTTATTTTTAGTGGATTTATTATTTCTCTGCTTGTGAGTTTGAAGAGATCCCATAAGTTCATTAATTGACAACAAGGTTGGATTCTTTGATTTTGGGATCAAAACATGGAGGGAGGATTCTCAAATAAAATTCTATAGTTTTTTATCTAAGAATTTCTTCCCACAAGATCTAATTTGATTCACTAATCCCATCACTTAGTAAAAAATCTTGCATAGATTCAGAGTTTTTCATAAAAATATTTTCAAAATCTTTTCTAAGTGTTTGAAGTTTGATAATTTTTACCTTTTTTGTTCCTTGATATGCATTTTGTAGTAGATCCCATGCCTCCTTTAATTTTGTTGTTGCAGCAATTCTTGGAAAAATTGACTCATGTAATGCTTGTTGAATAAAGAAAAGGGTTTTTGAGTCATTTTTCCTATTCTTCTTTAACCGATCTTATTGCGCTTGATACCAAATGACAAGTACTTGTGCATTTGTAGGTTCTGCATAACCTACCTCAATCAAATGTCACAAATCTTGAGAAATAAAGAGCATTTTCATCTTAATGCTTCAAATATCATAGTTCTCCTCCTTGAACAATGGAATCTGAAGCTAAGAAACAATTTTGACTACTACTGTTGGTGGTAGCCATAATTAACTACTATCTTTGCTCTTATTTTTACTTCTATTGCTGCTATAGTTGTTCTCTTTTTTGCTTCTATCGTGCTCACTCTACTATAACCTTCAAACAAACTTTGCTCAGCGACCAATTGATGGACTTGCAAGGGAAAAATACAACTATATAAAACAAATATTAGACAAAAAAAATATTAAGATATACTATGCAAAACAAATATTAATAAAAAAAACATAAAAACACAATACAACTATACAAAACAAATATTAAACCAAAAAAACATAAAAACAAATATTAAACCAAAAAACATAAAAACAAATATTAAACCCAACAAACATTACTCCAACAAACATTTTTATATAAAAAACATTCTTCAATATATAAAAAAAATTACACCAATAAACCTACCATTTCCTTTACCATACTTATAGTATATATACCTATGGTAAACTTATCACTACCCTACATAATATTCTATCAAACCCACAAGAGAACAGAAAACAACTTGTTATATATCAACCACTAAGAATTATGTTTTGCTCATGCTGCATGTCTGTGATAAATGTCACAATATTCCATGCTACAACAATGCAACTATCCAAAATTAAAACGGTAAATACAGCCCCAAAATTAAATAATAAATACTGCACTGGAGCACTAATTCCTTTCGTGGCACTACAATATTTCCTGATATTTTTCTTATTTTATTCTTAGCACTGCAATTCACTCACCTCCGTTACATTAAGTATTAATTTTATCAACAAGCACTAATTGTAATAATAACACACATATTTAATTCTTTCTTGCTTGATTTACTTCTTTTTGTTTTTGCCCCTCTGCAGAAGATTATGATTTTCGTTCTATTGCTTCTAATTCATTTTTTTCAAGCGTTCTGTTGGCTAATCGCGAATACTTAGCCTTCAAATGTTGCGATTCGCGCTGGTATTTAGGCGTGAAATGTGTTCTACTTCAATGGATTCAATCTTTGTTCAGCCAAAGCAGCTACCGCCGATGTGCAGGGAGTGAAAATTTCGTAAGCAACAAATGTATTTCAACTTTTTTCCTACAAAGCTTCGGATTTTTGAATTAAATGTCTTAACTTTTGGCTGAAATTTAATCCGTAAGTAAAGAGTTGAGGTGTGTGAGTCGCCGCAATACTCATGGCAGAGGTTGCGTGGAAGAGCTGTGAACGGCACTGCTTGAAGCTGACATTTTCCACGTCATAACATTTTCGTGTCGTTTAAATTGTCTTCTTGTTGTTATGAACGTACTTCCTTGTCATATTGTGTATTATCAGTCGGATTTTAGTCGCTTCTCCCTACAAATAGAAAAAAATTAAAATTAGTTCGCCTAGTGGACTGGTAAGAGGTTAAGAGGTTGGACATTAACAGGAGGAGACTTAGGTTCAAAATGTTTATTCTAGGACAAAGACAGTAATTTGACTAGAATCTGCTGAGTGTGCGTCAGTTTGATGACCGCAGTACTGACCGCAGTACCAACCCCGAGCCACAGGGGGTCTCCTTCACTCCGAGACATGTTTATTGAGATAAGGTAAGGGTAGCTCCATGATTTGACCGTACAACTGGAAGCAATGTGATTTGATTCTATGACCAATTATTCAAAAAAGAAAAGCTGTTGTCAATTCCTTAATATATTAAAAAATAAAAAATTAATTAATTAATTAAATTAAAATAAAAAATGTTTGTAACGTGTTATTTTAGTGCGATCAGGATGTACGTTATTTTGTCTGGTGCTGATTTTTTTTTACTAAGTGCTGATTTTTTTTTTCTAAGTTTTTGTGTGTTCCATCTCTTCCGGCATCTTCACCGTTTCGATTTCTTTATTGCATGGTACGTTGAACATTTAGATGTCAATTTTTTGTTAAGTGATGTGTTTTTATTTAAAAATAAAATATTATATATTTATTAAGTTAATTAAATTATATTAAATTTATTTTTTATAAAAAAATTATTTATTTTTTAAATATTTTTATTTTTAAATATTATTTTTTAAATATATAAATAAACATTATAAAATTTTCAAGGAATTACTTTTAAGAAACTTAAAGTTCACTTTTGTTTTTTTGATACCTAAGGGAATTGGCAACTACTTTTCTTTTTTGAACAACTGGTCACATGGTTAAATCACATTGCCTCCGGTCATAGCGTCAAATCATGGAGCTACCACTATAACTCTTACCTCGCCTTGGTAAACACAGCACGGAGTGAGGGAGACCCTCGGTGGCTCGGGTTTGGTATCGCCATCATCAAGCTGGCGCACACTCAGCGGATTCTAGTCAGACTACTACCTTTGCCCTAGAGTGGGCATTCCCACGAGATTTGAACCTAAGTCTCCTCTTGGTAAGTGCTCAATGTCTTACCAATCCACCTAGCCCTCGCGGACCAAAGCTCACTTTTTCAACATGCAAATGAAAACAACATTTGAGAGATTAAAAAAATCCCAAGAAATGGAAAATGGATTTGAACCAAGAGAGGGGGTTCTTTGTAAAGGAACAAGAAATGATGCAAGGATTTTCAAAGCGAAAGCAAGAACTTTTAAAAATTTTAGTATATTTAGTTTTTTAAAAGAATAAAAATATATTAGTTAAATATGTATTATTTATTTTTGCAATTGGAACCGAGTGTGAGCAGGAAGCATTTGGGAGCAAGTGCAGCTAGAAGCGAGTGCGAGCGGACCAGGAGCAAGGAGGAAGTGTGAGCAAGAAGCAGTCGGGAGTAAGTGCAACTAGAAGTGAATGGGAGCATGAGTCGAGAGTGGGGAGGAAGTGTGAGCAGAAAGCAGAAAATAGAAAGCAAAGTGCGATCAAGGAACAAGCGTCACTTCTTGTTTCAGATATTAGGAGAATTTAAATGATTCAATTGAAAAAATCTAGGAAAGAGTGTAAGTCGAGAGTGAATGCAAGCCAAAAGGGGGTGTGAAGCAAGAGGGAGTGCAAGCCGAGATTCAATTATGGCAAAAGAGCGACAAGTTCATTCGGAGTGCATCAATGCTTCAAACCCTTACCACAAATGCGTGGAACATTATTTTCAAAAAATTGTTGAACACAAGGAACTTTGAGAAATAGAAGAGACAAGGGCAATTGTGAGCCAAGAGGGAGTGCAAGTTGGGAGCGAGTGTGAGGCAGGAGAGAGTGCAAGCTAGGAGCGAGTGTGAATCAAGAGAGAGTGTGAACTAAGAGGGAGTGCAAGTCAAGATTTAGTCATGGTGAAAGAGCAATAGGTTCATCTAAAGTGCATCAATGCTTCAAACCCTTACTATGAATGTGTGGAACATTATTTCGAAAAAATTGCTAAAGCGAAGAAACACCAGAGAAAATAAGAGACAAGAGCAATTGTTAGTTGGGAGAGAGTGCAAGTTGGGATCGAATGCAAGGTAAGAGAGTGTGCAAGTCGGGAGCGAGTGTGAGCCAAGAGGGAGTGCGAACCAAGAGAGAGCGCAAGCCAAGAGCAAGCCCCATTAGCTATTATAGAAGGAAAGTCATATTTGAAATCCCTAATGGGAAGTCAGGATGCCCTAGCTAGAAATAAGGATACCCTAGTTAGAAGTATGGAGGCCCAAGTTGGAGATAAGTAGAAGAGCGAATACATAGCAAGTTTGATCTAGGTAGCAGATGTTACACCACAAGTATCAAGGATGAGATGATTGAGCATGATATAATGGTTCTTAAAAGTAGAGGGTTAATATGTAAGTTCTATAGACCATGGCTATGTTTCTTGGAGATACAAAATTGGATAAGTGGAAGTGGAGATTGAGTTCAAATTATTCTGTGACTTTTCTTCCTAAATGTTTTTTCCTCATCTTTTCCAATTTAGAAATTAGGGATAAAATAATGGTTGGTGGCCCATAGCTTAGGGGAAGAGATACACTTTATTTGATACCATCGAATGAAAATTTTTCTATTGAGATAAAAACTAATAAGAAGTTTCATGTGTGGGTTAGGATTTTTGGACTTCCATATCAGCTTATAAATAAGGTTGTTTTGAAGAATATTGGAAATACCCTAGGGGAATTCATTAAGGAAAGACCAACTACTAAGGAGCGAAAGCAAGCTATATATAATACTCGAATATGTGTTGCTATGGATATTTCAAAACCTTTACCACAATCTTTTAAGATTAAATCTAAATCAAGAGAATGAGATTAACAAGTAGATTATGAAAATATCCTATTTTGTTGCCATAATTGTTATGAGATTGGACACATGGCAAAGGCAAAGGAAAATTAAATGTAAGGTAAGGTAAAGGCAAGGCCCCAAAACCTTGCCATAAATGTTATGATATTGGACACATGGCAAAGGCAAAGGCAAAGTAAAGGCAAGGCAAGGCAAAGGCAAGGCCCCAAAACCCTTTTTAAAAGCTGCTTTTTATGAGCCCCCCCTCCTTTTTAAAAGCAAAAAAGTATAAACTATGAATAAAGAGAAAAAAATTCTAGCCATGAGATAAACTTCAAAATGAAGCAAGGAAATCATACAATAATAGAAGCTAGATCATATCAAGGATATTCCACTCCAAAATAAGAGGTAAATAAAGCCTATCTACAATATCATTTAGCAAGTTCAAAAGGAATTAAAGGTGCAAAAGAAAATGTCAAGATAAATCCTAAAACAAAGACAAAAAAAGAGGTCAAGTTTGTTCCAAGTAAATCATCTTCTTTTTTCTAAAATAGTATAGAATCCTCTCCAAGTAATAAAAAGTGAAAGTGGTGAAGATGTTATCCCTTGCACTTTAAGATTTCAAGAGCAAAATAATAGAGAAATGAGGTTGGAGGAAACCCATAACAATTTAGGGTTTGCTACAAAAGAGCATCCCTGCACTTTAGGGTTTCCAGGGCAACATAAAGAAGATTGTGCTTTTGAGGTTATTCCTTGCACTTTAGATCCTTCAAAACAAGGCAAACCTAAAGATGACAAGTCTTACTATGAGCATTGTGAGAAGATTGAAGAGATTGATGAAGATGAAAGTATTGTTGGGAATAAAAAAAGAGAGGAAGACCCAAGAAGCAAAAACAAAGAGAAAAAAGAAACCGAAAGGGATATTGATATGGGAAAACAAAAGCAAATATCACTAGTTTTAACAATAAGTGGGGCTAAACCCATAAATAGAAATAAAAAATAACAATGAAAATAATATCTTGGAATATTAGGGGAATGAATAAGAACCTGTTGGAACAAAATCTGCCTATGGTTGTTATTTGCGCCTCGACTTTGTCAACATTGAATAGACAGACTTAATCTTGGGATCTTCCATCTAATCTCCAGAGGAGGTTGGTTCCTTAATGGTTTTTTATGAGAAAAGGGAAAAGAGAATTACTGAAAGAGAGGGAAATGTAGCCGTAGCTAGAGCTTTTCTCATGGTACAGATTAAACAACAACTAAGACAAATGCATATACTCTTGTTGTTCAAGCATTTATTATATCTTCACGCAGAAATCATAGTTTTCAAGTGTGATTTAGATATTTATCTAACACACATATGTATCGAATTCTAACTCCAGCAATATGATTTATATTATGTATAAGTCCAGATTTTAGAACAGATACAATATACAACTCAATAATGTGAATAGAAGCAAAGAATGTTAATACATACACTTGCACACTATGAACCAGAAGCCAATAGAAGCGTAATTTTATTGCTTGTATTCAGAGTACATACATCCAGTCTTGTAAATGCCTAAGAGCCGACCTCTTTTCAAGGTGCATTTACTATTATATATACCCTATGGTGAGTATCTTTACAACTAGTATATTCTGACATAAAATCAATTACAAGCAATCAGGCTACAATCATGCTTCAATATGTTTTACATGGCTTCTAATAATAAACAAAATTTGATAGCAAAAATCTAGGATTTGATACTTCTTTCACCATCTATCATCATTCATCGACACAAGATTTTGGAGGCATGTTTATTTATTCCTACTTATATCTTCGTTTGGTGAAAACTCGTCATGTCACAAAATCGTGACGTCTTCTTGCACTTTGGCTCTTTGGGACTGCTCATCGGTGAAAACCCGTCATGTCATGAAATCATGACATTTCCTCACACTTTGGCTCTTTGGGACTACTCGTTGGTGAAAACCTATCATGTCACGAAATCGTGACGTCTTCTTGCACTTTGGTTATTTTGAGTTGCTTGTTGGCGAAAACCCGTCATGTCATGAAATCGTGACGTCTTCTTGCACTTTGGCCTTTTTGGACTGTTCCCCTACAAAAATTAGTAATGTCACAAAATCATGATATTCTAGCACTACAACTTCCTTTTCTTCTTCGACCCGATGAAAACTCGTCATGTCGCGAAATCATGACCTTTCTTATGCCTTAGTCATTTTTGCTCTTTATGTCTCAAAAATGAAACACTGGTCTCATGTTGCAAAACTTTGCTATCTATCAAGGTAGTCTTTTTAGACTAACATTCTTGGCGCCTTCCGAGGAATTTTGCTAGCAAAAATATTAGAATCCAAGACCTTCATCCATTGGGAAATGGAGTCAAAACAATACGGAAGAGGAGATTGTGGAAGAAAATAATCAAGAAAAATGCATTTAAACAAGTAAAGCATTACCTTTTCAAAATACCTCTTACAACTTATGGATACTTTACTAAAATTACATTAACACCTCAAATAACTTCAAACTTGTTTTACTGCTGGCCATTGGTCCCTCCTTCTATCAGCTGCTTTTGGTTAACCTGCTTGGATTTCTTCAACTTTTCTATCATAGCAACTACTTCATTGTAAGTAAGGCAAACCTGCTTCCAATATTCATCTTCGAGGTCTGAAGAATCCATGAACAACTGATATATATACTGTAATTCTTCCACTTTGTCATGGGACACTATCTTATTCCTTAAAATCAACTCCTGTAAACAAGACTTAATCTGTGTGAGGTTCTGCACCATAGCAAATACTTGTGTTTCCTCTACAGGTTCTTCCCAACTCTCTATCTCTGATTCATCCTCCATAAAAGTTTTTAGGGACAGTGTTAGCGCATCTTCACTTAAAACTTTTGAATTTTCATCCCACAAATATGGAAGTCCACATTTGTTTGCCAGATTTAAATGCTTCACTAGTCCCTTAGCCTCAACTTCTAACTCTTGAAGGAGTTTGTCACCTTGAGTTACAATTTTAAACCTCCTAAAGAAACTTTTAGCCGCAATCTTGGCCTAAGACCAAGCTTCACTTCGGATCTTAGCAGCGATGCTCTCCGACATTTTCTCAGATAAGACTTGAATCTTTGTTGCCGCATCTGATCTTTCTTGAAGAAAGCTTACTGAAGATTTTAATTCATCACTGACTACTTCAATTACTTCCTTTACTTTGGCCAAGTACAACAACATAGGCCTTGCTCTAAGGCTTAGTGTCAATATATCTTCGAGCATTTCTTTTCTTACTACTTTGACTCTTTCCTTCGAGAGACCAGATGGTGCGTTCTGCTTTTCTAGTATCTGCTATTGAAGTTGTTGAACCTATAGATTCAGAGATTGAATATGTGCATCTACCTCTTCCAATTTTTCTTTATATTTGGTTGCTTCATTAGTAGCTTCACCAAATTTATCTTCCCATTTCTTTGCTTCCAGCTTCAGGGCCTTTTCTATCAATTTTTGTTCTTATAGGACTGACTCCAATTCTTTCCTAGCCCCTTATTCTTTGATAAATTTTTCCTTGAAATATTCTCCATGCAAGTAAATGGTTCCTAAATGGGCTTGAGCCCTTCCCCATTCATCTGGCATGTGTAGTTGGGTAATGTCTTCAGTTGTATCTTCTACCTGATAATCTTCAATGGTCATTTCTCCTTTAGATTTCTTTGATATTGGTGTCAATTTTACCTTTTTTCTCTGCATGGTGGTGGGATCAAGAGCAATTATCTCTTGAGTGTGAGCTGGAGTTTTGGAATCTCCAATGGAATGAGATGTCCACTAGTCTAAGGTATTTTTGTTTACCTTTCTCAAATATTTTAGTTTTGAAAGAGTCGGATGACTCTCAACATCTGAAGTGGATATTGATTTAATAGCTAGAATACAAATGCTAGGGAGAAATGGATTTGGAACCAATGCAACATTAACCTCAGATTGGAGCTGGGAATATAATGTTGGTTCTGGGGAAGAAAACCATGAATTCAAAGGAAACATTATATCTTTCTTCGAACTAGAAATGGAAGGAGATTTGTTTTGGGAATGAGTAGAGAGAAAAGAGTGAGAGAATAGGGAAGCCATACCTATTTCTGTCTGAAGTGCTTGTTGATTTCCATCTTCTTCCACGTGATCTCTATTGCTTTCATTCATGATAGAATCCTGAACTTCATTTGGCATAGAAACTTCTACATTTTCTCTTTCATCAACTCTATTTTCATCGCCTATATCTTCTTCAAGATTTATTATTTCAACATTTTGGGGAATTTCCCCACGTTGTCCTCTTCTATGTTCAACATTCTCCTTTTTTACAATAATTTCTTTGAAAATAGCTACATTTTGACCTCCTTGAGCAAGGTCATTTGGATCATCAATAGTTCCAATTTGAGCATTCTCTTGTTCAGTAATCTTTGTATCTAGAACATTACCTTCATCATTCTGAATAGTTTGCTCATCCTCTGGAGCAGTTCCAATATTCTCAACATCATTATCTTGAGCAATTTGCTCATTATTTGGAATTTTTTCAATATTTTGTTTCTCTTTTTCTTGAGTTTCTGCTATAGACTTTAGCCTCCTCCTCTTAATGCAAAGAGGTTCTTCATCAGATTCTATAGCTGAGTTTGAAGGGGGGACAAACTTCAAAGTTTTAGAGGTTGTAGTTTTACCTTTTGATGAATCAGCACCTAGTGCTAGGCATTTTCCTCTCCTTTCTACCTGTAAGGGTTCAGTGATCCCTTGTCCTTCTTTACCTAGGCCTTTTCCTTCATATCCCATCTTCAACATCATCTAAGCAACTTTTCCATACTCTTTTCCTTGTTCTTTTGTGAAGATGTCATCAGTGGCCCTTTTCTTGGAAGTTCTAAGCCTGGTTTGTGCTTGAGCTAACGGCTGCTCAACTGCAACTTTCTTTCCTTTACCTTGGTCGATATTCTATTTTTTCACAGCTTCAGGACTTGCTACCATCAATGCTAGGAGGTACCTTCACAGGAAAAACCCCTGACCAAGAATCTTGATAATGGTCATAACGAACTAAAAATTCAAGATCATTTTTCATAGGGTACCTCGAATCAATCATATTTGTTTGCACTCTCATGGTCCACCATTCATGAATCTTTCCCACCATCCAATCTACCCCTTTCTTCTACATTCTAGAAATGGTATTTTCATCCAACACATGTTTGGAATTATTCTCAGGATCATAATACATTACATGTTCATAAAAATCATGCCAAGGGGGCAACGATTGCATTCTTTCTACATGCCATTCTAGTGCATCATCTTCATTATTATTTCTACAGGCTTCAATATCTGGTATGATGGATGCATGATAGTTCTTCATTGGGGTTCTATTTAAAATAGTCTGTCTTTCTACAAATCTGTTTATAGGGTCATATTTCCATCTCTGAGGTATTTCTATTAACCCCAATTCTCTCAGAGCTTGGGTAATCTATTCATGTTGACCCTTCCTAGAAATAATAATACCCTCAAACTGAAAAGGCATAGTACAGGTACCAGTTTTTCCTATACCTATACCATATTTGAAATTTATTTGTTCAGTTTGTCTAACATATTCCAAAGCAAATAACTTATCAGTAACATAGTGGGGAAGTAAGAAAGGTTTCCCAGTAAACCCATATAACCTAATGACAACCCCTTGAGTGAGAATGAACCAGTCACCCTCTTCAGCATGTTTGTTCTGTAGCACCTTCTCAGCTTTTGGGGTTAACCTTCTAATTTCCCCATACATTATTCTTAGAGTTGGACCCAGAAATTCCCTATTAAAATCGTAATACGATTATGTTTTGTGCAATACATTGGTCCACTCATATACTGGTAATGTTCTCCCCTTTTCATATTTATCATTTACAGAAATAAAAGCTAGCTCCTTAGCCATAAAATAGAAGAATAGCCATACCAAGTATGAAGAAAAATGGAAAGAAAACTGAGACCCTCTTTTCATTGCAGATAAACCTTCATGAATTTCTCGAAAAAGATACCCCGACCAGTCAAAAAATAAAGGCCTAACACTTTTATCCATGACTGAAGAGTCATAATTTTTTGGGTTTGATAGGCAATTGACTAAGGCAATCTGCCACCCATGAACTTTCTCGTCAGTCTTCAGTCTAGCCACCATAGCCAATATAGAGAACAATTCTAGGTTCTTGAATTCTGCTAGGTGGATAGGGGTTTCAGGCATATTTCCTCTGGTAGGTGGGTTTTTTAACTGTGTAATGAGGAAATTCTTCATCTTTTCAGAAGGCACAAAATATTTTGCTTGGTCTATGGGGTTAAAAGCCTTAGGCTCAAGGGCAGGTACATAACCAATGGTGAAAGCAACAATAAAAGCATCTGTACTTAGAGTAAAAAGCAATCTCCCTCTATAATCTCTAACAACTTTCTTTTTTTCATCATAAAAATTTATGATTGCTTTGACCAATTCAGGACAAGGGTGCATAGGAACGTAAACATACTAGTAGAGTAACGAATGGAAAGCAAAAGTAGTAGGGGAAGACACAATAATACCAGTAGCCATTCTGTCTTCAATATCTCTTCGAATCTTCGTTGGATATTTCCATGTTACCACTGTGTCATTGATTCTAGCATCTCTGTCGACAAATTTTTCACCCATGTCCTCTTCACGTCTCACTATTGAGGGTGTAGAAGATGAAGCCACCATTGTTGTTTTCTGATTATTCTTCTTCGGAGCCATGAGAGACTATCACACTGAGTTTGTCTGAACTGAACTTGGATTCGAAAACAAGAATAGAAAGTGGTGCAACATAACTTACTCAGGAGTAAAATTAGGGTTTTTCATGTCAATTAGAAAAGACATGCATGATTTGCATTAATTACGGTTGGTGGGCTAGATTTTCTCGAATCCCTCTATGCTTTGTTTCTATCACCTTTTCAAATGTTTTTGAAAATCCAGCCAATGGCTATGAACTGCATTAAAATAAATATTACGCTTACCAAAGTCTACCTATTTTGAAAGGTGGTTCCTGTTTACCAATCATCAAAAAGCCACATGGCAATTTTAGAATTCCTTTCGATGATTGATTGAGCAACCTTATTAAATGAAAAATAATACCTCTCGAGGCTTCTTTTATTCTCGAAAGTGGTTCTTTCCCACCAATCATCAGAAAACTACATGGCGATTTCAAATTTAAACCATTATACCCGACAATATAGCACTTTTCGATTTGATCTTCTTCTTGCTGGCAAACTCTGGTTGGCCGTGGAATGATGAAAAAAACCTTTATAAGTCGGGAACAACTTAGGGAAATATTTACAAACATTGTTATAATGTACATACTATACATAAAATTCTCCCTTTTTCTTTAATTGAAGTAGAGCTTTAAGTGAAAAGCATTCACTATTATGGGTAAAATCATACCCTATTGATCTTTCAGTTGAAAAGAATTAAATTGCTTTTCAACAATTATTTCAAAAGGGCCTTCCCAAAAGGCATCAAATTTATCATGGTTACCTGGCTTAGCTTTTTTCACATTCCATTTTAAAACCAAGTCCCCCACTTTAAATTTTTTGAAAGTTGTTTTCTTATTGAACCATCCTGTTGTGTCTGCCATATGCTTCTGATGGTGATCATAGGCATGTTCCCTCTGTTCTTCTAGTTGTAAGAGCTGCATCAACCGAGCATCCATTGGTTGGCCTCCCTCTTCATCCATATGATTAAGTAACTTTAGTGCTGGTATCTCCATATGTATAGGCAAAATAGCCTCTTTACCATAGACCAAAGAATAGGGTGATGTATTAATAGATTTCTTAATTGAAATTCTATCAACCCATAGCGCTTGGTTGATTAAAGAATGCCAACTTCTTTTGTTATCTTCTAGCATTCTTTTCAGGATTCTAAGGAGGTTTTTATTTGTAGATTCAGCTAGGCCATTTCCCTATGGGTAGTAATTGGAAGAGGTCTTCAAATATATACCATATCTGCTAGTGAACTCAATCATTTTAGCTTCGATGAAAGTTGATCCATTATCTATAACTAGTGAATCTGGTACACCAAACCTTGTAATCAAGCTTTCTACAAACTCGATTACAACTTCCTGATCAGCTTTCTTAGTGGGGATTGCTTCAGCCCACTTAGTGAAATAGTCTATGGCAGTAAGTATATACTTGTGGCCAACTGATGAATTAGGTTCTATTATCCCAACAAAATCTAACCCCCACTATTGGAAAGGTTCTTCAACTTGGATAGACTTTAAGGGCATAGGGGTATTTATATTCCTCCCTACATATCTCTAACATTGCTCACAACTCTTAGTTACTTTGTAAGTGTCAAAAAAATAGAAGGCCAATAACAACTTGCTCTGAGTATCTTCAAAGTGGTGGATCTTCTTGAATAATGTCCGCTAGAGAGACCTCCATGAAACTCTTTCAACACTTTTTGTTTCTCATCCTCTCTTATACACTTCAATAGTACACCATCTATATTCTTCCTGTACAACCCTTCTATTGAAGGGTGTACTTCAATGCTTGTGCTCTATACCTTCTTCTTTGTGAAGCATTCAGATTATCAAGACACATTCTAGTCTAAAAGTACTTCACAAGATCATCAATCCAATCAATATTTTCTAGATTTTGATCTGATTCTATGTTTGCCATTACACTCTAGTGCTCTCCATGATCATTTGCAGCCTGCTTGGCTAATTCTTGGCATAGAGCTCTACCCCTTACTATTTTTGTTGGGTGTATTTCTACATCATATTCCTATATTTTAGTCACCCAACCAACTCTCTTTTCACCAAGTTCCCCTTGTATTATAAAATTCCTGACATCAGGATGGATCACATAAACAATGATCCTACTCTATGATAGAAAATGTTTAAACTTATTCAAATATTTCATGATAACATACACTTGTTTCTCGATAAAGTTGTATCTTTCTTCATGATCATGCATGGTGGAACTCAGAAAAGCTATGGGTCTTTCTTCATTGTCTGCTCCTTTCTGTGTGAGGAATACAACATAACTTTCTTGTTCACCAACAACATATAGGATGAAACCTCGAGAGTAGTCAGGATTAACTAGCACAGGTGCTTGAGCTATTTCTTCTAGAATATTTTTGAAAGCATTCTTCCTTGGATCTATCCATTTGAAAGGTGCATCTTTCTTCAACAATTCAATCATTGGTTTAACAATCTATGCAAAATCTATAATAAATTTATGCATAAAATTTATTTATTCGAAGAAATATTGCAAGCCTTTCTTGTTAACTGGTAGGGGAAGTTCCAAGAGTGCTTTCACTCTATCAGGATCAATGGCTAATCCAACTTTAGAGATGACATGACCAAGTAGGATACCTTCTTCTACGATGAATATGGATTTCTTTGGGTTCAAAGATATTCCAAATTCCCTGTATTTTTCAAACACCTGCTCAAGGTGTGTTATATGATCCTCCTTATGATGAGAAAAAATAGTCATATCATCTAAATAGATGACTATGATCTTGTTAGCAAGCTCACCGAAAGCCACATCCATTACCCTTTGGAAGGTTGCTCCAACGTTAGACAAGCCGAAAGGCATCCTTTGATAGGAAAATGTTCCCCATTTTGTGGTAAAGGTAGTCTTATATTGATCTTCATCTCCGACCCATACCTGATTATACCTAAAAAAACCATCTAGCAAAGAGAATCTCTCTGCTCCTACAATTATGTGTAAAATTTGGTCAATCTACGGGAGGGGATAATGATCCTTGAGTGAGGCTCTATTCAAATTTTTGAAATCAACACATAATCTAATGTCTCCATTTTTCTTCCTGACTGGAACTAAGTTTGCCACCCAGGTAGAATGTTTAATAGGATACACTATCTTAGCTTGAAGGAGTTTTAACAATTCCTGCTTCATCAGAGCTTCTATCTTTGGATTTACAGGTCTTTGCTTTTGCCTGAAAGGCTTGGCTCCTTCCTCTAATTCAATGGTGTGTTGGATAATCTCTTTCTTGTACACTTTTAGATCACTGTACACCCAAGCTATAATATCTAGAAATTTCTTGCATAATTCCCTGATTTGGTTCAACTCTTCTATTGTACAACTAACTCCGACTTTAATCATTTTTCTTGGTTCTAGCTCAACTTATTTATACCGGTGCTTATCAACTTTTATTTTATGGCCTATTGCCCTATCATTATTATCAAAAAGACTCTCAAGGGTGATAAGTCCCTTGGGGATATGATTATTTTTTAACTGAATCAATCCTTCTTCTTCTTCATCTTGCAGCATCCTATCGCTCGAGCAGTTCATCTCATAGATTAAAAAATCTAATATTTGCTCATCATTTTCAAAAACTTGCCAGAAGATATTTTTATCTGGCATGGAGGGTCTATATATGAGTCTAACCATCTTGGATTTCTAGATAACGTTGCTGATGGGACATAAATTTTCTCCCATCGATGCCAACAAATCTGCATGAGTATTCTATTCTCTAGGAATAGACTTCATATTTAGAGCCTCAAAGGCTTCTAAAAGGTCCCACACTTTATTTCTATAAGCCTTTAAGTAGTGTTGTTTATTGATACATTTTCTCATGACTTGATTCATGATAAGTTTTGAATCTCCATAAATTAGTAGTTGTTTAACCCCTAGTTTCTCAGCTTTCCTCAATCCCAAGCAAAGTGCTTCATACTCTACTGCATTATTGGTGCAACTCCATGTCAATCTGTAAGAGAAAATTATTTCCTTCCCTATGGGAGAAATCAAAACTATTCTAGCACCAACTCCATTCTTACACCTAGCTCCATCGAAGAATAGCTTCCAAAGCTGACTAGTAGAATTATTTTCTTTAGGAGTGGGTGCCAATTGCTTTTTTAATTTTTCAATGGAATAACTTCCCATTTCTATTTCTATCATGGCATTGAAATACTTTAGAGAAAATTGGTCTTCTACTTGAAGATCTTCTAAGGTTTCTTCCATTAGATCCACTTCTCCGATTTCCTTAGTCATCATATTTACAGTGCTAGCCTCCCCTATATTTTCTACATGAAAAGTAGATGGTTTCTCATTAAATATATTGATCCTTCTACCTTTGAAAGGTATTTCTAAATGTGAGTAGTCCAGAGATAGGTATCCTCCTATATTTGCTATGAATTCTCTAGATAAACACATACCAAAGTATGGTGCTAAATCTACCACTACCACTTCTTGTATGACCACCATTTGAGGCATCCTATGGAGTTGTATGGGAATGTCTTTAATTACTCCTACAATATTAACTAGAGTACCATCCAACTGTAGGACTCCTGGATTACTCCTAGTATACTCCATCCCCATAATGTCACACATTGCTTTGGGTATCATGGTAGTAGCAACACCTGAATCTATCATGCAGTTGTGTACAACCCACCCTTCCATTTGAAGAGATAAATAGAAGGGAGGTGGTCTATTTTTTCTAGTGGAAGATGTTAGATTTGCTTGGACTGTATTTGAATAAGATATGTTCTTACCTTTATTTTTCATTATCTTTAGAGATTCTTGCAGGAGGTCAATCTGACCAAGGAACTGAAGAGCATCATACATGCTTGCCTTTGAGGGAGTCTTTTTCATTTCTTCCACTATGTTGAATGAAGATGATTCAACACTTTTTTCTCTTTCCTTGGAAAAAGTGTCATACCTATTTTTGTATCCCTGAGTTGCTTTCGTTCTTTGTCTCTTAGTTAATGAAGGAAATCTTAACCTCTCCTTAGCTTGATCTTGAGTCTCAGTTTCCTTCCGTGGAGTGAACTCCTTACGTATTTCTGGCCCAGAGCTTTGGGCAGGAACTTGAGGTCCCTTTTCATAGGAAGAATCTCTTTTAGGCATTGCTTTAGGAGCTGGGGGAAAACTTAGAGGTTGAAGCTCTTGAGGATCCACTTGTAGAGGTTTTTTACCTGATCTGGTTAAAATTGCAACTTGTTCCACTATAGGCATCATGAAATTGTGATCAGTTTCTCTAATCATATTTACATGACCTTTCATGTTTTTCTCTACTTTCTCAATAGCTACATTTTGTACATAATGTTGATGGATCATACATGAACTTTCTCCATGTGGATCATTACATGTGGTACACCAGTAATCAAAATTTGTAGGAGCTAAAGCTTCCTCAACTTCATTTGCATAAATGACATTTGATCTTTCCTACCCTCTATTGCTTGATTGAGCCGCATCTCTTGTTATTTGAGGAAACCTCCTTGGTTGAAAGTTTCTCTCGACCTCTCTTCTCTTCATTGACATCATATCATTCGCCAAAGTTTTTACCATGTCCAGTATAATAGAGAGTTGATTCTCTTGGGTTGGCTGAGGAGGTGGTGCAGGTAATGCGGGGATAGCGAGAATAGGAGGTAATGTCGAGGAATTTTGAGGTATCTATATTGTAGGAATGGATGGTTGCCCATTCCATTTTGGAAGATCTACACTTGAAAAATGGGAAGAGCTTGAAGAACTAGTATTGGGAGCTTGGGGAATATCTGGAAAAATTGGTATTATTGCTTTTGGTGGATATCTCCCAGTGGCAATAAGATCTCTCTCTACTTTGGATGCTTCTTGGTAAATAGTAGGGAAGGTGAATATTCATGATTGTCATATTATCATATTGATATCGGAATCAAAAGCTCTTAAATAATAATACACCGCTTGTTCTGTGGTTGGTTTCAATCCGGTGGGCACTCTTTCCCAGGTGCGGTTGAATCGGATATTGAAATCAATAATTTCCTCTTGAGGATGTTTTTTGATAATGTTGAACTGGCTAAGCAGGGAGAATGGATCTGCATGCTGATTAAACTCGTCTACCAGCCTACCAGCGAGTTCTACCCAAGTTGCAATGGATTGAGGAGGAAGTGCTTTGTACCAATAGAGCATTTTTCCTTTTAATGAAATGACCAACAACCTGATCATCACATCTTCTTGAGTGATGTTGTAAATTGCTACCAAGGATGCAACATCTAAGCAATGTTCATACATCATTTTACCTATTCCATCATATGAAGGCAATGCCTTCAAAGCTGCAACAGGAATCGGGTTCTGGGCCACCAGGTTCAATGGACCCGTGTGGTTCCATGTAAGATAAGTTGGTGGAGGAGCGGCCATTGTAGTGACTGTACTTGTCTACACTATAGAACTATTGGTAGTTATATTTGAAGATGTATTGACAATAGGGCTGGACAAAATAGTAGGTACAAGGGTAGTAATACTGGTAGCAGGTGGGTTTGATCTAGCAGATAAAACTGGATGCACTCTTAGGCTACCAAGATGTAACTCGAAGAACTCAATGGGTTCTTTAGAGTTTCTTGCTTTAGATCTGGTTATCATATAGGTAAATAATCATAAGTTCTAACCAGATAAATAGATAAGGTATCTCTTAGGTCTATACCTTCAGACGAGTTCCAGGTGATTTGATTTAGATTTTTAAAAAGATCAAAGACAAACACCAAACCTTATAGAATACTATGGGATTTAGGGTCCCATCGGGTGTGCCAAAAACTGTTGGAACAAAATCTGCCTATGGTTGTTATTTGCGCCTACGACTTTGTCAACATTGAATAGATGGACTTAATCTTGGGATCTTCCATCTAATCTCCAGAGGAGGTTGGTTCCTTAATGGTTTTTATGAGAAAAGGGAAAAGAGAATTACTGAAAGAGAGGGAAATGTAGTCGTAGCTAGAGATTTTCTCATGGTACAGATTAAACAACAACTAAGACAAATGCATATACTCTTGTTGTTCAAGCATTTATTATATCTTCACATAGAAATCATAGTTTTTAAATGTGATTTAGATATTTATCTAACACACATATGTATCGAATTCTAACTCCAACAATATGATTTATATTATGTATAAGTCCATATTTTAGAACAGATACAATATACAACTCAATAATGTGAATAGAAGCAAAGAATGTTAATACATACACTTGCACACTGTGAACCAGAAGCCAATAGAAGCATAATTTTATTGCTTGTATTTGGAGTACATACATCCAGTCTTGTAAATGCCTAAGAGCCAACCTCTTTTCAGGGTGTGTTTACTATTATATATACCCTATGGTGAGTATCTTTACAACTAGTATATTCTGACATAAAATCAATTACAAGCAATCAGGCTACAATCATGCTTCAATATGTTTTGCATGGCTTCTAATAATAAACAAAATCTGATAGCAAAAATCTAGGATTTGATACTTCTTTCACTATCTATCATCAGTCACTGACACAAGCTTTTGGAGGCATGTTTATTTATTCCTACTTATATCTTCGTTTGGTGAAAACTTATCATGTCGCGAAATCGTGACGTCTTCTTGCAATTTGGCTCTTTGGGACTACTCGCCGACGAAAACCCGTCATGTCACGAAATCGTGATATTTCCTCACACTTTGGCTCTTTGGGACTACTCGCTAGCGAAAACCCGTCATGTCATGAAATCATGACGTTTTCTTGCACTTTGGTTATTTTGAGTTGCTTGTTGGTGAAAACCCGTCATGTCGTGAAATCGCGACGTCTTCTTGCACTTTGGCCTTTTTGGACTGTTCCCCTATGAAAATTAGTAATTGTTGGTCATCAAATCCGCACAGGAAAGGAATTTCAGTGGGTTTGCATGCCCTGGACCTGTGACCAACATTGAAAGGCCGAGGGGAAGAGATGCCCCTCGTGCCAATCTTCGAAGAAAGGTCGGCTCCTATACTAATCTACTTTTGGGGTTTGAGACGAGTGCAGGAAAGAAATAAACAGAGTAAGGGTTAGGAAAAGAAATAAAAAAGGGTAAGGTTTAGAGAAAGAAATAAAAAGAGTAAGGGTTATAAGATGATGATTTAAGGTGGGAGAGAACAGGAAGCACGATTACTCGCTAACAACTCGAATAGCAACAAGAAATACCAAGAATAACATGAAAGAAATGAAATGTCGAACTTCCTATGTATCCTCTGGACGGGTTCGTAGGGTTCTCCTTTCTCTCTCGCTGGAATCCAGGATTCAGAGTAACAACGATTGAGATAAGGTAATAACAGAAACCTCAATCCACCAGGCAGCATAAAGGAAAGCGACAAGGCATTTTACCTCTCCTATGTATCCTTCAGGGCAAATTTTAGGGGTTCAGTCCCCGATCGCACACCGAATTTAGGATTTAGAGTCTCAGTATGCAAATGAGAAAAGACAAAAGAATTAAGCACAGAAGGTAGCATAAAAGAGAAGAATAGAGCACAAAAGATCTTTAGTATTAAATGCAGGACATCAAGTTACAACAGCTTTCTAGCAGAAAGTTCCCCCCTTTTACATTATAAAATCTAGGTTTTTATAGAGGACCCGACCCTCTGAGTCATAATTACACAGAATGGTGAAGTATTCTTGAGATCTGAGAAGTCGGCTTCTCGTGGCCCTCGAGACTGAGCTTTCTAATCCATTACCGAACAGGCAACTGTGACCGGGTCAACCGCAAAAGTATGCATTGATGAACCGCCTGAGCATCCTTGGTGCAATGCTCGAGTGGTCACCATGCTCGTTGAACTTCTCCTTCAGGGACTGACACTTCGCTTCCAATTGCCAAAAAAGGACAACGAGCTTATTGGGCAAGAAAGAATGCATTTATGAGGCACTTGATGGTCTCGAGAAAATACTCGGCTTGGAGTGCGTGCCCCTCATGAAAAAGCAACATGTCGTGATATCACGACATTTCTACGCCTTTAGCTTGGTTCTTCTTGTTGCATCGTGAAAATATGACATGTCGCGAAATCGCAACATGTCTGTCTTTGTCTTCTTTTGTTGCTTGGAGTCACAAAAATGCAACGTGTCATGATATCGTGACACTTTTTGGCCTTTGCCCTTTCCCCTTGCTTCGGTCACGAAAATGCGACGTGTCGCGATATCACGATTCTTTTCAATTACTGCGCTTTTTCCTTGTTGTAGGTCGCGAAAATGCAACAGGTCGTGATATTGTGACCTTTTCTCTTTCTTGTGCCTTTGCCTTGCTGTTGGTCACAAAAATGTGACATGTCGCGATATCGCGACGCTTTTGCTCTTGCACTTCCTTATGGCTTTGGGTCACGAAAATGCGACATATCGTGATATCGCGACACTTTCTCCTTCTTAGCCCTTTCCTTGCCGTTGGCCACGAAAACGCGACACGTCGCGATATCACGACGCTTTCTGCTATTGCACTTCCTTGTGGCTTTGGGTCGCGAAAATGCGACATGTCATGATATCACGACACTTTCTCCTTCTTAGCCCTTTCATTGCTGTTGGCTGCAAAAATGCGACACGTCGCGATATCGCAACACCTTTTACTTTATGTGCTTTTGCCTTGTTGTCGGTCGTGAAAATGCGACATGTCGCGATATCGTGACAATTTTTCATTCTTGCCCTTCCTTGTGCTATGAGTCGCAAAAATGCGACATGTCGCGATATCGCGACACTTTTCATTCTGGCTCATCTTCTTGCTTCCAGGTCGCGAAAGTGCGACGTGTCGCGATATCGCGACAGTTTTTGTCCTTTGCTCTCCCTTGTCGCTTTGAGCCGCGAAAACGTGACATGTCGCGATATCGCGACACTTTTTGTTTTCTGCTCAGTGCTGCTTCTTGCATCGCGAAAATGCAACACGTTGCGATATCGCGACGCTTTTCTTGCTGGCGCTTTTCCCTCGTCGTCGGCCGTGGTTTTGCAACATGTCGCTATATCACGACACTACTTGCCTCTGCTCCTCTTTCATGCTTTCGGTCGCGAAAATGTGACATGTCGCGATATCGTGACACTTTTTCCTTATTGTGCTTTGGAGCTATTTTCTTTGGCCTGCTTGGTAGAGAAGCTTTTTCTTCTTCATTCTGTATACAAGGGAGTGGCATGGAAAGCCAAAATTGCTACAACACTTACAAATGAAAAGAAATACTCTTGCAAAAGGAAATTTTTTGATTTTTTTCTACCCCTTGTGCAATGTGACAAAATTGTCAACATTCTTGGCGGCTCGCGGGGCATTTTGCTAGTCTGAATGCAGAGATCCCAGGCCTTTATCCATTGGGCAACAGAGTCATTCTCATTATCTTCTTCTCTGATCATCCACTGACAGCATATATTTTTTGTTTGTGCCTAAGCTCCTAAGCAACCTTAGTGCTTTCGGCTCTTATTTACTAGCCAGGCTATTTACAATTTATACAAAATTTATGATATGACAGACATACTGCCATCACAAACTCAGCCTCGGGTGTCTATCCGGTGAATCTGTAGTGCCCGAACCAGATCAGATTGAACTTCAGTTGATCTTTGAAGTCCGATTGGCTTCTTCTTGAAGTTGTCCATGCTGCAAACAGGAAGCAGCGCAATGAGTTGTCACTCCTGCCAGTACCCGCACTGCTGATGCAAGATGTGGCGAAGAAGTTCACCACGCGAGGGTCTTCTTGGGGCACTGGCCATAGTGATGGCTGGAACCAGAATACCGAAGAGTCTAGTAACTACGGGCTGGGTACAGGTTCCTCCATTTTCTCGATGCGATAACAGGGCTCCTCCGGCAAAGAGCAAACTTCTATGATCTCTTCAGGTTCAGCCTCTTGGTGAGGTACGCTTGACGGATTTTGGCTGAACATTTGCGTGCTATGCTCAGGGATACAAAAAGAGTGCAAAACTGGGCCCTCTTCGTTTTTAGGCTCTACCACTTGAGCCTGCTCCTCTTCTTGGCCCGTCCTCTGATGGAGATCGCAAGCAACCATATTGTTCATTGTTGGGGCAAAGCTTGCAAACTGCCAGGGTTGGACTTGGATGGGATCTGCCTCTCGAGCTCCACATGACTACATCTCAGGCTTCTGCTTAGTATGAGGAGTCTGCGATGAAGAATACTGCGTTGGACAGACAGGAGTAGCAACTATTGGAGAAAGTGATGGGGCCTCTCCCCACTGCCACTTTCCCGATAGAAAAATTTTTGTGCGTACTGCTTCCTTGAATATCTGAGGGAATCTTTGTTCACCAGATCGTAGCAAGAGGAGGCCTATGTCCGGGTGAAAATCCCGAACATAGTAGAGGTGGGCTTGGGCGGGCGTCGGTTGGATCTCCCTTGGAATTCTCTTCCAACTTTTGATGAATCGGATATTGAAGTCCGTGACGCTCTCCAAAGATGCTCTCTTGATGGTGGAGAGGTGCGTCAAAAGCTGGAAGGGATCTTGAGAGCCATCAAATGTTTTGAATAGTGCTCCCGCTAAGTCATCCCATGAGCAGATACTCCTAGGCCCGAGCAGTCTGTACCACTGCAGCGCCCTTCCTTCCAGAGACAGGACCAGAAGTCTGACCATGACATCTTTGTGGATTATGTCATAGAGGAACGCTAAATCAGCAACAACTTCAAGGTGCTCTCGGGCCATTCCCATGGTGCCATCGTATGTTGTCAATGCCTTCAAGGCGATGTCGGGAATCTTGTGGTAGCTTTGGAGGTTCAAGGGGCCTCGGTCATCCTAGCTGGGAAAGCTTACCCCCGCCATTATAGCAGCGGTCTACAGATATCATGGTTATCATCGCTGAGTCGGAGTCACCAGGTGAACATTCTTTCTTCGCCTGTGAGGTCAAGGCTGCTCACCAAACCTTGATTCCTTCGAGATATCTTCTTTTAGCTTTAAAAAAAGGGGCGCCTATGATCAAGAAATCTGGGTATTCAGCTCAACAAAGTCGCCAAGTGATTTTTCCAGATAAATACAAGCCAAAGATTCACCAAACTTGAGCTTTCTTAAAACACGAGACTTTTGGCATGAAGGTACTAGTCTTTACGACTTAGAGATTTTCGGATAAAATAGAGTCGCCAGATGCTAGGAGTCTTTTGGTAATGACAGCATCGATTCTCACTACCACTTAGAATATGAGACTAACCAGATCTCACCGGGAACTATTAGAACTATTGGCTCTGGTGGAGACGGGCTTGAGGTCTGTGAAAATATGGGACGTTAGTCCCACCGGGCGTGCTAAAAATTGTTGGTCATCAAATCCGCACAGGAAAGGACTTTCGATGGGTTTGCGCGCCCTGGACCTGTGACAAACATTGAAAGGCCGAGGGGAAGAGATGCCCCTCGTGCCAATCTCCGGAGAAAGGCCGGCTCCTATACTAATCTACTTTTGGGGTTTGAGACAAGAGTGCAGGAAAGAAATAAACAGAGTAAGGGTTAGGAAAAGAAATAAAAAAGGGTAAGGGTTAGAGAAAGAAATAAAAAGAGTAAGGGTTAGAAGATGATGATTTAAGGTGGGAGAGAACAAGAAGCACGATTACTCGCTAACAACTCGAATAGCAGCAAGAAATACCAAGAATAACACGAAAGAAACGAAATGTCAAACTTCCTATGTATCCTTTGGATGGGTTCGCAGGGTTCTTTCTCTCTTGCTGGAATTCAGGATTCAAAGTAACAGCGATTGAGATAAGGGAATAACAGAAACCTCAATCCACCAGGAAGCATAAAGGAAAACGACAAGGCATTTTACCTCTCCTATGTATCCTTCAGGGCAAATTTTAGGGGTTCAGTCCTCGATCGCACATCGGATTCAAGATTCAGAGTCTCGATACGCAAATGAGAAAAGATAAAAGAATTAAGCACAGAAGGCAGCATAAAAGAGAAGAATAGAGCACAAAATATCTTTAGTATTAAATGCAGCAAGTTACAGCAGCTTTCTAGCAGAAATTTCCCCCCCTTTTACATTATAAAATTTGGGTTTTTATAGAGGACCCGACCCTCTGAGTCATAATTACACAGAATGGTGAAGTATTCTTGAGATCTGAGAAGTCGACTTCTCGTGGCCCTCAAGACTGAGCTTTCTAATCCATTACCAGAACAAGCAACTGTGACCGGGTCAACCGCGAAAGTATGCATTGATGAACCGCCTGAGCATCCCTGGTGCAATGCTCGAGTGGCCGCCATGCTCACCGAACTTCTCCTTCAGGGACTGACACTTCGCTTCCAATTGCCAAAAAAGGACAGCGAGCTTATTGGGCAAGAAAGAATGCATTTACGAGGCACTTGATGGTCTCAAGAAAATACCCGGCTTGGAGTGCGTGCCCCTCGCAAAAAAGCAACATGTCACGATATCACGACATTTCTACGCCTTCAGCTTGGTTCTTCTTGTTGCATCGTGAAAATATGACATGTCGCAAAATCGTGACATGTCTATGTCTTTGTCTTCTTTTGTTGCTTGGAGTCACAAAAATGCGACCGATATCGTGACACTTTTAGGCCTTTGCCCTTTCCCCTTGCTTCAATCGCAAAAATGCGACGTGTCGCGATATCGCGACACTTTTCCATTGCTGCGCTTTTTCCTTGTTGTAGGTCGCGAAAATGCGACATGTCGCGATATCGTGACCTTTTCTCTTTCTTGTGCCTTTGCCTTGTTGTTGGTCGCAAAAATGCGACATGTCGTGATATCGCGACACTTTTCGCTCTTGCACTTCCTTGTGGCTTTGGGTCGCGAAAATGTGACATGTCACGATATCGCGACACTTTCTCCTTCTTAGCCCTTTCCTTGCTGTTGGCCGCGAAAATGCGACACGTCGTGATATCGTGACACTTTTTGCTCTTGCACTTCCTTGTGGCTTTGGGTCGTGAAAATGCGACATGTCGCAATATCGTGACACTTTTTCCTTCTTAGCCCTTTCCTTGCTGTTGGCTGTGAAAATGCGACATGTCATGATATCACGACACCTTTTACTTTATGTGCTTTTGCCTTGTTGTCGGTCGCGAAAATGCGACATGTCGCGATATCGCGACAGTTTTTCATTCTTGCCCTTCCTTGTGCTGTGAGTCGCGAAAATGCGACATGTCGCGATATCGCGACACTTTTCATTCCGGCTCATCTTCTTGCTTCCAGGTCGCGAAAGTGCGACGTGTCGCGATATTGCAACAGTTTTTGTCCTTTGCTCTCCCTTGTCGCTTTGAGCCACGAAAACGTGACATGTCGCGATATCGTGACACTTTTTGTTTTATGCTCAGTGCTGCTTCTTGCATCGCAAAAATGCAACACATCGCGATATCGCGACGCTTTTCTTGCTGGCGCTTTTCCCTCGCTGTCGGCCGCGATTTTGCGACATGTCGCGATATCGCGACACTATTTGCCTCTGCTCCTCTTTCATGCTTTCGGTCGCAAAAATGCGACATGTCGCGATATCGCGACACTTTTTCCTTATTGTGCTTTGGAGCTATTTTCTTTGGCCTGCTTGGTAGAGAAGCTTTTTCTTCTTCATTCTGTATACAAGGGAGTGGCATGGAAAGCCAAAATTGCTGCAACACTTACAAATGAAAAGAAATACTCTTGCAAAAGGAAATTTTTTGATTTTTTTCTACCCCTTGTGCAATGTGACAAAATTGTCAACAGTAATATCGCGAAATTACGACATTCTGGCGCTGCAGCTTCCTTTTCTTCCTCGACCTAGCAAAAACTTGTTATGTCACGAAATCGTGACCTTTCTTATTCCTTAGTCGTTTTTGCTCTTTATGTCTCAAAACAATGAAACACTGGTCTCATGCTGCACAACTTTGCTATCTATCAAGATAGTCTTTTTAGACTAACAAAATCCCAAAAAAGGTATTAAGAAATTGTGAGGTTGTTATAGACAAGATATTTATAGATATAAAATATGGGCAACAAATATTTTAGCCACTCACAGTGTTGAATTTTATCCTGACAAAATTTAAATTTTGAAAGACATCTGATATAAAAGGAGTTGATTGTAGAAACTTAGCAATTTGAGGAATATGGAGAAAATCTTTGATTAAAAAGGTAAATAAAGAATCTCTGATAAAATGGTAAAGTTGGATATGCTTTAATTAACTTGTTAGAAATGCAATGAGAGCAATTTAATGTTTTGTTATTGTAATGGGAGTGGGACCCAATAGAAGCCACACATAGCTTATTAATATATATGTGTGTGTATTAAATGTTTTTGATAGGTTTTTGTGTAGTCACTAAAATCAATCAATTAAAAATAAAAAATAAAAAATATTCAATTATAATAGTCTAAAATATAATTGGTAAAATATTTAAATTATAATTTTTATTTAGGTTCAAACCCCACTCAGTATGAGGGGATTGGAAGCCTCATAAAAACCTCTCTAAACTCATTAAGACCCATATAGTGGTTATATATTCCTTGGCTAATAGGAGAACAATGTAGGTTTTTTTACGTTTTCAAGTGAGTAATGTGTGGATGGAGGAGAACAGACGATGCATAGAGGAGCTCAACCTCTTTAAGAAGTAAGTGGTCCAACAAGTGTAAGTGGTGAAGAAACACCCGTTGCTTGAAATAAAGTTGCGCCTCTTAGATTCGAATGTAGGACCTACCAGGTGATCTTATAGTCTTCATGAAAGGGGTGTAAACCTTAAGTGCAATCAAGTGATGAAAAAAATGATAAAGTTGGCTATATTATTTGTGAAAGGGATGCAAACCCTAGGTGCAAACAAGCAATGAAGAAAAATGGTTGTTCGTAGACCATCTCTTCAGTCTATGAGAAAGCTTCTTCGATCAGAAGAAATATCCCTTAAGAATATTTGGATTCACATGTGGATGAACCTTTGCCCTCTATTAGGATTTCAAGGGATGAATTTAGGTTGTATCTGATTGATCATGAAGCCTGGACAATTATCTACAAACTCAAGGGCAAAATACCTGACCTAGAGGAGCTTAAAGGATGTATTAAGATTGGTGGACCAGTACAAAATTCCAAGTAACTCTCCTACTCAAAAAAATATTTTATGTTTCTTTTTCTAATTTAGCGAATAGCGATGAGGTAATGGATTATAGATATAATTGGTTTTTCGGACAAAGGGGTTCATATATAAGACCTTGTACTCCTAGTTTAAACCCCTTTACATAAAAATTTAATGCCTTCCTAGTCTAGATGAATCTCTATGTTCTCTTTGTGGAGTTTTAGGGATAGAAGATATTCACCAAAATTAGTAATTCCATTGGTGCATTCTAGTATATGGATGCCCAAAAAAAGAAAAAATTGTCTAGTAAACTTAATATGAGTAAAACAAGATTGGTCATTTGGATGAATGTTTTAGTTCCTAGGCCTCAATCCATTACTATATTCTCAATCAAAGGGGAATGGATTTAAAATATTGATTATGAAAATTTCTTCCTAAGATGTTATGGTTGTTAGCAATATGGACACCTAAAAAAGATATGCCCGATCATTCAATCATGCTCTAATTCCTCCTTGGTGGAGGAGAAGGCCCTACATGTGAATGATTCAAAACCTTCAAATATCCTAGTTTAAAAGAAAGAATCTCATCCTCCAGATGCACCAATTATCCAACGTAAATCATGCGAGCAACATAAGACTCAACCCCAAAAAGAGAATTTGAATTAGATCTTTGATAAGATTCAAATGGTTACTAAATACCATCTAGAAAGTTCCATGGAAAATATTAGCACTTCACATGGTATTCTTGAAGCTAATTATGAAGTAATCGATGATGAATAGTTTTCTAAAAATAAATATCTTACAAAATGTGTTACAACTAGATATTACCGTAGGAGGTTGAAGTGCAAAAATGCATTCGCATATCTTGCCACTCTAATAGAGGAAGAACCTTTGCTATAGAAGATAATTAATCAAACTAATTTCCTCTACGATGGATGATTGTTATGTTTGTTTTCCTTCTATTTGTTGGAGTTATGTGTCATGTAAGGGTTGTTCTTGTTGTTAGTTCCTTAAAAAATAGAGTTGATTATGGAAACTTAGTAGATTGAAGATGGATAATATCTTTGATAGAAAGGCAAAGATGGGTATGATTCAATAAAAAATTTAGAAATGTAATGAGAGCAATGTAATGTTTTGTTTTTTAATGGGAGTGGCCCCCAATAGAAGCCACACATAGCTTATAAAACATAAATTTAAAAAAAAAAAAATCCAAATTAAAACATATCAAAATTATAATTTAAACCATAATATTTAAAAAATTCAAATATTTGTTTAAAAAATGTTTAATTATGAGAGTGGTGGAGTTGTAGGTGTAGGGAGAGATAGAAAAAAATTATACATTTCAAAGAATGTAGGTGTAGATGTAGATTGCAAGCCGAAAACATCAAAGGAGGGTTTACATAGATCCTTGGCCAAGGGTTTTTAGAGACCCTTGGCTGGGAAATTTTAGAGACCCTTGAATGAGGGTTTATATAGATCAATGATCCCTAGCTAAGGGTTTTTAGAGACCCTTGGCTAAGGGTTTATATAGATCGATGGATAATGAAATGGTAAAGCCTTGGATGACAGAAGGAGGATTCTATGGGCAAAGGACCATTATGCAAAATAAGTAGAGGAAGTGGACTCCAAGAAAGGCCAAAATTACCATGAACACATGCAAGTGGAATAAATAATATAAGCCAATGATAAAATCTCATTCTAGCAAGAGAAATATGAAGATTTATTATTCACAATATCCAATCCCAAAAGAGGGTAGAACCAAGGGCGCAAACGCACAAGAGGTAGAGGATTGACTTTCAAACAACAAGCTAAGGTTATATTGCAACAAGTAGAAATATATAAAAAGAGGAATAACCGTAGGCCATTGGAAAGTAATCAAGTAGGAGCCAATGTTTTTTATTATAGCAAGGAAAATGAGTCAATCGCTAGGATGGGAAGAGATTCTAGTGAAAAAATACCAAAGATGACCTCTTGAGATGCCTTATGAGGAGGACAATCACAAACAACTACAATTAATAACTCTAGGACTTCTTGTAGACCTTTGATAATACCCAAAATGCACCCTAAAAAAATAGCCTCGGGGTGCATGAAAGCGGTAGATGGCTCTCCCATAGTCCAACTTCATATGTCAAACATATAGATTGAGATCGATGTTATGGGACATAGAGGATTAATTTATTGATTTCTAGATCTTTGTCCAAGCCTCTTTGATTTCAAGATGTGGGCTACTAGCCAATAAAGAACTAGAGGCAAGCTAAATATTTTCTTGCCCCAATGATTATTTCTTAGTTATTTTTGCTAACGAGGATAAAGAACAAGTTTTTCAAGGGTCCTTGGTTTTTAGGTAGGGTAAGGCTTTCATGAATCCTTGGCATACCAAGTTCAAGGTAAGAGAGGAAATGCCCTTAGTAGCCCTAGTTTAGGTGAGGCTTTTTAGGTTGACCAAGCTTTCTTCATGGCAATAGGTAATACTCTAGAATCTTATATGATGACAAAAAACAAAACAAGTTGATTTGAAAAAATTATCTATGCCAAAATTTGTGTTCTCATTGATCTTGATAAGCCCTTGTCAAAAACAGTTACTCTGTGGTTGGGGAGGACACTTGGAAACAAGATGTGGACTATGAGAACATCCCCTTTAGGTGATGATTTGTCATGAATATGATCACCTAGATAGGTATTGCAAATATTGGATCTCAAAGTAGGCACAAGAGAAAACGACCCCTAAAGGTTTTGAACTACCTAAACAAAAAAGTATATAGAGAAAAAAAACATCTAAAGAGTAGGTAGTTATCTCCATCAATACAATTTATAACCTCCAATGGATGATGAGGAGAACATCATGGAGATGGAGATCCTGAAAATTCCTCTTCAAGCCCTAATAAAGGAACCAATAATTGAATAAATAAATCACAAAACTAAGCCAATTCTAGATATACCAAGTAACCCATAAGAGAACCCACCCCAAAATTTGAAGAGATCCTAAAGGAAGAAAAAAATCCAAGTGAAAGAAAATAATTCTAACCAATCAAATGGATGAACTCATAAAGGAATAGATAATGGAAGTGACACCTAGGAATCTTTTGAAAAGGCCATGGTGGTATCCTCACCTATGCCAGGTTTGAATTTCATCCCAAAACCAATAGGAGTGAGTCAAAAGTCTACTAAAAATATGAAGCTAGATACATACCAAAGAGCAAAAATGAAGATTGCTCAACATAAAATAGGGAAATAAGGTGTAAAGTTGATAGCAATGAGTGTAGTCAAGGATCTTACCCATATTTTCAAATCTTGTGTTTGATGAAGCGCATCACCTGGAATATTCAAGGGCTTAAGGGTAGCCCTATAAATCACAATGAGGTAAATTGAATGATTCAAAAACATCATCCATAGATGGTTTTCATCCAAGAGACAAAAGTGTTAGAAGAAGAGATGCATATTTTTGCTAAAAATATTTGGCATTTGTGTAGGGTGGAATCCCTAAGCTCCAAAGGAGCTTGTATAGGAGTAGCTTGTCTTTGGGATTTGAAAGAGATAGTGATATACCAAATAACGGGAAGTTGGGAGATTTTGGCTTTATTGACCCAAAGTAGACATTCCTCTCAACATTGGTAATGTCTTAATGTATACTCTCTTATCAGCCTCAATGAAAAACGACAACAATAGGAAAATGTAGCTTATAATATCAATCATTTCCCTAGAGCTTGGTCGATTGAAGGTGGATATTTCACACCATTCTCTCATTAAAAGAGAATATAGGGGGAAATCACACTCTAGACAATAGTACTAACCTCATGATAAAGCATATTAGATCTCTTCATCTAGTAGATATTAAACCAGATAATGGTATGATGGCCCAGTCTAATAAAATATAAGGCCCAACATGCATTCTAGAGAGACTAGACATATTTCTATTGTCAATAGATTTTTTGAGCAATGGATATATTCCAAGAGCACAAGCGTTGAACAATGCAAGATCTGATCATTGGTCAGTGTTGGTGGAAGTGTGAAAGACCAAACCTAGTTGTGCTCCTTTTATATTCTAGCTAATATGGTTTTGAGATAGAATTTTTTGAGATAAGGTTCAACAATGGTGGAGGAGGGTAAACCCAAGCATGGTACAAATATGTACAATTTTGTTAAAAAGCTTCAATATCTCAAGTCCAAATTGAGAACATGGAATTGAGAGGAGTTTGATGACATGAAAGAAAAGAAATGATATAATTTAACTAAACTTGAGGACCCAAATGAGCAAATACAATCATATGATACTATTGATATCCAAAGCAAGGAGGAGGCTAGGCTTACTACTCAATTAAAATAATAAGACAAAAGAGAAGAGATCCTATGGAAATAAAAATCCAGCATCCAATGGCTCCAAGAGGGAGATAGGAACACTAATTTCTTCCATAAATCTCTCCTAGCAATGCGGTCACACAATTTCATCTCCTCACTAAAAAGAGTAGTAGGTGATTCAATATGCACATGGGATGGAATGAAAGATATAGCAATAGAGTTTTTAGCTCAACTCTTTAAGGCAAAACCATTGAACTAGGAGGTACAACAAGAAGTACTCCAAGAGATTCCTTCTCTCATCACAAATGAAGGTAATGTAATGTTGATTGCCCTAATTATTGCTAAAGAATTACAACATGTAGTTTTCGAGATGTGGAAAGGAAAATCTCTAGGCTTAGATGGATTTCCTATAAAATTCTACCAGGAATTTTAAGATATCCTTAAGAACTATTGGAAGTGGTAGAAGAGTCTAGGATAGCCAAAGTGGTGCTCAAAGAGGTGAACAAGACATATATAGTGTTGGTTTAGAAGACCTAGGAGTTTGAATATATTTTTGGCTACCAACCACTAGCCCTTTGTAATGTCCTATATAAGATTATCATTAATATCATGGCAAAAAGGGTCAAACCTCTTCTTCACAAAATTATTTCTCTGGAATAAGGTGGTTTTGTGGAAGGAAGATAGATTTTGGATGAAATAATCTTAGCTTAGGAGGCCATGCACTCTATACAGGTACAAAAAATACCATCTATGTTTATTAGGTTAGACATATCTAAAGCATATAATAGAGTTGACTAGCACTTCCTCCTAAACGTGATGAGACTATTTAAATTCTTGGGTGATTGGGTAGAATGGATCAAGGGATGTATTTCCTCGACATCCTACTCGGTTCTAGTAAATGAAGATCCTACCCAACTATTTAGAACTTCTAGAGGTATTAGGTAAGGATACCCCTTATCCTTATACTTGTTCATCATATTGGCTAAATGTTTGAGCATAACATTAGCTAAGGATAGGGAAACTAGAGATTTGGAAGGAATAATAATAGCATATGGAGCCAAACCAATTACTCACCTAAATTTGTTGATAAATCTACATAATTAAGAAAAGCAGCGACAAGGGAGGCCTCTAGATTTAAAATGATTCTAGGACGATTTACAAAAGCAACTGGACAACTTATAAATGAAGAAAAATCCAAGGTAATCTTCTTCCATTGCTACTCTAGACAAGAGATAATGTTGTTGGATATATTGAGATACAAGAAAACATCTCTTCCAATCACCTACCTAGGAATCTCACTTATAGCTAGGAGGCAAAAAAAAGAGAAAATGGACTTGGCTATCAGAGAGAGTGAAATCCAAATTGAGAAAATGAAAAACATAAATTTGGAGTCTAAAATGAGAAATTCCACCAATTCGGAGCTACCTTTCTTGTTTTCCTTGCAAACATTTTAGATTTTTAAGATTTGTAATAGAGTTGCCATTAGGAAAGCACCTGCATATAAGATTTAAAAGATAAAAAATGTGTGATATTAAAGTTCAATTTGGACTACGCTCGATCTTATCATAGAGATCAAGTCCTTGGTCCCATTGGACATGTTAGAAATGAATTTGAATTGCATAAGTGTCCAACTTCTCGTATGCTTACAATTTTGTTTCAATAATCTTGGAAGGAAGGGACAATGCCTCTTCCAACCTTTAGATTTAGGCCAACTCTCCACCATCCTTCCTAAAATCTAATAAATATAGTCTAATTGCATGAAATTAAATGTGGTAAATTCAAATGTAGAAAGTAAATGCATAAATTAATATACATGAAAAGTAAATTTTGAAGTTTTGAATGCAAGAGATTGAAAGTAATATAACTGTAATTGTAGTAAGGAGAGTGTGTGGTCAATCAAATGACGACGAAAACGAATAACAACAATGGATGAAATGAGATTAACAAGAAATAACCAAGAAAAAAGGGCAGTGTCATTATCATCATACCTTCTACAATCGAAGAGAGCAATACCAATGATGGAAAACAAAAAGTCTTATCAATTTCTTATTAACTTATGGAAGGAACACAATGTGACTCTCACAAAGTGGAGCTCTAACTTCATAAATGCCAAAATATGTGTACAATAGAACGTACGACCTATAGGAAAAATTCACCCTTGATTTACCTTGGGTGATAAATTCTTAATACCTAATAAAAATAAAGATATAAGAACATCTTTAACATAATAAACACCTCCAAATATTACATGCCTCTAAATACATTCTTAAATCACTTAAAAATATCTAAAATATTCAATAACACCAATGAATACCAAAATATTACTTACAATTTTTTTTCTCAAAATCTAAATTTTTTAAATTTTTACTATAAACAATTCACTATAATTTATTAATACTTTACTCATATTAACTAATCACTTTCATCCTACTAACACCTATGTTATATGAAACGATAACTTCCTCCTCACTTAACTAAAATTGGATTTTAAATATCTTAAAATTTTAGACATCTTCAATCCCGCAGTACCTATTAGTGTATGCTCTTTATGTATTTGTACCTTTTTTTGTTCTTTCTAAATATTAAAATTCGGCATTCAGTCAAAGTGTTTTATTTTATTTTTACTAAAGTAAATCAAAGTACAACCGGAGCCCGATAGGATAAAGTGTCTTTAAGTAAATCAAAGTACAACTGGGGCTTGATACGATAAAGTATCTTTTAAAAATAAATGAATTTAAGTATATCATGATGATATAACTAGACTCTCTTTCAAATAATTTAAATAATAATTTATTGATATATTATTAAATATCCTAACATAAATGATTTTTTATTCCCACTTGGAACTCTTAACTAAAAGGACTATTTGACATCTAGCAGGCAGCTAGGCATGCCTATGCCTGTTCACTACGGCACCATTTTTCAAAACCGTACACTTGCAGTTCAAAGCGAAAAAAGCAACGGTCAAAGATGAGCGACGCATTACATCGAACCTAGTCCAATTTGACTAGAGTTTTTTAATCGACCAGACAAGCACTGGCCTCTAAAGCCCTTTATTTAAATTGCCTGAAGCCCTGGAACGGACGTGGGAGTTTTAATTTTAAGGAGGTTACGTTCCGTGTTATACATTCACATGTTGCCTTTAGCCCCACAAAAGATGTCATAAAGTAAGGGGCCATAACCGTCAAAATAACATATAATTATAAAATTATAGGAAGAAAGAGTAGTAGTTTTGATTTTAATTTTAAAGTTTAAATAGTGATATATGTAACTAAATTTTTTATTGATAAGAGGGACCCATCTATATCACCCAGTTAAAATAAATAAATAACCTTCAGCTTTTTTTCTCGTTTCTCAAGGCACTATCCTTTGCCAACTCCGACAAACAGGCCTTTATCGCTTCACAGGGCACTATCCTTTCCCCAAGTATAGCCTTGTTTATATTATATATATATTAAAATAAATAAATAAAAATAATCTAAAAAATGGGCAGACTGGGGAACTGAGTTTCTATTAAACCCTCGCGCACTTTGGGCATCTTTTGGAACGCGAATTGCAGTATGCAAGTTTCGATTAATATTTGTGATCGAAATTTCAATTTTGTCTGCCGCGAAATTGTGGAGAATTAAGCTCGTTCTAGCAAATTTTAGCCGTGAGCGGAGAAGTGAAAAGATCCAGAAACTGGGAACAAAATCTGAATTTTAGGGACACATTGCTATCATATTTGTTTTTGGTTTTGGATTGCGGTGGTAGAGAGAGCTATGGCAGCTACTACTTCTGATGAAAGGACGGAACCGCTGTTAAAGGAGGAGGTTAAGTACTACGAGAACTGTCCCGGGTGCAAGGTGGAGCAGTGTAAACGGACCCAGAAAGGCTATCCTGTGAAGGAATTTGTCCTCCTCGCATTGCTGGTGCTCTGCAATTGTAATATAACACGCATCTTTCTTTCTTTCTTGACTTCCTTTTGTTTTGGACCCTCGATTTTGCAGAAGATTATGATTTTCGTTCTATTGCTTCTGATTCATTTTTTCAAACGTTCTGTTGGCTAATTGCGAACATTTAGCTTTTAAATGTTGCGATTCGCGCTGGTATTTAGGCGTGAAATGTGTTCTACTTCAATGGATTCAAATTTTGTTCTGCCAAAGCAGCTGCCGCCGATGTGGAGGAAGTGAAAATTTGATAAGCAACAGACGGATTTCAATTTTTTTCTGCAAAGCTTCGGATTTTTGAAATTAAATGTCTTAACTTTTGGCTGAAATTTAATTCGTAAGTGAATAGTTGAGGCGTGTGAGTCGCCGCAGAACTCATGGCAGAGGTTGTGGGTAAGAGCTGTAAACGGCACCGCTTAAAGCTGACATTTTCGACGTCATGTTTTCGTGTCGTTTGGGCATTAATTAGTTTCGTCTTCTTGTTTTTATTATAATTATTATGCTGCAATGACTCTGAGTGTACTTCTATGTGATATTGTATTAACATTCGAACTTTAGTGGCTTCTCTACAAATGAATTTTTTTTAAAATAAAAAATGTTTTGAGCTCAAGATGGACGTTATTTTGTCCGGTGCTGATTTTTTTTTTTTTTTTTTTTGCAGCTCTTCCGATTTCTTCACTGTTCCCATTTCTTTATTTCATGGTACGTTGAACAAGTGGATGTCATTTCTTTTCTCAACATTTAAAAAAGGAATATAGAAGTATGTGGGGCAGGTAGGGTTTTTTCGTTTTCTTTAGTTTTTATGCTTACAAGTGTTAATTACTTGTATAAAAAAATAGAATAAAATTCTATGCTTGTATGGGTTAATCAGTTTGTAACGAAAAAAAATAGAGAATAAAATTCTAAGACTTAGCGCTAACCAACCCAAAGTTCACTTCCTCAACATGCAATTGAAAACAATGTTTGTGAGATTAAAAAAAAAAAAAAAATTCAAAAAGGAAATGGAAAGGAACTAAAAAAGGTTCTTTGTTAAGGAATATGAAACGAAAGGATTCTCAATGTTTGTGAGATAAAAAAAAAAAAAAAAAATTCAAAAAGGAAATGGAAAGGAACTAAAAAAGGTTCTTTGTTAAGGAATATGAAACGAAAGGATTCTCAACGCGGAAGCAAGGACCGTTGAATTTCAAAACCATGATAATTTTCAATTTTTAATACATTCAGATTTTTAAAAGTATATATATATTATATGTAATTTAATAAAAACATATTTAATCTAATAAAATTTTAGAAATAACAAGCCATTTAAAGAATTAAATTTTTAGACAGCCATCAAAATCAGAATTCGCAATAAACTGGACAACTCGGAATAAAAAATATTTTAAACCAAAATAAAAAAATATTAATTTTATATTAAATATTTATTGTAAAACGTTATATTATTCCAATTCACTATAAGATGGAACGGGAATGCAAAACACAACCCATAGAGATCGTTCATGATTGGACCCCAAAAAGCACGAAATAAGAGAGGTCTTTCCTTTTCTTTTATAACCATTTATTTAGAAGATGATTACATGAGCTATTCCCATGGAACTGTCTACAGGATTCTATGGAGGCGTTTCATTTTTCTGCATGCAAGTTAAGCTCATTTTTTTAATGTTATTCAACTCTCACATAGAATCTAATATCAGAAGAAAATCGTCGAGCGCGGAAGGATTTTAACTTTGGAATTAAGACTAGTAAAAACTATAACACGTTAGAGATAAGAACCTCTTTATATCGAATATTTTACCTTTTGGTCTTGCCACTTGTTTTTTATACACACCTTAGCAGAAAAATAGGAGAAAGACGGAAATGCAGTCATTACGTGGTTAGTGCCTTAACAGGTCCATAGCTGACGCTTTCAGTTCCTGCCCGCTGGCCGGCTTAATATTTTACAGAAAGAAGGTAACTATATATCACACGTTGTTGCTTCCATTTCAATTCAATTTTCTGCAATTCCGAACATGGAGTATTGAAGTAATTTCTCACCTTGAATCCCTGATTTCACATCCATTGTGGTCAAATAGGAAATTCGGGGTCTTTTCCATTTATTTTCAAAAGCCTTCGGCCCGCGAGAAAATGGTACAAAACTTACTGCCGACAAGTTTCTCCATACCCAGAAAATAAAAAAATTGTGAATCGCTTTTTTTTTTGAGTTAGACAACTATGATTAAAATCAGTCAAAGATTAAAATTTTCACATATTATAGGCCAAATTACAGTGTAAAATGTAATTTTCATTATTTTTTCTAATTAAAACAGATCAAAATTATAATTAAAAGAATCAAATTTTACCAAGTTCAAGGCAGAAGAGGAAATGTCCTTAGTAGCTCCAGTTTGGGTGAGACTTTTTGGGTTGCTGGCAAGGGCTTTGGAATTAAGCTGTTTTAATGGCAATAGGCAATACTATAGGTTCTTATATGATGACAGCAGACAGTACAAGTCGATTTGAACAAATTATCTATGCCAAAATTTGTGTTTTCATCGACCTTGATAAGTCCTTGTCAAAAAATATTACTCTGCAGTTTGGGGATGATACTTGGGAACTAGATGTGGATTATGAGAACATCTTCTTTAGGTGCAAGATTTGTCATAAATATGATCACCTAGCTAGGGATTGTAAACATTGGATCCCAGAGTAGGCACAAAAGAAAACGACCCCTGAAGGTTTTGAACTCCCTAAACATAAGAATATACGAAGAAAACAAACATCTAAAGAGTAGGTAGTCATCTCCACCGATATGTTTGCTAACCTCCCAATGGATGATGAGGAGAACATCATGGAGACAAAGATCCTAGAAACTCCTCTTCTAGCCCTAAGAAAGGAACCACTAGTTGAAATAAATCATTACACTGAGTCAATTCTAGATCTACTAAGTAGCCTACAAGAGAACCCACCCCAAAGTTGAAGAGATCCCAAAGGAAAAACAGAAGCCAAGAGAAAGACAATGACTCTAACCAATCAAATGGAGGAACTCATAAAGGAATAGATAGTGGAGGTGACACCCAGGAATCTTCTGACAGGGCCATGATGTATTCTCACCTACACCAGGTTTGGAGTCTATCCCAGAACCAACAGGAGTGAGTCAAGAGTCTACTAAAAAGATGAAGCTAGACACATACCAAAGAGCAGGTAGGAAGATTACTCAACATCAAATAGGGAAAGAAGGTGCAAAGTTGATAGCAATGGGTAAGTTCAAGGATCTTACCTATATTTTTGATCTCCGTGCTTGATGAAGTGCATCACTTGGAATATTTGAGGGTTTAAGGGTAGCCCGGTAAAGCATAATGAAGTAAAATGAATGATTCAACAACATTGTCCATAGATGGTTGTCATTCAAGAAATGAAAGTGTTGGTAGAAGAGATGTAGATTTTTGCCAAAAAGATTTGGCCTACATGTAAGGTTGAAGCCCTAAGCTCCTAAGGAGCTTTTGGAGGAGTGGCTTGTCTTTGGGATCCGAAAGAGATAGTGATACACCAAACAATGAGAAGTTGGGGGATTCTGGCTTTATTGGCCCAAAGTAGACATTCTTCTCAGCATTGGTTATGTCTCAATGTATACTCTCCTATCAACTTAGATGAAAAACGAAACGAAAACAATGGAGGAATGCAACTTATATTATTGGTCATTTCCCCGAAGCTTGGCCACTTGTAGGTGGTGATTTCAACACCATCCTCTCATTGGAAGAGAAGATAGGGAGAAATCACACTCTAGATAGTAGTATCAACCTCATGACGAAGCATATTAGATCTCTTCATCTAGTAGACATCAAACCAAACAATGGTATGATGACCTGGTCTAATAAAAGGCAAGGCCCAACATGCATTCTAGAAAGACTAGACAAGTTTCTATTATCAAAGGAGTTTTTGAGCAATGGATATATTCCAAGAGCATAAATGTTGAATAATGCAGGATCAGATCATTGGCCGGTGTTGGTGGAAGTGTGGAAGACCAGATCTAGTCATGCTCCTTTTAGATTCCAGCTAATGTGGTTTCAAGATAGTAGTTTCCGAGATAAGGTTTAGCAATGGTGGTAAGAGGGTAAACCTAGGCATGGTACGAAGATGTACAGTTTTGTTAGGAGCCTTTAGTATCTCAAGTCCAAATTGAGAACATGGAACGACATATCCTAACCAAACTTGAGGACCTTAATGAGCAAATATGAACGGATGGCACTATTGAGATCCGAAGCAAGGAGGAGGCTAGGCTTACTGCTCAGCTAGAGGAATGGAACAAAAGAGATCCTATGGAAATAGAAATCTAGGATCCAATGGCTCCAAGAGGAAGATAGGAATACTAGCTTCTTCCACAAATATCTCCTAGCAAGGCGGTATTTCATCTTTTCCTTGGAAACATTTGTAGGTGATTCAATACACCCATGGGATGGGATGAAAGATATAGCAAGAGAATACTTTGCCCAACTCTTTAAGGCAGAACCATTGAATCAGGAGGCACAACAGGAAGTACTCCAAGAAATTCCTTCTCTCATCACAGAGGAAGATAATGTAACTTTGACTGCCCCAATTACTACCAAAGACCTACTGTAGGTAGTTTTCAAGATGCAGAAAAGCAAAACTCCAAGCCTGGATGGATTCCCCATAGAATTCTACCAAGAATTCCAGGATATCCTTATGGAAGAACTGTTGGAAGTGGTAGAAGAGGCTAGGATAGCCAAAGTGGTGCTCAAAGAGATGAACAAGACATATATAGCATTGGTTCTGAAAACCCAGGAGTTTGAACACATCTCTGGTTACCGACCAATTGCCCTTTGTACCATCTTATATAAAATTATCACTAAGATCATGGCAGAAAGGGTCAAACCTTTTCTTCACAAAATTATTTCTCCTGATTAGGGTGGTTTTGTGGAAGGAAGACAAATCTTGGATGATATAGTCTTAGCTCAGAGGCCATCCACTTTATGTAGGTTCAGAAAATACCCTCCATGTTTATTAGGTTAGACCAATCCAAAGCATATGATAGAGTTGACTGGCACTTCCTCCTAAAGGTGATGAGACAATTTGGATTCTCGGATGATTGGGTAGAATGGATCAAGGGATGTATTTCCTCAATATCCTATTCGATTTTAGTAAATGGAGCTCATACCCAACTATTTACAACTTCTAGAAGGTATCAGGTAGGGAGACCCCTTATCCCCATACTTGTTCATCAAATTGGATGAATGTTTGGGTAGAACATTGGCTAAGGATAGGGACACCAAATGTAATGTCCCACCCCTTTCAAAGACAAAAACAATTTGCTACCAAAAGAACCAGGTTTCGATCTTGGGTTCCAAACCAAAAACTCGAGTGTCTTGTTTGTTGATTTGGGTTATTCAGTGTTTTGTATGTTTGGAGATCATATGAACATTCAATGTACTAACTCCAATTTTCAAATATCATATTAACTCATGAATTTTCAACAAGACATTTTGACAAACATTTGTCATGCATACTCAGAAATAACAGGGCAGCTCTCAAGAATGGATCACACGTTGAAAACTATCAATCCAAATGCTACCAAATTCGAACACTAGCTTCTTCCAATATAGATAAACAAACCCAATAAAGGAAATTGTATTAAAAGGAGTATACCCGGAATATGGTGATCTGATTAATTCTGGAAAATATGTCAGCATACAAAAATCTTCATTTTTCGCTCATAAATCTTCAAAGACATGCTTCTCCAGGGTGCTATTATACTTTCAAGATACCCTTTTTTCCAATGATGAAGACCCAGCCAAAAACAACCCTTATATGAGGTGTTTGGCACTAGGATGAAGGGCACAATTTCCAATATGTACGACCTGAGTGCTGATGGTGGTACGGCTGCCTTGAAAACCCTCTAAATCTGCAATGTTTTTCCTCTATCATGCTCCAAAACGGATCGGTTGGGCTAGAATTTGAAGTTCTTGGCCTTCTATTACAAAACCCTTACACAAATAATTCACCATGAACTGAAATATGCTCCTGTTTGGTTCAGCCAAGACATGAAAAGAAATCTGAAGTTAATGTGCAGCTGAGACCTCCAAACCCTCTTCAATTTGTGCCCAAAAAACCCTTCAAAATTCCTCTCTTTGAAGCTCAAAGTCACTCCCTGAAGTGAGAGTGCAACTGACGAATATGAGGAGATCTTTCACTCCCGACACTGGTGTTCTTGCTGATGGATTTCGTCACCAACAAGCCAAGATATCTCCTGCAAATTACTACTGCAAGAATCCCTCTTCACAACTCCAAAAATAAGTAATGCCAAAGATGCCAATGTTTTCTTTTTTTCCCTTCTTATTCTTCTCAAGTTGGGTCGGCCTCTTTTTTTTTAATTTGGGGTTTAATTTTTGTTTGATTTTATTTAATTTCATAAAACAAGAAATCTATAGGACCATCTAGACTAGATCACTCTCGTGGTCTCAAGAGGAGGATTCTCTTGGTTAGGGCTGGAAAAACAAAGTGAATATACAATTGCCTTTGGATACTTAGCCCTTTGTTAGAGTACCCCGAGCCTGTTAAGTGATATATTCACATAGCTATGGGCACAAAACCTTTGGCCCAAAGTTAGATTCTTCATTTGGCTTCTACTTCATAGAAGGGTGCTAACAGGGGAACAATTGATGAAAAAAGGGATGCATGGGCCTTTCAAATGTGAGATGTGTTGGGAGAATGAGGAAATGATCTCTCACCTTTTTATAGAATGCCCCATCACAATAAAACTATGGAAACAAATGGCAACTTTGCTAGGCATCCGCTGGTCTAAGATATCTTCTATAGAACAACTTTGGAGGGAGTGGCCTAAATGGGAGGAAATGGACCAACCCACTCAATAGATTTTTTGGGTGGGGACGACTCTCCTGTGGAATTTGTGGAAGGAGAGAAATAATCGTATCTTCAACCAGGAATATAGAGACAACCACTTTGTCTGGCAAAGGATCATAGCCAATATGAGGGAGTCAATCCAATACTTGTTAAAAGAGCCCCATAATCCTAACCAAAAGTGGATTCAAATAATATCCATATTACAAGTGTCTCTAATGGTGGTCACATCAAAAGGGTAACCCCAAATCATGCACAAGTAATTAGAACTAGGAATTGGAAACCTCCTTTAGAGGGACTAAGTAAGATTAATACGGATGGAGCCTCAGGGAGAAATCTAGGAAGAGCAAGGATGGGGTTAATAGGTCGCCTTTCGAATGGCACCCCTGCTTTTATCTTCGCAAAAAACCTTGGTATCTTATCCAATAACCTGACAGAGGGATATGCCATCTTAAGGGGATTACAAAAGGCTCTGAAGGTGGGGTGGAGGAAAATTCAGGTGGAATCAGACTCCCAAATTATGATTAACCACTTAAAAGGACCAGGCAAGCAAAAGAATAAAGATTGGAGAATACAGAGAATACTTGAGCAAATACAAATGACCCAACAACGCTTTGAGGCAATGGAGTTCATACACATCTTTAGAGATCAGAACAGGGTGGCAGATGTGATGGCTAACTGGGCTCTTGATCGAGGAGACTTCACTTGCTATGGATATCCTTTCAGATGGTGGCCTTAGTAGACCAAGGAAGCTCTTTTTTCCATTCTTACCATTGATGATAGTACTGTTTGTTGTATATAGATTTATATATCCTTGCTTTACATGGTTACTCTTTTTTGTATAGATAGTTGTAGTAGATTAAATGTGAGGGAGAATAGTCCCACATCCTCTATTAAAACTTGGCTTAAAAGCCTTCAATCTTGGAAAGGTAGGAGATGTAATCTGATTTTCAAATAATTTAATTTATTAATCCTTTTTAAAAAAAAAATCAAATTTATATTGAAATATCACCTACCAAAAGGTGACATTTAGTGCAAGAATACACTCCATATTGAGCTTCATTTCATTGTTTGGAAGCAAACAACAAACGATGTTCACACAGAATAACCACCTTGCTATTTACTTTGAGTTCTACCAGATAATGTCCTTGATTCTGAATATAAAATGTATAGCAGAAAATCTTTGAATCATTCCAATAGGGACTCACTGTACAAAAAGTTTTATGAAGGGAGGGTTTAGGAGGACAGATCAAAAGACGGAATTAGTTGTGATTCTTATTAAATTCTTTTCAATCAATTTCATCAGCTGCTTCTTGCAAGGCAGATAAGGAATAAGAAATGCTGGTTTTATAAAGGGAGGGCTTAGGAGGACAGATCAAAAGACACAATCAGTTGTGATTCTTATTAAATTCTTTTCAATTGATTTCATCAGCTGCTAATTGCAAGGCAGATATGGAATAAGAAATTCTGGTTTCTTGAAAAATGGGTTCTGGAATGTGATAGCCCCTGGCTGTTGCAATCCTGATAATATAGAGACAATATATGAATCCCACAATGAAGTCACTGAGCTCTCTTTGCTTTTGTTAAAGATGTCATTACATTTTTCCTTCCAATCAGCTGAAGTATTTTGGTCAAAAAAACAACTGAAATTTACTTCTAGACTCAGAAAGGTGGACATCATGACCATTTAAAAATCAATTGATAAAATAGCTTCTGTCATACAAAAGCCTCATCACCACAACTCCTATTTCATGTTCCAATCCAAAAGGGGTAGGGTTGTACACCATACTCCTGTTTTGTATCAAAGCTTATGATCCCACAGACTGTTCTGGTCTTATGGATGTAATTAAAATCATTTCATTTCCACTAAGATGTAGAGTAGCCTCTAGATTTGATGTTTTATAAATTAATCCATGCTCAATATCCCAAGTTCAATCTCATCTGTGAAGAATTTTTTTAATAAGAGGTATACAGTAGTTGCTGAAGGCCGGTGATCTCCATGAGAGGATTACAAGTAATTGCAGGAGGAATTACTCCATCCCTGCAAATGATAAAAGCTGAATAGCTCACCTCTAGACCATACAAGGGGCCGCCTCCAATCTTTGCAACAAATGCCATGAATACAGGACTTTCTTCAGATGAAGCAAATAGAAATGAAATGAAATGAAAGATTTTAATTACGTCCGCGAGACCCAAATATGGTCTATGGGACCTCAAATATGGAAGTATCCTAAGCTTTCCCAGTGGAAGAAAAGAACTTAGAAATATCTGAAGATCATTTCAAAAGGGAAAAGCTTGCCCATAGGAAATTTTCTTTTTTATAATTCCCACAGTGAAACCTTCCAAAACTCAAATCTCTTAAATTGCTTTTGCAATTCACCATGAAGCCAATGCAACACTTGACAATTTGAAATGTTTCAAACTAAGGTTCTTGATTGCAAACTAGAAAGGGGCCATTTTACTGTATGCCAGTCTTTTAATCTTTGTCATGTAACTATTTTAGTCAATTTTTTAAGTTGAACACTACTAATAGCCAACAGTAGTAATATATCAAGAGATCAGAAAGCACGTTTTGGCAGACTTAGACTTGAAAACTACTAGCAACGGAGAGCACTAGATTATAGCATCTAGTTAACTTATTAATCCTTTGAATCACCCATCCCCACATATCTGAATACCAAAAAGGCTACCTAAAAGCAATATTAACTCTTTAGAGTTCTGGCAGTCCTGCCCTGCTCAGTAAACTGTGAACCACGTAGGAGGTCTATCATCCAAACAAATAGCATATGATTTATGAATCACAATACTGGAACCTGATGCAGGATGATAAATACCAAGTCCATGGGTCATTCTAACAAAGGTGTCCTTTTTAAAACTGGAGAGTTTGAGCTGTATTATTAGCAAATTGTTACTCCATCAAATCATGACCAATTGTTACAGAAAGGCCCTTGAAAGAAAGGCCAATAGTTGAATTGCTCAATGGGTAATGAGATACAATATCACAATTTATGCTAGCATTTAAGCATATAGTCTTTTAAACATTGTTCAATCTAACAATGTAAAGAATCATGCCTATCTGTTAAGCATTAAATGATGAATGATTATTAAAATGTTCAATGTACACCAATATACTGAATAAATTCAACAAGTGAAACTATTGGGAGCTATTAAGTCTACATAGTTCATTGCATTGAGATTAACAATTTACAACTATTTACAAGGATTACTAACACAAATAATACCAACAAAGATCAAGGATCATGTTGACCGACATGGCCTACTTAAACTACTCATGCAAACTAGATATTGATTTTTGTAAATGAGAAACAGATTCATGCAATTGAAATAGACTCAGGCAAACTGGAGATAGTAGACTCATGCAAACTAGTTTTCACCTCTCACTCAGAAGAACTCATGGAAACTAGATATTTAAACAAGACACAGATGCATGCAAATGAAATAGACTCAGGCAAACTGGAGATAGACTCAGGCAAACTAGTTTTCACCTCTCACTCAGAATTGTCACCTTGCATGTTATTGTAACAGAAAAATGAAGGTCTCAAACTGCTTATCCTCTTTAACTGCCTCAGTAGTAAGTATAACTCATATAATCTGCCTTTGTGATGGATAAAGCTATATTTCTTACTACACTAAGAAACAAGATCAGAATAAAGAGAAAAGGACATATCTTGTGGTAGATTTTTTGTCATTTGCACAACCAGCCAAGCTTCAAGTTTTTCTTTTCAAACTTTCTGGCATGGAATCTAGGAGAATTTATGACTTTTGAGAGACCACAACATCTGCTTGAGAAAATATTTGGCCTAGTATGATTCAAATATATCTAGCTGCCAACAAGTTGTATATAAAGTGTTGGATCGACATCACCTTTCATACCCTTAGTTAATATCATGTATGTTAAAATTGTACAAGCACTTTTACAGTCTTCCATCCTTAATCTAACTAATGAATCCTTATCATACTTAATCAATGAAAGAAAGATGCCACCTTCAATTTATCACACCTAAAAACTGAAAGAGGAATCCCAAATTTGTCATATTAAACTTGTCGTGCAACCTTAAGTTCATTTGAGTAATACTCTACCCATTGTTACTTCTGATGATGAGATCATCCATATAGAGAACACTGATGAATGATCCACTTTGAAGTCTTGATGAGATCTTCACGTATAAGTTTTGATCGTAAAGACTATTCTCAAACCCTTCAAATCTAAAGTATTTATCAGGTTTTGCATATCAAATTCTTGAAGCTTTGTTTCAACCCATATAATGATTTCTTCAATCTGAAAAGTCAAGTAAACCCAAGAGTTACATCAAACTATGACATCATAATAAATCACTCCAAGGTTCCCCTTTTGAGGTGGGGTTTATTCTAACATCTCCCCTTTGATTTGAGGGATCCATGACAAGATATTATGCATTCCATTAATCCCCTTTAATCTTGGCATGAAGACTAAAGACAAGTTTACATGCTAACATCCCTGCTTAAACTTGACATGGGGGCCAATGACAAAGGAAGGTGTCATTGCTTTAATCCCCTTGTAAGGGTAGATTTATTTTTGCCAATTCATGTAGCCATTGCTTCTATTGGATCACCTGATCCATATGACCAACAAGAGTGATGTAGAGGAGGGCCATTGAAGAGACCTCTTGTCCCTCAATCTCAAAGTGACAAACCACTTCATAGGGATACAAATTTCTCTAAGTATAAGCTTATCCAAATCCTTCTTTTGTAGTTTTGTTTCCTTTTTTCAGAGCATTGTCGTTAGAGATGATCTTCACCATTCAGGGAACCGAATCTTAGAACCCATCCATAGCTCAATTTGGATTGAGTAGAGTCCTGTCCACCAAAATATTGACTTTAGCTTGTTTTACAAACTAAAGTCTTGTTTTATTAAAAGTCAAGAACACCTTTGCAAGACCCTTTGTGTCCCCGTCTGAACCACAGCGCCAGAAGAAAAGAAGAGGAAGAGAGGTGAAAAGGCCAAGCGGCCTAAGGAACCTGTACAGCAGTCAGCCGCGGTGCAGACGGGGACAGAAGCGCCAGAGATTGTCTCGCTGGACAGCCCTGAAGCAGAAAGAAACTCAGGCTGCAAGCGTCCCTCGAACAGCGGCTCAGGCGGAGCCTGCAGGTACGTCCACTTCCCCACTCCCCCAAGTCCCAGTCGGCCCTGCAATAACGCCGTCCCCCATTTCATTAGGGCAAGCCATAGCTGCGTCTTCTTCTTCCCAGACTGTCCAACCATCCAGCAGCCCCCATTCTTTCGACCAGTTCGCCCAGGACCCGAACGCCTTCCAGTCCCTGAACCAAACCCTGGAACCCTTGCCCGCGGCCAGTTTCGATGCTGCACATACATCGCCGCGCAACTTACCTCATCTGTTCAAAACCCCGCCAACGCCATCCACTCAGCCGCTCGCTTCCCCTAGGACCCGGTCGCCCTTAAAAGCGGCCACTCCTTCTGGAATCCCTCCCGCTTCACTGTTTGCAGGAAAAATGCCGCAACAGGACCAGATGCTGGAAGATCTCGACTTCGCAGACCGCAGATGACCAGCCTCTGGCAGCAAGAGCCGCAGGGGGTTCCGGTTTCGCCTCTTTCCTTCAAGGCGTCAAGCGCAGAAGGGCCGAAGAAATAGCTGCCCTGGTGAAACGCACCAAGTACAACTTGGATAGGAGGGTGCTCAGGACTGAGAAGCTGATTCCGAAAGTAAAGAAGCCTCTCCGGGAGATGACCGAGGAGGATTATGAGCACCAAACAAAGGAGAAGAGCTTTGATGACATCAACGAGGAATACGAGATCAATGGTATTCGTCGTAGAACCAATAATCTCCTTGTCAAGAGGCTTGAGACCCAGGAGGCGCTGTTTCAGCTGCAGAATAGCGCAAGACAGCTAGAAGAAGATCTGGCTAGGGCCACTGCGCAGCTGGGGTCTGCACAGCAGGAGATAGACGAACTAAAAGCCCAGCTGGCCGCCTCTCAGCAGGAGGCCGCAGCACAGAAACAGACAACCGAGCAGCTGTCAGAGGAGAAAAAGGCAACACTGGAGCAGGTTTTTCAGCTCCAGGATTCGTTGAAACAGGCGCAGTTGCAGCTTGAAGAGAAAACATCAAAGACGACGACCTTTTCAAAGAACAGATTTAAGGAGATGCGGGCTTGTCTGCTGCAGGGTTGCAAGCCCAATGTTGTTAAATCCATATCGGTCCTAGATTTCGCATCCAGGATCGAAGAAGTATCTGCCCAGGGAAAGCCTGTGGTAGAGGAGGCCGAACACCAGGCGAGGCAATGGCTAGACCTGGCTATGAAACTTGAGGAGTATGAGCGCAAAGGCCTCCAATTTCCCCCGATGTCCCAACTTGCCTCAGAGTGAGCAGATGCAAGGGTAACCTTGCATATTTATTTTGATAAGACAGAGAAGATAAGAACTGCCAGGAAGATCTTTGGACGCATTAGAACATGAGATGAGCATTTGCCTAGCCCCCTTTCACACTCTGTCTGAACACGGGTGCCCGAGCTACGTCAAGGATGGCGAGTTTCTAACCCTTGAGCAGGTAAAGCAGAATTGGCTGTCTTTCGAGGCAGACACAGTAGAAATTGATAGTTGGGCGGAACCAGTCTAGGAAGCTCAGGTCACCCAGATGGTGTCAAAATACTGCAAATTCAACTCCTCCCTTAAGGTGTTGGTAAAAAGATACAACACCATCGACCTGCATACAGTTGCTGCATTCCACGCAGCACTAAAAGAGGTCAGCGACCTAGGGCCCTTCCAATCAGCAGTCTGGGACCAAGCCAAGGCTGCATATGAACGCATCCGCGAGCGGGAGGCCGACAGCAAAGAACGTTCATGTTCAGGAGGAGAAACAGAAGAGGTAACTGCCGAAAGTGAACCTGAAGAAGAACAGTTGCCCGGAAGGAAGCCGTCAAAGCAGCGGAATGCTGGGGAAGGAAGTTCCTCTGTGCCCAAAGAATGAAGGCCTGGTTCTTTGCGTCGAGGCGAGCTCGACATCCCACGAGCCACCAGGAATGTTGCCACATTTTGCACGGGGTACCATGTTTTCAAAATTTGTAAGTGTGCTGCTCTTCCTTCCCTCCTCTTTCTTCCCTTTCTCCCTTTCCTGCAGTTTCATTCCTCCCTTCCTTGTACTTCCCCCAGTCAAGTTCCCAAAACTGAGCAAGTGTTCCCTGAAAAATTCTAAGTGTGGGAGCGCAACCCGACTTCGCAGCGAAGTCGGGGTGCGCCCTCAAGTTGGAGCGCACTAGGGGATGCGAAGTGCGAAGGCAAGCTGAAACGGAGCAGAAATTGACTAAGTGTGGGAGCGCAACCCGACTTCGCAGCGAAGTCGGGGTGCGCTCTTCTTCCTGTGCGCACTTGGGAAAGCAGTGTGCAGAAAATCAGCTAAGTGCTGGGGCGCAACGAAGCCGGGGTGTGCTCTTCTTCCTGTGCGCACTTGGGAAAGCAGTGTGCAGAAAATCAGCTAAGTGCTGGGGCGCAACCCGACTTCGCAGCGAAGTCGGGGTGCGCTCCCCTTTTTGTGCGCAGTCCGAACAGCGGCAAAATCAGCTTAAGTACCGGTGCGCAACCCGACTTCGCAGCGAAGTCGGGGTGCGCCCTTTGACCGGTGCGCAGTTGGGCAAGATTCATCAAGCAAGCCAAAAATTGGCTAAGGCATGGAGGCCTCCCCAACTGCGTTGTTTCCCACCTGCGCTACCCGACAGCACTCTGATCCCGGGCGAAGTTGGATAAACTGCATTTCAAGGCAGACATGTGTCACTCGTCAGAATTCGACAAGTGTCCAGCCTCGGGATCCGAGCCGAGATGTGATGGGATAAAGGACAAGCATGGACAACATTACCTACGCCAGCTGCCTCCATTTAAGCTGATGTAAATTCCATCTACCACAGCTACCCGCATTCCTGCTGACTAGAGGTTTGACCCGACACACTGCCGTGTAGCTGTACAGCTTTCAGGGAGACCTTGCTGCAGGTACAGTCCTCGCCGACAGGAGTCGGCATCGGCGGCTCTTCTGCCGCTTTTGTCAGCCATTGTCCGGTCTGGGACTTTGTGCCCGTAATTGTAATCGGGGGGAACTTGGGCTATAAATAGCCACATCATTTCATTGTAAAAGGGGTGGAAGGGGAATATACTGCTAGGGAGCCATTGTAGCTATACGTTTGCTTCTGAATACAAGACATATACTTGGCTCTGCTTACTGTCATCATTTTGTATGCTGCCTCTCCTTGTCATTTCTGCCTCATGTTTCTTATTTCATTGCTTACTGTTGTACTGAACTCTGGACTCCGGTATTTGATGATTAAGTATTCCTGGAATGCATAGATAGAGGATACATAGGATGCATGATAGCTGTAGTTTCATTATGTGTTCTGTATAGGACTGCTGTTAGTAGTGGTGATTGATCGTTGCCGTGCTGCTTATTCCCCCCACCCAACTCCAATCACATTTGGATTCTCTTTCCGCAATTTATCCCTTTCCTGCACTCTTAGCTTAAACACTAAAAACCCAAGGAAGCCGGCCTTCTCCGGAGATTGGCACGGAAGGCATTCCTTCCTTCCGGCCTTTCAATTTGGTGGGCGAATCTGGGGCGCATTATACCAAATCCTTTCCTCATGGCAGATTCGTAACCAACAATAAGCCTTTTAGGTTTGCTTATTAAAGTTGGTACTCCCCTTCAAAGAGTTGAGTTTTAGTCCTTCAATTGGATTGCAATAAATGAAAATAAAATCAATTGAAAGAGTTGAGTTTTAGTCCTTCAATTGGATTGCAATAAATGAAAATAAAATCAATTGAAAGAGTTGAGTTTTAGTCCTTCAATTGGATTGGAATAAATGAAAATAAAATCAACTAATGTTCAATTGGATTGCAATAAATGAAAACAAAATCAACTCATGTTGTTGCAATGAAGCATGATAATTTCATCCAGATATCCAAAACAAAGGAAAGAAATAATGGGATAGAGGAGACTAGAAAGGAGTGAAAGGGGAATACACTTAAATTAATTAGGTAGAAAAAAGCGGTACAAAAGGGTATGTCACATTGTATTTCATCCGTTCATTATTCAAGATATCTATTTCTATAATACATGCCAGTTCATTGTATTTAATAATTTATCATTCTGAACAATAAATGCTCTACAGGTAAAGGACTTTCATATTGCAAAACCACAGGATATTGGATACTATGCAGGCTATATAGGTCAGTTCACTGTGACCTAGTTTGTTTTCCTTTGTTAAAATGGATTTATAATTGTAGTGAGCCAAATTTTCATGGATTTTAATCATTTCATCCTTGGCATATTCCTGCAGGATCTTCCTTCATGTTTGGGCGATTTTTGACTTCTGCTCTCTGGGGGATGGCAGCAGACAAATATGGACGAAAACCTATTATGCTTATTGGTGTTGCTTCAGTGTCAGTGGCTAATAAAATATGCATGATTATAAATCATTTCTTTAGGAAAAGAATTTTGTTAAGAGTGTTAGCCTTTGTCTTGCTATAAGAAAATCTGCATAGTAGATACAAATAGTGTCTTAAGTTAAAATGTTCTTCCCGCTGGACCTTTTTGGTGCTTCCTTTTATTATTCATGTTTAATTTTGCAGAGTTGTACTCAATACACTTTTTGGAATGAGTGTTAATTTTTGGATGGCTATTTCAACAAGATTTCTTCTCGGAAGCTTCAATGGTCTGCTTGGCCCAGTAAAGGTATGATTGAGTTGTGAATTGCTGGTTGTAGTGTCTATTTATCCTTATACATCTAAAGAGACATTGTAGGAGATGTAAAGATCAGTACAGAAATCCATATTTTTATTTCTTTTAAAATAACCAAAGTTGTGAGCATAGAAGACGCTTGTTTCAGTGTCCCCCTTCTTAGCGACCAGGTAAAGTTTGCTCAGCACTTCCTAGAAAATATCTCTTTCATAATGGTAGTTGACATATTGCTTTTCTTTGCTGCAGGCATATGCATCAGAGATTTGCAGAGAAGAGCAACAAGCTTTTAGCCTCTCAATTGTATTGATCTTTTTCCCAAGTTCACTGTTTTGTACCATTCCTATGGCCCTACGAAGTTAATTATTGTTTTATTGTTCATTTGTAGCCCTAATTATATTAGCAGAAACCTAATTTGTAGGATATGATAATGTTTATGTTCACTTATTAATCAGGTTGGTACAATGTGGGGAATAGGTTTGATCATTGGTCCAGCACTTGGAGGTTTTTTAGCTCAGGTATTGCAAGTTCTTCTCTTGAGATTATGAATTCACTAATGATCTAACTAATTAAGGACAAATTTTAGAAGTGTGTCCATACTCCACATAGTTCAGCTTGTTGCTGGCCATACCAGAACAATGCCACTATTTTGTCACTAGACCAAATCTTGGCTGTCACTTTTCTTTCAAAGAGAGATTTGGGTCTATTTTTTGAGAATAAGATTCCTCCCTTTTATCATCCCACGATGTTTGACTATCAAGGTTGTCAAGTCTTTCACTTAGTCTCAGAAGTGGCATTTATACAATTTTAACATGAGTTGTTGGCACAAGAAGTGGTCTAATTTGACACTGGACAAATTATAATTTTGACTATCTGGATCTACATATTCAAGGCTTGAAACTTCATAATTATAATTTATAGGCTGCCAAGTTGGTTATAATCGTGATTCTTGATATTGACTATCAATATTGGGTTCTATGTTTTGATGTCCTTGAATAAGTGATGAAACAATAGGCATGATGTACATAGCCTTTTGGAATTGTGAGCAGAGGGTACAATTTTTGTTTGTTGTATGTGGGATGTTGGGCAGGTATGGTGGTTGGTCTCTATCATTTTCCCTTTGTTACTATATATACCATGGTCGACACTATCTTGGTACTACTAGTTAGTCATGAGTGACCTTTTGAATTTTTTCTTGTGTTATTTTGTATATTTGATTGGAGAATGTAATGAGATTCATATTTCATCTATTTTTGGTTGTATACATATGCATTGTTAATCTTCTATGTGTTGATAATTCCATTGTCTCGCATTGCTTTATATTGATTATTGTATGATATTTTTTATTACATGACTAGGAATACTCCACATTCTACATTTTTGGCATTGTTGCTATTATGGATTTGGGCCAGACAATTGGGAAATTGATGACTCGAATCCCACATAATCATTTACCTCAAATAAGTAAACAAGGAAGATGACATTAAGGAGAACATCCCTCACAAATGTTCAAGAGGATCGTGAAAAAGAGAACACATTTTAGGAGCATGGACAATAGAAGTCATTCACCCCTTAGTGGGAAGAAAGTGTAGAAATGAAGCCTTGTACAATTCCCCCTTTGGATGACGAAAGGAAAGCATCATCTCCTCCAAGGCAATTGTTGGGGAAAGAGAATGTATGGATTTCTATTTGCCATCAGTGGGAGTTACTTGACAAGATCAAGTAAGCACAAAGTATTGCACATTTTAGAGTTTACACTTCTAGAAATTGTTTTGCAACAACAAAGTGGTCAACCCCTTCATGATGATGGAATTCTTTTGTTGGAGACCGAGTCTATAGACTTTTTTGTTGACGATGATGAGAAAAGCATTGAGTGTGAAGATTTCTTCTTTGACAAGTAGAGAAGTGTATATTGAGAAATTTGGTTCAGCTAGAAATGTTTATAATCTCCAACAAAAAGTTCTAGATTAAGGAAGCATTGGAAGAGTGTGTTGTAGGAGGTGAGCACAAGGAGTGATGTGCATAGTGATTGGTGAGAAATGACTCTTGCATGACAACAAACACTGGTGTACTACCAAAACAAAGGTGACCAAAGCCAAGTATGGAGTGGTGCACCTAGTAGTTTGCAAGAAGAGACTTTGACATGATCAACAACTAGAATCTTGTCAATGAAGGAGGTTCTACTACATAGAATGGCATCCAAGGTTTGATTGGTACCAGGAAATCCTCTTTGTGTGTATAAGGGTTGGAGAGAGGGCATCCAATCCAAGTCAAGTCAATACAAAGTAAAAATGGCTAGCTTTGAAAAGTACTAAACATGTGTAGATGACAAAGGCAATGCATGATAGTCATGTAGACATAACTACTTGCATGAAAAGTGTATGCACATTATGAATTTTGAGCAAGAGATGTTAAAGAATGGTTTAGTTCGCTATAGAATATTATTTTTAATATCCATTTAATGGCTTTAAGTTAAACCCGTATCAAATAGTATTTCAAGTGGATCGGATTGATTTTGTTGTACCTTAAATAAATTTGGTTGCTTTTGCTTATTCCATATAAAATTCGTTGAAAAAGAAATTGGAAAGAAAAATAATCCAAGTTTTAGTTGAAATAGGGTGAAGTGGTTCAATTGCTTTTAATCAAATATTATCAAGTACAACCAAAGCAACCCAATTAAAAACAACGACACATACCTAGAGGTCCTGTTGGTTACGAATCTGCCATGAGGAAAGGATTTTGGGTTAATGCGCCCAGATTCGCCCACCAGCATGAAAGGCCGGAAGGAAGAGATGCCTTCCGAGCCAATCTCCGGAGAAGGCCGGCTCCTTTTGGGGGTTTTCTGATTTGAGCTAAGGGTACAGGAAAGAGATGAATGTACAGAAAGAAACAAATGTACAGAAAGGGATTACAAATATATTCAGAGGTTGGTGGGGGGGGAACTAACAGTACGGGAACACACCAATCAACGCTACTTGCTGCATCATAAATACAAAAGTATGACAAAGAACTGCAAAATCTACGCGTACTTCCGATACATAAGCAGTGTATGCACCATTCAATGATCCCCTAGCAAACATTCCCTACAAGGAACTAACAGCACGGCAATGCATCGATTAACGGATACGTACACTGACATAGGTAGAAAGCAAGCCTAGAGATATCAGGGCCAGGTATATGTGTTTATGTAGAGAATTTAACCGCACTTTGTTCAATGGCTCCCAACAAACATTCCCTACAAGGAACTAACAGCACGGGATCGCATCAATCACCGGATACGGACCAGCAACAAAACACATAATTGATGGAACTGCTACCATATCTATTCTATAAATGCTTTAAATTAATGAAGTACGAAAAGTGCTTAAACAAGCAATACTAGAGGAACATGATCGCCAAACGCCGAAGTGAATCAACGAGCCGCGACACGGGTGGGCCTAAAGCATATAATGAAAGACAGACATAAAAGAATAAAGACAGCAGAACAGAACCAGGCATACAGATTGTATTCATTAGCAGAAGCACGGTTACAATGGGTACGGTGATTCCCTAACAAACATTCCCCTTCCACCCTTTACAATGAATTCATGGTGGGCTTTTATAGCCCGAGTCCCTCCCGTTACATTAATGGGCACAGAGTCCCAGTCAAACATAAGCTGACAGAAGCGGCGAAAGAGCTGCAAATGCTGACCTTTTGTCGGACCGGGCTGTACCCGCAGCATGGTCATCCTGAAAGCTGGACAGCTATGTGGCGGAGTGCTGGGTAGAATCTTCAAGTCGGCAGGCATGTCGGTAGCTGGAGCAGGTGAAACCTCAGATCAGCTTTGAATGAGGCTACTGGCACAGGCGGTGCAGCCCATACTTATCCCTTTTGGTCGGCAGTCTTGGTTCAAATCCCGAAGCTGGACACTTGTCGGATGATGGGTTATGCTATGTGACACATGTCTGCCTTGAAGGGCAATCTATCCATCTTCGCTTGGGATCGGAGCTCCTTGGGATGCGTGGGCAGAAAACAGTGCAGTTGGGAAGGCCTTCACGCCTTGGTCAAATTCCGGGTTTGTTCCCCTACTGCACACTTGTCAAGGGCGCATTCCGACTCTGCTGAAAAGTCGGATTGTGCACAGGCGAACACTGGTGTCTGCCGCCGCACGGACCTGCTCCGGCACTTGTCATTTCTCTCTGTCAGCCTGCCAGCCTGCCAGTGCAAGGTGCGCCCAGAAAGTGGGGCGAAGTCAGACTTCGCACCAAAACTGGGCGAAGTACGCACTTCGCACCCAGACGGGCGAAGTGCGCACCGCACCACGGCGAAGTGCGCACTCGCACCAAAGCGGGCGAAGTGCGAACTTCGCACCAACACTTAGCCATTTTTCAGGGTAACCTGCTGGAAAGTTGAAAAATCAACTGGGGGACTCCAAGAAAGGGGGTGAAAGAAAGAGAATGCGGGAAAGAAAAGGAAAGGGAGAGAAGGAAGGAAAACGGAAGGAGGAAAAGAAGAGCGACAACTTGTTACAATATTGAAGACATTGCACCCCGTGCAAAATGTGACAACATTTACGGCGGCTCGCGGGGTGTCGAGCTCGCCTCGGCGCAAAGAATCCATGCCTTCATCCTTTGGGTACGGAGGAACTTGCCTCCCTGTCTTTTGCTGCTCTAACTGTTCTCCTTGCGGCAACTGTTCTTCAGATTCATCTTTGTCAGTTGCCCCATCAGAAATGCCTTCCGAAAACTCTCCATCTCCTCGTACGCCTCGCAGATGCGAGTGTATGCCACCGGGCTGAGCGCCAGGCTTCTGCTTCGAATGGCTTGCGGTCCGCTATATCTTCTAATGCTCCGTGGAAAGCGGCGACCGCGTGCAGGTCGATGGTGAGGTACCTTTTTTCTAACTCCTGGAAATAGGAGCGGATCTTGGAATATTTGGACACCATCTGAGTGACCTGACTGTCTTGAATTGGCTCAGTCCAGCTATCAATTTCAGCTGTATCTGCTTCAAAGGACTGCCAATTTCTTTTTACCCGATCTAGGGTGAGGAGCTCGCCATTCTCAACAAAACTTGGGCACCCTAGTTTTGAAAGAGCGTGAAAGGGGGCCAGACAGATATCCCTTTCATGCGTGAATGCGTCTAGCATTCGTCTGGCCACTCTCACCTCTTCAACTTTTTTGAAATATTTGTGCAAGGTCACCCTTGCACCTGCCCAGTCTGCAGCGAATGAGGACACGGGAGAAAATTGGAGGCCGTTGCGCTCGCGCTCTTGAAGATTTACCGCCAGGTCCAGCCATTGCTTCGCCTGGCGCTCGGCCTCCTCTACCACAGGCTTTCCCTGGGCAGAAACTTCTTGAATCCTGGATGCGAAATCCAGGACTGCCATCGCCTTGTAGGTATGGGGCTTGCATTCCCGCAGCAAACCAGCCCTCATCTCCTTAACTTTTGTCTTCGAAAAGACCGTCGCTTGAGATGTTCTCTCTGCAAGTTGCGACTGCGCCTGCTTCAAAGACTCCTGGAGCTGAGAAATCTGCTCTGAGGCTGCTTTCTTTTCGGTTGCGGCTTGTTGCTGAGAAGCGGCCAGCTGGGCTTTGAGTTCATCTGTTTCTTGCCGCGCCGCTTCCAGCTGCTCAGTAGACCTAGACAGGTCTTCTTCAAGCTGTCTTACTTTATCCTGCAACGCGAAAAGTTCTTCCTGCTCCTCCAGACTCTTGACAAAGAGATTATCAACTTTGCGCATGATCGTCTGAATCTCATACTGCTTGTTGATGTCGTCAAAGCTCTTCTCCTTTGTCTGGAGCTCGTAGTCCGCCCTAGTCATTTCCCGGAGAGGCTTCTTTACTATTGGGATTATCTTCTCTGTTGTAAGCACTCTCCTCTCAAAATCGTACTTGGCGCGTTTTACCGGGGCGGCTATCTCTTCATGTCTCCTCCGTTTCAGGTTCTGGAGGAAAGAAACAGAACACTCTACAGCCCTTGTTGCCAGGGGCAAGTCGTCTGTGTTCTGGAGGTCGTCCATGAAATCTGGTTCCCCCAGCCTAGGGTTCTGCTGAGACGTCTCTCCTGCGGGGGATGGGATCGGGGAGGAACCGGACAGACTTTGGAAGAATCGGTCGCTTGTGGGGGCGACCGGGAAATGGAGATGGGAATGGTTGACACTGCAAGGGTTTGAAGCGGCTGAGACGGAGGATGTGACGGTGAACGGACGGTCTCAGCACTAGCTTCGGGCGAAGGGTTTGGAGTTGTGCTCAGAGAAGAGAAACGTTAGGGTTCTGAGCAAACTGATCGGAAGAATGGGGACCGCTAGATGGACGCGGAGACGGGGGAGGAGGATGTGGTCATGGCTCGCTCGGATTGAGGCGGGGGACGGAGTGGGAGTAGGAGTGGGTGAGACCAAAGAAACGGGGGGCAGCAAACGTACTGCGGGCTCCGCCTGAGCCGATGCCGGGTGAATGTCTTCGCTTCTTGTATCGGTGGCTGGCTTGGGACTGCCCAAAGGAACTGCCTCTGCGGCGGCAGGACGCGGCTGCGGCTCTGCGACTGGCTGCTGCACTATCAGGCTAGGTCGCCTGATTTTCTCGACTCTCCTCCGCTTCTTCTCTTCTGGAATAACGGTCGGATCAGGGGAAGGAGATGAAGCGGGTGCAGCAGGCGCTGATGCTCCCACGGTAAACTTGTACCGGGGTTTGACTTGCGAAGTTCCGCCGCGACCGGTCCGCCTTACGGCGGCGCTGGCGCTTTTCTTGCCTGAGGGATTGCCTCGGGCGCTGCCTTGACTAACTCTTTCGCCTTTTCAGGCGCCGCCTTGGGAGCTACGGGCTGCATTGGATCGACCTGGGTACTTCGTTGGGCCTGTGCTGGCAGTTGTTGAAGTGTACAACTGTTTGGGAGGAGACCCATTTTTATAATCCTCAAAGGGGCCTCGGGGAACGTAACCTTGATATGCGAACGGCCGCCAGCTGTCATGATGTTGGTCATAGAGAACCGAAAAGTCGTCATCTACGGCCAGGCTTCTCCTTGTTGATTTATCGTGTTGCGTGCGGCATCTCATCTTCCAGCACTCGGTAACCTTTTCTTTAGACCAGTTAAGGCCTGCTATCTTGGATAGAAATTTTTTGAATCCTGGAGACGAGAAATGGTGATCCGGGTTTCGCTTGGGGTCATATGTCACCTCCTCGCAGTAGAAATCCTGCCAGGGAGGAGAAGCTTCCATTAATTCAATCTCCCGAGTCAAGGTCCACATGGACCATGTCGCATCTATCTTCGGTTATATCCCGGGGGCACAAATGTGTGAATCTTGCCCTTATCCCATAGGGGTCGTACTTCCAGCGCTGCGGCAGCAAAACCAGGCCAATCCGGGACAGCGCTTGCTCTAGGTAGACGTCTTTGTCCTACCTCAGTAATCTCAACGTTGGCCCAGGAAAGAGGATATTGAAAAATCTGTCCTCTCTTCTTTCCTAGGCCGAACTCTTCTTCCACATAGTCCATCTGCGGGCAACTTCCATCCCGAACGGATGCTACGAACACCAATAGGGCAGCAAATAGGGCTTGCCCTTGAATCCGTAGATTCGACTACAATCCCTGCGTCGGTCCGAAACGTCCCCGAGCTTCGATTTATCAATGCACTCGTCATTTCTCTAGGGGGACGGGGGATTTCACTTTCGGTGAAGGGCGACATGACGAATCCCGAGAAAGTTGAAGTTGAACTTGTAGTAGGACCCTTTCCGGTATAAGTCATCCGTCCGATTATAGACGAGTGCAGGGCTCTCCCCTCTCGTTAACCTTCTTCGAGGTTCGGGATCGGCATTTGGGGGTGCGAGATGGTACAAACAAAGCCGAGGCTAGAACAGAGCCGAAACGAAAATCGGTAGAGCGCCTCTTCGAATTTTCAGCGAGTGGAATGAATGGCGTAAGCCGACCGGTCTGCCCGATCGAAAGAGATGGGGCGCTTTCCACTCCTTTGCGCCGCTGGTTCGTAAGATTCTCCACGAGAGGAGACATTGCACGGCGCAGGCGGTACGGATGTACCAACTCGTCGGAGTCGCAGCCGAGAATCCATGCCAGGATAGTATAGAGATACTTGCTCCGAAATTTTGCCAAGGGCATGGGGCCGATCGGCCATTGTCCAGCTGGAAGCGGGGCGTTCAGCTCTGAATTGAGGAAATCCCTCATCCGCTTGGTGTGCGTGAAGCGTCCCGCTTGTTCGCCCAGATTTACCTTTCTGAGGATGGTGCCGGAGTCATACTCCAGCCCTGGGGCGAAAGCTGGCTGCACAGTCTCCCTGCGCAGCGCGAACAAGGGTTTACCGCTGGAGCTGCAGATATGCCGGGTAGCTGGTCTGTAGTGTCTGACAATGAGGTCTACCAGTTCCGGGCATTGATGGACGGGGAGGGCACAAGAATACGAAGAGGTTTGATTTGTACGCCGCTCCGAAATGGTGGGAGGGCGAAACTTTGTCGACCCGACTCTCCACATTTGCTCGCAGGTGAGTCGGGCTCATAGAAAATGAGCCGTCCACATATCCCGCCGGGTAATTCACCGGAGGTGGTGGGGCTTGCCCACGTTGTACTTTTTTCGTTTGGGACTTTGACTTTTTCTCTGGCGGGGTATCGCCTTTGAAAACGCCTGGCCGCGGTAAATCCCCTGGTTCGCCACTTTCGCTGGACTGCGCTGACACGGGCCTTTTTCCTTTGTCCATCCCTCCGAATCAGCAATAATGATAGGTTCAGGTCATCTGCAACAGATTTCGCTATCACAGGAATAATTTGAACTGTCCGAGGAATAATCTGTGCAATCTGGAATGTTTGCAGGCTTCTGTCCCCCTTTTCTAGATAAAAACAGCGCCATTAATGCAACGCAGGAGGGGGTAGGTCGGCTGAGTTAAAATCTTTGGGTGGCTGCGCAGGAGAATGTTTGGAAAAAACGCGCCCCGGCAGACGTGCCATGCTTCTTTTGTTGCACTTTCCTTTGAAAAACGTGCAATCATTAATTCTGTTTCGAAGACTGCACCATGGCTGACGTCGCTGCCACCACTTGGGCACACTGCTCAAGACAAAACCCTTGGTGCGGGAACCCATGTTAAAACAGTTGCAAACGCGCCTTGGGCCCAGCTTGGGGTTTTTCGAATTTTTTATTATTCATTTCTTGGACGCTGCCCCAAACTGGCCCGAAGACCAAGGCGCAGTCGGACTTCGCCCAAAGTTGGGCGCGGCCAACGGACTCCCAATTTGGCGAAGCTCGGACTCGCGCGACGCGCGCTTGAACTGTTCTGCTCTCATTCTTTTCCGCTGCGCCCGAAGTTCGGGCACAGCGTGGGTCCTTTGCAACCTTGGGCGCTTTGGAACATACTTAATACTCCCCGCGGCCTTTGGACCTTGAACAAATTGCGCAGTGCTGATGCGTTGAGGCAGGTTCGGACTTCGGCCGAAGCTTGGAGCGAAGTGCGAACTTCGCGCGAAGTTCGCACTTCGCTCGAGAATTGAGCGCAGTGCACACTTCGCACTAACGCTGGCCGAAGTCGGACTTCGCTGCGAAGTTCGCACTTCGCGCAAGAGTTGCGCGCAGTGCGTACTTCGCACGGAAAGTATGCGCAGTGCGTACTTCGGTCAAAGCTTTGAGCGGGGCTTCCCTTTAGTGTGCCTTAACATTTTTTATCAAACTTCGCAATTTGGCTGGGCCGAAGTCCGACTTCGCTGCGAAGTCGGGCTTCGCCCAACACTTAGTCAATTTTTTGCCCTCTTTTTCTCCTTTCTTTCTTTGCATAGCCGAACTTCGCCCCTCCTGAGGGGCAACGACAGACTTCGCTGCGAAGTCTGTCCTTCTCTCCCATGCCGCAGTTAAGCTCAAAAAAGAAGAAAAACAAATTGAAAGCTAAAACTGGAAACTGTACATGCCGGGAAATGGAAAAAACATAAGGAAAATTTTTTTACAAAGAAGGGCCACTCGGGCCTCTTCAACAGCGATAAAGTTTTAAATGGAACCCGTTGACGGGGATAGGGAGGAGCTGACCCTCCATATCCGAAAGTATGTAGGCATTGAACTGGTTCACCCGGGCAATCTGATAAGGGCCCTCCCAGAGAGCATCAAATTTTCCGTGATTACCCGGTTTTGCCTTGTATGAGTCCCACTTTAGCACCAAGTCCCCGACTTCGAAAATTCGGGCAGTGGTGCCTTTGGCAAACCAGCCTTGAGTGGCTGCAATGTGATCCGCGAAGGCCTGGTATGCACTTTCTCTGTCTTCTTCCAACTGCAGGAGTTGGCACAGTCTGTCGTCCACCGGGTCTCCGTTGCTCTTGTCTTCGTCAATCATCCACGGGGCGGGGATCTCGATGTGTGATGGCATGACGGCTTCCTTGCCATAGACAAGCGCGTAGGGGGACGTTACGAGGGATTTCTTAAACGCAACTCTATCCGCCCATAGCGCCCGGTTCAAGAGCAAGTGCCAAGTTCGCTTATTCCTTTCAATGGTCCTCCGGAGAATTTTCGGGAGGTTCTTGTTAGTAGACTCGGCAAGGCCATTCCCCTGCGGGTAGTAATTAGAAGACATCTTGTGATAGATGCCAAATCTGCTGGTGTACTCCGTGAGTACAGCGCCTACGAATCCCGGACCATTGTCTGTCACAATCGACTCTGGAACCCCGAAGCGAGTAATCAGGCTTTCAATGAACCCGATGACCGTTTCTTGGTCTGCGTTCTTGGTCGGGATTGCCTCCGTCCACCGTGTAAAATAATCAAGGAGCTGTAAGAATTAACTTGTGGCCGGCGGAGGAGTTAGGAGAAATCACCCCAATGAAGTCTAGACCCCATTCTTTGGAACGGAGTCTCGGCTTTGAATCGGTTGAAGGGGCGGGGGTGCTTTTACGTTTCGGCCGGCAAACCTTTGGCATTGATCACATTTAGCGCAGACCGCATGTGCGTCTGCGAACAGAGTGGGCCAATAGTATCCAGCCCTTATTATTTTTAAGGCCGTTGGCCTTGAAGAATGGTGACCCCCAGGCATCCCGGAATGAAAATCTCCGAGGATCCTAGACTGGTCAGATTTTTTGACGCACCGCAACGGGATGCCGTCAATGTTTACGAAGTAAAGCCCCTCGGGGCGAAGAGTGTACCTTAGTGCACCTAGCCGAAATCTCCTTCGTTGTGAGGCGTTCGGGTGATCGGGACATCTTCCGGTGCGAAGTATCTCACCGGTTCATCTGTCCAATCACTCCCCTCCCGATAAGGAGTCGGCTAGGTAGATGCGTGTCGTTGTGTCCTCCCACTTACAGGCGGAGATGCCGGCTACAGCGCTTCGGGCCAATTCCTGACACAAGGCTCGGCCTCTAATAAGCTTGGTGGGCCGCACTTCAATGTCGAACTCCTGGATCTTGGCAATCCATCCCGCTCTCTTGTGACCCGGTTCTCCTTGTAAAATAAAACTTCGAACATCCGGGTGAATCACAAAAACAGTGGTCTTGCTCTGGGAGACAAAGTGCACGAACTTTCGAAGGGACTTCATGACGGCATGAACTTGCCGCTCTATAAAATTGTACTTTTCTTCATGCGGCAAGATGACTTGGCTCGAGGAACGCTATGGGGCGCTCCTCACCATCGTCTCCCTTCGAGTCGGGACTGCGGCGTAACTTTCGGGTTCTCCCACTGCATACAGGATGAAGTCCTTGGAGTAGTCCGGGTTGGTCAACACCGGGGCTTGTGCAATTCGGGCCTTGATCTCCTCGAAGGCTTGCTCTCTCTCATCAGTCCATTCGTAAGGTGTGTCTTTCTTGAGCAGTTCGGCCATAGGCTTGATCACTTGTGCGAAGTCCGGGATGAACTTCCGCACGAAGTTAATCTGACCGAAGAAGGACTGCAGCCCTTTTTTTGTCGATGGGGGCTGGCAAGCGAACGAGGGCTTCCGCTCTGTCAGGGTCAATGGCGAGGCCTTCCTCGGAGATGACATGTCCCAGCAACTTTCCTTCCTTTACCGCGAAGACAGACTTCTTCGGGTTTATGGAGATGCCGAATTCTCGACAACTCTCAAATATCTGCCGCAAATGCGAAACATGATCTTCTCGTCGGTGAGAGAAAACAGTCATGTCATCGAGGTAGATGACAATAATTTTGTTGAGCAGCTCTCGGAAGGCGAGGTCCATGGCCCTTTGGAACGTAGCACCAGCATTGGATAAGCCAAACGGCATGCGCTGATAGGCGAACGTCCCCCACTTGGTGGTGAACGCTGTCTTATGTTGGTCTTCGTCTTTGACCCAAATCTGGTTGTAGCCGGAAAATCCATCTAAAAGTGAAAATCTGCGGGCTCCGGCAACGATATGCGAGAATCCGGTCAATTTGGGGAAGCGGATAGTGGTCCCGGAGGGAAGCTCTGATTTAGGTTTACGAAGTCGACACGAGAGACGTATGTCGCCATTCTTTTTCCTCACGGGCACCAAATTCGCGACCCAGGATGAATGTTTGATGGGGTAGATGATCTTAGCCTCCAGCATCTTCAAGAGCTCGGTCTTCATCATGGCCTCAATCTTTGGATTTACGGCCCTCTGCTTTTGTCGGAATGGCTTGGCGCCATCCTCTAGCTCAATGGTATGTTTGGATGACAGTTCTGTCATACCCCCTCAAATCCTCGTAGCACCAGGCCACGATGTCGGGGAACTCCTGGCACAGTGATCTAATCTGCCCCAGCTCCTCCGACGTGCAGTCTGTCCCGACCTTGATGGTTTTACCAGGTTCGAGTTCCAAGTCAGCATACTGCCTCGGGTCTACTTTGATCCTATGTGATATTGCTCTGTCGTTCTGATCAAAGAGACTTTCTAACGTAATCAGTCCCTTTGGGACGTGATTATTCCGTAACTGTATCAACCCCTCATATTGCTCGTCATCAGGGTCTCTACCTTCGATTACACATACTTCGTTAACCAGGGAATGTGACGATCTCCTCGTCACAGCTGAACACCTGCCAGAAGGTATCCCTATCAGGCACAGAAGGCCTGTAAATGGTGCGGACCGGCTTCAGTTTCTGGACAACGTCTTCAGCCGGAACGTACCTGGCTCCAACAGACGCCAGAATATCTGCGTGCTTGTTTCTCTCACGCGATATTGCCTTAACATTCAATGAGTCGAACGATTCCATCAGGTCCCAGACCCGATTGCGGTACGATTTAAGATAGTGATGCTTGGACGCGCATTTATTCATAACTTGATGACACACCAGCTCTGAATCTCCGAAAATTTGGAGATGCTTGATTCCGAGCCTTTCCGCCTTTCGCAAACCCAAGCACAGGGCTTCGTACTCTGCTGAGTTGTTAGTACAGCTCCAGGCCAGCCTGTAGGCATAGTCCTTATGGATCCCGGTTGGAGAAACCAGGAGTACCCCTGCACCGGCGCCATTCTTGCATCGCGCGCCGTCAAAGAAAAGCTTCCACAGCTCTTCGGGTGCAGGTCCTACTTCTTTCGCAGCTGACACGTCAAGTCTCTCGGACTGTTTAATGGAGTAACAGCCCTGCTCTGTCCCGATTACGGCATTGAAGTCCCGCAACGAGAACTCGTCTTCGAGCTGTAGCACTTCGAGAGCTTGCTCGGTCAGTTCCACTGTCACCAGTTCTTCCTCTGACAACTGGACCATGCAGTCCATCTCTCCTCCGGGTATCTTGTCCACTAGAAAGGGGGAAGGCTTCTCATTGAAAATTTTCAGTCTCCTTCCTTTGAAGGGCACTTCCATGTGCGAGTAGTCTAGAGACGGTACCCGCCCAACTTCGCGGTGAACTCCCGAGAGAGACACATGCCGAAGTAAGGCTCCGGGTCAACAATCACGACCTCTTGGATGACTACGATGTCGAGAGCCTTGTGCGATCGGATAGGGATGTCCTTTATGACACCAAGCTGTCTTAACGGGGGTGCCGTCTAATTGCGGCACGCCTTGGCTGCTCCGTGTGTATTCCATCCCGATTTCATCGCAGACGGCCTTCGGCATCACAGTTGAGGAAGCACCAGAATCCACCATGCAATTGTGAACTATGTGCCCTTGCATCCGTAAAGACAGATAAAAGGGTGGCGGTCTGTTCTTCCCAGTGGCTGAGACTGTCAAAGGTTGAACCAGGACAGCAGGCTGCATCTGCTGCCGCTCTTCATGTTCTTTAGTGATTCTTGCAGCAGATCTACCTGGCCTGGGAGCAGAAGAGCGTCGTACATGCTGATTCTGGCAGGAGTCCTCTTCAACTCGTCTACAATACAGTAGCCCGAGGTACTAGCTCCTTCTGCTGGTTTAGCCGGTTCATACTTGGTCCGGTACTGTTGGGTGGCCTCAACTCGCTGTCTCTTGGTCAGAGACGGGTACTTCAGCTTCTCCTGGGCTTGTTCTTTGGTTTCAGGTGGGAGGCGAGGTATAGGAGGCTTAGCGGGAGTTGAGGCCTTTCTTTGGAGGCTTGGCGGGAACAGGGGCAGCCTTTGTCGGAGAAGGCTTAACTGGAGCTTTTTCTTTGGACGCCTTCTCCTGGGCTGTGTAAGGCCACAGCCGCTTGTACGGTGGCAGCTCGTGGGGCTGCGGTTTTCTCTTCTTGCGTAGACTTGCATAGGCTTAGCCGCTTCCACAGCTTTCTTTTCTTCCTTGGCGGGCGTCACTAGATTCTCTTATGGCAGGGCAAAATTAGCCTCGCCGTCCAAGATCATGTACAGCTCATCGTCTTCTATAGCGCTGCCGGCCAAGGTCTGGATGTAGTCTTTGGTGCAGAGTGCAGTCTTCCTCCGAATGCGGGTCATTGCACGTAGTGCACCAGTTGACCTGGTCGGGAGGACCAGGTGGGTCTTCTATAGCAGCATTCCTCGGAGGCGGACGCCTCTGCGGCTGGTTCTCTGGGGCTTTATCTTTTGTCAACGCTGGTGGCGCATACGGCCTTCTAGGAGCAAGGTCCATCTGGGCCTGCTTCTTCTTCATGGCGGTCATGTCATTAGACATGGCATGATATCCGGAGGCCAAAGCCCGCACTTCTTGTAGAATCGTGTTCTGGATGCTGCTGTCAGGAGGCGGCAACTGTGCCGGTGGAGGCAAAGCGGCCAATGGAGGAGGGTTAGAATAAGGCGCGTACTGCGGGGGAGCAGGGAGCGCTGGAAAATGCGGAGCGGGAGGAGGCGGATGAGGGTAATGCATTTGAGGCGGGCCATAAGGAGTTACGACCGGCGCCGGATTCCACTGCTTGCTGGGGTTGTTGCCGGAAGTGGACGGCGAACCGCCGAAGCGAGAAGGATCCTGCGATGCAGGGAAGTCGGGATGAATTGGTTCCTGCACTACGGACGGAAGCTTGCCGATGGAAATAATATCGGCTTCGACTTGTCGGGCAGCCTCGTACAGTGCAGGAAACTCATCAATCCGGGCGATCTTCAGCAGCAGGCATATGTTTGAGTTGAATGATCTCAGATAGTAGTGAGCAGCCATGCCGGTTGAAGGCCGAAGTTCGCGAGGTACCCGTTTCCAGGATCTCGCAAACCTGATGTTGAAATCAGACACCTCCTCTTGAGGATGTCTCTGGATAGCTTGGAACTGATGCAGTAGAGAAGTAGGGTCAGCAGACTCGTTGCATCCTTTTACGAGTCTCCTGGCAAGCTGGGGCCACCCAGTGATGGATCCCTCCGCGGCGATCTCCACCGGTAGAGAAGCTTTCCCCTCAGGGAAAGGGCCAGCAGACGGGTCTTCACACTTTCATCGGTAATAGTATGCAGTGCGGCCAGGGCAAGGATGTCCTGGATGTGCTCATACGCCGTCTTACCGTAGCCGTCGTATGTGGGAATAGACTTTAAAGCGAGCAGGGGGAACAGCTTGTTGACCGACCAGGGCCAAAGGCCCCGTAGAGTCCACCGCCGGGAAGAGGTCATCGTCATTTGGCTGTTGGGCAGCCATTTCTTCTTCTTCTTCTTCTTCTTCTTCTCCGCCGTCGGTTGTGTACTCAGTGTCGGTACTTTCCGAGGATGCAGGATCTTCTTCTTCCTCGGCTTCTTCTATTTCGTACTCGGCTCCTCCGACTTCGGCTTCGGCTTCTTCTTGTATCTCGGCCTCAACTTCGCCGAAACGAGCTCGCGGATCAGCCAGCCTGGGGATCTCGCCTCGGGCGTTGATGTCCAGTTCGTAGAACTCAGGCGGGCTTCTCGGATTTCTTGCTTGCCACCTTCTCGTGTGCATGAAGGTGACGGGACCGGTCTTCTAGACTCAGAGGATTTGTTCGTGCAGAGTCGCCAGGTGTTCAGATTTGGAACAGCAATGAAGCGAACACCGGTGCTTCAATTCCGTCGGGGGTGAGAAACTTCCTTGTCTCACCGAGAGCTCGAGAAGCTGTCGGCGCCGGGTGGAGACTGATCAGAAAATCTCTCTTCAGATGTGGGACCCGTGTTCCTCCAAGCGGGTCAGAAAAACTGTTGCGCTAGGTGGAGACAGAACGGGTACCTCTTTCTTTAAAACGTGGGACAAGGGTCCCACCGGGCGTGCGAGAAACTGTTGGTTACGAATCTGCCATGAGGAAAGGATTTTGGGTTAATGCGCCCAGATTCGCCCACCAGCATGAAAGGCCGGAAGGAAGAGATGCCTTCGAGCCAATCTCCGGAGAAGGCCGGCTCCTTTTGGGGGTTTTCGATTTGAGCTAAGGGTACGGGAAAGAGATGAATGTACAGAAAGAAACAAATGTACGAGAAAGGGATTACAAATATATTCAGAGGTTGGTGGGGGGGGAACTAACAGTACGGGAACACACCAATCAACGCTACTTGCTGCATCATAAATACAAAAGTATGACAAAGAACTGCAAAATCTACGCGTACTTCCGATACATAAGCAGTGTATGCACCATTCAATGATCCCCTAGCAAACATTCCCTACAAGGAACTAACAGCACGGCAATGCATCGATTAACGGATACGTACAACGACATAGGTAGAAAGCAAGCCTAGAGATATCGGGGCAGGTATATGTGTTTATGTAGAGAATTTAACCGCACTGTTCAATGGCTCCCAACAAACATTCCCTACAAGGAACTAACAGCACGGGATCGCATCAATCACCGGATACGGACCAGCAACAAAACACATAACTGATGGAACTGCTACCATATCTATTCTATAAATGCTTTAAATTAATGAAGTACGAAAAGTGCTTAAACAAGCAATACTAGAGGAACATGATCGCCAAACGCCGAAGTGAATCAACGAGCCGCGACACGGGTGGGCCTAAAGCATATAATGAAAGACAGACATAAAAGAATAAAGACAGCGAGAACGAGAACCGGGCATACGGATTGTATTCATTAGCAGAAGCACGGTTACAATGGGTACGGTGATTCCCTAACAAACATTCCCCTTCCACCCTTTACAATGAATTCATGGTGGGCTTTTATAGCCCGAGTCCTTCCCGTTACATTAATGGGCACAGAGTCCCAGTCAAACATAAGCTGACAGAAGCGGCGAAAGAGCTGCAAATGCTGACCTTTTGTCGGACCGGGCTGTACCCGCAGCATGGTCATCCTGAAAGCTGGACAGCTATGTGGCGGAGTGCTGGGTAGAATCTTCAAGTCGGCAGGCATGTCGGTAGCTGGAGCAGGTGAAACCTCAGATCAGCTTTGAATGAGGCCTGCGGCACGGGCGGTGCAGCCCATACTTATCCCTTTTGGTCGGCGAGTCTTGGTTCAAATCCCGAAGGCTGGACACTTGTCGGATGATGGGTTATGCTATGTGACACATGTCTGCCTTGAAGGGCAATCTATCCATCTTCGCTTGGGATCGGAGCTCCTTGGGATGCGTGGGCAGAAAACAGTGCAGTTGGGAAGGCCTTCACGCCTTGGTCAAATTCCGGGTTTGTTCCCCTACTGTACACCTGTCAAGGGCGCATTCCGACTCTGCTGAAAAGTCGGATTGTGCACAGGCGAACACTGGTGTCTGCCGCCGCACGGACCTGCTCCGGCACTTGTCATTTCTCTCTGTCAGCCTGCCAGCCTGCCAGTGCAAGGTGCGCCCAGAAAGTGGGGCGAAGTCAGACTTCGCACCAAAACTGGGAACCCGCACCCGAAGTGCACCCACCAAGGCGGGCGAAGTGCGCCCACCACAAGCACCCACCGCGGGCGAAGTGCGAACTTCGCACCAACACTTAGCCATTTTTCGGGGTAACTTTCTTGGAAAGTTGAAAAATCAAGCTGGGGACTCCAAGAAAGGGGGGGAAAGAAAGAGAATGCGGGAAAGAAAAGGAAAGGGAGAGAAGGAAGGAAAACGGAAGAAGGAGGGAAAGAAGAGCAGCACTGTTACAATATTGAAGACATTGCACCCCGTGGAAAATGTGACAACAGGTCCTATTGTATGTTGCAAAAAAATGGTAGGAGCTTATGTATATTGTATCAAACTAATGCATGTGCTTAGTTTTATAGAATAACAATTATTTTGAGAAGTAAGGATTTCAAGTCATTAGGAATGAAAAGTTGTAGTTCAGGTAATGTGCCTTAAGACCAAACCTATGACAAAGAATATGCCAATTTCCCAACCTGTTTCTTGTATGAATAGATGATTACAAGATTCAGAATTCCTTTGTGGCTGAGGAGCGCTAGAGGAGGCAATTATGTCAATAAATGTTTTCCAGAACTTGACCACAGACTTCAAGATCTTTCATTCTTTGTCTAGTTCGTACTATCCCAAAGCAAATGGGCAGGTGAAAGCAATGAATAAGGTTCTAGTCTCAATCATATACAAGACGTGCAAAGTGGAAGGAGACAATTGGGAAGAGAGTTTGGCAACTATCCTATGGGCATACAAGACAACTTATAAGCCTACGACGAATCTGTTGGTTACGAATCTGCCACTCGGATAGGATTTAGTGTAACGCGCCTAGATTCGCCCAGCAGATTGGAAGCCGGAAGGAAGGAATGCCTTCCGTGCCAATCTCCGGAGAAGGCCGACTTCCTATGTTTTCTTAATTGGTTTTAAGCTCAGAGTGCAGGAAAGAAATTAGAAATGCGAAAAGAAATATAAATGTGATTTGTATTGGGTGGGGAGGATAAGCAGCACAGCAACTATCAATCACCACTACTAATAGCAACTAAATACGTAATACATTACAGAAACTATCAATGTCATTCATTCTATGTATCCTCTAACTATGCATTCCAGGAATACTTAATTATCAAATATCGATATCTAGATAGCAGAATAACAGTAAGCAATAACATAAGCAACATGAGGCAAAAATGCTAAATAAAGGCAGCATAAAGAACTAGAACAGTCAATAGAGCCAAGTGTATCTTGTATTCAGAAGCCAATGCACAGCTACAATGGTTCCCTAGCAGTATATCCCCCTTCCACCTTTTACAATGACATAGCTGAGCTATTTATAGCATAAATTTCCCCCCATTACATTGTTGGGCACAGGATCCCAGACCTGACAATAGCTGACAAAGCTGACAAAAGCGGCAAAAAAGCTGCTGATGTTGACCTCTGCAGATATGGACTGTACTTGCAGCAAGGTCCACCTGAAAACTTGGCAGCTACGTGGCAGTGCGGTAGATGAAACTTTGAGTCAGCTTGAATGAGGGTAGCTGCGGTAGATGAAACTTTGAGTCAGCTTGAATGAGGGTAGCTGCGGTACAATAATTTGGTTCACGCTTGCACTCCACCCGTCACATCTCTGACTCGAATCCCGAGGCTGGACACCTGTCAAAATCTGATAAGGGACGAATCTGCCTTGGAATCTCGTCTCTCTTTCATGCCTGACCTCGCTCGGAATTGGAGCGCAATTAGAAAGTGCAAGGGGGAAGTAGCGCAGTTGGGGAGGCCTCCGTGCCTTAGACAGCTTTCAGGTTGCTTTTATCATTCTGCCCGAGTGCGCACAAGTAAGCGGGCGCAGCCCGACTTTGCTGCGAAGTCGGGTTGCGCACCCAAAACTTGAAATCTTCGGGGGTCCGCTGCTTCCCAGTTGCGCACAAAAATGAGAGCGCACCCTGACTTCGCTGCGAAGTCGGGTTGCGCTCTTATACTTAGAATTTTTAGGGGCCTTTTGCTCTTTTTTTTTTTGGGAAATTGACAGAAGAAAGTAAAAGAGGAAGGGAAATGAAGGGAGTGAAACTGACGGAAGGGGAGAAAGGGGATAGTGGAGAAAGGGAAAGGAGGAGGGAAGGGAGAGCAACATACTTACAAGAAAAATGAAGACATGGCACCCCGTGCAAAATGTGGCAACAGAACCATACGCCATTTATGTTAATGTACGAAGAGGAGGATGTAGTGCCAGTAGAGTTCTTGGTACTCAGTTTGAGGGTGGTAGTAGAAAACCATCTGGATTACCAAGAGAGCCTGAAGGAAAGGCTCACGGAACTTGTACAACTGGATGAGAGGTGGTTGATGGCTCAATGAGCAATGAAGATTGCCCAACGACGAACGAAGTTGTGGCACAACAAGCACCTGAGGAATATGAAGTTGAAGTCAGGTGGCTTAGTGTACAAGTTTAGTGGCAAGCGAGAGATCAAGACAAGGAAGCTAAAGACCTTATGGCTTGGGCCCTTCCAAGCGGTAGAAGTGATGGATAATGGTGCGATAAGTTTGTAGAAGTTAGACAGGATGTAGTGTCCCAAGACAGTCAATTGTTGTAAGTTGAAACCATATAAACTGAAAGCACAAGTAACTATGATTGATTTTGGATCATCAAAGCATGATACCGTATGAAGACTGATTGAAGCACCATAACAGTCTTCAGACTACTTTGAAGGAATTCCATTCTAGGAGCGAGGAGAACCAAGTGGGACCGTATAGAATCATGGTGCAAATCAGGAAGAAGAAGAAATGAATCTATGTTGGTTGGTTGGGACAGAAGGAGGAGAGCAACCTATTATTGAAGAAATAAAGTTGAAGCCTAGACCAACTAAATGGAGAAGAGTACATGTACACATAAGGTCCTAAACACGGAAGAAAAACGAAGACTCCAATTGCTTGCAGAAGAAGATTTGTGAAGGAGGGAGTCTGGAGTGAGAGAAGGTTCCAAATATGAACCTCAAAGTGAATAAAGTGAACAAGAGGAGGCAAGGCAGTTAACACAATTTGAGATTCTACAACAAATGATACGTAGGGAGACGTAGAGGTTGCAAGATGAATATGAGATTCTATGGGCATACAATGCAAGAATGAGGGAATAGATTGTTCAAGAACTGGATGACACAATGCAAAGGCTCAATGAAAGAGAAGCATAGGGACATGATAAGTTGAACAATCGTGAAAAACAAAGGTTGGCGAGAGAACAAGAAGTGTATGCAATGTGAAGAGATGTCTATGAAATGCCTTTGTCCTAGGGAGGGGAAGGAAGGCAAACAAAAATTAGTGTAGTTTATTCTCCACAAGTTTGAGTGGTTACTCCACAAGCTTGTATGCAATTAATATAAACAACAATAGTAGCAATAGTTTGAGCTCACTGTTGATGGGGATATCCAGGAGTAATTTGACAAGAGTTCAACCAGTTCCCCAAGCTGAGGAAAGAAGGGATGCCCAAGATAACTCTGAAGAGGGAAGACGGACTAGAAGTAGGTTAGAAGATACACCATCTCTTGTTGAAGAAGATTGTGAACCTAATAGTTTGCAAGGATTACTAGATACTCCAATAGCTGTACCAGGAAGAGGTAACTTGGGCAACTTGGGGAGACCGTTAGTGTTGGTTACGAATCTGCCATGAGGAAAGGATTTGGTATAATGCGCCCCAGATTCGCCCACCAGATTGAAAGGTCGGAAGGAAGGAATGCCTTCCATGCCAATCTCCGGAAAAAGGCCGGCTTCTTGTGGATTTTTTAATGTTTAAGCTAAGAGTGCAGGAAAGAGATAAATTGCGGAAAGAGAATCCAAATGTGATTGGAGTTGGGTGGGGGGAATAAGCAGCACGACAATGATCAATCACCACTACTAACAGCAGTCCTATACAGAACACATAATGAAACTATAGCTATCATGCATCCTATGTATCCTCTATCTATGCATTCCAGGAATACTTAATCATCAAATACCGGAGTCCAGAGTTCAGTACAATAGTAAGCAATGAAATAAGAAACATGAGGCAAAAATGACAAGTAGAGGCAGCATACAAAATGATGACAGTAAGCAGAGCCAAGTATATGTCTTGTATTCGGAAGCAAACGTATAGCTACAATGGCTCCCTAGCAGTATATTCCCCTTCCCCCTGTTACAATGAAATGATGTGGCTATTTATAGCCCAAGTTCCCCCGATTACAATTACGGGCACAAAGTCCCAGACCAGACAATAGCTGACAAAAGCGGCAAAAGAGCTGCTGATGCTGACTCCTGTCGGCGAGGACTGTACTTGCAACAAGATCTCCCTGAAAGTCGTACAGCTACATGGCAGTGCGTCGGGTCAAACCTCTAGTCAGCTGGAATGCGGGTAGCTGTGGTAGACGAAACTTTACATCAGCTTAAATGGAGGTAGTTGGCGTAGGTAATGCAGTCCATGCTTGTCCTTTATCCCGTCACATCTTGGCTCGGATCCCGAGGTTGGACACTTGTCGAATTTTGATGAGTGACACATGTCTGCCTTGAAAGGCAGTTTATCCAACTTCGCCTGGGATTAGAGCGCTGTCGGGTAGCGCAGTTGGGGAGGCCTCCATGCCTTAGCCAATTTTCGGGTCTTGGTGAATCCTGCCCAACTGCGCACCGGTCAAAGGGCGCAGCCCGACTTCGCAGCGAAGTCGGGTTCCGCACGGGTACTTAAGCTGATCTGGGCCGTTGTTCGGACTGCGCACAAAAAGGGGAGCACACCCCGACTTCGCTGCGAAGTCGGGTTGCGCCCCAGTACTTAGCTGATTTTCCGAACACTGTTTTCCCAAGTGCGCACAGGAAGAAGAGCGCACCCCGACTTCGCTGCGAAGTCGGGTTGCGCTCTGACACTTAGCCAAATTCTGATCATCTCCTGTCTGCTTTCGCACTTTGCATTCCCTACTGCGCTCCGACTTGAGGGCGCACCCCGACTTCGCTGCGAAGTCGGGTTGAGCCCTGACACTTAGAATTTTTCAGGGAACACTTGGTCAGTTTTGGGAACTTGATTGGGGGAAGTACAAGGGAAAAAGGGAGGAATGAAACTGGAGGAAAGGGAGAAAGGGAACAATGGAGAAAGGGAAAAGGGGGAGGAGGGAAGGAAGAGCAGCACACTTACAAATTTTGAAAACATGGCACCCCGTGCAAAATGTGGCAACATTCCTGGTGGCTCGTGGGGTGTCGAGCTCGCCTCGACGCAAAGAACCAGGCCTTCATCCTTTGGGCGCAGAGGAACTTCCTTCCCCTGCTTTCCGCTGCTCTGACGGCTTCCTTCCGGGCAACTGTTCTTCTTCAGGTTCACTTTCGGCAGTTGCCTCTTCTGTTTCTCCTCTTGAACCTGAATGTTCTTCGCTGTCGGCCTCCTACTCGCGGATGTGTTCATATGCAGCCTTGGCTTGGTCCCAGACTGTTGCTTGGAAGGGCCCTAGGTCGCTGACCTCTCTTAGTGCTGCGTGGAATGCAGCAACTGTATGCAGGTCGATGGTGTTGTATCTTTTTACCAACTCCTTAAGGGAGGAGTTGATTTTGCAGTGTTTTGACACCATCTGGGTGACCTGAGCTTCTTGGACTGGTTCCGCCCAGCTATCAATTTCTGCTGTGTCTGCCTCGAAAGACAGCCAATTCTGCTTTACCTGCTCAAGGGTTAGAAACTCGCCATCCTTGACGTAGCTCGGGCACCCGTGTTCGGACAGAGTGTGAAAGGGGGCCAGGCAAATGCTCATTTCATGTTCTAATGCGTCCAACATCTTCCTGGCAGTTCTTATCTTCTCTGTCTTATCAAAATAAATATGCAAGGTTACCCTTGCATCTGCCCACTTTGAGGCAAGTTGGGACATCGGGGGAAATTGGAGGCCTTTGCGCTCATACTCCTCAAGTTTCATAGCCAGGTCTAGCAATTGCCTCGCCTGGTGTTCGGCCTCCTCTACCACAGGCTTTCCTTGGGAAGATACTTCTTCGATCCTGGATGCGAAATCCAGGACCGATATGGATTTAACAACGTTGGGCTTGCAACCCTGCAGCAGACCAGCCCGCATCTCCTTAACTATGTTCTTTGAAAAGGCCGCCGTCTTTGATGTTTTCTCTTCAAGCTGCGACTGCGCCTGTTTCAACGAATCCTAGAGTTGAGAAACCTGCTCCAGCGTTGCCCTTTTCTCCTCTGACAGCTGCTCGACTGTCTATTTTTGCGCTGCGGCTTCATGCTGAGAGGCGGCCAGCTGGGTTTTCAGTTCAGCTATCTCTTGCTCTGCAGACCCCTGCTGCGCGGTGGCCCTAGCCAAATCTTCTTCTAGCTGTCTTGCGCTATTCTGCAGCTGAAACAGCGCCTCCTGGGTCTCAAGCCGCTTGACAAGGAGATTATTGGTTCTGCGGCGAATGTCGTTGATTTCATGCTCCTCGTTTATGTCATCGAAGCTCTTCTCCTTGACTTGGTGCTCATAATCCTCCTCGGTCATCTCCCGGAGAGGCTTCTTTACTTTTGGAATCAGCTTCTCAGTCCTGAGCACCCTCCTATCCAAGTCGTACTTGGTGCGCTTCACTGGGGCAGCTATTTCTTCGGCCCTTCTGCGCTTGACGCCTTGAAGGAAAGAGGCGAAACCTCCTGCGGCTCTTGCTACCAGAGGCTTGTCATCTGCGGTCTGCATGAAGTCGAGATCTTCCAGCATCTGGTCCTGTTGTGGCATTTTTCCTGCAAATAGCGAAGCAGGAGGGATTCCAGAAGGAGTGGTCGCTTTTAAGGATGACCAAGCCCTAGGGGAGGCGAGCGGCTGAGCGGATGGCGTTGGCGGGGTTTTGAACAGATGAGGGGAGCGGTGCGGCGATGTATGTGCAGCTTCGACACTGGCCGCGGGCGAGGGTTCAAGGGTTTGGTTCAGGGACTGGAAGGCGTTAGGGTCCAGGGCGAACTGACCGAAAGAATGGGGGCTGCTTGATGGTTAGACAGTCTGGGAAGAAGAAGACGCAGCTACGGCTTGCCCTGATGAAATGGGGGACGACGTTATGGCAGGGCTGACTGGGACTTGGGGGAGCGGGGAAGTGGACGTACCTGCGGGCTTTGCCTGAGTCGTTGTTTATGGAACGCTTGTAGCCCGAGTTTCTGCTTTCGCCTCAGGGCTGTCCAGCGAGACGATTTCTGGCGCTGTTGTCCTCGTCTGCGCTGCGGCTGACTGCTGTACAGGTTCCTTAGGCTGCTTAGCCTTTTCACCTCTCTTCCTCTTCTTTTCTTCTGGCGCTGTGACTGGTTCGAAGGAAGGAGATGAGGTTGGGGCGGCAGGTAGTGATGTCCCCACGTTAAACTTGTACCTGGGTCTAGCTGGAAGGATGCCTACCGTGGCTGGTCTACTAGCTGGTAGCGCAGGCGCTTTTTCTGCTTGAGGGGCCACCTCAGGAGTTGACCTCTCTGACCCTTGCGCCCTTTCGGGTACTGCTTCAGGAGCTACAGGCTGCATCGGGCCCACTTGACTGCTTGTCGGAGTTGCGCTGGGAGTCGCGGAAGTAGGCATTTGCTGGGAGGGGGACCTCCTTGTATATCTTTTCCTTGTGCCTCGGGGAACGCAACTTCGAAATTCGAAAGGCAGCCACGTGTCAGCGTATTGATCATATAGCGTCGAAAACTCATTATTAAAGGCCAGCATTTTCCGGTTGGATTTGTCGTGCTGTGTGCGGCATCTCATCTTCCAGCATTCGACGACTTTGTCCTTTTGCCAGTTGAGGGGCGCCACCTTGGCGAGGAATTTTTTGAAGCCCGCAGATTCCAACCGGTGATCCGGGTTTCGCTCTGGGTCGTATGCCACCTCCTCGCAGTAAAAATCATGCCATGGAGGCCATGATTGCATCTGCTCGATGTGCCATTCCAGGTCTGCGCCTGTTCTGTTGCCTCTTTCCTGCATAATCTCTGCTCGGGGGCAGATGTGCGTGAATTTACCCCTGACCCCCAATTGGGTTGTAGTTCCAGCGCTGCGACAGCATTATTAGACCCTTGTCGATGAGTTTCCGTTCGAGGTAGACGTGCTGTCCGATCTCGTACACTTGGGTATTCGCCTAGGTGATGGGATACCGAAAGATATGGCCTCTGGCCGAACTCTTCCTCGACATAGACAATCTGTCGCGCAATCTCCATCCTGAACTGGTGGTCAGTGCAGAAGTAGGGCAACAGGAACGGCTTCCCCTTGAATCCGTAGATTCTGACCATGATGCCCTGCGTCAGCCGGAAGGTATCCCCGTACTCGTGCTTCGTCAGATATCTTGTCATGACCTCCGGCGGGCGGGATGCCTTACGGTTGAACAGATCCAAGACCATGCACAAAAATTTAAAATTAAACTCATAGAATGACCCTTTTTTGTAAAGGATCTTGGTCCACTCGTACACGGGCAGCGACTCACCTTTTTCATTTACTTTCTTCAAGTCGGGGACTCTCATCCGGTAGTGCATGTGGTACAGGCACAGCCATGTGAGGAAGGAGCAAAACCGGAAATCCGTTGACTGCTTCTGCTGCAGCTTGACTAGGTTAGAATGAATGGCATACGCCAGCCAGTCTGCCCAGTCGAAGAAAATGGGGCGCTTCCCACTCTTTTGCGCCGTGGAGTCGTAAAACTCCCCATGCAAGATACATTCTGCCAGCGCCAGCTGGTACGGGCGTACTACTTTGTCAGAATCGCAGTCGAGGACCCACGCCAGGATGATGTATATGTATTTGTTCTCGAACCTGTCCAGGGGTATGGAGCCTGCCGGCCACTGTCCGGCTGCCAGCGGAGTCTTCAGCTCTGAGTTGAGGAAATCTCTCATCCGCTTGGTCTGCGTGAATCTGCCCGTCTGCTCATCCAGATTAATCCTTCTGACAATTGCGCCGGGTTCGTACTGAAGCCCCGGGGCGAACGCTGGCTGGACGCTCTCCCTGAAGATTCTTGTTGGTGGACTCAGCCAGGCCGTTCCCCTGCGGGTAGTAGTTAGAAGACTTCTTGTGATAGATGCTGTACTTGCTGGTGTACTCTCTGAGTACAGCGCCTGTGAACCCCGGACCATTGTCCGTCACTATTGACTCAAGGACCCCGAAATGGGTAATGAGGCTCTCGAGGAACCCGATGACGGTCTCCTGGTCTTCATTCTTGGTGGGGATCGCCTCTGCCCATCGTGTAAAGTAGTCGGTGGCGGTAAGAATGAACTTGTGCCCTGCTGCAGAGTTCGGCGTAATGACCCCGATGAAGTCCAAACCCCATTGCTGAAACGGAGTCTTGGCTTGGATTGGTTGGAGGGGCAGGGGTGCTTTTCTGTTTCTGCCAGCAAATCTCTGGCATTTATCACATTTTACACAGACCGCATGTGCGTCTGTGAAGAGAGTGGGCCAATAGTATCCAGCTCTGATGATTTTCAAGGCCGTAGGCCTTGCGTAATGGTGTCCCCTAGGCATCCCGGAGTGAAATTCTCCAAGGACCTTGGGTTGATCGGTTTTCTTGATGCACCGAAACAAGATGCCGTCAATGTTCTTGAAGTAAAGCCCCTCGGGGCGAAGAGTGTATTTCAAGGCATTTAGCCGAATCCTCCTTCTTTGTGAGGCATTTAGGTGGTCTGGACATCTCCCGGTGCAGAAATACCTCACCAGGTCATCTGTCCAGTCACTCTCCTCTGGTAAGGAGTTGGCTAGGTTGGTAGTTGCTGTCGGATCTTCCCACTCACAGACAGATATCTCGGATGCAGCGCTTCGGGCTAGCTGCTGGCACAAGGCTCGACCTCTAAAAAGCTTTGTTGGCCGCACCTCGATGTCGAACTCCTGTATCTTGGTAATCCGGTTCCCCTTGTATGATGAAGTTTCGGACATCTGGGTGTATCACGAAGACAGTTGTCCGGCTCTGGGAGACGAAATGCCTGAACTTTCGGAGAGACTTCATGACCGCGTGAACCTGCCGCTCAATAAAATTTTACTTCTCTTCGTGCGGCTCACCTGGCTTAAGAACGCTATGGGGCACTCTTCGCCATCGTCTCCCTCCGGTGTCAGGACTACGACGTAACTCTCGGGTTCTCCCACCGCGTATAGGATGAAGTCCTTGGAGTAATTCGGGTTTATCAACACCGGAGCTTGTGCAATTCGGGCCTTGATCTCCTCGAAGGCCTGCCTCCTCTCGTCAGTCCATAAGAATTCAGCATTCTTTTTCAGCAGCTCGGCCATGGGTTTGATCACTTGTGCGAAGTCCGGTATGAACTTCCTTACGAAGTTGATCTGGCCGAAGAAGGACTGTAGCCCCTTTTTGTCGACTGGGGCGGGCAAGCGAAGGAGGGCTTCTGCTCTATCAAGGTCCACTGCAAGGCCTTTCTCGGGGATAACATGTCCCAGCAACTTACCTTCTCTTACCGCGAAGACTGATTTCTTTGGGTTTATGGAAATGCCGAATTCACGACATCTCTCAAATATCTGCCGCAGGTGGGAAGCATGGTCCTCTCTTCTGTGAGAGAATACAGTCATGTCATCCAAGTAGATGACAATGATCTTGTTAAGCAGCTCTCGGAAGGCCAGGTCCATGGCTCTCTGGAATGTGGCGCCGACATTGGATAAGCCGAAGGGCATGCGCTGATAGGCGAACGTCCCCCATTTGGTGGTGAACGCTGTCTTATGCTGGTCCTCATCTTTGACCCAGATCTGGTTGTACCTCTAGGAGGGAGAATCTCTGCACTCCAGCATCTATATGAAGGATCTGATCGATTTGGGGAAACGGGTAATGGTCTTTCAGTGAGGCTTGGTTAAGATTTCTGAAATCTACACAGAGACGAATGTCTCCGTTCTTCTTCCTCACGGGGACCAAGTTCGCAACCCAGGATGAATGCTTGATGGGGTAGATGATCTTGGCTTCCAGCATCTTCAGGAGCTCGACTTTCCTCATGGCTTCGATCTTCGGCTTTACAGCCCTCTGCTTCTGCCGGAATGGTTTCGCACCATCTTCTAGCTCAATAGTATGCTGGATTATCTGTCTGTCATACCCCTTCAAGTCTTGGTAGCACCAGGCTACTATGTCTGGGAACTCTCGGCATAATGATCTGATCTGCTTGAGTTCCTCTTTGGTGCAGTCCATTCCGACCTTAATTGTCTTTCCAGGTTCAAGCTCCAGGTCGACGTACTGCTTGGGGTCTACTTTGATCCTGTGTGATATTGCTCTGTCATTCTGATCAAAGAGACTTTCTAGTGTAATCAGTCCTTTTGGGACATGATTATTTTTTAACTGTATCAACCCCTCATATTGCTCGTCATCAGGGTCTCTACCTTCGATTGAACATGCTTTGGTAACAAAAAATGTGACGATTTCCTCGTCACAATCAAACACCTGCCAGTGGGTGTCTTTATCAGGCACAAAAGGCCTGTAGATGGTACGAACCGGCTTCGGCTTCTGGACAGTGTCATCAGCCGGAACGTACCTGGCTCCAACAGACTCCAGAATGTCAGCGTGCTCGTTTTTCTCACGTGATATGGCTCTGACATTCAATGAGTCGAATGACTCCATCAGGTCCCAAACCCGATTATGGTACGCCTTGAGATAGTGCTTCTTGGAGGCGCACTTGTTCGTAATTTGGTTGCACACCAGCTCTGAGTCGCCAAAGATCTGCAGATGCTTTATCCCCAATCTCTCCGCTTTTCTCAAACCCAAGCACAGGGCTTCGTATTCCGCCGCGTTGTTGGTACAGCTCCAGGCCAGCCTGTAGGTGTAGTCCTTCTGGATCCCGGTCGGGGAAACCAAGAGCACACCTGCACCGGGGCCGTTTTTGCATCGGGCGCCATCAAAGAAAGCTGCCATAGCTTTTCTGGTGCAGGTCCTACTTCTTTCTTGACTGACTTGTCAAGCCTCTCAGGCTGAATGACGGTGTAGCAACCTTGCTCAGTCTCGATCATGGCGTTGAAATCCAGCAAGGAGAACTCATCCTCCGTTTGCAGTAGCTCACGAACTTGCTCCGTCATGTCTACCACCACCAGTTCTTCCTTTGTCAGCTAAACCATGCAGTCCTGCAACTCTTCTCAGGGTATCTTCTCCACCAGAAATGTGGAAGGCTTCTCGTTGTAGATCTTTAGTCTCCTTCCTTGAAGGGCACTTCCATATGCGAGTAATCCAGAGACAGATACCTCCCGACTTCGCGATGAACTCCCTGGAGAGACACATGCCGAAGTAGGGTTCCGAGTCGACAACCACGACTTCTTGAATGACCACTATGTCAAGAGCTTTGTGCAGCTGGATCGGGATGTCTTTGATGACACCGACTGTCTTGACAGGGGTGCCGTCTAGTTGCAGCACACCTTGGCTGCTCCTTGTATACTTTATCCCAATTTCATCGCAGATGGCTCTCGGCATTACAGTCGTGGAGGCACCAAAATCCACCATACAGTTGTGTACTATGTACCCTTGCATCCGTAATGACAGATAGAAGGGAGGAGGTCTGTTCTTCCCAGTGGCGGAGACTGTCAAGGGTTGAACCAGAACAGCAGGTTGTATCTGCTTGCCATATTTCATGCTCTTCAGAGATTCCTGCAGCAGATAAACTTGCCTTGGGAGCAGAAGAGCGTCGTACATGCTTATCTTTGCGGGGGTCCTTTTCAGCTCGTCCACTATGCTGTAGCCTGAAGTGCTGGCTCCTTTTGCTTCTTTCGCAGGCTCATACTTGGTGCGGTATTGCTATGTGGCCTCAACTCTCTGTCTCTTTGTCAGAGACGGATATCTCAGCTTCTCCTGAGCTTGTTCTTTTGTTTTAGCTGGAGGCTGAGCAGTGGGAGCTTTGGCTGGAGAAGGAGCCGCTTTTGCTGCGGGAGGCTTGGCTGCGGGAGCTTTTTCCTTGGCTGTGTAAGGCCACAGCTTCTTGTCAGGTGGCAGCCCAGCAGGTTGCGCCTTGTCTCTTCTGGCGTATACCTTCATGGGCTTTGCAACAACTTCAACAGACTTTCTGTCTTCCTTGGCAGGGGGCAACACCAGATCTTCTTCTGGAACGGTAAAGTCGCCTTCATCGTCCAGGATCATGTAAAGTTCTTCATCCTCTATGGCGTTGCTCGCCAGAGTCTGGAGGTAATGCTGGTGCAGTGTGCAATCTTCCTTTGAATGCGGGTCGTTGCACGTGGTGCACCAGTTAACCTGGTCAGAAGTGCCAGGTTGGTCCTCGATGGCAGCGTTTCTTGCAGGAGGGCGCCTCTGATCTCGCCGTTCTGCGGCTTGATCTTTAGTCAGTGCCGAAGGAGGATATGGCCTCCTTGGAACAAGGTCCATCTGGGCCTGTTTCTTCTTCAGCATAGTCATGTCGTTGGACATGGTGTGATATCCAGAGGCCAAAGCCCGTACCTCCTAGAGGATCTTGTTCTGAATATCATTGTCCGGAGGCGGTAGCTGAGCTGGCGGAGGTAATGCAGCCAATGGGGGAGGTGTAGAATACTGCGCATACTGCGGGAGAGCTGGGAGCGCTGGATAATGCGGAGGAGGCGGCGGATTAGGATAATGAATTTGTGGCGGGCCGTAAGGGTTCACGACCGGCGCCGGATTCCATTGCTGTTGGGGTTGCTGTCCTGAAGTGGACGTCATCATATCGGAAGTTGATGGGTACTGGGACTAAGGAAAGTCAGGGTAAATGGGTGGCTGTACCCTATGAGGGAACCTGCCTATAGAGATGATATCCATTTCAGCTTGTTGGGCAGCCTCGTAGAGGGCAGGGAATGAGTCGATTCGGGCTATCTTTAGCAGTAGGCAAATGTCTGAGTTGAAAGACCTCAGATAGTAGTGCGCAGCCTGACCTGTTGAAGGTCGAAGTTCGTGAGGTACTCGCTTCCAAGACCTCGCAAACCTAATGTTGAAGTCTGACACCTCCTCTTGGGGGTGTCACTGGATGCTTTGGAACTGATGCAACAAGGAAGAGGGATCAGCAGACTCGTTGCATCCTTTCACGAGCCTGCCGGCCTTGGGGGTGTCACTGGATGCTTTGGAACTGATGCAACAAGGAAGAGGGATCAGCAGACTCATTGCATCCTTTCACGAGCCTGCCGGCTAGCTGGCGCCACCCCGTAATAGATCCCTCTGGCAGTGATCTCCACCAGTAGAGAAGCTTTCCCCTTAGGGAAAGGGCCAACAAACGGGTCTTCACACCCTCGTCAGTGATGGAATGTAGCGCAGCCAGGGCCAGAATGTCTTGGATGTGTTCGTACGCCGTCTTGCCGTAGCCATCGTATGTAGGGATGGACTTTAAGGCAGCGGGGGACACAGCTTGCTGTCCGACTAGGGCCAAGGGCCCCGTAGAGTCTACCGCCTGGAAGAGATCATCATCGTTCTGCTGGGCAGCCATGTCTTCTTCTCCTCCGGTAGTGTACTCGGTATCAGTACCGTCCGAGGATGTAGATTGCTCTTCACCCTCAGCCTCTTCGATTTCGGTTTTAGGCTGTTCTATGTGAGCTTGGTGATCAGCCAGCCTGACGCGCTCTCCTGGAGCAGCAATGTCGATTTCGTAAAGATCAGGATGGTTTCCTGGATTCCTTGCTCGCTACCTTCTCGTTTGCATGAAGGCGTTCGGACTGGTCTTCACGGACTCAGAGAGTATTCAAGTACTTACAGAGTCGCCAGGTGTTTTGATTTTTAACAGCAATGAAGCGAACACCAGTGCTTCGATTTTGTCTTGGGGTGGGAAACTTCCATGTCCCACCGGGCGTGCCAGAGAAACTGTTGGTTACGAATCTGCCATGAAGAAAGGATTTGGTATAATGTGCCCCAGATTCGCCCACCAGATTGAAATGCCGGAAGGAAGGAATGCCTTCCGTGCCAATCTCCGGAGAAGGCCGGCTTCCTGTGGGTTTTTAGTGTTTAAGCTAAGAGTGCAGGAAAGAGATAAATTGCGGAAAGAGAATCCAAATGTGATTGGAGTTGGGTGGGGGGAATAAGCAGCACGACAACGATCAATCACCACTACTAACAGCAGTCCTATACAGAACACATAATGAAACTACAACTATCATGCATCCTATGTATCCTCTATCTATGCATTCCAGGAATACTTAATCATCAAATACCGGAGTCCAGAGTTCAGTACAACAGTAAGCAATGAAATAAGAAACATGAGGCAGAAATGACAAGGAGAGGCAGCATACAAAATGATGACAGTAAGCAGAGCCAAGTATATGTCTTGTATTCAGAAGCAAACGTATAGCTACAATGGCTCCCTAGCAGTGGCACAAAGTCCCAGACCAGACAATAGCTGACAAAAGCGGCAGAAGAGCTGCTGATGCTGACTCCTGTTGGCGAGGACTGTACCTGCAACAAGGTTGCCCTGAAAGTCGTACAGCTACGTGGCAGTGCGTCGGGTCAAACCTCTAGTCAGCTGGAATGCGGGTAGCTGTGGTAGACGTATCTTTACATCAGCTTAAATGGAGGTAGTTGGCGTAGGTAATGCAGTCCATGCTTGTCCTTTATCCCGTCACATCTTGGCTCGGATCCCGAGGCTGGACACTTGTCGAATTCTGATGAGTGACACATGTTTGCCTTGAAAGGCAGTTTATCCAACTTCGCCTGGGATCAGAGCGCTGTCGGGTAGCGCAGGTGGGAAACCGCGCAGTTGGGGAGGCCTCCATGCCTTAGCCAATTTTTGGGTCTTGGTGAATCTTGCCCAACTGCGCACGGTCGAAGGGCGCAGCCCGACTTCGCAGCGAAGTCGGGTTGCGCACCGGTACTTAAGCTGATTTGGACCGCTGTTCGGACTGTGCACAAAAAGGGGAGCGCACCCCGACTTCGCTGCGAAGTCGGGTTGCGCCCCAGTACTTAGCTGATTTTTCGAACACTGTTTTCCCAAGTGCGCACAGGAAGAAGAGCGCAACCCGACTTCGCTGCGAAGTCGGGTTGCGCTTTGACACTTAGCCAAATTCTGATCATCTCTTGTCTGCTTTCGCACTTCGCATTCCCTACTACGCTCCGAACTTGAGGGCGCACCCCGACTTCGCTGCGAAGTCGGGTCGCGCCCTAACACTTGGAATTTTTCAGGGAATACTTGCTCAGTTTTGGGAACTTGACAGGGGGAAGTACAAGGGAAAAAGGGAGGAATGAAACTGCAGGAAAGGGAGAAAGGGAACAATGGAGAAAGGGAAAAGGGGGAGGAGGGAAGGAAGAGCAGCACACTTACAAATTTTGAAAACATGGCACCCCGTGCAAAGTGTGGCAACAGTTAGGTCTTCTTGGTAGTCTAAGGTTACATGGCCAAGGGAGGAGGCCTTCCTCTCGATGGCTCAAGGGGAATAAATTTCCCTCCCACTACCCCTAGGCTACAGGGTTGATAGGATGGGCCGCAAGGACCATTCTTTGATCAAGCATGAAACAACCAACTTTTGTATGACCATTAGGTTGGCCCATCAAGACCGCCTCGTGGTCCACATTAAAACTGAAGATGCCGTATTAGATGGCCGAGTGCTTGGATGAACCTCGGACAACCTGGAGTTGGGAATAGGTAGTCCCACATTATGGAGGTTTGCTCGATGGAAGGAATAGTAGTAAGGTAACCATCATGAGGAAGACGATGAAGACAGAATAGGATTGTGGGGGGAACGAAATCGGATAAGACGAGAGAATCTAGCAAATTAGGGAAGAGTTGTGAATAATGGGGTATCCCATAGGTCCAGCCAAGTAGACAAGTAGTAATCAAATAAGGCAAGTGCCTAGGTGTTGTCATCAGGTCAGTAGGACACCAAGGAGCCATCAACAGGCTGACAAGACGATAGTGAGTTGTTAATAGGTCAACAAGGCAGCAAAATGCCATTAGCAAGAGGACAGGACGATAGGGCCTAGTCTATAGATTGACAGGATAACAGGGTTTCGTCAGAAAGTTCATAAAACAGAAGGAAGCCATAAGGAAGAAGGCTAACAAATAGGAAGCCATAAGGAAGATCGACAAACAACAGGAACTCGTAGTCACAAGACGAAGCAAGATGAAAATTGTTGTCTGAGGGAACATGTGCGTGATTCATTGGAGGAAGACGCAATAGATATTCAAATCTGCATCATTTTATGAATTGTATGGAGAAGGTGACATGTGGATGTCGTCAATTGTAAAAATATGTAGATGGAAATCTGAAAAAATAGAAAAATAATAAAAATATAAAAAACAAGAAAAAGACAAAAACAGGAAGTGAGTGGGAAAAACACCATCATTTGTTAAACCATTTGGCATGGGTGGCAACCAATTCCTACAATTATGAATAGAGGCAAGTCGGGGAAAGTTAAGCACAAGTGCAATCACTCAAGTATGAAGAGAGGAGGACACGAAAGTGCTTGCAGAGAAAGGACACATCACAGGAGAAAGCCACAAAAATTTGTCAACATTACTAAAGCAAAAGACGGTTACTGGAGAAGTGAGTCATAGGCGAGGGCTTCCAAACAAAGGCGACGTGGTTGAATCGACGACAGAGCCGGAAGGAGGGCGCCTATGTGTAAAGGCGAGGGCAGACAAAAACCATAAAAAAGGATGGAAAGGTTGTACATGTAAGAGAAAATGACTAAACTTTAATATTATCTCCATATTAGTTAGCGCATAGAAGGGTTCCCGTCGTCTGAAAAGCTGCAATCAAAAGAATTGTCGTCTAAATAGCAATTGGAAGAGTTGTCATTTGAAAGTGTCGTTCGAGGTAGAGAAGTCAAAGGAGCTACCGTCTAAAGTGTAGACAGAGAGGAAGCGTCGTCTGAAGGACTACAACCAAGAAGTGTGTTGTCTGAAGGCCATTTGAGAAAGGGCCAACTGAAATGTGTCGTTTGGAACAAAAGTAGCACCATATGAAGTAGCGTTGTTTGAAGAACATGACATTGGACAAGTGTGCAGTCTGTGAAAACTGCTGTCAAGCAAGGGAACATTGCCAAGATGCAGAGGAAGCCGATGATTCCTAAAAGAATTCTTCAGATGGAGCAACAGAGAAGACCTCCACCTAATGCAATGTCAAAAGGACGAATGAGGCATATTCATGGAGGAATCTCATGGGCAGGTAAGAGAGACTATGGCTTTGATACGAGAAGAGGCAATGAACGACAATCATGACAAAGAGCAAGTACTAGCATTTCGAAAGAAAGGGGAAGGGATGGTAGAAACCAAGAAGTGGAGAAAAATAGAGAAAAGGAGAAGGTACTTGTTGCCACATTTTGCACGGGGTGCCATGTCTTCAGTTTTCTTTGTAAGGATGCTGCTCTCCCTTCCCTTGTCCTTCTCTCCCTTTCTCCACTATCCCCTTTCTTCCTTGCGATCAGTTTCATTCTCTTATTACCCCCCCCTTTTCTGACTGTTTCTCCAATAGGGGAAAAGGCCCTAAATTTTCTAAGTGTTGGTATTGTGCAACCCGACTTCGCAGCGAAGTTGGGTTGTGTCCTTAATTTTGAGGGCACTTGGGGAGCCGACGTGCGGAGAGCTGAATCCAATTTTTCCAAGTATAGAGCGAACGTCGACTTCGCAGCGAAGTCGGGGTGCGCTCTCAGTTTTGCACGCACCTGGGCATCAGTGGAGACCTAAAAATTCTAAGTGTTGGGTGTGCAACCTGACTTCGCAACGAAGTCGGGCTGCGCCCTCAAGTTCATGCACAGTTGGGCGAGTCATCTGAAGAAGCGGCTAAGTGTTGGGTGCGCAACCTGACTTCGCAGCGAAGTCGGGCTTCGCCCCGGAAGAAGAGCGCAGTTGAGCAGCCCATCATGGTACCTCCAGTAACGGCTAAGTGTTGCACAACCGGACTTCGCAGCGAAGTCGGGGTTCGCTCACTTACCTGTGCGCACTCGGGCAAAGAATGTTGAAGCCAGCCCAGAAATTTTCTAAGACACAGAGGCCTCCCCAACTGCACTACTTCCCCCTGGCGTTGCCTGGTTGCGCTCCAATTCTGGGCGAGGTCGGGCAAGAAAGGAAATACGAACTCCTAAGGCAGATTTTTCCCCTTATCAGATTCTTACAGGTGTCCAGCCTCGGGATTTGAGTCAGAGATGTGACGGGAGGTGTGCGAGCGTGAACTGAATTATTGTACTTAAGCTGCCCTCAGTCAAGCTGACTCGGAGCATCATCCCCACACCGCCACGTAGCTGCCAATCTTTCAGGTGGACCTTGCTGCAAGCACATTCCATGCCGGCAGAGGTCAACATCAGCCGCTTTTTGCCGCTTTTGTCAGCTTTGTCAACTTTTTCGGTTATTGTCAGATCTGGGATCTTGTGCCCAACGGTGTAATGGGGGGAAATTTATGCTATAAATAGCTCGGTAATTTCATTGTAAAAGGGTGGAAGGGGGATATATTGCTAGGGAACCACTGTAGCTGTGCGTTTGCTCCTAAATACAGAATATACTTGGCTCTATCGACTGTTCTTATCTTGTATGCTATCTTTACTTAGCATTTCTGCCTCATGTTGCTTATGTTATTGCTTACTGTTATTCTGCTTTCTGGATATCGGTATTTAATAGTTAAGTATTCCTGGAATGCAAAGGTAGAGGATACATAGGATGAATGACATTGGTAGTTTCTGCAACATATCTTGTGTTTAATTGCTGTTAGTAGTGGTGATTGGTTGTTGTTGTGCTGCTTATCCTCCCCACCCATAACAATCACATTTACATTTCTTTCTGCATTTCTAATTTCTTTCTTGCACTCTGAGCTTAAAACCAATTGAGAAAACATAGGAAGCCGGCCTCCTCCGTAGATTGGCATGGAAGGCATTCCTTCCTTCCAGCCTTTCAATTTGCTAGGCGAATCTAGGGCGCATTACACTAAATCCTATCCTAGTGGCAGATTCATAACCAACAAGTTTTTTGGCACGTCCGGTGGGACACGGGAGTTTCCCACCCCAAAACAAAATTGAAGCATTGGTGTTCGCTTCATTGCTGTCAAAGCAGAAAACCTGGCGACTTTGCAAGTACCTGAATATTCTCTGAGTTTGTGAGACCGGTCCAAGCGCCTTCATACATACAAGAAGGTGTAGAGCAAGGAACCCAGGACACCAGCCTGGTCTTTACGAAATCGACGTCAACGCTCCTGGAGAGCGCGTAAGGCTGGCTAACTACCAAGCTCACCTAAATGAACTCGAAGCTGAAATTGAAGAAGCTGAAGTCGGAGAGGTCGAAATTGAACAACAGCCTACAACTTCGGACAACACTGATACCGAGTATACGACCGAAGAGGAAGAAGATGTGGCTGCCCAACAAAATGATGACGACCTCTTACCAGTAGTTGACTCCACGGGGCCCTTGGCTCTAGTTGGACAAGAGGCTGTGCCCCCCGCTGCCTTGAAATCCATTCCTACTTACGATGGCTTTGGGAAAACAGCATATGAGCACATCCAAGACATTCCGGCCTTGGTTGTACTGCATTCTATCACGAGTGAGAGTGTTAATACCCGTCTATTGGCCCTTTCTTTGAGAGGGAAGCTTCTCTATTGGTGGAGATCTTTGCCAGAAGGAGCTATCATGGGATGGCCCCAGTTAGCAGGCAGGCTCGTAAAGGGATGCAACGAGTCCGTCGATCCCTCTTCGTTGCTACATCAGTTCCAAAGTATTCAGCGCCATCCGCAAGAGGAGATATCAAACTTCAACGTGAGGTTTGCGAGGTCCTGGAAGAGAGTACCTCGCGAACTGTGACCTCCGGCGGGACAAGTTGCGCACTATTACCTGAGGTCTTTCAATTCATATATTTGTCTACTTCTCAAGATAGCCCGGGTCGACAGTTTCCCTGAACTATATGAAGCTGCCCAGCAAGCAGAATTAGACATAATCTCTATAGGCAGACTTCCTCATAGAATGCAACCTCCCATTTACCCTAATTTACCTCAGTCACAATACCCATCGGCGTCTGGTGTAATGCCATCCTCGTCAAATCAGTACCCCTAGCAGCCATGGAACCCAGCGTCGGTTATAAACCCCTATGGTCAGCTTAGATCCATTATCCTCATCCGCCATCTCCACCTCCGCAGTATCCCGCACTCCCAGCTCCCCTTCATTACGCGGCGTATTCTGCCCCGCCACCATTAGCTGCAATACGTCTGCCGGCCTGGTCGGCGCCTGCTGATAATGACATTCAGAATAAAATCTTTCAGGAGGTACGAGCTTTGGCCTCTGGTTATCATACTATTTCCAATGATATGACGATAATGAAGAAGAAGCAAGCCCAGATGGAGTTTCTTCCGAGGAGACCATATCCTCCCCCTGCGCTAACAAAAGATCAAGCTGCGCAAGCGCAAAGGCCCCCGACGAGGAATGCTTCCAATGAGGTTCAACCTGGCACTTCTGACCAAGTTAACTGGTGCTCCACATGCAACGATGCACATGGAGAGGAGGGTTGCATGCTGCATCAACATTATCATCAGACCCTTGCGGGCAGGGCCATGGAGGACGAAGCTTACATGATCCTGGACGATGAAGGCAACTTTGCAGTCCTAGAGGAAGGCAAAAGGCCCATTGAGGCTGCCACGGCCCAAACGAAGCCGTTGAAAGTTTATGCCAGCAGGGAGAGGACGCAGCCTGCTGGGCTACCACCTGACAAGTCACCTTTACCTCCTACAACCAAAGAGAGGTTCCCGACGCTCAAGGCTCCCGCAGCCCAACCTCTAGCCGAAACAAAAGAACAAGCTCAAGAGAAGCTGAGGTATCCAACGCTGACGAAGAGACAGAGTTGAACTCACACAGCAATACTGAACCAAGTATGAGCCAGCAAAAGAGATAGAGGGAGCCGACACTTAAACCTACAATATAGTTGATGAGCTCAAGAAGACCTCGGCAAAGATAAGTATGTACGAGGCTCTTCTCCTCCCAGGGCAAGTAGACCTGTTGCAGGAATCCTTGAAGAGCGTGAAAGATGGAAAGCCGATGCAGCCTATTGTGTTAGCTCAGCCCTTGACAGTATCTGCTACTGGGAAAAACAGGCTGCCACCTTTCTATCTGTCTTTGCGAATGGAGGGCTATATAATACACAACTGCATGGTGGATTCTGGTGCTTCCATTACTGTTATGCCGAGGGCTGTCTGCGAAGAGATCGGTATGGAATACACAAGGAGCAGCCAAGGTATGCTATAGCTAGACAGCACTCCTATCAAGACAGTTGGTGTCATCAAAGATATCCCGATCCGATTGCATAAAGCCCTCGACATAGTGGTCATCCAAGAGGTCGTGGTGGTTGACTTGGAACCCTACTTCGGCATGTGTCTCTCTAGGGAGTTCACTGCGAAGCTGGGTGGATATCTGTCTTTGGATTATTCGTATATGGAAGTGCCATTCAAAGGAAGGAGATTGAAGATCTATAATGAAAAGCCTTCCACATTTCTGGTAGAGAAGATACCTGGGGAAGAGCAGTAGAGCGACATGGTTCAGCTGACAACCGAAGAACTGGTAGAGGTGGATATGGCAGAAAAGGCCCTCAAGCTGTTACAAGTGGAGGATGACTTCTCCTTGCTAGACTTCAATGCCATGATTGAGACCGAACAAGGCTGTTACTTCGTCACCCAGCCTGAAAGACTTGATCAGTCTGCAAAGAAAGATGTTGGACCTACCCCAGAAAAGAGAGAGGACCATGCCTCCCACTTGCGGCAAATATTTGAGAGATGTCGTGAGTTCGGCATCTCCATCAACCCGAAGAAGGCAGTCTTCGCGGTAAAGGAAGGCAAGCTGCTGGGACATGTTATTTCTGAGAAGGGCCTTGCAGTTGATCCTGACAGAGTAGAAGCTCTTCTTTGCTTATCCATCCAAGTTGACAAGAAGGGGCTACAATCATTTTTTGGCCAAATCAACTTCGTGAGGAAGTTTGTACCAGACTTCGCACAAGTGATCAAGCCCATGGCCGAGCTCCTAAAAAAGAATGCTGAATTTGTGTGGACTGACAAAAGAAAGCAAGCCTTCGAAGAAATCAAAGCTAGATTCACGCAAGCTCCAGTGTTAATAAATCCAGACTACTCCAATCGTGAGGAAGTTTGTACCAGACTTCGCACAAGTGATCAAGCCCATGGACGAGCTCCTAAAAAAGAATGCTGAATTCGTGTGGACTGACGAAAGAAAGCAAGCCTTCGAAGAAATCAAATCCAGATTCGCGCAAGCTCAAGTGTTAATAAATCCAGACTACTCCAAGGATTTCATCTTGTACGCGGTGGGAGAGCCCGAGAGCTACGCCGCAGTCCTGACTCAGAAGGGAGAAGATGGCGAGGAGCGCCCCATAGCGTTCCTAAGCCAGGTGATTCAACCGCACGAAGAAAAGTACAATTTTATTGAGCGGCAAGTGCACGCAGTCATGAGATCTCTTAGAAAGTTCAAGCACTTTATCTCCTAGAGTCGGATAACAATCTTTGTGATACATCCGGATGTCAGAAATTTCATTATCCAAGGGGAGCTAGGTTACAAGAGGGGAGGAGGTCACCCGTTTCGAGGTCCTAGAGGCAATAGTTACAGACAACGGTTCGGGGCTCGCAGGTGCTGTACTCACGGAGTTCACCAGCAAATACGGCATCTACCACAAGATGTCCTCAAACTACTATCCGCAGGGGAATGGCCTGGCCGAGTCCACTAACAAGAATCTGTTGAATACTATAAAAAAGACGGTAGAAAGGAACAAGAGGTCGTGGCACCTACTTCTGGACCGGGCGTTATTGGCAGATCGCATATCTTTCAAGAAATCTATCAAGACGTCCCCCTACGCGCTTGTATACGACAAGGAGGCAGTTCTGCCTACCGACATAGAAATGCCCGCACTTTGGTTGTTAGATGAAGAGAAAGGCGACGGGGATCCAGTGGATGTCAGACTTTGTCAACTGTTGCAGCTAGAAGAGGAAAGGGAGAAGGCATATCAGGCCTTTACCAAACATGTCGCGGGAACTCAGAGCTGGTTTGCAAAAGGGACCACCACCCGAGTTTTCAGAATCGGGGACTTAGTGCTCAAGTGGGATTCACTCAAAGTGAAGCAGGGCAACAATGTCAAATTTGATGCCTTCTGGGAAGGCCCCTATCAGATCGCTCGGGTAAACCAATTCAACGCTTTCGTGCTCAGGGACATGGAGGGACAGCTTCTCCCGATCCCTGTTAATGGCTTCCACCTGAAGGCCTATCACCACTGAAGGTTGCCGAGAGGTCCTTCCTTGTACATACTTTTCTCATTTATTTCCTGCAGTTCAGTTTATTTCAGAATGTAAATATTTCTTTCGGTTATTCAGTTTTTAGCTTTTGAATCCGAAAAGGGCTAAGTGTGAGAAATGAAGCCAAATTTTGCGCTGCTAAAAGTCTGACCAAGGCAGAAAATCGCCCGACTTCGCAGCAAAGTCGGGTGTCGCTCTAGGAATTGTGCGATGTCGGGAGTTTGGGAGAGAAAAGGCAAACAAAAGAGCCTCAAAATTTTTCTAAGTGTTGGGTGCGCAGCCCGATTTCGCAGCGAAGTCGGGCTGCGCACCATCTTGGGAGCACAGTCGGGTAGCAAAAGAAGCAAGAATCGCCTAAGTGTCGAAACCCTATTGCGCAACATTTTTTGGGCGAAGTCGGATTGTGCACATGTTTTGAGCGAAGCCCGGTTGCGCTCTCAGTTTTGGGCGCACCTCGAACGACCTGTCAGGGAGAACAAGGGGCACGACGAAAAAGTTTCTAAGTGTGGGTCCTCGAGGGCGCACTATGCGTAGCGCAAAATTAGACCGCGTTCTTTCTTGGGCCCTTGGCCAGAGTCTCTCTCGAAGTGTGTGCCCAAGCGGTGGCGGTGACGTCATTTGAAGCGCGAGGTTCAAAATTTTTAAGGAATGATTGCGTGGATTGCAAAGCAGATGTCATTAAGAAGTGAGCGCATTAGGACAAACCGCGTACGAGGTGCGCCTTCCAATGAAAAATGCCACGCGCGGTCGTCGAGGAATAACGGCGCTTTCTACCTACTTCGGGCAAATCACTTTAAATCCGTCCTAGCGCCATTAATGTTGTGTTTCTATTCCTAGAAAAGGGCCCTGGCGTGCTCAGAACACCTGAATTATCAGTGTAAATCAGAGCTGCGCGGTAAAGAGGAAGAAAGGTGCAGAATTAAGGTCTGCGGCGACTGAAATTCCTGTCTCTGCCACCATGAGCGAAGAATAGAAAATGGACAAGGGGAAAGCGCCAATGCAGCCGTAGTCCAGCGATACAAAACAGGAGGCTGAAGAACGCACGGACTCCAGTGCTCATGAGAGCGAAGTGCCGCAAGAGCAGACAAGAAAATCCAGGTCGAGGCGAAGCAAAGGGCAAGGTCCTCCGCCGCCGCCCGTCAATCGCCTGGCCAAGTATAAAGATGGTGAGCACTCCATTAGCCTCACCAACCTACGGCCCAATATTGCAAAGTGGGCAGGCAAAGTCTCGCCCTCGCACCATGTCAGAGTCACGTATAAGTCGATCCTATACTGGTTCTTGTGCCCTCCCGTCCACCACTGCCAAGAGTTGGTCAAGTCAATTGTGACATATTACAAACCAGCTACCTGGCAAGTCTGCGACTACCAAGGAAGGGTGTTGTTCACCTCTTCAAAGAAAGCGTCCAGCCAGCCTTCGCCCCGGGGCTCTAGTACAACCCCGATGCCATTGTCAGAAGAATTAACTTGGATGAGCAGGCGGGCGGATTCATTCAGAGCAGAAGGATTAGAGAGTTTCTCGATTCAGAGCTGAAGTCCCCACTGCCAGCAGGACAATGGTCGTCAGGTCCGATACCCTTGGATAGGTTCGAAAACAAGTACATTTATATTATCCTCGCATGGGTCCTTGGCTGCGGCACGGACAAAATGGTGCACCCGTATTAGCTGGCACTCGCGGAGTGTATCTTACATGGAGAGTTTTATGACTCCACTGCGCAAAGAAGCGGAAGGCGCCCAATTTTCTTTGATTGGGCAGATTGGGTGGCGTATGCCATACATTCAAACTTGGTCAGGATACAGTAGAAGCAAACAACCGAGTTCCGGCACTGCTCATTCCTCACATGGTTGTGCGTTTACCACACGCACTACCGAATAAAAGTGCCTGATATTAAGAGGGTAAATGAGAAGGAAGCGTCATTGTCGGTGTACGAGTGGACGGAAGCCCTGTACAGAAGAGGGTCTTCCTACGACTTCAATTTCAAATTTTTAGGTATGACCCTGGCGCTGTTCAACGGCAAGGCATCTCGCCCTCCTCTGGCCATGACGAACTACCTGAGGAAATACAAATGCGGGGATACTTTCCGGTTGCCTCAGGGCGTTGTTATCAAAATCTACGGATTCAAAGGGAAGCCGTTCTTGCTGCCCTATTTTTGCATTGAGCATTAGTTCAGCATGGAGACATCGCGCCAAATGGACTATGTCGAAGAGGAGTTCGGCCAAGGAAAGAAGAGAGGCCATATTTTTAAATATCCTATTACCTTGGCGAACATTCAAGTCCATGAAATTGGGCAGCACATCTACATAGAACAGGAACTCCTCAACATGGGCTTACAGTTACCATAGCGTTGGAAATACGACCCGATTGGGGTCAGGGGAAAGTTTGTACATATTTGCCCCCGAGCAGAAATCATGGAGGAGAGGTGCAACAAAACAGACGCAAACCTGGAATGGCACATCGAACGGATGCAATCATGGCCACCTTGGTAGGACTTTTACTGTGTGGAGGTGGATTATGATTTGAAGCGCAATCCAGATCACAGGTTAGACTTGACAGGTTTCAGAAAATTCCTCACTAAGGTGACGCCCCTCAGCTGGGAAAAGGACAAAATCATTGAATTTTGGAAGATGAGGTGTCGCACGCAACACGATAAATCTAACCGGAAGACATTGGCCATAGATGATGAGTTTTCGGCCTTATATGTTAAATACGCCGGCAAATGGGAGCCGTTCGCATTTCGAGATTGCGTTCCCCTAGGCACCAGAAAGAGGTATAAAAGGAAACCCCCACCATATCATTTGTCCATTCGAAAACCACCCAGCAAGGCGCCAACAAGCAGTCAGGTGGGCCCAATGTTGTCTCCAGCTCCCGAAACATCTCCACAAAAGGAACAGGAGCCATAAAGGTCAACCGGTGAAGCAGTGCCTCAAAAGGAAAAGGCGCCAGAAGGGTCAACCGATGGGCCAGCGGTAGTGGGCGTCCCTCCATCAAAGCCCAAGTACAATTTTACTGTGGGAGCGCCATTACCCGCAGCACCAACCGCCTTCGCCTCCTCCGAGCAAACTGCCGCTTAAGGAGAAAAGAAGAGAAAAAGGGGCGAGAAGACTAAGACAAAGCGGCCGAAAAAAGAGGTTGCGCAACAAACAGCAGCGGCCCCACGAGCAAAAGCAGCCGTGCTAGAAATCATCTCTCTGAATAGTCCAGGGAAAGAAGTAGAGGTCTGGGCGGCAGGCGTCCTCCAAGCACCGGCTCAGGCGAAGCCCGCAGGTACGTCCTCTTCACCGGTTACCCAAATCCTAGTTTGCCCTGCCGTAACACCGTCCCCCTCTGTATCAGGGCAAGCCTTAGTCACATCATCCCTGTTGCCTATCTCCCAGTCCTTCCGCAGTCTCCATTCTTTCGAACAGTTTGCCCAGGACCCGAACGTTTTCCAAACCTTGGGTCAAACCATAGATCCGTCATCCGCGGCCAGTGCTGAAGCCGTACCTACATCGCCGCGCCGCTCACCCACATCTTTCAAAACCCCATCTTCACCATCTACTCAACCACCCGTTTCCCCTAGGACCCAGTCGCCCTTGAAAGCGGCCTCATTTTCATGAATATCTCCTGCTTCATTGTTTGCAGGAAGGATGCTGCAACAGGATTTGGCCTCGGCGTACCCCATGCTGGCAGAACTTGACCTCATGGGAGAACAGCTGCAAAACATAGAAGATCAGCCCCTGGCCGCAAAGGCCGTAGGATATTCCACCTCTTTCCTCCAGGGCGTCAAACAAAGAAGAGCCGAGGAGATAGCTGCCCCGGTGAAGCGCACCAAGTTTGACTTGGACAGAAGGGTGCTGCGAACCGAGAAATTGATCCCTGAAGTTAAGAAGCCTCTCCTGGAGATGACCGAGGCCGATTATGAACATCGGATCAAGGAGAAGAATTTCGATGATATAAGCGAAGAATACAAAATCAATGGTATTCGTTGCAGGACTGACAATCTCCTTGTTAAGCGACTCGAGAATCAAGAGAAGCTATATCAGCTTCAGAACAACTCGAGACAGTTGGAAGAAGATCTGGCCAAGGCCACCACGTGGCTGGAGTCTGCCTAGAAAGAGATTGAAGACTTGAAAGCTCAGCTCACAACGTCCCGCAGGAGGCGTAGCACAAAGGAAGACGGCCGAACAGCTGTCGGAAGAAAAGAAGGCGACACTAGAACATATTTCCCAGCTGCAAGATTCGCTGAAGCAGACCCAATCTCATCTGAAGGAGAAGGCGTCCCAGGCGGCTGCCTTTTCGAAAAACAAGATCAAGTAGATGCGGGCTGGTTTGTTGCAGGGCTAATGTGGTCAGGTCCCTGTCCGTCCTGGATTTCGCATCCGGGATCCAAGAAGTGTCTGCGCAGGGAAAGCCTGCGGTAGAGGAGGTCGAACACCAAGCGAAGCGGTGGCTAGACTTGGCGATAAAACTTGAAGAGTTTGCGCGCAAGGGCCTCCAATTCCCCCCTATGTCCTTGATTGCCCTAGATTGGGCGGATGCAAGGGTAACCTTGCATAATTATTTTGAAAAAACGGAGAAGATCAGGGCCGCCAGGTAGATGCTGGACGTGCTGAACCATGAAATGAATATCTGCCTGGCCCCCTTCAACACTCTTTCTAAGCTCGGATTTCCGAGCTTTGTCAAATATGGGGAGTTTCTGCCGCTTGAACAAGTAAAGCTAGATTGACTATCTTTCGAGGCAGATACATCAGAAATTGATGGCTGGACTGAGCCAGTCCAGGAGACGCAGGTGACCCAAATGGTGTCAAGGTTTTGCAAGATTAACACCTCCCTTCAGGAGCTGGGAGAAAGGTATGACACCATCGATGTGCACATGGTTGCGGCATTTAGAGCAGCGCTGAAAGATGTCAGTGATTTAGAGCCCTTCCAGGTAGCGGCTTGGGATCAAGCCAAGACCGCATACAAGCACGTTCGCGAGCGGGAGCAACCTGCCGAGCAAGAGGGCGATGGTGGTGAGCATTCAGATTCAGAGAGAAAAGAAGAAGAAGGGTCAGAAGAAGAGATTGCTGAAAGTGACCTCGAAGAAGAACAGTTACCCAAGAAGGGGACTTAGCAGCAGCAGGAGTAGCAGGATGCAGGGGAAGGGAGTTCCTCTGCGCCCAAAGGATAAAGGCCCGGTTCGTTGCATCGAGGCGAGATCGACACCCCGCGAGCCGCCAGGAATGTTGCCACATTTTGCATGGGGTGTCATGTCTTCAATTTTTTGTGTAAGGATGTTGCTCTCCCTTCCCTCTTCCTTCTCTCCCTTTCTCCACTATCCCCTTTCTTCCCTGCCATCAGTTTCATTCTCTTATTCCCCCCCCCATCTCATTCTTCTGACAGTTCCTCCAAGAGGGCAAAAGGCCCTAAATTTTCTAAGTGTTGGTATTGCGCAACCCGACTTTACAGCGAAGTCGGGCTGCGCCCTTAATTTTGAGCGCATTTGGGGAGCCGACGTGCGGAGAGCTGAATCCAAATTTTCTAAGTATAGAGCGAACCCCGACTTCGCAGCGAAGTCGGGGTGTGCTCTCAGTTCTGCACGCACCTGGGCATCAGCGGAGCCCTAAAAATTCTAAGTGTTGGGTGCGCAACCCGACTTCGCAACAAAGTCGGGCTTCACCTCGGAAGAAGAGCGAAGATGAGCAGCCCATCATGGTACCTCCAGTAACGGCTAAGTGTTGCGCAACCCGACTTCGCAGCGAAGTCGGGGTTCGCTCACTTACCTGCGCGCACTCGGGCAAAGAATGTTGAAGCCAGCCCAAAAATTTTCTAAGGCACGAAGGCCTCCCCAATTGCGCTACTTCCCCCTTGCGCTGCCTGGTTGTGCTCCAATTCTGGGCGAAGTCGGGCAAGAAAGGAAATACGAGCTCCTAAGGCAAATTTTTCCCCTTATCAGATTTTGACAGGTGTCCAACCTCGGGATTCAAGTCAGAGATGTGACGGGAGGTGTGCGAGCGTGAACTGAATTATTGTACTTAAGCTGCCCTCAGTCAAGCTGACTCGGAGCATCATCCCCACACCGCCACGTAGCTGCCAATCTTTTAGGTGGACCTTGCTGCAAGCACTTTCCATGTCGGCAGAGGTCAACATCAGCCGATTTTTGCCGCTTTTGTTAGCTTTGTCAGCTTTTTTAGTTATTGTCAGGTCTGGGATCTTGTGCCCAACGATGTAATGGGGGGAAATTTACGCTATAAATAGCTTGGAAATATCATTGTAAAAGGGTGGAAGGGGGATATATTGCTAGGGAACCACTGTAGCTGTGCGTTTTCTCCTAAATACAGAATATACTTGGCTCTATCGACTGTTCTTATCTTGTATGCTGCCTTTACTTAGCATTTCTGCCTCATGTTGCTTATGTTATTGCTTACTGTTATTCTGCTTTCTGGATATCGGTATTTAATAGTTAAGTATTCTTGGAATGCAAAGGTAGAGGATACATAGGATGAATGACATTGGTAGTTTCTGCAACATATCTTGTGTTTAATTGTTGTTAGTAGTGGTGATTGGTTGTTCTTTGTGCTTCTTATCCTCCCCACCCTTAATAATCACATTTACATTTCTTTCTGCATTTCTAATTTCTTTCCTGCACTCTGAGCTTAAAACCAATTGAGAAAACTTAGGAAGCCGGCCTCCTCCGTAGATTGGCACGGAAGGCATTCCTTCCTTCCGGCCTTTCAATCTGCTGAGCGAATCTAGGGCGCATTACACTAAATCCTATCCTAGTGGCAGATTCGTAACCAACAATACCTCTGAAAGATGTCAATTGGGTATACTCTACAAGAGAATACTGTCGGACATGGTGGAAAAAGGCTTCGAAGAATTATCCGTTGTAGACTAGGTTGTAGAAGGTGGGAGTTAACTTCATTTTTTTGGTTATGAATTTTGACAAGGAATTCTTGAAGGATTATTTGTTGCAAATGTTGGAGACGTAATCTGCACCAAAATGCCAGTAAGGTGCGAGTGGGAGACCAGGAGTTGATTGTTGTCTTCTTAGCAAGCACTTGAGAAGGGCATTTATTCTGCCGAACCAAGGAATACCTATGGTGAAAGATTTAGTGGATTCCAACTAGAGCAGACAATTGATCCACAAAGTAATGGATCTCACTCCTGATGAAGTGCAAAAATTAATGTTGCATGGGAGCCGAGGAGTTAAGCAACAGTAGTTGAGGAATGAAGAGCTACAATGCGCCATGAATGTCATAATGGCTTGACTGTTCGAAGAGCGAAGAGCTTTAGAGTTACCCATATGGTTCATAATGTACATGCAAGGGGTAGTAGCTGGTGAAGCCTATGACTAGGCATCCTACTTCTCTTACCGCATTAAGAGACACAGAGTACGAAGAATTTTTCAATGGTATTTCATTGCATTGGCTTGTTGTTGAATGCCACAACACAGGTAAAGGTGCACATCCAAGGATTGGATCCTCCTAGAGATTTATCGGAGTTGGCATCGACAGTTCTAAGGTGGATGGATGCAAGGCCACAAAGGGAGGCACTCCTGCAAAAACATCAAGAACAAAGAAGATATTGAGGAGGAATCTACTAGATGATTTATCTAGTGAAGATTCAGAGGAGGCACCACCATCAAGGCCAGAATCAGGCCAAAAGTAGAATAAACGCAAGAGAGTTGGAATTGGGAGAGCAACCTCAACCCCCACAACAGACCACAGGAGATTAAGGTGGCAAGATGGAGCAAATTGTGGAGAAAGGACAGCAGCAAGGAGCAGTGTAGCAAAATGTTGGGGAGGAAGCTGCAATTGAGCAACAACCAAAGACAAAGACTCAACAAGTAGTATAGCAAAAATTGGAGTTTCCAGAAATTGTACCCATGGATAGAGAAGTCTAGGAAGCGGTGGATGCAATGGGAGAAGTGAAAGTGGGATTACCTAATTTACTTTTAGGAAGCTCAGTAGCTTGACCCAAGCACATCACCTCCAATGCAGGGGGAGCCACACTTTGAGATTACGCCCTTGGTAGAAGAGGAACTGACAAGGAAACAAACTGAGTTAGCCATAACACCAGAAAAGGGAAAGAGCAGGCATAGGAAGACACAATACCTATACCTATACAACCAATACCAGATTCAAATAGCAATGAACCCTCAAGTAAATATATGCTGTTTAAGGGGGAAGTAGTCAAAGAATGGAACAATTGGCTGATATTGCAACAAAACCAGTAACAGAGGGCAAAGCAGTTAAGAAAGCAATCAATATGTCGGGACAAGGAGAAGAGAATGTGGTGGAGACAACCATGGATGATGATATAGAGAATGAGCTGAGTGATCATGTGCTAATACAAGTGCTGAATTTCAGGCAACCATCGGCTTTGGGGGAGCACATTCATGCACAAGTAGGTACTTGCTTACAAAAGCTATTTGTAGTCGTTGATAGATTAAGATTGGAGTTCAAAGTGGGTTGTGTAGGATAGTGGAGAAAATGGCAGCTGATGACAGAGAATGAGCTGAGCAAGTTAGTGAACTAAATCCATTATGAAGAATGGATGATGAGACTTGCTAGCATTCATCAGATGCAAGCTTGGGAGTTGGAAACTGGCAATGTTAGAACCATGGTTGGGGTGCAAGAATTTCAAAAAGGAACTCAAACACTATATAGAAGACCAGCTTGCATTTATATTAATCGAAGTCGAAGTGTACATTGCCCACCAAATGAAACAAATGTTTAGTACGTGGAATTGAAACTAGAGTTAGTACTGACCTATGCTAGGATTAAATTTTTGGCATAATTAGTGTGATGGTTAGCCACATGTATTGAAAAGCTTCATAGTGTAGGTGAAGAAAAAGCTAAACAGTTAAGAACAATAGAAGTTGAATTTCGGCAGGTGAGTGAGGAAGTCAAAGTAGAACTAGTCAAGCTAAAATAGGGGCTTGAGGAAAAGACCTAGGAGGTTGAGGAGAGGACTAAGGAGGTCGAAGAAAAGACCAAAGCCAACGAGGAACAGGATGCAATAATTGCACAACTGAAATTCGAGGGCTCAATCAAAAAGCAGGTACTGGAAGCCAAGACAAAGGAGCTGAAGCAAAAAATCAGTTGATTACGGAAAAAGATGAGCAACTTGTAACAATGACGCAGGGACTATGAATGAAGCCTTCACAAAAAGGGAGGATCTCTTAAATAAGTTGGCAGCAATGGAACATAAAGCCAACTGTTATGGTCTAGAGTGGGCCAAGTATTTCAACTATACCAAAAGACTCAAGGATGAGAAGAAGACACAAAAGTTGTAGATTGTAGAACTAGGAAGAGTACCTAATCCACAACCTCAATAGCCAAGTTCGACCCCACCAAAGAAAAGAACAATATCAATCAGGATGTTGACCAATTTAAAGGGGATGACAAATGTAGGCACTGGTTCTAGCTCTAAGCAAAAACAAAAGTAAAATTGTTTGCAAAAGTGTCTAAATGTAATATGCACTAAGTTGGTCCAAATTAAATGTAATGAAATGCCAACGAAATGTAAATGTAATTAATTGATATATTTTAGCCATCATAAGTTAGATAATACACATATTGTAAAGTTGGCATAAGTCTCACGTAAGTAGGAAAGAGGGGAAGTTGGTTATGTGCAACGTGTCTTGGAAACTGTTGCCAACAACGGCTAGGACTGCACTATAAGAAGACCTCCCCCTTCATTGTCGGATATGCATAGAGAGACATTTATGATACGTGTCTAGATCTGTCTAAGGATTGTCGTTGATGGAACATATGTGCAAGTGTAACATCTTGTGAGGTTGAGTCTGAATGCTGTAATTTGTAAATGCCATCTTGGCAGAATATCAATACAAAATGATTCTCCTTATATGTGTTGAATGCCTATGTGTTGATATCCATTGTTAGATTATTATACTTGTGCATTGACAAGTTAGTGTGATTGCAGGTTGGACGACACTATCAGTTATTGGAAGTTATGGGTCGTAGTCAAGAGCATAGATGCAGAAGGACGAGAGTTGATGACAATTGCTGCCGTCTTGTTGGAGAACTGCCATCTTGTGGAGGAGTTGTTGTCTGGAATGCCATCATGTTTATTGAAGTCCAATTTGTAGTTGTGGGTGTGTTTCTGAATAGATGAAGATGATGATCTTGTTCCAAGGTGCTGATTGCAGACGTGTTGGCCCTTAAATTCTATCACTATCTCATTGTTGGGAAACCTCATCGCTGTGCTACAACAGGGGAAATCGGCAACACATAAAATCAACATGCAATCAGGAAAACAAACAAATAGTTTTGTACTTTCCCTCATATAGCCTACACAACACAATCATCTCATGCCTTGCCAGCCTTGCACACATAACAAAGCTAGACTGCCTTTCCAAGAGCTAGACAACCTGGCTTAGCATCAGACGATCGGGTCCGATAGTCAAGACGACCTAGTGTCTCAGTTATACGACCTTCTCTATAGTTAGATAGCCTTGTCTATCTATCTACAACAAACATACAATGGTGGAAAATGTCAAGATGACCAGTTACAACTATCATAACCATTTATAGAAACATACACAATGATCACTTAAGTCTGCACAACAATGGGTAAATGGAAGTATTCTTATTATCTGCAAGAACACGTCTGGTATCTTCATAAAATGCATATATTTTCACAAATATCTCCCAATGCACACACAAGAATTTATGAGGGATTTTATTTATACAACTTGGGAGGTCGTTGCTCCCCCAACTTCCTACAACTGCTACTTGACACCTCATCATTTTCATGAACTACATTTGTCATGCATTTGGCTTACATTTCATTTTATGACTTATTACATGACTTATTAATTATAAGTGCTACATTTTGTCAAATTATTCTTGTATGTATAACAAAACAACTTAACATATCAAAATAATGAAATTACATGTGTGTGTACTTGACTTTCGATACATCATATTAAGTCTGAGGTGGCACTTGAGATGACACCCCGTTTAAACTAGCGCCTACAACAAGATTAGCTTTCTTCAAGACAAAATTGTATGTTTCATATTTTGGCTTAGTTCTTATTACTCTTATTATTCATGCCAAAAATTTGAATTCATATAACTCATGCCATTGTGGACTTGATTAATTATCAACATGTTTCCCTGTTGGAGCCCTTTAGCTCGAAGGGACTCATTATAGACCAAAACTTCCTCACAATCAGGGGTTGATAGGTCTTGTTGTTAAGTAACCGACCATTGAGTCTTCTACATGTTTTGTTGTTGAATTCTTCAATTCTCCTCTTCAAATTCCTCATCTTGTTCCTGTTGCCACATTTTGCACGGGGTGCCATGTTTTCAAAAGTAAGCTGCTCTTCCTTCCCTCCTCCTTTTCCCTTTCTCCATTTTTTTCCTTTCTCCCTTTCCTGCAGTTTCATTCCTCCCTTTTTCGCTTATACTTCCCCTAGTCAAGTTCCCAAAACTGAGCAAGTATTCCCTGAAAAATTCTAAGTGTTAGGGCGCGACCCGACTTCGCAGCAAAGTCGGGGTGCGCCCTCAAGTTGGAGCGCAGTAGGGAATGCGAAGTGCGAAAGCAGATAGGAGATGATCAGAATTTGGCTAAGTGTCGGAGCGCAACCCGACTTCGCGGCAAAGTCGGGGTGCGCTCTTCTTCCTGTGCGCACTTGGGAAAGCAGTGTGCAAAAAAATCAGTTAAGTGCTGGGGCGCAACCCGACTTCTCAGCAAAGTCGGGGTGCGCTCCCTTTTTTGTGAGTAGTCCGAATAGCGGCAAAATCAGCTTAAGTACCGGTGCGCAACCCGACTTCGTAGCGAAGTCGGGGTGCGCCCTTTGACCGGTGCGCAGTTGGGCAAGATTCATCAAGCAAGCCAGAAATTGGCTAAGGCATGGAGGCCTCTCCAACTGCGCTGTTTCCCACCTGCGCTACCCGACAGCGCTCTGATCCCGGGCGAAGTTGGACAAACTGCCTTTCAAGGCAGACATGTGCCACTCATAAGAATTCGACAAGTGTCCAGCATCGGGATTCTAGCCAATATGTGACGGGATAAAGGACAAGCATGGAAAACATTACCTACGCTAGCTGCCTCCATTTAAGCTGATGTAAAGTTCCATCTACCACAACTACCCGTATTCCCGCTGACTAGAGGTTTGACCCGACGCACTGCCACGTAGCTGTACAACTTTCAAGGAGACCTTGCTGCAGGTATAGTCCTCGCCGACAGGAGTCAGCATCAGCAGCTCTTCTGCCGCTTTTGTCAGCTATTGTCCGGTCTGGGACTTTGTGCCCGTAATTGTAATCGGGGGGAACTTGGGCTATAATTGGGCACACCATTTCATTGTAAAGGGTGGAAGGGGAATATACTGCTAGGGAACCATTGTAGCTATACGTTTGCTTCTGAATGCAAGACATATACTTGGCTCTGCTTACTGTCATCATTTTGTATGCTGCCTCTCCTTGTTATTTCTGCTTCATGTTTCTTATTTCATTGCTTACTGTTGTACTGAACTCTGGACTCCGGTATTTGATGATTAAGTATTCTTGGAATGCATAGATAGAGGATACATAGGATGCATGATAGTTGTAGTTTCATTATGTGTTCTGTATAGGACTGCTGTTAGTAGTGGTGATTGATCGTTGCCGTGCTGCTTATTCCCCCCACCCAACTCCAATCACATTTGGATTCTCTTTCCGCAATTTATCTCTTTCCTGCACTCTTAGCTAACACACTAAAAACCCATAGGAAGCCGACCTTCTCCGGAGATTGGCACGGAAGGCATTCCTTCCTTTCGGCCTTTCAATCTGGTGGGCGAATCTGGGGCGCATTATACCAAATCCTTTCCTCATGGCAGATTCGTAACCAACAGTTCCTTGCTCTATTTAAGGAGCATAAGCATGCCCATGACTTGGTACAAGTCCTTGAGAAAATCTTGCTTGTCATATTGTTCCTAGGGAACTTGTTGATACTGTGGGGCCACTTATTGTTGGTGGGTTTGGGCCGAACCAACTGTTGGCAATTTTTCCACATTAATTCTTTTGATAAACTTTGGCCTAAGTATGGAGCTTTAAAGCGGCAAAGAGCATGCAGAGGTGTTCGGATTTTCGCGGGCCATAAACGGGGACGATAAAATGGATGAAATAAGCTTTGGATATTTTATCATTGCAGATCGTTTCTCTAGCTTTCCGACGATATATTATAATAGGCGATCGGGTCAGCGGATCAAAAGTTATGGCCCCGGGAAGCAGGACCAGGAAGCTCAATTTCGGGCCAGAAAATTGACTAAGTGTCGGGCCCCGCCCGACTGCGCTCATACAAAGGCCCAAAATTTTCTAAGTGTTAGTGTTGGCGCAACCCGACTTCGCTGCGAAGTCGGGCTGTGCCCTTAATTTTGTGCGCACTTGGGGTGCTGACGTGCAGAGAGTTGAGCCTTAAATTTGACTAAGTATTGAGCGAACCCGGACTTCGCTGCGAAGTCGGGTTGCGCTCTTAGTTTTGTGCGCACCTGGGCATTGTTAGTGAAGGACATCCCCAAAAAAATTTAAGTGTTGTGTGCGCAACCCAACTTCGCAGCAAAGTCGGGCTGTGCCCTCAAATTCGTGCGCAGTTGGGCAGCTCACTTGAAGAAAATGACTAAGTGCTGGGACTGCCCGACTTCGCAGCGAAGTCGGGCTTCGCCCTGGAAGAAGAACGGAGTTGGGCTGCCCATCATGGTATCTCCAGAAAAACGACTAAGTGTTGAGCTGCCCAACTACGCAGCGAAGTCGGGCTTCACTCACTGACCTGTGCGCACTCGGGCAAAGAACTTTGAAACCTGCCCATAAATTTTCCAAGGAGCGGAGGCCTTCCCGACTGCGCTCATCCGCGCGACTGCGCTCATACAAAGGCTGAGCTTAAAGACGATTTATTCCCCCTCCATCAGATGCTGACAGGTGTCCAGCCTCGGGATTCGAGTCAAAGATGTGACAGAAGGTGTGCCGCCAGGGTATCGGACAGATGAGCGTGAACTGAAGATTGTACCGCATCTGCCCTCATTCAAACTGACTCAACATCCCACCTACCGGATTTCCACGGAGCTGCCACGTTTTCAGGAGGACCTTGCTGCAAGTACATTCTTTACCCGCAGAGGTCAACATCAGCCGCTTTTGTCAACTTTTGCAGCTTTTGTCAGGTCTGGGATTCTGTGCCCAAAATGTAATGGGGGGGAAAATTGCGCTATAAATAGCAGCCTCATTTCATTGTATGAGGGTGGAGGGGGAACATATTGCTAGAGGACTCTGCTGTGACGGATCACCTTCTAATTAATTCAAAGCATCCTTGGCTCTGCTTCTTGTCTCTGTCTTTTTATGCTGCCTTTTGCTAGTATTTCTGCTTCATGTCCATTTATATTTCTGTCTGTCTGAATTCTGAATTCTGGATTTGGGCATTGGTGATTATTTGGATCTGGAATACTAAACAGAAGGATACATAGGATAGAATAACAGCTGCAATTTCTGTTACATGTTTTGTTTTAATTGTTGTTGGTTCGGATGCAAATTTGCGATCGTGCTGCTTGTTCTCCCCCCACCCGAAACACATGATATTTACATCTCTTTCCTGTTCCCTTATATTTTTCAATCTCTTTCCAGTTCCCTTTACCCCCATTTTTTAATCTCTTTCCTGCACTCTTATCTAAAAACCCCCAAGTAGGTTAGGAAAGGAGTCGGCCTTCTCCGGAGATCGGCACGGGGGGCATCCCTTCCTCCCGGCCTTTCAATGTTGGTCTGCGGGTCTAGGGCGCATTGACACACCAAGTCCTTCCCAGGTGGCGGATCTGTGGCCAACACCAACCAAATTGTTATGTCACATAGACACCATTGGATTTTATAGTCGAATCAACTGATATTGTTGAGGTGCTTGTCCATACTCTATCTACCCACATGACATTTGGTATGTGGGTTGCTCTGTTGGAGCATATGCTGGTCATTGTTGAAGACATTGGATCCACTGTTGGTTTTGTGCCACCACTTGTTGTTGCTTTGGTTTATGAGGCTACATATTTGGCTACATTTCTATAGAAATTGTTGCTAACCTTGGGGAATTTGCATGTTTTGGGATAGTTGAGGATTTTAGCTCATGACATGTTTTGTACCATCTGAGGATTCCCACATTGTTGAGTTGCCATAACATTGCCTAAATCTTGAAAATGTCGAAGGCAAGAGTGGAGCTCATATGATTCCCCTTGTTGAGGAAGTGGGGTTTACGGTAGCACCTAGAAGAAATTTTGAGGGATTGTTCTTTTTCTTTTTTTGAAATAAAAAAGCAACCCTTTTTCTTGTGAAGTGAATTGTTTACTTGATTTTGTTGAAGTTCTTAATAGTTGCTGTTGGTTACGAATCTGCCATGAGGAAAGGATTTTGGGTTAATGCGCCCAGATTCGCCCACCAGCATGAAAGGCCGGAAGGAAGAGATGCCTTCCGAGCCAATCTCCGGAGAAGGCCGGCTCCTTTTGGGGGGGGGGCTGATTTAAGCTAAGGATACAGGAAAGAGAAGAATGTACAGAAAGAAATAAATGTACAGAAAGGGATTACAAATATATTCAGAGGTTGGTGGGGGGGAACTAACAGTACGGGAACACACCAATCAATGCTACTTGCTGCATCATAAATACAGAAGTATGACAAAGAACTGCAAAATCTACGCGTACTTCCGATACATAGCGAGTGTATGCACCATTCAATGATCCCCTAGCAAACATTCCCTACAAGGAACTAACAGCACGACAATGCATCGATTAACGGATACGTACACTGACATAGGTAGAAAGCAAGCCTAGAGATATCAGGGCCAGGTATATGTGTTTATGTAGAGAATTTAACCGCACTGTTCAATGGCTCCCAGCAAAAATTCCCTACAAGGAACTAACAGCACGGGATCGCATCAATCACCGGATACGGACCAACAACAAAACACATAACTGATGGAACTGCCACCATATCTATTCTATAAATGCTTTAAATTAATGAAGTACAAAAGTGCTTAAACAAGCAATACTAGAGGAACCTGATCGCCAAACGCCGAAGTGAATCAACGAGCTGCGACACAGGTGGGCCTAAAGCATATAATGAAAGACAGACATAAAAGAATAAAGACAAGCAGAACGGAACCGGGCATACAGATTGTATTCATTAGCAGAAGCACGGTTACAATGGGTACGGTGATTCCCTAACAAACATTCCCCTTCCACCCTTTACAATGAATTCACGATGGGCTTTTATAGCCCGAGTCCTTCCCGTTACATTAATGGGCACAGAGTCCCAGTCAAACATAAGCTGACAGAAGCGGCGAAAGAGCTGCAAATGCTGACCTTTTGTCGGACCGGGCTGTACCCGCAGCATGGTGATCCTGAAATCTGGACAGCCGCATGGCGGTGCGCTGGGCAAAACTTCAAGTCGGCAGGTACGCTGGTAGCTGGAGCAGGTGGAACCTCAGATCAGCTTTGAATGAGGCTACTGACACAGGCGGTGCAGCCCATACTTATCCCTTTTGGTCGGCAGTCTTGGTTCAAATCCCGAAGTTGGACTCTTGTCGTATGATGGGTTATGTTTGTGTGACACATGTCCGCCTTGAAGGGCGCTCTATCTATCTTCGCTTGGGATCGGAGCTCCTTGGGATGCGTGGGCAGAAAACAATGCAGTTGGGAAGGCCTTCACGCCTTGGTCAAATTCCGGGTTTGTTCCCCTACTGTACACCTGTCAAGGGCGCATTCCGGCTCTGCTGAAAAGTCGGGCTGCGCACAGGTGAACACTGGTGTCTGCCGCTGTACGGACCTGCTCCGGCAGTTATCATTCTTCTTTGTCAGCCTGCCAGTGCAAGGTGCGCCCAGAAAGTGGGGCGAAGTCGGACTTCGCACCAAAACTGGGCGAAGTGCGAACTTCGCACCAAAACTGGGCGAAGTGCGAACTTCGCACCCAGACTTAGCCAAATTTTCAGGGTAACTTGCTGGAAAGTTGAAAAATCAACTGGGGGACTCCAAGAAAGGGGGGGAAGGAAAGAGAATGCGGGAAAGAAAAGGAAAGGGAGAGAAGGAAGGAAAACGGAAGAAGGAGGAAAAGAAGAGCAGCACTGTTACAATATTGAAGACATTGCACCCCGTGCAAAATGTGACAACATTTCTGGCGGCTCGCGGGGTGTCGAGCTCGCCTCGGCGCAAAGAATCCATGCCTTCATCCTTTGGGTACAGAGGAACTTGCCTCCCCTGTCTTTTGCTGCTCTAACTGTTCTCCTTGCGGCAACTGTTCTTCAGATTCATCTTTGTCAGTTGCCCCATCAGAAATGCCTTCCGAAAACTCTCCATCTCCTGCTTCTGCCTCGCAGATGCGAGTGTATGCCACCTGGGCTGAACGCCAGGCTTCTGCTTCGAATGGCTTGCGGTCTGCTATATCTTCTAATGCTCCGTGGAAAGCAGCGACCGCGTGCAGGTCGATGGTGAGGTACCTTTTTTCTAACTCCTGGAAATAGGAGCGGATCTTGGAATATTTGGACACCATCTGAGTGACCTGACTGTCTTGAATTGGCTCAGTCCAGCTATCAATTTCAGCTGTATTTGCCTCAAAGGACTGCCAATTTCTTTTTACCCGATCTAGGGTGAGGAGCTCGCCATTCTCAACAAAACTTGGGCACCCTAGTTCTGAAAGAGCGTGAAAGGGGGCCAGACAGATATCCCTTTCATGCGTGAATGCGTCTAGCATTCGTCTGGCCACTCTCACCTCTTCAACTTTTTTGAAATATTTGTGCAAGGTCACCCTTGCACCTGCCCATTCTGCAGCGAATGAGGACACGGGAGAAAATTGGAGGCCGTTGCGCTCGCGCTCCTGAAGATTTACCGCCAGGTCCAGCCATTGCTTCGCCTGGCGCTCGGCCTCCTCTACCACAGGCTTTCCCTGGGCAGAAACTTCTTGAATCCTGGATGCGAAATCCAGAACTGCCATCGCCTTGAAGGTGTGGGGCTTGCATTCCCGCAGCAAACCAGCCCGCATCTCCTTAACTTTTGTCTTCGAAAAGACCGTCGCTTGAGATGTTCTCTCTCGCAAGTTGTGATTGCGCCCGCTTCCAAGACTCCCGGAGCTGAGAAATCTGCTCCGAGGCTGCTTTCTTTTCGGTTGCGGCTTGTTGCTGAGAAGCGGCCAGCTGGGCTTTGAGTTCATCTGTTTCTTGCCGCGCCGCTTCCAGCTGCTCAGTAGACCTAGACAGGTCTTCTTCAAGCTGTCTTACTTTATCCTGCAACGCGAAAAGTTCTTCCTGCTCCTCCAGACTCTTGACAAAGAGATTATCAGCTTTGCGCATGATCGTCTGAATCTCATACTGCTTGTTGATGTCGTCAAAGCTCTTCTCCTTTGTTCGGAGCTCGTGGTCCGCCCTAGTCATTTCCCGGAGAGGCTTCTTTACTATTGGGATTATCTTCTCTGTTGTAAGCACTCTCCTCTCAAAATCGTACTTGGCACGTTTTACCGGGGCGGCTATCTCTTCATGTCTCCTCCGTTTCAGGTTCTCGAGGAAGGAAACAAAACACTGTATAGCCCTTGTTGCCAGGGGCAAGTCGTCTGTATTCTGGAGGTCGTCCATGAAATCTGGTTCCCCCAGCCTAGGGTTCTGCTGAGACGTCTCTCCTGCGGGGATGGGATGAGGAGGAACCGGACAGACTTTGGAAGAATCGGTCGCTTGTGGGGGCGAGCGGGAAATGGAGGTGGGAATGGTTGACATTGCGAGGGTTTGAAGCGGCTGAGGCGGAGGATGTGACGGTGAACGGGCTGCCTCGGCACTAGCTTCGGGCGAAGGGTTTGGAGTTGTGCTCAGAGAAAGAGAAACGTTAGGGTTCTGAGCAAACTGATCGAAAGAATGGGGACCGCTAGAAGGACGCGGGGACGGGGAGGAGGATGTGGTCATGGCTCGCTCAGATTGAGCGGGGGACGGAGTGGGAGTAGGAGTGGGTGAGACCAAAGAAACAGGGGCAGCAAACGTACCTGCGGGCTCCGCCTGAGCCGATGCCGGGTGAATGTCTTCGCTTCTTGTATCGGTGGCTGGCTTGGGACTGCCCAAAGGAACTGCCTCTGCGGCGGCAGGACGCGGCTGCGGCTCTGCGACTGGCTGCTGCACTATCAGGCTAGGTCGCCTGATTTTCTCGACTCTCCTCCGCTTCTTTTCTTCTGGAATAACGGTTGGATCAGGGGAAGGAGATGAAGCAGGTGCAGCAGGCGCTGATGCTCCCACGGTAAACTTGTACCGGGGTTTGACTTGCAGAAGTTCTGCCGCGACCGGTCTGCCTTCTGGCGGCGCTGGCGCTTTTCTTGCCTGAGGGATTGCCTTGGGCGCTGCCTTGACTAACTCTTTCGCCTTTTCGAGCGCCGCCTTGGGAGCCACGGGCTGCATTGGATTGACCTGGGTACTTGTTGGGCCTGCGCTGGCAGTTGCTGAAGTGTACAACTGTTTGGGAGGAGACCCATTTTTATAATCCTCAAAGGGGCCTCGGGGAACGTAACCTTGATAAGCGAACGGCCGCCAGCTGTCATGATGCTGGTCATAGAGAACCGAAAAGTTGTCATCTACGGCCAGGCTTCTTCTTGTTGATTTATCGTGCTGCGTGCGACATCTCATCTTCCAGCACTCGGTAACCTTTTCTTTAGACCAGTTAAGGCCTGCTATCTTGGATAGAAATTTTTTGAATCCTGGAGACGAGAAATGGTGGTCCGGGTTTCGCTTGGGGTCATATGTCACCTCCTCGCAGTAGAAATCCTGCCAGGGAGGAGAAGCTTCCATTAATTCAATCTCCCAGTCAAGGTCCACATGGACCATGTCGCATCTATCTTCGGTTATATCCCGGGGGCACAAATGTGTGAATCTTGCCCTTATCCCATAGGGGTCGTACTTCCAGCGCTGCGGCAGCAAAACCAGGCCAATCCGGGACAGCGCTTGCTCTAGGTAGACGTGCTGTCCTACCTCAGTAATCTCGACGTTGGCCCAGGAAAGAGGATATTGAAAAATCTGTCCTCTCTTCTTTCCTAGGCCGAACTCTTCTTCCACATAGTCCATCTGCCGGGCAACTTCCATCCCGAACAGATGCTCTGAACACCAATAGGGCAGCAAATAGGGCTTGCCCTTGAATCCGTAGATTCTGACTACAATCCCCTGCGTCAGTCTGAAAACGTCCCCGAGCTTCTGATTTATCAATGCACTCGTCATTTCTCTAGGGGGACGGGGGATTTCACTTTCGGTGAAGACTGACATGACGAATCCCAGAAAGTTGAAGTTGAATTTGTAGTAGGACCCTTTCCGGTATAAGTCATCCGTCCAGTTATAGACGGGCTGGGGCTCTCCCCTCTCGTTAACCTTCTTCAGGTTCAGGATCGGCATTTGGGGGTGCAGATGGTACAAACAAAGCCAGGCTAGAACAGAACTGAAACGAAAATCGGTAGACTGCCTCTTCTGAATTTTCAGCAGGCTGGAATGAATGGCGTAAGCCAGCCAGTCTGCCCAGTCGAAAGAGATGGGGCGCTTTCCACTCCTTTGCGCCGCTGGTTCGTAAGATTCTCCACAGAGGAGACATTCTGCCAGCGCCAGCTGGTACGGATGTACCAACTCGTCGGAGTCGCAGCCGAGAATCCATGCCAGGATAGTATAAAGATACTTGTTCTGAAATTTTGCCAAGGGCATGGGGCCAGTCGGCCACTGTCCAGCTGGAAGCGGGGCGTTCAGCTCTGAATTGAGGAAATCCCTCATTCGCTTGGTGTGCGTGAAGCGTCCCGCTTGTTCGCCCAGATTTACCTTTCTGAGGATGGTGCCGGAGTCATACCCCAGCCCTGGGGCGAAAGCTGGCTGCACAGTCTCCCTGCGCAGCGCGAACAAGGGTTTACCGCTGGAGCTGCAGATATGCCGGGTAGCTGGTCTGTAGTGTCTGACAATGAGGTCTACCAGTTCCGGGCATTGATGGACAGGAGGGCACAAGAATCTGAAGAGGTTTGATTTGTATGCCGCTCCAAAATGGTGGGAGGGCGAAACTTTGTCAGCCCAACTCTCCACATTTGCTCGTAGCTGAGTCAGGCTCATAGAAAATGAGCCGTCCACATATCCCGCCAGGTAATTCATCGGAGATGGTGGGGCTTGCCCACGTTGTACTTTTTTCGTTTGGGACTTTGACTTTTTCTCTGGCGGGGTATCGCCTTTGAAAACGCCAGGCCGCGGTAAATCCCTTGGTTCGCCACTTTCGCTGGACTGCGCTGACACGGGCCTTTTTCCTTTGTCCATCCCTCCGAATCAGCAATAATGATAGGTTCAAGTCGTCCGCAGTGATTTCGCTATCACAGGAATAATTTGAACTGTCCGAGGAATAATCTGTGCAATCTGGAATGTTTGCAGGCTTCTGTCCCCCTTTTCTAGATAAAAACAGCGCCATTAATGCAACGCAAGAGGGGGTAGGTCGGCTGAGTTAAGATCCTTGGGTGGCTGCGCAGGAGAATGTTTGGAAAAAACGCGCCCCGGCAGACGTGCCATGCTTCTTTTGTTGCACTTTACTTTGAAAAACGTGCAATCATTAATTCTGCTTCGAAGACTGCACCATGGCTGACGTCGCTGCCACCACTTGGGCACACTGCTCAAGATAAAACCTTCGGTGCGAGAACCCATGTTAAAACAGTTGCAAACGCGCCCTGGGCCCAGCTTGGGGTTTTTCGAATTTTTTATTATTCATTTCTTAGACGCTGCCCCAAACTGGCCCGAACGCGCCCTGGGCCCAGCGCGCGTTTGAACTGTTCTGCTCTCATTCTTTTCCGCTGCGCCCGAAGTTCGGGCACAGCGTGGGTCCTTTGCAACCTTGGGCGCTTTGGAACATACTTAATACTCCCTGCGGCCTTTGGACCTTGAGCAAATTGCGCAGCGCTGATGCGTTGAGGCAGGTTCGGACTTCGGCCGAAGCTTGGAGCGAAGTGCGAACTTCGCGCGAAGTTCGCACTTCGCGCGAGAATTGAGCGCAGTGCACACTTCGCACTAACGCTGGCCGAAGTCGTACTTCGCGCTTGCGCGCATTGCGTCCTTCGCGCTTGCGCGCAGTGCGTACTTCGCGTGGAAAGTATGCGCAGTGCGTACTTCGGTCAAAGCTTTGAGCGGGGATTCCCTTTAGTGTGCCTTAACATTTTTTTATCAAACTTCGCAATTTGGCTGGGCCGAAGTCCGACTTCGCTGCGAAGTCGGGCTTCGCCCAACACTTAGTCAATTTTTTGCCCTCTTTTTCTCCTTTCTTTCTTTGCATAGTCGAACTTCGCCCTTCCCGAGGGGCAACGACAGGACTTCGGCTGCGAAGTCCGTCCTTCTCTCCCATGCCGCAGCTTAAGCTCAAAGAAGAAAAACAAATTGAAAGCTAAAGCTGGAAACCGTACATGCCGGGAAATGGAAAAAAACATAAGGAAAATTTTTACAAAGAAGGGCCACTCGGGCCTCTTCAACAGCGATAAAGTTTTAAATGGAACCCGTTGACGGGGATAGGGAGGAGCTGTCCCTCCATATCCGAAAGTATGTAGGCATTGAACTGGTTCACCCGGGCAATCTGATAAGGGCCCTCCCAGAGAGCATCAAATTTTCCGTGATTACCCGGTTTTGCCTTGTATGAGTCCCACTTTAGCACCAAGTCCCCGACTTTGAAAATTCGGGCAGTGGCGCCTTTGGCAAACCAGCCTTGAGTGGCTGCAATGTGATCCGCGAAGGCCTGGTATGCACTTTCTCTGTCTTCTTCCAACTGCAGGAGTTGGCACAGTCTGTCGTCCACCGGGTCTCCGCTGCTCCTGTCTTCGTCAATCATCCACAGGGCAGGGATCTCGATGTGTGATGGCATGACAGCTTCCTTGCCATAGACAAGCGCGTAGGGGGACGTTCTGAGGGATTTCTTGAACGCAACTCTATCCGCCCATAGCGCCCGGTTCAGGAGCAAGTGCCAAGTCCGCTTGTTTCTGTCAATGGTCCTCCGGATGATTTTCAGGAGGTTCTTGTTAGTAGACTCGGCAAGGCCATTCCCCTGCGGGTAGTAATTAGAAGACATCTTGTGATAGATGCCAAGTCTGTCGGTGTACTCCGTGAGTACAGCGCCTACGAATCCCGGACCATTGTCTGTCACAATCGACTCTGGAACCCCGAAGCGAGTAATCAGGCTTTCAATGAACTCGATGACCGTTTCTGGGTCTGCGTTCTTGGTCGGGATTGCCTCCGTCCACCGTGTAAAATAATCGTGAGTCGTAAGAATAAACTTGTGGCCGGCGGAGGAGTTAGGAGAAATCATCCCAATGAAGTCTAGACCCCATTGTTGGAACGGAGTCTCGGCCTGAATCGGTTGAAGGGGCAGGGGTGCTTTTCTGTTTCGGCCAACAAACCTTTGGCATTGATCACATTTAGCGCAGACCGCATGCGCGTCTGCGAACAGAGTGGGCCAATAGTATCCAGCCCTTATTATTTTTAAGGCCTTTGGCCTTGAAGAATGGTGACCCCCATCCCGGAATGAAATTCTCCGAGGACCCTAGGCTGGTCGGATTTTCTGACGCACCGCAACAGGATGCCGTCAATGTTTCTGAAGTAAAGCCCCTCGGGGCGAAGAGTGTACCTTAGTGCACTTAGTCGAAATCTCCTTCGTTGTGAGGCGTTCAGGTGATCGGGACATCTTCCGGTGCAGAAGTATTTCACCAGTTCATCTGTCCAATCACTCCCCTCCGATAAGGAGTCGGCTAGGTAGATGCGTGTCGCTGTGTCCTCCCACTTACAGGCGGAGATGCCGGCTACAGCGCTTCGGGCCAATTCCTGACACAAGGCTCGGCCTCTGATAAGCTTGGTGGGCCGCACTTCAATGTCGAACTCCTGGATCTTGGCAACCCATCCCGCTCTCTTGTGACCCGGTTCTCCTTGTAAAATAAAACTTCGAACATCCGAGTGAATCACAAAAACAGTGGTCTTGCTCTGGGAGACAAAGTGCCTGAACTTTCGAAGGGACTTCATGACAGCATGAACTTGCCGCTCTATAAAATTGTACTTTTCTTCATGCGGCAAGATGAATTGGCTCAGGAACGCTATGGGGCGCTCCTCACCGTCGTCTCCCTTCTGAGTCAGGACTGCGGCGTAATTTTCGGGTTCTCCCACTGCATACAGGATGAAGTCCTTGGAGTAGTCCGGGTTGGTCAACACCGGGGCTTGTGCAATTCGGGCCTTGATCTCCTCGAAGGCTTGCTCTCTCTCATCAGTCCATTCGTAAGGTGTGTCTTTCTTGAGCAGTTCGGCCATAGGCTTGATCACTTGTGCGAAGTCCGGGATGAACTTCCGCACGAAGTTAATCTGACCGAAGAAGGACTGTAGCCCTTTTTTGTCGATGGGGCCTGGCAAGCGAACGAGGGCTTCCGCTCTGTCAGGGTCAATGGCGAAGCCTTCCTCGGAGATGACATGTCCCAGCAGACTTTCCTTCCTTTACCGCGAAGACAGACTTCTTCGGGTTTATGGAGATGCCGAATTCTCGACAACTTTCAAATATCTGCCGCAGTTGCGAAACATGATCTTCTCGTTGGTGAGAGAAAACAGTCATGTCATCGAGGTAGATGACAATAATTTTGTTGAGCAGCTCTCGAAAGGCGAGGTCCATGGCCCTTTGGAACGTAGCACCAGCATTGGATAAGCCAAACGGCATGCGCTGATAGGCGAACGTCCCCCACTTGGTGGTGAACGCTGTCTTATGCTGGTCTTCGTCTTTGACCCAAATCTGGTTGTAGTCGGAAAATCCATCTAAAAGTGAAAATCTCTGGGCTCCAGCAACGATATGTAGAATCTGGTCAATTTGGGGAAGCGGATAGTGGTCCCGGAGGGAATCCTGATTTAGGTTTCTGAGGTTGAGCCGTGGTATTTAACGGGGGACTTGAAAAGCCACCTACAGACGCTTTACGCCCAATCATTCCGGATAACGCTTGCATCCTCTGTATTACCGCGGCTGCTGGCACAGAGTTAGAGTCGAGCCTAAACAAGTAAAGAGATATTTCACTAGAAAACATAGGCTTCATGTTGGACCCAGTATTCATACTGAAAAGGATGAGCAGAAGTTTTTCCATCAATCTTCTGAAAGTCAATTTCAATCGGCTTTAGAGATACCCTCTGAAACGTCTGAATCTACTTCAGAAATACTCTTTTCAAAAATTGAAAATATGAGAGTTCGCTATCTAATTGGGGAATAATAAATCTTTAGTGGAAAGTAACGAACAGGAAATCAAATTTTTTTTTTCAAAATTCCATTAGAAATGTCAAATCCTTATACAGATACTTTGACAAGAAATGCATTTGTTTTTCCTCACGGGCACCAAATTCGCGACCCAGGATGAATGTTTGATGGGGTAGATGATCTTAGCCTCCAGCATCTTCAAGAGCTCGGTCTTCATCATGGCCTCAATCTTTGGATTTACGGCCCTCTGCTTTTGTCGGAATGGCTTGGCGCCATCCTCTAGCTCAATGGTATGCTGGATGACAGTTCTGTCATACCCCCTCAAATCCTCGTAGCACCAGGCCACGATGTCGGGGAACTCCTGGCACAGTGATCTAATCTGCCCCAGTTCCTCCGACGTGCAGTCTGTCCCGACCTTGATGGTTTTACCAGGTTCGAGTTCCAGGTCAGCATATGCTTCGGGTCTACTTTGATCCTATGTAATATTGCTCTGTCGTTCTGATCAAAGAGACTTTCTAACGTAATCAGTCCCTTTGGGACGTGATTATTCCGTAACTGTATCAACCCCTCATATTGCTCGTCATCAGGGTCTCTACCTTCGATTACACACACTTCGTTAACTAGGAATGTGACGATCTCCTCGTCACAGCTGAACACCTGCCAGAAGGTATCCCTATCAGGCACAGAAGGCCTGTAAATGGTGCGGACCGGCTTCAGTTTCTGGACAACGTCTTCAGCCGGAACGTACCTGGCTCCAACAGACGCCAGAATATCTGCGTGCTTGTTTCTCTCACGCGATATTGCCTTAACATTCAATGAGTCGAACGATTCCATCAGGTCCCAGACCCGATTGCGGTACGATTTAAGATAGTGATGCTTGGAGGCGCATTTATTCATAACTTGGTGACACACCAGCTCTGAATCTCCGAAAATTTGGAGATGCTTGATTCCGAGCCTTTCCGCCTTTCGCAAACCCAAGCACAGGGCTTCGTACTCTGCTGAGTTGTTAGTACAGCTCCAGGCCAGCCTGTAGGCATAGTCCTTTTGGATCCCGGTTGGAGAAACCAGGAGTACCCCTGCACCGGCGCCATTCTTGCATCGCGCGCCGTCAAAGAAAAGCTTCCACAGCTCTTCGGGTGCAGGTCCTACTTCTTTCGCAGCTGACACGTCAAGTCTCTCGGACTGTTTAATGGAGTAACAACCCTGCTCTGTCCCGATTACGGCATTGAAGTCCCGCAACGAGAACTCGTCTTCGAGCTGTAGCACTTCGAGAGCTTGCTCGGTCAGTTCCACTGTCACCAGTTCTTCCTCTGACAACTGGACCATGCAGTCCATCTCTCCTCCGGGTATCTTGTCCACTAGAAAGGGGGAAGGCTTCTCATTGAAAATTTTCAGTCTCCTTCCTTTGAAGGGCACTTCCATGTGCGAGTAGTCTAGAGACAGGTACCCGCCCAACTCGCAGTGAACTCCCGAGAGAGACACATGCCGAAGTAAGGCTCCAGGTCAACAATCACGACCTCTTGGATGACTACGATGTCGAGAGCCTTGTGCAGTCGGATAGGGATATCCTTTATGACACCAACTGTCTTGACAGGGGTGCCGTCTAGTTGCAGCACACCTTGGCTGCTCCGTGTGTATTCCATCCCGATCTCATCGCAGACGGCCTTCGGCATTACGGTCGAGGAAGCACCAGAATCCACCATGCAGTTGTGAACTATGTGCCCTTGCATCCGTAAAGACAGATAAAAGGGTGGCGGTCTGTTCTTCCCAGTGGCTGAGACTGTCAAAGGTTGAACCAGGACAGCAGGCTGCATCTGCTTGCCGCTCTTCATGTTCTTTAGTGATTCTTGCAGCAGATCTACCTGGCCTGGGAGCAGAAGAGCGTCGTACATTCTGATTCTGGCAGGAGTCTTCTTCAACTCGTCTACAATGTCGTAGCCCGAGGTACTAGCTCCTTCTCGCCGGCTTAGCCGGTTCATAGTTGGTCCGGTACTGTTGGGTGGCCTCAACTCGCTGTCTCTTGGTCAGAGACGGGTACTTCAGCTTCTCCTGGGCTTGCTCTTTGGTTTCAGCTGGGAGCTGAGGTATAGGAGGCTTAGCGGGAGTTGAGGCCTTTGCTGGAGGTTTGGCGGGAACAGGGGCAGCCTTTGCCGGAAAAGGCTTAACTGGAGCTTTTTCTTTGGACGCCTTCTCCTGGGCTGTGTAAGGCCACAGCCGCTTGTACGGTGGCAGCTCGTGGGGCTGCGGTTTTTCTCTTCTTGCGTAGACTTGCAAAGGCTTAGCCGCTTCCACAGCTCTCTTTTCTTCCTTGGCGGGCGTCACTAGATTCTCTTCTGGCAGGGCAAAATTAGCCTCGCCGTCCAAGATCATGTACAGCTCATCGTCTTCTATAGCGCTGCCGGCCAAGGTCTGGATGTAGTGCTGGTGCAGAGTGCAGTCTTCCTCCGAATGCGGGTCATTGCACGTAGTGCACCAGTTGACCTGGTCGGGAGGACCAGGTGGGTCTTCTATAGCAGCATTCCTCGGAGGCGAACGCCTCTGCGGCTGGTTCTCTGGGCCTTTATCTTTTGTCAATGCTGGTGGCGCATACGGCCTTCTAGGGACAAGGTCCATCTGGGCCTGCTTCTTCTTCATAGCGGTCATGTCATTGGACATGGCATGATATCCGGAGGCCAAAGCCCGCACCTCCTGTAGAATCGTGTTCTGGATGCTGCTGTCAGGAGGTGGCAACTGTGCCGGTGGAGGCAAAGCGGCCAATGGAGGAGGGTTAGAATAAGGCGCGTACTGCGGGGGAGCAGGGAGCGCTGGAAAATGCGGAGCGGGAGGAGGCGGATGAGGGTAATGCATTTGAGGCGGGCCATAAGGAGTTATGACCGGCGCCGGATTCCACTGCTGCTGGGGTTGCTGCCCGGAAGTGGACGGCGAACCACCAGAAGCGGAAGGATACTGCGATCTAGGGAAGTCGGGATGAATTGGTTCCTGCACTCTGGACGGAAGCCTGCCGATGGAAATAATATCAGCTTCAGCTTGTCGGGCAACCTCGTGCAGCGCAGGAAACTCGTCAGTCTCGGCGATCTTCAGCAGCAGGCATATTTCTGAGTTGAATGATCTCAGATAGTAGTGAGCAGCCATGCCAGCTGAAGGCCAAAGTTCGCGAGGTACCCGTTTCTAGGATCTCGCAAACCTGATGTTGAAATCAGACACCTCTTGAGGATGTCTCTGGATAGCTTGGAACTGATGCAGTAGAGAAGTAGGGTCAGCAGACTCGTTGCATCCTTTTACGAGTCTCCTGGCAAGCTGGGGCCACCCTGTGATGGATCCCTCTGGCAGCGATCTCCACCAGTAGAGAAGCTTTCCCCTCAGGGAAAGGGCCAGCAGACGGGTCTTCACACTTTCATCGGTAATAGTATGCAGTGCGGCCAGGGCAAGGATGTCCTGGATGTGCTCATACGCCGTCTTACCGTAGCCGTCGTATGTGGGAATAGACTTTAAAGCAGCAGGGGGAACAGCTTGCTGACCGACCAAAGCCAAAGGCCCCGTAGAGTCCACCGTCGGGAAGAGGTCATCGTCATTTGGCTGTTGGGCAGCCATCTCTTCTTCTTCTTGCTCTTCTTCTCCGCCGTCGGTTGTGTACTCAGTGTCGGTACTTTCCGAGGATGCAGGATCTTCTTCTTCCTCGGCTTCTTCTATTTCGTACTCGGCTCCTCCGACTTCAGCTTCGGCTTCTTCTTGGATCTCAGCCTCGGCTTCGTCGAAACGAGCTCGCGGATCAGCCAGCCTGGGGATCTCGCCTCGAGCGTTGATGTCCAGTTCGTAGAACTCAGGGCGGGCTTCTCGGATTTCTTGCTTGCCACCTTCTCGTGTGCATGAAGGTGACGGGACCGGTCTTCTAGACTCAGAGGATTTGTTCGTGCAGAGTCGCCAGGTGTTCAGATTTGGAATAGCAATGAAGCGAACACCGGTGCTTCAATTTTGTCGGGGGTGAGAAACTTCCTTGTCTCACCGAGAGCTCAGGAACTGTCAGCGCCGGGTGGAGACTGATCAGAAAATCTCTCTTCAGATGTGGGACCCGTGTTCCTCCAAGCGGGTCAGAAAAACTGTTGCGCTCGGTGGAGACAGAACGGGTACCTCTTTCTTTAAAACGTGGGACAAGGGTCCCACCGGGCGTGCCAGAGAAACTGTTGGTTACGAATCTGCCATGAGGAAAGGATTTTGGGTTAATGCGCCCAGATTCGCCCACCAAAGCATGAAAGGTCGGAAGGAAGAGATGCCTTCCGAGCCAATCTCCGGAGAAGGCCGGCTCCTTTTGGGGGGGGGGCTGATTTAAGCTAAGGATACAGGAAAGAGAAGAATGTACAGAAAGAAATAAATGTACAGAAAGGGATTACAAATATATTCAGAGGTTGGTTGGGGGGAACTAACAGTATGGGAACACACCAATCAACGCTACTTGCTGCATCATAAATACAAAAGTATGACAAAGAACTGCAAAATCTACGCGTACTTCCGATACATAAGCAGTGTATGCACCATTCAATGATCCCCTAGCAAACATTCCCTACAAGGAACCAACAGCACGACAATGCATCGATTAACGGATACGTACACTGACATAGGTAGAAAGCAAGCCTAGAGATATCAGGGCTAGGTATATGTGTTTATGTAGAGAATTTAACCGTACTGTTCAATGGCTCCCAGCAAACATTCCCTACAAGGAACTAACAGCACGGGATCGCATCAATCACCGGATACGGACCAACAACAAAACACATAACTGATGGAACTGCTACCATATCTATTCTATAAATGCTTTAAATTAATGAAGTACAAAAGTGCTTAAACAAGCAATACTAGAGGAACCTGATCGCCAAACGCCGAAGTGAATCAACGAGCTGCGACACAGGTGGGCCTAAAGCATATAATGAAAGACAACATAAAAGAATAAAGACAGCAGAACAGAACCAGGCATACAGATTGTATTCATTAGCAGAAGCACGGTTACAATGGGTACGGTGATTCCCTAACAAACATTCCCCTTCCACCCTTTACAATGAATTCACGATGGGCTTTTATAGCCCGAGTCCTTCCCGTTACATTAATGGGCACAGAGTCCCAGTCAAACATAAGCTGACAGAAGCGGCGAAAGAGCTGCAAATGCTGACCTTTTGTCGGACCGGGCTGTACCCGCAGCATGGTGATCCTGAAAGCTGGACAGCCGCATGGCGGTGCGCTGGGCAAAACTTCAAGTCGGCAGGTACGCTGGTAGCTGGAGCAGGTGGAACCTCAGATCAGCTTTGAATGAGGCTACTGACACAGGCGGTGCAGCCCATACTTATCCCTTTTGGTCGGCAGTCTTGGTTCAAATCCTGAAGCTGGACACTTGTCGTATGATGGGTTATCGTTGTGTGACACATGTCCGCCTTGAAGGGCGATCTATCTATCTTCGCTTGGGATCGGAGCTCCTTGGGATGCGTGGGCAGAAAACGGTGCGGCTTGGGAAGGCCTTCACGCCTTGGTCAAATTCCGGGTTTGTTCCCCTACCGTACACCCGTCAAGGGCGCATTCCGGCTCTGTTGAAAAGTCGGCTGCGCACAGGTGAACACTGGTGTCTGCCGCTGTATGGACCTGCTCCGGCAGTTATCATTCTTATTTGTCAGCCTGCCAGCCTGCCAGTGCAAGGTGCGCCCAGAAAGTGGGGCGAAGTCAGACTTCGCACCAAATCTGCCATGAGGAAAGGATTTTTGGTTAATGCGCCCAGATTCGCCCACCAGCATGAAAGGCCGGAAGGAAGAGATGCCTTCCGAGCCATTCTCCGGAGATTGGCTCGGAAGGCATCTCTTCCTTCCGGCCTTTCATGCTGGTGGGCGAATCTGGGCGCATTAACCAAAAATCCTTTCCTCATGGCAGATTCGTAACCAACAGTTTCTCTGGCACGCCCGGTGGGACGCTTGTCCCACGATTTAAAGAAAGAGTACCCATCTAGTTTCCACCTAGCGCAACAGTTCTTCTGACCCGCTCGGCGGAACACGGGTCCTACATCTGAAGAGAGATTTTCTGATCGGTCTCCACCTGGCACTGACAGTTCCTGAGCTCTTGGTGAGACAAGGAAGTTTCTCACCCCCGACGAATCGAAGCACCGGTGTTCGCTTCATTGCTGTTCCAAATCCGAACACCGGCGACTCGCACGAACAAATCCTCTGAGTCTAGAAGACCGGTCCGGTCACCTTCATGCACACAAGAAGGTGGCGAACAAGAAATCCGAGCAGCCCGCCTGAGTTCTACGAACTAGACATCCACGCTCGAGGCGAGATACCCAAGCTGGTTGATCCGCGAGCTCGTTTCGACGAAGCCGAGGCTGAGATCCAATAAGAGGCCGAAGCTGAGGTCGGAAGAGCCGAGTACGAAGTAGAAGAGGCCGAGGAAGAAGAAAATCCTGTATCCTCGGAAAGTACCGATACCGAGTACACAACCGACGGCGGAGAAGAAGAAGAAATGGCTGATCAACAGCCGAATGACGATGATCTTTTCCCGGCGGTGGACTTTACAGGGCCTTTGGCCCTGATCGGTCAGCAAGCTGTGCCCCTCGCCGCTTTAAAGTCTATTCCCACATACGACGGCTACGGTAAGACGGCGTACGAGCACTTCCGGGACATCCTTGCCCCGGCCGCACCGCATACCATTACCGATGAAAGTGTGAAGACCCGTCTCGCGGCCCTTTCCCCGAGGGGAAAGCTTCTCTATCGGTGGAGATCGCTGCCGGAGGGATCCATCATCTGGGTGGCCCCGACTTGCCGGGAGGCTCGTAAAAGGATGCAACGAGTCTGCTGATCCTACCTCTCTACTGCATCAGTTCCAAGCAATCCAGAGGCATCCTCAAGAGGAGGTGTCTGATTTTAACATTAGGTTTGCGAGATCCTGGAAACGGGTACCTCGCGAACTTCGGCCTTCAGCTGGCATGGCTGCTCACTACTATCTGAGGTCTTTCAACTCGGACATATGCCTCGTCGCTGAAGATCGCCCGAATTGATGAGTTCCCTGCACTTGTACGAAGCTGCCCGAAAAGCTGAAGGCGACGTTATCTCCATCGGCGAAGCTTCCGTCCGCAGTGCGGGAGCCGATTCATCCCGACTTTCCCGGATCGCAGTATCCTTCCGCTTCGGTGGTGTGCCGTCTACTTCGAGGCAGCAGCCCGCACCGCGAGTGGAATCCGGCGCCGGTCGTAACTCAATACGGCCCGCCTCGGTTGCATTACCCTCATCCGCCTCCTCCCGCTCCGCATTTTCCAGCGCTTCCTTCTCCCCCGCAGTATGCGTCTTATTCTAACCCTCCTCCATTGGCCGCTTTGCCTCCACCGGCACAGTTGCCGCCTCCCGACAGCAGCATCCAGAACACGATTCTACAAGAAGTGCGGGCTTTGGCCTCCGGATATCATGCCATGTCCAATGACATGACTGCTATGAAAAAGAAGCAGGCCCAAATGGACTTTGCTCCTAGAAGGCCGTATGCGCCACCGACGCTGACAAAAGATAAAGCCCCAGAAAACCAACCGCAGAGGCGTCCGCCTCCGAGAAATGCTGCTATAGATGACCCACCTGGTCCTCCTGACCGGGTCAACTGGTGCACTACGTGCAATGACCCACATTCGGAGGAAGATTGCACTTTGCACCAGCACTACATCCAGACCTTGGCCGACGACACTATAGAAGATGATGAGCTGTACATGATCTTGGACGGCGAGGCCAATTTTGCCCTGCCAGAAGAGAACCTAGTGACACCCGCCAAGGAAGAAAAGAAAGCTGCGGACGCGGCTAAACCTTTGCAGGTATATGCGAGAAGAGAAAAACCGCAGCCCGACGGGCTGCCACCGTACAAGCGGCTGTGGCCTTACACAGCCCAGGAGAAGGCATCCAAAGATAAAGCTCCCGCTAAACCTTCTCTAGCAAAGACCGCTGCTGTTCCAGCTAAGCCTCCAGCAAAGGCCCCAACTCCCGCTAAGCTTCCCGTACTTCAGCCCCCACCGAAACCAAAGAACAAGCCCGGGAGAAGCTGAAGTACCCGTCTCGGACCAAGAGACAGCGAGTTGAGGCCACCCAACGATATCGGACCAACTATGAACCGGCTAAACCAGCGGAAGGAGCTAGTACCTCGGGCTACGACGATTGTAGACGAGTTAAAGAAGACTCCGCGCGAATCGGCATGTACGATGCCCTTCCGCTTCGGGCCGGTAGATCCGTCGCAAGAATCACTGAAAAACATGAAGAACGGCAAGCAGATGCAGCCTGCTGTCCTGGTTCAACCTTTGACAGTCTCCGCCACTGGGAAGAACAGACCGCCACCCTTTTATCTGTCTTTGCGGATGCAAGGGCACATAGTTCACAACTGCATGGTGGATTCTGGTGCTTCCTCGACTGTGATGCCGAAGGCCGTCTGCGATGAGATCGGGATGGAATACACACGGAGCAGCCAAGGTGTACTGCAATTAGATGGCACCCCTGTCAAGACAGTTGGTGTCATAAAGGACATCCCTATCCGAATGCACAAAGCTCTCGACATTGTGGTCATCCAAGAGGTCGTGATTGTTGACCTGGAGCCTTACTTCGGCATGTGTCTCTCTCGGGAGTTCACCTGCGAAGTTGGGCGGGTACTGTCTCTAGACTACTCGCACATGGAAGTGCCCTTCAAAGGAAGGAGACTGAAAATTTTCAATGAGAAGCCTTCCCCTTTTCTAGTAGACAAGATACCCGGCGGAGAGATGGACTGCATGGTCCAGTTGTCAGAAGAAGAACTGGTGACAGTAGAACTGACCGAGCAAGCTCTCGAAGTGCTACAGCTAGAAGACGAGTTCTCGTTGCGGGATTTTAATGCCGTAATCGGGACAGAGCAGGGTTGTTATTCCATTAAGCAGCCCGAGGAGCTTGACGTGTCCGTTGCGAAGGAAGTAGGACCTGCACCCGAAGAGCTGTGGAAGCTTTTCTTTGACGGCGCCCGTTGCAAGAATGGCGCCGGTGCAGGGGTCCTCCTGGTTTCTCCAACCGGAGTCCAGAGGGACTATGCCTACAGGCTGGCCTGGAGCTGTACTAACAATTCGGCGGAATACGAAGCCCTGTGCTTGGGTCTGCGAAAGGCGGAAAGGCTAGGAATCAAGCATCTCCAAATTTTCGGAGATTCAGAGTTAGTGTGTCATCAAGTTACGAATAAATGCGCGTCTAAGCACCACTACCTTAGAGCGTACCGCAATCGGGTCTGGGACCTGATGGAATCGTTTGACTCATTGAACGTTAAGGCAATATCGCGTGAGAGAAACAAGCACGCGGATATTCCGGCATCTCGTTGGAGCCGGTACGTTCCGGTCGAAGACGTCGTCCGAAACCGAAGCTGGTCCGCACCATTTACAGTGCCTTCGTGCTCGATAGGGATACCTTCCGGCAGGTATTCAGCCGTGACGAGGAGATCGTCACATTCCTGGTTAACGAAGTGTGTGTAATCGAAGGTAGAGACCATGATGACGAGCAATATGAGGGGTTGATACAGTTACGGAATAATCACGTCCCAAAAGGACTGATTACATTAGAAAGTCTCTTTGATCGAAATGACAGAGCAATATCCCACAGGATCAAAGTAGACCCGAGGCGATATGCTCGACTCGGAGCTCGAACTCGGTAAAACCATCAAGGTCGGAACAGATCGCACGTCGGAGGAGCCGGTGCAGATTAGATCAGCGTGCCAGGAGTTCCCCGACATCGTGGCCTCGGTGCTACGAAGATTTGAGGGGGTATGACAGATCCGTCATCCAAGCATACCATCGAGCTAGAGGATGGCGCCAAGCCGTTCCGACAAAAGCAAAGGGCCGTAAATCCAAAGATTGAGGCCATGATGAAGACCGAGCTCTTGAAGATGCTTGGACGCCAAGATCATCTACCCCATCAAACATTCATCCTGGGTCGCGAATCTGGTGCCCGTGAGGAAAAAGAATGGCGACATACGTCTCTGTGTCGACTTCAGAAACCTAAATCAGGCTTCCCTCCGGGACCACTATCCGCTTCCCCAAATCGACCAAATTTTGCATATCGTTGCTGGAGCCCAGAGATTTTCACTTTTAGATGGATTTTCCGGCTACAACCAGATTTGGGTCAAAGACGAAGACCAGCATAAGACGGCGTTTACCACGAAGTGGGGGACGTTCGCCTATCAGCGCATGCCGTTTGGCTTATCCAATGCCGGTGCCACGTTCCAAAGGGCCATGGACCTGGCCTTCCGAGAGCTGCTCAACAAGATTATTGTCATCTATCTTGATGACATGACCGTTTTGTCTCACCGACGAGAAGATCATGTTTCGCACTCGCGCGGATATTTGAAAGTTGTCGAGAATTCGGCATCTCTATAAACCCGAAGAAGTCCGTCTTCGCGGTAAAGGAAGGAAAGTCGCTGGGACATGTCATCTCCGAGGAAGGCCTCGCCATTGACCCCGACGGAGCGAAGCCCTCGTTCGCTTGCCAGCCCCCGCTGATAAAAAAGGTCTTCAGTCCTTCTTCGGTCAGATTAACTTCGTGCGGAAGTTCATTCCGGATTTCGCACAGGTGATCAAGCCTATGGCCGAACTGTTGAAGAAAGATACACCTTACGAATGGACTGATGAGAGAGAGCAAGCTTTCAAGGAAATCAAGGCTCGAATTGCGCAAGCTCCGGTGTTGACAAACCCGGACTACTCCAAGGACTTCATCCTGTATGTAGTGGGAGAACCCGAAAGTTACGCTGCAGTCCTGACTCAGAAGGGAAACGACGGTGAGGAGCGCCCCATTGCGTTCCTAAGCCAAGTGATTCTGCCACACGAAGAGAAGTACAACTTTATAGAGCGGCAGGTCCATGCGGTCATGAAGTCCCTTCGAAAGTTCAGGCACTTTGTCTCCCAGAGTAAGACCACTGTCTTTGTGATTCACCCCGATGTTCGCAGTTTCATCTTGCAAGGGGAACCGGGTCACAAGAGAGCGGGATGGATTGCCAAGATCCGGGAGTTTGACATCGAAGTACGGCCCACCAAGCTTATCGGAGGCCGAGCCTTGTGTCAGGAATTGGCCCGAAGCGCTGTAGCCGGCATCTCCGCCTGTAATTGGGAGGACACAGCGACACGCGTCTACCTAGCCAACTCCTTATCGGAGGGGAGTGATTGGACAGATGAACTGGTAAGATACTTCTGCATCGGAAGATGTCCCGATCACCTGAACGCCTCACAACGAAGGAGATTTCGGTTAGGTGCATTAAGGTACACTCTTCGCCCCGAGGGGCTTTACTTCAAAAATATTGACGGCATCCTGTTGCGGTGCGTCATAAAATCTGACCAGCCTAGGATCCTCGGAGATTTTCATTCCGGGAGGCCTGGGGGTCACCATTCTTCAAGGCCAACGGCCTTAAAAATAATAAGGGCTGGATACTATTGGCCCACTCTGTTCGCAGACGCGTATGCGGTCTGCGCCAAGTGTGATCAATGCCAGAGGTATGCTGGCCGAAACAGAAAAGCACCCCTGCCCCTTCAATCGATTCAAGCCGAAGCTCCGTTCCAGAGAATGGGGTCCGGACTTCATTGGGGTGATTTCTCCTAACTCCTCCGCCGGCCACAAGTTTATTCTCACGACCATCGACTATTTCACACGGTGGACGGAGGCGATCCCGACCAAGAACGCCGACCAAGAAACGGTCATCAGGTTCATTGAGAGCCAGATTACCCGCATCGGGGTTCCGAGTCGATTGTGACAGTACAACGGTCCGGGATTTGTAGGCGCCGTACTCACGGAGTACACCAGCGGCCTTGGCATCTATCATAAGATGTCTTCTAATTACTACCCGCAGGGGAATGGCCTTGCCGAGTCTACTAACAAGAACCTCCTGAAAATTCTCCGGAGGACCATTGAAAAAAATAATCGGACTTGGCACTTGCTCCTGAACCGGGCGCTATGGGCTGACAGAGTTGCGTTCAAGAAATCCCTCAAGACGTCCCCCTATGCGCTCGTCTATGGCAAGCAAGCTGTTATGCCATCACACATTGAAATCCCCGCCCTGTGGATGATTGACGAAGACAGGAGCAGCGGAGACCCGGTAGACGACAGAGTTGTGCCAACTCCTGCAGGTTGGAAGAAGACAGAGAAAGTGCATACCGGGCCTTCGCCGATCACATTGCAGCCACTAAAGGCTGGTTTGCCAAAGGCACCACTGCCCGAGTTTTCGAAGTCGGGGACCTGGTGCTGAAGTGGGACTCATATAAGGCAAAACCGGGTAATCACGGAAAATTTGACGCTCTCTGGGAGGGCCCTTATCAGATTGCCCGGGTGAATCAGTTCAATGCCTACATACTTTCGGATATGGAGGGTCAGCTCCTCCCCATCCCCGTCAACGGGTTCCACTTGAAGCTTTATCGTTGTTGAAGGTCAGCTCATCCCCATCCCTGTAAAAATTTTGCCTTGTGTTTTTATTTTTCCCCGCATGTATAGTTTCCAGTTTTAGCATTCAGTTTATTTTTCCTTCTTTGAGCTTAAATGCGGCATGGGAGAGAAAGACAGACTTCGCAACGAAGTCTGTCGTTGCCCCGCAGGAGGGGCGAAGTTCGGCTATGCATAGAAAGAAAGGAAAAAAAAAAAAGAGCAAAAATCGACTGTGTTGACCGATGTCCGACTTCGCAGCGAAGCCTGACTTCGGCCCAGCCGAATTGCGAAGTTTGTCCGAGAAATGCTGAAGCAGACTAAAGTCCGCACTGCGCAACCCTTCGTGCGAAGTGCGCACTGCGCGCAAAGTTTGTGCGAAGTGCGAACTTCGCAGCGAAGTCCGACTTCGGCCAGCGCCCGTGCGAAGTGCGCGCTGCGCTCAACGCTTGGGCGAAGTGCGAACTTCGCGCGAAGTTCGCACTTCGCACCAAGCTTCGGCCGAAGTCCGAACAAAGCCCCAGCGTCGCATTGCGCAGTCCATCTAAAGATCAAAGGCGGCAAAGACCCAGATCGCGCCCAAACCTTGGGCGCAGCTAAAAACAGAGGTAGAACAGTTCAAGCACGCGCTTCGCGCGAAGTTCGTACTTCGCCCAGTTTTGGTGCGAAGTGCGTACTTCGCCCCGTTTTGGTGCGAAGTTCGTACTTCGCCCGAAATTCGGGCGAAGTCCGACTTCGCCGGCGAGGTCGGGCCGTGCCCAACTTCGGGCGAAGCCCGGCTGCGCCTAGTTTTCCGGGCCAGTATTGGGACGCGGTTTAAAGAATAATAAAAAAATTCAAAAAACCCCAAGCTGGGCCCAAGGCGCGTTTGCACTTGTTTTAATGTGGGTTTTCGCACCGAAGGTTTTGTCTTGATCAGTGTGCCCAAGTGGTGGCAGCAACGTCAGCCATGGTGCAGTCCCCAACGCTGAGTTAATGATTGCGCGTTTTTCAAGCGAAAACGCAACTAAAAAAGCAAGGCACGGCTGCCGGGCGCGTCTTTTCCTAAACATTCTCCTGCGCGGCCACCAAGGGTTTTAACTCAGCCGACCTACCCCTCCTGCGTTGCATTAATGGCGCTGTTTTTATCTAGAAAAGGGGGTCAGAATCATGCCAACATTCCAGATTGCAGAGATTATTCCTCGGACAGTGCTAATTATTCCTCTGATAGCGAAATTTGTTGCAGACAGCCTGAACCTGTCATTATTGCTGACCCGGAGAGATGGACAAGGGAAAAATGCCTGTGTCAGCGCAGTGTAGCGGAAGCAGCGAACCAGGGGATTTGCCGCGGCCAGGAGTTTTCAAAGGCGATCCTCCGCCAAAGAAAAAGTCAAAGGCCCGGACGAAGAAGGTACAGCGTGGGCAATCCCCACCACCTCCGGTGAATTACCTGGCAGGATATGTGGACGGCTCGTTTTCCATGAGCCTAACTCAGCTGAGAGCGAATGTGGAGAGTCGGGTCGACAAGGTTTCGCCCTCCCATCATTTTGGAGCGGCGTACAAATCAAATCTCTTCAGATTCATGTGCCCTCCTGTCCACCAATGCCCGGAGCTGATAGACTTAATTGTCAGACACTATAAACCAGCTTCCCGGCAAATCTGCAGTTCCAGCGGCAAACCCTTGTTCGCCCTGCGCAGGGAGACTGTGCAGCCAGCTTTCGCCCCAGGGCTGGAGTATGACTCCGGCACCATCCTCAGAAAAATCAGTTTGGGCGAACAAGCGGGACGTTTCATGCACACCAAGTGAATGAAGGATTTCCTCAATTCAGAGCTGAGCGCCCCGTCTCGACGCGGACAATGGCCGACCGGCCCCATGCCTTTGGTAAAATTTCGAGCAAGTATCTATATACCATCTTGGCATGGATCCTCGGCTGCGACTCCGATGAGTCGGTGCACCCATACCACTCGGCGCCGCGCAATGCCTCTTGTGTGGAGAATCTTACGAACCGGCGGCGCAGTGGAGCGGAAAACGCCCCATCTCTTTCGACTGGGCAGACTGGCTGGCTTACGCCATTCATTCCAGTCTGCTGAAAATCCAGAAGCGCCAGTCAACCAATTTTCGTTTCAGTTCCGTTCTGGTCTGGCTTTGTTTATACCATCTGCACCCCCAAATGCCGATCCTGAACCTGAAGAAGGTTAACGAGAAGGGAGAACCCCAGTCCGTCTATAACTGGACGGATGACTTATACCGGAAAGGGTCCTACTACAAGTTCAACTTCAACTCTCTGGGATTCGTCATGTCAGTCTTCACCGAAGTGAAATCCCCCGTCCCCGAGAGAAATGACGAGTGCTTTGATAAATCGAAACTCGGGGACGTTTTCGGACCGACGCGGGGATTGTGATCGGAATCTACGGATTCAAGGGCAAACCCTATTTGCTGCCCTATTGGTGCTCAGAGCATCTGTTCGGGATGGAGGTTGCCCGACAGATGGACTATGTGGAAGAAGAGTTTGGCCTAGGGAAGAAAAGAGGACAGATTTTTCAATACCCTCTTTCCTGGGCCAACGTTGAGATTATTGAGGTAGGACAACATGTCTACCTAGAGCAAGCGCTGTCCCGGATTGGCCTGGTTTTATGCCGCAGTCACTGGAAGTATGACCCTCATGGGATAAGGGGAAAGTTTGCACATCCGTGCCCCCGGGACATAACCGAAGATAGATGCGACGTGGTCCATGTGGACCTTGAGTGGGAGATTGAATTAATGGAAGCTTCTCCCCTTTGGCAGGATTTCTACTGCGAGGAGGTGACATATGACCCCAAGAGAAACCGGGACCATCACTTCTCATCTCCAGGGTTCAAAAAATTTCTGTCCAAGATTGCAGGCCTTAACTGGTCTAAAGAAAAGATTATTGAATGCTGGAAAATGAGATGCCGCACGCAGCACGACAAATCCACAAGGAGAAACCTGGCCGTAGATGATGACTTCTCGGTTCTCTATGACCAGCATCATGACAGCTGGCGGCCGTTCGCATATCAAGGTTACGTTCCCCGAGGCCCCTTTGAGGATTATAAAAGTGGGTCTCCTCCCAAACAGTTGTACACTTCGGCAACTGCCCGCGCCGGCCCAGCAAGTACCCAGGCCGATCCAATGCAGTTCGTGGCTCCTAAGGCGGCGCCTGAAAAGGCGAAAAAGTTAGCCGAGGCGAGCCCGAGGCACTTCCTCGAGCAAGAAAAGCGCCAGCACCGCCAGAAAGCAGACCGGTCGCGGCAGACCTTCGCAAGTCAAACCCCGGTACAAGTTTACCGTGGGAGCATCGGCGCCGTCGCACTCGCTTCGTCTCCTTCCCCTGATCCGACGGTTGTTCCAGAAGAAAAGAAGTGGAGGAGAGTTGAGAAAATCGGGCGACCTAGCCTGATAGTGCAGCAGCCAGTCGCAGAGCCGCAGCCGCGTCCTGCCGCCGCAGAGGCAATTCCTTTGGGCAGTCCCAAGCCAGCCGCCGAGACAAGAAGCGAAGACATTCACCCGGCATCGGCTCGGGCGGAGCCCGCAGGTACGTTTGCTGTCCCTGTCTCTCTAGTCTCACCCAGTTCTACTTCCACTCGGTCCCCCGCTCAATCTGGGCGAGCCATGACCACATCCTTCTCCCCGTCTCCGCGTCCTTCTAGCGGCCCCCACTCTTTCGACCAGTTTGCTCAGAACCCTAACGTCTCTCTTTCTCTGAGCACAACTCCAAACCCTTCGCCCGAGGTTAGTGCTGAGGCTGTCCGTTCACCATCACATCCTCCGCCTCAGCCGCTTCAAACCCTCACAGTGTCAGCCTCTCCCATTTCCATTTCCCGGTCGCCCCCACAAGCGACCGATTCTTCCAAGGTCTGTCCGGTTCCTCCTGATCCCATTCCCGCAGGAGAGACGTCTCAGCAGATCCCTAGGCTGGGGGAACCAGATTTTATGGACGACCTCCAGAACTCAGATGACTTGCCCCTGGCAACAAGAGCCGTAGAGTATTCTGTCTCTTTCCGCCAAGACCTGAAGCGGAGGAGACATGAAGAGATAGCCGCCCCGACAAAACGCGCAAAGTATGATTTCGGAAGGAGAGTGATTACAACGGAGAAAATAATCCCAATAGTGAAGAAGCCTCTCCGAGAAATGACTAAGGCGGACTACGTGCTCCAGACAAAGGAGAAAAGCTTTGACGACATTGATAAACAGGATGAGATTCAGACGATCATGCGCAAAGCTGACAATCTCTTTGTCAAGAGTCTGGAGGAGCGGGAAGAACTTTTCGCGTTGCGGGACAAAGTAAGGCAACTTGAAGAGGACCTATCTAGGTCCACCGAGCACCGGAAGCGGCGCGGCGAGAAACAAGATGAATTCAAAGCCCACCTAGCCGCTTCTCAAGCAACGAGCCGCAATCGAAAAGAAAGCAGCCTCGGAGCAGATTTCTCAGCTCCGGGAGTCTTTGAAGCGAGCACGATCGCAGCCTTGCAGAAAAAACATCTCAAGCGGCTGTCTTTTCAAAGACAAAAGTTAAGGAAATGAGGGCTGGTTTGTTGAGGGAATGCAAGCCCCATACCTTTAAGGCGATGGCAGTCCCGGACTTCGCATCCGGGATTCAAGAAGTTTCGCCCGGGGAAAGCCTCGTGGTAGAGGAGGCCGAGCGCCGTGCAAAGCAATGGCTGGACTCGGCGATAAACCTTCGAGAGCGCGAGCGCGACGGCGTCCTTTTTTCCCCCGTGTCCTTATTCGCTGCAGAATGGGCAGGTGCAAGGGTGACCTTGCACAAATATTTTAGAAAAGTTGAAGAGGTGAGAGTGGCCAGACGAATGCTTGACGCATTCGGACATGAAAAAGATATCTGTCTGGCCCCCTTTCACGCTCTTTCAGAACTTGGGTGTCCAGGTTTTGTTGAGAATGGCGAGCTCCTCACCCTAGATCGGGTGAAGAAGAATTGGCAGTCCTTTGAAGCGGATACGACTGAAATTGATAGCCGGATCGAGCCAATTCAAGACAGTCAGGTCACTCAGATGGTGTCCAGATATTCCAAGATCCGCTCCTATTTTCAGGAGTTAGAGAAAAGATACCTCACCGTCGACCTGCACGCGGTCGCTGCTTTTCACGGAGCATTAGAAGACATAGCTGACCGCAAGCCATTCGAAGCGGAAGCCTGGCGTTCAGCCCAAGAGGCATACACTCGCATGTGCGAGGCAGAAGAAGGAAATGGAGACCTTTCAGAAGGAGATGCTGAGGAGGCGACTGACAAAGATGAATCTGAAGAACAGCTTGCCGCAAGGAGAACAGATTAGAGCAGCAAAAGGCGGGGGAGGCAAGTTCCTCTCGCACCCAAAGGATGAAGGCATGGATTCTTTGCGCCGAGGCGAGCTCGACACCCCGCGAGCCGCCAGAAATGTTGTCACATTTTGCACGGGGTGCAATGTCTTCAATGTTGTTTTGTAATGATGCTGCTCTTCTTTTCCTCCTTCCGTTTTTCTCCCTTCTCTCCCTTTCCTTTTCTTTCCCATTCTCTTTCTCTCCCCCTTTTTCCTTGGAGTTCCCCAGGTCTATCTGAAATTGGCTAAGTCTGGGTGCGAAGTTCGCACTTCGCCCAGTTTTGGTGCGAAGTGCGCACTTCGCCCAGTTTTGGTGCGAAGTGCGTACTTCGCCCCACTTTCTGGGCGCACCTTGCACTGGCAGACTGGCAGGTCAATGCAGAAAAAAGGTAAAATGCCGGAGCAGGTCCATATGGCGGCAGACACCAGTGTTCGCCTGTGCGCAGTTCGACTTCTCAACGGAGCGGGAATGCGCCCTTGACGAGTGTACAGTAGGGGAACAAACTCGGAATTTGACCAAGGCTTGAAGGCCTTCCCCGACTGCACTGATTTCTGCACGCATCCCAAGGAGCCCGATCCCAAGCAAAGATGGATAGACTGCCCTCTAAGGCAGGCATGTGTCACATAGCATAACCCATCATCAGACAAGTGTCCAGCTTCGAGATTTGAACCAAGACTGCCGACCAAAAGGGATAAGCATGGGCTGCTTGCACCGCCTGCGTTAATAGCCTCATTCAAATCTGATCTGAGGTTTCACCTGCTCCACCTACCAGCGAACCTGCCGACTTGAAGATTTACCCAACACTCCGCCACGTAGCTGTCCAGCCTTCCGGGAAGACCATGTTGCGGGTACAGCCCTGTCCGACAAAAGGTCAGCATTTGCGGCTCTTTCGCCGCTTCGTCGACCTCATGTTTGACTGGGACTCTGTGCCCATTAATGTAATGGGTGGGACTCGGGCTATAAAAGCCCATCTGAAATTCATTGTAAAGGGTGGAAGGGGAATGTTTGTTAGGGAACTACTGTGCTTATTGTAACCGTGCTTCTGCTTATGAATACAATATGTATGCCTGGTTCTGTTCTACTGCCTTTATTCTTTTATGCTGTCTTTCATTATATGCCTTAGGCCCACCTGTGTCGCTGCTCGTTAATTCACTTTGGCATTTGGCGATCGGGTTCCTCTAGCATTGCTTGCTTAAAGCACCTTCCGTACTTCATTATTTAAAGCATTCATTATAAATTTGGTAGCAGTTCCACCGCTTGTGTGTGACGTTGTCGGCCCGTATCTCGGTGATTGATGCGATCCCCTGCTGTTAGTTCCTTGTAGGGAATGTTTGCTAGGGAGCCATTGAAGTCGTGCGGTTAAACTCTCTACCTAACACATATACCGGCTCGACATCTCTAGGTTTACTTTCTACCCTCGTCGGTGTACGTATCCGGTGATTGATACGATCCCCCGCTCGTTAGTTCCTTGTAGGGAATGTTTGCTAGGGAGCTATTGAAGCCGTGCATACGCTGCTGGTGTATCGGAAGTACGCCTAGGTTTTGCGGTTCCTTGTCATGCTCTGTGTTTGTATGCAGTAAGTAGCGGTGATTGGTGTGTTCCCGTACTGTTAGTTCCCCCCCACCAACATTTGGACATATTTGTATCTCTTTCTGTACATTTGTCTCTTTCCGTTCCTTTATTTCTTTCCTGTTCCCTTTAGCTTAAATCAAGCCCCCCCAAAGGAGCCGGCCTTCTCCGGAGATTGGCTCGGAAGGCATCTCTTCCTTCCGGCCTTTCATGCTGGTGGGCGAATCTGGGCGCATTAACCAAAAATCCTTTCCTCATGGCAGATTCATAACCAACAAGATCGCTGGTAGCTCGAGCGGTGGAACCTCGGATCAGCTTTGAATGAGGCTACCGACACGAGCGGTGCAGCCCATACTTATCCCTTTTGGTCGGCGGTCTTGGTTCAAATCCCGAAGTCGGACACTTGTCGTATGATGGGTTATCTTCGTGTGACACATGTCCGCCTTGAAGGGCGATCTATCTATCTTCGCTTGGGATCGGAGCTCCTTGGGATGCGTGGGCAGAAAACAGTGCAGTTGGGAAGGCCTTCACGCCTTGGTCAAATTCCGGGTTTGTTCCCCTATGGTACACCTGTCAAGGGCGCATTCCGGCTCTGCTGAAAAGTCGGCTGCGCACGGTGAACACCGGTGTCCGCGCTCGTACGGACCTGCTCCGGCAGCTTATCATTCTTATTTGTCGGCTCGCCGACTGCCCGATGCAAGGTGCGCCCAGAAAGTGGGGCGAAGTCGGACTTCGCACCAAAACTGGGCGAAGTGCGCACTCGCACCAAAACTGGGCGAAGTGCGCACTTCGCACCAAAACTGGGCGAAGTGCGAACTTCGCACCCAGACTTAGCCAAATTTTCAGGGTAACTTGCTGGAAAGTTGAAAAATCAACTCGGGGGACTCCAAGAAAGGGGGGAAGGAAAGAGAATGCGGGAAAGAAAAGGAAAGGGAGAGAAGGAAGGAAAACGGAAGGAGGAAAAGAAGAGCAGCACTGTTACAATATTGAAGACATTGCACCCCGTGCAAAATGTGACAACAGATTGCCATCCTGCAAAGCATCGACTTAGATCCTTTACTGTATGTACATGTGCATATAGAGTTTTGAGGTCAAAATGTGAAAATTTGCAAAGTTTGGTCTATGAAGCAATTTTCTAGCTAGTCAAGTCGAATCACTAGCAAGTTGGAGTGAATCGCTCCCACGGATGCAACCTAATTTTTTTTGGACAAAATTTGGTCTGTAGAGTGATTTGCTAGTGAATTGGAGAGAATCGCTAACAAACTCAAGCAAATTGCTCATAAATTGAACTCTGAAAATTTTAGTAAGTAGAGGGCCAAGTAAATTGCTCGGAGTGAATCACTTAAATTCTGAGGCAAATCACTCTCATTGGAGGAGTTTGAGAAGAAACTTGTCTTTCCAAGAGAATAGCTCCATAGAACCTCGACGAACTCTCTTTAAATTCTACTAAGAAATTTCATTGTTGAGGAGTGAATTGCCAGATGGCTTTGGACAATGACTTTTCCAAGCGATTGGCCTCAAATGAAGTGAATCACTCCTATTTTGGAGCACATTACTTCTTGAGTGTGGTTTTGGCAAAAACTTCTTTGTTTTCTACCCATGGTAGATGCACATTTGGAGTCAAAATTGATAAATCTATAGATCTAGTGCTGACTTGCTTGCTTGCCTCGCAAATTTTTTATATTTTTGAAGTTCATTATGGAGTTTCCATTCACAAAGCACCTACAAAAATTGAACACAAATAATGAAAAAATGTGAACTTTAAGGTTAATTTGAGACTTGGCTTGATAAATCATCCTTGGACTTAGTAAATTGCTTTGGATTCAACTTGTGCAAACTGGATAGATTTCGAGCAAATTGCTTGCAAAATGGAGCAGATCGCTCATAGAAATAGACATAGACTACTTTCCAAACGATTGGCTCAACTAGAGTGAATCGCTTCAAATTCGAAGTGAATCGCTACATTTGTTCAGACTTGACAAAAATTCCTTCAATTTCAAGCCAATCGCTCTATCCATGATGAATACAAATTTGGTGCAAAATCGAGAAATTTAATCAAATTAAGGACTAAGGTCCTATGGGATGTGCCAGAAAGAACTATGTTGAATCAGGGAATGTTCTTGACTTTTATTATTAATGATGCATCCCAATTCCAACCTTTTAACAATTCATTGGAAGGAAGGGTCAATTGCTCCCTCCAACCTACGGAATTAGTTTGGCTCCCTACTTTCCATGCTAATTCCTAATCTAACCTACTTTATTGGCATGAAAATAAAGTACAAAAGTTAAAATGCATGAAAAGTAAATTTAAAATTTTAAGGGTGCAAGGGATTTAAATAAAAATATTGTCGTAACCATATCAAGGAAGTGTGCGATCAATCAATAACTGAAAAATCAAATAACAATAATGTCCCCACTTGATTTATTATGAAATGGTAGAGCGAATGACAAGATGGACAAAAGGGATTTTCCTCAATCACCATGCAATGTGCAATCCAGAAGGGTAGTGCCATTGATTGAATGCAAAAGACTTTTCAATTTCTCACCAATTTCATGAGTTACAAAGCACAGTGTGGGTTTCACAAAGTGTAGCTCTAATTTCTCATGGCTAGAAGATGTTGACAATGGAGCTCATGGCTCTTCGTAGGAGTTTACCCCTGATTTACCTAAGGTGAGAAACTATTACCCCTAATAAAAGTAATATTTTGAGCACATCTCTAACATAATGATGCACCTCCAAATGTTACATGCCTCTATAAGGCTTAAAAGGCTTCTAAATTGAGTTATGCCACCACTACATGCCAAAATGTCACTTTGCAAACATTGTCCTTGGGATTTGCATTTGCCCTTTTACCCCTCGGTAGGCTTGAGAATCGCTCTTGCAAGCCAATCGGTCCACTTTGCAAGCAAATCATTTTTGAGCCAAGAGACACGAATGAGCGAATCGACACTTGACCAAATTGTCCCACCTTAATTTTGTCAATTTTACAAACTTCTTTTGTTTAGAAATGTTGTTACTGGGTTTGCAAAATCTATTTTTCTATGGCTAATTCCTTGGGATTAGAAGGTAGTAGCATAGCTACTAAAAATATGATATACATATTTTGTTTAGATTCGTTAGCGTAGGATACAAATTTTGTTTGTTTATAGGCAAGACATTTGATAAAAACAAAGGTTGGACTTTGCCATCTTCACTATGTCACATATTGATCTATCTCTTGTTTTATACTTGTGCATTGTGCATATTTTGTGAGTTGATATTTCAATTATCTCACATTGATTTATATTGCATATAGTTGTTATTGTATGATATTGTATTGTATCATGTCATTGAAAATATTCTACATACTATAATTTAGTTCAATTAGGCATCCTATATTTTGACGAGGTTTATCAAAGTTTGAAAGTCTTCTAGAAAGATTGATCTTTTGTGCATTTTATATGTCATGAACTTTTTTGTTAAGGGGTTTTTTTAGTAATGTTCTTTAAGTGAACTGGAGTTGCTAATAGTAATGCACATTACATGCTTTTTGCACCCTTAATTTTTCTCTTTAGTCTAGTTTGGCTTATTTTTGTAGTTTTTTTTGTTACTATAGTGCATTGTAACAGTTATTTTCAATAAGTCCCATTGGCCTACTTTGGCCATATGTGGAAATTAATAGAATTAGCTTATCTTATCTTGGCACCAATGATGCACCTTAAGCTTTTCCTCTTCATTGGCTAAGTGGATCAATATTTTTATTTTAACATTTGAACACTTACTATTGGATTACATCTTAGGGAAAGAATTATAGTTTGGTGCGAGTCTACAACTTTGGTTGGCTCGTGTTTAAAGGATTATGGCACAATTTTTAAGCTTTGATTTTTCCGTTCTTAAATGTTTTGGTTGTTTTATTTTATATACATGGTTAAATTAATTTCAGATTCAATTATAAAATTATCCTTCTAACACCTGTCTTCAAAAGTCTAGATATTGTTATTTTTTTTATATCGATTTGTAGTATTACAAAAGAACATAGAACACTAAAAAAATCTTTATTTCTTGTGGTTCACTGAATCTATTTTTAGATGAATAACAATTAGAAAATGTAAGTTCAAGTGAAATATTTATTAGATCTTTCTTAAATTTCACAATCTAAACTTTCTAAATCAACCTCATGTAATCCTAGTCACTACTTAGGCTTAATTGTTGTATTGCAGTCATGTTAATCTTTCTTCATCTCGTGCATTTTTTTGAATTATACAATTTAACTCTGAACAGTTTTCAATATCCTTTGCTTCTTTTTTGGAGGATGATAATTAATCATGGTCCTTCTAAAATTAACTGAGGTTGTCATGCATTGCATTGCATTTTTTCAAAATAAGCGTTCACTGCCATATCCTTGTATATGTTTTATCTTCATTGTTTTGGCAACTCTACATCTTATTAATCCTTACATGTGGATATTATTCTTCTGTTATTGGGGCAGCCAGCAGAAAAATATCCAAACATATTCTCAAAGAATTCTTTGTTTGGAAGGTACTTTCACCCACTTGACTAGATTAGAAGTATTTCTTAGTTTGGCTCTAATACTGTTTTATCTGTTTCTATTAATTATTTTGTAATTTTAATGCTTTATATCAATATTGTATGCATGATCTTGTTAATGCATGTGGCATGAAATGTGCAGGTTCCCATATCTTTTACCATGTCTTTGTATCACGTCAATTGCGATTATAGTTTTTGTCTCCACATTTTGGCTTCCAGTAAGTTTATTTAATATGCTTTTCATTAATAAAATTAGCATTCTTTGTCCCTCTTTTTAGTGGTTCTAACTTCATAAATTAGAATCATTCATGCTTTTAATGAAATGTAGCTTGTAATTAGATATGCTTTGTCATGGCTGCATAATACATTTGAAAACATTTTCTCCCCCCAAAAGTGACTAGCATTATACATAATTTAGATATAAATGGTTGTCAAGGCTAGGGAGGAGCAATATAACAATTTGTCTGGGCCATTAAATAGTCATGAAGTCTGCTATATTTGAATGGTAAACTGCTCTTTGGGTGTTGACATTAGCAGCCAAGAGTTCAATTTTTATTTGCTGGCATCATCATTGCCTTCATGCCATGAGAAATGCACTAGACAACAATTCAATTATAATTATCTGCTCTCAAGATGTAATGACCTAATTCTGAAAATAATGATAAACCCTAGCAATCTTGCAATATTTTTTAAAACAATAATATATTTATTTAAATAGAATTCAGATCTATAATTTTTAAATCACAAAATTACTCAGGATTTGCCAAGCAACTCCAACAATACGATTTTGTATTAAATCTGAAATGCATAGACAATTACATAAACAGTTCTCAAAGAGATCACATGAAACAACTCAAAAAACATGAAATCTGATTGCTAATGCTGGATAGAATACCCCAGATGGGACGTGGGGGTCTTGAAGCACCACAATGATGGATTTAACATCATAAATCTGCTGATATGCTGCCAGCAATGGGACGTTGGGGTCTAAGACTGTCAATCTACTGATTCTGAACTCCAACTCCTGAAAATCTGACCTCAGAATAAGGACGTCAGCCCCTGAGAACTGTCAATGGACCCTAAACCTGATAAATATTCTATTTCTCCCTCAAATCACTGAAACAACCTCACACAAGTGCAACGTCCACCCTGCATTGCTGCAGTCTGATCCTAGGAGTGGGACGTGGGTCTTGAAGTGCTGCGAATACTGCCAATGATGCTCAAAACAGGGATGTCTGCCTCCCTAGGGAAAAATATGCTCTCAATGCTGCCAAATTGCTGATGAGACTCAGGGGTTTTGTCCTTTGCCTCTGATCCAAGAGGGTTTTCGTCCTCAGGGATTAGCTCCTGTAGGTTTTCGTCTACAAGAGTGTTGTAGATGACTTCTCAGCCACATACAAGAGAAAATACTCAAATTCAATATTCATAGATGTGCAAATGAAAACCCTTCTTCTCTTTTTATAGGCAAATATTCTATTTCTTCGTTGAGAAGCACTTTTTATTTTCTCTTAATAATATAATAAAATAATATTATATTTTCCTAATGTGGCATTCACCCTTATTTCCCCTTTTATTATTTTTTTATATATTTTTTAATTTTTATTTATCTAGAGGCACATAAAAATACTATCACACCACACCACACTTTGTACCATGCTAACAATAAAAATGGGGACATTACACAAGATTCTCTTTACAAGATATTCTTATCATTTAGTTGTTGGATCCTTACAGGCATTCATATGTTTGATTCTTGTTGTGGCCTTATCATTTGTTTTAGTAAAACTATAGGGGTAGTGGTTGTAAACATGAAAGCATATCATAATGGACTTGCACAAAGATTATAGTTTGGATGCCACTAAGCCATGTTTGGAGCCTTTGACCTATATGAGGGCTTAACAAAAGACCACACCACTTGTATTTGTGAGTTTGGGCTAGGGCGGCTATTTCTTGAGTTTCTTCCTCTTGCTATTGCAGCTGGTATACTTTGGGACTATTTTACCAAGCAAGGGAAACAAGAAACAAAACAAATATATATTTGACCTAAAGAATGGAGTTTCTAATTTAATTTTTTGGATAACAATTGATTTAGGATTTTTTATGTATATATAAGAATTATCATATTCCAATTATTATCATTACTTGATATAAATTATCTAACTTTGAAAAGTACAAATATATATCATGTTCAGTTGATCAGAATATATAAACAATCAGTTATGTTTATGCAAGACAACCAACTTATTGTTCTTTACTTTCAATTTTGCTAGATAACATCCTTCATTGAAAGTATAAAATATACAACATAAGAGCTTTGAAAACTTTCAACAAGACATTAATTAAAGAAAAGTGCATGTGAATAAGAAGTTCATGTGATAGATCAGAAGATAGAATTATTATGGATAGATGTCAAAATATTATTGATTAATACATGTGCATGTGTGTCTATATATATATGTGTGTTGAAGGCCAAAAATGGCCAATGAAAATCAAATTTTTGATATTAGCAAAGATGGAATTTTAAGTGTACATATATTATAATATTATATAAGAATATATGACTAAAGTCCTTAGCCTCTAGATAGGTTTTGAGGATATTGACATGATCTAATATTTATTTGTATGCCATTATGAATTGTTTTCTCAATTTTATGGGATAGGAAAAGCTTACAAGGTAGAACATTGAATCCTTGTAAGGTATACTCAATATATATTTTTCATTTCCATTTAAACTTAAAAAGCTATTGTTCTAAGCTACATCTAAAAAAAAAGGAGAGGATCCAACTATTCATCCCCAATGACCATATCAAGCCTAACTAAAAATATAGCATAAAATCTTATTTGATAATTATAATCATTCATAATTTTTCGTAAATTAATAGTAATATCGCCGAGCTGAGATAGCCATTGTGCTCCCAAAATGACATCTGAGCTTCCCAGGTCCTTAGCAAAGAGATTACCCATCCAAGTATAATTCCCCATTCGGATTGTAACTTTAGATGTTCAACCCACACATTGAGCAGTGCCTCCATTTGCAATCAAAACTTGAAGTTTATCTTGATTTGAAGTACTGCTATACAAACTCAAGGATTTTGATGTCTTAAAATTTATAAAGTTATGCGTATTACCTGAATCAATCAACAGATTAACACGTTGTTGTTTAATGAATCCTTGTACCTTGATAGTGTGATGAGCTTGAAGACCCATAAGTGCATGAACAGAAAGAGCCACAATATCATCATCTTGTTCTGCTTCATCTACTTTTGTTGGTTGTTGTCCTGGTTCTGTGGATGGCTCTGGTTGTGATAAATCTTCCTCCTCAACAATTAATGCATCTTCATATTCTAAGAGAAAGCTATGACGTTCTTCACAAGCCTGATCTCGGGGATGATGTGAACGACATTTAAAGCAGAAAAATCCTGTGGAATGCTCAAAATTGTGATGAGGACGATGAGCGTTGAAATCACGTCTATATGGAGGACCAAAATCTTGGAGTTTTTGTTCTACCGCTTGAGCTATATGTTGTGCATCATCAAGGGTATAAGGATCATGCATGTCAACTTCCTTTCGAATCTTATCCTTAAGACCATAGTGAAAAGCAGAGACCACCACTGCTAGACTTAATTCTTGTGTATAGGTGAGTAGACTTGTGAACTCGGAGTAATAGTCTTCTACTGAACTTGTTTGCTTAATTTGCATAAGACGTACCACATATGATGTGGAAGATCCCTTATCAAATCTTCGAAGAAATCGTTCCTTAAATTGAGGCCATAAAAGAGGACTCCCATGTTGACGAAGCTGCCATAACAACCATTGATAAGCCTGGGTACCTAGTTTAAAAGCTGCTAATGCAACACGACCTTTTTCCGGAATATGCTACAAATGAATAAGGCCTTCCGTTTTGGCCAACCATCCTCGAGGGTCAACACCTTCAAAAGTGGGCATGTTGATGCGAGGAACCAAAACATCATGAGGCCATTCCAAGAAATTGGAAGCACCGCACCGAGGAGTCTAGATCAGAGGCAAAGCCTAGGTCATGAGAAGCAAACTCTAGGGGTTGTGACTAGGTGGATGGTGTGGAAGAACATGAGTATTTGGTTCTTGATGAATGGTTAAAGGTTGGGGTCTGATAGTATGTTGTGACCCTCGGATATGAGGAGGTGTAGAAGTGGATGGAACTAGGTTTCCTTGAATTCTATCCAGCATTACAAGAATTTTATCAACCTTTTTTTCTTGTTGTTCTAATGATTGATGCAAAGTAGGGTCAATATTACTAGGAAGTATAATATCACTTACAGGGGTAGAGGGAGTACCATGGTGATTTGGAGCTATAATGTTATTAGGATGGTTATTGGGTGTTGGAGAGGAAAGACCTGAATTGTTAGGTGTTGGAGAGGATCCTTGAATTGTTAGGTGAAGGTGAAGCCATGGAAGCAAGCAGACGTTGATCAAAACTATTAATATTGATGGGAGCATTATAATGCTTACCTGGATTTCTGGGTTGGCGCTTTTTTTTTACTCATTTGAAAGGAAGTACGTTGTAATCGACCATTCACACGTGTCCAACCAGTATTTGTAGCAGGATCACTCATGAACTTCGTTGTGCTTTTGGCGCCAAAATTCAAATTGAATTTTTTTAAAACGGTGGGCAAATAATCTTTTGCAGCAAAAAAGAAAAAATATTGGTCAACGGTCCACTGTTGTCATGTCCCCTTTCTGAGCTCGTCAGCATTGGCACAGTGCATAGCTTATTCACGCGATCCTGTAGGCTATGGGAGTAGTTTAAGGATCTTGGAAGTCAGTTGGAGCAGTTTCCTATTTTTTAGGGCCGGGCCTTTTTTCGTAACAGTTTCTATATTTGGACAGTTCGACCAAAAGGGTATCCAAAAATGCTATCAGATGTTGGCTTGGGTCTTCTGGTGCAATTATTTTAATACTCGTAATTATTTAATTATAAAGTCATATTTAATTAAATAGACTTTATATTATGTGTGCACATAAGTCACTTAAGTGAATTATTAATTATTTGATAAAGTGACTTAGGGAGACAAGGATTTATTAAAAAGGGGGTTTTTTTATCCCACATTGGTTATGTTATGATACAGCCAGGCCGAGTCAATAATAAATAAAGTGGTCGGGCTCTCATTCCAGCATCCTTGAACATTGAATATATTGCTTGATGCATTTTGGAGAATTTGCTTGCAGATTCGAGCTTGTTGAGAACGGAAACTCTCGGCAAGGACAGCCACTACGGCTGTGAAAGATCAGCTCTATTGGATTTTGGTTGTCTTCATTCAGAGGGCAAATTGGAGATCAAAGAGAATTTCTGGTTCGTCATTGATATCTTGTGTGTTGGGAGGCACTGTAGCAGTTACTATTCACGCGGCACTGTAGCAAATTACTATTCACGCGGCGCTGTAGCAAATTATTATTCACGGCACTATTCACAAACTATTTCCAGAACGTGGATTGCTACGATTTGTTTTCAGACTTGAGGAAAATCGGGTATTTTCGGTGCTTGTTCATCATTGTAATTTCCCTTGCAATTAAGTTGTTCCAGTTTGTGAAGCTTTCTTTCAGCGATTTCTCGTATGTTTAAATCCCATAAAAATACCAAAAAAAAGAGCATATATTTGAATTAAAAGAGCAAGAAATTTGTGTTTTTTTTTTACTAGTCAAAATAGATAGGAAACAATCCAGAATAGGGTGGGTTGTTACAGTGGTATCAGAGCGAGTCATATCTGCCGACTTGTGGGTTTAATTAATGAGTGAACCAATTGGTAAAGGGAAAGAGAAAGATTTTCATCTTCAGTACGAGCGACATAAGAGATCTACTGAATTACTAGACAATATGGGTGATGATCAGCATCGGGAGAACCCTAGTATATTTGGGGCTCTTAATGCTTTGTCAAAGGCACAGATGGATATGCGAGGATCGGATGATACGGGGACAAGAAGCATTAGCGAGATGCTATTATGGCTATGACTAATACTTTGCGGGGGCTACGAGACGGGGACTAATCGGGATGGTGGGCCTAGCTCATCAAACAGGCATATTCCGAGCAAGGGCATCCAGGGCATGACTGATCAGAGGCAACATACAGTTGTTACTTCTCGACCGACTCAGCCTACGTTCTTATCTAGAGCTGAAGTTCCAGCACCTGAGATGCACACAACTCAAGGGCCTATAGAGGATCAGTTTGAGGAGTGGTATCAGCGGTATAGTGCTCTTCCGGAAGGCCTTAGGGCCCATTGGTCATTTGACCAATACAACACTCAGAAGCAGAGGAGTATGGGACAGGGAGGTGGTCACCGTACCGATCAGGCTAGACTAGCACATAAAGAATTCAACCAAGCACTGAACAAGGTTTCTTTACCTCAGTTTGATGGTAGTGGCAAATGTACAGCCAGGACATGGGTGGATAAACTTGATAATTTCCTCTCACTTCGACCTATGCTGGAAGAAGAAGCTATAAAATTTGCCACATTACATCTTGAAGGAGCTGCACACGATTGGTGGTTTCATGGGTTGATCACTTTGGGTCATAATTTGATTACATCCTATGAGGAGTTCACACGGCTACTTATCGATCGATTCGATAAGAAGGATCTTGAGTTGTATTTTCGAGATCTGGCACAGTTGAGGCAAAACAGTTCAGTAGAGGCCTACATCACAGAATTCCAGTCCATTTCTGTCAAAGTGGATGATATCTCAGAGAGGCGTCTAATCATACTCTTCTATGAGGGATTGTCTGAGCCGCTACGTGGTTGGGTAAAGGCATTTGATCCAGTCACTTTACAGGATGCCATGAAAAAGGCGAGAAGCATGGAGTTTGCTGTTCCGAAACAAAAACCAGCCTTCAAACCTTTTCAGAATAACAAAGATAAGAAGGGGTTTGTCCAGAATGCACCTAAAACTGAAACTAAGAAACTATCAGATAATGAGCTCAATGAATTAAGAAAAAGGAAATTATGCTTCAGATGTAGAGAACCATGGGAGTTGGGCCACAAGTGTTCAGTTAAGGTGAAGCAACTAGAGGCTAGAGAATATTTTGAAGTTGATGAATCTGGTTCAGAGCATTCAGATCAACAAGAGGATGAGGAGAATTGTGGAGCAGGGGAGACAGAAGAAGAGACTAAGGTACAGATTGCACAATTGTATAGTTTTAAAAAGGGATCTTCTTTCAAGGTCCGAGGAGTCCTTCAGGGGCAGCGGGTGGTGACACTGATTGATACGAGGGAAACTCATAACTTTATTGACGCTGGGTTGGTTGATAAGAGAGGGTTGCAGACAGAAGAATTTCCAGGATTCAGAGTAATGGTAGCAGATGGGACAGCCATGATCTTACTGATGAAGTTAGGATCCCTAAACTACAGATGAAGTTAGGAGGCTATGATCTTACTGATGATTTTTATGTGGTTAATATTGGGGATACTCATATGATTCTGGGAATGCAGTGGTTAGAATCCTTGGGCGAATTCACTATGAACCTGAGGGCTATGGAGATGAGTTTCATGACAGGTGGCAAGAAGGTGACGCTGAGAGGCATGTCAGACGGCGGACCCCGAGTTGTCTCCATTAAGCGAATGGAGAGGCTTTTCAGACATGATGAGGTTGAGTGGGCAGCAGAGTGTCTCATTACTTCAGCAGGGGATGTACAGTTTAAGTCCACTTACCAGCCAGAGATTCAGGACATCTTGACTAAACACTCCAAGGTGTTTAGTAATATTCCTCCAGGGAGACCTCCAGAGAGAGGAATGGAGCACATTATTGAGTTGGAGGAGAGTGTTAAGACAGTTATCACTACACCCTATAGGCACCCTAGGCGACATAAGGATGAGATTGAGAAAACAATTCAAGAATTGCTTGACATGGGACATATCCGACCAAGCAAGAGTCCTTTTGCTTCGACTGTGGTTTTGGTAAAGAAAAAATATGGGACTTGGCGTATGTGTGTTGACTATAGGGAGCTAAATAAGAAAACAATTAAGAACAGGTACCCTATTCCACGCATCGACGAATTGATTGATGAGCTACATGGAGCTCAACTCTTCTCAAAAATAGACCTGCACAGTGGTTACCATCAGATCAGAATGAGAGAGCAGGATATAGAGAAAACAGCTTTTCGCTGTCATTGTGGGCACTTTGAGTTTCTGGTTATGCCTTTTGGGTTGACCAATGCCCCAGTGACTTTCCAATCTTGTATGAACAAGATTTTTAGCGAGCGATTGAGGAGGTATGTTTTGATATTCTTTGATGATATTCTGGTTTACGATCGATCATGGGAGGAGCACCTACAGCATCTTGAGGAGGTCCTCCGTATCCTTGAACAGGAATCCTTTTATGCCAAGGAAACAAAATGTGATTTTGGGTTGATAGAGCTCTTGTATCTTGGGCACATTATCAGTGCAGATGGAGTACATATGGACCCGGATAAAATCAATGCTATCCAAGATTGGCCAGCTCCAACAAATCTATCTCAGCTTAAGGGTTTCTTTGGACTTTGTGGTTTTTATAGACGGTTTGTGAAGGGATTTTCGCAGTTTGCAGCCCCACTCACAAATTTGACCAAGAAGGGTGCATTCAAATGGTCTGATGAAGCTCAGAAGTGTTTTGAACACTTCAAACAGGTTACCTCAATAAATACCGCTATTTTCATACCCCTCACTTCATCAGACCATTAGATAGGGGTTTGGGACATTAATTAATTAAAGAAGTGGTTTTTATAAGTATTCATGAAGATAGGGGTAATTAAACCCTATACCCTAAACCATAAACCCCAAACCCTAAACCCTAAACCCTAAACCCTTAGTTGATTATGAATATAGGGGTATGAATATAGGAGTCTGAATATAGGGGTATGAAGTGAGGGGAATGAATATAGGGATATCAAGATAGGGGTATGAAGTGAGGGGTAAGAAGTGAGGAGTATGAAGATAAGGGTATGAAATGAGGGGTATGAAGATAGGGGTATTTTTTTAAAAAAATAGGGTTTGATAAGTATTTAATGAGATAGTTTTTTGGGTCCTTAATTGGTTAAAGAAGTGGTTTTTATAAGTATTCATGAAGTTAGAGGTAAGTAAACCCTAAACCCTAAACCATAAACCCCAAACCCTAAACCCTAAACCCTTAGTTGATTATGAATACAGGGGTATGAAGTGAGGGGTATGAAGATAGGGGTCTGAAGATAGGGGTATGAAGTGAGGGGAATGAAGATAGGGATATCAAGATAGGGTTATGAAGTGAGGGGTATGAAGTGAGGAGCATGAAGATAAAGGTATGAAATGAGGGGTATGAAGATATGGGTTTTTTTTTTTTTAAATAGGGTTTGATAAGTGTTCAATTAGATAGTTTTTTGGGTTCTTATTTGGTTAAAGAAGTGGTTTTTGTAAGTATTCATGAAGTTAGGGGTAATTGGACCCTAAAACCTAAACCCTAAACCCTTAATTGAATATTAATATAAGGGTATGAAGTGAGATATGAATATAGGGATATGAAGATAGGGGTATGAAGTGAGGGGTATGAATATAGGGGTATTAATTGAGGGATATGAAGTGAGGGTTATGAAGATAGGGGTATAAAAATATGGGTATAAAATGAAGGGTATCCAAATAAGGGTATGAAGTTAGGGGTATGAAGTGAGGGGTATGAAGATAAGGGTATGAAGATAGGGGTATGAAGGGAGGGGTATGAAGATAGGGGTATGAAGTGAGGAGTATGAAGATAGGATTTGTTTTTAAATTACAGTTTGTTAAGCATTCAATTAGATTGGGGTTTAGTACCTTTAATTCATTAAAGAAGTGATTTTTGTAAGTATTCATAAAGTTAAGGTTAATTAAACCCTAAACCCTTAATTAATTATGAAGATAGGGGTATGAAGTGAGGGTTATGAAGATAGAGGTATGAATATAGGAGTATGATGTGAGGGGTATGAATTGAGAGGTATGAAGATAGGGGTATTTAAAAAAAAAAATAGGGTTTGGTAAGTATTCAATTATATATGGGTTTGGGACATTATTTTATTAAAGAAGTGGATTTTGTAAGTATTCATGAAGTTAAGGTAATCAAACCCTAAACCCCTAATTGATTATGAAGATAGGGGTATGAAGTTAGGTGTATGAAGTGAGGGGTATGAAGATAGAGATATAAATATACGGATGTGAATTGAGGGGTATGAAGTGAGGGATATGACGTGAGGGTTATGAAGATAGGGGTATGAAGATAGGGGTATGAAGTGAGGGGTATAAAGTGAAGGGTATGAAGATAGATGTATTTGTTTTGAAAAATTAGGCTTTTGTAAGTATTCAACTAGATAGGAATTTGGGACCTTAACTTATTAAAGAAGTGGTTTTTATAAGTATTCATGAAGTTAGGGGTAATTAAACCCTAAAATCTAAATGCTAAACCATAAACCCCAAACCCTAAACCCTAAACCCTTAATTGATTATGAATATAGGGGTATGAAGTGAGGGGTATAAAGATAGGGGTATGAAGTAAGGAGTATGAAGTGAGGGGTATGAAAATAGCGGTATGAATTGAGGTGTTTTGAGATAACTTGAGCTAATAAATTTGCTTAATAACTAGACAGCTGACCTAAGTGAAGGTTAACTATATGATCATCAAACATTAGTTTATGCCTAAACCATCAAAGGAATGGCATTCCTAGTAGTTGCTCTATGTCATGTTACCTGATCAAACACAAAAACACTAGATCACTCCTCTCAAATGTAGACATCCAAAAGAAAGAAGAATGCATATTATTACGACTCCCATGCTTAGAGTAACCATGCATCAACAATATCAAAATCAAGCTGCATTTTTCGTCCTCCAACACACTAGAAATTGCACTTGTTAGGCTGAATTTAGTCAACACAGATTTAATGGCCATAATTGGACTAGGTGTGAGCTAAACCAAGGACCATAGATTTAAAGGGCATTATGGTAGAAATGGTTTTATGAAGTTATGATTTCTTTTTTTCCACTTATTATGTAAAGGCAATGAACTTGTGCATTTTGGCATGCCTGTCAATCCAACTCATTAGTCAACCTCTACTGCACTCATTACTTCAGGAGTCACAACTTGTATGATTTTGTATGTGACAATTTTTATCTTGAAATAACCTATTGAATCTAAAATAAGGAACTTATATGAATGGCATTCTCTATAAATAGAACCTAATTTTGTTATTCGTGATAGTTATTGTTGGTCACAAATCTGCCACAGGAAAGGATTTTGGTATGTATACGCGCTCTAGACCTGGACCAACATTGAAAGGCCGGGGGGAAGAGATGCCCTCCGTGCCAATCTCTGGAGAAGGCGACTTCTTTACTAAACTACCAAGGTTTTAAGCTAAGAGTGCAGGAAAGGGATAAAAGGGGGATAGGGAAAGAAATGTGAATGATTCAATGGGAAAGAACCAGCAGCACAATTACTAGCTAATACCTTGAAGTAGCAGCAATGAATACAAAGAATAAAACATAAATGAACACCACGCCAACTTCCCTATGTATCCTCTGGAAGAGTTCCAGGATTCAACCACTTTCCTACGCCTAAATCCAGATTTCAGAATTACAGAAATTAGGAAAATAAATGAACGTAGCAGAAACCACTAACCAGAGGCAGCATACGAAGAATTTAACGCAGTATTTTCTCCCCTATGTATCCTTCAGGAGAATTCCAGGGTCCAACCCCCAATCACACACCTAAATCCAGGATGCAGAATTATAGCATGCAAATGAAGAAATGGAATAACAGAAATTATCACAGAAGGCAGCATACAAAAGAGAAATTGAGCCCAAAGTCTTTAATATTGATTGCAAAAATCAAGTTACAGCAGCTTTCTAGCAAAAGTTCCCCCCCTTTTTTCCATTACAATATGTGGGTTTTTATAGAGGACCCGACCCTCTGAGCCATCAATGCGCCAGATTTGAGAGTACACTCTCGGCCGTCTAAAAAATCCGCGCCTGTCCCCTTCTGTCATCGAGCTTTCACATTCATTCCCACTATTAGCAACCGTGGCCGCATCAGACGGGGAAATCTGCATTTATGAGCCGTCTGACTTGTCCTAGGCTTCTCCGGGTGAGGTGCTCGAGTGGGTTTACTGTTGGTTACGAATCTGCCTTGAGGAAAGGATTTGTTGTTAATGCACCGAGATTCGCCCACTAGATTGAAAGGCCAAAAGGAAGGGATGCCTTCCATGCCAATCTTCGGAGAAGGCCGGCTCCTATGGGGGTTTGTTAAGATAAGAGTGCAGGGAAAGAGATAAAAATGCGGAAAGAGATGAAAGTGCAGAAAGGGATTCCATATGTGATTGGAGTTGGGTGGGGGGAATAAGCAGCACAACAACGAATCAATCACCACTACTAACGACATTCATCTACAAACATACATTGAAACTACAGCTATCGGCGATCCCATGTATCCTCTATCTATGCATTCCGAGAATACCGGCCATCAAATGTTGGAGTCCAAAGTTCAGTACAACAACAAGCAATGACACAAGAAACATAAGGCAGAAATGACAAGGAGAGGCAGCATGCAAGATAAAAGACAGTAAGCAGAGCCAAGTATATGTCTGTATTTGAGGCAAACGCACAGCTACAATTGTCCCTAGCAATATATTCCCCATCCACCACCTTACAATGAAAATGTGGTGGGTATTTATAGCCCAAAATTCCCCTCGATTACATTCATGGGCACGAAGTCCCAGACAAGACAGTAACTGACACGAGCGGCTGAGGAGCTGCTGATGCTGACTTCTGTCGGGCCGGACTGTACTTGCAGCATGGCATTCCTGAAGGCGGTACAGCTACGTGGTAGTGCGTCGGGTCAAGTCTTCAGTCAGCAGGAATCCGGGTAGGTGCGGCAGATGGCATGTCACATTGGCTTTAATTAATGACAAATGGTGCCGGTAGTGTTGCCCATGCTTTGTCCTTGCGCGGTCAAGTCCTGGCTCGAATCCCGAAGATGGACACTTGTCGGATTTCGAGGTGTGACACGTGTCTGCCTTGAAAGGCAGCTTATCCAACTTCGTCGGGAATCCGGGCGCTATCGGGTTACGCAGGAGGAAAACAGCACAGTTAGGAGGCCTCCTTGCCTTAGCAAATTTCTGAGTTGACTTCACCCAACTGCGCACCGGTCAAAGGGTGCACTCCGACTTCGCTGCGAAGTCGGGTTGCGCACCGGTGCTTGGCTGTCTTCATCCTCTATTCAAACTGCGCACTGGAGGAGGGGCGTAGCCCGACTTCGCTGCGAAGTCGGGCTTCGCCCCAGCACTTAGCCGTTTTTCTGATGACTGATTCCCCTAGTGCGCCCAGGAAGAAGGGCGCACTCGACTTCGCTGCGAAGTCGGGTTGCGCCCCTGACACTTAGTCAGATTTGCAATTCTTTCCTGTCCTGCTGCGCACTTCGGGCTCCCTACTGCGCTCCAACTGAGGGGCGCACTCCGACTTCGCTGCGAAGTCGGGTTGCGCCCCAACACTTAGAAACTTTTCAAGGCACACTTGCTGAAGTTTTGAAGTCGGAGTGCGCCCCTCAGTTAGAAACTTTTTAAGGCACACTTGCTGAAGTTTTTGCTGGGGGAAGAAAGGGGGAAAGAAAAAGAGGGAATGAAGCTGTGAAGGAGAGGAAGAAAGGGAGAGAAGGAGAAGGGGAAAATGAGGAGGAAAGGAAAAGAGAGCAACACACATGCAGAAACTAAAAACATGGCACCCTTGTGCAAAATGTGGCAACATTCCTGGCAGCTCGCGGGGTGTCGAGCTCGCCTCGACGCAAAGAACCATGCCTTTATCCTTTGGGTGCAGAGTAACTTCCTTCCCCTGCCTTCTGCTGCTCTGGTTGCTTACCTCGGGGCAACTGTTCTTCATTTTCACTTTCACCAGTTGTCTCCTCAGTCTCGCCTTCTGAATCAGAAGGTTCTCCGGCCTCTTGCTTGCTGATGCGTTTGACCAGAGTCTTAGCTTGATCCCAAACTGCGGCCTGAAAAGGAGAGAGGTCGCTGATTTCTCTGAGTACTACGTGGAATGCAGCGACCGCGTGCAGGTCAATGTTGTCGAATCTTTTGCCCAACTCCTCAAGGGAAGAGTTGATTTTGCAGTACTTCACCATCATTTGAGTGACCTGCGCTTTTTGAACTGGCTCTGTCCAGCCATCGATTTCGGCTGTGTCCACCTCGAAGGACAGCCAGTTCTTCTTAACTTGCTCAAGGGTGAGGAGCTCGTCATCTCTGACATAGCTCGGACATCCGTGCTCGAACAGAACACGAAAGGGTGCCAGGAGGATGTGTCTTTCTTGTTCTAAGGCGTCCAGCGCCTGCCTGGCCGTTTTGATCCTTTTTGACCGGGCGAAGTAAGTGTTCAAGGTTACCCTTGCATTTGCCCACTCTGAAGCGAGATGAGACATGGGGGAGATTCGAAAGCCATCGCGCTCTAACTTCTCAAGTTCCATGGCCAGGTCTAGCAATTGCCTCGCCTGGTGTTCGGCTTCCTCTACCACAGGCTTGCCCTGGGCAGATATTTCTTCAATTCGGGATAAGAAATCTAGAATTGTCAATGATTTGACGAGTTTGGGCTTGCAGCCTCGTAGCAGACTTGCGCGCATCTCCTTCGCCTTGCTCTTTGAAAAGGCCGTCGCTTGTGATGCTTTCTCTGTGAGCTGCGACTGCACCTGTTCCAATCAACTTTGCAGTTGTGAAATCTGCTCTAGCGCTGCTTTTCTCTCTTGCTCGGCTGTCTGCTGGGAGGCGGTCAGCTGAGCCTTAAGGTCTTCAACTTCTTGCTGCGCTGACCCCAACTGCGCGGTAGCCCTCGCCAAGTCTTCTTCGAGCTGCCTTGTGGTATTCTGCAGCTGGAAAAGCGCCTCCTGGGTCTCGAGATGCTTGACAAGGAGGCTGTCTGTTCTGCGGCGTATACCGCGGATCTCATACTCTTCGTTGATATCATCGAAGTTCTTCTCCTTGGTCTGAAGCTCGTAGTCCGCCTCGGTCATGTCGCGGAGAGGCTTCTTCACCTTAGGAATCAGCTTTTCTGTCGTAGGCACTCTCCGATTTAGGTCAAACTTTGTGCGTTTGACCGGGGCAGCTATCCCTTCGGCCCTTCTGCGCTTAACTCCTTGAAGAAAGGAGGCAGACCCCCCCGCGGCTCTTATTGCCAGAGGCTGGTCCTCAGTGATGCTCATGAAATCAAGATCTTCCAGCTCCTGGGCCTGCTGCAGCATTTTTCCCGCGAACAATGAAGTAGGTGGGATACCAGAGGGGGTAGTAGCTTTCGAGGGCGGCCGGGTCCTAGGAGTGACAGGGGTTTGGCTAGACGGTGCTGGTAGGGTTTCAGTTGGTTGGGGCGAAGGATGTGAAGATGAGGGAGCGGCTTCAGCGCTAACTGCGGGTGATGGCTCTAGGGTTTGACTCAGGGACTGAAAAGCGTTGGGATCTTGAGCAAACTGGTCAAACGAGTGCGGGCCGCTAGACGGCAGGGTGGTTTGAGATGCAGAGGGTGCGGCTACGGCTTGCCCTGACGAAGTGGGAGTTGGGGTTTTTGCAGGGCTGACGTGGACTTGAGCAAATGGCGCAGAGGACGTACCTGCGGGCTCCGCCTGAGCCGATGCTGGAGGGATGATCGCGGCCTGGGTGCGTGCTTCTGGTTCAGGTTGTCTAAAGAGACAACCTCTGGCGCTGCTGCTTGCGGCTGTTTTGCGGTTGATTGCTGTACTGGCTCCTCGGGACGTTTGGTCTTCTCGACCCTTTTCCTTTTATTGTCTCCTGACACTACGGTCGGTCCTGAAGGAAGCGGCAATAAAGGGGCAGGCGCTGATGTCCCCACGGTAAATTTGTACCTAGGTCGCGCTGGGAGGATACCTGCCGCACTTGGTCCACTGGCTGGCAGCGTGGATGCCTTTTCTGTTGATGAAGGGGCCCACTCAGGAGTTGACCGTGCTGAACCTTGTGCCGCTTCGGGCGCTGCTACAGAAGTAACAGGCTGCATCGGGCCCACTTGACTGCTGGAAGGAGTTGCGTTGGAAGTCGCCGGGGTTGACAATGATTGAGGGGTAGTCCTTCTTTTATACCTTATATTTGCGCCTCAGGGAACGCAAACGCAAAATTTGAAGGGCTGCCACGTGTCGACATGTTGATCATATAGTGCCGAAAATTCATCATCAACGACAAGATTCTTCCTGCTTGATTTGTCGTGTTGCGTGCGACACCTCATTTTCTAGCATTCGAGGATTTTGTCCTTATGCCAGTTAAGCGACCCCACCTTAGCGAGGAATTTCTTGAATCCTGCTGACTCCATTCGGTGCTCCGGATTCCGTTCAGGATCGTAGGTGACCTCTTCGCAGTAAAATTCATGCCACAGTGGCTATGACTGCATCAAATGAATGCGCCAATAGAGGTATGCACCTGTCAAGTTCCTTCTTTCTTGCATGATCTCAGGTCTCGGACAGATGTGATGAACTTTCCCCGGACTCCGATTGGGTCGTACTTCCAGCGTTGGGCCAGCATTACCAGGCCCATCTCCAACAGCTCCTGTTCAAGATACACGTGCTGCCCAATCTCGAAGACTTGAATATTGGCCCAGGTCATAGGATATTTGAATATGTGACCTCTCTTATTTCCCTGGCCAAATTCTTCTTCGACGTAATCCATTTGCCGCACCACCTCCATCCCGAACTGATGGTCAGTGCAGAAGTAGGGCAGCAAACACGGTTTTCCCTTGAATCCGTAGATTCGGACAACAATGCCCTGGGTTAGCCTGAAGGTATCTCCTAACTCGTTGTCTATCAGATGCTTTGTCATAGCCGCTGGTGGTCGATTCGTGCCACTGTTGAACAGTCCCATTGCCTGGCCCAGAAAACTAATATTAAACTTGTAGAACGAGCCCTTCCGGTACAGGGCCTCAGTCCATTCGTACACGGGGAGGGGCTCTCCTCTTTCGTTTGTTTTCCTCAGATCGGGGACGTTCATCCGGTAATGCATATGGTACAGGTATAGCCATGTGAGGAATGAACAAAACCGGAAGTCCGTTGACTGCTTCTGCTGCAGTCTCACTAGGCTCGCATGAATTGCGTAGGCCAACCAGTCCGCCCAGTCGTAGAAGATTGGGCGCTTCCCGCTCTTTTGTGCTGTGGAGTCGTAGAACTCCCCGTGCAGGATGCACTTGGCCATTGCCAGCTGGAACGGCCGTACCACTCTGTCTGAGTCGCAGCCAAGGACCCATGCTAGGATGATATAGATGTATCTGTTCTCGAATCGGTCCAGCTGTATGGGGCCAGTCGGCCATTGCCCAGGTTTCAGCGGAACCTTCAGCTCTGAGTTAAGAAACTCTCTTATCCGCTTCGTCTGCGAAAATCTGGCGGTCTGTTCTTCGATGCTCACCCTTCTGACAATTACGTCTGGGTTGTACTGAAGCCCTGGGGCGAACATTGGTTGGACACTCTCTCGGAAGAGAGTGAACAGCACCCTTCCTTTGTTATCGCAGACCTGCCGCGCAGCTGGTTTATAATATTCGGCAATCACCTCAACCAGCTCCGAACACCAGTGAGTCGAAGGGCACAGGAACCAGTGAAGATTTGAATTATATGCAGCTCCGAGATGGTGAGAAGGCGGAACCTTACCCACCCATTTTGCGATAGTCAGGCGCAGCTTCGTGATACTGATGGAGAAAGAACCATCTTTGTACCCGGACAAACGAATGATTGGCGGCGGCGGAGTCTTGTCAGCTACGTGCCTCTTTGTTCTGGATTTTGCTTTTTTGCTCTTCTGAGGCACTGCACTCTCATGGTTGCTGGACGGGTGCCTTTCCCTTGTCCATCCTGGTTGGAACAATCAGACAGGGGCAAATACTTCTAAATTTGTCAGGCTTATTCTCTGCAGTCCGGGAGTCAGCTTCGAACTTATGAATTCTCTGGCCGTGCCAGGGTTCTTTTGTAGGCAGTGACTGCTCATTAATGGCGCAAAGGAGGGAGTTAGGGCAGTTTGCTTTGGGTTGGTGGAGGCGTTATGATCTTGGCGGCTGTGCATGGGCCTTTTTTCGAAAAATGTGATTTATTAGTTGTTAGCCCCCAAAAAGGCGCTTTACCCTTTAAATGCATTGTCATTGGTAATCGCGCAATCATTTAAAGCCTCTTGACTGTCGTGCAGCCGCTGATGTCATCACCACCATTGGGCACACTTTTCAAAGAACATAACCCGATTTAGCCTTGTGCCGAATTTTGCCCTGGGTCCACACTTGTGATTTTTTCGTTCTGCGCGGTGAGCTGTTCGGACTTCGCCCAAAATTCGGGGCGCAGTCGGACTTCGCATCAAAAACGGGCGCAAGTCGAACTTCGCCCAAAAAACGGGCGCAGTCGGACTTCGCTCGAAATTCGGCGAACTTTGGATTTTACACTTAGGCGCTTTCAGCTCCTTTTGTAGGATCACCCAGGGCGCGCCCGAGAGTGGGGGCGCACTCGGACTTCGCCCGAAAAACGAGCGCAGTCCGACTTCGCGCAGAAAACGGGGCACGCTCCGACTCTTGGCGTTTCTTTGTAGTCTGCCGCCCGACTGCGCCCTTTGGAGGGGGCGCAACCCGACTTCGCTGCGAAGTCGGGTTGGGCAGCTAGTCTTGGACACTTTAGCCTTTTCTTCGACTGCCTTCTTCCCTACTTCGCCCCATTTGGTGAGCGCTGCCCGACTTCGCTGCGAAGTCGGGGAATTGCCTCAAACTTGGGCTACTTGGAAAAAAACTGAAAACTGAAATATTTACATGCTAAAACTTGAAATACAAAAAGGGAAATCTGTACAAGGAAGGGCCCTTTTGGGCGCCTTCAGTGGTGGTACAATTTTAGGTGGAACCCGTTGACGGGAATGGGGAGAGGATGGCCCTCCATGTCCCGGAGCATGTATGCATTGAACTGATTCACCCGGGCAATCTGATAGGGGCCCTCCTAGAGGGCATGAAACTTTCCATGGTTGTCGGGTTTGGCCTTGAACGAGTCCCACTTTAGCACCAGGTCCTCGATTTTAAAAACTCGAGCTGTGGTGCCTTTTGCGAACCAGCCTTGGGTTGCTTCAGCGTGTTTCGTGAAGGCCTGGTACGCTTTCTCTCTGTCTTCCTCCAACTGCAACAGTTGGCAAAGTCTGTCTTCCACCGGGTCTCCGCTACCTTTCTCCTCATCGAGCATCCAGAGAGCGGGTATCTCAAGGTGAGTCGGCAAGACAGCTTCTTTGCCGTACACGAGCGCGTAGGGGGACGTTTTGATGGACTTCTTGAATGAGATTCGGTCCGCCCATAGCGCCCGATTCAGGAGTAGGTGCCAAGTCCTCTTGTTATTCTCCACTGTCCTTCGAATGATTTTCAGTAGATTCTTGTTGGTGGACTCGGCGAGACCATTCCCCTGCGGGTAGTAGTTGGAAGACATCTTGTGATAGATGCCGAATTTGCTGGTGTACTCCGTGAGTACTGTGCCTGCGAACCCCGGACCATTGTCCGTCACTATCGACTCAGGGACCCCGAAACGGGTAGTCAGACTCTCAAGGAATCTGATGACCGTCTCTTGGTCGGCGTTCTTTGTGGGGATCGCTTCTGCCCACTGTGTGAAGTAATCGGTGGCGGTTAAGATAAACTTGTGGCCCGCTACAGAGTTCGGCGAAATCACCCCGATGAAATCCAGACCCCATTGCTGAAATGGAGTCTCGGCTTGGACTGGTTGAAGGGGTAGGGGTGCTTTTCTGTTTCTGCCAGCAAATCTTTGGCATTGATCACACCTGGAACAGACTGCATGAGCGTCTATAAACAGAGTGGGGCTAGTAGTACCCAGCTCTGATTATTTTCAAGGCCGTAGGCCTTGCGGAATGATGACCCCCAGGCATCCCCGAGTGAAATTCTCCAAGGACCCTAGACTGATCTGCTTTTCTGACGCACCGCAACAGGATGCCGTCGATGTTTTTAAAGTAAAGCCCCTCTGGGCTAAGAGTGTACTTCAAAGCACCTAACCAAAACCTCCTACTTTGTGAGGCATTGATGTGGTCTGGACATCTTCCGGTGCAGAAGTATCTCACCAGTTCATCTGTCCAGTCGCACTCCTCGGGTAAGGAGTTGGCTAGGTTGATGCGTGTTGTTGGCCGAATTCACGACAACTTTCGAATATTTGCCGCAGGTGGGGAACATGATCTTCTCGCTTGTGAGAGAAAACAGTCATGTCATCCAGGTAGATGACGATTACTTTGTTAAGCAGCTCTCGGAAGACCAGGTCCATGGCTCTTTGGAATGTGGCGCCAGCATTGGATAAGCCGAAAGGCATGCGTCGATAGGCGAACGTTCCCCATTTGGTGGTGAACGCCGTCTTATGCTGGTCCTCATGTTTGACCCATATCTGGTTGTAGCCAGAAAAACCGTCTAAGAGGGAAAATCTTTGGGCTCCAGCAACTATATGGAGGATCTGATCAATTTGGGGCAGCGGGTAATGGTCCTTGAGGGAGGCCCGATTCAGATTTCTAAAGTCCACACAGAGACGAATGTCTCCATTCTTCTTCCTCACAAGAACCAAGTTCGCAACCCAGGATGAATGCTTGATGGGGTAGATGATCTTGGCTTCCAAAGATCTTCAAGAGCTCGGCCTTCATCATGGCCTCGATTTTTGGATTGACGGCCCTCTGTTTTTGCCGGAATGGCTTGGTGCCATCTTCTAGCTCGATGGTATGCTGGATTATTTCTCTATCATACCCCTTCAAGTCCTAGTAGCTCCAAGCTACTATGTCCGGGAACTCTCGACACAATGCTCTGATCTACTCGAGTTCCTCTGTGGTGCAGTCTGTCCCGACCTTGATCGATTTACCAGGTTCCAACTCCAGGTCGGCATACTGCTTTGGGTCTACATTGATCCGGTGAGATATGGCTCTGTTGTTCTGATCAAATAGACTCTCGAGAGTAATCAGTCCTTTTGGGACATGATTATTTTTTAACTGTATTAACCCCTCGTATTGCTCGTCATCAGGGTCTCTACCTTCGATTGAACAGGCTTCATTTACCAAAAATGTGACGATCTCCTCGTCATAGCTAAACACCTGCCAGTGGGTGTCCTTATCAGGCACAGAAGGCCTGTAAATAGTACGAACCGGCTTCGGCTTCTGGACAGTGTCATCAGCCGGAACGTACCTGGCTCCAACAGACGCCAGAATGTTAGCATGCTTGTTTTTCTCTCGTGAAATAGCCTTGACATTCAACGAGTCAAAAGACTCCATCAGATCCCAGACCCGATTTCGGTACGCTTTGAGATAGTGCTTTTTGGAGGCTCACTTGTTCGTGACCTGGTGGCACACCAGTTCTGAATCTCCATAGATCTGTAGATGTTTAATCCCTAGTCTCTCCGCCTTTCGCAAACCCAAGCACAGGGCCTCGTACTTCGCCGTATTGTTTGTACAGCTTCAGGCAAACCTGTAGGTGTAATCCTTCTGGATCCCGGTTGGGGAAACCAAAAGCACTCCCGCACCGGCGCCATTTTTGCATCGTGCGCCGTCAAAGAAAAGCTTCCATAGCTTTTCAGGTGCTGGTCCTACTTCTCTCCTGGCTGACTTGTCAAGCCTTTCAGGCTGAACAATGGTGTAGCAGCCTTGCTCAGTTTCAATTACAGCGTTGAAGTCCCACAAGGAGAATTCATCTTCTACTTGCGACTACTCGAGAGCTTGCTCAGTCATGTCCACCGTTACCAGTTCTTCCTCCGACAGCTAAACCATGCAGTCCTCAGGCTCTTCTCCGGGTATCTTCTCTACCAAGTAAGTGGAAGGCTTCTCGTTGAAAATCTTCAGTCTCCTTCCCTTGAAGGGCACTTCCATGTGCGAGTAGTCCAGAGATAAATACCCTCCCAACTTCGCTGTGAACTCCCTGGAGAGGCACATGCCGAAGTAGGGTTCCAAGTCCACGACCACAACCTCCTGGATGACCACGATGTCAAGAGCTTTGTGCAGCCGAATGGGGATGTCTTTTATGACACCGACTGTCTTGACAGGGGTGTCGTCTAGTTGCAGCACGCCTTGGCTGCTCCTTGTGTACTCCATCCCGATTTCATTGCAGACGGCTCTCGGCATTACGGTCATGGAAGCGCCAGAATCCACCATGCAGTTGTGTACTATGTACCCTTGCATTCGTAATGACAGAAGGGAGGTGGTCTGTTCTTCCCAGTGGTTGAGACTGTTAGGGGTTGCACCAGGACAGCGGGTCGTATCCGCTGCCATTCTTCATGGTCTTCAGAGATTCTTGCAACAGATCAACCTGACCTGGGAGCTGAAGAGCATCATACATGCTGATTCTTGCGGGAGTTCTCTTCAGCTCGTCTACTATGCTGTAGCCCGAAATGCTCGCTCCTTGTGCCTCTTTCGCCAACTCATACTTCGTCCGGTACTATTGAGTGGCCTCAACTCTCTGTCTCCTGGTTAGGGACGGATATCTCAGTCTTTCCTGAGCTTGTTCTTTTGTTTCAGCTGGAGGTTGAGTAGCGGGAGCTTTAGTCGGAAGAGGTTTGGCTACAGGAGGCTTGACTGCGGGAGTCTTCGCCGAAGGAACCTTGTCTTTGGCTGTGTAAGGCCACAGTCTCTTGTAGGGCGGTGGCTCCTCAGGTTGCGCTTTATCTCTTCGGGCATACACCTTTAGAGGCTTGGCTGCAACTTCGGCAGACTTCTTGTTTTCCTTGGCAGGAGGCGGCATCGGAACCTCCTCTGAGACGGCGAAGTTGCTTTCGTCGCCCAGGATAATGTAGAGCTCTTCATCCTCAATGGCGCTACCGGCCAAGGTCTGGAGGTAGTGTTGATGCAATGTACAGTCATCCTCGTCATGCGGGTCGTTGCACGTGGTGCACCAGTTGACCTGGTCTGAAGTACCAGGTTCCTCTTCAATGGCAGCATTCCTCGGAGGGGGCCACCGTTGCAAATGTTGCTCAGGGGGCCGATCCTTTGTCAACGCCGGAGGCGGATATGGCCTTCTTGGGGCCAGGTCCATCTGGGCCTGTTTCTTTTTCAGAACAGTCATGTCGTTAGACATGGTATGATAGCCAGAGGCCAGGGCCCGTACCTCCTGAAGAATTTGATTCTGAATATCATGATCGGGAGGCGGCGATAACTGAGCTGGGGGAGGCAATGCGGCCAATGGAGGAGTTGAATATTGTGCATGTTGTGGAGGGGCAAGGAGTTCTGGGAAACGTGGAGGTCGAGGAGGCGGATAATGAATTTGCGGCGGGCCGTAAGGGTTCACGACCGGCGCCGAGTTCCACTACTGTTGCGGTTGCTGTCCTGAAGTGGACGGCTCCGAACCAGAAGCTGACGGATATTGTGATCGAGGAAAATCAGGGTAGATGGGCGGTTGGACTCTGTGTGGAAGCCTGCCGATGGAAATGATATCCATTTCGGCTTGCTGGGCAGCCTCGTACAAAGCAGGGAATGTGTTGATTCTGGCAACCTTCAGCAGCAGGCAAATGTCTGAGTTAAAAGACCTCAGGTAGTAGTAGGCAGCCTGTCCTGCTGACGGTCGGAGTTCGCGAGGTACTCGTTTCCAAGACCTCGCAAACCTGATGTTGAAGTCCGACACCTCTTGGGGGTGTCTCTGAATGCTTTGGAACTGATGCAGCAGAGAAGAGGGGTCGGCAGACTCATTGCATCCTTTCACGAGCTTGCCGGCTAACTGTTGCCACCCTGTGATGGATCCCTCTGGCGGTGATCTCCACCGAGAGAGAAGCTTTCCCCTAAGGGAAAGGGCTAGCGGATGGGTCTTCACACTTTCGTCGATAATGGAGTGTAGCGCAGCCGGGCGAGAATGTCCCGGATGTGTTCATACGCCGTCTTGCCGTAGCCGTCGTACGTAGGGATAGACTTTAAGGCAGCAGGAGGCACAGCTTGCTGTCCGGCCAGGGCCAAGGGCCCCGTAGAGTCCACTGCTGGGAAAAGATCATCATCATCTTGCTGAGCAGCCATGTCTGCTTCTGACCCGGTAGTGTACTCAGTATCGGAACTGTCCGAAGATGTGGATTCTTCTTCGGCCTCTTCTTCTTCGATTTCAGCCTCGGCTTCTTCTTGGATTTCTTCTTCGCGAGCTTGGTAATCGGCCAGTCTGACGCGCTCTCCTGGAGCGGCGATGTCAATTTCGTAAAGGTCAGACTGATCTCCCGGATTCCTTGCTCGCCACCTTCTTGTTTGCATGAAGGCGTTAGGACCGGTCTTCGTGGACTCAGAGAATGTTCAAATAATTTGCAGAGTCGCCAGGTGCTCTGATTTTGAACAGGAATGAAGCGAGCACTAGTACTTCGATTCTGTTTGGGGGCGGGAAACTACCATGTCCCATCGGTTAAGGCCAAGCAACTGCTGGTGCCAGGTGGAAATGGGTTGGAAATTTTTTTTCTAAAATATGGGACCTCGGTCCCACCGGGCATGCCAGAGAAAACTGTTGGTTACGAATCTGCCATGAGGAAAGGATTTTTTGTTAATGCACCCAGATTCGCCCACCAGATTGAAAGGCCGAAAGGAAGGGATGCCTTCCTTGCCAATCTCCGGAGAAGGCCGGCTCCTATGGGGGTTTGTTAAGATAAGAGTGCAGGGAAAGAGATAAAAATGCGGAAAGAGATAAAAGTGTAGAAAGGGATTCCAAATGTGATTGGAGTTGGGTGGGGAGAATAAGCAGCACGACAACGAATCAATCACCACTACTAACAACATTCATCTACAAACATACATTGAAACTACAACTATCAACGATCTCATGTATCCTCTATCTATGCATTCCAGGAATACCTGGCCATCAAATGCTGGAGTCCAGAGTTCAGTACAACAACAAGCAATGACACAAGAAACATGAGGCAGAAATGACAAGGAGAGGCAGCATGCAAGATAAAAGACAAGAAGCGAGAGCCAAGTATATGTCTGTATTTGAGGCAAACGCACAGCTACAATTGTCCCCTAGCAATATATTCCCCATCCACCACCTTACAATGAAAATGTGGTGGGTATTTATAGCCCAAAATTCCCCCGATTACATTCATGGGCACGAAGTCTCAGACAAGATAGTAACTGACACGAGCGGCCGAGGAACTGCTGATGCTGACTTCTGTCGGGCCGGACTGTACTTGCAGCATGGCGTCCCTGAAGGCGGTACAACCACGTGGCAGTGCGTCGGTCAAGTCTTTGGTCAGCAGGAATGCGGGTAGGTGCGGCAGATGGCATGTCACATTGGCTTAAATAATGACAGATGGTGCCAGTAGTGTTGCCCATGCTTTGTCCTTGTGCGGTCAAGTCCTGGCTCGAATCCCGAAGATGGACACTTGTCAGATGTCGAGGTGTGACACGTGTCTGCCTTGAAAGGCAGCTTATCCAACTTCGTCGGGAATCTGAGCGCTATCGGGTTGTGCAAGAGGAAAACAGCGCAGTTGGGAGGCCTCCTTGCCTTAGCAAATTTCTGAGTTGACTTCACCCAACTGCGCACCGGTCAAAGGGCGCACTCCGACTTCGCTACGAAGTCGGGTTGCGCACCGGTGCTTGGCTGTCTTCATCCTCTGTTCAAACTGCGCACTGGAGGAGGGGCGCAGCGAAGTCGGGCTTTGCCCCTGCACTTAGTCGTTTTTTTGATGACTGATTCCCCTAGTGCGCCTAGGAAGAAGGGCGCACCCTGACTTCGCTGGTCCCTACTTCGGCCAACACTTGTTGCAAAGCAAAGCCCTGAACCATAATCCGGCGAAGCACCTTCTAGGGTTCAACCGTCGAAGGGTGCTTTCTTCAAAGGCACACATCCCAAGGTCGAGTATCTTTCCAAGGCATTTGAGTGTTTCATAAATGCATTCTTTCTTGATCGAAAGACCCGGTGCCAATTTGTGGCAATAGGAAAAGAACTATCAGTTGCAGAAGAGAAACTAGGGCAACTTGTAAATGTTGCCACATTTTGCACAGGGGTGCCATGTTTTTAGTTTCTGCATGTATGCTGCTCTCTTTTCCTTTTCTCCTCATTTTCCCCTTCTCCTTCTCTCCCTTTCTTCCTTTCCTTCACAGCTTCATTCCCTCTTCTTATTTCCCCCTTTCTTCCCCCAGCAAAAACTTCAGCAAGTGTGCCTTGAAAAGTTTCTAAGTGTTGGGGCGCAACCCGACTTCGCAGCGAAGTCGAAGTGCGCCCCTCAGTTAGAGCGCAGTAGGGAGCTCGAAGTGCACAGCAGGACAGGAAAGAATTGCAAATCTGACTAAGTGTCAGGGGCGCAACCCGACAATCTCCGAAGAAGGCCGACTTCCTATGTTTTCTCAATTTGGTTTAAGCTCCGAGTGTAGGAAAGAAACTAGAAATGCAGAAAGAAATATAAATGTGATTGTTTAGGGTGGGGAGGATAAGCAGCATAGCAACAACCAATCACCACTACTAACAACAATTAAACACAAAATATGTTGCAGAAACTACCAACACCATTAATCCTATGTATCCTCTACTTTTGCATTCTAGGAATACTTAACTATCAAATACCGATATCCAGAAAGCAGAATAACAGTAAGCAATAACATAAGCAACATGAGGTAGAAATACTCAGTAAAGGCGGCATACAAGATAAAGATAGTCAATAGAGCCAAGTATATTTTATATTCAGAAGCAAACGCACAGTTTACAGCAGTTCCCTAGAAATATATCCCCCTTCCACCCTTTTACAATGATATGGCGGAGCAATTTATAGCGTAATTTCCCCCCCCAATTACAACTTTGGGCACAGGATCCCAGACCTGACAATAGCTGACAAAGCTGACAAAAGCGGCTGATGTTGACCTCTACTAGAATGGAACATACTTGCAGCAAGGTCCACCTGAAAACTTAGCATCTACGTGGCAGTGTGGTAGATGACGCTTCGAGTCGGCTTGACTGAGGGCAGTTGAGGTACAATAAGTCAGTTCATGCTCGCACACCTCCCGTCACATCTCTGAATCGAATTTCGAGGCTGGACACCTGTCGGAATCTGATAAGGGAAAAAATTTGCCTTAGAAGCTCATACTTTCTCTCCTGCCCGACTTCGCCCAAAATTGGAGCGCAACCTGGCAGCGCAGGGGGGAAGTAGCGCAGTTGGGAAGGCCTCTGTGCCTTAGAAATTTTTTGGGCAGGTTTTGAGGGCGCAACCCGACTTCGCTGCGAAGTCGGGTGGTCCCAACACTTAACCATTGTCTGGATCTCCCTCATTGACATTGCCCAGGTGTGCACAAAATTGAGAGCGCAGCCCGACTTCGCTACGAAGTCGGGCGGCTCAAGACTTAGTATTTTTTGGGCTCAGTTACACACATCAGCTCCCCAAGTGCGCATGAAACTAGGTGCACAACCCGACTTTGCTGCAAAGTCGGGCGAACGACAATACTTAGAAAACACTTAGAAAATTTTGGGCCTTTTGCCCTCTTGGAGAAACAGCCAGAAGTATGGGGGGGGGGGAATGGAGAGAATGAAACTGATGGCAGGGAAGATAGGGGATAGTGGAGAAAGGGAGAGAAGGAAGAGGGAAGGGAAAGCAACATCCTTACAAAAAATCCGAAGACATGGCACCCCGTGCAAAATATGGCAACATTCTTGGCGGCTCGCGGGGTGTCGGGCTCGCCTCGATGCAATGAACCAGGCCTTTATCCTTTGGGCGCAGAGAAACTCCCTTCCCCTACATCCTGCTTCTCCTGCTGCTGCTTAGCCCCCTTTTTGGGTAACTGTTCTTCTTCAGGCTCACTTTCAGCAGTCTCTTCTTCTGACCCTTCTCCTTCTTCTCTTTCTGAATTTGAATGCTCAGCACCACCATCGCCCTCTTGTTCGGCAGGCTGCTCCCGCTCGTGGACGTGCTTGTATGCGGTCTTGGCCTGATCCCAAGCTGCTGCCTAGAAGGGCTCTAAATCGTTGACATCTTTCAGCGCTGCTTTGAATGCCGCAACCATGTGCACATCAATGGTGTCATACCTCTCTCCCAGCTCCTGGAGGGAGGTGTTAATTTTGCAAAATCTCGACACCATTTGGGTCACTCGTGCCTCTTGGACTTGGTTCAGTCCAGCCATCAATCTCTGATGTGTCTGCCTCAAAAGACAGCCAGTCTTGCTTTACCTGTTCTAGGGGCAGAAATTCCCCATCCTTGACAAAGCTCGAAAATCCGAGCGCAAAAAGAGTGTTGAAGGGGGCAAGGCAGATACTCATTTCGTGGTTCAGCACATCCAGCATCTTCCTAGCGGCCCTGATCTTCTCAATTTTTTCAAAATAATTTTGCAAGGTTACCCTCGCATCCGCCCAATCTAGGGCAATTTGGGACATAGGAGGAAATCGGAGGCCCTTGCGCGCAAATTCTTCAAGTTTTATTGCCAATTCCAGCCATTGCCTCGCTTGGCGTTCAACCTCTTCTACTGCAGGCTTTCCTTGGGCAGATACTTATTGAATTCTGGATGCGAAATCCAGGACGGACAGGGACCTGATCACATTAGTCCTGCAGCCCTGCAGCAAACTAGCCCGCATCTCCTTGATCTTGTCCTTTGAAAAGGCAGCCGCCTGGGATGCCTTCTCCTTCAGCTGAGATTGAGTCTGCTTCAGCGAATCTTGCAACTGGGAAACATGCTCCAGTGTTGCTTTCTTCTCTTCTGACAGTTGTTCGGTTGTCTTCCTCTGTGTTGCCGGCTCCTGCTGGGACGCGGTGAGCTGATCTTTCAAGTCTTCAATTTCTTTCTGAGCAGACTCCAGCTCCTCTTCCAGCTCCTTGAATTGTTCTGAATCTGAAACAGCTTCTCTTGATTCTTGATCCGCTTAACCAAGAGATTATCAGTCCTCCGACGAATACCATTGATTTCGTATTCTTCGCTTATATCGTCGAAACTCTTCTCCTTGGTTCGGTGCTCATAATCCGCCTCAGTCATCTCCCGGAGAGGCTTCTTAACTTTCGGGATTAACTTTTCTGTTCGCAGCACCCTCCTGTCCAAGTCAAACTTGGTGTGCTTCACAGGGGTGGCTATTTCCTCGACTCTTCTCTTTTTGACGCCCTGGAGGAAAGAGGCAGAACATCCTGCGGCCTTCGCGGCTAGAGGCTAATCGTCCGTAATTTGCAGTTGTTCTCCCATGAGGTCCAACTCTGCCAGCATAGGGTATGTCAAGGCCAAATCTTGCTGCGGCATCCTTCCTGAAAACAATGAAGCAAGAGATAATCTAGAAGATAAAGCTGCTTTTAAGGGCGACCGGGTCCTAGGGGAAACGGGCGGCTGCGTAGGAGGTGGAGATGGGGTTTTGAATGCGGTGGGTGAGCGGCGCAGTGATGTAGATACAACTTCAGTGCTGGCCGCGGGTGAGAGGTTAAGGGTTTGACCCAGGGTTTGGAAAAGGTTTGGGTCCTGGGCAAAACATTCAAAGGAATGGGGACTGCAAAGGGAATGGGAGATAGGCGACAGGTGTAATGACCCTCCCCAAATTGAGTTTTCAAACCCTTGCTGTAGATATGGTAATATTCCTGACTAAAATTCTGAACCATGCAAATAAAAATCAGATCTCTAAATAACCCAGAAAAATACGCCATAAAACCCTCAGATTGTCACAAACACACCACAATATTTTATATTATCTTTTATGGAACCACAATTACATAGATCACACCTGAAACATTAATATAAACCCTGGATGCTGAACAAACAACACAACCTTTGCTAAATTATTGAATGAAAACAACTCACAAATGCCCAGCCACAAAACTGCTAAACTCTGTTGCAAAAATCTGAAACTATAATGCCACACCAAATCTGAAATACCACACCAAGAAGGGTTCCCAAAACCCCAAATCTGATCTCCCCAAATCTGATATGAATGCTGCCGAAGAAATCCTCAATAAATGATGCGGAATGTCTCAATAAACCCAATTGTAAACCCTGGCTGGATTTACCTCAAAGAAACTCTAGGGTTTTCGTCCTAGGTTTCTAGCCAAGAGGGTTTTCGTCCTCAAAGCTATCCCTTGCAGGGTTTCGTCCGCAAGAGAGAATTCTCTCGTAGGGTTTTGTCCACAAGAGAAAAGTGTAGTAGCTGCAAAGCCAAATACAACAATGTAGAAGAGATAAAATGATCCCAGCTCTCAAATGAGCCCCCTACTCCTCTTTATATAGACATTCTTTTAATTCTTTATTGAGGTTGCACTTTTTGATTTCACTTAATAATACCTTAGAAAATAATAATAAAAAGATATTTATTCTCCTAATGGGGCATACACCCTCATTTCCCCCTTTTTATTAATTAATTGCCAAATTTCACCAAAAATACTCTTAACACACCAAAACACATCAAGACTCCACTCCACAACTATGTATAATAAAAATATGAAAAATGGGGACATTACAACAGGGATGATGTGACTAAGGCGTGCCCTGATGCAGAGGAGGAAGGTGTTATGGCAGGGCCAACTGGGGTTTGTGTAACAGGGGAAGAGGACGTACCTGCATGCTCTGCCTGAGTCGGTGCTTGGATGACGCCTGCTGCCCAAAACTCTGCTTCCTTCTCTGGACTATCCAGAGAGCTTATTTCAGGCGTGATTGCTTCTGCCCGTGGGGCCACTACTATTTGCTGCGCAGTCTCCTTTTTCGGCCGCTTTATCTTAGTCTTATCGCCCCTTTTTCTTTTCTTTTCTCCTGGAGTGGCAGTTTGTTTGGTGGAGGCAGAGACGGTTGGTGCGGTGGGTAATGAGGCTCCCACGGTAAACTTGTACTTGGGCTTTGACGGAGGGACGCTCGCTACTGCTGGCTCACCGGTTGACCTTTCTGGCTCCTCTTTTTGAGGCGACGTTTCGGGAGCTGGAGACAACATTGGGCCCACCTGACTGCTTGTTGGCGCCTTGTTGGGTGGTTTTCGAATGGACAAATGTTGTGGTGGGGGTTTCCTTTTATATCTCTTCCTAGCGCCTAGGGGGACGCAATCTCAAAATGCGAACGGCTCCCATTTGCCGGTGTATTTATCATATAAGGCCGAAAACTCATCATCTATGGCCAATGTCTTTCTGTTAGATTTATCGTGTTGCATGCAACACCTCATCTTCTAGCATTCAATGATTTTGTCCTTTTCCCAGTTGAGGGGTGCCACCTTCATGAGGATCTTTCTGAAACCCACCGAGTCTAAACTGTGATTTGGATTATGTTCTGGATCGTAATCCACCTCCACACAGTAGAAGTCATGCCATGGTGGCCATGCCTGCATCCGTTTGATGTGCCACTCCAGGTCAGCCCCTGTCTTGTTGCACCTCTCCTCCAGGATTTCTGCTCGAGGGCAAATATGTACAAATTTTTCCCTAACCCCAATCGGGTCGTATTTCCAGCGCTGTGGTAATTGTATCAGGCCCATGTTGAGGAGTGCCTGCTCTAGGTAGATCTGCTGCCAAATTTCATGGACTTGAATGTTCGCCCAGGTAATAGGATATTTGAAAATATGGCCCCTCGTCTTTCCCTGGCCAAATTCCTCCTCGACGTAGTACATTTGCCGCGCTGTCTCCATGCCGAATTGATGCTCAGTGCAAAAATAGGGCAGCAAGAACGTCTTCCCTTTGAATCCGTAGATTCTGATAACGACACCTTGGGTCAACCGGAAAGTATCCTCGTATTTGTATTTCCTCAGGTAGTTCGTCATGGCCAGGGGAAGGCGAGACGCCTTGCCGTCGAACAATGCCAGGGTCATACTCAAAAATTTGAAATTGAAATCATAATAAGACCCCCTTCTATACAGGGCTTCCGCCCACTCGTATACCGACAACGGTGCTCCCTTCTCATCTACTCTCTTAAGATCAGACACCCTTATTCGGTAATGTATATGGTAAAGGCATAACCATGTGAGGAATGAGCAGTGTCGGAATTCAGTTGTCTGCTTCTGATGTATCATGACCAGGTTTGAATGTATGGCATACGCCACCCAGTCTGCCCAATCAAAAAGATCGAGCGTCTTCTGCTTCTCTACGCAGTAGGGTCATAAAATTCTCCATGCAAAATACACTGCGAGCGCCAGCTGATACGAATGCATCACCCTGTCCGTGCCGCAGCCAAGGACCCATGCAAGGATAATATAAATAGATCTGATTTCGAACCTTTCCAGGGGTATGGGACCTGATGGCCATTGTCTAGCTGATAGTGGGCACTTCAACTCTGAATTGAGAAATTCCCTCATCCTTCTGCTCTGACTGAATCTGCCCTCCTGCTCCAAATTAATTTTTCTGACGATGGCATCGGGGTCGTACTGGAGCCTTGGGGCGAAGGCTGGCTGTACGCTTTCTTTAAAGAGGGTGAACAACACCCTTCCTTGGTAGTCGCAGACTTGCCGGGTGGCTGGTTTGTAATATGTCACAATTGACTCAACCAACTCCGGATAGTGGTGGACAGGAGGGCACAAGAACCAGTACAGGTTCGATTTATATGCGGCCCCAATGTGGTGCGAGGGTGAGACTTTGCCTGCCCGTTTCACGATATTGGGCCGCAGCTTGGTGAGACTAATGGAGTACTCGCCATCTTTGTATTCGGCCAGGCGATTGATGGGCGGCAACGGAGGACCTTGCTTTTTACTTCGCCTCGACCTGGATTTCCCTCTCTGCTCTTGTGGTGCCTCGCCCTCATGAGCGCTAGACTCCGTGTGTTCCTCAGCCTCCTGCTCTGTATCACTGGACTGTGGCTGCATTGGCGCCTTCCCCTTGTCCATTCTCTATCCTTCACTCATGGTGCCAGAGATAGGAATTACAGTCGTTGCAGACCTTAATTTCGCACTTCTCTTCCTTTTTACTGCGCAGCTCTGATTTACACTGGTAATTCTGGTGTTTTGAGTAAGCAAGGGCCCTTTTCTAGGAATGGAAACATAGCATTAATGGTGCGAGGGGGGATTTAAAGTGATTTTCCCGATGTAGGTAGAAAGCGCCGTTATTCCTCGACGGCCGCACATGGGATCTTCTATTGGAAAGCGCACCTCGTACGTGATTGGCCCCAATGCGCTCACTTCTTAATGACATCTGCTTTGAAATCCGCGCAATCATTCCTTAAAATCTTTGAACTTCGTGCTTTCAATGACGTCACCGCCGCCATCTGGGCACACGCTTCGAGGTACCAAACTTGAGGAAGACTCTGACCAAGTGCGCTCAAAAAGGAGCGCGGTCCAACTTCGCGCTATGCACGGTGCGCCCTCGGGGACCCATACTTAGAAATATTTCGTCATGCACCTTGCTCTCCATGATGCGTCGGTCGAAGTGCGCAAAAATTTGAGTGCGCAACCGGGCTTCGCTCGAAAAATTTGCGCAGTCGGGCTTCGCTCGGAAAATTTTGCGCAGTCGGGCTAGGACACTTAGATAATTTTTCCCATTTCTTTATCCTTTCTGCCCGACTGCGCTCCGAAAAGGGTGCGCAGCCCGACTTCGCTGCGAAGTCGGGTGGCGCGCCCAACACTTAGAAATTTCTCGGATTTCTCTTGGTTGCTCTCTCTCTTCTTAAGCTCCCGCCATTGCAGAATGCAAAGAGCAAAGCCCGACTTCGCTGCGAAGTCGGGCTATTTTCCGCCTTGGTCAGACTTGAGTTAGCAACGCAAAATTTTGCTTTTTTTTTTTTTTTTTTTTTTATACTTGCCCTTCATTGGACCCAAAAGCTGAAAACTGAATAACTGAAAGAAATATTTACATTCTGAAATAAACTAAACTGCAGGAAATAAATAAGAAAAATATGTACAAGGAAGGGCCTCTTGGCAACCTTCAGGTGGAAGCCATTAACAGGTATCGGGAGAATCTGTCCCTCCATGTCCTTGAGCACGAACGCTTTGAATTGGTTTACCCGAGCAATCTAATAGGGGCCTTCCCAGAAGGCATCAAATTTGTCATGATTGCCCGGCTTCGCTTTGAGTGAATCCCATGTGAGCACTAAGTCCCTGATTTTGAAAACTCGGGTGGTGGTCCCTTTTGCAAACCAGCTTTGAGTCGCCTCGGCATGTTTGGTAAAGGCCTGATATGCCTTCTCCCTTTCCTCTTCTAGATGCAACAGTTGACAAAGTCTGGCATCCACTGGATCCCCGTCGCCTTTGTCATTTTCTGACAACCAGAGTGCGGGCATTTCTATGTGGGTAAGCAGGACCGCCTCCTTGTCGTATACAAGCGCGTAAGGGGATGTCTTGATGGATTCTTTGAAAGATATGCAATCCGCCCATAACGCTCGGTCCAGAAGTAGGTGCCACAACCTCTTATTCTTCTCCATAGTTTTCTTTATGATTTTCAAGAGGTTTTTATTGGTGGATTCGGCCAGGCCATTTCCCTATGGATAGTAATTCAAAGACATCTTGTGGTAAATGCCATATCTACCCGTAAACTCAGTGAACACCGCGCCTGCAAATCCTGGACCATTATCTATGACAATTGCCTCTAGAATCCCAAAACGGGTAATGAGGCTCTCAAGGAACCCAATGACCGTCTCTTGGTCAGCATGCTTTGTAGGCAAAGCCTCAGCCCATCGGGTAAAGTAATCTGTGGCGGTTAGGATAAACTTGTGTCCCGTCGAAGAGTTGGGCGTTATTGTCCCGACGAAGTCCAGACCCCACTGCTGAAACAGAGTCTCGGCTTGAATTGGCTAGAGGGGCAAGGGTGCCTTCCTATTTCTGCCAGCAAACCTTTGACATTTTTCGCATTTTACACAGACTGCATGTGCGTCTATGAAGAGGGTGGGCCAATAATAGTCAACTCTGATAATTTTTAAGGCTGTAGGCCTTCCCGAATGATGTCCTTCGGGCATCCCAGAGTGGAACTCTCCGAGAACCTTTGGCTTGTCTGATTCTTTGACGCACCGCAACAGGATGCCGTCAATATTTCTAAAATACAGCCCCTTGGGGCATAGTACATACTTCAAGGCATTCAGCCTAAACCTCCTTCTCTGTGAGGTGTTGAGATGATCTGGATATCTCCTTGTGTTGAAGTACCACACTAGATCATGTGTCCAATCATCCTCTTATGATAAGGAGTTGGAAAGGTTGGCCTCTGTTACTGGATCCTCCCACTGGCAGGTAGAGATTTCTGCTGCAGCACTCCAGGCCAACTCTTGGCATAGAGCCCGACCTCGGATTAGCTTTGTTGGTCGTACCTCTATGTGAAACTCTTGTATCTTGGCTATCCATCCTGCTCTCTTGTGACCTGGCTCCCCTTGGATGATGAAATTTTTGACATCGGGATATATCACGAAGACAGTTATCCGACTCTGGGAGAAAATGCTTGAACTTTCTGAGAGATCTCATGACTGTGTGCACTTGCCGCTCAATAAAATCGTATATTTCTTCGTGCGGCTGAATCACCTGGCTTAGGAATGCTACGGGGCGCTCCTCGCCATCATCTCCCTTCTGAGTTAGGACTGCAGTGTAGCTTTCGGGCTCTCCCACCGCGTACAGGATGAAATCTGTGGAGTAGTCTGGATTTATTAACAATGGAGCTTGCGCAATTTTGGCCTTGATTTTTTCAAAGGCTTGCTTCCTTTCGTCAGTCCATACGAATTCAACATTCTTTTTTAGGAGCTCAGCTATAGGATTGATTACTTGTGCAAAGTCTGGGACAAACTTCCTCACGAAGTTGATTTGGCCAAAAAACGATTGTAGCCCCTTTTTGTCAATTGGGATGGACAAGCGAAGAACTTCTGCTCTGTCAAGATCGACTGCAAGGCCCTTCTCAGAAATAACGTGTCCTAGCAGCTTGCCTTCCTTCACCGCGAAGACTGACTTCTTCGGGTTAATGGAAATTCCGAATTCACGACATCTCTCAAATACTTGCTGCAAGTGGTAGGCATGGTCCTTTCTTTTATGTGAAAACACAGTCATGTCATCCAAGCAGATGACAATGACCTTGTTGAGCAGCTCTCCGAACGCCAAGTCCATAGCCCTTTGAAATGTAGCCTCGACGTTAGAAAGGCCGAAGGGCATGCGCTAATATGCAAACGTTCCCCATTTGGTGGTGAACGATGTCTTGTGCTGATCTTCATCTTTTACCCATATTTGGTTATAGCCAAGAGAACCCGTCCAAGAGAGAGAATCTCCGAGCTCCAAGCAACTACGTGGAGGATTTGATCAATTTGGGGGAGCGGATAATGATCCTTCGATGAAGCCTGATAGATGTTTCTGAAATCCACGCAGAGGCGGATGTCTCCATTCTTTTTCCTCACAGGGACCAGATTTGCGGCCCAAGAAGAGTGCTTGATGGGGTAGATGATCTTGGCCTCCAGCATCTTCAAGAGTTCAGCTTTCATCATGGCTTCAATTTTTGGGTTCACCGCCCTTTGCTTCGTCGAAAAGGCTTTGCATTATCTTCCAGTTCTATAGTATGTTGGATCATCTCTCCGTCGTACCCCTTCGGGTCTTGGTAGCACCAGAGCTACAATATCTCGGGAACTCTTCGCATAGAGATCGGATCTGCTCTAGCTCCTCATCAATACAATCCGTACCGACCTTAATCACTTTTCCAGGTTCCATTTCCAGGTCCATGTACTGCTTGGGGTCCACGTTGATCCTGTGGGATATGGCTCTATCGTTCTGATCAAAGAGGCTCTGCAGAGTAATCAGTCCTTTCGGGACATGATTATTTTTTAACTGTATAAACCCCTCGTATTGCTCGTCATCAGGGTCTCTAACTTCGATTGTACTCGCTTCATTTATCAAAAAGGTGACGATATCTTCGTTACAGTCAAACACACGCCGGTGGGTGTCCTTGTCGAGCACGGAAGGCCTATAAATGGTAGGAACCGGCTTTGACTTACGGACGGTGTCATCGACCGAGACATACCTAGCTCTAACGGATGCCGAATGTCAACATGCTTATTCTTTTCACGAGATATGGCTTTGACATTCAAAGAGTCGAATGACTCCATCAGATCCCAGACACGGTTGCGGTATGCCTTGAGATAAAGCTTCTTGGAGGCGCACTTATTCGTAATCTGGTTGCACACCAGATCTGAGTCGCCAAAGATCTGCAAATGCTTTATACCAAGTCTCTCTGCCTTTCTCAAACCCAAACACAAAGCTTCATACTCCGGCACATTGTTAGTGCAACTCCAAGCCAGCCTATAAGTGTAGTCCAGTCATGTCATCCAAGTAGATGACAATGACCTTGTTGAGCAGCTCTCCGAACGCCAAGTCCATAGCCCTTTGAAATGTAGCCTCGACGTTAGAAAGGCCGAAGGGCATGCGCTAATATGCAAACGTTCCCCATTTGGTGGTGAACGATGTCTTGTGCTGATCTTCATCTTTTACCCATATTTGGTTATAGCCAGAGAACCCGTCCAAGAGAGAGAATCTCTGAGCTCCAGCAACTACGTGGAGGATTTGATCAATTTGGGGGAGCGGATAATGATCCTTCAGTGAAGCCTGATAGATGTTTCTGAAATCCACGCAGAGGCGGATGTCTCCATTCTTTTTCCTCACGGGGACCAGATTTGCGACCCAAGAAGAGTGCTTGATGGGGTAGATGATCTTGGCCTCCAGCATCTTCAAGAGTTCAGCTTTCATCATGGCTTCAATTTTTGGGTTCACCGCCCTTTGCTTCTGCCGAAAAGGCTTTACATTATCTTCCAGTTCTATAGTATGTTGGATCATCTCTTTGTCGTACCCCTTCAGGTCTTGGTAGCACCAGGCCACAATATCTGGGAACTCTTCGCATAGAGATCGGATCTGCTCTAGCTCCTCATCAATACAATCCGTACCGACCTTAATCACTTTTCCAGGTTCCATTTCCAGGTCCATGTACTGCTTGGGGTCCACGTTGATCCTGTGGGATATGGCTCTATCGTTATGATCAAAGAGGCTCTCCAGAGTAATCAGTCCTTTCGGGACATGATTATTTTTTAACTGTATAAACCCCTCGTATTGCTCGTCATCAGGGTCTCTAACTTCGATTGTACTCGCTTCATTTATCAAAAAGGTGACGATATCTTCGTTACAGTCAAACACCTGCCAGTGGGTGTCCTTGTCAGGCACAGAAGGCCTATAAATGGTAGGAACCGGCTTTGACTTCTGGACAGTGTCATCAGCCGAGACATACCTAGCTCCGACAGATGCCAGAATGTCAACATGCTTATTCTTTTCACGAGATATGGCTTTGACATTCAAAGAGTCGAATGACTCCATTAGATCCCAGACACGGTTGCGGTATGCCTTGAGATAAAGCTTCTTGGAGGCGCACTTATTCGTAATCTGGTTGCACACCAGATCTGAGTCGCCAAAGATCTGCAAATGCTTTATCCCAAGTCTCTCTGCCTTTCTCAAACCCAAACACAAAGCTTCATACTCCGGCACATTGTTAGTGCAACTCCAAGCCAGCCTATAAGTGTAGTCCTTTTGGATCCCGGATGGGGAAACCAGAAGTACACTTGCACTGACGACTTTCTTACATCGGGTGCCATCAAAGTACAGCTTCCATAGCTTTTCTGGGGCAGGTCCAACATCTTTCTTTGCAGACTGATCAAGTCTTTCAGGCTAGGTGACAGAGTAACAACCTTGTTCGGTCTCAATCATGGCATTGAAGTCGAGTAAGGAGAACTCATCCTCCAGTTGTAACAACTCAAGGGCCTCTTCTGCCAAATCTACCTCTACCAGTTCTTCAGTCGTCAGATGAACCATGTCGCTCTGTTGTTCTTCCCCAGGTATCTTCTCGACTAGAAACGTGGAAGGCTTTTCATTATAGATATTCAATCTCCTTCCTTAGGCACTTCCATATGTGAATAATCTAGCGACAGATATCCACTCAACTTCGCAGTGAACTCTCTAGAGAGACACATGCCGAAGTAGGGTTCCAAGTCAACCGTCACGACCTCTTGGATGACCACTATGTCGAGTGCTTTATGCAGTCGGATTGGGATGTCTTTGATGACACCAACTGTCTTGACAGGAGTACCGTCTAGCTGCAGCCCACCTTGGCTGCTCCTTGTGTATTCCATACCAATCTCTTCGCAGACAGACCCTCGGCATGACAGTAGTGGAGGCACCGGAGTCCACCATGCAATTGTGTACTATATGGCCCTCCATTCGCAAAGACAAATAGAAAGGTGGCGGCCTGTTTTTCCCAGTAGCAGATACTTTCAAGGGCTGAGCTAACATAGCAGGTTGCGTTGGCTTTCCATCTTTCACGCTCTTCAAGGATTCTTGCAACAGGTCTACTTGTCGTGGGAGTAGAAGAGCTGTTGCCACATTTTACACGAGGTGCCATGTTTTCAAAAATCTGTAAGTGTGCTGCTCTTCCTTCCCTCCTCTTTCTCCCTTTCTCCATCTTTCCTTTTCCCCTCTCCTGTAGTTTCATTCCTCCCTTTTTCCCCTTGTACTTCCCCCAGTCAAGTTCCCAAAACTGAGCAAGTGTCCCCTGAAAAATTCTAAGTGTCAGGGCGCAACCCGACTTCGCAGCAAAGTCGGTGTGCGCCCTCAAGTCTGGGTGTAGTAGGGGATGCAAAGTGCGAAGGCAGGCTGAAACGGAGCAAAATTTGACTAAGTGTGGGGGCGCAACCCGACTTCGCAGCGAAGTCGGGGTGCGCCCTTCTTCCTGGGCGCACTTGGGAAAGCAGTGTGCAGAAAATCAGCTAAGTGCTGGGGCGCAACCCGACTTCGCAGCGAAGTCGGGGTGCGCCTTTCTTCCTGAGCGCACTTGGGAAAGCAGTGTGCAGAAAATCAGCTAAGTGTTGGGGCGCAACCCAACTTCGCAGTGAAGTCGGGGTGCGCTCCCCTTTTCGGTGCGCAATCCGAACAGTGGGAAAATCAGCTAAGTACCAGTGCGTAACCCGACTTCGCAGCGAAGTCGGGGTGCGCCCTTTGACCATTGCGCAGTTGGCCAAGATTCATCAAGCAAGCCAGAATTTGGCTAAGGCATGGAGGCCCTCCCCAACTGCTGTTTCCCACCTGCGCCACCCGACAGCGCTCTGATCCCGGGCGAAGTTGGATAAACTGCCTTTCAAGGCAGACAGGTGTCACTCATCAGAATTCGACAAGTGTCCAGCCTCGGGATCCGAGCCAAGATGTGACGGGATAAAGGACAAGCATGGACTGCACTGCCTACGCCAGCTGCCCCTATTTAAGCTGATGAGAAGTTTCATCTACCGTAGCTACCCGCATTCCTGCTGACCAGAGGTTTGACTGCACGCACTGCCATGTAGCTGTATAACTTTCAGAGAGACCTTGCTGCAAGTACAGTCCTTGCCGACAGAAGTCAGCATCAGCAACTATTCAGCCGCTTGTGTCAGCTATTGTCTTGTCTGGGACTTTGTGCCCGTGAATGTAATCGGGGGGAACTTGGGCTATAAATAGCCACATCATTTTATTGTAAAGTGGTGGAAGGGGAATATACTGCTAGGGAACCATTGTAGTTGTGCGTTTGCTTCTAAATACAAGATACATACTTGGCTCTGCTTACTGTCTTCATTTTGTATGCTGCCTCTCCTTGTCATTTCTGCCTCATGTTTCTTATTTCATTGCTTACTGTTGTACTGAACTCTGGACTCCAATATTTGATGATTAAGTATTCCTGGAATGCATAGATAGAGGATACATAGGATGCATGATAGCTGTAGTTTCAATATGTGTTCTGTATAGGAATGTTGTTAGTAGTGGTGATTGATCGTTGTCGTGCTGCTTATTCCCCCCGCCCAACTCAAATCACATTTGGATTCTCTTTCCGCATGTGTATCTCTTTCCCTGCACTCTTAGCTTAAAACACTAAAACCCACAGGAAGCCGGCCTTCTCCGGAGATTGGCACGGAAGGCATTCCTTCCTTCCGGCCTTTCAATCTGGTGGGCGAATTTGGGGCACATTGTACCAAATCCTTTCCTCATGGCAGATTCGTAACCAACAAGAGCCTCATACATGCTTATCTTTGTCGGAGTCTTCTTGAGCTCATCAACTATATTGTAAGTTGAAGTGTCGGCTCCCTCTCTCTCTTTCGTTGGCTCGTACCTAGTTCGGTATTGATGCGTGGCTTCAACTCTCTGTCTCTTCGTCAACGATGGATACCTCAGCTTTTCTTAAGCTTGTTCTTTTGTTTTGGCTAGAGGTTGGGCCACGGGAGCCTTTACCGCAAGAGCCTTGAGCATCGGGAACCTTTCTTTGGCTATAGGAGGTAAAGGTTACTTGTCAGGTGGTAGCACAGCAGGTTGCGCCCTCTTCCTTCTGGCGTATACTTTCAACGGCTTCATCTGGGCTGTGGGGGCCTTAATGGGCCTTTTTCCCTCCTTGGTCAAGAGAGACACGGGATATTCTTCTAGGACTGCAAAGTTACCTTCATCGTCAAGGATCATGTATGCTTCATCCTCCATGGCGCTGCCCGCAAGGGTTTGAATATAATGTCGATGCAACATGCAACCCTCCTCTCCATGTGGATCGTTGCATGTAGAGCACCAGTTAACATGGTTAGAAGTGCCTGGTTGAACCTCATTGGCAGCATTCCTCGCCGGGGGCCTTTGCGCTTGAGCATCTTGATCTTTTGTCAGCACAGGGGGAGGATATGGTCTCCTCGGAAGAAAATCCATCTGGGCTTGCTTCTTCTTCATGATTGTCATATCGTTGGAAATAGTATGGTAACCAGAGGCCAGAGCCCGAACCTCCTAAAGGATCTCTTTCTGAATAGCATTATCAGCAGGCGCCGACCGGACCGGCGGAGGTATTGCAGCTAATGGTGGAGGTGCAAAATACGTCGCGTAATGAGGGGGAGCTAGGAGTGTGGGATATTGCGGAGGTGGAGGTGGTGGATTAGGATAATGGATCTGGGATTGACCATACGGGTTTATAACTGGCGTTGGATTCCATGGCTGCTGGGGGTACTGATTTGATGAGGATGGCGTCACACCAGACGCGGGTGGGTATTGTGACTGAGGGAAATCAGGGTAGATGGGAGGCTGCATTCTATGAGGAAGTCTGCCTATAGAAATAATGTCTAATTCTGCTTGCTGGGCAGCTTCATATAAGGCAGGAAAAGTGTCGACCCGAGCTATCTTGAGAAGCAAACAAATGTCTGAATTGAAAGACCTCACGTAATAGTGCGCAGCTTGTCCCGCCGGAGGTCGCAGCTCACGAGGTACTCTCCTCCAGGACCTCGCAAACCTCACATTGAAGTCCGATATCTCCTCTTGCGGATGGCGTTGAATACTTTGAAACTGATGCAGCAATGAAGAGGGATCAGCGGACTCGTTAAATCCCTTCACTAGCTTGCCTGCTAACTGGGGCCATCTCGTGATAGCTAATAGACGGGTCTTAACACTCTCACTAGTGATAGAGTGCAGTGCAGCCAAGGCCAGAATATCTTGGATGTGCTCGTATGCTGTTTTCCCGGAGCCATCGTAAGTAGGAATGGATTTCAAGGCAGCAGGGGGTACAACTTGTTGTCCGACTAGAGCCAAGGGCCCTGTGGAATCGACTACTGGGAAGAGGTCATCATCATTTTGTTGGGCAGCCATATCTTCTTCCTCTTCAGTCGTATAATCAATATCAGTGTTGTCCGAAGTTGTAGGTTGTTCTTCAATTTCGGCCTCTCCAACTTCAGCTTCTTCAATATCAGCTTCAGCTTCGAGTTCGTTTTGGTGAGCTTGGTAGTCAGCCAACCTTACGCGCTCTCCAGGAGCGTTGATGTCGATTTCGTAGAGATCAGGCTGTTGTCCTGGGTTCCTTGCTCTCCACCTTCTTGTATGCATGAAGGCGCTTTTGATATTGGACCAGTCTCACGGACTCAGAGAATATTCAGGTACTGCAGAGTCGCCAGGTGTTCTGATTTGACAGCAATGAAGTGAACATCGATGCTTCGATTCTGTTTTGGGGTGGGAAACTCCCGTGTCCCACCAAACATGCCAGAGAAATTGTTGGTTACGAATCTGCCACTAGGATAGGATTTAGTGTAATGCGCCCTAGATTCACCCAACAGATTGAAAGGCCGGAAGGAATGCCTTCTGCGCCAATCTCCGGAGGAGGCCGACTTCATATGTTTTCTCAATTTGGTTTAAGCTCAGAGTCCAGGAAAGAAATTAGAAATGCAGAAAGAAATATAAATGTGATTGTTCTGGGTGGGGAGGATAAGCAGCATAACAACAACCAATCACCACTACTAACAGTAATTAAACACAAAATATGTTGCAGAAACTACCAACACCATTCATCCTATGTATCCTCTACTTTTGCATTCCAAGAATACTTAACTATCAAATACCAATATCCAGAAAGCAGAATAACAATAAGCAATAACATAAGCAACATGAGGCAGAAATACTTAGTAAAGGCGGCATACAAGATAAAGATAGTCAATAGAGCCAAGTATATTTTATATTCAGAAGCAAACGCACAGATACAGCAGTTCCTTAGCAATATATCCCCCTTCCACCCTTTTACAATGATATGGCAGAGCTATTTATAGCGTAATTTCCCCCCCCATTACAACTTTGGGCACAGGATCCCAGACCTGACAATAGCTGACAAAGCTGACAAAAGCGGCTGATGTTGACCTTTGTTGGCATGGAACGTACTTGCAGCAAGGTCCACCTGAAAACTTAGCAGCTACGTGGCAGTGCGGTAGATGACGCTTCGAGTTGGCTTGACTGAGGGCAGTTGAGGTATAATAAGTCAGTTCACGCTCACACCTCCTGTCACATCTCTGACTCGAATTTCGATGCTGGACACCTGTCTGAATCTGATAATGGAAAAAATTTGCCTTAGAAGCTTATACTTTCTCTCCTGCCCGACTTCGCCCAAAATTGGAGCGTAACCAGGCAGCGCAGGGGGGAAGTAGCGCAGTTGGGAAGGCCTCCGTGCCTTAAAAATTTTCGGGGCAGGTTCCAATGTTCTTTGCCCGAGTGCGCACAGGTCAGTGAGCGAAGCCTGACTTCGCTACGAAGTTGGGCGGCTCAGCACTTAGCCGATTTTTTGGAGTCACCATGATAAGTCGTCCAGCTGCACACTTCTTCCAGGGCGAAGCCCGACTTCGCTGCGAAGTCGGGCAGTCCTAGCACTTAGGGAAATTCCTGCTATCTTCAAGTGAGCTGCCCAACTGCGCACAAGTTTGAGGGCGCCGCCCGACTTCGCTGCGAAGTCGGGTGGTCCCAACACTTAACCATTTTCTGGATCTCTCTCATTGACATTGCCCAGGTGCGCACAAAATTGAGAGCGCAGCCCGACTTCGCTGCGAAGTCGGGCGGCTCAAGACTTAGTATTTTTTGGGCTCAGCTACACACATCAACTCCCCAAGTGCGCATGAAACTAGGTGCGCAGCCCGACTTCGCTGCGAAGTCGGGCGAACGACAACACTTAGAAAACACTTAGAAAATTTTGGGCCTTTTGCCCTCTCGGAGAAACAGCCAGAAGTATGGGGGGGGGAATGGAGAGAATGAAATTGATGGCAGGGAATATAGGGGATAGTGGAGAAAGGGAGAGAAGGAAGAGGGAAGGGAAAGCAACATCCTTACAAAAAATCCGAAGACATGGCACCTCGTGCAAAATATTGCAACAATAACCATGTATGAATGCTTCGCCCGAAGGGCCCCTAAAAAACTGCTTTGCAAAGACCATATGCCGAAGCAGATGTCTCCTGCAAAAGCATGGCTTCTACCCTTTTTATTACTTCGCCCGAGATGTAGGTTGAATGCCGCTTTGCAAAAGATTTTGTCCGAAGCGGCGGATGATTGCCGATGGACTATGAACTACTTCGCTGCGAACTACTTTAACAACAGTCGTTCGGAAGGGTTTCGACCGAAGCTGATTCCTGCCTTAACACATTTCCTTAGCTTTTTGGGGTAAGCAAGGCCACGGATGGGGAAGCTTCACACAAAATATGGCCGAAGCAGATGCTTCGCAACGGCTTGGGGTGAAGTAGGATTTTACCGGAGAACTGGTTCACCAGAGGAGGGGCCGAAGCGGGTGCTTCGCCAAAATTTCAATGAAGCATTTTCGCACACTTAGAAAATTTCAGCATTTTGCTCTCGCCGCTTCGCAAAATTTTCACCCGAAGTGACTGTTTTGGCAGCTTCGCTAGCGAAGCTCCTCCTATGCCTTAGAAAATTTTGGGCTTCTATCTGGGCTCTCCTGTTTTTTCCTTGCGAAGCTATCTTCCTTTCTCCTGCGAAGCTTTTTCAACCTGGTTTGCCTTGTGGGCGAAGCTCTTACACATATGGCTTATGTACAAAGGGGATAAAAACTGAAAGCCAAAATTGTTGCAATACTTGAAAGCAAGGGAACAAATTCATGAAAACTAAAAGAATTCTTTACAAAATATTTTATTCTCACTACCCCTTCAAGCAATGTGACAAAATTGTCAACATTCCTGGCAGCTTGCGAGGCAACGAACTCGCCTCGGTGCAAGGACCCTCAGCCTTGATCCATTGGGCCAGAGTTGCCTCCTGACCCTTCTCCTTTCTGCTTCTCTTCCTCTGAGAGTGCCTCTGCAACTACCTCTTTTCCTTTTTCCTGTTCTTCTTCTTCAGGTGCTTGTTCTAGTTGTGGCGGCGGGGGAAGGCGATCACGGATTCGTTCCATAGTTCGGCGAACATGAGCCCAGGCACCCTTCTGAAATGGTTCACGATCTTGCAGTGCCTTGACAAGGATATGGAACCGATCAATTTGCCCTATATCGGCATATTTGGCTCTTGCACTCAAATCATTCAAACAAGCCGCAATTTGGCAATACTTAAAAATGAACTCCGTGACCTGCCTTTTCGTGGTCGGCTCATTCCAGTCATCTATTTCTGAAACATCACTTTCAAACCTGAGCCAAGCCGGTTTGAGTTGTTCTTTGGTTAAAAGGTTCTCATCATCATCGGTGAAACTCGCGAAACCCAATGCTGAGAGGTCCTGGAAATACCCCAGTGAAGTGCGCTGCTCCTGCTCGAACATGTCCATGAGACTTTTAGCCTTCTGAGCTTTCCTCACCTTGGAGAAGAAGGCGCGGACTGTGGCCTGGACAGTGGACTAATCTCTTGTTGTCCAACTCATGGCAGCTACCTGCAAGTCTTGGTATTTGATGCTTTGTACTTCAAAGGCCAAATTGAGTCGGATTCTTATCTCCTGTATGATTTCATCTACTATTGGTCACTTCTGTGCAACGGCATACTGGGCTTTTGTGATATAGGATAGTATTGACAGGGCGCTAAAGGCTCGGGATCTGAAGTTTCTAAGCAAGTGCGAACAAATGTCCTTAATCCTGCCCCTATCGAACAGTTCCAAGTTCTCTTTCTCGTACAACTGATGCTACATCTGCAAGATTCGAGCCTCAAATTCCTTGGCCCTTGCTTCAGATTCGGCCTGTACCTTGCTTTGATTTCCTGCTGCGGCTTGCAGTTGGTCTACTTGTTGTTTTAGGGCATCCATCTCCTTCTTTACCTGCTCGCACTGCTTCTAAGCATTTTCAAGTTGTGAGTGAGTTCTGGTTAGATCCTCCTCTAGCTTGACGTTTGCGTTCTCTGCTTCATAACGGCGCTGGTTGGCAATCCTCGCGTATGCGCGAAGTACTTCTATTCTTACATGCATGGATTCAGACTCATCATCGACATCCATATGCTCTAGGTCCTTGACCTTCTCTTGATATTCGTAGTCAGCGGGGGTCATCTCGTCTAGGGGCTTCTGGACCTTAGGTATCTTCTTTACCTTGTGGAGCTTCCCGTTTTTCAAATCAAACACAGCACATTTCTCTTCTTTTGCCAGAGACCGCCCCCTTCTTCTCCTTGCCTCTTTGAGCATTTTTTTAGTATTTTGATGGGCCTGGAGTAATTTTCTGCTAGGGGACGCTCTTTGAAAGTTGACTCCGAAAAAGAGAGCGCACGGGCCCATTTCGGGCGCCTTGGTGACTGAAACGCAAATTCGCTCAAATTTTGAGCAAAAACTTCCCCTATGAGTCGTTGGGCATAACAAGCATTGGAGCGCGCGAAAAAACGGCGACACCCATTTAAAAACCCAAGGCGCACGTTTTAAAGTAGAGGTGACAGTGCGCATCCCGGAGTGGGTTGTTGGAATAAAAGACAGCGCCTTGGAACTGGAAAACGATGAATTCAGATTTTCGAGGAGGATTGCGAGCCCATGGAAGCTTCGAACCTCGGGAGCAGTGCGCGATCACCAATGAGGGAGCGCTGGGTTCCACCCACTTCTGCTCCAGGCTTTTACTCTAGGTGTGCGCCATTAATGGGGTGGTTCGCGCCCAAGCCCATAAGAAAAGCAGCGTTCCAGAGAAGAGAATCACTTAGCTTTCTGATAATTGCTCAGCGTTGTACTAAAAACCCTTAGCAAAAGTAACTGCTAGTAATTTCCAGTGCCCCTATACATTTCCACTGTTCATAATGGGCAAAAGAGGCACTGATAAGAAGGGAAAGGCGCCCAAGGATGGAGGTTCGGAGAGACCAGAGGGTGAGAAGAAGCGAAAATAGAAGAAGCAGAGGCCAGAGAGCACAATGAAAAAGTTAAGAGAAGAACCAGAAGAAGAGGAAATGGAAATTACCCCGCCCATCGATAAATTGGAAAAAATAATTACCCCGCTCATCGATAAATTGGAAAAAATAAGAGATGGTGTCCTCGCCAAGAGCATCGAAAAATTGCGACAGACTATTGACGAGAGGCTGGCGAAGGTTTCCTCCGAGAGTAAAAGGACTGTAGCATACTACTCTAACTTGTATTGGTTTTTATGCACTCCTGTGCACAATTGCCCAAAACCGGTGTGTGCTATCGCCAGATTCTATAACCCGTTGACCAGACAAGTTCGAGACGCCAGAGGGAATACCTTATTTTCGATTTTCTCTGACAGCATCCAAAACGCCTTTGCTCTCGGGCAGCTACCACCCACAGATTATATCATCAGAATGATTAACATCGGCGAACAAAGCAGCAGGTACCAGCCTACTCCACAGATGCGGCTGTTCATGGAGTCCCAGCTAAGAAAGAAGCTACTGTCCGACCAATGGCCGAAAATGCCCATGTCTCTAAGACATTTTAAATGCCCGGACATCTACTCGATGCTAGCATGGGTGCTTGGCCTCTCCATTGATGCAGCGGTACACCCGTACCAGGTCGCCCTCGCAGAGTGCATCACACACGGGGAGTTCTACGCTCCCGACGCCATGGGGCCAAGGACGAAGCCCGTGTTCTTTGACTAAGCAGACTGGGTGGCGCACATTCTGCATACTCAATTTATCGACTTAAGGAAGGGGAAGGAACTGTCTTTCAGGTCCTGTTCCTTCTTGGCCTGGCTGTTCTTTTATCACCTGCATAGCAAGTTCACCTTTATCCCCACCAATTGCACCGACAAGGAGGGGAAAATGTTGCCAGTATATCAGTGGACTCCGGTTTTGTCGAAGGAGTCTTACTACATTTTCAACCAGGCGTTCCTTGGCCCTGCCCTGGAACTTATCTGTGGTGCTTGCCACCGCATTCCCCGGGCAATGAGAGACAATATGGTGCAACGCAGGCTAGGCGACGCTTTCCAACTCATGCAGGGTTTCGTGATAAGAATATTTGGGTTTACTGGCAAACCCTTTCAGCTACCATACTACACCACAGAGTATCTGTTTGCTCTAGAGATCGCGCGGCAGAGTGACTACACGGATGATGCCTATGGCCATGGGAGGAGATGGGAGAACACATGCGATTTCCCTTTCAAAGGGGGTGACATTGAAGTCACTGTCACCGGGCAGAACGAATTTCTCGCAGCAACATTCAATGACTTCGGCTTGATCGAGCTCCCCCAACGGTGGAAGTACGACCCCCTGAACTTATTCAGAGAGGTCATTGGGGCGAAAAGCTTCCACATCTGCCCCCGCCCGGATATTGAGAAGCAGCGCAACAACCCATCAGGGCGTGATCTCGAGTGGCACATAGAGAGGATGCAGTCTCTCCCACCGTGGCACGATTTTTACCACATAGAGGCAGAATACAACCCGTCGCAGAACCCAACGCACGACCCTAACTCCAATTTCTTCAGAAAGATGGAGAACAAATTGAAGGGTTTGTGTTGGTCCGAAGAAAAGATTGCGAACTGGTGGATCATGAGGGTCCACCACAGAAAAGAAACATCTGATAAATCCCTCGTGATTGACAACCAATTCTCCGAACTCTTTGACGCAAACTGCGACACTTGGCAACCGGTCCTATTCATGAACCTTGTGCCTCGAAGCACCCAGAGCCCCGAAAGAGTAGAGGAGTTATCAGAGCAACAGGAGCAGCCGGCCGAACAGGGTGCAGAATCCTGCCATACTGCCAAGAAAAACACACAACCATCCACCAAGGAGCAGGATAGCCCAATGAAAATGCCAACTGACGAAGCGCAGATGCCACCCTCTAAGGCAAAAAAGCCCCGAATCATACTAACTCGCTCTTTTGGCGGAAACCCTCCAAAGAACCCTGCTAACACAGGCGCAACTACGGCTGCACCCGCCGTTGCACTACAGAAGGAGATAGAAATTGTCAATGTGGAGGCAGACACTCCAGTCGAAGAAGGGAGGGCAAGCCAGAGCCCCGTCACGCAGCTATTTACCACGATGGCTCTCACCATGGAGCACGCAGGTACGCGCTCTCTTTCCTCTCCCCCTCCTTCTGAATCCCTGACTGCAGTATCTTCTGGTGATGAAACCTTAGTATCCGCCCTGCTATTAAGCAGTGAATCTATGTCAGCTATCCCCCTTGCAGTCTCCCATTCATTGATCGAAGAAATTCAACCCCCCACTTCTCCCCGGCTTGTCCACCAAGCGTTTGGTTCATACGCTTTGGTTCCTAACGCATTCGAAGTTTCTGCGTCACTCAAACTAGGCGCTGCCAGTCAAGGCCCATCATTGCCCCCCAATCCCTCGTCTGCAGTAGAAACCCTAGGTGGGATCCCACCTCCAAACCCTAGTAGTCCGCCCACTGCTGTCCAGACCTCTGCATCCCCAATAGTCACCGAAATCCCTATCTCCACTATCCCTGACCTATCTGCCGAAGCCCTCCCTCAGCGGGCCCTGTTCCTTTTCACGCCCATGTTTGGAGAAGTGGAACCTTTGGAGACAGAGCTGGAGATGATAGAAGAGCGCCCTAAAATGTCCTTTTTCTAATTATTTAACAAAACCCAGAAATAACCACAATATTGCATTCAAATCTCATAAATAATCAACACATGGATTTGCCAGAAAACGCCAGAAATCTCATTATCTTTATTTATTGCTTCAAACTAGAGCAAATACATCAAACCTCTGAATAACAAACACAAAACAAACTCACAGAACATGGAAATCCACTCCAAATGAGGCTCAGGTACAAAATCAAGCAAAAAACAGTCTCTCTTCAGTCTGAATATGCTCCCAGCAGTGATAATCTCGCTGAAAATAATGGAAAGCAAGCTTAGGATGAATGTAAGCCGGAATAAATCGCTGTAGCAGCCCCGAAACTCGGCAAAACTCCCTCCAAAGGCAGCGCCAAGCTCTGGAAATACATGCAGGACTCTCTTGATCAATTTCTGTAATTCCCTCGCTGAAGCTTCTTCAATATGGCTCAAATACAAACCCAGAAGTAGGTTTGCCCACTGAAATACCAAGGGATCAGCCCCTGAAATCAATCCCCCAGCAAGGATCCGCCTTGTCTGTTGAATTGAAGCCCTGGATCATCCAAGGATTGAGTAAGGTTCAGCCTTCCTCTCCAGAATCGATGAGATTCTCTGAAAAAACCCTTCTCCTGTTCCTTCCTCTCTCTAATGAGCCTTTGTCCTCCCCTTTATATTTCCACGATATATTTTTGCATTGACTTTTCCTAGCCTCCAAATCATATAAAGTCTTATTTAATAAATAAGAGACTAAATAAACTATTACTATGTCTCCTAACACATGGCCCCTCTTCCACTTAAACACACAACTTATTATTTAAATAAGTGGAAGAGATATAACTTATTATTTAATTTTGGCTCATTACAAGTCCACCCCCCTCAAATTGCTTGTCCTCAAGCAATTGCAAAGCTGGATGGGCTAAAATCTCTTCACCTTCCCATGTGGCATCTTCAAAAGGCAATCCTTTCCATTTCACCAGATATTCTTTGATAACCCTGTACCTGAGTTTCTTTTCCCGTGTCTCCAAAATCATTTCAGGCTCAAGAACTAACTTCCCCCCATCATCCAACGGTGGCAACTCTGAAGTTGGTTGTATTTGCTGCCCCAATGCCTTTTTAAGGCAGGAAACATGGAAGACATTATGAATCCGGCTATTCTCTGGAAGCTCAAGTGCGTAGGCAACCTCTCCTACCTTACGAATCACCCTGAATGGACCATAAAATCTTGGTTTCAATTTTTCCGCACCATTCTTCTTCAAAGAAGACTGCTTGTATGGCTGTAGCCTGACATATACCATGTCTCCCACATCAAATTGTCGCTCAATTCGCTGCTGATCAGCGTACTTCTTCTGCTGCGTTTGTGCCACCTGTATATTGTCTTTCAAAGCTTTCAGGATATTCTGATGTTCTTCCACAAAGTCTCTTGCCCTGGGTACCCTGCTATCACTCAACAACAAGTCAATGAAATTGGGAGCATCATAACCATACAAAGCTCTAAATGGAGACATCCTAATCGACATATGATAGGAAGAATTGTAACAAAATTCAGCGAGATGTAACCATTTTATCCATGCATTCTGCTGGCCCGAAATGTAATTTCTCAAATACCCTTCTACCCACTTGTTCACAATTTCCGTTTGTCCATCAGTCTGTGGGTGGTAACTGGTACTGGGAGTCAATGTAGTGCCACACAACTTAAATAATTCTTGCCAAAACATGCTTAAGAATTTGCTATCCCTGTCACTTACTATCGTTTTTGGCAAACCATGCAATTTAAACACTTCTCTGAAAAACAAATCAGCGACCTGTAGAGCTGTATAGGTGGAAGTAATTGCATGGAAATGAGCAAATTTAGTGAGCCTATCCACTACCACAAAGATACAATCCTTACCATGCGTTTTTGGGAGTCCCGTAATGAAATCCATGGAGACACTCTCCCATTTCTGATCAGGAATAGGTAGTGGTTGTAACAACCCTGCTGGCAAAGTATTTCCTCCCTTATTCTCCTGGCAAACATTGCATTCCCTCACATGCTTAAGTATATCATCTTTTAACCCCTTCCAGAAAAACCTTTCACGCACCTGTTTGTAAGTTTTGAAAAATCCTGGATGTCCCACCATAGGTGCATCATGCATAGCATTGATTAATTTGTCCTTCAATTTAGATTCAGGCACAATAAATATCCTGTTTTTGTAACAAATCAGTCCATCATGGATGCTGTACCTGTCATCCTGTATACTCCCATCAATAAATTTTGATGCCCAATCACTTTTCACATACTCGGCCATAATTGCAGCTTTCCAATCTGCTGTAATAACAGAAATAGCATGAAATGTAGGAGTCCTAGACAAAGCATCAGCAGCAGAATTTTTCTTACCCTTAACAAACTCAATCTCAAAATCGTAAGATTGCAACTTAGTAACCCACTTCTGCTGCCTATCATTCAATTCACGTTGACCAAGAAAATACCTCAAACTATTATGATCACTTCTTACCACAAACTTACCACATACCAAATACTGCTTGAATTTTGAAAGTGCGTACATGATGGCTAACATCTCCTTGTCATAGATACTGAAGGTACGCTCCAAAGGAGTAAGCTTCCTACTCTCATAGGCAATAGGCCGCCCTCTCTGCATAAGAATAGCTCCAACTCCTATACCTGATGCATCACAATCAATAGTGAAAGGTAAAGTAAAATCAGGTATGGCAAGCAAAGGTGTGGTAGTCATTACTTCCTTCAATATCAAAAATGCTTTCTGTGCCTCCTGTGACCATGCAAATGCTCCCTTTTTGGTCAACTCTGTGAGAGGTGCTGCTAGTGAAGAAAACCCTCTGATGAATCTCCTGTAATAACTGCAAAGCCCAATAAAACCTCTCAACTCAGTAAGATTAGTAGGAACTGGCCAATTTTGAACTGCCGTGATTTTCTCCTGATCCACCTGTACTCCATCTTTGCTAATAATGTGGCCCAAGTAAAGAATCTCAGTCATAGCAAACTCACACTTGGATTGCTTAGCATAAAACTGCTGCTGCTCAAGAATCTCTAACACTGTATCCAAGTGCTGTAAATGCTCTTCCCAGGTTTTGCTGTACACCAAGATGTCATCAAAAAATACAAGGACAAACTGCCTCAACTGCTTACTAAAAATTCGATTCATCGCTGATTGGAAAGTGGCTGGGGCATTTGTTAATCCAAAGGGCATGACTAAAAACTCATAATGTCCACAGTGAGCTCTAAAAGCAGTTTTGGGAATGTCCTCCTCCCTCATCCTAATTTGGTGGTATCCAGATTTTAGATCAATCTTGGAAAAGTACATGGCTCCACACAACTCATCTATAAGCTCATCAACTCTAGGAATGGGATATCGATTTTTTATGGTCTTTTTATTGAGGGCTCTGTAATCTATGCACATTCGCATGGTACCATCTTTCTTTTTGACCAATACAACAGGTGATGCAAATGGGCTACAACTAGGGCGAATGTGGCCACTCTCTAAAAGCTCCTTAATGGTCTTTTCTATTTCATCCTTGAACACTTTTGGATGCCTATAAGGTTTAATGATGACAGGTTTAGAATTAGGCTCCAACTCTATGACATGCTGGAAACCTCTACTGGGTGGCAAACCTTTAGGCAAATCCTCAAACACTTTCTTATGTTTATGCAAAATAGACTGAATTTGAGGATGTAATTTAGGGGGTTTATTACCTTGTGTATGGAATATAGCAACAGCCCATAATGTGTCTTTCTGGCTAATGATCTTCTCTAACCGTTTGTAAGACACCTCCAATATATTGCATGCCCCTTCTTGCACATTTTCCTTAATTCCACGCAGCACTACATCTTGCCCATCAACTTTAATTTTCAGCTCCAAAGTCTGATAGTTAGTCACATAATCACCCAAAGACCAAAGCCATTGAACACCCAAAACCATATGAGGTACAACTCCCAACGGAAACACAAAGAAATCATCCTCTACCTCAAACTTCCCAAAGCTGATTTTTAATTTTTTAACCATCTTACTGCAAGGGACAATGCCATTACCTGTAGCCACATTAAATCCGGCAAATGTTTCAGCCTTGAGTCTTTTCTTTGCCACAAATTTTTCATCCACAAAGTTATGTGTAGCTGCTCCATCTATGAGGACAAGTACCTTCTCTCCCACTGCTTCTCCTGGCACCTTTAAAGTTCTAAATTTGTTGGTCCCACTCAAAGAAGCCAATGTTCCTCCTGAAATAGTTTCATGGTGTGTGGAGTCCTCTAATTCCTTATCATCAGAAGATGCATACTCCTCCTCAGACTCATCACTATCTGATTTCACTTCTATGTAGTGAATTTGCCCCTTACCTTGGCATCTATGACCTGGAGTCCATGGAAGTTTACAATCAAAGCAAAGTTGCTTCCGTCTAAGCTCATTTCGTTCATCTGCAAAGGCTTTTGCTGCTGGTGTAGTAAGTGTAGAAGGCTTATTTGGCGGTCTAGGCAAACTTGACTTGTTCTCCACTCTTGGCGGAATGCTTTTAGATTGCCAGTTTGATGTATTCCTCGCTGAAAATTGTCTAACAGGTGTGTTATGTGCAATATATTTCTGTCTGGGTGGAAGTACACTCTCCAAGTTCATTGCCCTCTTAATTGCTTCTTCTAAAGTAGCTGGCTCAAATGATTTTACAAGGCCTTTCAATGGATCCAACAATCCATCAATAAACAAGAATACAACTCTCCTGGGTGAAATATTTTGCACCTGCACTGCAATCCGCTCAAACTCCTCTATGTAGCTCCCCAAAGATGAAGTTTGTTTGAGGGTAGCAAGCTCCTTGAAGTACTCCTCCACATCTCTCCTCTCAAACCTGTTAAGAACCCTCTGGCAAAACTCCTCAAAGGATGAAATCTGTCCATGGCCCTGAGTGATGAGACCATGATGCCACCAATCGTAGGCAACACCGTCTAAATGAAGAGTAGCAAGCTGGATGGCATCCTCCTCTGGCATCGGATCGAGTGCAAAGTAGGTCTGCAATTTCTGTAACCATGCACGCGCAGATAACCCCTCACTGCCATTGAACATAGGCACCTGCATCTTCTGCTGCAACTTCTTATCTCCATGCTTTTTCTCTGAAACCTTCTTCCCGATGATCTTCAAATATCTATCAAAGCTCACTACAGTCCTGAAATTCTCCGGTTTTTCCATATACTCCATAAACAACTCATCCAGATTCTCCTGAATATCATTAACCTGCTGCAACTGCTGGGTAAACATGGGTTTAGGTGGTTTCGGCAAAAGTGTATGTGAATATGCGGAAGATCTGCCGGTATCTTGCTGAACTGTATGGCCTCTAGGATTTGACGAATCACCTCTGGGTGGGGAGTTGTTTCTGGATACATTTGCCCTCATGCTCTCTTGCTGTAATCCCACCATGCGAGTCATCAAATAAATAAGTGTGTCAAATTTCTGCTCAATATTTGCCGCCTCATCTTGCCTTGGTTCAGCTGTATTGTTTCCCCTTTCTGCCATTTCTCTGTATGCCTCTTCTTCTAAGGCTTCTTCTTCCGGGTTCTCTTCCAAAATCGGAATCTTTTCTGGATTTCTTCCTCGCAGATGGTATGTATGCTTGATAGGAGGTCTTTTACTCATAGGAAACCCCAATCGACTGGATCACCCAAAAAAAATCTCCAATACCCAGAACTTGAAATCTCTGGATAAAAAATACCCAGAAGCTAAAATCACAAAATTTGCAATACCCAGAAAATTTTCTCCATAAATCCCGACTCAAAATTTATTTCTAGCTAGATCTCCGCACAGGCTGGCAAGATCTTAGCTCTGATACCACTTGAAATGTCCTTTTTCTAATTATTTAACAAAACCCAGAAATAACCACAATATTGCATTCAAATCTCATAAATAATCAACACATGGATTTGCCAAAAAACGCCAGAAATCTCATTATCTTTATTTATTGCTTCAAACTAGAGCAAATACATCAAACCTCTGAATAACAAACACAAAACAAACTCACAGAACATGGAAATCCACTCCAAATGAGGCTCAGGTACAAAATCAAGCAAAAAACAGTCTCTCTTCAGTCTGAATATGCTCCCAGCAGTGATAATCTCGCTGAAAATAATGGAAAGCAAGCTTAGGATGAATGTAAGCCGGAATAAATCGCTGTAGCAGCCCCGAAACTCGGCAAAACTCCCTCCAAAGGCAGCGCCAAGCTCTGGAAATACATGCAGGACTCTCTTGATCAATTTCTGTAATTCCCTCGCTGAAGCTTCTTCAATATGGCTCAAATACAAACCCAGAAGTAGGTTTGCCCACTGAAATACCAAGGGATCAGCCCCTAAAATCAATCCCCCAACAAGGATCCGCCTTGTCTGTTGAATTGAAGCCCTGGATCATCCAAGGATTGAGTAAGGTTCAGCCTTCCTCTCCAGAATCGATGAGATTGTCCTCCCCTTTATATTTCCACGATATATTTTTGCATTGACTTTTCCTAGCCTCCAAATCATATAAAGTCTTATTTAATAAATAAGAGACTAAATAAACTATTACTATGTCTCCTAACACATGGCCCCTCTTCCACTTAAACACACAACTTATTATTTAAATAAGTGGAAGAGATATAACTTATTATTTAATTTTGGCTCATTACGATCCCATCTCCAAACCCTAGTGGTATGCCCACTGATGTCCAGACCTCTGCATCCCCAATAGTCACCGAAATCCCTATCTCCACTATCCCTAACCTATCTGCCGAAGCCCTCCCTCAGCGGGCCCTATCTGAAAAATTTGGAGGCGTAGGTTCAAGAAATGCAACAACAATTCACCGAGAGAGAAGTGCAGATGGAGGTCTTCACGAGAGACCGAGTTAAAGAGGTTCGCGCTCATTTGTTGAAAGATTTCCGACCTAGAGCATCAAGGGCCTTGTCTGTCCTCATGTTTATTTGGGAACCCAAGCAAGCAGCTTCCCATGGCAGACATGTTGCGGAGGAAGTCGAGCGTGACGCGAACGTTGGCTCAATCTAGCAATAGAAGTGCAAACTTATGAGCGCATGGACCTTCAGGTTCCCCCGATGACCCGGACTGCTCGAGAATGGGCCATTGCAAGATCGACTCTTCAAGCTTTCTTCGCTAAGCTGAAAAGAGTCAGAAAGGCCAGGAGACTGTTAGACGCCTTCGAGCAGGAAAAGAACACCTCCTTGGCATATTTTCAAACCCTCACACAGCTCGGCTTCCCCAGCTTTACGGATGATGATGGAAACTTTCTACCCAGGGACGAGCTAAAGCCAGCATGGAACGCTTTCGAAGAAGATACTACTGAGATTGACAATTGGGCAGACCCTGTCCTGGAAACACAAGTGATTCAATTGATATCCAGGTTCTATCAAATTGAGGCCTGCCTAATCAATCTGAGCCAAAGGGTTAGCTATGCTGATATGCACCAGATCGAAATTTCAAGCGTCTGGTGAAAGAGCTCCACAATCGTGAGTCGTTCCAGGAAAAGGCCTGGGCTCAGGTTCAGGCCACCTATGAGCGCATTCGTGACCGTCTCACCCCCTCGACGCTCGATCAAGAACGTGATAAAGAAGAGGAGGGCGAAGATCAGGAGCATAACAAAGGGGAGGAAGAGGAAGGAGAGAGATTAGAAGAACCCTTAGTCAGCAGCAGACAATCAGAAGAGGAGACAGATGATGACTCCGAGCCCAACGGATAAAGGCCTAGGGTCCTTGCATTGAGGTGAGCTCAATACCCCGCGAGCTGCCAGGAATGTTGACAATTTTGTCACATTTTGTCTAAGGGGTAAAATTTTGAACTGCTACTACAAATGTTTTTCCTGTTTAGATTCGCCTTCTCCTCTGAAAACTGCTTTCTCTGGAAAAAACCCTTCTCTGGCATTTTCATGGTGCTAAGATGCAGATAGAAATTCCCCTTCACTCACCCAATCCAAGTCTTGAGCAACTTTGCTCACAAAAATAGGAGTAAAAGAGTAGCTTGGATATTTTATCATTGCAAATCTTTTCGCTAGCTTTCTGACGATATATTATAATAGGCGATCGGGTCAGAAGATCAAAATTTATGGCCCCGGGAAGCGAAACTCAGGTTTAGACGATATATTATAAACCTCCTTTGTGAGGCATTGAGATGATCTGGACTTCTCCCTGTGTTAAAATACCACACCAGGTCATTTGTCCAATCACTCTCCTCTGATAAGGAGTTGACAAGATTGATTTTTGTTACTGGATTCTCCCACTGGCAAGCAGAGACTTCAGCTGCAGCACTTCGAGCCAATTCCTGGCATAGAGCACGACCTCGGATTAGCTTTGTGGGTCGTACCTCTATGTCAAACTCTTGGATTTTGGCAATCCATCCCGCCCTCTTGTGACCAAGGTCCCCTTGGATGATGAAATTTCTAAATTTCGGGTGTATCACAAAGACAGTTATCCGGCTCTGGGAGACAAAGTGCTTGAACTTTCTCAAGGATCTCATAATTGCATGAACTTGCCGCTCAATAAAATTATACGTTTCTTCGTGTGGTTGGATCACCTGGCTTAGGAATGCTATTGGACGCTCCTCGCCATCATCTCCCTTCTGAGTCAGAACTGCAGCGTAGCCTTCGGGCTATCCCACCGCGTAAAGGATGAAGTCCTTGGAGTAATCTGGATTTATCGCATCTGGGGCCCGGGCGATCCCGGCCTTGATCTCTTCAAAGGCTTGCTTCCTCTCTTCGATCCGGATAAATTCAGCATCTTTCTTCAGGAGCTCAGCCATGGGCTTGATTACTTGTGCAAAGTCAGGCACAAACTTCCTTACGAAGTTGATTTGGCCAAAAAATGACTGCAGCCCTTTTTTGTCAACTGGGATGGACAAGTGAAGAAGAGCCTCCGCTTTGTCGGGGTCAACCGCAAGGCCTTTTTCAGAAATAACATGGTCTGGCAGTTTGCCTTCCTTCAATGCAAAGACCGACTTCTTTGGGTTGATGGATATGCCGAATTCGCGACATCGTTCAAATACTTGGCGCAAGTGGGAGGCATGGTCCTCTCTCTTGTGTGAAAACACAGTCATGTCGTCCAAATAGATGACAATGATCTTGTTGAGCAGCTCACGGAACACCAAGTCCATAGCCCTTTGAAATGTTGCCCCGGCATTGGAAAGACCGAAGAGCATGCGCTGATATACGAACGTTCCCCATTTGGTGGTGAACACCGTCTTATGCTGGTCTTCATCTTTCACCCAAATCTGATTATAGCCTAAAAATCCATCTAGGAGAGAGAATCTCTGGGCTCCCGCAACCACGTGAAGGATTTGATCAATTTGAGGAAGTGGGTAATGATCCTTCAATGAAGCCTGGTTAATATTCCTGAAATCTACGCAGAGACGGATGTCTCCATTCTTTTTCCTTACAGGGACCAGATTTGCGACCCAAGAAGAATGCTTGATAGGATAGATGATTTTTGCTTCCAGCATCTTCATGAGCTCGGCTTTCATCATGGATTCAATTTTCGGATTTACCGGCCTTTGCTTCTGCCTAAAGGGCTTTGCCTGCTCTTCCAGCTCTATGGTGTGCTAGATCATCTCTTTTTCGTACCCTTTCAGGTCTTGGTAGCATCAGGCTACAATATCTGGGTACTCTTTGCATAGAGCTCGGATCTACTCTAACTCTTCATCTATGCAATCTGTTCCGACCTTGATCACCTTTCCAAGTTCCAATTCTAGGTCCATGTACTTCTTGGGGTCCACTTTGATCCTGTGGGATATGGCTTTATCATTCTGATCAAAGAGGCTCTCCAGGGTAATCAGTCCTTTTGGGACGTGATTATTCTTTAACTGTATTAACCCCTCATACTGCTCGTCATTAGGGTCTCTTCCTTCGATTGAACTAGCTTCATGTATCAAAAAGGTGACGATTTCCTTGTCACAATCGAACACCTGCTAGCGGCTGTCCTTCTCAGGAATAGAAGGCTTGTAAATAATACGAACCGGCTTCGGCTTCTGCACAGTGTCATCAGCCGGGACGTACCTGGCTCCAACAGATGCCAGAATGTCAGCATGTTTATTCTTTTCATGAGAGATGGCTTTGACATTCAGGGAGTCAAATGACTCCATCAAATCCCAGACACGGTTACGGTGCGCCTTGAGGTAGTGCTCCTTGGAGGCGCACTTGTTAGCGATCTGGTTGCACACCAGCTCTGAGTCTCCAAAGATCTGTAAGTGCTTAATCCCAAGCCTCTCTGCCTTCCTTAAACCTAAGCACAGGGCTTCGTACTCTGCCACATTATTAGTGCAACTCCAAGCCAACCTATAACAATAGTCCTTTTGAATGCCAAATGGTGAGACCAGAAGAACACCTGTCCCGGCGCCATTCTTGCATCGGGCACCATCACAGTACAACTTCCACAGCTTGTCTGGGGCAGGTCCTACATCTTTCTGAGCAGTCTGGTCAAGCCTCTCAGGCCAAGTGACGGAGTAGCAGCCCAATTCAGTTGCGATCATGGCATTGAATTTAACAAAGAGAACTTGTCCTCCACTTGCAGCAGTTCCAGGGTTTCTCCTGCCAAGTCTACTTCTACCAGCTCCTCGGTCGTCAGATGAACCATGTCATTTTGCTGCTCCTCCTCGGGTATCTTCTCGACCAGAAAAGTGGAAGGTTTCTCATTATAAATTTTCAACCTTCTTCCTTTGAAAGGTACCTCCATATGTGAATAGTCCAGCGACAAATATCCACCCAACTTCGCAGTGAACTCCCTTGAAAGACACATGCCGAAGTAGGGTTCCAAGTCAACCACTACAACCTCTTGGATTACCACAATGTCGAGTGCTTTGTGTAGTCAAATGGGGATGTCCTTGATGACACCAACGGTCTTCACAGGAGTGTTCCAACTGTAGCACACCTTGGCTTCTCCTTGTGTATTCCATACCAATTTCTTCGCAGACAATCCTTGGCATGACAGTAGTCGAAGCACCAGAGTCCACCATGCAGTTATGCACTATGTGACCTTCCATCCGCAAAGATAGATAAAAAGGTGGCGGTTTGTTCTTCCCTATAGCAGAAGTCGTCAAGGGCTGAGCTAACACAGCAGGCTGTGTCGGCTACCCGTATTTTACATTCTTCAAGGATTCCTGCAACCACTACGACCTCTTGGATGACCACAATGTCGAGTGCTTTGTGCAGCCGAATGGGGATGTCCTTGATGACACCAACTGTCTTCACAGGAGTGTCATCCAACTGTAGCACACCTTGGCTGTTCCTTGTGTATTCCATACCAATTACTTCGCAAACAATCCTTGGCATGACAGTAGTCGAAGCACCAGAGTCCACCATGCAGTTATGCACTATGTGACCTTCCATCCGCAAAGATAGATAAAAAGGTGGCGGTTTGTTCTTCCCGGTAGTAGAAGTTGTCAAGGGCTGAGCTAACACAGCAGGCTGTGTCGGCTATCCGTATTTTACATTCTTCAAGGATTCCTGCAACAGGTCTACCTGTCCTGGGAGCTGAAGAGCATCGTACATGCTTATTTTTGCTAGTGTTTTCTTGAGCTCATCGACTATATTATAGGTAGAAGTACCAGCCCCTTCCGCCTCCTTTGCTGGCTCATACTTGGTGCGGTACTGCTCCATGGCTTCGACCCTCTGCCTCTTTGTCAACGACGGGTACCTCAGCTTCTCCTGAGCTTGCTCTTTTGTTTCAGCTGGAGGTTGGGTCGTTGGAGCTTTGAATACGGGAGCCTTGAGCGCTGGGAGCTTATATTTTGCAGTCGGAGGTAAAGGTGGCCTATCAGGAGCTGCCGCAGCAAGCTGCGTCTTCTCCCTTCTGGCATATACCTTTAACGGCTTCATTTGGGCCGGAGTGGCCTCAATCGACTTTTTGCCCTCTTTGGTTAAGAGGGATGCAGGATCTTCTTCAGGGACTGCAAAGTTACCCTTGTCATCACGAATCATGTATGCTTCATCCTCTATGGCGCTACCCGCAAGGGTCTAAATATAATGTTGGTGCAGCATGCAACTCTCTTCTCCATGGGGGTCATTGCAAGTAGAGCACCAGTTGACACGGTCAGAAGTACCAGGCTAAGTATTGCCGGCAGCATTTCTAGCTGGAGGCCTTTGCGCTTGAGCTGCTTGATCTTTTGTTAGCGCAGGAGGAGGGTACGGCCTTCTAGGGACAAACTCCATTTGAGCCTGCTTCTTCTTCATGATTTTCATGTCATTGGAGATTGTATAGTAACCGGAGGCAAGAACCCGTACTTCTTGAAGGATCTTATTTTGTATATCATTATCGATAGGCGCCGACCGGGCTGGCGGAGGTAATGTGGCTAATGGTGGAGGAGCAGAAAATGTCGGATATTGAGGGAGAGCGGGGAGCGTTGGATGTTGCGGATGTGGCGGATTAGGATAATGGATCTGAGGTGGACCGTTCGGGTCAATGGCTAGCGCAGGATTCCATGGCTGATGGGGGTGCTGATTGGATGACGGCGCCCCACCCGACGCGGGCGGATATTGGGACTGAGGGAAATCAGGGTATATCGCAGGTTGCATTTTATGAGGTAGCCTGCCTATGGCAATCATGTCCAGTTCTTCCTGCTGAGCGGCCTCATATAATGCGGGAAAAGTGTTGACCCGAGCTAACTTGATAACTAGACAAATTTCCAAGTTGAAAGCCCTCAGGTAATAGTGAGCAGCCTGTCCTACGAAAGGACGCAGCTCAGGGGGTACTCTTTTCTAGGACCTCGCGAACCTCACGTTAAATTCCGATATCTCCTCTTGCGGATGGCGTTGAATGCTTTGAAATTGGTGCAACAACGAGGAAGGATCGACGGACTCATTGAATCCCTTAACTAGCCGTCCAGCTAGCTGGGACCATCCCGTGATAGTCCCCTCCGGCAAGGATCTCCACCAATAGAGAAGCTTTCCTCGTAGAGAGAGAGCTAACAGTCGGGTTTTAACACTCATTTGTGATAGAGTGCAACGCAACCAAGGCCAGAATGTCTTGGATATGCTCATATGCTGTCTTCCCCGTGCCATCATAGGTAGGAATGGACTTTAAGGCAGCAGGCGGAACAACTTCTTTTCTGACTAGAGCAAGGGGCCCTGTGGAATCAACAACCGGGAAGAGGTCATTATCATTCTGCTGATTCTGGGCAGCCATGTCTTCTTCCTCTTCTTCGAGCTAATCAGTGGTGTAGTCGGTATCAGTACTATCTGAAGTTGTAGGTTGTTCTTCAACTTCTTCCACTTCAGCTTCGATTTCAGCTTTAGATTCGTGCTCGAACCTATCGTCTTGGTGAGCTTGGTAATCAGCCAGCCTTACGCGCTCTCTAGCAGCGTTGATGTCAATTTCGTAAAAATCAGGTTGTTGTCCTGGATTCCTAGCTCTCCACCTTCTTGTGTGCATGAAGGCATTTTTGATATTGGACCAGTCTTACAGACTCAGAGAATGTTCAGGTACAGCAAAGTCGCCAGGTGTTCTGATTTGACAGCAATGAAGCAAACACCGATGCTTCGATTCTGTTTTGGGGTAGGAAACTTTCGAGTCCCACTGGGCATGCCAGAGAAACTGTTGGTTACGAATCTGCCACTAGGATAGGATTTTAATCTATTTGCGCCCTAGATTCGCCAAGCAGATTGAAAGGCCGGAAGGAAGGAATGCCTTCCGCACCAATCTCCGAAGAAGGCCAGCTTCCTATGTTTTCTCAATTGGGGGTTTAGCTTAGAGTGCAGGAAAGAAATTACAAAATACAAAAAGAAACATAAATATGCTTGTTTCGGGTGGGGAAGATAAACAGCACAACAACTAACCAATCACTACTACCAACAATAATCAAAGCAACGTATATAGCAGAAACTACTAGAGCAATTCTATCCTATGTATCCTTTACTTCAGCATTCCAGATATACCTAATCACCAATACTGATATCCAGAAAAGCAGAATAGCAGTAATTAGAAATATAAGCAACACGAGGCAGAAATACTTAATAAAGGCAGCATACAAGATAAACACAACTAATAGAGCCAAATATACTTTGCATTCAAAAGCAAGTGCACAGCTACAGAAGTTCCTTAGCAATATATCCCCCTTCCACCCTTGTACAATGAAATAAGGCTGCTATTTATAGCGCAATTTCCCCCCCAATTACAATTTGGGCACGGAATCTTAGACCTGACAGAAGCTGCAAAAGCTGACAAAAGCAGCAAAAGCAGCTGATGTTTGGCCTCTGCGGACAAGGAACGTACTTGTAGCAAGGTCCACCTGAAAAATAAGGCAGCCACGTGGCAGTCCGGCAGGTGAGAAATCGAGTCAGTTTGAATGGGGGCAGATGCAGTACAATTTGTCAGTTCACACTCATCTGTCTTGTACCCTGGTGGCACACCTTTTGTCACATATTGACCTAGATCCCAAGACCGAACACCTGTCAGCATTTGATGGGGGGAGAAAAACTGAGCTTAGAAGCTCATCCTTTGCAGCTTATCCTTTGTATTTTCTATCCCGCTCGACTGCGCACAAAAATGGAGCGCAGCCGGACGGCACAGGGTGAAATCAGCGCAGTTGGGCGGGCCTTCACCTTAGAATATTTCAAGAGCCCTCTACTTCCCGTCCGGTGGTGCAGGAAAACAAGAGCGCAGTTGGGCGGGGCAGCGCAGTCGGACGAGGTCCGACACTTAGAAACTTTAGCCAGCCTTTTTTGCCCTTCTGCCCGAGTGCGCATGAGAAGATGAGTGCAGCCTGACTTCGCTGCGAAGTCGGGCGGCTCAGTACTTAGAATATTTTTCTGATGTCTTCACTGTCGTCCGAGTGCGCACTGTCTTCAAGGCGCTGTCCGACTTCGCTGCGAAGTCGGGTGGGCCCAACACTTAGTCAAATCTTGCTGTTTTTTCCATGAGGCCGTCCAGGTGCGCACCGGATTATGAGCGCAGCCCAACTTCGCTGCGAAGTCGGGCGGCTCCATGACTTAGCCAATTTTCTGGGCAAAGACTTAACAATACTGCCCAGGTGCGCAAATGTAGACAAGCGCAGCCCGATTGCGCTGCGCAGTCGGGCGGATTTCAACACTTAGAAGATTTTTTGGGCAAATTTGCCCACTTACAGAAACAGCCAGAAACATGAAATAGAAGATGGAGAACCAGAAATATGATGGCTGAAGAGTAGGAGGGGCATGAAGAAGAAGGGGAAAGAAGAAAGAGGGAAGGTAAAGCAGCATTCTTACAAAATTTTCAAGACATGGCACCCCGTGCAAAATGTGGCAACACTAAGCAACTCATTTCTGTGGTGGTGCATGAGCTGGTGACAAGTTGGGTATGCTGCTACAAACTAGCAGTAAGGCTAATGCCAAAGGACACTTCCCTATGTAAGTGGCACAAGGCATGACTAATTACACAATCCATCACCTTGTGCACAAATGAATTTCCTTGTCATATTTTTATCCTTCCGGGGTAACTGCATATAAATAGAGACATCAACTCGTAAATCCCAAGAAAAGGAGATAAACAAATAAGAATTCTAGTAATAATCAAGCACTTTTTTAAAAATATAAGGATCAACAGGACTGCAAGTTATACTTAAAAATTTCAAGCCCCTTATGTGGGCAGATTACAGCAAATTTACAGCTTTAGCTCCATATAACCTCCCTTTTTAATGATAATGAACTAAAAAACAACTCGACAGGATCTTTTAATCTGCTAGAATGAGTACTGTTTCATCCAGTTACTAATCTGGCTATCTATCTGTTATATCTGAGCAGATCTCACATATAAGTATCAATCTGATGATTGTTGGAGTCTGATATATAAAAACAACTTATGATCCTAGGTGCTTTTTATGGGCCATTTTTTCACAAATTAGTACAAATTTCCCAAAAAAGATTTTCCAAATTTCTATATGAATTTTACATCAAAATATTAAATTTATCAAAAATTGCATAATAATATATAAAGCATATATTTTCTATGTTTGAAACGAAATATTTTGGCTCCGGTATTAGTAAATTCTATGTTTTTCCTCAAATACAATAATATAAAACATATTTTTGTGTTTTTAAATAAAATGTTTAACCTTCCATTCTATACTTTTAAAAGATCTCCTCCTTTAAAAATTTTCCCTACGAGTATCATCTATGGAGAATGTTTCATGTACTTACATGGTCCGAAACCAGCTTAAGGGAATATAATTTCAAAGTATAAATACAATGTGTTCTTGTGTCTCTTGGACTTAAGACGAAAGGCTGAGATTTTTAAATCCTTTGAGCAGCTTTTTGACAGTTCAAACTTTATCGAGAGAGGGAGTGAAGAAAGCAAGAAAACTTCAGAACTTTTAATTTATGCTTTACACAAAGATTTTTAAATCCATGCAATTCAAATGAATCTTCTTTTTCCAAAATGTGTATCGTCCAAAAATGGAAGGAATTGTCAAAAAGTGAACCATAACTTCTGAAGTTTTACCTATGGCAAGAGCTTTAGTTTTTTAGAATTTATTAGGAATCAGTTATTCACTTCATTTATTCAAACATTTGATTGTCATTCCTAATGTTAAAGGAGCATTCACAGTTTTTCTAAGGGGACACTTTGTTGCATGTTACAGGTAGTCATATGATTTTCTTTATCTTAAATGCTATAATTGTGATAGTAGCAATTATGACATTTGAGCCTTTCCTTCCCCGATCAGCAAATAGGAATGCATCAGAAGACCAAAAGGACAACAACCTTGAGCAGGGGGAATGAAGGAACAGGAGCAACAATTTTTATTATAATCCTTATCTCTACTATCTCATAGTGTAATCTATATAAAGAAGTCAGTCATTGCTTGCTGTGACATCAATTTTTTATTTATTTATTTATTTTAATGTACTTTTCCCATTAATGTATCTTTTCAATTGTTAAGACAATTTTGCTGAATCTTGTGAAGAATGAAAGCTGCCAATAGCAGCACTTGATGAAGAGTCTTCTAACAAGATGTGGATTCAAGGTTATTAATGAAAATTAAATAGAAATAAATATATTATTTTGTATGTAACATAAGCAAGTCTTGCGACCATCCCTTCCACCAAAATCTCAGCAGAAATCATCTCAATTATATCGGGGATATCTTTGCCTAAAACAACTAAATCAACACAGGAAATACTAGTTGTTTGTTGCTGTGAAACATAGAAAACAGTTTTAAGCTTTATTAATATGTCCATAACCTTCAAAGGTACCTAACCTTGGTAACTATGTGACGAATGGATATGACAAAGATTTGTCTAATATTAATGTCTAAGGTTTTTAGGTGTGAGGTATAGTGAAAAATTGATGATCTTTAAGATATTGTTGTATCTCCTGGCAACTTAATGTTTTCACTATCAATCTCTGGTTTGTATGATGTAACCACCTTCAAAGTAAATATAAAATCTTTCATTTAACATGGATTGTATGAAGTTGTATGTTAAACTTCTATTTCATATATAAATGACAATCTTGTTTCATTTTCACAAATCAATAGGTGCTCATATATTGTTTGTAATTCAATGTTTACTACACAACTTTTACTACAATTAAATCAGAAAATTAAAAGTCTGTTCTAAGAAGATGCATCAAATAGGATTTGGACTATGATAAGTATTGATATCTAATCAATTAGAGTCAAAAATATTTCTTAGGGACCAAGTGGTGTTAGCGTGCTTCTTTTGGTTCCATAGCATTGAGCTTGGTTCCTTGTCTTGGATTTATGCTTTACCACCTTGGATATTTACTCACCTTTAACTTAAGGTTTATCCACTTTATACTGAAATTGACATATTTTGCACCATATTTATATTAAGTACTAGTGCTAGTGTCTTGGATTTATGCTTTACCACCTTGGATATTTACTCACCTTTAACTTCAGGTTTATCCACTTTATACTGAAATTGACATATTTTGCACCATATTTATATTAAGTACTAGTGCTAGTGTATCACTAGGTAAAAGTAATCTCTCAATGCCACATACTAGTTGTAGTTAAGTAATGAGTCTTCTGAAGTATTTGGGTAATTGTATTTCCAGTGTAAAGTATTCATCTTAACCCAAAAGGGACAGGACTGTAGTTGAAGTCTTGGTTCTCCTCTCTGCATTAGTGATGTTATCCATGCTTCAACTTCTTGTGGCATGCTAGGAGCCAATATAGAGTCTCTATATCATTATAAATTATCCTTCTACTCAAATTGTCATTCTCGTACATGATGTTTGTGTTTGTAATACCAACTTCATTAACATTTAAATGTGGAATATAAATTATTTTAAAGTTTCCTTTGTTGAACCATTGATCAGTGTAAACATTTTCATCTTCAAGAAAATTGTCAGGATCTACATGTGTACTCTTATAAGGAATTGCCCTTTGGTCCAGGTTTTAGCAGCACTAGAGGGAAGATGCCTAGGTGGAATATTGCTTGCAAATGGTTTCACCATTAAATTTCTGAATGTTTAACAAAACTAATTTCCATTGTAATACACATAATACTCTTGCCAGAGGACATTCAATAGTGCTAGTCAACTGAATATTTGTGCCAATCAACTGAAAGTTGATGACCAATAGATCTGGTGATGCTAGATGAAAACCAGATTGTTACCATTGTTTCCAATTTTGGTGGTTGCTATTAAAAATAACTTGAGAAAAAAGGAAGAGAAGGAAGAATTACATGTGGTATGATTCCCTTTATATTAGTCTTTATATCAATGTTGATAGTGCATTTAACGATTTATTGTATCAATGTTGATAGTGCATGGAGAAAAGGAGTTAATGATTTATGCGTGCTTGGGGTTTACATTTTAAAGAGGAGAACATACCTATAAAAACAAAAATCGATTTTGGGGAACAACAATTCACATTCAGATACCAATTGACCATGCACATTCTCATTTGTTTGAAGTGAAAAGTCTTCAAGTCAACCATATATTAATAAATATTGGTAGCATGATTGCTTCTACCAATGGCTTATTAATTGGTCAGTCGAGCAGACATGGAATGAAAAGCCTTGAGACCATATTTTGGGCATTGATTTCACGAAATGAGAGGATGGGAGAATATTTTTCTTTATATTTTTCAGTTGATACAAACCAACAACAATTAAGTGAATATCTTTGGAGGGGATTATCAATAAAGTACATTCCCTCAAAAAAGAAAACATATGTGATTGGTTCACAACTAGAAAACAAGTTGCTTGACAAAGTAACTACTAACTACACATTGTATGGTTGGTAAAAGGTGATGTTTTTTATTTAATTTTTTTAAACTAACAATGTATTATAACAAATAAAGGCACATAGATGCAGTGTTAAGTCTATAAGGTCTGTAATAGGTAGGCTTTTGGATCAAATCTTACTAGAAACCAACTAAACAACGTGAAATTTCGTTTAAAGCAATTACATATTGTTTAGTTTCAAGTAATAAGGTGCCTATGGAATAAGTAATGCCCTAGAATGTATGTATAACTATAAGGTGCCCTAGAATAATTAAGGTGCCTATGATATTTAAGATATTGTTATATCTCCTGGCAACTTAGTGTACAAGTGTATGAACATGATGTTATGACCAGATGCCCAAAAACAATTTACTATTATGTCAATAGTAGTACATTGCATTCTAATTTATAGATCCTAGTTTGAGGGAAGGCAATACTCTTCTAGGATTTTCTTTCTAACTTGTAAATTGCAAGGATGTTTGTAAAATGGAGACAATGGCTTTAATGATCATGCATATGATTCTTTTATAATATTTTAAAGTATATTCTTTGGACCATGAGTCTAGCCCACTAGGTTTGAACAAAGGGAGATATGATAGAATTTTATATAATATATATTTTTTAGAAGCTCCTTAAAGAATATTTTAATAGTTTTTTTACATTAATGTTTATTATGACATGAACAATTATATAGAGGAAAAGACTAGGTCCATCCTAAAACTTCTCATCCTAAAGGGCCATGTCTTGTTATGTAATTCATAAAACTACTAGTGCCAAAGACAAAGTAGAGATACATATTTAAATCATATACTTTTTATAACGGCTTCAATATAGCATTGTTAGCTATCTTTATTTTTATTGGCTCGGGCCCTAGGTTTACATAGTAGGCCCTAGAGCATTAGGGTTAGGGTTAGTGATTGATTTATTTTATAAATAGGAAGAGTTAGGTGGTAGTTGAGATCATCTTTCAGATCTTAGTTGCATCTATTGCGAAAAAGAGACTTCGCCCTCTGTAAATGGCTAAGGATTTGCATTGATTTGAATTTGGAATTTAGTCACTACTTATTTGATTTTTAGGCAATTGGATCTAAATTATTATTATCATTTGGGTAATGCTATTTGTGCATTATTGGATTTCTACTACTATTGCTATAATTCTCAATGTTGTTTTATAACAAGTGGTATCAGAGTTTTGATCTCAGCTCCCTACGCAGTACAAATTTGTAGCAAAGGGCACCCAAACCATTCTTGAACCTCTGTTGAACATTACTGCTACATGTTTCTTGGTAGTTTTTTCATAATTTTTTAGTCCATCTTGTGTAATTATCTTCTAAAATATTGTGAGTTCCTTGTTGTTACTTCCTTTTCTTGAACCTGAAAAAATGTATTAGCGATCGCCCAACCCTTGTGAGAGACCCATATCATTGTGATTGTCTCTTTGAGATAGTCAAAACAAGGGGTATCTCCAACAACACTTATTTGGAAGATGAGTGTCCTAGGACCCTTGCAGGAGACATATCTCTTTGCGATCATCTCTTCAAGCTAATTAAAGAAAGAGGTATTTTTCACAACACTTTTTTCAGTAGCATTCCAAGATTTGTCTGGGTTTTCCAATTGCCCTTAGTGTATGAATGAACTTGTTGCCATTATAGGTTAGGCGTGAGCCAATGGTTGATTACAACATATTGTTAATCCAAAAAATGTATATGAGCAAAAAGAAGCGCCAACCCAGAAATCTTGGTAAACATCACAACACTTTCCCAAATATCAATAGTTTTGATCAACGTATAATTTCTTCCTTAAACACCATGGCTTCACCTTCTCCTAACATATCGAGTTCTTCCTCTCCTCCCAATAACCCTCCCTCGGTCACTCTTTTTGCTACCTCTCCAATTGGTAATCCTATCCCTTGTACTATTGACCCTTATCTGGATGCATATATTTTGAATTAAGAAAGAACAATTACTTCCATTGCCAAGTCCTTGGATAATCAAGACCAAAAGATTACTTCCATTGCCAAGTCCTTGGATAATCAAGACCAAAAGATTACTTCCATTGCCAAGTTCTTGGATAACATCCAAAGAGTCCTACAAATATCCACTACTATACCTCCTCTTTTCCAAGGGTCATAACAAACCATAGGGCAACAACCTTTGATCATTCATCATGTATCAAATACTAGTGTTCTTCCACAACTACCACCCGATATTAGTCCAAATTCCTATGGAAGTCACTCAACTCCTTATGCCACCTAAGTTTCTCTTCCATTTATGGGTGCTTATGACCTAGGCTTTGCTTCTGATCTGGATTCCATGACATGAGGTGCTTCTAATTTCCTTAACTGACCTCATACAGTTCTTGTTCCTTGCATCAACATGCCTACCTTTGAAGGTGTCAATCTATGAAGGTGGTTGGCCGAGATGGATAGCCTTATCTGCCTATACCATATTCCTAAAGTAGGTTGTCATATTAGTAGCTTCTATGTTGGAAACCCAAGTTCACCAATGGTTGTTGTGGTAGTTTCACGAACATGGTGGTTCATTATTGTGGCCTAACTTCAAAGAATGATTTCTTCGAAGATTTAACAAGAGATATTCCACATCGTATGTGATTCATCTTATGCAAACAAAGCAAACAGGAATAGTGGATTATTGCTTTGAGTTCACTAGTCTTCTCCCCTACACTCAACAATCGAATCTAGTGGTGGTGATCTCAGCCTTTTGCCATGGTCTTAAGGGAAAAAATTAATGAGAAGTTGACATGCTTGATATCTATACTCTCAACAATGCTCAACATATAGCTTTGGTATTAGAACAGAAGTTATAATATTCCAATCTTTATTAAGATGTGATTTTTACTCTTGTCATCCTTATTATAATAATGAGTGTTTCTAGGAATTCTTATATTTCAAATGTCATTCTCACCATCCTCGAGATCATGCCTATGAAGAACCCCCTAACTTCCAAGTGGAAGGTGAAGGCATAACAATATATGAAGATGGTGATTCATTACAATAGGAGCAACCAACAAAAGTACATAAGGTCGAACATGAGGATGATATTGTGGATCTCTTTACTCATGCTCTTATAGGGCTCCAAGCTCACCATACTATCAAGGTACAAATATTTATTAAACAATAATGCATCAATGTGTTGATTGATTTAGGTAGCACACATAAATTTATAGATAGTAAGCAAATTCCTTGGGCTTGTATATCAATATTTTAGATCAGGATAAATTTTAAGTCTTAATTGCAAATGGGGTAATGATTAGTGTGTGGCTTGAATGGATAAAGTTAACACCCAAATGGGGGATTATACTTGGTCATGCAATCTCTTTGCCATGAACCTAGGTAGTTCAAATGGCATCTTAGGAGCACAATGTCTCTCTCAACTTGGTAATATTACTATTAATCTACAAAAATTATGTCAAATAGGAAGAGAAGGGAACAATCATTTGTCTCCAAGGAATCCAACCTCCTCCTTGCAAGGTGGTTAGTTCACATAGCATGGAAAAGATATTGAAGAAAGGCGGTTGTGGATTCTTTGCTTAAGTAAATTGCATGAAGGGTTAGTATTTGGAGCTGCTTTTTCTAGCTCTTCCTTTGGATTTACAAAATATTGTAAATCATTATGAGGTCTTTAGTGAGCCCATGGGTCTTCATTCTAAGCATATACATTATCATGCCATCCACCTTGTTATAGAAATTCAACCTCCTAATCTGCATCCTTATCACTATCCCTAACCCTAAAATTCAAAAAATTGAGAAATTGGTTCAAAAAATGTTGGAGTAAAGAATCATCCATCCAAGCATAAGTCCATACTCCTCTCTAGTTGTGATGGTGTGATTTAAGGCTAAGTCATGGCACACGTCTTGATTTTTGTCCTCTCAACAAGATCACTATTAAATATAAGTTTCCTATCCCTGTTATAGATGATTTGTTGGATGAATTGCATGGTGCTAGATACTTTACAAAACTAGATTTGCATTATGGGTATTATCAAATTAAGGTTATGGAAGAGGATATCCCTAAGATTACTTTTTCATGCACATGAGGGTCATTATGAGTTTCTAATCACGCCTTTTGGTCTCACTAATGCTCCTTCCACTTTCCAAAGTCTCGTGACTTTGTATTTCATTCTTTTCTTAACAACTTTGTCTTGGTAATGATATTTTAATTTATAGCAATTCTTAGGAGGAACATTCTAGTCCATGTTGACAAAGTTCTTCACATATTATAAAGGGATTTTTTTGAAAAGGTCCAAATGTTCCTTTGGGGTCCATGAGGTAGAATACTTGGGACATATAGTAACTCAGGAAGGTGTTAAGGTAGATCCTAACAAGATCAAAGCTATGCAAGATTGGCCCTCGCCCAAATCCCTTAAACAACTTTATGGATTTTTAGGATTCATAGGCTACTATGGAATTCTATCTATAACTATGGTGCTCCTCTCACTATTCTCACTAAAAAATTATGCCTTTGTTTGGTTTGAAGCCACTTATAAGACCTCAAATAAGTTGTGTACCACTCCTCTTTTGGCAACTCTTGACTTTAGCAAACCTTTTGTTGTTGAGAGTGATTCTTCTAGCATAGTTATTGGAGCTAATTTGAGGCAAGATGGACACCCATTAGCCTTGAAACTAAGCAACTTTCAGGCAAGAATCTAGAATGGTCAACTTATGAGAAGGAAATGTTAGCTATTTTGCATGCCATGGAGAAATTGAGGTCGTATTTGTTGGGGCATCGTTTCATCATCAAGACCATCCATAACAACCTTAAGCATTTCTAAGAGTAGTGTCTCTCATGCCCTAAACAAAATAAATGGATGACCAAACTCTTGAGTCATGATTTTGTCATTGAATACAAGAAAGAAAATGAGAATGTGGTGACTAATGCCTTGTCTCACAAATATAAGGATGTTGTTTTCAATGCCATCTCTAGTCCTCTTCTACAATTGCTTTCTCAACTTTGGGAAGATTGGCATTTTGACTTGGAGACTACGTAGACCATTCAGGAAAGGGATATGGGATCATCATTGCATTCTTGTTTCTCATATATTGATGGAGCAATTCATATAAAGGATCACATTTATCTTTCTATCTTTAGCTATTAAGTCAAATGTTTTTCAAGAATTGCAAGCATCTCCTTTGGATAGACATTCAAGATTCTTGAAAACATACCATTGGGTGAAGCAATATTTTTTGAAAAGGATTAAAAGAAGATGTCAATACATTTGTGGCTGAGTGTGAGGTGTGTCAACATAAAAAAGGGAAAACAATTAAATCTCCTAGATTGGTGTAACCCTTGCCTACCCCTAACCACCAATGGGAGTACATATCCATGTATTTCATTAAGGGGCTTCCCAAATATAAGGGATTAATAATTATATTTATGGTAGTAGATCACCTTTCCAAGTATGCTTATTTTTGTGCATTACATCATTCCTATTTAGCAATTAATATGGCCAAGGTTGATTATGCTTATAAATTACATGGTATGCCCAAAATCATTGTGAGTGACCATGATCCTATCTTCACTAGTAACTATTGGAAAGAATTTTTTTGTTGTTGCAATACTAAGTTTAGTATGTCCTCTTATTATTACCCTTAATTGCATGGTCAAATAGAGTGTTAACAAATTTTTGGGTACTTACTTGAGACCTCTATTTTTTTTCTCAAGACAAGCAGTATCATTGGGTTCATTGGATTTCATTAGTTGAATGGTGGCACACTACTTCTCATTCATCCCTCAAGATATCCCCATTTGAAGAATTGTATGGTCAAAAATATCAATCAGTGACAGACTATGTTCTAGGATCCTCCAAGGTTGCCTAGGTAGATGATTTGTTGCAATAATGATGGCTTGTGCTTCAACTTATTAAAGATAATTTGACCTAGGTCTAGAACCACACGAAACAACAAGAAGATTCACACCTTTCTAAACAACAATTTACCATATGAAATATGGTCTTTTGTGCCTATAACCCTACAAGCAATTGTCCTTGAAGACCAACTCTAGTTAGAAGTTGGTTCCTTGATTTTATGGGCCCTACAAGATGGTCCATTGCATTGGTGAAGTGGAACATTGGTTGGATATTCAACCATCTTCTTGCATCCATCTTGCCTTTCATGTATCTTGTCTCAAATAGGTTATTGGCCAGAAGGTGTAGTCCTAGATGAAGCTTCTAGTACTAGTTGAAGAAGGTTGAATTAATATCCATATTGAAGCAATGTTATGGTATAGAGTTTGTTATCTTCAGTCTCAACAAATTCAAAAGTTTCTCATCAAGTGGGACTTCTAAAATAATATTCTATGTGGGAGCCTAAGAGCAATTTCCAGTCTTTTCCAACTTTGAAGACAAAGCTTTTGAGGGGGAGCCATGTAATGAGTCTAACACAACTATGTTAGCTATCTTTATTTGTATTATCTCATGCCTTAGGTTTAGATAATTGACTCTTGAGCATTAGGGTTAGGGTTAATGATTGATTTAATCTTTAAATAGGAAGAGTTCGTTGGTGGTTGAGATCATATTTCATATTCGAATCTTAGTCGCGTCTACTATGCATAAGAGACTTTGCCCTCTCCAAGTGGTTGAGACATTGTCCCCTCTAAGTGGCTAATTATTTGAATCTAATATTTAATTATTGTATATTTGATTTTTTAGCATTTGGATTCAAATTATTATTATCATTTGGGTAATGTTATTTGTGCATTATTGAATTATTAATTTTATTGCTATAATTCTCGAAGTTGTTCTATAACACTTTCATGTAGCAACATATTCATTTTCTATAGAAATTGAAATTGAATAAAATTAAAATTTACCAATACTTTCCATGTAACTTATCTGTAAGAGTAATTAGATTTTCTAATATATATTGCTTTGGATGATACCTCAATTGAAAGCACTTTAAATAAAAGTGCTTGCATTGTGAAGTTTGGTTTATTTATGTCTTTGGATGAAAGTTATAAAATATTTACCATCATTATTACATGAAAAGCAATATAAATAAAATGTCATTCCATTCACAATTATCAATTATCATGGTGGAAATGAATTATTGGATTATTCTATTAGAATCAATGTTAGGTCTTTTAGGATAACAAGGTATGCTAGACAAACCATAAGTCAAGAGTTGTCTTTCATCATTTTGTTTGAAATAGAGGAAATAAAATGGTATTTTTGGTGTAGGTTTAGCATCTTGTAAGTTTGACTTGTTTGTGACTTCATTTCTAGTAAAATAAAACATAGGTCTATTGACATAGAGGTTTTTTTATGTCTCGTAGAAGCCTAATTATACATTATGTATTCTTGTACCTAAGGGTCATTGCTCTAGGAAATATATCTAAACCTTAATAAGCATCTTGTGAGTTGTATCAGGTGCAATTAATTTGGACCACTGGTGATTAAAAGAGTCTATGAGGTCTACATATTTAACACTATTATAAAATGAGTAAGTTAAAATATTGTTTAATATCAACTTTTACATAAAAGGTGAGGTTTGTAGCTCACTCTTTTAATTAATTAACTTATATTAATCTTATTGATTACCAAATTTTAGTGTCATTATTAATATTTGGTACAATATTATGTATCTATGTATTCTAATGTCTCTTATGTAATAATATTGATGTTTTTAGTGATTATTGTTTGCTAATGTCTTGTGAAGGTGCAACATAATGGTACTTATTTTAACATGTACTAGTACCCTTTGAGAATAGCTCCCTTAGGGATCTTCACTTCTATGTGGATTGAATTTTCTTGTGCATTCAAACTATGGAAGGACTCTTTTATGATGATCAAATCTCATTTTTTTCAAATTTATTGAGGAAGATCAACTTGGCACTATGAGATTTTAAATCTAGGGTTGAAGGAGATTTTATATTTCTTTCAAACAATTGAAGTTCAACCCATTTTGTTCATCATGGTTGAAGAAAAAGGTTTGATGAATAGTTTTTTACAATTTATCCTTTAAACCTATAATTAGCAAGGAATAAGTAAAATGACATTTCTACAAAAGCCTTACATCTTAAATCTAGAGTACAATTTTCTAGATTTTTTAAACTATGATATTTGTCATAGATAAAGAGGTAGACACTATTTGGTACTTTTTAAAATTTATCATATTTTTATTCTTTTTGTGGCCAATTTTTGATCCAAATCATTCGCCTAAGAGGTGGAAACATTTTAGAAGCAAAATTGACTCTTTGAAAGGCAATCTTTTGGAGGATTGTACTACCAAGTTACTACCATTACTTCATAATTTAGCAAATGGCAATGCAATAGATGATATAAAGCTGGTTGGAGGGTGTTACTTAGTAATCAAGGCTAGAGTCAAATTTTCAGTAAGACAAGGCTCAATTGAACCCATGGTCAAAGCCAATTTTAAAAAGTATAATAGATATAAAAAACAAAAGATATATAAAAATGACTATGTATAGGATCTTATGATCCTTTAGCATGAGTTAGAGAATCACCCACAAGCTAGTGAATCACCAACAAAGTAGCAAAGCATGACAACCAAGAAATTCACTAGCTTAGCAGGCAATTTGGATGAAGGTGGTGAGTTTTGAAGCATGAATCCCAAAGTAACTAATTGAATATGATATTTTATTTTTTGTGGTTAATTTAATGTAACCAAGGGTTAATTGAGCTAATTAAGTGTGAGAAGTAAGATAAAGCTATTGATATAAATAAAAGCTAAGAGCTCATTTATTATGATATTTTCATAGTCTGTAAATATTAGAGCTATACTTTATGATTTTGAATTGTACTCTTAAACCTATATTACAATTAATGGAAATATTGTGCATGATATTTTTTGATCAACTGTGTCCTTTGACCTCTTAATTTATGAATGAATGGTGCTTTTGGCTTTGCCCACCTAGTTTCTATTAGTCATTTTTTCTATTGTTGTATGTGTAGACATTTAAAATGCATCATTGAGAGGAGACTCCCAAAAAGCCTCTTTTCTAACTCACATCAATCCACCTTGAGCAGCCTCAAGGCTAATTTAGTGATTTTCATCACAATAGGCAACTTTCCCCATGGGAAGCCTAACCGTCTCGACTTGAGACGATCGTAGGGTCGTGACTGTCTCGACCTGAGACGGTCATACAAAAAAAAATGAAGATAAAACAATAACTAATAGATGAAACTACTTGTTACCACCACATTTGATTTTGCATCAACATTGAGCGCCCTGCATGAGGCAAATTCAAATTAATCACATGCAACATTTAGTGGCATGCATATGCTTTTCCATGCAGACTGTCCCTCTGCTTTTTCATGTACAGTGCCCCTGATTGACACATACCACATTTAGCCTTTGGTCAAGAGGTCTATAAAATGGTGCTCCATTCTCAGTTTTAAGGATCCCGATCTCGAGTTTTTGTGCCATGATGTGCTACTGAACTAAATCCACCAGGTTTTCCTGTTGCTAAAGATGTTTTTGTATTGCCACCTAGGATTTGAAGTTGCATTCCTCTCTTGCATGATCAATACCCTCACTTCAATGACTGCTTGAATTCGCTAACTCAGCTCCATGCCACAAGAATCCATCAAAAATACCTCCCTGTGACATCTTAAACACTGCTCATACCTAGTCACACAGAGGCGCAAGCCCGTGACAGCTACCGTCTCACCCTGAGACGATATGCAGATGAAACTATCGTGACCTGAGATAGTAGTGGACAAGTAACTTGCTTTCCCTATTTTCTGTTCATCTTAGCTTAGATCAGCATTTTTTTGGTTTCTATATTATCTTAGATTTTAGTTTATACTTGCATGCACCTATTCTTTTTTCTTTCATTTATCATTTCATATTCAATATGGGTCCAACTCTGGTGGGCCCCTCATATGTTATTGATATGCTTTTTGTTTTCTTTTTTGAAGGCAACATGACTCGAGGATAGCAGAAGGCTACATACCCACATTTGATTTGACATGACAATCTTGAAAACCCACTCCTCAAACAACACGCTAGCACAAAAATATTGATATTACACCAGGATACATCGTTTGTTGAATACCCCCATAATTTTGTAATCTTTGTATCATTTATAAAAGATCCTCTTAAGAGGACTCTCTTTGTAACGCTTTGAAAAGATAAATCAATACAAGGATTCATTTTATTGCTTTCAAATATTTATGTTTTAATTGTTTGGTACAAATTTATTGTTTTTAGATGGCGATCATGATGGGACACAGTCCCTACTTTTCTAAATGCAGGTTTTTTGATAAACTATTAACTGTTTCTATTATTTATAGGTTCTAAGTCTTAATTGTCTCGATCCAAGACAGTCCTTGTTTGGGAACCATCTCAACTTGAAACGGTCCCTGACCTGAGTCAGAATGACTACGGATTTGCATTTCGACGTCAAACATATGCTTTCATAGTTACTATTTGCATTGCTTTGCTGCATATTTTTCTTAATTTTGAAAAAGAAATAAAAATTCAATAAGATAAATTTATAGCATAGTTGCATTTTAATTTTAAATTTATCAGACTATGATCATCTTAGGTTGATATGGTCTCTGTCTGTGACCATATCAGGTCAAGACAGTCCCCTGTCTGCAACCATCTCAGAAAGAGACGATCACTAGGTTTTCTGTTGGTTTACCTACATTGCTGCCTATTCAAGGTAGATAATAATTTAGGAAATAAAATACATTAAATATTACAATTTGTATTAATGAAAGTCATCATGTGCTATTTGCTTTTACTTTTTTTTGTAACATAATAAAAAGAACCACACACTCACGAGGCACTTAAATTTGGTTAGTTGGATTTCATCGCAAACAGCCGGTAGCAATCATGCGACATGGGCTTTCATCTCCCACCATAGATTGGTTCCCCACACACTATAGTAGCCCCTACAAGTGGTTTTTTAGATTTCATCACTGAAAACCCCTCTGCTTTTTGGTGCATCCCAAAGTAGGACAGGTTTAGATGCCCTTTAACTACGAGGCTTGATAATTAGTGGATGCAGTTGCCGTTTATGCCCAAGTTCGCACGAGGGTGAAGTGAAAGCCACGATGGTTTAGTAGCAAGGTACTATATAGCGCATCTCCTTCCTTGGAGGGGTATTTTGTTCCCATAAGGATACCTATAAGCCGCATACTCCCTCCTAGGAAGTCGCTTCAGTTGTTGTTGTATCAATTCTCATCAAAGAGGTGCACATCAACACACCTGGCTAGATTACATTCCATCATTCCATCTATAGTTCTAGGTTAATTTGTATCAAAACACACAAAAATTTCAAAAACAAAACAAAACTAAAAAACAAAAATTAAAATTAAAAAATAAAAATACCAAAAATAGAAGAAAAGATTGCACAAAAAAATAACATCAATGATAAAACAAAATCACTTGTTTGCTTTGTTTGTGTAGTTTAGAATGGGTACTCTATTTTCCTAGAATATGGTTGTGACACACAATCAAGCTCAATCATGAGCAAACACTGCTAAATCAACACAAGGAATCATGGATCACTTTCAAATTGATCCACAAAACCTTATCATACCTGAGTGGCAATGTGACCCCCAGGAATCGAACATTATTAACCATCCCATTGACCCCGATATGATAGGCATCGCTACTCATAATAAACCTATAGGTCCTGATTATTATCATGATATGGATTATCTAGATCATGACACCTTACACGCATTTTATAGGGAAAACTACCTCCAAGATGAAGCATCTAGGAAGTCCCTATCGTACATTCACATACCAAATCGACCTGCAACTCCCCTAGATAAGGATTTGGAGTATACTCCACAAGATAGGGATGCGCAAGCTACCCCAACCGATCGCCCGTAGATGAGTCGTAATTATGATCATATGGACATGTACACCATTCAAGGTCATAACAATCCTACAATGTGGGCTCATGCATTTAGGGATGGTGATCTTAACCATCCCTCTACATCTTATGATAAATAGTTGGTCAGGTACATTGTGCTTCGATGACTCCTAATTATGCAGAACCTATCTTGCACCATAAATATCAAGTCAATGTTGCCTCTCATGACCCTAAAAAACAAGTTATCGATCTTTCCATAGTCGAAGCACAAGTCATGCCCATACACGTTATCAATACACGTGTGAACTACCCTCACATAGCAAACCATGTGAATAGATCTCATTAGGAACCCAGGCCAAATCCTTATTACCAACAACAGTTACAGAGGATAATGCACCAAATATTGCCCATGTCTATGCATCAAAGGCAACAAATTCAACATCACCCAGAACGCCAAACACAACATCATAATCTTCCACCGCATCCGAATAAGAACCTTCCACCTCGCCCATGCCCAAATCCGCTTTGCACCCAACATCATAGGCCACCACCCATTCATCATCAAGAGCTGCATTTGCCTCAAAAATACCAATATCAACAAGAATATGAAACCTATGAGGAACCACAACAAGAATTTTAGGAACATGTCAATACATATCCTGAATTACATTATGATGAAGTGCTTATTGATAACACTTATGAACCACCACCTCAACATCAAAACCCACCACCTCCACTTCATCAAGGGCAAAGATAGGCAAAATACATTATCTCGTCGAAAGCATACAAATTGTTGACTGATCAAATCAATTCATTAGAAAAACAAGCTTTGGGCTTGGGTTACCAAAAACCCAAATTAAGGCAGCTCAATAATCAATCCCTCCATCTATCAGTTCCATCACCTCCATACCCACCGCACTTCGAAATACCTAAACTAGAAAAATTTAAAGGTGATGAAGACGCACACGAGCATGTGACTAGCTTCATGAATATTTGCTTTCATCTTCAAGACAATGGCCCCTTAATGCGAAGAACATTTCTCATAACACTTGTTGAGGGTGCTTTGGAGTGGTACAATAATTTACCATGCCATAGCATTTATACTTTTGAACAGTTGGTCGATGCATTTTTGGAACGTTTTGCCTTTAGCATCAAGAAGAAAGCTACCCTAACTGACTTGTATAACCTTAACCACTTTGAAGATGAGCCAATCATGGATTATGGCAATAAATGAAGAGCATTCATAACAAAACTGCCCTTCACCTTACCCATCATGGAGCTAACTTGCATGTTGATAGGGATTAGGTGTGTTAGGTGTGTAAGATGTGTAAATTTTATGTAATAAATCGTTATCTTTTAACGGTCATGTGTTTTTAATTGTAGTTGTTGTAACGGATAAGGTGCACCATAATCATTAAATGCAACCTTATCCGTAACATGTGTTGTATTGCCTATTTATAGGCTTTTGTTATCAATGAAAACTCAATTTTTGGATTGTCAATTATTTTCTTTGTCTGTTGTAATTGCTCTCATATCATTGGTATTAGAGCCAGTTACGGAAACAAGGCTAGTATCCTCTTCTCCTAGGCTGAGATTGGTTTAGACGGGGAATGAGAACGCCTTCGTAGTCAGATTCGTTGGGAGAAGTTACTTTCATTTCCAAATATTTTCGATTGCAGTTTTCTTTCGAAATTGTTGATTCCATTTTGCGGTTTCATCCCGCTTCGCGGTTTTGCCCTGCTTACTGCCTCGCAATTTTTAACAATCACAAACCTCAATTTTCGTTTCATTTTCGTACGAGGGAGTGGCTCATTTACAATATTGATCCGTGTTTTCTGGGCGTCCATCTACCTTCGGAGTTTTTTTTGGCCATATCTGCACTTTCTGGCATTGTTTTGCCATTTTTTGGACGGGACCTATTCATTTTTGGCGTGATTTGTGTTGCCAATTACCGCTGCTCACATTACAGCTTTTTTCGGTGATTTGAGCTTCTTTTACAATGGTAGGTGCTACGATCTGTTTTGCGTCTGTTCCAGAGTTTCATTTGCTTTTGGTCACATAGTGGCTCTCATCGAGTGCTTCCATCGGATTTGTTATGGATTCTGCCTGCGTTGAATTTTGCTCTACACGGTGAGATCTGGCATTATCGATATTTACGATGGCATTGATTTATTTCACCGGCTCACGTTGAGCTGACCTATTCGGTGTGCTCGATGCTCTATTATACACGTTCAATAGAGACTTTGCCATCCCAACTGACGGCCCTCTCTTGTGTCTAGCCTGATGTTTTTCGATGACATCCCTTGCACGCGCATCGTTACTCATTTTCTAAGATCGTTGTGATCGTCACTGTGTTTTCGCGACCACGCCGAAATCCTCATCCGATCGTAGTTGCATGTCTTCTTTCTGACAGTTATGCACACTTTTGATAGCGATCCATCATGATCTTCTTGACGTAGATGCCTCCCGTAGATATTCTACACCTCCTCAGGTTTTGTCATCCACGACAGTTTTCTTGGTGACTCCAAACTAGTCTTCTTCACATCCGATGTTTTCGAAGATCACCTGTATCGCATCCATTGCCCATTTGTTTGCGTCACTTCCAGCGTCGGCATCTTACAAACTTGGCAACCTTTTTTTCTCATCACTTGGACGTACCTTGCGATCGTCGTTGTAGCCTCAAAGTTGCACCTCAAAGTCCATCGGGGTTTGCATTGCAGTGTTTCCCGCCGTTCGGGCTGACGTCCACTCTTCGTGCTTGTTCTCCATTTCTGGCATGTTGCTGTGATTCACGACTCCTTCAGTTGTGTTTTGATGACATCCAATTTTTAGCTCGTAGTGGTGTTTTCTCATCTTCTGTTCGGCTTGTTTATCCGACGATTCGCGAGCGGTTGTAGTGTATTTTTGCATGTGCTCTGCGAGAAACACAAACAAAGCAGTTTACTGCGCATCTCGGTAATTGGCATTTTTAAGCGTCCTTCTCCTTCCTTCTGAATCGAAAACTTGTAGACCCTTAACGCTCTCAGAACATTCGGTGGTTTCCAGTGCATATATTTTTTTATATGGCCTCCAATAATTCTCGACGCATAATATTTAACGTTGTCCTTGACCATTTGATTGTTTTTCGGTGGGTTGTTTCCGTAAAAGTTGTTTTCGACAGTATATTTCTTCTGTCGGCATTATCCCACATCTCATCTATGGAGGGCCTTTCCTTCTTTTTCTACCGTGCATTTTCCATACCATAATAGCTAGTGCGTTCCACGCTGACTATTTCCTCGCTTGCCCCCTCGTGTTGCGCACCTCTTGCTATTGTCACCGTGTCCCTTCTCACGTCTAGTGCCTTGACACTTGTCACCGTGTCCCTTCTCTCGAACACTTGTCACCGTGTCCCTTCTCTCGTCACGATGATTGTCCCTTCTCTCGAACACTTGTCACCGTGTCCCTTCTCTCGTCACGAGTTTATCATCGTAGCTTTCTCACCGTGTCCCTTCTCTCGTCACGATGATTGTCCCTTCTCTCGAACACTTGTCACCGTGTCCCTTCTCTCGTCACGAGTTTATCATCGTAGCTTTCTCAAGTGGGCAAATACAAAGAAACACTTGTCACCGTGTCCCTTCTCTCGAACACTTGTCACCGTGTCCCTTCTCTCGTCACGAGTTTATCATCGTAGCTTTCTCAAGTGGGCAAATACAAAGAAACACTTGTCACCGTGTCCCTTCTCTCGAACACTTGTCACCGTGTCCCTTCTCTCGTCACGTGGGCAAATACAAAGAAACACTTGTCACCGTGTCCCTTCTCTCGAACACTTGTCACCGTGTCCCTTCTCTCGTCTAGTGCCTTGACGCGAGTTTATCATCGTAGCTTTCTCCAAAGAAACACTTGGGAAAAAGAAACACTTGGGAACGACTCGTAGCTTTCTCAATAGTAGCTTTTTCAAGTGAGCAAATACAAAGAAACACTTTTCGGAACGAGTTTATGACAGATTTTAATTAAGTTCCCACCGTGTCCCTTCTCTCGTCACGAGTTTATCATCGTAGCTTTCTCAAGTGGGCAAATACAAAGAAACACTTGTCACCGTGTCCCTTCTCTCGAACACTTGTCACCGTGTCCCTTCTCTTCTCAAGTGGGCAAATACAAAGAAACACTTGTCACCGTGTCCCTTCTCTCGAACACTTGTCACCGTGTCCCTTCTCTCGTCTAGTGCCTTGACGCGAGTTTATCATCGTAGCTTTCTCCAAAGAAACACTTGGGAAAAAGAAACACTTGGGAACGACTCGTAGCTTTCTCAATAGTAGCTTTTTCAAGTGAGCAAATACAAAGAAACACTTTTCGGAACGAGTTTATGACAGATTTTGAGTTTATGACAAAGTGGACAAATACAAAGAAACACTTGGGAACTTAATTAAAATCTTTCATTCATTCAAATGCCCCTCGTGCCTTGCTGCATCGTAATATTTGAGTTTATGACAGATTTATACACTTGGGAACTTAATTAAAATCTTTCATTCATTCAAATGCCCCTCGTGCCTTGCTGCATCGTAATATTCTTTCATTCATTCAAATGCCCCTCGTGCCTTGCTGCATCGTAATATTTGAGTTTATGACAGATTTAATTGAAGACAGTAAAATAAAAACAGTTTATGACAGATTTATTTGAAGACAAATGAACACGAGAAAATAAAAAAAGAAGTTGGAGAATTGCTAACACAAATCAGCAGGAGAAACCTTCTCAAAGATATTAAAGATCATATGATATGATTTGAGTAATTGTACTTCCATATTTGAGATCCCATAATAGACCATATTTGGGTGTAGGGACGTAATTAAAATCTTTCATTCATTCAAGTGCCCCTCGTGCCTTGCTGCATCGTAATCCACGTGTCGCCCTTGTGTGTTCGGTTGTGTCTTCGCTTCCATATGTCGTTGACCGTCACCCTTTGCCTTCTCAGTGCTTCCTTTGATCGACATTCTTCTGTGTCCTTCACTCGTTCATGTTCCAGCGCTTTCCAGCGTGCCACCTCCACCCTCGAGATGACTTCTACGTGGTCCATGTCCGTTAAGGTCCGCCCATCCGCATTGTCCCTGACATCACATCCATTACCGTACGGTTGTCATCATGCCACCTCAAAATATTTCCTGCCACCTCGGACTGCCCATTCCATTGTGTCGTGCTGTTACGGTTATCATCATGCCACCTCAAAATATTTCCTGCCACCTCGGACTGCCCATTCCATTGTGTCGTGCGGTTAGCGTCTACCGCCCATGTGGCATTCCTCTCTATCCTTACCCGTGTCATTCGCCAATAGTCTGCATCGGTGACGTGTTCGTTCGTACCGTTTTAACCGCCCATGTGGCATTCCTGCTCTATCCTTACCCGTGTCATTCGCTAATAGTCTGCATCGGTGACGTGTTCGTTCGTACCCATTTTTATTCGTCCTTGTGTCAGCCTGACCACCCGTCAACTCTCACCCAATCATCGATTTCCGTTCCACCAATCTTGCTCTTTCCCTATTGCTTGCATCAGTCAAGATGCCCACCAATGTGCCACGTTGCATCATCCAATCCTGTGCACTGTCTTCTGACTAGCCTCTTCCTGTGTGCCCTTTCTGTCGTGCCACGTGTCAGTCACATTGCTTCCAATTTGTTGTCTTCCTCCCATAGCCGTTGGCCATTATTTCCATTGGCCTCCCATAGCCATTGGCCATTCTTCTCGTTGGCCTCTACTAGCCATTGGAAATTACACCTTATTCACCATAGTTGACCTCCATTCAATGACAACCATTGGAGTTATATATCCTTAATGCTATTGATTCCTACTATTTGACCATTGGAGTTATTAAATTGGTGACTTCATTCTTGCTTGCTATTCATGATAAATGCCATTGCACACTTTGGAAATCTGCCCAAGTAACCATCGACAGTAACCAGTTACAACCCCACTAAATTTTTGCTATTTCATCATTCCAGGAGACCTTCTGCAACTTTTGCATTTACAGGGCCATCTATTGTCCAAGTATACCCTTGCATATATTCGTTGGAAAACTCGTTTCAAGCTCTTTTCTTATGCCATGGTACTTTTTCCATTTGCCCCTATTTTGTCTCTTGAATTTTGTCCCAAAGGATTCCTTCTTCTCGGGCTTGCATCTTTACCATCTGAGTACCATTTTGTCAAATTTTGGATTTTCTTCCTGGCTTGCACCAGACATATGGCCGCCAACATGGCCTTAGCCAAAAAATTGGCCAAAATTTCTGCCAATCAATCCATTGCATTGGTCGTCGTAGTCAATTCTTTGATAGATAAACTTCAGGACGTCACACTCAAGTCCTCCTCATCTCATGCCAAATGTGAAGTTTGTATTTATGAAGGTTCTCGAGATCCTAATGTTCTAAATACTTGGATCCTCGACATGGAGACCTGGTTTGACTATAGTCAAAAAATGGAGGATGACAAGGTTCCATTTGCCAAGTTGAAACTTTCTGGCATGGCTAAAGTCCTGGTAACTAAATGCCATATTGTCACATGGGATGACTTGGTCAAAGTTTTGAAGGCCATATTTTATCCGTCCCATTATGATGCTAATTTGTAGATTCATTGGCTTCACATTCGATAGGGACACAATCAGTCAGTTCAGAATAATGTGTATCAGTTCAACAAGTTGTGCGTTTTGTTGCGCATTGTTGATCCTGTCGATTCCATGATTCTGAAGTTTAAGAGTGGGTTTCTTGCACATTTGTTCCATGAGTTGAAATATACTTCGTGCAACACACTTGATGATGTGTTCAACCATGCTCATCTTGTGGAGGAAAAGTTCATTGCACAACATCGAGGTCCTCGATACTCATCTGGTGGATCCACAAATGAGTTTCATAAATAGCAACAAGCACCAAGGCACTCTTCTTCTTTCTCCCCTTCTTCTAATAATTCCCATGCTTCTAAGAAAACATTTCATTCTTCTTCTACTTCTCAACCATTCTGTCGCTATTGTAAAAGACCAAGGCATGACAAATCTGCATGTCCCAAGTTACAAAATTCTAACAAGAAGAATCTCATTGTAAAGTCTGATGAGGGAACATTTGATAACCCCATCAAGGCTACTGGTGAGGCAGAGATATATGAGGAGTTGAGGGGAAAATTGAATGATGTCACATTGATGCATCATCATTCCACAACCCATGATCGTGATAATTTATTTGTAACACATGCACATTTGCTACATAATTTTGTTGTAGACTGTATCATTGATAATGGCTTGCAAAAAAATTTGATTGCGCAGTCCATTGTTGATAGGCTTAAACTTCCCACCAAACCTCATCCATTTCCATACACTCTTGGGTGGAAGGATGATAACAACACTTCATAGATCACACACACGTGCTCAATTACCTTTGCTTTTGGCCCTAACTTCCAATATAGGGTCACTTGTGATGTGACACCCATGGATTGTTGTGGGTTATTATTGGGTAAGCCATATCAGTATGATAAGCATACCACTTATGATGCCTATCATAATACATACACTTTGTAGCATGAGAACAAATATTTTCTTGTTTGTAGTGTTCCACCCACTACACATTGGGCTTGCACCAATTTACATCAGGCACGATCCATTGCCTTTAGCACACCACAGCAGCAAGATGTACAACCACGAGTACTTTTGTTTGCTCAACAACACATACATCGAGCTCCTATTCCTGTTGCATCTATTGTTCTTCCTCCAATAGTTGTTCTTGTTCCTACAGTTGTTCCTATGGTTCTTGTACCTGCTCCTATTGTTGCACCAACATCTCTTCGTGTTGCTCCTACTCCTACTCCTACTCCAGTTGTAGTTCCTCCTCCAGATCTTCATTTGGTTCCCACCATTCCGCATCCTACCTCCTTCACATTGTAGGACTTTCAGCATTTAGTGGTATATCAAACACTATCATTCATATACACTCATATTGGCAGTCCACATTGCATCTACATGGAGCCTCATTTTGGAGCATCTCCATAGCCTTCGGGATTCACACCAGCTTCCTTCCCTTTTGTACGCATTGGAGGCCAATGCTTCTATGGTGGGAAGGAATGATAGGGATTAGGTGTGTTAGGTGTGGTACATTTTATGTAATAAACCATTATATTTTAACAATTATGTGTTTTTAATTGTAGTTGTTGCAATGGATAAGGTGCACCGTAATCATTAAATGCAACCTTATCCGTAACATGTGTTGTAGTACCTATTTATAGGCTTTTGTTATCAATGAAAACTCAGTTTTTGGATTATCAATTATTTCCTTTGTCTATTGTAATTGCTCCCATATCACATGTTCACTAAAAGTTGCTCAAAAAAAATCTCATTTTTACTTCAACTTCAACAGTATCAAACTTTTGAGGAAGCCTTAGCCCAAGCAAAGGTCATCGAGGACATTAAGGTCCAAGAAGGAGACATAAAGCTCTACAAGAAAGAATGGCCTAACAAAAATACTAAAGGAAACCAAACCCAAAAATAGGCAACTCTGATGAACTAGGTCATGTTAAGTACCCCTAGGTCCTCGAATTGAACATCGTATCAACCGCCTAATTATCAGGCTCAACCTCCACTGGTGCAATACCACCCTCAATAACCACAAAACCAACCACCAACTCAACCATGGCATCCACCTTGCCAGTACATTCCATTATGGAAACCCTTGGTGAACATCTTTCATCTGTTGTGTGAGGTACAAGCAATCACCCTCCCTGAGATTCACCCATTAGATCCAAATCAATAAAAAATAAAATCTTATAGGGAGGATCATTACTACATCTATCATAGGCAAAAGGTTCATGATATTCAGACATGCTACACCTTCAAGAACCTAGTTCAGGACATGATTGAAAGGCAAGAAATTCAAATCGACAATCCTCTTGCCATGAACAATTAGAACATGGGGGTCTACCAATATTTCTTTCCTCAATGTGGAATAAACATAGCACCTAACGTTACAACAGAACAACCAAAGCAAGTCAATCAGGTCCATGCCACCCCACCTAACCAAGGTTTTGTGGGAATGATCAATATTGTGACAAGGAACCAATGAAACCCAACTCAACCCACACAAACTGTGGACCCTACCAATGTTCCTTCTACATTACAAACATTATCGTGACCAAATTTTATCATACCTCCTCTACCTTGTCTGATTCTTACATTGAGAAATAGACTCACCCAAAGTCTTCAAATGGCCTCAGCAAAACTCTCCATCTATGAGCTTATACAACAACCGATGCCACATCGGGAATCTCTAATGGAGATTTTAAAGTCAATTGAATTGCAACCCCATGATCCCAATGCTTTCACCAATTTTGTAGGACAAATTCAATATTGCAAAGAGCCTACAATAAATTTTCATGATCATGATATCATGAACATCCCTATCTAAGTACCTGATCCACCACTACATATTATGGCTAGTGTGAAAGGGATTACCTACAAAAAAGTCTTGATCGATATCGGCTCATCCATCAACATCATCACCACCGTCGCACTTAAGCACCTCAATCTGCCATCATCACACATTACCTCATCCATATTTACCCTTCGACCCTTCAATGATGCATTGTGTTCCACTATTGGGATAGTGGTCCTTCCTATTTAGGTTGGATTAAAGATCGCTCACACACTTTGCCATGTATTGGAGGGTGCCATGCAATACAACTTGTTGCTTAGTCGACCTTGGATAAGAGACATAAAGTGTGTACCTTTTATACTGCACCAAAGCATAAAATATGTGCATGAAGGCCAAGTCCACTGTGTCCTAGCATATTTAGAACCATTTAAATTTTGCCATATGGTTTCACTTTCAAATGAGTCCATATTACCATCAACTCATTTGGATGTTCAACCTAACTACCCCATCCAACACTCAAATTATCCACCCAAAGCTACCATGCATTCATAATCAGAAATATCATTGCAACCGCAATCATTAGTTTCTATGGAAATCCCTTTTGATCCATCAAACCCTCCCATGAGAAATCCATAAAAAGCAACCATAAAGTCCCCACCACATAAACCATCTCCACATGCTGTAGCCAAATTAAACTCAACCAATCCATCTCCTGCACCTTCAATATCCACCATATCCATAGTGTCCATCCACATTGATCTCGTTCCTGAGGAACCACACTCCAACACTCATAGCCCATCACCATCCACCAACCCATCATCATCTTCCTTGCCTCTGCAGGCGATAATTCATATGACTAATCTGAGCCTAGGGGAATATTCAGTGCAAGATGTTATATTCCCCCCCTCCTTGAGTCGATCTAAGACTTTGGAAGACCTTGTAACACATCGCTACCCATAGGTACCATCATCCCCTTGGGGTCCTTTCCAAACCAAACAAATTTTGTCTATGATGACATTGATGCCTCTACGGGTGCACCTCTTACATCAAACGAGGAATAGTCATTTCAGGTAAACATTGAATATCTATCAAATCTATATTTGGCTCTGCAGTGCTTCTATCACTACCATTGGCATGGAAATGGCTTAGGTCAATATGAGCAAGGTCCTTGGACCTCTTTGGAAGCACATTATCAGTTGCCAATAAAATATTTAGGGTTGGGATACACCATACACATACTGGATAAATTTATTGCATATTTCCTTCAGTGCTTTAACTTAGGCCTTAAGGGAGACATATATGGAAACGAGTACGTTGACCCTGGTTGTACTCATTTGCTTAGCGATCATCTATAAATTGCTACATTATCTATTGGTGAGTTTTACTCGTTATATGAGAGATCAGAAGATGATTTGGAGGTCACATCCATTGGCTTGTCTAGTTTATAAAAATAATCTTCCCCTATTGAGCCCCTCATAGATGTTGATAAATTCTATCTTCATCTATTCCCTAGGCAATTACCCATTTGGTGACAACTTCTCCAGCTCGAGGATCCAGTCATCCTCATGCCACATAGACCACATATTGTCATGTCGATTCCATCTCAACCAACCCTCGCACACTTGTATCCACCTATTATAAATCACTTACTACCACCCGAGAATAGAGTTCATCCACCAACCATCAACATGGTCTCCAATGATATCACCACAACACTCTATTATCTCAATGACCCATCCTGATTTTTTCCTCTCAATCCCGAGGCTAGCGATTTTGACTGCACTATCATTCCACCTTTGCCTTCTGAGTTTATCCCTTTCGAGGATATGCTACAATCATACCATTTTCATCATATCCAACATTAGATGTCCTCCAAGCTGAGATAGAGTCCGATGACATATTTGAATCCTTTAATCTAGTCGATGATATTCATTTGATCCCTAATTCTCATCAATTGGAAGAAGGATCCCACATGTTAATAGAAGAGGCAATTGGCATTGACATCAACACTAATCTTGAACGCCCTCAAATTTTGAAACTGGGGAAAATTCCTTCAAAGACAGAATGTGCTGCATTCACTGCTCTTCTAAAAGAAAATAAGTTTTTTCTTGGTCATACAAGGACATGTGTGGTCTGAAACTGAACTAATGGTCCACAATTTGATGCTTAATCTAGAAATTAAGCCTATCAAGCAAAACCTTAGAAAGTTACATCCAAAAATAGCTCTAATGATAAAATATGAATTACAAAATTGTTGGATGTAGGATTCATCCAACCCATTGACTATCCTGAATGGATTTCCAACATAGTACCTATTAGGAAGCTAAATGGGGGGGTTCGCATATGCACAAATTTTTGTTATCTTAATAAATCAAGACCCAAGGATGAATTATCACTTCATAGCATCGATACAATTGTAGATGTGGTAGCAGGTCATGAAATCCTTTCCCTCATGGATGGTTTCTTGGGCTATAATCAAATTCGATTCAATCTTGACGATCAACCCAAAACAACTTTTACCGCATTATGGGGGACATTTTGCTACAATGTCATGTCTTTTGGTCTCAAAAATACTAGTGCCACCTATCAAAAGGAAATGGCATACATCTTTCATGACCATATGCACAAGATTGTTGAATATTATGTAGACGATCTACTAGCAAAATGTTTACTACGTTGTGACCATATCGATGTTCTATGTAAGGTCTTTGATCACCTATTAGAGCATAACGTATGATTAAATCCTAAAAAGTGTATTTTTGGTGATCTAGAAAGCTTTTAGGTTTCATCATGTCTAAGTGAGGCATCGAAGTTGACTCAAGCAAGGTCAAAGCAATCTTAAACATGCCTCCCCCTATTAGTCTTAAGCAACTTCAAAGCTTACAAGGGAAGATACAGGCCATTTGATGATTCATCACACAACTATAAAAAAAAGTCAATCATTTAATCATCTTCTACGAAAAGGGGTGACTTTTCATTAGGATCAAGATTGCCAAAATGCCTTCGAGGATATAAAGCAATACTTGGTTTCTACACCAATATTATCTCCTCCGTGACCTAGTGTGCCTTTTCTACTATGAATTTCTATAACTGACTTTGCATTAGGGACTATGCTGGCCCAAAAGAATGAGGTAAATAAGGAGTAGGCCATTTACTACATCAGTCACACCTTGGTCTCTTACAAAATCAAATATACTTATATCGAGAAAATCTACTTAGCAATGGTCTTTGCCACCAAGAAACTTTGTCATTACATGATAAATCAAACAATGTATGTTATCTCCGAGGAAAATCCTTTTTGATATATTATGAGTCGATCATATCATAATAGTCATACCGCAAAATGGATCATGCTTTTGACAAAGTTTGACCTAGAATTCATTGGAAAAAAATCTATCAAAGGTCAAGTCATTGCTAACCAACTAGAAGAGGCACCTCTTATAATCGAGTTACCAGACGATGCAGTCTTTTCACATTATCTAACTTGGAAGAGCCAGAATAACTGGAATGTAAAGTTGACCTCACGTTGTTCTTCGATGGCTCAAAGTGTGAAAAAGGGAGTGGTGCCAGAATCATGTTCATTAAACTACAAGGGACTCCTATCCCCCTTTTATTTAAGCTTGATTTTTCATGCACCAACAATAATGTTGAGTATAAAGCCCTCTTATTAGGGCTCCAAATGACCCTAGCCATGAATGTCAAGTGATTTAGAATCTTTGGTGATTCATAGGTCATTATCAATCAAGTCAAAGGGAATTACCAATGTAAAGACCCAGTCTTAAAGAAATAAAAAATCCTTGTGGACAAATCACTTTCAAAACTGAAATGGTATAACATCGAGGTTGTCCCTCATTTCAACAATCATTTTGCAAATACAATGGCTTCTTTGGGATCCCTAATTCTGTAGAACCCTTTCATCAATGTCACAACCATCTATTCTAAAACATTCAAGCAATCTGCACTTTTACGAGATGCCTCTGTAGAAGAGCAAAGCATCCATTTGGTACAAGCTGAACCATATCAAGAATGGTTCTCTCAAATACGATATTTCTTAAAGCTTGGTAACATTCCTTCTAGATTTTCGCATACCACCAAACGTACATTTAAGCAAAAGTGACTAATTATGTTCTACTAAGGGACATATTATACCGTCAAAGCTATTTTGGTCTTCTTCTTCATTGCTTAGAGCCCTGAGAATCTACTTGGACCATTTCTAAGGCTCATGATGGTACTTGCGATGGCCATTCTAATGGCATGGCTATTTCAAAGTGCATTCATTATTGGCCCACAATGGAACAAGACTATTGTGCTTATGTCAAAAGGTGCATTAAGTGTTAGCATCATGCTAATCTATCGCATGCACCTTCGTAGGATTTTCAACCGATACATTCATTGTGGTCTTTCTCACAATGGGGTTTTGATTTAATTAGAAAAATATTGCCCCCATCTTCAGTTTGACACACGTTCATAATAACGGCCACGAAATACTTCACAAAGTGGGTGGAAGTTATTCCCCTTACTACTATGATAGGACCATGCATTGCATAATTCATATTGCATAACATCATTTATCATTTTGGTATTTTATTTAAGATCGTTTCGGATAATGAGACACCATTTAAAAATAAGGATGTTCGAGCTTTATGCAACAAGGATCATATCCATCACAACTTTTCAACTCCTTGTTATCTGTAAACTAATGGGTAATCCAAGGCATCAAACAAAATGATTATTGACATCCTTAAGAAAATGGTTAATAATCATCATAAGGATTGGCATATTCAACTGCCTCTAGCACTTTAGGCTTATAGGATGAGTATTCATATACCAATTGGGGCAAATCCATTTTCGTTGGTATATGGATTTGAGGCCATCATGCCCTTGGATCTTGAAATTTCTTCATTACGCATCTCACTACAAGAATTCATTGATGATGATACTACATGATAGGCTTGCTTGGATCAACTTACCTTTCTTGATGAATTATGCATCAATGCTCTTGAACATCTTAGTGTTTATCAAGATCTTATTAAGAGAGCCTATGATACAAAGGTTCATCCTAGGGAATTTCAAGTTGGTGATCTTGTGCTAAAGGAGAACTAGCAAAACTTAAACATACCTTGTCATTTGTGTGAAAAATTCACGGTAAACTGGTTAGGCCCATTCATCATCACACAAAAGCTAAGACTAGGAACTTATCAGTTAGCTACACTTGAGAGTGACGAGGAACCTGAACCACTTAATATTCTCCACCTGCAAGTATTTTATGCATTAAAAAAATTAAAAAAATAGATAAAAGAACAAAAAAACTTTGCATTTCACATCACCATTGCATTGCATATCACCATGCATAACACTTTGCATTTGATCATCTTAGGATTAGTCATGGCTTTGGCTAGTTGCATGTTTTGTTGCATTATGTTAGGTATTTTGTTTACCCTAGGTGCATCTATCTCGTCTTTAATTAAGCATTTCATATAGCATCACATTTTTAAGAGGGTCACTTGTATTGATGTAATCTCTCTTATCTTGGGCATACACCTCATTTTTTTATGCATACACATTCACATATCCATGATGCCTATCCACCCCTTTCTTGTTCCCAAGTAGTGGTTACAAGGTATCCAATAGGGTATTTCAATCATTCAACCATTCCTAGTTTTTCTTTAAGATTTTTTTGCACGCCATCTTGATGTATGGCGATAAGATCTCTCTTTGGTCATATTTTGTTTATTTCAAAATACCAACACATTCTCACATTCTTAAGTATGACTTTGAACAAGGAAATACGACATTACAAAGTAAGCCTTGCCTCACAAGCGAGCAATTTTCCTTGCTCTTCCTATCATGCAAATGGTCTAAAAAGCTAAGAATTAACAAAAGGACAAGCTCATCCTAAAAAAAAAACCCTTGCTCCTCCACAAAACGAGCAAGTCCCAAAGCAATAAAATCCCCTTGCTCCTCCACAAAATGAGCAAGCCCTAAAGCAATAAAATTCCCTTGCTCCTCTACAAAATGAGCAAGTCCCTCCCCCCTAAAAAAATCCCTTTGCTCCTATACAAAATGAGCAAAATTTTCCATACAAGCAGAAATCCCAAAGACAAAGAAGAAAAAGAGCTTGAATCCCTAGAATTCTTAGTTTTTAACAACCATGAGGTGATCTCCATCGAGGCTATAGACGCTTGACTGGCAGTGGAGTAGCCTTACACATGGTGACACATCTATCATATTAGCGATCTTATTTTGTATAGACCAATGTTAGCTTATCGTTGAGCTAGATTTTGATGGCTTGCATTCGGTGTAGTTAAGTCCAACCGAGTACAAATTCAAGGTAATGAACTTCACTATGTACACACAGGAATATTGAATATCTTGGTCTTCCTAGCATATTTTTATCTTTCAAATGCTTACATGGTTGGTACACAACTTTTGATTATTCAACTAGGGTGTTTGCATATCATGAAAGCCTTATTGTTCCCATATGACCTCTCTCTATTCATAATCCACCATTATCATGATCCTTCATTGCACATCATTTCTCGATGGGTTCCTGTTCATATGTATGCTATTGATGAAATTGTTTACATCTTGATTTGTGACTCTTATACATTTTGTAGTGCATATACTTAGTTTGTTATTGCATCATAGAATCATCCACTATGTTTCATTAGTTAAACATACATTCACAATTTGCATTAATTAAGTTATCATGTGTCATTAGTACATCATAGGCATACCTAGTTCTATGCATCATCATATCAAAAATATTCATTAATCTAAATGTATAATCATACTTACAAGTATAGGCATACATATCTATGCATATTTCGTTAAATTCACAACCATAAAATCCACATACATATGCATAAATAAAACAACACAAAAATGCAATAAAAAAATCATCTCATATATCATCAACAATAAGTACATCCATGTTATAAAATACCTACAAACTACAATATAGTGGGTCCTCAAACCTCACATCACAAACATGAGAAAATGTATACATACGCGCCCTAATCAGGCTGGCCTACACCACCTTTCTTACTACTACCCTCTGCCTTGTCTCTATGTTGCTGCTTGGATTCATTAGCTCTTGAAGCCTAGGAGGCACTCGATAATACAAATTATGAGACAAGTGGTCTCACTGATGGCTCTACAGAGGCCTTGCTCCATTGGCTTCACTAATATTGGGATGATGTTGATCATCACAAGGGTAGCACCCCACCAAGTTTATCGACCTCATCCTCAAGCCGCTTGACATAGTCTCACTTTACCCAATATTGAGCATGATCTGTGGTCACCTTGTCCTATAGTTATGCTACCTCTACCTATAGTATGGACACCTCAATAGTGACCTATATGCTTGAATATGGTTTAGATTGTCCAACTGTAAAACCTGCCACCTGATTCCATAGAGAATCTCACTCTGCAATGAGTCTCTACTGCTCCTCTTAAAGGCTCTGCATCTGGGCCCATAGAGTTTCCCTCTCCTCCCAAATATACCATCACCATATATTTGTCAACCAACGACTTTGCTCTATGGCATGGGTTGTATCTCCATATGTCTGCTACCCTTGGAGGATGCAAACTTGCTCTCTCTAGGGGACAATCTGCTTCTGAGGGTCCTCGTCATCCACCTCATCCCCACAATCACTCCTCATCAGATTATTTGAACCCTTAGTGGTTTCCTGTGTTGATCCCCTCACATCCCTCTCCACCTAATGACACACTCATTGCTATGATGGATCCTCTATCGCACTAGCCTCTACCTCCCCTCTAGCTACTGCCTCACTCTAGAATAATCGGGTTACCCACCAGGCATCATACTCAGCTATGGTACTTGGATCCTTTGTGTCAATATCATTCAAAGGCTCATTTGCATTATCACCCAAAGACTCAACTTATCGCCATGCTAGTTGTGTCTTACTAGTCTTTCATCTATAAAATATTGGGTATTAGAAACATCCTTCCTAACTACAAGCTTCCAGGTCACTCATGAGTACTGGAAGTACTCATGCTCAATCCCCTGGTGACCAGTCAACCACCTGCCATACTGCACTCACCTCAAGTGCACATCCTCCTCATCCTAGGTCGGTGCTCCCTGCTATAGCCTCCATGTCACTTGTACAACTGTAATACTACAAATATCTTTGTATAGTGACCCATAATACCCTAATATGGGTGGCTCTAACCCTTCTCTCACTCATGCAATCATCGTAGTGCATAAGGAATCTCCGTATCAACCATATCTCTATGTGCAGTCCATGACAACCCAATAGGCATATCAACCTAAAAATGCTCCCAACCCCAAATATATAGGAGGAAGATACACCCCAAGACAAGTCAACCCTAATGTTGGATCTCTTAAAACTCTCTGTATAGTTGTGCTAGCAATGTAGTACCCTAGTCCAGGATCCTAGGCTCCTCAATAAGATCCATCACAAGGCCCAAAATATTTTAGGGGAACCTCGTGCCTAAAGAGTCGGGTGAAATAAATTTAGACATAAAAAACATAAGAACTGTCTATCTAGCTATCAATAGACCTATAGAAAGTCTAATGTCCACTCCGACTCCACCACTATCAACATCATAGTCAATCAAGTACCATTGATATTCGTATACTCATTGTAATATTGTCTCTTATTGACTTTTTAGGGCAGTAATAATAGGTTCTTCCTCTATAGGGACCTACAGAATCCAATAGATATCCTCCAATAGATATCCTCCAAATTCATTATGATGTACAACTGTAATCCTACAAATATCTTTGTATAGTGACCCATAATACCCTAATATGGGTGGCTCTAACCCTTCTCTAACTCATGCAATCATTGTAGTGCATAAGGAATCTCTGTATCAACCATATCTCTATGTGCAGTCCATGACAACCCAATAGGCCTATCAACCTAAAAATGCTCCCAACCCCAAATATATAGGAGGAAGATACACCCCAAGACAATTCAACCCTAATGTTGGATCTCTTAAAACTCTCTATATAGTTGTGCTAGCAATGTAGTACCCTAGTCCAGGATCCTGGGCTCCTCAACAAGATCCATCACAAGGCCCAAAAGATTTTAGGGGAACCTCGTGCCTGAAGAGTCGGGTGAAATAAATTTAGACATAAAAAACATAATAACTGTCTATCTAGCTATTAGTAGACCTATAGAAATTCTAATGTCCACTCTAACTCCACCACTGTCAGCATCATAGTCAATCAAGTACCATTGATATTCATATACTCATTGTAATATTGTCTCTCATTGACTTTTTAGGGCAGTAATAATAGGTTCTTCCTCTATAGGGACCTACAGAATCCAATAGATATCCTCCAAAGTCATTGTGATATTTCTAGTGTGCATATCAAAGGTGTTAATCCTGCTATCCCATCTATCAATCAAGGCCATCAGATAGGCCTGGTCTGCATGTACCAACTCTAGTCAAAATGTGTGGTAAAGATCGATCTTCTTCAGCCACTCCCAATCCTCACTGGATATCCAATCACAGACTTTAATAAAAAAATTTGTAAATAGGTGGCAGGATCTAACAAGTTGCCATGAAACCATAAAAAAAGCATAAAACACAACCATCTCACATCAAGATGATGACACATGTAATCGTCTCGAGTCGAGGCTGTCCCAACATGCAACCATATCGAGCTGATATGGTACCAAAATGAAACCATCCTAGGTCAAGATGATCACTAGATGAGGTCATATCAGGTCAATACAGTCACAAAAATGAGTCATCTCAACTCGATATGGTCATCTCAACTCGAGATGGCCCCCATCTCACATAAAAACACAAAAAAATAAAAGCAAAAAAAAATCCAGAGAGAGAAAGAGGAGAAAAAAGCATAAAGCAATAAATGCGAGCTAACTACCCCATTTTTAATTCTCCTAAGCTACCCATTTCACCCATCCTACCCATTCATTACCATTTAATTTCAATGTAGGTTTATTTTACTAATAAAGTAAAGGTTCAAATTTTTGTCCTTACCTTCCTCGCATCGACTCCTCTACTTGTAGAGGTACCCAATGGGTCCATGAGGTAGGTTGATTCATATTTCAATAGTGCTTTGCTTCACAAAATAGCTCTCCTCCTTGTCTTGCTCATTTCTCATATTGAATTGTGAAAATGACCCTTTTCACGTAAAATCTGATATTTATATCTTTGTGTAGCTGCGACCATCTGGGACAGTTGTGTGGTGCAAATCATAAAAGAGGAACCATATTGGGCCAAGATAGTCCCAAAAAATAATATTTTTTCCAAGGCTGCCATGCTAACTATCCCACTTTTATCAAGCACTTTGTCGCTATCATCATTTTAAATCTCCTCCATCGACTCATCATTTGAGGAAGTATTCCATAACCACAAAAAATTTACATCAAGATCAAGTTAATAATATAACAATCGAAAGTGGAAATCGTGTTCATCCAAGAATCATTACCAAAAACTATCATACACCCTCTTTGCTAGGAAAAAAACAAAAATCTCAGTCAAACAAACACTTGGTATGTCTAATACCTAAATCCTGTAGACTAACATATTCCTACAGCTAAAAGGCTATCAAGATCAAATCAAATCCATCAATGTGTTGGAAGCAATGATTCAATGATGTGCATCCTTTCCATGCTTGGGGTATGTCACATTGAATTTTTCAATTGACATCATCCATCATCAGTTCAACCATTTTAGATCATCTATTTTTTCTTCGCATTGTGCTTACACACAAAGTTTCCTAAAAAGGGGCATCTGTAGACACCTAAAATGCATCATCGAGAGGAGACTCCCAAAAATTCTCCTTTCTAACTCACATCAATCCACCTTGGGTAGACTCAGGGCTAATTCAGTGATTTTCATCACAATAGGTAACTTTCCCCATGGGAAGCCTAACCGTATTGACCCAAGATGATCGCAGGGTCATGACAGTCTCAACCCGAGATGGTCATGCGAAAACAAAAATAAAATAAGATAAAACAATAATTGGCAGATGAAACTACCTATTACCACCACTCATGTTTTTACGTCAATATTGAATGCCCTGCATGAGGTAAATTCAAATTAATCACATCCAATCATTTAGTGGTATGCATATGCTTTTCCATGCAGACTACCCCTCTACTTTTTCATGTAGAGTACCCCTAGTTGGCACTTGCCACATTTAGCCTCTGGCCAAGAGTTCTATAAAATGGCGCTTCCTTCTCAGTTTTAAGGATCTCGATCTTGAGTTTTTGTGACATGAAGTGTTGTCAAACTAAATCCTCTAGGTTTTCCAGCTGCTAAATATGATGCTATTGGATTTCCACCTAGGATTTGAAGTTGCATTCCCATCTCTTACATGATCAATACCCTCACTTCGGTGACTACTCAAATCTGCTAACTTGCCTACATGCCATGAGAATCCATCGAAAATACCTCCCTACGATATCTTAAACACTGCTCAAACCTGGTCACACAGAGGTGCATACCTGCAATAGTGACCATATCACCCTGAGACAGTTCGCATATGAAACCATCTCAATCCGATATGGTCTTGGACAGACAACTTGTTTTTCCTATTTTTTGTTCATATTAGCTTAGATCAATTTTTTTTTTTATTTCTATGTTAGCTTAGATTTCAGTTTATACTTGCAGACACCTATTTTTCTTACATTTATCATCTTCATATTCAATACAATACCAAATCTGGTGGGCCCTTCATAAGCTATTGATACACTTTTTGTTTTCTTTGTGTGTAGGAAATAGGACTTGAGGATAGCTAAAGGCTCCAGACCCACATTCGATTCGATACAATGGTCCCAAAAAACCCACTTCCCTAACAACGCGCTAGCACAAAAATGTTGATATTGCACTACGATATATCATTTGTTTAAGAGAGGGGAATCATACCTCCATAATTTTGTAATCGTTGTATTGTTCATAAAATATCCTCTCGAGAGGACTCTCTTTGTAACACTTTGAAAAGATAGATCAATACAAGGATTCATTTTATTGCTTTCAAATATCTGTGTTTTAATTGTTTGGTGCAAATTTCTTGCTTTCAGTATGCCATTTGAATTTTCAATCACCATGGAATTATTCTTTTACTTCTAAATGTGGTAATTGATCAACACAAATATTTCTATAGTATTGACCATATTTACCTTACTGAATTTATTTTTTCTCACCACCTTTTCCTTTTATATTTACATTTATGCATTTAGATTAAATGATTTTAGCTAGATTAGTGTGGAGCCAAACTAAATTTAGAGGTTGGGTAGATCAAATGCTCTCCTTCCAATTATTGAAATATGATCTTGTGGACGCATACCATTACATGAGTTCAACAATTTGTGGCATGCTTAGTGGGACCCATAGGCATGATTTTTAATTGAAATCAATCCTACTCATTCACACTTTATTTTTTATATCTATAAATATTCACTTTAAATCTATTCAAATCTATAAAAGGGTTTGTTCAAAATACCAAATTTTGAAAAATATCAAACATATTTTGCATATCATTTAAAATCCTTCAAAATTTATCCAAAATTGGTACAATGAAAATTAAATAGATAATAAAACCTAAGAAGTTCTACCTAAATTAATAAAATATACTATTTCTAATCTTTGATATGAAATATTATAGTTTATGTTGGTAGTTTTTCACTTTGCCACATTGGGATTTTGGTTTTATTTTAATGGAGATTTTTTATTGTAATATGGCAACATGCATTATTCTAATATAATATGTTGGGCCGAATTTATACGTTGCAGTTAATATTTCTTTTTTTATTTATATGTATTCTCTTTTAGCTTGGAGGTAATGAATGTTTGAGGAGAAAAGTTGAGAACTGCATTATAAATACAAATTTGCATCATTCAAAAGCTTACTGCAAATTGAGGCACTCTGAGAAAAGGCCCACACACTGTCAAAGAAAAAGAGAAAACATTAAGGAACATTTAGGGGAATGAAAATGCCCGATGATGATATGTGAGAAATCACGTTCACCCCAAAGATGGGACAAAAGCTCTGTTCACCCCACATTGGGGTGAGCATCTTTAACAAAGTCTAAAAGTACACACCCACTATTATAAAAAAAATAATTTTGGCTTAGGATCACATTCACCCCAAAGATGGGGCAAAAGCTCCGTTCGCCCCACTTTGGTACGAACGTAATATAAAGCTCGATGGAGGAAGGGAAGTCAACAACGCACGTGTGACTAAATAATAAATATTGTGTTCACCCAGGTTGAGGGGCGAACATCCTGTTCACCCCTCCCATGGGTAAAAGTCCTCCCATAAGCAGGATCGCGTGAATGCATTGGCAAATGAAAGTTGGGAGAATGCATCGAGATGGTTGAGGCATGTTGAATATTCAACATTGCGTTCACCCCAAAGGGAGGGTGAATGTATTTGGTGCCCCTTTTAGGGGTGAACGCGATTGTAAAAGTAGGCATCGTGTCTCTTGAGAATTTTTGCCAAAAGTAAAGGTAATTGTTGTCGCCTTGGTCGAAGAAGAAAAGTAGCTAATGAAAGGCGTATTCGCCACTAAAATCTAGATTTTTAAAGGTGCCCAGAGAAGATCACAGATAACATTAAATAATGGAGGCAATGAGTAATTCAAATTGTGAATTCCAAGCGAAGAATAAATTTTTGTTAAAAATATAGGAGGATTTTCATGATTTCCAAAGTGGGAGTGCGTTTTCAAGACATCAAATATCTCTTAATTTTTTGTGCATCGACACCCAGAGATGCTGATTTCTTGGAAAAGTTTCCTTGAAATATGAATCGTTGTTCCAAGAGAATGAATTTTCAATATTTTCAAGGAGGAATTTCCTCATTATGGTTCCTGATATGCGATCATTTTGTCTTCATGTGCATTTAGCGAAAGAGGTGAAATCCTCTATAAATACTACTGATTTCTCATTGTAAAAAGGAGGTTACGTAGTTTGTGAGAAAAATCTCCAAGTTCTCTATATCAATCGAAGACACAGGGCTTCTAAATTTGCAAGTGATCTTGTGTGCAATTTCCTTCTGTATTCGTGCACTTCTATTTTACATTCGTGTTCCTTATTTGCTGTAAAGTTTGAAATTCTGCATTTGAATTTAAATATTGCTAATGAGGGAGTGATTTCTAGAGTGTTATTTTGAAGGTTGTTCCTGCAAGTTTATAAGTAAATTTTGTTGCTTTTCTTTTGTTATATACTATTTCATGCTTGGGTGAATTTCCTGCTGTTAGTCTGCCTCGAATCCTACACCTTCGGCCTATGGCCATATTTCCCATTTCTTTTCATAATTTCTAAATTCTTTTGTGCAACTCTAGTCGTCAACTAGTGTAGGATTTAGTTTGGGAGCCAACCCTCTTTAGAGATTGAAACAGAGGACATTTTTTTCCTTCGATCATTCAATGTTGGCCATATCTATGACGCACAAATGTAGTTTTGTATGATTACGCAGATATTTGACCAACAATTTTTGGCATGCTCGGTGGGACCCCGAAAATTCCACTTTCAATAGTATTAAGGTTTAATGTTCACCTTAGTGATGTATAGTTAGAATATCTGGTGACTCGATTATTCCCAAAAATATCCAAGCATGAGAGAAGTGAAAGATGTGCCTCATGAATACAAGATCGAAGGCCAAAAATTCTAAAAATCCCATTGATTTCTCTGATCTTGATATCCAAAGGTTAGGGGAGCATCCTCAATTAGCCACTCTACGTTGTACATCTTCATTACCTCATACATCCTATATATCATCTAACACATCCTCATGACTAGCCGATGTATTTTTTGCTCCCACAAGTCCAGTTAGTATTGCCACTAGCGTTCCTCGAACTCCACCTCACACACTAGTTCACATGGCCCAAAATCCACCACCACAACAGCCACAACCACCAAGGTAGTTCCCAACATAGAATAGCTTAGGGGCCTTGAACTTACAAGCACAAAATATAGTGCCCAAAGCAGCTTTGAAGGCTTTACCGACCTATTATGGCACTGGTAAAATGGTCTATGAATATATTTAGAATGTAGCTTCTTTGGCTACGATCCATGGGATAATAGATGAATATATAATGGTAAAATTGTTGATATTATCATTGAGAGGGAAATTGTTGTATTGGTACCGATAATTGCAACCTGGTACTATCACCTCATGGGATAAATTGGAGGAGTTATTGACAAAAAATTCCATGAATAAGCCGACCCATACTCCCTACTGCACCGATTTACAACAATCCAAAGACATTTGTAGGAGGAGATAGTTGATTTCAACGTCAGGTTCACTCGAAGCTGGTAAATATTTCCTGATGGTTTGTGACCCATGCATGAACAAGCCACGTTCTATTATATCAGGTCATTCAAAACTGACATTGACATGGTTGTTCAGTAAACCAACATGAATACCTTCCTTGATCTGTATACGCAAGCCCAAAAAGTTGAATCTGACTTGATTACCATAGGTAAACTTGATGATGCCTATTCTGCATGACCTACTACAACATTTGTATTCAAGTGCATTTTTGTAGCCCATGCCTTCCATGTACCCCGTTACCTCATGGAGATCTAGCCCACCTCAAATCGCTTTGATCCCTATCCCACAACACCTGCATCCAAGTTTTTCGTAATTACCCATTCATTCGGTACCACGATTGCCATCATCTGTTCCTTTTCCAGCATTTTCGTCGCCATCAGTCCCATTGTCGTTGCCCGTGCCATCAGCACCTCTACCTTTGCCAACACCTCCCACACCTTTTAATCCTAATACTTTCACAAAATTGTTACAAGAGGTGAAATATAATAATTTAGAATTAAGGACGATATTAAACGAGCTTACAACGGTAAGGAAGAAGCAAGTCGAGGCTGAATTTCGGTCAAGGAGATTTCAAACTCCATCGATTACTCAAGAGCAAGCATCTACTAGGAGAGGCCCTAAGAAGAGCACAATTGTGTTAGCAGATGAAGAGACTAGCACGATAGAAAATGTGTACTAGTGTTCAACATGCAATGATCCTCATGGAGAAGAAACCTGCATGGTGCATATGAACTATGTGCAGACGCTTGCAAAAATTTTAGTTGGCGAACAAGTCAACATGATCAGGGAGGCTGATCATAATTTTATGATTCCATCCTTGGAGAAAGTTTCAGTTCTTACAAGGTCCAAAAAAAAACTAGTAACTGTAGATCCAGCTGAGCTTGAACCCTTGAAGGTGCCTGCGGAACCAAAGGTGCAAAATGAAAAAGAACAACCTCTGAAAAAGGTGCTTGGTTCAATGGCTAAGCAGTAGGATTTTGTCATGTTGAAATATTTACTACCTAATCAAACTCAAGAAAAGGCACAAATAAAAGCATCGACTTCACAACTTGCAACAACAGCCTAAATGCATAATGAAATGAAAGAGCAAGCCAAAGAACTCCTCAAATACCCATCATTGATAGAGAGACAAAGGGTAGAAGCTACTCAATAGTACCAGGACAAGTATTAATGGGTTACAAAATAAAAGGCTCTGACCATTTCAAATTATAATATTGTGGAAGAAATGAAGAAGAGACCTACGAAAGTGAGCCTATATGATACACTACAGTTTCCTGGACAAGTTGACCTGCTGCAAGAATCTTTGAATACTATAAAATATCAAAAGATAAGTCCTTCTCAAATAGTTTTGGTGCAAGCACTGCCGAATTTAGCTACTGGAAATAATAGGTCGTCCCCGTTCTATTTGTCACTTAGAATGGAGGGGTGGATTGTACACAATTGTATGATTGATTCTGATGCTGCGACTATTGTCATGCCAAAGGTAGTATGTGAAGTGATGGGGATGGAATACATGAGAAGTAGCCTAGGAGTGTTGCAGCTGTATGGGAATCCATTCAAAATGGTGGGAGTAATAAAAGATATTTCCATCGTCCTACATAGCATGCTGTAAATTACCATCATTCAAGAAGTAGTAGTGGTTGACCTGGAGCCATAATTTAGCATGTGCCTCTCAAGGGAGTTCACGGTGAATCTGGGAGGATACCTTTCCTTGGACTACTCACATTTGGATATTACATTTAAAGGAAAGTGAATTCTCATATATAACGAAAATCCATCAAATTTTCATATTGAGAAGTTGGAGGAAGAAAAATATCCAGGTGCAGTTAACATGATGACTGAATAATTAGGAGAGGTTGACTTGATGGAAGAAACATTTGGTGAACTTCACCTTGAAGATGAATTCTTGCTCACGAATTTTAATGCAATGATTGAAACGAACATTCATTGTTATACAATAAACAAGCCTAAGCATATTGAAGAAAAAGTCCCTAATTCCTTGGATCCTATCACAGATCAGTTATGGAAGCTTTATTTTGATGATGCTAGATGCAAGAATGGTGTAGTAGCTAGAATTATTTTGATATCTCCCATAGAGTTACACAAGGCTTATTATTACAGAATGAATTGGAGTTGCACAAATAATGCAACCTAATATGAAGCGTTGTGCTTTGGATTGAAGAAAGCTGAAAAGTTGGGCATTAAATAGCTACAAATTTTTTATGACTCCGAACTCATTGTCAGTCAAATAGTAAATAAATGTGTGTCTAAGAAAAATTACCTTAAAGCCTATCGCAACAAGGTGTGGTATTTTTTTGAGTCTTTCACAACCTTGAACATTCAAGCGATTTCCCGTGAGTAAAATAAACACACGGATATTTTAGCCTCTCTTGGCACAAATTATTCTCCTGCAAAGAAAATAGTCATAAATCCCAAGACTTTCAGGGTAATCTATGGACCCTCAATCCCCGACAATAACATCTATTGGCAGGTATTCAACAATGATGAAAAAATAGTCAATTTTTTTTATCAAGGAAGTTGTAAGCGCAGATGATAGAAAGCTTGTCGAAGAAGAAATGAAGGGGATGATACAATTGAAGAAAAATCACATTCCTAGGGGACTCATTTCATTGGAAAGTTTATTTTATCAAAATTATAGGGTCAAAAAGCACAATATCAAGGTGGATGCTAAGGAGTATAAGAAATTGCAACTAGAGCCTGAGAAGATCATCAAAATTAGAACTGATTGCGTCCTGGAAGAGTTGGAATACATTAAGAACTTGTGCTATGAGTACCTCGACATCGTTGCATAGAGCTATTAGGATTTGAAGGGATATGACAAGAACATGATCCAACATACCATCGAGCTACAGGAGGGAGTAAAACCTTTTCAACAAAAACAATGGTCTATCAATCCCAAGATAGAAGTACTCATGAAGGCGGAATTATTAAAGATGCTAGAGGCAAAGATAATTTACCCAATTAAGCACTTGACATGGGTGGAAAATCTGGTGCCAGTATGAAAGAAGAACGAAGATATTCGGTTGTGTGTTGATTTTCGCAACCTAAACTAGGCATCACTTAAATATCATTACCCTTTGCCACAAATAGATAAAATCCTTCATGTGGTTGTTGTTGGTCATCAAATCCGCCTAGGTAAGGATTTTGTGTAAGTGTACGCGCCCTAGACCTGGACCAACATTGAAAGGCCGAAGGGAAGAGATGCCCCTCGTGCCAATCTCCGGAGAAAGGCCGGCTCCTATGCTAAACTACTTGGGTGTTTTGAAGACAAGAGTGCCAGGAAAGAGATAAAAGGGATAAGGGTTAGAGAAATAAAATAAAAAGGGTTAAGGGAAGAGAGATTGGTGATTTCAGGTGGGAGAGAACAGGAAGCACGATCGCTAACAGACAACTTGAATAGCAACAAGGAACACCAAGAGTAAAACGAAAGAAATGTAGTATCAACCTTCCTATGTATCCTCCCGAACGAGTTTCAGGACACTGTCCCCGATCGCACACCGGACGTAGAGTTCAGCATCTCAGTCTACAAACGAGGAGAGATAGAAGAATCAAGCAAGGCAGGCAGCATAAAAGAAAGTCAATACAACACTTTTCTACTCCTATGTATCCTTTCGAACGAGTTTCAGGACACTGTCCCCAATCGCACACCGGACGCAGAGTTCAGCATCCAGCATACAAACGAGGAGAGATAGAAGAATCAAGCACAGAAGGCAGCATAAAAGAGAAGAATTGAGCTCAAAGTCTCTTAGTATTAATCGTAGGACATCAAGTTACAGCAGCTTTCTAGCAGATAGTTCCCCCCATTTTTCATTACAATGCTTGGGTTTTTATAGAGGACCCGACCCTCTGAGTCATTATCACAAAATTGACGAAGTGCATCCTCGAGCTTCGAGAAGTCGGCTCCTCGCGGTTGCTGCGACTGATCTCTCAAATCGGCTACTAAGAATAGCAACTGCAACCGGGTCCATCGAGGAAATAGGCATTCAATGGGCTGCCTGAACTGTCCTTAGTTTTTGGGTGCAATACTCGAGTAGCCACCGTGCTTGACGGGTTCTCCTTCTTGGACTGGTACTTCGGGTCCAATTGCCCAAAATGATCGACGAACTTGTCGGGCAAGGAAAAATGTATTTATGAAGCAACTGACCACCTCGAGAAAATACCCGGCTTGAAATGCGTGCCTTGGAAGCGCTTCGCTGGATCTCTTCTTGCAATTCTGCTTCGCGGTGGGTTTGGGCCGAAGCAGATCCTTCCTCTGAGTTTGGTACTTCGGATAGTTGAGCTTCGTGGCACAACTTCGGGAGGTTTGAGTGCCGAAGTAGATCTCTTTTGGTGGGGCCCTTCATGCTCTACTACTTCGCTGGTTGAATTACTTCGCCTATGCCTCAAGGAAATGCTTCGTCGTGATCTTTCTTTGAAACTATGGTTCGGGAGGCTTGCGGCCGAAGCAGAAATGGTTCGCAGGTGGAGGGCCCGTGGTGGGTATTTCGGTGACTTTCTGGCGAAGCATTTTCAATGTTTGCTTCGAGATCTGCTTCGCAAGTTTTTGGGCCGAAGTAGCCTTTGGAAATGCTTCGGGTCCGAAGTAGTTCTTCTGCCTTAGCGACTTTGGAATTTGATTTTTGGGCCTTCCTTCTTTGGGCAGAGTTGTCATTTGAATATCTCTTCGCTAGGTTCCCACCCGAAGTAGTTTTGGAAATGCTTCGGGTGCGAAGACTTTCTTGGCACTTTCCTCGTGTTTTTCTTTGGCAAAACTGTTTCGCAAAATTTGGGGCCGAAGCGATCACTGGAAATGTTTCGGGCCCGAAGTCCTTTTCTTGCCTTAGCCAATTCGCCTTGCATCTTGGATTTTCTCTTTTCGGCAGGAGAGTCACTTCGCAAAACTTTTGCCCGAAACGCTTTTGGGAATGCTTCGGGTGCGAAGCTTTTTCTGGCGCCTTCCTCGTGTTTTTCTTTGGCAAAACTGCTTCGCTGATTTTCCACCCGAAGTAACCTTTTGAAATGCCTCGGGCCCGAAGTTCTTTTCATTTTATTCTTCCTCCCCTCAGCGAAGCTATCCTAGCTGTGAAGCTCCTTCTATCTTCTTTGGTGTCCAAGGGGAATGGCTAGGAAAACCAAAATTGCTATAACTTACATACATTTTAAAAGGTAATAATTAATATCATACAAAATTTTTGCTATTCTTCCACCCCTTGTATAATGTGACAAAAAGTGTCAACATTCTTGGCGGCTCGCGGGGTGACGAGCTCGCCTCGGCAAAAGAACCCTTTAGCCCTGATCCATTGGGCTGCTGAGTCACTGATCCCCTTCAGACCCTTCTCCTTTTTCTGTCTCCTGGGGCGCTTCTATGGTTTGCCCTTCCTCTGCCTCTGCTCTTCCTTCTGATTCCTCTTCCTCTTCTTCCTGCATGGCTTCCTCTGGCATGGCCTCTCGCTGCAGCGATGGTTCAAGGCGATCCCGGATACGTTTCATCGTTCGTCGGACATGAGCCCAGGCACCCTTCTGAAAAGGCTCCTGATCTTGCAATGCCTTTACTAGAACGTGAAACCGATCAATTTTCCCGATGTCAGCATGTTTGGCCCTGATGAATAGATCATTTAGGCATGCTACCATCTTGCAGTGTCTCAAGATGAAGTCGGTTATCTGCCCCTCTGAGATCGGCTCCGCCCACCCGTCTATTTTTGAGACATCGCTCTCGAACTGAAGCCAGACTGGTTTGAGCTCGTCTTTAGTCAGAAGATTTTCGTCATCGTCTGTGAAACTCGGGAAACCCAAGGAAGAAAGGTCCTAAAAATAATTCATTGAGGCATGCTGCTCATTGTCAAAAATGTCCTGGAGGCTTCTAGCTTTCTGAGCTTTTCGCACCTTGGAGAAGAAGGCGCGAACCGTGGCCTGGGCCGTGGACCAGTCCCTAGCTGTCCGGGTCATTGCAGTGACCTGCAGGTCCTGATATCTAGCATTCTGGACGTCAAAGGCCAACTTGAGCCGGCTCCTGGCTTTCTGCGTGACTTCATCAATAATCGGCCCTCCCTCGGCAATAGCACGCTGGGCTTCGGTGACGTAGGTCAATATGGAAAGGGCGCTGGAACACCGAGACCTAAAATTCTTAAGCAGATGCGCATGAATCTCCTTAATCCTGCTCCTGTCGAACATCGATAGGTCTTCCTTCTCGTACAACTGAGCTTGCATTTGCGTGACTTTGCCTTCAAGCTCTTTGGCCTTTAAATCATTTTTGGCCTGTCTCTGCGCTTGATTCTCCTCTGTACACTGGAGCTATAGAATTTGCTGCTTTAGAGCACGTGCTTCCTTTTTCATTGTTTTGCACTGCTCCTCAGCTTCTGCCAACTTGGAGCGAACCCTTGCCAGATCTTCCTCTAGTTTGACATTGGCGGCCTCGGCTTCAATCCTGTGCTGGTTGGCGATGATTGCATGCGCCCTAAAGGTCTCGATTCGGACATGCATGGATGCCGATTCGTTGTCAACATTTAGATTCACCAGGTCCTTAGGTGTTTCCTGGTAGTCATAGTCTGCTGGAGTCATTTCATCCAGAGGCTTTTGAACCTTAGGGACTTTCTTGATTTTATGCATTTTTCCAGCTTTCAAATCAAATACGGCGCATTTTTCAACCTGAGCCATCGCTCGCCCCCTTTTCTTTCTTGCCTCCTTCAGGATTCTGTCAGTATTCTGTCGGGCTTGGAGCAGCTTCTCGGCAAGGGGGCGCTCCTTGATCAAGGACATTTCAGACTCAAACAAGGCTGGGTCGCCAGTCGAAGGAGTGAACAAATATAGGGAGTGGATGGGGGATGTCTCACCAGAAGGTTCGGCGGTGGGTGTAGCGGGCATTTCGGCAATGGGGGCCACTTCATGTGAGATGGGGAAGTGGGGCTCGACGTCGAAGTAGCATCTCCGCCTCTACTAGAGACCAAGAGAGTGGAAGCATGGGTGGGTGAAGTGATATCAATGGACTTATCCCGGTCGGGATCGTGGGATGGACTTGGACTAGCCACGGGTGACGCGTGAGGGGATGAGTGGCCCTGCAAGGGAGACTGATGGGAACCTTCGGCTGTGGCCGCAGTGGACATGGGTGAGTCCTGAGCAAAGGGTGGAGAATGCGTACCTGAGTGCCCTCCTGGAAAAGTGGCCGTAGTGACTTCAAGTGCAGCCGTCTCCTATTCTTTCTCTGCCTCGGCATTCTCAACCTCCATGGTTTCTGCCTCAGCGTCCCCTTCGGATTGGAGGAGTTCCTCCACATTGATGACATTGATGTCCGGGACGGTTTCGGTGCTTGGTGGCGCTACGCCTTCAACATTTGTTTCGGATGGACCTGGTGTAGGTCGTCCAGTGGAGGCACTCTGAAAACCTGTACGGGGTCGCTTCGGATAGTTCAGGGGCACTGGGCCTTGTTCTGGCCTCTTTCTTTTTGTTCTCACCAGCGGTTGTTTTGACTCTTCGAAACTCGTGTCTTGGCCTCCCATAGGTACCTGAGGTGATTTACGTGGTGTGGCTTTGGCCTTCTTCTCCTTCTTCGGCCCCGAAGTCTTATTTTCTCTTTTTGGGCTTTCGCTCGAACCTGGGATAGCTGGAGGAATGAGGTCGGCGAAGGACAGGGGCTTCCATGTCCCGGCATTGGCCTCATAGGCCATCGTGAAGTCCTTGTCAGATGACAACAAACCGTAAGAATTCATCTTTCGATGATGGACCCTCATTATCCACCACTCTCTTATCTGGGCCACGTCCCAATCTTTCACTGCCTCCTTCAAATCATCTTTTGCCTTCTTCCAGAAGGTGGAGTTGGGGCTCGGGAGAGGGTGCCGAACTGGGTCATATGCGACCTCCATCGGGTAGAACTCATGCCAGGGAGGTAGCATTTCCATTTTCTCCAAGTGCCACTCCAGATCCTTCCCATTAGGATTGTTCCTTTGCTCCATAATTTTTGGATAGGGGCAGGCGTGGAAGTTCTTGAATCGAAGATGGTCCCTCATTACCCCCAAGGGGTCATAGAGCCATTGCTGAGGAAGTTGGACTAGGCCAAAATTGGTGAGCTTCTCCTCCAAGAAAACATTTTGGTTGAGGGCAAACACCTCGATAACTCCCATTTTGAAAGGGAAATCACAGGTGTGAGCCCATTTTCGTCCATGGCCATAAATGGCGTTTGTTGCATCGCTCTGCCGAGCGACTTCCAATGCGAACTGATATTCGGAGGGATAGACTGGCAGTAGGAAAGGCTTCCCTATGAAGCCGAATATGCGAATTACGAGCCCCTGTGTCAGCTAAAAAATGTCTCCCCTCTTCTCTTGTACCACCTTGTCCCTTAGGAGGAGGGGAACCCGAGGGGAAGACCCTGTTAGCAGGTGCATTGCGGGTCCCAAAAATTGTTGGTTAAAAGAATAATAGGACTCCGTCTTCAATAGGAGAAGGGTCCACTGGTATACAGGCAGAGGGTTTCCATCCTCGCCGCTTGCCGTAATAGCCACATGAGGGAAACTTTTATGTACATGAAAGAAAAATAACCAAACAAGAAGAGAACAGGGCGAGAAGTACTTATTTGTCCCAGCATTCTTCATGCTGGTGAGCCGCGTATGTAGGGTCCTGGCTACCCATTCTGCCCAATTCAAAAATATCGGGTTGGTGCTCGGCCTCGAAGCATCGGGGGCATAAAATTCCCCTCTGGAAATACACTCGACCAAAGACACCTGCCACGGGTGCACCGAAGCGTCGGTAGATAGGCCTGCCACCCATGCAATGATGGAGAAGATGTCGACATTTTTGAAGGCCTCCAAGGGTAGGGGCATTTGGGGCAATTTTCCCGAAGGGAGCCCACTTTTGAGGCTCTACTACAAGAAATTGATCATGTAGTTGGAGGACGCGAACCTCTCCATTTGTTCGCTAAGAATAACGTTGCGAACTGTGTACCCCTTAGGAGGGCCCTGTTGTGGCGCAAAGGCTGCCTGGACATCTTCCTTCAGAATGGAGAACAACTTGTTGTCGGAGGCGTCTACCACTTTCCTGGAGGCGGGCTGATAGTTTCGCGCGATGGCATCAATCAGCTCAGGGCAGTGATGTGTGGGAGGCATCAGATACCAGTATATCTGGGAGTAGTAAGCGGCAGCTCTTTTGTTGTCTGTCGAGAGCCTGCTTTTCATGAACTCAATGGTGTTCCTGAGTTCAGCTATGCTCCTTGATAGCTTGGTGTCTCTGATCCTATCCCACGCATCAACTGGCGGTTCTTCAGGTTGCTCATCCCCAGAATCCTCTCTTTCTCCCATGACTTGTTTCTCAGGGCGACGGCTAAAATCAACTTTCTTTGGCCCTTTGTCATGGCCCTTTGCCTTTGGTTGTTCGGGGGCCACCACTTCTGGTTCCTTTCCCTTTTCCTTGGAGTTCTTCTTTCCCATGGTTGATGCTTAGGGCGGCGAAGTCTGCAATGTGCTGGGGTTCGGAGGCTTGAAAGCGCAGGATGGAAGAGCTTGTAGGTTGACAGCGAAGTCTGCATGAATCATTGAGCAAGTAGCTTCTCAACTGCTGGAGTCTGCGTTATATAGCCTTAGAAGGCAACCACCAGTATTTATGGCACTTGCCATAATTAACTTCGTGTCGCTTCATTTAATTCATCGCATGGTGGAGTGGTACACAGGGCTGTGTGTTATGATGATTGCGGCTTGCTTTGGAAGCGTGACCTTCTGCCACTTTGTACCCGAGCATGAACTTTTCCCCTAACTGAATCCCTAGAGGACGTACCCACCACCTTTTCATTTAACTCGCCCGCTTTGGACGCTTTTGAAGGTGGCTGTCGGCACGTTCCCCTAGGCACATTTTAAATGCCCCTGCCTTTTTCGTCGTTGGGTTGGTGAAGTCGGGGTCAGGGTTGAAATGCTTCGCAGCGAACCTTTGGTGCGAGCCGGTTTTCTACGCTTCGGGCCCGAAGTAGTTCTCTTCGTAGAAGGTGGTTCGTCGGTCCTCCTTCGAAAACTGTTTCGCTTGGACTCTTCTTGGCGAAGCACCCTTCGTACCTCGGTCTGAGTCTTGCTCGGCCAACAAAATTTGCTGCGAGCTATTTTCTGTCAGCTAATTCGTACGCCCAGTCCCCGAGCTTCTCTTCTTTTTTTTTTTATATTAGCTGTCGAAGTAAAACTCGACCTGAGTCTTTGAGCAACACCTTATTTACCAGCCGAACTATTTACAGTATTTACACAAATTTTTTGTGACATAATCGGCATGCCGCCACCATAAATTCAACTTCGGGTGGTTATCCGACAAACCTGCAATGTCCAGACCAGATCCGATTGAACTTTAGTTGATTTTTGAGGTTCGGATCACTTCCTCCCGAAGTTGTCCATGCTGCGAACAGAGTGCAGAGTGGCAGGTTGTCACTCTTGTCGGTACCCATACTGGTGATGAATGATGTGACGAAGAAGTTCACAGCATGAGGGGCCTCTTGGGGCACTAGTTGTGGTGGGGGCTGGAACCAATACCAGCATACTGAAGAATCTACTAACTGTGGGCTGGGTACAGGTTCTTCCATCCTCCTGATGGGGTAATAGGGCTCCTCCGACAAAGAGTAATCTTCTAGGGTCTCCTCAAGTTCAGCTTCTTGATGAGGCATGCTTAATGGACTCTGGCTGAATGCCTGTGTGCCATCCACTGGGATACAAAAAGGGTGCAAAAATGTGCCCTCTTTGTTCTCAGGTTCTGCCACTTGAGTCTGCTCTTCTCCTTGGACCATCTCTTGATGGAGACTGCAAGCAACCATGTTGCTCATTGTCGGGGCAAAGCTTGCATATTGCCATTGTTGGGCTTGGATGGAACCCGCCTCTTGAGCTACAAACGAGTGCAACTCAGGCATCTGCTCAGTATGAAGGGTCTGCCATGATGAATACTGTGCAGGATAGACAGGAGCAGCAATTATTGGAGGAATTGATGGAGTTTCCCCCCACTGCCACTTTCCAGATAGGAGCAGGAGCTGCTCTGCTCGTACTGCTTCCTCAAAAATTTGAGGAAACCTTCGTTCTCCTGATTGCAGTAAGAGGAGGCCCATGTTCGGGTGAAAGGCCCGAACATAGAAGAGGTGGGCTTGGGCGGGCGTCGGTTGGACCCCTCCTGGAATTCTCTTCCAACTTCTACAGAATCGGACATTGAAGTCTGTAACGCTCTCCAGAGGTGCTCTCCTGATGGTGTAGAGGTACGTCAAAAGCTGGAAGGGATCTTGGGAGCCATCAAATGCTTTGAGTAGTGCTCCCGCTAAGTCATCCCATGAGTAGATGCTTCCATGCCTGAGCAGTCTGTACCACTGCAGTGCCTTTCCTTCCAGAGACAGGAACAGGAGCCTGACCATGACATCTTCATGGATTATGTCAAAGATGGACCTTAAATCAATAAGATATTCAAGGTGCTCTAAGGCCATTCCCTTAGTGCCATCGTATTTTGTCACTGTCTTCAAGGCACTTTCAAGAATTTCATGGTAACTTGAGAGATTCAGAGGGCCACGATCATCCCAGCTGGGATAGCATACCCTCTCCATTATAGCAGTGGCCTGCAGAGATCACGGTCTTCGCCACTAAGTCGGAGTCGCCAGGTGAGCATACTTTCTCCGCTTGTGAGGTCAAGGCTGCTCACCGAACCTTGATTCCTCCGGGATGTCTTCTTTCAGATTTAAAAAGGTGCCTACGATCAAGAAATCTGGATCTTCAGCTCAGTCAGAGTCGCCAGGTGATTTTACCAGATGGAGGCAAGCCAGAGATTCACCAACTCGGACTTCCTTAAAACATGGGGGTTTTTGCCATGAAGGCACAGATTTGGATACTGGTCTTTACGACTTAGAGATTTTTGGGTAAACAGAGTCGCCAGATGCTAAGAGTCTTACAGTAATGAGAGCATCAGATCTCACTACCACTAGTCAGGTGAGACTGACCGGGTCACACCAGGAACTGGTTAGAACTAGTGGCCCCGATGAAATGGGATTGAGATTTAAAATATGGGACCTTGACTGGTTATGGATCTTACTAAGACATACACAGTCGGTCCCACCGGGCGTGCCAAAAATTGTTGGTCATCAAATCCGCCTAGGTAAGGATTTTGTGTAAGTGTATGCGCCCTAGACCTGGACCAACATTGAAAGGCCGAAGGGAAGAGATGCCCCTCGTGCCAATCTCCGGAGAAAGGCCGGCTCCTATGCTAAACTACTTGGGTGTTTTGAAGACAAGAGTGCAGGAAAGAGATAAAAGGGATAAGGGTTAGAGAAATAAAATAAAAAGGGTTAAGGGAAGAGAGATTGGTGATTTCAGGTGGGAGAGAACAGGAAGCACGATCGCTAACAGACAACTTGAATAGCAGCAAGGAACACCAAGAGTAAAATGAAAGAAATGTAGTATCAACCTTCCTATGTATCCTCCCGAACGAGTTTCAGGACACTGTCCCCGATCGCACACCGGACGCAGAGTTCAGCATCTCAGTCTACAAACGAGGAGAGATAAAAGAATCAAGCAAGGCAGACAGCATAAAAGAAAGCCAATACAACACTTTTCTACTCCTATGTATCCTTTCGAACGAGTTTTAGGACACTATCCCCAATCGCACATCGGACGCAGAGTTCAGCATCCAGCATACAAACGAGGAGAGATAGAAGAATCAAGCATAGAAGGCAGCATAAAAGAGAAGAATTGAGCTCAAAGTCTCTTAGTATTAATCGTAGGACATCAAGTTACAACAACTTTCTAGCAGATAGTTCCCCCCTTTTTCATTACAATACTTGGGTTTTTATAGAGGACCCGACCCTCTGAGTCATTATCACAAAATCGACGAAGTGCATCCTCGAGCTTCGAGAAGTCGGCTCCTCGTGGTTGTTGCGACTGATCTCTCAAATCGGCTACTAAGAATAGCAACTGCAATCGGGTCCATCGAGGAAATAGGCATTCAATGGGCTGCCTGAACTGTCCTTAGTTTTTGGGTGCAATACTCGAGTAGCCACCATGCTTGACGGGTTCTCCTTCTTGGACTGGTACTTCGGGTCCAATTGCCCAAAATGATCGACGAACTTGTTAGGCAAGGAAAAATGTATTTATGAAGCAACTGACCACCTCGAGAAAATACCCGGCTTGAAATGCGTGCCTTGGAAGCGCTTCGCTGGATCTCTTCTTGCAATTCTGCTTCACGGTGGGTTTGGGCCGAAGCAGATCCTTCCTCTGAGTTTGGTACTTCGGATAGTTGAGCTTCGCGGCACAACTTCGGGAGGTTTGAGTGCCGAAGTAGATCTCTTTTGGTGGGGCCCTTCATGCTCTACTACTTCGTTGGTTGAATTACTTCGCCTATGCCTCAAGGAAATGCTTCGCCGTGATATTTCTTTGAAACTATGGTTTGGGAGGCTTGCGGCCGAAGCAGAAATGGTTCGCAGGCGGAGGGCCCGTGGTGGGTATTTCGGTGACTTTTTGGCGAAGCATTTTCAATGTTTGCTTCGAGATCCGCTTCGCAAGTTTTTGGGCCGAAGTAGCCTTTGGAAATGCTTCGGGTCCGAAGTAGTTCTTCTGCCTTAGCGACTTTGGAATTTGATTTTTGGGCCTTCCTTCTTCGGGCGGAGTTGTCATTTGAATATCTCTTCGCTAGGTTCCCACCCGAAGTAGTTTTGGAAATGCTTCGGGTGCGAAGATTTTCTTGGCGCTTTCCTCGTGTTTTTCTTCGGCAAAACTGTTTCGCAAAATTTGGGGCCGAAGCGATCACTGGAAATGTTTCGGGCCCGAAGTCCTTTTCTTGCCTTAGCCAATTCGCCTTGCGTCTTGGATTTTCTCTTTTCGGCAGGAGAGTTACTTCGCAAAACTTTCGCCCGAAACGCTTTTGGGAATGCTTCGGGTGCGAAGCTTTTTCTGGCGCCTTCCTCGTGTTTTTCTTCGGCAAAACTGCTTCGCTGATTTTCCACCCGAAGTAACCTTTTGAAACGCCTCGGGCCCGAAGTTCTTTTCATTTTATTCTTCCTCCCCTCAGTGAAGCTATCCTAGCTGCGAAGCTCCTTCTATCTTCTTTGGTGTACAAGGGGAATGGCTAGGAAAACCAAAATTGCTATAACTTACATACATTTTAAAAGGTAATAATTAATATCATACAAAATTTTTGCTATTCTTCCACCCCTTGTATAATGTGACAAAAAGTGTCAACAGTTGCCGATGCATAGAGATTTTCATTGTTAGATGGCTTCTTTGGTTATAATCAGATATGGGTGAAGGATGAAGACTAGCATAAAACAACAACTACAAAGTGGGGCACATTTGCCTACCAAAGGATGCCATTTGGACTCTTAAATGTTGGTGCTATTTTTCATAGGGCCATGGACATCGCTTTCGGTGAGTTATTGAATAGTATTATTGTAATCTATCTTGATGACATGACTGTGTTTTCACATCGCAGAGAAGACCACATTTCTCATTTGAGGCAGGTGTTTGATAAGTGTCATGAGTTTAGGATTTCTATTTATTCGAAGAAGTCAATATTTACTGTTAAGGAAGGAAAATTACTGGGTCACGTGATTTCATAAGAGGGATTGGCAATTGAACCTATAAGAGCTGAAGCACTCTTAAAGCTACCATTTTCAGCTAAAAAAAAGGATCTACAATATTTCTTCAACCAGGTAAATTTCATTCGCAAGTTTATTGCTGACTTTGCTTAAGTGGTGAAACCCATAAGTGAGCTCTTAAATAAGAATACTGATTTTAAATTGACAAAGGCCAAAAAATAAGATTTTTAGGATATCAAGGAAAGAATCACCCAAGCTCCAATTTTAATTAATCCTAATTATTTAAAAGAATTCATTCTCAATGTGGTGGGTGAGCAAGAGAGTAATGTTGCAGTTTTGACACAAAATCAAGAAGATGGAGATGAGAAGCCAATTGCCTTCCTAAGCCAAGTCATTGCACCCCACAAACAGAAGTACAATTTCATTGAGAAACAGGTGTACACGATGATGAAATCATTGAATAAGTTCTGACACTTTATTTCCCAGATCAAAATTGTCGTTTATGTTATACATCCCGATGTTCAAAACTTCATACTCCAAGGAGAACTAGGTGATGAAAGGGCAGGCTGGGTCTTAAAAATTCAAGAATATGATGTGGATATTTGATCGACAAAATTAGTTCATGGATGATCTCTTTGTCAAGAATTGGCTAAAAGTGCAGCATCAAAATCATTAACTATAATGCAAGAAGAAGAAGTTGGCAAAAGTATTTGCGTAAATCATACTGCAAGCAATCATGATTGGATGGAAGAGCTTGTTGACTTCTTCACTTATGGGAAGTGTCCACCACACCTTAATGCTTCGCAGCGTCGGAGGTTTAGGCTACAAGCCCTCAAATATGTTTTGTTACCTAACAGGCTATTTCACAAAAATATTGATGGAGTTCTCCTTAGATGTGTGAAATAATCTGAGAAGGAAAAAATATTAGAAGAATTTCATTCTAGGATATTCAGTGGTCATTATGTAGGCAGGCCCATGGCCTTAAAAATTATTTGAGCTAGCTATTTCTGGCCTACTCTGTTCGTCGATGCTCATAGAATAAGTTAGAATTGTGATAGTTGTCAGTGATACGTTGGCAGAATCAAGAAAGGAGCATTGCCTCTACACCCAATTCAAGTGGAAGCTCCTTTTTAGTAGTGGGGTCTTGAATTCATTGGAGTCATTGATCCACATTCTTTTGTAGAGCACAAATACATTTTAACGACAACTTATTATTTCACTAGATGGACAGAGGCTATTCTCACCAAGAAGTCTGATCAAGCAATCATCATCTCTTTTCTGGAAGGAATCATTACTCACTTCGGCATCCCAGATTCAATTGTAATTGATAATGGAACTCCATTCATTGGGACCAAAATCATAGAGTTCGCTAGCAAATATGGAATTTATCTCAAAACATCATCCAATTATTACCCGCAAGGGAATAATTTGGCCAAATCTACCAATAAAAATTTGATACGAATTCTAAAATGGACACTGGGAAGTAACAAAAGAAGTTGGCACTTCTTGTTGAACCAGGCTCTTTGGGCAGACCGCATATCCATAAAAAAATCTATTAAAACATCTCCGTATTCTTTGGTGTATAGAAAAGAAGTTGTTTTGGCCACTCACATTGAGCTTTCAGTCCTTCAAACATTGCAATTATTTCAAGATGAAGATGAGGAGTATGATCCTATGAGTGCAAGGTTAGCTCAACTATTGCATTTGGAGGAATATAGAGACAATATTATCAAGCATTCATCAAGCACACTAAAGGGATGCAGAAGTGGTTCGAAAAGAGAACAACTGAGCATAAATTTTAGGTGGGAGATTTAGTTCTTAGATGGAATGAGAAAAAGGCAAAACTGGTGAAACACCACAATTTTGATGCTATTTGGGAAGGTCCTTTTCATATCTCTATGGTGAATTCAGCCAACACGTACCATATTCATAACTTGGAGGGTTGGGACCTTCCTATTCTAGTAAATGGCCTTCATTTGAAGGCCTATATTCAATGACAAGGTTTTAAGGAGGGACCATCTTGTAAATATGTATATATTCTTTTGATAGTATTTTATTTGCTTTACAATGTCAATAGTATATTTCTTTAAAAAATAAAATAAAAGGGGGTGTTGTTTTTGCTCCAAAGAGATTCAGCGTTACGCAATTTTGGCAAAGAGAGCGCTTTTAAAAATGGACAGGTGAAGCAAACGAGTAAAAAAATAAAAAAATAAATAAAATAGTAATATATACATGGGTGACTTGCCAACAAAACAACAAAGTTGCATCTGCCCTTTGGTAAAAGTATCGCCAGACTCAAAGGTTGTGAGGAGATTAAAGGCTATTACAAGAAACACAAGTGTCGAGGAAAGTAACAAAGTTGTGTTTGCCTCGAAAATGGGGTGATACATTTGTTCACCCAATTTTGGGTTGAACATGTTGATGGCATAACATTCAAAATTAAAAAATGCTCTCGCCCCAGAGAAGGGATGAAACGGTCATTCGCCCCCAGTTTGGGTGAACGCATCGATTAAAATGCGTGTGCCAACTATTTTTTTTTTGTGGAGCTATGAGGACTTAGTATATAAAAAAAAGAAGAAGAAAAGCGCTTTAATAGGCAGTCTTGTTTTTTTTAGAAAATCAGATTTTTTAAATCTGGATAAAAAGGTAAAAGAGAGAAGTCTATTAAAGCAGGCAATTCGCCATAGAATTACCAAACAAATCAAAGGTGCCATGGAATAAGAAAAGGGGGAACAATTTGGTCTTATTTTTGAAAGTGTAGTAAAAAAGAGATTATTGAGCGTTCGTAAAACCACTTTGTTGAAGGAAAAGGAGAATTTGGAAGCACGTTACATAAGGATTGTGCCCTTGAACACGTGGGAAATATTGGAGAGCAGGAACACATGTAGAAGAATGTTTTAAAAGCAATTAATTCAAATGTGCGCCTTACGGAAGATTTGTGTTCTTGAGGAGCAAAGAATACATACCAATGGTTTTTAAGTGGCTAATTTATTTTTCCAAGCAAGCTTCGACAACCAGGGCACGATTTACAATGAATTTATACATCAAGGGAGGGCACTCTTTCCCAAGATGATTTAGCAGTGAATAAAAAATAATACTGTTAAAGAATTGGGAATGGTGCCAAGTGAGCGAATCAATGCTCATGTCCTCCAAAAAGTGCCCAGGGTAACTCAGCATTTATCATAGTAGTTGGGAGAGCACTCCATATAAATAATGAGGTAAAAGCCCGCAGTTATTTTTAAAAAAAATTATTATCGCTATGTATTTTGAACTTCATTGCAGAAGTTCCCAAAGAGCATTCAAAATATTTTTTAGGAAAAAAAACAATGGGGAAGCGAAGGAAAGAGACTAAAGAAATTACAGAAGCTATAGCGCCCAAAAAATCAAAGAAAAGAGAAGGAGAGTCTAGAGCTAAAAATACTTGAAGGAATGTCTATGTTAACTTAGACTTGTATAATGACACAATGGTAGAAATCGACGACTGTATCATTACTCACAAAGGTGTGGAACAAATGTGGCAGGATGTTGAGTTTGCAGTGAACCAACGGGTGATGTTAGAGAGTTGGTTGACAGTGCCCTATCATTTGTAGTTGTTTTGGTACATGTGCCTGCCAATTCATCCTTTTCCTGAGCTAGAGTGAGTTATCACTCAGTTTTACGACCCATTTACCAAAGCTATGAGAAATACAAAGCGGGAGATACTCTTCACCATCACCCCAGATGAGGTTCGAAAGGCATTCGATTGTGGTTTAAAGCCTCCTTCCTATGGAGTCCATAAAAAATTGCATACTGATGAACAAGAGGACAAATATGTCTCCACAGTAATAATGCATCAGTTTATGGAGACCCAGTTGATTAAGGAGCCACTAATGGGGCAGCTTCCTAACTTGCCAAAGCCTCTCACAAATTTTAAAAGCTTGGATATTTATTCATTGTTAGCGTGGGTCGCAGGTTTACCTTCATACAATACCGTTCATAAGTGGTAGACGGCCTTAGCACAATGTATTTATCGGGTGGAATTCTATTCTCCTTCAGCTATGAGACAGGGCACCAATCTAATTTTCTTTGATTGGGCCGATTTTATTTCTCAAAGGTTGAATTTTCAACTGGAGAAGTTGCAAATTGGGGAGGAAAAGTCATTCAGGAACACTTCTTTTCTGGTATGGTATTTCTTTTTCCAACTCTAGCGGCACTTTCCTTTCATTGTAGTAATGCAGACATATAAGAAAAATGGATCTCTACAAGTTTATATGTGGATTTCCATCTTGACAAAAAGGGAGTCATTTTACAGTTTTAACAGTTGGTTTTTGGGGCCTGCGATAGAGTTAATTTGCGGTACATGTGAAAAAGTGTCATGGGAATTAAGAGAAGTCGTTGTTTCCCAAGAAAAAGGAGATATTTTTTTGCTCACTCAAGGCATAGTGAGAATTTTTGGTTTTACGGGTAAGCCATTCTTGTTGCCCTATTTTCCACTAAGCATGTTTTTGCTATGGAAGTAGTGCACAAGTCGGATTATGTGAATGATGTGTATGGATTTGGGCATGGTAAGAAAACGACATGCAATATGCCATTTAAATTCAGCAGTATAGAGGTGAGCCAAGTAGGACAAAATCAGCTCCTTACAGTAACATTGCAATATTTGGGATTGATAGAACTGCTGCAATGTTGGAGGTACGACCTGTTGGGCAAGTTTATAGCAATCATAAAATCCAAATCATTTCATTGTCGTCCTCGGTCTGATATTGAGAAAAATCAAAATAATTTTGATGGGCCCAATATGAATTGGCACATTGAAAATATGATGATGCTTCTACCTTGGCACGACTACTATGAGCAAGAGGTGGAGTATAATCTGGCCAAGTATAAATATCAAATTCCTCCACCGGGTTTGTTTAGCCAAGTTAAAGAAAGTGAACTTGAATGGATTGAGGAGAAAATTATGAATTGGTTGATAATACGGGTTCACCGAGGGAATCCCACAACTCTTTACAGGCTAAAGTTGGATGAGATATTTTCAAAGATTTATGATGAGTATGTTGATTCATATCAGCCTGTTGCTTTTGCCAACATTCTACCTCATATTTTTCAACACTTCAATAGTGGTGAAGGCGAGATAGAGGGAAAATTTTTGTTAGTTGAGGAGGATAATCCAGAGGAAGAGGAACAACAGTACATTTTTAGACGAAGATCGCAGCGAATGAAGCAAAAAGTTGATAAGGCACCTATGTTAGAGAAGAAAAATGTGCCACAGGCACCATCATTTCCCAAAGTGGTAAAAATACCAAGTACTGGTGTTGTTACTACTTCTACTATTGAGGTTTCAGTTGCTATAGTTCTTGTTGTTTCAGTGGTGGTTATCAATACTTCACCAACGACAGAGGCTCTGACCATGGTTGCACAAATGTTTCCAATGGTTCTAGAACAAGAGGAGGACCATCAGTCAGATAGTTCTTAGGTGGAAGTTGTGGACATTATGGACAATGTGAATATTGAGAATAGAGCGAAAGCACAAAATGAAGAAGTGATTTCACAACCACTCCCATCATCGCATCACACGGTGCCCGCACCCGAAGCTACATATTCTATTCCCTCTTCTTCTCTAAAGCATGTAGTGAATTTTGATTCACTCCCATCAGTTTTTGTCTCCATTTCTCCACCCTTTGGTATGCCCTCTGTATCTCTTTTTCTTCCTTCATCTTCCCCTCCCAAAGTCACTATTACTCCCTCTTCTATTCCCTTTTCTTTGGCCTCACTTTCATTTAGTTCATATGCATATGGGTCGAACCCATTTTTGCGGCCTTCCCCTTCCATTGTCGCTACCACTACCATTGAGGCTATAAGTATGCAAACTCCTCTCATAGTAAGCATAACTACAACCGAACCCAGTTCCTCTATCCAATCCATCATTTTTGTTCCCCCTCTTCTAGCCATCTCATCCACTTCCTTTGAGCCTAGCCACTCAAAAGTTTTGATTTCATTCACTCTTTTTGAGATACAAGCATTTCCCAATGTTCAGGTGGCACGAAAAACAACCCGACGTGGAGAAAATCAACTGGGCACACCTGAGATCTTCACAATGGTTGAAGAGCAAGAGGCGAAAGGAGACCTTAGCTCCACATTGACCGATCAAGAAGGTTGCTTTTGACCCAGTTGCCATGGAGTCTCACACAACTAGAATCACTCCCTTAGTCCAAAATCCACAAGGAGAAATGTTATCGAGTGATTATGTCTGTGAGACTATAACTGAAGATATCACTAGGATAGATCCAACTGAAAAAATGGGCAATATATAGGCTGATATGATCTCGCTATACTTGCATGGCGAGTATTAAAAGGAAAAATATTTTAAGAATGAAAATAAAAATATTGAGCTCGAAGTCGCCTTGGTGAAAAGCAGAGTGCAAGAAGAAAATACTTCCATAGACAATGAACACTTGCGCTGACAGATTGGAGTGCACTTAAAAGAAAGAGACACGGCTAGGATAAATATGCACTCACTCCAGCAGAAGCTAGAGGCTATTTAGAATCAACTGGCCGAAAAGGCTACCCAAGTTGCAGGATTTTCTTCGAAGAACATTAAAGAAGTGCACCTTCATTCTGCCTAAAATTGCGATAAGTTGGTTGCTCAGGCAATCAAAGTATTGAATTATTTGTGGGAGTCTTGAATATAGATTCATATGGGGCAGCAATTGATTGATACCACTGAGGAAATGTTGGAGCCACACATGGAAATGGCCATAAAAATTTAGGCCCTAGCTAATTCTAGTATTCACATTCACCCCTTAAGCGAAATTGATCATGCCTGGTCAACTACCAAAGTCACGTTGCGTAGTTATTTTCAGAGGATGGACCTGGTGAGAATACCAAAAAATTCTTAATACTATCAAGCAAGAACATACTATTTCCATGACTCATTTTAATACTCTTGCCGAGTTGGGATTTTTGGACTTTACAGATGAGTGGGGTGAACCACTGCCGAAAGCGCAATTGGAGGTGACCTAGAAGAAATTTGTAGATGATACCTCAAAGATCGATGCCTGGGAGGAACCCATCATAGAAGCATAGGTATTGCCTCTAATGCTGAAATATACCCACCTAAATATGTCATTGTATGAGCTGGCTCAGTGAGCAAAGTACCTCAGCTTGGAGGATGTTTAAAATCTGCACTTTTTCTATGAATCCTTGAGTACGCCCATCCTATTCACTACCCATGCTTAGGAAGAAGTAGTTACAGTTTATGAGGTTACCTCTAAGAGACTTAAAGAGCAGGCGGAGTGGGCAGCAGCAGAACCCGCGATGGCAGAGAAGGCAGCTGAGGAAGCAGAGCGGGCCAAAGTACTTAAAATTGTAGTCAAAGTCAAAGCCAAAGATAAAGTTGAAGAGGATGCACATCAAAAAGCATTTGCAATGAAGGTGCTAGCCAAGGCAGCTGGCAAAAAGACTCCATAGCAACCTAATGGATAAAGGCTTGGGATCACTTGCATCCATGCAAACTGGATACTCTGTGAGTCACCAAAAATGTTGGCAGTTTTGAACTTTTCTACATTGGGATTTTGGTTTTATTTTAAAGGAGAATTTTGATTGTAATATGGCGACACATTATTCTAATATAATATGTGGGACCGAATTTATATGTTGCAGTTAATATTTCTATTTTTATTTATATGTATTCTCTTTCAGCTTGGAGGTAATGAATGTTTGAGGGGAAAAGTTGAGAACTGCATTATAAATGCAAATTTGCATCGTTCAAAAGCTTATAGCAAATTGAGGCACCCTGAGAAAAGGCCTGCACACTATCAAAGAAAAAATGGAAAATATCAAGGAACATTTAGGGGAATGAAAATGCCCAATGATGAGATGTGAGAAATCATGTTCGCCCCAAATATGGGGCGAAAGCTCTGTTCACCCCACTTTGGGACGAACATCTTTACCAAAGTCTAAAAGTACATGCCCATTGTTATAAAGGAAATCATTTAAGCTTAGGATCACATTCACCCCAAATATGGGGTGAAAGATCCATTCATCCCACTTTTGGGTGAACATAATATAAAGCGTGATGGAGGAAGGGAATTCAACAACGTGCACGTGATTAAATAATCAACATTGCATTCACCCAGGTTGAGGGGCGAATGTCCTGTTTGCCCCTCCCATGGGCGAACGTCCTCCCAAAAGTAGGATCACGCAAATGCACTAGCAAATGAAAGTTGGGTGAATGCATCGAGATGGTTGAGGTGCGTTGAATATTCAGCGTCGCGTTTGCCCCAAAGGGATGGTGACTATCTTTGGTGCCCCTTTTAGGGGCGAACGCGATTGTAAAATCAGGCGGCGCATCTCTTGAGAATTTTTGCCAAAAGTAAAGGGAATTTTTGTCGCCTTGGTTGAAGAAGAAAAGTAGCTAATGAAAGGTGTATTCACCACTAGAATCCATATTTTTAAATGTGCCCAGAGTTGATCACAGATAACATTAAATAATTGAGGCAAGGATTAATTCAAATTGTGAATCCCAAGTGAAGAAGAAAGACGTGTTAAAAATACAGGAGGATTTTCATGATTTCCAAAGCGGGAGCGCGTTTTCAAGACATCAAATGTCTCTTAATTTTCTATGCACTGACACCCAAAGATGCTAATTTCTTGGAAATGTTTCCTTGAAATATGGATCATTGTTCCAAGAGAATGAATTTTCAATATTTTTGAGGAGGAATTTCCTCACTATGGTTCTTGATCTGCGATCATTTTGTCTCCATGTGCATTTAATGAAAGAGGTGAAATCCTCTATAAATACTATTGTAAAAATGAGGTTAGGCAGTTTGTGAGAAAAATCTCCAAGTTCTCTGCATCAATAGAAGAGGCAGGGATTCTGAATTTGTAAGTGATATTGTGTGCAATTTCCTTCTGTATTCATGCACTTCTATTTTACATTCATGTTCCTTATTTGCTGTGAAGTTTAAAATTATGCATTTGAATTTAAATATTGCTAATGAGGGAGTGAGTGTTGGAGTGTTATTTTGAAGGTTGTTCCTGCAAGTTTATAAGTAAATTCTACTGCTTTTCTTTTTTTATATGCTATTTCATGCTTGGGTGAATTTCCTACTGTTAGTATGCCTCGAATCCTACACCTTCGGCCTGTGGCCATATTTCCCATTTCTTTTTGTAATTTCTAATTTCTTTCATGCAACTCTAGTCTTCAACCAGTGTAGGATTTAGTTTGGGAGCCAACCCTCTCTAGAGATTGACACGGAGGATATTTGTTTCCTCCAGTAATTCAATGTTGGCCATATCTAGGGCGCACAAACATAGTTTTGTATGATTAGGCAGATATTTGACCAACAATTTCTATAGGTAAATTTTCTAAGAAATTGAAGAAAATTTCAAAATTTTCTTTGAGTATCCATAGTTGCAATATGCTTTCTCATTCAATGATTTTCTTGAATTGGATAACCTAAAGGTATTTCATTTTTCCAAGACCCTATAAAGTTACATATACCTAAGGAAACAATCACTTGCTTAGAATAATAGATAGACCGCCTCATATTTTCTACCCTTCAAAGCAATCCAATTTTTTTCTAAGTACCCAATACATCTTACCTACTCCAAACCACCCAAGTCACTAATAATATGAATTATAAGTATAATTAAAACTCCAAAATATCCAAGTAATGAAATTGATGATCCACTAACACTATTGGTGATTCACTTATAATCCAGTAATTCACTAACCTCTACTCATTATTGATTGTACTATTTTTTGGGATTTGACATTATCTTAGTCTAATTTTCTATTTTATAGGTATCATAAGGATCAATCAACTTTATCAAATATTAGTGCACTAAGAGAATTCAACCTCTTTTGAATATAAGATCAAAATCCCATAAACTAGGCAAATAAATTGAATCAATGAGACTAATTTAATACCAAAGGAAATACATAAAGGGAAAAAACCTACAATCAATGTTTGGATACAAGAGTTACGAGAATAAATTCCAAATCCTTCAAATGAAAAATAAGAAATGGTGACTCTAATAGAAATTAACATAAACTCAAATATTTCTCATTACCCCTGTCACCACTATCCCTATCCTTTATGATGTCAGTATGTCAACTTGATGGTCAAATCTTCTGAATGAGTATTCAAGATTTTTTAACTTGGACTACTACCAATCCATCTATCTAGACTATCATCACAAATACCTTATACAATATGCCACCTATAATGTAAACTCATCCAAATACCATCAATCCACAACCCATGTTGATAGGCCTTACTTTTCCATAGCCTATATCAATCCAAATTCAAAATCATCAATATAAAGCATTGACTAGTAAGCCAACAAATTTACTAACCCAACTACTTGCTCAAAATAAAAAAATTTCTTTCAATTAGTTAGTTAGCACTAGGCAATCACAACCTAATCCAATTCAATAGGTGAACGACTTAAATTCACAAGTTATACACATTCAATCAAGGCTATAAGGTTTATCCATTAGAGTTAGAGTATATTACATCATTTGGGTCATGTAAATGTACCACCTTTGGTACATAGTTAGAGTAGGATATTACTTTAGGGGGAAGTTAGCTAGTTACTTCAAGCAATGTAATAAATGCACGAGTGTCAATGTGCAAGGTGTCCCCTTGTACAACTAGGTAGAGTGTTGGCCAAGGAATCTATCTTCCTATATAAAGGGCCTCATAGTGGATATCAAGCATATCAAGTTCATTATTGTAGAGAGTAGTAGATAGTGGTAGAACTCCTGGATGGAGTACAATGTAGTTCTTTAGCTTATATTAATGGAGTGACCATTACCTCCATACTACATTGTATTTTTACCACTTTCTATTTATAGTATATTTCAATCATATTGTAGAATCACTCTCTCATATTTTTTGCATCTTATTAGGACCTGTGTTAGATCTCTCCCACTACATATATCCTCAAAAGCTAACAGTGGTATCAGAGCCACGATGAATCGAGATAGGAATAGGGAGAGTCACAAGTGAGGACTAAAATAAATCTTAGTTACAAAAATTCTGAGATTACATCTAGCTAGAGTCTTTCCACAGAGTTGCAGGAAAACTCGTGAAGACTAGGACTCAACATTCATTCCACTAGTTTGATGGATCAACTAGTGAAGACTATTGATCTCAAGAGATCTAGATCTTTTCATGCTAACTATTATCTAAAGTTCTTTGTTGTAGAAAAATAGACATTGCGAAAGAGACTCCAGGAGTAGAGTCTTGGTGAAGTTTGGAGATTGGAGATCTCCATTGCTATATTGGAAAACTTCACATTGCAAAAAGGCCATAGAAGCCTTGATCTAGAAGAAGAAGGCCATAGAAGCCTTGATCTAGAAGAAAGGCCATAGAAGCCTTGATCCAAAATTATAAATTCTTTCGTTCCAATTTCTAACTTGTTGCAGGAAAATGAGATTCGGGAAAAGGTTGGGAAGCTTCCTACAAGAGAGCTAGGAAGAATATCTTCTTAGAATCATTCCAGCACTTGCAGCAACAAGGAGAAGATTAAATATTTCAAAGACCTTAAAAAAAGGTCCCATTACAAGAGCTGCAAATCCTGTAGATTGCAGAAGTAAAGAAAAGGTAACAATAGCCTTATAGCAGACTCAAGGAAGAAGAGACTCCAAAAGACGAGTCAAGAAGGAGATAGGATATTGATGATCTTCATTCAAGATCAATACCTGTAGAGTGTAGAAGCAAAAAAGGCCACATAAGCCTTAATTCTGAAGAAGACTTCAAAGAAGAATTCTTGATTCAGAAGGAGAGTTCTTGATTCAGAAGAAGACTCTAGAGAAGAGTTTCAAAAGAAGACTCCAGAGAAGAGTCCTAAAAATAGGAGATTGGTGATCTCCATTAAAGCCTACAAATTGCAGAAGAAAAGAAGGATCAACAAGGTCCCATTCCAGAATCTAGAAGCAACAGATTTCAGAGATCTAAGAAGATCTCATCACCAACAATTATAGAAGTAGAAGGTTGAAGAAAAGGTCTCATTTGGAAGACCAGAGAAGATACAAGATAGAAGACCTTGGAGAGGTCTCAAAGAGGAAAGAAGAAGGCTTGGAGAGCCTTGTTGTAGAGCTCATAGAAGCATCATAAAAAGAGTTCCTAGAAGAACTCATTGGAGAAATCCACTACCAAGGAGAAGCTCCTGATAGTGAAGGACTTGGGACAATTATTGCCATCCAACAATAAGCCCAAGAGAAGAAGAATTTGGTAAAGAGTGCCAAATCTAGAAGAAGAATCCAGTGAAGACCTCAAGACATTCAAAATATTGAGAAGAAGAAGATCATGTTTGAAGTTAAAATTCAACAAGAATATTGAAGGAAGATTCAGACAGAAGAAGCCTACCAAATCCAAGAGATTTAGAGATTACCTCTCATAGCAAGAAGGCACATTTCAGAGATAAGAGTTCTCTGAATCTATAGTAGAAGATAGAAGATCATTGGAAGGATCAAGCCATCAAACCCTAGGCTCAAGATAGAAGGTTCGAGACCATAGTTTGGTGAAGCAAGAAGCTATTTTGGATAGCCAACAAGAAGCTATGAATTCATCCATTACAAGGCAGCAACTTGGTGAATCAAAACACCAAGATCTACATCTACTATAGAAGCCATTAAAGGTAAGCAACTTGGGTGCAATTAGTTGAACTTCAAATTAGGGTTCATTATCAAATTCCATTAAGCACCATATTTGGATTAAAGTTGCAAGAAAAAGGGGTCATATTATAGTCTTCAAGAAAGTGCAAAAAGGAGAGTTTATTTTAAGATATATTTGCACATTAAATAGGAGTTGGATATTTTTCGAAAGAAAGAAAATTATCACCTACCTATTATCTATCTAGAAAGCAAGAAGACTACATCCTACAATATTGATTGTAGTGAAAATTGTAGAATATTCATTAAGGGTTCATTACAGATTACTCTTAAAAGTTGTAGAGATTATTAAGTGCATTTGAAATTATTTTGAGAGTTTATTTATAGGAGAAATAAGGTGATATTATTGTTACCATTAAAAGTGCATTATTAATCCATTAGCACTATACTAGTTGATCTTTAACTAGTTACTCTCAAAAGGGTTAGTTTGTGTTTGTTGATTGATTAAAGATCAAAGGCACAAAACCAACAAATTATCAAAGTGTCTAGAGACACTATTTGGTGCATAGAACCTGCAACATTTTGTGGCCCAAAGAAGCCACCAAAATCATATCAGATTCCTCCAAGGAGTGGAGAAGAAAGCCACCATCAAAATCAATAAAAGAAGCTACAAATCGAGACTTGGTGAGTCTCAGATTCGAGGTGCACTAAGGGTTATTTACAGAAAAAAATTAGTGCAAAAATTACTTCTACAAAATCTTCTATCTACATGGTTATTAGCTTGGGTTTATTACCAAAGTAACCAAGCAAAGGAGAGAGTTGTCTAGCAAAGGAGACAACGTCAAATCAGCCCTTACCTACAATAAAGCTACCATTAAAACCAATAAGAAAATATTGCAAAAGGAGGTGCAAAAGAAGGTATTCTATTTACAAGTTTATTTACATTATCTTGCACCATACTAAATCTATCCTACATAGGAATAAGGATAGGGTTTAAGTGCCACAAAGGCACATTCTTCACAAGGAGAAATCAACTCAAAGCGGTCATGTAAAAGCATCCTCCAAGCAAGGTAAAAGAGCCTCTCAAAGAGCTCATATCATCCATAGTTTTGGATAGTCGTATCAAGGTACCTGCAAGAAAATACAACATAACACAAGGAAGGAGAAATATTATCTACAAAGGAAAATACATAGTAGGTTGAAAATAAGGAAAACAAAGCATAAGAAGAAAGGCTATACCAGCTAGACGTACATCCACAAGGAGCACTCAAGGGCACCATTGGAGTATCTCAAAACTCCACCAAAGCATTACCCATAGCCACCAAATCATTTCTCACTACTCCAATTGGAACCAACTCACACCAAGCACCATCAAAAGCATACAACAAAGGAGAAGCTGGCCATAATACATTGATAAAAGAACCTTGCAAAGAATACATTAAGGATTGAGAGACATTGAGAAGAAAAGGCCCATGCAAAAAGGGAAGGTGACACTTGTCACCTTGAAGGAAACCCTAACGTCTCCCACATGAGTGCTCACCCTTTGCATGCTTGAAGGAAAGTCCAAGAAGGCATTACACAGAGGAGGTTGGAAGTGTTAGAAGAAAAGTGACACTTGTCACCAAGGAATATAAGAACTCATACAAGACTGCAATGCTCACCTTCCATTATGTAGAAAATTCCAAGTGTCAAAAAGGTTCTATCTCTCTCCCAAGCATTAAAGTGAAACTATCATGACAATTGTCACCCACTACAAGATTTTATCCCTATTTGAGGCAACCAAAGACCAAGGAGAAGCATATATTTATATGCAACATGAAGGGAGTAGCATAGCAGTAGGAGGACGAAGTAAGAGCATTAAAAGCTCTTGGTCAAAGCAAAAGTGGAGGCACTATCCAAATATTGTAGTCAAAGGGAATAATGCTACCATCCACCATTGAAATAAGGTTGAAGCAAGTATTAGTATTGGTATGCATACATTTGAGAATACAAGGAAGATACAATGCTCATATAGCATATTTGCAATACTATAAAGGTAAGAATTTACCTTATTCTAATTTGCTTTCATTAATAGGAGTTATAAGGGTATAATATAAGGTTGAAACTATAGGGAAATCAACCATATTTGAAAGAAAAATTAAAGAAGAAATATAGCTTAATATTTGCAAATTAAAACATAGGAGAAATAAGGATTTCTACCTAGAAAAATTAAATTTCTATTATTGCAAATATTATTGTTTTCTAATATTCCAAATTAGGGAGTTATAAGGAATACTACACCAAAGTAGGATATTGGAATTTAGAAACATTAAATATCAAAATATCAAAGGCTATAAAAGGAGGTTCATTAAGGAATATCAAGAGTTGGAAATTAATTGGTATACTTGTCTCAAAATCACATTAAAGGGATAAAAGAAATCCAACCATTAGAACCTCATCAAATTAGAAAGTGCTTAGTTCAATAGGAGAAATAAGGAGTAATAAAAGTTGATTTTGGTATTTACAAAACTTTACAAAATCAACCCAAAATTGAACTACTATTCACAAAAGCACTTTATCACTCATATAGCATATCCAAAATCACTAGGGAGACATAAGGCATTCTACAAAACTTGATAATAATAGCATTTATCAAAGTTTATCAAGTACCCAATCCATTTGGGAGTCATAAGGTCTCTACAAAACTTAAATTCTACAAGAATTTTATCAAATCTCTTAACTAGGGAGATATAAGGAAGCCTACAAAACCTAAGCTCTACAAAAGGTTTTATCAAATCAAGCTCACATACTCTTAACTAGGGAGTCATAAGGTAGACTACTACAAAGGTTCTATTATACTACAATGGAAAGAAGAACATATTTTCACACAAAGAAACAAGAGCAAGGCACACACACTACATCATGCCACAAATGTAAAAATAATCCTAGCATGGAAAATTCAACAAAGCAGAAGAATACATGGTACATTGACTCAAGAGCTAGTCATCACATGACTGGAAATCTACAATGGTTTGACTATCTTGAAATTACTAATGGTTACACACTAAGAATTGTAGATAGCAAAACTTATCCTATACATGGATATGGATGTGTAACACCAAGCAAATCATTTCCAAACTTTCTACTACAAAAAGTATTGTATGTTCCTAGATTAACATTCAATCTCATTTTAGTAAGCAAGTTAGTAGAAAGTAATTGGATAATCAATTTTAGATATATGAATGAGATCAATACATGCCTTATCATGAACCAAAGTGAGATAGAAGCAACAGGATCAATCCATGGAAATACATATATCCTAGACTCAATGGAAATCTCACAAGACATTGTTGTATTTAAAAATGATACTAACTCATTTCCTGAGGAACAAGTTGAAGAAAATGAAGAACCAATATACCATAAAGGTAAGCATAGAAGAATCAAAATAAAAAATATGAGAGGTCAACAACACTATGCTCTACTCAACCATCTACAATCTGAAGAAGCAACAGAACCAAATGAGGACACTCACAAAGAAGAAAACAAAGGAGGATGGATAGAAGAGGATGATATCCTTGAGCAAGCCAAAGACCCTTGTGCTCAAGAAGAAGATCCATATTGAATATTAAAATCTTCAATACCCAAATAATGTAATACAAGGGGGTGTTAGAGTTAGAGTATATTACATCATTTGGGTCATGTAAATGTACCACCTTTGGTACATAGTTAGAGTAGGAGATTACTTTAGGGGGAAGTTAGCTAGTTACTTCAAGCAATGTAATAAATGCACAAGTGTCAATGTGCAAGTTGTAATGTGCAAGGTGTCCCCTTGTACAACTAGGTAGAGTGTTGGCCAAGGAATCTATCTTCCTATATAAAGGGCCTCATAGAGAGATATCAAGCATATCAAGTGCATTATTGTAGAGAGTAGTAGATAGTAGTAGAACTCTTGGATGGAGTACAATGTAGTTCTTTAGCTTATATTAATGGAGTGACCATTACCTCCATACTGCATTGTATTTTTATCACTTTCTATTTATAGTATATTTTAGTCATATTGCAGAATTACTATTCTTTCATATTTTTTGCATCTTATTAGGACCTATGATAGATCTCTCCCACTGCATATATCCTCAAAATCTAACATTGTCTAATCCACCAAGTCAAGTAGTGGAACAAATACAAAAAAAATATCCAAATACCAATAATACACAATGTCAATTAGTCACACTAAGTCTTCAACCAAGTCAAAATGTTATGCAAAATTTGCATGTCCTTCCTGGCCAACTAAGGGCTCCAATGATTCAAGGCACTACCCATAATCAAATTTTACCTTACTTTGGCTAGACTATACAAAATATATTATAAAACTTATAAAATTAACAAATTTTGTAATATGTCTCATATGCCCAAAACCAATAAAACATGCATAATCTACAAGTCATCCAAAACCTTAACCCTTAATGGCATCCCACCCCAAAACTAGTGGAAAATATTAAGCAACAATTTGCTCCTTAGCAAAATATACAACCAATGGCTGATGAAAATCCTCAAATTATGCCAAATCAATAGATGGTTCAATATGCCTCACAACATGAAGTGTATATGGAACCTCCCTATTATTACATATAATATGTCTTACAAGTGCCATATGGACAAGGACATCAATATTAATAAATTAAAATGCAAGTGAGGCCACATAACTAGGGGTCCATGAGATCTCCAACACGGATAGTTCCTAGAGATATCAACAATAAAATATAATGTCTGCAATAGATAATGACAAAGAAGAGGTATCCTGACTAGGTCGCTTTCACATAACATTGTGTGTGTCATAGGCATGGGCCACTTGGACACTTCTTAACCATATAGGACAAGGCAATTATTGGAAAGTGATAGACAATATCTTGGAACCTACAACATCATGCTCCATTAATTATAAACCAAGATCCATGAAAATTAGATAGCTAGCACAACAACAAAGCATGATGGGAGAGGTTGAGCATGTTTAGATGGCATAAATCTATTGAATATATATCGCTACAATAGATAATGGATGGTATTGATTAAGAGTAGCTCACAAAAATAGAGCAAAAAATGATGTCCACTCATTTCCAACATGTTGATAAAGTATGAGCTCCAAAAAGGGCTAGGTTGTGCCTATATTTTCAGGCCTATGGAAGGCCATCCTTGTAATCATTAGCTAGGATAATATATAAATCTATAAATAGTGACATTTACCTCAATATAAGAGTCCACAATTTGAGTGTTTGCTTGCTATATATTATGTTATTATGCTATTAAAATTTAATGAATTAGCTCACTGTTTGACCTTTGCTAGTATTGTATTATTGAATTATTTCATATGTGGATGCTCTATAGATCCTAGATATTTTTTAAGCCCTTTATGTAGTTATAGTAGTCTATTCTATTAGGCTTGACTACTAGAATATTAGGTATACTTAGTGTTTAATTGTGTGGTTCTGCATTCTTTTGTAAAAGTTTCTTAGGGTGTTGAGATCTATTGAAGTAGTGGAGGACATGATATGGACTCAACTCATATTCAATGATACTTTACCTATTAACTGGTATGTTAGGCCCTATATGTATTTTATTTGTAGTGTGGTTTACATGGTATATGACAATGTTGTTAGAAAAATGCCATCCACATCCAATCCAAAATTTCCACCCCTAACCCTCCATTTCTTACTCTAATCTACCCCACATATTTTCATTTTATTTTGTAACAAGAAACTAGCCTTCTCCCTAGGTTGGCTAAGGAGAAATATTCAGCCATCAAATCTTGGCCCTATGGTCAAGGACATACTTCCATCCATTAGGAAGATTATAGACCAAGATTTTTTGGTACACCCAATGGGATGAATCATTTAATATTCATGTAATTTACCCAAAGGACTCAATATTCTCGTGAATAGTCCTCACAAGCGAAGAATACATAAGCAAATATTTCCTAACTATTGTATTTCATAGGAAAAGCCTTTTTAAGGAATTTCTCTTGCAGTAACAATTACATTCATCTACAAGTAAAATTTCCAGCATTGGATTTAACCAAAGCAATTCTTATCTTGACGAGTTATTTATCTAGGTTGGTAACAACTACAAGATTTCCATTATTGGTTTTAAATAAAGCAAATCCCACATTATTCAAATATTTACATAGGTCAACCTACGTCGATAACATTTCCTATTCTAGAATGATACAGTGGAAATAAGGCGTTGGATCACAGTGATTCAACAAGGAGCAATATTTTGAACAACAACAATAAATATATATCACTTTACCCATATGAATATACAACACTTTCATTCAAAAACTACCAACATAATCATAGTTAAACTATTTCTATTTGGAATGCTTATCTGTTGCTCATGTTGAGTGTAAAATAAGAAGTAACTCAGGCATTACAACTACTTAGGCAGAAAAATCAATAGGTTTATCAGTAAATTATATGTTTAGACAATATACGATAAAATTAAGAGTATTCAAACATTGACATGCTTATCTCAACCCTTTTATTCAAGGATTTTGGTAGTGAACATACCTGGTGAAGAATACGTAATTCTAAGTAAATTCACTTCATTGTTATTTGAAGATTAAACTCATATTTTCTTCTCAAGATAGAATCCTCTTCCTCTTATTGTGTTGGACATCCATTCTCCTCTATATCTCTTTTGTTTTTCTTTCTACCCTCTTAAGTTTCTTTCTTTTTCTCGTTACAACTAATGCAACGGTTTTTACTTCTGTCTCGTGGGGTTACTAAGTCATGCATTTTTATCTTATTAAAAATACCCATGTCACATTCCCTTTTCCTATTTTATTTTATCTATTTTATTTAAAAAATAAGGTTTCCCCTTTTTAAAAGTATTAAACGTGTTAATCATATTTTCATTTTTATTCACAATATAACATCGTTTTATTTTTCAATGCTTTTCCAAAGAGAACTTAAGAAACATAATAATTGAGTAAATCATACTCAATTAATTTAACCCATAATTAATGTTAAAACTAACCTTTAACATTAATATATTAATAATACCTAATAATTATTAATATATTTTTATTTTTGAAAGAAAAAAATTTACCATACATTTTCTAGCGTCAAGCATAAGAAAAGCTATGATAACCATTCACCAACCACAGGCATAGTAAAAGCAATGCTCAACATTAAACAAGTATATTACACCACCTTTTATCTTTAAGCATTAGGATTTATGATGATTGCCACATCATCCCCTAAATACTAAATATGACTCCATTGCCCAAGAAACTTTCCAGTTGGTGGTGTAAGTTTAACCAAACATGCAGTTATGAAATGCATCTACATGAGGGTACCAATTTACCTTAGAGTTGTCGATGAGATTGTCCTCATCATCCATCATTTCTCATTATTTTGTCTCTCAATTTTGATGGATATTCCATGTAAATACACCCACGAGAGTACCTCGTCCTACAACTATAGATTCCATCAACAATACCATATTCTAACATAATAATATCAAATATAAAATTTAATATAACCATTTATATTGATAATATAAAACTAGATTAAGCATTAAAAATTCATACATCAATACATAATCAATATTAATGATAATAGGAGGTTGTGGGAGGCTCTCGCCTCGACCGGCTGGTCCTGCCCTACGGGATGACCCAGCTCCATTTGCTCGCTCCCCCTATTACTGACCTATGTTCTAGGATCTTTGGAGGCTCTCACCTAAATATTTAAGGCTATTTTCTAGTGCATGACTAATTTTTATAGTTTTATAGTTCATCCCAATGAATCAGTCCCATATGCCCTTGGTTTGGATGGTTTTTGGCTAGCCCAGTTGGGGGGTTGTGGCTTCCAAAAGGGGTTTGGCTTTGTTTACCTGTCCTGGTTTCTCGGGATATCTATCCAAGTATTTCATGGCTTTAGGGGTGCCTCATGTTTCACATCCATAGATGACCATCATTGTTTGCTCCAAATATGGATTTGCATTACCTTTGGGATCTCTTCATAGATCCAACATTTATCCATTTTTTGATATTCTAGCGGTTGCTCTTGCTAAAGTCTATCTTTTCAATTTTAGGTGAGGACCCTATGCTTCCTCATGCAGTTGTGGCTCTGGCTCCCTTGGTTTCATTCCTAAATGAACTTTTATGGGACAAGGGTGGTTTTTTGTTGGTTCGGTGTTGCAGTCTTCAAGGTATTGGGTTGGGGACCTCGTGATTCATCGCTTACTGTAATTGATAAACCATGATCGACAATCTCTATGTTTAGTTTTGCTCCAATCATGGGTCTTCATGGTGACTGGTGTCTCTGATTTTCCCTATAGCTTACATTTTCAGTCTCCTTCATAGGGAGATCTTATGGCCTATCAAGATCTCTAGTGATTATTGATCCACTTTTCAAGCCGTATTTTATTTGTGCTAACCATGGGATTCCTATTTTAATTCTTACCAACTGAGTGATACTCTCTGTTGGGATTATCTAGGATTATCCCATGATTTCCTAAAGGGTTTCTCATTTGTTACAGTTGTTACCAAATTCTCCTTTGCTGCAGTTTTTTCTAGATCTATTCTATTTGTGTTATTCGTAGTATTCTTATTTCAGTTCATCCCGACTGTGTGATCCTCTATGTTGGGCCTGTCTGGGATGGTCCCATGCCTGCTTTATGAAATTCTCCTTTGCTGCAATTGTTACCAGATTCTCCTTTGCTGCAACTGTTACCAGATCTATTTTCTAGGTAGTTTTGGTTTCTTGTTTCTCCTGGGTGGGAAACAGTGGTATGTTTTTCCCCTTGGGCAGGATCTCTCTTTTCATTTTTTTTGTAGGTTCCTTGTATCCTGTGCCTTTTGGGCAAGATTCTTCTTTTTAAATCCTAGGCCTATTGGGCAAGATTTTTTAATTTTAAATCCTGGGCCTGTTGGGCCCTTTGGGTAAGATTCTTCTTTTTAAATCCCGGTCTGATGATGGTCCCTCTAGGACTGTACTTCTGTGCACTATTTTTTTTTAAATTTCAAAAGGTCTACCTTTTGTCGTGTTGTTTGGTATGTTTACCAGGTTTCCCATTTCTTCATTTGTAAAAGGTTTTGGTATCCCTTTAAAAACTCATTTTTAATTCAAACTACCAAAAAAATATCAATGGTAATTCTTGCCAAGGAGGGCTGTGACAATTATAATACTACAAAATATTCTATTTCGATAAATGGTTCTCCTATTGGTTACTTCAAGTTACCTTGTGGAATCCATCAAGGTGATCCATTATCTTCTTATCTATTAATTATTCTTGTGAAAGCATTTGAGATAGCTTTCTCAAAGGTAAAAATAGAAGGAAAATTCAAAGTTATACAAGTTGTAAAAAGTGGCATCTTCGAATCTCATTTCAAATTTTTTGATGATACTTTTCTTTTGCACCATCCCTCATTTAATGAGGTCATGGAGTTTAAATAAATGTTATTATGCTATGACAAGTCTTCTAGATAATTGGTTAATACTACAAAATCCAAGATTTTTATTAATATTGCCCTAGATTTACAATAAATTATTGTGAATATTTTACAGTTTCTAGTTGAAAAAATTCCATCAACCTACTTGGGTATTCCTTTGTCTCATAAATGAAATAAAAAAGAGCTTTGGATCTTTTTTTGTATAGAATGAAAGCTTGTTTGGTAGGTTGAAAATATATGTTCTTAATCATGGTAGGAAGGCTACAACTCATAAAGACTACATTATAATCCATCCCTATATATATGATGTCCCTTTCACGATTGCCAACATGTATAGCATCAAAATTTGATTAAATTCAAAGAGAATTTCGATGGAAAGGTTGTGAGGAAAAAATTATGTTTCCTATTTGTAAGTGGCATAAGGTTTACAAATAAAATAATATTGGAGGAGTAGGCTTACAAAAATGCAGAATTATGAATTTGGTATTAGGGGCAAAACTTGGGTGGATATTATTTGGAGATAAAGGAAAGAATTGGGAAACAATATTACTTAAAAAATATATAGGTTCTCTTGATGTAATTAAAATATATAGAATAAGAACCCTACCCAGAGGATTTTCAACATTGAAATTCATATCAAATAGTTTAAAATTTAAAACGAAATATATTAGATGGTCAGTCAATAAGGGGAGTTATGTAAATTTTTAGTCTGATGCTTGGTTGAAGCCTTATCCTCTTATATTTGAATCAATTAATGGTAAAAATTGTCTCAAATATGCTTAACATGTAAATTTTGAAAGGTCAAAAACTATATTAATAGGAGCAACGACTCCAAATCATGGATTTCTTTTATTAACCTAGTTGAAGGAGATGAACTTCAAGAGATGTTTCAAGAGTTTTATTTGTTGATTTTAACGTGAAAGAATGAGTTGGTTTAGAATTTATCAATGGATGGTGGATACTAGATCAATTTGGGATATGAGGATTTAGATCAATCAATTTTTTCTTCTCCCAAAGATTTTCCTTGGATATTGTTTGGTCATTAGAAGCTCTCCCTAAGGCCTCAACATTCCTTTGGTTAGTAATTTAAAGTAAGAATCTTACAGAAGAGAGTCTACAAAGAAGATATTATGGACCTTTTAGATGTGCCTTATATGAGAAGAATTTAGAAACATTAGACCATTTACTTCTTCATTGTCCCTTTGCTCACACCATTTGGGGCTACTTTTTTTAAATATGAAATTGTATTGGGTAGCTATGTCAACATTGAAAGAGTTGATGAAATATTGGATTAATTATTTCAAATATAAAGCATTGTGTATTCTATGGAGGATTGGCCCTACCATTATTTGTTGAAATTTGTGGCTTGAAATGAATAATAAAATATTTAAAATCTCAAAATCATGCCCAAGTTTGTAACTATATTATTGCCTCTTTTGCAAAATGTCTACAAATATGGTGCTCATCATAAGAAGTCTCAAGTGCAAAAAAATAGGTGCTAATAACTTGGCTACAAAATTTGAACATACATGAAAGATTCATCTATGATAATTGAATTAAAAAAAAAGGATCTACTTGATCTAGGGTAAAATGGAAGAGAAATTGGATTTATCAAAAGTAATTTTGATGGTGTTTTTAAAGGAAATCGAGGAAACACTGGTGGAGATGGTATTTTTAGAAATGAAAAAGGTAAAATTCTCCTCACTTAGTCAAAATCATATAGAACTTCGATGAACAACTATGCAAAGGCTAGGGTACTTATTATAGGGATTAAAATTGCAATAGAAAAATGATGAAAATATATTTTAGTTGAGTGGGATTCACATATTATCATCCATGTTATTAATAAAAATGGATGTGGAGACTGGATAAAAAAATAATACAATTGTTGATGTTCATCATCTATTACTAAATACAATCTCATTGAAGTGTAAGCATATTTATAGAAAAGGAAACTGGGTAGTAGATAATTTAGCCAATTGTGGTGTTAATCTTCATCTTGGTGAAATTCAGATTTTAGAAGGCAACTAGTTGAGTGAGACTTTATCTCTTAATCAAAATAATGTCTCAGTTTATTGTGGAAACATAGCACTTTACGAAAATTGAAGAATATATTTAATAGAAAAATGAATGAAAAAAATTGTAAAAAAGAGACATGTTGGGTATGGTTTAATTGGAATAATAACAAATGTTATATTTCGGTATTTTGATGGGAGTGGCTCCAATAGAAGCCACATATAACCTTTAAAAAAAACTAAAATTATTATGGATCAATATGTGCCACCCATGTTCGGATTTAGATAATGCATCTGTCTAATATGAGGTTAGCAAGGAAAAACGTGATTTACTAATTTTATAAATATTAATATCATAACCTTAAAAAAAATTGTTATATGAAGATCCAATAATCGGAATTAGACTCACTGATCACAGCTCCAAAGGCAAAACTGATCCACATCCATCAAGATTTGTTTTGTTGGGCGATTCATGTCATATGTTGACTTTTTGGTATGTTATTAGAATTAGTGTGTTGTTTGCTCTATGGAAAGATAGATGTTATATTGTTTTTCAGCAGGACGGTATTGGGGTTGACCATACTGTCAATTCTGCTTGTAGGCTGGTCTCAAATCAGCTAAGAGTCTTTATAAATAGTATTCTTAAAGATTGCATTAGAATAGACAAATCTATGATATGGGACTGCCTATTGTTGTTGCGCAAGCTTATGTAATGATTTCATTGTATTCTTTTATTTGTTATGAATAAGAAGTATTTTTTCAAAAAAAAAAATTGTTATATGGTATAGTTGCAAGCTTATTGAAATGGCAAGGGCTTTTGCGTCTCTTTGAGAGGTCCAAAGGTTCAAACCCCACTCGGTATGAGGGGACCGAGACCCCTCATAAAACATGTGTAAACGTATTAAAAATATATATATATATATAATGGTTATATGGGGAATGAAATGGGTCCCAACTATATTACATCATCACCACATAGTGGTATTACAACATTGCAAGATTCAAACCCAATTCTCTTCCTTAAAATTTGAGTTTACCTTGTTGAGATAATGTCATTTGATTGATTATATATCTACTCTTAGCTAAACTTAATTGATTAAAATTATAATAGATCAATATTACTTAGTTTTAATTAATAAATATTGTTCAAACAAAAATAATAATAATAAAATATTCTTATATATCAATATGTGTCACCCACTTTCCAATCTAGCATTTTATATACATTAAAAAATATTTTTGATCGATTTGATGAGAATTGATTGTTATAAAAAAATTTATAATGATTGAATAAATATGGAGGATACACTTTATTCCACATGCTTGTTAAATCCAATGTTCATCTAAAACATAATATTTACTATCTATGTGCTCCTCTCTGCATTGATGAATCTAAATTTGATGCCCCTCCTAGGAAGAAAGCTAAGTTTATATTTGGGTTGGATAGCGGGAAAAAATATACTATCACTTGCCTCCCGGATACTCTTAGCACACCCAAATCCTTTAAAAGGTTGCTTGTGAATATGCAAAAATCCCTTATTGACTCCATGCTAGAAACCTTCTCTTGCATCGAAGAAATCATGATGCTTATGGGGTCGGAGCAGTGGAATATGAACAAGCACGATTTGGATAAGAAAGAAGTTGGATTGAGTGGCCTTAAGAATTATGGTGTGGGATCCTCAAATGTGTTTTGTCTTCTTGGTGCTGGTCATCTTGTTAGTTGATTCCTCCTCTACATGGGAGGAGAGTATTTTTTATTTTATCTATTATTGTTCTGTTCCGGTTAGTTGTTTGTGGGCCATCCGTGGGATCTATTTGGTTACCTGATTGTGGATCTATGAGTTTCTCCTATTTTGTTCCTACCTTCTTTAGGTATTTTAGAAGGTAGTTAGGCTCTCTTTGTAAAAGTTTTGGGGATCCTTTCAAAACCCCTTATTCCACAAAATCAAATATATATGGGAGCAGTGGGATGTGAATGTCGAGTGACCTAAATAATTGAGGTGTGGGATCCTCGGATGCATTTTTCCTTCTCGATGTTGGTCATCTCGTCGGTTGGTTCCTTCCCTATGTGGGAGGTTGGTATTTTTTTATTTTATCTATTGTTGTGTGTGGGAGGTTGATATTTTTTTATTTTATCTATTGTTGTCCTATTTCTATTTATTTTTTGTAGGTCATTTGTGAGATCTGTTTGGTCTATTTTTTTCCTACCTTATTTGGATATTTTGGAAGTTATGGATCCTTTAAAAAACCCCTTCTTCCACCAAATTATATATATATATATATATATATATATATATATATATATATATATATATATATATATATATATATATATATATATATATATATCATCTCAATAATGTGTGTACATATGAGATTGAAAATGGACAAATATATTTTTTTCTTTTTATATATATTAAATCATAACCCTAACTCAAATCATGATTCATAACTATATTTAATTAAATAAAAATTATATAGATTAGTATATGTCACTCCTCTTCTAATTCAAAAATGTGTGCCTAAGATAAACATGACTTATTAATTTTATAAAGATTAAATCACAATAATTATTTAGATTTAATTATTTAAAATTGTAATGGATAAATCACTTAGTTTTAATTAATAAAAATTATTATACCTATTAAAAAACATTAGCTCAACTGGTTAAATTCCTCAAATTTCAAGGAGACTAGTCTAATATATTGCCAAGCTATACATGTATAATTGTCTAGCTTGTTGTAATATCACCATGTGGTCATGATATTATACAAATGGGGTTTGTTTCAATCTAATATTTTTTATTCAAAAAAAAAAATTATTATATCTCAATATTTGTTTTTTTGGTAGGTAAAATTGCTTAAGTGCGGGGTTTAAATGGGCGCCAAACCCAAGTACATAAATTGGTAGCAAAAATAATAGAATAATATGACACAACCTTGCACATTGGCCAATTGCAACCTGAACGAAAAGGACCAAATAATAGTAGAGAAGGTTGAGTGGACGACTGACATTGTAAACATAAAAATACATCTTGAGAAATACCCATGTAGGGGTTGCTTAAGAGAAGTAACTACCTGTAAACCTTGTAAAGAAGCTATAACAAAAACCCACACAAGGGATGATCGTAAAAGATCAGAAAAAATATAATAGATACCTAAACAAGAAGAAACATAGTATTCAAAAAGGCCCACATAGGGGCAATAAAGAACTTAAAAAGCAGTAGTGGGAAGCCTTGGAGCTCAGGTTCCTGTTGGCCATGGATCTGCCACCTAGGAAGGACTTGGTGTGTCAATGCGTCCTAGACCCACAGACCAACATTGAAATGAGGGGAGGAAGGGATGCCCCCCATGCCGATCTCCGAAGAAGGCCGAATCCTTTCCTAACCCACTTGGGGGTTTTTAGATAAGAGTGCAAGAAAGAGATTAAAAAAGGGGGTAAAGGGAATTGGAAAGAGATTGAAAAATATAAGGGAATAGGAAAGAGATGTAAATATCATGCATTTTGGGTGGGGGAGAACAAGCAGCACGATCGTAAATTTGCATCTGAACCAACAAAAATTAAAACAAAGCATGTAACAAAAATTGCAACTGCGATTCTATCCTATGTATCCTTCTGTTTTGTATTCCAGATCCAAATAATCACCAATGCCCAAATCTAGAATTCAGAATTCAGACAGACAAAAATATAAATGGACATGAAGCAAAAATACTTAGCAGAAGGCATCATAAAAGATAGAGACAAGAAGCAGAGCCAAGGATGCTTTGAATTAATTAGAAGGTGGTCTGTCACAACAGAGTCCTATAGCAATATGTCCCCCCTCCACCCCTTTGTACAATGAAATGAGGCTGTTATTTATAGCGCAATTCCCCCCCCGATTACATTTTGGGCATAGAATCCCAGACCTGACAAAAGCTGTAAAAGCTGACAAAAGCGACTGATGTTGACCTCTGCAGGTAAAGAATGTACTTGCAGCAAGGTACTCCTAAAAATGTGGCAGCTCCATGGAAATATGGTAGGTAGGAAGTTGAGTCAGTTTGAATGGGGGAATATGCGGTACAATTTGTCAGTTCACGCTCATCTATCCGGTACCCTGGAGGCACACCTTCTGTCACATATTTGAATCGAATCTCAAGGCTGGACACCTGTCAGCATCTAATAAGGGGGAAAAATCTGCCTTAGGAGCGTAGGGGGGAAGTAGCGCAGTTGGGAAGGCCTCTGTGCCTTAGAATTTTTCTGGGAAGGTTTCAATGTTCTTTGCCTGAGTGTGCATAGGTCAGTGAGCGAAGCCCGACTTCGCTACGAATTTGGGCAGCTCAGCACTTAGTTGTTTTTCTGGAGATACCATGATGGGCTGCCCAACTGTGCCCTTCTTCCAGGGTGAAGCCCGACTTCGCTGCGAAGTCGGGCAGTCCCAGAACTTAGCCATTTTTTTGGAGATACCATGATGGGCTAGCCAACTGTGCCCTTCTTCCAGGGTGAAGCCCGACTTCATTGCGAAGTCAGGCAATACCAGCACTTAGCTATTTTCTTCAAGTGAGCTGCCTAACTATGCATGAATTTGAGGGCACAGCCCGACTTCGCTGCGAAGTTGGGTTACACACCCAACACTTAGACAATTTTTTGGAATGTCCTTCACTGACAATGTCTAGGTGTGCACAAAACTGAGAGCACAACCTGACTTCACTGTGAAGTCAAGGTTTGCTCAATACTTAGTCACATTTTGGGCTCAGCTCTCTACACATCAGCTCCCCAAGTGCGCACAAAATTAAGGGTGCAGCCCGACTTCGCTGCAAAGTCGATTTGCGAAAACACTAACACTTAGAAAATTTTGGGCCTTTTTATGAGTGCATTTGGGAGGATGAGCGCAGTCGGGCGGGGTCTGACACTTAGTCAATTTTCTGGCCCAAAATTGGCTTCCTAGTCCTGCTTCCCCGGGCCATAACTTTTGATCCGCTGACCCGATTGCCTATTATAATATATCATCGAAAAGCTAGCAAAAAGATCTACAATGATAAAATATCCAAAGCTTATTTCATCCATTTTATCACCTCCATTTATGGTCCATGAAAACCCAAACACCTCTGCATGCTCTTTGTCGCTTTAAAGCTCCATACTTAGGCCAAAGTTTATCAAAAAATTTAATGTGGCAAAATTGCCAACATTCCTGGTGGCTCACGGGGCATTGAGCTCACCTCAATGTGAGGACCTAGGCATTTATCCATTGGGCAATAGATTCATCCTCACCGTCCTATTGATACTCACTACCGACAGCAACCTCTTTATCAAACCCTTGGCACCCATGGCCCTTTTGGAACACTAAAAAAAACATTGTACAAACTAAACTGAGAAAAAAACTAAAACTTTGCATACTAGCCAGCTTATTTATATTATTTACACAAAATTTTATGACATGATTGACATGCCGCCAACACAAATCTAGCTTTGGTTGCCTATTCGACGAACCTGTAGTGTCCAGACCATATCTGATTTTACTTTAGTTGATCTTTGAAGTTTGGCTAGCCTCCCAAAGTTTTCCAGGTTGCCAACATGGTGCAACGTGGCAGGTTATCATTTATGTCGGTACCCATACAATTGATGAACAATGTTGCAAGGATATTTTCCATACAGGAGCCCTCTTTGGGTACCGGTTGCGGTGATGGTTGGAGCCAATATCACCACTCTAGAGAGTCCACCACCTGTGGGCTCTCGAGTGCGAGTTCCTCCAACTCCTTGATGCGATAGCAAGATATTTTTGATGATAGGCCTTTTGTCGAGGTCTCCTTAGGATAAGCCTCCTAATGAGGCATGCTTATTGGGCTTTGGATGAATGCTTGCGTGCTATGCCCTGGGACACAAAAAGGGTGCAAAAATGTGCCCTCTTTGTGTTCAAAATTTACCACTGGATTTTGTTCCTCCTATTGGCCCGTCTCCTAATGGAAACTGCAAGAAGCCATATTATTCATCATTTGGGCGGTGTTTGCATATTCCCACTAGTGACTTTGGATGAGATATGCCTCTGAATATCCACACAGCTGCATTCTAGGGCTTTGCATAGTATGAGGGATTTGCCTTGGTGATTTTTCCAGATGAAGGCAATCCAGAGATTCACCAACTTGGGCTTCCATATTTTAGCTCAGTCAGAGTCACCAAGTGATTTTTCTAGATGAAGGTAAGCTAGAGATTCACCAAACTCGGGCTTCCTAAAAATATGGAGACTGTAGGTGAGCATTCATTTCTCTACTTATGAGGTCAAGGCTGCTCACCAAACCTTGATTCCTCCAAGGTGTCTTCTATTAGCTTAAAAAAAATGTGCCTGCGATCAAGAAATCTGGATCTTCAGATCAGTCAAAGTCGCCAAGTGATTTTTCCAGATGAAGGCAAACCAGAGATTCACCAAACTTGGGCTTCCTTAAAATATGGAGACTGTTCGTCCCACCGAGCATGCCAAAAATTGTTGGCCATGGATCCGCCACCTAGGAAGGACTTGGTGTGTCAATGTGCCCTAGACCCGTAGACCAACATTGAAAGGATGGGAGGAAGGGATGCCCCCCATGTCGATCTCCGAAGAAGGCCGGCTCCTTTCCTAACATACTTGGGGGTTTTTAGATAAGAGTGCAAGAAAGAGATTAAAAAAGGGGGTAAATGGAATTGGAAAGAGATTGAAAAAGATAAGGTAATAGGAAAGAGATGTAAATATCATGCATTTCAAGTGGATGGGGGACATATTGCTAGAGGACTCTGCTGTGACGGACCATATTCTAATTAATTTAAAGCATCCTTGGCTCTACTTCTTGTATCTGTCTTTTATGATGCCTTCTGCAAAGTATTTTTGCTTCATGTCCATTTATATTTATGTTTGTCTGAATTCTGAATTTTGGATTTGAGCATTGGTGATTATTTGGATCTGGAATACAAAACAGAAGGATACATAGGATAGAATCGCAGTTGCAAATTTTGTTACATGCTTTGTTTTAATTGTTTTTGGTTCGGATGCAAATTTGTGATCGTGCTGCTTGTTCTCCCCCCACCCGAACGCATGATATTTACATCTCTTTCATGTTCCCTTATCTTTTTCAATCTCTTTACAGTTCCCTTTACCCCATTTTTTAATATCTTTCTTGCACTCTTATCTAAAAAACCCCAAGTAGGTTAGGAAATGAGCCGGCCTTCTCTAAATATCGACATGGGGGGCATCCCTTCCTCCCGTCCTTTCAATGTTGGTCTGCGGATCTAGGGCGCATTGACACACCAAGTCCTTCCCAGGTGGCGGATCCGTGGCCAAAATTTCCTAGTTATGACGATCTCTTTGCATCTCTTGCCCTTTCATCAAAAGTTCTATCACCTCAACCATCAGCTTAATAGTAACTCTAAAATGAAGGTTACGCACAACAACATAACCATTATTCCATGAATTGACAAAGGCTTCAGTGATATCTTACTCAACCCCTTTGAACTTGTTGAGGAAAGGAATGAGACCATGAGATTCCATAAATATTTGAGACAACAGATCAAGCTGAAGGATAAATGGCTCAAGTAGGGCCATGTTGGTAAGACTGAGGAAAAAGGAAGACCATAGAAACCAGACTCTATGCTTCTTACAGCCTAGGACAAAATAGTAGAAAAAACTAGATGGCAAAGGATTGATACAGACCACGGTTGTAAATATAGAAATTTTTTGGTACAATACATGGCCTTTCTGGACGCTGAGTTGGAGTGATTGGCAAACCACTTAGTAATTCTCCATATGGAATAGACACTAGAAAATACATACAAGGCACAAGATAGACTATGCAAAGGATCGGACTAGGATAAGATTGAGAGTGTCAATTGTCTGAAAAATGATTCTCAAAATTTGTAAGATGTAAAAAAGAGGATCTCGAGACTTGATGCGTATTGAACTTGTTTGACAACATTCAATTACACTTCCTATACCTACTAAGGGACTCGACATGCTTGGAGAAGACCACCACGAGAAAAACCCACTGACAGGGCCTACCTTGGGACATAACATACTTCACGAAAAGGAAACGAGAAAATCAACCATCGGTACTGATAGCAAGACTGAAATTCATGCTAATTAGAAAAATTTTGGCATAAGAATTGGAACCAAAGAAACAATTCATGCTAAAAAACTAGAGTCATTATTGGAGAAGTTGGCCCGCCAAAACCTATGACTACATCTTTCAAACCAAATCATTATTAGTAGCATTTAAAACTTCTTGGGGAAATATTTCTTTCCAAATGGACAGTGATTTATGGATAACTCCCCAATTGGCAAGAATATCTACAGGCCTGTTAGCTTCATGGTACACATGATTGATAGAGATATCATTGAAATTTTGGGATAGTTTCTTAGCTTCCTGAACAATGGTTCTGACATTCCAAGAGAACACCTTGTTGCCTTTTAGATTATTTATAATAGTCAAATAATATCCCTCACTAAAAAGGTTGCCTTTATAATACTTGAGAAGATCTATCCCTCTCCATAGTGCATGACCTTCAGGAAAATGATTAGATTGACACCCCAGATACTTAGCATAAGCCATAATAACTTGACCACTATGATCTCTGACAATACCACCTACACTTGCATCCCATGGATTTGCTTTGGAGGTACCATCAAAGTTAAGTTCTAGCCACTCACTTGGGGGAGGAATCCAATGGGCACCCACTTTGGGATGGGGGACTGGAAAACTAGAACTAGAGTTGTAGGGAATTTTTAAGGAAGATAACAGAATAGACTCCAATCTAGAATCAGGAGATTTTGGACAAGAAAAGAGCTAGAAATTTTTGACAACAAAGGTAATATATTTATTGGCAACAGAGATGTGATCCTTAGAGGAGGAGTAAAAAATCCTGTTGTTTCTTTCGAGCCACACTTTCCATAAGATATGATGAAGGATCATTTTTCATAAAGAAGATAATCTAAAGTTTTCGAAAGGAGTTGACCATTGGATGAAAATGTGACTCAACAAATTAGGAGGAACCCATTAGATAGGAAAAGTGGACATAAGGTGGTCCAAATCTATCTTAGAGAAATAGCACTCCAAAAAGAGGTGATTGATAGATTCCCAGGAATTCATGCACAAATAGCATTTATTAGGGACAATCATACCCCTTTTTATAAGATTAACAATCATTAGAATATTATTTTGGATAGCCAACCAGCTAAAATGAGTAACTTTCAGAATGTGATATTTAATCCATACTTGATCATAAGGTATTTGAACCACTTGATAATCAATAGTCATACCATGAGCAAATTTAACCATGAATAGTCCAAAATCAGTTTCTTTCCAAAAAGGGGAGTCAGGGGAATTACCAATGGGGATGACTATTGCATTTAGGATGGTTTTGAGAACTGTTGAAGCATTAGAGATTTGGCCATTAGCATTTGGAATATGAAAATTTTTCCAACACTTAGAATCATATGAAATGTCAATAAAATATTCAACCTTGCTACCAATTAAAGTGTCTAGGAAAGACTGTAAAACAACAATTTCATTGTTCTCTAAAAGCGGTTTATTAGAAATCTACATGTCAGTCCAAAATTTAATTTTAATCCCTTTGCATAATTGCCACCTTATCCGTATCTGAATTAGAGATTTGGTTTGGATAATTGATTTCCAAAAAGTGGAGCCCTCTCTAGATATTTCATCATCTATGAAACAATGATTTTAAATATATTTTTTGTTTACAATTGAGACCCATTCAGTTGTTGTTGGTGAAAACCTTCCTTGTGTTCATATTACAAACTCTTAGAAGACCCAAACCCGCTGGACTTTTGGGGGAACACACCTTGTCCCAGCTGACCAGATGAAATATTTTCCTATCCTCGACACTTGCCCACAAAAATATTTTTAAAATTTGCTCAATTTTCATGTAGACAACAACAAGAACTTTGAATATGGACATGAAATAAATAGGAACAGTTTGGAGATAAGTCATTGTCAGAGTGGATTTGATTTCTTGAGAGAGGAGGATCCCTTTCCAACTTGCAAGTTTTTTGTTAATCCTCTAAATAATGTTACTCCACATGGATTCCTTTGGAGCACTGGTGAAAAGAGGGAGACCCAAATATTGGGTAGGCAACTGAGATATAACACATTGAAAGATGTGTGCAATATTAGCTTGTCTCTCTTGGGGAGTGTTTATGAAGAATATTTTTCTTTCAATATAATTTATTTTCTACCCTATATCCTCCTCATAGGTATTAAGAATACTCTTAATTGCTTTTGTTTCCCACACAGAAGTAGCAGTAGCAATGATGGTATCATCAACGAACTACTGGTAAGACAAGGCTCTTAAATTAGATGTAATATTAATGCCTGAAATTATGTCGTTGGAGTAGGCATTTTTGAGCGCTCTACCCAAGGATTCAACAAGAATGATAAAAAGGATGGGGGATAGAGGATCTCACTGTTTAAGGCCCCTGTTACTAGGGAAAAATGCTATTGCAGATCCATTGACCAGGATTTAAAACCAAGGATTATAGATGTAGTTATGAACAAGATCAACCCACTCCCTATGAAACCCAAATTTGAGGACAACAATCAAAAAATATTTGTTAACTCTATAAAAGCCTTATTCATATCAATTTTGAAAAACATGGTAGCTTTTTTGTTATGGTTGGCAGAATGAAGGGCTTAATGCAACATGATAACACCATTAGTAATATTTCTTTCTTTGACAAAGCTACGTTGACAAGGATCTATGATCTAAGGAAGGATCTATTTGAGTCTTGTATCCATATCTTTAGTAAGATTTTTGTATAGGATATTGCAAAGACTAATGGGTTTAAAATCTGACATAGATTTACACACAGGCCCTTTGGGAACCAAGGAAATGAAGATGGAGTTGATATTTTTGGGAATGGGTTTATTTTGTTGAAGTTCAATGATGACATTGCAAATGTCAAGCCCAATGATATCCCAAAAATTCTGATAGAACTAGGCAAAAAACCCATCAGAGCCTAGGTTTTTATCAGGGTACATAGAGAAAACAACCTCTTTAATTTCATCAGGGGTGAGGGTTTTGATAAGAGCCAAATTCATATCTAAAGTGACCAGACTGGGTATATGATGGAGCATTTGTCTACCAACCTAGGCATAATTTTGGGGGTTGGCTCCCAAAAGACCTTCAAAGAAATATGAAGCTTCATTTCGAATCTCAAAAATATCCTTGATGATGGATCCATCACTTCTGGTTAATTCTTTAATTTTATTTGAACTTTGATGCCTTAGGTTAGTGGCATGAAATAATTTTGTGTTTGATTCTCCATCTTTGAGCCAATAGGCCCTTGATTTTTGCCTCTAGAAAGTCTCCTATTTAGCCAACACATTGTGATAGTATGCAATAACCTATCTCTCCTCATTTTTGAGTTGTTCATTGAGCTGCTCATTCTCAGTTTGGAGTTCAATACTTTTTAGTTTTTGCAAAATATTTTACTTATTTTTGAAGATACCAAAAACTTCTTTGTTCTAGAATCGAATATTTTTTTGACACACTTAAGTTTTTGGGAAACCTTGAAAATAAAGGGCCTATGACAGTAAAATTGCCACCAGTCAACAATTCGCATCCACAAATCTAGGTTATATGTCTACATATCTTCAAATCTAAATGGCATTTTGAAACAAGGGCTTTTATTAGCTTCAAAAAATAAAGGGTAATGATCATATACAACTCTGGGAAGATAGATAAGAGTGCCATCACCCATCACTAGTATAGCTTCTTGAGACAAGAAAAACCTATCAAGTTTTACTTGAATGTGTTGATTCCCGATTCTCCTATTGCTCTAGGTTTATTTTGCACCTTTAGTTTAAACATCCATCAGCTCACATTCAGTGACAAAGTTGTGAAAATCCTAAATGCTCTTGGTGGCATCAGGTTCCCTCCTTGCTTATCAGAAGGAAAAATTGGAGAGTTTAAGTGTCTAGAAATAATCTACAGAAGGTTTATGAAAACACTTATCATCTGACTCAAAGTATACCATAGACCCCTATGGCTGAGAGGATCATTAGGGCATAGAAATTGGTCATAACCCAAGCAAAATTACTACTTTTACAAAAAAACGTCATATTGAGAACCCTGTAGGAAGAGGAAATGATTTTAACTTTTAACTTGTTTGAGTCCCAAAAACAGAAAAGACCCCCAGACATACCTTGAGCGGGGAAAAAATTAAAATCACCATTTTTCCAAATAGAATTTGTGATTTTCTATATTTTGTTTCAATCAATCTTCGTTTCTTGCATAACCATGATAATGGGTCTGTGTTCTTTCCTTAAAGTGCAAATAAGCCTTTGATTGATAGCACTATTGAGGCCTATCACATTCCATGAGAGGATCCTCATTTAGAATTTTTGAAAAGTTCTTGGCCTCCCTTAGTTTTCTGCAAGGGAGGTTTAGGCCTTTTTTATTCATCCTTCTCATGACTAAGAAGATATTGGAATAAGGTTTTTTGGATACCATTTGCAATATCATTTTTGGTTTTCTTTTTATTTTGATAATTGATAGAGGGTCTTCCCTTTTTTTTCTTTTCACTACCAATATCAACATAAGATTTCTTGATACTTCTAGTGTTAATGGAGCTGAAATCATATTTGTCTTCTTTCTCCACTTTATTTGAGATGGGACTGCCAATTTCTATATATCCCTCAAGGGTGGATGGTGGTTTTAAAAAATATTGGATGACCTAAATCTGGTTGGGGATTGGGGTTCCTCTTGATTAGAAACTAGGTTTTTAGTTGGATTTTGGGTAATTTCATCCTCACCAGGTTTAGACTTGTGAATAAGAGTTCATTTTAAAACATCAACATGATTTTGGAAGGCAAAAATGGAAATCACCTTTGGATGAACATCCTTTGAATCTTGAATTTCAATCTGCTTTCCTTTGGTATCTTCTAGAATTTATCCCTTCTTCTGATAATGGCTATTTTGTTGCTTGTCCTATAGGGTTCTACCTTGCTATCACCCGGTACGCAACCCACTTCAAGAGGTATTGGGCAGTTTCATCTCCTTTGATTTTCTTAGCAATGGGTACTAGGTTTTGATATGGCCCTGAGCCTTGCATTCAATGCAAAATGCAGGCTTGTTCTCATATTCTATGGCCTGACATCTGCGGTTGGAGCCATAAACCAGATTTATTCGAGTGGGAAGTTGGGAATCCATATTGGAATTGACACAAATTCTAGTATGAACCATATGAGTGTGTGCTCGAGTCAATTGCAACTAGCTCACCTATATATTTGCCAATGTTCTATAAGATGTCTTCGTGCCAAAATTGGGCAGGCAGATCTGGAAATCAAACCTAGATTGGTGCAAAACTTATGCTCTGCATCTCAAAGTTGAAATCTTCACCCCACTTCCATAGAAAGAGACTCTTCTGGCCGAATAACCAATGACCCTTGGTAATAATTTGGTAGGCATCTTCTTCATTATTGAGACAAATGAGGAAAAAACCTTTGAAAGGGCAACTAGCTCCATATTGCCTAGGGTTTTTCATTTGGTATAGGCCCACCATCAAATAGATACCATATTTGATCATCATCTAAAAAATTTCCCCATCATATTGTGGGATTCAACATAAATGTAATCCGCCATTAGATTTTTAGGGATTACCATATCTTCACCCGCTGGGAGTAAGAGGGTTCCACTGCCCGAGGGAGGTTTCATAAACCCTTTCAATTTCTCATCATAAGACCATAAATAGGACTCGATGTCTTGAGTGAGGGATCCATTAAGCATGTGTTCTTTATCGAGAGGATCCTTACCCCTAATGGTCTTCGCATTCTCGAAATTGTCAGAATCTAACTCAGCACCTTAAATGTCAATAGAAACTGTATCACCCTTGACCATTGTGGGAATTCCACCCTAATTCACCTTGTTCACTTACCCATATCTAGTCGTAGTCGCATATACTATTTATACCCTGATTCACTTTGGAGCTACTTGCACTTAACCCAAATGAAACCCTCATACAGTCGCTTGCCAAAAATATTGTTCACACATAGAGATGTGCTAGGATCTATGTTGCTCCAAATTATCTGAAAATTGGTGGAGAAATTTTAGGATCTATGTTGCTTCAGTCTAACATTTAAACATATAAAAAAATATTTTTTATTAGGTGTTATGTCCAACATTTTAACCTTTAATATGAACATTAAAAATAAAAATATATTTTTTAATTAATTATATAATATTAAAATGAACCCCATAGGGATGTGCTAGGATCTATGTTGTTCCAAATGATATGAAAATTGGTGGAGATATTCTAAGGTTTTTCAGACATCTACCTTCAAAATTTCAGCCAATTTGAGTCCAGATGAATGAAATATGGCCGAAACAAGTTCGGAAGTTTGGACAGTCCTCCAAAAAAACATCCCTCACAATTTTCCTCTTAGTTTTAATTTCATCTATATCTCAATATTTGTTATCTTCGCTTCAATCTAACATTTAAACATATAAAAAAAAAAAATTTATTAGGTGTTGTGTCCAACATTTTAACCTTTAATATGAGCAATTAAAAAATATCACCATGTGGTCATGATAATATACAAATGGGGTTTGTTTCAATCCTATATTTTTTATTCAAAAATAAAAATTGTTATATCTTAGTATTATTATCTTCACTTCAATCTAACATTTAAACATGTAAAAAAAAATTGTATTAGGTGTTATGTCCAACATTTTAAATTTTAATATGAAAAATTAAAAATAATTATATTTTTTGATTAATTATATAAGATTAAAATGAACCCCATCCGTATTGCATCATGACCACATAGTGGTAATATAACAACTTGATTATTGTTTTTCAAAGAGTTTTATTTTTTTTACACAGGTTTTATGAGAGGTCCTGGGGTTTAAACTTGGGTCTCCTAAATGAAAACCCAAGGCATTACCACTATGATATCCCTCATAGGTTTCATATAACAACTTGACTATTATGTATATATCACATGGCAATATTTTTAAAATTAAGTCTTAAGATTCAAGGAATTTAATTGATTGAATCAATGTTAATTGATATATGATTTTTATTTTTTTTAAGATTTGGTTAGTGCGAGAAACTCTTATGAATGACACACTCAAGGTTGAGCATCCCCATCCCACCATGACCTCTCATAAGGTTGAGAGTTAAGCTTATCAATAGGATTCAAACACAACCATATACACACACCCCTTCATACACTTGCCCACACCACGATTTGAACCTTGGACCTCTCGAAAAATAACCAAAGCCTGAGCCATTGTGTGCCCCCTGGGACTATAATTTTTAATTTTTAGTAAACTGCAATTTCTAATAATAATTACTAAAACTTTTTATAATGGTCGAATTGTATTGTTTTGGCAAAATTACTAGAAGCTATAATACTATGTTTTGATGAAATTTATTAAAGCTATAATACTATGTATTTACGTTTACATGGACTAATAACTTATTATAATATATTATGATACCACAACAAAATAAATAAAATATGAAGATAAAATTATTTGTTAAAACAACTAAAATAAAAGTTATTTTACCCCACATCTAATTGAAAATTAAAAATTTATAATTTTAAACCACAATGTGGGTGAGTGTGTGAGGGGCTGGGTGTGTGTCTGATTTTAGATAACAAATATATATATATATATATATATATATATATATATATATATATATACAATTTAAATCAGATATGAAAATAACAAGGATCATGAAAATTTGAAAAGGTTTGAATTTGGGTCTCTTTGAGCGTTTGAGAATTTTTTTAGAAAAATATCTCTATCTTTCAAGAATCATGTCTTTTCCAAGGTTTGTTTGATTTAGATGTGTAAAATTTAAAGAACTTTAAAATGAGTGGTTATATAAAGGAATCCGTATTGAGGGAGATGGGATGCTATGAAGTCAATCGTCTAAGACAAGAATAGTGAGGATTTTTCAAATAAAAAAAAAACCAAAAAATTACAAATATATATGTAAGACAAAGTAAGCAAATTAATTGTAGTTTAATTTGTTTTTGAAGAAATTTATAGAATTATTTGTTGATAGAAAAGAATAGAGAAGATTTGAATTTTTTTTAAAAACCCTACTATTTTTTCAAAACCCTAGTTGCTTTAGGAAAATTTTAGGTTGAGGTCGTGGAGTTACTAGTTTTCACTAGAAAGGATGACATTGATGCTCAAGAATGGTGGATAAAGTTTGGATCTCTATATTCTTGTGATCATTTTTGGCAAATTCAACTTGTAAAATTTTTAAGAGAGGAACCTTATGTTTGGTGGGAAAAGTGTTAAAAAGGAAAGGAATTATAATTTCACTTAAGATGAAATAGAGCATGCATTCTTGAGTTAGTGGGATCCATATAAAAAGTTAGCTAGTTTAAAGTTTACCATAAAAGGATATGAAGAAGAAATTAAAAAGGCTTCAGATGAAACTAAAAGAAATGACTAAAAAGAATATAACTGAACAAAAATATAAAAATGACAATGTGCACGTTCATGGTTGCATTCAAAAGAAAAAACTTAAGAAGCAAGGATCTAAGAAGAAGCAAGAAGAAATTATGACAATGGAACAATTTTAAGAATCAACATAAGACTCAAAAGTTGAATTCATAGTAACATCAACAACAAAGTCCAAGGAAGCCCTATCAGAAGTGCACAAAGACACCAAAATAAGGGCATAAGAGAGAATATTGTGAAGAAAATTTTAAATAAAGAAACAAATTGTTGAAGAATCAAAGATAATAGAATGCCAGGTTAAGTTTGCATCATATTGACACCCACACCATTCTGAGTGACAACAATCTTAGAGGTATGTCTTAAGACATCAATATTATAGATCTACATAGAGTTGAAAAGGCATTAGTTGGAAGTATTTGGCAAAAAAAGCATAGTGGTTTTGGATTTCAAAGGGGTGAAATAGCATTAGGAAACAATAGGACCAACCATTCAAAATATCAAAGCAAAGAAGTAGAAGCATGGAGTCAACATAGCAATTATGGATATTCAAGTGGCACAATGGTAGCTTGGCATCCTCAAAGACCACCACTAATAAATATTTTACTTGGATGGATGGATGAACAAGATTGAAAATTGTCAAGAAGGATGCTAGATATTTGTATTTACATTGAATTTTTTTTTTGATAATATGGACGAAGGGGTCTTGAAAGGAACTACAAACCTTATACAAAAATTTTTTAGTCACCTTCTTGGAGAAATAAGGAAGGTGAAAGCGCAAACCTAAAGTGGACCGACAATTCTGTAAACAAATTAGCTTTGGGATACAACAAGCAATCGACCAGGAAAGGGGATAAGAGACATAGAAACAAACAAACAAAAGGAACCCAAAAATCCCATGCAAGGGAAGACAAAAAACTAGAGAATATAAAAGTAAACAAAATTCCCACATAGGGGAAGAGATCCAGGGATAAAAAGAAACAATATTTGGTTTCATTGGGTCTAGCACCATTATCTTCTTTATGCTCCTTCCAACCCATGAGAACCAAAATTTCCTCTACGTAGGAAATCATGGTCTGCATAGAGTCTATCAAAGATATTTGCAACTTCAATAGCATTCATTTAAGTGGTTTGGGGTCCAATCCCATCGCTTGGTTCTTGGGGTCCTACAAATTTTTGAACTGGTTCCTGGTATTTACAAAGAAAATTGAAGAAGACCCAAAAAATGAATATCAAGAAATCAAATTTTTTTTGAAAAAATATGTAAGAATTATCTATAGCATATCAATTGAAATTAGAATTGAATATGTTTATAAAATCTCAAGATTTATAGCAGATATTGGTGACTTTTCAAGGGTGAGGGACCTGAGTACAACCCCATTTTCTCAAGCAAAAAAAAACAAGGATCATGAAAATCATGATTCATCTTTGTCTCTTATATTTAGATTAAAAAACAAAAAAACTAATCACACACTAAAATCATTTTTTGTAGTTGCAAGCTTATTGCAATGGTAAGGGCTTTAGCCTCTCTTTGAGAGGTCCAAGGTTCAATCCCCATCTGGGATCCCTCATAAAAACCTGTGTAAACTCATTGAAAAAATCATTTTTTTGTGATATTATTAAATAAGATAATAATTCATAGTTAATTAAATTAAATATAAATACAATAATTTTTATTTATAAGATAAAATATTCTAATAATTCTTATCTATAAGATAAAACATACTATATCAAGTGGTATTATCTCAACCGGTTAGATTCCTCAATGTTTAAAGAGGATATCAAGGTTCAAATCTTACCAAGGGATACATGGATATTATCCAAGATTTGTCATAATACCACTATGTGGTGATGATGTAATATGGGCGGGGTCCATTACAATCCCATATAGCCAATTGAACTTATTAAAAAAAGATAAAATATACTATCTAGTGCGAGTCAAGAGGGATCCTCACTAGATAGTGTAAAAGGAAAGGCATATTTGAAAGCCCTAATTGGAATTCAACATACCTTAAGTATGAATGTTGAAGTTGAAGATAATAGGAAGAACAACTATGTAGCAAGTTCGATCAAAAGAGTAGATGTTACACCAGAAGTGATTATCAACAATGAGGTGATTAAGCATTATAAAATCGTTCTTAAAAACAAAGGGGTAATATGTAAGTTCCATAGATATTGACCAAGGTTTTTAGAGATTCAAAATTGGATCAAGTAGAAGTGGATATTGAATTCAAATTACTTCATGACTTTTATTCCTAAAGGGTTTTTCTCATTATCTTTTTGAGTTTGGAAATTTGGAATAAAATAATGGATAGTGATCCATGGCTTAGGGGGATAGATGCCCTTTATTTTCGACCATGGAGTGAGAATTTTTTGGTTGAGACATAAATTATTAAAAATCATCTTGTGTGGGTGAGGTTTTTGTAATTTTCATATCAGCTTATCAATGAGGATATTTTGAAGAATATTAGAAACATCCTAGGTAAGTTCATCTAGGAGGAACCAACTACTAAGGAGTGAAAGTATTATGTATATCCAAACATGTTTTGTTATGGATATTTCAAAACCTTTGCCACAATCTATTAAGATCAAATTTAAATCAATAGAATGGGATCAACAAGTAGATTATGAAAACATTAGTTTATGATGTCATAAATATTATGATATTGGACACATGTCAAGAGATTACAAAGTGAAAACAATGAAGTAAGAGAAAAAAATTGGACGTGAGATAAACTTCAAGATGAAGCAATAAATCATGTTGTAGTAGAAGTTGGATTAGATCAAGGATATTCCACGCTAGAAGAAGATGTAAATAAAGTCTATCTACAACATCAAAATACAAAGGTAACCATAATTGATTTAGATCAGTCGTTAGAAGAATCAAATAATGATAAAAGGGATGAGAGAGTACGATGTAGAAGTTCAAATTCAAAAGGAATTAAAGGTACAAAGGAAGATGTGGAGGAAAATTTTAAAGCAGAGGTCAAGTTTGTTCTAGGTAAATCTTCATTTTTTCAAGTAATATAAAATCCTCTTCCAACAATAGAAATGAAAGTAGTATAGAGGTTATCCTTTGCACTAAAAGGGTTTAAGAGTAGCATATAAAATAAATGAGCATGGGGGAAATCCATAGCAGTTTAAATTTTTTAGGATAGCATAAGAAGGTAATTATTATGAAGGATACTTTCTCTTTAGAGTTTCCAAGGCAATATAAAGAAGAAAGTGCTTTTGAGATTATTCCTTACACTTCAAACCCTTCAAAGCATGACAACCATATAGACAATAAGTCTCACTATGAAAAAATCAAAGAGATTGATGAATATGAAAGTGTTGGATAATATTACATTATTTGGTACATGCAAATGTACCTTCTTGGTACATCCTTGTAAATATTAGAATAGGATTGTATCCTAGATTAGAATGTGAGTAAATATTTTATGTAATATAATAATATGTAGGAAATGCACAAGTGTCATGTAAATGAGTGTGCAAGTGTTATGTGTGTAGATGTGCACAAGTGTCTCATATATAAGTGTACACATGTGTTCTTAGATTAGAAAGTGTTATGTGAAGATTCATGCTCAACTATGCATACAATATGGAGTCATGTGTATGCAAGTGTCAAGTAGAGAAGCTAAGAGTCATGAGACTTGGCATAAGGAAAGTAAGATTCAAGTAACCAAAGAGTCATCCTACAATGGTTATATATTACTCCATAGACTACATTGTCTACATAGTCTATAGAGTGTGCATAAAAAGAATTATTATTGTATGAGAGTTTTATGATATATTTGTAAGAGAAGGAGGAGTAATAAAGTTTATATACATTTGAGCAACTAGTATTGTAAGTTGTGCTACATGCTTTGTACATGTATGATTTAGGCTATTTAAATTCATATGTTTGCTTATTAGTGAATGTTAGTTGATATATTATAGCCTTGATTCATATATTAGTTGGCTCATATTATTCTTTTTTTTTTTTGAAAAAATGAAAACTTGTATTAAAACAAAAACCAGATACAAGCGGGAGAGAACACATCCCGAGCCAGAGCCAAGAGCAACACAACAAGGAAAGTGCACAAAGGCAACACTAGTAGCCACAAGGCACAGTGAACGGATGGCACGAAAAGGCGACATGTCACGAAAACACGACATGTCGCGAAATCGCGACAAGCAAACCCGTCACGGCCACTTCGGCGCCAACAGTCGCGATAACGCGACATGTCGCGAAATCGCGACAGGAAGGGCCCTCGACAGCCAATCGCGAAATCGTGACAAAAACCAACTCATTGCCGCGACAGCGCTACAGGTCGCGATATCGCGACAATTTTCCACCCAGCCGCCTAAGTGCCAAACGTGTCGTGAAATCGCGACAGAAAAACCATGCAGCTTCCAAATCTCAAACTTGTCACGAAAACGCGACGAAATATTTACTTTGCTTTTCAACTTCATGAAGGGAACGAGAGCGCGGCAAGAACACCAATCGGACCAAGAAAGCGGGACCTGTCGCGATATCGCGACATGTCGCGGAATCGCGTGTCGCGAAATCGTGACATGTCGCGAAATCGCGACACGCGATATCGCGACATGTCGCGATATCGCGACATGTCGCGATATCGTGACATGTCACGAAATCGTGACCCGCGATAACGCGACATGTCGCGATGTCGCGACAGAAACCAACCAGAGGCTGCGGAGGCTCAACCTGTCGCGATATCGCGACAGCAACCAGCCAACGGCCGCGACAGCACAACATGTCGCGATATCGCGACAAAAAGGACCCTTAGCAAAAAAAACTTTGCACATTATTTCAGAAATTGTTCAAGGCCTTGTCTGATCTCGGCATCCTCCACAGACAAATTGCTATGCAGATGAATCCCAACCTCTCTCTCAGCACCCATCTTAGCAAGGAAATCAGCCGCTTTATTGAGAGATCTACTAGCATAAACAGGTATCACATCCTCAACTTCCTTCCAAAGCTCTAAAATTTGGGAAACCAAAATCCGGAGCCTCCAAGCTTTTAAGGCAAAGTTCCTCAAGCAATCAAGAGCACCAACCAAGATTTGGGAATCAGACTCAATGATTATCTTCTACGTGACCTTGTTTGACGGCCCAGATGGAGGCGGATTTAATAGCAAAGGCCTCAGCTTCATTGTTTGTGGAATATCCCAGACCTTGCAATTCCCAATAGAGCACAGTCCCAGCATGATCACGGCAGATAACTCCACTACCAGCATTACCCGGATTACCTTTTGCAGCTCCATCAGTATTGATTTTGACCCAGCCTTCTAGGGGAGGTTTCCAACAACTTCTTACCTGTCTCTCAAGATCAGCAACTCTCCCTATCAAAGGCTTAGAAGCTGGCTGATTTTCCTTCTCAGCATAGATGGCAACGGTTTCCACAACTTTGCTCCAGATGACCTGCCAAATCCCATCCACCGAAGAGAAGGTTTCACGAAAAATACGAGCATTTCTTTCCAACCATACCTGCCACCAAATAAAAAGGAAACCGAGCTCCCAGCCAGTACGAAGAGCTTTAGATATAAATCTACCTCTCTTCCAGCTTTCCCATAAATTGGTCCGGGACAAGTCTCCAAGCGCCTGAAGTTTAAAGTGGGAGAACCAACGGTGCCAAATCTGCTGTGTGAAAGGACAATCAAACAGAAGATGATCCGCAGTTTCCTCATTCCTATAACACAAAACACACTGGGAAGGGCCAATGATGCCTCTAATTCTGAGGTTGTCAAAGGTCAAGATACCATTATGCATCGGTGCCAAGCAAAGAAGTTCACTTTCGGCCAGCCCTTGGGATGCCATATCTTCCTCCATTCATGAACAGGAAAAGAGTGTGGGGGGGGCTCAGGAAGGATCGAAGCATAGCCCTCCTTCACAGAATAAACCCCAAGGTTCCCAAAGCCCCAGGCAAGCTCATCCTCCTCATCTCTCCCAGTAAGAAACCTTTCTGCCAAAAGTTTTTCCAGAGTTGGAGCCTGCTCCGGAGGGATTGGAATAGGCCATTCACCCGACCGCTTAAACTTTTGAACCTTATACTCCCCCAATTGGTTGGTATTGAAGTAGCTCTCAATATTAATCCAACCCTTATCTTCAAGAGCTATTTTTAACGGATGCAAATCAGGAAACACAGCAAGGATAGGAGGATGCTGATCCCAAGAGTCAGTCCAAAACCGGGCCTTCTCCCCTCTCCCAACTTTCCAGAACAATTGATCTTTGATAATGCGAGATCCAAGCTTGAGCGCCTGCCACACAAGAGAACCATTACCTTCCAAAGGATAGCGGCCCAAGTCGTTGGGATGAACAAGACCCAAGTATTTACTAGAAAGGATTCTGCTGCAGAGGGACGAAGGCTGGGAAATCCACCTCCAATACAGTTTCCCAGCCAGGGCCCGATTGTTAAACTTGGAGCTTCTTAAGCCCAGCCCACCTTTTTCCTTGGGCTGGGTGACCTTATCCCAACCAACCAAGGCCCATTTCCTCTCTCCATTGGCACCTTCCCGAGAGAAAACTTCTAGCCGCTTTGTCCAGCTCTTTCCAAATTGAAGGAGGGGCGGCCAGAATAGAGAATTTGTAAATAGGCATGGCCTGAATAACAGACTTCAGGAAAGTTAGTCGGCCCCCATAGCTTAACCATCTATGAGACCAGTGATTCATTCTCTCTTTGATGCCATCCAGCAGGTCCTTCCAGAAATCAGCTTTCAGTTTTTTGCAATGCAGAGGAACCCCCAAATAAACAACAGGAAGGGAGGTCCTAGTGAAACCCAGGATCTCCATAACTCTCTCTTGTGACCTTTGATCAAGGTTGAAGAAGACCACTTTTGATTTTGATTCATTGATGACTTGATTAGAAGCCCGGAGGTAGACGTTAAGAGTATCTTTGATTCCTCTTGCTTCCCTGAGGCTGGCAACTCCCACCAAGCCCGTATCATCCACAAACTGTAAATGAGTCAAAACTTCAGCCCCGATTTTAATTCCTGTAATCTGTCCTTGACGTCTTCTTCTCAGGAGGAGTCTGCCTAAACCTTCAGCCAAGATGAGAAAGAGATATGGAGAGCAGGGATCTCCTTGACGGAGACCCGGAGAGGCTCCAAAAGGTGGCGAGGGAAGCCCCTTAATTAAAATAGAGTAGGAAGGCGTAGAGATACAACTCATGACCCAGGCAATCCAGTCTTGAGAAAAACCAAAGGCTGCCAACATCTTGACCAAGAAGCCCCACTCTACTCTGTCATAAGCCTTAGACATATCCAGTTTGATGAACATTCCCTTGTTACCTGAATTATGCATAGAATGGATAGCCTCCTGAGCCAAGATCACTCCATCCAAGATCTGTCTTCCTTCAACAAAACCCCCTTGCTCAGGGGAAATTATATTCTGAAGAAGGGGTTTTAGTCTTTCAGCCATAATTTTAGTGATAATTTTGTAGATCACATTACATAATGCAATAGGTCTGAAATCGAAAATGTGAGCCCCCCCTCTCCTTTAGGAATTAAAGTGATAAAGGTGTGATTTAGAGCCTTGAGCATTCTTTTGTTAATTCGGGATTCCTCAATGACAGCCAACACATCCTCCTCCAAGATATCCCAGAAGGCCTGAAAGAACTCAATAGGGAAACCGTCCGGACCAGGCGATTTTCCTGTGCACATCCCAAAGACCACCTTCTTGAGTTCATCACGATCAATGGGCTTAAGAAGGGCCTGATTCTCTTCATGAGAAATAATAGAGGGAATTCCCTCAATGACTTCATTTTGGGCTTCCACATCATGCTGCATACTTTCCTTGAAGAGGTTTGAGAAGTACTCCATAGATAGGGAATGCATATCAGGGAGAGTGTCAAAAGAGTTTCCAATCTCATCTTGAAGGAACTCCATGTTATTCAATTGCCTTCTAGCACGAGCAGAGCGATGGAAAAATTTAGTATTTCTGTCTCCTTCTAATAGCCAAGTATTTCTTGCTCTCTGTCTCCAGTAGATCTCTTCTTGATTATCAATGTCCTCAACTGCTTTGCGTAAAGCGTCATCCTCAAATTTAAGATGCTCAGAAATAATTCCTTCTCTGAATTGTTTTTGCACCTCATTCCATCTATCCAGCAAGGGAGCCCGTTGGAGCTGGAAATCAGATTTGTTAGTTTGCTTCCACTGTTTTAGTTTACTCTTAACAAAGAGAAGTTGTTTATGAAATTTGAACATAGCTGTTCCAAAAGGGAGACGACCTTCTTCCCACCACTGTGGAATTTTCCTTCGTAGGTCCTCTTTTTGCAACCAAAAATTTTCAAATTTAAAAGGTTTGTAATACTTCCCTGACATAGTCCCTCCCTCCAGCAAAATGGGAGAGTGATCGGAGACTGGGCCCTCCAAAATCTGGAATTTGATATTCCATCTAACATAAGCTTCCTCCGAGACCAAAAACCTGTCAAGCTTAACCCTCCTACTGTATGGCTCTCTTCTCTTATTAGTCCAGGTAAAGTTTGTACCAGGGCCTTTGATATCAACAAGGTTAAAGGCCTGGACTTGGGCAATAAACAACCGGTCCCCTGTATCCAGAACAGGGATGCCACCTTCCTGATCTCTAGCGGATAATTTAGCATTGAAGTCCCCAACAATAATCCAATCAAAATCTTCCCGGGAGGACCTCATGTTTTGGACAGCTTTCCATTGAAACCGCTGACCATCGGTGTTCTGAGCCCCATAGAAATTTGTAATTAAGACTTGTTCAGCTATAACTATATTCTTAAAAAGAGATGTTAGGACCCCTCTCCAGGCTATATGTTCTATTGCTATCCACGCCAAAGGATTCCAAAGAGTAGCAATCCCTCCCGAGGCACCAAGAGCAGCCACTGCCATATGGCCAGCACCCCTCCAGATTCGGCTGACAGTTTTACTCATAAGGTCTAATGACATTTTTGTCTCCTGAATGAGCAGAAAGTCTGTTTTACTTCTTTCTAAAAGTCTTTGAACAGCAGATTGATGGGTTCTACTATTTAAACCCCTCACATTCCAAGATTGAATAATCATTGGAAACCTTGGGAGCAATACGAATCAATTGTTCTCGCCAATCCTCCATTGATTAGCTTATCCCCTTGCACTGCAATTAGATCCTTATTGGATTTCCTGCCCACCCCTTGGGAATTACTATTTTTCGACCTCTTCTCCACTTGGGAAATTCCAAGAGCTGGTCTTTCTCTGAGCTTTTCTGCAATTCCCATGGTAACATCTTTAATAACGGGCTGAGCTGGGGAGTGGATTACCAGAGTCTCGGGGTTTTCTTGCTGCAAAGTCTCAGAGGAGTCAATCACCTGTTCAAGGACAGGGGTTGATGAAGGAGGAGCATGAGTAAGGATGATATTATCCTCAAGGATCCCATCTGCTCCTTCCATAGGTTGGTCTTCTTGATCCACAAGAGATTTGAAGATTTCATACCGATTGGTTGGCTTGGGAAGAGCTTGCTCCTTACCATTTCTCTTTTTGTTTCTTCTTCTCTTCTGCTGTTCAAAGCCATCATTCTGGCCCTCAGAACCCGGGGGAATGACAGGTGGTTCCTTGGCCGAAGTGGACTTACCTCCTCGGGAGCGATTTGACATTCCCTGTGGAGCATCCGCTTTGGTGCTCAAGATATTTGGACAGAACCTTGCCAAATGGCCATGCAAATGACAGACTCTACATCGGAAAGGTAGGGCTTCATAGTCTAACTGCTGTATCCAAGAATGTCCTGCTAACTCCAGTTCCATCTCAGCTGGTAGCGGTTGACTAATATCCAATTCTACACAAATTCTTGCATAAACAGCAGTATTTCCTTCAATGGTATCCTTAGAAACTCCCAAAAATCTACCTAGAGAGTTGCCTATCAATTCAAGAATCTGCTCACCCCAAAACTCCATCGGGAGAGCATACAGTCGGATCCAAACCGGGACAGCCGTGGGCTCAATGCGAGGGTCGAAACCCGCTCTCCACGGCTGGACAAATAACCCTGCCGGGCCATGGCTCCTCTTCTCTGATTCAAATGCTCTGTTTCTATCCATTAGGGAAGAAAAACTAATAATAAAATACCCATTGCTAATGGGCCATAAGGAGTACTCACCGATAGGCTCCCAATTTTGTCTCACCCAGGGAATGCAAAAAGTGCAGGGGTGGGTCGAATGCCCATGAACTTGCAGATCAGATCATGAGTGGCCCGATAGTTTATCGTGTCTTCAACCAGCTCTGGTTCGATGACTATTTTCGGTCTTGACGCAGATTGCGGGAGACATCCATTGATTCTATGCCCAGGAGAACCCTTGCCCGCATTCTTGGATAGCAGATGGAAGGCACTCCGTTGAGCATCAACAGAGGAAGACGCAGGATTTTCTCGTAAAATCTCCGCATAAGAGGTCTTTTTCCCCTCGAGAGAACCTGGAAGAGACCCCATTGGGCCCTCCCGGGACACCGAAAGATCCTAGAACAAAAACCAGCAGCAAACCCCCAAATACTCTGGAAGAGGTTTCCGATCTGAAACCCTAGAGACTCGGCCGTCGGCAGTTCAGAAGGTTTCCCGCCAAATCGCCAGAGCTCAAAAATCGCGTTTTTCCCAGTTTGTAGTAAAAAATTTCGGCTCATATTATTCTATTACATTATTATTTTGATCTTATCATATTGCAGCTATCATATATTTGGTCTTCTGATATTTATATTGTGAGATTTGCATTAATATTAAGGCTTAAAAATCCATCAGTGGTATCAAAGCTACAACAAGTAGTTACTTGCATAGGTTGATTTAGTTAGCTACATAATTGAGTTTTGTCTAGAGTGACAAAATAAGCTAGGGTCTTTTCACAGTTTTAGAACAGCTAGTGAAGACTACGTCTTAGATAGGGTCTTTCCACAAGGTTGAAGAATAACCAATGAAGACTAGGATACATATTTGGGTGAATCAACTTGAAGACAGTTGATTATTTAGGGAAATAGCCAACCCTAAAATTGATAGGAAAGTTTTAGGGATAGAAATCCCTTGACATTGATATTCTCTAAAAGAAGGAGAATAAGTATTGATTGATAGAGGCAGAACCAACTCAGGAGAAAGTTGGTCATTCAAGAAAGAGCCATCCTGACATTGATAAAGGATTTCAAGGACATAGACAAATTCCTAACAACTGATTTCTATCAACACTTAAAATAAAGTTGAAAGAAGTTGGTACAATCAAGTTATCTTGTTTGGAGAACCAAGGAAGTTTATAGTCACCTTGACATTATTGGGTTCTCTAGTAAGGAAGAGAATCATTATTGAAGTTATTAGGATTAACCTAAGACATTGTTTCAACAGAGATTGTTCATCAGAAGTGTGAGAATCTTACTACAATAGATAGAGAATATTTTCGTCTTCAAGTGCAAGAGAAGGCAGAAATCTTTCATCAAGCAGGGGTTGATTTAAGTTGTAGGTTATCATAAATTTAGGTCTTGAAGGTAAACCTTGATAGAGAAAAAATTAATTCTTGAAGACAAACCTTGATATTGATATTGTTGATTCAGGTCTTGAAGAAAAATATCTTGATAAAATTTTTAGATATTCAGGTTTATATTGACCTTGACAATTGGCTTGACATTGGCAGCAATATAAAAGTTTTAGATTTTTCAAAAATAGAGAATATTTTAGGTCATTTAGATACCTTGACAAGTATATATTCAAGAGGTGAAGACTCTTCAAAAAAAAGTTCTATAATATAGATTTGTGACCCATATTAGTGAAAAAGATAAGAGTCCATATATAATATACAAGCTCCTTATTACAGAAAAAAAGAAAGGATATTTGAAAATAAGAGATGTACATTCTAGAGAAACAAAAAGAGGCTAGAAGCCAATATTAAAGAAAGAAAACCTTCAAGGAAAAGAGATTGAGTTATAGATGATATCATAAAGGAAAAAAATGTAAGAGAAATAAGACTTGAGAAATAAATAGCCTAGTATATATATTGTAGTAAGCAACATTGAATCCATCTATCTAAATAAAGGATAAAATAGAATCCAGAGAAGAAGAGTAATAGGCTTGAATTCAAGGATAGCATACAAGTTCTCATATTCAAGGAAAGGAAGGCCAATATAAAGAGGTCATGATGTAGAATAAATATGTATATTAGATACTGCATGGCCAACTACAAAAGGAGGAAATAGAGGCCAAGGTTCTTTTTTTATGTAAAGCAAAAGGAAGGAAATCTAATACATTAAAAGTTATAGGTGCTAAGTAAAGACTCTAGAACGACAAGCATTAAGACATACTAGTTGAAGAAGAAGATAATCTTCTCTATAGAGAAGAAAAATATAGATCTTCGTGTGTTGGAAAAAGTTTACAAGAGTGCATCTTCAAGAATATTGTCGAAGAGAAAATGCATTATTTATTGCAAACTTCCTACATCAAAAAGCAAAATATTAAAAGTAGAAATATTAAAGTTAAAGGTATTTATAGGGTTTTCCTAAACCAAAACTACACTCAAATAGAAGCAACACCTATCTTGATCCAATGAAGCACTTAGCAGCATCTAAGTCAAACTAGTGAAGCACTCAACTAGAGGAGCACCCAAATCGGACTAGCAAAACATTCAGAAGGATTCTCAAGCCAATCCAGTGTTTGTGCTCATCTAGAGAAGTGCTTAACCCATCCACAGCTCATAGAATAACATAGTGCTACCAATATATCACAGAAGAATGTAGCACCACCATATCACAAAAGAATGTAGCACCACCAGATCATATCTTGAATGAAACTAGAATGAACCCTAAATACAGTGCCACCCGAACGTACCCAAATTGGAACTTGGAAGTTTAACATGCACTTGAGAGAAAGCATACCTAGCTTGGAACTTGAAATTTGGACAGACACTCAAGAGTGGACATTGATTCATTTGAGAGCATTTTTGGAATGTTGGAACGTTACAACAAGTAATGTAATCTACACCACCTGCCAAGTGGTAACTAAACAAGCGCCAAAAGAGTAAACAATTAGAAGCATGCATTTTTTTAAAAAAGTGTGTCATTGAAGAGGAGGTAAGACAAGTCTTACATCGTAGAGCAGTTCAATAAAGGAGGAGGAAAGAGTGCAAACATCATTTTGAGTGGAGGTATTTGAATTTGATAAGGTTTTTAAAATTTCTAAGGTTTAATTATTCAATTATTGGAGTTATAAGGTCTTAAGGCTAAAGTATTATATTTAATTAAGATTGAGGAGAAATAATTAATTAATGGAGAAATAAGAAGGATTATGGAAAATATAAATTAGGAGTTATAAGGTTCTTAATTGTTGTTTTTAATTAAAGCTTTTAATTAAAGAGTGGAGTGATAAAAATTAGTTTTTAAAAAAAAAATTGAAATTTATATAGTTTGATTTTATTTCTTGAAAATTTTGAAATATTTGCAAATTTAATTATTTGGGATTCAAAAGGTATTCAACATCAAATTTAGAAATTTAAAATTTGTAATATTCTTACTTTCTTAGTTTCTAAATATTAGAGAGATATAAGGAATTCTACTTCATTGTTTTTGAAATTTAGAAACTTTGAATTTATTTAAAATCTAAGGAGTTATAAGGATGTCAATTTCAAAAGAATCAAAATCTACAAACTTAATAGAGTTTATGATACAAAAAAAAAGGTAAATGTCATAAAATTTGGAATCAAAAATTTGCTTGCAAAATCTAAAGGAAAGTTAGATCTAGTCTCAAAATTGATCTATAGTGAAGCTATAGATGAAAACTTTGAAATATTTGAATACTATTTACATGCAAGGATTGTTGAAGCAATTGATGATGGAAAGGATAGTATTATGATACCTTTAGATATTGGTAGCATCATGTATATGGAATTGCTTACACTTAGGTTTCATAAAGAAGAGAATATGAAACAAAATGAATTGATTGAATCTCTTAAGAGGAAAGCAAAAGTAGATGAATCATTTTTGAAAAAGATATTTCATTCTTCATGCAATATTGATATTCCAAGTTCATCTAACTTAGGATCCTATTATGATGCTTTAAGTGAATGTTCAAAAGTCTCTATACAGGAAAAGAAAGAGTCATATGATTCTAAGGACAAAGGCAAAGGAAATATTCTTATACAAGAATATGAAGTCAATGAGAAAGTACAAGAAACTACAAATACTGGAGAACATGAAGCTGAATTCAAAGACAAGGCCAAGCAAGGAGAAGAAAGAGAACATGATCAAGATGAAGGATGCATACATTCTAAATTCAATTGAAGGATGAAGACCATGATGAAGACTAAATTATTCAATAACCAAATAATGTAATACAAAAGGTATTGGAGAATATTACATTATTTCGTACATGCTAATGTGCCTCCTTGGTACAACCTTGTAAATATTAGAATAGGTTGTGTCCTAGATTAGAGTGTGAGTAACTATTTTATGTCATATAATAATGTGCAATAAATGCACAAGTATCATGTAAATGAGTGTGCAAGTGTTATGTTATAGATGTGCATGTGTCTCATTTGTAAGTGTGCACATGTGTTCTTATATTAGGAAATATTATGGGAAAAGTCATGTTCAAGTGTGCATACAAGATGGAGTCATATGTATGCAAGTTTCAAGTAGAGAAGCCAAGAATCATGAGACTTAGCATAAGGAAAGGAAGATTCAAGTAACCAAAGAGTCATCCTACAATGGCTATATATTACTCCATAGCCTACATAGCCTACAGAGTGTGCATATAAATTATTGTTATTGTATGAGAGTTTTATGATATTTTTAAGAGAAGGAGTAATAAAGTTTGCATACATTTTAGCAACTAATATTGTAAGTTGTCCTACATGCTTTGTACATGTATGATTCAGGCTATTTACATGCATATTGTTGCTTATTATTTAATGAATGTTGATATATTATTAGCCTTGATTCATATATTAGTTAGATCATATTATTATGTTACATTATTACTTTGATCTTATTGTATTGTGGATATCATAGGTTTTATCCTGTGATATTTATCTTGTGATATTTACATTAATATTAAGCCCTCAAAAGCCATCAAAAAGTGTTGGTAGGAATGAAAAAAAAGAGGAAGACCCAAGAAGCAAAAACAAGAAGAATAGAAAACTCAAAGTAATATTGATATGAGAAAACAAAAGCAAATATCATAACTGTTAACAACAAATAGGACAAATCTCATAAATAAAAACAAAAGTGATGATAAAAATTTCATCTTGGAGTGTTAGAGGTATGAAGAAGACCCCTAAAAAATAGGTATTAGGGAATTAACAAGCTGTCATAGCAAGCATATTATTAGATATGGAAACTGGGTAATAAATATTTTAACCATTCATGGTGTTGATTTTCATCCTGGAAAAATCTAAGTTTTAGAAAGTAGCTAGAGGAGTGAGATTTTCATATTTCTCTTAATAAAAATGATATCAATGAGTTTATTGGGTAAACTTAGTAGCTCAAGGAAGATGACAAATATCTTTCATAGATAAAAAAATAAAGACTTTATTTCATAAAAAGATAAGTTGGATATGGTTTAATTAACCTAATAGCAATGTAATATTTTGTTATTTTAATGGGAGTGGCCCCCAATAGAAGCCACACATAGCTTATTTAGAAAAAAAGATAAAATATATATTATTAATAATAATTAAAATCAAATATAAGTATTAAAAACATCAATATTATTAAATTATTTTGATAATTTATCTTGGAATACAAAGCTTATATTAATTCTCAATATGATTATGTTAGTATATTAATGGTGGATTCTATGTCTAAATCATTTGATGAAATAAGAATATAAAATTTAGGAGACTTTATAAGCAAGATCAAAAGATCCATTATTAAAAAGAGTGATAATTTAATTTTAATTTTTATCCATGAATTTATTTCTTTTTAGAAGAACAAGGTAAAATAATAACATATTGTGATTGTGTTTGTGTTGAAGCAAATTTTTCTAAACTTCTTATGTGCTTGCAATTATATTCCAAAAATCTTGGAAGGAAGGGACAATGCCTCTTTCAACCTCCATATTTATGTTGGCTCCTCACTATCCTTGCTAAAATTTGACTAGTCTATTTTAATTACATGAAATTAAATACGAGAAATTAAAATATGGAAGTAAATGCAAAAATTAAAATTTATGAAAAGTAAATTATGAAGTTTAGGGTGCAAGATATTGAAAGTAAATGCAGTCATAATCGTAGCAAGGAGGGTGTGTGATCAATCAACTTAGGAGGGAATTGAATAACAATAGTGTGCTCCCATTCACATAAAATGAGATCAAGAGAGGAATAACGAGAGGGAGGTGACCCTAATGAAAAGCAAAAGACTTATTAATTTTTTATTAATATCAAGAAGAAAGAGCACAATGTGGGTCTCATGGATTGAAGCTCTAGCTTCCTCAAGGAAAAAATATGTTTACAATTGAGTCCCATGGATCTTATTTATAGGAAGAAGTCACCCCTAGGTTACCATGTATGATAAATTTCTACTCCTAGTAAAATTAAATATTTGGGGTATATTTAGCAAAATGATGCACCTCCAAATGTTACATGGTTCCAATTGCATCTCTAAATGGCTTAGAAGATTTCTAGTATTATTGTGACACCACAAAAATATTTAAAAAAAAATGAATAAGTTGAAAATTTGGGGGCACATCTGAATCCACCCTCCCGTGAATTGGACTTTGGTCTTCATTGGGAGAGCTCAATATATTTTACCATTTGGGTGTCCCTGCTAGGACGAAAAATATAAAATTTTGATTTACAAGAGATCCTCAACATATATGCATACATATTTTGCTTGGATTGTTGTTGAGTCAATTGCTCCACCTTTGGAGCAAATCACTCTTCTTGAATGAATCAATCCTCTTTGAATAAATCTCTCCTCTTTAGATACTTACCCAAAATTTTATCAAAATTGTAAACTATGGTATTTTATACTATTCTAGGGCTTACAAAAATTATTTTTCTATCTTTCATGGCTAATTCCTTGGAGGAATTAAAATATAGTAGCTGGTCTACAACCTTTCTAGTGACTTCTCAAGGTGCCAAGATTGACTAATGAGAGATCCCAAATATTATCTTTATCCTTAGATATAGAGTCAAAACTAAGGCCATATCAATATGAAAAAATTGTGGATCACCTCCATCTTAGCTCTAGGATAATAGACTGAAAATTGCCTACCATATAGTGTGTGATGGTACATCTTGAGCATCAACATTTTGAATTTCAACACCAAATCCTAATATTGATACCTTGGGAAGATCTTCCCTTGATCCTCTTTATTTTTTTTATTTTCCCAATAGGATTTCCAATTCTATGATCTTCTTTGAAGCATCAAGCAACATTATCTATGGATACCTCCACTTTGATTTCTCTTCATCAATGGTATCAACAACATCTTATAGCATATGGAGTTGTCTCTAATTGAATAATACCATGGGAAATCCTTCATTCATCCATAATTGTACCTTCTTTATCATTTTATTAAAGGTGATTTTAAGAGAATCATAAGTAGTTTGCATCATTGGTGTCTCCCTTGCTTGTAGGGCATGTCCTTCAACTATGTGATTACCATATTTCTATCTAACCCACCCATCTACTTAACCTATTCATTGGACAGGGGAATACTTCAATGTACCTTGCCTTGTATGTTAGCTCTTCGACCTACTTGATTGTCTTTGAAGTTTGGTCAAGCAATATCTCACACCTATTGAGATATGTATGGCACACCTTATCACACTTGGTCCCAAAGGGACTTGAACTTATAAATAGGGGGTGTACCTTACTAGAGTTGGTCTACAAGGGACTTGCCTATCAAAACACTAAGTTCTTGACTTAATATTTTGTATTGAAAGTGCCTCGATGACCAATATCACTCTTCTTTATTTAATTATCAAGAGTTGGTGGATCATGGGTTTAGCATATGCTAAAGCTCTTTTCATTGGTATTGATTTGATCAATCCACTTCCTTGCCTCCTACATGGTCCCTAATTATTCCTCTTTATATTTATTTTTAGGGGACCCTTTTCTTCAAGTAATGGAATGACTAATAAACATCAAGGGGGAGGTGCTCTTTGGTAGTGTGGATTATCTTGGATACTTTTATGCTATTAGAGGTAAGAGTATAATTGTATTTCAAGTAGCTCGTGGACCAATAAATATGATGATACTAGTTTGACACAATAACATGGATGATGGTGTGAATTGTGTGGTGATGATGACAACAATTATATGAGGACACATGGAGTGATATATTAATTCTTGTAGTATGGAGGAACCAAAATATGGATGTAGTAAAATTAAATAGTGTCTGTGACATGAATGATGATAGGTAAAATGAGAGTGGTGATGGTGTGTGGGATGACCCTTCATCATGAGTAGGTAAACATCTTGGTGGCCCCAAGACCAAGTTTATACTTAGTTGATGTGGGATGAGCACAATGTCATAGGGGAATTATAGAAGCAAGAGTAGAAGAATATGAGGGAAAGAGAGAATAATATGGGAAATCAAGAAGCTAAAGATAGAAGTGAAATGAATATGGTTGTGGAAAATATTATGGAAGTAATTTGTGTTTCTCGATTAGCGTCTTCTATTCTTACCATTATTTTCCTTTATGTGTAAATTGTTTTCTATTTTAGATCCCTTATCTTCAAGGTTATCTATCATTTATCTCTATTTTTATATTTCATTTCCTTGAGTCATCAAGGATCTCATAAACACAATCATTTTTACCAAGCTTCATGTTGATGATCATTTTATGACTGCATTATTAGCAAGGTCTATCTTAGAATCATCCTTGTTCATTAGGATACAAATACAAGAAGGGACAAAACTCTTATCTATATTAAAAAGAATCTAGATCTCAGGAATTTCCTTGCTATCATTTTATGCTTGGGTTGACATCACATTTTATCAGCTTTAGAAAATAAACCACTAGTATCAGAGATATCATCAATCAATATTTGGATAAATATATGGAAATAAATGGGAATTTGAGTGTCTTTCATGCTTAGGTAATATGGAGATTTTATCTTGATTATTTCTTCCTCTTTTTCCTTTTTTTTTTAAAAGAAACCAAAGAAGGGGAAATGAGAAAAGGAAATTTACAAAAATAAATGGCTTTTAACTAAGTAAAAGATAATACCATTCAAAGTCTTAAGAAAATAGTTTCCCACCCTTTTTATATTAATGTTCCAACTTAATATTTTGTAGCACTTATGTAAAAATATATTAAGTCTAATAATGTTAATGGGGTATATGCAGGATATTTGCTAGGTGGACTTCCAAAATTTGGAGCTTCATGAATTCATTGTAGGAGATAGTATATTTCTTCACTAAAACACTTAGAACCCTAATTTGGTGTTGTAGTCTAGGAATTTAGAACCCTAATTTTATTTTGATCCACCACTTGATGATAAATATCTCAAAAATGCTACCTCCTTTTAACTCTAAAGTGGTTGGAAGTATGGGTGGGTGCTATAATTTTCACAACTATGATAGCCTCCATGCTTTTCATCTCATTTCATGATGGATTTTATGTTGACTTTTGAGCCCTTATCTTTATGCAATCAAGAAAGACAACACTACCTAGTAATAATCCTTTTGGTGTTGTTCCTCAACTAAACCATTATCATCCTTCATAGAAGTGGGATATTATAATATAAATTTTTCCTTTGTTGAACTCCCCAAGATTATAGAAAACATTCCATTTCTCGAATCATGGCCTCTCTATTACTCAATATAGCCCATTTATCTAGAATCAATTGATAATCTAAAGAACTATAGTTGAATCCTTATCTATATGTTGAGTAGTATCTACTTCTAGGATTTTATTTTTAAAGAGGAATACTTCATAAAAGTACCCCATGAGATTTCTCCAAACCTTTAAATTTTAGCTTTTTTCAAGATGAAGTATATTTTTATTGATCTAGAAAATTATCCTAACTTTTAATTTAATTGTAGTGCCCCCAAATTCAAGTTTCAGTTAGGTTGGATGAGTTTTCCAAATACTTCTCTCAACCTTTATATTAAGGTTGGATCTATGTTGCCCTTGTATGGATATTTAATTTAAACTAACTACTTTGCATGTAAATTAAATGCGTTGAAAGTGTGAAAATAAAAAGCATAAAATGAAAGTGTAGAAAGTAAATTTGTGAAGTTTAGAGTGTGAGTAATGATATCAAATATGACTATTACATCATATCAAGGATAGCATGCAATCATTCAACACATGAGAAATCAAATAACATCAATGTCCACCCATTCATTTCATTATAAAATTTATAAGTGAATGACAAGATGGGTTAGAAGGGTTGTGCCCAACCACCACACACTTAGCAAACCAAGAATGTGGTGCCAATGATGGGATGTATGAATTTCTAATTTCTTAAAACCTCATGTGTACAAAGTATAATATAAGTTTTAAAGAGTGTATATCTTAATTTCCATGACCAAAATATCCATATAATGAGTGCCCTAGGTCCATATTTATAGCTAAAGTTTACCCCTAAGTTACATGGGATTAAAAACAATTACTCCTAGTAAGGAGTAACTTTAGAAAAATGTTATTTACTCTCAAATATACCTCTAATAGGCTTAGAAGGCTCCAAAAAAATCACTTTCTAGAAGATTTTCCTCATGATCCACACTTATTTTCACCTTTGCACCCCTTTGAGCAGTTCACTCAAATTTGTAGAGTGGTTTGCTTGTATTTGTGAGTGATTTACTTGCTTTTAGAAATCAAAATGGTCACATCTATCAAAAAAATAACTCTCTTTGAGAAAATTGGCACCTTTGTTAATCAAACTGCTCCTCTAAGCCAACTAACAAAATTTATAGATGAATTGATTCTTTATCAAAATTGAGCCAAATTTTAGGATTTTGGGGTATTTTCCTACCACTTGGCCTCTTGCTACTACTTGTTGCTTGTAAATGGATAATTTTTTGTAATAATATTTCCTAGGTACTATATTTATGGTGATTTCATAGGATGCTAAGATCAATTAGAATAATATCCTAGATCCTACATTTATCCTTGGGCATGAAGTCTACAGAATTGGGATTCATGCTACAAAACTATCAAAAATGTTGACTCTCTTAGTCGATCTTCAAAGTAGTCTTAAAAGGATTACCATTCATTTTCATCAGGAAACTATTTTTTTCTAAGCTATTATACATTTCACATCAAAACTTTGAAAGGAATTTTGGACAAATCTTCTCCCTTTGCAGCTAGCTCTCTTAACTTGGCATGAATTGGCTTCAGCTTCTCACATGTGTTGATGTAATTCTTTTGATTTATGTGATTATTTCCTCTTCAATTATAGAATCAATGGCATCATCATTTAGGACATCTTTCTTATCATCAAAGATGTTTGGAATTCTAGTAGCAATCAACCCTTCAATCCCTTTATCAATTTCCTACACCTGGATTTTCAAGGAAGCCAAGTTTTCTTTGCAATTTTATAGGTTCCTCTAAACGTCTGTGATCTTTCTTATTTTCTTAATCATATCCTTACGGTCTATCCCATGTTTTTATGACTATGTTATGATTATTTATGCAAACTTAAGGACCTTCTAATTCTTACCCCTCATAGAAAATTGCTCTTTTATATGCTTTATGGTATTCTCAACTAGTTCCAAGATTTCTTCAACAAAGTATGTTTATTAGAAGTATTTAAATGCGTTATTTATCTTGTCTTTGATATGGTCACATAAGGTATTGGTTTTCTAGATTTCTAATGTTTCTTTTAGGTCTACCTTCATTTCTATAAGTCTTGAGGATTCTAACCACTTAATCTATTGATATTTTGTACCAAGCCTATTAAAAATATATTTTGTTCCTTTGTCATATCCTATATAAGTTCTTTAGATTAAATAAGTTAGGATTTGAGGTACTCATTCTACTTATTTAATTGATCTTTTTCAATACCTTTTCCTATTAGCCTTTCATTCTCTTGTAGAAGTTGGTCATTTTTTTCTTTAACTAAGCAATTATACTTCTAATTTTCAATTCCTAGTCTAGATTGCTCCATTCTCAACTAGTTTTTATGCCAAGTGTGAGCTAGTTATCCAACTAGACCATTTGGTATGGGTCCATATTATTCATATCTAGCTACAATACCCTAGTAGTATTTAAGTTAGCAAGAGCTAATACTATCTAGAAGGGGTCAATTTTAGATGCCTCAACAAAGTACACTATAACCCCCTTTGATATTTATGAGTGGAAGAATAATAAGGCCTTGGAGGTATTCTTGTTAAGTCTCTTGTAATCTTTATTCTATCATTTATCTTAAATAAGAAGGATATTTAGTACCTTGTTAACCTCAAACTCTTTGATCTACTATACATAGATTAGCCTAGGCCCTTTAGACACACTCATCAATGAGTTAGATCCTATAGACTCAACTCCTTGAGCAATAGTAATAGACATCATTGCCTATAGGATTTTTTTTTGTGTATGGGATGTGGTAGGTATGGAAAGGGGTGTGAATTGAGTGGTAATAGTGATTAATAAAGTGAAAGTGGAGGGAGTGGTATATGATGCCAATATTACTAGGGTGGTTAAAAGGAGAGACATGGTTTATGGAACCAAGGATTTTGATGTGAGGACTTGAGTGAGTTGGTATGAAAAGGAGGTGATTAGAGTAGTTATTTGATGTGACTATGACCATCAAAGGCAAAGTGTCTCCTGTAGAACCATGGTATAAGTTACACCTTGGAGAAACATATGTTATACTAGTAGATAATAGAAGAAATATAACAAAATAATGAAAAAGAGAGAGTGAGGATACAAGAAGGAAACAAAAGAGAGAAAGAGATATATGTAGAAGAAGAATAAGAAAAAGTAGAGAGAGAATATGGAATGGAAAATGGTGAATATGTGGAAGGGTACTATGTGCACTATGGCCACTACACTGGTCATTCCTAACTTAGAAGAGAATATTCCTTAAGGTATTTCCCCCTCCTCAATTTGATTTTTCTACCTCTACTAACTACTTCTCTACTACTATATCCACCTTACAAAAAATTGATCCATATTTCTCAAAAATCTTATGTCCTTTGATTTTTCTTTATCTCATGATTGTGCTAACCACTTCTAGAGTCACTAGTGTAGCTAAGATGTTAATCATTGATGCTACTTATTATCTATGCTTCTCCTTATGTGGCATTGAAGTACCTATTGTCACTACCTCTATGATTATTTTATCTCTTTTGGTACCTTTGGTGTGTTTCTTGCCGCAAGTGGAAAAAAATTCGACATCAAAAGGACCATCTCTTATGTATTTGGTCATTGTGTTTGTGTCATACCCCATTCTCTATCATGCTAGAACATTCTTGTCCTAGTACCTCATTTTTTGAAGTGACATTAACATCTGGTAATTTAGCTTGATATTTGGGTCAAAGTATGTTAGAAATAGCTAATATTACATTATTTGGGTCATGTAAATGTACCTTCCTTAGTACATACTTAGGACATTAGATTAATTTAGGGGAAATTTATCTATTTATTTCATGTAATGTAATAAATGCACAAGTGTCAATGTGCAATTTGTAAATGTGCAAGGTGTCCCTTGTACAACTAGGTAGAGTGTTGGCCAAGGAACTTGTCTTCCTATATAAAGGGTCATAGATAGATAGAGGAGAGCATAGTAGTGTAGGATAGACATAGTAGTGTAGATTTTGTGAGCTATAATCTTAGAGATCATTCATTGAGTAGTAGCTTGTATCATGGAGTGTTCATTTCCTCCATAGCTACTATTGTATTCATTTCCATCATTTCTATTTATAGTATATTTTAGTCATCTCATAGATTTACTTTCTTTCTTATTATTATGCATCTTGTAAATGCTATCTTCCATTACATGTTGTATCAAAATCTAACAATGGTATCAGAGCTATGGTAGATCAAGCTACAGTAGATTAATAGGAAAATCACCATTATCATTGACCCTTAGTTTTTTATCAACCTGATGCACCATTGGATCAGTCATTGTCAAAAATTTTGATAAGAGTCTAGGTGATAGAATTAGGAAGCGCCATAAGTGAGGACTAAATAAAACCTTAGTTTCAAAAATAATGAGATTGCATATGGCTAGAGTCTTTCCACCAAGTTGTAGGAAAACTCGTGAAGACTAAGACTCAATATTTAATCCACTAGTTTGATGAAACAACTAGTGAAGCTCATCTAAGAGATCTAGAAATATTTACCTAAAGTTTATTTTATTGTAGGGAATTAATTATTAGATGATTAGGACATCTCCTACAATAAAAATCTAGGAGACCTCAATTTCATTGCCCGAAGATCAGAGTACCTTTATAGTATAGATATTAGTTGTTGTAGAGAGGAGAATACTTCAAAAGAAACTTCTGGAAAAAAATCATGGTGAAGTAAAGAGACAGGAGATCTCCATTGCTAGATAGAAGAACTTCACAAAAATAAAAAGGCCATAGAAGCCTAGAAAATGCCATAAGAACCTTGATCCAGAAGAAAATACCACAAAATCCTAGAAAATGCCATAGAAACCTTGATAATGAAGAAAAGGCCATAGAATCCTTAATATTGAAGGAAAGACCACATAAGTATTGATATTAAATAAAATACCATAGAAGCCTTGAAAAGGCCATAGAAGCCTTGATACTGAAATAGGCCATAGAAGCCTTTATCCTGAATAAGACCCCAAAAGAGAGTACCTAATTTAGAAGCATATTTTAGTACTAATATTTTTATTACAGGTAAAGGAGATCTAGTATGTTGGGAAAGCTTCCTACAAAAAATTTAGAAAGAGTATCCTGTTCAAAATCAATCCAGCACCTGATGCAAAAGATATCAGGAGGAGATCTCATTGAAGAACTTCCAAACAAGGAAGAAGAAGGACTAGGAGAGTCCTACTCGAATATAGAAGTAGCAGAACCAGAGATCGAGGAGAAGGTCTCACCACCAACACTTCCAAAAGTAGAAGGTTGAAGATAAGGTCTCAAGGAAGATCAAAATAAGTTGTAAGATCAAAGACCTTGATGAGGTCTCGATGAGCATCCATTAAAATGCTAGGAGAACCTTGCTAAAGAAATCATCAAAGAACTCACTGGAGAAATACACTACCAAGGAGAATCCCCTGATAGTGAAGGACTTGGGACAATTGTTGCCATATAAAAACAATCCCAATAGGAGGAAAAATTGGCAAGGAATGTTTTTGGTCACAAATCTGCCACAAGAAAGGATTTGTATGTTTACGTGCCCTAGACCTGGACCAAAATTAAAAGGCCAGAGGGAAGAGATGTCCTCCGTGCCAATCTCCAGAGAAGGTCGGCTCCTATACTAAACTATAGGGGTTTCAAGATAAGAGTGCCGGAAAGAAATAAAAAGATAAGAGTGTTGGAAAGATATTAAAAGAGTAAGGGTGTAGGAAAGAGATAAATGATGCAGAAAGGAATGGAAATAACTGGATATTATAGTGGGAAAGAACACGTGACACAATAACTCATCTATATCTAAACCAGTAGCAAATAATACAGAAGATATAATAGAAACTAAAACTGCATATGCTTCTCTATGTATCCTCTAACCAAAATTCCAAACACATTTATCTCCCAATGCTAAAATCTAGATATCAAAATTATAGCAATCAAAAAAATAAATGAAAGTAGAAATACTTGTCAGAGGCAGCATAAAAAGAAAGCACAGATTTAGAGCCAAGGATCTTCTATATTGATGCAGAATTTTTAGTTATAGTAGTTTCTTTAGCAAAATGTCCCCCTAAGAATTTTATAATGTTTGGGGAGGGGGTAAATCTTCCCGTTTGCTCACTCATATTTACATTTCGAACTGTAAACCCCTTGGGTGGCTCCTGACGAGGGGCGAATTCCTCTTGTATGTCATATTTTTAAATTGAAAATAGATTATTTCCTTCAATGTCTTGGACCTGCCTGGTCTGAGGTTGGTAATTTTGGGTGATTGCATAAACAATCTCAGGGTAAGGGTGCACCGGAGGACACAAGTACTAGTACAACTATGAATAGTAGGTGACAACCCGTTTGTGCTCTACAGACAACCAACTCTTCATGAAATAAATTTTTTACCTGAGATCAGCAATATTCTTTGTGAGCACAGTGTCCTTAATGTTTTCACACCTATCAATGGGTGGTTCTACGGGTTCTTCTTCTTTTGAAATCTCCTCCTCTTCTTGGACCTATTTCTCGAGGTAAAAATTTAGGTCAACCTTCTTAGTTTTGTGTTTCTTTTCCTCTTCGACTTCTTGACCTTTTGTGTTTGCTTCTTCAAGAGCCTTCTTATTCTCCTTGGAGATTTTCTTCCCCATTATGGCTTTGCAAAGTTACAGTGATTGAGAAGGGCAGGGTGGCAGGGATGTAGCAGAGTCTCGACCAAGGTTTCAACAGTTCGTAAGCTCCCTACTAAGAATTAACTAGTAAGAAAATAAGCTTTATCAAAGGCACTTGGATTTTATAGATAAACACTGAGGTTGTTTCTATTAATGGCATCCACTGGAAATAAATGTGCAAATCGGGCTGTATCAGATTGCATTGTCCTTTTATTGGTTTCTCAGTGCCATTTTTTAGGATCGAGGTACTTTGAAGATTTTACCCTACTTCGAAACCTTAAATTTATGTTGTCTTATACTTGTGCATGATATTCTAGTCTAACTAAATTCTCTTGGTGTGTGTACTGCCACCTTTGCATTAACTCTATGTATTTCAAACGTCTAACTAGGCCGCCAACTAGCACGTGCCCCAAGGCACATTTCTATGAATGTGTTTGCCCCTTTTTTGTTTAACTCAAGTTCTTCGAATGAGGATTGAACGAAGTTCCACTTTAGCTTTACATTGGCCTGAAGTGGATCAACATGTGTTTTGCTACTTTGTTGTATTTAGGGCGATAAATAAGTTCGACATGCTTTTTACCCAAAGTAACCTTTGTGCATAAAATCTGGCGAAGCAGAACTTCGCTGAACCTATTCCTTTGAACTTGACTCACAACCTCCGACTACTCCTTTGCAGATTTTACTTCGCTGAACTTTGGGGTGAACCAAAAGTTTGGAGTTTATTCGGCCCAAAGAGGGTTTTGCAATAGGAAAGTGATCGCTTATACCTTCTCTTTGTCATACTTTGTTGAATGGCTACTTCGCTTGAAATGGACCCCGAAGTGGATGCTTCGGTCATCTTCTGGGTGAAGTGTCTACTTCACACATTTTTAGGTTGAAATGGTGTTATGAAAAGAGGTGGTTCACCAAATCATGACCGAAGTGGGTGCTTTTCCAGGTTCTTTCCCAAACTTAGTGTATCTCTAGGGATGGATTGTCGATAATATTGGATGAAGTGCAACTTCAGTAATTTTTTGGTTGAAGTAACCTAATGGCTTTAGGTTTTATTCATCATCATCATAGGGAGGTTTGCTGGAGTTGGGGCCGAGGTTGTGGTTCGACATTTTTAAGGCCCGAAGTAGCCGACTTTGGATATTTTAGCCGAGGTGATCCTCAAGTTAATCCCTTTCAACAAAGGTGGCTCTTGACCTGTTCTTGGTCATTGTTGCTCCTCCCTACCCTCTTTCTTCAATTATGGGTTATGCGAACTGTCACCTAGTGTTGTAAAATTAGCGAAGTGCTTCTGTTGGCGACTGCTTTGCTTGGAAAATTGCTGAAGTGCCTTGTTGTGCATAGGCATAAGGTGATCCTTAGTCATTTTGGACTGGGGTCAGTTTATCTTGCAACAAAAGCTACGGATCTATCCTAAGTATTTTTATAATTCTGAAAGGTTTTAAAATAGAATACATATACAGGTGAAAACAACAAAAGCTAAAAACAAAATACTATGTATAGAAGCAAAATTTTTGAGTAACTCCTTAAGAGTGAAAGGCCTTCATATGAATACCATTGATCGGAATAGGCAGATTATGGATGGTCATGTATTTTAGGATGAAAGAGTTGGATTGATTGACTTGCGAGATCTCAAACGAGCCTCCCCAAAAGGCATCAAACTTGTCATGGTTTCCTAGTTTGGCATTCCATGAATCCCATTTCCACACTAGGTCGTAGACTTGGAAATTACGGGTAGTGGCCTTCTTCTTGAACCATATTCGGGTGGTCTCCATGTGTTTCATAAAAAATTCATAAGCCTTTTTTCGATCTTCCTCATGTTGTAGCAGTTGGGATAATATGACTTCCATGGGATCCAATTCCCCTCTTTCGTCATCTAGCATCCATAGTGTTGGAATTTCCATGTGGGTTGGTAGGACAACTTCCTTACCATAAACTAGGGCGTAAGGTGAAGTCTTGATCAATTTTTTGAAGGAAATTTGATTGGCCCATAGCATTTGATCCAGGTTCAGGTGCCAATTCCTCTTGTTCTTTTCTAAAAGTTTTTTATGATCTTCAGCAGGTTTTTATTTGTTGATTCTGCTAATCTATTACCTTGCGGATAGTAATTTGAAGTGGCCTTGAGATAAATTCCATACTTGCAAGTAAATTAATTAATTTTTGCACCTATGAATCTTGGGCCATTATCTGTCACTATTGCTTCTAGAACACCAAAGCAGGTGATTAGACCTTCTAGAAATGTGATGACCGTTTCTTGATCAGCATGTTTCATGGGCACTGCTTCAGCCCATCTGGTAAAATAGTCTATTGTGATAAATATGAACTTGTGTCATGCTGATGAATTCAATGATATTAACCATACGAAGTCTAGCCCCCATTGCTAAAATGGTGCTTCGACTTGTATCAGTTGGAGAGGCATCAAAGCATTTTTACTTCGATCGGTAAACTTTTGACATTGTTCACACTTTCGACAAACTGCAAAAGGCATTGGCAAATATGGTAGGCCAATAGTAGCCAGCCCTGATTATTTTTAGAGCTATTGGCCTTCCTAATAAATGGCCTCCTGATACCCCAAAATGAAATTCATTGAGGACTTTCTCTTTTTTTCTTCTCCCGATACATCTCAGGAGAACACCGTCAAAGTTTTTAAAAAATAGCCCTTTGGGACGTAAGACATAATAGAGGGATTGCAACCTAAATTGCCTTCACTACGAGGAGTTTAAGTGCCCAGGACATATCTCAGTGTTGAAGTACCTGATGATTTCACTAGCCCAATCCTCTTCATCGATGACTTGATAGGTGAAGTCATCCTCTGCTACAGGATTGTCCCATTGGCATGTTGTAACTTCGGTAGCTATACTTCTTGCAAGCTCATGGTATAGTGCACGGCTATAAAAAAATTTGGTAGGCTAGATATCGACATCAAACTCTTGTATTTTATTGACCCAACCGACCCTTTTGCTGCCCATATCTCCTTGGATGATGAAACTCTGCACGTCTGGGTGGATGACGTACATTGTGATTCAAATTTAGGAGACAAAGTGCTTAAACTTTTTCATGGATCTCATGACTGCGTGCACTTGGCATTCTATAAATTTGTATTTCTCCTTGTGAGGTACGATCACTTGGCTTAGGAAGGTGATTTGGCACTCCTCGTCGTCATCCCCTTTTTTTGTTAGGACCGTTGCATAACTTTTGAGCTCCCTGACCACGTACAGAATAAAATCTTTGTTGTAATCTAGGTTGATCAGCAAGGGAGCCTGAGCGATACAGGCTTTGATTTCTTCAAACACTTTTCTACTTTCCTCTGTCCAGGAAAACTCAACATTTTTCTTTAGGAGTTAGGACATCGGTTTGATGACATGAGCGAATTCTAGGATAAATTTCCTCATGAAGTTGATTTGGCTAAAAAATGACTGTAGCCCTTTCTTGTTCATCAAGAGTGGAAGCTTGAGGAGTGCTTTGGCCATTTCAAGTTCAATATTGAGTCCTCTTTAAGATATAATGTGGCCTAGTAGCTTCCCTTATTTCACCATGAAGACGGACTTCTTCGGGATGATTGAAATGTCAAACTCTCTGCACCTTTCGAATATTTGTTCTAAGTGCAAAGTGTGATCCTTCCTTCTATGATAAAATACAGTCATATCATCTAGGTAGATGATGATGACTTTGTTCAACATTTTACTAAACACTAAATACATGGCCCTTTGGAACGTAGCCCCTGTATTCGAAAGATCGAACGACATGCATTGATAGGCGAACGTTCCCCATTTGGTGGTAAACATTGTCTTATTTTGGTCTTCATCTCTGATCCAGATATTATTATAGCCTAAGAAACCATCCATAAGGGAGAAGTGATGTGCTCCTATCACAACATGGAGTATCTGGTCAATCTGTGAGAGTGGATAATGATCTTTCAAGGAGGTCCGGTTCAGATTGCAGAAGTCGACACACAAGCGAATGTCTCCATTATTATTTTTGATAGGGACTAAATTTGTGACCCAAGAAGAGTGCTTTATTGGGTAGATAATCTTGGATTCAAGCATTTTCAAGAGTTTTGCCTTAATTAGGACTTATATCTTTAGATTCACTGCCCTCTATTTTTGTTGGTAGGGCTTGACTCCTTGTAATTCAATTGTATGTTGGATAACATCTTGATCATAACCCTTCAGATCCTGGTAACACCATGCCACGATGTCTGGATATCTCTTGCATAGAGAATAAATTTGTTCAAGCTCCATTGAAGTGTAATCTATCCTGACATTTATCGCTTTGTCTGGTTCAATATCAAGATCCTGGTATTGCTTCACGTCTACCTTGATCTTGTGGGAGAATGTTCTATCATTCTGATTGAATAAGCTTTCTAGGGTAATCAATCCCTTCGAAACATGGTTGTTCTTGAGTTGTATTAGCCCCTCGTATTCTTCATCTTTGGGGTCCCTTCCTTCGATAGTCGTTGCCTCTTGAACCAAAAAGTTGATAATTTGTTCATCATTGTCAAAGACTTGCTAGTGAGTGTCTTTGTTAGGCACATATGGCCTATAAACAGTCCTTAGTACCTTGGGCTTGTGCACCATCTCATTGGCTGGAGAGTATTTGGCCCTAATAGAAGCCAAGATATCAGCATGCCTGTTCTTCTCCCATGGAATGGACTGAACATTGAATGATTCAAAATGCTCCAGCGGGTCCCATACCCTGTTGCGATATACCTTGAGATAATGCTTCTTTGAGGTGCATTTGTTGGTGATTTGATTATACAATAGTTTTGAGTCGCCAAAGATTTGGAGCTATTTGATATCTAATTTAGAGCTATTGGCCTTCCTAAGAAATGGCCTCCTGATACCCCAAAATGAAATTCATTGAGGAATTTCTCTTTTTTTCTTCTCTCAATACATCTCAGGAGAACACCGTCAAGGTTTTTAAAAAATAGCCCTTTGGGACGTAAGACATAACAGAGGGATTGTAACCTAAATTGCCTTCACTATGAGGAGTTTAAGTGCCCAGGACATATATCAGTGTTGAAGTACCTAATGATTTCACTAGCCCAATCCTCTTCATCGGTGACTTGATAGGTGAAGTCATCCTCTGCTACAGGATTGTCCCATTGGCATGTTGTAACTTCTATAGCTATACTTCTCACAAGCTCTTGGTATAGTGCATGGCTATAAAAAAATTTGGTAGGCTAGATATCGACATCGAACTCTTGTATTTTATTGACCCAACCTACCCTTTTGCTGCCCATATCTCCTTGGATGATGAAACTCTGCACGTCTGGGTGGATGACGTACATTGTGATTCAAATTTGGGAGACAAAGTGCTTAAATTTTTTCATGGATCTCATGACTGCATACACTTGGCATTCTATAAATTTGTATTTCTCCTTGTGAGGTAGGATCACTTGGCTTAGGAAGGTGATTTGGCACTCCTCGTCATCATCCCCTTTCTGTGTTAGGACCGTTGCATAAATTTTGAGCTCCCTAACCACGTACAGAATAAAATCTTTGTTGTAATCTAGGTTGATCAGCAAGGGAGCCTGAGCGATACAGGCTTTGATTTCTTCAAACACTTTTCTACTTTCCTCTGTCCAAGAAAACTCAACATTTTTCTTTAGGAGTTAGGACATCGGTTTGATGACTTGAGCGAATTCTAGGATAAATTTCCTCATGAAGTTGATTTGGCTAAAAAATGACTGTAGCCCTTTATTGTTCATCAAGAGTGGAAGCTTGAGGAGTGCTTCAGCCCTATCAGGTTCAATATTGAGTCCTCTTTCAGATATAATGTGGCCTAGTAGCTTCCCTTATTTCATCGTGAAGACGGACTTCTTCGAGATGATTGAAATGTCAAACTCTCAGCACCTTTTGAATATCTGTTGTAAGTACAAAGTGTGATCCTTCCTTCTATGATAAAATACAGTCATATCATCTAGGTAGATGATGATGACTTTGTTCAATATTTTACTAAACAATAAATACATGGCCCTTTGGAACGTAGCCCCTGTATTCGAAAGATCGAACGACATGCATTGATATGCGAACGTTCCCCATTTGGTGGTAAACATTGTCTTATTTTGGTCTTCATCTCTGACCCAGATCTTATTATAGCCTGAGAAACCATCTAGAAGGGATAAGTGATGTGCTCCTATCACAACATGGAGTATCTAGTCAATCTGTGAGAGCGGATAATGATCTTTCAAGGAGGTCTGGTTCAGATTGCAGAAGTCGACACACAAGCGAATGTCTCCATTATTATTTTTGACAGGGACTAAATTTGTGACCCAATAAGAGTGCTTTATTGGGTAGATAATCTTGGCTTCAAGCATTTTCAAGAGTTTTGCCTTAATTAGGACTTATATCTTTGGATTCACTGCCCTCTATTTTTGTTGGTAGGGCTTGACTCCTTGTAATTCAATTGTATGTTGGATAACATCTTGATCATAACCCTTCAGATCTTGGTAACACCATGCCACGATGTCTGGATATCTCTTGCATAGAGAATAAATTTTTTCAAGCTCCGTTGAAGTGTAATCTATCCTGACATTTATCTCTTTGTCCGGTTATCAAGATCCCGATATTGCTTCACATCTACCTTGATCTTGTGGGAGAATGTTCTATCATTCTGATTGAATAAGCTTTCTAGGGTAATCAATCCCTTTGAAACATGGTTGTTCTTGAGTTGTATTAGTCCCTCATATTCTCTGTCTTTGGGGTCACTTCCTTCGATAGTCGTTGCCTATTGAACCAAAAAGTTGATAATTTGTTCATCGTTGTCAAAGACTTGCTAGTGAGTGTCTTTGTCAGGCACATATGGCCTATAAACAGTCCTTAGTACCTTGGGCTTGTGCACCATCTCATTGGCTAGAGAGTATTTGGCCCTAATAGAAGCCAAGATATCAGCATGCCTGTTCTTCTCTCGTGGAATGGACTGAACATTGAATGATTCAAAATGCTCCAGCGGGTCCCATACCCTGTTGCGATATACCTTGAGATAATGCTTCTTTGAGGTGCATTTGTTGGTGATTTGATTATACAATAGTTTTGAGTCACCAAATATTTGGAGCTATTTGATACCTAATTTAGAGCTATTGGCCTTCCTAAGAAATGGCCTCCTAATACCCCAAAATGAAATTCATTGAGGACTTTCTCTTTTTTTCTTCTCCCAATACATCTCAGGAGAACACCATCAAGGTTTTTAAAAAATAGTCCTTTGGGACATAAGACATAACAGAGGGATTGCAACTTAAATTGCCTTCACTATGAGGAGTTTAAGTGCCCAGGACATATCTCAGTGTTGAAGTACCTGATGATTTCACTAGCCCAATCCTCTTCATCGGTGACTTGATAGGTGAAGTCATCCTCTACTACAGGATTGCCCCATTGGCATGTTGTAACTTCGGTAGCTATACTTCTCACAAGCTCTTGGTATACTGCACAGCTATAAAAAAAATTGGTAGGCTAGATATCGACATCGAACTCTTGTATTTTATTGACCCAACCGACCCTTTTGTTGCCCATATCTCCTTGGATGATGAAAATTTGCACGTCTGGGTGGATGACGTACATTGTGATTCAAATTTGGGAGACAAAGTGCTTAAACTTTTTCATGGATCTCATGACTGCATGCACTTGGCATTCTATAAATTTGTATTTCTCCTCGTGAGGTAGGATCACTTGGCTTAGGAAGGTGATTTGGCACTCCTCGTCGTCATCCCCTTTCTGTGTTAGGACCGTTGCATAACTTTTGAGCTCCTTGACCACATACAGAATAAAATCTTTGTTGTAATCTAGGTTGATCAGCAAGGGAGCCTGAGCGATACAGGCTTTGATTTCTTCAAACACTTTTCTACTTTCCTCTGTCCAGGAAAACTCAACATTTTTCTTTAGGAGTTAGGACATCGGTTTGATGACTTGAGCGAATTCTAGGATAAATTTCCTCATGAAGTTGATTTGGCTAAAAAACGACTGTAGCCCTTTCTTGTTCATCAAGAGTGGAATATTGAGGAGTGCTTTGGCCCTGTCAGGTTCAATATTGAGTCCTCTTTTAGATATAATGTGGCCTAGTAGCTTCCCTTATTTCATCGTGAAGACAGACTTCTTCGGGATGATTGAAATGTCAAACTCTCTGCACCTTTCGAATATCTGTTGTAAGTGCAAAGTGTGATCCTTCCTTCTATGATAAAATACAGTCATATCATCTAGGTAGATGATGATGACTTTGTTCAGCATTTTACTAAACACTAAATACATGGCCCTTTGGAACGTAGCCCCTGTATTCGAAAGATCGAACGACATGCATTGATAGGCGAACATTCCTCATTTGGTGGTAAACATTGTCTTATTTTGGTCTTCATCTCTGACCCAAATCTTATTATAACCTGAGAAACCATCCAGAAGGGAGAAGTGATGTGCTCCTATCACAACATGGAGTATCTGGTCAATCTGTGAGAGCGAATAATGATCTTTCAAGGAGGTCTGGTTCAGATTGCGAAAGTTGACACACAAGCAAATGTCTCCATTATTATTTTTGACAGGGACTAAATTTGTGACCCAAGAAAAGTGCTTTATTGGGTAGATAATCTTGGCTTCAAGCATTTTCAAGATTTTTTCCTTAATTAGGACTTATATCTTTGGATTCACTGCCCTCTATTTTTGTTGGTAGGGCTTGACTCCTTTTAATTCAATTGTATGTTGGATAACATCTTGATCATAACCCTTCAGATCCTGGTAACACCATGCCACGATGTCTGGATATCTCTTGCATAGAGAATAAATTTGTTCAAGCTCCGTTGAAGTGTAATCTATCCTGACATTTATCGCTTTGTCTGGTTCAATATCAAGATCCTGGTATTGCTTCACGTCTACCTTGATCTTGTGGGAGAATGTTCTATAATTTTGATTGAATAAGCTTTCTAGGGTAATCAATCCCTTCGAAACATGGTTGTTCTTGAGTTGTATTAGCCCCTCGTATTCTCCGTCTTTGGGGTCCCTTCCTTCTATAGCCGTTGCCTCTTGAACCAAAAAGTTGATAATTTGTTCATCGTTGTCAAAGACTTGCTAGTGAGTGTCTTTGTCAGGCACATATGGCCTATAAACAGTCCTTACTACCTTGGGCTTGTGCACCATCTCATTGGCTAGAGAGTATTTGGCCCTAATAGAAGCCAAGATATCAGCATGCCTGTTCTTCTCCCATGGAATGGACTAAACATTGAATGATTCAAAATGCTCCAGCGGGTCCCATACCCTATTGCGATATACCTTGAGATAATGTTTCTTTGAGGTGCATTTGTTGGTGATTTGATTATACAATAGTTTTGAGTTGCCAAAGATTTGGATCTATTTGATACCTAATTTAGAGCTATTGGCCTTCCTAAGAAATGGCCTCCTGATACCCCAAAATGAAATTCATTGAGGACTTTCTCTTTTTTTCTTCTCCTGATACATCTCAAGAGAACACAGTCAAGGTTTTTAAAAAATAGCCCTTTGGGACATAAGACATAACAGAGGGATTGTAACCTAAATTTCCTTCACTACGAGGAGTTTAAGTGCCCAGGACATATCTCAGTGTTGAAGTACCTGATGATTTCACTAGCCCAATCCTCTTCATCGGTGACTTGATAGGTGAAGTCATCCTCTGCTACAGGATTGTCCCATTGGCATGTTGTAACTTCGGTAGCTATACTTCTCGCAAGCTTTTGGTATAGTGCATGGCTATAAAAAAATTTGGTAGGCTAGATATCGACATCGAACTCTTGTATTTTATTGACCCAACCGACCCTTTTGTTGCCCATATCTCCTTGGATGATGAAACTCTGCACATATGGGTGGATGACGTACATTGTGATTCAAATTTGGGAGACAAAGTGCTTAAACTTTTTCATGGATCTCATGACTGCATGCACTTGGCATTCTATAAATTTGTATTTCTCCTCGTGAGGTAGGATCACTTGGCTTAGGAAGGTGATTTGGCACTCCTCGTCGTCATCCCCTTTCTATGTTAGGACCGTTTCGTAACTTTTGAGCTCCCTGACCATGTATAGAATAAAATCTTTGTTGTAATCTAGGTTGATCAGCAAGGGAGCTTGAGCGATACAGGCTTTGATTTCTTCAAACACTTTTCTACTTTCCTCTATCCAAGCAAACTCAACATTTTTCTTTAGGAGTTAGGACATCGGTTTGATGACTTGAGCAAATTCTGGGATAAATTTCCTCATAAAGTTGATTTGGATAAAAAATGACTGTAGCCCTTTCTTGTTCATCAAGAGTGGAATCTTGAGGAGTGCTTCAGCCCTGTCAAGTTCAATATTGAGTCCTCTTTAAGATATAATGTGGCCTAGTAGCTTCCCTTATTTCACCATGAAGACGGACTTCTTCGGGATGATTGAAATGTCAAACTCTCTGCACCTTTCGAATATTTGTTGTAAGTACAAAGTGTGATCCTTCCTTCCATGATAAAATACATTCATATCATCTAGGTAGATGATGATGACTTTGTTCAACATTTTACTAAACACTAAATACATGGCCCTTTGGAACGTAGCCCCTGTAATCAAAATATCGAACGACATGCGTTGATAGGCGAATGTTCCCCATTTGGTGGTAAACATTGTCTTATTTTGGTCTTCATCTCTGACCCAGATCTTATTATAGCCTAGGAAACCATCCAGAAGGGAGAAGTGATGTGCTCCTATCACAACATGGAGTATCTGGTCAATCTGTGAGAGCGGATAATGATCTTTCAAGGAGGTCTGGTTCAGATTGCGGGAGTCGACACACAAGCGAATGTCTCCATTCTTATTTTTGATAGGGACTAAATTTGTGACCCAAGAAGAGTGCTTTATTGGGTAGATAATCTTGGCTTCAAGCATTTTCAAGAGTTTTGCCTTAATTAGGACTTATATCTTTGGATTCACTGCCCTCTATTTTTGTTGGTAGGGCTTGACTCCTTGTAATTCAATTGTATGTTGGATAACATCTTGATCATAACCCTTCAAATCCTGGTAACACCATGCCATGATGTCTAAATATATCTTGCATAGAGAATAAATTTGTTCAAGCTCCGTTGAAGTGTAATCTATCCTGAAATTTATCGCTTTGTCTGGTTCAATATCAAGATCCCGGTATTGCTTCATGTCTACCTTGATCTTGTGGGAGAATGTTCTATCATTCTGATTGAATAAGCTTTCTAGGGTAATCAATCCCTTCAAAACATGGTTGTTCTTGAGTTGTATTAGCCCCTCGTATTCTTCGTCTTTGGGGTCCCTTCCTTCGATATTCGTTGCCTCTTGAACCAAAAAGTTGATAATTTGTTCATCGTTGTCAAAGACTTGCGAGTGTCTTTTCCAGGAACATATGGCCTATAAACAATCCTTACTACCTTGGGCTTGTGCACCATCTCATTGGTTGGAGAGTATTTGGCCCTAATAGAAGCCAAGATATCAGCATGCATGTTCTTCTTCCGTGGAATGGACTGAACATTGAATGATTCAAAATGCTCTAGTGGGTCCCATACCCTGTTGCGATATACCTTGAGATAATGCTTCTTTGAGGTGCATTTGTTGGTGATTTTATTAGACAATAGTTTTGAGTGGCCAAAGATTTGGAGCTATTTGATACCTAATTTTTTGGATTTCTTTAGTCCCAAGCATAGGGATTCATACTCGACTGCATTGTTGGTACAACTCCAGGAAAGATGATAGCAATACTCCTTTTGTTTACCAAAGGGTGATACCAGGAGCACTTCTACCCTGACATTTTTTTACATCAGACGCTGTCGAAAAATAATTTCCATAACTCATCTCAGGCAGCTTGTTCTCCTGCATCGACCCTATGGGATTTTAAGTTCTAGTGATGGGGTAACATCCCATCTCTATTTCAATCATAGAGTTGAAGTCTATTAATGACAATTCCTCCTTAACATTTAGTTGTCCCAAGGATTCTTCTGCCAAGTCCACTTGATATGTCTCTTCGGTCATAAATCGAACTGAATCATCGTGCTCTCCTTCTTCGGCCATCTTCTCTATGAGAAACATAGAAGGTTTCTCATTATATATTTTGACTTTGCTCCCATTGGATGGAACTTCCAAGTGTAAATAATCAATCGAAATATAACCACCAAGTTTGGTTGTGAACTCCCTTGAGAGGCACATGCTAAAATAGGGCTCCAAATCAACAACCACCACCTCTTGTATTACCATTATTTGAGGTACCTTGTGTAACCAGATAGGTATATCCTTTATTATGTTGTTTGTCTTTACACGAGTACCATATAGCTGAAGCACGCATTAACTACTTTGCGTATACTCCATCCCTATCTCCTCGTAGATGACCTTTGGCATGACGGTGGTCACAGCACCGAAGTTAATCATGTAATTATGAACAACGTACTCTTCCATCTACAGGGACAGGTAGAACAGAGGAGGCTTGTTTTTTCCAGTGATCAAAGTGGATAAGGGCTAAGCCAAAACTGGTTGTGTTGACTTTCCTACCTTTGCTGATTTTAAGGAATCTTGTAGCAGGTCTACCTGCCCCGGGAGTTGCAAGGTGTGATACAGACTAATCTTGGTGGGAGTCTTATTTAGCTCATCCATGATGTTATATTTCACAATAATGGGTATCTCTAGCTCCTTCGTTGCTTCATACTTAGTGTGATATTATTGTGTGGCCTTAACCCTTTGCTATTTTGTTAATGAGGTATATTTCAGCTTTTCTCTAGCCTGCTCTTTGGTCTCAACTTGGGGCGGGGTTGTAGCAGCTTGTTAAGGCTTTTCCTTCACTAGGGGTATATGAGGAGCTTTTTCAGGAGATTTAACAGGTGGTTGTTCCTTTTCACGACAAGCACACACCTTCAAGGGGTCCATTTGAGTTGTGTCTACTTTGATCAACTTCTTCCTGCCTCTAGTGAGAATCAAAACTTGCTCGTCCTCTATGATCACCAAATTGTGGTTCATTTCCATGATCATATTAACTTGGCCACTAGAGTCACTGCCTACCAACATCTATACATAATGTTGATGTAGCGTGCAAGTACTTTCTTCATGTGGGTCGTTACATGTAGAACACCAATGCACATAATTTAAAGTGCTCAGCTCCTTATTAATGGCAGTGTTCCTTGCTGGAGGTCTGCCTGACTATGTCATCTGGTCCTTTATGAGTGTCGATGGAGGATAGGATATTATTAGCAATAATTCTTATTGTTCTTGCTTTATCTTCATGAAATCCATGTCAATAGATAGGGTGTGCACGATAGAGTTCAATGACTGAACTTCTTATAGCAAATTGACTTGCACATCCACGACTACAGGGGCCGATATTGTTGAAAGTGGTAGTGGAGCTATTATTGGCACTGAGGGTAGGATACTGGGGTGGCACTGGAAATGCCAAAAATGGTGGAGGAACCATAGGTTGTGGTGCCAAAGTTATGGGGAAATATATCTATGGAGCAGAGAACTGGGATATGATTAGGTTTGGATTCTAGGGGGAATTGGATATGCAGAAGACATTGAAGTTTGTGAAGCAGTGGCACTGGGGTATTGTGTTTGGGGGAATTTTGAGAATATTGGCATCAACATCCTCAAAGGGATTTTACCAATGGTGATCAAATCCATTTCCACCTTCTAGGCAAAATCATATAACTCAGGGAAGGTATTGAAATTCAAAAACTTTATCATCATGCTAATATCGGTGTTGAAAGCCTTGAGGTAATAGTAGGTCACTGCTTCTACAATTGGACGTAGTCAAGCAGGTACCCTCTGCCAAGTTTGGGTGAACCTTACATTAAAATTAGCTATCTCCTCTTGAGGGTGCCTTTGGATTGATGTGAACTAATGCAATAGGGAGGAAGGATCAGCAAATTTGTTGAACCCCCTCATCAGTTGTCCAGCTAACTGATCCCATCTCGTTATAGTGCCTGGTAGTAGGGATCTATACCAGTAAAGGAGTTTCCCTTGAAGGGACAAAATCAATATCCAAACCATGACCTCTTCTTCTATGATATTATGGATCATGGCTAGAGAAGCGATGTCTTGGATGTGTTCGAATATCATCTTCCCCATACTATCGAACGTGGGTATCGACTTCAGAGCAACAGGCAGGATTTGTCCTTGACCAACTAGGTTCAACGGTCTAGCAGAATTCTAGGTTGGGAATAGCCACCTAGGTGGATGCTATAGTGGTAGCTACTATTGTCGTTGTTGTTGTTGTTTTTGTTGTTGATGAGCTATATTTATACCTAAGTTTTGTTGATTGGAGGTAAGCAACAGCTGATTTGGTAGAATCGAAGTTCCCAAAGTGCCTTGGTGATCTGGGGAGTTCAGGGGATTAGGAGGGAGACTTGTCACAGTTTTTTCCAAAGTCAAACCTTGTTTGTCAAAGATAGCCTCTTGTAATGACCCTTCGTTGAGTGGTAGGTCTGTCCTGACTAACCTAGGACATTCCCCAAAGGCATCGATGTCAAGCTCGAGGAACTCGGTCTCTTTCCCAAAATTACTAACTCTCCATATCGTATGCATGAAGGCATGGGTATTTTGGTATCGATATCTAAGGCCTAAATATTTTCACATTTAACAAATTTTCCAGATGCTTGAGTCTTATAGTACTGAGATAAGCATTAGCTATCAATACCACTCATAAGGTGAGACTGACCAAGTCCCACCGGGCGTGCCAAAAACTGTTGGTCACAAATCTACCATAGGAAAGGATTTGTCTGTTTATGTGCCCTAGACCTGGACCAACATTGAAATGCCAGAGAGAAGAGATGCCCTCCATGCCAATCTCTGGAGAAGGTCGATTCCTATACTAAACTATCGGGGTTTCAAGATAAGAGTGCGAGAAAGAAATAAAAATATAAGAGTGTTGGAAAGAGATTAAAAGAGTGAGGGTGCAGGAAAGAGATAAGCGATGCAGAAAGGAATGGAAATAATTGGATATTGCAGTGGAAAAGAATACACAACACAATAACTCATCTATATCTAAACCAACAACAAATAATACAGAAGATGTAACAGAAACTAAAACTGCATATGCTTCTCTATATATCCTCTAACCAAAATTCCAAACACATTTATCTCCCATTGCTAAAATCTATATATTAGAATTACAACAATCAAAAAAATAAATGAAAGCAGAAATACTTGCCAGAGGTAGCATAAAAAGAAAGCACAGATTCAGAGCCAAGGATCTTCTATATTGATGCAAAATGTCTAGTTATAGCAGTTTCTTTAGCAAAATGTTCCCACCCCCTTTTTCGTTACAATGTGTGGGTTTTTATAGAGGACCTAGCCCTTTGAGACATTAATGATACCAATTTACAAGAATTCTAGGGCTAACTTGGTAATGATGCTTGCCTATTTTTCACAATTGAACCCTCTTATACAATTACCATAACTAGATATCGAGCCACGTTAAGCAGGGAAATTTGCATTTATGAGCCGCATTAGGTGGGTCCAAAAATTGCGTTGGTCTTCTACAATTGAAATTTCCCATCCTATCACCACAACTAGATATTGGGTCTTTTGAGGTAGAAATTACTGCATTTATGTGTCACATTAATGCCTTGGATAGATACCCTGCCTTAGAATGTGAGCCCCTTGGGAGGAGCATTATCATTAAACGTACCCTATGTGGAGCTTTGTTGTATTTTTAGTCGAAGCACAGCTTCACAATGGGCTCGATCCGAAGCACAGCTAGGAAGGTGGGAGCATATATGATGGTTCACTGGAAAACCGCCTTGAAGATAGCTTCACTAGGTGAACTGGTTGAAGTAGCTAGTATACTTGTGGAAGGCATGATTAGTCTCTAGTTATGCTGCTTTGATGAGAGAGAGGTAAAAATGTTGCTTCAGCAAGGATTTTTCCCGAAGCAACTGACTACTGACAACATGTTACAAAATCTTCCTTCCATTGCCCTAGGTCAGATTCTTCGCAACGATTTAACCAAAAGTGGTAGTTCAGGGGAACATTGCCTGAATTTTACTCCCTACCTTAAACATTTTTCTATTTTTTTATTAGTGCTTTGGTAAAACAATGACTGAGGAGTAAGGTTCACCAGGAGAATGGCCAAAGCGGATGCTTCACTAGACTGAGGCCTGAAATGGCACCTATCTTTGAGATGGTTTGCTGGAGAAAAGGGCCGAAGTAATACTTCGATAAAAATCTAAGCGAAGTGACCCCATTGAATTAGTAGGTTACTGACAAACTCAAAATTGTAGCTTCGCAACTCCTCTGCCCGAAGTGGATGCTTCGGCAGTCCTATGGGCGAAGTGCTTTCCATGCCTTAGAAACTTTTAGGCCTAAATAGGACTTTTTTTATTTCCTTTGCAAAGCTATCATTTTCTCTTTATTTTTAGTGAAGCTATCTTTTTGCCCTATTTTATGCTAGCGAAGCTCTTTATATACAAAATTCATATACAAGGGGACCAAGAATGGGAACCAAAATTATTGTAGTGCTATGAAATACAAGAAAAAGCAAGGGAACAAATTCATGAAAAACAAGAGAATATTGTACAAAACCAACTTATATTTCAATTTTTTCTACCCCTTCAAGCAATGTGACAGAAACGTCAACAAGTGCCAAATATGAATGGAAGAAGAATCTAGTGAAGACCTCAAGAAATTCAAAATCTTGAGAAGAATATCCTGCTTAAAATCAAAATTTGACAAGAAGAATTGAATACAGAAGAAGCTCATCAAATCTAGGATATTTGAATATTACCTCCCATAACAAGAGGACACTGCTTCAAAGATACATACTTCTCCAAATCTACAGCATAAGGAGGAGACCACAAGAGGAGAACAAAGTCACCAAATCTTAGGTTCATGAAAGGGAGTTTGAGACCATCATTTGGTGAAGGAACTATTTAAAATAGTCTACAAAGAGCTGTAAGATCTTTACTCAAGGAAAAAACTTGGTGATCTAAGACACCAAGATCTACATCCTCTACAAAAGCGACAAAGAAGCTATAAAAGCTTTCAAAAAAAGGTAAGAAACTATTGGTGCAAGTAGATTCATTAATTAAATTACTTTTCAGATTTGTTAAAGCACCTTAATCCAGATTAAAGTTGCAATTAATTATAGTCTTAAAAAATATAAAATAAAAAGGTTCCTTTTAGAGGTTCATTTGCACACTAGGAGTTGATTAGATTTCAAATATTAATTATATATCAACTACCTATTATCTACTTTGGAAAGCAAAAAGAAGATTGAATACTATGCTACTAATTGTAGTGAATTTGCATAATATTTGAAGGTTCATTTCAAATTATTCTTGATTAGTTGCAGTGAATTGATTAAGTGCATTTTCTTGAGAGTAGATTGGAGTGATAAGGTGTAATTTGTTAATGCATTAAAAAGTGAAATTTTTTAGATTCATTTGCACTATTATTACTCTAAAAAGAGAGCTGACACCACCACCGATGGGCGTGGTGAGGCCACCCTTGATACACACCTTGTTCTTTTGGATAGATGTATTTTGTTTTTGTGGAGTACCAGATGCAGTTTGAGGTGGGATATGATATGAGGTACTAGCATGGGCATCGCCAATATGTAGAAACACCAAATCTAGGGTTTCACACAAAAATCCCCCATTTACCAAAATCTTTGCTCTGATACCACTTTTTGTAGAATTATTATTATTATTTTTGGTAATTATTATAGTAGATTTAAAAAGGGTTTTTATAGAGGATCCCAAAACCTTATGTACAAAATCAGCGTTGCATCATGCCTCCTGGCTTTATGTAAAATCCTATTACAGAAATCGTAACCCCTAAAAAAACCTGATTACATAAGCAATGGGCCTAGGGCATCAATCCCTTGAAACTGAACACCAAAATAGAAATCCCGCCCAGTGGTAACAGTAAGCATGAAACAATCCCTCTCAGCGGGAAACAAACAAATAAGAAAGAAAGTAGTTTTGGAGATCCCGCCCAACGGGAGTAGTCAAAAACCACCATCGAGAAGATCCCGCCTAGCAGGAAGCAAAGAAAAATCATTACAATAAAATCCCGCCTCGCGGGAAGCAGTCAAAACCACCACAAACAGTCCCGCCTAGCGGGAAGCAACAAGAGAATCCTGCTATCCGGGAAACCAGCAGAAAAGAAAGGATCCCGCCTCACGGGAAAATAGGTGGATTTGGCGGATCCCACCCTTTGGAGAAACCATCCCGCCCATCGAGAAAACATTTTGTTCAGCGAGAGCCATCCTGCAGGAAGCCGACAGCCAGCACAGAGAGGATCCAGCCCAACAGGAAGTGACCAGAGAGTTGCACCACAAGGAACCCGCCCCGGGAAAACAGAAGAGGATCCCAGCAGCAAGGACCAAGAATCTCGTCCAAGCACAGAGCCCATCGAGGATTCACAAGAAAAAGGGGGAAGCTGTCCAAACCCTAAACCATCACCTCCACCACATTGAGAAATGCAGGGGACCAGATCCACGCGAATAACCTGCAAAAAACCCCAGGGGGAAGCCTAAGGGAAAAAGGGAAGGGATCCCCAACCAAACGAGGGATCCCCGGGAAGCACCGATCTGAAAAACCAACCAAGGAAACCCTAGTCGGCCGAGAGGGGCACGGATAGTGGAGAAGGATCTCCCCCCAGGAGATCATCTCGCAAACAACCACTCCCGGGAGGGATGACTCGGGTTGAGCCGTAGATCAGGCGGGAACCAGGAGCCATGGGAGGGGGAGCAGGGGAGGGACCAGAGCCCTCCCCTCTCTACTTTCTTCCCTCACCATCCCCCTTCATAGAATTATTATTATTATTCATATAAACCATTCACCAATATGCAAAAATATCAAATAATTCATCCATAATACATTATCCACAATAACAATCCACAAATGAGAGAGAGAGAGAGAGAGAGAGATATAATACCATTAAGGTAGGGAAACACCAATAATAATCCTTAAGGAAGGAACAACTCCACAAGATCTCCCAAGATGAGAGATGCCTCTTAAGGAGGGCAAAGTCCCATAAGCCACTTCGTGGGCATGACGATTACATAATATTTTTCTTCAATGATGATTACAATGACAAATATCTCTTCTTTATATATCCATATTCTTATTCTAATTTGGGGAGCCTACTACTAATATAATATTATATTATAATATAATATAATATTATAATACAATCAACCTTGGGTTATGTGTGGCCCATGCCAACCCTTATACAATATAATAATATATCCCCAAATATCTATTCTTAGGTACCCTACCATGCCACCCTCCTTACAAATGTTTCGTCCCTGAAACATATGAAGAAACATGATAATATGATTTGCTAAGCAATGTTAGCAACTGGTACCAATCTCGATCATCCATCCATCCAAGTGAAACACGTTGATGCTGGTATGCCATTTTGTTACTTGAGTATCCAAATTTGCTTCGTTGGCTCCATGCTTCTGCTGCTGTATTTTGATAACTTGAATGATGGGTCCACTTTTTCCTTGATGTTGATGATCCACTCTGAAAATCAGGATCCCTATGCTTTCTTTGCCAAACTCTGCCATATTTGGTGCCCTTCTGATTCCATGTAGAACCATAATATTGTTTCTTGAACCATACCTCCAATATTGTTGCTGCTCATGGTGGTGTGGATGGTGATATGGTGCAACCTTAACTTGATGTTCTACCTTCTTTGACATCCCAACATTTGTCTCCATTGTTTTAAATTCTTCTACACATTGTTCTTTCATGTTCTCTTTGTTTGGCATGTCCTTGTGCTCTTCTATCAAATCTTCCTTGGACTCTATTACTGTTATTTCCACGGACTCCATTGCTGCTACTTCTTCCATGGACTTTTTTGCTACTATTGCCTTCTTGGATTCTGTTTCAGGTTCTTCAATTTGTTTCTCTACAATCACTTCTTGATTTTCCTTGCATCCTTGCTCCTTAAGCTGAGAAATATCTTGCAATGTTATCTTCTTTTCCCTATACCATAACTTCATAAACTTCTTTTGCACATTAATGTTAATAGTACCCAAAGAATCTAACCAAGGATAACCAAGAACAATATCCTCATCATCCATATCAATAGCATAGAAATCTAAATGTAAAACATATTTATCCATGGTGATATTCAAATCTTCAAAAATTTGAACATGCTCACCCTCTAGTTGTATGTCCTTAATTTTTGTTGCTTGAACTTGCAACTTCTTAGCCAAAGCAATATTAATAAAATTATATTTGCTACCAGGGTCAATGGAAATAATAACCTGTTCCTTTTGAATGCTTCCATGAACCTACAAAATAGAACTTTTAGTTGAATTTAAACCTTTTTTATTATGCTCTTGCTTTTGTAAATCCAATGATGTGACTTCATTCTTCTCATTATCTTCCTTAAAATTTTCCTCTTTCTCCTTCTTGAGTAATTTTATTTCTTTTTCATAGTCTTCATTTTGTTTCTTGGAAACTTCCCATTCTTCTTTTATTTCATTCCACTCATTTTGAATTCCCTATAGTTTTTTTTCAAGGTCTTTGATGACATCCATTAGACTATCTATATAATATGGGTTCCATTTACTCAAGAATGCATGCTCTAGTTCATCCCAAGTGTATTCATTATTCCTTTCTTTACAAAAATTTATCCACCAAGAAAAATTTTTCCCATAAAGATATGTACCAAGGGAGTGTTTCCGAAAAGGACTATATAGAGCTCTAAACTTTATTGACCATTCCCTAACATCAATATCATCTTCTCCAGAAATCATTTGGAGTGCCATTGTTCATGCCCTAATGCAACTAGGGTTTTTTGATAATATATATCATGCCCTAATGCAAACTAGGGTTTTATGGAAATAAATATCTTCCCACTGAGTTGAAGCTAAAACTCCACATAGACAACTAGATCTACAATTCTTCTTCCAAAAAAATAAAGTGCAATTGATTTGCTTACCCGAACTAAACAATTTCATCTTCAAGAAATTCGTGATTTGAAAATTCGTCACTACCCTTGTTCCGGATGGCTGACTTCATAAGATCGTATCTCCCTCAATACTACTCATATTCCTTCATATGGCCACTCATTTTAAATCTCTTCAAATTCTACATAGACTAATCCAAGAATCGCCTGAATAGGATAAACTTTCATAGAGATATGGCTTCGAAATATGAGACGTTTTTCCAAAAAAAATCTATGAAATTCATCACTATCCTTATTTCGTATGACTAAATTCAAAAGGTCTTATATCCTTCAATACTGCTTGGATTCCTTCATATGACCACTCATTTTAAATCTCTTCAAATTCTACACAATCTGATCCAAGAATCACCTGAATCGGATAAACTTGCACAGAGATATGGCTCCTGAAATATGAGACGTTTTTCCAAAAAAAATTGCCCTAATTCTAGGGTTTCACACAAAAATCCCCACTTTACCAAAATCGTTGCTCTGATACCACTTTTTGCAAAAATATTATTATTATTAACATAAACCATTCACCAATATATAGAAATATCAAATCATTCATCCACAATACATTATCCACAATAACAATCCACAAATGAGAGAGAGATAGATAATACCCTTAAGGTAGGGAAACACCAATAATAATCCTTAAGGAAGAAACAACTCCACAAGATCTCCCAAGATGAGAGATGCCTCTTAAGGAGAGAAAAGTCCCATAAGCCACTTCATGGGCATGACGATTACATAATATTCTTCTTCAATGATGATTACAATGACAAATATCTCTTCTTTATATATCCATATTATTATTCTACTTTGGGGAGCCTACTACTAATATAATATTATATTATAATATAATATAATATTATAATACAATCAACCTTGGGTTATGTGTGGCCCATGCCAACCCTTATACAATATTATAATATATCCCCAAATATCTATTCCTAGGTACCCTACCATGCCACCCTTCTTACAAATGTTTTGTCCTCGAAACATATGAAGAAACATGATAATATGATTTGCTAAGCAATGCAACTGGTACCAATCTCGATCATCCATCCATCCAAGTGAAACACGTTGATGCTCGTATGCCATTTTGTTACTTGAGTATCCAAATCTGCTTCGTTGGCTCCATGCTTCTGCTATTGTATTTTGATAACTTGAATGATGGGTCCACTTTTTCCTTGATGCTGATGATCCACTCTAAAAACCAGGATCCCTATGCTTTCTTTGCCAAACACTGCCATAGTTGGTGCCCTTATGATTCCATGTAGAACCATAATATTTTTGCCTTGAACCATACCTCCAATATTGTTGCCGCTCATGGTGGTGTGGATGGTGATATGGTGCAACCTTAACTTGATGTTCTACCTTCTTTGACTTCCCAACATTTGGCTCCATTGTTTTAAATTCTTCTACACATTGTTCTTTCATGTTCTCTTTGTTTGGTGTGTCCTTGTGCTCTTCTATCAAATATTCCTTGGACTCTATTATTGTTATTTCCACGGACTCCGTTGTTGCTACTTCTTCCATGGACTTTGTTGCTACTATTGCCTTCTTGGATTTTGTTTCAGATTCTTCAATTTGTTTCTCTATAACCACTTCTTGATTTTCCTTGCATCCTTGCTCCTTAAGCTGAGAAATATCTTGCAATGTTATCTTCTTTTTCTTGTACCATAACTTCATAAACTTCTTTTGCACATTAATGTTAATAGTACCCAAAGAATCTAACCAAGGATAACCAAGAACAATATCCTCCTCATCCATCTCAATAGCATAGAAATCTAAATGTAAAACATATTTATCCATGGTGATCTTCAAATCTTCAAAAATCTGAACATGCTCACCCTCTAGTTGTATGTCTTTAATTTTTGTTGCTTGAACTTGCAACTTCTTAGCCAAAGCAATATTAATAAAATTATATTTGCTACCAAGATCAATGGAAATAATAACATGTTCCTTTTGAATGCTTCCATGAACCTGCAAAATAGAACTTTTAGTTGAATTTAAACCTTTTTTATTATGCTCTTGCTTTTGTAAATCCAACGATGTGACTTCATTCTTCTCATTATCTTCCTTAACATTTTCCTCTTTCTCCTTCTTGAGTAATTTTATTTCTTTTTCATAGTCTTCATTTTGTTTCTTGGAAACTTCCCATTCTTATTTTATTTCATTCCACTCATTTTGAATTCCCTATAGTTTTTTTTCAAGGTCTTTTATGACATCCATTAGGCCATCTATATAATATGGGTCCCATTTACTCAAGAATGCATGCTCTAGTTCATCCCAAGTGTATTCATTATTCCTTTTTTTACAAAAAATTATCCACCAAGAAAAAAAATTCCCATAAAGATATGTACAAAGGGAGTGTTTTCGGAAAGAACTATATAGAGATCTAAACTTTTTCCACCATTCCCTAGCATCAATATCATCTTCTCCAAAAATAATTTGGAGTGCCATTGTTCATGCCCTAATGCAACTAGGGTTTTTTGATAATATATATCATGCCCTAATGCAAACTAGGGTTTTATGGAAATAAATATCTTCCCACCGAGTTGAAGCTAAAACTCCACATAGACAACTAGATCTACAATTCTTCTTCCAAAAAAAATAAATTGCAACTAATTTGCTTACCCGAGCTAAAAAATTTCATCTTCAAGAAATTTGCAATTTGAGAACTCATCACTACCCTTGTTCTGGACGGTTGACTTTAGAAGGTTGTATCTCCCTCATTACTTCTTATAATCCTTCATATGACCACTCATTTTAAAGCTCTTCAAATTCTGCACAAACTGATCTAAGAATCGCCTGAATAGGATTAACTTTCACAAATATATGGCTTCTGAAAGATGAGACGTTTTTCCAAAAAAATATGCAAAATTCGTCATTATCCTTATTTCGGATGACTAAATTCAAAAGGTCTTATATCCTTCAATATTGCTCGGATTCCTTCATATGACCACTCATTTTAAATCTCTTCAAATTCTGCACAATCTGATCCAAGAATCACCTGAATTGGATAAACTTGCATAGAGATATGGCTCCTGAAAGATGAGACATTTTTTCAAAAAAATTTCCCTAATTCTAGGGTTTCACACAAAAATATCCACTTTGCCAAAATATTTGCTCTGATACCACTTTTTACAGAATTATTATTATTATTCATATAAACCATTCATCAATATGCAAAAATGTCAAATCATTCATCCACAATACATTATCCACAATAACAATCCACAAATGAGAGAGAGATAGATAATACCCTTAAGGTAGGAAAACACCAATAATAATCCTTAAGGAAGGAACAACTCCACAAGATCTCCCAAGATGAGAGATACCTCTTAAGGAGGGCAAAGTCCCATAAGCCACTTTGTGGGCACGACGATTACATAATATTCTTCTTCCCTGATAATTACAATGATAAATATATCTTCTTTATATATCCATATTCTTATTCTACTTTGGGGAGCCTACTACTAATATAATATTATATTATATTATAATACAATCAACCTTGGGTTATGTGTGGCCCATGCCAACCCTTATACAATATAATAATATATCTCCAAATATCTATTCCTAGGTACCCTACCATTCAATCCCAAAAATCAGAATCAAGAAAATCAGATGAACAATGGGAACCAATTTCAGCCACAATAATATCAAAATCCTTGTCAACAATAACTTCAATGTTCAACCAAATATCCCCAATTGGAGCATCAAAAAGGAAATTAAAAAAAGGACATCTAGCTCAAAGGATAGAAGAACTTGAAGAACTGGGAGAATTGACAAATGATTATAAAATCAAAGCTCTTTCAACAAGAATGACAGGTTTTGAAGACATTAACATCTTGCTTGAATAGGTTACAAAAATTAGATAAGAAGAATCAAAATTCTAGAGTCAAGAGAAAGATCCACATTGAAGACTAAAGTCTTCAATACCCAAATATTGTAATATAGAGGGGTGCTAGAAATAGCTTATATTACATTATTTGGGTCATGTAAGCGTACCTTCCTTGGTACATACTTAGGACATTATATTAATTTAGGGGAAATTTATCTAGTTACTTCATGCTATGTAATAAATGCACAAGTGTTAATGTGCAAATTGTAAATATGCAAGGTGTCCCTTGTACAGCTAGGTAAAGTGTTGGCCAAGGAACTTGTCTTCCTATATAAAGGGTCATGGATAGATAGAGGAGAGCATAGTAGTGTAGGATAGACACAATAGTGTAGAATGTGTGAGTTATAAGCTCAGAGCTCATTCATTGAGCAGTAGATTGTATCACGGAGTGTTCATTTCCTCCATAGCTACTATTATATTCATTTTCATCATTTTTATTTATAGCATATTTCAGTAATCTTGCAGATTTACTTTCTTTCTTATTATTTTGCATCTTGTGAATGTTATCTCTTATTACATGTTGTATCAAAAGCTAACAAAGTCATATTTCATCTTTGGATAAAAGACATACCACTCTGGCAGGTAGTCATACCATCTCCAAATCTTATCTTCATAACTCCTATAGCTCCCTAGATTGTAAAGGGCTATCTCGTCATCTAGTTTGTCCTTTTGTTAGATGTTATACCTTTTCTTATGTGTGAAGAAGCTATCCAATTTTTTATTTTATAGTTTAACTCAAAAATTATCTTTAGGTCATAGGACCATAGTCTTTGAGCTATTTCAAACCCATCTCACTCAACCTTGCCTCTACCACCATGTTGTACCCATACATCTTAGGAGTGATCTTCATGATTTGTTATTTGAGTGGGTAAAAGGTAGTTTTCTCCTACTCTTTAACATATTTCAAGTTGACATAGTCAAGCTACTTGACATATTCTAGATTGAATATATATTTTAGGACTCTCATAGGAAAACTCAAAGGGCACGGCTAAAAATCCATAAATACAGATGAAGTATGTGTTCTTCCCCAAATAGAAGTCCACCTAAGGTCATTTCCCCTCTATCAATATTTTTTGTGTCTCATTTATCTATTTGTTACCTTCCCCCTAAATTTATCCATGATGACCTTGTACATCTTAGAGTAGAATCAGTAGGAGGTATTTCCTATTTCTTAGTAGGATACATCACTGCACTCCATAATACTTAGGACTCATCCATCCATCCCCACCTAGTCTAACTAGAGAATGAAAAAACAAATTTTCTTCTAGTATAACATCAACCAAATTAGGTAGGATGTATAGGTGAACTTCCTTCCTTCCTTTAATTCCATTAATTAATTATCCATCTCTCTAATATGTATTTGTTATAGTCAATCATTTGGGACTACCCTAGGTAGGCTTGGACTACATGCAATAAGGAAATATGTTCCTCATAGATCTTATTGTCACTCTTTTTCTTGAGGATGGATGCCATACCTAATATCATCATTTGAATGTATTCCTTGAACTAGTCCAACTCTATACAAATACTAAAGTCAAATGGTGGTTTAGGTTTCTTAGGATATAGGATCAGAAAGCTTCACCAATAGGTAATGAAATGCCTATAATAAAATACTCTCTAGTCTTAGGACTATAATATATCCATATTGTTGGTTCATCAATGGCATTTACCATGCTCCTTATGACTCTCTTACTAATGTAGAAAGCATATTTTGTCCATTGAAGGAAGTGGAAACTCTTTATTGTTGAATAATACCTCTCATCCACTATTTCTATTAGCTTAGGGTAGTTTCATAGTTGTGGCACTAGGTTCACTGCTAAGCAAAATGTACAATTTTGGCTCATGCTCTAGGAATCTATTAAAGGGTCTAAATTTTACCTCCTTAGTGCTTCCCTCCTTACTTCTTCCATGGAGTGTATATAGATTCCCTCTACCATCTTCCAATAGGGGTCCTCAAATTTTTCTAAATTTTTAGAAGGTGGTGGGCCCTATTCTTTCTCTTTCCCTTCTTCTTTGCGGTTTACCTCTTATATAGTCTAGCCTCTACTATGATAACTAGAGCTAGTGATAATGGAACTACAAAGGATGGCATGACTATTATGGGGGAAAATGAGATCATTTGACCTTTAGGTAGTGAAGGGCTAATAGAGCGAGATGAGGTGTTCATAACAAAAAATGATGAGAAAAAGGGAGAAAAGGATAAAAAAATGAGCAAATTAGGTCTTTAGGGGTTAGGAGTTATTTACTTACAATTAGGAGTTGTTTGCTCTAAAATACAATCAATTCGCTTGTTGGAAGTGTTTTTTAGTTGCCTATATGGAGAAGTGGTTTGCTCAAAAATAGAAGTGATTCACTTGGAAAAAGAGGTGATTCATTTGGTCTAAGGGAAGATTGATTCACTATAAGAGTTGAGAAATTCACTTATGGTTTCATCAATTCACTCAGGGTCTTAGACTTAGTGAAATTTGATAAGGTTTGGTGTTTTTATTTTGAAGTGATTGCTTGATATTTTGGTAGTCAAGTAGCTCCCATGGAGCTACAACTTAGTTAGGCTTTGGCATGCAATTTTCTAGATGTGAAACATAGTTCACTAGTTGACATTGTAGAGATATTGTTTACTTGGAATATTGGATGTAAATGAAGGTCCCTTGACCACTTGAGGAATACATAGGCACCAAGCAGGGCATGCATTTATTGTGCCTTTATGCAAATAGCTTAGGTGGGTTGATTGGCCTATTAAGGGCCAATTTGCGTAGACTTATGGTTTGCACAAGGTTGACCATTGATGCAGTTACATCACTCTCTTAGGAAAGTGGATTGCTCATTTTAGAAAGTGAATCACACCCTTTTTTTATATGCCAAACCTAGTACATTGTCAATTTTAGGAAGAAAAGAGGTGGTATTTGAAAAAAAATAGAAAAAATAGGAAGAAAAGGAATAGTTAAAGGAGAAGTACTTTCCAAATTAATAGCTAGTACTATATACATATTCTTTTGGTCTAACTTCTTTGTGCTATATCGGTCAAAGGTGCTACCTATTCACTAAGATAGGCATTGTTACTATTTCATGAAGGTGAGCTTATAGATAATTGGTCCTATAATTTTAGTGATATGATAAGGTTCACTTCATAATGAATCAAAGTTCTAATGAGTGCATGGTTTTTCTTGATCCTCATCTCATTTGATCATAAGGTATCCTTCTTTATATTCCAATTATATTGCCTTGAACCATTTCTTGATGGCATTTTATCATTGAGCAATTTTCCTCTAAACCTTTTCTCTCTTCTTCTCTAGGGCTAGCAACACATTTAGTCTTTCTTGCATGGCCTTGATGTTGGTGTCCTCCAACATAAATTTGTATTACATTTTTTTTTTTGGTAAGTAGTGTTTGTATTTACAGTGGGTTTTAACAAGGATCCCAAAACCTGATTACATAAGAAATGGGCCTAGGGCATCAATCCCTTGAAACTGAACACCAAAACAAAAATCCTACCCAGCGGTAACAGTAAGCATGAAACAATCCCTCTCAGCAGGAAATAAACAAATAAGAAAGAAAGTAGTTTTGGAGATCCCGCCCAGCAGGGAGTACAAATTTGTATTACATTTTGAGGGAAGGAAGCTCAAGGTTAGTTGGCAATATTACCTCCTTGTTGTATACCATCTTATATTGATATAACTTGGTGGATATCTTCGGTGTCACTCTATCTATGTATAGTGCTTTATGTAGCTATGTGTGCCAATCCCTCTATGATTCTAAAATGGTCCTTTTCAAGATCCTAGTGATGTTCTTATTAGTCATTTCAAACAACCCATTAACCGAAAGATAAAAATTTGATAATGTCTTAAATAGGAATCCTTATCCAAGGGTGAATTACATCACTTTAGCTCCTTTAAAATATGTGGCATTATTTGTGACAATGACGGTCAGATTTCTCAACCTAGTGATGATATCTTCAAGAAATTACACCACGATATCTTGATTAGTTGCTTTGGCTAGGATCACTTCAACCACCTGCTAAAGTAATTCATGAAGGTGAAGATCCACACTTGGAACACACTTTATAAAAAGTTAATTTTACCTATGAAATCAAGACCCCACTATTCGAATAATTTGATTATAATGATTGATTTTTAAGGCATTGGGATTATTTCCTTCCTTCCTCGGAATATGCAACAAAATTTGTAATATTTGATCCATTTATAGCAATCATTAAAAATGGTAGAGCAGTAGAATCCAACCCTTAATATCTTATGGGCTATTGTGGGATTAGACAAGCCCCCTCCTTCATCATGATATTGCTTGATTAGGGCTCCTTGTTTTTATTTCTATGTGTAGTAGAGTAGAATTCCATCATATACGTTTTTTGAATATGTTGCCTAGCCATTGGTAGTGTGTTGTCTTCTACTTGAACCTTGCCCTTTCCTTGGTAGAAAATCCTTTAGGGATATATCCTATAGCCATGTTTCTCTACATATCACCCATCCATCTAGTTCCCTAGTCAATATCAATATCTTCAACTAGAGCAATTTGTTCTTCAAACACAATCCTTTCTAACCTTCCACATTAATACCTTCCTTGATTAGCTTGGTGGGTTTGATCCTAATACTAAATTATTGTATATTATTGATCCATCCACATTTTCTCCTAGTTTTTCATGCAATTCAATAGACTAGACATCAGTGTGTACTACAAAAATAGTGGCCTTGCTTTGCAAAAGGTAGTATCTAAACTTATTCAAGGCCTTCACTATGGTGAATAATTATTTCTCAATAAAGGTGTAGACACCAAAAATATGTCATTTGGCAATCAATCCATCAAAATTCCAAAAATTTCCAATTCCCTCTCAAATTCATCTAATTCCATCTAAAACCCTAATTATCTCTCTAAATTCCTCTAATTCTCCTCTTCTTCTCTAATCCCTCTCTAATTTCCCCCAACTCCCCTCTAATTTCTCTAAACTCTTCTAATTTCCCCCAACTCCCCTCTAATTTCTCTAAACTCTTCTAATTTCCCCCAACTCCCCTCTAATTTCTCTAAACTCTTCTAATTTCCTCTAAATATCTTTAATATTCTTTTATTTCTTATAATCATTCCCTAACCTTCCTATTTTTTTCTAATTACCCTAAAATTCCTTAATTCTCTTAATTCTTACTAAAGTCCTATAATCTCTCTTTAATTCTCCTAATCCTCCTCTTTTTCCCTAATTTCCTCTTTTATGCCCAAAATCCTCCTCAAATTTTCCATAATCCCATTTAATCCCTAGTCCCCTAATCCAATCCCTAATCACCCTAAATACCTAGCCAAATCCTTTACATGTCCCACAATGAATTTTTAATTCCCAAACCAAATCCCTAGAAATCCCAATTCCCCATCACAATCCCCACCAAACTTATTAGGAATTCCCCACATTAAATATCCAAATCCTCCTACATTATTCCCTCTAAATTTTAATGAATTTAAAATTACCTCAAACCCTAGGTCAAAGCCCATAATAAATGCCAAAATCCTCCTACATCCACCTTACCCTTTTCTAGGAATTTAAAATTCCTCCAAACCCCTAGACAACCCCCTCATGAATAATCCTAATAAATTCTTTAGTTCTTTCCCACCTCACCTTGCACTTTTTAGGAATTTAAAATTCCTCCACACCACCCAATGTCCCCACATCCCCATGCTCCCTCACTTCTACCTATGCCAATTTATGAAACTTGGGTGGGTGAGGACTCACCTCACCCAAGGTCATTAAATTTTGGAGGGTGCACATTCCTCCAAATGGAATCCTCTAGATATTTCTTGGTCTTATCACCTCCTACTTGGCTGCCACATCATGCTAACTCATATCCATGTCACCATCCCCTCTCCCTTGCCAAATTTCTATAAATCCCTCTCTCATTTCTTCATTTGCATGAGAGATTTAGATGACCTTGGAGGAACTCTACCAAAATTGTGCTAGGATCTACTTGTATGCATTTGTGGGTACAAATGTTGCTTTTTATGTGCTCTTTAACTTATTTTAAGTCTACCCACGTGTTGTAGGTGAGTTGGAGAGGAGAGGGCAATCCTCCAAGGGAGGTCCCAAGTTCAAATCTCCACTCTACCAAAAAGCTGAATTGGGTATCCAAAATCCAATTGATAATGTTGGTACGAGCAAGGTCGGGTGCAACTCTCGGGTGACTTTGACGATGTAGAACCCCATGTTCATGGTCTCTCAAACCAAGGCGGCCCTGCAAGGGGTTTTTCGCTTAAAAAAAAAAAAAAACTTATTTTAAGTCACATGATCACAATTTATATGACATAGAAAAGAACCATTTCATTGACCAATATAAAATATATTACAAGCAAATATTTTATTACAAATAGCCTCCTTGGGGCTTTTACAAAGGGGAATTCCAAAAATAAATATGGCATGTGTTGTGTAAAAATAATTCATGCCATTCAAATCCGGTTGGACTTATAGACAGTATCCTAGAGGTTGGAGATATAGGTCAGTACTACAAAAACCCTAGGTATATGACAAAAAAAATAGTTCAATCATATGTTTTACTGCTTGCTTAATAGGTTTATTTTGAGATTGTTTCTATTGAATCATTGAATTTTTTTGGAATTAAGTAAATTTTACCTTGAATTACAACTACAAATTTAAGATTTTTTGTTGGAAATAAAAAAATTATACACCATAACATAAATATTGTACTATAGTATTTCAAACGGAGATATATACTCCATTTGTGTATCTTAACTTCTCTATGCAGACCTATGTGTTCCTTTTCAATTAAGAGGGTTGAGCTCTTTGCATAGTATTTACTATTTCTTCTACCATCTTCTTAGCTTTTCCATAGGGATTGATGGGAGCCTAGGGGTATCCTCTGTTATTGGCATTGTCTCATGTTCTCCATAGGTTGCACAAGTGCTTGAATAAATATGTCTATTCATATTGCTGGCAACCATTGATTCTAAAATAGTCAGTGTGTATGGTATGATATTATGATAGTACCTTAATGGATCAAGAGTACTCTCTCCAACATAAGAAATAGTAGAAAAATGCATGACTGCATTCAATGCATTATTTTTGGATATTTCATCGACAACCCTCTTATCACCCAAGTCAACATAAATGAACTATAACTAATGAGGATTTGGAAATAACTATTGTAATACACGTACAACTTCTATATTTCCTCAAGATAAATTTTCCACTATTGCCACCATGTAACCATCTTCCAATAGTCATAAAGCAATGTGTGACCCACTATATCCTACTTTACCAAGTGACTAAGATGGATTAAACACCTTCAATATTAGAAAATATATGGAGAGTGGTGGAAATATTGTGGGAGGAAGATTTTTTTTAGCATGATCATGCAAAGGACAATAAGAGAAATTGCCACAACAATTTTTACTATCATATTTTTCTTTGGATTTGAAGCATCGTAGACCATTCTAGTCAACGATAATAATCGAGCACCACTATGACAATGGGTTTTGATGGCACCAGGAATTATTCTTTAAATTTCTTCATTTTCTCAGACTCTAGATGCAAAAAGATAGCATCAGCTCTTCTTGACTATGGCTAAAAAAATAAAATAAAATGAAAATCTAAGTATAGTGTGTCTTATACCCCCTTCATGCACCACTATCACCGTTTTAGCCACCATGATCATTAGCTTCATGGATAAGACTATGATATTATGAAAGAGCTTCACATTCTTGTACAGGAACCGCTTGACTGATCTAGTTTCTAGGAATTTTACAAACATCATCGTCCCTTCCATGCTCTTTGGTTGCACCCCTATGATGGCCTTGTGCAAGTTCCATCTACGACCACAAAAATATATTGCATGTTCAAACTCTTCCAACCCAAACCTCCTAGTGCCACAATCACCTCAGTCTACAGATAAATACACATAGTACCATGTTGTGCCATTATAGGCCTCCCTGTAATGCCCTATAGAAAAACATCTGATTGAATGATGTAAAATCTCTAGAATGATCCTTGATCTAGAATTTTTACCTAGGCCATATTATTTCATTCTAGATGACCTTTGATAGAGGATTTGGTGGTCTGAAACCTTAACTATCTATTGACTCCTTCAATGCACTATTTTCCTCAAATATGCATTACCGTATCCTCTTCACGTCGATACCTGAGTGCCATGGGGATTTCTCAACCCAAACCTTCATCCCCTACCAAGTGTCCCCAACACACCTATGGATCCCATATTTTTTACTTTATTATATATTTGCCATACTATTTTTGTGTCATAGGAGTGCACACATCTGTCCATCTGCAAAACATTATTTTTACCAGGTCAAGCCTTCTCACTTTTTCCACATGTCACCTTCAGTTTGAGTACCCTTTTCTACCAACCTCCTTATCTCTACCATAGTAGCATGACAAAGCTATGTTGGAACCCCCTTATCTTTACAGCAGGAAGGGCCTTAGACTAGATCTCAGAGGACTTGACTCAAAATGGATGGTATTTCAGTGATAGCTTTTATCATTTTCACATTGCATTAAAATTGGCCATGAAGTAAATAGAGCCTTTGCTCTTGATTCCTATCTCTTTAAGCAAATAGATGACCCTAACATGGATCCATACCTAGACCTAGAGTACGCATCGCATATGGCTACCCTATGTAGATTCTTGAACCACTACTACATGGCTTGTTCCTTGACATGCATACCATCCACCATCCATGCATTCTCATACTGTGCCTATTGCATACCATTCTCCTCATAGTGGATTCCACCAAGGACATGCCTCCCACGAAGGTGGGTTATTTCTTCTTTTAAATATTTTATTTTTTAGTTGGTAGAGGTAAATAAAAATCAATGTGATTATGTAAGTTTTTATTCTTAAAGAGTGGGGGTGTCTGTTGTGCACCCTCACTTAGTGCCCTCCTTTCCCCAAATCCTATGGCCTCACCATGCAGGAGGACCCTCCCTTGGTTCCCATGCCTCACACAGCAAGCCACGATAGGCCTATGCATGATAGGTTGTGTCAAGCCTACACATGACAAGCTCTGATTGGCCTATTCATGACAAGCTATTGCATGCCCCACACATTAATGGCATGCATAATTTATCCTATAGGGACAAAAAAATTCCATCCCTCACTTATCACATTTCAAAAAAAATAGGGAAAACTTTTTTAAAAGGAAGACTTTATTTTAAAAAAAAATTTGAATAAAATTCTCATAATATTTTGATGGGAGACAATATTCCCTTTTTGAAATAAAAGTTTCATCTTCTATTTTTGCTGCAATAGCACCTTTTTTTATCATAACTTTCAACTAGAGCATCGGATTTTAGATTCAAAAGTTGCATTACGGAGTTGACTTCGAGACCTTTTCAACAACTGGTTGCAAGACATTATTTGCATACATATTGAAGGTGATTTTATTATTTAAAGTGGGAGGATTATTTTTTGTACTTGAAAAACAAATCTTGTGCCTATATTTTTTCAATGCTAGAGACATTGTAAATTTTAGCATTTTGAGGATTTAGGGAGGAAATTGTCTGCATTGCATTTTGCACACTACTTGTTTGCATTGCATTTTACATACTTAGCTTTAACTTTGCATTGCAAATAGGAATTCTTAATTCAAAAAAATCATACACACTTGAACTTTTATTTTCCACAAGAGTTTGTTAGGATAACCAATCGATGGCGTTGGACTTCACCCCAACCATTAATTAATCTCCTAGAAACCCTAGTCTAGATTGCATAGTTTTCTCGAATTCATCATAAAGAAATTGGTTACCCTTGGGACTATCTCGAGGTAATCTGAGGTTATATGCTTCTACTCATGGGATTTAATAATTAGTGAATACACAACTATTATTTTTTACCAAGCCTGATCGAGGGTAAAATGAAAGCCAACTAGACCGATAGCATGATTTAGATAGTGTAACCTATTTTTGGATGTCTATTTTCCCCTTAGGATAACCAGAGCCAACCCTCATCCTAGGAAGCCTTGTTTAGCCATTTGTGTACCACCTCTCGTAAGAGGGGTGGGCATAAACACACCCTTGTATATTCTACTTCATCCATCCCTTTTGACATTCCTAGGACTAGGGTACATCAAAACATACAAAACCAAAAAAAATAAATAAATAAAACAACCCACACAACATCCTACACCTTGACCAAACCATCCCCAAACATCAAAATAAAATATCAAAATATTAATTGCTTGTTTGATTGTTTGTTTGTATTTTTCTTGTGTAGATAGTGCATTTCATTTACAAAAACCACCTAAACCATCTTCAAAACCCCCAAAACCACACCCAAATCCACCTCCTATTCTCGTATCTTGTGCTTAATAGGTTATGGTTCAAATGAGAGGCCAAGATCAATCTCAAGCGCACCCTTCCATGGACCATTTTGAGTTGGTCCCCAATCCCTTGGTAACTCCTCCAACCCATTTGGGGGAGATTTCTCTCATACTGTTTATTACCCTCTCCACCATATATCCTATCCCATGTCCACCTACCAAGGCCCATTCTTTACCCTCACATTCTAATTTAGGTTTAATGTCTTTATCCATCTCTACCACTCTAACCAAAATCCCTCCTACAAGGACCACTTTGTCCTCCTTAAATCAATCCACCTCATCCCTACCCCCTCTTCTTCCAATGCCCTCTCTTCCATATCTGCTTCCAACACCATCTCTCCCCCTCTTCTCCCAACACCCTATCCTTTATCTCATACCCTTCACATGGCCCAACACCCATGACTTTTCCACTCATATTCTATTCCTCCACGTTTACCCTATCCATGTTCTTATCCCTATCAACTTAATCTTAAACACATCATCCAACCCTTCAACCCTATTTAGTCCACCCTAACTCCATATCCACTCAATATAAAGCTCATATTAGACCAAATCATGAATATTTGCATTACAATCAAGTCATCTAGGAACCTCCACATCACCTTTAAAGTCTCCCTTAATACAATCTTCCTCTACTCCATATTTTTCTTCTCAACCTTCTAATCAAACTCAATATCCACCTCGTCCCTAGATGTCATTATAGGAGCCATTGTCCATCATATTTCAAAATTTATATGATGCAAAAGTGATTCTATACTGAAAATTTGCCTAGATCAAGCCAACAACCCTAGATCTAGATGGTATAAGGAAACTCACAATTGCATCTACCATCATCAAAAGGGTCATGACATTGAGGATTATCGATATTTTTAGTGTCTAGTACAAGACCTACTAGATCACGAGGAATTAACAATCTCATCCACATTATCCTCTTTCAATGGCTCTTTTCTTCTTGAATTTCCTTCTTTTCATCAATTTGTCTCTTTCACCCATATGCATATCATACATAACCACCAATAAATTTCATCCATCCCAATCACATCCCATCACCAATCACCTTATCACTTGAGTGAGATGATAACACCTTTTCAACATTATCATAACCCTGATCAAATGTCAAACATCTATTTTAGGAAGCTACGTCTATCCTAGAACCTTGTTCAAGACTATCATTAGCCCAAACTTGATTTCCTTATCATAGTTGTTTTTAGTTTCATAGCTTAGTTATCCTTTTTTAAATCCTTTAACATAGTTTTCCTCTAACCCAAACCTTATTTTGTAGGATCCATACCTATTTTTGCATGGTTACTCATGACTATTACTACATCGATGTGGTAACTTAAGACCACTTGCAATGAATTCATAGAATATTGAGGTAACCTACCATATGGATGGCCTTATTGCTAACTCAAATATTCTCATCAAATCTATCAACGATAAGGTTCAAAGATATGTGTTCCCTCCAAGACTGGGATATCTTACATTGATTATGATATAATTTTACATCTCCTTCTCAAGTGTCCCTTCAGTCCCCTTGCATCCATCATCAACCATCGTTATCATTTCATCGCTCACCAATTTCACCTTGTCTGCTCCTTCTTCCTCACCCCTTCCAATTTCCTTCACCTCTCTTTCTCTTCTACATTCCAATTCATTGTTGTACGATCATACTTCGAGTGAATACATACATATGTTGACTCCTTTTTCTCCTTTATTTTTCCTTCTCTAATTCCTTCCTCTTCTTCTATTTCCCCTCTATTCCCCACCTATTCTTTTATCCATTCTCTTTCCCTCCTTCAACCTTCCTCTTTTTTTCATTTATCTCTTCCTCTTCAACTCACCTCTCATCTGGGGAGTCCAACCTTTTTCAAATCTATCCTTTAGTTTAGGGGAGTCATCCATACCTCAATACTAACTCCATGATCGATGGGGATCCATTCTCTTCCTAAACCATCATTTAATATAAAGGAGTTCATTATTTTTCCCCCTTCTCCTTTGGTCTGAGAGATGTTGCAATCCCTTCCACCTCCAATTTTATCACATCACATAACTCCCACCTACTCATATATTTTCTTTATCATCTTTTATCCAACCATTCTTCAACATCCTTCAACCTCATTTTCATCCAACCATTCTTCAACATCCTTTTAGCTTATTTATTTTCACCCAACCATTCATCAACATCCTTTAGTGCCTTCATCACATCTTTTCTTTGTCTTTCTTCATCTTCATCAATCTCCTTCATACAACCCAGATTCATTGCTCCTATCACGTTCATAACCATTCCTTCTTGATTTGGGGGAGTTGTCCCTCCTTCCATCCAATTTTACGCCTAAAGGAGTTCACACTCCCTCCATGTTATCAATATCATTATATTACATCCATTCATTACATTTATCTATCCCATTTATCCATTACAATCTTGCATGAGACTGATAGTGTGCTAATTTTCTCTCCTTTTGGATTCACAAATATGTAATATTTTATCTCAATTATACTAATTAATCAATGACATCAAATAGTTGTACATCTTGCGTACATTTTTGTGTCCCACATTTTGTTTGTTCTATACTTGTCCATTATCTTGTGTTTGGCCATGTGTCATACATTTTTTCCATTTTTTAGTACACTCATTTTATCCTTTTCATCTTTTCATCACATGTCCTACTTGTTCTCATTGTGTCAATGTCTTAGGTTGCTCATACATAGAGGTTGTTTTGATTATTCAATAATATCTAGTGCTCCACTTAACCTTTATCAAATATCATGTCCTAAGGATATTTTGGGGCCTCCCTTGGCTAACTCGAGTCCCTTCTTGGACCAAACACATGTCACATATTAATAAAATTTTGATTTTATGGAGGATGAAACCATGTGTAACTCTAGACATCAAGCGAACGATTTCCCTTACTCATCCTATCATGCACATAATCCAAACCCAAGAATAAAAAAAATAGAAAAATGAAAAAAATAAAATCATCATAAAATAATGCTTATTCATCACATCATGGATCCTTAGAGATTTTAAATGTCTCCATCAGGGCTATAGATTCCTTACTATTAGTGGAGCAATATCGAAGGATTATGGGACTATCTCCACTGGGGCTATAGACGCTTGACTAGTAGTGGAGTATACCCTCCACGAGGTGACATGTTTGTCACATTAGCAACCTTCTTTTGTATAGACCTTTAACCAGTCATGGATGAGCTAGCTTCTATTGGCTTGAACTACAAGTGTTTATCTAACCCAACTCAAGATTAGGAAAATAATATCATTGCACACACATTGGTCCATGAGTGGCTTGACCTTTTCTTTGATGGTCTAGATCTCTAAGGGATATTTATTGGCTAATAGATGATTTTGATTGACACTACTAGGGTGTTTGAGTTTCTTGAAACACTTCTAATATTTAAAAACCCTAAGGTGTCTAGGGCAACGCAGCATGTTAGTTCCACCCCATTCATTACACATATGTCTTAATGTCTCTATTTGTATCTATATCATACATCATATGTTATCATTTACCCGGTTCACATATCATTATCCATGCCTTATGTTTTTTCCCCATGGTGCTTATCATGTTCTTTATGTGTCCTCATGATGAATACTTTGTCATTGCTTAATTACACTAATTATGATAAGAAAATACATATACACCTATCCAAAATATGATTGAATAATAAGCTATAAGTCACTACACATCATCCTCCATCTACTCAAATCCATCACATCATCTAGCATAACCATCTCATCATAACTCATCAATCATAATCATCAATCACACACGTCATCATAATCCAACACACAAAGGCATCACATCAACACACAACTCATGTATATATATCACAAATAAATCACCATACATCCTCATGCCATAACTAAATATTGTATCAAACCTACCCTCTGAAATCATGATACCTCATGCATCAGGTATATAGATACAAAATGGTGGCCTCTCTTACCTAAACCAAAATGATAATCCATGTTGTTGTCCCCCAGTTGTCTTACCACTCCCCTCTTATCCACCATATCTATAAGAACTCATAATTGATCCATTTTTCATCAATTATAATCAATCCACCATCCTACATCTACCCTCTAACCATCGTCACCTCCTATCTATATGTTGATCCCTACCCCTTCTTGGCCATCAAAGTAGTCACTCAATTATGTAATCTATCTCGCTCTATCACCATCCTATCCCTCACACCCTAAAATCTTTGTAGTTGTTCCCACAATGTATCCCTCTCCTCCTACCATCCCTACCACCTCTACCTACTGACCTTTCACTGACTTTACTCTGTATCATTGGTCATCTCATCATTTACCCTTTTCTACTGGGGAAAAAGTAGAATCATGCAATATTCATCCACCCTTTTCTGTTGGGGCAAAATAAAAATCATCCAATCATTATCTACACTTATCCTTAAGGGGTGTTTAAGTTATTGCACCTTCCCAATAAATCATTACAACATCAGGTGTGTATAAATCCTTACCACCTCAATCAATCAAATCAATCCAATCACTCGATAAATCAAATCAATCAAAATAATCCAATCAATCCAATCAATAAATCAAACAAACAATCAAATCAAACAATCACCAATAAATCATGAATCATCAATCAAACATCATTTATTATTCCTAGCATAGATTTCTTGCTTTTCTAGCATAGATTTCCTACTTTTCTAGCATAGATTTCCTGCTTTTCTAGCATAGATTTCCTAATTTTCTAGCATAAATTTCCTGCTTTCCTAGTGTAGACTTCTTGCTCTTATAGCATAGACTAACATATTTCATAGAATAGCTTTACTTTTATGTATTTTTTGCTTTCATTATTTAGTTTTTCATTTCATGTCATTTATCACTTTCCTAGATTAAAATTATTTTTGTCTTTTCTACTTTCATAGAGTAGTTTTTCATTTCATTTCATTTATTATTTTCCTAGATTAGATTTAATTTCATGTCTTTTACCACTTTCATAGAATATTTTTAACCTCATGCCCCTTATGGCTTTCCTAGGATAGTGTTCCTTTCACATCATTACTTGCTTTTTGAGTGAACCTCGTAACTAGTAATCTACTCTAGTACACCTAGCGGTTGCAAGAATTGGTTATCCATACAATATGGTAGGATGAGAATATTCCCATAAGGACACTCATAGTAAAAAAAAATCCCTTCAAATCCCCCTCTTTCATGGCAAGTTTCACTCTTTGATCATCTCATCTCCATTCTTCCATTACCCATTACACATTTTGTGAAGTGTTTCATCGTTGTCATATATTTCACCATCCATCAAATCATCACTTGAGGGGGTAGACAACACCCACAAATTTTACCTCAAACAATTCCAATACTTAAACACCCAATCCTAGAGTTGCATGTGTCCAAGAATCTTTGCCCAAGGCTATCATTAAGCCCCTTCTACTAGGGTAAATAGCAAAACTTCTTCCCTTCAATAAAAAATCCAATTCAATCAACTTCGTATACCCCATGCTTATGATGAATCCCTTAAAGTGTTGTGGAGACACCTATCAATGGCTAGTCGGCTTACCACACCAAATGATTTCATCAATCCATTAAAGGTAAATATTCAAGGGTATTTATTCATTCTATAATTGGGGTATCCTACATTATCCTTTATTTGAGGTAATCCCACACCATCCTCCTCAATCCAAGAGCCATTTTCATCATCTTCAACCATTGTCATCCAACCATCATCATCCATCGTCAACCCAATGGTCTATGTCATCTATTTTTATATCGCATTGGGTTTACACAACATGATACAAAAAATGGGAAAATATAGACACAAAAAATATGTCATTTGGTAATCAATCCATCAAAATACCAAAAAATCCCTAATTCCTCTTAAATTCACCTAATTCCCTCCAAAATATCCAATTCTCTCTCTAATTTCCTCTAATTCTCATATTATTCTCTAATCCCTCTCTAATTTCCCCCAACTCCCCTCTAATTCCTCTAAACTCTTATATTCCTCTAAATATCTTTAATCCCATTTTATTTCTTCTAATCTTCCCCTAACCTTCCTAATTTCTTCTAATTTCTTAATTCTCTTAATTCTTCCTGAAGTCCTCTAATCTCACTTTAATTCTCCTAATCCTCCTCTTTTCCCCTAATTTTCTCTTGTGTGCCCCAAATCCTCCTCAGAATCCCCAGAATATCATTTAATACCTAATACCCTAATCCAATACCTAATTAATATTTTATCACCCCCAAATCCCTAGCCAAACCCTTGACATGACCTACAATGAATTTTTAATTCCCAAACCAAATCCCTAGAAATCCCAATTCCCCATCATAATCCCCATCAAACTTTCTAGGAATTACCCACATTAAATATCTAAATCCTCCTATATTCTTTCGCCCAAATTTTAATGAATTTAAAATAACCCCAAGCCCTAGGTAAAAGCCCATAATAAATGCTAAAATCCTCCTACATCCACCCTGCCCTTTTCTAAAAATTTAAAATTCCTCCAAACCCCTAGACAACCCCCTCATGAATAATCCTAATAAATTATTAAGTACTTTTCCACACCACCTTGTACTTTTTAGGAATTTGAAATTCCTTCATACCACACAATGTCTCCACATCCCCATGCTCCCTCACTTCTCCCTATGCTTTATGACACTTGGATGGGTGAGGACTCACCTCACCCAAGGTCATTAAATTTTGGAGGGTGTACATTACTCCAAATGGATTGCTCTCAATTTTTCTTGGTCTTACCACCTCCTACTTGTCTACCACATAATACCAACTCATATCCATGTCATCACCCCTATCCCTTACCAAATTTCTATAAATCCCCCCCTCATTTCTTCATTTGCATAAGAGAGTTAGATGACCATGGGGAAACTCTGTCAAAATTATGTTAGGATCTATTTGTATGCATTTGTGATAGGGATTAGTATTGTATTGAATTTAATATTGATACAAATCGTACATATTAAATGCCTCCTTGTAAATGAAGACATGCCTATAAATATATTTTTGGATTAATACAATGCTGAGTTTTCATTTGTGCCATTTTGTGTTGCCTTTTAAGAGTGTTTCCCACATCATTGGTATCAGAGCAAGGTGCAAGGGTTTGGAGAGTATCCTCTTCCTAAGACCAGATTGGTTCAGAAAGGAATGAGAAAACCAACCCATGGATATTGAGTGGTGAACATTCTTTTCCTTCTATAGATAGCTTCAAGCACTTCCATATTTTAAAACTCTCAGCTTGGATCCCTCTGGCTCTCGACCCTCAAGTCTTGATAAAAGTATTCATCTTGGATTTGTCATTTATTAACCTTCTTTATTTTTGACTATCATTCATGATGTCGTGTTCAACCATTTCGCTTATCGACTTCACCACAAAAGTTCAATAATTCCATGCAAAAATGATTGTCAAGTTTTAGCAGCTTCAAGTTGAAATTATTGTTGTTGTTGATGAAGATATAATTGAAGAATATCAGGATTCCATCCCTGATCTAGACCTTGAAGAATTTTTTACCACACCTGGATTCAAACCAGGATCTCTAGGTGATATACACAACGTCTTTCCCCTAGACGGTGTGGTTCCTATTGTGGATCTGAGCTCATTTGAAGCTCTTGTTGTAGATTAGGCCCATTCGGATGTTGTAGATCCAAGATCTCCATAAGCCATTACAGTTGACAACCTCGCTACCCTCTCTACCCGTGTCATCATGCCTGCTAAACTTCATGATCTTCTTGTTTCTCAGGGCGATGTTCTCCTATTTTCAAACATTGAATTATTCTCGTCATTGCATGATTCACTATTTTACGACGATGATTTCCTGATTTTAGGTGATGATCTACTACCCATGGCTTTCATTATGTCTTTCTTGGTGGTTCCTTAGCTCCTCTATAGATTTTCAACACATTTTTGTGTTTTTAGGTATTGCTTCCATTTTCATGTCTGCATCATCACGTTTTCGATGGTGATCTGATGTTTATTGGTGTCATATCTCTTTTTTGGTGTTGATCTGATATGCTCTTGATTTCCCAAGCACCGTTTTGGTCGTTCCCTACCATCGTAGATCAACAATTTATTTCTCTAGCCCGTGCACCCCCATGGCCTCCCCCTCTCACCCCGTGTTGATTGCTAGTCGTTATCACCAGTCAAACATGTCTGCCACTTGCCACTTGTCCATGTTGCCATAAAATTAGTCGTTGTCATTCTACAATAGTTGTTGCTCCCTTTCCCTTGGAGATATTTTTAAATTAAATTAAATTTTATTTAATTTAATTTAAAATTACAATATTTAATATGACACTTATTTTTAAATACCATAATTATACGTTAAATTAAATATTCTCCGTTAATTGTTGCCCATTCACATCATCTATAAACCCATAATTTAATTTAATTTAATCCATCACTTTTGTCTCCAATGACCGATGTTCGGTCCACTTGACCGTTGTCCCAATCCACCAATAATTTAATGCAAGCGACCCACAATTAGCCATGAAATAATTAAATTAAATTAAAATATTTTTAATTTAAATTAATATTTTCCCATATTCATTAATGCATGACTTAGCTAATTCAATGCATGTTCACTTGTCTAAAATGCTACAATAATTAAATTTTCCATTTGGCACGTGGTTCGAGGCATCTTCTATTGCATCTTCTCTGGCATTTCAATTGTTGTTTTCTTCTACTGAATTCAGGGATCCATTTCAGCTGTCTGTCGGCATAGTAGTGTTTACAGTTGTTGGAGAGCATTTTTCAAGCCTGATCCAGATCTAGTGTCAGATTTTGATTTTCTAAAGACTTGTCAAACTTTTTTATTTTGGTCTTCCTCTTTTGTAATAGGAGTACATTTTCGGTTGTACCCAATACTCCTGGCTATTTTTCCTACTTTCTCTTCCACCTTGTATGCATTGGGGACCAATGCTTCCTTAGTGAGAATGAATGATAGGGATTAGTATTGTATTGCATTTAATATTGAAACGAATCGTGCATATTAAATGCCCCCTTGTAAAGGCAAACATGCCTATAAATACATTTTTGTATTAATAGAATGCTCAGATTTCATTTGTGTCATTTTGTGTCATATTTTAAGAGTGTTTCCCACATCAATTTGTGGGTACAAATGTTACTTTTTATGTGCTCTTTAACTTATTTTAAGTTTGGTTTAATGTAGTAGATTAAGTTTTCATTATTGCATTTTCTTGTGAAAATAGGTGCTACTAATATTTTTGTTGTTGGTTGTGTGTAGGGCTCTTGAAGGCACATTCAACCAAGGGTGTTCATCGAGCATAAAATCCACCCAACTCTCATGGTGGTGTAGAAAATCTTGTAGCATCATTGTATTATCTTGAAAAGGGTCATATTTCTCTTTGGAAGTCCCTTTTGTTAAATCCCCAAGGGGGATATTTGTAATAAAAATATTTGTTTAACTCATTAAAAATAAAAAATAAAAATATTTGCTTGTCGTATCTTTTATATTGGTAAATGAAATAATTTTTTTCTATGTCATATACAGGGTATAACTCTCTTTGTATTTATGAAGGGCTTGACTCATGAATGATATGGGATGCTCTTCATCTTGGTCATTATTTTAAGTTAGGACAACTACGATACTCTCATCTATACCAAACATATACATCATAAATCCCTCATAAAAGTCTAGATTAATAAATATAGGAGTCTTGGTGATGGTATTTTTGACTTGTTGGAAAGCCTTCATGCCTTTTTTAGTCCAATCTAGGAAGGCATATTTTTTAATGTCTTGGTTATAGGCCTAACCATTTGGGTGAAATTAGTAATGAATTTGGCTACAAATTTAATTTTTTCTAAGAATGACCTAATCCCTTTGACTAATGTGGGCAATGGTAGGTCTTGAATGGCTTATATTCAACTAATATCTATGGACAAACCTTATTTTGATACTATATGACTTAACAATTTACCCTCTTGGACCATAAAGATTTCTTAGGGTTTAGATAAATATTGAAATCCATGCACCTTCGAAATACTGACTCTAGATGTTTAATGTGTTTATTTTTGTTTTTTAAAAAGATCATCAAATCATCAAGGTGTATAAGGATTATCTCACCTATAATTCCTATGAAAGCTATGTCTATAGCTCTTTGGAAAGTCACCCTAACGTTTGATAGACCAAAGGGTATTCATTGATACACAAAATTCCTCTACTTGGTGGTGAAGGTTATCTTATGTTTGTCCTAATATTTAGCCCAAATATGAGTATACATAGATAAACCATCTAGAAGTGAGAAAATTTGTTATCCTACTACTTTATGTTATATTTGACCAATGCTAGATAGTGGATGGTGATATTTCAAGGATGCCTTGTTTAGATTTCTAAAATTGACTTGTAACCTTATATCTCTATTTTTATTTCATACTGGGACCAAATTAGTGACTCATATAGAATACTTTATTAGAAATATAATCTAAGCCTATAGGAGTTGCAAAAACTCTTTTTGAAGAACACAATATTATACTGAGAGGAGGGGTGACGAGTATAAGATCACTTTTTACTTTTCTTTCCCAAGAAATATTATCCAATATTATCAATGGCAATATCAACAACAGTAATAAAATAAATCCACAACTCATCATACACAATAGAGACACCAATTTAATGTGGTTCACCCAATGTGGGCTACATCCACGGAGAAAATATTTCACTAAAATTTTCTCAACAAATCTCTTGGGAATCCTTCCCTGTTACAATTTTTATGGACCTCTATACAAAGGAGGTTCCAATCCCCTAATCAAGTTTGTAGATATCTATCCATAGAAGAACTCTTTCCCCTATGTTGGTTCATGGATCTCTATCCACAAGAGAACTCCTTCTCCTCTGCTCTAGCTGGTGATCTCTTAGAAGACTATTGCCTCCACTACATTGGCTTATGGATCTCTCTCCACTAAATACCTCTGTCATCACTGCTCTGGCTAATGGATCTCTATCTACTAGAGACTACTATCCTCTGCTCTGTCACCTACAAAACTTGCTCTCAGCTCTGCTCAATCTTTGTCTCAAATCTGTACTAAACATAGTCCTTTGATCTAGCACAAATATTCTCAATATTTGTCCTCAAATATACACTAAACATAGTCCTTCGGTCTAGCACAAATCTACTCAATATCTATCTTCAAAAATGCACTAAACACAGTCCTTATGTCTAGCACAAATTTACTCAATCTCTATCTCAAATCTACACTAAACTATGTCCTTTGGTCTAGCACAAATATGCTTAATCATTGTTCTCAAATATGCACTAAACATAGTCCTTCGATCTAGAACAAATATGCTCAATCACTATTCTCAAATATGTACTAAACACAATCCTTCGGTCTAGCACAAATCTACTTAAACTCTGTCTCAAAACTAAACTAATCTCAATCCTTTGGTCTAGCACAAATTAATTCTGCTAGATCTACCCCAAACCTTAACTAAAGGTTTGAACAAATCAATAAATCAACTCTTCTCTCAATTCTTCTCAAAGACTTACCTCAAATTTGTCCACAAGTCCTCTCAAGAACTTGTCCAATCTGCTCAACAAGTATTCACTAAGAAATACCTCAAATATGTCCAAAAGTTTTCTCAAGAACTTGTCCAATCTGCTCAAAAAATATTCACTAAGACTTACCTCAAATCTGCTCAACAAGTTCTCTCTAGAACTTGTCCAATCTGCTCAACAATTCTTCACTAAGACTTACGTCAAATCTAATTGTAAGCTTCCATAAAAGCTCACACAAATATATCCTTAAGCTTTCACAAAAGCTTACTCAACTCTGTCCTTAAGTCCCCTCTAGGACTTACTCAAATCTGTCCACAAGCTTCCACAAAAGCTTGTTCAAATCAATTGCAAAACTTGCATACACAACTCAACTTAATCCTTTCAAAAAACCTCTTCAATCACACAAACAAGTTTCACTCAAAATCTTTTTTAACCATAGAAACATATAGAGAATGGTAAGAGACTCAATATGTTTCACACTCACAAATCACTCTAACATTTTCAAACTCATTTTCAAATCAATTCAAAAATAAAGAATAATTTGTTTCACAAATCTTGAACTATCACTCCAATGCTCTCAATCAATAATGATCAATTAACTTCACTAAACCATCCACTTGCATACAAACCCTAACCAAGTGTTTCACTATACTTCCAACAACTCACACTATAAACCTTGACTCAAGATAATTCCAGTTTGCACATAACAATGATACTCATGTTCTTTCACAAACCCTAGTTCAAGATAGTTCTCAACTTCACATAACAATTATACTCATGATCTTTCACAAACCCTAGTCATGCACATGAAGACTCACTCAATTATTTCCAACAATGCTTATCAAACAATCTCACATAACAATGATACTCATGTTCTTTCACAAACCCTAATCATGCACATGAACACTCACTCAAATATTTCCAATAATGCTTATCAAACAATCCTTTTCACTCCAACCTTGCATTTCACAACATTCAATCCAACAATATTTCACTCATAGGAAGATGTTCCCATACCTTTTGTTTTGATGGAGATATGTATTCCAAACCTGTCTTAACCACAATCAAATCTTCTTTGCCAATTTTAAGGTTAGGTAACAACAATATTTCTCAAAATCTCCTTGCAAATATTTTCCCAATAATTATTTTATCATACAAAAATAACAAGTCTTAAATACACCTTATAATCTCCAAACTTTAAAAATATAAGTCAACAATTTTATTAAAGGAAAACAAACACAATAATCTCCTTTATGCACCTTATTTCTCCTCTCAAGATATAAAATATAAAATATAATTTCCTTTGCAAACCTTATAACTCCTATCTCATAGAATAAATTCTAACCACCAAAATTAAAATAAAATATTTAATTTTCTTACACCTTATATCTCCCTTAACAAACTCACAAGCTATCCTTTCAAATTTCATGCAACCCTTTAAAGCAAATTTTCGGATATCAAAAACCTTTGAAAAATCAAATCATAAATTGCATACCTTTTATTTTAACTCTACCCAAAAAGTGTTTCCAGCCAAATTCAAACTCACAACCTTGCTTCCTCAACACCCTAGCCCAACGCTAGGCCACCGGTTGGGCTATGCACCCACACGAAACTCAAGAGTGCACGATTTACGTTTTACTCCCTATCTCCTTTAACCTTTGGCATGAAAACCAAAAATGATTTTCCTTGCAAAGCACAACGATGTGAATCGAACCCACGTCCTTGCCCTCACAACGCTCTTGCTTGGCCTCAACTACCACCTACACTAACACCATCGGTGGAACTTCTTCCCACAACGCTTGCACTTAACCCTTGTCTTTTCCTCAATATTAAATGTGAATTCTTTCTTCTATCATTGCAAGGCAGCGCACGAAGTCTTTTTGCATAGCATTCGAATATCATATGTCGAGGAGGAAAATAATGAAGATTATTTCCCCTTTAAATATGTTTTCCTTTTTGTCCTTACATGTTGGTCCAATATTCAATTTTTGAAATTCGAATTTAGATTTAAATATTAAATTTAAAAACCTTTGCCACCCATTATTTATTTAAATTAAAATTTTAACCATGGGTTAAAATATTTTAATTTAAATAAATTAAATTAAATTCTTTGCAAATTTATTAATAAGTCTTTTCAAGGATAAATTATTTTAATAATTCCTTGGACCCGGTTTACTTCACCTCATCAATTTGTCCAATAAATATTAAATAATATAATATTATTATTTAATTTAAACTTGCTTCTCCTTCCTTGGGTCTTCAACCTTTTAGGCCTTTTTAGGCATATAATATTAAAAATAAATATTATATCCTATTCCTTTTAAAACCTTTCTTGCTTTTGGAAAAACCACTTGATGACCTTAATGATGACGAAACTGAAACAACACTCTCTTGACATCAATGAAAACAAAACTACTCAAAATTTCCAACACTTTTTTCATCGTAGCCCCTATCTTCATATTGACTAGTCTCTAATTTTGCCATAATGACTTGGAATTAGACTCTGGTTCAATGGTATATTCAATGACATTATGGTTTTAGACCAGATATTTTTATGACTAAGCAATTATGACTTCATATTTACCATAGTTTTCTTTTAAAAGTTCCTATTATTTCTTAGTATAGTCTTTTCCAAGTAACGCATTCTTTCCTTTAGCTACCTTGAATGGGTGACATTGGATTTCACCTTGAGACTACTTTTTCTTAAACTATCATTTGGGTTAAACAAACTCTCCAAAATGATTGGGCCTTTGGGTAGCTGATTTGAATTTAGATATATCACTCCATCCTTGATGTCATCTCCATTTTCATTCTATTATTTGGCATATTATATCTCTCTAATTATAAATTATATGATTTGTTTGTTATTATTAAAGACCTATTAGTGATTAGAGCTATCTAGAACTACTGGACTAAAAACAACTTCCAAATCCTTAGGTTTATCCAACATATCATTTATTGGATCAAATTGTGTTATCATACCTACCAACTCATATATTTTTGCATTCAATTATCTAGGTAATGATTAGATTTTATAAGAATCAAAGATTTCATTGAAATATTAAACTCGATGCTTGTAGGACTTGAGGTGTTTATTCTTCATGGTGCACTAGAAATTGATCTAAACTATTAATGCGGAGTTGCCATATATCCTTAGGTCCTTGGTTTCCATATTCTCTACTTTTATTAAACTTATATAGAGTGTTTCATAGTTGGATATGTTGTTCATACAGTTAAATAGCAACCTGCATGCATAATAAATTTTTGTACCCTATGGATCAATAAACTACACCCCAATGCCTATCCCATTTTTGTTTTTGGCTTCAATGAAGTGCATAGTCCATGTCTTTTCAACTCCATGGCTTGTCAAGGAAAGAAGTATCAAAGTATTCTTTGTGATTAGGCAATTCCCAACTCAATTTCTTCATATTCTACATTTGTATCCCCATCATCCTATAGCACACTTGAATCCTCTAAAGTACTTAGTGTAGCCACTAGATTCCAAAATATCACTTTCATCTTGCTAGTGCTTCACTCCTATGAGTTAATTTATTTCTCTTAAGAAAATCAAAAAATTTAGTCCTTAAGAAAATTTGGGTTTTAGAGGCCTCAATTAATTGGTCTAGAGGGTTTTGTGCATCTCCAAAACTGGCAAAATCCCAAAGCAATAATCTATTACTATATTTTTGGTGACTTCATGGGGTGTCAATCTTGATTAGTGAGAAATACAAAATATTGACTTCATCCTTGGGCATGAACTCTTCAAAATTGGAATATTTTTTTGTAATATTATTAAATTGTTGGTCCCCCTTAATGTGTGTTATGGTAGTAGCTCTTGTAGATTATGTCACTCATCATTCCCTAACAACCTTATATTTACAATATCCTTTGCATCTCCTAATAGATCCTCATATTTTAGATAACCCTTCTTGCTTTCCCATAATATCCTATAGTTTACTAAATAGTGTCTCAAACTATTTGACCCTTTCTATGGACATATTAGCTCCATCCTTGATCTTTTCTTCTTCAATATTCAAGTAAATAATGTCATAATGGAGGATATTCTTCTAATTATCAAACTTATCTAGCAACCCAACAATGACTAATCCATAAATTTTCAATCTCATGCATTGGGGATTCCAAAGAGGTCATTTTGTTTTTATAAGTTTGAAATTCTCTTTGAGCATTGGGGATCTTCAATTTTTTAACAATGCATTTTTTTTGTATCCCCATTTGTTATGTTTATGATGTCATCATCATGGTTGATTGCTTAAGTACCTCTTGGTACCTTTCCATTATAACTAATTCATCCTATATTTATTTAATAATCCTCACCCACTTGGTTGAGGATGTTGTCAAACTTGGCTACAAATTCAAAGTACTTGGAACTTTTGAACTTCATATTAATGTTGTACCATAGGACTTCACTTTTTCTATTTCCAAGGCCTTACCTAGGGTAGACATTGCTCCTTTTAGATTTTTGATCTTGCCTTGGAGATTTGATATTTTTTGGTATTTCTCTTGTTGGACTACTTATCGATGATCTACTCATTTTGCCAATTATAACTTTTCTTATTTAAACTACTTCTTCAGTTGGTCTTACCCTTGTGCAAATTATTTAGAAAGATCCTCAAGTTGTTACCTTTGTTTGTTAGTCTTAGCAAGTTAGGATTTAAGATCCTTGACCTATTGTTCTAGTTAGCCTTCTCCATGATGTCCTTTCTAAGGGCTTCATTTTCTTGTTAGAGTTTATTTCTTTACCTTTAGAAATGTCATTGTCACTTCTTGTTTGTTGTCTTTCTCCTTGCTACATGATTCTCCATTGTCAATTGGCTAAACTGCATGTGTTTACCAATGAAGTGTTGGGTCATAATTTGTATCATCTAGTATGGATCTATTCTAATTAGATATTAGCTTCAATACTCTGGTAGTGAACTCAATAGGTACAATGGTGGGTTTAGAAGGATTATTGGGGATCACTTCTACAATGAGAATATTTCCACAACCATATGTCAGTTGAGACCACATGATATCTAGTGCTTTAGAGGTCTTGTCCTTTAACTATTTGTATTATTTTTATACTTTTCTCTTCTTTGATTAAATGGATTTGAAATCTTCATGGACATAAGTTACCTTTAGCTCATCAATGATGCTCTAGAAAAAGTCTTGTCTAGGCCCTATAATAAAACTAGATTTTGGGTTTACCTTTGTAGGCTTAGTCACTTGGGTTGGTGTTAGAGACATCATCATATCAAGTAGGATATTATTAGCCTGGATTATGGGATACCAATATGGACAATACAATATGGTGGATGGATTAAGTTGGATGGAAATAGGTGTAAATGGAGAAGTGGAAGTGGATGCTTTTGTTTCCATCTGAGTTAAGATTTTAGCTAGCGGAGAGACTAGTTGTGAAGGTGAAGGATTCTCAATGTAGGATACCAATGATTGTAATATGATGATAATGGGTAAGAAGAATGAATCAATGAGGGTGGTTCCAATGACATAAAATGTGTTGGGGGTGGAGTGTCTCTAGGAGAACCATTGGATGCACTTATTGATGGTGAGAGATGTGCAACAAAAGAAATGGAGAAATAAGAAGAAATGGAATGATAATAAATAGAGAGGAAGAAATAAGTGGGAGAAAAATTAAGGGAAATAAGAGTGGTGGAACAGGTTATGGCCATAGTTTACACCTTTTTTTCTATCAACTCAAGAGAATATCCTCTTTCATGGATTTTCCCTATTCTAGTTGGGATAATTCTTTTTAATTTCATAGCTTGTGGGCCTCCTTATGTTCCCAATTTCTCAAATGTAGACCCATGTGGATTTCATATTTTGCATATATATCCCTCACTACATCTTATGCTATAGTGATTACCATTGCTAATGTTATTGGTACTATAATATCATGTTTTTCTTATATAGTGGTGGGAGGTGGACTTGGTGGACTTCCCTCAAGGGATCCTTTTGTCGTTGTTTGTATTTTAAGTCTCTTTTACGATTGTTGTCCTAGATCACTACAAATTGCTCATTAAATGGACTACTATGTACTAGTCTCTTTATGGTTTTGGTTTCTTATCTCATTTTTTATCAAACAAGGATCTTCCTCCTAGAGTATCCAAGGTCCTCTAAGGTCTTCAATGCATGATGGTTGAGTTTGAAATCAAGATCAAATTCATCCTTGAATTTAGCATCAACATAAAATGTAAACCACTCTCAAGGATGAGCATACTACTATTAGATCTCATCTTCATAACTTTGGTTGTTCATTAGAGTGGTTTGGGCTACTTCTTTAGATGGTTTCCTATATCGTCGTTCATGCACATAGAAAGTGTGCAAACCCTTATCTTGAAATTATCATCAAAATTAGCCCTCATGACCATAGGACCATATGTCCATTGGTTTCCCAATTCCCATACTTTAATTTTTTCTTCAATTACATGCTAGAAATATCATAGCTTAAATATGACTTACATCACTTGTTGCTTTAGTGGATATAAGGTATCCTTCTTCTACCCATAAAGTATTTCAAGTTCACATGAGCTAACTACCTAACATATTCTAGGTCAAATAGTTAATTGAGCACATACATCTATAGTTGAAATGAATAGCAAAGAAGTTAAACAAACAGATGAAAGATTTAGATTTACCTAAATAAAAATATTTGAATATCCACTTCTAAAAATTAAGTAATTATTGGGCCTCTTATGATGGTCTTGGAATCCTCTTTTTGAGCTTCTCCATAATGATGTTGTATATTTTTTTATAGATGCAATAGGAGGTCTTTTCCAGTTCTTGACAAGGAAAATTTGTATAGTCCACTATTGGTAGTATCTTGTCGTTTTCTCTAGTATAATTTAGTTGCAAGGAGGTAAACCAATAGTTTTGCTTATATCATATAATCTATACTAGGTAATAAGTGTAAGTAAACTTCTTCTCTTATTTGAATTCTTTGAATTGGTGGTTCATCTATTTGGTTATATACCTTGCATATTCAATCATTTGTGAGTGCCCTAGGTAGTTCTCCACCATGTATAATAGTGCAACATGCTCCTCATATAACCTTGCATTAGTTTTCGCCAAAAACTATTGTAATCCTTGTTAACATTAAATGGACATATTTCTTGAACCATTTAAACTCTAGCAGGATGCTAAAGTCATGATACTTATTAGGGTCCTTTAGATAAGGAGTTAAGAAATCCCACTAGTAGTGTTGGCCAAATCAATAATAGTAATACTTCTTTGTTTTAGGATTGTAAGTAACCCATATCATTAGGTTATGTGGCATACTAAACATATTTCTTATATCATATTCCCTTATATCAAAAGACTCCTCTATCCACTATAATGGCTTAATGCTTTTTTTTTCAAAGTCATACCTTTCAACACATGTCTCCACTAGTTTTGAGTAATTATATATTTGGGGTACTAGGTTCATTATGAGTCTTGAGGTACAAATTCAACTAATATCCATAAATCAGTATTTTTTCCAAGGTTGAACCTCCTTAAGGCCTCCTGTCTTACCTCTAGTATGGAGTGTTTGAATTTATCCTACTCTATCATTTGGTAAGGCTCATCAAAGAGTTATTTTGATCTTCAAGAAGGACAATCCTTTTCCTTTATTTATTCTTCCCCTCATCCTTGGAATGTCTTAATTTGGGTATTTCTCCTTATAATGGTGATGTCAAGATTAAGACTAGAGATATGGTAGTAGTGGCTTATGGTGTTATAGAATTTTCCTCAAACACAAATGGACTAGTGTAGGTAGATGTCATATCTATGGTGAATGATATGGAAAATGGATGATTCTAGAGGAGAATATTTTTTAGCTAAGTTTATACTGAGGAGTGACTTACTCAACCTATAGATAAATTTGTAATGTTGGAAGAGTGATTCAATAATTATAAGAGTGTTACAAAAATATTTTGGCTTAGGATCAATTTGGTTGGTTTGTGAAGTGAATCACTTAGTCCATCTAATGAATCACTTAGCAAAAGTAGACTTACACAAAATTATATATCATGGTTTGTCGATTCAATATGGGGGGCATTTTCTCAAGAGGCCAAGTGAATCACATGAGGAAGTAACCTTGGGTAAAATTTTGATTTTAGTCCAAATTAGGTGAATTGCTCAGCCTCAAAGGAGTCATTCACTCTTTGAGGACTTGACTCTAAAAACAACCTTCCTTTTCTAAAGAGTGAATCACTTTCCAAATAGGTTGATGAATTTCTCTATTTTCTTTCAACTATTGTCCATGTGAAAGTGTTTATTGAATGCAAGTTGGATTAGTAGGAAACTATCATGGGGTTTGACCTAGCCTATTGGCAATAGCTAGAAAGGAAGGGCCTTCCAAGGTTTGATGCTTTAACTCTTATTTTGTAGCAATCAAAGGAGTAGTTTTATTGGCATTGGATGGGGACCAGTCTACTTAATTATTTCTTGTTTATACATTATCTAACAATGTGTAATGTATTGCTTTGTGTCTAAAATAAGAGTTAAAGCATCAAACTACTTAGTTTGATTTGACATTGTTATGTGTAATGTATTGCTTTAACTCTTATTTTTTAGAAATCAAAGGAGTAGTTTGATTGGAATTGGATGGGGACCAGTCTACTTCATTATTTCTTGTTTATACATTATCTAACAATGTGTAATGTATTGCTTTTGTGTCTAAACTAGGACCTTTCTTTTAGTATCAATCCTTTTGTAACCTAACTAGATGTCATATACCTTATGATGTCTCCTATACAATATGGTTGACTATTTGGATCTATCTTTTAACTAATGCTACTTGGACATAGGTGTATACATAGTAATTATTTCACATAGATATCTTTCCTTAATGAGCTTGTTGGGTTTCATCTCTAACTCTTGAATTTTGCTTATTCATCTTGCTCTTTTTTTTCTGTAGTTCACCATGCAACACAACAAATCACAGATCGATATGAACTATGAAGATAGTGATTTTGCTTTAGAATAAGTAGTATTTAAACTTATTTAGGGATTTCATAGCAAAAAAATTATATTTTTGATAAATGTGTATCTTTCTTTACAGTTGTGGAGGAATTGACTCTTGAAAAAAATTGGATGTTCCTCATCTTTATCATTCTTTTGAGTTCTCATCTGTCTTGAATACATAAATTATAATGTATTTAAATAAATTAGGGTTGAAAAGTATTTGGGCTTTGGTAATTGCATATTTTATGTCTTGGAAATCACTTTTGCCTTCTTTGGTCCATACAAGGCTTACATCCTTTTTCAACATTTTGGTAATTGGCCTAACCAACTATACAAAATTAGTTATGATTTTGTCTACAAACTAGGTTTGACCTATAAAGGACTATAATCCTTTGATAGAGGTGTGTAAGGGAAGATATTGAATTGAATTTATCCTATTGGGATCTATATCCAGGTGATTCTTAAACACCACATGCCCTAGAAGTTTTCATTCTTGGATTATGAAATTGGCCTTTTTAGGGTTAAGTGAGATGCCATATTTTTTATACCTTTGAAATATGGATTCTAGATGTTCAACATACTTACTTATTTATTTTGAGGATATGGGTAAATCATCAAGGCATATAAGTATGGTCTCACTATGAGGCCTATGAAAAACAATTTCTATAATTTGTTGAAAGGTGACCCCACATACGACAACCCAAAAGGTATTTTATAGTATGCAAAAGTCCCCCATTTGGTTGTAAAAGTTATTTTATGTTGAAAACCATCCTTGACCTAGATTTTATTGTACTTAGATAATACATCCATAAGGGATAGCATATATGAACCTAGCACATTTCTAGAATTTGATCTATGGCAAGCAAAGGATATTGATCCTCTAATGATACCCTATTCAAATTCCTAAAATTGACACACAACCTGATGTTATCATTATTATTTCAAACTAGTACAAGGTTGGTTACCCAAGTGGAGTGCTTGATCGAGAAGATGATTTGGACCTATAGGAGTTTTAAAATTTCCTTTTTCAAGATTGATTCAATTTTGGGGTTCATAAGCATTTGATTCAACCTAGAAGACTTTACACCATGCTCCAATTTGTTAGTGTGCTCTATGATGCTTCTATAATACACCTTAAAATCCTTATAATATAAGACAATTATATATTTATGCTTCCCACAAAGCTCTTTGAATAAGCATAGCTCTTCTTCAGTGCATTATTTGCCTAACAACAAATTATTTCCTGTGATTATTTTAACAAGGTGATAAAAAGATGTTCTTATTTTAATGCTAGATTTTATTATGCTATCATATGAATTGAATAATATCTCCATTTTTATTATTCTTGTTGACATATTTTTTAATTGAATTACCCATATTTTATATCTTCCTCATATTCATTTTTGCTTTCAATATTTTAAGCTTCTTTGGTGAGAAATTCAATGATTTGCTTATTGTTGTTGAAAATATTCCAATGGTCATAATTGTCAAGTACTACTGGTCTAAAAAAATCTTGAACTCCTTTAGCTTATCCCAAATTTTAGATGTGCGATCAAATATTTTTCCATGGATGCCAATTCATTGGCTTTAGTGTTCAAGTACCAAGGAATTGCCTTGATTTTGTGTCTTGAAAATTGTCAACAAATACCATACCTTGTGCTTATGTGAATTCAAGTGCTTATTCTTAGTGTGACATTATGAGTTGACCTAATATTGGACTAGCTCAAAACTATTGAGAATATTGAGGTTCTTCATCCCTATCTTCTTAGCCTTTCTTAGGCTAGTGCATAGTGCTTCCTATTTGGCCATATTATTGGTGTAGTTGAACAACAACCTATAGATGAAGTTTGTTTATATTCCTTATGAGTTAATGAATTTGATATGTACATTAACTCCATTTGTGGTTCTTGTACCATCAAAATGCATAACCCATACTCCATCATACCCTTGTGCCTTGACTAGTCAAGGTTGGGGTACTAGCTAGTTCTTCACATATTAGGTAATACTCTGGCATATTTTTCTTAGAGTTAACCTTTGAATTTTCATCATCTCAAACCACATTTATAATCATGTCTATCTTATATATTTAATCATATTCCATGATTTTGATATCCACAAACTCAAACAATTCATTCGAGTTCACCATGCCATCTTCATCCAATATATAGAACAAAAAGTTACATGGACGCTCATTTTCAATTCAAATCATCTTCCCATCTCAGGGTACCTTCATATATGTATAGCCATTGCCAAGAATTTATCCCTAGACAACTTATGAGTCTATTTTTTAGACAATAATATACCAAAATGTAGGGGGGGCTGATTACTATAACTTCTTGGACTACCACTAAATCAATATGATTTCCTATGGTCATGGATCAAATATTTCAAAACTCCCACAATAATCACCTTGGTGCCATCCATCTATATTATATTCCTTTCCATTTTTTTGTAGGGTTGTCTCATTTATTTGCAAATGACCTTGGGCATCACTATTACAATAGTAACAAAGTCTACTATTCAACTCCTTAGTAGGTAATTCTCAATTTTTAGGACCACATGGAATGGTAGTGTATTTAGAGCTATAGACTTTGGTTAATTTAACATATCTACCATGTTGAACAAGATGTTTGAAGAGTCTTCTACTATTGGATTCTATTGTTTTTTTGGACTAGGCTACAGTGACTTAGACTACCTATCTTTGGCATATTTTTTTGGTGCTTGGGAGCTTATTGGATTAGGTCTCTTTGCATAGGAAGCATTAAGGCCTCTAGAATTCTCACATTTGTAGGAGTCTACTTTATTTCCTCTGCTATATAGAACCATAATTTAAAAGAGTGGTTTTTATCACAAGCCATTTTTTTACACTACCTAGTGCCTATCGCATGCCCTTCACTAGTTAGAAAAGGATATTTGAGATGTTGTTTAGTCCCTTTTTGTATCTTATCCTTCTATTTTTATTCCTCCTATATTTAGATTTATCTATCTTGTCCTGACTACCCTTTTCAGTTTATAGTTCCTTCTTATTTATGTATTTTTCTTTTCTTGCTTGTGTATATGGCTAGGAAGTATTGACCAAATATTTCCTAGTATTTTGTTCAATTTCTCTTATTATCTTGATATAATAGGTATTTTATCCTTTACATGTACTAACAATATTCCTCTTCTAAACTCTATGGTGTCTTTGTTTTCTTTGGCCAATTTTTTATCAATTCTTTCCCTTTTGTTATCTTTTTTTCCTCTAGTTCCAACCACTTGTTGATTTGTACATACAACATTGTCCTCCAACATGGGGTCATCATTTTCTTTTATTACACTGAAGTTGAAAAAAAAAATTAGATTTATCATCGTAGGTTGATTTATTGTTGGTACTATATGCTCCATGGTAGATGCTTATTGGACCTAGAATTTTTTATCATATTGATTTATTTTTGAATGCCTAATGGCCACCACACAATATGTGGGGTCATAATCTACGTTACATGGAAAACACCACAATGAATTGATCTTCTAATCTATGTTCACCATATTATTCTATGCATGATACACATTTTGGATAGCTTTTTATCAAGGTACTTGTTCTTTTGTAGGGTACGGAATTTTCCTTAACTACCAATTCTATTGTTGTCACCCATTATTTTACCACTATTGCTTCTCTATATTATTATGATTCACTATATTATTTACTACCTCCAATATTTCTTTCATATTGAACTCACATTGGTATATACATTGAGTAATTATTTTAGTGTCATTGCTAGGTTAATATGGGAGAGGTAAGGCTATAAATTGAGGCTATAACATGAGTATTAATGGTGAATTTTTGCCTACATGTGTCACAATATATAGAGAGGGGGTTGGATTGGTAGATGATTGGGAATTTACAATGGGTGAAATGGTAGATGTGGACCAAAAAATTGAGGGTTTTGGATGATATGGGAAACATAAGCCATAGGTAGGGAAAATTACAATTTGCCTACCCTAATAAGGACATATTTTTTATAGGTCACTTTTTCAAAAGCTATAGCTGAAGTAATATGGTTAAGATTATAAACTATTAGCTGTCAATAAAATTGCAATATTTTGATGTAAAATGACATTGCTTGTTCCTCATTAGATATAATTTTTGGAGCAATTAAATACAAGGTCCTCATGAATCTAGTGTTGTGATCATAATTTTTTTCTTGAGGATGCATTTGTATAATATTTAATTGAAACAAAATAGAAAATCCATTACTCATTCTACCAAATCTATGCATGAACAGTTCTATGATTGATGACCAATTAGTAAAACATTTATCCAATAGTCCCCTATACCATAAATCAACTTTATATTACAATGAATAGATAAGTAAGAGTACCATGATGTCTTCCTCCCAAATGTAGTGAATTAACTTAAGTTTGGAGAGGTCATTTAAATGATCCAGTGTTGTTTTGGTCCCACTTCCATGGAAGGTAGAAGAGGCTTTCGTAGTAGCATCCAAAATTGGAGAATAGGTCTTTAGGTTTAAGGGTCCTTGATAGGTCCAAATTGAAAGTTGAATTTGGGACCTAAATAGTTGAGGTGTTGAATTATTCTAGGGAGGTTGACCATATTGCATTAGACAAGGGTACCTTGTGTAGCCTTGAAGCAGGGTTGCTTATGGAAGTTATGGAGGCATTTAAGGGAAATTTTATTGGGAAAACATTAACAATACTAATGCAAAACATGACATGGTGGTGGAAAGGGAGGGTTTGGATTTTGAAAATGTGGTGGATTAGGACAAACCAATTGTTGATTTTGTGAGGCCTACAAGTTTTGGAAAGTAGGATGACACTACAAATTAAGTTGAAGGATTTCTTGGTTTTGATGGGGTACATTGCGACAAATTTTGTAGTGGCAGACTCAGTGGAGGTAGTATTTAGCTTAGGGGCTTTCATTGTGCTCCTTGTGTCCCCATTTGACCAATTCAAACTTTCAAATTTTAGGCAATACCTTAGTTTTGTTTAGGAGTTTATATTTTTCCAAAATTATTTTCATATGGTGGCATAGATTGTCGAGATGATGAAATTGCTATGTTAGACATATTATTTTATTAATTAGACCTAGGTAGACTTTGAGACAAAGTTCTACTTATAGGAGGATTGATTTGGTTATTAGAAGATGGAGGTTGACTCACATTGCTATGGTTATTGGAGGAGACCAAAATTTGGTTATTTGAAAGATTTGTTACATCAATCAATGACCTCCCACACAAAGGATTGGTATGAATCATGGTGGGTCTTATGTTGGTCTAGGCTTGGCTTGAGAAATTACAAATAATGATGGTGTAACCATAGGGAAAGCCATAGAAAGTTATCTCTTTGGACATAATAATTTGACTTTCTTATTCAACCATAGGAGCTTTTCCTTTGAATGAAGTGGAGAATAGGGCCTTCTCAATCTCATTGTCTTAATGCACCCATGTGACAATTTGCTCCTTTCTTTTTTTCTTTAATATTCCTTTGTTGATACATGATTAATTTAGTTGATTGAATTTCTTTGCCTAACCATTACATTTTTGAGCATGTATTCATAAGCCTAGGTTCCCTCAAATACATATCTACATGGACATAGTTTGGAGGTCAATTTTGAAAACATTACAATTTTTTATGGAGAAAATCACTCTCCAATTGGAGCAAATTGCATCATAACTAGAGTGAATTATTTTTGGAGGCATAATCTAGAAAAATATTTCCTAAACAAAGCCAAGTGAATCACTCCTCAAAATCCAAGTGAATCCCTCTTTGAATTCTACTTGGAGTATGTTTACTCTTTTTGAACGAATTGCTAGAAAGTGGAGGAAATTTCTTCTTGGACTAGACTTTGAAATTTGTTTTTTCTATACAATTGATCTCAAGTGGAACAAATTGCTTCCTAAATTAGAACTTTGTAAAAAATTCCTAAATTTGGCCCAATTGCTTTTGCATAAGGCAAATGAAGATTTGGAGTCTAAAATAAGAAATTCCACCAATTGGGAGCTACCTTGCTTGTTTTCCTTGTAAACATTTTAGATGTTTTAGATTCACAATAGATTTACCATTGGGAAAGCACTTGCAAATCGTATGTAAAAGATAAAAAAATGTGTGATATTAAAGGTCAATTTGGGATTAGGCTCGTTTTTATCATGGAGATCAAGTCCTTGGTCCCATCAGGCATGTTAGAAATGAAGTTGAATATGTCCAACTTCTCATGTGCCTGCAATTATGTTTCAATAATATTGGTAGGAAGGGATAATGCCTCTTCCAACCTTTGGATTTAGGTCGACTCTCCACCATCCTTCCTAAAATCTAGCTAATCTAATGTAATTGCATGAAATTAAATGTGATAAATTGAAATGTAGAAAGTAAATGCAAAAATTAAAATGCATGAAAAGTAAATTTTGAAGTTTTGGGTGCAAGAAATTTAAATTAATACGACTATTACCATAGCAAGGAGAGTGTGTGATCAATCAACTGACGATGAAATTGAATAACAATAATGGAATATCATGTGTATGAAATTATATTAATAAGGAATGATGAGGAGAAAAGAGTAGTGTCATAATCATCATGCCTTCCACAATCCAGGATGGTGGTGTCATTGATGGAAAGCAAAAAGTCTCATAAAAATATTATTAACTTCTATAAGAGGCACCATGTGGCTCTCACAAAGCATAGCTCTAACTTCCTCAAGGCCAAAGGATGTGTATAATGGAGCCCATTGATCTTATTTATAGGAAAAAGTCACTCTAAGTTACCTGGGGTGATAAATTCTTAGTACCTAGTAAAAATAAAGATATGGGAGCATCTTTAAAAAAATGAAACACCTCCAAATATTACATGCATCTAAATACATTCCTAAGTCACTTAGAAGGCCTCTAAAATACTTGACACCACTAAATACCAAAATATTGTTTTTATTTTTTTTTCAAGATCCATGCATCTTCTCTTTGCCTCTTTGCTTCACCATAAATAATTTACTATAGGCTGCTAGTGATTTTCTCTATAAACTAATCACTTCATCCTATTAGGTCTCCTTTATATAAAACAAATGTTTCCTCTTGAACAAATAGGTTTTGCAAACCTCACTTAACACTTTTTTTTTGAAAAAGAATCTAAAAATATATATCAAAACAAGATCATTTACAAGTTGAGATAAGACTCCTCCCAGCCTTAGATGGCGAGAACACTTATTTACAATAATAAAAGCATATATGTATTGGAGCCAAATATCCTAAGCCATATGTCTGCAATGGCTATCTAAATTAGCTAAGCACTAGATTTTCTCACCAACCTGTCTAATCATCTCATCCTCAATATCCATGCCACTGTGCCACTAAACCCCTACCTCCTTCTCGGTACCCATCTTAGCCAGGAAGCCTGCCACTTTATTCAAAGCTTTACCCACATAAATCATAATAACGTCATATAATTTCCTCCACAATTCCTTAATTTGGGTGACAAGAATCCTCAACCTTCATGTATCCAAAGAAAAGTTTCTCATGCAATCCAGAGCTCCTACCAAGATTTGAGAATATGATTCTATGATTATCCTCCTATAACCTTGTCTTATTGTCTAGATAGAAGTAGATTTGATAGCTAAGGCTTCTGCTTCATTGTCTATGGCCCTACCCAAGCCATGTAGTTCCTAATAAACATGATTTCTATAGACCACTCCAATTCCAACTCTACATGGATTGCCTTTTGCAGCTCCATAAATATTAATTTTAATCTAACCTTTTGGGGGTGGTTTCCAACTAGCTCTATCCTACTCATCTTGTATTTTTGCTTCCTTCTCCATCGTCCCTATATCAACCCGAGTTTCCTATTTAGCATACACTACCACAATATCAATGACTTTGCTCCAAATGACCTACCAGATGCCATCCAAGAATGAAAAAGTTTCTCTAAAAATTTTGTCATTTCTCTCCAACCACACTTGCCACAAAATGAAGTTGAATCGAAGCTTCCACCTGATACAAAGAGCTTCAGATTTGAATTTGTTTCACCCAAAACCCTTCAACATTGGAGAGGGAAGAAAGTAGAGAGGGGAGGGCTCTGGTCCCTCCCCTGCTCCCCCTCCCATGGCTCCTGGTTCCTGCCCAGTCCCTGGCTCAACCCAGGTCATCCCTCCCGGGGAGTGGTTGTTTGCAAATGATCTCCTGGGGGGAGATCCTTCTCCACTATCTGTGCCCCTCCCGTCCGGCTAGGGTTTCCTTGGTTGTTTTTTCAGACTGGTGCTTCCCAGGGATCCCTGTTTGGTTGGGGATCCCTTCCCTTTTTCCCTCAGGCTTCCCCCTGGGGTTTTTTGCAGGTTATTCGCGTGGATCTAGTCCCCTACATTTCTCGATGAGGTGGAGGTGACGGTTTAGGGTTTGGACAGCTTCCCCCTTTTCTTGTGAATCCTCAACGGGCTCTGTGCTTGGACGGGATTCTTGGTCCCTGCTGCTGGGATCCTCTTCTATTTTCCTGGGGCGGGTTCCTTGTGGTGCAACTCTCTGGTCACTTCCTAATGGGCTGGATCCTCTCTGTGCTGGCTGTCGACTTCCTACAGGATGGCTCTTGCTGAACGAAATGTTTTCCCAATGGGCGGGATGGTTTCTCCACAGGGCGAGATCCGCCAAATCTGTCGGTTTTCTCGTGAGGCGGGATCCTTTATTTTTTGTTGGTTTCCTGGATGGCGGGATTTCCCTGTTGCTTCCCGCTAGGCGAGACTGTTTGTGGTTATTTTGACTGCTTCCCGCGAGGCGAGATTTTATTGTAACAGTTTTTCTTTGCTTCCTGCTGGGCGGGATCTTCTCGATGGTGGTTTTTGGCTACTCCCCGCTAGGCGGGATCTCCAAAACTACTTTCTTTCTTATTTATTTGTTTCCCGCTGAGAGGGATTGTTTCATGCTTACTGTTACTGCTGGGCGGGATTTCTGTTTTGGTGTTCAGTTTCAAGGGATCGATGCCCTAGGCCCATTTCTTATGTAATCAGGTTTTGGGATCCTTGTTAAAACCCGCTATAAATACAAACACTATAATTAACAAAAAAAAAAAAGAGCTTCAGATTTAAATCTACCCCTCTTCCATATTTTCCAAATATTAATTCAATTCAAATCACCATTGGCTCTTATTTTATAAGCTAAAAATCATCGCTCGTAGATCTGATGCATGAACAAGAACTCAAACATCAAGTGGTTAGTTGTTTCACCGCTCTTGTAGCATAAAACACATTGAGATGGACCAACGATTCTCCTACATATCAGATTATCAAAAGTAAAAATTCCATTGTGCATGAACTTTCAGGCAAAGAAGTTTACTTTCGGTCAACCATTGAACTACAAAATCTTTCTCTAATCCTCAACCTGATATGCATGAGGAGGAGGTTCTGGAAGGATCTTATCATATCCATCCTTCATTGTATAGACTCCAAGGCTCCCATAGCCCCAAGCTAATTCATCATTGTCATCTCTACCTGCGAGAAATATTTTTACCAAGATTTTAGTCATGATGGGTGTCAATTTCGAAGAGATTGGAATTGGCCACTCATCCAAATTCTTAAATTGCTTAAATCTATAATCCCTCAACTGACTAGTTGAAATAACTTCCAATTTGGATCCAACCCCTACTTTCCATGGTTGTTTTTACTGGTTGCAGTTCTATAAATTTAGCAATGATAGGTGGGTATTGATCCCATGAATCTATCCAAAAGCACGCCTTATCCCCTTTTCTCACTTTCCAAAATAATCCATCTTTCACTACCTAAGATCCTAGCTTTAGAGCCTACCACATTAAGGACCCATTACCATCCAAAGGAAAATGACTCACCACATTCGAGTTCACCTATCCCAAATATTTACTAGTTAAAACTCTACTGAATAAAGAAGTTGGTTGGGAGATCCACCTCTAGTAAAGCTTTCTAGCCAAAGCTTTATTCTTTAACTTTGATCTCCTCAGTCCCAAACATCCTTTTACCTTGGACTGACTTACTTTCTCCCAACCTACTAAGGTCCATTTCCTCTCTCCTTTTACTCCTCCCCATAAAAAGTTTCTAGCCATCTTGTCCAACTCTTTCCATATGCTATTTGGGGCAAAAAGATAGAAAATTATAAATTGGCATGGCCTGAATGACTGACTGCAAAAAATTTAATCTACCCCCAAAGGTTAACCATTTGTGAGACCAATGATTAATTCTTTCTTTGATACAATCCAAAAGATTCCTCCAGATATTTATCTTCAGTTTTTTAAAATGCAAAGGGACCCCCAAATATACCATTGGGAGAGAAGTCCTCGTGAATCCCCAAATCTTTGAAATTTTGTCTTGAAGCCTTCGATCAAGATTGAAGAAGACCACTTTGGATTTTTTATCATTGATAACTTGGTTTGTGGCCCTAAGGTAAATATTAAGAGTATATTTAATCATTCTTGTTTCCCTAAAGTTGGCCATTCCCACCAATCTGTATCATCCATAAATTGTAGGTGAGTCAAAACCTCCTCACCCACCTTGATACCTATTAGCAAACCCTATTGTTTTCTCCTAAATATGAGTCTACCTAAGCCTTCAGCCAATATGAGAAAAAGATAAGGGAGACAAAGATCTTCTTAATGAAGGTCTCGAGTGGCTCTAAACAATTGCAAGGAAGGGCCTTTGATTAAGGCTGAGTATGTCAGAGTAGAAACTCAACTCATGGCCCATTCTATCCAATCTTGAGAGAAACCGAAGGCTGCCATCATCATTGACAAGAAGCTTCACTCCATCCTATCATAAGCATTTAATGTATCCAATTTTATAAACATTCTTCTATTACCATTACTAAATTTTTACATTAAATGGATTGTCTCCTAAACTAAAACTACACCATCCAAAATTTGTTGCCCTTAACAAAACCCCTTCTTCAAACTCACTTAACAAAAATTAAATTTTGTATAACATCCTCAAATCCCAAAGATAGTAACCCATTACTATATGGTCTTTATGTGCTTGTGCATTTTTCCCCCTTTCTAAAAATTATTATTTGGCATTCACACCTACAGTGTGGAACAAAGTGTCCTTTCCTTTTTATGTCCCGCTAGTCGCTTTTAATTAAAGCAAGGACAAGTTGACATCTAGAACGCAGCTACGAATGCTTTGTTCACCAGGGCACCATTTTCTTAAAACACGCACTTTCAGTTAAAAGCAAAAAAGAGCAAGAGTCAAAGATGAGCATGGCATTAGTTATGTGTTGTAGGAATGTTTATTTTTAAAAATCATTTATAAAAAATGATGAGTGCGCTTGCATCGAACTGGTACAACAGATGACTAATTGTTTGATCGATCAGATAAGCACAAGCCTTGCCATTTATTTAAATTACCTCTAAAGCCCTAGAACGCACGTGGGCGTTTTAATCTTAAGGAGTTTACGTTCCCTATTATGCATTCACATGTTGCCTTTGGCCCCACAAAGAATCTAAAGCCATGAAGTAAGGCACCCGCAAATGTCAAAATATACTTTTTATAATAAAATGTTAAAATAATTTAAAATTTTGAATCTTACGACACAATATATAATTAAATCTTATGGAATAATTTGGAACTAGTATTTGTCTACATCATGGCGAGGAATCAGTCCTCTGCTATATAACCCTCGCGCCACTTAGCTCATCTTTCGAAACACGAATTGCAGCATGCGAGTTTCGACTAATATTTGTGATAGAAATTTCAAGATTTTGTCTGCCCCAAAATTGTGGAGAATTAAGTTTTGTTTTAGCAATTTTTTTCCGTGAGCAGAGAAGTGAAAAGATCCAGAAGCTGGGAGCAGAATCTGAATTTTAGCGACACGTTGCTATCAGATTTGTCTTTTTTGGTTTGCTTTGGCCAAATTTTTATCAGTTTTTTCCCTCCTGTTATATTTTTTTTCGTCTGGTTGCAACCCCTTGCTGATTTGTACATACAACATTGTCGTTGAACATGGGGTCTTCATTTCATTCAATTAAACTGAAAGTTGACAAAAACTATATTGGTAAGGTTTGACAAAGATGGAATTGCTTATTGCACTGGAGTTGGAGCCTGATAAACTGGCAAGTTTATAATGGATGACTAGTAAATAACTAGATTTATCATCACAGTTTGATTTATTGTTGGCACCATTTGTCCCATGGTAGAGGCTTATTGGAGCTAGCATTATTTATCATATTGATTTATTTGTGAATGTCTATTGTTCATATTGTGGGTCGTACCCTACATTACATGGAAAACACCACAATGAATTGATCTTCTAATCTATCCTCACCATATTATTTTACACTTGATTTATATTTTGGATAACATTTTGTCCATATATTTTTTATTTTTATTTTTAAAAAAAAAAAATCTTTAACTATCAATTTATTGTTGTCATCTATTATTTTGCTATCATTGTTGTTTCTCTGTATTATTCAGATTTACCATATATTTTGTTAGCATAGTGCATTATCTAGTTCATTTTTGCAAAAGTAGCATTCATAGGCGCTCTCCAAGTAATTCGGTTCAACCAACTTGATTGTTCCACAACCGCCTCAAAATCGATTGCTCTGTATACATATATTTCATTTACGATACTATATTTAATTGCTTCGTCATAATTCAATATGGTATCATATGTTTAATCTGCATAACCTCATTTTTACCTTGGAGGGTCATTTTTTTGCCAACCAGGAGAGTATTTTGGGTTCAAGAAGAGCACAGGAGTTTTTTTTCTGCCACGAGTCAAAGGAACCACTCATGTTTTCGAGGTATTCTTTCCCACTTCGATTTCTTCCTTTCCAAGCATTTTTTTGGAGGGATAAGTTTTTTTTTGGAATTGGAAAGGGTCCACATACAATTTTTTCATCCTTGTTTATTTTGCAACAAAAAGGATGAGTGCGCTTGCATCAAACTGGTCCAACAGATGACTAATTGTTTAATCGATCAGACAAGCACAAGCCTTGCCATTTATTTAAATTACCTCTAACGCCCTGGAACGCACATGGGCATTTTAATATTAAAGATTTTATCCAATAGTTCCCTATACCATAAATCAACTTTATCTTACAATGAATAGATAAGTAAGAGTACCATGATGTCTTCCTCCCAAATGTAGAGAATTAACTTAAGTGTGGAGAGGTCATTCAAATGATCCAATGTTGTTTTGGTCCCACTTCCATGGAAGGTAGTTAAGGCTTTTATAGTAGCATCCAAAATGGGAGAGTAGGTCTTTAGGTTTAAGGGTCCTTGATAGGTCCAAATTGAAAGTTGAATTTGGGACCTAAATAGTTGAGGTGTTGAATTATTCTAGGGAGGTTGACCATATTGTATTAGACAAGGGTACCTTGTATAGCCTTGAGGTAGGGTTGCTTATGGAAGTTATGGAGGCATTGAAGGGAAGTTTTATTGGGAAAACCTTGACAATACTAATGCACAACATGACATTGTGGTGGAAAGGGAGGGCTTGGATTTTGAAAAGGTGGTGGATTAGGACAAACCAATTGTTGATTTTTTGAGGTCTACAAGTTTTGGAAAGTAGGATGATACTACAAATTGAGTTAAATGATTTCTTGGTTTTGAGGGGTGAACATTACGATAGATTTTGCAGTGGCTAACTCATTGGAGGTAGTATTTAACTTAGGGGGTTTCCTTGTGCTCCTTGTGTCTCATTGGAGGTAGTATTCACACTTTCAAATTTTAGGCAATACCTTAGTTTTGTTTAGGAATGTAAATTTTTCTAAAATTATTTTCATAGGGTGGCATAGATTGTCGAGATGATGAAATTGTTATGTTAGACATATTATTTTATTAACTATATCTAGGTAGACTTTGAGACAAAGTTGTACTTATAGGAGGATTTATTTGGTTATTAGAAGATGGAGGTTGACTCACATTGCTATGGTTATTGGAGGAGACCAAAATTTGGTTATTTGAAGGATTTTTTACATCAATCAATGACCTCCCACACAAAGGATTGGTATGAGTCATGGTGGATCTATGTTGGTCTAGGCTTGGCTTGAGAAATTACAAATAATGATGGTGTAACCATAGGGAAAACCATAGAAAGTTATCTCTTTGGACATAAAAATTTGACTTGCTTATTCAACCATAGGAGCTTTTCCTTTGAATGAAGTGGGATTTGGCATAGGGCCTTCTTCAATCTCATTGTCTTAATGCACCCATGTGACAATTTGTTCCTTTCTTTTTTCTTTCATATTCCTTTGTTGATTCATGATTAATTTAGTTGATTGAATTTCTTTGCCTAACCATTACATTTTTGAGCACGTATTCATAAGCCTAGGTTCCCTCAAATACATATCTACATGGACATAGTTTGGAGGTCAATTTTGAAAACATTACAATTTTTTATGGAGAAAATCACTCTCCAATTGGAGCAAATTGCATCATAACTGGAGTGAATTATTTTTGGAGGCATAATCTAGAAAAAAATTGCCTAAACAAAGCCAATTGAATCACTCCTCAAAATCCAAGTGAATCCCTCTTTGAATTCTACTTGGAGGATTTTTACTCTTTTTGAGCGAATTGCTAGCAAGTCGAAGAAATTGCTTCTTGGACTAGACTTTGAAATTTGTTTTTTCTATGCAATTGATCTCAAGTGGAATAAATTGCTTCCTAAATCAGAACTTTGTAAAAAATTCCTAAATTTGGCCCAATTGCTTTTGCATAAGGCAAATGAAGATTTGGAGTCTAAAATGAGAAATTCCACCAATTGGGAGCTACCTTGCTTGTTTTCCTTGTAAACATTTTAGATTTTTTAGATTCGCAATAGAGTTACCATTGGGAAAGCACTTGTAAATCGTACATAAAAGATAAAAAAATGTGTGATATTAAATTTCAATCTGGTATTAGGCTCGATTTTATCATGGAGATCAAATCCTTGGTCCCATTAGGCATGTTAGAAATGAAGTTGAATTGAATACATGTCTAACTTCTCATGTGCCTGAAATTATGTTTCAATAATATTGGTAGGAAGGGATAATGCCTCTTCCAACCTTTGGATTTAGGTCGACTCTCCACCATCCTTCCTAAAATATAGCTAATCTAATGTACTTGCAATAAATTAAATGTGATAAATTGAAATGTAGAAAGTAAATGCAGAAATTAAAATGCATGAAAAGTAAATTTTGAAGTTTTGGGTGCGAGAAATTTAAAGTAATACAACTATAATCATAGCAAGGAGAGTGTGTGATCAATCAATTGACGATGAAATTGAATAATAATAATAGAATCTCATGCGTATGAAATAATATTAATAAGAAATGATGAGGAAAAAATAGTAGTGTCATAATCGTCATGCCTTCTACAATCCAAGAGGGTGGTGTCATTGATGGAAAGAAAAAAGTCTCATCAAAATATTATTAACTTCTAGAAGAGGCATAATGTGGCTCTCACAAAGTGTAGCTCTAACTTCCTCAAGGCCAAAGGATGTGTATAACGGAGCCCATGGCTCTTATTTATAGGAAAAAATCACTCTAAGTTACTTGGGGTGATAAATTCTTAGTACCTAGTAAATATAAATATATGGGAGCATCTTTAAAAAAAAAAACACCTCCAAATATTGCATGCCTCTAAATACATTCCTAAGTCACTTAGAAGGCCTCTAAAATACTTGACACCACTAAATACCAAAATGTTTTTTTTTTTTTTTTTCAAGATCCATGCATCTTCTTTTTACCCCTTTGCTTCACCATAAACAATTTACTATAGGCTACTAGTGCTTTTCTCTATAAACTAATAATTTCATCCTATTAGTTTCTCCTTTATATAAAATAAATGTTTCCTCTTGAACAAATAGGTCTTGTGAACCTCACTTTACATTTTTATTTTTTGAAAAAGAATCTAAAAAAATTATATAAAAAAAAAATCATTTACAAGTTGAGATAAGACTCCTCCCAGCCTTAGCTGACGAGGACACATGTTTACAAAAGTAAAAAGAGATTTGTATTGGAGCCAAATATCCTAAACCATATGTATGCAATGGCTATCTAAATTAGCTAAATACTAGTTTTACTCACCAACCTGCCTAATCATGTCATCATCAATAGCCATGCCACTGTGCCACTAAACCCCTACCTCCTTCTCAGTTACCATCTTAGCCAAGAAGCCTGCCACTTTATTCAAAGCTTTACCCACATAAATCATAATCACATCATCTAATTCCCTCCACAATTCCTTAATTTGGGTGACAAGAATCCTCAACCTCCATATCTCCAAATCAAAGTTTCTCACGCAATCCAGATCTCCTACCAAGATTTGAGAATCTGATTCTATGATTATCCTCCGATAACCTTATCTTATTGTCTAGATAGAAGTAGATTTTATAGCTAATACTTATGCTTCATTGTCTATGGTCCTACCCAAGCCATGTAGCTCCCAATAGAGCATTGTCCCAACATGATTCCTATAGACCACTCCAATTCTAACTCTACCTAGATTGCCTATTGTAGCTTCATCAATATTAATTTTAATCTAACATTTTAGGGGTGGTTTCCAACTAGCTCTATCCTACCCATATTGCACTTTGGCTTCCTTCTCCATCGTCCCTATATCAGCTCGAGTTTCCTCTTTAGCATACACTACCATAGTTTCTATGACTTTGCTCCAAATGACCTACCAGATGCCATCCAAGAATGAAAAAGTTTCTCTAAAAATTTTGCCATTTCTCTCCAACCACACTTGCCACCAAATGAATTTTAATCTAAGCTTCCACTTGATACAAAGATCTTCAGATTTAAATCTACCCGTCTTCCATATTTTCCAAATATTAATCCGATTCAAATCAACATTGGCTCTTATTTTATAAGCTAAAAAGCATTGCTTCTAGATTTGATGCATGAAAAAGAACTCAAACATCAAGTGGCCAGTTGTTTCATCGCTCTTGTAGCATAAAACACATCGATATGGACCAACCATTCCCCTACGTCTAAGATTATCAAAAGTAAGAATTCCATTATGCATGAACTGTCAGGCAAAGAAGTTTACTTTCGATCAACCGTTGAACTACCAAATCTTTCTCCAATCCTCAAGCTGATATGCATGAGGAGGAGGTTCTGGAAGGATCTTATCATATCCATCCTTCATTGTGTAGACTCCAAGGCTCCCATAGCCCCAAGCTAATTCATCATCATCATCTCTACCTGTGAGAAATATTTTTGCCAAGAATTTATTCATGGTGGGTGTCAATTTCGAAGAGATTGGAATTGGTCACTCATCTAACTTCTTAAATTGTTTAAATCTATAATCCCTCAACTGACTAGTGTTGAAATAACTTTCAATTTGGATCCGACCCCTACTTTCCATGGTTTTTTTACTAGTTGCAGTTCTATGAATTTAGCAATGATAGGTGGGTATTGATCCCATGAATCTATCCAAAATCATGCCTTCTCCCCTCTTCTCGCTTTCCAAAATAATCCATCTTTCACTACCTGAGATCCTAACTTTAGAGCCTGCCACACTAAGGACCCATTACCATCCAAAGGAAAATGACTCACCTCATTCGAGTTCACCTATCCCAAATATTTACTAGTTAAAACTCTCTTGAATAAAGAAGTTGGTTGGGAGATCCACCTCTAGTAAAGCTTTCTAGCCAAAGCTTTATTCTTTAACTTTGATCTCCTCAGTCCCAAACCTCCCTTTACCTTGGACTGACTTACTTTCTCCCAACCTACTAAGGTCCATTTCCTCTCTCCTTTTACTCCTCCCCATAAAAATTTTCTAGTTATCTTGTTCAACTCTTTCCATATGCTATTTGGGGCAACAAGGATAGAAAATTATAAATTGGCATGGCCTGAATGACTACCTGCAAAAAAGTTAATCTACCCCCAAAGGTTAACCATTTGTGAGACCAATGATTAAATATTTCTTTGATGCAATCCAAAATATTCCTCTAGATATTTATCGTCAGGTTTTTAAAATGCAAAGGGACCCCTAAATATACCATTGGGAGAGAAGTCCTCGAAAATCACCAAATCTTTGAAATTTTGTCCTGAAACCTTCGATCAAGATTGAAGAAGACCACTTTGGATTTTTGTATCATTGATGACTTGGTTTGTGGCCCTAAGGTAAACATTAAAAGTATCTCTAATCATTCTTGCTTCCCTAAAGTTGGTCATTCCCACCAATCCTGTATCATCCACAAACTGTAGGTGAGTCAAAACCTCCTCACCCACCTTGATACCTATTAGCAAACCCTATTGTCTTCTCCTCAAGATGAGTCTACCTAAGCCTTCAACCAATATGAGAAAAATATAATAGGAACAAAGATCTTCTTGATGAAGGCCTCGAGTGGCTCTAAACAGTTGCAAGGGAAGACCTTTGATTAAGGCTGAGTATGTCAGAGTAGAAACTCAACTCATGATCCATTCTATCAAATCTTGAGAGAAACTGAAGGCTGCCATCATCCTTGACAAGGAGCTTCACTCCATCCTATCATAAACATTTAACGTATCCAATTTTATAAACATTCTTCTATTATCATTGCTAAATTTTTACATTGAACGAATTGTCTCCTAAACTAAAACTACACCATCCAAAATCTGCATGCCCTTAACAAAACCCCTTCTCCAAACTCACTTAACAAAAATTAAATTTTATATATTTTAAAATTTTATACATCCTCAAATCCCAAAGATAGTAACCTATTACTATATGGTCTTTATGTGCTTGTGCACTTTTTTCCTTTTCTAAAAATTATTATTTGGCATTCACACCTACAGTGTGGGACAAAGCGTCATTTCTTTTTTATGTCCCGCTAGTCGCTCTTAATTAAAGCAAGGATGAGTTGACATCTAGCATGTAGCTACGAATGCTTTGTTCACCAGGGCACCATTTTCTTAAAACACGCACTTTCAGTTAAAGGCAAAAAAGAACAAGATTCAAAGATGAGCGTGGCATTAGTTATGGGTTTTAAGAAAGATTATGATTAGGGTAGGAATGTTTATTTTTAAATATCGGTTATAAAAAATCACGAGTGCGCTTGCATCGAACTGGTACAACAGATGACTAATTGTTTAATCGATCCGACCAGCACAAGACTTGCCATTTATTTAAATTACCTCTAAAGCCCTGGAACACACGTGGGCATTTTAATCTTAAGGAGTTTACGTTCCCTATTATGCATGCCCCAAAAAGAATCTAAATCCATAAAGTAAGGCACCTGCAAATGTCAAAATATACTTTTTATAATAAAAAGTTAAAATAATTTAAAAGTATGAATCTTACGGAAGAAAATATAATTAAATCTTACGAAATAATTCGAAACTAGTATTTGTCTGCATCATGGCGAGGAATCAGTCCTCTGCCATATAACCCTGGCGCCACTTAGCTCATCTTTCGAAACGTGAATTGCAGCATGCGAGTTTCGACTAATATTTGTGATAGAAATTTCAAGATTTTGTCTACCCCAAAAGTATGGAGAATTAAGTTTCGTTTTAGCAAATTTTTGCCGTGAGCGAAGAAGTGAAAAGATCCAGAAGCTAGGAGTAGAATCTGAATTTTAGCGACACGTTGCTATCAAATTTGTTTTTTTGGTTTGCTTTGGCCAAATTTTTATCAGTTTTTTCCCTCCTGTTATCTTTTTTTCATCTGGTTGCAACCACTTGCTGATTTGTACATACAACATTGTCCTCGAACATGGGGTCTTCATTTCATTCAATTAAACTGAAAGTTGACAAAAACTATATTGTTAAGGTTTGACAAATATGGAATTGCTTATTGCGCTAGAGTTGGAGCCTAATAAACTGGCAAGTTTATAATGGATGACTAGTAAATAACTAGATTTATCATCACAGGTTGATTTATTGCTGGCACCATTTGTCCCGTGGTAGAGGCTTATTGGAGCTAGCATTATTTATCATATTGATTTATTTGTGAATGTCTAATGGTCATATTGTGGGTCGTACCCTACATTACATGGAAAACACCACAATGAATTGATCTTCTAATCTATCCTCACCATATTATTTTACACTTGATTTATATTTGTCCATTGATCTTCTAATCTATCCTCACCATATTATTTTACACTTGATTTATATTTTGGACAACATTTTGTTCAGATATTTTTGATTTTTTGAAAAAAAAAAAAAATCTTTAACTATCAATTTATTGTTGCTATTTATTATTTTGCTATCATTGTTGTTTCTCTGTATTATTCATATTCACCATATATTTTGTTAGCATAGTGCATTATCTAGTTCATAGGCGCTCTCCAAGTAATTCGGTTCAACCAACTTGATGGTTCCACAACCGCCTCAGAACCGATTGCTTTGTATACATATATTTCATTTGCAATACTATGTTTAATTGCTTCATCAGAATTCAATATGGTACCATATGTTTAATTTGCATAACCTCATTTTTGCCCCGAAAGGTCATTTTTTTTCCAACCAGAAGCGTATTTTGGGTCCAAGAAGAGCACATGAGTTTTTTTTTACCACGAGTCAGAGGAACCACTCATGTTTTCGAGGCATTCTTTCCTACTTCGATTTCTTCCTTTCCAAGCATTTTTTTTGGAGGGATAAGTTTTTTTATGGAATTGGAAATGGTCCACATACAATTTTTTCATCTTTGTTTATTTTGCAACAAAAAGGATGAGTGTGCTTGCATCGAACTGGTCCAACAGATGACTAATTATTTAATCAATCAGACAAGCACAAGCCTTGCCATTTATTTAAATTACCTCTAACGCCCTGGAACGCACATGGGCATTTTAATATTAAAGAGTTTATCCAATAGTTCCCTATATCATAAATCAACATTATCTTACAATGAATAGATAAGTAAGAGTACCATGATGTCTTCCTCCCAAATGTAGTGAATTAACTTAAGTGTGGAGAGGTCATTCAAATGATCCAATGTTTGTTTGGTCCCACTTCTATGGAAGGTAGTTAAGGCTTTTATAGTAGCATCCAAAATGGGAGAGTAGGTTTTTAGGTTTAAGGGTCCTTGATAGGTCCAAATTGAAAGTTGAATTTGGGACCTAAATAGTTGAGGTGTTGAATTATTCTAGGGAGATTTACCATATTGTATTAGACAAGACTACCTTGTGTAGCCTTGAAGCAAGGTTGCTTATGGAAGTTATGGAGGCATTGAAGGGAAGTTTTATTGGAAAACCTTGACAATACTAATGCACAACATGACATGGTGGTGGAAAGGGAGGGTTTAGATTTTGAAAAGGTGGTGGATTAGGACAAACCAATTTTTGATTTTTTGAGGCCTACAAGTTTTGGAAAGTAGGATGATACTATAAATTGAGTTAAAGGATTTCTTGGATTTGAGGGGTGAACATTACGATAAATTTTGCAGTGGCTAACTCATTGGAGGTAGTATTTAGCTTAGGGGATTTCCTTGTGCTTCTTGTGTCCCCATTTGACCAATTCACACTTTCAAATTTTAGGCAATACCTTAGTTTTGTTTAGGAATGTAGATTTTTCTATAAAAAAATTCATAGGGTGGTATAGATTGTTGAGATGATGAAATTGCTATGTTAGACATATTATTTTATTAACTATATCTAGGTAGACTTTGAGACAAAGTTGTACTTATAGGAGGATTGATTTGGTTATTAGAAGATGGAGGTTGACTCACATTGCTATGGTTATTGGAGGAGACCAAAATTTGGTTATTTGAAGGATTTTTTACATCAATCAATGACCTCCCACACAAAGGATTGTGTAATGTCCCTTTTTAAGAAACAACAAACCCTTACTACAAAAATGCATAAATTAAGTACAGCAAGGAAATAACTCAGAAATTGCTCATAAAATAACACAAGTATGAGGAGAAATTAGCCAGTATCATATATTAAATATTTCCAAACCAATACAACAGCTCCCTAAGGCTGAACAGATGTAAAAACTCCTCAAAAATGACCCCAAATACAAGCGTAGGGTTTGGGGCTGCCAATAGATCTGAAACACATGACACAAATGCTCCCAAAAATGCCATGAACTCCTCACGGATGCATATTTTTTGTATTTTTAATATTTTAGGGCAATAACACCTGCAATGATATTGCCAAGACCCCAACCATGCACCTCCAATGCACTATGGGAATGAGCAAGACCTGCAATCTCAACTCATGGAACCTTTAGGGTTTCAATATTCAATTTTGATATCAACATAACATGTCCAAAATGGGACGTCTCACTCCCTTATATAGGGTGAGGTTCTAATTTGGAGTTGACATCTTCCAACCCTAAAATCACTTAAAGTGCCTTATTACAACATAAAAACATAAAACATAAATTAACACAACTTAAGTTATGTCTCCTAGTCACATGAACCCATTTTTCACTTATATAATTAAGTGTAGGAGACATTTACAAAAATATTTATTTTTGGGACATTACAAGTCCACCCTCCTCAAATTGCTTGTCCTCAAGCAAAGTCAAAGCTGAAGCATCTAAAATTTTTGCACCTTCCCAAGTAGCATCCTCCATAGGCAAGTCCTTCCACTTCACAAGATATTCTTTGACAGTCCTACTCCTAAGCTTTCTCTCCCTTGTCTCAAGGATCAATTTAGGTTCAAGAATGAGCTTTCCTTCATCATCAAGGGGTGGCAAATCTGAATATGGTTGAATATGTTGGCCCAAGGCCTTCTTCAAATAAGAAACATGGAAGACATTATGTATTTTACTTCCACTTGGAAGTTCCAAAGCATATGCAACCTATCCAACCTTACTAAACACCTTGTAAGGTCCATAAAATTTGGGTTTGAGTTTTTTTGCTCCACTTCTTTTCAATGTAGACTGTTTGTAGGGCTGCAACCTAACATAAACCAAGTCTCCCACCTCAAATGAGCACTCACTATGCTGTTGATCTGCATACTTCTTCTGCTAATTTTGTGTCGTAAGAATATTGTCCTTCAAAGCATTAAGAATATCTTGATTTTTCATTTGCAAAGTCTCTAGCTTTTTGGACCCTTGAATCACCAAAAATCAGATCTGAAAAGTGTGGGGCATCATAACCATAAAGTGCCTTGAATGGAGACATTTTTATGGACATATGATAAATAGAATTGTAGCAATATTCACCAAGGTGCAGCCATTTAACCCATGCCTTTTGTTGACTTGAAACATAATTTCTCAAATATCCTTCAAGCCATTTGTTAACAATTTTAGTTTGCCCATTAGTTTGGGGATGGTAGCTAGTACTAGGAGTCAATTTAGTACCACATAGCTTAAACAATTCTTGCCAAAACATGCTCAAAAATTTGCTGTCCCTATCACTCATAATGGATTTAGGTAAACCGTGCAATCTGAAAACTTCTTTAAAAAACAAATCAGCAACTTGTATGGGTGTACAAGTTGTTGAAATGGCATAGAAATGAGCAAATTTTGTCAATCTATCAACAACAACAAATATGCAATCCTTCATGTATACCTTGGGCAAACCAGTAATGAAGTCCATGGAGATACTTTCCCATTTCTAATTGGGAATAAGAAGTGGGTGAAGTAAACCATTTGCAAATTCATGTTCCCCCTTGTTTTCTTGGAAAATAACACATTCCCGAACATGCAAGAAGACATTCCTTTTCAAACCCTTCCAATAGAATCTTTCTCTAACTTGTTTGTAAGTCTTGTAGAAACCTGGATGGCCTACAAGTGGAGCATCATGCATGGTCTGTAATTAAAGCTTGTTTCGACTTTGATTCGGGTACTAAAAACACTCTTCCCTTGCAAAAAATCAATCCTTCATTATGTCTGAACCTGTCATCTTCAACTTGCCCATTTATTAGTTTAGAACAAAAATCATTCTTTGCATATTCAGCCATAATTTTCACCTTCCAATCAGCAAAAATAATGGAAAGAGAATGAACAGGAGGACGATGCATAAAACCCTATCAAACGCTAAAAATATGGAAATATGAAATTTTGACCACCAAAAAAAAAATTATGAAACCACAAAACTGCAAATTGGTCAAAAGGGTATCCAAATCTGCAATTTTTATTTTCTGAAAAAAACCCCTAAAAATTCGTGAATCCCCTAAAAATCCATGATTTTCACTAGGGCACAACTTTTCACCACATAAACACACTTATCACCACGAATAACTGAAAAAACACTGAAAATATTGAAACTAACCACAGGCTGGCAAGATTTTAGCTCTGATACCACTTTTAATATCTCTTTTTAAGAAACAGCAAACCCTTACTACGAAAATGCATAAATTAAGTACAAGGAAATAACTCAAAAATTGGTCATAAAATAACACAAGTATGAGGAGAAATCAGCCAGTATCATATATTAAATATTTTCAAACCAATACAACAACTCCCCAAGGCTGAACAGATGCAAAAACTCCTCAAAAATGACCCCAAATACAAGCATAGGGTTTGGGGCTGCCAACAGATCTGAAACACATGACACAAATGCTCCCAAAAATGCCACAAACTCCTCACGGATGCCTATTTTTTGTATTTTTGATATTTTAGGGCAATAACACCTGCAATGATATTGCCAAGACCCCAACCATGCACCTCCAATGCACTATGGGAATGAGCAAGACCTGCAATCTCAACTCATGGAACCTCTAGGGTTTCAATATTCAATTCGGATATCAACATAACATGCCCAAAATGGGACGTCTCACTCCCTTATATAGGGTGAGGTTCTAATTTGGAGTTGACATCTCCCAACCCTAAAATCACTTAAAGTGCCTTATTACAACATAAAAACATAAAACATAAATTAACACAACTTAAGTTATGTCTCCTAGTCACATGAACCCCTTTTTCATTTTTATAATTAAGTGTAGGAGACATTTACAAAAATATTTATTTTTGGGACATTACAGATTGGTATGAGTCATGGTGGGTCCTATGCTGGTCTAGGCTTGGCTTGAGAAATTACAGTAATGATGGTGTAACCATAGGGAAAGCCATAGAAAGTTATCTCTTTGGACATAAAAATTTGACTTACTTATTCAACCATAGGAGCTTTTCCTTTGAATGAAGTGGGATTTGGCATAGGGCCTTCTTCAATCTCATTGTCTTAATGCACCCATGTGACAATTTGCTCCTTTCTTTTTTCTTTCATATTCTTTTTTTGATTCATGATTAATTTAGTTGATTGAATTTCTTTGCCTAACCATTACATTTTTGAGCACGTATTCATAAGCCTAGGTTCCCTCAAATACATATCTACATGGACATAGTTTGGAGGTCAATTTTGAAAACTTTACAATTTTGTATGGAGAAAATCACTCTCCAATTAGAGCAAATTGCATCATAACTGGAGTGAATTATTTTTAGAGGCATAATCTAGAAAAAAATTGCCTAAAAAAAGCCAAGTGAATCACTCCTCAAAATCCAAGTGAATCCCTCTTTGAATTCTACTTTGAGGATTTTTACTCTTTTTGAGTGAATTGCTAGCAAGTGGAGGAAATTGCTTCTTGGACTAGACTTTGAAATTTGTTTTTTCTATGCAATTGATCTCAAGTGGAACAAATTGCTTCCTAAATTAGAACTTTGTAAAAAATTCCTAAATTTGGCCCAATTGCTTTTGCATAAGGCAAATGAAGATTTAGATTCTAAAATGAGAAATTCCACCAATTGGGAGCTACCTTGCTTGTTTTCCTTGTAAAAATTTTAGATTTTTTAGATTCGCAATAGAGTTACCATTGGGAAAGCACTTGCAAATCGTACGTAAAAGATAAAAAAAATGTATGATATTAAAGTTCAATTTGGTATTAGGCTCGATTTTATTATGGATATCAAGTTCTTGGTCCGATTAGGCATGTTAGAAATGAAGTTGAATTGCATACATGTCCAACTTCTCATGTGCCTGCAATTATGTTTCAATAATATTGGTATGAAGGGATAATGCCTCTTCCAACCTTTGTATTTAGGTCGACTCTCCACCATCCTTCCTAAAATCTATCTAATCTAATGTAATTGCATGAAATTAAATGTGATAAATTGAAATGTAGAAAGTAAATGCAAAAATTAAAATGCATGAAAAGTAAATTTTGAAGTTTTGGGTGCGAGAAATTTAAAGTAATACAACTATAATCATAGCAATGAGAGTGTGTGATAAATCAATTGATGATGAAATTGAATAAGAATAATGGAATCTCATGCGTATGAAATGATATTAATAAGGAATGATGAGGAAAAAGAGTAGTGTCATAATCATCATGCCTTCTACAATCCAGGAGGGTGGTGTCATTGATGGAAAGCAAAAAGTCTCATCAAAATATTATTAACTTCTAGAAGAGGCACAATGTGGCTCTCACAAAGTGTAGCTCTAACTTCCTCAAGGCCAAAGGATGTGTATAATGGAGCCCATGGCTCTTATTTATAGAAAACATTCACTCTAAGTTACCTGGGGTGATAAATTCTTAGTACCTAGTAAATATAAATATATGGGAGCATCTTTAAAAAAACAAAACACATCCAAAGATTGCATGCCTCTAAATACATTCCTAAGTCACTTAGAAGGCCTCTAAAATACTTGACACCACTAAATACCAAAATATTGTTTTTGATTTTTTTTTCAAAATCCATGCATCTTCTTTTTACCTCTTTGCTTCACCATAAACAATTTACTATAGGTTGCTAGTGCTTTTTTCTATAAAATAATCACTTCATCCTATTAGTCTCTACTTTATATAAAACAAATGTTTCCTCTTGAACAAATAGGTCTTGTGAACCTCACTTAACATTTTTTTTTTTAAAAGAATCTAAAAAAATTATATCAAAAGAAAATCATTTACAAGTTGAGATAAGACTCCTCCCAACCTTAGCTGGCGAGAACACCTATATACAATAGTAAAAAGAGATTTGTATTGAATCCAATTCTCCTAAATCATATGTCTTCAATGGCTATCTAAATTAGCTAAATACTATATTTGCTCACCAACCTGCCTGATCATCTCATCCTCAATAGATGCCACTATGTCACTAAACCCCTACCTCCTTCTTAGTACCCATCTTAGCCAGGAAGCCTGCCACTTTATTCAAATATTTACCCACATAAATAATAATCACATCATCTAATTCCCTCCACGATTCCTTAATTTGGGTGACAAGAATCCTCAACCTCCATGTCTCCAAAGCAAAGTTTCTCATGCAATCAAAATCTCCTAACAAGATTTGAGAATCTAATTCTATGATTATCCTCCCATAACCTTTTCTTATTGTCTATATAAAAGAAGATTTGATAGCTAAGGCTTCTGATTCATTTTCTATGGTCCTACCCAAGCCATGTAGTTCCCAATAGAGCATTGTCCCAACACGATTCCTATAGACCACTCCAATTCCAACTTTACCTGGATTGTCTATTGTAGCTTCATCAATATTAATTTTAATCTAACCTTTTGGGGGTGGTTTCCAACTAGCTCTATCCTACCCATATTGCACTTTGGCTTCCTTCTCCATCGTCCCTATATCAGCCCGAGTTTCCTCTTTAGCATACACTACCATATTTTCTATGACTTTGCTCCAAATGACCTACCAGAAGCCATCCAAGAATGAAAAAGTTTCTCTAAATTTTTTGTCATTTCTCTCCAAACACACTTGCCACCAAATGAAGTTTAATCTAAGCTTCCACATGATACAAATAGCTTCAGATTTAAATCTACCCATATTCCATATTTTCCAAATATTAATCCGATTCAAATCACCATTGGCTCTTATTTTATAAGCTAAAAATCATTTCTTGTAGATTTGATGCATGAACAAGAACTCAAACATCAAGTGGTCAGTTGTGTCATCGCTCTTGTAGCATAAAACACATCGAGATGGACCAACCATTCCCCTACATCTAAGATTGTCAAAATTAATAATTCCATTATGCATGAACTGTCAGGCAAAGAAGTTTACTTTCGATCAACCGTTGAACTACCAAATCTTTCTCCAATCCTCAACCTGATATGCATGAGGAGGAGGTTCTGGAAGGATCTTATCATATCCATCCTTCATTGTGTAGACTCCAAGGCTCCCATAGCCCCAAGCTAATTCATCATCGTCATCTCTACATGTGAGAAATATTTTTGCCAATATTTTAGTCATAATGGATGTTAATTTCGAAGAAATTGGAATTGGTCACTCATCCAACTTCTTAAATTGCTTAAATCTATAATCCCTCAACTGACTAGTGTGGAAATAAATTTCAATTTGGATCCAACCCCTACTTTCCATGGTTTTTTTACTGGTTGTAGTTCTATGACTTTAGCAATGATAGGTGGGTATTGATCCCATGAATCTATCCAAAATCATGCCTTATCCCCTTTTCTCACTTTCCAAAATAATCCATCTTTCACTACCTGAGATCCTAAATTTAGATTCTGCCACACTAAGGAAACATTACCATCCAAAGGAAAATGACTCACCACATTCGAGTTCACATGTCCCAACTATTTACTAGTTAAAACTCTACTGAATAAAGAAGTTGGTTGGGAGATCCACCTCTAGTAAAGATTTCTAGCCAAAGCTTTATTATTTAACTTTGATCTCCTCAGTCCCAAACCTCCCTTTACCTTGGACTGACTTACTTTCTCCCAACCTACTAAGGCACATTTCCTCTCTCCTTTTACTCCTCCCCATAAAAATTTTCTAGTCATCTTGTTCAACTCTTTCCATATGGTATTTGGGGCAACAAGGATAGAAAATTATAAATTGGAATGGCCTAAATGATTGATTGCAAAAAAGTTAATCTACCCCCAAAGGTTAACCATTTGTGAGACCAATGATTAATTCTTTCTTTGATACAATCCAAAATATTCCTCCAGATATTTATCTTCAGTTTTTTAAAATGCAAAGGGACCCCCAAATATACCATTGGGAGAGAAGTCCTCGTGAATCCCCAAATCTTTGAAATTTTGTCCTGGAACCTTCGATCAAGATTGAAGAAGACCACTTTGGATTTTTGTATCATTGATGACTTGGTTTGTGGCCCTAAGGTAAACATTAAAAGTATCTCTAATCATTCTTGTTTCCCTAAAGTTGGTCATTCCCACAAATCCTGTATCATCCACAAACTGTAGGTGAGTCAAAACCTCCTCACCCACCTTGATACCTGTTAGCAAACCCTATTGTCTTCTCCTCAATATGAGTCTACCTAAGCCTTCAACTAATATGAGAAAAATATAATAGGAACAAAAAAATTCTTGATGAAGGCATCGAGTGGCTCTAAACAATTGCAAGGGAAGGCCTTTGATTAAGGTTGAGTATATCAGAGTAGAAACTCAACTCATAACCCATTTTATCCAATCTTGAGAGAAACCGAAGGTTTTCATCATCCTTGACAAGAAGCTTCACTCCATCATATCATAAGCATTTAACGTATCCAATTTTATAAACATTTTTCTATTACCATTACTAAATTTTTACATTGAGTGGATTGTCTCCTAAACTAAAACCACACCATCCAAAATATGCATGCCCTTAACAAAACCCCTTCTTCAAACTCATTTAACAAAAATTAAATTTTATATATTGTAAAACTTTACACATCCTCAAATCCCAAAGATAGTAACCTATTACTATATGGTCTTCATGTGCTTGTGCATTTTTTTCCCTTTCTAAAAATTATTATTTGGCATTCACTCCCACAGTGTGGGACAAAGTGTCCTTTCCTTTTTATGTCCCGCTAGTCACTCTTAATTAAAGGAAGGACGAGTTGACATCTAGCACGCAGCTATGAATGCTTTGTTCACCACGTCACCATTTTCTTAAAATACGCTCTTTCGTTTAAAAGCTGGACAATTTTCTTAAAACATGCTCTTTTAGTTAAAAGCAAAAAAGAGCAACGGTCAAAGATGAGTGTCGCATTAGTCTTAGGTTTTAAGAAGGATCATGTTTAGTTATAAATATGATCCTTCTTAAAAAAAATAAATATATGAGTGCGCTTGCATCGAACTGGTTCAACAAATGACTAATTGTTTAATCGATGAGACAAGCATAAGCCTTACCATTTGTTTAAATTCACTCTAACGCCTTGGACTGCACGTGGGCGTTTTAATCTTGAGGAGTTTATGTTCCCTATTATGCATTCACATGTTGTCTTTGGCCCCACAAAGAATCTAAAGCCATAAAGTAAGGCACCCGCAAATGTCAAAATATACTTTTAATAATAAAAAGTTAACATAATTTAGAAGTTTGAATCTTAAGGAAGAATATCTAATTAAATATTACGAAATAATTCGAAACTAGTATTTGTCTGCATCATGGCAAGGAATCAGTCCTCTGCTATATAACCCTCGCGCCACTTAGCTCATATTTCGGAACGCGAATTGTAGCATGCGAGTTTCGACTAATATTTGTGATAGAAATTTTAAGATTTTGTCTGCCCCAAAATTGTGTAGAATTAAGTTTCGTTTTAGCAAATTTTTGCCGTGAGCGGAGAAGTGAAAAGATCCAGAAGCTGGGAGCAGAATCTGAATTTTAGCGACATGTTGCTATCATTGCTATCATATTTGTTTTTGGGTTTGCTTTGGCCAATTTTTTATCAGATTTGTCCCTCTTGTTATCTTTTTTTTTGTCTGGTTGCAACCACTTGCTGATTTGTACATACAACATTGTCCTCGAACATGGGGTCTTAGGTCTTAGTTTCCTTTGATTAAACTGAAAGCTGACAAAAACTATATTGTTAAGATTTGACAAAGATGGAATTGCTTATTGCGTTGGAGTTGTAGCCATGACAAACTGGCAAGTTTATAATGGGTGACTAGTAAATAACTAGAGTTATCATCACAGGTTGATTTATTGTTGCCACCATTTGTCCCGTGGTAGAGGCTTATTGGAGCTAGAATTATTTATCATATTGATTTATTTGTGAATGCCTAATGTTCACCACACAATATGTGGGTCGTAACCTACATTACATGGAAAACATCTCAATGAATTGATCTTCTAATCTATCTTCACCATATTATTTTACATTTTATTTATATTTTGGATAATATTTTGTTAAGATATTTTATCTTTTGCAAGGTAAAGGATTTTCCTTAACTATCAATTTATTGTTGTCACCTATTATTTTGTTACTATTGTTGTTTCTCTATATTATCTAGATTCATCATATTTTTTACAACCCCAACATTTCTTTCATATTGAACTCACATTGATCTATACTTTGAGCAATGATACTTTGAGCAATGACTTCAGTGTCATTGTTAGGTTAATATGGGAGAGGTAAGGCTAGAAATTGAGGCTAGAACATGAGTATTAATGATGAATTTTGACCTAGATGTGTCACAATATATGGAGAGGAGTTTGGATTGGTAGATGATTTGGAATTTAGAATGGGTAAAATTGTAGATGTAGACCAAGAATTTGAGGGTTTTGGATGGCATGGGCAACATAAGCCATAGGTAGAGCAAATGAAAATTTGTCTACCCTAACAAGGACATCTTTTTCATATACAACTTCTTTAAAAGCTATAACTAAAGTGATATGGTTAAGATTACAAACCATTAGCTCTAAATCAAATTGCAAGCTTTTGATGTAAAATGACAATGTTTGTTCCTCATTATATCTAATGTTTAGAGGAATTAAATACAATTTTTTCATGAATCTGGTGTTGTAAGCAAAAATGTTTTCTTGAGGATACCTTTACATAAAATTTAATTGAAACAAAATATAAAATCCATTACCCATGCTAGCAAATCTATACATGAACGATTTTATGATTGATGACCAATTAGTAACAAAATTATCCACTAGTACCCTATACCATAAAGCAAATTTATCTTGCAATTAATAGATAAGTAAGATTACCATGATGTCTTCCTCCCAAATGCAATGAATTAACTTAAGCGGGAAGAGGTCATTCAAATGATCCAATGTTGTTTTGGTCCCACTTCCATGGAAGGTAGGTAAGACTTTCATAGTAGCATAAAAAATGGGATAATAGATCCTTAGGTTTAAGGTTCATTGATAGGTCTAAACTGAAAGTGGAATTTGGCACCAAGATAGTTAAGTGTTGAATTATTCTAGGTAGGTTGACCATATTGCATTAGACAAGGGTATCTTGTGTAGCCTTGAGGCAGGGTTGCATATGGAAGTTATGGAGGCATTTAAAGGAAGTTTTGTTGGAAAAAAACCTTGAGGATACTAATGCACACCATGACATGGTGGTTGAAAATGAGGGTTTGGATTTTGAAAAGGTGGTGGTATAGGACATACCAACTGTTGATTTTGTGAGGCCTATAAGTTTTGGAAAGTAGGATGATACTACAAAGTGAGTTGAGGGATTTTTTAGTTTTGAGGGGGGGAACATTGCTAAAAATTTTGTGGTGGTTGATTCACTAGAGGTAACATTTAGCTTAAGGGGTTTTCTTGTGCTCCTTGTGCCCCCATTTGACCAGCCCACACTTGCAAATTCTAGGCAATACCTTAGCTTTGGTTAAGAATGTAGATTTATCCAAAAGTATTTACATAGGGTGGCATAGATTGTCCAGATGATGAAATTGCTATGTTAGACATATTATTATATTGGCTAGACCTAGGTAGACTATGAGATAAATTTGTACTTGTAGGAGGATTGATTTGGTTATTAGAAGTTGGAGGTTGACTCACATTATGGTTATTGGAGGAAACTAAAAATTGGTAATTTTAAGGATTGCTTACAACAATCAATGATATCCCACATAAAGGATTAATATAAGTCATGGTGGGTCTTATGTTGGTCTAGGCTTGGGTTGGAAAATTACAAATAATGATGTCGTAACTATAGGGGAAGCTAGAGAAGGTTATCTCTTTAGACACAAGACTTTGAATTGCTTATTCATTCATAGGAGCTTTCCCTTTGAATGAAGTTAAATTTGAAATAGGACCCTCTTCAATATCATCATCTTGATGCACCCATTGATAATTTACTCCTTTATTTTTTCCTTTCATATTCCTTTGTTGATACGTAATTAATTCAATTGATTAAAATTCTTTGTGATGCACGAGCATCTAGTGGTGTAAGAGTGATCTTGCATCACCCAAAATTTATATTTGATTTAATTATGTTCTAAGTTTATTTAGTTGTCTAGGGGATGGAAAAATAGACCCATTGGTGAAATAATCACCCCAATACCCTGAGCGTTTTGGGAGATATGTAAATTTTATGGCAAAACCTTACCAAAAATAGTGAAAATCTAGATACCCAAACTTGTAGGTGAATTTTAAGGATCTTAGAGGATGAATTTGAGGCTTTTAAAATAGACATAGGACTTACCTAAGTCTTTTACCGTGTAGTTCATCTCGTGCCCTTTTCGAAAATGTCTTGTGCGAGTCAATCCGAGCAACGAGCGCGGAGTTATGACCCTAGGAAGTTTGCCTCCGAAATTCAAATTTCAAATGCATTGTTTTAGGCGGGAAAAGGGGAAAACAGGGTATTAGAGGGAAATTTCAAAATTGTAAAAGGGGTCTTTCTTTTGTATCCTCATTTTTGGAGAAAGTAAAGGAAATGCTTTGGTTCCAATTGACATTTCTCATTATGGAAAATATTTGTGTATTATTTATTTCATGTTGAGTGATCGTCGTCAAGTGGTATCAGAGCGGGAGTTCTTGAGTGTGTAGATAGATCGTCGAATGTGAGGTAGTTTACACTAGGATTTGTGGTTAGGGTTTGTGAGAAACATGAGCATAATGCCTCCATGAAGAAACCGTGGTGGTGGGAGAAATGTTATGGTGCCAGAAGAGGATTTTAGAGCTTTGTAGAGGTAAGTTCAAGCTCTGCAAGAGGAGCTGCGTAGAGGGTTTGAGCCAAGGAGAGAATATGGGAGTGAAGATGAAGCTGAAGAAGAAGAGGCCCAGTTCGAGGAAGAAGAAGAGGCAGTAGATCCTACGCAAGCCAGATTATATAGAGCCATATCCCAGATTGGGAAGAGACCAAAGTTGGATGTTTCTACATATTCTAGAAATCTTAACCTAGAAGAGTTGATCGACTGGATCAATGATATGGAAGAATATTTTGAGTATGAGGAGGTGGAAGATCCTGAGAGGGTTAGATTTTCTAAGACCAAGCTGAAGGGTCATGCTAGTATTTGGTGGAAGGGAGTACAGTTAGATAGAAACAAAAGAGGGAAAGAAAGGATAACAAGGTGGGAGTGGATGGTGGAGAAGTTGAAGAGATAGTTCATTCTAATTGATTATGAGTTGGATTTACTCAAGAAAATGTAGGGTTTGAGACAATCGAGCAAGTCTATCAAAGAATACACAAAGGAGTTCTATAATATTTTAATCAGAACAAGCCATTCTAAGGCCAACAAGGAGAAGGTAGCCCATTATATAAATGGGTTGAGAGCAAGTATTCAAGAGGAGCTAAGTCTGGTCAGGATGACCACCATAGAAGATGCTTACCAGTTTGCCTTGAAGGTAGAAGAGAAGTTGAACAGAAGATTTGAAAGCAAGCAGAGAGGAAGAGGTCATGGTGGAAGAACTGGTGGGAGAAAAAATGGAGGACGAAATGAGGACCAAAAGAAGAATGGAGAAGCTAGCAATAGTCAGGACCAAAAAGGGGATAATTCTTACCGCCATCATGAGCAAAATAATGGTTACCAAAGAGGAAGAGGAAGGTCTAGATGAGGGCCTAGAAGAGGAGGATTTCATGGAACCTGTTTCCAATGTGGGGAAGAAGGACATCGAGCATACGAGTGTCCACAACACCAAGGGAGGATGAATAAGAGGCCTGAAGGTAATGCCCGAGCTGTTGTTGTAGATGAAGGTGTTGAATCTGAGCACTCTGAAGAAGCAGAAAGAGGAGAAGTTCTGGTCATAAGGAGAGCCTTGTTGAATGAGGAGAAAGATCCAGATCAGAGGAAGAGTTTATTCCATACAAGGTGTAAATGTGCAGGTAAGGTTTGTAATGTTATCATTGATAATGGTAGCACTAATAACCTAGTTTTAGAAGGGATGGTTACCAAATTACAGTTAGAGAGAAGGAGACACCCGCATCCATATCAGATTGCGTGGTTGTAGAAGGACCATAGGGCTTTGGTCAGTGAGAAATGTTTAGTAAAGTTTAATATTGGGAATTACCATGATGAGGTCCTGTGTGACATCCTACCTATGGATGCTTACCATTTGCTATTGGGAAGGCCATGGCAGTTTGATCGATGTGCAATACATGATGGGCATGCCAACACTTACTCCCTGACAAAGGATGGAGTGCGCCACAAGCTGAAGCCCCTGAAGGAGGTGGACGAAAAGGTATGTAGCAGTGCCAGAATCTATTTAGTTGATGGTAGAAAATTTTTGGATGGTCTGAAGCATGAGCATATGTGCTATGCATTAATTCCTAGAGTTAAGGAAGAGCAATGCAAAGATATCCCAGTAGAAGTCTCAGGTCTGTTAGAAGAATTCCTAGATATTATATCAGATAATGTACCTGAGGGTTTGCCACCAGTGAGGAAGATCAATCACCAAATAGATTTGGTACCAGGAGCTAGTTTACCTAATAAGGCAGCCCATAGAATGACTCCTACAAAAAGTGAGGAGCTAAACAGGAAAGTCCAAGAGCTACTGAAAAAGGGACTGATTCAAGAGAGCTTGAGCCCATGTGCAGTACCTGTAGTACTAGCACCAAAGAAATATGGAGAGTGGAGAATGTGTATAGAATCCCGAGCTATTAACAAGATCACCATCAAATACAGATTTCCATTGCCAAGGATGGATGACATTATGGATTGTTTGAGTGGAGCCAAGTACTTCACAAAGATTGACCTAAAGAGTGGGTACCATCAGATCTGTATCAGAGAAGGAGATGAGTGGAAGACAACCTTCAAGACCAGAGAGGGTTTGTACGAGTGGTTGGTCATGCCATTTGGGCTAACCAATGCACCAAGCACATTCATGCGGCTTATGAATGAGGTATTGAAGGAGTTTTTAGGAAAATTTGTCATTGTCTATTTGGATGACATTTTAATTTTTAGTAAGACCTTGGAGGAGCACCTGATGCATATCAGAAGAGTTTTTGAGAAGTTGAGGGAGGAGCAGTTGCTGATTAATTTGAAGAAGTGCAGTTTTGTGAAGAAGGAGTTGGTGTATCTAGGATTTATCATCTCAGTTGAAGGTCTTAAAATGGACCTAGAAAAGGTGAGGGCTATCATTGAATGGCCTACCCCAAGGAGCATTACAGAGGTAAGATCATTCCATGGTCTAGCAAGTTTTTACAGAAAATTTATTAGAAATTTTAGTAGTATTTGTGCACCCCTAACAGAGACAATGAGAGGGGATAAGAAGGAGTTTAAGTGGACTTTAGGAGCAGATAAGAGTTTTGATATGTTGAAGAAGAAGGTCACAGAGCAACCTATTTTGGCACTTCCAGATTTCAATAAGGTATTTCAGGTAGATTGTGATGCTAGTGGTAGTGCCATAGGAGTTGTATTGAGTCAAGAAGGTAAACCTATTGCCTATTTTAGTGAGAAGCTTAATGATGCTAGGAAGAAGTATTATATCTATGATCAAGAGTTTTATGCTATAGTTCAGGCTCTAAAGAAATGGAGGCATTATTTTTTGCCAAAAGAGTTTGTTCTATATACTGATCATCAGGCCTTACAATATATTAATAGCCAAGGGAAGCTAAATCAGAGGCACTTAAAATGGGTTGAGTTTCTACAGAGTTATACCTTTGTGTTGAAGCATAGGAGTGGGAAGTCAAACAGAGTTGTAGATGCCTTAAGTAGAAGGTAGAATTTATTGACAGAAATGAAGGTGGAGGTTGTAGGGTTTGACGAACTTAAGAGTTTGTACCCTGAAGATCCAGATTTTGCAGAGGCTTGGAGAGCTTGCTTGGCACCTATTACTTTGGATAGAACTAAATGGTTGGATTTCCTAATCCAAGATGGAATGTTATTTAGAGGAAACCAATTGTGCATTCCAAGGAGTTCGATGAGAGAGAATCTAGTCAAGGAGAAGCATAGTGGAGGGTTGGTTGGACACTTTGGTCGAGATAAGACCATTGCCCTCGTTAGTGAGAACTACTATTGGCCACAGTTATAGCAAGATGTGAAGAGATTTGTACAAAGTTGTAGAGTATGCTAGATGGCCAAGGGTGTGAGGCAGAACACTAGATTATATCAGCCATTACCTGTACCAGAGAAACCATGGGAAGACATCAACATGGATTTTGTTCTTGGTCTACCAAGGACACAGAGGGGGAATGACTCCATATTTGTGGTGGTTGATAGGTTTTCAAAGATGGCACATTTCATTCCCTGCCAGAAAACTAATGATGCAGTTCATGTTGCAAGGTTGTTTTTCAAAGAGGTGGTACGACTACATGGTCTACCAAAGAGTATCATTTCAGATAGAGATACCAAGTTTATTGGGTATTTCTGGAGGACCTTATGGAAGAAGTTGAAGACAGATTTGAAATTCAGTTCTGCATACCACCCATAGACTGATGGACAAACAGAGGTGGTGAATAGGAGTTTGGGTAACCTATTGAGATGCTTAGTAGGAGATAAGCCCAAGGGATGGGATTTGGTTTTACCATAGGCAGAATTTGCTTACAATAATTCTATCAACAAGAGTACTAATAAATCCCCATTCCAGATTGTATATGGGAGCAGCCCAAGGAATGCTTCTGAGTTGAGGAAGATGGACAGAGGGGAAAAGAGTAGTGTTGAGGCTGAGGACTTTGTAGAGCACCTAAAGAGCTTGCATGAAGAAGTAAAGAAGCATATTAATAAGATGAACACTTAGTACAAGAATAAAACCAGAAGCGGTGATTTAAGGAATTCCAAGTGGGAGATGAAGTTATGGTTCACCTGAGAAAAGAAAGGTTTCCTGCTAAAACTTATAACAAGCTAAAAATGAAGAAGTTTGGACCATGCAGGATCATAAAGAAATAGGATTCAAGAAATGCATATGAAGTAGAATTGCCAAGTGGGCTTAACATATCACCTATGTTCAACATTTTTGATTTGGTAGAGTATCATGAAGGAGACAATGATGATGGACCAGTAATAGAATTATGGAATATTCCAGCATCTACTCCAGAGAAGGAAGAGATAGAAGAAATCCTGGATACCCGCATCGACAAAAGTACAAGAAACAGGCAGTATGAAGAATATTTAGTTAAGTGGAAGGGCAGGCCTATTGAAGATTCATCTTGGTTGTCGAAGACAGAGGTTGACCACCTTGGTTTTCCTCCAACATTAGAGAAGTGAAGGTCACTTCTCAATTTACCCTAGGTGTCTGATGCAGGAGCATCCAGTGGTGTAAGAGTGATCTTGCATCACCCAAAATTTATATTTGATTTAATTATTTTCTAAGTGTATTTAGTTGTCTAGGGGATAGAAAATTAGAGCCATTGGCGAAAGAATCACCCCAATACCCTGAACGGTTTGGGAGATATGTACGTTTTATGGCAAAACCCTACCAAAAATAGTGAAAATCTAGATACCCAAACTTGTAGGTGAATTTTGAAGGTCTTAGAGGACGAATTTGAGGATTTTAAAATAGATGTAAGACTTAGCTAAATATTTACCAATTTATTTTATCTCATGCCCTTTTCAAAAATGTCTCATAATAGTCAATCGGAGCAACGAGCAAGAAGTTATGACCCTGGGAAGTTTACCTCCAAAATTCAAATTTCAAATGCATTGTTTTAGGTGGGAAAAGGGGAAAACAGGGTATTAGAGGGAAATTTCAAAATTGTAAAAGGGCTCTTTCTTTTGTATCCTATTTTTGGATGAAAGTAATGAAATTTTGGTTCATCTGACATGATCAAAGGAAAAACACATATGTATTGTTTGTTTCATGTTGCTTGAGCTTCATCAAGTGGTATCAGAGTAGGAGTTCCTGAGTGTGTAAATAGATCGCCGAACGTGAGGTAGTTTGCACCAGGATTTGTGGTTAGGGTTTGTGAGAAAAGAGAGCAAAATGCCTCCACGAAGAAATCATGGTGGTGGGAGAAATGCTATGGTGCCAGAAGAGGATTTTAGAGCTTTGTAGAGGTAAGTTCAAGCTCTGCAAGAGGAGTTGCATAGAGGGTTTGAGCCAAGGAGAGAAGATGGGAGTGAAGATGAAGCTGAAGAAGAAGAGGCCTAATTTGAGGAAGAAGAAGAGGTAGTAGATCCTGCACAAGCTAGATTGTATAAAGCCATATCCTAGATTGGGAAGAGACCAAAGTTTGATGTTTCTACATATTCTGGAAATCTTAACCCAGAAGAGTTGATCGACTAGATCAATGATATGGAAGAATATTTTGAGTATGAGGAGGTAGAAGATCCTAAGAGGGTTAGATTTTCTAAGACCAAGTTGAAGGGTCATGCTAGTATTTGGTGGAAGGGAGTACAGTTAGATAGAAATAAAAGAGGAAAATAAAGGATAACAAGGTGGGAGCGGATGGTGGAGAAGTTGAAGAGATAGTTCATTCCAGCTGATTATGAGTTGGATTTACTAAAGAAAATGTAGGGTTTGAGATAGTCGAGTAAGTCTATCAAAGAATACACAGAGGAGTTCTATAAAATTTTAATCAGAATAGGCCATTCTGAGGCCAACAAGGAGAAGGTAGCCCATTATATTAATGGGTTAAGAGCAAGTATTCAAGAGGAGTTAAGTCTGGTCAGGATGACCACCATAGAGGATGCTTACCAGTTTGCCTTGAGGGTTGAAGAGAAGTTGAACAAAAGGTTTGAGAGCAAGCAAAGAGGAAGAGGTCATGGTGGAAGAACTAGTGGGAGAAAAAATGGAGGGAAAAATGAAGATCAAAAGAAGAATGGAGAAGCCAGTAGTAGTCAGGACCAAAAGGGGGATAATGCTTACCGCCCCCATGATCAGAATAATGGTTACTAGAGAGGAAGAGGAAGGTCTGGATGAGGACCTAGAAGAGGAGGATTTCATGGAACCTATTTCAACTATGGGGAAGAAGGACATCGAGCATACGAGTGTCCACAACACCAAGAGAGGACAAATAAGAGGCCCGAAGGTAATTCTCGAGCTATTATTGTAGATGAAGGTGTTGAATATGAGCACTCTAAAGAAGTAGAAAGAGGAGAAGTTATGATCACAAGGAGAGCCTTGCTGAATGAGGAGAGAGATCTAGATCAGAGGAAGAGCTTATTTTGCACAAGGTGTAAATGTGCAGGTAAGGTCTATAATGTTATCATAGATAATGGTAGCACATATAACCTAGTTTCAGAAGGAATGGTTACCAAATTATAGTTAGAGAGGAAGAGACACCCGCATCCATATCGGATTGCATGGTTGCAGAAGGACCATAGGGCTTTGGTTAGTGAGCAATGCTTGGTAAAATTTAATATTGGGAATTACCGTGATGAGGTCATGTGTGACATCCTACCTATGGATGCTTACCATTTGCTATTGGGAAGGCCATGGTAGTTTGATCGATATGCAATACATGATGGGTATGCCAACACTTACTCCCTGACAAAGGATGGAGTGCACCATAAGCTGAAGCCCCTGAAGGAGGTGGATGAAAAGGTATGTAGTAGTGCCAGAATCTATTTAGTTGATGGTAGGAAGTTTTTGGATGGTCTAAAGCATGAGCATATGTGCTATGCATTAATTCCTAGAGTTAAAGAAGAGTAATGTAAGGATGTCCTAGTAGAAGTATCAGGTCTATTAGAAGAATTTCTAGATATTATATCAGATAATGTGCCTGAGGGTTTGCCACTAGTGAGGAAGATCAGTCACCAAATAGATTTGGTACCAAGAGCTAGTTTGCCTAATAAGGTAGCCCATAGAATGACTCCTGTAGAAAGTGAGGAGCTAAATAGGCAAGTCCAAGAACTACTAAAGAAGGGACTGATTCGGGAGAGCTTGAGCCCATGTGTAGTACCTATAGTACTAGCACCAAAGAAATATGGAGAGTGGAGAATGTGTACAGACTCCCGAGCTATTAACAAGATCACCATCAAATACCGATTTCCACTGCCAAGGATGGATGATATAATGGACTGTTTGAGTGGAGCCCAATACTTCACTAAGATTGATCTAAAGAGTGGGTATCATCAGATCCATATCAGAGAAGGAGATGAGTGGAAGACAACCTTCAAAACCAGAGAGGGTCTGTACGAGTGGTTGGTCATGCCATTTGGGCTAACCAATGCACCCAACACATTCATGCAGCTTATGAATGAGGTATTGAAGGAGTTTTTAGGAAAATTTGTCATTGTCTATTTGGATGACATTTTAATATTTAGCAAGACCCTGGAAGAGCACCTGATGCATATCAGAAGAGTTTTTGAGAAGTTGAGGGAGGAGCAGTTGTTAATTAATTTGAAGAAGTGCAGTTTGTGAAGAAGGAGTTGGTGTATCTGGGATTCGTCATCTCAGTTGAAGGTCTAAAAATGGACCCAGAAAAGGTGAGGGCTATCATTGAATGGCCTACCCCAAGGAGCATAACAGAGGTAAGATCATTTCATGGTCTAGCAAGTTTTTACAGAAAATTTATTAGAAATTTTAGTAGTATTTGTGCACCCCTAACAGAAACAATGAGAGGGGATAAGAAAGAATTTAAGTGGACCTTAGGAGCAGATAAGAGCTTTGATATGTTGAAGAAGAAGGTCATAGAGCAACCTATTTTAGCACTTCCAGATTTCAATAAGGTATTTCAGGTAGATTGTGATGCTAGTGGTAGTGCCATAGGAGTTGTGTTGAGTCAAGAAGGTAAACCTGTTGCCTATTTTAGTGAGAAGCTTAATGATGCTAGGAAGAAGTATTTTGTATATGATCAGGAGTTTTATGCTATAGTTTAGGCTCTAAAGAAATGGAGGCACTATTTGTTGCCAAAAGAGTTTGTTCTGTATACTGATCATCAGGCCTTGTAGTATATTAATAGTCAAGGGAAATTGAATCAGAGGCATTTAAAATGGGTTGAGTTTCTATAGAGTTATACCTTTGTGTTGAAGCATAGGAGTGGAAAGTCAAATAGAGTTGTAGATGCCTTAAGTAGAAGGTAGTGTTTGTTGATAGAAATGAAGGTGGAAGTTGTAGGGTTTGATGAACTTAAGAGTTTGTACCCTGAAGACCCAGATTTTGTAGAGGCTTGGAGAGCTTGTTTAGCACCAGTTACCTTGGATAGAACTAAGTGGTTGGATTTCTTAATCCAAGATGGAATGTTGTTTAGAAGAAACCAGTTGTGCATTCCAAGGAGTTCGATGAGGGAGAATCTGGTCAAGGAGAAGCATAGTGGAGGGTTGGTTGGACACTTTGGTCGAGATAAGACCATTGCCCTCGTTAGTGAGAACTACTATTGGCCATAGTTGCAGCAAGATGTGAAGATATTTGTACAAAGTTGTAGAGTATGCCAGATGGCCAAGGGTGTGAGACAGAACACTAGATTATATCAGCCATTACCTGTACCAGAGAGACCATGGGAGGACATCAACATGGATTTTGTTCTTGGTCTACCAAGGACACAGAGGGGGAATGACTCCATATTTGTGGTGGTTGACAGGTTTTCAAATATGGCACATTTCATTCCCTACCAGAAAACTAATGATGCAGTTCATGTTGCAGGGTTGTTTTTCAAAGAGGTGGTACGACTTCATGGTCTACCAAAGAGTATAGTTTTCGACAGAGATACCAAGTTTATTGGGTATTTCTGGAGAACCTTGTGGAAGAAGTTGAAGATAGATTTGAAATTCAGTTTTGCATACCACCCGCAGACTGATGGGCAAACAGAGGTGGTGAATAGGAGTTTGGGTAACCTACTGAGATGCTTGGTAGGAGATAAGCCCAAGGGATGGGATTTGGTTTTGCCACAGGAAGAATTTGCATACAATAATTCTATCAATAGGAGTACTAATAAGTCCCCATTCCAGATTGTATATGGGAGTAGCCCAAGAAATGCTTCTGAGTTGAGAAATATGGATAGAGGGGAAAAGAGTAGTGCTGAGGCTGAGGACTTTGCAGAGCACCTGAAGAGTTTGCATGAGGAAGTAAAGAAGCATATTCATAAAATGAACACTCAATACAAGATAAAGGTGGACCAGAAGTGGTGATTTAAGGAATTCCAAGTGGGAGATGAAGTTATGGTTCACCTGAGAAAAGAAAGGTTTCCTGCTAAAACTTATAACAAGCTAAAAATGAAGAAGTTTGGACCATGCAGAATCACAAAGAGACAGGATTCAGGAAATGCATATGAGGTAGAATTGCCAAGTGGGCTGAACATATCACCTGTGTTCAACATTTCTGATTTGGTAGAGTATCATGAAGGTGACAATAATGATGGACCAGTCATAGAATTGTGGAGTATTCCAACATCTACTCTAGAGACAGAAGAGATAGAAGAGATCCTAGATACCCGCATCGACAAAAGCACAAGAAACAGGCAGTATGAAGAATATTTGGTTAAGTGGAAGGGTAGGCCTATGGAAGATTCAACTTGGTTGTCCAAGATAGAGGTTGACCACCTTGGTTTTCCTCCAACATTAGAGAAGTGAAGGTCACTTCTCAATTTACCCTAGGTGTCTGATGTAGGAGCATCCAATGGTGTAAGAGTGATCTTGCATCACCCAAAATTTATATTTGATTTAATTATTTTCTAAGTGTATTTAGTTGTCTAGGGGATAGAAAATTAGAGCCATTGGTGAAATAATCACCCCAATACCCTGAACGGTTTGGGAGATATGTACGTTTTATGGCAAAACCCTACCAAAAATAGTGAAAATCTAGATACCCAAACTTGCAGGTGAATTTTGAAGGTCTTAGAGGACAAATTTGAGGATTTTAAAATAGATATAGGACTTAGCTAAATATTCCCCATTTAGTTCATCTTGTGCCCTTTTTAAAAATGTCTTGTACTAGTCAATCGGAGCAACGAGCGCGAAGTTATGACCCTGGGAAGTTTGCCTCCGAAATTCAAATTTCAAATGCATTGTTTTAGGCGGGAAAAGGGGAAAACAGGGTATTAGAGGGAAATTTCAAAATTGTAAAAGGGCTCTTTTCTTTTGTATCCTCTTCTTTGGATAAAGTAATGAAATGCTTGGTTCATCTGACATGATCAAAGGAAAAACACCTATGTATTGTTTGTTTCATGTTGCTTGATCTTCTTCAAGTGGTATCAGAGTAGGAGTTCCTGAGTGTGTAAATAGATCACCGAATGTGAGGTAATTTACACCAGGATTTGTGGTTAGGGTTTGTGAGAGACGAGAGATAATGCCTCCATGAAGAAACCATGGTGGTGGGAGAAATGTTATGGTGCTAGAAGAGGATTTTAGAGCTTTGTAGAGGTAAGTTCAAGCTCTGCAAGAGGAGTTACGTAGAGGGTTTGAGCCAAGGAGAGAAGATGGGAGTGAAGATGAAGTTGAAGAAGAAGAGGCCCAGTTCGAGGAAGAAGAAGAGGTAGTAGATCCTATGCAAGATAGATTGTATAAAGCCATATCCCAGATTGGGAAGAGACCAAAGTTTGATGTTTCTACATATTCTAGAAATCTTAACCCAAAAGAGTTGATCGATTAGATCAATGATATGGAGGAATATTTTGAGTATGAGGAGGTAGAAGATCCTGAGAGGGTTAGATTTTCTAAGACCAAGTTGAAGGGTCATGCTAGTATATGGTGGAAGGGAGTGCAGCTAGAAAGAAACAGAAGAGGGAAAGAAAGGATAACAAGGTGGGAGTGGATGGTGGAGAAGTTGAAGAGATAGTTCATTCCAGCTGATTATGAGTTGGATTTACTAAAGAAAATGTAGGGTTTGAGATAGTCGAGTAAGTCTATCAAAGAATACACAGAGGAGTTCTACAAAATTTTAATCAGAATAGGCCATTTTGAGGCCAACAAGGAGAAGGTAGCCCATTATATTAATGGGTTAAGAGCAAGTATTCAAGAGGAGTTAAGTCTGGTCAGGATGACCACCATAGAAGATGCTTACCAGTTTGCCTTGAAGGTAGAAGAGAAGCTGAACAGAAGGTTTGAGAGAAAGCAAAGAGGAAGAGGTCATGGTGGAAGAACTGGTGGGAGAACAAATGGAGGGAAAAATGAGGATCAAAAGAAGAATGGAGAAGCCAACGATAGTCAGGACCAAAAGGGGGATAATGCTTACCGCCCCGTGATCAAAATAATGGTTACCAGAGAGGAAGAGGAAGGTCTGGACGAGGACCTAGAAGAGGAGGATTTCGTGGAACCTATTTCAAATATGGGGAAGAAGGACATCGAGCATACGAGTGTCCACAACACCAAGAGAGGACAAATAAGAGGCCCGAAGGTAATGCCCGAGCTGCTATTGTAGATGAAGGTGCTGAATCTGAGCACTCTGAAGAAGCAGAAAGAGGAGAAGTTCTGATCACAAGGAGAGCCTTGTTGAATGAGGAGAGAGATCCAGATCAGAGGAAGAGCTTATTTTGCACAAGGTGTAAATGTGCAGGTAAGGTCTGTAATGTTATCATAGATAATGGTAGCATAGATAACCTAGTTTCAGAAGGAATGGTTACCAAACTGCAGTTAGAGAGGAAGAGACACCCGCATCCATATCGGATTGTGTGGTTGCAGAAGGACCATAGGGCTTTGGTCAGTGAGCAATGCTTGGTAAAATTTAATATTGGGAATTACCGTGATGAGGTCCTGTGTGACATCCTGCCTATGGATGCTTGTCATTTGCTATTGGGAAGGCCATGGCAGTTTGATCGACGTGCAATACATGATGGGCATGCCAACACTTACTCCCTGACAAAGGATGGAGTGTGCCATAAGCTGAAGCCCCTAAAGGAGGTGGACGAAAAGGTATGTAGCAGTGCCAAAATCTGTTTAGTTGATGGTAGGAAGTTTTTGGATGGTCTGAAGCATGAGCATATGTGCTATGCATTAATTCCTAGAGTTAAAGAAGAACAATGCAAGGATATCCCAGTAGAAGTATCAAGTCTATTAGAAGAATTTCTAGATATTATATCAGATAATGTGCCTGAGGGTTTGCCACCAGTGAGGAAGATCAGTCACCAAATAGATTTGGTACCGGGAGCTAGTTTACCCAATAAGGCAGCCCATAGAATGACTCCTATAGAAAGTGAGGAGCTAAATAGGCAAGTCCAAGAGCTACTAAAGAAGGGACTGATTTAGGAGAGCTTGAGCCCATGTGCAGTACCTGTAGTACTAGCACCAAAGAAATATGGAGAGTGGAGAATGTGTACAGACTCCCGAGCTATTAACAAGATCACCATCAAATACAGATTTCCATTGCCAAGGATGGATGATATAATGGACTATTTGAGTGGAGCCAAGTACTTCACAAAGATTGATCTAAAGAGTGGGTATCATCAGATCCGTATCAGAGAAGGAGATGAGTGGAAGACAACCTTCAAGACTAGAGAGGGTTTGTACGAGTGGTTGGTCATGCCATTTGGGCTAACCAATGCACCAAGCACATTCATGCGGCTTATGAATGAGGTATTGAAGGAGTTTTTAGGAAAATTTGTCATTGTCTATTTGGATGACATTTTAATATTTAGCAAGACCCTGGAAGAGCACCTGATGCATATTAGAAGAGTTTTTGAGAAGTTGAGGGAGGAGCAGTTGCTAATTAATTTGAAGAAGTGCAGTTTTGTGAAGAAGGAGTTGGTGTATCTGGGATTTGTCATCTCAGTTGAAGGTCTAAAAATGGACCCAGAAAAGGTGAGGGCTATCATTGAATGGCCTACCCTAAGGAGCATAACTGAGGTAAGATCATTTCATGGTCTAGCAAGTTTTTACAAAAAATTTATTAGAAATTTTAGTAGTATTTGTGCACCCCTAACAGAAATAATGAGAGGGGATAAGAAAGAATTTAAGTGGACCTTAGGAGCAGATAAGAGCTTTGATATGTTGAAGAAGAAGGTCACAGAGCAACCTATTTTAGCACTTCCAGATTTCAATAAGGTATTTCAAGTAGATTGTGATGCTAGTGGTAGTGCCATAGGAGTTGTATTGAGTCAAGAAGGTAAACATGTTGCCTATTTTAGTGAGAAGCTTAATGATGCTAGGAAGAAGTATTATGTATATGATCAGGAGTTTTATGCTATAGTTCAGGCTCTAAAGAAATGGAGGCACTATTTGTTGCCAAAAGAGTTTGTTTTATATACTGATCATCAAGCCTTACAATATATTAATAGTCAAGGGAAATTGAATCAGAGGCATTTAAAATGGGTTGAGTTTCTACAGAGTTATACCTTTGTGTTGAAGCATAGGAGTGGAAAGTCAAATAGAGTTGCAGATGCCTTAAGTAGAAGGTAGTATTTGTTGATATAAATGAAGGTGGAAGTTGTAGGGTTTGATGAACTTAAGAGTTTATACCCTGAAGATCCAGATTTTGTAGAGGCTTGGAGAGCTTGCTTGGCACCAGTTACTTTGGATAGAACTAAATGGTTGGATTTCCTAATCCAATATGGAATGTTGTTTAGAGGAAACCAATTGTGCATTCCAAGGAGTTCGATGAGAGAGAATCTGGTCAAGGAGAAGCATAGTGGAGGGTTGGCTGGACACTTTGGTCGAGATAAGACCATTGCCCTCATTAGTGAGAACTACTATTGGCCACAGTTGCAACAAGATGTGAAGAGATTTGTACAAAGTTGTAGAGTATGCCAGATGGCCAAGGGTGTGAGACAGAACACTAGATTATATCAGCCATTACCTATACCAGAGAGACCATGGGAGGACATCAACATGGATTTTTTTCTTGGCCTACCAAGGACACAGAGGGGGAATGACTCCATATTTGTGGTGGTTGACAGGTTTTCAAAGATGGCACATTTCATTCCCTGCCAGAAAACTAATGATGCAGTTCATGTTGCAGGGTTGTTTTTCAAAGAGGTGGTATGACTTCATGGTCTACCAAAGAGTATAGTTTTTGACAGAGATACCAAGTTTATTGGGTATTTTTGGAGGACCTTATGGAAGAAGTTGAAGATAGATTTGAAATTTAGTTCTGCATACCACCCGTAGACTGATGGACAAACAGAGGTGGTGAATAGGAGTTTGGGTAATCTACTGAGATGCTTAGTAGGAGATAAGCCCAAGGGATGGGATTTGGTTTTACCATAGGCAGAATTTGCTTACAATAATTCTATCAATAAGAGTACTAATAAATCCCCATTCCAGATTGTATATGGGAGTAGCCCAAGAAATGCTTCTGAGTTGAGGAATATGGATAGAGGGGAAAAGAGTAGTGTTGAGGCTGAGGACTTTGTAGAGCACCTGAAGAGTTTGCATGAGGAAGTAAAGAAGCATATTAATAAGATGAACACTCAGTACAAGACAAAGGCAGACCAGAAGTGATGATTTAAGGAATTCCAAGTGGGAGATGAAGTTATGGTTCACCTGAGAAAAGAAAGGTTTCCTACTAAAACTTATAACAAGCTAAAAATGAAGAAGTTTGGACCATGCAGGATCACAAAGAGACAGGATTCAGGAAATGCATATGAGGTAGAATTGCCAAGTGGGCTGAACATATCACCTATGTTCAACATTTCTGATTTGGTAGAGTATCATGAAGGTGACAATAATGATGGACCAGTCATAGAATTGTGGAGTATTCCAACATCTACTCCAGAGACAGAAGAGATAGAAGAGATCCTAGATACCCGCATCGGCAAAAGTACAAGACACAAGCAATATGAAGAATATTTGGTTAAGTGGAAGGGTAGGCCTATGGAAGATTCAACTTGGTTGTCCAAGACAGAGGTTGACCGCCTTGGTTTTCCTCCAACATCAGAGAAGTGAAGGTCACTTCTCAATTTACCCTAGGTGTCTGATGTAGGAGCATCCAATGGTGTAAGAGTGATCTTGCATCACCCAAAATTTATATTTGATTTAATTATTTTCTAAGTGTATTTAGTTGTCTAGGGGATAGAAAATTAGAGCCATTGGTGAAAGAATCACCCCAATACCCTGAACGGTTTGGGAGATATGTACGTTTTATGGCAAAACCCTACCAAAAATAGTGAAAATCTAGATACCCAAACTTGCAGGTGAATTTTGAGGGTCTTAGAGGACGAATTTGAGGATTTTAAAATAGATGCAGGATTTAGCTAAGTCTTCCCCATGTAGTTCGTCTTGTGCCCTTTCCAAAAATGTCTCGTGCGAGTCAATCGGAGCAACGAGCGCGAAGTTATGACCCTGGGAAGTTTGCCTCCGAAATTCAAATTTCAAATGCATTGTTTTAGGCGGGAAAAGGGGAAAACAGGGTATTAGAGGGAAATTTCGAAATTGTAAAAGGGCTCTTTTCTTTTGTATCCTCTTTTTGGAGAAAAGTAATGAAATGTTTTGTTCAGCTGACATGATCAAAGGAAAAACACCTGTGTATTGTTTGTTTCATGTTGAGTGATCGTCATCACTTTGTATGACCATTACATTTTTGAGCATGCATGCATAAGCCTAGGTTCCCTCACATACATATCTACATGGACATAGTTTAGAGGTCAATTTTTAAAAAATTCCAATTTTTTATTCATGGAGAGAATCGCTCTTCAGGTGGAGCAAATTGCTTCATAACTGGAGTGAATTGTTTTTAGAGGCACAATCTAGATAAATGTGCATAAACAAAGCCAAGTGAATCACTCTTTGGATTCTACTTGAAGAAATTTTACTCTTGTTGAGAAAATTGCTAGCAAGTGGAGGAAATTGGTTCTTGGACCAAACTTTGAAAATTATCTTTTTTCTACGCAGTTGACCTTAAATGGAACAAATCACTTCCTAAATGAGAACTTTGCAAAAATTTCCTAAATTTGATCCAATTGCTTTTTCCTAAGGCAAATGCATATTTGGAGTCTAAAATGATAAATTCCTAACTTACTTATTTTCCTTGTAAACATTTTAGATTTTTGAGTTTCGTAATAGAGTTGCCATTGGGCAAACACTTGCAAATCAGATGTAAAAAATAAAATATGTGTGATATTAAAGTTCAATTTAGGACTAGACTCGATTTTATCATGGAGAGCAAGTCCTTGGTCCCATCGGGCATGTTAGAAATGAAGTTGAATTGCATAAATGTCCAACTTCTCATATGCCTGCAATTTTGTTTCAATAATATTGGAAAGGACAATGCCTCTTTCAACCTCTGAATTTAGGCCGACTCTCCACCATTATTCCTAAAATCTAATTAATCTAATCTAATTGCATGAAATTAAATGTGATAAATTGAAGTGTAGGAAGTAAATGTGGAAATTAAAATGCATGAAAAGTAAAATTTGAAGCTTTGGGTGCAAGAGATTGAAAGTAATATGACTGTAATTATAGCAAGGAAAGTGTGTGATCAATTAATTGATGATTAAATTGAATAACTATGGAATATCATATGTATGAAATGAGATTAACAAGAAATAATGAGGAAAAAACAGGAGTGTCATAATTATCATGCCTTCCATAATCTAGGAGGACGGTGTCACTGATGGAAAGCAAAAAGTCTCATCAATTTCTTATTAGCTTTTGGAAGGAGCACAATGTGGCTCCTATAAAGTGTAGCTTTAACTTTCTTTAGGCCAAAGGATGTGCACAATGAAACCTATGGCTTATAGGAAAAATTCACCCTTGAGCTACCTTGGGTGATAAATTCTTAGAACTTAGTAAAGTAAAAGTACGAGAGCATCTTTAGCATAATGAAACACCTCCAAATATTATATACCTCAAAATACATTCCCAAATTATTTAAAAAACCTCTAAAATACTTGATAGTACTACTAAATACCAAAATATTATTTTTTAAAAAATCTTTTTCAAAATCCATACATCTTCTTTTTACATTTTTATATCAATAAAAACAATTTGCTATACAATTTGTTATAGTTTGCTAGTGCTTTGTTCCTATAAACTAATAGCTTTCATCCTACTACCACCTCTCTATTATATGAATCAGCTACTTCCTCAACTCTATTTTATAAGCCTCACTTAACAAAAAAAATAGATTTTAAATATCTTAAAGTTTTTTACATCTTCACATCCAAAAATAAGAACCTATTACTGTATGGTCTTTATGTGTCTTTTTCAATTTAAAAAAAAATGGATTTTGGATATCTTAAAATTTTATACATCTTCATATCCCAAAAATAGGAACCTATTACTGTATGGTCTAAATGTGCTTTTGCATTTTTTTCCCTTTTTAAAAATTATTATTTGGCATTCATTTCTACCATGTGTGACAAAGCGTCCTTACGTTTTTAGTTCCACTAGCCACCTTTTCTATAAAGTTTTTATTAAAAAATTCAATACTTTTTTATCACAACTGAATATTTCACCAAGTGGGTTGAAACCATGCGCTTGGCCACGGTGACTACAGCCCAAATCTCTAAGTACATCTTCAACCACATTCTTTGTAAGTATAAGATTCCTTCATTTATCTGACAATGACGCTCCTTTGAAGGATGTCTATAAATTTTATGCTAAGTACAAGCAAGACTAATCGCTGTTAAACCACATTCTTTGTAAGTATAAGATTCCTTCATTTATCATCTCTGAGAATGACACTCCTTTCAAGGATGTCCATAAAATTTATGCTGAGTACAAGCAAGACTAATCGTTGTTAATATTTCAGTCCCACTAGTCACTGTTAGTTAAAGGAAGGACGAGCTGACATCTAGCAGGCAACTATGCTTGTTCACCACGGCACCATTTTTCAAAAACTTACTCTTTAAGTTCAAAGCAAATGTAGCAACCGTCAAAGATGATCAACGCATTGCATCGAACCTGCTCCAACTGATGACTAGATCGTTTAATCAAGACAAGCACTAGGCAGGACGATTTGACATCTAGCAGGCAAATTTTTCAAAAACATACTCTTCAGTTCAAAGCAAAAAGTAGCAACGGTCAAAGATGATCAACGCATTGCATCGAACCTGGTCCAACTGATGACTAGATCGTTTAATCAAGACAAGCACTAGCCTTGCCATTTAGTTAAATTGCCTCTAACGCCCTGGAACGCACGTGGGCGTTTTAATGCATTCACATGATGCCTTTGGCCCCACAAGAGCCACAAAATAAAGCGCCTGTAAATATCATTGTAGCGGGAAGCTTTAGCGCTTTTTTAAAGGTTTAAAGTTCAATAAAGAAGGTAAGAATAGGCAGCCTGAGGAAGAATAATGCGGAACTAGTGTCTGCATCACGGCGAGCAGTCATTTCTCTTCTATTTAACCTCGCGCCACTTTGCTCATCTTTCGGAACGCGAGTTGCAGCATGCGAGTTTCGACTAATATTTGTGATCGAAATTTCAAGATTTTGTCTGTCGCAAAATTGTGGAGAATTAAGTTTCGTTCTAGCAAATTTTAGCCGTGAGCGGAGAAGTGAAAAGATCTAGAAGCTAAGAGCAGAATCTGAATTTTAGCGACATATTGCTATCAGATTTGTTTTTGGTTTTGGGTTGCGGTGTTACAGAGAGCTATGGCAGCTACTTCTGCTGAACAGTCGGAGTCACTGTTAAAGGAGGAGGTTAAGTACTACGAGAACTGTCCCGGGTGCAAGGTGGAGCAGCGTAAACGAACGCAGAAAGGCTATCCTGTGAAGGAATTCGTCCTCATCGCATTGCTGGTTCTCTGCAATTGTAATTTAACACACATCTTTCTTTCTTTCTTGACTTCCTTTTGTTTTGGCACCTCGAATTTGCAGAAGGTTATGATTTTCGTTCTATTGCTTCTGATTCATTTTTTTCAATCGTTCTGGTGGCTAATCGCAAATATTTAGCTTTCAAATGTTGCGATTCGCGCTGGTATTTAGGCGTGAAATGTCTTCTACTTCAATGGATTTAAATTTTGTTCTGCCAAAGCAACTGCCACCGATGTGCAGGAAGTGAAAATTTGATAAGCAACAGATGGATTTCAATTTTTTTCTGCGAAGCTTCGGATTTTTTAATTAAATGTCTTAACTTTTGGCTGATATTTTCATAAGTGAAGAGTTGAGGCGTGTGAGTCGCCGCAAAACTCATGGCAGAGATTGCGTGGAAGATCTGTAAACGGCACCGCCTAAAACTGACATTTTCGACATCATGTGTTCGTGTCGTTTGGGAATTATTAATTCTGTCTTCTTGTTTTTTTTTTATAATTATTATGCTGAAATGACTCTAAATGTGATATTGTATTAGCATTCAAATTTTAGTCGCTTCTCTCTACAAATGAATTTTTTTAAAAATAAAAAATGTTTTATTACGCTCAAGATCTACGTTATTTTGTCCGGTGCTGACCTTTCTTCTTTTGGTTGTGTTGCAGCGCTTCCGATAACTTCCCTGTTCCCATTTCTTTATTTCATGGTACGTTGAACATTTGGACGTCATTTCTTTCTGAACATTTAGATATCATTTCTTAAAAAAGTAAAATAGGAGTCGGTAGGACAGGCGTTTTTGGGTTTTCTTTAGACATTTAAGTTTAAACTAAGATAAAGTGTATGTTTATATGTGTTAATTAGTTTGAAAAAAAACATAGAGAATACAATTCTATGCTTATATGTGTTAATCAGTTTCTAACGAAAAAAACAGAGAATAAAATTCTAAGACCTAGCGCTAATAAACCCAAAGTTCACTTCCTCAACATGCAATTGAAAACAACATTTGTGAGACCAAAAATATTTAAAAAAAAGGAGAAGGAAGGGAAAATGCATTTGAAGCCCTGGGCTGTACTGAAGCCCTGGGGCGAATGCTGGCTGGATGCTCTCTCGGAAGAGAGTGAACAACACCCTTCCTTTATTATCGCAGACCTGCCGCGCAGCTGGTTTGTAATATTTAGCAATCACTTTGACCAACTCTGGGCACCAGTGTGTCAGGGGGCATAGGAACCAGTAAAGGTTTGATTTGAAAGCAGCTCTGAGGTGGTGGGAAGGCGAAACCTTATCCACCCACTTTGCGATAGTCAGACGCAGCTTCGTGAGACTGATGGAAAACGAACCATCCTTGTATCCAGACAGACGATTGATGGGTGGCGGCGGAGTCTGGCCAACTACGCACCTCTTCGTTCTGGACTTTCCTTTTTTGTCCTTCTGTGGCGCTGCGCTCTCATGAGCGCTCGACTCTGGAGACTCAGCTTCGCGCGGTTCTACGCCTGATTGCGCCTGTACGGGTGACTTCCCCTTATCCATCCTTGTTGAAACAATCAGAGACGGGGACAAATACTTCTGAACTTGTCAGGCTTATTCTCTGCAGTCCGGGAGTCAGCTTTGAACTTATGAATTTTCTGGCCGTGCCAGGGTCCTTTTGTAGACAGTGACTGCAATCATTAATGGCGCGAGGGAGGGAGTTAGGGCAGTTAACTCTAGGTTGGTGGAGACGTTATGATTTTGGCGGCTGCGCATGGGCTTTTTTGGAAAAGCGTGCTTTATTAGTCGTTGGCCCAAAACGCACCTTACCCTTTAAATGCATCTTTTTTGGTAATTGCGCAATCATTTAAAACTTCCTCGATTGTTGCGCCGTTGCTGATGTCACCGCCACCATTCGGGCACACTCTTCAAAGAAACTTTATAGTCCATAACCCAACATGTGCCGAACTTCGCCCTAGAAGTCGAACTTCGCCCCAGAAGTCGAACTTCGATATTAGACTTAGGCGCTTTCAGCTTCTATTGGATCACCCAGGGTGCACCCGAAATTGGGGGCGCAGTCGGACTTCACCCGAGAAACGGGCGCAATCCAACTTCGCCCAGCAACTGGGGCGCAGTCCGATTCTTGGCATTTCTTTGTAGTCTGCTACCCGTCTGTGCCCTTTGGAGAGGGCGCAGCCCGACTTCGCTGCGAAGTCAGGTTGGGCAGTCAGACTTAGACACTTTAGTTCCTTTTTCAACTGCTTTCTTCCCTACTTCGCCCCATTTGATGAGCGCTGCCCAACTTCGCTGCAAAGTTGGGTATTTGCCTTAGACCTACTTGGGCTACTTGGAAAACTAAAAACTAAAAAGCTGAAATATTTACATGATGAAAACTTAAAACACGAAAAATGAAATCTGTACAAAGGACCCTTTTCGGGTGCCTGCAGTGGTGGTACAATTTCAGGTGGAACCCGTTGACGGGAATGGGGAGAGGATGTCCCTCCATGTCCCGAAGCACGTATGCATTGAATTGATTCACCCGGGCAATCTGATAGGGGCCCTCCTAGAGGTTGTCAAACTTCCCATGGTTGCCGGGTTTGGCCCTGAACGAGTCCCATTTCAACACCAAGTCCTCGATTTTGAAAACTCGGGCAGTGGTGCCTTTTGCGAACCAGTCTTGAGTTGCTTCAGCGTGTTTGGTGAAGGCCTGGTACGCTTTCTCTCTGTCTTCCTCCAACTGCAGCAGTTGGCAAAGTCTGTCGTCCGCAGGATCCCCGCTGCTTCTTTCCTCGTCAAGCATCCAGAGAGCGGGTATTTCAATGTGCGTTGGCAAGACAACTTCTTTGCCATACACGAGCGCATAAGGGGACGTTTTCATGGACTTCTTGAATGAAATTCTGTCCGCCCATAGCGCCCAATTCAGGAGTAGGTGCCAAGTCCTCTTGTTATTCTCCACTGTCCTTCGGATGATCTTCAGTAGATTCTTGTTGGTGGACTCGGCGAGACCGTTCCCCTGCAGGTAGTAGTTGGAAGACATCTTGTGATAGATGCCGAATTTGCTGGTGTACTCCGTGAGTATTGCGCCTGCGAACCCCATACCATTGTCCGTCACTATCGACTCGGGGACCCCGAAACGGGTAATCAGGCTCTCAAGGAATCCGATGACCGTCTCTTGGTCGACGTTTTTTGTGGGGATCGCCTCTGCCCACCATGTGAAGTAATCGGTGGCGGTTAAGATAAACTTGTGGCCCATTGCAGAATTCGGCGAGATCACCCCGATGAAATCCAGACCCCATTGCTGAAACGGAGTCTCGGCTTGGATCGGTTGAAGGGGCAGGGGTGCTTTTCTGTTTCTGCCAACAAATCTCTGGCATTGATCACACTTGGTACAAACCGCATGAGCGTCTGTAAACAGAGTGGGCCAGTAGTACCAACTCTGATTATTTTCAAGGCGTAGGCCTTGCAGAATGATGACCTCCAGGCATCCCGGAATGAAATTCTTCGAGGACCCTGGACTAGTCTGATTTTTTGACGCACCGCAACAGGATGCCATTGATGTTTTTAAAGTAAAGCCCCTCGGGGCGAAGAGTATACTTCAAAGCACCTAGCCAAAACCTCCTTCTTTGTGAGGCATTCAAGTGGTCTGGACATCTTCCAGTGCAGAAATATCTCACCAGTTCATCTATCCAGTCGCACTCCTCGGGTAAGGAGTTGGCTAGGTTGATGCGTGTTGCTGGATCCTCCCACTCGTAGGCGGATATCTCGGCTGCCGCGCTTCGGGCTAGCTCTTGGCACAAGGCTCGGCCTCTGATCAGCTTGGTTGGCCGCACTTCGATGTCGAACTCCTAGATTTTGGCAATCCATCCTGCTCTCTTGTGACCCGGCTCTCCTTGAATGATGAAACTTCCAACGTCCGGCTGGATCACAAAGACAGTGATCTTGCTCTGGGAGACAAAGTGCCTGAATTTTTGGAGAGATTTCATGACAGCGTGAACCTGCCGCTCTATAAAATTGTACTTTTCTTCGTGCGGTTGGATTACTTGGCTCAGGAATGCTATGGGGCGCTCCTCGCCATCTTCTCCCTTTTGGGTCAGGACTGTGGCGTAACTCTTTGGTTCTCCCATCGCATATAGGATGAAATCCTTGGAATAGTCCGGGTTTACCAACACCGGTGCTTGTGCAATGCGAGCTTTGATCTCCTTGAAGGCTTGCTCCCTTTCTTCAGTCCACAGAAATTCTGTGTTCTTTTTCAGCAACTCGGCCATAGGCTTGATTACCTGTGCGAAGTCCGGTATGAACTTCCGCACGAAGTTGATTTGACCAAAGAAGGACTGCAGTCCTTTCTTGTCGATTGGGGCGGGCAAGCGGAGGAGGGCCTCTGCTCTATCAGGGTCTATAGCAGGCCTTTTTCGGAGATGACATGCCCCAGCAGCTTTCCTTCTTTCATCGCGAAGACAAAGATCTTCGGGTTTATGGAGATGCCGAATTCACGACACCTTTCGAATATTTGCCGCAGGTGGGGAACATGGTCTTCTCGCTTGTGAGAGAAAATAGTCATGTCATCCAAGTAGATAACAATCACTTTGTTGAGCAGCTCTCGGAAGGCCAGGTCCATGGCTCTTTGGAATGTGGCGCCAGCATTGGATAAGCCGAAAGGCATGCGCTGATAGGCGAACGTCCCCCATTTGGTGGTGAACGCCGTCTTGTGCTGGTCCTCATCCTTGACCCATATCTGGTTGTAGCCGAAAAAGCCGTCTAAGAGGGAAAATCTCTGGGCTCCAACAACTATATGGAGGATCTGATCGATCTGGGGAAGCGGGTAATGGTCCTTGAGGGAGGCTTGATTTAGATTTCTGAAATCCACGCAGAGACGAATGTCTCCGTTCTTCTTCCTCACAGGAACCAAGTTCGCAACCCAGGATGAATGCTTAATGGGGTAGATGATCTTGGCCTCCAAAGATCTTCAGGAGCTCGACTTTCATCATGGCCTCGATTTTTGGATTGACGGCCCTCTCGCTTTTGCCGGAATGGCTTGGCGCCATCTTCTAGCTCAATGGTATGTCGGATTATTTCTCTCGTCATACCCCTTCAAGTCCCGGTAGCTCCAGCTACTATGTCGTGGAACTCTCGACACAATGCTCGATCCGCTCGAGTTCCTCTGTGGTGCAGTCTGTCCCGACCTTGATTGATTTACCAGGTTCCAGCTCCAGGTCGGCATACTGCTTCGGGTTTACTTTGATCCGGTGAGATATGGCTCTATCGTTTTGATCAAATAGACTCTCTAGGGTAATTAGTCCTTTTGGGACATGATCGTTTTTCAACAGTATCAACCCCTCATATTGCTCGTCATCAGGGTCTCTACCTTCGATTGAACAGGCCTCATTTACCAAAAATGTGACGATCTCCTCGTCACAGTCGAACACCTGCCAGTGGGTGTCCTTATTAGGCACAGAAGGCCTATAAATGGTACGAACCGGCTTCGGCTTCTGGATAGTGTCATCAGCCGAAACGTACCTGGCTCCAACAGACGCCAAAATGTCAGCATGCTTGTTTTTCTCTCACGAAATAGCCTTGATATTCAACGAGTCAAAAGACTGCATCAGATCCCAGACCCGATTTCGGTACGCCTTGAGATAGTGCTTTTTGGAGGCGCACTTGTTCGTGATCTGGTGGCACAGCAGCTCTGAGTCTCCATAGATCTGCAGATGTTTAATTCTCAACCTCTTTGCCTTTCGCAAACCCAAGCACAGGGCTTCGTACTCCGGCGCGTTGTTGGTACAACTCCAAGCCAGCCTGTAGGTGTAATCCTTTTGGATCCCGGTTGGGGAAACCAAGAGGACTCCAGCACCGGTGCCATTTTTGCATTGCGCGCCATCAAAGAAAAGCTTCCACAGCTTCTCAGGTGCAAGTCCTACTTCTCTCTTGGCTGACTTGTCAAGCCTCTCAGGCTGAACAATGGTGTAGCAGCCTTGCTCTGTTTCAATCACGGCGTTGAAGTCCCGCAAGGAGAATTCATCTTCTACTTGCAGTTGCTCGAGAGCTTGCTCCGTCATGTCCACTGTCACCAGTTCCTCCTCCGTCAGCTGAACCATGCAATCCTCATGCTCTTCTCCAGGTATCTTCTCTACTAAGTAGGTGGAAGGCTTCTCATTGAAGATCTTCAGCCTCCTTCCTTTGAAGGGCACTTCCATGTATGAGTAGTCCAGAGACAGATACCCTCCCAACTTTGCAGTGAACTCCCTGGAGAGACACATGCCAAAGTAGGGTTCCAAGTCGACGACCACAACCTCTTGGATGACCACGATGTCGAGAGCTTTGTGCAGCCGAATGGGGATGTCTTTTATGACACCGACTATCTTGACAGGGGTGTCGTCTAGTTGCAGCACGCCTTGGTTGCTCCTTGTGTATTCCATCCCGATTTCATCGCAGACGGCTCTTGGAGGTGGTTTGTTCTTCCTAGTAGCTGAGACTGTCAAGGGTTGCACCAGGACAGCAGGCCGCATCTGCTTGCCATTCTTCATGGTCTTCAGGGATTCTTGTAGCAGATCAACCTGGCCTGGGAGTTGAAGAGCATCATACATGCTGATTCTTGCGGGGGTTCTCTTTAATTCGTCTACTATGCTGTAGCCCGAAGTGTTTGCTCCTTCCGCTTCTTGTGCCGGCTCATACTTCGTCTGGTATTGTTGAGTGGCCTCAACTCTCTGTCTCTTGGTCAGAGACGGATATCTCAGCCTCTCCTGAGCTTGTTCTTTTGTTTCAGCTGGAGGCTGAGCAGCAGGAGCTTTAGCCGGAAGAGCTTTGGCTATGGGAGGCTTGACTGTGGGAGTCTTCGCCGGAGGAGCTTTGTCTTTGGCTGTGTAGGGCCACAACATCTTGTACGGTGGTAGCTCCTCAGGTTGCGCCTTGTCTCTTCTGGCGTACACCTTTAAGGGTTTGGCTGCAGCTTAGGGAGACTTCTTGTTTTCCTTGGCAGGAGGCTGCATCGGGACTTTGTCTGAAACGGCGAAATTACTTTCGTCGCCCAGGATCATGTAGAGCTCTTCGTCCTCAATGGCACTGCCGGCCAAAGTCTAGAGGTAGTGCTGATGCAATGTACAGTCATCCTCGGCATGCGGGTCATTGCACGTGGTGCACCAATTGACCTGGTCAGAAGCACCAGGTTCATCTTCAATGGCAGCATTCCTCGGAGGGGGCCATCGTTGCAAATGTTGCTCAGGGGGCCGATCTTTTGTCAACATCGGGGGCGGATATGGCCTCCTTGGAGCCAGGTCCATCTGGGCCTGCTTCTTCTTCAGGACAGTCATGTCATTAGACATGGTGTGATAGCCAGAGGCCAGAGCCCGTACCTCCTATAAGATTTGATTCTGAATATCATGGTCAGGAGGCGGCAGCAATTGAGCTGGGGGAGGCAATGCAGCCAATGGAGGAGGAGTTGAATATTGTGAATGCTGAGGGGGAGCAGGAAGTGCTGGAAAACGCGAAGGACGAGGAGGCGGATAATGAATCTGCGACGGGCCGTAAGGATTCACGATCGGCGCCGGATTCCATTGCTGCTGGGGTTGCTGTCCTGAAGTGGACGACTTTGAACCAGAAGCTGATGGATACTGCGATCGGGGAAAATCAGGGTAGATAGGCGGTTGCACTCTGTGCGGAAGTTTGCCAATGGAGATGATGTCCATTTCAGCTTGTTGGGAAGCCTTCGTACAGAGCAGGGGAACGTGTTGAATCTGGCAACCTTCGACAGCGAGCAAATGTCCGAGTTGAAAGACCTCGGGTAGTAGTAGGTGGCCCGACTCGCCGACGGTCGGAGTTCGCGAGGCACTCGTTTCCAAGACCTCGCAAACCCGATGTTGAAGTCCGACACCTCCTCTTGGGGGTGTCTCTCGAATACTTTGGAACCGATGCAAAGAAAGACGAGGGATCGGCAGACTCGTTGCATCCTTTCACGAGTCTCGCCGGCTAACCGTCGCCACCCCGTGATGGATCCCTCCGGCGATGATCTCCACCGAGAGAGAAGCTTTCCCCTAAGGGAAAGGGCCAGCAGACGGGTCTTCACACTTTCGTCAGTAATGGAGTGAAGCACAGCCAGGGCAAGAATGTCCTGGATGTGTTCATACGCCGTATTGCCGTAGTCGTCGTATGTAGGGATAGACTTTAAGGCAGCAGGGGGCACAACTTGTTGTCCGACTAGGGCCAAGGGCCCCATAGAATCCACCGCCGGGAAGAGGTCGTCCTCATCCAGATGGTCAGCCATTTCTGCTTCTGACCCGGTAGTGTACTCGGTATCGAAACTATTCGAAGATGTGGATTCTTCTTCAGCCTCAACTTGTTCAACCTCAGCCTCGACTTCTTGAATTTTAGCCTCGGCTTCTTCTTGGATTTCTTCTTCGCGAGCTTGATAATCAGCCAGCCTGACGCGCTTGCCTGGAGCGTCAATATCAAGTTCGTAAAAGTCAGGCGGGTTCTCCGGATTCCTTGCTCGCCACCTTCTCGTTTGCATGAAGGCGTTAGGACCGGTCTTCACGGACTCAGAGAGTGTTCAGATAATTGGAGAGTCGCCAGGTGCTCTGATTTTGAACAGCAATGAAGCGAGCACTAGTACTTCGATTCTGTTTGGGGGGTGGGAAACTTCCACGTCCCACCGGGCGTGCCAAAGAAAACTGTTGGTTACGAATTTGCCATGAGGAAAGGATTTGTTGTTATTGCGCCCAGATTCGCCCACCAGATTGAAAGGCCGGAAGGAAGGAATGCCTTCCGTGCCAATCTCCGGAGAAGGCCGACTTCTTGTGGGGTTTGTGTTAAGAGAAGAGTGCAGGAAAGAGATAAAAAGGTACAGAAAGAGATAAAAATGCAGAAAGGGATTCCAAATGTGATTGGAGTTGGGTGGGGGGAATAAGCAGCACGACAACGAATCAATCACCGCTACTAACAGCATTCATCTACAAACACACATTGAAACTACAGCTATCGTCGATCCCATGTATCCTCTATCCATGCATTCCAGGAATACCTGGCCATCAAATGCTGGAGTCCATAGTTCAGTACAACAAGCAATGACACAAGAAACATGAGGCAGAAATGACAAGGAGAGGCAACATGCAAGATAAAAGACAGTAAGCAGAGCCAAGTGTATGTTTATATTTGAGGCAAACGCACAGCTACAATTGTTCCCTAGCAATATATTCCCCTTCCACCACCTTACAATGAAAATGTGGTGGGTATTTATAGCCCAAAATTCCCCCCGATTACATTCATGGGCACGGAGTCCTAGACAAGACAGTAGCTGACACGAGCGGCTGAGGGTTCTGCTGATGCTGACTTCTGTCGGGCCGGACTGTCCTTGCAGCATGGTGTCCCCGAAGGCGGTACAGCTACGTGGCAGTGCGTTGGGTCGAGTATTCAGTCAACAGGAATGCGGGTAGGTGCGGCAGATGGCACTTCACATCGGCTTAAATGGTGACAGATGGCGCCGGTAGTGTAGCCCATGCTTTGTCCTTGCGGTTAAGTCTTGGCTCGAACCCCGAAGATGGATACTTGTCAGATGCTGAAGTGTGACACGTGTTTGCCTTGAAAGGCAGCTTATCCAACTTTGCCAGGAATTCGGGCACTATGGGGTTGCGCAGGAGGAAAACAGCGCAGTTGGAAGGCCTTCTTGCCTTAGCAAATTTCTGAGTTGACTTTACCCAACTGCGCACCGGTCAAAGGGCGCACTCCGACTTCGCTACAAAGTCGGGTGTCGCACCGGTGCTTGGATTTCTCTTCCCTGCTCGGACTGCGCACTGGAAAAGGGGCGCACTCCGACTTTGCTGCGAAGTCGGGTGTCGCCCCAGCACTTAGCCATTTTTCTGATGAACTATTCCCCTAGTGCGCCCAGGAAGAAGGGCGCACTCCGACTTCGCTGCGAAGTTGGGTTGCGCCCCTGACACTTAGTCAGATTTTGCTTCGACATCGCCCGTTTTGTCGCACTTTGGGTTCCCTATCGCGCTCCAACCGAGGGCGCACTCCGACTTCGCCGCGAAGTCGGGTGTCGCCCCAACACTTAGAAATTTTCAGGGAATACCTCTGTTCTGGAAATTTTACTGGGGAAGAAAAGGGAAAGGAAGAAGGGGGAATGGAATTGCAAGGAAGAAGGGGAAAGGGAGAAATGAAGAAAGGGGGAAAATGAGGAGAAGGAAGGGAAAAGAGCAGCCCACTTGCAGAAACCAAAAACATGGCACCCCGTGCAAAATGTGGCAACAGGGACCCCATGGATGCCAGAATTTGTCAGCTGTTGTAGATAGAAGAGGAAAGGGAGAAGGGACCACTACCCGAGTTTTCAAAATCGGGGACTTAATGCTCAAATGGGATTCACTCAAAGTGAAGCCAGGCAATCACGACAAGTTCGACGCCTTCTGGGAAGGCCCCTATCAGATCGCTCGGATAATCCAGTTCAATGCATTCGCGCTCAGAGACATGGAGGGACAGCTCCTCCCGATCCTTGTTAATGGCTTTCACCTAAAGGCCTATCACCACTGAAGGTTGTCAAAAGGCCCTACCTTGTACATATTTTTCTTATTTATTTCCTGTAGTTCAGTTTATTTCAGAAAGTAAATATTTCTTTCAGTCATTTAGTTTTTCGCTTTTAAGTCAAAAGAAAGCCAAGTGTGAAAAAAAGAAGCAAGTGCGCGTCAGTTCAAGGACTGACCAAGGCGGGGAAATCGCCCGACTTTGCAGCGAAGTCGGGCTTCGCCCTTAATGTTGTGCGACATCGGGAGGTTAAGGAGCAAAAGGCAATCAAGAAAAGTTCAAAAAAAATTTTAAGTGCTGGGCGCGCCGTCCGACTTCGCAACAAAGTCGGGCTGTGCATCCTTTTCTAAGCGTAGCCAGACGAGAACGAGGGGAAAAGATGAAAAATCGTCTAAGTGTCCCCGCCCGACTGCGCAAATTTTCCCAGTGCAGTCGGGCTGCGCACTCAAAGTTTTGCACACTCTGACGGGCGCATCCTGGAGGCAAGGTGCATGATGAAATCTTTCTAAGTATAGGCCTCCCAAGGGCGCACCTCTCATAGCGCGAAGTCGGGTTGCGCTCATTTTTTGAGCGCACTCGATTAGGGCATCCCTCAGTTTAGTGCCTCGAAGCGTGTGCCCAGATGGCGACTGTGACGTTATTAAAAGCACGAAGTTCGAAGATTTTAAGGAATGATTGCATGGATTTCAAAGCAAATGTCATTAATAAGAGAGCGCACAAGGGGCCAACTGCGTACGAGTTGCGCTTTTCAATAGAAGATCCCACGTGCGGCCGCCGAGGAATAACAACGCTTTTTACCTACTTCGGACAAATCACTTTAAATTCCCCCTCATGCCATTAATGTTGTTATTCCATTATTAGAAAAGGGCCCTTACTCAAAACGCCAGAATTACCAGTATAAATCTGAGCTGCATAGTGAAAAAGAGAAGAAGTGCGAAATTAAGCTCTGCAACAGCTGTAATTTCTGTCTCCATCACCATGAGTGAAGGGCCGAGAGTAGATAAGGGGAAGGTGCCAATGCAAGCGCAATCCAGTGATTTACAGCGGGAAGCCGAGGAACATATAGACTCTAGCGCTCATGAGAGTGAGGCGGCACAGGAGCAAAGGGGAAAATCCAGGTCGAGGCAAGCTAAAAGACAAGGTCCTTTGCCGTCGCCCATCAACCGCCTGGCCGAACACGAAGATGGCGAGTACTCCATTAGTCTCACCAAGCTGCGTCCCAATATCGCGAAGTGGGTGGACAAGGTCTCGTCCTCGCACCACCTTGGGGCTGCCTATAAATTGAACCTTTACTGGTTCTTGTGCCCTCCTGTTCACCACTGCGTACGCCATGCATTCAAACCTGGTTAGGATACAGCAGAAGCAGACAACTGAATTCTGGCACTGCTCATTCCTTGTATGGCTGTGCCTCTACCATACCCATTACCGAATAAGGGTGCCCGGGATTAAGAAAGTAAATGATAAGCGCGCGCCGCTGCCTGTATACGAGTGGACGGAGCTGCTGTATAGAAGGGGGTCCTATTATGATTTTAATTTCAAATTCTTGGGTATGACCCTGGCACTGTTCAATGGCAAGGCGCCTCGCCGACCCCATGTTATGACGAAGTACCTGACGAGAAACAAATACGGGGACACTTTCCAGTTGACCCAGGGCATTGTCATCAGAATCTACGGGTTCAAAGGGAAGTCGTTCTTGCTGCCCTATTTTTGCACTGAACACCGATTTGGCATGGAGGCAGCGCGGCAGATGGACTGCGTCGAGGAGGAATTCGGCCAGGGAAAAAAGAAGGGCCATATTTTAAAAAATCCTTTAATCTGGGGAAACATTTAAGTCCATGAAATTGGGCAGCATATCTACTTGGAGCAAGCACTCCTCAACTTAGGCCTGATACAATTACCACAGCGCTGGAAATACGACTCGATTGGGGTCAGAGGAAAATTTGTGCATGTATGCCCACGAGTAGAGATCATGGAAGAGAGGTGCAACAAGACAGGGGCAGACCTGGAGTGGCACATTGAGCGAATGCAGTCATGGCTGCCATGGCATGACTTCTACTGTGTGGAGGCAGATTACAATCCAGAGCATAATGACGATCACAAGCTAGACTCGACCGGTTTTAGAAAATTCCTCACAAAGGTGGCACCCCTCGGCTGGGAAAAGGACAAAATAATTGAATGCTGGAAGATGAGGTGTCGCACGCGACACAATAAATCGGACAAAAAGACATTGGCCATAGATGATGATTTTTCGGCCTTATATGATAAATACACCGGCAAATGGGAGCCATTCGCATTTCGAGATTGAGTTCCCCTAGACACCAGGAAAAGATATAAAAGGAAACCCCCTCCATAGCATTTGTCCATTCGAAAGCCATTCGGCAGCAAGGCGCCAAAAGGCAGGCAAGTGGGCCCAATGTTGTCTCCAGCGCCGAAAAGTCGCCTCAGAAAGAGGAGCCAGAAGGGTCAACCGGCGAGGCAGCAGTAGTGGGCACCCCTCCGACAAGGCCCAAGTACAAGTTTACCATGGGCACCTCGGTACCTGATGCACCAACCGTCTCCGCCTCTATCGAACAAACCTCCGCTCCGAAAGAAAAGAAAAGAAAAAGGGGCGAGAAGACCAAGATAAAGCGGCCAAAAAAGGAGGCTACACAGCAGATAGTGGCGGCCCCATGGATAAGAGAGGTTGTATCGGAAATAATCTCTCTAGATAGTCCAGAGAAAGAAGCAAAGGTCTGGGCAGCAAACATCATTCAAGCACCGGCTCAGGCGGAGCACGCAGGTACGTCCTATTACCCTGTATCACAAACCCCAGCTAGCCTTGCTATCACGCCCTCCTATTCTGCATCAGGGCATGCCTTAGTCATCTCATCCATATCGCCTATCACCCAGTCCCTCCACAACCCCCATTCCTTTGGATGTTTTGCCCAAGACCCTAACATTTTTCAAACCCTGGGTCAACCCCTAAGTCTCTCACCCACGGCTAGCGCTGAAGCTGTATCTACATCACCGCGCCGCTCACCCGCCACATTCAAAACCCCATCTCCACCTCCTACGCAGCCGCCCGTTTCCCCTAGGACCTGGTCGCCCTCAAAAGCGCCTTATCTTCTGGAATATCTCCTGCTTCATTGTTTTCAGGGAGGATGCCGTAGCATGATTTGGCCTCGGCATACCCTATGTTGGCAGAGCTGGACCTAATGGGAGAATAGCTGCAAGTTACAGACGACCAACCTCTAGCCGCAAAGGCCACAGGGTGTTCTGCCTCTTTCCTCCAGGGCATAAATAAGAGAAGAGCCGAGGAGATAGCCATTCCAGTGAAGCGCACCAAGTTTGACTTGGACAAGAGAGTGCTCCAAACGGAGAAGTTAATCCCAAAAGTCAAGAAGCCTCTCCGGGAGATGACTGAGGCAGATTATGAGCACCGAACCAAGGAGAAAAGTTTTGACGATATAAGCGAGGAATACGAAATCAATGGTATTCATCGGAATACTAATAATCTCCTTGTCAAGAGAAGCTGTTTCAGCTTCAAAATAATTCAAGGCAGCTGGAAGAGAATCTGGCCAAGGCCACCACGCAGCTGGAATCTGCTCAGAAGGAGATCAAATATTTGAAGGACCAGCTTGCCGCGTCCCAGTAGGAGGCGGCAACACAGAAGAAGACAGCTGAGCAGTTGTCAGAGGAGAAAAAGGTAGCACTCGAGCATGTTGCCCAGTTGCAGAATCTGCTGCAGAAAACTCAGACACAGCTGGAGAAGAAAGCATCCCAGGCGGCTGCCTTTTCGAAGGACAAGATCAAGGAGATGCGAGCTAGTTTGCTGCAGGACTGCAGGAGTAATGTTGTCATGTCCCTGTCTGTCCTGGATTTTGCATCCATAATTCAAGAAGTTCTGCCCAGGGAAAGTCTGTGGTAGAGGAGGCTGAACGCCAAGCGAGGCAGTGGCTAGACTTGGCAATAAAACTTGAGGAGTTTGCGTGCAAGGGTCTTCGATTTCCACCTATGTCACGAATCGCCCTAGACTGGGCAGATGCAAGGATAACCTTGCAAAACTATTTTGAGAAAACCGAGAAGATTAGGGCTGCCAGGAAGATGTTGGATGTATTGAACCATGAAATGAACATCTTCCTGGCCCCCTTCAACACTCTTTCTGCGCTCGGATTTTCGAGCTTTGTCAAGGATGGAGAATTTTTGCCCCTAGAGCAAGTAAAGCAATATTGGTTGTTTTTTGAGGCAGACACATCTGAGATTGATGGCTGGACCGACCCAGTCCAAGAGGCATAGGTGACCCAAATGGTGTCTAAGTTTTGCAAGATTAACACATGCCTCCAGGAGCTGGGAGAGAGGTATGACACCATTGACGTGCATATGGTCGCAGCATTCAAAGGAGCGTTGAAGGATATCAACGACTTAGAGCCCTTCCAGGCAGCAGCTTGGGATCAGGCCAAAGCTGCCTACGAGCACGTCCGCGAGCGGGATCAGCCTGCTGAACAGGAAGGCGATGGTGGTGTTGAGCAGTCAGGCTCAGAAAGAGAAGAAGAGGAAGGATCAGAAGAAGAGACTGCTGAAAGCGAGCCCGAAGAAGAACAACTACCCAAGAAGGGAGCTCAGCAGCAACAACAACAACAACAGGATGCAGGGGAAGGGAGTTCCTCTACGCCCAAGGGATAAAGGCCTGGTTCGTGCATCGAGGCGAGCTCGACACCCCGTGAGCTGCCAGGAATGTTGTCACATTTTGCACGGGGTGCTATGTCTTCAAATTTTTGTAAGGATGTTGCTTTCACTTCCCTCTTTCTTCTCTCCCCTTCTCCACCATCCCCCTCTTTTCTGCCATCGTTTTCATTTTTATCTACCTCCTTGTCCATGTTTCTAACTATTTCTCTGAGTGGGCAAAAATGCCCCAAAATCTTCTAAGTATGTTGTTCGCTTGACTGTGCAGCGCAGTTGGGCGACGCTTCCCTATCTATGCGCACCTAGGCAAAATTGAGAATTGAGCTCAAAAAATTCTAAGTCGGGCTGTGCTCTAAAGTTAGTGCGCACTTGGGCGGCATCCGATTGGAAAAGGGCCAGAAAATTCTAAGTGTTGAGCATCGCCCGACTTCGCAGCGAAGTCGGGCGGCGCTCTAAAGAGGATGCGTAGTAGGGCTGGCTTGCCTTGGAGACTTCGGAAAATTGGCTAAGTGTTGAGCCGCCCGACTTCGCAGCGAAGTCGGGCTGCACTCACTAGATTGTGCGCACTCGGGCTGAAGATGAGAAGATGCTGCCCAAAAAATTTCTAAGGCACGAAGGCCTTCCCGACTGCGTTGCTTCCACCCTACGCTGCCCGGCTACGCTTCAATTTTGTGCGAAGTCGGGTAGGAGATAAAATATGAGCTTTGAAGGCAAATTCTTCCCCCCATTAGATTCTAATAGGTGTCCAGCCTCGAGATCCATGTCAAATATGTGACAGAAGGTGTGCGAGCGTGAACTGACATATTGTACCGCAACTACCCTCATTCAAACTGACTCGAGGTTTCACCTACCGGACTGCCATGTAGCTACTAAGTTTTCAGGCGGACCTTGCTGCAAGTACTTTCCATACCAGCAGAGGTCAACATCAGCTGCTTTTTGCCGCTTTTGTCAGCTTTTCCAGCTTTTGTCAGGTCTGGGATTTTGTGCCCAAAGTTGTAATCGGGGGGAAATTGCGCTATAAATAGTTGCGCCATATCATTGTATAAGGGTGGATGGGAGATATATTGCTAGGAGACTTCTGTAACTATGCGTTTGCTTTTGAATACAAAATATACTTGGCTCTATTGATTGTCTTTATTTTGTATGCTGCCTTCGTTAAGTATTTCTGCCTCATGTTGCTTATATTTCTGATTACTTTTATTCTGCTTTATTTGGATATCTGTATTGGCAATTAAGTGTACCTGGAATGCTTAAAATGAGGAATACATAGGATAAAGTAACATTAATAGTTTCTGTTACATATTTTGTTTAGATTGCTATTAGTAGTGGTGATTGGTTAGTTTCCGTGGTGCTTATCTTCCCCACCCGAAACAAGCATATTTATGTTTATTTCAGTAATTTGTAATCTCTTTCTTGCACTCTGAGATAAAACCCAAATTGAGAAAACATAGGTAGCCGACCTTCTCCTGATATTGGCGCGGAAGGCATTCCTTCCTTCCGCCCTTTCAATCTATTGGGCGAATCTAGGGCGCATATAGATTAAAATCCTATCCTAGTGGCAGATTCGTAACCAACAGAAACCAAGGTTGGATGGAGAATACTAAGAGATGGTCAGGCTCTGTGGGTTAGAATTTTTAAAGAGAAATATCTTGACAACCAAGAGGATATCAGATTTCTCACAATTCAGGACCCCTGTCGCGGTTCTTCTCTGTGAAACCACCTACTGGAGTCTAGGGAGGCCTTGTGGAAGGGTGTGAAATGGTGTGTTGGAGATGGGGCCTCTATAAGCTTCTGGGAGGATGCCTGGTTAGATGACAACCCTTTAGCCAATAATGGTTTTTTCTCTATTCTGAAAGTGGAACTAGAAGATAGATATGGTAAAAAGCTTTGTGACTACATGACTTTAGTGGATAACCGGTTGAGTTGGAAAGAGTTAGAGGCAGTCCAAGAAAATGTAGAGGCTTTAAACCTCCTTAAAGCTAAACTAATGGCATATTACTTAGGTGTTGTTAGGCAAAGAGACTAGGTGGTTTGGGGCAAAACTGAGAATGGTGAAATCAGCGTGAAGACAACCTATGATCTATTGGATCCTATTGAAGATAATGGTTTCCCTTGGAATAGAATTTGCGATAAGAAAGCTCTTCCTAAATTGGAGATTTTTATTTGGGAAGCAATCCAAAATAAGATTCTAACGGTATATAATCTCAAGAAGAGAGGTTTTCAGTTACCTAATAGGTGTTGTTTATGCGAAGACAAAAGAATCAGTGGAGCACATCTTCTTGGAATGTCCCTACGCTCTAAACATTTTCCAGCACCTCATCAACAGGATGGGCATCTCTTGGGTGATGCCTTCTAATATGGTTTTGTGGTTACAATAGTGGGAGAAGCCCTTTTGTAGTCCTCGTCTTAATGTAATTTGGAATCTTATTCCATTTCATTTTGTGTGGGGAGTATGGTTAGAGAGGAACTAGAGAATTTTTAGAGGGGAAAAAAGGTCAGCAATGAGAAGTTTGGGAAGTATCACCCAATTTTTAGAGGAGGATGCTAAATTAGTCAAGTACCCTATCAAACCAGAGAAGTTTGAAGAGACTATGATTTCTAAGGCATGGAATTTGGAACCCATTATTGGTGGAGAGGCAAATGCTCAGGCTATAAATGATGTAAAATGGCAACCACCCTGAGATGAATGGTTGAAGTTAAATTTTTATGGGGCCTCCAAAGGCAACCCAGGTAAGGCAGGAGCAGGAGCTATTTTAAGGTACAATCAGGGTAGATTGGTGGGGGCAGCCTACAATTTTTTGGGAATTACTACTAGGCATAAAGCTGAAGTTAATGCTTTACATCTTGGTGCAAAGCTAGCTAATGATTTAGGTGCTAAAAAATTTATCATTGAAGGAGACTCCTTGAATTTTTTCAATGTTTTGAAGAAGGAGGGAGAGGCCAATTGGCAAATTGATTACATTGTGTAGGATATTAGAGAGTTTGTAAAGCATTTTGAAGAAGTTGATTTTGTTCATGTTTATAGAGAAGGTAATAAACCAACAGACTGGCTGGCGAACTTTGGTGCCATTAAAGAAGAAGATAGGATATGGGTCCTGTTGGTTACGAATTTGCCATTTAGGAAAGGATTTTGATCTTTTGCGCCCTAGATTCACCCAACATATTGAAAGCCCAGGAGGAAGAAATGCCTCCCGTGCCAATCTCCGGAGAAGGCCGACTCCTATACTAATCTACTATGGTTTTAAGATAAGAGAACAGGAAAGAGATTGTAAAATGCAGAAAGAAATGTAAATAGCATGTGGTTATGGTGGGAAAGAACAAGCAACACGATTACTAGCTAATACCCAAACCAACAACAATCAAAACAAAACATGTAACAGAAACCAACACTGTTAGTCCTTCCTATCTATCCTTCGTTCGGTATTCCAGATTCACTTAATTGCCAATGCTTTAATCCAAAATGCAGAATTACAGCAATCAGAAAAATACATGAATATAAGTAGACATACTTGCAGAAGGCAGCATAAAAGAAAGAGAAAAATGTCAGAGCCAAGTATGCTTTGAATTAGAAGCAAGTGTTTGATTACAGCAGAGCTTTCTTAGCAATATGTTCCCCCCTTTTTACAATGAAAGTCGACTACTATTTATAGCATAAATTTCCCCCCAATTACAATGATGCACAGAACCCAAAGACTGCAAAAGCTGTCGAGATTTGACCCCTACTGGCCGTGAGCGTACCTACAGCAAGATTCACCTGAAATTGGTACAGCTCCGGATAGATATGGTGGTTGAGAAGGCGCGTCTGATTAATGCGGTATGTGTGGTACAATTTGTCTCTGAAGACACCATCAATGCTCACCTACCCTGTCTTTGAAGTACACCTTCAGCTCTGCTTTGACTAGCTCAAACCCCAAAATCCGCATGTTCATGACCCAAGTTTGAGGTTCGCCAAAATAGGGGGGTTGACAAAAGTTGCTAAAAAAAAACGACCCCAGGAGTCTCTCCAGAATGGAGCGAACTCTGGACACACTTTGCCTTGGAAAACCACGTGACTTGGTCCTTTTCTGCTCGTGTCACTGAATGGGGGGAGCGACGACGGGGGTCGCCGAGAGACAGCAGCGACGACGAGAGTCACTCATCAACCGAGCAATCGGCGTCAACTTGCAACCATGCCTTAGAAAACTTTTAGAACCCTCGCCCGCGGTCACTGGGATAGAGCGGCGACAACGGGGGTCGCTCCAAAGTGGAGAGACCTCGGTCAACTTTTAAAACGTTGCACTTACTGGCGGTCACTGGGAGAAAGGGCGACGACTAGCGTCGCTGGTAGAGTTGAGCGATGATGGGAGTCACTCCAGAACGGAGTGACCGCCGTCAACCGACACTTCGAACTTTTCTGAATTGCTTTCGCCTTGCTGACCCGGGTCGTTGAAGATAGGAGCGACGACGAGCGTCCCTGGCAGAAATGGGCGACGACGGGAGTTGCTGCCGCACGGAGCGACGACGAGCGTCCCTGGCAGATTTTTCATCATTTTCTCCCCGTCGCACACGGTCGCCGAAAATAGGAGCGACGACGGGCGTCGCTGAAAAGAAGGGGCGATGACGGGGTTTGCTCCAGAACTGAGCGATCGGCGTCAACTGCTCGTTCCTTAGGATTTTTTCGTTTCTTTGCTTGTTGCTGAGAGTCATTGACGCCGAGGGTCGCTGGAAGAGATCGGCGATGACGGGAGTCGCTCCAGAATGGAGCGACTCGCGGAAGACAACACTTAGAACATTTTTGACAATATTTTCCCGCTCGCTCTGCAATTTGGTGTTGTCGTCGATCGCCGGAGAGAGAGGTGTTGGTCATGAATCTGCCATGAGGAAAGGATTTGTCGTTGTTGCACCCTAGGACCCGCAAACCAACATTGAAAGGCCGGAAGGAAGGAATGCCTTCCGTGCCAATCTTCGGAGAAGGCCGGCTTCCTTTGAGGTTTTGAGGTTTAAGATAAGAGTGCAGGGAAAGAGATAAAAATACAGAAAGAGATTCCAAATCAGATTGGAGTTGGATGGGGGGAACTAACAGTACGGCAATGCATCAATCACCACTACTAACACCAATATAACAATAACACACCACTATGGATGCTGTCACTCGCCAGTAGGACAGAGCTAGGTATACGTTTTGTGTTAAGAGCCAGAAGCACAGCTACAATGGTTCCCTAACAGACATTCCCTCCAAGGAACTAACAGTACGGCAACGCATCAATCACCACTACTAACAACACTATAACACAAAACATAACCAGAAAACTGCCGCTAACGTTTGCCCTATATATCCTCTGATTCATGCACCTTAGGCATACCTGACCACCAAATGCCGAAATGAATCAACAAGCCATGACACAGGAAAACGTAAGGTAGAAATACAAAGGAAAGGCAGCATACAGAATAAAAATAGTATAACAGCACCAAGTGTATGTATTATATTAACTGGCAGAAGCACAGCTACAATGATTCCCTAACAAACATTCCCCTTCCACCACTTTACAATGAAAATGTGGTGGGTATTTATAGCATGAGAACCCCCCGATTACATTAATGGGCACAAAGTCCGAGTCAAACATTAGCTGACAAAAACAGCCGCGGAATTGCTGATGCTGACCTTTGTCTGGCAGGACTGTACTTGCAGCATGGTCTCCCTGAAGGCTGTACAGATACGTGGCAGCGCGTTAGGTAGAACTTCTCATCGGTAGAAATGTGGGCAGCTGAAGCAGGTAGAACCTCCAATCAGCTTTAAAGGCAGCAGCTGGCATAAGTAGTGCATCCCATGCTTGTCCTTGTGCTCGGCACGCCTCGGCTCGGATCCCAAAGTTGGACACTTGTCGGATGATGCTGCTTGACACGTGTCTGTCTTGAAAGGCAGTTTATCCAACTTCGCCCGAGATCAGAGCGCTGTCGGGTTGCGCAGGCAGAAAACAACGCAGTTGGGGAGGCCTTTCATGCCTTAGTCAAATTCTGAGTTTGTCTCCCTACTGCGCATCGGTCAAAGGGCGCACTCCGACTTCGCTGCGAAGTCGGGTTGCGCACCGGTGAAAGCTGATTTACACTGCCGTACGAACTTCGCCCTGGAAAGGGGGCACAGTCCGACTTTGTTGCGAAGTCGGGTTGCGCCCCAGCACTTAGTCATTTTTCCTGCCAGCCTGTTACCTAGTGCGCCCAGAAAGAAGGGCGCATTCCGACTTCGTTGCGAAGTCGGATTGCGCCCTGAACACTTAGAATTTTTGGCTGATTCTGTCACACTGCGCAGTTTGCATTCCTGCTGCGCTCCAACAGGAGGGCGCACTCCGACTTTGCTGCGAAGTCGGATTGTGCCCTGACACTTAGCCATTTTTCAGGGCAACTGCTGTCATTTTGAGATTTTGACTGAGGGGCTCAAGAGAAAGAGGGAAGAATAAGAATGTAGGGAAGAGAGAGAAAGGGAGAGAAGAGAAAGGGGAAAGAGAGGAAGAGGGAAAGGGAAGAGCAGCACTACTTACAAAAATTGAAAACATTGCACCCCGTGCAAAATGTGACAACATTCTTGGCGGCTCACGGGGTGTCGAGCTTGCCTCGGCGCAAAGAATCCATGCCTTCATCCATTGGGTGCAGAGGAACTTACTTCCCCTGCCTTCTGCTGCTCTGGCCGTTCTCCTCGCGACAACTGTTCTTCAGATCCACTTCCGGCAGCTGCCTCCTCGGATTCGCCTTCCGAATGCTCTCCAGCACTGGCTTCTGCCTCGCAGATGCGCTTGTATGCGGCTTGGGCTTGGCCCCAGGCTTTTGCTTCGAAGGGTCGGCGGTCGGCAACTTCTTCTAATGCTGTGTGGAATGCAGCGACCGCGTGTAAGTCGATGGTGAGGTATCTTTTTCCCAGCTCCTGGAAGTAGGAGCTGATCTTGCAGCACTTGAACACCATCTGGGTGACCTGAATTTCTTGAATTGGCTCGGTCCAGCCATTGATTTCAGCTGTATCTGCCTCAAAGGACAGCCAATTCTTTTTCACCTGCTCATGGGTGAGAAACTCACCATTCTCAACATAGCTCGGGCACCCTAGTTCAGAGAGAGCGTGAAGGGAAGCCATACAAATATCTCTTTCATGTTCGAATGCATCCAGCATTCATTTGGCAACCCTCACCTCTTCTGTTTTCTTAAAATATTTATGCAAGGTTACCCTTGCATCTGTCCATTCTGCAGCGAATGAGGACATGGGGGAGAATTGGAGGCCAACGTGCTCGTGTTCTTGAAGATTCATCGCCAGGTCCAGCCATTGCTTCTCCTGGCGTTTGGCCTCCTCTACCACAGGCTTTCCCTGGGCAGAAACTTCTTGGATCCTGGATGCGAAATCCAGGACCGACATGGCTTTATTCATGTAGGGTTTGCATCCCCGCAGCAGATCAGTCCGCATCTCCTTAACTTTGCTCTTTGAAAAGACCGTTGCTTGAGATGCTTTCTCTGCAGATTGCGACTGCGCCTATTTCAAAGACTCCTGGAGCTGAGAAATCTGCTCCAGGGCTGCCTGTTTTTCTGTTGCGGCTTCTTGCTAAGAAGTGGCCAACTGGGCTTTTAATTCATCTATTTCTCACCGCGTCGATTCCAGCTTGCTCGGTGGACCTAGACAGTCCTCTTCAAGCTGTCTTGCTTTGTCCTGCAACCGGAAAAGCTCTTCCCGTTCCTCCAGATTTTTGACAAGGAGATTATCTGCTTTACGAAGAGTTCCATGAATCTCGTATTGCGGGTGTATATCGTCAAAGCTCTTCTCCTTTCTCTGAAGCTCGTAGTCCACCCTGGTCATCTCCTGGAGAGGCTTCTTCACTTTTGGAGTTATCTTTTCTGTCGTGAGCACTCTCCTCTTGAAATCAAACTTGGTGCGCTTTACCGGGGCGGCTATTTCCTCAGGTCTCCTCCGCTTCAAGTTTTGGAGGAAAGAGATTGGATATTCTACGGCTCTTGCTGCCAGAGGCAGATCGTCCGTGTTCTGGAGATCATCCGTGAAGTTCGGTTCCCCCACCCTAGGGTTCTGCTGTGACAGCTCTCCTGCGAATAGGGAAGTAGGGGCAACCGAAAGGACTTTGGAAGGAACGACCGCTTTTGAGGGCGACCAGGGAGCGGAGAGCGGAGCGGTTGATGCTGGAAGGGTTTCAAGCGGCTGAGGCAATGGATGTAACGGTGAACGCGTGGCTTCAGCACTAACCACGGGTGAAGGGTTTGGGGTTTGACTCAGGGATAGGGAAGCGTTGGGGTCTTGAGCAAACTGGTCGAAAGAATGGTGGCCGCTAGAAGGCTGTGGAGATGGGGAGGAAGACGCGGCCACGGCTTGTTCGGATGGAGCGGGAGATGGAGTCGGAGTTGGGACAGATGGGATTTGAGGGAGCGGGGTAGCGGACGTACCTGCGGGCTTCGCCTGAGCCGATGCTGGATGAATGTTTGCGGTTTTGGTTCCGGCGGCTGGCTCAGGACTATCCAGAGAAACAACCTTTGGAGCGGCTGGACGCGGCTGTGGCTCTGCGACTGACTGCTGCACCGTCAGGCTAGGTCGCCTGACCCTATCAACTCTCTTCCTCTTCTTCTCTTCTGGAACAATGGCTGGTTTAGAAGAAGGAGATGAAGTAGGTGCAGCGGGCACTGATGTTCCCACGGTAAACTTGTACCGGGGTTTGACTTGCAGAAGGTCTGCCGCGGCCGGTCCGGTCGCTGGCGGTGCTGGCGTCTCTTGTGTCTGAGGAGTCACCTCGGGCGCTGACTTGGCTAACTTTTGCGCCTTTTCGGGCACCACCTTGGAAGCAACAGGCTGCATTGGGTCCACTTGGATATTTGCTGGGCCCGCGTTGGCAGTTGTAAAAGTGTACAACTGTTGGGAGGAAGACCCCCCTTTATAACCCTCGAAGGGACCTCGGGGAACGTAATCTCGGAATGCGAAAGGCCACCAGCTGCCAATGTTCATATAGAGCTAAAAATTCATCATCAACGGCCAGATTCCTCTTGATGGATTTATCGTGCTGCGTGCGGCACCTCATCTTCCAGCATTCAACAAATTTTTCTTTTGGCTAGTTAAGGCCTGCTAGCTTGGTGATGAGTTTCTTAAATCCCGGAGATGTGAACTTGTGGTCCAGGTTTCGCTCGGGGTCATATGCTACCTCCTCGCAGTAAAAATCCTACCAAGGAGGCCATGTTTCCATCGAGTCAATCTCCCAGTCGAGGTCAACATGGACCACATTGCACCTGTCTTCGATTATATCCGCTCGGGGGCAGATATGTGCAAATCTTCCCCTTATCCCGTGTGGGTCGTACTTCCAGCGCTACGGCAGCAGAATCAGGCCAATGTCAAAGAGCTCCCGCTCGAGATAGACGTGCTGTCCTATCTCTGATATTTCAACGTTCGCCCAGGAAAGAGGATATTGAAAGATATGGCCCTTTTTCTTTCCCTGGCCGAACTCCTCTTCAACATAGTCCATCTGCCGCGCAACCTCCATCCCAAACTGATGATCCGTGCACCAGTAGGGCAGCAGATGAGGCTTGCCCTTGAATCCGTAGATTCTAACCACGATCCCCTGCGTCAGTCTAAAAACATCCCCGAGCTTGTGATTCAGCAAATAGTTTGTCATTTCCTGCGGGGGGCGAGGGATCTCACCATCGTTGAAGACTGACATGACCAAGCCCAGAAAGTTGAAGTTGAACTTGTAATAAGACCCTTTCCGGTATAGGTCATTCGTCCACTCATAGACGGGCTGTGGTCCACTCGTTTACCTTCTTCAGGTTAGGGATCGGCATACGGGAGTGCAAGTGATACAAACAAAGCCAAGCCAAGAAGGAACTGAATCGAAATTCAGTTGACTGCTTTTTCTGTAGCTTCACCAGGCTGGAGTGAATGGCGTATGCAAGCCAGTCCGCCCAGTCGAAGAAGATTGGGCGCTTCCCACTTTTCTGCGCTGCTGGTTCATAAGATTCTCCGCATAGGAGACATTCTGCCAGCGCTGGCTAGTACAGCTGTACCATCTCGTCAGAGTCGCATCCGAGGACCCATGCCAGGATGGTGTATATGTATTTGCTTTGAAACCTCTCCAGGGGTATGGGGCTGGTTGGCCATTGTCCAGCTGCGAGCGGGGCGTTCAGCTCTGAGTTGAGGAAATCCCTCATCTTTTTTGTATGCGTAAAGCGCCCTGCTTGCTCGCCAAGATTTATCCTTTTAACAATCGCGCTGGGGTCATATTGCAACCCCGGGGCGAAGGCCGGCTGGACGGTTTCCTTGCGGAGTGCGAACAAGGGTTTTCCGCTATAGTTGCAAATTTGCCGGGTAGCTGGCCTGTAATGTCTGACAATGATGTCGACCAGCTCCGGGCATTGGTGGATAGGAGGGCACAAGAACCGATGAAGGTTCGACTTGTACGCAGCTCCGAAATGGTGAGAGGGCAAAACTTTATCCGCCCAACTTTCCACATTTATCCGCATCTTAGTCAGGATCATGGAAAATGAGCCGTCCTTGTACCCGGATAGGTAATTAATCGGTGGTGGTGGGGCTTGTCCACGCTGTACTTTCTTCGTCCGGGATTTTGACTTTAGATCCGACGGCGTCTCACTCCTGAAAACATCTGTCTGCGAGAAATCCCCACTTACGCACTCCTCGCTGGACTGAGCTTGCACTGGCAACTTTCCTTTGTCCATTCCTTCGAAAAAGCAATAATTATGATTTTTGGACGTCTGCAGAAGATTTCGCAGTCACAGGAATATTTTGCATGATTTGGCATGTCTGGGCGCACCAGACCCCCTTTTAATGATAATGACAGCGTCATTAATGGTGCGCAAGAGGGGGTAGGTCGGCTGGCTTGTGGTAGCGTTATGTTTTTCGGCGGCCGTGCAAGGAATGTCCTTTGAAAAACGCACCCTGGCCGCCGCGCCTTGCTTTCTTAATTGCGTTTTCCTTGAAGGTTGCGCAATCATTAAATTTGATTTTGAACGCTGCGCCATGGCTGACGTCACCGCTACAATCTTGGCACACTGCTCAAGGCAAAAGCCTCTTGGTTCGGAAACCCATCTTTCACAGCCGTTGCGCGCCCTGGGCCCACACTTGGAGTATTAATTTTTTAATTATTTTAAACCATCCAAGTTGCGCCCAGGACGCAGGGCGCAATCGGACTTCGCCCCAAGATCGGGCGCAGTCCGACCCGCGCAGTCGGACTTCGCCCCAAAATTGGGCGCAGTCCGAACCAACACTTGCTTGTTTCCGTTGCTGCCTTCGCTTCCCAGCTGCGCCCCTTGGACGGGCGCAGCTCGAACTTCGCCCGCAAACCGGGCGCAGTCCGAACTTATACCCAGCCCTTCTGCAGCCTTTGCTTTTTTCCTTGGTGAACCACCCGAGCTGCGCCCGAAAACGGGGCGCATCTCACACTTCGCGCGAAACTTGGGCTTGCCCAAACTTCGCGCGCGAAGTCAGACTTCGCTTTGAAAGTGAGCGCAGTCCGAACAATTAACTCCCTCTTGGTGCTCTTTCTCCAACTGCGCCCTGTGGGTGGTGCGTAGCCCGACTTCGCTGCGAAGTCGGGTTGCGCACCCGGACTTAGCGGATTTTCACTGTTTTCTTGGGCAGTCTCCTTTTTCGAACTTCGCCCTTTTTCAGGGGCGACATTAGACTTCGCCGCGAAGTCAGAGCTTTCTCCCTTTTGTCCGACTTGGGCTTATTAAATTGGAAAAACTGAAAGCTAAAAACTGTACATGCTGAAAATTTAAAAATGCATTAAGGGAAATATGTTACAAGGAAGGGCCCGTTAGGACACCTTCAACAGCGGTAAATTTTCAAGTGGAACCCGTTAACGGGAATAGGTAGGAGCTGACCCTCCATATCCCGAAGTATGTAAGCGTTGAGCTGGTTCACCCGGGCAATCTGATAGGGGCCCTCCCAGAGGGCATCGAATTTTCCGTGGTTGCCCGGCTTCGCCTTTAATGAGTCCCACTTCAGCACCAGGTCCCCGATTTCAAAAACTCGGGCAGTGGTGCCTTTTGCAAACTAGCCTTGAGTGGATTCAACATGCTTGGTGAAGGCTTGGTATGCTTTTTCTCTGTCTTCCTCCAACTGCAGGAGTTGGCACAGTCTGTCATCCATCGGATCTCCGATGCGTCTCTCTTCGTCCAACATCCAGAGAGCGGGGATTTCAATGTGGGATGGCATGACAGCCTCTTTGCCATAGACAAGCGCATAGGGGGACGTTTTAATGGACGTCTTGAACAAAACCTTGTCCGTCGACAACGCCCTGTTCAGGAGTAAATGCCAAGTCCGCTTGTTCCTTTCAATGGTCCTTCTGATGATCTTCAGAAGGTTCTTGTTAGTAGACTTAGCAAGGCCATTCCCCTGCGGGTAGTAATTAGAAGACATTTTGTGATAAATGCCAAGTTTGCCAGTGTACTCCGTGAGTACAGCGCCTGCGAACCTCGGACCATTGTCCGTTACAATTGACTCTGGAACCCCGAAGCGGGTAATCAGGCTTTCAAGGAACCTAATGACCGTTTCTTGGTCCGCGTTTTTGGTTGGGATCGCCTCTGCCCACCGTGTGAAGTAATCGGTGGCTGTAAGAATAAACTTGTGTCCGGCAGAGGAATTAGGCAAAATCACCCCAATGAAGTCTAGACCCCATTGCTGGAATGGAGTCTCGGCCTGAATCGGTTGAAGGGGCAGGGGTGCTTTTTGTTTCACGCCAGCAAACCTCTGGCATTGATCACACTTGGAACAGACCGCATAAGCGTCTGTAAATAGAGTGGGCCAATAGAACCCGGCTCTAATTATTTTCAAGGCCGTAGGCCTTGCGGAATGATGACCTCCAGGTATCCCGGAATGAAAATCTCTGAGGACCCTGGACTAGTCTGATTTCCTGACGCACCGCAACAGGATGCCGTCAATATTTTTGAAGTAAAGCCCCTCGGGGTGAAGAGTGTACTTGAGTGCACCCAGCCGAAATCTCCTTCGTTGTGAGGCGTTCAGGTGATCTGGACATCTTCCGGTGTAGAAATATCTCACTAGTTCATCTGTCCAGTCACTCCCCTCCGATAAAGAGTTGGCCAGGTTGATGCTTGTTGCTGTGTCCTCTCACTTACAGGTGGAGATGCCAGCTACAGCGCTTCGGGCCAGCTCCTGACACAAGGCTCGGCCTCTGATAAGCTTGGTGGGCCACACTTCGATGTCGAACTCCTGGATTTTAGCAATCCATCCTGCTCTCTTGTGACCCGGCTCTCCTTGTATGATGAAGCTTCGGACGTCCGGGTGAATCACAAAAACGGTCATTTTGCTCTGGGAGACAAAGTGCCTGAACTTCCAGAGCGATTTCATGACAGCGTGAACCTGCCGCTCTACAAAGTTGTACTTTTCTTCATGCGGCTGAATCACTTGGCTCAGGAACGCTATGGGGCGCTCCTCGCCATCGTCTCCCTTCTGAGTCAGGACTGCGGCGTAACTTTCCGGTTCTCCCACCGCGTACAGGATGAAGTCCTTGGAGTAGTCCGGGTTAATCAACACCGGAGCTTGCGCAATTCGAGCCTTGATTTCCTCGAAGGCTTGCTCTCTCTCATCAGTCCATTCGTAAATTGTATCTTTTTTCAGCAGTTCGGCCATAGGCTTGATCACTCGTGCGAAGTCCGGGATGAACTTCCGCACGGGTTAATCTGGCCGAAGAAGGACTGCAGCCCTTTTTTATCAATTGGGGCTGGCAAGCAAAGGAGGGCTCCTGCTTTGTCGGGGTCAATGGCGAGGCCTTTCTCTGAGATGACATGTCCCAACATCTTACCTTTTACCGCGAAGATAGACTTCTTCGGGTTTATAGAAATGCCGAATTCTCGACACCTCTCAAATATTTGCCGCAGGTGGGAAACATGATCCCCTCTTTGGTGAGAGAAAACAGTCATGTCATCGAGGTAGATGACAATGATCTTATTAAGCAGCTCTCGGAAGGCTAGGTCCATGGCCCTTTGGAATGTGGCACCAGCGTTGGATAAGCCAAAAGGCATGCGCTGATAGGCGAACGTCCCCCATTTGGTGGTGAACGCCGTTTTATGTTGGTCCTCATCCCTGATCCAAATCTGGTTGTAGCCGGAAAATCCATCTAGAAGTGAGAATCTCTGGGCTCCAAGCAACGATGTGTAGAATTTGATCAATTTGGGGAAGCGGATAATGCTCCTTGAGGGAGGCCTGATTCAAGTTTTTGAAATCGACACAGAGATGGATGTCGCCATTCTTCTTGCTCACAAGCACCAAATTCGCAACCCGGGATGAATGCTTGATGGGGTAGATGATTTTGGCCTCCAGCATCTTCAGGAGCTCGGCCTTCATCATGGCCTCGATTTTTGGATTTACGGCCCTCTGCTTCTGCCGGAACGGCTTGGCGCCATCCTTTAGCTCAATGGTATGTTGGATTACGTCTTTGTCTTACCCCTTCAAGTCCTCGTAGCACCAGGCCACGATGTCGGGGAACTCTTGGCACAGTGATCTGATCCGCTCAAGTTCCTCCGAAGTGCAGTCTGTCCCAACCTTGATGGTTTTACCAGGTTCAAGTTCCAGGTCCGCATACTACTTCGGGTCTACTTTGATCCTATGAGATATAGCTCTGTCATTCTGATCAAATAGACTCTCCAATGTAATCAGTCCTTTTGGGACATGATTATTCTTCAACTGTATCAACCCCTCATATTGCTCGTCATCAGGGTCTCTACTCTCGATTGAACATGCTTCGTTTACCAAAAATGTGACGATCTCCTCGTCACAATCGAACACCTGCCAGTGGGTGTCCTTATCAGGCACAGAAGGCCTGTAAATAGTGCGAACCGGCTTCGGTTTCTGGATAACGTCGTCAGCCGGAACGTACCTGGCTCCAACAGACGCCAGAATGTCAGCATGTTTGTTTTTCTCGCATGATATCGCCTTGACATTCAACGAGTCAAACGACTCCATCAAGTCCCACACCCGGTTACGGCACGCCTTAAGATAGTGCTTTTTGGAGGAGCACTTGTTCGTAACCTGGTGACACACCAGCTCTGAATCTCCAAATATCTGCAGGTGTTTAATCCCCAGCATCTCTGCCTTTCGCAATCCCAAGCATAGGGATTCGTACTCCGCTGAGTTGTTAGTGCAACTCCAGGCCAACCTGTAGGTATAGTCCTTCTGGATCCCGGTCGGAGAAACCAGAAGCACCCCTTCACCGACGCCATTTTTGCATCATGCACCGTCAAAGGAAAGCTTCCACAGCTTCTCAGGTGCAGGTCCCACTTCCTTTTCAGCTGACTTGTCAAGCCTCTCGGGCTGTACAATGGTGTAACAACCCTGCTCTGTCTCAATTACGGCATTGAAATCCCGCAAAGAGAACTCATCTTCGAGCTGTAGCATTTCGAGGGATTGCTCTGTCAGCTCCACCGTCACTAGTTCTTCCTCAGACAGTTGGACCATGCAGTCCAACTCTTCTCCGGGTATCTTCTCTACTAGGAAGGTGGAAGGCTTCTCATTAAAGATTCTCACTCTTCTTTGAAGGGCACTTCCATGCGCGAGTAGTTTAGAGACAGGTACCCGCCCAGCTTCGCAGTGAACTCCCGGGAGAGACACATGCTGAAGTAGGGAGCCAGGTCAACAACGACGACCTCTTGGATGACTACGATGTTGAGAGCCTTATGCAGCCGAATAGGGATGTCTTTTATGACACCAAATGTCTTGACAGGGGTGCCTTCTAGTTGCAGCACGCCTTGGCTGCTCCTTGTGTACTCCATCCCGATCTCGTCACAGACGGATTTCGGCATAACAGTCATGGAAGCGCCAGAGTCCACCATGCGGTTGTGTACTATGTGCCCTTGCATCCGTAAAGACGGATAGAAGGGAGGCGGTCTGTTCTTCCCGATGGTCGAGACCTGCGCGAGGTTGAACTAGGACAGCGGGTCGCATCTCGCTTGCCATTCTTCATGTTTTTCGGAGATTCCCTGCAAGCAGATCCACCTCGGCTCGGGAGCAGAAGAGCATCGTACATGCTGATTCTAGCGGGTGTTCTTTTTAACTCGTCTACTATGCTGTAGCCCGAGGTGCTAGCTCCTTCTGCTTCTTTTGCCGACTCATACTTCGTCCGGTACTGCTGGGTGGCTTCAACTCTCTATCTCTTGGTCAGAGACGGGTACTTCAGCTTCTCCTGGGCTTGTTCTTTGGTTTTAGCTGGAGGCTGAGGTACGGGAGCTTTAGCCGGAACTGGAACTTTTGCTATAGGAGGTTTGGCTGGGATAGGGGCCGCATTTAGCGGAGGAGGCTTGGCTAGAGCTTTGTCTTTGGATGCCTTCTCTTGGGCTGTGTAGGGCCACAGCCGCTTGTACGGTGGCAGCCCGCCAGGTTGCGGTTTTTCTCTTCTGGCATATACTTTCAGAGGCTTTTCCACAGCATCTGCAGTTTTCTTTTCTTCCTTGGCGGGCGGCGTTAGATTTTCCTCTAGGAGGGCAAAGTTGGCTTCACCGTCCAGGATCATGTAGAGTTCATCGTCCTCTATGGCGCTGCCGGCCAAAGTCTGGATGTAGTGCTGGTGCAGTGTGCAGTCTTCCTCCAAATCCGGGTCGTTGCACGTAGTGCACCAGTTGACCTGGTTGGAAGGACCAGGTTGGTCTTCTATAGCAACATTTCTCGGAGGCGGACGCCTCTGCAGTTGTTGTTCTGGAGGCCTGTCTTTTGTTAGCGCCGGGGGCGGATATGGCCTCCTAGGAGCGAGGTCCATCTGGGCCTGCTTCTTCTTCAGAGCGGTCATGTCGTTGGACATGGCATGATAACTTGAGGCCAAAGGCCGTACCTCCTGGAGGATTGTGTTCTGAATGTTATTGTCAGGAGGCGGCAACTGTGCCGGTGGAGGCAATGCGGCTAATGGAGGAGGATTGGAATAAGGTGCATACTGTGGGGGAGCAGGGAGTGCTGGAAAATGCGGAGCAGGAGGAGGCGGGTGAGGATAATGCATTTGCGGCGGGCCGTAAGGAGTTACGACCGGCGCCGGATTCCATTGCTGCTGGGGTTGCTGTCCTGATGTGGATGGCGCATCACCAGAAGCTGATGGATATTGGGATCTGGGAAAGTCGGGACAAATGGGTTCCTGCACCCTGGGCGGGAGTCTGCCGATGGAAATGATATCCGCTGCAGCTTGCTGGGCAGCCTCGTACAGAGAAGGAAACGAGTCTATCCTGGCAATCTTCAGCAGCAGGCATATGTCTGAGTTGAAGGATCTCAGGTAGTAGTGAGCAGCCATGCCACCCGAAGGCCGAAGTTCACGAGGTACCCGTTTCCAGGATCTCGCAAACCTGATGTTAAAGTCAGACACCTCCTCTTTGGGGGTGTCTCTGGATACTTTGGAACTGATGCAGCAAAGAAGTGGGGTCAGCAGACTCGTTGCATCCTTTCACGAGCCTTCTGGCGAGCTGGGGCCACCCGGTGATAGATCCCTCTGGCAGCGATCTCCACTAGTAGAGAAGCTTTCCCCTTAGGGAAAGGGCCAGCAGACGGGTCTTCACACTTTCGTCAATAATGGAGTGCAATGCAGCCAGGGCAAGGATATCCTGGATGTGCTCGTACGCCGTCTTGCCGTAGCCGTCGTATGTAGGGATGGACTTTAAAGTAGCAGGGTGCACAGCTTGCTGTCCGACCAGGGCCAAGGGCCCCGTAGAGTCCACCATCGGGAAGAGATCATCATCATTCTGCTGCTGGGAAGCCATTTCTTCTTCTTCTCCTCCGTCTGTTGTGTACTCAGTGTCGGTACCTTCTGAGGATGTAGATTCCTCTTCTTCCTCGGCCTCTTCTATTTCGTTCTCAGCTCCTTCGACCTCGGCTTCGGCTTCTTCTTGGATTTCAGCCTTGGCTTCGTCGACACGAGCTTGTGGATCAGCCAGCTTGGCAATTTCACCTCGAGCGTTGATGTCTAGTTCGTAAAAGGCAGGCGGGTTTCTCGGATCCCTTGCTCGCCACCTTCTCGTTTGCATGAAGGTTCTTGGACCGGTCTCTCAGACTCAGAGGATATGTTCGTGCAGAGTTGCCAGGTGTTCTGATTTTGAACAGCAATGAAGCGAACACCGGTGCTTCGATTTTGTTTGGGGGTGGGAAACTTCCTTGTCCCACCGGGCGTGCCAGAAACTGTTGGTCACGAATCTGCCATGAGGAAAGGATTTGTCGTTGTTGCGCCCTAGGACCCGCAAACCAACATTGAAAGGCCGAAAGGAAGGAATGCCTTCCGTGCCAATCTCCGGAGAAGGCCGGATTCCTTTGGGGTTTTGAGGTTTAAGATAAGAGTGCAGGGAAAGAGATAAAAGTACATAAAGATATTCCAAATCAGATTGGAGTTGGGTGGGGGGAACTAACAGTACGACAATGCATCAATCACCACTACTAACACCAATATAACAATAACACACCACTATGGATGCTGTCACTCGCCAGTAGGACAGAGCCAGGTATATGTTTTGTGTTAAGAGCCAGAAGCACAGCTACAATGGTCCCCTAACAGACATTCCCTCTAAGGAACTGACAGTACCACAACGCATCAATTACCACTACTAACAACACTATAACACAAAACATAACCAGAAAACTGCTGCTAACATTTGCCCTATATATCCTCTGATTCATGCACCTTAGGCATACCTGACCACCAAATGCCGAAATGAATCAACAAGCCATGACACAGGAAAACGTAAGGCAGAAATACAAAGGAAAGGCAACATACAGAATAAAAACAGGATAACAGCACCAAGTGTATGTATTATATTAATTGGCAGAAGCACAGCTACAATGATTCCCTAACAGACATTCCCCTTCCACCACTTTTCAATGAAAATGTGGTGGGTATTTATAGCATGAGAACCCCCCGATTACATTAATGGGCACAAAGTCCCAGTCAAACATTAGCTGACAAAAACAGCCGCGGAACTGCTGATGCTGACCTTTGTCTGGCAGGATTGTACTTGTAGCATGGTCTCCCTGAAGGCTGTACAGATACGTGGCAACGCGTTAGGTAGAACTTCTCATCGGTAGAAATGCGGGCAGCTGAAGCAGGTAGAACCTCCAATCAGCTTTAAAGGCAACAGCTGGCATAAGTAGTGCATCCCATGCTTGTCCTTGTGCTCGGCACGTCTCGGCTCGGATCCCAAAGTTGGACACTTGTCGGATGATGCTGCTTGACACGTGTCTGCCTTGAAAGGCAGTTTATCCAACTTCGCCCAAGATCAGAGCGCTGTCGGGTTGCGCAGGCAGAAAACAGCACAGTTGGGGAGGCCTTTCATGCCTTAGTCAAATTATGAGTTTGTCTCCCTATTGCGCATCGGTCAAAGGGCGCACTCCGACTTCGCTGCGAAGTCGGGTTGCGCACCGGTGAAAGCTGATTTACACTGCCGTACGGACTTCGCCCTGGAAAGGGGGCACAGTCCGACTTCGCTGCGAAGTCGTGTTGCGCCCCAACACTTAGTCATTTTTCCTGCCAACCTGTTACCTAGTGCGCCCAGAAGAAGGGCGCACTCCGACTTCGCTGCGAAGTCGGATTGCGCCCTGAACACTTAGAATTTCTGGCTGATTCTGTCACACTGCGCAGTTTGCATTCCTGCTGCGCTCCAACTGGAGGGCGCACTCCGACTTCGCTGCGAAGTCGGATTGCGCCCTGACACTTAGCCATTTTTCAGGGCAACTGCTGTCATTTTGAGATTTTGACTGAGGGGCTCAAGAGAAAGAGGGAAGAATGAGAATGTAGGGAAGAGAGAGAAAGGGAGAGAAGAGAAAGGGGAAAGAGAGGAAGAGGGAAAGGGAAGAGCAGCACTACTTACAAAAATTGAAAACATTGCACCCCGTGCAAAATGTGACAACAAGAGGCAAAGCTAGGAATCGCCGAAAAAAGAGAGCTACTCTTGGGATCGCTTAAAAAGGGAGCGACCACTAGAGTGCCCCTAACTTAGAATAATTCTGAGCTTTTCCCAGACTTTGCCAAAACCTACTGAGTACTGAAACTGAAAACTAGAAACTGAGAAGCCGAAACATAAACACTGCAAATCTGGAGACTGCCTGGACTGGAGGCTCGGGAAGGAGAAAGAGGAGGGTCTGATCTGGGAAAGGCAGCAATCTTCAAAATTTTCAAAATTTCCACCCCTTAGCAAAATGTGGCAACAGGTCCCCTCGGGGGTGGTCCATCAAGACTTAGAAAAGCTCAGGAGGGAGGACTGCATCTAATTGGGAACCTGGGTGGATTTTGCCTATCTTGCATCCAAGGGATTTTTTGGCTACTTGCCCTTGGCAGCTGTGTAACGAATGGGCTGATCTTTGGCAAGAGATTTGTTTTATGATGTAAAAGGGTTCTGGCCCTTTCAAAATCCCATTTTTACCCTAATAAAAAAAACACAAAGCACCCACGATTTACTGCATTATAAGTAACTCCAATTAGGTTACCTAGATTAATTGTTGTGTTGCAAATCAGAATTTTGACATCTACATTTTTTCCCCATTTTCCCAATTTTGTTTTGTAATTATAGCTATGGTATGCTATAATGATACGATACGTAATGCTGGAAGGAGTCATGACAATATTGAATCATCATTTAGAGGATAATCCTTTAATGGTCAGCCTATGGATATAATAAATACTTTACCAAGATGTTATGTGATTTTCATATTGAAGTTTCAGTTTTGTGTCATAATCCAGTATAATTGCACGATTGAACAAATTCATATGCGATTTACTCAAATTATAATGAATAAGAATAATTTTGGCTAGATTGGTGCCCCATTCTATTCTATGTCTTGATAACTATATTGCTTTTTTTAGATGATGAGGTTGCAGAATTTATTCGTCAAGACACACATGTTGATGATGGTTGCCTTCTACATCATGTCTTGATAGCTATATTGCTTTTTGCAAATGATGTTGTTCTTCTTGCTCATACTCTTGAGGGCCTACAAAGATAGTTGGATGCTCTTGCTTGCTTTTGTGACTTAAAACTAGTAGTCAATCTTAGCAAGACTAAGGTGATGATATTTAACTCATCAAAGAGTACACTATCTAAGTTTCAATTCTTCTATAAGGGCGAGTCTATTGAGACAACCACTGCTTACACCTACTTGGGGTTCAATTTACAAGTCCTTCCCTTAATCTTCAACCAACTTCATAGTCACATCTTTGCAAGGGATACGCATCTCTCTTAGTCTTGGAACGCTAATGCTTCCAACAACACTTCCAAGACATACCTACAAAGATGCACCTCTTTGATTGCATCATCAAACCCATAGTCCTTTATGGATTTGAGATTTGGGGTCCAAGTCTAGGATGTGTTGATTGGGCTCACATTGAGAGGGTCTAGACTATTTGCTTTAGCAATTTATCTGATGTAAAAGAATAATTCCCCAATGTATTGTTCAGGCTGAGTTTGGAGCTCATCCTCTTTGTCTTGAGAGCATCTTTAGAATTATTTTTTTAGCTTCATCGCCTTAGATCCATGGGTGACTGCACCTCAAACCAAGAGAGATACCCATATTTTGCACTTTGCTCCTTAGAAGGCATTACCTCTAGGGGTTATTTTGATCCTCATTTTGGATGGCACTTAGAAGTTATTTATCTTCTTTAGTTAGTTGGCATCTCCATGGATCAATTACCTATTTTCAAACACTCCTTAAATGCTCCTCCCCGCATTTTTCCTAATAAGAGGGTAATTAATCAAGCAATCAGAGATGAAGTTTATTAGTAATATATTCAGATTGCTTGGACCACTCCATCTCAACCTCTTAGTACTAAGTTAGTCTTCTATTGTAAGCATTTCATGAGGATTAAGAATGACATTATTACTCGTCCTAATTATGCCGAGCGACATTGGATACATAGCCTTAGGATTTCTCTTGGTCAACTTAGAGTATGCTCACATCAGTTGCAGGTGGAGATGGACCACCATATTCCTTGAGAGGATAGGGTATGTCGTCTTTGCTCTATTTGGGAGGTGGAGACTAAAGAACATTTCATCTTCAGGTGTCTTATTTATTATGAGATTCGAGGGAGGTACTATTGCTTGTATAGAGACTCAGGTGGATCACTTGCCACTTCTTTTAGTTGTCTTGGCCAAAGATGCTTGACACTTTACCTTAGGGAAGCTATGACTCTTCAACATTTATTATTACATGGATGACATACTACTACTTGGCTAACCACCTCATTATTTCACCCTATCTCTACAATCAAGAGTACTAAGTGCTTATTAGAAGCTACAACTATCCAAAATATTAATGATAGATCTATGTGTCCTTGTCTGCATACAAGAGTGGCTACTAGGGCTTCAATCATTTCTTCTTGTTTACGTCAAGAAGGGCCTACAGTCCTTTGGCATCGGGTTTTGGACACCCCCCACATAGCAAGGACTTGTAGATAGGTGCAACAGACTAGTTTCTTGTCCTCTTCTATTGGTTCCACAGCCATGGATGCTAGAAGAGTCTAGAGGGATTGAAATCCATGACCTCCTAGCATTATCCATCTAGGCCCTCTTAGTGCTAGCCATCCTCCTAGGAGGATCATTAGATACTATGTTGGCCCTTTTGGGATAGTTGGTGATGACAATGATTGTGCTTCTACTTTACATTCCACTATAGATTAATGTTGGTGCTTGGATCCATTGGAGCTCCTTTCTATCTCTATTGTACCTCGACTTCTAGCTCTCTTTTAATCATTACTTTTAGCATGTTAGAATTTATACATTTTGGGTAACCTTTGAGGCTGTAATTTTATGCCATACAATTGTTCCACTTTAGAGTAGTTTACACTAGATTCTTTACTTTAGATTATTTTCGTAGTACTTTGTGGTTACTACAATGCATTGTAATTTGTAACAGCTCTTTTCAAGGAGTCCCATTGACCTACTTTGGCCATCTGTGGACATTAATAGAATTATATTAATTATCTTATCTATGTTCTAGCATGATGTCTTTGTCTTCTTCAACAAGCACTAAAAATTACAAAATCATAAAAAAAAATTTCAATATTGACACCTTTGTAAAATATGCCTGAAACATGATAAGCCTTTTATGTTTACTTATTAAAGCTAGTACTCCCCTTCAAAGAGTTGAGTTTTAGTCCTTCAATTGGATTGCAATAAATGAAAACAAAATCAACTCATGTTGTTGCAATGAAGCATAATAATTCATCCAGATATCCAAAAAAAAGGAAAGGAAAATATGGGATAGAGGAGACTAGAAAGGAGTGAAGGGGAATACACTTAAATTAATTAGGTAGAAAAAAAACGGTGCAAAAGGGTATGTCACATTGTATTTCATCCGTTCATTATTCAAGATATCTATTTCTATAATAGATGCCAGTTCATTGTATTTATCATTCTGAACAATAAATGCTCTACAGGTAAAGGATTTTCATATTGCAAAACCACAGGATATTGGATACTATGCAGGCTATATAGGTCAGTTCACTGTAACATAGTTTGTTTTCCTTTGTTAAAATGGATTTGTAATTGTAGTGAGCCAAATTTTCTTAAAATCCATGAGGATTTTAATCATTGCATCCTTGGCATATTCCTGCAGGATCTTCCTTCATGTTTGGGCGATTTTTGACTTCTGCTCTTTGGGGGATGGCAGCAGACAAATATGGACGAAAACCTATTATGCTTATTAGTGTTGCTTCAGTGTCAGTGGCTAATAAAATATGCATGATCTTATAATTCATTTCTTTAGGATTTTGTTTTTTGTTAAGAGTGTTAGCCTTTGGTTTGCTATAAGAAAATCTGTATAGTAGATACAAGTGGTGTCTTAAGTTTAAATTTTTTTCCAGCTGGACCTTTTTGGTGATTCCTTTTATCATTCATGTTTAATTTTGCAGAATTGTACTCAATACACTTTTTGGAATGAGTGTTAATTTTTGGATGGCTATTTCAACAAGATTTATTCTCGGAATCTTCAATGGTCTGCTTGGCCCAGTAAAGGTATGATTGAGTTGTGAATTGCTGGTTCTAGTGTCTATTTATCCTTATACATCTAAAGAGACATTGTAGGAGATGTAAAGATCAGTAGAGAAATCCATATTTTTATTTCTTTAACAATAACCAAAGTTGTGAGCATAGAAGAAGCTTGTTTCAGTGACCCCCTTCTTAGCAACCAGGTAAAGTTTGCTCAGCAGTTCCTAGAAAATATCTCTTTCATAATGGTAGTTGACATATTGCTTTTCTTTGCTGCAGGCATATGCATCAGAGATTTGCAGAGAAGAGCAACAAGCTTTTAGCCTATCAATTGTATTGATCCTTTTTCCCAAGTTCACTGTTTTGTACCATTACTATGGTCCTACCAAGTTAATTATTCTTTTATTGTTAATTTGTAGCCCCAATTGTCTTAGCAGAAACCTAATTTGTAGGATATGATAATGTTCATGTTCACTTATTAATCAGGTTGGTACAATGTGGGGCATAGGTTTGATCATTGGTCCAGCACTTGGAGGTTTTTTAGCTCAGGTATTGCAAGTTCTTCTATTGAGATTATGAATTCACTAATGATCTAACTAATTAAGGACATATTTTAGAAGTGTGTCCATATTCCACATAGTTCAGCTTGTTGCTGGCCATACCAGAACAATGCCACTATTTTGTCACTAGACCAAATCTTGGCTGTCACTTTTCTTTCAAGGAGAGATTTGGGTCTATTTTTTAAGAATAGGATTCCCCCATTTTATCATCCCATGATGTTTGACTATCAAGGTTGTCAAGTATTTCACTTAGTCTCATAAGTGGCATTTATACAATTTTAACATGAGTTGGCATAAGAAGTGGTCTAATTTGACACTGTACAAATTATAATTTTAACTATCTAGCTCTACATATTCAAGGCTTGAAACTTCATAATTATAATTTATAGGTTGCCAAGTTGGTTATAATCATGATTCTTGATGCTGAGTATCAATATGGTGTTCTACCATGTTTTGATGTACTTGAATAAGTGATGAAACAATAGGCATGATGTACATAGCCTTTTGGAATTGTGAGCAGAGGGTACAATTTTTGTTTGTTGTATGTGGAATGTTGGGCAGGTATGGTGATGAGTGTCGTTGAGTCTCATCATTTAATCTCAATGATTTATCAATTCGGGGTAGTGTCCAAGGCTATTTACGATAGAAGGTTAGGGCAGAGTGCAATTCAGACATTCAAATTTCAAGCATTTATTGGTGAAGCATATTTTGGTTTAGCCTTTTGGTGTCACACTAAACCTAGTCTGCAGAATGGAAACTGAAATAAATTACAGGAATTAAAAACTAAATCTAAATTGCAGAATTTAACAATTAACTACAATTGCAAGAATTGGAAATGGCTGAATTAAAATATAATATACTTTTGCAGAATTGAAATAACAGAAGTGAAATTGCTAAATTGAAATGATGCTGAAATAAAACCTATGCTAAAAACACCTGTCAATATCCTGCCACAAAATGTCGTCAATCTTCTGCTATAGGAATTGATAGCAAAATGAAATCTGCTGAAATTGAAAGTAGTTGAAACATAAAAGCAAAGAACATGAAAAGCAAAGGGAACGTGGAAACAAATATTTAATCTAATTTGTTAGCTGACACACACACATTAGCTGTACAAAAACTTAATGAAGAAAACATAAATAACAGAATACAAAATTAAAAAAGAAAATGAAATCTGGCAAGCAATCTGTTAATTCTGTTGCAGCAAAATTACAGATTAAAACCTGCCATAAAAATCCTCCTTCTAGATCTTAAAGTGGGCCCATACTTCCTGATCTAGAAGGAGGTGTAAAAACACTCCTTACTATTTAACACTCAGAACAAAAATTGACAAAAAGACTGCACTTTTATTGTTGTCAAAACATGCTGAAAACTATTACAGATAATTGTTGTACAGTCCTATTTGCTGCTGCTACTACTCTCCTCTATTCTAATTCCTACCTAGCTCAACCAAGAATGGAGCTATCCTTTTATAGATGCATAAGATCTATTTACAAATATAAAATATATTATTCCTATCTTGCAAATCAAATCCTATTATGCTGCAACATTTCCTGGTTTTATCCTAGAAGAGGATCAATTGATCTTTTCCCATGAATGGTGGCTTTTGGACGACAAGGACGACAAAGACAACTGGGGGATATTTTCCCTTAACCTTCTAAACCTTCTTTCCCTTTTTCCACCGTCAGAAAATAGTCAAAAAGTCAAAAAGTACTTTCTATTGTCAATCCGAAGATAACTGGCTCAATCCGAAGAAATTGCATTCTATCAATCCGAAGATGTCTGCTCAATCCGAATAAACTGTATTCTGTCAATCCGAAGATGTCTGCTCAATCCGAAGCTCTTCGGATTGACTAACTGTGTGGTCTTCAGGTGATCTCAGCTGCTTTTCTCAGGTGGGTCTCAGGTGGGTTATCTCTCAGGAATTGATTGCAATAGCTTTTATCCTTCTCCATGTGTGAATTTCATGCCTTGCTATTCATTGGTAGTTGGCTGGAATTTACATGGTAAACTGTTGCATTTTCCAGATTTGCTGTACAATTGTAAAATGTTGGCATTTCTTGCAAGTTCAACAAATTAGAACATGGGAAAATAATTCAAATATCAACATGAATAAGTATATCAAGTTGCTATCAAATTTATACACTTTATTCACCAAATAACCATGCTGAAATAGTGCAACAGTGCTACACAATTATCCCTGCTCTGTTATACCCTGTTGCTGCCTATTTAGACCATGTGGGAATGCTTCTAAATAGGTCAGATGTCTTCTGTAGTCTTTCTAAACTTATTCCATCCATTTCCTCATGCTTTGCTTGATAAATTCAAGGTGCTCCTATAAAGTGACAGCTTGTTGATTTTTATATGGCTGTTTTCTGCAGATTTCCAGATTTAGAACAGTCCTAATAATTTGGCTTCAATGTGGACTTCAAACAAGTTGAAGGGCAGGAAAACATTCATAAACCATTGTGAAGTTAATGGATATCAGCATACCACATTTGGCTATTTGAAATGCATATTTTTATTTGCTACTTAATCAAGCAAAAGCAGTCACAAAATGCTGAAAATAGTAAAAAACAGAGATATAATGCTCCTAACATAAAATCATGCAAACACTTAACAACTATATATTCTAATCAACTATTTGACATTTAACTTAATAATATGGCAGTTTTTATATGTCAAACATAGTGTAAAAATGAGGCATTTCCAGGCCTCATCATATGGTGGTTGGCCTCTATCATTTTCCCTTTGTTACTACATATACCATGGTCGACACTATCTTGGTACTACTAGTTAGTCATGAGTAACCTTTTGAATTTTTTCTTGTGTTATTTTGCATATTTGATCAGAGAATGTAATGAGACTCATGTTTCATCTATTTTTGGTTGTATACATATGCATTGTTAATCATTTATGTGTTGATAATTCCATTGTCTTGCATTGCTTTATATTGATTATTGTACGATATTTTTGATTACATGACTAGGAATACTCCACATACTACATTTTTGGCATTGTTGCTTTTATGGATTTGGGCCAGAGAATTGGGAAATTGATGACTTGAATCCCACATAATCATTTAGCTCAAATAGGTAAACAAGGAAGATGACATTAAGGAGAACATCCCACACAAATTTTCAAGAGGATCGTGAAGAAGAGAACGCATTTTAGGAGCATGGACAATAGAAGTCATTCACCCCTTAGTGGGAAGAAAGTGTAGAAATGAAGCCTTGTACAATGCCCCCTTAGGATGATGAAAGGCAACCATCATCTCCTCCAAGGCAATTTTTGGGGAAAGAGAATGTATGGATTTCTATTTGCCATCAATGGGAGTTACTTGACATGATCAATTAAGCATAAAGTATTGCACAATTTAGAGTTTGCACTTCTAGAAATTGATTTGCAACAACAAAGTGGTCAGCCCCTTCATGATGACGAAAGTCCTTTGTTGGAGACCAATTCTATAGACTTACTTGCTAATGATGATGAGAAAAACATTGAGTGTGAAGATTACTTCTTTGACAAGTAGAGAAGTGTATATTGAGAAAATTTGGTTCAGCTAGAAATGTTTATAATCTCCAACAAAGAGTTCTAGACTAAGGAAGCATTGGAAGAGTGTGTTGTAGGATTGCTTAGGGACCATAGGTGAGCTCAAGGAGTGATGTGTATAGTGATTGGTGAGAAAGGACTCTTGCATGACAACAAACACTAGTGTACTACCAAAATAAAGGTGACCAAAGCCAAGTATGAGGAGTGGTGCACCTAGTAGTTTGCAAGAGGAGACCTTGACAAGATCAACAACTAGAATCTTGTCAATGAAGGAGGATCTAACGCATAGAATGGCATCCAAGGTTTGATTGGTATCAAGAAATCCTCTTTGTGTGTATAAGGGTTGGAGAGAGGGCATCCAATCCAAGTCAAGTCAATACAAAACAAAAATGGCTAGCTTTGAAAAGAATAAACAATGTGCAGATGACAAAGGCAATGTATGATAGTCATGTAGACATAACTACTTGCATGAAAAGTGTATGCACATTATGAATTTGAGCAAGAGATGTTAAAGAATGGTTTAGTTTGATATAGAATACGATGATCATATCCATTTAATGCTTTAAGTTAAACCCATATAAAATAGGATTTCAAGTGGATTGGATTGATTTTGTTGTATCTTAAATAAATTTGATTACTTTTGCTTATTCTATATAAAATTCGTTGAAAAAGAAATTGGAAAGAAAAATAATCCAAGTTTTAGTTGAAATAGGATGACGTGGGTCAATTGCTTTTAATCAAATATTATCAAGTACAACCAAAGCAACCCAATTAAAAACAAGGACACATTCGTAGAGGTCCGATTGTATGTTGCAAACAAATGGTAGGAGCTTATGTTTATTGTATCAAACTAATTCATGTGCCTAGTTTTATAGAATAACAATGTAATGTACCCTCTCTAATCAGTTAGCAGTTGTTGCTTGGGTTAGCCTACTCTTGGGTTCCCGTAGGCTAATGGTTGTGTGTGGGAGCCTTTTGGGAATGAGTTTGATGCTTGGACGTGTTGCTTGTTGTCGGTTGCCAGAATGTGGAGTGGTTTGGGATGTTTTGGGCTTCACTTACTATTTTTAGTAAGTCAATTCATGGTGGGTCCTGCGAAATAGAGAGAATGCAACCAACCAAAGTAAAGAGGTCTTTCACTCCCAGCAATGGTGTCCTCTGTTGTGGTTTTCGTCACAACAAAGCAGCAATGAGAAACTCCCGCACAATGCAAGCTCTCCTTCAAAGATTCCAAGAGAATACAATAGCAAAAGATCCCTTCAAATGCTCTCACAACCTCTATTTATTCTTTCCTCAAGTTGGGCGATCCCTTTCCATGAGCAATGTGGGATAATTTGTTTTCACTTTACTCAAAAGAACCCCTTGAGGGGGTCGTCCCACTTTCCTAGGGAGGAAAAACATATTTAAAATAACTTTTAATCAAGTCTTTATAATATGACCTTTAAATCAAGTGGTCATAAGGCCCCCTTTATCAATAAAATATGCCCAACATTAAAATAATTAACTTTTATATTTAAATATAACCTTATAAATCTTCGGGCATTAAAATTATTGCTCTCCTAACACCCAACCACCAAACAAAATACGGAAACGGATACCCATTAAGCTCTACTGTCCATCCGTAACGTCTGCTTCCACTGAAACCTCCAGAGAATTGACTTACTAAAAATAGCAAGTCCCTGCAAAGATGCCCAAAACGGTCCAGAATACTGGCAATCAAGAGCTCCACCCGCCTTGACATCATCCAAACTGTCCATGTGGGTCCCCACACAACTTCCTCCTGCCTACGGGAACCCGTGAGTAGGCAAGTCTCACACTGCATCATGATGCTGACTAGGATGGGAACATTACACCAGCTGGTTTATTGCAGCCCTTGCCTATTCCTATCCAGAAATGGGAAAGAATCTCTATGGACTTCATTACAGGATTGCCTAAGGTCCAAGGCAAAGACTGTATATATGTTGTAGTGGATAGAATCACCAAATTTGCTCACTTATTTGCTATTTCAGCGACATGTGGCAGATTTGTTTTTTAGAGAGTTGTTCAGGTTGCATGGGATGCCGAAGACCATTTTTAGTGACAGGGACAGCAGGTTCATGAGCATGTTTTGGCAGGAGCTCTTCAGGTTAGGTGGAACCGAGCTTACTCCCAGCACTAGTTACCACCCTCAGACAGATGGACAGACAGAGGTTGTCAATAAATGGGTTGAAGGGTATCTCCGGAATTATGTTTCAGGGCAGCAGAAGGCATGGATTAAGTGGCTGCACCTAGGTGAGTTTTGCTACAACACTACGCACTACATGACCATTGGGATGACACCCTTCATGGCTTTGTACGGGTATGAAGCTCTTAGCTTCATTGATTTGCTTCTGGGTGACAGTAGGGTGCCTAGAGCTGAGGATTTGTTGCAGGATAGTCAGGATATCATGAGGTCCTTGAGGGACAACATTCAACAGGCTCAGAATCAGCAGAAGTTGTATCTTGATCAGCACAGGGCTGAGCGCAGTTTTGAGGTTGGTGATTTGGTTTACCTCAGATTGCAGCCTTACAGACAGTCCACTCTCAAGAAGAGTGGTAAGGAGAATCTCAAGCCACGTTTTTATGGACCGTTCAAGGTGACCAAGAGAGTTGGAGGGGTGGCTTATGAGTTGGAGCTACCAGCAGATAGCAAGGAGCATAATGTCTTCCATGTTTCTCGCCTCAAGAAGGCATTGGGTCATAATGTTGTTCCTTTTTCAGACTTACCACCTTTGGATGAGGAGGGGAACTCATACTTATTCCGGAGGCTATCATTGATTCTAGGGAGAGGACTCTTCGAAAGAGAGTGATCAGAGAATATTTGGTTAAGTGGAACAACCTTCCAGTTGAGGATGCTACATGGGAGAGTGAGCGAATACTATAGCATCTAGAGTTGCAATTGCTTGGGGACAAGCAATTTTGGGGAGGGCGGACTGTAATGTCCCCTCTTTAATCAGTTAGCAATTGTTGCTTGGGTTAGCCTACTCTTGGGTTCCCGTAGGCTAATGGTTGTGTGTGGGAGCCTTTTGGGGATGAGTTCGATGCTTGGACGTGTTGCTTGTTGTCGGTTGCTAGTTTTTGGAGTGGTTTGGGGTGTTTTGGGCTTCACTTACTATTTTTAGTAAGTCAGTTCATGGTGGGTCCTGCGAAACGGAGAGATGGGTTTGATGCGTTTTCCAATTGGGTATCCGTTTCCACCCTCGGTTTGTGGTTTCGAGTGACATGGACCAAAATATTAAATATTTTGTCATTGAAATAACTTAAATTAAATATTTAACTTTATATTTCCTAATGTATTTTGTGAATGGGGCCAAAAGAGGACATAAGGATTAAATTTAAAAAGTGTCTAATGTTATAACTTAAAATTGGGCGCCCCATTTGGGAGACATAAGGGGATGAAATGAAATTAAATTAAAATTAAGTTTATTTGCCCAAGAGGGGCGTAGCCTTCTGGAGGAGATATAAAAAGTGAAATTTCTTCATTTCATTCTCATTCTTGTTTGCTCATTTCATGAAAATGGAGACTTTGGCCTGTGCAAGGGTTTCAAGCTTTGTGAGGATGAAATACCTCCTAGAGAACATCAAATTTGAGTGTGAGAGATCACTCCTAGGTGATTCGGAGGCAGCTTCATGCAGAGGTTGCAATTGTGGCGCTAGGGTTTGAATTTTTTGGGTTTGGCTTAGGAGGGGATTTCAGCATCTGGGTTGGCATTATTATATGCATCTTCGGTCTATATGACCATTCCATGTACCTCTGAATCCCTCTTGTTAATAATATATGATATTTCATTTCAGTTCAATCTTTAGTTTATGTTCGTTTCATTTCATTTTCTGCATTCTCATTTCTTGCAAGCAAAAAACACAAAAAAATCATAAAACAAAAAAAAGCAACAACAAAAGAAAAAGCAGAAAGGCAAAACAACAAACAGGGGTGGGTTATTACAAACAACTAATTTGAGAAGTAAGGATTTCAAGTCATTAGGAATGAAAAATTGTAGTTCAAATAATGTGCCTTAATACCAAACCTATGACAAAGAATATGCCAATGTCCCAAACTTCAATAACAACCCTCAAAAGAATGAGGGAGGGGTATTATTTATACAAGGTAGTTAAATCCTCCAACTAAATTCCTGACACCTCATCATTTTCTTAAATTACATTTGACATGCATTTGACTTACATTTACATTTCATAACTATTAATTACATGTATGCACATTTTGTCAAACACTTTGCATACGAACTACAAATAACACAAAATGACAAAATGTATTCATTGATTATGCCGACTTGTCAATTCACCTACCTATAGAGACTATAGAGAGGCTAGTTTGTGATCAATTGTGCCATTCGAAGGAGACCAAATAACAACAATCCAGGTTCATCTCATGCATACATCCAATAGAAAAGAGAACTAAGAGGCAAATGGAAGGCCATCACCATAAACACGTTCATACAAGGAGAGGTCTGACCAATCCAGACACAATTTTGTAAGGTGGCCTAGCATAGTTCTCCATTAATCAAAATTCGAGATTACAATCAGAGAGTGTAGCTCTAGCCTTTCTCAAAATGGCCAAAAAATGTTTTCAATGAGCCTAAGGTTCCTATTTATAGCAAGGGATTTACCCCTTTCACCTTGAGTAAAAAATCTTTCATTGTTACATTTTATAGTAGAAGACAAAATTGTCGCTTTTAGTTCTTAATCTTCTTTTTTGGCCATGATGTTGCCAATTCGCTAGATTATGTTGGATCATTGGTTTAATGGATCATTGTTCCGACAAATCGCTATTTATTTGACCTGGCTCCTTCTTCTGGTTCCTTTTGTTGCTTTCCTACTTGGATGTTGCAAAATCAACAATGATTCCAAAATTGCTGACTCCTAGCTCTAAGCAAAAACATTAGTACAATTGTTTGCAAAAGTGCCTAAGTGCAATATGCACTAAGTTGGTCCAAATTAAATGTAATGAAATACCAATGAAATGTAAATGTAATTAATATGAAATGCAAATGATATATTTTAGCCATCATAAGTTAGATAATACGCATATTGTAAAGTTGGCATAAGTCTCACGTACGTAGGAAAGAGGGGAAGTTGGTTATGTGCAATGTGTCCTAGAAACCGTTGCCAACAACAACTAGGACTGCACTATAAGAAGAGCTCCCCCTTCATTGTCGGATATGTATAAAGAGACATGTATGATACGCGTCTAGATCTATCTGAGGATTGTCATTGATGGAGTATATGTGCAAGTGTAACAACATTTTGTGAGTCTAAGTCCGCATGCTGTAATCTATAAAATCCATATTGATGGAATATCAATACAAAACCATTCTCCTTATATGTGTTGAATGCCTATGTGTTGATATCCATTGTTAGATTATTATACTTGTGCATTGGCAAGTTAGTGTGATTGCAGGTTGGACAACACTATCAATTATTGGAAGTTATAGGTCGTAGTCAGGAGCATAGATGCAGATGGATGATAATTGATGATAGTTGCTACCATCTTGTGGTGGAGTCCCTATCTAGAATGCCATCATGTTCATTGAAGTCCAATTTGTAGTTGTGGGTGTGTTGCCATATGAATATATGAAGATGATGATCTTGTTCCAGGGTTTTGATTGCAGACCGTGTTGGCCCTTAAACTCTGTCACTATCTAATTGTTGGGAAACCTTACCACTGTCCTACAATAGGGGAAATCGGCAACACATAACATCAACATGCAATCATGAAAACAAACAAACAGTCTTGTACTTTCCCTCAGATAGCCTACACAACACAACCATCTCATTCCTTGCTATCCCTGCACACATAATTAAGTTAGACAACCTTGCCAAGAGCTAGGCAACCTTGCTCAACATCAGACGATCTGGTTCGACAGTCAAGACGGCCTAGTGTCTCAGTTAGACGACCTTCTCTAGAGTTATATAGCCTTGTCTATCTATCTACAACAAACATATAATGGTGGAAAATGTCCAGACGACCATTTATAACTACCATAACCATTTATACAAACATGCACGATGATCACTCAAGTTTGCACAACAATGGGTAAATGGAAGTAATCTTATTATCTGCAAGAAAACATGTCTGGTACCTTCATACAATGCATATACTTCTACAAATATCTCCTGATGCACACACAAGAACATACATCCATACCCAATGAATGAATGATCTTATTTATACAACTTGGGAGGTCGTTGCTCCCCCAACTTCCTACAACTGCTACTTGACACCTCATCATTTTCATGAACTACGCTTGTCATTCATTTGACTTACATTTCATTTTACGCATTTCGTCAAATTTTTCTTGTACATACCAAAACTATAGAATATCAAAACTATTACATAACAAAATTTCATGTGTTTGTACTTGACTTTCGCCGCATTATATTAAGTTTGAGGTGGCACTTGAGATGACTGTTTGAACTAGCACCTACAACACTGTTTGAACTAGCACCTACAACAAGATTAGTTTTCTTCAAGACAAAATTGTATGTTTCATTATCTGGCGTAGTTCTTCCTCTATTTCGTCCTCATTCTCCAATATCAATTCCTGCTCTAATAAAAATGCCTCATGTTCTGGTTGTAGAATCACCTCTACTTCTATAGGATCTCTCTGCCTCATATTGTAGCGAGCATATATTTCACTATCCTCTAATGATTTATGAGGATCATACATGATAGCATCTTGGATAGGAGGAAGATGACATTCCGCAACCTCAAGCGCCTCAGGTGTCGCAACAAATTGAATCTCAAGAACTTGGTAATTTTCTTCTAAAATTTCTTCATTCAGGAAGTAAAATGCCTTTATGAGGGGATTCACATGTCAATTCTTCATACTTTATAGTGTTTCCTTCTCCTTTACATTCTTACCCAATTGCTCCTTCCATTGCTCTTGTATGCTTCAATTCATCATCTGAGGAAGGAACCCGTGCTTGATGATCAAATTATATTTTCTCCTTTGTTATCTTCAAAGGCAGGACATCCCCAAAAGGGAACCCAAATCCCTTGTATTTTGTATCGATTCTTGCTCCCATAATAGATGTAGACAATGGTGAGTACTTTACTGGGACGAGGAATGATAAGAATTCAGGAAGGAGTGATTGTCTTTGTTGAAAATCTAGGCATGTTACTGTTGGCAATTTTGCCACATTAATTTTTTTGATAAACTTTGGCCTAAGTATGGAGCTTTAAAGCGCCAAAGAGCATGCAGAGGTGTTCGGGTTTTCGCGGGCCATAAACGGGGGCGATAAAATGGATGAAATAACCTTTGGATATTTTATCATTGCAGATCTTTTCGCTAGCTTTCCAACGATATATTATAATAGGCGATCGGGTCAGCGGATCAAAAGTTATGGCCCCAGGAAGCAGGACCAGGAAGCTCAATTTCGGGCCAGAAAATTGATAAAGTGTTGGGCCCCGCCCGACTATGCTCATACAAAGGCCCAAAATTTTCTAAGTGTTAGTGTTGCCGCAACCCGACTTCGCTGCGAAGTCGGGCTGCGCCCTTAATTTTGTGCGCACTTGGGGAGCTGACGTGCAGAGAGTTGAGCCCAAAATTTGACTAAGTATTGAGCGAACCCCGACTTCGCTGCGAAGTCGGGTTGCGCTCTTAGTTTTGTGCGCACCTGGGCATTGTCAGTGAAGGACATCCCAAAAAAGTCTAAGTGTTGGGTGCGCAACCCGACTTCGCAGCGAAGTCGGGTTGCGCCCTCAAATTCGTGCGCAGTTGGGCAGCTCACTTGAAGAAAACGGCTAAGTGCTGGGACTGCCCGACTTCGCAACGAAATCGGGCTTCGCCCTGGAAAAAGAGCGTAGTTGGACAGGCCATCATGGTACAGAAAAACGACTAAGTGTTGAGCTGCCCGACTTTGCAGCGAAGTCGGGCTTCGCTCACTGACCTGTGCGCACTCGGGCAAAGAACGTTGAAACCTGCCCAGAAATTTTCTAAGGCACGGAGGCCTTCCCGACTGCGCTCATCGGCCCGACTGCGCTCATACAAAGGCTGAGCTTAAGCACGATTTCTTCCCCCTCCATCAAATGCTGACAGGTGTCTAGCCTCGAGATTCGAGTCAAAGATGTGACAGAAGGTGTGCCGTCAAGGTACCGGACAGATGAGCGTGAACTAACAGATTGTACAGCATCTGCCCCCATTCAAACTGACTTAACTTCCCACCTACCGGATTTCCACGGAGCTGCCACATTTTCAGGAGGACCTTGTCGCAAGTACATTCTTTACCCGCAAAGGTCAACATCAGCCGTTTTTGTCAGCTTTTGCAGCTTTTGTCAGGTCTGGGATTCTGTGCCCAAAATATAATCGAGGGGGAAAATTGCGCTATAAATAGCAGCCTCATTTCATTGTACAATGGTGGAGGGGGGACATATTGCTAGAGGACTTTGCTGTGACGGATCACCTTCTAATTAATTCAAAGCATCCTTGGCTCTCCTTCTTGTCTCTGTCTTTTATGCTGCCTTCTGCTAGTATTTTTGGTTCATATCCATTTATATTTTTGTCTGTTTAAATTCTGAATCCTGGATTTGAGCATTGGTGATTATTTGGATTTAGAATACAAAACAGAAGGATACATAGGGTAGAATAATAGCTGCAGTTTCTGTTACATGCTTTGTTTTAATTGCTATTGGTTCGGATGCAAATTTGCGATCGTGCTGCTTGTTCTCCCCCCACCCGAAACGCATGATATTTACATCTCTTTCCTGTTCCCTTATCTTTTTCAATCTCTTTCCAGTTCCCTTTACCCCTTTTTTTAATCTCTTTCCTGCGCTCTTATCTAAAAACCCCCAAGTAGGTTAGGAAAGGATTCGGCCTTCTCCGGAGATCGGCATGGGGGGGCATCCCTTCCTCCCATCCTTTCAATGTTGGTCTGCAGGTCTAGGGTGCATTGCAACACCAAGTCCTTCCCAGGTGGCAGATCCGTGGCCAACAGTTACTTAGCTTTGGATGGGTAGGTTTCCATAGACGTCTAGGCTAGACGAGTAGCAGTGTAGACGTGTACTGACTCCAAATGTGTAAGACTTCAAATGTCTAGATGCTATGGCTTAGACGGGTAGTTGGCTAGATGTGTGGTTAGTTAGACGTGTAGGCGGCTAGATGTGTAGTCGGCTCATACAGATTTCACAGTTAGTGTAGACGTCTAGGCAGTGCAGATAGGTAGACATATTAGGCAGTAGACATCTAGGACAAGTAGTGCAGACGGGTAGACGTCTCAACTAGTAGACGTCTAGGACGGGTTTTTCAGCAAGTCTAGATGGGTAGACCTAGACGTTTAACAGTAAGGCTTTGACAGGTAGCCCTAGACGTCAACTGTGCGCACATTCATCTTCCACTCTGCAACTAACTTCTCCTCGTTGTTCCCTGCAACTCCACAACACAAACACAACACAACCTATGATGCTCTATCTCGTACCAAACATTCATCAATACCTACAACACAATAATATGCTCACGAAGTAATCACACATGACACATGCATTCCAGAACAACTCTTGCTACACAATAGATTTGCATTTATGGACAAGTATGGATATCTTACTGTTGTCACATTTTGCATGGGGTGCCATGTCTTGAAATTTTGTTAGGATGCTGCTTTGCCTTCCCTCTATCTCCTCTCCCTATCTTCACCATGTCCCTTCTACTCTTCTGCCATCAGTTTCATTTCCTCCATCTTCTTTTCCATGTTTCTAACTGTTTCTCTGAGTGGGCAAAAATGCCCCAAAATCTTCTAAGTATTGTTGTTCGCCCGACTACACAGCGCAGTCGGGCTGCGCTTGCCTATCTGTGCACACCGGGGCGGAATTGTCAAAGCTGAACCCAGAAAAATGCTAAGTGTTGAGCAGCCCGACTTTGCAGCGAAGTCGGGCTACGCTCCTAAATTCATGCGCACCTGGGCGACGTCAATGTGAAAAGTAGCCAAAAAATGGCTGTGTTGGGACCGCCCGACTTCGCAGAGAAGTCTGGCGACACTCTAAAGTTAGTGCGCAGTAGGGCGGGCTTGCCTTGGAGACATCAGAAATTTGGCTAAGTGTTGAGCCATCCGACTTTGTAGCGAAGTCGGTCTGCGCTCACCAGTTTGTGCGCACTTGTGCGAAAGATAAGACAATGCTGCCGAGAAATTTCTAAGGCATGAAGGACCTCTCGACTGCGCTGCTTTCACCCAGCGTTGCCTGGCTGCGCTCCAATTTTGGGCGAAGTCGGGCGGGATATAAAAGATGAGCTTTGAAGGCGTTCTATTCCCCCCATCAGATGCTGACAGGTGTCCAGACTCGAGATTCGAGTCAAAGATGTGACAGAAGGTGTGCGAGCGTGAACTGACATATTGTATCGCGTTTGCCCTCATTCAAACTGACTCGAAGTTTCATCCATCGGACTGCCACGTAGCTGCCAAGTTTTCAGGTGGACCTTGCTGCAAGTACATTCTATACCTGCAGAGGTCAACATCAGCCGCTTTTTGCCGCTTTTGTCAGCTTTTTCAGCTTTTGTCAGGTCTGGGATTCTGTGCCAAAAGTTGTAATTGAGGGGGAAAATTGCGCTATAAATAGCTACGCCATATCATTGTATAAGGGTGGATGGGAGATATATTGCTAGGAGACTTCTGTAGCTGTGCGTTTGCTTTTGAATACAAAATATACTTGGCTCCATTGATTGTCTTTATTTTGTATGCTGCCTTCGTTAAGCATTTCTGCCTCATGTTGCTTATATTTCTGATTACTTTTATTCTGCTTATCGGGATATTTGTATTGGCAATTAAATGTACCTGGAATGCTTAAAGTGAGGGATGCATAGGATAAAGTAACATTAATGGTTTCTGTTACATATTTTGTTTAGATTGTTGTTAGTAGTGGTGATTGGTTAGTTTCTGTGTTGCTTATCTTCCCCACCCGAAACAAGCATATTTATGTTTCTTTCAGTAATTTGTAATCTATTTCCTGCACTCTGAGCTAAAACCCAAATTGAGAAAACATAGGAAGTCGGCCTCCTCCGGAGATTGGCACGGAAGGAATTCCTTCCTTCCAGCCTTTCAATCTGTTGGGCGAATCTAGGGCTCATATAGATTAAAATCCTATCCTAGTGGCGGGTTCGTAACCAACAGTTTCTTTGGCACGCCCGGTGGGACACGGGAGTTTCCTACCCCAAAACAGAATCGAAGCATCGGTGTTCGCTTTATTGCTGTCAAATCAGAACACCTGGCGACTCTAATGTACCTGAATATTCTCTGAGTCCGTGAGACCGGTCCAATATCGAAACGCCTTCATGCATACAAGAAGGTGGAGAGCAAGGAACCCGGGACAACGACCGATCTCTACGAAATTGACATCAACGCTCCGGGAGAGCGAGTAAGGCTGGCTGACTACCAAGCTCACCAAGACGATAGGTTCGAGCACGAACCCGAAGCTGAAGCTGAAATAGAAGAAGCTGAAGTTGAAGAAGCTGAAGAAGTTGAGGAGGCCGAAATTGAAGAACAGCCTACAACTTTGGACAGCACTGATACTGATTATACTACTGATCAGCTTGAGGAAGAGGAAGAAGACATGGCTACTTAGAATCAACAAAATGATGATGATCTCTTCCCAGACGTTAATTCCACAGGGCCCTTGGCTCTAGTTGGACAAGAAGTTGTTCCTCCTGATGCCTTGAAATCCATTCCTACATATGATGGCTCCGGGAAGACAGCATACAAGCACATCCAAGACATTATGGCCTTGGTTGCACTGCACTCTATCACCAATGAGAGTGTTAAGACCCGATTGTTAGCTGTCTCTCTGAGAGGAAAGCTTCTCTATTGGTGGAGATCCTTGTCGGAGGGAGCTGTTGTCACATTTTGCACGGGGTGCAATGTCTTCAATATTGTTTTGTAACAGTGCTGCTCTTCTTTTCCTCCTTCCGTTTTCCTTCCTTCTCTCCCTTTCCTTTTCTTTCCCATTCTCTTTCTCTCCCCCCTTTTTTTCCTTGGAGTCCCCCAGTTGATTTTCCAGCTTTCCAGCAAGTCTACCTAAAATTGGCTAAGTCTGGGTGCGAAGTTCGCACTTCGCCCAGTTTTGGTGCGAAGTGCGCACTTCGCCCAGTTTTGGTGCGAAGTTCGCACTTCGCCCAGTTTTGGTGCGAAGTCCGACGTCGCCCCACTTTCTGGGCGCACCTTGCACTGGCAGACTGGCAGGTCAACACAGAAGAAAGATAGAATGCCGGAGCAGGTCCATATGGCGGCAGACATCAGTGTTCGCCTGTGCGCAGTTCGACTTCTCAACAGAGCCGGAATGCGCCCTTGACAGGTGTATAGTAGGGGAACAAACCCGGAATTTTACCAAGGCGTGAAGGCCTTCCCAACTGCACTGTTTTTTGCCCACGCATCCCAAGGAGCTCCGATCCCAAGTGAAGATGGATAGATTGCCCTCTAAGGCAGGCATGTGTCACACAACATAACCCATCATCAGACAAGTGTCCAGCTTCGGGATTTGAACCAAGACTGCCGACCAAAAGGGATAAGCATGGACTGCCTGCACCGCCTGCGTTAATAGCCTCATTCAAAGCTGATATGAGGTTTCACCTGCTCCAGCTACCAGCAAGCCTGCCGACTTGAAGATTTGCCCAGCACTCCGCCACGTAGCTGTCCAGCTTCCAGGAAGACCATGCTGCGGGTACAACCCAGTCCGACAAAAGGTCAGCATTTGCGGCTCTTTCGCCGCTTTCGTCGACTTATGTTTGACTGGGACTCTGTGCCCATTAATGTAACGGGTGGGACTCGGGCTATAAAAGCCCATCTTAAATTCATTGTAAAGGGTGGAAGGGGAATGTTTGTTAGGGAATTACTGTGCTTACTGTAACCGTGCTTCTGCATATAAATACAATCTGTATGCCTGGTTCTGTTCTACCGCTTTTATTTCTTATGCTTATGCTTTACGCGATTCTGTGTCATGGCTTGTTGATTCACTTCGGCATTTGATGGTCAGGCGCCTTTAGCATTCTTTCTGTACTTTTAATTTTTGTATAATAGATGTGGTAGCAGTTCCATCAGTTATGTGTGACGTTGCTGGCCCGTATCTGGTGATTGATGCGATCCCCTGCTGTTAGTTCCTTGTAGGGAATGTTTGCTAGGGAGCCATTGAAGCTGTGCGGTTAAACTCTCTGCCTAACACATATACCTGGCTCTGACATCTCTAGGTTTACTTTCTACCCCTGTCAGTGTACGTATCTGGTGATTGATACGATCCCCTGCTGTTAGTTCCTTGTAGGGAATGTTTGCTAGGGAGCTATTGAAGTTGTGCATACACTGCTTGTGTATCGGAAGTACGCCTAGGCTTTGCAGTTCCTTGTCATGCTCTGTGTTTGTATGCAGTAAGTAGCGGTGATTGGTGTGTTCCCGTACTGTTAGTTCCCCCCACCAACCTTTGGACATATTTGTAATCTCTTTCTGTACATTTGTCTCTTTCAGTTCATTTATTTCTTTCTTGTTCCCTTTAGCTTAAATCAGAAAACCTCCCAAAAGGAGCTGGCCTTCTCCGGAGATTGGCTCGGAAGGCATCTCTTCCTTCCGGCCTTTCATGCTGGTGGGCGAATCTGGGGCATTAACCCAAAATCCTTTCCTCATGGCAGATTCGTAACCAACAGGAGCTATCACAGGATGGCCCCAGCTAGCGGGCAGACTAGTGAAGGGATGCAATGAGTCCGTTGATCCTTCCTCACTGCTGCACCAGTTTCAAAGTATCCAACGCCATCCGCAAGAGGAGATATCGGACTTCAAAGTGAGGTTTGCGAGGTCTTGGAAAAGAGTATCCCCTGAGCTGTGTCCTTCTGCAGGACAAGCTGCTCACTATTACCCGAGGTCTTTTAATTCAGACATTTGTCTAATTCTTAAGATAGCCCGGGTCAACACTTTTCCTGCCTTGTATGAAGCTACTCAGCAAGCAGAATTAGACATAATTTCTATAGGCAGAATTCCTCATAGAATACAACCTCCCATTTATCCCGACTTCCCTCAGTCACAATATCCGCCCGCGTCTGGTGGAACGTCATCATTGTCCAATCAGTACCCCCATCAGCCGTGGAACCCAGCGCCAGTTATAAACCCGTATGGTCCTGTTGGTTACAAATCCGCCATGAGGAAAGGATTTGTTGTTATTGTGCCCTAGACCCGCAAACCAACATTGAAAGGCCGGAAGGAAGGGATGCCTTCCATGGCAATCTTCGGAGAATGCCGGCTTCCTGTGGGGTTTTGAGGTTCAAGATAAGAGTGCAGGGAAAGAGATAAAAATGCAGAAAGGGATTCCAAATTAGATTGGAGTTGGGTGGGGGGAACTAACAGTACGACAACGCATCAATCACCACTACTAACACCAATATAACCATAACACACCACTATGGATGTTGTCACTAACCAAGTAGAATGCAGTCGAGTATATGTTTTGTACTAAGAGCCAGAAGCACAGCTACAATGGTTCCCTAACAGATATTACCTCTAAGGAACTAACTGTACGGCAACGCATCGATCACCACTACTAACAACACTATAACACAAAACATAACCAGAAAACTGCCACTAACGTTTACCCTATGTATCCTTTAATTTATGCATCCCAGGAATACCTGATCACCAAATGCCGGAGTCCAGAGTTCAGTACAACAACAAGCAATGATACAGGAAAACATGAGGCAAAAATGTCAAAGAGAGGTAGCATACAAAATAAAAACAATAGGACAGCACCAAGTGTATGTATTATATTAAAAGGCAGAAACACAGCTACAATGGTTCCCTAACAGACATTCCCCTTCCACCACTTACAATGAAAACGTGGTGGCTATTTATAGCCTGAGAACCCCCCGATTACATTTATGGGCACAAAGTCCCAGTCAAACATTAGCTGACAAAAGCAGCCGCGGAACTGCTGATGCTGACTTCTGTCGGGCTGGACTGTACCCGCAGCATGGTCTCCCTGAAGACTGTACAGATACGTGGCAGCGCGTTGGGTAGAACTTTACATCGGCAGGAAGGCGGGTAGCTGAAGCAGGTAGAACCTCCAATCAGCTTTAAAGGCGGTAGCTGGCATAAGTAGTGCATCCCATGCTTGTCCTTGTGCTTGGCACATCTTGGCTCGGATCCCAAAGTTGGACACTTGTCGGATGATGCTGCTTGACACGTGTCTGCCTTGAAAGGCAGTTTATCCAACTTCGCCCAGGATCAGAGCGCCGTCGGGTTGCGCAGGTGAAAAACAACGCAGTTGGGGAGGCCTTTCATGCCTTAGTCAACTTCTGAGTTTGTCTCCCTACTGCGCACCGGTCAAAGGGCGCACTCCGACTTCGCTGCGAAGTCGGGTTGCGCACCGGCACTTGCTGATTCTCACCGCTGTTCGGACTTCGCACGGACAAGGGAGCGCAGTCCGACTTCACTGCGAAGTCGGGTTGCGCTCCAACACTTAGTCAATTTCCCTGCCAGACTGTTTCCAAGTGCGCTCAGGAAGAAGGGCGCAGTCGTACTTTGCACAAAAACTGGGCGCAGTCGGACTTCGCACCAAAAACTGGGCGCAGTCGGACTTCGCACCAAAACTGGGCGCAGTCGGACTTTGCACCAAAAACTGGGTTTCCTGGTTCTGCTTCCCGGGGCCATAACTTTTGATCCGCTAACCCGATCACCTATTATAATATATCGTCGGAAAGCTGGCGAGAAGATCTACAATAATAAAAAATCCAGAGCTCATTTCCTCCATTCTATCGCCCTTGTTTATGGCCCGCGAAAACCCGAACACCCCAGCATGCTCTTTGCCGCTTGAAAGCTCCATACTTAGGCCAAAAATTATCAAAAGACTTAATGTGGCAAAATTGCCAACATTCCTGGCAGCTCGCGGGGCATTGAGCTCGCCTTGATGTGGGGACCCAGGCCTTTATCCATTGGGCAACAGAGTCACCCTCGCCGTCCTCTTGATACTCACTGCCAGCAGCAACCTCTTCATCAAACCCTTGGCACCCACGACACTCTTGGAATACTGAAAAGAAAACACTGCACAACCTAAACTAAGAAAACAACTAAAACTTTGAATACTAGCCGGATTATTTATACAAAATTTTGCGGCATTATTGGCATGCCGCCAACACAAATCTAGCTTTGGTTGCCTATCCGGTGAACCTGCAGTGTCCGGACCAGATCTGATTGTACTTCAGATGATCTTTGAAGTCCGGCTGGCCTCCCAAAGTTTGCCAGGTCGCGAACATGGTGCAACGTGGCAGGTTATCATTCATGCCGGTACCCGTACAATTGATGAACGATGTGGCAAGGAGATTTTTCAGACGGGAGCCCTCTTCGGGTACCGATTGCGGTAATGGTTGGAGCCAATACCACCACTCCAGAGACTGTAGGCGAACATTCATTTCTCCGCTTGTGAGGTCAAGGCTGCTCACCAAACCTTGATTCCTCCAGGGTGTCTTCTATTAGCTTAAAAAAAGGGCGCCTGCGATCAAGAAATCTGGATCTTCAGCTCAGTCAGAGTCGCCAAGTGATTTTGCCAGATGAAGGCAAGCCAAAGATTCACCAACTCGGGCCTCCTTAAAATATGGAGACTGTTCGTCTCACCTCACGGATTCGTCTATGCGAGCTTGGTAATCAGCCAGCCTGACGCGCTCGCCTGGAGAAGTCAGGCAGGTTTCCCGGGTTCCTTGCTCGCCACCTTCTTGTTTGCACGAAGGCGTTAGGACCGGTCTTTCGGACTCAGAGAATATGAACGTGCAGAGTCGCCAGGTGCTCTGATTTTGAACAACAATGAAGCAAGCACCAGTGCTTCGATTCTGTTTGGGGGTGGGAAACTTCCTTGTCCCACCGAGTATTCGGAAAGAAACTATCAGCCCGAGAGCTTGAGATCTTCCAAATGTGGGACCCTTTGTCCCACCGGGCGTGCCAAAAACTGTTGGTTACGAATCCGCCATGAGGAAAGGATTTGTTGTTATTGCGCCCTTGACCCGCAAACCAACATTGAAAGGCCGGAAGGAAGGAATGCCTTTTGTGCCAATCTCCGGAGAAGGTCGGCTTCTTGTGGGGTTTTGAGGTTCAAGATAAGAGTGCAGGGAAAGAGATAAAAATGCAGAAAGGGATTCCAAATTAGATTGGAGTTGGGTGGGGGGAACTAACGATGACGACAACGCATCAATCACCACTACTAACACCAATATAACCATAACACACCACTATGGATGCTGTCACTAACCAGTAGAACAGAGTCAGGTATATGTTTTGTATTAAGAACCAGAAGCACAGCTACAATGGTTCCCTAACAGACATTCCCTCTAAGGAACTAACTGTTGTCACATTTTGCACGGGGTGCAATGTTTTCAAAGTTTGTAACAGTGCTGCTCTTCTTTTTCCCCTCTTCCTCTATTTTCCTCCCTTCTTCTCTCCTTTTCCCTTTCTTTCCCGCATTCTTTTTCTTTCCCCCCTTTTTCTCGGAGTTCCCCAGTTGATTCTTTAACTTTCCAGCAAGTTACCTGAAAAATGGCCAAGTGTTGGTGCGAAGTTCGCACTTCGCCTAGTTTTGGTGCGAAGTTCGCACTTCTCCCAGTTTTGGTGCGAAGTGCGCACTTCGCCCAGTTTTGGTGCGAAGTTCGCACTTCGCCCAGTCTGGGTGCGAAGTTCGCACTTCGCCCAGTTTTGGTGCAAAGTACGCACTTCGCCCAGTCTGGGTGCGAAGTTCGCACTTCGCCCCACTTTCTGGGCGCACCTTGCAACTGGCAGACTGGCAGGCTGACAGAAGAAAGATCAAGTGTTGGAGCAAGTCCGTACGGCGGCAGACACCAGTTTTCGCCTGTGCGCAGTCCGACTTCACAGCGAAGTCGGAGTGCGCCCTTGACAGGTGCGCAGTAGGGGAACAAACCCAGAATTTGACCAAGGCATGAAGGCCTTCCCAACTGCACTGTATTCTGCCCGCGCAACCCAAGACGCTCTGATCCCAAGCGAAGTTGGATAACCTGCCTTTCAAGGCAGACACGTGTCAAACAGCATCATCCATCATCTGACAAGTGTCCAGCTTCGGGATTAGAGCCGAGCAAAAGGACAAGCATGGGCTGCACTGCCTGTGCCAGTAGCCTCATTTAAAGCTGAACTGAGGTTTTACCTGCTCCAGCTACGCGCATCACTGCCAGAGAGGAGTTCTGCCCAACGCACCGCCATGTAGCTGTCCAGCTTCCAGGAAGACCATGCTGCGAGTACAGTCCGGTCCGACAAAAGGTCAGCATTTGCAGCTCTTTCGCCGCTTTTGTCAGCTTATGTTTGACTGGGACCTTGTGCCCATTAATGTAACGGGAGGGACTCGGGCTATAAAAGCCCACCATGAATTCATTGTAAAGTGTGGATGGGGAATGTCTGTTAGGGAACCAATGTAACCGTGCTTCTGCTTATAAATATAATTTGTATGCCTGGTTCCGTTACTCGTTGCTTCGTTTTTTATGCTGCCTTTCTTTATATTCATGCCTTAGGCTAACCTGTGTCACGGCTCGTTGATTCATTTCAGCATTTGGTGATCAGGTGCCTCTAGCATTGCTTGTTTAAAGCACCCTCTGTACTTCATGAATTAAAAGGATACATAGAATAGATGTGGTAGCAGTTTCATAAGTTGTGTGTTACGTTGCTGGTCCGTATCTGGTGATTGATGCGCTGCCGTACTGTTAGTTCCTTGTAGGGAATGTCTGTTAGGGAGCCATTGTAGCTGTGCGGTTAAATTCTCTACACGATACATATACCTGGCTCTGATATCTCTATGATTGCTTTCTACTCATGTTAGTGTCCGTAAGTGGTGATTGATGCGTTGCCGTACTGTTAGTTCCTTGTAGGGAATGTCTGTTAGGGGACCATTGTAGCCGTGCGTACACTGCTTAGGTATCGGAAGTATACATTAGATTTTGCAGTTCTCAGTCGTGCTTTATATTTGTAATGCAGTAAGTATTGGTGATTGCTGGTTGCCGTACTGTTAGTTCCCCCCACCAACCTCCACGTATATTTGTAAATTCCTTTCTGTTCATTTATCTCTTTCCTGCACTCTTAGCTTAAATCAGAAAACCCCAAAAGGAGCCGGCCTTCTCCGGAGATTGGCTCGGAAGGCATCTCTTCCTTCCGGCCTTTCATGCTGGTGGGCGAATCTGGGCGCATTAACCCAAAATCCTTTCCTCATGGCAGATTCGTAACCAACACTAACGAGTACGGCAACGCATCAATCACCACTAATAACAACACTATAACACAAAACATAACCAGAAAACTGCCACTAACGTTTACCCTATGTATCCTTTAATTTATGCATCCCAGGAATACCTGATCACCAAATGCCGGGGTCCAGAGTTCAGTACAACAACAAGCACTGATACAGGAAAACATGAGGCAGAAATGTCAAAGAGAGGTAGCATACAAAATAAAAACAGTAGGACAGCACCAAGTGTATGTATTATATTAAAAGGCAGAAGCACGACTACAATGGTTCCCTAACAGACATTCCCCTTCCACCACTTACAATGAAAACGTGGTGGCTATTTATAGCCTGAGAACCCCCCGATTACATTTATGGGCACAAAGTCCCAGTCAAACATTAGCTGACAAAAGCAGCCGCGGAACTACTGATGCTGACTTCTGTCGGGCTGGACTGTACCCGCAGCATGGTCTCCCTGAAGACTGTACGGATACGTGGCAGCGCGTTGGGTAGAACTTTACATCGGCAGGAATGCGGGTAGCTGAAGCAGGTAGAACCTCCAATCAGCTTTAATGGCGGTAGCTGGCATAAGTAGTGCATCCCATGCTTGTCCTTGTACTTGGCACGTCTCGGCTTGAATCCCAAAGTTGGACACTTGTCGGATGATGCTGCTTGACACGTGTCTGCCTTGAAAGGCAGTTTATCCAACTTCGCCCGGGATCAGAGCGCCGTCGGGTTGCGCAGGTGAAAAACAACGCAGTTGGGGAGGCCTTTCATGCCTTAGTCAACTTCTGAGTTTGTCTCCCTACTGTGCACCTGTCAAAGGGAGCACTCCGACTTCGCTACGAAGTCGGGTTGCACACCGGCACTTGCTGATTCTCACCGCTGTTCGGACTTTGCATGGACAAGGGAGTGTAGTCCGACTTCGTTGCGAAGTTGGGTTGCGCTCCAACACTTAGTCAATTTCCCTGCCAGACTGTTTCCAAGTGCGCTCAGGAAGAAGGGCGCAGTCGGACTTCGCACAAAAACTGGGCGCAGTCGGACTTCGCACCAAAAACTAGCGCAGTCGGACTTCGCACCAAAAACTGGGTTTCCCGGTTCTGTTTCCTGGGGCCATAACTTTTGATCCGCTAACCCAATCACCTATTATAATATATCGTCGGAAAGCTGGCGAGAAGATCTACAATAATAAAATATCCAGAGCTCATTTCGTCCATTTTATCGCCCTTGTTTATGGCCCGCGAAAACCCGAACACCTCAGCATGCTCTTTGCCGCTTGAAAGCTCCATACTTAGGCCAAAAATTATCAAAAGACTTAATGTGGCAAAATTGCCAACAGGTCTGCCGTAGGTCCATTATCTTAATCTGCCACCTCCGCAATATCCAGCACTCCCAGCTCCCCCTCAATACCCGGTATATTCTCCTCCCCCACCATTAGTTGCATTACCTCCACTGGCCCGGCCGGTGCCTGCTGATAATGATATTCAGAATAAGATCCTTCAGGAAGTGCGGGCTCTTGATTTCGATTACCATACAATCTCCAACGACATGACGATCATGAAGAAGAAGCAAGCTCAGATGGAGTTTCTTCCTAGGAGGTCATATCCTCCTCCTGCGCTAACAAAAGATCAAGCTGCTCAGGCACAAAAGCCTCCAGCAAGGAACGCTGCCAACAATGCTCAACCAAGCACTTCTGACCACGTTAAATGGTGCTCTACTTGCAACGATCCACATGGAGAAGAGGGTTGCATGTTGCATCAGCATTATATTCAGACCCTTGCGAGCAGCGCCGTGGAAGATGAAGCATACATGATCCGTGACGATGAAGGTAACTTTGCAGTCCCTGAAGAAGATCTTGTGTCCCTCTTGTCCAAGGAGGGCAAAAGGCCGATTGAGGCCACCACAACCCAGATGAAGCCATTGAAGGTATATGCAATAAGGGAGAGGACGCAGCCTGCTGTGCCAGCTCCTGATAAGTTGCTGTTGCTTACGAATCTGCCATGAGGAAAGGATTTCGTTGTTAATGCGCTCAGATTCACCCACCAGATTGAAAGGCCGGGAGGAAGAGATGCCTTCCGTGCCAATCTCCGGAGAAGGCCGGCTCCTATTGGGTTTTGTTAAGATAAGAGTGCAGGGAAAGAGATAAATAAGATGAGAGTGCAGGAAAGAGATAAATAAGATAAGAGTGCAGGAAAGAGATTCCAAATGTGATTGGAGTTGGGTGGGGGAAATAAGCAGCACGGCGACGAATCAATCACCACTACTAACAGCATTCATCTACAAACATACATTGAAACTACAGCTATCAGCGATCCCATGTATCCTCTATCTATGCATTCCAGGAATACCGGCCATAAAATGCTGGAGTCCGAGTTCAGTACAACAACAAGCAATGACACAAGAAACATGAGGCAGAAATGACAAGGAGAGGCAACATCCAAGATAAAAGACAGTAAGCAGAGTCAAGTATATGTCTGTATTTGAAGCAAACGCATAGCTACAATTGTCCCCTAGCAATATATTCCCCTTCCACCACTTACATTGAAAATGTGGTGGGTATTTATAGCCCAAAACTCCCCCCGATTACATTCATGGGCACAAAGTCCCAGACAAGACAACAGCTGACACGAGCGGCTGAGGAGCTGCTGATGCTGACTTCTGTCGGGTCGGACTGTCCTTGCAGCATGGTGTCCTTGAAGGCGGTACAGCTACGTGGCAGTGCGTTGGGACAAGTCTTCAGTCAACAGGAATGCGGGTAGGTGCGGCAGATGGCACTTCACATCGGCTTAAATGGTGACAGATGACGCCGGTAGTGAAGCCCATGCTTTGTCCTTGCGCGGTCAAGTCTTGGCTCGAATCCCGAAGGTGGATACTTGTCGGATGCTGAAGCGTGACACGTGTCTGCCTTGAAAGGCAGTTTATCCAACTTCGCCAGGAATTCGGGCGCCATCGGGTTGCGCAGGAGGAAGACAGCGCAGTTGGGAGGCCTCATTGCCTTGGCATTTTCAGAGTTGACTTTACCGAACTGCGCACCGGTCAAAGGGCGCAGTCCGACTTCGCTGCGAAGTCGGGTTGCGCACCGGTGCTTGGCTGTCTCCATTCGCTGTACAGACTGCGCACTGGAACAGGGGCGCAGTCCGACTTCGCTGCGAAGTCGGGTTGCGCCCCAGCACTTAGCCATTTTCCTGATTGGTCGTTCCCCTAGTGCGCCCAGGAAGAAGGGCGCACTCCGACTTCGCTGCGAAGTCGGGTTGCGCCCTTGACACTTAGTCAGATTTTCAGTCACTTCCTGTCCTGTTGCGCACGGGTTACCTACTGCGCTCCAACTGAGGGGCGCACTCCGACTTCGCTGCGAAGTCGGGTTGCACCCCAGCACTTAGAAACTTTTCAAGGTACACCTGCTGAAGTTTACTAGGGGAAGGAAAGGGGGAAAGAAAAAGAGGGAATGAAGCTGTGAGGGAGAGGAAGAACGGGAGGGAAGAAGAAAGGAAAAATGAGGAGAAGGAAAGGAAAAGAGCAGCCCACATGCAGAAACCAAAAACATGGCACCCCTGTGCAAAATTTGGCAACTTTCCTAGCGGCTCGCGGGGTCTCGAGCTCGCCTCGACGCAAAGAACCATGCCTTTATCCTTTGGGTGCAGAGGAACTTCCTTCCCCTGTCTTTTGCTGCTCTGGTCGCGTCCCTTGGGGCAACTGTTCTTCGTTTTCACTTTCACCAGTCGCCTCTCAATTTCGCCTTCTGAATCAGAAGGCTCTCCGCTTTCGGCGTCTCGCTTGCTAATGCGTTCGACCACAGTATTAGCTTGGTCCCAGACTGCGGCTTGGAAAGGAGAGAGGTCGCTGATTTCTCTAAGTACTGCATGGAATGCAGTGACCGAGTGCAGATCAATGGTGTGGAATCATTTGCCCAATTCCTCAAGAGAAGAGTTGATTTTGCAGTACTTAGACACCATTCGAGTGACCTGCGCTTCTTGAACTGGCTCTGTCCAGCTGTTGATTTCCGCTGTATCTACCTTAAAGGATACCCAGTTCTCTTTTACCTGTTCAAGGGTGAGGAGCTCGCCGTCTTTGACATAGCTCGGACACCCATGCTCGGACAAAATGCGAAAAGGAGCCAGGAGAATTTGTCTTTCCTGTTCTAAGGCGTCCAGCGCCTGCCTGGCTGCTCTGATCCTTTCCGTCCGGGCGAAGTAAGTGTGCAAGGTTACCCTTGCATTTGCCCACTCTGAGGCAAGACGGGACATAGGGGAGATTCGGAAGCCATCGCGCTCTATCTTCTCAAGTTTCATAGCCAGGTCTAGCAGTTGCCTCGCCTGGTGTTCGGCTTCCTCTACCACAGGCTTGCCCTGGGCAGATATTTCTTCGATTCTGGATAAGAAATCCAAAACCGTGAAGGACTTGACAAGGTTGGGCTTGCAACCTTGTAACAGACTTGCGTGCATCTCCTTCGCCTTGCTCTTTGAAAAGGCCGCCGCTTGTAATGCTTGCTCTGCTAGCTGCGACTACGCCTGTTTCAGCGAACCCTGCAGTTGCGAAATCTGCTCCAGCGCTTCTTTCCTCTCTTGTTCGGCTGTCTGCTGAGCGGCAGCCAGCTGGGCCTTGAGGTTTTCAACTTCTTGCTGTGCTGACCCTAGCTGCGCTGTAGCCCTCGCCAAGTCTTCTTCGAGCTGCCTGGTTGTATTCTGCAGCTGGAAAAGCGCCTCCTGGGTTTCGAGATGCTTGACAAGGAGGTTGTCTGTTCTGCGGCGAATACCGCGGATCTCATATTCTTCGTTGATGTCGTCAAAGTTCTTCTCCTTTGTCTGAAGCTCGTAGTCTGCCTCGGTCATTTCACGGAGAGGCTTTTTCACCTTAGGAATCAGTTTTTCTGTCGCAAGCACTCTCCGATTTAGGTCAAACTTTGTGCGTTTGACAGGGGCAGCTATCCCTTCGGCCTTTCTGTGCTTAACTCCTTGAAGAAAGGAGGCAGATCCCCCTGCGGCTCTTACTGCCAGAGGCTAGTCTTCAGTGATGCTCATGAAATCAAGGTCTTCCAGCTCCTGGGCCTGCTGCGGCATTTTTCCCGCGAACAATGAAGTAGGTGGGATACCAGCGGGGGTAGTATCTTTCGAGGGCGACCGGGTCCTAGGAGTGACAGGGGTTTGGCCAGACGGCGCTGGTAGGGTTTCAGTTGGCTGGGGCAAAAGATGTGGAGATGAAGAACCGACTTCAGCACTAACCGCGGGTGAAGGCTCTTGGGTTTGTCCCAGGGATTGGAAAGCATTGGGGTCCTGGGCAAACTGATCAAAAGAGTGAAAGTCGTTGGACGGCGGGGTGGCTTGCGAGGCGGAGGATGCGGCTACGGCTTGCCCTGATGAAGTGGGAGTTGGGGTTTTTGCAGGGCCGACATGGACTTGGGCAAATGGCACAGAGGACGTACCTGCGGGCTCCGCCTGAGCCGATGCTGGAGGAATGGCTGCAGCCTGGATGTCTGCTATAGGTTCGGGGTTGTCTAAAGAGACAACCTCCGACGCTGCTGCTTGTGGCTGTTCTGCAGGCGTTTGCTGCAGTGGCTCCAACGGTCGCTTGGTCCTTTCGACCCTTTTCTTTTTCTTTTCTCCTGACGTCGTGGCTGGTTCAGAAGGGAGCGGCAATAGAGGGGCGGGAAGCGCTGATGTGCCCACGGTAAATTTGTACCTGGGTCGCGTGGGTAAAATACCCGCCGCACTTGGTCCACTGGCTGGCGGTGTGAGCGTCTTCTCTGTTGATGGAGGGGCCAGCTCAGGAATTGACCGGGCTAAACCTGGCGCTACTTCGGGCGCTGCCACGGAAGCAACAGGCTGCATTGGGCCTACTTGACTGCTGGAAGGAGTTGGGCCCACTTGACTGCCGGATGGAGTCGCGCTGGAAGTTGCTGGGGTCGATGATGACTGGGGGGTAGCCCTCCTTTTATACCTAATGTTCGCGCCTCGGGGGACGCAAACGCGAAATTCGAAGGGCTGCCACGTGTCGATGTGTTGGTCATATAATGCAGAAAACTCATCATCAACGACAAGATTCCTCCGGCTTGACTTGTCGTGTTGCGTGCGACACCTCATTTTCTAGCATTCGAGGATTTTGTCCTTATGCCAGTTAAGCGGCGCCACCTTAGCGAGGAATTTCTTGAATCCTGCTGACTCCATTCGGTGGTCCGGGTTCCGTTCAGGATCGTAGGTGACCTCCTCACAGTAAAATTCATGCCACGGTGGCCATGACTGCATCAAATGAATGCGCCAGTAGAGATTTGCACCTGTCAAGTTTCTTCTTTCTTGCATGATCTCCGGTCTTGGACAGATGTGCGTAAACTTTCCCCGGACCCCGATTGGGTCGTACTTCCAGCGTTGAGGCAGCATTATCAGGCCCATCTCCAGCAGCTCTTGCTCAAGATAAACATGCTGCCCGATTTCGAAGACCTGAATATTGGCCCAGGTCATAGGATATTTGAATAAGTGACCTCTCTTCTTCCCCTGGCCAAATTCCTCTTCGACGTAGTCCATTTGCCGCGCCACCTCCATCCCGAACTGATGGTCTGTACAGAAGTAGGGCAGCAAACACGGCTTCCCCTTGAATCCATAGATTCGGACGACAATGCCCTGAGTCAACCGAAAAGTATCACCGAGCTTGTTGTCTGTCAGATGCTTTGTCATAGCCGCTGGTGGGCGAGTTGCGCCACGGCTGAACAGTCCCATTGCCTGGCCCAGAAAACCGACATTAAACTCGTAGAACGAGCCCTTCCGGTACAGGGCCTTGTTGGCAATTTTGCCACATTAAATCTTTTGATAAATATTGGCCTAAGTATGGAGCTTTAAAGCGGAAAAGAGCATGCTGAGGTGTTCGGGTTTTCGCGGGCCATAAACGGGGGTGATAAAATGGACAAAATGAGCTCTAGATATTTTATCATTGCAGATCTTCTCGCCAGCTTTCCGACGATATATTATAATAGGCGATCGGGTTAGCGGATCAAAAGTTATGGCCCCGGGAAGCAGAACCAGGAAACCTAGTTTTTGTGCGAAGTCCAACTGCGCCCAGTTTTTGTGCGAAGTCCGACTGCGCCTAGTTTTTGTGCAAAGTCGGACTACGCCCTTCTTCTTGAGCGCACTTGGAAACAGTCTGGCAGAGAAATTAACTAAGTGTTGGAGCGCAACTCGACTTCGTAGCGAAGTCGGACTGCGCTCCTTTGTCCATGCGAAGTCCGAACAGCGGTGAGAATCGGCAAGTGCCGGTGCGCACCCCGACTTCGCAGCGAAGTCGGACTGCGCCCTTTGACCGGTGCGCAGTAGGGAAATAGGCCAACCCGACTGCGCTGTTTTTCACCTGTGCTACCCGATTGCGCTCTAATCTCGGGCGAAGTTGGATAGACTGCCTTTCAAGGCAGACACGTGTCAAGCATTATCATCCGACAAGTGTCCAACTTTGGGATCCGAGCCAAGACATGCCGAGCAAAAGGGACAATCATGGGCCGCACTACTTATTCCAGTTGCCTCATTTAAGGCTGATGTGAGTTTCCACCTGCCTCAACTACCCGCATTCCTGTCAATGTGAAGTTCTACCTAGCGCGTTGCCACGTAGTTGTTCAACCTTCAGGGAGACCATGCCGAGAGTACAGTCCAGTCCGACAGAAGTCAGCATCAGCAGCTCCGTAGCCGCTTTTGTCAGCTAATGTTTGACTGGGACTTTGTGCCCATTAATGTAACGGGGGGGACTTTGGGCTATAAATACCCACCACATTTTCATTGTAAGGGGGTGGAAGGGGAATGTCTGTTAGGGAACCATTGTAGCTATGCTTCTGCCTTTTAATATAATACATACACTTGGTGTTGTCCTATTGTTTTTATGCCACCTCTCTTTGACATTTCTGCCTCATGTTTTCCTGTATCATTGCTTGTTGTTGTACTGAACTCTGGACTCCGGCATTTGGTGATCAGGTATTCCTGGGATGTATAAATTAAAGGATACATAGGGTAAACGTTAGTGGCAGTTTTCTGGTTATGTTTTGTGTTATAGTGTTGTTAGTAGTGGTGATTGATGCATTGCCCTATTGTTAATTCCTTGGAGGGAATGTCTGTTAGGGAACCATTGTAGCTGTGCTTTACGGCTCTTAATACAAAACATATACCGACTGCATTCTACTTGGTTAGTGACGACATCCATAGTGGTGTGTTATGGTTATTTTTGTGTTAGTAGTGGTGATTGATGCGTTGCCGTACTGTTAGTTCCCCCCACCCAACTCCAATCTAATTTGGAATCCCTTTCTGCATTTTTATCTCTTTCCCTGCACTCTTATCCTAAACCATAAAACCCCCACAGGAAGCCGGCCTTCTCCGGAGATTGGCACGGAAGGCATTCCTTCCTTCCGGCCTTTCAATGTTGGTCCGCGGGTCTAGGGCGCATTGACACACCGAGTCCTTCCCAGGTGGCGGATCCGTGGCCAACAGGCCTCAGTCCATTCGTACACGGGGAGGGGCTCTCCTTGCTCGTTCGCTTTCCTCAAGTTCGGGACGTTCATCCAGTAATGCATATGGTACAGGCATAGCCATGTAAGGAATGAACAAAACCGGAAGTCCGTCGACTGTCTTTGCTGCAGTCTTACCAGGCTTGCGTGAATTGCGTAGGCCAACCAGTCCGCCCAATCGTAGAAGATTGGGCGCTTCTCGCTCTTCTACATCGTGGAGTCGTAAAACTCCCCGTGCAGGATGCACTCGGCCATTGCTAGCTGAAACGGCCATACTACTCTGTCTGAATCGCAGCCAAGGACCCATGCCAGAATGATATAAATATATTTATTCTGAAATCGGACCAGTGGTATGGGGCCGGTCGGCCACTGTCCAGGATTTAGCGGAGTCTTCAATTCTGAGTTGAGGAACTCTCTCATTCGCTTTGTTTGCGAAAATCGGCCGGTCTGCTCTTCGATGCTCACCCTTCTGACAATTGCGTCTGGGCTGTATTGGAGCCCTGGGGCGAACGCCGGATGGACGCTCTCTCAGAAAAGAGTGAACAGCACCCTTCCTTGGTTATCGCAGACTTGCCGCGCAGCTGGTTTATAGTATTCAGCAATCTCTTCAACCAGCTCCGGGCACCAGTGAATCGGAGGGCACAAGAAATAATGAAGATTTGAATTGTATACAGCTCCGAGGTGGTGAGAAGGCGGAACCTTACCCACCCACTTTGCGATGGTCAGACGCAGCTTCGTGATACTGATGGAGAATGCACCATCTTTATACCCGGACAGACGATTAATTGGTGGCGGCGGAGTCTGGCCAGCTACGTGCCTCTTTGTTCTGGATTTTGTTTTCCTGCCCTTCCGAGGCGCTGTGCTTTCATGTTCGCTGGATTCTGGAGACTTGTCAGCATCGCGCAGATCCACACTTGTTTGCGCCTGTACGGGCGCTTTTCCCTTGTCCATCTTCGTTGAAACAATCAGAGACCGGGACAAAACTTCACAGCTTGTCAGGTTTATCCTCTACAGTCCGGTAGTCAGCTTCGAACTTATAAATTTTCTGGCTGGCGCCAGGGTCTTTTGTAGATGGTGACTGCCCATTAATGGCACGAGGGAGGAGGTTAAAGTAGTTAAACCTGGGTTGGTTGCACCGTTATGGCTTTGGCGGCTGCGCAGGGGCCTGTTTCTTGAAAAACGTTCCTTGTTAGCCCAGGGCACACCTTACTTTTTAAATGCGCCACCCTTGGATATTGCGCAAGGTTATCTTTTTCATGTATTATCCTTGGTTACCGCGCAATCATTTAAAGCCCTCCCTTGGACGTTGTGCCGTTGCTGACGTCGCTGCCACCATTGGGCACACTTTTCAAAAGCTTTGTAATTAATTAATTACACCTTGCCACGTGGCGGGCTTTTGCAACGGACCCTTGCGTGGCGTTGTCCGTGATGATACGTCCGTGCTTCGCCCGGAATTCAGGGCGCGGTCCGACTTCGCCCGAAAAAAGGGCGCAAGTCGGAGTTCGCCCGTTTTTTGGGCCCAACCCGAACTTCGCCCAAAAAGCTGGCGCGGCGTGAACTTCACCCAAAAAAATGGGCGCAGTTCGCGGTTAGCCCCAAGAGTGGGCGCAGCGCGGACCTTGCACTTGTCGTCGTCAGCTTACCATTCGGACTTCGCCAGTGCGGACTTCGCCCGGAAAAGAGGCACAGTCCGACTTCGCCCACGAACACGGGCACAGTTGGATTTCGGACTTGGTGCGTTCAGATTTTATTGGACTACTCAGGGTGCGCCTGGGAATAAGTGCGCACTCGGACTTCGCTCGAAATTAGGGCGCAGTCCGACTTCGACATTTTCCTGCTACCCAACTGCGCTCCTTGGAGAGGGCGCAGCCCGACTTCGCTGCGAAGTCGGGTTGGGCAGCCAGACTTAGACATTTTAGCTCCTTTTAACTGCTTTGTTCCCTCCTTCGCCCCATTTGATGAGCGCTGCCTGACTTCGCTGCGAAGTCAGGCATTTGCCTCGGACTTACTCGGGCTACTTGGAAAACTGGAAAACTTAAAAGGGAAATCTATACAAAGAAGGGACCTTTCGGGCACCTTCAGTAGTGGTACAATTTGAGGTGAAACCCGTTGACGGGAATGGGGAGAGGATGTCCCTCCATGTCCCGGAGCACATATGCGTTGAATTGGTTTACCCGGGCAATATAATAGGGGCCCTCCCAGAGGGCATCAAACTTTCCATGGTTGTCGGGTTTGGCTTTGAACGAGTCCCACTTCAGCACCAGGTCTCCAAATTTGAAAACTCGGGCTGTGGTACCTTTTGCGAACCAGCCTTCGGTTGATTCAGCGTGTTTTGTGAAGGCCTGGTACGCTTTCTCTCTGTCTTCCTCGAACTGCAGCAACTGGCAAAGTCTGTCTTCTACCGGATCCCCGCTGCTTCTTTCCTCATCGAGCATCCAAAGAGCGGGCATCTCAATGTGCGTTGGCAAGACAGCTTCTTTGCCATACACGAGCGCATAAGGGGACGTTTTGATGGACTTCTTGAATGAAATTTTGTCCGCCCATAGCGCCCGGTTCAGGAGTAGGTGCCAAGTCCTCTTATTTTTCTCCACTGTCCTTCGGATGATCTTCAGTAGGTTCTTGTTGGTGGACTCGGCGAGACCGTTCCCCTGCGGGTAGTAGTTGGAAGACATCTTGTGATAGATGCCAAATTTGCTGGTGTACTCCGTGAGTACTGCGCCTGCGAACCCCGGACCATTGTCCGTTACTATTGATTCCGGGACCCCGAAACGGGTGATCAAGCTTTCGAGGAACCTGATGACCGTATCTTGGTCGGCATTCTTTGTAGGGATCGCCTCTGCCCACCGTGTGAAGTAATCGGTGGCGGTTAAGATAAACTTGTGGCCCGTTGCAGAGTTCGGAGAAATCACCCCGATGAAGTCCAGACCCCATTGTTGAAACGGAGTCTCGGCTTGGATCGGTTGAAGGGGCAGGGGTGCTTTTCTGTTCCTGCCAGCAAATCTCTGACATTGATCACATTTGCTACAGACAGCATGAGCGTCTGTAAACAGAGTGGGCCAGTAGTACCCAGCTCTGATTATTTTCAAGGCCGTGGGCCTTGCAGAATGGTGACCTCCAGGCATCCCGGAATGGAACTCTCCGAGGACCCTGGATTGGTCTGTTTTTCTGACGCACCGCAACAGGATGCCGTCGATGTTCTTAAAGTAAAGCCCCTCGGGGCGAAGAGTGTACTTCAAAGCACCTAGCCGAAACCTCCTTCTTTGTGAGGCGTTCATGTGGTCTGGACATCTCCCGGTGCAGAAGTATCTCACTAGTTCATCTGTCCAGTCGCACTCCTCGGATAAAGAGTTGGCTAGGTTGATGCGCGTTGCTGGATCCTCCCACTCACAGGCGGATATCTCGGTTGCCGCACTTCGGGCTAGCTCTTGGCACAAGGCTCGGCCTCTGATTAGCTTGGTTGGCCGCACTTCGATGTCGAACTCCTGGATTTTGGCAATCCATCCTGCCCTCTTGTGACCCGGTTCACCTTGTATGATAAAGCTTCGAACGTCCGGGTGGATCACGAAGACGGTGATCTTGCTTTGGGAGACAAAATGCCTGAACTTACGGAGAGATTTCATGACAGCATGTACCTGCCGCTCTATAAAGTTGTACTTTTCTTTGTGCGGCTGGATCACTTGGCTCAGGAACGCTATGGGGCGCTCCTCGCCATCTTCTCCCTTTTGAGTCAGGATTGCGGCATAACTCTCTAGTTCTCCCACCAAATCCTTGGAGTAGTCCGGGTTTATCAACACTGGTGCTTGTGCAATGCGAGCTTTGATCTCCTTGAAGGCTTGCTCTCTCTCTTCAGTCCACAGAAATTCTGTGTTCTTCAGCAACTCGGACATAGGCTTGATTACTTGTGCGAAGTCCGGTATGAACTTTCGCACGAAGTTGATCTGGCCGAAGAAGGACTGTAGCCCTTTCTTGTCAATTGGGGCGGGTAGGCGGAGAAGAGCCTTTGCACTGTCAGGATCTATAGCCAGGTCTTTCTCGGAGATGACATGCCCCAACAACTTTCCTTCTTTTACCGCGAAGACAGATTTCTTCGGGTTTATAGAGATGCCGAATTCGCGACATCTTTCGAATATTTGCCGCAGGTGGGGAACATGATCTTCTCGCTTGTGAGAGAAAACAGTCATGTCATCCAAGTAGATGACGATCACTTTGTTAAGCAGCTCTCGAAAGGCCAGGTCCATGGCTCTTTGGAATGTGGCGCCAGCATTGGATAAGCCGAATGGCATGCGCTGATAGGCGAACGTCCCCCATTTGGTGGTGAACGCCGTCTTGTGCTGGTCCTCATCCTTGACCCATATCTGGTTGTAGCCGGAAAAACCATCTAGGAGGGAAAATCTCTGGGCTCCAGCAACTATATGGAGGATCTGATCGATCTGAGGAAGCGGGTAATGGTCCTTGAGGGAGGCTTGATTTAGATTTCTGAAATCCACACAGAGACGAATGTCTCCGTTCTTCTTCCTCACAGGAACCAGGTTCGCAACCCAGGATGAATGCTTGATGGGGTAGATGATCTTGGCCTCCAGCATCTTCAAGAGCTCGGCTTTCATCATGGCCTCGATTTTTGGATTGACGGCCCTCTGCTTTTGCCTGAATGGCTTGGCGCCATCTTCTAGCTCGATGGTATGCTAAATTATTTCTCTGTCATACCCCTTCAAGTCTTGGTAGCTCCAGGCTACTATATCAGGGAACTCTTGACATAATGATCTGATCTGCTCGACCTTGATTGATTTACCTGGTTCCAGCTCTAGGTCAGCATACTGCTTTGGGTCTACTTTGATCCGGTGAGATATGGCTCTGTCATTCTGATCAAATAGACTCTCTAAGGTAATCAGTCCTTTCAAGACATGATTATTTTTCAGTTGTATCAACCCCTCATATTGCTCGTCATCAGGGTCTCTACCTTCGATTGAACAGGCCTCATTTACCAAAAATGTGACGATTTCCTCGTCACAGCTGAACACTTGCCAGTGGGTGTCCTTATCAGGCACAGAAGGCCTGTAAATGGTACGCACCGGCTTCGGCTTCTGGACAGTGTCATCAACCGAAACGTACCTGGCTCCAAAAGACGCCAGAATGTCAGCATGCTTGTTTTTCTCTCGTGAAATAGCCTTGACATTCAACGAGTCAAAAGACTCCATCAGATCCTAGACCCGATTTCGGTACGCCTTGAGATAGTGCTTTTTGGAGGCGCACTTATTCGTGATCTGGTGGCACACGAGCTCTGAATCTCTGTAGATCTGCAGATGTTTGATTCCCAACCTCTTCGCCTTTCGCAGTCCCAAGCACAGGGCTTCGTACTCCGGCGCGTTGTTGGTACTACTCCAAGCCAGCCTGTAGGTGTAATCCTTCTGGATCCCGGTTGGGGAAACCAAAAGAACTCCAACACTGGCGCCATTTCTGCATCGTGCGCCGTCAAAAAAGAGGTTCCACAGCTTCTCAGGTGCTGGTCCTACTTCTCTCCTTGCCGACTTGTCAACTCTCTCAGGCTGAACAATGGTGTAACAGCCTTGCTCTGTTTCAATCACGGCGTTGAAGTCCCGCAAGGAGAACTCATCTTCTACTTGCAGCTGCTCGAGAGCTTGCTCCGTCATGTCCACTGTCACCAGTTCTTCCTCCGTCAGCTGGACCATGCAATCCTCAGACTCTTCTCCGGGTATCTTCTCTACTAGGTAGGTGGAAGGCTTTTCATTGAAAATCTTTAGCCTTCTTCCTTTGAAGGGCACTTCCATGTGCGAGTAGTCCAGAGAGAGATATCCTCCCAACTTCGCAGTGAACTCCCTGGAGAGACACATGCCAAAGTAGGGTTCCAAGTCGACGATCACAACCTCTTGGATGACAACAATGTCGAGAGCTTTGTGTAGCCGAATGGGGATGTCTTTTATGACACCAACTGTCTTGACAGGGGTGCCGTCCAGTTGCAGCACGCCTTGGCTGCTTCTTGTGTACTCCATCCCGATTTCATCGCAGACGGCTCTCGGTATCACGGTTGTGGAAGCACTAGAATCCACCATGCAATTGTGTACTATATACCCTTGCATCCGTAAAGACAGATAAAAGGGAGGTGGTCTTTTCTTCCTAGTGGCTGAGACTGTCAGGGGTTGCACCAGGACAGCGGGTTGTATCTGCTTGCCATTCTTCATGATTTTCAAGGACTCTTGCAGCAGATCAACCTGGCCTGGGAGTTGAAGAGCATCATACATGTTGATTCTCGCGGGAGTTCTCTTCAACTCGTCTACTATACTATAGCCAGACGTGCTTGCTCCTTCCGCTTCTTTCGCCGGCTCGTAATTCGTCCGTTACTGTTGAGTGGCCTCAACTCTCTGCCTCTTGGTTAGAGACGGATATCTTAGCCTCTCCTGAGCTTGTTCTTTTGTTTCAGCTGGAGGCTGAGCAGCGAGAGCTTTAGCCGGAAGAGCTTTGGCAATGGGAGGCTTGACTGCGGGAGTCTTCGCCGGAGGAGTTTTGTCTTTGGCTGTGTAGGGCCACAGCCTCTTGTACGGTGGTATCTCCTCATGTTGCGCCTTGTCTCTTCTAGCGTACACCTTTAGGGGTTTGGCTGCAGCTTCGGCAGACTTCTTGTTTTCCTTGGCGGGAGGCGGCATTGGAACTTCGTCTGAAACGGCGAAATTGCTCTCGTCGCCCAGGATCATGTAAAGTTCTTCGTCCTCAATGGCGCTGCCAGCCAAGGTCTGAAGATAGTGTTGATGCAGTGTACAATCATCTTCATCATGCGGGTCATTGCACGTGGTGCACCAGTTGACCTGGTCGGAAGTACCAGGTTCATCCTCTATGGCAGCATTCCTCGGAGGGGGCCGCCATTGCAGATGTTGCTCGGGGGGCCGATCTTTTGTCAATGCCGAGGGCGGATATGGCCTCCTCGGAGCTAGGTCCATCTGGGCCTGCTTCTTTTTCAGAACAGTCATGTCGTTAGACATAGTATGATAGCCAGAGGCTAAAGCCCGTACCTCTTGTAGGATTTGATTCTGAATATCATGGTTAGGAGGCGGCGGCAATTGAGCTGGGGGAGGCAATGCGGCCAATGGAGGAGGAGTGGAATATTGTGCATGCTGCGGGGGAGCAGGAAGTGCTGGGAAACGTGGAGGACGAGGAGGTGGATAATGAATTTGAGGCGGGCCGTAAGGGTTCACGGCCGGCGCCGGGTTCCATTGTTGCTGGGGTTGCTGTCCTGAAGTGGACGGCTCCAAACCAGAAGCTGATGGATACTGCGATCGGGGAAAATCAGGGTAGATGGGCGGTTGCACTCTGTGTGGAAGCCTGCCGATGGAGATGATGTCCATTTTAGCTTGCTGGGCAGCTTCGTACAGAGCAGGGAATGTGTTGATTCTGGCAACCTTCAGCAGCAGGCAAATGTCTGAGTTGAAGGATCTCAGGTAGTAGTATGCGGCCTGACCTGCTGACGGTCGGTGTTCACGAGGGACTCGTTTCCAAGACCTCGCAAACCTAATGTTGAAGTCTGACACCTCCTCTTGGGGGTGTCTCTGAATACTTTGGAATTGATGCAGCAAAGAAGAGGGATCAGCAGACTCGTTGCATCCTTTCACGAGCCTGCCGGCTAACTATCGCCACCCTGTGATGGATCCCTCTGGCAGTGATCTCCACCAGTAGAGAAGCTTTCCCCTTAGGGAAAGGGCCAGCAGACGGGTCTTCACACTTTCGTCAGTGATGGAGTGTAGCGCAGCCAGGGCAAGGATGTCTTGGATGTGTTCATACGCCGTCTTGCCATAGCCGTCATACGTAGGGATAGACTTTAAGGCAGCAGGGGGCACAACTTGCTGTCCGACTAGGGCCAAGGGCCCCGTAGAATCCACCGTCGGGAAGAGGTCGTCTTCATCCAGATGGTCAGCCATTTCCGCTTCTGATCCGGTGGTGTACTCGGTATCGGAACTATCCGAAGAGGTAGATTCTTCTTCGGCCTCAACTTGTTCAATCTCGGCTTCGGCTTCTTGGATTTCAGCCTCGGCCTCTCTTGGATTTCTTCTTCACGAGCTTGGTAATCAGCCAGCCTGACGCGCTCGCCTGGAGCGTCAAGGTCAAGTTCGTAAAAGTCAGGTTGGTTCTCCGGATTCCTTGCTTGCCACCTTCTTGTTTGCATGAAGGCGTTAGGACCGGTCTTCACGGACTCAGAGAGTATTTCAGTTCATGCAGAGTCGCCAGGTGCTCTGATTTTTTAACAGCAATGAAGCGAGCACTCGTGCTTCGATTCTGTTTGAGGGCGGGAAACTACCATGTCCCACCGGTTAAGACCAAGCAACTGCTGGTGCCAGGTGGAGACGGGTTAGAAATTCTCGTAAAGTATGGGACCTTGGTCCCACCGGGCGTGCCAGAGAAACTGTTGGTTACGAATCTGCCATGAGGAAAGGATTTCGTTGTTAATGCGCCCAGATTCGCCCACCATATTGAAAGGCCGGGAGGAAGAGATGCCTTCCGTGCCAATCTCCGGAGAAGGCCGACTCCTATGGGGTTGTGTTAAGATAAGAGTGCAGGAAAGAGATAAATAAGGTGAGAGTGCAGGAAAGAGATAAAAAGAGATAAGAGTGCAGGAAAGAGATTCCAAATGTGATTGGAGTTGGGTGGGGGGAATAAGCAGCACGGCGACGAATCAATCACCACTACTAACAACATTCATCTACAAACATACATTGAAACTACAGCTATCAGCGATCCCATGTATCCTCTATCTATGCATTCCAGGAATACCTGGCCATCAAATGCTGGAGTCCAGAGTTTAGTACAACAACAAGCAATGACACAAGAAACATGAGGCAGAAATGACAAGGAGAGGCAGAATGCAAGATAAAAGACAGTAAGCAGAGTCAAGTATATGTCTGTATTTGAAGCAAACGCAGAGCTACAATTGTCCCCTAGCAATATATTCCCCTTCCACCACTTACATTGAAAATGTGGTGGGTATTTATAGCCCAAAACTCCCCCCGATTACATTCATGGGCACAAAGTCCCAGACAAGACAGCAACTGACACGAGCGGCTGAGGAGCTGCTGATGTTGACTTGATGTTGACGAAGAGACAGAAGGTTGAAGCCACGCAACAATACCGAACCAGGTACGAGCCAGGAAAAAAGAAAGAAGAAGCCAACACTTCGACTTACAATATAGTTGACGAGCTCAAGAAAACTCCAGCAAAAATAAGCATGTATGATGCTCTTCTGCTCCCAGGACAAGTAGACCTGTTGCAGGAATCCTTGAAGAATGTGAAATATGGAAAGGCGACGCAGCCCGTTGTGTTAGCTCAGCCCTTGACAATTTCTGCTACCAGTAAAAATAGACCACCACCTTTCTATCTGTCTCTACGAATGGAAGTCCACATAGTACATAATTGCATGGTGGACTCTGGTGCCTCCACTATTGTCATGACAAGGGCTGTCTGCGAAGATATTGGTATGGAATACACAAGGAGCACCAGAGAAGACAGTAAAGTGCCGGTGCGCAACCCGACTTCGCAGCGAAGTCGGGGTGCGCCCTCTGACCGGTGCGCAGTTGGGCAAGCAAGCCCAGAAATTGACTAAGGCACGGAGGCCTCCCCAACTGCGCTGTTTTCCACCTGCGCAACCCGACAGCGCTCTGATCCTGGGCGAAGTTGGATAAACTGCCTTTCAAGGCAGCCATGTGTCACTCATCAACATCCGACAAGTGTCCAACCTCGGGATTCGAGCCAAGACATGACCGGGAAAAGGACAAGCATGGACCGCACTATCTACGCCAACTGCCACCATTAAAGCTGATGTGAAGTGCCATCTGCCACAACTACCCGCATTCCCGCTGATTTGAAGTTCCACCCAACGCGCTGCCACGTAGCTGTACAGCTTTCAGGGAGACCATGCCGCAGTACAGTCCTCGCCGACAGAAGTCAGCATCGCAGCCTCCTCTCGCCGCTTTTGTCGCCTAATGTCTAGTCCGGGGACTTTGTGCCCGTGATTGTAATCGGGGGGAACTTGGTGCTATAAATAGCCACCACAATTTCATTGTAAAAGGGGGAAGGGGAATATACTGCTAGGGAACCATTGTAGCTGTGCGTTTGCCTCTAATACAAGATACATACTTGGCTCCGCTTACTGTCTTCATTTTGTATGCCGCCTCTCCTTGTCATTTCTGCCTCATGTTTCTTATTTCATTGCTTATCGTTGTACTCGAACTCGGACTCCGGTATTTGATGATTAAGTATTCCCGGAATGCATAGATAGAGGATACATAGGATGAATGATAGCTGTAGTTTCAATGTGTGTTTTGTATAGGAATGTTGTTAGTAGTGGTGATTGATCGTTGCCGTGTCGCTTATTCCCCCCACCCAACTCCAATCACATTTGGATTCTCTTTCCGCATTTTTATCTCTTTCCCTGCACTCTTATCTTAAAACACTAAAACCCCACAGAAGCCGGCCTTCTCCGGAGATTGGCACGGAAGGCATTCCTTCCTTCCGGCCTTTCAATCTGGTGGGCGAATCTGGGGCGCATTATACCAAATCCTTTCCTCATGGCAGATTCGTAACCAACAGTTTCTCTGGCACGCCCGGTGGGACATGGTAGTTTCCCACCCCCAAACAGAATCGAAGCACGGGTGTTCGCTTCATTGCTGTTAAAAATCAGAGCACCTGGCGACTCTGCACGTACCTGAATACTCTCTGAGTCCGTAAAGACCGGTCCTAACGCCTTCATGCAAACAAGAAGGTGGCGAGCAAGGAATCCGGGAAACCCGCCTGACTTCTACGAAATCGACATTGACGCTCCAAGCGAGCGCGTCAGGCTGGCTGATCACCAAGCTCGCGAAGAAGAGCCTGAAACTGAAATTGAAGAGGCCGAGGCCGAAGAGCAATCTACATTCTTGGACAGTTTCGATACCGAGTACACTACCGGAGGAGAAGAAGACATGGCTGCCCAGCGTAATGATGATGACCTCTTCCCGGCGGTGGACTCCTACGGGGCCCTTGGCCCTAGTCGGACAGCAAGCCGTGCCTCCTGCCACCTTAAAGTCTATCCCTACGTATGACGGCTACGGCAAGACGGCGTATGAACACATCCAGGACATTCTGGCCCTGGCTGCGCTACATTCCATCACTGACGAAGGTGTGAAGACCCGTTTGCTGGCCCTTTCCCTAAGGGGAAAGCTTCTCTACTGGTGGAGATCACTGCCAGAGGGATCTATCACGGGGTGGCGACAATTGGCTGGTAGGCTCGTGAAAGGATGCAACGAGTCTGCTGATCCCTCTTCTTTGTTGCATCAATTCCAAAGCATCCAGCGACACCCCCAAGAGGAGGTGTCGGACTTCAACATCAGGTTTGCGAGGTCTTGGAAACGAGTACCTCGCGAACTCCGACCTTCAGCAGGTCAGGCTGCACACTACTACCTGAGGTCCTTCAACTCGTACATTTGCCTGCTGCTGAAGATAGCCGTAATAGACTCATTCCCTGCTCTGTACGAGGCTGCCCAACAAGCTGAAATGGATATCATTTCCATAGGCAGACTCCCGCACAGGGTACAACCACCCATTTACCCAGACTTTCCACAGTCCCAGTACCCGTCGGCTTCTGGTACAATGCCGTCCACTTCAGGACAGCAACCCCAACAGCAATGGAACCCGGCGCCGGTCGTAAACCCTTACGGCCCACCACAAATTCACTATCCGCCTCCTCCGCATTATCCGGCACTCCCGACTCCCCTGCAGTATGCACAATATTCTACACCTCCTCCATTGGCCGCATTACCTCCTCCAGCTCAGTTGCCGCCTCCTGACAATGATATTCAAAATAAAATCCTCTAGGAGGTACGGGCTCGGCCTCTCGGATATCACACCATGTCCAACGACATGACCATTCTAAAGAAGAAACAGCCCGTATGGACCTTGTTCCAAGGAGGCCATATCCGCCCCGACACCGACAAAAGATCAAGCCCCGTAACGGCGAGATCGAAGGCGGCCCCTCCGAGAAATGCTGCCATCGAAGACCAACCTGGCACTTCTGACCAGGTCAATTGGTGCACTACGTGCAATGACCCGCATTCTGAGGATGACTGCACACTGCATCAACACTACCTCCGCACCTTGACCGGCAGCGCCATAGAAGACGAAGAACTCTACATGATCCCGGACGACGAAGGCAACTTTGCTGTCCCAGAGGAAGATCCGTTGCCGCCCCCCGCCAAGGAAGACAGAAAGTCTGCCGAAGCCGCTGCAAAGCCCTTGAAGGTATACGCCCGAAGAGATAAGGCGCAACCCGCCGGGCTACCACCCGAAAAAAGGCTGTGGCCTTACACAGCCAAAGAGAAGACTCCCGCACCAAGCCTCCCGTAGCAAAAGCTCCCCCGGCTAAAACTCCCGCTGCTCACCTCCACCGAAACCAAAGAACAAGCTCAGGAGAAGCTGAGATATCCGTCTCTGACCAAGAGACAGAGAGTTGAGGCCACTCAGCAGTACCGGACGAAGTACGAACCGGCAAAAGAAGCGGAAGGAGCTAGCACCTCGGGCTACAGCATAGTAGACGAGCTAAAGAGGACCCCCGCAAGAATCAGCATGTATGATGCTCTTCTGCTCCCGTGCCAAGTTGATCCCGTCGCAGAATCTCTCGAAAAACATGAAAAATGGCAAGCAGATACACCGCTGTTCCGGTGCAACCCCGACCGCCTCACCCACCGGGAAGAACAGACCACCTCCCTTCTATCCTTTATTACGGATGCAAGGGTACATAGTGCACAACCGTATGGTGGACTCCGGAGCTTCCACGACCGTTATGCCGAGAGCCGTCTCGCGACGAGATCGGGATGGAGTATACAAGGAGCAGCCAAGGCGTGCCGCAACCGGACGGCACCCCCGTCAAGACAACGGTGTCATTAAAGACATCCCTATTCGGCTGCACAAAGCTCTCAACATCGTGGTCATTCAAGAGGTCGTGGTTGTCAACTTAGAACCCTACTTCGGCATGTGTCTCTCCAAGGAGTTCACCGCAAAGTTGGGAGGGTATCTGTCTCTAGACTACTCACACATGGAAGTGCCCTTCAAAGGAAGGAGACTAAAAATCTACAACGAGAAGCCTTCCACTTTCTTAGTAGAGAAGATACCCGGGGAAGAGTCGCAAGACTGCATGGTTCAACTGACGGAGGAAGAACTGGTGGTGGTGGATATGACGGAGCAAGCTCTCGAGCTGCTGCAAGTGGAAGATGAATTATCCTTGCGGGACTTCAACGCCGTGATCGAGACCGAGCAAGGCTGCTACACCGTCATCCAGCCTGAGAGGCTTGACAAGTCGGCCAAAAGAGAAGTGGGACCTGCACCAGAAAAGCTATGGAAGCTTTTCTTTGACGGCGCACGATGCAAAAATGGCGCCGGTGCAGGTGTACTTTTGGTTTCTCCGACCGGGATCCGTAAGGACTACACCTACAGGCTGGCTTGGAGCTGTACCAACAACGCGGCGGAGTACGAAGCCCTGTGCTTGGGTTTGCGAAAAGCGGAGAGGCTGGGGATTAAGCACCTGCAGATCTTTGGCGATTCGGAGCTGGTGTGCAACCAGATTACGAACAAGTGCGCCTCCAAGAAGCACTACCTCAAGGCGTACCGTAATCGGGTCTGGGACCTGATGGAGTCGTTCGACTCATTGAATGTCAAGGCTATATCACGTGAGAAAAACAAGCATGCCGACATTCCGCGTCTCGTTGGAGCCAGGTACGTTCCGGCTGATGACACTGTCTAGAAGCCGAAGCCGGTTCGTACCATCTACAGGCCTTCTGTGCCTGATAAAGACACCCACTGGCAGGTGTTTGACTGTGACGAGGAAATCGTCACATTTTTGGTTAACGAAGCGTGTTCAATCGAAGGTAGAGACCCTGATGACGAGCAATATGAGGGGTTGATACAACTAAAAAATAATCATGTCCCAAAAGGACTGATTACACTTGAGAGTCTATTTGATCATAATGACAGAGCAATATCGCACCGGATCAAAGTAGACCCGAAGCAGTACGCCGACCTGGAGCTTGAACCTGGAAAAACAATTAAGGTCGGGACAGACTGCACCACAGAGGAACTTGAGCAAATCAGAACATTGTGCCGAGAGTTCCCTCACATAGTAGCCTGGTGCTACCAGGACTTGAAGGGGTATGACAAAAATATAATCCAACATACCATTGAGCTAGAAGATGGTGCCAAGCCATTCCGAGCAGGCGTAGGGTCAGAATCCGAAGATCGAAGCCATGATGAAGGCCGAGCTCCCGAAGATGCTCGGAAGCCAAGATCATCTACCCCATCAAGCATTCATCCTGGGTTGCGAACTTGGTTCCCGTGAGGAAGAAGAACGGAGACATTCGTCTCTGTGTAGACTTCAGAAATCTGAATCAGGCCTCCCTCAAGGACCATTATCCGCTTCCCCAGATTGACCAGATCCTCCACATAGTTGCTGGAGCGCAAAGATTCTCCCTCCTAGATGGCTTTTCTGGGTACAACCAGATCTGGGTCAAGGACGAGGACCAGCATAAGACAACGTTCACCACCAAATGGGGAACGTTCGCCTATCAGCGCATGCCTTTCGGCCTATCCAATGCTGGCGCCACATTCCGTAGAGCCATGGACCCGGCCTTCCGAGAGCCGCTCAACAAGATCATTGTCATCTACTTGGATGACATGACCGTATTCTCTCACAAGAGAGAGGACCATGTTCCCCACTTGCGGCAAATATTTGAGAGATGTCGTGAATTCGGCATTTCCATAAACCCGAAGAAATCTGTCTTCGCGGTAAAAGAAGGTAAGCTGCTGGGGCATGTCATCTCCGAGAAAGGCCTAGCCGTGGACCCTGATAGAGCAGAAGCCCTCCTCCGTTTGCCCGCTCCAGTTTGACAAGAAGGGGCTGCAGCCCTTCTTCGGCCAAATCAACTTCGTGCGGAAGTTCATACCGGACTTCGCACAAGTAATCAAGCCCATGGCCGAACTGTTGAAAAAGAACGTTGAATTCTTATGGACTGATGAGAGGAGGCAGGCCTTCGAGGAGATCAAGGCCCGCATTGCACAAGCTCCGGTGTTGATAAACCCGGACTACTCCAAGGACTTCATCCTGTACGCGGTGGGAGAACCCGAGAGTTACGCCGCAGTCCTGACCCAGAAGGGAGACGATGGCGAAGAGCGCCCCATAGCGTTCTTGAGCCAAGTGATTCAGCCGCACGAAGAAAAGTACAACTTTATAGAGCGGCAGGTTCACGCGGTCATGAAGTCTCTCCGAAAGTTCAGGCACTTCGTCTCCCGTAGCCGAACAACCGTCTTTGTGATACACCCGGACGTCCGAAGCTTCATCATACAAGGGGAGCCGGGTCACAAGAGAGCAGGATGGATTGCTAAAATCCAGGAATTCGACATCGAAGTGCGGCCAACCAAGCTTATCAGAGGCCGAGCCTTGTGCCAGGAGCTGGCCCGAAGCGCAGCAGCCGAGATTTCTGCCTGTAAGTGGGAGGATCCGACAGCAACCACCAACCTAGCCAACTCCTTACCCGAGGAGAGTGACTGGACAGATGACCTGGTGAAGTATTTCTGCACCGGGAGATGTCCAGACCACCTGAACGCCTCACAAAGAAGGAGGTTTCGGCTAGGTGCACTGAAATACACTCTTCGCCCCGAGGGGCTTTACTTCAAAAACATTGACGGCATCCTGTTGCGGTGCGTCAAGAAAACCGACCAGCCCAGGGTCCTCGGAGAATTCCACTCCGGGATGCCTGGGGGTCACCATTCTGCAAGGCCTACGGCCTTGAAAATAATCGGAGCTGGGTACTACTGGCCCACTCTCTTTGCGTACGCGCATGCAGCTCGTACAAAATGTGATCGATGTCAGAGATTTGCTGGCAGAAATAGGAAAGCACCCCTGCCCCTTCAACTGATCCAAGCTGAGACTCCATTTCAGCAATGGGGTCTGGACTTCATTGGGGTTATTACGCCGAACTCTGCAGCAGGGCACAAGTTCATTCTTACCGCCACCGACTACTTCACCCGGTGGGCAGAGGCGATCCCCACAAAGAATGCGGACCAGGAGACGGTCATTAGGTTCCTCGAGAGCCTGATCACCCGTTTCGGGGTCCCCGAGTCAATAGTGACGGACAATGGTCCGGGGTTCACAGGCGCGGTACTCACGGAGTACACCGGCAAATACGGCATTTATCACAAAATGTCTTCCAATTACTACCCGCAGGGGAACGGTCTTGCCGAGTCCACCAACAAGAACCTACCGAAGATCATCAGAAAGACAAGAGAAAAGAACAAGAGGACTTGGCACCTACTCCCGGATCGGGCGCCGTGGGCGGATAGGATATCATTCAAAAAGTCCATTAAGACATCCCCTTATGCGCTCGTATACGGCAAGGAGGCAGTCCTGCCAACCCACATAGAAATTCCCGCTCTCTGGATGTTGGACGAAGAGAGAGGCAACGGGGATCCGGTGGACGCCAGACTGTGTCAATTGCTGCAGTTAGAGGAAGACAGAGAGAAAGCATACCAGGCCTTCACCAAACATGCTGAAGCAACCCAAGGCTGGTTTGCAAAAGGCGCCACCGCCCGAGTTTTCAAAATCGGGGACCTGGTGCTGAAGTGGGACTCGCTGAAGGCAAAGCCGGGCAACCACGGCAAGTTTGATGCCCTCTGGGAGGGCCCCTATCAGATTGCCCGGGTAAATCAGTTTAATGCATTCGTACTCCGGGATATGGAGGGACAGCTTCTCCCCATTCCCGTCAATGGGTTCCACCTAAAAATTTACCGCCACTGAAGGCACCCAAATGGGTCCTTCCTTGTACAGATTTCCCTTCTGCATTTTTAGTTTTCAGAATGTATATATTTCAGCATTCAGTTTTTATTTTTTTCAAAGAGCCCAAGTAAGACTTAAGGCAAACCCCGACTTCGCAGCGAAGTCGGGTAGCGCTCCTTGAACAGTGCGAAGTTCGGAAGAAGGCAGCTGAAAAAAGGAGCAAAAATGACTAAGTCTGGGTGCGCAACCCGACTTCGCAGCGAAGTCGGGCTGCGCACCGTCTGGAGAGCGCAGTTTGGAAAAGCAAGAAAAAACAGCTAAGTGCAAAATCAGACTGCGCAAGCAAATCTGAGCGAAGTCGGATTGCGCCCATTTTTGGGGCGAAGTCCGAGTGCGCTCCAATTCTGGGGCGCACCCTGGGTAATCTGTCACGGGCAGCAAGAAAACGGCTAAGTGTCAGATTGCGCAAGCAAATCTGGGCGAAGTCGGATTGCGCCCATTTTTCGGGCGAAGTCCGAGTGCGCCCTGAATTTTGGGCGCAGCCCGAATAACCCACCACGGAAAACGTGAAAAATTCTAAGTGTGGGCCCAGGGCGCAGTACGGCACAAGGCGAAGTTGGGTCAATGGGCCAGAAATTCTCCCTTGTAAAGTGTGCCCAGACGGCGGCGATGACGTCAGCAATGGCACGACGTCCAAGGAAGGTTTAATGATTGCACAGCTTTCAAGAACGATGCATTAAAAAAGCAAGGTGTGTTTGGACCAACGGCTACTAGGGTGCGCTTTTCAAAAATAAACCCATGCACAACCGCCAAAAATCATAACGCCTCCACCAACTCCAAGTTAACCGCCCTAACTCCCTCCCTCGCGCCATTAATGTTGCAGTCGTTGTCTAGAAAAAGGCCCTGGCGCACTCAGAAAATTCAAATCGTTCAAGCTGCTTCCCAGACTGCAAAGAGCAGAGCTGACAACTCAGAAGCCGTAATTCCCGCCTCTGCTGTTTCAGAAAGGATGGACAAGGGGAAAGCGCCCGTACAGGCGCAATCCAGCGAAGAGCGGCGCGAAGCTGAGGAATCACCAGAGTCAAGCGCTCATGAGAGCGAAGCGCCGCAGGACCAGAAAAGAAAGACCCGGACGAAGAGGCGCGTAGTTGGGCGAATTCCGCCGCCACCAGTTAATCACCTGGCCGGGTACAAGGACGGCTCTTTCTCCATCGGCCTCACCAAGCTGCGGCCGAATATCGCAAAGTGGGCAGACAAGGTTTCGCCTTCACACCATGTCGGGGCTGCATATAAGTCGAACCTGTATTGGTTCTTGTGCCCTCCTACCCACCATGCCCGGAGCTGATCGAAGCAATTGTAGAATATTACAAACCAGCTGCCCAGCAAGTCTGCGACAACAAGGGAAAAGTGTTGTTCACACTCTTCCGGGAGAGCGTCCACCACTGTCGCCCCGGGCTTCAAAGACGAGCCCGACGCAATTGTCAGAAGGGTGAATCTGGATGAGCAGACCGGCAGATTTACGTAGACAAAGCGGATGAGAGAATTCCTCGACTCGGAGTTGAAGACTCCACTGGCAGCCGGACAGTGGCCGACTTGCCCCATACCCTTGGATAGATTTGAAAATAAATACATCTACATCATCCTAGCGTGGGTCCTCGGTCGCGACTCGACAAAGTGGTACGGCCGTACCACTGGCGTCGCGTAATGTCTCCCGCACGGAGAATTTTACGACTCTACCGTAGAAGAGTGGAAAGCGCCCTATTTTCTTCGACTGGGCGGACTGACTGGCGTATGCAATACATTCGAGTCCGGTTAGGCTGCAATGTAAGATCAACGGATTTCCGGTTTTGCTCCTTCCTCGCATGGCTGTGCTCGTATCACATGCACTACCGGATGAACGTTCCTGACTTGAAGAAAATAAACGAAAAAGGAGAGCCGCTGCCCGTGTACGAATGGACCGAGATTCTGTACAGAAAAGGCTCGTTCTATGAATTTAATCTTAAATTTCTGTGCATGGTCATGGGGTTGTTCAACCGTAAGGCATCCCGCCCACCGGAAGTCATGACAAGATACCTGTGGAAGAATGAGTACGGGGACACCTTCCGGCTGACTCAAGGCATCATAGTTAGAATCTACGGATTCAAGGGGAAGCCATTCCTGCTGCCCTACTTCTGCACTGACCACCAGTTCGGGATGGAAATTGCGCGGCAGATGGATTATGTCGAAGAAGAGTTCGGCCAAGGCAAGAAGAAAGGCCATATCTTTCAGTATCCCATCACCTGGGCGAATACCCAAGTTTACGAAATCGGACAGCACGCCTACCTCGAGCGGGAACTCATCGACATGGGCCTGATAATGCTGCCGCAGCGATGGAAGTACGACCCAATTGGGGTCAGGGGAAAATTCACGCACATCTGTCCCCGAGCCGAGATCATGCAGGAAAGAGGAAATAGGACAGGCGCAGACCTGGAATGGCACATCGAACAAATGCAATCGTGGCCTCCATGGCATGAGTTCTACTGCGAGGAGGTAGCGTACGATCCGGAGCGAAACCCGGATCACCGGTTGGAATCTGCGGGCTTCAAGAAATTCCTCGCCAAGGTGGCGCCCCTCAACTGGCATAAAGACAAAATCATTGAATGCTGGAAGATGAGGTGTCGCACGCAGCACGATAAATCCAACCGGAGGAATCTGGCCGTTGATGATGAATTTTCGGCTCTATATGACCAGTACGCTGACACGTGGCGACCTTTCGAATTTCGAAATTGCGTCCCCGAGGCGCAAGGAAAAGATATACAAGGAGGCCCCCATCCCAGCAATCGTCAACTCCGGCGACTTCCAGCGCAACTCCGACGAGCAGTCAAGTGGGCCCGATGCAGCCTGTAGCTTCCGAGGCAGTGCCCGAAAAGGCGCAAGATTCAGAGAAGTCAACCCCTGAGGTGGCCCCTCCAGCAGAAAAAGCACCCGCGCTGCCAGCTAGCAGACCGGCTGCGGCGGGCATCCTTCCAGCCAGACCCAGGTACAAGTTTACCGTGGGGACGTCAACGCCTGCCGCCCCGACCTTATCTCCTTCCTCCGGACCAGCCACAGCGCCAGAAGAGAAGAAGAGGAAGAGAGTTGAAAGGGCCAAACGGCCTAAGGAGCCGGTACAGCAGACAGCCGCGGCACAAACGGGGGCAGCAGCGCCAGAAATTGTCTCCTTGGACAGCCCTGAATCAGACGCAGACACTCGGGCTGCAAGCGTCCCTCCAACAGCGGCTCAGGCGGAGCCCGCAGGTACGTCCACTGCACCTCTTCCCCAAGTCCCAGTCAGCCCTGCCAAAGCTCCATCTCCCATTTCATCAGGGCAAGCCGTAGCCGCGTCTTCCTCTTCCCAAGCTACCCAGCCCTCTAGCGGCCCACATTCCTTTGACCAGTTTGCTCAGATCCTAACGCCTTCCAGTCACTGAGCCAAACCCTAGAACCCTCACCCGCAGCCAGTGCTGAAGCTGCTCCTTCACCGCCGCGCTCCTCACCCCAGCCGTTTAAAACCCTACCAGCACCATCCACTCAGCCGCCCGCTTCCCCTAGGACCCGGTCGCCCTCAAAAGCGGCCACTCCTTCTGGAATACCTCCCGCGTCGCTGTTTGCAGGGAAAATGCCGCAGCAAGATCCAATGCTGGAGGACCTGGACTTCATGGGCGAACTGCAGAGCGCTGATGACCAGCCTTTGGCAACAAAGGCCTCAGGATGCTCCGCCTCCTTTCTCCAGGGCGTGAAACGAAGGAGAGCCGAAGAGATAGCTGCCCCGGTAAAACGCACCAAGTTCGACCTAGACAGGAGAGTGCTGACAACTGAGAAATTAATCCCGAAAGTAAAGAAGCCTCTCCGGGAGATGACCGAGGCAGACTACGAGCATCAAAGGAAGGAGAAAAGCTTTGATGATATCAACGAGGAATACGAAATCCATGGTATTCGTCGTAGGACAGATAATCTCCTTGTCAAGCATCTTGAGACCCAGGAAGCGCTATTTCAGCTGCAGAATAACACAAGGCAGCTAGAGGAGGACCTGGCTAGGGCCACCGCGCAGCTGGGGTCTGCGCAGCAGGAGATAGAGGAGCTTAAGGCCCAGCTGGCCGCCTCTCAGCAGGAGGCCGCAGCGCAGAAACAGACAGCCGAGCAGCTGTCAGAGGAGAAAAGAGCGGCGCTGGAGCAGGTTTCACAGCTTCAGGATTCGCTGAAACAGGCGCAGTCGCAGCTTGCGGAGAAAACATCACAAGCGGCGGCCTTTTCAAAGAGCAAAGTTAAGGAGATGCGGGCTAGTCTGCTGCGTAGGTTGCAAGCCCAACCTTGTTAAGTCCTTATCAGTCCTGGATTTCGTGTCCAGGATCGAAGAAGTATCCCGCCAGTGGAAAGCCTCGTGGTAGAGGAGGTCGAACACCAGGCGAGGCAATGGCTGGACCTGGCTATGAGACTTGAGCAGTGTGAGCGCAAGGGCCTCCAATTTCCTCCTATGTCCCAACTTGCCTCAGAATGGGCAGATGCAAGGGTAACCTTGCATATTTACTTCAAGAAGACAGAGAAGATAAGGGCTGCCAGAAAGACGCTGGACGCACTAGAACATGAAAGGAACATTTTCCTGGCCCCCTTTCACACTCTGTCCGAACACGGGTGCCCGAGCTACGTCAAAGATGGCGAGTTTCTGACCCTTGAGCAGGTGAAGCAGAATTGGCTGTCTTTCGAGGCAGACACAACAGAAATTGATAGCTGGGCAGAACCAATCCAAGAAGCTCAGGTCACCCAGATGGTGTCGAAATACTGCAAAATCAACTCCTCCCTAAAGGAGTTGGGAAAAAGATATAACACCATCGACCTGCACGCAATTGCTGCATTCCACGCAGCATTAAAAGAGGTCAGCGACCTCGAGCCCTTCCAAGCAGCAGTCTGGGACCAAGCCAAGGCTGCATACGAACGCATCCGCGAGTGGGAGGCTGACAGTGGAGAGCATTCAGATTCAGAAGGAGAAACCGAAGAGGCAACTGCCGGAAGTGATCCTGAAGAAGAGCAGTTGCCCGGAAGGAAGCGGTCAGAGCAGCAGAAAGCAGGGGAAGGAAGTTCCTCTGCGCCCAAAGGATGAAGGCATGGTTCTTTGCGTCGAGGCGAGCTCGACACCCCGCGAGCCGCCAAGAATGTTGCCACATTTTGCACGGGGTGCCATGTTTTCAGTTTCTGTAAGTGAGCTGCTCTTTTCCTTCCCTCCCTTTTTTTTCCCCTTCTTCATTTCTCCCTTTCTCCCCATTCCTTGCAGTTTCATTCCTCCCTCTTCCCCTTGAACTTCCCCTAGTGAAGTTTCCATCAAGTGTTCTTGTTGTCACATTTTGCACGGGGTGCAATGTCTTCAATATTGTTTTGTAACAGTGCTGCTCTTCTTTTCCTCCTTCCGTTTTTCTTCCTTCTCTCCCTTTCCTTTCCTTTCCCATTCTCTTTCTCTCCCCCCTTTTTTCCTTGGAGTCCCCAGTTGATTTTCCAGCTTTCCAGCAGGTCTATCTGAAATTGGCTAAGTCTGGGTGCGAAGTTCGCACTTCGCCCAGTTTTGGTGCGAAGTGCGTACTTCGCCCAGTTTTGGTGCGAAGTCCGACTTCGCCCCACTTTCTGGGCGCACCTTGCACTGGCAGACTGGCAGGTCAATGCAGAAGAAAGATAAAATGCCGGAGCAGGTCCATATGGCGGCAGACACCAGTGTTTGCCTGTGCGCAGTTCGACTTCTCAACAGAGTCGGAATGCGCCCTTGACAGGTGTGCTGTAGGGGAACAAACCCAGAATTTGACTAAGGCTTGAAGGCTTTCCCCAACTGCACTGATTTCTGCACACATCCCAAGGAGCCCCGATCCCAAGCGAAGATGGATAGACTGCCCTCTAAGGCAGGCATGTGTCACACAGCATAGCCCATCATCAGACAAGTGTCCAGCTTCGGGATTTGAACCAAGACTGCCAACCAAAAAGGGATAAGCATGGGCTGCCTGCACCGCCTGCGTTATATCCTCATTCAAAGCTGATCTGAGGTTTAACCTGCTCCAGCTACCAGCGAGCCTGCCGACTTGAAGTTTTGCCCAGCACTCCGCCACGTAGCTGCCCAGCTTCCAGGAAGACCATGCTGCGGGTACAGCCCAGTCCGACAAAAGGTCAGCATTTGCAGCTCTTTCGCCGCTTTTGTCAGCTTATGTTTGACTGGGACTCTGTGCCCATTAATGTAACGGGTGGGACTCGGGCTATAAAATCCCATCTTAAATTCATTGTAAAGTGTGGAAGGGGAATGTTTGTTAGGGAACTACTGTGCTTACTGTAACCGAGCTTACGCTTATGAATACAATCGTATGCCGGTTCTCGTTCACTGTCTTTATTCTTTTATGCTGTCTTTCATTATATGCCTTAGGCCCACCTGTGTCGCGGCTCGTTGATTCATTTCGGCATTTGGCGATCAGGTTCCTCTAGCATTGCTTGTTTAAAGCACCCTTTGTACTTCATTAATTTAAAGCATTCATGTAATAGATCTGGTAGCAGTTCCATCAGTTATGTGTGACGTTGCTGGCCCGTATCTGGTGATTGATGCGATCCCTTGCTGTTAGTTCCTTGTAGGGAATATTTGCTAGGGAGCCATTGAAGCTGTGCGGTTAAACTCTCTGCCTAACATATATACCTGGCTCTGACATCTCTAGGTTTACTTTCTACCCCCGTCGGTGTACGTATCCGGTGATTGATACGATCCCTCGCTCGTTAGTTCCTTGTAGGGAATGTTTGCTAGGGAGCTATTGAAGGTGTGCATACGCTGCTGGTGTATCGGAAGTACGCCTAGGTTTTGCGGTTCCTTGTCATGCTCTGTGTTTGTACGCGATAAGTAGTGGTGATTGGTGTGTTCCCGTACTGTTAGTTCCCCCCACCAACCTTTGGACATATTTGTAATCTCTTTCTGTACATTTATCTCTTTCCGTTCATTTATTTCTTTCCTGTTCCCTTTGGCTTAAATCCCCCCCCCCAAAAGGAGCCGGCCTTCTCCGGAGATTGGCTCGGAAGGCATCTCTTCCTTCCGGCCTTTCATGCTGGTGGGCGAATCTGGGCGCATTAACCAAAAATCCTTTCCTCATGGCAGATTCGTAACCAACAGTTTCTCTGGCACGCCCGGTGGGACGCTTGTCCCACGATTTAAAGAAAGAGTACCCGTCCAGTTTCCACCTAGCGCAACAGTTCTTCTGACCCGCTCGGCGGAACACGGGTCCCACATCTGACGAGAGATTTTTCGATCAGTCTCCACCTGGCACTGACAGTTCCTGAGCTTTTTGTGAGACAAGGAAGTTTCTCACCCCCGACAGAATCGAAGCACCGGTGTTCGCTTCATTGCTGTTCCAAATCTGAACACCTGGCGACTCTGCACGAACAAATCCTCTGAGTCTAGAAGACCGGTCCTGTCACCTTCATGCACACGAGAAGGTGGCGAACAAGAAATCCGAGAAGCCCGCTTGAGTTCTACGAACTAGACATCCACGCTCGAGGCGACATACCCAGGCTGGCTGATCCGCGAGCTCGTTTCGACGAAGCCGAGGCTGAGATCCAAGAAGAGGCCGAAGCTGAGGTCGGAAGAGCCGAGTACGAAGTAGAAGAGGCCGAGGAAGAGGAAAATCCTGCATCCTCGGAAAGTACCGACACCGAGTACACAACCGACGGTGGAGAAGAAGAAGAAATGGCTGCCCAATAGCCGAATGACGATGATCTCTTCCCGGCTGTGGACTCTACAGGGCCTTTGGCCCTGATCGGTCAGCAAGCTGTGACCCCTGCTGCTTTAAAGTCTATTCCCACATACGACGGCTACGGTAAGACGGCGTACGAGCACATCCAGGACATCCTTGCCCTGGCCGCACTGCATACCATCACCGATGAAAGTGTGAAGACCCGTCTGCTGGCCCTTTCCCTGAGGGGAAAGCTTCTCTACTGGTGGAGATCGCTGCCAGAGGGATCCATCACTGGGTGGCCCCAGCTTGCCAGGAGGCTCGTAAAAGGATGCAACGAGTCTGCTGATCCTACCTCTCTATCGCATCGGTTCCAAGCAATCCGGAGGCATCCTCAAGAGGAGGTGTCCGATTTTAACATTAGGTTTGCGAGATCCTGGAAACGGGTACCTCGCGAACTTCGGCCTTCACCCGGCATGGCTGCTCACTACTATCTGAGGTCTTTCAACTCAGACATATGCCTGCTGCTGAAGATCGCCCGAATTGACGAATTCCTTGCACTATACGAAGCTGCCCAGCAAGTCGAAGGCGACATTATCTCCATCGGCGAGCTTCCGTCCGAGTGCAGGAGCCGATTCATCCCGACTTTCCCGGATCGCAGTATCCTTCTGCTTCTGGTGGTGTGCCGTCTACTTCAGGGCAGCAACCCCAACCGCAGTGGAATCCGGCGCCGGTCGTAACTCAATACGGCCCGCCTCAGTTGCATTATCCTCATCCGCCTCCTCCCGCTCCGCATTTTCCAGCGCTTCCTGCTCCCCCGCAGTATGCGTCTTATTCTAACCCTCCTCCATTGGCCGCTTTGCCTCCAACGGCACAGATGCCGCCTCTCGACAGCAGCATCCAGAACACGATTCTACAAGAAGTGCGGGCTTTGGCCTCCGGATATCATGCCATGTCCAATGACATGACCGCTATGAAAAAGAAGCAGGCCCAAATGGACTTTGCTCCTAGAAGGCCGTATGCGCCACCGGCGCTGACGAAAGATAAAGCCCTAGAAAACCAACCGCAGAGGCGTCCGCCTCCGAGAAATGCTGCTATAGATGACCCACCTGGTCCTCCTGACCAGGTCAACTGGTGCACTACGTGCAATGACCCGCATTCGGAGGAAGACTGCACTTTGCACCAGCACTACATCCAGACCTTGGCCGGCAGCACTATAGAAGATGATGAGCTGTACATGATCTTGGACGGCGAGGCCAATTTTGCCCTGCCAGAAGAGAATCCAGTGACGCCCGCCAAGGAAGAAAAGAAAGCTGCAGACGCGGCTAAACATTTGCAGGTATACGCGAGAAGAGATTCAGAGTTAGTGTGTCATCAAGTTACGAATAAATGCATGTCTAAGCATCACTATCTTAGAGCGTACCGCAATCGGGTCTGGGACCTGATGGAATCGTTTGACTCATTGAACGTTAAGGCAATATCGCGTGAAAGAAACAAGCACGCTGATATTCTGGCGTCTGTTGGAGCCAGGTACGTTTCGGCTGAAGATGTCGTCCAGAAACTGAAGCCGGTCCGCACCATTTACGAGCCTTACGTGCTCGATAGGGATACCTTCGGCGGGTATTCAGTTGTGACGAGGAGATCGTCACATTCCTTGTTAACGAAGTGTGTGTAATCGAAGGTAGAGACCACGATGATGAGCAATATGAGGGGTTGATACGATTACGGAATAATCACGTCCCAAAAGGATCGATTACATTAGAGAGTCTCTTTGATCGAAATGACAGAGCAATATCCCACAGGATCAAAGTAGACCCGAGGCAGTATGCTGACCTGGAGCTCGAACCTGGTAAAACCATCAAGGTCGGAACAGACTGCACGTCGGAGGAGCTGGTGCAGATTAGATCACTGTGCCAGGAGTTCCCCGACATCGTGGCCTGGTGCTACGAGGATTTGAGGGGGTATGACAGATCTGTCATCCAGCATACCATCGAGCTAGAGGATGGCGCCAAGCCGTTCCGACAAAAGCAAAGGGCCGTAAATCCAAAGATTGAGGCCATGATGAAGACCGAGCTCTTGAAGATGCTGGAGGCCAAGATCATCTACCCCATCAAACATTCATCCTGGGTCGCGAATTTGGTGCCCGTGAGGAAAAAGAATGGCGACATACGTCTCTGTGTCGACTTCAGAAACCTAAATCAGGCTTCCCTCCGGGACCACTATCCGCTTCCCCAAATCGACCAGATTTTGCATATCGTTGCTGGAGCCGAGAGATTTTCACTTTTAGATGGATTTTCTGGCTACAACCAGATTTTGGTCAAAGACGAAGACCAGCATAAGACGGCGTTTACCACGAAGTGGGGGACGTTCGCCTATCAGCGCATGCCGTTTGGCTTATCCAATGCTGGTGCCACGTTCCAAAGGGCCATGGACCTGGCCTTCCGAGAGCTGCTCAACAAGATTATTGTCATCTACCTTGATGACATGACTGTTTTCTCTCACCGACGAGAAGATCATGTTTCGCACCTGCGGCAGATATTTGAAAGTTGTCGAGAATTCGGCATCTCTATAAACCCGAAGAAGTCTGTCTTCGCGGTAAAGGAAGGAAAGCTGTTGGGACATGTCATCTCCGAGGAAGGCCTCGCCATTGACCCTGACAGAGCAGAAGCCCTCGTTCGCTTGCCAGCCCCCACCGATAAAAAAGGGCTGCAGTCCTTCTTCGGTCAGATTAACTTCGTGCGGAAGTTCATTTCGGACTTCGCACGAGTGATCAAGCCTATGGCCGAATCGTTGAAGAAAGATACACCTTACGAATGGACTAAAGAGAGAGAGCAAGCTTTCGAGGAAATCAAGGCTCGAATTGCACAAGCTCCGGTGTTGACAAACCCGGACTATTCCAAGGACTTCATCCTGTATGCAGTGGGAGAACCCGAAAGTTACGCTGCAGTCCTGACTCAGAAGGGAGACGACGGTGAGGAGCGCCCCATTGCGTTCCTAAGCCAAGTGATTTTGCCGCATGAAGAGAAGTACAATTTTATAGAGCGGCAGGTCCATGCGGTCATGAAGTCCCTTCGAAAGTTCAGGCACTTTGTCTCCCAGAGTAAGACCACTGTCTTTGTGATTCACCCCGATGTTCGCAGTTTCATCTTGCAAGGAGAACCGGGTCACAAGAGAGCGGGATGGATTGCCAAGATCCAGGAGTTTGACATCGAAGTACGGCCCACCAAGCTTATCAGAGGCCGAGCCTTGTGTCAGGAATTGGCCCGAAGCGCTGTAGCCGGCATCTCCGCCTGCAAGTGGGAGGACACAGCGACACGCATCTACCTAGCCAACTCCTTATCGGAGGGGAGTGATTGGACAGATGAACTGGTGAGATACTTCTGCACCGGAAGATGTCCCGATCACCTGAATGCCTCACAACGAAGGAGATTTCGGCTAGGTGCACAAAGGTACACTCTTCGCCCCGAGGGGCTTTACTTCAAAAACATTGACGGCATCCTGTTGCGGTGTGTCATGAAATCTAACCAGCCTAGGATCCTCGGAGACTTTCATTCCGGGATGCCTGGGGGTCACCATTCTTCAAGGCCAACGGCCTTAAAAATAATAAGGGCTGGGTACTATTGGCCCACTCTGTTCGCAGACGCGTATGCGGTCTGCGCCAAATGTGATCAATGCCAGAGGTATGCTGGCCGAAACAGAAAAGCACCCCTGCCCCTTTAACCGATTCAAGCCGAATCTCCGTTCCAGCAATGGGGTCTAGACATCATTGGGGTGATTTCTCCTAACTCCTCCGCTGGCCACAAGTTTATTCTCACAGCTACTGACTATTTCACACGGTGGACGGAGGCGATCCCGACCAAGAACGCCGACAAAGAAACGGTAATCAGGTTCATTGAGAGCCTGATTACCCGCTTCGGGGTTCCAGAGTCGATTGTGACAGACAACGGTCCGGGATTTGTAGGCGCCTGTACTCACGGAGTACACCGACAGACTTGGCATCTATCACAAGATGTCTTCTAATTACTACCCGCGGGGGAATGGCCTTGCCGAGTCTACTAACAAGAACCTCCTCGAAAATTCTCCGGAGGACCATTGAAAAGAATAAGCGGACTTGGCACTTGCTCCTGAACCGGGCGCTGTGGGTGGACAGAGTTGCGTTCAAGAAATCCCTCAAGACGTCCCCCTACGCGCTCGTCTATGGCAAGCAAGCTGTTATGCCATCACACATTGAAATCCCCGCCCTGTGGATGGTTGATGAAGACAGGAGCAGCGGAGACCCGGTAGACGACAGATTGTGCCAACTCCTGCAGTTGGAAGAAGACAGAGAAAGTGCATACCAGGCCTTCGCGGATCACATTGCAGCCACTAAAGGCTGGTTTGCCAAAGGCACCACTGCCCGAGTTTTCGAAGTCGGGGACCTGGTGCTGAAGTGGGACTCATACAAGGCAAAACCGGGTAATCACGGAAAATTTGACGCTCTCTGGGAGGGCCCTTATCAGATTGCCCGGGTGAATCAGTTCAATGCCTACATACTTTCGGATATGGAGGGTCAGCTCCTCCCCATCCCCGTCAACGTGTTCCACTTGAAGCTTTATCGCTGTTGAAGGTGCCTGAGTGGCCCTTCCTTGTAAAAATTTTTCCTTGTGTTTTTTATTTTTCCCCGCATGTATAGTTTCCAGTTTTAGCTTTCGGTTTATTTTTTCCTTCTTTGAGCTTAAATGCGGCATGGGAGAGAAAGACAGACTTCGCAGCGAAGTCTGTCGTTGCCCGCAGGAGGGGCGAAGTTCGGTTATGCAGAGAAAGAAAGGAGAAAAAAGAGCAAAAAATCGACTAAGTGTTGGCCGAAGCCCGACTTCGCATCGAAGCCTGACTTCGGCCCAGCCGAATTGCGAAGTTTGTCCGAGAAAACACTGAAGCACACCAAGAAGAAGCTCCGCTCATCCTTTGACCGAAGTACGCACTGCGCAACCCTTCGTGCGAAGTACGCACTGCGCGCAAAGTTTGCGCGAAGTGCGAACTTCGCAGCGAAGCCTGACTTCGGCCAGCGCTCGCGCGAAGTGCGCGCTGCGCTCTATTCTCGTGCGAAGCGCGAACTTCGCGCGAAGTTCGCACTTCGCACCAAGCTTCGGCCGAAGTCCGAACAAAGTCAGCATCGCATTGCGCAGTTCGGACAACGGGCGAAGGTTGCAAAGGTGTGTGAAGCCCAAAGGCGGCAAAGACCCAGACCGCGCCCGAAGCCTTGGGCGCAGCAAGCAAGCAAAAGAGTTCAAGCACGCGCTTCGAGCGAAGTTCGAACTTCGCCCGAAATTCGGGCGAAGTTCGACTTCGCCGGCGAGGTCGGGCCGCGCCCAACTTCGCCCGGCTGCGCCTAGTTTTCCGAGCCAACGTTGGGACGCGTTTCAAAAGGAAAATAATATTGAAAAATTCAAAAACCCCCAAGCTGGGCCCAAGGCGCGCTTGCACTTGTTTTAATCTGGGTTTCCGTGCCAAAGGTTTTGTCTTGAGCAGTGTGCCCAAGTGGTGGCAGCAACGTCAGCCATGGTGCAGTCCCCAACGCTGAATTAATGATTGCACGTTTTTCAAGGAAAAATGCAACTAAAGAAGCAAGGCACGTCTGCCGGGGCGCGTCTTTTCTCAAACGTTCTCCTGCGCAGCCACCAAGGGTTTTAACTCAGCCGACCTACCCCTCCTGCGTTGCATTAATGGCGCTGTTTTTATCTAGAAAAGGGGGTCAGAATCATGCCAACATTCCAGATTGCAGAGATTATTCCTCGGACAGTGCTAATTATTCTTCTGATAGCGAAATTTGTTGCAGACAGCCTGAACCTGTCATTATTGCTGACTAGGAGAGATGGACAAGGGAAAAAGGCCCGTGTCAGCGCAGTCCAGCGAAAGCAGCGAACCAGGGGATTTTCCACGGCCAGGAGTTTCAAAGGCGATCCTCCGCCAGAGAAAAAGTCAAAGGCCCGGACGAGGAAGGTACAGCGTGGGCAATCCCCACCACCTCCGGTGAATTACCTGGCAGGATATGTGGACGGCTTGTTTTCCATGAGCTTAACTCAGCTGCGAGCGAATGTGGAGAGCTGGGCTGACAAAGTTTCGCCCTCCCATCATTTTGGAGCGGCGTACAAATCAAATCTCTTCAGATTCATGTGCCCTCCTGTCCACCAATGCCCGGAGCTGATAGACTTAATTGTTAGACATTATGAACCAGCCTCCCGGCAAATCTGCTGTTCCGTTGGCAAACCCTTGTTCGCACTGCGCGAGGAGACCGTATGACCGAGTTTCGCCCAGGGCTGGAGTATGACTCCGGCACCATCCTCAGAAAAATCAGTCTGGGCGAACAAGCGGGACGTTTCACGCACACCAAGCGAATGAGGGATTTCCTCAATTCAGAGCTCAACGCCCCGCTTCCAGCCGGACAATGGCCGACTGGCCCCATGCCTTTGGCGAAATTTCAGAGCAAGTATCTATATACCATCTTGGCATGGATCCTCGGCTGCGACTCCGATGAGCTGGTGCACCCGTACCAGCTGGCGCTGGCAGAATGCCTCCTGTGTGGAGAATCTTACGAACCAGCGGCGCAGCGGAGCGGAAAGCGCCCCATCTCTTTCGACTGGGCAGACTGGCTGGCTTACGCCATTCATTCCAGCCTGTTGAAGATTCAGAAGAGGCAGTCAACCGATTTTCGTTTCAGTTCCGTTCTGGCCTGGCTTTGTTTGTACCATCTGCACCCCCAAATGCCGATCCTGAACCTAAAGAAGGTTAACGAGAAGGGAGAGCCCCAGCCCGTCTATAACTGGACGGATGACTTATACCGGAAAGGGTCCTACTACAAGTTCAACTTCAACTTTCTGGGATTCGTCATGTCAGTCTTCACCGAAAGTGAAATCCCCCGTCCCCCGAGAGAAATGACGAGTGCTTTGGTAAATCAGAAGCTCGGGGACGTTTTCATACTGACGCAGGGGATTGTGATCAGAATCTACGGGTTCAAGGGCAAACCCTATTTGCTGCCCTATTGGTGCTCAGAGCATCTGTTCGGGATGGAGGTTGCCCGACAGATGGACTATGTGGAAGAAGAGTTTGGCCTAGGGAAGAAAAGAGGACAGATTTTCCAATACCCTCTTTCCTGGGCCAACGTTGAGATTACTGAGGTAGGACAACATGTCTACCTAGAGCAAGCGCTGTCCCGGATTGGCCTGGTTTTGCTGCCGCAGCGCTGGAAGTATGACCCTCATGGGATAAGGGGAAAGTTTGCACATTTGTGCCCCGGGATATAACCGAAGATAGATGCGACATGGTCCATGTGGACCTTGACTGGGAGATTGAATTAATGGAAGCTTCTCCCCCCGGCGGGATTTCTACTGCGAGGAGGTGACATATGACCCCAAGCGAAACCCGGACCATCACTTCTCATCTCCAGGGTTCAAAAAATTTCTGTCCAAGATTGCAGGCCTTAACTGGTCTAAAGAAAAGATTACCGAATGTTGGAAAATGAGATGCCGCACGCAGCACGATAAGTCCACAAGGAGAAACCTGGCCATAGATGACGACTTCTCGGTTCTCTATGACCAGCATCATGATAGCTGGCGGCCGTTCGCATATCAAGGTTACGTTCCCCGAGGCCCCTTTGAGGATTATAAAAGTGGGTCTCCTCCCAAACAGTTGTACACTTCGGCAATCGCCCGGCGCCGGCCCGAGCAAGTACCCGAGCCGATCCAATGCAGCCCGTGGCTCCTAAGGCGGCGCTCGAAAAGGCGAAAGAGTCAGTCAAGGCAGCGCCGCGAGGCACTTCCTCAGGCAAGAAAAGCGCCAACGCCGCCAGAAAGCAGACCGGTCGCGGCAGACCTTCTGCAAGTCAAACCCCGGTAGAAGTTTACCGTGGGAGCATCAGTGCCTGCTGCACCTGCTTCGTCTCCTTCCCCTGATCCGACAGTTGTTCCAGAAGAGAAGAAGCGGAGGAGAGTTGAAAAAATCAGGCGACCTAGCCTGATAGTGCAGCGACCAGTCGCAGAGCCACAGCCGCGTCCTGCCGCCGCAGAGGCAATTCCTTTGGGCAGTCCCAAGCCAGCCGCCGAGACAAGAAGCGAAGACATTCACCCGGCATCGGCTCAGGCGGAGCCCGCAGGTACGTTTGCTGTCCCTGTCTCTCTAGTCTCACCCAGTTCTACTTCCACTCAGTCCCCCGCTCAATCTGGGCGAGCCATGACCACATCCTCCTCCCCGTCTCCGCGTCCTTCTAGCGGTCCCCATTCTTTCGATCAGTTTGCTCAGAACCCTAACGTCTCTCTTTCTCTGAGCACAACTCCAAACCCTTCGCCCGAGGTCAGTGTTGAGGCTGTCCGTTCACCATCACATCCTCCGCCTCAGCCGCTTCAAACCCTCACAGTGTCAGCCGCTCCCATTTCCATTTCCCGGTCGCCCCCACAAGCGACCGATTCTTCCAAGGTCTGTCCGGTTCCTCTTGATCCCATCCCCGCAGGAGAGACGTCTCAGCAGATCCCTAGGCTGGGGGAACCAGATTTTATGGACGACCTTCAGAACTCAGATGACTTGCCCCTGGCAACGAGAGCCGTAGAGTATTCTGTCTCTTTCCGCCAAGACCTGAAGCGGAGGAGACACGAAGAGATAGCCGCCCCGGCAAAACGCGCAAAGTATGATTTCGGAAGGAGAGTGATTACAACGGAGAAAATAATCCCAATAGTGAAGAAGCCTCTCCGAGAAATGACTAAGGCGGACTACGTGCTCCAGACAAAGGAGAAAAGCTTTGACGACATTGATAAACGATGATGAGATTCGGACGATCATGCGCAAAGTCGACAATCTCTTTGTCAAGAGTCCGGAGGAGCAGGAAGAACTTTTCGCGTTGCAGGACAAAGTAAGGCAACTTGAAGAGGACCTATCTAGGTCCACTGAGCAGCTGGAAGCGGCACGGCGAGAAACAGATGAATTCAAAGCCCAGCTGGCCACTTCTCAGCAACAGGTCGCAACCGAAAAGAAAGCAGCCTCGGAGCAGATTTCTCAGCTCCAGGAGTCTTTGAATCAGGCGCAGTCGCAGCTTGCAGAGAAAACATCTCAAGCGGCTGTCTTTTCAAAGACAAAAGTTAAGGAAATGAGGGCTGGTTTGCTGAGGGAATGCAAGCCCCATACCTTCAAGGCGATGGCAGTCCTGGACTTTGCATCCAGGATTCAAGAAGTTTCTGCCCAGGGAAAGCCTGTGGTAGAGGAGGCCGAGCGCCAGGCAAAGCAATGGCTGGACCTGGCGATAAATCTTCAGGAGCGCGAGCGCGACGGCGTCCTTTTTCCCCCGTGTCCTCATTCGCTGCAGAATGGGCAGGTGCAAGGGTGACCTTGCACAAATATTTCAGAAAAGTTGAAGAGGTGAGAGTGGCCAGACGAATGCTTGACGCATTCGGACATGAAAGAGATATCTGTCCGGCCCCCTTTCACGCTCTTTCAGAACTTGGGTGTCCAGGTTTTGTTGAGAATGGCGAGCTCCTCACCCTAGATCGGGTAAAGAAGAATTGGCAGTCCTTTGAAGCAGATACAACTGAAATTGATAGCTGGACTGATCCAATTCAAGACAGTCAGGTCACTCAGATGGTGTCCAGATATTCCAGGATCCGCTCCTATTTTCAGGAGTTAGAGAAAAGATACCTCACCATCGACCTGCACGCGGTCGCTGCTTTTCACGGAGCATTAGAAGATATAGCTGACCGCAAGCCATTCGAAGCGGAAGCCTGGCGCTCAGCCCAAGAGGCGTACACTCGCATGTGTGAGGCAAAAGCAGGAAATGGATACCTTTCGGAAGGAGATACTGATGAGGAAACTGACAAAGATGAATCTGAAGAACAGTTGCCGCAAGGAGAACAGTTAGAGCAGCAAAAGGCAGGGGGAGGTAAGTTCCTCTGCACCCAAAGGATGAAGGCATGGATTCTTTGCGCCGAGGCGAGCTCGACACCCCGCGAGCCGCCAGAAATGTTGTCACATTTTGCACGGGGTGCAATGTCTTCAATATTGTTTTGTAACAGTGCTGCTCTTCTTTTCCTCCTTCCGTTTTTCTTCCTTCTCTCCCTTTCCTTTTCTTTCCCATTCTCTTTCTCTCCCCCTTTTTTTCCTTGGAGTCCCCCAGTTGATTTTCCGACTTTCTAGCAGGTCTATCTGAAATTGGCTAAGTTTGGGTGCGAAGTTCGCACTTCGCCCAGTTTTGGTGCGAAGTGCGTACTTCGCCCAGTTTTGGTGCGAAGTCCGACTTCGCCCCACTTTCTGGGCGCACCTTGCATCGGCGGTCAGCGGGTCAATGCGAGAAGAAAGATAAAATGCCGGAGCGAGGTCCATATGGCGGCAGACACCAGTGTTCGCCTGTGCGCAGTTCGACTTCTCAACAGAGTCGGAATGCGCCCTTGACAGGTGTGCGGTAGGGGAACAAACCCAGAATTTGACCAAGGCTAGAAGGCTTTCCCCAACTGCACTGATTTCTGCACGCATCCCAAGGAGCCCCGATCCCAAGCGAAGATGGATAAACTGCCTTCTAAGGCAGGCATGTGTCACACAGCATAGCCCATCATCAGACAAGTGTCCAGCTTCGGGATTTGAACCAAGACTGCCGACCAAAAAGGGATAAGCATGGGCTGCCTGCACCGCCTGCGTTAATATCCTCATTCAAAGCTGATCTGAGGTTTCACCTGCTCCAGCTACCAGCGAGCCTGCCGACTTGAAGTTTTGCCCAGCACTCCGCCACGTAGCTGCCCAGCTTCCAGGAAGACCATGCTGCGGGTACAGCCCAGTCCGACAAAAGGTCAGCATTTGCAGCTCTTTCGCCGCTTCTGTCAGCTTATGTTTGACTGGGACTCTGTGCCCATTAATGTAACGGGTGGGACTCGGGCTATAAAAGCCCATCTTAAATTCATTGTAAAGTGTGGAAGGGGAATGTTTGTTAGGGAACTACTGTGCTTACTGTAACCGTGCTTCTGCTTATGAATACAATCTGTATGCCTGGTTCTGTTCTACTGTCTTTATTCTTTTATGCTGTCTTTCATTATATGCCTTAGGCCCACCTGTGTCGCGGCTCGTTGATTCACTTCGGCATTTGGCGATCAGGTTCCTCTAGCATTGCTTGTTTAAAGCACCCTCTGTACTTCATTAATTTAAAGCATTCATGTAATAGATCTGGTAGCAGTTCCATCAGTTATGTGTGACGTTGCTGGCCCGTATCTAGTGATTGATGCGATCCCCTGCTGTTAGTTCCTTGTAGGGAATGTTTGCTAGGGAGCCATTGAAGCTGTGCGGTTAAACTCTCTGCCTAACACATATACATGGCTCTGACATCTCTAGGTTTACTTTCTACCCCTGTCAGTGTACGTATCTGGTGATTGATACGATCCCCTGCTGTTAGTTCCTTGTAGGGAATGTTTGCTAGGGAGCTATTGAAGCTGTGCATACGCTGCTTGGTGTATCGGAAGTACGCCTAGGTTTTGCGGTTCCTTGTCATGCTCTGTGTTTGTACGCAGTAAGTAGCGGTGATTGGTGTGTTCCCGTACTGTTAGTTCCCCCCACCAACCTTTGGACATATTTGTAATCTCTTTCTGTACATTTATCTCTTTCCGTTCATTTATTTCTTTCCTGTTCCCTTTGGCTTAAATCAACCCCCCCCAAAAGGAGCCGGCCTTCTCCGGAGATTGGCTCGAAAGGCATCTCTTCCTTCCGGCCTTTCATCCTGGTGGGCGAATCTGGGCGCATTAACCAAAAATCCTTTCCTCATGGCAGATTCGTAACCAACAGTTCCCTAAAAATTTGACTAAGTGTTAGGGCGCAACCCGACTTCGCAGCGAAGTCGGGGTGTGCCCTTCTTCCTGGGCGCACTTGGGAAGCAGTATGGCAGAGAATCAGCTAAGTGCTAGGGCGCAACCCGACTTTGCAGCGAAGTCGGGGTGTGCCCCCCTCTTGGTGCGCAGTCCGAAAAACAGAGAAGACAACAAAATACCGGTGGGCGACTCGACTTCGCAACGAAGTCGGGGTGCGCCCTCTGACCGGTGCGTAGTTGGGCAAGTAAACCCATAAATTGACTAAGGCACGGAGGCCTCCCCAACTGCGTTGTTTTCAACCTGCGCAACCCTACAGCGCTCTGACCCTTGGCGAAGTTGGATAAACTGCCTTTCAAGGCAGCCATGTGTCACTCATCAGCATCCGACAAGTGTCCAACCTCGGGATTCGAGCCAAGACATGATCGAGAAAAGGACAAGCATGGACTGCACTATCTATGCCAAATGCCACCATTAAAGCTGATGTGAAGTGCCATCTGCCACAACTACCCGCATTCCCACTGATTTGAAGTTCCACCCAACGCGCTGCCACTTAGCTGTACAGCTTTCAGGGAGACCATGCTGCAGGTACAGTCCTCGCCAACAGAAGTCAGCATCAGCAGCTCCTCTGCCGCTTTTGTCAGCCAATGTCTAGTCTGGGACTTTGTGTCCGTGATTGTAATCGGGGGGAACTGGGGCTATAAATAGCCACCACATTTTCATTGTAAGTGGGAAGGGGAATATACTGCTAGGGAACCATTGTAGTTGTGCGTTTGCTTCTAAATACAAGATACATACTTGGATCTGCTTACTGTATTCATTTTGTATGCTGTCTCTCCTTGTCATTTCTGCGTCATGTTTCTTATTTCATTGCTTACTGTTGTCCTGAACTCTGGACTCCGGTATTTGGTGATTAAGTATTCCTGGAATGCATAGATAGAGGATACATAGGATGAATGATAGTTGTAGTTTCATTATGTGTTTTGTATAGGAATGTTGTTAGTAGTGGTGATTGATCATTGTCGTGCTGCTTATTCCCCCCACCCAACTCCAATCACATTTGGATTCTCTTTCTGCACTTTTATCTCTTTCCTTGCACTCTTAACTCAAAACATTAAAAACCCACAGGAAGCCGGCCTTCTTCGGAGATTGGCACGAAAGGCATTCCTTCCTTCTGGCATTTCAATCTGGTGGGCGAATCTGGGGCGCATTATACCAAATCCTTTCCTCATGGCAAATTCGTAACCAACAGGTATCTCCAAAAAAACGACTATGTGTTGAGTTGCCCGACTTCGCAACGAAGTTGGGCTTCGCTCATTGACCTGTGCGTACTCGGGCAAAGAACGTTGAAACCTACCCATAAATCTTCTAAGGTACGGAGGCTCGCCCGACTGCGCTCATCCACCTGGCTGCGCTCATACAAAGGCTGAGTTTAAAGACGATTTCTTCCCCCTCCATCAGATGCTGACAGGTGTCCAGCCTCGAGATTCGAGTCAAAGATGTGACAGAAGGTGTGTCGCCAGGGTACCGGACAAATGAGCGTGAACTGATAGATTGTACCGCATCTGCCCCCATTCAAACTGACTCAACTTCCCACCTACAGGATTTCCACGGAGCTGTCACGTTTTCAGGAGGACCTTGATGCAAGTACATTCTTTACCCGCAAAGGTCAACATTAGCTGCTTTTGTCAGCTTTTGCAGCTTTTGTCAGGTTTGGGATTCTGTGCCCAAAATGTAATTGGGGGGGAAAATTGCGCTATAAATAGCAGCCTCATTTCATTGTATAGGGGTGGAGGGGGGACATATAGCTAAAGGACTCTACTGTGACGGACCACCTTCTAATTAATTCAAAGCATCCTTGGCTCTGCTTCTTGTCTCTGTCTTTTATCCTGCCTTTTGCTAGTATTTCTGCTTCATGTCCACTTATATTTTTGTCTGTCTGAATTCTGAATTCTGGATTTGGGCATTGGTGATTATTTGGATCTGGAATACTAAACAGAAGGATACATAGGATAGAATCACAACTGCAATTTATGTTACTATTGGCCATGGATCTGCCACCTGGGAAGGACTTGGTGTGTCAATGCGCCCTAGACCCGCAGACCAACATTGAAAGGCCGGGAGGAAGGGATGCCCCCGTGCCGATCTTCAGAGAAGGCCGGCTCCTTTCCTAACCTACTTGGGGTTTTTAGATAAGAGTGCAGGAAAGAGATTAAAAAATGGGGTAAAGGGAACTGGATTACATTTTGGGCACAGAATCCCAGACCTGACAAAAGCTGACAAAAGCGGCTGATGTTGACCTCTGCGGGTAAAGAATGTACTTGCAGCAAGGTCCTCCTGAAAATGTGGCAGCTCCGTGGAAATCCGGTAGGTGGGAAGTTAAGTCAGTTTGAATGGGGGAAGATGTTTTACAATCTGTCAGTTGACGCTCATCTATCCGGTACCCTGGCGGCACACCTTCTGTCACATATTTGACTTGAATATCGAAGTTGGACACTTGTCGAAATCTGATAAGAGGAAAAATCTGCTTTAGGAGCTCATATTTTCTTTCTTGCCCGACTTCGCCCAAAATCGGAGTGCAACCAGGCAGCGCAAAGGGGAAGTGGCGCAGTTGGGGAGGCCTCCGTGCCTTAGAAAATTTTTGGGCAGGCTTCGACATTCTTTGCTTGAGTGCGCGCAGGTAAGCGAGCGAACCCCGACTTCGTTGCAAAGTCGGGTTGCTCAACACTTAGTCTTTACTGGAGGTACCATGATGGGCTGCTCAACTACGCTCTTCTTCCAGGGCGAAGCCCGACTTTGCTGCAAAGTCGGGCAATCCCAACACTTAGCCATTTCTTTAAGTGAGTCGCCCAATTGAGCACAAATTTGAGGGCGCAGCCCGACTTCGCTGCGAAGTCGGGCAATCCCAGCACTTAGCCATTTCTTGAAGTGAGTCGCCCAACTGCGCACGAATTTGAGGGCACAGCCCGACTTGGCTGCGAAGTCGGGTTGCGCACCCAACACTTAGACTTTTTGGGATGTCCTTCACTGACAATGCCCAGGTGCGCACAAAACTGAGAGCGCAACCCGCCTTTGCTGCGAAGTCGGGGTTTGCTCAATATTTAGTCAAATTTTGGGCTCAGCTCTTTGCACGTCAGCGCCCCAAGTGCGCACAAAATTAAGGGCGCAACCCGACTTCGCTGCGAAGTCGGGTTGCGGCAACACTAGCACTTAGAAAATTTTGGGCCTTTGTATGAGCGCAGTCGGGCGGATGAGCGCAGTTGGGAGGATGAGCACAGTCGGGCGGGGCCTGAGACTGTCAATTTTCTGGCCCGAAATTGAGCTTCCTGGTCCTGCTTCTCGGGGCCATAACTTTTGATCCGCTGACCCGATCGCCTATTATAATATATCATCGGAAATCTAGCGAAAATATCTGCAATGATAAAATATCCAAAGCTTATTTCATCCATTTTATCGCCCCCGTTTATGGCCCGCAAAAACCCGAACACCTCCGCATGCTCCTTGTCGCTTTAAAGCTCCATACTTAGGCCAAAGTTTATCAAAAAATTTAATGTGGCAAAAATGCCAACAGTTACATGCTTTGTTTTAATTTTTGTTGGTTCGGATGCAAATTTTCGATCGTGCTGCTTGTTCTCCCCCCACCCGAAACGCATGATATTTACATCTCTTTCCTGTCCCCTTATCTTTTTCTATCTCTTTCCAGTTACCTTTACCCCCTTTTTTAATCTCTTTCCTGCACTCTTATCTAAAAACCCCCAAGTAGGTTAGGAAAGGAGCCGGCCTTCTCCGAAGATCGGCATGGTGGGGCATCCCTACCTCCTGTCCTTTCAATGTTGGTCTACGGGTCTAGGGCGTATTGACACACCAAGTCCTTCCCAGGTGGCGGATCTGTGGCCAACAGGTCCCAGGTTGAAATCTCCACCCTACCAAAAAGCTGAATTGGGTATCCAAAATCCAATTGATAATGTTGGTGCGGGCAGGGTCGGGTGCAACTCCCGGGTTACTTTGACGGTGTAGAACCCCCTCTTCATGGTCTCTCAGACCAAGGCGGCCCCTGCAAGGGGTTTTTCGCTTAAAAAAAAAAAAAAAAAAAAAAAGATATTGTATTGTAACATGTCATTGAAAATATTCTACATACTATTATTTAGTTCCATTAGGCATCCTATATTTTGATTAGGTTTATCAAATTTTGAAAGTCTTCTAGAAAGATTGATATTTTGTGCATTGTATATGCCATGAACTTTTTGGTTAAGGGGTTTTTTGTAGCAATGTTCTTTAAGTGAATTGGAGTTGCTAATAGTAATGCACGTCGCATGTTTTTTGCACCCTTAAATTTTCTCTTTAATCTAGTTTAGCTTATTTTCGTAGTTTTTTTGGTTACTATAGTGCATTGTAACAGTTATTTGCAATAAGTCCCATTGGCCTACTTTGGCCATACATGGGAATTAATAGATTTAGCTTATCTTATCTTGGCACTAATGATGCATCTTCAGCTTTTCCTCTTCATTGGCTAAGTGGGTCAATATTTTTATTTTAACATTTGAACACTTACTATTAGATTACATCTTAGGGAAAGAATTATACCTTGGTGCAAGTCTACAATTTTTGTTGGCTTGTGTTTAAAGGATTATTAGGCACAATTTTTAAGCTTTGATTTTTCCGTTCTTAAATGCTTTGGTTGTTTTATTTTATATAGATATATATGGTAAAATTAATTTCATGATTCAATTCTAATATTATCCTTCTAAAACCTGTCTTCAAAAGTCTAGTTATTGTTATTTTTTTAATATCGATTTTTAGTATTACAAAAGAACATAGAACACTAAAAACATCACTATTTCTTGTGGTTCACTGAATCTATTTTTAGATGATTAACAATTAGAAATGTAAGTTCAAATGAACCTCATGTAATCGTAGTCACTACTTAGGCTTAAGTGTTGTATTGCAGTCATGTTAATCTTTCATCGTCTCATGCATTTTTTGACTTGTGCAATTTAACTCTTTAACATTTTTCAAAATATCCTTTGCTTCTTTTTTGGAGGATTATAGTTAATCATGGTCCTACTAAAATTAACTGAGGTTATCATGCATTGCATTGCATTTTTTCAAAATAAGCTTTCACCATATTCTTGTATATGTTTCATCTTCTTTGTTTTGGCAACTCCACATCTTATTAATCCTTACATGTGGAAATTATTCTTCTGTTATTGAGGGCAGCCAGCAGAAAAATATCCAAACATATTCTCAAAGAACTCTTTGTTTGGAAGGTACTTTCACACACTTGACTGGATTAGAAGTATTTCTTAGTTTGGCTCTAATACTGTTCTATTTGTTTCTATTAATTATTTTGTAATTTTAATGCTTTATATCAATATTGTATGCATGATCTTGTTAATGCATGTGCCATGAAATGTGCAGGTTCCCATATCTTTTACCATGTCTTTTTATCACATCAATTGCGGTTATAGTTTTTGTCTCCACATTTTGGCTTCCAGTAAGTTTATTTAATATGCTTTTCATCAATAAAATTAGCATCTTTGTCTCTCTTTTTAGTGGTTCTAACTTTATTAATTAGAATCATTCATGCTTTTAATGAAATGTAGCATGTAATTAGATATGCTTTGTCATGGCTGCATAATACATTTGAAAACATTTCCGCTCCCCTCCCCCCCCAAAAAGTGATTAGCATTATATATAAGTTAGATATAAATGGTTGTCAAGGCTAGGGAGGAGCAATCATAACAATTTGTCTAGGCCATTAAATAGTCATGAAGTCTTCTATATTTGAATGGTAAACTGATCTCTCGGTGTTGACATTAGCAGCCAAAAGTTCAATTTTTATTTGCTGGCATCATCATTGCATTCATGCCATGAGAAATGCACTAGACAACAATTCAATTATAATTATCTGCTCTCAAGATTCTCTTTACGAGATCTTCTTATCTTTTAGTTGTTGGATCCTTATAGGTTGCATTCATATGATGAATTCTTGTTTGTGGCCTTATCATTTGTTTTAGTAAAACCATAGTTGAGAAAATCGCGAAAAAAATCGGCGGAATCTCGAGTCAATTGGGATTCATTCGGCAAACGAGTCAATCAGCAAACTATCGCTGCATTGCTGACTCATTGCCGATTTTTTCAAAAAATCTACAATTTTGTTTTTTTTTCAAGCTGTGGCCGATTTAGGGTTTTTTTATGCAAGCCCATTTTTCAGCTGTTAATGTTTGAACTTGAAGTTTAAAGTTTAAACCCTAAATCTGAAACCCTAGTTTAGGGTTTTTTTTTTAAGTAAATATTGCTGCATGATAACTATGTATGCAAAGCCATTTTAAAATTGTTAATGTTTGAAACTTTGAAATTTAAACCCTAAACCCTAGGCTAGGCCCTAGGGTTTGGGTTTAGGGTTTGTTTTTCTTTCCTCCTATTTTTGAGTAAATAAGTAAATATTGCTGCTTGGTAACTATGTATGCAAGCCCATTTTTCAGTTGTTAGTGTTTGAATTTGAAACTTTAAACTTTGAAGCTAAGTTTAAACCCTAAACCCTAGTCTAGGCCCTAGGGTTTTGGCTTTAGGGTTTTTTTTCCTCCTCCTTTTAAGTAAATATTGCTGCTAGATAACTATGTGGCCCATTTTTCAGCTGTCAATGTTTCAATTTTGAACCCTAAACCCTAGCCTTTTGGTTTAGGGTTTAGGTTTTTTTCCTTTTTTTTCAAGTGGTTGTAACTTTGTTGTTATTTGTTTCAATGTGCAGCCATATATTAATGAAACCTTTTTTTCCTTCTTGTTACTTGTAACTTTGTACCTTTTCATATTATAAGTAATACAGGATGTGTTTTGTCACTTTCATGTGTATTTAAAACTTGAACCTTGTATGATGTCTTGACTTGAATTATTGCTTTTATTGCAATATTTGATTTGCATAATGTTAATTCATTGTAATATGAATGGAAAAAAAAATTGTTTTCTTCGGTTTATTTTTTGTCAATTCATTGCCGATTTTTTTCCCGATTTTTTTCTGATTTCGATTCTTTGCCTATTTTTAAACTAGCCAATTTACTACTCGATTCCAGTTTTCTCAAATCTGAGTAAAACTATAGGGGAAGTGGTTGTAAACATGAAAGCATATCATAATGGACTTGCACAAAGATTATAGTTTGGATGCCACTATGCCATGTTTGGAGCCTTTGACATATATGAGGGCTTAACAAAAGACCACATCACTTGTATTTGTGAGTTTGGGCTAGAGCAGTTGTTTCTTGAGTTTCTTCCTCTTGCTATTGCAACTGGTATCCTTTGGGACAATTTTACCAAGCAAGGGAAACAAGAAACAAAAAATATATATATTTGACCTAAGGAATGAAGTTTTTAATTTCTTTTTTTGGATAACAAATTATTTAGGATTTGTTTTGTATATGTAAGAATTATCAAATTTCAATTATCATCATTACTTGATATAAATCATCTAACTTTGAAAAGTACAAATATATATCATGTTCAGTTGATCATAATATATAAACAATCAATTATGTTTATGCAAGACAACCAGCTTATTGTTCTATACTTTCAATTTTTCTAGATAACAACTTCATTGAGAGTATAAGTATACAACAAAAGAGCTTTGAAATCTTTCAACAAGACATGAATGAAAGAAAAGTGCATGTGAATAGAAAGTTCATGTGATAGATTAGAAGATAGAATTATTGTGGATAGATGTCAAAATGTTATTGAATAATACATGTGCATGTGTCTATATATATATATATGTGTGTGTGTGTGTGTGTGTGTTGAAGGCTAAAAATGGCCAATGAAAAGCAATGTTTTGAGATTAGCAATGTTTTGAGATTAGCAAAGATGGACTTTTAAATGTACATATATTATAATATTATATAAGAAGATATTACTAAATTCCTTAGCCTCCGGATAAGTTTTGAGGATATAGACATGATATAATATTTATTTGTATGCCATTATGAATTGTTTTCTCAGTTTTATGGGATAGGAAAAGCTTAGAAGGTAGAACATTGAATCCTTTTAAGGTATACTCAATATATTGTTTTCTTTTCCATTTAAAAGTAACAAACTATTGTTCTAAGCTACATCTAAAAAAGAAAAATGAGAGGATCCAACTATTCATCCCCAATGACTATATCAAGTCTAACTAAAAATATATCATAAAATTTTATTTGATAATCATAATCATTCATACGTATTTCTACTTCATGGCACTTGGCCTTGCATTCTTTACTTCTACCTGTTGTCACATTTTGCACGGGGTGCAATTGCTTCAATGTTGTAAAGTAACAGTGCTGCTCTTCTTTTCTCTCTTCCCCCATCTTTCTTCCTTCTTCTCTCCCTTTCCTTTTCTTTCCCGCATTCTCTTTCTTTCCCCCCTTTTTTTCCTCGGAGTCCCCCAGTTGATTTTTCAACTTTCCAGCAGGTTACCCAAGAAATTGGCTAAGTCTGGGTGCGAAGTTCGCACTTCGCCCAGTTTTGGTGCGAAGTGCGCACTTCGCCCAGTTTTGGTGCGAAGTGCGTACTTCGCCCCACTTTCTGGGCGCACCTTGCAACTGACAGACTGGCAGGCTGACAAAGAAGAATGATAAGTGCCGGAGCAGGTCCGTACAGCGGCAGACACCAGTGTTCACCCGTGCGCGATCCGACTTCTCGACGAGTCGGAATGCGCCCTTGACGAGTGTACGATGAGGAGAACAAACCCGGAATTTGACCAAGGCGTGAAGGCCTTCCCGACTACACTGTTTTCTGCCCGCGCATCCCAAGGAGCTCCGATCCCAAGCGAAGATGGATAGACTGCCCTCTAAGGCAGACATGTGTCAAACAGCATCTTCCTTCATCCGACAAGTGTCCAGCTTCGGGATTCGAACCAAGACGTGCCGAGCAAAAGGACGAGCATGGGCTGCACTGCCTGTGCCAGTAGCCTCATTCAAAGCTGATCTGAGGTTCCACCTGCTCCAGCTACCAGCGTACCTGCCGACTTGAAGATTCTACCCAGCACTCCGTCACGTAGCTGTCCAGCTCCCAGGATGACCATGCTGCGGGTACAGTCCGGTTCGACAAAAAGTCAGCATTTGCAGCTCTTTCGCCGCTTCTGTCAGCTTATGTTTGACTGGGACTTTGTGCCCATTAATGTAATGAGAGGGACTCGGGCTATAAAAGCCCAGCATGAATTCATTGTAAAGTGTGGAAGGGGAATGTTTGTTAGGGAACCACTGTGCCCATTGTAACCGTGCTTCTGCTTATAAATACAATCTGTATGCCTGGTTCTGTTTTGCCGCTTTTATTTCTTTATGCTTATGCTTTACGCGATTCTGTGTCATGGCTTGTTGATTCATTTCAGCATTTGATGATCAGGCGCCTTTAGCATTATTTCTGTACTTTTAATTTTCGTATAATAGATGTGGTAGCAGTTCCATCAGTTATGTGTGACGTTGCTGGCCCGTATCTGGTGATTGATGCGATCCCCTACTGTTAGTTCCTTGTAGGGAATGTTTGCTAGGGAGCCATTGAAGCTGTGCGGTTAAATTCTCTACCTTACACATATACCTGGCTCTGATATCTCTAGGTTTACTTTCTACCCCTGTCAGTGTACGTATCTGGTGATTGATGCATTGCCGTGCTATTAGTTCCTTGTAGGGAATGTTTGCTAGGGGATCATTGAAGCTGTGCATACACTGCTTGTGTATCGGAAGTACGCGTAGGTTTTGCAGTTCTTTGTCATGCTTTGTATTTGTATGCAGTAAGTAGCGGTGATTGGTGTATTCCCGTACTGTTAGTTCCCCCCCCACCAACCTCTGAATATATTTGTAATTTCTTTTTGTACATTTGTCTCTTTCTGTACATTTATTTCTTTCCTGTTCCCTTTAGCTTAAATCGGAAACCCCCCCCAAAAGGAGCCGGCCTTCTCCGGAGATTGGCTCGGAAGGCATCTCTTCCTTCCGGCCTTTCATGCTGGTGGGCGAATCTGGGCGCATTAACCCAAAATCCTTTCCTCATGGCAGATTCGTAACAAACAGTTTCTCTGGCACGCCCGGTGGGACACTTGTCCCACGTTTTAAAGAAGAGGTACCCGTTCTGTCTCCACCTAGCGCAACAGTTTTTCTGACCCGCTTGGAGGAACTCGGGTCCCACATCTGAAGAGAGATTTTTCGATCCGTCTCCACCGCGCTGACGAGTCCCTGAGCTCTCGGTGAGACAAGGAAGTTTCTCACCCCCGACAGAATCGAAGCACCGGTGTTCGCTTCATTGCTGTTCCAAATCTGAACACCTGGCGACTCTGCACGAACAAATCCTCTGAGTCTAGAAGACCGGTCCCGTCACCTTCATGCACACGAGAAGGTGGCAAGCAAGAAATCCGAGAAGCCCGCCTGAGTTCTACGAACTGGACATCAACGCTCGAGGCGAGATCCCCAGGCTGGCTGATCCGCGAGCTCGTTTCGACGAAGCCGAGGCTGAGATCCAAGAAGAAGCCGAAGCTGAAGTCGGAGGAGCCGAGTACGAAGTAGAAGAGGCCGAGCAAGAAGATCCTGTATCCTCGAAAAGTACCGACACTGAGTACACAACCGACGGCGGAGAAGAAGAAGAAGAAATGGCTGCCCAACAGCCAAATGACGATGACCTCTTCTCGGCGGTGGACTCTACGGGACCGTTGGCCCTGATCGGACAACAAGCTGTGCCCCCTGCTGCTTTAAAGTCTATTCCCACATACGACGGCTACGGTAAGACGGCGTATGAGCACATCCAGGACATCCTTGCCCTGGCTGCACTGCATACTATTACCGATGAAAGTGCGAAGACCCGTCTGCTGGCCCTTTCCCTAAGTGGAAAGCTTCTCTATTGGTGGAGATCGCTGCCAGAGGGATCCATCACGGGGGTGGCCCTGACTTGCCAGGAGACTCGTAAAAGGATGCAACGAGTCTGCTGATCCTACTTCTCTACTGCATCAGTTCCAAGCTATCCAGAGACATCCTCAAGAGGAGGTGTCTGATTTCAACATCAGGTTTGCGAGATCCTGGAAACGGGTACCTCGCGAACTTCGGCCTTCAGCTGGCATGGCTGCTCACTATTATCTGAGATCATTCAACTCAGACATATGCCTGCTGCTGAAGATCGCCAGAATTGACGAGTTTCCAGCGCTGTACGAGGCTGCCCAACAAGCTGAAGCTGATATTATTTCCATCGGCAGGCTTCCGTCCAGAGTGCAGGAACCCATTCATCCCGACTTCCCCAGATCACAGTATCCTTCTGCTTCTGGCGGTTCGCCGTCCACTTCCGGGCAGCAACCCCAGCAGTAGTGGAATCCGGTGCCGGTCGTAACTCCTTATGGCCCGCCTCAAATGCATTACCTTCATCCGCCTCCTCCCGCTCTGCATTTTCCAGCGCTCCCTGCTCCCCTGCAGTACGCGCCTTATTCTAACCCTCCTCCATTGGCTGCATTGCCCCCACCGGCACAGTTGCCACCTCCTGACAGCAGCATCCAGAACACGATTCTACAAGAGGTGCGGGCTTTGGCCTCCGGATATCATGCCATGTCCAATGACATGACCGCTATGAAGAAGTAGCAGGCCCAAATGGACCTCGCTCCTAGAAGGCCGTATTTGCCACCAGCGTTGACAAAAGATAAAGCCCCAGAGAACCAGCCGCAGAGGCGTCCGCCTCCAAGGAATGCTGCTATATATGACCCACCTGGTCCTCCCCACCAGGTCAACTGGTGCACCACATGCAATGACCCGCATTCGGAGGAAGATTGCACTTTGCACCAGCACTACATCCAGACCCTGGCCGGCAGCGCTATTGAAGACGATGAGCTGTACATGATCTTGGACGGCGAGGCCAATTTTGCCCTGCCAGAAGAGAATCTAGTGGCGCCCGCCAGGGAAGAAAAGAAAGCTGCAGACGCGGCTAAGCCTTTGCAAGTCTACGCAAGAAGAGAAAAACCGCAGCCCCACGAGCTGCCACCACCGTACAAGCGGCTGTGGCCTTACACGGCCCAGGAGAAGGCGTCCAAAGAAAAAGCTCCAGTTAAGCCTTCTCCGGCAAAGGCTGCCCCTGTTCCCGCCAAGCCTCCAGCAAAGGCCTCAACTCCCGCTAAGCCTCCTATACCTCAGCTCCCAGCTGAAACCAAAGAACAAGCCCAGGAGAAGCTGAAGTACCCGTCTCTGACCAAGAGACAGCGAGTTGAGGCCACCCAACAGTACCGGACCAGGTATGAACCGGCTAAGCTAGCGGAAGGAGCTAGTACCTCGGGCTACAGCATTGTAGACGAGTTGAAGAAGACTCCTGCCAGAATCAGCATGTACGACGCTCTTCTGCTCCCAGGCCAGGTAGATCTGCTGCAAGAATCACTAAAGAACATGAAGAGCGGCAAGCAGATGCAGCCTGCTGTCCTGGTTCAACCTTTGACAGTCTCAGCCACTGGGAAGAACAGACCGCCACCCTTTTATCCGTCTTTACGGATGCAAGGGCACATAGTTCACAACTGCATGGTGGATTCTGGTGATTCCTCGACCGTAATGCCGAAGGTCGTCTGCGATGAGATCGGGATGGAATACACACGGAGCAGCCAAGGTGTGCTGCAGCTAGACGGCACCCCTGTCAAGACAGTTGGTGTCATAAAGGACATCCCTATCCGACTGCACAAGGCTCTCGACATCGTAGTCATCCAAGAGGTCGTGATTGTTGACTTGGAGCCTTACTTCGGCATGTGCCTCTCTCGGGAGTTCACTGCGAAGTTGGGCGGGTACCTGTCTCTAGACTACTCACACATGGAAGTGCCCTTCAAAGGAAGGAGACTGAAAATTTTCAATGAGAAGCCTTCCCCCTTTCTAGTGGACAAGATACCCGGAGGAGAGATGGACTGCATGGTCCAGTTGTCAGAGGAAGAACTGGTGACAGTGGAACTGACCGAGCAAGCTCTCGAAGTGCTACAGCTCGAAGACGAGTTCTCGTTGCGGGACTTCAATGCCGTAATCGGGACAGAGCAGGGCTGTTACTCCATTAAACAGTCCGAGTGGCTTGACGTGTCAGCCGCAAAAGAAGTAGGACCTGCACCCGAAGAGCTGTGGAAGCTTTTCTTTGACGGCGCGCGATGCAAGAGTGGCGCCGGTGCAGGGGTACTCCTGGTTTCTCCAACTGGAATCCAGAAGGACTATGCCTACAGGCTGGCCTGGAGCTGTACTAATAACTCAGCAGAATACGAAGCCCTGTGCTTGGGTTTGCGAAAGGCGGAAAGGCTCGGAATCAAGCACCTCCAGATTTTCGGGGATTCAGAGCTGGTGTGTCATCAAGTTATGAATAAATGCGCGTCTAAGCATCACTATCTTAAATCTTACCGCAATCGGGTCTGGGACCTGATGGAATCGTTCGACTCATTAAATGTTAAGGGAATATCGCGTGAGAGAAACAAGCACGCAGATATTCTGGCGTTTGTTGGAGCCAGGTACGTTTCGGCTGAAGACGTTGTCCAGAAACTGAAGCCGGTCCGCACCATTTACAGGCCTTCTGTGCCTGATAGGGATACCTTCTGGCAGGTGTTCAGCTGTGACGAGGAGATCATCACATTCCTGGTTAACGAAGTGTGTGTAATCGAAGGTAGAGACCCTGATGACGAGCAATATGAGGGGTTGATACAGTTACGGAATAATCACGTCCCAAAGGGACTGATTACATTAGAAAGTCTCTTTGATCAGAACGACAGAGCAATATCCCACAGGATCAAAGTAGACCCGAGGCAGTATGCAGTCTGTCTTCGCGGTAAAGGAAGGAAAGTTGCTGGGACATGTCATCTCCGAGGAAGGCCTCGCCATTGACCCTGACAGAGCGGAAGCCCTCGTTCGCATGCCAGCCCCCATCGACAAAAAAGGACTGCAGTCCTTCTTCGGTCAGATTAACTTCGTGCGGAAGTTCATCCCGGACTTCGCACAAGTGATCAAGCCTATGGCCGAACTGCTCAAGAAAGACACACCTTACGAATGGACTGATGAGAGAGAGCAAGCCTTCGAGGAGATCAAGGCCCGAATTGCACAAGCTCCGATGTTGACCAACCCGGACTACTCCAAGGACTTCATCCTGTATGCAGTGGGAGAACCCGAAAGTTACGGCTGCGATCCGACTCGGAAGGGAGACGACGGTGAGGAGCGCCCCACAGCGTTCTCGAGCCAAGTCATCTTGCCGCATGAAGAAAAGTACAATTTTATAGAGCGGCAAGTTCATGCTGTCATGAAGTCCCTTCGAAAGTTCAGACACTTTGTCTCCCAGAGCAAGACCACTGTTTTTGTGATTCACCCGGATGTTCGAAGTTTTATTTTGCAAGGAGAACCGGGTCACAAGAGAGCGGGATGGATTGCCAAGATCCAGAAGTTCGACATCGAAGTGCGGCCCACCAAGCTTATTAGAGGCCGAGCCTTGTGTCAGGAATTGGCCCGAAGCGCTGTAGCCGGCATCTCCGCTTGTAAGTGGGAGGACACAGCGACACGCATCTACCTAGCCGACTCCTTATCGGAGGGGAGTGATTGGACAGATGAACTGGTGAGATTCTTCTGCACCGAAAGATGTCCCGATCACCTGAACGCCTCACAACGAAGGAGATTTCGGCTGGGTGCACTCAAGTACACTCTTCGCCCCGAGGGGCTTTACTTCAGAAACATTGACGGCATCCTGTTGCGGTGCGTCAGAAAATCCGACCAGCCTAGGGTCCTCGGAGATTTTCATTCCGGGATGCCTGGGGGTCACCATTCTTCAAGGCCAACGACCTTAAAAATAATAAGGGCTGGGTACTATTGGCCCACTCTGTCTGCAGACGCGCATGCGGTCTGCGCTAAATGTGATCAGTGCCAGAGGTATGCTGGCCGAAACAAAAAAGCACCCCTGCCCCTTCAACCGATTCAGGCCGAGACTCCGTTCCAGCAATGGGGTCTAGACTTCATTGGGGTGATTTCTCCTAACTCCTCCGCCGGCCACAAGTTTATTCTTACAGCTACTGACTATTTCACACGGTGGACGGAGGCAATCCCGACCAAGAACGCAGACCAAGAAACGGTCATCGGGTTCATTGAGAGCCTGATTACCCGCTTCGGGGGTTCCGAGTCGATTGTAACAGACAACGGTCCGGGATTTGTAGGCGCTGTACTCACGGAGTACACCGGCAGACTTGGTATCTATCACAAAATGTCTTCTAACTACTACCCGCAGGGGAACGGCCTTGCCGAGTCCACGAACAAGAACCTCCTGAAAATCATCCGGAGGACCATTGACAGAAACAAGCGGGCTTGGCACTTGCTCCACCGGGCGCTATGGGCGGACAGAGTTGCGTTCAAGAAATCCCTCAGAACGTCCCCCTATGCGCTCGTCTATGGCAAAGAGGCTGTCATGCCATCACACATCGAGATCCCCGCCCTGTGGATGATTGACGAAGACAGGAGCAGCGGAGACCACCGTGGACGACAGACCGTGCCAACTCTTGCGGTTGGAAGAAGACGAGAGAAAGTGCATACCAGGCCTTCGTGGATCACATTGCAGCCACTCAAGGCTGGTTTGCCAAAAGCACCACTGCCCGAGTTTTCGAAGTCGGGGACCTGGTGCTAAAGTGGGACTCATACAAAGCAAAGCCGGGTAATCACGGGAAGTTTGATGCTCTCTGGGAGGGCCCTTATCAGATTGCTCGGGTGAATCAGTTCAATGCTTACCTACTGCGGGATATGGAGGGTCAGCTCCTGCCTATCCCTGTTAATGGGTTCCATTTGAAGCTTTACCGCTGTTGAAGGTGCCCGAGTGGCCCTTCCTTGTAAAAATTTTCCTTGTGTTTTTTTTTATTATTTTTCCCGGCATGTACAGTTTCCAGTTTTAGCTTTCAATTCGTTTTTCTTCTTTTTTGAGCTTAACTGCGGCATGGGAGAGAAAGACAGACTTCGCAGTGAAGTCTGTCATTGCCCCTCAGGAGGGGCGAAGTTCGGCTATGCAAAGAAAGAAGGGAGAAAAAAGGGCAAGAAATTGACTAAGTGTTGGCCGAAGCCCGACTTCGCAGCAAAGTCGGACTTCGGCCCAACCAGATTGCGAAGTTTGATCAAGAAAAATTCTAAGGCACACTAAAGGGAAGCTCCGCTTAGCTTTGACCGAAGTCCGCACTGCACATACTTTCCGTGCGAAGTACGCACTGCGCGCAACTTTTGCGCGAAGTGCGAACTTCGCAGCGAAGTCCGACTTCGGCCAGCATCAGCATGAAGTGCGCGCTGCGCTCAACTCTCGAGCGAAGTGCGAACTTCGCGCGAAGTTCGCACTTCGCTCCAAGCTTCGGCCGAAGTCCGAACCCGCCCCAGCGTCGCAATGCGCAGTAAGACCAAAGAGCAAAGGTTGCAAAAACGTTAAGTGTTGGTAAAGCCCGAAGGCGGCTAAGACCCAGACTGTGCCCAAACCTTGGGCGCAGCCAGAAAGCAGAACAGTTCAAGCGCGCGCTTCGCGCGAAGTTCGTACTTCGCCCGAAATTCGGGCGAAGTCCGGCTTCGCCGGCAAGGTCGGGCCGCACCCAACTTCGGGCAAAGCCCGGCTGCGCCTTGTTTTCCGGGCCAGTATTGGGACTCTGTTTTAAAAAAAAAAAAATAATAAAAAATTCGAAAATCCCCAAGCTGGGCCCGAGGCGCGTTTGCAATTGTTTTAATGTGGGTTTTCGCACCGAAGGTTTTGTCTTTAGCAGTGTGCCCAAGTGGTGGCAGCAACGTCAGCCATGGTGCAATCTCCAAAGCAGAATTAATGATTGCACGTTTTTCAAAGGAAAATGCAACAAAAGAAACATGGCACGTCTGCCGGGGCGCGTTTTTTCCAAACATTCTCCTGCGCAGCCACCCAAGGATCTTAACTCAGCCGACCTACCCCCTCCTGCGTTGCATTTATGGCGCTGTCTTTATCTAGAAAAGGGGGTCAGAAGCATGCAAACATTCCAGATTGCACAGATTATTCCTCGGACAGTTCAAATTATTCCTGTGATAGCGAAATCTGTTGCAGACAGCCTGAACCTATCATTATTGCTGATTCAGAGAGATGGACAGAGGAAAGAGGCTGGGGATTAAACACCTACAGATCTTTGGAGATTCAGAGCTGGTGTGTCACCAGGTTACGAACAAGTGCGCCTCCAAAAAGCACTATCTCAAGGCATACCGCAACCGGGTGTGGGACCTGATGGAGTCGTTTGACTCGTTGAATGTCAAGGCGATATCACGCGAGAAAAACAAACACGTTGACATTCTGGCGTTTGTTGGAGCCTGGTACGTTCCGGTTGACGACGTTGTCTAGAAACCGAAGACTGTAGAGAGCCTGCTGACGACGTTCCCACTTCTTTGCTGCATCAGTTCCAAAGTATCCAGAGACACCCCCAAGAGGAGGTGTCTGACTTTAACATCAGGTTTGCAAGAGCCTATAAACGGGTACCTCGTGAACTTCGGCCTTCAGCTAGCATGGCTGCTCACTACTACCTGAGATCCTTCAACTCAGACATATGCCTGCTGCTGAAGATTGCCAGAATAGACTCATTTCCTGCTTTGTACGATGCTGCCCAGCAAGCTGAAGTGGATATCATTTCCATCGGCAGACTCCCATCCAGGGTGCAGGAACCCATTCATCCCGACTTTCCCAGATCCCAGTATCCGTCAGCTTCTGGTGGTGCGCCGTCCACATCAGGGCAGCAACCCAGCAACAATGGAATCCGGCGCCGGTCGTAACTCCTTACGGCCCGCCGCAAATGCATTATCCTCACCCGCCTCCTCCTCCTTCGCATTTTCCAGCACTTCTTGCTCCCCCGCAATATGCACCTTATTCCAATCCTCCCCCATTAGCTGCATTGCCTCCACCGGCACAGTTGCCGCCTCCTGACAATAACATTCAGAACACAATCCTCCAGGAGGTACGGGCTTTGGCCTCAGGTTATGATGCCATGTCCAATGACATGACCACTCTGAAGAAGAAGCAGGCCCAGATGGACCTTGGTCCTAGGAGGCCATATCCGTCCCCGACGCTAACAAAAGACAGACCTCCAAAACAACAACTGCAGAGGCGTCTGTCTCCGAGAAATGCTGCTATCGAAGACCAACCTGGTCCTTTCGACCAGATCAACTGGTGCACTACATGCAACGACCCGCATTTAGAGGAAGATTGCACACTGCAGCGACACTACATCTAGACTTTGGCTGGCAGCGCCATAGAGGACGATGAACTCTACATGATCCTGGACGACGAAGCCAACTTTACCCTCCCAGAGGAAAATCTAGTTCCGCCCGCCAAGGAAGAAAAGAAAACTGCAGATGCTGCCAAGCCCTTGCAGGTGTATGCCAGAAGAGAAAAGGCGTAGCTCGGTGGGTAGCCACCATACAAGCGGTTGTGGCCCTACACAGCCCAGGAGAAGGCATCCAAAGACAAAGCTGCAGCCAAGCCTCCTCCGGTAAAGGCAGCTCCTATTCCAGCCAAGCCTCCTATAGCAAAAGCTCCAGTTCCGGCTAAAGCTCCAGAACCTCAGCCTCTAGCTGAAACCAAAGAACAAGCCGAGGAGAAGCTGAAGTACCCGTCTTTGACCAAGAGACAGAGAGTTGAGGCCACCCAGCAGTACCGGACGAAGTATGAGCCGGCAAAAGAAGCAGAAGGAGCTAGCACCTCGGGCTACAGCATAGTGGACGAGTTAAAAAGAACACCCGCTAGAATCAGCATGTACGATGCTCTTCTGCTCCCAGGCCAAGTGGATCTGTTGCAGGAATCTCTGAAAAACATGTAGAACGGCAAGTAGATACAGCCCGCTGTCTTGGTTCAACCTCTGACAGTCTCGACCACGGGAAGAACAGGACCGCCTCCCTTCTATCCGTCTTTACGGATGCAAGGGCACATAGTACACAACTGCATGGTGGACTCTGGCGCTTCCACGACTGTTATGCCGAAAGCCATCTGTGACGAGATCGGGATGGAGTACACAAGGAGCAGCCAAGGCGTGTTGCAACTGGACAGCACCCCTATCAAGACAGTTGGTGTCATAAAGGACATTCCTATTCAGCTGCATAAGGCTCTCGACATCGTGGTCATCCAAGAGGTCGTGGTTGTCGACCTGGCTCCCTACTTCGGCATGTGTCTCTCCCGAGAGTTCACTGTGAAGCTGGGCGGGTACCTGTCTCTAGACTACTCACACATGGAAGTGCCCTTCAAAGGAAGGAGACTGAAAATCTTCAATGAGAAGCCTTCCACCTTCCTAACAGAGAAGATACCCGGAGAAGAGTTGGACTGCATGGTCCAGCTGACGGAGGAAGAATTGGTGATGGTAGAGCTGACGGAGCAAGCCCTTGAAGTGCTACAGCTCGAAGATGAGTTCTCTTTGCGGTATTTCAATGCCGTAATTGAGACAGAGCAGGGCTGTTACACCGTTGTACAGCCCAAGAGGCTTGACAAGTCAGCTGAAAAGGAAGGGGGACCTGCACCTGAGAAGCTGTGGAAGCTTTTCTTTGACGGCGTGCGATGCAAAAATGGCGCCGGTGCAGGGGTGCTTCTGGTTTCTCCGACCGGGATCCAGAAAGAATATACCTACAGGTTGGCCTCTAGTTGCACTAACAACTCGGCGGAGTACAAAGCCCTGTGCTTGGGACTGCGAAAGGCAGAGAGGCTGGGGATTAAACACCTGCAGATCTTTGGAGATTCAGAGCTGGTGTCACCGAGTTACGAACAAGTGCGCCTCCAAAAAGCACTATCTCAAGGCATACCGTAACCGGGTGTGGGACCTGATGGAGTCGTTTGACTCGTTGAATGTCAAGGTGATATCACGCGAGAAAAACAAACACGCTGACATTCACAGCGTCTGTTGGAGCCAGGTACGTTCTGGCTGACGACGTTGTGTAGAAACCGAAGCCGGTTTGCACTATTTACAGGCCTTCTGTGCCTGATAAGGACACCCACTGGCAGGTGTTCGATTGCGATGAGGAGATCGTCACATTTTTGGTAAATGAAGCATGTTCAATCGAGAGTAGAGACCCTGATGACGAGCAATATGAGGGGTTGATACAGTTGAAAAATAATCATATCCCAAAAGGACTGATTACATTGGAGAGTCTATTTGATCAGAATGACAGAGCTATATCTCATAGGATCAAAGTAGATCCGAAGCAGTATGCCGACCTGGAACTCGAACCTGGTAAAACCATCAAGGTCGAGATAGACTGCACTTCGGAGGAACTTGAGCAGATCGGATCATTGTGCCGAGAGTTCCCCGACATCGTGGCCTGGTGCTACGAGGACTTGAAGGGGTATGACAGAGATATAATCCAGCATACCATTGAGCTAGAGGATGGCGCCAAGCCATTCCAACAGAAGCAGAGGGCCGCAAATCCGAAAATTGAGGCCATGATGAAAGCCGAGCTCCCGAAGATGCTGGAAGCCAAAATCATCTACCCCATCAAACATTGATCCTGGGTTGCGAATTTGGTGCCTGTGAGGAAGAAGAATGGCGACATCCGTCTCTGTGTCTATTTCAGAAACTTGAATCAGGCCTCCCTCAAGGACCACTATCCGCTTCCCCAAATTGATCAAATTCTACACATCGTTGCTGGAGCCCAGAGATTTTCACTTCTAGATGGATTTTCTGGCGACAACCAGATTTGGGTCAGGGATGAGGACCAGCATAAAACGACGTCCACCACCAAATGGGGGACGTTCGCCTATCAGCGCATGCCTTTCGGCTTATCCAATGCTGGTGCCACATTCCAAAGGGCCATGGACCTGGCCTTCCCGAGCTGCTCAACAAGATCATTGTCATCTACCTTGATGACATGACTGTTTTCTCTCACCAAAGAGGGGATCATGTTTCCCACCTGCGGCAAATATTTGAGAGGTGTCGAGAATTCGGCATTTCCATAAACCCGAAGAAGTCTGTCTTCGCGGTAAAAGAAGGTAAGTTGTTGGGACACATCATCTCAGAGAAGGGCCTCGCCATTGACCCTGACAGAGCAGAATCCCTCCTTTGCTTGCCAGCCCCAATTGATAAAAAAGGGCTGCAGTCCTTCTTCGGCAAGATTAACTTCGTGCTGAAGTTCATCCCAGACTTCGCACAGGTGATCAAGCCTATGGCCGAACTGCTGAAAAAAGATACAGTTTACGAATGGACTTCGCACAGGTGATCAAGCCTATGGCCGAACTGCTGAAAAAAGATACAGTTGACGGCATCCTGTTGCGTTGCGTCAGGAAATCAGACCAGTCCAGGGTCCTCGGAGATTTTCATTCCGGGATGCCTGGAGGTCATCATTCTGCAAGGCCTACGGCCTTGAAAATAATTAGAGCCGGGTACTATTGGCCCACTCTATTTGCGGACGCTTATGCGGTCTGTTCCAAGTGTGATCAATGCCAGAGGTTTGCTGGCAGAAACAGAAAAGCACCCCTGCCCCTTCAACCGATTCATGCCGAGACTTTGTTCCAACAATGGGGTCTAGACTTCATTGGGGTGATTTCGTCTAATTCCTCTACCGGACACAAGTTTATTCTTACAGCCACCGATTACTTCACACGGTGGGCAGAGGCGATCCCAACCAAAAGCACGGACCAAGAAATGGTCATCGGGTTCCTTGAAAGCCTGATTACCCGCTTCGGGGTTCCAGAGTCAATTGTAACGGACAATGGTCCGGGGTTCGCAGGCGCTGTACTCACGGAGTACACTGGCAAACTTGGCATTTATCACAAGATGTCTTCTAATTACTATCCGCAGGGGAATGGCCTTGCTGAGTCTACTAACAAGAACCTCCTGAAGATCATCAGAAGGACCATTGAAATGAACAAGCGGACTTGGCATTCACTTCTGAACCGGGCACTGTGAGCGGACAAAGTTTCATTCAAGAAATCGATCAAAACGTCCCCTTATGCGCTCGTCTATGGTAAAGAGGATGTCATGCCAGCCCACATCGAAATCCCTGCCCTATGGATGTTGGACGAAGACAGGAGCAGAAGACCCGGTGGATGACAGATCGTGCCAACTTCTGCAGTTGGAGGAAGACAGGGGAAAAAGCATACCAGGCCTTCACCAAGCATGTTGAAGCCACTCAAGGCTGGTTTGCGAAAGGCACCACTGCCCGAGTTTTTGAAATCGGGGACCTGTTGCTGAAGTGGGACTCATTGAAGGCGAAGCCGGGCAACCACGGGAAGTTCGATGCCCTCTGGGAGGGCCCTTATCAGATTGCCCGTGTGAACCAGCTCAACGCTTACATACTTCGGGATATGGAGGGTCAGCTCCTACCTATCCCCGTTAACGGGTTCCACTTGAAAATCTACCGTTGTTGAAGGTGCCTCGATCGGGCCCTTCCTTGTACAAATTTCCCTTCTGTATTTTATTTTTCAAGCATGTACAGTTTTCTGCTTTTAGTTTTTTATTTAAAATAAAAAGAGCCCAAGTAGGACAAAACTGAAGACACAGACTTCGCAGCGAAGTCGGGTGTCGGCCCTGAGAAAGAGCGCAGTCTGTAAAGAGCCTGCTGACAAGAGGGGCAAAATGGTTAAGTCTGGGTGCGCAACCCGACTTCGCAGCGAAGTCGGGCTGCGCACCATCCGAAGGGCGCAGTTGGAAAGAAGGCAAAAACAAGTAAAAAAGCTAAGTGTCAGTTCAGGCTGCGCAGATTTTAAGGCGAAGTCCGACTGCGCGGGCGAAGTCCGAGTGCGCCCGTTTTCCGGGCGAAGTCCGAGTGCGCCCCGTTTTCCGGGCGCGGCTCGAATGGTCCATCGCGGAAAACACGAAATATTCTAATGTTTGGGCCCAGGGCGTCATCCGAAAGGTGCGAAGTTGGGTTATGGGCCAAAAAATTTTATCTTGAGTGTGTCCAGGTAGCGGCGGTGACGTCAGCGAAGGCACGATGTCCAAAGGCAGTTTCAAGCGTTGCACGGCTTTCAATGAAAATGCAATTAAGAAAGCAAGGCGTGGCGGCCAGGGTGCATTTTTCAAAGGACAATCCTTGCACGGCCGCCGAAAAACATAACACTGCCACCGATCGGCCGACCTACTTCCCCTTTCGCACCATTAATGATGCAGTTATTGCCTAGAAAAGGAGGTCTGGCGCAGACAATTCGAATTGTGCAGACTGACTTTGTAACGGCGAAATCCTGTACTGACATCCAAAAGCCGTATTTCTTGCCTTTTCGAAGGAATGGAAAAAGGGAAAATGCCAGTGCAAGCTCAATCCAGCGAAGGGCGCGAAAGTGGAGATTTTCCGCAGTCAAATGCTTTTAGGAGTGAGACGCCGCAGGATCAAAAGTCAAAATCCTGGACAAAGAAAGTACAGCGTGAGCAAGCCCCACCACCACCGATTAATTACCTGTCTGGGTACAAGGACGACTTATTTTCCATGAGCCTTACTAAACTACGGATAAATGTGGAAAATTGGGCTGATAAAGTTTCGCCCTCTCACCATTTCGGGGCTGCGTACAAGTCGAACCTTCATCGGTTCTTGTGCCCTCCTGTCCACCTATGCCCGGAGCTGGTCGACATCATTGTCAGACATTACAAGCCAGCTACCCGGCAAATTTGCAACTGCAGCGGAAAACCCTTGTTTGCACTCCGTAGAGACATCGTCCAGCCGGCATTCGCCCCGGGGTTGCAATATGACTCCAGCGTGATTGTTAAAAGGATAAATCTTGGCGAGCAAGCGGGGCGCTTTACGCATACAAAAAGGATGAGGGATTTCCTCAACTCAGAGCTGAACGCCCCGCTCACAGCTGGACAATGGCCAACCGGCCCCATACCCTTGGAAAGGTTTCAAGATAAATACATATACACCATCCTGGTGTGGGTCCTCAGCTGCGACTCTGACGAGCTGGCACGGCCGTACCAGCTAGTGCTGGCAGAATGTCTCCTATGCGGAGAATCTTATGAACCAGCAGCGCATAAAAGTGGGAAGCGCCCGATCTTCATCGACTGGGCGGATTGGCTTGCATACGCCATTCACTCCAGCCTGGTGAAGCTACAAAAAAAGCAGTCAACTGAATTTCGATTCAGTTCCTTCTTGGCTTGGCTATGTTTGTATCACTTGCACTCCCATATGCCTATCCCTAACCTGAAGAAGGTAAATGAGAAGGGAGAGCCACAACCCGTCTATGAATGGACGGATAACCTATACTGGAAAGGGTCTTATTACAAGTTCAACTTCAACTTTCTGCGCTTGGTCATGTTGGTCTTTAGTGATGGTGAGATCCCTCGCCCCCCGCAGGAAATGACAAACTATTTGTTGAATCACAAGCTCGGGGACGTTTTTAGACTGATGCAGGGGATCGTGGTTAGAATCTACGGATTCAAGGGCAAGCCTCATTTGCTGCCCTACTGGTGCACGGACCATCAGTTTGGGATGGAGGTTGTGCGGCAGATGGATTACGTTGAAGAGGAGTTCGGCCAGGGAAAGAAAAAGGGCCATATCTTTCAATATCCTCTTTCCTGGGCGAACGTCGAAATATCAGAGATAGGACAGCATGTCTATCTCGAGTGGGAGCTCTATGACATTGGCATGATTCTGTTGCCGCTGCGCTGGAAGTACGACCCATACGGGATAAGGGGAAAGTTTGCACATATTTGCCCCCGGGCGGATATAATCGAAGACAGATGCGATGTGGTCCATGTTGACCTCGACTGGGAGATTGACTTGATGGAAGCATGGCCTCCGTGGCAGGAGTTTTACTGCGAGGAGGTAGCATATGACCCCGAGCGAAACCCGGACCACAAGTTCACTTCTCCGGGATTTAAGAAACTCATCACCAAGCTGGCAGGCCTTAACTGGCCAAGAGAAAAAGTTGTTGAATGTTGGAAGATGAGGTGCCGCACATAGCACGATAAATCCGTCAGAAGGAATCTGGCCGTTGATGATGATTTTTCAGCTCTATATGACCAGCACATTGGCAGCTGGCGGCCTTTCGCATTCCGAGATTACGTTCCCCGAGGTCCCTTCGAGGGTTATAAAGGGGGGTCTTCCTCCCAGCAGTTGTACACTTTTACAACTGCCAGTGCGGGCCCAAAAATATCCAAGTGGACCCAATGCAACCTGTTGCTTCCAAGGTGGTGCCCGAAAAGGCGCAAAAATCAGCCAAGTCAACGCCCGAGGTGGCTCCTCAGGCACAAAAGACGCCAGCGCCGCCAGCGAGCGGACCGGCCGCGACAGGTCTTCTGCAAGTCAAACCCCGGTATAAGTTTACCGTGGGAACATCAGCGCCCGTTGCACCTACTTCATCTCCTTCTTCCGAACCAGCCATTGCTCCAGAAGAGAAAAAGAGGAAGAGAGTTGAGAGGGTCAGGCGACCTAGCCTGACGGTGCAGCAGTCAGTCGCAGAGCCGCAGCCGTGTCCAGCCGCTCCAGAGGTTGTTTCTCTGGATAGTCCTGAGCCAGCCGCCGGAACCAGAACCACAGACATTCATCCAGCATCGGCTCAGGCGGAGCCCGCAGGTACGTCCGCTGCCCCGCTCCCTCAGATCTCATCTGGCCCTACTCCGACTCCATCTCCCGCTCAATCCGAGCAAGCCGTGGCCGCATCTTCCTCCCCATCTCCACAGCCTTCTAGCGGCCACCATTCTTTCAACCAGTTTGCTCAAGACCCAAACGCCTTCCTATCCTTGAGTCAAACCCCAAACCCTTCACCCGTGGTTAGTGCTGAAGCTGCGCGTTCACCGTTGCATCCATCGCCTTAGCCGCTTGAAACCCTTCCAGCATCAACCACTCCGCTCTCCGCTCCCCGGTCGCCCTCAAAAGTGGCCGTTCCTTCCGAAGTCCTTTCGGTTTCTCCTATTTCCCTGTTCGCAGGAGAGATGTCACAGCAGAACCCTAGGCTGGGGGAACCGGACTTCATGGACGATCTCTAGAACACGGACGATTTGCCTCTGGCAACAAGAGTCGTAGAATATCCTATCTCTTTTCTCCAAAACTTGAAGCGGAGGAGACCTGAGGAGATTGCCGCCCCGGTAAAGCGCACCAAGTTTGACTTCGAGAGGAGAGTGCTCACGACAGAAAAGATAACTCCAAAAGTGATGAAGCCTCTCTGGGAAATGACCAGGGCGGACTATGAGCTTCAGAGAAAGGAGAAGAGCTTTGACGATATCCACTAGCAATACGAGATTCATGGAATCCTTCGTAAAGCGAATAATCTCCTTGTCAAAAATCTGGAGGAACAGGAAGAGCTTTTCAGTTTGCAGGACAAAACAAGACAGCTTGAAGATGACCTGTCTAGGTCCACTGAGCAGCTGGAATCGACGCAACGAGAAATAGATGAATTAAAAGCCCAGCTGGCCGCTTCTCAGCAAGAAGCCGCAACGGAAAGGCAGGCAGCCCTGGAGCAGATTTCTCAGCTCCAGGAGTCTTTGAAGTAGGCGCAGTCGCAATCTGCAGAGAAAGCATCTCAAGCGACGGTCTTTTCAAAGAGCAAAGTTAAGGAGATGCGGGCTGATCTGCTGTGGGGATGCAAGCCCCACATGTGTAAAGCCATGTCGGTCCTGGATTTCGCATCCAGGATCCAAGAAGTTTCTGCCCAGGGAAAGCCTGTGGTAGAGGAGGCCGAACGCCAGGCGAAGCAATGGCTAGACCTAGCGATAAAACTTTAAGAACACGAGCGCGATGGCCTCCAATTCTCCCCCATGTCCTCATTCGCTGCAGAATGGGCAGATGCAAGGGTAACCTTGCATAAGTATTTTAAGAAAACAGAAGAGGTGAGAGTTGCTAGACGAATGCTGGATGCATTCGAACATGAAAGAGACATTTGTCTGTCTCCCCTTCACGCTCTCTCTGAACTAGGGTGCCCGGGCTATGTTGAGAATGGTGAGTTTCTCACCCATGAGTAGGTGAAAGAGAATTGGCTGTCCTTTGAGGCAGATACAGCTGAAATCGATAGCTTGACCGAGCCAATTCAAGAAAGTCAGGTCACCCAGATGGTGTCCAAGTGCTGCAAGATCAGCTCCTACTTCCAGGAGCTGGGAAAGAGATACCTCACCATCGACTTGCACACGGTCGCTGCATTCCACGCAGCGTTAGAAGAAGTTGCTGACCGCCGACCCTTCGAAGCAGAAGCCTGGGGCCAAGCCCAGGCCGCATACAAGCGCATCTGCGAGGCAGAAGCCGACGCTGGAGAGCATTCGGAAGGCGAATCCGAGGAGGCAGCTGCCGAAAGTGGATCTGAAGAACAGTTGTCGTGAGGGGAACGACTAGAGCAGTAGAAAGCAGGGGAAGTAAGTTCCTCTGCATCCAATGGATGAAGGCATGGATTCTTTGCGTCGAGGCGAGCTTGACACCCCACAAGCCGCCAAAAATGTTGCCACATTTTGCACGGGGTGCAATGTTTTCAATTTTTGTAAGAGAGCTGCTCTTCCCTTTCCCTCTTCCTCTCTTTCCCCTTGCTCTCCTCCCCCTTTCTCTCTCTTCCCTACATTCTCATTCTTCCCTCTTTCTCTTGAGCCCCTCAGTCAAATCTCAAAAATGACAGCAGTTGCCTTGAAAAATGGCTAAGTGTCAGGGCGCAATCCGACTTCGCAGCGAAGTCGGAGCGCGCCCTCCAGTTGGAGCGCAGCATGAGTGCAAAGTGCGCAGTGCGACAGAATCAACCAGAAGAACAAGTGTTCTGGGCGCAACCCGACTTCGCAGCGAAGTCGGAGTGCGCCCTGCTTTCGGGGCGCACTTGGTAGCAGGCTAGCAGGAAAAATGACTAAGTGTTGGGGCGCAACCCGACTTCGCAGCGACGTCGGAGTGCGCCCCCTTTCCAGGGCGAAGTCCGTAACGTGGTAGAAATCAGCTTTCACCTGTGCGCAACCCGACTTCGCAGCGATGTTGGAGTGCGCCCTTCGACAGGTGCGCAGTAGGGGAATAAACTCAGAAAAGTACCCAAGGCATGAAGGCCTTCCCGACTGCGCTGTTTTCTACCTGCGCAACCCGACAACGCTCTGATCCTGGGCGAAGTTGGATAAACTGCCTTTCAAGGCAAGCACGTGTCAAGCAACATCATCCGACAAGTGTCCAACTTTGGGATCCGAGCCGAGACGTGCCGAGCACAAGGACAAGCATGGGATGCACTACTTATGCCAGCTACCGCCTTTAAAGCTGATTGGAGGTTCTACCTGCTTCAGCTACCCGCATTCCTGCCGATGAGAAGTTCTACCTAACGCGTTGCCACGTATCTGTACAGCCTTCAGGGAGACCATGCTGCGGGTACAGTCCAGCCCGACAAAGGTCAGCATCAGCAGCTCCACGGCTGTTTTTGTCAGCTAATGTTTGACTGGGACTTTGTGCCCATAAATGTAATCGGGGGGTTCTCAGGCTATATATAGCCACCACGTTTTCATTGTAAGGTGGTGGAAGGGGAATGTCTGTTAGGGAACCATTGTAGCTGTGCTTCTGCCTTCTAATTAAATACATACACTTGATGCTGTCCTATTGTTTTTATTTTATATGCTACCTCTCTTTGACATTTTTGCCTCATGTTTTCCTGTATCATTGCTTGTTGTTGTACTGAACTCTAGACTCCGGCATTTGGTGATCAGGTATTCCTGGGATGCATAAATTAAAGGATACATAGGGTAAACGTTAGTGGCAGTTTTCTGGTTATGTTTTGTGTTATAGTGTTGTTAGTAGTGGTGATTGATGCGTTGCCGTACTGTTAGTTCCTTGGAGGGAATGTCTGTTAGGGAACCATTGTAGCTGTGCTTCTGGCTCTTAGTACAAAACATATACCTGACTCTATTCTACTGATTAGTGACAACATCCATAGTGGTGTATTATGGTTATATTGGTGTTAGTAGTGGTGATTGATGCGTTGTCGTACTGTTAGTTCCCCCCACCCAACTCCAATCTAATTTGGAATCCCTTTCTGCATTTTTATCTCTTTCCCTGCACTCTTATCTTGAACCTCAAAACCCCACAGGAAGCCGGCCTTCTCCGGAGATTGGCACGGAAGGCATTCCTTCCTTTCGGCCTTTCAATCTGGTGGGCGAATCTGGGCGCGTTAACACAAAATCCTTTCCTCATGGCAGATTCGTAACCAACAAGTTATAATGTTATTTACCATAAACTCCTTAATTTCTGATTTAAGTTATTGAAAATGAGATTGAATTAGCCATAAATTACATTTTTTAGTTTCACAACATTTTCACATTGTTGAATTTACTTTAATTCCTTGTATGGAGACTTGGTTTCCAATTTGATTCTTTCAATTATTATTATTCAAAATTTTTAATTTGTGAATTTTAATCCAACTTTCATATAGTTTTTAAGCACTTTTTTAGATTTGGCAAAGATTCATAATGGTTTCTTCATAAAAAATGAAGCCATCCACATAGATTTCTACATCGTTTGTATGAGATTTGGGAAGATACCTAAGACTACTCAATGAAATTTAGCAAGGGTTTACACAATCCAATGGAAAATATTATATAACTATACATCCATCAAGGGAAAGTATTTAGGTTTCACCCCATTTGTGTGTTTAATGTCCACGTCCCGTTAGACGGTCCTTCATTTGCATGAACAACCAAATCTACCTCTTCTTCATCTACTTCTTTGGTTGCATTCCATTGCTTACGTTGTACATATTCCCAAGGGTTTTGCTTCTTAGAACTCCATGTCACTGTTGCCACATTTTGCACGGGGTGCCATGTCTTCTTTTTTATTCTAGGTATGCTGCTCTTCCTTCCCTCCTCCTCCTTTCCCTTTCTCCACTATCCCCTTTCTCCCCTTCTGTCAGTTTCATTCCCGTCATTTCCCCTTTTTCCTCTTGTACTTTCTTCGGTCAATTTCCCAAAACAAAGCAAAATGTGCTGTTGGTTACGAATCTGCCATTAGGAAAGGATTTGGTTAAATGCGCCCCAGATTCGCCCACCAGATTGAAATGCGGGAAGGAAGGAATGCCTTCCATGCCAATCTCCGGAGAAAGTCGGCTTCCTATGGGTTTTCTCAATTGTTTTAGCTAAGAGTACAAGAAAGAGATAAAAATGCGGAAAGAGATTCAAATGTGATTTGAGTTGGGTGGGGGGAATAAGCAGCACGGCAACGATCAATCACCACTACTAACAACAATTAAATAAAGAACACACCATAGAAACTACAGCTGTCCTACATCCTATGTATCCTCTATCTATGCATTCCAGGAATACTTAATCATTAAATACTGGAATCCAGAGTTCAGTATAACAGTAAGCAATGAAATAAGCAACATGAGGCGAAAATGACAAGTAAAGGCAGCATAAAGGATGATAACAGCAAAATAGAGCCAAGTGTGTGTCTTGCATTCAGAAGCAAACGTATAGCTACAATGGTTCCTGTTGCCACATTTTGCACAGGGGTGCCATGTTTTTGGTTTCTGCATGTAAGCTGCTCTTTTCCTTTCCTTCTCCTCATTTTCCCTTTCTTCTTCTCTCCCTTTCTTCCTCTCCCTCGCAGCTTCATTCCCTCTTCTTCTTTCCCCCTTTCTTCCCCCAGTAAAACTCAGCAGGTGTACCTTGAAAAGTTTCTAAGTGTTGGGGCGACACCCGACTTCGCAGCGAAGTCGGAGTGCGCCCCTCAGTTGGAGCGCAGTAGGGAGCCCAAAGTGCGCAAGCAGGCAATGTTGAAGCAGAATCTGACTAAGTGTCAGGGGCGCAACCCGACCTCGCTGCGAAGTCGGAGTGCGCCCTTCTTCCTGGGCACATTAAGGGAACAGTCTGTCAGAAAATCAGCTAAGTGCTGGGGCGCAACCCGACTTCGCAACGAAGTTGGAGTGCGCCCCTTCTCCAGTGCGCAGTCCGCGCAGCGGATGAAGACGGCCAAGCACCGGTGCGCAACCCGACTTCGCAGCGAAGTCAGAGTGCGCCCTTTGACCGATCTTGCGCAGTTGGGTAAAGTCAACTCAGAAATTTGCTAAGGCAAGAAGGCCTTCCAACTGCGCTGTCTCCCTCCTACGCAACCCGATAGCGCCCGAATTCCTGGCGAAGTTGGATAAGATGCCTTTCAAGGCAGACACGTGTCACACTTTAGCATCCGACAAGCGTCCATCTTCGAGCCAAGATTTGACCGCACAAGGATAGAGTATGGGCTGCACTATCGGCTCCAGTTGTCAACATTTAAGCCGATGTGAAGTACCACCTGCCGCACCTACCCGCATTCTTGTTGACCAGAGAATTGACCCAACGCGCTGCAACGTAGCTGTACCGCCTTCAGGGACACCATGCTGCAAGGACAGTCTGACCCGACAGAAGTCAGCATCAGCAGCTCCTCAGCCGCTCGTGTCAGCTACTGTCTTGCCATGGGACTTTGTGCCCATGAATGTAATCGGGGGGAATTTTGGGCTATAAATACCCACCACATTTTCAGTGTAAGTGGTGGAAGGGGAATATATTGCTAGGGGACAATTGTAGCTGTGCGTTTGCCTCAAATACAAACATATACTTGGCTCTGCTTACTGTCTTTTATCTTGCATGCTGCCTCTCCTTGTCATTTCTGCCTCATGTTTCTTGTGTCATTGCTTGTTGTTATACTGAACTCTGGACTCCAGCATTTGATGGCCAGGTATTTCTAGAATGCATAGATAGAGGATACATGGGATCGCTGATAGTTTTAGTTTCAATATGTGTCTATAGATGAATGCTGTTAGTAGTGGTGATTGATTTGTCGCTGTGCTGCTTATTCCCCCCACCCAACTCCAATCACATTTGGAATTTCTTTCTGCACTTTTATCTCTTTCTGTACCTTTTATCTCTTTCCTGCACTCTTATCTTAACTCAACCCTCCATAGGAGCCGGCCTTCTCCGGAGATTGGCACGGAAGGCATTCCTTCCTCCCGGCCTTTCAATCTGGTGGGCGAATCTGGGCGCATTAACAACAAATCCTTTCCTCATGGCAAATTCGTAACCAACAGTTTCTTTGGCACGCCCGGTGGGACCAAGGTCCCATATTTTACGAGAATTTCTAACCCGTCTCCACCTGGTTACAACATTTCATATATAGTCTGCAAACCCTGAGTAGAATCCTCTTTATGACTGCATCCTTGACCTAACTGCATCATGCCATATGCACATATGCACCAACATTCTCTCCTTACGTACCTATGCCTATGAATGAATGAATGAAGGGAGGGTCTTATTTATACAACCAAAAATTAGTTGCACTCTCCAACTACTTGACACCTCATCATTTCCTAAATTACATTTCATATGCATTTAACTTGCATTTACATGACATTTCCCACTATAGGACAAACTAACTTATAACTTATGACTTTACTAACATACATGACTTAACATCACTTTATTACGAACAATTTTACATTGCCACTTTATAACATATTACATATATGTATGCACATTTCGTCAAAGACTTTGCGTACAACTATAAAATAACACAAAAATCCAAAACTGATTCATTAAATGCAGACATATCAATTTACCTGCGTACATCTAGCCCCTCCTCTTAACTAGTTGGTGTCCTTGACGACACATGAGCTAAACACTAGGAATAGAAGTACTGAACAATGTAATGGAATCTCTTGTCACGCTCCTTCCGCTTTCCGCCTATTCCATACATCTTTTGCAACAGACATCACTTAAAACTACTTCTCGCAACAACTTGTTTTCTGATTGTGCACTCCACTTCCTGCAATCAGTTGTAACATCAACTGGATCAATATGATCGTTATGCTCTGATTGTTCACTTCACTTTTTGCAATCAACCACATCATCAACTTGATCAACATGACCAACATAACCAACATGATGAATATGACCTTCATGACTAACATGATCAAGATGATCAACATCACCAACATCATGAACTTGATGGGCAACGCTCATCACCACCTGTGTTGGGATCAAGGGACGTCTCTTGCGGGGTCGAGGGGCAACACCCTTTGTGCGTACCACTGAAATAGCTTCCCATCATTTCCAAGTTACTACTTTCTTGATCCAACTAACTACTTGTCAGCCTTGGATAGACATTTCCCTCGTTGGATGGTACTTCTAATTGCAACTCCTCTGACTTCACTGCCTCAGAAAACAAGACCTCTAATGACAACACATGTGACGATAACTCCTTTGATGGCACTTGTTCATAACGGTAATTGTTGATGTCGGCTGTATCATGATGACATGTCGACTCCCTCGTGTGACAACACTTAACTGACAATAGATCAGCATGACGGTTGTTCCCATGTCGGTAGTGTCCATGACGATAGTTCCCATGACGGAAATGTCCATGACAGTAGGCTCCATGATGGAAAGCTCCATGACGGATGGTGGATTTCTATGGACATGACGAGTGTCAGCATAGCATGATGATGGCGGTAAGACCGATGATGACACCTTAGCAAGAAGGATGTCGGCACCTCATGTCGGCATAGCTCATGTCGGCTCCAGTCATGACGACTGATTGCATGTCGACTCTAGGCATGACGACAAGATGATGTTGGCATCAGGATGTCTGTTGGCTTGTGTCGGCTCCTTCCTTGCCGACATCTGCGATGGCACCTTAGATAGCATCTCCCTAGATTGCACTTGCTTCTCCTCCATCATAAGATTGTAGGTTCCAGTTGTCCTAGTGTCATTTGTCTAACTAGCCTGATTTCGCTGCGCAGTCGGGTTGCGCACCGGAACTTGGTTGTTTCGGCCGCTGTTCGGATTGTGCACAAAAAGGGGAGCGCACCTCGACTTCGCTGCAAAGTCGGGTTGTGCTCCAGCACTTAGCTGAATTCTGCAATCACTGTTTCCCAAGTGCGCACAGGAAGAAGAGCGCACCCCGAATTCGCTGCGAAGTCGGGTTGCGCTCCCACGCTTAGCCAAATTCAGCTCCTTTTCAGCTTGCTTTCGTACTTCGCATCCCCTAGTGCTCTCCAATTTGAGGGCGCACCCCGACTTCGCTGCGAAGTCGGGTTGCGCCCTGACACTTAGAATTTTTCAGGGAATACTTGCTCTGTTTTGGGAATTTGATTGGGGGGAAGTACAAGGGAAAAGGGAGGAATGAAACTGCAGGAAAGGGAGAAAGGGAAGAAAGAGGAGGAGGGAAGGAAGAGCAGCATACTTACAAATTTTGAAAACATGGCACCCCATGCAAAATGTGACAACAGGTAGATGACAAAAGAATGAACATATTTATATTCACAATGGCATATCTGGCTACAACATTTCATATATAGTCTGCAAACCCTGTGCAAAATCCTCTTTATGACTGTATCCATGACCTAACTGCATCATGCCATACACACATATGCACCAACATTCTCTCCTTACATACTTATGCCTATGAATGAATGAATGAATGAAGGGAGAGTCTTATTTATACAACCAAAAATTAGTTGCACTCTCCAACTACCTGACACCTCATAATGTCCTAAATTACATTTCATATGCATTTAACTTGCACTTACATGACATTTCACAATATAGGACAAACTAATTTATGACTTTACGGACATAAATGTCTTAACTTCACATTATTACATACAATATTACATTGCCACTTTATAACATATTAAATATATGTATGCACATTTTGTCAATCTCTTTGAGTACAACTTCAAAAGAACACAGAACACCAAAACTGATTCATTAAATGCATACATATCAATTTGCCTGCCTACAGCTCTGTCCTAGTCTTATGGGATAGTTTGAATCCACTTGTATTCAATCTATTGACAATACTTCTTTCTGGCCAACTTATCTAGGACTTGGATGATGAATGGTTATGGGAAATGATCCTTGTGAGTGGACTTGTTAAATTCTTTATATTCTAAACAAATTCTCCATTTGCTTCCTTTTTTGGGAATAATTACTAAAGGAAGTGCTCATTGAAATTCAAAGAAAGGATAAATGAATCCAGCTTGTAAAAATTCATGTAAGTTTTCCTTAACAAGCTCCATTCAAGTAGGATTCATTATACTTTAATAAATAAATACCTGAAGAGATAAATCTTTATATCCTTGCAACTACAAGCAAATGCCTCTCTAGTTCTTCAAAACACTCAATATTTGATATTGCTGCTATTGATTTTATAAGAAATAATGATCAATAAATAAATAAATCAATGCTATTAATTAATTGTTAAGAGAAATATGGAGTTGATGGATTCTTGTCCTTGAACTGATGAATACCAATGTAGGTGAATGTGATCCTTCTTGAAAGCTTAGTAGGGTATGGTTTTCAATAATTTGATAGATGGAATTCTCCTTGCCTATGAATAGGATTAGAAGATTTAAGTAGAAGCAAACTTCAAACTCACTTGGTGAGCTATTGTACACGTTAATGCTAAATGAGTTGTTCAAGAACCAAATGAGAGTTGTTGGAAGAATAATTTTATGTCAGGTTTAAAGTCACTTTGTGAAGCTCTTATACTTTTGTAAGAAAAACATTCGATGATTGCTCATATTGGATTATTGAGTCTTAAATAAGGAAAAATAAATATTGTAATTTTCCTTTTGCACAAGATTGATAGTTTGTTACATATTGTTATAGGATTTGCAATATTCTCCCAAACAGATTTGAGTAGGTGCGACTATATTTTAACATCAAAATATAGAGTATGCAACAAGACAAATATCTTCTACTAGACTTAACATCATCAATATTTTGCAATGCCTTAGGCATTGATATATGCTCTTGAATTTCTCATGGTTGTGAACATATTTGTAGAATTTATTTTATGAAGTTTTGTGGTGATCTTTTAGCAATACGATGATCTATATGATCAATCCCTAACAACACAAGAATTCAAGGAAAATGTTATATGTTGTAAGTTATTGGAAATATATACAAATAAAAGAAGTGATTTTGATATAATAGCTATAAAATGGTGAAAAATTGATGATCAAATGAAAAAAAAATTAATGTCCTTATATAGGCTTAGAGTGGTGAGGAATTCAAAAGTGACCCGTGATCACACATAATAAAATAATGTTATAATATTTGTGTGAGTCTTCAAGGCCATCTAAAACACAAATGATTAATTATTATTAAAGGTATAATATAAACTGACCACTGTCAAATAACTAATATACAAACTAATCTAACAAGATATTAATGGCCTCGACAAATGACTTTATATATTCTACCATATCCCCTTAAACACAACTTGTATAAACCAAGATGTTGATATTACATTATCATTTGTCCTAATGACAACTTCTTGATGATGCTTCATGCCTCCAATCTTCTTAACATTGTCCTTGATCAAAAACTTCATTGATGAATCCAAAATTTGTTCTTCAATCCTACAATCATAGGAGATTTGACCTCATGCTTGGATCACACGTATCCATCCCCATACCATGAGTGAAAAGTTTTCCCTTCATTTCCTCCAAGTGGTGTGAATTGGTTCATGGATGTGAGTGTTAGCCTTTCTTGCAACATCAAATCGAGTCCTCTACCATGTAGGTTGGAAAATGTCCCTTATCATGTAAGGTAGCATAATGTCCTTTACTATTGGAAGCATCTTCAATATTATGTCCATGGTAATGATCATCAACCACAAATGCTCCTCTTGACATCAAGAGGGATTGAGAAGACATGGAATAGCTGAAGTGTTGGGTTGGTGTAGCACCTGAAATATCATCCTAAGTTCCACATTTTAATAATGATAACCATATTGTTCTTTGGTTCATCAAGGTGACAAATGATGACATGGGAGGCTTTACCAAAGGCAATAGTCATAGTGGCATCTTTACCATGCATGTCTTTTAATTCCTTATGATGTCTCTTACTATGATCTCTCAATAGGCTAAAGTTTTAAGATTCATAATGACTAGGCTTCCTACAAGAGGTGCATCCATTCTTTCCTTGCGTACCCCTTGCATGGTACATTTGTCCAGTTTCAAACCCACTTCGTGTTAGGTAAAAATGATCATAAGGCAGTTTCAAGGATACCATAAAGAAATCGATCTTATACATGTCCTTATACTCTTATTTCTTTTCACATACCATTAGCTTTAATGAAGTTCTATTGCATGAGCTATTTAGTCCTTGTTCTCACATTTTGCACAGGGTGCAATGTTTTCAAGTTTGTAACAGTGCTGCTCTTCTTTTTCCCTCTTCCTCTATTTTCCTTTCTTTTGCTCTCCCTTCCTCTTTCTTTCCCACATTCTCTTTCTTTCCCCCTTTCTCGGAGTCCCTCAGTTGATTTTTAAACTTTCCAGCAAGTTACCTGAAAAATGGCTAAGTGTTGGTGCGAAGTTCGCACTTCGCCCAGTCTGGGTGCGAAGTTCGCACTTCGCCCAGTTTTGGTGCGAAGTGCGCACTTCGCCCAGTCTGGGTGCGAAGTTCGCACTTCGCCCAGTTTTGGTGCGAAGTCCGACTTCGCCCCTCTTCTGGGCACACCTTGTAACTGGCAGGCTGGCAGGCTGACAAGAAAGTGTTAAATGCTGGAGCAAAGTCCGTACGACGGCAGATACCGGTTTCCACCTGTGCGCAGCCCGACTTCGCCACCGAAGTCGGAGTGCGCCCTTGACAGGTGCGTAGTAGGGAAACAAACCCAGAATTTGACCAAGGCATGAAGGCCTTCCCGACTGCGCTGTTTTCTGCCCGCGCAACCCGAGACGCTCTGATCCCAAGCGAAGTTGGGCAAACTGCCTTCCAAGGCAGACATGTGTCACACAACATCATCCATCATCTGACAAGTGTCCAGCTTCGGGATTTGAGCCAAGACGTGCCGAGCAAAAGGACGAGCATGGGCTGCATTACCTGTGCCAGTGACCTCATTTAAAGCCGATTGGAGGTTCTACTTGCTCCAGCTACCCGCATACCTGCCGAGTAGAAGTTCTGCCCAACACACCGCCAGCTAGTTGTCCAGCTTCCAGGAAGACCATGTTGCGGGTACAGTCCGGTCCGACAAAAGGTCAGCATTTGCAGCTCCTTCGCCGCTTTTGTCAGCTTATGTTTGACTGGGACTTTGTGCCCATTAATGTAACGGGAGGGACTCGGGCTATAAAAACCCACCATGAATTCATTGTAAAGGGTGGAAGGGGAATGTCTGTTAGGGAACCACTGTGCCCATTGTAACCGTGCTTCTGTTTATAAATATAAATTGTATGCCTGGTTCTGTTCTGCTGCTTCTATTTTTTATGCTGCCTTTCATTATATATATGCTTAACGCTAACCTGTGTCACGGCTCGTTGATTCACTTCAGCATTTGGTGATCAGGTGCCTTTAGCATTGCTTGTCTGAGCACTTTCTGTATTTAATAGTTTAAAGGATACATAGAATAGATGTGGTAGCAGTTCCATCAGTTGTGTGTTACGTTGCTGTCTGTATCTGGTGATTGATGCGCTGCCGTACTGTTAGTTCCTTGTAGGGAATGTCTGTTAGGGAGCCATTGTAGCTGTGCAGTTAAAATCACTGCATGACACATATACCTGGCTCTGATATCTCTAGGTTGCTTTCTACTCATGATAGTGTCCGTATCTGGTGATTGATGCGTTGCCGTGCTGTTAGTTCTCCTTGTAGGGAGAATGTTTGCTAGGGGACCATTGTAGCTGTGCGTACACTGCCTAGGTATCGGAAGTACACATAGATTTTGCAGTTCTTAGTCATGCTTTGTGTTTATAATGCAGTAAGTAACAGTAATTGGTGTGTTCCCGTACTGTTAGTTCCCCCCACCAACCTCCACGTATATTTGTAAATTCCTTTCTGTTCATTTATCTCTTTCCTGTACTTTTAACTTAAATCAGAAAACCCCCCAAAAGGAGCCGGCCTTCTCCGGAGATTGGCACGGAAGGCATCTCTTCCTTCCGGCCTTTCATGCTGGTGGGCGAATCTGGGCGCATTAACCCAAAATCCTTTCCTCATGGCAGATTCGTAACCAACAGTCCTTAATATTGTCTTAGTGGGTAGGACATACTTTCAAAAGTTCCTTAATGAGAATGGTTTCTTGTATAGTGTTAGCTTTGCCATAGGTGTTCTTTATGGTGTCTCAAATTTCTTGTCATAGTTCTCAAAAGTACAAAAGTTTTGTTCCTCAAAGATGTTTAGAAGCATTTGTCTAGTAGTTTGATCATTCCTTTGTTTTCAATATTTGGTCTTCTCATTAGATGTGTCCTTAACAATACCCATAGAGCTTTTACCATGATGAAGAGCATCTTCTAATGCCATCAATGATATAAAAAACTTCCTCAAAAGTTTTAATATATATTCTAGACTCCATGATGTTTCTGCAAAAATACGAAAAACTTTTGACAAATGAAACTTGAAGTTCTCTAATAAATGAATACAGAAAAACAAAAGGTTGAAAAACTCTTTTATGTGACCAAATTGGGGGCTTCAAAAATTTATCGCTGATTAGTGTGATCAATCTGTCCAAACTTTCTCTAAAAATTTTGAAGGGCAAAACGGCTGGATTAGGAAAAGTGCAAAATTATATCCCCCAAATTTTCACATAGATTCTAGGTCTCTAACTAGATTTAAAATATTTAGGTTAGATCTTGAGATCCGTGCATTTCATCAAAAAAGTAAGACAATAATATGTTTGCAACTGTGAAGATTTACAGGTGATCATTTGAACCACAGTTTTCTTGAGGCTTCACGATCACCAAGTACAAAAAATCCATTATGCTTCTAAAGAATGCAAAATTGGGGCCTCTTATCTAGTGAAATTTTGTAATGGTTCTTCAAGATTAAAATAAATTCAATCTTTTTAGATTACTTCTTTGAGAGGCAAAGTGTAATTCCATGTTATTCCATCATTGTTGATAGTTTCCCACCAGCTACTCAGAAAAGAAGACAAGTTGAGGTCCTAAGGCCCATTGCATGCTTTGATTACAAAGAAAACTCAACTCAAAAAAGTGATATTTATATGAAAGAGATAAAATATGCATGAGTGATTATTGAAAGGAACAATTGTGATGCCTTCATATAGGATGAATGTGATGAGGAATATTAGAATCAAAATCAACTACATATATAATCAAATAAATATGCTTAAATAATTATATGTGAATAAACTCAACAATGTGTCAATAGGCCTCACAAGTATATGTACACATTCTAACATATGACAGAAAAAAATTGTCGAAAAATGGTTTCACGAAGGAAAAAATAGAGTATTTAAGGGCATAAAATTAGAACTCCTTGTATTCTTATGAAAAACACCATCACTTCTCTTCTTCGGTGTAATTAAAAAAGCTTTAACAAATGATACCAACGAAAACTGCTGAATGTCTTAGAGATGCATCTCAAACAATTAACTATGTACACCAAATATTATAAAATCATATTTGTTCCCACTATAAAATTAATTCCTACAGTCAACATAATTGCACTCAAGAACATATGCTCAAGGGATTAATGTTCAGGATAAACTTCAAGAAGATCAATGTTAAACTTGGATTTGACCAAACGCCCCCTATATATATATATATATATTTTTGCAAGAATAACCATTAAATAAGATTTCTTAGGTCTTAAATAGAAGGACTATATATAATATGAACTTTTAGCCCATTTATATTGAACTTGACAATTTTTCCATACAATATAACATTTAATTTATCAAAATACTAGAAACTAGAATACAACTTCTATATGGACTTTGCTTAAGCATTTGGGAAAAATAAGCTTATTCTTCCTTTTTATTAATGATCAATCCCTAACCTTGTAAACTAGTTCAATGGATGGAACAAACAAAGAACCAAAGGCCTTCAGCAAGTTGGACTCCCTTTATCAATATTAACTAGAACATAGGTAGTTTGTGATACATTATGATCAACTCATTCATTATTAAACTAATCCAAATGTCCATCAATGTTCAGTATCTTTCAAAACTCCCTCACGGACATACAACCTCATAATTTAGCCTATAAAATTCTACTAATAGTTATGGTCTACCAAATGCCTTTGAAAACAAAAGCACTTATACCAAAGATCAGCATGAAAGTTAATATGGTCACTACATTAGTTCCTTATTATTTTCAAAGATTCAACTTCAATGTCAAATTTTAAAAATTCCTTTGAAAACATTAATTAATGGTGGCTCACCATACTACTAACTCCTAATGATGCTGATGGAATTGAAATTAATCCAGCTGTATACATCTTGTGCTTCTCATACTGTTAGCACCTTGTCTCAAAAACTAATAGGATCTTGATCACTTCTGAAATGTTTAGTTCCTTACCACATTATTTATAGTATGTTTATTAGCCTTTTTAAAATAATGTGTACAATATTATATTCATGGAGTTCAAGGAATATAGGCATTTTATAAGCATAGAAATGAAATGAGGAGAAAATATTGTAAATGCAAATGTTGAAAACAAGCATTTTTACACAGGAGACATTGCATAGACACTCTTTGAAAGGTAAGGAGAAAGAAAATGATGACCCAGAGCTTGGTTCAAGAGACAAGCATATTCAAGAAAATAACAAAGAAAGAACCAATGAAGAAAAACAAGTAGACAAGAAGTCACTCTTTAGGAATTGGCCAGCATTGTCTTCGATTATTATATATTGTGTTTTCTCTCTTCATGATATGGCATATACAGAGGTATGACATGTCACGTGTATTATCAAGTGCTTACCGGTTTACTTTGTATTTTTGTCATATTGCAAAACCACTAATTCAAATTATGTTTATATTTGCAGATATTTTCTCTTTGGGCTGTGAGCCCTAAGGAATATGGAGGATTAAGTTTTACTACTAGTAATGTTGGAGTAGTTTTGGCAGTAACAGGTATTACAGTAATTCCGTACAAATCAAACAAATTTTTTTTTCTATTGCTTATATTATATATATTTTTGAATTAGATAATGACCAAATACTTGTTTCAAATATGGTTGTTTGGAATGCTTGAATTTTTTAGAGTTCATATATATGAGAGCTGTTGGTTACGAATCTGCCACTAGGATAGGATTTAATGCAATGCGCCCTAGATTCGCCCAACAGATTGAAAGGCCGGAAGGAAGGAATGCCTTACGTGCCAATCTCCGGAGAAGGCCGGCTTCCTATATGTTTTCTCAAGTGGTTTTAAGCTCAGAGTGTAGGAAAGAAATTAGAAACGCAGAAAGAAATATAAATGTGATTTGTATTGGGTGGGGAGGATAAGCAGCACAACTATCAATCACCACTACTAACAGCAACTAAATACAGAATACATTACAGAAACTATCAATGTCACTCATTCTATGTATCCTCTAACTATGCATTCTAGGAATACTTGATCATCAAATACCGATATCCAGATAACAGAATAACAGTAAGCAATAACATAAGCAACATGAGGCAGAAATGCTAAATAAAGGCAGCATAAAGAACAAGAACAATCGATAGAGCCAAGTGTATCTTGTATTCAGAAGCAAACGTACAGCTACAATGGTTCCCTAGCAGTATATCCCCCTTCCACCTCTTACAATGATATGGCGCAGCTATTTATAGCACAATTTCCCCCCGATTACAACTCCGGGCACAGGATCCCAGACCTGACAATAGCTGAAAAAGCTGACAAAAGCGGCAAAAGAGCTGTTGATGTTGACCTCTGTAGATAGGGACTGTACTTGCAGCAAGGTCCACCTGAAAACTTGGCAGCTATGTGGCAGTGCGGTAGATGAAACTTTGAGTCAGCTTGAATGCGGGTAGCTGCGGTATAATAATTTGGCCCATGCCTGCCCTTTCCCTGTCACATCTCCGACTCGAATCCCAAGGCTGGACACTTGTCAAAATCTGATAAGGGACGAATCTGCCTTGAAAGGCAATCTCTCTTTCATGTCCGACTTCGCCCGGAATTGGAGCGCAATTAAACAGCGCAAGGGGGAATCAGCGTAGTTGGGGAGGCCTCCGTGCCTTAGATAGTTTTTGGGCTGCTTGCAACATCCTGTCCGAGTGCGCACAAGTAAGAGGGCGCAGCCCGACTTCACTGCGAAGTCGGGTTGCGCAGTCAACACTTAGCAAATTTTGCTTACCGCCCCGACTTCGCACGAAGATGAGAGTGCACCCCGACTTCGCAGCGAAGTCGGGTTGCGCTCTGGAACTTAGAAATTTCACGATCCGCTGCTTGCCAAGTGACACAAAAATGGGAGCGCACCCCGACTTCACTGCGAAGTCGGGTTGCGCTCTTGCACTTAGCCAAATTTCGGTCATTTTCCGCACTTCGCATCCCCGAGTGCGCTCAAACTTAAGGGCGCACCCCAACTTCGCTACGAAGTCGGGTTGCGCTCTTGTACTTAGAATTTTTAGGGGCATTTTGCTCTTTTTTGGGAAATTGACCGAAGAAAGTAAAAGAGGAAAGAAAAAGGGGAAATGAAGGGAATGATACTGACAGAAGGGGAGAAAGGGGATAGTGGAGAAAGGGAAAGGAGGGGGAGGGAAGGGAGAGCAACATACTTACATAAAAATGAAGACATGGCACCCCGTGCGAAATGTGGCAACATTCCTGGCGGCGAGCGGGGTGTCGAGCTCGCCTCGACGCAAAGAACCAAGTCTTTATCCTTTGGGCGCAGAGGAAATCCCTTCCCCTGCATCCCACTGCTCTTGCGTCCCCTTTTTAGGTAACTGCTCCTCTTCGAATTCGCTCTCAGCAGTTTCTTCTTCTGATCCTCCTCTTTCTGAATCCGAATGCTCACCACTGTCACCTTCTTGCTCGACCGGTTGCTCCCGCTCACGAACATGATTTTACGCAGCCTTAGCCTGGTCTCAGGCCGCTGCTTGGAAAGGCCCTAGATCGCTGACATTCTTCAGCGCTGCTCTGAATGCCGCGATCATGTGTACGTCGATGGTGTCATATCTCTCTCCCAACTCCTGAAGGGAGGTGTTGATCTTGCAATATCTTGACACCATTTGAGTTACCTGCACTTCCTAGACTGGCCTGGCCCAGCTGTCAATTTTTGATGTATCTGCCTCGAAAGACAACCAATTATGCTTTATTTGTTCAAGGGGCAAAAACTCCCCATCCTTGACGAAGCTCGGGCATTCGAGCTCAGAAAGAGTGTTGATGGGGGCCAGACAAATATTCATTTCATGGTTCAATGCGTCCAGCATTTTCCTGGCAGCCCTTGTTTTTTCGAAGTAATTATGCAAGGTTACCCTTGCATATGCCCAATCTAGGGCAATCCGGGACATGGGGGGAAATCGAAGGCCTTTGCGCGCGAACTCTTCAATTTTCATTGCCAAGTCCAGCCACTGCTTCGCTTGGTGTTCGGCCTCCTCTACCACAGGCTTTCCCTGGGCAGATACTTGGATCCTGGATGTGAAATCCGGAGACAGACGAGGACCGACAACATTAGCCCCTGCATCCCTGCACACAAACCAGCCCGCATCTCTTTGACCTTGTTTTTCAAAAAGGCCGCCGTTTGGGACGCCTTCTCCTTCAGCTGAGATTGGGCTTGCCTTAACGAATCCTGCAGTTGAGAGACATGTTCCAATGCCGCCTTTTTCTCTTCTAACAGCTGTTCGGCCGTCCTTCTTTGTGCTGTAGCCTCCTGCTGAGAGGCGGCGGGCTGTGTTTTCAAGTCCTTGATCTCCTGCTGAGCAGACTCCAACCGCGTGGTGGCCTTGGCCAGATCTTCCTCCAGCTGCCTCGAGTCATTTTGAAGCTGAAACAACTTCTCTTGATTCTCGAGTCGCTTAACAAGGAGATTGTCAGTTCTACGGCGAATACCGTTGATTTTGTATTCTTCGTTTATGTCGTCAAAATTCTTCTCCTTGACCTGGTGTTCATAGTCAGCCTCGGTAATTTCTTGGAGAGGCTTCTTTACCTTAGGGATCAATTTTTCAGTTCACAGCACTCTCCTGTCCAAGTCGAACTTGGTGCACTTCATCGGGGCAGCTATCTCCTCGGCTCTTCTTCGTTTGATGCCCTGGAGGAAAGAGGCGGAACAACCTACGGCCTTCGCTGCCAGAGGCTGATCATCTGTAATCTATATCTGCTCCCCCATGAAGTCAAGCTCTGCCAGCATAGGATACGCCGAGACTTAATCTTGCTATGGCATCCTTCTCGCAAACAACGAAGCAGGAGATATTCCAAAAGGTGTGGTTGCTTTCAAGGGCGACTGGGTTCTAGGGGAAGCGGGCGGCTGAGTGGGAGGTGAAGGCGGGGTCTTGAATAATGAAGGTGAATGGCGCGATGATGTAGGTACGGCTTCGGCACTGGCCGCAGGCGAGGGGTCTAGGGTTTGACTCAGGGTTTGGAAAACGTTCGGGTCTTGGGCAAACTGTTCGAAAGAATGGGGACTGCGGAATGATTGGGAGATATGCGACAAGGAAGATGCAACTAAGGCTTACCCTGATACAATGGGGGACGGTGTGACGGCAGGGCCAACAGGGATCTGGGGAACCGGGGAAGAGGACGTACATGCAGGCTCCGCCTGAGCCGCTGTTTGAAGGACGCCTGCTGCCCAAAATTTTGCTTCTTTCCCTGGGCTGTCTATAGAGATGATTTCCGACGCGGTTGTCTCTGTTCGTGCTGCAGCCGTTTGCTGAGTAGACTCCTTCTTAGGCCACTTGGCCTTTTCGCTCCTTTTCCTCTTCTTTTATTTTGGAGCTGCAGTTTGCTCGTAGGAGGCGGAGGAGGTTGGCGTTGCTGGCAGCGGTGCTCCCACGGTGAACTTGTACCTGGGTTTTGACTGAATAATGTTTGCTGCCGACGGCCCACCGGTTGACTCTTCTGGCGCCTTTTCCTTTTGGGAGGCCGCCTCTCTAGTTGACTTTTCTAGCTCTTGTACCTTTTGAGGTGACTCTTCGGGAGTTGGAGGAAACATCGGGCCCACCTGACTGCTTGTTGGTGTCGTGCTGGGAGTCCCTTGAATGGGTAATTGCTAGGAGGGGGGCTTCCTTTTATATCTCTTTCTAGCACCTAGGGGAACGCAATCTCGTGGGCAACATCGGGCCCTAGGAGATGGAGGGAAGGAAGAGCAGCATACTTACAAATTTTGAAATCATGGCACCCCATGCAAAATGTGGCAACATTCCTGGCGGCTCGCGGGGTGTCGAGCTCACCTCGACGCAAAGAACCAGGCCTTCATCCTTTGGGCGTAGAGGAACTCCCTTCCCCTGTCTTTCGCTGCTCTGACAGCTCCTTCTTGGGCAACTGCTCCTCTTCAGATCCGCTTTCGGCAGTTGCCTCTTCTGTTTCTCCTCCTTCTGAACCTGAATGACCTTCGCTGTCACCCTCCTGCTCGGCCGGCTGCTCCCGCTCACAGACAAGGTTGTATGCGGTCCTGGCCTGGTACTAGGCTGCTGCCTGAAATGGCCCTAAGTTGCTGACGTCTTTCAACGTTGCTCTGAATGCTGCGACCGCATGCATGTCGATGGTGTGGTATCTTTCTCCCAACTCCTTAAGGGAGGTGTTGATCTTGCAGTATTTCGACACCATCTGGGTGACCTGAGCTTCCTGGACTGGCTCGGCCCAGCTGTCAATCTCTGACGTGTCTGCCTCAAAAGACAGCCAATTCATCTTTACCTGCTCAAGGGTCAGAAATTCTCCATCCTTGATGAAGCTAGGGCAACCGTGCTCAAAAAGAGCGTTGAAGGGGGCCAGGCAAATGTTCATCTCATGGTCTAATGCGTCCAGCATTTTCCTGGCGGCCCTTATTTTCTGTACTTTTTCAAAATAATTGTGCAAGGTTACCCTTGCATCTGCCCATTCTAGGGTAATTCGGGACATAGGGGGAAATCGGAGGCCCTTGCGCTCGTACTCCTCAAGTTTCATTGCCAAGTCCAGACACTGCTTCGCTTGGCGTTCGGCCTCCTCTACCACAGGCTTTCCCTGGGCAGATACTTGGATCTTGGACGTGAAATCCAAGACTGATATGGACCTGACAACATTGGCCCTGCAACCCTGTAGCAAACCAGCCCGCGTTATCTTGATTTTATTCTTCGAAAAGGCCGTTGTCTGGGATGTTTTCTCCTCGAGCTGAGACTTAGCCTGCCTTAACGAATCCTGGAGCTGGGAGACCTGTTCCAGCGCTGCATTTTTCTCATCTGACAGCTGTTCGGCTATCTGTCTTTGCGCTGCGGCCTCCTGTTGAGAGGCGGCGAGCTGGGCTTTCAGGTCATTGATTTCTTGCTGTGCCGACTCCAACTGCGTAGTGGCCCTAGCCAGATCTTCCTCCAGCTGCCTTGAAGTATTCTGCAGTTGAAAAAGTGCCTCCTGATTCTCGAGTCGCGTGACAAGGAGATTATGTGTTCTACGACGAATACCGTTGATTTCGTATTCCTCGTTGATATCATCAAAGCTCTTCTCCTTGACTTGGTGCTCGTAGTCCGCCTCGGTCATCTCCCGGAGAGGCTTCTTTACTTTTGGAACCAACTTCTCAGTTCTGAACACTCTCTTGTCCAAGTTGTACTTGGTGTGCTTCACTGGGGCAGCTATTTCCTTGGCCCTTCTGCGTTTGACGCCCTGAAGGAAAGAGGCGGAACACCCTACGGCCTTTACTGCCAGGGGCTGATCGTCTGTGACCTGAATGAAGTCAAGGTCTTCTAGCATCTGATCTTGCTGCGGCATTTTTCCTGCTAACAGCGAAGCGGGAGGTATTCCAGAAGCCGTGGTCACTTTTGAGGGCGACCGAGTCCTAGGGGAAGTGAGCGGCTGAGTGGAGGACGTAGGCGGGGTTTTAAACAATGGAGGTGAGCAGCGTGGCGATATATGCACAGCTTTGGCACTGGCCGCAGGCGAAGGGTCTAGGGTTTGGCTGAGGGACTGAAAAGCGTTTGGGTCTTGGGCGAATTGGTCGAAAGAATGGGGGCTGTGAGAAGGTTGAGTGGTCTGAGATGAAGAGGATGGGACTACGGCTTGCCCTGATACAATGGGAGATGGCGTTATGGCAGGGCCGACTAGGATTTGGGGGAGCGGGGAAGTGGACGTACCTGTGGGCTCTACCTGAGCCGCTGCTTGGAGGACGTCTGCAGCCCAAGTTTCTGCTTTTGCTTCAGGGCTGTCCAATGAGACGATTTTCGGCGCGGCTGCTCCTGTCCATGCCGCGGCCGGTTGTTGTGCAGACTCCCTAGGCCGCTTGACCTTTTCGCTCCTCTTCCTCTTGTTTTCTTCCGGTGCTGCAGCTGGCTCAAAGGAGGGAGAGGAGGTTGGGGCGGCAGGCTGCGATGTGCCCACGGTAAACTTGTACCGGGGTCTAGACGAGAGGATGTTCACCGCGGCCGCTCCACTAGCTGGCTGGACGCTCTCCCTGAAGTGTGTGAACAAAATTCTTCCCTTGTTGTCGCAGACTTTCCGGGCAGCTGGTTTGTAGTATGCCAGCATGGATTCAACCAGCTCCGGGCATTGGTGGATAGGAGGGCACAAGAACCAGTACAGGTTCGATTTGTAGGCAGGCCCGACATGGTGTGAGGGCGAAACCTTGTCAGCCCACTTCGCAATATTCGGCCGCAGCTTGGTGAGGTTGATAGAAAATTCGCCATCTTTGTACCCGGCTAGGCGATTGATGGGCGGCGGTGGTGTCTGCCCTCGGCTTTTCTTTGACCTGGTTTTCCTTTTTTGCTCTTGCGGCGCTTCGCTCTCATGAGCGCTGGATTCCGTCTGCTCCTCAGCTTCATGTTTTGCATCACTGGACTGCACCGACATTGGCGCTTTCCCCTTGTCCATCGTTTCTTTTCTGCTCGAATTGGCAGGAACAGAGATTCTGGCTACTGATTGCTCAATTCTGGACTTTGCAGCTCAGAGTCGGTTAGACAATTTGGATGTTTTGAGTATGCCAGGGCCTCCTTTTCTAGGCAAGGAATTCAGCATTAATGGCGCCAGGGCAGGGGTTAAGGTGATTTGCTGGATGTTGGTGGAAGCATTATAATATTTTTGCGGCTGTGCGTGGGTTTAATCTTGAAAAGCGTACCCCGGTTGCAGTTGGTCCTAATGCGCCTTGCTTTCTTAATGACATATTTATTGAAAGTCGCACAATCATTATTAAACATTCTTTGGACTTCGTGCTTTTGATTACGTCATAGCCGCCGCCTGGGCACACATTTCGAGGGAGAACTTTGGCCCAGGGTTTTAAGGAATGCAACCCAACTTCGCACTATGCCGAACTGCGTTGTCCGGGCCCACACTTGGAAACATTTTATCATTTTTTCTTGCTTCCCGCGACAGGTCACCCAAGGTGCGCCCAAAATTGAGGGCGCACTCGGACTTCGCCCAAAAAACGGGCGCACTCCGACTTCGGCCAGATTTTGCTGCGCAGTCGGACTTCGCCCAAAAAATGTGCGCCCTCCGACTTCGCTCAGATTTGCTTGCGCAGTCTGTTTTGACACTTAGCCGTTTTTAGCTCTGCTTTCCCAAACTGCGCTCTCAAGACAGTGCGCAGCCCGACTTCGCTGCGAAGTCGGGTTGCGTACCCAGCACTTAGCCAAATTTTTCCGTTTTTGTCAGCTGCCTTTTTTTTCAAACTTCCAATGTCGCACTGTTCAGGGAGCGATGCCCAACATCGCTGCGAAGACGGGGTTTGCTCTGAGCTTTACTTAGGCTCTGAAAACTAGAAGCTAAAATGCTGAAATAAATATGTACAAACTGATAAAAAATGCAGAAAAGAAATATATACAAGGAAGGACCCGCCTGGGGTGCCTTCAGCGGTGGTAAATCTTCAGGTGGAACCCGTTGACGGGAATGCGGAGAAGTTGTCCCTCCATGTCCTGGAGCACGAATGCATTAAATTGATTCACCCGAGCAATCTGATAGGGACCGTCCCAAAGGGCATCAAATTTACCATGGTTGCCTGGCTTTGCGTTCAGTGAGTCCCACTTCAGCACCAGGTCCCCGATTTTGAAAACTCGGGCGGTGGTGCCTTTCGCAAAGCAGCCTTGGGTTGCTTCAGCATGCTTAGTAAAGGCCTGGTATGCTTTTTCTCTTTCTTCTTCTAACTGTAGCAGTTGGCATAGTCTAGCATCCACTGGATCCCCGTTGCCTCTTTCTTCATCCAGCATCCAGAGTGCGGGTATCTCTACATGGGTTGGCAGAACTGCCTCCTTGCCGTACACGAGCGCGTAGGGGATGTCTTGATAGACTTCTTGAATGATATGCGATCCGCCCACAGCGCCCGGTTCAGGAGTAGGTGCCATGTCCTCTTGTTTCTCTCTACTGTCATTTTGACAATCTTCAATAGATTCTTGTTGGTGGACTTAGCCAGGCCGTTTCCCTGCGGGTAGTAGTTAGAAGACATCTTGTGATAGATGCCATATTTGCTGGTGTACTCCGTGAGTACAGCGACTGGAAACCCTGGACCATTGTCTGTCACTATTGATTTCGGGACCCCGAAACGGGTGATGAGGCTCTCGAGGAACCTAATGACCGTCTCCTGGTCTGCATTCTTAGTGGGGATCGCCTCTGCCGACCGGGTGAAGTAATCGGTGGCGGTAAGAATAAACTTGTGCCCCGTTGCAGAGTTAGGCGTAATGAATCCAATGAAGTCTAGACCCCACTGCTGGAACGGAGTCTTAGCTTGAATTGGCTGGAGGGGCAGGGGTGCTTTTCTGTTTCTGCCAACAAATCTCTGGCATTTGTCACATTTGACACAGACCGCATGTGTGTCTGTGAAGAGAGTGGGCCAGTAGTACGCAGCTTTGATTATTTTCAAGGCCGTAGGCCTTCTGGAATGATGTCCCCTAGGCATCACGGAGTGAAACTCTCCGAGGACCCTAGGTTTGTCAGTATTTCTGACGCACCTCAACAGGATGCCGTCAATCAATGCATTTGTGCAGAGACCTCAAATGCAGCTGTGTGGAGCTCGAGAGGTAAATCTCATCCAAGGCCAACAATGGGAATATGCAAGCACCGCCCAAGCGATGAATAATATGGTTGCTTGCAGTTTCCATCAGGATATGGGCCAAGAAGGGGAACAGGCTCTAGTGGCAGAACCTAAGAGCAACGAGGGCATATTTTTGCACCCTTTTTGTGTCCCAGGGCATAGCACGCAAGTATTCAGCCATAACCCAATAAGCACGCCTCACTAGGAGGCTGATCCTAAGGAGGTTCCTATTGCCACATTTTGCACGGGGTGCCATGTTTTCATTTTTTGTAAGTATGCTGCTCTCCCTTCCCTCCTCCTCCTTTCCCTTTCTCCACTATCCCCTTTCTCCCCTTCTGTCAGTTTCATTCCTCCTTTTTCCCCTTGTACTTTCTTCGGTCAAATTCCCAAAACAGAGCAAAAGGTCCCTGAAAATTTCTAAGTCTAAGAGCGCAACCCGACTTCGCAGCGAAGTCGGGGTGCGCCCTTAAGTTCGAGCGCACTCGGGAATGCGAAGTGCGGAAGAGGACCGAAAAGGACCGAAATTTGGCTAAGTACAGGAGCGCAACCCGACTTCGCAGCGAAGTCGGGGTGCGCTCTCTTTCCTGTGCGCACCTGGGAAGCAGCGGATCCTGAAAATCGGCTAAGTGCCAGAGCGCAACCCGACTTCGCAGCGAAGTCGGGCTGCGCCCTCATTCCTGTGCGAACAACAAGCAAAATCAGCTAAGTGTGGAGTGCGCAACCCGACTTCGCAGCGAAGTCGGGCTGCGCCCTCTAACTTGTGCGCACTTGGGCAAGATGTTTCAAGCAGCCCAAAAACTGTCTAAGGCACGGAGGCCTCCCCAACTGCGTTGTTCCCCACTTGCGCTGTCTAATTGCGCTCTGATCTCGGGCGAAGTCGGACATAAAAGAGAGACTGCCTTTCAAGGCAGATGCGTCCCTCATCAGAATTTGACAAGTGTCCAGCCTCGGGATTCGAGCCGAAGATGTGACAGGAAAAGGACAAGCGTGGGCCAAATTATCTACCGCAGCTGCCCTCATTTAAGCTGACTCAAAGTTCCATCTACCGCAGCTACCCGCATTCAAGCCGACTCAAAGTTTCATCAACCGCACTGCCACGTAGCTGCCAAGTTTTCAGGTGGACCTTGCTGCAAGTACAGTCCCTGTCTGCAGGAGTCAACATCAGCAGCTCTTTTGCCGCTTTTGTCAGCTTTGTCAGCTATTGTCGGGTCTGGGATTCTGTGCCCAGAGTTGTAATCGGGGGGAAATTGCGCTATAAATAGCTGCACCACATCATTGTAAAGGGTGGAAGGGGGATATCCTGCTAGGGAACCATTGTAGCTATACGTTTGCTTCGAATGCAAGATACACTTGGCTCTATTTGTTGTTATCGTTCTTTATGCTGCCTTTACTTAGCATTTCTGCCTCATGTTGCTTATTTTATTGCTTACTGTTATTCTGCTATCTGGATATCGGTATTTGATGATTAAGTATTCCTGGAATGCATAGCTAGAGGATACATAGGATGTATGACAGTTGTAGTTTATGTAATGTATTCTGTATTTAATTGTTGTTAGTAGTGGTGATTGATCGTTGTCGTGTTGCTTATCCTCCCCACCCAACTCAAATCATATTTGTATTTCTTTCCGCATTTTTAATTTCTTTCCTGCACTCTGAGCTTAAAACCATCCGAGAAAACACATAGGAAGCCGGCCTTCTCCGGAGATTGGCACGGAAGGCATTCCTTCCTTCCGGCCTTTCAATCTGGTGGGCGAATCTAGGGCGCATTTCACTAAATCCTTTCCTAGTGGCAGATTCGTAACCAACAGTTTCTCTGGCACGCCCGGTGGGACCCGAAAGTTTCCCACCCAAAACAGAATCGAAGCATCGGTGTTCGCTTCATTGCTGTTAAAATCAGAACACCTGGCGACTCTGCAAGTACCTGAATATTCTCTGAGTCCGTGAGACCGGTCCAAGCGCCTTCATGCATACAAGAAGGTGGAGAGCAAGGAATCCGGGAAACCAGCCTGATCTTTACGAAATTGACATCAACGCTCCGGGAGAGCGCGTCAAGCTGGCTGACTACCAAGCTCGCATAGACGAATCCGAAACCGAAATCGAAGAGGCCGAAGTTGAAGAGCAACCTACATCTTCGGACGACACCGATACCGAGTACACGACCGGAGGGGAAGAAGAAATGGCTGCTCAGCAAAATGATGACGACCTCTTCCCAGCGGTCGACTCCACGGGGCCCTTGGCCCTAGTCGGACAAGAGGTTGTACCCCCCGCTGCCTTGAAGGCCATCCCTACTTATGATGGCTACGGCAAAACGGCGTATGAACACATCCAGGACATTCTGGCCTTGGCTGCGCTACACTCTATTGTCGATGAGAGTGTCAAGACCCGTCTATCGGCTCTTTCCCTAAGGGGGAAGCTTCTCTATTGGTGGAGATCTTTGCCAGAAGGATCTATCACGGGGTGGCCTCAGCTGGCAGGCAGGCTTGTAAAAGGATGCAACGAGTCTGCCGATCCCTCTTCGTTGTTGCATCAGTTCCAAAGTATCCAACGACACCCACAAGAGGAGGTATCAGACTTCAACATAAGGTTTGCGAGGTCTTGGAAAAGAGTACCTCGCGAACTGCGACCTTCAGCAGGTCAGGCTGCACACTACTACTTGAGGTCTTTCAACTCAGATATCTGCCTACTTCTGAAGATAGCCCGAGTCGATTCCTTCCCTGCCCTATACGAAGCTGCCCAACAAGCAGAATTAGATATAATCTCCATAGGCAGACTCCCGCATAGAGTGCAGCCCCCTATTTATCCTGATTTTCCTCAGTCCCAGTACCCATCGGCCTCTGGTGTGATGCCTTCATCTTCAAGTCAGCACCCCCAGCAGCCATGGAATCCGGCACCAGTTATAAACCCCTACGGCCCGCCTCAAATTCATTATCCTAACCCGCCACCTCCGCCTCCGCAGTATCCCGCACTCCCAGCTCCCCCTCAGTACGCGGCGTATTCTGCACCCCCGCCATTGGCTGCATTACCTCCGCCGGCCCGGTTGGCACCTGCAGACAATGATATTCAAAATAAAATCCTCCAAGAGGTACGGGCTCTGGCCTCTGGGTATCATACCATGTCTAACGACATGACGATAATGAAGAAGAAGCAAGCCCAGATGGAGTTCCTTCCAAGGAGACCGTATCCTCCTCCGGCGCTAACGAAAGATCAAGCCGCACAAGCTCAAAGGCACCCCCCTGCAAGGAATGCTGCCAATGAGGATCAACCTGGCACTTCTGACCAGGTCAACTGGTGCTCCACGTGCAACGATCCACACTCAGAAGAAGGGTGCACGCTGCATCAGCATTATCTCCAGACCCTGGCGGGCAGCGCCATAGAGGATGAATTATACATGATCCTGGACGATGAAGGCAACTTTGCCGTCCCAGAAGAAGATCCTGCGTTGCTCCTGACCAAGGAAGGCAGAAAGCCCGTTGAAGCTGCCGCGGCCCAAGCAAAGCCATTAAAGGTATACGCCAGAAGAGAAAAGGCGCAACCTGCTGGGCTACCACCTGACAAGTCACTGTGGCCTCATGCAGCCAAAGAAAAGTTTCCTGCGCCCAAGGCTCCCGCGGTGAAAGCTCCCGCAGCTCAGTCTCCGACCGAAACAAAAGAAAAAGCTCAGGAGAAGCTGAGATATCCGTCGCTGACGAAGAGACAGAGAGTCGAAGCCACGCAGCAATACCGGACTAAGTATGAGCCTGCGAAAGAAATAGAGGGAGCCAGCACTTCAACCTACAACATAGTTGACGAGCTAAAGAGGACCCCCGCGAAGATAAGTATGTACGAGGCTCTTCTGCTCCCAGGGCAAGTTGATCTGCTGCAGGAATCTTTGAAAAATATAAAAGACGGGAAGCCGACGCAGCCTGCTGTGTTAGCTCAACCCCTGACAGTCTCCGCCACCGGGAAAAACAGGCCACCTCCTTTCTATCTGTCATTACGGATGGAAGGCTATATAGTGCACAACTGCATGGTGGATTCTGGTGCCTCCACGACTGTTATGCCGAGAGCCGTCTGCGACGAGATCGGTATGGAATATACAAGGAGCAGCCAAGGTGTGTTGCAGCTAGACGGCACCCCTGTCAAGACAGTTGGTGTCATCAAGGATATCCCGATCCGACTGCATAAAGCCCTCGACATAGTGGTCATACAGGAAGTCGTTGTGGTCGACTTGGAACCCTACTTCGGCATGTGCCTCTCCAGGGAGTTCACTGCAAAGCTGGGTGGGTATCTGTCTCTGGATTACTCACATATGGAAGTGCCCTTCAAAGGAAGGAGACTGAAGATCTACAATGAAAAGCCTTCCACATTTCTAGTAGAGAAGATACCCGGAGAAGAGCCACAGAACGGCATGGTTCAGTTGACAACCGAAGAACTGGTAGTGGTGGACATGACAGAAGAAGCCCTTGAGCTATTACAAGTGGAGGATGAGTTCTCCTTGCTGGACTTCAACGCCATGATTGAGACTGAGCAAGGCTGTTACTCCGTCACCCAGCCTGAAAGACTTGACCAGTCAGCAAGGAAAGAGGTAGGACCCGCACCAGAAAAGCTATGGAAGCTGTTCTTTGATGGCGCCCGATGCAAAAATGGCGCCGGTGCAGGGGTACTCCTGGTTTCCCCGTCCGGGATCCAGAAGGACTACACTTACAGACTGGCTTGGAGCTGTACTAATAACGCGGCGGAGTATGAAGCCCTGTGCTTGGGTTTGAGAAAAGCAGAGAGACTGGGGGTGAAACATTTGCAGATCTTTGGCGACTCAGAGCTGGTGTGCAACCAGATTACGAATAAGTGCGCCTCCAAGAAGCATTACCTCAAGGCGTATCGTAACCGTGTCTGGGACCTGATGGAGTCATTCGACTCGTTGAATGTCAAAGCCATATCACGTGAGAAGAACAAACACGCTGACATTCTGGCGTCTGTTGGAGCCAGGTACGTTCCGGCTGATGACACTGTCCAGAAGCCGAAGCCGGTTCGTACCATCTACAGGCCTTCTGTGCCTGATAAAGACACCCACTGGCAGGTGTTTGATTGTGACGAGGATATCGTCACTTTTTTGATTAATGAAGCATGTACTATAGAAGGTAGAGACCCTGATGACGAGCAGTACGAGGGGTTGATACAGTTGAAGAACAATCATGTCCCGAAAGGACTGATTACCTTAGAGAGTCTCTTTGACCAGAATGATAGGGCAATATCCCACAGGATCAAAGTAGACCCCAAGCAGTACGTAGACCTGGAGCTAGAACCTGGAAAAACAATCAAGGTCGGGACGGACTGCACTGAAGAGGAACTGGAGCAGATCAGATCATTATGCAGAGAGTTCCCTGATATCGTGGCCTGGTGCTACCAGGACTTGAAGGGGTATGACAGAGAGATGATCCAGCATACCATAGAGCTGGAAGATAATGCAAAACCTTTCCGGCAGAAGCAAAGGGCAGTAAACCCGAAAATTGAAGCCATGATGAAAGCTGAGCTCTTAAAGATGCTGGAGGCCAAAATCATCTACCCCATCAAGCACTCATCTTGGGTCGCGAATTTGGTTCCTGTGAGGAAAAAGAATGGAGACATCCGCCTCTGCGTGGATTTCAGAAACCTTAATCAAGCCTCGCTGAAGGACCATTACCCGCTTCCCCAAATCGATCAGATCCTCCACATAGTTGCTGGAGCACAGAGGTTCTCTCTCTTGGACGGATTCTCTGGATACAACCAGATATGGGTAAAGGACGAAGATCAGCACAAGACAACGTTCACCACCAAATGGGGAACGTTTGCATATCAGCGCATGCCCTTCGGCCTGTCTAATGCCGGCGCTACGTTTCAAAGAGCCATGGACTTGGCCTTCCGAGAGCTGCTCAACAAGGTCATTGTCATCTACTTGGATGATATGACTGTATTTTCTCACAGGAGAGAGGACCATGCTTCCCACTTGCGGCAAATATTTGAGAGATGTCGTGAATTCGGCATTTCCATCAACCCGAAGAAGTCAGTCTTCGCGGTAAAAGAAGGTAAGCTGCTAGGGCATGTCATTTCTGAGAAAGGCCTTGCAGTGGATCCTGACAGAGCAGAAGCCCTTCTCCGCTTACCCATCCCAGTCGACAAGAAGGGGTTACAGTCATTCTTCGGCCAAATCAACTTCGTGAGGAAGTTCATACCGGACTTCGCACAAGTAATTAAGCCCATGGCCGAACTGTTAAAAAAGAATGCCGAATTCTTGTGGACTGACGAAAGAAAGCAGGCCTTCGAGGAGATCAAGGCTAGAATTGCGCAAGCTCCGGTGTTGATTAATCCAGACTATTCCAAGGATTTCATCCTGTACGCGGTGGGAGAACCCGAGAGTTACGCCGCAGTCCTGACTCAGAAGGGAGATGATGGCGAAGAACGCCCCATAGCGTTCTTAAGCCAGGTGATTCAGCCGCATGAAGAAAAGTACAATTTTATTGAGCGGCAGGTTCACGCAGTCATGAAATCCCTCAGGAAGTTCAGGCACTTCGTCTCCCAGAGCCGGATAACTGTCTTCGTGATACATCCGGACGTCAGGAATTTCATCATACAAGGGGAGCCAGGTCACAAGAGGGCAGGATGGATAGCCAAGATCCAAGAATTTGACATCGAGGTACGGCCAACAAAGCTGATCAGAGGCCGAGCCTTGTGCCAAGAGCTGGCCCGAAGCGCTGCAGCTGAAATCTCTGCCTGCAAGTGGGAAGATCCGATAGCAGAAACTAACCTAGCCAACTCCTTATCAGAGGAAAGTGATTGGACAAATGACCTGGTGCGGTATTTTAGCACCGGGAGATGTCCAGATCACCTCAATGCCTCACAAAGAAGGAGGTTTAGGCTAAACGCCTTGAGATACGTACTTCGCCCCGAGGGGCTTTATTTCAAAAACATTGACGGCATCCTGTTGCGATGCGTCAGAGAAACAGATAAACCCAGGGTCCTCGGAGAATTCCACTCCGGGATGCCTGGGGGACATCATTCTGGGAGGCCTACGGCCTTAAAAATTATCAGAGCTGGGTACTATTGGCCCACTCTCTTCACAGACGCACATGCGGTCTGTGTTAAATGTGATAAATGCCAGAGGTTCGCTGGCAGGAACAGAAAAGCACCCTTGCCCCTCCAGCCAATTCAAGCCGAGACTCCGTTTCAGCAGTGGGGTCTAGACTTCATCGGGGCCATCACGCCTAACTCTGCAGCGGGACACAAGTTTATCCTTACAGCCACCGATTATTTCACTCGGTGGGCAGAGGCGATCCCCACTAAGCATGCGGACCAAGAAACGGTCATTGGGTTCCTCGAGAGCCTCATCACCCGTTTCGGGGTCCCGGAGGCAATAGTGACAGACAATGGTCCGGGGTTCGCAGGCGCTGTACTCACGGAGTACACCAGCAAATACGGCATCTATCACAAGATGTCCTCGAACTACTACCCGCAGGGGAATGGCCTGGCTGAGTCCACCAACAAGAATCTACTGAAGATTGTTAAAAAAACAGTAGAGAGAAACAAGAGGACATGGCACCTACTCCTGAATCGGGCGTTGTGGGCGGATCGCATATCGTTCAAGAAGTCTATCAAGACATCCCCCTACGCGCTCGTGTACGGCAAGGAGGCAGTTCTGCCTACCCACATAGAGATACCCGCACTCTGGATGCTAGATGAAGAAAAAGGCGACGGGGATCCAGTGGACGCCAGACTTTGCCAACTCTTGCGGTTAGAAGAAGAAAGGGAAAAGGCATACCAGGCCTTTACTAAACATGCCGAGGCGACCCAAGGCTGGTTTGCGAAAGGCACCACCGCCCGAGTTTTCAAAATCGGGGACCTAGTGTTAAAGTGGGACTCATTGAAAGCAAAGTCGGGCAACCATGGTAAATTTGATGCCCTCTGGGAAGGTCCCTATCAGATTGCTCGGGTGAACCAATTTAATGCATTCGTGCTTCGGGACATGGCGGGACAGCTTCTCCCCATTCCTGTCAACGGGTTCCACCTGAAGATTTACCACCACTGAAGGCACCCAAGGGGTCCTTCCTTGTACATATTCCTTTTCTGCATTTTAGTTTATCACAGAATGTATATATTTATTTCAGCATTCAGCTTTTAGTTTTCAGAGCCTAAGTGAAGCCTAGAGCAAACCCCGACTTCGCAGCGAAGTCGGGCATCGCTCCTTGGATAGTGCGACATCGGGAGTTTGAGAGAAGGCAGCTGACAAAAAAGCCAAAAAATGACTAAGTGCTGGGTGCGCAACCCGACTTCGCAGCGAAGTCGGACTGCGCACCGTCTTGGGAGCGCAGTCGGGCAGCGCAGAGCAAAAATCAGCTAAGTGTTGAAGTCAGACTGCGCACATTTTCGGGCGAAGTCGGAGTGCGCACGTTTTTCGGGCGAAGTCTGAGTGCGCCCTCAATTTCGGGCGCACCTTGAATGACTTGTCGCGGGAAACGAGGGACATAATGATAAAATATTTCTAAGTATGGGCCCAGGCTGCGCGGTAAGGCATAGTGCGAAGTTGGGTTGCGTCCCTCCTTAAAACCCTGGGCCAAAAATCTCCCTCGAAGTGTGTGCCCAGGCGGCGGCCGTGACGTCATTGGAAGCACGAGGTCCGAAATTTTTTTAAAATAATGATTGCGCGTCTTTCAAAGCGGATGTCATTAAAAAAGCAGGCGCATTAGGACCAACCGCAACCAAGGTACGCTTTCCAAAGAAAAACCCACGCACGGCCGCCAAAGAATAATAGCGCTTCCACCTACTTCGGGCAAATCACCTTAACCCCCTCCCTTGCGCCATTAATGCTGTATTCTTCTTCCTAGAAAAGGGGCCCTGGCATACTCAGAACATCCAAATTGTCAAGCCAAGTCTGAGCTGCAAGGCGCAGAATTGAAGAATTAGTAGCCAGAATCCCCGTCTCTGCCACCTCGAGCAGGAAAGAGAGAATGGACAAGGGAAAAGCGCCAATGCCGGCGCAGTCCAGCGACGCAGAACGCGAAGCTGAAGAGCATACAGAATCCAGCGCTCATGAGAGCGAAGCGCCGCGGGAGCGAACAAGGAGAACCAGGTCGAAGAGAAGCCAAGGGCAAGCTCCACCGCCGCCCATCAATCGCCTGGCCGGGTATAGGGACGGCGAGTACTCTATCAGCCTCACCAAGTTGCGGCCAAATATAGCGAAGTGGGCTGACAAAGTTTCACCCTCGCACCATGTCGGGGCTGCATACAAATCGAACCTGTACTGGTTCTTGTGCCCTCCTGTCCACCAGTGCCCGGAGCTGGTTGAATCCATTGTGACATACTACAAACCAGCTACCCGGCAAGTCTGCGACAACCAAGGAAGAGTGTTGTTCACACTCTTCAGGGAGAGCGTCCAGCCAGCCTTCGCCCCGGGGCTCCAGTACGACCCCAACGCCATTGTCAGGAGAATTAACCTGGATGAGCAGGCGGGCAGATTCGCTCAGACCAAAAGGATGAGAGAGTTTCTCGACTCAGAGCTGAAAACCCCGCTACCAGCCGGACAGTGGCCGACAGGCCCTATACCCCTGGACAGGTTCGAAAATAAGTACATATATATCATCCTGGCATGGGTACTCGGCTGCGACACCGACAGAATGGTGCGCCCGTACCAGCTGGCGCTCGCAGAATGCATCTTGCATGGGGAGTTTTATGACTCCACTGCGCAAAGGAGCGGAAGGCGCCCTATTTTCTTTGACTGGGCAGATTGGGTGGCGTACGCCATACATTCGAACCTGGTCAGGTTGCAGCAGAAGCAGACAACAGAGTTCCGACTCTGCTCGTTCCTCACATGGTTGTGCCTGTACCACACGCACTACCGGATTAAAGTGCCTGACCTAAAAAAGGTGAATGAGAAGGGAGAACCGCTGCCTGTGTACGAGTGGACAGAAGCCCTGTACAGGAGAGGGTCGTACTACGAGTTCAACTTCAAATTTCTAGGTATGACCCTGGCGCTGTTCAACGGCAAGGGATCTCGCCCGCCACTGGCCATGACGAACTATTTGAGGAAGTACAAGTGCGGGGATACCTTCCGGTTGACGCAGGGCATTGTGGTCAGAATCTACGGATTCAAGGGGAAGCCGTTCCTGCTGCCCTATTTCTGCACTGAGCATCAGTTCGGTATGGAGATATCGCGCCAGATGGACTATGTCGAGGAGGAATTCGGCCAGGGAAAGAAGAGAGGCCATATTTTCCAGTATCCTATTACCTGGGCGAACATCCAAGTGCACGAGATTGGACAGCATGTCTACCTCGAACAAGAACTCCTCATCATGGGCCTGATACAGCTACCTCAGCGCTGGAAGTATGACCCGATTGGGGTCAGGGGAAAGTTTGTGCATATCTGCCCCCGAGCGGAGATCATGCAAGAAAGGTGCAATAAAACAGGTGCAGACCTGGAATGGCACATTGAGCGGATGCAATCATGGCCGCCATGGCATGATTTTTACTGCGAAGAAGTGGCGTATGATCCGGAGCGCAATCCGGACCACCGGTTAGACTCAGCAGGCTTCAAGAAATTCCTCTCCAAGGTGGCGCCCCTCAGCTGGCAAAAGGACAAAATTATTGAATGCTGGAAAATGAGGTGCCGCACGCAACACGATAAGTCTAACCGGAAGACATTGGCCGTAGATGATGAATTTTCGGCCTTATATGATCAATACGCCGACAAATGGGAGCCGTTCGCATTTCGAGATTGCGTTCCCCTAGGCGCCAGAAAAAGATATAAAAGGAAGCCCCCGTCCCAGCAATTGCCTACTCAAGGGACTTCCAGCGCGACACCAACAAGCAGCCAGGTGGGCCCAATGTTGCCTCCAGCCCCTGAAGCGTTACCTCAAAGGGTACAAGAGCCAGAAAAGTCAACTCCTGAGGTGGCCCCCCAAAAGGAAAAGGCGCCAGAAGAGTCAACTGGTGGAACGGCCGCGACAAGCATTCTTCCATCAAAACCCAGGTACAAGTTTACCGTGGGAACATCTTTGCCTGCCGCCCCAACCTCCTCTGCCTCCTTCGAACCAGCTGCAGCTCCAGAAGAAAAGAAGAGGAAGAGGAGCGAAAAGGCCAAGCGGCCTAAGGAGTCTGCACAGCAAACGGCCGCAGCACGGACAGTGACGGCAGCGCCGGAAATTATCTCATTGGACAGCCCTGGGAAAGAAGCAGAAGTTTGGGCTGCAGGCGTCCTTCAATCAGCGGCTCAGGCGGAGCCCGCAGGTACGTCCTCTTCCCCGGTTCCCCAGATCCCAGTTGGCCCTGCCGTAACACCGTCCCCCACTGTATCAGGGCAAGCCCTAGTTGCATCTTCCTTGTCTCAAATCTCCCAACCCTTCCACAGTCCCCATTCTTTCGAGCAGTTTGCCCAAGACCCCAACGTTTTCCAAACCCTGAGTCAAACCCTAGACCCCTCGCCTGCGGCCAGTGCCGAAGCTGTGCCTACATCGCCGCGCCGCTCACCTCCATTGTTCAAAACCCCGCCTTCACCTTCCACTCAGCCGCTCGCTTCCCCTAGGACCCGGTCGCCCTTGAAAGCGACCACGCCTTCTGGAATATCTCCTGCTTCATTGTTTGCAGGAAGAATGCCGCAGCAAGATTTAGTCTCGGCGTATCCGATGCTGGCGGAGCTTGACTTCATGGGAGAACAGCTGCAGATTACGGATGATCAGCCTCTGGCAGCGAAGGCCGTGGGGTGTTCCGCCTCTTTCCTCCAGGGCGTCAAACGAAGAAGAGCCGAGGAGATAGCTGCCCCGGTGAAGCGCACCAAGTTCGACTTGGACAGGAGAGTGCTGCGAACTGAGAAGTTGATCCCGAAAGTGAAGAAGCCTCTCCGGGAAATGACCGAGGCAGACTATGAACACCGAGTCAAGGAGAAGAACTTTGACGATATAAACGAGGAATACGAAATCAACGGTATTCGTCGCAGAACTGACAATCTCCTTGTCAAGCGACTCGAGAATCAGGAGACGCTGTTTCGGCTTCAAAATGACTCAAGGCAGCTGGAGGAAGATCTGGCTAAGGCCACCACGCGGCTGGAGTCTGCCCAGCAGGAAATCAATGACCTGAAGGCACAGCTCGCCGCCTCTCAGCAGGAGGCTACAGCGCAAAGAAGGACGGCCGAACAGCTGTCAGAAGAGAAGAAGGCAGCATTGGAGCATGTCTCTCAGCTGCAGGATTCGTTAAGGCAGGCCCAATCTCAGCTCAAGGAGAAGACGTCCCAGACGGCGGCCTTTTCGAAAAACAAGGTCAAAGAGATGCGGGCTGGTTTGCTGCAGGGATGCAGGGCTAACGTCGTCAGGTCCATATCCGTCCTGGATTTCGCATCCAGGATCCAAGAAGTATCTGCCCAGGGAAAGCCTGTGGTAGAGGAGGCCGAACACCAAGCGAAGCAGTGGCTGGACTTGGCAATGAAAATTGAAGAGTTCGCGCGCAAAGGCCTCCGATTTCCCCCAATGTCCCGAATTGCCCTAGATTGGGCAGATGCAAGGGTAACCTTGCACAATTATTTTGAAAAAACTGAAAAAACAAGGGCCGCCAGGAAAATGCTGGACGCATTGAACCACGAAATGAACATTTGCCTGGCCCCCTTCAACGCTCTTTCTGAGCTCGGATGCCCGAGCTTCGTCAAGGATGGGGAGTTTCTGCCCCTTGAACAGGTGAAGCTGAATTGGCTGTCTTTTGAGGCAGATACGTCGGAAATTGACAGCTGGGCCGAGCCAGTCCAGGAAGCACAGGTCACTCAGATGGTGTCGAGATATTGCAAGATCAACACCTCCCTTCAGGAGTTGGGAGAGAGATATAACACCATCGACGTGCACACGATTGCAGCATTCAGAGCAGCGCTGAGAGATGTCAGCGATTTAGGGCCCTTTCAGGCAGCAGCCTGGGACCAGGCCAAGGCCGCATACAATCATGTCCGTGAGCGGGAGACGGCCGAGCAGGAGGGTGACAGTGGTGATCATTCGGATTCAGAAAGAGGAGGAGAAACAGAAGAAGAAACTGCCGAAAGTGAATCCGAAGAGGAGCAGTTACCCAAGAAGGGGCCGTCAGAGCAGCGGAATGCAGGGGAAGGGAGTTCCTCTGCGCCCAAAGGATGAAGGCCTGGTTCTTTGCGTCGAGGCGAGCTCGACACCCCGCGAGCCGCCAGGAATGTTGCCACATTTTGCACGGGGTGCCATGTTTTCATTTTTTGTAAGTATGTTGCTCTCCCTTCCCTCCTCCTCCTTTCCCTTTCTCCACTATCCCCTTTCTCCCCTTTTGTCAGCTTCATTTCCCCTTTTTCCCCTTGTACTTTCTTCGGTCAAATTCCCAAAACAGAGCAAAAGGTCCCTGAAAATTTCTAAGTCTAAGAGCGCAACCCGACTTCGCAGCGAAGTCGGGGTGCGCCCTTAAGTTCGAGCGCACTCGGGAATGCGAAGTGCGGAAGAGGACCGAAAAGGACCGAAATTTGGCTAAGTACAGGAGCGCAACCCGACTTCGCAGCGAAGTCGGGGTGCGCTCTCTTTCCTGTGCGCACCTGGGAAGCAGCGGATCCCGAAAATCGGCTAAGTGCCAGAGCGCAACCCGACTTCGCAGCGAAGTCGGGCTGCGCCCTCATTCCTATGCGCAGTCTGAACAGCAAGCAAAATCGGAGTGCGCAACCCGACTTCGCAGCGAAGTCGGGCTGCGCCCTCTAACTTGTGCGCACTTGGGCAAGATGTTTCAAGCGGCCCAAAAACGGTCTAAGGCACGGAGGCCTCCCCAACTGCGTTGTTCCCCACTTGCGCTGTCTAATTGCGCTCTGATCCCGGGCGAAGTCGGACATAAAAGAGAGACTGCCTTTCAAGGCAGATGCGTCCCTCATCAGAATTTGACAAGTGTCCAGCCTCGGGATTCGAGCCGAAGATGTGACAGGAAAAGGACAAGCGTGGGCCAAATTATCTACCGCAGCTACCCTCATTTAAGCTGACTCAAAGTTCCATCTACCGCAGCTACCCGCATTCAAGCTGACTCAAAGTTTCATCAACCGCACTGCCACGTAGCTGCCAAGTTTTCAGGTGGACCTTGCTGCAAGTACAGTCCCTGTCTGCAGGAGTCAACATCAGCAGCTCTTTTGCCGCTTTTGTCAGCTTTGTCAGCTATTGTCGGGTCTGGGATTCTGTGCCCAGAGTTGTAATCGGGGGGAAATTGCGCTATAAATAGCTGCACCACATCATTGTAAAGGGTGGAAGGGGGATATCCTGCTAGGGAACCATTGTAGCTATACGTTTGCTTCTGAATGCAAGATACACTTGGCTCTATTGACTGTTATCGTTCTTTATGCTGCCTTTACTTAGCATCTCTGCCTCATGTTGCTTATTTTATTGCTTACTGTTATTCTGCTATCTGGATATCGGTATTTGATGATTAAGTATTCCTGGAATGCATAGCTAGAGGATACATAGGATGTATGACAGTTGTAGTTTCTGTAATGTATTTTGTATTTAATTGTTGTTAGTAGTGGTGATTGATCGTTGTCGTGCTGCTTATCCTCCCCACCCAACGCAAATCATATTTGTATTTCTTTCCGCATTTTTAATTTCTTTCCTGCACTCTGAGCTTAAAACCATCCGAGAAAACACATAGGAAGCCGGCCTTCTCCGGAGATTGGCACGGAAGGCATTCCTTCCTTCCGGCCTTTCAATCTGGTGGGCGAATCTAGGGCGCATTTCACTAAATCCTTTCCTAGTGGCAGATTCGTAACCAACAGTTTCTATAGAGGGCCTATCACCAGAAAAATCCTGCTGCCTCATCAAGGAGTTCGAGGAGCACATACCCGAGATCCCGCAACTGATACCTGAAGAAGGCCCCCATGTGGCAAATCTCTTTGCCACATTGTTCATCAACTGTATGGGTATTGGCAGGCATGATGTAATGATCTGCCTTGTTTGAAATTTGTAGTTCTTGCAAGTGTTTTTGGTTTTTTGATATATTCTGGTTTTTTTGTAGTTTTTTCAAAATATGGAAAGAAAATTGCAAGTACAGAAAACTAAACAAAAGGCCAACTTGAACAAATCATAACTTTCACAATACTAATCGAAATCACTTGAAATTTGGAAACTAGATAGTATTTATATTGATCTTCAAACCCTTTTAAGGAAATAATGAAAGAACAAAGTACCAAGCTACAATAAATTTCTGAAATCAGAATTCTGGGCTGCTGGTACAGGTGGTATAAGATGGTACAATGCCTCACGTTTTTGTTTGCAACTTCCAATGTAAGGGTTTCTCCACCAAATGGATCTCATAGAGGGGTCACTCAGACCTGGGCGCCCTTATAAAATGCAAGAGTGGCACCAAAAATCAAGAGAAATAAATACCAAAGCTCACGCTAGCATGGAGTATGTACGGTAGTCTTGGGAGAGAGGTACGGCCTCAGTAAATGCTTGTCAACTCTTCAAATCCTACCAACAATGGCTGCGTTCTGATCTTCAAACCCCCGAAACTACATAACGTCCCACTATCACTCAAACCCTTGTGTCAATATGTATTGAAACCGCTGCAATAATGTACTGGAATAGTTCGAACATCACAAAATCACGCACAGCAACTATAACTCTCATAAAATACCACCAACTGTAGTCCCAATCCCTTGGAAACCTCTGAAATCTATCACCAATGCAATATCAACGCATCCTCTGAAGCAAGAATGCCGAAAACCATTCTGAAAGTATCTCTCAACTCCGAAAATTGTGTTCTTGAGGGTTGTTTTCGTCACCAACAAGCTTCAGAAACCCTGTAAGTGTTATTTGCAAGTGCTCTCCAGATTTCTCCCCAAAAACATATGCCAAAATATCCTCAAGAATGACCTCCAAGCCTCTATTTATTCTTTCCTCCATGCCAACGTTGAGTTTCTAGATGCTTCTATAGAGGAAATAAACATTAAATTCTCACATTTTACTTTTGATCTTTAAATTTGCATCCTCCAAGGGATCGACCACCCTTTCTAGGCCCGTTAAACATTACTTTATGAAATTATATTTCCATCAAGTCGTTATAAGACCACTTTATGCATATAATATTTAATTATAACATTAACTATGTAATATTAATTTAATATCACATAATTAAACTGTTCATATTAAAATTTTGGCCTTCCACCTGTCATCCCGGAAAACTGAACATAGAAACGGATACCCTTTTTGCCGTAGATCAACATCTCACTGTCCGCTTCCATGAAACCCCATCTTCACCGACTCACTGAAAATAGTAAGTCCCTTCCAAAACTATCCAGAATGACCTGGAAAGGAAACTCGAAACATCTGCACATACTGGAACATCATTTTGACATCAACTGGGCTCCCAACCCATTGATTCCTGCCTACGGGAACCCTGCAGTAGGCAAGTTCATACTCTCCCTCGATACTGACTAGTATGGGGCCATTACAGTCCTCCCTCCCCAAGATTGCTTGTCCTCAAGCAATCGGAGTGCTGGATGCTGTGGAATCTGCTCGTCCTCCCAAATAGCATCCTCAATCGGAAAATACTTCCACTTAATCAAATACTCCCTAATCGTTCCTCTCCTGAGAATATGCTCCTTGCTGTCAATTATAGTCTCTGGTATTAGAATTAGCTTACCCTCATCATCCAATGGTGGTAGTACTGTAGAAGGAGTAACATTATGTCCTAATGCCTTTTTAAGGCGTGACACATGGAACACATTGTGAACCCTGCTATTTGTCGGTAAGTCAAGCTCATAAGCCACTGCTCTTGAGTGATCCTGAATGGTCCATAAAATCTCGGCTTGAGCTTTTCGGCTCCACTTTTCTTGAGTGAAGACTGCCTGTAGGGCTGCAGTCTTAAGTAAACTAAGTCTCCCACCTCAAAACTGCGCTCTGTACGCTGCTGATCTGCATATAATTTCTGCTGATTTTGTGCCTGCTAGATGTTTTCCTTCAATGCCCTCAGTATATCCTGACTATCCTGCAACATCTCCTTTGCCTTAGGCACCGTACAATCTTGAACTAGCAAATCAACAAACCCGGAAGACTCATATCCGTAAAGAGCCATGAACGGTGACATCTTGATGGACATATGATAAGTGGTATTATAGCAATACTCACTTAGGTGCAACCACGGATCCAGGCTCTCTGCTGTCCTGCCACATAATTTCTGAGATAACCCTCCAACCATTTGTTCACTATCTCCGTCTGTCCATCCGTCTGTGGGTGGTAGCTGGTACTGGGAGTGAGCTTGGTCCCACTCAATCGAAGTAGCTCCTGCCAAAAATGGCTCATGAATCTGCTATCTCTGTCACTGACTATGTTCTGTGGCAGCCCATGCAATCTGAAAATCTCACGGAAAAACAAATCAGCAACCTGTACAACTGAGTAAGTACCTGAGATGGAAAAGAAATGTGCGTATTTTGTCAATCTGTCAACCACCACATAGATGCAATCTTTCCCTCGCACCTTCGGCAAACCTGTGATGAAATCCATAGATATACTCTCCCATTTGCTCTCTGGTATAGGCAAGGGTTGCAATAAGCCAACTGGAAGTGTATGTTCATCTTTGTTCTGCTGGCAGGTAGTACACTCCCTAACATGTTTAAGGACTTCATCCTTAAGCCCTTTCCAAGTGAATCTCTCTCTCACCTGCTTGTATGTCTTATAGAACCTTGGGTGACCAGCCAATGGTGAGTCATGTAAAGCTCTTAGTACAGTATGATTAAACTGAGAGCTGGGTACCAGAAATATCCTATCCTTGTAGACGATCATCCCATTAACTATTGTATACCTGTCATCTCTCCTGGTACCATCAATAATACTGGAGGCCCAATCATCTTTTGCATACTCAGCTAGAATGTGCTCCTTCCAATCATCTGAAACAACTCCTACTGCACACAAATGGGGTCTCCTGGATAAAGCATCGACAACAATATTCTTTTTGCCCTTAACATATACAATATCAAAATCGTAAGCCTGTAATTTGCTCACCCATTTCTGTTGCCGCTCATTTAGGTCCTTCTGATTCATGAAGTACCTCAAATTGTTGTGGTCGGTCTTAACAATGAATCTGCCTCCCACAAGATATTGTCTGAATTTGGCCAATGCATGCATTATGGCAAACATCTCCTTATCGTACACAAAATAAGATCTCTCTGCATCTCTTAACTTTCTGCTCTCAAATGTGATAGGATGCTTATCCTGCATCAAGACTGCTCCGATGACCTTCCCTGAGGCATCACACTCTAGCTCAAATGGTTTAGTAAAATCGGGAATAGCAAGAACTGGACAAGTACACATCACCTGTTTGAATATGTCAAAATATCTCTGTGTTGCATCTGTCCAACTGAAGGCTCCCTTTTTTGTCAAGTCAGTCAGTTGTGCTGGTATCTGCGAAAAACCCTTGACGAACCTCCTGTAGAACCCACAAAGACCAAAGAAACCTTTCAATTGTGTAAGATTGGTAGGAGGTGGCCAATCCATGATTGCTTTAACCTTCTCTAGATCCATTTTAACTCCCTCTGCACTGATGATATGACCCAGATAGAGAAGCCCGTCAATCCAAAATCACACTTGGATTCCTTGGCGTACAGTGTCTCCTGCTCAAGGATACTGTTGGTTACGAATTTGCCATGAGGAAAGGATTTTGGGTTAATGCGCCCAGATTCGCCCACCAGCATGAAAGGCCGGAAGGAAGAGATGCCTTCCGTGCCAATCTCCGGAGAAGGCCGGCTCCTTGGGGGGTTTTATGGTTTAAGCTAAGAGTGCAGGAAAGAGATAAAGGAACGGAAAGAATTTACAAATGTGATTGGAGTTTGGTGGGGGGGAACTAACAGTACGGCAACACATCAATCACCAATACTTACTGCATCATAAATACAAAGCATGACTGAGAACTGCAAAACCTAAGTATACTTTTTATATAAAGACCTGTACGCACAGCTACAATGGTCCCCTAGCAAACATTCTCCCTACAAGGAGAACTAACAGCACGGCAATGCATCAATCACCACTACGTACAGCAACATAAATATAAAAAGTAACCGAGAGATGTCAGAGCCAGGTATATGTGTTATGCAGAGAATTTATACGCACAGCTACAATGGTCCCCTAGCAAACATTCTCCCTACAAGGAGAACTAACAGCACGACAACGCATCAATCACCACTACGGACAGCAACGTAACACACAACTGATGGAACTGCTACCACATCTATTCTATATATCCTCTAATCTATGAAGTTCAAAAGTACTTGACCACCAAATGCTGAAATGAATCAACAAGCCATGGCACAAGCAATGCTAAAGGCGCCTGACCACCAAATGCTGAAATGAATCAACGAGCCGTGACACAGGAAAGCGTAAAGCATAAATATAAAGGAGAGGCAGCATAAAGAAATAAAAGCAGCAGAACAGAACCAGGCATACAATTTATATTTATAAGCAGAAGCACGGTTACAATGGTTCCCTAACAGACATTCCCCTTCCACCCTTTACAATGAAAACATGGTGGGTTTTTATAGCCCGAGTCCCTCCCGTTACATTAATGGGCACAAAGTCCCAGTCAAACACTAGCTGACAAAAGCGGCGAAGGAGCTGCAAATGCTAACCTTTGTCGGACCGGACTGTACCCGCAGCATGGTCTTCCTGGAAGCTGGACAGCTACGTGGCGGTGTGTTGGGCAGAACTTCTTCTCGGCAGGAATGCGGGTAGCTGGAGCAGGTAGAACCTCCAATCAGCTTTAAATGAGGTCATTGGCATAGGTCGTGCAGCCCATGCTCGTCCTTTTGCTGGGCACGTCTTGGCTCAAATCCCGAAGTTGGACACTTGTCAGATGATGGATGATGCTGTTTGACACGTGTCTGCCTTGAAAGGCAGTTTATCCAACTTCGCTTGGGATCAGAGCGCCATTGGGTTGCGCAGGCAGAAAACAGCGCAGTCGGGAAGGCCTTCATGCCTTGGGTGTATTTCCGAGTTTGTTTCCCTACTGCGCACCTGTCAAGGGCGCACTCCGACTTCGCTGCGAAGTCGGACTGCGCACAGGTGAAAGCTGATTCCTGCCGCCGTACGGACTTCGCCCCAGCACTTATCATTTTTCTGCCAGCCTGCCAGCCTGCCAGCCTGCTACAAGGTGCGCCCAGAAAGAGGGGCGAAGTCGGACTTTGTACCAAAACTGGGCGAAGTACGCACTTCGCACCAAAACTGGGCGAAGTACGCACTTCGCACCAAAACTGGGCGAAGTGCGAACTTCGCACCAACACTTAGCCATTTTTCAGGGCAACTGCTGTCAAATTTGAAATCCAACTGAGGGGCTCCAAGAAAGGGGGGAAGAAAGAGAATGTAGGAAAGAGAGAGAAAGGGAGAGAAGAAGAAAGGAAAATAGAGGAAGAGGGAAAAGGAAGAGCAGCACTGCTACAAAATTGAAAACATTGCACCCCGTGCAAAGTGTGGCAACAGATACAAAGAACCACATCCAAATGCCGCAGATGGTCCTCCCATGTCCTGCTATAAACCAAGATGTCATCAAAGAATATTAACACAAATTTCCTGAGCTGCCCTCTGAACACCTGGTTCATGCATGACTGAAAAGTAGCTGGAGCGTTAGTCAAGCCAAAAGGCATCACTAGAAACTCGAAATGCCCATAGTGACATCTGAATGCTGTTTTTTCTATGTCACTCTCCCTCATGCGAATCTGGTGATAGCCTGACCTCAGGTCTATCTTGGAAAAATACTATGCCCCATGCAATTCATCAATCAACTCGTCGATCCTAGGTATGGGGTATTTGTTTTTAATTGTCTTTTTATTTAGAGCCAGGTAATCCACACACATCCGCATTGTCCCATCTTTCTTTTTCACTAGGACCACTGAAGATGCAGAGGGACTTTTGCTAGGCCTGATGTGTCCCATCTCCAAAAGCTCCTTAATTGTTTTTTCAAGTTCATCCTTGAACCTCTTAGGATGACAGTAGGGAGTGGTGATAACTGGTTTGGCTCCCTCCTCTAACTCTATCACATGCTCAAATCCCCTCTCAAGAGGTCTCCCAGGAGGTATGCTATCAAATACCTTGCTATGTTTCTCATCAGCACCTGTATATCTGGATGATAAGTCTTCTCCTGAGGCTCAACTGCTGTAGGCATAATGAGGCATTCTGCTGCCCAGTCAACTTGATCATGTCGAAATAACCTCTCCATCCTTTTAAGTGACACCACTCTAGGCCCACCATCAGATATACCTCGGAGTACTATTTTTTTGCCCCCTTTTTCGAACTTCATCTCCATACTGTTCAAGTTCATAGTAAACTCACCCAATGTGCTCATCCAGTGTATGCCAAGTATTGCATCGGTGCCCCCAATATTAACAACATAAAAATCATCCACCAAATAATACCCTCCCAACCTCATACATAACTTAGGTATTCTGCGAGTGCAAGAAAGTGTGTTACCATCTTCTACCATTACCTTAAAACCCTCAAACTCTTCTGTTTGAAATCCCCTCTTTGCAACAAGTCTCTCATCCACAAAATTATGTGTGGCACCCGTATCAATCAATGTGACAATACGCTGCCCATTCAACACTCCACGCACCTTGAATGATCCTGCTTTCTGAAAACTACATAGCTGTGGGCCAATGTTTCACTCTTTTCTTGGGATTTCTCACCTTCTTCATCGCTGTCCGGAGTGCTGCTACTAGAATCACTCTGCTGATCTGAACTCTCGGAACCTGATTCTTCAGCTGTAAGATACTCTAATTGCTTGGCCCTTGCATTTTCTGAACATTTATGCGAAGGTATCCAAGGTTCCTTGCATTTAAAACATAAATTATTCTTCCTGAGCTCATTAGTACTATCACTGATCTCTCTTTTTGAGCTATCCCTTTGCTGTTCTGAACCTTTGTGAAATTTTTTTTTGTCCTTGAACTATTTATAATCACCCTTGGAATGAAACTTACTCTTCGAAGTGGAAGACTCCATGTCTTTAGCCTTCCGTATGGCCTCCTACAGGTTTGGTGGGTTAAGGGCTTTAATCCATCCCCTCAAAGGATCAGCTAAGCCATCCATGAAAAGTACTATCAACCTCCTTTCTGAAATATCAGTCACTAGCACTGAAAGCCTCTGGAAATCTGCAATGTAACTATCCACTGAACCCCACTGCTTAAGTTGTGCTAACTCCTTAAAATGGAGTTCCGGATCCTTCATATCAAACCTGTCAATGAGCCTCTCAGTAAACTCTGTATATGACATGATTTGACCATGGCCCATAGTGTGCATCCCGTGATACCACCATTCGTGTGCTAATCCATCTAGGTGTAAAGCTGAGAATTTGATAGCTTCCACCTCCGGCATTGGGTTAAGTTGGAAATAAGTATCCAACTTCTGGACCCATGCTCTCGTTGTACTCTTACCCGAGACATCATAGTACGGAATGGAAAGTTTGCCAATTCTCCTCTGAAGCTCATGGTTATGTTGTCTTTGTCTCTGAGGTCTATTTTGTGCCCTCCAGTGAGCATAATCTCTAAAAGACCACTCTGTCTTGAACTCAATACTAGCATGCTCCTAGTCATGTAAAATCTGCTCCTGGAAATCCTGTTGAGATACCTCTGCCTCAGGCTGTGCCTCAACTCTAGGTGGTGGAAATGTGGGAATAAGGGGTCTACTACGTGCTGCCCTAGCTCTATAGTTTTGGTCTCCACCTTGGTTTACTGAACCATCATCATTCCCATTGTTCCGATGGTTGTGCCCATTTTGTCCATTATTATTTTGGTTGTTTCCATCATTCATCATCTGCATCTGTTGTGTCATTAGAGCTAGAAGTTGAGCCATGTTTTGCTGGATATTACGTTGTCCCCTCTGTAATATTTTCATCATTTCTCTGTCGGTAGGCTCTCTTTCTCCTCTATTTTCCCTGTTATCTTTGTTATCACCCATATCCTCTTCCTCTTCGGATTCAAAGGGAACTGAATGGTGTTTTCTCCGCTTGTATGTAATATATTGCCTATCTTCTGGAGTCATAAACCACAGGATAGCAGGAAGAGCTGCGCTCTGATACCACTGTAATGATCTTATCAAGCTTTTATGAAGCACACAGAATCCACACGAAACTGGTTCTCGAAAGGGACTACGGCCCGAGTCTTAAAGATTGGCGACCTAGTGCTGAAATGGGATGCCCTGATGGCAAAACCAGGGAACCATGACAAATTTGATGCCTTCTGGGAAGGCCCCTTTCAGGTTGCTCGGGTGAACCAGTTCAATTCCTTCGTGCTGAGAGACATGGAGGGCCATATCCTCCCCATTCCAATTAATGGCTTTCATCTGAAAGCCTATCACCATTGAGAAGTTCCAGAGTTTTCCCTTGTACATATCTCCCTTTCTGCAGTTTAAGTTTATTTCTTTTCCTGAATGTAAATATTGCTTTCAGTAGAGGTAGTTTTCTGTTTTTAATTCAAGAAAATGAGCCAAGTGCTTGTGTAGAAGTGCCTATTAGCAAAGGAAAAAAGCAGGGTTTTGCTGGGTTACTCAGGAAAAAGGAGGCAGGAGGGCAGAAAAAACTAAAAAATTTCATCAAGTGTCCGCGCGAGGGAGGTTGCTGAGGTTCACCCAATTCGGCCGGCGACAACCGTCATCACGCAAAAATTCAGCGACCTTCAGCGCCGAGGAAAAAGAAAAATTTTGCTAAGGCAAGGAACCGCGCTCGAAGTCGCTCCGATTCCAGGCGATGTCCGTCGTCGCCCTCGAAAAATGGAGATCCTAGGCAGCGCCAAAGTCAGGCCAAAGAGGAGAAAAGACAGCCATCACTCATTTTTTCAGCGATTCCGGGAATCGCATTAGGGAAAAGATGCTAAAAATTTCTAAGTGTAAAAGCAGCGCTGCCCGTGGTCGCTCGTTTTTTGAGCGACGCCGGGAGTCGCTCACATTTTCGAGCGACAGCCGTCAGGACCCAAGGCGCGAGGAAAGAAAAAATTCTAAGTGTAGATGACGGAGTTCGCTCCATTTTGGAGCGACTCCCGTGGTCGCCCGTTTTTTTAGGCGACGCTTGTCGTTGTTCACTTTTTGAGCGAACTTCGGCGGATCGAATGCTAAAGAAGGCTAAAAAATTGCGAAATTTTTTCCAAATATTATTCTCCCTCCGTCGCTCATTCCTCTTGCGACTCCCGCGGTCGCTCAATTTTTCAAGCGACGCCGGTCATCGCTCCCATTTCGAGCGAACCTTGGCAAGGTGGGGACTTCAAGCAAGAAACAAGGTTTAAAATTTTTCTAAGTCCCCAAGGACGTCGGTCGCTCGCCGAGACACCAAAAGCTCAGGTTCGCCCATCTTTTCAGCGATTCCAGGAATCGCCCCCAGTTTCGAGCGACCATCGTCCTCGACACAATTCCCAAGCATAACAAACTTTGTGGCGCATACCGAGGTGGCGGCGGGTGACATCTTCAAGGTGCACATTTTAAAAGGCAAATGACTACGCAGATTTCCAATGCAGATTGCATTAAAGACAAGGACGAACGTTGGGCCAATCAATGATAAGGTGTGTTCCCCAATGAAGATCTTGCGCATGGCCCACGAAAAATAAAGGTGCTCCCCACCCACTTTGCGCACCCGGGATTTAATTCCAGCGCTCGCCATTAATGCCAGCTTTTCACCTATCTCCTCATTGTTAAACCAATCAAAATCCGAGCTACGCCAGGAAGAAGGCAATTGAATTTTCAAATTATTTCACCGTCATGGGTAAAAATTCAGGCGCAGAAAAGGGAAAATCGCGGGAGCAGGCAGCTTCTAGCGCGCCTCCGAGTCAATCGCGGGAGCAGGCAGCTTCGAGCACACCTGAGAGTGAATTGCAGAAGGGGAAGAAGGACAAAGGTAAAAAGAAGAGTGCAGCGAAAAAGGTTCCTGTTGGTTACGAATCTGCCATGAGGAAAGGATTTTGGGTTAATGCGTTTGAGGCGGGCCATAAGGAGTTACGACCGGCGCCGGATTCCACTGCTGCTGGGGTTGCTGCCCGGAAGTGGACGGCGAACCGCCAGAAGCAGAAGGATACTGCGATCTGGGGAAGTCGGGATGAATTGGTTCCTGCACTCTGGACGAAAGCCTGCCGATGGAAATAATATCAGCTTCAGCTTGCTGGGCAGCCTCGTATAGCGCAGGAAACTCGTCAATTCTGGCGATCTTTAGCAACAGGCATATGTCTGAGTTGAATGATCTCAGATAGTAGTGAGCAGCCATGCCAGCTGAAGGCCGAAGTTCGCGAGGTACCCGTTTCCAGGATCTCGCAAACCTGATGTTGAAATCAGACACCTCCTCTTGAGGATGTCTCTGGATAGCTTGGAACTGATGCAGTAGAGAAGTAGGGTCAGCAGACTCGTTGCATCCTTTTACGAGTCTCCTGGCAAGCTGGGGCCACCCTGTGATGGATCCCTCTGGCAGCGATCTCCACCAGTAGAGAAGCTTTCCCCTCAGGGAAAGGGCCAGCAGACGGGTCTTCACACTTTCATCGGTAATAGTATGCAGTGCGGCCGGGGCAAGGATGTCCTGGATGTGCTCATACGCCGTCTTACCGTAGCCGTCGTATGTGGGAATAGACTTTAAAGCAGCAGGGGGAACAACTTGTTGACCGACCAGGGCCAAAGGCCCCGTAGAGTCCACCGCCGGGAAGAGGTCATCGTCATTTGGCTGTTGGGCAGCCATTTCTTCTTCTTCTTCTTCTTCTCCGCCGTCGGTACTTTCCGAGGATGCAGGATCTTCTTCTTCCTCGGCTTCTTCTATTTCGTACTCGGCTCCTTCGACTTCAGCTTCGGCTTCTTCTTGGACCTCAGCCTCGGCTTCGTCGAAACGAGCTCGCGGATCAGCCAGCCTGGGGATCTCGCCTCGAGCGTTGATGTCCAGTTCGTAGAACTCAGGCGGGCTTCTCGGATTTCTTGCTTGCCACCTTCTCGTGTGCATGAAGGTGACGGGACCGGTCTTCTAGACTCGGAGGATTTGTTCGTGCGAGTCGCCGGTGTTCGATTTGGAACAGCAATGAAGCGAACACCGGTGCTTCAATTCTGTCGGGGGTGAGAAACTTCCTTGTCTCACCGAGAGCTCAGGAACTGTCAGCGCCGGGTGGAGACTGATCAGAAAATCTCTCTTCAGATGTGGGACCCGTGTTCCTCCAAGCGGGTCAGAAAAACTGTTGCGCTAGGTGGAGACAGAACGGGTACCTCTTTCTTTAAAACGTGGGACAAGGGTCCCACCAGGCGTGCCAGAGAAATTGTTGGTTACGAATCTGCCATGAGGAAAGGATTTTTGGGTTAATGCGCCCAGATTCGCCCACCAGCATGAAATGTCGGAAGGAAGAGATGCCTTCCGAGCCAATCTCCGGAGAAGGCCGACTCCTTTTGGGGGGTTTTCTGATTTGAGCTAAGGGTACAGGAAAGAGATGAATGTACAGAAAGAAACAAACGTACAGAAAGGGATTACAAATATATTCAGAGGTTGGTGGGGGGGAACTAACGATGCGGGAACACACCAATCAACGCTACTTGCTGCATCATAAATACAAAAGTATGACAAAGAACTGCAAAATCTACGCGTACTTCCGATACATAAGCAGTGTATGCACCATTCAATGATCCCCTAGCAAACATTCCCTACAAGGAACTAATAGCACGGCAATGCATCGATTAACGGATACGTACACTGACATAGGTAGAAAGCAAGCCTAGAGATATCAGGGCCAGGTATGTGTTTATGTAGAGAATTTAACCGCACTGTTCAATGGCTCCCAGCAAACATTCCCTACAAGGAACTAACAGCACGGGATCGCATCAATCACCGGATACGGACCAACAACAAAACACATAACTGATGGAACTGCTACCATATCTATTCTATAAATGCTTTAAATTAATGATGTACGAAAAGTGCTTAAACAAGCAATACTAGAGGAACCTGATCGCCAAACGCTGAAGTGAATCAACGAGCTGCGACACAGGTGGGCCTAAAGCATATAATGAAAGACAGCATAAAAGAATAAAGACAGCAGAACAAAACCAGGCATACAGATTGTATTCATTAGCAGAAGCACGGTTACAATGGGTACGGTGATTCCCTAACAAACATTCCCCTTCCACCCTTTACAATGAATTCATGGTGGGCTTTTATAGCCCGAGTCCCACCCTTTACGTTAATGGGCACAGAGTCCCAGTCAAACATAAGCTGACAGAAGCGGCGAAAGAGCTGCAAATGCTGACCTTTTGTCGGACCGGACTGTACCCGCAGCATGGTCATCCTGAAAGCTGGACAGCTATGTGGCGGAGTGCTGGGTAGAATCTTCAAGTCGGCAGGCATGTCGGTAGCTGGAGCAGGTGAAACCTCAGATCAGCTTTGAATGAGGCTACTGGCACAGGCGGTGCAGCCCATACTTATCCCTTTTGGTCGGCAGTCTTGGTTCAAATCCCGAAGCTGGACACTTGTCGGATGATGGGTTATGCTATGTGACACATGTCTGCCTTGAAGGGCAGTCTATCCATCTTCGCTTGGGATCGGAGCTCCTTGGGATGCGTGGGCAGAAAACAGTGCAGTTGGGAAGGCCTTCACGCCTTGGTCAAATTCCGGGTTTGTTCCCCTACTGCACATCTGTCAAGGGCGCATTCCGACTCTGCTGAAAAGTCGGATTGTGCACAGGCGAACACTTGTGTCTGCCGCCGCACGGACCTGCTCCGACACTTGTTATTTTTCTCTGTCAGCCTGCCAGCCTGCCAGTGCAAGGTGCGCCCAGAAAGTGGGGCGAAGTCAGACTTCGCACCAAAACTGGGCGAAGTACGCACTTCGCACCCAGACTGGGCGAAGTGCGAACTTCGCACCAAAACTGGGCGAAGTGCGAACTTCGCACCAACACTTAGCCATTTTTCAGGGTAACCTGCTGGAAAGTTGAAAAATCAACTGGGGGACTCCAAGAAAGGGGGGGAAAGAAAGAGAATGCGGGAAAGAAAAGGAAAGGGAGAGAAGGAAGGAAAACGGAAGAAGGAGGAAAAGAAGAGCAGCACTGTTACAATATTGAAGACATTGCACCCCGTGCAAAATGTGACAACAGTTCCCCCTCCACCGCCTATAGATCACTTGGGAGAATATAGAGATGGTGACTACTCACACAACATTACACAGCTGCGGTACACTGTGGAAGAGTGGTGGATGAAGGTCCCAGGCTATCTACGCTATGCTGGCCTGGGGTCTAGGATGCGGCACTGACGCAATGGTGCACCCATACCAGATTGCCCTCGCAGAATGCATCCTGCATGGGGAATTTTATGACCCTAGCGCCTTGTAGGCGGGAACAAAACCGATCTTCTTTTACTGGGCTGACTACGTAGCAAATGGGATTCATACGGGCCTGGTGGAGCTGAAGGATAGAAGAAGCCAGTCCTTCACATATTGCTCATTCCTGGCATGGATGTTCCTGTTTTGAATGCATGATAAGATGAATACAGTACTAGTCCAGGCTAAGGACAAGGATGTTGTGCAACTTTCGGTCTACGAGTGGACCAGGATCTTGTATAGGAGAGAGTCGCATTATACCTTCAATTTGAAATTCTTGGGCCTGGCCCTGGCAATCCTCAACGGCACAAGCACACACGCTCCCCTACAGATGAGAAACATGATCATCAGGAATGGAATTGGCGACACGTTTAAGCTGACGTAGGGGTATGTCATTAGGGTGTTTGGGTTTAAAGGAAAACCTTTTCTCCGGCCGTATTTCTGTACAGATTATCATTTTGCCCTAGAAGCTGCGCGGCAGATGGATTACGCGGACCAAGAGTATTGTCAAGGGCGAAGAAGGGGCCAGATTTTTGAGTACCCATTTGTCTGGGGTGACATCGAGGCCCATGTGAATGGGCAACATGAGTATCTGGCGACCATGCTCCTGAGTTTCAGCCTGGTGGAGCCTCCACAGCGTTGGAAGTATGATCCACTTGATTCGATCAAGAATTTCACAGAGCTGAAGAATTTGCACTCCTACCCGCGACAAGAAGAGATCATGACGGAAAGGAATAATCTGACAGGAGGCGACCTGGAGTGGCACGTTGAAAAGATGCAGTCGCTCCCACCATGACACGATTCTACTGCATCGAGGCTGTGTATGATCCTGTGTGGAATGATGATCACAAAACTACCTCCACAGGCTACAAGAGAATTTTGTCGAAGGTGAAAGCGTTGGGCTGAAACGATGACAAGATAGCGCAGTGTTGGATAATAAGGTGCCACACAAAGAAAGAAAGGTCAGAGAAGCTATGAGCCAATGATCATGAGTTCTCTGACATTTATGACAAAAAATTTGACACATGGCAGCCGCTTGTGTTCTGTGACATTGTGCCCCGAGGCATTTGCCACAAGCATAAAATGCGGGCACCACCCCAACACTCACTTGCGCAAGGGAGTTCTAGCAGTGAAGTACAAAGGAGCCAAGGAGTAGGCCCCATGGTGCATTCGACTCCTGAGAAGTCGCAACCATCTGAGAAGCCGTAGGAATCTAAACAGGTAGCCGAGACAACAGAAAAGATCCTGGAGCCTTTGAGAAAAGAGTAAAGTGGATATTTACGACGTTTGCAGCTCTTCTAGGTGTGGTTACCAGCGCAGTACCCAGTGCCTCACCCTCGGCCACTGCACAGGAAAAGGCGACCGCACCCAGAAAAGAAAAAAGGAAAAGATTTGAGAAGTCGAAGGAGAAACGGTCGACGCCTAGAAAGGAGGTTGTGCAGCAGACCGAGACGACTTTGCAGAAAAGGGTTGTTGCCGAGGAGGTCATAACTGTCATAGAGGACACCCTAGAAAAAGAAACAGACACATGGGTCATGTAGGTCATCCAAATGCCAACTCAGGTCGAGCTCGTAGTTACGCTTTCTCTGCTTTCTCAACAGACTTCTGAAGCCTTGCCTGCCGCACCTTCCTCCTCATCCACTGAACCCATTATCGCCGCTTCATCTCCGTCCCCCTTCATGCAACCCTAGCCAAGCCTGCAGACATTCCGCCAATTCGCCTTAGATCCTAACATTTTCCAAACCCTAGGTCATTTACAGTCGGCCGCCGTCGCTGAGGAAGTCCCTTATTCCCCTCGTCCTTCGTCCCCCGCGACCGCATTCCCTGAAAATCTGCCTCCACCTCGTCAAGAATCGCCCACTGCATCCCAAGCCCAGTCGCCCTCAAAAGCGACTGAATCCTGAGCCCCCATTTCTTTGTTTGCTACCGAGAAGATGCCTCAGCAAGACTTGTCTCTGGCATACCCTATGTACGAAGAACTGGAGCTTATATAGCGACAGTTGCAGACAATGGCGGCCCAAGCGGATCAAGGCTCTCAGATATTTCTCCAGGGAGTCAGGAAGAGGAGGGGCGAAGAACTGGCTACGGTAGAAAAGAACGCCAGGTTCGACCTGGACAAGAGGGTGATCCAAATTGAAAAAAGGGTCCCCAAAGTGAAGAAGCCCATCAAGGACATGGCTCCAGACGACTATGACTACCACCGCAGGGACAAGAGCCTGGATGACGTCGTCGTGGAGAATGAGATAGGCGGGATCCGTCTGAGGGCGGATACATTGTTTATAAAACATCAGGAGATGAAACAACACCTCTACTAGGTGGGGCACGGAAAGGCGCAACTAGAGGAAGACTTGGCAAAACTGTGAGCGCAGCTGGAGAGTGCACAAGAGGAGGCCCAAAAATTGAAAGAGCAACTTGCAACCTCGCAGAGGGAAATAGCAAATCAGATGGAGGCTGCAGAACAGCTGACCAAAGAGAAAGAAGGAGCTCAGACACAAATTATAGAATTACAGGGGCAGCTCCAGGAGATTTAGAGGCAGCTCGAGGAGAAAGCGTCATAGGTCGTTGCCTTTTCAAAAGAAAGAGTTAAGGAGATTAGAACTGGCCTGCTGAAGGGTTTTAGGACCCACGTCTCCAGATCGCTCTCAGTCCTCACCTTCATATCAAAAGTACAAGAAGTATCTGCCCAGGGCAAGCCTGTGGTAGAGGAGGCCGAACGCCAAGCGCGACAATGGCTGGACTTGGCGGTTAAACTTGAAGAGTGTGAGCGTAAAGGCCTCCAATTTGCTCCTATGTCTCAAATCGCCCTAGACTGGGCTGATGCAAGGGCAATCTTGCATTCATATTTTGAAAAAACTGAAAGAATCGGGAAGGCCAAAAAGATGTTGGATGCATTGGAGAAGGAGAAGAGCATCTGCCTGATTCCTTTCCAGACCCTGGGAACACTTGGGTTTCCAAAGTTCATTGGTGAAAATGGAGACTGCCGCCCCAAGGAGGAATTGATGCCAATATGGGAAGCCTTCGAGGCGGACACATCATAGATAGACAACTGGGTGGATCCAGTTCTGGAGGAGCAGGTGACACAGTTAGTTTCTCGATTCTGCAAGATCAACACCTGCCTCCACGAATTGGGAGAAATTTACAACATGATCGACATGCTCTAGGTCGCGGCGTTCAAACGGATTTTGAAGGATATCAACGATCTAGAGCCCTTCCAGGAAGCAACTTGGGCCCAGGCTCGAGCCGCTTATGAGCATGTCCGTGATCGCCTTGATCCCCCAGAACACGAAGAAGAAGGTGAGCGACAGTCTGGAGAGGATTCAGAGGGAGAAGAAGAGGAATATTCAGGAGAAAAGTCCGCAGAAGGCAGTCAAGAAGAGGAGCAGCAGCAGCAGAAAGAAGCAGGGACTGAAGAGGACTCTACGCCCAAAGGATGAAGGCACGGGTCCTTGCATCGAGGCGAGCTCGATACCCCGCGAGCCGCCAAGAATGTTGTCACATTTTGCAAAGGGGTAAAGATTCTGAAAATTTGTAAAATTGCTACTGCCTCCCTCCCTCCTTTCTTTCCAGTTTTGCTCATGCAGTTTCCATGTTTCATGTCTTCCATTTTCTGTTTTCATGCTTTGTTTTCCAAGTATTCCATCAGTTCTGGCAAGTTTGAAAAAAGGGCCAAAAAATGACTAAGTCTGGGGCATTCCCTTGGTCGCTCCGTTTTGGAGCGATTCCGGGAGTCGCTCCCTCTTTCGGGCGACGCTCGTCGTCGCTCACTTTTGGAGCGAACCTCAGCAGGAGAGCAAAATTTGGCTAAGTGTTAGATTGGGAGCGACCGACGTCGGTCGCTCAATTTCCTAGCGACTCCTGTCGTCGCTCCCTTTTTCAAGCGAACCTCGGCGGGCAAGCAAAGGCGCAAAATATTCTAAGTGTTGGCCTGGGAGCGACCGACGTCGGTCGCTCATTTCTCGAGCGACGACCGTCGTCGCTCCCCTTTTTGAGCGACCGTGGGCAAAAGATGAAAAGATGAAGAAAAAAGACTAAGTGCTGAGCCGACGCCGGTCGCTCCATTTTGGAGCGACTCCCGTCGTCGCTCAACTTTGCCAGCGATCCCCATTGCCGCTTGCCGTCGCCCAAGCAGACTTTGTCAAAGGCAACACTCAGGATGATCACGGTCGCTTCGTTTCGGAGCGATTCCGGGCGTCGCTGCCATTTTTCAGTGATAGCAGGAGAGAAAATGCAAACTTGGCCAAGGCACCAAGGTAGCAACCGACGTCGGCCACTCATTTTTCAAGTGACTCCCGTCGTTGCTGCCTTTTTTCAGCGACCATCGTCGTCTCTCTCCCCACATAAAATATGAGAAAGATGACTAGATTGCGGATTTTCCAAGGAGAAGTGCATCCTGGGTTCGCCCCATTCTGGAGCGACTCCCAGGGTCGCCATTTTTCATCTGCGACTTTGGTCAAAACCCCCAGTTTCCAGCGCCGCACGGATTTCGGGATTCGCGCCTGTCAGGATGAGACAGAAAGTGTGCTGCCAGAGTACAGGGTAGGTGGACATTGAAGGACAAACTGTACCACATCTACCGCATTTAACCGGACCCGTACGGATTTCAGAAGAGCCATATTGCAAGTACACCTACGGCCGACAGAGGTCTAATCCTGGCAGCTTTTGCAGCTTTTGTCGGTTCTTGGATTCCGTGCACAATTGTAATTTGGGGGGAAATTCCTGCTATAAATAGCAGTGTGCTTTCATTGTAAAAGGGGGGGAACATATTGCTAAGAAAACTCTGCTGTATCAGACATTTGCATCAATACAAAAGCATCCTTGGCTCTGTTTCTGTCTCTTTCTTTTATGCTGCCTTTTGCTAGTATTTCTGCTTCATGTTCATTTATTTTTCTGATTGCTGTCATTCTGAATCCTGGATCACAGCATTGGCATTTAATTGAATCTGGAATACGAAACTAAAGGATACATAGGAAAGAATCGCAGTAACAATTTCTGTTACATGCTTTGTTTTGATTGTTGTTGGTTTGTGTACTAGCTAGTGATCGTGTTGCTTGTTCTTTCCCACCCGAAATGCATGATATTTACATTTATTTCTGCATTTTATAATATCTTTCCCTGTTCCCTTATCTAAAAAATCAAGTAGAATAGCATAGGAGCTCGCCTTCTTCAGAGATTGGCACGGAAGGCATCCCTTCCTTTCGGCCTTTCAATCTGCTAGGCGAATCTAGGGCGCAAAAGATTAAAATCCTTTCCTGAATGGCAGATTCGTAACCAAAAGATCCCAAATCAACTTGGTTTATCAATGGCCCTTCACACTTGATCTCTTCTAGGTTCCTTGTATCTCCATCTTACCAAATTTATGCATAGATCCCATGTGCATTCTAAAAGAGTAGGGAGGGGGAGTTCTCTTTTTGGTTGTTTTCATTGCTAGTGGATGAGGAAAAAGGATTATGTGGTTCATTTTTGTGCTCTTGCTTATCTTTAGTTTGCAGACAAAGACATTCTAGAGTCAAAATATCATAATCCTCCACTTGTCAATGAAAAAGTCCCCTATCAGATTTCCTATCTTCCTCATAGCATTCTTCTAATTTAAGCGGACCATCTTCCCTAGGATCCATGCAAGTTATTTTGGCAGATTCTTCATGGATCAATTCCTTGTCTTTCACCTACAACTATTTGGCTTTGTCATAGGATTCAATGTCCTCACCGAGTGGCTAGTTCTTCACATTTACAATGTATTTGGGATGGTCTTCTTCCAAGGTTAAGAGGCCTCTACTTCTAGCGTTGGTTCACAGTTGTAGTCCATGGCCATAGTACACCCTCATGGTTTGTCTTTAAAAGGTGAGGTCCATGATTTCCATAATAAAAGTTTGTTTGGCGATCATTACTTTCTAAGTGACCAAGGTGACCATTTTGATCCCATATTTGATCTGCTTATAGCACTTGGAACTTGGGAAGCCAGAATTTGAGTGCTTCCAATTTTTGCTAGGTCTCCTTTGGGAGTATATTGATAGTGGATGCCACTGATCACATTTGTCATCCATTGTCCTAATAATCCCATTTGAAGTATGACATTTCTCCTTTCTAAATCAATCATTAGAATGACAATAGTGACATAATGTTGCTCATTATCCTTTGATAGTTGTGCCATGTCCTCGATTATCTTCTACAATTTGGGGATGCTTTGAAAAAGATTTGTGTCCTAAACTAGAAAACATAATTATGAAATTATATAATCAGATACAAAACTCTCTTAAAGTAAACTCTCATCTTAAAACTCCATATCTTCATAGTCTAAGATAGCATACCCTTTTGTCAATCAAAGAGCTCAATCATGGATACGACAACATTCCCTCTAAATTTGCTCCATTTTTCCACTTTGTGATATATAAAACCAAGAATACCATTGACACATTTCATTATACTATGCTCTTCCTTCAACGACATATGTACTACCACTAGTGCCTGTTGGCATTTTTGCCACATTAAATTTTTTGATAAACTTTGGCCTAAGTATGGAGCTTTAAAGCGGCAAAGAGCATGCAGAGGTGTTCGGGTTTTTGCGGGCTATAAACGGGGGCGATAAAATGAATGAAATGAGCTTTGGATATTTTATCATTGCAGATCTTTTCGCTAGCTTTCCGACGATATATTATAATAGGCGATCGGGTCAGCGGATCAAAAGTTATGGCCCGGGAAGCAGGACTAGGAAGCTCAATTTCGGGCCAGAAAATTGACTAAGTGTCGGACCCCGCCCGACTGCGCTCATCCTCCCGACTGCGCTCATACAAAGGCCCAAAATTTTCTACGTGTTAGTGTTGCCGCAACCTGACTTCGCAGCGAAGTCACGCTGCGCCCTTAATTTTGTGCGCACTTGGGGAGCTGACGTGAAGAGAGCTGAGCCCAAAATTTGACTAAGTATTGAGCAAACCCCGACTTCGCAACGAAGTCGGGTTGCGCTCTCAGTTTTGTGTGCACCTGGGCATTGTCAGTGAAGGATATTCCAAAAATTGTCTAAGTGTAGGGTGCGCAACCTGACTTCGCAGCAATGTCGTGCTGCGCCCTCAAATTCGTGCGCAGTTGGGTAGCTCACTTGAAGAAAACGGCTAAGTGCTGAGCTGCCCGACTTTGCAACAAAGTCGGGCTTCGCTCACTGACCTATGCGCACTCGGAAAAATAACGTTGAAACCTGCCCATAAATTTTCTAAGGCACGGAGGCCTTCCCAACTGCGCTACTTCCCCCTGCGCTGCCCGATTGCACTCCAATTTTGGGCGAAGTCGGGCAAGAGAGAAAGTGTGAGCTACTATGGCATATTTTTCCCCTTATCAGATTTCGAAAGGTGTCCAGCCTCGAGATTCGAGTCAAAGATATGACAGAAGGTGTGCCGCCAGGGTACCGGACAGATGAGCATGAACTGACAGATTGTACCGCATCAGTCCCCATTCAAACTGACTCAACTTACCACCTACCAGATTTCCACGGAGCTACCACGTTTTTAGGACCTTGCTACAATACATTCTTTACCCGCAAAGGTCAACATCAGCCGCTTTTGTCAGCTTTTGCAGTTTTTATCAGGTCTGGGATTCTATGCCCAAAATGTAATCGGGGGGAAAATTTGCTCTATAAATAGCAACCTCATTTCATTTTACAAGTGGTGGAGGGGGGACATATTGCTAGAGGACTCTGCTGTGACGGATCACCTTCTAATTAATTCAAAGCATCCTTGGCTCTGCTTCTTGTCTCTGTCTTTTATGCTGCCTTCTGCTAGTATTTCTGCTTCATGTCCATTTATATTTCTGTCTGTCTGAATTCTGAATTCTGGATTTGGGCATTGGTGATTATTTGGATTTGGAATACTAAACAGAAGGATACATAGGATAGAATTGCAGTTGCAATTTCTGTTACATGCTTTGTTTTAATTGTTGTTGGTTCAAAATTTGCGATCGTGCTGCTTGTTCTCCCCCCACCCAAAACGCATGATATTTACATCTCTTTCCTGTTCCCTTATCTTTTTCAATCTCTTTCCAATTCCCTTTACCCCCTTTTTTAATCTCTTTCCTGCACTCTTATCTAAAAACCCCCAAGTAGGTTAGGAAAGGAGCCGGCCTTCTTCGAAGATCGGCACGGGGGGCATCCCTTCCTCCCGTCCTTTCAATGTTGGTCTGCGGGTCTAGGGCGTATTGACACATCAAGTCCTTCCCAGATGGCGGATCCGTGGCCAACAGTGCCTTGTGTCCAACCTCCTTAGCCTTCAAGTTCTTATTCTTCTTGATTCCCATTGTTAGGAGTGATACATCCATTGAGGTGTCAAGAGATGTTAATGTGCACTACCTACTTGCTAGAGGTGTATCAAAGACAAGGTAGAGATATCTTCTTTGTCTTCCCTTATGTGAGATGTGTAGACATTTCCACAATCTGTATCCTACCCCAAGGTATGCATCATTGAGTTTCAATGCTTTAGATTCCGTGTTCAGTTCTTGAATTATAATTCAGATTTTTATCCACATGGTGGTTCTATCCAGTAATATGCATGCCTATGAATTAATTGTCTTATCTTCAGGCTGCACATTGACAGAATAGAAAGTAAATTTGTTGGAGCTCAAAAATAAAATGTTGGTTACTCTGTCAAGTTCTTCCACTTTACATCATTATATTCCAGATCTTGTTTTTCTAAAATTATTACAATTTTTGGCACTTATATTCTATATTGCAAACAATTTTACCCATTTTTTTAGTTTCTTCTTCACAATTTCTTTGAAATTGCTTTTAAAAATGAAATGCAGTTAATTGGACATTGGCATGGATTTTTTGCAAGGAACAATGGAATCAAAGATTAGAGATTCATAAAATGGAATATGTTGAAATTCTTGTCTTTGCAATGAAAGATGAATTTGTGAACTCGTTAATTTCTATATTGTGTATATTTCAAATAAAATGGCAAGGACTATTCTTATGTTTTCCTGCTTTGTGAAGGTTTTGGAATGCTAATATTCCAACTTTTTATCTTCCCACCACTGGCAAATCATGTTGGAGCTATTCTTATAACCCGCATAGCAGCAGTATGATTTCTTCCTTGTCCTTTTTATAGTGAATGTATGTTTGTTCAATAACATCTTAAGAGTAATATTTGTTTCCATTCATAGAAATATTTTAAGTTACAGTGTCATGTGTATCCAATTGCAGGTACTGACTATACCACTGTTGACAATCTATCCGTTTATAGCCATGTTATCTGGTGTTTTCCTGTGGCTGGTGATAAATTCTGCATCTTTGTTAAAAAATACACTTTCTGTAAGTAGTTTGTTATCGATGTCGGTCATATCAATAAATTTGGCAGCAAGTTCCAATCTAGTTGCTTGTTGAGTGGTGTACTGCTAAAAGAATTTTTTTTGTTGACTCATTCACCTTTATCTCTTGACGGGTAAAACCACACCTTCTTGTTAAATGGAGGAATAACTGCATATTTCATTAGTCTTTACAAGCAAAGTCCTCATATAAGATTTTATTCAGACAAGTCCAAAGCCATGTGTGTGTGTGTGTGTGAGAGAGAGAGAGAGAGGTCAACTATTGTAATTATATCCTTTATGTTCAAGTGGTCAAAGTCTGATAAAAAATATTTTCATGATAAGACTTACTACCTTCTTGTTCTATTGCAATCAAGCTCATAATCTTAACTTCTATTTAAAAGGATTTTCCACAAATTACCAAGATTCATTTGGTTTTCAAAATAAGTTCATGGGAATGACTTGTTTGTCTTGCAATTCAAGAAATGATAAACTTCATCCATGATAATTTTCAGTCATGTTTTGTGTTAATCTCATCAGCTGTATATGGACTCATAAATCCATGAGAATGTTGCAATTCTGCATCAAGAGTCGTTCCTGTCTCTTTGCCACAAGTGAATAAGCAATCCATTGGGTTTATAATGGAATGAAATGTGATGATTGAACTTTAAATTTGCAATACCTTAATTTATGAGCAGTCATCCCTTTTCAAAAAAAATGAAACCCCTTTTGAATTTCATAAACGATATGAAACTCCATTCAACATTCCAATACATTTCAAGTGTAATAGATGTCCTTGGGTATAGAACCATGGTGCCCCAAGCTGAGGCAAAGGACAACCATTTGAGCTAACATTACCGGACAATACTTATGAGCAGTCATCTTTGTTTTGAATGCTCAGCATGGTTTATTATTGTATTTTAATGAGTGTTGTTGTGTAACACATTTGTTTTCAATGAGTTGTTGTTGTGTAACACATTATCACTATGTTACTTTTGTGTATTCGCTCAGAGTTACTGCAATATTAACTATAAGGCATGTGCTCTGAACAGGTGACATTTGTTACAGGAACATTCCTTATGCTGAATAATTCTGTGGTAAGCTTCATCTTTGCCTATGAGATATTCAAATTTGGTACAGTTTGAGAACATTTTCATCTGATGAGAATAAAATCATCAAAGAGGATTCCAAAACACTTGATTCGCATTGCCACATTTTGAATTTAATTCTGTCATTTGAATATTTTTGGCAGCCCCAAGATCAAAGAGGAGCAGCTAATGGGATTGCCATGACTGGACAGTCTCTTTTTAAAAGCATAGGCCCAGCAGGAGGAGGCTCTCTGTAAGTGTCTAAGAGCCTGTGTGCAACTATTTCACTTTACAGTGTCTTTATAATCACCACTGTAGAGACATTTTATAATCAACCCTTGATTATGAATATTTACCTTAGCATTTTGATTCTGACTATGTTCTCACAAGAATTTATTTCATGGTTATACAAATGCAGTCCTGTTTATATTTGAGTCAAAGGTAGGAAAGATTGGACAGTGCCAAATAAAAGGTATAAATAATTGGTTTTGTGGGGTTGAAACAGGTCCTGCGTGTATTACATCCTGACCACATTATCATATATTACAAGAAACTGTATTATCATGATTAGCCGGATTGTCCATCACAATGCAGGGATTTAAACTTGGGTTGCACTCATACAATTGCATTTCATTTACCACTGCTCCACAATGCCTTGGATTTAAGCTATTTGCATATTATGCTTTGAACGTAAATTTAAATTTGAGTTTCATTAATTACAGAAATTTGTGGTCTTCATTTTTGTGTCTGAATCTCTTCAAAATAACATAAATAATGTAATATTTCAGATTTTTATTAGATTCTTCAACTCTAAATGTAGACTTGGTGACATGCAAATATATACTGCCCTCTAAATTCATTTCAGACACTTGGAAACAAGAGACAAAAACTAAAAATTTCTCCTATTCATTTGTTGAATCAGACAACCCATGACATTTTATGACATAATAACTCAAAAGAGTTGTATATTTTGCTGAGCATTACCTTCAGAAAATCTGATCATTTGAGACCCAACATCTCCAATTGTAGAAATGTCTTAGGTCCCCTGAACCACATTCATGCTTCATGTAGGAAGAACACCAATGGGGACTGTTGGTTACGAATCTGCCACTAGGATAGGATTTTAATCTTATTGCGCCCTAGATTCGCCCAGCAGATTGAAAGGCCGGAAGGAAGGGATGCCTTCCGTGCCAATCTCCGGAGAAGGCCGGCTCCTATGGTTTTGGTTTGGGGTTTAGCTCAGAGTGCAAGAAAGAAATTACAAAATGCAAAAAGAAACATAAATATGCTTGTTTCGGGTGGGGAAGATAAGCAGCACAACAACTAACCAATCACTATTACCAACAACAATCAAAACAATGTATGTAGCAGAAACTATTAGAGTTATTCCATCCTATGTATCCTTTACGTCAGTATTCCAGATATACTTAATTACCAATACTGATATCCAGAAGTGCAGAATAATAGTAATCAGAAATATAAGCAACATGAAGCAGAAATACTTAATAAAGGCAGCATACAAGACAAAGACAGCTAATAGAGCCAAATATACTTTGTATTTAAAAGCAAGTGCACAACTACAAAATTTCCTTAGCAATATATCCCCCTTCCACCCTTATACAATGAAATGAAGCTGCTATTTATAGCAGAATAAACCCCCCGATTACATTTTGGGCACAAAATCCCAGACCTGACGAAAGCTGCAAAAGCTGACAAAAGCGGCTGATGTTCGACCTCTGCAGGCAAGAAGTGTACTTGCAGCAAGGTCCACTTAGAAACGTTGCAGCTCCGTGGCAATCTGGCAGGTGAAAAGTCGAGTCTGGTTAAATGGTGGCAGGTGCGGCACGATCTGGCTCTTCATGCTCATCTACTCTGTACGTGGGTGGCACACCTTCTGTCAGATCCCGACTCTAATCTTGAGACTGCACACTTGTTAGCATTTGAAACTGTTGCTGAAGAAGGGGAGTATGAAACTTAGACGTTCGGTCATTGTCTTCTTATCCTGCCCGACAGCACACAAAAATGAAGCGCAGTCGGACGGCGCAAGCTGAAAACAGTGCAGCTAGGTGGGTCATGCCTTAGAACCTTTTTCTGCAGTTTATCTTATTTTCGTCCGATGGCACACCAAAGCAGGCGCGAAGTCGGGCTGCGCAGCGCAGTCGGACGGACCTCCGTGCCTTAGTCATTTCTTCAATGCCTTCTTCTCTCCTTCCGCCCGAGTGCGCACCAAGACAGGCGCGCAGTCGGACGGCGCAGCGCAGTCGGATGGAGTCCGACACTTAGAAAATTTTGCTGTCTTTTTGACAGGCATCCTCCCACTGGTGCACAACTGGATGAGCTCCGCCCGACTTCGTAGCGAAGTCGGGCGGGCTCACACTTAGCACATTTTCCGTTGTTCCCTGAATACGGCTGCCCAAGTGCACACTAAAAGATGAGCGCCGTCCAACTTCCCTGCGAAGTCGGGTGGCCTCAGTACTTAGAACTTTTTTCAGGCCTTTTCCTCATATCGACCGCCAAAGTGCGCACCGAACCCCGGGCGCCGCCCGACTTCGCTGCGAAGTCGGGCGGCCCCAACACTTAGCCATTTTTCGGGCCCTTCTTCATAAGACCGACCGGGTGCGCATAGGATGACGAGTACCGCCCGACTGCGCTGCGCAGTCGGGCGGACTCCAGACTTAGACAAATTTTTAGGCAGATTTGCCTTCTTGCAGAAAACATTAAAACACGAAATGGATGATGGGGGAAACGAAAACTGACAGCAGAAGGGGAGAAAGAGCATGAAGAAGAACGGGGAAGAAGGAAGAGGGGAGGTAAAGCAGCAAACTTACAAAATTTTCAAAATTCAGCACCCCGTGCAAAATGTGGCAACATTCCTGGCGGCTTGCGGGGTATCGAGCTCGCCTTGATGCAAGGAACCTAGCCTTTATCCTTTGGGTACAGAGTCCCTCCCGGACCCTGCATCACTCTGCTGCTGTTGCTCTTGGTCACTCTCAGCAGTATCTTCACCCGAGTCTTCTTCTTCACCCTCTGAACTTGACTACTCGGCATCTTTGTCCTCCTTCTGCTTAGCAGGCTCGACCCGCTCACGGACGTGCTCATAAGCAGTCTTAGCCTGAGCCCAGGCTGCTTCTTGGAAGGGCTCTAAGTCGTTGATATCCTTCAGCGCTTTTCTAAATGCTGCAACTTTGAGCTCGTCGATGGTGTGGTACCTTTCCCCGACTTCGTGGAGGTAGGCGTTGATTTTGCAAAGCTTGGACACCATCTGGGTCACCTGTGCCTCCTGTACTGGATCAGTCCAGCCAAAAATCTCTAAAGTATCTGCCTCGTATGCTCGCCAGTTCTGCTTGACTTGTTCCAGAGGCAAAAATTCATCATCCTTTATAAAGCTTGGGAATCCGAGCGTCGAAAGGGAGTCAAAAGGGACCAAGCAGATGTTCTTCTCATGAATCAATGCATCTAGCATCTTCCTAGTAGTTTTGACTTTTTCAGATTTTTCAAAATAATTTTGCAAGGTTATCCGTGCATCAGCCCAGTCTAGGGCAATCTGTGACATGGGTGGGAATTGGAAGCCCTTGCGCTCATACCCTTCAAGCTTTATAGCCAAGTCCAACCACTGCTGTGCTTGACGTTCGACTTCCTCTATCACAGGCTTTCCCTCGGCAGAAATTTCTTGCATCCGAGAGATGAAATTTAGGATGGGTAGCGACCTGGCAACGTTAGTCTTGCAACCCTTCAGCAGGATGGCTCTCATCTCTTTGATTCTGTCCTTGGAGAAACCAGCAGCCTGCAATGTGTTCTCTTCTAGCATCGCCTGAGTCTGCTGAAGCTGATTTTGTAATTGACCAACATGTATCAGGGCTGCCTTTTTATCTTTTGCTAATTGGTCAGCCGCCACCTTTTGATCCGTCGATGCCTGTTGAGAGGCTGCAAGCTGATCCTTCAATTTATTTACCTCTCCCTGAGCGGACTCCAGTTGTACCAGTGCCTTGGCTAGATCTTCCTCAAGCTGGCTCTTATCGTTCTAGAGCTCATACAGTTGCTGCTTGACCTCAAGGCGCTTGACCAGAAGGTTGTCAGCCTTCCTGCGGATTCCGCCTAGCTCATAGTCTTCATTTATGTCATCAAAGCTCTTATCCTTGGAGTGGTACTCGTAATCTTCTTCTCTCATCTCCCGGATGGGCTTTTTGACCTTAGGCACTATTTTTTCTATCCGGATAATCCTTTTCTCCAGGTCATATTTGACGCGCTTCTTCGGCATGGCTATTTCTTCCGCCCTCCTCTTTCTAACCTTATGAATAAAAGAAATAGAGCCTTGGGCGGCTTTCGCGGCTAAGGGCTGGTCATCAGTTGTCTGCAGCTGCTTTTCGACCAGCTCTAGGCCTGCGAGCATGGGATATGTCGAGACCAAATCCTGCTGCGGCATCTTCCCCGAAAATAATGGGGTGGGTGTTGCGCTATAGGATACGGATGCCCTTGAGGGTGATTGGGACTGAGGGGGAGCGGGCGACTGGTGAGAAGGCGGATGTGGGCTTTGGAGGGCAGCGACGGCGGCGGGTGAGCGGCGTGGGGACAGGGAACCTTCCTCGGTGCTGGCCGTAGGGGACAGAGCTAAGGCCTGGCCCAGGGTTTGAAAAACATTAGGGTTTTGGGCGTAGTGGCCAAAGGGGGGTGGACTATGCTTGGACTGCGTGACAGGAGATGGGGACGAAGCAGTCAGAATATGCCCGGATGTGGAGGATGAGGGCATAACAGAACGGGTTGCTACGGTTTGTTGCAAAGGGGGAGAGGGCGTACCTGTGAGCCCCCGGCATCCCAGAATGGAATTCGCTGAGGACCTTCGATTTGTTTGATTCTTTGACGCACCGCAATAGGATGCCATCAATATTTCTAAAATACAGCTCCTCGGGGCGAAGTACATACTTTAAGGCATTAATCCTGAACCTCCTTCTTTGTGAGGCGTTCAGGTGATCTGGACATCTCCCACTGCTGAAATACCACACCAGGTCATTCGTCCAATCACTCTCCTCTGATAAGGAGTTGGCAAGGTTGATTCCTGTCATTGGATCCTCCCACTGACAAGCGAGAGAGTTCAGCCGCAACACTTCGGGCCAATTCTTGGCATAGAGCCCGACCTCGAATTAGCTTGGTGGGTCGTACCTCTATGTCGAACTCCTGGATTTTGGCAATCCATCTTGCCCTCTTGTGACCAGGCTGCCCTTGGATGATGAAATTTTTGATGTCGGGGTGTATCACAAAGACAGTAATCTGGCTCTAAGAGACGAAGTGCTTGAACTTTCTCAAGGACCTCATTACTGCATGAACTTGCTGCTCAATAAAATTATATCTCTCTTCATGCGGCTGGATGACTCGGCTTAAGAATGCTATCGGTCTCTCCTCGCCATCGTCTCCCTTCTGAGTCAGAACTGCAGCATAGCTTTCAGGTTCTCCCACTGCGTAAAGGATGAAGTCCTTGGAGTAATATGGATTTATCAATACTGATGCCTAAGCAATCCTGGCCTTGATCTCCTCAAAGGCTTTCTTCCTCTCTTCAGTCCAGACAAAGTCAGCATCCTTCTTCAAGAGTTCGGCCATGGGCTTGATCACTGTTGCCACATTTTGCACGGGGTGCAATGTTTTCAATTTTGTAGCAGTGCTGCTCTTCCTTTTCCCTCTTCCTCTATTTCCCTTTCTTCTTCTCTCCCTTTCTCTCTCTTTCCTACATTCTCTTTCTCCCCCCTTTTTTGGAGCCCCTCAGTTGGATCTCAAATTTGACAGCAGTTGCCCTGAAAAATGGCTAAGTGTTGGTGCGAAGTTTGCAATTCGCCCAATTTTGGTGCGAAATCTGTACTTCACCCAGTTTTGGTGCGAAATCCGTACTTCGCCCAGTTTTGGTGCGAAGTTCGCACTTCGCCCAGTTTTGGTGCGAAGTCCGACTTCGCCCCTCTTTCTGGGCGCACCTTGTAGCAGGCTGGTAGGTTGACAAGAAAATTGACTAAGTCTTTGGGGCGAAGTCCGTACGGCGGCAGGAATCAGCTTTCACCTGTGCGCAGTCCGTCTTCGCAGCGAAGTCGGAGTGCGCCCTTGACGGGTGCGCAGTAGGGAAACAAACTCGGAAATACACCCAAGGCATGAAGGCCTTCCCGACTGCACTGTTTTCTGCCTGCGCAACCCGATGGCGCTCTGATCCCTGGCAAAGTTGGATAAACTGCCTTTCAAGGCAGACACGTGTTAAACAGCATCATCCATCATCTGACAAGTGTCCAGCTTCGGGATTTGAGCCAAGACATGCCGAGCAAAAGGACGAGCATGGGCTGCACTCCCCATTTAAAGCTGATTGGAGGTTCTACCTGCTCCAGCTACCCGCATTCTTGCCGAGAAGAAGTTCTGCCCAACACACCGCCACCTAGGTGTCCAGCTTCCAGGAAAACCATGCTGCGGGTACAGTCCGGACCGACAAAGGTTAGCATTTGCAGCTCCTTCGCCGCTTTTGTCAGCTAATGTTTGACTGGGACTTTGTGCCCATTAATGTAACGGGAGGGACTCGGGCTATAAAAACCCACCATGTTTTCATTGTAGTGGTGAAAGGGGAATGTCTGTTAGGGAACCATTGTAACCGTGCTTCTGCTTATAAATATAAATTGTATGCCTGGTTCTCGTTACTGCTTTTATTTTTTATGCTGCCTCTCCTTTATATTTATGCTTTACGTTTTCCTGTGTCATGGCTCGTTGATTCGTTTCAGCATTTGGTGATCAGGTGCCTGAAGCATTGCTTGTGTCATAGCTTGTTGATTCATTTCAGTATTTGGTGGCCAAGTGCTTTTGAACTTCATAGATTAGAGGATACATAGAATAGATGTGGTAGCAGTTCCATCAGTTGTGTGTTACGTTGCTGTCCGTAGTGGTGATTGATGCGTTGCCATGCTGTTAGTTCTTGTAGGGAGAATGTTTGCTAGGGGACCATTGTAGCTGTGTGTATAAATTCTCTGCATAACACATATACCTGGTTCTGACATCTCTTGGTTGCTTTCTGTTTATGTGACTGTATGTAGTGGTGATTGATGCATTGCCGTGCTATTAGTTCTCCTTGGAGGGAGAATGTTTGCTAGGGGACCATTGTAGCTGTGCGTACACTGCTTAATATAGAAAGTATACTTAGGTTTTGCAGTTCTTTGTCATACTTTTTATTTATGATGTAGTAAGTAGTGGTGATTGATGTGTTGTCGTACTGTTAGTTCCCCCCACCCAATTCCAATCACATTTGTAAATTCTTTCCGTTTCTTTATCTCTTTCCTGCACTCTTAGCTTAAACCATAAAACCCCCAAGGAGCCGGCCTTCTCCGGAGATTGGCACGGAAGGCATCTCTTCCTTCCGGCCTTTCATGTTGGTGGGCGAATCTGGCCTTTCATGGATGTCTGCGATTCGGGTTCCGACGGCTGGCTCCGGACTGCCCAGAGAAACAAGCTCTGGAGTGGCTGAACGCGGCTGCGGCACTGCGACTGGCTGCTGCACTGTCAGACTAGGCCGCGTGATTTTTTCAACTCTCTTCCTCTTTTTATTTTCCGGAGCGATGGCTGGATCGGGGAAGGAGATGGAGCAGGTGCAGCAGGCGCTGATGCTCCCACGGTAAACTTGTACCGGGGTTTGACTTGCAGAAGGTCTGCCGCAACCGGTCTGCTCTCTGGCGGCGCTGGCGTCTTTTGTGCCTGAGGAATCACCTCGGGCGTTGCCTTGACTAATTTCTTCGCCTTTTCAGGTGCCGCCTGGGAAGCCACGGGTTGCATTGGGTCCACCTGGATGTCTGCTGGGCCCGCGCTGGCAGTTGCCGAAGTGTACATTTGTTGGGAGGAAGACCTTCCTTTATAGCCCTCAAAGGGACCTCGGGGAACGTAATCTTGATATGCGAACGGCCGCCAGCTGTCATGGTGCTGGTCATATAGAACTGAAAAGTCGTCATCAACGGCCAAATTTCTCCTGGTGGATTTGTCGTGCTGTGTGCGGCACCTCATATTCCAGCATTCAATAATCTTTTCTTTTGGCCAGTTAAGGCCTGCTATCTTGGAGATGAATTTTTTAAACCCTGGAGAAGAGAACTTGTGGTCCGGGTTTCGCTTGGGGTCATATGCTACCTCCTCGCAGTAAAAATCCTGCCACGGAGGCGAAGCTTCCATCAAGTCAATTTCCCAGTCAAGGTCAACATGGACCACATCGCATCTGTCTTCGATTATATCCGCCCGGGGGCAGAGATGTGTGAACTTTCCCCTTATCCCGTACGGGTCGTACTTCCAGCGCTGTGGCAACAGAACCAAGCCAATCCGGGAAAACTCCTGCTCGAGGTAGACATGCTATCCTACCTCAGAAATCTCAATGTTCACCCAGGAAAGAGGATATTGAAAGATCTGGCCTCTTTTCTTTCCTAGGCCGAACTCCTCCTCAACGTAGTCCATCTGCCGGGCAACCTCCATCCCAAACTGATGATCTGTGCACCAGTAGGGCAGCAGATGAGGTTTGCCCTTGAATCCGTAGATTCTGACCACAATCCCCTGCGTCAGTCTAAAAACGTCGCCGAGCTTTTGACTCAGCAAAGAGTTCGTCATTTCCCGCGGGGGGCGAGGAATCTCGCCATTGCTGAAGACTGACAAGACCAATCCCAGAAAGTTGAAGTTAAACTTGTAGTAAGACGCTTTCCGGTTTAGGTCATCCGTCCAGTCATAGACGGGCTATGGCTCTCCCCTCTCATTGACCTTCTTCAGGTTCGGGATAGGCATCCGGGAGTGCAAATGATACAAACAAAGCCAAGCTAGGAAGGAACTGAACCGAAATTCAGTGGACTGCTTCTTCTGGAGCTTCACCAGGCTGGAGTGGATGGCATATGCAAGCCAATCCGCCCAGTCGAAAAAGATGGGGCGCTTTCCACTTCTCTGCGTTGCTGGTTCGTAGGATTCTCCACACAGGAGACATTCTGCCAGCGCTAGCTGGTACGGCTGTACCAGCTCATCAGAGTCGCAGCCGAGGACCCATGCCAGAATGGTGTATAAGTATTTGCTCTGAAACCTCGCCAAGGGCATGGGGCCGGTTGACCACTGTCCAGCTGCAAGCGGGGCGTTCAGCTTTGAATTGAGGAAATCCCTCATTCTTTTTGAATGCATGAAGCGTCCTGCTTGTTCGCACAGATTTATCTTTTTGACGATTGTGCTGGAGTCATACTCCAACCCTGGGGCGAAAGCTGGCTGCACAGTCTCCTTGCGCAGCGCGAACAAGGGTTTATCGCTGGAGCTACAAATCTGCCGGGTAGCTGGTTTGTAATGTCTGACGATCAGGTCTACCAGCTCCGGGCATTGATGGACAGGAGGGCGCAAGAACCGGAAAAGGTTTGACTTGTACGCCGCTCCGAAATGGTGAGAGGGCGAAACCTTGTCAGCCCAACTGTCCACATTTGTCCGCAGCTTGGTTAGGCTCATAGAAAACGAGCCGTCCACGTATCCCGCTAGGTAATTTACCGGAGGTGGTGGGGCTTGCCCACGCTGTACTTTCTTTGGCCGGGACTTTGACTTTCGCTCCGGCGGTGTTTCACTTCTGAAAACACCTAGCTGTGGTAAATCCTCTGGTTCGCACCCTTCGTTGGATTGCGCTGGCATTGGCATCTTTCCTTTGTCCATCTCTCCGAAACAACAATAATTACAAATTCAGGGCGTCTGCAGCAGATTTCGCAGTCACAGGAATAATCTGCATAGTTTGGCATGTCTGGATGCATCTGACCCCCTTTTCTAGATAATGACAGCGTCATTAATGTTGCGCAGGAGGGGGTAGGTCGGCTGGCAAGTGAAGGAGTTATGGTTCTTGGGTAGCCGCGCAAGAGAATGTTTTTGAAAAATGTATCCCGGCTGTCGTGCCATGCTTTTTTGATTGCACTTTTATTGAGGACTGTGCAATCATTAAATTTATCTTGAACGCTACGCCATGGCTGACGTCACTGCCGCAATCTAGGCACACTGCTCAAGAAAAAACCCCTTGGTGCGGAAACCCATCTCAAAACGGTCGCAATGCGCCTTGGGCCCAGCTTGGAACTTTTAGAATATTTTATTCATTTTTTTAAACAACTGTCCAAGCTAGCCCAAAAAACAAGGCGCAGTCGGACTTCGCCCAAAGTTGGGCACGATCCGACTTCGCCAGCACAGTCGGACTTCGCCCAAAAATCGGGCGCAGTCCGAACTGCGACTTGCATTGAGACTGTTTCTCTTTTCTTTTCTTACCGCGCCCAAGGATTGAGCGCAGTCCGGCCCTTTACAAACTTCGGAAGAGAGGCGAACACTTAGAACTTTACTGCCTCTTTGGATCGGGTGCACGAGCTGCGCTTAAACAATGGAGCGCGTTCGGACTTCGCCCGAAGTTCGGGCGAAGTTCGAACTTCGCGCGAAGTTTGCACTTCGCGCGCGAGCTGCGCGCAGTTCGTACTTCGTGCGCAAGCCGGCCGAAGTCGGACTTTGCTCAAAACTGAGCGCAGTCTGATCACTTGTGCCTTGCAGTTTTTTCCCCTTCAAACTTCGCTCTTTTGTTGGCGCGCAGCCCGACTTCGCTGCGAAGTCGGGCAGCGGCCAACACTTAGCCGTTTTTTGCTTTTTTTCTTTTTCATTCAAGCAGCCCCTTCACGAACTTTGCCCCTTCTGAGGGGCGACAACAGACTTTGCTGCGAAGTCTGTATTCTCTCCCATGCCACAGTTTGGCTCAAACAAAATAAAAAACTGAAAGCTGGAAACTGTACATCTTTGGAAAAGTAAAAATGCATAAGGGAAATTTTTACAAAGAAGGGCCACTCGGGCACCTTCAGCAGCGGTAAAATTTTAAGTGGAACCCGTTAACAGGGATAGGTAGGAGCTGACCCTCCATATCCCGAAGTACATAGGCATTGAACTGGTTCACTCGGGCAATCTGGTAAGGGCCCTCCCAGAGAGCATCAAACTTCCCGTGGTTGCCCGGCTTCGCCTTATATGAATCCCACTTCAGCACCAGGTCCCCGATTTTAAAAACTCGGGCAGTGGTGCCTTTTGCAAACCAGCCTTGAGTGGCTGCAATATGATTAGTGAAGGCCTGGTATGCTTTTTCTCTGTCTTCTTCCAACTGCAGGAGTTGGCACAGTCTGTCGTCCACCGGGTCTCCACTGCTCTTGTCTTCGTCCAACATCCATAGGGCAGGGATTTCAATGTGGGATGGCATGACAGCCTCTTTGCCATAGACAAGCGCATAGGGGGACGTTCGATGGACTTCTTGAATGAAACCCTGTCCGCCCACGAGCGCCGGTTCGAGAGTAAATGCCAAGTCCGCTTGTTTCTGTCAATGGTCCTTCTGATGATTTTCAGGAGGTTCTTGTTAGTAGACTCGGCAAGGCCATTCCCCTGCGGGTAGTAATTGGAAGACATCTTGTGATAGATGCCAAGTTTGCCAGTGTACTCCGTGAGTACAGCGCCTGCAAATCCCGGACCATTGTCTGTCACAATTGACTCTGGAACCCCGAAGCGGGTAGTCAGGCTCTCAATGAACCTGATGACCGTTTCTTGGTCTGCGTTCTTGGTAGGGATTGCCTCTGCCCACCGTGTGAAGTAATCGGTGGCTGTAAGAATAAACTTGTGTCCGGCAGAGGAACTAGGCGAAATCACCCCAATGAAGTCTAGACCCCATTGCTGGAACGGAGTCTTGGCCTGAATCGGTTGAAGGGGCAGGGGTGCTTTTTTGTTTCTTCCAGCAAACCTCTGGCATTGATCACACTGAGAACAGACCGCATGAGCGTCTGTAAATAGAGTGGGCCAATAGTACCCAGCTCTAATTATTTTTAAGGCCATAGGCCTTGCAGAATGATGACCCATAGGCCATAGGCCTGGGCTGGTCTGATTTTCTGATGCACCGCAACAGGATGCCGTCGATGTTTTTGAAGTAAAGTCCCTCAGGGCGAAGAGTGTACCTAAGTGCACCTAGTCGAAATCTCCTTCGTTGTGAGGCGTTCAGGTGATCTGGACATCTTCCGGTGCAGAAATATCTCACCAGTTCATCTGTCCAATCACTCCCCTCCGATAAGGAGTTGGCTAGGTAGATGCGTGTCGCTGTGTCCTCCCACTTACGAGCGGAGATGCCAGCTACGAGCGCTCGGGCCAATTCCCGACACAAGGCTCGGCCCCCGATAAGCTTGGTGGGCCGCACTTCGATGTCGAACTCCTGGATTTTTGCAATCCATCCTGCTCTCTTGTGACCCGGTTCTCCTTGTATGATGAAGCTTCGAACGTCCGGGTGAATCACAAAGACAGTCGTTTTGCTCTGGGAGACAAAGTGCCTGAACTTTCGGAGGGATTTCATGACAACATGAACCTGTTGCTCTATAAAGTTGTACTTTTCCTCATGCGGCTGAATCACTTGGCTCAGGAACGCTATGGGGCGCTCCTCGCCATCGTCTCCCTTCTGAGTTAGGACTGCAGCATAACTTTCGGGTTCTCCCACTCCATAAAGGATGAAGTCCTTGGAGTAGTCTAGGTTTATCAACACCGGAGCTTGTGCAATTCGAGCCTTGATTTCCTCGAAGGCTTGCTCTCTCTCATCAGTCCATTCGTAAATTGTATCTTTTTTCAACAGTTCGGCCATAGGCTTGATCACCTGTGCGAAGTCCGAAATGAACTTCCGCACGAAGTTAATCTGACCGAAGAAGGACTGCAGCCCTTTTTTGTCGATGGGGGCTGGCAAGCGAACGAGGGCTTCTGTTCTGTCAGGGTCAATGGCGAGGCCTTTCTCGGAGATGACATGTCCCAGCAGCTTTCCTTCTTTTACCGCGAAGACAAACTTCTTCGGGTTTATAGAAATGCCGAATTCTCGACACCTCTCAAATCTTTGCCGTAGGTGTGAAACATGATCCCCTCTTTGGTGAGAGAAAACAGTCATGTCATCAAGGTAGATAACAATGATCTTATTGAGCAGCTCTAGGAAGGCCAGGTCCATGGCCCTTTGGAATGTGGCACCAACATTGGATAAGCCGAAAGGCATGCGGTGATAGGCGAACGTCCCCCATTTGGTGGTGAACGCCGTCTTATGCTGGTCCTCATCTTTGACCCAAATCTGGTTGTAGCCGAAAAATCCATCTAAAAGTGAGAATCTCTGGGCTCCGACAACGATGTGTAGAATCTGGTCGATTTGGGGAAGCGGATAGTGGTCCCTGAGGGAAGCTTGATTCAGGTTTCGAAGTCGACACGAGAGACGAATGTCGCCATTCTTTTTCCTCACAGGCACCAAATTCGCGACCCAGGATGAATGTTTTATGGGGTAGATGATTTTGGCCTCCAGCATCTTCAAGAGCTCGGCCTTCATCATGACCTCAATTTTCGGATTTACGGCCCTCTGCTTCTGACGGAATTGCTTGGCGCCATCCTCTAGCTCAATGGTATGTTGGATGACAGCTCTGTCGTACCCCCTCAAATCCTCGTAGCACCAGGCCACGATGTCGGGGAACTCTTGGCACAGTGATCTGATCTACTCAAGTTCCTCCGACGTGCAGTCTATTCCGACCTTGATAGTTTTACCAGGTTCAAGTTCCAGGTCAGCATACTGCTTCGGGTCTACTTTGATCCTATGAGATATTGCTCTGTCATTCTGATCAAACAAACTCTCCAATGTAATCAGTCCTTTTGGGACATGATTATTTTTTAACTGTATCAACCCCTCATATTGCTCGTCATCAGGGTCTCTACCTTCGATTGAACCAACTTCGTTAACCAAAAATGTGACGATCTCCTCGTCACAACCGAACACCCGCCGGTGGGTGTCCTTATCGAGCACTGAAGGCACAGTAAATAGTGCGAACCGGCTTCGGTTTCTGGACAACGTCATCAGCCGAAACGTACCTGGCTCCAACAGACGCCAGAATGTCAGCGTGTTTGTTTTTCTCACGCGGTATCGCCTTGACATTCAACGAGTCGAACGACTCCATCAGGTCCCACACCCGATTGCGATACGCCCTAAGATAGTGTTGTTTGGAGGTGCACTTGTTCGTAACCTGGTGACACACCAGCTCTGAATCTCCAAAGATCTGCAGGTGTTTAATCCCTAGCCTATCTGCCTTTCGTAAACCCAAGCACAGGGCTTCGTACTCTGCCGAGTTGTTAGTGCAGCTCCAGGCCAACCTGTAGGTATAGTCCTTCTGGATTCCAGTCGGAGAAACCAGGAGTACCCCTGCACCGGCGTCATTTTTGCATCGCGCGCCATCAAAGAAAAGCTTCCAGAGCTTCTCAGGTGCAGGTCCTACTTCTTTTGCAGCTGACATGTCGAGCCTCTCGTGTTGTACGATGGAGTAACAGCCCTGCTCTGTCTCAATTACAGCATTGAAGTCCCGCAAAGAGAACTCATCTTCAAGCTGTAGCACTTCGAAGGCTTGCTCCGTCAGCTCTACTGTCACCGGTTCTTCCTCCGACAGCTGGACCATGCAGTCCAACTCTCCCCCGGGTATCTTCTCTACTAGGAAGGTGGAAGGCTTCTCATTGAAAATTTTCAGTCTCCTTCCTCTGAAGGGCACTTCCATGTGTGAGTAGTGTAGAGACAGGTACCCGCCCAACTTCGCAGTGAACTCCCGAGAGAGACACATGCCGAAATAGGGAGCCAGGTCAACTACCACGACCTCTTGGATGACCACGATGTCGAGATCCTTGTGCAGTCGGATAGGGATGTCCTTTATGACACCAACTGTCTTGACAGGGGTGCCGTCTAATTGCAGCACGCCTTGGCTGCTCCGTGTGTACTCCATCCCGATCTCATCGCAGACGGCCTTCGGCATCACAGTCGTGGAAGCACCAGAGTCCACCATGCAGTTGTGTACTATGTGCCCTTGCATCCGTAAAGACAGATAAAAGGGAGGCGGTCTGTTCTTCCCAGTGGTTGAGACTGTCAGAGGTTGAACCAGGACAGCGGGCTGTATCTGCTTGCCGTTTTTCATGTTCTTCAAAGATTCTTGCAGCAGATCCACCTGGCCTGGGAGCAGAAGAGCATCATACATGCTGATTCTAGCAGGTGTTCTTTTCAACTCGTCTACTATGCTGTAGCTCGAGGTACTAGCTCCTTCTGCTTCTTTTGCCGGCTCATACTTTGTCCGGTACTGCTGGGTAGCCTCAACTCGCTGTCTCTTTGTCAGAGACGGGTACTTCAGCTTCTCCTGGGCTTGTTCTTTGGTTTCAGCTGGAGGCTGAGGTATGAGAGCTTTAGCCGGAATTGGAGCTTTTGCTATAGGAGGCTTGGCTGGAACAGGGACAGCCTTTGCCGAAGGAGGCTTGGCTGGAGCTTTATCTTTGGATGCCTTCTCCTAGGCTGTGTAGGGCCACAGCCGTTTGTATGGTGGCAGCCCACCGGGCTACGGTTTTTCTCTTCTGGCATAAACTTGCAAAGGCTTGGCAGCATCTGCTGTTTTCTTTTCTTCCTTGGTGGGCGGTACTAGATTTTCTTCTGGGAGGGCAAAGTTGGCTTCGCAGTCCAGGATCATGTAGAGTTCATCTTCCTCTATGGCGCTGTCGGCCAAAGTATGGATGTAGTGCTGGTGCAGAGTGCAGTCTTCCTCAGAATGCGGGTCATTGCACGTAGTGCACCAGTTAACCTAGTCGTAAGGACCAGGCGGGTCTTCTATAGCAGTATTTCTCGGAGGCGGACGCCTCTGCAGCTGGTGCAATGGGGGCTTGTCTTTTGTCAGCGCCGGGGCCGCATATGGCCTCCTAGGAGCGAGGTCCATCTGGGCCTGCTTCTTCTTCAGAGCAGTCATGTCATTGGACATGGCATGATATCCTGAGGCCAAAGCCCGCACCTCCTGGAGGATTGTATTCTGAATATTATTGTCAGGAGACGACAACTGTGCCGGTGGAGGCAATGCGGCTAATGGAGGAGGGTTGGAATAAGGTGCGTACTGAGGGGGAGCAGGAAGTGTTGGAAAATGCGGAGCAGGAGGAGGCGGGTGAGGATAATGCAATTGAGGTGGGTCGTAAGGAGTTACGACCGGCGCCGGGTTCCACTGCTGCTGGGGTTGCTGTCCTGATGTGGACGGCGCACCACCAGAAGCAGGAGGATACTGGGATCTGGGGAAGTCAGGATGAATGGGTTCCTGCGCCCTGGACGGGAGTCTACCGATGGAAATAATGTCAGCTTCAGCTTGCTGGGCAGCCTCGTACAGAGCAGGAAACTCGTCTATTCTGGCAATCTTCAGCAGCAGGCATATGTCTAAGTTGAAGGATCTCAGATAGTAGTGAGTAGCCATGCCAGCTGAAGGCCGTAGTTCGCGAGGTACCCGTTTCCAGGATCTCGCAAACCTGATGTTAAAGTCAGACACCTCCTCTTGAGGATGTCTCTGGATACTTTGGAACTGATGCAGCAAAGAAGTAGGGTCAGCAGACTCGTTGCATCCTTTCACAAGTCTTCTGGCAAGCTGGGGCCACCTTGTGATGGATCCCTTTGGCAGCGATCTCCACCAGTAGAGAAGCTTTCCCCTCAGGGAAAAGGCCAGCAGATGGGTGTTCACACTCTCATCGGTAATGGAATGTAATGCGGCCAGGGCAAGGATGTCCTGGATGTGCTCGTACGCCGTCTTGCCATAGCCGTCGTATGTAGGCATAGACTTTAAAGCAGTAGGGGGCACAGCTTGTTGTCCGACCAGGGCCAAGGGCCCTGTAGAGTCCACCGCCGGGAAGAGATCATCGTCATTCTGCTGTTGAGCAGCCATTTCTTCTTCTTCTCTGCCGTCGGTTGTGTACTCAGTGTCGGTACTTTCCGAGGATGCAGATGCTTCTTCTTCCTCGGCTTCTTCTATTTCGTACTCAGTTCCGCCGACTTCGGCTTCGGCTTCTTCTTGAATTTCAGCCTCGGCTTCGTCGACACGAGCTTGCGGATCAGCCAGCCTGGCAATTTCACCTCGAGCGTTGATGTCCAGTTCGTAAAAGTCAGGCGGGCTTCTCGGATCCCTTGCTCGCCACCTTGTTTGCATGAAGGTGCTGGGACCGGTCTTTCAGACTCAGAAGATTTGTTCGTGCAGAGTCGCCAGGTGTTCAGATTTCGAACAGCAATGAAGCGAACACCGGTGCTTCAATTCTGTTGGGGGTGAGAAACTTCCTTGTCTCACCAAGTGCTCAGAAACCACTGTCAGCGCCAGGTGGAGACTGATCAGAAAATCTCTCTTCAAATGTGGGACCTTGGTCCCACCGGGCGTGCCAGAGAAACTGTTGGTTACGAATCTGCCATGAGGAAAGGATTTTGGGTTAATGCGCCCAGATTCGCCCACCAGCATGAAAGGCCGAAAGGAAGAGATGCCTTCCGTGCCAATCTCCGGAGAAGGCCGGCTCCTTTGGGGGGGTTTATGGTTTAAGCTAAGAGTGCAGGAAAGAGATAAAGGAACGGAAAGAATTTACAAATGTGATTGGAGTTTGGTGGGGGGGGGGAACTAACAGTACGGCAACACATGAATCACCACTACTTACTGCATCATAAATACAAAGGATGACAAAGAACTGCAAAACCTAAGTATACTTTCTGTATTAAGCAGTGTACGCACAGCTACAATGGTCCCCTAGCAAACATTCTCCCTACAAGGAGAACTAACAGCACGACAATGCATCAATCACCACTACGTATAGTCACATAAACAGAAAGCAACCAAGAGATGTCAGAGCCCAGGTATATGTGTTATGCAGAGAATTTATACGCACAGCTACAATGGTCCCCTAGCAAACATTCTCCCTACAAGGAGAACTAACAGCACGGCAACGCATCAATCACCACTACGGACAGCAACGTAACACACAACTGATGGAACTGCTACCACATCTATTCTATGTATCCTCTAATCTATGAAGTTCAAAAGTGCTTGGCCACCAAATGCCGAAATAAATCAACAAGTCATGATACAAGCAATGCTAAAGGCACCTGATCACCAAATGCTGAAATGAATCAACGAGCCGTGACACAGGAAAGCGTAAAGCATAAATATAAAGGAGAGGCAGCATAAAAAATAAAAGCAGCAGAACAGAACCAGGCATACAATTTATATTTATAAGCAGAAGCACGGTTACAATGGTTCCCTAACAGACATTCCCCTTCCACCCTTTACAATGAAAACATGGTGGGTTTTTATAGCCCGAGTCCCTCCCGTTACATTAATGGGCACAAAGTCCGAGTCAAACACTAGCTGACAAAAGCGGCGAAGGAGCTGCAAATGCTAACCTTTGTCGGACCGGACTGTACCCGCAGCATGGTCTTCCTGGAAGCCGGACAGCTAGGTGGCAGTGCGTTGGGCAGAACTTCTTATCGGCAGGATTGTCGGTAGCTGGGACAGGTAGAACCTCCAATCAGCTTTAAATGAGGTCATTGGCATAGGTCGTGCAGCCCATGCTCGTCCTTTTGCTCGACACGTCTTGGCTCAAATCCCGAAGCTGGACACTTGTCAGATGATGGATGATGCTGTTTGACACGTGTCTGCCTTGAAAGGCAGTTTATCCAACTTCGCCTAGGATCAGAGCGCCATCGGGTTGCGCAGGCAGAAAACAACGCAGTCGGGAAGGCCTTCATGCCTTGGGTGTATTTCCGAGTTTGTTTCTCTACTGCGCACCTGTCAAGGGCGCACTCTGACTTCGCTGCGAAGTCGAACTGCGCACAGGTGAAAGCTGATTCCTGCCGCCGTACGGACTTCGCCCCAACACTTATCATTTTTCTGCCAGCCTGCCAGCCTGCTACAAGGTTCGCCCAGAAAACTGGGCGAAGTACGAACTTCGCACCAAAACTGGGCGAAGTACGAACTTCGCACCAAAACTGTGCGAACTTCGCACCAACACTTAGCCATTTTTCAAGGCAATTGCTGTCAAATTTGAAATCCAACTGAGGGGCTCCAAGAAAGGGGGGAAGAAAGAGAGAGTAGGAAAGAGAGAGAAAGGGAGAGAAGAAGAAAGGGAAATAGAGGAAGAGGGAAAAGGAAGAGCAACATTGCTACAAAATTGAAAACATTGCACCCCGTGCAAAATGTGGCAACAATAACCATTGTAACCGTGCTTCTGCTTATAAATATAAATTGTATGCTTGGTTCTGTTCTGCTGCTTTTATTTTTTATGCTACCTCTCCTTTATATTTATGCTTTACGTTTTCCTATGTCACGGCTCGTTGATTCGTTTCAGCATTTGGTGATCAGGTTCCTGAAGCATTGCTTGTGTCATAGCTTGTTGATTCATTTCAGTATTTGGTGGCCAAGTGCTTTTGAACTTCATAGATTAGAGGATACATAGAATAGATGTTGTAGCAGTTCCATCAGTTGTGTGTTACGTTGTTGTCCGTAGTGGTGATTGATGCGTTGCCATGCTGTTAGTTCTCCTTGTAGGGAGAATGTTTGCTAGGGGACCATTGTAGCTGTGCGTATAAATTCTTTGCATAACACATATACCTGGTTCTGACATCTCTTGGTTGCTTTCTGTTTATGTGACTGTATGTAGTGGTGATTGATGCATTGCCATGCTGTTAGTTCTCCTTGGAGGGAGAATTTTTGCTAGGGGACCATTGCAGCTGTGCGTACACTGCTTAATACAGAAAGTATACTTAGGTTTTGCAGTTCTTTGTCATACTTTGTATTTATGATGCAGTAAGTAGTGGTGATTGATGTGTTGCCATACTGTTAGTTCCCCCCACCCAATTCCAATCACATTTGTAAATTCTTTCCGTTTCTTTATCTCTTTCCTGCACTCTTAGCTTAAACCATAAAACCCCCAAGGAGCCGGCCTTCTCTTCCTTCCGGCCTTTCATGCTGGTGGGCGAATCTGGGCGCATTAACCCAAAATCCTTTCCTCATGGCAGATTCGTAACCAACAATCACCTGGGCAAAGTCAGGGACAAACTTCCTTACAAAGTTGATCTGTCCAAAAAATGACTGCAGCCCTTTCTTGTTGACTAGGATGGGCAAACGAAGAAGAGCTTCTGCTCTGTCGGGTCAACTGCAAGGCCCTTCTCAAAAATAACATGGCCTAATTGCTTACCCTCCTTCACCGCTAAGACTAACTTCTTTGGGTTGATGGATATGCCGAATTCACGACATCTTTCAAATACTTGCCACAGATGGGAGGTGTGGTCTTCTCTTTTGTGCGAAAACACAGTCATGTCATCCAAGTAGATAACAATGATTTTATTGAGCAACTCATGGAACGCCAAGTCCATAGCTCTTTGGAACGTAGCTCCCGCATTGGAAAGACCAAGGGCATGCGCTGATAGGCAAACGTCCCCCATTTGGTGGTGAACGTCGTCTTGTGCTAGTCCTCATCTTTTACCCAGATTTGATTATCACCGGAAAACCCATCTAGGAGAGAGAATCCTGAGCTCCTACAACCACGTGAAGGATTTGATCAATTTGCGAGAGTGGATAGTGGTCCTTCAGCGAAGCCTGGTTGAGATTGCGAAAATCCACGCAGAGGCGAATGTCTCCATTCTTCTTCCTCACGGGAACTAGATTTGCGACCCAAGAAGAATGCTTGATAGGATAGATGATTTTTGCTTCCAGCATCTTCATGAGCTCGGCTTTCATCATGGCCTCAATCTTCGTGTTCACCACCCTTTGCTTCTGCCTGTAGGGCTTCACATGTTCTTCCAGCTCTATGGTGTGCTAAATCATCTCTCGGTCGTACCCCTTCAAGTCCTGGTTGCACCAGGCTACTATGTCTGGGTACTCCTTGCACAGTGCTCGAATCTGGTTCAGCTCCTCTGGAGTGCAATCTATGCCAACTTTAATCACTTTACCAGGTTCAAGCTCAAGGTTCATGTATTGCTTGGCATCCACCTTGATTCGGTGTGAGATAGCCCTATCGTTCTGATCAAACAGGCTCTCTAAGGTAATCAGTCCTTTTGGGACTGTTGTCACATTTTGCACGGGGTGCAATGTCTTCAATATTGTAACAGTGCTGCTCTTCTTTTCCTCCTTCCGTTTTCCTTCTTTCTCTCCCTTTCCTTTTCTTTCCCGCATTCTCTTTCTTTCCCCCCTTTTTTGGAGTCCCCAGTTGATTTTTCAACTTTCCAGCAAGTTACCCTGAAAAATTGGCTAAGTCTGGGTGCGAAGTTCGCACTTCGCCCAGTTCTGGTGCGAAGTTCGCACTTCGCCCAGTTTTGGTGCGAAGTTCGCACTTCGCCCAGTTTTGGTGCGAAGTTCGCACTTCGCCCAGTTTTGGTGCGAAGTCCGACTTCGCCCCACTTTCGGGCGCACCTTGCACCGGGCAGTCGACAAAGAAGAATGATAATCGCCGGAGCAGGTCCGTACAGCGGCGGACACCGATGTTCACCCGTGCGCAGCCCGACTTTTCAGCAGAGCCGGAATGCGCCCTTGACAGGTGTACAGTAGGGGAACAAACCCGGAATTTGACCAAGGCGTGAAGGCCTTCCCAACTGCACTGTTTTTTGCCCACGCATCCCAAGGAGCTCCGATCCCAAGCGAAGATGGATAGACTGCCCTTCAAGGCAGACATGTGTCACATAGCATAACCCATCATCCGACAAGTGTCCAGCTTCGGGATTTGAACCAAGACTGCAGACCAAAAGGGATAAGTATGGGCTGCACCGCTTGTGTCAGTAGCCTCATTCAAAGCTGATCTGAGGTTTCACCTGCTCCAGCTACCGACAGTACTGCCGACTTGAAGTTTTGCCCAGCGCACCGCCATGCGGCTGTCCAGCTTTTAGGATCACCATGCTGCGGGTACAGCCCAGTCCGACAAAAGGTCAGCATTTGCAGCTCTTTCGCCGCTTCTGTCAGCTTATGTTTGACTGGGACTCTGTGCCCATTAATGTAACGGGAAGGACTCGGGCTATAAAAGCCCATCGTGAATTCATTGTAAAGGGTGGAAGGGGAATGTTTGTTAGGGAATCACCGTACCCATTGTAACCGTGCTTCTGCTAATGAATACAATCTGTATGCCTGGTTCTGTTCTGCTGTCTTTATTCTTTTATGCTGTCTTTCATTATATGCTTTAGGCCCACCTGTGTCGCAGCTCGTTGATTCACTTCGGCGTTTGGCGATCAGGTTCCTCTAGTATTGCTTGTTTAAGCACTTTTGTACTTCATTAATTTAAAGCATTTATAGAATAGATATGGTGGCAGTTCCATCAGTTATGTGTTTTGTTGCTGGTCCGTATCCGGTGATTGATGCGATCCCGTGCTGTTAGTTCCTTGTAGGGAATGTTTGTTGGGAGCCATTGAACAGTGCGGTTAAATTCTCTACATAAACACATATACCTGGCCCTGATATCTCTAGGCTTGCTTTCTACCTATGTCAGTGTACGTATCCGTTAATCGATGCATTGCCGTGCTGTTAGTTCCTTGTAGGGAATGTTTGCTAGGGGATCATTGAATGGTGCATACACTGCTTATGTATCGGAAGTACGCGTAGATTTTGCAGTTCTTTGTCATACTTTTGTATTTATGATGCAGCAAGTAGCGTTGATTGGTGTGTTCCCGTACTGTTAGTTCCCCCCCACCAACCTCTGAATATATTTGTAATCCCTTTCTGTACATTTATTTCTTTCTGTACATTCATCTCTTTCTTGTATCCTTAGCTTAAATCAGCCCCCCCCCAAAAGGAGCCGGCCTTCTCCGGAGATTGGCTCGGAAGGCATCTCTTCCCTCCGGCCTTTCATGCTGGTGGGCGAATTTGGGCGCATTAACCCAAAATCCTTTCCTCATGGCAGATTCGTAACCAACAGTTTCTCTGGCACGCCCGGTGGGACGCTTGTCCTACGTTTTAAAGAAAGAGGTACCCGTTCTGTCTCCACCTAGCGCAACAGTTTTTCTGACCCACTTGGAGGAACACGGGTCCCACATCTGAAGAGAGATTTTCTGATCAGTCTCCACCCGGCGCTGACAGTTCCTGAGCTCTCGGTGAGACAAGGAAGTTTCTCACCCCCGACAGAATTGAAGCACCGGTGTTCGCTTCATTGCTGTTCCAAATATAAACACCTGGCGACTCTGCACGAACAAATCCTCTGAGTCTAGAAGACCGGTCCCGTCACCTTCATGCACACGAGAAGGTGGCAAGCAAGAAATCCGAGAAGCCCGCCTGAGTTCTACGAACTGGACATCAACGCTCGAGGCGAGATCCCCAGGCTGGCTGATCCGCGAGCTCGTTTCGACGAAGCCGAGGCTGGGATCTAAGGAGAAGCTGAAGCTGAAGTCGGAGGAGCCGAGTACGAAATAGAAGAAGCCGAGGAAGAAGAAGATCCTGCATCCTCGGAAAGTATCGACACTGAGTACACAACTGACGGCGGAGAAGAAGAGCAAGAAGAAGAAGAGATGGCTGCCCAACAGCCAAATGACGATGACCTCTTCCCGGCGGTGGACTCTACGGGGCCTTTGGCCCTGGTCGGTCAGCAAGCTGTTCCCCCTGCTGCTTTAAAGTCTATTCCCACATACGACGGCTACGGTAAGACGGCGTATGAGCACATCCAGGACATCCTTGCCCTGGCCACACTGCATACTATTACCGATGAAAGTGTGAAGACCCGTCTCGCGGCCCTTTCCCCGAGGGGAAAGCTTCTCTATCGGTGGAGATCGCCGCGGAGGGATCCATCACGGGGTGGCCCCGACTTGCCGGGAGACTCGTAAAAGGATGCAACGAGTCCGCTGACCCTACTTCTCTACTGCATCAGTTCCAAGCTATCCAGAGACATCCTCAAGAGGAGGTGTCTGATTTCAACATCAGGTTTGCGAGATCCTAGAAACGGGTACCTCGCGAACTTCGGCCTTCAGCTGGCATGGCTGCTCACTACTATCTGAGATCATTCAACTCAGACATATGCCTGCTGCTGAAGATCGCCAGAATTGACGAGTTTCCTGCGCTGTACGAGGCTGCCCAGCAAGCTGAAGCTGATATTATTTCCATCGGCAGGCTTCCGTCCAGAGTGCAGGAACCAATTCATCCCGACTTCCCCAGATCGCAGTATCCTTCTGCTTCTGGCGGTTCGCCGTCCACTTCCGGGCAGCAACCCCAGCAGCAGTGGAATCCGGCGCCGGTCATAACTCCTTATGGCCCGCCTCAAATGCATTACCCTCATCCGCCTCCTCCCGCTCCGCATTTTCCAGCGCTCCCTGCTCCCCCGCAGTACGCGCCTTATTCTAACCCTCCTCCATTGGCCGCTTTGCCTCCACCGGCACAGTTGCCACCTCCTGACAGCAGCATCCAAAACACGATTCTCCAAGAAGTGCGGGCTTTGGCCTCCGGATATCATGCCATGTCCAATGACATGACCGCCATGAAGAAGAAGCAGGCCCAAATTTTCGGAGATTCAGAGCTGGTGTGTCACCAAGTTATGAATAAATGCGCCTCCAAGCATCACTATCTTAAATCGTACCGCAATCGGGTCTGGGACCTGATGGAATCGTTCGACTCATTGAATGTTAAGGCAATATCGCGTGAGAGAAACAAGCACGTAGATATTCTGGCGTCTGTTGGAGCCAGGTACGTTCCTGCTGAAGACGTCCAGAAACTGAAGCCGGTCCGTACCATTTACAGGCCTTCTATGCCTGATAGGGATACCTTCTGGCAGTTGTTCAGCTGTGACGAGGAGATCGTCACATTCCTGGTTAACCAAGTGTGTGTAATCGAAGGTAGAGACCCTGATGACGAGCAATATGAGGGGTTGATACGGTTACGGAATAATCACGTCCCAAAGGGACTGATTACGTTAGAAAGTCTCTTTGATCAGAACGACAGAGCAATATCACATAGGATCAAAGTAGACCCGAGGCAGTATGCTGACCTGGAGCTCGAACCTGGTAAAACCATCAAGGTCGGGACAGACTGCACGTCGGAGGAACTGGGGCAGATTAGATCACTGTGCCAGGAGTTCCCCGACATCGTGGCCTGGTGCTACGAGGATTTGAAGGGGTATGACAGAGTTGTCATCCAGCATACCATTGAGCTAGAGGATGGCGCCAAGCCATTCCGACAAAAGCAGAGGGCCGTAAATCCAAAGATTGAGGCCATGATGAAGACCGAGCTCTTGAAGATGCTGGAGGCTAAGATCATCTACCCCATCAAACATTCATCCTGGGTCGCGAATTTGGTGCCCGTGAGGAAAAAGAATGGCGACATACGTCTCTGTGTCGACTTCAGAAACCTAAATCAGGCTTCCCTCCGGGACCACTATCCGCTTCCCCAAATTGACCAGATTCTACATATCGTTGCTGGAGCCCAGAGATTTTCACTTTTAGATGGATTTTCCGGCTACAACCAGGTTTGGGTCAAAGACGAAGACCAGCATAAGACAACGTTCACCACCAAGTGGGGGACGTTCGCCTATCAGCGCATGCCGTTTGGCTTATCCAATGCTGGTGCTACGTTCCAAAGGGCCATGGACCTCGCCTTCCGAGAACTGCTCAACAAAATTATTGTCATCTACCTCGATGACATGACTGTTTTCTCTCACCAACGAGAAGATCATGTTTCGCACCTGCGGCAGATATTTGAAAGTTGTCGAGAATTCGGCATCTCCATAAACCTAAAGAAGTCTGTCTTCGCGGTAAAGGAAGGAAAGCTGCTGGGACATGTCATCTCCGAGGAAGGCCTTGCCATTGACCTTGACAGAGCGAAAGCCCTCGTTTGCTTGCCAGCCCCCATCGACAAAAAAGGGCTGGATACTATTGGCCCACTCTGTTCGCAGACGCGCATGCGGTCTGTGCTAAATGTGATCAATGCCAAAGGTTTGCTGGCCGAAACAAAAAAGCACCCCTGCCCCTTCAACCGATTCAGGCCGAGACTCCGTTCCAGCAATGGGGTCTAGACTTCATTGGGGTGATTTCTCCTAACTCCTCCGCCGGCCACAAGTTTATTCTTACAGCTCACTGATTATTTTACACGGTAGACGGAGGCAATCCCGACCAAGAACGCAGACCAAGAAACGGTCATCGGGTTCATTGAAAGCCTGATTACTCGCTTCGGGGTTCCAGAGGCGATTGTGACAGACAATGGTCCGGGATTCGTAGGCGCTGTACTCACGGAGTACACCAGCAGACTTGGCATCTATCACAAGATGTCTTCTAATTACTACCCGCAGGGAAACGGCCTTGCCGAGTCTACTAACAAGAACCTCCTGAAAATCATCCGGAGGACCATTGATAGAAACAAGCGGACTTGGCACTTGCTCCTGAACCGGGCGCTATGAGCGGATAGAGTTGCGTTCAAGAAATCCCTCAGAACGTCCCCCTACGCGCTTGTCTATGGCAAGGAAGCTGTCATGCCATCACACATCGAGATCCCTGCCCTGTGGATGATTGACGAAGACGAGAACAGCGGAGACCCGGTGGACGACAGACTGTGCCAACTCCTGCAGTTGGAAGAAGACAGAGAAAGTGCATACCAGGCCTTCGCGGATCACATTGCAGCCACTCAAGGCTGGTTTGCCAAAGGCACCATCGCCCGAATTTTCGAAGTCGGGGACTTGGTGCTAAAGTGGGACTCATACAAGGCAAAACCGGGTAATCACGGAAAATTTGATGCTCTCTGGGAGGGCCCTTATCAGATTGCCCGGGTCAACCAGTTCAATGCCTACATACTTTCGGATATGGAGGGTCAGCTCCTCCCTATCCCCGTCAACGGGTTCCATTTAAAACTTTATCGCTGTTGAAGAGGCCCGAGTGGCCCTTCTTTGTAAAAAATTTTCTTATGTTTTTTCCATTTCCCGGCAGGTACAGTTTCCAGTTTTAGCTTTCAATTTGTTTTTCTTCTTTTTTGAGCTTAACTGCGGCATGGGAGAGAAGGACAGACTTCGCAGCGAAGTCTATCGTTGCCCCTCAGGAGGGGCGAAGTTCGGCTATGCAAAGAAAGAAAGGAGAAAAAGAGGGTAAAAAATTGACTAAGTGTTGGGCGAAGCCCGACTTCGCAGCGAAGTCCGACTTCGCAGCGAAGTCGGACTTCGCAGCGAAGTCGGACTTCGGCCCAGCCAAATTGCGAAGTTTGATAAAAAATGTTAAGGCACAATAAAGGGAAGCCCCGCTCAAAGCTTTGACCGAAGTATGCATTGCGCATACTTTCCGTGCGAAGTACGCACTGCGTGCAAGTCTTGCGCGAAGTGCAAACTTCGCAGCGAAGTCCGACTTCGGCCAGCGTTAGTGCGAAGTATGCACTACGCTCAATTCTCGCGCGAAGTGCGAACTTCGCGCGAAGTTCGCACTTCGCTCCAAGCTTCGGCCAAAGTCCGAACCTGCCTCAACGCATCAGCACTGCGCAATTTGTTCAAGGTCCAAAGGCCGCGGGGAGTATTAAGTTGTTCCAAAGCTCCCAAGGTCGCAAAGTACCCACGCTGTGCCCGGACTTCGGGCGCAGCAGAAAAGAATGAGAGCAGAACAGTTCAAGCGCGCGTTTCGCGCGAAGTTCGAGCTTCGCCCGAAATTCGGGCGAAGTCCGACTTCGCCGGCGAAGTCGGGCCGCGCTCAACTTTGGGCGAAGTCCGACTGCGCCTTGGTCTTCGGGCCAGTTTGGGGCAGCGTCCAAGAAATGAATAATAAAAAATTCGAAAAACCCCAAGCTAGGCCCAGGGCGCGTTTGCAACTGTTTTAACATGGGTTCCCGCACCGAAGGTTTTGTCTTGAGCAGTGTGCCCAAGTGGTGGCAGCGATGTCAGCCATGGTGCAGTCTTCGAAGCAGAATTAATGATTGCACGTTTTTCAAAGGAAAGTGCAACAAAAGAAGCATGGCACGTCTGTCGGGGCATGTTTTTTCCAAACATTCTCCTGCGCAGCCACCCAAGGATCTTAACTCAGCCGACCTACCCCCTCCTGCGTTGCATTAATGGCGCTGTTTTTATCTAGAAAAGGGGGACAGAAGCCTGCAAACATTCCAGATTGCACAGATTATTCCTCGGACAGTTCAAATTATTCCTGTGATAGCGAAATCTGTTGCAGACAGCATGAACCTATCATTATTGCTGATTCGGAGGGATGGACAAAGGAACAAGGCCCGTGTCAGCGCAGTCCAGCGAAAGTGGCGAACCAAGGGATTTACCGCGGCCTGGCGTTTTCAAAGGCGATACCCCGCCAGAGAAAAAGTCAAAGTCCCGAACGAAAAAAGTACAGTGTAGGCAAGCCCCACCATCTCCGGTGAATTACCTGGCGGGATATGTGGATGGCTCATTTTCTATGAGCCTGACTCAGCTGCGAGCAAATGTGGAGAGCTGGGCTGACAAAGTTTTGCCCTCCCACCATTTCGGAGCGGCGTACAAATCAAACCTCTTCAATTCTTGTGCCCTCCTGTCCATCAATGCCCGGAACTGGTAGACCTCATTGTCAGACACTACAGACCAGCTACCCGGCATATTTGCAGCTCCAGCGGTAAACCCTTGTTCGCGCTGCGCAGGGAGACTGTGCAGCCAGCTTTCGCCCCAGGGCTGGAGTATGACTCCGGCACCATCCTCAGAAAGGTAAATCTGGGCGAACAAGCGGGACGCTTCACGCACACCAAGCGGATGAGGGATTTCCTCAATTCAGAGCTGAGCGCCCTGCTTCCAGCTGGACAGTGGCCGACTGGCCCCATGCCCTTGGCAAAATTTCAGAGCAAGTATCCGTATACTATCCCGGCATGGATTCTCGGTCGCGACTCCGACGAGTTGGTACATCCGTACCAGCTGGCGCTGGCAGAATGTCTCCTCTGTGGAGAATCTTACGAACCAGCGGCGCAAAGGAGTGGAAAGCGCCCCATCTCTTTCGACTGGGCAGACTGGCTGGCTTACGCCATTCATTCCAGCCTGCTGAAAATTCAGAAGAGGCAGTCTACCGATTTTCGTTTCAGTTTTGTTCTAGCCTGGCTTTGTTTGTACCATCTGCACCCCCAAATGCCGATCCTGAACCTGAAGAAGGTTAACGAGAGGGGAGAGCCCCAGCCCGTCTATAACTGGACGGATGACTTATACCGGAAAGGGTCCTACTACAAGTTCAACTTCAACTTTCTGGGATTTGTCATGTCAGTCTTCACCGAAAGTGAAATCCCCCGTCCCCCTAGAGAAATGACGAGTGCATTGATAAATCAGAAGCTCGGGGACGTTTTCAGACTGACACAGGGGATTGTAGTCAGAATCTACGGATTCAAGGGCAAGCCCTATTTGCTGCCCTATTGGTGTTCAGAGTATCTGTTCGGGATGGAAGTTGCCCGGCAGATGGACTATGTGGAAGAAGAGTTCGGCCTAGGAAAGAAGAGAGGACAGATTTTTCAATATCCTCTTTCCTGGGCCAACGTCGAGATTACTGAGGTAGGACAGCACGTCTACCTAGAGCAAGCGCTGTCCCGGATTGGCCTGGTTTTGCTGCCGCAGCGCTGGAAGTACGACCCCTATGGGATAAGGGCAAGATTCACACATTTGTGCCCCCGGGATATAACCGAAGATAGATGCGACATGGTCCATGTGGACCTTGACTGGGAGATTGAATTAATGGAAGCTTCTCCTCCCTGGCAGGATTTCTACTGCGAGGTGACATATGACCCCAAGCGAAACCCGGACCACCATTTCTCGTCTCCAGGATTCAAAAAATTTCTATCCAAGATAGCAGGCCTTAACTGGTCTAAAGAAAAGGTTACCGAGTGCTGGAAGATGAGATGCCGCACGCAGCACGATAAATCAACAAGAAGAAGCCTGGCCGTAGATGACGACTTTTCGGTTCTCTATGACCAGCATCATGACAGCTGGCGGCCGTTCGCTTATCAAGGTTACGTTCCCCGAGGCCCCTTTGAGGATTATAAAAATGGGTCTCCTCCCAAACAGTTGTACACTTCAGCAACTGCCAGCGCAGGCCCAGCAAGTACCCAGGTCGATCCAATGCAGCCCGTAGCTCCCAAGGCGGCGCCTGAAAAGGCGAAAGAGTTAGTCAAGGCAGCGCCCGAGGCAATCCCTCAGGCAAGAAAAGCGCCAGCGCCGCCAGAAGGCAGACCGGTCGCGGCAGAACTTCTGCAAGTCAAACCCCGGTACAAGTTTACCGTGGGAGCATCAGCGCCGTCGCACCTGCTTCATCTCCTTCCCCTGATCCAACCGTTATTCCAGAAGAAAAGAAGCGGAGGAGAGTCGAGAAAATCAGGCGACCTAGCCTGATAGTGCAGCAGCCAGTCGCAGAGCCGCAGCCGCGTCCTGCCGCCGCAGAGGCAGTTCCTTTGGGCAGTCCCAAGCCAGCCACCGATACAAGAAGCGAAGACATTCACCCGGCATCGGCTCAGGCGGAGCCCGCAGGTACGTTTGCTGCCCCTGTTTCTTTGGTCTCACCCACTCCTACTCCCACTCCGTCCCCCGCTCAATCTGAGCGAGCCATGACCACATCCTCCTCCCCGTCTCCACGTCCTTCTAGCGGCCCCCATTCTTTCGATCAGTTTGCTCAGAACCCTAACGTTTCTCTTTCTCTGAGCACAACTCCAAACCCTTCGCCCGAAGCTAGTGCCGAGGCAGCCCGTTCACCGTCACATCCTCCGCCTCAGCCGCTTCAAACCCTCGCAGTGTCAACCATTCCCACCTCCATTTCCCGGTCGCCCCCACAAGCGACCGATTCTTCCAAAGTCTGTCCGGTTCCTCCTGATCCCATCCCCGCAGGAGAGACGTCTCAGCAGAACCCTAGGCTGGGGGAACCAGATTTCATGGACGACCTCCAGAATACAGACGACTTGCCCCTGGCAACAAGGGCTGTAGAGTGTTCTGTTTCTTTCCTCCAGAACCTGAAACGGAGGAGACATGAAGAGATAGCCGCCCCGGTAAAACGCGCCAAGTACGATTTTGAGAGGAGAGTGCTTACAAAAGAGAAGATAATCCCAATAGTAAAGAAGCCTCTCCGGGAAATGACTAGGGCGGACTACGAGCTCCAGAAAAAGGAGAAGAGCTTTGACGACATCAACAAGCAGTATGAGATTCAGACGATCATGCGCAAAGCTGATAATCTCTTTGTCAAGAGTCTGGAGGAGCAGGAAGAACTTTTCGCGTTGCAAGATAAAGTAAGACAGCTTGAAGAAGACCTGTCTAGGTCTACTGAGCAGCTGGAAGCGGCGCGGCAAGGAACAGATGAACTCAAAGCCCAGCTGGCCGCTTCCCAGCAACAAGCCGCAACCGAAAAGAAAGCATCCTCGGAGCAGATTTCTCAGCTCCAGGAGTCTTTGAAGCAGGCGCAGTCGCAACTTGCAGAGAGAACATCTCAAGCGACGGTCTTTTCAAAGACAAAAGTTAAGGAGATGCGGGCTGGTTTGCTGCGAGAATGCAAGCCCCACACCTTCAAGGCGATGGCAGTCCTGGATTTCGCATCCAGGATTCAAGAAGTTTCTGCCCAGGGAAAGCCTGTGGTAGAGGAGGCCGAGCGCCAGGCGAAGCAATGGCTGGACCTGGCGGTAAATCTTCAGGAGCGCGAGCGCAACGGCCTCCATTTTTCTCCCGTGTCCTCATTCGCTGCAGAATGGGCAGGTGCAAGGGTGACCTTGCACAAATATTTCAAAAAAGTTGAAGAGGTGAGAGTGGCCAGACGAATGCTAGACGCATTCACGCATGAAAGGGATATCTGTCTGGCCCCCTTTCACGCTCTTTCAGAACTAGGGTGCCCCAGTTTTGTTGAGAATGGCGAGCTCCTCACCCTAGATTGGGTAAAAAGAAATTGGCAGTCCTTTGAGGCAAATACAGCTGAAATTGATAGCCGGATCGAGCCAATTCAAGACAATCGAGTCACTCGGATGGTGTCCAAATATTCCAAGATCCGCTCCTATTTCCAGGAGTTAGAAAAAAGGTACCTCACCATCGACCTGCACGCGGTCGCCGCTTTCCACGGAGCATTAGAAGATATAGCAGACCGCAAGCCATTCGAAGCAGAAGCCTGGCGTTCAGCCCAGGTGGCATACACTCGCATCTGCGAGGCAGAAGCAGGAGATGGAGAGTTTTCGGAAGGCATTTCTGATGGGGCAACTGACAAAGATGAATCTGAAGAACAGTTGCCGCAAGGAGAACAGTTAGAGCAGCAAAAGAGAAGGGAGGCAAGTTCCTCTGTACCCAAAGGATGAAGGCATGGATTCTTTGCGCCGAGGCGAGCTCGACACCCCGCGAGCCGCCAGAAATGTTGTCACATTTTGCACGGGGTGTAATGTCTTCAATATTGTAACAGTGCTGGTCTACTTTTCCTCCTTCCGTTTTCCTTCCTTCTCTCCCTTTCCTTTTCTTTCCCGCATTCTCTTTCTTTCCCCCCCTTTTTTGGAGTCCCCCAGTTGATTTTTCAACTTTCCAGCAAGTTACCCTGAAAAATTGGCTAAGTCTGGGTGCGAAGTTCGCACTTCGCCCAGTTTTGGTGCGAAGTTCGCACTTCGCCCCACTTTCTGGGCGCACCTTGCACTGGCAGGCTGACAAAGAAGAATGATAACTGCCGGAGCAGGTCCGTACAGCGGCAGACACCAGTGTTCACCTGTGCGCAGCCCGACTTTTCAGCAGAGCCGGAATGCGCCCTTGACAAGTGTACAGTAGGGGAACAAACCCGGAATTTGACCAAGGCGTGAAGGCCTTCCCAACTGCACTGTTTTCTGCCCACGCATCCCAAGGAGCTCCGATCCCAAGCGAAGATGGATAGACTGCCCTTCAAGGCAGACATGTGTCACATAGCATAACCCATCATCCGACAAGTGTCCAGCTTCGGGATTTGAACCAAGACTGCAGACCAAAAGGGATAAGTATGGGCTGCACCGCCTGTGTCAGTAGCCTCATTCAAAGTTGATCTGAGGTTCCACCTGCTCCAGCTACCAGCGTACCTTCCGACTTGAAGTTTTGCCCAGCGCACCGCCATGCGGCTGTCCAGCTTTCAGGATCACCATGCTGCGGGTACAGCCCGGTCCGACAAAAGGTCAGCATTTGCAGCTCTTTCGCCGCTTCTGTCAGCTTATGTTTGACTGGGACTCTGTGCCCATTAATGTAACGGGAAGGACTCGGGCTATAAAAGCCCATCGTGAATTCATTGTAAAGGGTGGAAGGGGAATGTTTGTTAAGGAATCACCGTACCCATTGTAACCGTGCTTCTGCTAATGAATACAATCTGTATGCCTGGTTCTGTTCTGCTGTCTTTATTCTTTTATGCTGTCTTTCATTATATGCTTTAGGCCCACCTGTGTCGCAGCTCGTTGATTCACTTCGGCGTTTGGCGATCAGGTTCCTCTAGTATTGCTTGTTTAAGCACTTTTGTACTTCATTAATTTAAAGCATTTATAGAATAGATATGGTGGCGGCTCCATCGGTTATGTGTTTTGTTGCTGGTCCGTATCCGGTGATTGATGCGATCCCGTGTTGTTAGTTCCTTGTAGGGAATGTTTGCTGGGAGCCATTGAACAGTGCTGGGAGCCATTGAACAATGCGGTTAAATTCTCTACATAAACACATATACCTGGCCCTGATATCTCTAGGCTTGCTTTCTACCTATGTCAGTGTACGTATCCGTTAATCGATGCATTGCCGTGCTGTTAGTTCCTTGTAGGGAATGTTTGCTAGGGGATCATTGAATGGTGCATACACTGCTTATGTATCGGAAGTACACGTAGATTTTGCAGTTCTTTGTCATACTTTTGTATTTATGATGCAGCAAGTAGCGTTGATTGGTGTGTTCTCGTACTGTTAGTTCCCCCCCACCAACCTCTGAATATATTTGTAATCCCTTTCTGTACATTTATTTCTTTCTGTACATTCATCTCTTTCCTGTATCCTTAGCTTAAATCAGCCCCCCCCAAAAGGAGCCGGCCTTCTTCGGAGATTGGCTCGGAAGGCATCTCTTCCTTCCGGCCTTTCATGCTGGTGGGCGAATCTGGGCGCATTAACCCAAAATCCTTTCCTCATGGCAGATTCGTAACCAACAGGGACATGGTTATTCTTTAAGTGTATCAACCCCTCATATTGCTCGTCATCAGGGTCTCTACCTTCGATTGAACTAGCTTCATGTATCATAAAGGTGACGATATCCTCATCACAATCAAACACCTGCCAGTGGATGTCCTTATCAAGCACATAAGGCCTGTAAATAGTACGAACAGGCTTCGGCTTTTGCATAGTGTCATCAGCCGAGACGTACCTGGCTCCAGCAGACACCAATATGTCTGCATGCTTATTCTTCTCGCGGGAGATGGCTTTGACATTCAAGGAATCAAAAAACTCCATCAGATCCCAGACACGGTTACGGTACGCCTTGAGGTAATGCTTCTTGGAGGCGCATTTGTTCGTGATCTGGTTGCACACCAGCTCTGAGTCGCCAAAGATTTGCAGGTGCTTGATCCCGAGCCTCTCCGCCTTTTTTAAGCCTAAGCACAAAGCTTCGTACTCCGCTGCATTATTAGTGCAACTCCAGGCCAGCCTGTAACAGTAGTCCTTTTGGATACCAGACGGGGAGACCAGAAGAACTCCTTGTTGCGACATTTTGCACGGGGTGCCATGTTTTCGTTTTTTGTAAGTATGCTGCTCTCCCTTCCCTCCTCCTCCTTTCCCTTTCTCCACTATCCCCTTTCTCCCCTTTAATGTGCAATTCAAAACTTTAAAATGGCCTATAAAAATATTCCATTAAAATGGAATAAGAACTTGATCTGTTTTGGAGAGATCTAGAATCTTTATAAGATACATACAAGGTCCTAAGCATTCACCATGAAGAATAACAAGTATAATGGTGGTAGGAATGTGTTGGGTACGTAGATAGAAAAGTAGCTTATCTAGAATCAAATGACAATGTTGTGTAAGACGAGAAAAATCTAAAGCAACAGAAAAAATGCAGAATGAATTTTATGCATTTTGGTCCATATAATGTATGTATGGGAGAAAGGAAGATGAAAATCATTGAGAAGGCATCCTCTTTAAATGAAAAAATATGACCAACCCAATAAGTGGAAAAAATCTGGTATGTCATAGCCTGTTTAATTACATATTCATATTTATACTCTATGATGTGTTTCCCTTTCCATTTTGTGTGGTTAATCCATTTAGGAATCCCTCCAGTCAATGTCAAAGCATTATTACCCAGGTGTTGTAGGTGAGTTGGAGAGGAGAGGGCAATCCTCCAAGGAAGGTCCCAGGTTCAAATCTCCACCCTACCAAAAAGCTGAATTGGGTATCCAAAATCCAATTGATAATGTTGGTACGGGCAGGGTCGGGTGCGACTCCCGAGTGACTTTGATGGTGTAGAACCCCCTCTTCGTGGTCTCTCAGACCAAGGCGGCCCCGCAAGGGGTTTTTAGCTAAAAAAAAAAATGTCAAAGCATTATTCACATTTATCTCTATGGTGTCATTCAGCAGTTTGACACTTCCTTTAGAAAAGGAGTTTTCTCTTGCATGCTGAACCAAAAGCATGTATACGTATTAATTGGACAACATTCTGTTATATTACAATAAGTTACAAAGAGAATTTTGTGGATTTTAAGCATTATAAAAAAAAAAATTTATGATGTGAGGCTGACTATCTTTGTGGGTATGCCATTGTAGCTTTGCATGGGCACAAAAGCGTCAATATGCATCTTTCCTTCCAGGTACACATTTACAACACTGTTTTATGATTGATATCTGCATTATTCAATAGTTATATTCCATGATGTATTTGAGTCCTCATAGTTGATGGAAATGAATTTTTATTTACACTTATACATATAACATTAGATTTTAGAATATTATAATTACATATGGGAGTACTGCAGTAGTTGGTTACTGGTCAAATTGGAGCCTTTTCCCAACATATAGAATGTAGGACAGCATATCGGTTTTGGTACCAATCTTAAGACAAACTGTATCTTTCCTAAAGGTTTCTCCTCTAGAGATAACTTGAGCTAATAAATTTGCTTAATAACTAGACAGCTAACTTAAGTGAAGGTTAAATATATGATCATCAAACATTAGTTTATGCCTAAACCATCAAAGGAATGGAATTCCTAGCAGTTGCACTATGTCATGTTGCCTGATCAAACACAAATACACTAGATCACTCCTCTCAAATGTAGACATCCAAATTTTAAGGAGAATGCAGATTCTTATGACTCCCATGTTCAGAGTAACCATGCATCAACAATATCAAAATCAAGCTGCATTTTTCATCCTCCAACACACTAGAAATTGTGTTTGTTAGGCTGAATTTAGTCAACACAGATTTAATCGCCATAGTTGGACTAGTTGTGAGCTAAACCAAGGACCATAGATTTAAAGGGCATTATGGTAGAAATGGTTTTTATGAAATTTTGATTTCTTTGTTTCCACTTATTATGTAAAGGCGATGACCTTGTGCATTTTTGCATGCTTGTCAATCCAACTCATTAGTCAACCTCTACTGCACTCATTACTTGAGGAGTCACAAGTTGTGTGATTTTGTATGTGCAAAGTTAAATCTTAAAATAACCTATTGAATCTAAAAGAAGGAACTTATATGAATGGCATTATCTATAATAGAACCTAATTTTGTTATTCTTGATAGATGTGTATCACTTAAATGGTTAAAATGGTTAGTGTTGGTCACGAATCCGCCATGAGGAAAGGATTTGTCGTTATCGTGCCCTGGACCCGCGAACCAACATTGAAAGGCCGGAAGGAAGGGATGCCTTCCGGGCCAATCTCCGGAGAAGGCCGGCTCCTTGCGGGGGTTAGTAAGATGAGAGTGCAGGAAAGAGATAAAAATGCGGAAAGAATTTACAAATATACTTGGAGGTTGGTGGGGGGGAACTAACAGTACGGCAACCAGCAATCACCAATACTTACTGCATTACAAATATAAAGCACGACTGAGAACTGCAAAATCTAACGTATACTTCCGATACCCAAGCAGTGTACGCACGGCTACAACGGCTCCCTAACAGACATTCCCTACAAGGAACTAACAGTACGGCAACACGTCAATCACCACCTACGGACACTAACATGGGTAGAAAGCAATCATAGAGATATCAGAGCCAGGTATATGTGTTTATGTAGAGAATTTAACCGCACAGCTTCAATGGCTCCCTAACAGACATTCCCTACAAGGAACTAACAGTACGGCAGCGCACCAATCACCAGATACGGACCAGCAACAAAACACACAACTTATGAAACTGCTACCACATCTATTCTATGTATCCTTTTAATTCATGAAGTACAGGGGGTGCTTTAAACAAGCAATGCTAGAGGCACCTGATCATCAAATGCTGAAATGAATCAACGAGCCATGACACAGGTTAGCCTAAGGCATGAATATAAAGAAAGGCAGCATAAAAAACAGAAGCAGCAGAACAAAACCAGGCATACAAATTATATTTATAAGCAGAAGCACGGTTACATTGGTTCCCTAACAGACATTCCCCATCCACCACTTTACAATGAAAACGTGGTGGCTATTTATAGCCCAAAGTTCCCCCCGTTACATTAATGGGCACAAAGTCCCAGTCAAACATTAGCTGACAAAAGCAGCCGCGGAACTGCTGATGCTGACATCTGTCGGGCTGGACTGTACTCTCGGCATGGTCTCCCTGAAGGTTGAACAACCACGTGGTAGCGCGTTGGGTAGAACTTTATATTGACAGGAATGCGGGTAGCTGAGGTAGGTGGAAACTCACATCAGTCTTAAATGAAGCAGGTGGCATAAGTAGTGCGGCCCATGCTTGTCCTTTTTCTCGGCATGTCTTGGCTCAGATCCCGAAGCTGGACACTTGTCTGATGAAGCTGCTTGACACGTGTTTGCCTTGAAAGGCAGTCTATCCAACTTCGCCCGGGATTAGAGAGCAATCGGGTAGCACAGGTGAAAAACAGCGCAGTCGGGTTGACCTATTTCCCTACTGCGCATCGGTCAAAGGGCGCAGTCCGACTTTGTTGCGAAGTCGGGTTGCGCACCGACACTTGCTGATTCTCACTGCTGTTTGGACTTCGCACGGACACTTAGTCATTTTTCTGCCAGCCTGCCAGCCTGCTACAAGGTGCGCCCAGAAAGAGGGGCGAAGTCGGACTTCGCACCAAAACTGGGCGAAGTGCGAACTTCGCACCAAAACTGGGCGAAGTGCGCACTTCGCACCAAAAACTGGGTTTCCTGGTTCAGCTTCCCAAGGCCATAACTTTTGATCCGCTGACCCGATCGCCTATTATAATATATCGTTGGAAAGCTTGCGAGAAGATCTGCAATAATAAAATATCCAGGGCTCATTTTGTCCATTTTATTGCCCCGGTTTATGGCCCACGAAAACCCGAACACCTCAGCATGCCCCGACACTTAGCCATTTTTCAGGGCAACTGCTGTCAATTTTGAGAAGAATGAGAATGTAGGGAAGAGAGAGAAAGGGGGAGAAGGAAGAGCAGCTCTCCTACAAAAATTGAAAACATTGCACCCCGTGCAAAATGTGACAACATTTCTGGCGGCTCACGGGGTGTCGAGCTCGCCTCGGCGCAAAGAACCCATGCCTTCATCCATTGGGCAACAGAGTCACCCTCGCTGCAACTGCTCTTCAGATCCACCTCCGGCAACTGCCTCCTCAGAACACTTAAAAAGAAAACACTGCACAGACTGAAATAAGAGAAACAACTAAAACTTTGAATAATAGCCGGATTATTTACACAAAAATTTGCGGCATTATTGGCATGCCGCCACCACAAAATCTAGCTTTGGTTGCCTATCCGGTAAACCTGCAGTGCCCGGACCAGATATGATTGTACTTCAGATGATCTTTGAAGTCCGGCTGGCCTCCCAAAGCTTGCCAGGTTGCGAACATGGTGCAACGTGGCAGATTGTCATTCATGCCGGTACCCGTACAATTGATGGACGATGTGGCAAGGAGATTTTTCAGACGGGAGCCCTCTTCGGGTACCGATTGCGGTGATGGTGGAGACTGTAGGTGAACATTCATTTCTCCGCTTATGAGGTCAAGGCTGCTCACCAAACCTTGATTCCTCCGGGGTGTCTTCTATCAGCTTAAAAAAAAAAAGGGCGCCTGCGATCAAGAAATCTGGATCTTCAGCTCAGTCGTAGTCGCCAGGTGATTTTGCCAGATGAAGGCAAGCCAAAGATTCACCAACTCGGGCTTCCTTAAAACATGGAGACTGTTCGTCTCACCTCACGGATTCGTCTATGCGAGCTTAGTAATCAGCCAGCCTGACACGCTCGCCTGGAGCGTTCAGGCAGGTTGCCCGGGTTCCTTGCTCGCCACCTTCTTGCTTGCACGAAGGCGTTCGTATCGGTCTCTTGGACTCAGAGGATTTGTTCGTGCAGAGTCGCCAGGTGCTCTGACTTCTAATCAGGCGATTGTGGGTTCGAGTCCCACCGGGCTGTTGGTCACAAATCCGCCATGAGGAAAGGATTTGTCGTTATCGCGCCCTGGACCCGCGAACCAACATTGAAAGGCCGGAAGGAAGGGATGCCTTTCGGGCCAATCTCCGGAGAAGGCCGGCTCCTTGCGGGGGTTAGTAAGATGAGAGTGCAGGAAAGAGATAAAAAATGCGGAAAGAATTTACAAATATACTTGGAGGTTGGTGGGGGGGAACTAACAGTACGGCAACCAGCAATCACCAATACTTACTGCATTACAAATATAAAGCACGACTGAGAACTGCAAAATCTAACGTATACTTCCGATACCCAAGCAGTGTACGCACGGCTACAACGGCTCCCTAACAGACATTCCCTACAAGGAACTAACAGTACGGCAACACGTCAATCACCACCTACGGACACTAACATGGGTAGAAAGCAATCATAGAGATATCAGAGCCAGGTATATGTGTTTATGTAGAGAATTTAACCGCACGACTTCAATGGCTCCCCTAACAGACATTCCCTACAAGGAACTAACAGTACGGCAGCGCATCAATCACCAGATACGGACCAAGCAACAAAACACACAACTTATGAAACTGCTACCACATCTATTCTATGTATCCTTTTAATTCATGAAGTACAGGGGGTGCTTTAAACAAGCAATGCTAGAGGCACCTGATCATCAAATGCTGAAATGAATCAACGAGCCATGACACAGGTTAGCCTAAGGCATGAATATAAAGAAAGGCAGCATAAAAAACAGAAGCAGCAGAACAGAACCAGGCATACAAATTATATTTATAAGCAGAAGCACGGTTACATTGGTTCCCTAACAGACATTCCCCATCCACCACTTTACAATGAAAACGTGGTGGCTATTTATAGCCCAAAGTTCCCCCCGTTACATTAATGGGCACAAAGTCCCAGTCAAACATTAGTCGACAAAAGCGATCGTGGAACTCGCCGATGCCGACATCTGTCGGGCTGGATCGATCGTACTCTCGGCATGGTCTCCCTGAAGGTTGAACAGCCACGTGGTAGCGCGTTGGGTAGAACTTTATATTGACAGGAATGCGGGTAGCTGAGGTAGGTGGAAACTCACATCAGTCTTAAATGAAGCAGCTGGCATAAGTAGTGCGGCCCATGCTTGTCCTTTTTCTCGGCATGTCTTGGCTCAGATCCCGAAGCTGGACACTTGTCGGATGAAGCTGCTTGACACGTGTCTGCCTTGAAAGGCAGTCTATCCAACTTCGCCCGGGATTAGAGCGCAATCGGGTAGCACAGGTGAAAAACAGCGCAGTCGGGTTGACCTATTTCCCTACTGCGCACCGGTCAAAGGGCGCAGTCCGACTTTGTTGCGAAGTCGGGTTGCGCACCGGCACTTGCTGATTCTCACTGCTGTTCGGACTTCGCACGGACACTTAGTCATTTTTCTGCCAGCCTGCCAGCCTGCTACAAGGTGCGCCCAGAAAGAGGGGCGAAGTCGGACTTCGCACCAAAACTGGGCGAAGTACGCACTTCGCACCAAAACTGGGCGAAGTGCGAACTTCGCACCAAAACTGGGTTTCCTGGTTCAGCTTCCCGGGGCCATAACTTTTGATCCGCTGACCCGATCGCCTATTATAATATATCGTTGGAAAGCTTGCGAGAAGATCTGCAATAATAAAATATCCAGGGCTCATTTTGTCCATTTTATTGCCCCCGTTTATGGCCCACAAAAACCCGAACACCTCAGCATGCCCTGACACTTAGCCATTTTTCAGGGCAACTGCTGTCAATTTTGAGAAGAATGAGAATGTAGGGAAGAGAGAGAAAGGGGGAGAAGGAAGAGCAGCTCTCTTACAAAAATTGAAAACATTGCACCCCGTGCAAAATGTGACAACAGGTTAGTACACCTAATATTTTTCTAATATCATCTAATATCCTTGCATGTGCAAATCATAGATATAGACATGAAATAATGAGAAATTACGTTTTTATTCAAAACATTATTTTATGTCTTACAAGATAATCATATAATTGATTGAATCATATTAAAAGCGCTAATAGCTATATATACAAATCAGATAAATGTTGGTTTAAGGTAGTGACTTCATTAATTTGTTACGTATAAATTTTACCTTTAGACTCTAGTAGGGAAGATATTGTCTAAATTGGACTATATATGGTTTCTAGATATGTGAGGAAAGAAATTATCATGTAATAAGATGAGGAAGAAGTCTTAGATAAACCTTGTAGACAGGGGTGAGTACATTCCCGAGATAGGGGTGATGACAATCAAGACAGTCAGGTTCCAAATTTTACACCTATAGACTGGTTATGGACGTCAAAGGATCAGGGTTCTAGAGGCAGTAGATAGACGTCTAGGACCAGACGTCACAAAGGCTTGACGTCACCAGCAACCAAACGTCGCAAATGCTTGACATCACAGGCCAGCTAGACGTCACGCTAGGTGGGTAGATGTCACACAGGTAGCTAGACGTCACGCTAGGTGGGTAGACGTCACACAGGTAGCTAGACGTCACGCTAGGTGGGTAGACGTCACACCGGTAGCTAGAGGTCACACCGGGTGGGTAGACGTCACAAGGTCTAGTTTGGATGGCTAGCCGTCTGACGGCTGCCCAGACGTCAAAGGTTAGACGTCTACAGTTTGTTTGCCTTGTACCTGTTGGTTACGAATCTGCCATGAGGAAAGGATTTTGGGTTAATGCGCCCAGATTCGCCCACCAGCTAGAAAGGCCGGGAGGAAGAGATGCCTTCCGTGCCAATCTCCGGAGAAGGCCGGCTCCTTGGGGGGTTTTATGGTTTAAGCTAAGAGTGTAGGAAAGAGATAAAGAAACGGAAAGAATTTACAAATGTGATTGGAATTGGGTGGGGGGAACTAACAGTACGGCAACACATCAATCACCACTACTTATTGCATCATAAATACAAAGTATGACCAAGAACTGCAAAATCTAAGTATACTTTCTGTACTAAGCAGTGTACGCATAGCTACAATGGTCCCCTAGCAAACATTCTCCCTACAAGGAGAACTAACAGCACGGCAATGCATCAATCACCACTACGTACAGTCACATAAACAGAAAGCAACCAAGAGATGTCAGAGCCAGGTATATGTGTTATGCAGAGAATTTATACGCACAGCTACAATGGTCCCCTAGCAAACATTCTCCCTACAAGGAGAACTAACAGCACGGCAACGCATCAATCACCACTACGGACAACAACGTAACACACAACTGATGGAACTGCTACCACATCTATTCTATGTATCCTCTAAAATATGAAGTTCAAAAGTACTTGGCCACCAAATGCTGAAATGAATCAACAAGCCATGACACAAGCAATGCTTCAGGCACCTGATCACCAAATGCTGAAACGAATCAACGAGCCGTGACACAGGAAAACGTAAAGCATAAATATAAAGGAGAGGCAGCATAAAAAATAAAAGCAGCAGAACAGAACCAGGCATACAATTTATATTTATAAGCAGAAGCACGGTTACAATGGTTCCCTAACAGACATTCCCCTTCCACCCCTTACAATGAAAACATGGTGGGTTTTTATAGCCCGAGTCCCTCCCGTTACATTAATGGGCACAAAGTCCCAGTCAAACACTAGCTGACAAAAGCGGCGAAGGAGCTGCAGATGCTAACCTTTGTCGGACCGGACTGTACCCACAGCATGGTCTTCCTGGAAGCTGGACAGCTAGGTGGAAGTGTGTTGGGCAGAACTTCTTATCGGCAAGAATGCGGGCAGCTGGAGCAGGTAGAACCTCCAATCAGCCTTAAATGGGGCAGCTGACATAGGTAGTGCAGCCCATGCTCGTCCTTTTGTTCGGCACGCCTTGGCTCAAATCTCGAAGCTGGACACTTATCAGATGATGGATGATGCTGTTTGACATGTGCCTGCCTTGAAAGGCAGTTTATCCAACTTCGCCTGGGATCAGAGCGTCTTTGGGTTGAGCAGGCAGAAAACAGCGCAGTCGGGAAGGCCTCCATGCCTTGGGTGTATTTCTGAGTTTGTTTCCCTACTTCGCACCTGTCAAGGGCGCACTCCGTCTTCGCTGTGAAGTCGGACTGCGCACAGGTGAAAGCTGGTTTCTGCCGCTGTACGGACTTCGCCCTAGCACTTAGTTATTTTATCTGCCATCCTGCTACAAGGTGCACCCAGAAAGAGGGGCAAAGTCGGACTTCGCACCAAAACTGGGCGAAGTGCGAACTTCGCACCAAAACTTGGCCATTTTTTAGGGCAACTATTGTCAAATTTGAGATCCAACTGAGGGGCTCCAAAAAAGGGGGGAAGAAAGAGAAAGTAGGAAAGAGAGAGAAAGGGAGAGAAGAAGAAAGGAAAATAGAGGAAGAGGGAAAAGGAAGAGCAGCACTGCTACAAAATTGAAAACATTGCACCCCGTGCAAAATGTGGCAACATTTCTGGCGGCTCGCGGGGTGTCGAGCTCGCCTCGGCGCAAAGAATCCATGCCTTCATCCATTGGGTGCAGAGGAACTTGCTTCCCCTGCTCTTTGCTGCTCTAACTGTTCTCCTCGCGGCAACTGTTCTTCAGATTCACTTTTGTCAGTTGCCCCCTCAGAACCATCTTTCGAAGGCTCTCCAGCTTTTGCTTCTGCCTCGCAGATGCGGTTGTATGCGGCCTGGGCTTGGCCCCAGGCTTCTGCTTCAAATGGCCGGCGGTCAGCAACTTCTTCTAGTGCTGCGTGGAAAGCAGAGACCGCGTGCAGGTCGATAGTGAAGTATCTTTTTCCTAGCTCCTGGAAGTAGGAGCTGATCTTGTAGCATTTGGACACCATCTGGGTGACTCGACTTTCCTGAATTGGCTCAGTCCAGCTATCAATCTCAGCTGTGTCTGCCTCAAAGGACCGCCAATTCTTTTTCACCTGTTCAAGGGTGAGAAACTCACCATTCTCATTAAAGCCCGGGCACCCTAGTGCAGAAAGAGCGTGAAAGGGAGCCATACAAATGTCTCTTTCATGTTCAAATGCGTCCAGCATTCGTCTGGCAACTCTCACCTCTTCTACTTTCTTAAAATATTTATGCAAGGTTACCCTTGCATCTGCCCATTCTGCAGCGAATGAGGACATGGGGGAGAATTGGAGGCCATCGTGCTCGCGCTCTTGAAGATTTATTGCCAAGTCCAGCCATTGCTTCACCTGGCATTCGGCCTCCTCTACCACAGGCTTTCCCTGGGCAGAAACTTCTTGGATTCTGGATGCGAAATCCAGAACTGACATAGCCCTATACGTGTGGGGCTTGCATCCCCGCAGCAGATCAGCCCACATCTCCTTAACTTTGCTCTTCGAAAAGACCGTCGCTTGAGATGCTCTCTCTGCAGATTGCGACTACGCCTGTTTCAAAGACTCCTGGAGCTGAGAAATCTACTCCAAGGCTGCCTGCTTTTCTGTTGCGGCTTCTTGCTGAGAAGCGGCCAGTCGGGCTTTTAATTCATCTATTTCTCGCTGTGCCGCTTCCAGCTGCTCAGTGGACCTGTACAGGTCCTCTTCAAGCTGTCTTGTCTTATCCCGCAACCCGAAAAGCTCTTCTTGTTCCTCCAGACTCTTGACAAGGAGATTATCCGCTTTACGAATGATTCCTTGAATCTCGTATTGCTTGTTGATATCGTCAAAGCTCTTCTCCTTTTCTGGAGCTCGTAGTCCGCCCTGGTCATTTCCCGGAGAGGCTTCTTCACTTTCGGGATTATCTTCTCTGTTGTAAGCACTCTCCTCTCGAAGTTAAACTTGGTGCGCTTTACCGGGGCGGCTATCTCTTCAGGTCTCCTCCGCTTCAGGTTTTGGAGGAAAGAGATAGGGTACTCTACAGCTCTCGTTGCCAGAGGCAAATCGTCCGTATTCTGGAGGTCGTCCATGAAGTCTGGTTCCCCCAGCCTAGGGTTCTGCTGAGACGTCTCTCCTGTGGGAATGGAATCAGGAGGAACCGGACGGACTTTGGAAGGATCGACCGCTTTTGAGGGCGACCGGGGAGTGGAGACGGGAGCGGCTGATGCTGAAAGGGTTTCAAGCGGCTGAGGCGGTGGATGTAACGGTGAATGCATGGCTTCAGCACTAACCTCAGGCGAAGGGTTTGGGGTTTGACTCAGAGATAGGGAAACGTTGGGGTTCTGAGCAAACTGATCGAAATAATGGGGGCCGCTAGAAGGGTGTGGAGACGGGGAGGAAGATGTGGCCATGACTTGCTCGGATTGAGCGGGAGATGGAGTAGGAGTAGGGCTAGATGAGACCAGAGAGAGTGGGGCAGCAAACGTACCTGCGAGCTCCGCCTGAGCCGATGCTGGATGGATGTCTGCGATTCTGGTTCCGGCGGCTGGCTCGGGACTGCCCAGAGAAACACGCTCTGGAGCGGCTGAACGCGGCTGCGGCTCTGCGACTGGCTGCTGCACTGTCAGACTAGGTCGCCTGATCTTTTCAACTCTCTTCCTCTTCTTATTTTCCGGAGCGATGGCTGGATCGGGGGAAGGAGATGAAGCAGGTGCAGCAAGCGCTGATGTTCCCACTGTAAACTTGTACCGGGGTTTGACTTGCAGAAGGTCTGCCGCAACCGGTCTGCTCTCTGGTGGCGCTGGCGTATTTTGTGCCTGAGGAATCACCTCGGGCGTTGCCTCGACTAATTTCTTCGCCTTTTCAGGCACCGCCTTGGAAGCCACGGGTTGCATTGGGTCCACTTGGATGTCTGCTGGGCCCGCGCTGGCAGTTGCCGAAGTGTACAACTGTTGGGAGGAAGACCCTCCTTTATAGCCCTCAAAGGGACCTCGGGGAACGTAATCTTGATATGCGAACGGCCGCCAGCTGTCATGGTGCTGGTCATATAGAACTGAAAAGTCGTCATCAACGGCCAGATTTCTCCTGGTGGATTTGTTGTGCTGCGTGCGGCACCTCATCTTCCAGCATTCAATAATCTTTTCTTTTGGCCAATTAAGGCCTCCTATCTTGGAGATGAATTTTTTAAACCCCGGAGAAGAGAACTTGTGGTCCGGGTTTCGCTTGGGGTCATATGCTACCTCCTCGCAGTAAAAATCCTGCCACGGAGGCGAAGCTTCCATCAAGTCAATCTCCCAGTCGAGGTCAACATGGACCACATCGCATCTGTCTTCGATTATATCCGATCGGGGGCAGATATGCGTGAACTTTCCCCTTATCCCGTACGGGTCGTACTTCCAGCGCTGTGGCAACAGAATCAGGCCAATGCGAAACAGCTCCTGCTCGAGATAGACATGCTGTCCTACCTCGGAAATCTCAACGTTCGCCCAGGAAAGAGGATATTGAAAGATCTGACCCCTTTTCTTTCCCAGGCCGAACTCCTCCTCAACGTAATCCATCTGCCGGGAAACCTCCATCCCAAACTGATGATCCGTGCACCAGTAGGGCAGCAGATGAGGTTTGCCCTTGAATCCGTAGATTCTGACCACAATCCCCTGCGTCAGTCTAAAAACGTCCCCGAGCTTCTGATTCAGCAAAGAGTTTGTCATTTCCCGCGGGGGCGAGGGATCTCGCCATCGTTGAAGACTGACATGACCAATCCCAGAAAGTTGAAGTTAAACTTGTAGCAAGACCCTTTCCTGTATAGGTCATCCGTCCAGTCATAGACGGGCTGTGGCTCTCCCCTCTCATTGACCTTCTTCAAGTTCGGGATCGGCATCCGGGAGTGCAAATGATACAAACAAAGCCAAGCTAGGAAGGAACTGAACCGAAATTCAGTGGACTGCTTCTTCTGGAGCTTCACTAGGCTGGAGTGGATGGTGTACGCAAGCCAATCCGCCCAGTCGAAAAAGATGGGGCACTTTCCACTTCTTTGCGCTGCTGGTTTGTAGGATTCTCCACACAAGAGACATTCTGCCAGCGCTAGCTGGTACGGCTGTACCAGCTCATCAGAGTCGCAGTCGAGGACCCACGCCAGAATGGTGTATAAATATTTGCTCGAAACCTCGCCAAGGGCATGGGGCCGGTTGGCCATCGTCCAGCTGCAAGCGGGGCGTGCAGCTCTGAATTGAGGAAATCCCTCATCCTTTTTGTATGCATGAAGCGTCCCGCTTGCTCGCCCAGATTTATCTTTCTGACGATTGTGCTGGAGTCATACTCCAACCCTGGGGCGAAAGCTGGCTGGACAGTCTCCTTGCGCAGCGCGAACAAGGGTTTACCGCTGGAGCTGCAAATTTGCCGGGTAGCTGGTCTGTAATGTCTGACAATCAGGTCTACCAGCTCCGGGCATTGATGGACAGGAGGGCACAAGAACCGGAAAAGGTTTGACTTGTACGCCGCCCCGAAATGGTGAGAGGGCGAAACCTTGTCAGCCCAACTCTCCACATTTGTCCGCAGCTTAGTCAGGCTCATAGAAAACGAGTCGTCCACGTATCCCGCCAGGTAATTTATCGGAGGTGGTGGGGCTTGCCCACGCTGTACTTTCTTTGGCCGGGACTTTGACTTTCGCTTCGGCGGTGTTTCACTTTTGAAAACACTTGGCCGTGGTAAATCCTCGGGTTCGCACCCTTCGCTGGATTGCGCTGGCATTGGCAACTTTCCTTTGTCCATCTCTCCGAAACAACAATAATTACAAATTCAGGGCGTCTGCAGCAGATTTCGCAGTCACAGGAATAATCTGCACAGTCACAGGAATAATCTGCACAGTTTGGCATGTCTGGATGCATCTGACCCCCTTTTCTAGATAATGACAGCGTCATTAATGTCATGCAGGAGGGGGTAGGTCGGCTGGCAAGTGAAGGAGTTATGTTTCTTGGGTGGCCGCGCAGGAGAATGTTTTGAAAAATGTATCCCGGCTGTCGTGCCATGCTTCTTTGATTGCACTTTCGTTGAGGACTGTGCAATCATTAAATTTATCTTGAACGCTGCGCCATGGCTGACGTCACTGCCACAATCTGGGCACACTGCTCAAGAAAAAACCCGTTGGTGCAGAAACCCATGTCAAACTGTCGCAATGCACGTTGGGCCCAGGCTTGGAAATTTTAGAATATTTTATTCATTTTTTTAAAACTGTCCGAGCTGGCTCAGAAAACAAGGCGCAATCGAACTTCGCCCAAAGTTGGGTGAGATCCGACTTCGCCAGCGCAGTCGGACTTCGCCCAAAAATCGGGCGTAGTCCGAACTGCGACTTGCATTGAGACTGTTTCTCTTTTCTTTTCTTACCGCGCCCAAGGATTGAGCACAGTCCGGCCCTTTGCAAACTTTGGAAGAATTGGCGAGTACTTAGAGTTTTATTGCCTCTTGGGACCGGGTGCACGAGCTGCGCTAAGAAAATGGAGCGCGTTCGGACTTCGCCCGAAGTTCGGGCGAAGTTCGAACTTCGCGCGAAGTTTGCACTTCGCGCGCGAGCTGCGCGCAGTTCGTACTTCGCGCGCAAGCCGGCCGAAGTCGGACTTCGCTCAAAACTGAGCGCAGTCCGATCACTCGTGCCCTTGCAGTTTTCTCCCTTCAAACTTCGCTCTTTTGCTGGCGCACAGCCCGACTTCGCTGCGAAGTCGGGCAGCGGCCAACACTTAGTCGTTTTTTTCTTTGCTTTCTTCTTCATTCAAGCAGCCCCTTCACGAACTTCGCCCCTTCTGAGGGGCGACAACAGACTTCGCTGCGAAGTCTGTATTCTCTCCCATGTCGCAGTTTGGCTCAAAAATAAAAAACTGAAAGCTGGAAACTGTACATGCTGGAAAAGCAAAAATGCATAAGGGAAATTTTTACAAAGAAGGGCCACTCGGGCACCTTCAGCAGCGATAAAATTTTAAGTGGAACCTGTTGGCCACGAATCCGCCATGAGAAAAGGATTTTGTCGTTATTGCACCCTGGACCCGCGAACCAACATTGAAAGGCCGGAAGGAAGGGATGCCTTCCGGGCCAATCTCCGGAGAAGGCCGGCTCCTTTTGGGGGGTTTTATGTTTAAGCTAAGAGTGCAGGAAAGAGATAAATGAACAGAAAGAATTTACAAATGTACTTGGAGTTGGTGGGGGGGAACTAACAGTACGGCAACCAGCAATCACCAATATTTATTGCATTATAAATACGAAGCATGACTGAGAACTGCAAAATCTAAGTGTACTTTCTGCACTAAGCAATATACGCACAGCTACAATGGTCCCCTAGCAAACATTCTCCCTACAAGGAGAACTAACAGCACGGCAATGCATCAATCACCACTACGTACGGAAACTCAAAACAGAAAGTAACTAAGAGATGTCGAACCGGGTATATGTGTTATGCGAGAGAATTTAACCGCACAGCTACAATGGTCCCCTAGCAAACATTCTCCCTACAAGGAGAACTAACAGCACGGCAACGCATCAATCACCACTACGGACAGCAACGTAACACACAACTGATGGAACTGCTACCACATCTAGTCTATGAAGTTCAAAAGTGCTTGACCACCAAATGCTAAAATAAATTAACAAGCCATGGCACAAACAATGCTAAAGGCACCTGATCACCAAATATTGAAATGAATCAACGAGCCGTGACACAGGGAAGCGTAAAGCATAAAGCGTAAAGAAATAAAAGCAGCAGAACAGAACCAGGCATACAAATTATATTTATAAGCAGAAGCACGGTTACATTGGTTCCCTAACAGACATTCCCCTTCCACCCCTTTACAATGAAAACGTGGTGGCTATTTATAGCCCAAAGTTCCCCCCGTTACATTAATGGTCACAAAGTCCCAGTCAAACATTAGCTGACAAAGCAGCCGCGGAACTGCTGGTGCTAACTTCTGTCGGGCTGGACTGTACTCTCGGCATGGTCTCCCTGAAGGTTGAACAGCCACGTGGCAGCATGTTGGGTAGAACTTTATATTGACAGGAATGCGGGTAGCTGAGGTAGGTGGAAACTCACATAAGCATTAAATGAGGCAGCTGGCTTAGGTAGTGCAGCCCATGCTTGTCCTTTTTCTCAGCATGTCTTGGCTCAGATCCCGAAGTTGGACACTTGTCGGATGATAATGATTGACACGTGTCTGATTTGAAAGGCAGTCTATCCAACTTCTCCCGGGATTAGAGCGCTGTCGGGTAGCACAGGTGAAAAACAGCGCAGTCGGGTAGCACTATTTCCCTACTGCGCACCGGTCAAAGGGCGCAGTCCGACTTCGCTGCGAAGTCGGGTTACGCACCGGCACTTGCTGATTCTCACCGCCGTTCGGACTTCGCACGGACAAGGGAGAGCAGTTCGGACTTCGCGCGAAGTACGAACTTCGCCCCATCACTTAGTCATTTTTCTGCCAGCCTGCCAGCCTGCTACAAGGTGCGCCCAGAAAGAAGGGCGAAGTCGGACTTCGCACCAAAACTGGGCGAAGTACGAACTTCGCACCAAAACTGGGCGAAGTCGGACCGACTTCGCACAAAAAACTGGGTTTCCTGGTTCAGCTTCCCGGGGCCATAACTTTTGATCCGCTGACCCGATCGCCTATTATAATATATCGTTGGAAAGCTTGCGAGAAGATCTGCAATAATAAAATATCCAGGGCTAATTTTGTCCATTTTATCGCCCCTTTTTATGGCCTGCAAAATCCCGAACACCTCAGCATGCCCTGACACAGCCATTTTTCAGGGCAACTGCTGTCAATTTTGAGAAGAATGAGAATGTAGGGAAGAGAGAGAAAGGGGGAGAAGGAAGAGCAGCTACCAAGACTTGAAGGGGTATGACAAAGAAATAATCCAACATACCATTGAGCTAGAAGATGGCGCCAAGCCATTCCGGCAAAAGCAGAGGGCCGTCAATCCAAAAATCGAGGCCATGATGAAAGCCGAGCTTCTGAAGATGCTGGAGGCCAAGATCATCTACCCCATCAAGCATTCATCCCGGGGTTGCGAACTTGGTCCCTGTGAGGAAGAAGAACGGAGACATTCGTCTCTGCGTGGATTTCATAAATCTAAATCAAGCCTCCCTCAAGGACCATTACCCGCTTCCCCAGATCGATCAGATCCTCCATATAGTTGCTGGAGCCCAGAGATTTTCCCTCTTAGATGGCTTTTTCGACTACAATCAGATATGGGTCAAGGATGAGGACCAGCACAAGACGGCGTTCACCACCAAGTGGGGAACGTTCGCCTACCAGCTCATGCCATTCGGCTTATCCAATGCTGGCGCCACATTCCAAAGAGCCATGGACTTGGCCTTCCGAGAGCTGCTCAACAAAGTGATTGTCATCTACTTGGATGACATGACTGTTTTCTCTCACAAGCGAGAGGACCATGTTCCCCACCTGCGGAAAATATTTGAAAGGTGTCGTGAATTCAGCATCTCCATAAACCCGAAGAAATCTGTCTTTGCGGTGAAAGAAGGAAAGTTGCTGGGGTATGTCATCTCTGAGAAAGGCCTGGCTATAGACCCTGATAGAGCAGAGGTCCTCCTCCGCTTGCCTACCCCAATCGACAAGAAAGGACTACAGTCCTTCTTCGGTCAAATCAACTTCGTGTGGAAGTTCATACCAAACTTCGCACAGGTAATCAAGCCTATGGCCGAGTTGCTGAAAAAGAACGCAGAATTTCTGTGGACTGAAGAAAGGGAGCAAGCCTTCGAGGAGATCAAAGCTCGCATTGCACAAGCACCGGTGTTGGTAAACCCGGATTACTCCAAGGATTTCATCTTGTACGCAGTGGGAGAACCAGAGAGTTACGCCGCAATCCTGACCCAAAAGGGAAAAGATGGTGAGGAGCGCCCCATAACGTTCCTGAGCCAAGTAATCCAGCCGCACGAAGAAAAGTACAATTTTATAGAGCGGCAGGTTCACGCTGTCATGAAATCTCTCCGAAAATTCAGGCACTTTGTCTCCCAGAGCAAGATCACTGTCTTTGTGATCCACCCGGACGTTCGAAGTTTCATCATTCAAGGAGATCCGGGTCACAAGAGAGCAGGATGGATTGCCAAAATCCAGGAGTTCGACATCGAAGTGCGGCCAACTATTGGCCCACTCTATTTACAGACTCTCATGCGGTCTGTACCAAGTGTGATCAATGCCAGAGATTTGCTGGCAGAAACAAAAAAGCACCCCTGCCCCTTCAACCGATCCAAGCCGAGACTCCGTTTCAGCAATGGGGTCTGGATTTCATCGGGGTGATCTCGCCGAATTCTGCAGCGGGTCACAATTTTATCTTAACCGCCACCGATTACTTCACACGGTGGGCAGAGGCGATCCCCACAAAAAATGCCGACCAAGAGACGGTCATCGGATTCCTTGAGAGCCTGATTACCCGTTTCGGGGTCCCCGAGTCGATAGTGACGGACAATGGTCCGGGGTTCGCAGGCAGTACTCATAGAGTACACCAGCAAATTCGGCATCTATCACAAGATGTCTTCCAACTACTACCTGCAGGGGAACGGTCTCGCCGAGTCCACCAACAAGAATCTACTGAAGATCATCCGAAGGACAGTGGAGAATAACAAGAGGACTTGGCACCTACTCCTGAATCGGGCGCTATGGGCGGACAGAATTTCATTCAAGAAGTCCATCAAAACATCCCCTTATGCGCTCGTGTATGGCAAAGAAGCTGTCTTGCCAACGCACATTGAAATACCCGCTCTCTGGATGCTTGACGAGGAAAGAAACAGTGGGGATCCGGCGGACGACAGACTTTGCCAACTGCTGCAGTTGGAGGAAGACAGAAAGAAAGCGTACCAGGCCTTCACCAAACACGCTGAAGCAACTCAAGGCTGGTTCGCAAAAGGCACCACTGCCCGAGTTTTCAAAACCGAGGACTTGGTGCTGAAATGGAACTCGTTCAAAGCCAAACCCGGCAACCATGGGAAGTTTGACGCCCTTTGGGAGGGCCCCTATCAAATTGCCCGGGTGAATCAATTCAATGCATACATGCTTCGGGACATGGAGGGACATCCTCTCTCCATTATCGTCAACGGGTTCCACCTAAAATTGTACCACCATTAAAGGCACCCGAAAAGGGTCCTTCTTTGTATAGATTTCTCTTTTCGTGTTTAAAGTTTTCGGCCTGTAAATATTTTAGTTACTTCAGTTTTCCAAGAAGCCCAAGTAGGTCTGAGGCAAATGCCCGACTTCGCAGCGAAGTCGGGCAGCGCTCATCAAATGGGGCGACTAAGGGAAGAAAGCAGTTGAAAAAAGAGAGCTAAAATGTCCAAGTCTGGCTGCCCACCCGACTTCGCAGCGAAGTCGGGCTGCGCCTTCTCCAAAGGGCGCAGTCGGGTAGCAGACTACAAAGAAATGCCTAGTGTCGAACTGCGCCCATGTTGGTGGGCGAAGTCGGGTTGCGCCCGTTTTTCGGGCGAAGTCCGAATGCGCCCCCATTCTTGGGCGCACCCTGGGTAAGCTGGCGTAGAAAATTGAAACGATAAGTGTAAAACCCAAGCTGCGCCCGTTTTTCGGGCGAAGTCCGAAGTACGCCCAAATTCTGGGCGAAAGTTGGGTTAATTAATTGCAAGGTCCTTTGAAAAGTGTGCCCAAATGGTGGCGGCGACGTCAGCAACGGCACAACGCTCAAGGCGTTTTAAATGATTGCGCAATTACCAAGGATGATGCATTTAAAGGGTAAGGTGCGTCCTGGGCCAACAAAGCACGCTTTTCTAAAAAGGGCCCATGCGCAGCCGCCAAAATCACAGCGCCTCCACCAACCCAGAGTTAACTGCTTTAACTTCCTCCCTCGCGCCATTAATGTGCAGTCACTGTCTACAAAAGGACCCTGGCGCAACCTGAAAATCCATATTGATTCGAGCTGACTCCGTGACTGCAAGGAATAAACCTGACAAGCTCAGAAGTATTTGTCCCTATCTCTGATTGTTTCAACAAGGATGGACAAGGGAAAAGCGCCCGTACAGGCACAATCAAGTGTAGAACCGCGCGAAGCTGACAAGTCTCCAGAGTCCAGCGACCATGAGAGCGCAGCGCCTCAGAAGGGCAAGAAAGCAAAATCCAGAACAAAGAGGCGCGTAGCTGGCCAAACTCCGCCGCCACCAATCAATCGTCTATCTGGATACAAGGATGGTTCATTCTCTATCAGTATCACGAAACTGCGTCTGACTATAGCAAAGTGGGTGGGTAAGGTTTTGCCTTCCCACCACCTCGAAGCCGCATATAATTCGAATCTTCACTGGTTTCTGTGCCCTCCAACTCACTGGTGCCCGGAGCTGGTTGAAGTGATCGCTGAATATTACAAACCAGCTGCGCGGCAGGTCTGCGACACCAAAGGAAGGGTGTTGTTCATTCTCTTCCGAGAGAGCATCCAGCCAGCATTCGCCCCAGGGCTTCAATACAGCCCAAACACAATTATCAGCAGGGTGAACATAGAGGAGCAGACCGGCAGATTTTCTCAGACCAAACGAATGGGAGAGTTCCTAAACTCCGCTAGCGGCTGGATAGTGGCCGACTGGCCCTATACCGCTGGACCGATTTGAAAACAGATATATCTATATCATCCTGGCGTGGGTCCTCGGCTGCGACTCAGACAGGGTGGTGCGGCCTTTTCAGCTGGCGATGGCCGAGTGTATCCTGCACGGGGAGTTTTACAACTCCACGGCACAGAAAAGCGGGAAGCGCCCTATCTTCTACGACTGGGCGGACTGGTTGGCCTACGCAATTCATGCGAGCTTGGTGAGACTGCAGCAGAAGCAGTCGACGGACTTTCGGTTTTGCTCATTCCTCACATGGCTATGCCTGTACCATATGCATTACCGGATGAACGTCCGTAACCTGAGGAAAGCGAACAAACAAGGAGAGCCGCTCCCCGTGTACGAATGGACTAAGGCCTTGTACCGAAAGGGCTCATTTTATGAGTTCAATGTCCAATTTCTGGGCCAGGCAATGGGATTGTTCAACCGGGGCGCGACTCGCCCACCAGCGGCTATGACGAAGTGTCTGTCGAACAATGAGTTCGGGGATACCTTCAGGCTAACTCAAGGCATTGTTGTCCGAATCTACGGATTCAAAGGAATGTCGTGTTTGTTGCCCTACTTCTGCACAGACCATCAGTTCGGGATGGAGGTGGCGCGGCAAATGGATTACATCGAAGAAGAATTTGTCCAGGGAAAGAAGAGGGGTCACATATTCAAATATCCTATGACCTGGGCCAGTATTCAAGTCTTCGAAATCGGGCAGCACGTTTATCTCGAGCGGGAGCTGATGGAAATGGGCCTGATTATGTTGCCCCAACGCTGGAAGTATGACCCAATCGGGGTCCGGGGAAAGTTCACACACGTCTGTCCTAGAGCTGAAATCATGCAAGAAAGAAGGAACAGGACAGGTGTGGACCTCCACTGGTGCATTCATTTGATGCAGTCATGGCCACCATGGCATGAGTTTTACTGCGAGGAGGTCACTTATGATCCTGATCGGAACCCGGACCATCGAATGGAGTCAGCTGGATTCAAGAAGTTCCTCGCTAAGGTGGCGCCGCTCAACTGTCATAAGGAGAAAATCCTCGAGTGCTAGAAGATGAGGTGTTGCACGCAACACGACAAATCAAGTCGGAGGAACCTTGCCATTGATGATGAGTTTTCGGCACTTTATGATCAACATGTTGACACATGGCAGCCCTTTGAATTTCGCAATTGCGTTCCCCGAGGCGCAAATATAAGGTATAAAAGGAGGGCTACCTCTCAGTCATTGTCAACCCCAGCGACTTCTAGCGCGACGCCATCCAGCAGTCAGGTGGGCCCGATGCAGCCTGTAGCTCTTGTGGCAGTGCCCGAAGCAAGGCAAGGTTCAGAGCGGTCAACTCTTGAGCTGGCTCCTGCAGCAGAAACAGTGTCAGTACTGCCCACCAGCGGACCGAGTGCGGCAGGTATTCTCCCAGCACGACCCAAGTACAAGTTTACCATGGGGACATCAGCATCGGCCGCCCCTTTGCTGCCGCTTCCTTCTGTACCAGCCACAACGTCGAGAGAAATGAAAAAGAAAAAGGTCGAGAGGACCAAGCGACCTAAGGAGCCAGTGCAGCAATCGGCCGCAGAGCAGCCGCAAGCAACAGCGTCAGAGGTTGTTTCTTTAGACAGCCCCGAACCAGAAGCAGACGTCCAGGCTGCGACCATCCCTTCAGCGTCGGCTCAGGCAGAGGCCGCAAGTACGTCCTCCATTCCGCTTGCCCATGTCCGCGTCGGCCCTGCAAAAACCCCAACTCCCACTCCATCAGGGCAAGCCGTAGCCGCATCCTCCGCATCTCAAGCCACTCCACCGTCTAGCGGCCTCCACTCGTTTGACCAGTTTGCTCAGGATCCCAACGCCTTTCAATCCCTGAGTCAAACCCTAGAGCTCTTCCCCGCAGCTAGTGCTGAAGCCGCTCCCTCATCTCCGCATCCCTCACCCCAGCCGACCGAAACCCTACCAGCGCCATCTAGCCAAACCCCTGTCACTCCTAGGACCCAATCGCCCTTGAAAGTTGCTACCCCCTCTGGTATCCCTCCTACTTCACTGTTCGCAGGGAGAATGCCGCAGCAAGTCCAGGAGCTGGAAGACCTCGATTTCATGAGCATCACCGAGGACCAGCCTCTGGCAGTAAGAGCCGCGGGGGGATCTGCCTCTTTTCTCAAGGGCATTAAGCGCAGAAGGGCCGAAAAGATAGCCGCCCCGGTCAAGCGCACAAAGTTTGACCTAGATCGGAGAGTGCTTACAACAGAAAAGCTAATTCCTAAGGTGAAGAAGCCTCTCCACGATATGACCGAGGCAGACTATGAGCTTCAAAAAAAGGAGAAGAACTTTGATGATATCAACGAAGAATACGAAATCCGCGGTATTCATCGCAAAACAGACAGCCTCCTTGTCAAGCATATCGAAACCTAGGAGGCGCTTTTCCAGCTGCAGAATACCACAAGGCATCTTGAAGAAGACTTGGCTAGGGCTACTGCGCAGTTGGGGTCAGCGCAGCAAGAAGTTGAAGACCTTAAGGCTCAGATGGCCGCCTCCCAACAAACAGCCGAGCAAGAGAGAAAAGCAGCGCAAGAGCAGATTTCACAACTGCAGGATTCGCTAAAACAGGCACAGTCGCAGCTCGCCGAGAAAGCATCACAAGCGACGGCCTTTTCAAAGAGCAAGGCGAAGGAGATGCGCGCAAGTCTGCTACAAGGTTGCAAGCCCAACCTTGTCAAGTCTTTGACAGTTCTGGATTTCGTATCCAGAATTGAAGAAGTGTCTGCCCAGGGAAAACCTGTGGTAGAGGAAGCCGAGCACCAGGCGAGGCAATGGCTAGACTTGGCTGTGAAACTCGAGGAGTTAGAGAGTGAAGGCTTCCAAGTCGCCCCCATGTCGCAACTTGCATCAGAGTGGGCAGATGCAAGGGCAACATTGCACACTTACTTTGCCAGGGCAGAAAAAATCAGAACGGCCAGGAAGGCGCTGGACGCCTTAGAACATGAAAGACACATTCTCCTGGCACCCACGGGTGTCCGAGTTATGTCAGAGATGACGATTTCCTCACCCTTGAGCAAGTAAAGAAGAACTGGCTGTCCTTTGAGGCAGATACAGCTGAGATAGATAGCTGGACAGAGCCAGTTCAAGAAGCGCAGGTCGCTCAAATGGTGGCGAAATACTGTAAAATCAACTCTTCCCTTGAGGAGTTGGGAGAAAGATACAACACCATTGACCTGTATGCGGTCGTTGCATTCCACGCATTTCTCAGAGAAATCAGCGACCCCACTCCATTCCAAGCCGCAGTCTGGGATCAAGCTAAGGCTGCGTTCGAACGCATAAGCGAGCGGGAGGCCGAAAGTGGAGAGCCCTCAGATTCAGGGGGCGAGACTGAGGAGGCAACTGGTGAAAGTGAACCTGAAGAAGAACAGTTGCCTCAAGGAAAGAGACCAGAGCAGCAGAAAGCAGGGGAAGGAAGTTCCTCTGCACCCAAAGGATAAAGGCATGGTTCTTTGCGTCAAGGCGAGCTCGACACCTCGTGAGCCGCTAAGAATGTTGACACATTTTGCACAGGGGTGCCATGTTTTAGGTTTCTGCATATAGGCTACTCTTTTCCTTTCCGTCTCCTCATTTTCCCCTTTCCTCATTTCTCCCTTTCTCCCTCTTCCTCGCAATTTCATTCCCTCTTCTTTCCCCCTTTCTTCCCCCAGTAAAACTTCAGCAGGTGTACCTTGAAAAGTTTCTAAGTGTTGGGGCGACACCCGACTTCGCAGCGAAGTCGGAGTGCGCCCCTCAGTTGGAGCACAATAGGGAACCCAAAGTGCGCAAACAGGCAGCGTCGAAGCAGAATCTGACTAAGTGTCAGGGGCGCAACCCGACTTCGCAGCGAAGTCGGGGTGCGCCCTTCTTCCTGGGCGCACTAGGGGAACAGTTCATCAGAAAAACGGCTAATTGCTGGGGCGACACCCAGTGCGCAGTCCGAGCAGGGAAGAGAAAGTCAAGCACCGGTGCGACACCGAAGTCGGGTGTTGCCCCTTTTCCAGTGCGCAGTCCGAGCAGGGAAGAGAAAGTCAAGCACCGGTGCGACACCCGACTTCGCAGCGAAGTCGGAGTGCGCCCTTTGACCGATGCGCAGTTGGGTAAAGTCAACTCAAAAATTTGATAAGGCCAGAAGGCCTTCCAACTGCGCTGTTTTCCTCCTGCGCAACCCGATAGCGCCCGAATTCCTGGCAAAGTTGGATAAGCTGCCTTTCAAGGCAAACACGTGTCACACTTCAGCATCCGACAAGTATCCATCTTCGGGGTTCGAGCCAAGACTTGACCGCGCAAGGACAAAGCATGGGCTACACTACCGGCGCCATCTGTCACCATTTAAGCCGATGTGAAGTGCCATCTGCCGCACCTACCCGCATTCCTGTTGACTGAAGACTCGACCCAACGCGCTGCCACGTAGCTATACCGCCTTCAGGGACACCATGCTGCAAGGACAGTCCGGCCCGACAGAAGTCAGCATCAGCAACCCCTCAGCCGCTCGTGTCAGCTACTGTCTTGTCTGGGACTCCGTGCCCATGAATGGAATCAGGGGGAATTTTGGGCTATAAATACCCACCACATTTTCATTGTAAGTGGTGGAAGGGGAATATATTGCTAGGGAACAATTGTAGCTGTGCGTTTGCCTCAAATATAAACATACACTTGGCTCTGCTTACTGTCTTTTATCTTGCATGTTGCCTCTCCTTGTCATTTTTGCCTCATGTTTCTTGTGTCATTGCTTGCTGTTGTACTGAACTCTGGACTCCAAGCATTTGATGGCCAGGTATTCCTGGAATGCATAGATAGAGGATACATGGGATCGCTGATAGCTGTAGTTTCAATGTGTGTTTGTAGATGAATGTTGTTAGTAGTGGTGATTGATTCGTTGTCGTGCTGCTTATTCCCCCCACCCAACTCCAATCACATTTGGAATCCCTTTCTGCACTTTTATCTCTTTCTGCATTTTAATCTCTTTCCCTGCACTCTTATCTAAACAAAACCCCACAGGAAGCTGGCCTTCTCTGGAGATTGGCATGGGAGGCATTCCTTCCTTCCGGCCTTTCAATCTGGTGGGCGAATCTGGGCGCAATAACAACAAATCCTTTCCTCATGGCAGATTCGTAACCAACAGTTACCAGACAATCTATAATGACATGACAATTATGAAGAAGAAACAGGCTCAGATGGAGTTCGTTCCGAGGAGGCCATATCCTCCTCCCGCACTAACAAGAGATCAAGTGGCTCAAGCGCAAAGGCTTCCAGCAAGAAATGCTGTCGGCAATGCTCAAACTGGCACTGCTGACCACGTGAACTGGTGCTCCACTTGCAATGACCCCCATGGGGAAGACAGTTGCACGCTACATAAGCATTATATTCAGACCCTTGCGGGTAGCGTCATAGAGGACGAAGCATACATGATCCTGGATGAGGAGAGTAACTTTGCAGTTCTCGAAGAAGATCCTATGTCACTCTTGACCAAGGAGGGGAAAAAGCCAATTGAGGCCACCCCGGCCCAAATAAAGCCGTTAAAGGTGTATACAAGAAGGGAGAGGACGCAACCTGATGTGGCAGCTCCTGATAAGCCACCTTTACCTCCGACTGCCAAAACGAAGCCCCTGGCACCCAAAGCTCCAGTAGTCAAGACTTAAGTAGAGCCAAGCTTCTAGCGACTCAACCTTTGGCCGAAACAAAAGAGCAAGCTCAGGAGAAGTTGAGGTACCCGTCGCTGACAAAGAGACAGAGGGTTGAGGCCACGCAGCAGTACCGCACCAAGTATGAGCTAGCAAAGGAAGCGGAAGGGGCCGATACTTCAACCTACAACATAGTTGATGAGCTCAAGAAGACCCCGACAAAAATAAGCATGTATGATGCCCTCCAACTTCCAGGTCAGGTGGATTTGTTGCAAGAATCCCTAAAGAATGTAAAAGGTGGAAAGCCACCGCAGCCTGCTGTGTTAGCTCATCCCTTGACAACTTCTGCTACCGGAAAGAATAGACCGTCGTCTTTTTATCTATCTTTGTGGATGGAAGGCCACATAGTGCATAACTGCATGGTGGAATTTGGTGCTTCGACTACTTCATGCCAAGGGTTGTCTGCGAGGAAATTGGTATGGAATACACGAGGAGCAGCCAAGGTGTTCTACAGTTGGACGACACTCCTGTGAAGACAGTTGGCGTCATCAAAGACATCCCCATCCGGCTACATAAAGCGCTTGACATCGTGGTCATCCAAGAGGTCGTAGTGGTTGACTTGGAACCCTACTTAGGCATGTGTCTCTCAAGGGAGTTCACTGCCAAGTTGGGTGGATATTTGTCGCTGGACTATTCACATATGGAGGTACCTTTCAAAGGAAGGAGGTTGAAAATTTATAATGAAAAACCTTCCACCTTTCTGGTCAAGAAGATACCCGGGTAAGAGCAGCAAAATGACATGGTTCATCTGATGACCGAGGAGCTGGTAGAAGTGGACCTGGTGGGAGAAACCCTAGAGCAGCTGCAAGTGGAGGACGAGTTCTCCTTGCTGGATTTCAACGCCATGATCGAGACAAAACTAGGCTGCTACTTCGTCACTCAGCCTGAAAGACACGTCCAGACGGCGAAAAAGGACATAGGTCCTGGCCTCGATAAGTCGTGGAAGCTATACTTTGATGGCGCCCGATGCAAGAATGGTGTCGGGGCAAGAGTCCTTTTGGTCTCCCCATCTGGTATCAAAAAAGACTATTGTTACAGGCTGGCTTGGAGTTGCACTAATAATGCGGCGGAGTACGAAGCCTTGTGCTTAGGCTTGTTGGTTACGAATCTGTCATGAGGAAAGGATTTGTTGTTATTGCGCCCAGATTCGCCCACCAGATTGAAAGGCCGGAAGGAAGGAATGCCTTCCGTGCCAATCTCCGGAGAAGGCCGGCTTCCTGTGGGGTTTTTAGTGTTAAGATAAGAGTGCAGGGAAAGAGATAAAAGTGCGGAAAGAGAATCCAAATGTGATTGGAGTTGGGTGGGGGGAATAAGCAGCACGACAACGAATCAATCACCGCTACTAACAGCATTCCTTTACAAAGCACACATTGAAACTACAGCTATCATTAATCCTATGTATCCTCTATCTGTGCATTCCAGGAATACTTGACCATCAAATACCGGAGTCCAGAGTTCAGTACAACAGTAAGCAATGATACAAGAAACATGAGGCAAAAATGACAAGGAGAGGCAGCATACAAGATAAAAGACAGTAAGCAGAGCCAAGTATATGCTTGTATTAGAGGCAAACGCACAGCTACAATTGTTCCCTAGCAATATATCCCCCTTCCACCACCTTTTACAATGAATTACATGGCTATTTATAGCCTCAGGTTCCCCACGATTACATTCTCGGGCACAAAGTCCCAGACTAAACATTAGCTGACACAAGCGGCTGAGGAGCTGCTGATGCTGACTTCTGTCGGGCAGGACTGTACTTGCGGCATGGTATCCCTAAAGGCTGTATAGCTACGTGGCAGCGCGTTGGGTCAAATCTTTGGTCAGCAGGAATGCGGGTAGGTGCGGCAGATGGCACTTCACATCGGCTTAAATGGTGGCAGTTGGCGTAGATAGTGCAGCCCATGCTTTGTCCTTTTCCCGGTCATGTCTTGGCTCGAATCCCGAAGGTGGACACTTGTCGGATGCTGATGAATGACACGTGCCTGCCTTGAAAGGCAGTTTATCCAACTTCGCCCAAGATCTGAGCGCTATCGGGTTGCGCAGGTAGAAAACAGCGCAGTTGGAAGGGTCAACTTGCCTTAGTCATTTTATGGTTTTGCTTCCCCAAATGTGCATCGATCAGAGGGCGCACCTCGACTTCGTTGCGAAGTCGGGTTGCGCACCGGCACTTGCTGTCTCCTTTGTTGTTCAGACTGCGCACTAAGAGGCGGGCGCACTCCAACTTCCCTGCGAGGTCGGGTTGTGCCCCAACACTTAGTCATTTTTCTGCTGCACTGCTTCCCTAGTGCGCCCAGGAAGAAGGGCGCACCCCGACTTCGCTGCGAAGTCGGGTTGCGCCCCAGCACTTAGTCAAATTTCCTGCTGGCGTGCGCACTTCGCATTCCCTACTACGCTCCAATCTGGGGGCGCACCCCGACTTCGCTGTGAAGTCGGGTTGTGCCCTGACACTTAGAAACTTTCAGGGAACACCTCTGTTCTGGAAACTTTACTGGGGGGAAAAAAGGGGAGGAAGGAAGAGGAATGAAAATTGCAAGGAAGAGGGAGAAAGGGAGGGATGAAGAGTGGGAGAAAGGAGGAGGGAAGGAGCAGAGCAGATCACTTACAAAAACGGAAAACATGGCACCCCGTGCCAAATGTGGCAACATTCTTGGCGGCTCGCGGGGTGTCGAGCTTGCCTCGACGCAAAGAACGATGCCTTCATCCATTGGGTGCAGAGGAACTTCCTTCCCCTGCCTTCTGCTGCTTTGACCGCTTCTGACCAGGCAACTGTTCTTCTTCAGGTTCGCTTTCACCAGTTGCCTCCTCAGTTTCGCCTTCTGAATCCGAATGTTCTCCACTGTCAGCCTCCCACTTGCTGATGCGTTGGTATGCAGCCTTGGCTTGGTCCCAGACTGTTGCTTGGAAAGGTGCGAGGTCGCTGATCTCTCTTAGTGCTGCGTGGAATGCAGCGACCGCGTGCAGGTCGATGGTGTTATATCTTTCTCCCAACTCCTTTAGGGAGGAGTTGATTTTACAGTATTTCGACACCATCTGGGTGACCTGAGCTTCTTGAATTGGCTTTGCCCAGCTATCAATTTCTACTGTATCTATCTCGAAGGACAGCCAATTCTTCTTAACCTGCTCAAGGGTCAGAAACTCGCCATCTTTGACGTAGCTCGGGCACCCGTGTTCGGACAGAATGTGAAAGGGAGCCAGGAGAATGTTCCTTTCATGCTCTAGGGCGTCCAGCGCCTTCCTGGCAGTTCTGATCCTTTCTGTCCTGTCAAAATAAGTATGCAAGGTTACCCTTGCATCTGCCCACTTTAAGGTGAGTTGGGACATAGGGGCAATTTGGAAGCCTTTGCGCTCAAACTCCTCAAGTTTTATAGCCAGGTCCAGCCATCGCTTTGCCTGGTGTTCAGCTTCCTCTACCACAGGCTTTCCCTGGGCAGATACTTCTTAAATCCTGGATACGAAGTCCAGAACTGATAGGGACTTAACAAGGTTGGGCTTGCAACGTTGTAGCAGATTAGCCCACATCTCCTTGGCTTTGCTCTTGGAAAAGGCCGTCATTTGTGATGCTTTCTTTGTAAACTGCGACTGCGCCTGTTTCAGTGAATCTTGAAGTTGCGAAACTTGCTCCAGCGCCACTCTTCTTTCTTCTGACAGTTGCTCGGCTGTCTGTTTCTGCGCTGCGGCCTCCTGCTGAGAGGCAGCCAGCTGAGCCTTAAGCTCTTCTATTTCCTGTTGCGCTGATCCCAACTGCGCAGTAGCCCTAGCCAAGTCCTCCTCGAGCTACCTTGTGTTGTTTTGCAGCTGGAACAGCGCCTCCTGGGTCTCGAGATGCTTGACAAGGAGATTGTCTGTCCTACGACGAATACCACGAATTTCGTATTCCTCGTTGATGTTGTCAAAGCTTTTCTCCCTTGTCTGATGTTCGTAGTCCGCCTCGGTCATCTCACGGAGAGGCTTCTTCACCTTCGGGATCAACTTCTCTGTTGTGAGCACTCTCCGGTCTAGGTCAAACTTTGTGCGTTTTACCGGAGCGGCTATCTCCTCGGCCCTTCTGCGCTTGACGCCTTGGAGAAAAGAGGCAGATCCCCCCACGGCTCTTACCGCCAGAGGCTGGTCCTCGGTGATACTCATGAAGTCGAGGTCCTCCAACGTCTGGTCTTGTTGTGGCATTTTCCCTGCGAACAGCGAAGTAGGAGGGATTCCAGAGGGGGTGGCAGTCTTTAAGGGCGAACGGGTCCTAGGGGAAATACGGGTTTGAGTGGATGGCGCCGACGGGGCTTCGGACGACTGGGGCGAGGAGCACGGTGATGCAGGAGCAGCTTCAGCACTGGCTGCGGGTGAAGGCTCTAGGGTTTGACTCAGTGACTGGAAGGCGTTGGGATCCTGAGCAAACTGGTCGAATGAATGTAGGCCGCTAGACGGCTGGGTAGCTTGGGAAGCGGAAGGCGCGGCTACGGCTTGCCCTGATGAGGTGGGAGATGGGGCTTTTGCAGGGCTGACTTGGACTTGGGGAAGAGAAACAGTGGACGTACCTGCGGGCTCCGCCTGAGCCGCTGTTGGAGGGACGATTGCAGCCCAGGTATCTATGGCTGGTTCTGGGCTATCCAAAGAGACAACCTCCGGCGCTGTTGCACGAGGTTGTACTGCGGTTGTCTGTTGTGCTGGCTCCTTAGGCCATTTGGCCCTTTCAATCTTCTTCTTCTTCTTCTCTTCTGGCGCCGTGGCTGGTCCAGAGGAAAGAGATAATGTCGGGCGGCAGGCGCTGATGTTCCCACGATAAACTTGTACCTGGGTCGGGCTGGAAGGATGCCTACCGCACTTGGTCTGCTAGCTGGCAGCGCGAACGCTTTTTTTGCTGGAGGGGCCAGCTCAGGGGTTGACCTCTCTGAACTTTGCGCCTTTTCGGGCACTGCCTCGGGAGCTACAGGCTGCATCGGGCCTACTTGGCTGCTTGTTGGAGTTGCGCTGGAAGTCGCAGGAGTTGACGATGGCTGGGGGGTGGGCCCCCTTTTATACCTTATCTTCGCGCCTCGGGGAACGCAATCGCGAAATTCAAAGGGCCGCCACGTGTCGACGTGCTGGTCATATAGTGCCGAAAATTCATCGTCAACGGCAAGATTCCTCCGGTTGGATTTATCGTGCTGTGTGCGACACCTCATCTTCCAGCATTCCATGATTTTGTCTTTATGCCAGTTGAGGGGTGCCACCTTGGCGAGGAATTTTTTGAAACCCGCCGACTCCATCCGATGGTCCGTGTTTCGATCGGGATCGTACGTCACCTCTTCGCAGTAAAAATCATGCCATGGTGGCCATGATTGCATCAAGTCAATGCGCCAGTGGAGGTCTGCACCTGTCCTGTTTCTTCTTTCCTGCATGATCTCAGCTCTGGGACAGATGTGAGTGAATTTTCCCCGGACCCCGATTGGGTCGTACTTCCAGCGCTGCGGCAGCATTATCAGGCCCATATCAATGAGTTCCCGTTCAAGGTAGACGTGCTGCCCGATTTCGAAAACTTGGGTATTTGCCCAGGTCATAGGATACTGAAATATGTGACCTTTCTTTTTGCCCTGGCCAAATTCCTCTTCAACGTAGTCCATCTGCCGCGCAATTTCCATCCCGAACTGATGGTCAGTGCAAAAGTAGGGGAGCAAGAACGGCTTCCCCTTGAACCCGTAGATTCTAACTATGATACCCTGAGTCAGCCGAAAGGTGTCCTCGTACTCATTCTTCCACAGGTATTTTGTCAGGGCTTCCGATGGGCGACACGCACTCCGGTTGAACAGCCCCATGACCTGGCATAGAAATTTGATATTAAACTCATAGAATGAGCCCTTTCTGTACAGAATCTCTGTCCATTCGTACACGGGGAGTGGCTCTCCTTTTTCATTCACCTTCCTTAAGTCCGGGACGTTCATCCGGTAATGCATATGATATAGGCACAGCATGCGAGGAAGGAACAAAACCGGAAATCCGTTGACTGCTTCTGTTGCAGTCTGACCAGACTTGAGTGTATAGCGTACGCCAACCAGTCCGCCCAGTCGAAGAAAATTGGGCGCTTTCCACTCTTCTCACGCTGTAGAGTCATAAAATTCTCCATGCAGGAGACATTCTTCCAGTGCCAGCTAGTACGGCCGTACCACTTTGTCAGAGTCGCAGCCGAGGACCCACGCCAGGATGATGTAGATATGCCTATTTTCAAATCTGTCCAGCGGTATGGGGCCAGTTGGCCACTATCCAGCCGCCAGCGGAGTCTTCAGCTCTGAATCCAGAAACTCTCTCATCCGCTTCGTTTGTGTAAATCTGCTGGTCTGCTCATCTAGGTTCACCCTTCTGACAATTGCGCTGGGCTCGTACTGGAGCCCTGGGGCGAACGCTGGCTGGACGCTCTCCCGGAAGAGGGTGAACAACACCTTTCCTTTGTTGTCGCAGACCTGCCGGGCAGCTGGTTTGTAATGTTCTACAATTGCTTCAACCAGCTCCGGGCACCAGTGAGTCGGAGGGCACAAGAACCAGTATAGGTTTGACTTATACGCAGCTCCGAGGTGATGGGAAGGCGAAACCTTATCCACCCACTTTGCAATGTTCAGCCGCAGCTTGGAGAGACTGATGGAAAAAGAGCCGTCCTTGTATCCAGACAAGCGATTAACTGGTGGCGGCGGAGTCTGGCCAACTACGCGCCTCTTTGTTCGGGATTTTCTTTTCTGGTCCTTCTGCGGCGCTTCGCTCTCATGAGCGCTTGACTCTGGAGATTCCTCAGCTTCGCGCTGTTCTTCGCTAGATTGCGCCTGTACGGGCGCTTTCCCCTTGTCCATCCTTTTCGAAATAGCAGAGGCAGGGATTACGGCTTCTGAGTTTGTCAGCTTTATTCCTTGCAGTCAAGGAGTTAGCTTGAACAATTTGAATTTTCTGGTTGCGCCAGGGTCCTTTTTGTAGACAATGACTGCAACATTAATGGCGCGAGGGAGGGAGTTAGGGCGTTTAACTTGGGGTTGGTGGAGGTGTTATGTTTTTTGGCGGCTGCGTATGGGCTTATTTTCGAAAAGCGTACCCCATTAGCCATTGGTCCAAACGCACCTTACTTTTTAAATGCATCATCCTTGAAAACTTTGCAATCATTTAAACCTCCTTGGACGTTGTGCCATCGCTGACGTTATCGCCACCATTTGGGCACACTTTACTAGGAAGAATTTTTTGGCCCATGACCCAACTTCGCCCTGTGTCGTACTTCGCCCTGGGCCAACACTTAGAATATTTCATATTAGTCGTGGTGGGCCATTCGGACTTCGCCCGAAATTCGGGGCGCACTCGGACTTCGCCCGAAAAATGGGCGCAATCCGACTTCGCCCGGCAACAGGGGCGCAATCTGATTTGACTCTTAGACGCTTTCAGCTTCTCGCGCCGGATCACCCAGGGTGCGCCCGGAAATTGGAGCGCACTCGGACTTCGCCCGAAAAATGGGCGCAATCCGACTTCGCCCGGCAACAGGGGCGCAATCTGATACTTGGCATTTTCTTGCAGTCTGCTACCCAACTGCGCCCTTTGGAGGGGGCGCAGCCCGACTTCGCTGCGAAGTCGGGTTGGGCAGCCATACTTAGTCATTTTAGCTCCCTTTTTCAGCCGCCTTCTTCCGAACTTCGCACCGTTCGAGGAGCGCTACCCGACTTCGCTGCGAAGTCGGGTTTTTGCCTTGGTTTTACTTGGGCCTTTGAAAAATTAAAAACTGAAAAACTAAATGCCGAAATATATACATTCTGAAAACTAAAATGCAAAAGTAAAATTTGTACAAGGACCCATTTGGGCGCCTTCAGTGGCGGTAAATTTTGAGGTGGAACCCGTTGACGGGAATAGGAAGAAGATGTCCCTCCATGTCCCGGAGCACAAACGCGTTGAACTGATTTACCCGGGCAATCTGATAGGGGCCCTCCCAGAGGGCATCAAACTTGCCGTGGTTGCCCGGCTTCGCCTTTAGCGAGTCCCACTTCAGCACCAGGTCCCCGATTTTGAAAACTCGGGCAATGGTACCTTTTGCGAACCAGCCTTGTGTCGCTTCAGCGTGTTTGGTGAAGGCCTGGTACGCTTTTTCTCTGTTTTCCTCCAACTGCAGTAGTTAGCAAAGTCTATCATCTACCGGATCCCCGCTGCCTCTTTCTTCATCAAGCATCCAGAGAGTGGGTATTTCGATGTGGGTTGGCAAGACTGCTTCTTTGCCGTATACGAGCGCATAGGGGGACGTTTTAATGGACTTCTTGAAGGATATCCTATCCGCCCACAGCACCCGATCCAAGAGTAGGTGCCAAGTTCTCTTTTTGTTCTCTACTGTCCTCCTGATGATTTTCAGCAGATTCTTATTGGTGGACTCGGCAAGACCATTTCCCTGCGGGTAGTAATTGGAAGAAATTTTGTGATAAATGTCGTATTTGCTAGTGTACTCCGTGAGTACAGCGCCTGCGAACCCTGGACCATTGTCCGTTACTATTGACTCAGGGACCCCGAAACGGGTAATGAGGCTCTCGAGGAACCTGATGACCATCTCCTGGTCGGCGTTCTTTGTGGGGATCGCCTTTGCCCGCCGTGTGAAGTAGTTGGTGGCGGTTAGGATAAACTTGTGCCCCGCTACAGAGTTCGGCGTAATCACCCCGATAAAGTCCAGACCCCATTGCTGAAACAGAGTCTTGGCTTGGATCGGTTGAAGGGGCAAGGGTGCTTTTCTATTTCTGCCAGCAAATCTTTGGCATTGATCACATTTTGTACAGATCGCATGCGTGTCTGTAAAAAGAGTGGGCCAGTAGTACCCAGCTCTGATTATTTTCAAGGCCGTAGGCCTTGCAAAATGGTGACCCCCAGGCATCCCAGAGTGAAATTCTCCGAGGATCCTGGGTTGGTCTGTTTTTCTGACGCACCGCAACAGGATGTCGTCAATGTTCTTAAAGTACAGCCCCTCGGGGCGAAGAGTGTATTTCAGTGCACCTAGCCAAAACCTCCTTCTTTGTGAGGCATTCAGGTGGTCTGGACATCTTCCGGTGCAGAAATATTTCACCAGGTCATCTGTCCAGTCGCACTCCTCGGGTAAGGAGTTTGCTAGGTTGGTGTTTGTTGCTAGATCCTCCCACTTACAGGCGGATATCTGGGCCGCTGCGCTTCGGGCCATCTCTTGGCACAAGGTTCAACCTCTGATAAGCTTGGTTGGCCGCACTTCGATGTCGAACTCCTGGATTTTAGCAATCCATCCTGCTCTCTTGTGACCCGGCTCTCCTTGTATGATGAAGCTTCGGACGTCCGGGTGTATCACAAAGACAGTGGTTCGGCTTTGGGAGACAAAGTGCCTGAACTTTCGGAGGGATTTCATAACTGCGTGAACCTGCCGCTCTATAAAGTTATACTTTTCTTCATGCGGCTGAATTACCTGGCTCAAGAACGCTATGGGGCACTCTTTGCCATCGTCTCCCTTTTGGGTCAAGACTGCGGCGTAACTCTTGGGTTCTCCCACCACGTACAGGATGAAATCCTTGGAGTAGTCTGGGTTTATCAACACCGGAGCTTGTGCGATTCGGGCCTTGATTTCTTCGAAGGCCTGCCCCCTTTCATCAGTCCATAAGAATTCTGCATCCTTTTTCAACAGTTCGGCCATGGGCTTGATTACCTGTGCGAAGTCCGGTATGAACTTCCGCACGAAGTTGATTTGGCCGAAGAAGGACTGCAGCCCCTTCTTGTCAATTGGAGCGGGCAAGCGGAGGAGGGCCTCTGCTCTATCAGGGTCCATGGCTAGGCCTTTTTCGGAGATGACATGCCCCAACAACTTTCCTTCTTTTACCGCGAAGACAGATTTCTTCGGGTTTATGGAAATGTCGAATTCACGACACCTTTCAAATATTTGCCATAGGTGGGGAACATGGTCTTCTCTCCTGTGAGAGAATACAGTCATGTCATCCAAGTAGATGAAAATAACCTTGTTAAGCAGCTCTCGGAAGGCCAGGTCCATGGCTCTCTGGAATGTGGCGCCAGCATTGGATAAGCCAAAAGGCATGCGCTAATAGGCGAACATTCCCCATTTGGTGGTGAACTCCGTCTTATGCTGGTGCTCATCCTTGACCCATATCTGGTTGTACCCAGAAAAGCCATCTAAGAGGGAAAATCTTTGGGCTCCAGCAACTATATGGAGGATCTGATCGATTTGGGGAAGCGGATAATGGTCCTTGAGGGAGGCCTGATTCAGATTTCTAAAGTCCACACTTAGTCAAATTTCGCCTGTTTTTGTCTGCTTGCGCACTTCGCATTCCCTATTGCGCTCCAACTGGAGGGCGCACTCCGACTTCGCTGCGAAGTCGGGTTGCGCCCTGACACTTAGTCATTTTCAGGGAACACTTGCTGGAAACTTTACTGGGGGAAGTTCAAGGGGAAGAGGGAGGAATGAAACTGCAAGGAAGAGGGAGAAAGGGAGAAATGAAGAAGGAGAAAAAAGGAGGGAAGGAAAAGAGCAGCACACTTACGGAAACTGAAAACATGGCACCCCGTGCAAAATGTGGCAACAGGTCCCATGTCCTTTTGCGCAGTCTAGTCATGTCTCTCAGGTTGAGTGACGAAGTAGCAGCCCAGTTCAGTTTTGATCATGGCGTTGAAGTCTAATAAGGAGAACTCGTCCTCCACTTGTAGCTGCTCCAAGGTTTCTCCCACCAGGTCTACTTCTACCAGCTCCTCGGTCGTCAGATGAACCATGTCATTTTTTTGCTCTTTCCCGGGTATCTTCTCGACCAGAAAAGTAGAAGGTTTCTCATTATAAATTTTCAACCTCCTTCCTTTGAAAGGTACTTCCATATGTGAATAGTCTAGCGACAAATATCCACCCAGCTTCGCAGTGAACTCCCTTGAGAGACACATGCCGAAGTAGGGTTCCAAGTCAACCACTACGACCTCTTGGATGACCACAATGTCAAGCGCTTTATGCAGTCGAATGGGGATGTCTTTGATGACACCGACTGTCTTCATAGGAGTGTCGTCCAACTGTAGCACACCTTGGCTGCTCCTTGTGTATTCCATACCAATTTCTTCGCAGATAGCCCTTGGCATGACAGTAGTCGAAGCACCGGAGTCCACCATGCAGTTATGCATTATGTGACCTTCCATCCGCAAAGATAGATAAAAAGGTGGCGGTCTGTTCTTTCCGGTAGCAGAAGTCGTCAAGGGCTGAGCTAACACAGTAGGCTGTGGTGGCTTCCCGTATTTTACATTCTTCAAGGATTCTTGCAACAGGTCTACCTGTCTTGGGAGCTGAAGAGCATCGTACATGCTTATTTTTGCTGGAGTTTTCTTGAGCTCATCGACTATATTATAGGTTGAAGTACTGGCCCCTTCCACCTCCTTTGCTGGTTCGTACTTGGTGCAGTACTGCTACGTGGCTTCGACCCTCTGTCTCTTTGTCAGCGACGAGTACCTCAACTTCTCCTAAGCTTGCTCTTTTGTTTCAGCTGGAGGTTGGGTCGTTGGAGCCTTGATCGCCGGGAGCTTCTCTTTTGCAGTCGGAGGTAAAGGTGCCTTATCAAGAGCTGCCGCAACAGGCTACGTCTTCTCCCTTCTTGCATAAACCTTTAACGGCTTCATTTGGGCCAAGGTGGCCTCAATCGGCTTTTTTGCCCTCTTTGGTTAAGAGGGATACGGGATCTTCTTCAGGGACCGCAAATTTACCCTCATCATTGCGAATCATGTATGCTTCATCCTCTATGGCGCTCGCAAGGGTCTGAATATAATGTTGATGTAGCATGCAACTCTCTTCTCCATGAGGGTCGTTGCAAAGTGCGTAGTGTGACAGAATCAGCCAGAAGAACAAGTGTTCAGGGCACAATCCGACTTCGCAGCAAAGTCGGAGTGCGCCTTGCTTTTTGGGCACACTTGGTAAGCAGGCTGGTGGAAAAATGACTAAGAAGTCGGATTGCGCACTGCTTTCTGGGCGCACTTGGTAAGCAGGCTGGCAGGAAAAATGACTAAGTGCTGGGGCGCAACCCGACTTCGTAGCGAAGTCGGAGTGCGCCCCCTTTCCAGGGCGAAGTCCGTACAGCGGTAGAAATCAGCTTTCACCTGTGCGCAACCCGAATTTGCAGCGAAGTCGGAGTGCGCCCTTTGACAGGTGCGCAGTAGGGAAACAAACTCAGAAAAGTACCCAAGGCATGAAGGCCTTCCCGACTGCGCTGTTTTTCACCTGCGCAACCCGACGGCGCTCTGATCCTGGGCGAAGTTGGATAAACTGCCTTTCAAGGCAAGCACGTGTCAAGCAACATCATCCGACAAGTGTCCAACTTTGGGATCCGAGCCAAGACGTGCCGAGCACAAGGACAAGCATGGGATGCACTACTTATGCCAGCTACCGCATTTAAAGCTGATTGGAGGTTCTACTTGCTTCAGCTACCCGCCTTCCTGCCGATGAGAAGATCTACCTAACGCGTTGCCACGTATCTGTACAGCCTTCAGGGAGACCATGCTGCAAGTACAGTCCTGCCTTACAAAGGTCAGCATCAGCAGTTCCGCGGCTGCTTTTGTCAGCTAATGTTTGACTGGGACTTTGTGCCCATAAATGTAATCGGGAGGTTCTCGGGCTATAAATACCCACCACATTTTCATTGTAAAGTGGTGGAAGGGGAATGTCTGTTAGGGAACCATTGTAGCTGTGCTTCTGCCTTTTAATATAATACATACACTTGGTGCTGTTATACTGTTTTTATTTTGTATGCTGCCTCTCCTTGACATTTTTGCCTTACGTTTTCTTGTGTCATGGCTTGTTGATTCACTTCAGCATTTGGTGGTCAGGTATTCCTGAGGTGCATAAATCAGAGGATATATAGGGCAAACGATTAGTGGCAGTTTTCTGGTTATGTTTTGTGTTATAGTGTTGTTAGTAGTGGTGATTGATGCGTTGTCGTACTGTTAGTTCCTTGGAGGGAATGTCTGTTAGGGAACCATTGTAGCTGTGCTTCTGGATCTTAATACAAAACATATACCAGGCTCTGTTCTACTTGTTAGTGACAGTATCCATAGTGGTGTGTTATGGTTATATTGGTGTTAGTAGTGGTGATTGATGCGTTGCCGTACTGTTAGTTCCCCCCACCCAACTCCAATCTAATTTGGAATCCCTTTCTGCATTTTTATCTCTTTCCCTGCACTCTTATCTTGAACCTCAAAACCCCACAGGAAGCCGACCTTCTCCGGAGATTGGCACGGAAGGCATTCCTTCCTTCCGGCCTTTCAATGTTGGTCCGCGGGTCTAAGGCGCAATAACAACCAAATCCTTTCCTCATGGCGGATTCGTAACCAACAGGGCCCTGTGGAATCAACAGCCGAGAAGAGGTCATTATCATTCTGCTGATTCTAGGCAGCCATGTCTCTTCCTCTTCTTCGAGCTGGAAGAAGGCATCCCACCCGAAGCGGGCGGATATTGGGACTGAGGGAAATTAGGGTAGATCGGAGGCTGCAATTTATGAGGGAGCCTGCCTATGGCAATCATGTCTGGTTTTGCCTGCTGAGCAGCCTCATATAACGCGGGAAAAGTTTTGACCCGGGCTAACTTGATAACTAGACAAATGTCCGAGTTGAAATCTCTCAGGGAATAATGAGCAGCCTGTCATGCGAAAGGATGCAGCTCAGGGGGTACTCTTTTCCAAGACCTCGCGAACCTCACATTAAAGTTTGATATCTCCTATTGCGGATGACATTGAATGCTTTGAAATTAGTGCAACAACGAGGAGGGATCGACGGACTCATTGAATCCCTTAACTAGCCTTCCAGCCAGCTGGGGCCATCCTGTGATAGTCCCCTCCGGCAAAGATCTCCACCAGTAGAGAAGCTTTCCTTGCAGAGAGAGAGCTAACAGTCAGGTTTTAACACTCTCATTTGTGATAGAGTGCAGCGCAGCCAAGGCCAGAATGTCTTGGATATGCTCATATGTTGTCTTCCTCGTGCCGTCATAGGTAGGAATGGATTTTAAGGCAGCAGGCGGAACAACTTCTTGTCCGACTAGAACAAGGGGCCCTATGGAATCAATAGTCGGGAAGAGGTCATTATCATTCTGCTGATTCTGGGCAGCCATGTCTTCTTCCTCTTCTTCGAGCTGGTCAGTGGTGTAGTCGGTCTCAGTGTTGTCTGAAGTTGTGGGTTGTTCTTCAACTTCGGCCTCCTCAACTTCTTCCACTTTAGATTCGATTTTGGCTTCAAATTCGTGCTCGAACCTATCGTCTTGGTGAGCTTGATAATCAGCCAGCCTTACGCGCTCTCCAGCAGCGTTGATGTCAATTTCGTAAAAATCAGGCTATTGTCCTAGATTCCTAGCTCTCCACCTTCTTGTGTGCATGAAGGCATTTTTGATATTGGACCAGTCTTACAGACTCAGAGAATGTTCAAATACAGCAGACTCGCCAGGTGTTCTGATTTGACAGCAATGAAGCGAACATCGATGCTTCGATTCTGTTTTGGGGTGGGGAACCTTCGAGTCCCACCGAGCGTGCCAGAGAAACTGTTGGTTACGAATCTACCACTAGGATAGGATTTTAATTTATTTGCGCCCTAGATTCGCCCAACAGATTGAAAGTCTGAAAGGAAGGAATGCCTTCCACGCCAATCTCCGAAGAAGGTCGGATTCCTATGTTTTCTCAATTGGGGGGGTTTAGCTCAGAGTGCAGGAAAGAAATTATAAAGTGCAGAAAGAAACATAAATATGTTTGTTTCGGGTGGGGAAGATAAGCAGCACAGCAACTAACCAATCACTACTACCAACAACAATCAAAACAACGTATGTAGCAGAAACTATTAGAGTAATTCTATCCTATATATCCTTTACTTCAGCATTCTAGATATACTTAATCACCAATGATATCCAGAAAAGCAAAATAGCAGTAATCAGAAATATAAGCAATATGAGGCAAAAATACTTAATAAAGGCAGCATACAAGATAAACACAACTAATAGAGCCAGGTATACCTTCTGCTCTAGGAGATGACATGCCCCATCAGGGTCCACGGTCCAGGCCTTTCTCGGAGATGACATGCCCCAGCAACTTACCTTCTTTTACCGCGAAGACAGATTTCTTCGGGTTTATGGAGATGCCGAATTCACGACACCTTTCAAATATTTTCCGCAGGTGGGGGACATGGTCCTCTCTTTTGTGAGAGAATACAATCATGTCATCCAAGTAGATGACAATAACTTTGTTGAGCAGCTCTCGGAAGGCCAGGTCCATGGCTCTCTGGAATGTGGCGCCAGCATTGGATAAGCCGAAAGGCATGCGCTGATAGGCAAACGTTCCCCATTTGGTGGTGAACGCCGTCTTATGCTAGTCCTCATCCTTGGCCCATATCTGGTTATAGTCGGAAAAGCCGTCTAAGAGGGAAAATCTCTGGGCTCCAGCGACTATATGGAGGATCTGATCGATTTGGGGAAGCGGGTAATGGTCCTTGAGGGAGCCCTGATTCTGATTTCTGAAGTCCACGTAGAGACGAATGTCTCCGTTCTTCTTCCTCACGGGAACCAAGTTCGCAACCCAGGATGAATGTTTGATGGGGTAGATGATCTTGGCTTCCAGCATCTTTAGGAGCTCGGCTTTCATCATGGCCTCAATTTTCGGATTGACAGCCCTCTGCTTCTGCAGGAATGGCTTGGCGCCATCTTCTAGCTCGATGGTATGTTGGATTACATTTCTGTCATACCCCTTCAAGTCCTGGTAGCACCAGGCTACTATGTCAGGGAACTCTCGACACAATGTTCTGATCTGCTCGAGTTCCTCTGTGGTGCAGTCTGCCCAATCTTAATTATTTTTCCAGGTTCGAGCTCCAGGTCGGCGTACTGCTTCAGGTCTACTTTGATCCGGTGTGATATCGCTCTGTCATTCTGATCAAATAGACTCTCAAGTGTAATCAGTCCTTTTGGGACATGATTATTTTTCAGCTGTATCAACCCCTCATATTGCTCGTCATCAGGGTCTCTACCTTCGATTGAACACGCTTCGTTAACCAAAAATGTGATGATATCCTCGTCACAGTCAAACACTTGCCAGTGGGTGTCTTTATCAAGCACAGAAGGCCTGTAAATAGTACGAACCGGCTTCGGCTTCTGGACAATGTCATCAGCCGGAATGTACCTGGCTCCAATAGACGCTAGAATGTCAACATGCTTGTTTTTCTCGCGTGATATAGCCTTGACATTCAACGAGTCAAAAGACTCCATCAGATCCTAGACCCGATTACGGTACGCCTTGAGATAATGCTTCTTGGAGGCACACTTGTTCGTAATCTGGTGGCATACCAGCTCTGAGTCGCCAAAGATCTGCAGATGCTTAATCCCTAGCCTATCCGCTTTTCGCAAACCCAAGCACAGGGCTTCGTACTCCGCCGCGTTGTTGGTACAACTCCAGGCCAGCCTGTAGATGTAGTCCTTCTGGATCCCGGTTGGGGAAACCAAAAGTACCCCAGCACCGGCGCCATTTTTGCATCGTGCGCCGTCAAAGAAAAGCTTCCACAGCTTTTCAGGTGCAGGTCCCACTTCTCTTTTGGCCGACTTGTCAAGCCTCTCAGGCTGAACAACAATGTAGCAGCCTTGCTCGATTTCAATCACGGCATTGAAGTCCCACAAGGAGAATTCATCTTCTACTTGCAGCAACTCAAGAGCTTGCTCTGTCATGTCCACCACCACCAGTTCTTCTTCCGTCAGCTGAATCATGCAGTCCTGCGACTCTTCTTCGGGTATCTTCTCTACTAGGAAAGTGGAAGGCTTCTCGTTGTAAATCTTCAGTCTCCTTCCTTTGAAGGGCACTTCCATGTGTGAGTAGTCTAGAGATAGATACCCTCCTAACTTCGCAGTGAACTCCCTAGAGAGACACATGCCGAAGTAGGGTTCCAAGTCAACGACCACGACCTCTTGGATGACCATGATGTCGAGAGCTTTGTGCAGCCGAATAGGGATGTCCTTAATGACACCAACTGTCTTGACAGGGGTGTCGTCCAATTGCAAAACGCCTTGGCTGCTCCTTGTGTACTCCATCCCGATCTCGTCGCAGACGGCTCTTGGCATAACAGTCGTGGAAGCACCAGAGTCCACCATACAGTTGTGTACTATGTACCCTTGCATCCGTAATGATAGATAGAAGGGAGGTGGCCTGTTCTTCCCGGTGGTTGAGACCGTCAGAGGTTGCACCAGAACAACGGGCTTTATCTGCTTGCCATTTTTCATGATCCTCAGAGATTCCTGTAGCAGATCAACTAGCCTGGGAGCTGAAGAGCATCATACATGCTGATTCTTGCGGGGGTCCTCTTCAATTCGTCTACTATGCTGTAGCCTGAGGTACTAACTCCTTCCGCTTCTTTTGCCGGCTCATACTTTGTCCGGTACTGCTGGGTGGCCTCGACTCTCTGTCTCTTGGTCAGAGACGGATATCTCAGCTTCTCCTGAGCTTGTTCTTTAGTTTCTGCTGGAGGCTGAGCAGCGGGAGCTTTAGGCACGGGAGCTATCGCTACGGGAGGCTTGACTGCGGGAGTCTTCTCTTTGGCCGTGTAGGGCCACAGCCTCTTATCAGGTGGTAGCCCAGCAGGTTGCCCTTTATCTCTTCGGGCGTATACCTTCAAGGGCTTTACAGCGGCTTCAGCAGACTTTCTGTTTTCCTTGGCCGGAGGCGGCAACGGATCTTCCTCTGGGACGGCGAAGTTGCCTTCATCGCCCAGGATCATGTAGAGTTCTTCGTCCTCTATGGCGTTGCTGGCCAAGGTCTGGAGGTAGTGTTGATGCAGAGTGCAATCGTCCTCAGAATGCGGGTCATTGCACATGGTGCACCAGTTGACCTAGTCAGAAGTACCAGGTTGGTCTTCAATGGCAGCATTCCTCGGAGGGGGCCGCCTTTGCAGTTGTTGCTCGGGGGTTCGGTCTTTCGTCAATGTCGGGGGCGGATATGGCCTCCTTGGAACAAGGTCCATCTGGGCCTGTTTCTTCTTCAGGATGGTCATGTCGTTGGACATGGTGTGATATCCAGAGGCCAGAGCCCGTACCTCTTGGAGGATTTTATTCTGAATATCATTGTTAGGAGGTGGCGGCAACTGAGCTGGGGGAGGTAATGCAGCCAATGGAGGAGGTGTAGAATATTGTGCATACTGCAGGGGAGCAGGGAGCGTTGGAAAATGCGGAGGAGGAGGGTTAGGATAATGTATCTGTGGCGGGCCATAAGGATTCACGACCGACGCCGGATTCCATTGTTGCTGGGGTTGCTGTCCTGAAGTGGACGACACTAAATCGGAAGCTGATGGATACTGAGATCGGGGGAAATCAGGGTAAATAGGTGGCTGTACCCTTGTACAAAGCGGGGAACGTGTCGATTTTGGCTACCTTCAACAGCAGGCAAATGTCTGAATTGAAGCACCTCAGGTAGTAGTAGGCGGCCTGACCTGCTGAAGGTCTGAGTTCGCGAGGCACTCGTTTCCAAGACCTCGCAAACCTGATGTTGAAGTTTGACACCTCCTCTTGGGGGTGTCGCTGTATGCTTTGAAATTGATGCAGTAAAGAAGAGGGATCAGCGGACTCGTTGCATCCTTTCACGAGACTGCCGGCTAGCTGACGCCACCCTGTGATGGATCCCTCTGGCAATCATCTCCACCAGTAGAGAAGCTTTCCTCTTAGGGAAAGGGCCAACAGACGGGTCTTCACACCTTCGTCAGTGATGGAATGTAGCGCAGCCAGGGCCAGAATGTCCTGGATGTGTTCATACGCCGTCTTGCCGTAGCCGTCATATGTAGGGATAGATTTTAAGGCAGCAGGGGGCACAGCTTGTTGTCCGACTAGGGCCAAGGGCCCCGTAGAGTCCACCGTCGGGAAGAGGTCATCATTGTTCTGCTGAGCAGCCATGTCTTCTTCTGACCCGGTAGTGTACTCGGTGTCGGAACTGTCCGAAGATGTAGATTCTTCTTCGGCCTCAACTTCTTGAATTTCAGCCTCGGCCTCTTGAATTTCTTCTACGCGAGCTTGGTAATCAGCCAGCCTGACGCGCTCGCCTGGAGCGTCAATGTCAATTTCGTAAAAGTCAGGCGGGTTTCCCGGATTCCTTGCTCGCCACCTTCTCATTTGCATGAAGGCGTTAGGACCGGTCTTTACGGACTCAGAGAGTATTCAGGTACGTGCAGAGTCACCAGATGCTCTGATTTTTAACAGCAATCAATCGAGCACTCGTGCTTCAATTCTGTTTGGGGGTGGGAAACTACCATGTCCCACTGGGCGTGCCAGAGAAACTGTTGGTTACGAATCTGCCATGAGGAAAGGATTTGTTGTTATTGTGCCCAAATTCGCCCACCAGATTGAAAGGCCGAAAGGAAGGAATGCCTTGCGTGCCAATCTCCGGAGAAGGCCAGCTTCCTGTGGGGTTTTTAGTGTAAAATAAGAGTGCAGGGAAAGAGATAAAAGTGCGGAAAGAGAATCCAAATGTGATTGGAGTTGGGTGGGGGGAATAAGCAGCACGGCAACGAATCAATCACCGATACTAACAACATTCCTTTACAAAGCACACATTGAAACTACAGCTATCGTTAATCCTATGTATCCTCTATCTATGCATTCCAGGCATACTTTATCATCAAATACCAGAGTCCAGAGTTCAGTACAACAGTAAGCAATGATACAAGAAACATGAGGCAGAAATGACAAGGAGAGGCAGCATACAAGATAAAAGGCAGTAAGCAGAGTCAAGTATGTGCTTGTATTAGAGGCAAACGCACAGCTACAATGGTTCCCTAGCAATATATTCCCCTTCCCCCTTTTACAATGAATTACATGGCTATTTATAGCCTCAAGTTCCCCCCGATTACATTCTCGGGCACAAAGTCCCAGACTAAACATTAGCTGACACAAGCGGCTGAAGAGCTGCTGATGCTGACTTTTGTCGGGCAGGACTGTACTTGCGGCATGGTCTCCCTGAAGGCTGTACAGCTACGTGGCGGTATGTCGGGTCAAACCTTTGGTCAGCAAGAATGCGGGTAGGTGCGGCAGATGGCACTTTACATCAACTTAAATGGTGGTAGTTGGCGCAGATAGTGCAGCCCATGCTTTGTCCTTTTCCCGGTCATGCCTTGGCTCGAATCTCGAAGTTGGACACTTGTCAGATGCTGATGAGTGACACATGGCTGCCTTGAAAGGTAGTTTATCCAACTTCGCCCAGGATCTGAGCGCTGTCGGGTTGCGCAGATAGAAAACAGCGCAGTTGGGATGGTCATCTTGCCTTAGTCATTTTTTGGTCTTGCTTCCCCAACTGCGCACCGGTCAGAGGGCGCACCCCGACTTCGCTGCGAAGTCGGGTTGCGCACCGGCACTTGCTGTCTTCTTTGCTGTTCGGACTGCGCACTAAGAGGCGGGAACACTCCGACTTCGCTGCAAAATTGGGTTGCGCCCCAACACTTAGTTTATTTTCTGCCATACTGCTCTCCAAGTGCGCCCAGGAAGAAGGGCGCACCCCGAATTCGCTGCGAAGTCAGGTTGCGCCCGTCGGAGTGCGCAAATTTTTGTGTGCGCAGTCGGGCGGCGTAGGGAAAAATTGTGCAGTCGGGCGGGACACTTAGTCGATTTTGCATTTTCTTGCTTTGTTCCCGTCCGGCTGCGCTCAAGACAGGGTGCGCCGTCCGACTTTGCTGCGAAGTCGGGCGGCTTCCCCAACAGTTAGAAAATTTTTGAACCTTTTCCCACTTGTCCTTGCTTTGGAACCTCCCGACGTCGCACAAACTTAAGGGCGATGCCCGACTTCGGGACAGATTTCTTGCGCAGTCGGGCGACTTTTCCTGCCTTAGTCATTTTTTGGACTGCCATGCACCTTTCTTTTGAAGACGTTCAGCTCTCTTTTTTGAATCAAAGCAGGAAACTAACTAAACTGAAAGCAATATTTACATTCAAAAATAAAACTGAACTGCAGGAAATAAAAATATGTACAAGGGGAAAACCTTTGGTAACCTTCAGTGGTAGTAGGCTTTCAGATGAAAGCCATTAACGGGGATCGGGAGGATCTGACCCTCCATGTCTCTTAGTACGAATGCATTGAACTGGTTTACCGGGCGACTTGGTAGGGGCCTTCCCAGAAGGCATCAAACTTGTCATGGTTGCCCGGTTTCGCCTTAAGTGAGTCCCATTTCAGCACTAAGTCTCCAATCTTGAAGACTCGGGCGGTGGTTCCCTTCGAAAACCAGTTCTGGGTCATCTCGGTGTGCTTGGTAAAAGCCTGATACGCCTTTTCCCTTTCCTCTTCCAGTTGCAACAACTGAGCCAGTCGGGCATCCACGGGGTCCCTGTCACCTTTCTCATCTTCTAACAACCAGAGTGCGGGCATTTCTATGTGGGTGGGCAAGACAGCCTCTTTGTCGTACACGAGCGCATAAGGGGACGTCTTGATGGACTTCTTGAAAGAGATACGGTCCGCCCATAATGCTCGGTCCAGAAGCAGGTGCCATGACCTCTTGTTCCTTTCCACAGTCTTCTTTATAATCTTCAAGAGATTTTTGTTGGTGGACTCGGCCAAGCCGTTTCCCTATGGATAGTAGTTCGAAGACATCTTGTGGTAAATGCCATACTTGCTGGTAAACTTAGTGAGTACAGCCCCTACAAACCCTGGACCATTGTCCGTGACAATTGCCTCTGGAATCCCGAAACGGGTGATGAGGCTCTCTAGGAAACCAATGACCGTTTCTTGGTCAACATGCTTTGTAGGCGCTGCCTCCGCCCATCGGGTAAAGTAATCTGTGGCGGTTAGGATAAACTTATGCCCCGCCGAAGAGTTGGGCGTTATCGTCCCGATGAAGTCCAGACCCCACTGCTGAAATGGAGTCTCAGCTTGAATTGGCTGGAGGGGCAAGGGTGCTTTCCTATTTCTATCGGCGAACCTTTGGCATTTCTCGCATTTTTGACAGACTGCATGCGCGTCTGTGAAGAGGGTGGGCCAATAATAGCCCGCTCTGATGATTTTTAAGGCCGTAGGCCTTCCTGAATGATGTCCTCCGGGCATCCCAGAGTGGAATTCTCCGAGGACCTTCGGCTGATCTGATTCCTTGACGCACCGCAACAGGATGCCGTCAATATTTTTGAAATACAGCCCCTCGGGGCGTAGTATATACTTTAAGGCATTAAGCCTAAACCTCCTTCTTTGTGAGGCATTGAGATGATCTGGACATCTCCCTGTGTTAAAATACCACACCAGATCATTTGTCCAATCACTCTCCTCTGATAAGGAGTTGGCAAGATTGATTTCTGTCATTGGATTCTCCCACTGACAAGCAGAGACTTCGGCTGCAGCACTTCGGGCCAATTCCTGGCATAGAGCCCGACCTCGGATTAACTTTGTGGGTCGTACCTCTATGTCAAACTCTTGGATTTTGGCAATCCATCCCGCCCTCTTGTGACCAGGCTCCCCTTGGATGATGAAATTTCTGACATCCGGGTGTATCACGAAGACAATTATCTGACTCTAGGAGACAAAGTGCTTGAACTTTCTCGGGGATCTCATAACCGCATGAACTTGCCGCTCAATAAAATTATACCTTTCTTCGTGCGGCTGGATCACCTGGCTTAGGAATGCTATTGGACGCTCCTCGCCATCATCTCCCTTCTGAGTCGAAACTGCAGCGTAGCTTTCGGGCTCTCCCACCGCGTAAAGGATGAAGTCCTTGGAGTAATCTGGATTTATCAGCACTGGGGCTTGGGCAATCCTGGCCTTGATCTCTTCAAAGGCTTGCTTCCTCTCTTCAGTCCAGACAAATTCAGCATCTTTCTTCAGGAGCTCAGCCATGGGCTTGATTACTTGTGCAAAGTCAGGCACAAACTTCCTTACGAAGTTGATCTGGCCAAAAAATGACTGCAGCCCTTTTTTGTCGACTGGGATGGACAAGCGAAGAAGAGCCTCCGCTCTGTCGGGGTCAACCGCAAGGCCTTTTTCAGAAATAACATGGCCTAGCAGTTTGCCTTCCTTCACCGCAAAGACTGACTTCTTTGGGTTGATGGATATGCCGAATTCGCGACATCTTTCAAATACTTGGCGCAAGTGGGAGGCATGGTCCTCTCTCTTGTGTGAAAACACAGTCATGTCGTCCAAATAGATGACAATGATTTTGTTGAGCAACTCGCGGAACGCCAAGTCCATAGCCCTTTGAAATGTAGCCCCGACATTGGAAAGACCAAAGGGCATGCGCTGATATGCGAACGTTCCCCATTTGGTGGTGAACGCCGTCTTATGTTGGTCTTCATCTTTCACCCAAATCTGATTATAGCCTAAAAATCCATCCAGGAGAGAGAATCTCTGGGCTCCCGCAACCACGTGAAGGATTTGATCAATCTGAGGGAGTGGGTAATGATCCTTCAATGAAGCCTGGTTAAGATTCCTGAAATCTACACAGAGACGGATGTCTCCATTCTTTTTCTCACGGGAACCAGATTCGCGACCCAAGAAGAATGCTTGATAGGATAGATGATTTTTGCTTCTAGCATCTTCATGAGCTCGGCTTTCATCATGGCTTCAATTTTCGGATTTACTGCCCTTTGCTTCGTCTCGAAGGGCTTTGCATGCTCTTCCAGCTCTATGGTGTGCTGGATCATCTCTCTGTCGTACCCTTTCGGGTCTTGGTAGCACCAGGCTACAATATTCGGGTACTCTTTGCATAGAGCTCGGATCTGCTCTAACTCTTCATCGGTGCAATCTGTTCCGACCTTGATCACCTTTCCAGGTTCCAATTCCAGGTCCATGTACTGCTTGGGGTCCACTTTGATCCTGTGGGATATGGCTCTATCATTCTGATCAAAGAGGCTCTCTAAGGTAATCAGCACTTTTGGGACGTGATTATTCTTTAACTGTATTAACCCCTCATACTGCTCGTCATCAGGGTCTCTACCTTCGATTGAACTAGCTTCATGTATCAAAAAGGTGACGATATCCTCGTCACAATCGAACACCTGCCAATGGGTGTCCTTGTCAGGCACAGAAGGCCTGTAAATAGTACGAACCGGCTTCGGCTTCTGGACAGTGTCATCAGCTAAGACGTACCTGGCTCCAACAGACGCCAGAATGTCAGCATGTTTATTCTTTTCACGAGAGATGGCTTTGACATTCAGGGAGTCAAATGACTCCATCAGATCCCAGACACGGTTACGGTACGCCTTGAGGTAGTGCTTCTTGGAGGCGCACTTATTAGTGATCTGGTTGCACACCAGCTTTGAGTCGCCAAAGATTTGCAAGTGTTTAATCCCAAGCCTCTCTGCCTTCCTTAAGCCTAAGCACAGGGCTTCATACTCTGCCGCATTGTTAGTGCAACTCCAAGCCAGCCTATAACAATAGTCCTTTTGAATGTCGGATGGTGAGACCAGAAGGACACCTGCCCGGCGCCGTTCTTGCATCGGGCACCATCAAAGTACAGCTTCCACAGCTTGTCTGGGGCAGGTCCTACATCCTTTTGAGCAGTCTGGTCATGTCTCTCAGGCTGAGTGATGGAGTAGCAGCCCAGTTCAGTTTCGATCATGGCGTTGAAGTCTAACAAGGAGAACTCGTCCTCCACTTGCAGCTGCTCCAGGGTTTCTCCCGCCAAGTCTACTTCTACCAGCTCCTCGGTCGTCAGATGAACCATGTCATTTTGCTGCTCCTCCCCGGGTATCTTCTCGACCAGAAAAGTGGAAGGTTTCTCATTATAAATTTTCAACCTCCTTCCTTTGAAAGGTACCTCCATATGTGAATAGTCCAACGACAAATATCCACCCAGCTTCGCAGTGAACTCCCTTGAGAGACACATGCCGAAGTAGGGTTCCAAGTCAACCACTACGACCTCTTGGATGACCACAATGTCAAGCGCTTTATGCAGCCGAATGGGGATGTCCTTGATGACACCAACTGTCTTCATAGGAGTGTCGTCCAACTGTAGCACACCTTGGCTGCTCCTTGTGTATTCCATACCAATTTCTTCATAGACAGCCCTTGGCATGACAGTAGTCGAAGCATCGGAGTCCACCATGCAGTTATGCACTATGTGACCTTCCATCCGCAAAGATAGATAAAAAGGTGGCGGTCTGTTCTTTCCGGTAGCAGAAGTCGTCAAGGGCTGAGCTAACACAGTAGGCTGCGGTGGCTTCCCGTCTTTTACATTCTTCAAGGATTCCTGCAACAGGTCTACCTGTCCTGGGAGCTGAAGAGCATCGTACATGCTTATTTTTGCTGGAGTTTTCTTGAGCTCATCGACTATATTATAGGTCGAAGTACTGGCCCCTTCCGCCTCCTTTGCTAGCTCGTACTTGGTGCGGTACTGCTGCGTGGCTTCGACCCTCTGTCTCTTTGTCAGCGACGGGTACCTCAGCTTCTCCTGAGCTTGCTCTTTTGTTTCATCCTGGAGGTTGGGTCGTTGGAGCCTTGACTACGGGAGCCTTGAGCGCCGGGAGCTTCTCTTTGGCAGTCGGAGGTAAAGGCGGCTTATCAGGAGCTGCCACAGCAGGCTGCGTCTTCTCCCTTCTTGCATACACCTTTAACGGCTTCATTTGGGCCGGGGTGGCCTCAATCGGCTTTTTGCCCTCTTTGGTTAAGAGGGATACGGGATCTTCTTCAGGGACTGCAAAGTTACCCTCATCATCACGAATCATGTATGCTTCATCCTCTATGGCGCTACCCGCAAGGGTCTGAATATAATGTTGATGCAGCATGCAACTCTCTTCTCCATGGGGGTCGTTGCAAGTAGAGCACCAGTTGACGCGGTCAGAAGTGCCAGGCTGAGCATTGCCGGCAGCATTTCTTGCTGGAGGCCTTTGCGCTTGAGCTGCTTGATCTTTTGTTAGCGCAGGAGGAGGGTATGGCCTTCTAGGGACAAACTCCATCTGAGCTTGCTTCTTCTTCATGATTGTCATGTCATTGGAGATTGTATGGTAACCGGAGGCAAGAGCCCGCACTTCCTGAAGGATCTTATTTTGTATATCATTATCGGCAGGTGCTAGCCGGGCTGGCGGAGGTAATGTGGCTAATGGTGGAGGAGCATGAAACGCCGGATATTGAGGGGGAGCGGGGAGTGTTGGATGTTGCGGAGGTGGCGGATTAGGATAATGGATCTGAGGCGGACCGTACGGGTCAATGACTGGCGCAGGATTCCACGGCTGATGGGGGTGCTGATTGGATGAGGACGGCGCCCCACCCGAAGCGGGCGGATATTGGGACTGAGGGAAATCAGGGTAGATCGGAGGCTGCATTTTATGAGGGAGCCTGCCTATGGCAATCATGTCCAGTTCTGCCTGCTGAGCAGCCTCATATAATGCGGGGAAAGTGTTGACCCGGGCTAACTTGATAACTAGACAAATGTCCGAGTTGAAAGCTCTCAGGTAATAATGAGCAGCCTGTCCTGCGGAAGGACGCAGCTCAGGGGGTACTCTTTTCCAGGACCTCGCGAACCTCACGTTAAAGTCCGATATCTCCTCTTGCGGATGGCGTTGAATGCTTTGAAATTGGTGCAGCAACGAGGAGGGATCAGCGGACTCATTGAATCCCTTAACTAGCCTTCCAGCCAGCTGGGGCCATCCCGTGATAGTCCCCTCCGGCAAGGATCTCCACCAGTAGAGAAGCTTTCCTCGCAGAGAGAGAGCTAACAATCGGGTTTTAACACTCTCATTTGTGATAGAGTGCAGCGCAGCCAAGGCCAGAATGTCTTGGATATGCTCATATGTTGTCTTCCCCGTGCCATCATAGGTAGGAATGGATTTTAAGGCAGCAGGCGGAACAACTTCTTGTCCGACTAGAGCAAGGGGCCCTGTGGAATCAACAGTCGGGAAGAGGTCATTATCATTCTGCTGATTCTGGGCAGCCATGTCTTCTTCCTCTTCTTCGAGCTGGTCAGTGGTGTAGTCGGTATCAGTGTTGTCTGAAGTTGTGGGTTGTTCTTCAACTTCGGCCTCCTCAACTTCTTCCACTTCAGCTTCGATTTCAGCTTCAGATTCGTGCTCGAACCTATCGTCTTGGTGAGCTTGGTAGTCAGCCAGCCTTACGCGCTCTCCAACAGCGTTGATGTCAATTTCGTAAAAATCAGGTTGTTGTCCTGGATTCCTAGCTCTCCACCTTCTTGTGTGCATGAAGGCGTTTTTGATATTGGACCAGTCTTACGGACTCAGAGAATGTTCAGGTACAACAGAGTCGCCAGGTGTTCTGATTTGACAGCAATGAAGCGAACACCGATGCTTCGATTCTGTTTTGGGGTGGGAAACCTTCGTGTCCCACCGGGCGTGCCAGAGAAACTGTTGGTTACGAATCTGCCACTAGGATAGGATTTTAATCTATTTGCGCCCTAGATTCGCCCAGCAGATTGAAAGGCCGGAAGGAAGGAATGCCTTCCGTGCCAATCTCGGAGAAGGTCGGCTTCCTATGTTTATCTCAATTGGGGGGTTTAGCTCAGAGTGCAGGAAAGAAATTATAAAGTACGGAAAGAAACATAAATATGCTTGTTTCGGGTGGGGAAGATAAGCAGCACAACAACTAACCAATCACTACTACCAACAACAATCAAAACAACGTATGTAGCAGAAACTATTAGAGCAATTCTATCCTATGTATCCTTTACTTCAGCATTCCAGATATACTTAATCACCAATACTGATATCCAGAAAAGCAGAATAGCAGTAATCAGAAATATAAGCAACATGAGGCAGAAATACTTAATAAAGGCAGCATACAAGATAAACACAACTAATAGAGCCAAATATACTTTGCATTCAAAAGCAAGTGCACAGCTACAGAAGTTCCTTAGCAGTATATCCCCCTTCCACCCTTGTACAATGAAATAAGGCTGCTATTTATAGCGCAATTTTCCCCCCGATTACAATTTGGGCACAAAATCCCAGACCTGACAAAAGCTGCAAAAGCTGACAAAAGCGGTTGATGTTTGACCTCTGCGGACAAGGAATGTACTTGCAGCAAGGTTCACCTGAAAATATGGCAGCCACGTGGCAATCCGGTAGGTGAGAAATCGAGTCAGTTTGAATGGGGGCAGATGCGGTACAATCTGTCAGTTCACGCTCATCTGTCCTGTACCCTGGTGGCACACCTTCTGTCACATCTTGACTCGGATCCCAAGACCGAACACCTGTCAGCATCTAATGGAGGGGAGGAAAACCGAGCTTAGAAGCTCATCCTTTGTATTTCTATCCCGCTCGACTGCGCACAAAAGTGGAGCGCAGTCGGACGGCGCAGGGTGAAAACAGCGCAGTTGGGCGGGCCTTCATGCCTTAGAATATTTTCAGCAGCCCTCTACTTCTCGTCCGATGGCGCAGCAAAACAGGAGCGCAGTTGGGCGGGGCAGCGCAGTCGGACGGAGTCCGACACTTAGAATATTTTAGCAGCATTTTCCTGTCCTTCCGCCCGAGTGCGCACAAATTGACGAGCGCAGCCCGACTTCGCTGCGAAGTCGGGCGGCTCAGTACTTAGAAACTTTCTGCCCCGACACTGCCGTCCGAGTGCGCACCGTCTTCAGGGCGTCGTCCGACTTCGCTGCGAAGTCGGGCGGGCCCAACACTTAGTCAATTTTTTGCTGCTTTTCCCATGAGGCCGCCCAGGTGCGCACCGGATTATGAGCGCCGCCCGACTTTGCTGCGAAGTCGGGCGGCTCCATGACTTAGCCAATTTTCTGGGCAAAGTCTTAACAATACTGCCCAGGTGCACAAAAGTAGACAAGCGCAGCCCGACTTCGCTGCGAAGTCGGGCGGATTCCAACACTTAGAAGATTTTTGGGCAAATTTGCCCACTCACAGAAACAATCAGAAACATAGAATGGAAGATGGAGAATGTAAAATTTGATGGTTGAAGAGTAGAAGGGGCATGAAGAAGAAAGAGGGAAGGCAAAGCAGCATCCTTACAAAATTTTCAAGACATGGCACCCCGTGCAAAATGTGGCAACAGATCCTAGGTGCTCCTTATAGGCCATTTTTTCATAAATTAGTAAAAAATTTCAAAAAAAAAAAAATTTAATTTCTATATATTTTCTATTTTTGAAACGACATGTTTTCGCTCCCGTATTAGTAAATTGACAAAATTCTATGTTTTTCCTCAAATACAAACATATAAAACATATTTTTGTGTTTTTTAAAGAAAATGTTTTACCTTCCATTCTATACTTTTAAAAGATCTCTTCCTTTAAAATTTTCCCTGTGAGTATCATCTATGGAGAATGTTTCACGTACTTACACTTTCCGAAACCAGCTTAAAGGAATATAATTACAAAGTAGAATTACTATGTGTTCTTGTGTCTCTTGGACTTAAGATGAAAGGCTAGGCTAATAAAATCCTTTGAGCAGTTTTTTTTTAGAGTTCAAACTTTATCGAGAGAGGGAGTGAAGAAAGTATGAAAATTTCAGAACTTTTAATTTATACTTTATACAAAGATTTTTAAATCCATGCAATTCAAATGAATCTTCTTTTTCCAAATGTATATTGTCCAGAAACAGAAGGAATTGTCAAAAAGTGAACCATAATTTTGAGGTTTTACCTAATGCAAGAGCCTTAGTTCTTTAGAATTTTCTTTTACTGATTAGGAATCAGTTATTCAATTCATTTATTCAAGCATTTGATTGTCATTCCTAATGTTAAATGAGCATTTACAGTTTTTCTAAGAGGGGACACTTTGTTGCATGTTACAGGTAGTCATATGATTTTCGTTATCTTAAATGTTATAATTTTGATAGTAGCAATTATGACATTTGAGCCTTTCCTTCCCCGATCAACAAATAGGAATGCATCAGAAGACCAAAAGGACTCCAACCCTGAGTAGGGGGAATGAAGGAACAGGAGCAACACTTTTCATTATAATCCTTGTCTCTAATATCTCATAGTGTAATCTTTATAAAGAAGTCAGTCATTGCTTGCTGTGACATCAATTTATTTATTTATTTTAATGTGCTTTTCTCATTAACATATCTTTTCAATTGTTAAGACATTTTGCTGAATCTTATGAAGAATGAAAGCTGCCAATAGCAGCACTTGATGAAGAGTCTTCTAGCAAGATGTGGTTTCAAGGTTATTATATTATATGTTGAATGCATTAAATGAAACTGCAATATAAATAAATATATTATTTTGCATGTAACATAAGCCATTCTTGCTAGCATCCCTTCCACTAAGATGTCAGCAGAAATCATCTCAATTATGTCGGGGATATCTATGCCTAAAACAACTAAATCAACACAGGAAATACTAGTTGTTTGTTGCTGTGAAACATAGTTTTAAGCTTTATTAATATGCCCATAACCTTCAAAGGTATCTTACCTTGGTAACTATGTGACGAATGGATATGACACAGATTTGTCTAATATTAATGTTTAAGGTTTTTAGTTGTCAGGTATAGTGAAAAATTGATGATATTTAAGATATTGTAATACCTCCTGGCAACATAATGTTTTTACTATCAATCTATGGTTTGTATGATGTAACCATTTTCAAAGTAAATGTAAACACTTCAATTAACATGGATTGTATGAACCTGTATGTTAAACTTCTCTTGCATATATAGATAAATGACAATCTTGTTTCATTTTCATAAATCAAAAGGTGCTCATATATTGTCTGTAATTCAATGTTTACTACACAACTTTCACTACAATTAAATCATAAAATTAAAAGTCGGTCCTAAAAAGATGCATCAAATAGGATTTGGACTATGATAAGAATTGATATCTAATCAATTAGAGTCAAGAATATTTCTTAGGGAGCAAGTGGTGTTAGCGTGCTTCTTTTGGTTCCTTAGCAAAGGAGTACTTTTCATATTGAGCTTGGTTCCTTGTCTTGGAATTATGCTTTACCACCTTGGATATTTACTCACCTTTATTCTAAGGTTTATCCACTTTATACTATAATTGACATATTTTGCACCATATTTATATTAAGTACTAGTGCTAGTGTGTCACAAGGTAAAAATAATCTCTCAATGCCACTTGCTAGTTGTAGTTAAGTAATGATTCTTCTGAAGTATTTGGGTAGTTGTATTTCCAGTGTAAAGTATTCATCTTAACCCAAGAGAGACAGCACTGTAGTTGGAGTCTTGCTTCTCCTCCCTGCATTAGTGATGTTATCCATTCTTCAACTTCTTGTAGCATGCTAGGAGCCAACATAGAATCTCTCTATCATTATAAATTATCCTTTTACTCAAACGGTCATTTTTGTACATGCCGTCCGTGTTTATAATTCCAACTTCATTAGCATTTAAATGTGGAATATAAATTATTTTAAACTTTCCTTTGTTGATGATCAGTGTCAACATTTTCATCTTCAAGGAAATTGTGAGAATCTACATGTGTACTCTTATAAGGCATTGCCCTTTGGTCCAGGTTTTAGTTTCACAAGAGGGAAGATGCCTAGGTGGAATATTGCTTGAAAATAGTTTCACCATTAAATTACTGAATGTTTTGTTGGAGAATATTAATTAAGTTGTAGGTGGAATATTGCTTGAAAATAGTTTCACCATTAAATTACTGAATGTTTTGTTGGAGAATATTAATTAAGTTGTAGGTGGAATATTGCTTGAAAATAGTTTCACCATTAAATTACTGAATGTTTTGTTGGAGAATATTAATTAAGTTGTAGGTGGAATATTGCTTGAAAATAGTTTCAACATTAAATTACTGAATGTTTTGTTGGAGAATATTAATTAAGTTGTAATGTTTAAAAATTTGGTAAGATAAAAAAGTAATAGTTAGATGCTGAACAACATGCAGCTAGTTAGGTTTCGTATCTAACTGTTTTGTACGTATCTTCAATGTATTATCATCAATAAATCATCTTGATCATAATCAAATCAAACCCTCCGCAGCATTGAATCTGAATATTGTTTATGTAAATAGTAGCTGTTTCTTGTGATGTTCCATTTTGAATTGCTTTGTTATTCAGATCATGTTTTCAACAAATGGTATCAGAGCCAATCTCAAAATCTGTTTTGTGGTAAATCTTGATAGACTGTCAAGATATTCTCCATTAACGCCATTCTCTTTGAAACTCTGTTTGTAGCTACCAAGGCCAATTTCCTCTGGCCATCCACCAACATCGTGGAACGTACAAATCAAGAAATCCCAGGGTTCGGGAGGTCGTCCTCCTTTACTCATTTGCCCCGCACAAGCTGCGGACACAAACGCCTATGGTTGCCGTCCAAAACCTCGACAGACGATCATTCTCTGCAAAACGCAGCCCTCGCCTCCATATTTCGCCGAATCCGACCGCCTAAAATACCAAAATCCGGCCAACACTCTGCTCAAATCCGACAGCTGCACAAAAATGGTTTGAACCCCGCATGTATTCCCTCAATCCAAAGCCTTCTCCCCGGCCCGAAATATATTCCCTAGGATCCACCGAATCAAATAAAACAACCGCCAATTTGCAGAGAATCGAAAGCGAGACCTCCCGAGGTTTGCAGAGAATAGGGCGCGGGACCTCCGGAGAGCGACGGAGCAAAAGCGTTGGCTGTGAGAGCGGCGCAGCACCACAGCCGGACAGGTTTTGGGTAATAGCATCTAACTAGCAATTATTGGAGAGTCATACTCTAAGGTTGGAATAATCGAGCGCCAACTTGGCAATTGAATGTGTTCGAAGGAGGAAGACAAAACAGTAGCAAGTGAAGCATTTCTTGGCAGCGTGGATACAGTAAAACGCCGGTAGTTTGTTAAGGAGACAGAAGCTATATGAATTTAATATTTGATTATTTAAAAAAAATAAATAAGTTTAATATGGAGCAATAAGGTTTGCTTTTTATTCAAATTTGAATTACGCTTATCGTTAAGTTTAATGAGGTGCAAGGGTTTTTAAGTTTTTATTTTGTCGAAGGTTTATAAGTTTTATTAAGGAAAGAAAAAAAAGGTTATGGAAAAAAATTTGAATTTATTTTAGAAGGGAGTTAGAAGTTTTCTACTAAAAAAAATTATATCAAAAGAAATAAAACAAAAAAAAAATGATAAAAGGCAAGAAACAATTTTTTTAAAAGTATTTATTTAAGAAGCTAAAGCACAAAAAAAATTTGTGTCAACAAAGAATGAAAAAAATTATATTCCATTGTTAAAGCAGTCAAGAAAGAAGAATATTTGTTAATTCAACAATGCATTCAAGGAATCCTTAATAATGCTAATGATGGTAATGAAAATTTTGTCACTATACATATTGATTTATGGTAGACAATATATAAGGGGATAATTACTCTTAATGTTTCCAAAATCAAAGCACAAGGAAACAAGCCATTGATGAAAGATGTTGTTTGTGATACTAGTGATTTGTAGCCCGTAATCTTTGGACAAATGTGGCGACACTAATGATTTGAGAGTCATGATGATTGATGAATGTTGTGATATTAATGATCTTTGTGAGCAGAAAAAAGTTGCAAGTTGTGGTCCCTTTCCAAATGAAAGTGACTTGACCATGGTTCGTGATTGTTTAGAGAGAGCCTATGCCATTGTAATTGATGAGGACATAGACTCAAATGATGATAGACTTAGTGATGCTCAAATTTGTGTTGAGCAATGTGATGATGGTTTTGGCCATTTTGAGAAGCACACTAAGGGAATTGGTTCCAAATTGCTACATAAAATGGGCTACAAACAAAAAGGCTTGGGAAAGCATGACCAAGGCATGAAAGAACCATTTGTACCCATAGTAAGACCAAAATATGAAGGTCTTGGGTACACAAGACAGGTGAATCCACATGATTCAAGCACAAAATTTGTAACAGGTAATAGTGATGGCAAGTTGGTGCAAGAAAATAGATGTGACCATTGTGGTAAATATGGTCATAGAATAGAGAAATGTTGGAATCTCTATTCTTGTAAATTTTGTGGACATAACCATTCACATATATTTTGTTTACAAAAAGAAAGGAAAGAATGTAGATTAAAAATGAATTATGGATGGATTGATATGAATGCTTGGGATAAGCTAAAAGGCATGTTGTATGGTTTCTTCAAAAGGAAACCAAGTGTGATCAAAAGTTGATCAGATATAGAGAATGAAGACAATTTTGATGAAGAGAAAGATCAGCAGCAAAAGTATACCCAAAGGAAAAAAGGGGAGTGAAAGACTGCTTTCATGTTTGTGCGGTTACAATTGGTTGTGGATTTGTTAATGTTCTCTTTTTGTAGTGAGACTATGTTCAAAGTCTCATATTCATTCTATGTCTTTGTTAAGTGAGTGAATTTGTTAGAAATTGCATGTTAATGTTGTTTCTAATTTGGTGAATGAATTTGTTGAAATTCATTTTGGGGTGTCAACCAAAAGAGACACCATTTCTTTGTTAGAGAATGAATTTGTTAAAATTCATTTTTGGGTGTCAGTCAGACACACCATTTCCTTGTGTGATGCACTTGGAATGTTTGAGGACACATCATGACCAAAAAAATAGAATGGATGTTGCAGTTTGAAAGCATGGAGAAAGTTTTGTTTGAGAAATTACAAAACCTTAAGCATTAAGGGGGAGATTGTTGGAGAATATTAATTAAGTTGTAATGCTTAAGGATTTGATAAGATAAAAGAAGCAATAGTTAGGTGCTCAACGACATGCAACCAGTTAGGTTTCGTTATAGAAACCACATCTAATTATTTTGTACTCTTATAAAATGTATCAATATTCTTGAATGTATTATCATCAAAATAATCAATAAATCATCATGATCATAATCAAAATGATCCTTCCTCTGCAACATTGAGTCTGGATATCTTGTTTATGTAAATAGTTGTTGTTTCTTGTGGTGTTCCATTTTGAATTGCTTTGTTATTCAGATCCTATTTTCAACATGTTTAACAAAACAAAATTCCATTGCCTTACACATAATACTCTTGCCAAAATACATTTAATAGTGCTAGTCAACTGAAGATTTATGCCAATCAACTGAAGGTTTATGACCAATAGATCTGGTGATTCTAATATGAAAATCATATTGTTACCATTGTTTCCAATTTTGGTAGCTTAGTATTGAAAATAACTTGAGAAAAAATGAACAGAATGAAGAATCACATGTGGTACGATTCCATTTATATTAGTCATTATATCAATATTGATAGTGCATTTAACTATTTATTGTATCAACGTTGATAGTGCATCGAGAAAATGAATTAATGATTTATGCTTGCTTGATGTTTACATATTGAAAAGAGAACATAACTATAAAAACAAAATTTGATTTTAGGGAACAACAATTCACTTTCACATACCACACAACCATCCACATTATCATTTGATTGAATTGAAAAGTCTTCAATCCAACCATATATTAAGAAATAGTTTTAGCATGATTGCTTCTACTAATGGATTAATGGGTCGATCGAAGAGAAGACATGGAATGAAAAGCCTAGAGACCATATTTTGAATATTGATCTCATGAAATGAAAGGACGAGAGAATATTTTTCTTTATATTTTACAGCTGATACAAATCAATAACAATTAAGTAATATCTTTGGAGGGGATTATCAATAAAGTACATTTCCCAAAAAAATAAAACTTATGTGATTGGTCCACCAACTAGAAAACAAGTTGCTTGAGAAAGTAACTACACATTGTATGGTTGGTAAAAGGTGATTTTTTTTAATTTTTTTTTTTTAAACTAAAAATGCATTATAACAAATAAAGGCACATAGATGTGATGTTAAGTCTATAGGTTTGCAATAGGTAGGTTATTGGATCAAATTTTACTAGAAACCAACAAAACAATGTGAAGTTTCCTTAAAGCAATTATATATTGTTTAGTTTCAAGTGGTGCCCATGGAATAGTTAATGCCCTAGAATGTATGTATAGCTATAACTATCCAATATTCTTGATAAAGTTAATTATGGAAATGATGTGTTTTAAATATGAATTGGATTGTTATGTAGTCATGCTTAATGTGGATCTATATAACTTTAACAAATAATGCTTGGCCTAATGCATAGATTTATGATCAAAATAAATATGAAAGATGTTAAGCATTGGGAGGTAATCAAGTAGTGATGTTGTTGTTGATATGAATAATTGAATACATGTTTATATATTGTATTATGAGATACATGCTCAACAATATCATTTTTTGATAGAAGACAGTGTTAGATCTAAACAAGTTAATGATAACAAATGGTTGTAATGTAGTTTGTGTTTTGAATGCATTACAAACAACACATGTTGGAAGATGAACATGTTGATGTCATTGGAAGAATTTATTGAGTAGATGGATGGGCCACAAGAATAATACACTATTACCATCTTGGTAAAACGATCATGACCATGTAGATATTTGTTTCTTGAAGAAATGTGTTATGTAAGATCCCTCTTGTTGCATGAGATCATTGGACAACATCAACTTTAGAAATAGAAGCAGATATATTATGTATAGAACAAATCCACATCTTTTTTAATTATTGGACAATAACTAAATTTTGAAACATATATTAAAGGAATTAGATATATATTAGAATATCTAATTTACCTAGAAAATTGATGGAGCGTATTTGATAAGGACTAGTAGGTTGGGTGATGGCATCCTATGTTTACTAGGTTATTATATTGTAATAAATGCTTTCTATTAAGTCATAAAAATTTTGTATTGATGGATTTTATGTAAACTATATAGGGGAGCACTTGCATATTTTTTATTTAACTGGTGCCAAGTTTAAAATTGAACCAATGGAGTTAGACTAGTGCATTGACACCAACTCTATATTTCAAAATTTCCATTTAGCTTACTTGAATTCTTGGAACGTTCATATTACCATTTGTATGTTGCCACTACTTTGAGTAAGCTATAGTTGCTAGCTAAATGTAACAAAACAAGCAAAATAAAAATGATGCCAAGATGAATGGATTGTGTATGAGTGTATGAACAAGATGCCCAAAAATAACTTATTATTGTGTCAATAGTAGTACATTGCATTCTAATTTATAGATCTTAGTTTGAGGGAAGGTGATACTCTTCTAAGATTTTCTTTCCAACTTGTAAATTGCAAGCATGTTTGTATAATGGAGACAAACACTTTAATAAGCATGCATATGATTCTTTTATAATATTTTAAAGTATATTCTTTGGACTATGCGTCTAGCCCACTAGGTTTGAACCAAGGGAGATATGATAGAATTTCATATAATATATTTATTTTAAAAGCTCCTTAAAGAATTATTTTAATAGTTTTTTTACATTAATATTTATTATGACATGAAATATTATATAGAGGAAAATATGTTGGAAATTTGATTTAATTTGAGGCATTTTATGTTGTCATTGATGTCACATGGATCACATTTGGTTTTGGTGGCCAAAATATTTCATAAATAAGAATTTATGATATTTTGGAAAGCATGGCTATTTACAGGTTTTTTATGAAAACCAAGGCAGACAAAATAAAAGGTTTTATTTAAAACCATGATGGGCTTATGTGGAAAAGACTTTTCTTAAAATCCAAGGTGGAATTTTGTTTCATCGAAAAAGGACATCCAGTGATGAATATATTAAAGTTTAAAGTTTAAGTTTAAATTAATGGAGGGCCGACCTATGTGCAATTAATGGAGGTTGGCATATATATATATATAAAGGTTTCAATTTATTTTGGAAAGTGGGCATATTATATATCGTCGAAAAGCTTATTTTGAGGGCTATTTGAATAAATTATTTAGAAGGTGAAATAAGGAGTGTGTAAAGAGATATTTCTGATTTTGCAAAGGGGTTCCAAAAGTGAAGTTTACCTTGTTCTTTTTCAATAGGATTAATTCTTTCATGAGGTGACAAGGTATGCAATATTGTGCTTTATTTTATTTTATGGTATAAGTGGTTTTGGGAGTGAAAAGGTTATGCAATGTTTTGATTTATTTTATTTTATGGTACAAGTGGTTTTAGGAGAGATAAGGAAGTTGTGCAATTAAGGGCCTTGGTGATGATTATTGAAAAGTGGAGTAATGTTGATTATTTTGTGATCTACTAACCCTTGTGAAGATTGGCAAAAGAATTTTGTGATTGTGGTAAATTTACAAAGAGGTTTTTTCATATTCATAAAAGGTATGGGCACATTCTTCTATTGATTGTTTATGGTGGTTGATTTTTGAAATATCATTGGAGGGAAAAGGATTGTTTGTGGTTTCGTTTTTGAAAGTGGTTGGTTGAATGCTTCAAGGTTTTATGAATTGAGACTTGTGTCTAAACCTTGTTTGATAAGCATAGTTGTTGAAGCTCATTGGTTGTGAAAGAACTTGAGTTAGAAAAGAACATGAGTATCATTGTTATGTGAGATTTGTGGTTGAGCATTGTTGGAAACATTTAAGTTGGTTGATACATACTTGGACTAGGGTTGTGTGAGAGAGAGTTGTCCCTTGTGGTGATTGGTTGAGTTGAGTTGATTGAGCCTAGTAAAGTGATGTGTGAAGTGATTGTTCAAGTCCTATGAAAAAACTATTCCATTATTCTGATTTGAGTTGAGAGTAAGATTAGAACATATTGAGTCTCTAACAATTCTCTTTATGCTTCTATGAGATTGATTTGAGTTGAGTTGAGTTGATTTGAGATTGAGATTAGAACATATTGAGTCTCTAACAATTCTCTTTATGCTTTTATGAGTTGAGTTGAGTTGAGATCATTGTGGATCATTGTTTTCATCCATTGAAGAGTACATTGCCATTCATTCTTGAGTTCATATTTGAGCTTTGCCTTGATAGATTTGTGGATGAGATTTGAGTGCTACTTGAGCATGATTGTTTGAGTCTTTGAGAAGGCATTTATGGACAGTTTTGAGAAAGCTTTGGGACAAATTTTTGGACAATTTTAGAATATATTTTGGACAAGTTCTTAGTGAGCTTGTTGGAGCATATTTGGGCAAGTTCTTGGTGAGCTTGCTATAGCAGTTTTGAATAAGTTTTGTGTGAGCTTGTTATTCATAATTGGACATGTTATGTGTGAACTTCTTATTTAGCATTAGACAGGTTCTATGTGAACTTGTTATTCAACATTAGACAGATTCTGTGTGAGCTTGTTATTCAATTTTGGACAAGTTCTGTGTGAGCTTGTTAATCAGGTTCTGTGTGAACCTATTGAGCAGGTTCTTAGTGAGCCTATTGATATAGCTTTGGAGGTGATAGATTATAGAGGACAGAGTCTCAGTGGATAGAGATCCACCAACCAACATAGTTGAAGACAAATCTGAGTGAGGAGTCTTCAAGTGGAGAGAGGTCCACCAGTCAATGAAGCAGAGAGACATCTTCTAGAAGATCACATAGCCAGAGCAGAAGGGGAAAGAGTTCTCCTATGGAAGATATCCACGAACTTGATATTAGGATATCAACATCTCCTTTGGATAAATATCCATAAACATTGTAATTGGGAGTGATTCCCAAAGATATTGATTGAGAAAGTTTTAGTAAAATATTTTCTCCGTGGAGTAGCCCACATTGGGTGAACCACGTAAATTGTGATGTCTCTATTGTGTATGGTTTATGTGCATTGCTTTAATTATTGCTATCTTTACACAACATAATATTGAATTGGAAGAAAAAGTAAAAAGTGGTATTATATTGTTCACCCCCCTCTCAGTATAAGCTTGTGTTCTTCAATTGGTATCAGATCGGGTTCCTTAAGAAAGGCTAACAACTTGAGGGAATATTCTACAAGAACACACATGGCAAAGAAAGGCAAAAGAAGAACCATGAGATCTAAGAAGAAAAATGAATCCGATCTTGACGCTCTAATAAGGAAAGAAGAAAAATCAGTAAGATGTCTTGAGTGTGGTAATATTGGTCATAGGGAATGTTATTGTCCACAAAATAGGTATAGCAACAATAGAGATGAAATGGAACTCAAGAAAGACAAGCACAATCAAAATAGTGAAGATGAATGCAAGAATAAAAAAGAAAAGGAAAACATGTATGAACAAGGCAGGCATGACAAGAAGAGCTTGTATATGGAAGAAGCAATCGGTGCTTCTAGCAACAATAATGAAAGTCTCTCAGTCAGTTAAAAATAAGAAGCTCCTACTAAAGATCAAAAGTAGGAATCTCAAGTAAGAATTTATCATGAAGAGAAAAACAGGCACAATTATGATCATGAAGAAAAGAAAGTGTCAAAACAAGTTTTTGAAGAAATGAAAAGAGAAAATTCAAGACTAAAGTCTCAAGCACAAAAGGATGAGAAGATGAAGGCAAAGCTCCTACAAGATCTCATTGATCTAAAAATCACGGTTGAAGAGGCAAATAAAATTGAAGAAGATATGCTTGAACAATTAAAGGTAAGGAAGCAAGAATGTGAAAGATTAAAACATGAAGTTGTTTCCTTAAGGTTGGAAGTGAAAGACTCCAAGGATAAGTTGCACAAGTTTTGGAAAGGTTTCAAAGCACCAAAGGTCTCATATTTCAGGTTTGGGGAATCACAATCAAAAGGAAAGGAAGTTCTAAAATATGAAAGTAAGGTAGCACCTAAGATTCATGAAGAAATTTCCAAAGCTTCCATGGCTCCAAATATTCAGTTTGGATCTTGTTTTGAGATAGGTGAATCAAGTTCAAAGGAAAAAGAAATTCTTGAAGAAAAATGCAAGGAAGAAACTAAGGAAGAGGTTTTAGATGCTACAAATAAGATTCAAGGATGCAATGCACAAGTTGAAGATGATCATAAGAATAATGATCAAGAAAGGTATGAAGAACCAAGGCATGAACAAAGGGCTTTTCAAGGACATTGTTTTTCTTGTAATGGATTTGGACATAGGGCTATACATTGCAGGATCCATGGATAAAAGAAGTTTGATTTTGCTAGAATAAACTTCAAAGGGAGAAGGTATGATTTTCAGGGACATTGCTTCTCATGTAACAGGATTGGTCATAAAGATTTTCAGTGCAATGAGCAACATGGTTTTGGTTTTAGAGCTACACAATTTAGAAGTCATGGTCATAATGGTCATGAAAACATAGCTTCACAATACAGGGTTCAAGAAAGGAATGGATATGGAAATTATTTCAAGAAAGAATTCAGGACATGGGTACCATACAAAGGCTACAATATCAAGTGTTTTAATTGCAATAAATTTGGGCATATTGCAAGATGGTGTAGGACTCAATTCCAAATAGATCCAAGGCAAGAAGGTCAAGCAGTTTCAAGACAAGAAGGTCAAACAGGTTAAAAAAAAAAGAGCAAGGAACTCATCAATAAAAGGATATCAGAAAGATGTGGAAGGAAGTTGATAGAGGAAAGAAACAAAGTGATATGGGAGTAAAAGTAATCCCACCCCAAAATTAATCACCTTAAAAGAGAAGGGGGTGAGGGGGCTAAGCTTAAGAGTCATATATTTTAGCCCCATAGGTGTCCCTTTTGCCATAGATGTCAAATGGGGAGAGATTTGAGTAAGGGGGAGAGCATTGAGTTAGGGAGAGCAGCCTCCAAATAGATTATTGAGTCAGGGGGAGCAACTTTGATTCTCAGAGATGGTTTTTGCAGTGATTGTGGTTTTTGCTTTAGAGGTGTTGCCATCAATGACAAAGGGGGATATTGTTGGAAATTTGAGTTAATTTGAGGTATTTTATGTTGTCATTGATGTCACATGGATCACATTTGGTTTTGGTGGCCAAAATATTTCATAAATAAGCATTTATGATATTTTGGAAAGCATGGCTATTTACAGGGTTTTTATGAAAACCAAGGTAGGCAAAATAAAATGTTTTATTTAAAACCATGGTGGGCTTATGTGGAAAGGGCTTTTCTTAAAAGCCAAGGTGGAATTTTGTTTCATCAAAAAAGGACCTTCGGTGATGAAGATATTAAAGTTTAAAGTTTAAGTTTAAATAATGGAGAGCCGACCTATGTGCAATTAATGGAGGTTGGCATATATATATATATATATATATATATATATATATATATATATATATATATATATATATTGTGTGTGTGTGTGTGTGTGTGTGTGTGTGTGTGTGTGTGTGTGTGTGTGTGTGTGTAAAGGTTTCAATTTATTTTGGAAAGTGGGCATATTATATATCATCGGAAAGCTTATTTCGAGGGCTATTTGACTAAATTATTTAGAAGGAGAAATAAGGTGTGTGTAAAGAGATATTTCTAATTTTGCAAAGGGGTTCCAAAAGTGAAGTTTTCCTTGTTCTTTTTTAAGAGGATTAATTCTTTCATGAGGTGACAAGGTATGCAATATTGTGATTTATTTTATTTTATGATAAGTGGTTTTGGGAGTGAAAAGGTTATGCAATGTTTTGATTTATTTTATTTTATGGTACAAGTGGTTTTAGGAAAGATAAGGAAGTTGTGCAATTAAAGGCCTTGGTGATGATTACTGAAAAGTGGAGTAATGTTGATTATTTTGTGATCTACTAACCCTTGTGAAGATTGGCAAAAGAATTTTGTGATTGTGGCAGATTTACAAAGAGGTTTTTTCATCTTCATAAAAGGTATGGGCACATTCTTCTATTGATTGTTTATGGTGGTTGATTTTTGAAATATCATTGGAGGGAAAAGGATTGTTTGTGGTTTCCTTTTTGAAAGTGGTTGGTTGAATGCATCAAGGTTTTATGAATTGAGAGTTGTGTCTAAACCTTGTTTGATAAGCATAGTTGTTGAAGCCCATTGGTTGTGAAAGAACTTGAGTTAGAAAAGAACATGAGTATCATTGTTATGTGAGATTTGTGGTTGAGCATTGTTGGAAAAATTTAAGTTGGTTGATACATACTTGGAATAGGGTTGTGTGAGAGAGAGTTGTCCCTTGTGGTGATTGGTTGAGTTGAGTTTATTGAGCCTATTCAAGTGATGTGTGAAGTGATTGTTCAAGTCCTATGAAAAAAGTTATTCCATTATTCTAATTTGAGTTGATAGTAACAATTCTCTTTATGCTTCTATGAGATTGATTTGAGTTGAGTTGAGTTGAGATTGAGATTAGAACATATTGAGTCTCTAACAATTTTCTTTATGCTTCTATGAGTTGATTTGAGTTGAGATTGAGATTAGAACATATTGAGTCTCTAACAATTCTCTTTATGCTTCTATGAGTTGAGTTGAGTTGAGATCATTGTGGATCATTGTTGTCATCCATTGAAGAGTACATTGCCATTTATTGTTGAGTTCATATTTGAGCTTTGCGTTGATAAATTTGTGGATGAGATTTAAGTGCTACTTGAATATGATTGATTAAGCCTTTGAGAATGCATTTGTGGATAGTTTTGAGAAAGCTTTGGGACAGATTTGTGGACAATTTTAGAATAGATTTTGGACAAGTTCTTAGTAAGCTTGTTGGAGCATATTTGGGCAAGTTATTGGTGAGCTTGCTAGAGTAGTTTTGGACAAGTTATGTGTGAGCTTATTATTCAGCATTGGACAGGTTCTGTGTGAACTTGTTATTCAACATTGGACAGGTTTTGTGTGAACTTATTATTCAGCATTGGATAGGTTCTGTGTGAGCTTGTTATTCAGTTTTGGACAAGTTCTGTGTGAGCTTGTTAATCAGGTTCTGCATGAAGCTATTGAGCAGGTTCTTAGTGAGCCTATTGACAAAGCTTTGGAGGTGATAGAGTATAGAGGATAGAGTCTCAGTGGATAGAGATCCAAAAACCAACATAGTTGAAGACAGATATTAGTGAGGAGTCTTCAAGTGGAGAGAGGTCCACCAGTCAATGCAGTAGAGAGATAAAGTCTTCTAGAAGATCACATAGACAGAGCAGAAGGAGAAAGAGTTCTCTTGTGGAAGAGATCCACGAACTTGAGATTAGGATATCAACATGTACTTTGGATAAAGATCCATAAACATTGTAATTGGGAGTGATTCCCAAAGAGATTGATTGAGAAAGTTTTAGTAAAATATTTTCTCCGTGGAGTAGCCCACATTGGGTGAACCACGTAAATTGTGATGTCTCTATTGTGTATGGTTTCTGTGCATTGCTTTGATTACTGCTATTGATACTGCTATCTTTACACAACATAATATTGAATTGGAAGAAAAAGTAAAAAGTGGTCTTATACTGTTCACCCCTCCTCTCAGTATAAGCTTGTGTTCTTCAAAAGACTTGGTCCATCCTAAAACTTCTCATCCTAATAAGGGTATGTCTTGTTATGTAATTCATAAAACTATTAGTGCCAAAGACAAAGTAGAGATACATAATTAAATCATATACTTTTTATAATGGCTCCAATATAGCAATGTTAGCTATCTTTATTTTTATTAGCTCAGGCCCTAGATTATTAGGGTTAGGGTTAATGATTGATTTATTTTATAAATATGAAGAGTTAGGTAGTAGTTGAGATCATATTTCATATTCGAATCTTAGTTGCATCTATTGCGCATAAGATACTTCGCCCTCTCTAAGCGGCTAAGGATTTGCAATGATTTAAATTTGGAATTTAGTTAATGCACATTTGATTTTTTGGCAATTGGATCTAAATTATTTTATCATTTGGGTAATGTTATTTGTGCATTATTTGATTTTTACTACTATTGCTATAATTCTCAAAGTTGTTTTATAACAAGTGGTATCAAAGTTTTGATCTTGGCTCACTGCAAGGTATGAATTTGTAGTAGAAGGCACACAAACCATTCCAAAACCTTTGTTGAACATTACTACGACTTTTTTCCTAGTCATTTTTCATAGTAGTGTAATTATCTTCTAGAATATTGTGAGTTCATTATTGTTACTTCCTTCTCTTGAACATGAAAAAATGTATTGTCTATCACCCAACCCTTGTGAGAGACCTATACCATTGTGATTGTCTCTTTGAGATAGTCAAAACAAGGGGTATCTCGAACAACACTTTTTGGAAGGCGAGTGTCCTAGGACCCTTGCAGGATACCTATCTCTTTGTGATCATCTCTTCAAGCTGATTAAAAGAGTAGGTATTTTTCATAACACTTTTTTCAGTAGCATTCCAAGAATTTTTATCGCCCCTAGTGTATTAAATGAACCTGCTTCCATTATAGGTTGGGTGCAAGCCAATGGTCGATTATAACATATTGTCAATATAAAAAATATGAATGAGAAAAAAGAAGTGTCAACCCAAAAATCCTAGTAAACATCATAACACTTTCCCACATATCAATAGTCTTGACCAATGTCTTCTTTCTTCATTAAACACCATGGTTTCACCTCCTCCTAACATATCATGTTCGTCTTCTCCTCCCAATAACCCTCCTTCAGTCACTCCTTTTGCTACCCCTCCAATTGGTAATCCTCTTCCTAGTACTATTGACCCTTATCTGTATGCATATATTTTGATCAAGAATAAATTATTACTTTCACTGTAGACAATAGTTTCAACAAGAAATGAAATTCAGAAGTGCTTGACGAAACGTCTAGATAATGTTTTGGAGTCATGAACAATTGATCAAATGTTTTATAATATGTTTTGATGTATGCATAGTCAACCATCACATTTTGGTTACAGACTGATTAGTAATAATTAATGTAATGCTAAATTGTGCAAATCAGTCGTCATAAATTGATTAGTTAAGTATAAACCGATAAGTTAAGTTGATGACCAATTAGTTAGGCGCAGATTAAATTGTAACAGTAGAGAATGATTAGTTCTTGGCAGGTTAGTTAGTTGGTGATTTCCATAACCACCAAGGCCACCCTATATATAGACCCCCTTCATTTTGTAAAAGCATCCATACATGAATGAGAAATGATCCACTGTTGTGCAAACTCATTGCGTAGAGAAGACATCATCCTGTGTTGCAGTTAACTTCGTGATGAATGCTATGGAGTAGTCTTGTATCAGGCTTGTGTTGTATATGTTGTGCAGGTTTGCAGGGATACTTTCCTATGAGAAGAATCAAGATTTGCAAGAAATCTATTGCAGGTATTGATGAATACAAGGTCGAAATAAGCCATCCATATGGTTTACCTAACCAAAGCCTTCACTAATATATCTAGACCTATCCATCAAGTGCAATCCGTCTAGACCTATCCATCAAGTGCAATACATCTAGATCTATCTATCATGTGCAATCCATCTCGACCTATCCATCAGGTGTATCTATCATCAATTTAGACCTATCCGTAAATATCATAACGTTCATGCCTAAGCAATATGGCAAACCTATCTTCAGTCATCTATTGATAAGTCATTAGTAATTGTTGCTAGTATCTATCTAATACCAATCAATCATAGTAGTTAGCCATCTAGTCAAATTGATATATCCATATCGGCATATACAACACAGTTTAGCACTATATTTACTAGTCAATTTTGTCATTCCTCCCTCTTCTAAAACTTGTCATTCCCTCATCTTGGGAAGGTACTCACCACTGTCTACATTCATTGTCAAGTCCTTGGATAATCAATACCAAACAATTACTTCCATTACCAAGTCCTTGGATAACATCCAAATAGCCATACAAGTATCCACTAATATACCTCCTCTTTTCCAAGGGTCACAAAAACCATGGGGAAACAACCTTTGATCATTCATTATGTACCAAATACTAGTGTTCTTCCAAAACTACCACCTGGTATTAGTCCTCCAAATTCATATGGAAGTCACTCAAATCCTTATGCCACCTAAGGTTATCCTCCATTTATAGGTGCGTATGACCTAGGCTTTGCTTCTGATTTGAATTCCATGATAGGAGGTGCTTCAATGAGAAGTTGACATGCTTGATCTCTATACTGTTAATAATGCTCAACATATAGCTTTGGTAGCAGAACGAAAGTTCCAAGATTCCAATCCCCAACAAGATGTAATTTTTACTCTCATCATCCTTACTATAATAATGAGCATTTTTAGGGATTCTTCTATTTCAAATGTCATTCTCACCATCCTCGAGATCATGCCTATGATGAACATCATAACTTCCAAGTGGAAGGTGAAGACATAACAATATATGAAGATGATGATTCATTACAATAGGAGAAATGAACAAAAGTAGATGAGGTAGAACATAAGTATGATACATGGATCTCTTTGCTCATGCTCTTACGGGGTTCCAAGTTCACCATGCTATCAAGGTACAAGGATTTATTAAACAATAATGCATCAACATGTTGATTTATTTAGGTAGCACACATAACTTTATAAATAGTAAGCACAATTTTTGTGCTTGTATATCAATACTTCAAATTAGGATAAATTTTAAGTCTTAATTGCAAATGAGATACCACTCAGTGTGCGATTCGAATGGATAAATTTAATATCCAAATGGAGGATTATACTTGGTCATGCAATCTCTTTGCCATGAATCTAGGTAGTTCAAATGTCATCTTGGGAGCACAATGGATATCTCGGCTTGATGATGTTACTATTAATCTACAAAAATTATATGTCAAATAGATAGATAAGGGAAGAGTCATTTGTCTCCAAGGAATCCAACCTTCTCCTTCCAAGGCGGTTAGTTCACATAGCATGGAAAAGATATTGAAAAAAGGTGGTTGTGGATTCTTTGCTTAAGTCATTTGCATGAAGGTTTAGTATTTGGAGCTACTTCTTCTAGCTCTTCTTTTGGATTTACAATATATTGTGTATCACTATGAGGAGGTCTTTAGTGAGCCCACGAGTCTTCAATCTAAGCACATACATTATCATGCCATCCACCTTGTTCTAGAAAGTCAACCTTTTAATGTGCATCCTTATCACTATCCCCAACCCTAAAATTTAAAAATTGAGAAGTTGGAGCAAAGAATCATCCATCGAATAATTAGTCCATACTCCTCTCTAGTTGTGATGGTACGATGCAAGGATAATTCATGGTACATGTGTCTTGATTTTTGTCCTCTCAACAAGATCACTATCAAAGATAATATTTCTATCCCCATTATAGATGATTTTTTTGATGAATCATGTGGTGCTAGATCCTTTACAAAACTAGACTTGCATTATGGGTTTCATCAAATTAGGATTATGTAAGAGAATATCCCTAAGACTAATTTTCATGTGCATGAGGGTCATTATGAGTTTCTAGTCATGACGTTTGGTCTCACTAATGCTCCTTCCACTTTCCAAAGTCTCATGACTTTGTCTTTCATTTTTTTCTTTACAACTCTGTCCTAGTTTTCTTTAATGATATTTTAATTTATAGCAAGTCCTAGAAGGAACATTCTAGTTCATATTGACAAAGTTCTTCACCTATTATAAAGGGATTTTTTTGTCAAAAGGTCCAAATGTTCCTTTTGGGTCCACGAGGTAGAATACTTGGGACATATAGTAACTCAGGAAGGATTCAAGGTAGATCCTAACAAGATCAAAGCTATGCAAGATTGGCCATTGCCCAAATCCCTTAAACAACTTCATGGATTTTTAGGACTCATACTCTACTATGGAAATGTTATCTAGAACTATGAAAAGATTTTGTTCCTCTCACTATTCTCATTAAAAAGAATTTTGTTTGGTTTGAAGCCACTTCTAAGCCTTCTAAGACTTCTAATCCCTCAAAGAAGTCATGTGTACCACTCCTATTTTTGTGACTCTTGATTTTAGCAAACCTTTTGTCATTGTGTGTGATTTTTCTAGCATAGGTATTGGAGTTGATTTAATGCAATATGGACACCCATTAGCCTTTCAAAGTAAGCAAATTTTAGGAAAGAATATGGGACGGTCAACTAATGAGAAGGAAATATTCGCTATTTTTTGTATCATAGAGAAATGGAGGTCTTATTTTTTGGGACATCATTTCATCATCAAGGCCAACCATAATAGCCTTAAGCATTTATTAGAGTAGTGTCTCTCATGCCCTAAACAAAATAAATGGATGACCAAGCTCTTGAGTCATAATTTTGTCATTGAATACAAGAAAGAAAATGAGAATGTGGTGACTAATGCCTTGTATCACAAATATGAGGATGTTGTTGTCAATGCTATCTCTAGTCCTCTTCCACAATTATTTTTTTAACTTTGGGAAGATTAACATCTTGACTTGGAGACTATGTAGATCATTCAAGAAAGGGAGATGGGATCATAATTGCATTCTTATTTCTCATATATTTATGGAGTGATTCATAAAAAGGATTGTATTTATCATTCTCAGTCTTCAACTATTAAGTTAAATATTTTCCAAGAATTGCATGCATCTCATTTGGCTAGACATTTAAGATTTTTGAAAACATACCAGGGGGTGAAGCACTATTTTCTTGAAAAGGATTAGATGAACATGTCAATATATTTGTGGCCGAGTGTGAGAAAGGAAAAAAAAATTGTATCTCCTTTATTTTTGTAACCCTTTCCTATCCCTAACAACCAATGGAAGCACATATTCATGGATTTCATCAAGGGGCTTCCCAAAGCTAAGGAAAAAATAGTGATCTTTATGATAATATATTGCCTTTCCAAGTATGCTCATTTTTGTGCATTACATCATCCCTATTTAGCAAGTAATGTGGCAAGGTATTTATTGATTATGTTTTTAAATTACATGATATGGATAAAATTATTATGAATGATCATGACCCTATCTTCACTAGTAACTTTTGGAAAGAATTATTTTGTCTTAGCAATACTAAGTTTGGTATGTTCTCTTCTTATTACCCTTAATTGGATATCCAAATAGATATTGTTAACAAATTTTTGGGTACTTACCTGAGACCTCTATTGTTTTTCTCAAGACAAGGAGTATCATTGGGTTCATTGGCTTTCACTAGCTGAATGGTGGCACAATACTTCTTATCAGCACAATATTTTTTATCATTCATCCCTTAATATATCATCATTTGAAGAGTTGTATGCTCAAAAACCTCCACCAATGATAGACTATGTTCCATAATCATGATCCTCCAAGGTTGCCTAAGTAGATGATTTGTTATAATAATGATGGCTTATGCTTCAACTTATTTTTGATAATTTGATCTAGTTCTAGAACCACATGAAAAAAAAACAAGATTCACACCTTTCTAAACAGTAATTTACCATATGAAATATGGTCTTTTGTGCCTATAACCCTACAAGAAATTGTCCTTGTAGACCAATTTTAGTTAGAAGTTGGTTCCTTGATTTTATGGGCCCTACAAGATGGTTCATTGCATTGGGGAAGTGGCACATCAATTGGATCTTCAACCATATTCCTACGTCCATCTCATCGTTTATGTATCTTGTCTCAAATAAGTTATTGGATAGAAGGTGCAGTCCTAGATGAAGATTCTTGTACTAGATGAAGGTTGAATTACTCTCCATCTTGAAGCAATGTTGTGGTCTAGAGTTTGTTATATTTAGTCTCGATAAATTCAAGAGTTTCTCATCAAGCAGACCTTCTATAATATACTATGTGGAGGCCTAAGAGAAATTTCTAGTCTTTTTCAACTTTGAAGATAAATATTTTGAGGGAGAGCCATGTAATGAGTCCAACATAGCCATATCAGCTATCTTTATTTTATTAGCCCAGGCCTTAGATTTAGATAATTGACCCTTGAGCATTAGGGTTAGGGTTAATGATTGATTTAATCTATAAACAGGAAGAGTTTGGTGGTGGTTGAGATCATCTTTCATATTCGAATCTTAGTTGCATCTACTATGCATAAGAGACTTCACCCTCTCTAAGTAGCTATGAGACATTGCCCTCTCTAAGTGGCTAATGATTTCTATTGATTTGAATCTAAAATTTAATTATTGCATATTTGATTTTTTAGCATTTGGATTCAAATTATTATCATTTGGGTAATTTTATTTGTGCATAATTAAATTACTATTGTTATTTCTATAATTCTCAAAGTTGTTTCATAACACTTTCATGTAGCAACATATTCATTCTCTATAGAAACTAAAATTGAATAAAAATTAATACTTTTTATGTAACTTATTTGTAAGAGTAATTAGATTTTTTAATCTATATATTGATTTAGATGATAGCTCAATTGAAAGCACTTTGAAGAAAAGTGCTTGTATTGTGAAGTTTGGTTTATTTATGTTTTTGGATGAAAGTTAAAAATCATTTACAATCATTATTACATGAAGAGAATTATAAATAAAAATTGATTCCATTCACAATTATCAATTATCATGGTGGAAATGAATTATTGGATTATTCTATTAGAATCAATGTTAAGTCTTTTAGGATAACAATGTATGCTAAACAAACCATAAGTCAAGAGCTATCTTGTATCATATTATTTGAAATAGAGGAAATAAAATGGTATTGTTGATGTAGATTTAACATCTTGTAAGTTTGGAGATATGATGGAAAAACGCGTTTTTTGAGCTCTGGCGATTTGGCGGGAATCCTTCTGCACTGTCGACGGCCGTGGCTCTAGGGTTTCAGTTCGGAAACCTCCTCCAGCGTGTTTGGGGTCTGTTGCAGGCCTCTGGTCTAGGATCTTTCGGTGTCCCGGGAGGGCCCAATGGGGTCTCTTCCTGGTTCTCGCGAGGGAAAAAAGACCTCTTATGCGGAGATTCTTCGAGAAAATCCTGCGTCTTCCTCTGCTGAAGCTCAACGCAGTGCCTTCCATCTGCTAGCCAAGAATGCGGGCAAGGGCTCTCCTGGGCACAGAATCAATGGATGTCTCCCGCAATCGCATCAAGACCAAAAATAGTCATCGAACCAGAGCTGGTTGAAGACACGATAAACTACCGGACCACTCATGATCTGATTTGCAAGTTCATGGGCATTCGACCCACCCTGCACTTTTTGCATTCCTGGGTGAGACAAAACTGGGAGCCAATCGGTGAGTACTCCTTATGGCCCATTAGCAATGGGTATTTCATTATTAGTTTTTCTTCCCTAATGGATAGAAACAGAGCATTTGAATCAGAGAAGAGGAGCCATGGCCCGACAGGGTTATTTGTCCAGCCGTGGAGAGCGGGTTTCGACCCTCGCATTGAACCCACGGCTGTCCTGGTTTGGATCCGGCTGTATGCTCTCCCGATGGAGTTTTGGGGTGAGCGGATTCTTGAATTGATAGGCAACTCTCTAGGTAGATTTTTGGGAGTTTCTAAGGATACCATTGAAGGAAATACTGTCGTTTATGCAAGAATCTGTGTAGAATTGGATATTAGTCAACCGCTACCAGCTGAGATGGAATTGGAGCTAGCAGGACAATCTTGGGTACAGCAGTTAGACTATGAAGCCCTACCTTTCCGTTGTAGAGTCTGTCATTTGCATGGCCATTTGGCAAGGTTCTGTCCAAATATCTTGAGAACCAATGCGGATGCTACACAGGGAATGTCAAATCGCTCCCGAGGAGGTAAGTCCACTTCGGCCAAGGAACCACCTGTCATTCCCACTGGGTCTGAGGGCCAGAATGATGGCTTTGAACAGCAGAAGAGGAGAAGAAACAAAAAGAGAAATGGTAAGGAGCAAGCTCTCCCCAATCCAACAAATCGGTATGAAATCTTCAAATCTCTTGTGGATCAAGAAGACCAACCTATGGAAGGAGCAGATGGGATCCTTGAGGATAATATTATCCTTACTCATGCTCCTCCTTCCTCAACCCCTGTCCTTGAACAGGCGATTGACTCCTCTGAGACTTTGCACCATGAAAACCTTGGGACTCTGGTTATCCACTCCCCAGCCCAGCCTGTTATTAAAGATGTTTCCATGGGAATTGTAGAAAAGCTCAGAGAAAGACCAGCTCTTGGAATTTCCCGTGTGGAGAAGAGGTCAAAAAACAAGAATTCCCAAGGGGTGGGCAGGAAATCCAATAAGGATCTAATTGCAGGTGCAAGTGGATAAGCTAATCAATGGAGGATTGGCAAGAACAATTGATTCGTATTGCTCCCAAGGTTTCCAATGATTATACAATCTTGGAATGTGAGGGGTTTAAACAGTAGAACCCATCAATCTGCTGTTCAAAGACTTTTAGAAAGAAGTAAAACAGACTTTCTGCTCATTCAGGAAACAAAAATGTCATTAGACCTCATGAGTAAAACTGTCGGCCGAATCTGGAGGGGTGCTGGCCATATGGCAGTGGCTGCTCTTGGTGCCTCGAGAGGGATTGCTAATCTTTGGAATCCTTTGGCGTGGATAGCAGTAGATCATATAGCCTGGAGAGGGGTCCTAACATCTCTTTTCAAGAATATAGTTACAGCTGAACAAGTCTTAATTACAAATTTCTATGGGGCTCGAGAACACCGAAGGTCAGCGGTTTCAATGGAAAGCTGTTCAAAACATGAGGTCCTCCCGGGAAGATCTTGATTGGATTTTAGCTGGGGACTTCAATGCTAAATTATCCGCTAGAGATCAAGAAGGTGGCATCCCTGTTCTGGATACAGGGGATAGGCTGTTTATTGCCCATGTCCAGGCCTTTAACCTTGTTGACATCAAAGGCCCTGGTACAAACTTTACCTGGACTAATAAGAGAAGAGAGCCATACAGTAGGAGGGTTAAGCTTGACAGGTTTTTGGTCTTGGAGGAAGCTTATGTTAGATGGAATATCAAATTCCAGATCTTGGAGGGCCCGAGCTTCCGATCACTCTCCCATTTTGTCGGACGGAGGGACTATGTCAGGAAAGTATTACAAACCTTTTAAATTTGAAAATTTTTGGTTGCAAAAAGAGGACCTACGAAGGAAAATTCCACAGTGGTGGGAAGAAGGCCGTCCCCCTTTTGGAACAGCTATGTTTAAAATTCACAAACAGCTTCTCTATGTTAAGAGTAAACTGAAACAGTGGAAGCAAACTAACAAATCTGATTTCCAGCTCCAACGGGCCCCCTTGATGGACAGATGGAATGAGGTGCAAAAACAATTCAGAGAAGGAATTATTTCTGAACATCTTAAATTTGAGTATGACGCCTTACGCAAAGCAGTTGAGGACATTGATAATCAAGAAGAGATCTACTGGAGACAGAGAGCTAGAAATACTTGGCTATTAGAAGGAGACAGAAATACTAAATTTTTCCATCGCTCTGCCTGTGCTAGAAGGCAATTGAATAACATGGAGTTCCTCCAAGATGAGTTTGGAAACTCTTTTGACACTCTTCCTGATATGCATTCCCTATCTATGGAGTACTTCTCCAACCTCTTCAAGGAAAGTATGCAGCATGATGTGGAAGCTCAAAATGAAGTCATTGAGGGAATTCCCTCTATTATTTCTCATGAAGAGAATCAGTCCCTTCTTAAGCCCATTGATCGTGATGAACTCAAGAAGGTGGTCTTTGGGATGTGCACAGGAAAGTCGCCTGGTCCGGACGGTTTCCCTATTGAGTTCTTTCAGGCCTTCTGGGACATCTTGGAGGAGGACGTGTTGGCTGTCATTGAGGAATCCCGAATTAACAAAAGAATGCTCAAGGCTCTAAATCACACCTTTATCACTTTAATTCCTAAAGGAGAGGGGGGGGCTCACATTTCTGATTTCAGACCTATTGCTTTATGTAATGTGATCTACAAAATTATTTCTAAACTTATGGCTGATAGACTAAAACCCCTTCTTCAAAATTTAATTTCCCCTGAGCAAGGGGGTTTTGTTGAAGGAAGACGGATCTTGGATGGAGTGATCTTGGCTCAGGAGGCTATCCATTCTATGCATAATTCAGGTAACAAGGGAATGTTCATCAAATTGGATATGTCTAAGGCTTATGACAGAGTTGAGTGGGGTTTCTTGGTCAAGATGTTGGCAGCCTTTGGTTTTTCTCAGGACTGGATTTCCTGGGTCATGAGCTGTATCTCTACGCCTTCATACTCTGTTTTAATTAAGGGGCTTCCCTCGCCACCTTTTGGAGCCTCTTGGGGTCTCCGTCAAGGAGATCCCTGCTCTCCTTATCTCTTTCTTATCTTGGCTAAAGGTCTAGGCAGACTCCTGAGAAGAAGACGTCAAGGACAGATTACAGGAATTAAAATCGGAGCCGAAGTTTTGACTCATTTACATTTTGTGGATGATACGGGCTTGGTGGGGGTTGCCAACCTCAGAGAAGCAAGAGGAATCAAAGATACTCTTAACGTCTACCTTCGGGCTTCTAATCAAGCCATCAATGATTCAAAATCAAAAGTGGTCTTCTTCAACCTTGATCAAAGGTCGCAAGAGAGAGTTATGGAGATTCCGGGTTTCACTCGGACCTCCCTTCCCGTTGTTTATTTGGGGGTTCCTCTCGCATTTCAAAAACCGACAACTGATTTCGGAATGACTCGCTAGATGGCATCAAAGAGAGAATGAATCATTGGTCTCATAGATGGTTAAGCTATGGGGTCGACTAACTTTTCGAAGTCCGTTATTCAGAGCTATGCCTATTTACAAATTCTCAATTCCGCCGCCCCTCCCTCAACGCGGAAAGAGTTGGACAAAGCGGCTAGAAGTTTTCTTTGGGAAGGTGCCAATGGAGAGAGGAAATGGGCCTTGGTTGGTTGGGATAAGGTCACCGAACCCAAGGAAAAAGGTGGGCTGGGCTTGAGAAGTTCCAAGTTTAACAATCGGGCCCTGGCTGGGAAACTGTATTGGAGGTGGATTTCCCAGCCTTCGTCCCTCTGCAACAGAATCCTTTCTAGCAAATACTTGGGTCTTGTTCCTCCCAACGACTTGGGCCGCTATCCTCTGGAAGGTAATGGTTCTCTTGTGTGGCAGGCGCTCAAGCTTGGATCTTGCATTATCAAAGATCAATTGTTCTGGAAAGTTGGGAGAGGGGAGAAGGCCCGGTTCTGATCGACTCTTGGGATCAAGCATCCTCCTATCCTTGCAGTGTTTCCTGATCTGCTTCCGCTAAAAATAGCTCTTGAAGATAAAGGTTGGATTCATATTCAGACCTACTTCACTACCAGCCATTTGGGGGAGTATAAGGTTAAAAAATTTAAGCGGTTGGGTGAATGGCCTATTCCAATCCCTCCGGAGCAGGCCCCAACTCTGGAAAAAATTTTGGTCGAAAGGTTTCTATCCTGGGGAGAGATGAGGAGGATGAGCTTGCTTGGGGCTTCGGGAACCTTGGGGTTTATTCCATGAAGGAGGGCTATGCTTCGATCCTACCCGAGCCCCCCCACACTCTTTTCCCTGTTCATGAATGGAGGAAGATTTGGCATCCCAAGGGCTGGCCGAAAGTGAACTTCTTTGCTTGGCAACTGATGCATAATGGTATCTTGACCTTTGACAACCTCAGAATTAGAGGCATCATTGGTCCTTCCCAGTGTGTTTTATGTTATAGGAATGAGGAAACTGTGAATCATCTTCTATTTGATTGCTCTTTCACACAGCAGATTTGGCACCGTTGGTTCTCCCACTTTAAACTTCAGGTGCTTGGAGATTTGTCCCGGACCAATTTATGGGAAAGCTAGAAGAGAGGTAGATTTATTTCTAAAGCTCTTCGTACTGGCTGGGAGCTCGGTTTCCTTTTTATTTGGTGGCAGGTTTGGTTGGAAAGAAATGCTCATATTTTTCGTGAAACCTTCTCTTCGGTGGAGGGGATTTGGCAGGTCATCTGGAGCAAAGTTGTGGAAAATGTTGCCATCTATGCTGAGAAGGAAAACCAGACAGCTTCTAAGCCTTTGAGTGGGAGAGGTGCTGATCTTGAGAGACAGGTAAGAAGTTGTTGGAAACCTCCCCCAGAAGGCTGGGTCAAAATCAATACTGATGGAGCTGCTAAAGGTAATCCGGGCAATGCTGGCAGTGGTGTTATTTGTCGCGATCATGCTGGGACTGTGCTATATTGGGAATTGCAAGGTCTGGGATATGCCACAAACAATGAAGCTGAGGCCTTTGCTATTAAATCTGCATCCATCTGGGCCGTCAAGCATGGTCACAGAAAGATAATCATTGAGTCTGATGCCCAAATCTTGGTTGGTGCTCTTGATTGCCTGAGGAACTTTGCCTTAAAAGCTTGGAGGCTCCGGATTTTGGTTTCCCAAATTTTAGAGCTTTGGAATGAAATTGAGGATGCGATTCCTGTTTATGCTAGTAGATCTCTCAATAAAGCGGCCGATTTCCTTGCTAAGTTGGGTGCTGAGAGAAAGGTTGGGATTCATCTGCATAGCAATTTGTCTGTGGAGAATGCCGAGATCAGACAAGGCCTTGAACAATTTCTAAAATAATGTGCAATTTTTTTTTTGCTAAGGGTCCTTTTTGTCACGATTTCGCGACATGTTGTCCTGTCGCGGCCGTTGGCTGGTTACTGTCGCGATATCGCGACAGGTTGAGCCTCTGCAGTCTCCGGCTGGTTTCTGTCGCGATATCGCGACATGTCGCGTTATCGCGGGTCACGATTCCGTGACATGTTGCGATATCGCGACATGTCACGTTATCGCGTGACGCGATCCCGTGTCTTGTCGCGATATCGCGACATGTCACGTTTTCGCGCCTCACGATTCTGCCACGCGTTGCGATATCGCGACAGGTCCCGCTTTCCAGGTTCGATTGGTGTTTTTACCACGCTCTCATTCCCTTCTTGAAGTTGAATAGCAATGTAAATATTTTGTCGTGTTTTCGTGACAAGTTTGAGTTTTGGAAGCTGCATGGTTCTTCTGTTGCGATTTCGCGACACTTTTGGCAATTAGGCGGCTGGGTGGAAAATTTTCGCGATATCGCGACCTGTAGTGATGATGCGACATCGAGCTGGTTTTTGTCACGATTTCATGACAGGTTGTGCCCTCCTGGTCTCTGGCATATTTCTTGCACGATTTCGCGGAATGTTTGGCTCCTTTGCGACTGGGTGGTTTTCCGTCGCGTTATCGCGACCTTCATGAGGCTTGATTGTTGTTTTCTGTTTCTGTCGCGCTTTCGCAACGCTTTCTGCGGGTGGCTGTCGAGGGCCCTTCCTGTCGCGATTTCGTGACATGTCGCGATTTCGCGACATGTCGCGTTATCGTGCCTGTTGCTGCCAAAGTGGCCGTGACGGGTTTTCCTGTCCCAATTTCGCGACATGTCGCGTTTTCGCGACTTGTTGCTATTTCGTGCCTTCCGTTCTCTGTGCCTTGCGGTTCCTAGCGTTGCCTTTGTGCGCCTTCCTTGCTATTTTGCTTGTGGCTCTGGCTCGGGATGTGTTCTCTCCCGCTTGTATCTGGTTCTTGTTTTAATACAAGTTTTCATTTTTTCAAAAAAAAAAAAAACATCTTGTAAGTTTGACTTGTTTGTGACTTCATTTTTAGTAAAAATAAACCATAGGTCTAATGACATAGAGGATTTTTTATGTTTTGTAGAAGCCTAATTATACATTATGTGTTCTTGTACCTTAGGGCCATTGCTTTAGGCAATATATCTAAACCTCAATAAACATATTGTGATTTGTATCAAGTGCAATTAATTTGGACCACTGGTGATTAAAAGAGTCTATGAGGTCTACATATTTAACACTATTATACTATGAATTAGTTAAAATATTGTTTAATATCAACTTTTACATAAAAGGTGAGGTTTGTAGCTCACTCTTTTAATTATTTAACTTGTATTAATTTTATTGATTACTGAATTTTTTTGCCATTATTAATATTTGGTACAACATTATGTATCTATGTATTATAAGATCTCTTATGTGATAATGTTGATGTTTTAAGTGATTATTATTCGCTAATATCTTATGGAGATGCAAAATAGTGTTACTTCTTTTAACATGTACTAGTACCCTTTGAGAATAGCTCCCTTAGGGATGTTGACTTCTATGTGGATTGGATTTGCTTGTTCATTCAAACAATGGAAGGACTCTTAGTGTATAATAATCAAATCTCATTTTTTTCAAATTTATGGAAGAAGACCAATTTGGCACTATGAGATTTTAAATCTAGGGTTGAAGGACATTTTGTTTTTCTTTCAAACAATTGAAATTCAACCCATTTTGTTCATCATGGTTGAAGAAAAAGGTTTGATGAATAATTGACTAAAATGTATCCTTTAAACCTATAATTAGCAAGGAATAAGTAAAATGATATTTCTACAAAAGCCTTGCATCTTATATCTAGAGTACAAATTTCTAGATTTTTTTAAACTATGATATTTTTCATAAATAAAGAGGTAGACATTATTTGATACTTTTTAAAATTTATCATATCCTCATTCTTTTTGTCGCCAATATTTTATCCAAATTATTCTCTTGGGAGGTGGAAAAATTTTAGACGCAAAATTGACTCTTTGAAAGCTTATTTTTTTGAGGATTGTAGTACCAGGTTACTACCATTACTTCAGAATTCAGCAAATGGTGATGCAAGTAGAGGATACGAAGCGGGTTGGAGAATGGTATTTACTAATCAAGCCTAGAGCCAAATTTTGGGTAAGACAAGGCACAATTGACTCTATGGTCAAATCTGATTTTAAAAAGTACGATAAAGATAAAAACAAAAGATATATAAAAATGACTAAGTATAGGATTTTATGATCCTTAAGCATGAGTTAGAGAATCACCCACAAGCTAGTGAATCACCAAAAAGTAGAAAAGCATCGACAATTAAGAAATTCACTAGATTAGTAGGAAAATTAGATGAAGGTGGTGAGTTTTGAAGCATGAATCCCAAAGTAACTAATTGAAAATGATATTTTTATCTTTTTGCGGTTAATTTAAAGTAACCAAGGGTTGATTGAACTAATTAAGTGTTAGAAGTAAGATAAAGCTCTTGCTATAAATAAGAGCTAAGAGCTTGTTTGTAATGATATTTTCATAGTTTGTAAATATTAGAGCTATACTTTATGATTTTAAATTATACTCTTAAACCTATATTACAATTAGTGGAAATATTGTGCATGTCATTTTTTGATCAATTGTGTTCTTTGACCTCTTAATTTATGAATGAATGTTGCTTTTGGCTTTGCCCACCTAGTTTCTATTAGTCATTTTTTCTATTGTTCATTTGAATATTCAATCACCATGAAGTTATTCTTTTACTTCCAAATGTGATAATTGATCAACAAAAATCTTGTTATAGTATTGACCATATTTACCTTACTGAATTTATTTTCTTCTCACAACCTTTTCCTTTTTTATTTAGATTTATGCATTTATATTAAATGATTTTAGCTAGATTAGTATGGAGCAAACCTAAATTTAGATGTTGGATAGATCAAATGCTCTCCTTCCAATTATTGAAATATGACCTTGTGGATGCATACCATTACGTAAGTTCAACAATTTTTGGCATGCTCACTAGGACCCATAGGCATGATTTTTGCTTGAAATCAATCCTACCCATTCATATTTTATTTCTTAGATCTCGAAAAAATCACTTTAAATATATTCATATATATAAATGGGTTTGTTCAAAACACAAAATTTGATAAAAATAAAATAAAATTTTGAAAAATATCTATGCATATTACATGGGGATCTAACAATTTGGTTCCTAGACCCCAAGTTTGCATTTCATTTAAAATCATTCAAAACTTGTCCAAATTTGGTACAATGAAAATTAAATGGATAATAAAATCTAATAAGTTCTACCTAAATTAATGAAATATACTATTTCTAATATTTGATATGGAATATTATAGTTTCTATAGGCAAATTTTCTAAGAAATTGAAGAAAGTTCCAAAATTTTCTTAGAGTATCCATAGTTACAATTTTCTTGCCCATTCAATGATTTTCTTGCATTGGATAACCCAAAGGTATTCCATTTGTACAAGACCCTATATAGTTACAAATACCCCAAGGAAACAATCACTTTCTTAGAATAGTAGATAGTCTTCCTCATATTTTCCATCTTTTAAAGCAATCCAAAATATTTTCTAACCATCCAATACATCTTGCCTACTCCAAACTATCAAGATGACTATGAGAAGTTTTTGCCAAGCCCTCGATAAGGAAGCAATACATTCTAATTGAAACTGATCAATGAAAAAAGATCCAAAAAATTTCAAATTTTAAGCTAACTAGCGATTCACTTTGATCATTTGGTGATTCACTCTACAACACTAAAATTTCTCCAAGCAATTGAGGAACAATTCACCTAGGTTATATGGAGTGACTCACTCATAAAGACAAGATTCTTTCCAACTCCTCCAAGAAGAAAGCTATTTGACCTAAAATCAAAGTGATTCATTTTGAGTGACTATCAAAAATTATTAAATCTTAATTTAGAAAGTGATCCACTCCAACTTGGTAGTGCTTCACTTGAGTTTACTACTTATCCAGTTGAGTTTTTAGGTGAGTCACTCTACAAACCAAATTATGTAATTTTTTATATTTTTATCCCCAATATCTATATCCATAGATATCTACATAAGAATATATACGTTGATGCTTTATGAGATGATTATTATTATGAACTTCAATAAAGCAAGTGAATAATTCTAAAAATAGTTGTTTTTTAATTTAAATCCATTTAGATTCTCAAAATCATAACAATTTTTCTCCTATCTTTAACATATTCAGGAGTTAGGTAGAATTATCATGACTCAACTATAGGGAAAGTTTCAAATGGTATAAAATATACCATGGGATCAAATTTCTCAACTATCCCAATACATGCATATTTTCCAAGGTCAACAATAGTTTCTATAGAACTTATAGCCAAATATGCAACCTCATTAACCACTACAATAGTTCATACAACAATAGGAGGTCACACCAACTTATCAAGATATATGAAATAAACAATGGATCCAATATCCTTAATAGAAACCAACATATGCTCCAATAGAGCAATTCATGTACCAAATATTGTGCAAGTAGATGCAATATGGATAAGTTTCTCAACAACCTTAGTTGATTCAAGAACAAAAATTGTTTCTATTTAAGAAAATCATCTACCTTATTCAATCCAAACCCATTAACGATATGTAGCCCTGTAATATCAATAAGTTCTCTAGGAATAACATAAAAAATAAGAGTCTTTAAAGGACTTATACCAACTCAAGAGCTTGCTCATGATCCTTAAATAGATAAAAAAAAATAGATGATGAGTTTGAAGAAGAGAATTAGAGAATTCAACATGAAAGTATACAAGAGCCTCAATGGTTAGTGAATTAAAAAATATATATACTGACACTTTCTCATGAGAAAGTTTTGGCCTTTAACAATTTCCTTCAAGTTAGAGCACTCTAGTAGGAAATTTTATTGTAAATTTTTGGTGTCTTACCTATAAAATTCCCCTTAATCTAAAAAAAATTGTTATGTCAATCCACCATGCCCATGATAGATATGGTGGATTGGTTCTCCTCGTCGTCCATCCACGTCCAAGTGCTCCTTGCTTGCCGCCGTCGTGCGGGTTGTGCCTTCGTTCAAGAGTATGGAATGGGATGTCGTTGAGTTTATTATGGACCGTGGTGAAGTGCCATGGTCAAAGAAATGGAGCAAGGTCCGTCGTTAAGCAGGTGGCACGAGTTGGGTGTGTGTCGTTGTAACCTGTCGGACTTAAGGAGGGGCGTCCGTCTGTCGACATGTCTTGTGTCGTGCAGCGGGCGGGTAAGGCAGCTAGTTGGTTGATGGTTTGTGCCAGGCGACCCTCGTGTCGACTTCATCGCAGGTTCTCTTATGCCTGGGCGTTACGTTGGGCCGTGTGGTCTAGTGGTCCGCCATCACCAGCTTGGCTGGAAGGTTGACAGTGTTGCGGGAGTTTGTAAGTGCCGTGTTCGGCCGGGTCGCGTGCTGTCAAGGTTCAGTGTTGCCGTGAGCTAAAGGTTCTTTGTGCCGCTATGTGCTGAGGGATGATAAAGTTTGTCCGCCAAGGGATTCAGGTTGCCGTGAACTTGCGAGGAACTATGTTAAGCCAAGAAGAACGTCGGGTGAAGGGCGTCTGGTGTTCCGTGTACCGTGGGTTGCTGTTGGGACCGGTGTTGGGGTCAGATAAGTTAAAGTTGCCATGCGGTCAAGCGTTGTTGCCAATGTGTCTTGGTTGCCAGAGCTGGAGGCCTGTAGAGTACCTGAGGAACTTAAATGTGAAGGGTGTGCACCTGAGGGACTTGGATGAGAAGGGTGTGGGCTGGCGAAGGGGCCTTGCCATTGGTACTTGTCTTGAACGTGTCGGCTGGTGTGCATGAAGGTTGTTGTGAAGTGTGATACTGAACCAGAAAGGAAGGCCATCGTGCTAGTGCTTAATGTAAGGCCTTTGTGCCAGATTGTATGGCTAAGTTCCAGGTCGTTGTGCCAAGATGTAACCGTGCGCTTGTTATAAATATGAATGTCATTATACATGTTGTAAAGATGCCTTGTGTTGGTCGACTTAGTGTATGGGCGCTTCGTCAGTGTTTTGGCTAACCTTGTGTTGTGTGCTTCTGTTGTCATGTATGTATGCTCTTTGTTGTCTTTGCTACAGGGTGCTCGACGATAAGGCGTAGTCCCCGCTGTCTGGCAGGCGGCCAGAAGCTGGGGTGCCGCGTGGGAGAAGGATCAAACCATAGTGGTTCGTTGTGGGCCACGGGGTGTAAGTCCTGACCCTACGACAGTTGGTATCAGAGCTGAGTTGGGTGGAGTAGGCACTGATTCAACTGTTCGTACAAAATGTACGACAGTTGGTATCAGAGCTAAGTTGAGTGGTGCTGATTCAACTGTTCGTACAAAATGTACGATAGTTGGTTTCAAAGCCATGTTGGCTAAGGTCAGTTGTTTGTCGAGTATTCTGAGCAAAGCGTTTGCGTCGGTTATGTCTAAGTGTTGTTCGTCCTCCATAATCGAAGTTCGGGGCATTTCGCAATCGGGATGTTTGTGTTGTTGCCTCCGCAATCGGGGCGTCGTGCCTTAGGTTTGTCTAGGGTTTGATTCTCTGTGTGCTGGGCTTCAGAATGTATGTCATTGCAGTGGCAGGTATTCTGGAGAAGAGCAGAGAATCAATTGTCGTCCATCCACGTCCAAGTGCTCCTTGCTTGCCATCGCCGTGCGGGTTGTGCCTCCATTCGAGAGTATGGAATGGGATGCCGTTGAGTTTATAATGGACCGTGGTGAAGTGCCATGGTCAAAGCAAGGGAGCAAGGTCCGTCGTTAAGCAGGTGGCACGAGTTGGGCGCGTGTCGTTGTAACCTGTCGGACTTAAGGAGGGGCGTCCGTCTGTCGGCATGTCTTGTGTCATGTAGCGGGCGGGTAAGACAGCTAGTTAGTTGATGGTTTGTGCCAGGCGACCCTCGTGTCGACTTTGTTGCAGGTTCTCTTATGCCTGGGCGTTACGTTGGGCCGTGTGGTCTAGTGGTCTGCCGTCGCCAGCTTGGCTGGAAGGTTGACAGTGCTACGGGAGTTTGTAAGTGCCGTGTTCGGCCGGGTTGCGTGCTGTCAAGGTTTAGTGTTGCTATGAGCTGAAGGTTCTTTGTGCTGCTATGTACTGAGTGATGGGAAAGGTTGTCCGCCAAGGGATTCAGGTTGCCTTGAACTTGTGGGGAACTATGTTAAGCCAGGAAGAACGCCGGGTGAAGGGCGTCTGGTGTTCCGTGTACCGTGGGTTGCTGTTGGGACCGGTGTTGGGGTCAGATAAGTTAAAGTTGTCGTGTTGTCGAGCGTTATTGCCGATGTGTCTTGGTTGCCAGAGCTGGAGGCCTGTAGAGTACTTGAGGAACTTAAATGTGAAGGGTGTGCACCTGAGGGACTTGGATGAGAAAGGTGTGGGCTGGCGAAGGGGTTTTGCCATTGGTACTTGTCTTGAATGTGTCGGCTGGTGTGCATGAAGGTTGTTTGTGAAGTGTGATACTGAACGAGAAAGGAAGGCCATCATGCCAGTGCTTAATGTAAGGCCTTTGTGCCAGATTGTATGGCTAAGTGCCAGGCCGTTGTGCCAAGATGTAACCGTGCGCTTGTTATAAATATGAATGTCATTATACATGTTGTAAAGATGCCTTGTGTTGGTCGACTTAGTGTATGGGCGCTTCGTCAGTGTTTTGGCTAACCTTGTGCTGTGTGCTTCCGCTGTCATGTATGTATGCTCTTTGTTGTCTTTACTGCAGGGTGCTCGATGGTAAGGCATAGTCCCCGCTGTCTGGCAAGCGGCCAGAAGCTGGGGTGTCGCGTGGGAGAAGGATCAAACCATAGTGGTTCATTGTGGGCCACAGGGTGTAAGTCCTGACCCTACGACAATAGAATTACATTTTTTGGTATCCTACTTGTAAAATACCTCATAATCTTAGGAAATAAATCAACAAGTATCAAGATCACCTATAATAGCAAACCAGCCTATTATCATCAGTTTAGTATTGGTTAGACAACCCATGAGAATACAACCAATGGTAAGTTAGGTGATTACACCCCAAGCCACTATGGTATAAACCTATACAATACCTAGAGCACCTAAAATGATTATTTGACTCCTTACTAACTTCTCAATGGTGAATAATTCTCCAAAGTGTCCTTAGTCTATTGCCTAGGAAGCAGACCCCATTCAAATAGAAAATATATCTAAGATAAAAAGGAATATTTAGGTAATAATAGATCACACTTATGGATAAGCCCCCATCCTTCCATCAATGGGATTCCTACTATGGTATAAGGAAAGCCTTGATATATAATATAAAAGTTTTGAAGGAAAAAAAACAAAGGATGAGGAAGATTGTAAATCAAATTATTCTTTTTTATCTATCGAGTCAGAGTCTAAAATAATGTGAGGTTGTTGGTCAAATAGCTGCCTAATTATACAAACCTACGTCTATACATGGCCAACATTGAAAGGCCAAAAGAAAGGAATGTCCTCTGTGCCAATCTCCAGAGAGGGTTGACTCCCTTACTAAATCCTACACTGATTAAGACTAGAGTTGTAAGAAAGAAATTAAAAATGATGAAAAAATATGGGAAATATGGCCACAGGTCGAAGGTGTAGGATTGGGGACAGACTAGTAGCAAGAAATTTACCCAAGCATTGAAGTAGCATGAAATAAAATAAAAAATAGCAAAATTTTCTTACAACCTTACATAGACAAACTCCAAGATTGCATTCCAGAACTCACCCTCTCACCAGCAATGTTTAAATTCAGATGCAAAATTTAAACTTAATAGCAGACAATGAAAATGAGCATACAATAGAAATACTTAAAATAGAAGGAAATCACACACAAGATCACTTGTAAATTCGGAAGCCAAGTATCTTCTATTGATGCAGAGAACTTGGATAGTTTTTTGTAGAACGTCTAACCTCCTTTACAATGGAAATTAATTAGTATTTAGAGGATTTCATCTCTTTCATTAAATACATATGAAGACAAAATGCTCATAGATCGAGAACCTCGGTGAGGCAATTCCTACTTGAAGTTATTGAAAATCCTTCTTTTGAGGCAAGGATCCAGCTTTTAAGGAAATTATTCTAGGAAATCGGCGTTGTCGGGCATCGTTGCATGAAAAACTACAAGGCTTGGTCGTTGACTTGGTACATTCACGATCCTCAAAAATACACTTCTGCTTGGAAATCATGAAAATCATCTTGCCCCTTTAATATTGCTACTCTCTTTGCTTGAGATCCACAATCTAAGTTACTCTTTGCCACGAGCATTTAATGTTTTCCATTTGCTTGTCTTGGGTGCTCTTGAAATTCATTGATGTTATTGATAGCAAAATTCACCCAGACTTAGCAGAAAGTGAATCACGAATTTACTTCTTTTCATCACGTTCTTTGGTGAAGAGGGTGCCCTTGATTTAACAACAATCAACCTTTTATACTCTAGGTGAAAGTGCTTTTAACAGCTTCCTTAAACTCTACGTTTACCCCCAAAATAGGTGAAAGAGGTTGTTGCCTTCCTCTTGGGGTGAACGCAAAGTTGACTTTTTAAAGTTGCTTCAACCCTTTGACTCTTCACCCGCTTTGCCATTCATGGCGTGTTCACCCCCAGGGAATGAATGGATCTTTCGCCCCTCAACTGGGGCAAATACAAAATTGAATTTTCAAAGTCGTGCTTTTAAATACGTTCACCTCAACTTAGGGTGAATGAAGCATTCTCCCCATATTTAGGGTGAACACACATTCTTTTGCAAGTTACCGATCTTTTCTAAGTTTTACCATGCTCAAGACTTTCACCGAGCTGAATGTATTTCCAACCAATCGAAACGATGAGCGGGTGCACTCTTTCAATTTTTTAGGATGTTCATCCCAAAGTGGGGCGAACGAAGCTTTCACCCCACTTTTGGGGTGCACACAATCCTTTTACGTCTTCACTTCGGATGACTTTGCCACTTAGCTATTTTGGAAACTTGATTTTTTCTTAATTTATTTTCTTCTTTCACCCAAACAAAGGGGTGCATAGGGCTTTTGCCCCTCAATTGGGGTGAATCGTACTCACCAAAGTTAGTTATGTCTGCTTCCTTTTACGTTCACCTCGGAGTAAGGCAAACGAGCCTTTTGCCCATTGCTTGAGGTGAATGCAATTTTCATCTTCAACGAAGCTATCATTTTATGCACTTAGTCTTTTATGCACCATTTTATCACTATTTTATAGGTAATCCGAACCAAAGTCTTTGATCCATTTTCCCAACCATTTTTCTTAAAACACCATTAAACCAAAAGGATGCAGGAAGACAAAGAAGAAGAAAAATAAAATATAACTACAACATATTATGTTGGTCAAAATATTGTATATTAATATTAATATATTTTTTTGCATTACAACAAAAATTCATCAAAAATATTTCAATGTGACATATTACAAAACTACCAACAGAGGTGTTTAGTTTTCCCCTAGGAAGATAAGAGTTTGTGATGGGAGAAAAAAATGAGTCAAAATACAAGGGATTTGGGTTCCCCTTTGAGGATATCCTACTTGTGGGGATAACAAATACATTCAAATCATTAGGCATTAATGTCTCCATTGAGCAATGGAATGAGGAGCTGACCCAAAATGTAAATAATAAAGCACTACAAAGTCTAAATAGTTAACATTTGAATCCCCTTTTATGAAGGCATTTTACTTCCTTCTCAAATAATTGTTTTTAAAAGAAAACTACCATTTTCCTAAGATTCCACATGAGATTCAATTCATTGACACTTGAAGCACAAAAGGTTTTTGAATCTCATCTTCCTATTAAATATGCTATCATGTATGACCCTCATAAAAAATAAAAGGAATATGAAATATTTGTTCTTCTATAATATGAGGTATTTGATTTCTATTTACAAGAAGAGGATCCTATAGAAAAGTGGAAGAGAGTCCACAACTATAATATGCAGTATTTCTATCAAATTTGGAATTGATACTAGAGGATGAGGATGAAATAGAGTAAGAAACTAAGCCAAAATATAAAAAATACCATTTTGTCTTGAAGAAATTTGAGCTTGTAGGGTTTGGATAAATCTCATGAGGGCCCTTTTGTGGAAAACTATTCCTTTTTGAGGATGAAATCCTAGAAGTATAAATTAATCAAAAAATAGAGAAGGATTCACCTACGACCCCTAAGATTATTCAAGCGATTCTAGATAAATGAGCTACACTAAGTAATGAAGAAGCCATGATTCCATAAATGGGATATTTTTCTACAATCTTGGAAAGTCAAAAAAATGGTAAAATTTACATTCCAGCAATCTAATGCCTTGAAGGATGGCATAGAATTTTTCAAAGAACAATATCAAAAGGAACCATTATTATTGAGTGATTATTTGTTATGTGGTCACATAAAGGTAGTCACTTGAACCTATAATTGCCATCAAAATCCATCATAGAATGAGGTAAAAATGAAGAGGTTATCATAGTTGTAGAAATTATAATTCCACCCATATTTCTCTTTACTTTAGAGTTAAAGGAAGTTATCATTTCAATATAGTTGTCATCAAGAGACATATCACAAGGGAATGATAAGAGAAAAAGTTATTCTAACTTCTAGACCATGACACCCACTTAGAGTTCTAATTTTTTTGGAGAAGAAATGTATTATCTCCTAAAATGCATCCATAAAGCTCCAAATTAGAAAATACCTATTGTCAAAAACCTTCTATATGCACCATTAATGCTATTTGACTTACTATGTTTACATAGGTGTTGGAAAATATTGAGCGAGAACACTAGCATTAGAAGGGTAGGCAACTATTTTCTTGAGCTTGTGAATGGGAATTTGATCTATTTTTGTAAATTATCTCTTATCATTCCCCCTTATTTGAATTTATTTCCCAAAAAGAGTAAAAAATAAATAAAAAAGCAAAGATCCCCATCTTGCCTAAGCAAAAATCTCATAAAAGACACTTTGGTTCCCATGTTTTTCCATCCTTTTCCCCCAAGGTTAATTGAAGATATATTAAAATTAGTGGATTCTTTTCTAAGGTTGATAATATGAGATACAAACCTAGGAATACAATGATAAAAAATATGATACCTAATATCTAGACCAAGTTTAGGAAGGTAGGAGTTTTCTTCCTTTTGACTTTATGGTCCAATGGAATGGATGAGACAGAGTCTAAGAGAAAACCTCATTGATAGTGTAGTATTAGAAAATGATCATTAATATTAGGTTTAGTAACAACGGATTAGTCCATGAGACTTTTATGACTCGAAGAAATGAAGGATAAAAGAATAGAGAAAAATGATAGATAACCCTAAAGAGAAGGGCTCTAAAAAAAAGATTTACAAATAAGGAAAAGAGTAGAAAAATTAGAAGCTGCCAATCTAAGAAGTATAATTTTCTTCCACCATCTTTCCCACAACCAGCTTCAATTCACTTCCACCTCCCATTTCTATTTTCATATATTCTCTCTTTTCCTCTTTTTTCTCCTACTATTGCTTCTCCAACCCCCCTAACACTACACCAAAAAAATACTTTAACGATGATTATTAACCACCCTTAACGATCTTTAAAGGTAGTTATTCAATTGTTGTCTATGAAGGCATTGTAAAAAATCTGTGACATATGACAACGGTTAAAAACCACCTCAAAAATATGTCCTCTTAGGGTCTAAGAGGGCAATTTAAAACCATCCTCTTAGGGCTAAGAGGGTGGTTAGGAACCACCCTCTTAGTTCTAAGAGGACGGATAAAAACCACCCTCTTAGGTCTAAGAGGGTGGTTATAAATCATTCTCTTAGACCTAAGATGGTGGTTTATAACCATTGTCTTAGGGCTAAGAGGGTAGTTTAAAACCGCCCTCTTAGGGTCTCACATAAAAAAAATATAAAGGACACCTCAACTGAAACAACATCACACTCAATAATGGTTTGTTTTTTTAGCTAAGGCATCCTTTATTTTTCATGGACAAGGTAATTTTCCATTGGAACAAAGAGGGACAAAATTTTAAACTGCCTCTAAGGGATAGAATTTTCCATGGAAGCATTAGAGTATGTATGAAGTCACAATGCACCATTTTTCTCTTATGAAGTCCAAAATTTTATTAATTTAAGAAAATATGGAAAATTGATAGTAAATGAATAAGAAAACATAAAATGCTTATGTAATCCTATAACAGTCTATTCCTACAAATAAACCAATAGAAAAATGAAAGGAAATTTCTGAAATGTGAGGTTAAGTATGTAAGAATCCCTTTAGAGTAGTAAGTATCCCCAAATGCAATAGGAATGCATCAGAGAAAAAAATAAGAAAGAGAATAAAAGTATTGCACTAGATCAAAGTGTTATGTAAAAATATGCTAGTTAATGCATAAATATGTTGTGTGAGAATATCTAAACTAAAAAATGAAATATATAACAAAAAAGTAAATGAGCAGCGATAACAACTAGATAAAATGCCTAAACACATAAGTGTTTCAATGGTTATGGTAATATGAGGTTAACAAACTAAGCACAATAAGACAATTAGAGGTCAAGTAACAAAAAGTTTCCAGTGTTCCTACATCAGAGGAAAAAATAAGAGAAAGAAGATAGGTAATGCACTAGATCAAAGTGTTATGTAAAAATATGCTAGTTAATGCATAAATATGTTGTGTGAGAATATCTAAATTAAACAATGAAATATATAATAAAAAATAAAAAGAGCAGTGATAACAGCTAGATAAAATGCCTAAACACATAAGTGTTTCAATGGTTATGGTAATATGAGATTAACAAACTAAGCACAATAAGACAAGTAGAGGTCAAGTAACAAAAAGTTTCCAGTAAAAATGAAGTGTTAAAAGCTATTAAATAATAGTAAGGATAATAAAAAATAATAGAAAAAACAAAAATTTAAAAGATGTATGTAAACATAGGGTGATAATAAAAATAAACAACAAAATATTAACAACTATAAAATAAACAACAATATTAGGTAAATTGTAACACTCATCTACTATGATTGAATTATACAACAAGGAATAAACCATCCACCTTAGAATATCTTAAGGTCGGATCAGGTTGTATCCTTCCAAATTCACTTGGCTTTAACATACCCAAAAACACTTCAACCCATCATCATGGCAATTGCTCCTCTTAACAATAAATCGTAACCCACTGGCCATAGAAAAGTTGCAGATAAAATAAAAAGAATAGACCTTTGGAAGCAAAACAAAGATTTTATGTTACCATAGGATATGGTTCGATATGAAAATGACAACATTGCCACTGAGAAATTCAAGTCACCAATTATTATAGTTGTTGCTTCATCTATTCAATCCATTAAAAATACGTGGGAAACAAATAAAGCAATAATGTAGATATAGTGCAACTACTCTAATTTTAGGGATGGATATGAACCATTTTAAATAGAGCAATAAGAAGGAAAACATGCAAGCAACTTCTTTAATATCATGGATAGATATGAACCATTTTAAATAGGATCCAAAGAAATACACTGGAACAAATAAGAAGCAAAGGGCCAACAAGTAGTCAAGCACTAAGCATGCACAACAAGTTCTACTTTTCAAGATGCCAACCTCAGTTAGATAGAAGTTTCACATTTGAGTTAAATTTATTTTTCCATATATTTTTCTTGTCATATTCTAATGGAAGGTAAATAGCATTAAAAAAAGTGTTGTTATATCAGTTTTGTTGGCAAGGTCTTATATACAACATGCACCCATTGTATTGACTCTTGAGGATTGATAATGTGAAGAGAATCAATCTCTTTTTCCATGGTTTCCAAAAAGGTAAATTGTAACATTCATCTACTATGGTTGAATTACACAACATGCAATACACCATTCACCTTAGAATACCTTAAGGTCGGGTCGCTCTATCCCTCAAAATTCACTTGGATTTAATATGCACCATTTTGCTCTTTTGAAGTCCAAACATTTATTAATTTAAGAAATTATGGAAAATTGATAGTAAATGAATAAGAAAACATAAAATTCTTGTTATGTAATCCTACAACATTCTATTCCTACAAATAAACCGATAGACAAATGACAGGAAATTTTTGAAATGTGAGTTTAAGTATGTAAGAATCCCTTTAGAGTAGTAAGTATCCCCAAATGCAATAGGAATACATTAGATAAAAAAATAAGAGAGATAATAAAAGTACTGCACTAGATCAAAGTGTTATGTAAAAATATGCTAGTTAATGTATATATATGTTGTGTGAGAATATCTAAACTAAACAATGAAATATATAACAAAAAATAAAATGAGCAACAACAACAGCTAGATAAAATTCTTAAACACATAAGTGTTTCAATGGTTATGGTAATATGAGATTAACAAACTAAGCACAATAAGACAAGCAAAGGTCAGGTAACAAAAAGTTTCCAGTAATCCCACATTAGAGGGAAAAAATAAGAGAAAGAAGAAACGTAATGCACTAGATCAAAGTATTATGTAAAAATATGCTAGTTAATGCATAAATATATTGTGTGAGAATATTTAAACTAAACAATAAAATATATAACAAGAAAGGAAATGAACAACGATAACAGCTAGATAAAATGCTAAACACATAAGTGTTTCAATGGTTATGGTAATATGAGATTAACAAACTAAGAACAATAAGACAAGAAAAGGTCAGGTAGCAAAAAGTTTCTAGTAAAAATGAAGTGTTAAAAGCTATCAAAAAATAATAAGGACAATTCAAAATAATAGAAAAAATAAATAAAAAGTTAAAAGATGTATGTAAACACAGGGTGATAATAACAATAAACAATAAAATATTAACAACTATAAAAATAAACAACAATATCAAGTAAATTATAACACACATACTATGGTTGAATTACACAACAAGAAATACACCATTCACCTTAGAATACCTTAAGGTCGAGTCAGGCTTTATCCCTCGAAATTCACTTGGCTTTAACATGCCTAATAGCACTTCAACCCATCATCATGGCAATTGCCCCCCTTGACAACATTGCCACTAAGAAATTCAAGTCACCAATTATTATAGGTGTTGCTTCATCTATTCAATCCTTTAAAAATACGTGGGAAACAAATAAAACAATAACGTAGATATAGTGCAACTACTCTAATTTTAGGGATGGATATGAACCATTTTAAATAGAGCAATAAGAAGGAAAACATGCAAGCAACTTCTTTAATATCATGGATAGATATGAACCATTTTAAATAGGATCCAAATAAATATACTGGAACAAATAAGAAGCAAAGGGCCAACAAGTAGTCAAGCACTAAGCATGCACAATAAGTTCTACTTTTCAAGATGCCAACCTCAATTAGATAGAAGTTTCACATTTGAGTTAAATTTCTTTTTCCATATATTTTTCTTGTCATATTCTAATGGAAGGTAAATAGCATTAAAAAAATTGTTGTTATATCAGTTCTTTTGGCAAGGTCTTATATACAACATGCACCCATTGTATTGAATCTTGAGGATTGATAATGTGAAGAGAATCAATCTCTTTTTCCATGGTTTCCAAAAAGGTAAATTGTAACATTCATCTACTATGGTTGAATTACACAACAGGAAATACACCATCCACCTTAGAATACCTTAAGGTCGGGTCGCTCTATCCCTCAAAATTCACTTGGCTTTAATATGCACCATTTTGCTCTTTTGAAGTCCAAACATTTATTAATTTAAGAAATTATGGAAAATTGATAGTAAATGAATAAGAAAACATAAAATTCTTGTTATGTAATCCTACAACATTCTATTCCTACAAATAAACCGATAGACAAATGACAGGAAATTTTTGAAATGTGAGTTTAAGTATGTAAGAATCCCTTTAGAGTAGTAAGTATCCCCAAATGCAATAGGAATACATTAGATAAAAAAATAAGAGAGATAATAAAAGTACTGCACTAGATCAAAGTGTTATGTAAAAATATGCTAGTTAATGTATATATATGTTGTGTGAGAATATCTAAACTAAACAATGAAATATATAACAAAAAATAAAATGAGCAGCGATAACAGCTAGATAAAATGCTTAAACACATAAGTGTTTCAATGGTTATGGTAATATGAGATTAAAAAACTAAGAACAATAAGACAAGCAAAGGTCAGGTAACAAAAAGTTTCCAGTAATCCCACATTAGCGGAAAAAAAATAAGAGAAAGCAGAAAGGTAATGCACTAGATCAAAGTATTATGTAAAAATATGCTAGTTAATGCATACATATATTGTGTGAGAATATTTAAACTAAACAATAAAATATATAACAAGAAAGGAAATGAACAACGATAACAGCTAGGTAAAATGCTAAACACATAAGTGTTTCAATGGTTATGGTAATATGAGATTAACAAACTAAGCACAATAAGACAAGAAAAGGTCAGGTAGCAAAAAGTTTCTAGTAAAAATGAAGTGTTAAAAGCTATCAAAAAATAATAAGGACAATTCAAAATAATAGAAAAAATAAATAAAAAGTTAAAATATGTATGTAAACACAAGGTGATAATAACAATAAACAATAAAATATTAACAACTATAAAAATAAACAACAATATCAGGTAAATTATAACACACATACTATGGTTGAATTACACAACAAGAAATACACCATTCACCTTAGAATACCTTAAGGTCGAGTCAGGATCGATCCCTCAAAATTCACTTGGCTTTAACATGCCCAATAGCACTTCAACCCATCATCATGGCAATTACCCCCCTTAACAAATAACCCACTTGCCATGGAAAAGTTGTAGATAAAATAATAATAATAGACCTTTTGAAGCAAAAAAATCTTTTATGTTACCATAGGATATGGTTCGATATAAAAATGACAACATTGCCACTGAGCAATTCAAGTCACCAATTATTATAGCTTCTACTTCATCTATTCAATCCATTAAAAACACATGGGAAACAAATAAAATAATAACATAGATACAATGCAACTACTCTAATTTTAGGGATGGATATGAACTATTTTAAATAAAGCAATGAGAAGGGAAACATGCACGTAGCTTCTTTAATATCAAGGATGGATATGAACAATTTTAAATAGGATCCAAAGAAACACATTAGAACAAATAAAAAGTAAAGGGCCAACAAGGATCAAGCATTAAGCAAGCACAACAAGTTCTATTTTTCAGGATGCCAACCTTAGCTAGATAAAAGTTTCACATATGAGTTAAATTTTTGTTTCCAAATAATTTTTTTGTCATATTCTAATGGAAGGTAAATAGCATTAAAAAAATTGTTTTTATTTCAGTCCTATTGGTAGGGTCTTATATACAACATGCACCCATTGTATTGACTCTTGAGGATTGATATTGTGAAGAGAATCAATCTCTTTTTCCATGGTTGCCAACAAGGTAAATTGTAACATTTGCCTACTATGGTTGAATTACACAACAGGCAATACACCATCCACCTTAGAATACCTTAAGGTCAAGTCAGGCTCTATCCCTCCAAATTCACTTGGCTTTAACATGCACCATTTTTCTCTTATGAAGTCTAAACCTTTATTAATTTAAGAAAGTATAGAAAATTGATAGTAAATGAATAAGAAAACATAAAATGCTTGTTATGTAATCCTACAACAGTCTATTCCTACAAATAAATCGATAGATAAATGATAGGAAATTTCTAAAATATGAGGTTAAGTATGTAAGAATACCTCTAGAGGATTAAGTATCCCTGAATGCAATAGGAATACATTAGAGGAAAAAAATAAGAGAAAGAAGAAAGGTAATGCACTAGATCAAAGTATTATGTAAAAATATGCTAGTTAATGCATAAATATGTTGTGTGAGAATATCTAAACTAAACAATGAAATATATAAAAAAAAGGAAATGAGAAGCCATAATAGCTAGATAAAATACCTAAACACATAAGTTTTTCAATGGTTATGGTAATACGAGATTAACAAACTAAGCATAATAAGACAAGCAAAGGTCAGGTAACAAAAAAGTTTTCAGTAATCCTACATGAGAGAAAAAAATAAGAGAAAGAAGAAAGGTAATGCACTAGATCAAAGTGTTATGTAAAAATATGCTAGTTAATGCATAAATATGATGTGTGAGATTATCTAAACTAAAAAATGAAATATATAACTAAAAAGGAAATAAGAAGCAATAACAGCTAGATAAAATGCCTAAACATATAAGTGTTTCAATGGTTATGGTAATATGATATTAACAAACTAAGCACAACAATAAAAGCAAAGGTCATGTAACAAAAATTATCCAGTAAAAATGAAGTGTTAAAAGCTATTAAATAATAATGACAACTAAAAATAATATAAAAAAATAAAATAAAAAGTTAAATTATGTATGTAAACACGAGGTGATAATAACAATAAACAACAAAATATTAACAACTATAAAAATAAACAACAATATCAAGTAAATTGTAACATTAACCTACTATGGTTGAATTACATAACAAGGAATACACCATCCACCTTAGAATATCTTAAGGTCGGATCAGGTTGTATCCTTCCAAATTCACTTGTCTTTAACATGCCCAAAAACACTTCAACCCATCATCATGGCAATTGCTCCTTTTAAAAATAAATCATAACCCACTGGCCATAGAAAAGTTGCAGATAAAATAAAAAGAATAGACCTTTGGAAGCAAAACGGAGCTTTTATGTTACCATAGGTTATGGTTCAATATGAAAATAAAAACATTGCCATTGAGCAATTCAAGTCACCAATTATTATAGCTACTGCTTCATCTATTAAATCCATTAAAAACATGTGGAAAACAAATAAAATAATAACATAGATACAGTGCAACTATAATTTTAGGGATGGATATGAACATTTTTAAATAGAGAAATGAGAAGTAAAATATGCAATTAGCTTCTTTAATATCAGGGATGGATATGAACCATTTTAAATAGGATCCAAAGAAACACACTGGAACAAATAAGAAGTGAAAGGGCCAACAAGGATTCAAGCACTAAGAATGCACAATAAGTTCTACTTTTCAGGATGCCAACCTCAACTAGATAAAAGTTTTACATCTGAGGTAAATTTCTTTTTCCATATATTTTTCTTATCATATTCTAATGGAAGGTAAATAACATTAAAAAAATTGTTGTTATATCAGTCTTGTTGGCAGGGTCTTATCTACAACATGTACCCATTGTATTGACTCTTGAGGATTGATATTGTGAAGAGAATCAATCTCTTTTTCCATGGTTTCCAACAAGGTAAATTGTAACATTCACCTACTATGGTTGAATTACACAATAGGGAATACACCATCCACCTTAGAATACCTTAAGGCTAGGTTGGGATCTATCCCTTCAAATTCACTTGGCTTTAACATGCCCAACAACACTTCAACCCATCATCATGGCAATTGCTCCCCTTAACAATAAATCATAACCTACTAGCCATGGAAAAGTTATAGATAAAATAAAAAGAATAGACCTTTGGAAGCAAAACAAATCTTTTATGTTTCCATAGTATATGGTTCAATATGAAAATGATGACATTGTCACTGAGCAATTCAAGTCACCAATTACTATAGATGTTGTTTCATCTATTCAATCCATTAAAAATATGTGGGAAACAAATAAAATAATAACATAGATACAATGCAACTACTCAAATAAAAAATAATAAAACTACTGTAAATGTTCTCCAAGTATGTAAGAACAACTCTAATTTCCATTTTCCAAAATAAACATCATTTAAAAAAATTATCACAAGCCAAATAAGTAAATACATTGCATCTTCCCTTAATTTTACATACCACCTCGTTAATTAACTGGTTACAGTAGCATCCCCAAACCCTAAAACCTTTGCATCACCAAATCCATAAAGGACTATTATCCAGTTGTGTTATTATATGTTCATTGTTGTTGTTACATTGAAAATTTTATTCATAATTTATGGCTTCAAAAACTTTGGCATATCCTTCTTACCAATATTTGCTAAGTGTCAATTTTAGGACATCCATGTTCTCTTTATGAGCTTGGCAGATCCATAGACCTTGAAAATGAACATAAACAAGAATAAAGCAACCAAATATGTTCTCCAAGTTTGTAAGAACAACTCTAATTTCCATTTCCTAAAATACCCATCATTAAAAAAAATCTTAACCATCACTACAAAGAAAAAAATTCCCTAAATTTTGAACATAATTTCCCATTGCATCCCTAAACCCTGAGTAGTGCGTACCACTTAAAAGCTCAAAATCTCTATCAAGCCCTAGCTCAAGCTCTCTATCCAGCCCTAGCTCAAGATCTCTGTCTAGAACTAGCTCGAGCTCTCTATACAACCTTCGTCTAAGCGAACACCCTAGCTTAAGATATTTGTCTATCCTTTGTCTGAGTAAACACCTTAGCTCAAGCTCTCTATCCAACATCCATCTAAGTGAATACCTTAGCTCAAGCTCTCTATCCAACCTCCATATGAGTGAACACCCTAGCTCAAGCTCTCTATCCAATGAGAAATACAAAAGAAAATGCACATTTTTCTTTCCCATGATCTTTATATTTTTTTTCATTGAGACCCTAAGAGGGTGGTTATAGGTTTGCTAAACCACCCTCTTAGGGATTAGAGGTTTGTTTAAAACTACCCTCTTAGGTCTAAGATGGCAGTTTATAACCACCCTCGTAGGGTCACCCTAAGAGGGTGGTTATAAATTGCCCTCTTAGCCCTAAGAGGACTATTTATAACTGCCCTCTTAGAGTGTCCCTAAGAGGTATGTTATCCTAAGAGGATGGTTATAATCCACCTTCTTAGGATCTAATTTAGCCATTATTAAAGCCCTTTTTTGGTGTAGTGTAATTTCCTTTATCACACCTCAAATAGGTAGATCATAAGTCTTAGGTTACCAGCAGGTTTATCTGTTCATAATAAAGGGTTGTCTCACACACCATCCCCATTATAATTTTCCCTATCACCATTTATTCCACCATAATTTTCATCCCATTATAACAATACTTTGGATCTTCACATATTGTAGGGTTCATTATGTCACTCCATGTGTTCTCATGTTGATCCATCTCATTATCCATCACTACTTGGTCCACATAATCATCCATCTCATTATCCATCACTACTTGGTCCACATAATCATCCATCTCATTATTTCAAACTCGCATTCTTGTATTTATTGATCCATTGTTCATTATTGGTACAATGATACTCCTCCCTTCAATAGCATCAAAACTATACAAGGTAATCCATACCATGAAGGAGAACCTCATATTTGATGACTATCAGTTATTACTCCTATGAGAAAATATAGAGAGGAAACATTAGGTATCATACAAAAGACAATAAAGTGGATTAATCAAGGCAACACTTTTGAAAAAAGCATCAACATCTGGTACACCCATGATCCTCTAATTCTGGATGATGAAAGGAAAAAAGGGAGCTATTGGTTGTCAAGGAACTTTCAACACAAAATATAAATATCAAGATATCAATGGTGGGGTAGTCCAAGTCCCTTTAGAGCCAAGTGTGTTAAGTCACACCCAACATTTCTTAGGTCAAGTCCCCTTGGGACCAAGTGTGCTAAGGTGCATACCACAAATATCAAGAAGTATGAGACCTTAGTCTTCAAATGTGATCAAGTATATGAATAAGGAGGTAGCATCCAAGGCAAAGTGTACTGAAGTACTCATCTAAGGAATAGATAAAGTAAATGTGTAGGTTAGATAATAATATGATAATCACATAATTAAAGGATGTATCCTACAAGCAAGAGAGACTCCAATGTTGCAAGCTATCTATTAGACCCTTGGAATGACAATTGAAGAAATGAGAAAGTAAATGCAATAATTTCTAAACAAAGGATTCCCTAAGATACTCTTTTGTCAAGGACAGCTCCATAGATGCTATCAATACTATTGAATGAAGAAAAATCTAAAGTGGAGGTGACCATAGATAATGTTTCTTAATACTTCAAATAAGATTATTGAAAAATTCAAATATTAAAGAGGATCAAGGGAAGAGTCTCCTGAAGGATTAATATGAGGATATGAATGTTGAAGTGTAGATGATCAAGATGTACTCTCACATACTAATTGAAAGGTAGTTTTGAACATGTTACCTCAAAGCTAAACAAATATGACCTTAATTTTATAATTTTATAGTAGGAATCCAAATTTGAACACTTCATGCCCAAGGATAAATGCAATATCTATGATCTCTCTCCAATGGATACTGCCACCCTATGAAATCACCAAAAATATAGTAGCTTAGATACTACCTTCTAATTACAAGGAATTAGCCATAGAAAAATATATTTTGTAAACCTAGGAACAACATTACAAAATAACAAAGTTTACAAAATTGATAAAGTTTGGCTAAGTCTCCATGGTGGGATGATTTGCTAAAGTGTCAATTTTCTTCATTAAGACCAATTGACTCAAAATTGATCCACTTGCAAAATGGACTAAGTTTCCTGGAGGAGTGATTAGCTAAGTAAATGCTAGTGAATCACTAGGAAAGTGGAGTGATTTATTATCTTCTTAAGGTGCATCTTTCACCAACCTACGGAGGGATAAAAATAAGGCACATATCTTAAGGAAAATATTTGAAAAGTGATACTTTGGCATGTAATGGTACCATAACTTAGTTTAGAAGAATTCTAATCCTACTAGAAATATATTTATAGGCATGTAATAATTGGAGGTGCATCAATTTGTTAGAGATAGCTTCAAATATTTACTTTACTAGGAGTAATAGTTTCTTATCCTAGGTAACTTAAGGATAATCTCATACTATAAATAAGAACCATGCTCTCTATTTTAAACATATTTTGGCCATGAGAATTCGAAGCCACGCTTTATGAAACCCACATTATACTTTGTATCTCATGAGATTATTGAGAAATCAGTAAGTCCTTTTGCATTCCATCAATAGAAAACCCTCTTAGTTTGCTAAGTGTCTGATGATTTAGGCATAGCCCTTTTACCCACCTTATCATTCACTTAGCAATACTATACTTAATGAATGGGAAAGCATTAATTTTATTTGAATTCTCATGTGTTTACTAATCACTCATATTTTCTTAATACAATTAATGTAGTAATTTAGTTCAATCTCTTGCACCCTTAATCTTTTATGGAATTGTATTTTACACTTCACTTTCCAGGAAAATTAGTGTAGGTTAGAAAAAATAGTATTCTATAGGGATAGTGGGGATCCAACCTTAATATAGAGGTTGAGAGGATCCATAGGCCCTTCCTTATAACTTTGTTGAAACTAGAATTGGGGAACATCATTAAATTAGAATTCAAGACAACTCTCTAATAAACACAATCTAAATACATAAGTTATGATAAATAAGAAACTCAATAAACTACTGTAAGCATACATTATTTTTCCCACTAAGCACTTGATATGAATAGGTAATTTCATTCCTACGAACAAGAAGAATAGAGATATTCATTTGTTCTTAGATTTTATAGATTTGATAATAGTATCCTTAAGGGACCACTACCGATTATAATCAATGGAATAATTACTACTAAATATGGAAGGATCACATATGCCATCATTTTTTGATGGTTTTTTGTGATTCACAAGATTTGGCTTAAGGATGAAAATCAACATAAGATATCATTCACATCTAAGTGGGGGTTTAGATTGTTCAATGTAGAATACATCTTTTAGAGGATAATGAATAAAATATTTATTAGCTTAATTTATGAGAACATCGACATATATCTGGATAACATAACTATATTTTTCAAATATAGGAGCAAACACATTGATCATATAGAATCCATTTTCTAGAGGTATAGAATTTATAATACGAAGGAAAACTACTAGTGTATGTGATGTCAAAGTAGGGGCTCACAATTGACCTAAATCATATCAAGGACATACAAGAGGTACCACTACCATAATTAGTCAAACGGATTAGGTCTTTCCTAGGACAAATATAATTTATACTCAAACTTTACACCAATTTTGCATAATTATTGAAGTTTATTAATGTTGGGTTCCAAAAAGGAATGCCCCTCATAGGCACTGGCCTTTGAAGTTCTTCCTTAAGGGTTGGTCCACACTAAAATGAGGGAGGCTTACTACTAACTCATCATTTTTTGCTTCAATATTTATTATTTGGTGAGATTTTTTTGGGTTCACCAATGGTTTAACAATTTTCCTAAATCTAGTTTATGTATTTAGTTTGACAAATGCCTAATGTTTGGTTATATTATAGCAGATAATATGCAAGATGAAATGCAATGCAATGTGAAGATAAATGTGCATAAAATAAGGTGCTAACCTATATGTAATTTTATCTTTATCAATTCTAACTAGAATATGTGCTACAAGAAATGAAAGCCTTTATTTTCTTTTAAAGCAAGGGCCAAGAAAATACATAAACAATAAACTATCCTAATGCAAAGCTACATGCAATTTTGATTGAATGCCTAAGGAAAAGAAATATAATGCTACAAAAAACTAGAGATTCTTTTTTATTTTCCTTGTACATGGGCTATCTAAAGAAAAAATAGAGGAATATACATGCAACAAATAGCAAATGGCCTATGCTACTTAACATAAATAGAAAGAAAAAGTTATACTTACATGTTTTGATGTCTTTTGTGAATATGTTGCCTATGTTTTAATCCACTGCCTGATGAATATGTTGCTTGGAAGCATTTAATTGGAAATTTCACTAAACCTACAGAAATAGAAATAATAAAATTTGGATCAAAGTTTTGGAGTTTTCTCAACAATGATAAGTGGAAGACTTCCTGATTAGCATAGTTAGGCCCCCCGTTGCATACAAAAAATCAAATTTTGACCTTGGATATGGATGCAAAGTACTTGTGATGAATCTACCGCCTAAAATTTTGTAGCTAATGGATTTGCTAATAGTGATAAAGATAAATTAATAAAAGGTTCAACAAGAGAGATGGATTCTAAAGTGATGATAAAAAGCTAGGTAGGGATAGGATAAATAGAAGAAACACTAGAGTGTTAAGGGAATATGAGGTTATGTGGGTAGATGAAAAATCTACCACTTGAATTGGTTATAAGTGCCATATTTTCTTTTGTAACATAAATAAAAAGATGAGTTTCAAATTGGGGTCCTAAGGCTAAGACAATCAAGAAAGAATCCACCACCTAAACAAATTGTAGGCAACAAAATTTCTTATAGTAGAGAAAAACAAAAAGGACAAATTGTAGACCAAGATAGATTCCTACTAGAGGATCCCAAAGTCTTACTAGCCTATAGGGATACTAGATTAACCTTAAATAATGAACTAAAAGTATGATAATAACAAATATTATGTTAGATGTAAAAGGAAATGAATGCATGTTTGAATATATATAACCTAAGAATAGAAGATGATAATCAAAAAAATGAACTTGAATGAGACGATGAAATGTGATACAACCAAATACCATGGATGTAATAAGCCTCCTCTCTCCTACTAAGCTTACTTGAAGATAAATGAACTCATGAGCTTGAATACAACAAATAAAATGCAATAAAGTTTCAAAATTTTAACAACTTTTATTTATTTTTGTAGAGTTTTTATGCCCAAGAGAATTTTCCTCTAAATGCTATCTACAAAGGACCAATTTATAGAAAATAGTCACTTAGGAGTTTTCAAAGGGGAGGGGTGAGGTGTCCTATTGATTGAACTTATTCAAGGCTAATTAGAGGAGATAAATAAGTTGTCTCTTTATGAGGGTTGACTGGGAAGCTGGAGGAATGTTAGCCATATTCCCCCCAACTAGTGATTTCCTATGATGATAGAGGGGATTGGAAGAGCTAATTACACCTTGATTAGCTACTGTAGGAAGGGATAGAGTGTTGGTTGCATGCTTGGTGTGAATTTGTTGCATGTGAATCCACTACCAATGAATTCTCTTAGCCTATGAATTCATGGATTTGGTCATTTCTAGTTAAATACAATAAGGAAGTTTAAAAACTAGGTAGGGAAGCAAATCCACCAGTTGAGTTATAGATTCATTGCTAGCGGATTCACTCTTAGACAATTAATTCACTATTGATTAATTTTGGTCACAAAATTTGGGGTTGAGGTAGTCAACATGCCTAGATTAATTATTCTATGCATTGGTTTATGTTAGATGATCCAATTTTAGGTATCTACAGTTACCCCCTTTTTATGCATTTACAATAATAAATTGTATAAAAAATAACTACAAATGCTCCCAATTTTTAGAAAATAAGGTCACTAAGTTTCGATTGACCAATGCATGTTAGGGCACACAAAAAATTTGCTCATAAAATGCAAAAAATAACCTAGGATTTTTAGTGGGTAATCTTCAAGGCGTGTAAAGGAAAATGATTAAAGATGCTTGCATCCTAGCCTAGGTTCCCCCTCAAGTTTCTAAGGGATGAAATGAGATCTCAAAGGAACTCAAATAGGCTAGGCAAAGATAGGGGAATATATATATATTTTTTATCCTATAAGGGGTAAAAGAAGGTGAAGGGAAAGGTAAAAATTCATTTTTAGTGCATGTAGGAGAAGAAATTGGTTCTAGAGAAAATAAGAGTTAGAAAAATGGCACATCAAGGACGTCTAGTGCATCAAAATGAGTGAGTGTGAGGTGTGGGTGGTGCGATAGGGGCTTAGGTTCAAGCATGGGATTTTTCCATCTATTTATTTTTCTAATTTTTTACTTTTTAATTCTTGTGCATCACAAACAACAAATATGCACATAGGTTATAAATATGCCATCTTGAATTCATTGTGACAAACAATGAATTTTTCAAACCCTAGGCACCAACAAATCACAACATGGCAATGAATTCGCTCTAGTGGAGAATTTACTTAGAGTCTGCAAATTTAAGACTAGATAGAGGGGATTAGAAATTACTTGTTTTGGGGGATTCTAACTCTTATGATGCTTTTTTTGATGCATGTAGGAGCTAAATATTCTATAGTACCAATATTGGTGATCTTGCACTCCATGATCCACACTATGTAGATAGGCAAATTGATATGTCCTTATTCGCTGAATCAGTTTTTGTATTATCTGTTATTTTGTAAATGTATGCAAAGTGTTTGACAAAATGTGCGTGCATATATTTAATTATGTTGCAAAGTGCAATTTAATTTTGTACATAAAAATAAAGTGATGTAAGTCATCTAAGTCGGCTAAATTAGAATTATAAACTATTTTTTTCTGTAGTGGAAAATGCCATGTAATGCAAAAGCAAATGCATATGAAATGTAATTTGAAGGATTTATAAGGTAGTTGGAGGGTAACTACTTTTTGGGTGTATAAATAAGCCCTCCCCTCATTCAAGTTGCTCATATATGTTTAGGCATTGAGTAGAGTTATGCAGATGGAGGGATTGATGTAGTTTAGTCTTATATGCAGCCATGAAGGATATTCTACCTAGGGTTTGCAGGCTACATATTGTAATGCTAAAACTGTAATGTTGTATCACAAATGCTATTGTTAATATAAAACTACCTGTAATTATTTTTATCTACCATTGCTATTGCTATTGCTTCTATTGTTGTTATTGCTACTATTATTATTTTTGTTGTAGGTTTTCTGTGCATTATTATTTCTATACTACAATAATTGTAGATTTGTAGAATTATTTAAGTGGAAATGGAATTGTGTGTAGCATGTTAAATTTTATTTCTACATTCTAGCATTGTTGCTTGATCGAATTTGGGTCCACTTTGGTGATATGAAGTTCTAAGAAGTAATACCCTTGGGGAGATGCACAATAGGGTTATGCATAGTGGCAAATATTATGATTTTCAAAATTAGAAATTGGTGAATATAAGGACCCTCGACGCTGGCCCATTCGCCTAAAATTTTTAGGACCAATTGTTTATTAGGGTCAATTCGCCATAATATATATCCAAACATAGGCATATTTGTACTCGTTGGAAAGATCTTTTCAAGCCTGATCTAATGGTGGCATGTTTATGAAGTTATATGATGATTTAATAGGTCAAAAGTAGCTCCAAAGATGACCTTAAATTTTAGAGCTTCAAATACCCTTAATTTTGGTATGAAGATGCTCGATTTGATTTGCTTAGGATTCTCCATGATTCATCTTTATTTTTATTAGGATTCACCATTTTTTACAATTACATTTTGAGTCCAACCCCTTATGCATAACCCTAAAGCACAATGAAAACAATGGAGTGCAACTAAAGACGTAGGTGAAGATGCACCATATTTTTTTGTTTTATAGATGAAGGATTATTTAAAGGGATGTACACGCTAATATGATGAAAAAATGCAAGTGAATATTTTGTAGATTGAGGACTTGTAGTCATTTGCATTTTAGACATCTGTAAAAGCAATCCAGCCTCTACATTCTAGATGTATACAATCTAGATGTTTGTAGTCTCGATATCTATAGAATTAGTCTAGACATCTGCAGTATGGACATCTATAGAAGCAGTCTAGACATCTATAGTATGGACGTCTGTAGTATAGACATCTATAGTATAGATGTCTGTAGTAGTAGAATAGGTAGACCAATCAATTTTTTGGAATAGAGTCCAAGAGCAGAGCAAGAAAGAGGTAAACTATTGCTTATAATTTAAAAGAGGAAGGGGTACAAGGACCACCAAGATTCAAGGAAAGCATTGACGTAAGGGAAGACGTTGATGTTGAAACTATGCGAGGATATGGTGAGTGGATGGTAACAGCTGAAAAAGCAGTAGGAAGGTTGCAGAGGAGTGCAAAGGATGTGAGTCAAGTACCAGAGCAACAACACACGAGGTATCAAGAAGGAATACCAGGACCACAACCAACATTCCAGCGAAGGATGCCATAGAGTAAGGATGCACAAGAAGTCAAGAAAATATTATTTAGTGAAAATAAATGTACCTAGACTATAAACATTCGATGAGGAGAAACATAGCAGGAACCCCACCAATGGCTAACGTAGCCACCAAATTCAAGAAACTAAAGTGTCCACTTTTCATAGGATAAGGGAAGGGAGACCCGATTAGGCATTGGAGAAATTGTTGCATGGTGTGGAAAGTGACTTGGTAGAACAATGAAGCAGATTGGAGGAGGTGATTTCCTACAATATTTTGTGGATTCGCAATGGATTGGTACATAAAATTACCAACAGATAAGTATAAGACATAGGAAGAGTTGCATGATGCATTTGTGGAAGAATTTTGATCATACGATACTGATGAAAATTATAGCATACAAGGAGAGGAGTCTGTTCATTCTTACAATTGAAGGTTTATTAGGTTGTTTGACTATGTGGAGAAAGATGACCCAAAGGAATTAAAGATGTGGTTCATAGATGGACTTATCCCTATGTATCAAATTAATATGAAAACATTTTCTCTAAGATCATACCAAGAGGTTTTGGAGTATGCCTTGACTTGGGAAAGTGATGCAAAAATCTCATCGATGAATGAGACTCGAACAACTAGAGAATGCAGTCATATGGTGGCAAAAAAACTTTTTGAGAAGGAGATATCTGAAGTGCAGTCATCCAAGAAGGATACGTTTGAAGTGTAACTTTATGAGAAGGAGACATTTGAGGTGCAGTCATCTAATAAGGAGATGTCTAAGGTGCAACCATATAATAAGGAGATATTTGAAGTGTAGCCATCTAAGAAGGAGATATCTAAGGTTCAGTCATTAAAGAAGGAGACGTCTGAGGTGCGGCTATTTGAGAAAGAGACATATGAGGTACAGTCATCTTGTGATAAGCAGAACAACATTTGATTAATTTGACGAAGTATAAATAATACATTAGGGCCAGGATTAGTCCGGAGGTTGTGGAACCACCCGAGACCAATATAGGCGGAGTTGTAACAAATAACAACTAGCCTAAATTAATCAATCTAACAATATAAGATTGTTACGATTGAATTAATTAATAAAGGAAATATTGAAATATATTCTAACATCCCCCCTTATTACAATATTTCAGGAAACATATAACTATTAGCTATACTAGCATCCCCCCATTATTTTGAAATACATAGAGAATTGCGAAACAATTCAAATTTGACACGTGCAAGTGCCTTAGTGAATATGTCTGCAACCTGATCATGGGTGGAGATGTATTGAAGCTGAATGTGGTGCCTTGGTACTTCGTCTCGAATAAAGTGGCATTGTGTATCAATGTGTTTGGTTTTTTCATGATGCACTGGATTCTTAACAAGGTTCAAAACACCCATGTTGTCGCAGAACAAGTGTATTGGAGATTTTGATGGAAGACCCATACTTGTCAAGATGCGATGCAACCATATCACTTCGCACACAGCTTCACGTGCGGCGTGATACTCTGCCTCTGTTGATGAGATAGCAACCACCTATTGCTTCTTGTTGTGCCAAGAGACAGGACCAGATCCAAGATGAAACAAATATCCTGAAGTTGATTTACGATCATCAAATGATCCGGCATAGTCGGAGTCCGTGTATCCCTGTAAGAAGAATTTGTTGTTCTTCTTGTATTCTAGGCCATATTCCATTGTGCCACGGACATAGTGAAGAACTCGCTTTGTTGCTTTCCAATGTGTAGTCTTAGGTTCTTGCATGAACCTCGAAAGATAATTGATAGCAAATACGATATCTGGCCTAGTGTTGGTCAGATATATGAGACTCCCAATCAGCTGACGATAGAGAGTAGCATCTACCTGAGGTGATTTGTCATATCGTGATAACTGAAGACCTGTTTCCATTGGTGTTGCCATCGGCTTGCAGTCAGTCATGCGATATTTTTCTAGTAGTGTCTTGGCATATTTTTTCTGGGACACTTTGATGTAGTGCTCCTTCTGGTTCACTTCTAGGCCAAGACAGTAATGGAGAAGTCCGAGATCTATCATTTCAAAATATTTGCTCAAATCCTGTTTGACAGAAGAGATCATTGTTTCTGAACTCCCTGTTATGAGCAGATCATCAACATAGAGTACAAGCAACACTATTTCAGAGCCTTGCTTCTTGAAATAGAGGTTTGCATCCGATGGACATCTCTTAAATCCATGCTGCAGTAGGTGATTATCCATTTTTATGTACCAAGCCCGAGGGGCCTGTTTCAAACCATATAAGGATTTGACCAATTTGCAAACTTTCTGCTGTTGGCCTTCCACTTCAAATCCTTTTGGTTGAGTCATGTAGACTTCCTCTTGGAGATCACCATTTAGAAAGGCACTCTTGACATCCATTTGGTGCACTTTCCACCCATACTGTGCTGCCATAGCACAAAGAACTCGAATGGTTGTCATCCGAGCAGTAGGTGCAAAAGTTTCCTCGTAGTCAATGCCTTCTCTTTGAGCATAGCCCTTTGCAACAAGTCGGGCCTTATGCTTATCTATTGTCCCATATACCTTGTACTTGACTTTGTACACCCATTTGCAGCCTATGGGCTTCTTTTCGTATGGCAGATCGACAAGCTTCCAAGTTTTGTTTTTCATCAGAGACTTATACTCTGCATCCATAGCGGCCTTCCACTGAGGCTCACCAAGAGCATCTTGCACTGATGCAAGTTCAAGTTCATCTATTGAGGACATAAACACCCTGTCATCATCAATATCCATATCTTCTATATCTCTCTCTGGATCTATAGAAAGTTCCTCAAAATATTGACATAGATCATCAACCCCAGTAATCTTTGTTGTAGCTTTCTCCTATCGAGCCATGTTGTGAGTACGAGGCCTATCCAATGTCAAATCTGGTGGAGTGGATAGCTTAGAGTCTCTAATTGTACTTGTATACCACTTTGGATTCTTCTTCTGTGGTGATGAAGAAGATGAAGAAGGACCTCCAACCTTGGATGAAGGAGACTTCTCAACCTTAGTTTCCACAAGGTCTAGGTATACATCCTGATGTGTTTTTGATGTGAAAGCCTCATCAAAAACTACATCTCTACTGATGTGTATCTTCTTGGTTAAGGGATCAATCAATCGATAACCCTTAGAGTGCTCATCATACCCAAGAAGAATGCACTTCAATGTCTTCTCATCTAGCTTCTTCCTCTTTTCTTTCGGTATGTGCATGAATGCTTTACAACCAAAAATGCATAGATGAGAGATGGAGGGTTTCCTACCACTCCATGCTTCCTATGGAGTCATTCCTTGTAGGGCCTTAGTGGGTGCCCTATTCAATAGATATACTATTGTGGTGATAGCTTCTGCCCAATATTGTTGCCCAATTCTAGCTCATGTGAGCATGCAACGAACCATTTCCATGATGGAACGGTTCCTCCTTTCAACAACTCCATTTTGTTGAGGAGTATAAGTAGTAGTCAACTATCGTGTGATCCCATTTTTAGTCAAGAACTCAAAAAATTCTTTAGAGGTGAACTCCCCCCTCGATCTGAGCGGAGGGTCTTTATAGAAGTCCCTGACTCCTTTTCAACAGATTTCTTGAATTGTTGAAAGAAGCCAAATGCTTCAGATTTTAGTTGAAGAAAGAATACCCACACCTTTCATGAGTAATCATCCATGAATAACTAAAAATACCTCTTTCCCCCACAACTGTTGGGTGTTAAAGGACCACACAGATCGGTGTGAACCAACTCTAGAGGTTTCTTTGCTCTTGTAGAGCTCCTTTCAAAAGGTACTCTATGTTGCTTTCCTGCCAAGCAGTCAAAGCAAACTGGCAATGTGGTAGAAAGGGAAGGAAGACCCTTTACCATTTCATACTTACTTAACTCAAGTAAGTAACCAGAACTCATATGTCCATATCTCTTGTGCCATAGGGAAGTTGCCTCCTTTGTAGAGACAATCATGGCTACATCTGGAGAAGAGATAGTATCTAGGGAAAATAAGCCATGCTTATATGAAGTGGTTGCAATGTTCTTACCCCTCCTGGTGATAGAACAACACTTCTTGCCCCCCTCAACACTAAAGTTTACAACCATATTTTTGTCCAGAATTTGTGTGACTGACAACAAGTTGTTCGCCAATCCTGGAACATAGAGAACCTTCTCAATCTGACACTTGCCATCAGGAAGAGAAATAGAAACTATTCCTTCTCCTTGAACCTTGTAGGTTTTATCATCGACAATAGTGATAGGTTTGCCCTCTTTGGCCTCAAAAGACTCAAACCATGATTTGTCACCAGTCATGTGCTTATTGGCTCCAGAATCGACATACCAAATAGGATCCATCTGCTTGGATACTGTGGTAGTCATGAGCACTTTGTGTGCTCTCTCAGAATCCATGTCAGATTCCTCAACAGCAACATTCACTTGTTGTTGTTTGTTCTTTTGTGGTTTGTTCCTAGCCTTTCTATTTTGATTGTTTATTCTTATGCCAACATCTGTTTGTATCATGACCTTCTTTGTCACAGATCTTGCAATATCTCTTTTTCTGTTGAGGTTGAGTTTGTTTTCCTTTTGAATCCTTTTGAGAACTACCTCCCTTCTAAAAATTACCCTTCTTCTTGTTTTGCCCCTTCCTGTTGGTGTATAGGGCAGTGTTAGAAGAATCATCTCGTTGTAGTTGGCGTGCCTCCTCTTCTTGAAGCATATTTACCAACTCAACATAGGTAACTTGTCTCTGTGATACATGAAGTGAGGTAATCAACACTCTAAAAGAATCTGGAAGAGCTCTCATTACCACTGAGGTAAGGAGCTTATCATCAACTGGTGCTGCTAAGGAATTTAATTTTCCTTTCAACTCAGACACTCTGCAAAGAAAGTTTTCAACTGTCTCTCCCTGTTTCATGCTTAGACTATGTAATTGAGACTAAATAAATAGAATGGTGGAGTCATTCTTCCCTTCATATATAGTTTTAAGGGCATCCCATGCCGCTTTACTATTTGGACAGTCAACAATATGAGGTTGAACTTCATCAGAAACAGCAAGCAAAATGAGCACTTTTGCTTTGCTATCTTTCTTGTCAAAGTCTTTCTGATCAGCAGATAGAGTTGTGGCTCCAGCTGAAGATGAAGGTCTTACTATTGTTCCAGACACAATTTCCCAAAGATCATCCATCTCTAGGATTGCCTTCATTTTGTTTTTCCATGGTGTATAGTTTGGACCTTTCAATAACTGATGAGCATCAATCATTAGTTTTGCAGACATTGTGAAGGTTCCTTATAACACCAAATGGTCGCCCCTTCGATATACCTTAATTCCAGGTCATTATACCATACAAAATACCCGCCCTTACGTGAGGGAGACTATAGGTATTTTGAAAAACCAAAAAAATTACCCGCCCTTACGTGAGGGAGACTATAGGTAATTTTAATGATTATACGATACGTGGTACTTAGGCGGTACTGAAAGGGAATCACCTCGTTGATGGCACCGACCTTAGAAAGCCTTCAATCCTCATGCGTGGGGCGTAACCTCCCCTAAACACTTTGGATATCCAAACTTTCATCTGGATTTAAGCCTAAACACGAGAGTGATTGGGGTAGTGGATGGAGTAAAAAAATAGCAAAATGGTAAACTTATCTCTCCCCGACGATTAATAGAGAACAAGCTCAGACGTCATTGTGGTAGCTATATTAGGTGGCGGATACAGTAGCACAATCACGACAGCTTTACCTGTAAGTGTTGGCCAGAGGTATCACAAATACCGAACGCTGTAGTGCAATAAATTGCACGGATGGGTTTTAATTATTCTAGGGACTTAGGGAGTGAATTTGATTTTAACTTAAATGATGTAGTGCAAAAGAAGGAAAAAATGCAACATACAACATAAAAGTGCCCACAAAAATAACCCACTAGGTGTCGGGCGCAGCCGAAAATGCACCTTTACAATAATGCCAAAATTTGCTTTTTCAAAAAATTACTCTCAATCCCCCCTTGATTTTTCGAAAAAAAATTACTCCCCCCGTTAAAATTTCTCTTTATAAAGCATTTTAAAACATTCTTTTATAACTAAAGTTAAAAAAAAATAACTTTATCTTACATAGTAAAAAATTATTTAAAAAAAAAAAACCTTAAACTATTATAAAATAAATTAAAATGATATTTAATTTTAACTTTAATTAAAGAATATTAAAAAAAAACTTTAAAAAAATGAAAAAATTTTATACCTTTGAGGGGGGGGTCGACGGGACTCGAACCCGCGACCTGAGGCTCCCGGAGCCTTAACCACTCGACTCACCGCCAGGTGAGCCAGTGGGCTGATCTACCACAGATCAGGCTCCACGCAGTCTTAAGGAGCCCCCGAAGGCGTAATAGCCCCCGCGGCGGCGCTCCCTCCTCGTCCACCACTCGGGCGGAGCGCAGGTGGCGCTGTTGTGGCGGATACACCGGTGGCTCGTGGGTGGCATAGAGGCGGCGCGCGGGTGGCGACGAGGTGGTTGGCTCATAGAGAGCCAAAATTTGCTCAAATCATGCCAAACCTTGATCCTTTCAGATCGTTTCTCTGTTGTAGTGAGATACAAGACCAAAATGCACCTTAAAAACTATAGAAATGAAGGAGAATCACCTGATAGATGTCAGCCATTGACGCCCTGCGTGAGGAAAAAACCAGTTTTGGAGGGTTTTGAAAAAATTAGATCAATTTCTAATCCAGCCAATCTGCTCCGATTGGCTTCTTTCTTCCAAAAAATCACTCAGAAATCCAAAGCACTGCAACCAGTGATAAGGAAAAATAGGAAGTGATTAACAGGTTTGATGCCAAAATTTGTAGGTGACGGTGAATATTCTCCAGGTGACGCGCGTGGTTGAATTTCCTCGTCCGAGGTAGATTGTAGGTATATCCCACATGGATGGGATCATCAGCAGGTAAGGGTAATAAAAGGTTCTTTACTCCACAATGGAGTATAGCCTCTCGGGGAGAGGCTCTCACCCGAGAGGGTCATGGGGAAGCCTCGGTGTTGGCTCCCATGACATATGCACTCTATGCCTTGCCCTTTCGACCGTGCGGTCGATTGCCTCGAATTTCCTCTTTCGATCGTGTCGTCGATTGCTTCGAATTGCTCCTTTCGACCGTATGGTCGATCGCCTTTAAGAAAAACCAATTTTTTCGAGAAAAAAATTCTCAAATTTTGAAAAACTATTTCCAATTGAGATTTAAAAAAAAATCTCCGCTCGTTTGCTCCGCTACTACGAGATCACTTCGAGAGAAATGAGAGTGGCGGAGGAAGAGCTCTGATACCATGTGATAAGCGGAACAACATTTGATTAATTTGACGAAGTATAAATAATACATTAGGGCCAGGATTAGTCCGGAGGTTGTGGAACCACCCGAGACCAATATAGGCGGAGTTGTAACAAATAACAACTAGCCTAAATTAATCAATCTAACAATATAATATTGTTACGATTGAATTAATTAATAAAGGAAATATTGAAATATATTCTAACACATCTAAGAAGAAGACATCTAAGGTACAACCATTTGAGAGGAAGATATCTGAGGTGCAGTCATCTAAGAAGGATACATCTAAGGCACAATCATCTGAGCAAGAGTTGTCTGAGGTACCAACATCTGAGTAGAAGTCATCTAAAAAATATTCATCTAGAGGCTACACGTCTGAAACCTACCCATCTAGTCATCCATCCTAGACATCTGGTCATCTAGTCCAAATATCCAAACCAAACCTCTGTCATCTGACCCAAACATCTGGTCATTTAGTCTAGATTTCCAATACAGACATCTATCATTCATTCTAAAAATCTAGTCATATAGTCTAGATGTCTACCATCCATCCTAGAAATCTGGTTGTCTAGTCCATATGTCCAATCTAGACGTATACCATCCATCCTATATTTCTGGACATCTAGTCCAAATGTTCAATCTAGACATCTACCGTCCATCCCAGATGTCTGGTCATCTAGTCTAGATGTCTTCCATCCATTCCAAACATCTAGTCGTGACACCCATACTTCTAGTCCAGATGTCTACCATATGATCTAGACGTTTGGCCATCTAACCCAGATGTCTAGTCATTTGTTTGGTTGTTTGACCCAGACATCTAGCCATTTGTATGGTCATCCATCTGGCCATCCATCTAGCCGTTCAACCTAGACATAGCAACCCATCTAGATGTCTAGCCCATATTTCTATGATATCTACACTAACCTATCTAGACCTGTGTGCAACCCATCTGAGACATCTACCAGTGTGCAACCCATCCTAGATGTATATCTATCTCAGTAATCTAACCCATTGTCCTAGATGTCTAGACATGGTAATAATAAGATTTCTCAATCTGTCTAGTCTAATCCATTAGAGACTAAGCCATAAAGGATTGTCATAAAAAATGTTGATGTTGGAGGTAGAGCGATCAGAGTAGTTGACATTCGAAGTACAATTTGATAAGGGAGATGTATATCATAGGATGATGATAAGTTAGTTGGATCAAGAAAGCAATGGATTAGAGCTACGAGGAAGTAGTTTCAATATATTGAGTGAAAGTTTCCAAATGATTGACAAGGAGAAAAATTTAGTTGGGACATTGATGCTTTCAATGGTTTTGTTTTTGAGGGAGCACACAAAGGGTGTTGCCCCTCAACCCTGCAAGGGATGCTATCCCTTGACCCTACAAGGGGACTCCTGCCCCCTTGACCCCTAACACATATGGTGATGGGCATTGTCTATCATGTTTTTGATGTTTATGGTATTGCTCATGTTGATCATATTGATGTTACACATGCTTACAGCAAGTGGAGTGCACAATCAGAGAATAAAGTGTTGTGAGTAGTCTCAAGAGATGTCTATTGCCAAATATGTATGGAATAGGAGAAATAGGAAGGAGCATGACAAGAAATTATCTTATATTCCCACTATTTTTCTCATGTCTTTGAGTACAAAAACCAGTTTAGAAGAATGGGATACATGTAAATAGGCAAATTGATATGTCCTTATTTGATGAATCGATTTTGGTAATATGTGTTATTTTGTAAATGTACGCAAAGTGTTTGAAAAAATATGTGTGCATATATTTAATTATGTTGTAAAGTGTAATTTAATATTGTACGTAAGAACAAAGTGTTGTAAGTCATGTAAGTTAGCTAAATTAGAATTATAAACTATTTTTTTCTATAGTGGGAAATGTAATGTAATGCAAAATCAAATGAATATGAAATGTAATTTGAGGGACGTTATAAGGTGGTTGGAGGGTAACTACTTTTTGGATGTATAAATAAGCCCTCCCCTCATTAATTCAACTTGGTCATAGATGTTCAAGCATTGAGGAGAGTCATGCAAATGGAGGGATTGATGCAGCCTAGTCTTGTATGCAGCCATGAAGGATATTCTACCCAGGGTTTACAGGATACAAATTGTAATGCTAAAACTGTAATGTTGTATTATAAATGCCATTGTTAATATAAAACTACCTGTAATTACTGTTATCTACCATTTTTACTGCTATTGATTCTATTGTTGTTATTGCTACTATTATTGTTGTTGTTGCTGGTTTTCTATGCATTATTATTGCTATACTACAAGAACTGTAGATTTGTAGATTTATTTAAGTGGAAATAGGATTGTGTGTAGCATTTTAAATTTCATTTCTACACACAAGATGTGATGACTCTAGTAGAGTGGTTGGTGATGGATGCAACAAAGGATCGGATACTTGGTCAAAATACCATTCATATAGTTATTTTTTGCTTTACTTACAATGTTAGTGGAGCAATGGCACTCAAAGTATGTCATTTTTCTTCTATCGACAAGGGATATGTTTATTACTTTGGAGAATGTGGAGGATCACGTTGGTGTTGATTCAAGGAGATTTGATTCTTATGAGTTAGAAGTAGGATCAAGAACTATAGAGCCTTACTAGGAATCCATAAATTTAATTAAGGATTTATAACATAGACATTAATGTCATATTTTAAGCAAGTTCATCTCAATAGGTTGATGATGATGCTCTGTATTGTGATGTTTGACTTATTGATCAAGGACACCAACAAGAGGTTTTTGCATTAGGGCTAGGGTAATATTATCACCTAGATGAGGGACCACTACGTATAGTTATCCTAGGGGTATTTTATTTTGTATAGATTGTACTAGACCCTTCACTGTGTTGTTTATAGGAAGGGCAAGATCCTAGAATATTGTATACTTTTACAGGCATGGTCATAGGAGCATTTGGCGATTTGGGATCTCAATAGATGTAGATGATGTATAATATCTAGAAGGATTTATGTGGGGCCATGCCCATGAGATAGTTTAGAGGACCTTTAGATGGGTTTTGCTAATAGCTTGATGGGTTATTGATGACCTACAGGCAAATTAGGTGATATGGCACTTGTGGAGGGCATACCTAGAATGGGTGAAGGATGCATTCTAATTGGCATGAGTTAGAAGGATCAGATGGCTATGGGGAGCCTAAGGATATTTTGAGCTATACCAATAAGATCACATTCTCTGATATGTTATCCTTCCTTAAGGGGTTCCTACAATGGGGTAGGTATGGTAACAAAGGGCTACATGAGAGAGGGGATGGGATTTGAAGACCCTCTTGATCCTAAGAGATTTATGGAGGAGGATGTAAATGACCTCTCAATTACCAAGGTAGTTGTAAATTATATTGGGATAGTACCAAGACACTAGCATTGGTACCATCAGATTTTCCCTAAGAGGGTGACATCCATACTACAATGACCATATGTGAGGCCCAACCTGATTACACATTACCACTTTTGGGTGGTTATAAAGAGGTTGAGATAAAGGTAGAGGGATGGATCCACACCTGCATTAGCTTTATTTGTACCTCCTATTTCTTAAGTTCTTGATATTGAGGTAAGCCCTAGTAGGAAAATAAAGAGGTCTCAATATGAGAGGGATGCCATGAGTACGAAGATACGACTACTAGAGGATGAGCATATAAATATGAAGAGTGAGTTGAGATTAGTCATTGTGATGAGGACAATGGATATGGAGGGGTACTATGCCCAACTAGACTAGGCCTTAGCAAAATGGGATGAGGTCTACATAGAGAGGGGTGAGGAGATTGCATGACTAAGGTGGAAGAACAATGATGTAGTAGCAAGAGCTATAACACTAGGGTTTAGGAGTAATGATGCTTTTGTTAGGATTATGGTGGACCATTTGACCTAGGCACAGGAATAGGCATAGACATAGACATAGTTTACATCTAATATGGAGAGGAGTGGGTACTGTAGGATTCTATACCATGCAACAGTCCCTCTAAACCAGTGATACCCATCATTGATAAAAACACAATCTCAATCCTAATCCTAGATAAGGTCATTGACTAGGGATTATCAGCAGTATGTACATCTACTATTTTGAACAATGGAAAGTGGATCTAATAGTTAACCTAAACTTTTTAGACTTGGTTGAGATTTTGGTAGTCATGAGTGGCCTAAGAGTACCAATTTTCATTATTAGGAGCCTCAACTAGGTGGTTTAGTATGAGTGTACCATTTTAAGTGATTATGGTGCACCAAACTAATGTATGATAGACGATTGTTATATATACATCAATTATTTGTTTATTGATGTGTTAATATATATAGTTGATTGGTGAACAAGGGTTTTGAAAGGATACCATAACCTTTTACAAGAATATGATGATTTAGAGAAGAGCTCCAAACCAATATACAAGAAAATCAATAGACCCTCTATGGTCCATCGAAGATAAACTACTAAAACTAAGAGGATAAGCCCACGCAGGGGCAGGAGAGAAAGCCTCATCGAGCGAGAAGATAAGCCCTCCCAGGGCAACAAGAAATATCAACTGTGCTGAAACAAATCTTACATACATGGCACTAGGCAATATTTGTGAAGTCCACACTGTAACAGGTTCTCCATATGGGGTAATTGTTATCGCTTGTGAAAGCCACATTGTGGTGGATCAAAACTAGGTATCAGATGACACCTATGAGATATTAATTGATACACATATTCCCCATGCACCTAGGAATAAGAATATACATATTTTGAAGAAATATATGAATACCAATGACCTCAAAGAGCTGGATATGCACCACAAACCCTTTTACAAGAACATGAAAACTTTGTGTTGTAGTAAATATGTGGATGTGGATGATGTGTTAAAATATATTTTTAAATGATGTGATGTTGAAATTTTATGTTAATTTGATGATTCATAAAATGAGTGCTATGGAGTGATACAATTATTTTATGGTAGATATGGTCGGCATATGTTCTTGCAAATTTGATTTTAGATTTGATTTAATATTTTTATCAAATTATTTTGATTTAGAAAAATATAAGTGTTAAAGGGCTAATATGATTTCCACAAAAATTCAAAATGAATTTATATCAAGTGGTAGTGCTAAATATGAATATGATTAGATAAATGTACGTTTATGAAGAGTTTTTATATTAATTTAGTAGGTTTAGACAATGTTTGACATGATTTTAGAAATTTACGATTTTGTTGCATTAATGGCAAAATTTTGGTTTTGGAATAATTAATTAAAAATTAGAAATGATTTAGTTTTGTGATTGAATGTGTGGGTTATGTTTTTGGATATGTAGGAATGTATTCAAGATGGTTCCCTAAGGTTTAATAGGAAGAAAAGCATTTTTGACAAAATTCTTTTGTTTGCAAAAAAAGATGGTTATTACATGCATCCAGTTCTACTTAATGTTGTTAACCTTTTAAGTGAGGTGCTTAAAAGGTGCGAAAAAACTCATTAAAGATTATTGGTTTGCAAGTTTATTTAAAATCACCTAACAAACAATTGATTATTTAATATTTTTGTGTCATTAGTCCCTAATAGTTTACGTTTAGCCTGATTGATGGACAAGCACTTAGGAAACTATGACTAATTACTTTTAGCTGGTCTATACCTTTGTATATTTTATATCTATAAAAATTTTATTTACTCCTAAGTAGTGGCTCTTCTAGCTTGATTAATGGACAAGTACTTTGACAAGCATGTTTGATTGTTTTTAGGTAGTTTATGTCTTTGGACAGTTATGTCTATAAAAATTTTGCTTGCTCCTAAGTGGTGGCTCTTCTAGACTAATTAATAGACAAACACTAAGACAGGCATGTTGATTTTTTTAGGTAGTTTGTGCCTTTGGATAGTTTACATCCTTAGAAATTTGACTTGCTTCCAAGCAATGGCTCTTATAGCCTAATTAATGGACAAGCACTTAGACAAGCATGCTTGATTATTTTTAGGTAGTCTATGCTTTTGGATATTTTATGTCCTTACTCTTTTTTTTCTTTGGATAGTCTATGTCCGTATAATAGATGCTATGGTAATTTTATTTTTGGAAAATCTCTGTCCATATTATTAATGTTATGGTACTTTTGCTTTGTATAATTTTGTCCATATGATTAATGATATGTTCTGGATAGTCAATGTTCTTATTAATTTTATTTTGGATAGTCAATGTCCTTATGATAAATTTTTTGGATAGTCAATGTCCAAATAAATTTTGTGGATAGTCTATGTCCATATGAATGCTTTGGACAGTCTATATCCATATTTCTTTTATTGTGTTTAATGCCCCCACTTGTGGGGATTTTTTAGACGATCCTTGTGAGCACTAGCTTTATAGGAGATATTACCATCAATGATATTGATGTCACAGTATATTTTTTATTTGGCGCATTTATAAATTTGATTATTCCAAGTACTTTTTCAAGTTTTAAGAAAATAGGATTCCTTTTTCCATTTCCTTGTAATTCAACAAAGCAAATGGGATGAATTTGACCAAGGTTTTAATTAGGCCCCTCATTAGAGCCCGTGAGAGAATGGGGTTTTCTTGTTCTATCACTTGACGGGTGCTAATAAGAGGGATCAAGTTAATAAGTTAATATAATTGAGGGTTATAGGTAAGAGCCATCCTTTCTTATGATGTAAAAAGAGATAGATATAATTTGGAAAGAAGGTGCTATTTTTAAAAGAATATGATTGATTAGTCCTTTTAGTAAAAATGTGTAAAAGTGGAAGCATGCAAGCTTATTTCCTTTGAGAACTATGGACTAATTCTACTGATGGTAGGCATATGTCCATTATATGCTAGTTAGTATTTAAAAGCATTCCTAGTTCTCACAATCAAGATATGAATGCTAATGCATACATGAGTAATGCAATGCATATGAATTTATGCTTAATTTGGGTTCTTTATTGCATCTTCGAGGACTTTGCAAATGTAATGCAAGTATAATACAAACAAGCTAGAGCTATTATCGCATCTTAGCAATCCCTTTTATTTTATTTTGTACCATGGTAAATTTTCTTAGGAATATAACAAGACTACCTTGTATTGGCATCATGTCATTATCATAAAAAAATTTCCTAAGGGAGAATAAGTTGAAGAGGATAAATTTAGGCCATGATTTTTTCTCCTAACAAAAATTTGATTTAGAAAATAAACATAGTACCAATATTTTGAGGATGTCACTTGACTATCCATTATCTTGGATGTGTTACCAATGTTATGTCATCTTTGTCAAAGTTGTTGCAAGGGATAAAACTATGAAAGAAATTATTTTATACATTACACACGTGCAAACAAGAAATCATGCATGACAAAAAACTTAAAAATTATTTGTCAACATTCAATCCCATAGTACTAAGGACAGGGATTTGTTAGAATTAGAGACCTAGTGCAAGTACAATGCAAGCGTAAGATATCCTGACTAGTTGTCATCATTACATCATTATGAAATCCCTTGATTCTAAATTCATTAGGTAAGCAAGCATACATGCAAAGTATGCAACAACACAAACTATGTAGGTAATCCATCATGTAAGTGAGATTATATATGATTAAGAATATTTGGGACAAGTTTATTTGGTGCTTGTGATTATTTCTTGGATTAAGAATTGATAATATAGGGTTGTCAACAATTACACTTCATCATATTACCCTAGTTTTGTAGGAAAAGAAAGTCAAATGATGATTTTGAGGGATGCTTATACCTAGGTATGATGTCTGATTGAGTTATCCAATATTTTTGGGTATAAAAAATACTTGTTAGGTATTGGGTAATCTGTTCATTCATACTCATTAGGCATAAAGGTATATTCAACAAAATATGATGTATTATTACTTAATATTTTTTATAGACCCTTATAATGAGGAGGGAGGTTTGAAAAAATTATTCCTCAATTGTTGGGTGTGTAGGTATGCTAAACATTTTCTAAGCATTGAATAATTCTACCAAACCTCTTTTTTGGGTATTGTTGGTATTTTTGCCACACTAGAACTTTTTTGTAAAAACTTCTAAGTATAAAATATAAATTGTGCATTGTCGCTAGTCTCTTTAAATTTTTTATGTTTTCACTAATTTTTTTTGGTATTTTCATTGGTATAAATCCCTCTTTCAATGCTTTTGCCAATGAAAATATCACTTGGTTTTGAGCGAAAATGATGGTCGGGTGTTCGTTTTTGCCACATTCAAATTTTGTCAAAATTTTGCCTAAGTATGAAATGAATTTCACCAGTGAAATCATATTTTGAGTAGTTTCACCCCTGTTTGCAGTGAAATTCATTTCTACCCCCAAGCATAGCGAAAATAATCTTCGGTTAAAATATCAGTGAAATTCTAGTTTCACCTCAGGCACAACGAAATTCCCTTTTCACCCATTTTCTAGCAAAATCCTCTTTGTCAGTGAAACTTTCATTTTGGCAGTGAAATTCCTTTTTACCCATGCCTGGGTGAAATCATATTTTAGCATGTTGCCCAGGCGAAAGCGTCTTTTCATGTTTTGCCTTGGCAAAATTCTACCCCACACCATGCCTTGGAAAAATCTTTGGTGAAATTATTCTTGGGCCACATCTTGGCACATTTTTGGGTGAACCGCATTTATACCTTGGTGCAATCATCTTTCCCCATGCTACCTTGGTGAAATCACATTTTTTAGCATAACATTTGAGCACAGTTCCTGAGTGAAATTTCCTTTTGCACCTCACCATGGCAAATCTCTTGATTCGTGCAAACATCAAGCGAAACTCCTTTTCACGTGTTTATTGGTAGAATTTGCAACAACACTTGGCGCATTTTTCAATGAAGGTATCTTTTTGCAAAGCATGGGGTACTGTCTTGGGTGAAAACCCATGACACACTATAACCTCGCAAAATTAAATTCTTCATATTTTTCCTTGGAGAAATCCCTTTTTGAGCTTCACCTTGGCAAAATCAGTTTACTCCATTTTCTCCAGGTGAAACCATGGTCAAAGGTTCTTTTGAACAAAGGTCAGTGTGGAGGGAATTCCAAGGCCAGTGAATTCAATTTTTGGGGTGAAAAGGGGTAAAGTTTCTAGAATTGCTACTAATAAATATCAAGTTCTATAGATAACCAAAATATTACCCAAATTAAATGTTGTTCACACTTGAATCTGGTGTGATCATGATTGATTTCGAGGTGCCATCCATTGTGGTAGATTTTCATTTTCTAGGCACCGTCAGGGAGATTAAAATTTATCCTATGATTCCTACTAAGTCTCAATATGCCATGTGATGAAATTATTAGTTACTTCCCAATGCACCACCAAATTGGTTCATTGATGTTTCTAGGGAGAGAAATATGACCAACCAATCTGTCATTTCCCACCATTTTTGTTTAATGAACATTTAATTTTGGAGGCAAAATCCTCTATAAAAACTAGAAAACTTGATGTAAGAAAAGGAAGAACATTCTGTTGAAAACTCTTGGAGTTTAATTTTCTACATCAATTGAAAGACTTTTGGCCTTGGTTTCTTGATTAGTTGTGTATGTGATTTTGTCTGTCATTTCTGTGATATTCATGATTTTATTAAATAGATTTAATTCTGCATTTGAATTTAATTTTTGATTAAAAGGTGAATGTTGAAATACTCATTGGAAGTCATATTTGTAATCTATGTCGAGTTCCTATGTTGTTCTTTCTATTAAATGTTGATTAAAACTCGATATGGTTATTTAGCTATTAGTTCGTTCTCACTTTATTTTTTTGGCTCACAACCATTTTTCCCATATCTTTCTATTAATCTCTCTTTGAGATTTATATCAATTTTTAGATTAGTAAGGGAACTAGCCCTCTTTGGATATTGGTCCAAAGGACATCTCTTTCCTTTGGCCTTTCAATGTTGGTCGGGTCTAAGGCGCATATTTTTATACTTAGGCAGATTCATGACCAACAATTTTTGGCATGCCCAATGGGACCTTGAAAGTTCCATATTTAGTAGTTTTAAGTTTTGATGTTCATATTTTACTATTTGATTAGAACATCTAGCAACTCATTTTTACCCAAAAGCCTTTGAACGTGAAGTTGGTGAAAGCTTTACTTCATGATCACAAGATCGAAGGCAAAAAAATTATTAAATCCTATTGAGTTCTTTGAGCTTGACACCCAAGTTTTAGGAGAGCATCCTAGATTAGTCACTCCGACTATCCCATCAATTGTAACATCTTCACAGGTAGCTGGTGTGTTTTTTGTTCCTTCAAGTCCCTCTAGTACTACCACTAGCTTTCCTCCCCGAGCAAATTCTTTGGTTCAAATGGCCCAAAATCCACCACCACCAAGATAGTTTCCAGCATGGAATCATTTTGGAACTTTGAATCTATAAGCTCAGAACCCGATCTAGCCAGCAGTGTTGAAGGCTTTGCCTACATATGATGTTACAAGAAAAACTACTTATGAGCATGTTCAAGACATGGCTTCTTTGGCAACTATTCATAGCATCATAGACGAAGATGTCATGGTCATATTGCTCATGCTCTCTCTCAAAGAGAAGTTGCTTTACTGGTACCGATCCTTACCACCTGCCACTATCACCACATGGGATAATTTTTCCTTGTTACATCAATTTACTAACATTCAGAGGTATCCACCGGATGAAATCATTGAATTCAATGTTAGGTTCGCTTGAACTTGGCAGTGAATCCCTGATGGTTTCTGATCGACTTCTGAACAAACCACATTTTATTACCTTTGATCCTTCAATTCTAACTTTAACATGGTCATCCATAATTCCAACATTGATATATACTTCCAACCTTGTACTCCATTTTGCAAAAGGTTAAAGCTGATTTAATTGTTATTGATAAGCTCTCACCAAAGATGATGATACCTATATTTCATGATCTTCTCAATATTTATATTCCAATGCATCTTCTCAGTCTTTACCAATGTCCCCCATGTATCTGGTCCATTCATGGAATCCTAGTTCATCTCAAACCTCGATAATTTTTGCCTCACAACTGCCTACTTCTTCCATTCTGTAGTTGCCCACTCCAATTCCATTCCTAGCACTATCATCTTTGCCAATACCACTTCCATTACCAGCCCCTCCAGCACCCTCAAATATTGATCCCCAAGAGAAGTTGTTGTAAGAGATGCAATCAATGAACTCAACAATGAGAGTGATGAGCAATGATATCACAACTATTAAGAAAAGGTAGGTTTAGAGAGATTTCTAGCCTAGGATATTTCAACCTTTGCCAATCACCAGAGAGCAAGCAACTTCAACCAACAATATGCCTAAAAGGAATCCAACTGTGTTGACAAATAAAGAAGATGGTCCATCAGACAAAACATATTTGTTTTCTACCTATAATGATCCACATGGTAAACAAACTTGCATGGTTCATCTGAACTATGTGCATACTCTAGAAAATAGCTCTTTTGGCAGTCAGATCAATATGATTAGAGAAGACGATCATAATTTTATGTTCCCTTCTATAGAATAATTTTTATTTCTCATGAGATCTGGGAAAAAGTCAATCATAGTAGATCCAATTGAAATGGAGCCATTGAAGGTACCCACTGATCCAAAGGTGTAGAATGAGAGAAAACAAGCATAAGCAAAGGCACCTATTCTAGCACCCAATCCAAATGAACCTATTCTTCTGAAATATCTCTTACCCACACAAGCAAAAAAAATATTCTCTCAAGCGAAGGCATCAACTTCACAAGCACAAGTCGAGATGAAGGAACACGCAAAAAAATGTCTTAAATACCCATATTTGACCAAGCGTTAGAGGGTGAAAGCCATGCAACAATATCAAAGAAATTATGATGCTACTGATGAAGGAAGGGATTTCACTTCATCCATGAACAACATTGTTGAAGAACTAAAAAATATCCCTACCAAAGTTAGTCTCTATGATGCGTTATAATTACCTAGATAGGTTGATTTGTTGCAATAATATTTGAATCTTGTTAGAGATGAAAATAAGAATCCCACTCATACTATGTTAGCTCAGATGCTTACAACTTCAACTATTGGAAAGAATAGACCACCACCATTTTATTTTTCTCTCGAGATGGAGGGTTGGATTGTGCATAACTACATGATTGACTTTGGTGCAGTGATGACTGTCATGTCGAAGGCAGTGCATGATGTTATGGGCATGGAGTATACCAAGAGTAGCCTAGGATTTTTGCAGTTGGATGGTACTCCTATAAGAATGTTAAATGTCATCAAATATATCCCCATTGTCTTGCATAAAATACCTCAAATCACTGTGATCCAAGAGGTGGTTGTAGTGGACGTAGAGCCATATTTTAGTATGTGCCTCTCAAGAGAGTTTACTACCAAATTAGGAGGTTATCTCTCCTTGGATTACTCTCACCTAGAAGTTCCTTTCAAAGGAAAAAGAATTTGAATCTACAATGAGAAGCCATCCATATTTCATGTAGATAGGATTGACAATGAAGAAAAGTCCATGGATTCTGTTAAGATGGTGACTAAAGAACTAGAAGAATTAAATTTAATGGAAGAAGCACTGGATGAGATTCACACAAAAGATAAATTTTCAATGAATTATTTTAGTGTAATGATCAAAATTGATATCGGTTGCTATGCCATTACCAATCCTAAAAAAGTTACAACGAAGGTGTTCGATGATCAAGATCCTATTACAGATTAGTTGTGGAAATTCTTCTTCGATGGTGCAAGATGTAAAAATGGTTTAGGAGTTAGAGTAGTTCTCACTTCCCCTTTTGGAATACATAAAATATATTCATACTGGTTGACCTGGAGATGTACCAACAATGCTATTGAGTATGAATCATTGTGCTTAGGTTTGAAGAGTAGAGAAACTTGGAATCAAACAACTCCAAATTTTTGGATATTCAAAGTTTATTTTCAATAAAGTGACTAACAAGTGTGTCTCCAAGTAGCACTATTTGAAGGCATACCACAATAAATTTTGGGATTTATTTGAAGCCTATATGGAATTAAACATCCAAGTGATTTCATGGAAATAGAATAAACATATAGATCTCTTGGCATCCCTTGGTACCAACTTATCTCTAGTTGAGCAGATGGTGAAGAAACCAAAGACCATGAGGTTGATTTACAAGTTTAAGAATATTTATTGGCAAGTTTTTGAAAGTGATGAGCAGATCGTGAAATCCTGGATAAAATAATCTAGTAGTGTGAAAGGAAGAACACTTGATGAAGAAGGATTTGAGGGACTGATCTAGTTAAGAAATAATCATATCTTGAAAGGATTGATTTCGCTTAAAAGTCTCTTTGATCATAATGACAGAGCTAAAAAATATAAGATCAAAGTAGATGAAAATAAGTACATCGAGGTACAGTTGGAACCTAAAAATTCAATCAAGGTTGGAACCAATTGCAGTCTAGAAGAACTTGAGAAAATCGAGTTATACCATGAATTTCCATATATTACTACCGGAGTTATCAGGACCTCAAAGGTTATGACAAGAATGTAATCCATCATACTATTGAACTGCAAGAATGAGTGAAACCCTTCAGGCAGAAACAGAGACCAGACAATCCTAAAATTGAAGTTTTGATGAAAGTTGAACTGTTGAAAAAGGTGGAAGCTAAAATTATTTACCCAATCAAGAATTATACCTGGGTAGCTAATTTTGTCCTTGTACAAAAAAAGAACAGAGATATTCACCTATGTGTTGACTTTCAAAATTTAAATCAGTCTTCTTTGAAGGATAATTATCCTTAACCACATATTGATCAAATTCTTCACATAGTTGTAGGAGCTCACATATTTTCTCTGTTAGATGGGTTCTTCGGCTACAATCAGATATGGGTCAAGGATGAAGACCAGTACAAAATGACATTCACCACAAAATGGGGTACATTTACTTATCAAAAAATACCTTTTGGTCTCTCGAACGCTGGAGCAACATTTCAAAGAGCAATGGATGTGGCTTTCAGTGAGTTAGTAATCGAGTCATTTTTATTTATTTGGATGATATGACTGTCTTCTCTCATAACAGGGAGGATCATAGCTTACATTTAAGACAAGTGTTTCAAAAATACTAGGAGTTCAAAATATCCATCAACCGAAGAACTCTATCTTTGCAATGAAGGAAGGAAAGCTCCTAGGCCATGTAATCTCAGAAAAGGGTTTAATTGTTGATCCAACTAGAGCTGAGCCTCTTTTGAATCTTCCATTGCCATCTAGCAAGAAAGGTTTACAGTAATTTTTTGGTCAGATTAATTTCATCCAAAATTTTATTGTAGATTTTGCTCAATCTGTGAAACCAATGATTGAATTCTTGAAGAAAGATGTTGATTTCAAATGGACTGAGCAAAGGAAGCAAGCATTCCAAAAAATCAAGAAAATAATCGCTCAAACTCTTGTTTTGGTAAACCTTGACTATTAAAAGGATTTTATCCTTTATGTTGTTGGTGAACAAGAGAGTTACACAATTATCCTTACACAAAATGAGCGATCAATCACATTTTTAAGCCAAGTTATCCAACCACATAAGGAAAAGTACAATTTCATTGAGAAGCAAGTGTATGCAGTAATGAAGTCCCTGAATAAGTTTCAACATTTTGTTTCACAAAGTAAAACAATTATTTATGTTGTTCATCCGGATGTCCAAAATTTTATTATCCAAGGTGAACTTGGAGATAAGAGAGTCGGTTGGGTTTCTAAAATCCAAGAATATGATATCAAAATTTGACCAACCAAGTTGGTTCGTGGCTAAGCACTATGTCAAGAGCTTGCAAAGAGCACTACCCCTGAATCAATGGTTTGCTAGTATGAAGATTCAATAAGCAAAATTAATCTTGCTAATCATTCCTTAGTTGACCATGATTGGATAGAGGACCTTGTTGAATACTTCAATTCAGGAAGGTGTCCTTCACATCTCAATTCTTCACAAAGAAGAAGATTCAGACTATAGGCCCTTAGGTATGTTATGTTGCCAAGTGGATTGTTTTATAAAAATATTGATGGAGTGCTTCTTAGATGTGTCAAAGAGTTAAAAAAATAGAAAATATTGGAAGAGTTTCATTCTGGATTGTTAGGAGGCCACTATGCGGGGAGACACATGGCATTAAAAATTATTAAAGCAGGTTATTTTTGGCCCACCCTTTTTTAGATGCATTTAAGGTCAGTCAAAGTTGTGACAAATGCCAAAGGTATGTCGATAAGAGCAAAAATGCATCCTTACCTCTTCGTCTGATCCAAGTAGAAGCACCATTTCAACAATGGGGTTTAGACTTTATTGGAGTCATTGATCCCAAATCATCTATCGAAAATAAATACATTCTAACTGCAACTGATTATTTCACCTAATGGACCAAAGTAGTCCCGACGAAGAAGGTATACCAGGAGGTAGTCATCACTTTCCTTGAAGGACTGATCACTCGCTTTGGCATGCCAAATGTGATTGCAACAGAAAATGGAACTCCGTTCATCGGTGCAAAAATTAGTGAGTTTACGGGTAAGTATGGTATTTATGTAAAAACTTCATTAAATTACTATCCATAGAGAAATGGTTTGGCCAAATCTACAAACAAGAATCTGCTTAGGATTTTGAAGAGGACTCTTGGTAACAACAAGCGAAGTTGGCATTTGCTCTTGAACCAAGCGTTATGGGCTAATCGTATCTCAATTAAAAAATCTATCAAGATGCCCCCCTATTCTTTGGTGTATGGTAAGGAAGCAGTCTTGCCTATTCACATTGAGTTACCGGCTCTTCAATCTTTGCAATTGTTTGATGATGAAGATGATGAATTTGATTATTTGAGTGTAAGGTTAGATCAACTATTATGGTTTGTAGAAAAAGGGGAGAAAGCATATAATGCTTTCATGGATCATGCTCAGATGAAAAAAAATTGTTTTAGCAATAAAAATTCAAAGAATGGAATTAAATGTTGGCGATCTTGTGTTAAAATGGAATGAGAACAAGGTGAAGCCAGGCAAACATCTTAAGTTTGAGTTAATTTGAGAGGGCCTATTTTAGATTTCTAGTGTGAATCAATTCAACTCATATTATCTGTAGGATATGGACGACCATGTGTTACCCATTCCAGTAAATTATCTTCATTTGAAAGTCTACTAAAAATAAAAAATATGAAATCAACATCTATAAGGTTGTACATATTTTGTCATTTAATTTTTATGCTTTTCTCTAAAAAAGGGAAGCGAAAATAACTTTCGCTGAATAGAAGTGTTTTCATTGGCGAAAATCCTTTTCGCCAGCAAAAACTTTCTTCGCCCCTCCCTTGGTTAAAAAAAAAAGAGATGAAAATACAAAGCGTGAAATTCCTTTTCACTGGGTGAAGGTATTTTCGCTAGAAAAAATCATTTTCGCCAACGAAAATCCTCCCCATTTTCTTTTTTGAGCACCTAAGTTGGAGACTTCACCTCAAAAGCACTTTTTTTGGCAAAAAGCATGCATGCTTTAAAAGGGTTTTGATTTTTTAGGAGAATGGAGTTAAAAAACCCCTATTTTTAAAGCTTGGCACTCAAGTTGGTGAAAACGGTGCATGAAAAGAAGAAAAACAAAAGAAAGAAAAAACACTTGAAGGAAAGATAAAAAAGGAAAAAGTGATTTTGCCCAAGATAAGGATTTCGCCCATACATCTTCTTTTGGAGTGAAACTCAAGTTGGTAGCTCTAGTCACATGCTTTTCGGGTGGATATACTGGCAAACGTTATTGGCATCCAAGAGAGTGAAATGCTTTTTCGTCTTATTTTTTTAACGAACTCCTAGAACACATGGAATTTCATTAGTGAAATCAGCGAAATCTATTTTTTGGCACTCCACTTCACCAAAATAGGTGCCCATCACATAGTTCAAATTGAAAAAGTGGCAAACCACATTTTTTCAAATTAACCGTTAATGACAGGTTACACCCCCCAAGAAGGAAAAAATAAAAAAAGAAGGTGAAACAACCAATCACAGCACTCGAGAAAGATATGGGAAAAACCGTTGAATCATTGGAAAGCGTGACATGCCCCCAAATTTAGAAAGTGCATTATAGGCATTAAATTCAGTATGTATGATTGGAAAATTATAAAAGGGCAAACACTTCATCTGAAGAATAAAAAAATTCTAAATTTTTTGTGTGTGAAATTGCTGTGAATTGCTTTTGCTCCAAGGAGTGAAATTGTTTGCTATCTGCTCAAAGAAAGCTGAAGATGGAAAATAAAACCATAGAGGCCAAGAGGGAGAAGTCTCAAAAGAAGACTGACCTAGAGAAGAGGTGGTGAAGAACTAGAGAGGAGTATGAAGAAGTAGAACTAGCACCTTACTACAATCGCCTGGTACAAATTGGTGATTGTACAATCACGAACAAAGGCATGGAGAAATTATGGTAGGACGTCGATTTTGCTCTTCAAAAGGTATATACTAAAATTTCATGCACCATGGTGTTTTACTCCCATATTTTTTGGTACCTGTGCATGCTGGTGCATTCATATCTTGAGATGGTATGGGTGATTGCACAATTTTACAATCCTTCTACAAGGTATGTTTGAAATGCCAATGGAGACAAGTTGTTCAGTATTTCAGATAGCTCGATCAGGGATGCTTTTGCTTGTGGTGCAAGACCTCCTTCAAACATCATGTTTAAGAAGCTTAATATTTTAGAGCAAGAGGAGATATACCAGTCTATAGTACCTATGTGGCAGTTCATGGAGAATCAATTGTTGAAGACACCACGGTTTGGGAAATTACCAGATTTATCGGTGCCACTAAGAGATTTCAAGAGATCAAACTTATATTCGATGTTGGCATGGGTTGTTGGATTACCCTTAGATTCCATAATGCATAAGTGTCAAGAGTCGCTTGCGCAGTGCATCTCACAAATTGAGTTTTACGCCCCGACTGCCATGATAGCAACCACAAATCCAATTTTCTTTTAGATTTTGTAGCTCGAAGAATACCCACTTAGCTGTAGAAGGTGCAGAGCGGGGAAGATGTCACCTTTAGGCATGTTGGAATTTTTGCCACATTTATTTGATTGTTGTTTATTCATGCATAAGCTATTGAAATTCTAACTCCTCTACAGGTTTTGATGCAAAAAAAAAACTAAGTCTAAAGACTGTCGCGAAATCGTGACAAAAAATAGCATGGAGAGCCAAAGTAAAAAACCGTCGCGATATCGCGACATGTCACGTTATCGCGGGTCTACCAAGGAGAGAGAAAACAAACGCCAAGTTGTCACGATTTCGCGATGTGTCAAAAAATCGCGATCAGTGCAGTCAACAGCAGCAGGGGGTAAAATCGTCACGATATCGCGACGCGTTGGATTTTTGCGGTCAAACCAGTCAACGGAGGGCAGAGCGACAAAACGTCGCGAAATCGCGACAAAACCAAGCCAACGACAATAACAATCAAATTCGTCGTGATTTCGCAACATAACTCAGCTACAGGCACATAAGGCAAAAAATGTAGTGAAATCGCGACGCGTCGCATTTTCGCGGCATGGGTAGACAAAAAGGCTTAAGACTTAAAATGGTCGCGATTTCGCGAAATTTGTGGGGTGAAGCCAAGCAAAGAAAAAAACATAGCAAAATCGCTACATGTTGCGTTTTCGCGACGAAGTGAAGAGAAAAGGTCTAAGGCACGAATGGGTCACGATTTCGTGACACTTTTGAGAATGAAGCCAAGTTAGATGAAGACATCACGAAATCGCGACAGGAAGCGGCTATGATGGAGGAGAACGTAGCGAAATCGTGACATAGTAGAATGAAGGGGCCAAAAGTGGTAGCGATTTCGTGACATGACAAATTGTTTGCAGTCAGGATCAGTAAAGTCCACAGTGACAAAAAGGTAGCGAAATCGCGACATGGTAGATATTGAAGAAGCACTTAAGGTAAGAGTGTCGAATTTTCGTGCCACGGTGAGCGAGAAAAGCTTAAGGCAAAAAATGGTAGCGATTTCGTGACATTTGTAGGAATGAGCTGAGCAAGACAAAATTTGTCATGATTTCATGACATTGTCAAGGCAAAGGGCAAGAAAGAAGTTAGCATCACGATTTCGTGACACATTGTCGAAGAAAGACTAAGTGCAGAGAATTGTAGCGAAATCAAGCAGCGTTGCATTTTTGCGGTTCAAGATAGCAAAAGAGACAAAGAAGCTGAATACGTCACGATTTCACGACATGGTTGGTTTTCACGATCTGAAAGTGACAGAAGTGTACAGAGCAGAGATATGTCGTGTTTTCGTGACCTGTTATAGTTTCACGGCAGAAAGCAGTTCAAACGACCTAATGCAGTTTTGTGAGTTTCGATGATTAAAAGCTCTCCAAAATTAAATGTGTTGCTGCTTTTCGATGTGGTCAAGGTAGAAGAACGCGCCCAAGCTACCAAAATTGAAGATTTCCATTATTCGAAGGTGTTGTTTGCAATTTTTCTAACGGTTTCATGCACATTTCCAAGAACAACAATTTAATGAAGATGATCGACTCCTCCTTATGGCATTTAATTTTTGGTTTCTTCGAGGTTGTTTAAGGATATCATCTCCTTGTTTCATTGCATAATTTTTAGATCTCGAGGAGGTCCATTTCATAGTTTTAATGCTGCAAAGAGGCAAGTCCTCTATATAAATCAATGTAAATCTCAAGAGCAAGTATCGGGAGTTTGAGAGATACTTTTGCTGAAAGCTTTTCAAGTACTTTGCATGAATATAAGACATTCGACTCTCTATTTTTGCAGGCAATTTTTTGTGTATTTTACCTTTTGTATTCAGCATTCCTAATTTGTGCTCGCATTTCTTATTTGTTGCTTAGTTTTAATTCTATATTGAGTTTTAACATTTGCTAGTAAGGGAGTGAGTTCTGGAATGTTATCTTGAAGGTCATCCACGCAAGTTGTGAGTGAATCACGTCACTGTCTTCTATTATTTGTTGTTTGTGTACTTGGTGTTATCTGCTATTGTTCTTTCCCGATCAGATAAATTTGGCCCATGGCTATATTTCTCGTTTCTTTTTGCATCTTTACAATTCCTTTCCTATAACTTTGATCTAAAAACAAGCTTAGAATAGTAAGGGAACCAGCCCACTCTGGAGATTGGTTTGGGAGACATTTCTTTCTCCTAGCCTTTCAATGTTGGCCAGGTCTAGGGTGCATTTTTTTGTAAAATCCTTTCCTGTGGCAGATTCGTGACCAACAGTTTTTGGCACGCCCGATGGGAAAGACATTTTTTTCTCTGTCTCAGAAAGATCCCATAGTATTGAAGGTTTAATGTTCACCTTCATGCCATAAAGTTAGAACATTTGGTGACTCTGCAGCACTCAAAAATCTCTGAACATGGATGTAGTGAAAGCTGTACTTCATGATCACAAGATCACAGACTAAAAAAGTTGGAGATCTTGTCGAGTTTTTTGAACTTGACAGCACAAGAAGTGGTGAGCATTCTAGCTTGCATCAACTGCCATATCCACACAAATCCCTGGTATTGTTACTAGTTTTCCATCTTCACTAGTTCCAATGGCCCAGTATCCTCCAACTAGGCAATTTTCAGCATGGAATAGCTCAGAGGCCTTAAATCTGTAGGCTCAAAATCCAGTTCCCCAGGCTGCCTTGAAGGCATTGCCAACTTATGATGGTATGGGAAATACTGCATACGAACATATTCATGATGTAGATTCTCTGGTAGTCATTCACGATATAACAGATGAAGATGTAATGGTGAAGTTACTAGTGTTATATTTGAGAGGAAAATTGTTGTACTGGTATAGATCTCTACAACCAGGCACCATTGCGTCCTGGGATCAGCTAGGAGAACTGTTAGTTAAGAATTTTCACGAACAGGCTGACCCATTTTCATTGTTGCACCAGTTTAATGCAATCTAGAGGCATCTGTAAGAGGCAATAGTAGATTTTAATGTTTGTTTCACCAGAATCTTGCAGCGAGTGCCTGAAGGACTTCATCCTACCCCTGAGCAAGCTATGTTTTACTACCTTCGAGCGTTCAATACAGATATTGGCTTGGCGATCAGGCAGTCCAATGTGATGACTTTCTCGAAACTATTTGAGCAAGCACAGAAGGCAGAGGCAGACTTGATTGCAATCGACAAGAAGGTAGCAATGCCCATTCTTCCTGATATTCCATAGCATTTATATCCTAGTTCTTTTTCGCAATCTATGTCTCCTATGTACCCTATCCCATCATGGAATTCCAGTGCACCTCAAATTGCACCTATCCCAACTCCCCAGTTGTCTACTTGAGCAAATATCTAGCTGCTTGCACCTAGCATTCTGCCATTCCCTGCTTCCACGTCATTTCCAGCATTACCAGCACCACCAGCACCCTTGCCCTTACCAGCACCTCCTGCACCTGTAAACCCTGATCCTTGTACAACACTCTTGCAAGAGGTAAAATCTACCAATTCTGCAATAATAGCAATGGGTAATAATATCACGCTTATTGAAAGGAAGCAAGCTGAGTGAGATTTCCAGCCAAGGAGATTTCAACCCCTGCCAATTACTAGAGACCAAGCTACTTCAACAAGCAAAGCACCCGAGAAGAACCTGACTGTTTTGGTAAATGAAGATGCAGTCCTCGCTGAAAGAACATATTGGTGTTCGACATGCAATGATACCCATGGAGAAGACACTTGCATGGTCCATCTGAATTATGTGCAAACATTTGCTACTAGTTCTTCAGGAGGGCAAGTCAATATGATCTCTGAGGCAGGACATAGCTTAATGACTCCACTAGAAGAGCAGGTTTCAGTTCTCACAAGGACTGGAAAGAAGTCTGTTACAGTAGATCCTACTAAGTTAGAACCGTTAAAAGTGCCCGCTGATTTGAAGAAGCCAGTAAAAGCTCCTGTGCCAGTTTCAAAGCCTGATGCACCTATTTTGTCGAAATATCCTGTTTCCCATAGAGTTCAAGAAAAATCTACAACTGCACAGGCAAGATCAGAAGCAGAAGAGCAAGCGAGAGAAAAGTTGAAGTATCCTTCATTGACGAAGAGGCTAAGAGTAGAAGCCACTCAGCAGTATCGAAGCAGATATGAACATCCTGTTGAAAAGAAGGAATCTTCTGTAGTGACATACAACATTGTCGAAGAACTAAAGAAGACCCCAGCTAAGGTTAGTTTTTATGATGCATTGCAATTGCTTGGGCAGGTAGATTTATTGCAAGAATCTTTAAAATCTGTGAAAGATAGTGAAAATGTTCCTACCCAGACAATTTATTATCAAGCCTTAACCACTTCTATCACTGGTAAAAATGGACCACCCTCGTTTTATCTATCATTGCAAATAAAGGTTTGGATCGTGCATAACTGCATGATCAACTCTGGAGCTGCTACAACTGTCATGCTGAAGGCATTTTGTGAAGTTATGGGTATGGAATACACATGAATTAGCCCTGGAGTTTTGTAGTTAGATGGCACTCCTGTGAAAACAATGGGTGTAATCAAGGATGTCCCAATTGTTTTGCATACTATGCCTCAGATTACAGTCATTCAGGAGATTGTTGTGGTAGATTTAGAACCCTATTTTAGTATGTGCTTATCCAAAGAGTTTATTGCAAAGTTGGGAGGTTACCTGGCACTGGATTATTCCCACTTAGAAATTTCTTTCAAAGGAAAAAGACTCAGGATCCAGAATGAAAAACCTTCCTCTTTTCATATAGAGAAGTTGGAAGAAGCAGAAAAAAACATGCAGTCTGTTAACATGCTAACCGAAGAGTTAGAGGGTGTTGATTTGATGCATGAGGTTTTAGATGAACTTCAGTTGGACGATGGGTTTTCCATGCTTGATTTCAATTCTATGTTGGAGACCGAAATCGGCTGTTATTCCATCACAAGACCCGAGGGTGGCACAAGGCAGGTATTTCCCAACCAAGATGATCAGATCTCTATCACAGATCAACTATGGAAGTTATATTTCGATGGGGCTAGAGGCAAAAATGGTGCAGGAGTAGGTATTGTTTTGATTTCTCCTTCTGGTTTACAAAGAACATATTCATACCATCTTACTTGGAATTGTACTAACAATGCTGCCGAGTACGAAGCATTATGCTTAGGCTTGAAAAATGCAAGGAAGTTAGGAATCGAACAGTTACAGATTGTTGGTGATTCTAAGCTTATTGTAAACCAGGTAACAAACAGGTGTATTTCCAAGCAGCATTATCTCAAAGCATACCACAACCAAGTTTGGGACCTGTTTGAGTTTTTCACAGCTCTAAATATTCAAGCCATTTCTCGAGAGCTGAATAAGCATGCAGATCTTCTAGCATCCCTTGGAGCCAATTTTTCTCCTATTGAGCAGGTAGTGAAGAAACCAAAGACAATAAGGATGGTGTACAGGCCAAGCATCCTAGACAAGGATACTTTCTGGCAAGTCTTCGAGGATGATGAGCAAATTGTTAACTTTTTGATTCAAGAAGTTGCCACTATCAAAGGGAGAACCTTGGAGCACGAAGAAGCTGAAGGTCTAATTTAGTTACGAAATAATCACATTTCGAAGGGTCTTATAACTCTAGAAAGTTTGTTTGATCAGCATGATCGGTCCAAGAAACATCGGATTGAGATTGATAAAAAAGAATACATGGAGTTGCAGTTGGAACCAAATAAGGTCATTAAGGTTGGAACTGATTCTACTCCTGATGAACTGCAAGAAATCAGGCAACTATGTCAAGAATTTTCTGATATTGTGGCTTGGAGTTATGAATATCTGAAATGATATGATAAACAGATTGTTTAGCATACTATTGAGCTGGAAGAAGGAGTCAGACCCTTCAGGCAAAAACAGCGACCAGTAAATCCAAAGATTGAGACTCTAATGAGGGCCAAACTTGTGAAAATGCTGCAGGCCAAGATTATATATCCAGTCAAGCACTCAACTTGGGTTGCTAATTTGGTCCCAGTTCGAAAGAAAAATGGAGACATACGACTGTGTGTAGATTTTTAAAATCTAAACCATGCATCTCTGAAAGATCACTATCCCTTGCCTCGTATAGATCAGATACTGCATGTTGTGGCTGGGGCTCAACGTTTCTCATTGCTGGACGGATTCTTTGGATATAACCAGATTTGGGTTAGGGATGAGGACCAGTACAAGACAACATTCACAACTAAGTGGGGCACTTTTGCTTATCAGCGAATGCATTTTGGATTATCAAATGTTGGGGCTATGTTCCAGAGAGCCATGGACATTGCATTCAAGGAACTCCTGAACAAGATTATTGTTATTTATCTTGATGATATGACTGTATTTTCACATAGACGGGAAGATCACGGTTCGCATCTGAGGCAAATTTTTGGAAAATGCAAAGAGTTTGGCATTTCCATTAATCCAAAAAAATCAGTGTTTGCAGTGAAGGAAGGTAAACTCTTGGGACATGTTATTTCAGAGGATGGTTTAGCAATAGATCCATCCCGAATTGAAGCATTGAAGAAACTATCACTCCCTGCCAACAAGAAAGAGTTGCAGTCTTTCTTTGGATAGATTAATTTTATCAGGAAGTTCATTTCTGATTTTGCTGAGGTTGTTAAACCTATGACTGAGTTGTTGAAGAAAGATGCAAAATTTAAATGGACAACTCAAAGAAAGGAGGCATTCCAAGAAATTAAAGATAGAATAGCGCAGGCTCCTGTACTCATTAATCCTGATTATTAAAAATATTTCATTCTGTATGCAGTTGGGGAAGATGAAAGCTATGCCGCAGTACTCACACAGAAAGGAGACGATGGGAATGAAAGGCCCATTGCTTTCCTTAGTCAGGTTATTTTACCTCATGAGGCAAAGTACAATTTCATTGAAAAATAAGTGTATGTTGTCATGAAGTCTCTTAAAAAATTCAAGCACTTCATATCTCAGAGTAGAACAGTTGTTTATGTTATCCATCCTGATGTAAGAAATTTCATCATTCAAGGTGAGATGGGTGATAAATGCGCTGGTTGGGTCACCAAGATCTAAGAATTTGATGTTGAGATTCATCCGACCAAGCTAGTGCATGGTAAGGCTTTATGCCAGCACTTAGCAAAGATGGCAGCATCTGGTACAGTTGAATATCAAGCAGATGATCTTGCTAGTGATGACAATCTTATGAACCTCTTAGTTCAGGAACAAGATTGTGCAGATGACCTCATTGATTACTTCACGACTGGTAAATGCCCTTCACAGTTAAATGCCTCACAACGGAGAAGGTTTTGTCTGCAAGCTCTTAGGTATGTTTTTTTTCCAGAAGGATTATTTTTTAAGAATATTGATGGCGTTCTTTTAAGGTGTGTCAAGGAATCAGAGAAGGCTAGACTCCTAGAGGAGTTTCATTCTGGCATATCAGGAGGACATTATGCAGGTAGACCGATGGCTTTAAAAATAATTTGAGCTAGTTACTATTGGCCAACCTTGTTCACAGATGCTTTCAGGATTGCCCAAGCATGTGACAAATGTCAGAGGTATACAAGAAGAGTTAGGAATGCATCACTGCCTTTGCATCCAATTCAGGTTGAAGCACCTTTTCAGCAGTGGGGGTTGGACTTTATTGGGATTATTGATTTGAATTATTCAACTGGACACAGGTATATTTTGACAGCTATAGATTATTTTACGAGGTGGTCTGAAGCTATTCCAACCAAGGTTGCAAATCAGAGTGTGGTGATTTCTTTCATTGAAGGGCTGATTACACGTTTTGGCATTCCTTATGCTATTATTACAGATAATGGGACTCCATTTATTGGACCTGAGTTAGCTGAATTTGCAAACAAGTATGGTGTTTTCTTGAAAACATCCTCTAGCTATTATGCTTAGGGAAATGTCTTGGCAGAGTCCACAAATAAAAATTTGCTCCAAATTTTAAAGAGGTCCTTGGGGGATAACAAGAGATCATGGCACCTTCTACTGAATCAAGCTTTATGGGCAGATAGGATTTCAATCAAGAAGTCTATCAAGACTTCACCCTATGCCCTGGTTTATGGAAAAGAGGCAAGGTTGCCTGTTCATCTAGAGTTGCCAGTATTGCAGCAGTTGTAGGAATTTCAGGATGATGAAACAGGTATAGATTCCTTGGATATGTGGTTGGCTCAGTTGCTACAGTTGGAAGAGCAACATTCTTTGGCCTATGAGGAGTTTGCTAAGCACACACAAGTTATTTTGAAGTGGTTCCATAAGAATTCTGTTGATCGTCCATTCAAGGTGGGTGATTTGGTCCTGAAATGGAATGAAAACAAAGCCAAGCCTGGGAATCACAAGAAGTTTGATGCTCTATGGGAGGGTCCCTTCCGCATTATCAGTGCTGGTGCAGCAAATTCATTTTATTTAGAGGATTTGGATGGCAGCCAACTTCCTATTTCAGTGAACGGATTTCATCTGAAAGCCTATACTACCTGAAGATGAGTCTAGTCTTACCTTGTACATAGCAAAAAAAAAAAAAAGAGAAAAAAAAAGAGTATTGTTTTCATTTGTCTACTTCGGCTCTTTTTGCATGCAAGCCCGCAGGCACGTGTTTTTCTTTCTTATCCTTCTTCTCTCCTAGCAGTTAGTGGCTTCCTCTTCCTATATTCCTTCCCTTTCCTTACTCTTTCTTCCCTTCCCTTCTGTATTCCCTTCTTCTTCTACTCCTTTTTCTTCTGCAGTAAAAAAAAAAAAAACCCACTACTGTTGTTTCTTTTTCCCTTCCTGTTATTCCCGCTTCTTATCCCTTCTAAAGTTCTCTGTCATTTTAGCATTTATCTCAATTTATTCATGGTTCACACCTTTCTCATCATTTATTCCACTTCCATTCCATTCTCCTTCCATCGCAGCTGGTAGCACAACATCATTCTGTTACTGTATCCACCGCATCACTCCTCTACTTCACCATTCCATCATATCACTATTCCATTTGCATTTCACCGCCTGCGCATCCGTAGGATCTCATTCCATTCATTTCCATTTTTTTATCCCTGGTGCTTTCATGGGGATTATTTTTAAGCACCTGATCAGTTGAGCCAAGTGCAGATTCTTTACGTTTCAGTTATTCAGCAAAAGTTGTTGTCGCAGTCCACCGAGATGTACCCCAGCAGCCAGCTTTCTGTTCTAAGTTTTCATGACTCTATTGCCCAATGGATTTAGGCCTGGGATTCTTGCATACAGTATAATTGTATACTCCGTGAGCTGCCAATAATGTTGGCATTTTTGCCACATTTATTTGATTGTTGTTTATTCATGCATAAGCTGTTGAAATTCTAACTCTTCTACATGTTTTGATGCAAAAAAAAAAACTAAGTCTGAAGACTATCGCGAAATTGCGACAAAAAACAGCATGGAGAGCCAAAGTAAAAAACCGTCGCGATATCGCGACATGTCGCGTTATCATGGGTCTACTGAGGAGAGAGAAAACAAATGCCAAGTTTTCATGATTTCGCGACGTGTCAAAAAATCACGGTTAGTGCAGTCAATGGCAACAAGGGGGTAAAACCATCGCAATATTGCGACGTGTTGGATTTTTGCGGTCAAACCAGTCAACGGAGGGCAGAGCGACAAAACGTCGCGAAATCGCGACAAAACCAAGCCAACGACAATAACAATCAAATTCGTCGTGATTTCGCGACATAACTCAGCTACAGGCACATAAGGCAAAAAATGTAGTGAAATCGCGACGCGTCGCATTTTCGCGGCATGGGTAGACAAAAAGGCTTAAGACTTAAAATGGTCGCGATTTCGCGAAATTTGTCGGGTGAAGCCAAGCAAAGAAAAAAACATAGCAAAATCGCTACATGTTGCGTTTTCGCGACGAAGTGAAGAGAAAAGGTCTAAGGCACGAATGGGTCACGATTTCGTGACACTTTGAGAATGAAGCCAGGTTAGATGAAGACATCACGAAATCGCGACAGGAAGCGGCTATGATGGAGGAGAACGTAGCGAAATCGTGACATAGCGGAACAAAGGGGCCAAAAGTGGTAGCGATTTCGTGACATGACAAATTGTTTGCAGTCAGGATCAGTAAAGTCCACAGTGACAAAAAGGTAGCGAAATCGCGACATGGTAGATATTGAAGAAGCACTTAAGGCAAGAATGTCGAATTTTCGTGCCACAGTGAGCGAGAAAAGCTTAAGGCAAAAAATGGTAGCGATTTCGTGACATTTGTAGGAATGAGCTGAGCAAGACAAAATTTGTCAGATTTCATGACATTGTCAAGGCAAAGGGCAAGAAAGAAGTTAGCATCACGATTTCGTGACACATTGTCGAAGAAAGACTAAGTGCAGAGAATTGTAGCGAAATCAAGCAGCGTTGCATTTTTGCGGTTCAAGATAGCAAAAGAGACAAAGAAGCTGAATACGTCACGATTTCACGACATGGTTGGTTTTCACGATCTGAAAGTGACAGAAGTGTACAGAGCAGAGATATGTCGTGTTTTCGTGACCTGTTATAGTTTCACGCCAGAAAGCAGTTCAAACGACCTGATGCAGTTTTGTGAGTTTCGATGATTAAAAGCTCTCCAAAATTAAATGTGTTGCTGCTTTTCGATGTGGTCAAGGTAGAAGAACGCGCCCAAGCTACCAAAATTGAAGATTTCCATTATTCGAAGCTGTTGTTTGCAATTTTTCTAACGGTTTCATGCACATTTCCAAGAACAACAATTTAATGAAGATGATCGACTCCTCCTTATGGCATTTAATTTCTGGTTTCTTCGAGGTTGTTTAAGGATATCATCTCCTTGTTTCTGTTGCATAATTTTTAGATCTCGAGGAGGTCCGTTTCATAGTTTTAATGCTGCAAAGAGGCAAGTCCTCTATATAAATCAATGTAAATCTCAAGAGCAAGTATCGGGAGTTTGAGAGATACTTTTCTTTGAAAGCTTTTCAAGTACTTTGCATGAATATAAGACATTCAGCTCTTTGTTTTCACAGGCAATTTTTTGTGTATTTTACCTTCTGTATTCAGCATTCCTAATTTGTGCTGCATTTCTTATTTGCTTCTTAGTTTTAATTTTGTATTGAGTTTTAACATTTGCTAGTAAGGGAGTGAGTTCTAGAATGTTATCTTGAAGGTCATCCATGCAAGTTGTGAGTGAATCACGTCACTGTCTTCTGTTATTTGTTGTTTGCGTACTTAGAGTTATCTGCTGTTGTTCTTTCCCGATCAGATAAATTCGACCCACGGCTATATTTCCCGTTTCTTTCTGCATCTTTACAATTCCTTTCTTGTAACTTTGATCTAAAAACAAGCTTAGAATAGTAAGGGAACCAGCCCACTCTGGAGATTGGTATGGGAGACATTTCTTTCTCCCAGCCTTTCAATGTTGGCCGGGTCTAGGGTGCATTTTTTTGTAAAATCCTTTCCTGTGGCAGATTCATGACCAACAAGGCACTATTATTTTTTGGTATGGTATTTCTTTTATTACATGCATCCTCATTTCACCTTTGTAGTAGTAAAGAAGATAGATGAAGCAGACAGAACATTGCCAATTTATGGATGGACTCAGAATTTGTCAAAAAATTTCTATTATAATTTTAATAGAGTGTTTTTGGGGCTCACACTTGAGCTTATTTACAGTGTGTACGATAGAGCACCAAAAGCAATGAAGGAGGTGATTGTTAAGGGAGAGAAAGGTGACTTATTTTTTCTGATGCAAGGAGTTATCATTAGGATTATTGTCTTTATGTGTAAACTTTTTTTGTTGTCGTATTTTACCATAGAGTATATTTTAACACTAGAGATAGCCCGGTAGAGTGATTTTATGAATGACACATATGGGTTAGGTAGGAGAAAGTGAGCTACATGCACCATACCATTAGTTTGGTGATTCTAAAGTGATGCAATATAGGTAAAATGATTTAATAGTTGAAATATTATACGACCATAGGTTGATTGAGCTTCTCTAGTGATGGCGATATGACCCTTTGGGTGTTTTTAAGAGGTTTATCAAGGCCAAGAATTTTCATTACTACTCTAGAGAAAACATCTTGTAGAAGAGGAACAATCCCAAGGGGCACAACCTTGAGTGGCATGTTGAAAAGATGATGTTTATCCCTCCTTGGCATGATTTCTATGAAATGAAGGTCGAGTATGATCCCACAAATCATCCAAAGCAGGTTCCTCCTCATGATTTGTTCAATCAAATGAAAATGAAATTACTCAAATGGTTCGATGAGAAGATCGCCAACTGGTGGGTCATGAGGGTTCATCGATGGAAACCTGTGTCAAATTACCCATTGGTTATGGATGAAGTATTTTTACTAATTTATGATGAGCATTGTGATAAGTACCAGCCTATCTCTTTCATTGACCTAGTGCCTTGAAGTATCTTAAGTATTGACAAGGAAGAAGAAGTGGTAAGAGAAAAGGCATTGGTCGAAGAGAGGATAGTTATCAAAGAAGATGAACAACCGTTGCTCGAGGAACAAATTTCACTCAAAAAGAGGAGCATGGGTATAAGGCTACATTTCCCCAATATGATAAATAAGCCCAGGAGTGGTGCAGTTTCCGCTCTCAGCACAAAGGCACCTTCTTCACTTTTGGTTGAACCCATTATTTTTAAGGAGGTACCTTTTGTGGCTCAGCAATAATATTCAGGTCATATGGTGATGTTGGTAGATCTAGAGGTAGAGGAAGAGAATGTAGAGGAAGAGAAAAATCTAGTGGTGCAACAACCTTTTTCATCGACTCAAACGGTGTTGGAGCGTACAAGTTCGCATTTTATTTCTTCTTCTCTTAATAACTAGCACTTGGTGACCATGGCTCCCATGCTTATAATTTCTACTTCCACTTTACCTTCATTTTTTTTACCCATATCTTCAACTCCCCTTTCCACTTCATAGTCACAGGTCACCAATGCTCCCTCATTTCCTCCATTCCCTCCATTTCTCTTTCTTTAAGTTCATTTGCATCCGTGTCAAATCTATTTTCCCTTCCATTGTCCTCCATTTCATTTTCCATCCTTGTCAATCTTATTGCCACTATAAGTACACAATCCCCTCCTAGGGTAAGTGTAATTGTAGCACCTTTCATTTTCACTCCCTTTGTTGAGCCAAATCCTCAGCATGCCCTCTTCTCATTTTTCCTAATTTTTGTAGTACATGAGCCATTGGATTCAGAGATGGAGCTGCTACCGAAGTACCTCATGGTAGAGAAGATCATCAGAGCATGACAAAGTTCTTCATATTGGTTGAAAAGTTGCAAGTGAAAATATGTGCAAGCCTCGACTAGGATAGTGAAGAAGGTAACTTTTGATCCGGAGGCTATGGAGGCGCACACTATGAAGATGGTCCCTCAGGTCTAGAAACCTAAAGGAGATATGATGCCAAATTATTATTCATATCAGGTCATCACTGAGGACCTCACAAAGATTGACATGGATGAGAAAATGGGTTATATATAGGGATATGAGTTCAATCTACTTACACAGTGAACATTTCAAAGATCATTTCTTTCAAGCTAAAGCAAAGATAGCAAAATTAGAAGAGGCTTTAGCTACATAGAAATCCCAACTAGATGCTATACAATTAGAATCTTGGCAATGATAATAAAAAGTGATGAACATGGAGAGTGAAATTGAGGGATATAAGCAAGTTATTGAACAACATCAAACAACATAGCAAGAAGCATAACAATAGATTTAGGCCTTGAAGGATCAACTCCTGAGTCTTCATAATCAGTTGGCAAATAAGGTGACACAATAAGTAGCCTTCATGAAGAAAAATGTTAAGGAGGCTCGCAATCATCTGTTGATCGATTGTTCAACAATGGCAACAAAAGCAACATTGGTTCTCATGTTCCTTCAGGAGGTGCAGATGGTCATTTCATACGACTTGCATGTAGTGGAGTATTCAGAAGAGAATCTCAAACTAAAACTAGATATGGTAATGAATATCCATGCAATGGCTCAAATGGATCTCAGATTCTACCCAATGAGCTAAATAGCCCGTGCTTGAGAAAATACCAAGATCACACTGCACAATTATTTCTCTAGGTTGTATCTGGTTAAAGAAGCCTTAAAGTTGCTAGAGATGTTTGAGAAAGAGAGGTGCATTTCATTGGTCTATTTTGATACAATTGTAGCCAATGGTTTCCCTAGTTTCATCGATGATCAAGGGAATATTTTGGGAAAGAAATACCTGGATGCGGTATGGGCTATTTTCACTGATGATGCTTTAGAGATTGATGATTGGGAAGAGCCCATCATCTAATAGCATGTGTTACCCTTGATGAGGAAGCTCACTCGCATCAAATATAGAGTGTTGGAGCTCAGCCAAACGACTAACTATATCGACCTAGAGTAGGTTGAGACTTTTTGGTACATTGTAGATATGCTCCAAACTCATGAGGTAATTAATATTAATGCTTGGACCAAAGCTATCATCATGTATGAAGCTACAACTTCACATCTCAAAGAGTAGGAAAATACTGGTGCAAGCAGTGGATAATCAGATGTAGCCAGTGGTGGAAGTTCTGAGCCCAATGGATAAAGGTCATGGGGTCAATTGCATTCAGGCAAGCTAAATACCCTGTGAGCTGCCAAAAATGTTGGCCATTTTGCCACACTAGAAATTTTTTGTAAAAAATTCTAAGTATACAATGTAAATTGTGCGTTGTTGCTGGTCTCTTTAACTTTTTGATATTTTTTCTGATTTATTTTTGTATTTTTACTGGTATAAATCCCTCTTTCAATGCTTTCTCCAACGAAAATATCACTTAGTTTTGAGAGAAAACGATGGTTGGGTGTCCATTTTTTCCACATTCAAATTTTGTCAAAATTTTGCCTAAGTATGAAACGAATTTCACCAACGAAATCATTTTTCGAGTAGTTTCACACTTTTTTGTAGCAAAATTCATTTTTACCCCCAAGTGCAGTAAAAATCATCTTCGGGTGAAATCTCAACGAAATTCCAGTTTTGCCCTAAGCGCAGTGAAATTCCATTTTCATCTATTTTCTGGCAAAATATCTTTGCTAATGAAACTCCCATTTTGGTAGTGAAATTCCTTTTTGCCCATGCTCAAGCAAAATCAAATTTTAGCGCGATACCTAGGCGAAAGAGTCTTTTCACGTTTTGCCTTGGAAAAATTATGTCTTGTGAACCTTTGGAAAAATTATTCTTGGGCCATGTCTTGGTGCATTTTTGGGTGAACCTCATTTATACCTTGGAGCATTCATTTTTTCCCACTCTACCTTGGTGAAATCGTATTTTCTTGCATAATATTTGAGCATAGTTCCTGTTGACAATTTTGTCACATTTCTCAAGGGGTAGAAAAGAAACAAGTTTTGTATAGTGTTGTGTAAAGTTTTTGCTTTGTTATTTTTATTTTTATTTTGAAAAGTTGCAGCAATTTTGGCTTTCAAAGCCACCCCTTTGTATAAAAAGTAGAAAGAGAAAAAGCTTCGCTACCGAACAAGCTAGAGAAAAGAGCTTCGCCAAAAAAAATGAAACCGCTTCGCACCCGAAGTATTTCCAGCGCTACTTCGGGTGAAAATTTTGCGAAGTAGTTTTGCCGAAGAAAGAGCTTCGCACCCGAAGCGCTTCGGAGTTGACCCAAAGCGCTTCCAGATTGCTTCGGGTAGGATTTATTGCGAAGTAGTTTTGCCGAAGAAAAATGCAAGAGGACCGATGAAAAGGGCTTCGGGCCCGAAACATTTCAAAACACTACTTCGGGCGGAAATCATCCGAAGCGGCATTCAGGAGAGCAACTTCGCCGAAGGAGAAAAGTCTAGGCCACGATTCAAGTTTGACCAAGGTAAAAGGACTTCGGGCCCGAAGCATTTCCAACAACTACTTTGGCTAGAGGACCAGCGAAGCAGAACCCGAAGAAGCATTGAAGAATCCTTCGCCAAAAAATTATCGAAACATCTACTTCGGGCCTCTTCACGCCCGAACCATTTTTGCTTTAGCGGAAACCATAACGAAGTATTCACTTCGGCTAACTTTCCTGAACCATTTCTACTTCGGCGGAAAATCTAGCGAAGCATTCACTTCGACGAGTTTTCACCCGAAGCATTTTCGACCGAAGTTTCTAGCAGCCAAGAGAAGCAAAGCATTTTGAAGGCAGGAATGTGTTTCGGTCGAAATCTCTCTGAACCACAATTTTGAAAGAAGATCGCAGCGAAGCATTTCTCCAAGGCATCAGCGAAGCAGTTTTGTCAGCGAAGTAGCAAGGATGAAGAAGACCATTTTGCGAAGGAGATATGCTTTGGCACAAACCATCCCCGAAGCAGTTTTGCGAAGCTCAGTTTTGCGAAGTATAATCCAAGGAGGAGTTTTGCTTCGGCCCGAAACCATTGCGAAGCGAAGTGGTGAATGAAAACTTAGCGAAGCGCTTCACGGGCACACGTTCCAAGCCGGGTATCTTCCCGAGGCGATCAAGTGCCTCATAAATGCAATTTTTCGTGCCCAAGCAAGCCCGCTGCTCATTTTTGGCAATCAAAAGCGAAGTATCAAGCCATGATGGAGAACCCGACGAGCATGGCGGCCACTCGAGCACTGCACCCGGAGACCAAGGACGTCCAGACGGCTCATCAATGCACCTTTCCATGGTTGACCCGATCACAGTTGCCAATTTTGGTAACAGATTTGAAAGCTCAATCGCGAGATCCGAGGAAGGCCGAATTATCAGAGCTCGAGGGCGTACTCTTCTTTGCTATGTAATTATGATTCGGGAGGCCCGGGTCCTCTATAAAAACCTAGGCATTGTAATGGGAAAAGGGGGGAACTATCTGCTAGAAAGTTGTAACTTGATGTCCTACGATCAATACTAAAGAGCCTTGAGCTTCATTTCTCTCTTTTATGCTGCCTTCTGTGCTTGATTCTTCTATCTCTCCTCGTTTGTATGTTGGATGCTGAATCCTGCGTCCGGTGTGTGATCGGGGACTGTGTCCTGAAACTCGTTCTGAAGGATACATAGGAGTGAAAAAGCGTCATATTGACTTTCTTTTATGCTGCCTGCCTCGCTTGATTCTTTTGTCTCTCTTCGTTTGTAGACTGAGATGCTGAACTCTGCGTCCGGTGTGCGATCGGGGACAGTACCCTGAAACTCGTTCGGGAGGATACATAGGAAGGTTAATACTACGTTTCTTTTGTTTATTCTTGGTGTTCATTGCTTCCATTCCAGTTGTCAATTAGTGATCGTGCTTCCTGTTCTCTCCCACCTGAAATCATCAATCTCTCTTCCCTTACCCTTTTTATTTTATTTCTCTAACCCTAACTCCTTTATCTCTTTCCTGCACTCTTATCTTCAAAAACCCAAGTAGTTTAGTATAGGAGCCGGCCTTTCTCCGGATATTGGCACGAGGGGCATCTCTTCCCTTCGGCCTTTCAATGTTGGTCCAGGTCTAGGGCGCATACATTTACCCAAAACCCTTACCTAGGCAGATTTGATGACCAACAGTTTTTGGCACGCCCGGTGGGACCGACTGTATTTGTCTTAGAAAGATCCATAACCAGTCAAGGTCCCATATTTTTAACGCAAACCCGTCTTCACCGGGGCCAATAGTTCAAACTAGTTCTCGGTGTGACCCGGTCAGTCTCACCTGATTAGTGGTAGTGAGGACCGATGCCCTCATTATTGAAAGACTCTTAGCATCTGGCGACTTTGTTTACCCAAGAATATTTAAGTCGTAAATAACAGTACCAAAAGTCTGTGCCTTCATGCAAACGAGATGGAGAGTTAAGAATAGAGGAGAGGAAACCGAGTTCTTTGAGCTAGATATTGACGCCTTCGGGGAACAATCAAGGTTGATCACCCCCGAGTCACTGTTACAAGGAACATCCTCTGTTGGCAGACAAAGCTCAACTTCTGATAGTACAACATCTAGTTTTCCTCCCAATCCTCCCAACTCTCCGAAGCGTCCTAGTCCCTCCATTCCTATTAGTTGTCCTATTAGCAGTCAAGGGGGAGCTTCGAGAATTCCTATTTCTCAAAATCTAGGAGCAAGTATGGCACAACAGCAACAACAACAACAACAGCAAATGTAGCAGCCACAACCGCCCAGGTTGTGCCCAGCATGGGATTCCTTGTCACCACTGAATCTAGCAGGGCAAGGACAAGTGTCGCCTGCTGCCATAAAGAAGATCCCAACGTTCGATGGAACTGGGAAAACCGCTCTGGAGCATATCCAGGACATAATATCTCTGGCGGCGATCCATGACATTACAGAAGAACAAATTATGGTAAAGCTTCTGGTTCTTTCCCTTAGAGGAAAACTCCTCTATTGGTACAGATCTCTACCACCCGGTAGCATTACGGGATGGGACCAATTAGTTGGGCAAATGATAGGAAACTTCAACGAGTCTTCCGATCCTACTTCTCTTCGCATCAGTTCACTTCGATCAAGAGACATCCGCAAGAAGAGATCACAGATTTCAATGTTAGGTTCGCTCGAACCTGGCAGAGAGTGCCAGTTGGCCTTCGGCCAACCGACGAAGCTGCAACACTCTATTTCCTTCGGGCTTTCAATCCCGATATCAATCTCATGGTAAGATATTCTAACGTTAATACTTTTCCTGAGTTGTATGAGTTAGCCAAGAGAGCAAAAATGGATTTGATAGCTGTGGGCAAGCTTCCCCAAAGGATGCCGACGCCCATACTTCCCGAATTCTTACAATTCCAGTATGCAAGCGCAGCTGCTTCGCAAATCTCCACAACCCCTGCACTCCCGATTTCATCTTGGAATCCGAATCCTGTCGTGTCTCAAATCACCGCCCCACAAATTCATTTCCCTACATTTTCAACTCCACAGCCCATGGTCACTTCGGCTTTTCCTGTGCTGCCAGCACCACCTCAACACCCCGCTCTTCCTCCAATACCGACGATGGCTCCATTGCCGCTCGTTCTGAAAGCCGATGATATACAGACTAAAATTCTGTAGGAGATGCAGTCTCTGAACTCTACAGTTCAGATGTTGTCAAATGACATGACCATTGTAAAGAAGAAGCAAGCGCAGCAGGAATTCCTACCGAGAAGACCTTATCCTGTGCCTGCACTTACCAAGGACCAAGCAGTCCAGCAAGGGAAGGCTTCGACGAGAAATGTTGCAATTGATGAAGCTTCGAGCACTTCCGATTATGTATATTGGTGCTCTACGTGCAATGATCCGCATGAAGAGAATACCTGCACCCTGCACCAACACTATGTACAAACACTGGCAAATAGTAGTCACAACGGTCAAGTGAACGTCATTAGGCAGATGAGTCAGAACCTGGTAATTGGCGAGGAGGAGCCCATTGCAGTACTTACCAGAGGAGGAAGGAAGGCAATAGAAGTGGATGCCACTCAGATGGCTCCTTCAAAAGAGCAAGTTCGAACCGAGAAAGGACAATCATCCTCTTCGGCTCCGAACGAAGCTCCTCCACCGGCACTAGTCAAAGAAAAGGCTCAAAAGGCCTCTACCGAACCACCTCAGGTAGAAACTAAGGAGCAAGCTAAGGAAAAGCTCAAGTTTCCTTCCCTCACCAAGCGGCAAAGAGTTGAAGCCACAGAGCAATATCGTACCTGATACGAACCCAGAAAGGAACCCGAAGTGCTCAAATCTCTGGCATACAACATCGTAGAGGAATTGAAGAAGATCCCAGCCAAGATCAGCTTGTACGATGCACTGCAACTACCCGGACAGGTGGACTTGCTGCAAGAATCATTGAAGACAATTAAAGCAAAAAAGGCAGCACCGCTTGCTCTTGTGCAGACCCTATCCACATCTATCATGGGGAAGAACAGACCACCTCCGTTCTACCTAACCCTACAAATGGAAGGGTATATTGTACATAACTGCATGATCGACTCTGGGGCCGCTACAACAGTCATGCCAAGGGCAGTCTACGAAGAAATAGGAATGGAGTATACGTGAAGCAGCCAGGGTGTACTCCAATTGGATGGTACTCCAGTGAAGACCATGGGAGTGATCAAGGACATTCCTATCCGGCTACATAAGATGCCTCAGATTACAATCATACAAGAGGTAGTTGTAGTCGACTTGGAGCCATATTTCAGTATGTGCTTGTCAAGGGAATTCACGGCTAAACTGGGTGGGTATCTATCTATGGATTACTCTCACCTAGAGGTTCCATTCAAAGGAAAGAAGGTGAAGATTTACAATGAAAAGCCTTCTTCCTTTCTTGTGCAGAAGATGTCCGAAGAAGAAAGTAGCGAACCAGTGAATGCACTAGTGGAGGAAATAGAGCAGGTGGACCTGATCGAGGAGTCTCTTGCGCAATTGAGCTATGAAGATGAGTTCTCATTGGCAGACTTCAACGCCATGGTGGAGACCGAAATAGGGTGTTATGCGATCGCCAAGCCTAATAATCACTCCCAACCAGGGAATAGAACAAGTGCCCAGGAAGAACTATGGAAGTTGTTCTTCGACGGTGCCCGATGTAAAAATGGCGTTGGGGCAGGGATTCTTCTAGTTTCACCTTCCGAAGAGCAAAAAGAGTATTGCTACCGGTTGACATGGAGCTGCACTAACAATGCAGCGGAATACGAAGCGTTATGCCTAGGACTTAAGAAAGCTGATAAGTTAGGCATAAAGCATCTCCAAATCTTCAGAGATTCCGAACTGGTTTGCAACCAGGTCACAAATAAGTGTACTTCAAAGAAGCATTATCTAAAATCATACCGCAACAGGGTATGGGACCTGTTCGATCAGTTCGAATCTCTCAATCTGCAGTCAATCCCACGAGAGATGAACCGACATGCCGATGTTCTGGCATCCATCGCAGCCAGGTACTCTCTAGCAGAAGACATGGTGCACAAGCCTAGAGCTGTGAGGATGATCTACAGGCCCTCTGTCCTAGACAAAGAGCTGCATTGGCAAGTGTTTGATAACGACGAGCAGATTATAAATTTCATGATCCAAGAAGCCGCCACAGTCGAAGACCGAAGCTCTGATGAAGGAGAGTATGAAGGGTTGATCCAATTGAAGAATAATCATGTCCCCAAGGGACTAATCACCCTTGAAAGTCTCTTTGATCGGAACGACCGAGCTCTCTCTCACATGATCAAAGTCCATGAAAAACAGTATCAGGATTTGGAGCTCGAACCTGGGAAAGCAATAAAGGTGGGAACCGACTGCACTTCGAAGGAGATAGAACAGATACAGAATCTGTGCAGAAGGTTTTTTGATATAATCGCTTGGTCTTATCAAGATCTTCGGGGATACAATCGACAGCTGGTTCAACACACAATCGAGTTGCAGGAAGGGGTCAAACCCTTCCGACAAAAGCAGAGGCCGGTGAATCCCAAGATCGAGGTCTTAATGAAGGCCGAACTCTTGAAGATGCTCGAGGCAAAGATCATATATCCCATCAAGCACTCTTCATGGGTAGCAAACCTGGTCCCAGTCAGAAAGAAAAATGGAGATATCAGGTTATGCGTAGACTTTCGCAATCTAAATCAGGCGTCCCTCAAGGACCACTATCCTCTCCCACAAATCGATCAAATTTTGCACTCGATGGCTGGAGCTCAACGCTTCTCTCTGCTCGATGGTTTTTCTGGATACAATCAGATTTGGGTCAGGGATGAAGACCAACACAAGACGACATTCACCACCAAGTGGGGGACATTCGCTTACCAGCGAATGTCGTTTGGCCTTTCGAATGTTGGGGCCACTTTCTAGAGAGCAATGGATCTTGCTTTTGGTGAGCTTCTAAATAAGGTTATCGTCATCTATCTGGATGACATGACTATTTTCTCCCGAAGAAGGGAAGACCACCCCACACATATACAACAAGTTTTCAAAAAATGTCGAGAGTTTGGCATCTCAATTAATCCAAAGAAGTCCATATTCGCAGTCAGCGAAGGAAAGTTGCTGGGACACGCGATATCAAAAAAAGGCCTCGCTGTAGATCCTGACAGAGCCGAGGCTCTAATGAAGCTTCCACTTCCCGCAGACAAGAAAGGACTTCAATATTTCTTCGGCCAGATTAACTTCGTGAGGAAGTTCGTCCCCGACTTCGCCCAAGTCATCAAGCCAATGTCTCAACTCCTGAAGAAGGGCACCGAATTTAGCTGGACCGAAGAAAGAAAAGAAGCTTTTGAAGAGATTAAGAATCGAATTGCTCAGGCGCCGGTCTTGATCAATCCAGACTACAATCGGGATTTCATCATGTATGTCATAGGAGAGCCCGAGAGCTACGTTGTTGTCCTGACGCAAAAGGGAGAAGATGGCGAGGAGCGTCCCATCATGTTTTTGAGTCAGGTGATCAATTCCCATGAAGAAATATATAATTTCATAGAGCGTCAGGTGCATGCAGTAATGAAATCACTAAGGAAGTTCAAGCAGTTCATCTCTCAGAGCTGAGTCATAGTTTATGTCATTCACCCCGATGTGCATAACTTCATTATCCAAGGAGAATTGGGAAGTAAAAGAGCTGGTTGGGTGAACAAAATACAGGAGTTTGACATTGAGATCAAGCCCACAAAATTGGTTCGTGGCCGTGCATTGTGTCAAGAATTGGCAAAGAGCGCGACGGTCGAAGTGACAGAATCTCGGAGGGATGACTTACCAGCCGAAGAATGCTTCGCTAACTACGAAGAAGATGAGAAGGATTGGGTCGATGAGATAATCTGCTATTTCAACACCGACAAGTGTCCTTCGCATCTAAATGCATCACAACGAAGACATTTCAGGATGCGGTCCTCCAGATACACTCTGCGCCCGAAGGCCTATTTTTTAGGAACATTGATGGTGTCCTTCTTAAGTGCATCAAAGACGATGATAAAAGGAGAGTCCTGGGAGAATTCCATTCAGGACTATCGGGAGGTCACTTTGTAGGAAGAACAACGGCGTTAAAGATCATTAGGGCGGGTTATTATTGGCCCACACTCTTTGTCGATGCCTTCGCAGTTTGTCGTAAATGCGAGCAGTGTTAGAGGTTCACCGGCCGAAACAAAAATGCTGCAATGCCCCTTCGTCCGATACAAGTAGAGACACCCTTTCAACAATGGGGGTTGGATTTTATAGGAGTCGTATCACCAAATTCCTCCGCGGGACATAGGTTCATCCTGACAGCAACAGACTACTTCACCAGGTGGGCCGAAGCGATTCCTACCAAACATGCAGATCAAGAGACTGTAGTCACCTTCTTGGAAGGATTGATCACCAGGTTTGGTATCCCCAAAGCAATCATCACAGACAATGGCCCTGGCTTCACAGGCGCTAAGATCAATGATTTCCTCTATAGGTATGGGATATATCATAAAGTATCCTCCAATTATTATCCACAAGGCAACGGCTTGGCAGAATCCACCAACAAGACTCTGTTGAGAATGCTAAGGAAGCTCATAGAGACGAACAAAAGGACTTGGCATCTCCTTCTAGATCGGGCCTTGTGGGCCGATCGGATTTCTATCAAAAGGTCAATCAAAACTTTGCCTTATGCTCTGGTCTATGGCAAGGAGGCCATCTTACCCATCCATGTTGAGATCCCTGCACTACGGCTGTTAGAAGCAGAAGATGGAGTTAGTCCGATGGAGAACAGGTTAGCTCAGCTGTTGCGACTGGAGGAGGATCGCGAAGAAGCATACCAGGACTTCGCTAAGCATACTCAGGTCATCCGAGACTGGTTCAAGAAAAAATCATCCGATCGCACATTCAATGTGGGAGACCTGGTATTGAAGTGGGATTCTTGGAAGGCCAAGCCTGGAAATCATGACAAGATGGACGCCTTTTGGGATGGGCCATTTGAAATTATGAAGGTAAACTCGGCCAATTCATTCATCCTCAAAGATGCAGATGGACAAGTTCTGCCGATCTCTGTCAATGGTCTTCACCTGAAGACTTTTCATCGCTAAAGATAATTCTTCTCTAAATATAAAAAAATATATATATATATGTGTATATATACTTCTGTATATAATTTGCATTTGTATATACATTCTCTTCCAAGATCACAAAGCCAAGTACCACTTCCAAATCTTCTTCGGAGACTTCTGATGTGAAGTAGCAAGTACAAAAGGTTCGCTGCGAAGAAGGTAACCAAAGGCAAAATTCTGCGAAGCAGTTTTCAAAAGGAGAGCTTCGCACCCGAAGTATTTTCGGTAGCTACTTCGGGCAGCATTCTTGCGAAGTGGATTATAAGGGGCTCCTTGCGAAGCATGTTACCCGAAAGGAAGCCGAACCAAAATCCGAACGAAGGCATGAAAAGAGCTTCGCACCCGAAGTATTTTGAGTAGCTACTTCGGGCAAATTTTTTGCAAAGCAGTTTTCAAAAGGGAAAACTTCGGCGACCCTCAAAGACAAAGCAGCAACACGGCGAAGAAGAAGTACTTCGGGCCCGAAGCATCAAAAAATAGTCCGAACCAAAGGTTCACCGTGAAGCATTTTCAGCATCAAGTTCCTCTTCGTCGAGCCAAGCACGCGCGAGGTGGAGAATTCGAAATGAGCCTCGGAGAACGTGCCAACAACGGCCTTGAAAAGAGTACAAAGCGGATGAATTTAAGGAAAAGGGTTGGTGGAGCACTTCCCGAGATGATCGAGTCAAAAAAAGGGAAAGGAAAAGCTCGCACCAAGGTACGAGGTAGCAACGGGTGGCATCCCCAGTATGAAGTATAATCATCAAAGCATGCAGCCCTGTGTACCACGTCGCTGCAAAAGCGGTTTGAGAATACGGCAGCTTCCATCGTCCGAAGTACAAATTTAATTTTAGTAGGTGCCATAAATTCAGGTGGTTGCCTTTTTAGGCTATAAAAGCGAGTTCTTGGCAAGAGGGAAGTTATTTGTCCATCAGTTAGAGCTAAACTAAGAGCCTTCGGATATTCTACAACTCTCCCGTCCTTTGCATCTGGCCATTCGCATTTAAGCCCCCTGCATCAAGAACTCTGCTGCTGTCCATAACAACATGGGAAAGAAGAACTCTAAGGAAAAGAGAAAAGAGCCCGAAGTTGCAGGCCCCAAAAAGACAAAGAAGGGGAAGGAAGAGAAAAAGCGCACCCCGAAGAAGTTAAATCCTCCCCTTCGACCCAAAAAATAGCCAATGGAAGAGGGGGACGACTCAGAAGAAGAACAACTTGTGGAGCCACCAATTGATGGGTGGGAAAGAATCTGAGACACGCAGCTCTCGAAGGGTGTATCCGATCTTCGGCACACCATAGAATTCATGACAAGCAGGCTCACGCTAGAAAATAAGAGAGCTGCTGCTTATTACTCCCAGATTTACTGGTTCTTAACACCGCCTGCTCACCATTGTCCCGAGTTGATCTACGCCATCGCACAAAATTACCAACCTGCTACCAGGCAGGTGTTAGATGCTTCGGGACACAAGCTATTCTCCATCCTGAAGGAAGATGTACAAGCAGCCTTCGCGCCACAGCAGGGCCCGCCCAAGGGCTATTCTGTTCGCAATGTCCTCCTAAATGAACAAATGGAGAGATTCACCTCCAACAACCACATATTGAAGTTCCTACGGGAGAATCTCAAGAGCGGGCTACCTTCAAACAAGTTGCCCCAGATGCCCTTACCCTTGGAGGCCTTCAAAAATACAGATATTTTTTCTATCATTGCATGGGTGGCGGGCTTGTCAAAAGATACTTCAGTATAGCCCTGGCAGGTGTCTCTGGTCGAATGCATTTCAAGAGGGGAGTTTTATGCCCCTGACGCTTCAAGGCCGAACACCAACCCAGTTTTCTTTGATTGGGCAGAATGGGTGGCCCGAACCTTGCATACAAGGCTCGCTAGCATGAAGAATTCAGCAGCAGGCCAGTACTTCTCACCCTGTTCCTTTCTTGTCTGGTTGTACTTCTACCAGGTTCATAAGCATTTTCCCCATATCGCCATCTCCCCAAGCGGCAAGGATGGAAATCCTCTGCCAGTGTACCAATGGACTCCCCTCTTATTGAAGGAGGAGTCTTATTATTCTTTTAATCAACAATTTTTGGGACCCGCCATGCATTTGTTGAAAGGGTCTTCTCCTCGGGTACCACTCAGTTTGAGAGATAGAGTGGTGTTGGGAAAAAAGGGAGATGTCTTCCAATTGACACAGGGACTGGTGATTCGCATATTCGGCTTCATTGGGAAGCCCTTCTTGTTACCAGTCTACCCCTCAGAATATCAGTTCGCATTGGAGGTCGCTCGACAGAGCGACTCTACAAATGCAATATACGGTCACGGTCGTAAGTGGGCACATACCTGTGATTTCCCCTTCAGGATGGGGGTAATCGAAGTCTTTGCCCTAAAACAGGGCATGTTTTCCTGGAAGAAAGGCTTGCCTACTTCGGCCTACTCCAGATTCCTCAGCAGTGGCTCTACGATCCTTTGGGCGTGATGAAGGATCATTTAAAATTCAAGAGCTTCCACATCTGCCCTCACCCCGAAGTTGTGGAACAAAGGAACAACCCCAATGGAAAATATCTGGAGTGGCATTTAGAGAGGATGAGGACATTGCCTCCATGGCATGAGTTCTATCCTATAGAGGTCAAGTACGACCCTGATCAACATCCCCTCCCGACTCCAGGCTCCACCTTTTGGAAAAAAGCAAGGGACGATTTGAAGGAGGAGGTAAAATACTGGAGCGAGGAAAAGCTTCGGGAATGGTGGACAATGAGAGTCCACCGTCAAAAGACAAACTCCTATGGACTCTTAGCATCGGATAAAGACTTCGCAATTCTTTATGACTCCAATGTCGAAACCTGGAAGTCGATATCCTTTGCAGATTTTATTCCCCCAGCTACCCCAGGATCGGGCGAAAGCCCAGGAGGCGCTAAGGATGCTTCGAAAGAAGAAAAGGAAGCAAGCATCGAAGAAGTAGAGCAACCATTGGAGAGGAAGAAAAGGAAGAGGCAAGAGCAAGTTCAAATGCCTCCGAGCCATCCAAAGCGCCCTCGCATGAAACTTTTAGGTACTCCTGTTGGATCCCCTGCATCAGGCCCAGCTGAGGCGAACATTGAGGACACAGGGGCACCAAGTGCTGAAACGGTCCCCAAAATAGATATCATCGATGTGGAGGAACTCCTCCAACAAGAGAAGGACCCTGGAGCAGAAGTTGTAGAGGTCGGGAGTGATGAGGCCCAAGAGACACAAGAGCCGACCATGCAAGAAGTTACCACAGCCACTTTGCCAGGAGGGCACGTAGGTATGCACTCTCTTCCCTTCGCTTTGGTCTCTGACACATCCATGGCAGTCCCGAGTGGAAGCCCTCATCAGTCTCTCCTTTCCCCACAGAGTCAATCCCCCACTCAGAAACTGCCCATCGCCAGCCCAATCCTGCATAGCCCCACTCCTCCCGAGTCGTCTGACCAAGATAAGCCCGCTGAAACCACTTCGCAGTCACCAAGCCCCGTAGCCCACTCTCCCATAGCTCAAAGCATAGTCCCGCTCGCCAAAGCCCCTGCTACACCCGTCCCCGAGTCGTCAAGCGAACCTGTCCCTGCTAGTTCTTTATATTTGTTTACACCTTTGGCTGGAGATTCAACTTTCTCTAAAACAAACCTATCTTCAATAAAGGAGTGCCCTCTAGCTGAAAAGCTACTCTTAGCTCGACAGAATATAGAGAAGATGTTAAAAGAGGCGAGGAAGAAAAGAGGGAAATCTCTGGCTCAAGTTGAAAAATGTGCAGTTTTTGACCTGAAGGGCGGAAAGTTGCATAAGGTGAAGAAGGTCCCTAAAGTCCAAAAGCCTCTGGACGAAATGACTCCAACCGACTACGACTACCAGGAGAAGACCAAGGACCTGGAGCATTTAAACATAGATGACGAATCCGCATCCATGCATGTCAGGGTCAAAACTTTTAGAGCACATGCCAACATTGCCAACCAGCGTAGGTTTGAAGCAGAAAATGCCAACATCAAGTTGGAAGAAGAGCTGGCTAGGATTCGCTCTGAGCTGGAGGATTTGCAGAAGCAGGGCAAATTGCTCAAAAGGGAAACACATGCCCTCAAACAGCAAATTCTACAATTGCAGACTTCGGCCGAGCAACAAGCACAAAAATAGGCCAAAAATGAGCTAAAGGCCAAAGAGCTCGAGAGCAAGATCTTGCAGTCCCAACAGCAATTATACCAAAAGGCGAATCTGGAGCTGTTCGACAAAGGTAGGATCAAGGAAATCCGCTCTCACCTACTCAAGGGTTTCAGATCTCGGGCCGCCAGTGCCCTGTCAATTTTAATTTATGTCACCGAAGCTCAGCACGCCATCGCTAAGAAGGGACCAATGGTGGACGAGGTGATTCAAAAAATTAAGAAGTGACTCAAGCTCGCCTTTGAGGTCCAAAGCATCAGATATCAAGACCTACAGGTCACTGCTATGAGTCGAACGGCTAGGGATTGGTCTACTGCCCAAGCCACTATTCGTGCTTTCTTTTCCAAGGTGAAGAAAGCGCAAAAGGCGAAAGACCTCCTTGATATATTTGAGCAGGAGCAGCACACTTCAATGAGTTACTTTGAAGACCTTTCTTCTTTGGGTTTCCCGAGTTTCACGGATGATGATGGGAACCTTCTCACCAGGGAAGAACTAAAGCCGGCGTGGCTCCATTTTGAAAGTGATGTCTCCGAAATTGATGAGTGGGAAGAGTCGATCACGGAGGGACAGGTCACGGACTTCATCCTGAGGCACTGCAAAATCGTGACTTGCCTGAATGACCTAGGTGCAAGGATCAAGCACGCCGACATAGGGCAGATTGACCGATTCTATGTTCTGGTCAAGGCGCTCGAAGACCAAGAATCATTTCAGAAAGGGGTCTGGGCTCATGTCCGCCGAACTATAAAGAAAATCCGTGACCGCCTTATCCCATCACCACAGCAAGAGGCCACGCCAATAGATGAAGGAGCAGAGGAGGAAGAAGAAGCAGAAGAAGAGGGAGAACAAGAACCAGCTGCAGAGGCACTCCCAGAGGAAGAAGGAGGAGAAGGATCGGGAAAAGACTTTGGCCCAATGGATCAAAGTTAAAGGGTCCTCCCATCGAGATGAGCTCGTTGCCCCGTGAGCCGCCAAGAATGTTGACAATTTTGTCACATTTCTCAAGGGGTAGAAAAGAAACAAGTTTTGTATAGTGTTGTGTAAAGTTTTTTGCTTTGTTATTTTTATTTTGAAAAGTTGCAGCAATTTTGGCTTTCAAAGCCACCCCTTTGTATAAAAAGTAGAAAGAGAAAAGCTTCGCTACCGAACAAGCTAGAGAAAAGAGCTTCGCCAAAAAAAATGAAACCGCTTCGCACCCGAAGTATTTCTAGCGCTACTTCGGGTGAAAATTTTGTGAAGTAGTTTTGCCGAAGAAAGAGCTTCCACCCGCCCAAAATTCAAAAACCCTACGCATTGCTTCGGGTAGGATTTGTTGCGAAGTAGTTTTGCCGAAGAAAAATGCAAGAGGACCGATGAAAAGGGCTTCGGGCCCGAAACATTTCAAAACACTGCTTCGGGTGGAAATCATCCGAAGCGGCATTCAGGAGAGCAACTTCGCCGAAGGAGAAAAGTCTAGGCCACGATTCAAGTTTGACCAAGGTAAAAGGACTTCGGGCCCGAAGCATTTCCAACAACTACTTCGGCTAGAGGACCAGCGAAGCAGAACCCGAAGAAGCATTGAAGAATCCTTCGCCAAAAAATTATCGAAACATCTACTTCGGGCCTCTTCATGCCCGAACCATTTTCAACAAAAACCATAACGAAGTATTCACCTTCGAACCATTTCTACTTCGAAAAATCTAGCGAAGCATTCACTTCGACGAGTTTTCACCCGAAGCATTTTCGACCGAAGTTCTGGCAGCCAAGAGAAGCAAAGCATTTTGAAGGCAGGAATGTGTTTCGGCCGAAATCTCTCCGAACCACAATTTTGAAAGAAGATCGCAGCGAAGCATTTCTCCAAGGCATCAGCGAAGCAGTTTTGTCAGCGAAGCAGCAAGGACGAAGAAGACCATTTTGCGAAGGAGATATGCTTCGGCACAAACCATCCCCGAAGCAGTTTTGCGAAGCTCAATTTTGCGAAGTATAATCCAAGGAGGAGTTTTGCTTCGGCCCAAAACCATTGCGAAGCGAAGTGGTGAATGAAAACTTAGCGAAGCGCTTCACGGGCACACGTTCCAAGTCGGGTATCTTCCCGAGGCGATCAAGTGCCTCATAAATGCAATTTTTCGTGCCCAACAAGCCCGCTGCTCATTTTTGGCAATCAAAAGCGAAGTATCAAGCCATGATGGAGAACCCGACGAGCATGGCGGCCACTCGAGCACCGCACCCGAAGACCAAGGACGTCCAGACGGCTCATCAATGCACCTTTCCATGGTTGACCCGGTCATAGTTGCCAATTTTGGTAATAGATTTGAAAGCTCAATCGCGAGAGCCGAGGAAGGCCGAATTCTCAGAGCTCGAGGGCGTACTCTTCTTTGCTATGTAATTATGATTCAGAGGCCCGGGTCCTCTATAAAAACCCAGGCATTGTAATGGAAAAGGGGGGGAACTATCTGCTAGAAAGCTATTGTAACTTGATGTCCTGCGATCAATACTAAAGAGCCTTGAGCTTCATTTCTCTCTTTTATGCTGCCTTCTGTGCTTGTTTCTTCTATCTCTCCTCGTTTGTATGTTGGATGTTGAATCCTGCGTCCGGTGTGTGATCGGGGACTGTGTCCTGAAACTCATTCTGAAGGATACATAGGAGTGAAAAAGCATCATATTGACTTTCTTTTATGCTGCCTGCCTTGCTTGATTCTTTTGTCTCTCTTCGTTTGTAGACTGAGATGCTGAACTCTGCGTTCGATGTGCGATCGGGGACAGTACCCTGAAACTCGTTCGGGAGGATACATAGGAAGGTTAATACTACGTTTCTTTTGTTTACTCTTGGTGTTCATTGCTTCCATTCTAGTTGTCAGTTAGTGATCGTGCTTCCTGTTCTCTCCCACCTTAAATCATCAATCTCTCTTCCCTTACCCTTTTTATTTTATTTCTCTAACCCTAACTCCTTTATCTCTTTCCTGCACTCTTATCTTCAAAAACCCAAGTAGTTTAGTATAGGAGCCGGCCTTTCTCCGGAGATTGGCATGAGGGGCATCTCTTCCCTTCGGCCTTTCAATGTTGGTCCAGGTCTAGGGCGCATACATTTACCCAAAACCCTTACCTAGGCAGATTTGATGACCAACAGTTTCCAAGCAAAATTCCCTTTTGTGCCTCATCGTGGTGAAACTCTTGATTCATGCGAACACCAAGAAAAACTCTTTTTCGCGCATTTATTGGTAAAAGTTGCAATTACACTTAGCACATTTTTCAACGAAGGTATATTTTTACGAAGCATGGGGTGTTGTCTTGGGCAAAAACCCATGACACACTATAACTTGGCGAAATAAAATTCTTCACACATTTCACCTTGGTGAAAGCCCTTTCAGGCTTCACCTTGGAAAAATCGGTTTACTCCATTTTCTCCAAGCGAAACCATGGTCAAAGGAAATTTTGAGTAAAGGTCAGTATGGAGGGAATTCCAAGGCCATTGAATTCAATTTTTGGGATGAAAAGGGGTAAAGTTTCCATAATTTTTGCTAATAAATATCAATTTTGCTAGATAACTAGAATATTACCAAAATTAAATGTTGTTAACTCTTGACTCTAGTGTGATACTTATTTATTTCGATGTGCCATCCATTGTGGTGGATTTTCATTTTTGAGGCACTGTTAAGGAGATTAAAATTTTGCCGATGATTCCTACTGTCCCGATATGCCATGTGATGAAGGTGCCACCATATTGGTTCGTTGATGTTTCCAAGGAGATAATTATGACCGACCAATCTATCATTTCCCACCATTTTTGTTTAATGAACATTTAATTTTGGAGGCAATAAAAACTAGAAAACTTGATGTAAGAAAAGGAGGAACATTCTATTGAAAACTCTTGGATTTTAATTTTCTACATCAATTGAAAGATTTTTGGCTTTGGTTCCTTGATTAGTTGTGTATATGATTGCTTTCTACCTATCATTTATGTGATATTCACACTTTTGTTAGATAGATTGAATTCAGCATTTGAATTTAATTTTTGATGAAAAGGTGAATGTTGAATGCTAACTGGAAGTCATATTTGCAATCTGTGGTCGGTTCTTACATTGTTCTTTCTATTAAATGTTGATTAAAACTTAGTGTGGTTATTCAGCTGTTAGTTCATCCTCACTATATTTTCTAGCTCACAACCATATTTCCCATCTCTTTCTGTTAATCTCTCTCTCTCTCTAAGCTTTATACCAATTTTTAGATTAGTAAGGGAATCAACCCTCTTTGGATATTGGCCCAAAGGACATATCTTTCCTTCGGCCTTTCAATATTGGTTGAGTCTAGGATGCATATTTTATACTTATGCAGATTTGTGACCAATAGGTATAAGGACGAATCAAACTATCAAGTGTTTAGAGATGGTGCTTGATGAGGTTTGATTTATCTCATGTTTGTTTTAATAGACCATATGGGATGGTCATAATTTTATATATCCATTGATTGACATGAATGCATGTTTATTACAATATTGCAAATCATTAAATCTAAAAAATTAACCATCATGAGTGGTCTAATAGACAAGCTCAATCGTGTATGATGATTGCTTGATTAGATTGCTGAAATAAAAATGATTTGTAATCTTGATTTGTGATTCTTATAAGGATGAAAGGATTACTTAATAGAACCTATCCTAACTATTTTTAATATGACAATAAATATTGATGATATTAGGATTCATGATAGATCCCTACATTGAGGAAAATTGTTTTATAGAATAATATAATGTTGTTAGATGTGTAAAGAATTTTAAGCACTTATTGATCATTAAATGATTCTATCATCCGCTTTTCCTAGGAATAGAGATGAATAATATGATATATGATAATTTTGTGATAAAATATGTTATATGATATATAAGATGAAGAAAAAAATTAGAAAGAAACTTGCTAGGTTAGACTACCCTTTTTGAATGCCATGTATGAATTTGCTTTGTATTATCAAAGTCATCATAGAGTGCTAGCAAGTTGTAGGAAAGAATAATAAAAATAAGGTTACAAGTATATTGAAAATTTGATAAGATATGCACTTATAAAGAGTCTTTACAGAGATTCACTACCTTAGCTACCTAGCTAAAATACGATGCAATATCCTAACTAGGATCATCATAGGTCATGATAAATCTCTCAACTCTATATGCAAGAAGTAGGCAAGAAACAAGCATATGAACACAAGCAAGTGAATTATCATTCAATTATGCATTAAGTAGTAATGTCAACAAGCACATGATCAAGGAAGTAATGCACATCAAACATGCAACCCTCTAGACATTTTGAAATCTAGAACTAGAGGCCAAGGTATTGATGCAAATGTAGGCACACAATCCTCCAAACATTTTGGAATCTTGAAGAAGAATTTGAGGCATTAAAATATATTTGAGCTATGACTAGTGACTAATATTTAAGAATTGTGACATTAATACCTCAACTTCCTTCCATATTCCAAAAGATCAAGAGGATGAGAAATAATTTGAGGAGTCATCGAGGAGGTCGACTATCTTAGTGACCTACTACAAATGCAATGCAAGTGAATCTATTTGCTAGCTATGATGATCATCATCACCTCACCATGGTATCCCCATCATGACATTATGGTATGGATAGGCAAACCCAGGCAATCATGCAAATAAACATATGAGAGCAAGCAAGAGTGTTTTACAAGAAACCATGTATGCAATTAGGCATGTGAGCAGACAAAACACAAAAATTCAAGCATAATATTTATGGTCTCTTTATGTTCTTTACCATCTAATGTGGCTAGGTGATATGAGCCTAACCCATATTTAGCAGTCACTATGAATAGGACTAGCCAATTAGGTTTGAATTTGTCTTTTAGGTCTTTGGCATTAGTGTTCTTCTAGTTTTCCTTGAGAACAAAGTTTCCTATTTTGAAAGAATGAGATTGCACTATTTTTCACAAGATTTCTTAATTTTTTGGTGATTTATCCATAGGTTCTCTAAGGTATGGATCCACTTTTCATCAAGTAGAGCCAATTGTATAATATGTACATGATGATACTCATCATTGAAATAAGCATCCTTCAAAAGTTTTCAAAGGGAATAAACTTCTAATTTTAAAGGGAATATAGTCTCAGTTCCATAAGCCAAGGCATAGGGTGTAGCACTAGTTGAAGTTCTAACACTAATACGATACGTCCATAAGGTAATATATAGTTGTAGATATCAATCCCTACTTGTTTTACTAATAAGCTTATTTAATATCTTTATTAAATTTTTGTTAGACACTTCATCCTAGTCATTACTTTATGGATAATACAATGTCGACCATTTATGCTAAATTTTAAACTTTGTGCAAATCTTCATGACAAAGAGGGTGTCATTATCTAATATTATGTTGGTGATACCTCTGGTTTAGTATAAACTTTAAAACCTAGAATCTAGTGCAATATGATAAGGGCATAGCCTCTACCCACTTTGTGAAGTATTCAATTATGGTAATGATAAACTTATATTCATTGAATGTCACATAGTTTATTTTACCAATGATATCTAGCTCCCAAGTGGAGAAGGGCCAAGGAGCTATCATGCATTTAATATATTGGAAGTGGTCATGAATAATATTATCATGCTTTTGGAATTTTTTATATTTTCACATGTAATCTTGGGTATGTTTTCCATGGATGGCCAGTAATATCCCATGTAGAGGAATTTCTTAGAGATGGCACTTCCATTGAAGTGACCACCTCATACTCCAAAATTATCATATTGAATGACTTTATTATACTGACCAAAATTTAGGCACCTAAGAAGGATTCCATAAAAAGAGCACCTATACAAGATGTATCCAATTATTATGAACCTACAAGCTTATTGTCTTAGGTTATTTCATTCGTTTTGATTTAGAAATTTTAACAAAATTCCATTCTTGAGGAAGGTGTAAATATTGTTATACCAAGGGTCAAGGATAGGAGCTTGTTCTATTGCTAAGATTTATAAGGTTTCTTGGCTTTATTGCAAGGTTAGGGGTTGATTTATTTTGCATATGACAATAGTTGCTTGTTTATCCTCTAGTTCTAAAGGCATGAGTGAGGTAGTTGTAGCCATTGCATCTGCCTAATGATTATTAGAGCATAGAATTGTATTGATGGTGGCTTTGTCAAAGGTATCCATTAAACTATTCATAATATCCTTATATGATTTGAGTTTATCATATTTAGTCTAATAAAATTCATTAATTTGGTTTATGATTAGTTGTGAATATTAAAATATGTAGAGGTTTATCACCATTAAGGCTAGGGCCACTCAAATACTTAAAATAAGTGTTTTTTATTCATTCATGTTGTTGGTACATGAAAATTAAAACTTAAAGGATAAAGAGATAACAATTTTTTGGGTTGATATTATGATGATTCCTACCCCCACGCCTTTGACACATTGTGAACCATACAAGTAAAGGATCTAGGAATCCTGATGTGTTATATCTAGGTTGCATACCATTTCATCAAGATACTTGATTACTATAGGGTGACTAGCCACTATAGGGGTTGTTATCAATTGGTCAGCTATCAATTGTCCCTTTAATGCATTTTGGTTAATGAATTCAAGATCAAACTCATTAAGGACCATTGCCCATTTGGTTATCCTACTCGAGAAATAGGGCTTGGATATAAGGTATTGTAAAGGATCGAATTTAGCTATGACATAGATTTTGTGACTTAACATGTAATTTCTCAGCTTTTGGGAAGAAAATACTATTGCAAAGCATAGTTTCTATAGAGGGGTGTACCTAGTTTTGTATCTAACAAGGGTTCTACTAATATAGTAAATTTATCTTTTCCTATGTTGATTATCATATTGTGCCAACATGGCACCTAAGGTGTGAACACTTTTTGCTATGTATAACAATAGTTTAAGGGGATTAGATAGGATATGAATCAATGGAGATAGAAGATATGTTTTCAAGGCATAAAATCCTTTTGACATTCTTTGTCCCAAACAAATTTAGTCCCCTTAAAATTTTGGAAAAGGATTGATATTTCATCACCAATTTAGAGATGAACCTCCTAATAGCTTGCAACCTACCTCATGGGCTTTAAATTTATGTTAGGATTGATTGTATTTTAGTGATAGAAAATATCTTGTTTGGGTCCACTTCAATGCCATGTAAGTAGAATATAAATCCTAATAGCTTACTTGAAGCTAATCCAAATATGTATTTGGAGGGTTTTATAAGGACTTTGTATTCTTTGAGTCATTCAAAGATATGCCTTAAGTCTTGTTGATAAGCAACACACCCCCACTGAAAAATGAGATTCCATCCTTAGAAAATTATGAACTTCCATTTTTGCAGCAGGGACCCTCTTGGTCATTTTCAGTTTTAAATCCATATTTTGCTTGCCTCCTTTTTAAAGTTGTGCTTTTTCTTGCATTCTAGCCGTGTTATCCAAGAATTCACTTTTTACATGCTAGAATCATTCATGCACAAGAAAATCTTGCACCATTACCGAGAAAAATCCATAAAACAGTTGCATAAATTCACCGAAAAATCAAACTTTCCATTTTTGGTAGTGTCGCGATATCGCGACACTTCCATTTTTCGGAAATGTCGCGATATCGCGACAGGTAAGTCAAAATGCGGCTAAGTGGCAGAAAGGTCGCGATTTCACGACATGTCGCGAAATCGCGACAGCTTTTTGGGAGAGAGACGCAGTCGTACGGAGGGCGCGATTTTGCGACATGTCGCGAAATCGCGACATGTCGCATTTTCGCGGCAGGAGAGAGAAAATGGGCCGCAGGATGAAAAATCGGTTAAGTCGAAACATGTTCCAAAATCGCGGTCAACGCGGTCAACGCATGCGGTAGAGGAACCGTCGCGATATCGCGACGTGTTCTAAAATCGCGGCTGAAAATCAAGAAGCGTACGGAGGCCGTGAAGGGTCGCGATTTCGCGACATGTCGCGAAATCGCGACATGTCGTGTTTTCGCGGCCGACGAGGGAGGAATTTGCCGATGAGCTGGCAGTGGTCGCGATTTCGCGACATGTCGCGAAATCGCGACATGTCGCAGAATCGCGGCAGGAGAGAGAAAGTCATAGTTGACCCGAAAGTGCATTCCGGCGGGAAACAGAAGGCTTCCCGGGGTAGCGACACGTGTCAAAGCGTGAATGGGACAAACGAAGTCCGACATGCAAGCTTATTTTGCGGATTTAATCTGTTTTTAATGTTTTAAGCTTCTGATTTAATTAAAGTGCTAATCTAATGCATCTTTTTGTCTTTCATGCAGGATTCCACCTGGCACTTACGGGACAACCGGGAAAGACCATAAAGGCGAAGATGAAGTGCGGATTTAGTCAAGGACCGCCATGCTAGGAGAGAAGCTGCCGGTGAGAGCATTCAACGACAAATTTATTGCAGACTTGATAGCATGAAGACCATTTCAACTTCGGGATGGAATTGCAGAGATCGAATTGATGGAGAAGTGGTGACTCATCCGGCTCACCAAAGAAAATTAATGAAAGCATTTATTTGCAATCAGCGGATGAATGAAAATTGCATTTGATTTATCTTCTCCATTTATGGCAGCCTAATCGCACGCTTTTGCCGAAGGGTTAAGTTCTATCCGGACTTTGATTTTTAAATGGATTTTTATTGTAAAACCCGGTCCTAGGGTTTAAGTGCGATAAGATTTAGGGTTTGAGCAAGATATTTTGGAAAAGATCAGGGTCTGTCCTGAGTCTATAAATACAAATTCTAAATGTAATCGCAGGAGGCTGAGACTTAGAAATAAAGGCTTATAAGCAATTTCTTGCAAATTTTGTGAAATCCTTTGTTTCCGGACTTGGAGTTGATGTGCTTTAGCTTTTCTCTGATAGCATGGCCAGGAGCCTAATCTTTTGCAGAGTGTGATAAGTGTATTTTCTTTTGTTATCCGTTCCATTTAAAGTTTGTTAGATATATGTCAGTAAATCCGCCATTGTCAAGATTAAATATGCCGTTAGGCTTCAGCTTGTTCTATTGTCTCGCTAGGGGAAATTACAGATTTCGGGTGTAAGTTTGTTCTAATTGCTCTGTCTTCATCAGTGCGAGCTAGGGCCGCCGGTGAAAGATACCGCTTTAACCAACCGCCCCTTGGATTTATAATTTTCTCGCTAGATCCGTTTCACTCGCCTTGTGCTCTTAGTTGAAAGTGATCTTAGACCGACCGGACACTTTCTTCTCGGGGATTTGTTCTGTTGTGAAGCTGATAGCATAGATAAGATTGATAGTTTAGAGTTTTACAGTTTAAAGTCCGATAAACTTCTCTTTCTCGCCTTACCCTACCCTCTCTTTGCTTTCCGTGAATGATCCATTTTTATTTTCTTTATTTGCATTTTATTTAAATCACCGACCCATGAGAGCTAGATCAAAGAATTCAAGTCAAATCCGATTGTCAACAACTTTTGCAACTACCGAACAAGTTCAGAACCCCCGTAAGGTAACAGAAGCACCCATATCGAAATCTATTCCGTAAGTGGAAAAGAGTGAATTGCCATTCGACCCAACTCTGTAACTCGCACCTTGGATAACCAGCTAGATCCTAAAGATGAGTGGGATCAGTCCCGTGGGTGTCTCCGGAGCTTTCCTTGCCTTCATCCCTTTTTTCCCGGGGTGTGCATGAAAGCCGGACCAACACCTAATTGGCGCTAGAAGGAGGGTTAATGGCGCTAGAAGGAGGGCCGAACTCGGCTCAAGTGTTGTAAGGGCATAACAAAGAACATTTGAAGGACCCACGAAGAACTCCTGACGCTTTTAAATTGTCAGTGCAGTTTTTTAAATTGTCAGTGCAGTTTTTAAATTGTCAATGCAGTGTTGTCAGTGCAGTTGTCAGTACAGTGTTTCAACTTGCTAAAATACAGAACCTGTTCAGAACTGTAAATTGTTAATGCAGTTTTTAAATTGTCAATGCAGTTTTTAAATTGTCAGTGCAGTTTTTTTAAATTGTCAGTGCAGGTTTTAAATTGTCAGTGCAGTGTTGTCAGTGCAGTTGTCAGTACAGTATTTCAACTTGCTAAAATACGTAACCTCGTTCGTAACCGCAGAGTTTGTCGACACTCGTGAAAACCGGATTCTACATACAGGGTAACAAGGTCCCACCCCGGAGCCGGAGAGCTCCTTGTCCCCGAATTAGAAACTCCGAGAAGAAGTAGCCACGTAAGAGCCACATCTCTATCACGTATGCTTTATCACCATTGATAGTCACTCCAACCAGAGCTCGTAATATCCCCGTTAATCCATTAGCTATGGCAAATTGGTTGGGCTCCACAGCTTTGAACATTCCGGGTATAGCCCATGACTTGCCCGTAAATCCGTAAAGATACCTCCCTAGGTATAAACATGATGGGACAAGAATCGCAGAGGAACACTTAATTGCATTCAAGAATGCACTCGGGTTATTAAATGTACAAAGATGAGGATGTTGCCTCGCAGACTCTTCCCGTTCACTCTCCAAGAGGGAGCCTATGATTGGTTTCTAAATCTTACCAATGATTCCATCACCAGTTGGAGTGACTTAGAAAAAGTCTTTGTGTCACAGTTCGGGGAAGTGATAGACCCCAGTATTTTATATCAGCAGTTTTCTAGCATCAAAAGAGAACTGAATGAGTCTATTAGATCCTATAATGTCGATTCCGTAAAGCTTATGGTAGACTCACCGGCTATTATGTACCGAATGCCGACTTGGCATTAGAGATTTTTAGGAACTCTCTCGGACCCAATGACCTCTCGTCTTCTTGAAGAGGGATGCCACTCGTTACTAACTTGACGTAAGCTTATAAAGAAGCTTTAATCCCGGAAAGACAGCTTGGGACCCCAACCTTTAAATATTCAACAAACTCCTCTCATCACTCAGCCTGCTCCTATACTCAATCCTATCCCACATCGATGATGCCGCCGCTTGTCGTACTTTACCATCGCAGAAGACCATTAGTCATGCAAAGACTCGCTGAGAATGTACGTAACCCCGTAAAAGAGGCCGACAATGCTAGGATTGAAGAAGTTTCAAAGATTGTTCGTAAGCCGGCCAATGATTTTTTGAGTTTTAAAAGGCAAACTTCTACCGGAGACAATCCCAACAGATATTCATACCAACCAAACAGATTTAATAGGCCCCCATATGAGCCTAATAAAGATTACAAGGGTAAAGCTCATGATGTGAACATCTCGTGATTTGGCTCGCCTAACCGGTGCGTAATTCATGCCACTTCTCAACATGGGGAATTAGATTGTGTGGAATTTTGCAATGCATTTGAAGCTTTGTCGAGAGATTTGATCTCCCCCGAAAATCAAAGAACCGCCGAGGGCCCAAGTTCATCCGGGACACAGCAGTGCCTATGGTCTTGGATTCTTTTTCTTTCCCTGATGAATCTGAGAATGTAGTTGAAATGCCCATGGATGAAGTACAAGCTTTCCAAGCAAGCATGTAAGAGATAGCTACAACCCGAGGAACAGGAATCCCGAGCCAAATACCACATCAACTCCTCCCCGATAATTCTCACAATATTCCTCCCGACCCCTCTCCAAGCAATAATCCACCCCCACCAAAGGGAGGAGCTCAAAGAGTACCAGATATTGCTATTCCTCCACTTAACAAAGGATATAACATAGTGGAGGATATGAAAAAGATTAAGGCTAACATTACTCGCATGAGTCGGGCACGGATTTCGGAGCAGAGAGACAATCCGATAAAGACATACTCCGGCCCCGCCGCTAAACCCGTGGATAAAGGGAAGAAAATAGCCAATGCCAATCCGGCCATGTACAAGGAAAAGACCGAAGTTCCCCCATTTTTACCGACCGTCGAATTTTTGGGAAGAACTTACATAATTGTTTGGTGGATTCAGTGCATCTCGCTAATGTCATGCCATTGGCAATTTGTCGACAGCTGGGGCTGACCCCAATGAAATCTCGAGAGGAGAGTTGTCCAATTGGACAAGTCGAAGTTAAGGTTGTGGGAGAGCCGCAAAACATTCACATTCAATTGGCATCCGAGCCAAGGGCTCAACATAAGATCGAAATCCAAGTTGTGGATATCCCGATGGGGTATGGAATGTCGTTAAGTAGGGATTGGTCTAAGTCTCTCGAATGGATATCTGGAAATAGACTTTTCACACATGTGGTTGCCATGGAAGGGTGTGGCTAATCAATTGCGGGTTGACAGAGAACCTAGGTACAAACACACCATTACAGAGTACAATGCTGCAAATGAGACTGTCAATATTGCAGAGGTAGACATTGGTGTCTACAATTTAACAACTGGGCACAATGATAAATTTAACAAAGCTCATCCTCGTACATACTAATGAAGTTTGGACACTTCATGTGGATGGAGCCAGATGTAAGCAGGGTTCTCGGAACAGAGGGCAGTCCTCAAAGGGCCTCAAAGTCGACATTTTTTATGTCTTACCGCTCGCAGCTCCCATGTACTAATAATTTAGCAGTAGTATGAAGCTCGATTTTAGGTTTAAAATTTGCATTGGATAAAAATGTGAAGAACATTCAAGTTTTCACCGATTCGTAATTAGTGGCAAGCCAGGTCGTGGGTAAGTTTCAAGGTAAAGCCTCTTATCTCAAGGGATACAAGCACGTAGCTTGGGATCTTGTGGAAGGCTTTGATGCATTTAACTTAACACATATACCCGTGGAACAAAATTCACATGCAGATGTCTTGGCATCTTCACCGCAAGTTTAAGGCCATTGGAAGATTTTAAGTGGGATAAGTTTTCAATTGAGCTAGTCCCCCGTCCTTCGGCTCCAAACAATATTGACAAACTTTCAAGTTTTCTCAGATGATCAACAAATTGTGAACTTTCTGCAGAGTACCAATACCTTTGAGAATGCTATAATTGATGAGGGCCAAAGGGACACCTTGATGGAACAGCTAGATGGTGACAGGGGAATCATGAGATTGAAGGACAAATGTAATCCCAAAGGGAATGGTAGAGCCGGAGAGGCTATTCGATATTGACAAGATCGGGCAAAGGGTGAATTCTAAGGATTATGTGGGCACCACAGTACAATGATACCGAAAATTTGAATGTAGGAACCGAAGAGGATCCAAGGAACATCAAGTTGGCAAAGGACTCGTGGATCCGGAGATAAAGAGAAATATGATTGATTTCCCGCACAGTGTCTAAGGATGTAATGGCCTCGGTCATACAAGGATTTAAATGTATTTGATCCAAAAGTTTACACCCACATCATACCTTTGAAAGAATCTTGCAAGCCTTTCATACAAAAACAGAGGCATGTTAATGCTCTGTTAGAACCCCTTATTAAGAAAGAAGTGGAGAAGCTCTTGAGTGCAGCAATTATTTTTCCTATCAGGCATTCTACTTGGGTGGCAAATCTGGTGCCAGTAAGGAAGAAAAATGGGGAGATCCGCCTTTGTGTGGATTTTAGGAATCTGAACAAAGCATCTGAAAAGGACAACTATCCCCCGCCTTCTATGGATGAAGTACTACGGATTGTTAATGGCTCGGAGATGATGTCTTTTCTGGATGGTTTCTCAGGCTATAATCAGATTCTAGTTGAGAAGGAGGATAGAATGAAGACGGCTTTTACAACTAAGTGGGGTACTTTTGCTTACAAGAGGATGCCATTTGGTTTAATAAATGCAGGAGCAACATTTCAGAGAGCAATGGACCATGCCTTCAAGGGGCTTATGGGCAAATGTATTGTAGTTTACATGGATGATCTAATAGTCTTTTCCAAATCCAGATTTGACCATGTCAAGCATTTAGAGTCTGTATTTAACAAGTGCAGAGAGTTTGGCATCTCTTTGAATCCAAAGAAATGCATATTTGGTGTAACAGAAGGCAAATTGCTTGGGCATTTGGTCACAAAGGATGGCATTTCCATGGATCCAGCAGTAGTTGAGGCCATATCTCGGCATACCATTTCCCAACTCCAAGAAAGAGTTGAGATCATTCTTTGGAAAGATTAACTTTGTCGTAAAGTTTATCTCAGTGCTTTGCAGAGATAGTTAAACCAATGAATGATATGTTAAAGCAAACCGCCCGCATTGCCCGGACCATCGAAGCTAAGACTCGTTTTCAAGAAATCAAGACAACCATTAAACAAGCACCAGCCTTAGTAAGCCCGCATTTCAAAGCAGATTTCTATCTCGTACACTTTCTCTCTCGAACATACACTTGCCGCAATGGTCGACTCAACGGAGAGATACAGGAGAACATCCAATTGCTTTTAAGAGCACTAATTTGAAGGGAGCTGAACCGAAATATTCCGGATTAGACAAACAGAGCTTATGCTTTGGTAAGGGCAAGGAAGCGCTCAGTACATTATATACTCGAAGCAAAATTCATGCCATAGTGCCGGACTCCACTGTGAAGTACCTTCTAAGTCGAATGAGTTGGGTGAACCGAGGGGCAATTGGGTCACCAGTGCCGCAAGAATATGACTTGGAGATTAGGCCTCGCTAAACCGATCGTAGGACTTGGCTTGTCTAGACACATTGTTGAAGTGCCTCCACAGCAGGAAGTTAATCAATTAAACTCTGAATCTGATGATTGGTATGGGGATATCATTCATCTGCTACAGTTTGGGGTTTGCCCATCCCATTTGAACAGAACTCAAAGGAGAGCATTAAAGTTAAAAGCTTCTCACTATCTCCTCAAGGCAGTACTCTGTACAGTGGAGAATTATGCTGGCATCTTCCTAAGGTGCATTTCTCCCAATGAAGTCAGTGAAGTCATGGCTAGTTTTCATGAAAAACTAGGGGCAGTGGCATTCATCGAGATCTCGCTACAAAGACATAAAATATTAAGAGCAAAGCACATCGGCCTACACTTTTTAAGGATGCACATCAACATGTCGAACCTCGCCATCGCTGCGTACATTTGCAGCCAAAGAGGCAAATCGAGCTCGCCATTGCAACCAGCTGTGATAAACAAACCTTTCATGCAAGTGGGGACTTGATTTTGTGGGAGTCATTAACCCGAATTCCTCAGCAGGCATAAATATGTGCCGACGACCATCGACTATTGCACAAGGTGGGTTGAAGCAAGAAGCCACTACAAGAAGTACAACCTCAGAAGTTATTGATTTTCTTGAATCAAATGTCATAACTAGATTTGGGGTTCCCCCGAATTTGGTCTCGTGATAATGGGCCCGCCTTCCAATCATTGGAGTTTGCAGATTGGGCATACCGTATGGGGATAGTTATCGATTCTCATCCAACTATTATCCCCAAGGCAATGGACTCGCTGAGTCAACAAACAAGAACTTAATGAATGCCATCAAAAAGTCTGCAGCAGACAAACCCAGGCAATGGCATACATTGTTGAAATATGCACTGTGGGCTGACCGGATAACACACAAAGTGGCTCTTAAGACCTCTCCCTTTGTTTTGTTGTATGGTACTCGGCCAATTGTCCCCATCTCCTTGAAATTGCCTACCTATCGCTTTGCCTTAGATTATTTTGAAGGTCATGATGATGCTGAAGCCCGTGTTTTAGACCTCACTAACTTGCAGGATGAAAGACTCCAAGCCCCGGAGCACTTCAAGCAGACACCAAGAAACCGTCAAGCGGTGGTTTGACAAGAGAGCCAAGGTGAAGGCTTTCAGTCCGGCAGACTTAGTGCTTCGTGGGACAAGGCCCATGAGAAGAAGGGTAAGCACACAAAGTTGCAACCACCGTGGATAGGCCCCTACCAAATTGCTGAAATATTGGGTAACAATGCTTTCCGCTTGCAAGACCTCGGATGGTAATTTTCTCGGACCTCCCCGTTAATGGCCAATACTTGAAGCATTATTTTTCTCATTGCTCCATCCAATGTATCATTTGAGTAAGCTATAAAAAAAGGTTGTAACATGTGTACATATTGTAAATAGCTCCGTAAGTTTTGTTTTGTTCTAGTTTAGTTCTTTTAATAGCTCGTACAGCTTGCTTTAGTTGCTTCTTTTTAGTTTTAATTGGGTGTCGTCTCATATGTGTTTGTTTGTTAGATTAATCCTTGTTCTCAATGCAGTTTTATTTTTTATTTTTATTTTATTTTTTTATTTTTTTAATATGTCTGTGCAGTTGCATTTTAGTTTTTCAGTTTTCTTTAGTTATTTTTCAGTTTTAGCTTGTGCAGTTTATTTCTTTGTCAGTGCGGTTTATTTCCTTTCCTTGTCTTTTTATTTTAGCTTGCTTTTATTTTAGTATGTACAGTCTTTTCTTTATTGCATTTCTTTTTCTTTGTCAGTTCGTACAGCTTGCAGCTGTAGCTTTATTTATTTCACTCATAGTTTTTTATTTGCTTTAGTTCTTTCAGTTTATTTGTTTTTTCCCTTGCCTGTACAGTTCTGTGCTTTAGTCTGTACAGTTTTATTTTGTTTTTGCTTGAAGCCTGTGCCTGTCCTTGGAAGCCTGTGCAAAGTCCTTTGGCTTCTGAAATTTTCTGTCCTTTGCCTCTCGCCTCGAGCAATCAATGAAAAGTCACCGCTGAAAATTGTTTTATTCCTAGTCGATAAATCCTCAATCCAAAGTTGCCTCCCCATTCTCGCTTCATTATTCTAATTGAGATAGTCTCGCTTGCACTAAACTCGTGGAACTATTTTGTTATCCAGGATGAAGGTAGAGAGATGATTGGATCTTGTGTCTTACTTGCCACAGCTTGTTTTAATGATAGAAAAACCGCTATGTCGTTTTGTTGGAGGAACTCCCTGGGAATCCAAGAAAAGTCAGGTTATAAGAGGGGACTATGGTTCATGCAATTATTTGGGTGTCACTCGGAGGCTATCAATGCCTAGACTGAAACAGTTCCAGATTGATCAAATATTAAAAGAAAATTGTAATTTCTCTAAGGCCTTCCAGATAGTGATATATTTCAAAAAGAAGAGAGATAAAAAAAAAGAGAGAGATAAGAAAAAAAAAAAAAAAAAGAAAAAAAAAGAGTTATATGATCAAAAGAGGCAGCCAATATTAGATTCTGCCCTACAGTTGTAAATTGGGTCGTGTAAATCTAAAGGGTAACTCTGTCTAGGCTAGTAAAAGCTAAACTAGTAAACAGAGCTCTACTCGGTTTCCCCTTTTACAATCTAGAAAAGTTGATTAATCCAAGTTTATCATTCAATTCAGTCATCCTTGAAGAAAGTTCTATACCTTTGTAATTGCACATCGTAAATCTTCCTTGAAGTAATCCAACCCAAGATGTCCTTGGGAAATTTTAACAACTGGCAGCTAGCAATCAATTTATTGTGAAGAATGCCTCGTGGCAAGGCATGATGCATGGTCTTTTTGTTTTGAAACCGGAGTCTTGGGTTCTAAAATAGTGCTACTATTTTACCCGCAGATATCGCCATTTGTTGATAAGCAACACACCCCCACCGAAAAATGAGATTCCATCCTTAGAAAATTATGAACTTCCATTTTTGGCAAGTAGGGACCCTCTTGGTCATTTTCAGCTTTAAATCCATATTTTGCTTGCCTCCTTTTTAAAGTTGTGCTTTTTCTTGCATTCTAGCCGTGTTATCCAAGAATTCACTTTTTACATGCTAGAATCATTCATGCACAAGAAAATCTTGCACCATTACCGAGAAAAATCCGTAAAACAGCTTGCATAAATTCACTGAAAAATCAAACTTTCCATTTTTGGTAGTGTCGCGATATCGCGACACTTCCATTTTTCGGAAATGTCGCGATATCGCGACAGGTAAGTCAAAATGCGGCTAAGTGGCGTAAAGGTCGCGATTTCGCGACATGTCGCGAAATCGCGACGCTTTTGGGGAGAGAGACGCAGTCGTACGGAGGGCGCGATTTTGCGACATGTCGCGAAATCGCGACATGTCGCATTTTCGCGGCAGGAGAGAGAAAATGGGCCGCAGGATGAAAAATCGGTTAAGTCAGAAACATGTTCCAAAATCGCGGTCAACGCGGTCAACGCATGCATGTAGAGGAACCGCCGCGATATCGCGACGTGTTCTAAAATCGCGGCAGAAAATCAAGAAGCGTACGGAGGCCGTGAAGGGTCGCGATTTCGCGACATGTCGCGAAATCGCGACATGTCGTGTTTTCGCGGCCGACGAGGGAGGAATTTGCTGATGAGTCGGCAGTGGTCGCGATTTCGCGACATGTCGCGAAATCGCGACATGTCGCAGAATCGCGGCAGGAGAGAGAAAGTCATAGTTGACCCGAAAGTGCATTCCTGCGGGAAACAGAAGGCTTCCTGGGGTAGCGACACGTGTCAAAGCGTGAATGGGACAAACAGAAGCCGACATGCAAGCTTATTTTGCGGATTTAATCTGTTTTTAATGTTTTAAGCTTCTGATTTAATTAAAGTGCTAATCTAATGCATCTTTTTGTCTTTCATGCAGGATTCCACCTGGCACTTACGGAACAACCGGGAAAGACCATAAAGGCGAAGATGAAGTGCGGATTTAGTCAAGGACCGCCATGCTAGGAGAGAAGCTGCCGGTGAGAGCATTCAACGACAAATTTATTGCAGACTTGATAGCATGAAGACCATTTCAACTTCGGGATGGAATTGCAGAGATCGAATTGATGGAGAAGTGGTGACTCATCCGGCTCACCAGCAAAATTAATGAAAGCATTTATTTGCAGCTGCGGATGAATGAAAATTGCATTTGATTTATCTTCTCCATTTATGGCAGCTAACTGCACAGTTTTGCCGAAGGGTTAAGTTCTATCCGGACTTTGATTTTTAAATGGATTTTTATTGTAAAACCCGGGTCCTAGGGTTTAAGTGCGATAAGATTTAGGGTTTGAGCAAGATATTTTGGAAAAGATCGTGGTCTCGTCCCGAGTCTATAAATACAAATTCTAAATGTAATCGCAGGAGGCGGAGACTTAGAAATAAAGGCTTATAAGCAATTTCTTGCAAATTTTGTGAAATCCTTTGTTTCCGGACTTGGAGTTGATGTGCTTTAGCTTTTCTCTGATAGCATGGCCAGGAGCCTAATCTTTTGCAGAGTGTGATAAGTGTATTTTCTTTTGTTATCCGTTCCATTTAAAGTTTGTTAGATATATGTCAGTAAATCGCCATTGTCAAGATTAAATATGCCGTTAGGCTTCAGGTTGTTCTATTGTCTGCTAGGGGAAATTACAGATTTCAGGTGTAAGTTTGTTCTAATTGCTCTGTCTTCACTGTGCGAGCTAGGCTGCCGGTGAAAGATACCAGTTTTAACCAACTGCCCCTTGGATTTATAATTTTCTGCTAGATCCGTTTCACTCGGCCTTGTGCTCTTAGTTGAAAGTGATCTTAGACCGACCGGACACTTTCTTCCGGGATTTGTTCGTTGTGAAGCCGATAGCATAGATAAGATTGATAGTTTAGAGTTTTACAGCTTTAAAGTCCGATAAACTTCTCTTTCTCGCCTTACCCTACCCTCTCTTTGCTTTCCGTGAATGATCCATTTTTATTTTCTTTATTTGCATTTTATTTAAATCAGATGACCCATGAGAGCTAGATCAAAGAATTCAAGTCAAATCTGATTGTCAACAACTTTTGCAACTACTGAACAAGTTCAGGAACCCCCGTAAGGTAACAGAGCAGTCCATATCGAAATCTATTCCAAAAGTGGAAAAGAGTGAATTGCCATTCGACCCAACTTTGTAACTCGCACCTTGGATAACCAGCTAGATCCTAAAGATGAGTGGGATCAGTCCCGTGGGTGTCTCCGGAGCTTTCCTTGCCTTCATCCCTTTTTTCCCGGGGTGTGCATGAAAGCCGGACCAACAAGTCTTTAACATGAACTTCTCATTTTATAGATCACCCAAGAAGATTTTCAATATAATATTCAAAGATATTGTGCATTGCATGTTGATAGGTTTATCAAACATTCTTTAAACCAAATAGCATGACCTCATAGCAAAAGGTACCCCAAGGGGTAGTGAAGGATGTCTTAGATTGGTCTTATAGTGCAATTTTAATTTGATTATACCCAAAAAACCATCTATTAAGGACAACATTCCACAACCTACAATGAAATTGATGATCATGTATATGTTCAACAAAGGAAAGGTGTCTTTGGGACAAGCTTTGTCTATATCCAAAAATTTAATGTAGACATGCATAACACCTTCCTTTTTAGCTATGGGTACTATTTTGGGAATCCAATCAAGTAATTGATTGCCTTAATGAATTTGACTCCAAAAATTTTTGGAGTTCCTACTTAATAAGTAAAATGACTTTTGGATGCATTTTTCTTAATTTTTGCTTTATTTTTTTAGTGTTTGGTTTAACGACCAAATTATGGATCACTAGAGATGGATCCAATCTATGCATATCTATATAATACCATGCAAATATGTTATGAAGGTATGTAAAAGTGTTGTATACTATTCATGCTTTTCTAGAGTTAGGACTTTTCCTAAATTTACAATTTTTGGATCACCTTGGTAACCTATATTGATGTCAATAGTTTCCTCTATCAATATGTGAGATTCATATTCTAGTTGTGGATGGACAAGTAACACCCCTAAGCTTTTAAGCTATTTAGGTTCTAAAGTCCATTGCTCAAGGTTTGATGACCATGAGGGATGTGCAGTTAATGAAAGAGATCCTTCACAAGTAATGCATTCTTGATAAAGACAATTTGCATGGAAATCCCTAGAAAGGTTGTGTGGTAAAACTTTCACCACATAGTCATTTATATTAGAGGATTCTAGTATATTTTCTATTAGTTGAAGGGAAATGCTAACATTTTCTTGAGTCAAATCTAACTCATTATGATTGCCAAGGCTACTTTAAGGGATTTCATATGACCCTTGGATATTCTTATTGATAAGCTTAGGATGAATTATGCTTATCATGTTTATGTGAGAAAATTTCAAAAATAGGTGGGAAAGTTAAAAAGGATAAAGTTCACTATCTTCCTCCTCATCCCATTCTAATCCTTCTATTAAGGTGATCTCACTTTGGGGTTTGACGGAGAAGAGGCACACCTTATCACCACTACTATATAGAGAGAGGTAATATGGTCTTTCATTGGAGTTGGGTATGTATCATAATCCCCAATGTTCTAGACAAGATTTAGGATACAAAGTTTCTAAAATACCTTGTTTATGGGGATCTAACCCTTTTCCTTGATAATCAAAGTTACAAAGGATTTGCTTTGGTATAGGATAAAGGTTGGATAAATAATATGAGGTATACCTCTACTCTATTGGACGTGGATTGGTTTCATGAATTATTTCCTTCTTGATTGTCCCTATAGAAATAAAAGTGCAACTTCTTATTTGCATGACCATTAATTTTTTGTAATGCATCCCTAAAGTGTGAGGTGATGAGGGTAGACTAATTAGATCTAAATCTAGTAGATCATTATGCTAATCATTAAGTTTTATATGATTAATATCTTGAGCTTCAACTTTTTATTTACCCTTTATTGTGGCTTGGCTACTAGTTTCAACTTCCTAGCTAGTACTTATTCCCTTAGAATGAACAATATTTTAGGCATCATCAATGAAAGGATGAGAAGCATTCAATGAACGACAAAGGGAAGCCCTTGGATATTTTAGCTAGATGGATTGACAGTAAACAAAAGGATCTCTATATTCTCTAAGGCTATGTATCTTACCATAATATTTGAATTTCAAACATTGGTGTAAGTTGAGGGAATGACTTGCATAACATGGATCCAAGGTCACCCCAAAAGTATGTTGTAGTTCAAATATCAAGGCAACACATAAAATATAGTGTTTAATATGTGAAGCCTTGTTTTCAATGGAAGAACTATAGTTCCACTAGCTTCACATTCCTCATTGTCATAGGATTTTATGACAATATCCTATTTCTAAAAATATTCCTTCTTAAACCCTATCATTTTTAATGAATTGAAGGTTGCATACATTTATAGTCAAGCCATTGTCAACAATGACCCTTTTAATAAATGTTTTGCTGATGTTACATGTAATGTATAATGGGATATATCCTAGCATGTAAGGGGTGGAAGGTCATCCTTAAAGAAGGCTATAGTCATGTGGTTCATGCTAAGGGACCCTACAACATTATCCAAATCATTAGGTCTAACATATTTAGGCATGATTTGTCCAGTTAGAAGCTTAAACATGTTTCCTAATGACTTGACAAAGTTCTCAACAACTCAAGTATAGATATTTTTTTTTTTGGAGGTTGAAGGTCCTCCTTCCTTTGTCTTGGGTCTTTAGAACCAAAGGTGGTTCTTTAGGAGCAAAAGTTCATCTAGGACACAAAACCATAGGAGGATTAGAGGGTGGTTTTAAAGGTTGATATTTGATCTAGCTTGTTGTCTAGTGGCATTCTAACTTAAATCATCCCTACCAAGTTTTTATCTGGTGGGGGAATTTTCCTCTATTAAACATGATTGGTATAATTTTGTTTGAATTTAGGGAATGGGTCCTAAAAGATCCTAATGTCTTGATTAGAGGATTTTGCTTTTTTAGGACCACTAAGTACAAGACAAGCTTCATCGATAAGGTCTTGCACTACATGCTTAATAGCGATACATTTGTTTGTATGGTGGCTAATCATGCAATGGAAATCACACTATTGGTCAGCCTTAAACTAGGAAATCTTCTCCCTTTCAAGGTTGACAAGCCTTATAGGTGGCAACTCTATCATTTTAGCATCTAACAACTACTCTATAATAGAGGATAATGATTGGTTTAACGTAGTAAACTTCCTCTTGGGATTTTATTGAGCCTTAGATAAAACTAGTTTTTGTAATGCAATGGTGGTATTAACATTAGCTTCTTTAGCATTGTTGATGGGGTGAGATTCAGTTATGCCATAACCCATGCAGGTTATGCATTGTTGATGTGATATACGGTTTACATAGCTTACCTATTTACTCATAGAAATATAACTAGATGGTCCATGGATTTAAAAACTACTTCTCCTTGCTCATTATGAATAGGATAAAGGATTATAGGAGTATTTTCTCTCTTCTTCCTCATATATTGGGTTTTCAATCATAAATTACTTCTTTGGAAATTCAAACTAAGCGCTAAGATTTTGAGCTAATTGTCATGCATCGTTCTTAGTAAGGTAAGGGGGTTCAAACATGGTCAAAGGATGGGAGATTCAAATTTTATTATGGTTTTAATTTTAGAGTTGCTTAGAGAAGAAAGAGAATAATTTTTTATAATCCTTATATCCCCAATGAGAACAATCCACCTTATGACTCTTGTTAGCCCATTTTAATATACTTACCAAGAGAGATAACCCTCAAGGCTCATATTATGGTTTGTTCAAGGGATTGTTATCCTTCCCCTAGTAGGACTAACAATTAGTTATGTTTTTGTTATCTTTATTTAATTTGATTTACACTATGCAAATAAATTAAGTGGTCTTAATTAAAGTGTAGTAAATTTATGTTGATTAAAGGTTCTAGGTCAAAAGGTTTTGGACCCATGTGGTATTTCACATTGATTTTACCAAAGCTGTGGGACACCAAAAATGAATGTCCCTTGAAGGTGATAGCCTTTGAAGTTCTTTCTCAAGGGTTTTCCACACTCAGATGAGAGAGCCTTGTTACTAACTCATTGTTTTGCACTTCGAGATTTAATAATTTGTGAGAGGTTTTTGGGTTCACCAAGGATTTAAATATTTTCCTAAATATAGTTTATGTTTTTAGTTTGACAAACACATAAGGTTTGGTTATATACTAGCAAATAATATGCAAGATGAAAGTGCAATGCAATGTGAAGACAAATGTGCATAAAAAAAAGTTATAACCTATATGTAATTTTATTTTGATGAATGCTAACTAGACCAAGTGTTACAATAAATAAAAGGAATTATTTTATTTTAAAGCAAGGGCCAAGAAAATACACAAGTTATAAACTATACTAATGCAAAGCCACATGCAATTTTGATTGAATTCCTAAGGAAAAGAAATATAATGCTAAGCAAAATTGGAGATTCTTTTTTTATTTTTCTTTTACATGGGTTGTCTAAAGACAAAAATAGAGGAATATACACATAAGAAATATCAAATGATTTCTATTACTTAAAAAAATAGAAATAACTTATACTTACCTATTATGGTGTCTGCGATGAATATGTCGTCTGTGTTTGAATCCGTTGTCTGACGAATACATTGCTTGAAAACTTTTCAAATGGAAAATTTTATAAACCTATAAAAATAGACAATATAAAATGTAGATCAAAGTTTAGGGACCTTACAATTAGTGAGAAGTGGAAGACTTCCTGATTAGCATAGTAAGGCATGTTGTTGCATACACAAAATTTGAATTTTGACCTTGGATATGGATGCAATAATATTTATGATGAATTTACCACTTGAATATTTTGTAGTTGGTGGATTTTTTAAGATTAAAAAAAATAGATTAATAGAAGGATCAAATAGAAATATGGATTCTAAAGTAATGACAAAAAGTTGGACATGGACAAAATAAATAGAACAAACATTGAATTGATAAAGGAATTTGTGTCTATATGGGTAGATGGTGAATCTACCACCTAAACAGGTTATAAGTGATAGATTTTCTTCTGTAATAGAAACAAAAAGATGATTTTTAGATAAGGATTTTGAGGCTGTGAGATTCAAGAACAAATCCACTGCATAAATTGATTATAAGTGATGAATTCATTTTTAGCAAATAAAAACAAAAAGGATAGGTTGCAAGCTAGGATAGATTCTTGTTGGGGGAACCTAGAGCCTTACTAGCCTACAAGGATCCTAGAATAACCTAAAAAAAAAAACTAAATGCATGATAGTGAAAAATATTTTGTTAGATGCAAAAGAAAAAGAATGCATGCATGAATATCTATAACCTAAGAATAGAAGATAATCAAAAATATGAATTTGAATGAGATGATGAAAGGTGCTACAACAAAATGGCACATATGTAATATGCCTCCTCTCTCCTAATAAGCTCGCTTAAAGATAGATGGTCTTGTGAGCTTGAATAAAACAAATAAAATATAGTTGAGTTTTGACATTTTAGCAACAAACTAGATTGATTTTTGTAAAGTTCTGATGCCTGAGAGAATTATCCTCTAAATGCTATCCCAAAGGACCAATTTATACAAAAGGCCCACTTAGGAGTTTCCCAAAGGGGAGGGGTGACTAATTGAGTTGATTCAAGGATGATTGGAGAAGATAAATTAACTACTTACTGATTGGGTTGAATGGGAAGGTGGAAGAAGATGGAGGAAAGTTAGCCACCTTTCCCCCAATTGGTGATTTCTTAGAGTGGTAGAGGGGATTGGTGAAGTTGATTGCACCCTAATTGACTATTGCAGGTAGGGATGGAATGTTAGATATGTTCTTGGCATAAATCTACCACATATAAATTTTCCTAGCTAGTGAATTTATAAATTTGATCGTTGCCCATCAAATTTTATGGGGAAGTTTGAAAACTAGGTAAGGGTGCGAATCCACCAGCTGAGCTATAGATTCATTGTTGGTGAATTTGCTTTTAGAAAATGAATTTTATAGTAATTTATTTTGTTTGAAAAATTAGGTTTTAAGGCAGACAACATGTTTGTATTGATCATTCTATGCAGTGGTTTAAGTTAGATGATCCAAATTTATGTATCTCCAATTATAAAGATACTTAAGAAATATGTTGCTTTTATGTGGACTAAATATGGAAAATAGATTTCTAGGGAACTAAGAATGCAATTACTAAGTATCTAGTGCTAATTAACCTAAATTTATCTATGTACTTTATACTATATGTGTTTGTAACTAATGTGAGCATTACAATAATTTGACTTAGAAATATGATAGGGAGGAGGAACATCCTATATTTTTTATTAGTTAGAATTTCCATAATTATGAGGAAATATACACCTTCATTGAGAAGTATATATTTGTGATATTGAATGCACTAAGTAAATTCACATATTACTTGTTCCATAGCAAGACAAATATATTTGTGGTTCATCTTGATATGACATCCACAATGTTACACAAATAATTGGGATAAAATAGACCTAGTTGGACTAATAAGATTCAAGAATATGATATAAAGATAAAAGCTACCATTTTGGCAAGGGGATAAGCTATATGCAATAACTTGGATATATCCCATGCTACGAAGTAAGTATCACTTGTAGAAGAATATTTGAATGAACAATCTAATTGGATTAGTGACAACATAAGATATATGTTTATAGGATGGGTACCAAGAAATATAACTGTTGACAATTTTGTCACATTTCTCAAGGGGTAGAAAAGGAAATCAAATTTTGTACAGTGTTTTGTAAAGTTTTTCTTTGTTGTCTTTTTTATTTGAAAGTTGCAGCAATTTTGGCTTTCAATGCCACCCCTTTGTATATAAAGTAGAAAAGGAAAAGAGCTTCGCTAGAGAAAAGAGCTTCGTCGAAGGAAAATCAGAAGAGCTTCGCACCCGAAGCATTTCCAGCACTACTTCGGGTGAAAATTTTGCGAAGTAGTATTGCCAAAGAAGAATACAAGGGTAGCGATACAAAGAGCTTCGGGCCCGAAGCGCTTCAAGCATCTACTTCGGGCAAAAGTTGAGCGAAGCGGCATTCAAAAGAACAACCTCGTCGAAGAAGCAAAGGCAAGAAATCTACTTCGGGCCCGAAGCATTTCCAGCAAATACTTCGGGCGAGATTTCTGCGAAGCGGTGTTGCCAAAGTAAAATACAAAGGAAGGAGAATGAAACTACTTCGCACCCGAAGCATTTCCAAAAAATACTTCGCAGAAAACTAGCGAAGCGGGACTCAAAAGAGCATTGAAAATACTTCGCCAAAATCTTCGGCTAGCTTTCATGCGAAGTACTTCTACCCAAAGTAACGGAGGTCGTGGAGAATGCAACATCTTTTGAAGACAATTACTTCGGCCGAAGCCTTCCCGAACCACAGTTTTGAAAGAGGATCGCAGCGAAGCATTTCTCCAAAGCGTCAGCGAAGCAATTTCGTCAGCGAAGCGGCGAGGACGAAGAGGCCTATTTTGCGAAGCAAATATGCTTCGGCATTCACCACCCCAAGCAGTTTTGCGAAGCTCAATTTTGTGAAGTACAAACCAAGGAGGAGTTTTGCTTCGGCTCAGAACCATTGCGAAGCGAAGTTGTGAGCGAAGACTTAGCGAAGCGCTTCAAGGGCACACGTTCCAAGCCGGGTATTTTCTCGAGGTGATCAAGTGCCTCATAAATGCAATTTTTCGTGCCCGATAAGCTCGTTGCTCATTTTTGGCAATCAAAAATGAAGTATCAGGCCATGATGAAGAGCCCGATGAGCATGGCGGCCACTCGAGCACCGCACCCGGAGACCAAGGACGTCCAGACGGCTCATCAATGCACCTTTCCATGGTTGACCCGGTCACAGTTGCCAATTTTGGTAATGGATTTGAGAGCTCGATCACGAGAGCCTCGGGGAGCCAAATTCTCAGGGCTCGAGGGGGTACTTCTCCTTGTTGTATAATTATGACTCAGAGGGTCGGGTCCTCTATAAAAACCCAGGCATTGTAATGTAAAAAGGGGGGAACTATCTGCTAGAAAGTTGTTGTAACTTGATGTCCTACGATTAATACTAAAGATCTTTGTGCTTCATTTCTCTCTTTTATGCTGCCTTCTGTGTTTGATTCTTTTGTCTTTCTTCATTTGCATACTGAGACTCTGAATCCTGAATCCGGTGTGCGATTGGGGACAGTACCCTGAAACTCGCCTGAAGGATACATAGGGGAGGAAAAATGTTGTATTAGTTTTCTTTTATGCTGCCTGGTGGGTTGTGGTTTCTGTTACATTCCCTTGTCCTAATCGTCTTTACTCTGAACCCTAAATTTTGACGAAAAGGAGAAGGAGAATCCCTGTGAGCTCACCCAGAGGATACATAGGAAGGTTAATGTTGTGTTTCTTTCGTCTATTCTTAGTGTTCCTTGCTTCTATTCAAGTTGCTAGTTAGTGATCGTGCTTCCTGTTCTCTCCCACTTTGAACTATCCATCTCTCTTCCCTTAACCCTTTTTATTTCTTTCTCTAACCTTAACTCCTTTTATCTCTTTCCTGCACCCTTATCTCAAAACACCCAAGTAGTTTAGCATAGGAGCCGGCCTTTCTCCGGAGATTGGCATGAGGGGCATCTCTTCCCTTCGGCCTTTCAATGTTGGTCCAGGTCTAGGGTGCATACACCTACCCAAAATCCTTTCCTAGGCAGATTTGATGACCAACAGTTTTTGGCACGCCCGGTGGGACCAAGGTCCCATATTTTAAGCGCAAATCTCAAACCCGTCTTCACCGGGGCCACTAGTTCTAACCAGTTCCTGGTGTGACCCGGTCAGTCTCACCTGACTAGTGGTAGTGAGAACCGATGCTCTCATTACCGAAAGACTCTTAGCATCTGGCGACTCTGTTTACCCGAGAATATTTAAGTCGTAAAGACCAGTACCAAAAGTCTGTGCCTTCATGCAAACGAGATGGAGAGTTAAGAATAGAGGAGAGGAAACTGAGTTCTTTGAACTAGATATTGATGCCATCGAGGAGCGATCAAGGTTGGTCACCCTCGAATCACTGTTACGTGGAACATCCTCGCAAGAGGCTGCTATCGGTGAACAAGGCCTAACTTCTGTTAGTACAACATCTAGTTTTCCTCCCAATCCTCCCAACTCATCGAAGCATCCTAGTGCCTCCATTCCTATTAGTTGTCCTATTAGCAATCAAGGGGGAGCTTCGAGAATTCTTGTTTCTCAAAATCTAGGAGCAAGTATGGCACAACAACAACAACAACAACAAATGCAGCAGCCACCGCCGCCCAGGATGTGCCTAGCATGGGATTCTTTGTCACCACTGAATCTAGCGGGACAAGGGCAAGTGCCACCTGCTACCGTAAAGAAGATCCCAACGTTCGATGGAACTGGGAAGACTGCTCTGGAGCATATCCAGGACATAATATCTCTGGCGGTGATCCATGACATCACAGAAGAGCAAATTATGGTAAAGCTTCTGGTTCTTTCCCTTAGAGGGAAACTCCTCTACTGGTATAGATCCCTACCACCCGGTAGTATTACGGGATGGGACCAGTTAGCTGGGCAACTGATGGGAAACTTCAATGAGTCCTCCGATCCTACCTCTCTCCTACATCAATTCACTTCAATCCAGAGACATCCACAAGAGGAGATCGTAGACTTCAATATTAGGTTCGCTCGAACCTGGCAGAGAGTACCAGTTGGACTTCGGCCAACCGACGAAGCTGCAACATACTATTTCCTTCGGGATTTCAACCCTGATATCAGTCTCATGGTAAGATATTCTAATGTTAATACCTTTCTCGAGTTGTATGAGTTAGCCAAGAGGGCAAAAATGGATTTGATAGCTATGGGCAAGCTTCCCCAAAGGATGTCGATGCCCATACTTCCCGAATTCCCTCAATTCCAGTATGCGAGCGTAGCCGCTTCGCAAATCTCTGCAACCCCTGCACTCCCGATCTCATCTTGGAACCCGAATCCTATTGTGTCTCAAATCACTGCTCCACAAATTCATTTCCCTACATTTTCAACTCCGCAGCCCACCGTCACTTCGGCATTTCCTGTACTACCAGCACCACCTCAACACCTCCGCCTTGCCTCCAATACCGACGATGGCTTCATTGCCACTCAGTCCGAAAGCCGATGATATACAGACTAAAATTCTGCAAGAAATGCAGTCGCTGAACTCTACAGTTCAGACGTTGTCCAATGACATGACCATTGTGAAGAAGAAGCAAGCACAACAAGAATTCCTACCAAGAAGATCTTATCCTACGCCTGCGCTTACTAAAGACCAAGCAGTCCAGCAAGGGAAGGCTTCGGCAAGAAATGCTGCAATCGATGAAGCCCCGAGCACTTTCGATTATGTATATTGGTGCTCTACGTGCAATGATCCGCATGAAGAGAATACTTGCATGCTGCACCAACACTATATACAAACGCTGGCAAGCAGTAGTCATAGCGGTCAAGTCAACGTCATTAGGCAAATAAATCAGAACCTGACAATTGGCGAGGAGGAGCCGGTTGCAGTGCTTACTAGAGGAGGAAAGAAGGCGATAGAAGTGGATGCTACTCAGATGGCTCCCTTAAAAGTGCAAGCTCGACCCGAAAAGGGACAATCATCTTCTTCAGCCCCGAACGAAGCCCCTCCGCCTACACCAATCAAAGAAAAAGCTCAAAAGGCCTCTGCCGAACCACCTCAGGAAGAAACTAAGGAGCAGGCTAAGGAAAAGCTCAAGTTTCCTTCATTGACTAAGCGGCAAAGAGTTGAAGCTACGGAGCAGTATCACACCAGATATGAGCCAAGAAAAGAACCCGAAGTGCTCGGTTCCCTAGCGTACAACATCGTAGAGGAGTTAAAGAGGATTCCAACCAAGATCAGCTTGTACGATGCACTGCAACTACCTGGACAAGTGGACCTGCTGCAAGAATCATTGAAGACAATTAAAGCAAAAAAGGCAGCACCACTTGCTCTTGTGCAGACTCTATCCACATCCATTACGGGTAAGAACAGGCCACCTCCATTCTACCTGTCTCTACAGATGGAAGGGTATATTGTACATAACTGTATGATCGACTCTGGGGCCGCAACAACAGTCATGCCAAGAGCAGTATGCGAAGAAATAGGGATGGAATATACGTGAAGCAGCCAAGGTGTACTCCAGTTGGATGGAACCCCGGTGAAGACTGTAGGAGTGATCAAGGACATTCCTATCCGACTGCATAAGATGCCTTAGATCACGGTCATACAAGAGGTAGTGGTAGTCGACTTGGAACCATATTTCAGTATGTGCTTGTCAAGGGAATTCACAGCAAAGCTGGGTGGATATCTGTCTATGGACTACTCTCATCTCGAGATTCCATTCAAAGGAAAGAAGGTGAAGGTCTACAATGAAAAGCCCTCTTCCTTTCTTGTGCAGAAGATGTCCGAGGAAGAAAACAGCGATCCAATGAATGCAATAGTGGAGGAAATAGAGCAGGTGGACCTGGTAAAAGAATCTCTCATGCAATTAAGTTATGAAGATGAGTTCTCATTGACAGAATTTAATGCCATGGTGGAAACCGAGATAGGATGTTATGCGATCACCAAGCCTGAGAAACACACCCAACCAAAGAATAGAACAAGTGCCCAAGAAGGACTATGGAAGTTGTTCTTCGATGGCGCCCGATGTAAAAATGGTGTTGGGGCAGGGATTCTTCTAGTTTCACCATCCGGAGAGCAAAAGGAGTATTGCTACCGGTTGACATGGAGCTGCACTAACAATGTAGCAGAATATGAAGCATTATGCCTAGGACTCAAGAAAGCGAACAAGTTAGGCATAAAGCACCTCCAAATATTTGGAGATTCTAAACTGGTATGCAACCAGGTCACAAATAGGTGCATTTCAAAGAAGCATTATCTAAAATCATACCGCAATAGGGTATGGGACCTGTTTGACCAGTTCGAGTCTCTCAATCTGCAGTCAATCCCACGAGAAAAGAATCGACATGCTGATGTCCTGGCATCCATCGCAGCCAAGTACTCTCCCACAGAAGACATGGTGCACAAGCCCAAAGCTGTGAGGATGATCTACAGGCCCTCTATCCCAGACAGAGATCTACATTGGCAAGTCTTTGACAATGATGAGCAGATTGTAAATTTCATGATCCAAGAAGCCGCTACAGTCGAAGACAGAAGCTCTGATGAAGAAGAAAATGAGGGGCTGGTTCAATTGAAGAATAACCATGTTCCCAAGGGATTGATCACTCTTGAAAGCCTCTTTGATCAGAATGATCGAGCACTCTCTCACATGATCAAAGTCAATGAAAAACAGTATCAAGATTTAGAGCTTGAACCCGAAAAAGCAATAAAAGTTGGAACCGATTGCACTTCGAAAGAGATAGAACAGATCTAGACTCTGTGCAGAAAGTATCCAGACATAATTGCTTGGTCTTATCAAGACCTCAGGGGATACAATCGGCAGCTGGTTCAACACACAATTGAATTACAGGAGGGGGTCAAACCCTTTCGACAAAAGCAAAGGCCGGTTAATCCAAAAATCGAGGTCCTGATGAAGGTCGAACTTCTGAAAATGCTCGAGGCAAAGATAATATATCCCATCAAGCATTCTTCATGGGTAGCGAATCTAGTCCCCGTCAGAAAAAAGAATGGAGATATACGGTTATGCGTGGACTTTCGCAACCTGAACCAAGCTTCCCTCAAGGACCACTATCCTCTTCCGCAAATCGATCAGATTTTGCACTCGGTGGCTGGAGCTCAACGCTTCTCCCTGCTCGATGGTTTCTCTGGATACAATCAGATCTGGGTCAGGGACGAAGACCAGCACAAAACAACGTTCACCACCAAGTGGGGAACATTTGCTTACCAGCGAATGCCATTTGGCCTTTCGAATGCTGGTGCAACTTTCCAGAGGGCAATGGATCTTGCTTTTGGTGAGCTGCTGAATAAGGTTATCGTCATCTATCTAGATGACATGACCATTTTCTCCCGAAGAAGGGAGGATCACCCGATACATCTGCAACAAATTTTTGAAAAATGTCGAGAGTTTGGCATCTCAATCAATCCAAAGAAGTCCATATTCGTAGTCAACGAAGGAAAGTTGCTGGGACATGTGATATCAGAAAAGGGCCTCATTGTAGATCCCGATAGAGCCGAGGCTCTAACGAAGCTCTCACTCCCAGCAGACAAGAAAGGACTTCAATATTTCTTTGGTCAGATCAACTTCGTAAGGAAGTTTGTCCCTGATTTCGCCCAAGTCATCAAGCCAATGTCCGAGCTTTTGAAGAAGGGTGCCGAATTTGCTTGGACGAAAGAAAGAAAGGAAGCATTCGAAGAGATTAAGGCCCGAATCGCTCAGGCGCCGGTCCTGATCAACCCTGATTACAGTCGAGATTTTATCCTGTATGCTATAGGAGAGCCCGAGAGCTATGCTGTTGTCCTGACACAAAAGGGGGAAGATGGCGAAGAGCGTCCCATCGCGTTTCTGAGTCAGGTGATCAATCCCCATGAAGAAAGATATAATTTCATAGAACGTCAGGTGCATGCAGTAATGAAATCACTGAGGAAGTTCAAGCAGTTCATCTCCCAAAGTCGAGTCATAGTTTTTGTCATTCACCCTGATGTACGCAATTTCATCATCCAAGGAGAATTGGGAAGCAAGAGAGCCGGTTGGGTAAACAAGATACAAGAATTTGACATTGAGATCAAGCCTACCAAACTGGTTCATGGTCGCGCATTGTGTCAAGAATTGGTGAAGAGCGCAGCAGCCGAAGCTATAGAATCTCAAGGGGATGACGCGTTGGCAGAAGGGTGCTTCGCGAACCAGGAAGGGGATGAGAAATATTGGGTTAATGAGATAGTCGACTACTTCAACACCGGTAGATGTCCTTCGCATCTGAATGCATCGTAGCGAAGACATTTCAGGATGCGATCTTCTCGATACATTCTGCGCCCCGAAGGCCTATTTTTTAGAAACATTGATGGTGTCCTTCTCAAGTGCATCAAGGATGATGATAAGAGGAGAGTCCTGGGAGAATTTCATTCAGGACTATCTGGAGGTCACTTCACAGGGAGAACAACGGCACTAAAGATTATCAAGGCGGGTTATTATTGGCCCACACTCTTTGTCGATGCCTTCGTAGTTTGTCGCAAATGCGAGCAGTGTCAGAAGTTCGCTGGCCAAAGCAGAAATGCTTCGATGCCTCTCCACCCAATACAAGTAGAGACGCCCTTTCAACAATGGGGGCTGGATTTTGTAGGGGTCATATCTCCAAACTCCTCCATCGGGCATAAATTTGTATTGACTGCGACTGACTACTTCACCAGGTGGGCCGAAGCGATTCCTACAAAGCATGCAGATCAAGAGACTGTAATCACCTTCCTAGAAGGATTGATCACCAGATTCGGCATTCTCGAATCCGTCATTACGGACAATGGTCCCGATTTCATAGGCGCCAAAATCAATGAATTCCTCTACAAATATGGAATATACCATAAAGTATCCTCCAACTATTATCCTCAGGGCAATGGATTGGCAGAATCCACCAACAAGACCTTGTTGAGGGTGCTAAGAAAGCTCATAGAGACAAACAAAAGGACTTGGCATCTCCTTCTAGATCGGGCCTTGTGGGCCGATCGAATTTCTGTCAAGAAGTCAATCAAGACTTCACCTTATGCCCTGGTCTACGGCAAGGAGGCCATCTTACCCATCCATGTGGAGATCCCTGCACTGAGGCTATTAGAAGAAGAAGATGGAGTTGGTCCAATGGAAAGTAGATTAAATCAGCTATTACAGCTAGAGGAAGATCATGAAGAAGCCTACCAGAACTTCGCTAAGCATGCTCAGGTCACTCAAGATTGGTTCAAGAAAAGGTCATCCGATCGCACATTCAATGTGGGAGATCTGGTATGGAAGTGGGACTCCTGGAAGGCCAAGCCTGGGAATCATGACAAGATGGACGCCTTCTGGGATGGTCCGTTCAAAATTATGAAGGTGAACTCGGCCAACTCTTTCATCCTCAAAGATGCAGATGGCCAAGTTTTGCCGATCTCTGTCAATGGTCTTCATCTGAAGACTTTTCACCGCTAAGGTAAAACATCATTTCTTGTTTCAAAAAAAAAAAAAAATATGTGTGTATATGTACTTTTGTATATAATTTGCATTTGTATATACATCCTGTTCCAAGATCGCAAAAGCCAAGTACTACACTTCAAAATCCCCTTCGGGGACTTTTATGCGAAGTAGCAGTTGCAAGAAGGTTCGCTGCGAAGCATGTTATTCTCAGAAGGGCCGAACCAAAATTCATACAAAGGCACGAAAAGAGCTTCGCACCCGAAGCATTTTCAGCAGCTACTTCGGGCAAGTTTTTTGCGAAGTAGATTTTAAAAGGGCCCTAGCGAAGCAGTTTTCGAAGCAAAGCGGCAGCACGACAAAAGAAAAGTACTTCGGGCCCGAAGCGTCGAAAGGCAGTCCAAACCAAAGGTTCACCGTGAAGCATTTTCGACATGGAGTTCAACTTCACGCAAGGTGGAGAATTTAAAATGTGCCTCGGAGAACGTGTCGGCGGTAACCTTGAAAGGAGTCCGAAGTGGGTGAATTTAAGGCAAAAGCGGCAGGGTGCATCCCGAGGCAATTCAGTTAGAAAAAGGGAAAAGAAAAGTTCATGCCAAGGTACGAAGTGGCAGCGGGTTGCGTCTCCAAGTACAAAGAGTAATCATCGAAGCATGTGGCCCTGTGTACCACGTCGCTGCAGAATCAATTTAAGAATACGGCAGCCTCTTTCGTTCGAGGTGTAAATTTAATTTTAGTAGGTGCCATAAATTCAGGTGGTTGCCTTTTTTAGGTTATAAAACGTGAAGTCCTAGCAAGAAGGAAGTTATTTATCCATCAGTTCAAGCTAGACGAAGAACCTTCAGATACTCTGCAATTCCCCTGCCCCTTTGCATCCATCCGTTCGCATTGAAGCGCTCTGTATCAAGGACTCTCAACCATCATTTTCAACATGGGAAAGAAAAATTCCAAGGAGAAGGGGAAAGAGCCCGAAGTTGCAGGCCCTAAAAAAAAAAGAAGGGCAAGGAGGAGAAGAGGCATACTCCAAAAAAGATAAATCCCACCCCTCGCCCTAAAAAGCATCCAATGGAAGGAGGAGATGACTCTGAGGAGGAACAGCTTGTAGACCCGCCAATTGATGGGTGGGAGAAAATTAGAGATACAGAGCTCTCTAAAGACGTGCCCGACCTTCGATGCACCATCGAGTTTATGGTGAGCCGACTCACTCCAGAGAATAAAAGGGCTACTACCTATTATTCTCAGATTTACTGGTTTTTGGCCCCTCCTGCTCACCATTGCCCGGAGCTAATTTATGCTATCACGCAGAATTACCAGCCCACATCCAGGCAAGTGTTGGATGCTTCGGGCCATAAATTATTTTCCATTCTGAAGGAAGATGTGCAAGCGGCATTTGCGCCACAACAAGGGCCACCCAAGGGTTATTCAGTTCGCAATGTTATTCTAAGCGAACAGATGGAGAGGTTTACTTCCAACAACTTCATATTGAAATTTTTGCATGAAAACCTCAAAAGCGGGCTCCCTTCAGGCAAACTGCCCCAAATGCCTCTACCCTTGGCATCTTTCAAGAACACCGACATTTTCTCCATCATTGCATGGGTGGCGGGCTTGTCAACAGATGCTTCGGTGCAGCCCTGGCAGGTGTCTTTGGCCGAATGTATTTCAAGAGGGGAATTCTATGCCCCTGATACTGCAAGACCAAGCACCAACCCAGTTTTCTTTGATTGGGCAGAATGGGTGGCCCGAACCCTGCATACGTGACTCACCAGTATGAAGAGTGTGGCAACGGGCCAGTACTTCGCACCCTGCTCCCTCCTAGTCTGGTTGTTCTTCTACCAGGTTCACCAGTGATTCCCCCATATCGCCATCTCTTCGAGTGACAAGGATGGAAATCCTCTGCCTGTATACCAGTGGACTCCTCTCCTGTTGAGGACAGAGTCCTATTATTCTTTTAACCAACAATTCTTGGGGCCCGCCATGCATTTGTTGAAGGGTTCTTCCCCTCGGGTCCCCCTCAGCCTGAGAGATAAAATAGTGCAAGAAAAGAAGGGGGATGTTTTTCAATTGACGTAGGGATTGGTGATTCGTATGTTCGGCTTTACAAGAAAACCCTTCCTGCTCCCTGTTTTCCCTTTCGAGTACCAATTTGCATTGGAAGTCGCTCGGCAGAGCGACGCAACCAACGTCGTGTATGGCCATGGTCGGAAATGGGCACATACCTACGACTTCCCCTTCAGGATGGGAGTAATTGAGGTATCTGCCTTGAAACAGAACGTTTTCCTGGAGGAGAAGCTCGCCAATTTTGGTCTACTCCAGATCCCTCAGCAATGGCTCTATGATCCCTTGGGAGTAATGAGGGATCACTTAAAATTTAAGAATTTCCACATCTGCCCCCGCCCTGAAATAGTGGAACAAAGGAATAATCCCAATGGGGAAGACCTGGAATGGCATGTGGAGAGGATGAGGACATTACCTCCTTGGCATGAGTTCTACCCCATGGAGGTCGAGTTTGACCCTGATCAGTACCCCCTCCCAACTCCAAGCTCCACATTTTGGAAGAGGGTGAAAGATGATTTAAAGGAGGAACTGAAGGATTGGGGCGAGGAAAAGCTTCAGGAGTGGTGGGTAATGAGAGTCCATCGCCAGAAGATGAATTCTTACGGACTCTTGGCAACAGATAAAGACTTCATGATTCTTTACGACGCCAACGTAGAAACTTGGAAGTCTATATCCTTCACTGATTTTGTTCCTCCAGCTCCCCTGGGGTCGGGTGAAAGTCCAAAAGGAGCTGAATATGCCTCGACAGAGGAAGAAGCCGAAGCTACTCCCAAGGCACTACCACAAGGACCATCAGAAAGCCATGACACAAGTGCCGAAGAGGCGGAGCAGCCATTGGAGAGAAGGAAAAGGAAGAGGCAGGAGCAGATTCAAGTGCCTCCGAGCCACCCAAAGTGACCTCGCACAAGGCCCCCAAGCGCTCATACTGAACAACCTACATTAGACTCAGCCGAAGCAGGTGTTGAAGGTGCGATGCCACCAAGTGCTGAGACGGTCCCGGACATAGACGTCATCGACGTGGAGGAACTCCTCCAACAAGAAGGGGACCCTGAATTAGAAGTCGTGGAAGTCGGAAGTGCCGAAGCCCAAAAAGAGCAGGAGCCGATCACGCAAGAAGTTACCACGGCCGCTTTGCCAGGAGGGCACGTAGGTACGCACTCTTCCCCCTTACAAGGTCAATCACCTCCTCAAGCATTGCTTGTTTCCATTCCAACTTTGCCTAGCCCCACTCCACCCGAATCGTCTGACCAGGTCAAGCTTGTTGAAACCACTTCGCCCACCCACTCCGTCGTGCCTTCATTCCTAAGCCAAGGCGAAGGTAGTGTCCCAATGCCAAGCCTCCTAGCCCACTCTCCCATCACCCACAGTATAATCCCGCTTGCCAAAGCCCCCGCTACACCCATCTTCGAACCATTTGGGGAATCCTTCCCCATTAATTCTTTGTATTTGTTCACACCTTTGGCTGGAGAGCCGACCTTTTCTGAAGCAGATTTGTCTCTAATAAAGGAGCGCCCATTAGCCAAAAAGCTACTCTTAGCTCGACAAAACACAGAGAAAATGCTAAAGGAGGCAAGGAAGAAAAGAGGGCGATCTCTGGCCCAAGTTGAAAAATGTGTTGTCTTCGACTTAAAGGGCGGAAAGTTACATAAGGTTAAGAAGGTCCCTAAAGTCCAGAAACCTCTGGACGAAATGACTCCAGCTGACTATGAGTACCAGGAGAAGACCAAGGACCTGGAGCATTTGAATATAGATAATGAGTCCGCGTCCATGCATGTCGGGATCAAAACTTTTCGAGCACATGCAAATATTGCCAATCAATGCAGGTTTGAAGCAGAAAATGCCAACATCAAGTTGGAGGAAGAGCTGGCTAGGATCCGGTCCGAGCTGGAGGATTCACAGAAGCAGTGCAAGTTGTTGAAAAAAGAAACAAACACCCTCAAATAGCAAATCCTACAACTGCAGTGTTCAGCCGAGCAACAAGCACAGAGGCAGGCCGAGAATGAGCTGAAGGCCAAGGAGCTTGAAAGCAAGATCTTGCAGATGCAACAATAGTTGTTCGAAAAGGCAAGCTTGGAGCTGTTTGACAGAAGCAGAATCAAGGAGATTCGCTCGCACCTGCTCAAAAATTTTAGATCTCGAGCCTCCAGTGCCTTTTCAATTTTGGCCTATATTATAGAAGCCCGAAGTGCCGCTATCGAGGGAGGGCCAATCATCGATCAGATAACTCAGAAAGCTAGAGGCCGGCTCAAACTAGCTTTCGATGTCCAGAGCGCCAAATATCAAGACTTGCAGATCCCTGCAATGAGTCGGATAGCTAGGGATTGGTCTACAGCCCGGGCCACAGTTCACGCTTTCTTCTCTAAGGTGCAAAAAACATAGAAGGCGAAGGACCTCTTAGACATGTTCGAGAATGAGTAGCGCACATCAATGGGCTACTTTCAAGATCTTTCTTCCATGGGCTTCCCAAGCTTCACAGACGACAATGGGAACCTCCTGACCAAAGAAGAGATTAAGCCAACGTGGCTTCAGTTTGAAGGTGATGTCTCGGAGATAGACGGATGGGCAGAGCCAATAACAGAAAGGCAAATCATAGATTACCTCTTGAGATATTGCAAGATCGTGGCCTGCCTAAATGATCTGTATACTAGAGCCCAACATGCAGATATCGAGCAAATTGATCGGTTCCACATGTTGATCAAGGCACTACAAGATCTAGAACCCTTCTCGAAGAGTGCCTGGTCCCAGGTCCGCCGAACCATGAGGAAAATCCATGAGCGTCTTGCCCCGTCGCCGTCGTAGGAAGCTGCTCCCGAAGAGGCCGCACCAGAAGGAGAAGAAGAAGCAGAAGAAGAAGGAGAACAAGAACCAGCTGTAGAAGCACTCCCAAAGGAAGAAGGAGGAGAAGGATCGGGAAAAGACTCTGGCCCAATGGATCAAAGTTAAAGGGTTCTCCCATCGAGACGAGCTCGTTGCCCCGCGAGCCGCCAAGAATGTTGACAATTTTGTCACATTTCTCAAGGGGTAGAAAAGGAAATCAAATTTTGTACAGTATTTTGTAAAGTTTTTCTTTGTTGTCTTTTTTATTTGAAAGTTGCAGCAATTTTGGCTTTCAATGCCACCCCTTTGTATATAAAGTAGAAAAGGAAAAGAGCTTCGTCGAAGGAAAATGAGAAGAGCTTCGCACCCGAAGCATTTCCAGCACTACTTCGGGTGAAAATTTTGTGAAGTAGTATTGCCGAAGAAGAATACAAGGGTAGTGATACAAAGAGCTTCGGGCCCGAAGCGCTTCAAGTATCTACTTCGGGAAAAAGTTGAGCGAAGCGGCATTCAAAAGAACAACCTTGCCAAAGAAGCAAAGGCAAGAAATCTACTTCGGGCCCAAAGCATTTCCAGCAAATACTTCGGGCGAGATTCTTGTGAAGCGGTGTAAGTAAAATACAAAGGAAGGAGAATGAAACTACTTCGCACCCAAAGCATTTCCAACAAATACTTCGGGCGAGAAATTTGCGAAGCGAAACTCAAAGGAGCATTGAAAATACTTCGCCATCTGCTTCAGCTAGCTTTCATGCGAAGTACTTCTACCCGAAGTAACGGAGGTCATGGAGAATGCAACATCTTTTGAAGACAATTACTTCGGCCGAAGCCTTCCCGAACCACAGTTTTGAAAGAGGATCACAGCGAAGCATTTCTCCAAAGCGTCAGTGAAGCAATTTTGTCAACGAAGCGGCGAGGACGAAGAGGCCTATTTTGTGAAGCAAATATGCTTCGGCATTCACCACCCCGAAGCAGTTTTGCGAAGCTCAATTTTGTGAAGTACAAACCAAGGAGGAGTTTTTGCTTCGGCTCAGAACCATTGCGAAGTGAAGTTGTGAACGAAGACTTAGCGAAGCGCTTCACGGGCACGTGTTCCAAGCCGGGTATTTTCCCGAGGCGATCAAGTGCCTCATAAATGCAATTTTTCGTGCCCGGTAAGCTCGTTGCTCATTTTTGGCAATCAAAAATGAAGTATCAGGCCATGATGAAGAGCCCGACGAGCATGGCGGCCACTCGAGCACCGCACCCGGAGACCAAGGACGTCCAGACGGCTCATCAATGCACCTTTCCATGGTTGACCCAGTCACAGTTGCCAGTTTTGGTAATGGATTTGAGAGCTCGATCATGAAAGCCTCGGGGAGCCGAATTCTCAGGGCTCGAGGGGGTACTTCTCCTTGCTGTATAATTATGACTCAGAGGGTCGGGTCCTCTATAAAAACCCAGGCATTGTAATGTAAAGAGGGGGGAACTATCTGCTAGAAAGCTGTTGTAACTTGATGTCCTGCGATTAATACTAAAGATCTTTGTGCTTCATTTCTCTCTTTTATGCTGCCTTCTGTGCTTGATTCTTTTGTCTTTCTTCATTTGCATACTGAGACTCTGAATCCTGAATCCGGTGTGCGATTGGGGACAGTACCCTGAAACTCGCCTGAAGGATACATAGGGGAGGAAAAATGTTGTATTAGTTTTCTTTTATGTTGCCTGGTGGGTTGCGGTTTCTGTTACATTCCCTTGTCCTAATCGTCTTTACTCTGAACCCTAAATTTCGATGAAAAGGAGAAGGAGAATCCCTGTGAGCTCGCCTAGAGGATACATAGGAAGGTTAATGTTGTGTTTCTTTCATCTATTCTTAGTGTTCCTTGCTTCTATCCAAGTTGCTAGTTAGTGATCGTGCTTCCTGTTCTCTCCCACTTTGAACTATCCATCTCTCTTCCCTTAACCCCTTTTATTTCTTTCTCTAACCCTTACTCCTTTTATCTCTTTCCTGCACCCTTATCTCAAAACACCCAAGTAGTTTAGCATAGGAGCCGGCCTTTCTCCGGAGATTGGCACGAGGGGCATCTCTTCCCTTCGGCCTTTCAATGTTGGTCCAGGTCTAGGGCGCATACACCTACCCAAAATCCTTTCCTAGGCAGATTTGATGACCAACAATAACACCCAAAGAAAGGGCATGTTTTAGGCAAAAGACCATTCATTATACTTTTCTTGATGGTATTATCTTCTACAAATGATATCATATGATGTGTTCAAGAAGGAAGAGTGAGAGAACAATAATACCAAAATGAAGGCGATCATTATTCATCCTAGACACAACATATAAGATCTTAAGGGTAGAATATTATTGGCCCACCATATTTTTGGAATATTGTAATGGATGAAAGAATGTAAATATTTTTGCATGATTGTGGGATGAAGGATAAAAACACCCATGCCATTGCAACCTATGGTCTTGATGGATCTATTTTAGTAATAGGGTTTGGACTTTATTAGAAAAATCATTTCCTTATCTAGTGTAGGACATCGATGGATTCTAATCACAACAAGCTTTCTCACTAAGTGGACTAAGGCTACTCCAATAAAGTTAAAAAATCAAGAGATATTTATGCAATTACCAAAATATATCATCACAAGGTATGGAACATATCGATAGTAGTTATAGACAATATTATAGAGTTTATTAGAGTAAAGTTAATATAATTTGCACTTAATCTTGGTTCAATATTTAAAAATTCCTATAGCTACTAACCACAAGGAAATGAATTGGACGAGTCTAAAAATAAGAATAATATCACAATACTAAATATGACAATTATCAAATCCCAAAGGGATTGGCATACCAAAATAGGAAGATAGAGTTACCTCCAAGTCTTCCATTGGTACCTCATAAGGAAGTAGTATTTCCAATGAATCTTGTGCTCCCTTTGGTCCAAATGTCCCAATAGTTGAATATGGAAGATATGGATATTTCTTTGATGTGAGCTTAGATTAAATGTCTTATTATCTGTGAAGAAGATAGAGATAAATATTTCAAAATATTTATCTAGAATCGAATGGTTTTCATGCAATATTTTAATAAGAGGTTTATGGATGAGGAATTTAAAGAAGGGTACCTTGCACTTAAACAATATGAAGATAGAACAAAACCATGCAATCACGATAAGTTTTATTTGTGATAGAGTGGAACCTATCAGATTGATAAGGTGACAAGTGGTATTTTTAATGGGATAATGAATTTGGAAGTAAATTCAACACCTATAAATGAATGGAAAACATTTGAGACACCCTTGAGCCTAAAAGGAGAAAATTTTGATAATTTTCCTTTACATTCTAAAATTCATGCTTTTCTATTTTTTCTTTCATAGAAAACCCTTTACATGAGAGTGAAAATCTTAAAAAACACACTCATGATATCTCTTCTTTCTCTCTTTGTTTATAGTAGGTACCTATCTGATCAAGAAAAAGAGAAAAACTAATGACAATTCAAAATTTGCACTAATTGACCTAGAAAGTAGTTCACTTGCAAAGTCAACAAATCATTAAAAAATAATGGTGACATCATACCGATATGGACACAATTGGAAATAAAGAAGAACATATTTGCCAAGTTTGAAAATATATGATTCCCTTGCAAAAATACAAGTCACTAGTAAATTTGATGACACCATGCTAATGTATGTGGAAATCTAACATAGTCATAAGCAAATATATTGAAGTATGAAAACATGTATTTCATTGATAGAAGATCAAATAATGTACAAGAGATTATTTAAGGCCTAAGTGATGAGTCTATCCCACATCATGATAACATCAACATAAAGCACCTAAGCTACTGTTGACACTTTTTGCCACATTATACAAGGGGTAGAAGAATAGTAGAATTTTGTATAATATTTCCTTGTTGAAAGTTTTTCTTTTATTTTAAGTTACAGCAATTTTGACTCTCCCTATCATAAAATGAAGAAGAAAGAGCTTCGCTACCAAATAGGCCAAGGAAAATTGCTTCGCCGAAAGAAAAGGAAGAGGACGTGAAAAGAGCTTCGGGCCCGAAGCACTTCAAATCACCACTTCGGGCGAAAACCTTGCGAAGTAATTTCACCGAAGAAAATACAAAGATAACGCTTCGCACCCGAAGCATTTTCAGCAGCCGCTTCGGGCGGAAGTTTTGCGAAGCAGCATCCTAGCGACTTCGCCGAGGGAGGAGAGCATAATCCAAATCCATTAAGGCAAGGAAACTACTTCGGGCCCGAAGTATTTCCGACACCTACTTCGCCTAGTTTTCACCCGAAGTAGTGGTGCCCGAAGCAAAATGACAATGTGTCAGAAGCAGAGAAATGCTTCGGGAGAATATTCCCCGAACCGTAGTTTTGAGGGAGAATCGGGCCGAAACATTTTCCAGCCGAAGCAGTTTCACCAACAAAGGACAAAAGGCCTCACTTCAAAGATGCAACCCGCTCGGTACTCGACATCCCCGAAGTAGTTTTTGCGAAGCATTATTTTGCGAAGAACAAATCAAGAAGAATCTACTTTGGCCCAAGGCTTTGGCGAGGCGGATATGTAGCGAAGCACTTTTTGGGCCCACGTTCCAAGGCGGGCAGCTTCCCAAGGTGATCAAAAGCCCCTTATAAATTCCCCTTTCTTGCCCGATAAGTCCGCTGACCAATTTTGGCAAACGAAAGGGACGTAACAGTCCTCGAAGTAAAACCCGACGGGCATAGCGATCACTCAAGCACAACATCCAGAAGCCAGGGACACTCGGGCGACGCATTAAATGAATGTTTCCACGGTTGACCCGATCATAGTTGCCAGTTTTGATAACCGATTTGAAAACTCAGTCGCAGCAGCCGCGAGGAGCCGATTTCTTAGAGCCCGAAGATGTACTCCGTCATTTTTGTAATAATGACTCAGAGGGCTGGGTCCTCTATAAAAACCCAGGCTTTGCAATGTAAAAGGGGGGAACTTTCTGCTAGAAAGCTGCTGTAACTTGATGTCCTGCGTCTAATACTAAAGATTTTTGTACTCCATTTCTCTCTTTTATGCTGCCTTCTGTGCTTAATTCTTTTGTCCTGTCTCGCACTCGTATACCGAGACTCGAATCCCGAATCCGGTGTGCGATTGGGGGCTGTACCCTAAAATTCGCCCTGAAGGATACATAGGAGAGGAAAAACGTCCCTGTTGCCTTCTTTTATGCTGCTTGGTGGATCGAGGTTTCTGTTATTCCCTCGTCTTAATCGTTGTTACTCTGAACCCTGAATTCCAGCGAGAGAGAGAGGAGAACCCTGCGAACCCATCCAGAGGATACATAGGAAGGTCGACACTACGTTTCTTTCATCTATTCTTGGTGTTCTTTGCTGCTATTCGAGTTATTAGTGAGTGATCGTGCTTCCTGTTCTTCCCCACCTTGAATCATCAATCTCTAACCCTTACCCCTTTTTATTTCTTTCTCTAACCCGAACTCCTTTTATCTCTTTCCTGCACTCTTATCTCAAACCCCAAAAGTAGATTAGTATAGGAGCCGGCCTTCTCCGGAGATTGGCACGAGGGGCATCTCTTCCCTTCGGCCTTTCAATGTTGGTCGCAGGTCCAGGGCATGCAAACCCACCGAAAGTCCTTTCCTGTGCGGATTTGATGACCAACAGTTTCTGGCACGCCCAGTGGGACCCAAGGTCCCATATTTGAGAAAATTTCTAGCCCGTCTTCACCGGAGCCAGTAGTTCTAACAAAGTTCCCGATGAGATCCGGTCAGTCTCATCTTCTGAGTAGTAGTGAGGATCGATGCTCTCATTACCAAAAGACTCTTAGCATCTGGCGACTCTGTTTTACCCGAAGAATCTCTAAAGTCATAAAGACCAATGCCTAAACCTTGGTTTTCGTAACCAGGAGCCCCCATGTTTTGAGAAGGTCCGAGTTCGGTGAATCTCTCGGCCTCGTCTTCATCCGATAAAATCACCTGGCGACTCAGTTGAGCTGAAGATCCAGATTTCCTGGTCGTAGGCGCCTTTCAAATCCGAAAGAAGATATCCCGGAGGAATCAAGGTTCGGTGAGCAACCTTGACCTCATAAGCGGAGAAAGAATGTTCACCTAACGACTCCAACTCAGCGGCGACAACCGCGGTTTCCATAGAATGCTATCGTAATGGCTGGGAGAAGCTTTCCTAGCTGGAACGATCCAGGCCCCCTTAATATCCAAAGCTACCACGAGATTCCCAAAAGTGCTTTGAAATCATTGTCAAAATACAGCGGCACCGAGGGAATGGCCCGAGAGCACCTCGAAGATGTTGCTGATTTAGCGACCCTCCATGACATTATCCATGAAGATGTCATGATCAGACTTCTTGTTTTATCACTGGAAGGAAGGGCGTTGCGGTGGTACAGATTGCTCAGGCCCAAAAGCATCTGCTCATGGGATGACTTAGCGGGGGCATTGATCGAAACGTTCGATGGCTCTCAGGACCCCTTCCATCTCTTCGCATACCTCTCCACCATCAAGAGAGCACCTTCGGAAGGTATCACGGACTTCAATGTCCGATTCTACAGAAGTTGGAAGAGAATCCCGCTGGAGATCCAACCGACGCCCGCCCAAGCCCATCTCTTCTATGTTCGGGCTTTCCACCCGGACTTAAGCCTCATTCTACTACAATCAGGGGAACGAAGGTTCCCTCAAATATTCGAAGAGGCAATACGAGCGGAACAACTTCTGCTCCTATCGAGAAAGTGGCAATGGAGAGAAACTCCGTCGCTTCCCCCGATAATTACGGCTCCTGTTCGGCCAACGCAGTACTCTTCATGGGGTATTCCTCACACTGAGCCGAGGCCTGAGACGCAGTCATTTGGAGCTCAGGAGGCAGACCTCATACTAGCCCAACAATGGGGATACGCAAGCACGGCCCACCTAATGAACAACATGGTTGTTCGCAATCTCCATCAAGAGGTGAACCGAGGAGAGAAGCAGACTCGAGTGGTAGAACCCGAGAACAAAGAGGGCACATTTTTGCACCCTTTTTGTGTCCCAAGAGATGGCATGCAAGAGTTCAGCCAAAGCTCATCAAGCCCGTCCGATTCAGAGGATGAGCCCGAAGAGTTCCTGGAGGACTACTCTTTGTCGGAGGAACCTTGTTACCATGACAGTAGGATGGAAGAACCTGTACCCGGCCTTCATTTGGAAGAATCTATAGAATTCTGGCATTGGGTCTGGTACTGGTTTTGGCTATCCCTAAGACCGATGCCCCAAGGAGACTTTCGAGTGGCGAACTTCTTCGCCAACAATCTGAGCATTGGCAAAAATGAAAATCGGCTGCGTTGCTCCCTGTTCGCAGCATGGACAACTTCGAGTAGAAATGATCCAAACTCCGAAGGTCAGCTAAAGTTCAACCTGATCTGGTCGGGTCACTGCAGGTTCACTGGATAATCACCCGAAGTTGAGTTCGTGGTGGCGGCATGCCCATTATGCCGCAAGCTTGTGAATAGTGTAAATAGTTCGGCCGAAAAAAAAAAAGTTGAAAAACCCCAAGGGGTTTCCCACTCCAAAAAAAAAAAAAATTTGGACCAAGGCCCGAGAAGTACTTCGCCAAGGGGAGTTCAAGCGAAACAGTTTCCAAAGGAGGACCGATGAGCCACCTACTTCGGGCCCGAAGCATAGAGAAACAGCTCGCACCAAGGGTTCGCCTCGAAGCACTTCAACTCTGACTTCGGTTTCACCAACCCGACAACGAAAAAGGTGGGAGCATTTAAAACGTGCCTAGGGGAACGTGTCGACAGCCGCCTGCAAAAGCGTCCGAAGTGGGCGAGTTAAATGAAAAGGTGGTGGGTACATCCTTTAGGGATTCGGTTAGGGAAAAAGTTCATGCTCGGGTACAAAGTGGCAGAGGGTCACGCTTCCAAAGCGAGCCGCAATCATCACAACACACAGCCTTGTGTACAACTCTACCATGCGGCGAATTGGACGAAGCAAGGCAAAGTTAATTATGGCAAGTGCCATAAATACTGGTGGTTGCCTTCTACGGCTATATAACGCAGACTCCAGCAGTAACAAAGCTATTTGCCCAATAATTCATGCAAACTTCGCTACTAGCCTTCAAGCTCCCCTATCTTGCGCTTCGAATTTTCCAATCCCGAAACCCTCCGCATTGTTTTCTCCATCATCCCTAGCACTATGGGGAAGAAGAACTCTAAAGAAAAGGGGAAGGAACCAGAAGTGACGGCCCTCGAGCAGCCAAAAGCAAAAGGCCATGACAAAGGGCCAAAGAGAGTTGATGTTAGCCGCCGCCCCGAGAAACAAATCATGAGAGAAAGGGAGGATTCTGGGGATGAGCAGCCTGAAGAACCACCAGTCGACAGGTGGGATAGGATCAGAGACACCAAGCTATCGAGGAGCGTGGCCGAACTCAGGAGCACCATCGAGTTCATGAAGAACGTAGCTCTCGACAGACAACAAAAGAGCTGCCGCTTACTACTCCCAGATATACTGGTATCTGACGCCCCCCACACATCACTGCCCTGAGCTAATTGATGCCATCGCACAGAACTACCAGCCCTCCTCCAGGCAAGTGGTAGACGCCTCCGGGCACAAGATTTTCTCCATTTTGAAGGAAGATGTCCAGGCAGCCTTTGCGCCACAGCAAGGCCCTCCTAAGGGGTACACAGTTCGCAATGTTATTCTCAGCGAACAGATGGAGAGGTTCGCATCCTCCAAATACATAATCAATTTTTTGCAATAGAGCCTCAAGAGCGGGCTTCCTTCGGGAAAATTGCCCCAGATGCCCCTACCCTTGGAGGCCTTCAAAAACGTCGACATCTTCTCTATCATTGCATGGGTGGCAGGCCTGTCTACCGACGCTTCGGTGCACCCATGGCAGGTGTCTTTGGCCGAGTGTATCTCCAGAGGGGAATTTTATGCCCCTGATGCTTCGAGGCCGAGCACCAACCCAGTATTTTTTGACTGGGCAGAATGGGTGGCCAGGACCCTACATACACGGCTCGCAAGCATGAAGAATCCTGGAACAAATAAGTACTTCTCGCCCTGTTCTCTCCTTGTTTGGTTATTTTTCTATCATGTACATAGAAGTTTCCCTTATATTGCTATTACGACGAGCGGCGAGGATGGAAATCCTCTGCCTGTATACCAGTGGACCCCTCTCCTATTGAAGACGGAGTCCTATTATTCTTTTAACCAACAATTTTTGGGACCCGCGATGCATATGCTAACGGGGTCTTCCCCTCGAGTCCCCCTCCTCTTAAGGGACAAAGTGGTACAAGAAAGGAGGGGAGACATTTTTCAGCTGACACAGGGGCTTGTAATTCGCATATTCGGCTTCACAGGGAGGCCTTTTCTACTGCCAGTCTATCCCTCCGAATACCAGTTCGCATTGGAGGCCGCTCGGCAGAGTGATGCAACAAACGCCATTTATGGCCATGGACGAAAATGGGCTCACACCTACGATTTCCCTTTCAAGATGGGAGTTATCGAGGTGTTTGCCCTCAAACAAAATGTTTTCTTGGAGGAGAAGCTCACCAATTTTGGCCTAGTCCAGCTTCCTCAACAATGGCTCTATGACCCCTTGGGGGTAATGAGGGACCATCTGCGATTTAAGAACTTCCACGCTTGCCCCTATCCCAAAATTGTGGAGCAGAGGAACAATCCCAGCGGGAGGGATCTGGAGTGGCATTTGGAGAAAATGGAAACGCTACCTCCCTGGCATGAGTTCTACCCGATGGAGGTCGCATATGACCCAGTTCGGCACCCTCTCCCGAGCCCCAACTCTACCTTCTGGAAGAAGGCAAAGGATGATTTAAAGGAAGCAACGAAAGATTGGGACGTGGCCCAATTAAGAGAGTGGTGGATAATGAGGGTCCATCATCGGAAGACAAATTCTTACGGTCTTTTGTCATCTGACAAAGACTTCATAGCGGTCTATGAGGCCAATGCCGGGACATGGAAGCCTCTATCCTTCGTCGACCTCATTCCTCCAGCTATCCTAGGTTCGGGCGAAAGCCCAAAGAGAAAGGAAACTACTTCGGAGCCAAAGAAAGGAAAGAGGACCAAAGCCACGCCACAGAGGCCACCTCAAGTACCTGTGGGAGGCCAAGACACGAGCTCCGAAGAGTCTGAACAGCCGCTGGTGAGGACAAAGAGAAAGAGGCCAGAATCAGTGCAAGTGCCTCCAGGCCATCCAAAGCGCCTTCGCACAGGGTTCCCGAGCCCTTCCACTAGGCAACCTACATCGGGTCCATCCGAAACAATCATTGAGAGTGCCACGCCACCGAGCGCCGCAACCGTCCCGGATATCAATGTCATCAATGTGGAGGAGTTCCTCCAATCCGAAGGGGACGCCGAGGAAGAAACCATGGAAGCTGGAGACGCCAAAGCAGAGGAAGGACAAGATGCGGCTACACCGAAAGCCACCACTACCACAATGCCAGGAGGGCACTCAGGTACGCGTTCTCCACCCCTTGCTCAAGACTCACCCATGCCCCCTACGGCCATGGCCGAAGGTTCTCACCAGTCTCCCCTACGTAGCCCATCGCCCCATCACACCTCGCCCGTGACTAGTCCAAGTCCATCCCATGATCTCGGCCGGGATAAATCCATTGAAGTCACTTCGCCCACTCACGCTGCCACCCCCTTGGTTTTTAGCAGAAGCGGAGGTATCGCTTCAACACCGAGCCCCACCATCCAATCCCTCATCTCGCACGATGTGGCCGCCATTGCCGAGATGCCCGCTACACCCACCGTCGGACCTTCTGGCGAGACATCCCCCATCCATTCCCTATATTTGTTCACTCCTTTGGCTGGTGACCCAGCCTTGTTTGAATCGGAGATGTCTCTGATCAAGGAACGCCCTCTTGCCGAGAAGCTGCTCCAAGCTCGGTAGAACACCGACAAAATCTTGAGGGAGGCGAGAAAGAAAAGAGGGCGAGCGACGGCTCAAGTTGAAAAATGCGCCGTGTTTGATTTGAAAGCCGACAAGATGCACAAGATCAAGAAGGTCCCTAAGGTGCAGAAACCCCTGGATGAAATGACTCCAGCAGACTATGATTACCAGGAAACACCTAAGGACCTGGTGCATCTAAATGTAGATAATGAATCGGCATCCATGCATGTCCGAATTGAGACCTTTAGGGCTCACGCAGTCATCGCCAACCAACGCAGGATCGAGGCCGAGGCCGCCAATGTTAAGCTAGAAGAAGATTTGGCGAGGGTCCGCTCCAAGTTGGCAGAGGCCGAGGAGAAGTGCAAGGCCATGAAAAAGGAAGCATGCACCCTAAAACAATAGGTTCAACAGCTCCAGTCTATAGCCGAGAGCCAAGCGCAGAAACAGATCGAGAGCGATCTAAAGGCCAAAGAGCTGGAAGACAGAATTACACAAATGCAGGCCCAGCTGCACGAGAAGGAAGACCTGACGATGTTCGATAGGAGCAGAATCAAGGAGATTCATGCCCACTTGCTCAAGAATTTTAGGTCTCGATGTTCCAGTGCCCTCACAATACTAACCTTCATCACCGAAGCCCAGCACGCTATTGCCGAAGGAGGGCCAATCATTGATGAAGTCACGCAGAAAGCCAGGCGCCGGCTCAAGTTAGCCTTCGACGTCCAAAATACGAAATATCAAGACTTGCAGGTCACTGCGATGACTCGGACGGCTAGGGATTGGTCCACGGCTCAGGCCATAGTTCGCGCCTTCTTCTCCAAGGTGCGAAAAGCTCAGAAGGCGAGAAGCCTCCAGGACATCTTTGACAATGAGCAGCGCACCTCCATGAATTATTTTTAGGACCTTTCCTCCTTGGGTTTCCCGAGTTTCACAGACGATGACGGGAACCTTCTGACTAAAGATGACCTCAAGCCAGTCTGGCTCCAGTTCGAGGGCGATGTCTCGGAGATAGACGGGTGGGCGGAGCCGATCTCAGAAGGGCAGGTGACCGACTTCATCTTGAGGTACTGCAAGATGGTCGCATGCCTAAATGATTTATTCATCAGGGCCAAACATGCTGACATTGGGCAAATTGATCGGTTTCGCATTTTGGTTAAGGCACTACAAGATCAAGAACCATTCCAAAAGAGTGCCTGGACTCATGTCCGAAGAATGATGAAGCGCATCCGTGATCGCCTCGAACCATCGCCTCAGCCAGAAGCCACGCCGAAGGAGGAAGAGGAAGAAGAAGAAGAGGGAGAAGAAGAACAAGAAGAGGGACAAGCCATAGAAGCAGGATCTGGGGAAGACCAATGACTCCGTAGCCCAATGGATCAGGGCTAAAGGGTTCTTCCATCGAGACGAGCTCGTCACCCCGTGAGCCGCCAAGAATGTTGACACTTTTTGCCACATTATACAAGGGGTAGAAGATAGTAGAATTTTTTATAATATTTCCTTGTTAAAAGTTTTTCTTTTATTTTAAGTTACAAGCAATTTTGACTCTCCCTATCGCCATAAAATGAAGAAGAAAGAGCTTCGCTACCAAATAGGCCAAGGAAAATAGCTTCGCTCGAAAGAAAAGGAGGAGGACGTGAAAAGAGCTTCGGGCCCGAAGCACTTCAAATCACCACTTCGGGCGAAAACCTTGCGAAGTAATTTCACCGAAGAAAATACAAAGATAACGCTTCGCACCCGAAGCATTTTTAGCAGCCGCTTCGGGCGGAAGTTTTGCGAAGCAGCATCCAAGCGACTTCGTCGAAGGAGGAGAGCATAATCCAAATCAGCCAAGGCAAGGAAACTACTTCGGGCCCGAAGTATTTTCGACACCTACTTCGCCTAGTTTTCACCCGAAGCAGTGATGCCCGAAGCAAAGTGACAATGTGTCGGAAGCAGAGAAATACTTCGGGAGAATATTCCCCGAACCATAGTTTTGAGGGAGAATCGGGCCGAAACATTTTCCAGCCAAAGCAGTTTCACCAACGAAGGACAAAAGGCCTCACTTCAAAGATGAAACCCGCTCGGCAATCGACATCCCCGAAGTAGTTTCTGCGAAGCATTATTTTGCGAAGAACAAATCAAGGAGAATCTACTTCGGCCCAAGGCTTCGGCGAGGCGGATATGTAGCGAAGCACTTTCTGGGCCCACGTTCCAAGGCGGGCAACTTCCCAAGGTGATCAAAAGCCCCTTATAAGTTCCCCTTTCTTGCCCGATAAGTCCGCTGACCAATTTTGGCAAACGAAAGGGACGTAACAGTCCTCGAAGTAAAACCCAGTGGGCATAGCGATCACTCAAGCACAGCATCCAGAAGCCAGGGACACTCGGGCGACGCATTAAATGAATGTTTCCATGGTTGACCCGGTCACAGTTGCCGCTTTGGTAACCGATTTGAAAACTCGCGTGCAGCAGACCGCGAGGAGCCGATTTCTCAGAGCCCGAGGATGTACTCCATCATTTTTGTAATAATGACTCAGAGGGTCGGGTCCTCTATAAAAACCCAGGCTTTGCAATGTAAAAGGGGGGGAACTTTCTGCTAGAAAGCTATTGTAACTTGATGTCCTGCGTCTAATACTAAAGATTTTTGTACTCCATTTCTCTCTTTTATGCTGCCTTCTGTGCTTAATTCTTTTGTCTGTCTGCACTCGTATACTGAGACTCTGAATCCCGAATCCGATGTGCGATTGGGGACTCGTACCCTAAAATTCGCCCCGAAGGATACATAGGAGAGGAAAAACGTCCCTGTTGCCTTCTTTTATGCCGCTTGGTGGATCGAGGTTTCTGTTATTCCCTCGTCTTAATCGTCGTTACTCCGAACCCCGAATTCCAACGAGAGAGAGAGGAGAACCCCGCGAACCCATCCAGAGGATACATAGGAAGGTCGACAACTGCGTTTCTTTCATCTATTCTTGGTGTTCTTTGCTGCTATTCGAGTTATTAGTGAGTGATCATGCTTCCTGTTCTTCCCCACCTTGAATCATCAATCTCTAACCCTTACCCCTTTTTATTTCTTTCTCTAACCCGAACTCCTTTTATCTCTTTCCTGCACTCTTATCTCAAACCCCAAAAGTAGATTAGTATAGGAGCCGGCCTTCTCCGAAGATTGGCACGAGGGGCATCTCTTCCCTTCGGCCTTTCAATGTTGGTCGCAGGTCCAGGGCGCGCAAACCCACCGAAAGTCCTTTCCTATGCGGATTTGATGACCAACAGACTACCAACATGGGTGATGCCATTGTGATGTAAGAAATGATCCAAAAATTGAGGATAAAATTATAGTAGTGTTGGCAATTTTGCACTATGCCACATTGGGAATTTTGTTGGAATATTTTGATAGAATATTTTTTATTGTAATCGGCAATATTTATTGTGAAAGTAATTTCCTATGTTGTTGTTTTATTTGCAAATATAAACTTTATTGCATCGGCATTATAAATGTCTAAAAAATAATGCAAATTTCATTTGGGATTCAAATCTGCTATATTCAAAGTGCACTGTAAAATCAAGGCATTTTCGGGCCTGCAAAATGGAAGGAGAAGTCAAGATGAAGAACTTAGAAAACTTTCAAAAAGCACCAAAAAGCAGAGGAACATGGAGGCGCGTTCACCCCAAGGATGGGGCGAACACCCCGTTCGCCCCATGTTGGGGCGAACGTAATAGTAAAAGGCGGCCGAAGAAAGGTTCAAATATTTAAAGGATCACGATGAGTCAAAGTCGCGTTCACCCCGGTTGAGGGGCGAACGTCCCGTTCACCCTTCCCATGGGCGAACGTGCCCCAACACTGAAATGCGATCGCGTTCACCCCGATTGAGGGGCGAACATCCCATTCGCCCCTCCAATGGGTGAACATATTTTAAGAAAAACATGATCGCTTTTGTCCCGGTTGAGGGGTGAACATCTTGTTCGCCCCTCCCATGGGTGAACGTGTTCTTAAAAGAGAGGCATGTGAGCATGTTGGGCAATAAAAGATCGAGTGAAGCTAATTTTTGTTTCAATGATGAATTCAATTTTTGAGCAAAAGGGTAAAAGGGGGTGAAGTGATTATGACAATAGAGTCGTCCAATTGTATAGTTTCACCACATTCTATGAGTCAAATATTTCAATAGCGCCCTGGGGAGATTTTACAAGCATTAAATAATGGTGGTCACGAGTAACTCAAATAGTGAATCCCAAGTGAAGAACGAAGTCATATAGAAGCACAAGGGGTGTTTTTCATGATTTCCAAGGTGGGAGTGTGTTTCCAAGATATTGAATATCTCCTAATTCTCAGTGCATCGATGCCCAAGTTGCTGATTTCCTGGGAATGTTCCCCTAAAATATGGATCGCTGCCCCAAAAGGATGGATTTTTAATGATTCCAAGGAGGAATTTCCTCACTCTTGTTCTTGATCTGCGATCATTTTGTTCTCATGTGTATTTAATGAAAGAGGCGAAATCCTCTATAAATACTAATCAAATTCCTATTGTAAAGAAGGTTGGACATTCTGCAAGAAAACTTTCTAAGTCTTCTGCATCAATAGAAGAGACTTGGCTTCTAAAATTTGCAAGCATTCTTATGTGTGTGATTTCCTTCTGTTTTTAAGCATTTTTGTTTATGCTCATGTTCCTACTGTTGAGTTTAAAATTCTATTTTTGGATTTAAAACATTGCTGGTGAATGAGTTAGTTTTGGAATGCAATCTGGAGGTTGTTACTGCAAAGGTGTAAGTAAAATTTTGTTGCTTTCTTTCTGTTACATGTTGTTATAACACTTGGTGGAATTCTTGCTACTAGTCTACCCCAAATCCTACATTCCGGCCTGTGGCCATATTTCCCTTTCTTTCTATTATTTTTCCAATTTCTTTCCTGCATCCCTAGTCTTCAACCAGTTTAGGATTAGTAAGGGAACCAACCCTCTCTGGAGATTGGCATGGAGGACATTCCTTTCCTCTGACCTTTCAATGTTGGTCGTATCTAGGGTGCACAAATGCAGTTTTTGTTGATTAGGTAGATATTTGACCAACAATTTTTGGCATGCCTGGTGGGACCTCAAAATTTCCACTTTCGACGGTATTAAGGTTTGATGTTCACCTTTGTGCTATGAAATTAGAACATCTGGCGACTCGATTTCACCCAAAAATCTCCAAATGTGAGGGTAGCAAAAGTTGTGTCTCATGAATACAAGATCGAAGGCCAAAAATCTAGATCATCAAATTGAGTTCTATGAGCTTGATATTCAAAGGCTAGGGGAACATCCTCAATTAGCCACTTTTTGATGTACATCCTCATTACCCCACATATCTCATATACCATCTATCACATCCTCATGATTAGCTGGCGTATTCTTCGCTCTTGTAAGTCCAGTGAGTACTGCCATGAGTTTTCCTCAACCTCTGCCTCACACGACCATGAGCCTTCCTCACACTACACCTCATATACCAGTCCATATGGCTCAGAATCCTCCACCAAGGTAGTTTCCAGCATGGAATAGCTCAGGGGCTTTGAACTTGCAAGCACAAAATCTGGTCCCCCAAGCTACTTTGAAGGCTTTGCCGACCTATGACGGTACCGATAAAACTACATATGAGCATATTCAAGATGTAGCTTCTTTGGTGACCATCCATGACATAATAGATGAAGATGTAATGATAAAGTTGTTGGTCTTGTCGTTGAGAGGGAAATTGTTGTATTGGTACCGATCGCTACAACTGGGCACTATTACCTCATGGGATCAGTTGGTGGAGTTATTGATTAAAAATTTTCATGAACAAGATGACCCATACTCCTTGCTGCATTAGTTTACAATGATTCAAAGGCATCCGCAAGAGGAGATAGTTGACTTCAATGTCAGGTTCGCACGAAGCTGGCAGAGAATTCTTGATGGTTTATGGCCTACACATGAGCAAGTTGCATTCTATTACCTCAGGGTATTTAGCACTGAGATTGGTATGGTCGTTTGACAAGCCAATGTGACTACATTCCCAGATTTGTACACACAAGCCCAGAAGGCCAAATCTGATTTGATCGTAGTAGGTAGGCTTCCCCCAAAAATGACTATGCCCATTCTTCCTGATCTCCCGTAGTATTTGTATTCAAGTGCATTTTTGCAACCCATGCCTTCCATGTACCCAGTTCCCTCATGGAGTTCAAGCCCACCTCATATGGCTTTGATCCCTACCCCACAATGCCCGGCTCCAAGTTTTCCATAGTTGCCCAATCAATTAGTACCCCAGTTGTCGACACCTGTTCCTTTCCCAACATTGCCAGTGCCTCCAACCCCATTGTCATTACCTGTGCCACAAGCACCTTTACCCTTGCCAATGCCGACCACATCTTCTAATCCTGATCCCCTTACAACCTTATTGCAAGAAGTAAAATCTAATAACTCAGCCTTAAGAACTATATCAAATGAGCTTACGATGGTGAGAAAGAAGTAAGTCGAGGCTGATTTTTGGTCACAAAGATTTCAAACTCCATCGATTACTCGAGAGCAAGCATCTACTAGTAGAGGCCCTAAGAAAAGCATGACAGTGCTAGAAAATGAGGAAACTAGCGCAACAAAAAAGGCGTATTGGTGTTCAACATGCAATGATCCTCATGGAGAAGAAACATGCATGGTGCATATGAATTATGTACAAATGCTAGTAGAGAGTTCGACTAGCGGATAAGTCAATATGATCAGGGAAGCTGATCACAATCTTATGATGCCTTCTTTGGAGCAAGTTTTGGTTCTTACGAGATCCGAGAAGAAGCCAGTAATGGTAGATCCAATTGAGCTCGAACCTTTGAAGGTGCCTGTAGAGCCAAAGGTGTAGGATGAAAAATGACAAGCTCTAGCGAAAGCGCCTGGTGTAAGGACTAAGGAGCAGGATTCTATCAAGTTAAGATATTTATTGCCTAAGTAAGCTCAAGAAAGGATGCAAGCTAAGGCATCAACTTCGCAACCCGTAGTAGCTGCTCAAGCACCGAATGAGACAAAAGAGTAGGCCAAAGAGTGACTCAAGTACCCATCATTGACAAAGAGACAAAGAGTAGAAGCTACTCAACAGTATCAGGAAAAGTACGAATGGGTTACAGAAGAGAAGGTTTCCAACCATCTCAAGTTACAATATTGTGGAAGAAATGAAGAAGATACCTACAAAAGTTAGCTTGTATGATGCATTACAACTGCCAGGGAAAATTGACTTGTTGCAAGAGTCCTTGAAGACTGCTAAAGATCAGAAGAAGGATCCTTCTCAAACAGTCCTAGTGCAAGCGCTACCAACTTCAACGATAGGAAAGAATAGACCTCCCCCATTTTATTTGTCACTCAGAATGGAAGGGTGGATTGTACACAATTGTATGATCGACTCTGGAGCTGCGACTACTGTCATGCCAAAGGCAGTATGTGAAGTGATGGGGATGGAATATACAAGGAGTAGCCTAGGAGTGTTGCAGTTGGATGGGACTCCAGTCAAGATAGTGGGAGTAATCAAAGACATTCCTATTGTCCTTCACAGTATGCCATAAATCATGGTCATCTAGGAAGTGGTAGTAGTTGACCTGGAGCCATACTTTAGCATGTGCCTCTCAAGGGAGTTCATGGCTAAGCTGGGAGGATATCTCTCCTTAGACTACTCGCATTTGGAGATACCATTCAAAGGAAAAAGGATTTGCATTCATAATGAAAAGCCCTCACCTTTTCACATTGAAAAGTTGGAAGAGGAAGAAGAAGCTCCAAGTGCGGTTAACATGATGACTGAGGAGCTAGAAGAGGTTGATTTGATGGAAGAAGCATTGGGTGAGCTTCACCTCGAAGATGAGTTTTTCTCACATATTTTAATGCAATGATCAGAACAGACATTGGTTGTTATTCAATAACTAAGCCCGAGCAAACTGAAGAAGAAGTCCCCGATTCCTAAGAGTTTGACATGGATCAGTTATGGAAACTATATTTTGATGGTGCCAGATGTAAGAATGGCATAGGAGCTGGCATCATATTGATCTCCCCTAAGGGGTTGCAAAAGACTTATTCTTATAGGTTGACTTGGAGTTGCACAAATAATGCAGCTGAATATGAGGCATTATGCCTTGGATTGAAGAAAGCTAAAAAGTTGGGCATTAAGCAGCTACAAATTTTTGGTGACTTTGAGCTTATTGTCAATCAGACCACTAATAGGTGTGTGTCAAAGCAGCATTACCTGAAAGCCTATCACAACAGAGTCTAGGATTTGTTTGAATCCTTCACCGCTTTGAACATTCAGGCAATTTCTCAAGAGCAGAATAAACATGCAGATATTTTAGCCTCTCTTGGTGCAAATTATTCTCCCATGGAGCAAGTGGTCTGGAAGCCCAAGACTGTTAGAGTGATCTATAGACCTTCAATTTCGGATAAGAATCTTCATTGGCAAGTATTTGACAATGATGAACAAATAGTCAATTTTCTGCTTAGAGAAGCTGCTAGCACAGATGATAGAGTGCTTGCTGAAGAAGAGAAAGAAGGAATGATTCAATTGAAGAATAACCATATTCCCAGAGGTTTAATCTCATTGGAGAGTTTATTTGATCAAAATGACAGAGCTGAAAAGCATAGGATTAAGGTAGACGCCAGGGAATACAAGGAATTACAGTTGGAACCTAAAAAGGTTATCAAAATTAGAACTGATTGTGTGTCGGATGAACTGGAGGGCATTAAGAATTTGTGCTATGAGTACCCTAACATCGTGGCATGGAGCTATCAGGATTTAAAGGGATATGACAAGAATGTGATCCAGCATACCATAGAGCTGCAGGAGGGGGTAAAGCCTTTTCGATAAAAGCAACGCCCTATTAATCCCAAAATCGAAGTGCTCATGAAGGCGGAATTGCTAAAAATATTGGAGGCAAAGATAATTTATCCGATCAAGCACTCAACATGGGTGGCGAATCTAGTCCTAGTTTGGAAGAAGAACGGAGATATTCGGTTGTGTGTCGATTTTTGCAACCTGAACCATGCATCATTAAAATATCATTATCCCCTGTCACAAATTGATCAAATTCTTCATGTGGTTGTTGGTGCATAGAGGTTCTCACTATTAGATGGCTTCTTCGGATATAATCAAATCTAGGTGAAGGATGAGGACCAATATAAAATAGCATTCACCACCAAGTGGGGCACATTTGCCTACCAACGGATGCCCTTTGGGCTCTCAAATATCGGTGCTACCTTCCAGAGAGCCATGGACATCACCTTCAGTGAGTTACTGAATAGAATTATTGTGATATATCTTGATGATATGACTGTGTTTTCGCATCGCAGAGAAGACCATGTTGCTCATTTGAGGTAGGTGTTCGAGAAGTGTCGCGAGTTTGAGATCTCTATTAATCCGAAAAAGTCAATCTTTGTTAAATAAGGGAAGTTGTTGGGTCATGTGATCTCACAAGAAGGATTGGCAATCGATCCTGCAAGAGCTGAAGCACTCATGAAGTTGTCGCTGCCTACTAACAAAAGGGACCTTCAATATTTCTTCGGTCAAATAAATTTCATCCGCAAGTTTATTGCTGACTTCACTCAGGTTGTGAAGCCCATGACTGAGCTTTTAAAAAAGAATATTGAATTTAAGTGGATGGAGGCCAGGAGATGAGATTTTCAAGAAATCAAAGAAAGAATCACACAAGCTCCAGTTTTAATTAATCCTGATTATTCAAAAGATTTCATTCTCTATGCAGTGGGTGAGCAAGAAAGCTATGTTGCAGTGTTGACACAGAAGCAAGAAGATGGAGAAGAGAAACCAATTGCCTTCTTGAGCCAAGTTATTGCGCCACATCAGGAGAAGTATAATTTTATCGAGAAACAAGTGTATGCGGTGATGAAATCATTGAAGAAATTTTGACACTTTGTTTCTCAGAGCAAAACTGTTGTTTATGTTATTCATCCTGATGTTCAAAATTTTATACTCCAAGGAGAACTAGGCGATAAAAGGGTAGGTTGGGTCTCAAAAATTCAAGAATATGATGTGGAGATCCGACCAACAAAGCTAGTTCGTGGGTGAGCTCTATGTCAGGAGTTAGCCAAAAGTGCTGCCTTGGAGATGTTGGATGCAGTGCATGAGGAGGACATTGGTGAAAGAATTTGTGCAAATCATACTATGAATGACCGGGACTAGACAGAAGAGTTGGTTGACTATTTTACTTCTGGGAGATGTCCAACTCACCTTGATGCTTCACAACATCGGAGGTTCAGGCTACAAGCGATCAAGTATGTTCTATTGCCAAATGGACTGTATCACAAGAATATTGATGGAGTTCTTCTCAGGTGTGTGAAATATTCTGAGAAGGAGAAAATATTGGAGGAATTTCACTATGGACTATCTGGTGGTCACTATGCAGGGAGGCCTATGGCTTTAAATATTATTCGAGTAGGCTACTATTGGCCCACTTTGTTCATCGATGCTCATAGAGTAAGTCAACATTGTGATAGTTGTCAGTGGTACATTGGTAGAATAAGAAAAGGAGCATTGCCTCTACGCCCAATTCAAGTGGAAGCACCTTTCCAGTAGTGGGGTCTTGACTTCATCGGAGTCATTGATCCACACTCTTCCATAGAGCACAAGTATATCTTAATGGTGACTGACTATTTCACTAGATGGGCGAAGGCCATTCCCACCAAGAAGGCCGATCAGGCTACTATTATTTCTTTCCTAGAAGGGATCATTACTCGCTTTGGCATCCCAAATTCAATTGTAACTGATAATGGCACTCCATTCATTGGGGCTAAAATCATAGAGTTCACTAGCAAATATGGCATTTATTTGAAGACATCGTCCAACTATTATCCACAAGGGAATGGGTTGGCCGAATCTACCAATAAAAATTTGTTGTGGTGGTAGGAACCAAGGGTTACTAGCACAATAATTTAATAAATGAGAAATAAATAATATTAAAATAAATATAATCACTTTTAGATACGAATCGCCTTTTGCATTGGTTTGGTAAATCCCTCCAATGGGTTTAAACAAACATATATTCTTCTTCTTGGATGATTTGTGTGAAAGGCCAATGTAATATATATATCTACCTTAAATCTATGTTGTTTAAGAGACTTGATGTTTCACATTATGAAGAGACGTGATGGTTCACATTATGAAGAGATGTGATGGTTCACTTTATGAGTTAATAATATAATAATTAAATTATTAATAATACTAACTAATAATGTTAGGATGGAGGATCCTAACATGCCACACTCCTTAAAAAGAGCTTTATCCTCAAATATCAAAGTGAGGAGCTTTGTCCTTTGTTTTCCAAGAAGGATTTGTGTAAGTTCTTGGACTCTTTTAATGTCATCCTTTCGTAGGCAGGGATATCGAGAAGGATGAAGCGTTAATGGGGGATTGCCAAAAATATTAGTAAATGTGTGATGATGAGGGAAGGGCAATCCTTGGGGTTCTTCGAACACCTTAGAATGATGCATAAAAAGAGGTGGTAAAACTTCTACATTCTCCTGTTGTTCCCTAGGAGAGGCAATGGAGGAGTGTGCAATCACCTTTTTACCTTTTTTTTTTAATAGGTTTGACCCTGTGGCGATAACTCACTATTGGAGAGGAAATTGAGTGTAGTTCTTGTAGAGTGCATGTTTGGCCATAATGAGTCACTTTGGGAATGTCTACCTCATCCTTTCCTGATGCATCGATCACTTCTGGCATATCAACCGTATTGCCTTCATTGTTGTGATCAGGTGCTTTGGGTATTGCTTGCTCATTATCCTCATTTTCCACATCTTCATTATATTTCTCATCTTCCTCACGTGCAATTTCTTCATTTTCCTATGCTTCCATAAAATTTTCAATGCACTTACTAATAGTATTTTCTATAATATTTTTGAAATGTTGCACACTAAAAATATTTTCTATAATATTTTTGAAATGTTGCACACTAAAAATATTTTCTATAATATTTTCGAAATGTTGCCAATCTGGTTGAGGCAATTCTTGAAATTCTGCCTTCAATTTCTGAACTTCTTCCTTAAATTTTTGGTCCCATATGGTTGGATCCATAATGCTCTGATACCATATGGTAGGAACCAAGGGTTCCTAGCACAATGTGATGAGCCAAAATTAAAGAAATAAATAATACCTCTTTCACTTGTAAATATTTATATGTGGGTGTTATGTGGAAGGGGGATAATATGTTAGGAGACTTAATATTAGTTATTTCATATTTTATTTTTTAAATAAAGGCCTTAAGTGATTTTAAGTGCCTAGGGAAGTGTCAACGAAGAATTAGAAGAAAATACTTTATAAGGAGGCTCAACGTTTCATTTTGGCATGCTTTTGATTATGTTATTGTGAGTTTGGAGGATCCAAGTGATTCTTGTGGATACAAGGTTGATCCTTGCTCATTATTTCTGAGGATTGGTGATGATACCTCTTTTTAGGAAGTCCTAATCAGATAGACAAGTGATGGCCCTTGCTATTTGATTGGATCTAAGGGTTGATCCCTTAGTTTTGAGAGGTAAATCTACTTAGGGTTTGTTATAGAGCTTAAATGGAGTTAGCATCTAGGGTTTCAATGTTTGTGTGTAGTGTGATTTGGTTAGTTTCAATCTTTGACAGTGTAGAAGAGTTAGTGGATAGCAGCATGATATTCGTGGCATCATAGTTCAGTAGTATTTTGGTGTGTTGTAGCTTCTTGTAACCCTAGAAGGGTGACATCAGCTTCTAGGAAACCTTGTTTTGCATGTTTGAGGGTCTTCAAGGTAGATCAGAAGGGTTTCAAAGCAAATTCCAATATTTTAACAGTTTGCAGCTAGATTTAATGTATTGTGAGTTGTTCTACATGTGTTTTGTTCAAATTTGTTCATGTAATTGTCATTGCTCTTCAAATTTAATGCAATTTTGTATTGTGAGTGTGATTTGGCAAATTCTTGCATAGTTTTGTAATCCCAAAATTAAAGATTTGTATTTTATTTAAGTAAAAAATATTTGTTTGGAATAAAATATTATTTTCTACTAGGTTTTGTTGAATTCCTAGAAAAGGAACATTACAAGTGGTATCAAAGCTTGGATCTTGCTAGCCTGTGGAGAGAGCAAGCAAATCCAAAAAAATTAGAGATTTGGAGTTAGGGTTTGGTGCAAAAATCCATCCATTTTCAGATCTAGGGTTTTGGGCTTCTAAGTATTGGTGATTTGAATATCCATTTTGTTGATTTGATCTCTAAGAGTTATGGGTATTGCTAATTCAAATTTGATTCATCAGAACTAGAAATTTTGGGTTATGCATCCAACCCACCATTATTATACCAAAAGAAATAAGCAGAATATCAATCCAGAAGAAAATCCCACTCGGGAGATAGATCCACAAGAAGCAGCACTTGAGGAAGAGGCATTAGCAGAAATGGCAAAAAGGGCAAAGAATGGACAAGAGTCACAATATTCCCAAGATGAATCAAAAAATAAATTGATAATTTATTGCAATTGATAACTAAAATGGTGGCTTTCCAACAAGAAAGCATGACCCATTTAAGGCAATTAGTTACCAAAGATGCCATGAAGTAGAACATTCCATATCAAGGTGAATCCTCTTCACATGGGAGTGCAACATTGGGGCAATAGGCTAAAAATTCTATAGGTTACTCTCATACACCTTTTCCTAAACCTACTAAACCCATGTTTACACAAAAACTACCTCAATTCAGCAATATTCAAGATGATTTGGATGAATTATTTTTGGAATATATGGAAAAACCAGAAAAATTTTGAACTGTTGTGAGTTTTGACAAGTATTTGAAGATCATAGGAAAGAAAATTTTAGAAAAGAAGCATGGGGATAAAAAATTACAGTAGAAAATATAGGTTCTAGTTTTTAATGGCAGTGAAGGTTTAACAGCAAGAGCATGGCTTCAGAAATTACAAACATATTTTGAACTTGATCCAATTCTAGAAGAGGATGCCATTCAAATTTTTGGTCTTCATATTGATGGTGTTGCCTATGATTTGTGGTATCATGGACTTGTCACTCAAGGAGACTCAAGAATTCAAGGAAATGAAACTCTTTCTCATAGATATATGGATGTTTTGAGACAAGAAACAAGAGTCTCTAAATCTACCATTAGGAATGATGTTACAAAAGATAGCTCTAACTCAAATAAAGGATGAGAGGAAAAAACAACAAATAAATTCTGAAGAGTTACAGGTTTCAAAAATTCATCACAAGAGCAAGAATCAATTGAGGAAGGAGCAGTGTTGTTTCAAATATCAAGAGCCTTGGACTCTTGAACATGTATATGGAGATAATAAAGAAGGTATGAAATTGGAAGATTGTGTTGTGGTTGCAGAAATGGTAGGTGATGGAAATTATTTATTTATAGCCATTACTTTTGGAGTTTGTTTGCAAAAGGGTGAATCATATCCAAACGAAAGCACTTTGAAAAATCTAGCCCATGGTTTGAGAGTGAAGATTGCAAATGAATTTTTTAAAAGAAGAGCAGAGACGGAATGGTTTTTAGAAGGTGATTTTTATGCCTATGTTCAGAATATTAAACAATCATATGTATGGGGTGGAGAACTAGAATTATCAATGGCCACACATGTTATCAAAATGCCCATAACATTTTACTTATATGATGAAAAAATAATAAATTTGCAACTGTTGCAGAATATGGACAAGAGTATAGACAGGAAAATATTATTAGAGTTTTGTATGATGGACATAGACATTATGATGCATTGATCATACCATATGAAGAGAAGAAGTCACGGGTTGAATCATCTTCTTTTAAACACCATCTTGAAGACAATGGGCAGCAAAATGAAGAAGAGAAAACAGAAAATATTAATAGCAAATCAGAATCGCTTAGCCATGCTTCAAAACCTACTAATGGAGATTTTATTGAAGAAACTACATTTGAAATGAATGAGCCTAAATTTGATGAGGAATTTGATGGTAGTGAAGGAACCTCTTTTATGAAATCAAAAATGGATATTATTAAAATGATGTTGGAAGGTGATACTATTTCAGATTTTGGAGAAATAAATCATCCATCTTGTGCTCCTATTCATGGAATTGCTTATGACAGGTATGAAGCCAATCCCCATTTATGTAACATTAGTTCAGTCATGTTTCATAGCATGAATAAAAATGAAGAGTTAGTGAATGATGAATGTAGCAAGAAAGTTACTCATGAGGGATATTTAGAAGTGGTAAATATGAACAGTATTGATATGGATAATCCACATAAAAGGGAATACGAGGGGCTATTAACACAACAATGTGGGCATTATAAACCTTGGCATATGGACTATTTTGAAAACATACATATTGGCAAGCAAGTACAAGTTGATATCTCTCTTATTAAAGATAAATTGGGAGCTACAATGCATCATTTAGGGGCTGCAAATGAAAATTTAGAAATTGATGTTAAAAGGCAAGGAGTTATGAACAATTTTAGGACTGTTATCAAATATTTAGGGACTGTTTTAATAACTGATGAAAATTCTTTGCAAGGACAGTTGTGGACATCATTTTTTTCACCTTTTGGCACCCTTAATGAAGATAAAACGGTGGCAGTTGTAGACTGTATAAAGGCTGCACTTCTTGATAATTTATGGACTGAATGTGATAATGCATTGTTGGTTATTGAAACGGGAACTAATTTTGCTTTTCCCCACGATGTTTTGAAGGCAATCAATCAATTTTTATGGATTAAATCTAATGAGATAATGCCTACAATAGGATATGAGAGAATTTATGCTTGTGATGAAGCAATAATGGCATTTTTAGTAAGACTTGTTGCATACATGGACCTTGGAAAATTGATTTGTTCCAAAGCACTCACCTTTGAGGTAATATTACTATATCAACATGATAAATGTTTCTTGAGACTCATTTGGGATCCTGGAAATGATTATGGTTTTAGTTTGTCTTCCCTGTCTCATGTCTCAAGAAAGCACTAGGGCAACATGTACAACCTTCTTTGGAGTTGCCTCCTTTGTATGATGAATAAAATTTTATACTTGAACTTGAAACCATTTTGGAGACAAGGGAGAAGTGACTAAGGCATAGAGTCCTCAAGGACTATTTAGTGAAATGGAGGGGATTGCCACTTGAGGATGCCACATGGGAAAAAGAGGGAATTCTTGCCCACCCAAATTTGCAATTGCTTGAGGACAAGCAATTTGAGGAGGGTGGACTTGTGATGAGCCAAAATTAAATAAATAAATAATACCTCTTTCACTTGTAAATATTTATATTTGGGTGTTGTGTGGAAGGGGGATAATGTGTTAGGAGACTTAATATTAGTTATTTCATCTTTTATTTTTTAAATAAAGGCCTTAAGTGATTTTAAGTGCCTCGGGAAGTGTCAATGAAGAATTAGAAGAAAAGGCTTTATAAGGAGGATCAACATTTCATTTTGGCATGTTTTTTATTATGTTATTGTGAGTTTGGAGGATCCAAGTGATTCTTGTGGAGACAAGGTTGATCCTTGCTCATTCTTTCTGAGGATTGGTGATGATCCCTCTTTTCTAGAAGCCCTAATAAAATAGACAAGTGATGGCCCTTGCTATTTGATTGGATCTAAGGGCTGATCCCTTAGTTTTGAGAGGTAAATCTACCTAGGATTTTCTACAGAGCTTTAGTGGAGTTAGCAACTAGGGTTTCAATTTTTTTGTGTAGTGTGATTTGGTCAGTTTTAGTTTTTGGTAGTGTAAAAGAGTCAGTGGATAGCAGCATGGTATTCGTGGCATCGTAGTTTAGTAGTGTTTTGATGTGTTGCAGCTTCATGTAACCCTAGAAGGGTGACATCAGCCTCTAAGAGGCCTTGTTTTGCATGTTTGAGGGTTATCAAGGCAGATCAGAAGGGTTTCAAAGCAAATTCCAGTCTTCTAATAGTTTGCAACCAGATTTAATGTATTGTGAGTTGTTCTACATGTGATATGTTCAAATTTGTTCATGTAATTGTCATTGCTCTTCATATTTAATGCAATTTTGTATTGTGAGTGTGATTTGGAAAATTCTTGCATAGTTTTGTAATCCCAAAATTAAAGATTTGCATTTTATTTAAGTAAAAATTATTTATTTGGAAGAAAATATTGTTTTCTGGTAGGTTTTGTTGAATTCCCATAAAAGGGACATTACACACAATAATTTAATAAATGAATAAATAAAATAACATTAAAAAGAATCACTTTTAGATACGAATCGCCTTTTGCATTGGTTTTGGAAATCCCTCCAATGGGTTTAAACAAATATATATTCTTCTTCTTGGATGATTTGTGTGAATGGCCAACCTAATATATATATCTACCCTAAAGCTACGTTGGTGAAGAGACATGATGGTTCACGTTATGAAGAGACGTGATGGTTCACGTTATGAAGAGATGTGATGGTTCACTTTATGAGTTAATAATATAATAATTAATTGATTAATAATACTAACTAATAATTAACATGCAGATTCTAAAAAGGACTATGGACAATAATAAAAGAAGTTGGTATTTTTTGTTGAACCAAGCGCTTTGGGTGGATCGTATCTCAGTGAAGAAATCTATCAAAACTTCTCCATATGCCTTGGTCTATGGGAAAGAAGCTATTCTTCCCACTCATATTGAGTTGCCAGTTCTTCAAACATTGTAGTTATTCTAGAATGAAGATGAGGAATATGATCCTATGAGTGCAAGGTTGGCATAGTTGTTGTAGTTAGAGGAGGATAGGGAGCAGTCTTATCGAGTATTTGCTGAGTATACAAAATAAATGTAGAAGTGGTTTGGTAAGAAAACAACCGAATGCAGTTTTCAAGTGGGAGATTTAGTTTTAAAATGGAACGAAAAGAAGGCTAAGCCAGGAAAACACCATAAGTTTGATGTTATCTGGGAAGGACCTTTTCAAATTGTTGTAGTAAATTTGGCAAATGCCTATCATCTTCATGATCTGGATGGTTGTGACCTTCCTATTCTGGTAAATGGTATTCATTTGAAGGCCTATATTCAATAATGATGTTCTGAGGAGGTAACCACTTGTACATATGTAAATATCCTTTTCAGTGTGTTATTTGATTTTAATTGTTGATGTTATTTTAATATAAAAATATATAAAAAAAATATAGTGACACTCCCAGGCATTTTCGCTCGAAAGAAAAATCCAATACCTCAGGCACCTACATAGGAGTAAATAAAAAGAAAAAGGAATTTTCAAAAGATCTCGGTCTTCCTTGGTGAAGAGCACGACGAAACTCGCCTTTGGGACAAAGCAAAATAGTTGGTGATATCACAGTGTGAGGAACGGACGTAAAGCAACATGATATGTGCAAGTCGCATTCACCTAAAGAAGGGGTGATGCAACCGTTCGCCCCAAAGATGGAGTGAAGGCGATTTGGATATCCAAAGGTGAAGACAAAACCAGACTCCATAATGTGTTCGCCCTAGAAGATGGACGTGAAATATTGTTCACCCTTGCTTTGGGTGAACGCGTCGGGCAGGGCGATGGAGATTTTGTTTTTTGTATATGTTTAAAAAAAAAAATAATAAAAAAAGAGAAGAAAAGGGAGAAAGCTCATGCACTTTGTTTTCGAAGCCTTATTATTTATTTTAATGAGCACTTTTAGAAGGAAAAATCAAAAAGCAAAAATAAAAAAGAAAGAAAAAAGGACGTTGTTTTAGAAAAGCAATTTTGACTTTTTTCTAAATATGGGCAAAAACTTTGAAGAGGAAAATTTATTTAAGGAGGGTATTCGCCATAAGGATTCCAAATAATTCGAAGGCACCCTAGAATGAAGAAAAGGGAGACATGTTGCTTCGACTCTGAATACGCCAAGAAAAGAGGACGAATTTGCTCAGCGCCCAAAAAAAAATTGCCAAAGAAAGGAGTAGTTGTGTTAGTTTCGAAAGCACGTTGTAAAGCAAATCGCGCCCTTGGAGACATGGCAGCGATTGGAGAGGTGGAGTATAGGTAAAAATAACATTTAATTTAAAACGTGCGTCGTATCGATTTTTTATTTTCCCAAGGAGTAGAAAATATTTATCATTGGCTGTAAGCGACCGATTTATTTTCCAAGCAAGCTTTAGGCGCACCAGGGCACAACTTTCAATGAAGTTACATGGTGAAAATGACACTCTTCCCTAGGAAGACTTGGCAGTGAATCAAAGGATAAACCGTTGGAATATTGGGAATGGTGGCAAGCTTGCGGATCAATACCCTCATTCTCCCAAAAGTGCCTAGAATTAATTCAACATTTATTGTAGCAGTTGTGGGAGGGCTCTATGTAAATGATGAGGTAAAACGCCTAAAGTTTATTTTCCTTTTAAAAAAAATTATTGTTGCGTTTCGCATTGTAGTTGCAAAAGGGTCCAGATAGTGCTCAGAATTTTAGTCAGATAAAAGGAGAATGGGAAAATGAAGCAAGCGGCCCAAGGATGTCATAGAGGCTACAGAGCCCAAGAAGTCAAAAAATAAATAAGGAGGTTCTAGAGCAAAAAGGGCTCAAAAAAATGACTATGTTGATTTGGACCCGTACGAGGACACTATGGAAAAAATTTGTGACTACCTCATTACTCACAAATGTGTGGAGAGGTTAAGGTAGGATGTAGAAACGGTAGTGAAACAAGGAGTAATTTTGAACAGCTGGCTGGTAGTGCCCTATCATTCATAGCTTTTTTGGTATTTATGTCCAGCTGTTCATCCATGCCCTGAGCTAGTGCAGCTCATTGCCCAATTCTATGATCCATTCACTAGAGCTGTCAGAAATGCCAGAAGAGATATTTTGTTCACCATCACTCCAAATGAGGTTTGGGAAGATTTTATCTGTGTATTGAAGCCCCTTCATATGCATTTAATAAAAAATTGCATATTGATGAACAATAAGATAGATATGTCTCCACGGTGACAATACGCCAATTTATGGAGACTCAGCTAATTAAAGAGCCACCAATGGGGCAGCTTCCCAATTTGTCGAAGCTACTATCAAATTTTAAGAGCTTGGATATATATTTGATGTTGGCATGGGTCGTTGGGTTGCCTTTGGACGAGACTGTGCACAAATGGTAGGTAGCCTTAGCTCAATTTATTTGCAAAGTCAAATTTTATTCTCCTGCAACAATGAGGTAAGGCAACAAACCCATTTTCTTTGATTGGGCTGAATTTATTTCTCGAAGGTTAAACTTTTAGCTGGAGAAGATGCAAACCATGGAGTCAAGATTGTTTAAGCACATGTCATTTTGGTATGGTTTTTCTTCTTTCAACTATAGTGGCGCTTCTCTTTTATTGCAGTAATGTAGGTGGGTGAGAAAAATGAACCCCTACCAATTTATATGTGGACTCTCATTTTGTCAAAAAATGAATCATTCTACAGCTTTAATAGCTAGTTTTTGGGACTAACAATAGAGTTGCTTTGCGGTACGTGTGAAAGAGTACCACGGAATTTAAGATATGCAGTTGTGGCGTAGGAAAAGGGTGATATTTTTTTGCTTACCTAGGGCATAGTTGTGAGAATTTTTTGTTTCATGGATAAGCCATTTTTGTTGTCGTATTTTGCCACAGAGCATGTGTTTGCCATGGAAGTTGTGCGCTAGTCAAATTATGTAAATGATGTATATGGATCTGGGTGTGGAAATAAGACCACATGCAATATGTCATTCAAATTTGGTAGTATAAAGGTGAGCCAAGTTGGATGGAATCGACTCCTAATAGTGGTGCTGCAAGATTTAGGCTTGATAGAACTACCATAGCACTAGAGATATGACCCTCTAGGTAAATTTTTGGCTATTGTGAAGGCTAAATATTTTTATTGTTATCCTCAACCAAATATCCAGAGGAATAAAAATAATTTTGATGGGCCGAACATGAACTAGCACATTGAGAAGATGACAACGCTCCCACCTTGGCACGATTATTATGAGCAGGAGGTAGAATATAATCCAACCAAGTATAAAATCCAAATTCCTCCATCGGGTTTATTCAATCAAGTTCAATAAAGTGAGCCCACCTAGACTGAAGAGAAGATAATGAATTGGTGGATAATGCAAATTCATCGCGGGAAGCCGACTACTCCTTACGGGCTGAAATTGGATGAGCAATTTTTGGAAAATTATGATGATTACGTCGATTCATATCAGCCCATTGTCTTTGCCAATATTTTGCCATAAAGCTTCTAGCATTTTGATAGTGGTGAAGGTGAAACTGAACAAGAGCACCCAACTGTTGAAGAGGAGACTCCAGAGGAAGAAGAACAACAATATGTGTTTAAACGAAGATATCAGCGAACAAAGCGAAAGGTGGAAGAGGCGCCCGTGCTAGAAAATAAAAATGTCCTAAAGGTGCCTCCATTTCCAAAGGTGGACAAAAGACCAAGGACCAGTGCAGTTGTGACTGTTACCGTTGAGGCCTTGGTTGTTGTAGTTTCCACAGTTTCAATTATCGCAATTTCTATAGGGCTAGTTGTAGCAGTTCCTATGGTTACTAATGTGTCAGAGGTAGTTGTAAATTCTTCACCAGTAGAAGCACTCCTGACTAAGGTTGAACAAGTATTCCATATGATCCAAGAACAAGAGGAGGAAAATCATTCGGAGAGCTCTCACATAGAAGTCATGGATGGCGAAGAGAATGTAAAATTTGAGGAGAAGGCGAAAGCACAGCAAGAAGTAATTTTGCAATCATCTCCAACACCACATCACATGACATATGCACCCGAAGGTACATATTATCTTCTCTCTTCTTCCTCTCTGGAGCATGCAGTGATTTTTGTTTCATTTCCATCTGTTTCACTTCCACCATCATCTATCTCTGTTTCTTTGTCATTCGGTATGCCTTCATTCATTTTGCTTCCATCTTCTTTCGCCCCCGAAGTCACTACTACTTATTTTATCCCCATTCCTTTGTATTCCATTTCTTTTAGTTCCTATGCATCAAAATCGAATCCCTTTTCGCACCCTTCCCCTTACGTTGCTGCCACCATCACCATAGAAGTTGTGTTTTGATTTCATTCCATTCAGATTAATGTGTGAACAAATTAAACCAATAGAAATAAAACATGCAAACAAAGAAAGGACACCAAATTTATGAGGTTCACTCAACAATGTGTTGAGCTACATCCCCGGAGAAGCACCAACATGTGCATCTTTATTTTCTTGAGCAATACAATGTACAAAGGAAAGGTGGAACCGTGCAACACTCCTTGTTGCAGCACCCTCTCTAACTCCATACAGTACATTATGCACACCAGCATCTCCTCAACATGAGTTCTCCTCACCCACAACCATGTAATCTCCATCAAAGCTACAGACTGTTGTGCTATTGTTCACAATGACCAATCTGCCACATTGGGTCATTGTGAACTCTTCCCAGCACCTCCCTGTACTGCCACTACAAAATTACAATCTTGAGAGCTTTGCTCTCTACAAGCTTACAAAGGAGCATTACATTCCGTATGCCAAAAATGGCATTACACAGACCCTATATGCCAATCCGGCATCACCTACTTCACAAGCATTACCGCCTCTCACACTAACTTAGGAATTACATCCTAACATTACAATCCGGCATTACACAACAGATTTATTTATAGTTTACACAACAACTATTACATGCACCTATTATTATTGTTTGTTATAACAATAACAATCACACTTATTATTGTTGTAATAGCATTTGTCCACAATAACACTAAATGCTAATCCGTTGCCAAAGACCTCCATGTGGTTTATGAACTACGTCTCCTTTTGAATCCAAACAAAGCACCTCAAGTGCCACACGATACTTTCCAGCACATCACATTATTGCCATAATTGTCTTCACATGTTAAATGCCCTCCACATCAGACCTGCCTTTGAATCTTGACGAGCGTCATCCACCAATACTACCTCACCTTCCAATCACAAGGTCCTCATGATTTAGGGCAACATCTATTCTTCTTCATTCACCCAAGGATCATGCCATCATTTGGAAGACTTGCAACACATATATTCTTAGCAATACATAGTCATTCGTCTATTTATGGAGAATTAGGCTCCATCCCAACAATATTTCACTTGGATACTGATTCGCAATAGACCACTACACTTTCGCTGCTGCACCACACCGAGGATATTCACCTCCTCCAGATTGTCTCATCATGTTCTGCACCATCAGATTTTTGGATTGATGTCAACCTCACATCTCCTCCTCTGATCAACGAACAGACTGACAATCCACCATTGTTGCAAGTTGAAGATAACCCTTCAACCAACCAAGGATTTTTACCTCCTCCAGATTGTTATATCTAATGCTTTGAACCATCACAACTGGATTAGTGTCAACCTTGCACCTTCTCCTTGTGATCACCAAGCAACCTAACAATCTCCAACATCATTGCTCCCACTGCTTCGTCATTCTCCTGCTCTTTCGCAGTCAGGAACAATACATTGGAAACTCCACCTTTCCAATTACAAGCTTTCGTATACAGAACCCAGGAAGGGATAAGGGCAAGAGAGGTGGCTAGTCTCATATTACAACATATCCAATTTCCTAAGTTCTGAATACAAGCTTAAACCGATTGCTCACACCAACAATCCATTTCTGCCTTAGCTTCCAGCTCCCACTCAAACAGGAATCCTCCCAACATTAAGCTCTGATACCACTTGTTGGGTTCATTCCATTCAGATTAACGTGTGAGCAAATTAAACTAGTAGAAATAAAGCATGCAGACAAAGAAAGGACACCAAATTTATGAGGTTCACTCAACAATGTGTTGAGCTACATCCCCGGAGAAGTACTAGCATGTGCATATTTGTTTTCTTAAGCAATACAATGTACAAAGTAAAGGTGGAACCGTGCAACACTCCTTGTTGCAGCACCCTCTATAACTCCATATAGTACATTATGGACACCAGCATCTCCTCAACATGAGTTCTCCTCACCCACAACCATGTAATCTCCATCAAAGCTACAGACTGTTGTGCTATTGTTCACAATGACCAATCTGCCACATTGGGTCATTGTGAACTCTTCCCAACACCTCCCTGTACTGCCACTATAGAATCACAATCTTGAGAGCTTTGCTCTCTACAAGCTTACAAAGGAGCATTACATTCCGTATGCCAAAACCGGCATTACATAGACCCTATATGCCAATCCGGCATCACCTACTTCACAGGCATTACCGCCTCTCACACTAACTCAGGAATTACATCCTGACATTACACAACAGATTTATTTATAGTTTACACAACAACTATTACAGGCACCTATTATTATTGTTTGTTATAACAATAACAATCACACTTACTATTGTTGTAACAACATTTGTCCACAATAACACTAAATGCTAATCTGTTGCCAAAGACCTCCATGTGGTTTACAAACTGCGTCTCCTTTCAAATCCAAACAAAGCACCTCAAGTGCCACGCAATACTTTCTAGCACATCACATTATTGCCATCATTGTCTTCACATGGTTAAACGCCCTCCACATCAGACCTGCATTTGAATCTTGATGAGCGTCATCCACCAATACTACCTCGCCTTCCAATCATGAGGTCCTCACGATTTAGGGCAACATCTATTCTTCTTCAATCACCCATGGATCACGCCATCAATTCCTAGAGACTTGCAACACGGATTTGCTCAGCAATACATAGTCATCCGTCTATTTATGGATAATCGAGCTCCATCCCAACACTGTGAGTACGCAAGCTCCTCCCAGAGTAAGTGTAACTACAATCAAACCCGATTCCTCCATCCAATCCATCGTTTCCATTCCATCCCTTTTGATTGTATCATCTACTTATGCTGAGCCCAATAGCTCAGATTTTTTGGTTCCATTCACCCCATTTTTGGAGTTGTAGCTAGTACTTGATGTGTAGGTGGCTCGCAAGCAGCCCGACATGGAGAAGATTAACTGAGAACACTTGAGATATTCGCAATGGTTGAATAACATGAGGTGCAAGGAGACCTTAGCCCCCGATCCGCCAATTAATAAAATCGCCTTTGATCTTGTTGCTAAGGAAGCCCACATCACTAAGATCACTCCCTTGGTCCAAAATCTACAAGGAAAAATGTTTTCGAGTGACTACGTCAGTGAGACTATCACAGAAGACCTCACCAGGACAAATTCGATAGAGAAAATGGATAATATACAGGTTGATATGAGCTCAGTATATTTGCACGGTGAGCATTATAAGGAGAAGTGTTTCAAAAATGAAAATAAAATTATTGAGCTCAAAACTACCCTGGCGAAAAGCAGAGCACAAGAGGAGAAAACTACCACTAAAAATGAGTATTTGCGCCAGTAGGTCAAAGTGCACTTGAAGGAATGAGATACCGCAAGGATCGAAATGCATAAACTTCAACAGTAGCTTGATGATATGAGGAAGTAGTTAGCAGAAAAGGTTGCACAGGTTGTTGGTTTTTCATAGCAAAGCACCAAGGAGACCCGTATTCGCTCTATACAAAACTACGAGAAGTTGGTCATACAAGCTGTTAAGGTGTTTCACTATTTTTGGGAGGCACAGATATAAATACAATTGGGGCAGTAGCTAATTGACACCATGGAAGAGATGCTATCACCATACATAGAAATGGCAGTAAAGATCTAGGTCCTAGCTAATGCCAATTTGCACATTCGCCTCCTCAACAAAATGGATCGCATATGGTCCAAGGCCAATGTCATGTCGCATAGTTATTTCCAAAGAATGGACCTGGTAAGGGAAGGGTGGATAATTATCAACACTATCAAGTGTGAGCATACCATTTCCATGTCTCATTTTGAGACTATTACCGAGTTGGGGTTTTTGATCTTTATAGATGAGTGGTGTGAACCCTTGCCAATGGAACAACTAGAGGCGTTGTGGCAGAAGTTCATGGAAAATACCTCCAAAATTGATGCATGGGAGGAGCCCCTCACAAAAACATAGGTATTGCCCATGTTGCAAAAATATATGCACCTAGATTTATCCTTGTATGAGTTGGCTCAACGAGCGGAGTGCCTCAATTTGATAGATGTTCAGAATCTTCGCTTTATTTATGAATCTCTCAGTGTCCCATGCTTATTCATGACTCATTCCTAGAAAGACGCCACAACAATTTATGATGTTATGTCTGAGAGCCTCAAATAACAGGAAGAGCAGGCAGCAATGGAGCGCACGATAGTAGAGAAAGCAGTAGAAGAAGTTGAGCAAGCCGAAGTGCTCAAAGTAGCGACTGAAGTGAAAGAGGAGTGTGTTGAGGAGAAGGCATGTCGGAAGGCATCTACGACATCAGCAAAAGCGCTAGCCAAGGCATCTAGAAATAATACTCCTTAATAGCCCAGTGGATAAAGTCCTAGGATCACTTGCATCCATGTGAGCTAGATACCCCATGAGTCACCAAAAATATTGTCAATTTTGCACTATGCCACATTGAGAATTTTGTTGGAATATTTTGATAGAATATTTTTTATTGTAATCGAAAAATTTTATTGTGAAATTAATTTCCTATGTTGTTATTTTATTTGCAAATGTGAACTTTATTGCATCGATATTATAAATATCTAAAAATAATGCAAACTTCATTCGAGATTCAAATTTGCTCTATTCAAAGTCCATTGTAAAATCAAGGCATTTTCAGACCTACAAAATGGAAGAAGAAATCAAGATGAAGAACTTAGAAAAATTTCAAATAGCACCGAAAAGCAGAGAAACAGGGAGGTGCATTCGCCCCAAGGATGGGGCGAATGCCTCGTTTGCCCCATGTTGGGGTGAATGTAATATTAAAAGGCAGTCAAAGAAAAGTTCAAAGATTTCAAGGATCGCGATGATTCAAAGTCGTGTTCACCCCAGTTGAGGGGCGAACGCCCATGGGTGAATGCGCCCCAACACTAAAACATGATCGCGTTCACCCTGATTGAGGGGTGAACATCTCATTCGTCCCTCCAATGGGTGAATGTATTTTAGGAACAAAATGTTGTCGCATTCGCCTCAGTTGAGGGGTGAACATCCTGTTCGCCCCTCCCATGGGCGAACGTGTTCTTTAAAGATATGCGTATGAGCGTGTTGGGCAATAAAAGATCGAGTGAAGCTAATTTTGGTTTCAATGACGAATTCAGTTTTTGAGCAAAAGGGTAAAAGGGGGCAAAGCGATTATGACAATAGAGTCGTTCAATTGTATATTTTTGCCACATTCTATGAGTCAAACATTTCAAGAGTGCCCTAGGGAGATTTTACAAGCATTAAATAATGGTGGTCGCGAGTTACTCAAATAGTGAATCCTAAGTGAAGAACAAAGTCATATAGAAGCACAGGGGGTGTTTTTCATGATTTTCAAGGTGGGTGTGTGTTTCCAAGATATTTAATATCTCCTACTTTTCACTGCACCGACATCCCAATTGCTAATTTCCTGGGAATATTCCCCAAAATGTGGATCACTACCCCAAAAGGATGGATTTTTAATGATTCTAAGGAGGAATTTCCTGACTCTTGTTCTTGATATGTGATCATTTTGTTCTCATGTGTATTTAATGAAAGAGGCAAAATCCTCTATAAATACTAATCAAATTCCTATTGTAATAAGGTTGGACATTCTGCAAGAAAACTTTTTAAATCTTCTGCATCAATAGAAGAGACTTGGCTTCTAAAATTTGCAAGTATTCTTATGTGTGTGATTTCCTTCTATTTTTAAGCATTTCTATTTATGCTCATGTTCCTGCTATTGAGTTTAAAATTCTATTTCTGGATTTAAAACATTGTTGGTGAATGAGTTAGTTTTGGAATGCAATCTGGAGGTTGTTACTGCAAAGGTGTAAGTAAAATTTTGTTTTTTTTTTTTTGTTACATGTTGTTATAAAACTTGGTAGAATTCTTGCTACTAGTGTACCCCAAATCCTAAATTTCGGCCTATGGCCATATTTCCTTTTCTTTTTGTTATTTTTCTAATTTCTTTTCTGCATCCCTAGTCTTCAACCAGTTTAGGATTAGTAAGGGAACCAGCTCTCTCTGGAGATTGGCACGGAGGACATTCCTTTCCTTCGGCCTTTCAATGTTGGCCATATCTAGGGCACACAAACACAGTTTTTGTTGATTAGACAAATATTTGACCAACAAGTAGTAAGGAATACATTATGATGATGTTAACACAAAAATTAATGATTTTCTTGCAAATCATGTGTGCTATAAATTTATTTTGTATATGTAGGGATAGTTGCATAGGGTGGCTATAAAATATTTTTTGGTCCCTCTTTTTTTCCATTTTGAATTCATAGAAAAACAAAGCTCATGCTACAACATTGATATATTCATCACCATTACTACTATAAACCACTATTTCTATCACAAAACCCTATTTTATTTTTAACTCACACCTACCATACTCATACATCCTATAGAAACCCTAGGGGGTCATCTCCTTGGTGCCTTTATTGTTGATTGCAATCTCACAACATCCATTTTCTTTGTATCTATTTGTTTGTTGCACAACCTTATTATTGCTACATCACTTTCCATGGTGTCACAAACTATCATTGCATAACTATCATGCCATCATAGGATATTCATAGAACCTAGCATGTTCTTATGTTAACAAATCACAAGCCAAAGATTTTTTGGAATTTTTGTTAAGTACCATAGCTAAAACTTTACCAAATTACTAGCTAATCATACATAATAGTGGTTTTTGAGGAAGAGGTTCATATCTGAAAACCAATCAAGTGCAAAAAGATAATAATTGATTATTTTTCCACCTAATTTCCAACAATCCTTTACTAGTGACCAATCGACAACTATTAGTTTTTTTAATTCCCTAAGTTAGCAACTCATTAAAAAGCTAGTGAATCACTAGCATAAGTTGATTAATCATAACTTGTCATGCCATTGTACCACTAAATCCCTACCTAATTCTTGGTACCCATCTTAGCTAGGAAGTCTACCACTTTATTCAGAGCTTTACCCACATAAATCATAATCATATCATCTAATTCCCTCCATAATTCCTTAAGTTGGATGATAAGAATCCTCAATCTCCATGTCTCCAAAGCAAAGTTCCTCATGCAATCCAGAGCTCCTAACAAGATTTGAAAATATGATTCTATGATTATCCTCTTATAATCTTATCTTACCATCTAGATAGAAGCATATTTGATAGCTAAGGATTTTGTTTCATTGTTTGTGGCCTTGCCTAGGCCTTATAGTTCCCAATAGAGCACTATCCCAACATGATTCTCGCAAACCACTCTAATTCTAGCTCTAACTAGATTGTCTTTTGTAGCTCCATCAATATTAATTTTAATCAAACCTTCTAAATATGGTTTCCAACCAGCTCTGTCCTACCCTTGCACTTAAATTTCCTTCTCCATTGTCCCTATATAAGTCCAAGTTTCCTCTTTAGTATACATTACCACAATTTCTATGACTTTACTCCAAATGATCTGCCAGACACCATCCAAGGACGAAAAGGTTTCTCTAAGAATTCTATCATTTCTCTCCAACCACACTTGCCATCAAATGAAGTTAAATCCAAGCTTCCACCCGATATGAAGAGCTTCAAATTTAAATTTACCCAATTCCATCTATCCCAAATATTCATCTGACTCAAATCACCATTGGCTCAGATTTTATAAGCTAAAAATAATTGCTCCTAGATCTTATGCATGAATGGGCACTCAAAAATCAAGTGATCAGATGTTTCCTTGCTCTTGTAACATAAAACACATTGAGATGGATCAATGATTCCCTTACATCTCAGATTATCAAAAGTAAGAATTCCATTGTGCATGAACTGTCAGGAAAATAAGTTTACTTTTGACCAATCGTTGGACTACCAAATCTTTCTCCAATCCTCAACCTGATATGCGTGAGGAGGTTCTAGAAGGATCTTAGCATATCCATCCTTCACTGTGTAGACTCCAAGGCTCCCATAGCCTCAAGCTAATTCATTCTCATCTTTACTTGTGAGAAATATTTCGGCCAAGGTTTTAGTCATGATGGGTGTGAATTTTAAAGGGATTGGAATTGGCCACTCATCCAACTTCTCAAACTGCTTAAACCTATAATCTCCCAACTGACTAGTGTTAAAATAACTTTCAATTTGGATTCAATCCCTACTTTCCATGGTTGTTTTTAGTGGTTGTAGTTTTGGAAATTCAGCAATAGATGGGTATTGATCCCATGGATATTTTCAAAATTGTGCCTTATCTCCTCTCCCCACTTTCCAAAATAATCCATCTTTCACTACCTGAGATCCTAACTTTAGAGCCTACTACACTAAGGACCTATTACCATCCAAAGGAAAATGACTCACCTCATTCAAGTTTACTTGTCCCAAATATTTACTAGTTAACACTCTACTGTATAAAGAAGTTGGTTGGGAGATTTACCTCTAGTAAAGATTTCTAGCCAAAGCTTTATTATTTAACTTTGATCTCCTCAGTCTCAAACCTCCCTAAAGCCCTTTTCCTCTCTCATCTTTCTCCTCCCCATAAAAATTTTCTAGCCATCTTGTCCAACTCTTTCCATATGGTATGTGGGGCAACAAGGATAGAAAATTTATAAATTAGCATGGTTTGAATGACTGATTGCAAAAAAGTTAATCTACCCCCAAAGGTTAACCATTTGTAAGACCAATGATTAATTCTTTCTGATCCAAAATATTCCTCCATATATTTATCTTCAATTTTTTTAAATGCAAAGGGACCCCTAATATACCACTAGGAGAGAAGTACTCATGAATCCCTAAATCTTTAAAATTTTGTCTTGAAGACTTTGATCAAGATTAAAGAAGATGACTTTGGATTTTTTATCATTGATGATTTGGTTTGTGGCCCTAAGGTAAACATTAAGAGTATCTCTAATCATTCTTGCTTCCCCGAAGTTGGCCACTCCTACCAATCTTGTGTCATCCACAAATTGTAGGTGAGTCAAAACCTCCTCACCCACCTAAATACCTGTTAGCAAACCTTGTTGTCTTCTCCTCAAGATGAGTCTACCCAAACCTTCAACCAATATAAGAAAAAAAAAAAGGAAAATAAAGATCTCCTTGACAAAAACCTGAAGTAGCTTCAAACGGTTGCGAGAAAAAACATTTGATTAACACTAAGTATGTCAAAGCAGAAACATAACTCATGACCCATTTTATCCAATCCTGAGAGAAACCGAAGACTATCATCATCCTTGATAAGAAGCTCCACTCCATCCTATCATAAACCTTTAACATATCCAATTTTATAAACATTCCTTTATTACCCTTACCAAATTTTCATTACTTTATAAACTAAAACTGCACCATCCAAATTCTATACCCTTAACAAAACCCCTTCTCCAAACTTTGGATTTTAAATATTTTAAAATTTTATACATCCTCAAATCCCATAGATAGTAACCTATTACTATATGGTCTTTATGTGCTTGTGCATTTTCTTACCTTTCTAATAATTATTATTTGGCATTCACTCCTACCATGTGGGACAAAGCGTCCTTTCCTTTTCAAGTTCCGCTAGTCGCTCTTAATTACACGAAGGACATCTAGCATGCAGCTACGAATGCTTTGTTCACCACGACACCATTTTCGTCAAACACGCTCTTTCAGTTCAAAGCCAAAAAGAGCAGCGCTCATCTTTGAGCGTCGTTAGCTCTTAGTCAAAGGGTCATAATTGAAATAAAATGTTCTAATTTTAAATGAATAATAAAAATTTATTATATTAATTAAATAAAAATAGTATGGAAACTGTCTTTGTTTTATTTATCAGACAAGCCCCATTTATTCAAATTGGCGTTTTAATCTTAAGGCACCCGTAAATGTCAAAATATACGTTTTATAATAAAAAGCTGACATAATTTAAAAGTTTGAATCTTACGGAAGAATATATAATTATATAAATAAATCTTACGGAATAATTCGGAACTAGTATTTGTCTGCATCATGGCGAGGAATCAGTCCTCTTCTATGTAACCCTCGCGCCCCTTAGCTCATCTTTCGGAACGCGAACTGCAGCATGCGAGTTTCGACTAATATTTGTCATAGAAATTTCAAGATTTTGTCTGCCCCAAAATTGTGGAGAATTAAGTTTCGTTTTAGCAAATTTTTGCCGTGAGCGGAGAAGTGAAAAGTTCCAGCAGCTGGAAGCAGAATCTGAATTTTAGCGACACATTGCTATCAGATTCGTTTTTTGGTTTGCTTTGGCCAATTTTTTATCAGTTTTTTCCCTCCTGTTATTTTTTTTTTCGTATGGTTGCAACGACTTGCTGATTTGTACATACAACATTGTCCTCGGGGTCTTCATTTCCTTTGATTAAACTGAAAGTTGACAAAAACTACATTGTTATCTTTTGACAAAGATGGAATTGCTTATTGCGCTGAAGTTGGAGCCTATAAACTGGCAAGTTAACAATGGGTAACTAGTTAATAACTAGATTTATCATCACAGGTTGATTTATTGCTGGCACCATTTGTCCCGTGGTAGAGGCTTATTGGAGCTAGCATTATTTATCGTATTGATTTATTTGTGAATGCCTTATGTTCACCGCACAATGTGGGTCGTACCCTACATTACATGGAAAACACCACAATAAATTGATCTTTTAATCTATCTTCATCATATTATTTTACACACTTATATATTTTGGACAATATCTTGTCAAGATATTTGATCTTTTGTAAGGTAAAAGATTTTCTTTAACTACCAATTTATTGTTGCCACTTATTATTTTGTTATCATTGTTGTTTCTTTATATTATCCAAATTCACCATATTTTTTACTACCTCCAACATTTTTTTCATATTGAACTTACATTAATCTATACTTTGAGCAATGACTTTAGTATCATTGTTAGGTTATGATAGAAGAGGTAAGGCTGGAAATTGAGGCTAGAACATGAGTGTTAATGATGAATTTTGACCTAGATGTGTCACAATATATGGAGAGGAGGTTGGATTGGTAGATGATTTGGAATTTAGAATGGCAAAATAGTAGATGTAGACCAAGAATTTGAGGGTTTTGGGTGGCTTGGGCAACATAAGCCATAGGTACAAATGAAAATTTGCCTATCCTAACAAGGACATATTTTTCGTAGGCAACTTCTTCAAAAGCTATAACTAAAGTGATATGCTTAATATTACAAACCATTAGCTCTAAAATCAAATTGCGAGCTTTTGATATAAAATGACAATGCTTATTCCTCATTAGATCTAATGTTTGGAGGAATTAAATACAAATTCCTCATGAATCTGGTGTTGTAAGCATAAATATTTTTTTTTGAGGATGCCTTTACATAGAATTTAATTTAAACAAAATATAAAATTCATTATCCATGCTACCAAATCTATGCATGAATAGTTTTATGATTGATGACCAATTAGTAACAAAATTATCCACTAGTCCCCTATACCATAAATCAACTTTATCTTGCAATTAATAGATAAGTAATATTACCATGATGTCTTCCTCACAAATGTAATGAATAAACTTAAGCACGAAGAGGTCAATCAAATGATCCAATGTTGTTTTGGTCCCATTTCCATGGAAGGTAGGTAAGACTTTCATAGTAGCATCTAAAAGGGTCCTTGATAGGTCCAAATTGAAAGTTGAATTTGGGACCAATATAGTTGAGGTGAATTATTCTAGGAAGGTTGATCATATTGCATTAGACAAGGGTATCTTGTGTAGCCTTGAGGCAGGGTTGCATATGGAAGTTATGGAGGCGTTTAAGGGAAGTTTTATTGGAAAAAACCTTGAGGATAATGATGCATACCATGACATGATGGTGGAAATGGAGGGTTTATATTTTGAAAATGTGGTGGATTATGACATACCAACTGTTGATTTTGTGATACCTACAAGTTTTGGAAAGTAGGATGATACTACAAACTGAGTTAAGGGATTTCTTGATTTTGAGGGATGAATATTGCTACAAATTTTGTGGTGGTTGATTCACTAAAGGTAACATTTAGCTTAGGGGGTTTCCTTGTGCTCCTTGTGCCCCCATTTCACCAACCCACACTTGCAAATTCTAGGAAATACCTTAGCTTTTGTTAAGAACGTAGATTTATCCAAAAGTATTTACATAGGGTGGCAGAGATTATTCAAATGATGAAATTTCTATGTTAGACATATTATTTTATTGGTTAGACCTAGGTAGACTATGAGATAAAGTTATACTTGTAGGAGGATTGATTTGGTTATTAGAATTTGGAGGTTGACTCACATTACTATGGTTATTAGAGAAAATTGGTAATTTTAAGGATTGCTTACAACAATCAATGACATCCCACATAAAGGATTAGTATAATTCATGGTGGGTCCCATGTTGGTCTTGGCTTGGCTTGGAAAATTACAAAAAATGATATCGTAACTATAGGGGAATGATGTAAATTCACTACAAGAGACCAACAATGGACTCAAGGATAAAATTGCAAGACAAGAAATCAAACAAAATACACCAGTAAAAGAAACCTGCAAATGCTTCCTTTCATTATGTGAATTCACATCCCCCCTTACAATAGAGTCTCCCACTCCTTATACTCCCAAAAAAAACCCTAGCCTACGCTACCCCTTACTATTTTTAGTCACTTTCTATTTTTAGCAACTCACTTGCTATTTTTAGTAACCCAAAAAAAGAGCTCGGATGGCATCCAAAATGGAATCATGCATCCGTTATTCAATAATAACCACTACCTCAAAATAGCAAGCCCACTCTAGTTCTACACTAATAGTTATGATAATTTTTTTAGTTGCAAAAACTGAAAATTACATTAAAAGCTAATTTTGGGCCTCCTAGAGGTATTTTTTGCCCACAAATACAAAGGACATTTCTTTTTAAGTTCTCCATGCAATTTTACATGTTTTAAAAAATAACGTGACAAAACGGACACTCGGAGCAAAATTTATGGCCCCGATAAGGTGCATCATTCTCCTTTGGTTGAAAATGAACTCAAATCCTACAAGTTTTGTTGATAAAATACCTCAAGCTTGTCAATGTCAAGCCTTTTCAGTTCCTCCTCAAAAATCCAAGTGTTATCGACCTGGGACAAACCTTCTTACTGTACCAAGTATTTACTATAGTTGTCATTGCGTGTGGTGATCACTTTCTTTTCAAGGACCTGCGCAATGCATTCCTTCTTCTTCTTGGGGATTTACTTCTCCCAAGCTATGGTGTTTGCCTCTTCAACAACTACAATATCACCATGAAATTCATGCAAATCAGAGATATTAAAAACTTGTGAAATATCGAGGTCAACTGGTAATTCCACCTTATAAGCATTGTCATTCATTTTTTGTAGAATCCTACAAGGGCCAATTTTTTTCATTTTCAATTTATTATATGTTCCCTTGGGAAATCATTCCTTTTGAAGGTGAACCATCACCATGTCCCCAACATGGAACACTTGGATGCACCTGTGCACAACAATGACCCTTTTGTACTTAGTATTACTATTCTGCAACTTGTCTTTGATCTCTTCCTTCAATTGTTGTATATGTTCATCAAATGCTTCTACATCATCACTAACATGCTCATGGATTGGTAATTCAACCAAATCTAGAACACCCTTGGGATTTTGGCCATAAACAATTTGAAATGGTAATTTCTCTATCGAACGGTTCACTGAACTGTTATATGCAAATTTTGCTTGCGACAAGGCTAAATCCCATTATTGTGGCTTCTCACCAACTATGCACCTTAGAAGGTTTCCCAAGCTCCGATTCATGACCTCGGTTTGTTCGTCATTCTATGGATTATAAGAACTACTGAACTGTAGCTTTGTGTCTAGTTTCTTCCATAATATCTGCCAAAAATTACTCAAGAACTTAACATCCCATTCTAAAGTGATGGTTTTTGGAACTCCATGTAGTCTCACCACTTCATCAAAAAAAAGAACTATAATCTTGGTTGCATCATTGGTTTTCTGACAAGCAATAAAATGAGCCATATTAGAAAACCTATCTACTACAATAAAATAGAATATTTACCTCATTGAGTACGAGGTAGTCCTACCACAAAATTCATGCTCAAGTTAGTCCATGATCCCAGGGGAACTGGTAAGGGCATATACAACCATGTATTGTGTGCATGGCCTTTATCCATCTGGCAAACTCTAAATCTGGACACAAATCAAATTAAATATCTCTTCAACTGTGGCCAATAGTACCTTTCCTCCACGAGATCAATTGTTTTATCTACGCCAAAGTGTCATACCAAACTGCCACTATGCAACTCACCGATGATATTCTCCCGCATGGAACTAAGAGGTATGCACAACTGTTTCCCCTTAAATAGATAGCCATTCTGCATAACATACTCAATAAATATTTGACCAGCCTCACCTACCACTGGGATTTTGTACTATTGTACAATGCTTCCAAAATTTGCATCAAATTCATACAAATTCTTAATCCCCTCAAATCCTACCACTACATTCTCCATGGTGGTTACCAATAGTACTCTCTTGCTTAATGCATCAACAACCTTATTCTGCTTATCGAACTTGTGCTTCAACACAAATGAGTATTCTTGCAAAAAGGAGACCCACTTGGCATGTCTACTATGTTAAATTTCTTCTAAGAATGGACATACCTTAAGGCTTCATGATCAGTATACAATGCAAACTCCTTGGACAACAAATAATATCACCAATACCTTAGTTCCTGCACAATTGCATAAAATTCTACATCATAAGTGGAATAATTCTTTCTTACCTCATTCAAATTTTCGTTCAAAAATGCTACTGGCCACCCCTCTTGGCTCAACACAACACCAATCCCCACATGTGAAGCATCACAATCAACTTCAAATATTTTTCTAAAATTAGGTAATACCAGCATGGGTGCTTCTAAAACCTTCTTCTTCAAGAGTTCAAAACTTTGAGTTGTTGCTATTGTTTATACAAATTTTTTCCCCTTCGTACACTCTGTTATGGATGCAAGAATGTTACTAAATTTTCTAATGAACTTCTGTTAAAAATTTGCCAAACAATGGAAACTTTTCACCTCTGTTACATTCCTCAGAATAGGTCATTCAAGAAATGTCTTCAAATTTTCCTCATCCATCTTCAAGTCATATTTGGAAATTACAAAGCCCAAAAACACTATTCTTGAATAAACCTACACTTATTCAAATTAGCATACAATTTATCTTTCCGTAATAACTCTAACACCAACCTCACATGGTGCAAGTGCTCTTCTTCACTTTTACTAAAAATCAAGATATCATAAAAATAGACAACCACAAAATTACCAATGTATTCCTGCAGCACTCGATTCATCAATTGCATAAGGTACTAGGCGTATTTGATAACCCGAATGGCATCACCATCCACTCATATAAACCATATTGGGTTTTGAAATCAGTCTTCCACTCATCCCCCTTTTTAATTATGATTTGATAATAACCACTATGTAGATCAATCTTGCTAAAGTAGTTAGCCCCTACTAAGACATCCATCATATCATCCACTCTAGGTATTGGGAACCTGTACCTGATAGTAATTTTATTTATTGACCTGCTATCTACACACATCCTCCATGAGCCATCCTTCTTCAAAGTTAATAAGGCAAGAGTTGTACAAGGACTCATGCTCTCCCTTACTAATCCTTTATGTACCAATTTTATCACTTACTTATTCAACTCTTCATTCTGGGTTGGGCTCAACCGATAGGTTGCCTGGTTCAAAATAACTGATACAAGAATTAAATAAATGTGATGTTTAATATCCCTCATCAGTGGTAACCCATCAGGTAACTCATCTAGTATGACATCAACATATTCCTTCAACAACCTGGATGTTGTAAGTGGTATAGGAACCTCCTCTGCTTCTACCTTCTTCGATGTTAATGCATAGCATCAACCAGTTTCTTGTGCCTCTATGATAAACTCCTTCGTAGTCAATAAACTCTCGCTTTGCCCTTCTTCCTGAAGAGACAACAATACTAACTTGGCACCATCCTTCCAAAAGGTGTATGTATTTCAACCCCCATCATGGATGACCTTCCTATCATACTGCCAAGGCCTCCCCAATAGTATATGACAGGAATCCATAGGAATCACGTCATACCAAACTTCATCTTTATAAGTATTCCTAATTAGAAATTTTACTAAACATATTTTATCAATAATCACCTCATTTCCTTTCTTGATCCATGAAATGTGATAGGGGTGTGGGTGCTTCTCACATTTTAGATTCATTTTATCTACCATTACATTAGAGACCATATTCTCACAACTACCACCATAAATAATTACTTTGCATACCTTTCCTCCCGATGTGCATCTTGTGCAAAAGATATTTGTTCGTAGCCAGGACTCACCACCCTCATCTACTTGCATTTTTACCTTCTTTGGAGCAATCAATGTTCTCTTTATCATGATATTCTCACCCGTGTTTGTAGTAACTTCTATCTTAGTTTCCTCCTCTTCCTCAACTAGGTTGACTCTAGCTTGTCCCCCTTGATTTCTCTCTTCAGCATCATAGTGGGTGCATTCAAATGCTATGTGACCTTCCTCACTACATCTAAAATAGGTATATGGCTTCCATGATCCATTCCCAGTTTGACCTCCTCCATTACCTCGACCTCTCTAATTTTCTCTTCCTCTTTGGTAGGTACCATGACCTTGCTCTGTCTCTTCCTATTTCTCTATATTTGAGGATTCTCCCTTTGATGAGCTAGATCCACCACACCCCTAATTTGGAGAAGATGTCAATCCCTTCTTCCCTCTTTTGTAATTATTCTTATGCTTCTCTTCGGCCCTCAAGACCATTTGATATGCATCTTCTACAATAAGGGTATGATGCATACTCAACTCATATTGAATAGCATAACTTAGGCCATTTACATACCTCGTAGCCATTTGCTCTTCGGTCTCATTATGCTCCACACGAATAGATAGCTTGTAGAACTCATTGGTGTAGTCCTCGATGCTTTGGTCCTTTTATTGAAGGTTCTGAAATCTACAAAATAAAGTTTAGGAATATTCTACAAGTACAAACTTTTCTTGCAACTTCTTCATATTATCCCATGCCTCGATCTTTTATTTTCCTCTCCTTTGTTGTTATGTTTGTAGATGATCCCACCAAATTAAAGCATAACCTTTCAACTTTGTGCATGTAAGTTTCACCTTCTTTTCCTTAGCCATATTACTCCATTCAAAATATTTCTCTATACTATTTACCCAATCGATTAGCTCCTCTAGTTTTAACCCACCAGCATACTCGAAAACCTCAATCTTGATTCCATATATGTTTCCTTTAAGCCCTTCCAAGGCTTGAATTATCTTGGTTTCAAAACATTTTGGTTCTTCTTCCGCATGATCCTCAGATCTGCCTTCCTCAACCACGGTCTCATTGTCAGATCCTAGATATGGGTCCACATTGGTGCGAACCTCCGTCATGTGATTAATTGCACCTATCAACCATGTTATTTCTACATGTAGATCCTCCATCTACCTATTCATTTGGGCATATATCCCTTGCCCTCTTCCTCTTCTATTCATTTTTTCACTAGCGAGATCTCACCCGCTCTGATACCAATTGATGTAAATTCACTGCAAGAGACCAACAATGGACTCCAAGGGTAAAATTGCAAGACAAGAAATCAAATAAAATACACTAGTAAAAGAAACCTGTAAATAATTTCTTTCATTTTCTGAATTCACATCCCCCCTTACAATAGAGTCTCACACTCCTTATACTTCCCAAAAAAACCCTAGCCTATGCTACCTCCTTACTATATTTAGTCATCTTCTATTTTTAACAACTCACTTGCTATTTTTAGTAACCCAAAAAAAGAGCTCGGATGGCATCCAAAATGGAATCATGCATCCGTTATTCAATAATAACCACTATCCCAAAATAGCAACCCCACTCTAGTTCTACACTAATAGTTATGATAACTTTTTCAGTTGCAAAAACTAAAAATTACATTAAAAGCTAATTTTAGGCCTTTTAGAGGTTTTTTTTACCCGCAAATGCAAAGGGCATTTCTTTTTAAGTTCTCCATGCAATTCTGCACATTTCAAAAAAATAACGGGGTAAAACGGACACTCGGAGCAAAAGTTATGGCCCCGGTAAGGTGCATTAGGGAAGCCATAGAAGGTTGTCTCTTTAAACATAAGATTTTGACTTGCTTGTTCAGCATAGGATATTTTCCTTTGAATGAAGTCATATTTGGCATAAGGTCCTCTTCAATCTCATCGTCTTGATGCACCCATGTAATAATTTGCTCCTTTCTTTTTTCCTTTCATATTCCTTTGTTGATACGTGATTAATTTAATTGAATAAAATTCTTTATCTGACCATTACATTTTTGAGCATGTATGCATGAGCCTAGGTTCCCTCACGTACATATCTACATGGACATAGTTTAGAGGTCAATTTTAAAAATTTTATAATTTTCTATTCATGGAGAGAATTGCTCTCCAGTTGGAGCAAATTGCTTCATAATTGGAGTGAATTATTTTTAGAGGCATAATCAAGAAAAATGTGCATAAACAAAGCCAAGTGAATTACTCTTTGGATTCTACTTGGAGGAATTTTAATCTTGTTGAGAAAATTGCTAGCAAGTGGAGGAAATTGCTTCTTGGACCAGACTTTGAAAATTATATTTTTTTCTACGCAATTGACCTCAAATGGAATAAATCACTTCCTAAATGAAAACTTTGTAAAAATTTCCCAAATTTGGCCCAATTGCTTTTTTCTAAGTCAAATGCATATTTGGAGTCTAAAATGAGAAATTCCTACTTTGCTTGTTTTCCTTGTAAACATTTTAGATTTTTGAGATTCGTAATAGAGTTGCCATTTGGAAAACACTTGCAAATGATATGTAAAAAATAAAAAATATGTAATCTTAAAGTTCAATTTGGGACTAGGCTCGATCTTATCATGGAGATCAAGTCCTTTGTCCCATCGGGCATGTTAGAAATGAAGTTGAATTGCATAAATGTCCAACTTCTCATGTGCCTGCAATTTTGTTTCAATAATCTTGGAAGGGACAATGCCTCTTTCAACCTCTGAATTTAGGCCGACTCTCCACCATTCTTCCTAAAATCTAATTAATCTAATCTAATTGCATGAAATTAAATGTGATAAATTGAAGTGTAGGAAGTAAATGTGGAAATTTAAAATGCATGAAAAGTAAAACGTGAAGCTTTGGGTGCAAGAGATTGAAAGTAATATGACTATAATTGTAGCAAGGAGAGTGTCATCAATTAATTGATGACTAAATTGAATAACAACAATGGAATATCGTGTGTATGAAATGATATTAACAAGGAATGATGAGGAAAAAATGGGAGTGTCATAATTGTCATGTCTTCCATAATCTAGGAGGAGATTAACAAGGAATGATGAGTAAAAAAGGAGAGTGACATAATTGTCACGTCTTCCATAATCTAGGAGGACGGTGTCACTGATGGAAAGCAAAAAGTCTCATCAATTTCTTATTAACTTTTGGAAGGGGCACAATGTGGCTCCCACAAAGTGTAGCTTTGACTTCCTCAATGCCAAAGGATGTGTACAATTAAACCTATGGCTTATAGGAAAATTTCACCCTTGAGCTACCTTGGGTGATAAATTCTTAGTACCTAGTAAAAATAAAGATATATACATAATGAAGCACCTCCAAATATTATATGCCTCAAAATGCATTCTTAATTTATTTAGGTCTCTAAAATACTTGTTGATACCACTAAATACCAAAATATTGATTTTAAATAAATCTTTTTCAAGATCCATGCATCTTCTTTTTAAGTATTTACATCAATATAAACAATTTGTTATAGGTTGCTAATGTTTTGTTCCTATAAACTAATGGCTTTCATCCTACTACCACCTCTATTATATGAAACAATTACTAATGTAGTGACCACCCCCCGAATGAACACCAAGAATTTATGTCCTGGTTTTTGGGTTTTTGATAGTTTTGTACTATTTTTGTAGCTTTTTGCAAATACTTGAATTTTTTTGGTGTTTTTTGCAATAATACAAAATTCTGGAAATAAAATAGCAGCAAACTAGAAATGCTCGTAACTTTTAATCTACTACTCCAAAGCTACGAAATTTTAACACAAGTTTCTTCTAATACAAATAAGCAAACCCAGTGAAGGAAACTGCATAGAAACAAATGTACCCAGAAATATAGAAGTCTGAAACAAATCTGGAAATTGTCATCAGCAACAGGGAACTTCACAAATTCATATGATAATCTCGAAATACAAATTTCTCCAGCTAGCAAATTGCAGATTTAGACACCCAATAAAGAGGCGCCTCCAATACAAATGTGAAAGGGCCCCAAAATGAGGTGATTCAATTACACTCAGCAACTCGCCCCTATGTGGATGTGTACGACCTGTCAAAGCTGAAGTTGGGTCTCGCAATATATCACCAATCTACCCTCAAAGCCCACGATTTGCTTAAAAAAAGGTTTGGCTAGGTTAAAGAAACCAAGGAATGAAGTGATGCTCAAACCCTAGCTCCAATGAAGTGACAACAAACTGCAGAAATGGCCCTTCAAACTGTACGGCCAGATGGGAATGATGACTGTAACTTATTGTAACACGAACCCCTTTCACTCTTCTAGAAATCTCTTCAATAAACCTCTGAAAATCTGCTCTTAATTAAGCCCAATGCAACCTCTGAAATAAGATTGCCCCAAAGCCCCCTGAGAGTAATCTTTCAACTCCGAAGGTGCTGATCCTGCTGGTGGTTTTCGTCACACAACAAGCAATAAACTCTCCCTGCAAATCCTTGCTGCAAGTCGACTTCTCCAAGACAAGATAACATAGCCAAAGATAATGCAAATGAATTCCAAACCTCCTTTTATTCCCTTCCTCAAATGAGTCGGCCAAGAATTGGAGGGAAACTTTTAATTTTAAATTATTCTTTATTATTAAATGGGTCCCTAGAGGGGCGTAGCATGTCTAGGCCTCCTTATTTTAACACTTTATAACATGGCCTTTCTTTTAAGTGGTTATATGACCCCCTTATAACATCCAATTAATAAAATATAATGCCCAACATTATAAAGTTACATTATTATTTAATTTTTTACATTAATAATCTTCGGGCATTAAAATAATCTGTCTCCACATGCCGGACCCAAGATATGAAAATAGAAATGGATACCCATTTCACCGAACTATCCATCCGTAACATCCATTTCCCGAGATTCCAACCCTAACTGACTTACTAAAAATAGTAAGTCCCTGCAATTATGCTCAAAACGGACCGAGAAACTGGCAATTTGAAGCATTGTCCGCTCTGACATCAACTGAACTATCCCAGTGGGCTCCCACACAACTGATCCTGCCTACGGGAACCCGTGAGTAGGCAAGTCCCATTCTGCACTGGACATCTGACTAATATGGGGACATTACAGTCCTCCCTCCCTAAAATTGCTTGTCCTCAAGCAATACTTAACATAACATCAACATCATCAGAATCACCTAATCAGAACCACCTGTGATTCCAGGGTCCCAAACCAATCTCAAAATAATTATTACAACTGCCACTTCTATATAAAAATCAAAACAAAAATATGAGTGTGAGGCCAAGATGCAAATCAACAATGTGTGGAACCAAGGTTGCCTCAAACATTCATCCAAGACTGTTCCCAAACCTGCTTCAAGCTGACCAAATATTGTCTTCATGCTATTCCAAAACTGTCCAAAGGCTGCAATTGTGCAAAAACTGAGTGGAAATAGGCTCAAACTCTCACAGACCAGATCTGAAGTGATGCATAGCAGTTCTGATTTGTCATGTACAACAATGGTATATAACTGTTTAATCTCTTCAAAGATATGTAAACTCAGTTCTCCTTTATTTATAATGGCTGTACTATGCAAGAGTGTGATAAAACTAGCAAAGGTAATGAATGAATCAACACCAAAGAGAGTGAAAAGGAAATTATAATCAACAAACTCTGGCTCTCCATATGCATAAGTCAAGTACATCACCTCTTCCTTTCCCCAAGGGAAATCCAATACTCCCCAACCTTGAGAAACATTATCAACATCATAAATGTCAAGTTTTATGACCAAAATACTCCTACATACCTCACTCCATGCTTTTCTTAACTGCTGTTCCAAAATGGGACTGAAAGTGCATGTCAATGGCTGAAGCTCTACTTTTCCCATGTTTCCAACTCCAAAACAACTTGCCCCCCAATGTATCAAAACTGAAAATGCAACTTTATCTCCATTATGTGCCATCAAATCTAAGTGTAACAGCTGCTCCAACTTCCTCAAAAACTGACAATGCTCCCTCTTCATGTCTTGCAAGTGAGCATACATGTAAACTACTAACTTATGCTCATACTCAACTCTAAGAACAACCTTTAACATTATGAAAGACACCTTATTATATCTCCCAAAATGGACTAACACAGGCCTCATACAATTCTCACCCAAAACTGAAAACACGTGTGGTGTAGAAATTCCTCTTGTCACCAAAAACTCAGCGAATGTAAGTAAATCAGACCTGATGTGATGTGCAGTCGTTGGTGCCTTACCGATCAGTCTACGTGAAACCCATACTGTCTCCAATTCTGTCTCACAAGGTGTTAAAGATGCAACTCTTTTTTTTGCCAAATGAGACCTCAATTTCTCCATCGTTCCTTCCTTCATAGCCTTCCCAAATGCAGCTTCTGAAATCAGCAGACAATCAGTCCTATTGGTACCAAAATTCTCCCTCACAACAGTCCAAAAATCAATCTTGAAAATCAGCGAAGTGTTTGTCCAAAACAACATTGTTTGGTCATCAAATTTCCTCCACAAAGCTGCCCAAAACTCCTTGTATACTGCCTCCTCAGTTGTCTTCACATGTGCAGCCCAAATTGCACCAAGTAATGTAACAAATTCCAACACAACCATCCAATAACTCCTATACAACAACGTCTCATCATAGGCATGTAGTGCGCCAAGTTGAGTGATACAAGGCTCCAATTGACCCAACATCCCTGCTAAGACTGTTCTTGCAAATGCATCCTCTGAAATAAGCAAATATTGTATCTTTTGTGTATCATAAACAGTCTTCATATGTGGCACAAACCTTCTAACAACAATGTGACATCTTTCCTCATCATTTCCTATGGTTGTGAAATGTAAAACTCTGACAAAATCAGTGATGGTGATGAACAAATCTGAAGACTGATCTATATACATGGCTGCCACTAACACATAATTGAATTTTACACCCGGATTCCATGCATTTAAGGGTTGATGCCTTCCTTCTGACAAAGTGTGCTCATTGTGAAACCCATGAAAAACAATGTGTAAAAGTTGTTCAATGTCCTTAACGTCAACTGAAATCAGTTTACTACTTCTATCAAAGATTGTACTATGTAAAAAATGAATAGAACCATCAAACATTGAGGAGAAATGAGTGAGAAAGAGTTTAAATTTTGAGTCAACAATCTTTGTCTCCTCATTCATGTAATCAGTTTTATACACAAGCATCATATCATCACCAACTGTGAGTGCTTCCTTTGTTAATACAGTCCCATCAAGTGCTCCAACTATCCAAAAACATGCAGCCCATATGATTCTTAACAGCATGGAAGAATGTTGTGCAAGAGTCCCATACTTCTCATACATCATTAGTCTTATCAAACACATTGTTGCCACTAATTCATGAGTGCCAAAATATCTCAATCTGCTGCTATAAAAATCAGGATGAAGCTCATACCTTATGGGAGTAATATCATGGCTGATCCATGATCCCAATGGATGTAGAGATGACTCCAAGTGGAGGACGTTCTCATCCAAACACCCCAAAACTGAAGATGTACTCTCAACTTTGTCCAAGACTGAATCTAAGCTAGGCTGGTTGGAAAAATAGTTGTCACCATTTATTATGAATAAACTTGGCATATTTGGGTGTGTATTGCTCTCTTCTAGGATCTCCAAATTTGAACGCTTTTCTTCAAAGGCTGAAACTATGAAAGAGAAGCCTCCAATGGCCTCCATGCCTTCATCATACCTTGGTACCAAAACACTTGGATCCCAAGGAACTAGGAGCTGATCTGAAAAGGTATGTTCATTATGATCCTCATGAGGGATTGATTTCTCCCACACATCACTCTCCAAATCCAAGGAGTTGGAACTAGTGTGAACACTTCTATCCAAGGATTTAGTTTGGGAATCTAGACCATATCCATTATCATCACAAACTGATTTGGGAACTTTAATACATTCATCTGCATCATGTTCTTTCACAACAATCTCATGTGGTGATTCAATCTCTTGGTTAACAATTTCTTATTTGAATTCTTCTTCATCTAGGGTAGGTACTGTTGGTGATCAAATCTGCCTAGGTAAGGGTTTTGAGTAAATGGATATGCCCTAGACCTGGACCAACATTAAAAGGCCAAAGGGAAGAGATGCCCCTCATGCCAATCTCCAGAGAAAGGTCGGATCCTATGCTAAACTACTTTGGGGTTTGGAGATAAGAGTGCAGGAAAGAGATAAAGAAGTTAGGGTTAGAGAAATGAAATAAAAAGGGCAAGGGAAGATAGGTTGATGATTTTAGGTGGGGGAGAAAAGGAAGCACGATCACTGACTGACAACTCGAATGGAAGCAATGAACACCAAAAATAAACAAAAGAAACGTAGTATTAACCTTCCTATGTATCCTCCCGAACGAGTTTCAGGGTACTGTCCCCGATCACACACCGACACAGAGTTCAGCATCTCAGTCTACAAACGAAGAGAGACAAAAGAATCAAGCGAGGTAGGCAACATAAAAGAAATTCAATATGACACTTTTTCATTCCTATGTACCCTTCAGAACGAGTTTCAGGACATAGTCCCCGATCACACACTGGACGTAGGATTCAGCATCCAACATACAAATGAAGAGAGATAGAAGAAACAAGCATAGAAGGCAGCATAAAATAGAGAAATGAAGCTCAAGGCTCTTTAGTATTGATCACAGGACATCAAGACTTCTAGGATAGTTCCCCCTTTTTCTATTACAATGCGCCCAGGTTTTTATAGAGGACCGCGAGCCCATAATTACATAGCAAAGAAGAGTACGCCCCGAGCTCCGAGAATTTGGCCTCTCTCGGATCTCGGGGCCTGCAAATCTATTACCAAACCGCAACCGTGGATCGGGTCAACCATGGAAAGGTGCATTGATGAGTCGTCTGGACGTCCTTGGTCTTCGGGTGCAGGAGTGGCCGCCATGCTCGTCGGGTTCTCCATCATGGCTTGATACTTCACTTCTGATTGCCAAAAATGAGCAACGGGGTATGAAAAATTGCATTTATGAGGCACTTGATCGCCCTCGGGAAGATACCCACTTGGAACGTGTGCCCGTGAATCACTTCGTAATGGTTTTGGGCCGAAGCAAAACTCCTTGGATCATACTTCGCAAGGAGATCTCCTTCACAAAATGGCCTTCTCCATGCAAAACCGATTGCGATGCCTTGGAGAAATGCCTCGCTACGATCTTCTTTCAAAATTGTGGTTCGGAGAGATTCCGACCGAAACACATTCCTGCCTTCAAAATGCTTTGCTTCTCTTGGCTTCCAGAATTTCGGTCGAAATGCTTTGGGTTAAAACTTGTCAAAGTGAATGCTTCACTAGATTTTCCGCTAAAGTAGAAATGGTTTGGGCATAAAGAGGCCCGAAGTAGCTGTTTCGATAATTTTCTGGCGAAGGATTCTTCAGCTCGCGGTTCGGTCCTCTAGCCAAAGTAGTTGTTGGAAATGCTTTGGGACCGAAGTCCTTTTACCTTGGTCAAACTTGAATCGTGGCCTAGACTTTTCTCCTCATCGATGATGCCCTTGGTGATTTCCACCCGACCTACACCCAAAACCAATTCACCCGAAGTAGCGCTAGACTCTGGAGAACGTTTCATTTTTTTTGCTTTTTCCCCTTCGTGCCTTTTTCTACTTTTTACACAAGGGGTGGCTTTGAAAGCCAAAAGCGCGCAACTTTTCAAAATAAAAATAACAAAGCAAAAACTTTACACAACACTATACAAAACTTGCTTCTTTTCTACCCCTTGAGAAATGTGACAAAATTGTCAACATTCTTGGCGGCTCGCGGGGCAATGAGCTCATCTCGATGGGAGGACCCTTTAACTTTGTTCCATTGGGCCAGAGTCTTTTCCCGATCCTTCTCCTCCTTCTTCCTCTGGGAGTGCCTCTGCAGCTGGTTCTTGTTCTCCCTCTTCTTCTGCTTCTTCTTCCTCCTCTGCTCCTTCATCCCATGTGCAAGGGGGTGGCATTGAAAGCCAAAATTGCTGCAACACTTACAAATACTTTCGAAGCAACAAACAAAACACTCTACAAAGAGAATTTTTTATTTTTATCTACCCCTTGTGCAATGTGACAAAATTGTCAACGGTACAACTTCAAAATTTTCCACTAAATTCTTCTTTAGATCCACAGGATCTTCTTTACTAGCTTCCTCATGTGAAATTTCTGCCATGGGCTGCTCTTCTCCCCTAATCTCTTCATTGTCCAAGAAAGGTTTCAGCTTCTTCTCACACTGTTTAACAACACTATTAACCAATTCATGTGCAGCAGTGGAAGCAACCAAGTCTTGCCTCCAAACGTCCAATAACATTGATAAGAGTGGTTGGTAAATATAATCACTTTCATCTATAATCAAAATCATAATGTTTCTCATAGCTACAATAGCATTATTAGCATGTTCTTTTCTAGCTGAAGCAATGAAATGATGAAACATTTCATAAACCAACTCATCCATGTCCAAATCTAACAAGGTGTTTCCCATTCTAGTTTTTGCAAATAATTCAAGTATGGAAACTCTCCTAGAGAAATGGGAACAAGTAACATCCTCCAAACTTTAAAAAATATCAACCAACAACTGAAATATTGTTCTCAATGTGTCATCATTATAACGAGCTTTAGGAGCTGAAATTCTCAAAATTTCACTCAAGCAAGAAGTGACCATGAGTCTTAGCTCCTTATCCGTGTGTTGCAACCATCTAGGCTTGCCCAAAGACTTCACCACCGAAGTCATAACTGCTTGTAATATCTGATAAGGTGATGAATCCATCATATACAAACAATATTCTACCTCCCCTAGGACACAGTAGAGAACATCTTTTGGCTGAGATATTAATCCAAGTTTCCTTCTTGCATTGGTAATTCTTTTGACCAACTCGTTTTCGCCCAATAGTGCCATGATCCATAATTAAAAGTTTAATGTTCAAGAACCCTAGGTTTCATTTTAGAAAAATTCCACCACAAACCTTAATTCAGATCTGATCACAGGCTGGTAGGAAACCCGCTATGATACCAATGGAGTGACCACCTCCGAATGAACAGCAAGAATTTATATCTTGGTTTTTTGGGTTTTTGATAGTTTGTATTGTTTTTATAACTTTTTGCAAATACTTGAATTTTTTTGGTGTTTTTGGCAATAATACAAAATTCTGGAAATAAAATAGCAGCAAACTAGAATTTCTCGAAACTTTTAATCTACTACTCCAAAGCTACGAATTTTAACACAAGTTTCTTCTGATACAAATAAGCAAACCTAGTGAAGAAAACTGCATATAAACAAATGTACTCGAAAATATAGAAGTCTGAAACAAATCTGGAAATTGTCATCAGTAATAGGGAACTTCACAAATTCATATGATAATCTTGAAATACAAATTTCTCTAGCTAGCAAATTGCAAATTTAGACACCCAATAAAGAGGCACCTCTAATACAAATGTGAAAGGGCCCCAAAATGAGGTGATTCAATTACACTCAACAACTCACCCCTATGTGGATGTGTACGACCTATCAAAGCTAAAGTTGGGTCTCGCAATATATCACCAATCTGCCCTTAAAGCCCATGATTTGCTTAAAAAAAGGTTTGGCTAGGTTAAAGAAACCAAGGAATGAAGTGATGCTCAAACTCTAGCTCCAATGAAGTGACAACAAACTATAGAAATGACCCTTCAAACTGTACGGCCAGATGGGAATGATGACTGTAACTTATTGTAACACAAATCCCTTTCACTTTTCTAAAAATCTCTTCAATAAACCTCTGAAAATATGCTCTTAATTAAGCCCAATGCAACCTCTAAAATAAGATTACTGCAAAGCCCCTTGAGAGTAATCTTTCAACTCCAAAGGTGTTGGTCCTGCTAGTGGTTTTCATCACACAACAAGCAATAAAATCTCCTTGCAAATCCTTGTTGCAAGTCGACTTCTCCAAGACAAGATAACATAACAAAAGATAATGCAAATGAATTTCAAACCTCCTTTTATTCCCTTCCTCAAATGAGTCGACCAAGAATTGGAGGGAAACTTTTAATTTTAAATTATTCTTTATTATTAAATGGGTTCCTATTGTCACATTTTGCACGGGGTGCAATGTCTTCGGTATTGTAACAGTGCTGCTCTTCGTTTCCCTCTTCCTCTATTTTCCTCCCTTCTTCTCTCCCTTTCCTTTTCTTTCCCACATTCTTTTTCTTCCCCCCCCTTTTCTCGGAGTTCCCCAGTTGATTTTTCAACTTTCCAGAAGGTTACCTGAAAAATGGCTAAGTGTGAATGCGAAGTTCGCACTTCGCCCATTCTGGGTGCGAAGTTCGCACTTCGCCCAGTTTTGGTGCGAAGTGCGCACTTCGCCCAGTCTTGGTGCGAAGTGCGCACTTCGCCCAGTTTTGGTGCAAAGTCTGACTTCGCCCCAGTTTCTAGGCACACCTTGCAACTGGCAGACTGGCAGGATGACAGAAAATGATGAAGTGCCGAAGCAAAGTCCGTATGGCGGTAGACACTAGTTTCCACCTGTGCGCAGCCCGACTTCGCAACAAAGTCGGAGTGCGCCCTTGACAGGTGCGTAGTAGGGAAACAAACTCAGAAAAACATCTAAGGCATGAAGGCCTTCCCAACTGCACTGCGTTCTGCCTGCGCATCCCAAAGTGCTCCGATCCCAAGTGAAGATGGACAGACTGCCCTCCAAGGCAGACACGTGTCAAACAACATCACCCATCATCTAACAAGTTTCTAGCTTCGGGATTTGAGCCGAGACATGCCGAGCAAAAGGACGAGCATGGGCTGCACTGCCTGTGCCAGTAGCCTCATTCAAAGCTGATCTGAGGTTCTACCTGCTCCAGCTACCCGCATCACTGCCAGATTGAAGTTCTGCCCAACACACCGCCACGTAGCTGTCCAGCTTCCAGGAAGACCATGTTGCGGGTACAGTCCGGTCCGACAAAAGGTCAGCATTTGCAGCTCTTTCGCCGCTTTTGTCAGCTTATGTTTGACTGGGACCTTGTGCCCATTAATGTAACGGGGGGAACTCGGGCTATAAAATCCCACCATTAATTCATTGTAAGGGTGGATGGGGAATTTCTGTTAGGGAACCAATGTAACCGTGCTTCTGCTTATAAATATAATTCGTATGCCTGGTTCTGTTCTGCTGCTTCTATTTTTTATGCTGCCTTTCTTTATATTCATGCCTTAGGCTAACCTGTCACGGCTCGTTGATTCATTTCAGCATTTGGTGAGCAGGTGCTTCTAGCATTGCTTGTTTAAAGCACCCTCTGTACTTCATTAATTAAAAGGATACATAGAATAGATGTAGCAGCAGTTTCATCAGTTGTGTGTTAAGTTGCTGGTCCATATCTGGTGATTGGTGTGCTGTCGTACTGTTAGTTCCTTATAGGGAATGTCTGTTAGGGAGCCATTGAAGCTGTGCAGTTAAATTCTCTACACGACACATATACCTGGCTCTGATATCTCTATGATTGCTTTCTACCCATGTTAGTGTCCGTATGTGGTGATTGACATGTTGTCATACTGTTAGTTCCTTGTAGGGAATGTCTGTTAGGGAGCCGTTGTAGCCATGCATACACTGCTTGGGTATCGAAAGTATACGTTAGATTTTGCAGTTCTCAGTCATGCTTTATATTTGTAATGCAGTAAGTATTGGTGATTGCTGGTTGTCGTACTGTTAGTTCCCCCCCACCAACCTCCAAGTATATTTGTATATTCTTTCTGTACATTTATTTCTTTCTTGTACTCTTAGCTTAAATCAGAAAACCCCCCAAAAAGGAGCCGGCCTTCTCCGAAGATTGGCTCGAAAGGCATCTCTTCCTTCCGGCCTTTCATGCTGGTGGGCGAATCTGGGCGCATTAACCCAAAATCCTTTCCTCATGGCAGATTCGTAACCAACAGTTTCTCTGGCACGCCCGGTGGGACCCTGGTCCCACATTTGAAGAAAGATTTTTTGATCAGTCTCCACCTGGCGCTGACAGTGGTTCCTGAGCACCTGGTGAGACAAGGAAGTTTCTCACCCCCGACAGAATTGAAGCACCGGTGTTCGCTTCATTGCTGTTCCAAATCTGAACACCTGGCGACTCTGCATGAACAAATCCTTTGAGTCCAAAAGACCGGTCCCAGCACCTTCATGCACACAAGAAGGTGGCAAGCAAGGGATCCAAGAAGCCCGCCTGAGTTCTACGAACTAGATATCAACGCTCGAGGTGAGATTCCCAGGCTGGCTGACCCACAAGCTCGTTTCGACGAAGCCGAGGCTGAGATCCAAGAAGAAGCCGAAGCTGAGGTCAGAGGAGCCGAGTACGAAATAGAAGAAGCCGAGGAAGAAGAAGATCCTGCATCCTCAAAAAGTACCAACACTGAGTACACAACCGACGACAGAGAAGAAGAAGAAGAAATGGCTGCTCAACAGCCGAATGATGATGACCTCTTCCCAGCGGTGGACTCTACGGGGCCCTTAGCCCTGGTCGGACAGCAAGCTGTGCCCCCTGCTACTTTAAAGTCTATTCCCACATACGACGGCTACGATAAGACGACGTACGAGCACATCTAAGACATCCTTGCCCTGGCCGCATTGCATACTATCACCGATGAAAGTGTGAAGACCCATCTGCTGGCCCTTTCCCTGAGGGAAAAACTTCTCTACTGGTGGAGATCGCTGCCAGAGGGATCCATCACAGGGTGGCCCCAGCTTTCCATAAGGCTCGTAAAAGGATGCAACGAGTCTGCTGACCCTACTTCTCTACTCCATCAGTTCCAAGCTATCCAGAGACATCCTCAAGAGGAGGTGTCTGATTTTAACATCAGGTTTGCGAGATCTTGGAAATGGGTACCTCACGAACTTCAGCCTTTAGCCGGCATGGCTGCTCACTACTATCTGAGATCCTTCAACTTAGACATATGCCTACTACTGAAGATCGCCAGAATTGACGAGTTTCCTGCGCTGTACGAAGCTGCCCAGCAAGCTGAAGCTGACATTATCTCCATCGGTAGGATTTCGTCCAGGGTGCAGGAACTCATTCATCCCGACTTCCCCAGATCACAGTATCCTTCTGCTTCTGGTGGTGCACCGTCCACATTAGGGTAGCAACCCCAATAGCAGTGGAATTCGACGCTGGTCATAACTCCTTACGGCCCGCCTCAGTTACATTACCCTCATCCGCCGCCTCCCGCTTCGCATTTTCCAGCACTTCCTTCTCCCCCACAGTACGCATCTTATTCTAACCCTCCTCCATTGGCCGCATTGCCTCCATCGACACAATTTTCGCCACCTGACAGCAGCATCCAGAACACGATTCTACAGGAGGTGCGGGCTTTGGCCTCCGGATACCATGCCATGTCCAATGACATGACCGCTATGAAGAAGAAGCAGGCCCAGATGGACCTTGCTCCTAGGAGGCCGTATGCGCCCCCCGCACTGACAAAAGACAAAGCCCTGAAATATCAGCCAAAGAGGCGTCCGCCTCCAAGAAATGTTGCTATAGAAGACCCACCTGGTCCTCCCGACCAGGTTAACTGGTGCACTACGTGCAATGACCCGCATTCGGAGGAAGACTACACTTTGCACCAGCACTACATCCAGACATTGGCCGGCAGCGCTATAGAAGACGATGAGTTGTACATGATCTTGGACGGCAAGGCCAACTTTTCCCTCCCAGAAGAGAATCTAGCGCCACCCGCCAAGGAAGAAAAGAAAGCTGCGGATGCGGCCAAGCCTTTGCAAGTCTAAGCGAGAAGGGAAAAACTGCAGCCTGGTGGGCTGCCGCCATACAAGCGGCTGTGGCCTTACACAGCCCAGGAGAAGGCATCCAAAGATAAAGCTCCAGTTAAACCTTCTTCGGCAAAGGCTGTCACTGTTCCGGCCAAACCTCCAGCAAAGGCCCCAACTCTGGCTAAGGCTCCTGTACCTTAGCCTCCAGCTGAAACCAAAGAACAAGCCCAGGAGAAGCTGAAGTACCCGTCTCTGACCAAGAGACAGTGAGTTGAGGCCACCCAACAGTACCGGACAAAGTATGAGCCGACAAAACAAGCAGAAGGAGCTAGTACCTCGGGCTACAGCATTGTAGACGAGTTGAAGAGAACTCCTGCTAGAATCAGCATGTATGATGCCCTTCTGCTCCCAGGCCAGGTGGATCTGCTGTAAGAATCATTGAAGAACATGAAGAGCGGCAAGCAGATGCAACCCGCTGTCCTGGTTCAACCTTTGACAGTCTCCACCACTAGGAAGAACAGACCGCCACCCTTTTATCTGTCTTTATGGATGCAAGGGCATATAGTTCACAACTGCATGGTGGATTCTGGTGCTTCCTCGACTGTGATGCCGAAGGCCATCTGCGATGAGATCAGGATGGAATACACACGGAGCAGCCAAGGCATGCTGCAATTAGATGGCACCCCTGTTAAGACAGTTGGTGTCATAAAGGACATCCCTATCCGACTGCACAAAGCTCTCAACATCGTAGTCATCCAAGAGGTCGTGATTGTTGACCTGGAGCCTTACTTCGGCATCTGTCTCTCTCGAGAGTTCACTGCGAAGTTGGGCGGGTACCTGTCTCTGGACTACTCACACATGGAAGTGCCCTTCAAAGGAAGGAGACTGAGAATTTTTAATGAAAAGCCTTCCCCTTTCCTAGTAGACAAGATACCCGGAGGAGAGTTGGACTGCATGGTCCAGTTGTCAGAAGAACTGGTGACAGTGGAGCTGATCGAGCAAGCCTTCGAAGTGCTGCAGCTTGAAGATGAGTTCTCGTTGCAGGATTTTAATGCCGTAATCGGGATAGAGCAGGGCTGTTACTCTATTGTACAGCCCGAGAGGCTTGACGTGTCAGCTGCGAAAGAAGTGGGACCTGCACCTGAAGAGCTGTGGAAGCTTTTCTTTGACGGCGTGCGATGCAAGAATGGCACCGAGCAGGGGTACTTCTGGTTTCCCCAACTGGAATCCAGAAGGTCTATGCCTACAGGTTGGCCTGGAGCTGCACTAACAACTTGGCAGAATACGAAGCCCTATGCTTGGGTTTGCGAAAGGTGAAGAGGCTCGAGATCAAACACCTGCAGATCTTCGAAGATTCAGAGCTGGTGTGTCACCAAGTTACGGAGAAATGCGCATCCAAACAACATTTTCTTAGAGCATACCGTAACCGGGTGTGGGACCTGATGGAGTCATTCGACTCGTTGAATGTCAAAGCAATATCGCGTGAGAAAAACAAGCACGTTGATATTCTGGCATCTGTTGGAGCCAGGTACGTTTCGGCTGAAGACGTTGTCCAAAGACCAAAGCTGGTTCGTACTATCTATAGGCCTTTTGTGCCTGATAAGGACACCCACTGGCAGGTGTTCAGTTGTGACGAGGAGATCGTCACATTCCTGGTTAACGAAGTGTGTGTAATCGAAGGTAGAGACCCTGATGACGAGCAATATGAGGGGTTGATACAGTTACGAAATAATCATGTCCCAAAAGGACTGATTACATTAGAAAGTCTCTTTGATCAGAATGACAGAGCAATATCTCACAGAATCAAAGTAGACCCGAGGCAGTATGCTGACCTGGAACTTGAACCTGGTAAAACTATCAAGGTCGAAACAGACTGCACGTTGGAGGAACTTGGGCAGATCAGATCACTGTGCCAGGAGTTCCCCGACATCGTGGCCTGGTGCTACGAGGATTTGAGGGGGTATGACATAACTGTCATCCAGCATACCATTGAGCTAGAGGATGGCGCCAAGCCGTTCCGATAGAAGTAGAGGGCCGTGAATCCAAAGATTGAGGCCATGATGAAGACCGAGCTCTTGAAGATGCTGGAGGCCAAGATCATCTACCCCATCAAACATTCATCCTGGGTCACGAATTTGGTGCCCGTGAGGAAAAAGAATGGTGACATTCGTCTCTGTGTCGACTTCAAAAACCTAAATCAGGCTTCCCTCCGGGACCACTATCCGCTTCCCCAAATTGACCAGATTCTACATATCGTTGCTGGAGCCCAGAGATTTTCACTTTTAGATGGATTTTCTGGCTACAACCGGATTTGGGTCAAAGACGAAGACCAAGCACAAGACGGCGTTTACCACGAAGTGGGGGACGTTCGCCTATCGCCGCATGCCGTTTGGCTTATCCAATGCTGGCGCCACGTTCCAAAGGGCCATGGACTTGGCCTTCCGAGAGCTGCTCAATAAGATTATTGTCATCTACCTCGATGACATGACCGTTTTCTCTCACCAACGAGGAGATCATGTTTTGCACCTACGGCAAATATTTGAGAGTTGTCGAGAATTCGGCATTTCTATAAACCCGAAGAAGTCTGTCTTCACGGTAAAGGAAGGAAAGCTGCTGGGACATGTCATCTCCGAGAAAGGCCTTACCATTGACCCTGACAGAGCAGAAGCCCTCGTTCGCTTGCCAGCCCCCATTGATAAAAAAGGGCTGCAATCCTTCTTCGGTCAGATTAACTTCGTGCGGAAGTTCATTCTCGACTTCGCACAGGTGATCAAGCCTATGGCCAAGCTACTGAAGAAAGATACACCTTACGAATGGACTGAAGAGAGAGAGCAAGCCTTCGAGGAAATCAAGGCTCGAATTGCGCAAGCTCTGGTATTGACAAACCCGGACTACTCCAGGGACTTTATCCTGTATGCAGTGGGAGAACCCGAAAGTTACGCTGCAGTCCTGACTCAGAAGGGAGACGATGGTGAGGAGCGCCCCATAGCGTTCCTGAGCCAAGTGATTCTGTCGCATGAGAAAAGTACAATTTTATAGAGCGGCAGGTTCATGTTGTCATGAAGTCCCTTTGAAAGTTTAGGCATTTTGTCTCCCAGAGCAAGACCACTGTCTTTGTGATTCACCCGGATGTTCGAAGCTTCATCTTGCAAGGAGAACCGGGTCACAAGAGAGCGGGATGGATTGCCAAGATCCAGGAGTTTGACATTGAAGTGCGGCCCACCAAGCTTATCAGAGGCCGAGCCTTGTGTCAGGAATTGGCCCGAAGCGCTGTAGCCGGCATCTCCGCCTATAAGTGGGAGGACACAACGACACGCATCTACCTAGCCGACTCCTTATCGGAGGGGAGTGATTGGACAGATGAACTGGTGAGATTCTTCTGCATCGAAAGATGTCCCAATCACCTAAATGCCTCACAACGAAGGAGATTTCGGCTAGGTGCACTTAGGTACACTCTTCGCCCCGAGGGGCTTTACTTCAAAAACATCGACGGCATCCTGTTGCGATGCGTCAGAAAATCAGACCAGCCTAGGGTCCTCGGAGATTTCCATTCCGGGATGCCTAGGGGTCACCATTCTTCAATGCCGACGGCCTTAAAAATAATAAGGGCTGGGTACTATTGGCCCACTCTGTTTGCAGACGTGCATGCCGTCTGCTCAAAATGTGATCAATGCCAAAGTTTTGTCTGGCCGAAACGTAAAAGCACCCCTGCCCCTTCAACCGATTTAGGCCGAGACTCCGTTCCAGCAATGGGGTCTAGACTTCATTGGGGTGATTTCTCCTAACTCCTCCGCCGGACACAAGTTTATTCTCACAGCTACTGACTATTTTACATGGTGGACGGAGGCAATCCCGACCAAGAATGCATACCAAGAGACGGTCATCAGGTTCATTGAGAGCCTGATTACCCGCTTCGGGGTTCCAGAGTCGATTGTGACCAACAATGGTCTGGGATTTGTAGGCGCTGTACTCACGGAGTACACTGGCGGACTTGGCATCTATCACAAGATGTCTTCTAATTACTACCCGCAGGGGAATGGCCTTGCCGAGTCTACTAACAAGAACCTCCTGAAAATCATTCGGAGGACCATTGACAGAAACAAGCGAACTTGGCACTTGCTCCTGAACCGGGCATTGTGGGTGGACAGAGTTGCATTTAAGAAATCCCTCAGAACGTCCCCCTACGCGCTCGTCTACGGTAAAGAGGTTGTCATGCCATCACACATTGAGATCCCTGCCCTGTGGATGATTGACGAAGACACGAGCAACGGAGACCCGGTGGACGACAGACTATGCCAACTCCTGCAGTTGGAAGAAGACATAGAAAGTGCATACTAGGCCTTCACTGATCATATTGCTGCAACTCAAGGCTAGTTTGCAAAAGGCACCACTGCCCGAGTTTTCGAAATCGGGGACCTGGTGCTGAAGTGGGACTCATATAAAGCAAAGCCGGGTAATCACGGGAAGTTTGATGCTCTCTGGGAGGGCCCTTATCAGATTGCCCGGTGAACCAGTTCAACGCCTACGTACTGCGGGATATGGAGGGTCAGCTCCTACCTATCCCTGTTAACGAGTTCCACTTAAAAATTTACCATCGCTCGAAGGTGCCCAAGTGGCACTTCCTTGTAAAAAAAATTCCCTTATGCTTTTTCATTTCTCAGCATGTACAGTTTCTTGTTTTCAGCTTTTAATCTTATTTTTTTTATTTGAGCTTAACTGTGGCACGAGAGAGAAAGACAGACTTCGCAGCGAAGTCCGTCAGTGCCCCTCAGGAAGGGCGAAGTTCGGCTGTGCAAGAGAGGAAGCAAACGAAGAAAGAAGAAAAAAGGAAAAAGGAAAAAATTTGGCTAAGTGTTGGTTGAAGTCCAACTTCGCAGCGAAGTCGGGCTTCGGGCCAGCTAAGTGCGAAGCTTGTTCAAAGGAAAAGGACTGCAAAGAAAGAAGGACGAACTACGCCCAACCTTGGGCGAAGTCCGATTTCGCATGCGAAGTCCGACTTCGGCCGGCTAACGTGCAAAGTTCGAACTTCGCACGACCTCCGCGCGAAGTGCAAACTTCGCGCGAAGTTCGCACTTCGCCCGAACTTCGGGCGAAGTCCGACTCATTTCAAATATGCAAGTTGCGCAGTTCGGACAGTCAAAGGAAACAGAGCAGTTCAACGCGCACTTCGCGCGAAGTTCAAACTTCGCCCGAAATTCGGGCGAAGTCCGACTTCGCCGGCGAAGTCGGGTCGCGCCCAACTTTGGGCGAAGCCCGACTGCGCCTCGTTTTCTGGGCCAGTTTGGGCAAAAGTTAAAAAATGAATAAAATATTAAAAAAGGTCCCAAGCTGGGCCCAAGGCGCGTTGTGACCGTTCCAAAGTGGGTTTCCGCACCAATGCTTCTTTCTTGAGCAGTGTGCCCTGATTTCGGCCGTGACGTCAGCCATGGCGCAGCGTCCAAGATAGAGTTAATGATTGCACGTTCCTCAACAAAAGTGCAACCAAAAGAACATGGCACGTCTGTCGGAGTGCACTTTTTCCAAACATTCTTCTGCGCAGCCATCTAAGAACCTTAACTTAGCCGACCTACTCCCTCCTGCGCGGCATTTATGGCGCTGTCTTTATCTGGAAAAGGGGGTCAGATGTTTTCAAACATTCCAGAATGCACAGATTATTCCTCGGAAGGTGCTAATTATTCCTGTGACAGCGAAATCTGCCGCAGACGACCTGAACCTGTAATTATTGCTGATTCAGAGAGATGGACCGAGTGTCAGCGCAGTCCAGTGGAAGTGGCGAACCAAAGGATTTATCGCGGACAGGCATTTTTAGAAGCGAAACCCCACCAGAAAGAAATTCAAAGTCCCATATGAAAAAGGTATAGCGTGGGCAAGCCCCACCACCTCCGTTGAACTACTTAGCGGGATACAAGGACGGCTCATTTTCTATGAGCTTGACGAAGCTGCGAGCAAATGTGGAGAGTTGGGCCGACAAAGTTTCGCCCTCCCACCATTTCGGAGCGGCGTACAAATCCAATCTGTTCAAATTCTTGTGCCCTCCTATCCACCAATGCCCGAAACTGGTAGACCTAATTGTCAGACACTACAGACCAGTTACCCGACAAATTTGTAGCTCCAGCGGTAAACCCTTGTTCACACTGCGCAGGGAGACTATCCAGCCAGCTTTCGCCCCAGGGTTGGAGTATGACTCCAGCACCATCCTCAGAAAGATAAATTTGGGCGAGCAGGCGGGACGCTTCGCGAATACCAAACGGATGAGGGATTTCCTCAATTCAGAGCTGAACGCCCCGCTTGCAGCTGGACAGTGGCCAACTGGCCCCATGCCCTTGGCACAATTTCAAAGCAAGTACTTGTATACCATTTTGGCATCAATTCTTGGCTACGACTCTGATGAGCTGGTACAGCCATACCAGCTAGCGCTGGCAGAATGTCTCCTATGCGGAGAATCCTACGAACCGGCAGCATAGAGAAGCGGAAAACGTCCCATATTTTTTGACTGGGCAGACCGGTCGGCATACGCCATCCACTCCGACTCGGTCAAAATTCGAAGAAGCGATCCACCGATTTTAGGTTTAGTTCTGTTCTAGCCTGGCTTTGTTTGTACCATTTGCACCCCCGAATGTCGATCCCAAACCTGAAGAAGGTCAACGAGAGGGGAGAGCCACAGCCCGTCTATAAATGGACAGATGACTTATATCGAAAAGGGTCCTACTACAAGTTCAACTTCAACTTTCTAGGATTCGTCATGTCAGTCTTCAGCGAAAGTGAAATTCCCCGTCCCCCGAGAGAAATGACGAGCGCTTTGATAAATCAGAAGCTCGGGGACATTTTCAGACTGACACAAGGAATTGTGGTCAGAATCTATGAATTCAAGGGCAAACCCCATTTGCTGCCCTACTGGTGCTTGGAGCATATGTTCGAGATGGAGGTTGCCCGACAAATGGACTATGTTGAAGAGGAGTTCGGCCTAGGAAAGAAGAGAGGACAGATTTTTCAATACCCTCTTTCCTGGGAAAATGTTGAGATTTTTGAGGTAGGACAGCATGTCTACCTTGAGCAGGAATTTTCTTGGATTGGCCTGGTTTTGTTGTCGCAATGCTGGAAGTACGACCCGTATGGAATAAGGGGAAAGTTCGCACATCTCTGCCCCCGGGCGGACATAGTCGAAGATAAATGCGAAGTGGTCCATGTGGACCTTGACTGGGAAATTGAATTGATGGAAGCTTCTCCTCCCTGGCAGGATTTTTACTGCGAGGAGGCGACATATGACCCCAAGAGAAACCCGGACCACCAGTTCTCATCTCCAGGATTTAGAAAATTCCTATCCAAGATAGCAGGCCTTAATTGGTCTAAAGAAAATATCACTAAATGCTGGAAGATGAGATGTCGCACGCAGCACGACAAGTCCACGAGAAGAAATCTGGCCGTAGATGACGACTTTTCGGTTCTCTATGACCAGCATCATGACAGCTGGCGGTCGTTCGCATATCAAGGTTACGTTCCCCGAGGTCCCTTTGAAGACTATAAAGGAGGGTCTTCCTCCCAACAGTTGTACACTTCGACAACTGCCAGCGTGGGCCTAGCAGACGTCCAGGTCGATCCGATGCAGCCCGTGGCTTCCAAGACGGTGCCTGAGAAGGCGAAAGAATTAGTCAAGGCAACGCCCGAGGCAATCCCTCAGGCATGAAGAGCGCCAGCGTCGTCAGAGGGCAGACCAATTGCGGCAGACCTTCTGCAAGTCAAACCCTGATACAAGTTTACCGTGGGAGCATCAGCGCCTGCTGCACCTGCTTCATCTCCTTCCCCTGATTCGACTGTTATTCTAGAAGAGAAGAAATGGAAGAGAGTTGAGAAAATCAAGCGACCTAGCCTGATAGTGCAGCAGCCAGTCGCAGAGCCGCAGCCGCATCCTGCCGCCGCAGAGATAGTTCCTCTGGGCAGTCCCAAGCCAGTCGTCGAAATCAAAAACAGACATCCATCCGACATCGGCTCAGGCGGAGCCCGTAGGTACGTTTGCTGCCCCTGTCTCTTTGGTCTCACCCAGTCCTACTCCCACTCTGTCTCTTGCTCAATCCAAGCAAGTTATGACTGCATCCCCCTCTCCGTCTCCGCACCCTTCTAGCGGCCCCCATTCTTTTGATCAGTTTGCTCAGAACCCTAATGTTTCTCTTTCTCTGAGCACAACTCCAAACCCTTCGCCTGAGGTTAGTGCTGAGACCGCCAGTTCAACGTCACATCCACCTTCTCAGTCGCTTCAAACCCTCACAGTGTCAGTCGCTCCCATCTCTATTTCTCGATCGCCCCCACAAGCGGCCGATTCTTCCAAGGTCTGTCCGGTTCCTCCTTATCCCATTCCAGCAGGAGAGACGTCTCAACAAAACCCTAGGCTGGGGGAACCAGATTTCATGGACGACCTCCAGAATACGTGCACAACTTGCCCCTGGCAATGAGGGCTGTAGAGTATTCTGTCTCTTTCCTCCAGAACCTGAAACGGAGGAGACCCGAAGAGATAGTCGCCCCGGTAAAACGTGCAAAGTACAATTTCAAGAGGAGAGTGATTACAACAGAGAAAATAATCCCAAAAGTAAAGAAGCCTCTCCGAGAAATGACCAGGGCGGACTACGAGCTCCAGACAAAGGAGAAGAGCTTTGACGACATTAACAAACAATATCAGATTCAGTCAATTATGCACAAAGCTGACAGTCTCTTTGTCAAAAGTCTGGAGGAGCAGGAAGAACTTTTTGGGTTGTAGGATAAAACAAGGCAGCTTGAAGAGGACCTGTCTAGGTCCACTGAGCAGCTGGAAGCGGCACGACAAGAAATAGATGAACTCAAAGCCTAGTTGGCCGCTTCTCAGCTACAAGCCGCAACCGAAAAGCAAGCAGCCTCGGAGCAGATTTCTCAGCTCCAAGAGTCTTTGAAGCAGGCGCAGTCGCAACTTGCAGAGAGAGCATCTCAAGCGACGATCTTTTCAAAGACAAAGGTTAAGGAGATGCGGGCTGGTTTGCTGCGGGAATACAAGCCCCACACCTACAAGGCGATGGCAGTTCTAGATTTCACATCCAGAATTCAAGAAGTATCTGCCCAGGGAAAGCCTGTGGTAGAGGAGGTCGAGCGTCAGGCAAAGCAATGGCTGGACCTAGCGGTAAATCTTCAAGAGCGCGAGCGCAACGGCCTCCAATTTTCTCCCGTGTCTGCATTCGTTGCAGAATGGGCAGGTGCAAGGGTGACCTTGCACAAATATTTCAAAAAAGTTGAAGAGGTGAGAGTTTCCAGATGAATGCTTGATGCATTCGAACATGAAAGGGATATCTGTCTGGCCCCCTTTCACACTCTTTCTGAACTAGGGTGCCCAGGTTTTATTGAGAATGGCGAGCTTCTCACCCTAGATCAAGTGAAAAGGAATTGGCAGTCCTTTGAAGCAGATACAGCTAAAATTGATAGCTGGACTGAGCCAATTCAAGACAATCGAGTCACTTGGATGGTGTCCAAATATTCCAAGATTAGCTCCTACTTCCAGGAGTTAGAAAAAAGATACCTCACCATCGACCTGCACGCAGTCGCTGCTTTCCACGCAGTATTAGAAGATGTAGCCGACCGTCGGCCATTTGAAGCAGAAGCTTGGCGCCCAGCCCAGGCCGCATACACTCACATCTGCGAAGCAGAAGCAGGAGATGGAGAGCTTTTGAAAGGTAACTCTGAGGAGGCAACTGACAAGGATGAATCTGAAGAACAGTTGCCGCAAGGAGAACAGCTAGAGCAGCAAAAGGCAGGGGAGGCAAGTTCCTCTGCACCCAAAGGATGAAGGCATGGATTAGTTGCACCAAGGTGAGCTCGACACCCCGCGAGCCGCCAGAAATGTTGTCACATTTTGCACGGGGTGCAATGTCTTCGGTATTGTAACAGTGCTGCTCTTCTTTTCCCTCTTCCTCTATTTTCCTCCCTTCTTCTCTCCCTTTCCTTTTCTTTCCCACATTCTTTTTCTTCCCCCCTTTTCTCGGAGTTCCCCAGTTGCTTTTTCAACTTTCCAGAAGGTTACCTGAAAAATGGCTAAGTGTGAATGCGAAGTTCGCACTTCGCCCAGTTTTGGTGCGAAGTGCGCACTTCGCCCAGTCTGGGTGCGAAGTTCACACTTCACCCAGTTTTGGTGCGAAGTGCGCACTTCGCCCAGTCTGGGTGCGAAGTTCGCACTTCGCCCAGTCTTGGTGCGAAGTCTGACCTTGCAACTGGCAGACTGGCAGGCTGACAGAAAATGACGAAGTGCCGGAGCAAAGTTCGTACGACGGTAGACACTAGTTTCCACATGTGCACAGCCCGACTTCGCAACGAAGTCAGAGTGCGCCCTTGACAAGTGCGTAGTAGGGAAACAAACTCAGAAAAACATCTAAGGCATGAAGGCCTTCCCGACTGCACTGCGTTCTACCCGCGCATCCCGAGGTGCTCCGATCCCAAGCGAAGATGGACAGACTGCCCTCCAAGGCAGACACATGTCAAACAGCATCACCCATCATCTGACAAGTGTCCAGCTTCAGGATTTGAGCCGAGATGTGCCGAGCAAAAGGATGAGCATGGGTTGCACTGCCTGTGCTAGTAGCCTCATTCAAAGCTGATCTGAGGTTCTACCTACTCCAGCTACCCGCATCACTGCCAGATTGAAGTTCTGTCCAACACACCGCCACGTAGCTGTCCAGCTTCCAGGAAGACCATGCTACGGGTACAGTCCGGTCCGACAAAAGGTCAGCATTTGCAGCTCTTTCGCCGCTTTTGTCAGCTTATGTTTGACTGGGACCTTGTGCCCATTAATGTAACGGGGGGAACTCGGGCTATAAAAGCCCACCATGAATTCATTGTAAGGGTGGATGGGGAATGTCTGTTAGGGAACCAATGTAACCGTGCTTCTGTTTATAAATATAATTCGTATGCCTGGTTCTGTTCTGCTGCTTCTGTTTTTTATGCTGCATTTCTTTATATTCAGGCCTTAGGCTAACTTGTCATGGCTCGTTGATTCATTTCAGCATTTGGTGAGCAGGTGCCTCTAGCATTGCTTGTTTAAAGCACCCTCTGTACTTCATTAATTAAAAGGATACATAGAATAGATGTAGCAGCAGTTTCATCAGTTGTGTGTTAAGTTGTTGGTCCGTATCTGGTGATTGGTGCGCTGCCGTACTATTAGTTCCTTGTAGGGAATGTCTGTTAGGGAGCCATTGAAGCTGTGCGGTTAAATTCTCTACACGACACATATACCTGGCTCTGATATCTCTATGATTGCTTTCTACCCATGTTAGTGTCCGTAGGTGGTGATTGACGTGTTGTCGTACTGTTAGTTCCTTGTAGGGAATGTCTGTTAGGGAGCCGTTGTAGCCGTGCGTACACTACTTGGGTATCGGAAGTATACGTTAGATTTTGCAGTTCTCAGTCATGCTTTATATTTGTAATGCAGTAAGTATTGGTGATTGCTGGTTGTCGTACTGTTAGGTCCCCCCCACCAACCTCCAAGTATATTTGTATATTCTTTCTGTACATTTATTTCTTTCCTGTACTCTTAGATTAAATCAGAAAACCCCCCAAAAAGGAGTCGGCCTTCTCCAGAGATTGGCTCGGAAGGCATCTCTTCCTTCCGGCCTTTCATGCTGGTGGGCGAATCTGGGCGCATTAACCCAAAATCCTTTCCTCATGGCAAATTCGTAACCAACAGTTCCTAGAGGGGCGTAGCATGTCTAGGCCTCCTTCTTTTAACACTTTATAACATGACCTTTCTTTTAAGTGGTTATATGACCCCCTTATAACATCTAATTAATAAAATATAATGCCCAACATTATAAAGTTACATTATTATTTAATTTTTTACATTAATAATCTTCGGGCATTAAAATAATCTATCTCCACATGTCGGACCCAAGATATGAAAATAGAAACAGATACCCATTTCATCGAACTATCCATCTGTAACATCCATTTCTCAATATTCCAACCCTAACTGACTTACTAAAAATAGTAAGTCCTTGCAATTATGCTCAAAACAGACCGAGAAACTGGTAATTTGAAGCATTGTCTGCTTAGACATCAACTGAACTATCCCAGTGGGCTCCCACACAACTGATCCTACCTATGGGAACCCGTGAGTAGGCAAGTCCCATTCTGCACTAGACATCTGACTAAGATGGGGACATTACAACTTACTCTTAAAAAAATCTATCTTATAAACCTCACTTAACAAAAAAATGGATTTTAAATATTTTAAAATATTATACATCTTCAAATCCCAAAAATAAAAACATATTACTATATGATCTTTATGTACTTGTGCTTATTATTATTATTTTAAATATCATTATTATTGTATATTTTTTATATTATTTGACATGGGACAAAGCGTCCTTTCATTTTTTAGTCCCACTAGTCACTGTTAATTAACATCTAGTAGACAACTATGCCTTTCAAAAACAGTCAAAGACGATCCAAGATTAGGGACAACACACTTTAATTTTTGTGAAAGGTTTGAGTTGACATCCAACATCTGTGCTTTACAAAAGTAGACTCTTTCATTCAAAAATGATCTAAGGTTGGGACAACATGATGATTTTTTGTTAGGTAAAGGTGAAGGTTTTGAAAAGATCAAACAACCTTGTACATAGAATTTTAAAAGAAGTCAAGTTAATCTGTTGGAAGTTAAAGCAGTAAAAAGGGGTAAAAAATTTGTTTACAACGGTAAGCTTTGGACCTTACCCTTTTACCTCCTTGGACGGTAGCTGACTGGGCAGATAGGTTGACTTGGACGACAGCTGACTGGGCAGATTGGACGGCATGGACGGCAGGGAGTTCGACATCAATTTCCCTTCCTCCTTTCCTCCCTATTTTCCTTCATTCCCTATCTATTCCCTAAGTTTTCTAAGGTTGTTAAATTCCCTTCTATTTAAGCATTGTAAACTTTACATTGGTGTGGATTGATTAATATATTTCTAATTTCTATTTTGCTCCTAACTACCGTGCCACATCTGGTATCAGAGCGAGGTCGGAGAGGGCCCGTAGATCGAGACCGTAGGAACCTAGTAGCACTAGCACCGAGGCGAGGCCGAGTGGGGCCCATAGCATGCAAACCGAGGCGAGGTCGAAGAAGGCCCATGAATCATGAATCGAGGTGAGGTCTAGAGAAGGCCCGCATAGAGAGCACGCGAGGAGGAGGAGCAACCATAGGAGAAACCAACCGGACAGCGCCACGTGGCGAGGAGAGAGCAAGGCCGACGCAGACCAGAGGATAGAGAACAGACAGAGGACCGACAACGTGGCGGACAGAGGACAGGCGACAAGCAACGTGGCGAGGAGCGATAGCTCGAGAAGGAGGTAAAAGGGCGGTCACTGATTGCCCGAAGGCAATCGAGTGACGTTGTGAGCATTGAGGGTTTTAAACACCTCAAACGCGCTCGCACGGCCGATGTGGGACTAAAGTCCCTAAAAAATTTTTTCCTTTGGTGCGGTCACGAGAAGAATAAAGGAGGCAAGCCTCCCTTGCCTTCCCGTCGAGCCACGCAACTCGACTAGCTCGAGGAGCCAGCCTTAAGGCGCCCGCCCTCCTGTAGATCACGGGTTCGAAACCCGGCGGTAACAAGTCCTTTTTTAATTTTTTTATTGAAGGCGGATTCGAAACTTTATAAAAATTGCATTGTTGTCCTTAGTTCTCATCGGCGGTGGTGGCCGAGTTGGTTAGCACGATTTGTTGAAGACAAGAGGTTGCGGGTTCGATTCCTGCAGAGGATAAAAAAAATTTATATAAAAGTTTTTTAAATTTTTTCTTTATATTATTAAATTAAACACTTATATTATATTTAATAAATTAAATATAATTGCTTTTTTAATTTTTTTTTAAGGGCAATTATTATTTTTATTAAATAGTAATATAGTTTTTTTTTAATATTATAAAAGAAGGAGAATATTGTCTAGGAGACAATTCATTGTAATAGAAAGGTTCATTTTTTTTTCCACTTGATTCAAGGAATCACAAATCTTGTGTAATAAGCCTAAGAGGCTTAGTTTTTTTTGTAAAAGAGACCAAGGATCAAAATTGTAAAATTGTAAAGAGGCATTGATGATAAGACCAAATGGTTGTTATCATGCCTTATGTGCAATTTTAGCAAGAGAAGGTGCAGAGAGATTCGATGAAAAAGTAAGAGGTTATGGGCTCAACATTGTGTTTAGCCAACTTCAGAATGCAGTGATTGCACATCAAAGGCATCCTGACTCAGGGTACGAGGCAGATTTTGAAGACAACTCATTCAGGAGTCAATTTGAACAATCGAAATCCGTACAAGCTGCACCACAAGAATCAGAATATACACACTACAGTATTTCAGTGGAAATCTTAGAACCAGAATCACCAGAAATAATATTGATAAGTGACGACGAAGAAGAAGTAGCAGATAATTTCGTGAATCAAGAGATAGCATCCCCAAAGCAAGAGGAACAAGCAATCAATGATAGAGTAGAACAAGTCATATTTGACTTAAATTTGTAATCTCTTCTTTCTTCCTTCTTCTTCTTTCCTTCTTTCAAAACAGCAGAGTGCTTTATTGTAACCATGAAATAAAGAGAGTTTTTTAGTAACTATGGCCTCACACAATAGTTTACCTATACCAGAATTCAACGGTTATGACTACGAGTATTGGTCTATAAAAATGAAGACCTTGCTCATAGGAAGAGGTTTGTGGGACATAATAGAAGAGGGCTACACAGAACCCTCAGACTGGACAACACTAAGTGTCGCAGACAAGAAAACACGAAAAGAAGGACAAAAGAGCAACTCTTCTGCTCTTTCTCATCTCCAAGCTGCATTGGAGAAAAGCATATTCCCTAGAATCGTCGCTTGTACAACTGCACAAGCTGCATGGAAAGCTTTAAAAGATGGATTCCAGGGTAGTGATCAAGTGAAGCAGGTGAGGCTTCAAACACTAAAAAGAGATTTTGAAAATCTCAGAATGAAAGATGATGAAAAAGTCGATGATTATTGTGTTAGAGTAAAAGCAATTGTTGATAAAATGGTTACACTTGGCGAGGAAATCAAGCCTGAGACAATTGTAACAAAAGTGTTGTGAACACTTCCACAGAGATGGAATCATATTGCCATAATTATAGAAGAATCCAAAGATCTTTCCACTTTAACATTCGATGCATTAATCGGATCGTTAATGTCACATGAAGAGAGGTTTCCTGAAACTCCTTCAACCAGCTACGGGGGCGATGAGAAGGCCTTCACTTCCAATGAAAACAATGGAAGAGGATGTGGAAGAGGTCAAGGCAGAGGACAACAAAGAGGTAGAGGCAGAGGCAACTACAGAGGAGGCAACCAAAACAGAGGAGGCAACCAGAATAGAGGAGGCAATTCCAACAGAGGAGGCAACTCATACAGAGGAGGCAATCAGAATAGAGGTGGAAACCAAAATCGAGGAGGACATCCAGGCCAAAGTGGAAATCAAGGGCGAGGAAGTGACAAGTCCAAATCAGCTTGTTTCAACTATGGCAAGCCAGGTCACTTCGCTCGTGACTGCTGGTCAAAATCTTCACAAGGCAGCAGTAGTCAATATGGCAATTATGGAGAAGAAGATGATACCTCTAATATTTTTCTTTCATATGGACAATCAGAACAACATCTAAATGACACATGGATTCTGGATACTGGTTGTTCAAACCATATGAGTGGCAAAGAAAATTTATTTGCTACTCTAGATTCCACTTATAAATCCCAAATCAAATTAGGGGATGATAAAACATTGCAAGTAGAAGGTATTGGAGCCATGGAGGTTCCAACCAAAGAAGGACTAAAGAAAGTGCATGACATCTATTACACTCCAAAGCTCCAACACAATCTGCTAAGCGTTGGGCAAATGATGGAGAACAATTACAAACTTGTATTTGATGAAGGACAATGTATCATTTTTGATAAAAATAATTGTAATCGTGTCATCACACAGGTCCCCATGACCAAGAATCGGTTATTCCCTCTCAAATTTGATGAGCCAGGAGGAGCTCAAATTGCAAATGTAGCTATAACAAATCCAAGTGTGCTTTGGCACTTGCGATATGGTCACCTTAATTCCGCTAGCTTGAAACTCCTAACTTCTCAAGCTATGGTGACAGGACTTCCCAAAATCAATGAACAAAAGGAGGTCTGTGAAGGATGTGCTTTGGGAAAGCACTCACGGTCAAAGTTTCCAAAAGGACAAGCATGGAGAGCCAGCTATCCACTTCAGTTAGTACATTCAGACATCTGTGGACCAATGCAAACACAGAGTCTCGGAAACAATTCTTATTTTCTCACTTTCATAGATGACTTCTCTAGAATGTGCTGGATTTATTTTTTGAAACATAAAGATGAAGCTTTTGATTGCTTCATGGATTTTAGAAACAATGTAGAGAATCAAAGTGGGAATTATGTAAAATGTCTTAGGACAGATCGAGGAGGTGAGTACTCCTCAAAAGCATTCTTGAAATATTGTAAAGCAAGTGGGATCAAAAGGCAATTCACCACTGCCTATACCCCACAAAAGAATGGTGTGGCAGAGAGAAAGAACCGCACCATCATTGAGATGGTGAGAACGATGCTTCAGACTAAGCATCTAACTAATATGTATTGGGTTGATGTTGTAAGAACCAGTGTATACATTCTAAATAGAAGTCCAACTTCTAGTTTAGATGGTGTCACTCCTTATGAGGGGTGGTATGGAAAGAAACCAAATGTAAAGCATTTCAAAGTTTTTGGTTCTTTAGCATATGCGCACATTCCTGATGAGAAAAGGAAGAAGCTTGATCCCAAAATTCAAGCTTGTATATTTGTAGGGTATTGTGAGTCTACAAAAGCATATAGACTCTACAATCCCAAGACTCATAAAATTGTACTCTCCAGGGATGTAATTTTTGATGAAGGGGGAGAATGGGGTCATCAAAGAATTTTTGTTGATGATGAGTCCCAAGATGTAAGTTCTTCACAGGTACAACAGGTGTCTCCAAAGAAAAGTAAAGGCACACCACTCCCTCCAAGCCCATACAGGAGTACTACATCAAGTACTTCAACCGCCACTCCAAGTCCTTCTCCACAGAGATCAGTAAGTTCTTCACCGATGGACATTGATAGAGACTCTCCATCGAGAGGTAAAAGAACATTACAACATCATCCATCTTTTCAAATGTTGGATCAGAATTTCCAGAGAAGATTCACTAGAAGCCAAGCTAGTGAGATGAATACAGTTTTGCAGCAACTTGAAAATTTGCAATTGTATGGAGATGATGACTCCCATGATCCTAGGGGAGATGTAGTCAATTATGCTTTATTGGCTAGTACACAACTAGAACCAACTAGCTATGAGAAGGCATGTACTCAAAATGTATGGCAAGAAGCCATGAAAGAGGAAATAACCTCTATAAACAATAATGATACATGGGAGCTAGTAAAGCTACCCACAAAAAAAAAAAAATGTGTTGGGTGTAAATGGGTCTACAAGACCAAGTACAATGTTGATGGAAGCATTGAGAGGCATAAGGCGAGACTAGTAGCAAAAGGTTTTACTCAGAAATTTGGTATTGACTATGAGGAAACCTTTGCTCCTGTTGCACGACAAGAGACAATCAGATCAGTTCTTTCCTTAGCAGCCCATAAAGGATGGAACGTCCAACACATGGATGTGAAAAGTGCTTTTCTAAACGGATACTTGACAGAAGAGGTTTATGTTCAACAACCTCAAGGTTTTCAAGAACAGGGAAAGGAGAACCTTGTTTACAAATTGAAGAAAGCACTTTATGGCCTCAAGCAAGCACCAAGAGCTTGGTACTCACGCATTGATGGCTATTTCAGCGAGTATGGATTCACAAGAAGCAAAAGTGAACCAACTTTGTACTACCTAAAGCATGGAGTAGACATTCTCATAGTTTGTTTGTATGTGGATGATCTAATATTTATGGGTAGTAACACTAAAATGAATATGGAGTTCAAAAACTCCATGATGAAGTAGTTCGAGATGAAAGATCTTGGTTTAATGCGATACTTCCTAGGCATGGAAGTGCATCAATCAAACAAAGGGATCTTCATATGTCAACACAAGTATGCTCGAGACATGATCAAGAAATTTGCCATGGAGCAATGCAAATCAATTGCAACTCCAACTGGACATGGGATCCAATTGAGCAAGGACGATGGAGCATCAAAGGTTGACATGACCACTTACAGGAGCATGGTTGGGAGTCTGATGTTTCTCACCAACACAAGGCCCGATATTCAATATGTTGTTTCTCTAGTTTCAAGGTTTATGGCTAGTCCATCCGAGCTGCATCTACAAGCAACTAAAAGAATCTTAAGATATGTAAAAGGTACATTGGATTTTGGAATCCATTACCAAAAATGTAATTCTGTGAAATTAGTTGGCTTCAAGTGATAGTGATTGGGGCAGCAATATAGATGATAGGAAATCTACATCAGGGAATTATTTTAGTCTAGGATCGGGACTAATTACATGGAGTTCCAAGAAACAAACTGTTGTAGCATTGTCATCGATTGAGGCTGAGTATATAGCCATCACACATGCTAGTACTCAAGCCCTATGGTTGAGAAAAGTCCTTGAAGAGATTGGAGAAAGTCAAAGTGGTCCAACTCGACTGTATTGTGATAACATAAGTGCCATTCAGTTGGCATACAATCCAGTCCACCATAGCAGATCAAAGCATTTCGATATGAAGTATCACTTCATTCGAGATATGGTGGAACAACAGATAGTTGAGCTTCAATATTGTAACACTTTGGATAATATTGCAGATATTTTCACCAAAGGTATAGCTAAAGCTCAATATATAAAGCTGAGAGACTGTATAGTCAGTCCTCTCAACTTTAAGGGGGAGAATGTTGGAAGTTAAAGCAGTAAAAAGGGGTAAAAAATTTGTTTACAACGGTAAGCTTTGGACCTTACCCTTTTACCTCCTTGGACGACAGTTGACTGGGCAGATAGGTTGACTTGGATGACAGCTGACTAGGCAGATTGGACGGCATGGATGGCAGGGAGTTCGACATCAATTTCCCTTCCTCCTTTCCTCCCTATTTTCCTTCATTCCCTATCTATTCCCTAAGTTTTCTAAGGTTGTTAAATTCCCTTCTATTTAAGCATTGTAAACTTTACATTGGTGTGGATTGATTAATATATTTCTAATTTCTATTTTGCTCCTAACTACCGTGCCACATAATCTTCAAAATTAATAATCTTTAATCTAGCATAAAGTAGTAGGATTAATAGAAAAGTTGTGTGAAAAAAAAATAATCAAACTTACATTCCCATCCAATAGCAACACAACAATTTGAACACAAAATCAAAATCAAAATTATTCTAATCCCGCTCCTAAGAAAAAATTATCAAACTTACATTCCCACAACACAACAATTTGAACACAAAATCAAAATTATCCTAATCCCGCTGCCTAGTAAAAAACAACACGATTTAACTTTTACGAAAGGTTTAAAATTCAAACTACTTATCTTTCAATTTTATAATAATTAAAATGAAAATATGTTGGTTGTAAAGTTTAAAAAATAATTATTTTTTGTTGCAGAGGGGGCATGGAGGTGAAAGAAGTGAGTGTGTGGTGGTTATGTGTTAAATTTCCTATTGATAAACATAGCTCTCCACTTTACAAAAAATCATAGTTGGAGAGACTACTCAATCTTATACACTAATTAGAAAAAAATTTCACACTAACCAAATAAAAAAACTAACCAAATCTAAAAAACAATTAACACATTGCATCTAACCTTGTCCACCAATGGGTAGATCGTTTAATCAAATTGCCTTTAAAGCCCTGCAACGCACGTGGGCATTTTAATCTTAAGGAGATGCCTTTGGCCCCACTAAAAGAATTTAATCTTAAGGAGTTTAAGTTCGGTATTATGCATTCACATGATGCCTTTGGCCCCACTAAAAGAATTTAAGTACGGTATTATGCATTCACATGATGCCTTTGGCCCCACTAAAAGAATTTAAGTTCGGTATTATGCATTCACACGATGCCCTTGGCCCCACTAAAAGAATTTAAAGCCCGAAAAGTTTAAGACTCAAAAATTTAAAGCCCGAAAAGTTTATGAAATGAAATGAAATATTTTAATTACGTCCACGAGACCTAAATATGGTCTATGGGACCTCAAATATGAAAGTGCAATTACTCAAATCATATCATATGATCTTTAATATCTTTGAGAAGGTTGTTCCTTCTCCTGCTAATTTGTGTTAGCAATTCTCTAACTTTTTTTATTTTACTGTCTTCAAATAAATCTGTAATAAACTCGTTCTCAAGTGTTTCTTTGTATTTGTCACGGATATTTGAAAAACTCGGGCATTTATAGATGAAGTGTTCCTCTGTCTCTACTACTCCTGTGCTGCATAGAGTACATATCCTTTCTTCCCATTGTTCTTTGGGCGTTGTCCATCTCCCTGTTTCACATCGAAGCCTATGAGAGCTAGTCCTTATCTGAGCAATGAGTATTTTTTCCTTCCACTTGATTTCAGCGCCTATATACTCTTTTTCCTTGTGGTCATACGTTGGGTTAAAAATTGCAATATAATATTGTTTTTTCCTGCTTGCATTTTTCCACATTCCACTTCTGAACTTTTCATTCACATAATTTTTTGTCTTTGTTGACATTTGGGCATTCATTTATGTTGATTTCCCAACGTTTCATCCATTTCTGATTTTGTTTCATCCACGTATTCTTTCGCCTATGCAACTCTTCGTCCCTAGCTGCTCTAGGCCATCTATCATTTGTCATGTTTTTTGTTTTTTTCAAGTAACATAACAGCTTGGTCATAGCAATTGCTTCTAAAGGAAACATTCCAATTTCAGCTAGAATAATTTCATAAGGGGTTGTGGCCTTAATTTTGAGAAAGTTTGTGATTAGATATTTTTGAATCCTTTCTATTTGCCTCCATTTTGCATTTGTTGTGCCACTAGCCCACACCTCGCAACCATACAACAAAACCGGTGTAACAAGTAGGCCAAATAAGACCTTGGTGGTCTTCCGAGTCCCACACCTCGGCATTCCTACACCTGTTTTGAAGTGCATATAGTGCTCTCCAACCACTTTGAGTTCTTTTCATCCTACATGTATTCCAATTAAGTTTGTCATGAAAGTCTATGCCCGGGTATTTGTATTCTACTACTACATCAAGCGGTTCTCCTGCAAACTGAAATTTGAGTTGTTGCTTCTTCTTTTTTGTTGAAAAAATCATAATTTTTGTTTTGCTCGTGTTCACCTGCATCCCAACTTCTTTACAAAAGAGTTCTAGAGCTTGAAGGTGATCTTCTAGATCTTTGGTTGTTTTGGCCACAAGAAATACAGCATCTGCATACATGAGGAGTTTTACCATATATTTGGCTAAATGCACACCCTCTCCCCCAAATTTGTTTATCCATTCTTCTAACTCGTCAATGTACAACCCAAATAAGGTCGGAGATAGAGGGCAACCTTGTTTGACACCTATGTCATTACCAAAACATTTAGATAACCCTTCCTATGTTCTGATTCTAGCCTTTACATGCTCATATAGTCTATGAACTGCTGCCTTGTAGTGAATTAGAACCTCTAGCTCTTCCATTCTGCTCCATAATTTTTTCCTTGGCACTGTGTCAAATGCCTTTTTGAAGTCTACAAAACAGCAAAAAGCCTCCTCTTTTTTGTCCTATATTTTTTCCACTATGTCTGAGCGTGATACAGTGATCAATAGTTGAGTGCTTGGGCCTAAAACCCCGCTTGCCCCTTTGCTCTTTTTCCCTTTTCTTCCGCCCATATGTTGATCCTACGCTCTATCATACTCCCAAACAACTTTGCAAAGAGAGGGTTGATCATGATAGTTCGATAGTTTGAGGGATTATTTACATCTCCATTTTTAAACAAAGGAATGGTCAAGCTAGTTGTCCACTCGGTAGGGAAGCCATTTTGTATGACCTCATTGAAAATTTCTTTGATTTGCGGTGCCAAGATATCTACCCCCCATTTTATATGCTATGCTTGAAGATTGTCTATGTCACGGGCTTTACCAGTTGCTAACTTTTTTATCCCTTGAATAATGTCTTCAATTGTGAAAAGTTCTTTCTTGACAATGATAGTAGGGGGTGTCTCCTGCTGGTTACTACGTCGATACGATTGTTTTGAATACTCCAACCATTGATTAACTGTTATGTTATTTTTAGTTTGCATCCTTTTCACGCTTAGTTCCTTCCAAAATTTCTTTGGTTCATGCTTCCCTAAATAAATCAATTCTTTCCTCCTTGTTATAGTGTATTCTTTTTTTTTGCCCTTACCAGTTTCTCATATGCTTTTTTGTTTGCTCTTGTTTTATATGTTGGTTCCTTTAGTAATCTTCGCATTTTTTTGCAATCTTCATCGAACCATGGGTTGGTTGGGAAGCTATTCCTTTCTTTCTTTTTAGGTTTAGCTCTCTTGCATTTGTTTAGAGCTTCTTGAATAACTTGCATTAACCATTCACTTTTACTGTAATCTCTACTACTGTGATGTAGTTCTTCCTTTTCCTGTAACTTATTATTTAATACTGCTCTAAAATTCTACCGATTTTCATCTGTTAAGAGAATGTTTCCCTTGTGAGGATATTTATTTTGATTGCCTTGCAAGTGTTTTTCCCTTGGTTTGTCTCCATGCATTCGAAGTTTCATAACAATTGGGTTGTGATCTAACTTAAGTTCCACTGGAGAATATTTCACTTCTAGCTCCTCTATTTTTGGTATGTAATTCTGTGAGCATATTACATAGTCTATTACACTTTGTCCCTTATATGTTTTACATGTATACTTTCCTAAATTTTTTCATTTGTTCATCCCATTGCAAATAATCAAATTGTATATGCTATAAAGACCTAACAACTCTTCTCCATATTGCGTGATAGTCCCATGCTCATCTTCTGAAGTCCTGATCCACTGTTGATTTTCCTCTTCTGGCATCCAAAGAGGATTAATCTCAATATCTTCATTACCTTCTAGAATGTTAGCTTGCTTATTTGCTGTCCTTGCATTGAAATCCCCAATTAATATAATCTCCCCCAACTTACTGTATATTGAAATGTCTCTTTTTAGGGAGGAGTATGGGTCTTCTCTGTTAAGGTCATGCTCATCTTTTGAAGTCCTGGTCCACTGTTGATTTTCCTCTTCTGGCATCCAAAGAGGATTAATCTCAATATCTTCGTTACCTTTTAGAATGTTAGCTTGCTTATTTGTTGTCCTTGCATTAAAATCCCCAATTAATATAATCTCCCCCAACTTACTGTATATTGAAATGTCTCTTTTTAGGGAGGAGTATGGGTCTTCTCTGTTAAGGTCATGCTCATCTTCTGAAGTCCTGGTCCACTGTTGATTTTCCTCTTCTGGCATCCAAAGAGGATTAATCTCAATATCTTCGTTACCTTCTAGAATGTTAGCTTGCTTATTTGTTGTCCTTGCATTGAAATCCCCAATTAATATAATCTCCCCCAACTTACTTGTATATTGAAATGTCTCTTTTTAGGGAGGAGTATGGGTCTTCTCGGTTAAGGTCATGTTTCTTATAGAATTTAGAATTCTTGGGAGCAGAATAACATGTTGCTATGCTAATAACTCACTTATTTTCTAGGATCTTTATCCAGATGTACTGTTTGTTTTCATCTTGTTTTTCAATTTTAATGACCCTATTCCATTCCTCTTTTATTAAAACCATAATACCCCATGCCCTTTGCCATTTTCTGCTGCTTTATTCCATATTGCTATTTTTTTATATCCCACAAATTCTGAAGTCCTACATCCATCGTGTTCATGTGTTTCTGTCAATATGATTATATCTTTGTTTCTAGCAATGGGCCCTAACCCGGGTCCTCTTCTCCAAAGGAAACCTCTACGGTTCCAACTTACCATCAAATTGTTATGTATTTATATGCTGTTTTTGGTTTTAAGCTTTTTTAAATTTTTATTTAGTTTCTTGGAAAAGTTTTAATTTCTTTTAAAAAATTTAAACGTGTATAATTTCATATAATTCCAGCTTTAATTTTCATAGGAAGAATTACTGTATTTGTCTGCATCATGGCAACAAGCAGTATGTAATGAAGAATTACTGTATTTGTCTGTATCACGGCGACAAGTTTTTTTTGTCTGCATCACGGCGAGGATTTTTTTCTCTTCTATTTAACCCTCGCGCCACTTGGCTCATCTTTCGGAACGCGAATTTCAGCATGCGAGTTTCGAATAATATTTGTGATCGAAATTTCAAGATTTTGTCTGGCGCAAAGTTGTGGAGAATTAAGTTTCGTTCTACTTGGCTCATCTTTCGGAACGCGAATTGCAGCATGCGAGTTTCGAATAATATTTGTGATCGAAAATTCAAGATTTTGTCTGGCGCAAAGTTGTGGAGAATTAAGTTTCGTTCTAGCAAATTTTAGCCGTGAGCGGAGAAGTGAAAAGATCCAGAAACTAGGAGCAGAATCTGAATTTTAGCGACATATTGCCATCAGATTTGTTTTTGGTTTTGGGTTGCGGTGTTACAGAGAGCTATGGCAGCTACTTCTGATGAACGGTCGGAGCCACTGTTAAAGGAGGAGGTTAAGTACTACGAGAACTGTCCCGGGTGCAAGGTGGAGCAGCGTAAACGAACTCAGCAAGGCTATCCTGCGAAGGAGTTCATCCTCGTCGCATTGCTGGTGCTCTGCTATTGTAATAATAACACAAATCTTTCTTTCTTTCTTTACTTCTTTTTGCTTTTGCCCCTCGATTTTGCAGAAGATTGTGATTTTCGTTCTATTGCTTCTGATTCATTTTTTTCAAGCGTTCTGTTGGCTAATCGCGAATATTTAGTTCCAAATGATGCGATTCGCGCTGGTATTTAGGCTTGAAATGTGTTCTACTTGAATGTATTCAAAATTTGTTCTGCAAAAGCAGCTGCCGCGGGTGTGCAGGAAGTGAAAATTTGATTAGCAACAAATGGATTTCAAATGTTTTCTGCAAAGCTTCGGATTGTTGAATTAAATGTCTTAACTTTTGGCTGAGATTTAATCCGTAAGTGAAGAGTTGAGGTGTGCGAGTCGCCGCAAAACTCATGGCAGAGGTTGCGTGGAAGATCTCTAAACGGCACCGCTTGAAGCTGACATTTTCGACATCATTATATTTTCATGTCGTTTGGGAATGAATTAATTCGTCTTGTTGTTGTTATTATAATTATTATGCTAAAAAGACTCTCAACGTACTTCCCTGTGATATCATATTAGCATTCGGATTTTAGTTGCTTCTCCTTAGGATTTTTTTTTTAAATAAAAAAAAAATGTTTGTAACGTGTGTTTTTAGTGCGCTCAAGATGCATCCCGTGCTGACTTTTTTTCTGGTTTCTGTGTGTTCCAGCTCTTCCAATATCTTCACTGTTCCCGTTTCTTTATTTCATGGTACGTTAAACATTTAGATGTTCCCGTTTCTTTATTTCATGGTACGTTAAACATTTAGATGTCAATTTTTAAGCTGTGTGTTTTTATTTAAAAAATAAAATATTATATTATTTTTATTATATTTTTATCTAAAATTTGCTTTATAATATTTTTATTACAAATATTTCTTATTTATTTTATATCATAATATTTTTATTTAAATACAAATTATTTGTTTAAATTCTGAAGGAGCTACCTCTAAAGAACCCAAAGTTCACTTACTCAACATGCAACTGAAAACCAAAAACAATCAAAAACAGCATCACAACAAGAGGCAATCCTGTTCAGCAAAGAAAAAGGGATTGCCTCAGCAAAGAAAGAGGCAATAGTCCCACTTCCTCAACATGCAACTGAAAACTAAAAACAATCAGAAACAGCATCACAACAAGAGGCAATCCTGTTCAGCAAAGAAAAAGGGATTGCCTCAGCAAAGAAAGAGGCAATTCCTTTTTGTTTGCTGAGGCAGTACCACTAAATCTTCTATTGGCGTGTTCTTTTTGATTAATTAAGTGCAAGTGTGGTTAGACATTTACAAAGAAGAAATTCTAGGCAGTCCCTAGGGAGGTGACATTTGTACATAATAGATGCCAATGGAAGACTTAGTGGGACTGCCTCAGCAAACAAAAAGGAATTGCCTCTAGGGAGGTGACATTTGTACATAATCCATCATAAAAGCCAGATTTCAACCAAAACGGAACCAGCAACTACTGTATCCCAAATATATATACAGCTAAACTTGGATGCATTTAATGGTTATGAAAAGGAAGACCAGACATGATCTAGTCTTTTGGATCAAATATTAGCGCTTTCATATCTATGCCAAACACAGTCAATCTTTTCATGGGAGATTAGAGGGACAACGAATAGATTGCAGATAGATTTAACTAAAACATTAAAGAGGCTTTTTTTTTATCATTCCACGTGAACTTATCCCACTTATGGGACAGGAAGGGAAAAAAAACTACTGATGTCTGCACAAAGAGGTGCCTCTCTCTGCATGATATACCTTAAATCTGCATCACATGTCATTTCAAGATGCTTAACCAATATGACCTTCTAACAATCCCTTTTTCTTTGCTCAACAGTTTTTTTTTTTTTTTCCTTTTAATTATAAACAGTTTTTTTTTTCCTTTTAATTGTAAACTGTTATAATGTTATTTTTTTTCTTAAATATTGTTAAGACTTTGGAAAACAAATAGGAAATCCAAGGTTTCAATCTGAAAGGGGTAGGGTTGTACACCATTCTCCCATCTTCAGATCCCATAGACCTGTTTTGGTCATGCAATTAAAATAATTTCATTTCATTTCTACTAAGATGCAAAATAGCCTCTAAATTTGAAGTTTTAAACATTAACCCATGTTCAATATCCCAAGTTCAAGCTCAGATGTCAAGAAATTCTTCAATAAGGGATATGCATTAGTTGCTGAAGGAAGGTGATCTCCATGAGAGGATTACAGCTAATTTCAGAAGGAATTACTCCATCCCTACAAATGATAAAATCTGAATAGCTCACCTCTTTTCAACAAAATGCCATGAATACAGGGCTTTCCCCAAATGAAGCAAACAGCAAACGGATGTTAATAGCGTTTCTTGGCTCTATCCTAAGCTTTCCTAGTGGAAGCAAAGAACTTAGAAATATCTGAAGATCAATTCAAAAGGGAAAGGCTTGCCTGTAGGAAAGGTTCTTTTATATAATTCCAAAAGACAGATATGGAAGAAGAAATGCTGGTTTCTTGAATAATGTGTTATGGAATGTGATAGCCTCTGGCTGTTGCAATCCTGATAATATAGAGACAATATATGAATCCCACAGTGAGGTCACTGATCTCTCTTTGCTTTTTGTTAAAGATGTCATTACATTTTTCCTTCCAATCAGCTGAAGTATTTCGGTCCAAAAAAACAACGGAAATTTGCATATAGTTTCAGAAAGGTGGACATCATGACCATTTAAATTTCAATTTATAAAATCAAGTGGCATTAGTTCAAACAGTTAGATTCCTCAGCATTCAAAAAAAAGACCAAGGTTCCAATCTTGCCAAACGATACATGAAGAATATCCAAGCTTTGTTATAATATCACTATGTGGTGATGATATAATACAGATAAGATCCGTTTCAATACCATATAACCAATTAAAAAAAAAAATCAATTTATAAAATATGTTTTTGTAAAATGGTTTCCTGTCATACAAAAGCCTCATCGCCACAACAGCTAATTCACGTTCACAGAATAGATGCCTCTTGGGAGGTGTCATTTTTACATAAGCCATCATAAAAGCCAGATTTCAGCCAAAACGTATCCAGCAACTATTGTATCCCAAATATATATACAGCTAAACTTGGATGCATTTAATGGTTCTGAAAAGGAAGACCAGACATGATCTAGTCTTTTGGATCAAATATTAACGCTTTCATATCTATGCCAAACACAGTCAATCTTTTCATGGGAGATTAGAGGGACAACGAGTAGATTGTAGATAGATTTAACTACAGCATTAAAGAGGTTTTTTTTTTTTATTATTATTCCACGTGAATATATCCCACTTATGGGACAGGAAGGTAAAAAAAACTACTGGTGTCTGCACAAAGAGGTGTCTCTCTTTTTTATTATTCCACGTGAATATATCCCACTTATGGGACACGAAGGGAAAAAAAAACTACTGGTGTCTGCACAAAGAGGTGTCTCTCTCTGCATGATCTACCTTAAATTTGCTTCACATGTCATTCCAAGATGCTTAACTAATATGACCACCTAACATCACAAAAAGAGGCAATCCCTTTTTCTTTGCTCAACAGTTTTTTTTTTTTTTTAATTGTAAACTGTTATATTGTTATTTTTTTCCTTGAATGTTGTTAAGACTTTGAAACTCTAAATAGGAGGTCCAAGGTTTCAATCCGAAATGGGTAGGGTTGTACACCATTCTTCCATCTTCTGATCCCATAAACCTGTTTTGGTCTTGTGGATGCAATTAAAATAATTTCATTTCATTTCTACTAAGATGCAGAGTAGCCTCTAAATTTGAAGTTTTAAACATTAAACCATGTTCAAGCACAGCTGTGACGAAATTCTTCAATAAGGGATATGCATTAGTTGCTGGAGGAAGGTGATCTCCATGAGAGGATTACAGCTAATTGCAGGAGGAATTACTCAATCCCTACAAATGATAAACGCTGAATAGCTCACCTCCAGACCTGACAAGGGGTTGGCTCCAATCTTTTCAACAAAATGCCATGAATACAGGGCTTTCCCCAAATGAAGCAAATAGAAAACATGTTAATAGCATTTCTTGGCTCTATCCTAAGCTTTCCCAGTGGAAGCAAAGAACTTAGAAATCTCTGAAGATCAATTCAAAAGGGAAAGGCTTGCCTGTAGGAAAGTTTCTTTTATATAATTCCAAAAGGATGATATGGAATAAGAAATGCTGGTTTCTTGAAAAATGGGTTCTGGAATGTGATAGCCCCTGGCTGTTGCAATCCTCATAATATAGAGACAATATATGAATCCCACAGTGAAGTCACTGAGCTCTCTTTGCTTTTTGTTAAAGATGTCACTACATTTTTCCTTCCAATCAGCTGAAGTACTTTGCGCAAAAAAACAATGGAAATTTGCTTATAGTTTCAGAAAGGTGGAAATCATGACCATTTAAATATCAATATATAAAATTTGTTTTTGTAAAATGGTTTTCATCATACAAAAGCCTCATCACCACAACAACGTTCACAGAATAGATGCCTCTAGGGAGGTGACATTTTTACATAATCCATCATAAAAGCCAGATTTCAGCCAAAACGGATCCAGCAACTATTCTATCCCAAATATATATACAGCTAAACTTGGATGTATTTAATGGTTCTGAAAAGGAAGACCAGACATGATCTATACAGCTAAACTTGGATGCATTTAATGGTTCTGAAAAGGAAGACCAGACATGATCTATTCTTTTGGATCAAATATTAATGCTTTCATATCTATGCCAAACACAGTCAATCTTTTCATGGGAGATTAGAGGGACAACGAATTGATTGTAGATAGATTTAACTACAGCATTAAAGAGTTTTATTTTTATCATTCCATGTGAACATATCCCACGTATGGGACAGGAAGGGAAAAGAAAACTACTGGTGTCTGCACAAAGAGGTGTCTCTCTCTGCATGATCTACATTAAATCTGCCTCACATGTCATTCCAAGATGCTTAACCAATATAGCCTTCTAACATCACAAAAAGAGGCAATCTCTTTTTCTTTGCTCAACAGGTTTTTTTTTTTAATTGTAAACTGTTATATTGTTATTTTTTTCTTGAATGTTGTTAAGACTTTGGAACTCTAAATAGGAGGTCCAAGGTTTCAATTCGAAAGGGGTAGTGTTTTACACCATTCTCCCATCTTCTGATCTCATAAACCTGTTTTGGTCTTGTGGATGCAATTAAAATAATTTCATTTCATTTCTACTAAGATGCAGAGTAGCCTCTAAATTTGAAGTTTTAAACATTAACCCATGCTCAATATCCCAAGTTCAAGCTCAGCTGTGAAGAAATTCTTCAATAAGGGATATGCATTAGTTGTTGGAGGCAGGTGATCTCCATGAGAGGATTACAGCTAATTGCAGGAGGAATTACTCCATCCCTACAAATGATAAAAGCTGAATAGCTCACCTCCAGACCTGACAAGGGGTTGTCTCCAATCTTTGCAACAAAATGCCATGAAAACAGGGCTTTCCCCAAAAGAAGCAAATAGAAAACGCATGTTAATAGTGTTTCTTGGCTCTATCCTAAGCTTCCCCAATGGAAGCAAAGAACTTAGAAATCTCTGAAGATCAATTCAAAAGGGAAAGGCTTGGCCATAGGAAAGTTTCTTTTATATAATTTCACATTGAAACCTTCCAAGACTCAATCTCTTGAATTGCTTTCGCAATTCACCATGAAGCCAATGCAACACTTGACAATTTGAAATGTTTCAAACTAAGGCTCCTCTCCTTTCTTAGCAGACTAGAAAGGAGCCATTTTAGAGTATGGCAGTTTTTTAATTCATGTCATGTAACTATTTTATTCAATTTTTTAAATTGAACACTATTAAATCCAACAGTAGTAATTGTTGCCACATTTTGCACAGGGTGCCATGTCTTCTTTTTTTCTTGTAAGTATGCTGCTCTCCCTTCCCTCCTCCTCCTTTCCCTTTCTCCACTATCCCCTTTCTCCCCTTCCATCAGTTTCATTCCCTTCATTTTCCCCCTTTTTTCCTCTTTTACTTTCTTCTGTCAATTTCCCCAAAAAGAGAAAAAGGCCCCTAAAAATTCTAAGTATAAGAGCGCAACCTGACTTCGCAGCGAAGTCAGGGTGCGCCCTTAAGTTTGAGCGCACTCGGGGAGCCGAAGTGCGGAGAAATGATCAAAATTTGGCTAAGTACTGTTGGTTACGAATCTGCCATGAGGAAAGGATTTTGGGTTAATGCGCCCAGATTCGCCCACCAGCATGAAAGGCCGGAAGGAAGAGATGCCTTCCGAGCCAATCTCCGGAGAAGGCCGGCTCCTTTTGGGGGGTTTTCTGATTTAAGCTAAGGGTACAGGAAAGAGATAAATGTACAGAAAGAAATACAAATATGTCCAGAGGTTGGTGGGGGGAACTAACAGTACGGGAACACACCAATTACCGCTACTTGCTGCATTATAAACACAGAGCATGACCAGGAACTGCAAAAACTATGTGTACTTCCGATACATAAGCAGTGTATGCACCGTTCAATGATCCCCTAGCAAACATTCCCTACAAGGAACTAACAGCACGGCAATGCATCAATCACCAAATACGTACACTGACATAGGTAGAAAGCAAACCTAGAGATATCAGAACCAGGTATATGTGTTTATGTAGAGAATTTAACCGCACCGTTCAATGATCCCCTAGCAAACATTCCCTACAAGGAACTAACAGCACGGGAATGCATCAATCACCAGATACGGACCAGCAACAAAACACATAACTAATGGAACTGCTACCATGTCTATTCTATATACGCTTTAAAATGTTAAGTACAGAAAGTGCTTTAAACAAGCGATGCTAGAGGCACCTGATCGCCAAATGCCGAAATGAATCGACGAGCCGCGACACAGGTTAGCCTAAGGCATATAATGAAAGACAGCATAAAAGAATAAAGACAGCAGAACAGAACCAGGCATACAGATTGTATTCATAAGCAGAAGCACGGTTACAATAAGCACAGTAGTTCCCTAACAGACATTCCCCTTCCACCCTTTACAATGAATTCATGGTGGGCTTTTATAGCCCGAGTCCCTCCCGTTACATTAATGGGCACAAAGTCCCAGTCAAACATAAGCTGACAAAAGCGGCGAAAGAGCTGCAAATGCTGACCTTTTGTCGGACCGGACTGTACCCGCAGCATGGTCTTCCTGGAAGCTGGACAGCTACATGGCGGTGCGCTGGGCAGGACTTCAACTCTGGCAGTGATGCGGGTAGCTGGAGCAGATGAAACCTCAGATCAGCTTTAAATGAGGCTACGGGCATGGGCAATGCAGCCCATGCTTGTCCTTTTGCTCGGCACGTTTCGGCTCTAATCCCGAAGCTGGACACTTGTCAGATGATGGATGATGTTGTTTGACACATGTCTGCCTTGGAGGGCAGTCTGTCCATCTTCGCTTGGGATCGGAGCACCTCGGGATGCGCGGGTAGAGCGCAGTGCAATCGGGAAGGCCTTCATGCCTTGGTCAAATTTCGGGTTTGTTCCCACTGCACACCTGTCAAGGGTGCACTCCGACTTCGGTGTGAAGTCGGACTGTGCACAGGCGAAAACTGATGTCTGCCGCCGTACGGACTTGCTCCAGCACTTGTTCTTTCTTTTGTCAGTCTGCCAGTTGCAAGGTGCGCCCAGAAGGGGCGAAGTCAGACTTCGCACCAAAACTGGGCGAAGTGCGCACTTCGCACCAAAACTGGGCGAAGTGCGAACTTCGCACCCAAACTGGGCGAAGTGCGAACTTCGCACCCAGACTTAGCCATTTTCAGGTGATTTGCTGGAAAGTTGAAAAATCAACTGGGGGACTCCAAGAAAGGGGGGAAAGAAAGAGAATGCGGGAAAGAAAAGGAAAGGGAGAGAAGAAGGAAGGAAAAGAAGAGCAGCACTGTTACATTATAATACTGAAGACATTGCACCCCGTGCAAAATGTGACAACATTTCTGGCGGCTCGCGGGGTGTCGAGCTCGCCTCGGCGCAAAGAATCCATGCCTTCATCCTTTGGGTGCAGAGGAACTTGCCTCCCCTGCCTTTTGCTGCTCTAACTGCTCTCCTTGCGGCAACTGTTCTTCAGATTCATCCTTGTCAGTTGCCGCCTCAGGATCTCCTTCCGAAAGTTCTCCATCTCCTGCTTCTGCTTCGCGAATGCGATCGTATGCGACCTAAGCTGGGCGCCAAGCTTCTGCTTCGAATGGCCGGCGGTCAGCTGCATCTTCTAATGCTCCGTGGAAAGCAGCGACCGCGTGCAGGTCGATGGTGAGGTATCTTTTTTCTAACTCCTGGAAGTAGGAGCGGATCTTGGAATATTTGGCCACCATCTGAGTGACCTGACTGTCCTGAATTGGCTCAGTCCAGCTGTCAATTTCAGCTGTATCTGCTTCGAAGGACTGCCAATTCCTTTTCACCCGATCTAGGGTGAGGAGCTCGCCATTTTCAACAAAACTTGGGCACCCAAGTTCTGAAAGAGCGCAAAAGGGAGCCAGACAGATATCTCTTTCATGTCCGAATGCATCTAGCATTCGTCTGGCAACTCTCACCTCTTCAACTTTTCTGAAATATTTGTGCAAGGTCACCCTTGCACCTGCCCATTCTGCAGCGAATGAGGACACGGGAGAAAATTGGAGGCCGTTGCGCTCGCGCTCCTGAAGATTTACCGCCGGGTCCAGCCATTGCTTCGCCTGGCGCTCGGCCTCCTCTACCACAGGCTTTCCCTGGGCAGAAACTTCTTGAATCCTGGATGCGAAATCCAGGACTGCCATCGCCTTGTAGGTATGGGGCTTGCATTCCCGCAGCAAACCAGCCCTCAACTCCTTAACTTTTGCCTTTGAAAAGACCGTCGCTTGAGATGCTTTCTCCGCTAGTTGCGACTGCGCCTGCTTCAAAGACTCCTGGAGCTGAGAAATCTGCTCCGAGGCTGCTTTCTTTTCGGTTGCGGCTTGTTGCTGAGAAGCGGCCAGCTGGGCTTTGAGTTCATCTGTTTCTTGCCGCGTCGCTTCCAGCTGCTCAGTGGACCTGGACAGGTCCTCTTCAAGCTGCCTTACTTTATCCTGCAACCCGAAAAGTTCTTCCTGCTCCTCCAGACTCTTGACGAAGAGATTATCAGCTTTGCGCATGATTGTCTGAATCTCATACTGCTTGTTGATGTCGTCAAAGCTCTTCTCCTTTGTCTGGAGCTCGTAGTCCGCCCTGGTCATTTCTCGGAGAGGCTTCTTCACTTTTGGGATTATCTTCTCCGTTGTAAGCACTCTCCTCCCGAAATCATATTTGGCGCGTTTCACTGGGGCGGCTATCTCTTCAGGTCTCCTCCGTTTCAGGTTCTGGAGGAAAGAGACAGAATATTCTACGGCTCGCGTTGCCAGGGGCAAATCGTCCGTGTTCTGGAGGTCGTCCATGAAATCTGGTTCCCCCAGCCTAGGGTTCTGCTGAGACGTCTCTCCTGCGGGGATGGGACCAGGAGGAACCGGACAGACCTTGGAAGAATCGGCCGCTTGTGGGGGCGACCGGGAAATGGAGATGGGAGTGGTTGATACTGTGAGGGTTTGAAGTGGCTGAGACGGGGGATGTGACGGTGAACGGACAGCCTCAGCACTAACCTCAGGCGAAGGGTTTGGAGTTGTGCTCAGAGAAAGAGAAACGTTAGGGTTCTGAGCAAACTGGTCAAAAGAATGGGGGCCGCTAGAAGGAGGACGTGGAGACGGGGAAGGGGATGCGGCCATGGCTTGCTCGGATTGAGCGGGAGACGGAGTGGGAGTAGGAGTGGGTGAGACCAAAGAGACAGGGGCAGCAAACGTACCTGCGGGCTCCGCCTGAGCCGATGCCGGGTGGATGTCTTCGCTTCTGGTCTGGGCGGCTGGCTTAGGACTGCCCAGAGACATTGTCTCTGCGGCGGCAGGACGCGGCTGCGGCTCTGCAACTGGCTGCTGCACTATCAGGCTAGGTCGCCTGATTTTCTCAACTCTCTTCCGCTTCTTCTCTTCTGGAATAACGGTTGGATCAGGGGAAGGAGATGAAGCAGGTGCAGCAGGCGCTGAGGCTCCCACGGTGAACTTGTACCGGGGTTTGACTTGCAGAAGGTCTGCCGCAACCGGTCTGCCCTCTGACGGCGCTGGAGCTTTTCGTGCCTGAGGGATTGCCTCGGGCGCTGCCTTGACCAACTCTTTCGCCTTTTCAGGCGCCGTCTTGGAAGCCGTGGGCTGCATTGGATCGACCTGGGAGTGTGCTGGGCCCACGCTGGTAGTTGCCGAAGTGTACAACTGTTTGGGAGGAGACCCTCCTTTATAGTCTTCAAAGGGACCTCGGGGAACGTAACCTTGGTATGCGAACGGCCGCCAGCTGTCATGATGCTGGTCATAGAGAACCGAAAAGTCGTCATCTACGGCCAGGTTTCTCCTTGTTGATTTGTCGTGCTGCGTGCGGCATCTCATCTTCCAGCATTCAGTAATCTTTTCCTTAGACCAGTTAAGGCCTGCTATCTTGGATAGAAATTTTTTGAACCCTGGAGATGAAAACTGGTGGTCCGGGTTTCTCTTGGGGTCATATGTCACCTCCTCGCAGTAAAAATCCTGCCAGGGAGGAGAAGCTTCCATCAATTCTATTTCCCAGTCAAGATCCACATGGACCACATCGCATCTATCCTCAGTTATATCTGCCCGGGGGCAGAGATGCGCAAACTTTCCCCTTATTCCATATGGGTCATACTTCCAGCGTTGCGGCAACAAAACCAGGCCAATCCGGGACAACTCTTGCTCAAGGTAGACATGCTGTCCTACCTCAAAAATCTCGACTCCTCCCCAGGAAAGAGGGTATCGAAAAATCTGTCCTCTCTTCTTTCCTAGGCCGAACTCCTCTTCAACATAGTCCATTTGTCGGGCAATCTCCATCCCGAACATATGCTCCGAGCACCAGTAGGGCAGCAAATGGGGTTTGCCCTTGAATCCGTAGATTCTGACCACAATTCCTTGCGTCAGTCTGAAAACGTCCCCGAGCTTCTGATTTATCAAAGCGCTCGTCATTTCTCTCGGGGGACGGGGAATTTCGCTTTCACTGAAGACTGACATGACGAATCCCAGAAAGTTGAAGTTGAACTTGTAGTAGGACCCTTTCCGGTATAAGTCATCCGTCCAGTTATAGACGGGCTGTGGCGCTCCCCTCTCGTCGACCTTCTTCAGGTTCAGGATCGGCATTTGGGGGTGCAGATGGTACAGACAAAGCCAGGCTAGAACAGAACTGAAACGAAAATCTGTAGACTGCCTCTTCTGGATTTTTACCAGGCTGGAATGAATGGCGTAAGCCAGCCAGTCTGCCCAGTCAAAAGAGATGGGACGCTTCCCACTTCTCTGTGCTGCTGGTTCGTAAGATTCTCCACATAGGAGACATTCTGCCAGCGCTAGCTGGTACGGCTGTACCAGCTCATCAGAATCGCAGCCAAGAATAGATGCCAAAATAATGTACAAGTATTTGTTCTGGAATTGTGCCAAGGGCATGGGGCCGGTTGGCCACTGTCCAGCTGCAAGCGGGGCGTTCAGCTCTGAATTGAGGAAATCCCTCATTCGTTTTGTTGGCGTGAAACGTCCCGCCTGCTCGCCCAAATTTATCTTTCTGAGAATGGCGTTGGAGTCATACTCCAACCCTGGAGCGAAAGCTGGCTGGACAGTCTCCCTGCGCAGTGCGAACAAGGGTTTACCGCTGGAGCTGCAAATTTGCCGGGAAGCTGGTCTGTAGTGTCTGACAACTAAGTCTACCAGTTCTGGGCATTGGTGGACAGGAGGGCACAAGAATCTGAAAAGATTGGATTTGTACGCCGCTCCGAAATGGTGGGAGGGCGAAACTTTGTCAGCCCAACTCTCCACATTTGCCCGCAGCTTCGTTAGGCTCATAGAAAAAGAGCCGTCCTTGTATCCCGACAAATAATTCACCGGAGGTGGTGGGGCTTGCCCACGCTGTACTTTTTTCGTCCGGGACTTTGACTTTCCTTCTGGCGGGGTTTCACTTCTGAAAGCACCCGGCCGTGGCAAATCCTTTTGTTCGCCACTTTCGCTGGACTGCGCTGACACTGGCATCTTCCCTCGGTCCATCTCTTCGAATCAGCAATAATTACAGGTTCAGGTGTTCTGCAGCAGATTTCGCTGTCACAAGAATAATTTGCACTGTCCGAGGAATAATCTGCATAATCTGGACTGTTTGAAAACATCTGACCCCCTTTTCTAGACAAAGACAGCGCCATTAATGCAACGCAGGAGGGGGTAGGTCGGCTGAGTTAAGATCTTTGGTGGCTGCGCAGGAGAATGTTTGGAAAAAGCGCGCCCTGGCAGACGTGCCATGCTTCTTTTGTTGCACTTTTCCTTGACAAACGTGCAATCATTAATTCTGCTTTGGAGACTGCACCATGGCTGACGTCATTGCCACCACCTGGGCACGCTGCTCAAGACAAAACCCTTGGTGCGGAAACCCACATTAAAACGGTTACAAACGCGCCTTGGGCCCAGCTGGGATTTTTTGAATTTTTTATTCATTTTTTAAATGCTGCCCCAAACTGGCCCAGAAAACGAGGCGCAGCCGGGCTTCGCCCAGAGTTGGGCGCGGCCAGACTTCGCCGGCGAAGTCGGACTTCGCCCGAATTTCGGGCGAAGTTCGAACTTCGCGCGAAGCGCGCGCTTGAACTGTTCTACTTCTGCTTTCTTGCTGCGCCCAAGGCTTGGGCGCAGTCTGGGTCCTTGCAGCCTTCGGGCTTTACCAACACTTAACATTTTCTTGCAACTTTTGGTCTTTGGACGGACTGCGCAGTGCGACGCTGGGGCGGGTTCGGACTTCGGCCGAACTTTGTGCGAAGTACGAACTTCGCGCGAAGTTCGCACTTCGCACGAGAGTTGAGCGCAGCGCGCACTTCGCGCGGATGCTGGCCGAAGTCGGACTTCGCTGCGAAGTCCGTCTTCGCACCAAAGTTTTTGCGAAGCCCGCTTTTGATGTGCCTTTGTGGTCTTCCTCGCATCCGCGCTTCGCACCGTGGCTGGCCGAAGCCCGACTTCGCTGCGAAGTCGGACTTCGGCCAACACTTAGCCGATTTTTTGCTTTTTCTTTTTTTCTTTCTTTGCACAGCCGAACTTCGCCCCTCCTGAGGGGCGAAGACAGACTTCGCTGCGAAGTCTGTCCTTTCTCTCCCATGCCGCAGTTAAGCTCAAAGAAGAAAAACAATTTAAAAGCTAAAACTGGAAACTGTACATGCTGGGAAATGAAAAGCATAAGGGAAAAAATTTTACACAGAAGGGCCACTCGGGCACCTTCAACAGCGATAGAGTTTTAAGTGGAACCCGTTAACAGGGATAGGCAGGAGCTGACCCTCCATATCCCGCAGTAGGTAAGCATTGAACTGGTTCACCCGGGCAATCTGATAAGGGCCCTCCCAGAGGGCATCAAATTTTCCGTGATTACCCGGCTTTGCTTTGTATGAGTCCCACTTCAGCACCAGGTCCCCGACTTCGAAAACTCGGGCAGTGGTGCCTTTGGCAAACCAGCCTTGAGTGGCTGCAATGTGATCCGCGAAGGCCTGGTATGCACTTTCTCTGTCTTCCTCCAACTGCAGGAGTTGGCACAGTCTGTCGTCCACCGGGTCTCCGCTGCATCTTTCTTCGTCAATCATCCACAGGGCAGGGATCTCAATGTGCGATGGCATGACAGCCTCTTTGCCATAGACGAGCGCATAGGGGGACGTTCTGAGGGATTTCTTGAATGCAACTCTGTCCGCCCACAGCGCTCGGTTCAGGAGTAAGTGCCAAGTCCGCTTGTTTCTTTCAATGGTCCTCCGGAGGATTTTCAGGAGGTTCTTGTTCGTGGACTCGGCAAGGCCGTTCCCCTGCGGGTAGTAATTAGAAGACATCTTGTGATAGATGCCAAGTCTGCCGGTGTACTCCGTGAGTACAGCGCCTACGAATCCCGGACCGTTGTCTGTCACAATTGACTCTGGAACCCCGAAGCGGGTAATCAGGCTCTCAATGAACCCGATGACCGTTTCTTGGTCTACGTTCTTGGTCGGGATTGCCTCTGTCCACTGCGTGAAATAGTCGGTAGCCGTAAGAATGAACTTGTGGCCGGCAGAGGAGTTAGGAGAAATCACCCCAATGAAGTCTAGACCCCATTGCTGGAATGGAGCCTCGGCCTGAATCGGTTGAAGGGGCAGGGGTGCTTTTCTGTTTCGGCCAGCAAACCTTTGGCATTGATCACATTTAGCGCAGACCGCATGCGCGTCTGCAAACAGAGTGGGCCAATAGTACCCAGCCCTTATTATTTTTAAGGCCGTTGGCCTTGAAGAATGGTGACCCCCAGGCATCCCGGAATGAAAATCTCCGAGGACCCTAGGCTGGTCTGATTTTCTGACGCACCGCAACAGGATGCCGTCAATGTTTCTGAAGTAAAGCCCCTTGGGGCGAAGAGTGTACTTAAGTGCACCCAGCCGGAATCTCCTTCGTTGTGAGGCGTTCAGGTGATCGGGACATCTTCCGGTGCAGAAGTATCTCACCAGTTCATCTGTCCAATCACTCCCCTCCGATAAGGAGTCGGCTAGGTAGATGCGTGTCGCTGTGTCCTCCCACTTACAGGCGGAGATGCCGGCTACAGCGCTTCGGGCCAATTCCTGACACAAGGCTCGGCCTCTGATAAGCTTGGTGGGCCGCACTTCAATGTCAAACTCCTGGATCTTGGCAATCCATCCCGCTCTCTTGTGACCCGGTTCTCCTTGCAAGATGAAGCTTCGAACATCCGGGTGAATCACAAAGACAGTGGTCTTGCTCTGGGAGACAAAGTGCCTAAACTTTCGAAGGGACTTCATGACAGCATGAACCTGCCGCTCTATAAAATTGTACTTTTCTTCATGCGGCAAAATCACTTGGCTCAGGAACGCTATGGGGCGCTCCTCACCATCGTCTCCCTTCTGAGTCAGGACTGCAGCGTAACTTTCGGGTTCTCCCACTGCATACAGGATGAAGTCCTTGGAGTAGTCCGGGTTTGTCAACACCGGAGCTTGTGCAATTCGAGCCTTGATTTCCTCGAAGGCTTGCTCTCTCTCTTCAGTCCATTCGTAAGGTGTATCTTTCTTCAGCAGTTCGGCCATAGGCTTGATCACCTGTGCGAAGTCCGGAATGAACTTCCGCACGAAGTTAATCTGACCGAAGAAGGACTGCAGCCCTTTTTTGTCGATAGGGGCTGGCAAGCGAACGAGGGCTTCTGCTCTGTCAGGGTCAATGGCGAGGCCTTCCTCGGAGATGACATGTCCCAGCAGCTTTCCTTCCTTTACCGCGAAGACAGACTTCTTCGGGTTTATGGAGATGCCGAACTCTCGACAACTCTCGAATATTTGCCGTAGGTGCGAAACATGATCTTCTCGTTGGTGAGAGAAAACAGTCATGTCATCGAGGTAGATGACAATAATTTTATTGAGCAGCTCTCGGAAGGCCAAGTCCATGGCCCTTTGGAACGTGGCACCAGCATTGGATAAGCCAAACGGCATGCGCTGATAGGCGAACGTCCCCCACTTCGTGGTAAACGCCGTCTTATGCTGGTCTTCGTCTTTGACCCAAATCTGGTTGTAGCCGGAAAATCCATCTAAAAGTGAAAATCTCTGGGCTCCAGCAACGATATGTAGGATCTGGTCGATTTGGGGAAGCGGATAGTGGTCCCGGAGGGAAGCCTGGTTAAGGTTTCTGAAGTCGACACAGAGACGAATGTCGCCATTCTTTTTCCTCACGGGCACCAAATTCGCGACCCAGGATGAATGTTTGATGGGGTAGATGATCTTGGCCTCCAACATCTTCAGGAGCTCGGTCTTCATCATGGCCTCAATCTTTGGATTTACGGCCCTTCGCTTCGTCGGAATGGCTTGGCGCCATCCTCTAGCTCAATGGTATGCTGGATGACAGTTCTGTCATACCCCCTCAAATCCTCGTAGCACCAGGCCACGATGTCGGGGAACTCCTGGCACAGTGATCTAATCTGTCCCAGCTCCTCCGACGTGCAGTCTGTTCCGACCTTGATAGTTTTACCGGGTTCAAGTTCCAGGTCGACGTACTGCCTTGGGTCCACTTTGATTCTGTGAGATATTGCTCTGTCGTTCTGATCAAAGAGACTCTCTAATGTAATCAGTCCTTTTGGGACGTGATTATTCCGTAACTGTATCAACCCCTCATATTGCTCGTCATCAGGGTCTCTACCTTCGATTACACACACTTCGTTAACCAGGAATGTGACGATTTCCTCGTCACAACTGAACACCTGCCAGAAGGTGTCCTTATCAGGCACAGAAGGCCTGTAGACAGTACGAACCGGCTTCGGTTTCTGGACGACGTCTTCAGCCGGAACGTACCTGGCTCCAACAGACGCCAAAATATCAGCGTGCTTGTTTTTCTCACGCGATATTGCTTTGATATTCAATGAGTCGAATGACTCCATCAGGTCCCATACCCGATTACGGTACGCTTTAAGATAGTGCTGTCTGGATGCGCACTTGTCCGTAACTTGGTGACACACTAGCTCCGAATCTCCGAAAATTTGGAGATGCTTGATTCCGAGCCTCTCCGCCTTTCGCAAACCCAAGCACAGGGCTTCGTATTCTGCCGAGTTATTAGTACAGCTCCAGGCCAGTCTGTAGGCGTAGTCCTTCTGGATTCCAGTCGGAGAAACCAGAAGTACCCCTGCACCGGCGCCATTCTTGCATCGCGCGCCGTCAAAGAAGAGCTTCCACAGCTCTTCGGGTGCGGGTCCCACTTCTTTCGCAACTGACACGTCAAGCCTCTGGGGCTGTTTAATGGAGTAACAGCCCTGCTCTGTCCCGATTACGGCATTAAAGTCCCGCAACGAGAACTCATCTTCGAGTTGTAGCACTTCGAGGGCTTGCTCGGTCAGCTCCACTGTCACCAGTTCTTCCTCTGACAACTGGACCATGCAGTCCATTTCTCCTCCGGGTATCTTATCTACTAGAAAAGGGGAAGGCTTCTCATTGAAAATTTTCAGTCTCCTTCCTTTGAAGGGCACTTCCATGTGCGAGTAGTCTAGAGACAGGTACCCGCCCAACTTCGCAGTGAACTCCCGAGAGAGACACATGCCGAAGTAAGGTTCTAGGTCAACAATCACGACCTCTTGGATGACCACGATGTCGAGAGCCTTGTGCAGTCGGATAGGGATGTCCTTTATGACACCAACTGTCTTGACAGGGGTGCCGTCTAATTGCAGCACGCCTTGGCTGCTCCGTGTGTATTCCATCCCGATCTCATCGCAGACGGCCTTCGGCATCACAGTCGAGGAAGCGCCAGAGTCCACCATGCAGTTATGAACTATGTGCCCTTGCATCCGTAAAGACAGATAAAAGGGTGGCGGTCTGTTCTTCCCAGTGGCTGAGACTGTCAAAGGTTGAACCAGGACAGCGAGTTGCATCTCGCTTGCCGCTCTTCATGTTCTTCGGTGATTCTTGCGAGAGATCTACCTGACCTGGGAGCAGAAGAGCATCGTACATGCTGATTCTAGCAGGAGTTCTCTTCAACTCGTCTACAATGCTGTAGCCCGAGGTACTAGCTCCTTCTGCTTGCTTTGCCGGCTCATACTTCGTCCGGTACTGCTGGGTGGCCTCAACTCGCTGTCTCTTGGTCAGAGACGGGTACTTCAGCTTCTCCTGGGCTTGTTCTTTGGTTTCAGCTGGAGGCTGAGGTACAGGAGCTTTAGCCGGAGTTGGGGCCTTTGCTGGAGGTTTGGCTGGAACAGCGGCAGCCTTCGCCGGAGGAGGCTTGACTGGAGCTTTATCTTTGGACGCCTTTTCCTGGGCTGTGAAAGGCCACAGCCGCTTGTATGGGGGCAGCCCTCCGGGCTGCGGTTTTTCTCTTCTTGCGTAAACTTGCAAAGGTTTGGCCGCATCTGCAGCCTTCTTTTCTTCCTTGGCGGGTGACGCTAGATTTTCTTCCGGGAGGGCAAAGTTAGCCTCGCCATCCAAGATCATGTACAGCTCATCATCTTCTATAGCGCTGCCGGCCAAGGTCTGGATGTAGTGCTGGTGCAAAGTGCAATCTTCCTCCGAATGCGGGTCATTGCACGTAGTGCACCAGTTAACCTGGTCGGGAGGACCAGGTGGGTCTTCTATAGCAGCATTCCTCGGAGGCGGACGCCTCTGCGGCTGGTGTTCCGGGGCTTTGTCTTTTGTCAACGCTGGTGGCGCATACGGCCTCCTAGGAGCGAGGTCCATCTGGGCCTGCTTCTTCTTCATAGCGGTCATGTCATTGGACATGGCATGATATCCGGAGGCCAAAGCCCGCACTTCTTGTAGAATCGTGTTCTGGATGCTGCTGTCGGGAGGTGGCAACTGTGCCGGTGGAGGCAATGCAGCCAATGGAGGAGGGTTAGAATAAGATGCGTACTGCGGGGGAGCGGGAAGTGCTGGAAAATGCGGACCAGGAGGCGGCGGATGAGGGTAATGCATTTGAGGCGGGCCGTAAGGAGTTACGACCGGCGCTGGATTCCATTGCTGCTGGGGTTGCTTCCCTGATGTGGACGGCGAACCGCCAGAAGCAGAAGGATACTGTGATCTGGGAAATTCGGGATGAATCGGTTCCTGCACTCTGGACGGAAGCCTGCCGATAGAGATAATATCAGCCTCAGCTTGCTGGGCAGCTTCGTACAGCGCAGGAAACTCGTCAATTCGAGCGATCTTCAGCAGCAGGCATATGTCTGAGTTGAATGATCTCAGATAGTAGTGAGCAGCCATGCCGGTTGAAGGCCGAAGTTCGCGAGGTACCCGTTTCCAGGATCTCGCAAACCTGATGTTGAAATCAGACACCTCCTCTTGAGGATGTCTCTCGGATTGCTTGGAACCGATGCAAGAGAGAAGTAGGGTCAGCAGACTCGTTGCATCCTTTTACGAGTCTCCTGGCAAGCTGGGGCCACCCAGTGATGGATCCCTCTGGCAGCGATCTCCACCAGTAGAGAAGCTTTCCCCTCAGGGAAAGGGCCAGCAGACGGGTCTTCACACTTTCATCGGTGATGGTATGCAGTGCGGCCAGGGCAAGGATGTCCTGGATGTGCTCGTACGCCGTCTTACCGTAGCCGTCGTATGTGGGAATAGACTTTAAAGCAAGAGGGGGCACATCTTGCTGTCCGACCAGGGCCAAGGGCCCCGTAGAGTCCACCGCCGGGAAGAGGTCATCATCATTCGGCTGTTGGGCAGCCATTTCTTCTTCTTCTTCTTCTTCTTCTCCGCCGTCGGTTGTGTACTCAGTGTCGGTACTTTCCGAGGATACAGGATCTTCTTCTTCCTCGGCCTCTTCTATTTCGTACTCGGCTCCTCCGACCTCAGCTTCGGCCTCTTCTTGGATCTCAGCCTCGGCTTCGTCGAAACGAGCTCGCGGATCAGCCAGCCTGGGAACTTCGCCTCGAGCGTTGATGTCCAGTTCGTAGAACTCAGGCGGGCTTCTCGGATTTCTTGCTTGCCACCTTCTCGTGTGCATGAAGGTGACGGGACCGGTCTTCGGACTCAGAAGATTTGTTCGTGCAGAGTCGCCAGGTGTTCAGATTTGGAACAGCAATGAAGCGAACACCGGTGCTTCAATTCTGTCGGGGGTGAGAAACTCCCTTGTCTCACCAAGAGCTCAGCAACTGTCAGCGCTAGGTGAAGACTGATCAGAAAATCTCTCTTCAGATGTGGGACCCGTGTCCCGCCGAGCGGGTCAGAAGAACTGTTGCGCTAGGTGGAGACAGAACGGGTACTCTTTCTTTAAAACGTGGGACAAGCGTCCCACCGGGCGTGCGTAGAAACTGTTGGTTACGAATCTGCCATGAGGAAAGGATTTTGGGTTAATGCGCCCAGATTCGCCCACCAGCATGAAAGGCCGGAAGGAAGAGATGCCTTCCGAGCCAATCTCCGGAGAAGGCCGGCTCCTTTTGGGGGGTTTTCTGATTTAAGCTAAGGGTACAGGAAAGAGATAAATGTACAGAAAGAGATAAATGTACAGAAAGAAATACAAATATGTCCAGAGGTTGGTGGGGGGAACTAACAGTACGGGAACACACCAATTACCGCTACTTACTGCATTATAAACACAGAGCATGACCAGGAACTGCAAAAACTATGTGTACTTCCGATACATAAGCAGTGTATGCACCGTTCAATGATCCCCTAGCAAACATTCCCTACAAGGAACTAACAGCACGGCAATGCATCAATCACCAAATACGTACACTGACATAGGTAGAAAGCAAACCTAGAGATATCAGAACCAGGTATATGTGTTTATGTAGAGAATTTAACCGCACCGTTCAATGATCCCCTAGCAAACATTCCCTACAAGGAACTAACAGCACGGGAATGCATCAATCACCAGATACGGACCAGCAACAAAACACATAACTAATGGAACTGCTACCATGTCTATTCTATATACGCTTTAAAATGTTAAGTACAGAAAGTGCTTTAAACAAGCGATGCTAGAGGCACCTGATCGCCAAATGCCGAAATGAATCGACGAGCCGCGACACAGGTTAGCCTAAGGCATATAATGAAAGACAGCATAAAAGAATAAAGACAGCAGAACAGAACCAGGCATACAGATTGTATTCATAAGCGGAAGCACGGTTACAATAAGCACAGTAGTTCCCTAACAGACATTCCCCTTCCACCCTTTACAATGAATTCATGGTGGGCTTTTATAGCCCGAGTCCCTCCCGTTACATTAATGGGCACAAAGTCCCAGTCAAACATAAGCTGACAGAAGCGGCGAAAGAGCTGCAAATGCTGACCTTTTGTCGGACTGGACTGTACCCGCAGCATGGTCTTCCTGGAAGCTGGACAGCTACATGGCGGTGCGCTGGGCAGGACTTCAACTCTGGCAGTGATGCGGGTAGCTGGAGCAGATGAAACCTCAGATCAGCTTTAAATGAGGCTACGGGCATGGGCAGTGCAGCCCATGCTTGTCCTTTTGCTCGGCACGTTTCGGCTCTAATCCCGAAGCTGGACACTTGTCAGATGATGGATGATGCTGTTTGACACATGTCTGCCTTGGAGGGCAGTCTGTCCATCTTCGCTTGGGATCGGAGCACCTCGGGATGCGCGGGCAGAGCGCAGTGCAGTCGGGAAGGCCTTCATGCCTTGGTCAAATTCCGGGTTTGTTCCCACTGCACACCTGTCAAGGGCGCACTCCGACTTCGGTGTGAAGTCGGACTGCGCACAGGCGAAAACTGATGTCTGCCGCCGTACGGACTTGCTCCAGCACTTGATCTTCCTTTCGTCGACCGCTACCGCCGATTGCAAGGTGCGCCCAAAAGCGGGCGAAGTGCGGACTTCGCACCAAAACTGGGCGAAGTGCGAACTTCGCACCCGACTGGGCGAAGTGCGAACTTCGCACCAAAACTGGGCGAAGTGCGAACTTCGCACCCAGATTGGGCGAAGTGCGAACTTCGCACCCAGACTTAGCCATTTTTCAGGTGATTTGCTGGAAAGTTGAAAAATCAACTGGGGGACTCCAAGAAAGGGGGGAAAGAAAGAGAATGCGGGAAAGAAAAGGAAAGGGAGAGAAGAAGGAAGGAAAAGAAGAGCAGCACTGTTACATTATAATATTGAAGACATTGCACCCCGTGCAAAATGTGACAACAAGTACAAGAGCGCAACCCGACTTCGCAGCGAAGTTGGGGTGCGCTCTCATTTCTGAGCACACCTGGGAAGCAGCGGACCCTTGAAAATTTCTAAGTGTTGAGTGCGCAACCCGACTTCGCAGTGAAGTCGGGCTGCGCTCTCATCTTCGTGCGCAGTCGGAGCGGTATGAGCAAAATCGGCTAAGTGTTGGGTGCGCAACCCAACTTCGCAGTGAAGTCGGGCTGCGCACGCTTACTTGTGCACACTCGGGCAAGATGTTGAAAGCAGCTCCAAAATTGTCTAAGGCATGGAGGCCTCTCCAACTACACTAATTCCCCCTTGCGCTGTCTAAATGCGCTCCAATTCCGAGCGAAGTTGGGCATGAAAGAGAGACAATATTCCAAGGCAGATTCATCCCTTATCAGATTTTGACAGGTGTCCAGCCTCGAGATTCGAGTCAGAGATGTGACGGGTAGTGTGCAAGCGTGAGCCAAATTATTGTACTGTAGCTACCCTCATTCAAGCTGACTCGAAGTTTCATCTACCACAACTACCCTCATTCAAGCTGACCCGAAGTTTCATCTACCGCACTGCCACGTAGCTGCCAAGTTTTCAGGTGGACCTTGCTGCAAGTACAGTCCATATCTGCAGAGGTCAACATTAGCCGCTTTTTGCCGCTTTTGTCAGCTTTGTCAGCTATTGTCAGGTATGGGATCCTGTGCCCGAAGTTGTAATTGGGGGGAAATTGCGCTATAAATAGCTGTGCCATATCATTTTAAAGGGGTGGAAGGGGGATATACTACTAGGGAACCATTGTAGCTGTGCATTTGCTTCTGAATACAAAATACACTTGGCTCTATTGACTGTTCTCGTTCTTTATGCTGCCTCTATTTAGCATTTCTGCCTCATGTTGCTTATGTTATTGCTTACTGTTATTCTGCTATCTGGATATCGGTATTTGATAGTTAAGTATTCCTAGGATACATAGAATGAATGACATTGGTAGTTTCTATAATGTATTTTGTGTTTAGTTGCTGTTATTAGTGGTGATTAATAGTTGTTGTGCTGCTTATCCTCCCCACTCAATATAAATCACATTTTTCTAATTTCTTTCCTGCAGTCTGAGCTTAAAACCAATTGAGCAAACATAGGAATCCGGCCTTCTCCAGAGATTGGCACGGAAGGCATTCCTTCCTTTCAGCCTTTCAATCTGTTGGGCGAATCTAGGGCTCATTACACTAAATCCTAACCTAGTGGCAGATTCATAACCAACAGTTTCTCTGGCACGCCCGGTGGGACACGAAAGTTTCCCACCCAAAACAGAATCGAAACATTGGTGTTCGCTTCATTGCTGTTAAATCAGAACACTTGGTGACTCTGCAAGTACCTGAATATCATCTGAGTCCGTGAGACCGGTCCAAGCGCCTTCATGCATACAAGAAGGTCGAGAGCAAGGAATCCGGGAAATCGGCCTGATCTCTACGAAATTGACATCAACGCTCCTACAGAGCGCATAAGGCTGGCTGACTACCAAGACCGCATAGACGAATCCGAAACCGAAGTCGAAGAGGCCGAAGTTGAAGAGCAACCTACATCTTCGGACAGCACCGATACCGAGTACACGACTGGAGGGGAAGAAGACATGGCTGCCCAAAAAAATGATGACGACCTCTTCCCAGCGGTTGACTCCATAGGGCCCTTGGCTCTAGTCGGGCAAGAGGTTGTGCCCCCCGCTGCATTGAAGTCCATCCCTAATTACGATGGCTACGGCAAGACGACATATGAGCACATCCAAGACATTCTGGCCTTGGCTGCGCTACATTCTATTACAAATGAGAGTGTCAAGACCCGTCTATTGGCTCTTTCTTTGAGGGGGAAGCTTCTCTATTGGTGGAGATCTTTGCCAGAAGGATCTATCACGGGGTGGCCTCAGCTGGCAGGCAGACTCATAAAAGGATGCAACGAGTCTGCCGACCCCTCTTCAGTATTGCATCAATTTCAGAGTATCCAACGCCACGCACAAGAGGAGATATCAGACTTCAACATAAAGTTTGCGAGGTCCTGGAAAAGAGTACCTTGCGAACTGCGACCTTCGGCGGGTCAAGCTGCACACTATTACTTGAGGTCTTTCAATTCGGATATCTGCCTACTTCTCAAGATAGCCCGAGTCGATACTTTCCCTGCCCTATACGAAGCTGCCCAACAAGCAGAATTAGACATAATCTCTATAGGCAGACTTTCGCATAGAGTGCAGCCCCCCATTTATCCTGATTTTCCTCAGTCCCAGTATCCATCGGCGTCTGGTGTGATGCCATCCTCCTCAAGTCAGCACCCCCAGCAGCCATGGAATCCAGCACCAGTTATAAACCCCTACGGTCAGCCTCAGATTCATTATCCTAATCCACCACCTCCGCCTCCGTAGTATCCCGCACTCCCAGCTCCCCCTCATTACGCGGCGTATTCTGCACCTCCGCCATTAGCTGCAATACCTCCGCCGGCCCGGTTGGCGCCTGCAGATAACGATATTCAGAATAAAATCCTTCAAGAGGTACGGGCTCTGGCCTCTGGGTATCATACTATTTCCAACAATATGACGATAATGAAGAAGAAAAGCCCAGATGGAGTTCCTTCCAAGGAGACCATATCCTCCTCTGGTGCTAACAAAAGATCAAGCTACACAAGCTCAGAGACACCCCCCAGCAAGGAATGCTGCCAATGAGGTTCAACTTGGCACTTCAGACCAGGTTAACTAGTGCTCCACATGCAACGATCCACACTCAGAGGAGAGTTGCACGCTGCATCAGCATTATCTTCAGACCCTCGCGGGCAGCGCCATAGAGGATGAAGCATACATGATCTTGGACGATGAAGGCAACTTTGCGGTCCCAGAAGAAGATCCTGCGTTGCTCTTGACGAAGGAAGGCAGAAAGCCCATTGAGGCTACCACAGCCCAAGCAAAGCCGTTGAAGGTATACGCCAGAAGAGAGAAGGCGCAGCCTGCTGGGCTACCACCTGACAAGTCACCTTGGCCTCCTACAGCCAAAGAAAGATTTCCTACACTCAAGGCTCCCGCAATGAAAAATCCCGCAGCCCAACCTCTAGCCGAAACAAAAGAACAAGCTCAAGAGAAGCTGAGGTATCCGTTGCTGACGAAGAGACAGAGAGTCGAAGCCACGCAGCAATACCGGACCAGGTATGAGCCGGCAAAAGAAATAGAGGGAGCCGACACTTCAACCTACAATATAGGATGAGCTAAAAAGGACCCCAGCGAAGATAAGTATGTACGAGGCTCTTCTGCTCCCGGGGCAAGTTGATTTGCTGCAGGAATCCTTGAAAAGTGTAAAAGAGCGAAAGCCGACGCAGCCTGCTGTGTTAGCTCAGCCCTTGACAGTTTCTGCCACCGAGAAAAACAGGCCACCTCCTTTCTATTTGTCATTGCGGATGGAAGGCTATATAGTACACAACTGCATGGTGGATTCTGGTGCTTCCACGACTGTCATGCCGAGAGCCGTCTGCGAGGTGATCGGTATGGAATATACAAGGAGCAGCCAAGGTGTGCTGCAGCTAGATGGCACCCCTGTCAAGACAGTTGGTGTTATCAAGGATATCCCGATCTGACTGCATAAAGCCCTCGACATAGTGGTCATCCAGGAAGTCGTTGTGGTCGACTTGGAACCCTACTTCGGCATGTGTCTCTCCAAGGAGTTCACTGCGAAGCTGGGTGGATATCTGTCTCTGGATTACTCACATATGGAAGTGCCCTTCAAAGGAAGGAGATTAAAGATCTATAATGAAAAGCCTTCCACATTTCTGGTAGAGAAGATACCCGGAGAAGAGCCACAGAATGGCATGGTCCAGCTGACAACTGAAGAACTGGTAGAGGTTGATATGATAGAAGAAGCCCTTGAGCTGTTACAAGTGGAGGATGAGTTCTCCTTGCTAGACTTCAACGCCATGATTGAGACCGAGCAAGGCTGTTACTCCGTCACCCAGCTTGAAAGACTTGACCAGTCAGCAAGAAAGGAGGTTGGGCCCGCACCAGAAAAGCTATGGAAGCTGTTCTTTGATGGCGCCCGATACAAAAATGGCGCTGGTGCAGGTGTACTTCTGGTTTCCCCGTTCGGAGTCCAGAAGGACTACACTTACAGGCTGGCTTGGAGTTGCACTAACAATGCAGCGGAGTATGAAGCTTTGTGCTTGGGTTTGAGAAAGGCAGAGAGACTGGGGGTGAGACATTTACAGATCTTTGGCGACTCAGAGCTGGTGTACAACCTGATCACGAATAAGTGCCTCCAAGAAGCATTATCTCAAGGCGTACCGTAACCGTGTCTGGGACCTGATGGAGTCATTCGACTCTTTGAATGTCAAAGCCATATCACGTGAGAAGAATAAACATGCTGACATTCTGGCGTCTGTTGGAGCCAGGTACGTTCCGACTGATGACACTATCTAGAAGCCGAAGCCAAAGCCGGTTCGTACTATCTACAGACCTTCTGTGCCTGATAAAGACACCCACTAGCAGGTGTTCAACTGTGACGAGGATATCGTCACTTTTTTGATAAACGAAGCAAGTACGATAGAAGGTAGAGACCCCGATGATGAACAGCACGAGGGGTTGATACAGTTAAAAAACAATCATGTCCCGAAATGACTGATTACCCTGGAAAGTGTCTTTGATCAGAACGATAGGGAAATATCCCACAGAATCAAAGTGGACCCTAAGCAGTACATGGACCTGGAACTGGAACCTGGAAAAACGATCAAGGTCGGGACAGACTGCACTGAAAAGGAACTGGAGCAGATCAGATCTTTATGCGGAGAGTTCCCTGATATTGTGGCCTGGTGCTACCAGGACTTGAAGGGGTATGACAGAGAGATGATCCAGCATACTATAGAGTTGGAAGATAATGCAAGACCTTTCCGGCAGAAGCAAAGGGCAGTGAACCCAAAAATTGAAGCTATGATGAAAGCAGAGCTCTTAAAGATGCTGGAGGCCAAAATCATCTACCCCATCAAGCACTCATCTTGGGTCGCGAATCTGGTCCCTATGAGGAAAAAGAATGGAGACATCCGCCTTTGCTTGGATTTCAGAAACCTCAATCAAGCTTCACTGAAGGATCATTATCCGCTTCCCCAAATTGATCAAATCCTCCACATAGTTTCCGAAGCACAGAGGTTCTCTCTCTTGGACGGATTCTCTGGATATAACCAAATATGGGTAAAGGACGAAGATCAGCACAAGACAACGTTCACCACCAAATGGGGAACGTTTGCATATAAGCGGATGCCCTTCGGCCTGTCTAACGCCGGCGCTATGTTTCAAAGAGCTATGGACTTGGCGTTCCGGGAGCTGCTCAACAAGGTCATTGTCATCTACTTGGACGATATGACTGTATTTTCACATAAGAGAGAGGACCATGCTTCCCACTTGCGGAAAATATTTGAGAGATGTCGTGAATTTGGCATTTCCATCAACCCGAAGAAGTCAGTCTTCGCGGTAAAGGAAGGTAAGCTGCTAGGACATGTCATTTCTAAGAAAGGCCTTGCAGTGGATCCTGATAGAGCAAAAGCCCTTCTTCGCTTACCCATCCCAGTTGACAAGAAGGGGCTACAATCATTTTTTGGCCAAATCAACTTCGTGAGGAAGTTCATACCGGACTTCGCACAAGTAATTAAGCCCATGGCCGAACTCCTAAAAAAGAACGCCGAATTCTTGTGGACTGACAAAAGGAAGCAGGCATTCGAAGAGATCAAGTCCAGAATCGCGCAAGCTCCAGTGTTGATAAATCCAGATTATTCCAAGGATTTCATCCTGTACGCGGTGGGAGAGCCCGAGAGTTACGCCGCAGTCCTGACTCAGAAGGGAGATGATGGCGAAGAACGCCCCATAGCGTTCTTAAGCCAGGTGATTCAGCCGCATGAAGAAAAGTATAATTTTATTGAGCGGCAGGTGCACGCAATCATGAGATCCCTCAGGAAGTTCAGCACTTCGTCTCCCAGAGCTGGATAACTATCTTCATGATACATCCGGACGTCAAGAATTTCATTATACAAGGGGAGTCAGGACACAAGAGGGCAGGATGGATAGCCAAAATCCAAGAATTTGACATCGAGGTACGACCAACGAAGCTAATCAGAGGCCGAGCCCTGTGCCAAGAGCTGGCCCGAAGTGCTGCAGCTGAAATCTCTGCCTGCCAGTGGGAAGATCCAATGGCGGAAACTAACCTTGCCAACTCCTTATCAGAGGAGAGTGATTGGACGAATGACCTGGTGCGGTATTTTAGCACAGGGAGATGTCCAGATCATCTCAATGCCTCACAAAGGAGGTTTAGGTTGAATGCCTTAAGATATGTACTGCCCCCTGAGGGGCTGTATTTCAAAAATATTGACGGCATCCTGTTGCGATGCGTCAGAGAATCAGATAAACCAAAGGTCCTCGGAGAATTTCACTCCGGGATTCCTGGGGGACATCATTCAGGGAGGCCTACAACCTTAAAAACTATCAGAGCCGGGTATTATTGGCCCACTCTCTTCACAGACGCACATGCGGTCTGTGTTAAATGTGAAAAATGCCAAAGGTTCGCCGATAGGAACAGGAAGGCACCCTTGCCCCTCCAGCCAATTCAAGCCGAGACTCCGTTTCAGCAGTGGGGTCTAGACTTCGTCGGAACCATCACGCCTAACTCTACAGCGGGACATAAGTTCATCCTTACAGCCACCGATTATTTCACTCGGTGGGTAGAGGCGATCCCCACTAAGCACGCAGACCAAGAAACGGTCATTGGGTTCCTTGAGAGCCTCATCACCCGTTTCGAGGTCCCAGAGGCAATAGTTATAGACAACGGTCCGGGGTTCGCAAGTGCTGTACTCACGGAGTTCACCAGCAAATACGGCATCTATCACAAGATGTCCTCAAACTACTACCCGCAGGGGAATGGCCTGGCCGAGTCCACTAACAAGAATCTACTGAAGATTGTTAAAAAAACAGTAGAAAGGAACAAGAGGACGTGGCACCTACTTCTGAACCGGGCGTTATGGCGGACCGCATATCTTCCAAGAAATATATCAAGACATCCTCCTACGCGCTCGTATATGGCAAGGAGGCATTTTTGCCTACCCACATAGAAATGCCCGCACTCTGGATGTTAGATGAAGAAAAGGCGACGGAGATCCAGTGGACGCCAGACTTTACCAACTATTGCGGTTAGAAGAGGAAAGGGAGAAGGCATACCAGGCCTTTACTAAACACGCCGAGGTAACCCAGAGCTGGTTTGCAAAAGGCACCACAGCCCGAGTTTTCAAAATCGGGGACCTAGTGCTAAAGTGGGACTCACTCAAAGCAAAGTCGGGCAACCATGACAAATTTGATGCCCTTTGGGAAGGTCCCTATCAGATCGCTCGGGTAAACCAATTCAACGCGTTCGTGCTCAGGGACATGGAGGGACAACTTCTCCCCATTCCTGTCAACGGTTTCCACCTAAAAACCTATCACCACTGAAGGTGCCCAAGAGGTCCTTCCTTGTACATATTCTTTTCCTGCATTTCAGTTTATGTCAGAATGTAAATATTACTTTCAGTTATTCAGTTTTCAGTTTTCAAAGCCGAAGCGGGCAAAGTGTGAGAAAAGGAGCAAAATTTTGCGCTGCTTAAAAATCTGACCAAGCATAGAGCGAACCCCGACTTCGTAGCGAAGTCAGGCATCGCTTCATGAATTGTGCGACGTCGGAAGTTTGAGAGAAGACAGCAAACGAGAAGTCTCAAAAAATTTCTAAGTGCTGGGTGCGCAACCCAACTTCGCAGCGAAGTCGGACTGCGCACCATCTTGGGAGCGCAGTCGGGCAGCAGAGGAAGCAAAAAATTGGCTAAGTGTGGAATCCCTACTGCGCAACGTTTTCCGGGCGAAGTCGGATTGCGCACGTTTTTAGAGCGAAGCCCGAGTGCGCTCTTGATTTTAAGCGCACTTTGAACGACCTGTCAGGGAAAACAAGGGGCATAGTGGCGAAAAATTTCTAAATGTGGGCCCCGACGGCGCAATGTGTATAGCACGAAGTTAGGCTGCGTCCCTCCTTAAACCCTGGGCCAAAGTCTCCCTCGAAGTGTGTGCCCAAGCGACGGCTGTGACGTCATTGGAAGCACGAGGTTAAAAAATTTTAAAGAATGATTGCGCGTCTTTCGAAGTAGATATCATTAAAGAAGCAAGTGCATTAGGACAACCGCAACCAAGGTGCGCCTTCCAAGGAAAAGGCCCACGCGGCCGCCAAGGAATAACGGCGTTTCCTACCTACTTCGGGCAAATCACTTTAAACCCCCCCTCGCGCCATTAATGCTGCGGTTTTTTTCCTAGAAAATGTAATGTCCCAAAAATAAATATTTTTTGTAAATGTCTCCTACTCTTAATTATAAAAGTGAAAAAGGGGTTCATGTGACTAGGAGACATAACTTAAGTTGTGTTTATTTATGTTTTATGTTTTTATGTTGTAATAAGGCACTTTAAGTGATTTTAGGGTTGGGAGATGTCATCTCCAAATTAGAACCTCACACTATATAAGGGAGTGAGACGTCCCATTTTGGGCATGTTATGTTGATATTAGAATTGAATATTGAAACCCTAGAGGTTGCATGAGTTGAGATTGCAGGTCTTGCTCATTCCCATAGTGCATTGGAGGTGCATGGTTGGGGTCTTGGCAATATCATTGCAGGTGTTATTGCCCTAAAATATCAAAAATACAAAAAGAGGCATCTTTGAGGAGTTCGTGGCATTTTTGGGAGCATTTGTGTCATGTGTTTCAGATCTGTTGGCAGCCCCAAACCCTACGCTTGTATTTGGGGTCATTTTTGAGGAGTTTTTGCATCTGTTCAGCCTTGGGGTTAGTTCGTCCCACTTGTGGGAGTTTATATCTGCATTTTGAGTTCCTTGAGGACCCATTTGTCCATTCCAGTTGTTATATTGGTTTGGCAATATTTAATATATGATATTGGCTGATTTCTCCTCATACTTGTGTTATTTTATGAGCAATTTCTGAGTTATTTCCTTGCTGTACTTAATTTCTGCATTTTCGTAGTAAGGGTTTGTTGTTCCTAAAAAAGGGACATTACAAGTGGTATCAGAGCTGGAATCTTGCCAGCCTGTGATTCGTGGTGATAAGTGTGTTTCTGTGGTGAAAAGTTGTGCCCTAGTGAAAATAGCGGATTTTTAGGGGATTCGCGGATTTTTAGGGATTTTTTTCAGAAAATAAAAATTGCAGATTTGGATACCCTTTTGACCAATTTGCAATTTTGTGGTTTCAGAAATTTTTTTTGGTGGTCAGAATTTTCAGAATTTCAGATTTTCATCTTTTTAGGGTTTGATAGGGTTTTATGCATTGTCCTCCTGTTCATCAGTATTTTACTAGGAGAAACAGACTCGCTTTGGAAATATCAAACAGGGAAGAGGTTGAGGAGCCCCAAAGGCCAGTTGATGGTATTGAGCAAAAATTCGATGCCCTACTTGACATGTTGCAAAGAATGGTGTCCTTACAAGAGACAAATCAGCAAGAATTGAGGGCAGCTTTGGGCAACCCAAATGGCACAAGGAGGGAAGGAGAAAGGGGAGGCAACAACAATGGGCATGAGTCATCATCTAACTCACACCCTCCCTTGCCTAGGCCGTCCAAGCCTATGTTCCTTGTTCCACCACCTCCACCGGAGGAAAATGAGGTAATTGATGAATTAGATGAATGGTTTGCTGCTTATAGTAATAAATCTGAGGGTTTTAGGGCAGCAGTTTCTTTTGATAAATATTTGAATATTGTGGGTAAATCTGTTGTTGAGGCTAAAAAAGAGAAAAAGAAGCCCTTTTTGCATCAAAAGGTGACCATTCCCTCATTTAATGGTCAAGATGGTCTTACAGCTAGGGCAAGGCTTCAAAAATTGCAGACTTATTTTACCTTGGAGCCTATTTCTGAAGCTGATGCAGTTCAAATTGCTACACTCCACCTTGAGGGTAGTGCTTACTCATGGTGGCATCATGGGTTAGTAACCCAAGGGCATGGTGATATTAATACATTTGATGAATTTTGTACCAGGGTGTTGAACAAGTTTGAAAGGAGGAATGTGGAAGAGTATTTCAAGGAGCTTGCCACTTTGAAGCAAACTTCATCCATTCATGCCTATGTGGAGGAATTTGAACAACTTTCAGTTCAGGTACAAAATATTTCACCCAAGAGGGTAATTTTTCTTTTTATGGATGGTTTGTTGGAACCCGTGAAGGGATTAGTTAAAGCTTTTGAACCAGCCACTCTTGAAGATGCCATTAAGAGAGCTTTACGCTTAGAATCTGTTTTACCTCCTAGACAGAAATATTTTGCACATAGTCCACCTGCTAGACCACCTTTTGCAGCCAGAAAAACAATTTTTGGACAGCAGTATGGGCAGCAAGGAAACCTCACGCAGCAAGGTGGAAATGAGAGAAATTTTTATGGCAGGAATCCCACGCGTGGAGAAGGTTTCAGATCTGGTTTTCAGCCACCTAATAAGCCCCCAAATGGCCCACGCTTGACACAAGAAGAGAAAGATGAGCTAAGGAAACAAAACAAGTGTTTCATTTGCAAGTCTCCTTGGCAAAGAGGTCATAAATGCGAGAGAGGAGGTATGAAAATCATTGAATTACATTCTGATTCTGATTCTGATAATCCTGATTTTTATGAGGCAGATGAGACACCCTTGGAAGAGGAAGCACAAAGGGAGTATGAGGAAGTTCCTGAAGGTTCCCTAGCCACTTTAAGTGGGCTGAATCAGTTTCGCACTATTAAGGTACCAGGTAGATCTTTTGATGAAAAGGTTATTGTTTTAATAGATGGTGGTGCTACTTACAATTTTGTTGATGAGAAGTTTGCCACTAGAAAGAATCTTCCTATAGCTATCATTCCTGGTTTTAGTGTTGCTATTGGCAATGGTGATCTTATCACATGCAACAAAGTGGTAAGAAACATAAAAATTAATTTTGGCAACATGGAAGTAGATGAGCAATTCTTTGTTTTTCCCTTAGGAGGTATTCCACATATGGTTTTGGGTGTGCAATGGTTGTATTCTTTGATGATTATGTTACTAATTATCAAAAATTAGAACTGAAATTTGTGCTTGAAGGGAAAGATGTGGTGTTGCAAGGAATCAAGGAAAATGGGTCAAAAGATTCTTGCAAAATTTTGGAGGTTTCATATAAAAGAATGGAGAAGATGATAAGGCATAAGGACGTTGAGTGGGCAGCTGTAATTTTCAGTTCAGAAGGGAAAAAATCAACCACCTATCATCCTCAAATTCAAGGTTTACTACGAAAACATCTTAAGGTATTTTCTGACCTACCTAAAGGTTTGCCACCTAGTAGAGGATTTCAGCATGTTATTGAATTGGAAGCAAATAGTAAACCTGTCATAATTAAACCTTATAGGCATCCTAAGGTTTTCAAAGATGAGATTGAAAAGACCATTGCTGATTTACTTGTGAGTGGGCACATTATTTGCAAAGATGGGGTGAAGGTTGATCAAACTAAAGTTTCAGCTGTACAAAGATGGCCTATACCATCCAACCTAACGGAATTGAGGGGTTTTGTGGGTTTATGCAGTTACTACAGGAGGTTGATTAAGGGGTTTTCTTCTTTGGCTGCCCCCCTTGCTGAATTAACTAAGAAAGGGGCCTTTTCATGGTTCAATGAGGCTCTTTTAGCTTTTCTAAAGCTGAAAGATGTAATGACTTCCACTCCTTTACTTGCTATTCCTGATTTTTCTGTTGCTTTTACTATTGCTTGTGATGCTTCAGGTGTTGGAGTTGGAGCTGTACTTATGCAACAAGGACGCCCCATTGCTTATGAGAGTAGAAAGCTCTCAAATGTGGAGAAAACTTTCAGCATCTATGATAAAGAGATGCTAGCTATCATGCATGCCTCAACCAAATTCAAGCAATACTTAGTGTGTGGCAAGTTTGTGGTCAAAACTGATCATAACAGTTTGAAATACTTCTTGGGGCAAGTTGAACTGAATGAAAGACAGCAGAAATGGGTAACAAAGTTGCTTTCATATGATTTTGAAATTGAGTTTGTAAAGGGTAAGAAGAATTCAGCTGCTGATGCACTTTCTAGGCACCCTACTTTTCATTCTCTTTCCATTATTTCTGCTGATTGGAAGGTGAAAATTATGGCTGAATATGCAAAGAATGATTTTTGTTCTAAACTAATAAATGGGCAAGTTGAAGATGACAGGTTCAGCCATAAATAAGGACTGATTTTTTGCAAGGGAAGAGTGTTTTTAGTACCTGAATCGAAGCTGAAACAAGCTTTAATTACAGCCATGCATGATGCTCCACTTGTAGGCCATCCAGGTTTCTACAAGACTTACAAACAGGTTAGAGAAAGATTCTATTGGAAGGGTTTGAAAAGGGATGTCTTCTTGCATGTTCGGGAATGTGTTATTTGCCAAGAAAACAAAGGAGAAAATGTATTACCTGCTGGCTTACTTCAGCCACTTCCTATTCCCAATCAGAAATGGGAAAGTATCTCCATGGACTTCATTACTGGTTTGCCCAAGGTATACATGAAGGATTGCATATTTGTTGTTGTTGATAAATTGACAAAATTTGCTCATTTCTATGCCATTTCAACAACTTGTACAGCCATACTATTTGTCCAACCCAGACTTTTGTTCTCTCTCCCATACTTACACAACCTCCTTCGTTGCCCAAATTTTCCTCGATTCTATCTTTCGCCTTCATGGTATGCCCACCTCCATTGTGTTCGATCGTGACCCAACCTTCAGTAGTCACTTTTGGAAAGAATTGTTTAAGTTGTAGGGAACTCAACTCAAAATGAGTTCAGCTTATCATCCGCAAACGGATGGCCAGATGGATATTGTCAACAAATGTTTGGAGACCTACCTTCGTTGCTTTACCTTTGATCATCCTACTTAATGGGTGAAGTGGCTTCCTTTGGCCGAGTGGTGGTACAACACTTCCTATCACACAACCAAGGTTACCCCTTTCAAGGTAGTTTATGGGCGCCCTCCACTCACGCCTTCCTCCAACATTCCAAGTAGCTCCAGGGTCCATGCAGTCAACACTACTCTTAGTCAGCATGTCGATGTCCTCCGTCAACTGAAGATGAATTTGGATGCAGCCCAGAACCGGATGCACCAACAGGCTGACCAACACCGTTCCAAGTGCAACTTTGATGTGGGTGATATGGTTTTCCTTCGCTTGCAGCCATACAAACAATCGTCCCTTCAATTTCGTAGGTGCTAGAAACTTGCTGCGAAATACTATGGGCCCTACCAGGTTTTACAACGAATTGGTGCCACAACCTACAAATTGGCCCTTCCACCTACATCCAAGCTCCATCCTATTTTTCATGTCTCTTCTCTCAAAAACGTGGTGGGCACTCAGGTACAGGTTCAATCGGCACTCCTAGAATTAGATGAAGAAGGTTCTATCTCTCTCAAGCATGAGGAGTTGTTGGATCGTCAGACTTGCACTCTCCGTAACCGCACCATTAATGAGGTCCTTGTTTAGTGGCATGGACTCCATCCAAAATATGCTACATGGGAGTCTCTCCATCAGCTCTAGCACCAGTTTCCTCATCTTCAGCTTTGAGGACAAAGCTTTTTGAAGGGGAAGGACATGTTAGGATCCCATCCTAACATTATTTTGTAATTCTCTTTGCTTATGTAATGACCCACGTCCAACGTGGGGGATCTTATCTATAATGTTATTTTGCAATATTTTGTAATATACATGGCAAGTAAGGCACCTAGCCAAGTGGGGCCATTTCATGTAACTGTTATCAATATTGTAAGCAACATTTGGTAGAATATTCTAGCTCGAGTGGCATTTTGCATGTAAGCCAATTCTTATCTTAGGGTTAGGGTTGCATGAAGTCTTTTCTTTAAAAGCTATGAAGCCATGTACGAATGTATCTTTTTGCAAGTGAATGAAATATTGAAGGAGGTTGCCCCCTCGAAGAGGCCTGCGATTCAGTGTTTATTGTGAGAGTGTTTATTTCTGCATTATGATATTGCATGAGTTTCTGCTTAATTTCAGTATTTTGTGTGAGTTTGCTTATTCTTAATAGTAGGTTCCTAACAGAGAGATACCCATATTTGGCACTTTGCTCCTTAGAATGTATTACCTCTAGGGGCTCTTTTGGTCCTCAGTGGATGGTACTTAGAAGTTATTTCTCTTCTTTAGTCAGTTGGCATCTCCATTGATCAATTACCTCTCTTCAAATACTCCTTAAATGGTCCTCCTTGTATTCTTTCTAATAAGAGGGTTATTAATCAAGCAGTCAGAAATGATGTTTATCAACAATATATTCAAATCACTTGGGTCACTCCATCTCAGCCTCTTCATCCTAAGTTGGCCTTCTGTAGTAAGCATTTCATGAGGATTAAGAATAACATTATTACTCATCCTAATTATGTCAAGCGACATTGGCACACAGTCTTAGGATTCCTCTTGATCAACTTAGAGTATACTCATATCAGTTGTAGGTGGAGACAAACCACCATATTCCTCAAGAGGATAGGGTATATTGTCTTTGCTCTATTCGAGAGGTGGAGACTAAAGAAAATTTTATCTTCAGGTGTCCTATTTATTATGAGAGCCAGGGGAGGTACTATTGCTTGTATAGAGACTCAAGTGGATCTCTTACCACTTTTTTAGTTATCCTAACCAAAGATGATTGCCTTTTTACCTCAAGGAAGCGATGCTTGGCTCTTTACCTTAGGGAAGCGATGCTTGGCTCTTTACCTCAGGGAAGCTATGACTCTTCGGCATTAGTTATTACATGGAAGATGAACAACTACTTGTCTAATCATCTCATTCTTTCACCCTATCTTTGCAGTTGAGAGTAATAAGTGCTCATTAGAAGCTACAACAATCCAAAATATTAATGATAGATTTGTGCGCCCTTTTCTAAATTCAAGAGTGGCTACCAGGGCTTCAATCCTTTCTTCTTGTTTATGATAGAACAAGATTGCAGTTTTTTAGCATTGGGTTTCGGTCACCCCTCACATACCAAGGAGTTGTAGATAGGTGTAACTTACTAGTTTCTTATCCTCTTCTATTGGTTCCACAACCATGGATGCTAGAAGAGTCTTGAGGGATTGAACTCCATGCCCTCCTAGGATTATCCATCTAGGCCCTCTTAGTCCTGGCCATTCTCTTGGGAGCATCATTAAATCTTGTGTTGGTCCTTTTAGGATAATTGGTGACGATAATGATTGTGCTTCTACTTTACATCCCACTATAGATTAATATTGGTGCTTGGATCCATTGGAGCTCCCTTCTATCTTTGTTGTACCTCAACTTCTAGATCTCTCTTAATCATTTCTTTTAGCATGTTTTGGTTTATCCATATTGGGTAACCCTCAAGGCTGTAATATTATGCCATACAATTGTTCCATTTTAGAGGAGTTTACTCTAGATTCTTTACTCTAGTTTAGCTTATTTTCGTAGTACTTTCTAGTTACTACAATGCATTGTAATTTGTAACAACTCTTTTCAAGGAGTCCCATTGGCCTCCTTTGGCCATATGTGGACATTAATAGAATTATCTTAATCATCTTATCTATGTTCTAGTATGATGTCTTTGTCTTCTTCAACAAAATTACAAAATCATAAAAATATTTTCAACATTGATACCTTTGTGAAATATGCCTAAAACATGATAAGCCTTTTTGGTTTACTTATTAAGGCTAGTACTCCCCTTCAAAGGGTTGAGTTTCAGTCCTCCAATTGGATTGCAATAAATGAAAACAAAATGAACTCATGTTCAATTGGATTGTAATAAATGAAAACAAAATCAACTCATGTTGTTGCAATGAAGCATGATAATTCATCCAAATATCCAAAACGTATGAAAAGAAAAGATGGGATAGAGGAGAGTGAAAGGTGAAAACAGTTAAATTAATTATGTAGAAAAAAGCAGTACAAAAGGGTATGACACATTGTATTTCACCTGTTCATAATTCAAGATATTTATTTCTATAATAAATGCCAGTTCATTGTTTTTATCATTCTGAACAATAAATGCTCTACAGGTAAAGGATTTTCATATTGCAAAACCACAGGATATTGGATACTATGCAGGCTATATAGGTCAGTTCACTGTGACCTAGTTTGTTTTTCTTTGTTAAAATGGACTTGTAATTGTAGTAAGCCAATTTTTCTTTAAATCCATGAGGATTTTAATCATTGCATCCTTGGCATCTTCCTGCAGGATCTTCCTTCATGTTTGGGCGATTTTTGACTTCTGCTCTTTGGGGGATGGCAGCAGACAAATATGGACGAAAACCTATTATACTTGTTGGTGTTGCTTCAGTGTCAGTGGCTAATAAAATATGCATGATCTTATAATTAATTTGTTAAAGGGAAAAAAATTGTTAAGAGTGTTAGCCTTTGGCTTGCTATAAGAAAATCTGCATAGTAGATACAAATGGTGTCTTAAATTAAAATGTTCTTCCAGCTGGACCTTTTTGGTGCTTCCTTTTATCATTCATGTTAAATTTTGCAGAATTGTACTCAATACACTTTTTGGAATGAGTGTTAATTTTTGGATGGCTATTTCAACAAGATTTCTTCTTGGAAGCTTCAATGGTCTGATTGGACCAGTAAAGGTAAGATTGAGTTGTGAATTGCTGGTTCTAGTGTCTATTTAGTCCTTATACATCTAAAGAGACATTGTAGGAGATGTAAAGATCAATAGAGAAATCCATCTTTTTATTTCTTTCACAATAACCAAAGTTGTGAGCATAGAAGAAGCTTGTTTCAGTGTCCCCTTTCTTAGCAACCACATAAATTTTGCTTAGCACTTCCTAGAAAATATCTCTTTCATAATGGTAGTTGACATATTCCTTCTCTTTGCTGCAGGCATATGCATCAGAAATTTGCAGAGAAGAGCAACAAGCTTTTAGCCTATCAATTGTATTGATATTTTTTCCCAAGTTCACTGTTTTGTACCATTACTATGGTCCTACCAAATTATTATTGTTTTATTGTTCATTTGTAGCCCCAGTTGTCTTAGCAGAAACCTAATTTGTAGGATATGGTAATGTTTATATTCACTTATTTATCAGGTCGGTACAATGTGGGGGATAGGTTTGATCATTGGTCCAGCACTTGGAGGTTTTTTAGCTCAGGTATTGCAAGTTCTTCTATTGATATTATGAATTCATTGATGATCTAACTAATTAAGGACATATTTTAGAAGTGTATCCATATTCCACATAGCTCAGCTTGTTTTTGGCCACACAAGAACAATGCCACTATTTTGTCACTAGACCAAATCTTGGCTGTCACTTTTCTTTCAAAGAGAGATTTGGGTCTATTTTTTGAGAATAGGATGCCCCCCTTATATCATCCCATGATGTTTGTCTATCAATGTTGTCAAGTCTTTCACTTAGTCTCAGAAGTGCCATTTACACAATTTTAACATGTGTTGTTGGCACAAGAAGTGGTCTAATTTGACATTTTACAAATAATAATTTCAACTATCTAGCTCTACATATTCAAGGCTTGAACCTTCATAATTATCATTTATAGGCTGCCAAGTTGGTCATAATCATGATTCTTGATACTGAGTATCAATATGGTGTTCTACTATGTTTCAATGTACTTGAATAAGTGATGAAACAATAGGCATGATGTACATAGCCTTTTAGAGTTGCGAGTAGAGGGTACAATTTTTTTTTGATGTATCTGGGATGTTTGGTAGATATGTTCGTTGGCCTCTATCATTTTCCCTTTTATACCACTTATACCATGGTTGACACTGTCTTGGTACTGTTGCCACATTTTGCACGGGGTGCAATGTTTTCAATTTTTGTAAGAGTGCTGCTCTTCCCTTTCCCTCCTCCTCTCTTTCCCCTTTCTCTTCTCTCCCTTTCTCTCTCTTCCCTACATTCTCATTCTTCCCTCTTTCTCTTGAGCCCCTCAGTCAAAATCTCAAAATGACAGCAGTTGCCCTGAAAAATGGCTAAGTATCAGGGCGCAATCCGACTTCGCAGCGAAGTCGGAGTGCGCCCTCCAGTTGGAGCGCAGCAGGAATGCAAACTGCGCAGTGTGACAGGATCAGCCAGAATTTCTAAGTGTTCAGGGCGCAATCCGACTTCGCAGCGAAGTCAGACTGTGCCCTGCTTTCTGGGCGAAGTTGGTAACAGGCTGGCAGGAAACATGACTAAGTGTTGGGGCGAAGTCCGTACGGCGGTAGGAATCAGCTTCCACCTGTGCGCAACCCGACTTCGCAGCGAAGTCGGAGTGCGCCCTTTGACAGGTGCGCAGTAACAAACTCAGAATTTGACTAAGGCATGAAAGGCCTCCCCAATTGCGTTGTTTTCTGCCTGCGCAATCCGACAGCGCTCGGGTTCTGGGCGAAGTTGGATAAACTGCCCCTCAAGGCAAACACGTGTCAAGCAGCAGCATCCGACAAGTGTCCAACTCCGGGATCCGAGCCAAAACGTGCCGAGCACAAGGACAAGCATGGGACGCACTACTTATGCCAGCTGCTGCCTTTAAAGCTGATTAGAGGTTCTACCTGCTCCAGCTACCCGCATTCCTGCCGATGAGAAGTTCTACCTAACGCGCTGCCACAAATCTGTACAGCCTTCAGGGAGACCATGCTGCAAGTACAATCCTGCCAGACAAAGGTCAGCATCAGCAGTTCCACGGTTGTTTTTGTCAGCTAATGTTTGACCGGGACTTTGTGCCCATTAATGTAATCGGGGGGGTTCTCATGCTATAAATACCCACCACATTTTCATTGTAAGGTGGTGGAAGGGGAATGTCTGTTAGGGAACCATTGTAGCTGTGCTTCTGCTTATCAATATAAAGTATATGCCTGGCTCTGTTCTACTTTTATTTTTTATGCTGCCTCTCTTTTGTCATATTTCTTGTGTCATGGCTTGTTGATTTGCTTCAGCATTTGGTGGCCAAGTACTCTTGGACTTCATTGATCAGAGGATACATAGAATAAATTTGGTAGCAGTTCCTTCAGTTTGTGTGTTATGTTTATGTTGTTGTCCGTAGTGGTGATTGATGCATTGTCGTGCTGTTAGTTCTCCTTGTAGGGAGAATGTTTGCTAGGGGACCATTGTAGCTGTGCGTACAAATTCTCTGCATAACACACATACTTGGATCTGACATTTCTTGGTTACCTTTTGTATTTATGTTGTTGTCCGTAGTGGTGATTGATGCATTGCCGTGCTGTTAGTTCTCCTTGTAGGGAGAATGTTTGCTAGGGGACCATTGTAGCTGTGCGTACACTTCTTTATATAAAAAGTATACTTAGGTTTTGCAGTTTCTGGTTATGCTTTGTATTTATGTTGCAGTAAGTAGTGGTGATTGATGCGTTGCCGTACTGTTAGTTCCCCCCACCCAACTCCACTCACATTTGTAAATCCTTTCCGCATTTTTATCTCTTTCCTGCACCCTTATCTTAAACCATAAAACCCCACAAGAAGTCGGCCTTCTCCGGAGATTGGCACGGAAGGCATTCCTTCCTTCCGGCCCTTCAAGCTGGTGGGCGAATCTGGGCACGTTAACACAAAATCCTTTCCTCATGGCAGATTCGTAACCAACAGTTTCTCTGGCACGCCGGTGGGACCCGGAGTCCCACATTTGAAAAATCTCAGGCTCGTGTTCACTCGGGCTGACAGTTCATTCTGAGCACTCGGTGAGACAAGGAAGTTTCTCACCCCCAAACAGAATCGAAGCACCGGTGTTCGCTTCATTGCTATTCAAAATCAGAACACCTGGCGACTCTGCACGAACATATCCTTTGAGTCTGAAAGACCGGTCCTAGCACCTTCATGCAAACAAGAAGGTGGCGAGCAAGGGATCCAAGAAACCCGCCTGACTTTTACAAACTAGACATCAACGCTCGAGGCGAAATTGTCAGGCTGGCTGATCAACAAGCTCGCGTCGACGAAGTCGAAGCCGAAGTCGGAGGAGCTGAGTATGAAATAGAAGAGGCTGAGGAAGAAGAGGAATCTACATCCTCGGAAGGTACCGACACTGAGTATACAACCGACGGAGGAGAAGAAGAACCAATGGCTGCCCAGCAGCAGAATGATGATGATCTCTTCCCGGCGGTGGACTCTACGGGGCCCTTGGCCCTGGTCGGACAACAAGCTGTGCCCCCTGCTGCCTTAAAATCCATCCCTACATATGACGGCTACGACGAGATGGCGTAAGAGCACATCCAGGACATTCTTGCCCTGGCTGCATTGCATTCCATTACTGACGAAAGTGTGAAGACCCGTCTGCTGGCCCTTTCCCTAAGGGGAAAGCTTCTCTACTGGTGGAGATCGCTGCCAGAGGGATCTATCACAGGGTGGCCTCGACTTGCCAGAAGGCTCGTGAAAGGATGCAACGAGTCTGCTGACCCTACTTCTTTGCTTGCATCAGTTCCAAAGTATCCAGAGACACCCCCAAGAGGAGGTGTCAGACTTTAACATCAGGTTTGCGAGATCCTGGAAACGGGTACCTCGCAAACTTCGGCCTTCAGCTGGCATGGCTGCTCACTACTATCTGAGATCCTTCAACTCAGACATATGCCTGCTGCTGAAGATTGCCAGAATAGACTCGTTTCCTGCTCTGTACGAAGTTGCCCAGCAAGCTGAAGCGGATATCATTTCCATCGGCAGACTCCCGTCCAGAGTGCAGGAACCCATTCGTCCCGACTTTCCCAGATCCCAGTATCCATCAGCTTCTGGTGATGCGTCGTCCACATCAGGACAGCAACCCCAGCAACAATGGAATCCGGCGTCGGTCGTAACTCCTTACGGCCCGCCGCAAATGCATTATCCTCACCCGCCTCCTCCTGCTCCGCATTTTCCAGCACTCCTTGCTCCTCCGCAGTATGCACCTTATTCCAATCCTCCTCCATTAGCCGCATTGCCTCCACCGGCACAGTTGCCGCCTCCTGACAATAACATTCAGAATACAATTCTCCAGGAGGTACGGGCTTTGGCCTCAGGTTATCATGCCATGTCCAATGACATGACCGCTTTGAAGAAGAAGCAGGCCCAGATGGACCTCGCTCCTAGGAGGCCATATCCGCCCCCGGCGCTGACAAAAGACAAACCCCCAGAGCACCAGCTGCAGAGGCGTCCGCCTCCGAGAAATGCTGCTATAGAAGACCAACCTGGTCCTTCTGACCAGGTTAACTGGTGCACTACGTGCAATGACCCGCATTCGGAGGAAGACTGCACACTACACCAGCACTACATCCAGACTTTGGCCGGCAGCGCCATAGAGGACGATGAACTCTACATGATCCTGGACGGCGAAGCCAACTTTGCCCTCCCAGAGGAGAATCTAGTGCCGCCCGCCAAGGAAGAAAAGAAAACTGCAGATGCTGCCAAGCCTTTGCAGGTATATGCCAGAAGAGAAAAACCGTAGCCTAGCGGGCTGCCACCGTACAAGCGGCTGTGGCCCTACGCAGCCCAGGAGAAGGCATCCAAAGACAAAGCTCCAGCCAAGCCTCCTCTGGCAAGGCAGCCCCTGTTCCAGCCAAGCCTCCTATAGCAAAAGCTCCAGTTTCGGCTAAAGCTCCCGTACCTCAGCCTCCAGCTGAAACCAAAGAACAAGCCCAGGAGAGGCTGAAGTACCCGTCTCTGACCAAGAGATAGAGAGTTGAGGCCACCCAGCAGTACCGGACGAAGTATGAGCTGGGGAAAGAAGCGGAAGGAGCTAGCACCTCGGGCTACAGCATAGTAGACGAGTTGAAAAGAACACCCGCTAGAATCAGCATGTACGATGCTCTTTTGCTCCCAGGCCAGGTGGATCTGCTGCAAGAATCCCTGAAAAACATGAAGAACGGCAAGCAGATACAGCTCGCTGTCCTGGTTCAACCTCTGACAGTCTCAGCCATTGGGAAGAACAGACCGCCTCCCTTCTATCTGTCTTTACGGATGCAAGGGCACATAGTACACAACTGCATGGTGGACTCTGGCGCTTCCACGACTGTTATGCCGAAAGCCGTCTGCGACGAGATCGGGATGGAGTACACAAGGAGCAGCCAAGGCGTGCTGCAATTAGACGGCACCCTTGTCAAGACAGTTGGTGTCATAAAGGACATCCCTATCCGGCTGCATAAGGCTCTCGACATCGTGGTCATCCAAGAGGTCGTGGTTGTTGACCTGGCTCCCTACTTCGGCATGTGTCTCTCTCGGGAGTTCACTGCGAAGCTGGGCGAGTACCTGTCTCTAGACTACTCACACATGGAAGTGCCCTTCAAAGGAAGGAGACTGAAAATATTTAATGAGAAGCCTTCCACCTTCCTAGTAGAGAAGATACCCGACGAAGAGTTGGACTGCATGGTCCAGCTGTCTGAGGAAGAACTGGTGACGGTAGAGCTGATGGAGCAAGCCCTCGAAGTGCTACAGCTCGAAGATGAGTTCTCTTTGCGGGATTTCAATGCCATAATTGAGACAGAGCAGGGCTGTTACACCGTTGTACAGCCCGAGAGGCTTGACAAGTCAGCTGCAAAGGAAGTGGGACCTGCACCTGAGAAGCTGTGGAAGCTTTTCTTTGATGGCGCGTGATGCAAGAATGGCGCCGGTGCAGGGGTACTTCTGGTTTCTCCGACCGGGATCCAGAAGGACTATACCTACAGGTTGGCCTGGAGTTGCACTAATAACTCGGCGGAGTACGAAGCCCTGTGCTTAGGATTGCGAAATGCGGAGAGGCTGGGGATTAAACACCTGCAGATCTTTGGAGATTCAGAGCTGGTGTGTCACCAGGTTACGAACAAGTGCGCCTCCAAACAGCACTATCTCAAGGCGTACCGCAACCGGGTGTGGGACCTGATGGAGTCGTTTGACTCGTTGAATGTCAAGGCGATATCACGTGAGAAAAACAAACACGCTGACATTCTGGCATCTGTTGGCGCTAGGTACGTTCCGGCTGACGACGTTGTCCATTAACCGAAGCCGGTTCGCACTATTTACAGGCCTTCTGTGCCTGATAAGGACATCCACTGGCAGGTGTTCGGTTGTGACGAGGAGATCGTCACATTTTTGGTAAACGAAGTTGGTTCAATCGAGAGTAGAGACCCTGATGACGAGCAATATGAGGGGTTGATACAATTGAAAAATAATCATGTCCCAAAAGGACTGATTACTTTAGAGAGTCTATTTGATCAGAATGACAGAGCTATATCTCATAGGATCAAAGTAGACCCGAAGCAGTATGCCGACCTGGAACTTGAACCTGGTAAAACTATCAAGGTCGGGACAGACTGCACTTCGGAGGAACTGAGCAGATCAGATCACTGTGCCGAGAGTTCCCCGACATCGTGGCCTGGTGCTACGAGGATTTGAAGGGGTATGACAGAGATGTAATCCAGCATACCATTGAGCTAGAGGATGGCGCTAAGCCATTCCGACAGAAGCAGAGGGCCGTAAATCCGAAAATTGAGGCCATGATGAAAGCAGAGCTCTTGAAGATGCTGGAGGCCAAAATCATCTACCCCATCAAACATTCATCCTGGGTCGCGAATTTGGTGCCTGTGAGGAAAAAGAATGGCGACATTCATCTCTGTGTCGACTTCAGAAACCTGAATCAGGCCTCCCTCAAGGACCACTATCCGCTTCCCCAAATTGACCAAATTCTACACATCGTTGCTGGAGCCCAGAGATTCTCACTTCTAGATGGATTTTCCGGCTACAACCAAATTTGGGTCAGGGATGAAGACCAGCATAAGACGGCGTTCACCACCAAATGGGGGACGTTTGCCTATCAGCGCATGCCTTTCGGCTTATCCAATGCTGGTGCCACATTCCAAAGGGCCATGGACCTGGCCTTCCGAGAGCTGCTCAATAAGATCATTGTCATCTACCTTGATGACATGACTGTTTTCTCTCACCAAAGAGGGGATCATGTTTCCCACCTGCGGCAAATATTTGAGAGGTGTCGAGAATTCGGCATTTCTATAAACCCGAAGAAGTCTGTCTTCGCGGTAAAAGAAGGTAAGCTGTTGGGACATGTCATCTCCGAGAAAGGCCTCGCCATTGACCTTGACAGAGCAAAAGCCCTCATGCGCTTTCCAGCCCCAATTGATAAAAAAGGGCTGCAGTCCTTCTTCGGTCAGATTAACTTCGTGCGGAAGTTCATTCCGGACTTCGCACAGGTGATCAAGCCTATGGCCGAACTGCTGAAAAAAGATACAACTTACGAATGGACTGATGAGAGAGAGCAAGCCTTCGAGGAAATCAAGGCTCGAATTGTGCAAGCTCCGGTGTTGATAAACCCGGACTACTCCAAGGACTTCATCCTTTATGCGGTGGGAGAACCGGAAAGTTACGCCGCAGTCCTAACTCAGAAGGGAGACGATGGCGAGGAGCGCCCCATAGCGTTCCTGAGCCAAGTGATTCAGCCACATGAGGAAAAATACAACTTTATAGAGCGGCAGGTTCACGCTGTCATGAAATCCCTTCGAAAGTTCAGGCATTTTGTCTCCCAGAGCAAAACTACTGTCTTTGTGATTCACCCGGACGTTCGAAGCTTCATCATACAGGGAGAGCCGGGTCACAAGAGAGCAGGATGGATTGCAAAAATCCAGGAGTTCGACGTCGAAGTGCGGCCCACCAAGCTTATCAGAGGCCGCGCCTTGTGTCAGGAGCTGGCCTCAAGCGCTGTAGCCGGCATCTCCGCCTGTAAGTGGGAGGACACAGCGACAAGCATCTACCTAGCCAACTCCTTATCGGAGGAGAGTGATTGGACGAGATGAACCGGTGAGATATTTCTGCACCGGAAGATGTCCAGATCACTCGAACGCCTCACAACGAAGGAGATTTCGGCTAGGTGCACTCAAGTACACTCTTCGCCCCGAGGGGCTTTACTTCAAAAATATTGACGGCATCCTGTTGCGGTGCGTCATGAAATCAGACCAGCCCAGGGTCCTCGGAGATTTTCATTCCAGGATGCCTGGAGGTCATCATTCTGCAAGGCCTACGGCCTTAAAAATAATTAGAGCCGGGTACTATTGGCCCACTCTATTTACAGACGCTTATGCGGTCTGTTCTAAGTGTGATCAATGCCAGAGGTTTGCTGGCAGAAACAGAAAAGCACCCCTGCCCCTTCAACCGATTCAGGCCGAGACTCCGTTCCAGCAATGGGGTCTAGACTTCATTGGGGTGATCTCGCCTAATTCCTCTGCCGGACACAAGTTTATTCTTACAGCCACCGATTACTTCACACGGTGGGCAGAGGCGATCCCAACCAAAAACGCGGACCAAGAAACGGTCATCAGGTTCCTTGAGAGCCTGATTACCCGCTTCGGGGTTCCAGAGTCAATTGTGACGGACAATGGTCCGGGGTTCGCAGGCGTACTCACGGAGTACACTGGCAAACTTGGCATTTATCACAAAATGTCTTCTAATTACTACCCGCAAGGGAATGGCCTTGCCAAGTCTACTAACAAGAACCTCCTGAAGATCATCAGGAGGACCATTCACAGAAACAAGCGGACTTGGCATTTACTCCTGAACCGGGCGCTGTGGGCGGACAGAGTTTCATTCAAGAAATCCATCAGAACGTCCCCTTATGCGCTCGTCTACGGTAAAGAGGCTGTCATGCCATCCCACATTGAAATCCCTGCCCTATGGATGTTGGACGAAGACAGGAGCAGTGGAGACCCGGTGGATGACAAACTGTGCCAACTTCTGCAGTTGGAAGAAGACAAAGAAAAAGCATACCAGGCCTTCACCAAGCACATTGAAGCCACTCAAGGCTGGTTTGCAAAAGGCACCACTGCCCGAGTTTTTAAAATCGGGGACTTGGTGCTGAAGTGGGACTCATATAAGGCGAAGCCGGGCAACCACGGGAAGTTTGATGCCCTCTGGGAGGGCCCTTATCAGATTGCCCGGGTAAACCAGTCCAATGCTTACATACTTCGGGATATGGAGGGTCAGCTCCTACCTATCCCCGTTAACGGGTTCCACTTAAAAATTTACCGCTGCTGAAGGTGCCCAATGGGCCCTCCTTTGTAAAAATTTCCCTTATGCATTTTACTTTTCAGTATGTACAGTTTTTCCAGCTTTCAGTTTTCCATTTGTTTGAGCCCAAGTAGGACAAAGGGAGAAAGCACAGACTTCGCAGCGAAGCCTGTTGTCGCCCCTCAGAAGGAGCGAAGTTCGTAGAAGGGAGCTGTCTGAGAAAGCAAAGAAAACGGCTAAGTGGCAGTGCGCTGCCCGACTTCGCCGGCCAAAAGGCGCGGTTTGAAAGCAGAAGCTGCAAAAGAGATAAGTGTTCGGACTGCGCTCGAGTCTGGAGCAAAGTGCGGACTGCGTCCGAACTGCGCGCGAAGTGCGAACTTCGCCCGAACTTCGGGCGAAGTCCGAGCGCGCCCCGTTTTCCGGCTGCAGCTCGAGTGGCCCGTCACAAAAGGTAACAAATTCTAAGTGGGCCCGAAGCCTTGTCAAAAAATCGCAAAGGTCTGGTTGCGCCCGGCCAAAGGGCGTAGTTGGAAAAGAAAGGCAGTAACAGTCTTAACGCAAGTGGCAGTTCGGATCGTGCCCAATTTTGGGGCGAAGTCCGATTGCGCCCTGTTTTATGGGCGCAGCTTGGATGGTTTAAAAAATAAATAAAAAATTCCAATGCTCCAAGCGTGGGCCCAGGGCGCATTACGGCAGTAAGAGTTGGGTTTCCGCACCAAAGGGTTTTTTCTTGAGCAGTGTGCCCAGATTGCGGCAGTGACGTCAGCCATGGCGCAGCGTTCAATGTTAAATTTAATGATTGCGCAATCTTCAAGGAAAGCACAATCAAAGAAGCATGGCGCGGCAACCGGGGTACATTTTTCAAGACATTCTCCTGCGCGGCCACCAAAAAATCATAACGCCTTCACTTGCCAGCCGACCTACCCCCTCCTGTGCACCATTAATGACACTGTCATTGTCTAGAAAAGGGGGTCTGATGCATCCAGACATGCCAAATCGTGCAAATTATTCCTGTGACTGCGAAATCTGGTGCAGATGTCCAGAAATCGTAATTATTGCTGTTTCGGAGGGATGGACAAGGGAAAGTTGCCAGTGCAAGCTCAATCCAGCGAAGGGCGCGAAAGTGGGGATTTCCCGCAATCAAGTGTTTTCAGGAGTGAGACATCGCAGGACCAAAAGCCAAAATCCCGACCAAAGAAAGTACAGCGTGGGCAAGCCCCACCACCACCAGTTAATTACCTGTCTGGGTACAAGGACGGCTCGTTTTCCATGAGCCTTACTAAACTGCGGACAAATGTGGAAAGTTGGGCTGACAGAGTTTCGCCCTCTCACCATTTCAGGGCGGCGTACAAGTCGAACCTTTTCCGGTTCTTGTGCCCTCCAGTCCATCAATGCCCGGAGCTGGTAGACCTAATTGTCAGACATTACAGACCAGCTACTCGGCAAATTTGCAGCTCCAGCGGTAAACCCTTGTTCGCGCTTCGCAAAGAGACTGTTCAGCCGGCCTTCGCCCCAGGGTTGGAGTATGACTCCAGCACGATTGTCAGAAAGATAAATCTTGGCGAGCAAGCGGGACGCTTTACGCACACAAAAAGGATGAGGGATTTCCTCAATTCAGAGCTGAACGCCCCGCTCGCAGCTGGACAATGGCCAACCGGCCCCATACCCCTGGAGAGGTTTCAGAGTAAATACATATACACCATTCTGGCGTGGGTCCTCGGCTGCGACTCTGACGAGCTAGTACAACCGTACCAGCTAGCGCTGGCAGAATGTCTCCTATGTAGAGAATCCTATGAACCAGCGGCGCAGAGAAGTGGGAAGCGCCCTATCTTCTTTGACTGGGCGGACTGGCTTGCATACGCCATTCACTCCAGCCTGGTGAAGCTCCAGAAAAAGCAGTCAACTGAATTTCGATTCAGTTCCTTCTTGGCTTGGCTTTGTTTGTATCACTTGCACCCCCGGATGCCTATCCCTAACCTGAAGAAGGAAAATGAGAAGGGAGAGCCACAGCCCGTCTATCTCTGGACGGATGACCTATACCGGAAAGGGTCTTACTACAAGTTCAACTTCAACTTTCTGGGTCTGGTCATGTCAGTCTTCAGCGATGGTGAGATCCCTCGCCCCCCGCAGGAAATGACGAACTATTTGTTGAATCACAAACTTGGGGACGTTTTTAGACTGACGCAGGGGATTGTGGTCAGAATCTACGGATTCAAGGGCAAACCTCATCTGCTGCCCTACTGGTGCACGGATCATCAGTTTGGGATGGAGGTTGCGCGACAAATGGATTACGTTGAAGAAGAGTTCGGCCAGGGAAAGAGAAAAGGCCATATCTTTCAATATCCTCTTTCCTGGGCGAATGTCGAGATATCAGAGATAGGACAACATGTCTATCTCGAGCGGGAGCTCTACAACATTGGTCTGATTCTGCTGTCGCAGCGCTGGAAATATGACCCATACGGGATAAGGGGAAAGTTTGCACATATCTGCCCCTGGGCGGATATAATCGAAGACAGATGCGATGTGGTCCATGTTGACCTCGACTGGGAGATCGACTTGATGGAAGCATGGCCTCCGTGGCAGGAATTTTACTGCGAGGAGGTAGCATACGACCCCGAGCGAAACCCGGACCACAAATTCACTTCTCCAGGATTCAAGAAACTCATCACCAAGCTGGCAGGCCTTAACTGGCCAAGAGAAAAAGTTGTTGAATGCTGGAAGATGAGGTGCGGCACGCAGCACGATAAATCCATCAGGAGAAATCTGGTCGTTGATGATGACTTTTCAACTCTATATGACCAGCACATTGGTAGCTGGCGGCCTTTTGCATTTTGAGATTACGTTCCCCGAGGTCCCTTTGAGGGTTATAAAGGGGGGTCTTCCTCCCAACAGTTGTACACTTTTACAACTGCCAGTGCGGGCCCAGCAGATATCCAAGTGGACCCAATGCAGCCTGTTGCTTCCAAGGTGGTGCCCGAAAAGGTGCAAAAATCAGTCAAGTCAACGCCCGAGGCGACTCCTCAGGCACAAAAGATGCCAGCACCACCAGCGAGCGGACCGGCCGCGGCAGACCTTCTGCAAGTCAAACCCCGGTACAAGTTTACCGTGGGAACATCAGCGCCCACTACACCTACTTCCTCTCCTCCCGAACCAGCCATTGTTCCAGAAGAGAAGAAGAGGAAGAGGGTTGATAGGATCAGGCGACCTAGCCTGACGGTGCAGCAGTTAGTCGCAAAACCGCAGCCGCGTTCAGCTGCTCCAGAGGTTGTTTCTCTGGATGATCCTGAGCCAGCCGCCGGAACCAGAACCGCAGACATCCATCGAGCATCGGCTCAGGCGGAGCCCGCAGGTACGTCCGCTGCCCCGCTCCCTCAGATCCCATTTGGCCCTACTCCGACTCCATCTCCCGCTCAATCCGAGCAAGCCGTGGCCGTATCTTCCTCCCCATCTCCATAGCCTTCTAGCGGCCACCATTCTTTCAACCAGTTTGCTCAGGACCCCAACGCCTCTCTATCCCTGAGTCAAACCCCAAACCCTTCACCTGTGGTTAGTGCTGAAGCTGCGCGTTCACCGCTGCATCCATTGCCTCAGCCACTTGAAACCCTCCCAGCATCAACCGCTCCGTTCTCCGCTCCCCGGTCGCCCTCAAAAGCGGCCGTTCCTTCCGAAGCCCTCCCGGTTTTTCCTACTTCCCTGTTCGCAGGGGAGATGTCACAGCAAAACCCTAGGCTGGGGGAACCGGACTTCATGGACGATCTCCAGAACACGGACGATTTGCCTCTGGCAACGAGAGCCGTAGAATACCCTATCTCTTTCCTCCAAAACTTGAAGCGGAGGAGACCTGAAGAGATAGCCGCCCCAGTAAAGCGCACCAAGTTTGACTTCGAGAGGAGAGTGCTCACGACAGAAAGATAACTCCAAAAGTGAAGAAGCCTCTCCGAGAAATGACCAGGGCGGACTACGAGCTTCAGAGAAAGGAGAAGAGCTTTGACGATATCCACAAGCAATACGAGATTCAGGGAATCATTCGTAAGGCGGATAATCTCCTTGTCAAAAATGCGGAGGAACAGGGAAGAGCTTTTCCGGTTGCAGGACAAGACAGCTTGAAGAGGACCTGTCCAGGTCCACTGAGCAGCTAGAATCGGCGCAGCGAGAAATAGATGAATTAAAAGCCTAACTAGCCGCTTCTCAGCAAGAAGCTGCAACGGAAAAGCAAGCAGCCCTAGAGCAGATTTCTCAGCTCCAGGAGTCTTTGAAACAGACGTAGTCGCAATCTGCAGAGAAAGCATCTCAAGCGACGGTCTTTTCAAAGAGCAAAGTTAAGGAGATGCGGGCTGATCTGCTGCGGGGATGTATGCCCTACATGTGTAAAGCTATGTCGGTCCTGGATTTCGCATCCAGGATCCAAGAAGTTTCTGCCCAGGGAAAGCCTGTGGTAGAGGAGGCCGAGCGCCAGGCGAAGCAATGGCTGGACCTGGCGATAAATCTTCAAGAACGCGAGCGCGATGGCCTCCAATTCTCCCCCATGTCCTCATTCGCTGCAGAATGGGCAGATGCAAGGGTAACCTTGCATAAATATTTTAAGAAAACAGAAGAGGTGAGAGTTGCCAGACGAATGCTGGATGCATTCGAACATGAAAGAGACATTTGTATGGCTCCCTTTCACGCTCTCTCTGAACTAGGGTGCCCGGGCTATGTTGAGAATGGTGAATTTCTCACCCATGAGCAGGTGAAAAAGAATTGGCTGTCCTTTGAAGCAGATACAGCTGAAATCGATAGCTGGACCGAGCCAATTCAAGAAAGTCAGGTCACCCAGATGGTGTCCAAGTGCTGCAGGATCAGCTCCTACTTCCAAGAGCTGGGAAAAAGATACCTCACCATCGACCTGCACGCGGTCGCCGCATTCCACGCAGCATTAGAAGAAGTTGCCGACCGCCGACCATTCGAAGCAGAGGCCTGGGGCCAAGCCCAGGCTGCATACAAGCGCATCTGCGAGTCAGAAGCTGACACCGGAGAGCATTCGGAAGGCGAATCCGAGGAGGCAGCCGCCGGAAGTGGATCTGAAGAACAGTTGCCGCGAGGAGAATGGCTAGAGCAGCAGAAGGCAGGGGAAGTAAGTTCCTCTGCACCCAATGGATGAAGGCATGGATTCTTTGCGCCGAGGCGAGCTCGACACCCCGCGAGCCGCCAGAAATGTTGCCACATTTTGCACGGGGTGCAATGTTTTCAATTTTTGTAAGAGTGCTGCTCTCCCCTTCCCCTCCTCCTCTCATTCCCCTTTCTCTCTCTTCCCTACATTCTCATTCTTCCCTCTTTCTCATTCTTCCCTCTTTCTCTTGAGCCCCTCAGTCAAAATCTCAAAATGACAGCAGTTGCCTTGAAAAATGGCTAAGTATCAGGGCGCAATCCGACTTCGCAGCGAAGTCGGAGTGCGCCCTCCAGTTGGAGCGCAGCAGGAATGCAAACTGCGCAGTGTGACAGGATCAGCCAGAATTTCTAAGTGTTCAGGGCGCAATCCGACTTCGCAGCGAAGTCAGACTGCGCCCTGCTTTCTGGGCGAAGTTGGTAACAGGCTGGCAGGAAACATGACTAAGTGCTGGGGCGAAGTCCGACTTCGCAGCGAAGTCGGACTGCGCCCCCTTTCCAGGGCGAAGTCCGTACGGCGGTAGGAATCAGCTTCCACCTGTGCGCAACCCGACTTCGCAGCGAAGTCGGAGTGCGCCCTTTGACAGGTGCGCAGTAGGGAAACAAACTCAGAATTTGACTAAGGCATGAAAGGCCTCCCCAACTGCGCTGTTTTCTGCCTGCGCAATCCGACAGCGCTCGGGTTCTGGGCGAAGTTGGATAAACTGCCCCTCAAGGCAAACACGTGTCAAGCAGCAGCATCCGACAAGTGTCCAACTCCGGGATCCGAGCCAAAACGTGCCGAGCACAAGGACAAGCATGGGACGCACTACTTATGCCAGCTGCTGCCTTTAAAGCTGATTAGAGGTTCTACTTGCTCCAGCTACCCGCATTCCTGCCGATGAGAATTTCTACCTAACGCGCTGCCACAAATCTGTACAGCCTTCGGGGAGACCATGCTGCAAGTACGATCCTGCGGACAAAGGTCAGCATCAGCAGTTCCGCGGCTGTTTTTGTCAGCTAATGTTTGACTGGGACTTTGTGCCCATTAATGTAATCGGGGGGGTTCTCATGCTATAAATACCCACCACATTTTCATTGTAAGGTGGTGGAAGGGGAATGTCTGTTAGGGAACCATTGTAGCTGTGCTTCTGCTTCTTAATATAAAGTATATGCCTGGCTCTGTTCTACTTCTTTTATTTTTTATGCTGCCTCTCTTTTGTCATATTTCTTGTGTCATGGCTTGTTGATTTGCTTCAGCATTTGGTGGCCAAGTACTCTTGGACTTCATTGATCAGAGGATACATAGAATAAATTTGGTAGCAGTTCCTTCAGTTTGTGTGTTATGTTTATGTTGCTGTCCGTAGTGGTGATTGATGCATTGCCGTGTTTGTTAGTTCTCCTTGTAGGGAGAATGTTTGCTAGGGGACCATTGTAGCTGTGCGTACACTTCTTTATATAAAAAGTATACTTAGGTTTTGCAGTTTCTTTTTATGCTTTGTATTTATGTTGCAGTAAGTAGTGGTGATTGATGCGTTGCCGTACTGTTAGTTCCCCCCACCCAACTCCAATCACATTTGTAAATCCTTTCCGCATTTTTATCTCTTTCCTGCACCCTTATCTTAAACCATAAAACCCCACAGGAAGCCGGCCTTCTCCGGAGATTGGCACGGAAGGCATTCCTTCCTTCCGACCCTTCAAGCTGGTGGGCGAATCTGGGTGCGTTAACACAAAATCCTTTCCTCATGGCAGATTCGTAACCAACAGGTACTACTAGTTAGTCATGAGTGACCTTTTGGTTTTTCTCTTATGTTATGTTGCATATTTGATGGGAATGTAATGAGACTCACGTTTCATCTATTTTTGGTTGTGTACATATTCATTACTAATATTTTATGTGTTCATAATTCTATTGTCTTGCATTGCTTTATATTGATTATTGTATGATATTTTTTATTACATGACTAGGAAAACTCCATATGCTACATATTTGGCATTGTTTCTTGTATGGATTTGGGCTAGAGAATTGGGAAATTGATGACTCGAATCCCACATGATCATTTGGATCAAACGGTAAACAAGGAACATAACATTAAGGAGAACATCCCACACAAATGTTCAAGAGAATTGTGAATAAGAGAACACATTATAGGAGCATGGACAATAGAAATCATTTACCTCTTAGTGAGAAGAAAGTGTAGAAATGAAGCCTTGTACAATGCCCCCTTAGGATGATGAAAGGCAAGTATCGTCTCCTGCAAGGCAATTGTTGGGGAATTTGCAATCAGTGGGAGTTACTTGACAAGAGCAAGTAAGCACAAAGTATTGCACAATTTAGAGTTTGCACTTAGTGAAATTATTTTGCAACAACAAAGTGGTGAACCCTTTCATGATGAGGAAAGTCCTCTACTGGAGACCAAGTCTATAGACTTATTTGTTGATGATGATGGGGAAAGCATTAAGTGTGAAGATTCCTTCTTTTACAAGTAGAGAAGTGTATAGTGAGAAAATTTGGTTCATATAGAAATGTTAATAATCTCAAACAAAGAGTGCTAGACTGAGAAAGCATTGGAAGAGCGTGTTGCTAGGATCACTTAAGGACCATAGGTGAGCACAAGGAGTGATGTGTAGACTGATTGGTGAGAAAGGACTCTTGCATGACAACAAACACTGGTGTACAACCAACAAAGGTGACCAAAGCTGAGTAAGAGGAGTGGTGTGCGTAGTAGTTTGCAAGAGGAGACTTTGACAAGAACAACAACTAGAATCTTGTCAATGAAGGAGGATCTAGCACATAGAATAACATCCAAGGTTTGATTGGTATCAAGCAAGCCTCTTTGTGTGTATGAGGGTTGGATAGAGGGCATCCAATCCAAGTCAAGTCAATACAAAGCAAGAATGGTTAGATTTGAAAAGAAATAAACATGTGTAGATGACAAAGACATGCATGATAGTCATGTAGACATAACTACTTGCATGAAAAGTGTATGCACATATGAATTTTGAGCAAGAGATATTAAGGAATGGTTTAGTTTGATATTAGAATACCATGCTCATATCCATTCAATGGTTTTAAGTTAAACTTGTGTAAAATAGGATTTCAAATGGATCGGATTTATTTTGTTGTACCTTAACTAAATTTTATTGTTTTTGCTTATTCTATATAAAATTCATTGAAAAATAAATTGGAAAGAAAAATAATCCAAATTTCAGTTGAAATAGGGTGAAGTGGGTCAATTGCTTTTAGTCCAATATAATCAAGTACAACCAAAGAAACCCTATCAAAAACAATGGCACATACCTAGAGGTCTCATATGTTGCAAACAAATTGTAGGAGCTTGTAATGTTCCCTCTCTAATCAGTTAGCAGTTTTTGCTTGGGTTAGCCTACTCTTGGGTTCCCGTAGGCTAATGGTTGTGTGTGGGAGCCTTTTGGGGATGATTTCGATGCTTGGACATGTTGCTTGTTGTCGGTTGTCAGTTTCTGGAGTGGTTTGGGGTGTTTTGGGCCTCACTTACTATTTTTAGTAAGTTAGTTCATGGTGGGTCCTATGAAACGGAGAGATGGGTTTGATGCGTTTTCCAATTGGGTATCCATTTCCACCCTCGGTTGGTGGTTTCGAGCAGCATGGACCAAAATATTAAATATTTTGTCGTTGAAATAACTTAAAGTTAAATTAAAAATTTAACTTTATATTTCCTAATGTATTTTGTGAATGAGGCCAAAAAGGGGACATAAGGATTAAATTTAAAAAGTGTCTAATGTTATAACTTAAAATTGGGGCCCTATTTGGGAGACATAAGGGGATAAAATGAAATTAAATTAAAATTAAGTTTATTTTCCCAAGAGGGGCGTAGCCTTCTGGAGGAGATATAAAAGTGAAATTTCTTCATTTCATGTTCATTCTTGTTTGCTCATTTCATGAAACTGGAGACTTTGGCCCGTGAAAGGGTTTCAAGCTTTGTGAGGACGAAATCCCTCTCGGAGAACATCATCTTCAAGTGTGAGAGATCACTCCTAGGTGATTCGGAGGCAGCTTCATACAGGGGTTGCAATTGTGCTTCGGTGGAGAGTCATTTGGATATTATTGCAGATCTTTTGGCAACATTTTTGGAAATTATTTAAGGAGAAATAAATGGAGATTATTTGTAGATCATTTTGTTTTCATTTGCAGCAGATTTTTGCAGTATTGGCCGTACCACACTAGGGTTTCCAGCCCTACCTTTTTTCTCACGGCTCTCAACGAAGACATCAAATCATTCTGGGTATTTTGGCATTGGATATGGCATGCCTGGGCGACCCTTGGTGATTTCGAGCATTTTTGGAGATGTGCACATTTTTCTATGCTGGTCGTACCATTCCAAGGGGGCTGTACAGTTTGGGGTTGCATTTTCAGCAATGGCGCTAGGGTTTGAATTTTCTAGGTTTGGCTTCGGAGGAGATTTCAGCATCTGGGTTGGCATTATTATCTGCATCTCCGGTCTATATGACCATTCCATGTACCTTTGAATCCCTCTTGTTAATAATATATGATATTTCATTTCAGTTCAATCTTAGTTTATGTTCATTTCATTTCATTTTCTGCATTCTCATTTCTTGCAAGCAAAAACACAAAAAAGCAAAACATCCCGAACACAAAAAAAAATTCATAAAGCAGAAAAGCAAAACAGCAAACAGGGGTGGGTTATTACAGTGGTATCAGAGCAGTTTTCCTGCTCTCCTGTGGATAAAGGAGGTATTACGAAAGGGGATAGAGGAAACGTTGGCAACCTCCAATAGCCCCATAGGGCGAAACAGTTTCTAACGTCCTTGAAATACATTCCGAGGGGTTCAGTGGTAGTGAAGAGTTATTAGGCGAAATGGCAGATAGGGATAAAGGGCATGCTAATCCAGAAGATCCCGGTGATGCCATTCAAAGGAAGTTCAAAGTTATATTTGAGATGATGTCACAAATTTTGGGGAATATTAACCAGCTCACTCCCCCAGTCATTCTTGCACAAAATGGTGAGGTGAGTTCCCTCCCATCACCAGAACAATAATAGAGATAGTAACACAGTAGTAGCAGGATCAGTCCTTAGACCCATGCAACCCACCTTTACACCCCGAGAGGAGGCAAGAACACAACAGGAAGAACATACCCCAGTAACTAACAATATGAACGAATTGTGGGCTGAGTATTCAACACTTCCTATAGACCTACGTGCTAATTTATCCTTGAATGAATTTATGAACTGTTGTCACATTTTGCACGGGGTGCAATGTCTTCAGTGTTGTAACAGTGCGGCTCTTCTTTTCCCTCTTCCTCCATTTCCCTTCCTTCTTCTCTCCCTTTCCTTTTCTTTCCCGCATTGTCTTTCTTTCCACCCTTTTCTTGGAGTCCCCCAGTTGATTTTTCAACTTTCCAGCAAATCACCTGAAAATGGCTAAGTCTGGGTGCGAAGTTCGCACTTCGCCCAGTCTGGGTGCGAAGTGCGGACTTTGCCCAGTTTTGGTGCGAAGTGCGCACTTCGCCCAGTCTAGGTGCGAAGTTCGCACTTCGCCCAGTCTGGGTGCGAAGTGCGCACTCGCCCAGTTTTGGTGCGAAGTGCGCACTTCGCCCGATCCGGGTGCGAGTTCGCACTTCGCCCGATCTGGGTGCGAGTTCGCACTTCGCCCGATCTGGGTGCGAGTCTGACTTCGCCCCAGTTTCTGGGCGCACCTTGCAACTGGCAGACTGGCAGGCTGACAAAAGAAAGATCAAGTGCTGGAGCAAGTCCGTACGGTGGCAGACATCAGTTTTCGCCTGTGCACAGTCCGACCTCACACCGAAGTCGGAGTGCGCCCTTGACAGGTGCGCAGTAGGGAACAAACCCGGAATTTGACCAAGGCATGAAGGCCTTCCCAAGCGCACTGCGTTCCGCCCGCGCATCCCGAGGTGCTCCGATCCCAAGCGAAGATGGACAGACTGCCCTCCAAGGCAGACACCTGTCACACAGCATCATCCATCATCCGACAAGTGTCCAGCTTCGGGATTAGAGCCGAAACGTGCCAAGCAAAAGGACAAGCATGGGCTACACTGCCTGTGTCCGTAGCCTCATTCAAAGCTGATCTGAGGTTTCACCTGCTCCAGCTACCCGCATCATCGCGGAAGGAGATTCCGCCGGCGCATCGCCATGTAGCTGTCCAGCTTCCAGGAGGACCATGCTGCGGGTACAGTCCGGTCCGACAAAAGGTTAGCATTTGCAGCTCTTTCGTCGCTTTTGTCAGCTTATGTTTGGCTGGGACCTTGTGCCCATTAATGTAACGGGAGGGACTCGGGCTATAAAAGCCCACCATGAATTCATTGTAAAGGGTGGAAGGGGAATGTCCGTTAGGGAACTATCGTGCCCATTGTAACCGTGCTTACGCTTATGAATATAATCTGTATGCCCGGTTGCGTTACTGCTTGTCTTTATTCTTTTATGCTTGTCTTTCATTATATATGCCTTAGGCCAACCTGTCACGGCTTGTTGATTCATTTCAGCATTTGGTGAGCAGGTGCCTCTAGCATTGCTTGTTTAAAGCGCTTTCTGTACTTAACATCTTAAAGTATATATAGAATAGATGTGGTAGCAGTTCCATCAGTTATGTGTTTTGTTGCTGGTCCGTATTTGGTGATCGATGCGATCCCGTACTGTTAGTTCCTTGTAGGGAATTTCTGTTAGGGAGCCATTGGAGCTGTGCGGTTAAATTCTCTACATAAACACATATACCTGGTTCTGATATCTCTAGTTTGCTTTCTACTCCTGTTAGTGTACGTATCTGGTGATTGATGCATTGCCATGCTGTTAGTTCCTTGTAGGGAATGTTTGCTAGGGGATCATTGAAGCTGTGCATACACTGCCTGAGTATCGGAAGTACACATAGTTTTTGCAGTTCCTGGTCATGCTTTGTGTTTATAATGCAGTAAGTAGCGGTAATTAGTGTGTTCCCGTACTGTTAGTTCCCCCCACCAACCTCTGGACATATTTGTAATTTCTTTCTGTACATTTATCTCTTTCCCGTACTCTTAGCTCAAATCAGAAAAACCCCCTGAAAGGAGCCGGCCTTCTCCGGAGATTGGCTCTGAAGGCATCTCTTCCTTCCGGCCTTTCATGCTGGTGGGCGAATCTGGGCGCATTAACCCGAAATCCTTTCCTCATGGCAGATTCGTAACCAACAGTTTCTCTGGCACGCCCGGTGGGACCTTGGTCCCACGTTTGAAGAAGATTTTCTGATCAGTCTCCACCTGGCGCTGACAGTGTTTTCTGAGCACCTGGTGAGACAAGGAAGTTTCTCTTCCCCGACAGAATTGGAGCACCAGTGTTCGCTTCATTGCTGTTCCAAATCTGAACACCTGGCGACTCTGCACGAACAAATCCTCTGAGTCCGAAAGACCGGTCCCAGCACCTTCATGCACACGAGAAGGTGGCAAGCAAGGGATCCAAGAAGCCCGCCTGAGTTCTACGAACTGGACATCAACGCTCGAGGCGAGATTCCCAGGCTAGCTGATCCGCGAGCTCGTTTCGACGAAGCCGAGGCTGAGATCCAAGAAGAGGCCGAAGCTGAGGTCGGAGGAGCCGAGTACGAAATAGAAGAGGCCGAGGAAGAAGAAGATCCTGCATCCTCGAAAAGTACCGACACTGAGTACACAACCGACGACGGAGAAGAAGAAGAAGAAATGGCTGCCCAACAGCCGAATGACGATGATCTCTTCTCGGTGGTGGACTCTACGGGGCCGTTGGCCTTGGTCGGACAGCAAGCTGTGCCCCCTGCTGCTTTAAAGTCTATTCCTACATACGACGGCTACGGTAAGACGACGTACGAGCACATCCAGGACATCCTTGCCCTGGCTGCACTACATACTATCATCGATGAAAGTGTGAAGACCCGTCTGCTGGCCCTTTCCCTGAGGGGAAAGCTTCTCTACTGGTGGAGATAGCTACCAGAGGGATCCATCACAGGGTGGCCCCAGCTTGCCAGGAGGCTCGTAAAAGGATGCAACGAGTCTGCTGACCCTACTTCTCTACTGCATCAGTTCCAAGCTATCCAGAGACATCCTGAAGAGGAGGTGTCTGATTTTAACATCAGGTTTACGAGATCCTGGAAACGGGTACCTCGTGAACTTCGGCCTTCAGCCGGCATGGTGGTTCACTACTATCTGAGATCCTTCAACTCAGACATATGCCTGCTGCTGAAGATCGCTCGAATTGATGAGTTCCCTGGGCTGTACGAAGCTGCCCAGCAAGCTGAAGCTGACATTATCTCCATCGGCAGACTCCCGTCCAGAGTGCAGGAGCCCATTCATCCCAACTTCCCTAGATCTCAGTATCCTTCTGCTTCTGGTAATGCGCCGTCCACATCAGGACAGCAACCCCAACAGCAGTGGAATCCGGCGCCGGTCGTAACTCCTTACGGCCCGCCTCAGTTGCATTACCCTCATCCGCCGCCTCCCGCTCCGCATTTTCCAGCACTTCCCGCTCCTCCGCAGTACGCACCTTATTCTAACCCTCCTCCATTGGCCGCATTACCTCCGCCGGCACAGTTGCCGCCTCCCGACAGCAGCATCCAGAACACGATTCTACAAGAAGTGCGGGCTTTGGCCTCCGGATACCATGCCATGTCCAATGACATGACCGCTATGAAGAAGAAGCAGGCCCAGATGGACCTTGCTTCTAGGAGGCCATATGCGCCCCCGGCGCTAACAAAAGACAAAGCGCCAAAAAACCAGCTGTAGAGGCGTCCGCCACCGAGAAATGCTGCTATAGAAGACCCACCTGGTCCTCCCGACCAGGTCAACTGGTGCACTACGTGCAATGACCCGCATTCGGAGGAAGACTGCACTTTGCACCAGCACTACATCCAGACATTGGCCGGCAGCGCTATAGAAGACGATGAGCTGTACATGATCTTGGATGGCGAAGCCAACTTTGCCCTCCCGGAAGAAAAACTAGCGCCACCCGCCAAGGAAGAAAAGAAGGCCGCAGATGCGGCCAAGCCCTTGCAAGTCTACGCGAGAAGAGAACAACCGCAGCCAGGAGGGCTGCTACCGTACAAGCGGTTGTGGCCTTTCACGGCCCAGGAGAAGGCGTCCAAAGATAAAGCTCCAGTCAAGCCTCCTTCGGCAAAGGCTGCCGCTGTTCCAGCCAAACCTCCAGCAAAGACCCCAACTCCGGCTAAGGCTCCCGTACCTCAGTCTCCAGCTCAAACCAAAGAACAAGCCCAGGAGAAGCTGAAGTACCCGTCTCTGACCAAGAGGCAGCGAGTTGAGGCCACCCGGCGATACCGGACGAAGTATGAGCCGACAAAACAAGCAGAAGGAGCTAGTACCTCGGGCTACAGCATTGTAGACGAGTTGAAAAGAACACTTGCTAGAATCAGCATGTACGATGCTCTTCTGCTCCCAGGTCAGGTAGATCTGCTGCAAGAATCACTGAAGAACATGAAGAACGGCAGACAGATACAGCCCGCTGTCCTGGTCCAACCTTTGACAGTCTCCGCCACCGGGAAGAACGGACCGCCACCCTTTTATCTGTCTTTACGGATGCAAGGACACATAGTTCACAACTGCATGGTGGACTCTGGTGCTTCCTCGACTGTGATGCCGAAGGCCGTCTGCGATGAGATCGGGATGGAATACACACGGAGCAGCCAAGGCGTGCTGCAACTAGACGACACCCCTGTCAAGACAGTTGGTGTCATAAAGGACATCCCTATCCGACTGCACAAAGCTCTCGACATCGTAGTCATCCAAGAGGTCGTGATTGTTGACCTGGAGCCTTACTTCGGCATGTGTCTTTCTCGGTAGTTCACTGCGAAGTTGGGCGGGTACCTGTCTCTGGACTACTCACACATGGAAGTGCCCTTCAAAGGAAGGAGACTGAGGATTTTTAATGAGAAGCCTTCCCCCTTCCTAGTAGACAAGATACCCGGAGGAGAGATGGACTGCATGGTCCAGTTGTCAGAGGAAGAACTGGTGACAGTGGAACTGACCGAGCAAGCCCTCGAAGTGTTACAACTCGAAGATGAGTTCTCGTTGCGGGAGTTTAATGCCGTAATCGGGACGGAGCAGGGCTGTTACTCCATTGTACAGCCCGAGAGGCTTGACGTGTCAGCTGCGAAAGAGGTGGGACCTGCGCCCGAAGAGCTGTGGAAGCTTTTCTTTGACGGCGCACGATGCAAGAATGGCGCCGGTGCAGGGGTACTCCTGGTTTCTCCAACCGGAATCCAGAAGGACTATGCCTACAGGCTGGCCTGGAGCTGCACTAACAACTCGGCGGAATACGAAACCCTGTGCTTGGGTTTGCGAAAGGCGGAAAGGCTCGGAATCAAACACCTCCAGATTTTCGGAGATTCAGAGCTGGTGTGTCACCAAGTTATGGACAAGTGCGCATCCAGACAGCACTATCTCAGAGCATACCGCAATCGGGTATGGGACCTGATGGAGTCATTCGACTCATTGAGTATCAAAGCAATATCACGTGAGAAAAACAAGCACGCTGATATTCTGGCGTCTGTTGGAGCCAGGTACGTTCCGGCTAAAGACGTCGTCCAGAAACCAAAGCCGGTTCGTACTGTCTACAGGCCTTCTGTGCCTGATAAGGACACCCACTTGCAGGTGTTCAGTTGTAACGAGGAAATCGTCACATTCCTGGTTAACGAAGTGTGTGTAATCGGAGGTAGAGACCCTGATGACGAGCAATATGAGGGGTTGATACAGTTACGGAATAATCACGTCCCAAAAGGACTGATTACGTTAGAAAGTCTCTTTGATCAGAATGACAGAGCAATATCCCACAGGATCAAAGTAGACCCGAGGCAGTATGCTGACCTGGAACTTGAACCTGGTAAAACTATCAAGGTCGGAACAGACTGCACGTCGGAGGAACTGGAGCAGATCAGATCACTGTGCCAAGAGTTCCCCGACATCGTGGCCTGGGTGCTACGAGGATTTGAGGGGGTATGACGAAGCTGTCATCCAGCATACCATTGAGCTAGAGGATGGCGCCAAGCCGTTCCGACAGAAACAGAGGGCCGTGAATCCAAAGATTGAGGCCATGATGAAGACCGAGCTCTTGAAGATGCTGGAGGCCAAGATCATCTACCCCATCAAACATTCATCCTGGGTCGCGAATTTGGTGCCCGTGAGGAAAAAGAATGGCGACATTCGTCTCTGTGTCGACTTCAGAAACCTTAACCAGGCTTCCCTCCGGGACCACTATCCGCTTCCCCAAATCGACCAGATCCTACATATCGTTGCTGGAGCCCAGAGATTTTCACTTTTAGATGGATTTTCCGGCTACAACCAGATTTGGGTCAAAGACGAAGACCAGCATAAGACGGCGTTTACCACCAAGTGGGGGACGTTCGCCTATCAGCGCATGCCGTTTGGCTTATCCAATGCTGGTGCCACGTTCCAAAGGGCCATGGACTTGGCCTTTCGAGAGCTGCTCAGTAAAATTATTGTCATCTACCTCGATGACATGACTGTTTTCTCTCACCAACGAGGAGATCATGTTTCGCACCTACGGCAGATATTTGAGAGTTGTCGAGAATTTGGCATTTCTATAAACCCGAAGAAGTCTGTCTTCGCGGTAAAGGAAGGAAAGCTGCTGGGACATGTCATCTCCGAGGACGGCCTCGCCATCGACCCTGACAGAGCAGAAGCCCTCGTTCGCTTGCCAGCCCCCATCGACAAAAAAGGGCTGCAGTCCTTCTTCGGTCAGATTAACTTCGTGCGGAAGTTCATCCCGGACTTCGCACAGGTGATCAAGCCTATGGCCGAACTGCTCAAGAAAGACACTTTACGAATGGACTGATGAGAGAGAGCAAGCCTTCGAGGAAATCAAGGCCCGAATTGCACAAGCTCCGGTGTTGACAAACCCGGACTACTCCAAAGACTTCATCCTGTATGCAGTGGGAGAACCCGAAAGTTACGCTGCAGTCCTAACTCAGAAGGGAGACGATGGTGAGGAGCGCCCCATAGCGTTCTTGAGCCAAGTGATTCTGCCGCACGAAGAAAAGTACAATTTTATAGAGAGGCAGGTTCATGCTGTCATGAAGTCCCTTCGGAAGTTCAGGCACTTTGTCTCCCAAAGCAAGACTACTGTCTTTGTGATTCACCCCGATGTTCGAAGCTTCATCTTGCAGGGAGAACCGGGTCACAAGAGAGCGGGATGGATTGCAAAAATCCAGGAGTTTGACATTGAAGTGCGGCCCACCAAGCTTATCGGAGGCCGAGCCTTGTGTCAGGAATTGGCCCGAAGCGCTGTAGCCGGCATCTCCGCCTGTAAGTGGGAGGACACAGCGACACGCATCTACCTAGCCGACTCCTTATCGGAGGGGAGTGATTGGAAAGATGAACTGGTGAGATAATTCTGCACCGGAAGATGTCCCAATCACCTGAACGCCTCACAACGAAGGAGATTTCGGCTAGGTGCACTTAAGTACACTCTTCGCCCCGAGGGGCTTTACTTCAGAAACATTGACGGCATCTCGTTGCGGTGCGTCTTAAAATCTGACCAGCCTAAGGTCCTCGGAGAATTTCATTCCGGGATGCCTGGGGGTCACCATTCTTCAAGGCCAACGGCCTTAAAAATAATAAGGGCTGGGTACTATTGGCCCACTTTGTTCGCAGACGCGCATGCGGTCTGCTCTAAATGTGATCAATGCCAGAGGTTTGTCGGCCGAAGCAGAAAAGCTCCCCTGCCCCTTCAACCGATTCAGGCCGAGACTCCATTCCAGCAATGGGGTTTAGACTTTATTGGGGTGATTTCTCCTAACTCCTCTGCTGGCCACAAGTTTATTCTCACGGCTACCGACTATTTCACGCGGTGGACAGAGGTGATCCCGACCAAGAACGCAGACCAAGAAACGGTCATCAGGTTCCTTGAGAGCCTGATTACCCGCTTCGGGGTTCCAGAGTCGATTGTGACAGACAACGGTCCGGGATTTGTAGGCACTGTACTCACGGAGTACAGCGGCAGACTTGGCATCTATCACAAGATGTCTTCTAATTACTACCTGCAGGGGAATGGCCTTGCCGAGTCCACGAACAAAAACCTCCTGAAGATCATCCGGAGGACCATTGACAAAAACAAGCGGACTTGGCACTTGCTCCTGAACCGAGCGCTGTGGGCGGACAGAGTTGCATTCAAGAAATCCCTAAGAACGTCCTCCTATGCGCCCGTCTATGGCAAAGAGGCTGTCATGCCATCACACATCGAGATCCATGCCTTATGGATGATTGACGAAGACAGATGCAGCGGAGACCCGGTGGACGACAGACTGTGCCAACTCTTGCAGTTGGAAGAAGACAGAGAAAGTGCATACCAGGCCTTCGCGGATCACATTGCAGCCACTCAAGGCTGGTTTGCCAAAGGCACCACTGCCCGGGTTTTCGAAATCGGGGATCTGGTGCTGAAGTGGGACTCATACAAAGCAAAGCCGGGTAATCACGGGAAGTTTGATGCTCTCTGGGAGGGCCCTTATCAGATTGCCCGGGTAAACCAGTTCAATGCCTACATACTGCGGGATATGGAGGGTCAGCTCCTGCCTATCCCTGTTAACGGGTTCCACTTGAAACTTTACCGCTGTTGAAGGTGCCCGAGTGGCCCTTCTTTGTAAAAAATCTCCTTGTGCTTTTTCATTTCCTGGCATGTACAGTTTCAGGTTTTCAGCTTTTAAATTGTTTTTCTTCGTTTTTTGAGCTCAACTGCGGCACGGGAAGGAGAGGGACAGACTTCGCAGCGAAGTCTGTCGTCGCCCCTCAGGGTAGGCGAAGTTCGGCTGTGCAAAGGGAGGAAGAAAACAAGCAAAGAAAGCAGAGAAAAAAAGGGGAAAAATTGGCTAAGTGTTGGCCGAAGTCCAACTTCGCAGCGAAGTCGGACCTCGGGCCAGCCACGGTGCGAAGCGCGACAGAGAGGAAAGCCGAGGGCACACAAAAGACAGGCTTCGCCAAGTCTTGACCGAAGACTAATTTCGCGCACGAAGTCCGGCTTCGGCTGACTTTCGTGCGAAGTTCGCACTGCGGCTGACTTTCGTGCGAAGTTCGCACTGCGGCTGACTTTCGTGCGAAGTCCGCACTGCGGCTGACTTTCGTGCGAAGTGCGAACTTCGCGCGAAGTTCGTACTTCGCCCCAACTTCGGCCGAAGTCCGAATCCACCTCAGTGTTTGCACTGCGCGGCTTGTCTAAGAGCGGTCCAAAGAAAGTATTAAGTGTGGTCAAGGCCCGAAGGTTGCAAAAGACCCAGACCGCGCCCAAACCTTGGGCGCAGCAAGAAAGAAGCAAAACAGTTCAAGCGCGCACTTCGCGCGAAGTTCGAACTTCGCCCGAAATTCGGGCGAAGTTCGACTTCGCCGGCGAAGTCAGCCGCGCCCAACTTTGGGCGAAGTCCGACTGCGCCTCGTTTTCTGGGCCGGTTTGGGGCAGCGTTTAAAAAATGAATAAAAAATTCAAAAAATCCCAGCTGGGCCCAGGGCGAGTTTGTAACCGTTTTAACGTGGGTTTCCGCACCAAAGTGCCGTCTTGAGCAGCGTGCCCAGATGGTGGCAGCGACGTCAGCCATGGCACAATCTCCAAAGCAGAATTAATGATTGCACAATCTTCAAGGGAAAGTGCAACAAAAGAAGCATAGCACGTCTGCCGGAGCGCGTTTTTTCCAAACATTCTCCTGCGCAGCCACCCAAGAACCTTAACTCAGTCGACCTACCCCCTCCTGCGTTGCATTAATGGCGCTGTCTTTGTCTAGAAAAGGGGGTCAGATGTTTTTAACCATTCTAGACTATGCAGATTATTCCTCGGACAGTGCAAATTATTCTTGTGACAGCGAAATCTGCTGCAGACGCCTTGAACTTGCAATTATTGTTGACTCGGAGAGATGGACAGAGGGAAGATGCCAGTGTCAGCGCAGTCCAGCGAAAGTGGCGAACCGAAGGATTTACCGCGGCCGGGTGTTTTCAGAAGCAAAACCCCGCCAGAGAGAAAGTCAAAGTCCCGTACGAAAAAAGTACAGCGTGGGCAAGCCCCACCACCTCCGGTGAATTATTTGTCGGGATACAAGGACGGCTCATTTTCTATGAGCTTGATGAAGCTGCGGGCAAATGTGGAGAGTTGGGCCGACAAAGTTTCGCCCTCCCACCATTTCGGAGCGGCGTACAAATCCAATCTTTTCAGATTCATGTGCCCTCCTGTCCACCAATGCCCGGAACTGGTAGACCTAATTGTCAGACACTACAGACCAGCTACCCGGCAAATTTGCAGCTCCAGCGGTAAACCCTTGTTCACGCTGCGCAGGGAGACTGTCCAGCCAGCTTTCGCCCCAAGGTTGGAGTATGACTCCAACGCCATTCTCAGAAAGATAAATTTGGGCGAGCAGGCGGGACGTTTCATGCCAACCAAACGGATGAGGGAATTCCTCAATTCAGAGCTGAACGCCCTGCTTGCAGCTGGACAGTGGCCAACCGGCCCCATGCCCTTGGCACAATTCCGGAACAAGTACTTGTACATTATTTTGGCATCTATTCTTGGCTGCGATTCTGATGAGCTGGTACAGCCGTACCAGACTAGCGCTGGCGGAATGTCTCCTATGTGGAGAATCTTACGAACCGGCAGCACAGAGAAGTGGGAAGCGTCCCATCTCTTTCGACTGGGCAGACTGGCTGGCTTACGCCGTTCATTCCAGCCTGGTCAAGATTCAGAAGAAGCAGTCTACCGATTTTCGTTTCAGTTCTGTTCTAGCCTGGCTTTGTTTGTATCATCTGCACCCCCAAATACCGATCCTGAACGGATGACTTATACCGGAAAGGGTCCTACTACAAGTTCAACTTCAACTTTTTGGGATTCGTCATGTCAGTCTTTAGTGAAAGCGAAATTCCCCGTCCCCCGAGAGAAATGACAAGCGCTTTGATAAATCAGAAGCTTGGGGACGTTTTTAGACTGACGCAGGGAATTGTGGTCAGAATCTACGGATTCAAGGGCATACCCCATTTGTTGCCCTACTGGTGCTCGGAGCATCTGTTCGGGATGGAGATTGCCCGACAAATGGACTATGTCGAAGAGGAGTTCGGCCTAGGAAAGAAGAGAGGACAGATTTTTCAATATCCTCTTTCCTGGGCAAATGTTGAGATTTTTGAGGTAGGACAGCATGTCTACCTGGAGCAAGAGTTGTCCCGGATTGGCCTGGTTTTGTTGCCGCAGCGCTGGAAGTATGACCCGTATGGAATAAGGTGAAAATTTGCGCATCTCTGCCCTCGGGCAGATATAACTGAAGATAAATGCGATGTGGTCCATGTGGATCTTGACTGGGAAATCGAACTGATGGAAGCTTCTCCTCCCTGGCAGGATTTCTACTGCGAGGAGGTGACATACGACCCCAAGCGAAACCCGGACCACCAGTTTTCATCTCCAGGGTTCAAAAAATTTCTATCCAAGATAGCAGGCCTTAACTGGTCTAAAGAAAAGATCATCGAATGCTGGAAGATGAGATGCCGCACACAGCACGACAAATCCACAAGGAGAAACCTGGCCGTAGATGACGACTTTTCGGTTCTCTATGACCAGCATCATGACAGCTGGCGGCCGTTCGCATATCAAGGTTACGTTCCTCGAGGTCCCTTTGAAGGCTATAAAGGAGGGTCTCCCTCCCAACAGTTGTACACTTCGGCAACTACCAGCGTGAGCCCAGCAGACTTCCAGGTCGATCCAATGCAGCCCGTGGCTCCCAAGACGGCGCCTAAGAAGGCGAAAGAGTTAGTCAAGGCAACGCCCGAGGCAATCCCTCAGGCACGAAAAGCGCCAGCGCCGTCAGAAGGCAGACCAGTTGCGGCAGACCTGCTGCAAGTCAAACCCCGATATAAGTTCACCGTGGGAGCCTCAGCGCCTGCTGCACCTGCTTCCTCTCCTTCCCCTGATCCAACCGTTATTCCAGAAGAGAAGAAGCGGAAGAGAGTCGAGAAAATCAGGCGACCTAGCCTGATAGTGCAGCAACCAGTTGCAGAGCCGCAGCCGCGTCCTGCCACCGCAGAGGCAGTTTCTCTGGGCAGTCCCAGGCCAGCCGCCGAGACCAGAAGCGAAGACATCCACCCGGCATCGGCTCAGGCGGAGCCCGCAGGTACGTTTGCTGCCCCTGTCTCTTTGGTCTCACCCACTCCTACTCCCACTCTGTCTCCCGCTCAAACCGAGCAAGTTATGGCCGCATCCCCTTCCCCGTCTCCATGCCCTCCTTCTAGCGGCCCCCATTCTTTTAATCAGTTTGCTCAGAACCCTAACGTTTCTCTTTCTCTGAGCACAACTCCAAACCCCTCGCCTGAAGTTAGTGCTGAGGTTGTCCGTTCCCCGTCACATCCTCCGTCTCAGCCGCTTCAAACCCTCGCAATATCAGCCGCTCCCATCTCCATTTCCCGGTCGCCCCCACAAGCGACCGATTCTTCCCAGGTCTATCCGGTTCCTCCTAGTCCCATCCCCGCAGGAGAGACGTCTCAGCAAAACCCTAGGCTGGGGGAACCGTATTTCATGAACGACCTCCAGAATACAGACGACTTGCCCCTGGCAACGAGGGCTGTAGAGTATTCTGTCTCTTTCCTCCAAGACCTGAAGCGAAGGAGACATGAAGAGATAGCTGCCCGACAAAACTTGCAAAGTATGATTTCTGGAGGAGAGTGATTACGACAGAGAAAATAATCCCAAAAGTAAAGAAGCCTCTCCGGGAAATGACTAGGGCGGACTACGAGCTCCAGACAAAGGAGAAGAGCTTTGACGATATTAACAAGCAATATGAGATTCAGTCAATCATGCGCAAAGCTGACAATCTCTTTGTCAAAAGTCTGGAGGAGCAGGAAGAACTTTTCGGGTTGCAGGATAAAACAAGGCAGCTTGAAGAGGACCTGTCTAGGTCCACTGAGCAACTGGAAGCGGCGCGGCAAGAAATAGATGAACTCAAAGCCTAGCTGGCCGCTTCTCAGCAACAAGCCGCAACCGAAAGGAAAGCAGCCTCGGAGCAGATTTCTCGGCTCCGGGAGTCTTTGAAGCAGGCGCAGTCGCAACTTGCAGAGAGAGCATCTCAAGCGACGGTCTTTTCAAAGACAAAGGTTAAGGAGATGAGGGCTGGTTTGCTGCGGGAATGCAAGCCCCATACCTACAAGGCGATGGCAGTTCTGGATTTCGCATCCAGAATTCAAGAAGTTTCTGCCCAGGGAAAGCCTGTGGTAGAGGAGGCCGAGCGCCAGGCGAAGCAATGGCTGGACCTGGCGGTAAATCTTCAGGAGCGCGAGCGCAACGGCCTCCAATTTTCTCCCGTGTCCTCATTCGCTGCAGAATGGGCAGGTGCAAGGGTGACCTTGCACAAATATTTCAAAAAAGTTGAAGAGGTGAGAGTTGCCAGACGAATGCTAGATGCATTCGGACATGAAAGAGATATCTGTCTGGCTCCCTTTCGCGCTCTGTCAGAACTTGGGTGCCCAAGTTTTGTTGAAAATGGCGAGCTTCTCACCCTAGATCGGGTAAAAAAGAATTGGCAGTCCTTCGAAGCAGATACAGCTGACATTGATAGCTGGACTGAGCCAATTCAAGACAGTCAGGTCACTCAGATGGTGGCCAAATATTCCAAGATCAGCTCCTACTTCCAGGAGTTAGAAAAAAGATACCTCACCATCGACCTGCATGCGGTCGCTGCTTTCCACGCAGCATTAGAAGATGCAGCTGACCGCCGGCCATTTGAAGCAGAAGCTTGGCGCCCAGCCCAGGTCGCATACGATCGCATTCGCGAAGCAGAAGCAGGAGATGGAGAGCTTTCGGAAGGTAACTCTGAGGGGCAACTGACAAAGATGAATCTGAAGAACAGTTGCCGCAGGGCGAACAGACAGAGCAGCAAAAGGCAGGGTAGGTAAGTTCCTCTGCACCCAAAGGATGAAGGCATGGATTCTTTGTGCCGAGGCGAGCTCGACACCCCGCGAGCCGCCAGAAATGTTGTCACATTTTGCACGGGGTGCAATGTCTTCAGTGTTGTAACAGTGCTGCTCTTCTTTTCCCTCTTCCTCCATTTCCCTTCCTTCTTCTCTCCCTTTCCTTTTCTTTCCCGCATTCTCTTTCTTTCCCCCCTTTTCTTGGAGTCCCCCAGTTGATTTTTCAACTTTCCAGCAAATCACCTGAAAATGGCTAAGTCTGGGTGCGAAGTTCGCACTTCGCCCAGTCTGGGTGCGAAGTTCGCACTTCGCCTAGTTTTGGTGCGAAGTGCGCACTTCGCCCAGTCTGGGTGCGAAGTTTGCACTTCGCCCAGTTTTGGTGCGAAGTCTGACTTCGCCCCAGTTTCTGGGCGCACCTTGCAACTGGCAGACTGGCAGGCTGACAAAAGAAAGATCAAGTGCTGGAGCAAGTCCGTACGGCGGCAGACATCAGTTTTCGCCTGTGCACAATCCGACCTCACACCGAAGTCGGAGTGCGTCCTTGACAGGTGCGCAGTAGGGAACAAACCCGGAATTTGACCAAGGCATGAAGGCCTTCCCAACTGCACTGCGTTCTGCTCGCGCATCCCGAGGTGCTCCGATCCCAAGCGAAGATGGACATACTGCCCTCCAAGGCAGACACCTGTCACACAGCATCATCCATCATCCGACAAGTGTCCAGCTTCGGGATTAGAGCCGAAACGTGCCAAGCAAAAGGACAAGCATGGGCTACACTGCCTGTGCCCGTAGCCTCATTCAAAGCTGATCTGAGGTTTCACCTGCTCCAGCTACCCGCATCACTGCCAGAAGGAGATTCTGCCCAGCGCACCGCCATGTAGCTGTCCAGCTTCCAGGAGGACCATGCTGCGGGTACAGTCCGGTCCGACAAAAGGTCAGCATTTGCAGCTCTTTCGCCGCTTTTGTCAGCTTATGTTTGACTGGGACCTTGTGCCCATTAATGTAACGGGAGGGACTCGGGCTATAAAAGCCCACCATGAATTCATTGTAAAGGGTGGAAGGGGAATGTCTGTTAGGGAACTACTGTGCCCATTGTAACCGTGCTTCTGCTTATGAATATAATCTGTATGCCTGGTTCTGTTCTGCTGTCTTTATTCTTTTATGCTGTCTTTCATTATATATGCCTTAGGCCAACCTGTCACGGCTTGTTGATTCATTTCAGCATTTGGTGAGCAGGTGCCTCTAGCATCGCTTGTTTAAAGCACTTTCTGTACTTAACATTTTAAAGTATATATAGAATAAATGTAGTAGCAGTTCCATCAGTTATGTGTTTTGTTGCTGGTCCGTATCTGGTGACTGATGCGATCCCGTACTGTTAGTTCCTTGTAGGGAATGTCTGTTAGGGAGCCATTGGAGCTGTGCGGTTAAATTCTCTACATAAACACATATACCTGGTTCTGATATCTCTAGTTTGCTTTCTACTCCTGTTAGTGTACGTATCTGGTGATTGATGCATTGCCATGCTGTTAGTTCCTTGTAGGGAATGTTTGTTGGGGATCATTGAAGCTGTGCATACACTGCCTGAGTATCGGAAGTACACAGTTTTTGCAGTTCCTGGTCATGCTTTGTGTTTATAATGCAGTAAGTAGCGGTAATTAGTGTGTTCCCGTACTGTTAGTTCCCCCCACCAACCTCTGGACATATTTGTAATTTCTTTCTGTACATTTATCTCTTTCTGTACATTTATCTCTTTCCCGTACTCTTAGCTCAAATCAGAAAAACCCCCCGAAAGGAGCCGGCCTTCTCCGGAGATTGGCTCGGAAGGCATCTCTTCCTTCCGGCCTTTCATGCTGGTGGGCGAATCTGGGCCCATTAACCCGAAATCCTTTCCTCATGGCAGATTCGTAACCAACATGAACCAGAAGAGAGTTGATTACATGGGTGGTAGTGGTAGAGTTGAGCAGAGGAGACCCCCTATATAGAGAGATTTTCGGCAGGCCTTGGGTAAGGTTACCTTACCTCATTTTGATGGCAGTGACAAGAGCACAGCTAGATCTTGGGTGCAGAAGCTCGATAATTATTTGGCTCTTAGGCCAATGTCTGAGGATGAGGCAATCAAATTCGCTACTTTACATCTAGATGGAGTTGCTCACGAGTGGTGGTACCATGGTCTTATTACCTTGGGACATGGGTTAATCACTACATATGATGAGTTTACCAACAAACTCATTGAGAGATTTGACAGGAAGGATCCGAAGCTGCACTTTAGAGAGCTGGCCTAGTTGAAGCAAATTGGATCTGCGGAGTCATACATTGCAGAATTTCAGACTCTCAGTTATGATTCCTAGCATCACTGATAGGAGACTTGTGGTCCTCTTTAATGAGGACTGATGGAGCCATTTCGAGGTTGGGTCAAATCATTTGATCCCCCTTCATTACAGGATGCTATGAAGAAGGCATGTAACATGGAGTTTGTTGTTCCAAAGCATAAAACATCCTTTCAGTCATTTCTGGGCAGAAAAGATAAGGATAAGAGACATTTCCACAAGGGTTCCACGCAGTGTTCCAAATAGACTGGATAATGACCAGCTAAATGAGCTTAGGAGGAATAAGTTATGTTTCCACTGCAGGGAACCATGGGACCCATCTCACAAATGCTCAGTTAAGGCTAAGGTTAAGCAGATTGAATATTTTTCAGCTGATGAAACAGGATCAGAAAATGCAGACCAGCAAGCTGATTTGGACAGTAGTGATGAAGAAAGTTCGAAAGAAAAGGTTGAACGGGAGCCCAAACCTGAAGGTACAATAGCCCAACTTTCTAGTTTTCAAAAGGCTGGATCCTTCAAGGTACGTGGTGTCATTAATGGACAGCGAATTATTACTCTCATTGACACAGGTGCTACGCATAACTTCATTGATGAGGGTCTGGTTGCCAAAAGAGGAATCAAATTAGAGGAGTTTGAAGGATTCAAGGTGATCATAGCCGATGGATTTACACTCACCTGCACACGGAAGAATCCCAGCTTGTGTATTCAGTTAGGGAAGTATGAGTTGAATGATGATTTTTATGTGGTAAGTGTTGGAGATACTGACGTAGTGCTTGGTATGCATTGGATGCATACCCTTGGAGAGTTCTATATGAACTTACAGACTATGGAAATGAAGTTTGATGCAGCAGGGAAACGGATAGTTTTGCGGGGCATGTCAGATGGAGGACTGAGGGTAGTGTCCCTCAAAAGAATGGAGAGGCTATTCTTCCATGATCAGGTAGAGTGGGCAGCAAAATGTCTCATAATGCCCAACGTTACAGAGCATCAGTAAGGTGAATATCATCCTAAGATTAAGAATATTTTGTCTAAGCATTCTAAGGTATTTGGTGACATACCCCCAGGGAGACCTCCTGCGAGAGGTATGGAGCACATCATTGAGCTCGAGGATAGAGCCAAGCCAGTCATTACCACTCCTTATAGGCATCCAAAATGCCATAAGGATGAGATAGAGAAGGCAATCAAGGAGCTACATGGATATGGGTCACATCCGTCCAAGTAAGAGTCCCTTTGCTTCCTCGGTTGTCTTGGTGAAAAAGAAGGATGGGATGATGAGGATGTGCATTGATTACAGGGAGTTGAATAAGAGGACCATCAAGAACAGGTACCCCATCCCACGCATTGATGAGCTCATTGATGAGCTACATGGCACTTGTTACTTCTCCAAGATTGACTTGAGGTCAGGATACCATCAGATTAGGATGAGAGAGCAGGATATTGAGAATACTGCATTCAAATGCCAATTTCGTCACTTTGAGTTCTTGGTTATGCCCTTTGGGTTAACCAATGTCTCTGCTACTATAATGTCCCCTTCTAATCAGCTAGTGGGAGCACATAGAGACTAGCCTATACACGGGTTCCCGTAGGCTATGTCATATGGATGAGAGCCTTTGGAGATATTTGAGACAGCTTTTGGATTCATAGAGCTCAGTTTTGGTGGTCGTTCGGGATCAAACGGAGCCAGGATGCTGGAATTGCTATTTTTAGCAGTGTCGGGTTTTAGGGTTTCTTGAGGTTTCAGTTGGTCAATCAGAGTTTCATAAGGCAGAGTTTTTAAAGCGCAAAGCTTGGCTTTATTAAGTGAATTATTAAATTCATTTTATAAAGTTAAAACTTTATATTATAATTAAAGGGAAAGAAATATGTTTATCCCACATTGAGCGCGCAAAATTTTTTTTGCCAAAGAGGAGCTTATTTATTCGGTGGCTTGGTCTCATTTCAGACATTCTGGTTTATGTTATTTTTTCTCTTGGAGATTAAGGCTGGCGGTTGATATTTCTTCATTGAAAGGGACGGAAACCCCAATCGATAACCCGATGGACGAAACCCCGAAGGGCAGATCTGTTCCATTTCAGGGATCGACAGTGTGCAGATTGTTGAATTCTGAGGACGGAGACCCTCAGTTTGGAGAAGGGAGCTGGACGAAAACCTAGTTCTTGGCTGGTGAATTCACTCAGGATTCATGCTTATGTGATTCAATCAAATATTTAGAGGTTTATAGTCCATCAGTTGGAGATAATAGCAAATTGGTATGTTTATAATGATATTCTGAAGACATTTATCCATCTGGAATTTCTAAACATTGTTGTTAATTTGCTGATATGAATTAATAAGCTATTTTGATTATGGGTTCTGCATAAAAATCGATTATTCATTGTTAAATCCATCTCGGTATCATTGCATGTTGTTGTTATTGGCTTCTTTCATTTGGGTATTATTGCATGTTCAAATTAATCCATAGTTATTGCAAAAAACACCAAACACAGAACATGGCAACTCATTACAGCTACTTTCCAGTCCTATATGAACAAGACATTCAGTAAACATCTCAGAAAATCAGTTCTAATATTCTTTGATGATATTATTGTCTACAACAGGTCTTGGGAGGAACACCTGAGACACCTGGAGGAGGTGTTGAGTATTCTGGAACAGGATTTTTTCTATGCCAAGGAGTCCAAATGTGATTTTGGGCTGACCGAGTTGCTTTACCTTGGACACATCATCAGCTCAGAAGGTGTTCGCATTGATCCTGAGAAGATTAAGGATTTCATGGAATGGCCTACTCCTACAAACCTCACACAGCTTAAGGGGTTCTTTGGCTTATGTGGTTTCTACAGGAGATTTGTTAAGGGATTTTCACAAACTACTGCCCCACTTATAGATTTGACGAAGAAGGGGGCGTTTGAGTGGTCCGATACAGCTCAAAAGTTCTTTGAGCACTTCAAATAGGTTATGTGTTCATGTCTAGTGCTTGCTATACCTGATTTCTCCAAACCTTTTGAGTTTGAGTGTGATGCTTTTGGTGAGGGAATAGGAGCAGTATTGATGTAGAATAAGCATCCTATTGCCTTCGAGAGCAGGAATTTGAGAGGAGCAGAGCGTAGCTACTCTATATATGATAAGGAGATGTTGGCCATTATGCATGCCTTGGCCAAGTTTAGACAGTATCTGGTGGGGGCAAGTTTACAGTGAAGACTGATCATAACAACCTCCAATATTTTCTTAATAAGAGAGACCTCATTGAGAGGCAGCAAAAGTGGGTGAGTAAGCTGTAGGCATATGATTTTGACATTGTATATGTCAAGGGGAAGAAGAATGTTGTACCTGATGTGCTATCCAAGAGGCCATATTTATGCGCTATGATAAAGATTGTAGCTGATTAGAGGGAGGAGATTATGGCTAAGTATGCTAAGGATTCATGGGTGACTACTTTGATTGATGGATCCTTGCAGGATGATAGGTATACAGTGGAAAATGGGCTGATTATGTATAAGGATCACATACTCTTGCTTCCCAATTCTGAGTTTAAGGTGAGAGTCCTTAGATGTTTTCATGATGATCCTACAGCTGGGCATACCGGGTTTTTCAAAACCTACAGGAGGATCAGAGAGAGGTTCACTTGGAAGGGTCTCAAGGATGAGGTCCTTAGATATGTACGGGAGTGTACTATGTGCCAGCAGAATAAGGATGAGCATACCTACCCAGCTGGTTTATTGCAGCCCTTGCCTATTCCTAACCAGAAATGGGAAGGAATCTCTATGGACTTCATTACAGGATTGCCTAAGGTCCAAGGCAAATACTGTATATATGTTGTAGTGGATAGACTCACCAAATTTTCTCACTTCTTTGCTATTTCAGCGACTTATACAGTAGCACAGGTGGAAAATTTATTTTTTAGAGAACTGTTCAGGTTGCACGGGATGCCTAAGACCATTGTTAGTGATAGGGACAGCAGGTTCATGAGCACGTTTTGGCAGGAGCTCTTTAGGTTAGGTGGAACTGAGCTTACTCCCAGTACTAGTTACCACCCTCAGACAGATGGAAAGACAGAGGTTGTCAATAAATGGGTGGAAGGGTATCTCCGAAATTATATTTCAGGGCAGCAGAAGGCATGGGTTAAGTGGCTGCACCTAGGTGAGTTCTGCTACAACACTACGCACCACATGACCATTGGGATGACACCCTTCATGGATTTGTATGGGTATAAAGCTCCTAGCTTCATAGATTTGCTTCTGGGTGACAGTAGGGTGCCTAGAGCTAAGGATTTGCTACAGGATAGCCAGGATGTCATGAGGTCCTTGAGGGACAACATTCAGCAGGCTCAGAATCAGCAAAAGTTGTATGCTGATCAGAACAGGGTTGAGCACAATTTTGAGGTTTGTGATTTGGTTTACCTCAGATTGCAGCCTTACACTCAGTCCACTCTCAAGAAGAGTGGTAAGAAGAAACTCAAGCCACATTTTTATGGACCATTTAGGGTGACTAGGAGTTGGAGAGGTGGCTTATGAGTTGGATCTACCAACAGATAACAGGGTGCATAATGTCTTCCATGTTTCTCGCCTCAAGAAGGCATTGGGCCATAATGTTGTTCCTTCTTCAGAGTTACCACCTTTGGATGAGGAGGGGAAACTCATTCCGGAGGCTATCATTGATTCTAGGGAGACGACTCTTCGGAAGAGAGTGATCAGAGAATATTTGGTTAAGTGGAAGAACCTGCCAGCGGAGGATGCTACATGGGAAAGTGAGCAGATACTACAACATCCAGAGTTGCAATTGCTTGGGGACAAGCAATTTTCGAAAGGGCGGATTGTAATGTCCCCTCTCTAATCAATTAGCAGTTTTTGATTGGGTTAGCCTACTCTTGGGTTCCCGTAGGCTAATGGTTGTGTGTGGGAGCCTTTTGGGGATGATTTTGATGCTTGGACATGTTGCTTGTTGTCGGTTGTCAGTTTCTGGAGTGGTTTGGGGTGTTTTGGGCCTCACTTACTATTTTTAGTAAGTTAGTTCATGGTGGGTCCTGTTGGTCACGAATCCGCCACGAGGAAAGGATTTGCTGCTATTGCGCCCTGGACCCGCGAACCAACATTGAAAGGCCGGAAGGAAGAGATGCCTTCCGAGCCAATCTCCGGAGAAGGCCGGCTCCTTTTGGGGGGACTTGATTTAAGCTAAAGGGAACAGGAAAGAAATAAATGAACGGAAAGAGACAAATGTACGGAAAGAGATACAAATATGTCCAAAGGTTGGTGGGGGGGAACTAACAAGTACGGGAACATACCAATCTCCGCTACTTACTGCATACGAACACGAGCATGACAAGGAACTGCAAAACCTAGGCGTACTTCCGATACACCAGCGAGCGTATGCACGGCTTCAATAGCTCCCTAGCAAACATTCCCTACAAGGAACTAACGGCGGGGATCGTATCAATCACCGGATACGTACACCGACGGGGGTAGAAAGTAAACCTAGAGATGTCGAGCCGGTATATGTGTTCGGCAGAGAGTTTAACCGCACAGCTTCAATGGCTCCCTAGCAAACATTCCCTACAAGGAACTAACAGCAGGGGATCGCATCAATCACCAGATACGGGCCAGCAACGTCACACATAACTGATGGAACTGCTACCAGATTTATTACATGAATGCTTTAAATTAATGAAGTACAGAGGGTGCTTTAAACAAGCAATGCTAGAGGAACCTGATCGCCAAATGCCGAAGTGAATCAACGAGCCGCGACACAGGTGGGCCTAAGGCATATAATGAAAGACAGCATAAAAGAATAAAGACAGTAGAACAGAACCAGGCATACAGATTGTATTCATAAGCAGAAGCACGGTTACAATAAGCACGATGAGTTCCCTAACAAACATTCCCCTTCCACCACTTACAATGAAAATGTGGTGGGTATTTATAGCCCAAAGTTCCCCCCGGTTACATTAATGGGCACAAAGTCCCAGTCAAACATTAGCTGACAAAAGCAGCCGCGGAACTGCTGATGCTGACCTCTGTCAGGCTGGACTGTACCCTCGGCATGGTCTCCCTGAAGGTTGAACAGCCACGTGGCAGCGCGTTGGTTAGAACTTTAAATTGACAGGAATGCGGGTAGCTGAGGCAGGTGGAAACTCACGTCAGTCTTAAATGAGGCAGCTGACACAGGCGATGCAGCCCATACTTATCCCTTTTGGTCGGCAGTCTTGGTTCAAATCCCGAAGCTGGACACTTGTCGTATGATGGATTATGCTGTGTGACACATGTCTGCCTTGAAGGGCGGTCTATCTATCTTCGCTTGGGATCGGAGCTCCTTGGGATGCGTGGGCAGAAAACGGTGCAGTTGGGAAGGCCTTCACGCCTTGGTCAAATTCCGGGTTTGTTCCCCTACCGTACACCTGTCAAGGGCGCATTCCGGCTCTGCTGAAAAGTCGGGCTGCGCACAGGTGAACACTGGTGTCTGCCGTCGTACGGACCTGCTCCGGCAGTTATCATTCTTCTTTGTCAGCCTGCCAGCCTGCCAGTTACAAGGTGCGCCCAGAAAGAGGGGCGAAGTCGGACTTCGCACCAAAACTGGGCGAAGTGCGCACTTCGCACCAAAACTGGGCGAAGTGCGCACTTCGCACAAAAAACTGGGTTTCCTGGTTCAGCTTCCCGGGGCCATAACTTTTGATCCGCTGACCCGATCGCCTATTATAATATATCGTTGGAAAGCTTGCGAGAAGATCTGCAATAATAAAATATCTAGGGCTCATTTTGTCCATTTTATCGCCCCTGTTTATGGCCCGAAAAAACCCGAACTCCTCAGCATGCCCTGACACTTAGCCATTTTTCAGGGCAAGTGCTTGTCAATTTTGAGAAGAATGAGAATGTAGGGAACAGAGAGAAAGGGGGGAGAAGGAAGAGCAGCTCTCTTACAAAAATTGAAAACATTGCACCCCGTGCAAAATGTGACAACATTTCTGGCGGCTCGCGGGGTGTCGAGCTCGCCTCGGCGCAAAGAATCCATGCCTTCATCCATTGGGCAACAGAGTCACCCTCGCTGCAACTGCTCTTCAGATCCACCTCCGGCAACTGCCTCCTCGGAACACTTAAAAAGAAAACACTGCACAGACTGAAAAAAGGAAACAACTAAAACTTGGAATAATAGCCGGATTATTTACACAAAATTTTGCGGCATTACTGGCATGCCGCCGACACAAATCTAGCTTCGGTTGCCTATCCGGTGAACCTGCAGTGCCCGGACCAGATCTGATTGTACTTCAGATGATCTTTGAAGTCCGGCTGGCCTTCCAAAGCTTGCCAGGTTGCGAACATGGTGCAACGTGGCAGATTGTCATTCATGCCGGTACCCGTACAATTGATGAACAATGTGGCAAGGAGATTTTTCAGACGGGAGCCCTCTTCGGGTACCGGTTGCGGTGATGGTTGGAGCCAACACCACCACGGTGGAGACTGTAGGTGAACATTCATTTCTCCGCTTATGAGGTCAAGGCTGCTCACCAAACCCTGATTCCTCGGGGGTGTCTTCTATCAGCTTAAAAAAAAGGCGTCTCCGATCAAGAAATCTGGATCTTCAGTTCAGTCGGAGTCGCCAGGTGATTTTTTCAGATGAAGGCAAGCCAAAGATTCACCAACTCGGGCTTCCTTAAAATATGGAGACTGATCGTCTCACCTCACGGATTCGTCTATGCGAGCTTGGTAATCAGCCGGCCTGACGCGCTCGCCTGGAGCGTTTAGGCAGGCTTCCCGGGTTCCTTGCTCGCCACCTTCTTGCTTGCACGAAGGCGTTAGGACCGGTCTTCTAGACTCAGAGGATTTGTTCGTGCAGAGTCGCCAGGTGCTCTGATTTTGAACAGCAATGAAGCGAGCACCAGTGCTTCAATTCTGTTTGGGGGTGAGAAACCTCCTTGTCTCACCGAGCATTCGGAAAGAAACTGTCAGCCCGAACAAGGACGAGCTTGAGATCTTCCAAATGCGAGACAAAGTGTCCCACCGGGCGTGCCAAAAACTGTTGGTCACGAATCCGCCACGAGGAAAGGATTTGCTGCTATTGCGCCCTGGACCCGCGAACCAACATTGAAAGGCCGGAAGGAAGAGATGCCTTCCGAGCCAATCTCCGGAGAAGGCCGGCTCCTTTTGGGGGGGACTTGATTTAAGCTAAAGGGAACAGGAAAGAAATAAATGAACGGAAAGAGACAAATGTACAGAAAGAGATACAAATATGTCCAAAGGTTGGTGGGGGGGGAACTAACAGTACGGGAACATACCAATCACCGCTACTTACTGCATACGAACACAGAGCATGACAAGGAACTGCAAAACCTAGGCGTACTTCCGATACACCAGCAGCGTATGCACAGCTTCAATAGCTCCCTAGCAAACATTCCCTACAAGGAACTAATAGCGAGGGATCGTATCAATCACCAGATACGTACACTGACAGGGGTAGAAAGTAAACCTAGAGATGTCAGAGCCAGGTATATGTGTTCGGCGGAGAGTTTAACCACACGACTTCAATGGCTCCCTAGCAAACATTCCCTACAAGGAACTAACAGCAGGGGATCGCATCAATCACCAGATACGGGCCAGCAACGTCACACATAACTGATGGAACTGCTACCAGATTTATTACATGAATGCTTTAAATTAATGAAGTACAGAGGGTGCTTTAAACAAGCAATGCTAGAGGAACCTGATCGCCAAATGCCGAAGTGAATCAACGAGCCGCGACACAGGTGGGCCTAAGGCATATAATGAAAGACAGCATAAAAGAATAAAGACAGTAGAACAGAACCAGGCATACAGATTGTATTCATAAGCAGAAGCACGGTTACAGTAAGCACAGTAGTTCCCTAACAAACATTCCCCTTCCACCACTTACAATGAAAATGTAGTGGGTATTTATAGCCCAAAGTTCCCCCGGTTACATTAATGGGCACAAAGTCCCAGTCAAACATTAGCTGACAAAAGCAGCCGCGGAACTGCTGATGCTGACCTCTGTCAGGCTGGACTGTACCCTCGGCATGGTCTCCCTGAAGGTTGAACAGCCACATGGCAGCGCGTTGGGTAGAACTTTAAATTGACAGGAATGCGGGTAGCTGAGGCAGGTGGAAACTCACGTCAGTCTTAAATGAGGCAGCTGACACAGGCGATGCAGCCCATACTTATCCCTTTTGGTCGGCAGTCTTGGTTCAAATCCCGAAGCTGGACACTTGTCGTATGATGGATTATCTTTGTGTGACACATGTCTGCCTTGAAGGGCAGTCTATCTATTTTCGCTTGGGATCGGAGCTCCTTGGGATGCGTGGGCAGAAAACAATGCAGTTGGGAAGGCCTTCACGCCTTGGTCAAATTCCGGGTTTGTTCCCCTACTGTACACCTGTCAAGGGCGCATTCCGGCTCTGCTGAAAAGTCGGGCTGCGCACAGGTGAACACTGGTGTCCGCCGCTGTACGGACCTGCTCCGGCGGTTATCATTCTTCTTTGTCGGCCTACCAGCACTGCCGATTACAAGGTGCGCCCGAGAAAGAGGGGCGAAGTCGGACTTCGCACCAAAACTGGGCGAAGTGCGCACTTCGCACCAAAACTGGGCCAAGTGCGCACTTCGCACCAAAACTGGGTTTCCTGGTTCAGCTTCCCGGGGCCATAACTTTTGATCCGCTGACCCGATCGCCTATTATAATATATCGTTGGAAAGCTTGCGAGAAGATCTGCAATAATAAAATATCCAGGGCTCATTTTGTCCATTTTATCGCCCCTGTTTATGGCCCGAAAAAAACCCGAACTCCTCAGCATGCCCTGACACTTAGCCATTTTTCAGGGCAAGTGCTGTCAATTTTGAGAAGAATGAGAATGTAGGGAACAGAGAGAAAGGGGGGAGAAGGAAGAGCAGCTCTCTTACAAAAATTGAAAACATTGCACCCCGTGCAAAATGTGACAACAGGTCCTATGAAACGTAGAGATGGGTTTGATGCATTTTCCAATTGGGTATCCATTTCCACCCTCGGTTGGTGGTTTCGAGCGGCATGGACCAAAATATTAAATATTTTGTCGTTGAAATAACTTAAATTAAAGATTTAACTTTATATTTCCTAATGTATTTTGTGAATGGGGCCAAAAAGGGGACATAAGGATTAAATTTAAAAAGTGTCTAATGTTATAACTTAAAATTGGGGCCCCATTTGGGAGACATAAGGGGATGAAATGAAATGAAATTAAAATTAAGTTTATTTGCCCGAGGGGTGTAGCCTTGTGGAGGAGATATAAAAGTGAAATTTCTTCATTTCATGTTCATTCTTGTTTGCTCATTTCATGAAACTGGAGACTTTGGCCTGTGCAAGGGTTTCAAGCTTTGTGAGGATGAAATCCCTCTCATAGAACATCATCTTCAAGTGTGAGAGATCACTCCTGGGTGATTCGGAGGCAACTTCATACAGGGGTTGCAATTGTGCTTCAGCGAAGAGTCGTTTGGATATTATTGCAGATCTTTTGGCAACATTTTTGGAATTTATTTAAGGAGAAATCAATGGAGATTATTTGTAGATCATTTTGTTTTCATTTGCAGCAGATTTCTGCAGTATTGGCCGTAACGCACTAGGGTTTGCAGCCCTACCTTTTTTCTCACGGCTCTCAACTAAGACATCAAATCATTCTGGGTATTTTGGCATTGGATATGGCATGCCTGGGCGACCCTTGGTGATTTCGAGCATTTTTGGAGATGTGCACATTTTTCTATGCTGGTCGTACCATTCCAAGGGGGCTGTACAGTTTGGGGTTGCATTTTCAGCAATGGCGTTAGGATTTGAATTTTCTAGGTTTGGCTTCGGAGGGGATTTCAGCATCTAGGTTGGCATTATTATCTGCATCTCTGGTCTATATGACCATTCCATGTACCTTTGAATCCCTCTTGTTAATAATATATGATATTTCATTTCAGTTCAATCTTAGTTTATGTTCATTTCATTTCATTTTCTGCATTCTTATTTCTTGAAATCAAAAACACAAAAAAACAAAACATCCCGAACACAAAAAAATTTCATAAAGCAGAAAAGCAAAACAGTAAACAGGGGTGGGTTATTACAAAGCTTATTTATATTGTATCCAACTAATGCATGTACCTAGTTTTATAGAATAACAATTAATTTGAGAAGTAAGGATTTCAAGTCATAAGGAATGAAAAGTTGTAGTTTAGATAATCTGCCTTAAGAAAAAACCTAGAACAAAGAATAAATGTTTTGAAGGATAGGATTTCCTCGAAGGAAAAGTGTGCAAGGATTTCCTAAAAAAAGACAAATTGGTTGTTTGAATAAATACGGTTATTCCTAAGATCAACTAAAGCACAAAGAGAGGTCATTAAAGTAAAATACATGAGCAATTGAGATGAGTGGTCCATTTGATAGAATATGTGAGTAATCAGAGCAAGTAATCCAAGAATATTGGATGTTTGGGCCTGTTGGTTACAAATCTGCCATGAGGAAAGGATTTGTTGTTATTGCGCCCAGATTCGCCCACCAGATTGAAAGGCCGGAAGGAAGGAATGCCTTCCGTGCCAATCTCCGGAGAAGGCCGGCTTTCTGTGGGGTTTTTAGTGTTAAGATAAGAGTGCAGGGAAAAAGATAAAAGTGCGGAAAGAGAATCCAAATGTGATTGGAGTTGGGTGGGGGGAATAAGCAGCACGGCAACGAATCAATCACCACTACTAACAGCATTCATCTACAAACATACATTGAAACTACAGCTATCATTCATCCTATGTATCCTCTATCTATGCATTCCAGGAATACTTGATCATCAAATGCCAGAGTCCAGAGTTCAAGTACAACGACAAGCAATGACACAAGAAACATGAGGCAGAAATGACAAGGAGAGGCAGCATACAAGATAAAAGACAGTAAGCAAAGCCAAGTATATGCTTGTATTAGAGGCAAACGCACAGCTACAATTGTTCCCTAGCAATATATTCCCCTTCCACCACTTACAATGAAAATGTGGTGGTTATTTATAGCCCAAGTTCCCCCCGATTACATTCTCGGGTACAAAGTCCCAGACTGAACATTAGCTGACACAAGCGGCTGAGGAGCTGTTGATGCTGACTTCTGTCGGGCAGGACTGTACTTGCAGCGTGGTGTCCCTGAAGGCTGTACAACCACGTGGCAGCGCGTTGGGTCAAATCCTAGGTCAGCAAGAATGCGGATAGGTGCGGCAGATGGCACTTCACATCGGCTTAAATGGTGGTAGTTGGCGTAGATAGTGCAGCCCATGCTTTGTCCTTGTCCCGGTCATGTCTTGGCTCAATCCCCGAAGTTGGACACTTGTCGGATGCTGATGAATGACACGTGTCTACCTTGAAAGGCAGTTTATCCAACTTCACCCAGGATCGGAGCGCTATCGGGTTGTGCAGGTAGAAAACAGCGCAGTTGGAAAGGTCAACTTGCCTTAGCATTTTCTAGTCTTGCTTCCCCAACTGCGCACCGGTCAGAGGGCGCACTCCGACTTCGCAGCGAAGTCGGGTTGCGCACCGGCACTTGCTGTCTTCTTTGCTGTTCGGACTGCGCACTAAGAGAAGGGCGCACTCCGACTTCGCTGCGAAGTCGGGTTGCGCCCCAACACTTAGTCATTTTTCTGCTGCACTGCTTCCCTAGTGCGCCCAGAAAGAAGGGCGCACCCCGACTTCGCTGCGAAGTCGGGTTGCGCCCAACACTTAGTCAAATTTTGCCCATTTTCCTGCTTTGTCACACTTTGCACTGTCCCTACTGCGCTCCGTCTGGAGGGCGCACTCCGACTTCGCTGCGAAGTCGGGTTGCGCCCTGACACTTAGCCATTTTCAGGGAACGCTTGCTGGAAACTTTGCTGGAGGGAGTTTAAGGGGAAGAGGGAGGAATAAGACTGCAAGGAAGAGGGAGAAAGGGAGAAGTGAAGAAAAGGGGAAGAGAGGAAGGAAGGGAAAGAGCAGACTACTTACAAAACTGAAAACATGGCACCCCGTGCCAAATGTGGCAACATTCCTGGCGGCTCGCGGGGTGTCGAGCTCGCCTCGACGCAAAGAACCATGCCTTCATCCATTGGGTGCAGAGGAACTTCCCTCCCCTGCCTTCTGCTGCTCTGACCGCTTCTGACCAGGCAACTGTTCTTCTTCAGGTTCGCTTTCACCAGTTGCCTCCTCAATTTCGCCTTCTGAATTTGAATGTTCTCCACTGTCAGTCTCCCACTCGCTGATGTGTTGGTATGCAGCCTTGGCTTGGTCCCAGACTACAGCTTGGAAAGGTGCGAGGTCGTTGATCTCTCTGAGTGCTGCGTGGAATGCAGTGACCGCGTGCAGGTCGATGGTGTTATATTTGTTTCCCAACTCCTTAAGGGAGGAGTTGATTTTGCAGTACTTTGACACCATCTGGGTGACCTGAACTTCTTGAACTGGCTCTGCCTGACTATCAATTTCTGCTGTATCTGTCTCGAAGGACAGCCAATTCTTCTTAACCTGCTCAAGGGTCAGAAACTAGCCATCTTTGACGTAGCTCGGGCACCCGTGTTTGGACAAAATGTGAAAGGGAGCCAAGAGAATGTTTCTTTCATGCTCTAGGGCGTCCAGCGCCTTCCTGGCAGTTCTGATCCTTTCTGTCTTGTCAAAATAAGTATGCAAGGTTACCCTTGCATTTGCCCACTCTGAGGCAAGTTGGGACATAGGGGCAATTTGGAAGCCTTTGCGCTCAAAATCCTCAAGTTTTATAGCCAGGTCCAGCCGTTGCCTCGCCTGGTGTTCAGCTTCCTCTACCACAGGCTTTCCCTGGGCAGATACTTCTTCAATCCTGGATACAAAGTCCAGAACTGATAGGGACTTAACAAGGTTGGGCTTGCAACCTTGTAGCAGACTAGCCCGCATCTCCTTGGCTTTGCTCTTGGAAAAGGCCATCATTTGTGATGCTTTCTCTGTAAGCTGTAACTGCGCCTGTTTCAGCAAATCTTGAAGTTGCGAAACTTGCTCCAGCACCGCTCTTCTCTCTTCTGACAGTTGCTCGGCTGTCTGTTTCTGTACTGCGGCCTCCTGCTGAGAGGCGGCCAGCTGAATCTTAAGCTCTTCTATTTCCTGTTGCGCTGATCCCAGCTGTGCAGTAGCCCTAGCCAAGTCCTCCTCGAGCTGCCTCGTGTTATTCTGCAGCTGGAAAAGCGCCTCCTGGGTCTCGAGATGTTTGATAAGGAGATTGTCTGTCCTACGACGAATACCACGAATTTCGTATTCCTCGTTAATGTCATCAAAGCTTTTCTCCTTCGTCTGATGATCGTAGTCCGCCTCGGTCATCTCTCGGAGAGGCTTCTTTACCTTTGGGATCAACTTCTCTGTTGTGAGCACTCTTCGGTCTAGGTCAAACTTTGTGCGTTTTACCGGAGCAGCTATCTCTTCGGCCCTTCTGCGCTTGACGCCTTGGAGAAAAGAGGCAGATCCCCTCACGACTCTTACCGCCAGAGGCTAGTCCTCGGTGATACTCATGAAGTCGAGGTCCTCCATCGTCTGGTCTTGCTGTGGCATTTTCCCTGCGAACAACGAAGTAGGAGGGATAATAGAGGGGGTGGCGGTCTTTAAGGGTGAACGGGTCCTAGGGGAAACAGGAGTTTGAGTGGGTGGCGCTAGCAGGGCTTCGGACGGTTGGGGCGAGGAGCGCAGTGATGAGGGAGCAGCTCAGTACTAGCTGCGGGTGAAGGCTCTAGGGTTTGACTCAGTGAATGGAAAACGTTGGGATCCTGAGCAAATTGGTCGAATGAATGTAGGCCGCTAGACGGCTGGGTAGCTTGGGAAGTGGAAGGCGCGGCTACGGATTGCCCTGATGAGGTGGGAGATGGGGCTTTTGCAGGGCTGACTTGGACTTGGGGAAGAGAAACAGTGGACATACCTGCGGGCTCCGCTTGAGCCGCTGTTGGAGGGACGATTGCAGCCCGGGTATCTATGGCTGGTTCTGGGCTGTCCAAAGAGACAACCTCCGGCGCTGCTGCACGAGGTTGTACTGCGGCTGTCTGCTGCGCTGGCTCCTTAGGCCGTTTGGCCCTTTCAATCTTCTTCTTCTTCTTTTCTTCTGGCGCCGTGGCTAGTTCTGAGGAAAGAGACAATACCGGGGCGACAGGTGCTGATGTTCCCATGGTAAACTTGTACCTGGGTCGGGCTGGAAGGATGCCTGCCGCACTTGGTCTGCTAGCTGGTAGCGCGGACGCTTTTTCTGCTGGAGGGGCCAGCTCAGGGGTCGACCTTTCTGAACATTGCGCCTTTGCGGGCACTGCCTCGGGAGCTACAGGATGCATCGGGCCCACTTGGCTGCTTGTTGGAGTTGCGCTGGAAGTCGCGGGAGTTGACGATGGCTGGGGGGTGGCCCCCTTTTTATACCTTATCTTCGCGCCTCGGGGAATGCAATCACGAAATTCGAAGGGCCACCAAGTGTCGACGTGCTGGTCATATAGCGCTGAAAATTCATCGTCAACAGCCAGATTCCTCCGGTTGGATTTATCGTGCTGTGTGCGACACCTCATCTTCCAACATTCAATGATTTTGTCCTTATGCCAGTTGAGGGGAGCCACCTTAGCGAGGAATCTTTTGAAGCCAGTCGACTCCATTCGATGATCAGAGTTTCGCTCTGGATCGTAAGTCACCTCTTCGCAGTAAAAATCATGCCATGGTGGCCATGATTGCATCAAGTCAATGCGCCAGTGGAGGTCTGCACCTGTCCTGTTTCTTCCTTCCTTGCATGATCTCAGCTCTAGGACAAATGTGAGTGAATTTTCCCCAGACCCCGATTGGGTCATACTTCCAACGCTGCGGCAGCATTATCAGGCCCATATCAATGAGTTCCTGTTCAAGGTAGACGTACTGCCCGATTTCGAAAACTTGGGTATTTGCCTAGGTCATAGGATACTGAAATATGTGACCTTTCTTTTTTCCCTGGCCAAATTCCTCTTCAATGTAGTCCATCTGCCGCGCGATTTCCATCCCAAACTGATGGTCAGTGCAGAAGTAGGGCAGCAGGCACGACTTTCCCTTGAACCCGTAGATTCTGACTATGATGCCCTGAGTCAGCCGGAAGGTGTCCCCATACTCATTCTTCCACAGGTACTTCGTCATGGCTTCCGGTGGGCGAGACGCGCCACGGTTGAACAACCCCATGACCTGGCACAAAAATTGGATATTAAATTCATAGAACGAGCCCTTCCTGTACAGAACCTCAGTCCATTCGTACACGGGGAGCGGCTCTCCTTTTTCGTTCACTTTCTTCAGGTCAGGGACGTTCATCCGGTAATGCATGTGATATAGGCACAGCCATGTGAGGAAGGAGCAAAACCGGAAATCCGTTGACTGCTTCTGCTGCAGTCTAACCAGGCTTGAATGTATCGCATACGCCAGCCAGTCCGCCCAGTCGAAGAAGATAGGGCGCTTTCCACTTTTCTGCGTCGTGGAGTCGTAGAACTCCCCGTGCAGGATACATTCAACCATTGCCAGCTCGTAGGGCCGTACTACTCTGTCAGAGTCGCAGCCGAGGACCCATGCCAGGATGATGTAGATATACTTGTTTTCAATATGTCCAGCGGTATGGGGCCAGTTGGCTACTGTCCAGCCGTCACCGGAGTCTTCAGTTCTGAATCCAGAAACTCTCTCATCCGCTTCGTCTGTGTAAATCTGCTGGTCTGTTCATGTGTTTCAGATCTGTTGGCAGCCCCAAACCCTATGCTTGTATTTGGAGTCATTTTTTGAGGAGTTTTTGCATCTGTTCAGCCTTGGGGTTAGTTTGTCCCACTTGTGGGAGTTTGTATCTGCATTTTGAGTTCCTTGAGGATCCATTTGTCCATTCCAGCTGTTGTATTGGTTTGGCAATATTTAATATATGATACTGGCTGATTTCTCCTCATACTTGTGTTATTTTATGAGCAATTTCTGAGTTATTTCCTTGCTGTACTTAATTTCTGCATTTTCGTAGTAAGGGTTTGCTGTTCCTAAAAAAGGGAACCACATGGAAAAAAGAGGAAATTCTTGCCCACCCAATTTGAGGAGGGTGGACTTGTAATGAACCAAAATTAAATAAATAAATAATACCTCTTTCTCTTGTAGTGTTGTGTGGAAGGGGGATAATGTGTTAGGAGACTTAATATTAGTTATTTCATCTTTTATTTTTTTAAATAAAGGCCTTAAATGATTTTAAGTGCCTAGGGAAGTGTCAACGAAGAATTAGAATAAAAGGCTTTATAAGGAGGCTCAACGTTTCATTTTGGGGATGCTTTTGATTATGTTATTGTGAGTTTGGAGGATCCAAGTGATTCTTGTGGAGACAAGGCTGATCCTTGCTCATTCTTTCTAAAGATTGGTGATGATCCCTCTTTTCAAGAAGCCCTAATCAGATAGACAAGTGATGGCCCTGTTGGTTACGAATCTGCCATGAGGAAAGGATTTGGCTAAATGCGCCCCAGATTCGCCCACCAGATTGAAAGGCCGAAAGGAAGGAATGCCTTCCGTGCCAATCTCCGGAGAAGGCCGACTTCCTATGGGTTTTTTTTTTAGTGTTTAAGCTAAGAGTACAAGAAAGAGATAAAAATGCGAAAAGAGATTGAAATAGGATTGGTTTTGGGTGGGGGGGATGAGCAGCACGACAACGATCAATCACCACTACTAACAACAATCCAAAACAGAACACACAATAGAAACTACCACTGTCATATATCCTATGTATCCTCTATCTATGCATTCCAGGAATACTTAATCACCAAATACCGGAATCCAGAATTCAGAATAACAGTAAGCAATGAAATAAGCAACATGAGGCAGAAATGACAAGTACAGGCAGCATAAAAGAATTACAACAGCAAAATAGAGCCAAGTGTGTGTCTTGCATTCAGAGGCAAACGTATAGCTACAATGGTTCCCTAGCAGGATATCCCCCTTCCACCCTTTTACAATGAAATGGTGTGGCTATTTATAGCCCAAGTTCCCCCCGATTACAATTACGGGCACAAAGTCCCAGACCGGACAATAGTTGACAAAAGCGGCAAAAGAGCTGCTGATGCTGACTCTTGTCGGCGAGGACTGTACTTGCAGCAAGGTCTCTCTAAAAGCTATACAGCTACATGGCAATGCGTCGGGTGAAACTTCTAGTCAGCAGGAATGCGGGTAGCTATAGTAGATGGAACTTTCCATCAGCTTAAATGGAGGCAGCTAGCGTAGTTAGTTCGGCCCATGCTTGTCCTTTTTCCCGTCACATCTCGGCTCGAATCCCAAGGCTGGACACCTGTCAAATTCTGATGAGTGACACATGTCTGCCTTGAAAGGTAGTTTGTCCAACTTCGCCTGGGATCAGGGCGCCATCGGGTAGCACAGGTGGGGAACAACGCAGTTGGGGAGGCCTTCGTGCCTTAGTCAATTTTTGGGCTGCTTGATGGGTCTTGCCCAACTGCGCACCGGTCAGAGGGCGCAGCCCAACTTCGCTGCGAAGTCGGGTTGCGCACTTCAATACTTGGTTGTTTTGGCCACTGTTCGGACTGCGCACAAAAGGGGGAGCGCACCCCCACTTCGCTGCGAAGTCGGGTTGCGCTCCGACACAGCTGAATTTTGCAAACACTGCTTCCCAACTGCGCACCGGAAGAGGAGCGCACCCCGACTTCGCTGCGAAGTCGGGTTGCGCTCCCATACTTAGTCAAATTTTGCTCATTTCTAGCCTGTTTTCGCACTTCGCATCCCCTAGTGCGCTCGTACTTCGGCGCGCACCCCGACTTCGCTGCTAGCGTAGGTAGTTCGGCCCATGCTTGTCCTTTTTCCCGTCACATCTCGGCTCGAATCCCAAGGCTAGACACCTATTGAATTCTGATGAGTGACACATGTCTGCCTTGAAAGGCAGTTTGTCCAACTTCACCTGGGATCAGAGCGCCATCGGGTAGCGCAGGTGGGGAACAGCGCATTTGGGGAGGCCTCCGTGCCTTAGCCAATTTTTGGGCTGCTTGATGGGTCTTGCCCAACTTTGCACCAGTTAGAGGGTGCAACCCGACTTCGTTGCAAAGTCGGGTTGCGCACTTCAACACTTGGTTGTTTTGGCCACTGTTCGGACTACGCACAAAAGGGGGAGCGCACCCGACTTCGCTGCGAAGTCGGGTTGCGTTCCGACACTTAGCTGAATTTTGCAAACACTGCTTCCCAACTGCGCACCGGAAGAGGAGCGCACCCCGACTTCGCTGCGAATTCGGGTTGCTGCTGATGCTGACTCCGGCAGACAGGGGCTGTACTGGCAGCAAGGTCCACCTGAAGTCTTGGCAGCCACGTGGCAGTGCGGTTGATGAAACTTTGAGTCAGCATGAATGCGGGTAGCTGCGGTTGGTAATTTGGCCCATGCTTGTCCTTTTTCCCGTCACATTTCAGCTCAGATCCTGAGGCTGGACACTTGTCAACTTCTGACGGGGGGCACATCTGCCTTGAAAGGCAGTCTCTCTCTTGTATCCTACTTCACCTGGAAATGGAGTGCAACTGGGTAGCGCAAGCGGGGAACAGCGCAGTTGGGGGGCCTCCGTGCCTTAGTCTATTTTGGGTTGCTTGAAAGATATTGCCTGACTGCGCACAAGCTAGAGGGCGCAGCCCGACTTCGCTGCGAAGTCGGGTTGCGCACTCTGACACTTAACCAATTTGGCGACTGTTCGGATCGCGCACGAGAATCGAGCGCAGCCCGACTTCGCTGCGAAGTCGGGTTGCGCTCGACACTTAGCTGATTTTCCGGATACTGCTTCCCAGACTGCGCACAGGAAGAGGAGCGCACCCCGACTTCGCTGCGAAGTCGGGTTGCGCTCACATACTTAGCCAAATTCTGCTCATTTTCTGTCTTCTTCCTCACTTCGCATTCCCGAGTGCGGTCGAACCTGAGGGCTCACCCGACTTCGCTGCGAAGTCGGGTTGCGCTCTTAGACTTAGAATTTTTCAGGGAATGTTTGCTCTGTTTTGGCCGAAGAAAGAACCGGGGGAAAAGGGAGGAATGCAACTGATACAAGGGGAGAAAGGGAACAGTGGAGAAAGGGAAAGGAGATGGAGGGAAGGAAGAGCAGCATACTTACAAAATTTGAAAACATGGCACCCCGTGCAAAATGTGGCAACAGATAGTAACAAGATGAACATCAAATCTTAATACTGCTTTTGACGTGGAACGTTTTGGTCCCACCGGGTGTGCCAGAAACTGTTGGTCAAGAATCCGCCTTAGGTATGAAATGTCTACTTCATGCACCCTAGACCTGGCTAACATTGAAAGGCCGAAAAGAAGAAATGCCTCCCATGCCAATCTCCAGAGATGGGCTGGTTCCCTTGCTATTCTAACAAGGGGGATTTAGATTAGAGAACAGAAAGAAATTGACAAATGACTGAAAGGAATAGGAAATATGGGCATAGGCCAGATAGAACAGGGGTGATGGACAAGCAACACGATAACTTAACTGTACGTCAAATCAATAGCACTCAACACAGAAAACTAAAAAATCAAGCATCTAACATGTGTAATCTCCAGAACTATTCCAGCGTTCACCCTCTATTGGGAGTCAAATCTAAACATAGAATAATAACCCACATACAGAGCGGAGAATTTAATAGAAAATAAGCAATAGAAGACATACACATAAATAGAAGTCTAGAGTTAGAGCCAACCATTATCTGTATTGATAGCAGAATTCAAGTTACAACAATATTCTAGCAAAACGTCCATCCTATTACATTAGAATTGCTGGCTTTTATAGAGACTTCTTCCACTTGAAACATTTAATGCACACCCACAAAACATCACGGTGGTAAAGAAGATAAAATTTGAGAGGAAAAACACTCATGAAACAGTAACCAGGCATGGGCTGAAACTGATGACTCCCTGAAATGCAGCTGCACCCCTTCAATGTTCTGATTGTTTTAGCTGGTGGCGCCGTCTCCTTGCTTGTTGGAACCGCCCTAGTGAAAGATAGGATTCTGAAATCCTAGGAACGTCAAGTCTGGAAGCTTCTCAGACCGACTGCGTTTAAATGGATAAGGATGCACCTTGTTTGACTGATGAGGAGCATTTATGGGGAGTCCTGATGAAGCGGGGAGAGCCAGACTGAAACAGGCATGCTGAGGATGCAGGCTGACCTACGTTTCGCTGTTGCCAGGCCCGAAACGGGCTTGCACTTCAAAAACTGCAGCAAAACAATTTGATATCTTGAGAGCAGTGCAGGTGTTGAAAATTCAAAGGCTAAAGTGCTGCTGGCCACTCCCGAAACTGCCTTGCGCTTGGAAAATGGAGCGAAACACTTTGATTCACACTTAGCATTATTTCTGCTTGATGGGCTGATCCGTGGAAAAGTCAAAGTCTGTTTCTCTCCTTGTTGGCTCTGAAATGGAGCTGCGCTTAGAAAGTTGGGCAAAACACCTTGTTGCATTGGGAGGGACACCAGAGTTGAATGGTCAAAGGCGCTTGCGCCTTAGAAGACTTCGAAAATGCCTTGCACTTGAAAATAGCAGCGAAAATGCCTTGGAGCCTCAGGAGGTGCAGTTGGGTGGAAAAGTCAAATGTTGTTGCGCTACTTACTTGGCTCGAATTTGCCTTGCACTTGGAAAATGGAGCGAAACTGCTTGGAGCCTTGGGAGGTGCACTGGCGTGGAAAAGTCAACAGCCAAAGTGCTGCTAGCTTGGAGCGAAAGCGCCTTGCGCTGAAATATGGAGCAAAACATCTTGCTGCATTGGGAGGGATGCCAGAGTTGAACGGTCAAAAGCGCTTGCACCTTAGAAGACTTTGAAAATGCCTTGCGCTTGAAAACAGCAGCGAAAATGCCTTGGAGCTGTTGGTTACGAATCTGCCATGAGGAAAGGATTTTGTGTTAATGCGCCCAGATTCGCCCACCAGCTTGAAAGGCCGGAAGGAAGAGATGCCTTCCGTGCCAATCTCCGGAGAAGGCCGGCTCCTGTGGGTTTTATGGTTTGAGATGAGGGTGCAGGAAAGAGATAAAAATGCGGAAAGGATTTACAAATGAGGTTGGAGTTGGGTGGGGGGAACTAACAGTACAACAACACATCAATCACCGCCACTTACTGCATTATGAATACAAAGCATAACCAGGAACTGCAAAGTCTAAGTGTACTTTCTGTATAAAGCAGGGTACGCACAGCTACAATGGCTCCCTAGCAAACATTCTCCCTACAAGGAGAACTAACAAAGACGGCAACAAGCATCAATCACCACTACGGACAGAGACAAAAAGCAACCAAGAGATGTCAGATCCAAGTATGTGTGTTGTGCAGAGAATTTGTACGCACAGCTACAATGGTCCCCTAGCAAACATTCTCCCTACAAGGAGAACTAACAGCACGGCAATGCATCAATCACCACTACGTACAACAACATAAGCATAACACACAAACTGAAGGAACTGCTACCACATTTATTCTATGTATCCTCTAATCAATTAAGTTCAAGAGTACTTGGCCACCAAATGCTGAAATGAATCAACAAGCCATGACACAAGCAATGCCTCAGGTGTCCCTGATCACCAAATGCTGAAACGAATCAACGAGCCGTGACACAGGAAAACGTAAAGCAGAAATATAAAGGAAAGGCAACATAAAAAATAGAAGCAGTAGAACAGAGCCAGGCATATACTTTATATTTATAAGCAGAAGCACGGTTACAATGGTTCCCTAACAAACATTCCCCTTCCACCACTTTACAATGAAAATGCGGTGGGTATTTATAGCCCGAGTCCCTCCCGTTACATTAATGGGCACAAAGTCCCAGTCAAACATTGGCTGACAAAAGCAGCTATGGAGTTGCTGATGCTGACCTTTGTCGGACAGGACTGTACCTGCAGCATGGTTCCCCTGAAGGCCGGACAGCTAGGTGGCAGCGCGTTGGGTAGATCTTCACATCGGCAGGAATGCGGGCAGCTGGAGCAGGTAGAACCTCTAATCAGCTTTAAATGAGGCAGCTGGCATAAGTAGTGCAGCCCATGCTTGTCCTTTTGCTCGGCACGTCTTGGCTCGCATCCCGAGCCGGACACTTGCTCGGATGATGCTGTTTGACATGTGTCTGCCTTGAAAGGCAGTTTATCCAACTTCTCCCAGGATATGAGCGCCATCGGGTTGCGCAGGCAGAAAACAACGCAGCTGGGAAGGCCTTCATGCCTTGGGCAAATTCTCGAGTTTGTTTCCCTACTGCGCACCTGTCAAAGGGCGCACTCCGACTTCGCTGCGAAGTCGGGTTGCGCACAGTGAAAGCTGATGTCTGCCGCCGAACGGACTTCGCCCCGGAAAGGGGGAGCAGTTCGAACTTCGCGCGAAGTACGAACTTCGCCCCAGCACTTAGTCATTTTCCTGCCAGCTTGCCACCCGCTACAAGGTGCGCTCAGAAAGTTGGGAGAAGTCGGACTTCGCACCAAAACTGGGAGAAGTACGAACTTCGCACCAAAACTGGGAGAAGTACGAACTTCGCACCAAAACTGGGAGAAGTACGAACTTCGCACTTTGTGTTCCTGCTGCGCTCCATCTGGAGGGCGCACTCCGACTTCGCGCGAAGTCGGACTTCGCCCTAACACTTAGCCATTTTTCAGGGCAACTGCTGTCAAATTTGAGATCAGACTGAGGGGCTCAAAAGAAAGGGGGGAAAGAATGAGAATGCAGGGAAGAGAGAGAAAGGGAGAGAAGAAGAAAGGGAGAGAGAGGAAGAGGGAAAAGGAAGAGCAGCACTCTTACAAAACTGAAAACATTGCACCCCGTGCAAAATGTGGCAACATTTCTGGCGGCTCGCGGGGTGTCGAGCTCGCCTCGGCGCAAAGAATCCATGCCTTCATCCATTGGGTGCAGAGGAAATTGCTTCCCCTGCTTTCTGCTGCTCTTGCCGTTCTCCTCGCGGCAACTGTTCTTCAGATTCACTTCCGGCAGTCGCCTCCTCAGAATCCTCTTCCGAACGTTCTCCAGCTCTGGCTTCTGCCTCGCAGATGCGGTTGTATGCGGCCTGGGCTTGGCCCCAGGCTTCTGCTTCGAATGGTCGGCGGTCAGCAACTTCTTCTAATGCTGCGTGGAAAGCAACGACCGCGTGTAGGTCGATGGTGAGGTATCTTTTCCCCAGCTCCTGGAAGTAGGAGCTGATCTTGCAGCACTTGGACACCATCTGGGTGACCCGACTTTCTTGAATTGGCTCGGTCCAACCTATCAATTTCAGTCAGTATCTGCCTCAAAGGACCGCCAATTCTTTTTCACCTGCTCATGGGTGAGAAACTCACCATTCTCAACAAAGCCCGGGCACCCTAGTTCGGAGAGAGCGTGAAAGGGAGCCATACAAATGTCTCTTTCATGTTCAAATGCATCTAACATTCGTCTGGCAACCCTCACCTCTTCTACTTTCTTAAAATATTTATGCAAGGTTACCCTTGCATCTGCCCATTCTGCAGCGAATGAGGACATGGGGGAGAATTGGAGGCCATCGCGCTCGCGCTCTTGAAGATTTATAGCCAGGTCCAGCCATTGCTTCGCCTGGCGTTCGGCCTCCTCTACCACAGGCTTTCCCTGGGCAGAAACTTCTTGGATCCTGGATGCGAAATCCAGAACCGACATAGCCTTATACGTGTGGGGCTTGCATCCCCGCAGCAGATCAGCCCGCATCTCCTTAACTTTGCTCTTTGAAAAGACCGTCGCTTGAGATGCTCTCTCTGCAGATTGCGACCGCGCTCGTTTCAAAGACTCCTGGAGCTGAGAAATCTGCTCCAGGGCTGCTTGCTTTTCCGTTGCGGCTTCTTGCTGAGAAGCGGCCAGCTGGGCTTTTAGTTCATCTATTTCTCGCTGCGCCGATTCCAGCTGCTCAATGGACCTAGACAGGTCCTCTTCAAGCTGTCTTGTCTTGTTCTGCAACCGGAAAAGCTCTTCCCGTTCCCTCCGCATTTTTGACAAGGAGATTATCCGCCTTACGAATGATTCCCCTCGAATCTCGTATTGCTTGTTGATATCGTCAAAGCTCTTCTCCTTTCTCTCGGAGCTCGTAGTCCGCCCCCGGTCATTTCCCCGGAGAGGCTTCTTCACTTTTGGAGTTATCTTTCTGTCGTGAGCACTCTCCTCTCGAAGTCAAACTTGGTACGCTTTACCGGGGCGGCTATCTCTTCAGGTCTCCTCCGCTTCAGGTTTTGGAGGAAAGAGATAGGGTATTCTACGGCTCTAGCTGCCAGAGGCAAATCGTCCGTGTTCTGGAGATCGTCCATGAGGTCCGGTTCCCCCAGCCTAGGGTTTTGCTGTGACATTTCTCCTGAGAACAGGGAAGTAGGAAAAACCGGGAGGGCTTTGGAAGGAACGGCCGCTTTTGAGGGCGACCGGGGAGCGGAGAGCGGAGCGGTTGATGATGGAAGGGTTTCAAGCGGCTGAGGCAATGGATGTAACGGTGAAGGCGCAGCCTCAGCACTAGCCACGGGCGAAGGGTTTGGGGTTTGACTCAGGGATAGAGATTCGTTGGGGTCCTGAGCAAACTGGTTGAAAGAATGATGGCCGCTAGAAGGCTGTGGAGATGGGGAGGAAGACACGGCCACGACTTGCTCGGATTGAGCGGGAGATGGAGTCGGAGTAGGGCCAAATGGAACTTGAGGGAGCGGGGCAGCGGACGTACCTGCGGGCTCCGCCTGAGCCGATGCTGGATGGATGTCTGCGGTTCTGGTTCCGGCGGCTAGCTCAGAATCATCCAGAGAAACAACCTCTGGAGCGGCTGGACGCGGCTGCGGCTCTGCGACTGACTGCTGCACCATCAGGCTAGGTCGCCTGATCCTATCAACCCTCTTCCTCTTCTTTTCTTCTGGAACAATGGCTGGTTCGGGAGGAGAGGAAGTAGGTGCAGCGGGCGCTGATGTTCCCACGGTAAACTTGTACCGGGGTTTGACTTGCAGAAGGTCTGCCGCTGCCGGTCCGCTCGCTGGTGGCGCTGGCGTCTTTTGTGTCTGAGGAGTTACCTCAGGCGTTGACTTGACTGATTTCTGAGCCTTTTCAGGCGCCACCTTGGAAGCAACAGGTTGCATTGGGTCCACTTGGATATCTGTTGGGCCCGCACTGGCAGTTGTAAAAGTGTACAACTGTTGGGAGGAAGACCCTCCTTTATAACCTTCAAAGGGACCTCGGGGAACGTAATCTCGAAATGCGAAAGGCCGCCAGCTGGCAATGTGCTGGTCATATAGAGCTGAAAAGTCGTCATCAACGGCCAGATTCTTCCTGATGGATTTATCGTGCTGCGTGCGGCACCTCATCTTCCAGCATTCAGTAATTTTTTCTTTTGGCCAGTTAAGGCCTGCTAGCTTGGAGATGAATTTTCTAAATCCAGGAGAAGAAAACTTGTGGTCCGGGTTTCGCTCGGGGTCATATGCTACCTCCTCGCAGTAAAAATCCTGCCACGGAGGCGAAGCTTCCATCGAGTCAATCTCCCAGTCGAGGTCAACATGGACCACATCGCATCTGTCTTCGATTATATCCGCCCGGGGGCAGATATGTACAAACTTTCCCCTTATCCCGTATGGGTCGTATTTCCAGCGCTGCGGCAGCAGAATCAGACCAATGTCAAAAAGCTCCCGCTCGAGATAGGCATGCTGTCCTACCTCAGAAATCTCAACGTTCGCCCAGGAAAGAGGATATTGAAAGATCTGGCCCTTTCTCTTTCCCTGGCCGAACTCTTCCTCAACGTAGTCCATCTGCCGGGCAACCTCCATCCCAAACTGATGATCCGTGCACCAGTAGGGCAGCAGATGAGGTTTGCCCTTGAATCCGTAGATTCTGACCACAATCCCCCGCGTCAGTCTAAAAACGTCCCCGAGCTTCCGATTCAAAGAAATAGTTCGTCATTTCTCGCGGGGGCGAGGGATCTCGCCATCGCCGAAGACTGACATGACCAATGCCCGTAAAGTTGAAGTTGAACTTGTAGTAAGACCCTTTCCGGTATAGGTCATCCGTCCAGTCATAGACGGGTCGTGGTTCTCCCCTCTCATTCACCTTCTTCAGGTTCGGGATCGGCATCCGGGAGTGCAAATGATACAAACAAAGCCAAGCCAAAAAGGAACTGAACCGAAATCCAGTTGACTGCTTTTTCTGGAGCTTCACCAGGCTGGAGTGAATGGCGTATGCAAGCCAGTCCGCCCAGTCGAAAAATATGGGGCGCTTTCCACTTCTATGCGCTGCTGGTTCATAGGATTCTCCGCACAGGAGACATTCTGCCAGCGCTAGCTGGTACGGCTGCACCAGCTCGTCAGAGTCGCAGCCGAGGACCCACGCCAGAATGGTGTATATGTACTTGCTCTGAAACTTGTTCAGGGGTATGGGGCCAGTTGGCCACTGTCCAGCTGTGAGCGGGGCGTTCAGCTCTGAATTGAGGAAATCCCTCATCCGTTTTGTATGCGTGAAGCGTCCCGCTTGCTCGCCCAGATTTATTTTCCTGACAATCGTGCTGGAGTCATACTCCAACCCTGGGGCGAAAGCCGGCTGAACAGTCTCTTTGCGCAGCGCGAACAAGGGTTTACCGCTGGAGCTGCAAATTTGCCGGGTAGCTGGTCTGTAATGTCTGACAATTAGGTCTACCAGCTCCGGGCATTGATGGACAGGAGGGCACAAGAACCGGAAAAGGTTCGACTTGTACGCCGCTCCGAAATGGTGAGAGGGCGAAACTTTGTCAGCCCAACTCTCCACGTTTATCCGCAGCTTAGTCAGGCTCATGGAAAACAAGCCGTCCTTGTATCCCGACAGGTAATTAACCGGTGGTGGTGGGGCTTGCCCACGCTGTACTTTCTTTGGCCGGGATTTTGACTTTTGCTCCTGCGGCATCTCACCCTTGGAAACACCCGTTTGCGGGAAATCTCCACTTTCGCGCCCCTCGCTAGACTGAGCTTGTATTGGCAACTTTCCCTTGTCCATCCCTCCGAAACAGCAATAATTACGAATTCTGGACGTCTGCACCAGATTTCGCAGTCACAGGAATAATCTGCACAATTTGGCATGTCTGGATGCATCAGAACCCCTTTTCTAGATAATGACAGTGTCATTAATGTCGCGCAGGAGGGGGTAGGTCGGCTGGCAAGTGAAGGCGTTATGTTTCTTGGGTGGCCGCGCAGGAGAATGTCTTGGAAGATGTACCCCGGCCGCCGTGCCATGCTTATTTGATCGCGCTTTCCTTGAAGACTGCGCAATCATTAATTTTAACTTCGAACGTTGCGCCATGGCTGACGTCACTGCCGCAATATGGGCACACTGCTCAAGAAAAAACACCTTGGTTCGGAAACCCATCTCTAACTGTCACAATGCGCCTTGGGCCCACGCTTGGAGCATTAGAATTTTTTATTCATTTTTTAAACTCATCCAAGCTGCGCTCAGAAAACAGGGAGAAGTCGGACTTCGCCCCAAGGTTGGGCGCGATCCGACTTCGCCCGCGCAGTCGGACTTCGCTCCAAAATCGAGCGCAGTCCGAACTGCCACTTGCATCGAGACTGTTTCCCTTTCTTTTCCTACTGCGCCCGAGGATTGAGCGCAGTCCGACCTTTGCAAATTTCGGAAGAGTTGGTGAGTACTTAGAATTTTATTGCCTCTTGGGATCGGGTGCACGAGCTGCGCTTAGAAAATGGAGCGCGTTCGGACTTCGCCCGAAGTTCGGGCGAAGTTCGTACTTCGCGCGAAGTTCGCACTTCGCGCGCAAGCTGGGCGCAGTTCGTACTTCGCGCGCAAGCCGGGTGTATTCGGACTTCGCGCGCGAAGTCGGACTTCGCTCAAAAGTCAAGCGCAGTCCGAACACTCGTGCCCTTTGCAGTTTTCTTCTTTCAAACTTCGCCTTTTGGCTAGCGCGCAGCCCGACTTCGCTGCGAAGTCGGGCAGCAGCCAGCACTTAGCCGTTTTTTTGCTTTCTCCACTCAAGCAGTCCCTTTACGAACTTCGCCCCTTCTGAGGGGCGACAACAGACTTCGCCGCGAAGTCTGTATTCTCTCCCATGTCGCAGTTCGGCTCAAATAAAAATAAAAAACTGAAAGCTGGAAACTGTACATGCTGAAAAAGCAAAAATGCATAAGGGAAATTTTTACACAAAAGGGCCCATTGGGCACCTTCAGCAGCGGTAAACTTTTAAGTGGAACCCGTTAACGGGGATAGGTAGGAGCCGACCCTCCATATCCCGAAGTACGTAAGCATTGAACTGGTTCACCCGGGCAATCTGATAAGGGCCCTCCCAGAGGGCATCAAACTTCCCGTGGTTGCCCGGCTTCGCCTTGTATGAGTCCCACTTCAGCACTGTGTCCCCGATTTTAAAAACTCGGGCAAGTAGTGCCTTTTGCAAACCAGCCTTGAGTGGCTTCAATATGCTTGGTGAAGGCCCGGTATGCTTCTTCTCTGTCTTCTTCTAACTGCAGATGTTGGCACAGCCTGTCATCCACCGGGTCTCCACTGCTCCCGTCTTCGTCCAACATCCATAGGGCAGGGATTTCAATGTGGGATGGCATGACAGCCTCTTTGCCATAGACGAGTGCATAGGGGGACGTTTTGATGGATTTCTTGAATGAAACTCTGTCCGCCCACAGCGCCCGGTTCAGGAGTAAATGCCAAGTCCGCTTGTTCCTGTCAATGGTCCTCCTGATGATTTTCAAGAGGTTCTTGTTAGTAGACTCGGCGAGGCCATTCCCTTGCGGGTAGTAATTAGAAGACATTTTGTGATAAATGCCAAGTTTGCCAGTGTACTCCGTGAGTACAGCGCCTGCGAATCCCGGACCATTGTCTCGTCACAATTGACTCGGAACCCCGAAGCGGGTAATCAGGCTCTCCAGGAACCCGATGACCGTTTCTTGGTCTGCATTTTTGGTTGGGATCGCCTCCGCCCACCGTGTGAAGTAGTCGGTGGTCGTAAGAATAAACTTGTGTCCGGCAGAGGAATTAGGCGAGATCACCCCAATGAAGTCTAGACCCCATTGCTGGAACGGAGTCTCGGCCTGAATCGGTTGAAGGGGCAGGGGTGCTTTTCTCGCTTCGCCAAAGAAACCTCTGGCATTGATCACACTTAGAACAGACCGCATAAGCGTCTGTAAATAGAGTGGGCCAATAGTACCCAGCTCTAATTATTTTTAAGGCCGTAGGCCTTGCAGAATGATGACCTCCAGGCATCCCGGAATGAAATTCTCCGAGGACCCTGGGCTGATCGGATTTCATGACGCACCGCAACAGGATGCCGTCAATATTTTTGAAGTAAAGCCCCTCGGGGCGAAGAGTGTACTTGAGTGCACCTAGCCGAAATCTCCTTCGTTGTGAGGCGTTCAGTTGATCTGGACATCTTTCGGTGCAGAAATATCTCACCAGTTCATCTGTCCAATCACTCCCCTCCGATAAGGAGTTGGCTAGGTAGATGCTTGTCGCTGTGTCCTCCCACTTACAAGCGGAGATGCCGGCTACAGCGCTTCGGGCCAGCTCCTGACACAAGGCTCGGCCTCTGATAAGCTTGGTGGGCCGCACTTCGATGTCGAACTCCTGGATTTTTGCAATCCACCCTGCTCTCTTGTGACCCGGTTCTCCTTGTATGATGAAGCTTCGAACGTCCGGTGAATCACAAAGACAGCTCGTTTTGCTCTGGGAGACAAAATGCCTGAACTTTCGGAGGGATTTCATGACAGCGTGAACCTGCCGCTCTATAAAGTTGTACTTTTCCTCATGCGGCTGAATCACTTGGCTCAAGAACGCTATGGGGCGCTCCTCACCATCGTCTCCCTTCTGAGTCGGATCGCGGCATAACTTTCCGGTTCTCCCACCGCATACAGGATGAAGTCCTTGGAGTAGTCCGGGTTTATCAACACCGGAGCTTGCGCGATTCGAGCCTTGATTTCCTCAAAGGCTTGCTCTCTCTCATCAGTCCATTCATAAATTGTATCTTTTTTCAGCAGTTCGGCCATAGGCTTGATCACCCGTGCGAAGTCCGGGATGAACTTCCGCACGAAGTTAATCTGACCGAAGAAGGACTGCAGCCCTTTTTATCGATTGGGGCTGGCAAGCGAAGGAGGGCTTCTGCTCCGTCGAGGTCAATGGCGAGGCCTTTCTCGGAGATGACATGTCCCAGCAGCTTACCTTCTTTTACCGCGAAGACAGACTTCTTCGGGTTTATAGAAATGCCGAATTCCCGACACCTCTCAAATATTTGCCGCAGGTGGGAAACATGATCTCCTCTTTGGTGAGAGAAAATAGTCATGTCATCAAGGTAGATGACAATGATCTTATTGAGCAGCTCTCTGAAGGCCAGGTCCATGGCCCTTTGGAATGTGGCACCAGCATTGGATAAGCCGAAAGGCATGCGCTGATAGGCGAACGTCCCCCATTTGGTGGTGAACGCCGTCTTATGCTGGTCCTCATCCCTGACCCAAATCTGGTTGTAGCCGGAAAATCCATCTAAAAGTGAGAATCTCTCGGGCTCCAGCAACGATATGTAGAATCTGGTCAATTTGGGGAAGCGGATAGTGGTCCCTGAGGGAAGCCTGATTCAGGTTTTCTGAAGTCGACATAGAGACGAATGTCGCCATTCTTTTTCCTCACAGGCACCAAATTCGCGACCCAGGATGAATGTTTGATGGGGTAGATGATTTTGGCCTCCAGCATCTTCAAGAGCTCGGCTTTCATCATGGCCTCAATTTTCGGATTTACGGCCCTCTGCTTCTGACGGAATGGCTTGGCGCCATCCTCTAGCTCAATGGTATGCTGGATCACATTTCTGTCATACCCCTTCAAATCCTCGTAGCACCAGGCCACGATGTCGGGGAACTCTCGGCACAGTGATCTGATCTGCTCAAGTTCCTCCGACGTGCAGTCTGTCCCAACCTTGATAGTTTTACCAGGTTCAAGTTCCAGGTCGGCATACTGCTTCGGGTCTACTTTGATCCTATGAGATATTGCTCTGTCATTCTGATCAAATAGACTCTCCAACGTAATCAGTCCTTTTGGGACATGATTATTTTTTAACTGTATCAACCCCTCATATTGCTCGTCATCAGGGTCTCTACCTTCGATTGAACCAACTTCGTTAACCAAAAATGTGACGATCTCCTCGTCACAATCGAACACCCGCCGTGGGTGTCCTTATCGTGCACGTAAGGCCTGTAAATAGTGCGAACCGGCTTCGGTTTCTGGACAACGTCATCAACCGGAACGTACCTGGCTCCAACAGACGCTCGAATGTCAGCGTGTTTGTTTTTCTCACGTGATATCGCCTTGACATTCAACGAGTCAAACGACTCCATCAGGTCCCACACCCGGTTGCGGTACGCCTTGAGGTAGTGATGTTTGGAGGCGCACTTATTCGTAACCTGTCGGCATACCAGCTCTGAATCTCCAAAGATCTGCAGGTGTTTAATCCCCAGCCTCTCCGCCTTTCGCAAACCCAAGCACAGGGCTTCGTACTCCGCCGAGTTGTTAGTGCAGCTCCAGGCCAACCTGTAGGTATAGTCCTTCTGGATCCCGGTCGGAGAAACCAGAAGCACCCCTGCACCGGCGCCATTTTTGCATCGCGCGCCGTCAAAGAAAAGCTTCCACAGCTTCTCAGGTGCAGGTCCTACTTCCTTTGCAACTGACTTGTCAAGCTTCTCGGGCCGTACAACGGTGTAACAGCCTTGCTCTATCTCAATTACGGCATTAAAATCCCGCAAAGAGAACTCATCTTCAAGCTGTAGCACTTCGAGGGCTTGCTCCGTCAGCTCTATCGTCACCAGTTCTTCCTCCGACAGCTGGACCATGCAGTCCGACTCTTCTCCGGGTATCTTCTCTACTAGGAAGGTGGAAGGCTTTTCATTAAAGATTTTCAGTCTCCTTCCTTTGAAGGGCACTTCCATGTGTGAGTAGTCTAGAGACAGGTACCCGCCCAGCTTCGCGGTGAACTCCCGGGAGAGACACATGCCGAAGTAGGGAGCTAGGTCGACAACTACGACCTCTTGGATGACCACGATGTCGAGAGCCTTATGCAGCCGAATAGGGATGTCCTTTATGACACCAACTGTCTTGACAGGGGTGCCGTCTAATTGCAGCACGCCTTGGCTGCTTCTTGTGTATTCCATCCCGATCTCATCGCAGACGGCTTTCGGCATAACAGTCGTGGAAGCGCCAAAGTCCACCATGCAAGCTTGTGAACTATGTGCCCTTGCATCCGTAAAGACAGATAGAAGGGAGGCGGTCTGTTCTTCCCAAGTGGCCGAGACTCGTCAAAGGCTGAACCAGGACAGCGGGCTGTATCTGCTTGGCATTCTTCATGTTTTTCAGAGACTCTTGCAGCAGATCCACCTGGCCTGGGAGCAGAAGAGCATCGTACATGCTGATTCTAGCGGGTGTTCTTTTCAACTCGTCTACTATGCTGTAGCCCGAGGTGCTAGCTCCTTCTGCTTCTTTTGCCGGCTCATACTTCGTCCGGCACCGCCGGGTGGCCTCAACTCTCTCGTCTCTTGGTCAGAGACGGGTACTTCAGCCTTCTCCCCGTGCTTGTTCTTTAGTTTCAGCTGGAGGCTGAGGTACGGGAGCTTTAGCCGGAATTGGAGGTTTTGCTATAGGAGGCTTGGCTGGAACAGGGGCAGCCTTTGCCGGAGAAGGCTTGGCTAGAGCTTTGTCTTTGGATGCCTTCTCCTGGGCTGTGTAGGGCCACACCCGCTTGTATGGTGGCAGCCCACCGGGCCGCGCCTTTTCTCTTCTGGCATAGACCTGCAAAGGCTTGGCAACATCTCCAGTTTTCTTTTCTTCCTTGGCGGGCGGCACTAGATTCTCCTCTGGGAGGGCAAAGTTGGCTTCGCCGTCCAGGATCATGTAGAGTTCATCGTCCTCTATGGCGCTGCCGGCCAAAGTCTGAATGTAGTGCTGGTGCAGAGTGCAGTCTTCCTCCGAATGCGGGTCATTGCACGTAGTGCACCAGTTAACCTCGGTCGGAAGGACCAAGCGGGTCTTCTATAGCAAGCATTTCTCGGAGGCGGACGCCTCGCAACCGGTGCTCGGGGGCTTGTCTTTTGTCGCGTCGGGGCGGATATGGCCTCCTAGGAGCGAGGTCCATCCGGGCCTCGCTTCTTCTTCGTAGCGGTCATGTCATTGGACATGGCATGATAACCTGAGGCCAAAGCCCGTACCTCCTGAAGGATTGTATTCTGAATGTTATTGTCAGGAGGCGGCAACTGTGCCGGTGGAGGCAATGCGGCTAATGGAGGAGGGTTGGAATAAGGTGCATACTGCGGGGGAGCAGGGAGTGCTGGAAAATGCGGAGCAGGAGGAGGCGGGTGAGGATAATGCATTTGCGGCGGGCCGTAAGGAGTTACGACCGGCGCCGGATTCCACTGCTGCTGGGGTTGCTGTCCTGATGTGGACGGCGCATCACCAGAAGCTGATGGATACTGGGATCTGGGAAAGTCGGGACGAATGGGTTCCCTGCACTCTGGACGGGAGTCTGCCGATAGAAATGATATCAGCTTCAGCTTGTTGGGCAGCCTCGTACAGAGCAGGAAACTCATCTATTCTGGCAATCTTCAGCAGCAGGCATATGTCTGAGTTGAAGGATCTCAGGTAATAGTGAGCAGCCATGCCAGCTGAAGGCCGAAGCTCGCGAGGTACCCGTTTCCAGGATCTCGCGAACCTGATGTTAAAGTCAGACACCTCCTCTTGAGGGTGTCTCTGGATGCTTTGGAACTGATGCAGCAGAGAAGTAGGATCAGCAGACTCGTTGCATCCTTTCACGAGCCTCCTGGCAAGCTGGGGCCATCCTGTGATGGATCCCTCTGGCAGCGATCTCCACCAGTAGAGAAGCTTTCCCCTCAGGGAAAGGGCCAGCAGACGGGTCTTCACACTCTCGTCAGTAATGGAATGCAATGCGGCCAGGGCAAGGATGTCCTGGATGTGCTCGTACGCCGTCTTGCCGTAGCCGTCGTACGTAGGGATGGACTTTAAAGCAGCAGGGGGAACAACTTGTTGTCCGACCAGGGCCAAGGGCCCTGTAGAGTCCACCGCCGGGAAGAGATCATCGTCATTCTGCTGTCGAGCAGCCATTTCTTCTTCTTCTCCTCCGTCGGTTGTATACTCAGTGTCGGTACTTTCCGAGGATGCAGATGCCTCTTCTTCCTCGGCCTCTTCTATTTCGTACTCAGCTCTTCCGACCTCGGCTTCGGCTTCTTGAATTTCGGCCTCGGCCTCGTCGACACGAGCTTGCGGATCAGCCAGCCTGGCAATTTCGCCTCGAGCGTTGATGTCCAGTTCGTAAAAGTCAGGCGGGTTTCTCGGATCCCTTGCTCGCCACCTTCTTGTTTGCATGAAGGTGCTGGGACCGGTCTTTTGGACTCAGAGGATTTGTTCGTGCAGAGTCGCCAGGTGTTCTGATTCTGAACAACAATGAAGCGAACACCAGTGCTTCGATTCTGTTTGGGGGTGGGAAACTTCCTTGGCCCACCGAGTGCTCGAGACTGCTGCGCCAGGTGGGGACTGATCAGAAAATCTCTTCAAACGTGGGACCTTGGTCCCACCGGGCGTGCCAGAGAAACTGTTGGTTACGAATCTGCCATGAGGAAAGGATTTTGTGTTAACGCGCCCAGATTCGCCCACCAGCTTGAAAGGCCGGAAGGAAGAGATGCCTTCCGTGCCAATCTCCGAAGAAGGCCGGCTCCTGTGGGTTTTATGGTTTGAGATGAGGGTGCAGGAAAGAGATAAAAATGCGGAAAGGATTTACAAATGAGGTTGGAGTTGGGTGGGGGGAACTAACAGTACAACAACACATCAATCACCGCTACTTACTGCATTATGAATACAAAGCATAACCAGGAACTGCAAAGTCTAAGTGTACTTTCTGTAAAAAGCAGGGTACGCACAGCTACAATGGCTCCCTAGCAAACATTCTCCCTACAAGGAGAACTAACAGCACGGCAGCGCATCAATCACCACTACGGACAGAGACAGAAAGCAACCAAGAGATGTCAGATCCAAGTATGTGTGTTGTGCAGAGAATTTGTACGCACAGCTACAATGGTCCCCTAGCAAACATTCTCCCTACAAGGAGAACTAACAGCACGGCAATGCATCAATCACCACTACGTACAAGAACATAAACCATAACACACAACTGAAGGAACTGCTACCACATTTATTCTATGTATCCTCTAATCAATTAAGTTCAAGAGTACTTGGCCACCAAATGCTGAAATGAATCAACAAGCCATGACACAAGCAATGCCTCAGGTGTCCCTGACCACCAAATGCTGAAACGAATCAACGAGCCGTGACACAGGAAAACGTAAAGCAGAAATATAAAGGAGAGGCAGCATAAAAAATAGAAGCAGTAGAACAGAGCCAGGCATATACTTTATATTTATAAGCAGAAGCACGGTTACAATGGTTCCCTAACAAACATTCCCCTTCCACCGCTTTACAATGAAAATGCGGTGGGTATTTATAGCCCGAGTCCCTCCCGTTACATTAATGGGCACAAAGTCCCAGTCAAACATTGGCTGACAAAAGCAGCTATGGAGTTGCTGATGCTGACCTTTGTCGGACAGGACTGCACTCGCAGCATGGTTCCCCTGAAGGCCGGACAGCTAGGTGGCAGCGCGTTGGGTAGATCTTCACATCGGGCAGGAATGCGGGCAGCTGGAGCAGTAGAACCTCTAATCAGCTTTAAATGAGGCAGCTGGCATAAGTAGTGCAGCCCATGCTTGTCCTTTTGCTCGGCACGTCTTGGCTCAGATCCCGAAGCTGGACACTTGTCGGATGATGCTGTTTGACATGTGTCTGCCTTGAAAGGCAGTTTATCCAACTTCTCCCAGGATATGAGCGCCATCGGGTTGCGCAGGCAGAAAACAGCGCAGCTGGGAAGGCCTTCATGCCTTGGGCAAATTCTGAGTTTGTTTCCCTACTGCGCACCTGTCAAAGGGCGCACTCCGACTTCGCTGCGAAGTCGGGTTGCGCACAGGTGAAAGCTGATGTCTGCCGCCGTACGGACTTCGCCCTGGAAAGGGGGAGCAGTTCGAACTTCGCGCGAAGTACGAACTTCGCCCCAGCACTTAGTCATTTTCCTGCCAGCCTGCCAGCCTGCTACAAGGTGCGCTCAGAAAGTTGGGAGAAGTCGGACTTCGCACCAAAACTGGGCGAAGTACGAACTTCGCACCAAAACTGGGAGAAGTACGAACTTCGCACTTTGTGTTCCTGCTGCGCTCCATCTGGAGGGCGCACTCCGACTTCGCGCGAAGTCGGACTTCGCCCTAACACTTAGCCATTTTTCAGGGCAACTGCTGTCAAATTTGAGATCAGACTGAGGGGCTCAAAAGAAAGGGGGGAAAGAATGAGAATGCAGGGAAGAGAGAGAAAGGGAGAGAAGAAGAAAGGGAGAGAGAGGAAGAGGGAAAAGGAAGAGCAGCACTCTTACAAAACTGAAAACATTGCACCCCGTGCAAAATGTGGCAACAGGAGCCTCGGGAGACATTCTTGGGTGGAAAAGTCAAATGTTGTTGCGCCCCTTACTTGGCTCGAATTTGCCTTGCGCCTGGAAAATGGAGCGAAACTGCTTGGAGCCTTGGGAGTGGCACTAGAATTTGAAAATTCAAAGGTCGTTGCGCTCCCACCTGCTCCGGATTGGCCTTGCGCTCGAAAAACAGAGCGAAACAACTGTTTCAACACTTAGCAATTTTTTTGTCCGATGAGTAGCGCCTTTGAAAATTCAAAGCTCATTTCTCTCTTAGTAGGAGCGAAACTGCCTTGCGCTTGGAAAACAGAGTGAAACAGCTACCTCCATACTTAGCATTTTTTCATTAAAACTGTTGCTCTCTGCGCCCTTTGAAAAGTCAAAACCCCAAGCGCTCCTGGCAGACTTCAAAAAGGCTTTGCACTCCAAAATAGGAGCGCAAAGGATATGGGCCCCACATCATTCCGAACAGGTTTATGCTGAATGGTCAAGGGCGCTTGAGCTGTTTTCTGCGCCGAAATTACATTGCGCTCTCTAGACAGGGTGAAAAAGGCATGGGCGCTCTTACGTTTTCTTTTCTGGAGCTGGCCTTTGCTGTTGTATGGCCCAGAATGGGCCTGCGCTCTACTTTTGCCCCGAAACAAACCTGCGCCCTTGACAAGGTAAGGACCCTGCATGTTGAATGCACAGAAAACTGCACCAGTCCTTGGGCACAACTGACAAATTTTGACAGAGAAAGCAAGAAAAAGAAAATACATTCTGTACAAAGAAGGAAGCTTCTGGGAAGGAGAAATTACAGAATAGCAAAATATACACAATGTTGCAGAAATGTCAATAGTTGGCCTCTATTTTTTTTTGTTTTTTTTTTAATAGAAGGGAAAAAAATGTGAAAATGAGGGTTTTCCTCCTTTTAAAAGCATTTTCCATGTTTTGGTTTGTGCACAAGTTTTGCCAAGTTTTTTCTAAGAAATTGGCAAGATTTCAGCGATTTTCTCACCGATTTCTTGATGTTAAGAAAAAAAAGCTATCCAAGTTGGAAATCTTGCAAGATAACTGAATTATTGTGAGAACTTGAGTATTCCTATTATGGTCTAAACTATGTAGAGGGTCACCTACATTGTAATTCTTCCCAAGAGTAGAGGCAAGCTATCCAAAATTGAAGGAGGCCCTTAAGAAACTCGGCTAAGTTGTGAGGTGTAGGTAGGTGAATTGACATGTTTGCATATTTAATGAATAAAGTCTTACCATTTTGTGTTATTTTGTAGTTTGTATGCAAAGTGTTTAATGAAATGTGAGTATGTGTAATTAATAAAGTCATGAAATGTAAATGTAAGTCAAATGCATGTCAAATGTAATTATATAAATTAGTTGGAGGATGTAACTACCTCCTTAGTTGTATAAATGAGACCCCTCCCTAATTCATTCAAACATTGGTATTGTACATTGGCATTGCACATGGTAGTAGAATTTGGGTATAATCATACATGTGAGGTACTTATGCTAGGCCATCTGAACTCATGTGCCAAGCCATTTGACTATTGTCCTAGGCCATCTAAAATATTGTGTCAGGTCGTCTAACTACTGTGCCAAGCCATGTGACTATTGTGCAAGGTCATCTGAACTGTTGAGCAAGGTTGTCTCACTATTGGACTAGGTCATTTGATATATGTTGTGTGTGCAGTATATCCATTGTAATTGTAAGTTATTTCCATTGTATATTTTATTTATTTAAGTGGTAATGGAATTGTGTTGCAGTATGTTGTATACCATTTCTACATGAGGGAGGGTTTATGTGTTGCTCTTACCAACCAATTCATCAAGCAACCTAGGCAAGTCATTTGGCATAGAGGTAAGTCTATTTGAGGAGAGGGACAATCCCTTTAAAAGTTAAAAGTTCGTGCATGGTCCATCCATAACGAGGTCTAGTATAGTCCATCCAAAGTCAGAAAGTGATGAAGTTTTAAATGTGGGCCATTTGAATTTGGGTGAAGACACTTGATTTTACTTGTAGATAACTAGAGCAAGTACTATTTTCATTAATATTTACTTAATTATTTGGACATCCAACAAAGATTTTAAAAGGTCAAGACAAAGTGCAAGAACAATGCCTACACTAGTTGTTGTTAGAGGGACGCCACTAGCAACAAGGCTGATAGATAACAACTTGAAGGTGGTCAAGCTAGTTGGAATTACTATGGTGCTCCCAAGCTGACAAGTGGTTTGTCCTTGATCTTTGCAAAAGGACATCAAGTATCAAAGGATTGAAGAAGCAGGGCCTACGCTAGCTAAATCACTATGAAAATTGTTACAAATTGAAAAGGAAGGTTTGCTTAAGTTATTGCAATTTTGAGAATTGTAAATTCCATGAAGAAGAATATGTAGTGATTTGGTTGATCTATCCACAAGGAATCCAACAAATCTAGAGGAGGTTGTAGATATAGGCTTCCAGATGGGTCATAGTCATGAGTCTTGACATGGGTTACATGTTTTCAAGTATTTGAAAATTGGCAAAATAAATAGGTATGATGTGATATATGAGTTTTGTTATGGTTTGTAGTAATTGAAAAAAAGATGAAACAAATAGGTGTGATGTGATATGAGCTTTGTTGAGTTCTACAGTACTTGAATAAAAAATGAAATAAATAAGTATGTGTTGATCCACAGGGCTGATTGATCGAATATCACACCTCTGACTCTGTATCCAACGCCTTGGAAAAGAGGGGTTTCAATCCCCTTAACTTCAGTATTTGGGATGACTTCCCACTAACCTATGGTAATCTAACTCAACTAAATGTAGAAAAATAAAAATGCAACAAGGTATGAGTACGAGAGATTAAACAAAATGCAAGAAAATGAAAATACTTGTAGAGACTGTAGAAATGGAATACAACATATTGCAACATACTTACATTACCACTTAATAAACAAAATATACAATGGAAATAACTTACAATTACAATGGATATATTGCGCACACAACATATATCAAACAACCTGGTCCAGTAGTTAGACAGCCTTGCACAACAATTTAGACGGCTTAGCACAGTAGTTTTAGATATCATGGAACAATGGTCATATGGGCTAGCACAAGTATATCATGAATACATGTCTAATTACACCCATCTCCTACCATGTGCAATGCCAATGTCCCAACCTTCAATAATAACCCTCAAATGAATGAGGGAGGGGTGTTATCTATACAACTAAGGAGGTAGTTGCATCCTCCAACTAACTACTGTTGCCACATTTTGCACGAGGTGCAATGTTTTCAATTTTGTAACAGTGCTGCTCTTCTTTTTCCCTCTTCCTCTATTCCCCTTTCTTCTTCTCTCCCTTTCTCTTTCTTTCCTACATTCTCTTTCTTCCCCCCTTTCCTGGAGCCCTTCAGTTGAATTTCAGATTTGACAACAAGTTACCTGAAAAATGGCTAAGTGTTGGTGTGAAGTGCGTACTTCGCCCAGTTTTGGTGCGAAGTCCGACTTCGCCCAGTTTTGGTGCGAAGTTCGCACTTCGCCCAGTTTTGGTGCGAAGTCCGACTTCGCCCCTCTTTCTGGGCGCACCTTGTAACTGGCAGGCTGACAGAAGAATGATAAGTGCTGGGGCAAAGTCCGTACGGCGGCAGATACCAGTTTTCACCTGTGCGCAGTCCGACTTCGCAGCGAAGTCGGAGTGCGCCCTGACAGGTGCGCAGTAGGGAAACAACTCGGAAATGCACCCAAGGCATGAAGGCCTTCCCGACTGCGCTGTTCTCTGCCTGCGCAACCCGAGACGCTCTGATCCCAAGCGAAGTTGGATAAACTGCCTTTCAAGGCAGACACGTGTCAAACAGCATCATCCATCATCTGACAAGTATCCAACTTCGGGATTTGAGCCAAGACGTGCCGAGCAAAAGGAGGAGCATGGGCTGCACTACCTATGCCAGTGACCTCATTTAAAGCTGATCTGAGGTTCTACCTGCTCCAGCTACCCGCATTTCTGCCGAGAAGAAGTTCTGCCCAACACACTGCCACGTAGCTGTCCAGCTTCCAGGAAGACCATGCTGCGGGTACAGTCCGGTCCGACAAAGGTTAGCATTTGCAGCTCCTTCGCCGCTTTTGTCAGCTAATGTTTGACTGGGACTTTGTGCCCATTAATGTAACGGGAGGGACTCGGGCTATAAAAACCCACCATGATTTCATTGTAAAGGGTGGAAGGGGAATGTCTGTTAGGGAACCATTGTAACCGTGCTTCTGCTTATAAATATAATTTGTATGCCTGGTTCTGTTCTGCTGCTTCTATTTCTTTATGCTTTATGCTTTACGCTTCCCTGTGTCACGGCTCGTTGATTCGTTTCAGCATTTGGTGATCAGGCGCATTTAGCATTGTTTGTGCCATGGCTTGTTAATTTATTTTAGCATTTGGTGGTCAAGCACTTCTGTACTTCATAGACTAGATGTGGTAGCAGTTCCATCAGTTGTGTGTTACGTTGCTGTCCGTAGTGGTGATTGATGCGTTGTCGTGCTGTTAGTTCTCCTTGTAGGGAGAATGTTTGCTAGGGGACCATTGTAGCTGTGCGGTTAAATTCTCTGCATGACACATATACCTGGTTCTGACATCTCTTAGTTACTTTCTGTTTTGAGTTTCCGTACGTAGTGGTGATTGATGCATTGCCGTGCTGTTAGTTCTCCTTGTAGGGAGAATGTTTTCTAGGGGACCATTGTAGTCGTGCGTATATTGCTTAGTACAGAAAGTACACTTAGATTTTGCAGTCCTCAGTCATGCTTTGTATTTATAATGCAGTAAGTATTGGTGATTGCTGGTTGCCGTACTGTTAGTTCCCCCCCACCAAACTCCAAGTACATGTGTAAATTCTTTCTGTTCATTTATCTCTTTCTTGCACTCTTAGCTTAAACAAACCCCCCCCCAAAAGGAGCCGGCCTTCTCCGGAGATTGGCTCGGAAGGCATCTCTTCCTTCCGGCCTTTCATGCTGGTGGGCGAATCTGGGCGCGTTAACCCAAAATCCTTTCCTCATGGCAGATTCGTAACCAACAGTTTCTCTGGCACGCCCGGTGGGACCAGGGTCCCACATTTGAAGAGAGGTTTTCTGATCAGTCTCCACCTGGCGCTGACAGTTGTTTTCTAAGCACCTGGTGAGACAGGGAAGTTTGTCACCCCCAACAGAATTGAAGCACCGGTGTTCGCTTCATTGCTGTTCTAAATCTGAACACTTGGCGACTCTGCATGAACAAATCCTCTGAGTCTGAAAGACCGGTCCCAGCACCTTCATGCAAACAAGAAGGTGGCGAGCAAGGGATCCAAGAAGCCCGCCTAACTTTTATGAACTGGACATCAACGCTCGAGGCGAAATTCCCAGGCTGGCTGACCCGCAAGCTCGTGTCGACGAAGCCGAGGCTGAGATCCAAGAAGAAGCCGAAGCCGAAGCCGAAGTCGAAGGAGCTGAGTACGAAATAGAAGAGGCCGAGGAAGAAGAAGCACCTGCATCCTCGGAAAGTACCGACACTGAGTACAAAACTGACGGCGGAGAGGAAGAAGAAATGGCTGCTCAACAGCAGAATGACGATGATCTCTTCCCGGCGGTGGACTCCACAGGGCCCTTGGCCCTGGTCGGACAGCAAGCTGTGCCCCCTGCTGCTTTAAATTCTATCCCTACATACGACGGCTACGGCAAGACGGCGTACGAGCACATCCAGGACATCCTTGCCCTGGCCGCATTACATTCCATTACTGATGAGAGTGTGAAGACCCGTTTGCTGGCCCTTTCCCTGAGGGGAAAGCTTCTCTACTGGTGGAGATCACTGCCAGAGGGATCCATCACAGGGTGGCCCCAGCTTGCCAGAAGGCTCGTGAAAGGATGCAACGAGTCTGCTGACCCTACTTCTTTGCTGCATCAGTTCCAAGCTATCTAGAGACACCCTCAGGAGGAGGTGTCTGATTTTAACATTAGGTTTGCGAGATCCTGGAAACGGGTACCTCGCGAACTTCGGCCTTCAGCTGGCATGGCTGCTCACTACTATCTGAGATCCTTCAACTCAGACATATGCCTCGTGCTGAAGATTGCCAGAATAGACGAGTTTCTTGCTCTATACGAGGCTGCCCAGCAAGCTGAAGCTGACATTATTTCCATCTGCAGACTCCCGTCCAAGGTGCAGGAACCCATTCATCCTGACTTCCCCAGATCCCAGTATCCTCCAGCTTCTGGTGGTGTGCCGTCCACATCAGGGCAGCAACCCCAGCAGCAGTGGAATCCGGCGCCGGTCGTAACTCCTTACGGCCCGCCTCAATTGCATTATCCTCACCCGCGTCCTCCTGCTCCGCATTTTCCAGCACTTCCCGCTCCCCCTCAGTATGCACCTTATTCCAACCCTCCTCCATTAGCCGCATTGCCTCCACCGGCACAGTTGCCGCCTCCTGACAGTAGCATTTAGAACACAATCCTACAGGAGGTGCGGGCTTTGGCCTTCCATGTCCAATGACATGACCGCTCTGAAGAAGAAGCAGGCCCAGATGGACCTCGCTCCTAGGAGGCCATATGCGCCCCCGGCGCTGACAAAAGACAAGCCCCCGGAGCATCAGCCGCAGAGGCGTCCGCCTCCGAGAAATGCTGCTATAGAAGACCCGCCTGGTCCTTCCGACCAGGTTAACTGGTGCACTACGTGCAATGACCCGCATTCGGAGGAAGACTGCACTTTGCACCAACACTACATCCAGACCTTGGCGGCAGCGCCATAGAGGACGATGAACTCTACATGATCCTGGACGGCGAAGCCAACTTTGCCCTGCTAGAAGAGAATCTAGTGCCGCCCGCCAAGGAAGAAAAGAAAGCTGCGGATGTGGCCAAGCCTTTGCAAGTTTATGCCAGAAGAGAAAAACCGCAGCCCGGTGGGCTGCCACCATACAAACGGCTGTGGCCCTACACAGCCTAGGAGAAGGCATCCAAAGATAAAGCTCCAGCCAAGCCTCCTCCGGCAAAGGCTGCCTCTGTTCCAGCCAAGCCTCCTATAGCGAAAGCCCCAACTTCGGCTAAATCTCCCGTACCTCAGCCTCCAGCTGAAACCAAAGAACAAGCCAGGAGAAGCTGAAGTACCCGTCTCTGACCAAGAGACAACGAGTTGAGGCTACCCAGCAGTACCGGACGAAGTATGAGCCGGCAAAACAAGCGGAAGGAGCTAGTACCTCGGGCTACAGCATAGTAGACGAGTTGAAAAGAACACTGCTAGAATTAGCATGTATGATGCTCTTCCGCTCCCAGGCCAGGTGGATCTGCTACAAGAATCACTGAAGAACATGAAGAGCGGCAAGCAGATACAACCCGCTGTCCTGGTTCAACCCCTGACAGTCTCAGCCATTGGGAAGAACAGACCGCCTCCCTTTTATCTGTCTTTACGGATGCAAGGGCACATAGTTCACAACTGCATGGTGGATTCTGGTGCTTCCACGACTGTGATGCCGGAGGCCGTCTGCGATGAGATCGGGATGGAATACACACGGAGCAGCCAAGGCATGCTGCAATTAGACGGCACCCTCGTCAAGACAGCTTGGTGTCATAAAGGACATCCCTATCCGGCTGCACAAGGCTCTCGACATCGTGGTCATCCAAGAGGTCGTGGTTGTTGACTTGGCTCCCTACTTCGGCACGTGTCTCTCTCGGGAGTTCACTGCGAAGTTGTGCGGGTACCTGTCTCTAGACTACTCACACATGGAAGTGCCCTTCAAAGGAAGGAGACTGAAAATTTTCAATGGGAAGCCTTCCACCTTCCTAGTTGAGAAGATACCCGGAGGAGAGTTGGACTGCATGGTTCAGTTGTCGGAGGAGGAGCTGGTGACATAGAGAGCTGACTGAGCAAGCCTTCGAAGAGCTACAACTTGAAGATGAGTTCTCTTTGCGGGTCTTCAATGCCGTAATTGAGACAGAGCAGGGCTGTTACTCCATCGTACAGCCCGACAGGCTTGACAAGTCAGCTGCAAAGGAAGTAGGACCTGCACCCGAGAAGCTGTGGAAGCTTTTCTTTGACGGCGCGCGATGCAAAAATGGCGCCGGTGCAGGGGTACTTCTGGTTTCTCCAACCGGAATCCAGAAAGACTATACCTACAGGTTGGCCTGGAGCTGCACTAACAATTCGGCAAAGTACGAAGCCCTGTGCTTGGGTTTGCGAAAGGCGGAGCGGCTGGGGATCAAACACCTGCAGATCTTTGGAGATAGAGAGCTGGTGTGTCACCAAGTTACGAATAAGTGCGCCTCCAAACAGCACTATCTTAGAGCGTACCGCAACCGGGTGTGGGACCTGATGGAGTCGTTCAACTCATTGAATGTCAAGGCGATATCGCGTGAGAAAAACAAACATGCTGACATTCTGGCGTCTGTTGGAGCCAAGTACGTTTCGGCTGATGACGTTGTCCAGAAACCGAAGCCGGTTCGCACTATTTACATGCCTTCTGTGCCTGATAAGGACGCCCACTGGCAGGTGTTCAGTTGTGACGAGGAGATCGTCACATTCCTGGTTAACGAAGTGTGTGTAATCGAAGGTAGAGACCCTGATGACGAGCAATATGAGGGGTTGATACAGTTAAGAAATAATCATGTCCCAATAGGACTGATTACATTAGAGAGTCTGTTTGATCAGAATGACAGAGCAATATCTCACATGATCAAAGTAGACCTAAAGCAGTATGCTGACCTGGAACTTGAACCTGGTAAAACTATCAAGGTCGGAACAGACTGCACGTCAGAGGAACTTGAGCAGATCAGATCACTATGCCAAGAGTTCCCCGACATCGTGGCCTGGTGCTACGAGGATTTGAGGGGGTACGACAGAACTGTCATCCAGCATACCATTGAGCTAGAGGATGGCGCCAAGCCATTCCGACAGAAGCAGAGGGCCGTGAATCCGAAGATTGAGGCCATGATGAAAGCCGAGCTCTTGAAGATGCTGGAAGCCAAAATCATCTACCCCATCAAACATTCATCCTGGATCGCGAATTTGTTGCCCGTGAGGAAAAAGAATGGCGACATTCGTCTCTGTGTCGACTTCAGAAACCTGAATCAGGCTTCCCTCAGGGACCACTATCCGCTTCCCCAAATCGACCAAATTCTACATATCGTTGCTGGAGCCCAAAGATTCTCACTCATAGATGGATTTTCCAGCTACAACCAGATTTGGGTCAAAGATGAGGACCAGCATAAGACGGCGTTCACCACCAAGTGGGGGACGTTCGCCTATCAGCGCATGCCGTTTGGCCTATCCAATGCTGGTGCCACATTCCAAAGGGCCATGGACCTGGCCTTCCGAGAGCTGCTCAATAAGATTATTGTCATCTACCTTGATGACATGACTGTTTTCTCTCACCAACGAGGGGATCATGTTCCACACCTACGGCAAATATTTGAGAGGTGTCGAGAATTCGGCATTTCTATAAACCCGAAGAAGTCTGTCTTCGCGGTAAAAGAAGGAAAGTCGCTGGGACATGTGATCTCCGAGAAAGGCCTCGCCATTGACCCTGACAGAGCAGAAGCCCTCGTTCGCTTGCCAGCCCCCATTGATAAAAAAGGGCTGCAGTCCTTCTTCGGTCAGATTAACTTCGTGCGGAAGTTCATTCCGGACTTCGCACAGGTGATCAAGCCTATGGCCGAACTGCTGAAAAAAGATACAAATTACGAATGGACTGATGAGAGAGAGCAAGCCTTCGAGGAAATCAAGGCTCGAATTGCGCAAGCTCCGGTATTGATAAACCCGGACTACTCCAAGGACTTCATCCTGTATGCAGTGGGAGAACCCGAAAGTTACGCCGCAGTCCTAACTCAGAAGGGAGACGATGGCGAGGAGCGCCCCATAGCGTTCCTGAGCCAAGTGATTCAGCCGCATGAGGAAAAGTACAACTTTATAGAGCGGCAGGTTCACGCTGATATGAAATCCCTTCGAAAGTTCAGGCATTTTGTCTCCCAGAGCAAGATGACTGTCTTTGTGATTCACCCGGACGTTCGAAGCTTCATCTTACAAGGAGAACCAGGTCACAAGAGAGCGGGATGGATTGCCAAGATCCAGGAGTTCGACATTGAAGTGCGGAAGCTTATCAGAGGCCGAGCCTTGTGTCAGGAATTGGTCCGAAGCGCTGCAGCCGGCATCTCCGCCTGTAAGTGGGAGGACACAGCGACACGCATCTACCTAGCCGACTCCTTATCGAAGGGGAGTGATTGGACAGATGAACTGGTGAGATTTTTCTGCACCGGAAGATGTCCCGATCACCTGAACGCCTTACAACAAAGGAGATTTCGGCTAGGTGCACTTAAGTACACTCTTCGCCCCGAGGGGCTTTACTTCAAGAACATCGACGACATCCTGTTGCGGTGCGTCAGAAAATCAGACCAGCCTAGGGTCCTCGGAGATTTTCATTCCAGGATGCCGGGGGGTCATCATTCTTCAAGGCCGATGGCCTTAAAAATAATAAGAGCTGGGTACTATTGGCCCACTCTATTTACAGACGCTCATGCGGTCTGTTCTAAGTGTGATCAATGCCAGAGGTTTGCTGGCAGAAACAGGAAAGCACCCCTACCCCTTCAACCGATTCAGGCCGAGACTCCGTTCCAAAGAATGGGGTCTAGACTTCATTGGGGTGATTTCGCCTAGTTCCTCTACCGGACACAAGTTTATTCTTACAGCCACCGATTACTTCACACGGTGGGCAGAGGCAGTCCCGACCAAGAACGCAGACCAAGAAACGGTCATCAGGTTCATTGAGAGCCTGATTACCCGCTTCGGGGTTCTAGAGTCAATTGTGACAGACCATGGTCCGGGATTCGCAGGCGCTGTACTCATGGAGTACACTGGCAAACTTAGCATCTATCACAAGATGTCTTCTAATTACTACCCGCAGGGGAATAGCCTTGCCGAGTCTACTAACAAGAACCTCTTGAAAATCATCCAGAGGACCATTGACAGAAACTAGCGGACTTGGCATTTACTCATGAACCGGGCGCTGTGGGCGGACAGAGTTGCATTCAAGAAATCCATCAGAACATCCCCCTATGCGCTCGTCTATGGCAAAGAGGCTGTCATGCCATCACACATTGAGATCCCTGCCCTATGGATGTTGGACGAAGACAGGAGCAGTGGAGACCCAGTGGACGACAGACTGTGCCAACTCCTGCAGTTGGAAGAAGACAGAGAAAATGCATACCAGGCCTTCACTGATCATATTGCTACCACTCAAGGCTGGTTTGCAAAAGGCACTACTGCCCGAGTTTTTGAAATCGGGGACCTGGTGCTGAAGTGGGACTCATATAAGGCAAAGCCGGGCAATCACGGGAAGTTTGATGCCCTCTGGGAGGGCCCTTATCAGATTGCCCGGGTGAACCAGTTCAATGCCTATGTACTTCGGGATATGGAGGGTCAGATCCTACCTATCCCTGTCAACGGGTTCCATTTAAAAATTTACCGCTACTGAAGGTGCCCGAGTGGCCCTTCTTTGTAAAAATTTCCCTTATGCATTTTCGTTTCCCAGCATGTACAATTTCCAGCTTTCAGCTTTTAATTTTTTTTATTTTTTGAGCTTAAACTGCGGCATGGGAGAGAAAAACAGACTTCGCAGCGAAGTCTGTTGTCGCCCCTTAGAAGGGGCGAAGTTCGGGCTGCGCAAAGGAAGGAGAAAGCAAAGAAAAAAGCAAAAAAATGTCTAAGTGTTGGCCGCTGCCCGACTTCGCAGCGAAGTCGGGCTGCGCGCCAGCCAAAACGCGAAGCTTGAATGGAAAGAAGACTGCAAAGGCACGAAGGACGGACTGCGCTCAGTTTTGAGCGAAGTCCGACTTCGGCCGGCTTGCGCGCGAAGTGCGAACTGCGCACAACCTCCGCGCGAAGTTCGAACTTCGCCCGAACTTTGGGCGAAGTCCGAACGCGCTTCAATGTTCAAACGCAGCTCGTGCAGTCCGGTCCAAAAGGAGCAGTAAAATGCTAAGTGTTCGCCTCCTCTGAAGGTTACAAGGGGCCGGACTGTGCTCAACCCTTGGGCGCAGTATGGAAAAAGAAAAGAAAGCCTCAATGCGAACTTCGCGCGAAGTTCGAACTTCGCCCAAAGTTGGGCGCGATCCGACTTCGCCAGCTCGTGCAGTCCGGTCCAAAAGGAGCAGTAAAATGCTAAGTGTTCGCCTCCTCCGAAGGTTGCAAGGGGCCGGACTGCGCTCAACCCTTGGGCGCAGTATGGAAAAAGAAAAGAAAGCCAAAACAGCCTCAATGCGAACTTCGCGCGAAGTTCGAACTTCGCCCAAAATTTGGGCGAAGTCGGATCGTGCCCAACTTTGGGCGAAGTCCGACTGCGCCTCGTTTTCTGGGCCAGCTTGGACAGTTGTCCAAAAAATGAATAAAATATTCAAAAAGTTCCAAGCTGGGCCCAAGGCGCATTGAGACCGTTTTAAAATGGGTTTCCGCACCAAAGGTTTTTTCTTGAGCAGTGTGCCCAGATAGCAGCAGTGACGTCAGCCATGGCGCAGCGTCCAAGGTAAAGTTAATGATTGCACATTCCTCAACGAAAAGTGCAAGCAAAAGAGCATGGCACGGCAGCCGGGGTACCCTTTTCCAAACATTCTCCTGCACGGCCACCCAAGAAACATAACTCTAGCCGACCTACCCCCTCCTGCGCAGCATTAATGACGCTGTCATTATCTAGAAAAGAGGGTCAGATGCATCCAGACATGCCAGACTACGCAGATTATTCCTCGGACTGTGCAGATTATTTCTGTGACAGCGAAATCTGCTGCAGACGCCTTGAACTTGTAATTATTGTTGTTTCGGAGAGATGGACAGAGGAAAGATGCCAATGTTAGCGCAATCCAGCGAAAGCTGCGAACCTGAGGATTTACCACGACCAGGTGTTTTCAGAAGCAAAACACTGCCGGAGCGAAAGTCAAAGTCCCGGCCAAGGAAAGTACGGCGTGGGCAAGCCCCACCACCTCCGGTAAATTACTTGGCGGGATACGTGGACGGCTCGTTTTCTATGAGCCTGACTAAGCTGCGGACAAATGTGGAGAGTTGGGCGGACAAGGTTTCGCCCTCTCACCATTTCGGAGCAGCGTACAAATCCAACCTTTTCAGATTCTTGTGCCCTCCTGTCCATCAATGCCCGAAGCTAGTAGACCTGATTGTCAGACACTACAGACCAGTTACCCGGCAGATTTGCGACTCCAAAGAGTAAACCTTTGTTCGCGCTGCTGCAGGAGATCGGTCCGACCGACTTTCGCCCCAAGGTTGGAGTATGACTCCAGCACAATTGTCAGAAAGATAAATCTGGGCGAGCAAGCGGGACGCTTCACGCACACCAAAAGGATGAGGGATTTCCTCAATTCAGAGCTGAACGCCCCGCTTGCAGCTGGACAGTGGCCAATCGGCCCCATGCCCTTGGCGAGGTTTCAGAGCAAATATTTATACACCATCTCGGCGTGGATCCTCGGATGCGACTCTGATGAGCTGGTACAGCCGTACCAGCTAGCGCTAGCAGAATGTCTCCTGTGTGGAGAATCCTACGAACCGGCAGCACAGAGAAGTGGAAAGCATCCCATCTTTTTCGACTGGGCGGACTGGCTGGCATACGCCATCCACTCCAGCCTGGTCAAGCTCCAGAAGAAGCAGTCCACCGAATTTCGGTTCAGTTCCGTTCTAGCTTGGCTTTGTCTGTATCATTTGCACTCTCGGATGCCGATCCCGAACCTGAAGAAGGTCAACGAGAAGGGAGAGCCACAGCCCGTCTACAACTAGACGGATGACCTATACCGGAAAGGGTCCTACAAGTTTAACTTCAACTTTCTGGGATTGGTCATGTCAGTCTTCAGCGAGGGCGAAATCCCTCGCCCCCCGCGAGAAATGACGAACTCTTTGCTGAGTCAGAAGCTTGGGGACGTTTTTAGGCTAACGCAAGGGATTGTGGTCAGAATCTATGGATTCAAGGGCAAACCTCATTTGCTGCCCTACTGGTGCACGGAGCATCTGTTCGGGATGGAGGTTGCCCGTCAGATGGACTATGTTGAGGAGGAGTTCGGCCTAGGAAAGAAAAGAGGCCAAATTTTTCAATATCCTCTTTCCAGGGCAAACGTTGAGATTTCTGAGGTAGGATAGCATGTCTACCTCGAGCAGGAGTTTTCCCGGATTGGCCTGGTTCTGTTGCCGTAGCGCTGGAAGTATGACCCGTATGGGATAAGGGGAAAGTTCACACATCTCTGCCCCCGGGCAGACATAGTCAAAGATAGATGCGATGTGGTCCATGAGGACCTTGACTGGGAAATTGAATTGATGGAAGCTTCTCCTCCCTGGCAGGATTTTTACTGCGAGGAGGTAGCATATGACCCCAAGCGAAACCCGGACCACCAGTTCTCATCTCCAGGGTTTAAAAAATTCCTCTCCAAGATAGCAGGCCTTAACTGGCCAAAAGAAAAGATTACTGAATGCTGGAAGATGAGATGCCGCATGCAGCACGACAAATCTACAAGGAGAAACCTGGCCGTAGATGACGACTTTTCAGTTCTCTATGACCAGCATCATGACAGCTGGCAGCCGTTCGCATATCAAGGTTACGTTCCCCGAGGTCCCTTTGAGGGCTATAAAGGAGGGTCTTCCTCCCAGCAGTTGTACACTTCGGCAACTGCCAGCGCGGGCCCAACAGACATCCAGGTGGACCCAATGCAGCCCGTGGCTTCCAAGGCGGTTCCTGAAAAGGTGAAGAAATTAGTCAAGGCAACGCCCGAGGTGATCCCTCAGGCACAAAAGACGCCAGCGCCGCCAGAGAGCAGACCGGTTGCGGCAGACCTTCTGCAAGTCAAACCCCGGTACAAGTTTACCGTGGGAGCATCAGCGCCTTCTGCACCTGCTTCATCTCCTTCCCCCGATCCGACCGTTGTTCCAGAAGAGAAGAAAAGGAAGAGAGTTGAAAAAATCAGGCGACCTAGTCTGACAGTGCAGCAGCCAGTCGCAGAGCCGCAGCCGCGTTCAGCCGCTCCAGAGACAGTTTCTCTGGGCAGTCCCGAGCCAGCCGCCGGAACCAAAAGCGCAGACATCCATCCAGCATCGGCTCAGGCGGAGCCCGCAGGTACGTTTGCTGCCCCATTCTCTTTGGTCTCATCTAGTCCTACTCCCACTCCATCTCCCGCTCAATCCGAGCAAGTTATGGCCGCATCTTCCTCCCCGTCTCCACACCCTTCTAGCGGCCCCCATTCTTTTGACTAGTTTTCTCAGAACCCCAACGTTTCCCTATCTCTGAGTCAAACCCGAAACCCTTCGCCTGAAGTTAGTGCTGAAGCCGTGCATTCACCGTTACATCCACCGCCTCAGCCGCTTCAAACCCTTTCAGCATCAGCCGCTCCCATCTCCACTTCCCGGTCGCCTCCAAAAGCGGCCAATCCTTCCAAGGTCCGTCCGGTTCCTCTTGATCCCATTCCCGCAGGAGAGACGTCTCAGCAGAACCCTAGGCTGGGGGAACCAGACTTCATGGACGACCTCCAGAATACGGACTACTTGCCCCTGGCAACGAGAGCTGTAGAATACTCTATCTCTTTCCTCCAAAACTTGAAGCGGAGGAGACCTGAAGAGATAGCCGCCCCGATAAAGCACACCAAGTACAATTTCGAGAGGAGAGTGCTTACAACAGAGAAGATAATCCCGAAAGTGAAGAAGCCTCTCCGGGAAATGACCAGGGCGGACTACGAGCTCCAGAAAAAGGAGAAGAGCTTTGACGACATCAACAAGCAATACGAGATTCAGGGAATCATTCGTAAAGCTGACAATCTCCTTGTCAAAAGTCTGGAGGAACAGGAAGAGCTTTTCGGGTTGCAGGATAAGACAAGACAGCTTGAAGAGGACCTGTCCAGGTCCATTGAGCAGCTGGAAGCGGTGCGGCAAGAAATAGATGAACTTAAAGCCCAGCTGGCCGCTTCCCAGCAACAAGCCGCAACCGAAAAGCAGGCAGCCTTGGAGCAGATTTCTCAGCTCCAGGAGTCTTTGAAACAGGCGCAGTCGCAATCTGCAGTGAGAGCATCTCAAGCAATGGTCTTTTCGAAGAAGAAAGTTAAGGAGATGCGGGCTGGTTTGCTGCGGGGATGCAAGCCCCACACCTATAAGGCAATGTCAGTTCTGGATTTCGCATCCAGAATTCAAGAAGTTTCTGCCCAGGGAAAGCTTGTGGTAGAGGAGGCCGAATGCCAGGCGAAGCAATGGCTGGACCTGGCGATAAATCTTCAGGAGCGCGAGTGCGATGGCCTCCAATTCTTCCCCATGTCCTCATTCGCTGCAGAATGGGTAGATGCAAGGGTAACCTTGCATAAATATTTCAAAAAAGTAGAAGAGGTGAGAGTTGCCAGATGAATGTTAGACGCATTCGAACATGAAAGAGACATTTGTATGGCTCCCTTTCACGCTCTTTCTGAACTAGGGTGCCCCGATTTTGTTGAGAATGGCGAATTTCTCACCCTAGATCAGGTGAAAAAGAATTGGCAGTCCTTTGAAGCAGATACAGCTGAAATTGATAGCTGGACTGAGCCAATTCAGGAAAGTCAGGTCACCCAGATGGTGTCTAAATGTTGCAAGATCAGCTCCTACTTCCAGGAGCTAGGAAAAAGATACCTCACCATCGACCTGCACGCGGTCGCTGCTTTCCACGCAGCATTAGAAGAAGTTGCTGACCGCCGGCCATTCGAGCAGAAGCCTGGGGCCAAGCCCAGGCCGCATACAACCGCATCTGCGAGGCAGAAGCAAAAGCTGGAGAGCCTTTGGAAGGTGATTCTGAGGGGGCAACTGACAAAAGTGAATCTAAAGAACAGTTGTCACGAGGAGAACAGTTAGAGCAGCAAAAGGCAGGGGAGGCAAGTTCCTCTGCACCTAATGGATGAAGGCATGGATTCTTTGCGCCGAGGCGAGCTCGACACCCCGCGAGCCGCCAGAAATGTTGCCACGTTTTGCACGGGGTGCAATGTTTTCAATTTTTTAACAGTGCTGCTCTTCTTTTTCCCTCTTCCTCTATTCCCCTTTCTTCTTCTCTCCCTTTCTCTTTCTTTCCTACATTCTCTTTCTTCCCCCCTTTCTTGGAGCCCTTCAGTTGAATTTCAGATTTGAAACCAAGTTACCTGAAAAATGGCTAAGTGTTGGTGCGAAGTGCGTACTTCGCCCAGTTTTGGTGCGAAGTCCGACTTCGCCTAGTTTTGGTGCGAAGTCCGCACTTCGCCCAGTTTTGGTGCGAAGTCCGTACTTCGCCCAGTTTTGGTGCGAAGTGCGTACTTCGCCCAGTTTTGGTGCGAAGTTCGCACTTCGCCCAGTTTTGGTGCGAAGTCCAACTTCGCCCCTCTTTCTGGGCGCACCTTGTAACTGGCAGGCTGATAGAAGAATGATAAAGTGCTTGGGGCAAAGTCCGTACGGCGGCAGATACCGCTTTTCACTCAGAGCAGCCCGACTTCGCAGCGAAGTCGGAGTGCGCCCTTGACAGGTGCGCAGTTGGGAAACAAACTCGGAAATGCACCCAAGGCATGAAGGCCTTCCCGACTGCGTTGTTCTCTGCCTGCGCAACCCGAGACGCTCTGATCCCAAGTGAAGTTGGATAAACTGCCTTTCAAGGCAGACACGTGTCAAACAGCATCATCCATCATCTGACAAGTGTCCAGCTTCGGGATTTGAGCCAAGACGTGCCGAGCAAAAGGACGAGCATGGGCTGCACTACCTGTGCCAGTGACCTCATTTAAAGCTGATCTGAGGTTCTACCTGCTCCAGCTACCCGCATTCCTGCCGAGAAGAAGTTCTGCCCAACACACCGCCACGTAGCTGTCCAGCTTCCAGGAAGACCATGCTGCGGGTACAGTCCGGTCCGACAAAGGTTAGCATTTGCAGCTCCTTTGCCGCTTTTGTCAGCTAATGTTTGACTGGGACTTTGTGCCCATTAATGTAACGGGAGGGACTCGGGCTATAAAAACCCACCATGATTTCATTGTAAAGGGTGGAAGGGGAATGTCTGTTAGGGAACCATTGTAACCGTGCTTCTGCTTATAAATATAATTTGTATGCCTGGTTCTGTTCTGCTGCTTCTATTTCTTTATGCTTATGCTTTACGCTTCCCTGTGTCACGGCTCGTTGATTCGTTTCAGCATTTGGTGATCAGGCGCCTTTAGCATTGTTTGTGCCATGGCTTGTTAATTTATTTTAGCATTTGGTGGTCAAGCACTTCTGTACTTCATAGACTAGATGTGGTAGCAGTTCCATCAGTTGTGTGTTACGTTGCTGTCCGTAGTGGTGATTGATGCGTTGCCGTGCTGTTAGTTCTCCTTGTAGGGAGAATGTTTGCTAGGGGACCATTGTAGCTGTGCGGTTAAATTCTCTGCATGACACATATACCTGGTTCTGACATCTCTTAGTTACTTTCTGTTTTGAGTTTCCGTACGTAGTGGTGATTGATGCATTGCCGTGCTGTTAGTTCTCCTTGTAGGGAGAATGTTTGCTAGGGGACCATTGTAGCTGTGCGTATATTGCTTAGTACAGAAAGTACACTTAGATTTTGCAGTTCTCAGTCATGCTTTGTATTTATAATGCAGTAAGTATTGGTGATTGCTGGTTGCCGTATCGTTAGTTCCCCCCACCAAACTCCAAGTACATTTGTAAATTCTTTCTGTTCATTTATCTCTTTCCTGCACTCTTAGCTTAAACAAACCCCCCCCCAAAAGGAGCCGGCCTTCTCCGGAGATTGGCTCAGAAGGCATCTCTTCCTTCCGGCCTTTCATGCTGGTGGGCGAATCTGGGCGCGTTAACCCAAAATCCTTCCCTCATGGCAGATTCGTAACCAACAACTACCTGACACCTCATCATTTTCTTAAATTACATTTAACATGCATTTGACTTACATTTGCATTTCATGACTATTAATTACATGTACACCCATTTTGTCAAACACTTTGTGTGTGAAGTACAAAATAACGCCAAATGATAAAAAATTTCATTGATTATGCGGACATGTCAATTTGCTTGGCTACATCTATCCCCTCCTCTAGACTTGTTGGCATCCTCAAGGACACATGAGCTGAACATCGGGGATAGAAGCATTGAACAATGTATTGAAATTTCTTGTCATGCTCCTTTTGCTTTCTTCTATTCTAGACATCTTCTGCAATTGGCATCACTTTAAACTACTGCCAACAATACAATATTTTCCAATTACTCACTCCACTTCCTACAATCGACCGCATCACCAACATGACCAACATGACAGGCAATGCTTGTCAAAACATTTTCTAGGGGCCAAAGGGAAGCGCCCCTTGTAGGGTCAAGAGGCAAAGCCCTCCGTGCATATCCTCAACTCCAAATGACTTCTCTTTATCTCCAGATGATTACTTCTTGGTTTGAGACAACTCTTCCTTAGCCTCTAATGGAAATCCCTTGGTCTCAAACGACCCTCCTCTTGGATTAGATGACCAACCTTTTGGGTCAGACCGGCCTGGGCTAGACGACCCACTTTTTGTGTCGAACAATTTGACACTAGATGGCCCAACTCCAAATGACTTACTTTTGGATTACCCTACTCTAGAAAATTTGGCTTCTCTAAAATCAGACGACCTGTATGGACTTTCGTATAATCTTCTCTCGTCAAACACTTCGTACCATGCGATCTTCCAATTATACGACCTCCTCCTTGCCTCAAACTTTGTGCCACTTCATCCTAACGGTCTTCTCCTCACTTTGGGTGGTGCTCCTTATGGTCCGTGCAACATTGCTCAATCTTCGAATGACACTCTCTAGCCTTTGGAAGGCCTGAATCCTCTTGCGCAAGTCTCTCCTTACATGTCCTCATCATCATAGTAGAGAAAATCAGAATTGGGTAGTAAATCTGTTGGTCTAAAAACCAGCAATGAATTGGAATCAGCAAAAAATCGAGCAATGAATCAGCAAAAAAAATCCGAAGAGAATGTTTTTTTTTTTAATTTTTTTCATGCATATTACAATGAATTAACATTATGCAAATCAAATATTGCAATAAAAACAACAATTCAAATCAAGACATCATACAAGGCTCAAGCTTTAAGTACACATGAAAGTGACAAAACACATCTTGTATTGCTTATAATATGAAAAGGTACAAACTATAAAATGTGTCAAAATGCCTCAATAGGCCCACTATCTATTGTCTTCATTTACCCCTTGTTCTAACATAAGCCCTAGTCTCTCTTTCTTGATGTGAGCTTGTAGATGCTTGTGCCTTCTCGTGCTAAGGTCTCTTCTTGGTCCCTTGCTGCCATCTCCTCCGCTAGGGTCTCAGTTTTGTAATTCTTCCATTCTGAATAAAGGCTCGTGTCGTACCTACTGCTCTTGTGCTTCTGTGATCCATTCAAATGACGGATCTGTTGGTCACGAATCTGCCATTAGGAAAGGATTTGTCGTTATTGCGCCCTAGGACCCGCAAACCAACATTGAAAGGCCGGAAGGAAGGAATGCCTTCCGTGCCAATCTCCGGAGAAGGCCGGCTTCCTTTGGGGTTTTGAGGTTCAAGATAAGAGTGCAGGGAAAGAGATAAAAAGTACAGAAAGAGATCCAAATTAGATTGGAGTTGGGTGGGGGGAACTAACAATACGGCAATGCATCAATCACCACTACTAACACCAATATAACAATAACACACCACTATGGATCTTGTCACTCGCCGATAGAGACGAGCCAGGTATACGTTTTGTGTTAAGAGCCAGAAGCACAGCTACAATGGTTCCCTAACGAGACATTCCCTCCAAGGAACTAACAGTACGACAACGCATCAATCACCACTACTAACAACACTATAACACAAAACATAACCAGAAAACTGCCGCTAACGTTTGCCCTATATATCCTCTGATTTATGCACCTTAGGCATACCTGACCACCAAATGCTGAAATGAATCAACAAGCCATGACACGGGAAACGTAAGGCAGAAATGCAAAGGAGAGGCGGCATACAGAATAAAAACAGTATAACAGCACCAAGTGTATGTATTATATTAACTGGCGGAAGCACAGCTACAATGGTTCCCTAACAGACATTCCCCTTCCACCACTTTACAATGAAAATGTGGTGGGTATTTATAGCATGAGAACCCCCGATTACATTAATGGGCACAAAGTCCCGAGTCAAACATTAGATGACAAAAACAGCCGCGGAGCTACTGATGCTGACCTTTGTCGCAGCGAGGCTGTACTTGCGGCATGGTCTCCACTGAAGGCTGTACGGATACGTGGCAGCGCGTTAGGTAGAACTTCTCATCGGCGGGAATGCGGGTAGGCTGAAGCAGGTAGAACCTCCAATCAGCTTTAAAGGCAGCGGCTGGCATAAGTAGTGCATCCCATGCTTGTCCTTGTGCTTGGCACGTCTCGGCTCGGATCCCAAAGTTGGACACTTGTCGGATGATGCTGCTTGACACGTGTCTGCCTTGAAAGGCAGTTTATCCAACTTCGCCCAGGATCAGAGCGCCGTCGGGTTGCGCAGGTGAAAAACAGCGCAGTTGGGGAGGCCTTTCATGCCTTAGTCAAATTCTGAGTTTGTCTCCCTACTGCGCACCGGTCAAAGGGCGCACTCCGACTTCGCTGCGAAGTCGGGTTGCGCACCGGTGGAAGCTGATTTACATCTGCCGTACGGACTTCGCCCTGGAAAGGGGGCGCACTCCGACTTCGCTGCGAAGTCGGGTTGCGCCCCAGCACTTAGTCATTTTTTTGCCAGACTGTTACCTAGTGCGCCCAGAAAGAAGGGCGCACTCCGACTTCGTTGCGAAGTCGGATTGCGCCACTGAACACTTAGAATTTCTGGCTGATTATGTCACATTGCGCGGTTTGCATTCTCGCTGCGCTCCAAGCTGGAGGCGCACTCCGACTTCGCTGCGAAGTCGGATTGCGCCACGATACTTAGCCATTTTTCGGGGCAGCTGCTTGTCATTTTGAGATTTTGCTGAGGGGCTCAAGAGAAAGAGGGAAGAATGAGAATGTAGGGAAGAGAGAGAAAGGGAGAGAAGAGAAAGGGGAAAGAGAGGAAGAGGGAAAGGGAAGAGCAGCACTCTTACAAAAATTGAAAACATTGCACCCCGTGCAAAATGTGACAACATTCTTGGCGGCTCGCGGGGTGTCGAGCTCGCCTCGGCGCAAAGAATCCATGCCTTCATCCATTGGGTGCAGAGGAACTTACTTCCCCTGCCTTCTGCTGCTCTGGCCGTTCTCCTCGCGGCAACTGTTCTTCAGATCCACTTCCGGCAGCTGCCTCCTCGGATTCGCCTTCCGAATGCTCTCCAGCGTCGACTTCTGCCTCGCAGATGCGCTTGTATGCGGCCTGGGCTTGGCCCCAGGCTTCTGCTTCGAAGGGTCGGCGGTCAGCAACTTCTTCTAATGCTGCGTGGAATGCAGCGACCGCGTGCAAGTCGATGGTGAGGTATCTCTTTCCCAGCTCCTGGAAGTAGGAGCTGATCTTGCAGCACTTGGACACCATCTGGGTGACCTGACTTTCTTGAATTGGCTCGGTCCAGCTATCGATTTCAGCTGTATCTGCCTCAAAGGACAGCCAATTCTTTTCACCTGCTCATGGGTGAGAAACTCACCATTCTCAACATAGCTCGGGCACCCTAGTTCAGAGAGAGCGTGAAGGGGAGCCATACAAATGTCTCTTTCATGTTCGAATGCATCCAGCATTCGTCTGGCAACTCTCACCTCTTCTGTTTTCTTAAAATATTTATGCAAGGTTACCCTTGCATCTGCCCATTCTGCAGCGAATGAGGACATGGGGGAGAATTGGAGGCCATTGCGCTCGTGTTCTTGAAGTTTTATCGCCAGGTCCAGCCATTGCTTCGCCTGGCGTTCGGCCTCCTCTACCACAGGCTTTCCCTGGGCGAGAAACTTCTTGGATCCTGGATGCGAAATCCGGGACCAGACATAGCTTTATTCATGTGGGGCTTGCATCCCACGGCGAGATCAGCCCGCATCTCCTTAACTTTGCTCTTTGAAAAGACCGTCGCTTGAGATGCTTTCTCTGCCAGATTGCGACTGCGCCTGCTTCAAAGACTCCTGGAGCTGAGAAATCTGCTCCAGGGCTGCCTGCTTTTCCGTTGCGGCTTCTTGCTGAGAAGCGGCCAGCTGGGCTTTTAATTCATCTATTTCTCGCTGCGCCGATTCCAGCTGCTCAGTGGACCTAGACAGGTCCTCTTCAAGCTGTCTTGTTTTGTCCTGCAACCGGAAAAGCTCTTCCTGTTCCTCCAGATTTTTGACAAGGAGATTATCCGCTTTACGAAGGATTCCATGAATCTCGTATTGCGGGTGGATATCGTCAAAGCTCTTCTCCTTTCTCTGAAGCTCGTAGTCCGCCCTGGTCATTTCCCGGAGAGGCTTCTTCACTTTTGGAGTTATCTTTTCTGTCGTGAGCACTCTCCTCTCGAAATCAAACTTGGTGCGCTTTACCGGGGCGGCTATCTCCTCAGGTCTCCTCCGCTTCAAGTTTTGGAGGAAAGAGATAGGATATTCTACGGCTCTTGTTGCCAGAGGCAAATCGTCCGTGTTATGGAGATCGTCCATGAAGTCCGGTTCCCCCAGCCTAGGGTTCTGCTGTGACATCTCTCCTGCGAACAGGGAAGTAGGAAAAACCGGGAGGACTTTGGAAGGAACGGCCGCTTTTGAGGGCGACCGGGGAGCGGAGAGCGGAGCGGTTGATGCTGGAAGGGTTTCAAGCGGCTGAGGCGATGGATGCAACGGTGAACGCGCGGCTTCAGCACTAACCACGGGTGAAGGGTTTGGGGTTTGACTCAGGGATAGAGAGGCGTTGGGGTCCTGAGCAAACTGGTCGAAAGAATGGTGGCCGCTAGAAGGCTGTGGAGATGGGGAGGAAGATGCGGCCACGGCTTGCTCGGATTGAGCGGGAGATGGAGTCGGAGTAGGGCCAGATGGGATGCGAGGGAGCGGGGCAGCGGACGTACCTGCGGGCTCCGCTGAGCCGATCTTTGGATGGATGTCTGCGGTTACGGTTCCAGCGGGCGGCTCAGGACTATCCAGAGAAACAACCTCTGGAGCGATTGGACGCGGCTGCGGCTCTGCGACTGACTGCTGCACCGTCAGGCTAGGTCGCCTGACCCTATCAACTCTCTTCCTCTTCTTCTCTTACGGAGCAATGGCTGGTTTGGAAGAAGGAGATGAAGTAGGTGCAGCGGGCGCTGATGTTCCCACGGTAAACTTGTATCGGGGTTTGACTTGCAGAAGGTCTGCCGCGGCCGGTCCGGTCGCTGGCGGTGCTGGCGTCTTTTGTGCCTGAGGAGTCACCTCGGGCGTTGACTTGGCTAATTTTCGCGCCTTTTCGGGCACCACCTTGGAAGCAACAGGCTGCATTGGGTCCACTTGGATATCTGTTGGGCCCGCACTGGCAGTTGTAAAAGTGTACAACTGTTGGGAGGAAGACCCCCCTTTATAACCCTCGAAGGGACCTCGGGGAACGTAATCTCGGAATGCGAAAGGCCGCCAGCTGCCAATGTGCTGGTCATATAGAGCTGAAAAGTCATCATCAACGGCCAGATTCCTCTGGTTGGATTTATCGTGCTGCGTGCGGCACCTCATCTTCCAGCATTCAACAACTTTTTCTTTTGGCCAGTTAAGGCCTACCAGCTTGGTGATGAGTTTCTTAAATCCCGGAGAAGTGAACTTGTGGTCCGGGTTTCGCTCGGGGTCATATGCTACCTCCTCGCAGTAAAACTCCTGCCAAGGAGGCCATGCTTCCATCGAGTCAATCTCCCAGTCGAGGTCAACATGGACCACATCGCATCTATCTTCGATTATATCCGCTCGGGGGCAGATATGTGCAAACCTTCCCCTTATCCCGTATGGGTCGTACTTCCAGTGACTGCGGCAGCAGAATCAGGCCAATGTCAAAGAGCTCCCGCTCGAGATAGACATGCTTGTCCTATCTCTGATATTTCAACGTTCGCCCGGGAAAGAGGATATTGAAAGATATGGCCCTTTTTCTTTCCCTGGCCGAACTCCTCTTCAACATAGTCCATCGCCGCGCAACCTCCATCCCAAAGCGATGATCCGTGCACCAGTAGGGCAGCAGATGAGGCTTGCCCTTGAATCCGTAGATTCTAACCACGATCCCTTGCGTCAGTCTAAAAACGTCCCCGAGCTTGTGATTCAGCAAATAGTTTGTCATTTCCTGCGGGGGGCGAGGGATCTCACCATCGTTGAAGACTGACATGACCAAGCCCAGAAAGTTGAAGTTGAACTTGTAATAAGACCCTTTTCGGTATAGGTCATCCGTCCATTCATAGACGGGCTGTGGCTCTCCCTTCTCATTTACCTTCTTCAGGTTAGGGATCGGCATACGGGAGTGCAAGTGATACAAACAAAGCCAAGCCAAGAAGGAACTGAACCGAAATTCAGTTGACTGCTTTTTCTGTAGCTTCACCAGGCTGGAGTGAATGGCGTATGCAAGCCAGTCCGCCCAGTCGAAGAAGATTGGGCGCTTCCCACTTTTCTGCGTCTGCTGGTTCATAAGATTCTCCGCATAGGAGACATTCTGCCAGCGCTAGCTGGTACGGCCGTACCAGCTCGTCAGAGTCGCAACCGAGGACCCACGCCGAGGATGGTGTATATGTATTTGCTTTGAAACCTTTCCGGGGGTATGGGGCCGGTTGGCCACTGTCCAGTTGCGAGCGGGGCGTTCGGCTATGAGTTGAGGAAATCCCTCATCTTTTTTGTATGCGTAAAGCGCCCCGCTTGCTCGCCAAGATTTATCCTTTTAACAATCGCGCTGGAGTCATATTGCAACCCCGGGCCTAAGGCCGGCTGGACGGTCTCTCTGCGGAGTGCGAACAAGGGTTTTCCGCTGCAGTTGCAAATTTGCCGGGTAGCTGGCACTGTAATGTCTGACAATGATGTCGACCGGCTCCGGGCATTGGTGGACGAGGAGGGCACAAGAACCGATGAAGGTTCGACTTGTACGCAGCCCCGAAATGGTGAGAGGGCGAAACTTTATCCGCCCAACTTTCCACATTTATCCGCAGCTTAGTCAGGCTCATGGAAAACGAGCCGTCCTTGTACCCGGACAGGTAATTAACCGGTGGTGGTGGGGCTTGCCCACGTTGTACTTTCTTTGTCCGGGATTTTGACTTTTGATCTTGCGGCGTCTCACCCCTGAAAGCATCTGACTGCGGGAAATCCCCACTTTCGCGCTCCTCGTTGGATTGAGCTTGCACTGGCAACTTTCCTTTGTCCATTCCTTCGAAAAAGCAATAATTATGACCTCTGGACGTCTGCAGAAGATTTCGCAGTCACAGGAATAATTTGCACGATTTGGCATGTCTGGGCGCACCAGACCCCCTTTTAATGATAATGACAGCGTCATTAATGGTGCGCAGGAGGGGGTAGGTCGGCTGGCTTGTGGCAGCGTTATGTTTATTTGGTGGCGTGCGAGGAATGTTCTTTGAAAAATGCACCCTGGTTATCGCGCCATGCCTTCTTGATTGCGTTTTCCTTGAAGGTTGCGCAATCATTAAATTTGACTTTGAACGCTGCGCCATGGCTGACGTCACTGCCACAATCCGGGCACACTGCTCGAGGCAAAAACCCTTTTGGTTCGGAAACCCATCTTCACAGCCGTTGCGCCCTGGGCCCACACTTGGAGTATTAATTTTTTTATTTTTTATAAACCATCCAAGTTGCGCCCAGGAAACGAGGCGCAATCGGACTTCGCCCCAAAATTGGGCGCAGTCCGATCCTTGCAATCGGACTTCGCCCCAAAATTGGGCGGTCCGACACTTGCTTGTCTTCTTTGCTTTCACTTCCCAGCTGCGCCCCTTGGATGGGCGCAGCTCGAACTTCGCCCGCAAACCGGGCGCAGTCCGAACTTACACCTAGCCCTTCTGCAGCCTTTACTCTTTTCTTTGGTGAACCACCCGAGCTGCGCCCGGAAAACGGGGCGCATCTCACACTTCGCGCGAAACCTGGGCTCGCCCAAACTTCGCGCGCGAAGTCAGACTTCGCCTTGAAAGTCAGCGCAGTCCGAACAGTTAACTCCCTCTTGGTGCTCTTTCTCCAACTGCGCCCTTTGGGAGGTGCGCAGCCCGACTTCGCTGCGAAGTCGGGTTGCGCACCTGGACTTAGCGGATTTTTACTGTTTTCTTGGGCAGTCTCCTTTTACGAACTTCGCTCCTTTTCAGGGGCGACACCAGACTTCGCCGCGAAGTCAGAGCTTTCTCCTTCTGTCCGACTTGGGCTTATTTAAACTGGAAAAACTGAAAGCTGAAAACTGTACATACTGAAATTTAAAAATGCATAAGGGAAATATGTTACAAGGAAGGGCCCGTTAGGACACCTTCAACAGCGATATATTTTCAAATGGAACCCGTTAACGGGAATAGGCAGGAGCTGACCCTCCATATCCCGAAGTATGTAAGCGTTGAGCTGGTTCACCCGGGCAATCTGATAAGGGCCCTCCCAGAGGGCATCGAATTTTCCGTGGTTGCCCGGCTTCGCCTTTAATGAGTCCCACTTCAGCACCAGGTCCCCGATTTCAAAAACTCGGGCGGTGGTGCCTTTGCAAACCAGCCTTGAGTGGATTCAACATGCTTGGTGAAGGCCTGGTATGCTTTTTCCCCTGTCTTCCTCTAACTGCAGGAGTTGGCACAGTCTGTCATCCACCGGGTCTCCGCTGCTTCTCTCTTCGTCCAACATCCAGAGAGCGGGGATTTCAATGTGAGATGGCATGACAGCCTCTTTGCCATAGACGAGCGCATAGGGGGACGTTTTAATGGACGTCTTGAACGAAACTATGTCCGCCCACAGCGCCCGGTTCAGAAGTGAATGCCAAGTCCGCTTGTTCCTTTCAATGGTCCTTCTGATGATCTTCAGGAGGTTCTTGTTAGTAGACTCGGCAAGGCCATTCCCCTGCGGGTAGTAATTAGAAGACATTTTGTGATAAATGCCAAGTTTGCCAGTGTACTCCGTGAGTACAGCGCTGCGAACCCCGGACCATTGTCCGTTACAATTGACTATGGAACCCCGAAGCGGGTAATCGGGCTTTCAAGGAACACGATGACCGTTTCTTGGTCCGCGTTTTTGGTTGGGATCGCCTCGCCCACCGTGTGAAGTAATCGGTGGGCTGTAAGAATAAACTTGTGTCCGGCGAGAGGAATTAGGCGAAATCACCCCAATGAAGTCTAGACCCCATTCTTTGGAACGGAGTCTCGGCCTGAATCGGTTGAAGGGGCGGGGGTGCTTTCTGTTTACGCCGACAAACCTCCGGCATTGATCACACTTGGAGCAGGACCGCATAAGCGTACGTAAATAGAGTGGGCCAATAGTACCCGGCTCTAATTATTTTCAAGGCCGTAGGCCTGCCGAATGATGACCTCCAGGCATCCCGGAATGAAAATCTCCGAGGACCCTAGAATGGTCTGATTTCATGACGCACCGCAACAGGATGCCGTCAATGTTTTTGAAGTAAAGCCCCTCGGGGCGAAGAGTGTACTTGAGTGCACCTAGCCGAAATCTCCTTCGTTGTGAGGCGTTCAGGTGATCTGGACATCTTCCGGTGCAGAAATATCTCACCAGTTCATCTGTCCAGTCACTCCCCTCCGATAAGGAGTTGGCCAGGTTGATGCTTGTTGGTTGTGTCCTCCCACTTACAGGCGGAGATGCCGGCTACAGCGCTTCGGGCCAGCTCTTGACACAAGGCTCGGCCTCTGATAAGCTTGGTGGGCCGCACTTCGATGTCGAACTCCTGGATTTTTGCAATCCATCCTGCTCTCTTGTGACCCGGCTCTCCTTGTATGATGAAGCTTCGAACGTCGGGTGAATCACAAAGACAGTCGTTTTGCTCTGGGAGACAAAGTGCCTGAACTTCCGGAGCGATTTCATGACAGCGTGAACCTGCCGCTCTATAAAGTTGTACTTTTCTTCATGCGGCTGAATCACTTGGCTCAGGAACGCTATGGGGCGCTCCTCGCCATCGTCTCCCTTTCGAGTCAGGAGCTGCGGCGTAACTTTCCGGTTCTCCCACCGCGTACGGGATGAAGTCCTTGGAGTAGTCCGGGTTAATCAACACCGGAGCTTGCGCGATTCGAGCCTTGATTTTCTCGAAGGCTTGCTCTCTCTCATCAGTCCATTCGTAAGTTGTATCTTTTTTCAGCAGTTCGGCCATAGGCTTGATCACTTGTGCGAAGTCCGGGATGAACTTCCGCACGAAGTTAATCTGACCGAAGAAGGACTGCAGCCCTTTTTTATCAATTGGGGTTGGCAAGCGAAGGAGGGCTTCTGCTCTGTCGGGGTCAATGGCGAGGCCTTTCTCGGAGATGACATGTCCCGACAACTTACCTTCTTTTACCGCGAAGACGGACTTCTTCGGGTTTATAGAAATGCCGAATTCTCGACACCTCTCAAATATTTGCCGCGGGTGGGAAACATGATCCCCTCTTTGGTGAGAGAAAACGGTCATGTCATCAAGGTAGATGACAATGATCTTATTGAGCGGCTCTCGGAAGGCCGAGTCCATGGCCCTTTGGAATGTGGCACCGGCATTGGATAAGCCGAAAGGCATGCGGTGATAGGCGAACGTCCCCCATTTGGTGGTGAACGCCGTTTTATCCTTGGTCCTCATCCACGACCCAAATCTGGTTGTAGCCGGAAAATCCATCTAGAAGTGAGAATCTATGGGCTCCAGCAACGATGTGTAGAATTTGATCAATTTGGGGAAGCGGATAATGGTCCTTGAGGGAGGCCGATTCGGGTTTACGAAATCGACACGAGAGACGGATGTCGCCATTCTTCTTCCTCCACGGGCACCAAATTCGCAACCCCGGGATGAATGTTTGATGGGGTAGATGATTTTGGCCTCGAGCATCTTCGGGAGCTCGGCTTTCATCATGGCCTCGATTTTCGGATTTACGGCCCTGCGCCTGCCGGAACGGCTTGGCGCCATCCTCTAGCTCAATGGTATCTTTGGATTACATCTCTGTCATACCCCTTCAAATCCTCGTAGCACCAGGCCACGATGTCGGGGAACTCTTGGCATGGTGATCTGATCCGCTCAAGTTCCTCCGAAGTGCAATCTGTCCCGACCTTGATGGTTTTACCAGGTTCGAGTTCCAGGTCGGCATACTGCTTCGGGTCTACTTTGATCCTATGAGATATAGCTCTGTCATTATGATCAAATAGACTCTCCAATGTAATCAGTCCTTTTGGGACATGATTATTTTTCAACTGTATCAACCCCTCATATTGCTCGTCATCAGGGTCTCTACTCTCGATTGAACATGCTTCATTTACCAAAAATGTGACGATCTCCTCGTCACAATCGAACACCTGCCAGTGGGTGTCCTTATCAGGCACAGAAGGCCTGTAAATAGTGCGAACCGGCTTCGGTTTCTGGACAACGTCGTCAGCCGAAACGTACCTGGCTCCAACAGACGCCAGAATGTCAGCGTGTTTGTTTTTCTCACGCGATATCGCCTTGACATTCAACGAGTCAAACGACTCCATCAGGTCCCACACCCGGTTGCGGTACGCCTTGAGATAGTGCTTTTTGGAGGCGCACTTGTTCGTAACATGGTGACACACCAACTTTGAATCTCCAAAGATCTGCAGGTGTTTAATCCCCAGCCTCTCTGCCTTTCGCAATCCCAAGCACAGGGCTTCGTACTCCGCCGAGTTGTTAGTGCAACTCCAGGCCAACCTGTAGGTATAGTCCTTCTGGATCCCGGTCGGAGAAACCAGAAGCACCCCTGCACCGGCGCCATTTTTGCATCGCGCGCCGTCAAAGAAAAGCTTCCACAGCTTCTCAGGTGCAGGTCCCACTTCCTTTTCAGCTGACTTGTCAAGCCTCTCGAGCTGTACAATGGTGTAACAGCCCTGCTCTGTCTCAATTACGGCATTGAAATCCCGCAAAGAGAACTCATCTTCGAGTTGTAGCACTTCGAGGGCTTGCTCCGTCAGCTCTACTGTCACCAGTTCTTCCTCAGACAATTTGGACCATGTAGTCCAACTCTTCTTTGGGTATCTTCTCTACTAGGAAGGTGGAAGGCTTCTCGTTAAAGATTCTTACTCTTCTTCCTTTGAAGGGCACTTCCATGTGTGAGTAGTCTAGAGACAGGTACCCGCCCAGCTTCGCCGTGAACTCCCGGGAGAGACACATGCCGAAGTAGGGAGCCAGGTCAACAACCACGACCTCTTGGATGACCACGATGTCGAGAGCCTTATGCAGCCGAATAGGGATGTCTTTTATGACACCAACTGTCTTGACAGGGGTGCCGTCTAGTTGCAGCACGCCTTGGCTGCTCCTTGTGTACTCCATCCCGATCTCGTCACAGACGGCTTTCGGCATAACAGTCGTGGAAGCGCCAGAGTCCACCATGCAGTTGTGTACTATGTGCCCTTGCATCCGTAAAGACAGAGATAGAAGGGAGGCGGTCTGTTCTTCCCGGTGCGTTGAGGCTGTCGGAGGTTGAACCGGGACAGCGGGCTGCATCCGCTTGCCGTTCTTCATGTTTTTCGGAGATTCCTGCGACGGATCCACTGGCCTGGGAGCAGAAGAGCATCGTACATGCTGATTCTAGCGGGTGTTCTTTTTAACTCGTCTACTATGCTGTAGCGCGAGGTGCTAGCTCCTTCTGCTTCTTTTGCCGGCTCATACTTCGTTCGGTACTGCTGGGTGGCCTCAACTCTCTGTCTCTTGGTTAGAGACGGGTACTTCAGCTTCTCCTGGGCTTGTTCTTTGGTTTCAGCTGGAGGCTGAGGTACGGGAGCTTTAGCCAGAACTGGAGCTTTTGCTATAGGAGGCTTGGCTGGAATAGGGGCTGCCTTTACCGGAGGAGGCTTGGCTGGAGCTTTGTCTTTGGATGCCTTCTCCTGGGCTGTGTAGGGCCACAGCCGCTTGTACGGTGGCAGCCCGCCAGGCTGCGGTTTTTCTCTTCTGGTGTACACTTTCAGAGGCTTTTCCGCAGCATCTGCAGTTTTCTTTTCTTCCTTGGCGGGCGGCACTAGATTTTCCTCTGGGAGGGCAAAGTTGGCTTCGCCGTCCAGGATCATGTAGAGTTCATCGTCCTCTATGGCGTTGCCGGCCAAAGTCTGGATGTAGTGCTGGTGCAGTGTGGAGTCTTCCTCCGAATGCGGGTCGTTGCACGTAGTGCACCAGTTAACCTGATCAGAAGGACCAGGTTGGTCTTCGATAGCAGCATTTCTCGGAGGCGGACGCCTCTGCAGTTGTTGTTTTGGAGGCCTGTCTTTTGTTAGCGCCGGGGGCGGATATGGCCTCCTAGGAGCGAGGTCCATCTGGGCCTGCTTCTTCTTCAAAGCGGTCATGTCATTGGACATGGCATGATAACCTGAGGCCAAAGCCCGTACCTCCTGGAGGATTGTATTCTGAATGTTATTGTCAGGAGGCGGCAACTGTGCCGGTGGAGGCAATGCGGCTAATGGAGGAGGATTGGAATAAGGTGCGTACTGCGGGGGAGCAAGGAGTGCGGGGAAATGCGGAGTAGGAGGCGGGTGAGGATAATGCATTTGCGGCGGGCCGTAAGGAGTTACGACCGGCGCCGGATTCCATTGCTGCTGGGGTTGCTGCCCTGATGTGGACGGCGCATCACCAGAAGCTGATGGATATTGGGATCTGGGGAAGTCGGGACGAATGGGTTCCTGCACCCTGGACGGGAGTCTGCCGATGGAAATGATATCAGCTTCAGCTTGCTGGGCAGCATCGTACAGAGCAGGAAACGAGTCTATTCTGGCGATCTTCAGCAGCAGGCATATGTCTGAGTTGAAGGATCTCAGGTAGTAGTGAGCAGCCATGCCAGCTGAAGGCCGAAGTTCGCGAGGTACCCATTTCCGGGATCTCGCAAACCTGATGTTAAAGTCAGACACCTCCTCTTGGGGGTGTCTCTGGATACTTGGGCCCGATGCGGCAAAGAAGTGGGGTCAGCAGACTCGTTGCATCCTTTCACGAGCCTTCTGGCGAGCTGGGGCCACCCTGTGATAGATCCCTCTGGCAGCGATCTCCACCAGTAGAGAAGCTTTCCCCTTAGGGAAAGGGCCAGCAGACGGGTCTTCACACTTTCGTCAGTAATGGAGTGCAATGCAGCCAGGGCAAGGATGTCCTGGATGTGCTCGTACGCCGTCTTGCCGTAGCCGTCGTATGTAGGGATGGACTTTAAAGCAGCAGGGGGCACAGCTTGTTGTCCGACAAGGGCGAAGGGCCCCGTAGAGTCCACCGTCGGGAAGAGATCATCATCATTCTGCTGCTGGGCAGCCATTTCTTCTTCTTCTCCTCCGTCGGTTGTGTACTCAGTGTCGGTACCTTCCGAGGATGTAGATTCCTCTTCTTCCTCGGCCTCTTCTATTTCGTTCTCAGCTCCTTCGACCTCGGCTTCGGCTTCTTCTTGGATTTCAGCCTCGGCTTCGTCGACACGAGCTTGTGGATCAGCCAGCCTGGCAATTTCGCCTCGAGCGTTGATGTCTAGTTCGTAAAAGGCAGGCGGGTTTCTCGGATCCCTTGCTCGCCACCTTCGTGTTTGCATGAAGGTGCTAGGACCGGTCTTTCAGACTCAGAGGATATGTTCGTGTAGAGTCGCCAGGTGTTCTGATTTTGAACAGCAATGAAGCGAACACCGGTGCTTCGATTCTGTTTGTGGGTGGGAAACTTCCTTGTCCCACCGGGCGTGCCAGAAACTGTTGGTCACGAATCTGCCATGAGGAAAGGATTTGTCGTTATTGCGCCCTAGGACCCGCAAACCAACATTGAAAGGCCGGAAGGAAGGAATGCCTTCCGTGCCAATCTCCGGAGAAGGCCGGCTTCCTTTGGGGTTTTGAGGTTCAAGATAAGAGTGCAGGGAAAGAAATAAAAATGCAGAAAGAAATCCAAATTAGATTGGAGTTGGGTGGGGGGAACTAACAGTACGGCAACGCATCAATCACCACTACTAACACCAATATAACAGTAACACACCACTATAGATGTTGTCACTCGCCAGTAGGACAGAGCCAGGTATACTTTTTGTGTTAAGAGCCAGAAGCACAGCTACAATGGTTCCCTAACAGACATTCCCCTTCCACCACTTTACAATGAAAATGTGGTGGGTATTTATAGCCTGAGAACCCTCCCGATTACATTAATGGGAACAAAGTCCCAGTCAAACATTAGTTGAAAAAAACAGCCGCGGAACTGCTGATGCTGACCTTTGTCTGGCAGGACTGTACTTGCAGCATGGTCTCCCTGAAGGCTGTACAGATGTGTGGCAGCGCGTTAGGTAGAACTTCTCATCGGCAGGAATGCGGGTTGCTGAGGCAGGTAGAACCTTCAATCAGCTTTAAAGGTAGCAGCTGGCATAAGTAGTGCATCCCATGCTTGTCCTTGTGCTTGGCACGTCTCGGCTCGGATCCCAAAGTTGGACACTTGTCGGATGATGCTGCTTGACACGTGTCTGCCTTGAAAGGCAGTTTATCCAACTTCGCCCAGGATCAGAGCGCCGTCGGGTTGCGCAGGTGAAAAACAACGCAGTTGGGGAGGCCTTTCATGCCTTAGTCAAATTCTGAGTTTGTCTCCCTACTGCGCACCGGTCAAAGGGCGCACTCCGACTTCGCTGCGAAGTCGGGTTGCGCACCGGTGGAAGCTGATTTACACTGTCGTACGGACTTCGCCCTGGAAAGGGCGCACTCCGACTTCGCTGCGAAGTCGGGTTGCGCCCCAGCACTTAGTCATTTTCCTGCCAACCTGTTACCTAGTGCGCCCAAAAAGCAGGGCACAGTCCGACTTCGCTGCGAAGTCGGATTGCGCCCTGAACACTTAGAATTTTCTGGCTGATTCTGTCACACTACGCAGTTTGCATTCCTGCTGCGCTCCAACTGGAGGGCGCACTTCGACTTCGCTGCGAAGTCGGATTGCGCCTTGATACTTAGCCATTTTTTAGGGCAACTGCTGTCATTTTGAGATTTTGACTGAGGGGCTCAAGAGAAAGAGGGAGGAATGAGAATGAAGGGAAGAGAGAGAAAGGGAGAGAAGAGAAAGGGGAAAGAGAGGAAGAGGGAAAGGGAAGAACAGCACTCTTACAAAAATTGAAAACATTGCACCCCGTGCAAAATGTGACAACATGGATCAATGTCACTTAGGTCAATGGGATCGATATTTATTTTTTCAAATTTTTTTGGGTGGAGACAAAGGTTGTAATGCACAAACACAAGATCATTTAACTTTTCTTGTGTAAGTTTGTTGCACTTCTTGGAGTGTATGTGCTCAAACATACTCCAATTGCGCTCAAAACTTGAAGAGCTACATGGTTGAGATAAGATTCTAATCACCATGTGCTGCAAATTGGGCTTATAATCACCAAAGTCATACCACCATAAATCTAGAAACAACAACAAAAAAAAATTAATATTTCACATGTAACAATTTAAAATTTTAAATTTTAAAACAAAATCAAAAGACAATAAATAATAATTTGATCAGGTTTGCCTGGCCTCATATACTTAATAGCATTTTTGCATTGTTGAGATGGGAATTGGTGACCACAACATGCCTTATAATCTTGTATCTTAGCACGCGTTTTATCGCGCAATTGTTGACTCATGAAGTACACGCGGTCAATGCAATCTTGAAGGCCAATATTGACCTCATAATCAGCACGGATTGTAGGGGCATAAAATAATTTGAGGTTCAAATAGTAACCCACTGCATGAAGAAGGCTATGGAGTTGTGATGTCCATATATTATCAATGATAGTCCAAATGGCATCATATTTGGCGCAGTTATGTTCATGAAATGCAGCAATGGCCTCTTTCGCCCTCTCCATAGCCTCATATACAAAACCCATTGGAAACTGTTCTCCATCAACAAGACGAAGAATCTTCACCAATGGCTCTGAGACCTAAAAAAAAGAAAAATAATTTAAAGAAAAATATTTTACAACATAAATAAAATAAAACAAATTAATAAGCGTAGTCTTGTACCTTGATGGTCTCATCCATTGCCTTCCAGAAGTCCTCCTCAAACAAATAAGTATAAACATTTTCCCCTCAGATGATGTTCGGTATCTTGCAACTACAAAATTCCACTCATCAATCACAAACATTTGTTTTAGTAACCCTCTTGCATCATAAATGCTCTGCAATGTCACAAAGTTTGTTGTGAAGCGTGTAATGCCAGGTTGCACTAGCTCCCTCCCATTGGTAAATCGCCTCATGAGACTAAGGACCCATGAATGGTTGCAAATGAATTTTGTGATGGCCGTACCCCACTTTACAACCTCTGCCACCCAAGGTAATTTCCCAATGTCCTCAAGGAGCAAATAGAGACTATGGGCTGCACATGGGGTCCAAAAAATGGTGGGGAATTTCTCCTCCAAAATCCTCCCGACTGCCTTATATGTTACTGCGTTGTTCGTGATGATTTGGACAACATTCTCCTCCCAACCTCCAAGATAACTTCCTCCAACAACCCTGCAAGTATTTTGGCACTCTTAACATGTGCCGATGCATCTACGGACTTAAGAAATGCAGTTCCTACTGTAGATGCAACCAAAAAATTAATCAGGGTTCTTCCCCTCCCATCTGTCCAACCATTAGACATTATGGTGCAACCCTTGGTGCTCCACACCCTACGTTGGTTGTCAAGCACAACCTTAAGTATAAGAAAAAATTTAATCACATACATTGCATATTGATTTTATCATATTAATATATAAAAATTATTCATGCCCTATAAATATAAATTTAGTCAAGCACAATGACACAACTTGAATGTCCTCCATAGATTGTTGAACGAGAGGGCCCCTAAGATCATCATATGTTGGTGCCTTAAATCCTGCTCCGCAACATGCGACGACATCTATCATGTGCTGCTAGTATGGAGACCTTGCTACATTGAAGGGAATATCATAATAGTACCAAAAAGTGGCAATGGTTGTAGTTGCTTCACTATGCTTCTCTTGGTTCCACGCAGCCATACCCTCAAGCGTGGGTTGTGCCCCTGGCCCAAAACGGTCTATAAAAGCAGACTTTCCCGTCCCACTAGCTACTTGTGCACTTGAAGGACTCAAACTACTCTGTTGAAAGTGCCACTTAAGGTTGCCACTAGTACAACCACCTCGGGAGCGGGGGATGACATGGCATCGCTAAAACTTATTTTGTTACTAGTGTTTTCATCCGTCGCAGTGATCATGGTGTTTACTTTGCTTTTAATATCATCTGGCACCTTATCACATATCGCTATATTATTTCCTGCTAATCATGCCAAATGGAATTTGAGGTGATAAATGCCTCCATTATAATTATTGTCACAAAAATTGCATTTAAAATGCCCTCTTGGTTGCAGTTGCATTGCATACGCCCATGTTGGATCCAATGGTTTTATTTTTTATATGCATGCACATTGAAACAAGTTAGTAACAAGTAACAACAAAGTTACAAACTTACAATCACTTGAAAAAAAGGAAAAAAAAACTAAACCCTAAACCAAAAGGCTAGGGTTTAGGCCCTTTAGGGTTTAAAATTAAAACATTGAGTCACTGACAGCTAAAAAATAGGCTTGCATGCATAGTTATTAGCCAGCAATATTTATTTAAAAAGAAGAGAAAAAAATCCTAAACCCTAAAAAATACCTAAACGTGTTTAATGTTTAGCAAATATTTATAGGATAGCTAATAATTTGGCTTGCATATATCAATTTAGTATCTATTTAAAAGGAGGAGAGAAAGAAAACCCTAGACTATGGTTTTGGGTTTTAAATTTGAGAACAACCCTAACGTAATTTCAAACAACTCTAATCTATTTTCAAACAAGCCCAAATTGATTTAAAAGGAGAAAAAAAACCCTAAACCCAAAACCCTAGACTAGGGTTTTGGTTTTTAAATTTGAGAACAGCCCTAACCTAATTTCAAACAACCCTACTCTAATCTCAAACAAGCCCTAATCTATTTTCAAACAAACCCTAATCTATTTAAAAGGAGGAAAAAAATACCCAAAACCCTAGACTAGGGTTTTGGGTTTTAAATTTGAGAATAGCCCTAACCTAATTTCAAACAAGCCCTAATCTATTTAAAAAAAAAAAAAGAGTTTTCAAAAAATTTCTGACCTTGAATGAATCTTCTGGGAGGATGTTGTTGGTTGTCGGATTCCTTCACACCGCAATCAATCGCGCTCTTAGGATACCTTGGCGTAGTTGGTTGGGGTGGTAGCAAGGTGGGAGGGTTTGTTTTTCTCTTTGCAAGTGCTTAGAAGAAAGAATGAAGAAAAATGACTTACTTTTTTATTTCATCAACCACAACCTTTACCCGCACGGTTGCGACTGATTCATTGCTGATTTTTTTTAAAAATGGACAATGAATCGCCGATGCCGATATTTTCAAAAAGTCGGCAATGAGTTGGCAATCTAGCGATATGATACCGATTGACTCGTTTGCCAAATGAATCGCGATTCAGCCGATTTTTTTGCGATTTTATCAACTATGCTCGTCATCATGCATCCTTTCTTTCATTTCTCCATGCTTCCATTGCTTCTATCATGCAAATTCCTCTAAAACCCTAATTGGTTTAGTCAGCAAGGATTTGGAATTGTAACTCTCTCCTCAGCAATTGCGTTTCTTTGTTGCAAATGTCTCACTTACACACAAATTTGAAATTTTTGGGTTGTTGAACAAGGGTTTTAAGTAAAACCCTTGTTTTTGTCGCTGTCTTGGCATGCCTTAGCTCCAACATTTTGGTGCAATCCTCTCCTTTGCATTTGCTTTGCCCTTATCCTTTGTCGCTTTTAAACACTACATAGTGAAATGTGATTTGTTTGCCTATGGTACATCTTGGTGCATGCTCTAGGCCATAGCCTAGCTGATTCTTTAGATATCTCCCGATGCACACACAAGAACACACATCCATACCCCATTGAATGAATGAGGGGTCTTATTTATACAACTTGGGAGATAGTTACTCCCCCCAACTTCCTACAACTACTACTTGACACCTCATTTTATTGCATTACATTTGTCATGCATTTGAATTACATTTCATTTTATGACTTATTACATGACTTATTAATTATACGTACTACATTTCGTCAAACATTTCTCGTACGTATAACAAAACAACTCAAAATATCAAAACTATTACATAACAAAATTTCATGTCGTATACTTGACTTCTGACACACTATATTAAGTTTGAGGTGGCACTTGAGATGGCACCATGTTTGAACTAGTACCTACAACAAGATTAGCTTTCTTCAAGACAAATTTATATGTTTCATATTTTGGGTTAGTTTCTTCCTCTATTTCATCCCCATTCTCCATTATCAACTCCTGCTTTGATAAAAATGCCTCATGTTTTGGTTGCAGACTCACCTCTACTTGTATAGGATCCTCTCCCTCTGAAGAGAAACCAAATGCGTCATATTATGTAAGAGAAAATATTTCACCATCCTATGATGATTTATGAGGATTGCACATGATGGCATCTTGGATAGGAAGATGAAATTTCGCAACCTCAAGTGCCTTAGGTGTCGCAACAAATTGAATCTCACATGGAATCTCAAGAACTTGATAATTTTCTTCGAAAATTTTTTCATTGAGGAAGTATAATTCCTTCATGAAAGGGAATTCACATGTCAATTCTTCATACTTTATAGTGTTTCCTTCTCCTTTACATTCTTGCCCAATTCCTCCTTCCATTGCTCTTGTATGCTCCAATTCATCATCTAAGGGAGGCACCCATGCTTGATGTTATGATTGTATATTATCCTTTGTTATCTTCATAGGTAGGACATCCTCAAAGGAGAACCCAAATCTCTTGTATTTTGACTTGATTCTTGCTCCCATCATAGAATCTTATCCTTCCAAGGAAAAGTAAACACTTACATTCTTTTACGAACTCTGACTTTTCATTTGTGAAAGGATTGGATGATTCACAATCCTCTTCATCCTTTGTTTCTTTACCTTCAGAAGTCTTGTTTTCAATATCAAGACTTTCCTCAGACCATAGTAGGCATTCCCCTTGATGGAAGGGTGGGGGTTCTTCCATAAGAGTCATTTATCCATTATTACCTGAAACTTCCCTTGTCACCTTAGGTTCATTTTCTATTTGAAGGGATACACTTCCTAGGGAGTAGGCTGAGGACACATTGGAGAATTTTCACTACTATGCTTTGGATGGGAAGGCAATAACCACTCATTTTAAGGTGGTTCAGGCATTGCATAGGCTTGTGCCACATTTATTTGGGGTGCAATCACCTGATTTACTATTGGTTGGTTCATCATGGGTTGACTAACCATTGTTGGATTGGTGGCAATAGGTTGGTTTGCTACAGTAGGCTGGCTTAACACTTGTTGATTCATCACTTGGGCATGGTGGATTGCCATAGCATATTTTGTCAGATTACGAGGCAGTTTATAGGTAGGGCACCAAAAATTTGAATTCATATTACTCATTTCATTGTGCACTTAATTAGTTACTGGTATGTTTCCCTGTTGGAGCGCTATAACTCGAGGAAATCATTATAGACCAAATCTTCTTCATGAGTAGGGGTCGATAGGTCTTGTTATTGAGTAGTTGACCATTGAGTCTTTGCATGTTTTCTTGTTGAATTCTTTAATTCTCCTCTTCAAAATCTTCATATTGTTCCTTGCTCCATTTAAGAAGCATAAGCATGCCCATGACTTGGTACAGGTCCTTTTGAAACTCTTGCTCGTCATACTGTTCTTGGGGAACTTGTTGATACTATTGGGACACTTGTTGTTGGTGGGTTTGGGCCAAAAAAACCAAATGGTTTTGTTGCATAAACACTATTGGATTTTGTTGTTGAATCAATTGATATTGTTGAGGCGCTTGTCCATACTACGTCTGTCCTCATGACGTTTGGTACGTGGGTTGCTCTGTTGGAGCATATGATGGTCCTTGTTGAGGATATTGGAATCATTGTTGGTTTTGCACAACTTGGTAGTTGTAGGTCAAAATGTTTCCCACATTGTTTCGATTCACCAAATCCTGCCTAATTTCACTAGACAATCCAATTCAATCTATCTAGGTTGCACAATGAAAGAATTCAGAAAGAAGTTAGGCTATATTTCATGACAGGTCAGAATATCATGTACCTGGGTCAAGGTCAATATGATTTGAGGCTTGGGAAGACTAAGTCTAAAACCTCCAGCAAGGATCCAATCTAGACATACTCAGTTCCGGATACTTGCAAGAAATAAACACCAATTGCACAAAGTCGGACCATGCATAAGTCCGGACATGACCAATTTCAGAAGATTGTAAGTAATGATGTCAGCATGGCATCTCAAAACTCCAAAAATGTGCAAAAGGGCATCAAGACAAAATAAAGCCAAAATTCTTGAAAGCAGCAATGCATCTTCAACATTGGTCAAAGAATACATCTTTTATACAAAGATGGAATGGAATGATTCCAAACCATTTTCAATGATGACATCAGCATTCCTATGACAAGCTCCAGAATCATGCAAGTGGCACTATGGCTGAACAAAATTGGAGTTATTGATGCCGAAGTGCCAACCAAGCCAAAGAATGCACGAAGCCGGAAGACCAAGATATCAGTCAGAGAAGAATAAAGCTAGGATTTTTCTAGAAGTGATGTCATTAGAGCATCTCTAAGACCTGGATTTGTTCCAAAGAACTCTTCAAGTAGACCAAAAGCTTGGCTTTGATACACGGAAATCTGAAACGTCCGTTTTAAAGCCACAATTGTCTTGGTGCCTTCCAAATGCTCAAACTAACACCATTAAGGCACAAAAACAACATCTTTGACAGATCAGTTGCAGTGGTTCAATCATTTGCAAAAGACAGTTGCAGATCCATGGAACAAATTACAAACAAATTCAAATTCAAGCACAAAATGAAATCAGAGCAAGCCACATTAGCAACAAACCAACGTGACATGAAAATGACAAGTTCTTCAAAACATTCTTTGACAGACTGTTTTTTTGCATAACAGACTCGTAATTGTATTGTAAATCTTACGCTGCAAGATTCATAAGCAACTTATAAATACTTCTATAGGCCTCTCAATAGGCGTTGGCTCTATAGCATTTGCCTAGGTGTCTGTTGTATTATTTGTGCTACTAATTAATGAGAAGTGATAGTTGTTTGGCCTCCATTGCTGGTGTTATTGCAGGTTTCCATGAATGAGTTTATGTTTTAATTCATTTTCGTTACACTTTGTGATTAGTTTATTTTGTAAAAGCAAATTTTGCTATTTGGATCATTGTTGGATTACTTTTCATTAAAGTCTTTGGAATGGTTAAAGCATATAATTGATAATTAGCTAACTTTGTTATGCACTTGACAATGGTTAGTCTGTTAAGTATCATTGTAAGTTAATTACGGTGGGCTCTTACGGATGTGTCCAATGCTGTTACGCTATACCTCGTCCACCATTTACTCGTTTATCTAAACTCTTACTCTCTTTAAACCCTTTATTTTCTTACCCTTAGCTTAAACCCCTGTTTTAATTTTCAAGTATACCAAGGAGTCGACTTTCTCCAGAGGTTGAACTGAGAGAAATCTCGTTCATCCAAAAAGTTGTCTAAAGTCTAGGGCGCATTCCATATACTAGGCAGATTTTACGCCAACAATAACTTGGTACCACCACTTGTTGCTATATGAATTTCTGCATTGGTTGATGAGGCTATATATTTGGCTACAAGTTCTATAGAAACTACTACTAACCTTGGGGAATCTACATGTATTGGGATAGTTGAAAATTTTGAGCCCATGACATGTTTTATACCATTTGAGGATTCGTCCACGGTTGAGCCGCCGTAATATTGCCTAAATCTTGAATAAGTGAAAGAAAAGAGTGGAGCTCATATGATTCCCCCTGTTGAGGGAGTGAGGTTTAGGGTAGTACCCTGAAGAAATTTTTGGAGTTTTTTTTGTTTTTAACAAAAAAGCAACCTTTTTTTATGAAGCAAATTGCTTACTTGATTTTATCGAAGTTCATAATAGTCATCATCCCACAAAGCATCAGTGTAGATCCTCTAGTGTATGTACATGCATAGATAGAGTTTTGAGGTCAACATGTGAAAATTTGCAAATTTTGGTCTATGAAGCAATTCACTAGCTAGTCAAAGCGAATTGTTAGGAAGTTGGAGTGAATTGTTGCAAGGGACGCAAATTATTGATCTTTATGAAGCACTTTTCCAGACCATACTATTCTTTGCTGGCCGCTTAGGTTCACTTAGCCGCTTTAGTAGGCTTCTATCTGATGAATGCTTTCAATGGAGCTTCTGCCTAGCTGAGTTGCCTATACTCTCTGGTCCGCTATAGCTTGCCTAAATTACTTAGGTGCTTACTTACTATTTTCTTCTGCTTGTTTTGGCTTTCCTTTCTTGATACTGCACTTCAACTTGCTTGCTTTCCTTGGACGCTTGCTCACCTGCCTTACTGCTTTTGAAAAATATATGTATTTTTCTTCTTTTTTTTCAAAAACTAATCTTTCAATAAATATTTTTAGAAACCCTTGATGCTTTCCCTCTTTTTTTTTTCTACCTTACTCAGGATTTTTACCTGAGTTCTCTTTTTCTTTCTTTCTTTCTCTCTCTTAGGTTCTAGTTTGAGTGCTTCAATATCTTTCTTTTTTGCTTTTCCTCTCAGGTACATGTTGTCACATTTTGCACGGGGTGCAATGTCTTCAATATTGTTTTAACAGTGCTGCTCTTCTTTTCCTCCTTCCGTTTTTCTCCCTTCTCTCCCTTTCCTTTTCTTTCCCATTCTCTTTCTCTCCCCCCTTTTTCCTTGGAGTTCCCCAGTTGATTTTCCAGCTTTCCAGCAGGTCTATCTGAAATTGGCTAAGTGCGGGTGCGAAGTTCGCACTTCGCCCGATTTTGGTGCGAAGTTCGTACTTCGCCCGGTTAAGTGCGAAGTCCGACTCCGCCCCACTTTCCGGGCGCACCTTGCCATCGCATCCTGGCGAGGTCAATGCAGAAAAAAGGTAAAATGCCGGAGCAGGTCCATATGGCGGCAGACACCAGTGTTCGCCTGTGCGCAGTTCAACTTCTCAACGGAGCCGGAATGCGCCCTTGACAGGTGTACAGTAGGGGAACAAACCGAAATTTGACCAAGGCTTGAAGGCCTTCCCCGACTGCACTGATTTCTGCACGCATCCCAAGGAGCTCCGATCCCAAGCGAAGTTGGATAGACTGCCCTCTAAGGCGGGCATGTGTCACTGACATAACCCATCATCGGACAAGTGTCCGACTCGGGATTTGAACCAAGGCTGCCGACCAAAAGGGATAAGCATGGGCTGCTGCACCGCTGCGTTAATAGCCTCATTCAAAGCTGATCCGAGGTTTCACCTGCTCCGACTACTAGCAAGCCTGCCGACTTGAAGATTTACCCAGCACTCCGCCACGTAGCTGTCCGGCTTCCAGGAAGACCATGCTGCGGGTACAGCCCGATCAGACAAAAGGTCGAGCATTTGCGGCTCTTTCGCCGCTTCTGTCAGCTCATGTTTGACTGGGACTCCGTGCCCATTAATGTAACGGGTGGGACTCGGGCTATAAAAGCCCATCTGAAATTCATTGTAAAGTGTGGAAGGGGAATGTTTGTTAGGGAACTACTGTGCTTACTGTAACCGTGTTTACGCTTATGAATACAATCGTATGCCCGGTTACCATTCTCTTGTCTTTATTCTTTTATCTTTGTCTTTCATTATATGCCTTAGGCCCACCTGTGTCGCTGCTCGTTGATTCACTTTGGCATTTGGCGATCAAGTTCCTCTAGCATTGCTTGCTTAAAGCACCTTCTGTACTTCATTATTTAAAGCATTCATTATAAATTTGGTAGCAGTTCCATCAGTTGTGTGTGACGTTGCTGGCCCGTATCAGGTGATTGATGCGATCCCCTGCTGTTAGTTCCTTGTAGGGAATGTTTGCTAGGGAGCCATTGAAGCTGTGCGGTTAAACTCTCTACCTAACACATATAACTGGCTCTGACATCTCTAGGTTTACTTTCTACCCCTGTCAGTGTACGTATCTGGTGATTGATACGATCCCTTGCTGTTAGTTCCTTGTAGGGAATGTTTGCTAGGGAGCTATTGAAGTCGTGCATACGCTCTGCTGGTGTATCGGAAGTACGCCCGGGTTTTGCAGTTCCTTGTCATGCTCTGTGATTGTATGCAGTAAGTAGCGGTGATTGGTGTGTTCCCGTACTGTTAGTTCCCCCCCACCAACCTTTGGACATATTTGTATCTCTTTCTGTACATTTGTCTCTTTCCGTTCCTTTATTTCTTTCCTGTTCCCTTTAGCTTAAATCAAGCCCCCCAAAAGGAGCCGGCCTTCTCCGGAGATTGGCTCGGAAGGCATCTCTTCCTTCGGCCTTTCATGCTGGAGTGGGCGAATGCGGGCGCATTAACCAAAAATCCTTTCCTCATGGCGGATTCGTAACCAACGGTTTCTACGCACGCCGGTGGGACGCTTGTCCCACGATCTAAAGAAAGAGTACCCGTCCGGTTTCCACCTAGCGCAACGGTTCTTCGACCCGCTCTGCACGGGCTACGGGTCCCACATCCGACGAGAGATTTTCCGATCGGTCTCTACGGCGCTGACAGTTCTGAGCTCTTGGTGAGACAAGGAAGTTTCTCACCCCCGACAGAATCGAAGCACCGGTGTTCGCTTCATTGTTGTTCCAAATCTGAACACCTGGCGACTCTGCACGAACAAATCCTCTGAGTCTAGAAGACCGGTCCGGTCACCTTCATGCACACGAGAAGGTGGCGAACAAGAAATCCGAGAAGCCCGCCTAAGTTCTACGAACTAGACATCCACGCTCAAGGCGAGATACCCAGGCTGGCTGATCCGCGAGCTCGTTTCGACGAAGCCGAGGCTGAGATCCAAGAAGAGGCCGAAGCTGAGGTCGGAAGAGCCGAATACGAAGTAGAAGAGGCCGAGGAAGAGGAAAATCCTGTATCCTCGGAAAGTACCGATACCAAGTACACAACCGACGACGGAGAAGAAGAAGAAATGGCTGATCAACAGCCGAATGACGATGATCTCTTCCCGGCGGTGGACTCTACAGGGCCTTTGGCCCCTGATCGGTCGACAAGTTGTGCCCCCTGCTGCTTTAAAGTCTATTCCCACATACGACGGCTACGGTAAGACGGCGTACGAGCACATCCAGGACATCCTTGCCCTGGCCGCACTGCATACCATCACCGATGAAAGTGTGAAGACCCGTCTGCTGGCCCTTTCCCTGAGGGGAAAGCTTCTCTCTGGTGGAGATCGGCGCCGGAGGGATCCATCCATTGGGTGGCCCGACTCGCCGGGAGGCTCGTAAAAGGATGCAACGAGTCTGCTGATCCTACCTATCTACTGCATCAGTTCCAAGCAATCCAGAGGCATCCTCAAGAGGAGGTGTATGATTTTAACATTAGGTTTGCGAGATCCTGGAAACGGGTACCTCGCGAACTTCGGCCTTCAACCGGCATGGCTGCTCACTACTATCTGAGGTCTTTCAACTCAGACATATGCCTGCTGCTGAAGATCGCCCGAATTGACGAGTTCCCTGCATTGTACGAAGCTGCCCGACAAGGCGAAGGCGACATTATCTCCATCGGCGAGGCTTCCGTCCGAGTGCGGGAGCCGATCCATCCCGACTTTCCCGGATCGCGGTATCCTTCCGCCTCGGTGGTGTGCCGTCTACTTCGAGGCAGCGGCCCGGCACGCGATGGAATCCGGCGCCGGTCGTAACTCAATACGGCCCGGCGCAGTATCCTTCTGTTCAAAATCAGAGCACCTGGCGACTTTGCAAATCTGAATATTCTCCGAGTCCGAAAAGACCGGCCCTAACGCCTTCATGCAAACAAGAAGGTGGCGAGCAAGGAATCCGGAGAACCCGCCTGACTTTTACGAACTTGACCTTGACGCTCCAGGCGAGCACGTCAGGCTGGCTGATTATCAAGCTCGCGAAGAAGAAATCCAAGAAGCCGAGGCTGAGATTGAACAAGTTGAGGCCGAAGAAGAATCTACATCTTCGGATAGTTCCGATATCGAGTACACTACCGGGTCAGAAGCAGAAATGGCTGATCATCTGGATGAGGACGACCTCTTCCCGGCGGTGGATTCTACGGGGCCCTTGGCCCTAGTCGGACAGCAAGCTGTGCCCCCTGCTGCCTTAAAGTCTATCCCTACATACGACGGCTATGGCAAGACGGCGTATGAACACATCCGAGGACATTCTTGCCCTGGCTACGCTTCACTCCATTACCGACGAAAGTGTGAAGACCCGTCTGCTGGCCCTTTCCCTAAGGGGAAAGCTTCTCTATTGGTGGAGATCGCTGCCAGAGGGATCCATCACAGGGTGGCGACAATTAGCCGGCAGACTCGTGAAAGGATGCAACGAGTCTGCTGATCCCTCTTCTTTCTTGCATCAGTTCCAAAGTATTCAGAGACACCCCCAAGAGGAGGTGTCAGACTTCAATATCCGGTTTGCAAGGTCTTGGAAACGAGTACCTCGCGAACTCAGACCATCAGCAGGTCAGGCTGCCTACTACTACCTGAGATCCTTCAACTCAGACATTTTCCTGCTGCTGAAGGTTGCCAGAATCAACACATTCCCTGCTCTGTACGAAGCTGCCCAGCAAGCTGAAATGGACATCATCTCCATTGGCAGGCTTCCGCACAGAGTACAACCGCCCATCTACCCCGACTTTCCCCGATCGCAGTATCCATCAGCTTCTGGTTCGGAGCCGTCCACTTCAGGACAACCCCAGCAGCAATGGAATCCGGCGCCGGTCGTGAACCCTTATGGCCCGCCGCAAATTCATTATCCGCCTCCCCGTCCTCCGCGTTTTCCAGCACTTACTGCTCCCCCGCAACATGCACAATATTCAACTCCTCCATTGGCTGCATTGCCTCCCCCAGCTCAGTTGCCGCCGCCTCCTGACCATGATATTCAGAATCAAATCCTACAGGAGGTACGGGCTCTGGCCTCTGGCTATCATACCATGTCTAACGACATGACTGTTCTGAAAAAGAAGCAGGCCCAGATGGACCTGGCTCCAAGGAGGCCATATCCACCCCCGGCGTTGACGAAAGATCGGCCCCCTGAGCAACATTTGCAACGGCGGCCCCCTCCGACGAATGCTGCCATTGAGGATGAACCTGGTACTTCTGACCAGGTCAATTGGTGCACCACTTGCAACGACCCGCATGCCGAGGATGACTGTACACTACATCAGCACTACCTCCAGACTTTGGCCGACAGCGCCATTGAGGACGAAGAGCTCTACATGATCCTGGGCGATGAAAGCAATTTCGCCGTTTCAGATGAAGTCCCAATGCCGCCTCCTGCCAAGGAAAACAAGAAGTCTGCCGAAGCTGCAGCCAAACCCCTAAAGGTGTACGCTAGAAGAGACAAGGCGCAACCTGAGGAGATACCGCCCTACAAGAGGCTGTGGCCCTACACAGCCAAAGATAAGACTCCTCCGGCGAAGACTCCCGCAATCAAGCCTCCCATAGCCAAAGCTCTTCCGGCTAAAGCTCCCGCTGCTCAGCCTCCGGCTGAAACAAAAGAACAAGCTCGGGGAGAGGCTGAGATATCCGTCTCTAACCAAGAGGCCAGAGAGTTGAGGCCACTCAACAGTACCGGACGAAGTATGAGCCGGCAAAAGAAGCGGAAGGAGCTAATACTTCAGGCTACAGCATAGTAGACGAGTTGAAGAGAACTCCTGCAAGAATCAGCATGTACGATGCTCTTCAACTCCCAGGCCAGGTTGATCTGCTGCAAGAATCCACGAAAACCATGAAGAATGGCAAGCAGATACAACCCGTTGTCCTGGTGCAACCCACGACGGTCTCGACCACTGGGAAGAACAGACCACCTCCCTTCTATCCGTCATTACGGATGCAAGGGTACATAGTACACAACTGCATGGTGGACTCTGGAGCTTCCACGACCGTAATGCCGAGAGCCGTCTGCGATGAAATCGGGATGGAGTACACAAGGAGCAGCCAAGGCGTGCTGCAAGCTGGACGGCACCCCTGTCAAGACGGTTGGTGTCATAAAAGACATCCCCATTCGGCTGCACAAAGCTCTCGACATTGTGGTCATCCAAGAGGTTGTGGTCGTCGACTTGGAACCCTACTTCGGCATGTGTCTCTCCAGGGAGTTCACTGCGAAGTTGGGAGGATATCTCTCTCTGGACTACTCACACATGGAAGTGCCCTTCAAAGGAAGGAGACTGAAAATTTTCAACGAAAAGCCTTCCACCTACCTAGTAGAGAAGATACCCGGAGAAGAGCCTGAGGATTGCATGGTCCAGCTGACGGAGGAAGAACTGGTGACAGTGGACATGACGGAGCGAGCTCTCGAGCGGCTGCAAGTAGAAGATGAATTCTCCTTGCGGGACTTCAACGCCGTGATTGAAACAGAGCAAGGCTGCTACACCATCGTTCAGCCTGAGAGGCTTGACAAGTCAGCCGGGGGAGAAGTGGGACCGGCACACGAGAAAGCTGTGGAAGCTTTTCTTTGACGGCGCACGATGCAAAAATGGCGCCGGTGTTGGAATCCTCTTGGTTTCCCCAACCGGGATCCAGAAGGATTACACCTACAGGCTGGCTTGGAGCTGTACCAACAACGCGGCGGAGTACGAAGCCCTGTGCTTGGGCTTGCGAAAGGCGGAGAGGTTGGGGATTAAACATCTGCAGATCTACGGGGACTCGAGCTGGTGTGCCACCAGATCACGAACAAGTGCGCCTCCAAAAAGCACTATCTCAAGGCGTACCGAAATCGGGTGCGGGATCTGATGGAGTCTTTTGACTCGTTGAATGTCAAGGCTATTTCGCGTGAGAAAAACAAGCATGCTGACATTTTGGCGTCCGTTGGAGCCAGGTACATTCCGGTGATGACAACTGTCCGGAAGCCGAAGCCGGTTCGTACCATTTACGAGCCTTCGTGCACGATAAGGACACCCACTGGCAGGTGTTCGGCTGTGACGAGGAAATCGTCACATTTTTGGTAAATGAAGTCTGTTCAATCGAAGGTAGAGACCCTGATGACGAGCAATATGAGGGGTTGATACAGTTGAAAAACAATCATGTCCCAAAAGGACTGATTACCTTAGAGAGTCTGTTTGATCAGAACGACAGAGCCATATCTCATAGGATCAAAGTAGACCCGAGGCAATCTGCCGACACTGGAGCTGGAATCTGGCAAATCAATCAAGGTCAGGAGAGACTGCACCACAAAGGAACTCGAGCAGATCAGAGCATTATGTCGAGAGTTCCCTGACATAGTAGCCTGGAGCTACCGAGACTTGAAGGGGTATGACGAGAGAAATAATCCGACATACCATTGAGCTAGAAGATGGCGCCAAGCCATTCCGGCAAAAACGAGAGGGCCGTCAATCCAAAAATCGAGGCCATGATGAAAGCCGAGCTCTTGAAGATCTTTGGAGGCCAAGATCATCTACCCCATCAAGCATTCATCCTGGGTTGCGAACCTGGTTCTTGTGAGGAAGAAGAACGGAGACATTCGTCTTTGTGTCGATTTCAGAAATCTAAATCAGGCCTCCCTCAAGGACCATTACCCGCTTCCCCAGATCGATCAGATCCTCCATATAGTTGCTGGAGCCCAGAGATTTTCCCTCTTAGACGGTTTTCCCGGCTACAACCAGATATGGGTCAAGGATGAGGACCAGCACAAGACGGCGTTCACCACCAAGTGGGGAACGTTCGCCTACCAGCGCATGCCATTCGGCTTATCCAATGTTGGCGCCACATTCCAAAGAGCCATGGACCTGGCCTTCTGAAAACTGCTCAACAAAGTGATCGTCATCTACTTGGATGACATGACTGTTTTCTCTCACAGGCGAGAAGATCATGTTCCCCACCTGCGGCAAATATTCGAAAGGTGTCGTGAATTCGGCATCTCCATAAACCCGAAGAAATCTGTCTTCGCGGTGAAAGAAGGAAAGCTGCTGGGGCATGTCATCTCCGAAAAAGGCACGGCTATAGACCACGATAGAGCAGAGGCTCTCCTCCGCTTGCCCGCCCCAATCGATAAGAAAGGGCTACAGTCCTTCTTCGGTCAAATCAACTTCGTGCGGAAGTTCATACCGGACTTCGCACGGGTAATCAAGCCTATGGCCGAGTTGCTGAAAAAGAACGCAGAATTTATGTGGACTGAAGAGAGGGAGCAAGCCTTCGAGGAGATCAAAGCTCGCATTGCACAAGCACCGGTGTTGATAAACCCGGACTACTCCAAGGATTTCATCCTGTACGCGGTGGGAGAACTAGAGAGTTACGCCGCAGTCCTGACCCAAAAGGGAGATGATGGCGAGGAGCGCCCCATCGCGTTCCTGAGTCAAGTGATCCAGCCACACGAGGAAAAGTACAACTTTATAGAGCGGCAGGTTCATGCTGTCATGAAATCTCTCCGAAAGTTCAGGCACTTTGTCTCCCAGAGCAAGATCATCGTCTTTGTGATCCACCCGGACGTCCGAAGCTTCATCATTCAAGGAGAGCCGGGTCACAAGAGAGCGGGATGGATTGCCAAAATCCAGGAGTTTGACATCGAAGTACGGCCCACCAAGCTAATCAGAGGCCGAGCCTTGTGCCGGGAGCTAGCCCGAAGCGCGGCAGCCGAGATATCCGCCTGCGGATGGGAGGATCCAGCAACACGCACCAACCTAGCTAACTCCTTACCCGAGGAGTGCGACTGGACAGATGACCTGGTGAGATACTTCTGCACCGGGAGATGTCCAGACCACATGAACGCCTCACAAAGAAGGAGGTTTCGGCTAGGTGCTCTGAAGTACACTCTTCGCCCCGAGGGGCTTTACTTTAAAAATATCGACGGCATCCTGTTGCGGTGCGTCAGAAAAACAGACCAGTCTAGGGTCCTTGGAGAATTTCATTCCGGGATGCCTGGAGGTCATCATTCTGCAAGGCCTACAGCCTTGAAAATAATCGAAGCTGGGTACTACTGGCCCACTCTGTTTACAGACGCTCATGCGGTCTGTACCAAGTGTGATCAATGCCAGAGATTTGCTGGCAGAAGCAGAAAATCACCCCTGCCCCTCCAACCGATCCAAGCCGAGACTCCGTTTCAGCAATGGGGTCTCGACTTCATCGGGGTGATTTCGCCGAACTCTGCAGCGGGCCACAAGTTTATCTTAACCGCCACCGATTACTTCACACGGTGGGCAGAGGCGATCCCCACAAAGAATGCCGACCAAGAGACGGTCATCAGATTCCTCGAGAGCCTGATTACCCGTTTCGGGGTCTCTGAGTCAATAGTGATGGAAAATGGTCCGAGGGTTCGCGAGCGCTGTACTCACGGAGTACACCGGCAAATTTGGCATCTATCATAAGATGTCTTCCAACTACTACCCGCAGGGGAACGGTCTCGCCGAGTCCACCAACAAAAATCTGCTGAAGATCATCCGAAGGACAGTGGAGAAAAACAAAAGGACTTGGCACCTACTCCTGGATCGGGCGCTATGGGCGGATAGAGTTTCATTCAAAAAATCCATCAGAACGTCCCCTTATGCGCTCGTGTATGGCAAAGAAGTTGTCTTGCCAACTCACCTTGAGATGCCCGCTCTCTGGATGCTTGACGAAGAGAAAGGCAGCGGGGATCCATTGGACGACAAACTTTGTCAACTGTTGCAGTTGGAGGAAGACAGAGAGAAAGCGTACCAGGCCTTCGCCAAACATGCTGAAGCAACTCAAGGATGGTTCGCGAAAGGCACCACTGCCCGAGTTTTCAAAATCGGGGACCTGGTGCTGAAATGGGACTCGTTGAAGGCAAAACCCGGCAACCACGGAAAGTTCGATGCCCTCTGGGAGGGCCCCTATCAGATTGCTCGGGTTAACCAGTTCAACGCATATGTGCTCCGGGACATGGAGGGACATCCTCTCCCCATTCCCGTCAACGGGTTCCACCTGAAGATGTACCACCGCTGAAGGCACCCGAAAGGGTCCTTCCTTGTACAGATTTCCCTTTTTGTATTTCCAGTTTTTCAGCATGTAAATGTTTCAGTTGTTTGTTTTTAGTTTCAGTAGCCCAAGTCCGAGGCAAAAACCCGACTTCGCAGCGAAGTCGGGTAGCGCCCATCAAATGGTGCGAAGTGGGGAAGAGAGCAGTTAAAAGAAAGCTGAAATGCCTGAAATGCCTAAGTCTGGCTGCCCACCCGACTTCGCGGCGAAGTCGGGCTGCGCCTTCTCCAAAGGGCGCAGTCGGGTAGCAAACTACAAATAAAGTGCCTAGTGACGGACTGCGCCCATGTTGGTGGGCGAAGTCGGACTGCGCCCGTTTTTCGGGCGAAGTCCGCTGCGCCCGTTTTCGGGGCGAACCTCGAGCTGCGCCCATTCTCCGGGCGAAGTCCGAGTGCGCCCCTTTTCGGGCGAAGTCGGACCGCGCCCCCGATTCCGAGGCGAAGCTCGGAACGGCTCATCACGGAGAGCGCCAAAAGTTTATAAGTGTGGGCCCGGTGCGAAGTCCGGCACATGGCAAAGTTGGGTTAATTAATTGCAAGGTCCTTTGAAAAGTGTGCCCAAATGGTGGCGGCGACGTCAGCAACGGCACAACGCCCTAGGTGTTTTAAATGATTGCGCAATAACCAAGGATGACGCATTTAAAGGGTAAGGTGCGCCCTGGGCCAACAAAGCACGTTTTTCTAAAAAGGGCCCATGCGTAGCCGCCAAAATCACAGCGCCTCCACCAACCCAGAGTTAACTGCTTTAACTTCCTCCCTCGCGCCATTAATGAGCAGTCACCGTCTACAAAAGACCCTGGCGCCAGCCAGAAAATTTATAGTGTTCAAGCTGACTCCCGGACTGCAGAGAATAAGCCTGACAAGTTCAGAAGTATTTGTCCCCGTCTTTGATTGTTTCAACAAGAATGGACAAGGGGAAAACGCCCGTACAGGCGCAATCAAGCAAAGATCCGCGCGAAGCTGACAAGTCTCCAGAGTCCAGCGACCATGAGAGCGCAGCGCCTCAGAAGGGCAAGAAAGCGAAACCTCGAACAAAAAGGCGTGTAGTTGGCCAGACTCCACCGCCGCCAACAAATCGTCTATCCGGGTACAAGGATGGTTCGTTCTCCATCAGTATCACGAAGCTGCGTCTGACTATCGCAAAGTGGGTGGGTAAGGTTTCGCCTTCTCACCACCTCGGAGCCGCATATAATTCAAATCTTCACTGGTTTCTGTGTCCTCCAACTCACTGGTGCCCGAAGCTAGTTGAAGTGATTGTTGAATACTACAAACCAGTGCGCGGCGAGTCTGCGATAACAAAGGAAGGGTGTTGTTCACTCTTTTCGGAGAGAGCATCCGGCCGGCGTTCGCCCCAGGGCTTCAGTACAGCCCAGACGCGATTATCAGAAGGGTGAACATAGAAGAGCAGACCGGCAGATTTTGTCAGACGAAGCGGATGAGAGAGTTCCTGGACTCAGAGCTGAAGACTCCGCTAAATGCTGGACAGTGGCCGACTGGCCCCATACCGTTGGACCGATTCGAAAACAGATATATCTATATCATCCTGGCGTGGGTCCTCGGCTGCGACTCAGACAGAGTGGTGCGGCCTTTTCAGCTGGCGATGGCCGAATGTATCCTGCACGGGGAGTTCTACGACTCCACGGCGCAGAGAAGCGGGAAACGCCCAATCTTCTATGACTGGGCGGACTGGTTAGCCTACGCAATTCATGCGAGCATGGTGCGACTACAGCAGAGGCAGTCTACGGAATTCCGGTTTTGCTCATTCCTCACATGGCTATGCCTGTACCATATGCATTACCGGATGAACGTCCCTAGCCTGAGGAAAGCGAACGAACAAGGAGAGCCGCTCCCCGTGTACGAGTGGACTGAGGCCCTGTACCGGAAGGGCTCATTTTATGAGTTTAATGTTCAATTTATGGGCCAGGCAATGGGATTGTTCAACCGCGGCGCGACTCGCCCACCAGCGGCTATGACAAAGTGTCTGTCGAACAACGAGCTTGGTGATACCTTTCGGCTGACTCGGGGCATTGTTGTCCGAATCTACGGATTCAAAGGAATGCCGTGTTTGCTGCCCTACTACGCACGAGATCATCGATTCGGGATGGAGGTGGCACGGCAAATGGATTACGTCGAAGAAGAATTTGGCCGGGGGAAAGAAGAGGGGTCACATATTCAAATATCCTATGACATGGGCCAATATTCAAGTCTTCGAAATCGTGCAACACGTTTATCTCGAGTGGGAGCTGATGGAAATGGGCCTGATTATGCTGCCCCAACGCTGGAAATATGACCCAATCGGGGTCCGGGGAAAGTTCACGCACATCTGTCAGAGACCTGAAATCATGAAAGAAAGAAGGAATTTGACGGTGCGAGACCTCCATTGGCGCATTCATTTAATGCGGTCATGGCCACCATGGCATGAGTTTTCTTGCGAGGAGGTCACTTACGATCTCGATCGGAACCCGGACCATCGAATGGAGTCGAGTTGGATTCAAGAGGTTCCTCGCTAAGGTGGCGCCCCTCAACTGGCATAAGGACAAAATCCTCGAATGCTTTGGAAAATGAGGTGTCGCACGCAACACGACAAATCAAGCCGGAGGAACCTTGCCGTTGATGATGAATTTTCGGCACTTTATGATCAACATGTCGACACGTGGCAGCCCTTCGAATTTCGCGTTTGCGTTCCCCGAGGCGCAAATATAAGGTATAAAAGAAGGGCTACCCCTCAGTCGTTTTCAACCCCAGCGACTTCCAGCGCGACTCCATCCAGCGGTCAAGTGGGCCCGATGCAGCCTGTAGCTCCTGCGGCAGTGCCCGAATCGGCGCAAAGGTCAGAGCGGTCAACTCCGGAGCCGGCCCCTCAAGCAGAAGCAGCGTCGGTACCACCCACCAGCGGACCAAGTGCGGCAGGTATTCTCCCAGCGCGACCCAGGTACAAATTTACCGTGGGGACATCAACGTCTGCCGCCCCTTTATTGTCGCTTCCTATTGTACCGGCCACAGCGTCGGGAGAAAAGAAAAAGAAAAAGGTCGAGAGGACCAAGCGACCTAGGGAGCCAGTACTGCAATCGCCCGCAGAGCAGCCGTAAGCAATAGCGCCGGAGGTTGTTTCTTTAGATAGCCCCGAACCAGAAGCAGACATCCGGGCTGCGACCATCCCTTCGACATCGGCTCGGGGCGGAGCCCGCGAGTACGTCCTCCGTTCCGCTTGCCCAAGTCCGCGTCGGCCCCTGCAAAAACCCCAACTCCCACTTCATCAGGGCAAGTCATAGCCGCATCCCCCGCATCTCGAGCCACTCCACCATCTAGCGGCCTCCACTCGTTTGACCAGTTTGCTCAAGATCCCAACGCTTTTCAATCCCTGAGTCAAACCCTAGAGCCTTCACCCGCAGTTAGCGCTGAGGTCGCTCCCTCATCTCCGCATCCTTTGCCCCAGCCGCTCGAAACCCTATCAGCGCCATCTACCCAAACGCCTGTCACTCCTAGGACCCAATCGCCCTTGAAAGGCTGCTACCCCCTCTGGTATCCCTCCTACTTCACTATTCGCGGGGAAAATGCCGCAGCAAGCCCAGGAGGCTGGAGGACCTCGATTTCATGAGCGTCTCCGAGGACCAGCCTCTGGTAGTAAGAGCCATGGGAGGATCTGCCTCCTTTCTTCAAGGAGTTAAGCGCGAGAAGGGCCGAAGAGATAGCCGCCCCGGTCAAGCGCACAAAGTTTGACCTAAATCGGAGAGTGCTTACAACGAGAGAAAGCTGATTCCTAAGGTGAAGAAGCCTCTCCGTGATATGACCGAGGCGGACTATGAGCTTCGAGACGAAGGAGAAGAACTTTGATGATATCAACGAAGAATACGAGATCCACGGTATTCGTCGTAAAACAGAACGACCTCCTTGTCAAGCATCTCGAGACCCAAGAAGCGCTTTTCCAGCTGTAGAATACCACAAGGCAGCTTGAAGAAGACTTGGCTAGGGCTACCGCACAGTTGGGATCAGCGCAACAAGAAGTTGAAAATCTTAAGGCTCAGCTGGCCGCCTCCCGTGACACAGTAGAGCAAGAGAGAAAAGCAGCGCTAGAGCAGATTTCACGACTACAGGATTCGCTGAAACAGGCGCAGTCGCAGCTCACCAAGAAAGCATCACAAGCGACGGCCTTTTCAAAGAACAAGGCGAAGGAGATGCGCGCAAAACTGCTACAAGGTTGCAAGCCCAACCTTGTCAAATCCTTGACAGTTCTGGATTTCGTATCCGAGGATAGAAGAGGTATCTGCCCAGGGAAAGCCTGTGGTAGAGGAAGCCGAACACCAGGCGAGGCAATGGCTAGACCTGGCTATGAAACTTGAAGAATTAGAGCGCAAAGGCTTCCAAATCGCCCCCAGGTCCCATCTTGCCTCAGAATGGGCAAATGCAAGGGTAACCTTGCACACTTATTTCGCCCGGACAGAAAAGATCAGAACAGCCAGGCAGGCGCTGGACGCCTTGGAACATGAAAGACATATTCTCCTGGCACCCTTTCACGTTCTGTCCGAGCACGGGTGTCCGAGCTATGTCAAAAATGACGAGTTCCTCACCCTTGAGCAGGTAAAGAAGAACTGGCTGTCCTTCGAAGCAGATATAGCTGAAATCGATAGCTGGATAGAGCCAGTTCAAGAAGCGCGAGTCGCTCAAATGGTGGCGAAGTACTGCAAAATCAACTCTTCTCTTGAAGAGTTGGGCAAAAGATATAACACCATTGACCTGCACGCGGTCGTTGCATTCCACGCAGTACTCAGAGAGATCGGCGACCGCACTCCCTTCCAATCCGCAGTCTGGGATCAAGCTAGGGCTGCGCTCGAACGCATAAGCAAGCAGGAGGCGGAAAGTGAAGAGCCTTCAGATTCAGAAGGCGAGACTGAGGAGGCAACTGGCGAAAGTGAATCAGAAGAACAGTTGCCCCGAGGGAAACGGCAAAAGCAACAAAAGACAGGGGAAGGAAGTTCCTCTGCACCCAAAGGATAAAGGCATGGTTCTTTGCGTCGAGGCGAGCTCAACACCCCGCGAGCCGCCAGGAATGTTGCCACATTTTGCACACGGTGCCATGTTTTTGGTTTCTATAAGTAGGCTGCTCTTTTCCCTTCCTTCTCCTCATTTTCCCATCTCTTCATTTCTCCCTTTCCCCTTATTCCTTGCAATTCCATTCCCCCTTCTTTTTCCTTTCTTCCCTAGTAAAATTTCCGAAGCGAGGTGTTCCCTGAAAAGTTTCTAAGTGTTGGGGCGACACCCGACTTCGCGGCGAAGTCGGGTGCGCCCCTCGATTGGAGCGCGATAGGGAGCCCAAAGTGCGCAAACGAGGCAATGTTGAAGCGAGAATCGACTAAGTGTCGGGGCGCAACCCGACTTCGCGGCGAAGTCGGAGTGCGCCCTTCTTCCTGGGCGCACTAAGGGAACAGTCTGTCAGAAAATCAGCTAAGTGCTGGGGCGCAACCCGACTTCGCAGCGAAGTCGGAGTGCGCCCCTTTTCCAGTGCGCAGTCCGAGCAGCGGATGAAGACAGCCAAGCACCGGTGCGCAACCCGACTTCGCAGCGAAGTCGAGTGCGCCCTTTGACCGGTGCGCAGTTGGGTAAAGTCAACTCAGAAATTTGCTAAGGCAAGAAGGCCTTCCAACTGCGTTGTCTCCCTCCTGCGCAACCCGATAGCGCCCGAATTCCTGGCGAAGTTGGATAAGCTGCCTTTCAAGGCAGACACGTGTCACACTTCAGCATCCGACAAGTGTCCATCTTCGGGATTCGAGCCAAGACTTGACCGTGCAAGGACAAAGCATGGGCTTCACTACCGGCGTCATCTGTCACCATTTAAGCCGATGTGAAGTGCCATCTGCCGCACCTACCCGCATTCTGATTGGTGAAGACTTGTCCCAACGCGCTGCCACGTAGCTGTACCATCTTCAGGGACACCATGCTGCAAGGACAGTCCGGCCCGACAGAAGTCAGCATCAGTAGCCCCTCAGCCGCTCGTGTCAGCTACTGTCTTGTCTGGGACTCCGTGCCCATGAATGTAATCAGGGGGAATTTTGGGCTATAAATACCCACCACATTTTCATTGTAAGTGGTGGAAGGGGAATATATTGCTAGGGAACAATTGTAGCTGTGCGTTTGCCTCAAATATAAACATACACTTGGCTCTCGCTTCTTGTCTTTTATCTTGCATGCTTGCCTCTCCTTGTCATTTCTGCCTCATGTTTCTTGTGTCATTGCTTGCTTGTTGTCTTGAACTCCGGACTCCGGCATTTGATGGCCAGGTATTCCTGGAATGCATAGATAGGGGATACATGGGATCGGCGATAGCTGTAGTTTCAATATGTGTTTGTAGATGAATGCTTGTTAGTAGTGGTGATTGATTCGTTGTCGTCTTTGCTTATTCCCCCCACCCAACTCCAATCACATTTGGAATCCCTTTACTGCATTTTTATCTCTTTCTGTACCTTTTATCTCTTTCCTGCACTCTTATCTTAACACCAACCCCACAGGAAGCCGGCCTTCTCCGGAGATTGGCACGGAAGGCATTCCTTCCTTCCGGCCTTTCAATCTGGTGGGCGAATCTGGGCGCAATAACAACAAATCCTTTCCTCATGGCAGATTCGTAACCAACAGTTTCAATATATTTCAAAAACTCCTTCAAGGACATACAACCTCATACTTTAACCTATAAACTTCTATTAATAGCTACGGTCTACCAAATGCATTTGAAAATAAAATCACTTATACCATAAGAAAAACATGAAAATTAATATGGTCACTACATTAGTTCTTTATTATTTCCAAAGATTCAACTTCAATGTCAAATTTTAAATATTTCTTTGCAAACATTAATCAATTGTGGCTCACCATACTACTAACTCCTAATAATGTTGATCGAATTGAAATTAATCCAGGTGTATACGTCTTGTGCTTCATATAATGTTAGCACCTTGTCTCAAAGACTAATAGGATCTTGATCACTTCTGAAATATTTAGTTCCTTACCGCATTATTTACTGTATGTTTACAATACTTTATAAAATGATGTGTACAATATTTTATTCATGGAATTCAAGGAATTTAGACATTTTATAAGTATAAAAAAGAAACAAGGAGAAAATATTGTAAATGCAAATGTTGAAAACAAGCATTTTTACACAGGAGACATTGCATAGACACCCTTTGAAAGGTAAGGAGAAAGCAAATGATGACCCAGAGCTTGGTTCAAGAGGCAGGGCTATTCAAGAAGATAACAAAGAAAAAACCAATGAAGGAAAACAAGCAGAAAAGAAGTCACTTTTTAGGAACTGGCCAGCATTGTCTTCAATTATTATATATTGTGTTTTCTCTCTTTATGATATGGCATATACAGAGGTATGTCATATCACATGTATAATCAATTGCTTACCATTTTCTTTTGAATTTTTGTCATATTGCAAAACCACTAATTCAAATACACTTGCAGATATTTTCTCTTTGGGCTGTGAGCCCTAAGGAATCTGGAGGATTAGGTTTTACTACTAGTGATGTTGGAATAGTCTTGGCAATAACAGGTAGTACAAAAATTCCTTACAAATCAAACAAAAATTTCATTCTAGTGCTTATATTATATATGTTTTTGATTTAGATAATGATCAAACACTTGTTTCAAATATGGTTGTTTGGGATGATTGAATGTTTTAGAGTTCATATATATGAAAGCCTTCGAAAATAACTACTAAATTAAGATTTTTAAAAGGCAACTTAAGAAGGTTTGACTAGTTTTATGAAGTTGATATAAACTGAAATATGTTGATGTGATAATGCACCAAAAATATTTTCATTTTTCAAAACAGGTCATCTAAAGAAATTCTAGATTTCAAACATGAATTAAATATCAACTAAAATAAGTTTCTTAATGCACATGCAGTTCCAAAGATTATTTTTTTTTTTTTTCATTTTTTGTCCCATTTGAAAGCTGTTGCCACATTTTGCACGGGGTGCAATGTTTTCAGTTTTGTAGCAGTGCTGCTCTTCCTTTTCCCTCTTCCTCTCTTCCCCTTTCTTCTTCTCTCCCTTTTTCTCTCTTCTCTACATTCTCTTTCTTCCCCCCTTTTCTTGGAGCCCCTCAGTTGGATCTCAAATTTGACAGCAGTCGCCCTGGAAAATGGCTAAGTGTTGGTGCGAAGTTCGTACTTCGCCCAGTTTTGGTGTGAAGTCCGTACTTCGCCCAGTTTTGGTGCGAAGTCCGTACTTCGCCCCTCTTTCTGGGCGCACCTTGTAGCAGGCTGGCAGGCTGGCAGAAAAAATGACTAAGTGCTGGGGCGAAGTCCGTACGGCGGCAGAAATCAGCTTTCACCTGTGCGTAGTCCGACTTCGCAGCGAAGTCGGAGTGCGCCCTTGACAGGTGCGCAGTAGGGAAATAAACTCAGAAATATGCCCGAGGCATGAAGGCCTCCCCGAACTGCGCTGTTTTCTGCCTGCACAACCTGACAGCGCTCTGATCCCAGGCGAAGTTGGATAAACTGCCTTTCAAGGCAGGCACGTGTCAAACAGCATCATCCATCATCTGACAAGTGTCCAACTTCGGGATTTGAACCGAGACGTGCTGAACAAAAGGACGAGCATGGGCTGCACTACCTATGTCAGCTGCCTCATTTAAAGCTGATTGGAGGTTCTACCTGCTCCAGCTGCCCGCATTCCTGCCGATAAGAAGTTCTACCCAACACACTGCCACGTAGCTGTCCAGCTTCCAGGAAGACCATGCTGCGGGTACAGTCCGGTCCGACAAAGGTCAGCATTTGCAGCTCCTTCGCCGCTTTTGTCAGCTAGTGTTTGCTGGGACTTTGTGCCCATTAATGTAACGGGAGGGACTCGGGCTATAAATACCCACCATGTTTTCATTGTAAGTGGTGGAAGGGGAATGTCTGTTAGGGAACCATTGTAACCGTGCTTCTGCTTATAAATATAAATTATATGCCTGGTTCTGTTCTGCTGCTTTTATTTTTTATGCTGCCTCTCCTTTATATTTCTGCTTTACGTTTTCCTGTGTCACGGCTCGTTGATTCGTTTCAGCATTTGGTGATCAGGTGCACGAAGCATTGCTTGTGTCATGGCTTGTTGATTCATTTCGGCATTTGGTGGCCAAGTACTTTTGAACTTCATAGATTAGAGGATACATAGAATAGATGTGGTAGCAGTTCCATCAGTTGTGTGTTACGTTGCTGTCCGTAGTGGTGATTGATGCATTGCTGTGTCTTTGTTAGTTCTCCTTGTAGGGAGAATGTTTGCTAGGGGACCATTGTAGCTGTGCGTATAAATTCTCTGCATAACACATATACCTGGCTCTGACATCTCTTGGTTGCTTTCTGTTTATGTGATTGTACGTAGTGGTGATTGATGCATTGCCGTGCTGTTAGTTCTCCTTGTAGGGAGAATGTTTGCTAGGGGACCATTGTAGCTGTGCGTACATTGCTTAATACAGAAAGTATACTTAGGTTTTGCAATTCCTAGTTATATTTTGTATTTATGATGCAGTAAGTAATGGTGATTGATGTGTTGCCGTACTGTTAGTTCCCCCCACCCAACTCCAATCACATTTGTAAATTCTTTCCGTTTCTTTATCTCTTTCCTGCACTCTTAGCTTAAACCATAAAACCCCCCAAGGAGCCGGCCTTCTTCGGAGATTGGCACGGAAGGCATCCCTTCCTTCCGGCCTTTCTAGCTGGTGGGCGAATCTGGGCGCATTCACACAAAATCCTTTCCTCATGGCAGATTCGTAACCAACAGTTTCTCTGGCACGCCCGGTGGGACCCGGAGTCCCACATTTGAAAAACTCAGGCTCGTGTTCACTTGGGCTGACAGTTCTTTCTGAGCACTCGGTGGGCCAAGGAAATTTCCCACCCCCAAACAGAATCGAAGCATTGGTGTTCGCTTCATTGCTGTTCAAAATCAGAACACCTGGCGACTCTGCACGAACAAATCCTCTGAGTCTGAAAGACCGGTCCCAGCACCTTCATGCAAACAAGAAGGTGGTGAGCGAGGGATCCGAGAAACCTGCCTGACTTTTACGAACTGTACATCAACGCTCGAGGCGAAATTTCCAGGCTGGCTGATCTGCAAGCTCGTGTCGACGAAGCCGAGGCTGAAATCCAAGAAGAAGCCGAAGCCGAGGTCGGCGAAGCTGAGTATGAAATAGAAGAAGCCGAGGAAGAAGAAGCATCTACATCCTCGGAAAGTATCGACACCGAGTACACAACCGACGGCGGAGAAGAAGAAGAAATGGCTGCTCAACAGCAGAATGACGATGATCTCTTCCCGGTGGTGGACTCTACAGGGCCCTTGGCCCTGGTCGGACAGCAAGCTGTGCCCCCTGCTGCTTTAAAGTCTATCCCTACATACGACGGCTACGGCAAGACGGCGTACGAGCACATCCAGGACATCCTTGCCCTGGCCGCATTACATTCCATTACCGATGAGAGTGTGAAGACCCGTCTGCTGGCCCTTTCCCTGAGGGGAAAGCTTCTCTACTGGTGGAGATCGTTGCCAGAGGGATCCATCACAGGGTGGCCCCAGCTTGCCAGAAGGCTCGTGAAAGGATGCAACGAGTCTGCTGACCCTACTTCTTTGCTGCATCAGTTCCAAAGTATCCAGAGACATCCTCAAGAGGAGGTGTCTGACTTTAACATCAGGTTTGCGAGATCCTGGAAACGGGTACCTCGCGAACTTCGGCCTTCAGCTGGCATGGCTGCTCACTACTACCTAAGATCCTTCAACTCAGACATATGCCTGCTGCTGAAGATTGCCAGAATAGACGAGTTTCCTGCTTTGTACGAGGCTGCCCAGCAAGCTAAAGCTGACATTATTTCTATCGGCAGACTCCCGTCCAGGGTGCAGGAACCCATTCATCCCGACTTCCCCAGATCCCAGTATCCTCCTCCTTCTGGTGGTGCGCCGTCCACATCAGGACAGCAACCCCAGCAGTAGTGGAATCCGGCGCCGGTCGTAACTCCTTACGGCCCGCCTCAATTGCATTATCCTCACCCGCCTCCTCCTGCTCCGCATTTTCCAGCACTTCCTGCTCCCCCTCAGTACACACCTTATTCCAACCCTCCTCCATTAGCCGCATTGCCTCCACCGGCATAGTTGCCGCCTCCTGACAGTAGCATTCAGAATACAATCCTCCAGGAGGTACGGGCTTTGGCCTCGGGTTATCATGCCATGTCCAATGACATGACCGCTCTGAAGAAGAAGCAGGCCCAGATGGACCTCGCTCCTAGGAGGCCATATGCGCCGCTGACAAAAGACAAGCCCCTAGAGCACCAGCTGCAGAGGCGTCCGCCTCCGAGAAATGCTGCTATAGAAGACCCGCCTGGTCCTTTCGACCAGGTTAACTGGTGCACTACGTGCAATGACCCGCATTCGGAGGAAGACTGCACTCTGCACCGCCACTACATCCAGACCTTGGCCGGCAGTGCCATAGAGGACGATGAACTCTACATGATCCTGGACGACGAAGCCAACTTTGCCCTCCCAGAGGAGAATCTAGTGCCGCCCGCCAAGGAAGAAAAGAAAACCGCAGATGTTGCCAAGCCTTTGCAAGTTTATGCCAGAAGAGAAAAACCGCAACCCGGTGGGCTGCCACCGTACAAACGGCTATGGCCCTACACAGCCCAGGAGAAAGCATCCAAAGATAAAGCTCCAGCCAAGCCTCCTCCGGCAAAGGCTGCCCCTGTTCCAGCCAAGCCTCCTATAGCAAAAGCTCCCGTACCTCGGCCTCCAACTGAAACCAAAGAACAAGCCCAGGAGAAGCTGAAGTACCCGTCTCTGACCAAGAGACAGCGAGTTGAGGCTACCCAGCAATACCGGACGAAGTATGAGCCGACAAAAGAAGCAGAAGGAGCTAGTACCTCGAGCTACAGCATAGTAGACGAGTTGAAAAGAACACCTGCTAGAATCAGCATGTATGATGCTCTTCTGCTCCCAGGCCAAGTGGATCTGCTGCAAGAATCTCTGAAGAACATGAAGAGCGGCAAGCAGTTACAGCCCACTGTCTTGGTTCAACCTCTGACAGTCTCAGCCACTCGGAAGAACAGACCGCCTCCCTTTTATCTGTCTTTACGGATGCAAGGGCACATAGTACACAACTGCATGGTGGATTCAGTATAATGCGCCCCAACTCCGGCTAAAGCTCCAGTACCTCAGCCCCCAGCTGAAACCAAAGAACAAGCCCAGGAGAAGCTGAAGTACCCGTATTTGACCAAGAGACAGCGAGTTGAGGCCACCCAGCAGTACCGGACGAAGTATGAGCCGGCAAAGCAAGCAGAAGGAGCTAGTACCTTGGGCTACAACATTGTAGACGAGTTGAAAAGAACACCTGCTAGAATCAGCATGTACGATGCTCTTCTGCTCCCAGGTCAGGTGGATCTGCTACAAGAATCACTAAAGAATATGAAGAGCGGCAAGCAGATACAGCCTGTTGTCCTGGTTCAACCTTTGACAGTCTCAGCCACTGGGAAGAACAGACCGCCACCCTTTTATCTGTCTTTACGGATGCAAGGGCACATAGTTCACAACTGCATGGTGGATTCTGGTGCTTCCTCGACCGTGATGCCGAAGGCTGTCTGCGATGAGATCGGGATGGAATACACACGGAGCAGCCAAGGCGTGCTCGCAATTAGACGGCACCCTCGTCAAGACAGTTGGTGTCATAAAGGACATCCCTATCCGGTCGCACAAGGCTCTCGACATCGTGGTCATCCAAGAGGTCGTGGTTGTTGACTCGGCTCCCTACTTCGGCATGTGTCTCTCTCGGGAGTTCACTGCGAAGTTGGGCGGGTACCTATCTCTAGACTACTCACACATGGAAGTGCCCTTCAAAGGAAGGAGACTAAAAATTTTCAATGAGAAGCCTTCCACCTTCCTAGTAGAGAAGATACCCGGAGGAGAGTTGGACTGCATGGTCCAACTTGTCGGAGAAAGAGCTGGTGACAGTAGAGCTGACTGAGCAAGCCTTCGAAGTGCTACAGCTTGAAGACGAGTTCTCTTTGCGAGACTTCAATGCCGTAATTGAGACAGAGCAGGTCGTTACTCCATCGTACGGACCCGAGAGGCTTGACAAGTCAGCTCGCAAAGGAAGTAGGACCTGCACCCGAGAAGTCGTGGAAGCTTTTCTTTGACGGCGCGCGATGCAAAAATGGCGCCGGTGCGGGGGTGCTTCGGTTTCTCCAACCGGAATCCGGAAGGACTATACCTACAGATTGGCTTGGAGCTGCACTAACAACTCGGCGGAGTATGAAGCCCTGTGCTTGGGTTTGCGAAAGGCGGAGAGGCTGGGGATTAAACACTTGCAGATCTTTGGAGATTCAGAGCTGGTGTGTCACCAGGTTACGAACAAGTGCGCCTCCAAACAACACTATCTTAGGGCGTACCGCAACCGGGTGTGGGACCTGATGGAGTCGTTCGACTCGTTGAATGTCAAGGCGATATCGCGTGAGAAAAACAAACACGCTGACATTCTGGCGTCTGTTGGAGCCAGGTACATTCCGGCTGATGACGTTGTCCAGAAACCAAAGCCGGTTCGCACCATTTACAGGCCTTTTGTGCCTGATAAGGACACCCACTGGCAGGTGTTCAGTTGTGACGAGGAGATCGTCACATTTTTGGTTAACGAAGTTGGTTCAATCGAAGGTAGAGACCCTGATGATGAGCAATATGAGGGGTTGATACAGTTAAAGAATAATCATGTCCCAAAAGAACTGATTACATTGGAGAGTCTATTTGATCAGAATGACAGAGAATATCTCACAGGATCAAAGTAGACCCGAAGCAGTATGCTGACCTGGAACTTGAACTGCACTTCGGAGGAACTTGAGCAGATCAGATCACTGTGCCAAGAGTTCCCCGACATCGTGGCCTGGTGCTACGAGGATTTGAAGGGGTATGACAGAGATGTCATCCAGCATACCATTGAGCTAGAGGATGGCGCCAAGCCATTCCGACAGAAGCAGAGGGCCGTAAATCCGAAGATTGAGGCCATGATGAAAGCAGAGCTCTTGAAGATGCTGGAGGCCAAAATCATCTACCCCATCAAACATTCATCCTGGGTCGCGAATTTGGTGCCCGTGAGGAAAAAGAATGGCGACATTCGTCTCTGTGTCGACTTCGAAACTCCGAATCGGGCTTCCCTCAGGGACCACTATCCGCTTCCCCAAATCGACAGATTCTACACATCGTTCTTTGGAGCCCAAAGATTCTCACTTTTAGATGGATTTTCCGGCTACAACCAGATTTGGGTCAAAGATGAGGACCAGCATAAGACGGCGTTCACCACTAAGTGGGGGACGTTCGCCTATCAGCCCATGCCTTTTGGCTTATCCAATGCTGGTGCCACATTCCAAAGGGCCATGGATCTGGCCTTCCGAGAGCTGCTCAATAAGATCATTGTTATCTACCTTGATGACATGACTGTTTTCTCTCACCAAAGAGGGGATCATGTTTCCCACCTGCGACAAATATTTGAGAGGTGTCGAGAATTCGGCATTTCTATAAACGCGAAGAAGTCTGTCTTCACGGTAAAAGAAGGAAGGCTGCTGGGACATGTCATCTCCGAGAAAGGCCTCGCCATTGACCCTGACAGAGCAGAAGCCCTCCTTCGCTTTCCAGCCCCCATCGATAAAAAAGGGCTGCAGTCCTTCGGTCAGATTAACTTCATGCGAAAGTTCATTCCGGACTTTGCACAGGTGATCAAGCCTATGGCCGAACTACTGAAAAAAGATACAATTTACGAATGGACTAATGAGAGAGAGCAAGCCTTCGAGGAAATCAAGGCTCGAATTGCGCAAGCTCCGGTGTTGATAAACCCGGACTACTCCAAGGACTTCATCCTTTATGAAGTGGGAGAACCCGAAAGGTACGCTGCAGTCCTAACTCAGAAGGGAGACGATGGCGAGGAGCGCCCCATAGCGTTCCTGAGCCAAGTGATTCAGCCGCATGAGGAAAAGTACAACTTTATAGAGCAGCAGGTTCATGCTGTTATGAAATCCCTCCGAAAGTTCAGGCATTTTGTCTCCCAGAGCAAAACGACTGTCTTTGTGATTCACCCGGACGTTCGAAGCTTCATCATACAAGGAGAACCGGGTCACAAGAGAGCAGGATGGATTGCAAAAATCCAGGAGTTCGACATCGAAGTGCGGCCCACCAAGCTTATCAGGGCCGAGCCTTGTGTCAAGAATTGGCCCGAAGCGCTGTAACCGGGATCTCCACCTGTAAGTGGGAGGACACAGCGACACGCATCTACCTAGCCAACTCCTTATCGAAGGGGAGTGATTGGAAAGATGAATTGGTGAGATATTTCTGCACTGGAAGATGTCCAGATCACCTGAACGCCTCACAACGAAGGAGATTTCGGCTAGGTGCACTTAAGTACACTCTTCGCCCCGAGGGGCTTTACTTCAAAAACATCGACGGCATCCTCGTTGCGGTGCGTCGGGAAAATCAGACCAACCCAGGGTCCTCGGAGATTTTCATTTCGGGATGCCTGGGGGTCATCATTCCGCAAGGCCTACGACCTTAAAAATAATTAGAGCTGGGTACTATTGGCCCACTCTATTTGACGGACGCTTATGCGGTCTGTTCCAAGTGTGATCAATGCCAGAGGTTTGCCGGCAGAAACAAAAAAGCACCCCTGCCCCTTCAACCGATTCAGGCCGAGACTCCGTTCCAGCAATGGGGTCTAGACTTCATTGGGGTGATTTCGCCTAGTTCCTCTGTCGGACACAAGTTTATTCTTACAGCCACCGATTACTTCACACGGTGGGCAGAGGCAATCCCGACCAAGAACGCAGACCAAGAAACGGTCATCAGGTTCCTTGAGAGCCTGATTACCCGCTTCGGGGTTCCAGAGTCAATTGTGACGGACAATGGTCCGGGATTCGCAGGCGCTGTACTCACGAAGTACACTGGCAAACTTGGCATTTATCACAAGATGTCTTCTAATTACTACCCGCAGGGGAATGGCCTTGCCGAGTCTACTAACAAGAACCTCCTGAAAATCATCAAGAGGACCATTGACAGAAACAAGCGGACTTGGCATTTACTCCTGAACCGGGCGCTATGGGCGGACAGATTTTCATTCAAGAAATCCATCAGAACGTCCCCCTATGCGCTCGTCTATGGCAAAGAGGCTGTCATGCCATCCCACATTGAAATCCCTGCCCTATGGATGTTGGACGAAGACAGGAGCAGTGGAGACCCGGTGGACGACAGACTGTGCCAACTCCCGCAGTTGGAAGAAGACAGAGAAAAAGCATACCAGGCCTTCACTAATCATATTGCAGCCACTCAAGGCTGGTTTGCAAAAGGCACCACTGCCCGAGTTTTTAAAATCGGGGACCTGGTGCTGAAGTGGGACTCATATAAGGCGAAGCCCGGCAACCACGGTAAGTTTGATGCTCTCTGGGAGGGCCCTTATCAGATTGCCCGGGTGAACCAGTTCAATGCCTATGTACTTCGAGATATATAGCTGGGCAGAGCTAGTCTAGGAAGCTCAGGTCACCCAGATGGTGTCAAAATACTGCAAAATCAACTCCTCCCTTAAGGAGTTGGGAAAAAGATACAACACCATCGACCTGCACGCAGTTGTTGCATTCCATTAGCACTAAGAGAGGTTAGCGACCTAGGGCCCTTCCAAGCAGCAGTCTGGGACCAAGCCAAGGCTGCATATGAACGCATCCGCGAGCGGGAGGCCGACAGTGAAGAACATTCAGGTTCGAAAGGAGAAACAGAAGAGGCAACTGCCGGAAGTGATCCTGAAGAAGAACGATTGCCCGGAGAGAAGCCGTCAGAGCAGCGGAAAGCAGGGGAAGGAGGTTCCTCTGCACCCAATGGATGAAGGCCTGGTTCTTTGAGTCGAGGCGAGCTCGACACCCCGTGAGCCGCCAGGAATGTTGCCACATTTTGCACGGGGTGCCATGTTTTCAAAATCTGTAAGTGTGCTGCTCTTCCTTCCCTCCTCCTCTTTCTTCCCTTTCTCCATTTTTCCCCTTCTCCCTTTCCTGCAGTTTCATTCCTCCCTTTTTTCCCTTGTACTTCCCCCAGTCAAGTTCCCAAAACTGAGCAAGTGTTCCCTGAAAAATTCTAAGTGTTAGGGCGCAACCCAACTTCGCAGCGAAGTCGGGGTGCGCCCTCAAGTTGGAGCGCACTAGGGAATGCGAAGTGCGAAAGCAGACAGGAGATCAGAATTTGGCTAAGTGTCAGAGCGCAACCCGACTTCGCAGCGAAGTCGGGGTGCGCTCTTCTTCCTGTGCGCACGCTGCGAAGTCGGGTTGCGCTCTTCTTCCTGTGCGCACTTGGGAAAGCAGCGTGCAGAAAATCAGCTAAGTGCTGGAGCGCAACCCGACTTCGCAACGAAGTCGGGGTGCGCTCCTCATTTTGTGCGCAGTTGGGCAAGATTCATCAAGCAAGCCCAGAAATTGGCTAAGGCACGGAGGCCTCCCCAACTGCGCTGTTTCCCGCCTGCGCTACCCGACAGCGCTCTGATTCCGGGCGAAGTTGGACAAACTGCCTTTCAAGGCGGACAAGTGTCACTCATCAGAATCTAACAAGTGTCCAGCCTCGAGATTCGAGCCGAGATGTGACGGGATCAAGGACAAGCATGGACCGCACTACCTACGCCAGCTGCCCCTATTTAAGCTGATTAGAAGTTCCATCTAACGCAGCTACCCGCATTCCCGCTGATTAGAAGTCTCACCCAACGCGCTGCCACGTAGCTGTACAGCTTTCAGGGAGACCTTGCTGCGAGTACAGTCCTCGCCGACAGAAGTCAGCATCAGCATCTCCTCTGCCGCTTTTGTCAACCATTGTCTGGTCTGGGACTTTGTGCCCGTAAATTGTAATCGGGGGGAACTTGGGCTATAAATAGCCATCACATTTCATTGTAAAGGGTGGAAGGGGAATATACTGCTAGGGAACCATTGTAGCTATACGTTTGCTTCTGAATGCAAGACACATACTTGGCTCTGCTTACTGTCATCATCTTGTATGCTGCCTCTCCTTGTCATTTCTGCCTCATGTTTCTTATTTCATTGCTTACTGTTGTACTGAACTCTGGACTCCAGTATTTGGTGATTAAGTATTCCTGGAATGCATAGATAGAGGATACATAGGATCGATGATAGCTGTAGTTTCATTATGTGTTTTGTATAGGACTGTTGTTAGTAGTGGTGATTGATCGTTGCCATGCTGCTTATTCCCCCCACCCAACTCCAATCACATTTGGATTCTCTTTCCGCAATTTATCTCTTTCCCGCACTCTTAGCTTAACACTAAAAACCCACAGGAAGCCGGCCTTCTCCGGAGATTGGCACGGAAGGCATTCCTTCCTTCCGGCCTTTCAATCTGGTGGGCGAATCTGGGGCGCATTATACCAAATCCTTTCCTCATGGCAGATTCGTAACCAACAATCCCATTTGAAGTATGACATTTCTCCCGTCTACATCAAACATTAGAATGACAGTATTGACATAATGTTGCTCATTATCCTTTAATAATTGTGCCATGTCCTCTATTATCTTCTACAATTTGGGGATGCTTTAAAAAAGGTTTGTGACCTTAACTGGAAAACATGATCAGGACATTAAATAAACAGATACAAAACTCTTTTAAAGCAAACTGCCATCTTAAAACTCCATAGCTTCATAGTCTGAGATAGAATACCTATGTGTCAATCAAAAAGCTCAATCATAGATACGACAATATTCCCTCTAAATTTGCACCATTTCTCCACTTTGTGATGTATAAAACCAAGAATATTATTGATGCATTTCATTATACTATGCTCTTGCTTCAATGATGTACTGCCACTAGTGCCTTGTGTCTAACCTCCTTAGCCTTCAAGTTCTTATTCTTCTTGATTCCCAGCATTAGGAGTAGGATTCATCCATTGAGGTGTTGAGAGATGTTAATGTGCACACCCTACTTGCTAGAGGTGTGTCAATGACAAGGTAGACATCTCTTGTTGGTCTTCCCTTATGTGAGATGTGTAGCCATTTCCACAATCTGTATCCTACCCCAAGGTATGGATCATTCAGTTTCAATGCTTTAGATTCCATGTCTAGGTCTTGAATTATAATTCAGATTTTTATCTGCTTGGTGGTTCTATCTAGTAATATACATGCCTATGACTTAATTGTCTTATCTTTGGGCTGTACATTGACAGAATAGAAAGTAAATTTGTTGGAGCTCAAAAAGAAAATGTGGGTTACTCTGTCAAGATCTCCCACTTTACATTATTATATTCTAGATCTTGTTTTTCTAAAATTCTTACAATTTTTGCCACTTATATTCTATATTGCAAATAATTTTAACCATTTTTTTAGCTTCTTCTTCACAATTACTTTGAAATAGCTCTTAAAAAATAAATGCAGTTAATTGGACATGGGCATGGATCTTTTACAAGGAACAATGGAATCAAAGATCAGAGATTCATAAAATGGAATATGCTGAAATTTTTGTCCTTGCAATGAAAGTTGAATTTCTGAAATCTTTAATTTTTACATTGTGTATATTTTAAATAAAATGGCAATGACTATTCTTATGTTTTCCTGCTTTGTGAAGGTTTCGGAATGCTAATATTCCAACTTTTAATCTTCCCACCACTGGCAAATCTTGTTGGATCTATTTTTATAACCCGCATAGCAGCAGTATGATTTCTTCCTTGTCCTTTTTATAAGTGAAAGTATGTTTTTTCAATAACATCTTAAAAGTAATATTTGTTTCCATTCATAGAAATATTTTAAGTTATAGTGTCATGTTTATCCAATTGCAGGTGCTGACTATACCACTGTTGACTAGCTATCCGTTTATAGCCATGTTATCTGGTGTTTTCCTGTGGCTGGTGATAAATTCTGCATCTTTGTTAAAAAATACACTTTCTGTAAGTATTTTGTTATCCATGTCGGTCATATCAATATTTGGAAGCAATTTCCAATCTAGTTGCTTGTCGAGTGGTGTACTGCTAAAAGAATTTTGTTTGTTGATTCATTCACCTTTATCTCTGTATGGGTAAAACCACATTAGTTATTAAGTCCTCATATAATATTTTCTCCAGACAAGTCCAAAGCAGAGAGAGAGAGAGAGAGAGCTCAACTATTGCAATTATATCCTTTATGTTCAAGTGGACAAAGTCTGATTAAAAATATTTTTATTCAGATCAATAGATTTTCAGGATAAGACTTCCTACCTTCTTGTTCTATTGTGATCAAGCTCATATTCTTAACTTCTAATTTAAGAGGATTATCCACAAATTGCAATAAAGATTATATTCTTAACTTCTAATTTAAGAGGATTTTCCATGAATTACCAAGATTAATTTGGTTTTCAAAATAAGTTCATGGGAATGACTTGTTTGTCTTGAAATTTAAGAAATGACAAGCTTCATCCATGATAATTTTCAATCATGTTTTGTGTTAATCTCATTAGTTGTATATGGACTCATAAATCCATGAGAATGTTGCAATTCTGCATCAAGAGTTGTTTCTGTCTCTTTGCCACACAAGTGAATAAGCAACCCGTTGGGGTTATTATGGAATGAAACATGATGATTGAACTTTAAATTTGCAATACCTTAATTTATAAGCAGTCATTCCTCTAAAAAAAAGGGAGACCCCTTTTGAATTTCATAAACGATATGAAACTCCATTCAACATTCCATTACATTTCAAGTGTAAGAGATGTCCTTGGGTATCAAACCATGGCGCCCCAAGCTGAGCCAAAGGACACAACCACTTGAGCTAACATTACAGGACAATACTTATGAACAGTCACCTTTATTTTGAATGCTCAGTATGGTTTATTGTTGTATTTCAGTGAGTGTTGTTGTGTAACACGTTATCACTATGTTACTTTTGTGTATTCGGTCAAAGTTACTGCAATATTAACTATTAGCCATGTTCTCTGAACAGGTGACAATTGTTACAGGAACATTCCTTATGCTGAATAATTCTGTGGTATGCTTCACCTCTGCTTATGACATATTTAAATTTGGTATGGTTTGAGAAAATTTTCAGCTAATAAGAACAATCTCATCAAAGAGGATTCCAAAAGACTTGATTCTGATTGCCACATTTTGAGTTTAATTCTATTGTTTGAATATTTTTGGCAGCCCCAAGATCAAAGAGGAGCAGCAAATGGGCTTGCCATGACTGGACAGTCTCTTTTTAAAACCATAGGCCCAGCAGGAGGAGGCTCTCTGTAAGTTTCTAAGAGTCGGTGTGCAACTATTTTCCTTTACAGTGTCCTTATAATCACCAATGTAGAGACAGATTATATTCAATCCTTGATTATGAAGATTTACCTTAGACTTTTGATTCTGACTATGTTCTCACAAGAATCCATTTCATGGTTGTACAAATGTAGTCTTGTTTATATATAAGTCAAAGGTAGGAAAGATTTTACGGTGCCAAACCAAATAAAAGGTATATATATGGTTTTGTGGGGTTGAAACATGTCCTGTCTGTATTACATCCTGACCACATTATCATATATTACTGTTGTCACATTTTGCACGGGGTGCAATGTCTTCAATAAAGGAATAACAGAGCTGCTCCTCTTTTTCCTCTTTCTCCATCTTCTTTCCTTCTTCTCTCCCTTTCCTTTTCTTTCCCGCATTCTTTTTCTTTCCCCCCTTTCTTGGAGTCCCCAGTTGATTTTTCAACTTTCCAGCAAGTTACCCTGAAAATGGCTAAGTGCTGGTGCGAAGTTCGCACTTCGCCCAGTTTTGGTGCGAAGTCTGACTTCGCCCCACTTTCTGGGCGCACCTTGCACTGGCAGACTGACAGGTCAACAAAGAAGAGCGGTGAAGTACCGGAGCAGGTTCATAAGGCGGCAGGCACCAGTGTCCACCTGTGCGCAATCCGACTTCTCAGCAGAATCGGAATGTGCCCTTGACGAGTGTGCGGTGGGGGAACAAACCCGGAGTTTGACCAAGACGTGAAGGTTTTCCCAACTGCACTGTTTTCTGCCCGCGCATCCCAAGGAGTCCAGATCCCAAGCAAAGATGGATAGCCTGCCCTCTAAGGCAGGCATGTGTCAGCTGCATAACCCATCATCCAACAAGTGTCCAGCTTCGGGATTTGAACCAGGACTGCCGACCAAAAGGGATAAGCGTGGGCTGCCTGCACTGCTTGCACTAATGGCCTCATTCAAAGCTGATCTGAGGTTTCATCTGCTCCCGCTACCAGCGAACCTGCCGACTTGAAGTTTTGCCCAGCACTCCGCCACGTAGCAGTCCAGCTTCCAGGATGACCATGCTGCGGGTACAGCCCCGTCCGACAAAAGGTCAGCATTTGCAGCTCTTTCGCCGCTTCTGTCAGCTTATGTTTGACTGGGACTCTGTGCCCATTAATGTAACGGGTGGGACTCGGGCTATAAAAGCCCATCTTAAATTCATTGTAAGCGGTGGAAGGGGAATGTCTGTTAGGGAACTACTGTGCTTACTGTAACCATGCTTCTGCATATAAATACAATTTGTATGCCTGGTTCTATTCTACCGCTTTTATTTCTTATGCTTATGCTTTACGCGATTCTGTGTCATGGCTTGTTGATTCACTTCGGCATTTGATGGTCAGGCGCCTTTAGCATTATTTCTGTACTTTTAATTTTCGTATAATAGATGTGGTAGCAGTTCCATCAGTTATGTGTGACGTTGCTGGCCCGTATCTGGTGATTGATGCGATCCCCTGCTGTTAGTTCCTTGTAGGGAATGTTTGCTAGGGAGCCATTGAAGTCGTGCGGTTAAATTCTCTACCTAACACATATACCTGGCTCTGATATCTCTAGGTTTACTGTCTACCCCTGTCAGTGTACGTATCTGGTGATTGATGCGATCCCCTGCTGTTAGTTCCTTGTAGGGAATGTTTGCTAGGGAGCCATAGAAGCTGTGCATACACTGCTTGTGTATCGGCAGTACGCCTAGGTCTTGCGGTTCCTTGCCATACTTTGTGTTTGTATGCAGTAAGTAGCGGTGATTGGTGTGTTCTCGTACTGTTAGTTCCCCCCACCAACCTTTGGACATATTTGTAATCTCTTTCTGTACGTTTATCTCTTTCTGTACATTTAATTCTTTCCCGTTCCCCTTAGCTTAATTCGGAAAACCCCCCAAAAGGAGCCGGCCTTCTCCGGAGATTGGCTCGGAAGGCATCTCTTCCTTCCGACCTTTCATGCTGGTGGGCGAATCTGGGCGCATCAACCCGAAATACTTTCCTCATGGCAGATTCGTAACCAACAGTTTCTCTGGCACGCCCGGTGGGACACTTGTCCCACGATTTAAAGAAAGAGTACCCGTTCTGTCTCTACTTAGCGCAACAGTTTTTCTGCTACGCTCGGAGGAACTCGGGTCCCACATCTGAAGAGAGATTTTTCGATCCGTCTTCACCTGGCGCTGACAGTTCCTGAGCTCTCGGTGAGACAAGGAAGTTTCTCACCCCCGACAGAATCGAAGCACCGGTGTTCGCTTCATTGCTGTTCCAAATCTGAGCACCGGCGACTCTGCACGAACAAATCCTTTGAGTCTAGAAGACCGGTCCCGTCACCTTCATGCACACGAGAAGGTGGCGAACAAGAAATCCGAGAAGCCCGCCCGAGTTCTACGAACTAGACATCCACGCTCGAGGCGAGATCCCCGAGCCGGCTGATCCGCGAGCTCGTTTCGACGAAGCCGAGGCCGAGATCCAAGAAGAAGCCGAAGCCGAGGTCGAAGAGCCGAGTACGAAGTAGAAGAGGCCGAGGAAGAGGAAAATCCCGCATCCTCGGAAAGTACCGACACCGAGTACACAACCGACGGCGGAGAAGAAGAAGAAATGGCTGCTCAACGACCGAATGACGATGATCTCTTCCCGACGGTGGACTCTACGGGGCCTTTGGCCCTGATCGGTCAGCAAGCTGTGCCCCCTGCTGCTTTAAAGTCTATTCCCACATACGACGGCTATGGTAAAACGGCGTACGAGCACATCCAGGACATCCTCGCCCTGGCCGCGCTGCATACCATCACCGATGAAAGTGTGAAGACCCGTCTGCTGGCCCTTTCCCTGAGGGGAAAGCTTCTCTACTGGTGGAGATCGCTGCCAGAAGGATCCATCACAGGGTGGCCCCAGCTTGCCAGGAGGCTCGTAAAAGGATGCAACGAGTCTGCTGATCCTACCTCTCTCTCGCATCAGTTCCAAGCAATCCAGAGGCATCCTCAAGAGGAGGTGTCTCGATTTTAACATTAGGTTTGCGAGATCCTCGGAAACGGGTACCTCGCGAACTTCGGCCTTCACCCGGCATGGCTGCTCACTACTATCCGAGGTCTTTCAACTCGGACATATGCCTCGTCGCTGAAGATCGCCCGAATTGACGAGTTCCCTGCACTGTACGAAGCTGCCCAGCAAGCTGAAGCTGACATTATCTCCATTGGCAGGCTTCCGTCCAGAGTGCAGGAGCCGATTCATCCCGACTTTCCTAGATCCCAGTATCCTTCCGCTTCTGGTGGTCCGCCGTCCACGTCAGGGCAGCAACCCCAGCAGCAGTGGAATCCGGCGCCGGTCGTAACTCAATACGGCCCGCCGCAGTTGCATTACCCTCATCCGCCTCCACCCGCTCCGCATTTTCCAGCGCTTCCTGCTCCCCCGCAGTTCGCGCCTTATCCTAACCCTCCGCCATTGGCTGCATTGCCTCCACCGGCACAATTGCCGCCTCCTGACAGCAGCATCCAGAACACGATTCTACAAGAAGTGCGGGCTTTGGCCTCCGGATATCATGCCATGTCCAATGACATGACCGCTATGAAGAAGAAGCAGGCCCAGATGGACCTCGCTCCTAGAAGGCCGTATGCGCCACCGGCGCTGACAAAAGATAAAGCCCCAGAAAATCAACAGCAGAGGCGTCCGCCTCCGAGGAATGCTGCTATAGAAGACCCACCTGGTCCTCCAGACCAGGTCAACTGGTGCACTACGTGCAATGACCCGCATTCGGAGGAAGACTGCACTTTGCACCAGCACTACATCCAGACCTTGGCCGGCAGCACTATAGAAGATGATGAGCTGTACATGATCTTGGACGGCGAGGCCAATTTTGCCCTGCCAGAAGAGAATCCAGTGACGCCCGCCAAGGAAGAAAAGAAAGCTGCCGACGCGGCTAAGCCTTTGCAAGTCTACGCAAGAAGAGAAAAACCGCAGCCCGACGGGCTGCCACCGTACAAGCGGCTGTGGCCTTACACAGCCCAGGAGAAGGCGTCCAAAGATAAAGCTCCCGCTAAACCTTCTCCGGCAAAGGCTGCTGCTGTTCCAGCTAAGCCTCCAGCAAAGGCCCCAACTCCCACTAAGCCTCCTGTACCTCAGCCCCCAGCTGAAACCAAACAACAAGCCCAGGAGAAGCTGAAGTACCCGTCTCTGACCAAGAGACAGCGAGTTGAGGCCACCCAACAGTACCGGACCAAGTATGAGCCGGCTAAACCAGCAGGAGCTAGTACCTTGGGCTACAGCATTGTAGAACTGCAGACAGATACAGCCCGCTGTCCTGGCCCAACCTTTGACAGTCTCCGCCACTGGGAAGAACAGACCGCCACCCTTTTATCTGTCTTTACGGATGCAAGGGCACATAGTTCACAACTGCATGGTGGATTCTGGTGCGTCCTCAACTGTGATGCCGAAGGCCGTCTGCGATGAGATCGGGATGGAATACACACGGAGCAGCCAAGGCGTGCTGCAACTAGACGGCACCCCTGTCAAGACAGTTGGTGTCATAAAGGACATCCCTATCCGACTGCACAAAGCTCTCGACATCGTGGTCATCCAAGAGGTCGTAATTGTTGACCTGGAGCCTTACTTCGGCATGTGTCTCTCTCGGGAGTTCACTGCGAAGTTGGGCGGGTACCTGTCTCTAGACTATTCACACATGGAAGTGCCCTTCAAAGGAAGGAGACTGAAAATTTTTAATGAGAAGCCTTCCCCCTTTCTAGTGGACAAGATACCCGGAGGAGAACTGGACTGTATGGTCCAGTTGACAGAGGAAGAACTGGTGACAGTGGAACTGACCGAGCAAGCTCTCGAAGTGCTACAGCTTGAAGACGAGTTCTCGTTGCGGGATTTTAATGCCGTAATCGGGACAGAGCAGGGCTGTTACTCCATTAAACAGCCCGAGGAGCTTGACGTGTCAGTTGTGAAAGAAGTAGGACCTGCACCCGAAGAGCTGTGGAAGATTTTCTTTGACGGCGCGCGATGCAAGAATGGCGCCGGTGCAGGGGTACTCCTGGTTTCCCCGACCGGGATCCAGAAGGACTATGCCTATAGGCTGGCCTGGAGCTGTACTAACAATTCGGCGGAATACGAAGCCCTGTGCTTGGGTTTGCGAAATGCGGAAAGGCTCGGAATCAAGCATCTCCAAATTTTCGGAGATTCAGAGCTAGTGTGTCATCAAGTTATGAATAAATGCGCGTCTAAGCATCACTATCTTAGAGCGTACCGCAATCGGGTCTGGGACCTGATGGAATCGTTTGACTCATTGAATGTTAGGGCAATATCGCGTGAGAGAAACAAGCACGCTGATATTCTGGCGTCTGTTGGAGCCAGTGCGTTCGCGCTGAAGACGTCGTCCGTAAACCGAAGCCGGTCCGCACCATTTACTGTGCCTTCGTGCTCGATAGGGATACCTTCTGGCAGGTATTCAGTCGTGACGAGGAAATCGTCACATTCCTGGTTAACGAAGTGTGTGTAATCGAAGGTAGAGACCCTGATGACGAGCAATATGAGGGGTTGATACAGTTACGGAATAATCACGTCCCAAAAGGACTGATTACATTAGAAAGTCTCTTTGATCGGAATGACAGAGCGATATCCCACAGGATCAAAGTAGACCCGAGGCAGTATGCTGACCTGGAACTCGAACCCGGTAAATCTATCAAGGTCGGAACAGACTGCACGTCGGAGGAGCTGGGACAGATTAGATCACTGTGCCAGGAGTTCCCCGACATCGTGGCCTGGTGCTACGAGGATTTGAGGGGGTATGACGTGAACTGTCATCCAACATACCATTGAGCTAGAGGATGGCGCTAAGCCATTCCGACAGAAGCAGAGGGCCGTAAATCCAAAGATTGAGGCCATGATGAAGACCGAGCTCTTGAAGATGCTGGAAGCCAAGATCATCTACCCCATCAAACATTCATCCTGGGTCGCGAATTTGGTGCCCGTGAGGAAAAAGAATGGCGACATACGTCTCGTGTCGACTTCGAAACCTAAATCAGGCTTCCCTCCGGGACCACTATCCGCTTCCCCAAATTGATCGGATTCTACATATCGTTCGCTGGAGCCCAGAGATTTTCACTTTTAGATGGATTTTCCGGCTACAACCAGATTTGGGTCAAAGACGAAGACCAGCATAAGACGGCGTTTACCACGAAGTGGGGGACGTTCGCCTATCAGCGCATGCCGTTTGGCTTATCTAATGCTGGTGCCACGTTCCAAAGGGCCATGGACCTGGCCTTCCGAGAGCTGCTCAACAAGATTATTGTCATCTACCTCGATGACATGACTGTTTTCTCTCACCGACGAGAAGATCATGTTTCGCACCTGCGGCAGATATTTGAAAGTTGTCGAGAATTCGGCATCTCTATAAACCCGAAGAAGTCTGTCTTCGCGGTAAAAGAAGGTAAGCTGCTGGGACATGTCATCTAGGAAGGCCTCGCCATTGACCCTGACAGAGTAGAAGCCCTCGTTCGCTTGCCAGCCCCCACCAATAAAAAAGGGCTACAGTCCTTCTTCGGTCAGATTAACTTCGTGCGTAAGTTCATCCCGGACTTCGCACAGGTGATCAAGCCTATGACCGAACTGTTGAAAAAGGATACACCTTACGAATGGACTGATGAGAGAGAGCAAGCCTTCGAGGAAATCAAGGCTCGAATCGCGCAAGCTCCGGTGTTGACAAACCCGGACTACTCCAAGGACTTCATCCTGTATGCAGTGGGAGAACCCGAAAGTTACGCTGCAGTCCTGACTCAGAAGGGAGACGACGGTGAGGAGCGGCCCATTGCGTTCCTAAACCAAGTGATTTTGCCGCACGAAGAGAAGTACAATTTTATAGAGCGACAGGTCCATGCTGTCATGAAGTCCCTTCGAAAGTTCAGGCACTTTGTCTCCCAGAGCAAGACCACTGTCTTTGTGATTCACCCCGATGTTCGCAGTTTCATCTTGCAAGGAGAACCGGGTCACAAGAGAGCGGGATGGATTGCCAAGATCCAGGAGTTCGACATTGAAGTGCGGCCCACCAAGCTTATCAGAGGCCGAGCCTTGTGTCAGGAATTGGCCCGAAGCGCTGTAGCCGGCATCTCCGCTTTGTAAGTGGGAGGACACAGCGACACGCATCTACCTAGCCGACTCCTTATCGGAGGGGAGTGATTGGACAGATGAACTGGTGAGATATTTCTGCACCGGAAGATGCCCCGATCACCTGAACGCCTCACAACGAAGGAGATTTCGGCTAGGTGCACTAAGGTACACTCTTCGCCCCGAGGGGCTTTACTTCAAAAACATTGACGGCATCCTGTTGCGGTGCGTCACAAAATCTGACCAGCCTAGGATCCTCGGAGATTTTCATTCCGGGATGCCTGGGGGTCACCATTCTTCAAGGCCAACGGCCTTAAAAATAATAAGGGCTGGGTACTATTGGCCCACTCTGTTTGCAGACGCGCATGCGGTCTGCGCCAAATGTGATCAATGCCAGAGGTTTGCTGGCAGAAACAGAAAAGCACCCCTGCCCCTTCAACCGATCCAAGCCGAAGCTCCGTTCCAGCAATGGGGTCTAGACTTCATTGGGGTGATTTCTCCTAATTCCTCCGCCAGCCACAAGTTTATTCTCACAGCTACTGACTATTTCACACGGTGGACGGAGGCAATCCCGACCAAGAACGCAGACCAGGAAACGGTCATCGGGTTCATTGAGAGCCTGATTACCCGCTTCGGGGTTCCAGAGTCGATTGTGACAGACAACGGTCCGGGATTTGTAGGCGCTGTACTCACGGAGTACACCAGCAGACTTGGCATCTATCACAAGATGTCTTCTAATTACTACCCGCAGGGGAATGGCCTCGCCGAGTCTACTAACAAGAACCTCCTGAAAATTCTCCGGAGGACCATTGAAAGGAATAAGCGGACTTGGCACTTGCTCCTGAACCGGGCACTGTGGGCGGACAGAGTTGCGTTCAAGAAATCCCTCAGAACGTCCCCCTACGCGCTCGTCTATGGCAAGGAAGCTGTTATGCCATCACACATCGAGATCCCCGCCCTGTGGATGATTGACGAAGACAGGAGCAGCGGAGACCCGGTGGACGACAGATTGTGCCAACTCCTGCAGTTGGAAGAAGACAGAGAAAGTGCATACCAGGCCTTTGCGGATCACATTGCAGCCACTCAAGGCTGGTTTGCAAAAGGCACCACTGCCCGAGTTTTCGAAGTCGGGGACCTGGTGCTGAAGTGGGATTCATACAAGGCAAAACCCGGTAATCACGGAAAGTTTGATGCTCTCTGGGAGGGCCCTTATCAGATTGCCCGGGTGAATCAGTTCAATGCCTACATACTTTCGGATATGGAGGGTCAGCTCCTCCCTATCCCCGTCAACGGGTTCCACTTGAAACTTTATCGTTGTTGAAGGCGCCCGAGTGGCCCTTCCTTGTAAAAATTTTCCCTTATGTTTTTTATGTTCCGGCATGTACAGTTTTCAGCTTTAGCTTTCATTTTATTTTTCCTTCTTTGAGCTTAACTGCGGCATGGGAGAGAAAGACGGGCTTCGCATCGAAGTCTGTTGTTGCCCCTCAGGAGGGGCGAAGTTCGGCTATGCAGAGAAAGAAAGGAGAAAAAGGGGCAAAAATCGACTAAGTGTTGGCCGAAGCCCGACTTCGCAGCGAAGTCGGACTTCGGCCCAGCCGAACTGCGAAGTTTGTTCAAAGAAAACGCTAAGGCACACAAAAAGGAAGCTCCTCAGCCTTTGATTGAAAGTCGCACTGCGCACACTCTTCGTGCGAAGTACGCACTGCGCGCAACTTTTGCGCGAAGTGCGAACTTCGCAGCGAAGCCTGACTTCGGCTAGCACTCGTGCGAAGTGCGCGTTGCGCTCTACTCTCGCGCGAAGTGCGAACTTTGCGCGAAGTTCGCACTTCGCACCAAGCTTCGGCTGAAGTCCGAGCCCGCCCCACCATCGCATTGCGCAGTTTGACCAAAGGGCAAAGGTTGAGAAAAACGTTAAGTGCTGTCCAAGACCCAAAGGCGGTAAAGACCCAGACCACGCCCAAAGCCTTGGGCGCAGTGAAGAAGGCAGAACAGTTCGAGCGCGCGCCTCGCGCGAAGTTCGTACTTCGCCCGAAATTCGGGCGAAGTCCGACTTCGCCGGCGAGGTCGGGCCGTGCCCAACTTCGGGCCAGTATTGGGACGCGGTTTAAAAAAAAAATAATAAAAAATTTTCAAAACCCCAAGCTGGGCCCAAGGCGCGCTTGCACTTGTTTTAATGTGGGTTTCCGCACCGAAGCTTTTGTCTTGAGCGGTGTGCCCAAGTGGTGGCAGCAACGTCAGCCATGGTGCAATCTCCAATGCTGAATTAATGATTGCACGGTTTTTTAAGAAAAAATGCAACAAAAAAAAGCATGGCACGTCTGCCAGGGCGCACTTTTTCTCAACATTCTCCTGCGCAGCCACCAAAGATTTTAACTCAGCCGACCTACCCCCTCCTGCGTTGCATTTATGGCGCTGTTTTTATCTAGAAAAGGGGGTCGAAAGCATGCAGACATTCCAGAATGCAGAGATTATTCCTCGGACAGTGCTAATTATTCCTCTGATAGCGAAATTTGTTGCAGACAGCCTGAACCTACCATTATTGCTGACTCGGAGAGATGGACAGAGGAAAAAGGCCCGTGTCAGCGCAGTCCAGTGAAAGCAGCGAACCAGGCGATTTGCCGTGGCCAGGCGTTTTCAAAGGCGATACCCCGCCAGAGAAAAAGTCAAAGGCCCGGACGAAGAAGGTACAGCGTGGGCAATCCCCACCACCTCCGGTAAATTACCTGGCAGGGTATGTGGACGGCTCGTTTTCCATGAGCCTAACTCAGCTGCGAACAAGTGTGGAGAGCTGGGCTGACAAAGTTTCGCCCTCCCACCATTTCGGAGTGGCGTACAAATCAAATCTCTTCAGATTCATGTGCCCTCCTGTCCACCAATGCCCGGAGCTGATAGACTTAATTGTCAGACACTACAGACCAGCTTCCCGGAAAGTTTGCAGCTCCAGCGGTAAACCCTTGTTCGCGCTGCGCAGGGAAACTGTGCAGCCAGCTTTCGCCCCAGGGCTGGAGTATGACTCCGGCACCATCCTCAGAAAAGTAAATCTGGGCGAACAAGCGGGACGTTTCACGCACACCAAGCGAATGAGGGATTTCCTCAATTCAGAGCTGAACGCCCCGCTTCCAACTGGACAATGGCCGACTGGCCCCATGCCTTGGCGAAATTTCAGAGCAAGTATCTATATACCATCCTGGCATGGATCCTCGGCTGCGACTCCGATCAACTGGTGCACCCGTACCAGCTGGCGCTGGCAGAATGTCTCCTGTGTGGAGAATCTTACGAACCAGCGGCGCAGCGGAGTGGAAAGCGCCCCATCTCTTTCGACCGAGGCAGGTAGGTCGGCTTACGCCATTCATTCCAGCCTGCTGAAAATTCAAAAGAGGCAGTCTACCGATTTTCGTTTTAGTTCTGTTCTGGCCTGGCTTTGTTTGTACCATCTTCACCCCCAAATGCCGATCCTGAACCTGAAGAAGGTTAACGAGAGGGGAGAGCCCCAGCCCGTCTATAACTGGACGGATGACTTATACCGGAAAGGGTCCTACTACAAGTTCAACTTCAACTTTCTGGGATTTGTCATGTCAGTCTTCACCGAAAGTGAAATTCCCCGTCCTCCGAGAGAAATGACGAGTGCACTAATAAATCAGAAGCTCGGGGACGTTTTCAGGCTGACGCAGGGGATTGTGGTCAGGATCTACGGATTTAAGGGCAAGCCCTATTTGCTGCCCTATTGGTGTTCAGAGCATCTGTTCGGGATGGAAATTGCCCGGAAGATGGACTATGTGGAAGAAGAATTCGGCCTAGGGAAGAAGAGAGGACAAATTTTTCAATACCCTCTTTCCTGGGCCAACATTGAGATTACTGAGGTAGGACAGCATGTCCACCTAGAGCAAGCGCTGTCCCGAACTGGCCTGGTGTTGCTGTCGCAGCGCTGGAAGTACGACCCTTATGGGATAAGGGCGAGGTTTACACATTTGTGCCCCCGGGATATAACCGAGGATAGATGCAATATGGTCCATGTGGACCTTGATTGGGAGATCGAATTGATGGAAGCTTCTCCTCCCTGGCAGGATTTCTACTGCGAGGAGGTGACATATGACCCCAAGCGAAACCCGGACCATCACTTCTCATCTCCAGGGTTCAAAAAATTTCTATCCAAGATAGCAGGCCTGAATTGGACTAAAGAAAAGGTTACCGAATGCTGGAAGATGAGATGCCGGATGCAGCACGATAAATCCATGAGGAGAAGCCTGGCCGTAGATGACGATTTTTCGGTTCTCTATGACCAGCATCATGACAGCTGGCGGCCGTTTGCATATCAAGGTTACGTTCCCCGAGGCCCCTTTGAGGATTATAAAGGAGGGTCTCCTCCCAAACAGTTGTACACTTCGGCAACTGCCAGCGCAGGCCCAGCAAGTACTCAGGTCGATCCAATGCAGCCCGTGGCTCCCAAGGCGGCGCTTGAAAAGGCGAAAGAGTTAGTCAAGGCAGCGCCCGAGGCAATCCCTCAGGCAAGAAAAGCGCCAGCGCCGCCAGAATGCAGACCGGTTGCGGCAGACCTTCTGCAAGTTAAACCCCGGTACAAGTTTACCGTGGGAGCATCAGCGCCTGCTGCACCTGCTTCGTCTCCTTCCCCTGAACCGACTGTTATTCCAGAAGAGAAGAAGCGGAGGAGAGTCGAGAAAATCAGGCGACCTAGCCTGATAGTGCAGCAGCCAGTAGCAGAGCCACAACCGCGTCCTGCCGCCGCAGAGGCAGTTCCTCTGGGCAGCCCCAAGCCAGCCGCTGAGACAAGAAGCGAAGATATCCACCCGGCATCGGCTCGGGCGGAGCCCGCGAGTACGTTTGCTGCCCCTGTCTCTCTAGTCTCACCCAGTCCTGCTTCCACTCAGTCCCCCGCTCAATCTGAGCAAGCCATGACCACATCTCCCTCCCCGTCTCCGCGTCCTTCTAGCGGTCCCCATTCCTTCGATCAGTTTGCTCAGGACCCTAACGTCTCTCTTTCTCTGAGCACAACTCCAAATCCTTCGCCCGAGGTCAATGCTGAGGCTGTCCGTTCACCGTCACATCCTCCGCCTCAGCCGCTTCAAACCCTCGCAGCATCAGCTACTCCCATTTCCATTTCCCGGTCGCCCCCACAAGTGACCGATTCTTCCAAGGTCTGTCCGGTTCCTCCTGATCCCATTCCCGCAGGAGAGACGTCTCAGCAGATCCCTAGGCTGGGGGAACCAGATTTTATGGACGACCTCCAGAACTCAGATGACTTGCCTCTGGCTACGAGAGCCGTAGAGTATTCTGTCTCTTTCCGCCAAGACCTGAAGCGGAGGAGACACGAAGAGATAGCCGCCCCGGCAAAACGCGCAAAGTATGATTTCAGAGCGAGAGTGATTACAACGGAGAAAATAATCCCAATAGTGAAGAAGCCTCTCCGAGAAATGACTAAGGCGGACTACGTGCTCCAGACAAAGGAGAAAAGCTTTGACGACATCAACAAGCAGTATGAGATTCAGACAATCATGCGCAAAGTTGACAATCTCTTTGTCAAAAGTCTGGAGGAGCAGGAAGAACTTTTCGCGTTGCAGGATAAAGTAAGGCAGCTTGAAGAGGACCTGTCTAGGTCCACTGAGCAGCTGGAAGCGGCGCGGCAAGAAACAGATGAACTCAAAGCCCAGCTGGCCGCTTCTCGGCAACAGGCCGCAACCGAAAAGAAAGCAGCCTTGGAGCAGATTTCTCAGCTCCAGGAGTCTTTGAAGCAGGCACAGTCGCAGCTTGCAGAGAAAACATCTCAAGCGGCTGTCTTTTCAAAGACAAAGGTTAAGGAAATGAGGGCTGGTTTGCTGAGGGAATGCAAGCCCCATACCTTTAAGGCGATGGCAGTCCTGGACTTTGCATCCAGGATTCAAGAAGTTTCTGCCCAGGGAAAGCCTGTGGTAGAGGAGGCCGAGCGCTAGGCGAAGCAATGGATGGACCTGGCGGTTAATCTTTAGGAGCGTGAGCACAACGGCGTCCATTTTTCCCCCGTGTCCTCATTCGCTGCAGAATGGGCAGGTGCAAGGGTGACCTTGGACAAATATTTTAGAAAAGTTGAAGAGGTGAGAGTGGCCAGACGAATGCTTGATGCATTCGGACATGAAAGAGATATTCTGCTCGGCCCCCTTTCACGCTCTTTCAGAACTTGGGTGTCCCAGTTTCGTTGAGAATGGCGAGCTCCTCACCTTAGATCCGGTAAAGAAGAATTGGCAGTCCTTTGAAGCAGATACAGCTGAAATTGATAGCTGGACTGAGCCAATTCAAGACAGTCAGGTCACTCAGATGGTGTCCAGATATTCCAAGATCTGCTCCTATTTCCAGGAGTTAGAGAAAAGATACCTCACCATCGACCTGCACACGGTCGCTGCTTTTCACGGAGCATTAGAAGATATAGTTGACCGCAAGCCATTCGAAGCAGAGGCCTGGTGTTCAGCCCAAACGGCATACACTCGCATGTGCGAGGCAGAAGCAGGAGATGAAGAGCTTACGGAAGGAGATTCTGATGGGGCAACTGACAAGGATGAATCTGAAGAACAGTTGCTGCAAGGAGAACAGTTAGAGCAGCAAAATGCAGGGGGGGCAAGTTCCTCTGCACCCAAAGGATGAAGGCATGGATTCTTTGCGCCGAGGTGAGCTCGACACCCCGCGAGCCGCCAGAAATGTTGTCACATTTTGCACGGGGTGCAATGTCTTCAATAAAGGAATAACAGAGCTGCTCCTCTTTTTCCTCTTTCTCCATCTTCTTTCCTTCTTCTCTCCCTTTCCTTTTCTTTCCCGCATTCTTTTTCTTTCCCCCCTTTCTTGGAGTCCCCAGTTGATTTTTCAACTTTCCAGCAAGTTACCCTGAAAATGGCTAAGTGCTGGTGCGAAGTTCGCACTTCGCCCAGTTTTGGTGCGAAGTGCGCACTTCGCCCAGTTTTGGTGCGAAGTTCGCACTTCGCCCAGTTTTGGTGCGAAGTCTGACTTCGCCCCACTTTCTGGGCGCACCTTGCACTGGCAGACTGACAGGTCAACAAAGAAGAGCGGTGAAGTACCGGAGCGAGTTCATAAGGCGGCGAGCACCGGTGTCCACCCGTGCGCGATCCGACTTCTCGGCCAGAGGCGGATTGCGCCCTTGACGAGTGTGCGGTAGGGGAACAAACCCGGAGTTTGACCAAGACGTGAAGATTTTCCCAACCGCACCGTTTTCGCCCGCGCATCCCAAGGAGTCCAGATCCCAAGCAAAGATGGATAGCCTGCCCTCTAAGGCAGGCATGTGTCACAGTTGCATAACCCATCATCCAACAAGTGTCCGACTTCGGGATTTGAACCAGGACTGCCGACCAAAAGGGATAAGCGTGGGCTGCCTGCACTGCTTGCACTAATGGCCTCATTCAAAGCTGATCTGAGGTTTCATCTGCTCCAGCTACCAGCGAACCTGCCGACTTGAAGTTTTGCCCAGCACTCCGCCACGTAGCAGTCCAGCTTCCAGGATGACCATGCTGCGGGTACAGCCCTGTCCGACAAAAGGTCAGCATTTGCAGCTCTTTCGCCGCTTCTGTCAGCTTATGTTTGACTGGGACTCTGTGCCCATTAATGTAACGGGTGGGACTCGAGCTATAAAAGCCCATCTTAAATTCATTGTAAGCGGTGGAAGGGGAATGTTTGTTAGGCAACTACTGTGCTTACTGTAACCATGCTTCTGCATATAAATACAATTTGTATGCCTGGTTCTGTTCTACCGCTTTTATTTCTTATGCTTATGCTTTACGCGATTCTGTGTCATGGCTTGTTGATTCACTTCGGCATTTGATGGTCAGGCGCCTTTAGCATTATTTCCGTACTTTTAATTTTCGTATAATAGATGTGGTAGCAGTTCCATCAGTTATGTGTGACGTTGCTGGCCCGTATCTGGTGATTGATGCGATCCCCTGCTGTTAGTTCCTTGTAGGGAATGTTTGCTAGGGAGCCATTGAAGCTGTGCGGTTAAATTCTCTACCTAACACATATACCTGGCTCTGATATATCTAGGTTTACTGTTTACCCCTGTCAGTGTACGTATCTGGTGATTGATGCGATCCCCTGCTGTTAGTTCCTTGTAGGGAATGTTTGCTAGGGAGCCATTGAAGCTGTGCATACACTGCTTGTGTATCGGCAGTACGCCTAGGTCTTGCGGTTCCTTGCCATACTTTGTGTTTGTATGCAGTAAGTAGCGGTGATTGGTGTGTTCCCGTACTGTTAGTTCCCCCCACCAACCTTTGGACATATTTGTAATCTCTTTCTGTACGTTTATCTCTTTCTGTACATTTAATTCTTTCCCGTTCCCCTTAGCTTAATTCAGAAAACCCCCCAAAAGGAGCCGGCCTTCTCCGGAGATTGGCTCGGAAGGCATCTCTTCCTTCCGGCCTTTCATGCTGGTGGGCGAATCTGGGCGCATCAACCCGAAATCCTTTCCTCATGGCAGATTCGTAACCAACAATTACAAGAAACTGTAATATCATGGGTAGGTGGAGTGTCCATCACAATGCAGGGATTTACACTTGGGTTGTACTCATACGATTGCATTTCATTTACCACTGCTCCACAATGCCTCAATGCAGGGATTTAAACTTGGGTTGTACTCATACGATTGCATTTCATTTACCACTGCTCCACAATGCCTTGGATTTAAGCTATTTGTATATTATGCTTTGAGTTTGAACATAAATTTAAATTTGAGATTCACTAATTACTGAAATTTTGGTCTTCATTTTTGTGTCTGAATCTCATCAGAATAACATAAATAATGTAATATTTCAGATTTTTATTACATTCTTCAACTCTAAGTAAATGTAGATTTTTATGTGCAGATATATATATATATATATATATATGTGTGTGTGTGTGTGTGTGTGTGTGTGTGAGAGAGAGAGAGAGAGAGAGAGATACTCTAAATTCATTTCAGACACTTGGAAACAAGAGACAACAACTAGGAATTTCTCCTATTCATTTGTTGAGTCAGACAACCTATGATATTTTATGATATAATAATTCAGAAAAGTTGTATATTTTGCTAAGCATTCTCTTTGGAAGATTCGATCATTTGAGACCCAAACATCTCCAATTGTAGAAATGCCTTAAGTCCTCTGAACCACTTTCATGCTTCATGTGGGAAGAACACCAATGGGGACTCTATAAACATGCATGCTATTAGCTGCAGTAAAATATGAACAGTCAGTATAAGAGAGGTTTTATACTGAGGCCTTTTGTGGGTAATAAAATGCTGTAATTTCCACTACTGATTGGCACTAACACCTTTGATGCTGAAAAGAATCATTGGTAACATATACAGAATTTTTTTTGTTGAAAAGAGAAAGGCGAGAATTTTGAGGATGAGAATTGGAGTTATATAGTTTAGTCCTTTCTTTACTGTTGCACACAACTTCTGCTCTTCCTATTCTGCAAATTCTTCTTTTAATAATGGTTTATATTTCTTGAAGATTGAGTTTATGTACTTGGGTTTGAAATATTGTCCATTGCCACTCATAAGGGACAGTTGCATGGTAATGGAATAAAACTGAGTAATTTCCACATGCACTGTTTCATTCAGTTGGGGTTTGTAAAGATGTGCCAGTCCACACTTGGACAGACAGGCTACATGCAAACACAAAACCAGCCTCAGTCTCTGCTGCCTACCGGAATGCATCATCAAAAGCACTGTATTGTGGCAGAGGAGATGCCCAAAAAAATGGATCAGAAGACATTTGAAAATCCTGAATAAGAGAAAATGACTTTGAATGCTCTGAGACAATAAGGGAAAATAATGTAGCACCTTTTTGAGGCTATGGTTGCTAAATTCCCACCTTCTTTGGCTGGAAGTTCATTGTAATTTTCTAGAGCACCCTTTGAAATGTTCCGTTCATTCAAGCTTCAAATGAATTTACATGTTCCTAGCATCAAAGGGAAAATAGATGTCGAAGTAGGCGGATTTGAAGCAGGTTTAAGGTAGATTTGAGCAAGTCTTGTGAGAAGACTTGAAGTAGGTTTGAGGCAGATTTGAGCAAGTCTTGTGAGAAGACTTGAAGCAGGTTTAAGGCAAAATTGAGCAAGTCTTGTAAGAAGACTTGGGACAAAGTTGAGAGCAGATTTGTGAGAAGACTTGGAGCAGATTTGGATAGATTGTGTGAGTAGGTTTGAGACAGATTTGTGCATGTAATGTGTGCAGATTTGGGGCAGTGTTGAGCAAGTGATTTGAGCAGATCTTGGTACAGATTTGAGCAAGCCTTGTGTGAAGGTTTGGAGTAGTTTTGAGCAGAGTGTTGAGCTGGCTTTGGAGTGAACCAAAGCAGAGGGGATAGAGTTCTCCTATGAAGAGAGATCCACAAACCAGAGAAGAGGGGATAGAGTTCTCCTGTGGAGAGAGATCCACAAATCAGAGCAGAGGGGATAGAGTTCTTCTGTAGAGAGAGATCCACAAACCAGAGCAAAGGGGATAAAGTTCTCCTATGGAGATTAACGACTGCCCCGCTGTCTCCAACATGGACCCAGTAAAATTGAATTCTCCCATATCCAAAAACCAGAGAAGAGGGGATAGAGTTCTCCTATGGAGAGAGATCCACAAACCAGAGCAGAGGGGATAGAGTTCTCTTGTGGAGAGAGATCCACAAACCAGAGCAGAGGGGATAGAGTTCTCTTGTGGAGAGAGATCCACAAACCAGAGAGGAGATAGAGTTCTCCAATGGATAGAGATCCACGAACCTGATTATTGGGGATTGAGATCTCCTTTGGACAGAGGTCCATAAACATTGTAATAGGGAATTGGTTCCTGTTGTCACATTTTGCACGGGGTGCAATGTTTTCAATTTTTGTAAGAGAGCTGCTCTTCCTTCTCCCCCTTTCTCTCTCTTCCCTACATTCTCATTCTTCTCAAAATTGACAGCAATTGCCCTGAAAAATGGCTAAGTGTCAGGGCATGCTGAGGTGTTCGGGATTTTGCGGGCCATAAACGGGGGCGATAAAATGGACAAAATGAGCCCTGGATATTTTATTATTGCAGATCTTCTCGCAAGCTTTCCAACGATATATTATAATAGGCGATCGGGTCAGCGGATCAAAAGTTATGGCCCCGGGAAGTTGAACCAGGAAACCCTAGTTTTTTGTGCGAAGTGCGCACTTCGCCCAGTTTTGGTGCGAAGTCCGACTTCGCCCCTCTTTTTGGGCGCACCTTGTAACTGGCAAGCTGGCGAGTGGCAGGAAAAATGACTAAGTGGGGGCGAAGTTCGTACCGCGCGCAACAACACACCCCCTGTCCGTGCGAAGTCCGAACGGCGGTGAGAATCAGCAAGTGCCGGTGCGCAACCCGACTTCGCAGCGAAGTCGGACTGCGCCCTTTGACCGGTGCGCAGTAGGGAAATAGTGCTACCCGACTGCGTTGTTTTCCACCTGTGCTACCCGATTGTGCTCTAATCCCGGGCGAAGTTGGATAGACTGCCTTTCAAGGCAGACACGTGTCAAGCATTATCATCCGACAAGTGTCCAACTTTGGGATCCGAGCCAAGACATGCCGAGCAAAAGGACAAGCATGGGCCGCACTACTTATGCCAGTTGCCTCATTTAAGACTGACGTGAGTTTCCACCTGCCTCAGCTACCCGCATTCCTGTCAATATAAAGTTCTACCCAACGCGTTGCCACGTGGATGTTCAACCTTCAGGGAGACCATGCCGAGGGTACATTCCAGCCCGACAAAAGTCAGCATCAGCAGTTCCGCGGCTGCTTTTGTCAGCTAATGTTTGACTGGGACTTTGTGCCCATTAATGTAACGGGGGAACTTTGGGCTATAAATACCCACCACGTTTTCATTGTAAAGTGGTGGAAGGGGAATGTTTGTTAGGGAATCACCGTACCCATTGTAACCGTGCTTCTGCTAATGAATACAATCTGTATGCCTGGTTCTGTTCTGCTGTCTTTATTCTTTTATGCTGTCTTTCATTATATGCTTTAGGCCCACCTGTGTCGCGGCTCGTTGATTCACTTCGGCGTTTGGCGATCAGGTTCCTCTAGTATTGCTTGTTTAAGCACTTTTCGTACTTCATTAATTTAAAGCATTTATAGAATAGATATGGTAGCAGTTCCATCAGTTATGTGTTTTGTTGCTGGTCCGTATCCGGTGATTGATGCGATCCCGTCTTTGTTAGTTCCTTGTAGGGAATGTTTGTTGGGAGCCATTGAACAGTGCGGTTAAATTCTCTACATAAACACATATACCTAGCCCTGATATCTCTAGGCTTGCTTTCTACCTATGTCAGTGTACGTATCCGTTAATCGATGCATTGCCGTGCTGTTAGTTCCTTGTAGGGAATGTTTGCTAGGGGATCATTGAATGGTGCATACACTGCTTATGTATCGGAAGTACGCATAGATTTTGCAGTTCTTTGACATACTTTGTATTTATGATGCAGTAAGTGGCGTTGTTTGGTGTGTTCCCGTACTGTTAGTTCCCCCCCACCAACCTCTGAATATATTTGTAATTCCTTTACGTACATTTGTTTCTTTCGTACATTCATCTCTTTCCTGTACCCTTAGCTCAAATCGAGAAAACCCCCCAAAAGGAGCCGGCCTTCTCCGGAGATTGGCTCGGAAGGCATCCCTTCCTTCCGGCCTTTCAATGTTGGTTCGCGGGTCCAGGGTGCAATAGCGACAAAATCCTTTCCTCGTGGCGGATTCGTGACCAACAGTTTTTGGCACGCCCGGTGGGACTCTTTGTCTCGCATTTGGAAGATCTCAAGCTCGTCCTCATTCGGGCTGACAGTTTCTTTCCGAATGCTCGGTGGGACAAGGAGGTTTCTCACCCCCAAACAGAATTGAAGCACTGGTGCTCGCTTCATTGCTGTTCAAAATCAGAGCACCTGGCGACTCTGCACGTTCATATTCTCTGAGTCCAAAAGACCGGTCCTAACGCCTTCGTTCAAGCAAGAAGGTGGCGAGCGAGGAACCCGGGAAACCAGCCTGACTTTACGAAATTAATACCAACGCTCCAGGCGAGCGCGTCAGGCTGGCTGATTACCAAGCTCGCATAGACGAATCAGTGAGGTGAGACGATCGGTCTCCATATTTTAAGGAAGCCCGAGTTGGTGAATCTTTGGCTTGCCTTCATCTGGCAAAATCACCTGGCGACTCCGACTGAGCTGAAGATCCAGATTTCTTGATCGCAGGCGCCCTTTTTTTAAGCTAATAGAAGACACCCCGGAGGAATCAAGGTTTGGTGAGCAGCCTTGACCTCACAAGCGGAGAAATGAATGTTCACCTACAGTCTCCACCGTGGTGGTATTGGCTCCAACCATCACCGCAACCGGTACCCGAAGAGGGCTCCCGTCTGAAAAATCTCCTTGCCACATTGTTCATCAATTGTATGGGTACCGGCATGAATGACAATCTGCCACGTTGCACCATGTTCGCGACCTGGCAAGCTTTGGGAGGCAAGCCGGACTTCAAAGATCATCTGAAGTACAATCAGATCTGGTCCGGACACTGCAGGTTCACCGGATAGGCAACCAAAGCTAGATTTGTGTGGCGGCATGCCGATAATGCCGCAAAATTTTGTGTAAATAATCCGGCTATTATTCAAAGTTTTAGTTGTTTTTCTTATTTCAGTCTGTGCAGTGTTTTCTTTTTAAGTGTTCCGAGGAGGCAATTGCCGGAGGTGGATCTGAAGAGCAGTTGCAGCGAGGGTGACTCTGTTGCCCAATGGATGAAGGCATGGATTCTTTGCGCCGAGGCGAGCTCGACACCCCGCGAGCCGCCAGAAATGTTGTCACATTTTGCACGGGGTGCAATGTTTTCAATTTTTGTAAGAGAGCTGCTCTTCCTTCTCCCCCCTTTCTCTCTCTTCCCTACATTCTCATTCTTCTCAAAATTGACGACGGTTGCCCTGAAAAATGGCTAAGTGTCGGGGCATGCTGAGGTGTTCGGGATTTTGCGGGCCATAAACGGGGGCGATAAAATGGACAAAATGAGCCCTGGATATTTTATTATTGCGGATCTTCTCGCAAGCTTTCCAACGATATATTATAATAGGCGATCGGGTCAGCGGATCAAAAGTTATGGCCCCGGGAAGTTGAACCAGGAAACCCAGTTTTTTGTGCGAAGTGCGCACTTCGCCCAGTTTTGGTGCGAAGTGCGCACTTCGCCCAGTTTTGGTGCGAAGTCCGACTTCGCCCCTCTTTCTGGGCGCACCTTGTAACCGCAAGCTAGCGAGCTGGCGAGGAAAAATGACTAAGTGGGGGTTCCGCCGTGCGAAGTCCGAACGGCGGTGAGAATCAGCAAGTGCCGGTGCGCAACCCGACTTCGCAGCGAAGTCGGACTGCGCCCTTTGACCGGTGCGCAGTAGGGAAATAGTGCTACCCGACTGCGTTGTTTTTCACCTGTGCTACCCGATTGTGCTCTAATCCCGGGCGAAGTTGGATAGACTGCCTTTCAAGGCAGACACGTGTCAAGCAGCATCATCCGACAAGTGTCCAACTTTGGGATCCGAGCCAAGACATGCCGAGCAAAAGGGACAAGCATGGGCTGCACTACTTATGCCAGCTGCCTCATTTAAGAGCGACGTGAGTTTCCACCGCCTCGCCTACCCGCATTCCTGTCAATATAAAGTTCTACCCAACGCGCTGCCACGTGGGCTGTTCAACCTTCGGGGAGACCATGCCGAGGGTACGATCCAGCCAGACGAGTCGGCATCAGCAGTTCCGCGGCTGCTTTTGTCAGCTAATGTTTGACTGGGACTTTGTGCCCATTAATGTAACGGGGGGAACTTTGGGCTATAAATACCCACCACGTTTTCATTGTAAGGTGGTGGAAGGGGAATGTTTGTTAGGGAATCACCGTACCCATTGTAACCGTGCTTCTGCTAATGAATACAATCTGTATGCCTGGTTACATTCTGCTGTCTTTATTCTTTTATGCTGTCTTTCATTATATGCTTTAGGCCCACCTATGTCGCGGCTCGTTGATTCACTTCGGCGTTTGGCGATCAGGTTCCTCTAGTATTGCTTGTTTAAGCACTTTTCGTACTTCATTAATTTAAAGCATTTATAGAATAGATATGGTAGCAGTTCCATCGGTTATGTGTTTTGTTGCTTGGTCCGTATCCGGTGATTGATGCGATCCCGTGCTGTTAGTTCCTTGTAGGGAATGTTTGCTGGGAGCCATTGAACAGTGCGGTTAAATTCTCTACATAAACACATATACCTAGCCCTGATATCTCTAGGCTTGCTTTCTACCTATGTCAATGTACGTATCCGTTAATCGATGCATTGCCGTCTTTGTTAGTTCCTTGTAGGGAATGTTTGCTAGGGGATCATTGAATGGTGCATACACTGCTTATGTATCGGAAGTACGCGTAGATTTTGCAGTTCTTTGTCATACTTTTGTATTTATGATGCAGCAAGTAGCGTTGATTGGTGTGTTCCCGTACTGTTAGTTCCCCCCCACCAACCTCTGAATATATTTGTAATCCCTTTCTGTACATTTGTTTCTTTCTGTACATTCATCTCTTTCCTGTACCCTTAGCTCAAATCAGAAAACCCCCAAAAGGAGCCGGCCTTCTCCGGAGATTGGCTCGGAAGGCATCCCTTCCTTCCGGCCTTTCAATGTTGGTTCGCGGGTCCAGGGCGCAATAGCGACAAAATCCTTTCCTCGTGGCGGATTCGTGACCAACGGTTCCCAAGAAATTTGTTGAGAAAAATTATAAGAAATATTTTCTCCATGGACGTAACCCACATTGGGTGAACCACGTTAAATATGTGTCTCTCATGTGTATGATGATTTGTGCATTGTTTTGTTATTACTATTGATATTGCAATTGATAACATTGGATAATACTGTTTGGGAAAGAAAAGTAAAAGTTTGTCTTATACTATTCACCCTCCCCTCTCAGTATAATCTTGTGTTGTTCAGCTTCACCTCTTTAGAGGTGAAAAGGACTTTCGCCCTCCACTAGGGGTGAAACTAATTCATTCTTCCATTTTCTAGCATTTTTCGTTTTACCAATTCCTTTGTTGACTCTTTTGCCCCTCAAAGTGTTGTATAGAACATTTCTTCATGATTGCTTTTGTCTTTGATTTTTATTCACAGTAATATTATTTCAGAATTAAAAAAGAGAAGAATCAAAATAATAAAAACAATTGTAGAAAAACAACTACACCGAACTGGAAATGATTAAAACTGTAGCATTTTTCATCAATCATCCTTGAAAATTTTACAATCAAAATTCAAATAAAATTTAATGTGGTAAAGTGACAAAACTGCCAACAGTAGTTTATTTAGAGTCAAATAACTATGTAATGTAAGATAAAAAAATTATAAAGCCACATAAATAAATGCAGAATGAATTTCATGCATTTTAGTCCATATAATATAAGTATGGGAGAAAGGAAGACAAAAATCATTGAGAAGGCATCCTCTTTAAATGAAAAAATATGACCAACTCTATAAATGGAAAACATCATGTATGTCATAGCATGTTTAGTTACATATTCTTATTTATATTCTATGATGCATTTCCCTTTCCATTTTGCATAGTTAATCCATTTAGGAATCCCTCCAATCAATGGATCCATTCTATAATATGATTTAATCATATGTCAAAGCACTATTCACGTTTCTCTCTATGGTGCCATTCAGCCATTTGACACTTCCTTTAGAAAATGAGTTTCTTCCTACATGTTGAAACAATAGCATGTATACGTATATGATTTTGATTGGATAACATTTTGTTAGAATACAATTAGTTACAAAGAAAATTTTGCAGATTTTAAGCATTTAAAAAAAATCTATGATGTGAGGCTGACTATCTTTGTGGGTATGCCATTGTAGCTTTGCATGGGCACAAAAGCGTCAAAATGCATCTTTCCTTCCAGGTATATATTTACAACACTGTTTTATGAATGATATCTGCATTATTCAATAGTTATATTCCATGATCTATTTGAGTCCTCATAGTTGACGGAAATGAATTTTTATTTACACTTATAATATTATATTATAGAATATTATAATTACATATGGGAGTACAACAGTAGTTTATTACTGGTCAAATTGGAACCCTTTCCCAACATATGAAATGTAGGATAGCATGTTTGTTTTAGTACCAATCTTCAGACAATCTGTGTCTTTCCTGAATGTTTCTCCTCTAGAGATAACTTGAGCTAATAGATGCGCTTAATAACTACAGATCTGACCTAAGTGAAGGTTAACTATATGATCATCAACCATTAGTTTATGCCTAAACCATCAAAGTAATGGCATTCCTAGAAGTATGTCACGTTGCCCGATCAAACACAAATACACTAGATCACTCCACTCGAATGTAAACATCCAAAAGAAAGGAGAATGCAGATTCTTCCTACTCCCATGCTCAGAGTAACCATGCATCAACAATGTCAAAATCAATCTGCATTTTTCACCCTACAACACACGAGAAATTGCATTTGTTAGGCCAAACTTAGTCAAAACATATTTAATGGCCATAGTTGGACTAGGTGTGAGCTAACCAAGGACCATAGATTTAAAGGGCATTATCGTAGAAATGGTTTTATGAACTTTTGATTTCTTTGTTTCCACTTATTCTATAAAGGTGATGAACTTGTGCATGTTGGCACGCCTGTCAGTCCAAACTCATTAGTTGACCTCGACTGCATTCATTACTTGAGGAGTCACAACTTGTGTGATTTTGTATGTGCACATTTAAATCTTGAAATAACCTATTGAATCTTATATAAGTAACTTATACGAATGGCAATGTGGCATTCACTATAAATAGAACCTAAATTTGTTATTCTTGATAAATTTGTATCACTTAAATGGTTAGAATGGTTAGTACGCCTAATATTTGTCTAATATCATCTAATATCCTTGCATGTGCAAATCATAGATATAGATATGAAATAATGAGCAATTAGATTTTCATTCAAAACATTAGTTTATATGTAATGTCCCCTTTCTGAGCAGTCAACTCGTTATGGTGTTCTAGCCTACTTCCGGGCTCCCGTAGGCTATGACAGGTGCGTGGGGGCCTAATGGAGGTCATTTAGTCATCATCCAGATTCCGAGAGCTTTCTATTGCTTGTCTTTCGAACCATTATGAGCATGGAAGCATGGACTTACTATTTTTAGTAAGTCAGTTTTTAGGGTTTCTAGTCGGACGGGAAGTGCAGTGTTACTGTTTGCCGAAAAGGGTATCCAGATTTATCTTCAGTTGGCAGATTGGTTAACCAGAGGTTAGATATTTTAATGAGCAAAGGTTTGATTATATTAAATTAAATTAAATATTTAATTTAGTATAGTTATAACTTTATTTTATAAAGTGGAGATATAAGGGGTCATAAGTCATTTAAGTGATAAATAATATTTTATAAAGTGACTTTATGTTTTTAAAAGGGAGCAACTTGAGTTAAAAATTAAAGTTGTTGACCCCATGTTGAGCACCTAGGTAAAAAGGGGATGTGGGACTTAAAAGTAATATATGTTTTAAGTTTTATCCCACATTGGCTGTGCAAGGGAGTTGTCCCAACAAAAGGTTTTTATATTCAGTTGCTTGCTCTCATTATTCACATTCTAGACATTTGATATTTGTTTTCTCTGAGGAGATTGTTGGGAGCTCTGGTTGCAGACTCTATCGGCTGTTGGGGACGAAAACCTCCTTTAGTAACATTGTTTTCGGGTGTGAAAGATCACCCCTAGGCAATAAATCTGCCGGATTCATTCAGAGTTCGGGATCAACACTTCAAGAAGATTCACAGAGCTGTTGTATGGAATTATTGGCTTGTTATTTACTGAAGCAAACATTGTGGAGACTTGCAGAGTTTTTTGGCAAGGGTTTTCAGCTTTTTTGGAGACGAAATCCTCCAGCAAGGACATCACTTTCGGGATTGGAAGACATCCTCAGAGTGATTTAGAGCCTTTCCGTGACAGGGAATGTATTGTGCTTCGATTGCAGGTGATTCTTGAGGGTTTTAGAGGAGCAAACATCAGATTAATTGCAGATACATTTTATTGGCATCATTTCAGCAAAGGTCATACCTTTTCAGCCTATTTTTTAAGCATTTCATTGGGATTTGAGCTAGGGTTTGTGAGCATTAATTTGGGTGCCATTCTCCTATAGACCTAGCGTGGATTTTGAAGTTGGTTTCAAGGGTTTTCAGGAAGATTTGAGTATCATCTTTGCTGTTGTACTTTTCCGGTACCTGTCCGTACAATTTTAGCAGTTAATGTGAAAGTTTTGGGGCTGAAAAAACACCATTTTGCATGTGGGTATTGACAGAGTTGGAACAACAACAAATGGGTATGTTTAATTTGATATTTTGAAGACATTTACCCATCTGAGTATTCTAAATAATTGCTGTAAACTTGCAGATTTGAAATTCTAAGATTCTTGATTGAGGGTTTCCTCAAGAAAGCTAAATATTCAGTGTTTATGCTATTAAACCTATTGCATGTTTATGGGTATTGCATAAAATTGATTATTCAGTGCTTAAATCATCTGGGTATCATTGTATGTTATAGTTATAGTTTCTACTCACCTGGGTATTAATGCATGTAACAAATTAAGTCATAGTTTTGCAAGACAAATCGAAACACACAAAAAAAAAAAAATTATTATTATCCAGATTTGGGGTGGTATATTACAGTGGTATCAGAGCACAGGCTATTTCTGCCAGCCTGTTTGGGTAGTTAATCATGGCACCATTGAGTAAAAAGGAGTTGGTTGAACGGCTTATTAATGCAGAAGGTAAACTTGGACAACCATCAAAGTCAAAAGATGCTCTTATCTACACTTTGGGAGAAGTAGAAGATTGCTTGCACATGATGGGGCAGTCACATTCTCAGTTGTTACAAGCAGCTAATTTTCCTTTGGTGATGTCTTTGGACAAGCCTGAATGGGTGAAACACACAGAAAAGGAGGTAAGACTTATGGTCACTTCTTGTTTGAGTGAAATTTTGAGTATTTCAGCACCTAAGGCACCTTATAGCGATGATGCATTGAGAAAGATAATGCAACTATTGGTTCACAGTTTCAAAGGATTGGGAAAAATCTCAAGTTCCCATTTTGCTAGGAGAGTTACCATACTTGAATTATTTGCAAAAGTTAGAATGGAAAACATCATGTTAGACTTGAACATGGATAGGTTGATTTACAAAATGTTTCACCATTTTATTGCTACAGCCAGAAAAGAGCATGTTGGAAGTGTTATTGCAGCCATGAGAGACATCACGATTTCAATCATAAATCAATGTGAGGAAAGTGATAATTTTTTCCAGCCACTCATATCTATGTTAATGGACGTTTGGAGACATTATTTGGTTGCTTCACCTACAGAACATGACTTGGTTAACAGTGTAGTTCAAGAGTGTGAAAAGAAATTGCAGCCCTTCTTGGTCATTGAAAAGCACAGGGAAGAAGAGGAGCTAAAATCAGAAAATTCTCATGAATGCAATGACATCACACATGAGGTATGTATGGATGAGTCCCAGATTGTTTCTAATGACATAGATGCACCCATTGTTGATGAAATTGAACAAGAGGGAAAGAACACTACGGTAAATTTTGTTGTTGATTTAGACCACTCAAAATAAAGTTCTAAGGTTGACCGATGCCTTAATGACACTATTGGAATTGGTGCATATGATGACAAATTTGTTGAGTTTCCTAATGCCAATGCAGAGACAAAGAATGTTGAATTTGTTGCATCAGCTTATTATGATGAGTTCACTAATGCATTCTCAGATGTTGAGCATGATGATAGTGATTCAAATGTTCAATCAGCACATGATGACCTCCTCTTATCACAATTCAGTGGTGACCGTACAATGATGTGGGTTTAGTATCCATACTGAACCTATGAAGATAAGTATGCAAGACAATTTCATTTACTTTGGTGATTTGCAAAGTAACTTATGTACAGAGACAGTCTTGCATGATGGGGAATCAAAATTAAGCGATCAGCTCATAGTGCCTTGGGATCCGGGTGTGTTGACACCTAAGGCGGATGAAGAACCACTAGGGAATGAAATTCCTCTTACCCCAAGTGATGAACTTTCAGAGAGTGCAATTTTGGATCAGCAAGTTAATTGGATAGAGCATGAGGACAGTATGGGATTTCAATGGGTAGATAATCCACTGTTTGAGATGGACAGTGAGACATCCTTTAACAACCCACTTTTTGTGATGCATGATGTTGAATTGATACCTATGACTGATTGGGATAGTACATGTCATTGTGGCCTAAAGTTGGGTCTTTTGGATTCACCTCCAAAAGAAGGGAGTCACATTGACTCAGTGGTTGATGGAATTGCGAGCCAAGTGGTGGAGACTTCAGGTTCTAGTAGATTCCTTTTTGATGAAGCTCTCACTCTGATGTATGTTGCACAACCCCAGTTCAATGAAGTCACTTTGAGGGAGATTCCTTTAACTCAACACTTCATGCCTGTGCTGCTGGACATCAAGGATGACGAAGAGGCGTACCTTGGAAGTTTGATGATCCAAAGAAGGAATGCTTCTGTGCACTCTTTGAGCAGCCATGTTATAAATCCATTTGTGTTCATATAGATGGATTGGAGGGAGATTCTGAGCAAAAAATGGATATTTTTAGAGTTGGAGACTCATTATGAGGCCATTCAGCTTGTTGGAGGAGTTAGTTTTTGGTCTAACATGAGGTCAAAAAGAATTGCAGCTAATGTGATCCATTTTTGGATGGATTTATGGGCATATCGAGTGTATGTAGGATGTCACTTCATTCTGATGATTGATATACTTCTTGATAGTACTTTCATGATCACCGCTAAGTGGGAGTGCAGGTACTCTTGGGTTGACTATTTTGTCTCTTAGAGATGGAGTGTTATCTTGGTATTTTCCGATTTTGATGGAAGATGCATCCCCAGGATAATCAATTTCGGAGTTGATATAGCTGACCTTCTTTATATCGACCGTTTGTTATAGATTGATCAACACTTTTGGATCTCAGAGGTTGTGGAGGATGCTTTGATGATTGTAGAAGACTGTTGTGCTTGGAATCGGTTGATATACATCAGGAGGATGAGTCCAGATGAGAGATTGTTAGCTCTGGACTACAGAGGCATTCCCAGGGTTGACCATGTCGTAGGTTATGATGATGTTCTCTCTAACATGTCTTGGTGAGAGATGTTTCATTTCAGACATTACAGTATCAGATTTGAGGGAGGTTACATCATTGTGTTGCAGTTGAGTCTTGTGCAGTTTTGGCATGCTGAGTTTCGTGTTGTAATCAGAGTGGCGCATCAACAGCATGGTGGATTTCTCCTGAGGATTGTTTGGGATTCTGGAATTTTTTGTGATGGCAACCGGGAGCAGAAAGTTGACTGGAATATAGTTGAGTATTGCTTGGGGACAAGCAATCTTTGGGAAGGGCGGACTGTAATGTCCCCTTTCTGAGCAGTCAACTCGTTATGGTGTTCTAGCCTACTTCCGGGCTCCCGTAGGCTATGACAAGTGTGTGGGGGCCTAATGGAGGTCATTTAGTCATCATCCAGATGTCGAGAGCTTTCTATTGCCTGTCTTTCAAACCATTTTGAGCATGGAAGCATGGACTTACTATTTTTAGTAAGTCAGTTTTTAGGGTTTCTGGTCATACGGGGAGTGCAGTGTTATTGTTCGCCGAAAAGGGTATCCAGATTTATCTTCAGTTGGCGGATTGGTTAACCAGAGGTTAGAGATTTTAATGAGCAAAGGTTTGATTATATTAAATTAAATTAAATATTTAATTTAGTATAGTTATAATGTTATTTTATAAAGTGACTTTATGTTTTTAAAAGGGAGCAACTTAAGTTATAAATTAAAGTTGTTGACCCCATGTTGAGCGCCTAGGTAAAAAGGGGACGTGGGACTTAAAAGTAATATATGTTTTAAGTTTTATCCTACATTGGTTGTGCAAGGGATTTGTCTCAACAAAAGGTCTTTATATTCAGTTACTTGCTCTCATTATTCACATTATAGACATTTGATATTTGTTTTCTCTGAGGAGATTGTTGGGAGCTCTGGTTGCAGACTCTATCGGTTGTTGGGGACGAAAACCTCCTTCAGTAACATTGTTTTCGGGTGTGAAAGATCACCCCTAGGCAATCAATCTGCCGGATTCATTCAGAGTTCGGGATCAACACTTCAAGAAGATTCACAGAGCTGTTGCAGGGAATTCTTGTCTTGTTATTTACTGAAGCAAACATTGTGGAGACTTGCAAAGTTTTTTGGCAAGGGTTTTCAGCTTGTTCGGAGACGAAATCCTCTAGCAAGGACATCACTTTCGGGATTGGAAGACATCCTCAGAGTGATTTAGAGCATTTCCGTGACAGGGAATGTATTGTGCTTCGATTGTAGGTGATTCTTGAGGGTTTTAGAGGAGCAAACATCAGATTAATTGCAGATACATTTTATTGGCATCATTTCAGCAAAGGTCATACCTTTTCAGCCTATTTTTTGAGCATTTCATTGGGATTTGAGTAGGGTTTGTGAGCATTAATTTGGGTGCCATTATCCTACAGACCTAGCGTGGATTTTGAAGTTGGTTTCAAGGGTTTTTAGGCAGATTTGAGTATCATTGCTGTTGTACTTTTCTGGTACCTATTCGTACAGTTTTAGCAGTTAATATGAAAGTTTTGGGGCTGAAAAAACACCATTTTGCATGTGGGTATTGACAGAGTTGGAACCTGTTGGCATTTTTGCCACATTAAATTTTTTAACAAAATTTTATCTAAGTATGGAGCTTCAAAGTGATAAAGAGCATGCAAAGGTGTTGGCATTTTCGCAGGCCCTAAATGGGGATGATAAAGTGGACGAATTGATCTTTTGATGTCTCTGTTGGTTACGAATCCGTCATGAGGAAAGGATTTGTTGCTATTGCGCCCTAGGACTCGCAAACCAACATTGAAAGGTCGGAAGGAAGGAATGCCTTCCATGCCAATCTCCGGAGAAGGCCGGCTTCCTGTGGGGTTTTGAGGTTCAAGATAAGAGTGCAGGGAAAGAGATAAAAAGTACAAAAAGAGATCCAAATTAGATTGGAGTTGGGTGGGGGGAACTAACAGTACGACAACGCATCAATCACCACTACTAACACCAATATAACAATAACACACCACTATGGATGCTGTCACTCGCCAGTAGGACAGAGCAAGTATACGTTTTGTGTTAAGAGCCAGAAGCACAGCTACAATGGTTCCCTAACAGACATTCCCTCCAAGGAACTAACAGTACGACAACGCATCAATCACCACTACTAACAACACTATAACACAAAACATAACCAAAAAACTGCCGCTAACGTTTGCCCTATGTATCCTTTGATTTATGCGCCTCAGGTATACCTGACCACCAAATGCCGAAATGAATCAACAAGCCATGACACAGGAAAACGTAAGGCAGAAATGCAAAAGAGAGGCAGCATACAAAATAAAAACAGTATAACAACACCAAGTGTATGTATTATATTAACTGGCAGAAGCACAGCTACAATGGTTCCCTAACAGACATTCCCCTTCCACCACTTTACAATGAAAACGTGGTGGCTATTTATAGCCCAAAGTTCCCCCCGTTACATTAATGGGCACAAAGTCCCAGTCAAACATTAGCTGACAAAAGCAGCCGCGGAACTACTGATGCTAACTTCTGTCGGGCTGGACTGTACCCGCAACATGGTCTCCCTGAAGACTGTACAGATACGTGGCAGCGCGTTGGGTAGAACTTTATATCGGCAGGAATGCGGGTAGCTGAGGCAGGTGGAAACTCACATCAGCCTTTGATGGGGCAGTTGGCATAAATAGTGCAGCCCATGCTTGTCCTTTCCTCGGTCATGTCTTGGCTCGGATCCCAAAGTTGGACACTTGTCGGATGATAATGCTTGACACGTGTCTGCCTTGAAAGGCAGTCTATCCAACTTCGCCCGGGATTAGAGCACAATCTGGTAGCACAGTGAAAACAGCCGCGATCGGGTTGGCCTATTTCCCACACTGCGCACCGGTCAAGGAGCACGATCCGACTTCGCTGCGAAGTCGGGTTGCGCACCGGCACTTGCTGATTCTCACCGCCGTTCGGACTTCGCACAGACAAGGGAGCACAGTCCGACTTCATTGCGAAGCCGGGTTGCGCTCCAACACTTAGTCAATTTCCCTGCCAGACTGTTTCCAAGTGCGCTCAGGAAGAAGGGCGCAGTCGGACTTTGCACCAAAAACTGGGCGCAGTCGGACTTCGCACAAAAACTGGGCACAATCGGACTTCGCACCAAAAACTGGGCGCAGTCGGACTTCGCACAAAAAACTGGGTTTCCTGGTTCTGCTTCCCGGGGCCATAACTTTTGATCCGCTAACCCGATCGCCTTTTATAATATATCGTCGAAAAGCTGGCGAGAAGATCTGCAATGATTAAATATCTAGAGCTCATTTTGTCCATTTTATCGCCCTCGTTTATGGCCCGCGAAAACACGAACACCTCAACATGCTCTTTACCGCTTTAAAGCTCCATACTTAGGCCAAAATTTATCAAAAGATTTAATGTGGCAAAATTGCCAACAGTCTCATTATTGCAAATATTTTCGTAAGCTTTTCGGCGATATATTACAATAGGTGATCGGGTCAGCGGATCAAAAGTTATGGCCCCGGGAAGCAAAGCCAACAAAAGTCCACTTCGGGCTTGAAGAAAATTCTAAGGCATGAAGGGCACTTCGTCCAGAATGCTGCCGAAGTTGCCACTACAGGCTCTTTGGTCACCGAACCTCCACTTCGGGCCTCCACTTCAGCGAAGCTTCGAGTCGGCCGAAAAGTTAAACGTCGGCCAAAATCCTCCACTTCGCCAGCGAAGCTCTAAGTCAGCCAGAAAACTCAACTTCGCCAGCGAAGCTCCATGTCGGCCCTGAAGTGCAATGTCGGCTGTGAACCTCAGCGTCGGCCAAAATGTCTATGTCGGCATCGAAGCTCATGTCGACTGCGAAGTTCATGTTGGCCGCGAACCTCCACGTCGGCCAGGAACGAATTCCAACGTCGGCCAGAATTCCAACGTCGGCCAGAATTCCAATGTCAGACAGACTCCCAACGTTGGCCAAAAATGCTTTGTCGGCCAAACCCTAGTTTCGGGTCATTTGTTCAATGAACTTCATCCTCGAACCCAGTTCGGGCGAACTCCAGCAGAATTGGGCGAACTCCAGCAAAGGCATTTTTTAGACGTTGAGACAGCAACAGAAGACGGCAGAAAGGGACAGCTTCGTTCAAAGAAGGGTAAACGGGCAGCTTCGCCGAAGAAAATAGGCAAACAATTCACTTTGAGCTTGGTAAAATTTCTAAGGCAGAGGGGGAACTTTGGCCAAAGCTTCTCCGAAGTATCACTTCAACCCCCTTCTTCAACGAAGCACCCATTTTCTAGCGAAGCAGAAAAACAGGGAGTTGGGTCGCCTCATTCCCTACAGCAAAGTTGGCCACTTTGACTAAAATTAAATTAAATGCCCGCTTCGGCCAATTTTTCTAGCGAAGCTGTTTCCAGGGCTAGATTTCAGCGAACCACCCTCTCATGAGGCCATTTTGACTTAGGGATTTTGTCCATCCTCCAAACCTCTAGTTCGGCTAAGTTTTCCAGCGAAGCTGCACTTCGGGTGCATTCTTGGCAAACCAATAATCCCAAGTGCATTCTGACACCGACACTACTCCCGAGGGGCACGCATTCTAAGATCGGGTATTTATCCAAGGCATTTGTGCGACACATAAATGCTGTTTTTCTCGCCCGAAAGACCCGGTATCTAGTTATGGTAATAGGATGGAAAGTATCAATTGCAGAAGACGGCCAGCGCAACTTTTGGAGCCACTTGAGCATCCTCTGGAATAACCTAGGACATGTTTGCAGCTCATAAATGTGAATTTCCCCGCTTAACGCGGCCCTGTATGTAGTAATGGTAATTGGATAAGAAGGCTTAATTGTGAAAAATTAGGCTAGCATCATTACCAAATCTGCCCTAGCATTCTTGTAAATCGGGTTCATTAATGACACAGAGGGAAGGGTCCTCTATAAAAACCCTAGCAATGTAATGGAAAAAGCGGGGGAACTTTTGCTAGAAAGCTCCTGTAACTTGATTTTTGCAATTTGATATTAAAGACTTTGGGCTCAATTTCTCTTTTGTATGCTACCTTCTATGATTATTTATGTTATTCCATTTCTTCATTTGCATACTGTAATTATGCATCCTGGATTTAGGTGTGTGATTGGGGATTGGACCCTAGAATTCTCCTGAAGGATACATAGGGGAGAAAATACTACGTTAAATTCTTTGTATGTTGCCTGTGGTTAGTGGTTTCTGCTACATTCATATATTTTCCTAATTGCTGTAATTCTGAAATTTGGATTTAGGCGTAGGAAAATAGTTGAATCCTGGAACTCTTCCAAAGGATACATAGGGAAGTTAGCGTGGTGTTCATTTATGTTTTATTCTTTGTATTTATTGTTGCTACTTCAAGGTATTAGCTAGTAATCGTGTTGCCGGTTCTTTCCCACAGAATCATTCACATTTCTTCCCCTACCCTTTTTTATCTCTTTCTTGCACTCTTAGCTTAAAACCCCAGTTAGTTTAGTAAAGGAGTCGGCCTTTCTCCGGAGTGGCACGGAGGGCATTTCTTCCCTCCAGCCTTTCAATGTTGGTCCAGGTCTAGGGCACGTATATATACAAAATCCTTTCTTGTGGCATATTTGTGACCAACAGGAACAACAACAAATGGGTATGTTTAATTTGATATTTTGAAGACATTTACCCATTCGAGTATTCTAAATAATTGCTATAAACTTGCAGATTCAAAATTATAAGATTCTTGATTGAGGGTTTCCTCAAGAAAGCTAAATATTCAGTGTTTATGCTATTAAACCTATTGCATGTTTATGGGTATTGCATAAAATTGATTATTCAATGCTTAAATCATCTGGGTATCATTGCATGTTATAGTTATGGTTTCTACTCACCTGGGTATTAATGCATGTAACAAATTAAGTCATAGTTTTGCAAGACAAATCGAAACACAAAAAAAAAAAAATTATTATTATCCAGATTTGGGGTGGTATATTACAGTGGTATCAGAGCACAGACTATTTTTGCCAGCCTATTTGGGTAGTTAATCATGGCACCATTGAGTAAAAAGGAGTTGGTTGAACGGCTTATTAATGCAGAAGGTAAACTTGGACAACCATCAAAGTCAAAATATGCTCTTATCTACACTTTGGGAGAAGTAGAAGATTGCTTGCACATGATGGGTCAGTCACATTCTCAGTTGTTACAAGCAGCTAATTTTCCTTTGGTGATGTCTTTGGACAAGCCTGAATGGGTGAAACACACAGAAAAGGAGGTAAGACTTATGGTCACTTCTTGTTTGAGTGAAATTTTGAGTATTTCAGCACCTAAGGCACCTTATAGCGATGATGCATTGAGAAAGATAATGTAACTATTGGTTCACAGTTTCAAAGGATTGGGAAAAATCTCAAGTTCCCATTTTGCTAGGAGAGTTACCATACTTGAATTATTTGCAAAAGTTAGAATGGAAAACATCATGTTAGACTTGAACATGGATAGGTTGATTTACAAAAATTTTCACCATTTTATTGCTACAGCCAGAATAGAGCATGCTGGAAGTGTTATTGCAGCCATGAGAGACATCACGATTTCAATCATAAACCAATGTGAGGAAAGTGATAATTTTTTCCAGCCACTCATATCTATGTTAATGGACGTTTGGAGACGATATTTGGCTGCTTCACCTACAGAACATGACTTGGTTAACAGTGTAGTTCAAGAGTGTGAAAAGAAATTGCAGCCCTTCTTGGTCATTGACAAGCACAGGGAAGAAGAGGAGCTAAAATCAGAAAATTCTCATGAAGGCAATGATATCACACATGAGGTATGTATGGATGAGTCCCAAATTGTTTATAATGACATGGATGCAACCATTGTTGATGAAATTGAACAAGAGGCAAAGAACACTACGGTAAATTTTGTTGTTGATTTAGACCACTCAAAATAAAGTTCTAAGGTTGACCGATGCCTTAATGACACTATTGGGATTGGTGCATATGATGACAAATTTGTTGAGTTTCCTAATGCCAATGCAGAGACAAAGAATGTTGAATTTGTTGCATCAGCTTATTATGATGAGTTCACTAATGCATTCTCAGATGTTGAGCATGATGATAGTGATTCAAATGTTCAATCAGCACATGATGACCTCCTCTTATCACAATTCAGTGGTGACCGTACAAATGGATGTGGGTTTAGTATTCATACTGAACCTATGAAGATAAGTATGCAGGACAATTTCATTTACTTTGGTGATTTGCAAAGTAACTTATGTACAGAGACAGTCTTGCATGATGGGGAATCAAAATTAAGCGATCAGCTCATAGTGCCTTGGGATCCGGGTGTGTTGACACCTAAGGCGGATGAAGCACCACTAGGGAATGAAATTCCTCTTACCCCAAGTAATGAACTTTCAGAGAGTGCAATTTTGGATCAGCAAGTTAATTGGATAGAGCATGAGGACAGTATGGGATTTTAATGGGTAGATAATCCACTGTTTGAGATGGACAGTGAGACATCCTTTAACAACCCACTTTTTGTGATGCATGATGTTGACTTGATACCTATGATTGATTGGGATAGTACATGTCATTGTGGTCTAAAGTTGGGTCTTTTGGATTCACCTCCAAAAGAAGGGAGTCACATTGACTCAGTGGTTGATGGAGTTGCGAGCCAAGTGGTGGAGACTTCAGGTGCTAGTAGATTCCTTTTTGATGAAGCTCTCACTGTGATGTATGTTGTGCAACCCCAGTTCAATGAAGTCACTTTGAGGGAGATTCCTTTAACTCAACACTTCATGCCTGTGCTGCTGGACATCAAGGATGACGGAAGAGGCGTACCTTGGAGGTTTGATGATCCGCAGAAAAGAAGGAATGCTGCTGTGCACTCTTTGAGCAGCCATGTTATAAATCCATTTGTGTTCATATAGATGGATTGGAGGGAGATTCTGAGCAAAAACTGGATATTTTCAGAGTTGGAGACTCATTATGAGGCCATTCAGCTTGTTGGAGGAGTTAGTTTTTGGTCTAACATGAGGTCAAAAAGAATTGCAGCTAATGTGATCCATTTTTGGATGGATTTATGGGCATATCGAGTGTATGTAGGATGTCACTTCATTTTGATGATTGATATACTTCCTGTATGGGAGATTCTGAGCAAAAACTGGATATTTTCAGAGTTGGAGACTCATTATGAGGCCATTCAGCTTGTTGGAGGAGTTAGTTTTTGGTCTAACATGAGGTCAAAAAGAATTGCAGCTAATGTGATCCATTTTTGGATGGATTTATGGGCATATCGAGTGTATGTAGGATGTCACTTCATTTTGATGATTGATATACTTCCTGTATGGGAGATTCTGAGCAAAAACTGGATATTTTCAGAGTTGGAGACTCATTATGAGGCCATTCAGCTTGTTGGAGGAGTTAGTTTTTGGTCTAACATGAGGTCAAAAAGAATTGTAGCTAATGTGATCCATTTTTGGATGGATTTATGGGCATATCAAGTGTATGTAGGATGTCACTTCATTTTGATGATTGATATACTTCCTGATAGTACTTTCATGATTACCGCTAAGTGGGAGTGCTGGTACTCTTGGGTTGACTATTTTGTCTCTTGGAGATGGAGTGTTATCTTGGTATTTTTCGATTTTGATGGCAGATGCATCCCCAGGATAATCAATTTCGGAGTTGATATAGCTGACCTTATTTATATCAACCGTTTGTTAGAGATTGATCAGCACTTTTGGATCTCAGAGGTTGTGGAGGATGCTTTGATGATTGTAGAAGACTGTTGTGCTTGGGATCGGTTGATATACATCAGGAGGATGAGTCCAGATGAGAGATTGTTAGCTCTGGACTACAAAGGCATTCCCAGGGTTGACCATGTCGTAGGTTATGATGATGTTCTCTCTAACATGTCTTGGTGAGAGATGTTTCATTTCAGACATTACAGTATCAGATTTGAGGGAGGTTACATCATTGTGTTGCAGTTGAGTCTTGTGTTGTTTTGGCATGCTAAGTTTCGTGTTGTATCAAAGTGGCGCAGCAACAACATGGTGGATTTCTCCTGAGGATTGTTTGGGATTCTAGAATTTTTTGTGATGGCAACCAGGAGCAGACAGTTGACTGGAATATAGTTGAGTATTGCTTGGGGACAAGCAATCTTTGGGAAGGGCGAACTGTAATGTCCCCTTTCTGAGCAATCAACTCGTTATGGTGTTCTAGCCTACTTCCGGGCTCCCGTAGGCTATGACAAGTGTGTGGGGGCCTAATGGAGGTCATTTAGTCATCATCCAGATGCCGAGAGCTTTTTATTTCCATTCTTTCGAACCATTCTGAGCATGGAAGCATGGACTTACTATTTTTAGTAAGTCAGTTTTTAGGGTTTCTGGTCGTACGGGAAGTGCAATGTTACTCTTCGCCGAAAAGGGTATCCAGATTTATCTTCAGTTGGCAGATTGGTTAACCAGAGGTTAGAGATTTTAATGAGCAAAGGTTTGATTATATTAAATTAAATTAAATATTTAATTTAGTATAGTTATAACTTTATTTTATAAAGTGGAGATATAAGGGGACATAAGTCACTTAAGTGATAAATAATATTTTATAAAGTGACTTTATGTTTTTAAAAGGGAGCAACTTAAGTTATAAATTAAAGTTGTTGACTCCATGTTGAGCGCCTAGGTTAAAAGGGGACGTGGGACTTAAAAGTAATATATGTTTTAAGTTTTATCCCACATTGGCTGTGCAAGGGAGTTGTCTCAACAAAAGGTTTTTATATTCAGTTGCTTGCTCTTATTATTCACATTCTAGACATTTGATATTTGTTTTCTCTGAGGAGATTGTTGGGAGCTCTGGTTGTAGACTCTATCGGCTATTGGGGACGAAAACCTCCTTCAGTAACATTGTTTTCGGGTGTGAAAGATCACCCCTTGGCAATCAATCTGCCGGATTGATTCAGAGTTCGGGATCAACACTTCAAGAAGATTCACAGAGCTATTCCAGGGAATTCTTGTCTTGTTATTTACTGAAGCAAACATTGTGGAGACTTGCAGAGTTTTTTGGCAAGGGTTTTCAGCTTGTTCGGAGACGAAATCCTCCAGCAAGGACATCACTTTCGGGATTGGAAGACATCCTCAGAGTGATTTAGAGCCTTTCCGTGATAGGGAATGTATTGTGCTTCGATTGTAGGTGATTCTTGAGGGTTTTAGAGGAGCAAACATCAGATTAATTGCAGATACATTTTATTGGCATCATTTCAGCAAAGGTCATACATTTTCAGCCTATTTTTTGAGCATTTCATTGGGATTTGAGCTAGGGTTTGTGAGCATTACTTTGGGTGCCATTATCCTACAGACCTAGCGTGGATTTTGAAGTTGGTTTCAAGGGTTTTTAGGCAGATTTGAGTATCATCTTTGCTGTTGTACTTTTCCGGTACCTATCCGTACAGTTTTAGCAGTTAATATGAAAGTTTTGGGGCTGAAAAAACACCATTTTGCATGTGGGTATTGATAGAGTTGGAAGTGTTGGCATTTTTGCCACATTAAATTTTTTTACAAAATTTTATCTAAGTATGGAGCTTCAAAGCGATAAAGAGCATGAAAAGGTGTTTGCATTTTTGCAGGCCCTAAATGGGGATGATAAAGTGGACGAATTGATCTTTTGATGTCTCATTATTTTAAATATTTTCGTAAGCTTTCCGGCGATATATTACAATAGGTGATCGGGTCAGCGGATCAAAAGTTATGGCCCCGGGAAGCAAAGCCAACAAAAGTCCACTTCGGGCTTGAAGAAAATTCTAAGGCATGAAGGGCACTTCGTCCAGAATGCTGCCGAAGTTGCCACTACAGGCTCTTTGGTCACCGAACCTCCACTTCGGGTCTCCACTTCAGCGAAGCTTCGAGTCGGCCGAAAAGTTAAACGTCGGCCAAAATCCTCCACTTCGCCAGCGAAGCTCTAAGTCGGCCAGAAAACTCAACTTCGCCAGCGAAGCTCCATGTCGGCCCTGAAGTGCAATGTCGGCTGTGAACCTCAGCGTCGGCCAAAATGTCTATGTCGGCATCGAAGCTCATGTCGACCGCGAAGTTCATGTTGGCCGCGAACCTCCACGTCGGCTAGGAACGAATTCCAACGTCGGCCAGAATTCCAACGTCGGCCAGAATTCCAATGTCAGCCAGAATCCCAACGTTGGCCAAAAATGCTTTGTCGGCCAAACCCTAGTTTCGGGCCATTTGTTCAATGAACTTCATCCTCGAACCCAGTTCGGGCGAACTCCAGCAGAATTGGGCAAACTCCAGCAAAGGCATTTTTTAGACGTTGAGACAGCAACAGAAGAGGGCAGAAAGGGACAGCTTCGTTCAAAGAAGGGTAAACGGGCAGCTTCGCCGAAGAAAATAGGCAAAAAGTTCACTTTGAGCTTGGTAAAATTTCTAAGGCAGAGGGGGAACTTCGGCCAAAGCTTCTCCGAAGTATCACTTCAACCCCCTTCTTCAACGAAGCACCCATTTTCTAGCGAAGCAGAAAAACAGGGAGTTGGGTCGCCTCATTCCCTACAGCAAAGTTGGCCACTTCAACTAAAATTAAATTAAATGCCCGCTTCGGCCAGTTTTTCTAGCGAAGCTGTTTCCAGGGCTAGATTAGCGAACCACCCTCTCATGAGGCCATTTTGACTTAGGGATTTTGTCCATCCTCCAAACCTCCAGTTCGGCTAAGTTTTCCAGCGAAGCTGCACTTCGGGTGCATTCTTGGCGAACCAATAATCCCAAGTGCATTCCGACACCGACACTACTCCCGAGGGGCACGCATTCTAAGACCGGGTATTTATCCAAGGCATTTGTGCGACACATAAATGCTGTTTTTCAAGGTATTAGCTAGTAATCGTGCTGCCGGTTCTTTCCCACAGAATCATTCACATTTCTTCCCCTACCCTTTTTTATCTCTTTCTTGCACTCTTAGCTTAAAACCCCAGTTAGTTTAGTAAAGGAGCCGGCCTTTCTCCGGAGATTGGCACGGAGGGCATCTCTTCCCTCCGGCCTTTCAATGTTGGTCTAGGTCTAGGGCACGTATATATACAAAAACCTTTCCTGTGGCAGATTTGTGACCAACAGGAACAACAACAAATGGGTATGTTTAATTTGATATTTTGAAGACATTTACCCATCTGAGTATTCTAAATAATTGCTGTAAACTTGCAGATTTGAAATTATAAGATTCTTGATTGAGGGTTTCCTCAAGAAAGCTAAATATTCAGTGTTTATGCTATTAAACCTATTACATGTTTATGGGTATTGCATAAAATTGATTATTCAGTGCTTAAATCATCTGGGTATCATTGCATGTTATAGTTATGGTTTCTACTCACCTGGGTATTAATGCATGTAACAAATTAAGTCATAGTTTTGCAAGACAAATCGAAACACAAAAAAAAAAAAAAAAATTATTATCCATATTTGGGGTGGTATATTACATTATATCTCACATGAAAATCATAAAAACAATTGAATCCTATTAAAATATCTAATATGTATATATACGAATAAGATAAATTTTGCTTTAAGGTAGCGGCTTCATTAATTTGTTACATATGACTTTTACCTTTACACTCTAGTAGGGTATATATTGGCTGAATTGGACTATATATGGTTTCTAGATATATGAGGAAAGAAATTATCATGTAATAAGATGAGGAAGAAGTCTAAGATAAACATACAACAAATGGGCTAGACCCAAAAAATGTTAAAAGTTCTATGAGGTTCCTTTGAGCAGGCCAATCTTGAATTACTTGAATTAATTTTAGATCCATGTCTTCCTCATCAATGATGTACACTAGATACTAGATCCTTGGTATACCAAACAAATATTTTTTGAAGTTGCATATAATTTATGCCTAATTAGGGTTTTAAGACGTCATTGAACATTATCTTGTTGTTCCTCTCATATTTGGTCGAAGATGAATATGTCATCCAAGTAGACAACCACAAAGGAATTAGTGACTAGTCACAAAGGGGTAGAGTAGTTTTTAACATTTGTGAGGCCATAGGCCATATGAGACAACCCTTATTTTACTCAATATATGGTTATCCAATATTTTACCCAATATATGGTTATCCAGCCATACTCCAATTACTGAAGAATGGCATACAACCCTACCCACTATAGGATTCAAAAGTTAGACCTCTATTCAGAGTTCCAAAGTCTACACCATCAAGTTACTTAGGTTGTATAAAACATTGTTGTTCATCACTCTAATGAACATTGAAGGTGGACTGGCTAGAGCGAATGACATGACTAACCACTCAGATACATTCTTATTTGACTTGAGTGTGGTCTTCCAAACTATAGCTCGTTGGACTGGTACTTGTTGCCACATTTTGCACGGGGTGCCATGTTTTCAGTTTCTGTAAGTGAACTGCTCTTTCCCTTCCCTCCTCCTCCTCTTTTCCCCCTTCTCCATTTCTCCCTTTCTCCCTCTTCCTTGCAGTTTCATTCCTCCCTCTTCCCCTTGAACTTCCCCCAGTAAAGTTTCCAGCAAGTGTTCCCTGAAAATGACTAAGTGTCAGGGCGCAACCCGACTTCGCAGCGAAGTCGGAGTGCGCCCTCCAGTTGGAGCGCAGTAGGGAATGCGAAGTGCGCAGCAGACAGGAAATGAGCGAAATTTGACTAAGTGTCAGGGCGCAACCCGACTTCGCAGCGAAGTCGGGGTGCGCCCTTCTTCCTGGGCGCACTTGGGAAGCAGTATGGCAAAAAATCAGCTAAGTGTTGGGGCGCAACCCGACTTTGCAGCGAAGTCGGGGTGCACCCCCTCTTGGTGCGCAGTCCGAACAGCAGAGAAGACAACAAAGTGCCGGTGCGCAACCCGACTTCGCAGCGAAGTCGGGCTGTGCCCTCTGACCGGCGCACAGTTGGGCAAGTAAGCCCAGAAATTGACTAAGGCACGGAGGCCTCCCCAACTACGTTGTTTTCCACCTGCGCAACCCGATAGCGCTCTGATCCTGGGCGAAGTTGGATAAACTGCCTTTCAAGGCAGCCACGTGTCATTCATCAGCATCCGACAAGTGTCCAACCTCGGGATTCGAGCCAAGACATGACCGGGAAAAGGACAAGCATGGACCGCACTATCTACACCAACTGCCACCATTAAAGCTGATGTGAAGTGCCATCTGCCACAACTAGCCGCATACCCGCTGATTTGAAGTTCCACCCAACGCGCTGCCACGTAGCTGTACAGCTTTCAGGGAGACCATGCTGCAGGTACGATCCTCTCCGACAGAAGTCAGCATCAGCAGCCTCCTCCGCCGCTTTTGTCAACCAATGTCTAGTCTGGGACTTTGTGCCCGTGATTGTAATCGGGGGAACTTGGGGCTATAAATAGCCACCACATTTTCATTGTAAGGTGGTGGAAGGGGAATATACTGCTAGGGAACCATTGTAGCTGTGCGTTTGCCTCTAATACAAGATACATACTTGGCTCTGCTTACTGTCTTCATTTTGTATGCTGCCTCTCCTTGTCATTTCTGCCTCATGTTTCTTATTTCATTGCTTACTGTTGTACTGAACTCTGGACTCCAGTATTTGATGATTAAGTATTCCTGGAATGCATAGATAGAGGATACATAGAATGCATGATAGCTGTAGTTTCAATGTGTGTTTTGTATAGGAATGTTGTTAGTAGTGGTGATTGATCGTTGTCGTGCTGCTTATTCCCCCCACCCAACTCCAATCACATTTGGATTCTCTTTCCGCATTTTTATCTCTTTCCCTGCACTCTTATCTTAAACACTAAAACCCCACAGGAAGCCGGCCTTCTCCGGAGATTGGCACGGAAGGCATTCCTTCCTTCCGGCCTTTCAATCTAGTGGGCGAATTTGGGGCGCATTATACCAAATCCTTTCCTCATGGCAGATTCGTAACCAACAGTTTCTCTGGCACGCCCGGTGGGACATGGTAGTTTCCCACCCCCAAACAGAATCGAAGCACGGGTGTTCGCTTCATTGCTGTTAAAAATCAGAGCACCTGGCGACTCTGCACGTACCTGAATATTCTCTGAGTCCGTAAAGACCGGTCCTAACGCCTTCATGCAAACAAGAAGGTGGCGAGCAAGGAATCCGGGAAACCCGCCTGACTTCTACGAAATCGACATTGACGCTCCAGGCGAGCGCGTCAGGCTGGCTGATCACCAAGCTCGCGAAGAAGAGCCTGAAACTGAAATTGAAGAGGCCGAGGCTGAAGAGCAATCTACATCCTCGGACAGTTCCGATACCGAGTACACTACCGGAGGAGAAGAAGACATGGCTGCTCAGCAGAATGATGATGACCTCTTCCCGACGGTGGACTCTACGGGGCCCTTGGCCCTAGTCGGACAGCAAGCTGTGCCCCCCGCTGCCTTAAAGTCTATCCCTACGTATGACGGCTACGGCAAGACGACGTATGAACACATCCAGGACATTCTGGCCCTGGCTGCGCTACATTCCATCACTGACGAAGGTGTGAAGACCCGTCTGGCGGCCCTTTCCCTAAGGGGAAAGCTTCTCTACTGGTGGAGATCACTGCCAGAGGGATCTATCACGGGGTGGCAACAATTGGCTGGTAGGCTCGTGAAAGGATGCAACGAGTCTGCTGATCCCTCTTCTTTGTTGCATCAATTCCAAAGCATCCAGCGACACCCCCAAGAGGAGGTGTCTGACTTCAACATCAGGTTTGCGAGGTCTTGGAAATGAGTGCCTCGCGAACTCCGACCTTCAGCAGGTCAGGCTGCACACTACTACCTGAGATCCTTCAACTCAGACATTTGCCTGCCGTTGAAGATAGCCAGAATAGACTCGTTCCCTGCTCTGTACGAGGCTGCCCAACAAGCTGAAATGGATATCATTTCCATAGGCAGACTCCCGCATAGGGTACAACCACCCATTTACCCAGACTTTCCACAATCCCAGTACCCGTCAGCTTCTGGTACAATGCCGTCCACTTCAGGACAGCAACCCCAGCAGCAATGGAACCCGGCGCCGGTCGTAAACCCTTACGGCCCACCACAAATTCACTATCCGCCTCCTCCTCCGCATTATCCAACACTCCCAGCTCCCCCACAGTATGCACAATATTCTACACCTCCTCCATTGGCTGCATTACCTCCTCCAGCTCAGTTGCCGCCTCCTGACAATGATATTCAGAATAAAATCCTCCAAGAGGTACGGGCTCTGGCCTCTGGATATCACACCATGTCCAACGACATGACCATTCTAAAGAAGAAACAGGCCCAGATGGACCTTGTTCCAAGGAGGCCATACCCACCCCCGGCACTGACAAAAGATCAAGCCCCAGAACGGCGAGATCAAAGGCGCCCCCCTCCGAGAAATGCTGCCATCGAGGACCAACCTGGTACTTCTGACCAGGTCAACTGGTGCACTACGTGCAATGACCCGCATTCTGAGGATGACTGCACACTGCATCAACACTACCTCCAGACCTTGGCCGGCAGCGCCATAGAAGACGAAGAACTCTACATGATCCTGGACGACGAAGGCAACTTTGCCATCCCAGAGGAAGATCTGTTGCCGCCTCCTGCCAAGGAAGATAGAAAGTCTGCAAAAGCCGCTGCAAAGCCCTTGAAGGTATACGCTCGAAGAGATAAGGCGCAACCTGCTGGGCTACCACCTAACAAGAGGTTGTGGCCTTACACAGCCAAAGAGAAGACTCCCGTAGTCAAGCCTCCCGTAGCGAAAGCTCCCCGGCTAAAGCTCCCGCTGCTCAGCCTCCAACTGAAACCAAAGAACAAGCTCAGGAGAAGCTGAGATATCCGTCTCTGACCAAGAGACAGAGAGTTGAGGCCACTCAACAGTATCGGACGAAGTACGAACCGGCAAAAGAAGCGGAAGGAGCTAGCACCTCGGGCTACAGCATAGTAGACGAGCTGAAGAGGACCCCCGCAAGGATCAGCATGTATGATGCTCTTCTGCTCCCAGGCCAAGTTGATCTCGTCGCAGGAATCTCTCGAAAAACATGAAAAATGGCAAGCAGACACGACTCGCTGTTCCGGTGCAACCCCCCGACAGCCTCAACCACCGGGAAGAACGGACCACCTCCCTTCTATCTGTCATTACGGATGCAAGGGTACATAGTGCACAACCGTATGGTGGACTCTGGAGCTTCCACGACCGTTATGCCGAGAGCCGTCTGCGACGAGATCGGGATGGAGTATACAAGGAGCAGCCAAGGCGTGCTGCAACTGGACGACACCCCTGTCAAGACAGTCGGTGTCATTAAAGACATCCCTATTTGGCTGCACAAAGCTCTCGACATCGTGGTCATTCAAGAGGTCGTGGTTGTCGACTTGGAACCCTACTTCGGCATGTGTCTCTCCAGGGAGTTCACTGCAAAGTTGGGAGGGTATCTGTCTCTAGACTACTCACACATGGAAGTGCCCTTCAAAGGAAGGAGACTGAAAATCTACAATGAGAAGCCTTCCACTTTCTTAGTAGAGAAGATACTCGGGGAAGAGTCGCAGGACTGCATGGTTCAGCTGACGGAGGAAGAACTGGTGGTGGTGGATATGACGGAGCAAGCTCTCGAGCTGCTGCAAGTGGAAGATGAATTCTCCTTGCGGGACTTCAACGCCGTGATCGAGACCGAGCAAGGCTGCTACACCGTCATCCAGCCTGAGAGGCTTGACAAGTCGGCCAAAAGAGAAGTGGGACCTGCACCAAAAAAGTTGTGGAAGCTTTTCTTTGATGGCGCACGATGCAAAAATGGCGCCGGTGCAGGTGTACTTTTGGTTTCTCCGACCGGGATCCAGAAGGACTACACCTACAGGCTGGCTTGGAGCTGTACCAACAACGCGGCGGAGTACGAAGCCCTGTGCTTGGGTTTGCGAAAAGCGGAGAGGTTGGGGATTAAACACCTGCAGATCTTTGGCGATTCAGAGCTGGTGTGCAACCAGATTACGAACAAGTGCGCCTCCAAGAAGCACTACCTCAAGGCGTACCGTAATCGGGTCTGGGACCTGATGGAGTCGTTCGACTCATTGAATGTCAAGGCTATATCACGAGAGAAAAACAAGCATGCTGACATTCTGGCATCTGTTGGAGCCAGGTACGTTCCGGCTGATGACACTGTCTAGAAGCCGAAGCCGGTTCGTACCATCTACAGGCCTTCTATGCCTGATAAAGACACCCACTGGCAGGTGTTTGACTATGATGAGGAGATCGTCACATTTTTGGTTAATGAAGCGTGTTCAATCGAAGGTAGAGACCCTGATGACGAGCAATATGAGGGGTTGATACAGCTGAAAAATAATCATGTCCCAAAAGGACTGATTACACTTGAGAGTCTATTTGATCAGAATGACAGAGCAATATCGCACCGGATCAAAGTAGACCCGAAGCAGTACGCCGACTTGGAGCTTGAACTTGGAAAAGCAATTAAGGTCGGGAAAGACTGCACCACAGAGGAACTTGAGCAAATCAGAACATTGTGCCGAGAGTTCCCTGACATAGTAGCCTGGTGCTACCAGGACTTGAAGGGGTATGACAAAAATATAATCCAACATACCATTGAGCTAGAAGATGGTGCCAAGCCATTCCGGCAGAAGCAGAGGGCTGTAAATCCGAAGATCGAAGCCATGATGAAGGCCGAGCTCCTGAAGATGCTGGAAGCCAAGATCATCTACCCCATCAAGCATTCATCCTGGGTTGCGAACTTGGTTCCCGTGAGGAAGAAGAACGGAGACATTCGTCTCTGTGTAGACTTCAGAAATCTGAATCAGGCCTCCCTCAAGGACCATTATCCGCTTCCCCAGATTGACCAGATCCTCCACATAGTTGCTGGAGCGCAAAGATTCTCCCTCCTAGATGGATTTTCTGGGTACAACCAGATCTGGGTCAAGGACGAGGACCAGCATAAGACAACGTTCACCACCAAATGGGGAACGTTCGCCTATCAGCGCATGCCTTTCGGCTTATCCAATGCCGGCGCCACATTTTAGAGAGCCATGGACCCGGCCTTCCGAGAGCTGCTCAACAAGATCATTGTCATCTACTTGGATGACATGACTGTATTCTCTCACAAGAGAGAGGACCATGTTCCCCACTTGCTGAAAATATTTGAGAGATGTGAATTCGGCATTTCCATAAACCCGAAGAAATCTGTCTTCGTGGTAAAAGAAGGTAAGCTGCTGGGGCATGTCATCTCCGAGAAAGGCCTAGCCGTGGACCCTGATAGAGCAGAAGCCCTCCTCCGTTTGCCCGCTCCAGTTGACAAGAAGGGGCTACAGTCCTTCTTCGGCCAAATCAACTTCGTGCGGAAGTTCATACCGGACTTCGCACAGGTAATCAAGCCCATGGCCGAACTGTTGAAAAAGAACGCTGAATTCTTATGGACTGATGAGAGGAGGCAGGCCTTCGAGGAGATCAAGGCCCGAATTGCACAAGCTCCGGTGTTGATAAACCCGGACTACTCCAAGGACTTCATCCTGTACGCGGTGGGAGAACCCGAGAGTTACGCCGCAGTCCTGACCCAGAAGGGAGACGATGGCGAAGAGCGCCCAATAGCGTTCTTGAGCCAAGTGATTCAGCCGCACGAAGAAAAGTACAACTTTATAGAGCGGCAGGTTCATGCGGTCATGAAGTCTCTCCGAAAGTTCAGGCACTTCCGCTCCCAGAGCCGGACAACTGTCTTTGTGATACACCCTGATGTCCGAAGCTTCATCATACAAGGGGAGCCGGGTCACAAGAGAGCAGGATGGATTGCTAAAATCCAGGAGTTCGACATCGAAGTGCGGCCAACCAAGCTTATCAGAGGCCGAGCCTTGTGCCAGGAGCTGGCCCGAAGCGCAGCAGCTGAGATTTCTACCTGTAAGTGGGAGGATCCGACAGCAACCACCAACCTAGCCAACTCCTTACCCGAGGAGAGTGACTGGACAGATGACCTGGTGAAGTATTTCTGCACCGAGAGATGTCCAGACCACCTGAATGCCTCACAAAGAAGGAGGTTTCGGCTAGGTGCACTGAAATACACTCTTCGCCCCGAGGGGCTTTACTTCAAAAACATTGATGGCATCCTGTTGCGATGCGTCAAGAAAACCGATCAGCCTAGGGTCCTCGGAGAATTTCACTCCGGGATGCCTGGGGGTCACCATTCTGCAAGGCCTACGGCCTTGAAAATAATCAGGGCTGGGTACTACTGGCCCACTCTCTTCAGACGCGCACGCACGGTACAAGTGTGATCAATGCCGAGATTTGTCGGCGTAAACAAAAAAGCACCCCTGCCCCTTCAACCGATCCAAGCCGAGACTCCGTTTCAGCAATGGGGTCTAGACTTCATTGGGGTTATTACGCCGAACTCTGCAGCAGGGCACAAGTTCATTCTTACCGCCACCGACTACTTCACTCGGTGGGCAGAGGTGATCCCCACAAAGAATGCGGACCAGGAGACGGTCATTAGGTTCCTCGAGAGCCTGATCACCCGCTTTGGGGTCCCCGAGTCAATAGTGACGGACAATGGTCCGGGGTTCGCAGGCGCGGTACTCACGGAGTACACCGGCAAATACGGCATTTATCACAAAATGTCTTCCAATTACTACCCGCAGGGGAACGGTCTTGCCGAGTCCACCAACAAGAACCTATTGAAGATCATCAGAAAGATAGTAGAAAAGAACAAGAGGACTTGGCACCTACTCCTGGATCGGGCGCTGTGGGTGGATAGGATATCATTCAAAAATTCCATTAAGACATCCCCTTATGCGCTCGTATACGGCAAGGAGGCAGTTCTGCCAACCCACATAGAAATTCCCGCTCTCTGGATGTTGGAGGAAGAGAGAGGCAACGGGGATCCGGTGGACGCCAGACTGTGTCAATTGCTGTAGTTAGAGGAAGACAGAGAGAAAGCATACCAGGCCTTCACCAAACATGCTGAAGCAACCCAAGGTTGGTTTGTAAAAGGCGCCACCGCCCGAGTTTTCAAAATCGGGGACTTGGTGCTTGTTGTCACATTTTGCACGGGGTGCAATGTTTTCAATTTTGTAACAGTGCTGCTCTTCTTTTTCCCTCTTCCTCTATTTTCCTTCCTTCTTCTCTCCCTTTCCTTTTCTTTCCCACATTCTCTTTCTTCCCCCTTTCTTGGAGCCCCCAGCTTGATTTTTAAACTTTCCAGCAAGTTACCTGAAAAATGGCTAAGTGTTGGTGCGAAGTTCGCACTTCGCCCGCTCTTGGTGCGAAGTGCGCACTTCGCCCGCCTCGCGCGCCCCGCCGTTTTGGTGCGAAGTCCGACTTCGCCCTCTTCTCGGGCGCACCTTGTAACTGGCAGGCTGGCAGGCTGACAAAAGAATGATAAGTGCCGGAGCAAAGTCCGTACGGCGGCAGACACCAGTTTTCACCTGTGCGCAGTCCGACTTCGCAGCGAAGTCGGAGTGCGCCCTTGACAGGTGCGCAGTAGGGAAACAAACTCGGAAATACACCTAAGGCATGAAGGCCTTCCCGACTGCGCTGTTTTCTGCCCGCGCAACCCGAGACGCTCTGATCCCAAGCGAAGTTGGACAAACTGCCTTTCAAGGCCGACACGTGTCAAACAACATCATCCATCATCTGACAAGTGTCCAGCTTCGGGATTTGAGCCAAGACGTGCCGAGCAAAAGGACGAGCATGGGCTGCATTACCTGTGCCCTGACCTCATTTAAAGCCGATTGGAGGTTCTACCTGCTCCAGCTACCCGCATACCTGCCGAGAAGAAGTTCTGCCCAACACACCGCCACGTAGCCGTCCAGCCTTCCAGGAAGACCATGCTGCGGGTACAGTCCGGTCCGACAAAAGGTCAGCATTTGCAGCTCTTTCGCCGCTTTTGTCGCCTTATGTTTGATCGGGACCTTGTGCCCATTAATGTAACGGGAGGGACTCGGGCTATAAAAACCCACCATGAATTCATTGTAAAGGGTGGAAGGGGAATGTCTCTTAGGGAACCAATGTAACCGTGCTTCGGCTTATAAATATAATTTGTATGCCTGGTTCTCGTTCTCGCTGCTTTTATTTCTTTACGCTTTATGCTTTACGCTTCCCCGTGTCATGGCTCGTTGATTCGTTTCAGCATTTGATGATCGGGCGCCTTTAGCATTGTTTGTGCCATGGCTTGTTAATTATTAGCATTTGGTCAAGCACTTCGACTTCATAGACTAGATGTGGTAGCAGCTCCATCGCTTGTGTGTTACGTCGCTGTCCGTATCTGGTGATTGATGCGCTGCCGTGCTGTTAGTTCTCCTTGTAGGGAGAATGTTTGCTAGGGGGCCATTGTAGCCGTGCGGTTAAAATCTCTCGCATGACACATATACCCGGCTCTGATATCTCTGGGTTGCTTTCTGCTTTGTTAGTGTCCGTACGTAGGTGGTGATTGATGCATTGCCGTGTCGTTAGTTCTCCTTGTAGGGAGAATGTTTGCTAGGGGACCATTGTAGCTGTGCGTACATCGCTTAGGTATCGAAAGTACACATAGATTTTGCAGTTCTCAATCATGCTTTGTATTTATAATGCAGTGAGTATTGGTGATTGCTGGTTGCCGTACTGTTAGTTCCCCCCCACCAACTCCAAGTATATTTGTATATTCTTTCTGTTCATTTATCTCTTTCCTGCACTCTTAGCTTGAACATAAACCCCCCAAAAGGAGCCGGCCTTCTCCGGAGATTGGCACGGAAGGCATCTCTTCCTTCCGGCCTTTCATGCTGGTGGGCGAATCTGGGCGCATTAACCCAAAATCCTTTCCTCATGGCAGATTCGTAACCAACAGTTTCTCGCACGCCCGGTGGGACACGGGTCCCACATTTGAAGAGAGATTTTCTCGATCGCCTCCACCCGGCGCCGACAAGTGGTTTCTGAGCACCTGGTGAGACAAGGAAGTTTCTCACCCCCGACGGAATTGAAGCACCGGTGTTCGCTTCATTGCTGTTCCAAATCCGAACACCCGGCGACTCGCACGAACAAATCCTCCCGAGTCCAAAAGACCGGTCCCGAGACCTTCATGCACACAAGAAGGTGGCAAGCAAGGGATCCGAGAAGCCCGCCCGACTTCTACGAACCGGACATCAACGCCGAGGCGAAATTCCCAGGCTGGCTGACCCGCGAGCTCGTGTCGCGAAGCCGAGGCCGAAATCCAAGAAGAAGCCGAAGCTGAAGTCGGCGGAGCTGAGTACGAAATAGAAGAGGCCGAGGAAGAAGAAGCACCTGCATCCTCGGAAAGTACCGACACCGAGTACACAACCGACGGCGGAGAAGAAGAAGAAATGGCTGCTCAACAGCAGAATGACGATGATCTCTTCCCGGCGGTGGACTCTACGGGGCCCTTGGCCCCGGTCGGACAGCAAGCTGTGCCCCATGCTGCTTTAAAGTCTATTCCCACATACGACGGCTACGGTAAGACGGCGTACGAGCACATCCAGGACATCCTTGCCCTGGCCGCATTGCATACTATTACCGATGAGAGTGTGAAGACCCGTCGCCGGCCCTTTCCCCGAGGGGAAAGCTTCTCTACCGGTGGAGATCGCCGCGGAGGGATCCATCACAGGGTGGCCCCAGCTTGCCAGAAGGCTCGTGAAAGGATGCAACGAGTCTGCTGACCCTACTTCTCTACTGCATCAGTTCCAAGCTATCCAGAGACATCCTCAAGAGGAGGTGTCTGATTTTAACATCAGGTTTGCGAGATCCTGGAAACGGGTACCTCGCGAACTTCGGCCTTCAGCCGGCATGGCTGCTCACTACTATCTGAGATCCTTCAACTCAGACATATGCCTGCTGCTGAAGATTGCCAGAATAGACGAGTTTCCTGCGCTGTACGAGGCTGCCCAGCAAGCTGAAGCTGACATTATTTCCATCGGCAGACTCCCGTCCAGGGTGCAGGAACCCATTCATCCCGACTTCCCCAGATCCCAGTATCCTTCTGCTTCTGGTGGTGCGCCGTCCACATCAGGGCAGCAACCCCAGTAGCAGTGGAATCCAGCGCCGGTCGTAACTCCTTACGGCCCGCCTCAATTGCATTACCCTCACCCGCCTCCTCCCGCTCCGCATTTTCCAGCACTTCCTGCTCCCCCACAGTACGCACCTTATTCTAACCCTCCTCCATTAGCCGCATTGCCTCCACCGGCACAGTTGCCGCCTCCTGACAGTAGCATTCAGAACACAATTCTCCAAGAGGTGCGGGCTTTGGCCTCGGGATACCATGCCATGTCCAATGACATGACCGCTTTGAAGAAGAAGGCCCAGATGGACCTTGCTCCTAGGAGGCCATATGCGCCACCGGCGCTGACGAAAGACAAAGCCCCAGAACATCAGCCGCAGAGGCGTCCGCCTCCGAGAAATGCTGCTATAGAAGACCCGCCTGGTCCTCCCGACCAGGTCAACTGGTGCACTACGTGCAATGACCCGCATTCGGAGGAAGACTGCACTCTGCACCAAAGACTACATCCAGCACCTTGCCGGCAGCCGCCATAGAGGACGATGAACTGTACATGATCTTGGACGGCGAAGCCAACTTTGCCCTCCCGTAAGAGAATCTAGTGCCGCCCGCCAAGGAAGAAAAGAAAGCTGCGGATGCGGCCAAGCCTTTGCAAGTCTACGCAAGAAGAGAAAAACCGCAGCCCGGTGGGCTGCCACCGTACAAGCGGCTGTGGCCCTACACAGCCCAGGAGAAGGCATCCAAAGATAAAGCTCCAGCCAAGCCTTCTCCGGCAAAGGCTGCCCCCGTTCCACCCAAACCTCCAAGGAAAGGCCCCAACTCCGGCTAAGGCTCCCGTACCTCAGCCTCCAACTGAAACCAAAGAACAAGCCCAGGAGAAGTCGAAGTACCCGTCTCTCGACCAAGAGACAACGAGTTGAGGCTACCCAACAGCATCGGACGAAGTATGAGCCGGCAAAACAAGCGGAAGGAGCTAGTACCTCGGGCTACAAGATTGTAGACGAGTTGAAAAGAACACCCGCTAGAATCAGCATGTACGATGCTCTTCTCGCTCCCTGTGCCGGTGGATCTCGCCGCAAGAATCACCGAAGAACATGAAGAGCGGCAAGCGTACATGCACCGCTGTCCCGGTTCAACCTTTGACAGCCTCACCACCGGGAAGAACAGACCGCCACCCTTTTATCTCTGTCTTTACGGATGCAAGGGCACATAGTTCACAACTCGCATGGTGGATTCTCGGTGCTTCCTCGACCGTGATGCCGAAGGCCGTCTCGCGATGAGATCGGGATGGAATACACACGGAGCAGCCAAGGCGTGCCGCAATTAGACGGCACCCCCGTCAAGACAGCTTGGTGTCATAAAGGACATCCCTATCCGGCCGCACAAGGCTATCGACATCGTGGTCATCCAAGAGGTCGTGGTTGTTGACCTGGAACCTTACTTCGGCATGTGTCTCTCTCGGGAGTTCACCGCGGGTTGGGCGGGTACCGCCTCTAGACTACTCACACATGGAAGTGCCCTTCAAAGGAAGGAGACTGAAAATTTTCAATGAGAAGCCTTCCACCTTCCTAGTAGAGAAGATACCCGGAGGAGAGTTGGACTGCATGGTCCAGTTGTCAGAGGAGGAGCTGGTGACAGTGGAGCTGACTGAGCAAGCCTTCGAAGTGCTACAGCTTGAAGATGAGTTCTCGTTGCGGGACTTCAATGCCGTAATTGGGACAGAGCAGGGCTGTTACTCCATTGTACAGCCCGAGAGGCTTGACATGTCAGCTGCGAAGGAAGTAGGACCTGCACCCGAGAAGCTGTGGAAGCTTTTCTTTGACGGCGCGCGATGCAAGAATGGCGCCGGTGCAGGGGTACTTCTGGTTTCTCCAACCGGAATCCAGAAGGACTATACCTACAGGTTGGCCTGGAGCTGCACTAACAACTCGGCGGAATACGAAGCCCTGTGCTTGGGTTTGCGAAAGGCGGAGAGGCTCGGAATCAAACACCCGCAGATTTTCGGAGATTCAGAGCTGGTGTGTCACCAAGTTACGAAGAAGTGCGCATCCAAACAGCACTATCTTAGAGCGTACCGCAACCGGGTGTGGGACCTGATGGAGTCATTCGACTCATTGAATGTCAAGGCAATATCGCGTGAGAAAAACAAACACGCTGATATTCTGGCGTCTGTTGGAGCCAGGGCACGTTCCGGCCGAAGACGTTGTCCGTAAACCGAAGCCGGTTCGCACTATCTACGTGCCTTCGTGCTCGATAAGGACACCCACCGGCAGGTGTTCGGCCATGACGAGGAGATCGTCACATTCCCCGGTTAACGAAGTGTGTGTAATCGAAGGTAGAGACCCCGATGACGAGCAATATGAGGGGTTGATACAGCTTAAGGAATAATCATGTCCCAAAAGGACTCGATTACATTAGAGAGTCTCTTTGATCGTAATGACAGAGCAATATCTCACAGATCAAAGTAGACCCGAGGCAAGATGCCGACCTCGGAACTTGAACCCGGTAAAACTATCAAGGTTGGAACAGACTGCACATCGGAGGAACTCGAGCAGATCAGATCACTGTGCCAGGAGTTCCCCGACATCGTGGCCTGGTGCTACGAGGATTTGAAGGGGTATGACAGAACTGTCATCCAAAGATACCATTGAGCTAGAGGATGGCGCCAAGCCATTCCGACAGAAGCGGAGGGCCGTGAATCCGAAGATTGAGGCCATGATGAAGGCCGAGCTCTTGAAGATGCAGGAGGCCAAGATCATCTACCCCATCAAACATTCATCCTGGGTCGCGAATTTGGTGCCCGTGAGGAAAAAGAATGGCGACATTCGTCTCTGTGTCGACTTCAGAAACCTGAATCAAGCTTCCCTCAAGGACCACTATCTGCTTCCCCAAATCGACCGTATTCTACATATCGTTGTCGGAGCCCGCAGATTTTCACTTTTAGATGGATTTTCCGGCTACAACCAGATTTGGGTCAAAGACGAGGACCAAGGATAAGACGGCGTTTACCACCAAGTGGGGGACGTTCGCCTATCGCCGCATGCCGTTTGGCTTATCCAATGCCGGTGCCACATTCCAAAGGGCCATGGACCCGGCCTTCCGAGAGCCGCTCAATAAGATTATTGTCATCTACCTTGATGACATGACATTTTTTTCTCACCAACGAGGAGATCATGTTTCGCACCTACGACAAATATTTGAGAGGTGTCGAGAATTCGGCATTTCTATAAACCCGAAGAAGTCTGTCTTCGCGGTAAAGGAAGGAAAGCTGCTGGGACATGTCATCTCCGAGGAAGGCCTCGCCATTGACCCTGACAGAGCAGAAGCCCTCGTTCGCTTGCCAGCCCCCATTGATAAAAAAGGGCTGCAGTCCTTCTTCGGTCAGATTAACTTCGTGCGGAAGTTCATTCCGGACTTCGCACAGGTGATCAAGCCTATGGCCGAACTGCTGAAAAAAGATACAAATTACGAATGGACCGATGAGAGAGAGCAAGCCTTCGAGGAAATCAAGGCTCGAATTGCGCAAGCTCCGGTGTTGACAAACCCGGACTACTCCAAGGACTTCATCCTGTATGCAAGTGGGAGAACCCGAAAGTTACGCTGCAGTCCTAACTCAGAAGGGAGACGATGGCGAGGAGCGCCCCATAGCGTTCCTAAGCCAAGTGATTCTGCCGCATGAAGAAAAGTACAATTTTATAGAGCGGCAGGTTCACGCTGTTATGAAATCCCTTCGGAAGTTCAGGCATTTTGTCTCCCAGAGCAAAACGACTGTCTTTGTGATTCACCCGGACGTTCGAAGCTTCATCTTACAAGGAGAACCGGGTCACAAGAGAGCGGGATGGATTGCAAAAATCCAGGAGTTCGACATCGAAGTGCGGCCCACCAAGCTTATCGAGGCCGAGCCTTGTGTCGGAATTGGCCCGAAGCACTGTAGCCGGCATCTCCGCCCGTAAGTGGGAGGACACAGCGACACGCATCTACCTAGCCGACTCCTTATCGGAGGAGAGTGATTGGATAGATGAACTGGTGAAATTTTTTTGCACCGGAAGATGTCCCGATCACCTGAACGCCTCACAACGAAGGAGATTTCGGCTAGGTGCACTTAAGTACACTCTTCGCCCCGAGGGGCTTTACTTCAAAAACATCGACGGCATCCTGGTGCGGTGCGTCAAAAAATCGGACCAGCCTAGGGTCCTCGGAGATTTTCATTCCGGGATGCCTGGGGGTCACCATTCTTCAAGGCCAACGGCCTTAAAAATAATTAGAGCCGGGTACTATTGGCCCACTCTATTTGCGTACGCTCATGCGGTCCGCTCTAAATGTGATCAATGCCAGAGGTTTGCCGGCAGAAACGTAAAAGCACCCCTGCCCCTTCAACCGATTCAGGCCGAGACTCCGTTCCAAAGAATGGGGTCTAGACTTCATTGGGGTGATTTCGCCTAATTCCTCTCGCCGGACACAAGTTTATTCTTACACCCACCGATTATTTCACACGGTGGGCGTAGGCAATCCCGACCAAGAACGCAGACCAAGAAACGGTCATCAGTGTTCATTGAGAGCCCGATTACCCGCTTCGGGGTTCCGGAGTCAATTGTGACGGACAACGGTCCGGGATTCGTAGGCGCTGTACTCACGGAGTACACTGGCAAACTTGGCATCTATCACAAGATGTCTTCTAATTACTACCCGCAGGGGAATGGCCTTGCCGAGTCTACTAACAAGAACCTCCTGAAGATCATCCGGAGGACCATTGACAGAAACAAGCGGACTTGGCACTTACTCCTGAACCGGGCGCTGTGGGCGGACAGAGTTGCGTTCAAGAAATCCATCAGAACGTCCCCCTATGCGCTCGTCTATGGCAAAGAGGCTGTCATGCCATCACACATTGAGATCCCTGCCCTATGGATGTTGGACGAAGACAGGAGCAGCGGAGACCCGGTGGACGACAGACTGTGCCAACTCCTGCAGTTGGAAGAAGACAGAGAAAGTGCATACCAGGCCTTCACTGATCATATTGCAGCCACTCAAGGCTGGTTTGCAAAAGGCACCACTGCCCGAGTTTTCGAAATCGGGGACCTGGTGCTGAAGTGGGACTCATATAAGGCAAAGCCGGGCAATCACGGGAAGTTTGATGCCCTCTCGGAGGGCCCTTATCAGATTGCCCGGTGAACCAGTACAATGCCTATGTACTTCGGGATATGGAGGGTCAGCTCTAAAAATTTACCACTGCTGAAGGTGCCCGAGTGGCCCTTCTTTGTAAAAATTTCCCTTATGCATTTTCGTTTCCCAGCATGTACAGTTTCCAGCTTTCAGCTTTTAATTGTTATTTTTTATTTTTTGAGCTTAACTGCGGCATGGGAGAGAAAGACAGACTTCGCAGCGAAGTCTGTCGTCGCCCCTCAGGAGGGGCGAAGTTCGGGCTGCGCAAAGGAAGGAGGAAGCAAAGCAAAGAAAAAAGGCAAAAAAATGGCTAAGTGTTGGCCGAAGCCCGACTTCGCAGCGAAGTCGGGCTGCGCGCCAGCCAAAGTGCGAAGCTTGAACGAAGGAAGACTGCAAAGGCACAAAGGAGAACGGACTGCGCCCAACTTTGGGCGAAGTCCGACTTCGCGCGCGAAGTCCGACTTCGGCCGGCTTGCGCGCGAAGTTCGAACTGCGCACAACCTCCGCGCGAAGTGCGAACTCGCGCGAGTTCGAACTTCGCCCGAACTCCGGCGAAGTCCGAACGCGCCGCATTTCCAAAGCGCAGCTCGAACAGTCCGGTCCGAAGGAGACGAAAGTGCTAAGTGTTCGCCTCTTCCGAAGGTTGCAAGGGGCCGGACTGCGCTCAACCCTTGGTCGCGTGAAGAAAAAAGAAAGAAGGAACAGTTGCAATGCGAACTTCGCGCGAAGTTCGAACTTCGCCGAAATCGGCGAAGTCCGACTTCGCCGGCGAAGTCGGATCGCGCCCAACTTTGGGCGAAGTCCGACTGCGCCTCGTTTTCTGGGCCAGCTTGGACAATGGTTTAAAAAAATGAATAAAATATTCAAAAGGTTCCAAGTCGGGCCCAAGGCGCATTGTGACCGTTCTAAAGTGGGTTTCCGCACCAAAGGTTCTTTCTTGAGCAGTGTGCCCGGATGGCGGCAGTGACGTCAGCCATGGCGCAGTGTCCAAGGTAAAGTTAATGATTGCACAGTCTTCAAGGAAAAGTGCAATAAAAAGAACATGGCACGTCAGCCGGAGTACCCTTTTTCCAAGCATTCTCCTGCGCAGCCACCCAAGAAACTTAACTCAGCCGACCTACCCCCTCCTGCGCGGCATTAATGGCGCTGTCATTATCTAGAAAAGGGGGTCAGATGCATTCAAACATGCCAGACTGCACAGATTATTCCTCGGACGGTGCAAATTATCCCTGTGACAGCGAAATCCGCTGCAGACGCCCTGAACTTGTAATTATTGCTGATTCGGAGAGATGGACAGAGGAAAGATGCCAATGTCAGCGCAATCCAGATGAAAGTAGCGAGCACAAGGATTTACCACGGCCGGGTGTTTTCAGAAGTGAAACACCGCCAGAGCCAAAGTCAAAGTCCCGGCCGAAAAAAGTACAGCGTGGGCAAGCCCCACCACCTCCGGTAAATTACTTGGCGGGATACGTGGACGGCTCGTTTTCTATGAGCCTGACTAAGCTGCGGACAAATGTGGAGAGTTGGGCTGACAAGGTTTCGCCCTCTCATCATTTCGGAGCGGCGTACAAGTCCAACCTTTTCAGATTCTTGTGCCCTCCTGTCCATCAATGCCCGGAGCTGGTAGACATCATTGTCAGACACTACAGACCAGTTACCCGGCAGATTTGCAGCTCCAGCGGTAAACCCTTGTTCGCGCTACGCAGGGAGACTGTCCAGCCAGCTTTCGCCCCAGGGTTGGAGTATGACTCCAACACAATTCTCGTAAAGATAAATCTGGGCGAGCAAGCGGGACGTTTCACGCAAACAAAAAGGATGAGGGATTTCCTCAATTCAGAGCTGAACGCCCCGCTTGCAGCCGGACAGTGGCCAACCGGCCCCATGCCCTTGGCAAGGTTTCAGAGCAAATATTTGTATACCATTTTGGCATGGATTCTCGGCTGCGACTCCGATGAGCTGGTACAGCCGTACCAGCTAGCGCTGGCAGAATGTCTCCTGTGTGGAGAATCCTACGAACCAGCAGCGCAGAGAAGTGGAAAGCGTCCCATCTTTTTCGACTGGGCAGACTGGCTGGCATACGCCATCCACTCCAGCCTAGTCAAGATCCAGAAGAAGCAGTCCACCGACTTTCGGTTCAGTTCTGTTCTAGCCTGGCTTTGTTTGTACCATTTGCACTCCCGGATGCCGATCCCGAACCTGAAGAAGGTCAACGAGAAGGGAGAGCCACAGCCCGTCTATAACTGGACGGATGACCTATACCGGAAAGGGTCCTACTACAAGTTTAACTTCAACTTTCTGGGATTGGTCATGTCAGTCTTCAGCGAAAGCGAAATCCCCCGCCCCCCGAGAGAAATGACGAGCTCTTTGCTGAATCAGAAGCTCGGGGACGTTTTAGACTGACGCAGGGAATTGTGGTCGAATCTACGGATTCAAGGGCAAACCCCATTTGCTGCCCTACTGGTGCTCGGATCATCTGTTCGGGATGGAGGTTGCCCGACAGATGGACTATGTTGAGGAGGAGTTCGGCCTAGGAAAGAAGAGAGGACAGATTTTTCAATATCCTCTTTCCTGGGCAAACGTTGAGATTTTTGAGGTAGGACAGCATGTCTACCTCGAGCAGGAGTTTTCCCGGATTGGCCTGGTTCTGTTGCCGCAGCGCTGGAAGTACGACCCGTATGGGATAAGGGGAAAGTTCGCACATCTCTGCCCCCGAGCGGATATAACCGAAGATAGATGCGATGTGGTCCATGTGGACCTTGACTGGGAAATAGAATTGATGGAAGCTTCTCCTCCCCGGCAGGATTTTTACCGCGAGGAGGTGACATATGACCCCAAGCGAAACCCGGACCACCAGTTCTCATCTCCAGGGTTCAGAAAATTCCTATCCAAGATAGCAGGCCTTAACTGGCCAAAAGAAAAGATTACCGAATGCTGGAAGATGAGATGCCGCACGCAGCACGACAAATCCACCAGGAGAAATCTGGCCGTAGATGACGACTTTTCGGTTCTCTATGACCAGCATCATGACAACTGGCGGCCGTTCGCATATCAAGGTTACGTTCCCCGAGGTCCCTTTGAGGATTATAAAGGAGGGTCTTCCTCCCAACAGTTGTACACTTCGGCAACTGCCAGCACGGGCCCAACAGACATCCAGGTCGATCCAATGCAGCCCGTGGCTTCCAAGGCGGCGCCTGAGAAGGCGAAGAAATTAGTCAAGGCAACGCCCGAGGTGATCCCTCAGGCACAAAAGACGCCAGCGCCGCCAGAGGGCAGACCGGTTGCGGCAGACCTTCTGCAAGTCAAACCCCGGTACAAGTTTACCGTGGGAGCATCAGCGCCTGCTGCACCTGCTTCATCTCCTTCCCCCGATCCGACCATTGTTCCAGAAGAGAAGAAAAGGAAGAGAGTTGAGAAAATCAGGCGACCTAGCCTGACAGTGCAGCAGCCAGTCGCAGAGCCGCAGCCGCGTCCAGCCGCTCCAGGGACAGTTTCTTTGGGCAGTCCCAAGCCAGCCGCCGAAACCAAAAGCGCAGACATCCATCCAGCATCGGCTCAGGCGGAGCCCGCAGGTACGTTTGCTGCCCCTGTCTCTTTGGTCTCATCCAGTCCTACTCCCACTCCATCTCCCGCTCAATCCGAGCAAGTCATGGCCGCATCCTCCTCCCCCGTCTCCACACCCTTCTAGCGGCCCCCATTCTTTTGATCGGCTTGCTCAGAACCCCAACGTTTCTCTATCTCTGAGTCAAACTCCAAACCCTTCGCCTGAAGCTAGTGCTGAAGCCACGCATTCACCGTCACATCCACCGTCTCAGCCGCTTCAAACCCTTGCAGTATCAGCCGCTCCCATCTCCATTTCCCGGTCGCCCCGAGAAGCGGCCGATCCTTCCAAGGTCCATCCGGTTCCTCCTGATCCCATTCCCGCAGGAGAGACGTCTCAGCAGAACCCTAGGGCCGGGGGAACCAGACTTCATGGACGACCTCCGTAATACAGACGACTTGCCCCTGGCAACGAGAGCTGTAGAATACTCTATCTCTTTCCTCCAGAACCTGAAGCGGAGGAGACCTGAAGAGATAGCCGCCCCGGTAAAGCGCACCAAGTACAATTTCGAGAGGAGAGTGCTTACAACAGAGAAGATAATCCCGAAAGTGAAGAAGCCTCTCCGGGAAATGACCAGGGCGGACTACGAGCTCCAGACAAAGGAGAAGAGCTTTGATGATATTGACAAGCGATACGAGATTCAGGGAATCATTCGTAAAGCTGACAATCTCCTTGTCAAGAGTCTGGAGGAGCAGGAAGAGCTCTTCGGGTTGCAGGATAAGACAAGACAGCTTGAAGAGGACCTGTCTAGGTCCACTGAGCAGCTGGAAGCGGCGCGGCAAGAAATAGATGAACTTAAAGCCCAGCTGGCCGCTTCCCAGCAACAAGCCGCAACCGAAAGGCAGGCAGCCTTGGAGCAGATTTCTCACCTCCAAGAGTCTTTGAAACAGCGCAGCCGCAATCCGGCAGAGAGAGCATCTCAAGCGACGGTCTTTTCGAAGAAGAAAGTTAAGGAGATGCGGGCTGGTTTGCCGCGGGGATGCAAGCCCCACACCTATAAGGCGATGTCGGTTCTGGATTTCGCATCCAGAATTCAAGAAGTTTCTGCCCAGGGAAAGCCTGTGGTAGAGGAGGCCGAACGCCAGGCGAAGCAATGGCTGGACCTGGCAATAAATCTTCAGGAGCGCGAGCGCGATGGCCTCCAATTTTCCCCCATGTCCTCATTCGCTGCAGAATGGGCAGATGCAAGGGTAACCTTGCATAAATATTTCAAAAAATTAGAAGAGGTGAGAGTTGCCAGACGAATGTTAGACGCATTCGAACATGAAAGAGACATTTGTATGGCTCCCTTTCGCGCTCTTTCGGAACTAGGGTGCCCAGGTTTTGTTGAGAATGGCGAGCTTCTCACCCTAGATCAGGTGAAAAGGAATTGGCAGTCCTTTGAAGCAGATACAGCTGAAATTGATAGCTGGACTGAGCCAATTCAGGAAAGTCAGGTCACTCAGATGGTGTCCAAATATTGCAAGATCAGCTCCTACTTCCAGGAGCTAGAAAAAAGATACCACACCATCGACCTGCACGCGGTCGCTGCTTTCCACGCAGCATTAGAAGAAGTTGCTGACCGCCGGCCATTCGAGGCAGAAGCCTGGGGCCAAGCCCAGGCCGCATACACTCGCATCTGCGAGGCAGAAGCAAGAGCTGGAGAGCCTTCGGAAGGTGATTCTGAGGGGGCAACTGACAAAGATGAATCTGAAGAACAGTTGCCGCGAGGAGAACAGCTAGAGCAGCAAAAGGCAGGGGAGGCAAGTTCCTCTGCACCCAATGGATGAAGGCATGGATTCTTTGCGCCGAGGCGAGCTCGACACCCCGCGAGCCGCCAGAAATGTTGTCACATTTTGCACGGGGTGCAATGTTTTCAATTTTGTAACAGTGCTGCTCTTCTTTTTCCCTCTTCCTCTATTTTCCTTCCTTCTTCTCTCCCTTTCCTTTTCTTTCCCACATTCTCTTTCTTCCCCCCTTTCTTGGAGTCCCCCAGTTGATTTTTTAACTTTCCAGCAAGTTACCTGAAAAATGGCTAAGTGTTGGTGCGAAGTTCGCACTTCGCCCAGTTTTGGTGCGAAGTGCGCACTTCGCCCGCTGGTGCGGGGTGCGCGCACTTCGCCGCTTTGGTGCGAAGTCTGACTTCGCCCCTCTTTCTGGGCGCACCTTGCAACTGGCAGGCTGACAGAAGAATGATAAGTGCCGGAGCAAAGTCCGTACGGCGGCAGACACCGCTTTCACTCAGTAGCAATCCGACTTCGCAGCGAAGTCGGAGTGCGCCCTTGACAGGTGCGCAGTAGGGAAACAAACTCGGAAATACACCTAAGGCATGAAGGCCTTCCCGACTGCGCTGTTTTCTGCCCGCGCAACCCGAGACGCTCCGATCCCAAGCGAAGTTGGATAACCTGCCTTTCAAGGCCGACACGTGTCAAACAACATCACCCATCATCTGACAAGTGTCCAGCTTCGGGATTTGAGCCAAGACGTGCCGAGCAAAAGGACGAGCATGGGCTGCATTACCTGTGCCAATGACCTCATTTAAAGCCGATTGGAGGTTCTACCTGCTCCAGCTACCCGCATACTTGCCGAGAAGAAGTTCTGCCCAACACACCGCCACGTAGCCGTCCAGCTTCCAGGAAGACCATGCTGCGGGTACAGTCCGGTCCGACAAAAGGTCAGCATTTGCAGCTCTTTCGCCGCTTTTGTCAGCTTGTGTTTGACTGGGACCTTGTGCCCATTAATGTAACGGGAGGGACTCGGGCTATAAAAACCCACCATGAATTCATTGTAAAGGGTGGAAGGGGAATGTCTCTTAGGGAACCAATGTAACCGTGCTTCGGCTTATAAATATAATTTGTATGCCCGGTTCTCGTTCTGCTCGCTTTTATTTCTTTACGCTTTATGCTTTACGCTTCCCCGTGTCATGGCTCGTTGATTCGTTTCAGCATTTGGTGATCGGGCGCCTTTAGCATTGTTTGTGCCATGGCTTGTTAATTTACTTAGCATTTGGTGGTCAAGCACTTCTGTACTTTATAGACTAGATGTGGTAGCAGCTCCATCGCCTGTGTGTTACGTTGTTGTCCGTAGTCCGGTGATTGATGCGTTGTCGTGTTGTTAGTTCTCCTTGTAGGGAGAATGTTTGCTAGGGGGCCATTGTAGTCGTGCGGTTAAAATCTCTCGCATGACACATATACCCGGTTCCGATATCTCTTAGTTACTTTCTAGTTTTGAGTTTCCGTACGTAGGTGGTGATTGATGCATTGTCGTGTCGTTAGTTCTCCTTGTAGGGAGAATGTTTGCTAGGGGGACCATTGTAGCCGTGCGTATATCGCTTAGGTATCGGAAAGTACACATAGATTTTGCAGTCCTCAATCATGCTTTGTATTTATAATGCAGTGAGTATTGGTGATTGCTGGTTGCCGTACTGTTAGTTCCCCCCCACCAACTCCAAGTATATTTGTATATTCTTTCTGTTCATTTATCTCTTTCCCGCACTCTTAGCTTGAACATAAACCCCCCAAAAGGAGCCGGCCTTCTCCGGAGATTGGCACGGAAGGCATCTCTTCCTTCCGGCCTTTCATGCTGGTGGGCGAATCTGGGCGCATTAACCCAAAATCCTTTCCTCATGGCAGATTCGTAACCAACAGTGCTGAAGTGGGATTCGCTGAAGGCAAAGTCGGGCAATCACGGCAAATTTGATGCCCTCTGGGAGGGTCCTTATCAGATTGCCCGGGTAAATCAATTTAACGCATTCATGCTCTGGGATATGGAGGGACAGCCTCTCCCCATTCCCGTCAATGGGTTCGACCTAAAAATTTACTGCCACTGAAGGCACCCAAATGGGTCCTTCCTTGTACAGATTTCCCTTCTACATTTTTAGTTTTCAGAATGTATATATTTCAGCATTCAGTTTTTATTTTTTTCGAAGAGCCCAAGTAAGACTTAAGGCAAACCCCGACTTTGCAGCGAAGTCGGGTAGCGCTCCTTAAAAAGTGCGAAGTTCGGAAGAAGGCAGCTAAAAAAAAAAAAAAAGGAGCAAAATGACTAAGTCTAGGTGCGCAACCCGACTTTGCAGCGAAGTCGGGCTGTGCACCGTCTGGAGAGCGCAGTTTGGAAAAACAAGAAAAAACGGCTAAGTGTCAGACTACATAAGCAAATCTGGGCGAAGTCGGATTGCGCCTATTTTTCGGGCGAAGTCCGAATGCGCTCCCATTCTTGGGCGCACCCTGGGTGATCCGTCGCGGGAAGCTGAAAATGACTGAATGTCAAAGTCAGGCTGCGCGACTTTTGGAGCAAAATTTGACTGCGCAGTCAAATCTGGGCGAAGTCGGAGTGCGCCAATTTTTTGGGCGAAGTCCGAGTGTGCCCTGAATTTTGGGCGCAGCCCGAATAACACACCACGAAAAACGTAAAAAATTCTAAGTGTGGGTCCAGGGCGCAGTACGACACGGTGCGAAGTTGGGTCATGGGCCAAAAATTCTCCTTTGTAAAGTGTGCCCAGACGGTTGCAATGACGTCAGCAATGGCACGACGTCCAAGGAGGTTTTAATGATTGCACAGCTTTCAAGAACGATGCATTAAAAAAGCAAGATGTGTTTGGACCAATGGCTACTAGGGTGTGCTTTTCAAAAATAAACCCATGCACAGCCACCAAAAAATCATAACGCCTCCACCAACTCCAAGTTAACCGCCCTAACTCCCTCCCTCGCGCCATTAATGTTGCAGTCGTTGCCTAGAAAAAGGACCCTGGCGCACTCAGAAAATTCAAATCGTTCAAGCTGACTCCCAAACTGCAAAGAGTAGAGCTGAGAACTCAGAAGCCGTAATTCCCGCTGTTTCAAAAGTTTCAGAAAGGATGGACAAGGGGAAAGCACCCGTACAGGCGCAATCCAGCGAAGAGCGGCGCGAAGCTGAGGAATCACCAGAGTCAAGCGCTCATGAGAGCGAAGCGCCGCAAGACCAGAAAAGAAAGACCCGGACAAAGAGGCGCGTAGCTGGGCGAATTCCGCCGCCACCAGTTAATCACCTGGCCGGGTACAAGGACGGCTCTTTCTCCATCAGCCTCTCCAAACTGCAGCTGAACATTGCCAAGTGGGCGGACAGGGTTTCACCCTCACACCATGTCGGGGCTACATACAAGTCGAACCTGGATTGGTTCTTGTGCCCTCCTCCCCGCCAGTGCTCGAAGCTGATCGAAGCAATTGTAGAATATTACAAACCAGCTGCCCGGCAAGTCTGCGACAACAAGGGAAAAGTGTTGTTCACACTTTTCCGAGAGAGCGTCCAGCCAGCGTTCGCCACAGGGCTCCAGTATGAACCCGACGCGATTATCAGAAGGGTCAATCTTGATGAATAGACTGGTAGATTTACGCAGACAAAGCGGATGAGAGAATTCCTCGACTCGGAGTTGAAGACTCCGTTGGCAGCCGGACAGTGGCCGATTGGCCCCATACCCCTGGACAGATTTGAAAACAAATATATCTACATCATCCTGGCGTGGGTCCTCGGCTGCGACTCTGACAAAGTGGTATGGCCGTACCAGCTGGCACTCGCAGAATGTCTCCTGCACGGAGAATTTTACGACTCTACAGCGCAGAAGAGTGGAAAGCGCCCTATTTTCTTCGACTGGGCGGACTGGCTGGCGTATGCAATACATTCAAGTCTAGTTAGGCTGCAACAGAAGCAGTCAACGGATTTCCAGTTTTGCTCCTTCCTCGCATGGCTGTGCCTGTATCACATGCACTATCGGATGCACAGTCGGATCAGGGGAAGGAGATGAAGCAGGTGCAGCAGGCGCTGATGCTCCCACGGTAAACTTGTATCGGGGTTTGACTTGCAGAAGGTCTGCCGCAACCGCTTTGCCCTTTGACGGCGCTGGCGCTCTTCGTGCCTGAGGGATTGCCTCGGGCGTTGCCTTGACTAATTCTTTCGCCTTCTCAGGCGCCGTCTTGGAAGCCACGGGCTGCATCGGATCTACCTGGACGTCTGCTAGGCCCACGCTGGCACTTGCCGAAGTGTACAACTGTTGGGAGGAAGACCCTCCTTTATAGTCTTCAAAGGGACCTCGGGGAACGTAACCTTGATATGCGAACGGCCGCCAGCTGTCATGATGCTGGTCATAGAGAACCGAAAAGTCGTCATCTACGGCCAGATTTCTTCTCGTGGACTTGTCGTGCTGCGTGCGGCATCTCATCTTCCAGCATTCAGTGATCTTTTCTTTAGACCAATTAAGGCCTGCTATCTTGGATAGGAATTTTCTAAATCCTGGAGATGAGAACTGGTGGTCCGGGTTTCTCTTGGGGTCATATGTCGCCTCCTCGCAGTAAAAATCCTGCCAGGGAGGAGAAGCTTCCATCAATTCAATTTCCCAGTCAAGGTCCACATGGACCACGTCGCATTTATCTTCGACTATGTCTGCCCGGGGGCAGAGATGTGCGAACTTTCCCCTTATTCCATACGGGTCGTACTTCCAGCGTTGCGGCAACAAAACCAGGCCAATCCGGGAAAATTCCTGCTCAAGGTAGACATGCTGTCCTACCTCAAAAATCTCAACATTTGCCCAGGAAAGAGGGTATTGAAAAATCTGTCCTCTCTTCTTTCCTAGGCCGAACTCCTCTTCAACATAGTCCATTTGTCGGGCAACCTCCATCCCGAACATATGCTCCGAGCACCAGTAGGGCAGCAAATGGGGTTTGCCCTTGAATCCATAGATTCTGACCACAATTCCTTGCGTCAGTCTGAAAACGTCCCCGATCTTCTGATTTATCAAAGCGCTCGTCATTTCTCTCGGGCGACGGGGAATTTCACTTTCGCTGAAGACTGACATGACGAATCCCAGAAAGTTGAAGTTGAACTTGTAGTAGGACCCTTTCCGGTATAAGTCATCCGTCCAGTTATAGACGGGCTGTGGCTCTCCCCTCTCGTTGACCTTCTTCAGGTTTGGGATCGGCATTCGGGGGTGCAAATGGTACAAACAAAGCCAGGCTAGAACAGAACTAAACCGAAAATCGGTGGACTGCTGCTTCTGAATTTTGACCAGGCTGGAGTGGATGGCGTATGCCGCCAGTCTGCCCAGTCGAAAAAAGATGGGACGTTTTCCGCTTCTCTGTGCTGCCGGTTCGTAGGATTCTCCGCATAGGAGACATTTTGCCAGCGCTAGCTGGTACGGCTGTACCAGCTCATAAGAGTCGCAGCCAAGAATTGATGCCAAAATGGTATACAAGTAGTTGCTCTGAAATTGTGCCAAGGGCATGGGGCCAGTTGGCCACTGTCCAGCTGCAAGCGGGGCGTTCGACTCTGAATTGAGGAAATCCCTCATCCGTTTGGTATTCGCGAAGCGTCCCGCCTGCTCGCCCAAATTTATCTTTCTGAGGATGGTGCTGGAGTCATACTCCAACCCTGGGGCGAAAGCTGGCTGGACAGTCTCCCTACGCAGTGTGAACAAGGGTTTACCGCTGGAGCTGCAAATTTGCCGGGTAACTGGTCTGTAGTGTCTGACAATTAGGTCTACCAGTTCCGGGCATTGGTGGACAGGAGGGCACAAGAATTTGAACAGATTGGATTTGTACGCCGCTCCGAAATGGTGGGAGGGCGAAACTTTGTCTGCCCAGCTCTCCACATTTGCCCGCAGCTTCGTCAAGCTCATAGAAAATGAGCCGTCCTTGTATCCCGCTAAGTAGTTCAACGGAGGTGGTGGGGCTTGCCCACGCTGTACTTTCTTTCTGGCAGGGTTTCGCTTCTGAAAACGCCCGGCCGCGGTAAATCCTTTGGTTCGCCACTTCCACTGGACTGCGCTGACACTGGCATCTTTCCTCGGTCCATCTCTCCGAATCAACAATAATTACGAGTTCGGGTCGTCTGCAGCAGATTTCGCTGTCACAGGAATAATTAGCACCGTCCGAGGAATAATCTGTGCATTCTGGAATGTTTGAAAACATCTGACCCCCTTTTCTAGATAAAGACAGCACCATAAATGCCGCGCAGGAGGGAGTAGGCCGGCTGAGTTAAGGTTCTTAGATGGCTGCGCATGAGAATGTTTGGAAAAAGTGCACTCCGGCAGACGTGCCATGTTCTTTTGGTTGCACTTTTGTTGAGGAACGTGCAATCATTAACTCTGTCTTGGACGCTGCGCCATGGCTGACGTCACGGCCGAAATCAGGGCACACTGCTCAAGAAAGAAGCATTGGTGCGGAAACCCACTTTGGAACGGTCACAACGCGCCTTGGGCCCAGCTTGGGACCTTTTTTAATATTTTATTCATTTTTTAACTTTTGCCCAAACTGGCCCAGAAAACGAGGCGCAGTCGGGCTTCGCCCAAAGTTGGGCGCGACCCGACTTCGCCGGCGAAGTCGGACTTCGCCCGAATTTCGGGCGAAGTTCGAACTTCGCGCGAAGTGCGCGTTGAACTGCTCTGTTTCCTTTGACTGTCCGAACTGCGCAACTTGCACATTTGAAATGAGTCGGACTTCGCCCGAAGTTCGGGCGAAGTGCGAACTTCGCGCGAAGTTTGCACTTCGCGTGGAGGTCGTGCGAAGTTCGGACTTCGCACGCTAGCCGGCCGAAGTCGGACTTCGCGTGCGAAGTCGGACTTCGCCCAAGGTTGGGCGCAGTCCGTCCTTCTTTCTTTGCAGTCCTTTTCCTTTGAACAAGCTTCGCACTTGGCTGGCCCGAAGCCCGACTTCGCTGCGAAGTCGGACTTCGGCCAACACTTAGCCAAATTTTTTCCTTTTTCCTTTTTTCTTCTTTCTTCGTTTGCTTCCTCTCTTGCACAGCCGAACTTCGCCCTTCCTGAGGGGTGCCGACGGACTTCGCTGCGAAGTCTGTCTTTCTCTCTCATGCCGCAGTTAAGCTCAAATAATAAAAAATAAAATTAAAAGCTGAAAACAGGAAACTGTACATGCTGGGAAATGAAAAAGCATAAGGGAAATTTTTTTACAAGGAAGGGCCACTTGGGCACCTTCAGCAGCGGTAAATTTTTAAGTGGAACCCGTTGACAGGGATAGGTAGGAGCTGACCCTCCATATCCCGCAGTACGTAGGCATTGAACTGGTTCACCCGGGCAATCTGATAAGGGCCCTCCCAGAGAGCATCAAACTTCCCGTGATTACCTGGCTTTGCTTTATATGAGTCCCACTTCAGCACCAGGTCCCCGATTTCGAAAACTCGGGCAGTGGTGCCTTTTGCAAACCAGCCTTGAGTTGCAGCAATATGATCAGTGAAGGCCTAGTATGCACTTTCTCTGTCTTCTTCCAACTGCAGGAGTTGGCATAGTCTGTCGTCCACCGGGTCTCCGCTGCTCGTGTCTTCGTCAATCATCCACAGGGCAGGGATCTCAATGTGTGATGGCATGACAGCCTCTTTACCGTAGACGAGCGCATAGGGGGACATTCTGAGGGATTTCTTAAATGCAACTCTGTCCGCCCACAGTGCCCGGTTCAGGAGCAAGTGCCAAGTCCGCTTGTTTCTGTCAATGGTCCTCTAGATGATTTTCAGGAGGTTCTTGTTAGTAGACTCGGCAAGGCCATTCCCCTGCGGGTAGTAATTAGAAGACATCTTGTGATAGATGCCAATTCTGCCAGTGTACTCCGTGAGTACAGCGCCTACAAATCCCGGACCATTGTCGGTCACAATCGACTCTGGAACCCCGAAGCGGGTAATCAGGCTCTCAATGAACCTGATGACCGTCTCTTGGTCTGCGTTCTTGGTCGGGATTGCCTCCGTCCACCGTGTAAAATAGTCAGTAGCTGTGAGAATAAACTTGTGTCCGGCGGAGGAGTTAGGAGAAATCACCCCAATGAAGTCTAGACCCCATTGCTGGAACGGAGTCTCGGCCTGAATCGGTTGAAGGGGCAGGGGTGCTTTTCTGTTTCGGCCAGCAAACCTCTGGCATTGATCACATTTTGAGCAGACCGCATGCGCGTCTGCAAACAGAGTGGGCCAATAGTACCCAGCCCTTATTATTTTTAAGGCCGTTGGCCTTGAAGAATGGTGACCCCCAGGCATCCCGGAATGGAAATCTCCGAGGACCCTAGGCTGGTCTGATTTTCTGACGCACCGCAACAGGATGCCGTCGATGTTTTTGAAGTAAAGTCCCTCGGGGCGAAGAGTGTACCTAAGTGCACCTAGCCGAAATCTCCTTCGTTGTGAGGCGTTCAGGTGATCGGGACATCTTCCGGTGCAGAAGAATCTCACCAGTTCATTTGTCCAATCACTCCCCTCCGATAAGGAGTCGGCTAGGTAGATGCGTGTCGCTGTCCTCCCACTTACAGGCGGAGATGTCGGCTACAGCGCTTCGGGCCAATTCCTGACACAAGGCTAGGCCTCTGATAAGCTTGGTGGGCCGCACTTCAATGTCAAACTCCTGGATCTTGGAAATCCATCCCGCTCTCTTGTGACCCGGTTCTCCTTGCAAGATGAAGCTTCGAACATCCGGGTGAATCACAAAGACAATGGTCTTGCTCTGGGAGACAAAATGCCTGAACTTTCGAAGGGACTTCATGACAGCATGAACCTGCCGCTCTATAAAATTGTACTTTTCTTCATGCGACAGAATCACTTGGCTCAGGAACGCTATGGGGCGCTCCTCACCATCGTCTCCCTTCTGAGTCGGACCGCAGCCGTAACTTTCGGGTTCTCCCACTGCATACAGGATAAAGTCCCTGGAGTAGTCCGGGTTTGTCAATACCGGAGCTTGCGCAATTCGAGCCTTGATTTCCTCGAAGGCTTGCTCTCTCTCATCAGTCCATTCGTAAGGTGTATCTTTCTTCAGTAGCTTGGCCATAGGCTTGATCACCTGTGCGAAGTCGGGAATGAACTTCCGCACGAAGTTAATCTGACCGAAGAAGGACTGCAGCCCTTTTTTATCAATGGGGGCTGGCAAGCGAACGAGGGCTTCTGCTCTGTCAGGGTCAATGGCGAGGCCTTCCTCGGAGATGACATGTCCTAGCAGCTTTCCTTCCTTTACCGCGAAGATAGACTTCTTCGGGTTTATAGAAATGCCGAATTCTCGACAACTCTCAAATATTTGCCGTAGGTGCGAAACATGATCTCCTCGTTGGTGAGAGAAAACGGTCATGTCATCGAGGTAGATGACAATAATCTTATTGAGCAGCTCTCGGAAGGCCAAGTCCATGGCCCTTTGGAACGTGGCGCCAGCATTGGATAAGCCAAACGGCATGCGCTGATAGGCGAACGTCCCCCACTTCGTGGTAAACGCCGTCTTATGCTGGTCTTCGTCTTTGACCCAAATCTGGTTGTAGCCGGAAAATCCATCTAAAAGTGAAAATCTCTCGGGCTCCAGAAACGATATGTAGAATCTGGTCGATTTGGGGAAGCGGATAGTGGTCCCGGAGGGAAGCCTGATTTAGGTTTCGAAGTCGAAACGGAGACGAATGTCGCCATTCTTTTTCCTCACGGGCACCAAATTCGCGACCCAGGATGAATGTTTGATGGGGTAGATGATCTTGGCCTCCAAAGATCTTCAAGAGCTCGGTCTTCATCATGGCCTCAATATTTGGATTCACGGCCCTCTCGCTTCGTCGGAACGGCTTGGCGCCATCCTCTAGCTCAATGGTATGTCTGGATGACAGCCTCGTCATACCCCTCAAATCCTCGTAGCACCGGGCCACGATGTCGGGGAACTCCCCGGCACGATGATCCGATCCGCCCAAGTTCCTCCGACGTGCAGTCTGTTCCGACCTTGATAGTTTTACCAGGTTCAAGTTCCAGGTCAGCATACTGCCTCGGGTCTACTTTGATTCTGTGAGATATTGCTCGTCATTCTGATCAAAGAGACTTTCTAATGTAATCAGTCCTTTTGGGACATGATTATTCCGTAACTGTATCAACCCCTCATATTGCTCGTCATCAAGGTCTCTACCTTCGATTACACACACTTCGTTAACCGGGAATGTGACGATCTCCTCGTCACAACTGAACACCTGCCAGTGGGTGTCCTCATCAGGCACAGAAGGCCTGTAGATAGTACGAACCGGCTTCGGTCTCTGGACAACGTCTTCAGCCGGAACGTACCTGGCTCCAACAGACGCCAGAATATCGGCGTTCTTGTTTTTCTCACGCGATATTGCTTTGACATTCAACGAGTCGAATGACTCCATCAGGTCCCACACCCGGTTACGGTACGCTCTAAGAAAATGCTGTTTGGATGCGCATTTCTCCGTAACTTGGTGACACACCAGCTCTGAATCTCCGAAGATCTGCAGGTGTTTGATCCCAAGCCTCTTCGCCTTTCGCAAACCCAAGCATAGGGCTTCGTATTCTGCCGAGTTGTTAGTCCAGCTCCAGGCCAGCCTGTAGGCATAGTCCTTCTGGATTCCAGTTGGAGAAACCAGAAGTACCCCTGCACCGGCGCCATTCTTGCATCGCGCGCCGTCAAAGAAAAGCTTCCACAGCTCTTAGGGTGCAGGTCCCACTTCTTTCGCAGCTGACACGTCAAGCCTCTCGGGCTGTACAATGGAGTAACAGCCCTGCTCTGTCCCGATTACGGCATTAAAATCCCGCAACGAGAACTCATCTTCAAGCTGCAGCACTTCGAAGGCTTGCTCGGTCAGCTCCATCGTCACCAGTTCTTCCTCTGACAACTGGACCATGCAGTCCAACTCTCCTCCGGTATCTTGTCTACTAGGAAGGGGGAAGGCTTTTCATTAAAAATTCTCGGTCTCCTTCCTTTGAAGGGCACTTCCATGTGTGAGTAGTCTAGAGACAGGTACCCGCCCAACTTCGCAGTGAACTCCCGAGAGAGACACATGCCGAAGTAAGGCTCCAAGTCAACAATCACGACCTCTTGGATGACTACGATGTCGAGAGCTTTGTGCAGTCGGATAGGGATGTCCTTTATGACACCAACTGTCTTAACAGGGGTGCCGTCTAATTGCAGCACGCCTTGGCTGCTCCGTGTGTATTCCATCCCGATCTCATCGCAGACGGCCTTCGGCATCACGGTCGAGGAAGCACCAGAATCCACCATGCAGCTGTGAACTATGTGCCCTTGCATCCGTAAAGACAGATAAAAGGGTGGTGGTCTGTTCTTCCCAAGTGGCTGAGACTGTCAAAGGTTGAACCGAGACAGCGGGCTGCATCCGTCCGCCGCTCTTCATATTCTTCGGTGATTCTTGCAACAAATCTACTTGGCTCGGGAGCGTAAGAGCATCGTACATGCCGATTCTAGCGGGTGTTCTTTTCAACTCGTCTACAATGTCGTAGCCCGAGGTACTAGCTCCTTCTCGCTTGTTTTGCCGGCTCATACTTCGTCCGGTATCGTTGGATGGCCTCAACTCGCCGTCTCTTGGTCGAGACGGGTACTTCAGCTTCTCCTGGGCTTGTTCTTTGGTTTCAGCTGGAGGCTGAGGTACGGGAGCCTTAGCCGGAGTTGGGGCCTTTGCTAGAGGTTTGGCCGGAACAGCGGCAGCCTTTGCCGGAGAAGGCTTAACTGGAGCTTTATCTTTGGATGCCTTCTCCTGGGCTGTGTAAGGCCACAGCCGCTTGTATGGCGGCAGCCCACCGGGCTGCGGTCTTTCCCTTCTCGCGTAGACTTGCAAAGGCTTGGCCGCATCCGCAGCTTTCTTTTCTTCCTTGGCGGGTGGCGCTAGATTCTCTTCTGGGAGGGCAAAGTTGGCCTCGCCGTCCAAGATCATGTACAGCTCATCGTCTTCTATAGCGCTGCCGGCCAATGTCTGGATGTAGTGCTGGTGCAAAGTGCGGTCTTCCTCCGAATGCGGGTCATTGCACGTAGTGCACCGGCTAACCCGGTCGGGAGGACCAAGCGGGTCTTCTATAGCAGCATTTCTCGAGGCGGACGCCTCGCGGGCCGATGTTCCGGGGCTTTGTCTTTTGTCGGCGCGGGGGCGCATACGGCCTCCTGGGAGCAAGGTCCATCTGGGCCTGTTTCTTCTTCATAGCGGTCATGACATTGGACATGGCATGGTATCCGGAGGCCAAAGCCCGCACCTCCTGTAGAATCGTGTTCTGGATGCTGCTGTCAGGTGGCGGCAATTGTGCCGGTGGAGGCAATGCGGCCAATGGAGGAGGGTTAGAATAAGATGCGTACTGTGGGGGAGCAGGAAGTGCTGGAAAATGCGGAGCGGGAGGCGGCGGATGAGGGTAATGTAACTGAGGCGGGCCGTAAGGAGTTACGACCGGCGCCGGATTCCACTGTTGCTGGGGTTGCTGCCCTGATGTGGACGGCGCACCACCGTAGAAGGATACTGTGATCTGGGGAAGTCGGGATGAATGGGTTCCTGCACCCTGGACGGAAGCCTGCCGATGGAGATAATGTCAGCTTCAGCTTGTTGGACAGCTTCGTACAGCGCAGGAAACTCGTCAATTCTGGCAATCTTCAACAGCAGGCATATGTCTGAGTTGAAGGATCTCAGATAGTAGTGAGCAGCCATGCCGGCTGAAGGCCGAAGTTCGCGAGGTACCCGTTTCCAGGATCTCGCAAACCTGATGTTAAAATCAGACACCTCCTCTTGAGGATGTCTCTGGGATAGCTTGGAACCGATGCAAGTAGAGAAGTAGGGTCAGCGGACTCGTTGCATCCTTTTACGAGCCTTCCGGCAAGTCAGGCCACCCCGTGATGGATCCCTCTCGGCGCCGATCTCCACCAAGAGAGAAGCTTTCCCCTCAGGGAAAGGGCCAGCAGACGGGTCTTCACACTTTCATCGGTGATAGTATGCAATGCGGCCAGGGCAAGGATGTCCTGGATGTGCTCGTACGCCGTCTTACCGTAGCCGTCGTATGTGGGAATAGACTTTAAAGCAACAGGGGGCACAACTTGTTGTCCGACCAGGGCCAAGGGCCCCGTAGAGTCCACCGCCGGGAAGAGGTCATCATCATTCGGTTGTTGAGCAGCCATTTCTCCTTCTTCCTCTCCGCCGTCGGTTGTGTACTCAGTGTCGGTACTTTCCGAGGATGCAGGATCTTCTTCTTCCTCGGCTTCTTCTATTTCGTACTCGGCTCCTCCGACCTCGGCTTCGGCCTCTTCTTGGATCTCAGCCTCGGCTTCGTCGAAACGAGCTCGCGGGTCAGCCAGCCTGGGAATCTCGCCTCGAGCGTTGATATCTAGTTCGTAGAACTCAGGCGGGCTTCTTGGATCCCTTGCTTGCCACCTTCTTGTGTGCATGAAGGTGCTGGGACCGGTCTTTCGGACTCAGAGGATTTGTTCGTGCGGAGTCGCCAGGTGTTCAGATTTGGAACAGCAATGAAGCGAACACCGGTGCTTCAATTCTGTCGGGGGTGAGAAACTTCCTTGTCTCACCAGGTGCTCAGGAACCACTGTCAGCGCCAGGTGGAGACTGATCAGAAAATCTTTCTTCAAACGTGGGACCAAGGTCCCACCGGGCGTGCCAGAGAAACTGTTGGTTACGAATCTGCCATGAGGAAAGGATTTTGGGTTAATGCGCCCGTATTCGCCCACCAAAGATGAAAGGCCGGAAGGAAGAGATGCCTTCCGAGCCAATCTCCGGAGAAGGCCGGCTCCTTTTTGGGGGGTTTTCTGATTTAAGCTAAGAGTACAGGAAAGAAATAAATGTACAGAAAGAATATACAAATATACTTGGAGGTTGGTGGGGGGGAACTAACAGTATGGCAACCAGCAATCACCAATACTTATCGCATTACAAATATAAAGCACGACTGAGAACTGCCTAACGTATACTTCCGATACCCAAGCAATGTACGCACGGCTACAACGGCTCCCTAACGGACATTCCCTACAAGGAACTAACAGTACGGCAACACGTCAATCACCACCTACGGACACTAACATGGGTAGAAAGCAATCATAGAGATATCAGAGCCGGGTATATGTGTCGTGTAGAGAATTCAACTGCACAGCTTCAATGGCTCCCTAACAGACATTCCCTACAAGGAACTAACAGTACGGCAGCGCACCAATCACCAGATACGGACCAGCAACTTAACACACAACTGATGAAACTGCTACTACATCTATTCTATGTATCCTTTTAATTAATGAAGTACAGAGGGTGCTTTAAACAAGCAATGCTAGAGGCACTTGCTCACCAAATGCTGAAATGAATCAACGAGTCGTGACAGGTTAGCCTAAGGCATGAATATAAAGAAAGGCAGCATAAAAAACAGAAGCAGCAGAACAGAACCAGGCATACAAATTATATTTATAAGCAGAAGCACGGTTACATTGGTTCCCTAACAGACATTCCCCATCCACCCTTACAATGAATTCATGGTGGGCTTTTATAGCCCGAGTTCCCCCCGTTACATTAATGGGCACAAGGTCCCAGTCAAACATAAGCTGACAAAAGCGGCGAAAGAGCTGCAAATGCTGACCTTTTGTCGGACCGGACTGTACCCGCAAGCATGGTCTTCCTGGAAGCTGGACGGCTACGTGGCGGTGTGTTGGGCAGAACTTCAATCTGGCAGTGATGCGGGTAGCTGGAGCAGGTAGAACCTCAAATCAGCTTTGAATGAGGCTACTGGCACAGGCAGTGCAGCCCATGCTCGTCCTTTTGCTTGGCACGTCTCGGCTCAAATCCCGAAGCTGGACACTTGTCAGATGATGGGTGATGCTGTTTGACACGTGTCTGCCTTGGAGGGCAGTCTATCCATCTTCGCTTGGGATCGGAGCACCTCGGGATGCGCGGGCAGAACGCAGTGCAGTCGGGAAGGCCTTCATGCCTTAGATGTTTTTCTGAGTTTGTTTCCCACTGCGCACCTGTCAAGGGCGCACTCCGACTTCGTTGCGAAGTCGGGCTGCGCACAGGTGGAAACTGGTGTCTGCCGCCGTACGGACTTTGCTCCGGCACTTCGTCATTTTCTCGTCACCGCCGACCGCGCTTGCAAGGTGCGCCCGAACCGGGGCGAAGTCAGACTCGCACCAAAACTGGGCAAAGTGCGCACTTCGCACCCAGACTGGGCGAAGTGCGCACTTCACACCAAAACTGGGCGAAGTGCAGACTTCGCACCCAGAATGGGCGAAGTGCGAACTTCGCACCCAGAATGGGCGAAGTGCGAACTTCGCATTCACACTTAGCCATTTTTCAGGTAACCTTCTGGAAAGTTGAAAAATCAACTGGGGAACTCCGAGAAAAAGGGGGGAAGAAAAAGAATGTGGGAAAGAAAAGGAAAGGGAGAGAAGAAGGGAGGAAAATAGAGGAAGAGGGAAAAGAAGAGCAGCACTGTTACAATACCGAAGACATTGCACCCCGTGCAAAATGTGACAACAGGAACATCATCTTCGGAGTTTAAAGACACTCTCAAGGTGATCCTGGGCATTCTCATATCAGAGAGTGCATTGTGCATCAATGTTGTTGATTTTCAGCGAGATTGGACAAGGGTTTGAGCATGTTATTGGTTGAACTTCATCAATAAACCCCAACAACCAGTTTTCAAGGGTTTTGTGGATAGTTTTGTGGCATTTTGGAGTCTTTTTTTTTGTTGGTCATACAGTTCCAGCACAGGCTGTACATAATTTGGGTGGAGAAGTCCATAGTTTGAAGCTTATGATTAGAAATTTGATTTTTGTACCTGTTGATAAGAACTCAGACTGAAATTCCAGATTCCAATAAAATTTGGGTACTTTAATTTTTGATCATTTCCTTTAAAGGGTTCGTAGTTATATGTATGTATTATCTTGGATCCAAATTTCATGTTGATTGGCTAAGTAGTTTGTAAGTTATAGCTTTCCAAAGTTTGTTGTTCATGCATTTTCTGCATATTTTCATACTTAGAAAAAATTAAAAAAAATCAGAATATCACACAAAACCCAAAACATTGCAAAAACACCAAACACAGAACAGGGCAGCATATTACACGCTCATGAATATCAAAACACCCAAATAATGTTAGGGATGTCCTGGTTACCAAATCATCAAATCCTTCAACAGCCCGCTTATGTCCCTATAGGACCACCTATATACCAAGTGTCACATGAACAGGGACAATATGGCCAACTTGTACAATACGGGCAGGTACCTCAACCATACCCATTCATTCACCAACAAAACCTTGCAACATTTGCTCAACAAGGGTACCCTACCCATACAACCCAAATGCTCACCCTGTGGATCCGATACCCTTTCCCACAACAATTGCCCCAATATCCATTGTTTCCCCAAAATCCATAGTGCCAACCAGCCCCTCAGGAACAACAAGAATTGCAAATATAGATCAATGAACTCAAGCATATGGTTTCAGCTCTTTAGTCACTTATAGACAGGAGTATGAACTCGATGAAGGAAACATGTTATTTCTTGAACAGGGAGATTTTCAGTTGATCAAACAAAGAAACTAGCCAATACCCCAAGAGGAAAATTTTCATATGACTGATGAGGCACAAAGATCTATAGGGAATCAATCCATTGTATTCATTCATCCAATGACTTAACCAGTGATGGACCAACCAACAACAAGTAAAGTCTTTGAACCGTAGGTTGACAATGCAAGTCCATGTGATACCCCAAACATCCTCAATGGGTGGAAATTGCACATTTTCCCAAAGTGTTGTCATGTATAGTACGAACTTTGATGGGTCAATAATTCCTTTGGGAGATTCCTCGCTTGAGTATTGAGAGTCATGCCCCCCTTCATCAGTGATAAATCCCAAGATAGTAAAAGAAGAATGTGAATATGAAGGGCCAAAACTAATAGAGGAGTGTGAAATGTTTATCTTGTTAGATAGAAGAGGAGAATTTATAGAAGTGATGGAGGCAAATCCACAACCAAAACATGAGACCATTATATTGGGCACTATTGAAATGATACAAAAGGAAGGAAAACTAGAGAGGCTAGAAGAGTCATCGAACAAGCCCCCATTAGTGGAAGTGTTTTTCTTACTCAAAGAAGAAATTATAGAATAGGGATACTAATTCAGTGAAACATCTTGTGAACTAGAGAGAGAACCCGAGATAGACAACGAGAATTTGAGGGATGAGCATTCAGAGGTTGAAGTAGAGTACATGGCATGTGTGTTTTCATTAGAAGAGGAAGAGCTTGTAGTAGAAATGAGAACATATTTTCCTATAAAATTTGAAACATGAAATTTTACCTTGGACACAAACATTGTCCAAGCAAATAGGTATGTATACATCTGTAAGTTCCAAGATTTCCCAAGAGAGTTCATGCGAGGGAACTGTTGTCACATTTTGCACGGGGTGCAATGTCTTCAATAAAGTAATGTAACAGAGCTGCTCCTCTTTTTCCTCTTTCTCCATCTTCCTTCCTTCTTCTCTCCCTTTCCTTTTCTTTCCCGCATTCTTTTTCTTTCCCCCCTTTCTTGGAGTCCCCAGTTGATTTTTCAACTTTCCAGCAAGTTACCCTGAAAATGGCTAAGTGCTGGTGCGAAGTTCGCACTTCGCCCAGTTTTGGTGCGAAGTGCGCACTTCGCCCAGTTTTGGTGCGAAGTGCGTACTTCGCCCAGTTTTGGTGCGAAGTCTGACTTCGCCCCACTTTCTGGGCGCACCTTGCACTGGCAGACTGACAGGTCAACAAAGAAGAGCGGTGAAGTACCGGAGCAGGTTCGTAAGGCGGCGAGCACCAGTGTCCACCTGTGCGCAGTCCGACTTCTCAGCAGAGGCGGACTGCGCCCTTGACAGGTGTGCGGTAGGGGAACAAACCCGGAGTTTGACCAAGACGTGAAGATTTTCCCAACTGCACTGTTTTCTGCCCGCGCATCCCAAGGAGTCCAGATCCCAAGCAAAGATGGATAGCCTGCCCTCTAAGGCAGGCATGTGTCAGTTGCATAACCCATCATCCAACAAGTGTCCAGCTTTGGGATTTGAACCAGGACTGCCGACCAAAAGGGATAAGCGTGGGCTGCCTGCACTGCTTGCACTAATGGCCTCATTCAAAGCTGATCTGAGGTTTCACCTGCTCCAGCTACCAGCGAACCTGCCGACTTGAAGTTTTGCCCAGCACTCCGCCACGTAGCAGTCCAGCTTCCAGGATGACCATGCTGCGGGTACAGCCCTGTCCGACAAAAGGTCAGCATTTGCAGCTCTTTTGCCGCTTCTGTCAGCTTATGTTTGACTGGGACTCTGTGCCCATTAATGTAACGGGTGGGACTCGGGCTATAAAAGCCCATCTTGAATTCATTGTAAAGGGTGGAAGGGGAATGTTTGTTAGGGAACTACTGTGCTTACTGTAACCATGCTTCTGCATATAAATACAATTTGTATGCCTGGTTCTGATTCTACCGCTTTTATTTCTTATGCTTATGCTTTACGCAATTCTGTGTCATGGCTTGTTGATTCACTTCGGCATTTGATGGTCAGGCGCCTTTAGCATTATTTCTGTACTTTTAATTTTCGTATAATAGATGTGGTAGCAGTTCCATCAGTTATGTGTGACGTTGCTGGCCCGTATCTGGTGATTGATGCGATCCCCTGCTGTTAGTTCCTTGTAGGGAATGTTTGCTAGGGAGCCATTGAAGTCGTGCGGTTAAACTCTCTACCTAACACATATACCTGGCTCTGATATATCTAGGTTTACCGTCTACCCCTGTCAGTGTACGTATCTGGTGATTGATGCGATCCCCTGCTGTTAGTTCCTTGTAGGGAATGTTTGCTAGGGAGCCATTGAAGCTGTGCATACACTGCTTGTGTATCGGCAGTACGCCTAGGTTTTGCGGTTCCTTGCCATACTTTGTGTTTGTATGCAGTAAGTAGCGGTGATTGGTGTGTTCCCGTACTGTTAGTTCCCCCCACCAACCTTTGGACATATTTGTAATCTCTTTCTGTACATTTGTCTCTTTCTGTACATTTATTTCTTTCCCGTCCCCCTTAGCTTAATTCAAAAACCCCCCAAAAGGAGCCGGCCTTCTCCGGAGATTGGCTCGGAAGGCATCTCTTCCTTCCGGCCTTTCATGCTGGTGGGCGAATCTGGGCGCATCAACCCGAAATCCTTTCCTCATGGCAGATTCGTAACCAACAGTTTCTCTGGCACGCCCGGTGGGACGCTTGTCCCACGATTTAAAGAAAGAGTACCCGTTCTGTCTCCACTTAGCGCAACAGTTTTTCTGCTACGCTCGGCGGAACTCGGGTCCCACATCTGAAGAGAGATTTTCCGATCCGTCTCCACCTGGCGCTGACAGTTCCTGAGCTCTCGGTGAGACAAGGAAGTTTCTCACCCCCGACAGAATCGAAGCACCGGTGTTCGCTTCATTGCTGTTCCAAATCTGAGCACCTGGCGACTCTGCACAAACAAATCCTCTGAGTCTAGAAGACCGGTCCCGTCACCTTCATGCACACGAGAAGGTGGCGAACAAGAAATCCGAGAAGCCCGCCTGAGTTCTACGAACTAGACATCCACGCTCGAGGCGAGATCCCCAGGCTGGCTGATCCGCGAGCTCGTTTTGACGAAGCCGAGGCTGAGATCCAAGAAGAAGCCGAAGCTGAGGTCGGAAGAGCCGAGTACGAAGTAGAAGAGGCCGAGGAAGAGGAAAATCCTGCATCCTCGGAAAGTACCGACATCGAGTACACAACCGACGGCGGAGAAGAAGAAGAAATGGCTGCTCAACAGCCAAATGACGATGATCTCTTCCCGGCGGTGGACTCTACGGGGCCTTTGGCCCTGATCGGTCAGCAAGCTGTGCCCCCTGCTGCTTTAAAGTCTATTCCCACATACGACGGCTACGGTAAAACGGCGTATGAGCACATCCAGGACATCCTCGCCCTGGCCGCGCTGCATACCATCACCGATGAAAGTGTGAAGACCCGTCTGCTGGCCCTTTCCCTGAGGGGAAAGCTTCTCTACCGGTGGAGATCGCTGCCAGAAGGATCCATCACGTGGTGGCCCCAGCTTGCCAGGAGGCTCGTAAAAGGATGCAACGAGTCCGCTGATCCTACCTCTCTACTGCATCAGTTCCAAGCAATCCAGAGGCATCCTCAAGAGGAGGTGTCTGATTTTAACATTAGGTTTGCGAGATCCTGGAAACGGGTACCTCGCGAACTTCGGCCTTCAGCCGACATGGCTGCTCACTACTATCTGAGGTCTTTCAACTCAGACATATGCCTGCTGCTGAAGATCGCCCGAATTGACGAGTTCCCTGCACTGTACAAAGATGCCCAGCAAGCTGAAGCTGACATTATCTCCATTGGCAGGCTCCCGTCCAGAGTGCAGGAGCCGATTCATCCCGACTTTCCCAGATCCCAGTATCCTTCCGCTTCTGGTGGTCCGCCGTCCACGTCAGGGCAGCAACCCCAGCAGCAGTGGAATCCGGCGCCGGTCGTAACTCAATACGGCCCGCCGCAGTTGCATTACCCTCATCCGCCTCCACCCGCTCCGCATTTTCCAGCGCTTCCTGCTCCCCCGCAGTTCGCGCCTTATCCTAACCCTCCGCCATTGGCTGCATTGCCTCCACCGGCACAATTGCCGCCTCCTGACAGCAGCATCCAGAACACGATTCTACAAGAAGTGCGGGCTTTGGCCTCCGGATATCATGCCATGTCCAATGACATGACCGCTATGAAGAAGAAGCAGGCCCAGATGGACCTCGCTCCTAGAAGGCCGTATGCGCCACCGGCGCTGACAAAAGATAAAGCCCCAAAAAATCAACAGCAGAGGCGTCCGCCTCCGAGGAATGCTGCTATAGAAGACCCACCTGGTCCTCCAGACCAGGTCAACTGGTGCACTACGTGCAATGACCCGCATTCGGAGGAAGACTGCACTTTGCACCAGCACTACATCCAGACCTTGGCCGGCAGCACTATAGAAGATGATGAGCTGTACATGATCTTGGACGGCGAGGCCAATTTTGCCCTGCCAGAAGAGAATCTAGTGGCGCCCGCCAAGGAAGAAAAGAAAGCTGCCGACGTGGCTAAGCCTTTGCAGGTATACGCAAGAAGAGAAAAACCGCAGCCCGACGGGCTGCCACCGTACAAGCGGCTATGGCCTTACACAGCCCAGGAGAAGGCATCCAAGGATAAAGCTCCCACTAAACCTTCTCCAGCACAGGCTGCTGCTGTTCCAGCTAAGCCTCCAGCAAAGGCCCCAACTCCCGCTAAGCCTCCTGTACCTCAGCCCCCAGCTGAAACCAAAGAACAAGCCCAGGAGAAGCTGAAGTACCCGTCTCTGACCAAGAGACAGCGAGTTGAGGCCACCCAACAGTACCGGACCAAGTATGAGCCGGCTAAACCAGCAGGAGCTAGTACCTCGGGCTACAGCATTGTAGACGAGTTGAAAAAGACTCCTGCCAGAATCAGCATGTACGATGCTCTTCTCGTCTCGTGCCGGTAGATCTGTCGCAAGAATCATCGAAGAACATGAAGAGCGGCAGCGGATGCGACTCGCTGTCCCGGTTCAACCTTTGACGGTCTCCGCCACCGGGAAGAACAGACCGCCACCCTTTTATCTCTCTTTACGGATGCAAGGGCACATAGTTCACAACTCGCATGGTGGATTCCGGTGCGTCCTCAACTCGTGATGCCGAAGGCCGTCTCGCGATGAGATCGGGATGGAATACACACGGAGCAGCCAAGGCGTGCCGCAACTAGACGGCACCCTCGTCAAGACAGCTTGGTGTCATAAAGGACATCCCTATCCGATTGCACAAAGCTCTCGACATCGTGGTCATCCAAGAGGTCGTAATTGTTGACCTGGAGCCTTACTTCGGCATGTGTCTCTCTCGGGAGTTCATTGCGAAGTTGGGCGGGTACCTGTCTCTAGACTATTCACACATGGAAGTGCCCTTCAAAGGAAGGAGACTGAAAATTTTTAATGAGAAGCCTTCCCCCTTTCTAGTGGACAAGATACCCGGAGGAGAACTGGACTGTATGGTCCAGTTGACAGAGGAAGAACTGGTGACAGTGGAACTGACCGAGCAAGCTCTCGAAGTGCTACAGCTTGAAGACGAGTTCTCGTTGCGGGATTTTAATGCCGTAATCGGGACAGAGCAGGGCTGTTACTCCATTAAACAGCCCGAGGAGCTTGACGTGTCAGTTGTGAAAGAAGTAGGACCTGCACCCGAAGAGCTGTGGAAGCTTTTCTTTGACGGCGCGCGATGCAAGAATGGCGCCGGTGCAGGGGTACTCCTGGTTTCCCCGACCGGGATCCAGAAGGACTATGCCTACAGGCTGGCCTGGAGCTGTACTAACAATTCGGCGGAATACGAAGCCCTGTGCTTGGGTTTGCGAAAGGCGGAAAGGCTCGGAATCAAGCATCTCCAAATTTTCGGAGATTCAGAGCTAGTGTGTCATCAAGTTATGAATAAATGCGCATCTAAGCATCACTATCTTAGAGCGTACCGCAATCGGGTTTGGGACCTGATGGAATCGTTTGACTCATTGAATGTTAAGGCAATATCGCGTGAGAGAAACAAGCACGCTGATATTCTGGCGTCTGTTGGAGCCAGGTACGTTCCGGCTGAAGACGTCGTCCAGAAACTGAAGCCGGTCCGCACCATTTACAGGCCTTCTGTGCCTGATAGGGATACCTTCTGGCAGGTATTCAGCTGTGACGAGGAAATCGTCACATTCCTGGTTAACGAAGTGTGTGTAATCGAAGGTAGAGACCCTGATGACGAGCAATATGAGGGGTTGATACAGTTACGGAATAATCACGTCCCAAAAGGACTAATTACATTAGAGAGTCTCTTTGATCGGAATGACAGAGCGATATCCCACAGGATCAAAGTAGACCCGAGGCAGTATGCTGACCTGGAACTCGAACCCGGTAAATCTATCAAGGTTGGAACAGACTGCACGTCGAAGGAGCTGGGACAGATTAGATCACTGTGCCAGGAGTTCCCCGACATCGTGGCCTGGTGCTACGAGGATTTGAGGGGGTATGACGTAACCGTCATCCAAACATACCATTGAGCTAGAGGATGGCGCTAAGCCATTCCGACAGAAGCAAAGGGCCGTAAATCCAAAGATTGAGGCCATGATGAAGACCGAGCTCTTGAAGATGCTGGAGGCCAAGATCATCTACCCCATCAAACATTCATCCTGGGTCGCGAATTTGGTGCCCGTGAGGAAAAAGAATGGCGACATACGTCTCTGTGTCGACTTCAGAAACCTAAATCAGGCTTCCCTCCGGGACCACTATCCGCTTCCCCAAATTGATCAGATTCTACATATCGTTGCTGGAGCCCAGAGATTTTCACTTTTAGATGGATTTTCCGGCTACAACCAGATTTGGGTCAAAGACGAAGACCAGCATAAGACGGCGTTTACCATGAAGTGGGGGACGTTCGCCTATCAGCGCATGCCGTTTGGCTTATCTAATGTTGGTGCCACGTTCCAAAGGGCCATGGACCTGGCCTTCCGAGAGCTGCTCAACAAGATTATTGTCATCTACCTCGATGACATGACTGTTTTCTCTCACCGACGAGAAGATCATGTTTCGCACCTGCGGCAGATATTTGAAAGTTGTCGAGAATTCGGCATCTCTATAAACCCGAAGAAGTCTGTCTTCGCGGTAAAAGAAGGTAAGCTGCTGGGACATGTCATCTCCGAGGAAGGCCTCGCCATTGACCCTGACAGAGCAGAAGCCCTCGTTCGCTTTCCAGCCCCCACCGATAAAAAAGGGCTGCAGTCCTTCTTCGGTCAGATTAACTTCGTGCGGAAGTTCATCCCGGACTTCGCACAGGTGATCAAGCCTATGGCCGAACTGTTGAAGAAAGATACACCTTACGAATGGACTGATGAGAGAGAGCAAGCCTTCGAGGAAATCAAGGCTCGGATCGCGCAAGCTCCGGTGTTGACAAACCCGGACTACTCTAAGGACTTCATCCTGTATGCAGTGGGAGAACCCGAAAGTTACGCTGCAGTCCTGACTCAGAAGGGAGACGACGGTGAGGAGCGCCCCATTGCGTTCCTAAGCCAAGTGATTTTTCCGCACGAAGAGAAGTACAATTTTATAGAGCGGCAGGTCCATGCTGTCATGAAGTCCCTTCGAAAGTTCAGGCACTTTGTCTCCCAGAGCAGGACCACTGTCTTTGTGATTCACCTCGATGTTCGCAGTTTCATCTTGCAAGGAGAACCGGGTCACAAGAGAGCGGGATGGATTGCCAAGATCCAGGAGTTCGACATTGAAGTGCGGCCCACCAAGCTTATCAGAGGCCGAGCCTTGTGTCAGGAATTGGCCCGAAGCGCTGTAGCCGGCATCTCCGCCTGTAAGTGGGAGGACACAGCGACACGCGTCTACCTAGCCGACTCCTTATCGGAGGGGAGTGATTGGACAGATGAACTGGTGAGATATTTCTGCACCGGAAGATGCCCCGATCACCTGAACGCCTCACAACGAAGGAGATTTCGGCTAGGTGCACTAAGGTACACTCTTCGCCCCGAGGGGCTTTACTTCACAAACATTGATGGCATCCTGTTGCGGTGCGTCACAAAATCTGACCAGCCTAGGATCCTCGGAGATTTTCATTCCGGGATGCCTGGGGGTCACCATTCTTCAAGGCCGACGGCCTTAAAAATAATAAGGGCTGGGTACTATTGGCCCACTCTGTTTGCAGACGCGCATGCGGTCTGCGCCAAATGTGATCAATGCCAGAGGTTTGCTGGCAGAAACAGAAAAGCACCCCTGCCCCTTCAACCGATTCAAGCCGAAGCTCCGTTCCAGCAATGGGGTCTAGACTTCATTGGGGTGATTTCTCCTAACTCCTCCGCCGGCCACAAGTTTATTCTCACAGCTACTGACTATTTCACACGGTGGACGGAGGCAATCCCGACCAAGAACGTAGACCAGGAAACGGTCATCGGGTTCATTGAGAGCCTGATTACCCGCTTCGGGGTTCCAGAGTCGATTGTGACAGACAACGGTCCGGGATTTGTAGGCGCTGTACTCACGGAGTACACCAGCAGACTTGGCATCTATCACAAGATGTCTTCTAATTACTACCCGCAGGGGAATGGCCTCGCCGAGTCTACTAACAAGAACCTCCTGAAAATTCTCCGGAGGACCATTGAAAGGAATAAGCGGACTTGGCACTTGCTCCTGAACCGGCACTGTGGGCGGACAGAGTTGCGTTCAAGAAATCCCTCAGAACGTCCCCCTACGCGCTCGTCTATGGCAAGGAAGCTGTTATGCCATCACACATCGAGATCCCCGCCCTGTGGATGATTGACGAAGACAGGAGCAGCGGAGACCCGGTGGACGACAGACTGTGCCAACTCCTGCAGTTGGAAGAAGACAGAGAAAGTGCATACCAGGCCTTCGCGGATCACATTGCAGCCACTCAAGGCTGGTTTGCAAAAGGCACCACTGCCCGAGTTTTCGAAGTCGGGGACCTGGTGCTGAAGTGGGATTCATACAAGGCAAAACCGGGTAATCACGGAAAGTTTGATGCTCTCTGGGAGGGCCCTTATCAGATTGCCCGGGTGAATCAGTTCAATGCCTACATACTTTCGGATATGGAGGGTCAGCTCCTCCCTATCCCCGTCAACGGGTTCCACTTGAAACTTTATCGTTGTTGAAGGCGCCCGAGTGGCCCTTGTAAAAATTTTCCCTTATGTTTTTTATGTTCCGGCATGTACAGTTTTCAGCTTTAGCTTTCATTTTATTTTTCCTTCTTTGAGCTTAACTGCGGCATGGGAGAGAAAGACGGGCTTCGCATCGAAGTCTGTCGTTGCCCCTCAGGAGGGGCGAAGTTCGGCTATGCAGAGAAAGAAAGGAGAAAAAGGGGCAAAAATCGACTAAGTGTTGGCCGAAGCCCGACTTCGCAGCGAAGTCGGACTTCGGCCCAGCCGAACTGCGAAGTTTGTTCAAAGAAAACGCTAAGGCACACAAAAAGAAGCTCCTCAGCCTTTGATTGAAAGTCGCACTGCGCACACTCTTCGTGCGAAGTACGCACTGCGCGCAACTTTTGCGCGAAGTGCGAACTTCGCAGCGAAGCCTGACTTCGGCTAGCACTCGTGCGAAGTGCGAACTTCGCGCGAAGGTCGCACTTCGCACCAAGCTTCGGCCGAAGTCCGAGCCCGCCCCACCATCGCATTGCGCAGTTTGACCAAAGAGCAAAGGTTGAGAAAAACGTTAAGTGCTGTCCAAGACCCGAAGGCGGTAAAGACCCAGACCACGCCCAAAGCCTTGGGCGCAGTGAAGAAGGCAGAACAGTTCGAGCGCGCGCCTCGCGCGAAGTTCGTACTTCGCCCGAAATTCGGGCGAAGTCCGACTTCGCCGGCGAGGTCGGGCCGCGCCCAACTTCGGGCGAGGCCCGGCTGCGCCTAGTTTTCCGGACCAGTATTGGGACGCGGTTTAAAAAATAATAAAATTTTTTCAAAACCCCAAGCTGGGCCCAAGGCGCTCTTGCACTTGTTTTAATGTGGGTTTCCGCACCGAAGCTTTTGTCTTGAGCGGTGTGCCCAAGTGGTGGCAGCAACGTCAGCCATGGTGCAATCTCCAATGCTGAATTAATGATTGCACGGTTTTTTAAGAAAAAATGCAACAAAAGAAGCATGGCACGTCTGCCAGGGCGCACTTTTTCTCAACATTCTCCTGCGCAGCCACCAAAGATTTTAACTCAGCCGACCTACCCCCTCCTGCGTTGCATTTATGGCGCTGTTTTTATCTAGAAAAGGGGGTCAGAAACATGCAGACATTCCAGAATGCAGAGATTATTCCTCGGACAGTGCTAATTATTCCTCTGATAGCGAAATTTGTTGCAGACAGCCTGAACCTACCATTATTGCTGACTCGGAGAGATGGACAGAGGAAAAAGGCCCGTGTCAGCGCAGTCCAGTGAAAGCAGCGAACCAGGGGATTTGCCGCGGCCAGGCGTTTTCAAAGGCGATGCCCCGCCAGAGAAAAAGTCAAAGGCCCGGACGAAGAAGGTACAGCGTGGGCAATCCCCACCACCTCCGGTAAATTACCTGGCAGGGTATGTGGACGGCTCGTTTTCCATGAGCCTAACTCAGCTGCGAACAAGTGTGGAGAGCTGGGCTGACAAAGTTTCGCCCTCCCACCATTTCGGAGCGGCGTACAAATCAAATCTCTTCAGATTCATGTGCCCTCCTGTCCACCAATGCCCGGAGCTGATAGACTTAATTGTCAGACACTACAGACCAGCTTCCCGGCAAGTTTGCAGCTCCAGCGGTAAACCCTTGTTCGCGCTGCGCAGGGAAACTGTGCAGCCAGCTTTCGCCCCAGGGCTGGAGTATGACTCCGGCACCATCCTCAGAAAAGTAAATCTGGGCGAACAAGCGGGACGTTTCACGCACACCAAGCGAATGAGGGATTTCCTCAATTCAGAGCTGAACGCCCCGCTTCCAACTGGACAATGGCCGACTGGCCCCGTGCCCTTGGCGAAATTTCAGAGCAAGTATCTATATACCATCCTGGCATGGATCCTCGGCTGCGACTCCGATCAACTGGTGCACCCGTACCAGCTGGCGCTGGCAGAATGTCTCCTGTGTGGAGAATCTTACGAACCAGCGGCGCAGCGGAGTGGAAAGCGCCCCATCTCTTTCGACTGGGCAGACTGGCTGGCTTACGCCATTCATTCCAGCCTGCTGAAAATTCAAAAGAGGCAGTCTACCGATTTTCGTTTTAGTTCTGTTCTGGCCTGGCTTTGTTTGTACCATCTTCACCCCCAAATGCCGATCCTGAACCTGAAGAAGGTTAACGAGAGGGGAGAGCCCCAACCCGTCTATAACTGGACGGATGACTTATACCGGAGAGGGTCCTACTACAAGTTCAACTTCAACTTTCTGGGATTTGTCATGTCAGTCTTCACCGAAAGTGAAATTCCCCGTCCTCCGAGAGAAATGACGAGTGCACTAATAAATCAGAAGCTCGGGGACGTTTTCAGGCTGACGCAGGGGATTGTGGTCAGGATCTACGGATTTAAGGGCAAGCCCTATTTGCTGCCCTATTGGTGTTCAGAGCATCTGTTCGGGATGGAAATTGCCCGGCAGATGGACTATGTGGAAGAAGAATTCGGCCTAGGGAAGAAGAGAGGACAGATTTTTCAATACCCTCTTTCCTGGGCCAACATTGAGATTACTGAGGTAGGACAGCATGTCCACCTAGAGCAAGCGCTGTCCCGGATTGGCCTGGTGTTGCTGCCGCAGCGCTGGAAGTACGACCCTTATGGGATAAGGGCGAGGTTTACACATTTGTGCCCCCGGGATATAACCGAGGATAGATGCGATATGGTCCATGTGGACCTTGATTGGGAGATCGAATTGATGGAAGCTTCTCCTCCCTGGCAGGATTTCTACTGCGAGGAGGTGACATATGACCCCAAGCGAAACCCGGACCATCACTTCTCATCTCCAGGGTTCAAAAAATTTCTATCCAAGATAGCAGGCCTTAATTGGTCTAAAGAAAAGGTTACCGAATGCTGGAAGATGAGATGCCGCACGCAGCACGATAAATCCACGAGGAGAAGCCTGGCCGTAGATGACGATTTTTCGGTTCTCTATGACCAGCATCATGACAGCTGGCGGCCGTTCGCATATCAAGGTTACGTTCCCCGAGGCCCCTTTGAGGATTATAAAGGAGGGTCTCCTCCCAAACAGTTGTACACTTCGGCAACTGCCAGCGCAGGCCCAGCAAGTACTCAGGTCGATCCAATGCAGCCCGTGGCTCCCAAGGCGGCGCTTGAGAAGGCGAAAGAGTTAGTCAAGGCAGCGCCCGAGGCAATCCCTCAGGCAAGAAAAGCGCCAGCGCCGCCGAATACGTGCACCGGTTGCGGCAGACCTTCTGCAAGTTAAACCCCGGTACAAGTTTACCGTGGGAGCATCAGCGCCTGCTGCACCTGCTTCGTCTCCTTCCCCTGAACCGACTGTTATTCCAAAAGAGAAGAAGCGGAGGAGAGTCGAGAAAATCAGGCGACCTAGCCTGATAGTGCAGCAGCCAGTAGCAGAGCCGCAGCCGCGTCCTGCCGCCGCAGAGGCAGTTCCTTTGGGCAGCCCCAAGCCAGCCGCTGAGACAAGAAGCGAAGATATCCACCCGGCATCGGCTCAGGCGGAGCCCGCAGGTACGTTTGCTGCCCCTGTCTCTCTAGTCTCACCCAGTCCTGCTTCCACTCAGTCCCCCGCTCAATCTGAGCAAGCCATGACCACATCTCCCTCCCCGTCTCCGCGTCCTTCTAGCGGTCCCCATTCCTTCGATCAGTTTGCTCAGGACCCTAACGTCTCTCTTTCTCTGAGCACAACTCCAAATCCTTCGCCCGAGGTCAGTGCTGAGGCTGTCCGTTCACCGTCACATCCTCCGCCTCAGCCGCTTCAAACCCTCGCAGCATCAGCTACTCCCATTTCCATTTCCCGGTCGCCCCCACAAGTGACTGATTCTTCCAAGGTCTGTCCGGTTCCTCCTGATCCCATTCCCGCAGGAGAGACGTCTCAGCAGATCCCTAGGCTGGGGAACCAGATTTTATGGACGACCTCCAGAACTCAGATGACTTGCCTCTGGCTACGAGAGCCGTAGAGTATTCTCTCTCTTTCCGCCAAGACCTGAAGCGGAGGAGACACGAAGAGATAGCCGCCCGGCAAAATGCGCAAAGTATGATTTCGGAAGGAGAGTGATTACAACGGAGAAAATAATCCCAATAGTGAAGAAGCCTCTCCGAGAAATGACTAAGGCGGACTACGTGCTCCAGACAAAGGAGAAAAGCTTTGACGACATCAACAAGCAGTATGAGATTCAGACAATCATGCGCAAAGCTGACAATCTCTTTGTCAAAAGTCTGGAGGAGCAGGAAGAACTTTTCGCGTTGCAGGATAAAGTAAGGCAGCTTGAAGAGGACCTGTCTAGGTCCACTGAGCAGCTGGAAGCGGCGCGGCAAGAAACAGATGAACTCAAAGCCCAGCTGGCCGCTTCTCAGCAACAAGCCGCAACCGAAAAGAAAGCAGCCTCGGAGCAGATTTCTCAGCTCCAGGAGTCTTTGAAGCAGGCACAGTCGCAGCTTGCAGAGAAAACATCTCAAGCGGCTGTCTTTTCAAAGACAAAGGTTAAGGAAATGAGGGCTGGTTTGCTGAGGGAATGCAAGCCCCATACCTTCAAGGCGATGGCAGTCCTGGACTTTGCATCCAGGATTCAAGAAGTTTCTGCCCAGGGAAAGCCTGTGGTAGAGGAGGCCGAGCGCCAGGCGAAGCAATGGCTGGACCTGGCGGTTAATCTTCAGGAGCGCGAGCGCAACGGCGTCCATTTTTCCCCCGTGTCCTCATTCGCTGCAGAATGGGCAGGTGCAAGGGTGACCTTGCACAAATATTTTAGAAAAGTTGAAGAGGTGAGAGTGGCCAGACGAATGCTTGATGCATTCGGACATGAAAGAGATATCTGTCTGGCCCCCTTTCACGCTCTTTCAGAACTTGGGTGTCCCAGTTTCGTTGAGAATGGCGAGCTCCTCACCTTAGATCGGGTAAAGAAGAATTGGCAGTCCTTTGAAGCAGATACAGCTGAAATTGATAGCTGGACTGAGCCAATTCAAGACAGTCAGGTCACTCAGATGGTGTCCAGATATTCCAAGATCCGCTCCTATTTCCAGGAGTTAGAGAAAAGATACCTCACCATCGACCTGCACGCGGTCGCTGCTTTTCATGGAGCATTAGAAGATATAGCTGACCGCAAGCCATTCGAAGCAGAAACCTGGCGTTCAGCCCAAACGGCATACACTCGCATGTGCGAGGCAGAAGCAGGAGATGAAGAGCTTACGGAAGGAGATTCTGATGGGGCAACTGACAAGGATGAATCTGAAGAACAGTTGCCGCAAGGAGAACAGTTAGAGCAGCAAAAGGCAGGGGGGGCAAGTTCCTCTGCACCCAAAGGATGAAGGCATGGATTCTTTGCGCCGAGGCGAGCTCGACACCCCGCGAGCCGCCAGAAATGTTGTCACATTTTGCACGGGGTGCAATGTCTTCAATAAAGTAATGTAACAGAGCTGCTCCTCTTTTTCCTCTTTCTCCATCTTCCTTCCTTCTTCTCTCCCTTTCCTTTTCTTTCCCGCATTCTTTTTCTTTCCCCCCTTTTTTCATGGAGTCCCCAGTTGATTTTTCAACTTTCCAAAAAGTTACCCTGAAAATGGCTAAGTGCTGGTGCGAAGTTCGCACTTCGCCCAGTTTTGGTGCGAAGTGCGTACTTCGCCCAGTTTTGGTGCGAAGTCTGACTTCGCCCCACTTTCTGGGCGCACCTTGCACTGGCAGACTGACAGGTCAACAAAGAAGAGCGGTGAAGTACCGGAGCAGGTTCGTAAGGCGGCAGGCACCAGTGTCCACCTGTGCGCAGTCCGACTTCTCAGCAGAGGCGGACTGCGCCCTTGACAGGTGTGCGGTAGGGGAACAAACCCGGAGTTTGACCAAGACGTGAAGATTTTCCCAACTGCACTGTTTTCTGCCCGCGCATCCCAAGGAGTCCAGATCCCAAGCAAAGATGGATAGCCTGCCCTCTAAGGCAGGCATGTGTCAGTTGCATAACCCATCATCCAACAAGTGTCCAGCTTTGGGATTTGAACCAGGACTGCCGACCAAAAGGGATAAGCGTGGGCTGCCTGCACTGCTTGCACTAATGGCCTCATTCAAAGTTGATCTGAGGTTTCATCTGCTCCAGCTACCAGCGAACCTGCCGACTTGAAGTTTTTCCCAGCACTCCGCCACATAGCAGTCCAGCTTCTAGGATGACCATGCTGCGGGTACAGCCCTGTCCGACAAAAGGTCAGCATTTGCAGCTCTTTCGCCGCTTCTGTCAGCTTATGTTTGACTGGGACTCTGTGCCCATTAATGTAACGGGTGGGACTCGGGCTATAAAAGCCCATCTTGAATTCATTGTAAAGGGTGGAAGGGGAATGTTTGTTAGGGAACTACTGTGCTTACTGTAACCATGCTTCTGCATATAAATACAATTTGTATGCCTGGTTCTGTTCTACCGCTTTTATTTCTTATGCTTATGCTTTACGCGATTCTGTGTCATGGCTTGTTGATTCACTTCGGCATTTGATGGTCAGGCGCCTTTAGCATTATTTCTGTACTTTTAATTTTCGTATAATAGATGTGGTAGCAGTTCCATCAGTTATGTGTGACGTTGCTGGCCCGTATCTGGTGATTGATGCGATCCCTTGCTGTTAGTTCCTTGTAGGGAATGTTTGCTAGGGAGCCATTGAAGTTGTGCGGTTAAACTCTCTACCTAACACATATACCTGGCTCTGATATATCTAGGTTTACTGTCTACCCCTGTCAGTGTACGTATCTGGTGATTGATGCGATCCCCTGCTGTTAGTTCCTTGTAGGGAATGTTTGCTAGGGAGCCATTGAAGCTGTGCATACACTGCTTGTGTATCGGCAGTACGCCTAGGTTTTGCGGTTCCTTGCCATACTTTGTTTTTGTATGCAGTAAGTAGCGGTGATTGGTGTGTTCCCGTACTGTTAGTTCCCCCCACCAACCTTTGGACATATTTGTAATCTATTTCTGTACATTTGTCTCTTTCTGTACATTTATTTCTTTCCCGTCCCCCTTAGCTTAATTCAAAAACCCCCCAAAAGGAGCCGGCCTTCTCCGAAGATTGGCTCGGAAGGCATCTCTCCCTTCTGGCCTTTCATGCTGGTGGGCGAATCTGGGCGCATCAACCCGAAATCCTTTCCTCATGGCAGATTCGTAACCAACAGGAACCATGCTAAGTAGTATAGAGATTGTAACTCTAAGAATGATGTGGTTTCCCACCATTTTGGGGAGTAAGGTTGAGGTAGGGTCCATATTCCAATAGTTCAATGCCATGGAGAATAGTAGCAATTTCATTGAAGGACATCAACAGGGATTGTTACTACTAAATAACAATCTATTATTTGATCACACGGGAACAAAAGCCTGGACTAGCTTCAAATACCAAAGCCCACCATAGAATGAGACAAGGAGTAAGGAAACGATCATAAGAGTTTATGCTTCCACCCTTGTTGGCAACCAATTCGGGGTTGAAAGGGAATATTCTTTGCTAAATGTTTGGTATCAAGCTTCAGACTCAGGAGATATCAAACGGGTAAATACAACTCTAGCTTACAAGACTTTAATTTTTGTTTTCAAATTTGCAGAATTATTTGATGGGGGGTAAATCGTTTGCTAGAGTTTCTATGAAGTTTTGATTCAGATAAGACTTCTTTGTAGTATGTTGTTAATGCCATTTAACATACTTTTTTTGCATAGGTGTTGGAAGATTCTAAGTTGGAACAATGGTATAAAGAGGAGAGGCAGTTATTTTTTAGATCTGGTTAACAAAAGTGACCCGCTTAATGAGAATAGTTGCAATGAGTCAAAGGTAAGTCATTTGTCTAATTCAAGGAAGAATAAGTTAAAAAAATCAAGTCTAGGTGTGTCCCACTCACTCGAGCAGTGCCCAACTTAGAAAAACAAAAAACAAAATCTTTTTTTTGGAGTGCCTCACTTTAAAGGAGCACCCCATTCACAAGGGCGTTCTACCCTCAAAGTGTAGGGGGCCACTTCCCCCTTCCCCCAAAAAATAAAAATAAAAATAAAAAGAGAAGAAACCTTTCAAACGAAAATCCTTGATTGAAATGTTCGATGTTTGTTGTCTTTTAACATGTTTTTTATTTGTAGTTATTTCCTCTTGATGAATATGTAGTGTTTGCTAATATTTCATATTGAGTCAGAGTCCAAAGAGAGTACATAAGTCTGGTACATATTCCTTCTAATTTCCATGGTTCTCAAATTGTGGTTGTACTAGGGGATGTCTCCCATAGATGAATGGTTATATAGGTGCTAGTGGTTATTGTTAGAAAATCCGTCAAGTCTTATTATCTTCCATTCTAGTTTTGTGGCCATACACAGGTGCAATGGTCAAAGTTCAAACCAACACTGAATATGGTTGATGCTATTCTTTGGTAGGGTATGGATAGTATATTATCCTTCAAAGGTTATAACACATATCACAATTATTAGTCAACTTGTCTTCCTTAGAAAGAAACCTCAAGGACATTTTGTGCTTCTTCAAATGGCCTCTTGCTATTTTATGTGCATCTTATAAATCTCACTGGGATTGTGAGAGGGCCCAAGCACTGTATTGTTCCAATCTTTCATGTCTAATTCTTTATGCCTTTGAGTTGCCTTAAACATGGTGAATGTTTCCTATGTTGGTTAGGATTTCAAAAGCATTTGTTTTTTCCTAGGCCAAGGGGTTAGATGAATGTTCTAGAGAATGTATATTATAGGGAAGTGCAAAGAAATATTGCTCTTGATTATTGAAGGTGTTACACATTGCATGGGGTGGGACATATTGTCATGGAAATCCATACAAGATTGGTTTAGATTCCTCTTAATATTGTCTACTCTTTTAGTCTCAACTTCCATTATTGATCTTCTTTGACCTTATCCCTATACTCTACTAACTAATTTTTCTTTTCCTTTCGTCTTTGGTCCTTTGTAATCAGGTGGTTCTTATGACATTAGCATTCCTTTTGGTTTTTTATTTGTTACCTCAAATGTAACTGTTGGGTGCTTGTTATATTCTTGAAAACTAGGAAATTTTTTGGTTTAGGAAGCAAATGAGTTTTTTTTGGGTCTGATTTCACCTTCTCTCTACAAGTGGAAACAACAAAAATGAGGCCAATTTAGAAAAAAAACATTAATGCTGTTTTTCTATATTTTTGCTGTCGTAGCCAAGATTTTTATCATACTCACGAGTTTTTTTTTAACTCATAAGTCCTAAAAAACTGACAAGTAAAAAAAAAAATTAGCGATTCTAGAAAGACCCTTTGAGCCGAGTAAAAAGACACCTAGGAGCACCAACTTGGATGTGGACTTTGCAAGTTTTCCCAACACTCATAGATTTTTGTAACTATGCGTTAGATTAACAAAGAGACATGTAGCAATGTGTATTAGATTCAATGTCTTCAACCACTCAAACTACTATCTAGGGAAGCAAAGGATGTACATATACAAGAGGATCATTGAAGAAGATGTTTGGTAATTGCCTATCTACCAACTACCTACACCAAAAGTGAAAAATAACCCCTTATTAACCTTATTACAAAAGGCATTATGCATCGACACATGACAACCTATACACAAAAATTATACATATCCTATTACAAAAAAAAAAAGAACACACAAAGAAACCAAGAACACAAAAGAACTTGAAAGAGAGAAAATACTTATTGGATAATAAAATGAAGAGAGCACGTCCTTTTATAGTAAAGGAATGACATAAACCCTAAGTGCATAAACCCTAAAATGACTTAAATATACTTTAAGTCATTAATATAACACTAAAGCATGAATTAGACTAAGTCAACAAGTGACTTTATTAATATGCCTAAGTCTATAGTATAGATGACCCTTATGAACTAAATAACTCTAACATCCTCTCTTAGTGGTCATTCTAGAAACCACAAGAAGTTTGTCTTTAAATTTTATAGATTTATCTAGGCCAAGAGACTTGGTGAAAATGTCTATAGTCTGGTCCTGAGTTGGGCAATAGTTCAGCTCAACTTCTCCATCTTCTACAAGTTGTTGAATGAAGTAACAATGCACGTCAATATGTTTAGTCCACTCATGGAATACGGGGTTCTTTACCAGCTAGAGAATTCCTGGTTATCACAAAGAAGCACTGTGGGCTCATCTTGATGGACTTGCAAATTTATAAGCGTTCTTCTAAGCTAAATTTCTTTAGATACCTCTTTTATTGTTGCTTTGTTTATGCTTTTGTAGAGGAAAGGGAAACTGCATGTTGTTTCTTGTTGATCTGGGAAACTACCCTATGCCAAGATTGAACACATATCCTATCATAAACTTCCTATCATCCATGGATCCTGCCCAATCTGAGTCTAAATAGCCACACAATTGAGGCTCCTTGCTTTTCCCATATAGAAATCCAAAGTCCAATGTTCCCTTTACATACTGCAACACCCTCTCTACTGTTGGTGTTCTATTTTTAGAGCTTGTATATATTGGGAGATATAGCTAATTGCATAGCTCAAGTTAGGTCTAGTGGCAGTAAGATAGATCAAGCTTCCCACTAGTTGCTTGTAGATTGGTTTATTGATTACCTTTGAATTAGTCTTGGTTGAAAGTTTTAGCCCTTTATCCATAGGTATAGATGAGATTTTACAATTTGCCATCCTAAACTTGTCTAATAAAATTTTGGCATATTTTGTTTGTGAAACAAAAATATAATTATTTGTTTGCCAAAATTCTACACCTAAGCAATAATTATGGAGGCCTAAATATATCATGTCAAAATCTAAACATAACTTTGATTTTACATTGCAATTGCTTCTGCCTCGCTACCGACAATGATGATATCATCATCAACATATATCACTAGAATCACCATATCATCATTATGTCTTTTGACGTAGAGATTAGGATCAAAAGGACACATTTTGAATCCTTGTTCTCCCAAATACTTGTCAATTTTGATGTACCATGCCCTTGGAGACTACTTTAGCCCATAAAGAGCTTTCGTCAATTTGCATATCAAATGTTCCTCCCCTGGAACCTAACATCCCTGTGGTTGGTACATGTATACTTCTTCGTTTAAATAACCATTGTGGAAGGCACTCCACTTCCATTTGATGTAGTTTCTAGACAAACTGTGTTGCCATGGCTAGAATCAAGCAGATTGTACCCATTATTGTAGTAGGAGCAAATGTTTCCTCATAGTCAATCCCTTCCTTTTGTGTAAATCCCTTTGCAACTAGTGTTGCTTTATGCTTTTCAAGTTTCCCCTCTACCTTATACTTGACTTTATAGACCCATTTGCAACCAATGGGTTTCTTCCTTGGAGGTAGCTTTGTGAGAGTCGTTGTTTGATTCTTCTTAAAAGTCTCATGTTTGGCTTGCATAGCCTTTTTCCATTCCTAGTTGTCTTTGGCTTCTTCATAATCTTGAGGCTTAAAAGTTTTGAAGGTTAGCCATCAAAGCATAATTCACCGTACTAGATGCCTTACCTCTTTTTGGTCTACCTTTATGACTTATACCTATTGGAATGTTGAAATTCACAATATATTTTAAAAATGAACAAAAGCAATCCATCCACTCAAATATTATACAAAAAGTGTAAAAGGATAAAAGAAAGAAAAAGAGACACGAAGAGTGGAGGGTGCCTATAGGCACCGTAAATAATCACTGTATTATATGTAGATAAGATTCATAGCACTGCAATGATGAAAAATGAGAAGTGGTGGGCAGTATTTATAACAATACCAAAACCTCATTTACATAAATGAGTTTAAATTAATCCGACATGACAATAGGGCTTAAGGTAAATTGCAAGTTATAAAGTGGGTTTAACTATAACAAGCTTAACCGCGACCCATAAGGCTTACATAATAAAATATTACAATAAATTAAACACATGGTACAATGAATGCCCTTATGCCTATCCAATATCACATCATACAATGTCAGCCCTGACCATGAATCGGATTACACTTTCAACACCCCCCCATAATGTGAATTGAGGGGGCAAGGAGAGAAGACATTTGTAATGTGCTGCCCCATTCTATATTTGGTGTTTTTGCAATAACTATGGATTAATTTGAACATGCAATAATACCCAAATGAAAGAAGCCAATAACAGCAGCATGCAATTATACCCAGATAGATTTAACACTAATTAATCGATTTTTATGCAGAACCCATAATAAAAAATAGCTTATTAATTCATATCAGCAAATTAACAACAATGTTTAGAAATTCTAGATGGATAAATGTCTTCAAAATATCATTATAAACATACCAATTTGCTATTATCTCAAACTGATGGACTATAAACCTCTGAATTTTTGATTGAATCACATAAGCGTGAATCTTGAGTGAATTCACCAGCCAAGAACTGGGTTTTCGTCCAGCTCCCTTCTCCAATATTGAGGGTTTCCGTCCTCAGAACTTCAACAATCTGCACACTGTTGATCCCTGAAATGGAACCGATCTATCCTTCGGGGTTTTGTTCGTCGGGTTATCGATTGGGGTTTCCATCTCTTTCGATGAAGAAATATCAGTCGCCGAACTTAATCTCCAAGAGAAGAAATAACATAAACCAGAATATCTAAAATGAGACCAAGTCACTGAATAAATAGGCTCCTTCTTGGCAAACTCTTTTTTTCGCGCTCAATGTGGGATAAACATATTTCTTTCTTTTTTAATTCACATCCCTTTAGTTATAATATAAAGTTTTAACTTTATAAAATGAATTTAATAATTCACTTAATAAAGCCAAGCTTCGCGCTTTAAAAACTCTGCCTTATGAAACTCCGAATGACCAACTGAAACCTATTCTGGATACCCATTTCATTGTAGAACAACATCCCCCTGTCCGCTCGACAAGAAACCCTAAAACCCGACACTGCTAAAAATAGCAATTCTAGCATCCTAGATCCGTTTGACCCCGAACGACCACCAAAACTGAGCTCTAAGAATCCAAAAGCTGTCTCAAATATCTCCAAAGGCTCTCATCAATATGACATAGCCTACGGGAACTCGTGTATAGGCTAATCTCTATGTGCTCCCTCTAGTTGATTAGAAGGGGACATTATAGTCCGCCCTTCCCAAATATTGCTTGTCCTCAAGCAATATGATCTGTATGCCTGTAGAACTTTTTCCTATGGCTTATTTTTCCACAATAATGACACTTAAAGGTCTTGTGATTACCCGAGTCATCTATCTTTCTGCCCTCATGCATCTTAGTAAAGTTGTCTTTGCTCTTGAAGTTGGCCGACAAAGCCATTTCTAAACCCTTATTTTCGTTGCTACCTCCAAACTTCTTTTTCCACTTCTTGCTACAATATCTTGGTGCTCAAATCCTCAAAATTTAGGTCAACATCATTAGAAGTAATATTTAGGGTTTCAATAATGTACAAATGAGGCTAGTAAACTCTTGAGAGTGATTACCACCATGTCTTCTTTTTTTACTTTCCATCCAATGACATTCAATAAGGTCTTTTATTTTTAGCAAATGATCTTGTAAAGACTCACTTTCATTTATTTTGCTTTAAAATAATAAATTTTTAAGAAAGAAGGCTCTACCTTTATCTAAAATTTCATGTAACTCCTTCAATCACTTCCAAATAGGTACAACATCACCCTCCCTTCGGGAAGAATTACATCAGTCAATGAAAACTTTATTAGCATCACAACTTCTCTATTTCATTCATCAAATTTGGTTTAATCATTTCCATCTATTGTTGGTTATGTTTCCTTGCCGAACACAAGCTGATTCAAACACTTGTACTAAAAAATTGGCCAATATATGTTGTTTTTAGGTACTATAATTTTTTTCTGAAAAATTTCTAGTTACCCTCTAGCATAATGTTAGACAAACTAGCCATTATAGCACAAAAAAATCAGCCTATATGTTGTTGAAAATAAAATCTACAACTGAAATAGAGATTTACAACCAAGAAAGCTATGTTTTTCCTCCCCTAAACTGAAAATTACGGAGATAAAATTCTTATTGGAAAACAGATAAATCTACTAAAAAATGCATAGACGTGCTAAATAACTCTTAAATATGCTGAAAGACACTCGGATCTACTTCAGATTTAGTTGAAAAACTTTCAAATCTACTTTAAATCTAGTTGAAAAACTTTTTGATCTATTGAAAAATGCTTAAAGCTGTGATCTTCTGAAGATCTAGCTGAAAAATTCTCAGACCTACTGCAAAAAAAAAAAGGTTGAGAAATTTATTCTTTCCTTTTTTTTTTGTTTAATTTTTAGAAAACCATACCTAGCTTTAAACTGGGCAAAAATAACTTAACTCATCTTTTAAAACCAGAAATATGAGCCTAACATTTTTCTCTTTTCAAAAAGAAAATAAAAACTGGCTTAAAAAAACCTGAATACAAATTATACTTAGTTTTCTTTGTTCGGAAGCCCTTTCAGTTTTTTGGTATGTATCAAAAAGTAGTATCTTGTCCATCACTGATCTATACAATCCCTAGGCCTTCATTTGCTTTGACTTCCCTTACCGTGGCTCTAATACCATATTTTAAAAAAATGAACACACAAAGAAGCCAAGAACACAAAAATACTTGGAGAGAAAATATTTATTAGATAATAAAATGAAGAGTATATGTCCTTTTATAGTAAATGAATAACATAAACCCTTAGATGCATAAACCCTAAAATAACTTAAATATAATTTGTTTCGTTAATAAAACACTAAAGCATGAATTAGACTAAGTCAACAATTAACTTTATTAATATACCTAAGTCTATAGACTATATATCCATTATAAACTAAATAACTCTAATAGATCCAATTAATGCTTATAACACTAAGCAACTCATTGCAGGTGGTGCATGTGTTGGTGCCACGTCCTCGTGTATGCTAATAACAAACTAGTAGTAAGGCTAATGCCAACTAAAGGACATTTCCCTGTGTAAGTGGCACAAAGCATTACTAGTTACAAAATGCTATCACCTAGTGCACAAATAAATTTCCTTATCACCTATTTATCCTTCCTGGGTAACTGCACATAAAACCATTGAATAAAATAGAGACATTAACTTAGCCATTGAATAAAATAGAGACATTAACTTGTAAATCCAAGAAAAGGAGATAAACAAATAAGAATTTTAGTAATAATCAACCACTTTTATACAAAGATAAGGATAAACAGGAGTGCAAGTTATACTTAAAAAGTTCAATCCCCTTATGTGGACAGATTACAGAAGATTTACAGTTTTAGCTGCATATAACCTCCCTTTGAAATGATAAATGAACAAGAAACAACTCTACAGGATCCCATCATTTAATCTGCTAGAATGAGTACTGTTTCATCCAGTTACTAATCTGTTATACAATAGCTATCTATCCGTTACATCTAAGCAAATCTCACATATAAGTATCAATTTAACGACTGCTGGAGTCATATGGGTGCTTTTTATGGGCTGTTTTTCATAAATTATATATCAAAATATTAAATTTATCAAAAAAAAATTACATAGTAGTATATAAAGCATATATTTTCTATTTATTTGAAAGGAAATATTTTGGCTTCCATACTAGTAAATTCTATGTTTTTCCTCAAATAATAACATATAAAACATGTTTTTGAGTTTTTTAAATAAAATGTTTGACCTCCCATTCTACACTTAAAAAAAATTTCATCAACAGATACGTTCTGAATCCAGCTTAACGGAATATAATTCCGAAGTATAATTACCATGTGTCTCTTGGACTCATTATGAAAGGCTAGAATTTTTTAACCCTTTGAGCAGCTTTTTGACAGTTCAAACTTTATCGAGAGAGGGAGTGAAGAGGGCATTAAAACTTCAGAACTTTTAATTTATACTTAACAGAAAGACTTTTAAATCCATGCAATTCATATGGATCCTCTTTTTCAACATGTGTATCGTGCAGAAATAGAATGAATTATCAAAAAGTGAACCGTAATTTCTGAAGTTTTACCTATTGCAAGAATCTTAGTTCTTTAGAATTTTCTTTTGCTGAATAGAAATCAGTTATTCACTTCATTTATTCAAGCATTTGATTGTCATTCTCCATGTTAAACGAGCATTCACGGTTTTTCTAACGGGAGACACTTTGTTGCATGTTGCAGGTAGTCATATGATTTTCTTTATCTTAAATGCTATAATTGTGATAGGGATAATTATGACATTTGACCCTTTCCTTCCCCGATCAACAAACAGGAATGCATCAGAAGACCAAAAGAACTCCAAACCTGAGCAGGGGGAATGATGGAACAGGAGCAACACTTTTCATTATACTCCTTTATCTGTAATATCTCATAGTGTAATCTATATGAAGTCAGTCATTGCTTGCTGTGACATCATTTATTTATTTATTTTAATGTGCTTTTCCTATTAATATATCTTTTGAATTGGTAAGACATTTTGCTGAATCTTATGAAGAATGAAAGCTGCCAATAACAGCACTTGATGAAGAGTCTTTTAACAGGATGTGGATTCAAGGTTATTGTTGAATGCATTAAATGAAAAAGCAATAGAAATAAATATTTTCTTTTGCATGTAACATAGGCAAATCTTGCTAGCATCCCTTCCACTAAAATGTCAGGTCAGGTATGTCTTTGACTAAAACAACTAAATCAACACAAGAAATACTAGTTGAAATACTAGTTGTTTGTTGCTGTGAAAAATAGAAAACTGTTTTAAGTTACGTTGGTAACTATGTGACGAATGGATATGACAAAGATTTGTGTAATATTAATGTAAGGTTTTTAGTTGTCACGTATAGCGAAATGATGATATTCAAGATATTGTTATTTCTCCTGGCAACTTAATGTTTTCACTATCAATCGATGGATTGTTTGAAGTAACCACGTTCAAAGTAAATATAAACTCCTTCATTTAACATGGATTGTATGAAGCTGGATGTTAAACTTCTTTTGCATATATTCATTTTCACAAATCAATCGGTGTTTATATTGTAATTCAATGTTTACTACACAACTTTTACTACAATTAAATCAGAAAATTAAAAATCCGTCCTAAAAAGATGCATCAAATAGGATTTCGACTATGATAAGAATTGATATCTAATCAATAGAGTCAAGAATATTTCTTAGGGAGCAAGTGGTGTTAGCGTGCTTCTTTTGGTTCCTTAGCAAAGGAGTACTTTTCATATTGAGTTTGGTTCCTTGTCTTGGCATCATGCTTTACCACTTTGGATATCTGCTTATGTTTATTCCAAAGGTTTATCCACTTTATACTATATTTGACACCATATTTATATTAAGTACTAGTGCTAGTGTGTCTACGTGGTAAAAAGTAATCTATCAGTGGCACTTAGTGAAGTGATGATTCTTCTAAAGTATTTGGGTAGTTGTATTTGCAGTGTAAAGTATTCATCTTAACGCAAGAAAGACAGCACTGTTAGTTGAAGTCTTGCTTCTCCTCCCTGCATTAGTGATGTTATCCATGCTTCAACTTTGTGGCATGCTAAAAGCCAATATAGAATCTCTCTATCATTATAAATTATCCTTCCACTCAAATGGTCATTCTGGTACATGCTGTTCTTGGTAATTCCAACTTCATTAGCATTTAAATGTGGAATATAAAGTATTTAAAAGTTTTTTTTGGTTGAACCATTGATCAGTGTTAACATTTTCATCTTCCAGAAAATTGTGAGAATCTACATGTGTACTCTTATAAGGCATTGCCCTTTGGTTCAGGTTTTAGCAGCACTAGAGGAATATGCCTAGGTGAAATATTAATTGCAAAAGGTTTTTTCATTAAATTTCTGAATATTTAGTTTCAAGTAACAAGGTGCCTATGGAATAGTTAGTGCTCTGGAATGTATGTATAACTATAGCTATTTAATATTTTTTATAAAGTTAATTATGAAAACTATGTGTTTTAGATATGAATTGGATTGTTATATGGTCATGCTTGATGTGGTGTTATATAAATTTAATAAATAATGCTTGGCCTAATGCATAGATTTATGATCAAAATAAATATGAAAGAGGTTAAACATCTGAAGGTAATCAGCCTGAACAAGTAATGATGTTGTTGTTGATATGAATAATTGAATACATGTTTATATATTGTACTATGAAGTACTTACTCAAAAATGTTTTTTTTTTCATAGAAGACATTTTTAGATCTGAACACATTAATGATAAAAAATGCGTTTTGAATGTATTACAAACAACACGTGTTGAAATATGAACATGTTGATTGGAAGAATTCACTTAGTAGATGGATGGGCCGTGAGAATATTACACTATTAGTGTCTTGTTCAAATGATCATGGCACTGTAGATATTTGTTTCTTGAATAAATGTATTATGTAAGATCCCTCTTGTTGCATGAGATCATTGGACAACATCAACTATAGAAATAGAAATAGTTATAGTATGTATAGAACAAACCCACACCTCCTTTTTCAACTATTGGATGGTATCTAAATTTTGAAGCATATATTCAAGGAATTAGATATATATTAGAATATCTAATTTGCCAAGAAAAATGATGGAGTGTATTTGATAAGGACTAGGGGTGATGGCATCCTATGTTTAGGAGGTTATTACATTGTAATAAATGCTTTCTATTAAGTCATAAAAATTTTGTGTTGATGGATTTTATGTAAACTACATAGGGGAGCATTTGCATATTTTTTATTTAATTGGTGCCAAGTGTGAAATTGAACCATTGGATTTAGACCTGTGCATTCACACCAACTCTATATTTCAAATTTTCCATTTAGCTTACTTGAATTCTTGGGATGTTCATACTGCCATTTGTATGTTGCCACTACTTTGAGTAAGATATAGTTGCTAGCTAAATGTAACAAAACAAGTAAAAGAAAAATGATGTCAAGATGAATGGATTGTGTATGAGTATATGAACATGATGACATGACCAAATTCCCAAAAACAACTTATTATTATGTCAATAGAAGTACGTTGCATTCTAATGTATAGATCCTGGTTTGAGGAAAGGCGATATTCTTCTAGGATTTTCTTTCTAACCTGTAAATTTTAAGGATGTTTGTAAAATGAAGACAATCACTTTAACGAGCATGCATATGATTCTTTTATAATATTTTAAAGTATAGTCTGTCGACCATGAGTCTAGCCAACTAGGTTTGAACCTAGGGAGATATGATAGAACATCATATAATATTTTTTCTTTTAAAAATCCTTAAAGAATTATTTTAATAGCTTTTTTACATTAATATTTATCATGACATGAAATATTATATAGTGGAAAAGACTCGGTCCATCCTAAAACTTCTCATCCTAACAAGGGTATGTCTTGTTATGTAATTTATAAAACTATTAGTGCCAAAGACAAAGTAGAAATGCATAATTAAATCATTAATGTAGAGATAAATAACTAAATCATATACTTTCTATAATGGATCCAATATAGCAATGTTAGTTATATTTATTTTTATTAGTGGGGCCTAGGTTTAGAAAGTAGGCCATAGAGCATTTTGTTTTGATAGGGTGAAAACATAGGGTTTTGAAAGGGCCCTGACCCTTTTACAAGGAAGCTGACTTAACCGAGCATGACAAAACTTAGAAAAACCAAGGGTCCAACATAAAACAACCAGACAAGTAGGCCAGTAGAACAAAACAAAGAGAAAATAAGTAGGCCCTAGAGCATTAGGGTTAAGGTTAGTGTTTGATTTATTCTATAAATAGGAATTATTAGGTGGTAGTTTGGATCATCTTTCATATTTGAATATTAGTTGTATCTATTATGCATAAGAGACTTCACCCTTTCTAAGTGATTGGGGATTTGCATTGATTTGAATTTGGAATTTAGCTATTGCATATTTGATTTTTTGGCAATTGGATCTAAATTTTTATTGTCATTTGGGTAAATGTTATTTGTGCACTATTGGATTTCTACTGCTACTACTATAATTCTCAAAGTTGTTTTATAACAAGTGGTATCAGAGTTTTGATCTAGGCTCCCTATGGGATACAAATTTGTAGCAAAAGATACACAAACCATTCCAAAACCTTTGTTGAACACTACCTATATTTTGGTAAAATTTTCATAATTTTTTCAGTCCATATTCTAGTGTAATTATCTTCTAGAATATTGTGAGTTCATTTTTGTTACTTCCTTTTCTTGAACCTGAAAAAATGTATCGGATATCGCTCAACCCTTGTGAGAGACCTATACCATTGTGATTATCTCTTTGATATAGTCAAAACAAGGGGTATCTCCAACAACACTTTTTTGGAAGGCAAGTGTCATGGACCCTTGCAGGAGACCTATCTCTTTGCGATAATATCTTTAAATTAATTAAATGAATAAGTATTTTTTGCAACACTTTTTTCAGTAGCATTCCAAGATTTTTTTGAGTTTTTCAATTTCCCCTAGTGTATGAATAAACTTGTTGCCATTACAGGTTGGGTGTGAGCCAATGGTTGATTACAACATATTGTTCATCCACAAAATATATATGAGAAAAAAGAAGCACCAACCCAAAAATCCTAGTAAACATCACAACACTTACCCAAATATCAATAATTATGACCAACGTCTTCTTTCTTCCTTAAACACCATGGCTTCACCTCCTCCTAAGATATCGGGTTCTTACTCTCCTCCCTATAACCCTCCCTCAATCACTCCTTTTGCTACCCCTCCAATTGGTAATCCTCTCCCTAGTACTATTGACCCTTATCTAGATGCATATCTTTTGAATCAAGAATCAATGATTACTTTCATTGTCAAGTCCTTGGATAATCAATACCAAACGATTACTTCCATTTCCAAGTCCTTGGGAATACATCCAAAGATTCCTACAAATATCCACTACTATACCTCCTTTTTTCCAAGGGTCACAACAAACCATGGAGCACCAACATTTGATCATTCATCATGTACCAAATACTAGTGGTCTTCCACAAATCCCACTTAGTCTTAGTCCTACAAATTTCTATTAAAGTCACTCAATTCCTTATGCCACCCAAGGTTCTCCTCCATTTATGGGTGCTTATGATCTAGGCGTTGCTTCTGATCTAGATTCCACAATAGGAGGTGCTTCTAATTTCCTTAACTTGCCTCATAAAGTTCTTATTCCTTACATAAAAATGCCTACCTTTGAAGGTGTCAATCCCTGAGGAAGGTTGGCCAAGATGGATAGTCTTATCTACCTACACCATCTTCTTAAAGTAGGTTGTGTCCTATTAGTAGCTTCTAAGTTGGAAACCTAAGTTCACCAATGGTTGTTGTGGTAGCTTCACCAACATGGGGGTTCTCTTGTGTGGCCTGACTTCAAAGAATGATTTCTTTGAAGATTTAACAAGAGATCTTCCACATCATATGTGGTTTATCTTATGTAAACAAAACAAACAAGAATAGTGAAGTATTGCTCTAAGTTCACCAATCTTCTCCCCTAAACCCAACAACTAAATCTAGTGGTGGTGATCTCATATTTTGTCATGGTCTTAAGGAAAAAATTCAATGAGAAGTTGACATGCTTGATATCTATACTCTCAACAATGCTCAACATATTTGGTAGCAAAATAGAAGTTTCAAGATTCCAGTCCCCAACAAGATGTGATTTTTACTCTCGTCATCCTTACTATAATAATGAGCATTTCTAGGGATTCTTCTATTTCAAATGTCATTCTCACCATCCTCTAGATCATGCCTATGAAGAATGTCATAAATTCCAAGTGGAAGGTGAAGACAACAATATATGAAGATGATGATTCATTACAGTAGGAGCAACCAACAAAAGTAGATGAGGTAGAACATGAGGATGATAGCATGGATCTTTTTGATCATGCTCTTATGGGGCTCCAAGCTTACCATACTATCAAGGTAGAAGGATTTATTAAACTATAATGCATCAATGTGTTGGTTGATTTAGGTAGCACACATAACTTTATAGATAGTAAACAAAGTCCTTGGGTTTGTATATCAGTACTTTGATTCAGGATAAATTTTAAGTATTAATTGCCAATGGGGTACCACTTAGTGTGTGGTTTGAATGGATAAAGTTAATGTCCAAATGGAGGATTATACTTGGTCATGCAATCTCTTTGCCATGAACCTAGATAGTTCATATGTCATCTTGGGAGCACAATGGTTCTCTTAGATTGATGATGTTACTATTAATCTACAAAAATTATATGTCAAATAGGAAGAGAAAGGAAGAGTCATTTGTCTCCAAAAAATCCAACCTTCTCCCTGCAAGGTGGTTAGTTCACATAGCATGAAAAGATATTGAAGAAGTATGGTTGTGGATTCTTTGCTTAAGTCAATTGCATGAAGGTTTAGTATTTGGAGAGGTTTCTTCTAGCTCTTCCTTTGGATTTACAAAATATTGTGGATCATTATGAGGTCTTCAGTGAGCCCATGGGTCTTCCTTCTAAGCACATACATGATCATGTCATCTACCTTGTTCTAGTAAGTCAACCTCCTAATGCATATCCTTATCACTATCCCTAGACCTAAAATTTAGAAATTGAAAAGTTGGTTAAAAAATGTTGGAGCAAAGAATCATCCATCCAAGCATAAGTCCATACTCCTCTCTAGTTGTGATGGTACGATGCAAGGATAATTCATGGCACACGTGTCTTGATTTTTGTCCTCTCAACACGATCACTATCAAAGATAAGTTTGCTATTCCTGTTATAGATGATTTGTGGGATAAATTGCATGGTGCTAGATGCTTTACAAAACTAGACTTGTATTATGGATTTCATAAAATTAGGGTGGAAGAGGATGTTCCTAAGACTACTTTTCATACACATGAGTGTCATTATGAGTTCCTAGTCATACCTTTTGGTCTCAATAATTGATGAAGAATCAAATTCTTTATTCAATTAAATATTAATTAATTAATTATTAGATAATAATTAATTATTAATAATTAATATAACTTTATAAAAAGTTTAATTGTAAAGTCACATTTCAAACATTATGCTTATTCATATAATATAATATTTATATTGAAACATAATGAATACAATTATTGGATATTAAATTTCCAAATTTATATTTGGTTCATTGTTTTCATATCTATTGGTATGAGAGTAGATTGATCAGGAGAATTCCTCTCCTTTCTACTTTTAATACTCTAAGTTTGAATTGCTTCCCGTAGTGGGAGCTTCAAATTCGCTTATTATTACTTGCTCATTCATGGAAAACGTGTTGTCCCAAATTTGTTGTGGCACGACAGAGCTATGTGAATTTCTATGATGTAGCCTTTGAAAAATTCCACGCCTTCATAAATTATTTAATTATTAGGGCCTTTGATGATATCCTTCATAAATTATTAAATCCTCATCAATGCTCAAGCTCTAGCTCTAGATCTAAAATAATAATCCGGCTACAAACAAGCAACAAATTGCAAATTCTTTCAATACAATATTCTGGTTGTGGATATATATATATATATATATATATATATATATATATTTATTTTACAATTTGGTAGATAATTGTTTTTACAAACACTGACAACAAGATCTCGGCCTTTTATATATATATATATTTTGCAATTTGATGTATGATTATTTGTACAAAACACTGACAACAAGATTTCGGCCTAAAAAGTTACAGATCCAGCAATTCCATCCAACAGAGGGCTCTCAACATGGACAACGACACCATGTTTTAAAACAACAATACTTAATTAGACTAATTCATAGCCGAGACAGGCTATGTACACGCAGGGATACCCCTGATTATTAATCTGGCCTTCATTTCACAATTTTCGGTGGTAATCAGAACTAAATATATTTATACAAACATAAATTGTCCAGGTCACGTTGCAATAGAATTTGCGCTTGCAGTGGTCGTGATAGTGCCCACAATTGCCTTCGTTGTTTGAATTTTGTCCGCCACTCGGAATATTATTCCGTGGGCTGCTTCCGCAGGGCGGGATACCTGTGGATCAGCCATGAACGCACATGTAAAGTCTTACATAAATAAAATTAAATTAAATTAAAAAACAAAAAAAATACCAGCAATAATCGAGAATTCAGCGGCGCCCTTCTGGGCAGTCAACTTGAATTAATTGACTTTTGAATGGTTTCGGGAGACCATTGCAGTTTTAATGGCTGCTTTAGTGCCAATAAGATCAACTGCAGGACCTTATAAAAATTATGGTCGTGGATGTGCGTGAATGCGAAGAGAAGCCTACTTCACCTTTATAATTATTTGCTCTTCTGATATACAAGATCCACAGCAGGTAGCCTTATAAACTTTTTCAATAATGGAATACTGTTATATATTCTGTTTAAAAGCAAAATTACATACCTTTATATCCCACATGGATAATGGGAAGGATATCTTACGCTTTTATATAATCTTTTGCCCAGTATGACATATTTATACAAAAAGGAGCCATAAATAATTTTTTAACCTAACAAAATGTTTTAGAGAATATTTTTTCCAATATTTTTGGAGAAGATATTGTAAAATATTCTTATAAAGATTCTGCTTGGAGGGTCATCACTCCCGTCTTTCTTTTGCCCAACCAAACATTTTTTTGGGAATCCTTCTACTACGGTCGTTTGAAGTAAGCCAATTGTTTGCCCGATGAGACATTCATTTGGGAATCATAGCCCTTTTTCCCGACAAGACCTTCATTTGGCAATCCTCGGTTGCACATCTAGATTATTTTAATGTTAAGATCCTCAAAATATTTTTTTCCTTTTTGAACGTATTAGAGACCAATGCGGATATAGTTGGGAGGAATGACGAGGAATTAAATTCCTCATTCAATTAGTTAAAATAATTAATTATTAGATAATGATTTTTTCATAATAATTAATTATTATTATATATAATTAATATAACTTAATGAAAAACTTAATTGTATAGGCACGTTTTAAACATTGTGTCTATTTATATAATATATTATTTATACTGAAATATTATGAATACAATTATTCGATATTGAATTTTCAAATTTATATCTTTTGTCCATTGTTTCCATAACATTAATACTCCTTTCACTTTCCAAAGTCTCGTGAATTTGTCTTTCATTATTTTTTTTACAACTTTGTCCTAGTTTTCTTTAATGATATTTTAATTAATAGCAAGTCATAAGAGGAGCCTTCTAGTTCATGTTGACAAAGTTCTTCACCTATTTTAAAGGGAAAAACTTTTTGTTAAAAGGTCAAACTGTTCCTTTGGGATCCATGAGGTAAAATACTTGGGACATATAGTAACTCAGATGGAATCAAGGTAGATCCTAATAAGATCAAAGCTATGCAAGATTGGCCCTTGTCCAAATTTTCATGGATTTTTAGGACTCATAAACTACTATGGAAATGTTATCTATAATTGTGACAATATTACCGCTCCTCTCACTATTCTCACTAAAAAGGATTCTACAACTATTCTAAGCCTTCTAATACTTCAAAGAAGTTGTGTGTACCACTCCTATTTTGGCCACTCCTGACTTTAGCAAACCCTTTTGTTATTGAGTGTGATTCTTCTAGCATAGGTATTGGAGTTGATTTAAGGCAAGATGGATACCCATTAACCTTTGATAGTAAGCAAATTTCAGGTAAAAATCTAGGACAATCAACTTATGAGAAGGAAATGTTAGCTAGTTTGCATGCCATAGAGAAATTGAGGCCTTATTTGTTGGGGCATCATTTCATCATCAAGGCCAATCACAACAACCTTAAGCATTTCTTATAGTAGTGTCTCTCATGCCTTAAAAAAAATAAATGGGTGACCAAGCTCTTGAGTCACGATTTTATCATTGAATACAAGAAATAAAATGAGAATGTGGTGACTAATGCCTTGTCTCACAAATATGAGGATGTTGTTGTCAATGCGATCTCTAGCCCTCTTCCATAATTGCTTTCTCAACTTTCAAAAGATTGACATTTTAACTTGGAGAAGATGTAGATCATTCAAGAAAGGGAGAAAGACTCATTATTGCATTCTTGTTTCTCATATATTGATGGAGTGATTCGTAAAAATGATCGCATTTATCTTTCTCAGTATTAAGCTATTAAGTCAAATATTTTCCAAGAATTGCATGCATCTCCTTTGGCTAGACATTCAAAATTCTTGAAAATATACCAGTAGGTGAAGCAATATTTTCTTGAAAAGGATTAAAAATAGATGCCAATACATTTGTGGTCGAGTGCGAGGTGTGTCAACATAAAAAGGGAATACAATTAAATTCTCCTAGATTGTTGTAACCCTTGCCTATTCCTAACCACTAATGGGAACACATATCCATGGATTTCATTAAGGGGTTTCCCAAATATAAGGAAAAAGTGGTGATGTTTGTGGTAGTAGACCGCCTTTCCAAGTATGCTCATTTTTGTGCATTACATCATCCATATTTAGCAAGTAATGTGGCCAAGGTATTTCTTGATATGTTTTTAAATTACATGGTATTACCCAAAAGCATTGTGAGTGATCATGACCTTGTCTTCACTAGTAACTTTTGAAAATAATTGTTTTGTCTTAGCAATACTAAGTTTAGTATATCCTCTTCTTATCACCCTTTAATTGGATGGCCAAATAGAGATTGTTAACAAATTTTGGGTACTTACCTGAGACCTCTATTGTTTTTCTCAAGACAAGTAGTATCATTGGGTTTATTGGATTGCTCAAGATGTTTTGTTACAATCATGATGGTTTGTGCTTCAAATTCTTAAATATAATCTGATCTAGGTCCAAAAACCTTATGAAACAACAACAAGATTCACACCTTTATAAACAATAATTTACCATATGAAATATGGTCTTTTGTTCATATAACCCTACAAGCAATTGTCACTGAAGACCAAGTCTAGTTAGAAGTTGATTCCTTAAATTTTATGGGCCCTACAAGATGTTTCATTGCATTGGTGAAGTGGCACATCAATTGGATCTTCAACCATCTTCCTGCATCCATCATGTATTTCATGTATCTTGTATCAAATAGGTTATTGGCCAGAAGGTGCAGTCCTAGATGGAGCTTCTAGTACTAGATGAAGAAGGTTGAATTAATATTCATCTTGAAGTAATGTTGTGGTCTAGAGTTTGTTATCTTCAATCTCAAAAAATAAAAGAGTTTCTCATCAAGCGAAGGACCTTCTAAAAGAATATGCTATGTGGGGTCTAAGAGAAATTTCCAATATTTTCTAACTTTGAGGACACAAATTTTGAGGAGGGAGCCATTTAATCAATCCAACATAGCCATGTCAGCTAACTTTATTTTAATTAGCTCAGGCCTTAGGTTTAGATAATTGACCTTTGAGCATTAGGTTTAGGGTTAATGACTAATTTAATCTATAAATATGAAGAGTTTAGTGGTGGTTGAGATCATATTTCATATTCGAATCTTAGTCATGTCTACTATGCATATGAGACTTCACCCTCTCCAAGTGGCTATGAGACATTGCCCTCTCTAAGTGGCTAAGGATTTGTATTAATTTGAATCTAAAATTTAATTATTGTATATTTTATTTTTTGGCATTTAGGTTCAAATTATTAATATCATTTGGGTACTGTCATTTGTGCTTTATTGAATTACTATTGTTATTGCTATAATTCTCAAAGTTGTTTCATAACACTTTCATGTAGCAACATTTTCATTTTCTATAGAAACTGAAATTGAATAAAATTAAATTTTACCAATACTTTCCATGTAACGTATTTGCAAGAGTAATTAGATTTTCTAATATATACATTGCTTTGGATGATACCTCAATTGAAAACACTTTGAAGAGAAGTGCTTGCATTGTGCAGTTTGGTTTATTTATAATTTTGGATGAAAGTTATAAAATATTTAGCATCATTATTACATGAAGAGCAATATAAGTAAAAACTCATTCCATTCACAATTATCAAATATCATGGTGGAAATAACCTATTAAAAAAATATATCATGGTGGAAATGAATTATTGGATTATTCTATTAGAATAAATGTTAGGTCTTTTGGGATAACAAGACATGCTAAACAAAACATAAGTCAAGAGTTGTCTTTCATCATTCTGTTTGAAATAGAGGAAATAAAATGGTATTGTTGATGTAGGTTTAGCATATTGTAAGTTTGACTTGTTTGTGAAGTCATTTTCAATCAAAATAAACCATAAGTCTATTGACATGAAGGATTTTTTTATGTTTCATAGGAGCCTAATTATACATTATGTGTTCTTGTACCTAAGGGTCATTGCTCTAGGTAATATATCTAAACCTTAATAAGCATATTGTAATTGTATCAGGTGCAATTAATTTGGACCACTGGTGATTAAAAGAGTCTTTGAGGTCTAAATATTTAACACTATTATACTATGAATTAGTTAAAATATTATTGAATATCAACTTTTACATAAAAGGTGAGGTTTGTAGCTCTCTCGTTTAATTGATTAACTTGTATTAATCTTATTGATTACCAAATTTTAATGCCATTATTAATATTTGGTACATCATTATATATCTATGTATTCAAATGTCTCTTCTATAATAATGCTGATGTTTTAAGTGAGTATTGTTTGCTAATGTCTTGTGGAGATGCAGAATAATGTTACTTCTTTTAACATGTACTAGTACCCTTTGAGAATAGATCACTTAGGGATCCTGACTTCTATACGGATTGAATTGCTCGCGAATTCAAAATATGGAAGCACTTATAGTGTATAATAATCAAATATCATTTTTTTCAAATTTATGGAAGAAGATCAACTTGGCACTATGAGATTTTAGATCTAGAGTTGAAGGAAATTTTGTATTTCTTTCAAACAATTGAAATTCAACCCATGTTGTTCATCATGGTTAAAGAAAAAGGTTAGATGAATAATTGACTAAAATTTCATCATTTAAAACTATAATTAGCAAGGAATAAGTAAAATGACATTTCTACAAAAGCCTTACATCTTAAATCTAGAGTGCACTTTTCTATATTTGTTTAAACTATGAGATTTTTCATAAATAAAGAGGTAGACACTATTTGAAACTTTTAAAAATTTATCATATTCTCATCCTTTTTCTGGCCAATTTTTGATCCAAATTATTCTCCTAGGAGGTGGAAAAATTTTAGAAGCAAAATTGACTCTATGAAAGGTAATCTTTTGGAGGATTGTAGTACCAAGTTACTACCATTACTTCATAATTCAACAAATGGCAGTGCAAGTAGAGGATACAAAGTAGGTTGGAGGGTGTTACTTAGTAATCAAGGCTAGAGTCAAATTTTGGGTAAGACAAGACACAATTGAACCTATAGTCAAAGCCAATTTTAAAAAGTACAATAAAGACCAAAAACAAAAGATATAGAAAAATGGCTATGTATAGGATCTTATGATCCTTTAGCATGAGTTGGAGAATTGCCTACAAGCTAGTGAATCACCAACAATGTAGTAAAGCATCAACAACCAGGAAATTCACTAGATTAACAAGCAAATTGAACGAAGGTGGTGAGTTTTGAAGCATGAATCCCAAAGTAACTAATTGAAGATGATATTTTTATATTTTTGTGGTTAATTTAATTTAACCAAGGGTTAATTGAGCTAATTAAGTATTAGAAGTAAGATAAATCTCTTGCTATAAATAAGAGCTAAGAGCTCATTTGTAATTATATTTTCGTAGTTTGTAAATATTAGAGCTATAGTTTGTGATTTTGAATTGTATTCTTTAACCTATATTACAATTAATGGAGAGATTGTGCATGGCATTTTTTGATCAACTATATTCTTTGACATTTTCATTTATGAATGAATGGTGCATTTGGCTTTGCCCACCTAGTTTCTATTAGTATTTTTTTCTATTGTTGCATGTCATTTGAATACTCAATCATCATGAAGTTATTCTTTTACTTATAAATGTGATAATTGGTAAACACAAATCTTGCTATAGTATTGACCACATTTACCTTACTGAATTTATTTTTTTCTCACAACCTTTTCATTCCTAATTTACATTTATGCATTTACATTAAATTATTTTAGCTAGATTAGTGTGGAGCCAACCTAAATTTAGAGGTTGGATAGATCAAATCCTCTCCTTCCAATTATTGAAATATGACCTTGTGGACACATACCATTACATGAGTTCAAATTTTTTTGGCATGCTCAGTTGGACCCATAGGCATGATTTTTGCTTGAAATCAATCCTACCCATTCACATTTTATTTTTTAGGTCTAGAAAAATTCACTTTAAATATATTCAAATCTATAAAAGGATTTGTTAAAAACACCAAATTTGATAAAAATAAAATAAAATATTGAAAAATATCTATGCATTTTCATGTGGCTCTAACAATTTGGCTCCTAGATCCCAAGTTTGCATTTCATTTAAAATCCTTCAAAAATTGTCCAAAATTGGTATAATGAAAATTAAATGGATGATCAAACCTAAGAATTTCTACCTAAATTGATGAAATGTACTAATCTTTGATATGGAATATTATAGTTTCTATGGGAAAAAGTTTCTAAGAAATTGAAGAAAATTTAAGAATTTTCTCTGACTATCCATAGTTGCAATTTGCTTGCCCATTCAAATATTTTCTTGCATTGGATAACCCAAAGGTATTCTATTTGTCCAAGACCCTAGAAAGTGACAAATATCCCAAGTAAATAATCACTTGCTTAGAATAGTATATAGATCACCTCATATTTTCCATCATTTAAAGCAATCCAAAATCTTTTGTAAGTACCCAATACATCTTACCTACTCCAAACCACCTAAGTCCCTAATATGATGAACTATAAGTATAATTAAAACTCCAAAAGCTCCAAGTAGTGAAATTGATGATCCATTGACACTACTAATGATTCACTTATAATCCAGTAATTTGTTGACCTCTCCTCATTATTGATTGTGATATGTTTTTAGATTTAACATTATCTTAGTCTAATTTTCTCTTTTATAGGTATTATAAGGATCAATCAACTTTATCAAATATCAAAGAACTAAGAGAATTCAACCTGTTTTGAAAAAAAATCAAAATCTCATAAATTAGGCAAAAAAATGAACCAATAAGACTAATTTAATACCAAAGGAAAGATATTAAGGGAAAGAAACCTACAATCAATGTTTGGATACAATATTTATGAGAAGCAATACCAAATTCTTTAAAAGAAAAAATAAACAACAATGAATTAAATCAAAACTAACATAATATAAAATCTTTCTCATTATCCCTGTCACCACTATCCCTAACCTTTATGATGTATGTCAACTTAGTGGCCAAATCTTCTAAATAACTATTCAATATAGTTGAACTTGGACTACTACCAATCCATCTATCTAGACTATCATCACAAATCCCTTATACAATATGCCACCTATAATGCAAACTCATCCAAATACCATCAATCCATAACCATGTTTATAGGCCCCACGTTGTCATAGCCTATATCAATCTAAACTAAAAAAATTCAATCTTAAGCATCTACTAGTAGGCCAACAAATTTACTAGTCCAACTACTTGTTCAAAATCAACAAGCTTCATTCAATTAGTCAGTTAGCACTAGGAAATAAAAACCTAAGCCAAGTCAATAGGTGAATGGATTAAATTCATAAGTTATACACAATCAATCAAGGATACAAGGCTTGTGTAATCCACCAAGTCAAGTAGTGGGACAAATACAATAAAATTAACCAAATCCCACTAAGTCTTCAACCAAGTCAAATTGTTATGCAAAATCGGCATGTCCTTCCTAGCCAACTAAGAGCTCCAATGATTCAAGGCACTACCCATAATCAAATTTTACCTTCCTCTAGTTAGACTATACAAAATCTACAAAAAAACCCCACAAAATGAACAATTTTTGTAATATGTCCCATATACCCAAAACCAATAAAACATGCATAATCTACAAGTCATCCAAAACCTTAATCGTCAATGGCATCCCAATCCAAAACTTAAAAAATCTTAAGTAACAATTTTCTTATTAGCAAAATATATAACCAGTGGCTGATGAAAATCCTCGAATTATGCCAAATTAATAGATGGTTCAATATGCCCCACAATATGAAGTGTGTGTGGAACCTCCTTAGTATTAAATACAATATGTCCCACAAGTGCCATATGGACAAGGATCTCACTATTAATAAATGTAAATGCAAGTGAGTCCACATAACTATGGGCCCATAAGAGCTCCTAGATAGATAGTTTATATCAATTTTTCTAGACTATCAATTTTGTAAAAGTTTGTAGGACCAATTACAAGAAAACATGGTTAGGATTGAACTCTTTACATGTAATTTGGTCAACATCTAGAGAGAAACTTGGCAAGCACAAAACTAAAGTAGGGAAATCCAACCACTCTAGACTGGCCAAGTTTAGACTGATCAAGAGAATAGGTGGCCAAGCATTTTATAGTGACTAAAAGTTTTGAAGTCTTACAATAGCTCCAACCAGTTTCCAGACATCTTAACAATAAAATATAATGTGTACAACAAATAATGACAAAATAAGAGGGCTCCCAACTAGGTCACTTTTAAAGGAGATTGTGTGTGTCACAAGCATGGGCCACTTGGACACTTCTTAGCCATCTAGGGTAAGATAATTATAGGAAAATGAGAGGCATTTTCTTGGAACCTACAACAACATCATGCACCATTTATCGTAAACCAAGATCCCAATATGATAGCTAGTGCAAGAACAAGACATGATGGAAGAGGCTGAGCATGTTTAGGTGGCATAAATATAATTAATATATGTGGTTGTAGCATACGATGGATGGTGTTGATCAAGAGTAGCTTACAAAAATAGAGCCAAAAGTGACATCCATTCCTTTCCAACATGTTGATAAAGCATGAGCTCCAAATAGGGCTAGGTATTGCCTATGTTGCCAGGCCTATGGAAGGCTATCCTTGTAATCATTAGCTATGATATTATAAAAATCTATAAATAGTAAAATTTACCTCAATATAAGAGTTAACAAGTTGAGTGTTTGCCTTCTATAAATTATGTTATTATGCTCTGCAATTTTAATGAATTAGCTCACTATTTGATCTTTGCTAGCATTGTATTGTTGAATTCTTTAATATGTGGAAGCTTTGTAGGTCCTAGATATTTCTTAAAAGCATTGTGTGTAGCTCTACTAGTTTATTCTATTAGGCCTATTGTAACAGCGAAATGTGTAGCCAAATAGCTCAACTATAAATAAAGGATGAAATAAAATCATATAATGAAGAAAATAATGTGCAACTAATAAGCAACTAATAGGAAACAAAAGAACGATTTACAAGTAAACATTTATATACGACATGTCATAGAGCATAGAAAAAAAATGGAAGAAGAATAACTTCATTTACAATACGTTCAAAAATACATCTGAGAGATGTTATTCTCATGATTCTTCACACATTCATTACAGAGTTGCATCTATACAAATAAATTCACATGTAGAGGTACCATGTTTAGGGTTTTCCTACCCATATTTAGGGTTTTCTCATCCATAGTTAGGAAACCAACTAATAAAATCTCAACACATGTCTAGCAACTTCTAACGATGAGAAAATTTCCAAAACCATGTGCTTGTAAAGGTTTTTTATTAGATAAAAAATTGTCTTTTGAAAAATAGTGAAACCATTTTTTTTTGGTGTACAAGCCTAAGGAGTGTAACACAAATCCAGTATTTTTGGCACACATCCAACAATCTCCCACTTGCCAAAAATACTAATTAAATGAATAATAAACATCTTCTTCCTTATTCCTCAAGGTTACTAATCAAAATAAGAGAACTCCCTTCAAATATCTGCACCAAATAAACTGTCATTGTCAGTGCATCTTTTGCATTGTCTTGCTATCCAATGTCTTCGTTAGTGCATCTATTGCATTGTCTTGTGTACCAATATTTTACAACTAAACTTCTCCAAATTCCACCATCTCTCTAATATAATAAAATTTCACTCAAATGTGCTTAGTATGAGAGTAAAATTTAGGATTCATGATCAAGTCAATTACACTTTGATTGTCACACTACAAAGTAATGGAAATTTGTTGAAAACCAATGCCACTACATACTACATGTAACTAGGCCGCCTCCTTGGATGCTTCTGTAGTAGCAATGTATTCATATTTTGTAGTTGATTGAGCCACCACTTGCTACTTTTTACTTCTCCAACTTGCAACTCTCCAAATAGTGTGAACACATATGCACTAGTAGATTTAGGAGTATCTACATCTCCACCTTAATAAAAATCTACAAAACCTTGTAGTTGATTATTTTATTTGCCATCATAACAAATTGTAAAATTAGTGTTGCCTTTAAAATATCTAAAATTTTTCTTCACTGCAACCCAATGTTGCTGACCAAGATTAGACATAAATCTGCTCACAACTCCAATTGTATGAGCAAGATCTAGTATTGTACACACCATTGCATACATCAATTTATCAACTACACTTGCATAGGGAACTTTATCTATGACACTCTTCTCATCATCATCCTTTGGACACATATCTTTTGATAATGAAACTCCAACCTAAAAAGGTGTAGATACAAGAGTGCATTGGTCCATTATGAAAAGAGTAAGCAAGTCTGCAATGCATCTCTTCTGGCTAATCCACATCTTCTTCTTACCATAGTTTCTATTCACTTCAATACCTAAGAAATAGTGTAATGGACCAAGGTCTTTCATGTCAAATTATCCTGAAAAATTAGACTTGGTATTCTTCAACAGATCCTTTGAAAAATAATGTCACCTACATATAATACTAGAATTAAAAAGTAATTATCTTCACACTTGAGATAGATACAATGATACCCAGGTGTTGTAGGTGAGTTGGAGAGGAGAGGAAAATCCTCCAAGGGAGGTCCTAGGTTCAAATATCCACCCTACCAAAAATTTGAATTGGGTATCCAAAATCCAATTGATAATGTTGGTGCGGGCAGGGTCGGGTGTGACTCTCGGGTGACTTTGACGGTGTAGAACCCCATGTTTGTAGTCTCTCAGAACAAGGCGGCCCCGCAAGGGATTTTTCGCTTCAAAAAAAAAGATAGATACAATGATCAAAATCACTTCTCATAAAACCATGTCCAATCACAAAGGTATCAAACCTTTTATACCACTACCTTGTGAATTGCTTCAACCCATATAGTGACTTATTGGCTTGCATACAACAATTCTTCCACTTACTTCAAATCCAACCAGTTTCTCCATGCAAATGTATTCATTGAGATCTCCATGAAGAAAGGTTGTCTTCATGTCATTTGCTCAATTTCCTAGTCATTTACAACAACCAATGCAAAAAGCAATATTTGCCACGGGATAAAATATTTTTTCAAAGTCAAGCCCTTCAACCTGAGAATATCCTTTTTCTACTAATCTAGCTTGATATCTCTCAATTGAACCATAAGGCTTGTATTTCCTTTTAAATTCCCATTTACATCCAATTGCATTTCTATCCTTAAGCAACACTTGGAAGTTCCAAACCTTATTTTTCTCTAGTGACTGCATTTCCTCTTCCATAGCTTTCTTCCAATGAATTGCTTCATAACTAGTGAGAACATCTTTAACACCTATAGGCTCATCCAGGGTTATGCATAAGGGGTCGAACCCAAAACGTACTCGTAAAAAATAGGCGAATCTATTTCAAAACTGAGGTGAATCCTGGCCAACATCATGTAGAAGGAAATGGTGAATTACTTTGGTTTCTAAAAAAAAATTGGAAAAAAATGGCGACTTTGACAGTTTTGGCCAGACCGGGTGGAAAATGCTCCGGATTTGATCTGATGCATACTAAGGTTTGGGGTCCAGTCTGATGCATAGTAAGTTCTAGATCTAGTCTAATGCATAATAAGGTCCGGGTATATGCCCTAATGCATAATAAGGTTTGGGATCCGATCTTATGCATAATAAGATTAGAGGATCTGACCTAATGCATAATAAGGTCCAAGGGTCCAGTCTGATGCATAATAAGATCCGAGGTCTAGCCTGATGCATAACAAGGTTTGAGGATCTAGCATGATGCATAATAAGGTTCAAGCATCCGGTCTGATGCATAATAAGGTCCAAGGTCTGATCTGATGCATAATAAGGTCCAAGGTCCGATCTGATGCATAATAAGGTTCGATGTGCGGGCCATATGCATAATAAGGTTCAAGGGTCCGGTCTGCTGCATAATAAGGTTTGGGGGTCAGGTCTGATGCATAGTAAGATTCGGATGTCGTGTATGATGCATAATAAGGTTCGATGGTTGGATCTGATGCATAATAAGGTATGGGTGTTAGGTCTGATGCATAATAAGGTTCAGGGGATTTGGTCTGATGCATAATATGGTCTAAAAAGTGGCCTGATATAGAAAATGGTTTGGTATCAGGCCTGATGCACAATATGGTCTGATGCCTTACCTGATGCAAAATACAGTTTGCATGCACAAAATGATCCACCATTGACCACATGCCACGTGTCACACAATCGATCATCCATACTGCATGTCCAATACAATTCTGCCATGTGTCGACTCCATCCATTCTATATATAAAAGGGCATCAAATATCATTTTTTGAGTTCATTTCTATGATTGCACCCAACCAGAGCGAACTATTATCGAGCAACCAATTTCTCATATTTCTCTTGTTTCCAAGTTTCTAACTTCTAGCAATGGCTACTGCTTCCACCCTTATTCCAAAGTTTAAGAACCCTTCTTGCACTTTAATTTTAGATTTGCTAATAACCCCAGGTATGGACTTATCATGGTTAGAAGATGCAGGTTTGACAACCTTGGTGTCAATGCCACATTTCAAAACTGATAAAGTCCTCTTGCAACATATTATTGCTGGTTATGACCATGACAAGTCCACTGTCAAAATAAAAATATGGAATAGAAATCTATCATTCACCATCACAACTATAGACATTCATATATTGACAAATCTTCATTTTGGTGATTGTTCTCCAGTTCAAGTGAAGTGCTAGCTCTTTGTATAAGAGAAAGGGTACCTTGATAAAATGTACCAAATCACCACAGAATATTTGGTAGGTATAATTCTTGTGTCTTAGAATCTGTTAATGCTAAAAATTTCAAATTTGTAAATTGTTATCTAATTTTTTTTTGTAGCTTTCGCCACCAAGTCAAAAAGAGGGTTAACAATCACCGATGTTAAGAATACAACTTTGAAGGCCATTATTGAGTTCTTCTAGGAAATACTAATTCTGCTTGGAAGATTGAAAATTTTGTTTTGGGCACTATCGTATGTTATTCACTGTGAGCATCATGAGAGGTTCGATTGGTGCATCTATATTGCAGATCGCATCAAGGCCGAGTTACATGTGGTGCAATTGCAAACTAACAAGACACGACCCATTATGGGCACTATTAATTACATTTTAGCACTTTATTTTGAAAGTTTTCATGATTTGCAAGATTCTCCTATTCCTACTGTAGTGCATGCAATACTACAAGCCATTGCCTTGACACCAGAGGAATTGAAGGTAATCAGTCCATCTTTGACAGTAAAAAAGTATTTTATATTTTAGCACATTTTTGTTTTTAAATTTTTCTTCTCATATAAATGTAGGTTAGGGCAGCCACAATAAAGACTAAACAAGATGCTGCCAATAGGAGTCATAGGCCAAAGCAAACTAGTGATTTTGAGGATACTAGACCAAAAATGTCACCATTGTAGAGACCACCAAAACGCCCGAGGCAAGCTCCTTCACCTGGTGGATATCGTACGCCTAGGATGCAAAAATTTGTAGGCTAAATCTAGTGTGGCCACCCCCTCATGGTCCCCCATCGATGTCCAAATTCAATAGATTTCATCGTCTTCAGGTAAAACAATGTGTATTTACTTTGAATTATGGTTTTTCTATTTAATTTTTAGAATAATGCTAATAATTTTTTTTATGTTTTCAGTTGCCTCTCAACGATAAACTATGAGAATGAGAGGCCATATGGTACCACCATTTCCACCACAACCACCGCTTCCACCATAGTCATAGTTTCCACTACAACAACAAAAGGTTCCATTGCAACATCCACATTCACAACAACAACGACAGGCACAACCTACACAGATGAGAGGCCAAACGTGGGTTGGAGGTGAAAAATAACTTTTTCATAGAGATTGCAATCGACACAAAGTTTTGGGCCTGGGATCTTGTCTTTTTCATTTCACACTTCTTCACAGGCACCAGAAGTTTCATCCGTTGGATTGGATAATATTCAACTTGATGATGATTTTCTATTGTAGGGCAAAATTTTAGGCTTTAAGGCAAAAAATGTGTTTCATGATCCACTAGGTCAAGCACAACAACAAGAAGCCCCTGCACCTGACCAGAGATCATTCCCAGCTCCTGAAGGAAATGATCCTTATCCTCAAACTAAGGATGACATTGTTAATTTTGATGAGAATATTTTAAATATTAAAAATATGGAAGCAACCATGAAACAAATTGTGCTTCAAGATTTGCAACAAATGAAGGATTGGGAATATCGAACCAAGGTCCTAATAAAGTAAATAAATTCTTGATATAAAAATTACGCAAAAAGAGATTCAATTTATTCTTTGGTTCAGTATGAACCAGAAAATCTTAGTGGCCTATTGAATCTGGCCACAACAAGAATAGTGAATTATGAAATTATGTATGATGATGATGTTTTAAATATTATTGTTAGTAGATTAGAGAATATTAATGTTGAAGCCCAAGATTTTTATAACCAATGGGCTTCCGATAAGGAAAAATTTGCACTTGCTGAGTCTGCCAGGGATGTGGTTGAGGTAAAAAAATGTTATTTATGTTTTAATTTGCTTTTGCAGTTTATTTTTCATATTTCAATTTTCTTTAAAATAAGCAATAAGTTTTTTATATAACTATTTTGAATGATGTTTTCATTTTTTATTTTGCAATCAAATTTTGAAAACCTAAAAATGCAAGTTAACAACATGCAACTTAATATCAATAAGGAAAAAATATTTTTGCAAAATGCAATAGAAATGAAGAAAAAAAATGCAATTAAAAGTGACAGATAGTAATCATTTGCGAAGATATATCATGAAGAAGCTCCACAAAGATTTGAATGTTGTACTACAACACTAGAAAGAAAAAGAAAAACTTCCAACAATACTCGAAGATCCAAACTAGCAATAAAGTGCATTATTGGGGAGTATTGTGAAAGTTCAAGAAAACCTAGTCAGACTTAGTGCGCTGCCAAAACAAGGTGTCAAGCAAGGAGATAAAGGAAAAGAAGTCACTTTTGCAAGCAAATTTGACACAGATATCCCGAAATAAGATATTTTATAATGTAAAAAAGTTTTGAAGTTGACTACAGTCAACAATTTTGTACAATGTATTATATTTCCAATCATATTAATGAAAACTATATTTTCAAAATTTGTGTCTTCAGTCATTCAAAGGTTTTTTGCATTTATAATTTTAGGGCTCTGCAGGTGACTTCCTATGGAAGTCCTGTTCCACTTCCCTGCATCCCTTCTCTGGCCCTGTCCCAGGTCCCTAATCCTGTCCTAGCTTCCCTAGCACTTCCTTAACCCTTCCTCCTTGGCAGGATGGTGTTGCAGACGATCTCCTTGGGGAGGGAGATCACTGATCCAATGTTTTTCCCCTTTCCTTGCCCTATGGTGGGGTTTTCCTTCGGTGCCTGGGTCTTGGGATGGTTTTAGGTTCTTCCTTGGGACTTTTCATGGGTTTTCTAGGTTATTCAAGATTTTTTCCTTGGATTTCCTAGTTTTTTCTAGGATTTTTTAGGTGTCTTCTTGACGTTTGCCCTTGGAGGATCTTCAGTTGCGGAATGTTGGGGTTGTGGGAAAGAGGCTTCATGAGTAGTTTTGCACAACATCCTTTTGGTCTTGGGGAGGACCATGTGCTTTCTTTTGTGACTCTGCTCTTTGGGATTGATGTTGTGGGTCCAACGAGATTTCAGTTTCTTTCGTGGCCTGCCTGGGAGGGCCTCTGGTTTCCTTGTTGTTGTGTCTTTGCAAGACTTCCTCATATGTTTCCTTGAAGCTATTAATTGGTGATGCTGAAGGTTGTTTGGGATGTTTGGTTGCATCCTTTCTATCTGGGATCTATCGTCTGTAGCTAGGCTTCCTCGTGACTCCTTCCTCTTGGGTTTCTTTGGAACTTTCTCGTCCATTTTTGACGGTATGCTATTTTACTTTTGCTGCTTCCTCTGCTAGGCTAGCATCTTTGAAGGCTTTCTTCTTCACTACTTGAGGACTTCATGGCCTATGGAGTTCCTCAGAATGTTGACCCACGTTTTAGGCTTGTGATCCATTGTATGAGGATTTTATGGCCTAAGGAAATCCTTATATTATTATTCCATATTTTAGGCTTGCAAGGGATTCGGATTTTTATCAGTTTGAGTGATCCTATGGCATCCCTAGTTGCTTCCCATCCTTTTTTAGGTGGGATTTACTATAATTTTAGTTTCTCTGCTCCACCCTTTGGTGTAGGGTGGTTTTTCTGCATTTGACTAGTTTTCCCCTGCGTGGGAAGTTGTTTCTCTCATGGTTTCTAGTTTCCCTTGGGTGGTTTGGCACCTATTTCCTTTTCCCGCCCTTGGGATATTTCAAATTTAAATTTAGGTGCCTGTTTTCTTTTCTTGCCTTTGGGAAGTTTCAAATTTGTTTTTAGGCAGGTTTTTCCATTTTTTTCTGCCACCTTATCCTCTCTCGCCTGGCAGGCTTTTCAAATTTTTTTTTGTGTGTTTTTCCTCACTACCTTCTTGAATATTTTCCTGAAGCTGTTCCTCAAGGCTTTCCTCAAGCCTTTCTTGTTGTCCATACTTGGACCGTTCCTCTTGAAGTTTGATGTAATCAGGTTTTGGGATCCTCAATAAAAACCCACTTTTAATTCAACTTAACTTACCAAAGAAAAATATAAAATATAAGACAACAATTTATCAAGGTAGTTGAAACAATATGATATAAAACATATAATATTTAAAAGTGTAATGTGATATAAAATGTACAATTTTTAAAAGCATAATGTGATATAAAACGTACAATTTTTAAAAGCATAATGTGATGTAAAACATACAATTTATGAAAAAGTAAAATTTTGAAATCTTGTACATCTAAAACAACATTGTGAAATCTGGAATGAATAGTTCTCAACTTGTGAAACAACATTGTGAAATCTGGAATGAATAGTTCTCAACTTGTGAAACAACATTGTGAAATATGGAATGAACAGTTATCAACTTGTGAAACAAATATTAAGCATAGCACATTTCAAAATAAATATTGTGAAATATGATAACAAAAAAAGTCAAATGTTACATTGTTGTGAAATACTAGAAAAATCAGAATTCAGGTAGCTGAAACGAACAATTTTCAACTTGTCCAAAATCAATTTGTGAAGCCATCATTTGATCACTAAAAGCATAATTATCCTTCTTATCGATCATATTCGTGACACCCCTTCTATCTGCAATTGAATTCTAGTATGCTATTGCTCTGTCACATGGAAATTTATCTAGTTGATATGATGACACAAATTATTAAACAATTTTCTAGATTTTTGTCCAACCTATTGCAGAGCTTAGATTTAACAAAACATAGTGCACTAAAAACCCTCTCATCTTGCACAGATCCCAAAATCATTGTTTGACATAATTCATATAAACAAAAGTATTCACTAATCGTATCTTGTAAGATACTACTTGGATACAACATTTGCCACAAATGTGCAATGGAACCAGTCTCATGGATATTACTCAAAAGTGATGCTTGATGAACCATTGTTCTTTCAAAATGTTGTGATAGTTGTCTTAAAATATCTTTGTTGAGTATACATTTTATTTCAACACCATTGACTTCCACACTTTTACTAAAATGCTCAATAATGTTACCTATATATTTAATAAACAAATATTGTGTAGATTTTTGATAATTGCAAGAATATCAAAACAAAGGGTTAACAAAACCCATGGCCTCAAGCAACTCATGTCTTTGAAACTAATCTCTTATCTCTTTTGTCAATGATTTTGCTATGTTGAACAAGTTTTTCTTTGTATTGTGTAAAACAAATTTCTACATATTGTGTTACACAAAATTTTTCAACATCATAAGTAACTATACTTGACTATATTTCATAATAATATAGAGGTATCATATTTTCATGAACATTAATAAAAAATATTATCATTACTGTCAAACTTCAAAAAACTATTTGTATCTTTTACGTTTGTCAATATTTTCCAACTTTCAAATAAGGGATCTGTAAAATCTGGTTCAGACATATATAACCTGTCAATAATCACACATATTTGCTTTCTCATCCTCATAAAATCAATGATATAAATGGATCTCTCTTGTGCAATTTTAGTCAATATGTTCATTTCTTGTAACATTGGAAGAATACCATATAATTTTAAAAGAGTTTCCAAGTTAGTCATATGGAAAAATATATTGTTTGCCTTATCAATTGCCCTACTATTTGCGTACATAAATCTTGTTAAAGAATTATATTCTATAAAAACTCTAAGTGCAGGTTGGTACAATGAAATCCACCTTGTATCCACATCTTTCAACAATTTTTTTACTTCTGTAACTCTTAGTGCAAACTATTGAAAATCTGCAAACCTTTTAGGACTACAAGAAAAATAATAATGTATTTCATGAATAAGGTCTTCCACTCTAGCAAAATTTTCAAAAGTTCTCACAATTTTATATGCAAGATTCACTCTATGAGTCATGCAATGAATGGGTATCATATATGGGGTAACTGAGATTTGGAGTCGAACACACAGGCCATTCATGTGCCCTTACATTATAGTAGCACCATCAGCTCCAACACAAATTAAATTTATGGCTATATCAATATCATTCATTCCTGAAATTTCCTTTAAACTGGTCAAAACAACATTATAGATATTTTTTGCATTTGAAATTTCCACCATCTTATGTAATCCTAGCAAACTAGAATGTCTCACATGATTTTGAAATGTGTACACATGCATGTAAATCTAGGGATGTGTTATCCATAGCCGTCACCTCATCAATAGAAAGTGAAATGAATTTGGAAAGTTTTACTTTCTCTCTTAGGTCCTCCTTCTCAACTAAAGATAGATATTTTGTCATTTCCCAACCAATTCGATCTGACCAATGGGAACTAGGAATGTTTTGCACATCAGCTAGTTCATAAAAGTGCTTATAATAAAATTGGACATGGGTCTACCCTTTTTGAGAATACTAAATACAAATGCAAACTGTAAACTTTTTGAAGTTAAAATGGTCTTATTCATTTTATGAAATTGGGTTTCAATCGTTCCACCTTTATCAACAAGGGATTGTTGTTTCTTTAAGTGATTCTCATAATATATTATATATCTGACATGCATATATTCTAATGCATCATTCCACCTAACATATTTTGTAATTTTATCATCACTTCCTATAACTTTTACATATACTTTGCCATTATGATTTTCTATTGTATCTTTCTTAGTTTGTAGCTTGTGATCCTTACCTAGTTTCCAGCTACAAATTTTGCATCGACATTCTTTTTTATTGACTTGGTTGTCTACAGTCAAGACCGCATCAATCCAAGGAAATATTTATGCCCATTCATTCTTAAATGATCTTCCAATAATCCAGTTAGAAACTATCTTCCTCTTTTTAGAATTTTTGCTTGAATATTTATAAGAAGTTTGTAGTGTATTTGGTTTATCGCTTTCATTTTCAACTTGCATATCTTGGTCAGGAATATCTTCAAGTGATTGTTTTTTTTTTTAATTTACATGGTGGAATTGGTAGCCACCATGAATTCGGGTAGGCTATCCATATTTTTATGGTCGCCATAGTATTATGCATTGTCCGCCCTAGAAACCACCACATAGATCTTTGCGCAATCCACCCTTATAACCACCATGCCACAATCATTTTAAACCTTTTACGCTCCTAAAAGCACCAGGAAATGGACAAGTGTTTAGTTAGGCAAGGCTCAAGATTTGAACCTTGGACCTTTGTCCCCCTTAAGGGGTTTTGTGGAACCAATTGGTCTACACCTCGGACCTATCTTCAAGTGATTGTTGGATGTCATTGGTAAAAGAATTTTCTTTAGAAGGCATATCTTGGTAAGGAATATCTTCAAGTGAATGTTTTTCAGGGTCAAAAGGGTATTCTGCATAGTAGCATACAATAATATTCTTTACCATTTTTGGATTTTAAAAAACTTATAGGCAGAAAAAAAATCATATTGAAAATAATTGCAAAATATAATGACAACTATCTGTTTGAAGAATAAAGTAGTATTGAAAATAATTACACAATATACAACTAACTGTTTATAAGTCAAAAATTATTTGTATCTCGAATTTTTATGGATGTTGATGGTTTGTTTGTTTTTTGCATATGGCTAAAATATTTGAGGATATTATTTTCAGTAGAAGATTTGACCCCCTTATTTCCATTGTTGGCGGGTGAGATTTTACTTGTAAAGAAAGTGTTTTTCATTTTAGAAAAGTAATAAAATGTTAAAGAGATGTTACTTCTCTTAGGCCTCAATATAATATTGTAATTAGAATAAACATATGGTCGGTCGCTAGAAAATAAATACCTATTTTTTGCCATGTTTTATTATGATTTTGTTAGTGTATGCCACTACTACGTTTTTCTGGTGATAACACTTGTAACTGATAAGAGCACAAAAATATGCAATATACAAATTCAAATTAAATTCAGAAAATAAGTTCTCTATGCAAAAAATAACTAGAGATACATATATAGAACAATATCATATTATAGTACATAAAAATAGCAGAAGAAAACCTGCAATAGCAAAAAAATAGAGCATTGACATATTATAGTATAGAAAAATAGTAGAAAAATAGAGCATTGACATATTTTCAATAAATGATAGAAAAATAGCAAAAGAAAAACCTGTAATTAGCTGACAGAAAAATAAATCTTATTACTATAAGTGCTTCAACTTATATTCAGAATGTCTTAAGAGAAATAGAGAACCTGGTGTAGAACACGATCTGACAATCAATCTTGGTGCAGAACAGGATCCATAAATTAACCTTGTGGAAATTGAAGTCCACTGTTAGCCTTGTGCAAATCGATATCCAGTGTTGGCCTTGTGCAAATTGGGATCCGATGGTGGCCTTGTGCAAATCTGGATCTTGTGTCGACCTTGTGCAAGTCGGAGTTTGATGTTGGTCTTGTATAAAATGGGTTTTGATGTTCGGACTGGTGCAGAACAAGGTCTGGTGTTTGACCTTTGTGCAAAATGTGTTTCGATGTTCGACCTAGATCATAATGGAGTTCGGTGTTCGGCCTTGTGCAAAATTGGCTTCAGTTTGATGCGACGATATTTTGTAGAACAAGGTCTAGTCTATTGCAAAATTGGGTCCAAGGTTTGAATATCGATTTGTTGTAGAATTGGATCCAAATATAGATCTATTGCAGAATTAGGTCTGAATATCGATCTGTTGTAGAACTGGGTCCAATCTACTACAGAATAGGGTTTGGATATTGATCTTCTCCAAAATAGGGTCCAAATATTGGTCTGTTGCTAAACTGGATTTAGATATCAGTCTGTTGTAGAACTGGGTTCAGTTTGTTGCAGAACACAATTTGGATGTCAGTTTGATGTAGATCAAGGTCTGGTTTGGGTCCACATAGATTTTTGTTCTAGATCAACTAGTTTCTACACATGACCAAAGTTCGATGGAATTATCGATTTTGTAATAGTTTGAATGTTTTAATTGGAAAAGTATCATTGGCGTGTTAGTTATATATAGTGGTATACTTGGCGAACTTGGTAGGATAATTTTAAAATTTTAAAATTTTTGGGTGAAAAGTGTCCTCATTCTGGCAAAAAATGATGGTGAAGTTTTATAAAAATACGTAATACTATTATCAATGGATGGTGAACTGACACCTTATAGAAATTCAAAAATTTTAGGTGAAAGGATCGACCTCCAAGTCCCCCAAACTCACCAATTTGAGTTTTCAAAAATGCAAATATTAGTCCAAATGGTGAATATTCGCCGATGTGCATAACCTTGGGCTCATCACTCATGGAAGATAATGTAAAGTTATTGTATTCATCATAACCAAATCTGATTGGTGCACTCCTTTGTCATTGACTTCTCAAAGTTTGCACTTCTTGAATAATGTTAAAATTATGGAGTTGCTCCTCATGTGCAGGCCTCTCTTCAACAACTTGAGGTTGATTGGTCTCTTCCAAAAAAATCTCATTATCTTGATGATATTGCCAATTACATGAAAATTTATTAGTATCATGTGGTAACTCTAACAAAGGAGTAGAAATAGGATCTACACTTAATGGTGGAACAATTTGTGGCTGATTTTTAGCTTGCTAATTTCTCAAACTATTAGTTGTATCAAATTGTTCTTGGCTATTTGGGGTTATTTCCATGGACTCTTCTTTGTGATGGATGTCTTCTTTGAATACTACATCATGGTTAAACACATGGCGATGTTGTGAAGGTATCCATACTTTGTAACCTTTGATTCTGTCACCATATCCAATGAGTACTCCTTTAACATATTTATTATCCAACTTTTTCCTATTTTCCTTGGGCACAAGAATAAATACTTCACACCCAAACACTCTCAAATGAGCAACCGAGGGTTTGAATCCACTCCAATAGGTACTCCTTTAATATATTTATTATTCAATTTTTTCCTATATTTCTTAGGCACAAGAATAAATACTTCACACCCAAACACTCTCACATGAGCAATTGAGGGTTTGACTCCACTCCAAGCTTCCTCTGGTGTTCTCCCATTGAGAATAGAACTAGGTGACATATTATTCACATAGTTAGCTATATTAATATCCTCTGCCCAATTTTTTTTATTCAAACCTACATCCTCTCTCATTCTTCTTCCCTTCTCCAAAAGCATCATATTGAGCCTTTCTGCAACTCCATTCTATTGCAGCTTATATAGAGTTATTTTTTAACTTGTAATACCATGCAAATTGCAAAAAGCATTGGATTCCTAGGAGCAATATTTTCCACCATTATCACTCCTCAAAGCTTTCACTTTCTTCTCAATTTGTCTTTCAACTACAACAACAAAATATTTGAAGGAAGTAAGAGCCCTTGATTTTTGTTTAATAAAGTAAACCCATGATTTCTTAGAGAAATCATTAATGAAAGTAATAAATACCTGGAGCCACCTAATAAAACAAATTCAAAAGACCCATAAATATTAGAATGTACCAATTCCAATATTTCCTTGGTTCTATAGTCACTAGAGACAAAAGTGACTCTTTTTTGCTTTCCTAAAATGCATGCTTCATAGAAACCCATAGAAATGAACTCTTTATCCAATCCATGGGCTATATACTTTGAACACATATCTTTTAGACCCCTTTCACCAAAATGTCCTAACCTCATGTGCCACAACATCATACTTAACGTATTTGAATATGAGGGTTTACTTTTTTCCATAATGGCTTATTGTGTGCATGCAACATTCAAACATGTTATATCCAACTTATACAACATTCCAAGTCTTACTCTACTTACCTGAGTAATGAATCCATGCATCAAACTACAACCATCCTTATTGAATGTAATCTCCATTCTTGCTTTATCTAGTTGGCTCACTGATAGCAAACTTCTTGTTAATCCTAAAATGTGTCTAACATCTAGGATACACTTAACACTACCATATTTGAGTGTAATTTTAACCTTACCTCTACCAATAATTTCATGGCTAAAACTATCACCCAAGAAAACTTTGCCACAGTTTGCTTCTTCATATTCTACAAACTAATATTTGTGTGGATTCATATGAAATGATGCTCTAGAATCTATCAATCACACATCATATTGCATGCAAATAAGACATGCATTAGCAATATGAAAAATATTCTCATCTATAGCTGAATAAAATTTATTTTGGGATAAATCTACTTTACAATCATATTTCTTATGACCTTTTTGCTTGCAACTCCAACACACCAGGTGAGAATTCCTTCCTCTATTAGCAAATATTCTTAATTTAGATCTTACACTAGAATATTTATCACTATTTCTATCTTTGGCATGTCCTCTAATCATCAAAGCTTCTGAATGCTTAGAATGCTCCACATTCCTTCTTATTTCCTTTTATAGCAACTAGGCAACAATATCATCTTTTTTTTAATATTTTCTAGCTTAGAACTCCCACTGATTGCAACAATGAGATTATCCCAAGACTAATGCAAACTACACAACAAGCATATGCACTATTCAGTCTCTTAAACCTCATCACCAACAAATCTTAGTTGGTTCATTAATGTATTGAAAAAATTCATATGGTCAGTTACACTATCTCCATTCTTCATTTTCAAAAAATACTTCTTATTCAAGAATATCAAATTCATCAGATATTTGGACTCATACAAATTTCCCAGGTTATCCCATAACTCCTTAGTAGTCTTAGCACCCTAGAAATTCATCAAAATAGAATCAACCAAGTTTAGCCTAATCAAGGTAATGGATTTCTCATTATGTTTGTCCTATTCAACTTGTATCATTATTATAGGCATCACTATTGTAGTGACAACCATATTTAGATCTCTTTCCACAAGCAAAAACTCTATCTTCAACTTTTAAATATTGAAGTTTTACCTATTGAACTTCTCTATACTAGATTTACCTTTCATATTTACTATTGTAAATCTTCACAAAGCTCTCACTACACCATGTGCTATGGAAATGAATTTATGCAAATCCACCAAAAATAACACATAAAAAATATTTACAAGCTTTTTGCACAACTAGGAAAACAAGTTTCGTCAAGATACTTTGATACCAATTGTTGGTGCATTGAAATGTGTAACCAAACAACTCAACAAAAAATAAAGGATGAAAAATCTCATATAATGAAGAAAATAATGTGTAGTTGATAAGCAACTAACAAGAAATAAAAGAATAATTTACAAGTAAACATTTATACATGACATGCCATAGAGTACAGATAAAAAAATGGAAGAAGAAGAACTTCATTTACAATACATTCAATAATACGTCTAAAAGATGTTCTTCTCTCATGGTTCTTCACACATTCATTACAAAGTTGCATCTATAAAAATAAATACACTTGTGGAGGTACCATGTTTAGGGTTTTCCTAGACTAGGATATTAGGGATGCTTAGTGTTTGGTTGTGTGGTTCTACTTTCTTTCGTTAAAATTGCTTAAGGTGTTGATATCTATTGGAGTAGTAGAGAGCATGAATTGGGATCAATTCATATTCAAGTATACTTTCCCTAGTAACTAGTATGTTAGTGATGAGTGTCGTTAATGTTCTCACTTTAATTCATTTATCAAAATCGAGGTAGTGTCCTAAGGTTGTATGTGATAGACGTCTTGGAACTACAACTTATATATTAGGATTCTAGACTAGCTTAAGAAAGCTAAAAATCTTTGTAAAAACAAAATTATGCTAAATTGCACACTTTGCAATAAAAAAATTCTATCTAATTTGTAGAAATAAATCAACTGAAATTGAAAGAACTACTCTAATTTCAATTTAAATGAAATGATAGAATTAAAATTCTGAAAATAAAACTACTTTAATGAAATGAAAATGCTAAAAATAATCTACTGAAATGAAAGATGCTAAAACAAAATTTAAAACAAGAAAAACAAAAATTAAATGTTGTAATTTAAATTACTAAAACAAAATGAAAAACATAGGAATTAACTAAGATCAATCAGCTATAAAAATGCAGAATAGAACACACTTATAAATAAGGGAAAATAGGGGAAGAGAACATAGCTGAAAAACAAGCGAAACAACAAGTTTTATGCTAAAATTAAACTTCTGAAAATAAATAAATTAAAAAGAAAATATTGAAAAATAAACCTAAAACTACATTAGTAAACCTTCCACTGATCCTTAGAGTGAGCCCAAGTTCCAATCTCAATGAAAGGTAGAAGGTTTCAGAAGAAAATAAACTAACCTACAAAGTCAACAGATTCATGCAATAAAACTAAAGTAATCCAGTTTAGGATAAAATACCAATTGCATGCTTTATTGAATCCTTCCAATGCATACTTTTATTTCTCACTACTAACTTTGTTAAAGGGGTAGACAATGAGTATTTATATCTAAATTTTCAACTTGATTGTTGTAGACACCAAAACCTAGTCCTTCACAAAACCCTATCCAGCCCACAATCCTGCATAACGTATAAAAATCTTGCACATTATCCTATTTTCTAGATTTTATTAAATCTAGAAAATCCCCCTAGGATACCCTATCTCCCCATGTGACACATGTCCTAGCCACCACTACCCCTCCATTTGCCACATCTCACACCTCACTCCACACATCACTCCACTTCCACCTACCCACATGCCACCACTCCACCTAAGTGAGACACTCTAGGTGATTCACTGCAGCTACCTAGTATAGGTGGTTTTCCAATCCCTACCACTTGGAAGCCCTATCTTGCCACCTATATTTTCCCTCAAAAATCCCACAAGGCCTATAAAAGCAACATCACTTCATCACAAAAGGAAGGCTAGAGGATACATCATTATGTTGTCAAAATCCCTACAGGAGATAACCAAAGTCCTTGGAGATCGAGCCATTGAGATCTTAGACCAAACCTTAGGATTTTTATCATCTTAGTCCCAAACACCAGTGGGTGTTTACACAGAGGTAAATGTACATCATCATTTTCCAAATGCAACCCACATTTAGCCAGCCCCAAATGTGCACCCGCATTTGCTCAAGAGTAGATCAATCAGTTGCAGGCATATATTAGAGAGGTAAAAACATAGTAAGATTCCATATTTCATTGTTTTTGTCTTTTGTACTTTCTTTTCATGTTTGACAAGCATTTACATTAGGGTTTCAATAGCTTTATTTTATATCAAAAGAGATCTCATATAGTGGAGGCCTTTCATATGCTATTGACATTCTTTTGGCAAGATATGTGTGCAGGTGATAGGTTCTTGAGCAATTATTGAAGTGAGGGTGGTTCATGATGTGATGAGCCAAAATTAAATAAACAAATAATACCTCTTTCACTTGTAAATATTTATATTTGGGTATTGTGTGGAAGGGGGATAATGTGTTAGGAGACTTAATATTAGTTGGTTCATATTTTATTTTTTAAATAAATGCCTTAAGTGATTTTAAGTGCCTAGGGAAGTGTCAACGAAGAATTAGAAGAAAAGGCTTTATAAGGAGGCTCAATATTTCATTTTGGGATGCTTTTGATTATGTTATTGTGAGTTTGGAGGATCCAAATGATTCTTGTGGAGACAAGATTGATCCTTGCTCATTCTTTCTGAGGATTGGTGATCATCCCTCTTTTCAAGAAGCCCTAATCAAATATAAAAGTGATGGCCCTTGCTATTTGATTGGATATAAGGGCTGATCCTTTAGTTTTGAGAGGTAAATCTACCTAGGATTTGCTATAGAGCTTCAATGGAGTTAGCATCTAGGGTTTTAGTGTTTGTGTACAGTGTGATTTAGCTAGTTATAGTGTTTGGCAATGTAAAATAGTTAGTGGATAGCAACATGGTATTCATGGTATCATAGTTCATCAGTGTTTTGGTGTGTTGCAGCTTCTTGTAACCTTAGAAGGGTGACATCAACCTCTAGGAGGCCTTGTTTTGCATGTTTGAGGGTTTTCAAGGCAAATCAAAGGTGTTTCAAAGCAAATTCTAGTCTCTTAATAGTTTGCAGCTAGATTTAATGTACTATGAGTTGTTCTACATGTTATTTGTTCATATTTGTTCATGTAATTGTCATTGCTCTTCATATTTAATGCAATTTTGTATTGTGGGTGTGATTTGGAAAATTATTGCATAGTTTTGTAATACCGAAATTAAATATTTGCATTTTATTTAGGTAAAAATTATTTATTTGGAATAAAACATTGTTTTTTGCTAGGTTTTGTTGAATTCCCAAAAAAGGGACATTACAAGTGGTATCAGAGCTATGATCTTGCCAGCTTGTGGAAAGATCTAGCCAAAAATAATTTTTGGGCTAGGGTTTGTGGAAAAAAGTTTCTGGGTATTGCAGATTTTGACATTTGAACATCTGGGTATTTGAGAATCAATAATTTTAGGTTTTGGGTATAGTAGAAAACTAGGGTTTCCAAATTTTGGGTGTTTTCAACTTTCAACAGAGTAAGGGTTTGTTGTAGAATTCATTTTATTTCAGCCACTATGAAATTTAATTCAGAGCAACTGGATGCTATGGTGAAATTAATGGAACAGATGGTAGAATACACATCTCCCCAAAGTCATAAAAATTTAGATTCTAAGAAAATTACACATGCAGATTCATCGACAAAATAGAATAAAAAATCTTTGCCACAAACACCTCAGAACAAAAATTCAACAGAAGAGCAAATTCAACCATTGGGTAGTGGAGTTCCAGAAGTAGATGCTTTATATGACAGGTACCAAAAGAAATCACTAGAATTCAAGAAGCATCTTTCTTTCAGAAGTTACTTGCAACTACATGGCGTAGTAAGTAAGGGAGGTCCTCCACCAAGATCACCACCAAAATCTAGATCTCCACCAAAGTCAAGAAAAGAAGACAAAGCTCAAAGGAAGGATAAGAAAAACACGCAGCAAAAAGATTCTAAAGAGCCCCAAAATTCAGAACATAAACAAAAGAGCAAAAACCAGTTAAGAAAGGAGCAACTTTGTTTCAAATGTGAAGAGTCTTGGAGTAATGGGCATGTATGTGGAAAGGATAAAGCAGGTAAGGAATCAGAGGATTATGAAGATCTCATAGTTTCAAAAATGATAGGTGATGGAAATTGCTTATTCAGAGCCATTGCTTATGGGCTTTGTGTGCAAAGGAAAGAACCATGTCCAGATGATAGCACCTTGAAGAATCTAGCCCAAGACTTAAGAGAAAATTTTTAGATGAGCTCCTAAAAAGAAGAGCAATGATAAAAGGGTTTGTAGAAGGTAATTATGACACTTATGTTCATAATATGAGACATCCAGGTGTATGGGGAGGAGAACCAGAATTCTCATGGCCACACACGTAATTCAAAAATCCATAATAGTTTATTTTAAAAATGACAAAAATGGTGAACTTTCAATTATTTCATAATATGGGAAAGAGTATGGACATGAAAACATTATTGGAGTTTTGTATGATGGGATTCAACATTATGATACAGTGTCTTTACTCCATGAATTTGAATCTTATGCAAACACTTTTGAAAAGAAATTTCAGCCAGGAAAAAAAAAACAAAACAGAAATTGGTGAAGATCAATTGGTGTTTAATGATCAAGCTCAAGAACATTGCAATGAAGTTGAGGTGAGTCCTAGGAGTGAAGTTGAGACAAATAAGGACAATTTTGATTTACATAGCAGCAATGTAATTACTTCATCTAGCTCTTTCAGAGAATAGTGAAGATGTTAGTGTTATACCTAGAGAAGTGGTTGAAGAAGGTAAATCTGAAAATATTCAAAACAAATCAGAAATTATTTGCTTTGCCTTAAAACCTACCAATAAAGATATTATTGAAGAAGCTATAGCTGAAAAGAATGAGGTTAATTATGATTTTTATGATAGCAGTGTAACAATTTTGCATAGCCTTACTCATGTGGATAGTGAAGACCATGAATATGAAGCATTATACTTTGATGATTTCAAATTTTATTATTATATGGAGCCTAAGTTCGATGAAGAATTTGATGGTGGTGAAGACATGAAATCAGAAATAGGTATTATCAAAATGGTGGTAAATTTGTGTTCCTTTTCATGGAATGGCTTATGATGGGTATGAAACTTTTCCCCATCTTTATGATATTAGTTCAATCATTTGTCATCACATGAACAAAAAGGAAAATAAAATTCCAACATTTCATGAGTTAAAAAAATCTGATTTAGATTCTCAAAGTTTGATTCCATTAGAAGTAAGCATGCATGATGATCATAAAGAAGAATTAAACCTTGACGGATGTAGCAAGATAGCCACTCATGAAAAACATTCAAAAATAATAATGAGTGAATACAACACCATCTATGACTCTCCCTTGAGAGGTTTCCTTCATGTTGTACTGGGAACACAATGGATTTTTGATTTTGGTGATATTACTTTCAATTATGGAGAATTAGAGTTAAAACTTAGGCACAATGAGTGTGAAATCATTATTAGAAGAATAAAAAATATGGAGTCATCTTATGATTCATTTGGAATGTTGGAAAGTAGCATAATAGTTGGATATAGACATCACAAAATGGACAATAATAATTTAGGGTAGTAGTATGATGGGAAAGATATGTGGCTGATAACATCACAAAATGATTGCTATAAACTTTGGCATATGGGTTGTTTTGAGAGCACAATTATTGGCAAGCAAATATAGGGTAATATCTTTTTTTTTGGTGATAAATTTGGGACTACAATGCATTATTTAATGGTTGTACATGAAAATTTATTTTTTTTGTTCAATGGCAAGGTATTATGGACAATCTTGGGACTACTACCAAATTTTTAGGGACAACTTGTATGTCTGTTGATAATTCTTTGCAGGAACAGCCATGGACAACATTATTTCTACCATTTGGTACCCTTAATAGAAGCGAAACCATAACAGTTGTTGACTGTATCAAGGCTGCACTTTTTCATAATTTGTGGACTGAATATGGAGATACATTGTTGGTTATTGAAGCAAGAACTAATTTTGCATTTCCCCACAGTTTATTGAAGGCAATTAATCATTTCTTGTGGATTGAATCTAGTGGGATCATGTCTACAGTAGAATTTAGAAGAGATGATGATTGTGATGAATCAATAATGGAATTATTGGTAAGGCTTGCAGCATACATGGACATTGGGAAGAAAAACAGGAAATTCTTGCCCACCCAGCTTTGCAATTGCTTGAGGACAAGCAATTTGAGGAGGGTGGACTTGTGATGAGCCAAAATCAAATAAATAAATAATACCTCTTTCACTTGTAAATATTTATATTTGGGTGTTGTGTGGAAGAGGGATAATGTGTTAGGAGACTTAATATTAGTTATTTCATCTTTTATTTTTTAAATAAAGGCCTTAAGTGATTTTAAGTGCCTAGGGAAGTGTCAATGAAGAATTAGAAGAAAAGGCTTTATAAGGAGGCTCAATGTTTCATTTTGGGATGATTTTGATTATGTTATTGTGAGTTTGGAGGATCCAAGTGATTCTTGTGGAGACAAGGCTGATCCTTGCTCATTCTTTCTAAGGATTGGTGATGATCCCTCTTTTTAGGAAGCCCTAATCAGATAGACAAGTGATGGCCCTTGCTATTTGATTGGATCTAAGGGCTGATCCCTTAGTTTTGAGAGGTAAATATACCTAGGGTTTGCTACAAAGCTTTAGTGGAGTAGCAGCTAAGGTTTCAGTGTTTGTGTGCAATGTGATTTGGTCAGTTTCAGTGTTTGGCAGTGTAGAAGAGTCAGTGGATAGTAACATGGTATTCGTGGCATCGTAGTTCAATAGTGTTTTGGTGTGTTGTAGCTTCTTGTAATCCTAGAAGGGTGACATCAGCCTCTAGGAGGCCTTGTTTTGCATGTTTAAGGGTTTTCAAGACAAGTAAGAAGGTTTTCAAAGCAAATTCCAGTCTCTTAACAGTTTGCAACCATATTTAATGTACTATGAGTTGTTCTACATGTGATTTGTTCATATATGTTCATGCAATTGTCATTGCTCTTCATATTTAATGCAATTTTGTATTGTGGGTGTGATTTGGCAAATTATTGCATAGTTTTGTAATCCCAAAATTAAATATTTGTATTTTATTTAAGTAAAAATTATCTGTTTGGAAGAAAACATTGTTTTCAGCTAGGTTTTTTTGAATTCCCAAAAAAGGGACATTACACATGAGGATATCTGAAGCCCATCCACCACTTGGATTGTAGCAGAGAAGGCATTTGCCACCATCATTCATTTATTATTGCAAAAGGGTATTTGCCCACTTTTACCGATTGTATTTGACAGTCAAGCATTTGTACTCATACCCTTGCACACTCGGGGCAAGATGATTGTAAAAAGGGAGACTAAGGCTCCCCTATAATTTAATACAAATATCATTTTACTTGTGCACATTGCTTGTTTCTTCATTTCATTACTTGGTGTCAATTATTTTCTTACAAAAATGGTGATCACGATGGGACCCCCAAAGGGATCCTTGTGTTATTGCCTTACTGTTTTCAATTAAATGATCTTTATCTATTCATTTTACAGGTCTTTTGGAGCTCTATCATGCAAAAAAATAATATCGCAATCGAGAAGTTACAGAGCTTTCCCGATATGTTCTTGCACATGTGCAAACGTGAGATGGTGTTTGGTTACCTACACAAATGTGGAACGATATTTGGTTACCTGCACAAATGTTGAGAGGCATTTGGATCACTGCACAAATGCAGAGTGGTGATTGGAAAACTGTGCAAATGTGGATCAATGTTTGGAACTCAAAGCAAACACAGAGTGGTGTTTGAAAATATTGGAGGAGAAGTGAAAATATCATAGGTTTGTAGTGATCAAACCCTCTAGTTTATAATTTCATTAAAACAAAAAAAAAATTATACTATTTTTTGCATTTTGTGTGCATTCAAAATTTTAGGTTAGACACATTTGTTGAAGCTAGGTTTAATTTTAGGCTTCATTTCCCAGCTTTTAATCATGCAAAAGTCTAGAATCTACATCTAGGGTTAGATCTGTATCAGTAGGTGCACTTTTAGGTATTTTTAGGTATTTTATGGTTTCAAGATTGTTTTACCCTATTTATGACACACAATCAGAAACACATACCCACATTTGGCCAATTTCAAACACGAACTTGCATTTGGAAAATACTCTTCCACGTTTGACTAGTTTCAAATGTGCTTCTGCATTTGGATCTGTGTTTTAGAACCACTGTAGGGCCTTGTTTAAATCTATTTTTGTTTTCTATTTTCTGCTTTTAGTTCTATTTTTTGCCTACTTTTGTGTGTTTCCAATTTTGTACTTAGGCATCAAAATGAGAATTGCATTCTAGATTGCATGAAAACCATAGAAAAACAAAAACTCCACACACACTTGCACATCTCACAATAAACATTGGTAAGGTTAGACTTCATCACCAACCCCCAATTGAGACCGGTGATGTTGGAATTCATATCCTTCCACCGGATCACCCCCTAGACACCTTAGTAGCCACAAGCAAGTGGTTTTCCAAATTTCACCACCAAAAAGTTCCCTACTTTTGGGTGGACCTAGAGTAGGAAGGATTAACAAAGTCCCTTTACCACAGAGCTTTTCAAATAATTAGTGGACCTAGTTTGCACTATTGACCATGCTCGTACGAGGTTTAAGCGAAAGCATGGGTATGCTGGGAGTAGTACATTAGACAACATGACCCCTTTAGGGGTTCTTTACTTCCATGAGGTTACCTTGAGCCAGTACCCATAGGAAGCCATTTTTCTACCGCTTGAGTTACATTTCCCGACAGGGAGGTGTGCTTAAGCCACCTTATTAGATTTTTATTTTTTTTACCCTTAGTCATCTAGGGATAGGAGTTTCAACATAAAAACACACTGAAACTCAAAAAAAAAATCAAAAATTTCAAAAACAAAATTCAAAAACTTCAAAAAATCCAAAAAAAATAAAAAAATTCAAAAATAAAATCAAATACTTAAAAAATAAAATAAAATAAAAACAAAATAAAAAAATACCAAAAACTTGCAAAAACTTAGAATTTTTTTTTGACTGATTATGTGTTTGTTTATTTTTCATTTGCATCACCATTTCCATACACATACCCACCATTTGTCACTCTATTTCACATTTATATTATAGTAACGACCCGAATTCAAGCCGTAGCTTTAACCCAAGTCCAAGGTCAACCATCTTTATCCTTGGCACATTTCGCTCAACCTTCCCAAGATCCCGCCACTTCAATGGTAGAGCAATTCAGCATGGCCTGCACTATGTATCTAGACTTATCCGTAGGGCCATACAATAATACCCCCATGTCAGACATGGATGTGATGCAAATGGCTACCCATGATGCCATCCCAAATACTCCTAGGAGTGAGCCACCCACACCATCTGATTTGTGCATCACGTATCTGGATACTGATGCCATTAGAACTTACTTGACTACATTAGGCTTGGTCTTTCCATCATTGCCTCCTCTCACTATTTCACCCCAAACCATTCCTATATTGCATCAATAAACCATCTACCCTCATCTGTAGCAAACCCATCAGTTCATCACCAATCCAATTTTTGAATCAACTGCTACGACCATGACCCTCACCCATACATCATCATCTCATTAGTACATATCCATTCCATCGCATCAAAACATCATCTATTCTAACCAAGGTTCCACGAGCCTAGGGGGTGGTGGTACGGGGGATGGGTTTCATGGGATGACAAAGTATGATAGGGTATGATAGGCCTATTTTAGGGGACAACTCGAGAATGGCTCAGGGACGGCTAGGGGGGACGATTGGTATAATACTATGAAAATTGAAATTTTAAAAAAATTTAGAATAATCTACACATTCAGAATTATACATACAATAAAAATGATATTAGGATATTCATTATGATATTAGTTACTAAGTGCAGCCATTTTTCAATTTTCAACAAATATAACTTGAAGGTTCAGCAAAGGATATCAAGTGTAATCTGCCAATATCTAACAGTTAACCAAATTAGTTGTTATTGCTCAAGTAATGAATGTCATATTGTTCAAATTTTAAGTTTTAACATTCAAACAATAAGTATAACTTAAATAGCCCAAGTCATCTCTATGGATAAACTGAGTATTGTAGACATGGAATTTTACATGCTTACACACAATTCCATCTCTACTTAAATAATTCTACATATTTGTAGTCATTGTAGTACAACAATAATAATGCATAGAATCCCCAACAACAACAATAACAATAATAGAAGCAATAATAGCAATAGCAACAACAATGGTAGATAACAATAAATACAGGTAGTTTTATATTAACAATAGCATTTACAGTTCAACTTTACAGTTTCAACATTACAATTTGCAGCCTGCAAACCCTAGGCAAAATATCCTTCATGGTTGCTTACAAGACCGGATTGTGTCATACCCTACGCACATATGCATCAAATCTCACATGTACCAATGTTGTTTCATTAATCCACCAACCTGCATGACTCTCCTCAATTCCTTGACTGATTGAATGAATGAACCCTTCAATCCATGAACCCCTTCAATGGATGAACAACTTGAATGAATGAGGGGAGGGCTTATTTATACACCAAAAAGTAGTTATGCCCTCCAACTACCTCATAACTTCCCCAAATTACATTTCATATGCATTTGACCCATTAATATGATCAACAGGATCAGTAGTCTTTGATTGTTCACTGCACTTTTTGGAATCATCAACATCATGAACATGACGGGCAACACCTGTCACCACCTATGTCGGGGGTCAAGGGGGTAGGAGCCCCCTTGTGGGGTCAAGGAACAATGTCCCTTACAAGGTCAAGGGGAGAAGACCTCAAGGGGTTCGAGGCGGAGCCTCGAAACCTCGATGACAAAACCACTAAAACCATCATTGTCTAAACTAAAATTTTCTCCTCATAAACATTCTGGAAGTTTTTTTATTGGGTTAAATGCATATGAAATGTAATTTGGGGAAGTTATGAAAAATTATTTTATTAAATTTTCATTTTTTATTTTATTTTTCTTTTGGCTAAGGATGTCCAACCGTGGGGGATATTTGGGCACCATTGAGGATGCTTAGGCCGTCCCTAGGGATGATTGGACATCCCCAAAGGGACCCAACCATCCCCAGGGATGGTTGGCCATCCCCAAGGATGCCCCAAAATAGGGGACGTTCTAGGGATGGGAGGCCATAGGCCTTAGCCATCCCCCAAAAAGGGGATGGGGGGAAACATCCCCAATGTCGTCCCCCTATCTTGTGGGATGCAGGAAATGGGGGGATGCATCTCCATGTAACCTTGGTTCTAACCCCCTCTACGAAGCACAAGTCAATGTTGCTTTGTAGATACCTGCATCCATCCCATCCACATCATCAGTTGATCCCATCCAACATGCCATTCCTCATTCAATCATAGTGCCCTTTGCCACCTACCCTCCACCCACATCCGCTCACATGGTTGTCACACATCCAACCCAATATTCCACCCCATGTGACTGTGCCATCTGCCTCTATGATTGCTATACAACAAGCTTTTTTGCACTTACAACAATTGCTTGCAGATGAGGCCAACCAAAGCACTCATCCTAATACACAACAACAATCATAGGTTCCAGATCCTAACCATCCATCCACCTCACAACAAAATACCTTTTTCACTCAAGATCCATCATGGGTGTCACGACCACCCACCATAACCATACCCAACCATCCACTTCATCACATGTATGCTAATTCATTAGCACAACATACCATCATACCCCCATCACCTCATCATCAACAAATCCATCCACAACATTCATTCCATAATCCATTCCACCATAACATCTATCATCATCAAATTCCAACTAACAACCCACACCACTTCCATCAACAACAAACAAATCAAGGTTTTCAATTATCATCGAAAGACCCTAAGTTTTAGTTCTTGCAAAACCATATTGATAGCTTGGCCATGCAAACACCTGGGATGTTGTACCAGAAACCAACCCTAAGGTAGCTGATCAATCACCCAATTCATTCTTTGGTACCATCACCACCTTATCTAGTAGATTTCACATTATCAAAGTTTGATAAGTTCAAGGGGGATGAGGACCCCCAAGAGCACATGAGTGGTTTCATCAATGCATGTTTCAGGATACAAGACAATGACCCTCTCATGCTTCGAATATTTCCTCAAACATTTGGAGGAGATGCCCTAGATTGGTACAATCATCTACCGCACCAAAGTATTTATACTTTTGAGCAACTAGCGGACCAATTCTTGGAGTGTTTCTCTCTTAATGTTAGAAATAAAACAACATTAACCGACTTGTTCAACCTACGCCAATTTGAAGATGAGTCGGTTTATGACTTTGGAAACCGCTGGAGGGTAGTCATCACAAAATTGTCATTCTCCCTCCCCATGGTAGAATTGACAAGAATGTTCACAAGGAGTTGTTCCAAACCAATCTCCTTGTTACTACAATTGCAACAATATAGAACATTCGAGGAAGCTCTCGCCTAGGCCTGAGTAATTGAAGAAATTAAAATCCAAGAGGGTGAGATAAAGCTAAGAAAGAAAGAATGGCAAAACAAGGGTCAAAGGGGGAACAACCAGGGCCAGTCCAAGACTAGTCAGGTTAATCAAGTAGTCTTGAGCCAACCGCCACAACAAACACAACAAGCTCAAGCCCAAGCACAACAACCCCCACAACAACAACAGCAACCACCACCATAGACTTATCAAGTGGTTCCACCCCTACAATAACTACAAAATCAAGCTCAACCTATAGATAATCAACATCGATTCAACCCTACAATTACACCCCATTACCTAAATCATATTCATCCCTTTTCCAAAATTTGTATGATGCACAAGCTATTACCTTGCCAGAGATAAAACTTGAAGATCCAAACAAACCACATGGCAAGAACTATAAGGAGCATTTGTACTACACTTTTCATCGATAGAGAGGTCATGACATTAACAATTGCTATGCATTCAAAAATATTGTGCAAGATCTGCTTGAAATGGGACATATCAAGATTGATAACCCTTTAGCCCAACAAAACTAAAACCTTGGTATATATCAAACACCACTACCTCATCATGAGGCAACTCAACAAATGACTAGGGCATCAACTTCTATAGTTTCCCCCAACCAATTCAATCATGTATCTCAAGTGTACCAAGGTTTTATGGGGGCTATTCACATAGTCACCCATGGGCAAAGAAGCACAAATCACACACAACAAGCAAATGGACCAACTCAAGTAGTACCTACTCCTATAGCACAACAAAAAAATGTGCCCATACAACCAAACCCCACCATTCCATCTCCACCCATCCATATCCCAAGTCATCCACCCAAGCCAATCATCACATTGAGGAGTCGATTGACATAGAGCTTAAGAATGGCTTCAGCCAAGTTATCCATATATGAGCTTATACAACAATCTCCCCCACATCATGAGGCATTGATGGAGATCTTAAAATCCATCAAAATTCAGATAGAAGATCCCAATGCCTTCAACACTTTTGTGGGGAGTGTTCAAACTTGTATGGAACCTTCAATTTTATTCTATGATTTTGAAGTCAAGAACATATCATCAGAGTTACCCGATCCTCCATTGCATATTGTAGCTCACATTGATAGAAAACCCTTCAAATGGGTGCTCATTGATACTAGATCCTCTATCAATATCATCACCACCAAAGCCATCCAACATCTCAAACTACCACCATCTCACATTACCTCATCCACCTTCACCTTATGGGTGTTCAATGATGCTTTGTGTTCCACAGTAGGAAATGTAGTTCTACCTATGATAGTGGGGGTGAAAACAATCCATACACTCTTCCATATCTTGGAGGGGGCCATGTAGTACAACATACTTCTTGGCCATCCCTGGATTAGGGAAATGAAGTGTGTTCCCTCAATGTTGCATCAATGCTTGAAATATGTGCATGAGGGAAAGATCCATTGCATTCTAGCTGACACTGAGCCATTCAAATACTGCAACTTGATTTCAAATCCATATGAGCCACCCCTCCCATCCACTCATCTATCCATCCAGCCACTCATCATCAGAGCCACTCCAAATCACAACACCTCATCCAAAGCACCCATACCGAAAGCTCTTCCAATCATTGATCCAAATCATACCTCCACCTCAACCACATTTCACTTCCCAATCACACCTCATCATCCCACAAATCAACCATCACCTTCATCAAACCACATCTCATCACATCAACCAAATAATCATACCTCATCACACACATATCCAATTCAACAAGTCACCCCATATCAACCACTAACCAGCAGCCACCCCACTCAGCAAAATCCACCCCCACAACCATCTACTATCTCGCAGATAGGGCCACCTATCCGAGAGGAACCCTCATAGCCTATGCCATCTCCCCCACTTGAGCCATCAATCACCATTGAAGCCTCCACATCCACACCTAAGTCATCCACATCCACCACCACTCAAGTTGTAGTCCATCTTGCCAATCCAAGCATTGGTGAGTACACAATTGAGAATGTTACAATAACACCACCTATCCAGACTATTAGAGATTATGGTCACCCATGTGACCCACCTTTAGCCATAGGTGTAGTGTATAACATGGGTTCAGAACCAAACAAGATTAATTTTGTATATGGGGGAGTGGATTCTTCGTTCGATCCACCTCCTCCTAATGATGAATCCATGCAACAATTTTGTGCCAACTTAGAATATCTATCCAATCCAGATTTCCCTATGCGATATTTTCATTGGGTTAACTGGTAAGGATATGGTCTTGGATGACATGAGCAAGGTCCATGAGATATTGTCGAACCTCACTATCGAGAGGCACATGATCACTCTAGCTTAGGGTACAAGCCAACATCTTCTACCACCTCCTTTGAGCATGCATTCCAGCAACTCACCCTTGATTCTAAGGAGGAAGATAGGAAGATAACAAAGAAACGATGATAGTGAGGATGAATACATAGACCCTGACTTTGCACCTCATTTATATGAGGCCTTTTCAAAAATGCGACCGCACATCGACATGATTAATTATATTTTTGATGATGACTATGAGGAAGACTTCAGAGAGGAATTTGATGCCCTATCTATTGCCTCCGATGATTTTGAAGAAGATGTGACCCCCATAGTGCCCATAGATGAAAGAGATGAGTACTACATTAGAATGTTTCCCATCCATCGACCCATATTCCACTTGCATCTTCCACGAGAGTGACCTGAGCCAGATCCACCACCACCACCTTGGTTGCCTACACGACAACACCATTATCCATCCTTCATAGGTCAGTTTCTCCCTAGAGAGAGTGTGTGAGAGAGCTCACCTTTTGAATCGTAGCCACCTCACTTCCACCAAGTTAACATGATTTTTGTTGACTTGTTCACCCCACTCTATAATCCATATGATTTGGTGAAACTAATTTCGATCGATGCTAGCCTTATCGACATGGATAGGATTTCATCCCTACCATCCATAGCTGAGTTCATCCTATCCGAAGAATTGCTAAGAGCTTCTAACACTTACATACCTCAACAATATTCATCTTCATCTACTTTATTTTTCAAACCGAGGTAGAAGAAGCCCCACCCAAGTCATTTGATAATGTGGAGGATGATATTCATCTCATTCCTACTCCACATCAGTTAGAGGAAGGTTCACACATGCTAATTGAAGAATCTATCGACGTGAACCTAAGTGAAGATGCGAAAAATCCACAAATTGTGAAAATAGCAAAATATTTATCCGTAGAAGAAAGAGAAAGACTCCTAGATGTCTTAACAAGGAAGAAAGGTGTTTTTGCATGGTCGTACAGAGACATGCCTGGCCTTGACCCCAACTTGGTGGTCCATAACCTCACCTTAGCTCCCAAAGCAAAACTATTCAAGCAAAAATTGAGGAAACTTCATCCTACCATAGCCCTCATGGTCAAAGAAGAGCTACAAAAATTGTTAGATGTGGGTTTCATACAACCCATTGATTATCCCGAATGGCTCTCAAACATGGTACCCATTCATAAACCGAATGGGGGGATTCACGTATGCACAAATTTTTGAGATCTAAACAAAGCATGTCCCAAAGATGATTTTCCATTACCAAACATCGATCAACTAGTAGACTCTTGCACTAGCCATGAAATGCTATCTTTAATGGATGGTTTTTTAGGATACAACCAAATTTAGATTAATCCTGATGACCAACACAAAACAACATTCACAACACCTTGGGGGACTTTTTGTTACAAGGTGATGCCCTTTGGCCTCAAAAATGTAGGAGCTACTTACCAACGTGCCATGACGTATATCTTCCATGACTATATGCATAAAATCATTGAATATTATGTGGATGATTTAATAGCCAAATCTAAAACATATCTTGAGCATATCGATGTACTAGAAAAAGTCTTTGATCGATTATTAGAACACAAGGTGAGGTTAAATCCTAAGAAGTGTGTATTTGGAGTCACATCAAGAAAACTTCTAGGTTTCATTATCTCCAAGAGAGGCATTGAAGTGGATCCCGATAAGGTCAAGGCCATTATCGAAATGCTACCCCCAACAAACCTTAAAGAGTTGCATAGTTTGCAAGGAAATATTCAATCGATTCATCGATTCATCGCACAACTCTCAAAAAAATGCAAGTCATTCAATCACTTGCTACAAAAGGGGGTCACATTTTCCTGGACAAAATAATATCAAGAGGCCTTTGATGATATAAAGCAATATCTAGCCTCACCACTAGTGCTAACATTACCTCATTCAGGAGTCCCTTTTCATCTTTACATATCTGCTATAGATTTTGTATTAGGGACAATGCTTGCACAAAAGAATAAAAATCAAAGAGAGCAAGCAATCTATTACATTAGTCAAACATTGGTGAGTTATGAAACAAGATACACTTATGTTGAAAATTTGTGCTTAGCAGTGGTTTTTACCACTAAGAAACTCAGACATTATATGCTAAGTAATACAACTTATGTCATAGCTAGAGAAAATCCTTTATGTTACATGATGACTCGCACATACAACAACACCCATACCATAAAATGGATAATGCTCTTAATAGAATTTGATCTCGAATTCATTAGCCAAAAATCCATTAAGGGTCAGGTGATAGTCGATCAGCTTGCAGAGGCTCCACTTCCAAATGATCAACCCTTATTCATCGAGCTACTAGATGATTCGATCTTCTCAGTCACTGAATAGGAAGAACTAGTCCCTCCTGAGGATGATGTTGACATCACCATATTCTTTGATGGATCAAAGTGCAAAAAAGAACAAGGTGTTGGAGTCATGTTTTACACACCAGAAGGAATGCCAATTCCTTTATCATTCAAACTCGACTTTCCATGCATGAACAACAATGTAGAGTATGAAGCCCTAATATTAGGACTTCAAGCCACCATAGCTATGGGCATAAAGCGTATAAGCATATTTGGTGATTCTAAACTTGTCATTCATCAAGTAAAAGGAACTTACCAATGTAGAGAACTAGTCTTGAAACAATACAATGTAGTAGCAATGAAATTGCTAGCAAAGTTTGATTGGTACAAAATTGACAACTTGCCTCGTTCGACTAATAGATTTGTGGATGTGATGGCCTCTCTAGGATCATTGATTCCAAAGAACACAAATGGAGAGATCCAACCGCTAATCATTACAACAATGTCCAAATCTACAATCTCACGAGCAAAGTCTGAGGGTGAAAAGAGTGTTTGTTTCACTCATGCAGAGCCATACGATCCTTGGCTTAGTCAGGTAAAGGACTTTCTCAAGTTTGGAACCCTCCCAATAGACTTTTCATGAACTACCAAATGAATGTTCAAACAAAAGGTAACTCATTATACTCTCTTGGGGGATATTTTATATAGACATGGCTATGATGGAATCCTACTTTGATGTCTAGATCTCGTAGAGGCACAAAGAGCTATATGTGAAGCCCATGATGGTACTTGTGGTGGCCACTTTAGTGGGATGGCCATTGCAAAGTGCATTTTGTACATGGGTTATTATTGGCCCATGATGGAAAATGACTATTGCAAGTACGTAAAGAAATGTCAAAAGTGTCAACAACATGCCAACTTGACCCATGTACCATCACAAGCATTACAACCCATTCAAAGTCTTTGGCCCTTTTCACAATGGGGCCTAGATTTGATTGGTAAAATTTCACCTACCTCCTCAGGACAACATAAGTTCATCATCACTACCACATAGTACTTCACAAAGTGGGTCGAGGTGATCCCTATGACCACTACGACTGGACCTCGAATTGCGGAGTTCATACTCCAACATATTATCTATCATTTTGGTATTCCCTCGAAGATCATTTTTGATAATGGCAAGTCCTTCAAAAACAAGGATGTTCGAGCACTATGCAACAAATACAACATCCAACATAGTTTCTTGACTCCTTATTACCCATAGGAAAATGGACAAGCTGAGGCGACCAATAAGACATTGATAGCCATTCTCAAGAAACTTGTCAAAGAAAATCATAGAGATTGGCATACACAAATCCCCTTGGCATTATGGGCTTATCAAACAAGCATTAGAATGCCTACAGGGGCAACACCCTTTTCACTGGTCTATGGAGCCAAAGCAATCATACCTCTTGAGCTCGAGATCCCCTCACTATGAATCACATTACAAGAATTCATGGATGACAACACTGCTAGACAAGCACATCTTGACCAACTCACACTCCTTGATGAAAGGTGAATCAATGCCTTAGAACACCTACGAGTGTATCAAGATCGCATCAAGCGTGCTTATAACGCAAAATTTCATCTCTATGAATTCCAAGTAGGAGATCTCATTCTTAAAGAGAATCAATAGAATACCAATGCATTGCCGCACTTGCATGACAAATTCATTGGCTAGGTCCATACATTGTCAAGCAAAATTTGGGTCCTAGAATGTATAGGCTTGCAAATTTAGAGGGAAGAATGGAGCCTGAACCATTGAATATCATTCACTTGAGAGCATTCTATGCATGATGTGAATTATATATACATATACATGGCTTAAAAAAACAACAAAACACAAAAACATTTGCATCACCACTATTTCATGTATCCATTCATGCATTCCACCTACATTGCATACATGCATTCGTATCATTTGCATCCATTCATGTAGCTTGCAATATTAGTCATCATTAGGTCAGTTTGGATAATTGCTAGTCCACTATGTCTTGTTGCCTTAATCAGGGGCACCTTCAGTCTAACATTAGTCACCAATCCATCAGTCGCAATCATTTACAACTTTCCTTGTGGTATTTTGATCATTAAGAGGTCCGTGTAAGATAGGATAGATACCGTATGACCATCAACAATGATGATTATACGGCCACTGACTATTTTATGCACACTCCTTAATTTTCAAAATCTCATAAGGAAAGTACAACTGCATCTCACATAACACAATGTTTGTCAAATAATACCTAGGTGTTTTTGGTCACTCAACCACTCCTAGTGTTTTAAGCAACCTCAATTCAATGTTGAACAATCTTGAGGTGCTATAGGTTGCTCCTAGTCAAATCAAGTTTACTCTTGGACCACACACATTTGTCACTAAGAAAATTTTTGGGAGTTGATCCTACCATCTTTGAACCAAACACAAATCACATATATTAATGATATCTTGAGTCAGAGAGAGATGAAGCCATGATTGGATTGAACTTGGAAGTAAAAAATCTTCTTGCTTGTCCCATTATGCACATAGTCCACAAATAGTGGTTTTCACCACTTAAACACAACATAGTCCAAAAATACCAATGAAAACAGTGGTTTTTACCACTTAAATTTAACAACAGAAAGAGTGGGTAGTAAGGATAGGGTAAAATTCTCATCTCGACTTGGTTGAGAATATGATTCCCCAAAGCTTTAACTCTTTTTACAAACACATAATAATAATGATAGGTCTTCAAGTAGTAAGGATAGGGTTTAATTCTCATCACAACTTGGTTGAGAATCTGATTCCCCAAAGCTTGGAAATTCTATCATTGGACTATGGAGCTAATCTCCATCGGGGCTATAGATGCTTGACTGGTAGTGGAGTATGCTCATGCATGGTGATATGTCTCTCCCGAAGAGACCTTTGAACGCACATAAGGACAAGCTAGCTTCTTGGTTATCTCCATTACTAGTTTAATCTCACCCTACTCAAGATGATTCTTAATTGGTTTGGGTCAATACCAAACTCAAAATTGATTGGAAATGAACATTCATTGCACACATAATTGGTCCTTGAGAAATTTGACTCCACTAGGACACCCTTGACATCTTATGGATTTGAGATATTAATAGATGAGTTTGTTTGAGATCACTAGGATGTTTGAGTCTTTGAAAACAACTCTAGATTCTTTATCACTAAGACAAACAAAGTCATGATCATTCCATTCCATATTACCACCACATTTAATATATTTTAGTCCATCTTAGTGTTAGATGTTGGTGCCCCTGATTAAGCAATAAAGATAAGGTCGATCAAGAAAGAGTCTAAAGCAAATGATCATTAGAACATAATACCATCACCTCATTTGCATACATCGTCATAATAAATTAGACATCTCATTCATTAAACATTCATTCCATCACATACATATGCATCCATCAATACATCCACAATAAAAACAATACAAAAAGTGCAACACAAAATCATAAACAAAATAAAATCCATGTATATATATATATATGAATCACAATACAAAAGTTTACCCAAAGGTTATATACATCAGAGCACTAAGGCTCACAAAAAACTAAAAACAATAAAAAGAGGTAATAAATGCTACTAGCTAGCGCCACCCTGATATTTGAGAGGACCATGAGAAGATCCCTTTAACCTTGATGGATCATAGAAAGTAGGAACCCTTGAGCAAGAACTACCAGGCCTAGACTCACTCTACCTGCTACAGCTAGACATAGAGGTATAAGGTCCTATGAATGTACCTATCATGTAATAATGAATGAGATAGATCATGTCTCTAACATGACTCCTATAACACAATATCAACATGAAGAGTAAAAATCTTAGCACTATAACCACTTGAACCTAGGGCCACTCGTAACCCCTCCATATTGCTTTGCATACGAGATATATCGATGTCTCGAGTTGCTAGTATCCCCTACAACCTTGCAATATCTGTATCCCAGGATGTTGCAGCCTGTAGAAGGGGATCTCGCTCCTCACCCAAGCCATCCCAATCAGATTGGAGGAGACCCTAGTCCTCCTCACTATGAATTTGAGGTCTCTTCTAGAACATCTCCAGATATCGAATCTCATCCCTGCTCACATCCACATTCCTCCATCCATCACCAAATAGAGGCCTAAGCTCATGCTCCTTGTCATGGCAAACTTGGATTGGTAGTACCTCGGTAGGAATAGGGAAGATGTGATAAACATCCTCTAGGGTAATAGTAATCTCCCTAGTCAGGAGCTAAAATGACCCCCTATCAAGGTCTCATCTCTCTACTAAGGCCAATAAGTACTCCTCATTTTTCCTCACCCGCTCAACCATACCACAGCCAGTCAAACTCACTGTCTCCAACCACTTCCAGTGGTCGTCAATCAATTCCTTCCTCACACAAGAAAGGACAATAAAAAATAGTGGTGAGCCTCTAGAAATTTCACCAACACAAATAAAAAAAGAAAACAAAAACATTTCCATTTTAGTCATCATCATTTTTCACTAAAAAAAACATTTCAATTTTATTCATCATCATATTTTCACTTACAAAAAGAAAAAAAATCAAATAAAAAAACATTTTAATTTTTCCATCATCGTTTTGTTCACTTCAAAACAATACAAAAAGAAAAAGCATTTCCATTTTAGTCATCATCATTTTTCACTTAAAAAAAAAAAACAAAATCATTTCCATTTTATTCATCATATTTTCACTTACAATAAAAAATCAAATAAAAAATATTTCAATTTTTCCATCATCATTTTGTTCACTTCAAAACAATACAAAAAAAAAACAAAAAAATTTCCATTTTATTATCATAATTTTTTACTTAAAAAAAAACAATGCAAAATCAAATAAAAACATGCAATAAAACAATAAGAAAGGATTTGGGACATACCTCGACCACCTGAATAACATTTACAACCGTGTCACCAGACTCAACCGCACCACCAAATACACTCACCTCTCCTGCCATCTCGCTTGCCATTGCAGTTGTTGCCACATTTTGCATAGGGTGCCATGTTTCCATTTTTTGTAAGTATGCTGCTCTCCCTTCCCTCCTCCTCCTTTCCCTTTCTCCACTATCCCATTTCTCCCCTTCTGTCAGTTTCATTTCCCCCTTTTCCCTTGTACTTTCTTCGATCAAATTCCCAAAACAGAGCAAAAGGTCCCTAAAAATTTCTAAGGCTAAGAGAGCAACCCAATTTCGCAGCGAAGTCGGGGTGCGCCCTTAAGTTCGAGCGCACTTGAGAATGCAAAGTGCGAAAGAGGACCGAAAAGGACTGAAATTTGGCTAAGTACAGGAGTGCAACCTGACTTCGCATCGAAGTCGGGGTGGGATCTCTTTCCTGTGCACACCTGGGAAGCAGTGGATCCCAAAAATTGGCTAAGTGCCAGAGCGCAACCCGACTTCGCAGCAAAGTCGGGCTGCACCCTCATTCCTGTGCGTAGTCTGAACAACAAGAAAAACTAGCTAAGTGTGGAGTGCGCAACCCAAATTCACAGCGAAGTCGGGCTACACCCTCTAACTTGTGTGCACTTGGGCAGGATGTTTCAAGCAGCCCAAAAAACTATCTAAGGCACGGAGGCCTCCCTAAATGCGTTGTTCCCCACTTGCGCTGTCTAATTGCGCTCTAATTCTGGGAAAAGTCGGACATAAAAGAGAGACTGCATTTCAAGGCAGATGCATCCCTCATCAGATTTTGACAAGTGTTCAGCCTTGGGATTCGAGTCGAATATGTGACAGGAAAAGGACAGGAGTGGGTCAGATTATCTACCGTAGCTACCCGCATTTAAGCTGACTCAAAGTTTCATCAACCACACTACCACATAGCTGCCAAGTTTTTAGGTGGACCTTGTTGCAAGTATAGTCCCTATCTGTAGGAGTCAACATCAGCAGCTCTTTTGCCACTTTTGTTAGCTATTGTCGGGTCTGGGATTCTGTGCCCAGAGTTGTAATCAGGGGAAAATTGTGCTATAAATAGCCGCACCACATCATTGTAAAGGGGGAAGGGGGATATCCTGCTAGGGAACCATTGTAGCTATGCGTTTGCTCTTGAATACAAGATACACTTGGCTCTATTGATTGTTATTGTTCTTTATGTTGCCTCATGTTGCTTATGTTATTGCTTATTGTTATTCTGCTATCTAGATATCGGTATTTGATGATTAAGTATTCCTAGAATGCATAGTTAGAGGATACATAACATGTATGACATTTGTAGTTTCTATAATGTATTATGTATTTGACTGCTATTAGTAGTGGTGATTGATTATTGTCATGCTGCTTATCCTCCCCACCCAACGCAAATCACATTTGTATTTCTTTCCATATTTTTAATTTATTTCCTGCACTCTGAGCTTAAAACCATCCGAGAAAACACATAGGAATCCAACCTTCTCTGGATATTAGCACGGAAGGCATCCCTTCCTTTTGGCATTTCAATTTGGTGGGCGAATCTAGGGCGCATTTCACTAAATCCTATCCTAGTGGCAGATTCGTCACAACTCTCTCAAATGCTCACTCAATATCAACCACAACAATAAAATAAAATGGTCCCCCATGCTTATTTATAGTTGGATTTTGCACCTCTAAACTTGGATCCTCATTTATCGAATGCATCTAAATACGGATTTGCATTTGGAAGGTGCATGTAAACACGAACTCGCATTTGACCAAAAAAAAACATGATTCTGCATTTGAGTCAAGACAAACGTCATCTCGTGTTTGCTAAAAATAAAAATAAAAGAACAAAAAAAAGATCCAAATTCATAAAATAACTCCATCAGTGCATCAAATACATCCTTCCACTTCATCTCATACCAAAGTTGATAAATTTGGTAAACTAATTACGAAATGCGATTGCATCCAAGGAATTTTGCCAAAGCTATCATACACTCCTATCTGTGGGGTCACAAAAGTGGAAATTTATCAAATTGGTATGCATCATGCTAAGGGTTTGAATGCAATGATTACAATCGAGGCAAACTAACCTCAAAAATAGCATCATTCACACACCCATATTGGCTGGTCCATCTACCACATCAAAAGTGCAAATCATTTCTACCAAAAGCAAAGTTTCATAAATGCAACCCACTTCAAACTTGGGGTAACCAACTTGATCTACATCATTCACATTTACATCCATCACACATCATCCCTCAACCATCCAAAATAAATCAAGTGACTCATGGGTCTAATTTTTTTCATATTTCACCCATTCGTCACTTGAGAGGGTAAGCCAAACAAAAAAAATAAAAAATCTCAAAAATTATCCATTCTTTGCATTGAGATAACCCGAGTCCGTTGCTCCATCCAATAATGTCATGTGTCTCTTGTTTTTGCACCATATTATGTTTTATGCAACACAGTACAAGATGGGGCATCTATAGGCACCAAAACCTAGTCCTTCACAAAACCTCCATCCACCCCACAATCTTGCATAATAAAATATGCCTAAGTCTAGACTTAGGTATAAAAATCCTGCACATTATCCTATTTTCCAAATTTTATTAAATTTGGAAAATCCCCCTAGGATACCCTGTCTCCCCATAGGACATGTGTCCTAGCCACCACTACCCCTCCATTTGCCACATCTCACACCTCACTTCACACTTCACTCCACTTCCACCAATCTGCATGCCACCACTCCAACTAAGTGAGACACTCTAGGTGACTTACTGCAACTGCCCAGGATAGGTGGCTGCATAGTCCCTACCACTTGATAACCCTAGCTTGACACCTATATTTTCCCTCCAAAATTCCACAAGGCCTATAAAATCAACATCACCTCATCACAAAAGGAAGGTTGGAAGATACATTGTTACGCTATCAAAATCCCTCCAGGAGGTAACCAAAGTCCTTAGATATCAAACCATCAGTATCCCAGACCAAACCCTAAGGTTTCTATCATCTCAGTCCCAAACTCTAGTGGGCATTTACACAAAGGCAAATGTGCATTCACATTTTCCAAATTCCAACCCGCATTTAGCAAGCCCCAAACATGCAACCACGTTTGCTCAGGAGTATATCAATTAGTTGTAGGCACAGATTAGAGAGATAAAAACACAACAAGATTCCATATTTCATTGTTTTCTATATTTTGCACTTTATTTTCATGTCCTACAAGCATTTACATTAGGGTTTCAATAGCTTTATTTTATATCAAAATGGACCTCATACAGTGGAGGCCCTTCATATGTTATTGACTTTCTTTTGGTAGGATATGTGTGCAGGTGACAGGTTCTTAAGCAGTTGTTGAAGCAAGGGTGGTTTGTGAGGATATTTGAAGCCCATCCACCACTTTGATTGTAGTAGAGAAGGTATTTGGCACCACCCTTCATTTATTATTACAAAAGAGGCTTTACCCCCTTTTACCCATTGTATTTGGAAGTCAAGCATTTGTACTTATACCCTTGCACACTAAGGGCAAGATGATTGTAAAAATGAGAGACTAAGGCTCCCATGTAATTTCATACAAAGATCATTTTACTTGTGCACATTGCTTGTTTATTCATTTTGTTACTTGGTGTCAATTATTTGCCTACAACTGCCTATAAATGAGAGTAAAAATAGGAAATAATATGTTGTATTACTTACAAAATTTTGCAATCAAGTTTGACTATTTTAAAATTAGGACATCAGATTATATCGAATAAAATTCCCTATTTTTGCACCTCCAATTGTTGTGGATTAACTTGGAATAGTCTTAGGGAAGATCCATGTTGAATCTTGACCTTCAAGCTTGTCATATTCATCTTGAACTCGATCAAAATTAGTTTTGTTTTTAATGCAATAAATTCTGCAGTCAAATCTAACTTTTCCAAATTTAGGACAAGTTGGATTGGATAGATTTCCTTATTTTGCACCTCCATTTTTTGTGGAATAACATGAAATAATCTTAAGGAATATTTATTTTGAATCTTGACTCTCCAACTCACCATTTCACCTTCAAATGGTTGATTGCTAAATTTATGCAAAATATTTGGTTGTTGGTTGATTGGATGATCTCAGGTGTGAGGATATGATTCTCCCTTATTCCCCATGCATGGAAAATACATTTCAACTAGTTATTTGAAGCCTTATACCCATTTTTTAGAAGACTACAACTTGCTACCCTGATGTTGAGCAAAACCTATAAACTTTCTATTACAATAATCTTACAGTTTTTCAGCATGTGTGTAGTTTGCATAGTTTGACTCCAGATTGTTTTAAAAGCACAAAACATGGGTGGAAAACATTCATAAACATATACACACATTAGATATTCAAACCTATGACCAAGTCTTCCACTTACAATGCTTTTTATTCTACTTTATTACTGTTGACAATTTTGTCACATTGCCTTAGAGGGGTAGTAAAATGAAAATTTTGAAAAGTGTTTCTTTTTGTAAAGTATTTATTTTTGTATTTTGAATATATTTGAAAGTATTGTAGCAATTTTGGCTTCTATTTCCACCCCCTTTGTATATAGAATGGAGATGCAAAAGCTTCACCCAGTTAAGGAAAAGATCTTCGCAGGAAAGAAGATAGCTTCACCAAAAGAAAGAAGTAGAGAATGAAAAGAGCTTTGCACCCGAAGCATTTCAAGAAGTTGCTTCGGGTGAAAGTTTTGCGAAGTGGCATTCAGAGAGCTTTAAGCATTGAGGAACAGCTTCGCCAAAGAAGGAAAGTAAAGATTAGATCACGACTCAATTGCTAAGGCATGAAAAGAGCTTCGCACCCGAAGCATTTCAAGCAGTTGCTTCGGGCAAAAATCTGGCGAAGTGGAATTTGGAGTGCAAACATTGAAAAACTACTTTGCTAAAAAATCACCGAAGCACCCAATTTGGGCCTCCCTACTGGCGAACCATTTTTACTTTGCCAAAAGTTGTTGCAAAGCATCTGCTTCGGATAGCTTTCGTGCGAAGCACTTTCACCCGAAGTGGTATTAGCTTGTAAAGAGCAAAACATTTTTTCCAAGGCAAGAATGCACTTCGGCCCAAAAAACCTCGAACCGTAGTTTTGAGGGAGGATCACGGTGAAGCATTTTGAAGACTCACCAGCGAAGCATCCACTTCGGGCGGAGAACCTTAGCGAAGCAGTTTTGACACGCTTTTCCAGCAAAAGAGTGAGAGCCATCTTGAGGAGGAATACTTAGGTATTTCACATCCTCGAAGCCGTCTCACGAAGCACATTCATGCAAAGTGCATAACCAAGAAGGAGGATCTATTTCAGCTCAAATCCATTACGAAGCGGAGTTGCAAACTAAAAATTGGTGAAGTGCTTCAAGGGCACACACTCCAAGCTAGGTATTTTTTTGAGGCAATCAAGTGCCTCATAAATGAGTTTTTACGTGCCCGATGAACTCGCTGCTCATTTTTGGCAATTGGAAAGGAAGTATCAGCCCCTGAAGAAGAGCCTGATGGGCATGGAGGCCACTCGAGCTCTGCACCTGGAGACCAAGGATGTTTAGACTGCTCATAAATGCATGTCTCCCCGTCTGACCCAGTCGCAGTTGCCAGTTATGCGAAAATATTTGAGAGTTTAATCACGAGATCTGCGGGAACCGACTTCTCAGGTTTTCGAGGATGTACTCCTCCATTTTGTGCATTGATGGCTCAGAGGGTCGGGTCCTCTATAAAAACCCAAGCATTGTAATGTAAAAGGGGGAACTTTCTGCTAGAAAGTTGTTGTAACTTGAATCCTTGCGATTGATACTAAAGAACTTTGGGCTTTATTTCTCTCTTGTATGCTGCATTCTGTGATTATTTTTGTTATTTCTTTCTTCGTTTGCATACTATAATTTTGCATTCTATATTTAGGTGTGCAATTGAGGATAGAACCCTAGAATTTTCCTGAAGGATACATAGGGGAGAAAACGTTATAATAGTTCTCTTGTATGCTGCCTGTGGATAGTGTTTCTGTTATATTCACCTATTTCTTGGTCACCGTAATTCTGAACTCTGGATTTTGACGTAAGGGGAAGGGTAATCTTGGAACTCATCTAGAGGATACATAGGGGGGCTAATATCGTGTTCATTTCATTTTATTCTTGGTATTTATTGCTACTATTTTGAGCTATTAGCCAGTGATCGTGCTTCTGGTTCTTTCCCACTTTAAATTATTGACATTTCTTCCCTTACCCTATTTATTTCTTTCCTGCACCCTCACTCTTTTTTATTTCTTTCTTGTACCCTTACTCTTTTATCTCTTTCCTGCACTCTTGTCTCAAAACACCGAAGTAGTTTAGCAAAGGATCTAGTCTTTCTCCGGAGATTGGCATGAGGGGCATATATTCCTTTTGACCTTTCAATGTTGGTCCAGGTCTAGGGTGCGTACACTACCCAAAATCCTTTCCTGGGCAGATTTGATGACCAAAAATTTTTGGCACGCCCGGTGGGACACGGTCAGTCTCACCTTGTGAGTGGTAGTGAGGATCGATGCTCGTCTCATTGCCAAAATAATATTAGCATCTGGAAACTCTATTTAACTAAGAATATTTAAGTCATAGAGACTGGTACCTAAGTCTATGCCTTCATGCAAGAAGATGGAGAGTTATGAATAGAGGAGAGGAAACTGAGTTCTTTGAGATTGATATTGATGCCTTCGGGGAACGTTCTAGGTTGGTCACCCCTGAGTCACTATTATGTGGAACATCCTCGCAAGAGGCTTTTGTTGATGAACAAGGATTAACTTTGGATAGTACAACAACTATCTTTCCTCCTAATCCTCCCAACTCACCGAAGCATCCTAGTGCCTCCATTCACATTAGTCATCTTGTTAGTAACCAAGGAGGAGCTTCGAGAATTCCTGTTTCTCAAAATCCAAGAGCAAATATGGCATAGCAGCAGCAACAACAACAACAAATGTAGCAGCAATCGCAGCCTAGATTTTTCTCGACATGGAATTCTTCGGGACCGCTAAATCTAGCGAGAAAAGGGCAAGTTCTGCCTACTGCTATGAAGAAGATCCCTACGTTTGATAGAACTAGGAAGACTGCTCTGGAGCACATCCAGGACATAGTTTCTCTAGTGATGATTCATGACATCATAGAAGAGCGAGTTATGGTAAAGCTTTTGGTTCTATCTCTTAGAGGGAAGCTCCTCTATTGGTATAGATCTTTACCACCCGATACTATAACAAGATGGGACCAGTTAGCTGGACAGTTGATGAGAATATTCAACAAGTTCATCGATCCATCCTCTCTCCTGCATCAGTTCACAACGATTCAAAGGCATCCACAAGAGGAGATCGTCGATTTCAATGTTAGGTTCGCTCGAACCTTGCTATGGATACCAGTTGGACTTCGGCCAACTAGCGAAGCTACATCATACTATTTCCTTTGGTATTTCAACCCTGATATCAGTGTCATGGTAAGGTATTCAAATATCAATACCTTCATCGAGTTATACGAGTTAGCCGAGAGAGCAAAGATGGATCTAATAGTTGTGGGAAATCTCCCCCAAAGGATGTTGATGCCAATACTTCATGATTTCCCTCAATTCCAATATGCGAGCGCAATCGCTTCGTATATCTTTGCAACCCCTACATACCCGATCTCGTCTTGGAACCCGAATCCCATTGTATCATAGATTACTACTCCACAAATCCATTTTCCTACATTCTCGACTTCACAGCCCACTGTCTCTTCGGCATTCCCTGTGCTGTTAGTGCCACCTCAACACCCCGCCCTACCTCAAATTCCAATGATGGCTCCATTGCCACACATTCCTAAAGCTGATGATATGCAAGTCAAAATACTACAAGATGTTCAGTCCCTGAACTCCATAGTGCAAACCTTGTCCAATGATATGACCATTATGAAGAAGAAGCAAGCGCAACATGAGTTTCTACCGAGGTCGTATCCTACACCTACGCTTACTAAAGATCAAGCAGTCCAGCAAGGGAGAGCGTCGACAAGAAATGCCATGATTGACGAAGCTCTGAGCACTCTCGATTACATACATTGGTGCTCCACATGTAATGACCCTCATGAAGAGAATACCTGCATGCTGCACCAACATTATGTATAAACGCTGGCGAGTAGTAGTCATGGTGGTCAGGTCAACATCATCAGGCAATTGGATCATAACCTGGTAATTGGTGAGGAAGAGCAAGTTGCAGTCCTTACCAGAGGAGGAAAAAGGTCGATAGAGGTAGATGCTACTAAAATGGCTCCCCTCACCACAAAAAGGGACAGCAACTTCCCCAGGCCTCGAGCGAAGCTCCTCAGCCTACACCAGTCAAGGAGAAGGCCCAACAAGCCCTTGCAAAACCACCTCAGGTGGAAACTAAAGAACAAGCTAGAGAGAAGCTCAAGCTTCCTTCACTGACCAAGTGGCAAAGAGTCGAAGCTAAGGAGCAGTATCTCACTAGGTACGAGGAAAAAAGATAACTTGAGGTGCATAACTCCATAGCCTACAATATTGTAGATGAGCTAAAGAAGATTTTAGCAAAGATCAGTCTGTATGACGCACTGCAACTACCCGAACAAGTGGACTTGCTGCAAGAATCATTGAAGATGACCAAGGCAAGAAAGTCTGCACTGCTTTCCCTAGTGCAAACCCTATCCACATTGATTATGGGAAAGAACAGACCACCTCCGTTCTACCTATCTCTATAGATGGAAGGGTATGTTGTACACAATTGTATGATTGACTCCTAGGCCGCGACGACAGTCATGCCCAAAGCAGTGTACGAAGAGATAGGTATGGAGTATACGCGAAGTAGCCATGATGTGCTCCAATTGGATGGTACTCTCGTGAAGACTGTAGGAGTGATTAAAAATATACCTATTGGTTACGAATCTGCCATGAGGAAAGGATTTGTTGTTATTGCGCCCAGATTTGCCCACCAGATTGAAATGTCGAAAGTAAGGAATGCCTTCCATGCCAATATTTGGAGAAGGCCGACTTCCTGTGGTGTTTTTAGTGTAAGATAAGAGTGCAGGGAAAGAGATAAAAGTGCAAAAAGAGAATCCAAATGTTATTAGAGTTGGGTGGGGGGAATAAGCAGCACGACAACGAATCAATCATCGATACTAACAACATTCCTTTACAAATCACACATTGAAACTACAGCTATCATTAATCCTATGTATCCTCTATCTATGCATTCCAGGAATACTTGATCATCAAATACCAGAGTCCAGAGTTCAGTACAATAGTAAGCAATGATACAAGAAACATGAGGCAGAAATGACAAGGAGAGGCAGCATACAAGATAAAATGCAGTAAGTAGAGCCAAGTATGTGCTTGTATTAGAGGCAAACGCACATCTACAATTTTTCCCTAGCAATATATTCCTCTTCCTCATTTTACAATGAATTACATGGCTATTTATAGCCTCAAGTTCCCCTCGATTACATTCTTGGGCATAAAGTCCTAGACTAAACATTAGCTGACACAAGCGGCTGAAGAGCTGCTGATGCTAACTTTTGTTGGGCATGATTGTACTTGCAGCATGGTCTCCCTAAAGGCTGTGCAGCTACATGGCGGTATGTCGGGTTAAACCTTTGGTCAGTAGGAATGTGGGCAGGTGTGGTAGATGGCACTTTACATCAACTTAAATGGTGGTAGTTGGCACAGATAGTGCAACCCATGCTTTGTCCTTTTCTCAGTCATGCCTTGGATTGAATCTCAAAGTTGGACACTTGTCAGATGCTGATGAGTGACACATGGCTGCCTTGAAAGGTAGTTTGTCCAACTTCACCCAGGATTTGAGCACTGTCGGGTTGCGCAGATAGAAAACAATGCAGTTGGGATGGTCATCTTGCCTTAGTCATTTTTTGGTCTTGCTTCCCCAGCTATGCACCGGTCATAGGGCGCACCTCGACTTTGCTGCAAAGTCAGGTTGTGCACCAACACTTGCTGTCTTCTTTGTTGTTCATATTGCACACTAAGAGGCGAGCGCACTCCGACTTCGTTGCAAAGTCGGGTTGTGCCCCAACACTAAGTTTATTTTCTACCATACTGCTCTCCAAGTGTGCCCAAGAAGAAGGGCGCACCCCGACTTCGCTATGAAGTTGGGTTGCAGCCCAACAGTTAGTAAAATTTCACTCATATCCTATCATGTTGTCGCACTTCGCCCTTCCTACTGTGCTCCAACCTGAGGGCATACCCCGACTTCGCAGCGAAGTCGGGTTGCACCCTGACACTTAGAAACTTTCAAGGAACACCTCTGTTCTAGAAACTTTACTGGGGGGAAGAAAAGGGAGGAAGGAAGAGGAATGAAAACTGCAAGGAAGAGGGAGAAAGGGAGGGATGAAGAACGGGAAAAAGGAGGAGGGAAGGAACAGAGCAGATCACTTACAAAAATGGAAAACATGGCACCCCGTGCCAAATGTGGCAACATTCCTAGCGGCTCGTGGGGTGTCGAGCTCACCTTGATGCATAGAACCATGCCTTCATCCATTGGGTGCAAAGGAACTTCCTTCCCCTGCCTTCTGCTACTATGACCGCTTCATTCCAGAAAACTATTCTTCTTCAATATCACTTTCGACAGTTGCCTCCTTAGTCTCTCCTTTTGAACCTGAATGTTCTCCACTGTAAGCCTCCCACTCGCTGATGCATTGGCATGTAGCCTTGGCTTGGTCCCAGACTACTTCTTGGAAAGGCAAGAGGTCACTGATCTCTCTTAGTGTTGCATGGAATGTAGTGACTGCGTGCAGGTTGATGGTGTTATATCTTTTTCCCAACTCCTTTAGGGAGGAGTTGATTTTACAGTATTTCGACACCATCTGGGTGACCTGAGCTTCTTGAATTGGCTCTGTCTAGCTATCAATTTTTGTTGTATCTGTCTCGAAGGACAACCAATTCTGCTTAACCTACTCAAGGGTCAAAAATTTGCCATCTTTGACATAGCTCGGGCACCCGTGCTTAGACAGAGTGTGAAAGGAGGCCAGGAGAATGTTCCTTTCATGTTCTAGGACGTCCAATGATTTCCTGGCAGTTCTAATCCTCTCTGTCTTGTCAAAATAAACATGCAAGGTTACCCTTGCATCTGCCCAATCTGAGGCAAGTTGGGACATAGGGGCAATTTGGAAGCCTTTGCGCTCAAACTCCTCAAGTTTTATGGCTAGGTCTAGCCATTGCCTCGCTTGGTGTTCGGCTTCCTCTACCATAGGCTTTCCCTAGGCAGATACTTCTTTAATCCTAGACACAAAGTCCAGAACCGAAAAGGACTTAACAAGGTCGGACTTGCAACCTTGCAGTAGACTAGCCCGCATCTCCTTGGCCTTGCTCTTTGAAAAGACCATCGCTTGTGATGCTTTCTCTGCAAGATGCGACTACATCTATTTCAGTGAATCTTGAAGCTGTGAAACCTGCTCCAACACTGCTTTTCTCTCCTCTAACAGCTACTCGGTTGTCTATTTCTACACTATGGCCTCCTGCTGAGAGGCGGCCAGCTAGGCCTTAAGCTCCTCTATCTCTTGCTGCGTTGATCCCAGCTATGTAGTAGCCCTAGCTAGGTCCTCCTCGAGCTGACTTGTATTATTTTGCATCTAGAACAACACTTCCTAGGTCTCAAGATGCTTGACGAGGAGATTGTCTGTCCTACGACAAATACCACAAATTTTGTATTACTTGTTGATGTCATCAAAGCTTTTCTCCTTCTTTTGAAGTTCATAATCTGCCTTGGTCATTTCCCAGAGAGGCTTCTTTACTTTCAGGATCAATTTCTCAGTTGTCAGCACTCTCCTGTCTAGGTCGAACTTCATGCATTTTATCGAGGAGCTATCTCTTCGGCACTTCTTGGTCTTACGCCTTGGAGAAAAGAGGCAGAACCTCCTGAAGCACTTACTGCCAAAGGCATATCATCGGCACTTTGTAGTTTGTCTATGAAGTCCAGATCCTCCAGCATTGGATTTTGCTACAAAATTTTTCCCGCAAACAGTGATGCGGGGGGATTACAGAAGGAGTGGTTGATTTTGAGGGCGACCGGGTCCTAGGAGAAACGAGCGACTGAGTGGGTGGTGCTGGTAGGGTTTTGGATGGCTGGGGTGAGGAACACGGTGACAAAGGGGCAATTTCAGCACTGGCTATGGGAGAGGGTTCTAGGGTTTGACTCAGTGATTGGAAGGCGTTGGGATCCTAAGGGCTGGGTAGTTTGGGAAGAGGGAGACGCAGCTATGGCCTGCCCTGATGAGATGGGAGATGGGGCTTTGGCAGGGCTGATGTAGACTAAGGGAAGTGGGGAAGTAGACGTACCTGCAGGCTCCACCTGAGCTGCTATTCGAGGAACACCTTTAGCCCAAGTTTTAGCTTCTGCTTCGGGGCTGTCCAGTGAAACAACTTCTAGCACAACCTGTTCAATCGGTGCTGTGGCTGTTTGTGGCACTGGATCCTTAGGCCATGTGGCCCTTTCACTTCTTCTCTTTTTCTCTTTTGGCACAATAGCTGGTTCACAAGAAGGAGATGAGATTGGGGCAACAGAAAATGATGTCCCCACGGTAAATTTGTACCAGGGTCTAGCTGGAAGAATGCCTGTAGCGATTGATTTGCTAACTGGCAGAGTGGGTGCTTTTTCTGCTTAGGAGACCACCTCAGGAGTTGACCTCCCTGAATTTTGTTCCTTTTTGGGCACTGTCTCAGAAGCTGTCGGCTGCATTGGGCCCACTTGACTACTTGTCGGAGTTGCATTGGAAGTCATCGGAGTTGATAGTTATTGGGACGAAGACCTTCTTATATACCTTTTTCTTGTGCCTAGGGGAACGTAATTTCAAAATTTGAAGGGTTGACACGTGTCAGCGTGCTGATCATATAGGGCCAAAAATTCATCATCGACAACTAGATTCCTTTGGTTGGATTTATTATGCTATGTGCGACACCTCATCTTCCAGCACTCGATGACTTTGTCCTTTGGCCAGTCGAGTGGCGCCACCTTAGCGAGGAATATTTTGAAACCCGTGGATTCCAATCGATGATCTGGGTTTCGCTCTGGATCGTACGCTACCTCATCGTAGTAGAATTCATGCCATGGAGGCCATGATCGCATCTACTCGATATGCCACTCTAGGTCTGCACCAATTTTGTTTCTCCTTTCCTGCATGATCTCTGCTCGGGGGCAGATGTGGGTGAACTTGCCCCTAACCCCATCTGGGTCATATTTCCATCGCTGTGGTAGCATTATCAGGCCCATGTCAATGATCTCCTACTCGAGGTAGACGTGCTACCCAATTTCATATACTTCAGTGTTCACCCAGGTGAATGGATACTGAAAGATGTGGCCTTTCTTTTTTCCTTGGCCGAATTCTTCTTCAACATAGTCCATCTGCTGTGCAATTTCCATCCCAAATTGGTGATCCATGCACAAATAAGGTAGCAAGAATGGCTTCCCTTTGAATCCGTAGATTCTCACTACGATGCCCTGAGTCATCCTAAAGGTGTCCCCATACTCTTTCTTCCACAGGTATTTTTTCATGACCTTCGGTGGGCAAGATGCCTTGCGGTTGAACAACCCCATGACCTGGCACAAAAATTTGAGATTAAACTCATAGGATGAGCCTTTTTTGTACAGAACATCAGTCCATTCATACACGGGCAGAGGCTCTCATTTTTTGTTTGTTTTCTTCAAGTCAGGAACGTTCATCCGGTAGTGCATGTAATATAGGCACAACCATGCGAGGAAGGAACAAAACTAAAAATCAATTGATTGCTTCTATTGCAGTCTGACCAGACTTGAGTGTATAGCGTATGCCAACCAGTCTGCCTAGTTGAAGAAAATTGGGCGCTTTCCACTCTTCTGTGCTATAGAGTCATAAAATTCTTCGTGCAGGAGACATTCTGGGAGCGCCAGTTGGTATGGCCATACTACTTTTTCAGAGTTGCAGCCCAGGACCCACTCCAAGATGACGTAAATGTATTTACTCTCAAATATGTCCAGGGGTATGGGGCCAATCGGCCACTGTTCGGCCGCCAGCGGAGTTTTCAACTCTGAGTCAAGGAATTCCTTCATCCTCTTTGTCTGTGTAAATCGCCCTGTCTGCTCATCTAGGTTTATTCTTCTAACAATTGTGCTGGGGTCATACTGTAACCTTGGGGCAAACACTGGCTGGACACTTTCTCAAAAAAGCATGAACAACACTTTTCCTTTGTTGTCACAGACTTGCCAGGCAGCTGGTTTGTAATATTGTACAATTGCTTCAACCAGCTCTGGGCATCGATGAATAGGAGGGCATAAGAACCAGTACAGGTTCGATTTGTATGCAGCTCCGAGGTGGTGTGAGGGCAAAACCCAATCTACCTATTTGGCAATGTTCAGCCATAGTTTGGAGAGGCTAATGGAGAAGGAGCCATCTTTGTATCCAGACAGGTGGTTAACGGGTGGCGACGGAATTTTCCCAACCATGCGTCTCTTCGTCTGGCTCTTCTTTTTTTGGTCTGATGGCGCTTCACTCTCATGAGCGCTTGACTCTGGTGATTCCTCAACTTCACACCGTTATTCACTGGATTGCACTTGTACAGGCACTTTCCCCTTGTCCATCCTTTTCAAAATAGCAGAGGCAAGAATTACGGCTCTGAGTTTGTCAGCTTTATTCCTTGCAGTCAGGGAATCAACTTGAACGATTTGAATTTTCTGGTTGCGCCAGGGTCCCTTTTATAGACAATGACTACAGCCTTAATGGCATGAGGGAGGGCATTAGGGTAGTTAACTTGGAGTTGATGGAGGCGTTATTATTTTTTGCGGCTGCGTATGGGCTTATTTTTGAAAAGTGCACCCCATTAGTTGTTGGTCCAAACACACCTTGCTTTTTTAATGCATCACTCTTGAAAGATGTGCAATCATTAAAACCCCTTGAGCGTTGTGCCATTGCTGACGTCATCGCCACCATTTGGGCACACTTTACTAGGAATAATTTTTGGCCCATGACCCAACTTAGAATTTTTCATATTTGCCGTGGTGGGTCATTCGGACTTCGCCCAAAATTCAGGGCGCACTTGGACTTTGCCCAGAAAATGGGCGCACTTCGACTTTTACACTTAGCCATTTTTAGCTTCTCATGTCGGATCATCCAGGGTGTGCCCGAGAATGGGAGCGCACTCAGAATTCACCCGAAAAATGGGTGCAATCCGACTTCACTCGGGTTTTCCTGCACAGTCTGACACTTGGCATTTTCTTGTTGTCTGTTACCCAACTACGCCCTTTGGAGGGGGCACAGCCCGACTTTGCTGCGAAGTTGGGTTGCACACCCATACTTAGTAATTTTAGCTCCTATTTTTAGCTGCCTTCTTTTGAACTTCACACCGTTCAAGGAGCGCTACCCGACTTTGCTGCGAAGTCGAGGTTTTGCCTTGGTTTTACTTGGGTTTTTCAAAAAATTAAAAACTAAAAAAATGAATGCTAAAATATATACATTCTAAAAACTAAAATGCAGAAGGGAAATCTATACAAGGAAGGTTCCATTTGGGCGCCTTCAGTGGCGGTAAATTTTGAGGTGGAACCCATTAACGGGAATAGGGAGAAGCTATCCCTCCATGTCCCGAAGCACAAATGCGTTGAACTGGTTCACCCGGGAAAACTGATAGGGGCCCTCCCAGAAGGCATCAAACTTGTCGTGGTTGCCCGACTTTGCCTTTAGCAAGTCCCACTTTAGCACCAGGTCCTCGAATTTGAAAATTCAGGCAGTGGTACCTTTTGCGAACTAGCCTTGTGTTGCTTCAATGTGTTTGGTGAAGGCCTAGTATGCTTTTTCTCTATCTTCCTCTAACTACAGTAGTTGGCAAAGTCTATCATTTACCGAATCCCCGCTGCCTCTTTCTTCATCAAGCATCCAGACAGCAAGAATTTCGATGTGGGTTGGCAAGACTGCTTCTTTGCCGTATACGAGCACATAGGAGGATGTTTTAATGGACTTCTTGAAGGATATCCTATCCGACCATAGCGCTCGATCCAAGAGTAGGTGCCAAGTCCTCTTGTTTTTCTCTACTGTCCTCTTGATGATTTTTAGCAGATTATTGTTAGTGGACTCGGCAAGACCGTTCCCTTGTGGGTAGTAATTGGAAGACATTTTGTGATAAAGCCGTATTTGCTGGTGTACTTCGTGAGTACAACACCTGCGAACCCTAGACCATTATCCGTCACTATTGATTCAAGGACCCCAAAGCGGGTAATGAGGCTCTTGAGGAACCTAATGACCGTCTCCTAGTCTGCATTCTTTGTGGGGATCGCCTTTGCCCACCGCATGAAGTAATCAGTGGCGGTAAGAATGAACTTGTGCCCTATTGCAGAGTTCGGCGTAATAACCCCAATAAAGTCTAGATCCCATTGCTAAAACGGAGTCTCGACTTGGATTGGCTAAAGGGGCAGGGGTGCTTTTCTATTTTTGCCAGCAAATCTCTGGCATTGATCACATTTTGTATAGACCGCATGTGCGTCTGTGAAGAGAGTGGGCCAGTAGTACCCAACTCTGATTATTTTCAAGGTCGTAGGCCTTGTAGAATGGTGACCTCCAGGCATCTCGGAGTGGAATTCTTCGAGGACCCTGAGTTGGTCTGCTTTCTTGACGCACCACAAAAGGATGTCGTCAATGTTCTTAAAGTACAGCCCCTCGGGGTGAAGAGTGTATTTCAGTGCACCTAGCCGAAACCTCCTTCTTTGTGAGGCATTCAGGTGGTCTAGACATCTTTTGGTGTAGAAATATTTTACCAGGTCATCTGTCCAATCGCACTCCTTGGGTAAAGAGTTGGATAGGTTGGTATTTGTTGCTGGATCCTCCCACTCATAGGTAGATATTTGGGCTACTGCACTTCGGGCCAGCTCCTGGTACAAGGATTAGCCTCTGATGAGCTTGGTTGGCCGCACTTCAATGTTGAACTCCTAGATTTTAGCAATCCATCCTACTCTCTTGTGACCCGACTCTCCTTGTATGATGAAGCTTCGGACGTCCGGGTGTATCACAAAGACAGTGGTTCGGCTCTGGGAGACAAAGTGCCTAAAATTTTGAAGAGATTTCATGACTGCATGAACCTGTCGCTCTATAAATTTGTACTTTTCTTCATGCGACTGAATCACTTGGCTCAGGAATGCTATGGGGCATTCCTCGCCATCGTCTCCCTTTTGGGTCAGGACTACGACGTAACTCTCGGGTTCTTCCATCGCGTACAGGATGAAATCCTTGGAGTAGTCCAGGTTTATCAACATTGGAACCTGTGCAATTCAGGCCTTGATTTCATCGAAGGCCTGCCTCCTCTCGTTAGTCCATAAGAATTTTGTATCATTTTTCAGCAATTCAGCCATGGGTTTGATTACTTGTGCGAAGTTTGGTATGAAATTTCGCACGAAGTTTATTTGGCCAAAGAAGGACTGCAACCCTTTCTTGTCAACTAGAGTGGGCAAATGGAGGAGGGATTCTACTCTATCAAGGTCCATAGCTAGGCCTTTATCAGAGATGACATGCCCTAGCAGCTTACCTTCTTTTACCGCAAAGACAGATTTGTTCGGGTTTATGGAGATGCCGAATTCATGACACCTTTCAAATATTTGCCACAGGTGGGGAACATGATCCTCTCTCCTGTGAGAGAATACAGTCATGTCATCCAAGTAGATGACAATAACTTTATTGAGTAGCTCTCAAAATGCCAGGTCCATGGCTCTCTGGAATGTGGTGCCAGCATTGGATAAGCCGAAAGGCATGCAATGATAGGCGAACGTTCCCCATTTGGTGGTGAACACTGTCTTATGTTGGTCCTCATCCTTGACCCAGATCTCGTTGTAGCCTAAAAATCTGTCTAAGAGGGAAAATCTCTGGGCTCCAGCAACTATATGGAGGATCTGATCAATTTGGGGAAGCGGATAATGGTCTTTGAGGGAGGCCTGATTCAAATTTCTGAAGTCTACACAGAGATGAATGTCTTCATTCTTCTTCCTCACGGGAACCAAGTTTGCAACCCAAGATGAATGCTTGATGGGGTAGATGATCTTGGCTTCTAGCATCTTCAAGAGCTTGACTTTCATCATGGCCTCGATCTTCGGATTTATAGCCCTCTACTTCTGCCAGAATGGCTTGGTGCCATCTTCTAGCTTAATGGTATGCTGGATGATATTCCTGTCATACCCCTTCAAGTCTTGGTAACACCAGGCTACTATGTTAGGGAACTCTCAACACAATGTTTGATCTGCTCGAGTTCCTCTATGGTGTAGTCTGTCTCGACTTTAATTTTTTTTCTAGGTTCGAGCTCCAGTTCGACGTACTACTTCGGGTCTACCTTAATCCGGTGTGATATTGCTCTGTCATTCTGATCAAATAGACTCTCAAGTGTAATCAATCCTTTTGGGACATGATTATTTTTTAGCTGTATCAACCCCTCATATTGCTCATCATCAGGGTCTCTACCTTCGATTGAACACGCTTCATTAACCAAAAATGTGACGATCTCCTCATCACAGTCAAACACCTACCAGTGGGTGTCTTTATTAGGCACAGAAGGCCTATAAATGGTACGAACCGAATTTAGCTTCTGGATAGTGTCATCAGTCGAAACATACCTGGCTCCAATAGACACTAGAATGTCAGCATGCTTGTTTTTCTCGTGTGATATAGCCTTGACATTCAATGAGTCAAAAGACTCCATTAGATTCTAGACCCGATTATGGTATGCCTTGAGATAATGCTTCTTGGAGGTGCACTTGTTCGTAACCTGGTGGCATACCAGCTCTGAGTCGCAAAAGATCTACAGATGCTTAATCCCTAGCCTCTTCACTTTTTGCAAACCCAATCATAGGGCTTCATACTCCACCACATTGTTGGTACAGCTCTAGGCTAGCCTATAGGTGTAGTCCTTCTGGATCCCGATTGGGGAAACCAAAAGTACCCTGGCATCGATGCCATTTTTGCATTGTGCATCATCAAAGAAAAGCTTCCATAGCTTTTTAGGTGTAGGTCCCACTTCTCTTTTGGCCAACTTGTCAAGCCTCTCAGGCTAATCAACAGTGTAGCAGCCTTGCTTAGTTTCAATCATGACGTTGAAGTCCCGCAAGGAGAATTCATCTTCTATTTGAAACAGCTCAAGAGCTTGCTCTGTCATGTCCACCACCACCAGTTCTTCCTTCGTCAGCTGAATCATGCAGTCCTGTGGCTCTTCGCCAGGTATCTTCTCTACTAGGAAAGTGGAAGGCTTCTCATTGTAGATCTTTAGTCTCCTTCCTTTAAAGGGCACTTCCATGTGCGAGTAAGACAGATACCCTCCTAACTTCACAGTGAACTCCCTAGAGAGACACATGTCGAAGTAGGGTTCCAAGTTGACGACCATGACCTCTTGGATGACCATGATGTCGAGAGCTTTGTGTAGCCAAATAGGGATGTCTTTAATGACACCAACTATCTTGACATGGGTGTCATCCAGTTGCAACATGCCTTAGTTGCTTCTTGTGTACTCCATCCTGATCTCATCGCAGACAACTCTTGACATAACAGTCGTGGAAGCACCAGAGTCCACCATACAATTGTGTACTATGTACCCTTGCATCCATAAAGACAGATAAAAAGGAGGTGGTCTGTTCTTCCCAGTAGCTGAGACTATCAAAGGTTGCACTAGAACAACGGGTTGTATCTGCTTGCCATTCTTCATGATCTTCAAAGATTCCTGTAGCAAATCAACCTGCCCGAGGAGCTGAAGAGCATCATACATGCTGATTATTGTGGGGGTCCTCTTTAGTTCGTCTACTATGTTGTAGTCCGAGGTGCTAACTCCTTCTTGTTCTTTTACTGGCTCATACTTTTTTTGGTACTGCTGAGTGGCCTCAACTCTCTGTCTCTTGGTCAGAGATGGATATCTCAGCTTCTCCTAAGCTTGTTCTTTGGTTTTAGCTGGAGGCTGAGCAGCAGGAGATTTAGCCGAAGGAGCTTTGGCTATGGGAGGCTTGACTGCGAGAGTCTTCTCTTTGGCTGTGTAAGGCCATAGCCTCTTATCAGGTGGTAGCCCAATAGGTTGCCATTTATCTCTTTGAGAGTATACCTTCAAGGGCTTTACAACGTCTTTAGAAGAATTTCTATTTTCCTTGGCCGGAGGCGGCAACAAATCTTCCTCTGGGACGACGAAGTTGCCTTCATCACCCAGGATCATGTAGAGTTCTTCATCCTCTATGGCATTGCCGACCAAGGTTTGGAGGTAGTGTTGGTGTAGTGTGTAGTCATCCTCAGCATGCAGGTCATTGCACGTGGTGCACTAGTTGACCTGGTCAAAAGTACCAGGTTGGTCTTCAATGGAAGCATTCCTCGGAGGGGGCCACCTTTGCAGTTGTTGCTCAGGGGTTCGGTCTTTCATCAATGTCAGGGGCGGATATGGTCTCCTTGGAACAATGTCCATCTGGGCCTATTTCTTCTTCAGGATGGTCATGTCGTTGGACATGGTGTGATATCCAGAGGCCAGAGCCCGTACCTCTTGGAGGATTTTATTCTAAATATCACTGTCAAGAGGTGGTGGCAACTAAGCTGGGGAAGGTAATGCAGCCAATGGATGAGGTGTAGAATATTGTGTATACTGCAGGGGAGCATGGAGCACCAAAAAATGTGTAATAGGAGGAGGTGGGTTAGGATAATGTATCTATGGCGGGCCATAAGGATTCACGATCGACACCAGATTCCATTGCTGCTGGGGTTGTTGTCCTGAAGTGGATGGCACTGAATCGAAAGCTGATGGATACTAATATCAAGGGAAATTAGGGTAAATAGGTGGCTGTACCTTATGTGGAAGTTTGTCGATGGAAATGATATTCATTTTAGCTTGTTGGGTAGCCTCGTATAGAGCAGGGAATGTGTCGATTTTGGCTACCTTCAATAGAAGGCAAATGTCTGAATTGAAGGACCTCAGGTAGTAGTAGGCGGCCTAACCTATTGAAGTTTTGAGTTTGCGAGGCACTCATTTCCAAGACCTCACAAACCTGATGTTGAAGTCTTACACCTCCTCTTGGGGGTGTCGTTGTATGCTTTGAAATTGATGCAGTAAAGAAGAGGGATCAACAGACTCATTGCATCCTTTCACGAACCTGTTGGCTAGCTGATGCCACCCTATGATGGATCACTCTGGAAGTGATCTCCACCAGTAGAGAAGCTTTCATCTTAGGGAAAGGGCCAGTAGATAGGTCTTCACACCTTCGTCAGTGATGGAATGTAGCGCAGCCAGGGCCACAATGTCCTAGATGTGTTCATACGCCGTCTTGCCATAGCCATCATATGTAGGGATAGATTTTAAGGTAGCAGGGGGCACAGCTTGTTGTCCGACTAGGGCCAAGTGCCCCATAGAGTCCATCATCGAGAAGAGCTCATCATCGTTCTGCTGAGCAACCATGTATTCTTCTGACCCGATAGTGTACTCAGTGTCAAAACTGTTTGAAGATGTAGATTCTTCTTCGGCCTCAAATTCTTGAATTTTAGCCTTGACCTCTTGAATTTCTTCTACGTGAGCTTGGTAATCAGCCAACCTGATGTGCTCGCCTGGAGCATCAATGTCAATTTCATAAAATTCAGGCGGGTTTCCCAGATTCCTTTCTTGCCACCTTCTCGTTTGCATGAAGGCGTTAGGATCGGTCTTTACGGACTTAAAGAGTATTCAGGTACATGCAGAGTCACCAGGTGCTCTGATTTTTAATAGCAATGAAGCAAGCACTTATGCTTCGATTCTTTTTTGGGGTGGGAAACTACCATGTCCCACTGGGCGTGCCAGAGAAACTATTGGTTATGAATCTACCATGAGGAAAGGATTTGTTGTTATTGCGCCCAGATTCGCCCACCATATTGAAAGGTCGAAAGGAAGGAATGCCTTCCGTGCCAATATCCGAAGAAGGCGGGCTTCCTATGGGGTTTTAGTGTAATATAAGAGTGCAGGGAAAGAGATAAAAGTGCGGAAAGAGAATCCAAATGTGATTGGATTTGGGTGGGGGGAATAAGCAGCATGACAATGAATCAATCACTGATACTAACAACATTCCTTTACAAAGCACACATTGAAACTACAACTATCATTAATCCTATGTATCCTCTATCTATGCATTCCAGGAATACTTGATCATCAAATACCAGAGTCCAAATTTTAGTACAACAGTAAGCAATGATACAAGAAACATGAGGCAAAAATGACAAGGAGAGGCAACATACAAGATAAAATGCAGTAACTAGAGCCAAGTATGTGCTTGTATTAGAGGCAAACGCACAGCTACAATTTTTCCCTAGCAATATATTCCCCTTCCCCATTTTACAATGAATTACATGGCTATTTATAGCCTCAAGTTCCCCCCGATTACATTCTCGGGCACAAAGTCCTAGACTAAACATTAGCTGACACAAGCGGCTGAAGAGCTACTGATGCTGACTTTTGTTGGGCAGGACTGTACTTGCAGCATGGTCTCCCTAAAGGCTATGCAGCTACATGGCGATATGTCAGGTCAAACCTTTGGTCAGTAGGAATGCGGGTAGGTGCGGCAGATGGCACTTTACATCAACTTAAATGGTGGTAGTTGGCACAGATAGTGCAACCCATGCTTTGTCCTTTTCTCGGTCATGCCTTGGATCGAATCTCAAAGTTAGACACTTGTCAGATACTGATGAGTGACACATGGCTGCATTGAAATGTAGTTTATCCAACTTCACCCAGGATCTGAGTGCTGTCGGGTTGCGTAGATAGAAAATAGCGTAGTTGGGATGGTCATCTTGCCTTAGTAATTTTTTGTTCTTGCTTCCCCAACTGCGCCCCGGTCAGAGGGCGTACCTTGACTTCGCTGTGAAGTCGGGTTGCACATCGACACTTGCTATCTTCTTTGCTATTCAGACTATGCACTAATATGCGGGCGCACTCTGTCTTCACTGTGAAGTTGGGTTGCGCCCCAACACTTAGTTTATTTTCTACCATACTGCTCTCCAAGTGCACCCATGAAGAAGGGTGTACCCCGACTTTGCTACGAAGTCGGGTTCTGCCCCAGCAGTTAGTCAAATTTCTCTCATCTCCTATCCTATTGTCGCACTTCGCCCTTCCTACTGTGCTCCAACCTGAGGGCGCACCCCGAATTCACAGTGAAGTGGGGTTGCACCCTAACACTCAAAAAATTTCAGGGAATACCTCTGTTATGGAAAATTTACTGTGGGGAAGAAAATGGAGGAAGGAAGAGGAATGAAAACTGCAAGGAATAGGGAGAAAGGGAGGGATGAAGAACAGGAAAAATGAGGAGGGAAGGAATAGAGAATATCACTTACAAAAATGGAAAACATGGCACCCTGTGCCAAATGTGGAAACAATACCTATCCAATTACACAAGATGCCTCAAATCATAGTTATACAAGAGGTGGTAGTCATCAACCTTGAGTCGTATTTCAGTATGTGCTTGTTGAGGGAGTTTACAACGAAGCTGGTAGGATACCTATCCATGGATTACTCGCACTTAGAGATTCCATTCAAAGGGAAGAAGGTAAAATTCTACAATGAAAAACCTTCTACTTTCCTTGTACAAAAGATGTCCAAAGAAGAGAGCGATGATCCCATGCAAGCGATAGTGGAAGGGATAGAGCAGGTGGACCTGGTCAAGGAATCCCTTGCATAGTTAAGTTGTGAAGATGAGTTTTCATTGGCAGAATTTAATGCCATGATAGAAATTGAGATGGGATGTTATGCCATCGCCAAGCTTGAGAAACACACCAAGTTAGAGAATAAAACATGTGTGCAAGAAGTACTATGGAAGTTGTTCTTCGATGGTACCCGATGCATAAACGACATTGGGGTAGGCATTCTTTTAATATCACCATCAGGGGAGCAAAAGGAATATTTCTATCGGTTGGTTTGGAGCTACATCAACAATGCAACAGAATATGAAGCATTATGCCTAGGACTCAAGAAAGCAGAAATGTTAGGCATAAAGCATCTCCAAGTCTTTGGAGATTCATAATTGGTATGCAATAAAGTCACAAAAAAGTGTATTTCAAAGAAACACTATCTCAAGTCATACCGTAACAAGGTATGGGACTTGTTTGACTAGTTTGAATCTCTCAATCTGCAGTCCATTCCACAAGAAAAAAATCGACATGTCGATGTTCTAGCATCCATCGCAGCAAAGTACTCTCCAGCAGAAGACATGGTGCATAAGCCTAAAGCTATGAGGATGATTTATAGGCCCTCTATCCCAGACATAGATCTGCATTGGCAAATTTTTGACAATGATGAGAAGATTGTGAATTTCATGATTCAGGAAGCAGCCATCGTTGAAAGAAGAAGCCCTGAGGATTAAGAATATGAAGGGTTAGTTCAATTGAAGAATAATCATGTCCCCAAGGGATTAATTACTCTTGAGAGCCTCTTTGATCAGAATGATCGAGCAGTTTCTCATAGGATTAAAATCAATGCAAAGTAGTACCAATATCTGGAGCTTGAACCTAGAAAAGCAATAAAATTTGGAACAGATTGCACTTGGAAAGAGCTAGAACAGATCCAATCTCTATGCAAGAAATATCTTGACATATTGGCATGGTCTTACAAAGACCTGAAGGGATACGATCGACAACTGATCTAGCATACAATTGAGTTGCAGGAGGGAATCAAACCCTTCTGACAGAAGCAAAGGCCTGTTAATCCAAATATTGAGGTCCTGATGAAGGCCGAGCTCCTAAAAATGCTCAAGGTGAAGATAATTTATCCCTTAAAGCATTCCTCTTGGTAGCGAATCTAGTCCCAGTTAGAAAAAAGAACGAAGATATACGATTATGCATGGACTTTCACAACCTGAACCAGGCTTCGCTTAAAGATCACTACCCTCTCTCATAGATAGATTAGATCTTGCACTCAGTTGTTGGGGATTAGTGCTTCTCCCTACTCGATGGTTTCTTTGAATATAATCAGATCTGGGTTAGGGACAAAGACCGGCATAAAACCGCATTCACTACCAAGTGGGGAACATTTTCTTATCAGTGGATGCCATTCGGCATTTTGAATGCGGGGACCAGTTTCTAGAGAGACATGGATTTAGATTTTGGTGAGCTTTTGAATAAGGTTATTGTTATCTATTTGGATGGCATAACCATCTTCTTTCGAAGAAGGGAGGATCACCCCTTACACCTACAACAAGTATTCGAAAAATACTGAGATTTTGACATTTCAATCAATCCAAAGAAGTCTATATTCACAGTCAGTGAAGGGAAGTTATTGGGACATGTGATATCAGAGAAGGGTCTCACCGTAGATCCTGATAGAGCTGAGGCTCTATTGAAGCTCCCACTCCCCGTGAACAAGAAAGGACTTCAATCCTTTTTCAGCCAGATCAACTTCGTGAGGAAGTTTGTTCTAGATTTTTCCCTGGTCACCAAGCCAATGTCCAAAATTTTAAAGAAGGGTGCTGAATTCATCTAGACGAGAGAGAGAAAGGATGTATTTGAAGAGATCAAGGCCCGAATTGCTTAGGCTCTAGTCCTAACCAATCTTGACTATAGCCGAGATTTCATCTTATATGCTATAGGAGAACCTGAGAGCTATGCTATGGTCCTGACACAAAAGGGGGAAGATGGCAAAGAGCACCCCATCACATTTCTAAGCCAGGTGATACACCCCCATGAAGAAAAGTACAATTTTATAGAAAGGAAGGTGCATGCAGTGATGAAATCTCTTAGGAAATTCAAGCAATTCATTTCCCAAAGTCGGGTTACGGTATTTGTCATTCACCTTGATGTGCGCAATTTCATTATCCAAGGAGAGTTGGGAAGCAAAAGATTCGGTTGGGTTAGAAAGATACAGGAGTTCGACATCAAAATCAGACCCACAAAATTGGTTCATGATCATGCGTTATGTAAAGAGATGGCAAATAGCATAGCGATCGAAGTGACAGCTTGTTAGTGGGACAACTCAGCAGTAGAAGGATGCTTCACAAACCAAGAAGATGATGAGAAGGACTGGGTCGATAAGATAGTTGAATACTTCAACATTGGTAGATGTCCTTCGCATCTAAATGCTTTGCAACGAAGGCACTTTAGGATGCGGTCCCTCTGATACACATTGCACCCGGAGGCCTATTTTTCAAAAACATCGATGGCGTTCTTCTCAAGTGCATAAAATAAGATGATAAGAATAGAATCCTGGGAGAATTCCATTCAGGATTATCTGGGGGTCACTTCGTAGGAAGAACGACAACATTGAAGATAATTAAAGCTGGTTATTATTGGCCTACACTCTTCACCGATGCCTTTGTGATCTGTCATAGATGCGAGCAATGTTAGAAGTTCACTAGCCGAAGAAAAAGTTCTCCTATGCCTCTCCGACCGATACAGGTAGAAATACCTTTTCAACAATGGAGGTTGGATTTCATAGGAGTTATATCATCGAAATATTTTGCTGGGCATAAGTTCATCCTAACCGCAACCAACTACTTCACCAGATTGGCCGAAGTTGTACCCATGAAGCATGCTGATCAGGAGACCGTCATCGCCTTCCTAGAGGGTTTGATCACCCAATTTGGCATCCCAAAAGCAATCATTATAGACAATGGTCCTGGATTTGCAGGCGCCAAAATCAACGAGTTCCTCTACAAATATGGGATATATCATAAAGTTTCCTCTAATTACTATCCACAGGGTAAAGGATTGGTGGAATCAACTAACAAGACTCTGTTAAGGGTGCTAAGAAAGCTCATGGAGAAAAAAAAAAGAGCTTGGCACCTCCTTCTAGATCGAGCCTTGTGGGCCGATCGAATTTCTGTCGAGAGGTCAATCAAGACATCACCTTACACCCTAGTGTATGGCAAAGAGGCCATATTACCTACCCATGTAGAGATCCTTGTGTTGCAACTATTATATGAGGAAGGAGAAGTTAATCCTATGGAAAACAGGTTGGCTCAGCTATTGCAGCTAGAGGAAGATCGTGAGAAGGCCTACCAGAGCTTCGCTAAGCATTCTTAGATCACCCGAGACTGGTTCAAGAAAAAATCCTCTGACCACATGTTCAAAGTGGGAGATCTGGTATGGAAGTGGGACTCTTGGAAGGTTAAGCTTGGAAATCATGACAAATTGGACGCTTTTTGGGATGGACCGTTCAAAATTGTGAAGGTAAACTCAGCCAACTCTTTCATCCTCAAGGATGCAGATGGCCAAGTTTTGCCAATATCTGTCAATGGTCTTCATCTAAAGACTTTTCGTCACTGAGATGAAACAAAACAAAAAAAAAATGTTCAAATTTTACTCTTGTATATAATTTTTCATTTCTGTATATATATACCTTGTTTCAAGATCTCCGAGAGGCTAAGTGTCACAGTGACAAACTCCAGCTTCGCTAAGCCTAGCTAGAATCTCCTTCGGTAACTTTTGATGCGAAGTGACTAATGCAAGATGCTTCGTAGCGAAGCACTTTATCCTAGAAGGAGTCGTCGAAGAACCAAATAAGAGCATGATGAAGGCATAAAAAATTACTTCATAAAATAAGTATGAGCGAAGCAGTTTTTAAAGAAATCTAGCGAACCATTTCTCAAAAGGAATGAGCTTCAGAGGCAGCCTTTCGCAAAGCAAAATGGTGATGCAACGAGGTAAAACTACTTCAGGCCCAAAGCATAGAAAATCAGCTTATACCGAAGGTTCGCTATGAAGCATCTTCAGCACCAGTTTCTACTTCGCCAACTCAATATTGTGCAGGACGAAAGCATTTAAAACATGCCTTAGAGAACGTGCCAACAAAAACCTAGGGAAACGTTCAAAGCAAGTGAGTTTAATGCAAAGGTGGTAGAGTACATCCCGAGAGGATTTGGTTATGATAAAAGCTCATTCCCAGGTATGAGGTGGCAGCAGGTTGAGTTTTCAATGCTGGGCATAATCATCAAAGCGCATGGGTCCACGTACAACGCTGTCGCAAAGCCAATCAAAAGGCAAAGCAACCTCCCCCGTCAGACTTGTAAATTTAATTTTGGTAGGAGCCATAAATAGAGGTAGTTGCCTTCTAAGGCTATAAAACTCCAGCCTCAGTAGTGAAAAGGTTGTTCACCCACTGGTTCATGCAAGATTAAGAGCCCCGCTGTTACCCTGTAATTCTTTCACCCTTCGTGTCAAAATCCTTCACGTTGAAATCTTCTGCACTGTGAACTCTGCTACCATGAATATCCACAATGGGGAAGAAGAACTCCAAGGAAAAGAGAAAGGAGCCAGAAGTAGCAGGCCCTAAAAAAATGAAAAAGGGCAAGGAGGAGAAAAAGTAGAGACCCAAGAGGGTCGACCTTAACCTCCGCCCCGAAAAGCAAGTCACGAAGGAAAGAGAAGATTCTGAAGAAGAACAGCCCAAAGAGCCACCAATTGATGGGTGGGAAAAAATTAGGGACACAGAGCTTTCAAAGAGCATGGCCGAACTTAGATACACCATCAAGTTTGTGAAGAGTAGGCTCTCAGTAGAGAATAAGAGAGCCATCGCGTATTATTCTCAGATATATTGGTATCTAACTCCACCCGCACACCATTGTCCCGAACTAATCTGTGCCATCGCGTAGAACTACCAACCCTCCTCCAGATATGTGCTAGACGCCATTGGACATAAATTGTTTTCAATTTTGAAAGAAGATGTGCAAGCAGCCTTCGCGCCACAACAGGGGCCGCCCAAAGGCTATACCATTTGTAATGTCATCTTGAGCGAGCAAATGGAGAGATTCACCTCCTCCAGCTATATTTTGAAGTTTTTGAGCAAGAACCTCACGGACGGGCTCCCTTCAGGCAATCTGTCCCAAATGCCCCTACCCTTGATGGATTTCAAGAGCACTGACATCTTCTCCATCATTGCGTGGGTAGCGAGCCTGTTGACTAATGCTTCGATGCACCCCTGGCAGGTGTCTTTGGCTAAATGTATTTCAAGAGGGGAGTTTTACGCCCCTGATGGTTCAAGGCCAAACACCAACCTAGTCTTCTTCGACTGGGCAGAATGGGTGGCCCAAACCTTGCACACATGACTAACCAGCATGAAGAATTCTAGAATGGGCCAGTACTTCAGACCTTGCTCTTTCCTAGTTTGGTTATTTTTCTATCATGTACATAAACATTTTCCCCACATTGTCATTCCTTCAAGTGAAAAATATGGAACTCCTCTACCTATGTACCAGTGGACTTCCATCCTAGAGAGGAAAGAGTCATATTATTCTTTTAATCAACAATTCTTGGGACCTGCCATTCATTTGTTGAAGGGTTCTCGCTCTCGGGTGCCTCTTAGTTTAAGAGACAAAGTGGCGAAGGAGAAGAAGGGAGACGTATTTCAACTAACGCAGGGGCTTATGGTTTGCCTGTTCTGCTTCATAGGGAGGCCCTTCCTACTACCTGTCTACCCCTCCAAATACCAATTCATGTTAGAGGTCACTCGACAGAGGGACGCAACAAATTTCATCTATGGCCATGGTCGGAAATGGGTGCACACTTGCGACTTCCCCTTCAAAATGGGGGTAATTGAATTGTTTACCCTGAAGCAACACGTATTCCTGGAGGATAAGCTTGCCAGCTTTGGTCTTCTCTAGATTCCTCAAATGTGGCTCTACAATCCCTTGGGGGTGATGAGGGACCACCTCAGATTCAAGAATTTTCATGTCTGCCCCCACCCAAAAATTGTGGAGCAAACAAATAACCCCAATGGGAGGGATCTGGAGTGGCATTTAGAAAGGATGAAGACCTTGCCTCCCTAGCATGAATTCTACCCTATGGAAGTTGAGTTTGATCCTGTTCAGCCCCCTTTCCCAAGCCCAGACTCCATTTTTTGGAGGAAGATGAAATATGATCTGAGGGAGGAATTAAAGGATTGGGGCATAGAACAATTAAAGGAATGGTGGAAAATGAGAATTCATCGACAAAAGACAAAATCATATGGGCTCTTGGATACGGATAAGGACTTCACGATTGTTTACGAAGCCAATGTTGGGACTTGGAAGCCCACCTCCTTCGCTGAATTCATTCCCCCAATTGCCCCAAATTCGAGCGAAAGCCCAAAGAGAGCTGATAATGCTTCGAAAGAAGAAGAAGGGGAGGAGGCAGAAGCTACACTAGAAGAACTACCTCAAGAACCTATGGAAATCCATTGCACGAGTGCCGTAGGGTCAGCACAACAATCAAAGAATGAGGAAAAGAAGAAAAGAAAGAGGTAGGAGCAAGCTCAAGTGCCTCCAACCCACCCGAAGCGACCACACACAAAGCTTCTAGGTGCTTCTGGCAGACAGCCTGTGATAGACCCAACCGAGGCTAATACTAAAGGGACGACGTCACAAAGAGCCGAGGCAGCCCCAGATGTAGATGTCATTGATGTGGAGGAACTCCAACAAGAAGGGGAACCTAAAGGTGAGGTCATGGAAGTTGAGAGTGCCGAAGTTGGAAAGGAGCAAGAACCAATCACGTAAGAAGCCACCACTTTTGCTCTGCTAGGAGGGCACATAGGTACACACTCTTCACCCTTTACCATGGTTCCTCACATGTCCACTACGGTCTCGGTCGAAGGTCCTCATAAGTCTCCCCATCACTCCCTTTTCCCCCATAAATTCAATCACCCCATCGCGTGTCGCCCTTCACCGCTTCAAGTTTGCCTCACAGTCCCATTAGCCCCACATGCATGACCACTCCATTTGAATTTTCTGGCCGAGACAAGTCTGTCGACACTAATTCGCTCGCCCACACCACAATCCCCTTGGTCCTCAGTTAGGGCAAAGGTAGTACTCCAATGTCGAACCCCGTTCCCCACTCCCCTGTTACACATGACATTGTTTCACTCGCAGGAACCCCTACCACACCCGTCGTCAAACCTACTGGTGAGGCATCCCCCGTTCATTCCTTATATTTGTTTACCCCCTTGGCTAGAGACCCATCCTTGTTTGAAACTAAGTTATCTATGATTAAGGAACATCCTCTGGCTGAAAAGCTACTCCGAGCCTGACAGAACACATATAAGATGCTAAAGGAGGCGAAGAAAAAGAGAGGGCGCTCTCTAGCCCAAGTAGAAAAGTGCATTGTGTTTGATCTGAAAGCCAAGAAATTACACAAGGTGAAAAAAATTCCTAAGGTCCAAAAGCCACTAGATGAAATGACTCCAGTGGATTATGATTATCAAGATAATACCAAGGACCTAGAACACTTGAATGTAGATAATGAATCTGCATCCATGCATGTAAGAATTGAAACTTTCCATGCACATGCAAACATCATCAATCAAAGCATATTTGAAGTAGAGAGCGCCAACATCAAGTTGGAAGAAGAGCTAGCAAGAGCCCGCTCCAAGCTATAGGACGCAGAGAAGCAGTGTGAACTGATGAAGAAGGAAATAGACATCCTGAAATAGCAAATAGAACAACTACATAACTCAATTGAAAACCAAAGCAAGTACAAGATGAAGCTGATCTAAAGGCCAAATATTTTGAAAGCAAGATCTTACAGATGTAGTAGCAGTTGTACAAAAAAGAAATCCTGGAGTTGTTTGATAGGGGCCAAATAAAAGAAATCCGCTCACACTTGCTAAAAGGATTCAGATCTCAGACCTCCAGCGCCCTGTCAATCTTGACATACATCACCAAAGCCCAGAATGCCGCTTCTCAAGAAGGGCCAATCATAGATGAAATCATCCAAAAAATTAAAAGCCGACTCAAATTGGCTTTTGAGGTCCAAAGTATCAAATATCAGGACCTACAGGTCACTGCGATGAGTCAGACGTCTAGGGATTTGTCTACAGCCCAAGCCACGGTTCGTGCCTTCTTCTCTAAGGTGAGGAAATCCTAGAAGGCGAAAGACCTCCTGGATGTATTTGAGCATGAGCAACGTGCATCTCTGGGCTACTTTCAAGATCTCTCTTCATTATGTTTCCCTAGTTTCACTGATGATGATGGGAACCTTCTGACCAAGGAAGAACTCAAGCCGGCATGGCTCCATTTTGAAGGTGACATCTCAGAGATATACGGGTGGGTAGAGCCAATTACAGAAGGACAAGTCATAGATTTCATTCTAAGACATTGCAAGATCACAGCTTGCCTCAACGATCTAAGCACAAGAGCCAAGCATACCGACATAGGGTAAATAGATCGGTTCCATGTTCTAGTAAAAGCACTACAATATCGAGAGCCTTTATAGAAAGGCACCTGGGCTCATGTTCATCGAGCCATGGAATGCATCCATGATCGCCTTTCCCCACCACCGTAGTAGGAAGCCACGCCAGAGGAAGAAGAAGAAGAAGAGCCAGAAGAAGAAGAAGAAGCAGTCGTGGAAGCACCTACAAAAGGAGAAAAGGGAGAAGGGTCTGGAGGTAACTCTGGCCCAACGGAATAAGGCTGAGGGTTCTTACACCGAGGTGAGCTCGTTGCCCCATGAGCCACCAAGAATGTTGACAATTTTGTCACATTGCCTTAGAGGGGTAGTAAAATCAAAATTTTGGAAAGTGTTTCTTTTTGTAAAGTATTTATTTTTGTATTTTGAATATATTTGAAAGTATTGTAGCAATTTTGGCTTCTATTATCACCCCCTTTTGTATATAGAATGGAGATGCAAAAGCTTCACCATTGAGCAAGTTAATGAAAAGAGCTTCGCAGGAAAGAAGATAGCTTCGCCAAAAAAGTAGAGAATGAAAAGAGCTTTGCACCCGAAGCATTTCAAGCAGTTGCTTCGGGCGAAAGTTTTGCAAAGCGACAATCAGAGAGCTTTAAGCATTGAGGAACAACTTCTCTGAAGAAGGAAAGTAAATATTAGATTGTGGATAAATTGCTAATGCATGAAAAGAGCTTCGCATCCAAAGCATTTCAAGTAGTTGCTTCGGGCAAAAATCTGGCAAAGTGAAATTTGAAGGAGTGCAAACATTGAAAAACTACTTCGCTAAAAAATCACCGAAGCACCCACTTCGGGCCTCCCTACTGGTGAACCATTTTTACTTCACCGAAAGTTATTGCAAAGCATCTACTTCGGATAGCTTTCGTGCGAAGCACTTTCACCCGAAGCGGTATTAGCCTGTAAAGAGCAAAACATTTTTTCCAAGGCAAGAATGCACTTCGGCCCAAAAAACCTCAAACCGCAGTTTTGAGGGAGGATTGTGATGAAGCATTTTGAATACTCACCAGTGAAGCATCCACTTCGGGCAGAGAACCTCAATGAAGCATTTTTGACACACTTTTCCAGCAAAAGAGTGAGAGCCATCTTGAGGAGGAATACTTACTTTGGCATTTCACATCCCCGAAGCCGTCTCGTGAAGCACATTTGTGTGAAGTGCATAACCAAGAAGGAGGATCTGCTTTGGCTCAAATCCATTGCGAAGCGGAGTTGCAAACTAAAATTTGGTGAAGTGCTTCAAGGCCACGCACTCCAAGTTGGTTATTTTTTTAAGGCAATCAAGTGCCTCATAAACAAATTTTTATGTGCCTGGTGAACTCGTTGCTCATTTTTGGCAATTGAAAAGGAAGTATCAGTCCCTAAAGAATAGCTCGACAGGCATGGCGGCCACTTGAGCTTCACACCCAAATACCAAGGACGTTTAGACGGTTCATAAATGCATGTCTTCCTGGCTGACCCGGTCGTATTTTCTAGCTATGGGAAAATATTTGAGAGCTCAGTCACGAGAGCTGCGAGAGTCGACTTCTCAGGTTTTCGGGGATGTACTCCTTTGTTTTGTGCATTGATTGCTCAGAGGGTCGGGTCCTCTATAAAAACCCAGGCATTTTATTGTAAAGGGGGGGAAATTTCTGCTAGAAAGCTATTGTAACTTGAATCCCTGCGATTGATACTAAAGAACTTTGGGCTTTATTTCTCTCTTGTATGCTGCCTTCTGTGAGTATTTCTGTTATTTCTTTCTTCGTTTACATACTATAATTCTACATTCTGGATTTTTGTGTGCGATGGAGGATAGAACCCTAGAATTTTACCGAAGGATACATAGGGGAGAAAATGTTATAATAGTTCTCTTGTATGATGCCTGTGGATAGTGTTTCTGTTATATTCACCTATTTCTTGGTCGTCATAATTCTGAACTCTGGATTTCGACGTAAGGGGAAGGGTAATCCTGGAACTCGTCTAGAGGATACATAGGGGGGCTAATATCGTGTTCATTTCATTTTATTCTTGGTATTTATTGTTGTTGTTTTGAGCTATTAGCCAGCGATCATGCTTCTGGTTCTTTTCCACTTTAAATTATTGACATTTCTTCCCTTACCCTGTTTATTTCTTTCCTGCACCCTCACTCTTTTTTATTTCTTTCCTGTACCCTTACTCTTTTATCTCTTTCCTACACTCTTGTCTCAAAACACCGAAGTAGTTTAGCAAAGGAGCCGGCCTTTCTCCGGAGATTGGCATGAGGGACATCTCTTCCCTTCGGCCTTTCAATGTTGGTCCAGGTCTAGGGTGCGTACACTACCTAAAATCCTTTCTTGGGAAGATTTGATGACCAACAGTTACATGCCTAATGAATGCTAAAATTATGCAAATTAACCATAGTAGTGTAAAAAAACCCATCCAAACAACAATGTATCATTTTCTACAATTTACCATATTAACATCAACATTAACATAAATAATAATTAAAGTACTTGACATAAACTATAGTATTTAGGTAAAATGAAAAAAATTATGTGAAATATCCTTGAAATAATAAGATATTTTGTTGTCTCATCATTCCCCCCTATGTATCCTAATGCATGTCTCATGCATCCTGGTGGGTCATAGCAGCATTTAGGTCTAGCTCCTTGTACAAACTATCCCATAATTTGTGGGTTTATTTCTTCCAACCAAACCTAAAATTTTTGCTCAGGTTGTAGACTATTTAATGTTGTTTTACTGTCATTTTTTGCTCTTTTTTAATCTTGCCATGTAACAATTACTAAATTTGCTTTTTTTTACTTTTTTTTTTGCTAGCTAAAATTTTAACACAAATGTAGTTTTTAGCCACGTGGAACTAACTGAAAATATGTGCAATTCTGAATTTTTTAAAACACATTTTATTCCTAAAAAACTATGTTGAGTTCTTCCATACCCTTGGCAACCATTCTTTGTCATCCCTTTTTTTACAAAAGTGGTATCTATAAGAGGGTTAAGTGGGACCAATTCTTGTTCTACAACAGTAGTCACATTCATTACAAGGCTGGTTGGAGTTGTCCCCTATTCATTAAATTTTTGCAATTGAGCAACAAACTTAAGTAGAATATTTATTGCTTCTTCACCAGGGATAGATTCAGGGTTTGTCTTTTTATTTATCTTATCCTTAAGTTCATATAGTTCTTGCAAAAATTGGTAGATATACCTATTATTTTCTTTGATTTTCTCCTTAGACTCCTCTAGCCATTTTTGTTGTGTCTTGATAATAACTTTAGAGGCTTGTACATGGGATGAAAATTTAGATTCTATTTTTTAATCTTCCTCCTATTCTACTGATCATTTGACTCCATTGAGTATGTGGGAAATGGATTTGTAACAGGTGATTCAAACAAATAATCTACCTGTAATGGTTTCTCTATTTCTATATATCAACATCCTAGTCATCTTCTTCTTCTGCAATGATCAACCTCTTTCTTTTTTGCTTCTAGGATTCAGGAGGCATAGGTGTCTTCATTTGAGCAACTAAATTCTGCTTTTACCTCAAGCTTCTCTTAAGAGGAGGTGACTCAAATGGAGTATGTTCTTATTATGCTTTTTACTGTCCCCCATTGGAGATAGTCTCAACAAACATAATCATATTTGTAGTTGTTTTTTGTTTGTTTTCTAGGCAGTTATGCTACTTTCTTCTATGTATCACTTTGGCCAATTGTTTTTTGAAAACTACTTTTGCACGCGTGAAAATAAATTTTAATTCTAGCATAATTTTGGCTAGACCTTGTTCACGCATAATTGTCATGTTGGAGCATCCAGAGCAACTATTTTTTTCATTTTCAAATCTTTCGAAGATGAATCCCTTATAACCAAAGGCATTCCAAAATATCTTTTGGAGTATTTAATAGGTTTTCCATTTATATATATATATATATATATATATATATATATATATATATATATATATATATATATATATATATGCCAAATATTTAATCCTTATCTATGCAATGTTAAGGCTAATTAATAGTAAAATTAAAGAAAATGCATACCTTACTATTGAAGAGATTTCGAGCACCTTTTAGATTACTTATTGATTGTGCACTTAGGATTTCTAAAATCTGAAAAATACATAGATGCAGTAATTAGAATTTGTACAATGGATAAAAATTTCATAAGGCAAACAAGTCGAAAACTAGTTTTCATGTAAGCCTTAACTCAATAGCACCTCAAGGAGGTTTTCACAATTGAATTATTTATTTTTATTTTCAAAAGAGTGTATCATTTTTAGTTTTCAACCAACTTCTATCTTGATTGCATCCATAAAGGATTTTCATAATCGATATTATTTTTTCTATAAGAGATATAATGAGAGAGAATGACTGTCATTTTTATTTGGATAGGAATAATCCTTATTTCTCAAAATGCACATCTATATTTTCCTTCTGCATGAAAAGAACAAGAAGCATCAACCTTTCTTTTTGTATGAGTAATAAGAATCCTCTCATGTCCTCATTTCCTTCTTATTGCTCAAAATAAAGTATTAACTTCATTTCTCCTTCCCTCAACTAAAATTGATGCATGTCCTCATGCATCCTTATTTTGTGGAACATGCCTTCCTAAATGTAGAAGAAGAACAAAGTCTTATGCTATAACCTTTTTTCATGATTCAAATATATGGTCATTTGGAATCTCTATCAGAAGAGGAAGCCTCTTCTATCACATGCAAGTCAGACTATGAAAAATATTGAGAAAATTCTACCTTTGTTAGTGGCTTATGGTACAATCATAAATGGTATCCATTCACCACCAATATCCTCCTTGAATCGTCAATAGAAGAAATTTAAACAACTTCATTCTCAAACACTTCTTCAATTTGGTATGATCTTAGTCAATCGAGTTTGTAGCTTGCCAAGAAAATTAACATAACAAGAATCAAACAACAATGCCCAATATCCTAGTTCATACTTGCTGCTCCTAATATGACTATCATGCCACATTTTTTATTATTGTTGAATGATCTATGTTTGGTGAAGTGCCTCCAATCGAAGTTCATCCAATGCATTCAATTGCAAAATTCTCTCTTGTTGTACCTATGACAACTCAATGCCAACTTCCAAAGATATATGAAGTGTTAGTAATTCAAAATCAATTGAAAAAAAGGTTTCTTACCATAGACCAATTAAAAAAATGTAAATCTTGTAGTTGATTTCCATGTAGTATTGTATGCCCAAATGGCCTCTAGTTACTTGTTCACCCAATCTTTCCTATGATAAGTCACTGCTTTTATTAGAATATTCTCTAGTTATCTATTTGTGACTTTCTATTTGACCATTTTCTTGGGGGTGATAGGGTGATGACTTATTATGTTTGATTTCATACAATTTAGTAAATGCTTCTATAACCTTAGATGCAAATTGGGATCCATGATTCATAACAATAGATCGTGGAGCACCAAATATTTGAAATATTTGGGTATATAGAAAATCAACTACCTTTTCTTCTTAGGCATGTTTAAAAGTTTGTATTTCAACCCACTTTATTACATAATCAATGCACACAAGAATGCGTTGGTTTCCTTGAGAAGGTGGGTAAATGGATATAATAAAATTCAACCCCCATCTCTCAAATAGTTTTAGAACCATTTGATGTTGTAGAGATATTTCATTTGTTACTTTTGGTTTATCTATGTGTTGACATGAATCACACTATTGTACATACTTCTTTACATCTCTATGAAGTGATGACTAATAATAACCTTTTCCAAAAAAATTTATAATGGTGTATTTTATTCAATAGTGTCCTATTGGTTCATCATGACATGCATAAAGAATATCATATACCTAATTTTTTTGAATGCATTGATGTAATATATAAATTGGTCCACATTTGAATAGTAGATCATTAATCCACTTGAATGATGAGCTTTGTTTCACTAATCGTTATTTTCTCTCAGAGTGAAATGAGAGGGAACTTTTTTTGTTTCTAGATAGTTGGCAATATTAGCAAACTATGGTGATTGTATCAAAATTTCAAATTATATTTTATTAGAAAAATATCCTCTACTAGTTCATCCTCACCTATGATGTTTAGTCTTGATAAGAAATCAACTACTACATTAGCTTTGCTTGGTTTATCTACTATAGTGACGTCAAATTCTTGTAATAGTAGAAACCATCATATTATTCGACCACTAACCAATGGTTTGGTCATGAGGTATTTAATTACAACATGATATGTATGAACAAACACTTAATATCCAGTAATGTAATGGCAAAATTTATTAATGGCATATACTACTGCAAAGAATTCTTTTTTACTAGTAGTATAATTATTTTTAGTACTTCTTGTCATATTTTTACTAATGTAGTAGATGGCATAATGTTTTTCATTTTCTACTTGTCCTAAAGCTACTCTGATTGCAGTGTTATATGCATTGATTTGGATGTGAAATGGAAGTTTCCAATTTGGACCTCGTAACACAAGTGGAGTAGTCAATTTTCTTTTAAGGTGTCAAATGCAATTTGACACTTTTCTATCCAATTGAATTCAAAATATTTAGTTAACAATGTAAACATGGGGCTTGCAATTGTACTAAAGTTCTTAATGAAATGATGATAGAAACCAATATGACCCAAGAAACTTCTAACATTTTTTTGAGTTTGAGGTGTAGGCAAGTTTTTAATAATCTCTATCTTCTTAGGATCTACTTGTATTCCTCTAGATGAGATATGATGTCCAAGAACAATACCTTCATCCATCATCATAAAATATTTCTTAGGGTTTAAGGCCAGATTGTAAGTTTCACAATGGGTTAGTACTTTGTCAAGATTTTCTAGAGTTTCATCAAAGGTTTCACCACATACTATAAAATCATCCATGTAGATCTCAACACAATCATTGGTCAAGTCAAAGAAAATAGAAAGAATAGCTCATTGGAAAGTTGTTGGGGTATTACAAAGTTTGAAAGGTAAAACTTGATAAGCAAAAGTTCCCCATAGGTAAGTAAAAGTTGTTTTCTCTTGATCTTTAGGTATGACCTAAATTTGATTATATCCACTAAATCCATCAAGAAAACAAAAATACTTCTTTCCAACGAGTGTATCTAACACTTGATCTATGAATGGTAATGAAAAGTGGTCTTTGTGTGTGACTTTATTTAGTTCTTACACACTTGCATATTTCTATTTTTCTTTGGAATGATAACTAATGGAGGAATCCATTGGCTATCAAAAATAGGGTAGATGAATCCCACTTCTAATAATTTTTCAATTTCATCCTTAAAAATATCACATAGAGTAGGATTCAATCTCCTTTGTGGTTGTCTTACAGGTTTAACATCCTCTATATAAATATGATGAGTACATATGTCCAGATGAATTCCTATCATATATTTGTATTCCCATGCAAAAGCATTGGGATGTTGGCTTAGTACATCAAACAATTTTGCTTCTTAGTCATTAGTCAACCAACTATTGATATTCAAAAGTTTTTTTGGTTGTATTTCAATTTATTTTGTACTAGGATGTATTGAATTGATTCCTTCAAAATTACTTATTAATGAGTTGAGAGGGCAATGGTGTGGTAGAAGAGAATGGAAAATTTGTGTATCTTTATCAAAAATAATTCTTGAAAGAATTAAATTTGATATAGGGTAATGAAAATATGAGAGAAGATGATGATGTCATCCATGTGGTAAATTAAAAGAACTATCTTGTATTGAAATGGGTGATAAATATTCAGGCTCTTGTTCTTCATCATTCCATAGTAATCAATGAATAGTAATTGGTTCATCTTCAAGCTCTGAATCATACAATTTGTTGATTAGAACATTTTCATCTTCAAAAATAACCCTTTTGGATGGATCCAATTCTTCTACATGATCCTTTACAACTATGGTGGCTAAATTTGAAATGTTCTCTTTATTTTTCTCATTTGATTCAGGAAACCATAAGTTACTAGAAAAATTGATTAAAGGTTTTACAAGAGGATATAGAGATATTTTCTTTGAGTTAATGGTCATATCTCCTGATCTAAAATCAATAAAAGTAGTTGGTATAGCAATCCAATGCCTTCCTAGAATTATTGGGTAATCGTCATAGTATTTCAGGGTTGTAATACCAAAAAATCGATTGGATATTCCCATGATGAAACCATCATAGAAATATTTTCTATGATTCCTTCTAGTTTAGAAACTAGCCTATCAACCAATTCTAATATTGTAGATAGAGGATTGTTTAATTGTAACCTTTGTATCATATCCTTTGTCATAACATTACTATCTACCCCTGGGTCAATCTAAATTGATCCTATGGTAACTGTGACTACTAAAATTCCTGAATCACCATACTTAGGTGGAATAAGTTTTCTTGCAAGTAAGTCTACTAATTTTCCATCTACTTGTATGGTTTTAGGATATACTTTCTTCTTTCTTCCTAGTTTCTTAATACACATTTTTTGAACAATCTGGTTAATCATTGGTACATCTTTAATAACATGTAGTAAAGGGATTGTAATATTTAAATGTTTTAATTCCTTTACCAAATATAATTTTGAAGATGTTTTGATATCTCAAATTGTTTAGGATATGGTACTTTCTTTGATGAATTTTTTTGAGGGATGTTTTCTTTTTCTTTTTCTTTCTCGTATTCTTATTTTTGTTTTAGTGTAGATGGATCTTCTTATTTATTCTCATTAGCTCCCATTTCTACAATGATAGGTGGAGTAGGTTCAAGAAGTATTCTTCCTTAACACAATTGAATGTTATCACAATCAATGACATTTAGCATGGTTGTATCTTTTGATTCAACCATATAGATAGGGGTTACCTATTTAATATTATTAGGATTGGCCACAAGTTGAGCCAAAAGTGGAAGTTGTTTTACTTGTTGTTATCCCTAAGGAAATTATGGGTAGGACCAGGTAAGAAATGATATTGGTTTGTAGGATATCCCTTTTCATAAATACTACATATGGCAGATATAGAAGTCTTATTCAAAGGACATTCATGAAGAGAATGCTTCTTCCTACATCTTGGACAATAGACGACTAAAGGTTTTGCATTCATTTCATCTAATTTTGTGTTAAGATGCACTAAAATATCATCTCTTAGATTAGAAAACTCTTCCATTAATTCTTTCAAAGCATTTCTATTGTTACCATTTTTACATTTTTTTGTATAAGAATAATTCTTACAGAGTTCAATGATTTCTTGAAATTCAAGCTTATTTATGTCTTATTTTTTCATAAGATCCAATACATATCTTGATTCATCTTGTAATCCTCTCAAGAATATGGTTTTGCTAAATTATGGTTCTACACCTCCACATATCTTATGAACAAAGGAAAACTTATCTAGATAATCTTCTAAAGTTTTATCTTCCTCTTGTTTCATCCTAAACAATTTATCCTTCTGATTCTTTACTCGATAATATTATTGGTATTTCTCCAAAAATACTCTTTCTATTTTATCTCAAGTTTGCATTGAATCAGTATCTAAGATCATGAAGTATTATCAGGTTGAGTCTTTAAGAAGAAGGAAATCATTTGAGTTTTTTATTGTCATTTATATAATCATAAATTTGGCATACAACCTTAAACTCAAATAGAAATTTGATCAAGGTCCTCAGATGCAACTCCCCTAAAATTTGGTAATACAGAAGGTGAAACAACTTTCATGGGAGATTCTTGATCAATATTTAATTGAATGGAGTATTGGAAAGTTTTGGCAAGTTACTAGTTTTACCAGGATGGAGCACATTACTAGATTTTTGTAGATTCTCTTGTAAGCCCGCCATTATACGTTTTCAACACCAAGTATAAATAATTTTAAATTATCTTGATTCCATACATTTTTTAGGGTAGGGTGTTGTTAAAAAACCAATTTGTTCTCCTTGCAATTCTTTCTCAAGGGGTTCTACACTTCCTAATGTATATGAATATGATTCTTCTAAAATTTCAATGTTTTTAGAAATTACTAATTTAGGCAATTTTGGCATAGGTTCAACATCTTTTTATGAATATCTTCTTCTTGTCGCTTGTCAGAAGTTTTCTCTACGTCTTTCATCTCGATTCATTGATGACACCATTATGGCCACCTCTTCTTCGGTTCCACAAGCCAAGGAGATTAAATCTTTGTTGAGTTGCTATGAAAAGGCTATAGGATAGAAAGTAAATTACTCCAAAATTAAAGTGTTCTTCCTTAATACCCCCCTAGGAGGTAAGGTAGAATAGCAATAATTTTTTGTTGTGAAATAGGGGATCTACCTTCTACCTACTTGGGAATGCCTCTCTTCAAAGGAAGCATGAAGGTCAAATTTTGGGACCTAGTGATTGAGCGAATAAGAAAGAAATTAGTAGGATGGAAGGGTTCCCTCCTTAGTCAAGCTAGGAAATCCCAATTAGTCAAGTCAATGCTCCAAAGCATCTCGATCTATTTAATATCTCTATTCAAGATCCTACCAAAAAATCTATGAAAAATAGAATAAATCAAAAAATCCTTTTTATGGTTTGGCATGGAAGAGAGAAGGAGGTTAGCCTTGGTGGCTTGGGACCAAGTTTGCACATGAAAATAAGGGGGACCTTGGATTTATAAAGTTGCATAGGATGAATAAAGCCCTCATGGCTAAGATAGGGTGGAAATTGTTAACTAAAAATAAAGTTGGGTGGATCCAAATCTTAAAAGCAAAGTACCTTAGGAATGGAGGAAACCTAGTGGAGGAGCATAACCCTCCTAAGGGGTCCCATATTTGGAACCATATACATAAAACCAAGTCTCTTCTATGGAAAGGTACAAGATGGAAGGCTAGGTAGCTAATTTAGTGCCAGTTAGAAACAAGAATGGGAAAATTTGGCTTTGCGTAGATCTTAGAAATATGAATAAGGCTTATGAAAAGGACAATTATTCTTTGCATTCCATTGATGATGTGTTGAAGATAGTAAATGGTTCACAGATGATGTATATCTTGGATGGATTTTTTGGGTAAAACTAGATATTGGTAGATAGAGAAAATAGAATGAAAATTGCCTTCACAACCAATTGGGGGACCTTTTCTTACAAATGAATGTCAATTGGATTGATAAATGTTGGAGACACATTCCAATGTGCAATGGATCATACCTTCAAAGGTCTCAGGGATAAATGTATTGTTGTATACATGGATGATTTCATAGTCTTTTCCAAGTCTCGATTTGATCATGTCAAACATTTAAAGTCTATTTTTTGACAAGTGTAGAGAATGTGACATTTCTTTGAATCCAAAGAAATATATCTTCAGTGTGACTAAGGGTAAACTCCTTGGTCACTTGATAATAATATATTGCATTTCCATGGATCCCAAGAGGGCTAAAGCCAAATAAAAGATACCCTTTTCCAATTCTAAGAAAGAGTTGAAATCATCTTTTAGAAATATTAATTTTTTTAGGAAATTCATTTCTAGTTTTGCTAAAATAGTCAAACCGCTTAATGATATGCTAAAGGAGACTGCTCAAATTATTTGGTCAACAGAAGCCAAAGTGGCATGTCAAGAGATTAAATCTACAACTAAACAAGCCCTAATTTTGGTAAATCTATATTTTAGTACAAATTTTTACCTGTACTCTTTTGCTTTTGAACATACACTTGTTGCAGTGTTAACTCAGCAAAAGGAAACATGGGAGCACCCTATTGCCTTCAAAAGTAACAATCTAAAGGGTACTAAATTGAATTACTCCCATTTGGATAAAAAATCCTATGCCTTAGTGAAAATAGTTAAGCAATTTAGACATTACATTTTAAGGAGTAAAGCCCATGCCATAGTTTTTGATCCAGCTGTTAAGTATTTGTTAAGTCAAAATGAATTGGGTGAACTAAGAGGCAATTGGGTTAAAAAATTATAGGAGTTTGACTTAGATATTTGGCCTGCTAAATTAATTAGAGGACTTGGTCTATCCCAACATATTTTTGAGATACCTACAAGGATAGATATTAACCAAATGGACTCTAGGTTGGATGATTGGTATGGTGATATCATACATTTATTAATATTTGTGAATTTTTCACCCCATCTAAATAGAACTTAGAGAAGAGCACTAAAGCTGAAATCTACCCATTTTCTACTCAAAGGGGGTAGATTATATAGAGAAAATTATATTGGCATATTCTTAAGGTGTATTGCTCAGGATGAGGTGGATGAAGTAATGTCTAGTTTTCATTTAAAGTTAGGAGCAGGACATACTTCAGGTACTTCTACTACACATAAAATATTGAGAGTAGGATACTACTAGCCTACATTGTTTAAAGATGCACATCATCATGTGAAAACTTATCACCAGTTTCAGATCTTTGCAACCAATCAAGCTAAATGAGCCTTACCATTGCAACATGTTATAATAGATAAACCTTTCATGCAATGGAAACTTGATTTTGTGGGTGTGATGAACCCAAATTCATCAATAGGGTACAAATATGTATTGACAACCATTGATTATTGTACGTGATGGGTTGAAGTAGCAACTACAATGAGGAGTAAAATCCATGAGGTGATTGAATTTATGGAAGCAAATATCATAACCAGAATTGGAGTTCCTTTAAATTTGGTTTGTGATAATGGACTGGCATTTTAGTCAATAGAATTTGAAGAGTGGGCATACCAGAAGGGGATAGTTCTCAAGTTTTCATCCAACTATTATCCCCAAAGAAATGTAATCAGGATATCAAATAAAAAAAGTCATCTATAGGAAGTGTGGAAGGATCTCCAGATAAAATTCTTACTTTGGAGCAATCAACACTTGTCGAAATAGAGCATGGAGGAAAATTGATTTAACTTCCATAATTTAATGAGTGGTCAGTACCCACTTAAATAAAATGGGTTGGTTTAAGAGGCCTTGCAGGGGAATTCCCTAGGAAGTCCTTATCCTCTTTCCTACAACATATCCTTGGCCCTATTCTAGATCCCTCGCCTTGTATTGGATCCTTGGAACATCCTTTGCCCTTCCTCCTTGGCTGGTAGGTGCTGCAGATGATCTCCTTGGGATGGGATATCATTGTTCCATTTGTTTACCCCTTTCCTTGATGTTTGGTGGGGTTTTCTTTTGGTGCCTGTGATCTAGGATATCCCTAGATTTTTTTGGGATGTCCCTGGATCCTGTTTTGGTTTCCTAGCACCCCTTTGCCCTCCTTCTTGGTTGGATGGTGTTGTATATGATCTCCTTGGGTTGGTAGGTCCCTTATTATTATTTCTGCTTCATTCCATGCCTTCTGGTAGGGTTTTTATTTTGGTGCCTGCAAACTGGGACGTCCCTAGGTTTTTTCTAGGTCATCCTTTGGGTTTTTTGAGTTCCTTCAAAAATCCTTTTCCTTTTTTCTTGTAGGGTACTATTTGGTGCTAAGGATCAAAGGTTCTTCTGGTGCAGTGTGGTGTGGCTAAGGTTTTTTGGCTTTATGAGCAACTCTTCACAGTTTTTGGTTTGGAAGAGACCTTGTGCTTATTCTTGTGGTGTTGCTCTTTGGGTTTCCAGTTGCAGGTTTGATGGTGGATCTCAACTTTTTGAATCCTTGAGGGGGGCCTCTATGCTAATATTTGTTGTGTTCCTACGGGTCATCCTATTCTAGTTCCCTAAAGCTACTCGACGGTGGTGTTGGAGGTTGTTGTGGAGCTCTTGTTGCTTTTTTTGGCCTTTAGGGGGCCCTATGCTTTCAGGTGGTAGCTCATGTTTCATAGTTCCTCTGTTGAGGTCTCCTAGGACCTCCCCATCATTTTCCTTGGCTCTCATTTTTGCATTGTTGTTTTCTCTGTCTCCCTTGAACTTTGAGTAGTTTCCCTGTTGTAATAGGATTTCATGGCCTCTAGATTCCCATGGTTTTTTATCCTCTTGCAGGCATGTTCAGGATGTTGGTCCCTGCTGTGACATCCTCTTGTTGCATCCCTATGCATCCTCATGTGGGAATTTTTTGTGTTTCTTGCTTTTAGTTCAAATTTGAAAATTTCAAATCTTTGTAATGGGCGGGATAGCCCTGTTTCAATTTTCCTGGGCGGGATTATATTTTTTAATTTCCATCACCACGTGCTTCTTGGATGGTCCTTTTGCATGTGTATTTTTGGGTTGTTCTGGGTGGGATAGTGCTATCCCAGACTTCAATGTAAAGTTTCAAAAAATATATATTTTTTTCCTTTAAGGCTATCCTCTAACCTTTCTTGTAAGGCTATCCTTAGCCTATCCTAAAAGACATTCTTCATGTATTTCCTCTGGATTTTGGTGTCCTTTTCTTTGGCCTTGGGGCCTTGCTTATAGTCTTATGAATTTTTGTAATCAGGTTTTGGGATCCTTGATAAAAACCCATTTTTAATTTAATTTAATTGACCAAAAAAAATAAAATGGGTTGGTTTTAAATAACCAACACCCATTTAATAAAATGGGTTGGTTTTAAATAACCAACACCCATTTAATAAAATGGGTTGGTTTTAAATAACCAACACCCATTTAATAAAATGGGTTGCAAGCATTTAAGAAAAGGGGGCTACACACATTTAATGAAAATGACTTTCTTTTGCACAACACTTAGTGGTAAATTGTTGCACAACACTGAGTGGAAAATGGTTGCACAACACTGGGTGGCAGTTTAGTTTTTACACAACACAGTGTGGTAGAGTTTTCAGAATATGGAAAATTCTTGCAGAACACATGGTGATGACTTGATTGCCAGATCTGCAGTGGAAGAACAAAAAGAGAAGAAAAGACATCAGAGCAGGGGGAGAAGAGTTGGAGAATGGAATATTGCAATCTAATACCACAGTAAGGATTGTAATCGAATTATTATTTCCAATAAAAATCTGCAGAAATCTCTTTGATCGTGGTTTTACCCATTTTGGGGTTTCCACGTAAATTTGGTGTTTCTCTTTAAACTATGTGTATGTTTTTTTTTAATCTGAGATTATTGCTATTATTTACCTTAATTGCGGGAATTACCAGATTAATACTAACACATAGAAAGAGTTGATCTCTTTGAAAATAACCAGACAACACACCAATGCTTGTATTCACGCTATGAATTTATGAAGCAGTTTTTGGTTCAAGTTTTAGAGATCCTCAACCATAAATTAAGCATAAGGATTAAGCAAGATCCATAGATCTGTATGTAGAGGTGAATCCATAGTGTGGCACTTTACAGATCAAGTTTGGTATCAGAGCAGATTTTCCTGAAGAACTGTGTATGCAAGGTAGAAGATCTCAAGGAAAGGACTTAGCCCCATACAACCTAGATATTGGGAGAAGAAGGATCAGATCTGTGAAAATGGTAGATCAATCAGAACCTAACTCTCCAACAATGTCCAACAAGGAATTTCAAAGAAGATTTCTTGAAATGGAAAACACTCTCCAAAGCTTGATGGAGTTGGTGCTTTCTAAAGAAGAAAGGAAATCAAGGAAGGGAAGGAAGAAATTAGATTCAGAATCTGAGATTGAGTCTAGTGCTTCCAATGGTGAAAAAATGGAGGTTGAAGGATCCCACTCCAAACAACCTGAGAATATCTCATCACAACCCTTGATTGCAGATCCGTTCAAAATGGAGGTCAAAATTGATATTCCAGCCTATGAAGGGGAGTTAGATCCTAAAAAATTAGATGGATGGCTGAAGAAATTGGAGGTTTACTTCAGTACTAAGTCTTATACAGAGGTACAATAGATCAACTTTGCTAGATTGAAATTGGGTGGCCATGCTCTCACATGGTGGGAGGCATACTCAACTGGATTGGCAAGAAATCAACAGCCAACTGTGGAAACATGGGCAGAATTTGTGAAGGCTATAAGAGCTCAGTTTTATCCTATTGGCTATCAAGAGAATATGGAGGAGAGATGGCTATTTTTGAGATAGAGGTAGGGCCAAACAGTCCAAGAATACACCATAAAATTCAGAAAACAAGTTATGTTAATGGGTGTTAATCTTCGAGATCCTCAAATTTTTAAGAAATATAAGTGTGGCTTGTCTTATCAGATCAGGATAGAACTAGCATTATTTGATGCCAAGGACATTGATGAGGTATGCATTAAAGCCACATACCTAGAAATGAGGGTCAGAAAGCCAATGAAAGATAATAAGGCATCAACTTCATCTAAACCCTCCAAGCCTGTAGAGAAAACCAAGGGTTCCAATAGTAAAGACAAGAAGAAATCAGGGGCTACAACCACCAAATCACAAAAGGGTGAAAAATATTGCAAGGAGTGTAATGTTGACACTCATTCAAGTGAGGACTGTTGGAAGCTACACCCTGAAAAGAGGCCAAAATGGTGGAACAAGGGAAAGAAGAAATCTGCTAATTCTACTAAAAAGGTTGAGCAGGAGGAAGAAGGGTGTTTTGAGGAAGAGGATGAAGGAAAGGTAGTGTGTGCTACCAAAATTAAGCCTTTAAGGTAGGAGAAGACCTCTAAGAAGGAGGAACAAGCTTTAGAGGCCAAGAAAGAGGAATTATTTTGGGTCTACATACAAGTGCAGAGGATGAAAGTTACAACATTGTTTGACAATGGATCCCAACGGAATTTAATTTTTGAGGATCTAGTGAAGCAGTTGGGATTGAAGACTGTGGATCATCCACAACCATATCCATTGGGATGGGTGCAAAAGGACGTGGAGCTATAGGTAACCAAGCAATGTACTTTACAGTTTTCTGTTAAAAATAAATTCCATGATGTAATTACTTGTGATGTAGTACCTCTTGATATTTGCCAAGTAATTTTTGGTAGCCCATATTTATGGGAAAGAGATGCTTTGTTTAAGTGGAGGTGCAATTTTTGGGAGTTGAAGAAAGGTGGAATCACATATGTGATTAATCCCAGCAGGTTGGAAAAGAAATTCCAGCTTGTGATAGTGCAGTAGGCCAAGCATTTGGTGAATGTAAGCAAGAGATTCATGCTATTGATGATAAGGGGTACGGATAGTAATGTGCAGTTCAGTAAGGAGGTGGAAGAAGCCAACTGTACTCCCCAAAAAAAGAAGGAATTGGAGGGATTGCTGCAAATATTTAGCCAACTGATGGAAGAACCAAAAGGCTTACCACCAAAGAGAGAAGTGGAGCATGAAATTCAGCTCTTACCTGATTCACCTCTGCCTAATATTGGGTTGTATAGGTAGTCTATAATTGAGTCATATGAGGTGAAGAAACAAGTTCAGGAGTTACTGGATAAGGGTTTGATTCATCCTAGTGCATCCCCAGCTGGGTCCCCAATTGTTTTAGTCCCTAATAAGGATGGAACATGGAGGATGTGCATAGATTATAGGGCACTCAATAAGATAACTATTAAGAATCGATACCCGCTACCACGAATTGATGATCTACTAGACCAGCTGAAGCATGCAAAGTATTTTTCTAAGCTGGATCTAAAATCAGGTTATCATCAAATCTGGATGAAGATAGAGGACATCTGGAAGACTGCATTCAAGACCAAGCAGGGTCTGTTTGAATGGTTAGTGATGCCATTCGGATTAACAAACGCCCCAGCTACCTTCATGAGGCTGATGAATGACATTTTGAGACCTTTCCTGGATAGGTATGTCATTGTATTTCTTGATGATATATTAGTTTTCAGTCCAACATGGGAAGAGCATATTCAGAATTTAAAATCAGTTTTTGAAGTGTCAGCAAGGGAAGATTTAAAATTAAATCTTAAAAAGTGTGAGTTTGGAAAGAAGTCTTTAGTTTATTTGGGTCATGTAATTGGGAATGGAGAACTCAAAATAGATCCTTCCAAGGTGGCTGCCATAAGGAATTGGCCAGCACCAAAGACCCAGACTGAACTGAGAAGTTTTATTGGGGCAGCCCAATACCTCAAAAAATTTATTAAGGATTTCTCACATATAGCAAGACCTCTGTTACAACAGCTACAAAAGAATAGAAATATTATTTGGGGAAAAGAGGAGAACAAAGCCTTTGAGATGATAAAGGATAAGGTATGCAATGCACCTGTGCTTGCTATGCCAGACATGAGGATGCCTTTTGAGATTGAGATGGATGCCTCAGGCCATGCTATGGGGGCAGTTTTGTTCCAGCAAGGTAAACTTGTATGTTATCATTCTGAATTGTTTTCAGGGGTTGTTCTTAACTATCCTACGTATGACAAAGAGTTGTTTGCACTTGTCCAAGCGGTGAAGAAATGGAGACATTATTTATTGGGTAAAGAAACCATTGTGCATACAGATCATGAGCCATTAAAGTACTTGCAAACTCAGAGCAAGTTACAATAGTCCAGGCATTTTAAATGGATGGGTTTCCTACAACAGTTTAATCTCCTAATCAAATATAAGAAGGGGAAGACAAACAAGTTAGTTGATATGTTGTCTCGTCCTCCCATAAAGGTTGCTTCAGTTGTAATGGAATTGGAGCCTTTTTCTTTCGAAGAGTACAAGGGATAGTATGAAGAAGATGTTGAACTTGGGAAGAAGTACAAGGAGTTGAAAAATGGAGTGCAAGGAAAATCCAATGAGGTTTTTCATTTGGAAAATGACTTGTTGTTCAAAGAGGGAAAACTCTGTGTGCCCAAGGGAGATAAACGCTTACAACTGATAAGGGAAGCTCACACATCACTAGTTGTTGGTCATTTTGGCGTGCACAAAATAGTAGCTAACCTCCAACGATATGTCTACTAGCCCAATATGCAGAATGATGTGTCTAATTTTATCCGTGGATGTGCAAATTGCAGCACAAGCAAACCCAACAACCACAAATTGGGACTATACACACCTTTACCAGTTCCTAATCGGCCATGGGAGAGCATTTCAATGGACTTCTTGGGTGGATTGCCAACCACTCGGAGAGGTAATGATTATTTGTTTGTTATAGTGGATAGATTTAGTAAAATGGCAATTGTTGTGCCTTGTAAGAAAACTGTTACAGTAGAAGGTACAACCAAACTATTTTTTGAACATATTTTTGTTCATTTTGGATTGCCTAAGAGTATCATTTCAGATAGAGATACTCACTTTCTTAGTAAATTTTGGCTTGCATTATGGGGAATGTTGGACACTAAGCTGAAGAGATCAACAACATTTCATCCACAAACAGATGGACAAACAGAAGTGGTCAACAGGACAATTGTGCACTTGCTGAGGGGCTATAATCAACGAAATCCAAAGACATGGGATGATAGTCTAGCATATGTCCAATACTGCTACAATCGGGTAATACATTCATCTACAGGATTATCACCATTTGAGGTGTGTTATGGGTTTCTACCTCATTCACCTTTTGATGGAGCCTTTGAGAGTGGGCAAGATCCAAGTAGCTCAGAACCGAAAGGAGAGAAAGCATTGAAGTTCATTCAACGTATTCAATTGATACAACAGAAAATAGAGGAGAAACTAAAGCAAACTCAGCAACACTATAAGGAACGCCATGACAAACACAAGGTAGCTCATGATTTCCAAGTGGGAGATCTTGTATGGTTGCATTTAAGCAAGGAACGACTGAAGGGAGAAGGTAAGAAATTGAAGCCTATCAGATATGGGCCATTTAAAATTTTAGGCCAGGTTGGGCCAAATGCCTTCCGACTCGAACTGCCAAGTTATATGCAAATGTACTCTGTTGTCAATGTGGAAAATCTGAAGTTGTTTGAGCCCTCTTTGTTGGATGAGAGAGAAGATGCTCCAATATTGCCTAAGTTGGATGATTTAGTCTCAGTTGAGTTTGAGGAGGCAGTAGTAGATTTAATTTTGGATAAGAAAATGTAGACAACACGCCAAGGGTAGGAGGAATTATGGTTGGTATGTGTAGAGAATATCAACTTATTATTATTCTATGAGAGGAACCTTGCATAAATAGCAAAGGTGAACAATGTGAGCCATCGAATCATAACTAACTGAATAGATATTAGCCACACAAAACTATCCTAAATATCCTAGTAACAACTTAAGATATACTCTAACACCCCCCTTTAAGTGGTACTAGGAGGTAGTGAAAAACCACAACAAAAGAAATAAACAAGTGACATATCCACATATGAGTCCTAGCAACAAGGCCTGATAAGGTACTCATGTACAATATATCTAGAAGAACTTATTTTGAAGAGATGATGAATAACCACGTGAGGAAAATAAAATCTTGCTAGAAGAGAAAGAAGAAGAATAAGGAATATGTAGAAGGAGGATGGAGAGGAATATTTCCTCTTCAACCCCCCTAGGACAACTTCCATAAATAAGGGCCTGCAAAGGATCCATGTGATGTCCCAAAATGTATAGATGCCTCATTGTCGAATTGAATGTCTTCCCACTCCAAGAAGGTATGAGGAACAACATGAAATCTGGTGCTTGTGACTATGAACAAGGCTGCAAACCATGAAAAATTCACCAAAGGAAACCCCCTTAAACCAAAGTGTCTCACAAAAAAGGAGAGTGAGAAGATATGATGGAGAAAGATGCACCATAATCGCAAGGGTAGTCTAAAATTGACCCATGAGCACAAATATGTGGTGTCCACATATATAAACACAATGGGCTGATAACAAGAATCAAACTTGTATGGAAAAACACCAAAATATGGGTAACTTGCAAAAAAACCAATATAGCAGCCAAACTATGAAAAATAACTAAAGAAAACCCCTTTAAACCAAAGTGTCTCACAAAAGAAGTGCAAGAAGATAGGGTGGAAAAAGAAGCACCACAATTGAAAGGGTAGTCCAAAATTGGCCCCACAAGCACAAATATGTGGTTTCCACCTATACGCACACAATGGACTAATAATAAGGTCCAAAATATATGGAAAAATAGCTAAACAAGGGAAAAGTGACTTTAAAGATGTAGTTTGTAATAACAACAAAACCTCCCAAAAATCACATATTAAACTACATAAAAATAAAAATTAGACACCACTAATGTTTCTAGCTCGAAAAAACCTTTATAACGACTATAAACACCCCTATGATAGGGTATCAATGTGGTCTTCATCTGTAGGAAAATAATAATATTCTCTATTTTCCCTCATAAGGAAATATTTTGGATTGTCCTTCGAAATAAAATATGGTTTTAAAAATTTTCCTCGCAGAGGAATTTTACATGGACCATAACCTTTATCACATCCACTTCTTATCCATTTAAATAAGTGAGAGAAAGAAATATTAAAAACATAATGTGGCCACCCATTATCCATGTGGGATAGAAAATTTTGCCTGATAAAGTTAAATGGTTGGCCAATATGCATGGGCCCAAGTCCCATACAATTAAAAAATATAAAGTGATCCCTCCACTTTATAAAAGAGACCCCTGTGCTTTTTCTTTGACATCCACAAATAAAAAATTAAAATATTTAAAGGGACTCAAGATTCTCCCTATAATGCATAACAAAATATTAGATTTCTCAGAGATGACCAAAATCCCACCACTCGAACATGCGATCAGAGGCTGAAGGGCAGATTAAAATTTTAATTCGCTATGTGGCAAGATAAATACTACCCACAACAAGGTGTAGAGATAGACAAGGCATTACTACCCACAACTAGGCTTCAACAAACAAGCATGGAACTATAGGTCATTGTGATCATCCATCGCAACAGAGACTACGCATTCTGAAAATCTACCAAACAAACAAGCTTCTCACTTTGGTGTGCATCAAGATATGGTTCTACGCATAACTAAAGTTGAAAAATAGGGCCAATAGCACTATGAGGAGCACATGGGAGTGCATGAAAATGATAGATTCTCAATCGATGCATGAATTTGAAAACATTCTTAGTGCTCAAACCTTGGAAAGCAGGGATCGGTAACATGGAGACAATAGTAGACAGGTGGGAGGATATTCATGGACTACAACTTTCTCCATCGTCGATTGATGTAATATCAAAAATTGAATTATCAAAAGCACGAATCTCCCATAGATCTCCTTGACGTCCCCATGGTCATCTGCACATAGATGGTACACTCAGGCTAGCTCGACACATGTGGATTCTATCAAAAATCACCAAGATTTGAAAAAGACATATCTCCTTGCTCTGAACAACTACGAAGAGTGCCAAAACACCTTTGAAAAAAATAAGCCACTGTTAGCTGAGCTACATTGATGTTCAAGCTTGTTACAGGAGCGCCATAGGATTACTTCTACTAATGGATTGGAAGACCATCTCAATAAAAGGATCAAATGCTCTAGGAAACTGAACATTCAGATTTGTGACACTGCTTAACATTTGAATAAAATATTCATGTCAAGGCAACATTGTCATTGCTTGTAGCATGGATTATATCCTATTTTGTCATCACCTCTTACTATGTTTTGACCTCAGCAACTGAAATCTCAATCCTTCTTGTATCTACAAATCGACCCACATCGTAGTAGTGTCCCCAACGTCGGGCTCATAGAATGGAGATGAACATAGACATCAGTAGCAAACTTTGGTTTTCACATCGGTTTATATCAAGTATATTTTTTAGAAACAAGACAAGAATCTGCTTCACAGTGTCGCTTGCACTAGTGGCCCACATACTGATGGGAGCAATAGTCGACATGTCTTGATCATTGAGTGGCTATGAAAGTATGCTACTTTGGCACTGTGGGGTGCATCCTCTTGTGCATGCAAATGTTCAACACAATAGCCATGAGGCAGATAAATGCTATAAGTCGAATAGAGGTTCACACCGAGATCGACCAAAAAATGGTCAAAGGAGAGTCATAGATCAGGGGCCACCAAATTAACGGTTCGTGACAACAATAAGGAATATCTCTTGATAATAGAGATTTATACAGGCACGTAGTCAAAAAATCAACCATGAATACATGGAAAGGGTATATCGATCATTTCTCATTGATATCATAGTGCACACCATAAAAAAATTAGGTTACTATTCAAATATTGATACAACCTTTTATGTAAAACTTTAAAATAGAAACAAAGTTGGATCACGTAGATTATGGGTCGTAGATCGTTGTAGTGAATCATAAATGGGACTGAAAGAGAATAGATCTTAAAAAATCCAAACCAAGTTGGCATAATGGATAAAAAACTAAACCAGTGGCATGGGTGACTGGGAGATGCATATCATGGTGCAATAAATCCATTCGACTCTGGCAGAAGATCCAGTGGTGAGAAACACAAATCATCATTGCCAAAAAATATATGAGATCAAAGTGCCTATCGATTGTGCAATATAGAGTTACAAAAAAACTCCTAATAGGCTCAGGCTTCACACACCAAACGTAGGGCCAAAACACGGCTTCCTAATCCAAAAAATTGAGCTCCTATGGATAGAAAACTAAAAATTAAAAAAAAAATGACCTCCCAATCATAAATCACTCTAAAAAAATTCCAAATTTTGTAGCCATTAATATTTCTCAAGCTTCTGGTTTTTGATCCATCAATGATGGAGAGCATAATCTCTAGCTTGAAGAAAAAAAATGGAGGAAAAATGAGGAAGTATTTCCATGATGGAAATCCCCCTCAAGTTCATAGGGTAGGGAAAGTCCGCTTTGATACCATGTATATAATATCAACTTCATATTATTCTATGAGAGGAACCTTGCATAAATAGCAAAGGTGAACAATGTGATCCATCAGATCATCACTAACTAAATAGATCTCAGGTACACAAAACTATCCTAAATATCCTAATAATAATTTAATATATACTCTAATAGTATGTCCTAAGGGTAAAATGATAAGCAAGGCAAAGTGGATCTCCAAGAAGCAAGTGGAGAAATAATATCCCCATCTGAATAAAGATGATTTTGAGGGAGAAAAATCCTCCAATGGAGGAGGTCTTGATTAGGAGATCAATTAAAAAAAGTCATCTACAAGAAGTGTGGAAGGAGCTTCGGATAAAATTCTCACTTCAAAGCAATCAACACTTGTCGAAACAAAGCATGGAGGAAAACTAGCTTAACTTCCATCATTTAATGAGTGGTCAACACCAATTCATAAAATGGGTTGGTTTTAAATAACCAACACTCATTTAATAAAATGTGTTGGTTTTAAATAACCAACACCCATTTAAAAAAATGGGATGGTTTTAGATAACCAGACCCATTTAATAAAACGGATTGGTTTTAAATAACCAACAACCATTTATTAAAATGAGTTAGTTTTAAATAACCAACGCCCATTTAATAAAATGAGTTGGTTTTAAATAACCAACACCCATTTAATAAAATGGGTTGCAAGCATTTAAGAAAATGGGCTACATACATTTAATGAAAATGACTTTATTTTGCACAACACTTAGTGGCAAATTGTTGCTCAACACTGAGTGGAAAATGGTTGCACCGCACTAGGTGGCAGTTTAGTTTTACACATCACAATGTGGCAGAGTTTTCAAAATAGAAATTCTTGCAGAATACATGGTGATGACTTGATTTTTAGATCTACATTGGAAGAAAAGAAAGAGAAGACAAGACATTAGAGTAGGAGGAGCAGAGTTGGAGAATGGAAGAGTGCAATCTAATACCATAGTAAGAATTGTAATCGAATTATTATTTCCAATAAATATCTACATAAACCTCTTTGATCATGGTTTTACCCATTTTGGGGTTTCCGCATAAATTTTGTGTTTCTCTTTAAACTATGTGTATGTTTTTTTAATATGAGATTATTGCTATTATTTACCTTAATTACGAGAATTACTAGATTAATACTAACACATAGAAAGAGTTGATCTCTTTGAAAATAATTAGAAAACACACCAATGCTTGTATTCATGTTGTGAATTTATGAAGTGTTTTTGGTTCAAGTTTTAGATATCCTCAACCACAAATTAAGCATAAGGATTAAGCAAGATCCATAGATTTGTATGTAGAGGTGAATCCACAGTGTGGCACTTTACAGATCAAAATGGATTGGCTGAATCCATGAATAAAAATTTGATAAATATCATTAAATTTTTTATTGTAAACTAACCCAGATTGTGGCATACATTATTGACGTATGCGCTTTGAGCTGATATAATAAGACACAAGGAAGCTCTTAAAACTTTACCATTTTCTTTACTGTATGGGACTAAACCAATAGTTCCAATTTCAATCAAGATGCCTACTTACCAGTTTGCTATAGACTATTTTAATGATCATGTAGATGCAAAAGCATGTGTGTTAGACTTGATGAATTTGCAAGATGAAAGGCTTTAGGTCTTGAAGCATTTCAGTCGATATTAGGAGACAATCAAGTGTTGGTTTGATAAAAGAGCAAAAGTAAAAGTCTTTAGACTTGCAAACCTGGTACTTTTGTAGGATAAATCCCATGAGAAGAAAGGTAAACACATCAAGTTGTAGCCTTTGTGGATAGGGCTATACCAGATAGCCAAATTTTTAGGTAATAATGTTTTTTGTCTACAGGACCTAGAAGGCAATTTTCTAAATCTACCAGTCAATGGTCAATATTTGAGACATTATTTCTTTGTTATTTCATCTACTACATTGTTTGAGTAATTGTAGGGACCTTTGTACATATGTATATACTTATGTGAAAATAAATAAAATAAGTGCATATTTAGTTTGTTTTTATCGGTATTAAATTGATCCTAGTTTTCTTTGATTTATTTTTCTTTACTCTTTTGGGTATTTTTCTCAATTTCATAGTTTAAAGAGGGGTAATTTTGATAAAGGGATGTTTTAAGTAGGGAAAAGTGGTAATGCTTGTTATTTATAATGATAGTAGAGAGATAGTTTAGATTTTGCATATTGCTTGATGCAATTTTTTTAATTATAAAATATTTGTTATGTTTTTTGGTTGAAGAACTCCCAAGAAATCCAAGAAAAGTTAGTCATGAGGGAAAACTCTGATTCACAAAGATAATTTTAATTAATTTAAAGAAGCTATTGGTACCCGAGCTAAAATGGTTAATTGATCAATTGTTTAGTTAATAAAACATCAAGTCAAATACAAATTTCAAACCTTTAGTAAGGTTTCTTGGCTACTTATTTTTAAATAAAAAAGAGAGTTCTACAAAAAAAAAAAAGAGAAAAGGAAAGTTCTACAAAAAAAAAAAAAAGTTTTGTAATAAAAGAAATAGTTGAGATTTCTGAAAGAGGAATTTTAGACATGTTCATTAGATCTATAGAGGCTCCATGGCTATGAACTAATGTCTTAGAAAGCTAAGAGTAACTTTGTCAAGGCTATAAATGCTAAACTAGCAACGAAGCTCTAATCGAATGATCCTGTGCAGCCCAAACAATTTGGTTAGTCCTTAGTAAGCAATCTAAGCCATGGCTATCTTTAAAGGAAAGATTTATGCACTTATAATCACACACCAGATTTTTCATTGAGTGAGTCAACCTAGTATGTCCTTGGGAAATTTTGATAGATTGGTAGATAAAATTTAAAATACTTGAAAATCCTTAAGTGTTGTGCATAATTTAGACTATTTTAAAACTAGAGTTCTTGGTTCCAAATACTGCTACTATTTCCCTATAGACATAATTATTTGTTGAGAAGCAACACACCCCATTGATAATAAAATTTTGATGTGTTGATAAATTAAATTTTATTTTCCAAGGGGACCCTCATGAAGTTTTTTTATTTTTTTATAATTCCAATTATGTTTACGTCAAGATTCTAAAATTGCATACACTATGATGTCAAAAATGTTTTCCTAGAACATTGATTTGAATTGGATTTTTTGGAATATTTATGCATCAATGACATTATTTTAGATTAAATGTCTTAGGAAATTTAATTTTCAATGGTTTTCCTAAGGAAAAATATTAAAATCAAATTTTAGGGTTCTTTAAAATGTTTCATCTTGCCCTAAATTTACTTCAAATTTGAAATCATCATAACTTTTGATAGAAGAATCCGTTTAAGGTGATTCAAATTTTGGATGAAATATTTCATGCTCCTCTTTGCACTGGTACTATATTTTTAGGGTTTTAAACATGTTTTTTTTCTATAAATAGCAGTTTTCTATTGCAGCCCTCGAGTTTCTAAATGCTATATCTCTTGATCCGGGATGAATTTTTACATTTTTTCAATAGATTTGGATACTCATTTGGCTCATTTGGACACTTGGAGATTTTTTTTCAATTCCAAGCACTTTTAGTTTTCATCATATTTTTACACCTCACAAAAATCATTTATCGGGAAATGAGAATTTGCTTCCAACAGTTCAAATTCATTTTGGGCAAAGAGAATTGTTTCTTGTAGTTTAAATATAGCACTAACGAAATTAGGAGCACTTAGGAAATTAGGAGCATAAATATTATTAACCGAATATTGCATTAACATTAAGTTCGAAGGATTACAATGCTTAAATACAAATATTATTAACCAGAACCTAGAAAGCTTAGGAGAAAGAATAGGGAAGAAGAAAAATAGGGAGGAAAGGAAAAATGAGATTAGGAGTCAAACTCCCTACCGTCCATGTCGTCCAATCCTGCTGACTCAGTTGTCATCCAAGGAGGTAAAAGGGTAAGGTCCAAAGCTTACAGTGGTAAAACAATTTTTTTACTTTTTTACCCTTTTAACTTCCAACATTCTCCCCCTTAAAGTTGAGAGGACTGACTATACAGTCTCTCAGCTTTATATATTGAGCTTTAGCCATGCCTTTGGTGAAGATATCTGCAATGTTATCCAAAGTGCTGCAATATTTAAGCTCAACTATCTGTTGCTCCACCATGTCTCGGATGAAGTGATACTTCATATCAAAATGCTTTGATCTGCTATGGTGGATTGGATTGTATGCCAATTGAATGGCACTTATGTTATCACAATACAATCGATTTGGACCACTTTGAATTTCTCCAATTTCTTCAAGGACTTTTCTTAACCATAGGGCTTGAGTACTAGCATGTGTGATGGCTATATACTCAGCCTCAGTAGATGACAATGCTACAATAGTCTGCTTCTTGGAACTCCATGTGATTAGTCCTGACCCTAGACTAAAACAGTTCCCTGATGTAGATTTCCTATCATCTATATTGCTGCCCCAATCACTATCACTGAAGCCAACTAATTTAACAGAATTACATTTGTGGTAATGGATTCCAAAATCCAATGTACCCTTTACATATCTTAAGATTCTTTTAGTTGCTTGTAGATGCAGCTCAGATGGACTTGCCATAAACCTTGAAACTAGAGAAACAACATATTGAATATCAGGCCTTGTGTTGGTGAGAAACATCAGACTCCCAACCATGCTTCTGTAAGTGGTCATGTCAACCTTTGGTGCTCCGTCATCCTTGCTCAATTGGATCCCATGTCCAGTTGGAGTTGCAACTGATTTGCATTGCTCCATGGCAAATTTCTTGATCATGTCTCGAGCATACTTGTGTTGACATATGAAGATCCCCCTATTTGATTGATGCACTTCCATGCCTAGGAAGTATCACATTAAACCGAGATCTTTCATCTCAAACTGCTTCATCATGGAGTTTTTGAACTCCATATTCATTTTAGTGTTACTACCCATAAATATTAGATCATCCACATACAAACAAACTATGAGAATGTCTACTCCATGCTTTAGGTAGTACAGATTTGGTTCACTTTTGCTTCTAGTGAATCCATACTCACTGAAATAGCCATCAATGCATGAGTACCAAGCTCTTGGTGCTTGCTTGAGGCCATAAAGTGCCTTTTTCAATTTATAAACAAGGTTCTCCTTTCCTTGTTCTTGAAAGCCTTGAGGTTGTTGAACATAAACCTCCTCAATCAAGTATCCATTCATAAAAGCACTTTTCACATCCATGTGTTGAATGTTCCATCCTTTATGGGCAGCTAAGGAAAGAACTGATCTGATTGTCTCTTGTCGTGCAACAGGAGCGAAGGTTTCCTCATAGTCAATGCCAAATTTTTGAGTAAAACCTTTTGCTACTAATCTCGCCTTGTGCCTCTCAATGCTTCCATCAACATTGTATTTGGTCTTGTAGACCCATTTACATCCAACACATTTTTTTCCTTTTGGAAGCTTTACAAGCTCCCAAGTATCATTATTTTTTATAGAGGTTATTTCCTCTTTCATGGCTTCTTGCCATACATTATGAGTACAAGCCTTCTCATAGCTAGATGGTTCTAGTTGTGCACTAGTTAATAAAGCATAATTAACTACATCTCCCTTAGGATCTTGGGAGTCATCATCCCCATACATATGCAGATTTTCAAGTTTCTACAAAACTGAATTCATTTCACTAGCTTGGCTTCTAGTGTATCTTTTCTGGTAATTTTGATCCAACATTTGAAAATATGGATGATGTTGTAATGTTCTTTTACCTCTTGATGGAGAGTCAATGTCCATCGGTGAAGAACTTACTGATCTCTGTGGAGAAGGACTTGGAGTGGCGGTTGAAGTACTTGATGTAGTACTCCTGCTTGGGCTTGGAGGGGTTGGTGTGCCTTTGCTTTTCTTGGGAGACACCTGTTGTACCTATTGTACCTATGAAGAACTTACATCTTGGGACTCATCATCAACAAAAATTCTTTGATGACCCCATTCTCCCCCTTCATCAAAAATTACATCCCTGGAAAGTACAATTTTATGAGTCTTGGGATTGTAGAGTCTATATGCTTTGGTAGACTCACAATACCCTACAAATATACAAGCTTGAATTTTGGGATCAAGCTTCTTCCTCTTCTCATCAGGAATGTGTGCGTATGCTAAAGAACCAAAAACTTTGAAGTGCTTTACATTGGGTTTCTTTCCGTACCACCCCTCATAAGGAGTGATGCCATCTAAACTAGAAGTTGGACTTCTATTTAGAATGTATACACTGGTTCTTACAGCATCAGCCCAGTACATATTAGTTAGATGCTTAGTCTGAAGCATCGTTCTCGCCATCTCAACTATGGTGCGGTTCTTTCTCTCGGCCACACCATTCTGTTGTGGGGTATAGGCAATAGTGAATTGCCTTTTGATCCCACTTGCTTTACAATATTTCAAGAATTCTTTTGAGGAGTACTCACCTCCTCGATCTGTTCTAAGACATTTTACAAAATACTCACTTTGTTTCTCTACATTATTTCTGAAATCTATGAAGCAATCAAAAGCTTCATCTTTATGTTTCAGAAAATAAATCCAGCACATTCTAGAGAAATCATCTATGAAAGTGAGAAAATAGGAATTGTTTTCGATACTCTTTGTCTGCATTGGACCACAGATGTCCGAATGCACTAATTGAAGTGGATAGTTGGCTCTCCATGCTTGTCCTTTTGGAAACTTTGACCTTGAGTGCTTTCCCAAAGCACATCCTTCATAGACCTCCTTCTGTTCATTGATTTTGGGAAGTCCTGTCACCATAGCTTGAGAAGTTAACAATTTCAAGCTAGCGGAATTAAGGTGACCATATCGCAAGTGCCAAAGCACACTTGGATTTGCTATAGCTACATTTGCAAGTTGAGCTCCCCCTGGCTCACCAAATTTGAGAGGGAATAACCGATTCTTGGTCATTGGGACCTGTGTGATGACACGATTACAATTGTTTTTATCAAGAATGAGACATTTTCCTTCATCAAAAACAAGTTTGTAATTATTCTCCATCATTTGCCCAATGCTTAGCAGATTGTGTTGGAGCTTTGGAGTGTAGTAGATGTCATTCACTTTCTTTAGTCCTTCTTTCATTGGAACTTCCATGGTTCCAATGCCTTCGACTTGCAAAGCTTTATCATCCCCTAACTTGATGTGGGATTTATAAGTGGAATCTAGAGTAGCAAATAGATTTTCTTTGCCACTCATATGGTTTGAACAACCAGTATCCAGAATCCATGTGTCATTTAGATTCTATTCTGATTGTCCATATGATAGAAAAATATTAGAGGTATCATCTTCTTCTCCATAATTTCCATATTGACTATTGCTGCCTTGAGAAGATTTTGACCAGCAGTCATGAGCAAAGTGGCCTGGCTTGCCACAATTAAAACAAGTTATTTTGGACTTGTCACTTCCTCGCCCTTGATTTCCACTTCATCCTGGATTTCCTCCTCTATTTTGGTTTCCACCTCTATTCTGATTGCCTCCTCTATTGGAGTTGCCTCCTCTATTCTGATTGCCTCCTCTGTAGTTGCCTCTGCCTCTTCCTCTTCGTTGGCCTCTGCCTTGACCTCTTCCACGTCCTCTTCCAATATTTTCATTGGATGTGAAGGCTTTATCATCACCTCCATAGCTGGTTGAAGGAGATTCCTGTAATCTCTCTTCATGAGACATTAACGATCCGATTAATGCATCGAATGTTAAAGTGGAAAGATTTTTTGACTCTTCTATGATTATGGCAATGTGATTCCATCTTTGTGGAAGTGTTCGCAACACTTTTGTTACAATTATCTCAGGCTTGATTTCCTCGCCAAGTGTAACCATTTTATCAACAACTGCTTTCACTCTGACACAATAATCACCTACTTTTTCATCTTCTTTCATTTTGAGATTTTCAAAATCTCGTTTTAGTGTTTGAAGCCTCACTTGCTTCACTTGATCACTTCCCTGGAATCCATCTTTCAAAGCTTTCCATGCATCTTGTGCAGTTATACAAGCGGCTATTCTAGGGAATATACTTTTCTCCAATGCTGCTTGGAGATGATAAAGAGCAAAAGAGTTGCTCTTTTGTGCTTCTTTCTTTGTTTTCTTATCTGTGGCACTCAATGTAGCCCAATCTGTGGGTTCTATGAAACCCTCTTCTATTATATCCCACAAACCTTTTCCTATGAGTAAGGTCTTCATTTTGATAGACCAATACTCGTAGTCATACCCGTTGAACTCTGGAATTGGTAGATTGTTATGTGAGGCCATAGTTACTAAAACACTCTTTTATTTCTTGGTTACAATAAAGCACTCTGCTTTTTTCAAAGAAAGAAGGAAGAAGGAAGAAAGAAGAGATTACAAATTTAAGTCAGATCTGACTTGATTCACTCTATCACTGATGGCTTGTTCCTCTTGGTGTGGTGTTGCTATTTCTTGAGTCATGAAATTATCTGCTACTTCTTCGTCATCACTGATCAATATTATCTCTGGTGATTTTGGTTCTAGAATTTCCACTGAATTACTGTAATGAGTATATTTAGATTCTTGTGGTGCAACTTCTATGGATTCAGATTGCTCAAATTGACTCCCAAAGGAGTTATCTTCAGAGTCTGCCTCGTACCCTGAGTCTGGATGCCTCTGGTGTGCAATTACTGCATTTTGCAACTGACTAAATACAGTATGTAGCCCATAAGCTCTCACTTTTTCATCAAAACTTTTGGCATTTTCTCTCACCAAAAGTGCACATAGGGCATGATAACAACCACTTGGTCTTATCATCAATGCCTCTTTACAAATTTTAGTTTGATCTTTTGTCTCTCTTACAAGGAAAAATACTAAGCCTCTTAGGCTTTGTCACAATTTTCCACCTTTGAGTCCTCTTACATAAATTGCCTCTTAGGCAATGTTCTTTTTCTCCTATTTTATTATATCAAAAAAAATATCTATATTTGTATTTAATAAAAGAAATATAATTGCTTTATAAAATAAAATTTTAAAAAACAATTATTATTTAATTTTATTAAATATAATATAAAGTTATTTTTTTAATATATAAAATAATAAACTTTTAAGAAAAAGAAAAAACCTTTAAAAAAAATTCTAACTCCGCAGGAGTCGAACCCGTGACTCCTTTCTTTCAAGCAGAGTTTCCTTGCCAACTCGGCTTCCACCGTCGATGAAACCTAGGCAGAATACACTATTATTTCAAGACATTCGGGGCATATACCATACACAAAAAAAATTGCAACTTTCGTAGCCATCGGGTTTCGAACCTGCGACCTCCTGGGGGTGAGCGGCTTAAGGCTGGCTCCTCGAGCCAGTCGAGCTACATGGCCCGACGAGGAGGTGAGGGAGGCTTACCTCCTTTATCCCATCATGGTTGTGTGATAATTTAAAAAAAAATTACAATATTTATCCCACATCCACTGTGCGGAGGGGATATTGTGCTTTATTAGCACAGAGAAGCACTAAGCTTCTCGATTGCCTTCGAGCAATCAGTGACCGCCCTTTTGCCTTCTAGCCGAGCCAATCACCTCATGCCACATCGCTAGTTGCCCCTTTGTCCACCTTGTTGTCTACTCACCACGTGTTCGCCTTGTTGTCTGCTCGCCACGTGTCCACCTCTGGTTAGCTCCTCGATCCACATGCTCTCTATGGGCCTCTCTCGACCTCACCTCGATTTACATGTTATGGGCCCTCTCGACCTCACCTCTTTTCATGCTATGAGCCCTCTCGACCTCCTCGAGATTCATGCCTCACCTGTGAGCTCGCTCCTATGGGCCTCCTCGACCTCCTCGAGATTTGTGCCTCACCTGTCGCTCTCCTCGGGCTTCGTGCTTCGCCTGTATAGCCTCTGCTCTGATACCAGATATAGCACTAACGAAATTAGGAGCACTTAGGAAATTAGGAGCATAAATATTATTAACCAGATATTGCATTAACATTAAGTTCGAAGGATTACAATGCTTAAATACAAATATTATTAACCAGAACCTAGAAAGCTTAGGAGAAAGAATAGGGAAGAAGAAAAATAGGGAGGAAAGGAAAAATGAGATTAGGAGTCAAACTCCCTGCCGTCCATGCCGTCCAATCTTGCTGACTCAGTTGTCGTCCAAGGAGGTAAAAGGGTAAGGTCCAAAGCTTACAGTGGTAAAACAAATTTTTTACTTTTTTACCCTTTTAACTTCCAACATTAAATTTATTTTGGGCAATAGATTTTGTTCTAGGCTTTGAAAATCAACATTGAATCAAAAGAAAATTTCTAAGTATTGAAGTGGCCAAAGAAATTGCACATTACCGAAGCCCAAGGAGGTCCAAAAAGTCTAATCACATTGAGAAAAGAAATTTCAAAAGAAACTTTAAGTGCAAAATTGCTCGGAGATATTGCACATTATCGAAGCACGAGGAGGTCCAAAATATTCGATCACTTTGTGAAAAGAAAATTACTAAGTATCGAGACGCCTGGAGGTATTGCACATTTTCGAAGCCCGAGGAGGTCCAAATTGTTCAGTGACTTTGTGATAGAAATTTTCTAAATGTAAAGATTGTTGAAACTATTATACTACTAATGTTAAAAGATAGAAACCGAAAACTTGACAATCAAAAATGCATCTGACACTCCAAGGTGAAAGAAAGAAGTTCGACATTGAGAATGGAGTTCGGTAATGGGAACAAACCCAGACAGTTGAAATGGATTCCAAAAATTAGAGATGAAACCCAGCAAATTAGAAAATCATCCCAACAATGAGAAATGAAGTTTGGCCTTGGTAGTTTTGATCCAACATATAGAAGTTGAGGTCAACGATTGAAGGCCACCCAGATTAATGTCATGGCACTGAGAAATCACATGGTCTTGGAAAAGCATGATCAAAGCTCTTGAAAATAATAATGCTTTAAAACCTTAGAAGAATTAAAAATAATTAAATGAATTATAAATGCTAATGTTTTAACCTTTGTCTTTTTTAATTTTGCAAAACAATTGTAAGTGATGGAAGAAATGGTGGGTGTGATGGTAGACGTAGGACTTCAAGATAAACTGAGCAAGTACAAGTCATGTAGAGATAAAAGACACTAAAAATAAATGATCCACCTAAGTTTTCTAGGTGAAGAATTAGTGGGATACACCTCTAATTGGCTGGAAAGTAAAGCATATACACATAATCACCATTTTATGAAGATAGGATCAAATTATATATTCACCATTTATGGCAAGATACTCAAAAAAAATTTAAGGAGTAGTTGGGGTTGAGTGGAACTCTATTAGAAAATATGTTTTTATTACGTGGAAGTTCTATAGTGGTATTTTTTAATTATTTTTGCTTAATTTGGAGCTTGATATTTTTGAAAAGGTCAAAGCATTGCCTGAGTCTATTTATACTCCTATTGAATGTAAAATAAGGATGCAAAAACTTGGAAATAAAGACTTCTAGAAATTTTTAGCAAATTTATTTGAATGTTTTATTCTATACCTGGGTAGGTGTATGATCGTCTTCTAAAATAGCACACTCAGGAGCATAATATTTTTCAAACAGTGATAAGCGCACTTTATTCTATTTTTGTCTCACTTAGGATTTATTTAATTTGATTATAAATCTAAAAATTATTGAAATCATACTATGTTTTTGGTTTTATTCTAGTTACTGTTGGTCATCAAATCTGCCCAGGAAAGGATTTGGGTAAGTGTATGCGCCCTAGACCTGGACCAACCTTGAAAGGTCGAAGGGAAGAGATGCCCCTCATGCCAATATCTGGAGAAAGGACGGCTCCTATGCTAAACTACTTTGGTGTTTCAAGATAAAGGTGTAGGAAAGAGATAAACAGAGTAAGGGTGCAGGAAAGAGATAAAAAGAGTAAGGGTGCAGGAAAGAAATAAAGGGAGTAAGGGAAGAGAGATCAATGATTTAAAGTGGGAGAGAACAAGAAGCATGATCACTAACTAATAACTTGAAGCAACAGCAAGGAACACCAAGAATAAACAAAAGAAATGCAACATTAACCTTCTTATGTATCCTCTGGGTGAGTTCTAGGATTCTCCTTCTCCCTTTCGTCAAAATTTAGGGTTCAGAGTAATGATGATTAGGACAAGAGAATATAACAAAAACCACTACCCACCAGGCAGCATAAAAGAAAACCAATATAGCGTTTGTCCTCCCCTATGTATCCTTTAGATGAATTTCAAGGTTCAGTCCCCAATCGCACATCGAAATTCAAGATTCAGAGTAACAGTATGCAAATGAAGATAGACAAAAGAAATAAAAATGGAAGGCATCATACAAGAGAGAAATCGAGCCCAAAGCTCTTTAGTATTAAACGCAAGACTTCAAGTTATAGCAGCTTTCTAGCAGAAAGTTCCCCTCCCGCTTACATTACAATGCCTGGGTTTTTATAGAGGACCTGACCCTCTGAGTCATTATTACATAGAATGTCGAAGTATACTCTTGAGATCTGAGAAGTCGGCTCCTCGTGGCCCTCGTGACTGAGCTCTCAAATCCATTATTAGAACTAGCAACTGTGATCAAGTCAACTGTGGAAACATGCATTGATGAGCCGTCTGAGTGTCCTTGGTTTCTAGGTGCAATGTTCGAGTGGTTGCCATGCTTGCCGAGCTCTCCTTCAGGGACTGATACTTCATTTCCAATTGCCAAAAATGAACAGCGAGCTTACCGGGCAAGTAAAAATGCATTTATGAGGCACTTGATCGTCTCAAGAAAATACCCAGCTTGGAGCACGTGCTCCTTTTGAGTCGCAAAAAAGTAACATGTCGCAATATCATGACATTTCTATGTCTTCAGGTTGGTTCTTCTTCTTGCACCGCAAAAATATGACATGTCGCGAAATCATGACATTTCTATGTCTTTGTCCTCTTTTGTTGCTTTTGGCCACAAAAATGCAACATGTCACGATATTGCGACACTTTTTCCTCTTTTGGTCGCGATAATGCAACATGTCGCGATATCGTGACACTTTTCTTCTTTTGGTTGCGAGAATGTAACATGTTGCGATATCGTGACACTTTTCCTTTTTTGCTCTTCCTCCTTGCTTTGAGCCACGAAAATGCAACATGTCGCGATATCGCGACACTTTTCCTCTTTTGCTCTTCCTCCTTGCTTTGAGCCGTGAAAATGCAACATGTCACGATATCACGACACTTTTCCTCTTTTGCTCTTTCTCCTTGCTTTGAGCCGCAAAAATGCAACATGTCGCGATATCGCGACACTTTTCCTCTTTTGCTCTTTCTCCTTGCTTTGAGCCGCAAAAATGCAACATGTCACGATATCGCGACACTTTTCTTCTTTTGGTCGCGAGAATGCAACATGTCACGATATTGCGACACTTTTCCTCTTTTGCTCTTCCTCCTTGCTTTGAGCCACGAAAATGCAACATGTCATGATATCGTGACACTTTTCCTCTTTTGCTCTTTCTCCTTGTTTTGAGCCGCGAAAATGCAACATGTCGCGATATCGAGACACTTTTTCCTTCTTTTGGTGGAGCTATCTTCTTTGGCTGTGAAAATGCAACATGTCGCGATATCGCGACACTTTTCCTCTTTTGCTCTTCCTCCTTGCTTGGAGCTACGAAAATGCAACATGTCACGATCTCGCGACATTTTTTCCTTCTTTTGGCGAAGCTATCTTCTTTGGCTTGTTCGGAAGCAAAGCTCTTCTTCTTCATTTTATGTACAAGGGGGTGGCATTGAAAGCCAAAATTGCTACAACACTTACAAATACTTTCGAAGCAACAAAAAGAAATACTTTTGCAAAAGGAAACACTATACAATTTTTTTTTTTCCCTACCCGTTGTGCAATGTGACAAAATTGTCAACAGTTACATGCTTTAAATAAATTATAAACATAGGATTCATCTCTATCTCATACCTACTTTGTTATTACTGCATTAGCTAGACTGTTGGTAAGAAACACCAAGTGAGGCTAGGACCCATGGTTTTGTAGTTACTTTTCTTTATATTTTCAAGTCTTGTGTTTTCTCTATCCCATGCTCAAGGTGGAAGGTTATTTTAGAAATCTAGACACCTTTATCATTTGATTTTTTTATTGTGAAGCTGAATAGTATAGTTGAAATTGATAGTTACAATCTGCAGTTGGATTAGATATCCTCTCTTTTATGCTCTACCTTACTCTCTCTACTTTTATTTCGAAGTGATCCACTTTTCATGTCCTTTAAAATTATTTATTCATTTAATCTACGAGAATTTAAAGAGCTATATCAATTCACAAATGCAAACCTAATAAATGAACAACATAGACCACCATTAAACAACAATGAACAAAGGTTTAACACATTGTAGGTAAAATGTAGTCTACTTAAACTATTCCAGAAGTGTAAAATAGTGATAACATTTGACCCGAATCTGTAACTCACACCTTGAATATCCAGAAAGATCCTAAAGTGAGGGAATTTATTATCATTTAATTGTTACTTGTGTTTTCAATTTATTCTTCATAGGGTGTGCATGAAATATCAATCAACAGAAACCAATTACATGCCCTAGATAATGATAAAAGATCCCTAGGTGATGTGGAATCATTTTGGATAACCCAACAATGGAATATCCATTTAGGATGGAACCTCTAGCTTCGTTGGGCTCCATTTCGGGCTCGCCAGTATGACCTTTTGGGAAAATCTAGGAATGATGAAGACAATAGGAGAATTAATCGGACTTGCCTTTCCATTTTTACTATGCATGCTATTATTTCTAATCCTTGTGTTTTGAGATTTGATTTTAGCTCTCAACATATTTACTAGAAAGAATTGACTACTTGCACATATTTGAGTTCCAAGAGGACTCAAAATGTGCTTGATCATATTATCCTTAGTCCAAATGCAAGGAGTGTTCTATCCTGGCACATGCAAAACAATGCACCAATCTCAAGGTGGTTCAAGTTCAACTTTCACTTACAAACCATGAAATACATCTTCACTATAAGGAGACTTCCAACCAAGAGTGTTACCTCTATGCTTGAAGAATAGAAGAGTCATGCTAAAATAATTGCTCAAGTTACTGTTGACAATTTTGTCACATTGCCTAGAGGGGTAGAAAAATCAAATTTTTGAAAAAGTGTTTCTTTTTGTAAATTGTTTATTTTATTGTTTTTGAAAACATTTGTAAATTGCAGTAATTTTGGCTTTCATCGCCATCCCCTTTGTATATAGAATGGAGATGCAAAATCTTCGCTACTGAGCAAGCTAAGAAAAGAGCTTCACAAAAAAAGGAAGATAGCTTCGCCAAAAGAAGGAAGGGGAGAACGAAAAGAGCTTCGCAATCGAAGCATTTCAAACAGATACTTCGGGCGAGAATCTTGCGAAGCGGCGTTTGAATAATATCAAACGTTGAGAAGCAGCTTCTCCGAAGAAGGAAGACAAAGAAGTCTATATCACGGTCTAAATTTGCTAAGGAGATAAAATAGCTTCACACCCAAAGCATTTCAAGCAGTTGCTTCGGGAAAAAAACTTGTGAAGTGGAATTTGAAAGAGTGCAAACACTGAAAACTACTTCGCCAAGAAATCATCGAAGCACCCACTTCGGGCCTCCCCACCGGTGAACCATTTTTACTTCGCCAAAATTTTTTGCAAAGCATTTGCTTTGGATAGCTTTCATGCGAAGCGCTTTCACCCGAAGTGATAGTGGCCCGTGAAGAGCAAAACATTTTGCAAGCCAAGGATGCACTTCGGTAAAAAAACCCCTGAACCATAGTTTTGAGGGAGGATCGCGGTGAAGCATTTTGAAGACTCACCAGCGAAGCATCCACTTCGGGCAGAGAACCTCAGCGAAGCAATTTTGACACACCTTTCCAACGAAGCAGCAAAAGAGTGAGCCATCTTGAGGAGGAATACTCACTTCGGCATTTCATATCCCCGAAGCTGTCTCGTAAAGCTCATTTGTGTGAAGTGCATAACCAAGAAGGAGGATCTGCTTTGGCTCAAATCCATCACGAAGCAGAGTTTCGAATGAAAATTCAATGAAGCACTTCAAGGGCATGCACTCCAAGCTGGGCATTTTCTCAAGGCACTCAAGTGCATCATAAATGAGTTTTTACGTGCCTGATGAACTCGCTGCTCATTTTTGGCAATTGGAAAGGAAGTATCAGTCCCTGGAGAAGAGCTCGACAGACATGGTGGCCTCTCAAGCTCTACACCCAGAGACCAAGGACGTTCAGATGGCTCATTAATACATGTTTCCTCGGCTGACCCAGTCGCAGTTGCCTAATATAGAAAAGGATTTGAAAGCTCAGTCATGAGAGCTGCGAGGGCTAACTTCTCAGGTTTTTGAGGATGTACTCCTCCATTTTTTGCATTGATGGCTCAGAGGGTTGGGTCCTCTATAAAAACCTAGGCATTGTAATGTAAAATGGGGGGGGGAACTTTCTGCTAGAAAGTTGTAACTTGAATCTTTGCGATTAATACTAAAAGAGTTTTGGGCTTAATTTCTCTCTTGTATGCTACCTGCTGTGATTATTTCTATTATTTTTTCTTCATTTGCATACTGTAATTCTACATTCTGGATTTAGGTGTGCGATTGGGGATAGAACCCTAAAATTTTCTCGAGGGATACATAGGGGAGGAAAATGTTGTATTAGCTTTCTTTTATGCTGCCTGTGGATAGTGTTTCTGTTATATTCACTTTTCTTGGTCGTCGTAATTATGAACTCTAGATTTTGATGTAAGGGGAAAGGTAATCTTGGAACTCGTCTAGAGGATACATAGGAGGGTTAATATCATGTTCATTTCATTTTATTCTTGGTATTCCTTGTTGCTGTTTTGAGATATTAGCCAGCAATCGTGCTTCTGGTTCTTTCCCACTTTAAATCATTGATATTTCTACCCTTAATATTTTTATTTCTTTCCTACACCCTTACTCTTTTATCTCTTTCCTACACCCTTTTCTTAAAACACCGAAATATTTTAATAAAGGAGTCGGCCTTTCTCCGAAGATTGGCACCAGGGGCATCTCTTCCTCTCATCCTTTCAATGTTGGTCCAGGTCTAGGGCACGTACACTTTTCCAAATCCTTTCCTAGGCAAAATTGGTGACCAAAAGTTACCAAATTAGATATGGGGCTGACATTGTCAAAGTCGAATTGCCTTTAATTCACTTTTATAAGGAGGTGTTGGAGATTCTTGAGAGAGGCAGCCTACTGCACTTCCTAAAGGAGTATGATCATTATGATGAAGGGATTTCTTGATAGATTTCCCACTCATCAACGTGACTCTTGGTTGTCTTTGATCCTACTATGTCATTTTGGTTTGATGTTTTAGGATATATTTTTAGTTATCTAAGGTGCTTTCCTTGAAGGGTTACATGCTTGTTTTTTATGTAACCTGTGTTGTTCCTTTTTGTTAGTCTCAACTGGTGACTTCCTGATAAATATTTTTGGATGTAAAAGGTTTGGGACCCTTTCAAAAACCCCTTTTGCAGCTAATTAAAAAAATGTTGCTACATTGGCCACTCTTTATGAAATTGCCTATGAAGACATAATGTTAAGACTCCTTGCTCTCTTTTTCAAAGGTAAATCACTAGCATAGTACCACATCTTAGAGGATAGTAGCATAAGTACTTGGGATGATATTGCTAAATTGTTTTTCCTAGAATTTGATGACATAGGGGACCCTTTCATACTCCTCATTCATTTTCATCCATTACTAAATCTAATATTCGGTTTAGCAAAACTTGGGGTAGAATCCCATAGAGCATAAAGCCATCACATGCCTAGGCTTATTTCTTCTACCTCCATGCCTTCTCCTCCTACTTAGGTCTCCAAATATGGTGATCCAATGAGATGAGAATCCTATAAAAATACATTCATCTTAGTTGGAATGCTTACCCTAAGAGTTATCATGTCATAAAAACCTTATAAATAGAAGATTAGTTCAAAAGTTTCCCTTCCAACTATGCCTTCTCCTTCACTAACCATATTATTAGAGTCTCATCCTTAGTGCTACATTTTTACAACTTCTGTATCTACTTTGAAATTAAGGGAATTACAAGAGTTGAGATATGCAATCTAAAACATGATAAAAAAGCTTTCCATATTAGAGTAACAAAATTATGAAGAGATATTTGAAGAGAATAAAAAAGAAGAACATCCTCATGCTTTAAAGGATCAAGTGATGCCACTTGAAGAAAATGATAAAAATCAAAACATTATCATTGGAGATCAAGAACTATAAGCATACATTGCTCTAGATGAATGTTGTCACCTGATAATTGATAGTCATCACAATGAGGATACTTGCCAATATCACCAACATCAACTCTAGCCAAGTGTAGTATAATAAGTAGAGGAAGAATCAAAAGAGTGTATGACCCTACTGATGGATCTAGAACAAAATCAAGTAGTTGAGAAACCTTTCATATCCAGTATAACCAGTATGCTTGCCAAATATGGAAAGATTCCATGTCATATCTTTAAAATCCAAAAATATTAAAAAATGAAGAGCAAATAATGGAGAAGTTTGAGGAACAAAATAATCCAAAGGGGTCAGACAAAGTCTTGTATCTTCAAGTAAGGCAACAAGAGGAGCAGTAACCAAATAAATCTCAAAGACAAGTCATGTCAAAAACACAATAAGCCAATTAGAGCTAGGCAACTTACCAAAAGTAGAAGGTACCACAAGTAGAACAATAGAAGGATAAATTCTTAGAACATTTTGGTACCCTTCAGTAAACAAGAAACAAAGAGAGGAATCTATCAATAATTGTCAAAATAGATTTGAGCAACTGCAAAAAGGTATGGAACAACATTATGAAGGAAGTGAAGAAACTATAGAAGACTCTATTAATTTTTTAGGTATATTAATTTAGTAGAAGTAGCTCTCAAAAGTTTAATATCTAGAAATATCACTTCCCCAGACCTTAATTCAATACAAAAGCAACTATTTATTAGTATAAGTGAAACTAACCCCCCACCCTTTTACTTGTCTTTATGCATGTAAGGTTAGGTAATACATAATTGCATAATGGATTTGGGATTTGCTGTCACAATCATGCCTTAGGTGGTTTATGATGCAAAAGGTCTATAATATGTTGAAATCAATTTAGGTTATTGCACTTCAATGGAATACTGGCCCAAGAACTAGGGGTGGTGAAAGATGTTCCCATATTATTGCACAAAATACCAAAGTTTGCATTAGTTCAAGGTATGGTAATGGTTGATTTATTGTCATTGTTTGCAATGTGCCTATCAAATAATTTTATAGAGCATTTTGGGGACGCCTATCATGAGATCATACTCACATTATTATACATTGCATCATTTAGAGTCCAACCCTTATCATATTGAAAGGTACGAGGAGCAAAACATAGATATGAAAAATAATTTTCTCACACATTCCAAGGTAGAAATACTAGATTGGATGGAAGTATAAAAAACTTATATGGAACAAGCTTCCCATGACTAGTCCCAATATCATGATATTATCAAACATAAGGAGTTAGCAAAATCCAAATCCTACCTATGATCAGTTTCAAAGCATGATGGATCACATGTTCCAACAAAAGCAACAAAAAAACCTAGGGTAGTTGGAAAAAATATTGGGGACAACCAATGAATTTTCCCTACTCAATTCCAAGGCAATAGTGCACATAGTCCTAGGAAACCATGAAAATAAGGATGAATATCTAGTAGAGGGACCGAAATATATAGGAAAAATGACAAACAATTCACATACTCAAGAAATATTATCTATGCTAGGTCCTAATGCTAGGTGTCAAACAAGATTTAGAGCTCATTCTTGTTTAAAACTAACCCAATGATAACTTTTTTCTAAAATAATCCACATGTTCCAAACCATGAACTAGTAAAAAAAAAACGTAAATTTGGGACTATTTGGTTGGATCATTGCATATTTTTTGAAGCAAAAAAATTTGATATAGTTGACATGGGAAGGCATGCCAAAATTGTGTGTACATAGTCAATATGTAAATAAAGTTTATTACAACTATATGTAATAATACCATTGGCTAAATTAGTAGTTGAATAATGTCCTTGTGGAGCAAAGCCTTGAAAGATGCACTAGACTGATCACATGTGCAAATTAAGAAGATTAAGGAAAAGAATTATGTTGATTGCTAACTCAAATTGTGTTTAAAATGTCCTTTCCTATGAGCTAACAAAAAATATAGGTGAAGAAAAAAGGATAGACTTGACAACCAACCGATGATCCTATAACAAGGAGTCTATATAAGAATGTCCCTCCCCTCAGCAATGCATAATTATTCAAGTATAGATCATTCTAAAGTACCATATGCTACTTGAGGCTAGGGATAAATGATAAGTCAGGAAGCTCTATCATTCTTTCAAATTTTTGGTGTTGTAAAGATGATAGGAATATGCGTTAGAAATGGACTTAAAGAAAAATTACATACAGATCTAAAAATTCCTGCACAACAAGGAATTGCTTACCAGTTGGAATGGAAAAATATTTAGTCTTAGCCTTCTCGATGGTAGCTAAGGTAAGTATTATCATAGGTAGGAATCCAATAGCCATCTTGGTATTAGCTTAAACCATCCTAGTGTTAGCTAAATGGGATCCTCCATTGATGATGTCTACACCCAAATTATAGTCATTGGCATGCCTCTCAACCTATGATGTAGGCCAATTGATCTAGCCACACTCTTTTGGTAATTGTGTTTTACTATTCAAAAATATAAAATCCTAGGATAAAGGAGAAATAAATGAAGAGAAAAATCCTAAGAGGTTGTTAATCTTGTTAGGCCTAAACATTTTGAGCACTCGATAAGCTTGCCAAGCAAGTCTAATGAAATAGAAGTACCTCTTCAATATTTGAAAACTACAAGAGGACAAGGTAAAAATAAGATTTTCATCATGCGTAACCTCTCAACTATTTTACCCAAAATAAAAAAGAATAGAATATCCAAGATTTAGGGACATTCCTCAAGATAAATTTAGATGATATTCACCATTCGGGTATTATTATTCTCCTTTATTCTGCAAATACACCCCCCTTCATCCTCCATCCTATTTTATGTTTCACCTCTATTATTCTCTTTGCTCATTCCCTTTCATCATATTAATTATTGATTTCAATTACCAAAGGATAAGGCTACTTGGGTTCTCAATTTTGCTAGCAAAATTCCAAGAGGAGCCAATAATGTGGGCCCATGAGAGTTCCCACGCATATAGTTCCTAGTAATTTCACTGGACTATCAATTTTGTAAACATTTTGAGAACCAATTACAAGGAAACATGGTTAGGCCTAAAACTTTTGCATAGAATTTGATTGAGAAAAAGAGAGCAACTTTATGGACCCAAAACTAAGGTAGGGAAATTTGGCCACTCTAGACTATCTAGGTTTAGACTAACCAGGCAAATGTATGGTTGGTAATTCTCTAGTGATCAAAATCTCTAAAGTCTTATGATAGTTTCGACTAGTTCCTAGACATCCCAACAACAAAGCATTATGTTTGAAATAGATAATGAAAAAACAAGAGGGATCCTGGCTAGGTCACTTTTGGAAGATATTGTGTGTGGTAAAGGTATTGGCCACTTGGACACTTCTCAACCATATAGGACAAGGTGGTTATAGGAAAGCAATAGGCAGTCTCCTAGAACCTACAACAACATCATGTGCCACTAATCATAAGTTGGCATCCCAATAAATTTTATAGCTATCACAATAATAAGTCATGGTAGGAGAGGCTAAGCATGTTTAGGTAGTATAAATTTATTGAATACATGTGACTGTAGTAGACAGTGGACATTTCTAATAAAGAGTAGCTAGCAAAAATAGAGCAAAAAGTGACCTCCACTCCTTTCCAACATGTTGATAAAGCACAAGCTCTTAATAGGGCCAGATTGTGCCTATATTGTAAGGCCTATGGAAGGCCATCATTGTAATTATTAGTTAGGGTTTGGAAATTTGAGTGTTTTCCTAGTGTATATTATGTAATTTTGCTCTATAATTTTAATGAATCAAATCACTATTTGACCTTTACTAGCATTGTATTGTTGAATTCTTTCATATGTGGATGCTTTGTAGGCCCTAGATATTTTTGTAAAATATTTTTGTGGAGGTCTAGTAGTCTATTTTGCTAGGCCCAACTATTGGAATATTAGGGATGCTTAGTGTTTGATTGTGTGGTTCTACTTTATTTTGTAAAAAATGCTTAGGGTGTTAATAGCTATTGGAGTAGCAGCGGGTATGATCTAGGTTTAATTCATATTCAATGATACTTTACCTAATATCTAGTCTATTAGGTCCCACATGTAGTTTATTTTTAGTGTGGTTTGTATGGTATATGGAAAGGTTGTTAGTCAAATTTTGTTCACATCTAATCCATATTTTTCATTCCTAATCCTCCATTTAATACTCTAATCTTCTCCACATATTTTCATTTGTTTTATAACAAGGAATTGGCCTTCTTCAAAGGTTGGCTAGGAGATATCCTGAGCCATCCAATCTTGGCCTTGTGGTCAAGGGTACACTTCCATAGATTAGGTAGATGATAGACCAAGAATAACAACTTCTTATCTAGACATATTAAAGACCTTTTAATTTCATGATTTACTCCCAATCCCTATGACCTCACTAAAATCCCTACCAACCTGTGATAGAAATTGCAACAAAACTACAATGATCACCTCAATGAAATATCAATACTAAAATTCATAAATCAAATTTAGAAAAAGATATTATGGTGCAATTATTTATATATTCATTAAGAGTTAAATATATTGTGGTTTATAATATTTCCCTAAAATACAGTCACTTATTGGTATTTTATTGTTAAACCTTTCATGAAGAGGTTTGACAATCAAGAAAATATATATATAGTGTTATTTTAGTTAAATGCAATTTAAAGGTATCCCAAAGAGAACATCCATGATTATAGTATGATGTTTATGAAAATACTATGCCTTGTGCTCCCAAATATTGAAACCTTGGATGAGTAGGCCTTCACATACTACATAAGAGGTTTACAATCAGACTTGGCCCTAATTGTCCAAAATGCAAATCATGTTACTTTATCTAATACATTAGAGGAAGTAGCTCATGTTGAATTTGTGCTTATATAAGTAGAGAAACTATACCTACTCCACCCATGGCTTATGATACACATGTAGTCCAATCTCAAACTCTATAAATACAATATCCTCATCTATGACACTCATATAAAATGCTTAATTCCAATCTATCCAAACCTATTAATCTACTCAATTCGTTACACCTCAGATTATCCAATTATTTCCTAGTATACATATGTATCCATTAAAAAACACTCCTTGTATTATTACCTTTTGATGTTAAAGTGTGATAAGTGCTATCACATTCCAACCATAATTTCTAGCACTATGAGCTCTACCTTGACCATCCAATATGGATTCTTCCTCTGTATCTTAAAGTCAAAATATTGTATTAGATGATCAATTGAATGAAATGAGAGAAGCAATGAAGAAATTGGTAAATAAAATCACAACATATATGAAATATAGTAGTGTTTGGAAACAAATAGGGAATTGGTAGCAAAGAAGGACCTTTTACCCAAAAAAAATCAAGTTTCCTATCAATCTAGAAACCAAACCTTTAATTAGGTGTAAAATAACATGGTTAATGTAAATTCATAGATAAACACATTATGAATTTTTTCTATAATGATAGATACAATTCAATGGAATATATTAGAGGTAATTCAACCAACATTCAAGGCATAACAAGAGATAATGATGGGTCAACTAGTGATATTCCAAATTCCCATAATAAATTAGTGTATGGCTCAACAACCTATTGTGGTGGACCAATCTAAGGTGGTGTAGCGATACATTCAAGATATATCTAACCCAAACAACGTGATGTTTGGCAATTTTGGAATCTAGGAAGATGGCGAGGGTTTTTATTTTGAATATTATGTAGTTTTTTTGGCTAATGAACAAAAAGAAATTACAACAAGGAGTAAGAGAAAGGAAACAAATGAGCAACCCCAATTGACAAGCCCCCAAAAAATCCCATAAAACAACCTAATTTATGTACAAGTACTACTATTCTATGAAGAGGCAATCACCATTACACCTTAAGGATAAAGGGCCAAAGCTTTCATACCAACCTACTATATAGGGGAATGTTCAAGAAAGTACATTGAATTTGGTTCCATAAATTGAAACCCCTAAAACAAATAAGCATGTAGTTGAGAATGATTTAACAACATCAAATAAGCAAATATTAAAGGGAAAATTATTAAAAGAGGCTAAAAATAATATGAAATATCCATCTCTAACCAACAAGGATTGAGTTGTTATTACATGAGGATTTAGGAAATTCATCTCATGCAATGAGATTAACACAAATGAATCAAAACTTAACATTGTTGAAAATTTGACAATGACACCCACAAAGGTAAACATGTTAGGCATTAGCCTTAAATAGACAAACGGACATGTTGCAAGAAGCTCTCAAAGAGCAAGAATGAAGTTATGCAAAATTAAAGATAATGATATAGAAATAGGTACAAATGAATATGATTGAGCAACATAATTTGGTAACTAAAGATAATGATATAGAAATTGGTACAAATGAATATGACAACTTCATTCCGAACCTGCAAGTGACAGTTAAAAAGGGGCCTTGATGGATTAGACGTTTTTCTCAGGATTGCCCAAACTACTGAACTCGTTTTGTCCATATCTCACTCATCCGGACTTGGATTGAGCTGAAATTTTGAGGGTAGATGCCTGAAAAACCCTAGAACGTCTCCACCAATTTTCATATCATTTGGAGCAACACAGATCCTAGCGCATCCCTATGTGTGAATGATATATTTGGCAAGCGGCTATGCGAGGGTTTCATCTGGGTTGAGTGCAAGCAGCTCCATAGGTTGGTTTTTAGGGCCTTCGGGCCCTAGCGACCAATATTTTTGTGGTTTATGCTCAATATTTTAGTAGGAAATGTTGCAGGGGATACAATATGGGTTAGAAATTTGTCTTTCAATAGATCATACTATGAACTTGAGTGACAACGACTTCCAATTTGCTGAACAAAAGAAAAGTGAAAACCATACCTTTCCATGGCGTCTAGGGCAAGGATTAAAGAGATCACGAAACAAGTTTCAAGTAGTTGATCAAAAAATGGCTCATATCTCAAGTGAATCTAGTGCTAAGGTGCACCCACAAAATAATTCTACTATGAAAACCCCTATCAAGGGTAAGAATTTCGAAGACTCAGTCCCAAAAATGAATTTTAGGGATGCCCTTCATGGTGGATAGCCTCAGCCCAATGCTAATATCAATATTAGGGCTTCCCATAAACCTCTAAGAATGCCTAAGATTGATCCCAAGAAAATGGAGTCAGGATGTCTTAAAGCATTTGATGGAACTCCTATTGTTAAGCATGATATGGGTAACATTCAGACTGGCATTGAAGATTTGGAAAAAAGAGGACTAATTTGTCGATTCGTGGGTTTTTGTCCGAGTCTATCTGCTTTCAAAGTCTGGGCTGCAAAAAGCTAGAAAACTAAAGGTGAGTTACAAATCTCTATTTATCCAAATGGTTATTTTCTTTTTTTATTTGCTAATAATGAAGATAGAGAGAAAAATTTTCAAGGGGGTCCTTGGTTTTTGGAAGGGCAAGGCTTTTCATGAAGCCCTGGCATACTAAATTTAAAGCCGAAGAAGAGATGCCTTCTATAGCTCCCGTGTGGGTTAGACTCTTTGGCCTCCCTATTGAATTTTGGAATCCTACTATTTTTTCTTCAATTGGAAACTCTTTAGGAACTTTTATGATGACCGTTGATTGTACTCAAAATTTTGAACATATTATTTATGCTCGAATTTGTGTTTTAATGGATTTTGACAAACCCCTACCTAAAAATATCACATTACAATTTGAGGAAGACACTTGGGAGCAAGTAGTGGACTATGAGAACATTCCTTTTCGTTGTAGAATTTACCATGAATATGGTCATTTGGCCAGTGCTTGCCCAAATAAAATTCCTGATCAAAAGAAAGAAGATATAAACTCAGCAGGTTTCCAAATACCTAAGAAGAAGAACACTTAGAAAAAACCATTTATGAAGGATCAATCAAAGTCATCTGCTAATATGTTTGAAATCCTTTCCACAAATGATGTCCCAAGTGAGGAAGAGGAAATAATGGAAACTAAAATCTTAGAAACACAAAGATTTTCAATAGAAAAAAAAAGGAGAAAATTTACACAAGAAAAACAATATTTCAAATGTCAAAACTTCAAATAATGTAGGTCCCAATATAGACTCCAAGAGGTTGATCATATCTTAGCTTTTAGACCTATTGCTTTATGTAATGTTATTCTCAAAATCAATACTAAAATCATGGAAGAAAGGTTGAAGCCTCTTTTGCATAAGATTATTTCGCCCGAGCAAGGGGGTTATGTGGTAAGGACGTCAAAACTAGTAGATGAGATAGCCCTTCCTTTCTTAGCCGAAGCCATCCATTCCATGGATATGAAAAATTCTCCTTCCATGTTCATTTAGTTAGACTTATCCAAAGCTTATGACAGAGTGGATTGGCACTTCCTTATCAAAGTTTTGAGGCAATTTGGTTTCTCTAAGGATTGGATGGATTGGATTATGGGATGTATCTCTTTAGTTTCCTACTTAGTTCTTATCAATGGAAGGCCTTCTCAGTCTTTCCCAGCTTCCAGAGGTATTAGGCAAGGTGACCCGTTATCCTCTTATTTATTCATCATTCTTGTTGAATGCTTGGGTAGGACTATAACCAAAAAGAGGGAAAACAAAACCCTTGAGGGAGTTACCATTGCTCATGGAGCTAGACCTATCTCTCATCTTCAATTTGTGGATGACTCTACTCTTTTAGGTAAAGCTACATTTAAGGAAGCTTCTAATATTAAGCAAATCATTAGTTGTTTTTCTAAGGCTACTGGGTAGTTGATCAATGAAGACAAATCTAAAGTTATTTTCTTTCACTACTCTGCTAGATAGGAATCCATGGTCTTGGATAAATTAAGATATAAGAAGACCTCTCTTCCAATCACTTATTTAGGTATTCCCATAAATATTCAAAGGCAGAAAAATAAAGATTGGAATTGGTTGTTGGACAAAGTCAAGAAGAAAATTGGAAAGTGGACCAACAAGTGGCTTTCTTCTGGGGGGTAGAATCACCTTGGTAAAATCAGTCCTTCAAGCTATTCCTATTTATGTTTCTTCCGTTTTGAATATCCCAAAGGTTGTTCTTCGAGAATTGGATCAAATCAGTCATCATTTCCTTTGGAGTGGTACTAAGGAGAAAAGAAAATGGGCCTATGGTGAAATGGGATACTTTATGTCTTCCTAAGAGTGAAGGGGGGTTAGGATTCCCGTCTTCAATTAATAACAACAAAGCTTTAGATGCTAAATTATATTGGAGGATGTTGCATAACCCCAATGCTCTTTGGGCCAATAATCTTCGTGCTAAATATGCTAAGAACAAAAGTCCTGAAGACCTTGTTCGCTATCAACTTCCTACCAAAGGTTCTCCCATTTTAGCAATTCTTAAGACTGGTGAGGATTTGATAAAGAAAAATTTATTTTGGATCATTCATAATGGTCAACATGCAAATTCTTGGACATATTCTTGGGATGGTCACAAGCCTTTGATAACTCAGTTCTCGATTGGAGGCCTGGGATGGAGGAGCTTCACCGAGCTAATTGGATAAAGGTGGCTAATTACTATCGGTACCATACTCGGTAATTCAAAGGTTGGTAGATATTGGATCCCTATTGAGGACTGGCCTATTCAAATCCCGTAAAGGCAAAGACAAGATATCCAAGGCATCCTTCATATGAGATCCCTCTCTTGGTCCCATGAAAAATATTGTTTTGGATGGAACAACACTACTAAGGGTGAGTATTCAGTTGCTCAAGGTTATTTGACCTTATGCCATAATAATCCCAACCATTCTTCTAACATTTTTTCTCGATTGTGGGCTCAAAATCTCTAGCCTAAGGTGAGGTTCTTTAATTGGCTTTTATTGCATCGTAGGGTGCTTACTGGTGAGCAACTTATGAAGCGTGGTTTTCATGGCCCTTTTAGATGTGAAATGTGTGAAGAGAATGTAGAAAATATCAACCATATTTTTATTGAGTGTACTTTAGCCTCCGAGCTATGGAGGAGAATGGCCACTTTACTTGGCTTACAATGGTCCAATTTTTTTACTTTTGAACAGCTTTGGAGGGATTGGCCTAATCAAGAGGGTGTTGATCATTTTATTAGGCGGTTAGTTTGGATGGGTTCTACCATTCTTCTTTGGAATATTTGGAATGAAAGGAACAACCAAATTTTTAATCAAGATAGGAAGGATATTCACTATATTTGGCAAAAGACCATAGCCAACTTAGTTGAATCGGTCCATCAACTCCTTAATCACCCCCAAAACTCCCACCAAAGATGGGATCAAGTGATGCAAAGATTGAAGATTAAACCTTCTAAGGGCAACCAACTTAAAGGGAATGTGAGTATTAGTAAGATGGATAGGACTAGAAATTGGCAACCTCCTCCTAAGGATTTTGGAAAAGTCAATACTGATGGAGCCTCTAGAGGGAACCCTGGAAAAGCCAGTGTGGGAGGAATTGGTAGACTTTTAGATGGCTCCTTGGTTTTTACTTTTGTTGAGAATTTGGGTATTCTTTCCAATAACCTTGCTGAGGGGTATGGTATCCTCAGAGGCCTTCAGGAGGCTACTAAGGTTGGATGGGAAAAGGTGTTAGTTGAGTCTGACTCTCAACTTATGATTAATCTCTTGAAGACTCCTTCTAAGAATCATAAGGTGGATTGGAGAATAAAAATAATTATTGAGAAGATTCAGTTAATCCAGATGGGATTTTTGAAAGTTGATTACAATCATGTGGTTAGAGATCAAAACAAGAGTGCTGATGCTTTAGCTAATTGGGCTTTGGACAAAGGTGATCTTACTTGTTATGGCCACCCTCCTATATGGTGGGCTTCTCAAATTAGGGAAGCTCTTCTTTCTATCATTTCTTTGGATGGCTCCAGTTCTGAAGGTACCTAGTTTCTTCTTGTTTTTTTTTTTTTTTGCTTCTCTTTGGTTCATTCAATTTTTTTTAGTTCCCTAGCTCATTCTATTCTTTATTTTGTTTCCTCTGTTGATTCTTGCCTTAATAGTCTTCTGGTCTAGATAGGTCATTGTTTTGTTCATTTTTTTTTTTTTCTTTTTTGTTTTTTTTGTTTAGTTTTTTAAGGTGGGTGGGTTCTTTTGTTTTGTTTTGTTTTTGTGTTCTTTGTGTTGTTTTTTGTTGTTCTTGTGTTTTTGTTGTTGTTGTTTTTTTTTTTTTATGTTTTTTGTTATTGTTCTTGTGTTTTTTTCGTTCTTGTTCTTGGGTTTCTCTTTGTTTGTGTTATTTCATGTTTTTATGTGTGAGTGTTTTCTATGTATTTTGTTTTTGTTTATTGTCTGTTGTTGGTTGTTTTTTATTTTTATTTTTATTTTTTTTAATTTTTTAGGTTTTGGTTGTGTTTATTTTTCATGTTTTTTTTGGGTTATGTCTTTGTAGTGTTCTGTTGTTTTTGTCTTGTTTGTGTTTTGTTATGTGGTTCTTGTGTTTTTTTATGTGGTTTGTGTTGTGGTTTCTTTTATATTATTGTGCGTTTTTGGTTGTGCTTTTGTTTTTGACACACTCAAGGAGCATGTTTTTTATTTTATTTTATTATTTTTGTTGTTATTTACTTATTTTTAAATTGGTTTTGTGTGTTTGTTTGCTCCTTGAGTATGTCAAAGGTGGTAGGCCAGGTCCGAGTCCTGGGCGTTTTTGGCGGAATGGATACCCCCGCCTCCTTGGGTCTTACCCGAAAGTGGCATCCCTTTTGGGATGTTTTCCACAAATAAAAAAAAAAAAAGATCATTCGATATTTGGGTAAATTCTTTGGAGATATTAAATGCTCCAAATTCTAAAATAATTAAACTACCATCATTTTGTATCACCTTGAAGATTGAAAATTACTTGCTATGTAACTATATAGTAGATTCAAGAGTTGTTAGTTATGCTAAAAATAATGTGTGAGGAAATGGGATTACCTTATGCCAAAATAGCCAGGGGGCTATTTAGATGGGTAGGATGAGGGAAAGTGCTATTGAATTCCTAAAGGACCTAATAATTATAGTGTCTAAACATCTAAAAATTATAGTTATTCAAGAGATAATTGTAATAGATATTCCTCCTTACTTTGGAATGTTGCTATCAAGAGGATGGATAAAGACAATGTTAAGAGATGGGTACTTTGTTAGGGGTAAGAGATATGTAAATAATATTATAATACAAAAATAAAATATCACATATTATATTTCCATTATTTCACAATAATATATCAAATTATTTCAACAATATTACAATATTCCATTATAATCCATCACATTATACTATCCATCACTTGCCCACAATATGCATATTAAATGCAACGATATGTATCTTCATATTTGAAAGACTCTTCAATTCTTACAACTCTTGGAATTTCACCTTCAACTATCTTTTCATCTCCTCACAATCTCATGAGAGATGTGTCTATTCAATTTCCATATGGGAGAATAATTTATCTATTCCATGATAATTACAATAATTAAAATATTATATGACTCTAAATAATATAATAAGGTCTAACACCCCCTATATTACATTACTTGGTATAAATATCATTAAATCCACATGCATTTAATAGTGATACACTAGAACTATTCTCTCTCATTGGCTTTGGCACTAGCTCTAGCTTTGGATTTGTCTTTGGCTTTTGCTTTGTCATTGGTTGGATCGATTTTTCCTTTTCTAGCTTTGGCTCCTCTATATTTAGCTCAACCAGATCTATGTAACTGTTGGATATTTTGAGTCCCTAAGCTGAAATGTTGTCATTGATGCCAATAGAGCAATAAATGTCAAAAGGATCTATGAAGGGTTTTTGTGAAAACCAAGACATGGAAAATAAAAGTTTTTATTTAAAACCATGGATAGCAGATTTGATCTGGGTTTTTCTTAAAACCCACGTTGGGCTTTTGTTTCATCAAAAAATGTGCCCCGATGATGGAGTTTTTTGAGTTTTAATGTTTGGTTTAAATTTTAATTATTTAAAATTTAAATTCAAATTTAAATGGAAAGTTTCTTGTCGACGTCATCATGCAAATACAATTTTAATATTTTCGTTGACATCTTCAAAGTGTTATTAAACACTATATAAAGGGGTGGCAATTAAACCAAATATTATCCTTGCTCTCGTGTGTTAATTGCCTTGGAATTCGAAAGAGCTCATGCGAATTGTTGAAAAGGAAGCAACAAAGAAAGCACAGCGATTTGGAAATATCAAACATGGTATGAGGCATGGCGCATTGGCATATCAATTTTTCTAAGACTGTGGGCAGCACAAATATCAGGGATCAAATCCCCTTGATGACAGTGTGTGGGAAGCGCTTTGGTGCTTTGTCCTTTGCGGCAGGCGGAGGAAGATTAAAGGCCCTTTTGGCCTTTTCTTTTCCAACGAGTGCTTTGGCTTGGTTGGAATCTTACACGTGGCTAAGACACTCACAGTTTGTGGTAGAAAGGGGTTCGAATCCCCTTGAGAGGTATTTACGTTTTTGCCTTTAATAATTTTTATTATCCCTAAAGTTTGGAGTTATAAGGTATTTAATTGAAATTAAATTTTATCATTAGGGCTGTAATTATTATTGCAAAAGCATATTTGATTTATGTATTATTTTGATGGAAATGGAGAATTTATTTTAGGAGAAATAAGGAGTTGTTGTTAAAGTGATTTTGAGAGATTTATTGTGGGTTATTTTTAATAAGGGTTTTTATTAAAATATACTTTGGTGGATGTGTTTATGAAGTTGGAGTAAAAAGGGTGTAAATTAAGTTATGCTTTTATTGTGATTATTTAAATACCACTAACCCTTATTAATATTGAAAAGGAAAGTTGTGATTAAGTGTGGCAGAATTTGTGGATAACTTATTGGCATCAAAAAGGTATGGGCACATTCTCCTATTGATTGTTTGTGGTGGTTGATTTTTGAAATATCATTGGAGAGAAAAGGATTGATTATGGTTTCCTTTGTGAAAATGATTGGTTGAATGCTTCAAGGTTTTCTGGTTTGTGAGTTATATTTAAACCTTGTTTTATGAGAATTTTTGTTGAAGACCATTAATGATGAAATGAACTTGAACCTGAGTTAGAAAAGAACATGAGTATCTTTGTTATGTGAAACTTGTGATTGAGCATTGTTGGAAACATTTTGAGTTGGTTAATACATGTTTGGACTAGGGTTTGTGAGGAAGGATTGTTCCTTGAGTTGATTGGTTGAGTTGAGGTGGTTAAGACTAGTCAAGTGGATGTATGTGGTTGTTCAAGTTTCTAGAAATAAACTATTCAATATTCTGATTTGAGTTGAGATTGAGATTTGAGCATAGAACATATAGAGTCTCTAACAATTCTCTTTATGCTTCTATCGAGTTGAGATTGGAATTTAAGTATAGAACATATAAAGTCTCTAAAAATTCTCTTTATGCTTATATGATATTGATTTAATATATTGATTGTACATTGAGCTTAGAACATATTGAGTCTCTAAAAATTCTCTTTATGATTCTATGTGATTGAGAAAAGTCTTTGAGAAGGTTTGTGGACTTATTTGAGTTAAGATTTTGTGAAAGCTTGCTAAGAAGATTTAAGTAAGTCCTAGAGAGGGCTTGTTGAGTAGATTTGGATAGGTTCTGTATGGACCTATTGAGTAGATTTGAATAGGTTCTATGTGGACCTATTGAGCAGATTTGAGCAGGTTCTGAGTGAACCTATTGAGCAAAATTGTAATAGATCGACTGTACTGTGTTTAGTGCGAGAGATTAAGCAAAACTATGCTAGACTGACTAAACTATGTTTGGTATAGTATTGAGATAGAGCTTTGGAGGTGACAGAGTATAGAGGACAGAGTCTCAGTGGATAGAGATCCAATAGCCAGGACAATTGAAGATAGATTTGAGTGAGAAGTCTTCAAGTGGAGAGAGATCCACTAGTCAGAGTAGCATAGAGATAGAGTCTTCTAGAAGATCACTAGCTAGAGCATAAGGGGAAAGATTTCTCCTGTGGAAGAGATCCATGAACTTGAGATTAGGGGATCAACATCTCCTTTGGACCAAGGTCCATAAACATTGTAATTTGGGAAGGATTCCCAAGAGATCATTTGAGAAATATTTAGAAGAAATATTTTCTCTATGGAGGTAGCCCACATTGGGTGAACCATGTTAAAATGGTGTCTCTTATGTGTGTGATGCTTTGTGTGATGTTTATGGTTTCATTTATGCTGATGCTTCTATTTGGGAAAAAGTTTTATGTTATACTGTTCACCCCCCCTCTCAGTATAATCACATATTCTTCAATTGGTATCAGAGCGGGTATCTCCATAAAAATTCTAACAGCTTGGAAGAGGATCCTTTGGAAGCACAAACAACTTTAGAGAGTGAAGTAGAGACTATGTTTGATATGAAAGAAGAGTTCTTCTCTACCCTCAAAAAATTGAAAAGACTTAGAGAAGAAAATTCAAACCTGAAAGAACAAATTCAGGAAGATAAAGAAGCAAGAGTGGAGTTCCTTCAGAATCTCATAAAACTTAAGGTCAAAGTGGAAGAAGGAAGAAAAATTGAGCAAGATGTGACAGATCTTCTGAAATCCAAAGAAACATAATGTGAAATATTGGAAGCAAAAATTGTTCTCCTAAAAAGTAAATTTGAAGAGACGAAGATTCTACAAGAAAAGAAAGAGGAATCAGTCTTCAAAAAAATAGAAACGTCAAACAAAGAAAAGCAAGCAAAGGACATCAGAAAAGAAGAACCCTGGATAAAGGTTAATCACAAAAGGAATATCACTTCATCATAATATCCAAGGTCTCCAAACAGGTTACATAACTTCTTCCATGGTCATTGTTTTTCTTGCAATAAATATGGACATAGAGCTACTCAATGTATTCATCATGCTGCTTACAATAGAAATTTCAATTCCTTTGCACCACTCATGGATGATGATGTTATATGTTACAAATGCAATAATTTTGGACACAAGGCTAGATGGTGTAAAATGACAATTTTAGAATCTAGAAAAATTATTCCAACAACTAGGAAGAATGTTAGGGCAAACTCTATGATAGTTCAAACAACCCTACATGCTCAAGATAGAAATGAACAATGGTATTTGGACAGTGGTTGTTCTAGTCACATGATAGGATATAAAGACAAGTTCATCATTCTAAAGGAAACAAATAGAGGATCAGTAAGTTTTGGTGACAATGGATCAGCAAAAATTATTGGGAAAGGTACTCTAAGTCTAGACAATGGAAAAACAAAAACTGAGAATGTTTTGTATGTCAAAGGGTTAAAACACAATATTATGAGCATAATTCAACTTTGTAATCAAGTATATATGGTCATGTTTCATCCAGATAGATGTGAGATAAGGAAAATAGAAACAGGAAGAATTATTGCAAATGCAAAAAGGACCGCAAAAAACCTATACATCCTAGATGAAATCAAAGGGGAAAAGTACTTTATGTCACAAGATGATGAGAGCTGGTTGTGGCATAGAAGGTTGGGTCATCTAAATTTTAACAACATAGTCAGCATAAGCGATAAACAAGCAGTTAGAGATTTTTTTTTTTTAGCAAAAAACCCCTTGGGGGGCCGCCTTGGTATGAGAGACCATGAACAGGGGGTTCTACACCATCAAAGTCACCCGGGAGTCGCACCCGACCCTGCCCGCACCAACATTATCAATTGGATTTTGGTTATCCAATTTAGCTTTTTGGTAGGGTGGATATTTGAACCTGGGACCTCCCTTGGAGGATTGCCTTCTCCTCTCCAACTCACCTACAACACCTGGGTCAAGCAGTCAGAGATTTACCCAAAACAAGAAGACCACAAAATACAATTTGTGGACCGTGTCAACATGGAAAGCAAACTAGGATAACTTATAAACCAAAAGGCTATATGAGTTCTGAGCCTTTGAGTCTTGTACACACTGAATTATGTCGTCCTACAAGAACACAAAGTCTTCAGGGTGAGATCTATTTTATGTTGTTTATAGATGACTACTCCAGAATGGTATGGGTAACCTTTTTGAAAGAGAAGTTAGAGGCTTTCAAAAAAATTAAGGCTTTCAAAAATATGGTTGAAAATGAAATAGGCAAAATGATTAAGTGTATTCAATCAAATAGAGGAGGAGAATTCACATCAAATGAATTCATATAATTCTGTGAACAGCATTGAATTAAAAGAGAATACTCAACAGCAAGAACTCCTCAACAAAATGGAGTAGTTGAAAGAAAGAACAGGACTGTTGAAAACATGGCTAGAGCTATGTTAAATGAATCTAGTTATCATATGGGTTTTGGAAAGAAGCGGTATCTACAGCTGTATATATAATTACTAGGGCTCAATTAAGGGTAAATTACCACAAAAATCCTTATGAGCTATGGAAATGCAGACCTGCTACTGTAAAACATTTCAATATTTTTGGAAGCAAATGCTACATAATATGGAAGATTAGAATTTGGGTAAATTTGGTCCTAGATGTGATGAGGGATATTTTCTTGGTTACTTTACAAAAATCAAGGCTTACAGATGTTACAACAAAATAACTCGCACTATGGTATAAAGTATAAATGTAACAATTGACGAAAAAATAGATTCTAGAGAATCAATTCAGCAAACTATATACCAAGAAGATGGATGTTGTCCAGAAGAATTTTGTGAGGAATCAGATAATGATGAAGAAGAAATGCAAAGGCTTCTTCCTAAGACTCCTTCTAGGTATGTACAGAAGCATCGCCCAAAATATCAGATTATCGAGGATCCAGATGAAAGACAGACAAGAAGAAGAATAATAAAACCATCTCAGCAAGCAAATCTTTCTTGGCTATCTAAAATTGAACCAAAAAATTTCACTCAAGCTAGTGAAGATGAATTTTGGGTTAATGCAATGAATGAGGAATTGGATTAGATAGAAAAAAGAAAGACTTGGGAACTTGTTCCATGACCAAAGGACAAAAATGTGATTGGCACAAAATGGGTTTTCATAAATAAGTTGAATGAAGATGGGCAAATGGTCAGAAACAAAGCAAGGTTAGTATGCAAAGGATATGCTCATGTAGAAGGAATTGATTTTGATGAAACTTTTACTCTTATAGCATGACTTGAGGTCATAAGGATGTTTTTAGCATTCGCAAGTTTTAAGAACTTCAAGGTATATCAGATGGATGTCAAGTCAACTTTTCTAAACGAGGTTCTAGAGGAAGAGGTCTACATAGAACAACCATAGGGATTCATACTAACAGATACATCATATCAGGTATGCATATTAAAAAAGGTACTGTATGGTTTAAAGCAGGCTCCTAGAGCATGGTACTCAAGATTGGATAAGTATCTACAGGAATAAGGGTTCAGGAAAGGAATCAAAGATAATAATTTGTATATAAGGAATGAAGGAAATGATCTTCTAATAGTAGTTGTTTATGTTGATGACATAATATTTGGAGGAAACAATGACAAAATATGCAAAGAATTTGCTAAGAACATGCAAAGTGAATTTGAAATGTCCATGCTTGGTGAATTATCCTTCTTTCTAGGTCTTCAAATTTCACAATCAAGAGAAGGAGTGTTTCTTTCTCAAGCCAAGTATATCAGGGAGATGTTAAAAAATCCAGGTTAGAAGATTGCAAACCGGTAAGTACTCCTATGATCATAGGGTGCAAGTTGAGTAAGGATGATGAATCTCTAGAGGCATATTAGAGACTATACAGATCCATGATTGGTAGTTTACTATATGGTACAACTACAAGACCATATATAGTGCAATCAGTGGGATTTGTAGCAATATTTCAAGAAGCACCCAAGGAAACACATGTAGCAACAGTAAAAAGAATTTTTAGGTATCTAAAAGGGACTATGGACTTTGGGCTTTGGTATCCCAAAAGTGATAGTTTTTCACTCACAACATATACAGATGCATATTGGGCTGGCATTATTGATGATAGAAAAAGCACAAGTGGAGGAGATTTCTTTCTTGGAGAAAGTCTAGTCTCCTAGTTAAGTAAGAAATAGGTTTCAGTATCTCTATCTACAACAAAGGCAGAATACATTGCAATAGTAGCCAGTTGTACTCATGTTTTATGGATGAAGAGAATTTTAGAAGACTTCAGGATAAAGCATGATGAGCCCATTCCTATACTTTGTGACAATACCAGTGCCATATGTATCTCAAAGAATCTGGTAATGCACTCTATGACAAAGCATATTCCAATTAAGTATCATTTTCTGAGAGAACAAGTGTCAGATAAACAAGTTATATTGGAGTATGTCACTACCAAGGAACAGATAGCAGATATTTTCACTAAACCACTCTCAAAGGAGACATTTGAGTATCTTCGAGGAAAATTGGGAGTAAGACTCCCACCCCAGAATTAACCACCTCATGTGGAGGTGGGGGAGGGGCTAAGCTAAGAGGCTTAATTCTTAGCCCCGAGCCCCAAAGGTGACCCTTTGCCATTGATGTCAAAGGGGGAGAGATTTGTGTATTATGGGGAGAGTTTTTGGATATGAGGAGAGATTTGATATCTAAGAGAGCATTGAGCCAGGGGGAGCAAAGCCCTAGGGGGAGCATAAAAGAAGGTCAGAATTTAGTAAAAGGATTTGGGTTGCCATCAATGACAAAGGGGGAGATTGTTGGACATTTTGAGTCCCTAAGCTGAAATGTTGTCATTGATGTCAATAGAGCAATAAATGTCAAAAGGATCTATGAAGGGTTTTTGTGAAAACCAAGGCAGGGAAAATAAAAGGTTTTATTTAAAACCATGGACAACATATTTGATCTGGGTTTTTCTTAAAACCCACATTGGGCTTTCGTTTCATCGAAAAAGGTGCCCCGGTGATGGAGTTATTTGAGTTTTAATGTTTGGTTTAAATTTTAATTATTTAAAATTTAAATTCAAATTTAAATGGAAAGTTTCCCGTCGATGTCATCATGCAAATACAATTTTAATATTTTCTCCGATGTCTTCAAAGTGTTATTAAACACTATATAAAGGGGTGGCAATTAAACCAAATATTATCCTTGCTCTCGTGTGTTAATTGCCTTGGAATTCGAAAGAGCTCGTGTGAATTGTTGAAAAGGAAGCAACGAAGAAAGTGCAGCAATTTGGAAATCTCAAATGTGGTATGAGGCGTGGCGCATTGGCGTATCAATTTTTCTAAGACTGTGGGCAGCGCAAATATCAGGGATCGAATCCCCTTGATGGTAGTGTGTGGGAAGCGCTTTGGTGCTTTGTCCTTTGCGGCAGGCGGAGGAAGATTAAAGGCCCTTTTGGCCTTTGCTTTTCCAACGAGCGCTTTGGCTCGGTTGGAATCTTAGCCATGGCTAAGATGCTCGCGGTGTGTGGTGGATAGGGGTTCGAATCCCCTTGAGAGGTATTTACGTTTTTGCCTTTAATAATTTTTATTAGCCCTAAAGTTTGGAGTTATAAGGTATTTAATGGGAATTAAATTTTATCATTAGGGTTGTGATTATTATTGCAAAAGCATATTTGATTTATGTTTTATTTTTATGGAAATGGAGAATTGATTTTAGGAGAAATAAGGAGTTGTTAAAGTGATTTTGAGAGATTTATTGTGGGTTATTTTTAATAAGGGTTTTTATTAAAATATACTTTGGTGGATGTGTTTATGAAGTTGGAGTAAAAAGGGTGTAAATTAAGTTATGCTTTTATTGTGATTATTTAAAGACCACTAACCCTTATTAATATTGAAAAGGAAAGTTGTGATTAAGTGTGGCATAATTTGTGGATAACTTATTGGCATCAAAAAGGTATGGGCACATTCTCCTATTGATTATTTGTGGTGGTTGATTTTTGAAATATCATTGGAGAGAAAAGGATTGATTATGGTTTCCTTTGTGAAAATTATTGGTTGAATGCTTCAAGGTTTTCTGGTTTGTGAGTTATATTTAAACCTTGTTTTATGAGCATTGTTGTTGAAGACCATTAATGATGAAATGAACTTGAACCTGAGTTAGAAAAGAACATGAGTATCTTTGTTATGTGAAACTTGTGATTGAGCATTGTTGGAAACATTTTGAGTTGGTTAATACATGCTTGGACTAGGGTTTGTGAGGAAGGATTGTTCCTTGAGTTGATTGGTTGAGTTGAGGTGGTTAAGACTAGTCAAGTGGATGTATGTGGTTGTTCAAGTTTCTAGAAACAAACTATTCAATATTTTGATTTGAGTTGAGATTGATATTTGAGCATAGAACATATAGAGTCTCTAACAATTCTCTTTATGCTTCTATTGAGTTGAGATTGGGATTTGAGTATAGAACATATAGAGTCTCTAACAATTATCTTTATGCTTCTATGAGATTGATTTGATATATTGATTGTACATTGAGCTTAGAACATATTGAGTCTCTAACAATTCTCTTTATGATTCTATGTGATTGAGACAAGTCTTTGAGAAGGCTTGTGGACTGATTTGAGTTAAGCTTTTGTGAAAGCTTGCTAAGAAGATTTGAGCAAGTCCTAGAGAGGATTTGTTGAGCAGATTTAGATAGGTTTTGTGTGAACCTGTTGAGTAGATTTAGACAAGTTTTTGTGTGAACTTGTTGAGCAGATTTGAGCAGGTTCTGAGTGAACCTATTGAGCAAAATTGTACTAGATCGACTGTACTGTGTTTAGTGCAAGAGATTGAGCAGAACTATGCTATACCGACTAAACTATGTTTGGTATAGTATTGAGATAGAGCTTTGGAGGTGACATAGTATAGAGGACAAAGTCTCAGTGGATAGAGATCCAGTAGCCAAGACAATTGAAGACAGATCTGAGTGAGAAGTCTTCAAGTGGAGAGAGATCCACCAGTCAGAGCAGCATAGAGATAGAGTCTTCTAGAAGATCACTAGCTAGAGTAGAAGGGGAAAGAGTTCTCCTGTGGAAGAGATCCACGAACTTGAGATTAGGGGATCAACATCTCCTTTGGACCGAGGTCCATAAACATTGTAATTTGGGAAGGATTCCCAAGAGATCATTTGAGAAATATTTAGAAGAAATATTTTCTCTATGGAGGTAGCCCACATTGGGTGAACCACGTTAAAATGGTGTCTCTTATGTGTGTGATGCTTTGTGTGATGTTTATGGTTTCATTTATGTTGATGCTTCTATTTGGGAAAAAGTTTTATGTTATACTGTTCACCCCCCTCTCAGTATAAGCACATGTTCTTCAATTGGTATTAGAGCGGGTATCTCCATGAAAAGTCTAATATCTTGGAAGAGGATCCTTTGGAAGCACACACAACTTCAGAGAGTGAAGTAGAGACTATGTTTGATATGAAATAAGAGTTCTTCTCTACTCTCATAAAATTGGAAATACTTAGAGAAGAAAATTCAAACCTGAAAGAACAAATTCAAGAAGATAAAGAAGCAAGAGTGGAGTTCCTTCAGAATATCATAAAACTTAAGGTCAAAGTGGAAGAAGGAAGAAAAATTGAGCAAGATGTGACAGATCTTCTAAAATCCAAAGAAACATAATGTGAAATAATGGAAGCAGAAATTGTTCTCCTAAAAAGTAAAGTTGAAGAGACTAAGATTCTACAAGAAAAGAAAGAGGAATCAGTCTTCAAAAAAGTAGAAACATCAAAAAAATAAAAGTAAGCAAAGGACATCAAAAAAGAATAATCTTGGATAAAGGTTAATCACAAAAGGAAGATCACTTCATCACAATATCCAAGATCTCCAAACAAGTTACATAACTTCTTCCATGGTCATTGTTTTTCTTGCAATAAATATGGACATAGAACTACTCAATGTATTCATCATGCTACTTACAATAGAAATTTCAATTCCTTTGCACCACACATGGATGATGATGTTATATGTTACAAATGCAATAATTTTGGACACAAGGCTAGATGGTGTAAAATGACAATTTTAGAATCTAGAAAAATTATTCCAACAACTAGGAAGAATGTTAGGGCAAACTCTATAATAGTTCAAACAACCCTACATGCTCAAGATAGAAATGAACAATGGTATTTGGACAGTGGTTGTTCTATTCACATGATAGGAGATAAATACAAGTTCATCATTCTAAAGGAAACAAATAGAGGATCATTAATTTTTGGTGACAATGGATCAGTAAAAATTATTGGGAAAGGTACTCTAAGTCTAGACAATGGAAAAACAAAAAATGAGAATGTTTTGTATGTCAAAGGGTTAAAACACAATATTATGAGCATAATTCAACTTTGTAATCAAGTATATATGGTCATGTTTCATCCAGATAGATGTGAGATAAGGAAAATAGAAACAGGAAGAATTATTGCAAATGCAAAAATGACCGCAAACAACTTATACATCCTAGATGAAATCAAAGGGGAGAAGTACTTTATGTCACAAGATGATGAGATTTGGTTGTGGCATAGAAGGTTGGGTCATCTGAATTTTGACAACATAGTCAGCATAAGCAATAAACAAGCAGTCAGAGTTTTTTTTTTTTTTAGCGAAAACCCCTTGGGGGGCCACCTTGGTCTGAGAGACCACTAACAGGGGGTTCTACACCATCAAATTCACCTGGGAGTCGCACCCGACCCTGTCCACACCAACATTATCAATTGGATTTTGGTTACCCAATTCAGCTTTTTGGTAGGGTGGAGATTTAAACCTGGGACCTCCCTTGTAGGATTGCCCTCTCCTCTCCAACTCACCTACAACACCTAGGTCAAGCCGTAAGAGATTTACCCAAAATAAGAAGACCACAAAATGTAATTTTTTGGTCGTTTCAACATGGAAAGTAAACTAGGACAACTTATAAACCAAAATGCTATATGAGTTCTGAGCCTTTGAGTCTTATACACACTGACTTATGCGGTCCTACCAGAACACAAAGTCTTAAGGGTGAGAGCTCTTTTATGTTGTTTATAGATGACTACTCCAGAATGGTATGGGTAACCTTTTTGAAAGAGAAGTTAGAGGCTTTCAAAAAATTTAAGGCTTTCAAAAAGTTGGTTGAAAATGAAACAAGAAAAATGATTAAGTGTCTTCAATCAAATAGAGGAGGAGAATTCACATCAAATGAATTCATATAATTCTATGAACAGCATGGAATTAAAAGAGAATACTCAGCAGCAAGAACTCCTCAACAAAATGGAGTAGTTGAAAGAAAGAATAGGACTGTTGAAAACATGGCTAGAGCTATGTTAAATGAATCTAAGTTATCATATGGGTTTTGGAAAGAAGCGGTATCTACAACTGTAAATATAATTACTAGGGCTCAATTAAGGGTAAATTACCACAAAACTCCTTATGAGCTATGGAAAGGCAGACCTGCTACTATAAAACATTTCAATATTTTTGGAAGCAAATGATACATAATACGAGAAGATCAGAATTTGGGAAAATTTGATCCTAGATGTGATGAGGGAGTTTTTCTTGGTTACTTTACAAAAATCAAGGCTTACGGATGTTACAACAAAATAACTCGCACTATGGTATAATGTATGAATGTAACTATTGATGAAAAAATAGATTCTAGAGAATCAATTCAGCAATCTATATACCAAGAAGATGGATGTTGTATAGAAGAATTTTGTAAGGAATCAGATAATGATGAAGAAATGCAAAGGCTTCTTCCTAAGACTCCTTCTAGGTATGTACAGAAGCATCGCCCAAAATATCAAATTATCAGGGATCCAGATGAAAGACAGACAAGAAGAAGAATAATAAAACCATCTCAGCAAGCAAATCTTTCTTTGCTATCTAAAATTGAACCAAAAAATTGCACTCAAGCTAGTGAAGATGAATTTTGGGTTAATGCAATGAATGAGGAATTGGATCAGATAGAAAAAAGAAAGACTTGGGAACTTGTTCCATGACCAAAGGACAAAAATGTGATTGGCACAAAATGGGTTTTCATAAATAAGTTGAATGAAGAGGGGCAAGTGGTCAGAAACAAAGCAAGGTTAGTATGCAAAGGATATGCTCAGGTAGAATGAATTTATTTTGATGAAACTTTTGCTCTTGTAGCATGACTTGAGGTCATAAGTATATTTTTAGCATTCACAAGTTTTAAGAACTTCAAGGTATATTAGATGGATGTCAAGTTAGCTTTTCTAAACGGGGTTCTAGAGGAAGAGGTCTACATAGAACAACCAGAGGGATTCATAGTAACAGATACATAAGATCATGTATGCATATTAAAAAAGGCATTGTATGGTTTAAATCAGGCTCCCAGAGCATGGTACTCAAGATTGGATAAGTATCTACAGGAAAAATGGTTTAGGAAAGGAATCGCAGACAGTAATTTGTATATCAGGAATGAAGGAAATTATCTTCTAATATTAGTTATTTATGTTGATGACATAATATTTGGAGGAAACAATGACAAAATGTGCAAAGAATTTGCTAAGAACATGCAAAGTGAATTTGAAATGTCCATGCTTGGTGAATTATCCTTCTTTCTAGGTCTTCAAATTTCACAATCAAGAGGAGTGTTTCTTTCTCAAGCCAAGTATATCAGGGAGATGTTAAAACAATTTAGGTTAGAAGATTGCAAACCGGCAAGTACTCCTATGATCATAGGGTGCAAGTTGAGTAAGGATTATGAATCTCTAGAGGTAGATCAGAGACTATACAGATCCATGATTGGTATTTTACTATATGTTACAACTACAAGACCATATATAGTGTAGCTAGTGGGATTAGTAGAAATATTTCAAGCAGCACCCAAGGAAACACATGTAGCAGCAGTAAAAATAATTTTTAGGTATCTAAAAGGAACTATGGACTTTGGGCTTTGGTATCCCAAAAGTGACAGGTTTTCACTCACAGCATATACAGATGTAGATTGGGTTGGCAGTATTGATGAAAAAAAAAACACAAGTGGAGGAGCTTTCTTTCTTGGAGAAAGTCTAGTCTCCTGGTTAAGTAAAAAAAGGTTTCAGTATCTCTATCTATAGTAGAGGTAGAATACATTGCAACAGTATCCAGTTGTACGTAGGTGTTATGGATGAAGAGAACTTTAGAAGACTTCAATATAAAGCATGATAATATCATTCCTATACTTTGTGACAATACCAGTGCCATATGTATCTCAAATAATCTGATAATGCACTCCAAGACAAATTATATTCCAATTAAGTATCATTTTTTGAGAGAACAAGTGTCAGATAAACAAGTTAGATTGGAGTATGTCACTACCAAGGAACAGATAGTAGATATTTTCACTAAACCACTCTCAAAGGAGACATTTGAGTATCTTCAAGGAAAATTGGGAGTAAGACTCCCACACCAGAATTAACCACCTCATGTGGAAGTGGGGGAGGGGCTAAGCTAAGAGGCTTAATTCTTAGCCTTGAGCCCCAAAGGTGACCCTTTGCCATTGATTTCAAAGGGGGAGATATTTGTGTATTATGGGGAGAGTTTTTGGATATGAGGAGAGATTTGATATCTAAGAGAGCATTGAGCCAGGGGGAGCAAAGCCCCAGGGGGAGTATAAAACAAGGTCAAAATTTAGTAAAAGGATTTGGGTTGCCATCAATGACAAAAGGGGAGATTGTTGGACATTTTGAGTCCCTAAGCTGAAATGTTGTCATTGATGTCAATAGAGCAATAAATGTCAAAAGGATCTATGAAAGGTTTTTGTGAAAACCAAGGCAAGGAAAATAAAAGGTTTTACTTAAAACCATGGACAGTAGATTTGATCTTGGTTTTTCTTAAAACCCATGTTGGGCTTTCATTTCGTCGAAAAAGTTGACCCAATGATGGAGTTATTTGAGTTTTAATGTTTGGTTTAAATTTTAATAATTTAAAATTAAAATTCAAATTTAAATGGAAAGTTTCCCGTCGACGTCATCATGCAAATACAATTTTAATATTTTCTCCAACGTCTTCAAAGTGTTATTAGTGAACCTATTGAGCAGGATTGTACTAGACTGACTGTACTGTGTTTAGTGAAAGAGATTGAGCAGAACTGTGCTAGACTGACTGAACTGTATTTGGTATAGTATTGAGACAGATCTTTGGAGGTGACAAAGTATAGAGGACAGGGTCTCAGTGGATAGAGATCCAACATCCAGTACAATTGAAGACATATATGAGTGAGAAGTCTTCAAGTGGAGGGAGATCCACCAGTCAGAGCGGCATAGAGACAGGGTCTTCTATAAGATCACTAGCTAGAGCAAAAGAGGAAAGATTTCTCCTATGGAAGAGATCCATGAACTTGATATTAGGGGATTAGCATCTCCTTTGGACCGAGGTCCATAAAAATTGTAATTTTTGAAGGATTCCCAAGAGATCATTTGAGAAATATTTAGAAGAAATATTTTCTCTATGGAGGTAGCCCACATTGGGTGAACCACGTTAAAATGGTGTCTCTTATGTGTGTGATGTTTATGGTTTCATTTATGTTGATGCTTCTATTTGAAAAAAAGTTTTATGTTATACTGTTCACCCCCCCTCTCAGTATAAGCACATGTTCTTCAGTAACCTCTATTAGATCTACCTCTTTGGACTATATCTAGGTTTATCTCTAGGTCAATACCTCTAGGCCTTTTCCTCAAGGACCTTATTACTTCAAGGTCACATTTGGATCACATGTAGGTCATCATTTCATTTGGATCACCTTTGGGTCCTCTACCTTTGAGTTTCCTTTGGGTCATTTATACCTCTAGGTCACCTTTGGGCCATTGTTACCTCTAGGTCAGCCACTAGAAGAACCATTAGGTCATCACCTCTAGAAAATCACCATTAAACTATATCATTGGGATCATCCACATCTTCAAAATCTTCCACATAAGCATTCTTATATAGGTTCATTTCACTCTAGGTCTTCCAAGCACTACTTAGGTCATATATATTGATACTAAAATTATTTATCTTAAGTTTTCCAACACAATTCCCCATGGCAAAGTTCACATTATTCATCATACTCAATATACTATTATGTTTATCTGTAACAACCCAAAACTTCCAACCCAAAATTTTTTGAAGAGCACTTATAAAATGAAGGTTGTCAATGGAGACATCCTTTATTTATTTCAGCATACAAGGCTTCACCACATTTGAGTTCCAAGTCATTTTAGACGACACTCAGTGGATAAGAGAGGCTAGCTCCCATGATTCATGGGATTCACCTTAATGAACCTACATGTTTATAAGGACATCATAAGTGGTCCCCCACCTTTCCTACACCCTCTTTGGTATAGGACCATGTGATCATGGTGTAGGGATTATCCCTTTTGGCCCATAACACTTAAATGGGGATGCCAATTCCCTAACCTCTACCTCCTCCTAGATAGTTTACTTGATGTAGAACCTTGGTGCTTAGTTACCATGCCTCCACAAGCTAACTAAGGTTATTTCCACTTCGATGACAACTAACATGATCTCTAGATCCAACATGATGAAGGAGTCACTACTGTTACCTTATGAATAAATGCATGCTCGATGCTACTCATTCAATGTGTGACTACTCACAAGTACCCTAGTTATTGTATGCACATAAATCCTTCCAATTTTAGGAGATCTTAGCTATTGCATCCTTGCAAATCCTTCTCGGACTCTCATCTACTTGGTTATTGCATCCATGCAACTCCTTCTAGGATTGGGTTTTATGGCTTACAAGAGGAAAGTCTACCCACCCCAAGGATAAAAACAACATTAATTACCATAAATATAAACCAATCACAAAGCATTACAATATTCATCTAAAATAAAATGCACAAAAATATATTCCTCTTAACCATAAACCAAACTATGCACTTAAAAAAAGCAAGATAACTTATATCTCTAACATAAGAATGCATTACAGCTAGTTAATGGAACATAATAACAACTATCTCAAGATATTAATCAGAAAGCATGAAATGCAACCCCAAGTTGCCATTTGAAAATATAATATTACATTGTACAATAACCAATACTCAATGTTTAACTAAATCAATACAAAGATCTTGAGTTTCCACAACCTCAAAACTTTCAATCTCTAAGAAGTCATATCCAAAGTTTCTTGATCCAATCGCAATTCAACAACCTCTTTATGATAGGAAAACCACCATAGTCTTTATGAGGTATACTTAGGGATCAGAACAACTCTCTCATGCAATGCAACTTACAACATGCCATATTCAAAATAATACAAGCAACCATGCATCATAACATAAGCAACTACAAGAAGAGAACTCTACTTCTCTTTCAATGATTTCTTTAACTATCACCAGTCTCAAGAATAAAAGTAGAATCTTTGCTTTCATCATATAAAGCATTAACAAAGAGAATTTCATATTCTTCTTAAGATGATTCTTTACTACCCAAGTCTAAAAAATCAAATATAAAGCTTTTCTTTTCAAACACATAAAGCATTAAGCAAAGAGAATCACATACTTCTCTTAATATGATTATTTTACTACCCAAGTCTAAATAATAAAATATAAAGTATTTTCCTTTCAAACACATAAATTATTAAGCAAAGATAATCCCATACTTCTCTTAATATTATTATTTTACTACCTAAGTCTAAAGAATCAAATATAAAGGCTTTTTCTTTCAAACACATAAAGCATTAAGCAAAGAGAATCCCATACTTCTCTTAAGATGATTCTTTTACTACTCAAGTCTAAAGAATCAAATATAAAAGCTTTTCCTTTCAAACACATAAAGCATTAAGCAAAGAGAATCCCATACTTCTCTTAAGATGATTATTTTACTACCCAAGTCTAAAGAATCAATATAAAAGCTTTACTTTCAACACACAAATAATAATAGTTTCCTATATTTTATTTAGTACAAGAAACTTAAATAAATCGCCTTATTCAACAAAAAGGATAACAAGCAATTTTTTATACAAAAATAATCAAATATTGCATTAATAAAAATATTCTAAAGTTACCATTTATAATGCTTATTCAACACAAGGAAACCAAGCACAAAGATTAAATCCAACCAAGGTGCACAACAACTTTTACAAAGGCCACAAACCATGCAAGCCAATGGCACATAAAACAACCAAAGACAACATTTAAATCTTAGCAAAGGATTAAATAAAAATCCAAGCACATAGATAAGCCAAACATTAGGCAAACACCTAATAAAATAAATAATCAAACCAAAGGTAATGTTGCGCTAATCAATGTCAACCTACACAACAATATTGCATGAAACCCAATCATAGTACAATATAAGCCAAATTCAAGGAATGATTAAAACAAATATAAATCAACATAGCTAAAGGTTAAACCATAGCCAAATTCCAAAAATTGCATACGACGTGCACAAAACCCTAATATACATCCCTAAAAATTTTGCCAAGGTGATACATAGGAAGTAGGGAACGTCATCTATCTGACTTGTGCTTCAGTCGACTCAAGGAAGAAAGGTACGCATCATCCATACAATGCTTGAAGGTTTCTCTAATAAGGAACCTTCCACAAGCAAGGCAACAAGCAAGATAGAGCAAGAAATGAGGAAGGAAAAAACATCAAAACATTTTCCAGCATAACTCAATATACAATGCGGGTCTACTCATGCCTTACATCCAACGAAGGAGGGAGAAAATGAGCACAAAGCATACTAGCAAAGCATTAACCAGAATATGACAAAGCTAATATAAGGTGCAAGTAAATCCACATGTTAAGAGTTCTCTCTAGTCTATGTAGCCTCAATATGATCCATACCTTGTTGTTTTAATAGTCCTCTAGCTCTTTTCTTCGATCCACGAACCAACTACCACCTTGCCCCTCTGATCCACCATCTTAAGGAGCAAGGGAGAAATGGTGTGCTTTGGTGCATAGATGTTAGAAAGAATACTTAAGAAGACGTTCTTCCAAGTGCCACTTGATTCTCATCAAGTCACTCTATATTTCTTACATAGCAAGGTGGGTATTAATTAGGTTTATTAAAGCAAGAGCTTAGTGGTTAATTTAAAATCAACATTTAACTTTAATATTCAAGGCCAAACTTTAGATTCATTTACATAACTCCAATATTAATAACAAATGCATCCTAAAACTAAAGTAATTCAACCCAATAATTAATATGCCACAAACAAGCATTAATACACTCTCACCATGCTCTACACCATTATTTTATCCTTAAGTAAGTGGCCTATTTTAAGATAGACAAAGCTATCACCACCCTAATTTTAAGGAGGCTCATTGCAAGCAACTTTCCGGTCCAATGGTGCAAAATATGGAATTTAAGAAAACAAGATATGCATCTACATGAAGGGTAATTATCCATGTTACCCCGAGTTGTTGATGAACCAATCATCATCATCATTTTCTAAGTATATCTCTCTTGTAGGTGGTTTTCCCATATGGTCCCACCAAGGAGAGCACCTGGTCCTGCATCCACAAACACATCAGCAGTACCATATTCCAAGTTTCCAAAAGAATACATCATTCCAACATATATAGATAAAGGAGACTATGCCATTAAATCTTCACATTAATACATAGTTCAAAGCACATAAAGAGTTCTATCCAAATAGGGGTGTTACATTATCAATCACCAAAATTGATCTCATCCTATAGAAATCATTCAACATTTCTTTTGTCTTATCCCAATCACACACATTCATCCATCCACAATTCACATGTATTTTGTTGGTCACTTTCTCTTTGTGCCAACACCTTCTTTTGGAGTGATTATTGCCTCCACAAATGTCACAAGAATGCAGGTTCCAACACCTAGTTTTTACATGTCCAATTTTTCCACAATGACCACAACAACCCACACTAGGAACTTCTTCATATGATTCTTTCACAAATTTAGTGGTATTGTTATAGTGGCATTACTTCTTGTTTGTCCTATATATTTACGACCTTCATTATTTGGTCTATGCCTAGTACTATGGGTTCTTTCACACCTTGCTCATTTTTTTTCTAAACCTATACCACAATATCCCATTTTCCCTAATATTTTTGCACCAATTTCTTTGGTATACCTTACAATATATCCAAATTTTGTATCACCAATCTGATTTGTGTTACCATCATTCAAATACCATATATCATAATCACAATGACCTTCCACACAATCTGAAGTGTCACAGTCATTATTAACTTTGACAATACAACTTTTATCATGGCCACCACAACCACCTTCTACATCACCTTTATTTTCATATACAATATTAATATCAAAGTTATCACATGTTGTATCTATCTCCTATGCAAGATCCCTAGTATCACAACACACATTAGCCATTATAGGCTTGAATTATTTATATCACAACAATTATCTACCATCACGAGTCTCAAATCACATGTATCACAATTGATATCTATCCTTTTAAGGTCATATGTATCACAACCAACTTCTTTTATCTTGGACTTATATTTCAAGTTTTTAATTATCTCAGTTTGCTTTTGACATTGCACTTCAAGGATATTATAGGTGAATAATATCATTCACATTATTCTTACAACATCTATAGATATTGTAACACCATTTTGAAAGTATTATTCACTAAATTTCTTGAGTATTGATTGCAAATAAGATCTTAATTTTGAGAACTCATCACCTTCATTATCCTTTGATGTCACACACTTTTGCATTTCACCTTTTATTTTGTCTTGTTTACAATCATCTTTTTTTTTATGATTTGGGCACTTCCTTGGCCATGAGTATGTTATGTGTTATTTTTTTGATATATTGAAAAAGGGGATGTTGGAAGGGACCCTAAACCTTTTACAAAGGAACAAGCAAAACTACAAGAGTTTAGACCAAAAGGAGATCACCTCAACAAATATGGCTTTAACAAACCAAAAATAGGTCATCTCAACAGAGACTGCCTTGACAAACTAGCAAACCAAGGGTAAAGTAGGGGAGGATCAACCCAATAAAATAGAGCATAGAAAAGGAGGGCAAAGAGCATCACTCTAACAAAAACATCACTACCGATGAAGATCACATTACTCTTCGGGGTGATCTTGCTCAACTGTATCAGCACTAAGCTCATCCTCTAAAGCTTGGGTGTCTTGATCTTTCATGGTACTAAGCATCTTGCCAACCTAGAGGAGCATAGCTGAAGAAAAGCTTAGGATTTCCCCATGGAATCCCCTCAAGAAGATCTAGATATTTTTGGGACATTTTTTACTCGAAGAACAGATTCGATTAGGATCATATTCAGTCTTGAATTTCTTGAACTTAGGAGTCTTTTTCGAAGTGGTTTCAACTTGGTCGATGATGATTTTATGCTTCCCCCCAAAGTCCTTGCTCCTAGATGAGCGACACCATAAATTTGACTTGTATGAGGATGAAGGACCAAAAGGGATACCAATTTTACCTTTGACTGAACCTATAGAGACATTATGTGCTATTTTAACTTCTTCTTTACAATCTAATTTTTATTTTTATTCACCCTATACAATATACCCTTGTTGAGTATTGCTATGTTGATATTACCTTCTTTGATATTCTCCTTGTCCTTGTTTCCCTTTTCTTTGATATTATGACTCATTTGATTGATTCTCTTGAGGATGTCTTCAATCTTGGTTCCTCCTATTCAATGAATTATATTTACAAAATCTTGTAATATGTCCTTCTCTTTCACAAATATGAAAATACCACCTTATCATTTGAGGCTAATTTTGTGATGAAGATGGTGTAGAAGGACCATTTGTATTCTTTAGTGATTTATTTGTAGATATAAGAGAATTTATGGACAAATCATCTCTCAATTGATTTTGCATTTCATATTGTTGAAGTATGTTTACCAACTCCTCTAATGACACGCTTTTATTTGACACTTGGAGAGATAACACTAGTGTCTTTAATGGATTAGGCAGAGCTTTAAGCACCATTGAAATTATGAACTTATCTTACACCTTATCTCCCACAATATTTAACTTTACCCTCAAGTCAACAAATTTTCAAAGGAACTATTCAATGTTCTTATCATATTATATTGTTAGTGTATGTAGTTGTGATTATAGATGAATGATAGTGGCTTCATTTCTTCCTAAAAATTTTGTACAAAGTTTATCCCATGCTTATTTAGATGTTTTTACTCACTCATATGTGATTTTATATCATCAATCATTCCAAATAATTTGAGCATAAGAGCCTATAGTAAATTCTCACTACACTTTGGGGAAGTAATACCTAAGCCAGTTTTATAAAAGGTGGCTCTGGTGGAAAGCAAGCTATACAAAATCTAAAGAAAATTTGAGGCAAAACCATATAAAAGAGCATGGATGGGGATACTAAGTACCAAATGTAAGAAACTAGATTCTTAGGGAAGATTTTGGGCAAAGACAAGTACAAAAGTCCAGTGACTAGACCCTCAAGGTCAAAGATAACAACAAGGTGATAGAACCAGAGTGTTAGCTTTTGATACAACATGTAATGGGAGATAGAAAATACAAGATGCATAATTAAATGACATAAAGTAAATTTATGAGATGACTAAAAATTATATATTTATATATATATATATATATATAAATGAATGAGATGTTTACAAAATAGCTATGGAGGAAATGAACACTCCATGAATAGAGCTACTGCTCAAGAATGGACATTGAGCATATCACACTCCACCATATTACATCACACTACTACATCACACCACTCTAACTCTCCTATATGCTATTGTATGCTCTTCTATGTTGCTCTATGCTTATCTACTTATGGAACTTTATATAGGAAATACGTTTATTGGCCAACACTCTACGTAGATGTGCAAGGGACAACTTGCACTTTGACACTTGTGCAGTTATTACATTGCATGAAGTAACTAGATAAATTTCCCCTAAATAAATCTAATGTCCTAAGTATGTACCAAGATAAAGGTGCATTTACATGATCCAAATTATGTAATAGACTCTATTTCTAACACCCCCTATATTACATTATTTGGATATTGAAGACTTTAGTCTTCAATATGGATCTTCATAGAGTCCTTGAGATTCTAAATCTTCTTCTCTGTTTTTTGTAACATGTTCAAGCAAGTGATTGGTGTCCTCATAGTCTGTCATTCTTGCTGAGAGAGCTTTGATTTCATGATCATTTGTCGATTCTTCCAAATATTCAATTTCTTCTATCCTCTAAGCTAAATTTTCCTTTTGATTTCTTTTTCAATACTCCAATTGTGGATAATTGGTTGGACACTGAAAATGTTGTTGATAAGGATTTTGATATTGTCATATCTAAAATTGGTTCCCATTGTTCATTTGTGTTGAAATAATTGATATTCTTCCATAGTATCTAGGTTTGATATTAATTGTTAATAGGTTAAATCCTTTTATTAGCTTTGGCTAATATAGAGGTAAGTTAGAGTTGAGAGCATATAGTCCTTTAATTGAGCTTTGTCTATGTTAGGGTATATGCTCGTAATAGTTGATTTAGGGTTGAGAGAATAATGGGGCTCCATATTTTGTTGAGCCCAAATTCGTTTCTTCCCATCCTATAAATTGTAATCATTTTGCAAAGTAATATAGATTCTATGAAGTAGAATTCTCAATTGGTATCAGAGCAGAGGTGAAGTGTTCACACTATCCTGAGGATTCCCCATCACTTTTGTGAGTTCATTCTACCAAGATAAATATGTTAGTTATCTATGCGTGAGAAGGCAACCGTGAGAAGGCGATCTTGTATAAGAATATGTTCGATCAAGCAAAAGGAGATAGTGTGATTCGTTGCAATTCGCTGTGAAGGAGACAATATGATCGTGGAGAGCATCCAATCATGATTGATTTGATACTGAACATCGAAGTGGATTCAAATGAGTGCAATGCACATGATAATTTGATGCATTGGATTGGTTTGTCTCAAATCGTTCTCAAGATAGCCTAAAGGATGTTGTTCGGGTGGTGGAGGCTATGAGTGTTCAAATTTGTTGAAATACGTGCTGAGCAAAGATGCGTGATTGAAATCCTACATTGAAGAGTAGATCTGTACAGCATTAGAGAAGTATGCATCATTATTTCAAAAGATTGAATTGTTGTTTCAATCGTTTGCAAGTGCTCGTGTGAGAAGATCTAATTTTTGAAGGTCATTGACATTGATGCACAACATAAAAAGACATTTTTGATGAGGAATATTAAGTAGAATTCTCAATTTGATTTTCTTGATTCTGATATTTGGGATTGAACCTATAGTAGCTAGTGCTATGATATTTTTTCTTGCATATCTAACAATACCTTTTGTACCATGCTTTCCATCCTTTTGATGAAGTAGCAATGTTTCCCTATGGATTTTCTTTATATGCCAGTGCATTGTTAGACATTTCATCTTTACTTGTATTTTCCACTTCATATTCCTATAAAATATTGACTAACTCATAAAAAGAAGTATATTTACTTAGAACTTGTAAATATGTTACCAACTGCTTATAGTTGTTTGAAAGTGCTCTCATAGTTATTTAAGTAAGAAGTTCATATTTGACTGTTTTCCTTAAGGTAAATAATTTCCCTTTGATATCTTCTACCTTCCTTAGGAACAGTTCTATGCTTTCTCCATTATTCATTTTTAATGAATGAAGTTGAGTCTAAATATGGAGAATAGTTACCTTATTCTTTCCTTCGAATATTTTCTCTAGGCTTGTCCATGCATCTGAAGATGTTTTTGCAGAACTGGTATAGGGTTTTATTTCATCATTGATAGCAAAGGTTATTATCATTAGAGCATTTGAATTATTAGGTTCTTGTGTTTTCCCTTTGACAATATCCCACAGTTTTTCATATACCAAGATAGCTTTCACCTTATTCTTCCAAGAAAAATAATTAGGATCCTTGAGTAATTGTGATTCGACTAGGAAGAATTTATTTGAAGCCATTTAGTTTCCCTAATATCAATCCTTATATTTTGTAGAATGCCTTATGACTCCCTAGTATGCTATGGATAATATATAGTGCTTTTTGTAAATTATAGTTCAATATTTGATTAATTTTGTAAAGGTTTTGTAAATGCCAAAATCAATTCCTATTATCCCTTATTGCTCCTATTGAACTACGCATTGTTCCAAAATTTTAAATATGTAGTAATGTTGGATCTTTTATCTCATTTTGATAGGTTTGAGAAAATAATTTTATGAATATCCAACCTTTGAAAAAGCTTTGATAAACCTCTCTTTATGAATAACCTTTTGGGAATTAGGTTTAGTGTATTTAATTTTCCAATTAATTAATTTGATTAAGTAGTCCTTATGAATCCCTAATCTTTGAATAAATTAGATCACAATAATATTTGCAAATAATTATTATTTATTCTAGTAGAAATCCTTATTGCTCCTAGGATTTCTATTGCAAATATTATATTTATATTATAAAGTTTTCCCTTTGATAAATTGATTTTAATTAATTAAATTCCCTGTAATTACAACCTTATGACTCCCAAGGAAAGAAAGCATATGATAATGGGAATTAAACTTTACCTTTCACCAAGTAATATATGATGTTGTTCTACTGAGAAGCTAGGGGTGCATGCTATTTACGTAGACATATTGATAATGTGATTGCACCCTCCAATGGAATTGCTTGGAGCTATACGCATTCCAAAATCGGTGCTACTTAGACTCTTGCTTTGACCTCACTTGGATTGACAATTGAAGGCTCTAGAACCTTCTTTCCATGCTATAATTATGCACTGTGCATGTAGACGGTGAAGTGTAAATTCTGATATGAGGATTTACTTACCTTCTCCTTTGACCTCGATCATTAAAATCCTTAATATGGAGAAGCTTCTTATCTAAGGTTCCAAGTGGTACGTCTGTTTCACATTGAGTTCTTGAGAGGATTTTGGTGCAAATGATCATTCGTCTTCCTTCTTGTAATATTCGGGTATTACATTATTTATCAAAACATTTGATATTCCAAGGGATAAGTGTATCCCATACACTCAATGCACCAGTCTGTTTATGTAACTCCTTTCGTGAAGATGAGCGCTCTCTTGACTTGAGTGTTAGGGTTCTCCTTTCCTTTGGTAAAAAGTATCACATTATTATCGGCATGGATGTCCTCCCTTTCGCTTGGAGATCCTTTAAGCTTAATGAATCCCCAATTCATATTTTGTTCACATGCACTTGCCTTCATCTAGGATATGGAGCAACAATATGGAGGCTTTGAGCACCAATATCTGCCAACAATCGTGGAGTAAGTGATACACCAATGATGCTTTGTTTTCCTTTCTTCCTTTCTTGCTTACGTCCTCCTTTCGTAGATGTTATTGCTCTTGATTAATGTTATTTATCCCTTTTTTTTTCATGTTGTATCTTATAGGTTCGACCATCTTGGATGCAAGGAGTATGAGCCCATTGATTGGCTCCTTGAGCTAAGCTTGATTACTGCTAGCATACAACCACTTTTGGCTGATTTTTCTAGAAAGTGTAGTGCCTTTGGAGCACATTTAAATCTGCCTTTTCTCCCTGTATAACCATATTAGGATTTGTGCAATATAATGTAAAATAGGTTTACATAAAATATCCTTATTGCACCTTCTTTTGCACTCCTCTTTTTACATCTAAATTTCTGGTTTTTAGGAAAAATCTTTGAGTGCAGTATAAGGGTTTTGAGGTTTTCCTTTAGAATGGACACCTTACCCTTTTATCTTGGATGTTTTATGAATGGATCCAAGCTTGTAACCACATGATGGAAGCTTTATTTTGCTATATTTTTTTGCACTATTATTGTGCCTTGAACTTGAGACTCACCAAGTCTCATTCAATGCTTCCTTTGATGCTCTTTATGGTGGTTATCTTCTTCTCCAATACTTGGAGTATTGATCTTATTTTATGGATTCCTCAAGCCACCCAAATCTGAATATCTCTATGAACTAATAGTATCTTTAGACACTTTGATTAATTCTATTTTTGTGCCCTTATTATGAACACAAGCAATCATATTTTTGACAGCAATCTAATAGTGCAAATCTAATAATATTTTAATGCACTAATAATATCACCTTATTACTCCAATTAACTCATAAAAACTAATGCACTTAATAAATCTACTGCAACTAATCAAGAATAATCTGAAATGAATCTTCAAGAATTATTCTAAAATTTCTATAACAGCAAGGTAATAGGATCCAGTCTTCATTTTTTTCCAAAGTAGATTATAGGTAGTTGATAAATATTTTAAGATTCTAAAATCTAATCAACTCCTAAAGTGCAAATGAACCTTAAAGAATCATTTATTTTTGCACCTTTCGAAGACTCTAATTTAATTATCCTTTTGCAACTTCAATCTAGTTAAGGTGCTTAAACAAATCTGATAAGTAATCCACTTAATGAATCTACTTGCAATAATAGTTGTTTACCTTTTTATGAAAGCCCTTTTTGCCACTTCTATAGAGGATGTAGATCTTGGTGTATATTATCACCAAGATGTCTTAGATAAGATCTTGCAGCTCTCTTTAGGCTACCTTGAACAACTTTATCTTCACCAAAATATGGTTTCCCTTTCACGAGCCTATAATTTTTGGTGGCTTGTTCTCCTCTTGTAGTCTCCTCATTTTTGTTGTATATGTGAAGAGATATTTGATTCTAAAGTGATGTCTTCTTGATGTGATAGGAAATATCCAGGTGTCCTGGATTTGGTAGGCTTCTTCTATCTGAATATTCCTTCAAATAGGATCTTCTTCTCAAGATTCAAAATTATGTATGTCTTAAGGTCTTATGAGATTTGGCACTCCTTGCCAAATTATTCTTCTTGGGCTTGTTTTCGGATGGTGATAATTGTCCCAAATATTTTACTATCTCCAATAGTGAATTTCTCCAATGAGTTCTCCTTGGAACTCCTTTGATGAATTCTTCAACAAGGTTCACCAAGCCTTTTACTGGATGATCGTAGAGAGCTCTCCAAGGCCTTTGATCCTATAGTTCTTTTTGGTCTTCCTTGAGAACTTATTTTTAACATTTTGCTTCTAAAAGTGTTGGTGGTGAAATATTCTCCTAGATATATTATTCTACTTCCTCTGTATTTAAGCAAGACTCTCCTAGTCCTTCATCAATGAGATATTCTCTTGATCTCTTTGCTTTAAGTGTTGGATTGATTATAAAGAAGATACTCCTCCTGACCTCTTTTTAGGAAGCTTTCCCAACTCACTGAATCTTCCTATTCCTACAAAAATAATTAGTACTGAAATCTACTTCTGAATTAGATACTTTCTTCTAAAGTCTTCTTTAGGATCAAGGCTTCTATGGCCTTTTTAGTATCAAGGCTTTTGTGGCCTTTTTTATTATCAAGGATTTTGTGACCTTTTTCAATACCAAGGCTTCTATGGCCTTTCCTTTTGGATCAAGGCTTCTATGGTTTTTTCTTTTGGATCAAGGCTACTATGGTCTTTTCTTATTATGAAGTTTCCAATATAGCAATGGATATCTCATTTCTCCCAAATTCACAATTTCACTCTAGAAGTTTATTCTGTAGTATTTTTCTCTTACAGTAACTAATCTTTGCACTACGAAAGCACTTTGACCTTTGGGAAAAGAAGTTAAAATTTCCTAGATTTCTATTGTAGGAGGTGTCCTAATCATCTGATAATCAATTCCCTGTAATAAAATAAACTTCAAGTCAATTTATCTAGATCTCTTAGATGAGCTTCACTAGTTGACTCATCAAACTAGTGGATAAAATGCTCAGTCCTAGTCTTCACAAGTTTTCCCTTGAAACTCTATGGAAATACTCCAGCCATATGCAATCTCAGTATTCCATAAACTGAGATTTATTTCAATCCTAATCTTGTGGCTCTCCTTAATTCTACCACCTAGAATCTCTTGAGTATTTTGGACAATGACTGGTCTAATGGAGCGTCAAGTTGACAAAAACATAGGGTCAATGATAATGGTCTTTTTCTTATTGATCTACTGTAGATCTGATACTACTCTTAGATTTTGATACAACATGCAATGGGAGATAGAAAACACAAGATGCATAATTAAATGACATAAAGTAAATCTACAAGATGACTGAAAATAATATATATAGAAATGATGGAAATATTTATAAAATAGCTCTGGAGGAAATGAACACTCCATGAATAGAGCTACTGCTCAAGAATGGGCATTGAGCATATCACACTCCACAATATTACATCACACCACTCTAACTCTCCTATATGCTACTATATTCTCTCCTATTCTACTCTATGCTTATCTACCTATGGCCCTTTATATAGGAAATAGATTCCTTGGCCAACATTCTACCTAGATGTGCAAGGGACAGCTTGCACTTTGACACTTGTGCAGTTATTAAAATGCATGAAGTAACTAGATAAATTCTCCCTAAAGTAATCTAATGTACTAAGTATGTACTAAGGTAAAGGTACATTTATATGATCCAAATGATGTAATAGACTCTATTTCTAACACAGAGTTCTAATAAAATCCTAAGGCAACATTGTATACAAAACAATCAAAACCTATAACTTGGGCATTCCCACCTTCTAAAATGTATAATGATAATTGGCTAGAGGTGGTAACAAAAACATAAAACAAGAGCAAAGGAAAATTCATCTACAAGAAATGCTAACCAGATCAAGAAATGCACAAAAGAAAGAAACTGGAGTTGTAGTTAGAACTCAAGGAAGTACCCCTCACAAAAGGGTGGTAATCAGATTCTCACCAATGCTCCAATATTAAATGCATTAGTATGAAGCCTCCAAAGAAGTGATCATAAACCTAGAAACATTAATTATTGAAGATCTATGTGTCTAATCATTGTATATTTCTAGCATGGGCAACAAGGTCTCACCTATAGAAGAACCAAGCTCTTGTAGCATTAATGGATCTATATCTAAATACCTTGGGATTACATGCAATCAATACAGAAGATCCCAAGTGAGATTTTTGAAATAAGAATTTTGAATTTTGGGAGGGAGCTTTTTTTTTCAATAAATATTAACATTTTATTCAATGTAAGGTAAAAAAGAGAGAGCTAGTTCCTCGTGGCTAGTATATGGCCTAATTACTATTATTTTCTCATTTTTCTATCTTGTGTATTGATATTGAATCAATCCTTAAGTCATTATATGTACAAGCCCCTTCAAGCCCTTTCATTGCAACATATGTATTTCACTATTTTAACATATAATAAGGATTGTGGATATCTACTTTCTTACATGTTATATGTGTATATGTAAGTTTATATGGGAACCTTATGACTAGTATATGTCCTCTCCTTATATGAACTTCATAAGAAAGAATGCATACACTATAATGATATGTGTTCACTTTCCAAGCATGGGTGGCTCATGTGTTCACTAATCCCATCACTACATAGAAAATATTTGTTTTTCTTGGTGCATTGCCACCCCTTAGCTTAGGCTAGTTAATTTTATTGCTTTCTTTATTATTTTTCTTTCTACCCTTTTCCTAGACAAGACCTAGTAGACTAGGCTAGGTTAGGAGAAAGTGTGCCAAGAAGATATCCAAACAAGGAGCTACCCTTGGTAAAAAACCTTGAAGGTTGTCGTTGAAGTTGAGTCTCATGCTCCCTAGAATTTCAAAATTGTATGCCATGTGTGAGGTGTAGGCATCAGATACACCTGATAACCACAATGAGTGGTCACCATGTCAGAGTGTGGAATGACATAGATTTGATTCCCAATAGTTAAATTTACATTTTTGATGGGACAAATCACATTAAAAGGAGCTTAATTCAAGATTTTGATGAAGGTCTTGGTTTATTGCTTATTGAAGCATTATGAATATTCACCTAGCAAATCCACTCAAGAACAAATATCTAGAGGAAGCCACTTTGAAGGACACTAGAATGGGATTCTAGTGAAGATATCAATATACCAACTTGAAGAGCAAATACAATATTCACCCAATGACTCCACGCCAATAAAAGGACCTAAAATATTATGAATTAAAAGACCTAACACTGGATCCTTTGTTTTTGATGGTCACTCCACCACCTTGAAATTTCATGGCATGGGGTAATTAAACCTCCTTGTAACCCCTAGTTCCACCAGAGGTATGGGATGATATTCGAATTTCAACACTCAAAGTTGTGTCGTACTACACCAGAGAATATATGACGACCCCCTAGAATATCTATGGGATATGGTCTACTGGTATTAATTGCATAATATCATTAAGCAAAACATAACCTTGATATTGCTAATGGCATAATTCAAAATCAATGCTCATGAGGGGTACAAATCTCTTGGTCTGCACTTCATTTTTGAATGGGATCAACTGGTCTTTTTCATGGATGGGTTTATATAAAGAGAGAATCTAACTCCAATCATCCAAGCTATCACTCCCTAATCTTCTCCTACACAACAAGTTGTTAGATCCAACCATATTATTACAATATAGGATTAAAATATGTACATGGAGGTAGAGGAAGTAGGTATTTAGAACCTAATGGGCCATAAGATCAAACCAATGATGAGAAGGGTTAGTGGGTAGTAGAGGTAGTGAAGTTATATTCTTTTAGAGTGCTCAAGTAAATGAGTGAAGGCACTTTATTGATCCAAAAGAAGAGCCCCTTGATCTCAATGGGTATAAAATTAGAAGAGGATGTAACCTAGGAGAAGAAGAGGTACTATGACTAGGCCAAAAGTATGAGGGAAGTGAGCACTAGTACCCGTTCACATCTACCAAGAAAATTACTCCTCCCTATTACCAATCTACCTATAGCAAATGAGTTGCTCAAGAGTCCTAGTTCTTTGAGGGTAAAAGTATTTTACCCAAGGAACTAGAAGAAGAGGAAGAAATAAAATGGCTTAAGTAATAATTGGGGGTTTTTTTGACTCCATGCCCAATGGATAGATGCCACGTATAACCATTGTATATATGTATTATATTTAGTGTAGTTTTTATTTTGTTGTAGACAAGTACTAGCATTTAGGAGTAATCCATATTTTGTAAAGTGACAAAAGTAAGAAGATTGTTCAAGTTCCCTCCCTCATTTCAAAATTTTAACTCCATGTCCAATGGATAAGGTAGCCATTTATTTGGGTTCCTTATCTTCATTAAGTTGAAAATCCCATATGAGTCACTAGAACTATAGTGGATTCTCACTAAAATTTAGGGGAGTAATACCTAAGCCAATTTTGCAAAATATGGCTCCAGTAGAAATTAAGTTATACAAAATTTTGATAAAAGCTAAGACAAACCCAAATATAAAAGAGCATAGATTGGGATCCTGATTACCAAATGTTAGAAAATATATTTCCAAGATTTTAGGCAAAGGCAAGTGCAAAAATTTGGTAACCAAACCCTCAAGGTTAAAGTTGATAGCAATATGATAGAACTAGAGTTTTAGTAAAATACCAAGATAACATTATACTTAAAACAATCAAAACCAGCACAATTGGGAGGAGGAGCTCTCTCGGTTACTAGAGCAATAATGGGATAGGTCCAATCTCTTCTGAGCTGACCTCCTGGCCCCCTTTGATGAGGTCATCATCCCAGTGATGCAATACATTACTTGCGATGACCCGGATCAGCGCCTCTACAGCTTTCACCTCAGCTTCTACAATCACCTTCGTGGAGCCACGCTGGTAAGCACCCCCTGATTTCTCCTTTATTCCTTGAGCCTCACCATCAACCAGGCCGGTACGAACCATTTTCAGCCCTCCCATCAAGGGCTCATGGTTGTTCTATATAGACATGCCCTAGCTAACCAACCACAACTACATTGCATCCCTCCTTTGTCCTCCGTTCCCCCCCCTTCGAAGTGGTTGGCTCCCCCGTTTCTTCCCTTGCAGCATCCAAATCCAAGGAAACCCCATCCCCTAAAGCCTCCCCTTCCCCGAAATGGCATAGACCCACCCAAAAATGCAGAACCCCGGCTCAGGCCCTAGACAGGGCCCCGACTCCTGGCACAAGTTCAATCCGCAAGGGCCTGGCCCCCAACAGCAGCAGGGCTGCTGGCAGCTCCAAGAAGGCCAAGGTGGAGGCCCCGAAAGCCATCGAAGTCAGCTTTGAATTCGACAGTAAGTTGCAGAACTTGTCGACCAAAGCCCTCCTAGAAATTACGATCAGCTCCCTGACCGCTTCTGCCAAAGCGACTTCCTCAACGACCAATGCCCTGGGCGAACTTCGCCATAGGTTGGGTGATATCCATGACAGTGAGGGGAGCTAATCTACCAGGTCGGGGCCCCCATCTAGGTCAGTCTCGACTGTAGGGCTACCTGGAGCGATGATGGGCAGTATTTTTTGGGTTATCTGTTGAGCAGCTTTGCGGTTTCTCCCTGTTTGGTGGCCTCAGGCCAAATTTTGTTTTGCTAGCAACATAGTTGGATGGAATTTTTGTAGGCACCAGGGCCCCTGGGCCCTGATTTTGTTCCCAAGGGCGCAGACCCGGTCTTTTAACACCAAAATATAGCTACAACTACCTATGTACCTAAGGTTTTGGGACCCTTCAAAAAAACCCGTTGTAAATATTATTGTTACTTAAAAAAAAAAAACAATCAAAACCAAAAGGAAAAATAACTTGGTCACGCCCACCTTATTAAAATATCTAGTTATCATAGGCTAGCGGTGGTAATCAAAACATCGAATAAGAGCAAAGGTAAATTTGGCTACAAGAAACGCTAACTGGATTGGAAAATGTACAAAAGAAAAAACTAAAGTTGTGGTTAGACCTCAAGGAAGTACCCCTAACAAAAGAGTGGTAATTATATTCTAGGAAAGCTACCTTCACCACCCAAGCTTTGATATTAAAGGCATCAATATAAAACCTATTGAGAAGTGACCATGTACCTAACAACATTAATTGTTGATCTTTGAATCTAATCACTACAGATTTCTAGCATGGGTAGCAAGGTCTCATATTTAGAAGAACTAGGTACCTATAGCATTAATGAATCTTAATCTAAAGACCTCAATATTACATGTAATTAATGCAAAATATCCTGAGCAGGATTTTTGAAATGGGAATTTTAAATTTTGGGAGGGAAAAGTTTTTTGATTTTATCTATAAATACTAACATTTTCTTCATTGTAAGGAAAAAAAGAGAGAGCTAGTTCCTCATGCCTAGTATCTAGCCCAATTAGTATTCTTTTATATTTTTGCTCTTATGTATTAATTTGGACTCGAGCCCTGAGTCATTCTATGTACAAGCCCCTTTGAGTCCTTTCATTGTAGCATATGTATTTCACTAATTTTAACACACACACACACACACACATATATATAAGAGTTGTGACTATTTGCTTTCTATCATATTCTTTGTGTGTATGTAAGTTTGTATGGGAGCATGGTGACTAGTATATATCTCTTTCTTATACAAAATTTATAATAAAGAGTGCATACACTTTAATGAGATATTTTAACTTTCTTGGCATGGGTGGCTCATGTGTTCACTAATCCCATAACTACAGACATAATATTTGAAGGCTTAAGCTAGTTAGGTTTATTGCTATTTTTATCTCTTTTCTTTCCCAAATAATACCCAGTAGGCTAGGATAGACTAGGAAGGCATAAGAACCAGACACACTTGACAACTACAATAGGTGGTCACTATAGGCCAAAATTGGCTACATCTCAACTTAGCTCAAATTTTACAAAAATTAGATATGGACAGAGTAAATGCAAATCCGCTCGTTGAAAAACGTGAATCCACAAGAAAAGGCAAAAATTAGGTGAAATATTTGGAGCACAATGTCCATCTCCTTTGTTATCCATGCACAAGTCTGAAAAGCACTGAAAAGCTTAAATCTACTAAAAAGCATGATTCCATAGTAAAATATGTGAAGTGTTCTAAGTTGCAAGAAAAGCGTCGTAACCACCTGATTCCTTTTTTAATCGTGTGTAAATGAAAAATTCTCAAAATAAGGGTCTCGAAGGGCTAAAATCTAAAATTCACTCAAAAATGTGAATCCGTAAAAAAAGGTTGAAATCGGGTAAAAGACTCCCAAGTGCGATTTCGTGACTCCTTTGTTAATCACGTGTAAATCAACAAAGCACTGGAAGAAGCTTGCAAAGCAAAAATTCTTAAAAGCACTGAAAAGCACATTTTTATGAAGAAATTTGATCGAGAGGCTTAAGTTGGAAAAGTGCACATGATTTTTTGTCTCCTTTTTTTTTGGTGAAAAAATAAAAAATTCGCTTGAAGGACATAGCAGACGAGCGGTCGTGGATTTACTTCATGCATAAGGAAAATCTAGAGATTGTGGATGACTGTGTTTGTGTACAAAAGACAAATGGGGCCCACCAATCAGAAATTTGCTAAGCTTAGAAGGAAAAATAAGCTAAAAAAAAGTATGAGTGAAATCCTAAATTTTGCACATCATCTGAAGATCACGGATGATTATGTTTGCGTGCAAAAGACAAAGGGGGCTCACCAATAAAAAAAATTCTAATCTTAGAAGGAAAATGAAGTAAGAGTGAAATCCTAAATTTTTGTGCATTTCCATGTTTTTGTGGCTAAACTGAAAAGTTGAAGAAGTTTAATTTTGCATGGATTCGAGAAAGGTTAAGGTGAAGAGCGGTCATGAGATAGTTAATCTCATATGCTCATATTTGGATCAATGATGAAAATTCAATCTTCTCAAAATTCATAATCTCCAATGCATATTTGTGCAGTTGCTTGTTACAAAGAGCCAAAGAGACCAGATCAGGCACCATGGAAGTTGAAAGGTTAGATTTCAGTCCAAAAGCTTCCAAAAACTTTAGCTCAACCAGATTTAATGGTATATCAATAGATAATAGGAGGTTGTAAGAACAATGAATTATGAAGAATCACTCTAGTCTAAAATTTGTTATAATTAATCAAGAAGACACAGTTGGATGTCACCTTTGATGGCAAGTTGCCAAGAAATCAAGAACTATAAAATTTTCTTATAATGCTTAGAATGAAACTTATTGTAAAACTATAAATAAAGGTAGTGACCTCCTTTCAAAAGGTCAACTCTAAAGTGTTTGCTTGCACTACTATGTACATTTTCTATAATTAATGAAAGAAGCATTACAAGGGATGTTTACCTCGAACTTGCATCTGTGTTGTTGGTTGATCATAATCTTGTGAAGTTATTTCTACTACTACTGCTATGGTTAGTTTATTTTATTAATTTGGATTTCTAAATTAGAGAAAATTGGAATAATTCATACTTATATGTATGCTTATGGGAATTCTATTTCTATTAGTCGAGGTGTTGATCTTATTTTGTTAATTTGGATAATTGATGCTTAGATGTTTGGAATAATTCTTTAAGTGTGTTAAAGGCCCTTGATATAGATTGTTGCTAAGTTTTGAATGTTGTTAGTCTCAAACATTGCTTCTATAAATTTATTTTTTGGAAGATCCTTTGTGGATGTCTATGTTGTTAGCTTCACCCGTCCATCATTCATTCATACATTTCTAATTCTTTCATCTCTATCCCTAAACTTTTACTATTTTGAGCTAAAATAGAGTCAACATCTACTAAGTTGACAAGGTATACCAACCTACTCTGGAGGTTGAATCAAAGCAATTTGGTTCTTCCAATATTTAGTCTAGGTTGTGATTAATAGGTGCTCATCTTTAAATCTCTCAGGATGATGATCATAGTTCTAGTGTTGGCTTGATGACAAACCAGACTATAATAGTTTTTGGCATGCTCGATGGGAAAAATTCCACCAAATATATTTCTTATGTTTTACCCAGAGGAATAAATATTTAATGAATTATCTTGACCTTACAAGCAAAAAAAGTAAATTTACTTGGCGACTCCTAAGAATAAAACATAGTAAAACCTTATTCATAATCTTCAAATTTTCATGTTTACCAAAAGTGATGCTAAGAAAGGTGGACAACATGCACATTTCTATGAGCTATTTTTGAAATCTAGGCATTCAAGATATCCATCCTCTAAAACTACCTTGGAAGAATTTCAATCAACGTCTTCCTCTTCAAAATATTTTGAGATAGATAATCCTTGTACTCAGGTCAATATGGATCCTGAATAGAATGTAACTTAGTAGAACTACCTTTATTGGAATACCGCAATCCCACTATCCTTTAAAGTTGCACATGATATCCCTCAAGCCATAGTAAAGGCCATACCCACCTATGACAGTACTTGAAGAATAGCATACGATCATTGTCAATATATGCTATTAATAGCTAATGTTCATAATATTAGGAATGAAGATGTTATTGTAATATTATTGGTCCTTTTCTTTAGAGGTAAAATCCTACATTGGTTAAAAACCTTAGAAAATAGTTCCATCATATCTTGGTTCAACTTTGTTGGTCCCTTTGTAGAAGAATTCAATGATTCTATCGACCCATTTTCACTCCTAAATCAGTTCACAGTTATCCAAAGATATCCACAAGAGTTAGTGTATGATTTCAATCTTAGGTTTAGTAGAACATGGAAGAGAATCTCCAATGAATTCAGGCCAACATCTCCCCTTGCTTATAGGTATTATATCAAAGCATTAGGGCCTAATATTGGATTATAAACCTAGCAATCTGGGGTAACCACATTTCCACATATCTATCAAATAGTGGTCCATGCTGATGATATCTTGATTTTAGTAGGGATATTACCCCCAAACATGTTACACCATACTTTCCTAAAATCATGCAATATCCTCCCTAGTCCACAACTACATCATTCCATGTAATGAACTCCCCTCCATTAGCAACTCAATTCCCTTCAATGAATCCATTACCTCCTCCTAAGTTACCAATTTTTGTACCTTTTCCTCCATTACCATCTCAAGCACCTCAAGAGTCTCCATTACTTCTTGATATTCAAAATTCTTTAAAGACTATTAGTAATAAGTTCAATGCTATAGAAAAAATGGAAATGGAGAGGTCTCAGGAAAGAAGGTTCCCGTATGTTAATAAATATCAAAGGCCTAGTGCTAGCAACAATACAAGGCCAAGGGTTAGTGCAAATCAAGAATACTATGATTTTGATCTTGAAACTAGCTTGGTGAATTTCTGATGCCTAGTTTGCAATGACCCTCATGATCTTGATTCTTGCATCTAGTATCAACACCATGTACAATAGGCCATAGAGAAAGAAGAAAGGACTCAGAAAGGAAGACTTAACATGCTCTAGTAGCCTGAACAAGCTATGGTTGGATCATAATCCCTAGAATAAGAACTTGTCTCTATTTTAACTAGGTTTGGAAAGAAACCATTGTAGGTAGATCCACAAAAAATGAGGTCATTTTAGGTTCCCTATCAAAGGAGAAGATATTAGCCTATTTACAACAAGAATAGTTTTCCAATTCTAAAGACAAATAAAAATGGAGATCTAGTTCCTAAGGAAAAAGAGAAGGACAAGTATGCAGAGGTAAAGTAGCAAGAAAAAAGATAAAGAACAACCCAGTTCTAAAGAAGAAGCTAGAGAGAAGTTGCAATTTTCTTCTATCACCAAGAGACAAAGAATTGAAATTACACAACAATATAAGAGGATATTTTGTGAACAAGCCAAGAAAGAAACCACCTTAGAAAAACCTAAATTCAACATTGTGTATGAATTAAAAAGGACCCCATCTTGAGAAAATCTCTATGATACACTCTTTCTTCATGGCCAAATTGATTTGTTGGAAGCTTCTCTGAACAAGAAGTTTCAAGGGAAAGAAACTGCCACTATGTTTAATTTAGCACATGATCGAGGGAAGATATATTTTGCAACCCTAAAGAATAAACCTCCACCATTCTACATTTCCCTTAGAATGGAAGGGTGGATAGTGCATAATTGCATGATAGATTCGAGAGCATCCACTACTGTCATGCCCAAGGTAGTTTATGATGAAATGGGTATGGAGTATACACCCTCATGCCCTAGAGTTCTATAGCTATATGGGATACCTATCAAGACTATAGGATTTGTAAAATATGTATTGATGAAATTGCATAGGATTCCAAATATAACTATTGTCTAGAAAATTGTGGTGGTTGATCTTAAACCTTATTTTGGCTTATGTCTCTCTAGGGAATTTACTACTAAGCTAGGGAGTTACATGTACTTAGACTACTTCAGCATGATGATCCCCTTCAAATATGAGAGGATAAGAATAACCCCTGAGAAGCCAATAACTTATCATATAGAGAAGTTTGAGGAAGATATGTACAACCATTCTATAATAGAAGAACCGAAGTTCGTAAAACTCCTGGAGGATTTAGAGGTTGATGATCAATTACCATTTAGAGAGGTCCAAAATTTGATCAAGATAGGAATAGGAACATATAGAACCTCTTATGAAGAAAATAAAAAGACTCTAGCCATCTCCAATCAATCATTGATAGAGTTTGAAATATGGACAATGCATTTTGATGGATCAAGATGTAAAAATGGAGCTAGAGCAGGAGTGGTCTTAAAATCACCTTAAAAAAGAGTTAATATTTTTTCTTATAGACTCACTAGTCTTATACCAATAATATTATCGATTATGAAGATTTGTGTCTAGGACTCTCACAAGCTAAAAATATGGATATTAAAATGCTAGATATTTATGGTGAATCGAAGCTGGTTGTGAACTGAGTCACAAAAAAGTATAGCAATAAGCACCATTATTTGAAGGCTTATAGGAACAAATTCTAGGACTTGATGAAATATTTTGATGCTTTAAACTTACATGTTGTCCCAAGGCAACAAAATACTTTGGCTGACGCTTTGGTTGTCAAAGGATCCAATTTCTCTTCTTCTTCATATTATGGATCACCTAAGAACAAAAGAGTTAAGCTCATTTTCATACCAGTGATATCATATAGGCAAATATATTGGTAGGCATTTGAGAGCGATGAAAAAATTGTTGATTTTTTGATCAAAGAAGATGACTGTTCTTTTTCACAGGGTGATTTAGCTCAAGAAATAGATCAACAAGAGATTATACAGCTGAAAAACAATCACATATCGAAGGGGTTGATCACTCTAGCAATCATGTTTGATAATGAGGATGGTAAGAAATTAAAACATATGAAAGTAGATGATCATATCTATAAAGATATTGAAGTAGAAAATGGGAAAAAGTTGAAGTTTAGCATCCAGTGCACTACAAATGAGGCCGAAGGATTCAAATCTTTGTATCATAGATACCAAGATATAATATCTTGGACTTATGATGACCTAAAAAATTATGATAAGAACATAATTTAGCATCCTATTGAGCTAATACCTGATGCCAAGTCATTCAAGCAGAAATATAGACCTGTGAGTCCTAAAATAGAAGTGATCATGAGATAGGATCTGCTAAAGCTATTGAAAGCAAAAATCATCTATCCTATTAAACACTCTATCCAGGTTGCCAATTTGGTCCCAGTAAGGAAAAAGAATGGTGATATCCACCTCTGTGTAGATTTTAGGAATCTGAACCAATCATCTCTAAAAAATCACTACCCCTTACCACAAATTAATTAGATTTTACATATAGTATCAGGGGTAGAAATATTCTCTTTCTTTGATGGCTTCTCTTGGTACAATAAAATTTGGATCATGGATGAAGATCGTTATAAGATTGCATTCACTACAAAGTGGGGTACCTTCGCCTATTAGAAGATGCTATTCGGTCTATCTAATGTTGGTGTCACTTTTCAGAGAGCAATGGATTATGCTTTTGGAAAGCTTATCAATAAAATAATATTGATATATTTAGATGATATGACTATATTTTCTCACAAGAAACAAGATCATCTCAACCATCTAGAGTAAGTTTTCTAAAAATGCAAAGTTTGGCATATCATTAAATCCAAAGAAATCCATATTTGTAGTCCATGAGGGGAAATTGTTGGGATATGTGGTGTTAAATCAAGGAATGTCCATTGATCTAGATAGAATAAAAGCAACATTGGCACTTTATTTTCCAATAAATAAGAAAGCTCTTTAGTATTTATTTGGATAAATTAACTTTGTGAGGAAATTTATTTCAGACTTTGCTTAGATTATTAAGTCAATCTCAGAGTTACTCAAGAAAAATGTTGATTTCAAATGGATAGACAAAAACAAGAAAGCATTTGAATTGATAAAAAAAGACATTGCTATAGCTCTAGTATTGGTCAACCCTGATTTCAACAAAGACTTTATCTTATATGCTTATGGAGCTGAAGAAAGTTATGTTGATGTGCTAACTCAAAAAGATGATGAAAGCAATGAGCACCCCATATTATTTTGGAGTCATAATATACATGAGTATCAGATAAAATAATTCATAGAAAGACAGGTGTTTGTAGTCATGTAATCACTGAAGAAGTTCAAGAAATACCTAGCTCAAAGCAAAACATTGGTGTATGTGGTCCATCCTAATGTTAGAAGCTTTGTCTTGCAAAGTGAGCTTGGTGAGAAGAGGGTAGGATGGATTATGAAGATCAAATAATTTGATATATATATATTCATCCCACCAAATTGGTTAGAGGAAGAGCATTATGTCAAGAAATGGTATCTAAAGATAACGTAAGAGATGAGGTAGTATGTTAGATCAAAGTGTAAGCAAAAGAAGACAACACCTTGCAAGAAAAATAATGAAAACAAGCAATTGCATAATTAAAGGATTTTGTATTGAATCTTATTGGAGCCTTAGTCTCCTTTTTACAAGTTATTTTCCCCAAGTGCATAGGGGTATGATTAAAATAAGTGAATGCTTGATTTCACATGATAGAATGGGCACAAAGAGGGAAAAACCCCTTTGGCTAATAAAATTATTGGTGGTGTCTTTGGTCTTCTTTTGCTCCAATCCAATTGGTGAGTGGGCTTGAGTATCTAATGATGGACCACTCCTAGCTTCAATAGCTCTTCAAATACCTGTTACCTACACACATGCAAACCAGCAAAGGGGGATTAGTACCCGTATATTCAAGCGATAAACCTAATGCTACACATAAACCTATTACTGATATGGATGAAAAGCAGATAACACAAAAAAATTAACAAACAAAGCCTTGCTTAATACTCAAATCGCTAATCTTTGTCGATGAAATCCATTTTTGTTCTCGGGACTGTGGAACCGCAAAAGCGCGATTATGGGCTGGAAACCGCGGACCTGCGGTTTTGAAATCGTGGATGCGCGTTTTCAACTGTGGAACCGCGGACGGGTAGTTTCGACTGAATAACAGATTGCCTCAAAATTCGATCCAACGGTCAGAGTCAAGCTTGTGCTCTCAATTTCTCGTTGGGTCTAGATCTATTTCAGTAGCCTATCGATATGCAAATTCAACTCCTTTTGTTTGGTGGATTGATGGTGTATTTATAGGTTGCTTGGGGCTTTGGAGGGAAATGTGAGGCAGCAAGCCTGACTTGCCAAGTGGCAAATCTGGACTGCCAGGTGGAAGGGGCAATTACAGTGAGTCACTTAGTGTGGCTCACTTAACTGGGGTGATGTGGCTCCAAGTGGAGTGGGATGTGGGATGTTGTTTTATGTGAAGGGATAAGGGGAAAATAATAAAGGAGTTGTGGCATGGGTGTTAGGAATCTGTCTCATGTGCAAGGACAAAGGGGACAAGAGTGGGTAAGATGTGGCATGGATTTTGGATGAAGTGTCCAGGACACATGTCCAATGGGTAGACAGGGTATCCTAGGGTGATTTTCCTGATTAAATAAATTAGGAAAGTGTAATGATGTGCAGGATTTTATATCCCTAAGTTAGAACTTAGGCATATATCTTTATTATGCAGGATTTGATGGTGAGGTGGTGAATGTGAACTAAAGGGTTCTATATTTTGGTGTCTACACAGAATCAAAGCAAAAATATGAAATTATCTTAGGAGTAGATTGGATAGATTAGCTCACAAAATACTTCTAGATAGGGATTTGCCCTCCAAATATCAATGCTTTGTAAATAAGAAGATATAGACCGCAAGCCTTACACTATATATTGTTACCCAGAGGGTTTTATAGAAATATCCTGGATGGTATTCTCCTAAGATGTTGATGGTGAGGTCGAGATTCAAACAAACAAGTTCTCACAAATTGCAGTAAATTAATACAGTTCTCTGTTACAGTTTTCTCAGCACACTTCTTCTCCCACAATCCCGAACTCACCATCCCAACCCTTACAAATTTTGAGTCTTTTATCGAGGCCTCGATCCTCTGACAAATTAATGCTCCCGCCCAACAACAATTTCAAATTCGATTTTCCCCGGTTGAATTTTCAAATTTTTGTCTTCTACCATAAATGGGCAACTGCCCGATCCGCCCAGAAGCTTGCATTAATGGCTTCCCATACCCTGCACTGGCCGCTTCCTTCTGACTGTACTCTGTACTGCTATTTCCTTCATAAATCCAACCTCTGTAAATGTTGTGTTTCCAGACGCAATTAAAAGGAAATGCGCGGCCGACATCTCCCTCATCAACCTTCGAGACCTTCATCTTTGTCTTCTTACACGCGGTATCTTGCCATGCCCTCTTCTTGTCGCAATTTAGTTGTTCCACGTGCCTTTTAAAACTGTCATGACACACGTGGCCTTCCACATGTCAAATCTGGTCTTGCCCGGTCGTCCGCTGTTTTCTCTAGCCAAGTCTTTACTAGGCCGCGATATCGCGACATGTCGCGATATCGTGACCAACAGCGCCTCCATTGTTGCCAAAGTCCCTTGGGGTCGCAAAATCATGACATGTCATGATTTTGTGACCCCCTCTCCCCTTTAACTATGCCTTCACTTCACCGAAGTCTTTGCTATGCCTTCCACTTTGTGTTTTCTTTCGGTGCCGCTTTAAGATTTTTCCATGTGGCCGTCCCGAACTGGTCGCGATATCGCAACAGGCCGCGATATTGCGACCTATCATGATATTGTGACAGGACTCTCTCCTTCTGCCTTATCCTTCACTACCATCGCGATATCGCGACGTCGCGATATCGCGACGTCGCGATGTCGCGACGACAGTGGCCCTTGCCTTAGCGTTTATAAACACCGTCGCGATATCGCAACGTCGCGATATCGCGACGCAACTTCCAAAAGTTACAATGCACCTTACGGAGGTCGCGATTTCGCAACCCCACCCCCCTTGCTTAGACAAACCTTCCCCAAACTGAACATTGCCTTACAAAACTCCTCTCAAGCTAGAAATAAGTAAAACAAGATGCAAAACTACTTAGAAAACTAGAAAAATTTTGGAAGATGCAAGATTGCTCTACTGTTGCCGGATGCTCCTGCATCAGACACCCGTGGTAATTAAAAGTGACCCTCACTTCTGTTTTGTTGGGGAAAGGCCCAGGCAGTCAACCTCCACTTTCGACAACCAAGTCGCATCTTCAACAGGCCTGCCCTTCCACTTTACCAAGTATTCAAAATACTATCTATTTCTGGTGCTCCTGCCCTCACGAGTGTCTAATATCTCCTCGATCTCGTTGGTGGTCGAAGTAGATGCTGGAATTTGCCACAATTCTGCACTTGGCACCTCTGTACTTTCCCCTTCATGATATTCCACCAAATCTGAAACATTAAAAACAGGTGAAATATCAAGCCAACTTGGCAATTCCACTTCATATGCATTCCCTGATTCCCATCTTCCCAGTATTCTGCATGGCCCAAACTTCTTCATCTTCAATTTGTTATAAGTCTTTGCAGGAAATCTCTCCTTCCTGAGATGCACCATGACCTCATATCCTACTTGGAACTCCTTGAACCGCCGCTTCTGGTCCGCCCTTGTCTTATATTGAGTATTCATTTTTACAATTTGTTTCCTTACTTCTTCATGCAGATTTTTCATATGTTCTACAAATTCTTCTGCCTCGGCATCGCATTTTTCTCTCTTGTCCAACTTTCTCAGTTCAGACACATTCCTCGGGCTGTTCTCGTATATTATCTGGAATGGAGATTTATTGGTGCTCTTATTAACCGAACTGTTATACGCAAATTCCTCCTGTGGTAAAACTAGATCCCATCCCTTGGGCTGATCTGCTATCAAACACCTCAATAAATTACCCAGGCTTCTGTTCACCACCTCTGTCTATCCGTCAGTCTACGGGTGGTATGCAGAACTGAATTTCAGATCTATCTTCATCTTCTTCCACAGAGTCCTCCAGAAGTACCCAACAAACTTGGTATCTCTGTCAGAAACTATGCTTCTTGGTAGACCGTGAAGTCGTACCACTTCCTTGAAGAATAATCCGACAATGTGAACTGTATCATTTGTCTTCTAGCAGGGGATAAAATGTGCCATTTTGGAGAACCGGTCAACCACTACAAATACAGAGTCATTTCCTCTCTGTGTTCTCGGCAATCCAAGAATAAAATCCATGCTTATATCCTCCCATGGCCTCTCAAGTACAGGTAATGGCTGGTATAATCCTGTGTTTTGTCTTACACCCTTTGCCATCTAACATATTCTGCAACCTTGCACAAACTTCCTCACATCTTGCTGAAGTTGTGGCCAATAATAATTTTCATCCACTAGGGCAATAGTCTTATCCCTACCAAAATGCCCAGCCAGTCCTCCGCTGTGCTTTTCCTTGATCAAGTTCTCCCGCATGGAGCTCCTTGGAATGCATAACTTACTTCCCTTGAACAACATTCCATCTTGGATTAAGAAATCCAACCATTTTTTTCGGTCCACCGTAACAGGTGTTAAGCAAGCCGTCCAGGCTTCTGCAAAGTCCGGATCTTCGGGGTATAAACCCTTCAGTTCTTCAAATCCCACTACTTCCACTGTCAATTTAATCAGTAAAGTCTGCCTTCTGCTCAAGGCATCTGCAACCTTGTTTGATTTCCCACTTCGTGCTTCGAGTACAAAGGTATAACTTTGAAGGAATTCTACCCACTTCATGTGCCTTTGGTTTAGCTTTGTCCGATCGTTAATGTATTGTAAAGCCCGATGGTCGGTAAAGAGAAAAAATCCTTTGGCGAACAAATAGTGTCTCCACTTCTTCAGGGCCTGAACTATAGCATAAAATTCTTGGTCATAAACTGAATACTTTTTCCGAGCATCATTTAACTTCTCACTGAAATAAGCAACTGGCTTGCCTCCTTGACTCAGTACAACCCCTATTGAACTGCCACTGGCATCACAGTCCACCTGAAATACCTTGCCAAAGTCTGGAAGTGCCAAAACAGGCTATTATGTCACCTTTCTTTTTAATGTATCAAAGCTCCTTTCAGCCCCTGATGTCCACTTGAACTCCTTTTTATCTCCCCTCATTGTTTTTGTGAGAGGTGCACAAATGCTGCTGAAGTTCTTTATGAACTTCCTATAAAAGCTGGCCAAACCATGAAATGATCTTACTTCTGTTATGCTTCTTGGGGTAGGCCATTCAATGACGACTCTCACCTTCTCGAGGTCCATTTTTAGACCTTCTACTGAGATTACAAACCCCAGGTATGCCAATTCTTTCTTGACAAAATTACACTTTTTCAGATTTATTAATAACTGCTCTTCTCGCAGTTTTTCAAAAACTCCCCTCGATATGCATCGGTGTTCCTCCAGGGTCCTGCTGAAAATTAATATGTCATCTAAATAAACAATGACAAACTTTCCCAGAAACTCTTTCAGTACTTCATTCATCAACCGCATGAATGTACTGGGTGCATTGGACAGCCCAAATGGCATGACCAACCACTCATACAAGCCTTCTCTTGTCTTGAAGGTCGTCTTCCACTCATCTCCCTCTCGGATTCGGATCCGATGATAGCCACTTTTTAAATCAATCTTTGTGAAGTATTCAGCTCCACTTAAACAGTCCATGATATCATCCATTCTTGGCAACGGGAATCTGTATTTAATAGTGATTTTGTTGATGGCCCGTGAATTTGTACACATTCTCCATTCCCCATCCTTCATTGGCGCCAACACTGTAGGTATTGCGCATGGGCTCAAACTTTCCTGAATCAATCCCTTCTCTAACAATTCTTGGACCTGTCTATTTAACTCCTCAGTATCTATAGGCGTCATCCTGTGTGCACCCTTATTTGGCAAGCTTGATCCTGGTACTAGATCTATATGATGGCTAATTTTCCTTACTGGGGGTAAACCCTCAGGCACATTGTCAGACACAATATCTAGAAATTCCTCCAGTAGATTTAGGACTTTTGCTGAGGTATCCTGGCATTCCTTCCTCCTAACTCTAGGGATTATTGCATAACATAAATGTTCATGCTTCAACCCGCCCAGGAACTTCCTCCCCTCAACTAAACAGACTCTAGAATTGTTACATACCTTTTCATCCGCATCCTTTAAAGGCTTTAGTTTATGGCGTACACCATTCTTTGTCAATGAGTAGGTGTTGGCATGGCCATCATGCACTGCACTCCGATAAAACTGCCAGGGCCTCCCCAGCAACATGTGGCAAGCATCCATGGGTAGGATGTCACACAGGACCTCATCACAATAATTTCCAATGTTAAATTTAACGGAACACTGCTCATTGACCAAAGCTCTGTGGTCCTTCTGTAACCATGCGACCCGTTATGGGTGTGGGTGCTTCTTCCTTTCTAACTGTAGCTTTGTAACCATTTCTTCAAAAACCAGGTTATCTGTGCTACCATTATCAATAATGATATTGCAAACCTTGCCCGCACATTTACATCTGGTGCGAAATAAACTTCTTCTCTGGTCTGTGTCCTTTTCCTCATTTAACAGGACTCTTCTTACAATCATTGTTTCTCCTCTCTCCGCTTCTTCGGAATGCTCAGACTCAGCATCTTCCTCTGCCACAGCAGCCTCTGGCTGGACCCTCAGGCCACTTGTTCGTCCTTTCACGGTGTTGTGGACACTCAAATGCCCGATGTCTTTCTTCACCATAGTGGAAACATGTCCCACGAAATACTCCTCTTCCAAATCCTCGTCCAGATCCACCCCGTCCTCTTGGGTAACTGTTCTGTTCTCGGGGTTGATAAACATCTTCTTCCTTTTGGTCTTGGTTACTTACTAGTTTCACCAGTCTTCTTCGGGTCCTTGTACTTTTCTCCACTGGTTCTCCCACCAGTTCTTCCACCACGGCCCCTTCCTCTTTGCTTGCCTTCAAACCGCTTCGTTCGGCTTTTCTTCCACCTTTAAGGCAAACTGGTAAGCATCCTCAATGGTGCTTATCCGAACCAGGCTCAGTTCCTCCTGGATGCCGAGTCTCAACCCATTGACATATCGGGCTACCTTTTCTTTGTTTGCCTCTAAGTGCCCAGTTCTAATGGAAATCTTGTAAAACTCCTCGGTGTACTCTTGGACAGTTTTGTTTGTCTGTCTCAAACTCTGCATTTTTCTTAACAGATCTAACTCGTAATCTGCCAGGATGAACTGTCTTTTCAGCTTCTCCACCATTCTCGTCCCATCTTGTTATTCTCTCCTTCCCTCGTCTGCTCCTCTCCAATCGTATTCCCCTCCACCAAATGCTGGCATGACCCTTCAACTTGGTCTTAGCAAATCTGACCCGATTAGGGTCTTCAACCTCCTCGTACTCGAAATACTCCTCTAAATCATTTATCTAATCAATTACTTCTTCTGGATTTAAGTTACCCGAGTACGTGGAAACCTCCATTTTTTGTTGCTTTCCTATTTGAGAGATGGCCTTGTATAACTGGGCTTGTGCAGGATCCATAGCCTCTTCCTCCTCCTCAGATTGGTCTTCTTCTTCAACTTCGTCCTCACTTTCATCATCCCTTTCGGGCTCGTGCCTTCTGCTTTACTCTGCTTGCAGGGCTTGAACTTGTCTCTGCAAGGCCCAGAAATCTTCGGCCGGCACCACATTTCCTACTCCGCCACGGTTTCTTCGTGGAGGCATTATATTTTTTTTTTTTATAAAATTCTTCCACAGATCCTGGTGTAACTACCTCTCTCCGACGATCTGTTACATGCTCAGGAGCTCCCACTCTGATACCACTTGATGGTGAGGTCGAGATTCAAACAAACAAGTTCTCACAAGTTACAGTAAATTAATACAGTTCTCTGTTACAGTTTTCTCAGCACACTTCTTCTCCCACAATCCCGAACTCACCATCCCAACCCTTACAAATTTTGAGTCTTTTATCGAGGCCTCGATCCTTTGACAAATTAATTCTCCCGCCCAACAACAATTTCAAATCCGATTTTCCCCCGATTGAATTTTCAAATTTTTGTCTTCTACCATAAATGGGCAACTACCCGATCCGCCAGAAGCTTGTATTAATGGCTTCCCATACCCTGCACTGGCTGCTTCCTTCTGACGGTACTCTGTACTGCTGTTTCCTTCATAAAGCCAACCTCTGTAAATGTTGTGTTACCAGATGCAATTAAAAGGAAATGCGCGACCGACATCTCCCTCATCAACCTTCAAGACCTTCATCCTTGTCTTCTTACACGCGGTATCTTGCCATGCCCTCTTCTTGTCACAATTTAGTTGTTCCACGTGCCTTTTAAAACTGTCATGACACACGTGGCCTTCCACGTGTCAAAACTGGTCTTGCCTGGTTGCCTGCTGTTTCGTCTAGCCAAGTCTTTACTAAGCCGCGATATCGCGACATGTCACGATTTCGTGACCCCCTCTCCCCTCTAACTGTGCCTTCACTTCACCGAAGTCTTTGCTATGCCTTCCACTTTATGTTTGCTTTTGGTGTCGCTTTAAGATTTTGCCACGTGGCCATCCCGAACTGGTCGCGATATCGCGATAGGACTCTCTCCTTCCGCCTTATCCTTCACTACCGTCGCGATATCGCGACGTCGTGACATCGCGACGTCGCGATGTCATGACGACAATGGCTCTTGCCTTAGCGTTTATAAACATTGTCGCGATATCGCGATGTCGCGATATCGCGATGCAACTTCCAAAAGTTACAATGCACCTTACGGAGGTCGCGATTTCACGACCCCACCCCCCTTGCTTAGACAAACCTTCCCCAAACTGAACATTGCCTTACAAAACTCCTCCCAAGCTGGAAATAAGTAAAACAAGATGCAAAACTACTTAGAAAACTAGAAAAATTTTGGAAGATGCAATATTGCTCTACTGTTGTCGGATGCTCCTGCATCAGATGTGTCGGGGAAGATCAAAAGTAAATTATCTTAAGAGAATTCCATGATAGATTATTTGGAGGTCATTACTCAGGCAGATATACTACACTAAAAGTTATAAGGGTTGGTTATTATTGACCCATTGTTGTTGTTGATGTCTTTAAAATTGTTAGATCATGTGACAAGTGCTTGAGGTATACTGGTAGAAATAGAAACACTTCAATACCTATTCAACCAGTCCAAGTAGAGTAGCCATTTCAGTAGTGGGGGCTAGACTTTGTGGGAGAGATCAATCCTAATTCCTCAATAGGCCACAAATATATTTTGACAACCACTGATTATTTTACTAGATGGGTTGAGGTAATCCCAACCAAGAAATGTGATCAAGATGTAGTCCTTGAATTCATTGAAACTTTGATCATCAACTTTGGCATTCCTAAAGCTTTAGTGAGTGATAGTGTCCCAAACTTTATATGAGCCAAGTACATTGATTTTACCAGTAGATATGACATTTATCTAAATAATTATTCTAACTACTACCTATAGAGGAATAACCTGGAGGAATCAAGCAATAAAAACCTTCTCATAATGATAAAAAATGTCTCTAGAAGATAACAAAATATGTTGGCATTTGCTCATGAATCAGGTCCTATGGGCAGATAGAATTACCATGAAAATATCCATAGGCACATCTCCTTATGCTTTGGTATATGGAAAAGAAGTTGTACTCCCTATACATTTAGAGATACCTACCTTAAAGTATATCAGTGATGATGATATTGATAATGAAGATCCTGTAAATAAAAGGCTAGCTTAGTCACTGTAAATGGAAAAATCAAGAAAATAAGCCTATAAAGGATTCCATAAGCATTTGTCACAAAAAAAAAGGTTGGTTCGACAAAAAGGCTGCCTATAAGAAATTTAGAGTTGGGGACTCAGTTTTGAAGTGGAATGAAGAAAAGGCCAAACCAAGCAAACATGAGAAGTTTGATACATTTTGGGAAGGTCCATTTGAAATAACTACTGTCAAACAAAAGAATGATTTTCAATTCCAAGATCAAAGTGGAAATTTGTTGCCAATCCCAGTAAACGGGTATCACCTCAAACTATACTTCAAGTAAAAATATCTTACTTTGTATTATATGTATCATACTATGTAAATGCTTTTATTTTTTGCACTTTGTATTAATATTAAAAGAGCAAAAATGAAAAAATATTCCATGACGATGAGTTTCCTCGTAGCTGTGACCTAAAGTCTATTTGTAAGAATTCACCATGCCATGTGCCTTATTTAGGCATCATTTCGCTCTTGAGATAAAGAAAAGAGCACGACCACATGAAAATAAAAGTAGCTTGGCAAATACCTCTCTTTGCCTAAAATCTAGCGATCGCGAGCTTCTCGTAAAAGCAACATCGATAAGCGAATGGTTTCAAATTCAAACATAAAGGTGGTACATGCATCAAAGCTGCATCGCCAATCATAAGGCTAAGCCAATTATGAATAATAAATTTCATTGACACAATGTCAGTTAGTTTTTACATGCAAAATGAATGTTGCACCCTTTGTATTAAAGGTGCATGCTTTAGGAGGACTATATATTCGGTACCTTAGAACAAAATCCACTCTTATTGCATACTCAGAACTACGAGAGCAGCATAATGCAGAGAAGAGAGTGAATTCTCAGAGGTTGACAGAAGATGTATTTTTCTTTGCAAGTGAGAATAACATGTTTGCAATTGACAATATTTGCATCATCTTTCGCTACGAGGAAAATTGCCACTATGGAGAGCAAAGTAGATAACTGCTTTCATGATGCCTCAAGCAGTATTGCAGATACAATCACTATTTGGTTACAAATGAGGATAGAGGCAGTGAAGAGAGTATCTACAGGCATAACAACATCAATCCCAAACAACATTACGGTTAGCTCTTTGTTATCTTTTTACATGTGTGATTTTGTACATCCTTGCCTTGAATTAATAATAGCAATAACAAAGAATTATGACTCAGAGCATAGAGTGCTGCAAAAAATCAAGGGCAGGACCCTTATGCATGTAAACCATGAATCTTTCAATAACACCTTTGCCCCAGGAGTGAAACCAAGAGAGAGGGCAAAGATATTTTCTTAGAAAGATCATGCAAGATATTATGCCCTAAACAAACATGCAAAATGGGGAAGGAAATTCTTGAATTGGGTATCTACCCAATTAAAAAGGAAATTGAGTGGCAATACCTTACCATCAACCCCAATTAGGCTCGATGAATTTTTGACCCATGAGCTTTACTCGATGTTGGCTATGATAGAAGGTTTACCCTCGGATAGAAATATCTATCTTTAGCAGATAGCTACTACTCATTGCATCTTTAATCCCAAAAATTATGACCTTGCCTAGTGCCCAATATTCTTTGATTGACCCCAATACTTGGCTAACATGATTCATGACCACCTAATAAAGCTAAAATCCAACTAGGGGAGGGTAACCTTTAGGTATTGTTCTCATGTCGCATGACTTTTTCTTTACTTTGCCTACCTAAACCTACTGTTTATCCTAGTAAAAACTATAGCCCTAAATGGAACTGCTCTTGATGTCTACTCTTGTATGAGCACACTTAGTAAAGAAAAATCCTATTATAATTTTAACATAGAGTTCCTAGGGCCTTCTTTGGATTTGATTAATGAATGAATGCCTAGATTGCCCAAAAATGCAGTAAAGACATTAAGGAAAGAGGGAGCAAAAGAAGATGACTTGTATATACTGATAGAAGGGACAATGATTCGTCTATATGGCTTTATTGAAAAACCCTTTGTGTTGCTACATTGTGTCATAGAAAGGATGTTTTCTCTTGAATACTATCATCAAAAATATTACATCAACTTTATCTTTGGAATAGGAAAGGGCAGGAAAGGCACTTGCACCTACCCTATTATACAAGAAGACATCACTATCAATAAAAATGGGCAATATAAGAGCATTACAAAGTATATGTGAGAATTAGGGTTAGTAGAGCTCCCTCATAGATGGAGGTACGACCTAGAGAAATAATTTACACAAAAACTAAATGACCTTACCAAAGGGAAATCCTAAAAATTCAAAAGATCTCTCAGACCTCATTATGAAAAATTCAAAAATATTTATGAAAATTCTGAATTGGAATGGGATGTTCAACATATGGAAGCATTACCTCCTTGGAGAGACTTCTACAATCATGTAATTTATTATGCCCGTAAGAATAATCAAGCACATATTTATGTGGAAGATGAAGTCAAAGAACTGGTAAAGAAAGAAAAATGGGACTCCAACATAATGTTTGAATTTTGGAGAATGAGAGTAGAAACAAACACCATTAAGTTGAAGTATCCCATTAAAAATGATAAACTGTTTGATAAGAAATATGATCAGTTTTCAGGATCTTGGCAAGGCAGTGAAAATTTTCTGGTATTGAAGTTCAGAAAGCCTACTAGCCAAGAGGGAGCAACAAATGGCAAGCAATTCGAAGGAGGTAAATTGAAAGGAGTCATCATTAGAACTCTCCCATCCTCTCCTCCTCATAGAAAGGCTATCTCAGAAGTCGTCCCTATTGGAAAAGGAAAACAAATAGCATTTGTGTTTCAGCCAACAACAAAGTAGTTAGAGACATATGGACCAAGTGCTCACCTAATGCAAAGGTATGGCTATGAAGGAGGAGGTCTAGGTCTAAATGAGGCAGACCAAATAAACGTAATTCAAGTCGAACAAAGGTCGGAATGGCTAGCCCTTGGGGAATCCCTAGAAGGCTATATAGAATCTAGATTCAGGCCTAAAGAAGTTATGTCTAGTACTTATGTGGTTATATTTGCATGACCTACCCCCCTCCAACGACAATTTCTACCGAAAGAAACAGGGGCAGAACCTCAACAACAGTCTCAAGGGGAGAAAACAACAGTAGATCCTTTCGAGCCACTATCATTGGCAACAACCCTGGGAGTTATAGAAGAAACAGAGGAAGAAGATAAAAAGGAAAAAGAAATGGAACAAGTTACCAAGGTAGTTCCCAACTGGGAGCTACCTTGATTGTTTTCCTTGTAAACATTTTAGATTTTTGAAATTCATAATAAAGTTGTCATTGGAAAATCACCTGCAAATTATATGTAAAAGATAAAAAATATGTGATATTAAAGTTCAATTTGGGACTAGGTTCGATCTTATCATGGAGATAAAGTCCTTGGTCCCATCAAGCATGTTAGAAAATAGGTTGAAGTGCATATATGTCCAACTTATCGTGTGCCTCGAATTATGTTTCAATAATCTTGGAAGGAAGGGACAACGCCTCCTTTAACCTCTGGATAAGGTCGACTCTCCACCATCCTTCCTAAAATCTAACTAATCTACTCTAATTACATGAAATTAAATGTGATAAATTGAAATATAGAAAGTAAATACGGAAATTAGAATGCATGAAAAGCAAATTTTGAAGTTTTGGATGTGAGAGATTTAAAGTAATATGACTATAACCATAGCAAGAAGAGTGGGTGATCAATCAATTGATGACAAAATTTAATAACAACAATGGAATCTCATGCTTATGAAATGAGATTAACAAGAAATGATGAGGAAAAAAGACAGTGCCATAATCATCATGCCTTTCACAATCTAAAAGGACAGTGTCACTGATGAGCATCAAATTTTTGTTAACTTCTAGGAGCACAATATAACTCTCACAAAGTGTAGCTCTAATTTTCTCAAGACCAAAGAATGTGTATAATAAAACCTATAACTCTTATTTATAGAAAAAAATTACATGTTAAATTAAATTTTTAATACTAATAAAAATAAAACGGAGCACCTCCAAATTTTACATACCTCCAAATATATTCCTATGTTAAATACATCCTATGTTATTTAGGAGCCTCTAAAATACTTGATGACACTTCTAAATGCCAAAATATTACTTTAAAAACTCTTTGAAGATCATTCTTTGGCATTCAGTCCTAACATGTGGGACAAAGCGTCCTGAAGGACGAGTTGACATCTAGCAGGCAGCTATGCTTGTTCACCACGGCACCATTTTTCAAAAAACAGACTCTTTCAGTTGAAAGCAAACAAATAGCAAACGCATTGCATCGAACCTGTTCCAACCGATGACTGGATCGTTTAAGCCACAAGACAAGCACTAGCCTTTGCCATTTATTTAAATTGCCTTTAAAGCCCTTGACCCCATTTATCGTAATTGTCTTTGACCCCACAAAGAATTTAGAGCCATAAAGAAGGGCGCTCCTAAATGTCAAAATTTATTTATTTATTTTTTTAATTTTTAAACATTAAAGTCTTGGTCGGTCTTTCCATATTGATTGAGGTTTTCCCGTCGGCGTCTTAATCTTAAGGACTTCACGTGGGCGTTGCATTCACATGTTGCCATTGGCCCCACAAAGAATTTAGAGCCATAAAGCAAGTCGCACCTCAAAGTCAAAATTAATTAGTTAGAATTTAGAGCCATAAAGCAAGGCGCACCTCAAAGTCAAAACTAATAAATTAGAATTTAGAGCCAGAAAGCAGGGTACCTCAGGGTACCTCAAAGTCAAAATTAATTAATTAGAATTTAGAGCCATAAGTAAGGCGCCTCTCAAAATTAATTAATTTATTATATTTATTTTATATATGAATATGAATTTGTATTTGTATTAATGTCTATGATTAATCAAAAAAGGTTTACAGTAAGACATATACAAAGTAATAGAATACAGCTTAAATAAAATAAAGTAAGAAAAAATAACAGGATCAAAGATTAAGAGAAGTGATGTGATGTAAGTGAGTGATAGTTCTTAGGTATTATATAAAAAAAATTAATGTAAGTTAAAAATAGAAAGAATGTAAAGAATAGGCAGCGTAGGAGGAATAATACGGAATTAGTTAATATGTGCATCATGACAAGGAATTATTTCTCTTCTATTTAACCCTCGCGTCACCTGAATTGCAGCATGCGAGTTTCGACTAATATTTGTGATAGGAAATTCAAAATTTTGTCTGCTGCAAAATTGTGGAGAATTAAGTTTCGTTCTAGCAAATGTTAGCTGTGAGCGGAGAAGTGAAAAGATGCAGAAGCAGGGAGCGGAATCTGAATTTTAGCGACATATTGCTATCAGATTTGTTTTTGGTTTTAGGTTGCGGTGTTACAGAGAGCTATGGCAGCTACTTCTGATGAACGGTCGGAGCCACTGTTAAAGGAGGAGGTTAAGTACTACGAGAACTGTCCCGGGTGCAAGGTGGAGCAGCGTAAGCGAACGCAGCAAGGCTATCCTGCGAAGGAGTTCATCCTCGTCGCATTGCTGGTGCTCTGCTATTGTAATAATAACACACATCTTTCTTTCTTTCTTTACTTCTTTTTGCTTTTGACCCTCGATTTTGCAGAAGATTGTGATTTTCGTTCTATTGCTTCTGATTTATTTTTTTCAAGCGTCCTGTTGGCTAATCGCGAATACTTAGCTTCCAAATGATGCGATTCGCGCTGGTCTTTAGGCGTGAAATGTGTTCTACTTCAATGGATTCAAATTTTGTTCTGCCAAAGCAGCTGCCGCCAATGTGCAGGAAGTGAAAATTTGATAAGCAAAGATTCGGATTTTTGAATTAAATGTCTTAACCTTTCGCTGAGATTTAAACCGTAAGGGAAGAGTCGAGGTGTGTGAGTCGCCGCAAATCTCATGGCAGAGGTTGCGGGAAGAGCTGTAAACGGTGCCGCTTGAAGCTGGCATTTTCGACACCATCGTATTGTCGTTTCGGAATGAATTAATTTGTCTTCTTGTTGCTATTATAATTATAATGCTGTAATGTCTCCGATCGATCTGATTTTATCGCTTCTCCCTACATATGAACATTTCGAAAAAAAAAAAATTGTTTGTAACGTGTTTTGAGCTCGCTCAAGATGCAAGTTATTTTGTCCGGTGCTGACTTTCTCTTATTGTTTTTGTGTGTTGCAGCTCTTCCGATATCTTCACTGTTCCCATATCTTTATTTCATGGTACGTTGAACATTAAGATTTAATTTTTTTTTTAATTATTTAAAAATAAAATATTATATTATTTTTATTAAAATATTATTTATTTATTTATTATTAATTTATGCATAATAATGTTTTTTAAGATTTTATATAGAATGTATTAATTTTATTAATTTTTATATAGTTAATTTTAATTAATATAAATTTTTTTATATAATTAATTTTAATTAATATAAAATTTTTCATTCAAAACTATTTTTTATCTATAAAATTTTGAAGAACTATTCCTAAGAAGCCAAAGGTCACTTCCTCAATATGCAACTTAAAACGTTTGTGAGATTAAAAGAATCCCAGGAAATGGAAAATGGATTTGAACCAAGAGAGGGGGTTCTTTGTAAAGGAACAAGAAACGATGCAAGGATTTTCAACGCGGAATGTTAAATTTCAAAACTATGATCAATTAAAAATTTTAATGTATTTTTTTTTTAAATATTTCACAAACAGAATAGAATTACATCAAAAAAAAATTATATAAAAAAACTTCCCGCAATTTACAACAGCATTACCCAATATTCTAAACAATATTTCAATGCATTTAGTTTTTTAAAATATGTATTAATTTTGTTTTAAGGTTAATAGATTGGTAATTATTTATTAAGAAGAGATTTAGGTTTAAATGTTTGATCATTTACCAAGAAAAGAGACTTACATGCAAAATCTTTAGGGTATGCATATTGTAAAGGTAGTCTGTTCTGAATCTTTTAAGTATGTGTGTCCTTAGACAGTCAACAATAATAAGATGTTATAGGCTTGTCAACCTTTATGATTTAAACCCTACCTTTGGTAGTTTAAAAAAAATACTGTAGATATAACCATAACCTATATATCCATAACTATATATTTTATCTAAATAAATGTTTAAATAATTATTAAAATCAATAAAAAATTAACGTTTTTAATTATAATATTTTAACTTGTAATTTTCATTATTTTCAAATTAAACAAATTAAAATCATAATTTAAATGTAATTATTAAAAAAATTACTACGAACCAAAAGGTGACACTTACTACATGAATAGACACTCCTCCATAATGATGAGCTTCATTTCATTGGTCGGAGTTAAACAACAAGCAATGTTCACACAGAATACCCACCTTATATATACTTCGAGTTTTACCCGACAATGTCCTTGGTTCTGAATATAAAATGTTCAGCACAAATGTTTCGAACCACTCCAACGGGGACTTACTGTACAAAAAGTTTATATGAAGGGATGGCTTAGGAGGACAGATGTCGTTTGTGATTCTTATTTAAAAGTTTTCAATCGATTTCATCAGCTGCTTATTGCAAGCCAGATATAGAATAAAAAATTTCTTGAAAAATGGGTTCTGGAATATGATAGCACCTGGCTGTAGCAATCCTGATAATATAGAGACAATTATGAGTCCCCGCTCTCTTTGTTTTTTCGTTGAAGATGTCATTATATTTTTCCTTCCAATCAGCTGAAGTATTTCGATCAAAAATTGGCTTATAGTTTCAGAAAGGTGGACATCACGACCATTAAAATATCAATTTATAAAATATGTTTTTGTAAAATGGCTTCCGTCATACAAAAGCTTCATCGCCACAACTGCTAATTCACTTCACAAAATAAATGCCTCTAGGGAGGTGACATTTTTACATGAGCCATCATAAAAGCCAGATTTCAGCCAAAACGGATCCAGCAACTACTTTATCCTAAATATATATACAGTTAAACTTGGATGCATTTAATGGTTCTGAAAAGGAAGACCAGACATGATCTAGTCTTTTGGATCAAATATTAACTCTTTCATATCTATGCCAAGCATAGTCAGTCTTTTCATGGGTGATTAGAGGGACAAGAATAGATTGTAAATAGATTTAACTACAGCATTAAAGAGTTCTTTTTTTTTAAATCATTCCACATGAACATATCCCACTTATATATCCCACTTATGGGACAGGAAGGGAAAAAAAACTACCGGTGGCTGCACAAAGAGGTGTCTCTCTCTTTACATGATCTACCTCAAATCTGCCTCACATGTCATTCCAAGATGCTTAACCAATATAACCTAACATCACAAAAAGCGGCAATCCCTTTTTCTTTGCTGAACAGGTTTTTTTTTTTTTTAATTGTAAACTGTTATATTCTTATTTTTTTCCTTAAATGTTGTTAAGATTTTGGAACTCTGAATAGTAGGTCCAAAGTTTCAATCCAAAGGAATGGGGTTGTACACCGATAAACCTGTTTTGGTCTTGTGGATGAAATTAAAATCATTTTATTTCATTTCTACTAAGATGCAGAGTAGCCTTTAAATTTGAAGTTTTAAACATTAACCCATGTTCAATATCTCAAGTTCAATCTCAGCTGTGAAGAAATTCTTCAATAAAGGATATGCACTAGTTGCTGGAGGCAGGTGAACTCCATGAGAGGATTACAGCTAGTTGCAGGAGGAATTACTCCATTTCTACAAATGAAAAAATCTGAATAGCTCACCTCCAGACCTGACAAGGGGTTGGCTTCAATCTTTTCAACAAAATGCCATGAATAGAGGGCTTTCCCCAAATGAAACAAATAGAAAACGCATGTTAATAGCGTTTCTTGGCTCTATCCTAAGCTTTCCGAGTGGAAACAAAGAACTTAGAAATCTCTGAAGATCAATTCAAAAGGGAAAGGCTTTGCCTGTAGGAAAGTTTCTTTTATATAATTCCAAAAGACAGATATGGAATAAGAAATGCTGGTTTCTTGAAAAATGGGTTCTGAAATGTGATAGCCCCTGGCTGTTGCAATCCTGATAATATAGAGACAATATATGAAGCCCACGGTGAAGTCACTGAGTTCTCTTTGCTTTTTGTTAAAGATGTCATTACATTTTTCCTTCCAATCAGCTGAAGTATTTCGATCAAAACACAATCGAAATTGGCTTATAGTGTCAGAAAGGTGGACATCATGACAATTAAAATATCAATTTATAAAATATGTTTTTGTAAAATGGCTTCCGTCATACAAAAGCCTGATCGCCACAACTGCTAATTCACTTCACAGAATAGATGCCTCTAGGGAGGTGACATTTTTACATAAGCCATCATAAAAGCCAGATTTCAGCCAAAACGGATCCAGCAACTACTATATCCTAAATATGTATACAGCTAAACTCGGATGCAGTTTTGGATCCAGCTACTACTGTATCCTAAATATATATACAGCTAAACTTGGATGCATTTAACGGTTCTGAAAAGGAAGACCAGACATGATCTAGTCATTTGGATCAAATGTTAACACTTTCATATCTATGCCAAACACAGTCAATCTTTTCATTGGGGATTAGAGGGACAAGAATAGATTGTAGATAGATTTAACTACAGCATTAAAGAGTTTTTCATTTTTAAATCATTCCACGTGAACATATCCCACTTATGGGACAGGAAGGAAAAAAAAAACTACTGGTGTCTGCACAAAGAGGTGTCTCTCTGCATGATCTACCTTAAATCTGCCTCACATGTCATAACGAATATGACCTAACATCACAAAAAGAGGCAATCCCTTTTTCTTTGCTGAACAGTTTTTTTATTTTATTTGTAAACTGTTATATTGTTATTGTTTTTTCCTGAATGTTGTTAAGACTTTGGAACTCTGAATAGGAGGTCCAAGGTTCCAATCCGAAAGGGGTAAGGTTTCGATGTGGAATTATATAGGGTTTCTTTTATATAATTCCACATCGAAACTTTCCAAGACTCAATCTCTTGAATTGCTTTCGCAATTCACCCTGAAGCCAATGCAACACTTGACAATTTGAAATGTTTCAAACTAAGGCTCCTCTTGTTTCGTAGCAAACTAGAAAGGGGCCATTTTAGAGTATGCCATATTTTTAATTCATGTCATGTAGCTACTTTATTCAATTTTTTTAACTGAACACTATTAAATACCAACAGTAGTAATATATGAAGAGATCAGAAAGCATGTTTTGGTAGACTTAGACTTGAAAACTACTAGCAATGGAGGGCACTGGATTATAGCATCTAGTTAACTTATTAATCCTTTGAATCACCCATCCCCACATATCTGAAGACCAAAAGGGCTACCTAAAAGCAGTATCAACTCTTTAGAGTTCTGGCAGTCCTGCCCTACTTAGTAAACTGTGAACCACATAGGAGGTCTATCATCCAAACAAATAGCATATGATTTATGAATCCCAATATTAGAACCTGATGCAGGATGATAAATACCAAGTCAATGGGTCATTATAACAAAGGTACTCCTTTTTAAAACTGAAGAGTTTGAGCTGTAATATTAGCAAATTGTATCTCCATCAAATCATGACCAATTGGTACAGAAAGGCCCTTGAAAGGAAGGCCAATAGCTGAATTTCTCAACAGGTAATGAGATACAATATCACAATTTATGGTAGCATTTAAGCATATAGTCTTTTCAACATTGTTCAATCTGACAATGTAGAGAATCATGCCTATCTGTTAAGCATTAAATGATAAATGATAATTAAAATGTTCAATGTAGACCAATATACTGAATAAATTAAACAGGTGAAACTATTGGGAGCTATTGAGTCTACTTAGCTCATTGCATTGAGATTAACTATTTATAAGGATTGCTAACACAAATACTCCTCAACCAACAAAGATCAAGGATCATGTTGACTGACATGGCCTTCACAAACTATTTGTGCAAACTAGATATTGATTCATGTAAATGAGAAACAGATGCAAGCAATTGAAATAGACTGAGGCAAACTGGAGATAGACTCATGCAAACTAGTTTTCACCTCTCACTCGGAACTACTCATGCAAACCTGATATTGATTCATGTAAACGAGACATAGATGAATGCAATTGAAACAGACTTATGCAAACTAGTTTTCACCTCTCACTCAGAATTGTCACCTTGCATGTTACTGTAACAGAGAAAAAAAAAAGAGGTCTCAAACTGCTTATCCTCTTTGGCTGCCTCAGTAGTAAGTATAACCTGTATAATCTGCCTTTGTGGCGGATAAAGCAAAGGCATTATATTTCTTACTACACTAAGAAACAAGAACAGAATCAAGAGAAAAGGACATATTTTTTGTAGATATTTTGTCATGTGCACAACCTGCCAAACCTAAATCAAAACTACCTACTAATGCCAAAATGCTAATGAAAGAAATACAAAATTCTTGCATTCAAAGTATCTTGAATATGCTTCAAGTTTTTCTTTTCAAACTTTCTGGTGTGGAACCTAGGAGAATTTGACTTTGGAGAGACCACAACATCTGCATAAGAAAATATTTGGCCTAGTATGAATCAAATATATCAAGCTAACAACAAGTTGTGTATAAAGTGTTGGATTGGCATCACCTTTCATACCCTTAGTTAATATCATGTATGTTAAAATTGTACAAGCACTTATACAGTCTTCCATCCTTAATCTAACTGACAAATCCTTAGCATTCTTAGTCATTGAAAGAAAGATACCACCTTCAATTTATCACACCTAAAAGCTGAAAGAGATATCCCAAATTTATCATTGTAAACTTGTCTTGCAACCTTAAGTTCATTTCTGTAATACTCTCTACCCATTGTCACTTCTAATGATGAGATCATCCATATAGAGTACAATGATGAATAATACACCTTCATCAAAGATCTTTACATTTGAGATTTGACCATAAACACTATTCTCAAATTCTTTAAGTCTAAAGTATTCATCAGGTTTTTGCATATCAAATTCTTGAAGCTTTGTTTCAACCCATATAATGATTTCTTCAATCTGAAAAGTCAAGTAGGCCCGCAAGTTACTGACATCATAATAAATCACTCCAAGGTTCCTCCTTTGAGTTGGGGGTTATTCTAACATCTCCCCTTTGATTAGGGGGATCCATGACAAGATATTATGCATTCCAACAATCCCTTTTAATCTTGGCATGGAGACCGAAGACAAGTTTACATTCTAGCATCCCTGCCTAAGCTTGACATGAGGGCCAACAACAAAGAAAGGTGTCATTGCTTTATTACCCCCTATAAGGGTAGATTTCTTTTCTCCAATTCATGTAACCATTGCCTCTATTGGATCATTTGATCCATATGATCAATAGAGTGATGAAGAGGAGGGTCATTGAAGAAACCTTTTATCCCTCAATTTCAAAGTGGCAAAACACTTCATAGGGATACAAATTTCTCAGCTTATCCAAATCCTTCTATTGAAGCTTTGTTTCGCTTTTCAAATCATTATCCCTAGAGATGGTCTTCACCAAAGTTTACTATTTTTCTTATTCAAAATCCTGAAGATCTCTCATATTTCCTTAGTAGTCTTGAGATCTTCAATATGAAGCCAAATTCCTATATCAATTTGCCAAACATATCCCTTTTTTTCCTATGTAGCATGTTTACTAGTATGTGGTGGTTTATCATTTGTTTCCAAGTGCCACAAGTCTCTCTCTCTCTCTTTGGCAAGAATATTTCCATTTCATTTTTCCAACTTGAATAATTTGTGAAATTCAATTTGAAGGCAGTTTTAGATTGTAGTTTGAAGCCATGGTGCTGAAAGTATTTTAAAATCGAGCAGATTATAGTAATTCAAAGTTTCGACTATTAGTGTCTTCAGCAAATGGAAAAGGTTTTAAATATAAAGTTCTGCACTGAATTTTTTCTTCAAAGGAGTATCCGAGAGTTGCTTGCCATACACTGTTGAATAAGCTGTCATGTCTGGTTCGCAACACCACAGATGACACTGATCAAAGTATGTATGTGGAAGACATTACAGACATACATGTGCCTTGGGTGAGGAAACAAAAAGCCCCCAACCAAATCAGCAACCCATCACATCATCCTAACCCTTCATAACATATAACCATGCATCAAGATAAAAACAAAAGAAATATGTTCAACAAGCTATAATGTCCCTTTCTAATTAGCTAGTGGGAGCACATTGAGACTAGCCTATACACGGGTTACCGTAGGCTATGTCATATGGATGAGAGCCTTTGAAGATATTTGAGACAGCTTTTGGATTCTTAGAGCTCATTTTTGGTGGTCTTTCGGAATCAAATGGAGCTAGGATGTTGGAATTGCTATTTTTAGCAATGTCGGGTTTTAGGGTTTCTTGCCGAGCGGACAAGGGGATGTTGTTCTACAATGAAATGGGTATCCAGAACAAGTTTTAGTTGGTCAATCGGAGTTTCATAAGGCAGATTTTTTAAAGCGCAAATATTGGCTATATTAAGTGAATTATTAAATTCATTTTATAAAGTTAAAACTTTATATTATAATTAAAGGGAAAGAAATATATTTTCCCACATTAAGCGCGCAAAAAAGAGTTTGCCAAGGAGAATCCTATTTATTCGGTGGCTTGGTCTCATTTCAGACATTCTAGTTTATGTTATTTTTTCTCTTGGAGATTAAGGCCGGCGGCTGATATTTCTTCATCAAAATGGACGCAAACCCCAATCAATAACCCCACGGACGAAACCCCGAAGGACAGATCGGTTCCATTTCAGGGATCGCCAGTGTGCAGATTGTTGAAGTTTTGAGGATGGAATCCCTCCATATTGGAGAAGGGAGCTGGACGAAAACCTAGTTCTTGGTTGGTGAATTCACTCAGGATTCACGCTTATGTGATTCAATCAAATATTCAGAGGTTTATAGTCCATCAGTTTGAGATAATAGCAAATTGGTATGTTTATAATGATATTCTGAAGACATTTATCCATATGGAATTTCTAAACATTGTTGTTAATTTGCTGATATGAATTAATAAGTTGTTTTCGATAATTGGTGCTGCATAAAAATCGATTATTCAGTTTTAAGTCCATATGGGTATCATTTCATGTTGTTGTTATTGGTTTCTTTCATTTGGGTATTATTGCATGTTCAAATTAATCCATAGTTATTGCAAAAACACCAAACACAGAACGGGGAGGGACACTACAATGGTATCAGAGCTGGTTTTTCCTGCTAGCCTGTTCAGGGTTTCATTGCGAATTTTGTGAAGTCTTCTATCGAAGAAAAAATTCTCAGGTTTGATTTGGTGGAAATAATTCTTTGTCTAAAATTATATTGCTTGAAAATTTGCAGAGTATAGAAGATTAGCAGAAGTCAGGGTTTGGTTGTCGTTTTCAAATCTAGGGTTTTCAGTTTCTGGGTATTGGTGATTTGAATACCCATTTGGTTGATTTGGGCTTTAAGAGTTCTGGGTATTGTTAATTCAGAGCTCAGGTCATTCCTACCAGCCTGTGGAAGCCTCAAATTAATTTCAGATTCATGGCGTCTATTAATGACTGGACTAAGAGACAACATGAGTGGGGTAAGACCCAGCATGAGATAGAACAGTCCCTCAAAAATTTAGTTGCAATGATGAAAATTTCTCTACCAACAGGTGCTCCTCCGGTCAATATTGAACCTTTATACACTGAGTTGCCAGTACAATTTGGAATTAAAAGAGATGAGCTTGCTGTCCCAACAAGAAATGACAAAGGAAAACAGAATTTGGTAGGTAAAACAGTGGCTTCTGAAGTTTCACAAGATAGAGGATCTCCTCGTATAAGCAGGAACCAGTTGAGAAGAGAACAACGTTGCTTCACTTGCCAAGAAGAGTGGTCACTTGGACATATATGTGGGCCCATAACCCACAAGTCCCAGGACAACTATAGTACCGAGGGTAATGACAGGACAACAGTTGTGGAATTGCTTCCAGAGCAATCCAGTGAGGTCTGTGAGACCTTGGACATAAGGTATGATGAGCCTTGCATTTTTCCCCGGCAATAGCTCATTGTTGCATGATGTTTTTTTTCATGGTGAAGAGTCCAAATTTGATGAGGAGATCGATGTCGATGAAGATGTCTCCTGGTTAAAGTTAGAAACAGAACAGACCAACAAGTGGTTGGATGGTGGCTTTCCTGATGAGTTGGAGAGTTATGTTGATGAAGTAAATGAGAAGATTGAAAGAGACAAATTTCCTTTTGACCAGGGTGCTGACCTGAACATTCAGACTACTGAAATTCAAAATATAAACATGCCACATCTTCAAGAAACTTGTGTGGAAGTACAGGAGGGAAAAATTGATGAAGATGAAGTTAATTCATCTTGTGGATCTAATTTTGGTGAGGTGCATAATGAATTTCATGATAGTGGTGAGATCATAGAGCATGCTGATTCTGACATTGTTAAATCAGCAGCTGGTGAGGATGTGCATGCAGTTGATAATTCTTGGGTTGAGCATGAGTCAGTCCTAACTTCAGTGCACGAAGTTGGAGAGTGGAGTGTCAAAAGGAATGTTGATTCTGATCATTATGCCAAAGATGGTAAATCAGAAACTTTATTGTGTGCTGCTGATCACAATCCGGAACTTGATACAATGCAAAGTTGGAAGGATAAGTTGCAGGTTACAGAAGAGAAGATTGTCCAAACATTAACCCATTTGGATAGCACACACAACTTTGTTGAATATCTTCTGTGGACAGCTCAGCTCAAAGATAGGCAGATAGGGTTGATTGATGCCTCCTTTGTTGCAAGCGTGCAAACTATTAAGGTAGAAACTATCAAGCATGCTTTGGAGAAAATAAAATCTGATTACTTGCAATTGTTATCTGATAGGGATTTGGCTATCCAAACTGCAGAAAATATGTACCAAGAACTCACCAAAAAGGAGAAGATAATTAACAAACTTAACCTTGAGTTAATTTTTGTTCACAAAGAAGAAAATTGGTCAACTGTTACAACCACTCAAAAGGAGCAGCCCGAGTATGATGCTGATGAAAGTTCATTTCCTTGTGTTATGATTGGCGAAACATCTCCTGAATTCGTGTGCGGAATGTTGAGAGTTGTAGCACATGTGATTGTATAGACCCTTCCATGGAACCAGTTGGTGAAGTTCGGATGGACTGTATAGTGAGGTATGCTCATAGTTTTTCTTTCATCCACATGTTGATGATTTGACCATGTCATATATGAATGGGAAGAAGGGTTGGTATAAGGAGTTATATGTATCACCTTGGCATGAGGTGCTTTTCCCTATAGTTGTAGAATCGGTTTCTTGTTGGGTTCCTCGTTTGTCATTCCAGAATGGGTTCTCCGTTGAGTTGCAGAATAATTCAGTTGTAGTCAGAGTGGCACAACAGAAATTATCAAATTTTGGGAATGACAAAATCCCTATTTGGCTATGGGATCCAAGAATTCCTCTAAGGGATGGATTGTTTTATAGAGTGGCAGAGCTCGACAGAGTTACCGGGGCCGGTTGTATCGGTTTGGTGACAGAGCTTGACAATGTTTTCAGTTTTTGGGATGACATTTCAGGGCAGTGTCTTCATCATGAGACATTCTTTAGATTTATTTGGGATCCTGGCATACAGATCATATTGCTTGAGGACAAGCAATATTTGGGAATGGCGGACTGTAATGTCCCCTTCTAATTAGCTAGTGGGAGCACATTGAGACTAGCCTATACACGGGTTCCTGGAGGTTATGTCATATGGATGAGAGCCTTTGGAGATATTTAAGATAGCTTTTGGATTCTTAGAGCTCAGTTTTGGTGGTCATTCGGGATCAAACGGAGCTAGGATGCTAGAATTGCTATTTTTAGCAGTGTCGGGTTTTAGGGTTTCTTGTCAAGCGGACAAGGGGATGTTGTTCTACAACAAAATGGGTATCCAGAACAGGTTTTAGTTGGTCAATCGGAGTTTCATAAGGCAGAGTTTTTAAAGCGCAAATCTTGGCTTTATTAAGTGAATTATTAAATTCATTTTATAAAGTTAAAACTTTATATTATAATTAAAGGGAAAGAAATATGTTTATCCCACATTGAGCGCGCAAAAAAGAGTTTGCCAAGGAGGAGCCTATTTATTCGGTGGCTTGGTCTCATTTCAGAAATTCTGGTTTATGTTATTTTTTCTCTTGGAGATTAAGGCCGACGGCTGATTTTTCTTCATCGAAAGGGATGCAAACCCCAATCGATAAACCGACGGACGAAACCCCGAAGGACAGATCGGTTCCATTTCAGGGATCGACAGTGTGCAGATTGTTGTTCTGAGGACGAAAACCCTCAGTATTGGAGAAGGGAGCTGGACGAAAACCCAGTTCTTGGTTGGTGAATTCACTCAGGATTCACGCTTATGTGATTCAATCAAAGATTCAGAGGTTTATAGTCCATTAGTTTGAGATAATAGCAAATTGGTATGTTTATAATGATATTTTGAAGACATTTATCCATCTGGAATTTCTAAACATTGTTGTTAATTTGCTGATATGAATTAATAAGCTATTTTTGATAATGGGTGCTGCATAAAAATCGATTATTCAGTTTTAAGTCCATATGGGTATCATTGCATGTTGCTGTTATTGGCTTCTTTCATTTGGGTATTATTGTATGTTCAAATTAATCCATAGTTATTGCAAAAACACCAAACACAAAATAGGGGGGACACTACACAAGCCCCTTGATCAGTTAAATAGGGCATCCCTAATTTAAAAAATTTTGTAAATAGAAAATCATGGAGATTTTCATTATATGGCTACCTACATGAAAAACTAATGGAATATACTATCCATTTTTACAATGATCTCCCCATACAACTTGCTTCTGTTGGATGACAGTATTTCCATGTTCATGCTTCACTTATAGTGGACCTAGTGTCTTTGTTTTGCTTCCACCTATTAAGTTAAGATGCATCCCACAACTTATCACTCACACCCATAAGATTTGATAGCTTTGATATCATGCAGAGAATCACAAGTATAAACTAAATATCAAAGTGTAAAATATCTGAAGAAGTGCAGAAAGGAAGAATGGTGTTATTAAAATGACTTTTAGAAAGATCAACGGACTTCAGTAATCCAAAGAATATACTGAATAAATCCAAGAAATGCACTACTTAGAGCTATTGACAAACATCTCAAATTATTGCCCCAAAAATACTTTGTTTATGTAGATTACCAACACAACTACCACTCAAAATACACAATTGAAAATCTGAAGATTATTTTATAAAAACCATACATACAAGTTTGATATTGATCCACACAAACTAGAAATAGAATCATGCAGACTAGATTCCACCTTTCATTCAAACTCCTCAGCTTATATCTAATCTATGTGTAACCTCTTAATATTAAGAAGAAAACTTGTATACTTGTAACATAAAGCACCCACGATTCACTTCATTATAAGTAACTCCAATAAGGCTACCTAGATTAATTGTTGTCTTGCAAATCAGAATTTTGACATCTACTTCTTTACGTCATTTTCCCAATTTTGTTTCATATTCAAAATACCTATTGTATGCTATAATGATACAGTATGTAATTCTGGAAGGAGTCATGACAATATGGAACGATCATTTTGAGGATAATCCTTCTATGGTCAGCCTGTGGATATATATACTTTACCAAGATTTTATGTGTTTTCCATATTGAAGTTTTAGTTTTGTGTCATAATCCAATATCATTGCACAATTAAATAGATCCACTTGTGATTTACTCATATTATGACAAAGAAGAATAATTTCAGTTAGATTGGTGCCCCATTCTATTCTATGTCTTGATAGCTATATTGCTTTTTGTAGATGATGGGCTTGAAGAATTTATTCATCAATACACACATATTGTTGATGGTTGCCTTCTACATCATGTTTTGATAGCTATATTGCTTTTTGCAACTGATGTTGTTCTTCTTGCTCATACTCCTGAGGGCCTACAAAGATAGTTGGATGCTCTTGCTCACTTTTGTGACTTAAAACAACTAGCAGTCAATCTTAGCAAGACTAAGGTGATGATATTTAATGCATCAAAGAGTACCCTATCTAAGTTTCAGTTCTTCTATAAGGGAAAGTTCATTGAGTTCACAACTGCTTACACCTACTTGGGGGTTTAGTTTATAAGTCCTTCCCTTAATCTTCAGCCAGCTTCACAATCATGTCTTTGCAAGAGATACACATCTCTCTTAGTATTGGAACACCAATGCTTCCAACAACACTTTCAAGACATACCTACAAAGATACACCTCTTTGATTGCATCATCAAACCCACAAACCTTTACGGATCTGGATTTGGGGTCCAAGTCTAGGATGTTGATTGGGCTCGCATTGAGAGGGTTTAGTCTAGTATCTTCAACAATTTATCTAATGTAAAAGAAGAATTCCCCAATGTATTGTTTAGGCTGAGTTTGGCATTCATCCTCTTTGTCTTGAGAGCATCTTTAGAATTATTTTTCAGCTTCATCGCCTTAGATCCATGGGTGATTGCACCTCAGGCTGAGAGAGATACCCATATTTGGCACTTTGCTCCTCATAATGCATTACCTCTAGGGGCTCTTTTGGTCCTCATTGTGGATGGTACTTAGAAGTTATTTCTCTTCTTTAGTCAGTTGGCATCTCCATAGATCAATTACCTCCTTTCAAACACTCCTTAAACGCTTCTCCCCACCTTTTTCCTAACAAGAGGGTAATTAATCAAGTAGTCAGAGATAAAGTTTATCAACAATATATTCAGATCGCTTGGGTCACTCCATCTCAACTTCTTCGTCCTGAGTTGGCATTTTGTCGTAAGCATTTCATAAGGATTAAGAATAACATTATTACTCGTCCTAATTATGTTGATCGACATTGGACACACAACCTTAGGATTCCTTTTGATCAACTTAGAGTATAATCACATTAGTTGTGGGTGGAGACAAACCACCATATTCCTCAAGACTATGTTGTCTTTGCTCTATTCGGGAGGTGGAGACTAAAGAAAATTTTATCTTCAGGTGTCCTATTTATTATGAGATTCAAGGGAGGTACTATTGCTTGTATAGAGACTCAAGTGGATCACTTGCCACTTTTTTTAGTTATCTTGACCAAAGATGCTTGGCTCTTTACCTCAGTGGAAGCAATGCTTGGCTCTTTACCTCAGGGAAGCTATGACCCTTCGACATCAGTTATTACATGGAAGACAGACAATTACTTGGCTAATCATCTCATTCTTTCACCCTATATTTGAAGTCGAGAGTAATAAGTGCTCAATAGAAGCTACAACTATCCAAAATATTAATGATAAATTTGTGCGCCCTTTTCTGCATACAAGAGTGGCTACTAGGGCTTCAACCCTTTCTTCTTGTTTAGAATAGGACAAGATTGCAGTTCTTTAGCATTGGGTTTCGACCACCCCTCACATATCAAGGAGTTGTAGATAGGTGCAACTTACTAGTTTCTTCTCCTCTTCTATTGGTTCCACAACCATGGATTCTAGAAGAGTCTTGAGGGATTGAACTCCATGTCCTCCTAGGATTATCCATCCAAGCCCTCTTAGTCTTGACCATTCTCTTGGGAGCATCATTAAATCCTGTGTTGGTCCTTTTTAGATAGTTGGTGACAACAATGATTGTGCTTCTAGTTTACATCCCAGATTAATATCGGTGCTTGGATCCATTGGAGCTCCCTTCTATCTATGTTGTACCTCAACTTCTAGATCTCTCTTAATCATTTCTTTTAGCATGTTTTGGTTTATCCATTTTAGGTAACCCTCAAGGCTGTAATTTTATGTCATACAGTTGTTCCACTTTAGAGTAGTTTACTCTAGATTATTTACTCTAGTTTAGCTTAATTTCGTAATACTTTCCGGTTACTACAATGCATTGTAATTTGTAGCAACTCTTTTCAAGGAGTCCCATTGGCCTACTTTGGCCATCTGTGGACTTTAATAGAATTATCTTAATCATCTTATCTATGTTCTAGTATGATATCTTTGTCTTCTTCAACAAACAATAAAAATTACATAATCATAAAAATCTTTTCAACATTGATACCTTTGTGAAATATGCCTTAAACATGATAAGCCTTTTTGGTTTAGTTATTAAGGCTAGTACTCCCCTTCAAAGATTTGAGTTTCAGTCCTTCAATTGGATTGCAATAAATGAAAACAAAATCAACTCATGTTCAATTGGATTGTAATAAATGAAAACAAAATCGACTTATGTTATTGCAATGAAGCATTATAATTCGTCCAGATATCCAAAACTTAGGAAAAGAAAATATGGGATAGAGGAGACAGGAAAGGAGTGAAAAGGGAATACACTCGAATTAATTAGGTAGAAAAAAGCAGTACAAAAGGGTATGTTACATTGTATTTCACCTGTTCATAATTCAAGATATTTATTTCTATAATACATGCCAGTTCAATGTTTTTATCATTCTGAACAATAAAATATCTACAGGTAGAGGATTTTCATATTGCAAAACCACAGGATATTGGATACTATGCAGGCTATATAGGTCAGTTCACTGTGACCTAGTTTGTTTTCCTTTGTTAAAATGAATTGTTACTGTAGTGAGCCAATTTTTCTTAATATCCATGAGGATTTTAATCATTGCATCCTTGGCATCTTCCTGCAGGATCTTCCTTCATGTTTGGGCGATTTTTGACTTCTGCTCTTTGGGGGATGGCAGCAGACAAATATGGACGAAAACCTGTTATACTTGTTGGTGTTGCTTCAGTGTCAGTGGCTTTTTTAATGGCTAATAAAATATGCATGATCTTATAATTCATTTCTTAAAGGAAAAAAATTGTTAAGAGTGTTAGCCTTTGGCTTGCTATAAGAAAATCTGCATAGTAGATACAAATGGTGTCTTAAGTTAAAATGTTTTTCCAGATGGACCTTTTTGGTGGATCCTTTTATCATTCATGTTAAATTTTGCAGAATTGTACTCAATACACTTTTTGGAATGAGTGTTAATTTTGGGATGGCTATCTCAACAAGATTTCTTCTTGGAAGCTTCAATGGTCTGCTTGGCCCACTAAAGGTAAGATTGAGTTGTGAATTGCTGGTTCTGGTGTCTATTTAGTCCTTATACATCTAAAGAGACATTGTAGAAGATGTAAATATCAATAGAGAAATTCATCTTTTTATTTCTTTTACAATAACCAAATTTGTGAGCATAGAAAAAGCTTGTTTCAGTGTCCCCCTTCTTAGCAACCACGTAAATTTTGCTTAGCACTTCCTAGAAAATATCTCTTTCATAATGGTAGTTGACATATTCCTTCTCTTTTCTGCAGGCATATGCATCAGAAATTTGCAGAGAAGAGCAACAAGCTTTTAGCCTATCAATTGTATTGATATTTTTTCCCAAGTTCACTGTTTTGTACCATTACTATGGTCCTACCAACTTTATTATTGTTTTATTGTTCATTTGTAGCCCCAGTTGTCTTAGCAGAGACCTAATTTGTAGGATATGATAATGTTTGTGTTCACTTATTTATCAGGTTAGTACAATGTGGGGGATAGGTTTGATCATTGGTCCAGCACTTGGAGGTTTTTTAGCTCAGGTATTGCAAGTTCTTCTATTGAGATAATGAATTCACTGATGATCTAAATAATTAAGGACATATTTTAGAAGTGTGTCCATATTCCACATAGCTCAGCTTGATTCTGGCCACACAAGAACAATGCCACTATTTTGTCACTATACCAAATATTGGCTGTCATTTTTCTTTCAAAGAGATATTTGGGTCTATTTTTTGAGAATAGAATGCCCCCCTTATATCATCCCACGATGTTTGTCTATCAACATTGTCAAGTCTTTAACTTAGTGTCAGAAGTGCCATTTACACAATTTTAACATGAGTTGTTGGCACAAGAAGTGGTCTAATTTGACATTGTACAAATTATAATTTCAACTATCCAGATCTACATATTCAAGGCTTGAACCTTCATAATTATCATTTATAGGATGCCAAGTTTTTCATAATCATGATTTTTGATATTGAGTATCAATATGGTGTTCTACTATGTTTCAATGTACTTGAACAAGTGATGAAACAATAGGCATCATGTACATAACCTTTTAGAGTTGCAAGCAAAGGGTACAATTTTTGTTTGTTTTATGTGGGATGTTGGACAGATATGGTGGTTGGCCTCTATCATTTTCCCTTTTATACCACTTATACCATGGTCGACATTGTCTTGGTACTACTAGTTAGTCATGAGTGACCTTTTGTTTTTTGTCTTGTATTATTTTGCATATTTGATTGGAGAATGTAATGAGACTCATGTTTCATCTATTTTTGGTTGTATACATATGCATTGTTAATCTTCAATGTGTTGATAATTCCATTGTATTGCATTGCTTTATATTGATTATTGTATGATATTTTTTATTACATGACTAGGAAAACTCTACATATTGCATTTATGGCATTGTTGCTTGTATGGATTTGGGCTAGAGAATTGGGAAATTGATGACTCGAATCCCACATGATCATTTGGCTCAAATAGGTAAACAAGGAAGATAACATTGAAGAAAACATTCCACACAAATGTTTGAGAGAATCGTGAATAAGAGAACACATTATAGGAGCATGGACAGTAGAAATCATTTACCCCTTAGTGCAAAGAAAGTGTAGAATGAAGCCTTGTACAATGCCCCCTTAGGATGATGAACGGTAAGCATCATATCCTCTAAGGCAATTGTTGGGGAAAGAGACATGTATGGATTTATATTTTCAAACAGTGGGAGTTGTTTAACAAGAGCAAGTAAGCACAAAGTATTGCACAGTTTAGAATTTACACTTCTTGAAATTGTTTTGCAACAACAAAGTGGTCAACCCTTTCATGATGAGGATAGTCTTCTACTGGAGACCGATTCTATAGAATTATTTGTTTATGATGATGGGAAAAGCATTGAGTGTGAAGATTCCTTCTTTGAAAAGTAGAGAAGTGTATAGTGAGAAATTTTGGTTCAGATAGAAATGTTAATAATCTCAAACAAAGAGTGGTAGGCTGAGAATACATTGGAAGAGAGTGTTGCTAGGATTACTTAAGGAATATAGGTGAGCACAAGGAGTGATGTGTAGAGTGATTGGTTAGAAAGGACTCTTGCATGACAACAACCAATTAACAACCAACAAAGGTGACCAAAGCTGAGTACGAGGAGTGGTTCGCCTAGTAATTTGCAAGAGGAGACTTTGACAATAACAACAACTAGAATCTTGTCAATGAAGGAGGATCTAGCACATAGAATAGAATCCGAGGTTTGATTGGTATCAAGCAAGCCTCTGTGTGTATGAGGGTTGGAGAGAGGGCATCCAATCCAAGTCAAATCAATACAAAACAAAAATGGCTAGCTTTGAAAAGAAATAAACATTCGTGTAGATGACAAAGGCATCATGATAGTCATGTAGACATAATTACTTGCATGAAAAGTGTATGCACATATGAATTTTGAGCAAGAGATGTTAAAGAATGGTTTAATTTGATATTAGAATACTATGCTAATATCCATTCAATGGCTTTAAGTTAAACTCGTATAAAATAGGATTTCAAGTGGATCGGATTGATTTTGTTGTACCTTAAGTAAGGCATACATGAAAGTCATGTAGACATAACTACTTGGATGAAAAGTGTATGCACGTATGAATTTTGAGCAAGAGATGTTAAAGAATGGTTTAGTTTGAGATTAGAATACCATGCTGATATCCATTCAATGTCTTTAAGTTAAACTCATATAAAATAGGATTTCAAGTGGATCGGATTGATTTTGTTGTACCTTAAGTAAATTTGATTGTTTTTGCTTATTCTATATAAAATTCATTGAAAATTAAATTGGAAAGAAAAATAATCCAAATTTTAGTTGAAATAGGGTGAAGTGGGTCAATTGCTTTTAATCCAATATTATCAAGTACAACCAAAGCGACCCTATCAAAAACAATGGCACATCCCTAAAGGTCTCCTTGTATGTCGTAAACAAATTGTAAGAGCTTATTTATATTGTATCCAACTAATGCATGTACCTAGTTTTATAGAATAACAATTAATTTGAGAAGTAAGGATTTCAAGTCATAAGGAATGAAAAGTTGTAGTTTAGATAATGTGCCTTAAGACAAAACCTAGAACAAAGAATAAAGGTTTTGAAGAACGATAGGATTTCCTCGAAGGAAAAGTGTGGGAGGATTTCCAAAAAAAGACAAATTGGTTGTTTGAATAAATACGGTTGTTCCTAAGATCAACTAAAGCACAAAGAGAGGTCGTTGAAGTAAAATACTTGAGTAGTTGAGATGAATGGTCCATTTGATAGACCGTGTGAGCAATCAAAACATGTAATCCAAGAATATTGGATGTTTGGGCCATTCAAGAGTAGTTGAGGTTTGCTAGAAGCAAGGAACTCTAAGAGAAGGATGTCAAATCCATAGTTGGATACATCAAAGTGGTCAAGATTGCAGCCATGGCCATTTGGGAGTGTTGTAGGATCATTTGAAGATTGTTCCAGGCTATCTAAGATTTTTATTGGGTCATCCAATTAGTTTGATCCTCCAAGAACCAAGTGTGAGGTGTATAGAATAGGTGTTGGTCACCAAGGTAAAGGAACGTTTGTCCATTATACCTAGGCCATCAAGAACCTATTGAGGGATGCTAAGATGAGCATAAAGGTGACTGACAAGATTATAAGAGACATCTAAGTTACTTGGCCATCATCAAGTGGTAAAGAGTCATTGAAAGCTACTGCTCAATCGCTAATGAGTGGGACAAACACTCCAAGGATAGTGGGCTGTCATTAAGATACTCAAGGCCATCAAAAAAACAGTATGTGTTGTTAGAGTCTTCAAGAGGTCCATCCAAATTGTTCAAAGGGTTGTCTTTACCACAATAAGAAAATTTGCAACTCGATAAAAGCTTGACACCAATTTTGGAGAGTTTCTTGGCAACTCAAGAAAACTTGATAGAAACGTGTCAAACAAAATTGAAGAAAATAATTTAATTAAAAAACCTTTAAAACAAAAATTAGAGGGCTAGAAAGTTGATTTTCTACTAGACTTTCATAAAAAATAGTTCAATTACAATTCATGATCATGGATGATCATCAAAAACCAACAAAACACAACATAATAACAAAATGAAATTTGAGGCAATGGATGCCTCCTGTCATGTCCTTGTCAGAGTACTTGCAAAACATTTGGTTTGGCAAGGTGCCTTTTATGCCATGCTTCCACATTGGGTCCCGCCCTAGACTTGGAGTTGGGCTTGTTGGATTTGGCTCATTGCTGTTGGCGTTGGTTCCTAACCCTCACTTGAAGAGGCCATGTATTTTCCAAGGGAAAAAAAGAAAAAGCAAATAAAAAGGTGAGTACTAAGACTCAAAGATATGACCTTATAGGCTAGTAGAGAAGAAGAGAAAACAAAGGAAAAACACAAAAATTGTTTTTTTTTAAAAGTACCTATAAAAATCTTGTGCCAATGGATGAAATCTTCAAAAAGAGGTGTTAAATCCATTATATTGAACTCCAAAAGCATTCTATGATGTCGTGTTGGCCTCTAATTTGTTTTTCGTTTTGTTTTGAACAAAAGGGAAAAAAATGTGAAAATGATGGTTTTCCCCTTTTTAAAAGCATTTTCCATGTTTTGGTTTGTGCACAAGTTTTGCCAAGTTTTTGCTAAGAAATTGGCAAGATTTCAGCTATTTTCTCGCCGATTTCTCAATGTCAAGAAAAATAAAAATAAAAACTTTTCAAGTTGGAAATCTTGCAAGAGATCCGAATTATTGTGAGAACTTGAGGAGTATTCCTATTATGGTCTAAACTATGTAGAGGGTAGCCTACATTGTAATTCTTCCCAAGAGTGGAGGCAAGCTATCCAAAATTGAAGGAGGCCCTTAAGAAACTTAGCTAGGTTGTGAGGTGTAGGTAGGTGAATTGACATGTCTGCATAATTAATGAATAAAGTTTTATCATTTTATGTTATTTTGTAGTTTGTATGCAAAGTGTTTGATGAAATGTGAGTATGTGTAATTAATAAAGTCATGAAATGTAAATATAAATCAAATGCATGTCAAATGTAATTTAAGAAAATTTTTTGGGCGGGTAGTTAGTTGGAGGATGCAACTACCTCCTTAGTTGTATAAATAAGACCCCTCCCTCATTCATTCAAACATTGGTATTGTACATTGGCATTGCACATGGTAGTAGAAGTTGGGTGTTGTTGCCACATTTTGCACGGGGTGCCATGTTTTCTAAAATTTCTAAGTGTACTGCTCTTCCTTCCCTCCTCCTCTTTCTTCCCTTTCTCCATATTTCCTTTTTCCCTTTCCTACAGTTTCATTTCCCCCTTTTTTCTCCCTTGTACTTCCCCACAGTCAAGTTCCCAAAACTGAGCAAGTGTCCCTAAAAAATTCTAAGTGTCAGGGCGCAACCCGACTTCGCAGCAAAGTCGGGATGCGCCCTCAGATCAGTGCACAGTAGGGAAGGCGAAGTGCGAAGGCAGGCCAAAACGGAGCAGAATTTGACTAAGTGTGGGGCGCAACCCGACTTCGCAGTGAAGTCGGGGTGCGCCCTTTTTCCTGGGCGCACTTGGGAAAGTAGTGTGCGGAAAATCAGCTAAGTGCTGGGGCGCAACCCGAATTCGCAGTGAAGTCGGGGTGCGCCCCCCTCTTGGTGCGTAGTCCGAACGGCGGAGAAGACAGCAAAGTGCCGGTGCGCAACCCGACTTCGCAGCGAAGTCGGGCTGCGCCCTCTGACCGGTGCGCAGTTGGGCAAGCAAGCCCAAAAATTGACTAAGGCACGGAGGCCTCCCCAACTGCGCTGTTTTCCACCTGCGCAACCCGACAGCGCTCTGATCCTGGGCGAAGTTGGATAAACTGCCTTTCAAGGCAGCCATGTGTCACTCATCAGCATCCGAGAAGTGTCCAACTTTGGGATTCGAACCAAGACATGGCCGGGAAAAGGACAAGCATGGGCCGCACTATCTACACCAACTGCCACCATTAAAGCTGATGTGAAGTGCCATCTGCCACAACTACCCGCATTCCCGCTAATTTGAAGTTCCACCCAACGCGCTGCCATGTAGCTGTACAGCTTTTAGGGAGACCATGCTGCAGGTACAGTCCTCGCCGACAGAAGTCAGCATCAGCAGCTCCTCTGTCGCTTTTGTCAGCCAATTTCTAGTCTGGGACTTTGTGTCCGTCATTGTAATCGGGGGGAACTGGGGCTATAAATAGCCACCACATTTTCATTGTAAGGGGTGGAAGGGGAATATACTGCTAGGGAACCATTGTAGCTGTGCGTTTGCCTCTAAATACAAGATACATACTTGGCTCTGCTTACTGTCTTCATTTTGTATGCTGCCTCTCCTTGTCATTTTTGCCTCATGTTTCTTATTTCATTGCTTACTGTTGTACTGAACTCTGGACTCCAGTATTTGATGATTAAGTATTCCTGGAATGCATAGATAGAGGATACATAGGATGCATGATAGCTGTAGTTTCAATGTGTGTTTTGTATAGGAATGCTGTTAGTAGTGGTGATTGATCGTTGTCGTGCTGCTTATTCCCCCCACCCAACTCCAATCACATTTGGATTCTCTTTTCGCATTTTTATCTCTTTCCATGCACTCTTAGCTTAAAACACTAAAACCCACAGGAAGCCGGCCTTCTCCGGAGATTGGCACGAAAGGCATTCCTCCCTTCCGGCCTTTCAATCTGGTGGGCGAATCTGGGGCGCATTATACCAAATCCTTTCCTCATGGCAGATTTGTAACCAATAGTTTCTCTAGCACGTCCGGTTGGACATGGTAGTTTCCCACCCCCAAGATAGAATCGAAGCACTAGTGTTCACTTCATTGCTGTTAAAAATCAGAACACCTGGCGACTCTGCAAGTACCTGAATATTCTCTGAGTCCGTAAAGACCGGTCCTAACGCCTTCATGCAAACAAGAAGGTGGCAAGCAAGGAATCCGGGAAACCCGCCTGACTTCTACGAAGTTGACATTGACGCTCTGGGAGAGCGCATCAGGCTGGTTGATCACCAAGCTCGTGTAGAAGAGCCTGAAACCGAATTTGAAGAGGCCGAGGCTGAAGAGCAATCTACATCCTCGGACGGTTCCGACACCGAGTACACCATCGGAGGAGAAGAAGACATGGCTGCCCAGCAGCAGAATGATGATGATCTCTTCCCGGTGGTAGACTCTACGGGGCCCTTGGCCCTAGCCGGACAGCAATCTGTGCCCCCTGCTACCTTAAAATCCATCCCTACATATGATGGCTATGGCAAGATGGCGTACGAACACATCCAGGACATTCTGGCCCTGGATGCACTGCATTCCATTACAGACGAAAGTGTGAAGACCCGTCTGCTGGCCCTTTCCCTAAGGGGAAAGCTCCTCTACTGGTGGAGATCACTGCCAGAGGGATCTATCACGGGGTGGCGTCAGCTGGCCGGTAGGCTCGTGAAAGGATGCAATGAGTCTACTGATCCCTCTTCTTTGCTACATCAATTTCAAAGTATACAACGACACCCCCAAGAGGAGGTGTCAGACTTCAACATCAGATTTATAAGGTCTTGGAAATGAGTACCTCGCGAACTTCGACCTTCAGCAGGTCAGGCTGCACACTATTACCTGAGGTCCTTCAACTCAGACATTTGCCTGCTGCTGAAGATAGCCAGAATCGACTCGTTCCCTGCTCTGTATGAGGCTGCCCAGCAAGCTGAAATGGATATCATTTCTATAGGCACTCCCACACAGGGTACAGCCGCCCATTTACCCCGACTTTCCTCAATCTCAGTACCCATCAGCCTCTGGTGTGATGCCGTCCACTTCAGGACAGCAACACCAGCAGTAATGGAATCTGGCGCAGGTCGTAAATCCTTACGGACCGCCGCAGATACATTATCCTAACCCGCCTCCTCCTCCTCCACATTATCCAGCACTCCCTGCTCCCCCGCAGTATGCACAATATTCTACACCTCCTCCATTGGCTGCATTACCTCCTCCAGCTCTCAGTTGCCGCCTCCTGAAAATGATATTTAGAATAAAATCCTCCAGGAGGTATGGGCTCTGGACTCTGGATATCACACCATGTCCAATGACATGACCATTCTAAAGAAGAAATAGGCCCAGATGGACCTTGTTCCAAGGAGTCCATATCCGCCTCCGGCACTGACAAAAGACCTAGCCCCGGAGCAGCAACTGCAAAGGCACCCCCCTCCGAGAAATGTTGCCATCAAGGACCAACCTGGTACTTCTAACCAAGTCAACTAGTGCACTACGTGCAATGACCCACATTAGAAGGATGACTGTACACTGCACCAACACTACCTCCAGACCTTGGTCGGCAACGCCATAGAGGACGAAGAACTCTACATGATCCTGGATGACGAAGGCAACTTTGCTGTCCCAGAGGAAGATCTGTTGTCGCCTCCTGCCAAGGAAGACAGAAGGTCTGCTGAAGCCGCTGCAAAGCCCTTAAAGGTATACGCCCGAAGATATAAGGCGCAACCTGCTGGGCTACCACCTGACAAGAGGCTGTGGCCTCACACAGCCAAAGAGAAAACTCCTCCAGCAAAGCCGCCCATAGCGAAAGCTCCCCCAGCTAAAGCTCCCGCTGCTTAGCTTCCAGCTGAAACAAAAGAACAAGCTCAGGAGAAGCTGAGATATCCATCTTTGACCAAGAGACAGAGAGTTGAGGCCACTCAGCAGTACCGGATGAAGTATGAGCCGAAAAAAAAGTGGAAGGAGCTAGCACCTCGGGCTACAACATAGTAGATGAGCTAAAGAAGACCCCTGCAAGAATCAGCATGTATGATGCTCTTCTGCTCCCAGGCCAAGTTGATCTGCTGCAGGAATCTCTGAAAAACATGAAAAATGGCAAGCAGATACAACCTTCTGTCCTGGTTCAACCTTTGACAGTCTCAACCATTGGGAAGAACAGACCACCTCCCTTCTATCTGTCATTACGGATGCAAGGGTACATAGTATACAACTGTATGGTGGACTCTGGAGCTTCCACGACTATTATGCCGAGAGCCGTCTGTGACGAAATCGGGATGGAGTACACAAGGAACAGCCAAGGCGTGCTGCAACTGGATGGCACCCCTGTCAAGACAGTTGGTGTCATTAAAGACATCCCTATTCGGCTGCACAAAGCTCTCGACATCATGGTCATTCAAGAGGTCGTGGTTGTCGACTTAGAACCCTACTTCGGCATGTGTCTCTCCAAGGAGTTCACTGCAAAGTTGGGTGGGTATCTGTCTCTAGACTACTCACACATGGAAGTGCCCTTCAAAGGAAGGAGACTGAAGATCTACAACGAGAAGCCTTCCACATTTCTAGTGGAGAAGATACCCGGAGAAGAGTTGCAGGACTGCATGGTTCAGCTGACGGAGGAAGAACTGGTGGTGGTGGATATGATAGAGCAAGCTCTTGAGATGCTGCAAGTGGAAGATGAGTTCTCCTTGCAGGATTTTAACGCCATGATCGAGACCGAGCAAGGATGCTACACTGTCATCCAGCCTGAGAGGCTTGACAAGTCGGCCAAGATAGAAGTCAGACCTGCACCAAAAAAAATGTGGAAGCTTTTCTTTGACGGCGCATGATGCAAAAATGGCGTCGATGTAGGCGTACTCTTGGTTTCCCCGACCGGGATCCAAAAATATTACACCTACAGGCTAGCCTGGAGCTGTACCAACAACGCGATGGAGTAAGAAGCCCTGTGCTTGGGTTTGCGAAAAGCGGAGAGGCTGGGGATTAAGCATCTGCAGATCTTTGGCGATTCAGAGCTGGTATGCAACGAGATTACAAATAAGTGCGCCTCCAAGAAGCACTATCTCAAGGCGTACCATAATCGGGTCTGGGACCTGATGGAGTCGTTCAATTCATTGAATGTCAAGGCTATATCACGTGAGAAAAACAAGCATGCTGACATTCTAGCATCTATTGGAGCCAGGTACAATCCGGCTGATGACACTATCCAGAAGCCGAAGCCTGTTCGTACCATTTACAGGCCTTCTGTGCCTGATAAGGACACCCACTGGCAGGTGTTTGACTATGACGAGGAGATCATCACATTTTTGGTTAACGAAGCGTGTTCAATCGAAGGTAGAGACCCTGATGACGAGCAATATGAGGGGTTGATACAGTTAAAAAATAATCATGTCCCAAAAGGACTGATTACACTAGAAAGTCTCTTTGATCAGAATGATGAGAGCAATATCACACCGAATCAAAGTAGACCCGAAGCAGTACGCCGACCTGGAGCTTGAACCCGGAAAAAAAATTAAGGTCGGGACAGACTGCACCGCAGAGGGACTCGAGCAAATCAGAACATTGTGCCGAGAGTTCCCTGACATAGTAGCCTAGTGCTACCAGGACTTGAAGGGGTATGACAGAAAGATAATCCAGCATACCATTGAGCTAGAAGATGGTGCAAAGCCATTCTGGTAGAAGCAAAGGGCTGTAAATCCGAAGATCGAAGCCATGATGAAAGCCGAGATCCTGAAGATGCTAGAAGCCAAGATCATCTACCCCATCAAGCATGCATCCTAGGTTGCGAACTTGGTTCCGGTGAGGAAGAAGAACAGAGACATTCATCTCTGCGTGGACTTCAAAAATCTGAATCAGGCCTCCCTCAAGGACCATTATCCGCTTCCCCAGATCGATCAGATCCTTCACATAGTTGCTGGAGAGCAAAGATTCTCCTTCCTAGATGGCTTTTCTGCCTACAACCAGATCTGGGTCAAAGATGAGGACCAGCATAAGATGGCATTCACCACCAAATGGGGAACGTTCGCCTATCAGCGCATGCCTTTCGGCTTATCTAATGCTGGTGCCACTTTCCAGAGAGCCATGGACCTGGCCTTCCGAGAGCTGCTCAACAAGGTCATTGTCATCTACTTGGATGACATGACCGTATTCTCTCACAGGAGAGAGGATCATGTTCCCCACTTGTGGCAAATATTTGAGAGATGTCGTGAATGCATTTCCATAAACCTGAAGAAATCTGTCTTCGCGGTAAAAGAAGGTAAGCTGTTGGGGCATGTCATCTCCGAGAAAGGCCTTGCAGTGGATCCTGACAGAGCCGAAGCCCTCCTCCGCTTGCCCACCCCAGTCGAAAAGAAGGGGCTACAGTCCTTCTTCGGCCAAATAAATTTCGTGCAGAATTTCATACCAGACTTCGCATAGGTAATCAAGCCCATGGCCGAGCTGTTGAAAAAGAATGCTGAATTCTTATGGAATGATGAGAGGAGACAGGCCTTCAAGGAGATCAAGGCCAGAATTGCACAAGCTCCGGTGTTGATAAACCCAGATTACTCCAAGGACTTCATCCTGTACGTGGTGGGAGAACCCGAGAGTTACGCCGCAGTCCTGACACAGAAGGGAGACGATGGTGAAGAGCGCCCCATAGCGTTCTTAAGCCAGGTGATCCAGCCGCACGAAGAGAAGTATAATTTTATTGAGCGGCAGGTTCATGTGGTCATGAAGTCTCTCCGAAAGTTAGACACTTCATCTCCCAGAGCAAGATCACTGTCTTCGTGATACACTCGGACGTCCGAAATTTCATAATACAAGGAGAGCCGGGTCACAAGAGAGCAGGATGGATTGCCAAAATCCAGGAGTTCGACATCGAGGTGCGGCCGACCAAGCTTATCAGAGGCCGAGCCTTGTGCCAGGAACTGGCCCGAAGCGCAGCAGCCGAGATTTTTTCCTGTAAGTGGGAGGATCCAGCAACAACCACCAACCTAACCAACTCCTTACCAGAGGAGAGTGACTGGACAGATGACCTGGTGAAGTATTTCTGCACCGGGAGATGTCCAGGCCACCTGAATGCCTCACAAAGGAGGTTTCGGCTAGGTGCATTAAAATACACTCTGCGCCCCGAGGGGCTTTACTTCAAAAACATTGATGGCATCCTGTTGCGGTGCATCAAGAAAATCGACCAGCCCAGGATCCTCGAAGAATTTCACTCCGGGATGCCTGGAGGTCACCATTCTGCAAGGCCTACGGCCTTGAAAATAATCAGAGTTGGGTACTACTGGCCCACTCTCTTCATAGACGCGCATGCGATCTGTACAAAATGTGATCAATGCCAGAGATTTGCTGGCAAAAACAGAAAAGCACACCTGCCCCTTCATCCGATCCAAGCCGAGACTCCGTTTTAGCAATGGGGTCTAGACTTCATTGGGGTTATTACGCCAAACTCTGCAGTAAGGCACAAGTTCATTCTTACCGCCACCGACTACTTCACACGGTGGGCAGAGGCGATCCCCACCAAGAAACACGGACCAGGAGATGGTCATCAGGTTCCTCGAGAGCCTCATTACCTGCTTCGGGGTCCCTGAGTCAATAGTGACGAACAATGGTCCGGGGTTCGCAGGCGTTGTACTCATGGAGTACACCGGAAAATACGACATTTATCACAAAATGTCTTCCAATTACTACCCGCAGGGGAACGGTCTGGCCGAGTCCACCAACAAGAACCTACTGAAGATCATCAGAAAGACAGTAGAAAAGAACAAGAGGACTTGGCACCTACTCCTGAATAGGGCACTGTGGGCGGACAAAATATCATCCAAAAAATCCATTACGACATCCCCCTATTCGCTCGTCTATGGCAAGGAGGCAGTCCTGCCAACCCACATAGAGATTCCCGCTCTCTGGATGTTGGACGAAGAGAGAGGCAACGGGGATCCGGTGGACGCCAGACTATGCCAGTTGCTGCAGTTAGAGGAAGACAGAGAAAAATCATCCTAGGCCTTCACCAAACACGTTGAAGCGACCAAAGGCTGGTTTGCGAAAGAAGCCACTGCCCGAGTTTTCAAAATCGGGGACCTGGTGCTGAAGTGGGACTCGCTGAAGGCAAAGCCGGGCAATCACGACAAATTTGATGCCCTCTAGGAGGGTCCTTATCAAATTGCCCGGGTGAATCAGTTCAACACATTCTTGCTCCGGGATATGGAGGGACAACTTCTCCTCATTCCCGTCAACGGGTTCCACCTCAAGATTTACCGCCACTGAAGGCACCCAAATGGGTCCTTGTACAAATTTCCCTTCTGCATTTTTGGTTTTCAAAATGTATATATTTCAGCATTCAGTTTTTAATTTTTCAAAGAGCCAATTAAGACTTAAGGCAAACCTCGACTTCGCAGCGAAGTCGGGTGTCGCTCCTTGAACAGAGCGAAGTTCAGAAGAAGTCAAGAAAATTTTTGGCTAAGTCTGGGTGCGCAACCCGACTTCGCAGCGAAGTCGGGCTGCGCACCGCCTGAAGAGCGCAGTTGGGAAAGGCAAAGCTGAAAACGGCTAAGTGTCAAAGTCAGGCTGCGCAACTTTTGGGGCAAAGTCCGAGTGCGCCCTCAATTCTGGGCGCAGCCTGAATTACCCATCACGGAAAACGTGAAAAATCCTAAGTGTGGGCGCAGAGCACAGTACGGCAAGGTGTGAAGTTGGGTCATGGGCCAAAAATTCTTCCTTTAAAAGTGTGCCCAGACGGCGGCGATGACGTCAGCAAAAGCACGACGTCCAAGGAAGGTTTAATGATTGCACAGCTTTCAAGAACGATGCATTAAAAAAGCAAGGTGTGTTTGGACCAACGGCTACTAGGGTGCGCTTTTCAAAATAAACCCATGCACAGCCGCCAAAAAATCATAATGCCTCCACCAAATTCGAGTTAATCGCTCTAACTCCCTCCCTCGCACCATTAATGCTGCAGTATTTGCCTAGAAAAAGGCCCTGGCATACTCAGAGAATTCAGAGTATCGAACTGCTTTCGAGACTGCAAAACGCAGAGCTAACAATTCAGAAGCCGTAATTCCCACCTCTGCTGTTTCAGAAAGGATGGACAAGGGGAAAGCGCCCGTACAGGTGCAATCCAGCGAAGAGCGGGGGGAAGCTAAGGAATCACCAGAGTCAAGCGCTCATGAGAGCGAAGCGCCATAGGACCATAAAAGAAAGACCCGGATGAAGAAGCGCGTAGTTGGGCAAATTCTGCCGCCGCCCGTTAATCACCTGGCTGGGTACAAGGATGGCTCTTTCTCCATCAGCCTCACCAAGCTGCGGCCGAATATCGCAAAGTGGGCAGACAAGGTTTCGCCCTCGCACCACCTCGGGGCTGCGTATAAATCGAACCTGTATTGGTTCTTGTGCCCTCCTACCCACCAGTGCCCGGAGCTGATTGAAGCAATTGTAGAATATTACAAACCAGCTGCCCGAAAAGTCTACGAAAACAAGGGAAAAGTGTTGTTCACACTCTTCAGGGAGAGCGTCCAGCCAGCGTTCGCCCCGGGGCTTTAGTACGAACCCGGCGCAATTGTCAGAAGGGTTAATCTAGATGAGCAAACCGACAGATTTTACGCAGACAAAGTGGATGAGAGAATTTCTCGATTCGGAGCTGAAGACCCCACTGACAGCCGGACAGTGGCCGACAGGCCCCATACCACTGGACAGATTTGAAAATAAATATATCTACATCATCCTGGCGTGGGTACTCGGCTGCGACTCTGACAAGGTGGTACGGCCGTACCAGCTGGCGCTTGCAGAATGTATTCTACACGGAAAGTTTTACCACTCCACGGCGCAAAAGAGTGGGAAGTGTTGGTTACGAATCTGCCATGAGGAAAGGATTTGTTGTTATTGCGCTTAGATTCGCCCACCAGATTGAAAGGCCGAAAGGAAGGAATGCCTTCCGTGGCAATCTTCGGAGAAGGCCGGCTTCCTATGTGTTTTCTCGGATGGTTTTAAGCTCAGAGTGCAGGAAAGGAATTAAAAATGCGAAAAGAAATACAAATATGATTTGCGTTGGGTGGGGAGGATAAGCAACATGGCAACTATCAATCACCACTACTAACAATAGTCAAATACAGAATACATTACAGAAACTACAACTGTCATACATCCTATGTATCCTCTAACTATTCATTCCAGGAATACTTAATCATCAAATACCGATATCCAGATAACAGAATACCAGTAAGCAATAACATAAGCAACATGAGGCAGAAATGCTAAGTAAAGGCAACATAAAGAACAATAATAGTCAATAGAGCCAAGTGTATCTTGTATTCAAAAGCAAACATACAGCTACAATGGTTCCCTAGCAGGATATCCCCCTTCCACCCTTTACAATGATGTGGTGCAGCTATTTATAGCGCAATTTCCCCCCGATTACAACTCTGGGCACAGAATCCCAGACCCGACAATAGCTGACAAATCTGACAAAAGCGGCAAAAGAGCTGCTGATGTTGACTTCTGCAGACAGGGATTGTACTTGCAGCAAGGTCCACCTGAAAACTTGGCAGCTACGTGGCAGTGCGGTTGATGAAACTTTGGGTCAGCTTGAATGCGAGTAGCTATGGTAGATGGAACTTTGAGTCAGCTTAAATGAGGGTAGCTGTCATAGATAATTTGGCCCACGCCTGTCCTTTTCTTGTCACATCTTCGGCTCGAATCCCGAGGCTGGACACTTGTCAAATTCTGATGAGGGACGCATCTGCCTTGAAAGGCAGTCTCTCTTTTATGTTCGACTTCGCCTGGAATCAGAGCGCAATTAGACAGCGCAAGTGGGGAATAGCGCAGTTGGGGAGGCCTCCATGCCTTAGACCATTTTTGGGCCGTTTGAAACATCTTGCCCAAGTGCGCACAAGTTAGAGGGCGCAGCCCCGACTTCGCTGCGAAGTCGGGTTGCGCACTCCACACTTAGCCAGTTTTGCTTGCTGTTTAGACTGCGCACAGGAACGAGAGCGTAGCCCGACTTCGCTGCGAAGTCGGGTTGCGCTCTGGCACTTAGCCGATTTTCGGGATCCACTGCTTCCCCGGTGCACACAGGAATGAGAGCGCACCCCGACTTCGCGTGGAAGTCGGGTTGCGCTCCTGTACTTAGCCAAATTTCGGTTCTTTTCGGTCCTCTTCCGCACTTCGCATTCCCGAGTAAGCTCGAACTTAAGGGCGCACCCCGACTTTGCTGTGAAGTCGGGTTGCGCTCTTAGACTTAGAAATTTTTAGGGACCTTTTGCTCTGTTTTGGGAATTTGACCGAAGAAAGTACGAGGGGAAAAAGGGGAAATGAAACTGACAGAAGGGGAGAAATGGGATAATGGAGAAAGGGAAAGGAGGAGGAGGGAAGGGAGAGCAGCATACTTACAAAAAATGAAAACTTGGCATCCCGTGCAAAATGTGGCAACAGTACCTTTGGTTCTGCTGGCACCTTCAAAGGTTTGAGTTCCGTCGGATCTACAGTTACTGGCTTTTTCCCAGACCTTGTGAGTATAGAAACTTGCTCCAAGGATGGCATCATGAAATTGTGTTTGGCCTCTCTAATCATATTAACTTGTCCGCCAGCAGAACTTTCTGCTAACGTTTGCACATAATTCATATGCACCATACAGGTTTCTTCTCCATGAGGATCATTACATGTTGAAAACCAATACGCCTTTTCTGTTGCACTAATCTCCTCATTCACCATCACCGCTTGACCCTTCTCAGGTCCTCTACTTGTAGAAGCTTGTTCTCTTATAATAGGTGGGGTCTGAAATCTCCTAGACCGGAACTCGGCCTCCGCTTGCTTCTTCCTTACCGTGGTAAGTTCATTAGATATTGTCCTTAAGGCCGCATTATTGGACTTTACTTCCTGCAACAACGCTGTGAGGGGATCATGATTAGATGGTGGAGTGGGCGCTGGCAATGGTAAGGGTGCTTGTGGCGCAGGTAATGGCAAGGGATTTGGGGGCACTGGCAATGCTAGGAAAGGGACAAGCGCTAACAACTAGGGAGCTGATTGAGTCGGAAATTGAGAAAAACCTGAGGCTGGACGTTGCGGGATAGGGATTGGAGCAACATGACGTGGGCTAGAACTCCATGAGGGAATTGGATACATGGAAGGCATGGGTTGCAAAAAGGCACTTGAATACAGATACTGTGGAAGGTCAGGAACAATGGGCATAGTCATCTTCAATGGAAGCCTACCTACAACAATCAAATGAGATTCGGCCTTTTGAGCTTCCGTATACAAGTCTGGAAATGTAGTCACATTGGCCTGTCGTACAACCATACCAATTTCGGTGCTAAATGCCCTAAGGTAATAGAATGCAACTTGCTCATGTGTGGGCCGTAATCCATCAGGGACTCTCTGCCACTTCGCGCGAACCTGACATTGAAATCAACTATCTCTTCTTGCGGATATCTCTGAATCGTCGTAAATTGGTGTAGCAAAGAGTATGGATCAGCCTGTTCATGAAAATTTTTAATCGGCAACTCCGCTAGTTGATCCCATGATGTAATGGTACCAGGTTGCAGCGATCGGTACCAATAAAGCAATTTGCCTCTTAATGACAATACCAACAATTTTATCATTACATCTTCGTCTGTTATGTCATGAATGGTCACCAAAGAAGCCACATCTTGAATATGTTCATATGCAGTTTTACCGATACCATCATAGGTCGGCAAAGCTTTCAAAGCAACTTGCGGGACTGGATTTTTTGCTTGCAGATTCAAAGCTCCCGAACCATTCCATGTTGGGAATTGCCTTAGCGGAGGATTTTGAGCCATATGAACTGGTATATGGGGTGTAGGCTGAGGAACACTGGTGTTTGTATAGGGCGGAGGTTGTGGAACACTTGTGGCAGTACTTACTGGGCTTACAGGAGCGGAACATACACCTACTAACCGTGAGGATGTAACAGATGGTATGTGGGATATATGGGGTAACGAGGATGTACGTCGAAACGTGGCTAATTGAGGATGTTCCCCCAACCTTTGAATATCAAGTTTGTAGAACTTGATTTGGTGATCTAGATTTTTAGCCTTCGATCTTGTATTCATGAGACACAACTTTCATTGCTCTCACATTCGAAGATTTCTGAGTATATTCGAGTCGCCAGATGTTCTAATGTTATAACACGAAGGCAAACATCAAACCTTCATACTATTGGAAGTGGAAACTTTGAGGTCCCACCAGGCGTGCCAAAAACTGTTGGTCAAATATCTGCCTAATCAACAAACACTGTGTTTGTGCGCCCTAGATACAACCAACATTGAAATGCCGGAGCAAAGAAATGTCCCCCGTGCCAATCTCCAGAGAGGGTTGGTTCCCAAACTAAATCCTACACTGGTAGAAGACTAGGGATGCAGGAAAGAAATCAAAAAAATGTGGAAAGAAATGGGAAATATGGCCACAGGCCGAAGTGGAGGATTTGGGGTAGACTAACAGCAGGAAAATCACCAAAGCATGAAATAGCATTTAACAGAGGAAAAAGCAGTAGAATCTATTTGTAACCTTGCAATAATAACCTCCAAAATATCACTCCGACATTCACTCCCTCACTAGCAATATTTAAATCCAAATGCAGAATTTAAATTTAACAGCAAACAAGAAAGACGAATGTAAAATAGAAGTGCACAATACATAAGGAAATTGCACACAAGACCATTTGCAGATTCAAAAGCCTAATGCCTTGTATTAATGTAGAGAACTTTGAGAGTATTCTCGCAAAATGTCTAACCTCCTTTACAATAGAAATTTGATTAGTATTTATAGAGGTTTTTGCCTCTTTCATTAAATGCACAAGAGAACAAAATGATCCTGTTGGTTACGAATCTGCCATGAGGAAAGGATTTTGTGTTAACGCGCCCAGATTCGCCCACCAGATTGAAAGGCCGGAAGGAAGGAATGCCTTCCGTGCCAATCTCCGGAGAAGGCCGGCTTCCTGTGGGGTTTTATGGTTTAATATGAGAGTATAGGAAAGAGATAAAAATGCGAAAAGGATTTACAGATGTGATTGGAGTTGGGTGGGGGGAACTAACAGTACAGCAACACATCAATCACCACTACTTTCTACAACATAAATACAAAGCATAACCAGAAACTGCCAAATCTAAGTATACTTTTTATATAAAGAAGTGTACGCACAGCTACAATGGTCCCCTAACAGACATTCCCTACAAGGAACTAACAGTACGGCAACGCATCAATCACCACTACGGACAGCAACATAAATACAAAATGTAACCAGGAGATGTCAGATCCAAGTATATGTGTTATGCAGAGAAGTATACGCACAGCTACAATGGTTCCCTAACAGACATTCCCTCCAAGGAACTAACAGTACGGCAACGCATCAATCACCACTACGGACAGCAACATAAACATAACACACATACTGAAGGAACTGCTACCTAATTTATTCTATGTATCCTCTGATCAATAAAGTCCAGGAGTACTTGGCCATCAAATGCTGGAGTTCAGAGTTCAGCACAACAGCGAGCCATGACACAAGAAATATGACAAAAGAGAGGCAGCATAAAAAATAAAGTAGTAGAACAGAGCTAGGTATATACTTTATATTAAGAAGCAGAAGCACAGCTACAATGGTTCCCTAACAGACATTCCCCTTCCACCACCTTACAATGAAAACGTGGTGGCTATTTATAGCCCGAGTCCCTCCCGATTACATTAATGGGCACAAAGTCCCAGTCAAACATTAGTTTACAAAAGTGGCCATGGAGCTGCTGATGCTGACCTTTGTCGGGCAGGATTGTACTTGCGGCATGGTCTCCCTGAAGGCTGTATAGATACGTGGCAGCGTGTTAGGTAGAACTTCTCATCGGCAGGAATGCGGGTAGCTGAAGCAGGTAGAACCTCCAATCAGCTTTAAATGAGGCAGCTGGCATAAGTAGTGCATCCCATGCTTGTCCTTTTGCTCGGCACGTCTCGGCTCGGATCCCAAAGTTAGACACTTGTCGGATGATGCTGCTTGAAACGTGTTTGCCTTGAAAGGCAGTTTATCCAACTTCGCCCAGGATCAGAGCGCCATCGGGTTGCCAAGGTAGAAAACAGCGCAGTCGGGAAGGCCTTCATGCCTTGGGTGGATTTCTGAGTTTATTCCCCTACTGCGCACCTGTCAAAGGGCGCAGTCCGACTTCGCTGCGAAGTCGGGTTGCGCACAGGTGAAAGCTGATTTCTGCCACCGTACGGACTTCGCCCTGGAAATGAGGCGCACTCCGACTTCGCTGCAAAGTCGAGTTGCGCCCCAGCACTTAGTCATTTTTCCTGCCAGCCTGCTACCAAGTGCGCCCAGAAAGCAAGGCGCACTCCGACTTCGCTGCGAAGTCGGGTTGCGTCCAGAACACTTGTTCTTTAGGTTGATTTTGTCGCACTGCGCACTTTGCACTCCTGCTGCACTCCAACTGGAGGGCGCACTCCGACTTCGTTGCGAAGTCGGATTGCGCCCTGACACTTAGCCATTTTTCAGGGCAACTTCTGTCATTTTGAGATTTGACTGAGGGGCTCAAAAGAGGGAAGAGAGAGAAAGTGGGAGAAGAGGAAGGGGAAAGAGAGGAAGAGGGAAATGGAAGAGCAGCTCTCTTACAAAAATTGAAAACATTGCACCCCGTGCAAAATGTTGCAACATTTCTGGCGGCTCGCGGGGTGTCAAGCTCGCCTCGGCGCAAAGAATCCATGCCTTCATCCATTGGGTGCAGAGGAACTTACTTCCCCTGCCTTCTGCTGCTCTAGCCGTTCCCCTTGCGGCAACTGTTCTTTAGATCCACTTCCGGTAGCTGCCTCCTCAGATTTGCCTTCCGAATGCTCTCTAGCGCTGGCTTCTGCCTCGCAGATGCACTTGTATGCGGCCTGGGCTTGGCCCCAGGCTTCTGCTTCGAAGGGTCGGCTGTCAGCAACATCTTCTAATGCTGCGTGGAATGCAGCGACCGCATGCAAGTTGATGGTGAGGTATCTTTTTCCCAGCTCCTGGAAGTAGGAGCTGATCTTGCAGCACTTGGACACCATCTGGGTGACCTGACTTTCTTGAATTGGCTCGGTCTAGCTATCGATTTCAGCTGTATCTGCCTCAAAGGACAGCCAATTCTTTTTCACCTGCTCATGGGTGAGAAACTCACCATTCTCAACATAGCCCGGGCACCCTAGTTCAGAGAGAGCGTGAAGGGGAGCCAGACAAATGTCTCTTTCATGTTCGAATGCATCCAGCATTCGTCTGGCAACTCTCACCTCTTCTGTTTTCTTAAAATACTTATGCAAGGTTACCCTTGCATCTGCCCATTCTGCAGCGAATGAGGACATGGGGGAGAATTGGAGGCCATCGCGCTCGTGTTCTTGAAGTTTTATTGCCAGGTCCAGCCATTGCTTTGCCTGGCGTTCGGCCTCCTCTACCACAGGCTTTCCCTGGGCAAAAACTTCTTGGATCCTGGATGCGAAATCCAGGACCGACATAGCTTTACACATGTGGGGCTTGCATCCCCGCGGCAGATCAGCCCGCATCTCCTTAACTTTGCTCTTTGAAAAGACCGTCGCTTGAGATGTTTTCTCTGCAGATTGCGACTGCGCCTGCTTCAAAGACTCCTGGAGCTGAGAAATCTGCTCCAGGGCTGCCTGCTTTTCCATTGCGGCTTCTTGCTGAGAAGCGGCCAGCTGGGCTTTTAACTCATCTATTTCGCGCTGCGCTGATTCCAGCTGCTCAGTGGACCTAGACAAGTCCTCTTCAAGCTGTCTTGTTTTGTCCTGCAACCGGAAAAGCTCTTCCTGTTCCTCCAGATTTTTGACAAGGAGATTATCCTCTTTACGAAGGATTCCATGAATCTCGTATTGCTGGTGGATATCATCAAAGCTCTTCTCCTTTCTCTAAAGCTCGTAGTCCGCCTTGGTCATTTCCCAGAAAGGCTTCTTCACTTTTGGAGTTATCTTTTCTGTCGTGAGCACTCTCCTCTCGAAGTCAAACTTGGTGCGCTTTACCGGGGCGGCAATCTCTTCAGGTCTCCTCCGCTTCAAGTTTTGGATGAAAGAGATAGGATATTCTATGGCTCTTGTTGCCAGAGGCAATTCGTCCGTGTTCTGGAGATCGTGCATGAAGTCCGGTTCCCCCAGCCTAGGGTTTTGCTGTGACATCTCTCCTGCGAGCAGGGAAATAGGAGAAACCGGAAGGACTTTGGAAGGAGTGGCCGCTTTTGAGGGCGATCGGGGGGCGGAGAGCGGAGCGGTTGATGCTGGAAGGGTTTCAAGCGACTGAGGCGATGGATGCAGCGGTGAACGCGCGGCTTCAGCACTAACCACGGGTGAAGGGTTTGGGGTTTGACTTAGGGATAGGAAGGCGTTGGGGTCCTGAGCAAACTGGTCAAAAGAATGGTGGCCGCTAGAAGGCTCCGGAGATGGGGAGGAAGATGCGGCCATGGCTTGCTCGGATTGAGCGGGAGATGGAGTCGAAATAGGGCTAGATGAGATCAGAGGGAGCGGGGCAGCGGACGTACCTGCGGGCTCCGCCTAAGCCGATGCTGGATGAATGTCTGCGGTTCTGGTTTCGACGGCTGGCTCAGGACTATCCAGAGAAACAACCTCTGGAGTGGCTGGATGCGGCTGAGGCTCTGCGACTGACTGCTGCACCGTCAGGCTAGGTCGCCTGACCCTCTCAACTCTCTTCCTCTTTTTCTTTTCTGGAGCAATGGCTGGTTCAAAAGAAGGATATGAAGTAGGCGCAGCGGGCGCTGATGTTCCCATGGTAAACTTGTAGTGTGGTTTGACTTGCAGAAGACCTGCCATGGCCGGTCCGCTCGTTGGCGGCGCTGGTGTCTTTTGTGCCTGAGGAGCCACCTCGGGCGTTGACTTGACTGATTTTTTTGCCTTTTTGGGCGCCACCTTGGAAGCAACAGGCTACATTGGGTCCATTTGGATATTTGATTGGCCCGCACTGGCAGTTGTAAAAGTGTACAACTGCTAGGAGGAAGACCCCCCCTTATAACCCTTGAAGGGACCTCGGGGAACGTAATCTCGGAATGCGAAAGGCCGCCAGTTGTCAATGTGCTGGTCATATAGAGCTGAAAAATCATCATCAACGGCCAGATTCCTTCTGATGGATTTATCGTGCTGCGTGTGGCACCTCATCTTCCAGCATTCAACAACTTTTTCTTTTGGCCAGTTAAGTCCTGCCAGCTTGGTGATGAGTTTCTTAAATCCCGGAGAAGTGAACTTGTGGTCCGGGTTTCGCTCGAGGTCATATGCTACCTCCTCGCAGTAAAACTCCTGCCATGGAGGCCATGCTTCCATCGAGTCAATCTCCCAGTCGAGGTCAACATGGACCACATCGCATCTGTCTTCGATTATATCCGCCCGGGGGCAGATATGTGCAAACTTTCCCCTTATCCCGAATGGGTCGTACTTCCAGTGCTGCGGCAGCAGAATCAGGCCAATGTCAAAGAGCTCCCGCTCGAGATAGACATGTTGTCCTATCTCTGATATTTCGACGTTCGCCCAAGAAAGAGGATATTGAAAGATATGGCCCTTTTTCTTTCCCTAGCCGAACTCCTCTTCAACGTAATCCATCTACCGCGCAACCTCCATCCCAAACTGATGATCCATGCACCAGTAGGGCAGCAGATGAGGCTTGCCCTTGAATCCGTAGATTCTGACCACGATCCCCTGCGTCAGTCTAAAAACGTCCCCGAGCTTGTGATTCAACAAATAGTTTGTCATTTCCTACGGGGGGCGAGGGATCTCACCATCGCTGAAGACTGACATGACCAAGCCCAAAAAGTTGAAGTTGAACTTGTATAAGACCCTTTCCGGTATAGGTCATCCGTCCATTCATAGACGGGCTGTGGCTCTCCCTTCTCATTTACCTTCTTCAGGTTAGGGATCGGCATACGGGAGTGCAAGTGATACAAACATAGTCAAGCCAAGAAGGAACTGAATCAAAATTTAGTTGACTGCTTTTTCTGTAGCTTCACCAGGCTGGAGTGAATGGCGTATGTAAGCCAGTCCGCCCAGTCGAAGAAGATCGGGCGCTTCCCACTTTTTTGCGCTGCTGGTTCATAATATTCCCCGCATAGGATACATTCTGCCAGCTCTAGCTGGTACGGCCGTACCAGCTCGTCAAAGTCGAAGCCGAGGACCCACGCCAGGATGGTGTATATGTATTTACTTTGAAACCTTTCTAGGGGTATGGGGCCGGTTGGCCATTGTCCAGCTGCGAGCGGGGCGTTTAGCTCTGAGTTGAGGAAATCCCTCATCCTTTTGTATGCGTAAAGCGTCCCGCTTGCTTGCCAAAATTTATCTTTCTGACAATCGTGCTGGAGTCATACTGCAACCTTGGGGCGAAGGCCGGCTGGACAGTCTCTTTGCGAAGTGTGAACAAGGGTTTTCCGCTGGAGTTGCAAATTTTTCGGGTAGCTGGTCTGTAATGTCTGACAATTAGGTTGACCAGCTTCGGGCATTGATGGACAGGAGGGCACAAGAACCGATAAAGGTTCGACTTGTACGCAGCCCCGAAATGGTGAGAGGGCGAAACTTTATCAGCCCAATTTTCCACATTTATCCGTAGTTTAGTAAGGCTCATGGAAAACAAGCCGTCCTTGTACCCAGACAGGTAATTAACCGGTGGTGGTGGGGCTTGCCCACGCTGTACTTTCTTTGTCCGGGATTTTGACTTTTGATCCTGCGGCGCCTCACTCCTGAAAGCACTTGACTGCGGGAAATCTCCACTTTCACGCCCTTCGCTGGGTTGAGCTGGCATTGGCAACTTTCCTTTGTCCATTCCTTTGAAACAACAATAATTATGACCTCTGGACGTCTGCACAAGATTTCGCAGTCACAGGAATAATCAGCACGATTTGGCATGTCTGGGTGCACCAGACCCCCTTTTCTAGATAATGACAGCGTCATTAATGGTGCGCAGGAGGGAGTAGGTCGGCCGGCTAGTGAAGGCGTTATGTTTTTTGGTGTTTGCGCAGGAGAACATCTTGAAAGATGTACCCTGGTTACCGCGCCATGCTTCCTTGATTGCGTTTTCCTTGAAGGTTGCGCAATCATTAAATTTGACTTTGATCGCTGTGCCATGGCTGACGTCACTGCCACAATCCGGGCACACTGCTCAAGGAAAAACCCTTTTGGTTCGGAAACCCAACCTTCACAGCCGCAATGCGCCCTGGGCCCACACTTGGAGTATTAATTTTTTATTTATTTTTTATAAACCATCCAAGCTGCGCCCAGGAAACAGGGCGCAATCGGACTTCGCCCCAAAATTGGGCGCAGTCCGACTTCGCCCGCGCAGTCGGACTTCGCCCCAAAATTGGGCGCAGTCCGAACCGACACTTGCTTCTTTTCTGTTGCTGCCTTCACTTCCCAACTGCGCCCTTTGGATGGGCGCAACCGGACTTCGCAATTTTTTGGACGAGGCTTTGGGCCCACTTAGGTTTATTTGCCTTTTTCGTGATGGACCACTCGAGCTGCGCCCGGAAAACGAGGCGCGCTCGGACTTCGCCCGAAGATTGGGCGCACCTCGCACTTCTTACGAAAGCCGGGTGTATTCGAACTTCGCGCGCGAAGTCAGACTTCGCCTTGAAAGTCAGCGCGGTCCGAACACTTAACTCCCTTTTGATGCTTCTTCTCCAACTGCGCCTTTCGGGTGGTGCGCAGCCCGACTTCGCTGCGAAGTCGGGTTGCGCACCCAGACTTGGCCGATTTTTACTGCTTTCTCAGGCAGCTCCCTTCTACGAACTTCGCTCTTTCTGAGGGGCGACACCAGACTTCGCTGCGAAGTCTGTGTCTTCTCCTTTTGTCCTACTTGGGCTCTTAACAAATGGAAAAACTGAAAGCTGGAAAACTGTACATGCTGAAAAGTAAAATGCATAAAGGAAATTTGTACAAGGAAGGGCCCATTGGGCACCTTCAATAGCGGTAAATTTTCAAGTGGAACCCGTTAACGGGAATAGGTAGGAGCTGACCCTCCATATCCCGAAGTATGTAAGCATTGAGTTGGTTCACCCGGGAAATCTGATAAGGGCCCTCCCAGAGGGCATCGAACTTCCCGTGGTTGCCTGGCTTCGCCTTCAATGATTCCCACTTCAGCACCAGGTCCCCAATTTCAAAAACTCGGGCAGTGGTGCCTTGAGTGGCTTCAACATGCTTGGTGAAGGCCTGGTATGCTTTTTCCCTGTCTTCCTCCAACTGCAAAAGTTGGCACAGTCTGTCATCCACCGGGTCTCCACTGCTCCTGTCTTCGTCCAACATCCATAGGGCAGGGATTTCGATGTGGGCTGGCATGACAGCCTCTTTACCATAAACGAGCGCATAAGGGGACGTTCTGATGGATTTCTTGAATGAAACTCTGTCCGCCCACAGCGCCCGGTTTAGAAGTGAATGCCAAGTCCGCTTGTTCCTTTCAATGGTCCTTCTGATGATCTTCAGAAGGTTCTTGTTAGTAGACTCAGCAAGGCCATTCCCCTGCGGGTAGTAATTAGAAGACATTTTGTGATAAATGCCAAGTTTGCCAATGTACTCCGTGAGTACAGTGCCTGCGAACCCCGAACCATTGTCCGTTACAATTGACTCTGGAACCCCGAAGCGGGTAATCAGGCTTTCAAGGAACCCGATGACCGTTTCTTGGTCCACGTTTTTGGTTGGGATCGCCTCTGCCCACCGTGTGAAGTAATCGATGGCTGTAAGAATAAACTTGTGTCCGGCAGAGGAATTAGGCGAAATCACCCCAATGAAGTCTAGACCCCATTGCTAGAATGGAGTCTTGGCCTGAATCGGTTGAAGGGGCAAGGGTGCTTTTTTGTTTCTTCCAGAAAACCTCTGGCATTGAGTGGGCCAATAGTACCCAGCTCTAATTATTTTCAAGGCCGTAGGCCTTGCAGAATGATGACCTCCAGGCATCCCGGAATGAAAATCTCCGAGGACCCCGGGCTGGTCTGATTTCATGACGCACCGCAACAGGATGCCGTCAATATTTTTGAAGCCCCTCGGGGCGAAGAGTGTACTTGAGTGCACCTAGCCGAAATCTCCTTCGTTGTGAGGCGTTCAGGTGATTTGGACATCTTCCGGTGTAGAAATATCTCACCAGTTCATCTGTCCAGTCACTCCCCTCCGATAAGGAGTTGGCTAGGTTGATGCTTGTTGTTGTGTCCTCCCAGTTACAGGTGGAGATGCCGGCTACAGTGCTTCGGGCCAGCTCCTGACACAAGGCTCGGCCTCTGATAAGCTTGGTGGGCCATCTGTAATGTCCCCATTTTTCATATTTTTATTATACATAGTTGTGGAGTGGAGTCTTGATGTGTTTTGGTGTGTTGAGATTGTTTTTGGTGAAATTTGGCAATTAAATAATAAAAAGGGGGAAATAAGGGTGTATGCCCCATTAGGAGAATAAATATCATTTTATTATTATTTTCTAAGGTATTATTAAGTGAAAATCAAAAAGTGCCACCTCAATAAAGAATTAAAAGAATGTCTATATAAAGAGGAGTAGGGGGCTCATTTGAGGGAGCTTGGATCATTTTATCTCTTCTACATTATTGTATTTGGCTTTGCAACTAATACACTTTTCTCTTGTGGACGAAACCCTACAAGAGAATTCTCTCTTGCGGACGAAACCCCTGCAAGGGATAGCTTTGAGAACGAAAACCCTCTTGGCTAGAAACCTAGGACGAAAACCCTAGAGTTTCTTTGAGGTAAATCTAGCCAGGGTTTACAATTGGGTTTATTGAGACATTCCCGCATCATTTATTGAGGATTTCTTCGGCAGCATTCATATCAGATTTGGGGAGATCAGATGTGGGGTTTTGGGAACCCTTCTTGGTGTGGTATTTCAGATTTGGTGTGGCATTATAGTTTCAGATTGTGTTGTTTGTTCAGCATCCAGGGTTTATATTAATGTTTCAGGTGTGATCTATGTAATTGTGGTTCCATAAAGATAATATAAAATATTGTGGTGTGTTTGTGACAATCTTAGGGTTTTATGGTGTATTTTTCTGGGTTATTTACAGATCTGATTTTTATTTGCATGGTTCAGAATTTTAGTAAGGAATATTACCATATCTACAGCAAGGGTTTGAAAACTCAATTTGGGGAGGGTCATTACAGCCGCACTTCGATGTCGAACTCCTGGATTTTTGCAATCCATCCTGCTCTCTTGTGACCCGGCTCTCCTTGTATGTGAACCTGCCGCTCTATAAAGTTGTACTTTTCTTCATGCGGCTGAATCACTTGGCTCAAGAACGCTATGGGGCGCTCCTCGCCATCGTCTCCCTTCTGTGTTAGGACTGCTGCGTAACTTTCCGGTTCTCCCACCGCGTAGAGGATGAAGTCCTTGGAGTAGTCCGGGTTTATCAACACCGGAGCTTGCGCAATTCGAGCCTTGATTTCCTCGAAGGCTTGCCCTCTCTCATCAGTCCATTCGTAAGTTGTATCTTTTTTTAGCAGTTCGGCCATAGGCTTGGTCACCTGTGCGAAGTCCGGGATGAACTTCCGCACGAATTTAATCTGGCCGAAGAAGGACTGCAGCCCGTTTTTATCAATTGGGGCTAGCAAGCGAAGGAGGGCTTCTGCTCTGTCAGGGTCAATGGCGAGGCCTTTCTCGGAGATGACATGTCCCAGCAGCTTACCCTCTTTTACCGCGAAGACAGACTTCTTCGGGTTTATACAAATGCCGAATTCTCGACACCTCTCAAATATTTTCCGCAGGTGGGAAACATGATCCCCTCTTTGGTGAGAGAAAATAGTCATGTCATCAAGGTAGATGACAATGATCTTATTGAGCAGCTCTCGGAAGGCCAGCTCCATGGCCCTTCGGAATGTGGCACCAACATTGGATAAGCCGAAAGGCATGCGCTGATAGGCGAACGTCCCCCATTTGGTGGTGAACGCAATTTTATGCTAGTCCTCATCCCTGACCCAAATCTGGTTGTAGCCAAAAAATCCATCTAGGAGTAAGAATCTCTGGGCTCCAGCAACGATGTGTAGAATTTGATCAATTTGGGGAAGCGGATAGTGGTCCTTGAGGGAGGCCTGATTCAAGTTTCTGAAATCGACACAGAGACGGATGTCGCCATTCTTCTTCCTCACAGGCACCAAATTCGCAACCCAGGATGAATGTTTGATGGGGTAGATGATTTTGGCCTCCAGCATCTTCAAGAGCTAGGCTTTCATCATAGCCTCAATTTTTGGATTTACGGCCCTTTGCTTCTGTCGGAATGGCTTGGCGCCATCCTCTAGCTCAATGGTATGCTGGATTACATTTCTGTCATACCCCTTCAAATCCTCGTAGCACCAGGCCACGATGTCGGGGAACTCTCGGCACAGTGATCTGATCTGCTCAAGTTCCTCCGAAGTGCAGTCTGTCCCGACCTTGATAGTTTTACCAGGTTCGAGTTCCAGGTCGGCATACTGCTTCGGGTCTACTTTGATCCTATGAGATATAGCTCTATCATTCTGATCAAATAGACTCTCCAATGTAATCAGTCCTTTTGGGACATGATTATTTTTTAACTATATTAACCCCTCGTATTGCTCGTCATCAGGGTCTCTACTCTCGATTGAACATGCTTCATTTACCAAAAATGTGATGATCTCCTCATCACAATCGAACACCTACCAGTGGGTGTCCTTATCAGGCATAGAAGGCAGTGCGCACCGGCTTTGGTTTCTGGACAACGTCGTCAGCCGGAACATACCTGGCTCCAACAGACGCCAGAATGTCAGCGTGTTTGTTTTTCTCACGCGATATCGCCTTGACATTCAACGAGTCAAACGACTCCATCAGGTCCCACACCCGATTGCGGTACACCTTGAGATAGTGCTTTTTGGAGATGCACTTGTTCGTAACCCGGTGACACACCAGCTCTGAATCTCCAAAGATCTACAGGTGTTTAATCCCCAGCCTCTCTGCCTTTCGCAAATCCAAGCACAGGGCTTCGTACTCCGCCGAGTTGTTAGTGCAACTCCGGGCCAACCTGTAGGTATAGTCCTTCTGGATCCCGGTCGGAGAAACCAGAAGCACCCCTGCACCGATGCCATTTTTGCATCGCGCGCCGTCAAAGAAAAGCTTTCACAGCTTCTCAGGTGTAGGTCCCACTTCCTTTTCAGCTGACTTGTCAAGCCTCTCGGGCTGTACAACGGTGTAACAACCCTGCTCTGTCTCAATTATGGCATTGAAATCCCGCAAAGAGAACTCATCTTCGAGCTGTAGCACTTCGAGGGCTTGCTCCGTCAGCTCTACCGTCACCAGTTCTTCCTCCGTCAGCTAGACCATGCAGTCCGACTCTTCTCCGGGTATCTTCTCTACTAGGAAGGTGGAAGGCTTCTCATTGAAGATTTTTAGTATCCTTCCTTTGAAGGGCACTTCCATGTGTGAGTAGTCTAGAGACAGGTACCTGCCCAGCTTCGCAGTGAACTCCCGGGAGAGACACATGCCGAAGTAGGGAGACAAGTCAACAACCACAACTTCTTGAATGACCACAATGTCGAGAGCCTTATGCAGCCGAATAGGGATGTCCTTTATGACACCAACTGTCTTGACAGGGGTGCCGTCCAGTTGCAGCACGCCTTGGCTGCTCCTTGTGTACTCCATCCCGATCTCGTCGTAGACGGATTTCGGCATAACAGTCGTGGAAGCGCCGGAGTCCACCATACAGTTGTGTACTATGTGCCCTTCCATTCGTAAAGACAGATAGAAGGGAGGCGGTCTGTTCTTCCCAGTGGTTGAGACTGTCAGAGGTTGAACCAGGACAGCGGGCTGTATCTGCTTGCCGTTCTTCATGTTTTTCAGAGATTCCTGCAGCAGATCCACCTGGCCTGGGAGCAGAAGAGCATCGTACATGCTGATTCTAGCGGGTGTTCTTTTCAACTCGTCTACTATGCTGTAGCCCGAGGTGCTAGCTCCTTCTGCTTCTTTTGCCGGCTCATACTTTGTCCGGTACTGCTGGGTGGCCTCAACTCTCTGTCTCTTGGTCAGAGACGGGTACTTCAGCTTCTCCTGGAGCCGCCCTAGCTATGGGGGGTTTGGCCAGAATAGGGGCTGCCTTTACCGGAGGAGGCTTGGCTGGAGCTTTGTCTTTGGATGCCTTCTCCTGGGCTGTGTAGGGCCACAGCCGCTTGTATGGTGGCAGCCCACCGGGCTGTGCCTTTTCTCTTCTGGCATACACCTGCAAGGGCTTGGCAGCATCTGCAGTTTTCTTTTCTTCCTTGGCGGGCGGCACTAGATTCTCCTCTGGGAGGGCAAAGTTGGCTTCGCCATCCAGGATCATGTAGAGTTCATCGTCCTCTATGGCACTGCCGGCCAAAGTCTGGATGTAGTGCTGGTGCAGTGTGCAGTCATCCTCCGAATGCGGGTCATTGCACGTAGTGCACCAGTTAACCTGGTCGGAAGGACCAGGTTGGTCTTCTATAGCAGCATTTCTCGGAGGCGGACGCCTCTACAGTTGTTGTTCTGGAGGCCTGTCTTTTGTCAGTGCCGGGGGCGGATATGGCCTCCTAGGAGCGAGGTCCATCTGGGCCTGCTTCTTTTTCAGAGCGGTCATGTCATTGGACATGGCATGATAACCTGAGGCCAAAGCCCGTACCTCCTGGAGGATTGTATTTTGAATGTTATTGTCAAGAGGCAGCAATTGTGCCGGTGGAGGCAATGCGGCTAATGGAGGAGGATTGGAATAAGGTGCGTACTGCGGGGGAACAGGGAGTGTTGGGAAATGTAGAGGAGGAGGAGGCAGGTGAGGATAATGCATTTGCGGTGGGCTGTAAGGAGTTACGACCGACGTCGGATTCCATTGCTGTTGGGGTTGCTGCCCTGATGTGGACGGCTCACCACCAGAAGCTGACGGATACTAGGATCTGGGGAAGTCGGGATGAATGGGTTCCTGCACCCTGGACGGGAGTCTGCCGATGGAAATGATATCCGCTTCAGCTTGCTCGGGCAGCGTCATACAGAGCGAGAAACAAGTCTATTCCGGCAATCTTCGAGCAAGAGCATATGTCTGAGTTGAAGGATCTTAGGTAGTAGTGAGCAGCCATGCCAGCTGAAGGCCGAAGTTCGCGAGGTACCCGTTTCCAGGATCTCGCAAACCTGATGTTAAAGTCAGACACCTCCTCTTGAGGGTGTCTCTGGATACTTTGGAACTGATGCAGCAAAGAAGTAGGGTCAGCAGACTTGTTGCATCCTTTCACGAGCCTTATGGCAAGCTGGGGCCACCCTGTGATAGATCCCTTTGGCAGCGATCTCCACCAGTAGAGAAGCTTTCCCCCTAGGGAAAGGGCCAGCAGACGGGTCTTCACACTCTCGTCAGTAATGGAGTGCAATGCAGCCAGGGGAAGGATGTCCTGGATGTGCTCGTACGCCGTCTTGCCGTAGCCGTCGTACATAGGGATGGACTTTAAGGCAGCAGGAGGCACAGCTTGCTGTCCGACCAGGGCCAAGGGCCCTGTAGAGTCCACCGCCAGGAAGAGATCATCATCATTCTGCTGCTGGGTAGCCATTTCTTCTTCTTCTCCTCCGTCTGTTGTATACTCAGTGTCGGTACCTTTCGAGGATGTAGATTCCTCTTCTTCCTCGGCCTCTTCTATTTCGTTCTCAGCTCCTTCGACCTCGGCTTCAACTTCTTCTTGGATTTCAGCCTCGGCTTCGTCGACACGAGCTTGTTGATCAGCCAGCCTGACAATTTCGCCTCAAGCGTCGATGTCTAGTTCGTAAAAGGCAGGCGGGTTTCTCGGATCCCTTGCTCGCCACCTTCTCGTTTGCATGAAGGTGCTAGGACTGGTCTTTCGGACTCAGAGGATATGTTCGTGCAGAGTCGCTAGGTGTTCTGATTTTGAACAGCAATGAAGCGAACACCGGTGCTTCGATTCTGTTTGGGGGTGGGAAACTTCCTTGGCACACCGAGTGTTCGGAACAAACTGTCAGCCCGAGTGAAGACGAGCTTGAGATTTTTCAAATGTGGGACTCTATGTCCCACCGGGCGTGCCAGAGAAACTGTTGGTTACGAATCTGCCATGAGGAAAGGATTTTGTGTTAATGCGCCCAGATTCGCCCACCAGATTGAAAGGCCGGAAGGAAGGAATGCCTTCCGTGCCAATCTCCGGAGAAGGCCGGATTCCTGTGGGGTTTTATGGTTTAATATGAGAGTGCAGGAAAGAGATAAAAATGCGGAAAGGATTTACAGATGTGATTGGAGTTGGGTGGGGGGAACTAACAGACAACACATCAATCACCACTACTTTCTACAACATAAATACAAAGCATAACCAGAAACTGCCAAATCTAAGTATACTTTTTATATAAAGAAGTGTACGAACAGCTACAATGGTTCCCTAACAGACATTCCCTCCAAGGAACTAACAGTACGGCAACGCATCAATCACCACTACGGACAACAACATAAATACAAAACGTAACCAGGAGATGTCAGATCCAAGTATATGTGTTATGCAGAGAAGTATACGCACAGCTACAATGGTTCCCTAATAGACATTCCCTCCAAGGAACTAACAGTACGGCAACGCATCAATCACCACTACGGATAGCAACATAAACATAACACACAACTGAAGGAACTGCTACCTAATTTATTCTATGTATCCTCTGATCAATAAAGTCCAGGAGTACTTGGCCATCAAACGCTGGAGTTCAGAGTTCAGCACAACAGCGAGCCATGACACAAGAAATATGACAAAAGAGAGGCAGCATAAAAAATAAAAGTAGTAGAACAGAGCCAGGTATATACTTTATATTAAGAAGCAGAAGCACAGCTACAATGGTTCCCTAACAGACATTCCCCTTCCACCACCTTACAATGAAAACGTGGTGGCTATTTATAGCCCGAGTCCCTCCCGATTACATTAATGGGCACAAAGTCCCAGTCAAACATTAGCTTACAAAAGCGGCCATGGAGCTGCTGATGCTGACCTTTGTCGGGCAGGACTGTACTCGCGGCATGGTCTCCCTGAAGGCTGTACAGATACGTGGCAGCGTGTTAGGTAGAACTTATCATCGGCAGGATTGCGGGTAGCTGAAGCAGGTAGAACCTCCAATCAGCTTTAAATGAGGCATCTGGCATAAGTAGTGCATCCCATGCTTGTCCTTTTGCTCGGCACGTCTCGGCTCGGATCCCAAAGTTGGACACTTGTCGGATGATGCTGCTTGACACGTGTCTGCCTTGAAAGGCATTTTATCCAACTTCGCCCAGGATCAGAGCGCCATCGGGTTGCCAAGGTAGAAAACAACGCAGTCGGGAAGGCCTTCATGCCTTGGGTGCATTTCTGAGTTTATTCCCCTACTGCGCACCTGTCAAAGGGCGCACTCTGACTTCGCTGCGAAGTCGGGTTGCACACAGGTGAAAGTTGATTTCTGCCATCATACGGACTTCGCCCTGGAAAGGGGGTGCACTCCGACTTCGCTGCGAAGTCGGGTTGCGCCCCAGCACTTAGTCATTTTTCCTGCCAGCCTGCTACCAAGTGCGCCTAGAAAGCAGGGCGCACTCCGACTTCGCTGCGAAGTCGGGTTGTGCCCAGAACACTTGTTCTTCTGGTTGATTCTGTCGCACTGCGCACTTTGCACTCCTGCTGCGCTCCAACTGGAGGGCGCACTCCGACTTCGCTGCGAAGTCGGATTGCGCCCTGACACTTAGCCATTTTTCAGGGCAACTTCTGTCATTTTGAGATTTGACTGAGGGGCTCAAGAGAAAGAGGGAAGAATGAGAATTTAGGGAAGAGAGAGAAAGGGGGAGAAGAGGAAGGGGAAAGAGAGGAAGAGGGAAATGGAAGAGCAGCTCTCTTACAAAAATTGAAAACATTGCACCCCGTGCAAAATGTGGCAACAGATCCCAGATCAAAAAAAAAAATGAGAAAATTCCTCCTTGGAATCATTAAAAATCTTCTATTTACAACCCACGATCCATCTTTTAGGGAATACTTTCCAAGAAAGGAGCAGCTCGGGCGTCGGTGCACAGATAATTTGGAAAACATTAAATGCCTTGGAAACGTCCTCACGCCTTGGAAATCTTGAAGATTCTTCTGCTCTTTCTGCTTAGCTTGTTTCTTACTCGGAGATCCATGATTCGAGTCACTTATTGCCACCATTATTTAATGTTTGTAAATATAACGCCTTTGGAGGCCTTGACCATGATCTGTTTTGCCCAAAAATTACCTTCGCCATTTGACTCACCCTCCTTCAAGTGCTCACGATCCTTTCTTTAAAACGTGTTCGCCCACAGGAGGGGCGAACGTAATGTGTTCTCTTTGTAGGGTACATTCGCCCATAGGAGAGGCGAACAGGATGTTCGCCCCTCAACTGGGGTGAACGCAATGTGGCTTTGTTTTCGGGAGAATGCAATTGTATGTTAAATCACGTTCGCCCAAAGGAGGGGTGAACGGGACGTTCACCCCTCAGCTGGGGCGAACACAATTGGGTTTTGCCACGCTTCCTTTTGCTTCGCCTTGAGGTTTTCCAGAAACTTTGTTGTTTCATTCGCCCGAACTTGGGGTGAATGGGGCATTCGCCCCTCCTTTGGGGCGAACATGTTGGCATCTTCGAGATAACGAACCTCTTAAAATTCTTCAACAAATTATTCATTGTTTGTTTTTATTTACGTAGGCCCAAAGATGCTTCCATTCTTAATATACTCATTCAAAGTGATTTACAAAACACTTATAGCGCCAATACAAAAAAGTACATAAGGCATATATGAAATAAAAGCCGCCATAGACAAACAAAACTGTATCATCATAATGTATCAAAATTCATCAAAATATTCCAGCAACATCTCCAATGTGGCAAAATGCAAAATTGCCAACAGGACATTTGATAAATACAAAGGTTGGACTTTGCAAACTTCCCTATGTCACATATTGATCTATCTCTTGTTTTATACTTGTGCACTATGCATATTTTATGAGTTTTTTTTTATTTTAGTTATCTCATTATATTGCATTCGATTGTTATTGTATGATAGTGTATTGTATAGTGATTGAGAATATTCTAAATACTATAATTTAGTTCAATTAGGCATCCTATATTTTGGTGAGGTTTATCAAAGTTTGAAATTCTTCTAGAAAGATTGATCTTTTGTGCATTGTATATGCATGAACATTTTGGTTAATGAAGTTTTTATAGTAATGTTCTTTAATTTAACTAGAGTTGCTAATAGCAATGCACGTTAGCATGTTTTTTGCACCCTTAAATTTTCTCTTTCATCTAGTTTAGCTTATTTTTTGGTTACTATAGTGCATTGTAACAACTATTTTCAATGAGTCCCATTGGCCTACTTTGGCCATACATGGAAATTAATAGAATTATCTTATCTTGTCTTGGCACCAGTGATGCATCTTCACCCTTTCCTCTTCATTGGCTACACGGATCAATATTCTTATTTTATCATTTGAACACTTACTATTGGATTACATCTTAGGGAAAGAATTATACATTGGTGCGAGTCTACAACTTTGGTTGGCTTGTATTTAAAGGATTATTAGGCACAGTTTTGAAGCTTTGATTTTTCCATTATTAAATGTTTTTGTTGTTTTATTTTATATACATGGTAAAATTAATTTCATGATTCAATTCTAAAATTATCCTCGTAACACCCATCTTCAAAAGCCTAGTTATTATTATTTCTTTTTATACCAATTTTTAGTATTACAAAAAACATACAACACTAAAAATATCACTAAATCTTGTGGTTTATTACCAAAAAACTATTATATACAACTAAATCTATTTTTAGACGAATAAAAATTAGAAAATGTAATTTTAAGTGGAAGATTTATTAGATCTTTCTTAAATTTCACAATCTAAACTTTCTAAATCAACCTCATGTAATCCTAGTCACTACTAAGGCTTAAGTGTTGTATTGTAGTCATGGTTGATCCTTCTTTGTCTCACGCATTTTTTTTTAATTATACAATTTAATTCTAAAAAATTTCAATAGCCTTTGCTTCTTTTTTGGAGGAATATAGTTTATCATGGTCCTTCTAAAATTTACTGAAGTTGTCATCCATTGCATTGCATTTTTTCAAGATAAACTTTCATGGCAATATTCTTGTATGTGTTATCTTCATTCTTTTGGCAACTCTACATCCTAATAATCCTTAAACGTGGATATTATTCTTCTGTTATTGGGGGCAGCCAGCAGAAAAATATCCAAAAATATTCTCAAAGAACTCTTTGTTTGGAAGGTACTTTCACACACTTGATTGGATTAGAAGTATTTCTTAGTTTGGCTCTAATATTGTTCCATTTGTTTCTATTAATTATTATGAAATTTTAATGCTTTATATCAATATTGTATGCATGATCTTGATAATGCATGTGCCATGAAATGTGCAGGTTCCCATATCTTTTACCATGCCTTTGTATCACATCAATTGCGGTTATAGTTTTTGTGTCCACTTTATGGCTTCCAGTAAGTCTAATTGATATGCTTTTCATTGAAAATATAAAATTAGCATTCTTTGTCGCTCGTTTTAGTTGTTATAACTTTATTAATTAGAATCATTCATGCTTTAAATAAAATGTAGCATGTAATTAGATATGCTTTGTCATGGCTGCATAATATATCTGAAAACATTCTTTTCCCCCAAAAGTAACTAGCATTATACATAAGTTAGATATAAATGGTGGTCAAGGCTACGGAAGAGCAATGATAACAATTTGTCTAGGCCATTAAATAGTCATGGAGTCTGCTATGTTGGAATGGAAAACTGATCTTTGGGTGTTGAAATTAGCAGTCAAGAGTTCAATTTTTATTTGTCGGCATCATCATAGCCTTCATGCCATGAAAAATGCACTAGACAACAATTCAATTATAATTTTATCTGCTCTCAGGTTTGTCTTTACAAGATCTTCTTATCATTTAGTTGTTGGTCCTTACAAGTTGCATTCATATGTTGAACTGTTGTTTGTGGCCTTGTCATTTGTTTTAGTAAAACTGTAGGAGTGGTTGTAAACATGAAAGCATATCATAATGGACTTGCACAAAGGTTATAGTTTGGATGCCACTATGCCATGTTTGGAGCCTTTGACCTATATGATGGCTTAAAAAAAGACCACACCACTTGTATTTGTGAGTTTGGGCTCGGGCAGCTATTTCTTGAGTTTCTTCCTCTTGCTACTACACCTGGTATCCTTTGGGACTATTTTACCAAGCAAGGGAAACAAGAAACAAATATATATTTGACCTAAGGAATGGAGTTTCTAATTTATTTTTTGGGATAAAACATCTAACTTTGAAAAGTACAAATATATATCATGTTCAGATCAGTTGATCAAAATATATAAACAATCAATTATCTTTATGCAAGACAACCAACTTATTTTTCTATTCTTTCAATTTTGCTAGATAACATTCTTCATTGAGAGAATAAAATATACAAGAAAAGACCTTTGAAATATTTCAAGAGATTAATGAAATAAAAGTGCATGTGAATAGAGATTTTATGTGACATTTTAGAAGATAGAATTAGTATGGATAGATGTCAAAATGTTATTGAATAATACATGTGCATGTGTGTGTCTATATATGTGTGTGTTGGAGGCCAAAAATGGCCAATGAAAAGCAATTTTTTAAGATTATTAAAGATGAAATATTAAGTGTACATATATTCTAATATCATCTAAGAAGATATCATTAAAGTCCCTAGCCTCTGGACAGGTTTTGAGGATTTAGATATGATCTAAATATGTATTGCCTCATATCCTAATCAAATATTAATTGTATGTTGTATCCTTCTTGAAATCTTTTCCCAATAAAAGTCTTGTAGAGTACATTTTAATAATTTAATTCATTTCTTTATTTTTAATATCTAATTTTTTCATTGTCACATTAATTGCATAATACCTAGTTATATTTATTTGTATGCCATTATGAGTTGTTTTCTCAATTATATGAGATAGGAAAATCTTAGAAGGTAGAACATTAAATCCTTTTAAGGTATACTCAATGTAATTTTTCCTTTGCATTTAAACTTAAAAAGCTATTGTTCTAAGCTACATCTTAAAAAAATTTGAGAGGATCCAACCATTCATCCCCATTGACTATATCAAATCTAACTCACAATATAGCATAAAATCTTATTTAATATTTATAATCATTCATACCTATTTATGCTTCACGGCACTTAGCTTTGCATTTTTTACTGCCACCACGTAGAAATGTGACTTCAATATTATTTTTAAATAAGAACAAGTTAGAGCATTTATCCATAGCTAAATCAATAGAATTTTTTGCCGAAATTGAAAAAAAAACTAATAATAATAACTTTTGTATCTGTAATAGATCCTTGAACTTTCATGGTTTGAGGTTTTGTAATTGTTGCCATTTATGCAACATGGTGTATTATTAACCTTGTCATAAAGCTTCCGAAAAGGAGATCATGAAGTTTCAGCTTTTGGCAAATCTAACACTTCATTTTGGATAATTGCGTCAGAAATTGGGCGCACTTGACACTTGCGCCAGAGTTTGGGCGCACTTCATAGTTGAGCCAGAGATTGGGCGCACTGGATACTTGCGCCAGAGTTTGGGCGCACTTCACACTTGCGCCAGAGTTTGGGTGCACTGGATACTTGTGCCAGAGTTTGGGCGCACTGGATACTTGCACTAGAGTTTGGGCGCACTTCACACTTGCACCAGAGTTTGGGCGCACTTCACACTTGCGCCAGAGATGGGGTGCACTGGATACTTGCGCCAGAGTTTGGGCGCACTTCACACTTGCGCCAGAGTTTGGGCGCACTTCACACTTGCACCAGAGTTTGGGCGCACTGGATACTTGCGCCAGAGTTTGGACGCACTGGATACTTGCGCCAGAGTTTGGGCGCACTTCACACTTGCACCAGAGTTTGGGCGCACTTCACACTTGCGCCAGAGTTCGAGCGCACTTTTCCAGTATATCAGATTGATTTTGGCGTTGGTTTCTTCCGGAAGAATTCCAGCTCGGCAATTTGGAGTATATCTTTACCCGGTCACCCGCAGTTATTAGGAAGATTTTGGATTAGACGTTTCAGGAATTCAATCATATCTCCTACAAAGGCAGTTCCTGCAAGTGAGGAGACTGCGCTAGCAAGTCAAGTATGTCAGGGCATTGAAGACATTCAACGATATTTTGAGGAGTCACCAGCCCTTGCCATACCTGTTTAATATATGGCGGTTGTATCACCTTGTAATGTTTATCCTGGCTTCCACCGCCATATTCTGTTTATGAGCATTTATTGCTCAAGCGGCAGAATTCTCTATATAAGCCCGCTCTTTTATTGTAAAACAGATGGATGTTTGCTAGAGGCTAAATGAAAACCTAAATTCTGCTATCAATACAGCTGATGTCTGGCTCTAGACTTGGACTTCTATTTTCATGTGTATATCTTCTATTGCTTGTCTTCTATCATTTCTTGCTTTAAACCGTAACTTGAATTCTAATATCTGGATTTAGTTGCTGATAAAGTAGTAACTCTGGAGTAGTCCTGGAGATTATACATGCTAGATGTTCTGGTTTAATTTTCTATTAGTTATCTATATTTGAGGGCTATCTGGTTCAGAATGCAATAGATTTTTTGTGCTGACTACTAGCTTACCTCCAGTCCCGCCTAATTCACCAGATTGTCAACACACTGAGGCCGCCCCTGACGTTGATATCAGGGTACCAAGTGTTCCCATTGTTCCTGTTCAGCCATTACCACCACCGCTCCAAGGAAACCCTCCACCGCCCATGGTGCAACCACCTCTCGCCAGGCAGTTCATGACCTAGGACCATACTGGCCCCCTAAATCTAGTAGCTCAGCATAGAGTACCTCCTGTGGCCTTGAAAGCTCTGCCCACCTACGATGGTACGGGAAAGACAGCGGCCGAGCATATCCAAGATGTTGCAGGATTGGCAACAATTCACGAGATTACCAACGAAGAGGTCATGGTTAAGTTGTTGGTTCTCTTTAAGAGGTAAGCTCCTCTACTGGTACCGCTCACTTGCACCAGGTACCATCACTTTGTGGGACCAACTGGCCAGGAAATTAGTAAGAGGTTTCCATGAGCAAGTAGACCCCTTCTCCCTGTTACACCAGTTCATGGGTATACAGAAGCATCCCCAAGAAGAAATATCCGATTTCAATCTCAGGTTCGATCGGACCTGGATGAGAGTCCCTGAAGACCTTCGGCCCACCCCACGTCAGGCCGCATTCTATTACTTAAGAGCGTTCCATACGGACATCAGCATAAGCATCCGACACTCCAATATTAATACATTTCCAGATTTGTATGAACAAGCGCAGAAATCAGAAGACGACCTGATAGCCGTCGGAAGGATGCCCCCTAAGCCGACAACTCCGATTTACCCAGATTTTCCTCGAAGCATGTATCCAAGTGCATCTGGTTCTTCTATACTGTTGACATACCCTAGTCAATCGTGGGTTCATGACTCACAAAATCAAGCGGCACCCGGTTCTGCTGTATCATTGACCTACCCCAGTCAGCCATGGGTGCGTGGCCCACAAAATCAAGCTGTGCCCACTCCGCAGTCTCAAGTACAGATGCCGCAACAACCTACCCATGCGGTCCCACAACTACCGGCACCTCCATAGTATCCGGCACTACCTGCTCCAGTGGCATCATTATCATTACCAGCTACTCCGGCTCATGCCTCGCTAAACCCACAACAGGCTAAAGAGCTAAGGGATATGTATGGGTTTATGAAGAGTATGGCAAATGATATGGCTATCATGAAGAAAAGCCAATTCCGAGACCAAAATTATCCACCACGAAGGCCTCCTCAAATCACAAGAGATCAAACTGCTCCTACTGGCAGACCTCATGAGAGAAATTTTGCAGTTTTGGAATACGATGAGGTCGGTACATCCGGCAGGACTAACTGGTGCTCTACCTGCAATGACCCGCATAATGAAGAAGCCTGTGTAGTCCACCAGAACTATGCTCAAACGCTTTCAGACAACGACTCTGATAGGCAGGTAAATATGATGATGGAAGATGATCATGATTGTATAGTTTCCCCTGTTGAACAGGTTGTTGTCCTAACAAAGACGGGTAGAAGGCCAATTGAGGTCAATCCAGTTCAGATGGAACCACTTAAAGTGCCAGCCGATCCTCAGCAACAAGCCAACAAGGTAGCAACGACTTTAGGAAGAGAACCAGCTCCGGTTAGAGAACCCTCAGACAATGCTCGATTAAAAGATTACTTGCCCTCTGTAAAGACTAACCCCAATCTGAGAGAACTGATACTCTACTTTGTTTTTGGTAATGCTTGGTATTTTGTATTTTTTTTTTGTAGTTTTTTCAATATATGTTTTTTTTTCTTTTGAGAATGATAACACACAGCTGGAAATGAACACTATCGTAACTTTCAAACTACTTAACCAAATACAATGAAATTTTGATAAAAACTTCTTTTTATCATAATACATAAACCCAATGAAGGAAAATGTAGAAAGATAAGTTTACCCGTAAAAATCTTTGGTCTGATATTAAACTGGAAATTTGCATCAGCTACAGAAAAACATGTTTTGCTCATAACTTATAAAATACTGACTTCTCCATTGATTGGAAAATAGTTACAAATACCCCTTTTTGTTGCTTAACAAATTCCACTAAGTATCTCTAGTGCAATCGATGAGGAATGGACCCAAACACCCACGTGGGGCTGCAAATGTACGGCCCAATGTTGCAGAGGCACGGCTGCCCTGTAGGTTATTTGCTGCTCTTAAAATGCTTCTCAAAACTGACTTAGAACCCTCATTACAGTTTGCAAAACTACTGGTAAGCAATGCCAATGTCTTTCTTGTGATATGCAGCTCGAACTCACCAAAACCCTTCCAAAATTGTTCGGCCAGCTGGGGAAAATGCCCAATAGAGATTGAAGCTGGAAACTTGATAATAACTCTGCATATGATCTAAGATAACTTCACACATTTATTAGAAAACTGCCTTCAATGTCTTCTTCACCTGTAAACTGAAAATCCAAGCATTGTGATGGTGTCTTTCAACCACAACAACACTGTCCTTGAGGGTGGGCTACATCACCAACAAGCTGAAGCTTCGAACTCCTGCTCATAGCAAGAACTCTCATATAGAAAAAATAGTAAATTCTCCTCCCCAAATTGAGTTTTCAAACCCTTGCTGTAGATATGGTAATATTCCTGACTAAAATTCTGAACCATGCAAATAAAAATCAGATCTATAAATAACCCAAAAAAATACACCATTAAACCCTAAGATTGTCACAAACACACCACAATATTTTATATTATCTTTTATGGAACCACAATTACATAGATCACACCTGAAACATTAATATAAACCCTGGATGCTGAACAAACAATACAACCTCTGCTAAATTATTGAATGAAAACCACTCACAAATGCCCAACCACAAAACTGCTAAACTCTGCTGCAAAAATCTGAACTATAATGCCACACCAAATCTGAAATACCACACCAAGAAGGGTTCCCAAAACCCCAAATCTGATCTCCCCAAATCTGATATGAATGCTGCTGAAGAAATCCTCAATAAATGATGCAGAATGTCTCAATAAACCCAATTGTAAACCCTGGCTGGATTTACCTCAAAGAAACTCTAGGGTTTTCGTCCTAGGTTTCTAGCCAAGAGGGTTTTCATCCTCAAAGCTATCCCTTGCAGGGTTTCATCTGCAAGAGAGAATTCTCTCGTAGGGTTTCGTCCACAAGAGAAAAGTGTATTAGCTGCAAAGCCAAATACAACAATGTAGAAGAGATAAAATGATCCAAGCTCCCTCAAGTGAGCCCCCTACTCCTCTTTATATAGACATTCTTTTAATTCTTTATTGAGGTTGCACTTTTTGATTTCACTTAATAATACCTTAGAAAATAATAATAAAATGATATTTATTCTCCTAATGGGGCATACACCCTCATTTCCCCATTTTTATTATTTAATTGCCAAATTTCACCAAAAATACTCTTAACACACCAAAACACATCAAGACTCCACTCCACAACTATGTATAATAAAAATATGAAAAATGGGGACATTACACCCTCAAGGGCAAAGATAGTAGCCCCTCAGCCACTAGCCTCCACCTCTCAACCCCTGGCTGAAGCGAGGGATCAAGCGCGGGAGAAGTTATGATACCCCTCAATCACCAAGCGCCAGAGAGTGGAAGCCACTCAGAAATACCGGAAACGGTATGAACCCGCCAAGGATGGGAAAGAACCAGGCATTGAGACATACAACGTTGTTGAAGAGCTAAGGAGAACTCCGGCTAAGGTAAGTATCTTTGACGCATTACAATTACCCGGCCAAGTTGATCTACTCCAAGAGTCCCTCAAGACCGTTAAAGGCAAGGGGAGACTAACCCAAACTGTTTTGGCGCAACGACTAACTACTTCTGCCACAGGAAAGAACAGGCCGCCGCTGTTTTACTTATCTCTAAGAATGGAAGGGTGGTTAGTACACAATTGTATGGTTGATTCTGGCGCTGCAACTACTGTCATGCCGAAAGCTGTATGTGAATTTATGGGCATGGAGTATACAAGAAGCAGCCCCGGGGTACTCCAATTGGATGGAACTCCGGTCAGGACTGTCGGGGTTATAAAGGATATCCCAATCGTGCTGCATAAGATGCCGCAGATTATGGTAATCCAAGAAGTTGTGGTAGTTGACTTGGAGCCCTATTTTAGCATGTGCTTATCTAGGGAATTCACTGCCAAGCTTGGGGGCTATTTGTCCCTTGATTATTCACATCTGGAAGTCCCCTTCAGGGGGAAGAGGGTAAAGATTTTTAATGAGAAACCTTCTACCTTTCTAATTGAAATGATCCAGGATGTGGAGAGACCCATGGACTCTGTCAATATCATCGATGGGGCAGAGGAAATAGGAGGAGTGGGGTTGATGGAAGAAACCCTGGATGATTTTGAACAGCAATGAAGCGAGCACTAGTGCTTCGATTCTGTTTGGGGGTGGGAGACTACCATGTCCCACTGGGCATTCCAGAGAAACTGTTGGTTACGAATCTGCCATGAGGAAAGGATTTGTTGTTAATGCGCCCAGATTCGCCCACCAGATTGAAAGGCCGGGGGGAAGGAATGCCTCCCGTGCCAATCTCCGGAGAAGGCCGGCTTCCTGTGGGGTTGTGTTAAGATAAGAGTGCAGGGAAAGAGATAAAAATGTAGAAAGAGATAAAAGTGCAGAAAGGGATTCCAAATGTGATTGGAGTTGGGTGGGGGGAATAAGCAGCACGGCAATGAATCAATCACCACTACTAACCGCATTCATCTACAAACATACATCAAAACTGCAGCTATAAGCGATCCTATGTATCCTCTATCTATGCATTCCAGGAATACTTGGCCATCAAATTCCGGAGTCCAGAGTTCAATACAACAACAAGCAATGACACAAGAAACATGAGGCAGAAATGACAAGGAGAGGCAGCATACAAGATAAAAGACAGTATGCAGAGCCAAGTATATGTCTGTATTTGAGGCAAACGCATAGCTACAATTTTTCCCTAGCAATATATTCCCCTTCCACCACCTTACAATGAAAATGTGGTGGGTATTTATAACCCAATTTCCCCCCGATTACATTCATGGGCACGAAGTCCCAGACAAGACAGTAGCTGACACGAGCGGCTGAGGAGCTGCTGATGCTGACTTCTGTCGGGCCGGACTGTACTTGTAGCATGGTGTCCCTGAAGACGGTACAGCTACGTGGCAGCATATCGAGTCAAGTCTAAGGTCAGCAGGAATGCAGGTTGGTGTGGTAGATGGCACTTCAAATCGGCTTAAATGGTGACAGTTGGCGCCGGTAGTGTAGCCCATGCTTTGTCCTTGCGCGGTCAAGTCTTGGCTCGAATCCCGAAGGTGGACACTTGTCGGATGCTGATGTATGACACGTGTCTGCCTTGAAAGGCAGTTTATCCAACTTCGCCAGGAATTCGGGCGCTATCGGGTTGTGCAGGATGAAAACAGCGCAGTTGGAAGGCCTTCTTGCCTTAGCATTTTCTGAGTTAGTTTTACCCAACTGCGCACCGGTCAAAGGGCACACTCCAACTTCTCTGCGAAGTCGGGTGTCGCACCGGTGCTTGCCTTCTTCCGCTGCTCGGACCTCGCACTGGAAAGGGGGCGCACTCCGACTTCGCTGCGAAGTCGGGTTGCGCCCCAGCACTTAGTTGATTTTCTGAGACTATTCTTCTAGTGCGCCCAGGAAGAAGGGCGCACCCCGACTTCGCTGTGAAGTCGGGTTGCGCCCCTGACACTTAGTCAGATTTTGCTTTGACACTGCCTGTTTGCGCACTTCGGGTTCCCTACTGCGCTCCAACTGAGGGGCGCACTCCGACTTCGCTGCGAAGTCGGGTTGCGCCCCAACACTTAGAAATTTTCAGGGAACACCTCTGTTCTGGAAACTTTACCGGGGGAAGAAAGGGAAAAGGAGAAGGGGGAATGAAATTGCACGGAAGAGGGAGAAAGGGAAAAATGAAGGAAGAGAGAATGAGGAGAAGGAAGGGAGAAGAGCAGCCCACTTACAGAAACCAAAAACATGGCACCCTATGCAAAATATGGCAACATGCCCCATTAGGAGAATAAATATCGTTTTATTATTATTTTCTAAGGTATTATTAAGTGAAATCAAAAAGTGCAACCTCAATAAAGAATTAAAAGAATGTCTATATAAAGAGGAGTAGGGGGCTCATTTGAGGGAGTTTGGATTATTTTATCTCTTCTACATTGTTGTATTTGGCTTTGAAGCTAATAAACTTTTCTCTTGTGGACGAAACCCTACGACCTGTTCTGATATTTTAATATTTGGGACACTATACTGTTTCTTAAAATCAAAAAATACAACTCCAAGAAACAGGAAATAACTAACAATTTTATTTTTCAAATTTCTTTCAAAATAGGGTTCAGATTACAATATTTTAAAAATATAATCTTTCCACAATATGTCTACAAACCCTTGAAATATACTAAATCAGCAAATACCAAAGTACCTCTAAAATCATTGAAGCACCAAAGCGTGAATCCTGTGTGAATTCACCAACAGAGAACTGGGGTTTCGTCTAGCTCCAAAAATCTGAGGGATTTCGTCCTCAACCACACCATTGGGGTTTCCGTCCCTTCGGAGAAGAAGTCTCAGCCACTAGCCTCAAACTCTAGAGGAAATAACTAAAATCCAGAATATCTAAAATGAGACCAAGTCACTGAATAAATAGGCTCCTCCTTGGAAAACTCTCTTTTTCGTGCTCAATGTGGGATAAACATATTTCTTCCCCTTTAATTATAATATAAAGTTTTAACTTTATAAAATGAATTTAATAATTCACTTAATAAAGCCAAGCTTTGCGCTTTAAAAACTTTGCCTTATGAAATTCCGAATGACCAACTGAAACATGTTCCGGATACCCATTTCATTGTAGAACAACATCCCCCTGTCCACTCGGCAAGAAACCCTAAAACCCGACACTGCTAAAAATAACAATTCTAGCATCCTAGCTGCGTTTGACCCCGAACGACCACCAAAACTGAGATCTAAGAATTCAAAAGTTGCCTCAAATATCTCCAAAGGCTCTCATCCATATGACAGCCTACGAGAACCCGTGTATAGGCTAGTCTCTATGTGCTCCCACTAGCTGATTAGAAGGGGACATTACAAACATGATATAGAGTTAGGAATAGTGGGGAAGAAACTGAGTTTTTTGAACTTGATATTGATGCCTTCGGAGAACGCCCTAGGTTAGTAACATCCGAACTGCTGTTACGTGGAGCGTCTTCGCAAGAGGTTGCCTTTTTCGAAGAAGGCCTAACTCCCCTGATCATCCGAGTGTCTCCGTTTCGGTCAGCCATCATCAAGGAACTTCAGGAACTCCTGTTTTTCCGAACCCAGGCACCAACATGGCACAGCAACAGTAACAGCAACAACAGCAGCAGCTGCCACCACAGCAACAACCGCCCAAATTGTTCCCAGCATGGAACTCCTGCGGACCATTAAACTTAGCGGGACAAGGGCAGGTTCTGCCGGCTGCAATGAAGAAGATCCCTACCTTTGACGGCATGGGGAAGATAGCTTTGGAACACATTCAAGATATAGTTTCTCTAGCAGTGATTCATGACATTATGGAAGAAAGAGTCATGGTGAAGCTCCTAGTTTTGTCTCTCCGAGGAAAACTCCTCTATTGGTATAGATCGCTACCGCCTGGCACTATAACGAGTTGGGACCAGTTAGCTGGACAACTGATGAGAGGTTTCAATGAGTCTGCCGATCCCTCCTCCCTCTTGCATCAGTTCACAACAATTCAGAGGCACCCACAGGAGGAGATTGAAGATTTCAATGTGAGGTTCGCTCGGACTTAGCAAAGAGTACCCACTGGACTTCGGCCAACCAACGAAGCTGTAGCATACTACTACCTTAGGGCCTTTAATCCAAATATTAGTGTAATGGTAAGGTATTCGAATGTGAATACTTTCCCTGAACTATATGAGCTGGCCCAGAAAGCGGAAATGGATTTGATAGCCATAGGGAAGCTTCCCCAAAGGATGCTAATGCCTATCTTCCCAGAATTTCCGCAAAAAAAGTACCTGAGCGCAACTACTTCGCAAACCTCCACAACCCCTGTATATTCCATCTCATCGTGGAACCCCAACCCCGTTGTAACCCAGATCATTACTCCACAAGTGCATTTCCCTGCATTTTCAGCACCATAGCCTACTGTCCCTTCGACATTTCCCGCGTTACCGACACCACCCCAATACCCTACCTTGCCTCCAATACCGATGATGGCTCCATTGCCACCGGCCCCCAAAGCTGAAGATATGCAAGCGAAAATACTGCAGGAAGTTCAATCTTTGAACTCCACGATGCAGACTTTGTCCAATGATATGATTATCATGAAAAATAAACAAACGCAATAGGAATTCCTTCCAAGAAGGTCTTACCCCCCACCAGCGCTCACCAAAGATCAGGTGGTTCAACCAGGGAAGTCTTCGGAAAGAAATGTTGTGATCGATGAAGGAACAAGCACTTCTAACACTGTGCACTGGTGCTCCACATGCAACGACCCACATGAGGAGAATACTTGTATGCTGCATCAACATTATGTGCAGACACTGTCAGGGAGCAACCCTAGTGGCCAAGTCAATATGATAAGGCAAGCAAATCAGAACCTGGTGTTGGACGAAGAAGAACAAATTTTAGTTCTTACTAAGGAAGGGAAAAGGCCAATAGAGGTGGATGCAACTCAAATGTCTCCCTTGAAGGTGTATACTCGCCGCCCAAAAGAGCAGCAACCTGTTAAGGCCCCAGACAAAGTTTCGCTTCCCACGCCAGCAAAAGAAAAGAACCAACAAGCCTCCGCAGCCCCGCCTCAGGCCGAAACCAAAGAACAAGCTAGGGAAAACCTTAAGTTCCCTTCATTGACTAAGCGGCAAAGATTCAAAGCCACGGAGCAATATCGCACAAAGTATGAAGCCAAAATGGAGCCCGAAGCACATGCCCTCATAAGGTATAACATTGTGGATGAATAAAAAAGGACCCCTGCCAAGATTAGCCTATATGACGCTTTGCAGCTGCCAGGACGAGTGGACCTATTGTAGGAGTCCTTGAAGTCCGCAAAAGCTGCAAAGTCAGCGCCGCCCGCCGTAGTGCAAACCCTGTCCACGTCCATAACGGGAAAGAATAGGCCTCCTCCATTCTACCTGTCCTTACAAATGGAAGGGCACATCGTCCACAATTGTATGATTGATTCAGGGGCAGCAACGACAGTCATGCCTAAGGCGGTCTGCGAAGAAATAGGAATGGAATACACGCGAAGCAGCCACGGTGTGCTCCAACTGGACGGTACTCCTGTGAAAACGGTCGGTGTAATCAAGGATATACCTATTCGGATAAGGTACCCCAAATTGTGGTAATACAGGAGGTGGTAGTCGTAGATCTGGAGCCCTATTTCAGCATGTGCCTTTCAAGGGAATTCACAGCAAAGCTAGGGGATACCTTTCCATGGACTATTCGCATTTAGAGATCCCGTTCAAGGGAAGGAAAATCAAAATTTACAACGAGAAACCTTCTACGTTTCTCATACAGAAGATGACCAAAGAAGAATGCAATGATCCCGTCCATGCGATAGCAAAAGGAGTAGAACAAGAGGACTTGTTGCCACATTTTGCACGGGGTGCAATGTTTTCAGTTTTGTAAGAGTGTTGCTCTTCCCTTTCCCTCTTCCTCTCTTTCCCTTTCTCTCTTCTCTCCCTTTCTCTCTCTTCCCTGCATTCTCATTCTTCCCTCTTTCTTTTGAGCCCCTCAGTCAGATCTCAAATTTGACAGCAGTTGCCCTGAAAAATGGCTAAGTGCTAGGGCGCAATCCGACTTCGCAGCGAAGTCGGAGTGCGCCCTCCAGTTGGAGCGCAGCAGGAGTGCAAAGTGTGCAGTGCAATCAGCCAGAAGAACAAGTGTTTTGGGCGCAACCCGACTTCGCAGCGAAGTCGGAGTGCGCCCTGCTTTCTGGGCGCACCTTGTAGCAGGCTGGCAGGAAAAATGACTAAGTGCTGGGGCGAAGTCCGACTTCGCAGCGAAGTCGGAGTGCGCCCCCTTTCCAGGGCGAAGTCCGTACGGCGGCAGAAATCAGCTTTCACCTGTGCGCAACCCGACTTCGTAGCGAAGTCGGAGTGCGCCCTTTGATAGGTGCGTAGTAGGGGAATAAACTCAGAAATGCACCCAAGGCATGAAGGCCTTCCCGACTGCGCTGCTTTCTGACCTGCGCAACCCGATGGCGCTCAAATCCTGGGCGAAGTTGGATAAACTGCCTTTCAAGGCAGACACGTGTCAAACAGCATCATCCGACAAGTGTCCAACTTTGGGATCCAAGCCAAGACATGCCGAGCAAAAGGACAAGCATGGGCCGCACTACTTATGCCAGCTGCCTCATTTAAAGCTGATTGGAGGTTCTACCTGCTTCAGCTACCCGCATTCCTGCCGATGAGAAGTTCTACCTAACGCGCTGCCACGTAGCTGTTCAGCCTCCAGGGAGACCATGCTGCAGGTACAGTCCTGCCCGACAAAGGTCAGCATCAGCAGTCCGCGGCTGCTTTTGTCAGCTAATGTTTGACTGGGACTTTGTGCCCATTAATGTAACGGGAGGGACTCGGGCTATAAATACCCACCACCGTTTCATTGTAAGGTGGTGGAAGGGGAATGTCTGTTAGGGAACCATTGTAACTGTGCTTCTGCTTATCAATATAAAGTATATGCCTGGATTTGTTCTACTTCTTTTATTTTTTATGTTGCCTCTCTTTTGTCATATTTCTTGTGTCATGGCTTGTTGATTCGCTTTAGCATTTGGTGGCCAAGTACTCCAGGACGTCATTGATCAGAGGATACATAGAATAAATTAGGTAGCAGTTCCTTCAGTTTGTGTTATGTTTATGTTGCTATCCGTAATGGTGATTGATGCACTGCTGTACTGTTAGTTCCTTGTAGGGAATGTCTGTTAGGGAACCATTGTAGCTGTGCGTACAAATTCTCTGCATAACACACATACTTGGATCTGACATTTCTTGGTTACTTTTTGTATTCATGTTACTGTCCGTAGTGGTGATTGATGTGCTGCCGTACTGTTAGTTCCTTGTAGGGAATGTCTGTTAGGGAGCCATTGTAGCTGTGCGTACACTTCTTTATATAGAAAGTATACTTAGGTTTTGCAGTTCTCGGTCATGCTTTGTATTTATGATGCAGTAAGTAGTGGTGATTGATGTGTTGTCGTATCGTTAGTTCCCCCCACCCAACTCCAATCACATTTGTAAATTCTTTCCACATTTTTATCTCTTTCCTGCACTCTTATCTTAAACCATAAAACCCCACAGGTAGCCGGCCTTCTCCGGAGATTGGCACGGAAGGCATTCCTTCCTTTCGGCATTTCAAGATGGTGGGCGAATCTGGGCGTGTTAACACAAAATCCTTTCCTCATGGCAGATTCGTAACCAACAGTTTCTCTGGCACGCCCGGTGGGACCCGGAGTCCCACATTTGAAAAACTCAGGCTCGTGTTCACTCGGGCTGACAGTTCATTCTGAGCACTCGGTGGGCCAAGGAAGTTTCCCACCCCCAAACAGAATCGAAGCACCGGTGTTCGCTTCATTGCTGTTCAAAATCAGAACAACTGGAGACTCTGCACGAACATATCCTCTGAGTCTGAAAGACCGGTCCTAGCACCTTCATGCAAATGAGAAGGTGGCGAGCAAGGGATCCGAGAAACCCACCTGACTTTTACGAACTAGACATCAACGCTCAAGGCGAAATTGTCAGGCTGGCTGATCAACAAGCTCGTGTCGACGAAGTTGAGGCTGAAATCCAAGAAGAAGCCAAAGCCGAAGTTGGAGGAGCTGAGAACGAAATAGAAGAGGCCGAGGAAGAAGAGGAATCTACATCCTCGGACGGTATCGACACTGAGTACACAACCGACGGAGGAGAAGAAGAAGAAATGGCTGCCCAGAAGCAGAATGACGATGATCTCTTCCCGGCGGTGGACTCTACGGGGCCCTTGGCCCTGGTCGGACAGCAAGCTGTGCCCCCTGCTTCTTTAAAGTCCATCCCTACGTATGACGGCTATGGCAAGACGGCGTATGAGCACATCCAGGACATCCTTGCCCTGGCCGCATTGCACTCCATTACTGACAAGAGTGTGAAGACCCGTCTGCTAGCCCTTTCCCTAAGGGGAAAGCTTCTCTACTGGTGGAGATCGCTGCCAGAGGGATCTATCACAGGGTGGCCCCAGCTTGCCAGGAGGCTCGTGAAAGGATGCAACGAGTCTGCTGACCCTACTTCTTTGCTGCATCAGTTCCAAAGTATCCAGAGACACCCTCAAGAGGTGTCTGACTTTAACATCAGGTTTGCAAGATCCTGGAAACGGGTACCTCGCGAACTTCGGCCTTCAGCTGGCATGGCTGCTCACTACTACCTGAGATCCTTCAACTCAGACATATGCCTGCTGCTGAAGATTGCCAGAATAGACTCGTTTCCTGCTCTGTACGAGGCTGCCCAGCAAGCTGAAGCTGATATCATTTCCATCGGCAGACTCCCGTCCAGGGTGCAGGAACCCATTCATCCCGACTTCCCCAGATCCCAGTATCCACCTGCTTCTGGTGGTGCGCCGTCCACATCAGGGCAGCAACCCCAACAAGCAATGGAATCCGGTGCCGGTCGTAACTCCTTACGGCCCGCCGCAAATGCATTATCCTCACCCGCCTCCTCCTCCACATTTTCCAGCACTCCCTGCTCCCCCGCAGTACGCACCTTATTCCAATCCTCCTCCATTAGCCACATTGCCTCCACCGGCACAGTTGCCGCCTCCTGACAATAACATTCAGAATACAATCCTCCTGACAAGGACTGATTACATTGGAGAGTCTATTTGATCAGAATGACAGAGCTATATCTCATAGGATCAAAGTAGACCCGAAGCAGTATGCCGACCTGGAACTTGAACCAGGTAAAACTATCAAGGTCAGGACAGACTGCACTTCGGAGGAACTTGAGCAGATCAGATCACTGTGCCGAGAGTTCCCCGACATCGTGGCCTGGTGCTACGAGGATTTGAAGGGGTATGACAGAGATGTAATCCAGCATACCATTGAGCTAGAGGAGGGCGCCAAGCCATTCCGACAGAAGTAGAGGGCCGTAAATCCGAAATTTGAGGCCATGATGAAGGCCGAGCTCTTGAAGATGCTGGAGGCCAAAATCATCTACCCCATCAAACATTCATCCTGGGTCGCGAATTTGGTGCCTGTGAGGAAGAAGAATGGCGACATTCGTCTCTGTGTCGACTTTAGAAACCTGAATCAGGCTTCCCTCAAGGACCACTATCCGCTTCCCCAAATTGATCAAATTCTACACATCGTTGCTGGAGCCCAGAGATTCTCACTTCTAGATGGATTTTTCGGCTACAACCAGATTTGGGTCAGGGATGAGGACCAGCATAAAACGGCGTTCACCACCAAATGGGGAACATTCGCCTATCAATGCATGCCTTTCGGCTTATCCAATGTTGGTGCCACATTCCAAAGGGCCATGGACCTGGCCTTCCGAGAGCTGCTCAATAAGATCATTGTCATCTACCTTGATGACATGACTGTTTTCTCTCACTAAAGAGGGGATCATGTTTCCCACCTGTGGCAAATATTTGAGAGGTGTCGAGAATTCGGCATTTCTATAAACCCGAAGAAGTCTGTCTTCGCGGTAAAAGAAGGTAAGCTGCTGGGACATGTCATCTCCGAGAAAGGCCTCGCCATTGACCCTGACAGAGCAGAAGCCCTCCTTCGCTTGCCAGCCCCAATTGATAAAAAAGGGCTGCAGTCCTTCTTTGGCCAGATTAACTTCGTGCGGAAGTTCATCCCGGACTTCGCACAGGTGATCAAGCCTATGGCCAAACTGCTGAAAAAGGATACAACTTACGAATGGACTGATGAGAGAGAGCAAGCCTTCGAGGAAATCAAGGCTCGAATTGCGCAAGCTCCGGTGTTGATAAACCCGGACTACTCCAAGGACTTCATCCTCTATGCGGTGGGAGAACTCGAAAGTTACGCCGTAGTCCTAACTCAGAAGGGAGACAACAGAGAGGAGCGCCCCATAGCGTTCTTGAGCCAAGTGATTCAGCAGCATGAAGAAAAGTACAACTTTATAGAGCGGCAGGTTCACGCTGTCATGAAATCTCTCCGAAAGTTCAGGCATTTTGTCTCCCAGAGCAAAACGACTGTCTTTGTGATTCACCCGGATGTTCGAAGCTTCATCATACAAGGAGAGCCGGGTCACAAGAGAGCAGGATGGATTGCAAAAATCCAGGAGTTCGACATCGAAGTGCGGCCCACCAAGCTTATCAGGGGCCGAGCCTTGTGTCAGGAGCTGGCCCGAAGCGCTGTAGCCGGCATCTCCGCCTGTAAGTGGGAGGACACAGACGACAAGCATCTACCTAGCCAACTCCTTATCGGAGGAGAGTGATTGGACAGATGAACTGGTGAGATATTTCTGCACCGGAAGATGTCCAGATCACCTGAACGCCTCACAACGAAGGAGATTTCGGCTAGGTGCACTCAAGTACACTCTTCGCCCGAGGGGCTTTACTTCAAAAATATTGACGGCATCCTGTTGCGGTGCGTCATGAAATCAGACTAGTCCAGGGTCCTCGGAGATTTTCATTTCGGGATGCCTGGAGGTCATCATTCTGCAAGGCCTACGACCTTAAAAATAATTAGAGCCGGGTACTATTGGCCCACTCTATTTACAGACGCTTATGCGGTCTGTTCTAAGTGTGATCAATGCCAGAGGTTTGCTGGCAGAAACAGAAAAGCACCCCTGCCCCTTCAACCGATTCAGGCCGAGACTCCGTTCCAGCAATGGGGTCTAGACTTCATTGGGGTGATTTCGCCTAGTTCCTTTGCCGGACACAAGTTTATTCTGACAGCCACCGATTACTTCACACGGTGGGCAGAGGCGATCCCGACCAAAAACGCGGACCAAGAAACGGTCATCAGGTTCCTTGAAAGCCTGATTACCCGCTTCGGGGTTCCAGAGTCAATTGTGACGGACAATGGTCCGGGGTTCGCAGGCGCTGTACTCACGGAGTACACTGGAAAACTTGGCATTTATCACAAAATGTCTTCTAATTACTACCCGCAGGGGAATGGCCTTGCTGAGTCTACTAACAAGAACCTCCTGAAGATCATCAGGAGGACCATTGACAGGAACAAGCGGACTTGGCATTTACTCCTGAACCGGGCGCTATGGGTGGACAGAGTTTCCTTCAAGAAATCCATCAGAACGTCCCCTTATGCGCTCGTCTATGGCAAAGAGGCTGTCATGCCAGCCCACATTGAAATCCCTACCCTATGGATGTTGGACGAAGCTAGGAGCAGTGGAGACCCGGTGGATGATAGACTGTGCCAACTTCTGCAGTTGAAAGAAGACAGAGAAAAAGCATACAAGGCCTTCACCAATCATATTGAAGCCACTCAAGGCTGGTTTGCAAAAGGCACCACTGCCCGAGTTTTTAAAATCGGGGACCTGGTGCTGAAGTGGGACTCATTTAAGGCAAAGCCGGGCAACCACGGGAAATTTGATGCCCTCTGGGAGGGCCCTTATCAGATTGCCCGGGTGAACCAGTTCAATGCTTACGTACTTCGGGATATGGAGGGTCAGCTCCTACCTATCCCCGTTAACGGGTTCCACTTAAAAATTTACCGCTGCTGAAGGTGCCCAACGGACCTTTCTTTGTAAAAATTTCCCTTATGTATTTTACTTTTCCAGGATGTACAGTTTTCCAGCTTTCAGTTTTTTCCATTTGTTTAAGCCCAAGTAGGACAAAAGGGAGAGACCACAGACTTCGCAGTGAAGTCTGTTGTCGCCCCTCAGAAGGAGCGAAGTTCATAGAAGGGAGCTGCCTGAGAAAGAAAAAACACCTAAGTGGCGGTGCACTACCCGACTTCGCAGCGAAGTCGGGCTGCGCACCGGCCAAAGGGCGCGGTTTGAAAGTAGAAGCTGCAGAGTGAGTGATTGGACTGCGCTCGATTTTGGAGCGAAGTCCGACTTCGCGCGCGAAGTCCAAATACACCCGGCTTGCGCGCGAAGTGCGAAGTGCGCCCGAACTTCGGGCGAAGTCCGAGCGCGCCCCGTTTTTCGGGCGCAGCTCGAGTGGCCCATCACAAAAGGCGGATAATTCCAAGAGGGCCCGAAGCCTCGTCAAAAAATCGCAAGGTCCGGTTGCGCCCAGCCAAAGGGCGCAGTTGGAAAAGAAAGGCAGCAACAGTCTTAACGCAAGTGGCAGTTCGGACTGCGCCCGATTTTGGGGCGAAGTCCGACTGCGCGGGCGAAGTCGGATCGCGCCCAATTTTGGGGCGAAGTCCGATTGCGCCCTGTTTCCTGGGCGCAGCTTGGATGGTCTATAAAAAATAAATAAAAAATTTTAACACTCCAAGCGTGGGCCCAGGGCGCATTGCGACAGTAAGAGTTGGGTTTCCACACCAAAGGGTTTTTTCTTGAGCAGTGTGCCCAGATCACGGCAGTGACGTCAGCCATGGCGCAGCGTTCAAAGTTAAATTTAATGATTGCGCAATCTTCAAGGAAAGATCAATCAAGGAAGCATGGCGTGGCAACCAGGGTACATCTTTCAAGACATTCTCCTGTGCGGCCACCAAAAAATCATAACGCCTTCACTTGTCGGCTGACCTACCCCCTCTTGTGCACCATTAATGACGCTGTCATTATCTAGAAAAGGGGGTCTGATGCATCCAGACATGCCAAATCGTGCAGATTATTCCTATGATTGCGAAATCTTGTGCAGACGTCCAGAAGTCGTAATTATTGCTTTTTCGAAATGATGGACAAGGGAAAGTTGCCAATGCCAGCGCAACCCAGCGAAGGGCGCAAACTGGGGGATTTACCGCAGTCAAGTGTTTTCAGGAGTGAGACGCCGCAGGACCAAAAGTCAAAATCCCGGCCGAAGAAAGTACGTGGGCAAGCCCCACCACCGTCGGTTAATTACCTGTCTGGGTACAAGGACGGCTCGTTTTCCATGAGCCTTACTAAACTGCGGATAAATGTGGAGAATTGGGCTGACAAAGTTTCGCCCTCTCACCATTTCGGAGCGGCGTACAAGTCGAACCTTTTCCGGTTCTTGTGCCCTCCTGTCCATCAATGCCCGGAGCTGGTAGACCTAATTGTCAGACATTACAGACCAGCTACCCGACAAATTTGCAGCTCCAGCGGTAAACCCTTGTTCGCACTTCGCAAAGAGACTGTCCAGCCGGCCTTCGCCCCAGGGTTGGAGTATGACTCCAGCACGATTGTCAGAAAGATAAATCTTGGCGAGCAAGCGGGACGTCATTGATCAGAGGATACATAGAATAAATTAGGTAGTAGTTCCTTCAGTTTGTGTTATGTTTATGTTGCTGTCCGTAGTGGTGATTGATGCACTGCTGTACTATTAGTTCCTTGTAGGGAATGTCTGTTAGGGAGCCATTGTAGCTGTGCTTACAAATTCTCTGCATAACACACATACTTGGATCTGACATTTCTTGGTTACTTTTTGTATTCATGTTACTGTCCGTAGTGGTGATTGATGCGCTGCCGTACTGTTAGTTCCTTGTAGGGAATGTCTGTTAGGGAGCCATTGTAGCTGTGCGTACACTTCTTTATATAGAAAGTATACTTAGGTTTTGCAGTTCCTGGTTATGCTTTGTATTTATGATGCAGTAAGTAGTGGTGATTGATGTGTTGCTGTACTGTTAGTTCCCCCCACCCAACTCCAATCACATTTGTAAATTCTTTCCGCATTTTTATCTCTTTCCTGCACTCTTAGCTTAAACCATAAAACCCCACAGGTAGCCGGCCTTCTCCGGAGATTGGCACGGAAGGCATTCCTTCCTTTCGGCCTTTCAAGCTGGTGGGCGAATCTGGGCGCGTTAACACAAAATCCTTTCCTCATGGCAGATTCGTAACCAACAGGACTTAGTAGAGGAATCACTTGCACGGCTAAATTCTGAAGATGAATTTTCATTGACAAATTTCAATGCCATGATAGAGACAGAAATAGGATGTTACACCATCACAGAGCCAGAGAAACACATAAAGCCAAAAGATAAGATACCTGCCCAAGAAGAATTATGGCAATTATTTTTTGACGGAGCCTGATGCAAAAACGGATCCGGGGCAAGGATACTTTTAGTATCACCGTCTGGAGAGCAGAAGGAATATTGCTACAGATTGGTTTGGAGCTGCACCAACAATGCAACAGACTATGAAAATTTATGCCTAGGATTGAAGAAAGCAGGAAAGTTAGGCATAAAACATCTCAAGATTTTCGGAGATTTAGAATTGGTATGCAATTAGGTCACCGACAAGTGCATCTCCAAGAAGCATTATCTTAAAGCCTATCGCAAAAGAGTATGGGACCTGTTTGAACAGTTCGAATCACTCAACCTGCAGTCCATCCTACGAGAGAAAAATAGGCACGCCGATGTCTTGGACTCCATCGCAGCTAGATATTCTCCAGCCGACGACATGGTGCACAAGCCGAAGGCCATAAGGATGATTTATAGGCCCTCTGTGCCGGATAGGGACATGCATTGGCAAGTTTTCGACAATGATGAACAGATTGTTAATTTCCTGGTCCAAGAAGCAGCCACTGTCGAGGGAAGAAACCCGAAAGACAAGGAATATGAAGGACTGATCCAGTTAAAAAATAACCATGTTCCAAGAAGATTGATCACTTTGGAGAGCCTGTTCGATCAGAATGACAGAGCAGTCTCCCACAGAATCAAAGTTGATGCTAGGCAATATCAAGATCTAGAGCTTGAATTCGGGAAGGTGATAAAATTTGGAATAGACTGTACCACAACTGAGTTAGAACAAATCCGATCTTTGTGCAGGAGGTATCCAGATATAGTGGCATGGTCTTACCAAGACCTAAAGGGTTATGACCGAAGACTGGTTCAACATACAATCGAGCTGCAAGAAGGGGTCAAACCTTTTAGACAGAGGCAAAGACTAGTCAACCCGAAGATCGAAGCCTTGATGGAAGCCGAACTTCTGAAAATGCTTGAAGCCAAGATCATTTATCCCATAAAACACTCTTCTTGGGTAGCGAACTTAGTTCCCGTCAAGAAGAAAAATGGGGACATTCGGCTATGTGTAGACTTTCGCAATCTAAATCAGGCTTCACTGAAAGACCACTACCCTCTCCCACAGATTGATCAAATCTTGCACTCAGTAGCTGGAGCCCAGCGTTCCTCTCTACTTGATGGTTTTTCAGAATATAACCAGATTTGGGTTAGAGATGAAGACCAACACAAAACGACATTTACTACTAAGTGGGGGACGTTCACTTACCAGCGGATGCCATTTGGCCTTTCAAATGCAGGAGCTACTTTTCATAGGGCTATGGACCTAGTATTTAGCGAATTGCTGAATAAGGTTATCGTCATCTATTTATATGACATGACTGTATTTTCCCGGAAAAGAGAGGATCATCCTTCGCACTTGCAGCAAATATTCAAAAAATACCGAGAATTTGGCATTTCAATCAATCCGAAGAAGTCCATCGTTGTAGTAAATGAAGGGAAATTACTGGGACATCTTATATCAGATAAAGGTCTCGCAATAGACCCCGACAGGGTTGAGGCTCTCTTAAAACACCCACTCCCGATGAATAAGAAAGGGGTGCAGTCCTTCTTCGGCCAAATAAAATTCGTGAGGAAGTTTGTCCCAGATTTCGCTCAAATCATCAAGCCGATGTCCGAGCTTTTGAAAAAGGATGCTGAGTTCATATGGACTGACAACAGAAGAGCGGCATTTGAAGAAATCAAGGCCCGAATCGCTCAGGCACCCGTTCTGACTAACCCTGACTATAGTAAGGATTTCATCCTGTATGCTGTAGGGGAACCTGAGAGTTATGCCGCAGTCTTGACACAAAAGGGGGAAGATGGCGAAGAGTGCCCTATTGCGTTTTTAATTCAAGTGATACACCCCCACGAGGAGAAATACAACTTAATAGAATGACAAGTGCACGCCGTCATGAAATCCCTGAGAAAATTCAAACATTTTGTCTCCCAAAGTCGGGTTACAGTGTTTGTTATCCACCCAGACGTGCGGAACTTCATTATCCAAGGAGAGTTGGGCAGCAAAAGGGCTGGTTGGGTCAACAAAATACAGGAATTTGATATTGAAATATGACCCACAAAGTTGGTTCGCGGTCACGCGCTGTGCCAAGAGCTTGCGAAGAGTGTAGCGGCCGAAGTAACAGCCTGCCAGTGGGATGATTTGATAGCAGGAGAAAGCTTCGCAAACCGAGAGATGGATGAAAGAGACTGGGTCAGTGAAATAGTTGAATACTTCAACACTGGGAGGTGTCCTTCACATTTGAATGCTTCGCAGCGAAGACACTTCAAGATGTGGACCCTTCGCTATGTTTTACGTCCCGAAGTCCTATTATACCGAAACATTGATGGTGTTCTTCTAAGATGTATAAGGGAGGATGATAAGAAAAGGGTCCTTGGTGAATTCCACTTAGGGTTATCAAGAGGCCACTTCGCAGGGAGAACAACTGCTTTAAAAATAATCAGGACGGGCTACTTCTGGCCCACACTCTTCGTCGATACCTTTGCGGTTTTCCAAAAATGCGAACAATGTCAAATGTTCACTGGGCGAAGCAAAAACGCTCCCATGCCCCTCCAGCCGATACAAGTGGAAGCACCATTTCAACAGTGGGGATTGGAATTCATGGGGGTCATCTCTCCGAACCCTTCCGCAGGGCATAAATTCATCCTGACCGCAACTGATTATTTCACAAAATGGGCTGAAGCAGTGCCCACAAAGCACGCTGATCAGGAAACGGTGATTAATTTCCTAGAAAGCTTGATCACCTGGTTTGGCATCCCCGAAGCAATAGTCACGGATAATGGTCCCGGGTTCACAGGTGCTAAAATTAATGAGTTCACTTGCAAATATGGGATATACCGTAAGGTCACCTCCAACTACTATCCCCAGGGTAACGGATTAGCAAAATCGAAAAATAAGACCCTTTTGAGGTTGCTGAGAAAGCTCATGGACAAGAACAAAAGGACTTGGCACCTTCTCTTAGACCAAGCCTTGTGGGCTGATTGAATATATATCAAGAAGTCAATCAAAACCTCACCGTATGCTTTTGTGTATGGTAAAGAGGCTGTCCTACCAACCCATATAGAAATTCCTGCGTTGAAGATGTTAAATGATGAAGAAGCAGAATCTAGTCCTATGGAAGTTAGGCTAACCCAATTATCGCAATTAGAGGAAGACTGGGATAAGGCATATCAGAACCTCGCAAAGCATGCCCAGATCACCCGAAACTGGTTCAAGAAGAAGTCCTCCGTCAGGACATTTAAAGTGGGAGACTTGGTTTGGAAATGGGATTCATGGAAGGTTAAGCCAGACAATCATGATAAAATGGATGCGTTTTGGGAAGAGCCGTTCGAGATTGCCAAAGTAAATTCAGCTAACTCCTTTAACCTCAAGGACGCGACTGGTCAAACTTTGCCAATTCCCATAAACGGTCTTCACTTGAAGATCTTCTATCATTAAAAGTTTTCTTGAAAATTTTCACCCTTGTATATACTGTTGTTTATACTTGTACAAACTTTGTTTTAAGAGTCTCTAGAATTAAGCATGTAGTTAGATATAGATTGTATTCTCATGCCATTGTAACAATGAATTTTTTCCTCGTGACTAAGGTTCGGCTCTGCCAAATCAAAAGTAAAATCTCCTTCAGAATTTTTTCGCACGAAGTAGTCGACGTAGGTTGGTTCGCTGGGAAGCACTTTCAAATCAAGACATGAAAAAGGCGCGAAGAAGGCCAGAGTACAATGTGTCATCGACAACAAGGGATGGCTCATAGCGCCCAGATCCTAAGGGAGAAAGCAGATGCAACCTGCTTCTCTTGGCAGTTGGCTTCGCTGAAGAGGCAAAAGAAATACTTCTCCGAAGTATAAAGGCATGGAAAATGCTTCACAAAAGGAAGTTGAGCAAAGCAACTTCAAAAGGAAAATTTTGCGAACCACTTCTTTGAGACAAAGGAACGCGCTTCTCTCCTAAGGTATCCTAAGCCCCACTTCGGGGCTAATCTTGCACAAAGCGCCTAGTAAGACAGCAATGTAGCTTAGATCCCGTGAAAAGGCAGCTTTGGGTTTGAAACATAGAAGACCCAGGGAAGTTTGAGGTTCGCCGCAAAGTACTTTGCACCAAAATCAGCTTTGTCAAACCGTAGAGCACAAAACGAGAAGCATTTAAAACGTGCCTCGAGGCGTGTGCCAACGACAATCTAGGAAATGCCTAGGATGTGCGGGTTTAATGCAAATGAGGCAGAGCGCATCCCAACAGAATGCCGTTATGATTAAAAGTTGTGCCCAAGTACGAGGTGGCAAGGGAATTAGATTTTCAAAGCCGGGCCAGGTCCTCGAAATACAAAGACCCGCGTGCACCCCGCTGCAAAGCCAATGAAAAAGCAAAGCAATCTATTCCGCCTAATTTTTGAATTTAATTTTGGCAGTTACCATTAATGATGGTGGCTATAACCTTCGGCTATAAATCTCGAGCTTCACCAGTGAATAAGCCGTTTATCTGCTGTCGAGCAAGACTGTAAGAAACTTGTCCAAAGCTCTACGATATTCCCATTTTCTGCATTAAAATTCTGCTCCTTGAGAACAAAATGGGGAAGAAGAATTCTAAAGAAAAAATGAAAAAACCCGAGGTAGCGACTCCAGAAAAGACAAAAAGGGGCAAGGAAGAAAAGAAGCATAGGCCCAAGAAATTTGATTTAAACTTGCACCCTGAGAAGCAGCCCATGGAAGAGGGGGAGGAGTCAGAATATGAGCAACTGGTAGAAGCACCCATTGACGGGTGGGAGAGGATAAAAGACACAAAACTTTCAAAGAGCATCGCGGAGCTACGATACACTATCGACTACATGAGAAGTCGATTGTCTGCGGAAAATAAGAGGGCTGCCGCGTATTATTCACAAATATACTGGTATCTGACTCCACCGACTCATCACTGTCCTGAGTTGATATGCGCTATCGCCCGAAACTACCAGCCATCCACTAGACAGGTTCTGGACGCTGCGGGTAATAAGTTATTTTCAATTTTCAAGGAGGATGTGCAAGCAGATTTTGCTCCCTTGTAGGGGCCACCGAAAGGTTATTTTGTTCGCAATGTCATTTTAAATGAACAGATGGAGAAATTCAACACTTCCAGCCACATGGTAAAATTCCTAAGTGAAAATCTCAAGGATGGGTTCCCTTCGAGTAAGCTCTCGCAGATGCCTCGCCGATGAAAGGAATTTAAGAACACTGATATTTTTTCCATCATTGCGCGGGTCGCAGGCCTGTCCATAGACGTTGATGTGTATCCCTGGAAAGTGTCACTGGCCGAATGTATTTCACGAAGGGAGTTTTATTCTCCAGATCCGTCCAGGCCAAACATGAACCCGATTTTCTTTGATTGGGCAGAATGGGTGGCCCGAACTCTGCATACGCGGCTAGCTAGTATAAAGAATGCTGCTACTGGCGAATATTTTGGGCCTTGGTATTTTCTGGTGTGGCTCTTTTTCCATCATACCCACAGGCATTTTCCTCATATTGCCATTACCCCAAGCGTCAAGGATGGAGCCCCGTTGCTGGTATATCAGTGGACTCCCCTCCTAGCGAAGAGGGGGTCATATTATGTGTTTAACCAACAATTTTTAGGACCGGCTTTTCAGTTATTGCAGGGTCCTTGCCCTCGAGTGCCCGTGGACCGTAGAGACAAAGTGGTTAATGACTGGAAGGGAGACATTTTTCAGTTGACCCAGGGCCTTGTCATCCACCTATTTGGATTCGCGGGGAAACCCTTCCTCTTGCCTATGTATCCTTCTAAATACCAGTTCACTTTGGAGGTTGTTCGTCAGAGCGACGCGACAAATGTCATCTACGGCCATGGCCGAAAGTGGGCTCCGAATTGCGATTTCCCTTTTAAAATGGGAGTTGTAGAAGTCTTCGCCCTAAAACATGTATATTTGGAGAATAAACTTGCTGACTTCGGGTTGCTACAGCTTTCGCAGCGATGGTGCTATGACCCCTTGGAGGTAATGAGGGACCATCTGAGATTCAAAAATTTTCATGTTTGCCCTCGACCGGAGATAGTAAAACAGAGGAATAATCCCACCGACAGAGATTTAGAGTGGCACTTAGAAAGGATGAAGACGTTGCCCCCGTGGCACGAATTTTACACTATGGAAGTTGAGTATGATCCCATTAAGCACCCCTTCTTGAGCCCAGACTCTGCATTCTGGAGAAAAATGAAAGACGATTTTCCGGGAAAGATAAGGAATTGACGCGAACCACAATTGAAAGAATGGTGGGTTATGAGAGTTCGTCATCGGAAGCAAAAATCATACGGACTCTTGGAGACAGATAAGGACTTTGCTATCTACTATGAAGCGTATGCCGGATCTTGGCAACCCCTCTCCTTTGGTGATTTCATTCCTCCTAGTCCCCCAGGTTCGGTCGATAGCCCCAGAATAATTGCTGATGATTCTGAACAGGAAGAGGAAGGCGAAGCTATAGTGACACATCAAGAGCCGCTTAAGGAGCCCGTTAAAGGTTCCGAAGTTGATGTTAGGAGGCCATCGCAGTAGCAAGAAAAGGAAGATATCAGGAAAAGAAAAAGACCCCAACCGGTCCAACTGCCCCCTCCTCATCCGAAGCGGCCTCGAACCAGACCCTCTGGTGCTTCCAATGAACAGTCTACAGCAGGCTCGGTGGAGATTGATGTTGAGAAAACAGTGTCTCAAAAGACGGGGGAAAGTGTTGAGGTAGACGTCGTTAATGTGGAGGAATTCCTCCAAGATGAAGAAAACGTTGGTGAAAAGGTTGAAAATGTTGAGGATGTAGAAGTTGGGAGAAGTAGTGAACCCAACACGCAGGAATTTTCCGCTTATGCTCTGCTAGTAGGGCACGCCTGTATGCATTCCTCTTCTTCAACTTTGGTTTCCCAAGTTGTGTTGACAGTGGTCTCGGCTGAAGGTCTCTTGGAGACTTCTCAAAAAATTACTTGTCCAGTCGTACAGTCACCCCAGCATGTAGTTTCTTTTCCTGTCACAGATGTGTCCCATGATTCTGCAAATCCCATAGGTGTTTCCGCCCCGTTTGAGTCGTCAGGATGGGACGTGTCCGTAGCCACCACTTCACTCACCCATGCCACCATTCCGTTGGTACTTGGTCAGACCGAAGGTGATACCTCATCTCCAAACCCCAACTCCTGCCTCGCACCCATGCATACCATCACTTCGCTAACCAAAACCCCTATCACACCCGCTACCGAGCCCACCGACGACACGTCACCAGTACAGTCATACTTGTTTACCCCTTCGGATGTTAACCCAACCTCATTAGAAAATGAATTAGCTATGATCAAGGAGCCCTCTAGCAGAGAAATTGATCTAAGCCCGCCAAAACACTGACAAAGTACTCAAGAAGGAGAGGAGGAGAGGGCGTTCCCTGGAAAAACCAGAAAAGTGCGCGGTGATTGATTTGAAGAATGGAAAATTGTATAATCAAGAAGATTCCCAAGGTCTAGAAACCCTTGGATGAAATGACCTCTGCAGATTATGAGTATCAGGAGAAGGTCAAGGACCTGGAACACATGGACATCGACAATGAATTAGAATCCATGAATGTAAGAATGGAGACTTTCCGCACACACGCCAGGATTGCCAACCAGCGCCGCTGTGCGGCAGAAAACGCCAATGTAAAGTTAGAGGAAGATCTGGCTAGAATCCGCTCTCAGTTGGAGGATGCTCTGAAGCAATGCGAGAAAATGAAGGAGGAGGGGGATGCCTTGAAACAACAGATAGAGCAACTGCAGAATGAACCAGAAGATCATAGCAAGACCCAGGCCGAAGCTGAAGAAAAGGCCAAGGAGTTTGAATATAGGATCTTGCAGATGCAACATCAGTTGTATGAAAAGGAGAGTTTAGAACTGTTCAGCAGGAACATAATCAAGGACATTCGCTCGCATTTGCATAGGAATTTCAGATCTCGGGCCTCCAATGCCCTTTCAATATTGTCATACATTACTGAAGCCCAGAACGCTGCTACCCAAAAAGGGCCGAAAGTGGACGAAATCATCCTGGAGATAAGAAGCCAACTCAATTTGGCCTTTGAAGTACAAAGCATTAAGTATCAAGACTTGCAGGTCGCTGCCATGAGTCGGACAACAAGGGATTGGTCCACTGTTCAAGCTACAGGTCACGCCTTCTTCTCCAAAGTGAGGAAAGCACAGAAGGCAAAGCAAATTTTGGATGTATTTGAACAGGAGCAGCGTACCTCTCTGGGATATTTCCAGAACCTTTCAGAATTGGGTTTCTCGAGTTTCACCGACGATGATGGGAACCTTTTGACAAAAGAAGAATTAAAACCATCCTGGCTCAGCTTTGAGAGCAATGTTTCTGAGATTGATGAATGGAAGGAGCCAGTTACGGAGGGCCAAGTCACGAATTTTATTTTAAGATACTGTAGGATCGCAGCGTGTTTGAACGACTTGAGCGCGAGGGCCAAATATGTTGATATCCGCGGATCGACGGGTTCCATGTCCTGATTAAGGCACTGCAAGATCGGGAACCTTTTCAGAAGGGAGCATGGGCCCATATTCGCCAAACAATGGAGAGAATCCGTGATCGCCTTCCACCGCCGCCATTGGAACAAGCACCCGATGAAGATGAAAGAGGAAAAAAGATAACTGATGAGGCACCCTTAGAACAAGAAGAACAGAAAGGAGAAGGGTCTGGAGGTAACTTTGGCCCAACGGATGAAGGCTAAGGGGTCCTCACACCGAGGCGAGCTCGTTGCCCCACGAGCCGCCAGGAATGTTGACGATTTTGTCACATTGCTTGGAGGGGTAGTAAAATCCAAAATTCTGTGATGATTTCTTGGTTTGTTTTCTTTCTTTTTGTTGTAAACATCACTCTAGCAATTTTGGCTATCATTTTTGCTCCCTTTTTGTAAATAAACTATACATAGAGAAGCTTCGCCCATAGCTTCGCAAGGAGAAAACAGGAAAATGAAATACATGCCCAAAATTTTCTAAGGCATGAAAAGAGCTTCACAAGTGAAACTTCTATGAGACTAGCTTCGGGCCCCGTTTTTGTGAAGCACTAGAGCAACGAAGGAGAAAATTACAAAGTATGAAAACTGCTTCGCCGAAATCTTAGCGAAACACCCGCTTCGGCCCCTTTCCTTGGAAAACTATTTTTCCAACAAGATCTTGCTTCGCCTGGAAATGCTGCAAAGCACGCGCTTCGGCCAATTGTCGTGCGAAGCCCCTTCACTAGGAGCCTAGCTGCCTTGGAGAAGTCGGAGAAATATTCTAAGGCAAAATTCTACTTCGGCCGAAAAACCCCCGAACGGCCATTTTGAAAAAGCTTCGCAGCGAAGCATTCTTTTAGTCCATCAGCGAAGCATCTATTTGCGAAGCAATTTTCCCGGCGAAGCGATGAGAGATTGGGAGCCATGTTTTGAAGAAGTAGATCTGCTTCGGCACTAAGTCTTTGCGAAGTTGTTTTTGAAGGTCACTTTGTGCGAAGCACCCATGCAGAGAGGTCAGTCCCGCTTCGGCTCACATCCGTCGCAAATTAGGTCCCCGAACTGGAATTTGGTGAAGTTCTCCAGGGCACACACACCAAGGCTGGGTATCTTTTTGAGGCAATCGAGTGTTTCATAAATGCATTTTTACTTGCCCGAAAGACCCGGGACTCATTTTTGGCAATGGAAAAGGAAATATCAATCACAGGAGGAGAACCCGACGGACCTAGCACCCACTCAAGCACCGCACCCAGAGATTCAGGACGAGTTAGGCGGCCCATTAATGCAGATTTCCCGGCTAATGCGGCCGTAACTGCTAAATATAGAAACAAATGTGAGAGCTCGGTCACAGGATGAGTGAAGGCAGATTTCTCAGGTTTTCGAGGGCGTACTTCTGGATTTTGTGCATTGATGGCTCAGAGGGTCGGGTCCTCTATAAAAACCCATGAATTGTAATGAAAAAAGGGGGGGAACTTTTGCTAGAGAATTGTTGTATCTTGATTTCTGCAATAGATATTGAAGACTTTGAGCTCCATTTCTCTCATGAATGTTATCTTCTGTGTCGATTTTTGTTATTCTTTTTCTTCATTTGCATACTGTAATTCTGCGTTCTGGATTTAGGTGTGTAATGAGGGATTGAACCTTGGAATCATTCAGAGGGTTACGTAAGAGATTTAATATTGTGTTAGATTCTTTTTATGCTGCCTGTGGATAGTGGTTTCTGTCAAGTTCTTGTGTTTCCTAATTGCTGTAATTCTGAATTCTGGATTTAGGCATAGGAAGATACTTGAACCCTGGAACTCTTCCAGAGGATACATAGGGGAGATAGCGCAGTGTTTATTTTAGTTTCATTCTTTATATTTATTGTTGTTGTTTCAAGGTATTTTTTGATAATCGTGCTGCTGGTTCTTTCCCACCAAAATCGTTCTCACTTCTTACCCTATCCCCTTTTATTTCTTTCCCGCACTCTTGTCTTAAAAAGACCGAGTAGTTTAGTTCAGGAGTCGGACTTTCTCCGGAGATTGGCATGGAGGGCATGTCTTCCCTCTGGCCTTTCAATGTTGGTCCAGGTCTAGGGCGCGTATCGTACAAAATTCTTTCCTGTGGCAGATTTGTGACCAATAGGCCCGACCTCGGATTAGCTTGGTGGGTCGCACCTCTATGTCGAATTCTTGGATTTTGGCGATCCATCCTGCCCTTTTGTGACCTGGTTCACCCTGAATGATAAAACTTCTGACATCGGGGTGCACAAAAACTGTAACCCGGCTCTCAGATACAAAGTGCTTAAACTTCTTCAAGGATATCATGACCGCATGCACTTTTCGCTCAATAAAATTGTATCTTTCTTCGTGCGGCTGGATTATTTGGCTCAAGAAGGCTATTGGTCGCTCTTCCCCATCATCTCCCTTTTTTGTCAGGACTGCTGCATAACTTTCAGGCTCGCCTACTGCATACAGGATGAAATCTTTTGAATAGTCTGGGTTTATCAGTACTGGCGCCTGAGCAATCCTTGCCTTGATCTCTTCAAAGGCCTGTCTCCTCTCTTCTGTCCAGAGGAACTTTGCATCCTTCTTCAATAGTTCGGCCATGGGCTTTATGACTTGGGCGAAATCGGGCACAAACTTCCTTACGAAGTTAATCTGACCAAAGAAGGATTGCAGCTATTTCTTATTGATTGGGACTGACAAATGGAGAAGAGCCTCTGCTCTATCAGGATCAACTGCAAGGCCCTTTTCTGAAATTACATGGCCCAACAAAGACTGAATTTTTGGGGTTGATGGATATACCAAATTCTCAGCATCTTTCAAACACTTGCCACAGGTAGGAGGTGTGCTCTTCCCTCTTGTGGAAAAACACGGTCATGTCATCCAAGTAAATGACAATGATTTTATTTAACAGGTCCTGAAATACGAGGTCCATGGCCCTCTGGAATGTGGCCCCAACGTTGGATAAGTTGAATGGCATGCGCTGATAGGTGAACGTCCCCCATTTGGTGGTGAACGTTGTCTTGTGCTGGTCCTTGTCTTTCACCCAAATTTGGTTGTAGCCAGAAAATCCGTCAAGAAGAGAGAACCGTTGGGCTCCTGTGACCACATGAAGAATTTGGTCGATCTGCGAGAGCGAATAGTGGTCCTTAAGCAAGGCCTGGTTCAAATTACAAAAATCCACGCAGAGGCGGATGTCTCCGTTCTTCTTTCTCACGGGAACCAGATTTGCGACCCAAGAAGAATGCTTGATACGATATATGATCTTGGCTTCTAGTATCTTCAGAAGTTCTGCTTTCATCATAGCCTCGATCTTTGGGTTAACTGCTCTCTGCTTTTTCCTGAAGGGTTTCACACCTTCCTCTAGCTCTATGGTGTGCTGGATAATCTCTTTGTCGTACCCCTTTAAGTCTTGGTAGCACTAGGCAACAATGTCTGGGTACTCCTTGCACAGGGCCCGAATCTGCTTTAGCTCCTCTTGAGTGCAATCTGTGCCGACTTTAATCACCTTACCAGGTTCAAGCTCCAGGTCCATGTATTGTTTGGCATCTACCTTGATTCGGTGTGAGATGGCCCTGTCATTTTGGTCAAACAGGCTCTCCAAGGTAATCAGTCCTTTTGGGACATGATTATTTTTCAACTGTATTAACCCCTCATATTGCTCGTCATCAGGGTCTCTACCTTCGATTGTGCTAGCTTCGTGAATCAGAAAATTGACGATATCTTCGTCACAGTCGAACACCTGCCAGTGGGTGTCCTTATCAGGCATAGAAGGCCTGTAGATGGTACGAACCGGCTTCGGCTTTTGGACAGTGTCATCAGCCGGGACGTACCTGGCTCCAATGGACGCCAAGATGTCTGCATGTCTATTCTTCTCCCTGGGAATGGATTTGACATTCAAGGATTCGAATGATTCCAGCAGGTCCCAGACCCGATTACGGTATGCCTTAAGATAGTGCTTCTTTGCGGTGCACTTGTCTGTAATTTGCTTGCACACTAACTCGGAATCTCCAAAGATCTGCAGTTGCTTGATTCCCAGTCTCTCTGCCTTCTTCAACCCTAAACACAGGGCTTCATACTCAGCCGCATTATTGGTGCAACTCCACGCCAGCTTGTAGCAGTAATCCTTTTGCTCTCCCGATGGCGAGACTAGAAGGACCCCTGCCCCTGCGCCGTTCTTGCATCTGGCGCCGTCAAAGTACAACTTCCACAATTCATTTGGGGCAGGGCCTATGTCTTATTTTACTGTCTCCTTCGGCTTCTCGGGCTGGGTGATGGAGTAACAACCTATGTCTGATTCGATCATGGCGTTGAAGTCTTGCAGGGAGAACTCATCCTCCGTTTGCAGCTGCTCTATGGCTTCCTCCACCAAGTTCACCTCTTTGTCAAATTCAGTGACCAGATGGACAGCATCATCTTGCAACCCCTCCCCTGGTATCTTTTCAACTAGGAAAGTTGAGGGTTTTCCATTATAAATCTTGACTTTACTCCCTTTGAAGGGGATCTCCATGTGAGAGTAGTCCATCGAGAGATATCCACCCAGCTTGGCGGTAAATTCTCTCGAGAGGCACATGTCGAAGTAGGGCTCCAGGTCAACAACCACAACTTCTTGAATGACCACAACCTCAGGTGCCTTGTGCAACCGGATAGGAATGTCTTTGATGACGCCAACTGTCTTCACAGGAGTGCCATCTAGCTGCAAGACGCCTTGATTGCTCCTAGTGTACTCCATGCCGATTTCTTCACAGACCGCCCTTGGCATGATGGTGGTTGATGCGCCGGAATCAATAATGCAGTTATGCACTATGTGTCCCTCCATCTGCAGCGACAAGTAAAATGGCGGTGGTCTGTTCTTCCCCGTGATTGAAGTTGTCAGGGGTTGAGCTAGCACGGGCTGTGGTGGCTTTCCTCCTGTTGAGGTCTTCAGAGACTCGTGTAACAAATCTACTTGTCCTGGGAGCTGCAGAGCATCGTACATGCCGATCTTCGCCGGGGTCTTCTTGAGCTCATCAACTATGTTGTAAGCTGAAGTATTGGGCACTTCCATTTCTTTTTCCGGCTCGTACTTGGTACGGTACTGCTGCATGGCCTCGACCCTCTGTCACTTTGTCAACAACGGGTATTTGAGCTTTTCTCGAGCCTGCTCCTTGGTTTCCGCTAGAGGTTGAACCTTTGGGGACTTCGCGAGTGGCATCTTTTCTTTTGCTAGTGGAGGCAAAGGTGCTTTGTCAGGAACTTTCGCAGCAGGTGGCGCCTTTTCTCGCCTAGTGTACACTTTCAAAGGCTGCATCTGGGCTGCCTCTACCGCTATCGGTTTCTTCCCGTCCTTGGTCAGGATAGAGACTGGGTATTCCTCGAAGACCGCAAAGTTGCTCCCTTCTTCGCGAAGCATGTTGACTTCTTCATCCGGCGGGATGCTGCCTTCAAGAGTTTGAATATAATGTTGATGCAGCATACAGGTAGCCTCCCCATGAGGGTCATTGCACGTAGAGCACCAGTGCACATTGTCTGGAGTGCTCGGCTGCGCGTTGTTGGGAGCATTTCTCGCTGGAGGCCTTTGAGCCGCTTGGTCTCTCGTCAGTGCGGGAGGAGGATAAGACCTCCTCGGAACAAATTCTTGTTGGGCCTGCTTCTTCTTCATGATGGCCATATCATTGGACAACGTCCGGTAGCCAGAAGAAAGAGACCGCACTTCTTGCAGAATCTTAGTTTGTATGTCCATATCCGGTTGTGCAGGTTGGGTTGGCGTAGGCAACAACGCTAACGGTGGTGCTGGAGGAGGCAATGTCGGGTACTATGGAGGAGCGGGAAGTGATGGATATTGAGGGGCAGACGGGAGTTGAGGCGCCGGTGGATTGGGAAAATGCACTTGGGATGGACCATACTGTGACATGACTGGTGCAGGATTCCATGGTGGATTTTGGTATGCATTGGATGAGGAAGGCGCCCCAGGATGTCGGTGGATATTGTGATTGCGGTAAATCTGGGTAGATCGGCGGCTGCATCTTATGCGGAAGTCTACCTATGGCAATCATGTCTAGCTCTGCCCTCTGGGCTGCCTCATACAACTCAGGGAAAGTGTTTACACGAGCCAACTTGATGACCAAACAGATGTCTGAGTTAAACGCTCTGAGGTAGTAGTGAGCAGCTTGTCCTTCTGAGGGACGTAGTTCGATGGGTACTCTTTTCCATGATCTCGCAAATCTCACATTGAAATCTGAGATCTCCTCTTGTGGATGCCGCTGAATGGTTTGGAACTGGTGCAGCAGTGAGGATGGATCCGTCGACTCATTGAAGCCTTTAACCAGCCGTCCGACCAGTTGAGCCCATCCCGTAATAGTGTTTTTCGGCAAAGATCTATACCAGTATAGAAGCTTCCCTCGCAGAGAGAGCCAACAACTGGGTCTTGACACTTTCATTAGTGATGGCGTGAAGCGCAGCCAAGGCCAGGATATCTTGAATATGTTCATAGGCCGTCTTCCCAGTTCCATCATACGTGGGAATAGCCTTCAATGCAGCAGGTGGAACAACATCTTGATCAGCTAGATTGAGGGGTCCAGTGGAGTCAACTGCTAGGAACAACTCAGGAGCATTTGGCTGAGGATTTGCCATGTTTGCGTTTTGATCGGGCTGATCAGGATCGTGGTAATCTTCAGTGCTCTCGGAAGTCGTATCTTGCTCAATTTCAGTCTCTTCTTGATGGGCTTGATAATCAATCAGCCTCGGGTGCTCTCCAGCAGCGTTGATGTCGAGCTCGTAAAACTCAGGCTCTTGTCCCGCATTCCTAACTCTCCATCGTCTTGTATGCATGAAGGAGCTCAAGATTGACCCTGAAGACAAAGATTTCTTCAGAGCGCGGCGAGACGCAAGAAGCGAACACCAAGTGAGGGGAACACGCCCACCGGCAGCAGAGAACTTGGTTACGAATCTGCCACTTAGGAAAGGATTTTAATCTTTTGCGCCCTAGATTCGCCCAGCAGATTGAAAGGCCGGAAGGAAGGGATGCCTTCCGTGCCAATCTCCGGAGAAGGCCGACTTCCTATACTAATCTAGTTTGGGGGTTTTAGATAAGAGTGCTGGAAAGGGATAAATGTGTAGAAAGAAATGGAAATATCATTTGTTTCAGGTGGGGAAGAACAAGCAACACGATTACAAATTTGCATCCAAACCAACAACAATCAAAACAAAGCATGTAATAGAAATTGCAGCTGTTATTCTACCCTATGTATCCTTCTGTTTAGTATTCCAGATCCAAATAATCACCAATGCTCAAATCCAGAATTCAGAATTCAAACAAATAGAAATATAAATGGACATGAAGTAGAAATACTAGCAGAAGGCAGCATAAAAGACAGAGACAAGAAGCAGAGCCAAGGATGCTTTGAATTAAGTAGAAGGTGATCCGTCACAACAGAGTTCTCTAGCAATATGTTCCCCCCCTTTTACAATCAAATGAACTGCCTTTTATAGCAGGAATTTCCCCCCAAAATACAATCATGCACGGATCCCAAGGACCGGCAAAAGCTGTAAAAGCTGTAAAAAGTTGCCTGGATGAGACCCCTGTTGGCTGTACTTGTACTTGAGATATGGTCGTTCTGAAAACTGTACATCCTCGGACAGGTCTGTTGGGCGGGAAAGCCAGGTTCGGTTGAATGCGGTAGATGAGGTACAGTTTGTTCTTCAATGTTCATCTACCCTGTACCTTGGCAGCACACAATCTGTCACTTCTTGACAGGCATAAATCTCGAAACTTGTGCGGTTTGCAAATGTATGGGGGCTGACCAAAGTCGCCTGCTGAAGAGAGCGCCTCCGGGAGTCGCTCCCAGATGGAGCGAACTTGGGAGGCACCCTGAGTTAGAAATTTTGGCAACTTGGTTCACTTTTCTGGTGCTTGCTGACTGGATGGGGGAGGGCGGCAGCGGTCGCTGGGAAAAAGTAGCGACGACGGGCGGCGCTCAAAAATTGAGCGACGACGGGCGGCGCTCCCTTTCAAGCCTTAGCCAAATTTGAGTGTCTCTGCTCGCTGTCGTTGAACAATGATAGCGACGCTCGGCGTCGCCCGAAAATGAAGCGACAACTGTAGATACGGGTGGGTACATCCCGATACAGGTGATGACAGTTAGTATCAGGGTTAGGCAAGGTAACAAATAATCTAATTGATAGGCTAACTCTGGATGTCAAGGGTCCAGATGTTGGATAGATAGGTGCAGACGTTTGGGACTATGTCAGACGTCTAGGAGTCAGACGTTAGGTTATGGCTGGACGTCGGGTGAAGGGGCTAACGGCTAGCCGTCTGGTGGTGACCAGACGTCAGGCCTCAGTGAACACTCAACCGCCATAACCGCTTCTGCTCCAACACCTATTCGTCAATACTCAACAGCAAAACCTGCAACAATAATTCACCAGTCGAAAACCTGCAACATGGCCATTAATGCTTCAAACCTGCAACAACTCCATTAATGGCAGCAACCTGTAACTCAACTCAACACTCAATGCATACGCAGAATATGGATCAGAATAACAGTCTTTGTATTATGTTTCAATCATGATTACAACATACAATGGTGATCTCAGACAAATTTTGTGCTCTCTCTGCCTGTCTCTGATGATTTACAAATGTTTGAAAAGGGGGTATTTATAGGGCTGGAAGTTGGTTATCCCAACCAACTTCCCCAACTTCCCCAACCAATTCCAAAACCAATTATTTTAACTAATAACTAATCAGACGTCTAACCTATGCTAACTAGTCGTCAGGCCACTAGCCCAGATGTCTGGCAGTTAGACTAGACGTTTGGCAGTCAGACCAAACGTCTGACGGCCAGTCCAGACATCTGACAGTCAGCCCAGACGTCTGACAAAAGTGGACGTCTGATGTCAACACTTAGACAAAATTTCTCAGTTACATTCAAAATTGTTCAGTTACATTCAAAATTGTTGGAGGATGTGCCAATCAGTCCTAGGGCTTAGAACTGCTATCTACATCTATCCTCCCCTTCGAAGAAGTCGATGTCCTCAGCGACCTCCGCTCCGATGCTGAAGCTCCAGCCTCAGTTTGTTGTACTTCTGTTGGTGTAGCAGCCCTCTGTGCTTGTTCGTAGTCCTGAAGCCTTTGACGGTGTTGGTCCCGTTCTTCCTTGAGTCTTTTGGCATAGTTATAATATTTTGCCCATTCGACTTCCAAGGTATTTGCTCGCTCTTCGGTCTTCTTCAGGTTTGTCAGTAGTTCTGTTTCCCTGCTGCGGAACATATCCTTCAACAATTCCTCTGAAAGGGAAGCTGTTGGTGCCCCTGATTGTTGTTTTGCCTTCCGCAGTTCTTCCTCCAAGGCTGCATTTCTGTTCAGCAGTTCTTCCTTTTCTTGAGCCCAAGCTCGCTCTTTCTGACTTCTACTAACTGCAAATGATGCTGCCTATTTAACCAACAGTTCTTTCTGATTCTTGAGTTGGTCTATCTCCTCCGCTGCTGCTTGTAATTTCAGATCCCTGTCTACCAACTCAGCTTGTAAACTTGCATTTACCTCCTTCATCCCTTCGTGGACTTTTTCCATGCGTTGCATGCCTTCAGCTAAGAGTCTATCCTTCTCCAACAGAGCCTGTGTAACTTCTTGCTCCATGATGTCCTTAGTTGTACTGATGTGTTTGATTCCCTCGCCCAGCCACTGTAACAAGTGTGCAAGAAAATTCAGCTGTGTATACATCGGCAATAGTTCTGGCACTACTTCTACCTGCGTGCCGTGCTCCGTAGCCCGTGGTGGATTCTTGCCGTGGCCGCAAACATAAATCTGTTTGGTCTCACAATAGAGACTCGGTGTCCTGTCTGGCAATTCTGCCACATCTTCCATTGTTTGCACTCGGGCTGTAGGTAGTGACCAGGGTTGCCTTGCATAAATTTTGGAAATATCTCTTCGCCAAGGTCCCTGAACTGCCCACTGAACCAATCGGTCAAGTTCCTCTTCCACCATGCCTTGCCATTTCTTCCATTGGCCCATACAGGCGCTGCTGAACTGCAAACTCAGACTCTGCATTACTTGTGCCAGTTTCTGGAAACAGAGTGCTGCATTTTCATCCATCTCGTCGGAGGGATCCATAAAATTTGGTAACCTTAGGAGAATCTCCTGGGACCAAGCATCAATTTGTTCAGCCTCCCAGACTTTTGCTTTGCCTTTGTCTTGCTGGCGAACAGATGGGCTTCCTGTAGCCTGTCCCAAGGTTTCACTGTCCTCTTTGTCCTGTTCTTCATTTTTCTCCAGGTCTACCCATTCCGGTGACTGTTCTTTTCCATCCTTGGTAATATCTACACCCGAAATCGTTGTTGGTGTCTCCTTTGTGGGCTCTTCTGTTCCTTTCTCCCATTGTTCTGTAACTGCTGGCTGAAGTCCCTCTTCTACTCCAGAGCTACCACTGATTCCTGCAGCTTTCCTGGCTGCTGCTATCTTTTCTGCTGTAGCAAACATTTCCTCAATAGAAAATGTGCTCAACGTATCAGCCAATGCGGTTGGTCTTGCCACTGGTCTGTCAGATACATCAGGTGAACCCATACGACCTATGTGCTCTTCTGCGGCAATCCTCTCCTCTGTTCCAACTGGGTTAGCTGTACTTGTCCCAGCTGCCGGATCCTGCCTTGTAGCTGCTGCGGAAAACTCAGGTTCTTCTCTCGGCTGCAGTTCCCGATTACGAGCTACTTCCAGATTCTTCGCTATCTTTTGTAATGCTTCTTGCGAGAGATTCTGTGGAGGCACATCGAATCGCCCCTTCTTATTTTGTCTGGGTTCATCTGGAGATTGGGCCTGTTTTTGTTTCTGTACTTTCGGCTCTCGAGTCGGTGTGGCTCCCTTATCCTCCCCTTCTGGCTCAGCCACCAGCTTCTCCTGACGTGGTTTGTGGGAAATCTGCTTTACCCTTGCCTTCTTTGCTGGCGTCTTCTTGGCTGTCTGCGACTCTATCCACCTACAGATGGATGGTCCTTTTGGTGGGACGTCCCTGGAAGCCTCAAAGTCTGGAATAGAAATTTTTGCGCTTGCTGCCACATCCAGAATCAGTCCAATTGCATGGAACGTCATCGAGAAATTCTTTGTTGTTCTTAACAGAAATGGTTGTATCCGGTTGGATAGATATGTTGCCCAATCATACTGTTCTCCCCGCTCTACTCCTTGTAAATACGAAATCATCCAAATTGGCAAATCTGAACTTGGCTGCTCTCCTGACAGCCTAGACATGATCACGTTCATTATCACTTCATATCCTTCATTCCGGAGTTGTGTCTGCTTGACTCCTCTTCCGCCGTGAACGCAGAGCATCGCATCTACTTCTTCCTTTGTCAGATTGGTTACACTCATAATCAGCTCCGTCGTCTTCTTCGGATCTCTTTCATTCAACACTGGTTGACCCTTCAAAGGAAGTCCGAAAGTGTGCTGGAAAGCTTCGGGAGTGAATTCGACTTCTAGTGCTGTACCGTCTATCTCTACCAGACTGTTGTGCTTTCTCTCATCATAAGTCTCCAACATTTGCACTAGACATTCCTTAAAAATCTCCCGGTCAAAGTGAGGAGCCTGCAAAATAAAATGCACCTGTTGCCACATTTTGCACGGGGTGCCATGTTCTTGGTTTCTGTAAGTGAGCTGCTCTTTTCCTTTCCTTCTCCTCATTTTCCCTTTCTTCATTTCTCCCTTTCTCCCTCTTCCTCGCAATTTCATTCCTCCATCTTCCTTCCCCTTTTCTTCCCCCAGTAAAATTTCAGCAGGTGTTCCTTGAAAAATGTTTAAGTGTTGGGGCGACACCCGACTTCGCAGCGAAGTCGGAGTGCGCCCCTCAGTTGGAGCGCAGTAGGGAACCCGAAGTGCGCAAGCAGGCAGGATCAAAGCAAAATCTGACTAAGTGTCAGGGGCGCAACCCGACTTCGCAGCGAAGTCGGGGAGCGCCCTTCTTCCTGGGCGCACTAGGAAAGCAGTGCAGCAGAAAAACGGCTAAGTGTTGGGGCGACACCCGACTTCGCAGCGAAGTCGGAGTGCGCCCCTTTTCCAGTGCGCATTCCGAACGGCGGAAGAAGACAGCAGAGCACCGGTGCGACACCCGACTTCGCAGCGAAGTCGGAGTGCGCCCTTTGACCGGTGCGCAGTTGGGGAAGCTAACTCAGAAAATGCTAAGGCAAATTGACCCTTCCAACTGCACTGTTTTCTACCTGCGCAACCCGATAGCGCCCGAATCCTGGGCGAAGTTGGATAAATTGCCTTTCAAGGCAGACACGTGTCATACATCAGCATCGGACAAGTATCCACCTTCGGGATTCGAGCCAAGACTTGACCGGGATAAGGACAAAGCATGGGCTGCACTACCGGCGCCAACTGTCACCATTTAAGTCGATGTGAAGTGCCATCTGCCGCACCTACCCGCATTCCTGCTGACCAAAGATTTGACCCAACGCGCTGCCACGTAGCTGTACCGCCTTCAGGGACACCATGTTGCAAGTACAGTCCTGCCCGACAGAAGTCAGCATCAGCAGCTCCTCAGCCGCTCGTGTCAGCTACTGTCTTGTCTGGGACTTTGTGCCCATGAATGTAATCGGGGGAAATTGGGCTATAAATAGCCACCACATTTTCATTGTAAGGTGGTGGAAGGGGAATATATTGCTAGGGAACAATTGTAGCTGTGCGTTTGCCTCAAATACAAGCATATACTTGGCTCTGCTTACTGTCTTTTATCTTGTATGCTGCCTCTCCTTGTCATTTCTGCCTCATGTTTCTTGTGTCATTGCTTCTTGTTGTACTGAACTCTGGACTCTGGCATTTGGTGACCAAGTATTCCTGGAATGCATAGATAGAGGATACATAGGATAGTTGATAGCTGTAGTTTCAATGTATGTTTGTAGATGAATGTTGTTAGTAGTGGTGATTGATTCGTTGTCGTGCTGCTTATTCCCCCCACCCAACTCCAATCACATTTGGAATCTCTTTCCGCACTTTTATCTCTTTCCCTGCACTCTTATCTTAACACACAAAAACCCCCACGGGAAGCCGGCCTTCTCCGGAGATTGGCACGGAAGGCATCCCTTCCTTCCGGCCTTTCAATCCGGTGGGCGAATGCGGGCGCAATAACAACAAATCCTTTCCTCATGGCAGATTCGTAACCAACAGTTTCTCTGGCACGCCCGGTGGGACATGGTAGTTTCCCACCCCCAAACAGAATCGAAGTACTAGTGCTCGCTTCATTGCTGTTCAAAATCAGAGCACCTGGCGACTCTGCAAATATCTGAACACTCTCTGAGTCCGTGAAGACCGGTCCTAACGCCTTCATGCAAACAAGAAGGTGGCGAGCAAGGAATCCGGGAGATCGGTCTGACCTTTACGAAATCGACATTGCCGCTCCAGGAGAGCGCGTCAGGCTGGCTGATCACCAAGCTCGCGAAGAAGAAATCCAAGAGGCCGAGGCTGAAATTGAAGAAGCCGAGGCTGAAATTGAAGAAGTTGAGGCCGAAGAAGAATCTACATCTTCGGACAGTTCCGATACCGAGTACACTACCGGGTCAGAAGCAGACATGGCTGATCATCAAGATGATGATGACCTCTTCCCGGCGGTGGATTCTACGGGGCCCTTGGCCCTAGTCGGACAGCAAGTTGTGCCCCCTGCTGCCTTAAAGTCTATCCCTACGTACGACGGCTACGGCAAGACGGCGTATGAACACATCCAGGACATTCTCGCCCTGGCTGCGCTACACTCCATTACGAACGAAAGTGTGAAGACCCGTCTGCTGGCCCTTTCCCTAAGGGGAAAGCTTCTCTACTGGTGGAGATCACTGCCAGAGGGATCTATCACGGGGTGGCGACAGTTAGCCGGCAGGCTCGTGAAAGGATGCAACGAGTCTGCTGATCCCTCTTCTTTCTTGCATCAATTCCAAAGTATTCAGAGACACCCCCAAGAGGAGGTGTCGGACTTCAACATCAGGTTTGCGAGGTCTTGGAAACGAGTGCCTCGCGAACTCCGACCGTCGAGCGAGTCGGGCCGCCTACTACTACACGAGATCTTTCAACTCGGACATTTGCACTGCTGCTTGAAGGTTGCCGGAATCAACACGTTCCCCGCTCTGTACGAGGCTGCCCAACAAGCTGAAATGGATATCATTTCCATCGGCGAGGCTTCCGCACGAGTACGACCGCCCATCTACCCTGATTTTCCCCGATCGCAGTATCCATCAACTTCTGGTTCGGAGCCGTCCACTTCAGGACAGCAACCCCAGCAACAATGGAATCCGGCGCCGGTCGTGAATCCTTACGGCCCGCCGCAAGTTCATTATCCGCCTCCTCGTCCTCCGCATTTTCCAGCACTTCCTGCTCCCCCGCAGCATGCACAATATTCAACTCCTCCTCCATTGGCTGCATTGCCTCCCCCAGCTCAGTTGCCGCCGCCTCCTGACCATGATATTCAGAATAAAATCCTTCAGGAGGTACGGGCTCTGGCCTCTGGTTACCACACCATGTCCAACGACATGACAGTCCTGAAAAAAAAACAGGCCCAGATGGACCTGGCTCCGAGGAGGCCATATCCGCCCCCGGCGCTGACAAAAGATCGGACCCCCGAGCAACAACTGCAAAGGCGGCCCCCTCCGAGGAATGCTGCCATTGAGGACCAACCTGGTACTTCTGACCAGGTCAACTGGTGCACCACGTGCAATGACCCGCATGCCGAGGAAGACTGCACTCTGCATCAACACTACCTCCAGACCTTGGCCGGCAGCGCCATAGAGGACGAAGAACTCTACATGATCCTGGGCGACGAAAGTAATTTCGCCGTTTCAGAGGAAGTTCCGATGCCGCCTCCTGCCAAGGAAAGCAGAAAGTCTGCTGAAGCTGCTGAAAAACCCTTAAAGGTGTACGCCAGAAGAGATAAGGCGCAACCTGAGGAGCTACCACCCTACAAGAGGCTGTGGCCCTACACAGCCAAAGAGAAGACTCCTCCGGCGAAGACTCCCGCAGTCAAGCCTCCCGTAGCCAAAGCTCTTCCGGCTAAAGCTCCCGCTGCTCAGCCTCCAGCTGAAACTAAAGAACAAGCTCAGGGAGAAGGCTGAGATATCCGTCTCTGACCAAGAGACAGAGAGTTGAGGCCACTCGACAGTACCGGACGAAGTATGAGCCGGCAAAAGAAGCGGAGGGAGCTAGCACTTCGGGTTACAGCATAGTAGACGAGTTGAAGAGAACCCCCGCAAGAATCAGCATGTATGATGCTCTTCAGCTCCCAGGCCAGGTTGATCTGCTGCAAGAATCTCTGAAGATTATGAAGAATGACAAGCAGATACAGCCCGCTGTCCTGGTGCAACCTCTGACAGTCTCAGCCACCGGGAAGAACAGACCACCTCCCTTCTATCTGTCTTTACGGATGCAAGGGTATATAGTGCATAACTGTATGGTGGACTCTGGTGCTTCCACGACCGTAATGCCGAGAGCCGTCTGTGATGAGATCGGGATGGAGTACACAAGGAGCAGCCAAGGCGTGCTGCAACTAGACGGCACCCCTGTCAAGACAGTCGGTGTCATTAAAGACATCCCTATTCGGCTGCACAAAGCTCTCGACATCGTGGTCATCCAAGAGGTCGTGGTTGTCGACTTGGAACCCTACTTCGGCATGTGTCTCTCCAGGGAGTTCACTGCGAAGTTGGGAGGGTATCTGTCTCTGGACTACTCGCACATGGAAGTGCCCTTCAAGGGAAGGAGATTGAAAATCTTCAATGAAAGGCCTTCCACTTTCTTAGTAGAGAAGATACCCGGAGAAGAGCCTGAGGACTGCATGGTTCAGTGACGGAGGAAGAGCGGTGACAGTGGACATGACAGAGCAAGCTCTCGAGCAGCTGCAAGTAGAAGACGAATTCTCCTTGCGGGACTTCAACGCTGTGATTGAAACTGAGCAAGGCTGCTACACCATTGTTCAGCCTGAGAGGCTTGACAAGTCGGCCAGAAGAGAAGTGGGACCTGCACCTGAAAAGCTGTGGAAGCTTTTCTTTGACGGCGCACGATGCAAAAATGGCGCCGGTGCTGGAGTACTTTTGGTTTCCCCAACCGGGATCCAGAAGGATTACACCTACAGGCTGGCCTGGAGCTGTACCAACAACGCGGCGGAGTACGAAGCCCTGTGCTTGGGTTTGCGAAAAGCGGAGAGGCTGGGGATTAAGCATCTACAGATCTTTGGGGACTCAGAGCTGGTGTGCCACCAGATTACGAATAAGTGCGCCTCCAAAAAGCACTATCTCAAGGCGTACCGAAATCGGGTCTGGGATCTGATGGAGTCTTTTGACTCGTTGAATGTCAAGGCTATTTCACGCGAGAAAAACAAGCATGCTTGACATTACGGCGTCTGTTGGAGCCAGGTACGTTCCGGTGATGACATCGTCCGGGAAGCGAAGCCGGTTCGTACTATTTATGAGGCCTTCTGTGCCTGATAAGGACACCCACTGGCAGGTGTTTGACTGTGACGAGGAGATCGTCACATTTTTGGTAAATGAAGCATGTTCAATCGAAGGTAGAGACCATGATGACGAGCAATATGAGGGGTTAATACAGTTGAAAAATAATCATGTCCCAAAAGGACTGATTACTCTTGAGAGTCTATTTGATCAAAATGACAGAGCCATATCTCACCGGATCAAAGTAGACCCGAAGCAGTACGCCGACCTAGAGCTGGAACCCGGAAAATCAATCAAGGTCGGGACAGACTGCACCACAGAGGAACTCGAGCAGATCAGAACATTGTGTCGAGAGTTCCACGACATAGTAACCTGGAGCTACCAGGACTTGAAGGGGTATGACAGAGAAATAATCCGGCATACCATTGAGCTAGAAGATGGCGCCAAGCCATTCCGGAAAAAGCAGAGGGCCGTCAATCCAAAAATCGAGGCCATGATGAAGGCCGAGCTCTTGAAGATGCTGGAGGCCAAGATCATCTACCCCATCAAGCATTCATCCTGGGTTGCGAACTTGGTTCCTGTGAGGAAGAAGAACGGAGACATTCGTCTCTGTGTGGACTTTAGAAATCTGAATCAGGCCTCCCTCAAGGACCATTATCCGCTGCCCCAAATCGATCAGATCCTCCACATAGTTGTTGGAGCGCAGCGATTCTCCCTCTTAGACGGTTTTCTGGGTACAACCAGATATGGGTCAAGGATGAGGACCAGCACAAGACGGCGTTCACCACCAAATGGGGAACGTTCGCCTATCAGCGCATGCCTTTCGGCTTATCCAATGCTGGCGCCACATTCCAAAGAGCCATGGACCTGGCCTTCCGAGAGCTGCTCAACAAAGTGATTGTCATCTACTTGGATGACATGACTGTATTCTCTCACAGGCGAGAAGACCATGTTCCCCACCTGCGGCAAATATTTGAAAGGTGTCGCGAATTCGGCATCTCCATAAACCCGAAGAAGTCTGTCTTCGCGGTGAAAGAAGGAAAATTGTTGGGGCATGTCATCTCCGAGAAAGGCCTAGCCGTGGACCCTGATAGAGCAGAGGCCCTCCTCCGCTTGCCCGCCCCAATCGACAAGAAAGGGCTGCAGTCCTTCTTCGGCCAAATCAACTCGTGCGGAAGTTCATACCGGACTTCGCGCAGGTAATCAAGCCCATGGCCGAGTTGCTGAAAAAGAATGCAGAATTCTTATGGAGTGAAGAAAGGGGGCAAGCCTTCGAGGAAATCAAAGCTCGAATTGCACAAGCTCCGGTGTTGATAAACCCGGACTACTCCAAGGATTTCATCTTGTACGCGGTGGGAGAACCCGAGAGTTACGCCGCAGTCCTGACCCAAAAGGGAGATGATGGCGAGGAGCGCCCCATAGCGTTCCTGAGCCAAGTGATCCAGCCACACGAAGAAAAGTACAACTTTATAGAGCGGCAGGTTCACGCAGTCATGAAATCTCTCCGAAAGTTCAGGCACTTTGTCTCCCAGAGCAAGATCACTATCTTTGTGATCCACCGGGACGTTCGAAGCTTCATCATACAAGGAGAGCCGGGTCACAAGAGAGCAGGATGGATTGCTAAAATCCGGGAGTTCGACATCGAAGTGCGGCCAACCAAGCTTATCGGAGGCCGAGCCTTGTGCCGGGAGCTAGCCCGAAGCGCGGCGGCCGAGATATCCGCTGCCGAGTGGGAGGATCCGAGCAACACGCACCAACCTAGCCAACTCCTTACCCGAGGAGTGCGGCCGGACGAGATGACCTGGTGAGATACTTACGCACCGGAAGATGTCCGAGACCACATGAATGCCTCACAAAGAAGGAGGTTTCGGCTAGGTGCACTGAAGTACACTCTTCGCCCCGAGGGGCTTTACTTTAAGAACATTGACGGCATCCTGTTGCGGTGCGTCAGAAAAGCAGACCAGTCTAGGGTCCTTGGAGAATTTCACTCCGGGATGCCTGGGGGTCACCATTCCGCAAGGCCTACGGCCTTAAAGATAATCAGAGCTGGGTACTACTGGCCCACTCTATTTATAGACGCGCATGCGGTCTGTACCAAGTGTGATCAATGCCAGAGATTTGCTGGCAGGAACAGAAAAGCACCCCTGCCCCTTCAACCGATCCAAGCCGAGACTCCGTTTCAGCAATGGGGTCTGGACTTCATCGGGGTGATTACGCCGAACTCTGCAGCGGGACACAAGTTTATCTTAACCGCCACCGACTACTTCACACGGTGGGCAGAGGCGATCCCCACAAAGAACGCCGACCAGGAGACGGTCATCAGATTCCTTGAGAGCCTGATTACCCGTTTTGGGGTCCCCGAGTCAATAGTAACGGACAATGGTCCGGGGTTCGCAGGCGCTGTACTCACGGAGTACACCAGCAAATATGGCATCTATCACAAGATGTCTTCCAACTACTACCCGCAGGGGAATGGTCTCGCCGAGTCCACCAACAAGAATCTACTGAAGATCATCCGAAGGACAGTAGAAGAAAACAAGAGGACTTGGCACCTACTCCTGGATCGGGCGCTATGGGCGGACAAAATTTCCTTCAAAAAGTCCATCAAAACGTCCCCCTATGCGCTCGTATACGGCAAAGAAGCTGTCTTGCCAACTCACATTGAAATACCCGCTCTCTGGATGCTTGATGAAGAGAGAGGCAGCGGGGATCCGGTAGATGACAGACTTTGCCAGCTTCTGCAGTTGGAGGAAGACAGAGAGAAAGCGTACCAGGCCTTCACCAAGCACGTCTGAAGCAACCCAAGGCTGGTTCGCAAAAGGCACCACTTGCCCGAGTTTTCAAAATCGGGGACCTGGTGCTGAAATGGGACTCGTTGAAGGCCAAACCCGGCAACCACGGAAAGTTTGATGCCCTCTGGGAGGGCCCCTATCAGATTGCCCGGGTAAACCAGTTCAACGCATATGTGCTTCGGGACATGGAGGGACATCCTCTCCCCATTCCCGTCAACGGGTTCCACCTGAAAATGTACCACCACTGAAGGCACCCGAAGGGGTCCTCCCTTGTACAGATTTCCCTTCCGCATTTTTCAGTTTTCAGTGTGTAAATATTTCAGTTTTTTTAGTTTTAGTTTTCCAAGTAGCCCAAGTAAAGTCTGAGGCAAAAACCCGACTTCGCAGCGAAGTCGGGTAGCGCTCATCGAATGGTGCGAAGTAGGGAAGAAGGCGGTTGAAAAGAGAGCTGAAATGTCTAAGTGTGGCTGCCCAACCCGACTTCGCAACGAAGTCGGGTTGCGCCCCTTCCAAAGGGCGCAGTTGGGTAGCGGACTACAAGGAAATGCCAAGTGTCAGGCTGCGCCCCTGTTGCCGGGCGAAGTCGGATTGCGCCCGTTTTTCGGGCGAAGTCCGAAGTGCGCCCGTTTTGCGAAGTCCAAAGTGCGCCCGTTTTTTGGGCGAAGTCGGAGTGCGCCCCGAATTTAGGGCGAAGTCCGAATAGCTCACCGCGGAGAACATGAAAAATTATAAGTGTGGGCCCAGGGCGAAGTTCGGCACAGGGCGAAGTTGGGTTATGAGCAAGAAAATTCTTCTTTGAAAAGTGTGCCCAAATGGTGGCGGTGACGTCAGCAACGGCACAACGCTCAAGGTGTTTTAAATGATTGCGCAGTTACCAAGGATGATGCATTTAAAGGGTAAGGTGCGTTTTGGGCCAACGACTAATAGAGTACGCTTTTCGAAAAAAGCCCATGCGCAGCCGCCAAAATCATAACGCCTCCACCAACCCTGAGTTAACTGCCCTAACTCCCTTCCTCGCGCCATTAATGTTGCAGTCACTGTCTACAAAAAGGACCCTGGCGCAGCTTGAAAATTCATATTGTTCGAGCTGACTCCTTGACTGCAAGGAATAAAGCTGACAAGTTCAGAAGCCGTAGTTCCTGCCTCTGCTTTTCGACAAGGATGGACAAGGGGAAAGCGCCCGTACAAGCGCAATCTAGTGAAGAACCGCGCGAAGCCGAGGAGTCTCCAGAATCTAGCGCTCATGAGAGCACAGCGCCGCAGAAGGACAAGAAAAGAAAATCCCGAACGAAGAGGCGCGTAGTTGGCCAGACTCCGCCGCCACCAATCAATCGCTTGTCTGGATACAAGGATGGTTCCTTTTCCATCAGTCTCTCCAAGCTGCGTCTGAACATCGCAAAGTGGGTGGATAAGGTTTCGCCTTCCCATCACCTCGGAGCGGCGTATAAATCAAACCTTTACTGGTTCCTGTGCCCTCCGACTCACTGGTGCCCGGAGCTGGTTGAAGCAATCGTGGAATACTACAAACCAGCTGCCGGCGACAGGTCTGCGACAACAAAGGAAAGGTGTTGTTCACTCTTTTCCGAGAGAGCGTCCAGCCAGCGTTTGCCCCAGGGCTTCAGTATGATCCCGACGTAATTCTCAGAAGGGTGAACCTAGATGAGCAGACCAGCAGATTTTCTCAGACGAAGCGGATGAGAGAGTTTCTGGACTCAGAGCTGAAGACTCCGCTGGCGGCTGGACAGTGGCCGACTGGCCCCATACCGCTGGACCGATTTGAAAACAGATATATCTATATCATCCTGGCATGGGTCCTCGGCTGCGACTCTGACAGAGTGGTGCGGCCTTTCCAGCTGGCGATGGCCGAATGTATCCTGCACGGGGAGTTCTACGACTCCACGGCGCAGAAAAGTGGGAAGCGCCCTATCTTCTTCGACTGGGCGGACTGGTTGGCGTATGCGATACATTCGAGCCTGGTAAGACTGCAGCAGAAGCAGTCGACGGATTTCCGGTTTTGCTCCTTCCTCACATGGCTGTGCCTATATCACATGCATTACCGGATGAACGTCCCTCACCTGAAGAAAGTGAGCGAACAAGGAGAGCCGCTCCCGGTGTACGAGTGGACTGAGGTCTTGTACGGGAAGGGCTCATTTTATGATTTTAATATTAAATTTCTTGCCCAGGTCATGGGATTGTTCAACCGTGGCGCGTCTCGCCCACCGGAGACCTTGACGAAGTACCTGTGGAACAACGAGTTCGGGGATACCTTCAAGGTGACTCGGGGGCATCATTGTCCGAATCTACGGGTTCAAGGGAAAGCTGTGTTTGCTGCCCTACTTCTGCACTGACCATCAGTTCGGGATGGAGGTTGCGCGGCAGATGGACTATGTTGAAGAGGAATTTGGCCAAGGCAAAAAGAAGGGTCACATATTTCAATATCCTATGACCTGGGCCAATATCCAAGTTTTCGAGATCGGGCAGCACGTCTACCTTGAGCGGGAACTCATTGATATGGGCCTGATAATGCTGCCGCAACGCTGGAAGTACGACCCAATCGGGGTCCGGGGAAAATTCACTCACATCTGTCCTAGAGCTGAAATCATGAAGGAAAGAAGAAACAGGACAGGTGCAGACCTCCACTGGCGCATTCATTTGATGCAATCATGGCCACCATGGCATGAGTTTTACTGTGAAGAGGTCACCTACGATCCCGAGCGAAACCCGGATCATCGGATGGAGTCGGCTGGCTTCAAAAGATTCCTCGCCAAGGTGGCGCCACTCAACTGGCATAAGGACAAAATCCTCGAATGTTGGAAGATGAGGTGTCGCACGCAGCACGATAAATCCAATAGGAGGAACCTTGCTGTTGACGATGAGTTTTCGGCACTATATGATCAATACGTCGACACGTGGCAGCCCTTCGAATTTCGCAATTGCGTTCCCCGAGGCGCAAATATAAGGTATAAAAGGAGGGCCACCTCTCAGCCATCGTCAACTCCCGCGACTTCCAGCGCGACTCCAACAAGCAGCCAAGTGGGCCCGATGCAGACTGTAGCTCTTGAGGCAGTGCCCGAAGTGGCGCAAAGTTCAGAAAGGTCAACTTCTGAGCTGGCCCCTCCAGTAGAAAAGGCGTCCGCGCTGCCAGCTAGCAGACCGAGTGCGGCAGGCATTCTTCCAGCACGACCCAGGTACAAGTTTACCGTGGGAACATCAGCGCCTGCCGCCCCTATATTGTCTCTTTCTTCTGGACCAGCCACGGCGTCGGGAGAGAAGAAGAAGAAGAAAGTCGAAAGGGCCAAGGGGCCTAAGAAGCCAGTACAACAATTAGCCGCAGAGCAGTCGCAAGCAGCAGCGCCGGAGGTTGTCTCTTTGGACAGCCCAGAACCAGAAGCAGACATCCAGGCTGCAACCATCCCTCCAGCGACGGCTCAGGCGGAGCCCGCAGGTACGTCCTCTGTTTCTCTTCCCCAAGTCCGCGTCAGCCCTGCAAAAGCTCCATCTCCCACCTCATCAGGGCAAGCCGTAGCCGTGTCTTCCGCCTCCCAAGCTACCCAGCCGTCTGGAGGCCTGCATTCATTTGACCAGTTTGCTCAGGATCCCAACGCCTTTCAATCACTGAGCCAAACCCTAGAGCCTTCACCCGCAGCCAGTGCTGAAGCTGCTCCTGCATCCCCGCATCCTTTGCCCCAGCCATCCGAAGCCCTGCCAGTGCCATCCACTCAGACTCCTGTTACCCCTAGGACCCGGTCGCCCTCAAAGGCTGCCACCCCCTCTGGAATCCCTCCTACTTCACTGTTCGCGGGAAAAATGCCACAGCAAGCCCAGACGTTGGAGGACCTCGACTTCATGAGTATCACCGAGGACCAGCCTCTGGCAGTAAGAGCCGTGGGGGGATCTGCCTCCTTTCTCCAGGGCGTCAAGCGCAGAAGGGCTGAGGAGATAGCCGCCCCGGTAAAACGAACAAAGTTCGACCTAGACCGAAGAGTCCTCACAACGAGAGAAGTTGATCCCTAAGGTGAAGAAGCCTCTCCGTGACATGACCGAGGCAGACTACGAGCTCCAGACGAAGGAGAAGAGTTTTGACGACATCAACGAGGAATACGAGATCCGTGGTATTCGTCGTAGAACAGACAATCTCCTTGTCAAGCATCTCGAGACCCAAGAGGCGCTTTTCCAGCTGCAAAATACCACAAGGCAGCTCGAGGAGGACTTGGCTAGGGTTACTGCGCAGCTGGGATCAGCGCAAGCGGAAATAGAAGATCTTAAGGTCCGGCTGGCCGCCTCTCGGCGGGAGGCCGCAGTTCAGAAGCAGACAGCCGAGCAGCTGTCAGAAGAAAGGAAAGCGGCGCTAGAGCAGGTCTCACAACTGCAAGATTCGCTGAAACAGGCGCGGTCGCAGCTTACAGAGAAAGCATCACAAGCGACGGCCTTTTCCAAGAGCAAAGCAAAGGAGATGCGCGCTAGTCTGCTACAAGGTTGCAAGCCCAACCTTGTTAAGTCCCTTTCAGTTCTGGATTTCGTATCCAGGATTGAAGAAGTATCTGCCCAGGGAAAGCCTGTGGTAGAGGAAGCCGAACACCAGGCGAGGCAATGGCTAGACCTGGCTGTAAAACTTGAGGAATTTGAGCGCAAAGGCTTCCAAATCGCCCCCATGTCCCAACTTGCCTCAGAGTGGGCAGATGCAAGGGTAACCTTGCATACTTATTTTGCCAGGACAGAAAAGATCAGAACAGCCAGGAAGGCGCTGGACGCCTTAGAACATGAAAGAAACATTCTCCTGGCTCCCTTTCACATTCTGTCCAAGCACGGGTGCCCAAGCTACGTCAGAGATGGTGAGTTTCTCACCCTTGAGCAGGTTAAGAAGAACTGGCTGTCCTTCGAGACAGATACAGCAGAAATCGATAGCTGGACAGAGCCAGTTCAAGAAGTTCAGGTCTCCCAAATGGTGTCGAAGTACTGCAAAATCAACTCCTCCCTTGAGGAGTTGGGAAAAAGATATAACACCATTGACCTGCACGCGGTCGCTGCATTCCACGCAGTACTCAGAGAGATCAGCGACCCCACACCCTTCCAAGCCGCAGTCTGGGATCAAGCTAAGGCTGCGTTCGAACGCATAAGCAAGCGGGAGGCCGAAAGTGGAGAACCCTCAGATTCGGAAGGTGAGACTGAGGAGGCAACTGGTGAAAGTGAACCTGAAGAAGAACGGTTGCCCCAAGGGAAGCGACCGGAGCAGCAAAAGGCAGGGGAAGGAAGTTCCTCTGCACCCAAAGGATAAAGGCATGGTTCTTTGCGTCGAGGCGAGCTCAACACCCCGCGAGCCGCCAGGAATGTTGCCACATTTTGCACGGGGTGCCATGTTTTTGGTTTCTATAAGTGAGCTGCTCTTTTCCTTTCCTTCTCCTCATTTTCCCTTTCTTCATTTCTCCCTTTCTCCCTCTTCCTTGCAATTTCATTCCCCCTTCTTCCTTCCCCTTTTCTTCCCCCAGTAAAGTTTCGAGCAGATGTTCCTTGAAAAATGTTTAAGTGTTGGGGCGACACCCGACTTCGTAGCGAAGTCGGAGTGCGCCCTCGGTTGGAGCGCGATAGGGAACCCGAAGTGCGCAAGCGAGCGGGATCAAAGCAAAATCGACTAAGTGTCAGGGGCGCAACCCGACTTCGCAGCGAAGTCGGGGAGCGCCCTTCTTCTTGGGCGCACTAGGGAAGCAGTCTGGCAGAAGAAACGGTTAAGTGTTGGGGCGACACCCGACTTCGCAGCGAAGTCGGAGTGCGCCCCTTTTCCGATGCGCAGTCCGAACGGCGGAAGAAGACAGCGAGCACCGGTGCGACACCCGACTTCGCAGCGAAGTCGGAGTGCGCCCTCTGACCGGTGCGCAGTTGGGGAAGCTAACTCAGAAAATGCTAAGGCAAATTGACCCTTCCAACTGCGTTGTTTTCTACCTGCGCAACCCGATAGCGCCCGAATCCTGGGCGAAGTTGGATAAACTGCCTTTCAAGGTAGACACGTGTCATACATCAGCATCGGACAAGTATCCACCTTCGGGATTCGAGCCAAGACTTGACCGGGATAAGGACAAAGCATGGGCTGCACTACCGGCGCCAACTGTCACCATTTAAGTCGATGTGAAGTGCCATCTGCCGCACCTACCCGCATTCCTGCTGACCAAAGATTTGACCCAACACGCTGCCACGTAGCTGTACCGCCTTCAGGGGCACCATGCTGCAAGTACAGTCTGCCCGACGAAGTCGGCATCGGCGGCTCCTCGGCCGCTCGTGTCGGCTCACTGTCTTGTCTGGGACTTTGTGCCCATGAATGTAATCGGGGGGGAACTGGGCTATAAATAGCCACCACATTTTCATTGTAAGGTGGTGGAAGGGGAATATATTGCTAGGGAACAATTGTAGCTGTGCGTTTGCCTCAAATACAAGCATATACTTGGCTCTGCTTACTGTCTTTTATCTTGTATGCTGCCTCTCCTTGTCATTTCTGCCTCATGTTTCTTGTGTCATTGCTTGCTGTTGTACTGAACTCTGGACTCTGGCATTTGGTGACCAAGTATTCCTGGAATGCATAGATAGAGGATACATAGGATAGTTGATAGCTGTAGTTTCAATGTATGTTTGTAGATGAATGTTGTTAGTAGTGGTGATTGATTCGTTGCCGTCTTCTTATTCCCCCCACCCAACTCCAATCACATTTGGAATCTCTTTCTGCACTTTTATCTCTTTCCCTGCACTCTTAACCTAAAACACAAAAAAAACCCCACAGGAAGCCGGCCTTCTCCGGAGATTGGCACGGAAGGCATCCCTTCCTTCCGGCCTTTCAATCTGGTGGGCGAATCTGGGCGCAATAACAACAAATCCTTTCCTCATGGCAGATTCGTAACCAACAGCACCCCCGCTTCCTTAATCTTAGATTTCACCGGATGATCCCTAGGTACATCTGCCCACCACTGCCGAAAAATATCTCCTGTCGGACATTCCCAGGTCATCTCCTCTATTGGAATTGGTGCTTTTCCGCTTGGGTGAATCTCCTTACCTTGGCGGGTTGCCACTTCCACTGCTTCTTTTCTCCCCCTCGACTGTCCAGCTTCCGTACTTCTGATCTGACTTCTCATTGCAACCTCCTGCTGGTGCCGTAACCGCTTGGCTACCACTGAGTCCGGTTCAGGTTCACTCCGTGCAGAAGTCTTTCCGCCTTTATGCTGCGATGTCCTCATGTTTCCCTTGTTACACCTAATGGCCCTAGACGTCAGGTATCCAAGCCGTCTGGTTCAGCAGACGTCAGCTGCGACGGGCGTCTCTTTCCTGCAGACATCTGGCTCTGTAGCCGTCTGCCCTGTCCAGCCATCGGGTTTGGCTAGACGTCTGGTGCAGCCGTTTGGCAGTCTGGATGTCAGGTCTTGCTGGACGTCAGGTCCAACCCATCTAGGTGTCCAGCCGTCTGAGCAACCTCCTATTTCCATCTGCCATCAGCCGTCAACAGCCGTCGTCCTCTGCACTAGCCGTCTGCAACACTGCCTGCGTACTCCTGCTTCTTCTGCCGCACGCTCTGCTCCTTCTCGTGCTCTTCCTTGTCACTTGAAAGCGATGTGAGAAGAATGAAGCTTCTCCTCCTTATATAGTTTTTCTCCCAACCGTTTCTCAACCGCTCCAACTACCTGTTTGCATGCATGCGCGACACGTCGGCCTTCCTGGACGTCTAGGTGTCCTTATTTTGTCTTTTTCCCTTTTTCGTCTTTTTCTCTATTTCGTCTTTTTCCTTTTTTTTATTTTTATTTTTATTTTATTTTCAAAATTTGGCTAGACGTCTACTGTTTAACGCTGCCGGGTGAACCGTATGGCCATGCCAATACGCAGTTCCCAGCCGTCTGACGTCTCCCTTTGCCCTTGACGACTCTGTTCTTCCGAACTTTCACTATAAAATTCTTCCGTCCTCTGACGTCTTCTTGTATTATTTTGACTTGGAGCAGTTTTCGGGTATGGCTGATGTTGGCGTCTTTCTCTTCTTCGTGGAATCACACGCCAGTCCGGTTGTCGGACTTCCCCCGGTTGCTGTCGTACTTCCAACTCTTCAACTTGGTGGTTATTTACCTGTCGCCCATCATTATTATCAGCCTCTTGTTGGTTTCTTGCTGCTATCTGGCGAATCTGTTCTATCCAATCCTCCACCCTTTGTATATTTGCCTCTCCCGGTTCAGCAATCCCCTGATGACTAGGTTCTGCTACACCTGCTCGGTGTCTGCTTCCAGGATTCGGACGTTCGGGGTGAGCAGGTACCCATGGAATCCGTTCAGTCGTTTCGTTATTCCGCCGCATTATTAAACAGTCGTCCATATAATTATATATCACCCCTTCCTGTATCTGTTGATCAAGCTCATGTGACCTGGGCTGTTGTCTTCTCTGCTGCTCCCTATTTTGGTGGGGTCGTCTATTTCTCAGGCCTCGTCCTCGACCTCGGTCATTGCCTGCAACTGCCCGTGCTTGATTCCTGCGTTCTAGATTGGGGTTTCTATCCCAATCTCTCCTTCCGCGGACCTGGTTACCGTGTCCTCGGCCTCTTTCCGATCGAATCTTCCTAATGTTGGGCTGCTGTACTCCCAGATGCCTGAGATTCGGTCGGTCCCTCAGTCGTTCTTGATGACGTCTCATGTTCCTACGAGCTCGCTGAGATGGACCTCTCGGTCTATTCTTAGGAGCACGAAGTGATGGGTTGACTTGGACTAAGTTCTTGTTGTCACATTTTGCACGGGGTGCAATGTATTCAATAAAATAATGTAACAGTGCTGCTCCTCTTTTTCCTCTTTCTCCATCTTCCTTCCTTCTTCTCTCCCTTTCCTTTTCTTTCCCGCATTCTTTTTCTTTCCCCCCTTTTTTCTTGGAGTCCCCAGTTGATTTTTCAACTTTCCAGCAAGTTACCCTGAAAATGGCTAAGTGCTGGTGCGAAGTTCGCACTTCGCCCAGTTTTGGTGCGAAGTGCGCACTTCGCCCAGTTTTGGTGCGAAGTGCGTACTTCGCCCGTTTTTGTGCGAATTCTGACTTCGCCCCACTTTCTGGGCGCACCTTGCCAGCGGTGCGCGACGGTCAACAAAGAAGAGCGGTGAAGTACCGGAGCAGGTTCATAAGGCGGCAGGCACCAGTGTCCACCTGTGCGCAGTCCGACTTCTCAGCAGAGGCGGACTGCGCCCTTGACAGGTGTGCGGTAGGGGAACAAACCCGGAGTTTGACCAAGACGTGAAGATTTTCCCAACTGCACTGTTTTCTGCCCGCGCATCCCAAGGAGTCCAGATCCCAAGCAAAGATGGATAGCCTGCCCTCTAAGGCAGGCATGTGTCAGTTGCATAACCCATCATCCAACAAGTGTCCAGCTTTGGGATTTGAACCAGGACTGCCGACCAAAAGGGATAAGCGTGGGCTGCCTGCACTGCTTGCACTAATGGCCTCATTCAAAGCTGATCTGAGGTTTCACCTGCTCCAGCTACCAGTGAACCTGCCGACTTGAAGTTTTGCCCAGCACTCCGCCACGTAGCAGTCCAGCTTCCAGGATGACCATGCTGCGGGTACAGCCCTGTTCGACAAAAGCTCAGCATTTGCAGCTCTTTCGCCGCTTACGTCGACTTATGTTTGATCGGGACTCGTGCCCATTAATGTAACAGTGGGACTCGGGCTATAAAAGCCCATCTTAAATTCATTGTAAAGGGTGGAAGGGGAATGTTTGTTAGGGAACTACTGTGCTTACTGTAACCATGCTTCTGCATATAAATACAATCTATATGCCTGGTTCTGTTCTACCGCTTTTATTTCTTATGCTTATGCTTTACGCGATTCACGTGTCATGGCTTGTTGATTCACTTCGGCATTTGATGGTCGAGCGCCTTTAGCATTATTTCTGTACTTTTAATTTTCATATAATAGATGTGGTAGCAGTTCCATCAGTTATGTGTGACGTTGCTGGCCCGTATCTGGTGATTGATGCGATCCCCTGCTGTTAGTTCCTTGTAGGGAATGTTTGCTAGGGAGCCATTGAAGCTGTGCGGTTAAACTCTCTACCTAACACATATACCTGGCTCTGATATATCTAGGTTTACTGTCTACCCCTGTCAGTGTACGTATCTGGTGATTGATGCGATCCCCTGCTGTTAGTTCCTTGTAGGGAATGTTTGCTAGGGAGCCATTGAAGCTGTGCATACACTGCTTGTGTATCGGCAGTACGCCTAGGTTTTGCGGTTCCTTGCCATACTTTGTGTTTGTATGCAGTAAGTAGCGGTGATTGGTGTGTTCCCGTACTGTTAGTTCCCCCCACCAACCTTTGGACATATTTGTAATCTCTTTCTGTACGTTTATCTCTTTCTGTACATTTAATTCTTTCCCGTTCCCCTTAGCTTAATTCAGAAAACCCCCCAAAAGGAGCCGGCCTTCTCCGGAGATTGGCTCGGAAGGCATCTCTTCCTTCCGGCCTTTCATGCTGGTGGGCGAATCTGGGCGCATCAACCCGAAATCCTTTCCTCATGGCAGATTCGTAACCAACAGTTTCTCTGGCACGCCCGGTGGGACGCTTGTCCCACGATTTAAAGAAAGAGTACCCGTTCTGTTTCCACTTAGCGCAACAGTTTTTCTGCTACGCTCGGTGGAACACGGGTCCCACATCTGAAGAGAGATTTTCCGATCCGTCTCCACCTGGCGCTGACAGTTCCTGAGCTCTCGGTGAGACAAGGAAGTTTCTCACCCCCGACAGAATCGAAGCACCGGTGTTCGCTTCATTGCTGTTCCAAATCTGAGCACCTGGCGACTCTGCACGAACAAATCCTCTGAGTCTAGAAGACCGGTCCCGTCACCTTCATGCACACAAGAAGGTGGCGAACAAGAAATCCGAGAAGCCCGCCTGAGTTCTACGAACTAGACATCCACGCTCGAGGCGAGATCCCCAGGCTGGCTGATCCGCGAGCTCGTTTCGACAAAGCCGAGGCTGAGATCCAAGAAGAAGCCGAAGCTGAGGTCAGAAGAGCCGAGTACGAAGTAGAAGATGCCGAGGAAGAGGAAAATCCTGCATCCTCGGAAAGCACCGACACCGAGTACACAACCGACGGCGGAGAATGACGATGATCTCTTCCCGACGGTGGACTCTACGGGGCCTTTGGCCCTGATCGGTCAGCAAGCTGTGCCCCCTGCTGCTTTAAAGTCTATTCCCACATACGACGGCTACGGTAAAAAGGCGTATGAGCACATCCAGGACATCCTCGCCCTGGCCGCGCTGCATACCATCACCGATGAAAGTGTGAAGACCCGTCTGTTGGCCCTTTCCCTGAGGGGAAAGATTCTCTACTGGTGGAGATCACCGCGGAAGGATCCATCACGGTGGTGGCCCCGGCTTGCCGGGAGGCTCGTAAAAGGATGCAACGAGTCCGCTGATCCTACCTCTCTATCGCATCGGTTCCAAGCAATCCGGAGGCATCCTCAAGAGGAGGTGTCCGATTTTAACATTAGGTTTGCGAGATCCTGGAAACGGGTACCTCGCGAACTTCGGCCTTCACCCGGCATGGCTGCTCACTACTATCTCGAGGTCTTTCAACTCGGACATATGCTCTGTCGCTGAAGATCGCCCGAATTGACGAGTTCCCGCACCTGTATCTAAGGCGCTCGGCAAGCTGAAGCTGACATTATCTCCATTGGCAGGCTTCCGTCCAGAGTGCAGGAGCCGATTCATCCCGACTTTCCCAGATCCCAGTATCCTTCCGCTTCTGGTGGTCCGCCGTCCACGTCAGGGCAGCAACCCCAGCAGCAGTGGAATCCGGCGCCGGTCGTAACTCAATACGGCCCGCCTCAGTTGCATTACCCTCATCCGCCTCCACCCGCTCCGCATTTTCCAGCGCTTCCTGCTCCCCCGCAGTTCGCGCCTTATCCTAACCCTCCGCCATTGGCTGCATTGCCTCCACCGGCACAATTGCCGCCTCCTGACAGCAGCATCCAGAACACGATTCTACAAGAAGTGCGGGCTTTGGCCTTCGGATATCATGCCATGTCCAATGACATGACCGCTATGAAGAAGAAGCAGGCCCAGATGGACCTCGCTCCTAGAAGGCCGTATGCGCCATCGGCGCTGACAAAAGATAAAGCCCCAGAAAATCAACAGCAGAGGCGTCCGCCTCCGAGGAATGCTGCTATAGAAGACCCACCGGTCCTCCAGACCAGGTCAACTGGTGCACTACGTGCAATGACCCGCATTCGGAGGAAGACTGCACTTTGCACCAGCACTACATCCAGACCTTGGCCGGCAGCACTATAGAAGATGATGAGCTGTACATGATCTTGGACGGCGAGGCCAATTTTGCCCTGCCAGAAGAGAATCCAGTGACTCCCGCCAAGGAAGAAAAGAAAGCTGCCAATGCGGCTAAACCTTTGCAGGTATACGCAAGAAGAGAAAAACCGCAGCCCGACGGGCTGCCACCGTACAAGCGGCTGTGGCCTTACACGGCCAGTGAGAAGGCGTCCAAGGATAAAGCT